>CM072996.1:16337167-25847167 GCA_037038555.1 Rhynchonycteris naso
AAATGCAGGGGAAATAATAGAGTACACCATGAATGTGTACCATAAATATTAAAGTGGCCATGACTACCTGAGGTAAAGAGAAAAATAAAAAGGAGTCACCGGTCATGTTTTATTGTTTGTTGAGCGCTTACTATATGCCTGACTTTGTACCATGCAGTTTCTGTTCATTATCACACTTAACCATCACCAAGCATCGCAAAATGAGTCTTACATACCTATTTTACACAGGACGACTTTGGGGCGCCAGGAGCCAAAATTGCCAGAGTTTACACGGATAGTGAGGGGGTCGATCCAGCATTGGTACCTAGGTCACTATGTGTCTGAGTCCATATGTAATCTGTGTTCTCACCTCCATTGTTCTGCCTCATGGGTATTTTCAAAGGAAATCCCATGTGAGAGTATACAGAAGAGGATCATAAACTCAAAGCTTATTTTCAACTTAGACTATTTGTGGATCATTTTAGTTTTGAGTTTCTAAGTCCTGATTGCTTCGGAGAACCTGAGGCAGCACAATAAAAGCTAACCAGGATTGTGCCGTGCTCGCTTTGCATGGGGCGGGGGCGGGGAGGGGGAGGGGGGCCTCCAGCCCCTAGCCTTGTGTTTGACACACACAGTGGATACCAAGTGATTGCTCTCCAAATGAGAGAACGGCTCAATTAAGAGGTATGCTCAAGTTGAGTCTGAAGTGCGATATAAAAGTACCTCAAGTGTTCAGCAATAGGCTAGTCTAGACAGAAAAGATTTGAGTCAGAAACTGAATTAACGGCTTTGTCACAGTTGGTGGACTCACAAAGGGTTTAATTTATTTGGACATTTGAGAAACCATTATAAGCAAGTGTCCAGACAGAATCAGTAGAAAAGTTAGTGGCTTCATCAATGAATAGAATTTATGGCCACTGGTCAAATGGCTGGGTTGACATTCCATCAGCTCCATGGACAGTGGAATTGTCCTTACTGAGACCATTGCCTTTGTCAGATGCCTTATTCATTACATGTTACACATTTTCTGCCAGCCTGACCCACAGCGCCCTCCCCGGGCAGCAAGGAGTCCATGTTTTTTGAGTCAAACCCCATTCCTCAGTGTAGGTGTTTGCATAGTCTTTCTTCTAGGGACACACAGCCAGGGTTATGGCTGTGCACTAAGGGTAGGTACATGGTTTAGCTTGAGAAGTTCCATGACACAGGTAAGAGCTGATTGTAGGGAGTACCTGAGGACCATCTTCCTCAGTAGGCCCTGACTACTCATGGGCTTGCCCATTTTCACTCTCTCCGCTCGGTCCGAGGCCATGAGCCCGAGCTCTAGGAAGAAAATTCCATCCACCGTTTAGTGACAAGAAACTATTTTCACGGAAGCCACGTTCTGTAGCAGAAATGCACAGATGCTTTCTCAGGGTGTCATGCTCGTCTATGTATTTTCATTTACCTGTCCTTACACTGTCAATGTGTCATGTTCCCCAAACCAAGGGATGACAGAGGAAAGAAAAATAAAGGAAAAGTCTTCACAAGAGAGTAAGCAGAGGCAAGTCATGTCAGCAGGTAGCCTTAGAGATGGAAAGAACGCTACCCCCAAAGTGGCAGGCATCTGGCGAAAGCTCTGGTGCAGAAATAATGTGTGATGCTCGTTCTGAAATTTTCCATAATGAGCTGGGTGACTTTGGATTAGTCATGTAACCTCTCTTCGCTTCAGTTTTCTTGTCTGCCAAATGGAACTAATTAAAACTCTATTATGACTCACAAGATTATGGAGGGGAAATTAGATAATACATATGGAGGCTATTTGGAAAGTGTTATGTATCTGCTATTTGAACCCTGTACATTATTATAACAGCGATATGCAGCCAGAGAAAATGCATTTAAATCTACCTTAATTTAGATATATTATATCAAGAAAAAAATTTTCTCTCACCTATGTGGGAATGCAGTTAGTTGTAGTCAGTGAAAGGATGAACACAAGAAATTTACAAAATATTTCTTCAAAATGGGATGGGAAGATATATCATCACACAGAGTTTCAGTGTGAGAAGACCTAACAGGAGACATCTTTAAGGCCAAGAAAATAGAGAGAGAAACACTTGGGACATTCAAAAAATAATTAGACAGCTTCCTGGGTGAAATGAGGCTGTAATGTGAGAAAGAGTAGTGGTGCACAAAGACAGAACACAAGCTAATAATAAGACAGTCTAGGAGGATCTGGGGGAAGAGCCCTTGCTTTCCTCGAGAGAAGTTTGTCAGAGCTTGTTAATGAGCTCCTTAGGTGTGGGCGCCGGAAAGCTCTCATTCCACATTCCATCCATGCGTCTCTCCTAAACCAACGCTGTTTGTGTCCAATGTTGGGAGAATCTTAGAGTTGAGAGGGTTGCAGAAATTTGTTAACAATTCCCCACTCTATGCAGGAATTATGGGTAGGCACTTACTATCAGAGAAGGAGAGCTCACTACCTAATAAGCGAATCTGTCTTATTAACATGGAGCACCTTTTGCTCAACATGTCTTTGTCACATGGAGCCGATGTTTGCAGCTGGGTCAAGTCTAACAAATGGCTTTGTTCTAGACATCGAAAATATACTCAGCCCACCTACCAACATTTTCTGAGTCTGGTCTGTGCCAGGTACCATACTAAGCAGCAGGGATTTGAAGATGGAAAATGTATCCTTACATGATTCATAGACGTAGGCTATAAAAATGATTGTAAATGTGAGGAGGGCAGAACTGGAGTCCTTCATATTACTTGAATGCGATGTTGGGGTCTTTCCTCAACCCTTTTAGTCAACTAAATATATATGTACAGTGTACCAAAAGTTTTTAAATAGTGTTTCCGGTTCTTCTCATTTTATTATTATTTTCTTTTCTGCATACGATTCAGTTTTTCAAAGTCCTCCTTAATATATGGTAGCCAAGATTTTAAAGGTAAATGAGCAGTTACTTTCTTTAAAACTTTACATTCTCCTGAAATAAGAAATGTATTAGTAAGAACTTCATGATCACAAGAAAGGCCCAACTTAGGAATTTACAGAGGGCCTAGATTTTGCTGGCATCATAGTCAAACCCTTAACAACAGAAAACAGTGCTAGATTTTAGTGATTTGGGAGGGATGGTGTGATAAAATGAACCTGACTTTACATTTAAAAAAAAAAAAATCCGGGCTTGAATCCTGTCTCTATCACTCACTAGCTGTAGTATCTTGGCCATAATACCACTCTCTGAGCACGCTTGATCATATTTTAAATAGGAGTATTATCCACCTATTTTATAGAATATTGAGAATAAAAACTGAAAACAAAATGTGATCATATCTAATAACTGCTTCATAAAAAATAAAATGTAATGCAAATGTAATATGGCATTGCCCTTCTTCTAATCAAATGGGTTGACAGCGAACAAAATGTCCTGTTCTGTAATTACCTAAATTCCATAAATGTGTGTTCTATTCTAACAAATTAAAATGCCAGTAGTAGTAATAGCAACCATTATTTGAAGTTTTATTATGTGCCAGGCAGTGCAAGGCATCTTGTAGAGATTATTCCATTTGGTTCTTGAGAAACAGACAGTTCTCTGAGTTTACCAAACCTTCTTCATTTCAATTTTGGACATGAGCAGAAAGACATTTCCCAACTTTACCTGTGGTTAGTTGGGGCCTTTCCTACTCAGGTTTGCCCATGAAACCCTACATGATGTTATGAGGATGAGTCAGCGTCATCTTCAGCTCTGTCTTGTTCCCCAGCAGCTGGATGGATGTAACTGCTCAGGTCAGTCTCTGGCGCCCTGCACTGAAGGTAACTGAAGATTTCAGTTCCTCTGTCAGCCCTTGGTTTCTAAGTAATACTGTGGGCCAGAACCTCCGTCTCAAAGCCCCCATGCTAAGCCAACATGTTGAGATGTGCTGTGAGCAGGAAATAAACATTAGTTGTGTGAAGCTACTAAAGTTTTGGAACTGCTTGTTACAGAAGCTAGTATCAATTGTTCTTCCTATTAGAATTCGGTAAAGTCTTTACCCTTTTCTAGCCACAATGAGGAAACAATGTTTACATCCTATTGTCAAGATTTTATTACCAGGTAAGGATTCGCTGTTCACTATGCGTGGAAGCCAATAGCATAGCACTGGCTTTTGAGAAAAGAAAAGAAAAAAAAAAGCTTTATTGTGAGGCTGACTGGCAAGAAGACAGAAGGCAGAGATCTAATCCCTGGTCCGGGGTTTGCTGTGAGATTTAAAGGGTCGTGGGGAACAAGGGCTGTCCAGGCTGGGCTCCATAGGAGGGCTTTCAGAATTGGCCATTTCCAGTAGGATATGGAAAGGGGATTCAATACCGGATCTTTCTGAACAACAGATGCTTCACATCTGAAAGGGCTCCGGCCTTTAGGTTCCGGTCACGTCCCAGTCCTTTGGTTTCATGGGTGGTGGTGACCAACTTAGGTTCCGGGTGCAGCTGGAGGTCAAATTTCTCTCCTTTGCACATGCTTAAGCTGCATGGCTTATGGTTGTATTCTGTTTTCTCTGGAAAACAACTCAGCATCTTGTTACAAACAGGATAGGGCTGCTTGAACTGGTTATGCTTCTGACGTTCTACTAAAGAATACATTGTGTGGGGCTCATAAAAATGGGACATGGGGGCCAGTAAGTTACTTCCACATCAGCTGATGAAAAAAAAAATTTTTTTATCCTTTAATCAGCTGAATAGAGTTTGGAGTCTCATGAACCTTCGATCCAAGAGATTAAACAAGAGCGCTCAGAGAAAAACAATAAGGAAATGGAATATTTAAGGAGAAGTCAGACAGCCTTACTCATTTCCATTTTTTCTCTATGCCACTATAAGAAAAGAAAAGAAAACTACTACCAATTAAATGGAATAAATCACATTTAACCCTAATAGGAACATAAAAAGTGTTATTTTCTTTATTTTTTTCCAGATGAAACCTTGAGATTCAACAAGTTGAAGGCTGTTTTGTAATTGTCCCAGAGCTGTTACACGGTACATACAGCCTTATTCTAATCTAGTTCTCTGGTAATAAAGTCATCAGTTGGTCCAGTTATTATTCTTTCTCTGTTTTTTTTTTGGTAAGCATTTGCCACTACCAACTGGTAGCAGAAGTGCTGTAAAGGGTGATGGTTAAGGGCGGAGTTTGTAAGAAAATCAGAATTGGGATTGAATTCCGGCTTTGTAATGAACTGGTGTAAAATCTTGGGCAGTTGAGTTAACTTCTCTGGACTTCACTTTTCTCAAGTGTTTGATGGGGGTTATTAGTACTAATTAGTGAATGTGTTATACTTTCACTGTGAATTTCACATAATCGATGCTCAAAAAGTGCAACCATTTACATTATTTTTATTAGTATTTGAATCAGTATTCCACTGAAAGCTTTTTGATGCTAAGGATTTGCATTTTCCTGACAGGGACTTTGATTTTAATAATAGATACTTTTCTTTCTGTGGATTTAGATCATTCATTTAATATAGATTTATCAAGCACAGACTAAGTCTCAGGGACAGACATACAATTAAAGTACGCTTTCACCAGTCAAACCTCATTGAAATTACATGCCATTGATAGCATTTAGCAACAAAAAAAGGACAGACCCAACACAGCACATTCCTTAAACATATGTAAGTTCCTTTCTGTAAAATGCAATTTAAAATCATAATGAGAAGAGAGTTCTGATTTCAACCCCAGTATGTAAAGAGCTTGAAAGTCAACTGGCAGAGGGAAAATTCAGAGATGTCCTAAATTAAGTTACTGCAGCCCTAAGGAGAGTGGAAGAAAGAGGCAGGAGAGGTTAATCAGTTAACACCTGCAGGCCAAAACCAACAAAGGCTGCTTACATTCCTGACGGTATGTTGAAATTTTGAATTAACTTCCTGGTGGCTATTTCTGTGATTAGCTAAAGAAAGTAGCTGAATAGCTGACCACCGGGTGCCACCAATCCCCAGGCACCTCTGCTCCTTGCTTCTGCACGAACTTTCCAAACTGTTCCCCAGCACCACTAATCCAAAGTGGCAGACACTTGTTCCTTACAAACCATGCACCTACCCCAGAACTAGGATCACTTTATCTTTTCCAACCTTGTTTGTTTTTAGCTAATGTCAATTCTTTCAAAACAATTTACATCTTTCCCAAGCAAACGGTATGTGTGAAAAAACACAGGACCTCTAAGACAATGGATGTGTTTATCTATTCCATGTAGCCCTGTGGGTGGTGCTTCAGACTTCACCCCCAGGACCTGGTCTTTTTCCGGCTAGCATTGAGCCTAACCAACCCTTTCTTCAGAAAAGCTTTAGGCCATGAAAGCTTTGTTTAACAAAACAGCTCTTATTTTTACAAGATAAACCTGGACAAACTAAAAATCAACGACTTTTTTTTTGTAATCAGCAGAGAATGGAGGTTGCAAGGTAAGCCTCCATCCTGAGACCTGGAGAGACTAGATCTATATGCAGAGAGAGAGAGATACCCCAGTTCAGCTTACCTTGAGAAGAAGCTTCTGGAGCCATAAACTGGTAGGAACACATCAGTGGTCGTTTTGATGAGTACCTGCAGGTAGCTGGATGGGCATAAAAGTGCGATATTCCTGCTTATGTGGTCTTAGGGGCATCCCCACACATTCTTGGACTGATCTTGAGGACCCCATCTGGTCCTCAGGGTGAAAATGTGAGGAAGAGCCTCTCATGGCTCTGGCAGGGGGTGAGGAAGGTTCATTACTGTGCAAGACACTCGGAACTTTCTTCACAGCAAAGACCTACTCGGCAGGAAGGAAAGATTCTGTGAGAGTTTTATCAAAGCTGGGGAAGCATTGCTCTCATTTCATACCTCTGTAGCCTTCTTGTTTCCTACGGTGGAGGAACAACTTAGTAAACAGAGGTCAAGGCTACATGGAAATCTATTGGGATGCTTCTCTGAATAAGAGATATAGGGCAATAGAGGGGAAGGAAGGCATGAACCAGTGCACGAATACTGGTGAAGGTCACATAGCCTATACACAGTCTTAATAAAATGTAGAGATTTAATCAGAAGATTATAGGAAACTCCCCTCTTCTCTACACCTTAAAACCACACTAGCAGGGCTTCCGAATAATATCAATGGATTACAGCAGAAAGAGCAGCCAGACAAAGATTTTTCTCTAGGAACTATGTAGAGGAGCCAAACGTCAGGGGAAACAAACAAAGAAACAAACAAAGGACAATGGAAGAATTTAAAGCTTCCAGAGACTATATCTGTAGAGAACCTTAAACAGAGCCTAACTTTATCATAAATCTTGATGTGAAAAGCCTACATACCTCAATTTTTTTAACCGGTTAGATATTAGTCTTTAAAAAAAAGTTAAATGTCATGTTAAAAACACACTCTGAAGAGACAAAGCAAGCATCATAATCAAACTCAAGTATAATACAAATGTTGGCATTATTAGACATGGAATTTAAAATAATTACAATTAATAAGGTTAAGAGTTCTGATGACAAAAGTAAGACAGCATGTGAGATAAATGGGCAACGGAATAAAAAAATGAAAACTCTAAGAAAGAATCTGAACAGAATGCTATAAATTAAAAACATGTAATATAAATGAAGAATGTCTTTGATGGACTCATTAGGAAACTCAATAGAGCTGAAGAAAGAATCAGTAAGCTTGAAACTAGGTCAGAAGAAATTTCTAAACTGAATTGCAAAGAGAAAAAAGAATAACAGCAACAATAACAAGCATAACAGAACATGGAGCAGCTCACGGAACTGAAATAATTTCAAAAGGGACAACATATGCATAACTGGATCACCAGAAAAAAAGACAAGTAGAATAAAATACAAAAAATATTTGAAGTAGTAATGTTTGATAAATTTTTAAAACTAATTATAAGCAGAAAACTACAAATTCAGGAAGCTCAGAGAAAATAAATGGGAATAAATATCCAGTTACCCACATTTCTAGATATATTATATGTAATGAGGTGTTCTGGTACCATTTCCAATATGGTCTTTCCCCCCATACCACCAAGCAATTCTGGGGAAATACCATCTGGGTGTCCTACAATTCAACTCAATTCTGACACTCTCTACCCTGAGATAGCATTAGATTCCACAAATAACAGCTCATTCCTAGAAGATTGCCACCCACCGACTTAAGATGTGAATTGCAAAGCCCTGTTGTCTCTTGTACCTTTGATTCTCTGGCTACAGATTGAAGGTTCTCACATTTCATCCTTAGACTTTGGACTCCAGTCTCAAGCCCAGGTTGTTACACTGACTGACTGACTGTAAATCAGAGGTTCTCATGACCTTCACCTTGGCTTGATTAATTTGTTAGAACAGTTCACAGAAGTCAGAGAAACGCTCTACATACTTGATTGCCAGTTTATTTCAAAAGGGTATATATAATACAGAAACAGCAAGATAGAAGAGGTGTGTAGAGAAAGGGCATGGGATTTCTGTGCCCTCTCTGAGCAAGTCGCTCTTCTCAAAACTGTGCGTTCATCAACCTGGAAGCTGTCTGAATCCTGTTCCTTTGGGTCTTTATGGAGGTGTCCCAGTAGAGCCCAAGCTCTATGTCAATCAGGCGTCCCTGATTTGACTTCCCTCTGCAGTGGGACCCTCCTGCTTATCAGCAGGGCTGGCAGCCTCTTCGAGACTACCCTTGAGGCGGCTATGAGGATGCTACTGTTAAGTGCCACCGGAGGAAAGACACGACCGACACACAAATTAGTTTCAATAATCACACAGGCAATTTATTACTCACAAATCCTTTTGGTGTGCCTGGGTACAGCAGGGGGCCCCATCGGGCAAACTCCTCTCTCTGGCTGGCTTTGGTCAGAGCTCAGAGGGGCGTGGAGACAGTCCACAACAACATTAAAGTCTGGGCGACTACTGTAGCAGAGGGCCCCTCAGCTTTAGTACCCTTTCTGGCCAACGCCTTTTAACAGGTGTCAATCTACAGGATTATCACTTCAAACCACCTTTTTGGGAGAATCTCCTTTACGTCAATCTACTGAAATGCTTACATCAAACCACTTTTTAAGATGTTCTTATTTACGTCAGTTTACAAAGTTAACATAATTAACACCAAGCTACTTCTTATCTAGGTGTAACTTCACACACATACTAACTGGGCTCTTTTTGAAAGTCAGAGTCTGTTTATCACATTACAGAGTTATAGCACCAAGTTACTTCTTATCTGTGTATAACTTCACACACATACTAACGGCCTTGCTCGTAAGTCAGTCTGTTTATTACATTACAGAGTTATGGCACTAAGCCACTATACTAATTCCTATACAAATGGCATAACTTTAATAATTATTTTTAATATCCTTTTAATTACTTTTATATATCTTTCATATTTTTATATTTCTATATATTTAATTACTATAACCTTATATTACTACAACATTAGGCTACATTACATAGACATGATTGATTAAATCATTGGCCCTTGAGGATGAAACTCAATTTCCAGCCTCTCTTCTCTCCCTAGAGCAGTGGTTCTTAACCTGGGTTCTGTCGAACCCTAGGGGTTGAATGTGTCGGTCTCAGGGGTTCGGAGAAGCCTCTGCTGCGGAGGCCAGAATAAAGTAATACCGTAATTTGTTGTGAGTTCATGCACTTTGTTGGTTTTGTTCTTTGAGCAAGGTGATGTTCATGCATGGCTTATTTTGTGCACCAGTAAAAAAACATATACCTATGTCTTGAATTTGGAAAAAAATCATATTTTATTTATCACTAAAGAAGGGTTCGGTGAATACGCATATGAATGCACATATGAAACTGGTGGGTTCGGTACCTCATAAAAGGTTAAGAACTACTGCCTTAGAGATTGGGGGTTGGGACTGGAAGTTCCAACCCTCTAATTACATTGTTGTCTGTCCTGGCAAGCAGCCATTATCCATAAATGACCAAGGGGTATTCCAAACATCATCTCATTTACATAAAAAAGACATCTCTACTACTCTGTCACTTAGGAAATTTCAAGTGTTTCAGGAGCTCTGTGTCAGCAATGGGAACAAAGAAAAATATATATGTTTCTAATTGTAAATCACAGTATCATAATATTCAATCTGCAGGAAATCAAAGACAAAGAGAAAATCCTTAGAAAAGCCAGAGGATAAAAGTACCATAGAGTTCCAAGTATCAGAATTATGACATTGGCTTATCAGAAATCATGCAAGCAAGAAGGGCAGAGTAAAATATTTAAAGTGCATAAAGAGAAAACAACAAAAGCATGTAGTTAGATTTATATACCTATCAATTCTCCTTCAGGAGTGAAAAATAAATAAAAGTATTCTTAGCTAAGCAAAAATTAAGAGACTTCATTAACCAGCAGACCAGCTTTTCAAGGAAAGTTTAAAAAGTTCTTCAAAGCCTTACCAGGTGTTGGCGCAGTGGATAGAGCATCAAACTGGGACGCAGAGGACTCAGGTTTGAAACCCGAGGTTGCCGGCTTCAGTGCGAACTCATTCAGCTTGAGCGAGGTCTCACCAGATTGAGCGCGGGGTTGCTTGCTTTAACAGTGGGATCACAAACGTGACCCTATGGTCACTGACTTGAGTGCAATTGCTGCTGGCTTGAAGCCGAAGGTTACTGGCTTGAGCCCAAGGTCACTGGCTTGAACAAGGGGTTACTCACTCTGCTGTAGCCCCCAGTCAAGGCACATATGAGAAAGCAGTCAATGAACAACTAAGGTGCCACAGCAAAGAATTAAAGCTTCTCATCTCTCTCTCTTCCTGTCTGTTCCTATCTGTCCCTTTCTCTGTATCTCTCTGTCACAAAATAAAAAGAAAAAAAGTTCTTCAGAAAGAAAAAAATAATGGAGCTCAAAAAATTGTAACTACATAAAGAAAAAAAAGAACATTAGTGAAAAATTTTAAAAAGGCAAAGTATTATAGTGCCAGAAAGGAAAGACATCTCCCACACCTAAAGAGAGAGAGAGAGAGAAAGAGAAACGTTGAGTCTACCAGAACTAACTGAGAAAAACTTCCAATAGTCAAAGCTACAACAACCTGAACAACTCTATCAAGTAGTATTGGATCACAACCCAAAGTATAAAATACACATTCCTAAGCTCCTACTGATATAAATAAATGATTGAATAAATAGATAAGTAAATAAATTGAAGATAATAGACAACTCTTTATGCAGAAGAATTTAATATAATGTATGTAGATACTCCACCTTCCAGGTGGTTGAGCACAACTCCTCAAGTGTGGGCTGAAAACACTGCTGTGCTTTCAGGAGGACAGTATTAAAAGGGGGAAATATCAAGTGAATTTCTCAAGGTCTTACTTTGGCAAGTGTCTTTTAAATGGGACCAAAACCCTATAGATATGGCTGTTAGTCCAGTGCCTTCAACATTAAGGAAAAATTGTCTTGACTTATCTGGGGGACAGAGTGGATTTATAAGACATATGAGTAGAGATGATTTGTGCACATGTGTGTGTTCATATCTATATTCAAAACTACATGCACACACACAAACAGTAGTAAAAGGAGCCACAGCAGTACCATTCTGCATAGGCCTACTGCCCAACTTTAATTTGACTCACCTCCTAATTTCTTTTACACCCTGAACAGAAGTTATTCCCAGAGCTAATTCACGCATACACTGTTTAGCACATGCCATCTGCTACTGAAACCTGTGACTACATATAACACGTGTCCTGCAAGGTAACTAAGTTCTGATGCTGTCCTAAAATAAATACAGATTCTGTCTTTTCTCAGGGAGAAAAAAAAAATTACAAAGTAGCCACAATCCTTTCATATAGCCATTTCCTCCTGCTTATGAAAGACATACAAAATATACCTTCATAATAACGTCACCAATGTATTCTCCAGAATGCTTATTGATATGCACTAAGGATGTGGAATCTCCAGCCTTTGGAAACAACAACAACAAAAAGTGAAATCTAAGTTAAGGAAAAAATCCTAGTTATAGGAAAATTTTAAAGAAAACCATGTTATTTTGAAAAGTATTAAAAAACTAATAAGTCTGTATAAAACCACCTTGCTGAGTCAAACCGCTATGGTTTTCAAATCTATTTTGTGAATTTTTTCTTTTTGAGATCTTAGATAATTCACTTGACATTTCTGAGACAGTTTCTTCATCTTTAAAACAATGGGGAGGGGCATAACAGCAGCTACAATCTCTGATTACTGTAGTCATCACTAGTGATGAGTGCACGTGAAACATTCACTGCCATACCTGGCCCAGGGGAAACACTCTGTACATGGTAACCAGTTCTATTTTTTATATTATTTAACTCATAGAAATAAAACCAGTGAAATTTATAATGAGACCATCATAATTACTATTAATTCACAAAGTAATTTTTAAGAGCAAATAGGGGTGAATGTTGGATAACAACAGACCATCAAGTTCAAGTGTGGGTAAAGAGAACAGCTTCCCTTCAGTATGCTAGGTATGTGCTAGATATTATATCAGGGGCTTCACATACATTATTGGACTGTACTCGATCTTAGCCAAATTCACTCTATTTTCTAGATTGGAAAGCTGAGACTCAGAGATGTTAGATAAATTGCCTTAGTCTTGAGGTCAAGAAGTGGGACCTGCACCCCACATAGAGTTGACTTCAAAGCCTTTGATTTTAAAGAATATTGAAGATTTTTCATTGACCAGATCACTTTCTGTTCCTTTTCATTGTATGTCATCTAGATTAAGTAGTTAGAACATTGGCCCTGGATCTGGATTGCCGCACTTTTCTCCAGTAAGGGTGGCATGGGCGGGCCACATGAACCACTCTCCAAAACTCTTACTCCGGGAGACTTGCTTGTTTCACCTTCCTGTAGGAGGTACGAAAGGAACAACTGATTATTCCAGTGTGGTTCTTCTCAAGGACATTTTGTCCACCTGAGCTTTGAACACTAGTCAATTGATGAAATCATGTATTTGACAAGACTGAACTTAGGCGATAGCAAACTGCATACATAGTAGGTGCTCCTTGAATGTCTGTGGCCATTGATACAATTCTATGTGTCTGTGGAAAGAGCAGGAGAATGAAATTAAGAAGACCCAACTTTAAAAAAATTGTTTGCTCCAATTAATTTTAACTCTTTAACCTCTGTTTTCTCATCTCTAAATCAGAATTTATAACATTGTTTAGAGTGGGGAAAAAGTCAGGATTATAAAAAAAGTAGTTATATTCTCTTCATTTTTCTTTTTAATTTCTCATGTATTTGAGAGACAAAGAAAGAGAGAGTGGGGACTTGTTTACCCTATTACTGGAAGTTTACATTGTTTGACAACCTTCACCCATTCCCCCAGACTGACCTCCTTCCCCTAGCAACCACCAATTTGTTCTCTGTTTCTATTCACTTTTTAAAAATTTCACCCCAAATGAGAGCATACAGCATTCGTCTTTCTTTGTCTCACTTATTTGACTTAGTAGTCATTTAGAAATTTCCCTTTCCTCACCACACGCATCCAGTCAGTCACCTACTATGTGGACCGCTCCCTCTCTGTCTCCCCTGCCCTAGCCTCGTCCTCCTGGGTTCTCATACGTCTTCAGACTTCTCTTCCTAGTGACAGTCTTCCCACTTTCAACACACCTCCTTCTGTTGCAAGCAGTGATCACGTAGCGATAACACGAAAAACTCCCTGGCCATGAGGGTTATGAAAACTCTGCAAAATATTCACACATGATTTCCTTTAGCTTTCAAGGCAAAATTCAAAGCTCCAAAGTATCATTGCAAGACTGTGTAGTATAACCCTTTCTTATTCCATCACAGCCCCTCTTTCTCCCTCCCTGCTCTAGCTCTCCTGAACTCTGTTCCCTGGATTTCACATACACCCCCACCTAACGACTGAATATCCTCCTAAGACCTTTACCCTCGATGTCTCGAGGCCACGGGTCCCAGCCTCACTGCACTTCTTGGGGTCACTGAGCCCCAGCTCCATTGAAGGACCTGTATATCATCCTTTTAAACGTTCCTATACTTTGCTTATCATAATGTTTGGTCCTCTGCACATATTTAAAACTGATACATTTTCTGCTAAAGGAAGATTCATGAATATATATGTGAACTGAATTCTGAACCCATCGGGTTTTTTTTCCTTTTACACCAGAGATAATCCTTGCCTCGAAGAACATCATTTCTTCTAACTCTAAAAAATCCCCTTGCTCTCAAAAATGTAACGAATGAATGTATATAAACTAGATTCAACAACAGACTTGATTAGTCTCCCTTTTCAGTGAGTTATGAGATATGCTCAAATATGTACCGCCCAAATTGAGTAGCAGTTATACAAAGAAGTATGTTTTTGGTTCTGGTGGCCGCTCTGAGAGAGGAGAGAGGGGAGTCTCTCTGTGACAAGCCAAGGGGAACTGAATGAGACCTTTGCTTGCTTCCCCTGACCTCACCCTTTATCTCTCGCCTCTTAAGTGTTTGGCCTGAAATATCTGACTGCCTAGAAAGCTATAAGGCTCTGAGTTAATTTATAACATCATAGACAGCAAGAGAGTTGATTTAATTGAAAGATATAATTACCAGGTATTGAAGGCGAAGGGGTTCATTAATTTCACAGACACTCTGTTGACTGAACTGTCCACATTTTAATTTCTTATGACACATTAAGGAGAGGGACACCTGTGGGTCACGAGAACAGGCCAATCCTGGGCTCACAGGCACTTAAAATTTCACCCCAGGGTCAGGCAGTCTATCAGAAGTGGAAGGCTAAGTTGTTTTCTCTTGGTGAAAACTCCTCTTTATAAAACTCTGAGCAAGGGGTTACTCGGTCTGCTGAAGGCCCGCGGTCAAGGCACATATGAGAAAGCAATCAATGAACAACTAAGGTGTCAAAACAAAAAACTGATGATTGATGCTTCTCATCTCTCCCTGTTCCTGTCTGTCTGTCCCTATCTATTCCTCTCTCTGATTCTCTCTCTGTCTCTTTAAAAAACAAAACAAAACAAAACAAAAAACTCTGAAATGATTCTACATTGCCCCCTCTGGCTCTGTAAAACCTGTCAGAACCTGGACTTGACCGACTTCTTCTGCTGCAGTTTTCAGTACACTCCCTCGTTCATGTGCTGTCTGCTTCAGGCACTTCTAACTGATATTAACACAAGTAATAATCATTGTCATAATCATGTCTCATTATTACCACTGCTATTAAAACATGGTACCCTCTTAGTGTGTGTCAAAACACTGCTTTGTGCATTTCTTTATGTTAGTTCTTGAGTTCCTCATGATGACCACTGGCAAAAACTGTTCCTATTTTAAAGAAAGAAAATGTGAGTCTGGGAGCCATCAAATTACTTGCCCAGATTAGGCAGCTAAATCAAAACAAAATTGAAATTAGACTGCAGGTGTTTATAGTTTCAAAATCCACCTTTCTGTGTTGAAACCTGCTGTCCCCCACCTTTATCTGTGTGTCCTCCAAGGGTCAATGCTATGTCTTGGTAACTGGTATACCCCCAAAAACTAGTGGGGCACTAGCACGTGCAAGGTCCCCAGGAAATCTAATAGATGAAGAAATGGACAAATGAACTGCTTTTTCCCCACTCAGTGACAGTTGCAGCAGCTTCTAGAAAAGAAAGGTTGGTTGTACCATAGTCATCACCCAACTAGACATGCAAATGATAGCATCTCAAAGGTCCAGGGTCCAGGGTTCTTACAGTGAAGGTGCTCGGGTAGGGTCAGCATATTCCTATTCAAGGAGAAGCTGAGGAGCAGGACAAAGAGTTTTGCAGACCACCTTGGTTGTCTTGGCCATACAAATCACATGTTCTCCACCTTGATAATACACTTACAAAACATAGACATATCGATACCATGAGCATCATGAGATCCTCTCATATGCATGGAATTATAAGGCCTTTTTTGATATCTGACTGCAATCTAGAACAATGAGAATGAAAGATAATGGTAATTAAAATAATAAAAATAGTTGCAACTAATTATGGCTCATCTACTAGGTGTCTGATGCTATCCAAACGTGAGCTGTGATTTCTCACAACAATACTTAAAATAGCAACTAAAATAAGCTCCATCTGATAGAGAAAGAAACTGAGAAATAACTTCCCCAAGGTAAGCTATCACCTGAGAGAGAAGCAACTCAAATTTGGAATTTTCTAACTTCAAAAACGCTATTTTTTAAAAAATAAGTATCCCACTAGTTCAGCATTCTCTACCTTAATTTTAAAACATGTATTTTAATGTGTGGTTGTTGACTAAAGGTGTATTTCACATGGATGGTGAGAAGTGACAGCCAAGATAGGGAGGCTGTTGGAGGGAAATGACCTTGAGTTTGAATGCCCTGATATTGCTGCCCTAAAGTATCTGCAGACCCCAGACTGCAGTAGTGGCTGACAGTTCAATTAACCAAATATGGGGAAAAATAGCATTGATTAAGTAGGAATCTTAGGAAGTGCTTAATTACAATTCCTGGGTAACTGAAGACACTTTGTGTTTCAGCCCATCTTAATGAAAATCTAAACATATCAGGTCCTTCGCAGAGATCAGATCACAATGCATTTATTTCTCTGTCCTTGAAGGTTTCTTAATCAGGCTTTGCCGAATATACATACTGTCTCCTCCAGTACTTGTGCTGTTATTGTACTGTTTGGTAATGATTGCTGATTCCAGAGGAGAAATTGTTTTCTAGTGTTTGAAATAGGACTATACTATGACATCATAACACTGAAAATTTATATAACATCAGCGAATCTGTATTTAATGATTGGAAAATCCATAGATCTGCAATTTTTCTGAGTCTCTTAGATGTCTTCCTTTGAATTTTAATTTTGCCTTATTCTAAACTCCAGTTAAAGCCATGGGCTGGTTGGCTCAATGGTAGAGCATTGGTCTGGTGTGTGGAAGTCAAGGTTCTATTCTTGGTCAGGGCACACTGAAGAAGTAACCATCTGTTTCTCCACCCCACCCTCCCCTTCTCTACCTCTCTCTTTCTTCCTCTCCTACTCTACTGCAGCATGGCTCAAATGTTTTGAATGAGCTGGCTTTGGGCACTGAGGATGGCTCCATGGCTTCTCCTCAGACACTGAAATAGCTTGGTTGCTGAGCAATGGAGCAGCTGCCCCAGATGGGAAGGGCATCACCCTGTAAGGGGCTTGCTGGGTAGATCTCAGTTAGGGCACATGCGGAGGTTTGTCTCTCTGCCACCTCACCTCCCAGCCTCTCACTTAATAAAAAATAAATAAAAATTAAAAAATAAACCCCAGTTAAGTCATTTTGGGGGCACGATGTGAAGAGCTGTAAATGATTTCTGGGTAGAACGACCTTAGAAAATAGAATCAGGGAGTTGTTGAAAACTGCTAAGCCCTGGGGGTTGATTTAAACAATAGAATCTTGGCATTTATATACTCACTCTGCCTATTGCTTCGTTTTTGTTCTGATTTTTACTTGCCTTTAATTATGCAGCCTATTTACAGAGCACATTAATTCCTATAATTGCAATCCAAATATCTCACACCTCAGCAATCAGTGTGTACAAATATGACAACGTGAACATCAGTGCTCAGATCCCAGCACTGCTGAGCCTGTGCGGCTGCGTTATCAGAGGCGTGGGTGATGCTTCACACGGGTTTAGGAGACAGGTCACCTGTTCTCCCTCCTCTTTAAGGTGTCTTTCCAGGGTCCCTGCTTCATTTGGCATCGCTATCCTTATGTGGTGGTTATCTGAACTGGACCTTGGTCCACTGTGGGCGGTTGAGAGGAAAGGACCTGTCCCCAACTCGCACTTCATCAGGTGGGCTTCAACTCAGAGTTAGCCCAGAGCTTTACCGGTTTCGCTTGACTGCCGCTCCTTCCACTTTTTACTCTTTGTCTTAGTTCAAATACACTTCTTTCACAAGGTGGGGAGAACATACACCATCTCTCTTGCCGCCCCTCCCCTTTCTCCCAGGTGATTTTTAAAAGAAACAAAACCCAGAACAGCAACCCTCTTCTTGTTCATGTAGCCCTTGTCATGGTTTGATATCTCCAGAAGCAGAGGTAGAGACCAAGTGTGGGGAACGTGATCTTCCCCAGCAACGAGCATCTGGGGAAGGAGGAGAGTGGGCGCAGCGTGGGGCAGAGGGCAAAGGTGAGTGGTAATGACAGAGCCTCTGTCTCACACGGGGAGCCTCCGGGTGAGCTTGGCCTATCAGAGTGCCCGCCTTGGGCCGACATGGTCCTGACTTTACCCTCCCACCTGGGTCAGTCATTCCATGAGGGCTGTCCTAGGAAGCGCATGACCGCGGCGAGGCGGCTGTCCGCAGCTGAGGCATATACACTAAGGAAGGAGGTTGGAGGCTGTTTGCGGGCAGTGCTTCCTGCAGCTCACTAGCTGCTCCTCTCTTGTAGAGGAGTCTGTCTGGGTTTTGTCTACCAGGGTCCCCTAACAAACGCCTCGGGGAGTTCTTTGGGTGGAGATAAGTATATGGACATGTGGATGATGTCTGACTTTTCTCCCGGAACCATGTAAGCCCAGCCCTCACCCAGTGCCCTCATCAGGTTTAAATATGCATAATTA
This sequence comes from Rhynchonycteris naso, assembly GCA_037038555.1. Taxonomy (NCBI): domain Eukaryota; kingdom Metazoa; phylum Chordata; class Mammalia; order Chiroptera; family Emballonuridae; genus Rhynchonycteris; species Rhynchonycteris naso. Next base: position 16,355,626 of record CM072996.1, read on the forward strand.
TGAGGATATACCTGTTCACAACATGAAGAGTGTATAGCATTCTTGGTGTACATCAAGGGAAAGGTCTCAGTCCTTGTCACCGGTCACCCTGAATCTCTGATTGCTCGTGCCTCACAGACACAATGTGAAGCACTTACCAGGTTTGAGTCAGGTGCACCGATATTAGGATTGGTGTGGCGGAACATGCAAAACAAAGAGTGAAGGTTTGGGGACCCAAATGGTCAGAACCAGATGGCTAAGTCAAGGCCATAGACACCTACATCAGAACTGAGAACATCTGAGACTCATTACAAATTGGAGACTCATTCATTGACACAACATAAGGCCAGAAAAGTAAATTTTCACAGGAAAGAGATAACCTGGAATCCTTTGGCATCAATATTGACTTTATGGTAACATTTTCATTAGTAACATTGATAGAGTTTTAAAAATATATATTTTGGAAACATATTACATATAAGGCACTGTTTAGAATCCACTCTACACATTATCATTGATCTTCAAAATAAACCTATGATTTAGGAGTTATCAGGTTGCTACCGTATAAGTGCAGAAATTGACTATTACTCATGTTAAGAATCTGCCCGAAGTCAACAGCTACTAAATGGTGAGGCCTGTCTTCTCAGCCATGTTCTACTGCACCCAGAGGGTAGAACGAAGAGCAATAATTATGAGTCACGAGAGCAAATTTGGGTTAAATACAAGAAACATTATAATGATAAGAGCTGTCCAAACACCAACTTGGCTGCCCTGGTGAACATGTCTCCCCCTGGAAGGGCTCCAGCAAAGGCTCAGTGGCCATCTGTCATGCTCATAGCAGAGGCGACTGCTGGCGGCCAGGGGGTGGAGCTTACTGGTTTTACAGTGCCCTCTCCAATCCCGAGGCCCTGGTATTAAATCCCCGGTAACCCCTGCAATTTCCCGTTTCCATTCCAGTCCTGTTTCTGAGTCTTGTTTTTCCAATATTTTGACTTACTCTTAATTTAAAGTGAACATTTCCAGATAAGGATAAAATTTGGATAATTTACACTTTAATTAATTCTCATTAGAAAAAGAGAGATGCTCAACTATCACTATGCCATCATAACCAAGATAGAGCTGGAATATATTAGGGCCTGCCTCACCACAGTGTCATATTCAGGAGAAACTCTAATTTCATATGAACAAATATTTGAAAATTTAAAAAATTTTCTTTAAAGGTTCAATAAAGTTAAAAATACATGCCAAGCATAATATCAAAGAAAGATAACACCTTAAACTAATTGTTCTTAATTTACAATGAATGGCAGCTCCTCTGAAATGCTTTCTCTCTTCAAAAGCCTCTAACTCTTCAAAGTCTAGCCTCTGCTAACCTTTACCCCTCATCCAACGAGCTCTCAATTTATCCTAAGAATACCTCTCTTCCCTTTTCAGTTTTAAACAACTTGATCTCATCTTTTCCCCTAGTTCTTCGTTTCACCCACTGACCCTGAGCATCACTCTCTGAGAAGGCAGGAAACAAGGGAGGTCCTGAATAGTCACATCTTACTGTAAAAACTTCAGTGACATTTTTAAGAACCTCTTCAAAGAAAGAAGCATGTCTCTGTGTACCACCCGTAGAACCCTCTCATCCACAGCCTGAGTCCCTCTATCTTGACTCGTCCTTCTCATTCTCCTACACGGTCTGTGGGCTCTTCTAAGGACCAAACACTGTATCTGTTAAAGTTATGTGTAACAAAACTACATGAGAGTAATTTAGACAAGGGCAGGGTAGCAACCATGTTTGTTCTGAGAATTCAGTCACCTCCCAGCTGTGGTTCTAGTCCTCTTGAGGAAGAAGGAAGAGAAAATGTCCATCAGGTAGGTTGTCCCAGTTACAGTAGGTCACTGGGTGTTCCTCTTCATTTTCAGTTTGACCCTGACAGTTTCCTTTCCATACTTGGGTCTCCAGTATGCTAATGAACATCCTCCATTGGAACCGTGTTTTTCGTGTGTGTGTGTGTGTGTGTGTGTGTGTGTTTGTATTTATTTCATAGTGGAGGAGATTTAGGAGATGCAGTTTGGCTATCTCTGAAGCATCAGCCAATGGAGTTGAAACCACTTATCTATGCCGACTTTGTATTTTGTGGGATCTAAATCCAGGAGGCTCTAGCACCTCCCAAGTCTTACACACTATCTGGCATTTCAGTCTGAGTTCTGCTATCTCATTTGCTCCCAGAGAGACATCATGATCACTTCTTCCTTTTTTCTTTTTTTTTTTTTTTTTTTTTGTCCTTTTCCCCTTTCTCTAATTAGCTTTACTAACAGCCAGAATTCAGCCATTTCATATAGGTGGTGAAGTCTGAAATCATTATGTAACTCTTGGCTATAAATTGCTCCTGCACTGACCTCATCTAGCAGTTCTGAACCTACAGGCCACCTTCCACCACCTGCTGCCCAATTATCAGCTAGAGAAGTCCCTCCAGTCTGAAAACGGATGCGGCTCCTGAGTCCTTTTTCTGTCAGTGAGCACCTACCAACTAGACACGCACATTCCAGCCCCTCTTCAGTCTTTCTGGGAGGTTAAGTCAGGCAGCCCACCACCAAAAGAGACTGCATAGAGTATATGAATAAATCCTCATTCTGGATCCTGTAGATTCACTTAACTGCCAACATTTCTCCTCCTTTCGCCCCTCGGTTCACTTCAAGTTTTAGCTACTACACACTGTTTCAATTGCATTTTCTTTTCTCATTGCTGTTCTAGTCATTCCTGCATATTGTCACGTCTCCTGGAGTAAAAGGAGACTCATAAACTTTTTCGTGCAAGGACCATAACTTTAAATGCATCTCACAATGAAAGACTGATGCTGACACAGGATGCCAGGTCTTCCTGTTTAGCAGCTACAGTCATGTTGTACTGTGACCCTATCAAAAACAGTTTATAATTCACTGAGCTGACTTTGAAATTATGAAATTCTTGATGAATTGTTTTTAATTTCAGCGCGTCACATAGTGTTAAATATTATTCATAAAGTGAGACTTATTGATATTTTATACGATGGTACTTCTAATTTGCAGAATTCAAATTCACATAAAACGTTATCATACTGTAGCTTGGAATATTGCTTCCAAACTGTGCTTAATGGAATGCCCCAGAACTGGCGCTTAATTCTCAAGGGTTTTATCTTAAAAATTTGGCTGAAGAAAAAGACTTGAATTAATTTGTTATATCTGCCACTGACTACCTGTCCCTTTTGTGACAAGTCCTCAATTCTTTAAGATACTGAATATTCGTAGCAGCCAAGTTAAAACAATAACTATATCCAGTCAAAAATTTACGTTGATAACCACGGAAATGCATGGGTCAGGTTTCCGGCTGTGGGGAACCTAGATGACAGGTGGCCCCAGTTATGGCCCCACTGACCCATCACCTCTGAGACCACACTTCCTGTGGGATGCTCCCGGGCCAGGACTGAGTACAAAGAAGATGCTAATCCCAGCTCATTCCTGTGGGATGCAGTACTTCCTAAATGGGTGATTTGGGCTCTTCCTGATACCTTCTTAAACAACATTTCAGGTGGTTCTTATACAATTTGCTTTCCTTCCTTTCCTCCTTTCCTGGTGTCAGACCTGCATCCCAATCTCAAGGCTCTCCCTCCCCTCTCCTGACTACTTCCCTTATCTGCCATAGATATTTCTCCACAGTAAATCTCTTGCATGTCTAATGCTGTCTTTGCACCCAGTGCCACACAGCAATCTTTTTTAGACTCACCCAGTTTAGGGAATATCCACTTTTTTTTTTTTTAAGAAATATATGAGATTGTTCCACGTTCTATTTTCTTAATTATTTTTATTTATTTATTTATTTTTTTGTTTGTTTGTTTATTTATTTTAGGGAAGAGAGAGAGAGAGAGAGAGAGAGTAAGAGAGAGAGAGAGAGAGAGAGAAGGGGAGAGGAGCAGGAAGCATCAACTCCCATATGTGCCTTGACCAGGCAAGCCTAGGGTTTTGAACCAGCCACCTCAGTGTTCCAGGTCTTCACTTGATCCACTGTGCCATCACAGGTTGGGCGGGAAATATCCACTTTTAAGCTATATGGCCCAAATACCACAATAATGACCTCAAAGCGGCAACCACAGTTTCCCCCTGGCAATGAGGAGAGGAGCCATCCCCAAGACCACTGTTGGGCATATTGGATGGACGTCTATCCCATGTGGCATAGGCTCATTAGTTTGGCATCCATGAAGAGAGGACACTCTTAGCTCAGTTGCAAAGTGAGAGTTTCATCTGCATTGAATCTGAATAGTATGCTTTTTATTTCAAACACAAAAGATGTGTCCTTTAAGATAAAACCAAATAATAACTGGCTACTCCATTTTTGTACAATATTGCATTTGCAAGGAACTTTGGTCTGACACCCAAGACATTTGAAAAGAAATGTACATCATATTTTGTAGCCACTGGTAACTCATCAAACAGGGATGCAATTTTAAAAGGAAAACAAATTTATTTAAATCTAAATTCTTTGTTTTCACCAAGTGTTCAATTCCTCCTCTCTCTGAACTTATCTGAAATTCTTCTTTCATACTCACCCAACCCGCGGTGTTTAAATTGTTCTCAGTCCCTATATAGACCCTTCTAGATTCTTGCTCTTCTCAGAAGAGTAGCCTCGTCCATTCCAGTGTAGGTAAAGCTAGCATCTTGTTTCTCCATGTCACCCTTTGCATGTTGCCTCACTCTCTTAGGAAGCAGAAAACGAGGAAGAACGTCACCCTTACCTGTTGACAATCATTGTTCCCTTTCTGCTTTCACACAAGTAAACAGTATTTCATTTCCAAGTGTGTTACTTGCACCAACTCCTCACTCCAAGTAACCTCTAGGCCTGTGAGAAATGCTCAGGCTGACTCTTGGGTCCTTCCAAGTGAAGGACTCATGAAACTCACCCCAACATGAGCAATTCAGCACCTTTCATGACAAAATAATCTCATCATCTAAGAAAATTTAGGAGGCGGCAGATTGTTAATTTAGCAGCAAGTACTCATTCACACTATTGGGGTCTGGCAGCTTCGTTGGGGGTTGACTGAGGCTAGGAGAGAAAGACATACCTCCCTTCAGGCTGGTCATGATCCTCCTGCAGTCATCCCTATTTATCACCCCATAATCAATCCTGGCCACCACTGCCTACATGTTACTGCTTGGCCTGCGTTGGTATTCTTCCTGCCGTGCCCATCCACACTTAGATTTATGATTTATTTAGAATTGGATTACATCAAGGCTCAAGGCCAAGGCTCCACAATCCGTCACCGTCTCCACCGTGGCCAAACATAAACAATTTAGCTGCATCAGCATCCCTAAACCCTGTGCAAAGGATGCCCATTGTTAATCACTATAGCAACGGCATCTTCCTTTGATTTTTCTTTCCACCAACCTCTTTGCCTCCCTCCTTCTCAGTTCCAAATAAAAGCATCGACTCCATCAAGTGATAGATATTCATAATTTAACAGAATGGTGGCAAGTCTAAGTTATGCTGTTGAAATACATCCCAGCCAGGGTTGCTTTGCTATTTGTTTTTCTGCTGAATAGCAGCGAGTGTTTTAAGTTATAGATCTGACATGCATGTAAGGGAAAGAAAGGAGGTACATATAATTGTTTCCAATATTGATGATGGCTTCTTGCCCACTTAGTAAAGTCTTGAAGAGAAAAATTAGGGTGCGGCTTTCATAACTGGTGTTTATATTTTTTTCATACTTTATTATTGCTTATTAACAATAGGAAAAAGAGCCATATTAGATATTTCTGTAGCGCATCACAGTTAACAAAGGACAAACGTTACCTCACTGAAACTGTACAGTATTTTGTTAAATAAGAACATTGATGCTGTCTTTTATGGATGAGGAAATGTATGTTCAGAGAAGTCAAGTGGTGAGCTTAAGCTAAGAGAGTTAGTGAAAAACAAACAGGGAACTGATGGCAGGTCTTCAGGTTCCAAGCTGAAGTGCCTTCTCTTATAGCAGTGGTTCTTAAAGTTTTTAAAGTCGGGGCACATTTAAAATCCTACAAATAATTGTAGGCACACTATATACAAATTTCTGAGAAATATGTTATAAAAATTAAGTCAAATATTAAAGAAATAAAACATAAAGTCCAAGCGTGCTTTTATGGTAATTAAACAAAATAAATACAACAAAATTAAATTTATTCTGACATTAAAAACATTTTTATGTTACATGTTTTGAGTTATGCTTTTTAGAATTTGTAATAAAGAGGGGTTAAAAAATTTTAAAAAATGACTGAAAGTTATCTTTATATATATATATATATAGAAAGATACATTCTTAGTAAGATTTAGTAAATTCAACAGGTCCCAGCATGAGCGTTTTAAGTTTTTTCATTCTTGTGTGTATGAGAAACATGAGCCTGGTGTGTCCTAGTGATTTCTTCAATGTTTGGGCATATATTTGAAAGGTAAACTCTCATTTCCTCATTAATACATTGAAGAATTCCTCTCTTTTTACTCTTAATTGTGTTGAGTGCAGAAAACCTTCACTATACATATCATCTTAACTTTACACCAAACAAAGGATACTTGCCTCCAGTCTTTCTGGGGGACATGGGTGGTAGTGTAAACAATCCAGCACCACAGCTTAATAGCCTTTTGCAACCTAATCAGGCAAGTGAAGTGGGGGGTTGGGCAGACTGTCAGCTTACAGCCAATTCCCCACATCTCTGTACCCCAAAAATCTAAACTCCAAAAACCCTGTTGGTGTTTTGGTCCCCAACAGGCACATATTTCTCTGGAATACCATAGGGCATACCTGGAAATCTTCTAGGGCACACCAGTGCATCCTGGCACACACTTTGAGAACCACTGTCTTATAGCATTATTACCTCCTAAGCAAAGGAGGCACCTAGATGGACCAATTAACTAACACAATAATGTAAAACTGACATACCGAAGGGCATCATGAGTGTATCTTGAAAAGATACATCTCTTTTAAGCTGTACAAAAGTGGGAGTACAATAGGTTAAGTGACCAATACTTTTGAAGATCTGAGGAGTGCTTAGGCATTGGAGAAATAAATCAAACAGCAAATGATGTAGAAAATGAAATGGTTTGAGGGGGCCTAGCTCTTAGTCAAGCTCAGCCATTAACTAACTCACTGGGAGTCATTTTTCTCTCGCTGAGACTTGGTATCCTTGTGTATAAATTGTGGGGGTTGACAGAAATTATTTCTCATTAGAAAAACTTGCACTATCCTCAAATTCCATTTTACGTACACATGGCATGCTTAACCCTGAGTTTGCTACTCTGGGGAGTGAAAACAGCAGAAAAGAAAGAATTTTTCTATTCTGTAGCATCTTATAACATGATGAGTGTTCACAAGGCTTAGATGGTGTTACAAACACACAACACCAAATGAAGGGTTAAGACACTATCTAAGTGTTATACGGTTCAAATATGGTGTATATGGTGTAGCTGGCCAAGGAAACTGGAGTTAAGGAGGGCTTGAACAAGCAAGGAAAATGTTTTTGGTATAAGAGAAATCTGGGCTGGCAGATGACAGGTGAGAGGGATTTGAAGGTGCAGGGAAATGGAAAAATAGACATGGACTCCCAGGAAATGGAAAAATAGACGTGGAGTCCCAGGAAATGATGGAACAGAAACATTTCTATTTAGCTACGAATGTTGACTTCTCCATACCACAGCTTTTTGTTGTGTTATGAACCTTTCAAGTTGGATTCAAAGTAGTTACAAAGGGGACTAAGAGTAGTCTTCCATTTATTCAAAATTTAACCTCCAAAAGCTTGTAGAAAGAGAGGAAGTAAAGAAGAGGGAAGAAGAATATATCAGAACAAAATGTAGAGAACATGACATAGAATGTTAGTATGGGAAGTGGGAGGGATATAATTCTATCTAAACTGATTAACTAAATATGGGACGAAAGAAGCCCAGAAAAATGAAATGACCCTTCCAATGGCATACAGTGACCATGACCACAAAAATCCACCCATTCTTTCTGTCCCCTTTTTGGTGATCTTGGGCTCTATGGAAGCAGTGAAAGGAAACCATAAAAAAAATAGAAAAGAATAGTGGAGAGGAAAGAGAAGGGTGAGGGAAGAATGACCAGAAAAATATGCCAGTAGGATTACAATCATCTCTGCTCAGTCGAATGCAGGAGGTTTAGATCAAAGCTGCCAAATACAATGGGAGACTGGAATGATACTCCTGCTCTTTCCTCATTGTGTTGAGTGCTTCTCTTGGTCTTTTGATGATTGACAAAGACAGGAGGTCACCAAAGTTAGGTCTTTAGTCTGTCTGTCTGCTTCTGTCTCTCTTGGACCCCCAGTTTACATTTATTTAGACAGCAGAGGAGTTTGAATCAGAATCAAGCTAGCTTTCAGTGAATGGTGATCAATGAGTGGTTGTCATTCTGAATATCAAATTGTCTCAGGAGATGTTAAAAAAACCACCCAGACCAGTGCCTACGTACTCCCAAAGATTCTGATTTAATTGGTCTGATGTAGTAATCAAGATAACTGGGTTTTGTTTTGTTTTTTTACCCAGATTAGAAAATAAACTTAAGAATAATTTCAATCAGAATTAATATATGATTATTCTAGACACTTGTAACAAGAATATGAGCCATCAGCTGAAATTAATGGCTATGACTGTCAGAACTAGAGAAGAACACCACTAATTTACTCCCACACTGGAACATTAAGGGGTTTAGAGAACTCTTTATTCACAGGCTGTGCAGCCCTTCTCCGTCAACACGTAAGGCATTCCCACGGATGATGGGTCTCCTCAGAACGTAATCCGTAAGAAATAAATACCAAAGCTCTAGAACATGTCACCTATGCGGACAAAGTCCCTATTTGAAAGGACCATAGGGATACTTCATAGTCTGTTAATATTCTGAGTTGGGAAATATGTAGTAGCCACTGAAGGTCACTAACCATGGGTGCTGAGTGGTTTGAAACAAAAAAAGAAAGAAAAGATTCAAAGAGAAAGTGGAGGTCCCTCAATTGATCCTACCCTTAATATCCCCAAGCTGACTATGCACTTAGTGAAGTAGACCTGACTTTCTCAGGGCCCAGACCCTGGGCCTGCTTTGGATCTGCCTTTCTTCTAAACATGAACATGGAAAAGCGAAAGACATCTATCTCCGAGTCAGTAGAATGTGAAATAGGGTCTTGTGCATCATTGGGGTGCTCCTGCCAGTATTTTAAGCAGATACCCCCTCAGCAACTCTCTGAAGTCTTGAGTCTTAACCTCTCTTCTGGGCAATGCTGACCTAGTCAACCTCACTGTAGCTGAGGTCAACTCTCTAGAAGTTCTTTTCCCATCAATGGAATGGGATTGCCAACAGACGGTGGGGAATCATGACCGTGCTTGAGGACATTGTGAAGGTCAAACATTCTAGGTCTTGCCACAGCACCTATGGAGACTCTCACTAAAAAAATTCTTGTGATATTGGTCAAATTGGCGATGACACTATGGAGCCATTTCTAAGTGTTTGTATTCACTAACATCTTGCCCAAATGTATATACAGACTTGAATACAATAAAACCTTCATTATTTATATGCACATTATAAGTTGAAATAGAGTTGCATATATAATATGCATTTCCATAGTTGCACTGATATATGCATAGAATTGGTAAAAGCTATAAACATTTTATAGATCCTGTGACTTCTGGCTGAAAATTTAAGGTTGAGGTGTTTAACTGGGTTGAGAATATTGGGAAAAACATCTTTATCAGAGTAGAGCTTGCAAAGACAGACTCAAATCAATCAAGTTTCTGCTTTATTCAACTCTTTGTGAAGGTTTTTCAGTTTGAGGACTCAGCAGGGTCACCATAAAACCAAACTAGTCATATCACTTTTTCAAATGTTTCCATGGCTCCCTATGGTCCTTTGGACAAAGTAAAAACTTGTTAGCCTGGCCTACAAGCCCTTCAATATCCTAGTCCCCACTTCTCTGTCTAGACTTATGTCTCATTTCCTACCCTCTCCTTACTTACTGCCACTCATGCCCACTTTTTATTTTTCAAAGAGTCCTGTGTTCTCTTATCTTTATGAGATCAGCCAGGTTTTTTTCTCTGCCTGGAATAACCTTCCTCCTCAGTCTTCGTCTTGCTGATGCCGACTCATCCGTGACACGTCACTTTCTTAACGTGACATTCACACGTCTCCAGAACAGTCTAGCTTTGCTCTTACTTCCCCATTTGTAATATGGATCATCCATAAATTTTCTTTTTCAGGGTTCCTGTTCCCATTAGAATGAGAAATAGACTCTGTCATATTTACCATTGTGAACTTGTTCATTCTTTGTGAAAGAGACTGAGAGTGGAACAGACAGACAACAGACCACAGACCAGAAGGAAGAGAGATGAAAAGCATCAACTTTTCCTTGTGGCACCTTAGTTGTTCATGATTGCTTTCTCAAATATGTTTTGACGGGGGTGGGGTAGGGCTCTAGCAGAGCAAATGACCCCTTGCTCAAGCCAGCAACCTTGGGCTCAAAGCCAATGACCTTGGGCTTCAAGCCAGTGACCTTTGGGCTCAAGCCAGCGACCATGGGGTCATATCTATGATCCTACACTCAAGCAACCCCTTGCTCAAGCCGATGAGCCCATGCTCAAGCCGGTAGCCTCAGGGTTTCAAACCAGGGTCCTCTGTGTCCCAGTCTGACACTCTATCCACTGCACCACCACCTGGTCAGGTCAGTGTGACCTTGTTATCTAGTATCTTTCCTCGCATCAAGTAGATTTTCAAAAACCTCGTTAAAAGAGAGAATAGTCCAGATTGTGAATGATCATGAATGCCAAGGTCAAGACATGATCCTACTGGTAAGAGGGATTCCTTGTTGATTTTTTAAACCAGAGAGAAGCACTATGGAAGCAGAGCTACAGAAAGCTGTTTCCTGTGTCAGTGACGTGGAACTCAGAGGTGGCTGAGGTTTCCAGCGTAGAGACACTCCCTCATTGTGTATCTTAAGGAGCCATGTTAGCAAGTCTGTTGCTGGACCCGACCCCCTGTGTTGTTGTTTTTACTGCAGAAAGTGATTCTTCTCCAACTTTCCTCCCCTATCATAATCCCAACTGATGAAGAAAGTGCAGCTAATCAGGTGTTGCAAGGATGGAGGAGGAAGAAGAAAAAGCCTTTCTTCAATCACTTTCAAAATCTCCCCAGTGCTTTGATTTGCTTTCAGAGAACACTTTAGCTCAACAAACAATTGCAAACTACCCAGTTGCAAGGTAAAATGAAAAGCCCACAGGCATTAATTATATATAGAGATATTAAAAAAGAAGCTACTGCTTAATTATTGTTTGCAAATCTCGGTATTTAAATTGACTTATTTGCAAATGTCTGTTTAGAAATTGACTTTGTAATTATAAAGTTAGTGCAGGGATGTCTCAGGCCCTGGAGGAGTCTCTAACGAGGAATGATAATGTAACAGCCAGAGTGAGACATCTTGAGCTGCATTTTAATAACTAGAGGTGGTTGGCAGGGGGGTTGAGATGCTTAAAGGAAAAGTCTTAAACTGGTAAATGAAGGGGCCAGACCTGCTTGGTGAGGGATCTTTGGAGGAGACATGAGGGGACAGTTAGGGGGCCTCAAATTCTAAGAACCTGGCAGGGGTGGGTTGGAGATCAGAGGTTAGAGCTGTGTTGTGCATTAAAATGAGTCCTTTTTTGGAACAGTCCAGAAATATTTCAAGAGGCCACCTGCCACAAACTGTGTCTTTCCCAATTTCTAAAATCTAGGTACTAGTGTTTTGGATTGAATTGTGCCCCTCCTAAAATTCACTTGGTAATGTTTTAACACTCAGAAGCTCAGCTTGTGAATTTATTTGGTAATAGAGTTACTGTAGACATTATTAACTAATATATGGCCATACCGGAATAGGGTGAACCCTTAATCCAATGACTGGCATCCTCTGGAAAGGAGAAATTTAGGTACAGACATATACAGGGATAACACCATGTGAAAAGGAAGACAGAGATTGAGGGTGAAGCTAAGGAATGCCCAAGATTGCCAGCAAGCCACTGGGAGTTAGGGGAGAGCTCTGGGGCAGATTCTCTCTCCCAGCCCTCAGAAGGGTCCAAACCTGCTGACACCTTCACCGCAGACCTCCAGCCTCCATATCTGTAAGACAATACATTTCTGTTGTTTAAGCCACGGAGTCTGTGGTAGTTTGTGATAGTGGCCCCAGGAAATGACTACAACTGGCATGTGAGATTCTCAATGACATAACCTAACTATGAAGGCATTGGAGTTGGACTAACCTGGAGGTAGGTAACTGGAGTTTCTCTCAATATGCTAGAAGGGCTCTGACCTTAAAATCACCAGGATGATCAGTGGTCCTCAAATACGGTTATGATGTAGAATCACTGGAGAGTTTTGAGAGTGCCAGTGCCTCTACCTATGCTTGGCGATTCAGGTGTAATTAATCCGAGCTGCCTGCTGAGCATCAGCTTTTAAAGCTCCCCAGGAGAGTGTGGTTTGCAGCCACGTTTGAGAAGCAGTCTTCTAGGTTTTAGATAATCTCCCCCCATGTAACAGGTGAAAAAAGGAAGGCTCGGGGAGGTGAAGGAGTAATTGTCTAGGGTCACATTGCTAAAGAGTGCAAGTGTTTTGGAAAATTTTAACTCGTCACTGACAGCAGGCTCAATAACTGCTTTGCAAGCTGTTTCTGCACTTCCTGTTTCCTGCTACCTGCCTTTATTAGCTTTTGTACTCCCTGCCTCCTGCTTGGGGTCGCACAGTAGTGAGGACCAGAAAGTCTCCACAACTTGTGACTGTTAACCTGCTTACTCAGGTCCCTGCAAAGAATCTGTAAAAACCCCAGACACTGTAATCTCTGGGTCCAGACCTTTGGGTGTTAACCCATCTGGTCCCGCTAGTGTAATAAACTGGTCCTCTCTGCCACCCCGAGTGCCGCTTGGTCTTTCCTGTCAGGTGAGATTTTCTGCAGCACAAGAGATGGGAGACAGCACAGAGGCCTTGACTTCAGTTTGCTGTTTGCTCACAGGCCAGCACTGCTGTTCTCTGGGCTGTAGATATAGCGTGTAAGAACTGATTTCACTTTTTCTAGGCATCCTCTAGTTCTAGGCAAATGGTTACCTTGCCATTATACCTACAGGAAATTTGTCCACCTCCGTGTGCACAGTGAGTTTACAACATTACTTAGTACATATCTCCTACTATGTCCTTGCAACCCTAGGGTATTACATGGGGCAAGTATGTTCCGCCTTTTAAAGAAGTAGGTACGTACATTAACCATTGGTGAAGAACCAGGATTCAAACTCTTGGCTAAGCCTGACCTGTGGTGGCACAGTGGATAAAGCGTCGACCTGGGAACACTGAGGTCGCCAGTTCAAAACCCTGCACTGGTCTGGTCAAGGCACATATGGGAGTTGATGCTTCCAGCTCCTCCCCCCTTTCTCTCTCTCTCTGTGTGTCTCCTCTCTAAAATGAATAAAATTTAAAAAAAAAAAGAGGAAACTCTTGGCTAAACTGTCTTCATCTGATCTATGTCCAAAATCTTTCTGAATACTCTTTACCACTTCATACTTTATGGGGGAAAGTTTTCAGACAAAAAACACAAAAGAAATGTACTGGATTCCACTTGAATGTAGTTCATGCTTTCTCAAAAAAAAAAAAAAATATTGCATGAACCCCGAACCTTCATTTCAAATGTGATGTCACAAGTCTCAGGGTGATGATGGAAGGTCTGGCCATTACAATTTTAGGGGATTCACCAAGAAGGGTGCTGTTGTCAACTTGTTGCAAGATGACCCTCCTGGTTTTCATTCTGTTCACTCCATTACACATGGGTATCAAACTAAAGCTACTTAATCCTTATCTGCAATTCTAGTTGTACTTCAAGCCTAATCTTGTATAGTGGACAGAATCCAGGCTTTGTATGCTGATGCAGATATGAGTCCAACAGCCCAATGCTGGTTCTAATGTTTACTGATTGTGAAACTGCAGGGAACCAAGTATTCTGAGCTTTAATTTTCTCTGCTAAATGCCGAGGAGAGTAATGCCTATTTAAGGTTGTCTGATGAATAAATTGAGGTCATGTAAATAATATTCCTAATAGAGATTGAACCTTTAACAAGGTTAGTTTGAGTCTTTTCCCCAAAATGGTCCCTTAAAAACAGTGGTATGAGATAGTCGTGGCTAGCCCTGTTTTGGACCATTACATCAATTGTCTACATTTCCAAGTACTGTCTTGTTTGCCTCCCAGGTTTAGAGCCCCTGCTCCAGCAAAGAATCTAGGAATCAGTTTCTTTGTGCTGGATCCAGACTGTCACTGATCCTCCCACTGGCTTCAGTTTGCCTAGGATCCAGCTCCCAGGTCTTACTTCACTATTACCGCTCTGTCCCACCACTTGCCTTCTTTCATGTGCTTCCCACCTCTGTGACACTTGCTATTCCATTATACCCCTGGTATTTACTATCTAATGAAGCCTGAATTTAATCATTTGCCAAAGAAGGAGAAGCTAAGTGGGGGAGCATTAATGTGGTGAAGATCCCCAAACTCTTGAGGGATTATGCTCACCAAAGGTCAAAGAGCAAAGTAAAGAGTATGGGACGCAGAACACCAAGAGAGTTAATTCTCATATTCTTCAGGATCAAGTACTCAGAATAACACTCTGGTCACATATCAATGTTATGGAGAGGGGCCTGTGATCTCTGTTGCCATCAATAGAGAAAGAAAGAGAAACCTATTCATTACACCTTTCCTCCTAAGAATCCTCTGGATTTACTTACTTATTTTTTACTGTGTTAAACCAACCTGGAGAGACCAATTAAGATAGTGTGGCCCTCAGGAATTGCAAAGCCAGAACATGGCATGCGTTGTAGAAAGTGATATCACTTGCTATCTTGCCATAAGACTTGATTCACTGAAAAATGGTAAGCATTTTTTGTGTGAAAAGCTCATAATTGGGGGAAAATCCTCAACCACATGTACATATTCTATTTCTGACTAGATTTCAGACCATAACATTGAGAATCTACCTATAAAATAAAGAATGGTAAAATGGCAGTTTGTGGGACACATACTAAGGGCCAAGCATTTTTTGAATCTTCATGCTTATAGATGTTGTTATTTCCATTTTACAGATAGGAAAACTGAGGCTTAAAGAAAATCAATAATTTATTCAATTCTAGTCAGTTCATCCACAATCATTCAGTAAAGCCGTGAAGGTGACATTTGATCCAATCCTGTGTGATTTCAACATCCATGCTCATAACTACTAAATGATGCTGTTCAGGAAATCAAAGAAACTTCACTTTTCTTCTCCCCTTCAACCCTACTCCAGGACACCCCAGGAAAAATATGATAAAAATTCAAGACTATTATTTATCTATATACCTGTAATTTTTCCAAATTCTGTTTCCTCATTTTTACAAGTAAAGGGCCACACTCCTCTAGAAAACCCCTTTAAACCCCAGTGTTTTATTATTCAGATGCCAATACTTTCAAAGCAAGCAGCTACTGCTGAAGGGAAGGAATTAACATAGCACAATTAATACTCCATTTCATTAACGATTAGTTATATTCAGTACCACTCAATTTGTTTGTACCATCAAGTCCATGCTTTTTGTAACTTTCCAATAACTCCCCATCACCAACAGAGTTAATTTCCCAAGGAGGCAGGCATCAGATTTTAATTTCCAGCCTTTAATATTCTCCAGCCCTTGGGCCACTGGTGGACCTACAGGACCTGATTTTGTCAGTGTTTGCTGCCATCTGAATCCAAGTGATGTAAGGGTTGATTCTTCCTGCACTGAGAAAACCAACATTAACAAAGCCCAGGTATAGAGCTGTTTTTCTCCATGCCCTCTCCTGCCATACTACACCCCTCCAGAGATTTCTGGGGGGCAGGCACCATTAATTTATAAAAAGGTGGGTTTTTAAATCCAATATCATCTCCTCACTGAAGGTTGTACCTACCATTATACCCTGGAGTGCAGGAATCATAGAAAGATCACAATGACAACACAAAGAGCAATAGCAGCAAGACCAGCATTTACTTATGCACTCATCACATGCAAAACTAAAGCACTAAATGCTTCATATACTTTTTTGCCTTTAATCTTGAAAAACAATCCAATGTGGTGGCCATTATTGTCATCCTCATTTTATTTTGAGGAAATGAAATACCATATTTTTCACTCCATAAGATGCACACACCCCCCCCGCCCAAAGTAGAGGGGAAAATGCCTGTGCGTCTTATGGAGCAAACAATATGGTATTTTATTAAATATTTTAACACACCATTTGGTTCGGAATACTTTTTTCTTATTTTCCTCATTAAAACCCTAGGTGTGTCTTATTGTCAGGTGCATCTTATGGTCAGGTGCGTCTTATGGAGCAAAAAATATGGTAGTTATTTACTGTCTTGGTTATTCATTGCTACATAACGAATTCACGCAACATATTTAGTAGTTTAAAGCTATAAATATTAACTCACACAGCTTCTTGGGGTCAGGAATCTAGGAGCACCTTAGGTGGGTGGTTCAGGCTCAGGGTGTTTCATGAGTTTGCAGAGAGGTTGTTGCTCAGCACTGAAGTCATGTGAAGGCTCAACGGGGACTGGAGGATTGACTTGGAAGTTCGGTCCCATGGTTGTTAGCAAGACTAACCTCACGACATGGGTCTCTCCTTAACCGTGATAGCGGGCTTCTTCTACAGTGAGTGAACCAGAAGAGAAAGGGGTAGGACCTGCAATGTGTTTTATGACCTTGACTCAGATGGGACACACCGTCACTTGTACAATATTCTGTTGGTCACACACACTGATGTAATATCAGAGGGGACTACACCAGGGCATACATACCAGGAAGTGCCTTCAATCGGACTGTCTGGGAAGCTTCTTATCACACAGACTACGGTTCCACAATGGTAAAGTGGAAATAAGGAAGTAGATTTGCAAAGTTATGGATTCAAGTTATGTCTGATTCCATAGCCCATGCTTTTCACCATGTGTTGACTACCTCCTGAAAGGCCTTCTCCTGCAGTTCACCTTCTAGGGCCTATCAGAACCTATTAGGTTTTATGAGAGAAGTGGAACCACTAGGGGTAAGTATGAATCAGGGATGTATTATGGAGAGGTGCCCTAACATAATTCTGGATGCCGGTTATATAGTCTGCATATGGCGGTTTCTTTTGAATCTGGGGTCATGGCCTAAAGGCAGCCAAGAAGGAGAATTGAACACGATATGAGAGGGAAAGGACAAACAGACAACACAAAGACAGACTGAAGTCCACAGGGACAAAGTAGAACCTGTGTAGGGCTCTCAATGCCTGCATGCCTTAAATCTGACAGTGTGTGTGGATGACCTTGAGGAGCAGCCGGTGCCCTCCATCCTGGGAGGCTGGGGAAGCTTCAGGAGAAGACATGCTGGGAGCGAAGGAGCCCAGGGCTGCTGCTGCCTGTTCCTCAGGGCAAACCAGGTGATCAGCACTATGTGGCAGACCTGCGACAACCCCTCGGGTCCAGCACAGACCTTCGGAGTCTCAACATACTGGATCCTTCTTCACTTCCTCCTTTCTGGGGCTGTATGAAACAACTCTTGTGGCCCACAGGAACACTGACCTAGTCAGGAAAGGGAATCCTTAGAGAGTCCGTGCCAGCCTATGACACAATGCAAGTCCACCATGATACACTTCTGTTCCATCCCCCATCTCCCCGGTAGCAACCACAAACGCATGTACATGCTGTATCCATGCACACACACCACAGTCTAACAAGACCCCAAACACGCCAGGCCCCTGCATGTCTCCATGCGTTTGTAGACACTAATTGCTCTGTCTAGCAAATCTTACCTCCAGCCATGGCCAGCACTGTGGACATGTGACGTGTGCACAGGCCCCTGTGCTAAGAAGAGCTTGGTTTAATGGTCAGCATATCTGAGACCTTCAATAAACGTCGGCTGGTTGACTACTTAGCGGCAGCCCTGTCACTTCCCTTCCCAGCCTTTGCAACAACATGACTGATGATTGACTCATTACTTCAAAAAGGGGCCAACTTTGGACAGCTTTGAACAACAGCTCTGATTGCTGGAAGATTCTTCCTCGTAAAAAAACTAATTTCCTCTACATTTATCTTTCTGTAGGATCTACACACTGGCTATCATTTCACCAATTTAGCATAGAAAAAATAAATCTACTCTCTTCTAGTGATATCCTTCAGGTATGTGAAGCAGGGTTCTTATGATACATATTATTCCGCTTATATCCACATATTTAAGTGTCTGTGTGGTTTAGATTCATGTCTGACATATCTCTGTTTTATTCTCAGGGCCTGAGAGTCCTTGGGTGGGCACAGACCTAGGCTGTCCCGGTTGGAACTAACTAGAATGACTTTGGCTCTCCTCCATTTGTTCCTCCTCCTTCTTCAGGTTATCCCGGGCACATTTCCATGGTGATGGAGGAAGCACAAAAGAGAAAGCAAACCCACACAGCAAGTTCTTCCCTAGTCTCTGCACATGCGCACATCCCAGTGGACAGCAGGATGGCAACCATCCTGGTTTTTCTGACTAAGGGACTTCACTGGGACCGAGGAACGTCTCAGAATGCAGGATCTGCAATGCTTCAAACAAGAGAGTCCGGGACAGACCGTGACAGTTGAATACCTGCCCAGTCATGTGTCCTGGTCTAGATTCGGAGTGAAAGGCACTGCAGAGCTGCAGAGCAAAGGGTACAGATTTGAAGGGCAAAGAATTAGGGCCATGAGTGTCACCAGTCTACGGCTGCTGGGCTGTGCGTTTTACAAATCACTCCTAGGCCAGGCTTTAGACCAAGTCATTCTTTGCCATAAACTAAAAAAAATATTAAATCCAAGCTAAGGAAAATGAGAAGCACATTGCTGCAAAACACAGTGAATGCTATTTTCTGTATCCTCATACAGCTATGTTTCAAGTTGATCAAGGAGACCTCTTAGTTAGCTGCTCCCTATCATTCCCAAAACAAGCTTATGCACTTTCCAGGTAAGCCCCGGTGAGGTCAGCCCCCACCTGTAGCTCTGACTGTGCGTGCCAATGCCAAAACAACCAGATGAAAAGTGTGAAATGTGGAAGGCAGAATTTTGGGGTTTTGTTTGTATGTTTCCTCTCCAATCACCAAACAATTTTTTATTGGATTTTCTCTCAAAGCAGGCTGAAACCATGCGTAATGGGTAGAGCCTGGTGGGTAGAGCCTTCATCAGCTCCTGCCACCTGCCTCTCCCACTTATTTCTCTATCATTGACACTCTGCTCTGATAAGCAAGTGGTCAATTTTTTTGTTCAACATCCACTTATTGAGCACCTATTATTGACCGGATCCTGTGATACACTTGGGGAATATGAGAATGAATAAGTCTGCATTAGTGGCATTGAAGGATCTACCAGCAGACATAGACTTCTAAACATAATGAGTGGGACTGTTTTTATCAAACAAATTCAAAAGTTGCCATCATAGAGGTTTGTGTAAAATAAATGTCAAGGACAGAACGGTTCTCTGTACCTACTACACGAGTCAGGAAATATTTCCTGGGTTAAGTGCTTTTAGATGAGGAACTGAAGAATGACCAGAAGCTCACATGGAAAGCAGAGCAGTTATGAACATGGGCTGTAAATCAGACTAAGCTTGGAATGACACTCTGCCACTGGCTAGCACGATGACCTTGGGTAAGTTAATTAATTTCCCATTTTCCATTCCAATTTTCTCATAAATAAAGTGGTCTTCTAAGAATTGATCGAGATAAAATTGTGTGGGGTAGTATATATCCATCCACCCCTTACATAGTACTTAGCAATGAGCTTCACAGAGAGAAATCCTAAACGTGGGGACATTACTGTTACAAGTTATTCTGAAAGAACTGGCAAGAGTGGGGTGAGCAGCACATTCCTGACAGAGAAAACACTGGGTTTAGGAGCATGCAGAAGCAGGGCTTATTCTTGGAATTAAAAAAGAAAACATGTCTAATGAGGGTATTGAGTGTGTGGTATCAAGGTGCACGGTCGAAAGCCTGACAGATTGTTAAGAAGATGAGGTTGGAGAGGTGAAGAGATGATCGAGAGTGGAGGGCTGGGGATGCCATGTCAAGGAACCCTGTTATGCCATTGGGTGGTGTGGTCACTCAGCAACAGAAAGGGTCAGCTTCGTGTCCGAGAAGATTCATTCGACTGTAGGAAGATGCATAAATGCAAAGGTCATATCTGACTTAGCGCTCCCTGCGGGGACCTAACAGAATGCCTTTCTCAGTGTAGACACTCCACAGATATTTGCAAGGTGAGCCGGTGAGTGCGTGGCGGCTGCATCCAGAAGGACAACAATGGAACCTGCTGTCGCAGTTAGGGGATTACCAACCATTTGACCTATGTCAGCAGCAACAGCAATACTGCAAGGGGAAAAAAAACTAGGGGGCAGAACTATTAGGACTTGGTCACTCACTGTCTGTAGGTGGTGAGATAGAGGAGGGACAACAGCAAGGACCATCTAGACTCTAGCATGGGTCTCTAGGCACCATCCCCAGGCAACACGATTATACGGAATTAACTCTTTCTTGCCTGTCCAGATAGAGTGTTTTGCTATAATTATGCATAACACTGTTGAGGGGATCAAATCAGATCATAGATTTGCAAACATTTTGTAAGTTGCGAAGCCACTCTGTAATGGAGAAAGATGTTTATTCATTCACAGATAGTGTAATTGTCTGGCATTATCGTAGGCGCTGGGGATAGCGCGCTCATCAGACAAGGACTCACTGCTCATGGAGTTTGCATTCTCTTGTAATCAAAACTGCTCTGACTTTAAGTTGGCGCAGAATCACATATGCCCCTTCACTCAGTAAGAACTAACATGAATTGAACTTAAAAATAAATCATACAAGCAGTATTGTAGCCAGAATTTTATTTAATTCTGGGAGTACCTGCAAGATAAGTATATGATTTCCCTTTTTGCAGATGAGAAAAACTGAACTTTAAATATTTAAGTAGCATGTCAAGGTTCACGATGCTACAAAGTAGTAAAGCCAAGATTTGAAACTAGGTGAGGAGGGGGATATAATAGACTTTTTTCGGGGGGAGACTAGGTAGGAAAATCCTGTATAATTTGAAAATGAATAATAACTATCAAAAATGTGTATTTGGAAATCAAAATAAAATTATTTTCTTTTCATAATATAAGCTATAAATTAAAAATTCAACCCAGCTCCTCAGGGGCGTGGGTTTAAAAGACTAGGACGTCTTTCCTAGATAAAAGATTGTTGGGACCTTGCATAAGGACCCTTCCCACTTAAGAACCTCAGCCACTTACGTTTTCAACCTAAACCTATTAAGAGCAACGTCTCAACAACCCCATGAAGTTAAACACCCTTGTTAAAAGTGATCGCATATATTTATTTCAGTTAAATAATAGCCGTGGGAGGGGGCAATTAGCAGATTCGGTCAGGAGAGAAAAAGATGTTTCTAGATGAGATTGGAAATGAGATGGAGAGTCAATGAGGCAGAAATATACAAGACACCTATTTTTTTTTTATTCCCCTGAATTTTCTAAAATCCTGTTACTAATGACACCTTAAGATTTGGAGGGCTTTGACTGGAAAAGACACATTGCGATCAAGGAGGTTCAAGGAGACTGCCACACAGTCTAATGTGGACCTCTTTTCTACCTAGTTCTTTCTGGATAGCAGTGTTCTTTGTTCCACCCTAGTTGCATGTGGCTATCACTTGAACTGAGAAGAGCACGGGTATTGTTTTGTCAATCCAAAGGGAAGAAGGCAAAGTCATCAACCTGGAGACAGCAAACAGCTCAAATTCTATTCCCCAGTTTCTGCAAGTGTGCTTCAAATCACACCACTATTTTGCCACCATGTTGGATTTGGAAATTTTGTGGTCTTTGAACTTGGCTGCAGAAATGCAAATACCCATTTGTGGTCCTACACAGGATATACTATACCTTTAGTTCAGAAAGGCAAAGGAAGATAGTAAAAATCTCTGTGTTGTCAGTGAGGGAAAAAATAATAAGCTGGGTGTTTCTATGAACTGGGTTCAAATTCTGCCCCCTCCCCACATTTACTAACATGTGTCCATCTTATTCATCACTGGATTCAGTGAACCAAGAATACCTCATGGCAATTCATAAATATTTATTAGAAAGCGAACATGCGACCTTGGACAACTCTCTCTCTCCCTTTTCCTCTCCTTTCTGCACTCATTTACTATTATGTGTGCTCTCTCTTACCCCCTCATGGCAAAAGCCCATTAGTATTATAATTTGAAGCACTGGATGAAATAACGTGTAAAATTCTGACCCAGCTCCTGATCCACAATAAATATTTTAAAAATCTCATTTCCCTTCTTCTCATAATTAGAAAAGTTCAAGTCCCAGCTACACTATGTACTGGCCCTACCCTTGACCAAATCAATCACCATCTGAGACTTGATTTTCTTTCTTATGGCTACAAATGGGAGAGAAGGACATTTCATCTATCTGTTAGAGTTGCTCTGAAGATTACAAGACTTTATGGAGTCAAATACAGTTAGGAAACAGGCAGCTGTTTAAATATTTATTATCATTATCCCAATAATGATTTTATAGATTTTGGTCAAATTCTCACACTGGAAACATACATATATACATATCTTTCTTTGGTTGTTGGGAGTATCTGTTATGAACATATGGCAATCTGAGAGTCATTATTTAAAAAGTCCACTCTGTTTTCATTAGCTAAGTCCACCTCTAAGAAGCTGGATGCTTTCTAGTGCATATAATTGCATGAAACAAAAGATCCTATAGGAATTTATGTGGCCTCAAGGAGCATTATTAATGGGGGTCCCTTCTAGTGATGTAATTTTGGAAGCAATTTTCCATGAAATTGCTGAATGTGTGTATCCATATAAATTTGAGCCCATTTGGTACAATTTTCATTTAGTTCAATGATCACACTAATGATATTTTTCATTAGATATTCTCATTTAGGAGGAAGGGATATATTTATCTGCTACACATATCTGGAAAACACACTTTAAATGAGATTGTCAGATAAATGTTTCTATAAGGATTTCCATATATATAAATTTTTCTATTCACTTTCACTGATATATAACCACAGGGCTTTTATAATTAAGTAAAGAAAAGGAAAGGTCTGGGTTACTGAGTTGTCCTCTGTTAGAGCGGAAACATATGTCAACAAAAGGCATTGCATCTCACCCAGTTTTGTGACCCGACAGACTAACATAGCAAGCAGTCTAAAGGATGCATCTTGGAACAGGCAGACCCAGTTTCTGAATTCTGTATCTTCCCTACACAGCAGATTGCAACTGAGCTTTAGTTTTTCATCCTTAATAAGGAGCATAGTAATATCAATCTCCAAAGGTCTCACAGGGTTATTGTCAGAATAAAACAGAAGATAAAAATGCCTGGCATATAATGCACTCGTTCAATAATCGACCTATATGACATTCTTGTCAGATATTGATGTTGAAATAACCCAAAATAAAATGTGTGTGTGTGTGTGTGTGTGTGTGTGTGTGTCCACATAGCATGGAGTGCAGAATGATTCCATAATAGGTCCAGATGAATTTAAAGCCACACAATTATGAAGCAGTAGTGCAGGAAGCAGAATGAGGGTCAAGGGACCTCGGAGAGGAGTCTGGCCAGCCTTCCGTATTTCAAGTGAGGAAACTGGAATACAGAGAGGATAAGGGGCTTGTCATGGCTGGTGGAAGTAATAAGATGAGACTGTTAGACTTCTTTGATCCTAATTCAGTAACATCTCATTAAGCATCCCCTCTCCCAGGGTTCCAACAACCATTTCTCCACTTGACTTTCTTCAGCTTATCACTCCATACAAAGATGTTAGTGGGCTGCTGTTTCAGAAATGAGACACATTGTGTTACACCATACTGTGTGTCTTTCTTTCTCCCCCTCCAAGACAGAAAGTGTCAGAGGTGGTTTTCATGTTTTCCACTTCCAGGAAATCAAAACACCATGCTCTTTTCATCCTCTGTGTGTGTGTTCACATGGGCACACACTCACGCACATGTGTAAGGATTCCTCCCAGTTATACTAGCGTAGGGCATCAGTAACAACTAACAGGCTGTCATGTCTCCCCTCCATTATCCTCAAGTGTATCAGTGTCAGTGATGATCTTGGTGATGGTGATGATCCTATAAATACTGGGTTTTCATCATTACTTTACTACCCATCCCTACGGACAACCAGGTCCTCTTGGCCTCAGCCAGCAACCATCGCGGCCCTGCTGCTAGTGATGCCCACACATGGTTCTCTCTTATGTCTCTCGCATTCCCACAGGGCCAGTCTACAACTCTGCTGGTGCCTCTCATTTCCAAATGCTTCCAAATTGGACCAATCTACCTTGTATATCTTTTCCCTTATCCTTGATTTTCGAAAGGCTTCTCTTGACCTCTCTATAAAGGTGACCAGATTTTAAAATTGGTAAAGCAGGACACCATTGACGGGGGGGGGAGGGGTATTCTTGATTAAAAATTTGGTCTATATGGAGCAAAAATAATTTTCATAGAATGCAAAAATAGTATTGAAATATATATATTTTTTAAATTGGAACTTTTTTAAAACGCCGCAGGACACGGGACAAATTATTAAAAATCGGGACTGTCCCGCCAAAAGCGGGACGTCGGGTCAGCTTACTTATCTTATTCTTTCATCCCCCCTCTAGCCTAACTTTTCCAACAAAAAAAGTCTAGCAATTTGCCTGTTTATCCTCCTCACTAACTTTCTCTAAGTCCCCAAGGCATGGTGATGACATTGCTCTCTCAGAGAGAGAGCAAGTTACCAATTGGAATTACTTTTGAATCTTATTCCTTTTGCGTTTTAGAACACATGGCACTACCAGTTACCCTAGCTCCACTGCTCTCTAAATTTGAGCCTTCTGTGGGGAAAAACAAGGTGTCCATGAAGGAAAAAAAAGTGCGAATGAGAATTTACCATTATGACTTACCAAGAAGCGTAACACTAGAAAATGTCTTCTAGGGTAGCATTGCAGACTGGTAAAATGATCCTTTAATCTAGCAGGAGAACTCCAGTTTCGTAGCCACCCTCTATTATTCAGGATTATCCCACAAATTTGATCATTTGTGTGTGTGTGTGTGTGTGTGTGTGTGTGTGTGTGTGTGCGCGCGCGCGTGCGCGCTCAGGGTTTAATCTTCTTCCAGCCTCCTTGACACTAATTTTGGAATCAGAGGGTCTTATTCCTCATTAGTAATATAGCACTGACATCCAAAGCTAAATCTTCTCCATTTGGGTTTTATGTGATTGTTTCATTCTATCTCATGTTTTAGTTAGCCTTGTACAATTTCTATTTTAAAAATCATTTTCTCCAGTTGGATTTTGTTGATAAACAATTCTAGCAGCTGGATTTTGCTGTTTTATTTGGGTTTGCACACCTGGGTTCCAACCAACATCACATAGTCTTTTCCAAATCACTTTAATTTCCATAGTTCTAAATCAGCCCTCCCCTGTAAACATAAGACCAGATCATTGCTTTTCAAAGTTCTTAAACAACAGAATCATTTTTTATAACAAGAATATTTATCCATCATATTGAGATTTAACCAACCAAACTTCCTATTTTATTTCTAATTTTATTTCTTTTATCAAAGAAACAAGATAGTATATGTACAACTATTTGGAATTTTTTGAAACTATGTTTGGACATTATCTGTCTATATTGTTAGGTAGAGAGTAAGTGCATAAATGTTTCACCTTCTTGGTGTATTGTTATGTTTATTAACATGAAATATTCTCTTTTCTTTCTTTTTAACCTTAAATTTTTAAAAGGTCACTAGTGGGGTTTGTTTGTTTACTTTTTGTGACAGAGACAGAGAGACAGACAGAGAGAGGGACAGATAGGGACAGATAGACATGAAAGAGACAGATAAAAGACATCAATTCTTGATTACAGCACGTTAGTTGTTCATTGATTGCTTTCTCATATATACCTTGACCGGGGGCTACAGAAGACTGAGTGACTCCTTGCTCAAGCCAGTGACCTTGGGCTCAAGCTGGTGAGCCTTGCTTAAACCAGATGAGGCTTTGCTCAAGCACGCAACCTCGGGGTTTCGAATCTGGGTTCTCTGCGTCCCAGTATGATGCTCTATCCACTGCACCACCGCCTGGTCAGGCTTAACGTTAACTTTTTAAATATCTGATATTAATGCTGCTATCTAAACTTGCTTGGTTTATATGTACTGTGCATGGTTTTCCTTTTCATTTTGTGAGAAATATTTCTTGTAACTACTGTAACATATTACTGGCTCTTATTATTTTTCTTTGCCCACTTTCTTCTTTTTAATTCTCCCTTTTCTGCTTCTGTTAAATTGGTAGTTTTCTTTCTATGTTCTCCTTTTCTAATCTGGAAGTTACAACTTGTGTTTCTATTATTTTAGTGGTTTTCTAACTTGTTATTAGATTGGTTTTTTTTTTTTTAACAACATCCAGGGTTAATCAGCATCTATATCTTCCATGTATTCAAGTCACAAAATTTTGTGGTGCTTTTTGTCTCTAGCTGACACCACTTGGTTGGTAGCATTGGAATATTAATTTCAGATTGTTATAGAAAATATGAGAAAATATGTAAATAGGTGTATTTTTCATATTTTATTTAACCACCCATGCAATATTTTCTTTACTTATATTGTCTAGCATTATTTCCTTCTGTATTCATTATTCTATAAGTACATACTCTAATAATTTCTCAGAAACATTTTTACTGGGGATTTCTTAAGTTCTCCATCTATAAATATCATTATTCCTTCTCATATTCAAATTATCACTTAGTTGTATATAATATAGAATTCTTACTTCAAATTTATTTTATAACATAGCCACATGTTCTGCCTACCACACTCTTGTATCCATAACACCATGTCATTTAGTTTCTGTTCCATACGTTCCACCTCTTTATACCTTTCTGATGCTGTGGTAGCTTTGGGTTTTCAGGAATCGGGTGTTGTGGTGGGATCAGGAGTGCAAAAACTCTAATGATCACAAAAGGGAGTGGAAGGATTGGGTGGGTAGGGGGAGCTGTCAGAGTACTATACTTACTTGACAGTCTCTGTCAGCTCAAAAGAGAACAAAGATTGCTTATTAGCACAGCCCTGCATCAAATGCTTTGCTAGATCATTATCTGGGGGCTTCCCTGAAAACAACATGACCCTGACATAAAATATGAGGTAGACACTGATGAAGCCAGCAGCTGAATTTGGTCTGACAAGTATACACAGCAGCTGGGCTTTGACTCATTTCCTGAAGGAGATGGAGGGGAGCATCTCATGTGGCAAAGATATATAGATATATTCTGGGATATTTCTACAGTTTGATCTTCCAGGTCACTGATTTCTCCTTGACTCTGTCTAATCTGCTGTTTCCTGAAGGAGATGGAGGGGAGCATCTCATGTGGCAAAGATATATATATATATTCTGGAATATTTCTACAGTTTGATCTTCCAGGTCACTGATTTCTCCTTGACTCTGTCTAATCTGCTGTTCAGTCCCTCTCTTGTACAATCCTTATTATTATTTCCATTGTATCTCTATTTGATTACTAAGGTGTCCTACTTCTTTTATACAATCTCTTGGTTTTGCTTCAGGAAGTCTCTGCTTTTTTCCCCCAGTGAAATATTAGTTACACTTATTATGCATTTTTTTCCTACTTTTTCAGTCAGCTCTGTTTTTCTCTGTTTTGTTTTTCTGTCATAGGGCCAGTGTTCACATCTTTTGTAATTCTTTCCCATAAACTAATGTTTACAGTTGAGTGCAACATAAGCAGCTGACTCTCCTAAGGATGGAAGCTTCTATAAGGTCTTTCCCTGGCTATTTCCAAGATGCTTAAGAAATGGGTGGAATGTAGCAGCAGGAGAAGGGCTTCTCCCATTGATCTTTCTAGTATTACTAGCTACTGAGGTTCTGCCTTGTCTCCCACCTGGAAATGGTCCCCCTGATTATAACTTCTTGTTCTGAAGGCCTGCAGTGAGGAGGGTTTACAGAGCCTGGCCATTCTTGAACGCATATCAGTTCCTCCCTCCCCAGGGTGCACTTGGTATCCACACCCAAGGGTTGACATGCCCATGGTACTGCCCCTGTGCCTGCTGGTACTATTCATAGTGACCAACCAGTCTCAGGAGCTTCAGCTTTCTTTGGTCACTTTTTCTCATCTGTTTTGTGATCCCAGGGTTCAGGATTCACTATGTTATTTGTAGGAATTGGAAGCCTCAAAAACCAAAGTGAATACAATTCACCCTCTTTCCCTCCTGTTCCACAACTACAGACCCTGACAGAGCAGGAAATTTCTGTAGGCTGGTTCCGGGGTCCAATTAAAACGAAGACTGCACCCTCACTTCTCTTTAAAATTTTAAACCGTGGACCACTTTCTCCACATTTGTTGGGAAACATCCCTCTGTTTTTCCACATTCAATCAATCCTTCTCCCATTTCATTATTGATTATCTCCATGACTATTTTTGCTGATAGATTGATAGGGGTACAGACAGATCAAATGACTATCAATTGTATGTTTAATCCAGGTCAGGGTAGCTACTTTACAAATGGCTGGCCACTTGTGAGACAAGCTTGGTGAATTTTTTCTCCTTTTTGATAAAAATTATTAAATCTGTTTCGGGTTTTGTTTTTTTTTTTTTGGGGGGGGGGTTGGTAACTTTTTCACTTTTTTTCTTGAAAGTTGAGTGCAAGGAAAGGACTCTAAAAGATACCGGTTGAGTGGCTCTGAGAAATGTCTCTGGTTAAATAGAAATGTTCCTGTAGCATTCAAGGAAAAAAAGTAAGTGAGAAAGTTATGAAATTTTTTGGAAAGAAAAATGTGAGTGCCATTAACATTCTCCACACAACATGGAGTTAGAAGAAGACACATCTCTTCCAGATGTTCAGTGAAACTTATAACATATGCAGACAGAGAGAAGTCTGGCCAAGATAACATTCTATAAAGGGGCTGATTGCCTGGTTTTGCCCACTATGAGCACCTACATTTTGGCAATTATAATTAAGTGGAGTTTACTCCAAGAAATACCAGCCTGTGAAGGTATTTTCCAGTGTGCGTCCCGCAGAGCAGGTGTCTTATGAGATGGGCTGTGAAAAAAGACATGGTAATCAAATAAATTTGGGAAATACTTTATATTCA
This sequence comes from Rhynchonycteris naso, assembly GCA_037038555.1. Lineage (NCBI taxonomy): Eukaryota > Metazoa > Chordata > Mammalia > Chiroptera > Emballonuridae > Rhynchonycteris > Rhynchonycteris naso. The sequence goes on from CM072996.1 coordinate 16,384,770, forward strand.
ACCGTCCTTTGGGGAATCTAGCATGCATATTATGCCATTAAATAGCTTAATTACATTAACCTGGCATTTCCAAATCTGTAACAGCCTTTTTGTTAAGGTTATTTGACATCTGTTGATATGGACAGGTGGAGTAGCCTACTGGATAACGGCATGGGCCAGAGAAAGAAGGGCCTCTTTTCTAATCCTGGTCCTCTTACCAATAAGGTGACCTCTTTCAACTTCACTTTCCTGTCTATAGAAGGAATACAGTCACAGTTACCTTTGGAGAACTGCTAGGTTCACATCCACTAATATATCAGAACAAGCTCTTTACCAGACATGTGCAGAGGGTTTAGAAAACAGGAGCTGAATGACATAAACACTGATTATCATGATGAAATTAGTAATAAGAGAAGTTCAAAAACAAAGGAAAAGAAAGACACTTGGCTATTTTATTCTTCCATGATTTGATCCTGGAGATATAGTGGAGTGGTGGGAACTTGCTAATGGATTCGACTTGGAGGATGGCAGTGGGGTCCTACTCTGGTACCTGAGGCCTGATGCTTCCCAGTTATCATGGCCAGGTTAGGTGGGTGCTATGAGGGCAGCAGTCCCCTTTGGTTCTTGAGGGTGCAGGACCCCAAGAGAGCCAAGTGAGCTCTAGACTTCTGACTTTTCTGAGCCTGATTCCTTCTGTAAAAAACGAGCTAAGGCGGGTGTCCCTCCTTGGAGTGGACAGGACTCAGCAAAAGTCCATAAACAAAGGGGTCATGCAGGCCCAGCGGGCACAGCAGGTGCTGTGAGGGGGAGAGAGAGATTCAGAGTTTGTTAACAGATGAGCATTTGTTTCTGAGAAGTTATAGATGCCTTCTAACATCAAAGAATTTGAAGGCTGTTCTGTTAAGTGGATGACTTAGGGCATTCCTACAAGGACGCACACAAGAGCTGATCTTGGTGTTCTTGGTACTGGTTATTTTCAAGTACACGGAAGAAACTGAGACAGCGTAACAAAGTCTGGTCCGTAGTTTACAGATAAGGAGCCAAGGTCATGTTCAGTACTGTCTTTGGATGATCTAAATTGCTATTCTGCCAGTTTCACAAGTATTTGATATCAAATTACTATATTAACATTTATTTGTATCTACCTGCTACTTTTCATCATTTTTTTGTCATGGTTTATGCTTTTAATTCCCTTTGTATTGCTTTATTTGAAAAATATTTTATAGTTTACATCATAAGGTTCTATTAATTGGAGTAGTAGTAATATCAGCTGTTCCTTACATCTGTTGCCTCTTACTCATGCAAGAATATTTCCTTTCATGTTTGTGAGTTGGGTTTTAAGCTCCTCTTCCTGGTCATCTACAGTTTATATTATTTCTCTCTAGCAAAGAACTGTGTTGAAATTTTCAGGTGCCCCTAAAGGATCACATACCTGGGATGCTTAATATGTTAATAGCAAAGCTCATAAGCTCACAAATCATAAAGGTATATACATTAAAACCCAACATCTAAATGTGAAAAAAGGTTATGATTTTAATTTCACAGATTTTTTTTTTTTTTACAGGGACAGAGAGAGAGTCAGAGAGAGGGATAGATAGGGACAGACAGACAGGAACGGAGAGAGGTGAGAAGCATCAATCATTAGTTTTTCATTGCCGTTGCGACACCTTAGTTGTTCATTGATTGCTTTCTCACATGTGCCTTGACCGTGGGCCTTCAGCAGACAGAGCAACCCCCTGCTATGGAGCCAGCGACCTTGGGTCCAAGCTGGCGAGCTTTTGCTCAAGCCAGATGGGCCCGCGCTCCAGCTGGTTATCTCGGGGTCTCGAACCTGGGTCTTCCGCATCCCAGTCCGACGCTCTATCCACTGTGCCACCGCCTGGTCAGGCAATTTCACAGAGTCCTGAAAGATTTTTTTTCATCTAGAGACTAGAGACAGATGAACAGTTTCTATAGTTTACATGTCTGTATGCAGCATGGAATTATACTATACTGAATGGTGGTTTATACACTTCCTTCTGTCCACGAAGGGGTCCCACTTTAATGACCTTAGAATCAATTATCATCTTCACTCAGAGTCACCTGTAGAAATATGTGTTAAACCCCCCATCTCTATTTAGGGGTCACCCTGACTCCCAGGTGCTGTGTTAGCTCGTGCATTTCTATTCTTTGTAGTTCCTTTTTAATTCACAACAAGAAGAGATTTCCTTTTTGTTCTGACAAACTGGGCTGTACTTTTAGAAGAAAGTTTGCATCATTTTGTTTGTGGAGAATGTAAGCATTTATTGTTTATGGCTTCTGCCATTGACTCTGTTGCCTCAGCCCACAGTCAAGCAGGGATGTTTCAAGCTGCAGACCTTCCAAGATTCTGGGGAGTTAGCAGCACGGTTGGTGTCCAGTATGTCAGCTTCCATCCTCCCCCTGCTTCTAGCACAGCTGCTTTGCTTTCTTTCTGTTTTATACACTGGGATTCTCAATGTAAATTGGTTGCACATATGGGTTCAATAGAGGTTTTGAATCCTGCATTGCATTTTTGTAATAAGGAATGTAGAGGTGTGGTGTAAAGAACATGAATCTCATTGTCAAACGGTATGAAGGTCTAACAAACTCCGGACTGCTACAGTCGTTCTATGAACAAACATGCACTCTGTTTATGGTGCTGGAGCAGACATCACCTCCCAACTTGAGATGCATTTGAGGCAATCACATGTTTCCGGGCTGTGAACTGCCCCGAGAATAAGTTGAGCAAGGCCAGAGGCCCATTAACTCTTGGGAACTAGGAAAAGACCCTTCATTACTGCTGGCAGCAGTGGGGATCTTGTGTCTGGAAGAGTCAATAATGCATTATGTTACTTAAGGGATAGAAAGACTTCATTGATTGTGTCCTTTTAATTTAACTATTTTCAAGGGACTTAATGCTAGGGAGGCAAGAACTCCTCCAGATCCCAGGAGTCCCCAAATAAAGGTGAATATTGGCTGTGGGGACCCTGTCCTAAATAAAGCATAGCAAGGGGAAGAGAACAAACACAGGGGGTTGAAGAAAGTGGCAATGTAAGAGCAGTTAAGGGTAGAGAGAGGGAGCAGATGGCTGCAGCAGAAGAGAGAACAAAGAAGTCATTAACACGGACACATCTTTAGATGTTATATGTGAGATGCTGCATGTCTTAGTGTCACAGACTGGGTAAAATTGATGAAACAGCTTGCACCCACTAACTAACAAATATAAATAAATACATCTCATGTATGACAGGTCTGATTAATCCCAGCCTAACTCTAGTGAACCTCCCTCCTGCTGTCTGTGGTTACACTGGATTGGTCTTCACTCTGTCCTTACCCCAAACCAAGGTCTTCCTGTCACTGAGTCATTGGACAGGTTATCATTTCTGTCAGTGGCATTTCTCCACTTGGTGTTCTTAATCATTCTTCAAATGCTACCTGTTCAGGGATGTCGCCCTTGATATTCAACACATACCTTTACTGTAAGCTAAAAGAGGTTCTCCTTTAGACATGCTTTCTTAGAACTCAACAACTTGCCTCCAGCACACTGATCATAATTGTAATGTTGTCATTACTTTTGTCATCTTGAAATATATACATTTCCTTCCTTACTAGAACAGATATTACATGGAGGCAGGGACAGTCTGTGTTCAGTACCTAAGGTTGTTCCCCACACTCAACAATTCATGTATCTCTGAAGAAAGAAGGGAAAAGGTGAAAGACCAAGTTTTAAAAATGTTAAATACACTTAGTGTTGTAATAAAGTACTTAATAAAGTCCACTTCTGATTCTCCAAAATACAACCAGAAAGTCAAGAAAAGCTAAGTTTATTAGAGTTACTGCAGGAAAGAGCAGAGTCTTCACAGTGTTTCCAAATAGCTACATGTGAAGTGTTTGGGCCTGGGATGGCTGGATTGAAGGTAAGTGTTGTAAAATGGAAATCAGCTCGGATTGACTGGGGACTATGACATAATAGTTTCACATTGATGAGCAGAATGAGGTGAGGGTCTTGAAGTAATTCTTGATGATTAGGGTATTAATCCTGATAAGTAAGCTGTTTAGTTGGTTCAAAGTCTTATCTTCCAGAAGCAGGTATTCCCTAGAGCAAGCAGTTAAATTATGTTCATTTATTCATAGCATTGTTTAGCAAAGAAACTGGCATGTATGTATCTACCTAGAGTTGTTTTGCCTGGAGAGAGAAAGGTATGCCTATTTTTAAAATTGTCAAACACTGAGACAAGGACTTATTTTGGTCTGAGTTATTTGTCCCCCCACCCCCTCTGGTTATAGTTTGGTCTGAGTTTTGGACAAACTTTCATCTTCCAGAGACTTGGTTGATTCAGATGTCCACTTCTGATTGATTGTTGCATTATCATAGAGCAGGATTTGGGAACCTTTTTGGCTGAGAGAGCCATGAATGCATCATATTTTAAAATGTAATTCCGTGAGAGCCATACAATATGTTTAACACTAAATACAAATAAATGTGTGCATTTTATGTAAGACCAACACTTTTAAAGTACAGTAAGTCTCTGAATTCTTTTTACTAATGTTGTTATGCTGTTGCTAACCCATGATGAATAAGGTACTTCTTACCATTAATGTGACTTCTTGTGCTGCATGGTTTTGCTGATGGCTTTGTAGTCTGGTTGATACGTGGTGAGGTTAAGCTTCATGCAGGCATTGAGACTTCCATCCGCTAAACGTGATTGTAGGTTGGTCTTAACGTTCTTTAGATGTGAGAAAGACTGCTCACATGCATACATAGAGCCAAACATTGTCAGTACAGCAATACTCACATGCTGCAGTGTGTGGTATGTGATGGGAAGCACATTCCAAGTTTTGACAATCAGCTGGTCCGCAGGTTGAAGTTTTTTCATTTCTCCCCACTTGTGTTTGCTCACCAACTCTGCTTGTTGTCGTGCAAGTCTTTCCAAATCTTCATTTAGTGACTTGAACTTATTCACCCACATGTCTGAGGCCTTCAGGCCAGCAGCTTGTAGCTCAAAAACTCTGACGGAGACACCAGGAATGTAACTCAGGTCAGCGCTTGCTGTGCGTGCATCTTTAAACTCTCCCAGTTTTTCAAAGTGTAGTAAACGACCTGTTTCAATGTTGGGGATGAAGATTTCCAGCTTGTTTTCAAATGCAAAACTGCTTGTTGAAGGGATAAGACTGTATTTCCAATGCCTTGCATTTTCACATTGAGCTGGTTCAGATGTTCAGTCATGTCCACGAGATAGTAGAACTTCAGGAGCCACTCAGTGTTAGCTAACTCAGGATGCTCGATGTTTTTCATTTCAAGAAAAGTCCAGATTTCACTCAGACAAGCCACAAAATGGCTGAGCACCTTTTCTCTTGACAACCAACCCACATTGCTGTGCAGAAGCAGACCAGGATAATTATTCCCAACTTCATCCAGCAGTGTTTTAAACTAGTGGTCATTTAAAGCTCGGGCAACAATAAAGTTGACCACCCGAATGACCAGCAATATCACCTCACCAAGCTGCTCGCCACACATCTGAGCACAAAGTATCTCCTGATGTAGGATGCAGTGAAAACTTAAGATGGGTCTCATTTCATGTTCACAAAAAAGCGCTATGAATCCTCTGTTTTTCCCCACCATGCACAGAGCACCATCGGTATACATCGAAATAAGTTTATCCATTGGTAGATCTTTTTCTTTAGTGAACTCAGTGAAAGACTTGATTAAATCCTCCCCTGTTGTTGCCTCTTTCATAGGCAAAACAGCAAGACTTTCCTTACATAGTATGTCACCGCATACCTTACAATCACGCTGAACTGGGATAAATGGCTTACGTCTGTTGACTCATCCAAAGTGAGAGAAAAGAATGGGGCTGCATTTATGTCCTTCACTTGTGTTGCCTCAATTTGATTTGCCATCATGATGGTACGATCATGAATAGTTCTTGCTGACAGAGGCATGTCTTTTATTCGTTTGATTATCTTGTCTTTATCTGAAAAGTCGTCAAAAAGTTCATTGGCAACATCAAGCACGAATGTTTTGGCATACTCCCCATCTGTGAATGGCTTTCCGTTTCTCACAATTGCTAAAGCACCAGCAAAGCTAGCCAAATTCCAGTCACCTTGTCGGGTCCAAACATGGAGTTGCTGCTGACTAGCTTGCCCTCTGCACAGTAGCTCTTGACACGCTTTCTTCCTGCTGTCCCCCGCTGGATATTTCGATGCAAATGTAGTATGGCATGTGTTGAAGTGCCACTTTCTATTTGACCGTTTCATCGATGCAATTTTGTCATTGCATATTAGACACACTGCAGAATCTGCTTTCTCCACAAAGGCGAATTCTTCTGTCTATTTCTGCTGAAAAGTACAATATTCCTCATCTTTTTTTCTTTTAGCCATCTTCTTCATCAAAAGGGTTTCTGCAGTTAGCTAGCTGACTACTTGATTAAAAGGAGGGAAGTTTACTTCCTGACGTCACAATGACCCATGTACGTTACGCATTACCCAATAAAAAATTGATGTTGTCCTGGAGGACAGCTGTGATTGGCTCCATCCACCCACAACCATGAATGTGAGCGGTAGGAAATGAATGGATTGTAATACATGAAAATGTTTTATATTTTTAATATTATTATTTTTTATTTTTTTAATTTTTTCAAAAGTAATCTTTTATTTATTTATTTATTTATTTATTCATTCATTTTAGAGAGGAGACACAGAGTGAGAGAGAGAGAGATAGAGAAAGAGAGAAAGGGGGGAGGAGCTGGAAGCATCAACTCCCATATGTGCCTTGACCAGACCAGTGCAGGTTTTGAACTGGCGACCTCAGTGTTCCCAGGTCAACGCTTTATCCACTGCACCACCACAGGTCAGGCTATTATTTTTTTTATTAAAGATTTTTCTGCGAACCGGATGCAGCCATCAAAAGAGCCACATCTGGCTCGCAAGCCATAGGTTTCTGACCCCTGTCATAGGGAGTTTGAGACATTGAAAATTATAGTGTTGTTCTTTTTTGCTGGAAAATCGTTTGTCAGATCATTTGGTGGGACAGTGGCGTCATTTGGGCACTTCAACACAACTGCTTAGAGAAGAATTATAAGCAGATTGTGCATCCACTTTCAAGCCAAAGCCAAAGGGATCCAATTAAAGGAAGAGTACAGATCCTGTCTTCAGAAGGAAGAATTCACAGAACCACATATCAGGGTATGGGATAAATGATCTGGTTTCATATTTTATTTCTTCATGAATAGTCTGCAAAGATTATCTGCTTTTTGCAACCCCACTTCCAAAACCAGAACTGCAAATATTCCAAAAAGTTTTATTTACATTGTCTGATAGTCCATCTTTAAATTTAGTTCATTTAAGCCTTGGAGATTGCCCCAAAAAGTACATATCTATCAGGGAAAAGTTAGAAGGAAATAAAGTTTGCCTTTTGAGAACCTAATATGTGCTGCCATAGCAACCCAGTGAGTGCTAAAAATAAAGTTTGAGGTGTAGGAAACGAAAGCAATTTTCTAGAAATGGGACAAGTAGTAAATATTGAATACTGGCTATGAATCTGGGTCCTTCAGATTTCAGAGACTGTGTACACCCTCTGTACCATTCAATCCCCCTTTTAGGAATAACACTGAATGCTAGTATGAGTTAACCTTTTATATTTTTAAAATAATATAGTTATAATCATATCACTCTCACTTGGCATTTAACCTATTTATCTTTGGAAGGTTTAATGGCGGCTTAGGTTTTCCCTGGAGACAATGGGATGTCACAAGAGGGACAAAGAGGGCACTGAAGGATCAGTTTTGCTCTATGATAGCCAGATGTGGGGCAGCAAGCAAGGCTGGCCTCACAGAGAACCCTGTTTGTAACCACAGAGGGTTAACACACTTCCTCAGAGATAAGGGTATATGAATAGATCTACTGTCAGATGGGAAGGGCTGTTGTTTTCCAACTTTAAGAAGGATGCATAATTTAGGCCAAGATAATCACCAGTGATGCATACAGCAGAGATTAATTTGCAAGTTTAATATCAAAAAATAGGAGGACTTGCTTATGAAGCCACAGCTTCTAAATTATATTGAGGCATTGGTTAGTAACAAGTGCTCAGGAGCCTCAATGTGCAGAAGAATATTAAAAGATACCACATGTCCTCTAATTAAAATCACAGCCAAATGTGTAATGATTACAGATACAATATTAGCAAAGGGTAGGGGGACAGTTGGAGAGCAGTGCCAGGAAGCCAACTGGGGCTGGAAACCGTGGCCTCCATAGGGACAGGGCTTTCTCCAAATTGCTGTGAAATCCCTAGAAATTAGCAAGAGCCAGAGGGAAAGCTAATGTTCATTGCTAGCATTATTGGAAATGAAAATATTGCTCTATCACACATGATTTGGACAAAGGTCTGGTCTGTCTGTTCAGTGCAAAGTGACAACTGGGAGCAATTAAAAACTGAGCCCAAGCTTGCAAGTCACTCACATCCAACAATAGCAATCAGACGTTTCCAAGTACTTGATGCATTAGGAGTTTTTGGTTGGTTGATTGTATTGTCTTTGTCTGCTTGTCTGCTTTGTGATTTTTTTTTGAATGAGGGGAGGTTAAGAGGACAAAGGCAGAAAAATAGAAAGGTTTTATTCATTCCTAAGAGGACAGTATCAGGGACATTCAGGAGGACTGGCAGACCAGGTACTTTAAAATCTTTCCACACAGTTGCCAAGAAGAAAAATGTGTCATTAAGAACATACCCTATGTTTTAGAGGCATGGATTTCTAGGGCAGTAGAGTGCATTTGGGATGAAGTCAGAGTATAAGCTTTTTGATAGTTTCTCTTCAAAGTGGAGAGAATTTACATTAGCATAAACCACAGTGACAATCGAGATAATATAAAGACAAATAATAAAAGTAATCATTTCTTTCTTCATCTGCTCAGCCCTATTTAATAATCCTCGTAACCAGACCTTACTCCTCTGTAGGTTGCACTCCTTGGGTCCTAACCAAAGAGTAGAATAAGAGCCAGAGCAAGATTATTTTGAAAGCAGGGGATGTTCGTATATACTGCACATAAGCTGCCTTTCCCCATAGGATGCCCACCGCAGACATTATTCATCTACCACAGTGCTTTTTCCCACTGGCTCCAGAAGCATACTCAGAATCCCTTTCCACAGAGGGTTCCAGAAGTCACTATCAGTCTTCAGAGATGGCACGCAAGATGCTGGCCACGTGAAAGGACAATCCTGACCATTTAGAAGATTCTGAAATACTTCTCATCAACAGAAAGGGAGCATATCGACAGTGGGGTGAGTCACGTGTGAGATATCCAGGGCTGCTGTTTGCTCTCCCATTGACCACTCTTGTGATCTTGAACAAACACTAGTACCTCTTTGATCCTTGGTTGCTTCAACTATAAAAGTGAACTAATTGTGCACTGGTACTCCTTTGCAAGGATTGTAACAACAAGACACAATAGCTGAGCAGCGTTTGTGACCCAGGGGGATATGAGTGTGCACTGGGACCATCTCTCAGACTTAGTTCCTGGACTCTTCCACAGATGCAGTGGCGTTGCTGGCTGAGGGACCTCGACCCCCGCTTCTCTTAGTCTGTTTTATACCACATACCGTCCTGCAGCTGTCCTCAAACTTGAATGGCCATCAGCATCACCTAGAGGGCTTTTGAGAACACAGATTACTGGGACCCCTACCCAGAGTTTCTGATCCAGTAGGAGCAAGGGCGTAGGACCCAAGAATTTACAGTTCTAACAAGTTCCCCACTGCTGCTGATGGTTCAGGCCCCCACATAATACTTTGAGAACGTTTGTCTCACTCAAACTCTATATTGTAATATTTAACTCATTTCCCCTATTTTCTAGGAGGCTTCTGCCATAATCTCGGCCCCAGAAATCCCTTATTCCCCACCCCCCCACCCCCCATGCTCCCATGCTGACACTTTGCTACCATTCCTGTGAGACCGCGGCTTACCATGTTTATATTTTCCTAGGGACCGTGATCAGTTCTGCTCCCCTCCTGAGCAACTCTTCTCTGCATCTGCCGATGGCTTCACCCAGGCGACCACAGGTGCTTTCTTGTGGAGCAAAGATCGCCAGTTTAAGTCAGCACAGTTTGTCTCCATTGCTTATTTGTTAAGATGAGCTCGTCCATCTGTCAGCATGCCACACACCCTGGGCGGCGAAAAGCAATAAAAGAAAACCACTCTTTGTCAGCCCTCGCGGCATAATGTCGACCTGAGCTGAGGTTATTATTTTGTAATGTCACTGCTGTTTCCAGCGGCCCCCCGTGAATCCACTTACTGGTTAGACAAAAAGAAGGGGACACTGTTAACATAGACACTATACTTTAGAAGGGGCAGCATTGTGCTGGGCTTTTGGAGTGGCTTTTCCTGCCGATTGATTGGTGAATTGATGGCAATTCTATGCCCCTTTGCCCATTGAAGTTGTCACTGGTGTATTTACTTATTAGATTCCCCAGCTATGACCACTGCAAGGCTGACTTGGCTTTGGGGCTTCTTGATAGAGTGGGGACAGTAAAAGGCTAAAAGGTCAAGATGTTCTCCAGTCCCAGGTTGGCCGCTCAGTTGCTCTAATAACTTGGAGGATTTCCATTTCCTCTGTGGGCTTCAAGTCCCTCCTCTCTCTCCCAGGTCTGACTTCAGAGGAGTCGATGATTCCATATGATTCTTATTTCAAGACTTGCAGCTCCCATGGGTCCAGCATGAGCTGCCTGAGAAGGCCCCCAGAATAGCAGCAAAGTAATTGCAATGTATATTCTAACAGCAGCAGCTGTAGTAACAGAGCCGCCCCCCCCCCGGGTTTCCTCTTTAGGGGTGATATGCCAGAATGAGAAACAAAATTACTATGTCTGCTCAGCAAATTCCTCCTGACAAAATCTTTAAGCGTTGACAAGAGTAATATACCGAAAATTAGTTTAGAAGTGTTTCAAGTTTCAAAAATCAATCAAAATCAAATTAGGTTCTGAAGATGCTGTCTGTTGAGTTTTAGGAAAAAATAAAGATCGGCTTCAGCATCTCGGGGAAGTGGCTTTGACCCCCCGAAACAGGTGACTCTCATGCACAAAGCAGTTGTCCTTTACGGCTACCTATCAGGCCCTCACCAAGGATTTGACCAAGTGTCCCCCTGTTCTGTCATCCCTCGCGCTTGTAAATAACTTACTCACTGACCTACATTTTAATCCCATTTCTCTCCTTTCTATTCCCCAACCCCCAAGCCCCATCTAGAGCTGAACAAGAAAGAAGTCTTAGAAAACATAGTCTTAGCTGTCAGGAGGGTAAAAAACAAAACAAAACAAAAAAACTGATGGTGAAAAGAAAAAGGAATGAATAGCCCGTGATCTCCCGTAACTTGGTCTGATTGTTAAGTACAGAAGAGCAGATGGTGGAGAGGAAAAATAAAGCCATATTTTGGATGTGAGGATGCATGCCTCTGTGGGGGCAAATAATGAAGAAGGAGATCAGCTTTGGTTTCATTCCTTTCCCAGGAACATAGCTCCTATGTCAGGGTCTATCTGAGCCTACGAAGACGATAGTGACCATGTTGACATTCATGCCAAAATCATTGTAGGTCAGTTACCTTCTCCCAATGACTTACACTGCCCACCGTGATTACCCTTCAACCCCTGCTTGTCAGTACCTGTTATCTGTGAAGCCGCCATATCTGGCATGCTCCTTGAAAGCCCCTAATGCCTGGGCCAAGGGTACTATTACCCAATGTTTTCTCCACTATCTTTTCCTCTGGGTAGGGCTGGGTCCTTCTTCTACTCTGTGCTGACTGTCTCCAAACATCTCTGCTTAGACTTAGATCACTTTTTCATTAATATTTTGTTTAGACATTATATACAATTTCTGGCAAAACCACTCTAACCATCAAGGCTTAGACCCAGACAAGTGGCTGATTGTGTGTGTGTGTGTGTGTGTGTGTGTGTGTGTGTGTGTGTGTTTTGAAGGACTGAAATTGAATCTCTGCTTAGCCACGGCCTCACCATTCTGAGCTAAACTCAAAGCTTATCTTTGGAGATATTATTATGGAGCATCTCCACACATTCTCCAATATAAAGGGTTAGAGGTGGGGGTTGCTCAGAGTGTGTCATAATAAAACTCTTTCGGCTGATAACTTGGAACAAGGGAATAGTCTGCCTTAGGGAATAAACTCTTTCTTCAACTTATATTAGAAAAAGAAAAAAAAAGGAATGCTTACCATTTTAAATGATAGATTTCCAAGTTTGCGATATCCCAAGATCTTAGGACTCTTAGAACCAAGTTTTACTCAGTGCCTTCATGATGTATGACATTTCTATAGTGACCTTTTCCTGGCCAAATGAGTAGCTTCTAACCCATGAATGTGGAGCTGTCCTCTGTACCTCCTCTCTACCCGACCCCAAAGGCACAGACCTTGCACAGAAGGGGTGCATGGGCAGGTTGCTTTTTCTCTCTCTAGACCCATGATTCCAAATCATCTGCAGAGTTTAAATTTCTAAAGATGTCATTGACTTTTCAAGTTACAGCAATTTCTCTTAGAAGGTTCCCACGGTCCTCCATTCTGGCATGATCGTCGGTATGCTGCCTCCCAACCACATAAAGACATTAGCTCTCACCTTTTTCAGCTCCGTCCCAGCCTCTCCAGATACACAGGAGGGCTTGATCTGTGGTTGCTTCCTCTCTCTGCATGGCTACCTCTGTTTTTTGACAAATACCTTGAAAGCCAAATGGCTCTTCTTCCGCACTTGAGCTTCTTTGCTGCCTTCAGCAAAGCCTGGGGCCAGGAATATCCTGAACTGGTTGGTGCTGGGACTCCACTACTGACTTTATGGCTGGGAGTCTAGGGGACATTGTCCTTCCCAGCAACCTAGAAGAGAACTTGGCCCATACTATGTGTCCTCACTGCTTCTTGATGAAAGGGATGGGTGGGTGGATGGAAGCGCTGATGGAAGGTGTTGTTTTGCAGCATTGGGAGTTCTCTTACTGAAATGAGAAACTGATCTGCATGCACAGAGCATGAAGAGAGTCCAAAGAAAGAGGTAGATCATTCCAGATTCATAGGTAAAATTTTAATAAGATAGCGAACTTGTATACTAGGCTTGTCTTGGGTGGCCACAAGACTTGTAGATCACCGCATCCACCCACCAGAATCTCACAAGTTTATACAGAGGCCTTAACAAGGCTCAGTCATTTTACAGATGAGGAAACTGGGGTCTGGAGAGAGGCTTTCTAAAATGATGGACTGAGGAAGGAGGATAAGCACATTTACCTGTTTGAATGGTTGTGGGTTCTCTGCATACTCTCAGGACTTGCTGACTATCTAATTATATATACTGCTCACAAAAATTAGGGGATATTTTCAAAATGAATATGAAGCAATATATACCCTAATTTTTGTGAGCAGTATATTTCAAGGAGATCAGATGTTGGAGAATGGAGGAGGTGGAGGAAGTACGTGTCAGGAGACTTCCTGGAATCCCAGAGGATGAGCCCTTAGCTCTTTCTGAGGTCTTAACTAAATCCCAAGTTTGTTTGTGGCTGTCAGAATTGTGCTTGGCACGCACAGTTCAGATTTTCAGGGATTTAGCGCTTAGCTGGCAAAGGAAGTTGTATAAACCCAGGAAATCGGAAGGGAAAAATAGAGAGGAAGCCAGCTAATCAGAAGCTTTAAGCTCATAAAAAATGTTGGCTTGTGCTACAGTTTGTGGAGGAGATGTTAGTTTCAGCTCCCGATTCAGTGAGTATTGACCTTTTGGGTCTCAAAATTAGCTATTGATGGACACATTTAAGCCAAGAGTTAAAATTTCCAGGCTGGGGTAAAGACTAAGCTCCTGGACTTATGCGTGATAGATGCTGTTATTAACAGCCTACCTTTTACTGACATATAAGACTATACACAGTGATTCTGCATCTGCCTGCCTATTTGCTAGAATACCCATCATCACACCCATTCTGGAGAGTAGGAAACGAAAGTGCAGACATGTCCAGTGATTCTCTGAAGTTGAAGCAAATAGGAAGGGTGGTGTTAGGACATGAAACCATATGTTCTAAACTCCAGTAATGCTAAGAAAATTATTTTAGTATAATGTAACTTGAGGATATTGTGAGTTACTAGTTCTTTCTCAGTTTTTAGGAGCTCCCAGGTATTGAGGTGGTGGAGACATCTATGAGAGAGCTGGAGGAGAGGGGAGGGGAAGTCAAGGAGTATGTAGCTCCCATTTGCAGGTTGGGTTGAAGGTCTGCAAACATGACCTTATGGACAGGGGACAGGGACCAGAGTCTGTCCCCCTGCCTGACTCTCTTTCTCCTTCCAACTCTTGTCTTTTGCATTCTCCTGTCAGGAATGACAGAGTTACCTGTAGTATCTGTGCAATGGTCTGATCTCTTTTAGAACCTGGTGCTGAGATAAATTAGATTGGAACACATTGGAACAGGTTTGATGTCACACTTGAGTATGTTATTAACTACAGGTAGTTGGTTTAAAAAAAAATATTAGTGAGCCTGACCAGGTGGTGGCGCAGTGGATAGAGCGTCGAACTGGGATGAGGAAGACCCAGGTTCGAGACCCCGACCTCTCCAGCTTGAGCGTGGGCCCATCTAGCTTGAGCAAAAGCCCGCCAGCTTGGACCCAAGGTCGCTGGCTCCAGCAAGGGGTTGCTCGGTTCACTGAAGGCCCGCGGTCAAGGCACATGTGAGAAAGCAATCAATGAACAACTATGGTGTCGCAACAGCAACGAAAAACTAATGATTGATGCTTCTCATCTCTCTTTGTTCCTGTCTGTCTGTCCCTATCTATCCCTCTCTCTGACTCTCTCTCTGTCCCTTTAAAAAAATAAAAATAAATAATTAGTGAGACATTTTCTATTTTAACTGGGAAGTGTTTTATGTGTTCATTAACTTAATTACTGATTTCACAAACATTTATCTTGAATGCTTACTCCGTAACAGACACTGTGTAAAGTTCTGAGATGCATGAGAAAGATATAGCCCTCTGTGTTTAAGGAGCACAGAGTCTAACTGACATAGTGGTCACATAGGTCTAAACCTCTCTGAGTAGTAATAAAGTGACAAGTATGTCTTCCCAGAAATACACACACACACTGACACACATGCTCTTTCACTGATGAGAGAGGGATACAAGAATCTACTCAGACCTCAAGATAGAGCATTGTCCTCTTAGAAGTCCGTCAGTCTCAGGTTAAGGTATTCCGGAACAAATACCATTAGAATGAATAACTGTTTATTGTACTCCTACCATTTGCAGGGCAGTGGAAATAAAAGAGCAATGGTCCATCGATTGTTGTCAGGTCACATCACTACCACTCCTGCTAAGTCTCCTTTGCATTCTGGAGAAAAAGCCAAACCGCATTTCTTCAGGCTCTTTTTGCACAGTATGGTTCTAGCTTAAACTTTGATGATGGAAGATACTAAATTTGCAAAGCAGAAGAGGAAAAAGGGCCATTATTATCAGGGATAATTGGATGCATGAGATGTATAGTAACTTGCCAGAAAGTGCTTGAAAATCATGTGCCCTCACTACTGCACGCTGGGGCCGATGGCAGGCGCTCCCCGAAGAGTCTTCCGAACTGCGGTAGTGCCTGGAGAATGTTTGAGAATCACCACTCTGTGTTTCAGGATGAGTTCTGTGGCACCTCCATGACCTTCACGCTTTTAGCTTTCAGTAGTTGGGTAAAGCCCCAATGTTCATAGTCAGTCATTCTAATAAGACTACATAGAATGGCTTCTGTTTTCTTGACTGAATTCTAACTGACATAAGGAGTAAGGTATGGTCCCTCTTCTCTGTTCTCTAGGGTGCAAACTTGTTTTCTGCAAAGAGTCAGGTAGCAAATAATTTTGGCTTTGTGAGGTAGTCTGTCCCCATTGCAACTAGTCCAGTCTACTATTGTATCACAAAAGCAGCTATAGAAAATATGTAAACAAGTGAATGTGACTGAATTCCAATAAAGCTTTATCTAAAATCAGGTGGCCCATTGGTTATGGTTTTTCAACCTCTGCTTTAGAGAACTGAGCAAAGCATACTTCTCAGTTCATGAGTTATGGTCTTCATCTCTCCATCCAAGCCCTTTGCTTATTTCTTTTTGTAATATGTATACTCCTTGTATATCTATTCTCCTCTTCCATTTTGCTCTCCAGATAGAGATAGGTAGATAGATAGATAGACAGATAGATAGATATAAAATGGATACATATGAATTCATTTTAATATATTTAGTATGCATTTCCCTTTGTGTATATTCTTGCAAAATGTGTAGTCTTATTGCACATATTTTAACTTTAAGTGATATTAAATTTTATATCATATTCTTTTTCTTTCTTCTACTCTGTCTTTAATAGAATTTCTTATTGTAACCTGCCCATCTACTTCGCTACTTTAAAAAAAAATTATTTATTGCTTTCAGGTAGAGAAGAAGAGAAGGGAAAGACAGGAACATTGAGCTGTTCCTGCAAGTGCCCTGATCGGAGGACAAACCTGCAACCTCTGCACTTTGGGACGATGCTCTAACCAATGGAGTATCTAGCCAGGGACCTACTTCTAACTAATAAGTAGCACTCTATGGTGGGGCTGGTAGATGTTTGTAATGGCTATCAATATCGTGTTCTTGCTCCCTGGGTCATTGATGGCCAGCTGCTTCCCTGAAGAATTGGCCTGTACTCGTCTACCCAGCAGGAATGAAAATGAAATTTCTGTGAGTGCTCATTGAGTACCACAGCACAGCCTAGCCTACCTGGTGTGCTGCCTCCAAGTACTGAATAAGAACACCACGATAGAATCTAAATGTGACACCCATCTATGTAATGAATCCCTGAATTGCTTGGGAGCACAGTGATTAAACCAGTTTCTGGAACCATCTGCCTGGATTCAAATTCTTGTGCCACAACTTACTAAATATGTGATTTGGTGCAAGTTTCTTTACCTTCTTTTCCTCTGATTTTTCATCTATAACAAGGGCATTTTGCTAATACATACCGTATAAGGCTATCATTATGATTAAATTATTAAAACATATTAAGTTATTAGAGCAGTATTTTAAAATTTCAAACTACATTTTAGCATTTAAAAACTTCTCCATATGAGTTTTAAATTAGAAAATAAAATTAAATAAACTGCTTGCCACTGAAAATTTCAAATACAGGATTTAACATCTAGGGCCATCCCTTTGTTAGTGTTCCATCCTGCAGGGGATAAAAACAGAGCAGGTATTGCCCATAATTAGCAGAAAAGGAAACCAAGACTCAGATGAGATCGGTTCTCTAAGGTCACGTTGGTTGTCATTACAGAGCAAGATTCAAACCTTTATTTCCTGGCCTCTACGAGAATACATCCTCAGCTTCTTCGGTCCATAGCATGAAAAGGATTCTGAGTATTGGAAGAGCCATCCAGCAGAACAGAACCTGGTACAACGGCTATTAACACAGGAACTCCGAAAGGAAGACATGTGGAATTGTAAGGCAGCAACAGGAAAGGAGGGGGAGTAGGCAGAGTGGGGAATAAAAGAGGAATGTGGTAGTGCAGAAGCCAGCGAGGCAAGGAGAGACGTTTCCCCAAGGATAGAGAGAAGGAAGGTTAAAGGCATATTGATCTTAAGTGGAAAAAAACATGCTACTGATTTTTCATCCTGCGTTCACATCATCAGGCATCAAAAAAACGAATCTGTTCCCGAGTTTAGCTTTGGAGATGGTGCAAGAGATTGAACAACCATTTGCTGACAAGGAAGTCACCAGAGCGGTTTTTGATGATACACGCTGAGCTGCAAGCGAGAGGCAATGTGGAACCCAACAAACATGCACCCAGTGCTGGGCAGGCGGCAACCAAGCACACACAACCTCTTAGAAAATAATCTATTTCCTGAGCTAAATTGGGAGAGATGGTTGTTATCCAAAGGAAGGTGCCAAGCACCTCCGATCAAACCCAGGGAGGAAACAGAGCACGTTACAATTTCCAAGGTGCTTCCTCAACAATTACCTTGTAGAATCCTGAAAGCTACCCCGTGAGATTAGGCTAGGCTCCATTTGGGATCCTCGTTTTTCAGATGATGGAACAGAGGATAAGAAAAGACAAGGACACGGGGCCAGTGAAGCAGTGGAAAAGGTAGGAGCAGATCATGGCTTCCCCATAATTGCTGAATTATCTTCACACCAGAGCACTTGATATTCTGGCCAAACCGACTTTTCACAATAGCATCCCTGTGTGGATATAGACATATCTATCAATTTAACCCAATTTTATATTCCTGTATCTTCATTTCCCATTCATATTTATAGTCCATTACCTGTGACTTATTCCCATCACCTAACATATTTATAATTACTTGTATCAACATATATATAATTTATCTATTACACACCCTGATTGGTCATCTTTGGATACACTGGCTGATATGAGGTATGCGTGACTTATTACACTGTAGGGGGAAGTGCAGCAGCATTGAAAACATCAGTGCATGGTTATAAACTTCGAGTTTTTTGCATTATTTCACTGATTTATTTAACATGCCTGAGCTTCAGTTTTGTACCTTGCCAAGAAATGATACAAATGCCTACCTCCCCAGGGCTGGGAGAGACATACTGTAATAAGATACTAGTTACAAGATACAAACCATAGTGTCTGTATCAGAGTAGACCCAATGTAATTGTTCCTTCCTGTTCACTCTCACCAGAACATTCCTTTTTCTCCTGGTCTTCTAGCTCTTCTATGGATTCCAGATGGTCTTAGTTCATCTTATCTCTGAACGTCAATATTATACAGCACGTGAATGGATTATTTCAACATTTGCCACGTGGTTCCAAGGATTATCCATTTTAGACCAAAGGCTGCAATCTGGCTGCAAGATTCTTGAGATAGCGCTTCTGAATTACCATTTAAGAAACCAAGAAATAGATCTGAAACCACTCTTGTGAATCCTTTGAAGAACTGGGCAGAGGGCTTTGCTCCTAATTTAATCCCAACTAAAAAAATTGATAAATTGTACAGAGGAGGAGTTCCCAAGTAGCACTTCTGAGCCTGGGAGAATTTTGGGGTGAAGTCTCTCAGCAGTTGATTCTCCCTATACCTAGAAGAACTGGGATAGCAGAGTCCTCTGCAGTTTTAACAGAAATAAATTTTCATTCTTTTAAATATGCATTTATTGAAAAAAATCTATGCTAGGTCCTGAAATATGTGTTGGGAATACAGAAGTAAATTAGACACATGCATGCTATCTGGGAAACTAAAGATGTGGTTCCATTCTAATGTGATAATCGCTGTGACGGAGGGGTGCGCTTGGAGTTTTGGGAGCACTGAGACAATGGGCATCTGACATCTGTCCGCCAATGCTTCTCCTTCCTTTGCTACTAGCACCTCCTTACATCGAAGAGCTGAAGATCTAGTACTCCATGTAGTTTGTGGCATTCATGTGACCAGGTTTGGCTAATTATAAGTCCCTCTTCTTGGCCATAAATCATGTACTCAAATAAGGGGGTGTGATTCTAAGTGGTCCAACTAGAGTGCTGTACTGGAAATTTATGAGCAGACGCTGACGGAAGATCTCTTTCCTCAATGTAACTAACTAAACGCACTTAACGTAAGCCAAGAGGTGCATGCTGTTTGGCCCCTCCACTCTAAAGTAAAATTTGCACTCAAGGCAGTGGAAATGAAAAGGTAATTCTCAGAGGTGGATTTAGCAGAAGACACACCGGGCGCACACCCTGGACCCCGACTTCTGAAGGACTCCACAAAACCCCAACTTTACACCTTTTTCTAATGACACCAAGTTTGGTTTCATATATGCAATTTTAACATTAATAGTAGATAATGTTTTTTATTTATTTAAAAATATGGTGAACATGTATTTTTATTTTCCCTGTCCCTCTCTCTCTCTTTCTCTTTTTTCAAGGGGCCCGATATTTTCTTCTGCGCCTGGGGCCTGAACTGACCTTAATCCACCTCTAGTAATACCCATTGCATGGAAACCCTCTTTAGTATAAAAAATAAAATCAGTCAAACTTTTGGGTGATGGAAGTAATAGAGATAAAGAATAAACAGCTTTTGGATCATTTAAAAGTACCCACTGCTCCCTGGGGCCATCTGTGCCCTTGGATTTCCCACTTATATGAGCCAATAAACTCTCATTTTTTGCTCAGATTTTGAAATATTTTATACAGACATTTTCGTACACCCATGCGTTAGTCTAAATCTGCACGGAATCGTATACAGTTTCAAAACCATGCTGTTGGTAAGATCCTGTGTGTCTCTCAAGACACTGTTATGAGATCAGCTGGTATTATAATTCCACCTGATGAGAAAACAGAAATCAGAAGAGGAATTGGTGCAGCTGAGGTTGGACAAGTTAATTGTGGTCGGAGCTGAGAGAGATATTAAACTTGCTGATATTTAAAGCATGGTTCTCACTGCATTCCTTCTGCAGTCTGATTACCAGGCCACACATTTAAGTGTCATCCCTGACACTAATTGGTCACAATATTCTGCTATTCCATGTACAGCAAGGTGGGGATGGCGTTCACTCAGACCTGCGATACTGTTGTCAAGATGTGAGTTTCGTCTCTCTGTTTGCCTGTCTGTCTGTCTCTGTTTCTCTGTCTTCTCTCTCATTAAAAATATATATTTGCGGGTTTTAATCAGAGTCCTCTTGATAGGTCCCTATGCAAATGCCACTTCATAATGAGACATTCCTCTGTTGCTAAAATTTGACCTGCCAGCCTTAAATTGGAACTGTCTGATGCAACTTGATCACATTATATCAGCTTGACTTTGGGTCTGGTGCTCTGTTTGAAATGTAAAAGCATAAAATTGGTTTTAGCAATGTATTTTCAAGGTTTGGTGAGTTATTTCTTTCTGGGCAACCCAACCTCTGAATTCCTGGGCATGCTTGAGGTACATGGTCAACCCATGCCTGATCTCTGTTGAAAAGAGGCCAATTACCTGACTGCAAATGATGTCAAAGTGCTTTAAGCTGACCTCAGTCCTGGAAAAGAGAAAGTCAAAAAGCTTGTTATTGATCAAGTCTTCCAAATATTCTATCTTGGAATCTTTTATTAACTAGACTGTCAGAATCCTATTACTTTAAAACCCATCCATATAAATTGATGTAATGATTTCCATTGTTTAAAAATAGGCATATGTTTATTAAGATTTTAGTCTCCTTATCTGTATAACTATTATGTGGATGCAAGGGGGAGTATTTGCGGGTTTGTTTATTAGTGGTGAGTGTATAAGAAATAAACACTCCTGGAAAGATTGATTTTTTCTTTCAGTCAGAATCTTGTCGAAGACATCATTTAGAGTACTGTTCATTGACTTTTTTGAGCCATCTGTGTGATGACATCTATCTAAAATTGAAGACCAGAAAAAGTATGTATAATCTCAAGAATGGGTGTGGTTCCTTATGTCAAGCCAAGTGTTACCTGCTTTTTTATTTTTATTTTTATTTATCTCCTTCCTTGAAGTTATCATAGTCCAAGGTTAATGGTAAATCATAAGATCTGCACCAAAACTTATTTCTTCAACAATTCACCACTCTTCCTGAATAATAACTGCCAGCTAGCAGGTGGCCAGTGTGTTCTGTTCCTTATCTCATTTATCTCCCCAATGGAAGTTTTATTTTTTGCCTTTTATTTTAAAATTTAATAAAAATATGTACATACTCCTAGTTTGAAAAGATGACCAGAAAGTGTCATAAGTCACAGGAGAACCATATCCTCTTCTCTACTCCTGATGCATGAAGGAACCTCACTTCTTAAAAATCATTGTTAGCATTATTTCCTAGGATTTCTAAAGAGTATATTCCTAATAATATTGTTTGATGTATCAACTTTAGGCATTATCTTATCCTCCCTTACTATAAAACAAACAATTAAGATATAATTTTAATTTAAATTAAATATATGTGTTAATATTACTTATTTATATAAACAAACATGGTGCTTGCTTTTCCTTTCCTGAATATTTCTGGACTGTATTGGTACTAGAGTTAGTAATGGCCTATCTTTATTTTCACAACATGTTATGAACTTAACATCATCATTACATTAATCCATTCATTCTTATATTTTACTTTTATAATTGATCTTCCTCATTCAAAGTGGAAATTTTTAGAATCTTCTCTTTGCCCTTGGTAAAGATCAAATTATGAAAATGCATGATTATACTTATGTAAGTGACTTATTGGGGTCTTTTTTTTTTTTTTTGGCTTAAAAATATGGTCACTTCCTAGGAACTTTCAATCTGGAAACTCTTTCATCTCTCAGTTTAAAAAAATTTCTTTTTTAAAAAAATAGAATTTCTATTAGCTGTATATTATTCTTCCTAAAGTGGTTCTTTAATGTTCTTGTCTTTTATCTCCAACCACAACAATTAGATCCAATCAAGAGCCAGAAAGCACATGGTAATTTTAACAATGAAAGTTTCATATAAAGAACTGTTAAATTACAATATGGCGTTATAGTCATGAGAATTGGCTAGTAAACAGGAGAAACACCTCTAGAGTGTGTAGGGATGGCTGATGTAAGTAGTGGTCACTATCACTAGTGTTCTGAGAGCCCAGCAGGAAGAATTCCCTCCTCTGGACCCTGGGTGAGACCTACGTCTCCCTGAGGAGGATGTGCCATGGTTTTAGGGGATAATGGAGATGTTCACCCAAGAGCTTCCTCAGGACACTGCAATCCAGTCCCTGGAGAGGGAATCCCTCCACAGGGAGGTATTAGGCCTAAGGACACGTCACAAAACCGCACAAAAGGGTAAAAAGGGTAATACATTCAGAATTCATACTCAGCCTCCCAATGGGAGGCTCCATGTACCGCTGACCACTGAGTACAGCAGGCCACCAAACTGTACAAGGACCGGGCGCTGCAGAAGCTGTGTGGCTGCAGGAATCCAGGGAGAGACACAGACTAGACCCGAAGAGACAGCCACCTCCTTCTGCGGTGTCCCTCCAGTCTCCTTTACCGGCAAAGTGCAACGTCGTGTCAACTGGCACTGGAAATATTTATAGACCCCTTCCCCCTTAGCTCAGGGAAGGCTGAAATGGATGCATTTGGAGCTGACAGGCAAATTCATGGGATAAATGGCTGGAATAGTTTTAGTTTTTAACTTTATTTTTTAAAGCAGTTTTAGGTTTACAAAAGAATTGAGCACTAGGCACAGAGATTTTTATAAGTTGCCTGCCTCCACTCATGCAATGCCTCCCTCATTTAATAACATCTCCCACTGGAGGGGTGTATTTTTTAAAAAGCTGATAAATGATATTGGTACATCATTATCATCCAGAGTCCACAGTTTGCTTGAGAGTTCACTCTTGCTGTGGGTTTAAGCAGATTCATAATGACACCACCCATTATAGTATCATACTGATTATTTTTGCTGCCCTAAAAATCTCTATGCTCAGCCTATTTATAGCTCTGTCCTCCAAACCCTGGCAACCACTGATCCTAGTATTTTCTTTTCTAAAATGTGTCACTTACTTGAAATTACACAAAACATATAGCCTTTTCAGATTGGCTTCTTCCACTTAGTATACATTTTCAATTTCTAAAACTTGTTGAAGTCTCTCATGTAGTACCCTTTCTTCTTCAGTTCTCTCATTTGTTATCATCACTTCTTTTGGTTCTTGATTTATATGTGTGTGTGTGTGTGTGTGTGTGTGTGTGTGTGTGTGTGTTTATTCCTTAATTATAAATTGAAAGATACATTTGGAAAGGAAATGATAAATATATTGTCCCATTGTATTTCACTTTCTAATTCATCAGTCCTGCTGAACAATCATTTATTGCAGCCAAAATTCTTCTTAGAGATAATCTGGTTGCAACTGATAAATAGTTTGGAAAATCTGTGTTGAGGAAAGAGCAGTATGGGGCAGAGAGAAGAAATGAGTACATGAGAAAGAATTGGGTGAGTGAATGGGGATACAAATGATACAAGAAAGAAGTGGTTATCCTATTAGTGGGAGCAGACTGTGGTAGAAGGGACATTGGACTGGCTTAGTTTTTGTCTCGGATTTGTGTCTCATTTCCTATAATGCTCCGGGCAAGAAGTCATCTCGTCATCTCTCCACCTTGATCCAAATCTCCTTCTCTATCTGCCCAGTGGATGCAGGAAGTTTGGAACTAGAACTATAAAGGAACCCGTCAGCAGGATATCAGGATATATATATTCCTTCTTCTTATTTTCCTTTTAAAAAATAAACAAATTCAAAGATAAGGAAACCCTAGGTTTTCTTAGATCATTAACTCTCAACTATTGGGGTGACAGAAACTCCATTGAAAACCTAATAAATATTTTTTAAAAATCTCTTCCTAGGCCCTGGCCAGTTGGGTCAGTGGTAGAGTGTCAACCCAGCATGTGTATGTCCCAGGTTTGATTCCCAGTTAGGGCACAAAGAAGAAGTACCCATATGCTTCTCCACCTTTCCCCCTCCCTCTTCTCCCTCTCTCTTTACCTCCCGCAGCCATGGCTCCAGTGGTTTGAGTGTATCAGCCCCTAGCACTGAAGATGGCTCCTTGGAGCCTCTACCTGAGGTGCTATTTTGCTCAATTGCAAGCATGGCCCCAGATGAGCAGAGCATTGTCCTCAGATGGGGGTCCCTCGTGGATCCCGGTTGGGGCACATGCGGGAGTCTGTCTATCTTTCCTCCTTTCTCTTAAATTAAAAAAAAAAAATTCTTAGAACAAGTGCATATATGCAAATATACAGTTTGTGTACAATTTCAGAGGGCTCTCGAGCATCTTGAAACTCATATGCGGATCCCCGTGGAGGAATGTTGATCTCAGAACCATTGTGAGCCTCCAAGGTGACCTCTGATCCTTGACTTCTAGAGGGACTGATGATGTGTGTTTCCTGGGGACTCTGAGGCTCCCCAGAACACAGATAGAAAATTGCAAAGAACACTTTCTTTGCATACAACCTTGTCATTCGGGTGAACCAATTTTCTCTTTGTAAACCAGGACATTTGCAAATATTTCATTAGTGTTGGCCCAGATAGCTTTGCAACAGATGCATTTGCTATGTGGTGCAGATGATGTATCAGCACAAACAGCTCGTCAGGCCTCTATTAATTCTACAGGGAGAATGGAGGAACTATTTAAATGGAGCCTGAGAAATTCCATTTGGGGGTGTATTTCCCTGGAAAAGGAAAGCACGCTCATGTTGTCAAAGAATTCTATAAGCTTTCCAATTTATTTCTTTTCAACAAACATGAAACTGAACCATTCATTCTTTCTTTCACTTATTTACCTAATCTGTATTGAGCACAAGGATGGTAGATGCTGAAGATAAACCAGTAAACTGAAGAGATGTAGCCTCCACCCTCAAGGAGCTAACTTGTGGAGGTCACAGTACTAGTATGTACACAAGTATTAAATTACCATATGTATCAGGACCCTTTGGAACAAATAAAGGGGTGGGGAGGGTGCTGATCTAGGAAGGGGAGATCAAAGAAATTTTCCCAAATGGAGTGACTTTAAAGATAAATTTTGAAGGATAAGTAGGAAATAAACTAGCTGAATGGGGGCAGTGTAGAGGGTAACAGTCCCCTGGGCTGAGGGGTATAGACAGAGTATAATTAAAGAATGCTTCAGAGGTGCATGGGTCACCGATGCAGGACCTGTAAGTGTGTGAACTTTTTTATTTTTTATTGTAAGGGCAACAATAAGCCTATGGTGAATTGAAGGGTTAGATCAATTTCATAGAAATCCATGAAAAGAATGTCAGACTGAGAATACAATAAGAGGAAAGCATTTATTGAATGCTTCTTTTAACATTTTATTTGAATTTATTGGAGGGGGGACAGTGGTTAATAATATTGTACAGGTTGCAGGTGCACCGTTCTCTAACTCATCCTCTGTATATTGTATTGTGTGTTCATCACCCCAAGTCAAGTCTCCCTCCATCACCATCTACCCCCCTTCCAACCTCCTTTACCTCTCCCACCTCCTTTTCCCTCCTGGGGTCCTCACAATGTGGTGTCTATAAGTTTTTCTTTTTGTGCTTAATCCCTTCACTTGTGGTGTTCTATTAGTCCAAGGATAGACAAACTATTTTATAAAAGGCCAGATAGTAAATACTTCAAACTTTGCAAACCACATACAAGTCTTTGTCAAATTTATGTTGGTTATTTTTTTTTTTAAACAATCCTTTTAAAAATATAACACCAATCTCAGCTCAAGGATTGTGCAAGAACAGACTAAGAGCAGGATTTAGGCCAAAGGCTGTGCTCTAAGCTTGTTGACCCTGCACCAGATCATAAGTTCTACGAGGGCACAGACAATATTTCTTTCATTGGTTGTAGTGTCTCCAGGTCCCATTCCAGTGCCAGGCATGTAATGGGTCCTTCATATACACTAATTAAGTAAATTAATGCCTGCACTAGGTGTTGTAAATATTCATTATCTATTTATGACAAAAACCAAGTGAGATGCTGGTGGTGTCAACTTTATCATTATTGTTACCTTTATTGTTTGTGCTGCTGTTAGTGACACACCACAGGTGAGAAAAATGTAGTTAAAATTGCCCAAGATCGCCTGACCAGGCAGTGGCTCAGTGGGTAGAGCGTCGTCGGACTGGGATGCGGGAGACCAAGGTTTGAGACCCTGAGGTCCGCCAGCTTGAGCACAGGCCCATCTGGCTTGAGCAAAAGCTCACCAGCTTGGACCCAAGTTCGCTGGCTCCAGCAAGGGGTTGCTTAGTCTGTTGAAGGCCCGCAGTCAAGGCACATGTGAAAAGGTGTTGCGACGGCAACAAAAAACTAATAATTAATGCTTCTCACCTCTCTACATTCCTGTCTGTCTGTCCTATCTATCCCTCTCTCTGACTCTCTCTGTTCCTGTAAAAAAAAAAAAAAAAAAAAATGCCCAAGATCATATAGATAGTAAGTGCCAAAGCCAGGATTTAAACAAGGGCTGTAAAATATGTGTGCTCATTCTTCTTTTCCTTTTTATCATTCTGCCATTTCTATAAACAACATATAAACAACTATGTGTCATACTGGCAAACATCAAAAGATAGACTCATAACCTAATGGCCTAAGAGAGACATACATGCTTGTCCTGTAGTGGCGCAGTGGAAAAATGTCGACTTAGAACACTGAGGTCACCGGTTTGAAACCCTGGGCTTGCCTGGTCAAGGCACATATGGGGATTGATGCTTCCTGCTCCTCCTCCCTTCTCTCTCTCTTTCTTTCTCTCTAAGAGGAATAAATAAAGTCTTTTTAGAAAATAAGAAAGACATGCCGTTCAAAACGGGGGACAGAAAACTTGACTCAATCTCCCCTTTGTTTCAACCAGCTTGGGCTGCTATAACCAAGCATCTCCTGGGTGGCTGAGATAACAAATATTTATTTCTCACAGTTCTGGAGGTTGTATGTTCATGATTGTGAAACCAGCATGATTGGGTTCTTGGTGAGGACCTTTCTCCTGGCTATGTCCTCCCCTGGCCTTTCCCTGCTGCATGAACACAGAGAAAGAACCCGTGTCAGCTCTGATTTAAAAAGGAGATTAATCTTATCAAGAGAGCCCCCACCCTCCTGACCTATTAACCCTGATTACCTCCCATAGGCCCTGCCTTCAAATACCATCACATTTGTGGTTAGGGTTTCAAAATACAAATTGTGGGTGCACCCAAGTATTTAGTCCATAGCACCTTCTTCCTAAGATCCCTTTTATAACAAATCTAGAAGAATGTTTAAAGGCAGAAAACTTACACAAAAAGTAAGGAAGAAAGAGAGGAAGTAAGAGAGAAAAAAAATGATAAAAACTTGGGATGAGAGAAGTGAAACATTTTCAGGATCAGATGTGACTGCTGACTAATGAGACTGAGCGAGAAGGCCACATCCTAGGGTATGCATGGAGCCGACTTCCACTGTGGAAGGAACCGAGCTGCCAGCGGGTCCCAGACATGAATCCCTCTCTAAAGCTTCTGCCACCAGGTGTTCCTGAGAGTTCCACGTAATCTTTCAGGGAAGGACCATGCCAGTTTCTCCTTGTAGGCCTTCCAAGTGTTAATGAGTTATTTTCTTCACATCCCATTACTTGGCGTGGGGGATGCTGGGAATTTCCTTTTCTCTTTTGCCTTCTGAAAAGGAAAGACCACTAGTCAGGATAGACTTTTCACAAGGCCAGAAGTGACTCAGCTAATGTAGGATCCCGTTCCCTTTTACCTACCATTTTATAGACTGAGAATCAAGGAGGAGGTTTGCTAGTGTCTACGATAGAGTAAGTTGCTGCTTCTTGGGAAGACCAATCTAAAAAAGGGTCAGTGGAAGGGGAAGTGTCCAAAGTTGGTGATTAGTAGGTTTCTCTTTAAAATATATGTGATTCAGGATATTTTAATGTTTGCTTTCAGGTTTAGAGACAATTTAGAGATAAAAATAAACATTTTATTAAATATGTTAAAATATTCATTCCCAGCCATGGCCAGTTGGCTCAGTGGTAGAGCATTGGCCAGGCATGTGGAAGTCTTGGGTTTGATTCCAGATCAGCACACACAGGAGAAGTGACCATCTGCTTTTCCAACTATTCCCTCCCCCTTCTCTCTCTCTCTTCCTCCCCCACAGCCATGGCTCAAATGATTTGAGCAAGTTGGCCCCAGGCACTGAGGATTGCTTCATGGTCTCCGCCACAGGTGCTGAAGTAGCTCTGTTGCTGAGGAATGAAGCAGTGGCTCCAGATGAGTGGAGTATCACCAGGTAGGGGGCTTGCCGGGTGGATGCTGGTCAGGGCGCATGCAGGAGTCTGTCTTGCTGCCTCCCCTCCTCTCATTTAATAAAAAAGAAAAAAATATTCAGTTCCGTAGCACAAAAAATGGAGGCTAAAATATTTGAGGGATATTGAGGGTAGGTTTTATTTGATAGATGCTGTAGTATAATTGCAAGCTTGGAAAAACTTGAAGATGTAATAAAGGGACAGAACATAAGGAAACAAAGTAACCAAAAATTCTGAAAATACACACATAAACCAAAAATGAATAATTTATTTCAAATAAGAAACTAACTAAAGCATGACATGATTTTAAGCCTTTTTCCTCTGATTAGAAAAGAGTCTGTATTTGTACTGGCATATGACCATTCTCTTTGGAATAGCCTCGTAACGAGCAGTGACATGAGAACCAATGTGAAGGCGAAAACTAAACATACTCTTTGGCTCTATGCTAACTCAGGTTTCAAATTAAATTGCTAGAATCAACCTAGAAACAAATCACGGTAGATTAATTAGGAGGCACCCACTCCCAGGGTCCTGAGGATCCAAGTTCAAAGAGTCCAAGCTCAGCACTTGGCTCTACTTTGCTTCCTCAAATTTTGTTCCCTCGTCAGCTAGCTTGCTTGACCTAATCCTAGTATTATTTTCATAGTGTAATCTTCATCTGGAACCGTGACTGGAATGCAAAACCTTAAATCCTGCCCCAGACCTACTAGATCGGAATCTGCATTTTAACAAAACCTGCAGGTGAACTGTATGTTCGCTGAGATCACAAATCATTGCCCTAACTCACCGCCCTTTCTTTCCAAAGACCTTCCCACTCTCAAATCTGTTAAAACTAGCTGTCATTAATGTTTGGAAACAGTAACTGTGAAATATAGGAAAATCTCATGGAACCAGAACTGTCAAAGAGTAACACAGTGGTCCAAACCCACACAGTTTGGAGGAGGACAGAATTGACTTCCAGTTTCAGCTGTACCACTTAGTAGCGGGACCTCTCGTTAACCTCTCAACTCCCTGCTGTTCTTACAATCCTGAGGTTGTTTTAGGCTGGGCACACTGTGTGACAAATGGTCCTAAGCCCTTTGGATTCTTTTTTATATGTCCACATCTGGCTGACTTCCCCTGGGATTTTCTTTACTGTGAGACCCAGGTTGACCGGGCAGCTTCAGTCTGGGACCTTGTTTTCTTAATAGCACAGAAAAAAAAAAAAGAAAGGGAGAGAAATATGACAAAGCCAACTCGGAATCTTAAAGCTTCTAGTCAACAGTGACACCTGTCACTTCCCCTCTCCTTCCACATCGCAGCGTCTGCCTTCAGAGAACAAGAAGCACAGTCCTCCCTCAGGGAGATAAAGGCAGAAAGGGGAACAGAAACAGTCATGCCATTGACCTTGGAGAGAACGGTAGCAGCTGCCTCACGTTGTTTTATGAGAAGGTATAAGAAGCCCTTGATCCTTTGCTCACCTTCCTGAACTGTAGTTTCCTTATTTATAAAATGGGGACAATAACACTTAACAAAACTTGGGAAGGAACGCCTGTGCGGCACACGGTGGGTACTTAGTGGAAAAGACTATGAACGGAATAGGAATAATTATGTCCTTTCGGGCTCTCAGAACTTGGAACTTCCTGATTCTCACGGAACATCCTGAATTAGAGACGCTGGGGGAAGCAGAAACAGCCATGAGCTGTTTCATTCTGCTTCCGCTGGGGCTGCACCCTCCCTTGCACCAGCTCGACAGGAAGCCTGCTCTCCTCTGGAGGCACAGGATGGAGCGGGGTGTATGTTCTCAGAGATAACATGGGGCGAGTTCAGGGGTTACTAATTGAGTTTCTGCTTACTTTTCATATTCACTTGGAATCCCAAACAGGACAGGGGTTAGTTAACAGCAGCTGCCCTCCCTCCCTCTCTCTTGACCCCTCCCCTCATCTGCTGACAGCACTCACGTCTCTCCCAAAGTCACTCAGAAACTGATGTGACGGCAAATCTGCGGAGACAGACACGTAGCCTAGGAGGATATTTTGAGGTTGAATTTGCTAGCACAGTAAAAGCTCCTTCAGGGAATTTGAAAGTCTCTTCTAGAAATGCAATCTTCCATAGCCCCAACCCTATATGGGGTCCACGTAGACTGGTTCAAAGACAAGATTATGATGCCATACTGTAAAGTTCTGTAGAGTTTACACACTGCTTCCAGAGGCGGATTAAGGTCAGTTCAGGCCCCGGGCGCAGAAGAAAATATTGGACCCCTTAAAAAGAGAGAGAGAGACAGACAGACAGAAAAAATAAAAATACATGTTAACCATATTTTTAAATAAATAAAAAATATTATGTACTGTTAATGCTAAAATTGCACATATGAAACCAAACTTGGTGTCATTAGAAAATTGTATAAGGTTGGGGTTTTGCGGGGCCCTTCAGAAGTCGGGGCGCAGGGCGTGTGCCCCGGGCGCCCACCGTTAAATCTGCCTCTGCCTGCTTCAGTGTGGTGTGACGCATTTCCTTCCCCAACAGTTTCCAAGGAAATGAATGTAGCTATCATTGTCTCACTTTATAGATAGGACAATACGGTAAGTAAAGTGACATGTCCGCGAGGGCACAGTTAGAAAGTGAGGTGCGGAAATTAGGGCCAAAGCCCGTGTCTTTCGCCCCTTGTCTTAGCCTCATTCACCATGCCACGTTTCCTGCAGAATGCCATTACTCTGGGGTGCAGAAAGAACACCCCTCCATCTTGGTGCTCTGCTGATGCGGTTTTCCATTTCCTCATCACCTCGGTCCCTGCCACCACTAGCCTCCTGGCGCCCAGCCTCTTTCAACAGCCACCATTATCCACAGAGCCACCAGAGGAAGCTTTCTAGTACAAATATGACCATGTCACTCTGCAGCCATTCAAACAACTGCCTTCACTATAAGGGATTCTTCGACATGGCCGTGGTACCCATCACGCCCAGCTTCCCTCTCACCCTGAACCGCCATGGTTCTCCCTTCCCACCTTTGTCGTTCAAGCTGGATTGAACCACTCTAAGAAACCGTGTATCATCCCGTATTTCTCCTTCCTCTGCATTTTGCAAATGTGCTTTCCTCTACCTATAGGGTCCTGTCTCCACTTCTTTTCCTGTCCAATTACCGCAGACATGTAGTGACGCTACGAAACCCGCAGGTAGAATTTCCCGTGATGTGCTTCTCATTACAGAAAGTGCTCCGATGGCATCCTCTGTAACTCAGTACCTCCTGCTGCACTAGAATCCTTTCTTTGCAAGCCCCGCCCCATCAGCATACACTCTGGACTAGAAATTCCTTGAGGACAGGCACTTCCTGGTTCCCTTCTGTCCCCAGAGCTCGCGATGTAGCGCGGAGTAGAAGCCACAGGGACAGCCCTGTAAATGTCTGGATGGGACACATGAATGACTGAAAAGACCCAGAGCCATGGGCATGCATTTTTCTAAGCTTCACACCCACAACCACACCTCCAAAGACCTGAAGACAGACTTTAAATCACCTTCTCTCTCACCTTTTGGAGTGACCGGGAACCGGATATTTGTAAGCTAAAAATTGGTGAACTTCTACAGGACTTTGCAGGAAGCTAGAGAAATGTTGAAGATAATTTTGATACTACGTAGTATCTATAAAAATATGTCTTTGAGGCAATTAAAGATATTTCAACATGAAATGAGTCTTCTCCAGGTTGGAAACCCCAAGGTCACCGGCTTGAGCGGAGCTCTCCAGCTTGAGCAAGGGGTCGCTGGCTTGCGTGTGGGATCATAGACATGACCCCATGGTGGCTGGCTTGAGCCCAAATGTTGCTCACTTGAAAGCCAAGGTCGCTGGCTTGAGCAGGGTTCACTGGTTTGGCTGGAGTCCGCCACCCCTCTATCAAGACACATATGAGAAAGCAGTCAATGAATAACTAAGGTGCCGCAATGAAGAATTGATGCTTCTCACCTCTCTCCCTTCTTGTCTGTCTGTCCCTCTCTCTGTCTCTCTTTCTGTCTCTGTCTTTCTTACTAAAATTAATATGAAATGAGTCCTCAATATTAAGGAATTATTGTTTATTTTGTTAGGTGTAATGACAGCATAGTGATAGATACAGATAGATGGATAGATAGACAGACACAGTTAACCATTAGAGATGCATACTAAAATATTTCTAAATAAAATGACATAATATCCTGAAGTTGTCTTAAAATATTCCAGAAAAATGAGTAGAAATCAATAGATAAAACAAGACTGGCAAAATGTTGATAATTGCTAAGGACGAGAGATGGGTACGTGCAGGTTCATTATAAATTATAAATTTCTCTCGAAGACTTTTTCTATAATAAAATGTAAATGAATTATGAGAAGTTAATACTTCTAAAATGAGCAGAATGAGATTTCCCATATTGTGTTATTAAGCTATATTAAAATCATACATCTCATTTGTTTTCACTGTCATATTCACTTGCTTTTACAGACCTAGTCACACTCCTGTTGTACATATTCACTTATATGCAAAGTTATGCAGTAATATCGAAAGCTGAGATAATAAGAATGACAGCCAACTTTCAGTAGGTATTTGCTCTAAGCCAGAAATGTAGCAGGTGCACATTATCTTATTCCACCCCCACAGACACTCCAGAGAGTGGATACTATTTTAAACCCCACTTTACAGATAATGAGGCTGAGGTCCTGAGAGATGACATTTCCCCAAGGTCACCCAGTGCGTCAAAACCAAGCTGGAACTCTAGTCCATGTTTGCATGATTCCAAAGCCATGACTGGTGTGAACAGAATGAAGCTCACGGTACACATAAGGGCAAAACTGGAAGACATTCAAATACTCTCATTCGGTCCTCTCCGTTGTCTTGGTCTGGTGTGAAACCCAACCACTTAATCAGCTTCTGAGAGAAGTCGTTCGCCCCTTTCCACAGGTGAACCAATGTTAAATAAATGAATGACCCCTCGTCTCAGAAAAAGTCTGCTCAGTGAGCAAATCTCTGCGTCAGTCGGTCTGATCAAAACTCTTACAAAGGTAAATCCCTGCGTTTAGTCCATAGAAACGGGTTCCGTGTCACAAAAATGTAGAACATGAAGGTGCTTTAGCCTATGTGTCATCTCCCTGCTTCAAATCATCCAAGTCACCATGATTCTGAGGCCAAATATGATTGATTTACAAGCTGAACGTTGCAGTTTCGCCCTCCACTCTCCCCGTCTGTCCGCCACCTCTTTCACGTGAATAAGCGTCATGCCCATCCTGCGGATACCCTGAGTGCATCTTCCCCTGGAAGAGTATTTTGCAACCCTGGTTGCATGTTGCAATGCCCTAGAGGCTTTAAATCCATACTGATGCAGGGTCACAACCATGTCAGTTACAGAGAGTAAGTTGAATGGGCCCCAGCTTAGATTTGGTTTTGGATAATTTTTTGGCTTCTGGGAGAGGTGTGTGTGTGTGTGTGTTTTCTGAGTACACTAGGTTATTCTAATATGCAGCCAGGATTGATAAACACCGGCACAGAATAATGCCTGGCATAGAATAGGTATTTAATAAACATTTGGGGAATGAATGAATAAATAAATGAACAAATATGCTGTCTTAAGAGGTACTTACTAATGTGCATTCTTTATCAGCCCTAAGCCTTAAGCATACATGCATATACCAACTGCGAGCTGCTTGAAAGTGGGCACTCTGTTGTATATAGTTTTGATTCTTTAGGGTTTTTTTAAGCACATAAGAGAATCTCAGTGTTTATTTCATGAACGTGCCATCATATATACCCACGACAACGGTCAAGGACAAGTGTTGGACAGATGGAGAAGAGAGATATCAATGACAACACCTGCGAAGGGCCCGCTTTGGGATCCAGGTGGCGCTCCAGTTGAATCCCACGTTTACTACCTACCAACTGTCTGAACACTGGGTGAGTTTCCTCATCTGCTTGTTCGTGGGGGTTAATTTCCCCTACCAGCACTGCTGTACCAGTGAGATGGAAAGACAAGCCCGGAAGTATTCAGCCCAGTGCCTCGTATATGAAAGGTACTTAAATAATATCGCCATCCTTTCTTATTTCCCTATCTTCCCCTTGCTAGAGGTCCAGCTAGGATGATGAGAGATAGAGGGGGAGGAGGGGAGAGGAGGGTGGCCGTGAGCAAAGGGTAGAAATGAGTCAGAGGAAAATCTAATAGTGTTTGTAGAACTGAGAAGTTTTATTATTAGTCACAGCCAAAAAGCCCCCACATCTTCAGGTTTTGCTTTTGGCATTCTTCCTCCACTATTCAGTCCAGACACACATCGCAGCCATAAATTACTGTCCTTCTTTATAAGCACCGAATGGTAAGTGCCATGAATGCTAATAACAACATTTATCACCAGGTAAGCAGCTCCATATTGAGGTTGCTTGGGCCAGGCTTTCAACCATTTGGAAAATGTCCAAACACTATGCCACATGCCTTCTGTCCTAGTCTTTCTTGGAAGGAGGGACATGGTGCTGTTGAGACAACCCTGACCAGGGAATCTGAAGCAGCTGGGTTCTAATTCACTTGTAATGCATTAATCTGCTAAATGGATGCAGGGACTCAATGAAATTCTGTCTGCAAAATAGCATTATCATTTCCATTTGGTCCCACACATGGGAGAGGGCTCCATGACAGTTAAAAGGATGCCTAATGGTTGCAGGGAGGGCTCAGGCAACAGCCAGACACAGGGGGTGCAGATGGGCCCCTCAAAGGCCTTGGGCTCCAAAGGCTCCCAGTCATGCTTGAGGAGGAGCCTCTGGAAGAGAGACTCACCCAGCCCAGCCTGGGGCTGGCCAGCCTGTGGAGGTTGGCCCGGTGTGGCCCGTCTTCTTGATGAGTTTCTCCTGCTCATCCAGGACATGATGCTCTTGGAAGTCACAGAATGAGGGTCAGCGGGGAGAACCCAGGGCCTGCGGATCCACAAGTGCCCAGTTCAGGGTCTTCTCCATGGGCGTGGTGGCTTCCATGGCACTCTGAGTCTTACTCCTCTCATCTCGGGAAGGCTTCTGCACATTCTGAAAGAACGCGGCCACTGCCCTGCTTTTGTACCTTTAAGAGATGCTGGGCTCCCTCGCGCTTCTCCTCGGCCAGCTGGAGGGAGAGCGGCCCACGCCCTGCAGAGCTACATCGGCAAGGTTGACTTAGAAAACCAGAGAGAGGTGGGAGTGGGAGGCCCGCAGGTACAAGTTGACCAGGTGGTTCACAGTGGCCTCCTTCTCAGTGGAATAATTCTGACAAATTTGGGAGCTCGTGGTTGCTAGGGAAGAAGGAGAGAAACTCATAAAAACTGGATTAGCTGGTCTTGGAGGCCGAGGATGGCTGAGGGGGTTCTAACAGTGGCCACTAGAAAAGAGTTTGGAGGGTGGTCGGAGGCTGATGAAAGGATGTCCCTGGGTCTGTTCCATTCAAGCACTGTTGAGAAAAGAAACAGACCCAGGATGCCACATAGGACACCACAGATTAAATTCTATCCTGATGTCCTTCCAAGTACTACATAAATCTGGACCCCCAAAGCTGGGGTCCTTTAATCCCATTTCAACATTTAGTGATACATCCAACTAGCAATTCTACTTTTAAAGAAATTGTACTTGGTCTTCTCTTACCAATACTAAAATTGGACATGTTATTTTTTTGGTGATGGCTTGATCTACAAAACTGAGTGGAATAAGGTCTTCATCTTTACTTTTTCTAGCGATTTGCATTAAGGTACCACCTGTCATAATAGCGTGGACTCTAATATCTACCTCTTGAAATTTCCCTTATCCTCTGATTTTACCAAAACTATAAGGTCCAAGTGTCCCAAAGGGGCCAATTAGACCAAGGTATAAGGTGGCCCCAGAGCTTCTTCCAGGGGGTTATTGGTTATTAATTGCATCCTGGAAGGCTTGAGATAAACATCTTTTTTTGTGACTTTGAGAGCAAATGTTGTGTCTCTTGCCTATCCTCTTTCCTGTCCTCTCTGTTTTTCTATCTACATTTCTTTTTATAAAAAACTATAGTTGCCTGACCAGGCGGTGGCGTAGTGGATAGAGCGTCGGACTGGGATGCGGAAGGACCCAGGTTTGAGACCCCGAGCTCGCCAGCTTGAGCGCGGGCCCATCTGGCTTGAGCAAAAGCTCGCCAGCTTGGACCCAAGGTCGCTGGCTCCAGCAAGGGATTGCTTCGTCTGCTGAAGGCCCGCGGTCAAGGCACATGTGAGAAAGCAATCAATGAACAACTAAGGTGTCGCAACGGCAATGAAAAACTAATGATTGATGCTTCTCACCTCTCTCCGTTCCTGTCTGTCTGTCCCTATCTATCCCTCTCTCTGTCTCTGTAAAAAAAAAAAAAAAAAAAAAAAAAGCTATAGTTGAAATTGGCCAACCTTCATCTACCTGGAAAATTGACAGAACCAAGGAAATCTTGAAAACCAATAGATTCAAACAGCTAAGCTCTCAGCCTTGGGGAGAAAATACTTGAGCTCCGGTGTGTATCCCTTCTTGATTTTCCCCTTGGACTTTCCTTTTCTCATTACAGAAGTGATAACCTTGGCATGGACAAAAGTCATCACGTACGTAGCCCTGCTCAGCCCACAACTACTTCGGGATTTGGAATAAAGAACATCTAGGGTGCACTTTGTTCTCTCTCTTCCCAAAGATCTTTTCTTTGGAACTTGCATGAGCACTGGCTGGGTCAATATCAGATGTGATCATTCAAGCATTCTGAGTCACGTGAGGTGCCCCCACTTCGCCACAACTGACAGACACTGAAGAATAAATACTATAAGTGACAGGGATTGAGCAATCCAGTTCATGTCCAAGCACCATTTCAAAGGAATTTATTCTGCCTTGCCTGTCAAGGAAAGGCTCTATGGATCTTGAGTTTATTTATCTCATGGCAATATGCCGTCTCTCATACACCTGATATAGTTTGTAAGATCCACATGGTCACTGGCTCCTGCCACCTTCCCCGACTTCTCTCCCACTTCTTCCTTTGTCTGCTCCATGCCAGCCACACATCTCTCTGTTTCATAAGTGTTCCAAGATCGTC
The DNA here is from genome assembly GCA_037038555.1 of Rhynchonycteris naso. NCBI lineage: Eukaryota > Metazoa > Chordata > Mammalia > Chiroptera > Emballonuridae > Rhynchonycteris > Rhynchonycteris naso. Next base: position 16,422,451 of record CM072996.1, read on the forward strand.
TTCCCATCAGTACCTCCATACATGTTTATCCACTGTCATGGAACGTGTTAATGCTGCCTATACCTCCCTCACCCCCAAATGTCTACTCTGAACATACATACATATTTTTCTGGATCTTTCATCTAGAATGCAAGTATTCTTGTCTGCTCTGTTAGTGCCGTACCTGTGGTATTTAGAAAGAGTTACTGGCCCATAGTAGGCATTCCATAAATATTTGTTGAATGAATAAACACTAGCACACTGACAGTCTCCATTTATGAAATAAGGCAATTGGGTGGAAAGAAAATTATGACTATAAGAGTAGGCAGGAGCAGGTGGAAAGGAGAACACAAGGAAACAAGCTCAGAGGTCTCCTGGTCAACATCAAGGCCATTGTTGAGAATGGAAGCTCCTCCCAACCATCTGGCATCAGTCTGAGCAACAGAGTCTTCTCTTCACAAAAAGCAAATTCATTTGCAAATGAAAATAAATAAAACTTTATTGAAATATGAAATTGCAGATGGAAATGGCTTGTTGGGGTCTTTTGTAGCAATTATGCAAAATACATTAATTTTCTTGTTTTTATATGCAAGTAAAAAAGATACTCTATTTCCTCAATTTATTTACTCAGGGAAGCTTAGCACAGCTCAGAGGTCTGCATGCATTCTGGCAGCCTGGTTCATCCAATTTCCCAATCAGCTGGAAGGACAATGTTTTATTAAGCACCAGGGTTCTTCCAATGTAGGAAGTGCATTTACTTTGAATTCTTTATCTCTGTGTATTTATGGGTTCATAAATGTCTTGGTCAATTATCAAAATAAAGTCTCCTTCTTACCACTGGATTGTATATATTGGTGCAGGGGTAACAGAAACTTGCACATCCTTTTACATGCTGCCCTTGTTGCCCCCAACTCATGTCTTCCTAATACCTTCAGGCAGCATTTCAAATCGTCTTGTGTCTTAAAAGATGAGTTTTCAATCATAGCATTGGGTACATGCTGACAGTGTTAGTGATTAGTGGAACCTGAAGCCAGTTATGGTTGTGATTAAGATAAATATCTCTGGAGTCAGACAGACCTGGGTTTGAATCCCAGTTCTGCCTCTTCCTCCCTGTAGGGTTTTAGGTACATTGTATTTTTTTTTATTTGCTTTTATTTATTTATTTTTTGTGATAGAGACAGAGAGTGGGAGACAGAGAGAGGGACAGATAGGGACAGACAGACAGGAAGGGAGAGAGATGAGAAGCATCAATTTTTGTTGTGGCACCTTGGTTGTTCATTGATTGCTCTCTCATATGTGCCTTGACTGGGGGGCTGCAGCAGAACAAGTGACCCCATTTTTAAAATTACTTTTATTATTTTTTATTTATTCATTCTTTAATAGAAGAGAGAGAGAGAGAGAAGGAGCAGGAAGCATCAACTCCCATATGTGCCTTGACCGGGCAAGGCCAGGGTTTTGAACCAGCGAGCTCAGCATTCCAGGTCAATTCTTGAGCCACTGCACCACCATAGGTCAGGCCAAGTGACCCCTTGCTCAAGCTGGAGACCTCAAGGTTTCGAACCTGGGTCTTCTGGATCCCAGTCTGATGCCCTATCCACTGCGCCACTGCCTGATCAGGCTAGGCACATTGTTTACCCATATCAAACCTCAGTTTCCTTTTTGACAGAATAGGTACAACAGCAATAAGATGTATACATAAAGTCTGGCATACAGAAAACTCTACACTGGTGGTAGCAGCAGAGAATAACAGTAAAAGCATGACTGGATACACTGTGAGGGGCAGAGATATTGAAGTCTAGACAGACCTGTTTACAATCCCAGGACCATGACTTGCTGCATAACCTTAAAACAACTCACTTGATCTCAGCCACAACTTTCTCCTCTGTGAAATAAAGAGGATGGTATATTAAGTTTCCTGTATTGTTTTTGAGATTAGCTTTGTGTGTTCTCCTTGTAAAAAAGTCCTACCTGGAGTTTGATATGTGAAAGGTACTAAAACAAAAAGTCAGTTGTTGTTGTTACTATTGTCTTTACTCATTAATCTCTTTGTGCCTTGGTTTCCTTATTGATAAAACATAATGTTGACGAAAATCCCATTTCAGTGCTGCAATTTGTCTCCTCTGTGATTCATCCCTCCCAGATGTAACTTTACTGCTGGGAGCACTGGCCTTCCGCCCGGACTTCCAGCTCCTGTTTTACCCTCTTCCCCTGTGCGGTCATTAACTACCACTCTTCACAATTAAATTGTGCACTGACTGTCGAGGACCTCGGTTGAAAGAATTCTAGCTCACCACTCGGAGTATAAATTTTCACCAACAGCCTTTCTAGTTGGATCATAATTCAGGGGCCATTAATCACATGCCTGGCCTCCAGGACTCAGCAGAGGCAGAGGAGTTAATAAAGACCTCTTAGAGAAAAGAAAATGCATCACAGCCAGGATTGAGAGACCTTTTTGTGACTATGGAGTGGGCTACAGACTACGGGAGAGAGCTGTGGGTAATTAGAGACCTTAGGGCCAGCTATGGTTTTGAATGCACCAGATGTAGTGGAAGTTACTGTCTTAAATGAAGCCAGGGACAACGTTTTCTAGAAGATCAAAATTAAGAGCCGTTTGGCAAGAATGCCCTCTTCTCTCTATAAATAACCCCCCTCCCACACACAAAACCAGCTGCCATGACAATTAAAATTCTACCAAGAGAGATTAGTTTTTCTGAATCATTATTAGTGACTTTCATTAAGATGATCCTATTAATCCTACATAATATTTTAAAGCACTTTATAATTTAGAAACTGATTTCAGTTTATCATATTCAACTTTCCAATCAGGTAGGCAGGAGATAAATAACATAGATTTCTCATTTCATAAAGGAAGAAACTGAGGCACTGAAGGGTTCTGGGGTTTTCAGTGTTCTCACAGCCACTAAAGGGAAGAGGGACGATCAGGGATTTCAAGCCCAAACAGCACATTCAGTGCATGAACACACTGTTTAGACCAAGGAAGACTTTTCAGGTCGAATGGTAGTTAAGCACTGACAACAATTCAGGAAGGTGGTAGGAGAGAGTGAAAGTGCACAGAATAGATGTTTATCTCTCAGGAAGAAATTACTACAGCTTTGTCTGGAGACAGAGAAATAGTCGTCAATGCCTTTGGTGCCAAGTTTTGTTTTATCTCATGAGCAAAAAAACAAAAACAAAAACAAAAACAAACCCATGATAAATTGGACAGAGAATATGTCCTGGTTTTGACAGACCTGGATTTGCTTCTTAACTCCTTTTTTTTTTTCCTTTGAGATGTTGAACCTCAGTTTTCTCAGTGAAAGACTAGTATACAATACTGACCTTGCTGCATATGATGAGGCATCAATGAAACAATGTGAAATGACTGGCACGTAGTAGGTGCTCAAATAGTGATAGCTATGGTTTATGTGATTGGACTCAGCTCTTTCTTAGTCATTGTTTATGCAAGTAAAATAGCAAGGGGACTTTGGTCTCAAGTGAGAGAAGTCTAACTCAAACAGGAATCAAGTAAATAAATGTATTAGCTGTAAAAATGAGAACTTCCATTTAGCATTGGATTCCGGTGTGCATCTGAGGTTATTCTTAGGATGGAAAGGGAGTCGTGTGAAAACAATGAACTCCCAGGTATCTCAGTGGTTTAACATTCAAAAAATTGCTTTTGGGCTTATGGCACATGCATTGCTAAATTATTATTCAATAAATATTCACTTTCCTTTCCCTCTCACTATGATAGACTGTATTCTTCCCCCCACTGAAGCTGGGTTTAACTATGACTTGTTTGGCCAATGGAGCAATGGCAGACATCACCTGAGCAAAGCCCATACACATGCATATGCAGTTTGGCTTGAGCTGTCACACTCTAAAGACATATCATGCAAAGAATATGGCCAAGGCAGCCATTGCCCATCCACCTGGCCCCTGGCTGGGTTACACAGCGCATATCTCAGGGCCTGAATAGCTTCTGCTGCAAGGAGAATAAGAGACCCATGAAACAGAGCTAAACCCAATCTTCAGCCTGGGTCCTGGAGTCCAGCCTAACCCAGTTAAACTGCAATTAATCCACAGACCTTCAAACGTGACCGTAAGCAGTCAGTGTTTAAACCACTGAATTTTAGAGTAATTTTGTTTTGCAGCTTTATTGAAGCGACACCCATATCAAATATGGGCTAGCTGTTGGTGGGAGGGTTCCTCTGCTCTGCTAGGTGACTCAGGCCAGAACGGGCTCCATCTTCTTTGTCTTTAACAGCTTGATTGCATTAATAGCGACTTACAATAAACCACACATATTTGAATTGTACAGTTTAATGCATTTTGACATATGCATCACCACAATCACCATTACCACACTCAAGGTAATTAAGATACACTGTCTCCCGAAATTTAATCAAAATCTTCTGCAATCCCTCCCTAACTCAACCCTTGCCCCTCACGTCTGTCCTCAGGTTACCATTGACCTACTTTCTGTTACTATTGTTACATTTGCATTCTCTATAAGTTTTTATAAATGGAATCATTCACCTGGTATTCTTTTTTGTCTGTCTTCTTTAACTCAACATAGTTATTTTGAGATTCATTCCCATTTGCTGTATCAATTATTTATCCCATTAAATGCTAAGTGGTGTTCCATTTTATAAACCAAGTATGATATTTTTAATCATCTATTGATAAGCACTTGGGTTGCTTCCAATTTCTGACTGTTATGAATAAAGATACTATAAATATTTGCATTGAAGCCTTTGTATGGACATATGCTTTCATTTTTATTGGGTGATACCTAAGATTCAAATGGCTGGGTTACATGGTATTTGTATATTAACTCTTAGTCACCTTCTTTTTTTGGCTTTGCAACTCATCACCTCTTTGAAGGGTATGTCACTTCTACTCATAGAGCACCAACCTGACTTGGTCATACTTCCCTGCCTCACTACAGGACTGAGGAATGGGAGGTACCCCATCTGTAACCCCCACACACCCTCCACATCAAGCTTTTTTCAATTTTGCTTTTCTCTCTGGTAGCTTCATTCTTAATCAAGCTTTCATCACAAGATGACTATAAGGGAACTACGATATCATGCTAATATTTCACTAGATCACTGTCTTCAGGGGAAAGAAGATACCTTTTTCCTACATGTTTTATTTAAGTCCAGTGTTCACTCTCATGTGACTGATGGGAGTCCCATGATTATTATGAACTATGGCTGGGAAGATGAAATCAGCCAATTCTCAGATAGGATCCAGGGAATGGGATCAGCTCTTCTCCAGAATACCTTCAGGGAGTGGAGGAGGGATAATTCTCCAAATTAAATGCAGGAGCCCTCTGCCAAAATAAGAAAGAGCATACACTTAAATAAACAAAGAAAAATATCATGCTACTGTGATAAGGGTGAAATCATATCAACATTTATGTCTTTGTTTTGTACCAAGGGCCTCTCAGTACCAAACTGAATCACACCCCTTGACCCAATCTCTTCTCCTTTTTTTGTCTTTCAGTGAACTAGGATGTTCACCAGTAAGTTAAGATACTACCAGATTTTGGGTTCATCTGTCTGTATAAAAGGTAGTTTAAGTTATGGAGGTGTGAGGGAAAATAAAGCAAATCAAGGCAGGATAAACCCTAGGGGTCCATGTACCTCTAAGAGTCTATGAGTCTGTGGTTCTACAAATCTTGTTCTATTATGATATTCAGATTTTAGTATGCCTGATTCTCGAGGCAGTGTGTGCTCCTGAGCAATCCAAACTCTAATCTTGTTACCGACTTCAGATCATGAGGTTGATACACCCCTGGGGACAGATTGACATTTTGATGCTCCTAGTTAGCAAAAACATGAACTGAGGAAGCTGCATTAACAAGCATATAAATTTATGGTCGGCTGGCACCAAAATGAATCTCGCTGTTTGTCGGCAGCTTTTAAGAAGTGAAATATGTATATGACCAATAGAATCCAGGGAGCTCTCTGTTCAAAACTATCTTTCTCTTCTGCTTCCCTAAAATGCAGAGTGGAAGGAAAATGTGGCAGATACCCCGAAGCCACTGGGTTACTAATGAGAGGCCACTCGAAAGCATTGAAGGGACCTTTTATTATTATCTTCCCTGCTCTTAATTCAGTTTCTGTGGCACAGGCTGTATCAGTAGGCACTCTCTTTGTTTTTCCCATAGACCCCAAAGGTTTCAGTCTGATTCCTTGTCTTACAGTGACCATCTCATCCTCAATTCCTCCGGATTTCTTTTCTACAAGAGGCTTACATCTTGAAGCCCTTTGCTTCTCTGAGAAGGCGCATTGAACACTGGGAATGTAAGGTTTTGATGTTAGGAAATCTAAGTTTGAATCAATGAGCTGATACAAACAATCTGAACCCTTGAGCCAGTGGCAAGAAGCCTAGGTATGCTCATTTGTAACTGCTTCACTGAGAAGAGTTAGTGAACCATCCTATGCAGGATGTTGGGGACAGAGGAATAGTAAGATAAATGATAATTCCCTCAGACCACTCCTTGCTGCCTCAAAGGCATTAAAACCAATTCCCTAAAGGATTTAACATTTCTTTAAATAATTTTAGTACAGAGAATGGAAATTAGGTGAGTAGACCAACCATGGAGGCATGTTTTAAGATTTGAACAGTACCTCGGTGTTCTCAGACTCTTTGATTTTGGTTGACACAGAATTGAGTAGAGCCTTCCTATCACAACATGGTAATTAAACCAACTAAAATTTCTGGGGCAGTTTTAACTTCAGAATCTACTCCTTTGTAATAAATGAGATGCAATAGTCTTTTAAAACCAGTATTTCAAAGTCTAAACTGTATGCAGTACTCATACATTGAAATAGTTCTTAAATGTTTTTTTGAGGATTAAGAGTTCAGGAAATATGATCACCTAGATTTTCCTTTCTTGATGCTTGGTACAAAAAAAGGTCACTAAAATCTCATAAAATTGACCATTGCTAATCATTCCTAGATTGTCTCATTGAATTTTTCATAGCCATAAGACATAGCAAGAACCATCAGACATTTCAAAAACTTTTAAGACAGGTCATGACTAACTTCTCAATCTTATAAATAAAGAATCTGAAGATCAAATGTATGAAATAATTCACCCTAAGTCAATCACGTAATAAGATATATTGCTATGGAAAACAAAGATAAAGAGTAGGTATTAAATTGTGGAAATTGGGGGAGAACATATATTAGTCTACCATAAGTGATAATTATCATGATTGATACAAGGTCTGTAAGAATTTAGGTAAGCTGCCAAAGAGATGTCCCCTTTTCCAGTGTGGTCGATTACAAAATATGGCCACAAATTCCTCTATGCATGTACCTTTGTGATGTGGCATTGCCCACTCTACCATCGGAAGGTGGAGTCTATTTCTCTACCACCTGGAAGTGTTGAGATCCTTTAACTCTACACTAGTCTGTGACATGCTTCCACCAGTAGACTAAATGTTGTGTGATTTTTGAACTCTCAAGAAAGCTTTAAACTTTCTCTCCCAATCTCTTAGAATCCAACCTCCATGTGTGGAAGCCTCAGGTAGACATGTGGGGAGCTTTCATAAAGGAGAATTGAGGTGCCTACGTCAATAGCCCTAAAGAACTGTTAGACATATGAGTGAGGTCATTAAACACCCCCAATCAACCTACTAGCATATTAGTCAATCAAATATGTGTTTAAGGGTCAATAAAACTCTTAAGAATACGTCATTGCTCATTTCCCCATGCACACATGCATGCGCCCGCACGCACACACACGCACACACACACACACACACACAAACACACAATGGTGATTTCTTCCCTGTGTTAACAACTAGAACCCTACAAAATTTTCTCTGATGCAAGAGTTGAAGGATCCCTGGCTATTGTTTGCCATCCTCTTCTCTGAATATAAGGTTGCAATAAAATGTAAGTGTTAACCTTTGGACAGAGATGGTAAATCCATTCTCTGTGATTCGTTCATTACCCAGAAGTTTCCCACTTCATGGTATTCTTAGCTAAAATGTTTAAACTTCTTGGCAGCCACATTCAAGTGTCACATGTTTGTTTATAGGAATATTGAACAGGAAATTTTTATCTATGGAGAATAGAATAAGTAAAAATGAGTTAATTTCAAAGTTTAAAAAGCAAAACTTTGGTTGGAGCAAAGAATTTTTTTTTTTTTTTTTTTTTTTTTTGCTGCAGTGAAACTTACCGTGGCTTTGAAAGAGAGTATGAGTTGCTGATGGGGCACTTGGGTTCCCAAGTCTCATGAAACCAAGTTTAATCTTAATAATTATTATTCAGTTGTCCTTGTGTGAGTTTTTTTAACAGCAGTGTCTGTAAAATGCAGATTGTGATAATACCTATGTCATATGGTTCTAGTGTAAACTCTTAATACGTGTGACACTTAAAAAAATTTTTAATGAATGTTTCCTTTTATTATTATACATAACTGGGATCAAATTCTAGCTAGTATTGGGTAATCAAAGTATCAAATAGCAAGTATAATTTGAATTTCTTAAACTTTTTGAACATTAATTTTTTATTTTTTATGATCTGTTTAATACAACTTCATGGGGATATTAATTTAATTAGGAGAGTCAGGGGTTGCTAAAGCATAACGAGGAGTTCAATAAAGCAGGAAAGCATGTAACTTTGACATTAGTTTGTTGATACAGCCCTTGCTCTCATGGGTTCATATCTAGTGCAGAAGATGACCAAGAAGGTTGTCATTTTAGTAAGATCTACAATAGGGAAGATCAGAGTACTGGAGAGGGGCCTTTCTACCAGACTTAGGGACAAGATCAAGCAAGACCTCCCAGAGGAAATGATATCTAATCTTATCTGGGAAGGGTGAGTAAATGAAAGTCAGAAGAAGGAATGTGTTGGGGGTGCAAAGCAGGAAGCAACAGTGTAGGAGGGAGGGAAGCCCTGGAATGAGAGAGCACCTGGCAAATTTGAGAATTAAAGGAAGTCCAATGTGACTAGGGCTACAAGCATATACCAGAAACGATGTGAGGCTCCTTAAAATTATCCCCTCCTCTAGCCCTGTGCAATAAGGCCACAATTTACATTTAAGGAATAAGGAAACCGAATCCCAATTAAAGGTCATGAGTTATATCAGGTTTAAATAAAAGAAAGAGCCAGGATTGGAACTTGGATATTCTGGTTCCAAAGCCATTGTTCTTCCAATGACCAAGAGAAGAGCTCAGAAGGAGAAAAAGTCTGAGGAGTCAACACTCTTGACAACAAGTTTTCCAACCATCCATCTAGAGGGAACAGGGTGGGCAGGTAATCATGTGCCCTTGATGCATCCTTCTTAATGCTGGCATGAGGGAGACAGGTGTAGCCACTGTTGTCCTCCCCAGGGATCACTTAAAGCTCAGACCTTCTGGAAGAAAGGAATAGTCTTTGGCAAGCATGATTGTCAGATGGTCCAGCTGCTTAGGAACGTAAAGAAGCTGTGTGTGCAGAACAGTCAGGCTGCACAGTGAGAAACATGCCTTTAGACAGGATCCTGAATGTTTAGAACTGATCGGCCACTGCTGTCTCACTGAGAATGTGTGTCCCATCATGAGCGATTACAGCTTTCTGTGAGCACGAGTGGCCTTCCTGATAGAATTCAGATCCAAGGAATTAAGGAAGGGGCCCTCATTTGGTTATTTTTTCAAGCCCCTTCCTATCTCAGGTCAGCAGCTTCATTGTTCCGTGGCTGCTTCAAAAGACCCTCTCTGGAAAGACTCACACATTCTCTTTCTGAGCCTTATCAGCCTCCCTCAGACCAGCTCATTTGCCTAATGGTGTCTCCACAGAGGCAGCAGAAGGCTCCAAATCTGAGCTGAGCAACTTCTCACTTTTGGCAAGCTGCTCTGGGACTCCCCTGGCCTCTGTGTTGGGGGTTCAGAACTCACTGGATATCCCATTTCTCCAAAGCTTGACCCTGCTGCGGTCAGCAGAAGACCTGAGAACTTCATGGGACTGAGACATTCAAGACCCACTGGGTTCTTCAATATGCCACGTTCTACAACATTCTTGGGCTGTCATTGCTTCTCATGATGCATGGATGGCCTACTGTTTGTATTCGACCATGACAAGGGATCAGGGAACTGACAGAGGCGACATTGTATCATGGATAACAGTTTTCTAGTCAGAAAAATCTAATGGTTCTTTTGATAACTGGATGTTTAATCTTACATGTTACTTAAATTTTTAAAGCCTCATTCTCATTTTTAAAATAGGAATGATAAAATCTACTTTACAGGGAGAATGTGATTATTTTATGAAATTATGCCAGGAAAAAAATGCAATATAACTTATTTGGCAAAGAGATAATAATAAAAAAAAATTTTAGTTACTATCAATATGATTTTCCTTTGGAAAAGAGGAGACAGAGAGAGGCCATGGAGTTCAATGACAATGGCTTATTATTTTCTCCCTAGTATTGCTGTTTGATAAATTTGATGTTCAAGAAACATTTGTTTAAATTGAACTAAGCATATATAGAAGACCTTGGATATACAGAGTGGGCAGTTAGTTTTGGGTCAGGGCAGCAGAGTTTACTTTATGTTGGCAGTAAGACATCTGCATGGGGTCTAGCACTTTGCCACCCTATCCGACATTGAGTAAATAACTCCACCTCGTTAAGTGCCGGTTAGTCCTGCACAATGGCTGTAAGAACGCTCTCAGATATTTGGAAGTTATAATCATGAACCAATACAATTGAAAGTCCTCTACAAAATAGAATACTTTCAACTCACTAGTGAAGGACAAGGACATATTAAGATACTAAATTTCTCCAGTCTTTGGCACTCCATTTATATTCTCTCTGACCCCACTGTGGAACTAGATGAAGCAGGATTTAGACTGAAAATGAGAAAAGATAGTATCTTGACAAATGTCACACAATGTTACTCCCTCCTCACAGTCGTCTGGGTCAACATGGAAGGCATCAGGGATGACTCTCTTTCTCATCCGCCCATAGCAAGTTTTTATAAAAAGTATAGTTAGTTCTACCTTCAGAATACATCCATTATATTCCATCACCTCCGTGTAGGCCCATGATCTTTTGCCTAGCCTTCCAGATGGTCTCTAAGCCATATCTATTATCTTCTCCAAGAATGAGGCTTTTGAAACCTCACTTAACCCGTGTGGGTCCTCAAGTAGAATCATCCTCATGTTTTTGTTTTTGTTTCCCACTACAGTCAGGAAGCTGAAGTCCAGGCCGTGGTCTCAAAGTCCTGATGTGTTGGGTTATTTTCTGCTTCCAAGAACTTGAGTCAAACCTCATTGCTCTCCACTGTGCCCACTGCTCAAACCTACTGCTGCGCCTTTTTGCCTTTTGTTGTTTAGGATACATGTGCCTCTGTTTCTGGGCCTTTGCACCGCCTTGGGTCCAGAATGTCTTCCTTCACATGGCTCACATTTCCACTTCATTCAGGTCTTCTCGAATGTCCGCTTCTGAAAGCGCCCCTCTCTGATCCCTCCACATGAAAGAGAGAAGCCCTCCCTCCCCTGCCACTCACTGAGCCCTTAAACCTCTTTGTTTTTCATCTTAATGCCAATTGGCCACCTGCTATACTATTAGGTAAGTTTTCAATTAATTTACCTTTTGACAACACTAGAACACAGCTCTATGTGGACTGGAAATATTTTTTAATGCAATTTTATAGAATTATACTTATCATGAAATTAAAGGTATTCTTTTTAATGCATACTTCATGTGTTTTGCCAAATCTACTATAATCAGCTATAGACCATTTTTATCACTCCAAAAAGTTCTCTGTGTCCCCCTCCTCATCCCAGGCCACAAACTGATCTGATTTCTAGAACTATAGCTTAGTCTCTCCTTTTCTAGAATGCACATAAATGGAATCACGCAGTACAGGTTCTTTTGTATCTGGCTCCCTTTGCTCAATATTATGTTTTCAAGGGTCCATTCATGTTCTTCAGGATATCAGTAGTTTCTTTTTATTACTAAATAGTATTCCCTTGTAATGAACACGCCACTATTTGATTGTCCATTGACCTATGAGGAATAGTTAGGTTGTAGCCAGTTTTGGAATATTATGAATGAAGCTGCTATGACATTCCAGCTGTGCAAGTCTTTGGGTGGACATATTTTCCCTTTTTTAGGTGAATACTTTGGAGTAGGATTGCTTGGTCATAGGCTAAGTGCGTGTTTAACTTGGCTTTAAATCTCTGTGTTTTGCTGATCTATCCCCACTACCTGGCATGTAACAGGCACTCAGTGGATATTTATTAGCTGGAAAGCTTCGCCAATTAATAGTGAGAGCAGATAAAGTCCAAAGCTCTCTGAGGCCCAAGTTAGAGCTCTGTTCACTTCTCCAAACTGACTGATCCAAGGAAAATTATTGATGTACAGCATCCATCTCAGACCTGTGTGGGAAAAGCCGGGGTGAGCAGCTGCCCCGAGTGCCTTGGTGAGACTGTTCTTGATGGAGCTGAGTAGAGGCAATCCTGATGCGAGGCAGTGTTTTTCTGGCCTTCATGCTCAACAGGCCTGGCCTTTTTCCTTCCACCAGGGACCTGCCACTGTAATCGCCAGAGTTCTGCCCCTCCCCACTCTTGCAATCCCATTATCCCCCTGCCCAGAGAGGCGAGCAATTCCAACGAGGCTGTTAGCACCAAGGCTCATACAAGTATTGAATTCACCACCTGGTTACTACAATTAAAATTCCTCCCTTTTGATTTATTTTGGTTGGGGGAAAGAAACCATGTAAGTTTTTGGAGATGGAGATAAGGGTTGATATATGTCCCATCCATTTCTCTGATAGCAACACTCTCTTTGCTAACACAGATGGAAAAAAACTTCCATCACACCCACACTTGACTAGTTGTCAAGAAGGAAAGATGAAGTGGTGAAGGCTGAAAAGGAAGAGAAGAGAAGGAATAGTCTGGAGGAAGGAGATAATGAGAAACATGCATGATACTTCTGGTAATGGAATTTAAACCAAAAAAAAGAGATGTATATCTGCTTGACTCACAGAATTGTCTTTCCCACTGAGAATGTAGCCCCTCTTTTCACTCAGCTGAATAGAAGCAGATTCACCTTGAACATGATATAATACAGGAATACTTGTCGGGGGTCTGAAGGATAAGCTTGTAGAGGACTCATGAGCTTCCTGACATTGAAGGAGGTGGGCAATAAAGGCACCTATCTCTTCTCAGATACTCAAAGGTGTATTAACAACCATAAAATAAATAAAAGTTTAAAAAAATAAACTGACTCAGTAAACCTCTACAATTTACAGTGAAGGATACTTAAATGCATCAAGATAAAGAACATACTCAAATTCATATTGCTGATCATACTTATGTCAGCCAAATTAGCACCCAAGTCTCCTGACTCTCATATTTAGTCTATTTTATATTGTCACTTGATTCTGCAGACCTGTTAGTACAAGGTGTTATGATTTGGTCTATTTCAATCAGACCACCATAACTCCTGGAGGCGGGTAAAGCAGGTATAACTGATGCCATTTGATAGATGGCGACAAGGAGCTCAGAGTAACACAGTCAACCTACTTCTTCAAGATGTGCTTGGTAGACCTACATTGCTGTGGCTTCAGGGATCATGATTCCAGTCCCTCCACCTGACAGCAGCTCCTGTTACCCCGTGCATCCCCCCTCAACTCCAGCCCTACACAAGAGAGGGTGTGTCACTCAGGCTTGGGTCAATCAGAGTGCCCTTCCCTTGGTGACTGTGATTGGTCCAAAGAGTGGCACATGATCCAAACTGAGCCAATCAGAAACCTCCTTTGTAATTTTTTAAAAACTGACATTGGGAGTGGTTAGAGATTGAGGAAGACACCTTAGATGAGAGGACTGCATAGAGGAAGGCTGGGAAGACCTACTGGTGAAGAACGAGGGGAAAAGACAAAACCAAAAAACAGTGTTTTGAGTCATGAGGTTTTTCTCCCCAAGGCTCACTTTCTTTTTTTAAATTGCTTTTTTATCTCCCAGCTATCAAGTATGCTTTTAATAACTCTCTTCTGGGAGAGGTGAATTAGGGGGAAATGTTTGGAAAAGCTAGTTTCAGTTAGATATGCCACTTGTAACTGAATGAGTTCTGCCTACATGCGAATCAAGTGACCCAAGCACAGGCTTAGTCCCTTGGACACATTTTGCTTGAGAAAGTCTTTGACATCAGTTAAAACAACTTACACACGTTCAGTGCCAACAGGAAGATGCCGGGTGGGGTTGGGGGAGGGGTAACCACGCCACGGACGCAGGGTCCTTGAAGAAGGGCCATTTACTGTCCTCATTTCAAAGTTGCACAGAGGGTTTGTCATCTCTTTCCTCTGGCTCCAATTTCTGTCACATGTTCTCTTCTCACTCTCCTCTAATACTGTCTTTCTCTCAAGACCGTCTTTTAATATTCGTGGAGTTCTGATGCCCCCTGCTGCTGGCTGCTGGCTGGCTGCAGGAATCACCCTGGTGGCTGACTTCTCTCATTCTCCTTTCTTCTGCCTCCACATTATCGTCTGTGCTAGTTCTTTCTTCAGTCATACTGTTTGTTTTCTCTTTGGTCCTCTAAGTGTCTGGCTCTGTTTGCTCACCATTTTTCTATGCCACTTGGGTTTTATTCCCTGCATCTTTATTTCAGCATCTTTCTGTTCACCTCTCTCCTTCTCTCTAACCTTCAGTTTCTGATTGTGTTCTTTCTGCCTCAATCTATATCCCAGTCCATGTCTTAAATTCCTGGGTTCTTGTATCTTGATCTGTTTCACAGGCACAGTTTCTGTCACACACCCCCACCCACCCTTTGGCAGAATGTGTACTTTCACAGGGAAATATACAAAATCTTTCCCTCACTATCCTAAGACAGTTTAGCAAGGAGGTGGTCAGCCTTCCTGACCATCAGGGCTGGTTAGCTCTACCTATGCACAGAAGATCTGCAATGAGAAGTGAATCACTTTCACTTACTCTAGAGAGTTAGATTTCTTCTGTAACTTCACCACCATTTTGCTGCGTGACTTTGGGTAATTATTTTCCCTTTCTGAGCCTCAGGTTTTAAAGATATATGGGTTGTGGGGGCCAAAGGTGAAGAGGGAGTATCAGAAGACTGTGGTCCTTCTACTAGATTAGAAAAGGAAGCTCTGGTTCTAGGTTTTTGTACCCTGCATGAGAGGCTAGTACTTGTAACATCTGCGCCTCTTAAGACCTCTCTATCTGAGGTCCTGTTGATGGATAGATTCTTTCGTTAGCAGATAGAACTGATATTTCAAGAACCCCATCGGGCTAAGTTCGTTTTTCTTCCCAAGTGAGCTATCATTAGCATTTGAGATAAACACACAAAGAATCTAACCTAAGGATATCTCCATCCATCTTGGTTCACAGGAGAGAGGGTGGACACTGTCAATGAAGAGCATGGGATTCATAACAGTCCCCGTGACTTTCCAAAGGAGATTGCTAACATGGGGGTGGCATGGGAAGGTGTGTGTCAGACACTGCCATGTCAGATGCACTGCACACCTGATTCCACAGTAATGCTTACAATAATCCCAAAAGGGGTTATATTCTGATAAGAAAAATGAGCTCCACAGAGGTTAGCTGAGGAAGGGCTTAGAGCTGAGTCTTTCTGGTGCAGAAACTCAGGAATGTGAATCAAAAGCACAGGCTGGTCATGAGGAGACCCTGGACTAGACTCTCTGCTTTCCTGGGTTGAAGGTCCTCTATCACTAAGGAGAGAGCAACTCACTTTATGGGGTCCTGGGGTCTCATCAAGTTGTAACATATTGAGGTTCTATTACTCACTGCTTTCCCTGACTTCCCCACAATTTGTTCTGCCCTTCATCAGCTGGGACCTCAGTGACAAGGTCCTCCTGTGGCAGCGACTCAAAGTGGTGTGGGGACAAGAACATGAAACTGAAATTCAGGACACACTTCCTTCTCTCTCACAAGTGGGAGCTTAGCTACCCTGCGATTCCAGTTTTCTTCCTCTGCCGATAGATAGCTCCTCAGTTCCCGTCTCTGCACAAGCTCTCGGTACCTACCACAGTTCCAATGTTTGACCAGCCATTTGGGTGACAGACTTGATGTTCTGTGATGACTTCTGTGCTTCCATGAGGAGTCTAATGAAACTTTGAGTGACGGAGATGTACTTCTGAGTCATCCCTGACTTCTCCCTCTCCTCAGCATTTCATTTCTAGTCACCGTCTTAGGTTTGTCCTCCAAATCTTTCCCCTCCTCTCCATTACCCTTGCTTCCATTCTGGAGTGACCCTGTTGTTTCTGAGAATGTATACATGTCTACATTATACATCAGGGAGTTTCTGTGGTCCAAGGACTGTGTCGTAATCAACCCTTTTATTCAGTCTCCAAAGAGATGGAAAAAAGTATTTAATGGTTTAAAACAACTACATATTGGAAGGATATTAGGAGAAATTATAAAGAGCAGTTGAAAAAAATTTAAAGGACAGCCTTAAACACTGTGCTTTCATCAATTGAAGAATGTATAAATGGCCTTTTAAATTATTCTTTAGCATTCATTTAGAGTAAATAAAAATAAATTTACAGGTAGGCCACTGAGGTACATTAACATCAGGTAGAAACAAAGTTTAAGCTAAAAAATTAAATATATATTTGGTTGCAAGGAAAGGTGAGATTTACCCGTAGCGATTTTTCTACTGATGCTAATTTAAAAGCATGAGCTCACATTTTTATAACAGAAACGGATTGACAGCTATATTTTTGGATTTAAAAAGTTTTTTTTTGCATATATGCATAGAAATGTAATGAGGATAAGAACAGTCTTCTGTGTTATCTGTGCAGTTCACAAGGCCTTAGTCATTGTCAGTCACCTTAGGTGTGAACGTCATAGGGCCATTAAATTAAAGCTGGCAGAGGAGGGGTCGAAGGGACCAGAGGAAAAGAGGACAGAGGGAAAGAGGAGATAGGATGGGATAAACCTGAAGGGAAGGGGAGAGGGCGCTGTAGGGAGGGGGGCAAGGGAGATGTGGAGGGGAATGCGGGGGAGGGGCAATGCATTTGGGGCAACACACAATAAATTAAATTTAAAAATAAAAAAAATAAAAAAAGAAATTAAAGCTGGCTGGAAAGGGTTTCCAAGTGCTACTGTTTCCACCTGATGAGATCTTCAGTTTTCTGGATTTTCTGGATGACGATGATTTCCCGTTGTTTTTTTCTGGTGAGATAAGACAGGAAATTACAGGCAATATAAGGGGGTGATCAGAAGGCTGCTGTCCAAGTTCATCAGTGCTCGTTCCTGGTCCTTTCTAAGTGTTAAAGTATGTGGTCGCCAGTTGTTCTACGACATAATTATTTTTTCACTACGCTCAAAAGAGGCCAAACGTAATCTAAATGTTCTGCCTCTTCGCAGCTGTCACCCGACAGCCCCGCTACATGGCTGACTTAGTGGGTTGCTTTGAAAATGACGTATGGATTGGTATAGGTGACAAGCAGGTCCAAGCTGAAGGTGAAACCTGTCCGCCGCCAGCAGGGTTCACCATCTTCGTCACGCTTCCTGCCACACCTCACGTCATTTCCCTCTAGTTCTTCTTTATTGATTTCTTGAGCCCCCACCTCACTCCTTGTTCTGCCCGGAGCTCGGCAAGCCACTGCTGTGAATACACAGAAGACAGCCATTCAGAAGGTACTAGAGTAGCTCATTGGAAGATTCTTCCAGAGGTCAATTCACTGATAATGGACTATCCCCTGAAATGTCTGAATATGAACACAGCTGTTTTTCCTTGCCCAGTTTCAAGGAAGGTCATCCCTTCAAGATCTTTGCTCCTCTTAGAAAACCAGATATCTGCGTTCAGTCAAAACCTGATTTAAGGGTCTATTCCAAGAAGACCCATGTTGAAGAGCACCCACGTTTTAAGAGCTGTGTGTACGTCCCTCTCCACTGGCGTCACAAATAATTTAGATGAACAAGTGAACTGTTTCACGGCATTTATACTGAGTTCTTTAAAAAGATCAACATTCTGATAAGTCATCAAATTGTTTAGAAGCTGGGCAAGGTCCCCTTTTTCTTACAGAATGTACTCCATAGGTCCCTGGTGATGTGGGAAAGCCACATACAGTTTTCACATTAATTGTTTCCTTCGTTGTCTCGCCACACTGCTGTATGAAACCAACCAACTGTCGCAGACAGGCTGCTGCAGAAGTGACAATAACTCGACTGAGCCTTTATTAAGACATCATCTCCATACAGGGACCCAAATGCAAACCGCCGTGCTTCTCTGTAACATTCTGATCAGGGATCTCTGGGTCAATAATATTCATGCTGGATTCTTTGCAAGAACCACTGAACCTGCTAGAAAAGTAGCCAGGTTGGCATAAATATATTTTGTATAAATTCTAGTCTTCTCCTAGAGTACAATTCTTTCTTTTATTTAATTAAATTTATTAGGGTAGCATTGGTTAATGAAATCACATACAGTGTGTTCGTAAAGTCATGGTGCACTTTTGACCGGTGCACTTTTTAAATTCGGATCTGATGCCCTTAGACTTCTACTTTTGGGGTTATGTGAAGCAACATGTGTACACTGAATGTATCAACGACATTACTCACTTAAAACAGAGAATCACAGGCATCATTCACTCTGTTACACCAGACGTCCTTACCCGTGTGTGGCAAGAACTTCACAATCGTTTGGATGTGTGTAGGGCAACAAATGGAGCCCACATTGAACTGCACTGGATAGGTATGAAACTGGGAGGGTTTTCCTTTGACTTGGTGCAGATTTCACAATTCTATCGTCTTTTGTTGCTTTCCTGTGACCGGTCAAAAGTGCACCATGACTTTACGGACACACTGTAGGTTTGATCCTCTGCAATACGTCCTCTGTAACACATCCTCTGTATGTTGTGTTGTGTGTTCACCACCCCAAGTCAGGTCTCCTACTGCACCACTTATCCCACCTTTACCCTCTTCTCCCTCCCCCCACTCCTATAAGTTGCTGGGGTGTGTGTGTGTTTGCTTAGTCTCTTCCCTTTATTCACCCTGCTCTTCAGCGCCTGGGCCAACTTTGTTCCAATGGAGCCTTGGCTGCGGGAGGGGAAGAGAGAGATAGAGAGGAAGGAGAGGGGGAAGGGGGAAAAACAGATGGGCACTTCTCCTGTGTGCCCTGGCTGGGAATCGAACCCCGGGACCTCCACATGCTAAGCCAACGCTCTACTGCTGAGCCAGCCAGCCAGGGTTATTCACAAATCTTAATGTCACATTATCACCATTCAAAAATAATGCTTGATAAATATATTTGGATGTACTCTAATTTCATTCTTAGGAGGTGTGTTGAGGAGCCGTTGCTGCTGGTTCCCTTCCTCTGTCTCGAAGTGGGGGGTGACAGTAACAGAGGGCCCCGCTGGGTGACTACCCCTCTTGTGCTTGTGGGCTTGCCCCAGGGGAGCAGGCCCTTGGGCCATGGGAGCCTGAAGGGGCTCAGGGAGCACCCTTCAGGGAGCCCAGACGACCGGCCACCCTCCACGGCCTGGAATTGGCCCAGGCAGCGCCGCTTTCCCACGCGCAACCCCAGTCCTGGCAGTGGATGCCACCGCCTCCATCCTCTGTCTATGCGGTGTCTCTAGGCTGCAGGACCCTGCCCGTGTCTCTCTTGACAAAGCCTGTTATCAAATTTTGAATTCCTATGCTTAACATCTTGTCGCTTTAAAGGTGGTAGACACTCCATTCTTGTTTTTGTTTTCTGAAGGTCGAAAGAGTGAGAGGTAACAATTCAAGTGTAAAAGAGAGGAAACAGGAGGCATAAAACGCAGGAGAAAAGGTGGGCAGGGAAGACGAACCCTAAAACGTGTTGTGCTCCGACACAGACCTCATGATAGAGCAAGCTTCATTATGGGTTCTCTGCAGTAAGGGCTGACTGCAGAGAGAGAGAGAGAGGACCAGAGATGTGGAAAGATAAGGAATTAGAAGCCAACTAAATATCAAATTAGGAGACAGCTTCAAATCTCGGGAGGCAGAAGGTAATTCAGTAAGAAGGCAGCTTTACATGGTGACACCTTTGAAAGCACCTATTGCAGGTGCCTGTGTATCCTGCAAAGCAAGAGGTCTCCTCCGGAGCCCCAGGACTCGTTCCCCTCAGCTCTGGGGAGCCAGCTCAGTGCTGCAGCCATGGGCCGGCCCTTCCCAGCGCTGTCACTGCTTTCCCCTCAACACAGCCTCCCCAGGACAGACGCTAGCAATCGATATCAAACACCGCACGCTTTAAGTCCATCAATGAAAAAGCTGTTACAATAACAGCAGCAATTTTATGTGGCTACCTGATTTCTTTCAGGCCTCCCAGACCCAAAGGCAGGAAATAATAACCAGTCATTTTTCATCAAGACAGACAATACAGAAGGACAATTGGAGCAGAGGTGCTTCCTGTGAGCTGTACCGCCTAAGCACGTGCTGAAGTGCTGCTGGAAGGAGAGATTGACACGGGGGCGCGTTCTGCGCATGTGCCCACGTAGAACGGCAACAGGAGTTCTAACCAACAAGGTAATTAAGGCAGCACTGGGCGGCCCTGCAATTCTGGGCTCACCCATGCCCATGGCTTCACGTGACCCTCCCAAAGAGACAGTGTGGCTGATAAAAAGTCAACATCGTCCCCATTTCACAGATGGGCCAGTGGAGACCCGCAGGGGAGAGGCTTAGTAAGCAGACCTAGGGCTGGAACACAGCTTCTCTCGCTTAACCCAGTTCCTGTTTGTTTCCTTCCCTGCCCCCCCCCTCCATTGAATGGCAAGTAAAAGAGCCAGTCATGTAGATGGAGCCCTAATGGAGTCAGACCAGACTGGGTTTTTGAAGAATATTTTATGACTTGGGAAACTGTTTATAGTTAAGTGAAACAAGAACTGTGTGTGCATGTGAGTAGAATTATAATCCTGATTTTGTAAAAACTTTATGTCGACACACACGGATAACCCAAAAATACCGCTGGATGAAGATATGCTTCCTTAGGCTTTGCTGTGTTTTAAACATTTTTTACAATATGCATATATTCCTAATATTTTTAAAAGTTAATTTGAATTTTTATTTGCATAATAACTTATGTGTTTACATACACATACACGGATAGATAATCTCAAGAGAAAATCTTTTCCTTTTCCTTGTCTTTTTTTTTTTTTTTAATTTCTCTTGTGTTTCCCCACGGAGGCAATAAAAACAGGAGTGATAGAAATCAACGTCTGTGCCAGACCACTGGTCAAGCCCCAGGCCTAAGTTGAGTTCTTTATCTCTCTAAGCCTCTTCATTTTCTTTCATCAACCAAAAAAGGCATATTTCTCTATCTTACTGATTCATGCAATTTTTTAAAAAAACAAATGAAGAAACGAGATTGTGTGCCTTGAGCCCGAGTATGCAGGCAGACAGAAAGCAGTGGCGTGATGTCCTAGGGAATATGTACTCAACATCCCTGTCTGTCCTCACCACACTGTGGCTATGGCAGCCGCCATGGTTATCTCCTCACAATCAATGAGTGTAAATCCAGGGCGGCAGATCAACTCCCTGTGTAGGGGAGAATCCTCTAATTGCGGGATTCACAGGAGATGTGGTCTCCCCCAGGCAGCGGAACTGACTGTAGCAGAGACAGCAGAAGCTACTTCTCCAAGCAGAGAAGGACCAGAGGCTTTGAGAAAAAAAGCTACTCTGTTTATGGCCCTTAGGTGTCCTCCTAGAAAGAAAAGGAAGTTAACCCCGAGACTGAGAGACAAGCGATTAAATTAAATTTAAGGAAAATGTATTGAACAGCTACTTTCTTTTAGGCACTATGGGGCTAGAAAGGCAAATAAGGCAGTGGTGAGGAAATGAGAGTGGAATTCACATTTTCCTAGTGCTTATTGTGTGTCAGGTATTCTTTTAGACTCTTTATTTCCAGCATTGCATGTAATTGTTAGAACTGATTTGCAATGTAGATGTTAAATAGGTCTGTGAGGGTCTCCAGGCTAGGTCAGCTGCCTCCCTGCCCTCCGGACTCATTCAACAAGAGCCTCCTAGAATATCTGCAGGTCTGCAAACAGGCCAGGCCCTCCTGTACTTGGCTTCCTTTCTATTTGCTGTTCCTGCTGCTGAGAAGGCCCTTTTCACCTTCCCCACTTCAACAGATTCTCCTTCAGGAATTAGTTTGCCACCCTTTCCAGAAAACCTTCCACCCGTCTCGTCTCAGGCAAGTTGAGATTCTCGCCTCTGTATTCTCATTGTTTTATTTTGTGTAATTATGTATTTGCTTGTCTGTGTTCCTCACTATGCAATACACATTTTCCCCCTTAAGTTCTCTGGTGCTGAACACAGTGACCAGGAAATAGTAGGTGCTCAACAAATGTGTATTTTCTGAACAAAAGACTGGAAGACTTCATGGAAAGAAAGTGAAGAATTAATGGGTGAGTGTGTAGATGAACAGGTTAATGAAACCAATGACGGACAGCATGAATGTTGCTGATACAGCTCTGAATGTTGCAGACATGGATGGTGAAAGGGGGTTAAAGAAAAATAAAAGGCCAGAATGGATCAGAGATGGCAAAAACAGATGGGTCAAAAAGATCAACGTCAAAACAATGCCACATTCTGGAAAACCATGACTATTAATAGCCTGCAGTTTCCCAAAAGTCCCATCAGATTTCTTGTTACTGACCTGATACCTTTTGAAAACGTACCACCATGCTGCCAGTGTCTTGTCTGGTGTATCCTGTGAGGTTCATGTATAAGTTCCTGGACAAAGGCACATACTTGCTTTGCCCAGTCTCTCAGAGTGAGACTGTGCCTGTGTGTATCTTCCCAGTTGATTCTGTCAGTCATGTTTAGAATCTAATATGGTAATGAAATTTTTTATGCTGCAGAGAAAGCCATAGTACCAGATAGTTATTTATACCTTATAAAATCTGGTGTTTTATGGTTTCATAGTAATACAATCAGCAATTATAAAAACATTATGATGTCTTTTTTTAAAAAAATCTTGCCCTTGGCAAAGGGTTAGGGTTAAAGATAGGATATGTGCCTTTTCTTATTTAATCTTAACAATATCCTTAGTATAGTAGATGAGATCATCTTCCTTTGAGGGCTGAGGAGACTGAAACTCAGTGAGATTTCTTTTGTCCTAGCTTCTCAAATACATTGTGGGTTTTCTCCCCTTTCTCATTCTGTTACCTCCTATACCGGAAACTACCGGTGCACACACATTGCTGGGCCTTCCCTCTTTCTTTGCCCTTCCTGGGTCTTTAATGTCAGGAAGGGCCACATAACATGTACCATTTGGGGACAGAAAGCATTTGTTGCTGGGGTGAGCTCCTCCTGTCGCCCTTTCCCCTGTCAAAGTCTCATGCTCACTTCATCCCTTGTTGAAGCCTCACGTTGAGAAAAGAGTCACAAAACCACAGCTGCCTGGATAGCTGAGCTACTGTCCTCAAGAGAGGCATGAATTTACATAAGTGAGAATTGAACTTGAGTGGTATGAGGGGGATAGATAGTGATGGAAGGAGACTTGCCTTGGGGCAGTGATTACACAATGCAGTATGCAGATGATGAAGTATAGAATTGTCCAGCTGAAACCCTATAATTTTATTAAACAGTGTCACCCCAATAAATTCAATAAAATTTTTAGAAGATTCAGATGCATTCATATCATGTGTCGCTTTTGAAGGATGTGGGTTTTACTACCACAACAAACAGATTTCCTGTGACCATGAAAGAAGAAGAAATAAAAGAACTTTGGTGGTATTAATCCTAAAATCTTTGGAGGTTGTCTGTTAATGCAGAATGACCCATTCTACCTGATAAATGTAGATGCTCCTATAAAGAATAGCAAACTTAACTTCTGGCCTTAAGTACCACCCCCCAGATAAGAGTCTCTGTACCCACACTTTCCAGAGGTTTTGATTTTCCAGTTTTCTGTACTCGGTATTCCCTTGGTGAGCTCCTACAGACCATTAATCATCGCCCTGGAATCATCTCTGGAAGTGCACTTAAAATTCCACCCCTGATCATTATTCCTCCCCAGACTTCCCCACTCCTACTCCTTTTCCCTGCATCACTGAAATAAATGAGCTAGGCTGTCCCCAGATGACACACACTCCGGGCTGCTGTGCCAGCCAGAACCCTATCTGTACCACTCGGACCCACCGAGTTAGAAATAAGAAAAAAAAAGACCATAAAGTCAAAAAATGTTTTGCCAATGTAAACACCTTTGGAGATACAGAAGTTATCCAGTGGTAGGACTAAGACAATGGGGAGGAATCCACTTAGTTCAATGCTTGACTGCCCTCTAAGCAGAGCTGCTTGGAAACGCCACTTCCCACGCTAGCACCTCTAGGGACAGAGCGGTACCAGTTCACAAGATGTCTTCCTTAGTGTTTCTGAGGCTTTGGGTAGCTCTTCTAGGAAGCTCTGCTTTCTCTTGTGCCTCTGTATTCCATTCAAGGCCCTGACTGTATCATCTGAGAGTCAAACAAAGGAATGTGTTCTCCTTCCCCATAATAATACCTTAAGAATTGCAGAAAAGTTGCCAGATCTTCATCAGTTGGCTATAGTGGACCTTTTCAATCTAAGCCTTCTCATTTTGCATGTAAGAAAATAATTTCCGGGGGGCCGGGGGGAATACACCAAGGTCACACAGCTAATAACTAAAGCTTCTGACTCCTAATCTAGTGTTGTTTGTATTTATTTATTCATCTGTGTAGCCAACAATTATGTTTAAAGCACAGAATATGTACATAACAGTATAAGGCAGGGCTTACAATTTGAATAAGATTCAACCTCTGCCCTAGAGGAACAAAAATTCTAGTAAGGCAAGTAGGCAGTTGAAACTTCTATAGTTTGAAGGACGTTGAGGGATTATATTTATAAAATGTCTTCTAAGTGTCATGCACTGACAGGTATTTCTCGTATATTATTTCATTTAATTTTCAACTACTGCTGTTCCCCCACCCGCTTATGCACAGAAGATACATTCTATCACCCGCCCCCCAGGGGACGCCTGTAAGCCCAGACAGCACCAAGCCCTGTAGATACTCTATATCCTGTGGTTTTCCTATGCATATGTTCCTAGGATACAGTTTAATTTATAAATTAGGCATAGAGAGTACTAACAATAACTAATAAAACAATAGAACAGTCGTAACAGTATACTGCAATAAAAGTTACGGGAACATGTCCTCTCTCTGGGAACCTATCTGATAACTGCTATAGCTCAGTGGCTCACAAGCGGGTAGCATGCAGTGGGCAGTGCAGTGACTCCTGACCCCAGTGGGAGGTTTTTTCATGCCACTCAGACGAGCACACAATTTAAAACTTATGAATCATTTATTTTTGAATTTTTCAGTGAATATTTTCAGATGACTTGCCCACGGGTAACTGAAACCCTAGATAGCAAAACTGTAGTAAGCCAGGAAGGCGGGAAGAGAGGTGGTGGGGGGCTACTGTCCACTCTAAGGTTGGCAGAATTGTCCCATCTTGCTGATTTAAAAACTGAAACCCTATTCTAATTGTCTGTTGCTGCCTAACAGACCATCCAATCATACTGGCATAAAACCATTTTATTCTGCCAATGGATTCAGTGGGCCAGGAATGAGGACAGAGTACAGCAGGGACAGCTCGTCTCTGCTACGTGACATCTGAGGCAGTGGAGAGACTCAAATGGCCAGAGGCTGGATTCTTCAGAAGATGTCTTTACTTATAGGCCTGGAACCTGAACTGGGATGAGTAGAGGTTGGGTTTGGATGGGACTGTCTGTCAGAGAGACACCTACTTGTGACATCTCCATGGGGCATAAGCTTCTTGCGGCAGCTGAGTCCTACTGACATCGCATGGCATTGCAGTTGTACTCTCTTGCTGTCTATAAGGTAAACATGAATGAACTTAGAAATTAGACCACAGGTTGCGATGGGGAGACAGCACAGTCCCACTGCAGAGGAGGGTGTGGGATGGGAGATACAGCTGTGATAAATACGGTTTGAATTTCATGGTAAGGCCTGGTAGGAGCTGGGCTGTGAATCCTGGCCAATCTGGCTCTGGCAGGTTTTGCCATCAGTCTCCAGAAGATGGGTTGATAGATCATTGTGTGATTCAAGAAGGCTCAGGGAGAAGAAAAATGTCATTTGGAATGGACTTTGAAAGAGGGGAGAGATTTGTGCATGGAGACACTAGGTATTCTAGATACGGAGTAAAGTACAGGTGAAGTTTAGAGACGGTGATACTTCCTTTCCCCTCTCCGGGCCCTTTTCTATTCCCAACAGGGAGACAGGCATAATGACCCTTCCTCAACAGTGAACACTGGGAAGTTATTGTGACGAAAAGCTGGCCTTGTTTGCCAGATGGCAGTGTCCCTAGACGACGACTGCCCATTACACAGTTAACTGAGCCTGTGACACTACCCAGCTCTGGGCAGACAGAGAATAGGACTGACTGAATGGAAGCAAAGATGAAAAACTCAGCTCAATTTGGGATGCTCAGGGTCGGCTGAAAGTCCCATGGCAAGGCAGAGTTTGACGGCAACCACACAGCCCCTTGTCGTGCGACAGTAGCCTCTTGAGTCTCTGAGCAACCAAAATTATCTCAGCAAGCATTCGACATGAGAATTTTAGCATATTTTGTGGGCTGATAGGACCCCACACAGAGGGAGACAGGCAAAAGTCAGGTTCAAGTTAAAACATAGATAAGACCTTCACAAATACCTTATGAGCTCCGAAATCATACCAGTTTCTATCATCTGTTTTCCCAATTCCATAATGTGTCTAACACAGTCCGACAGCCACTGACACCTGCATCGGAGCCCACGATGTGATATTTATACTTTGTCACTTGTTCGTTGTCTATCACCCCCATGAGGATGTAAGTTCCATGTGGAGAGTCACTTGGTCTATATCCTCAGCCCCTAGGATAATGTCAGCAATGGTGGTCACTTAATATTAAAGAAATCAGCCCCTAAGGAGGAGGATGGTGCAGCCGACAGGACTGCCGCTACAACCTTTCCCCTTGGTCTTTAGAGGGTACAGCTGACCCTGTAATGTTGTCACTGAGTCAAGCATGGTTCTTACCACCCACACCCCAATTCCAAGTTCTATGTAAAAACTGTGATTTTAGACATATTGAGGATGAAATCCCATATCTACTTAGTAGCTGTCCGACATTAGCCTACCATTTAGCTTTTTTGAACTTTAATATCATCAAAAGATTTTCATCAGAGGACCTTTGTGAGGGCCTAATCATGAAGGTTTATTGAAGGGCTCAGTTATTCACTCTGCCAAACCTCATGTTACTTGCTGCCAAGCATGGATAAGGAAAGGAAAAGGAAAAAGAGAAAGAGGAGAGGGGAAGGAAAGAGAAAAGAAAGAAGCAGAATGAGAAAGAACAGGGAGAAAAGAGAGAGAAAGGTGGCAGAAGATAGGAAGAGAAATATTTGCAAACTGGGGGGGGGAGGAGAATAAGAGTAGAAATCAAGTAAGAGAAGATGAGTAAGAAGAGGGTGAGAGGTAAGGAGGAAGTAAAAAATGGGAAAGAAGGGATAGAAGAAGAGAGGAAGGTTGAGGAGGGAACTGAGGAAGAGAAAATATAAACTTTATTTTGTAAAAAAGTGGGGGAACGATGTGACAATCAGCAAGAAAAGAGGGCAAAGCTAAAGAAAAATAGAAGGCTGGAAGAAAATATATCGGAGAAGAATGAAGAGGGAGAAGATAATTTCGAGAGAGAAAGAAAGGGAAGAAAGAAGTGGAGAAAGAAGGATCCTAGGATTCCCACAGAGGTGTCAGGACCCAGTGGTCACTCCCTGGCCCCAGAACTCTGACTGTGGACTCATCTGCGAGAGCTTCTGCTCTTCTGACTGGCTGTCCTTGCCTTGGCTGGCCCTCTGACTGAGGGGCTTTAGCCAGCCAAAAGGCAGAACCAGGGTCCCCAGAGGGCACACAACCCTGAACTAATACTTCATTTCCTGCCCCCAGCCCTCTGATTGGGTCTGACAATTAGTGTGGACTTGTCTCTTTATGAAACAATGCAGGCTCCAGCAGACACCCTTAGTCCTGACTTGATGGGGATTTGTTCCACTATCACCATGACTCTTACTTTAGTCATGAGGTCTCTCTTCCAGGGGTTCAGTGCTTTGCCCCTGACATTCTTCCCCCTTGCTTCCCTTGGCGGTTCCCATTCTGTGTTTTCCCCCAGAATTTCCTACCTTTTCTCTTGGTCTCAACCACCATTCTGAGATGTCTATAACTTCTATCTTGCAAAGAATCCAGAGTCACGCAGCTAGACCAAGTCTAGAAACAAGTAGTAAGAAAACACACATTATGAAGAAGGTGACATATATTTTCTAGAGAGGCAGGAGGGAGTCTTGGACTTGCATAAAACAGGATCTGGAAAAGTGTTTATATCCCTTGATGCTGTTGATGTAATTTAGAATGTCAGAGGTGGCAGAGAACTTGACAGAAAAAAGCATTTCAGGGCAGAAGTGGAAACACTGAAGCCCAGGGTGGGAAGGAGACTTCTCCGAGATCTCATCGTGAGTAGTAGGTAGATCATGAGCTTGTAACTTTTGATTCTTCTTCCCTCCCTACTCTTTCAGTGTATTAATTCATTTATCCCTTCAAGCAAATACATGAATTAAGTGTCAAGGCCAGCTTTACTCTGAAAACTTCCAAGACTTTTAGGGTTTGCTGGGTCCTTACCTACCTTTCACACCTCCTGAAACTTGCACATGGCTTTAAACTTTTTATTTATTTTTTATTTTATTCATTTTAGAGAGGAGACACAGAGAGGGGGGGGGAGGAGCTGGAAGCATCAACTCCCATATGTGCCTTGACCAGACCAGTGCAGGGTTTTGAACTGGCGACCTCAGTATTCCCAGGTCGACGCTTTATCCACTGCGCCACCACAGGCCAGGCACGCACATGGCTTTAATAATGCATTTATAATCTTTCATCAGGGGCGAGTGTATCTCCTTAGACTGGGATCTTCAGAATGGAGCCCTGGTCGTATTCACTTGTTTACCCATGCCACTACACAAGGACTGGCACAAAGTAGGTGCTGAGTAAGTGTTCAGTGAATGAATGAATGAACAAGCTCCAATCTTCTGACCACCCACCAAGTATCACGGAGCACTAGATTCAAGAGACTAAACCTTTCCCCAGCTGCCTCCTCAAACTTAATCCCAATTCCTTAGTGGGCAGCTGTCACCCGTCCTCTTGTCCTCCTGATCCTTGACTTTTCCCGAACTACCTGGGGACTGTGTGCTACCTTCCTCTCAAGAGACCGATTAGTGCTGATTTAGAAGTTTATGGAGATTTATTTGAACTTGAAGGGGAAGCAATAACCCTTGACCCACTGGGAGCCGACATGACCATTGTCAAGGTTTGAAGTTCCCTTTGCCTATTTTGGTGAATCACCGAGTGCTTTCTCAGGCAACCTGAGCCCAATAGAGTTATAAAAAGAAACAAAGCTGAGTCATTAAATTCCAGAACAAAAGAAGGGAAAAGAAAAAGCCAGGGAGGGATGTGTTAACTCCCCTGCCAACCTGATTTGGATGCTCTCTGGGTGACCAGATGCATTTTAAATCCAAGGGGAGAAGATGACTTCAGGGGAGAAGATTAATCCCACTCCCAAAATAAAGATCCACAGTGGGCAATGAGTGGGCACGTTACAAATAGGCAGCCATTTCCACCAGGTACGCTATAAATCCAACCTTTATTACCTTTTATTATGTTGTTTCAACAGACTCTTAAAGACAGCACAACGGTGGGTTAATAGCTACACTAAATCTCTTTCATTTTCTCCCCATATTACTTCCGCCTCCTGAATTTGTTTTTCCTTTCTCTTTTCATGAGTCAAATTTTATTGGTCTTCTCTAGGGGATGGCAGTAGAATAGAAACATTGTTTATGATTGGGAAGCAAAACCCAACCACCCCCACACCCCAAACCCCTAAGTAAGAAGTGGATGTGTGTAACTGATACATGTATACATTTTATGTGTGGCTATATGTATCAGAAAAGCAGAGAAGTAGAAATCCAATTATGGCAAAATGGCGGTGGGGGGGGGGGGGTTGGCTGGAATGAACTTAAGGTCAATTTACTGCCCAGGTATCAAAAGACTGAGATAGAATGAAAATGAACTACAGATCAGAATTTTTTAAAGCCCCGCTTAAAGAACAAAAGATTTTAAGGCTAAAAAGTAGTTCCAGAATACTGTGATATAGTGAAGTCGGGCAGAGAGAAGAGAGAGGAGAGGAAGAGAAGGGAAAATGAGAATGAGTTAGGGAAAAGCAAATTCTAGGATCTTTTTTGTCAGAGATCTAAAGTAAGACTCAGAAAAATTTTCATTGCTTTTGATGAAGCAGTTATTAAGCAGATATCACTCAAACAGATACCTTAGACCAATTATTCTTTCCTTTATTAATCAATTATTAGTGTCTATTTAGGGAATTGACTACTAAATGCCCATTTCCTTATTAGCCATCCTTAACTATGACTCACGTACATACAAACACCCCCTCAATCCCACAGCAGGTATTGATAGTCATCGTTCATTGAAATCCCCTTAACCTACCCTCCACTTACTCTTAAAGAGCCAACTGTTCAATTCACTTCTTTAAATCGATTTACTTTTTTAGAGAAAGAGAGGGAAAAGGAGAGAGTGCATGAGACAGAAATAAGAGCATTTCTGTATGTGCCCTGAACAGGTGTCAAACCTGCCCACCTTTGCATGTCAGGAGGATGCTCTAATCAACCGAGCTATCTGTCCTAAGCTCGACTTCATTCTTAAAACTGCCCCAGCACTCTGATCTTTTTGAGCCCCCTACCTTCTGTTCATACTGTCCCATGACATCTCTTGTCCATCAGACTGGGAAGATACTTTTTTTCATCTTTTAGATCCTTGCACATTCTTGAGTTAGGCTGCTTTGTCCCAAGCTTGGAACTATCGTTTACTTCCTATGTGATTGCCTGCAAGTTGCAATCCCCTGAGAATCTCTGTTAAATTGGGGAAATTCTATCCACATTATGGGATTGTAGCAAAGATTAAATGAGACAACTAATCAAAAGTGCTGATCCTGCCCTCTTGTCCAACTCTGTGCCACTTTCTGACTGAGAGGCAGTCGGCTCTGAAGTGTGTTTTGCTCATAAGAAAACTAATAACCATTCTTTGGAACATCATGAGGTAGAATAACATAGTGGTTACGAGCTCAGACTCTACTGCCAAACTTCCTAGATTAGAATATAAACTAGACCACTTAGTACTGTATGACTATGGCCAAAGTACTCAACCTCTCTTTGTGTCTGTTTCCTCATCCTTTAAAAATACTAGTAGCACCCAAGGTATAGGAACTCTTGTGGGGATTAAATAAATTAATTCAGGTAAAGTCCTTAGAGCAGTCGCTGGCACCTATGAAAGATTCAGTACATGTTAAGTTGTATTCCTGTGATGTGAATGAAATGATACACATGAAAGACCTGGGCACACAGTAGGAGCTCATCATTTAGAAGTTAAGGTCTCGCCATCCTAGAGCTAAAGTCTCCTCACGCAGACAGCACATCACAAGGAAACAGAATTCTTTTTCTCTCCAGTAGGCAAGGGGAATAGCAGAGCCTTTCATTACTCAGGGCTTGCTTTTGCTCTGTATTTTGCTTATGCTTCAATATTTTGTTCAGGTAGAGCACCCTACCAGGCCTGTGCCCAGAACTTGCATATTCACCAGAGAGAAGACTTTTGTTTCTAAAGAGGAAGCCAATCCTTCAACCTTGTTAGAATTGCCAAACAGGGTTTCCTGCTGTGCCACTTCATTTCTTGGGCATCTCCTGCTGAGAGAGCCTGGTACCATTCACCAAGTGGGGAGAACCCAGAAGGCAGACAACTGAGTGAGAAATACCAACTAGAATTTGTCATCACCTTCCAGAGAATAGGACCAGATATATATATATATTTTAACAAAATGAATTTTGGGCATTAGACAATCTCATTGCTTTTATATATGTCAAAGTTAAACAATACGATCTTGGACATCATCTAATCCTACAATAGCATAGTTCCAATTGATTGACAGCAGCTATTAGGAGCAGTACAGAGAGAATGATTCTGAGGCTACTGCCTAGCTCTATAGGAAAGTGCTATAATCCATTAGTGATGTCTGCCATGGGCAAGGAGTTAGACAGTATTAGATCCAACTTGCTGTGTTCTTTCTATTCCTGATCTAATCCAACTTTTGTTTTTTGTTTTTTGTTTTTGTATTTTTATGGAGGGAAAAACTAACTAGTCTGCATTTCCTTACACTGGGAAAAAAGAGGTTTAGACAATGTTCATTTTTAAATACCATCTTAGTACATGCAATTTACTGAGATATGAAGAACCAAATATAAGGAAGAATGATTTGTATTATTTTTAGCAAAATATGCAACTAGGTTTCATGAACTCTCGAATAACATCTGATTTCTTGAATAGTTTAAACCATCTTTTTCCCACTCCCAATAGTGACTTTATTTTCAATTTTTACCATCCAGAAAACCCATTAAAAAGAGTTTGGTACTTGTTAAAAAATCTTTCTAAAATATGAAGATATCTAAATAAATTAGACTCGACTAGAAATTTAGGGATAAATATAACAAGAAAAGCATAAATGATATTCATGACAGTCTCACAAGAATTTTAACTTAAAAAGATGTTTTTCAAGTAGTTCAAGGATTCATGGATTTTTGTTACAGTTTTGTTGTTGCCCAAAGAGTAATATTAATGATAACATTTTTAAACCACTGTTCCTTGTAGCATCTCATTTAATTTTCATATTAGCCCTGTGAGAGAGGCATCAAAAGTAGTTCTATTCCCATTTAACAGAAGAGAAATTGAGCTTCAAAGAGAACTGATTAGAGATACCAGTTAAATAATTCCCCCCCCCTCTTTCTCGTTTTGTGAGGAAATCAGATATTAAACAGATCAATATCCCTGATTTGATCCAATATGTCAGCCTCCTACATCTCTCCCATCAGTTCTAATATCCCTGAACATTAAACAGGTATAAGTCAAATTGAAAAATATTAAATGCTATGTGAAAGGCAAAGAATTCTTGAATAATTGAATGAAGACACTGATTTCTGGTGGTGGAATCAGAGAAGGATTCATGGATAGGAGGGACTCGAGTTGATTTTTCAAAAAGGAAACAACAAAAAGAAGGATACAGGGAATTTAGAAAAAATCCCAGAGAATTTCTGCAAAGTGGGATAAAATTCTTATCTTAAAATATAATAGAGAAAAAGATACTATACATCCCCATTGGAGTTAAACAAATGAAAGACTATGTCTGACTCCTCATTTTTCTTGGCTGTTATTTTCTAAACTGGCATGCAGCAGCCATTAGAGGTTCTACTGTTGGCAATGACCTTGCTCAAACATAGCACATGGTTTTTAGTGACAAATGGACCTGTTTCTTCAAAGGATCCATTCTTTGCCAGTTGCTAGATGTGTTACCTTAAGCATATTATTTCACTCCTAGACCTTTCCTTTGCCTTTTCCCCTCTGCTTTTTGCTTAATCTTCCTGGAAGGAACAATGATGTCTATCTTCCAGTGTTGGTGTGAAGATCATTAATAACATAGAGAGAGCACCTGTCATATAGTGTGTGTTCAGTGCATTAATTTTCTTTCTCTTTTCTCATTGTCCAAGTACCTAGCTGGCTGAAAAGGAAAGAAAGAGTTGGATTTTTTTCCCTAAGTAGAAGCAAGTCTGTAGATGAGAGTATCAGCATCTGTATATTGTACTGTGTTCACCACCCAAGTTCAGTTTATCATTCCTCCCCGTTCATTCCCTCTATACCCTCTTCTACTCAGCACCACCCTTTCCCTGGTACTCAATACACTGTTGTTTATATCTGTGAGACTTAATTCTTCATTAGTATTCTTAAAACTGAATGAGAACTCAATGGAGTGAAGCAAGAAAAACTAGAATTTTAGGATTTTATGAGGAAAAAAATATATACACAGGCATCTTTACTTATATTCATAATTATGTAAGTATGGATGCATTGATCTTTTTCATGGCCAGTCTACCTACTACAGTGGTCGCTCATCTATCATGGGGGTTAGGTTCAAGAACCCCCTGTGATGGGTGGAAATCCATGAAGTAGTGACCTTATATTTATTTTATTATTAATATATATTTTAAGGCTTTATAAACCCTCCCCACATTCTCATAAACCTTTTCAATTTTTTAGGCTAGAAAATGCATATTTTACTGCAAAAAATTAAAATAATAAATATATAAAAGTACCTACATACTGCAAAATCCCGTGATATAGTGAAAAATCTGTGATACAAAATTAGTATCAAAAACAGTGAGACTGCAAAAACATAAACAGCGATATGGTGAGGGATGACTGTATATTAAAGTATGTGCTCAACAAAGATCCTTGTAGAATTGATAACATACTATTGTAACTAACACACCACTTAATACCATACGCATGGATGTTTCTAAAGTACAGAGAAATCATTGCTACTATTAATACTATATGGTTTTTTTCTAAATAAAACATTTATATTGGTATGCATTAGTAGTTCAGCCAGCAAGCTATGATTTTACAAATTGACTGCCACTGTTAATCAGTGTTCTTCAGATATAAGTGTTCAATCAAATATTAGAATACAATTTTTCTTTGGAGAAGTGACATGTTGGTCTGCCATTACTAGTTAACACTGCAACCTGAGAAGCTTACCAGGTATTATCAGGGCTTTAGTAGAGACTAGAAAAGAAGAAAACCCCAAAGAGCAGATCGTGTCTCTCTAGGAGGATGGGTGGAGCAGCAGAGCTACCTAGAGAAAATCAGGTGTTTGGAGTGGAGGCTGGGATAGTGCTGATCATCTGAAAAGGAATGGAGATGGGTAAGAGGAAAGATGTTGACCCTGCAGTTAGAACCAGATGTTGGGCATAGGTACCCACCAAGTTTCATTCATTTATTCCATAACTATTCTTTGAGCATGTACTACATAAAAATATGTATGTTTATATAACAGCATATGCGTGCAATGATAGTAAATGTGAGCAGCAGAGCCCTTTGCCCCTTAGAGTTTATGGTCTAATGCACTTTTTTTAAAAGTTTGGTTCCTGGACCAACAGCATCAGTGTCACCTAAGAACTTCTTAGAAACATAAATCCTCAAATCCCATCCACGATGTATCAAGAAACACAGAGTGAGGCCCGTGGTCTGTGTTTTAATAAGCACTTCTGGAAATTTTGGTCTCATTGAGAAAGTGTTTTGTAACTTTGTTCCTCAAAGTAGTCCTGGCACAGAAAGTGTGGATCAGAAGCAGAGCTTAAAATGGCAGGAAAGTCATTGTTAAGGTTCCTTGATTTCTTGCTTGTCTCCTGGCCAACACAAATCATTTGGTACTTCTGTGATGTTGCCTGATGACTGGAGTCCCAAACTTTTCTTCCCACCAGAATTACTGAAGGGGTGTTTATTTATTTCCTCATTCATTTATGCATCCTACAAATGCTTGTGGGACATTTACATGAGGCACTGTTCCAGGTACGGAGATACAGTAGCAATAGAGACAAGCATTATCCTTGCTCTTCTAGAGTTGAGGGTCAAAATGAGATCTCAGAATATGAACAATAACAACAAAATAATGGTAAGCATTAGGAAAGAAAGGGTGCTGTGAGACATAACAGATGGAATGTGTTGAGGGTTGGACACAATTTAATTGGGGAGTCAGAAAGCACGTCTCTGAAGAAGTGATGTTTAAGCGGAGTGGAAGGCTGAATAGACCTTACCCAAGAAGAGAGATGAAACTGTGCAAAGATCTTGAGAGAGAGGAAAACCTCAACCCATTTAAGAAACTAAGAAAAGGAACAGTGCTATGGTGTTCTTAGGGTATATTCCTAAAACTGGAATAGCTGGGTCAAAAGGCAGTTCGATTTTTAATTTTTTGAGGAATCTCCATACTGTTTTCCACAGTGGCTGCACCAGTCTGCATTCCCACCAGCAGTGCAGAAGGGTTCCCTTTTCTCCACATCCTCGCCAGCACTTATTCTGTGTTGTTTTGCTGATGAGCGCCATTCTGACTGGTGTGAGATGATATCTCATTGTGGTTTTAATTTGCATTTCTCTAATGATTAGTGATGTTGAGCATTTTTTCATATGCCTATTGGCCATCTGTATGTCCTCTTTGGAGAAATTTCTATTTATTTCTTTTGCCCATTTTTTGATTGAATTGTTTGTCTTCCTGGTGTTGAGTTTTATAAGTTCTTTATAAATTTTGGTTATTAACCCCTTATCAGACGTGCTGTCAAATATTTTCTCCCATTGTGTGTGTTGTCTTTTTATTCTGTTCTTATTGTCTTTAGCTGTGCAAAAACCTTTTAGTTTGATATAATCCCATTTGTTTATCCTGCCTTTTATTTCATTTGCCCGTGGAGATAAATCGGCAAATATATTGCTGTGACACATGTGGAGAGCTTACTGCCTATGTTTTCTTCTAAGATGCTTATGGTTTCACGGCTTACATTTAAGTCTTTTATCCATTTTGAGTTTGTTTTTGTGAATGGTTGTTAAGTTGATGGTCTAGTTTCATTTTTTTTCAGGTAGATGTCCAATTTTCCCAACACCTTTTGTTAAAGAGGCTGTCTTTACTCCATTGTATGCTCTTCCCTCCTTTATCCCTCAAATATCAGTTGTCCATAAAGCTGTGGGTTTATTTCTGGGTTCTCTGTTCTGTTCCATTAATCTATGTGCCTGTTCTTATGCCAGTATCAGGCTGTATTGAGTACAATGGCCTTGTAGTATACCTTGATATCCGGAAGAGTGATACCTCCTGCTTTATTTTTTCTTTTTAAGATTGCTGAGGCTATTCGTGTTCTTTTTTGATTCCATATAAATTTTTGGAATATGTGTTCTATATCTTTGAAGTATGTCATTGGTATTTTAATTGGTATTGCATTGAATTTATAAATTGCTTTGGGTAATACAGACATTTTAATGATGTTTATTCTTCCTAACCATGAGCACGGTATATGCTTCCACTTCTTTGTATCTTCCTTGATTTCTTTTATCATGTTTTATAATTTTCCAAGTACAAGTCCTTAGCCTCCTTGGTTAAATTTACTCCTAGGTACTTTATTTTTTTGGTTGCAATAATGAAGGGGATTGTTTCCTTAATTTCTCATGTTCGTGGCAGCATTGTTCACAATAGCAAAGATCTGGAAACAGCCCAAGGTTCCGTCAAAGGACGAGTGGATTAAAAAGCTTTGATACATATATACTATGGAATACTACTCAGCCATAAGAAATGATGACATCAGATCATTTACAACAAAATGGATGGATCTTGATAACATTATACGAAGTGAAATAAGTAAAACGGTAAAAAACTGAGAACAGCATGATTTCATACATAGGTGGGACAGAAAAATGGGACTATGAGACATGGACAAGAGTGTGGTGGTTACGGGGTAGGAGGAGGGACAAGAGGGAGGGAGAGGGGGAGGGGAGGGGCACAAAGAAAACCAGATAGAAGGTGACAGAGGACAATTTGACTTTGGGTGATGGGTATGCAACATAATTGAATGATAAGATAACCTGGAGATCTGTTCTTTGAACATATGTACCCTGATTTATTAATGTCACCTCATTATAATTAATTAAAATAAAAAAATAAAAATAAATTTAAAAAAAGAAACTAAGAAAAGGACAAATGCAGCAAGACTGCCGGAGAAGGTGTCTGGCTCGAGACTGAAACTGTCTACGTTGGTAGAGAACAGAGCATACAACCTGGGAGGACACCATCAGTGGGAAGAAGATTCAACTTAAATGATCGTTATGTTGGCAGGAAAGACACTGGATTAGAATAGAACAATGAATGCCGGAGACCACCTTGGAGGAGCCTGCTGCTCTAATGCCCAAGATAATGGCACAGTGAGGGGAAGGGTCTCACAGGTAATACAATGGCTTGCAAAGCAGGATTCCTGCATCAGGAGAAGGCTGTCAATCACCCACTGCAATGGCTTGGAAGCTGTTCAAACTCCAAGACCCCACCTAGACTGGACAGCTGAACAGAAAGAAGGGTGTTCGCCTGTGCAGTCCTCTTTCAGTGGCCTTCAGTTCCGAAGTCTCTTCTCTATGTGCCACATTCTACTCTTACCTCTGAGGGGTTTTTTCCTCTTTTTTTCCTTTTCCTTTAAGTGTTGCCCTTTCACTGTTCTTTTAAAGTGCAGATCTCCTGGGGAATTAAAGCTCGGAACTGTCTTTAATCATGCTGAGCACATCAGTTTGCTCCTGACAGAGGCAGGTTACAAGGTTCCTCGGTTAGGATGCTAACTGCTCTGACATGACCTTGGTTTTTCTCTGACCCAGGTCAGGACAAGAATGTGACATGACTGACACTTCTTACCCCACACATGGCCTCTGGTGACTGGAGGGTGACACCTTCACCAGCCCTCCCCATGGGGTGCCCAGTCATCTCTCCCTGAGGAGCTGACAGTGCGTTGGCAATGCTGACAGATGACTCATTTCCAGCCACATAAAATGGCTTTAGTCTTCTCTTCTTTGCAGCCTCACAGATTACCCCTTTTATCTCCAGCTCCTCTGACAATGTCACTCTAGCAGTGTGCTGTGTTAAAAATCACTCTTATTATGCCAGAGTGGGTCTGGCACAGTTAGAGTTCAGTTTTCATCACAGATGGTTCTGTGCTGTAATGATCTGCTTGGATCTGTGCTCTTCCTGGCCTGTGACTCGCAAAGGGGAGACCATGGGACCCACTCTGCTCCCTTCCGTACAGCGCCTCCCCAGGCAGCATGGGAAGAAACTGTCCCTCCCATGTTTTAGTTTTGTTTGATTGTGGGTTGCCTCCATGAACTAAGTTACCCAAGTCAGAAGCCAAGGACTAACTCAGAGTCCTTCCCCACCTTTCCCCACTGGGATAATCAGTCACCAAGTTCCCCCTCTTTCTGTCACTTTGGCATCCCTCTAATGCCCTACCCTGCCCCGTAGTGCATCGTCATCACCCGTTTATAGAATATTGCAGAGCCGTCCAAGTCAGACCCTCGGTCTCCAGTCCTGCCCATCTAATACACTGCCCAAAGTAATTGTTCTAAAATGCAGATTGGTTCATCTGCACTTGTTGTTCCCAAGCCTTTGAGAGCTTGCCACTGACACTGGTGTCAAGTTTTCATCTTGGAATCCCAAATTCTCTCTACTGGCTTCTCATGCCTCTCTATCCCAGGCCATCTTGCCTGAATCCTGTTATGCCCCAAAGTTAGTGAGCTACTTGGATCCCCCCAGCCCCAACATCCTCCTCTTAGATTTTCTTACATTTTTTGCTCAAGCTTGTTCTTATCTGGAATACTGATTTTCCTCTTTCTTAATCTCACTGATAGCTTCTCAATCTGCAGGGCTCATTTCCCTTCCAAGAAAATTTTCATGGCATGCCATCTCAAAGTGATTAGGGCCCCTTTCTGAAGTGTAAAGACTCTGGGACCCCATGTGTCCTACCATGAATCTCATTAACATATTGGTTCTTTTACTCATGCATCATCTGTCTCACTGAACTATGACTTCCTTGAGAAGACAGAGAGTGACTGAGGCACTTGGTGTACCAGAGACACAGATAGTGAAAGGTGACTGACTAGAGAGCTCGTCCTTCAGGGCTGAAGCTCAGCTTCGATAATGGCGAGAGTGTGCATTCTTACCCTCTGTTTGTGGAGTGCTTTAGCATCTCTCATGCCATCTGATCTTTACAACAAACCTATAAGGAAGTCCATTTAACCAATTTGACAGATGAGAAAATTGAGCCTCTGGTAGGTTGAGTAACTTTCTTGTTTTCATGCTGTTAGTACAAGGTAGTAATGCCTATGGACCTGCCATGGGAAATCTATGTGGATTTGGGTACAAAGTGTTTATAATTACAAAGCTAGACCAGGAAGAATAAGAAGAAATTCGTCAGCTGAAGTATGGTGATTGGAGAGTTGATCCAAGCAAAACAAAGAGTATGTTCTCACAGGTGGATGACAAGACAGGCACATAGCTACATGGGGGGGAAGTGTTTAAGAAAACATTCCGTCTGAATGCATCTCTGCCAATTACTGGCTGTGTGATCTAAGCCTGTTTCTTTACCTCAGCTTCCTCATAGGTGTAATAGGAATAACAAAAGCTCCATCGTCCTGAGGTTATTCCGAAGATACAAAGAACTATGGTGTATAAATCCCTAAGAACATTCCTTGACAAGCAGCAATGACTCAGTATATGGCAGCGATTGCTAGCACTATTCCTCCAATTATCTATTGTTGTGGAGGAAATGACTTCAAAATGTGTGTCGCCAGCCTATTTACCTCATGTGTCCGGGTTCTGGGAGGAGCGCAGCCGGGCAGTTTGTCTCTGAGCCACGTGGCACCAACTGGAGTGTCCAACTCTCGGGTGGCTTCTTCACTCAACTGTCTGGCACCTGGGCTGGGATGGCGCTTGTGCAGGGAAAGGAGGCTAGTTGTCAGCCGGATGCTCAGTGCAGGCTGGTGACCAGTGTGGATCCAACAACCAGAGTGGTCTTTCCAGTAATTGCGACTCCTCACAGAGTTGAAACTTGTTTCCTCAAGAGAAAAGAGAACTGAGCAGAAGCCAAGGCTCTGAGGCAATAGCTTCAGAAGTTGCAGAAAGTCACATCTGACACATTGTCTTGGGCAAATAAGTCATTAAGGGCAACCCACATTCAAAGGGAGGCAGTTAAACTCCACCTTTCAATGAAAGGCTGAAAAAGAATGTGCAGCCGTCTTTAATCTGCTGTACAAATAGCACTCTGGATCCAATGAGAACACTTAAAGCAATAGCGGATGCTTCGCTGCTATGAACATATAGAATGTGCAGGGAAAAGGGACAGGGAGGGGACGTGGAGCTGCTGCGAAACTACTCAGCAATGTGGGCGAGTTGAAGAAATAGTACTATTTCAGCCTCTCTGCTGCACCCTGCAAAGCCAGCAAGAACTAAGCAAGAGGCTTTCCCAGCCCCAGGGGGTGCAGGTACAAACAAGGACGCAGGGGCAGCACTCTCTGAACAGACAGGAGAATGCTAAGAGCATCCCTGGGATTTCTTTTCTGAGTCTCCTGAAATGAAGCAGGAGACTCTCTCCAACCTTTTTCTGTCTCTTACATGGTGGAGGTCATGCTGGGTTATTTTTCCAAACCGTTGAGGTAAGAGGATAAAAGGTCTCGGCTATCTTGGCCATCACAAGATAGTTACTCACGGGAACAAAGCACAGGCCTAAAGAGGGCACGGCAAAGTGGATATTGTACATAAAAGACACTTCCTAGCACAATGTGGGTCACATTTCTTCTCCTTACTCACGGCTCATTTTTTTTTTTACCATGTAGGTTTTTGTTACCACAGATATGTATGGCCTCTTTTCTTAGTTTATTGATCTGGTTTAAAAAAAGAAAAAGCTTTTGGGGACTGCCTGGCTCTTATCTGTTAATTCTATTAATACCTCTATTATGTATAAGTTTACAACCTGAGAAAAACCTAACTAATGTAATGACTTCTGTTCTTCTGTTATTCTCATGAATTCCTGATTCCAATAACATATACAATTAAATACATACACTGTCAATTCAGAGACATACTTTTTCAAACATAGACATACATACATACAAATGCATACACTCACATACACATGTGTCAATATACCTGGATTCCCTGGGCCAGAGATGGGTTTACCCTTCATTCAAGTGTAATGATCAAGCAAACACATGCACAATCACACATTTCATTCTCAAACATGTCCTGTAGGGGTGCTAAACTTTTAAGCATACACTCCCCAACAAAACATACCATGCAAGCAAACAGACATACAAACATTCCAATACATACCAACACACTGAATTTCCCTTCTCCCCAGAGACACACACAAAGATATTCAACTGTTCTAAGATACACACGTGTGTGCACGCACACACACACACACTAGAATGTACAGATACCCTCAAATTCTTAATGCACACTTTCCAATTCTTACCTAAATAATCCTTCACCCACTGAGAACACACACCCACTTGCAGACATTACCAGCTTCTCAAACCTACAAACATGTAAGAGAGAAATCAAGGAAAACAGTGTGCAAAGAAAAATGAAAATAACATATATACAGACATGTATACCGGCATACCCTCAACATTCCCTCCGTCAATGGCCACTTCCAGAAGGCTGTGGACACCTCATAACCACATGTAAATATCCATGCACAAATCAACCCCTCATACATAAACACATACTACAGACAAATCCAGGCATGCACTTAAAAAAAAATATATCGTAGAATCAAGCATCTCCTTTTATATACAAAATCACACTTTAACACAGGCAGGCCTCCTAGTGCAGATGCTCCCCCAGCCTGAGCTGGCTCCTGCCTGCCTCGTTCCCCAGATTCACTGGCCCGGCCACCTGCATTAACCCCACAAACACTTTTGCCAACCTCGCACTGGTCCCAATCCAGATAGACTAATAGCGCGAGAAACCTCAGGGGACAAGGAAATCCCACATGGGAAGGATGGCTGAGTGAAGTGCTGAGGGAAATGGCTGAACTTGCTGTCCAGACCTCAGCTTCTACACCATTTCTCCGCCAGGAATTTAATGCCAGGGGACCCGGGGCCAGCTCCTGTCCCTCTGGCCCTGGTCCCTTCACCGGTGACATTAGAGGTTAGGACTTGACAGTTTATATATTCCCTAAAGCTGCGATTCAAAATATTTGGACAGTTCTGAGCTAGAAACTGCTAACACGTAACAACTCTTAACTTTGATTAAATGAGAAACATTGAATAAAAGGCATGCAAAATTTGGAATCAGAAAACCTCAGTTCAAATAGCCGTTCTGCCCTCAATTAATTAAGTTAATCTCTAAATAATTTATTTAGCAGCTACTATGCTGCGCTGGGTATGGGACAGAGACTCACCTGAGACAACCTGTGTCCTTATAGTTTAGAATCCAGCAACAAAGAACCTGAATGTAAATTACATGCTATGAAAGAGGTGTTATCCCCTATGATTATCAAATGATACTGTTACAGTATACTGCTCACAAAGTGTAGGGGATCAGGGAACGTGCAGATACTCGGGTACTTTCAATCTTTTGTATAGTGCATTTTCACCAATGAAACAGAAGTTGGTTTTGCATCTCATTTGCATAAGCAAACAACTTTCTTTGATTTGCCCTTTGCTTTTCTGATGTTCTTGTTTAATAATAAAAAAAAAAATCAAATGCTTTTTTTTTATTGCTTCATACTCATTTTGAAATATCCCCTAATTTTTGTGGGCAGTATCTATTCTACCATATATTATTACTACCATGTTATCACATCTACAAAGTCCTCCCGCATCTGCTTTTTCATACCCTCCCCA
This sequence comes from Rhynchonycteris naso, assembly GCA_037038555.1. NCBI lineage: Eukaryota > Metazoa > Chordata > Mammalia > Chiroptera > Emballonuridae > Rhynchonycteris > Rhynchonycteris naso. The sequence goes on from CM072996.1 coordinate 16,465,737, forward strand.
CTCCTTGCCACACTCATCTTGACCTCTGAAAAGCTGCAGGCGGTTTCAAAGCCGCTTCCCTGTCTATCCGTGGTTTGGCACCGACTGTTTCTCATATGGCCGGAAGCGCTGAGCCGCCCATAACCCATTCCCGAAGTTGCAAGGCATCGCGTGGCACTGATATTTAATTTCATTACTTTTATTCACACAGCCTTGGGTACTTCAGCTCGATGGGTTCCAACCGCGATTAATTGGTAGATCTCCCACTGACTCCTGATTAGCTGCTTTTGATTAGGGCCTAACGACTTCATTCAGTCCCTAATTCAGGGGGATGAGTTGCAAAACTGCCAGCAAAGGGCTCAGACGGAATTACGTTTCCCACACCCCGAAGACATCGTTGAAACTCAGCGTCCGCTCCCACGTTCCGCTTCCCTGCCGCAGCGCACTGCACCGCGCGGATGCAAGGGAACGGAAGCTGGCCACCCGCTCCTGGCTGAGACAGCAGATGTCACCAGAAAAAGGCCTGGAAGCTGCCCGCCTGGCTCCTTGGAAGAAGTCACCCCCCACAGCGCTAACGCCCACACTGCACCCCAAGGGAAGGTTTAGTAAGTGAAAATGTCCCTGAAGCCTGACCTTTCACACAGGCTGCTTGCCTTCTCCCGGAACAAGATACACCCCTGAACTTTGCCTGGATCACTGGCTGCAAACACCTGGAAGCTGACCCATAGCAAAGGTCAGAAGACATAGAGAAAATCGTCTTTACCCAGGATTCAAAATGTTGCTGCTGCTGGTCCCAAACCATGGCCTCTGACGTTATGCACTTAGAAGTAAGATCCTCAGAGATACACGGCCTTCGGTTAGAGCATCAGCCCCGCGTTTGGAAGTCCAGGGTTCAATTCCCAGCCAGAGCACACAGGAGAAGCTCCCATCTGCCTCTCCACCCTTCCCACTCTCCTTCCTCTCTGTCTTTCTCTTCTCCTCCCACAGCCAAAGCTCCATTGTAGCAAATTTGGCCCGGGCCCTGAGGATGGCTCCGTGGCCTCCGCCTCAGGTGCTGGAATGGCTCTGGTTGCAGCTGAGCAACGTCCCAGATGGGCAGAGCATCGCCCCCTGGTGGGCTTATTGGGTGGATCCCGGTCAGGTGCATGCAGGATTCTTTCTCTCTGCCTCCCCACTTCTCACTTCAGAAAAAAGAGAAAGAAAAATAAAGTAAGTAATTTGACAAACATTTATTTAACGCTTCTCCATGTGCCAGACCCTGTGTTAGGCTCCAAGAAAACACAAGAGTTTGTCCTTGCCTGCTGAGAGCCACTGTTTACTGGTACTGGGCACACAGATAGTTTCATTGAGAAGTCAGTACCCTACAGCCAGTTTCAGAGACATAATACATAGTAGCTATAGTTTGATCGAACCACACACACACACAGACACACCTGCACGTGCGCGCGTAATGCACGTATATGAGAACTTGCTAATATGAAAGTCATTTAAAATGCAGTTAAAAGGGAATGATTTTTCCTCTCCCAGCCCTCACAGTGCTCTCCCCGGAGTCAACTGCTGCTACCAGTCACTTTCAAAGGTTTCCTATTTCTATGCACACATTTGTAAATGAAAAAAAAAAAGTGAAACTCAGGGAGGGAAAGGAAAACAGTGAGTTGCCTAGAAACAAAACAGTCAGTTGCCCCAAGTTACAGAATGAGATGATGACGACAGGGGTGGCCGTAGGCCCAAGTTTGCTCAGAGAAAACTTTAATGGCCTTGTCGGGCTCAAGAGCCCGGTCCGGCAACCTTTCTGTCGGGAGATGCAGGCGTAAGAGCACTGCACCCTGCAAACTAACCAAGACCCGAGAGGAGAGTGTAGCAAAGACAGAAGGTGGTGGGAGACAGGTCACAGAGCTTCCAAAAGGGTTCCTGTTACTACAGGACATCATCCACATAAATTCCTTCCAGAACTTCCTAGCTGTCTCCCTAAGTCATGTCCATCTCCTTCTTGCAAAGGCTAGGCTGGGCTTTGGGCAGGTCCTCAGTGTCTGATACCTGCCCTTGCCTGGCCTTGACTCCTGCATCTGAGCCAGTATCTGACCCCTGGCCACCACTAATGCTGGTTTTCCCTGCACCACTGGAGGCTGGTCTTGTATTCATGCCTGCTGTCTATCCCAACAGTCCAGGCCCTTTTGTGACTGCTCTGTGTATGTCAGGCCTCTGACACCTCACAAAGACCCTCCAAATAAAGCGATGGTCACAGCAGTAGGTGACATATATATATTTATATGTATATGTATATATATATATATATACATATATATATATATATATATATATAGAGAGAGAGAGAGAGAGAGAGAGAGAACAGCCCTGCAGTGAGTAAGGTAGCACAGTGAGAGAAGCATGAGATTTTAAAAATACATAGACCTGGTCTCTAACTACAGTTTTGCCATTACAACTGATTAAACATTGGGCAAAGGAGGACAGAGCACCTATAAAATTCATTTTTTTATATCAAAAGAGAATTATATTTACTTTTCAAAGTTTTTTGAGGCTCAACTAACAGAGAACTTGAAACAGGTTTAATGTATAGTGGATGCTCTATAAATAGTAAATATTTCGATTCTTTAAAATTTTATGCACTAATGTCTGTCTCACCCAGTAGAACATAAGCGCCCAAGTCCAGGGCCCGCTTTGTTTGATAGATTTAGTATGGCCAGCATCGAACACTGTGTCTGGCACATAGCAAATGTTTAATAAACATCCACTAAAAATGAGAATGAATGGGAAAATGAACAAATGGTAGTTTCTAATTGTTAACTAAATCAGAACAAAAATGAGATGTAGTTTTGGCCTTGGAGAAGGATGGAAGCCATTTCAAGCTAAAGGAAGTTTACAGACAACGGCAAGCTAGTGTGGGAAGCCAGGGCATTTTTAAAGGAATGCAGAAAAATCAATGCATTTAGATGACAAGATTGACACACGTCATTCATCAGCGAGATGCTGCCTAAGACAACATACCCTACACAGGTGTTCAACACACGTTGAATAAATGATGCTGAAAATAAACACACACCAAACTAGGGAGAAAGTCAAAAGTGACCACACCAACTATATAGAATTCCCTCAGCATTCTAGGCTGGGAAAGTCACAACATGGGTGCAGGTCCACTTTGCGTCACGTTCTAGGGCCCCCAGGAGGCTGACATAGTGTTCCAGGTCCATAAGTGGGAGCCACCCCTGCCAAACAGCAGAGGTGCAAGGGCTGCTGCTGGAACAGGCCTGCATGTGGGTCCGGGCTGTCTCTCACAGGCTGGGGCTCGCTCTCCATGTCTTTGCTTTTCTTGCCCCACACAAACTGAGCAAATGGAGATGGCGACAAGTTCATGAGATGTCTCAGATTGCGTTTTCCCCAGTGTGCTGAGTTCCGGTTTCTCTTCCAGCAGAAGAGGACGATGACTTAATTAATTTAGCAGAATTAAGTGAGGAGGATTTCTATCAGGCACAATCCCTGGGAGAATTAATGATGCACTCTCAGTAAAGCAGGGACTGCACAGTGGTCTTTTTTTTTATGATGTTTGGGGACAGGTGGAGAGGGGCCACATTGGAAGTATGGGAGAAGAGAGAAGGGGGTGGGACATTAAGCTGGCTCTTGCCACACCTCTGCTGTGATTCTGCCGTGACTTCTGTTTTCTTCAGTAGCCTTATTTGTAAGTGTACCCATCATTTATGGGGCACACAGCAAGTGCCATGAACTGTACTAAGTACCTGATATGCATTATTTCATTTCATCTCCAAAACTTCCTTGTGAGGAATCACCTCCAGGTAAGAGGGCAAAGAAACTTTAAATCACATAGGCCAATTAATTTGCTTGGTGTCACATTGCAAACTGGTGTCAAACTGGGAATCTAACATCAGTCCCAATGATTCCAAAGTCTCAGTTCTTTTTCTTTTTTCTTTTTCTTTCTTTCTTTTTCGTTTTTTTTTTTTTTTTTTGTGTGTGTGTGTGTGTGTGTGTGTGTGTGTGTGTGTGTGTATGTGTGTGTGTGACAGAATCAGAGAGAGGGACAGATAGGGACAGACAGACAGGAAGGGAAAGAGATGAGAAGCATCAATTCTTCATTGCAGCACCTTAGTTGTTCGTTGAGTTGACTGCTTTCTCATATGTGCCTTGACCGGGAGACTACAGCAGACCGAGTGACCCCTTGCTCAAACCAGTGACCTTGGGCTTAAGCTGACGACCTTGGAGTTTCGACCTTGTCCTCTGCGTCCCAGTCTGACTCTCTATCCACTGTGCCACTACCTGATCAGACGAGTCTCAGTTCTTTTTATTCTTCTTCTTATTATTAATGCTTTAATATAAGATTATATTTTATTTAACAAAACAGCACATTTATACTTTATTTTTATGCAACCCAATAAGTTTGATTTTATTTTTCAATTACGGATGATATACACATTTATATTAGCTTCAGGTGTACAACAGAGCGATTAGACATTTATATAACTTAGAGAGTGATCCCCTGATATTTCCAGTACCCGCCTGGCACCAGACATAGTCATTACAGCACTATCGACTGTATTCACTACGCTGCACTTCCCATCTCTGTGACTAGGTTGTAACTACCAATCTGTACTTCACCTTTCCTATGCAGACCTCGAACCCCCTCCCCTCCGGCACCGTCAGTCCATTCTAGCCTTTCTACTCTACTCCTTCCAATGCAAGACCTTGGGTGAGGGCGGAGAGAGGGGTTTTACTCAATGATAGAACAGATTACAGTAAGGAATTATGTGTTTGTCAATATCCTACTTTGTAACATGGGACATTTGAGGCAGCTCTCAAAAATACCTGCAATGAAATTGAAATCTCCATGTACAGGGCAAATAGAGGGAAAGGACCAGAGTTAACAAAAAACAAAAAACTAAGACCCAGATAGGAATGCCTAGCATATAAAGGTTGTTAAACTTAAGCAGCAGGATTAGTTTGAGCAACTTGTCTAATGAAACAAAAAGGAAAACACACTCGGTTGCTTGATGTCTAATATTTCTAAAGATACATACCAATTATTTAGAGGAAACGTGCTGATAAAAGCTTATCATCCAGTAAGAGATGATAGTATAGTCAACAACCATGCATTGAGAGTTGACTACGAGTCCATTGGAGAGCTAGGGGCTCGGTGTGTGGTGAGAAACTAAACAGGTATGATCCCTGCCCCTTACAGCCTTACGTCTAGTGGGAAGATAGATCTAAAAACAAGCACAATGAGCATTTCAACTATGCAAAGAGGTGCTGAGATAACAGAATGACCTGAGTCGGGGGCGGGGCAGGAAAGATTTCCTGCTGGGAATGACTTTTAACTATAGGCAAAAATTAGACTTATGCAGAGGTAGGAGAAGGTATATGAGGCAGGTAAAGGATAAGACCCTGGGGCATTGGGCATTGGGCACAAGAATGTGACTGACAGAGGAATAGCATTACAAATGCCCAGAGGTGTGGGAGAATGTGTCATATACAAGACTCAGAGACATCTAGTGGCTACAACAGAGTAAGGGACAGAAAGAGAGATGAGACCAGGACCCGTAAAACCAGAGTGTGTTGTGGTCGGTGCATACCCACTGGCAAGAGCCTATTATGTAAGTCTCTTCCAACTAGGGGGGTAGTTTGAAATCAGCCATAGTGGGAATATTCAGATTACAGGGATTGACAAACACTACACATGCAGGATTCTTTATTTCCCCCACAAGCATTTACCAGCTCACCACTACATATAATCATATTTTAAGGAGGCCATCCTGCCAAGGAAGTCCCTTGGAGAGAGAATCAGCTGAAATTAAGGAAATCAAATCAGGCCCCTTGGAAGTGATAGCATTTGGGCTGATGATAACTGTGAGAAAAATTCCAGTACAGCAGGTGGAACACTGAATTCAGAGTTAGTGAGCACCCAACAAGTGATAGAAAGCACAAATGACCAACCTTAGGAAGAGGCAGTGCACAGAGATATTGTATCTTTTTAGCTATTAGGATATTCAAAAAGAAGTCAGTATTGGGAGATTCAGTGGGCAACTATTACCAACCAATCAGCAGTCTAATGTTCCAGAAAAGGAGTCTGGTCTCATGCAGGGAGAAGGCAAGACCATAACACCCCCAGCAAAAATTAGTCCTGCAGTAATGCCAAGCTACACTGGTACTTTAGATAAGGACTCGAGGACAGTATCTGGGGCTCACAGTGAGAGTTTCCCTCTTGAAAAAATGCAGAAGCCCAATAGCTAGGTCATAAGGGGCAACCTAGTTGGATGCAGAATGCCCTCATCTCTGTTTTACATCTCCATACTTTGTGAGGTGTCAATTAGGTTAGGACTGAGGCTGTGTGGGAGCCTCTGCTAGCCTCAGGTCTATGAAGAGTTGAAGTAAGAGCAGGTGTAAGCTAGGATTTGGTGATTTCGGTGATAAGGATGACTGGTTGAACAGAGGGTGAAGGCAAGAAACAGTAGAAGATATAAGCAAAGCAGTTTTGCACAAAGTGGAATGGCAGTGCTGGGAGATCAACTTGGAGAGGATAATTAGGTTCAAGACAGCCTGACCAGGCGGTGGCGCAGTGGATAGAGCGTTGGACTGGGATGCGGAAGACCCAGGTTCGAGACCCTGAGGTTGCCAGCTTGAGCACGGGCCCATCTGGCTTGAGCAAAAAGCTTGCCAGCTTGGACCCAAGGTCGCTGGCTCCAGCAAGGGGTGGCTCAGTCTGCTGAAGGCCCGTGGCAAACGCAACGGCAACTATGGTGTTGCAACGGCAACAAAAAACATCTCTCTCCATTCCTGCCTATCTGTTCCTATCTATCCCTCTCTCTGACTCTCTCTCTGTCCCTGTAAAAAAATAATAATAATAATAATTAGGTCCAAGACATTAAGTGCCTTAAATACTTGGTTAAGATGCTTTGACTTCATATAGCAGACAAGGGGAAGGTGGGTGGGGGGCAATGCAAGTGCACAAGTGGGGCCATTACCGATGTGCCCAGAGCCGTGCTTTACCACTAACCTGGGACTGATGCATATAGGTGGGACTGGACAGGACAGAGGCAGGGGGCCGTGATCCTTGCAAAACTCAAACGGCACCACACTATCAGAGTGCACTTCTAAAAATTAAGGGGAACAGCATTCAAGCTTGATGAGCACCATTCCTCACACTTGTAAACCCCGTCGCCGTTCTCATTTATCCTTTTTCTGTCTCAATCCACCTGTCAGTTTATTGAATCCTTTCTTTCACATGGTTGTTATATGAGAAACTAATGCACTGGGAAAGTTTGACTGTCTTAGAGTTTCCCTCAAATTTTTAAGTTTTGCATTGTGTAAATGTGACCATGGTCTTTTCCATCATGCACATACTGTTTTTCTGTGTTTTCCTATCTTAAACTGATGGAACATGTTGGCAGCAAGATTGTTAGGCTGACAAGGAGCCCTCTTATTCCTTCTAAATTGCTACATGAAATGTCCTGTTACAATTTCACTGAAATAGCATGGAAGCAACTAGACCTCAAGACTCCATCGTTGGCAAACTTAGGTGTCCTCACTATGGAGAGACATACTCTCACAAAATTAAGCACTTGTGATGTCAATCGATGCTTTTTGGTGCCAAGGCAACACAGACAGGAATCCCCAGTATGGAGTGCAGTAAAGAAGGAAACTTTATTCAGTGCAAAACACCTCACGGTGGTACAGCACAGTTGTGAGACAGGTCTGCCTCTGGCAGGACAGCTCTGCTCTGCCCACTTCTGGTCTGGTGCGCTCGCCTCTGCCAAGACATCCTCCATGTTTCAGCTCAGCTGGGAAAATGCAGACTTTGGTGGAAAGTGGAAAGGGAAAGTATGCTCTCAGAGCCAGAGAGGAGCTGGCTTATACTCTAGACAGAAGTTCCCACCCCTTGTCCCTGATTGGCCCATCTTCATGCAAATGAGGATTCCAAATAGTTTGCACTTTACTGTTTGGTCAGAATGGAGCTGCTCTGATTGGTTGGTGCTGCACAGCTCTGATTGGCCTATCCTTTTGGTTGAAATAAGACTTCAGAAACTCCTTTATAAAGGCTGGCTCAGATGGCAGAAATGTAGTGTAGGCAATTCAGTTCAGAGGCAAGTTTGTTCAGTGCAGGCTTCTCTCTGAAGTGCAGTTTTCATGAGAGGACCCTGTGTAGAAATGACTGCTAAGCTTGCTTTCTTCCTTCTTTTCTTTCTTCCTTCCTTCCTTCCTTCCTTCCTTCCTTCCTTCCTTCCTTCCTTCCTTCCTTCCTTCCTTTCTTCTTCTTCTTCTTCTTCTTCTTCTTCTTCTTCTTCTTCTTCTTCTTCTTCTTCTTCTTCTTCTTCTTCTTCCTTCCTTCCTTCCTTCTTCCCTCCCTCCCTCCCTCCTTTACCTCCCTCCCTCCCTCCCTCCCTTCCTCCTCCTTCCCTTCCCCATCTCCTCCCCCCCCTTCCCTTCCTTTCTTTTCTTTTTCCTTTCTCTTAATTTGAGCCCAGTGGAACCCTTTCCAGTAGGTATCTTCCTTCTCAGGGTACACATAAGTATAGTAGTTGCCCTGCATTTGAGTCGTAATATCTAGATTGAAACTTTGGCTCTGCCATTTTATAGTGTGTTGTTTTAGACAGTCTTATAGCCATGTTGAGGCTAGATTTCCCCTCTTTAAAATGGGTTGACTATCTCTGCCTTGCCTGAGAGAATTATTGTAAGGATCAAATGACATAATGCACAAGAAAACTTTAGTTTTTATCAGCAAAATGCTGCTCAGATGACAAGGAGCAAGTCTATCCTCAGTGGCTCCTTTTCTTTGGGGATTCCCATGTCCTTTCAGCCCACAGGAGGAGTCCCATACCACACTGTGCATGTTTACACACATTGGAGGGGCCGTTGGGCCCTGCTGACTGTGGGGAAAGCATACAGTAATTATCCTCTTCTCCTGGTACGGTCTCTTTTCTCACTGGAAAGGTGAGTTTCAAGGGAGAGATAAGGAAAGCAGCCTCAGATAATAAATCGCCCTCCTTCCCCCTACTTGCCTGGCTTGAGTGGCAGATGGCCAGGAGGTGATTGCCCCTGGTTCTGGAAGCTCTTCGCTCAGCCACTGCCATCTCTGCCATTTGCAACCTTACGCTCGAAGGCAAAGGGGAGGGGAGGGGATGGCACAGTGTCTACATGCTCCTGTCCGGTCGGCCCAGGAGGACTACAGTAAGCTTTCCTCCCGAGAGGAGGCATCTCTGTCAGAAGATCGGAGGGGACATTTATCTTCCTGATGCACTAATCTGCCAGCCACAGGTGAAGAGGAGAGGATAACAAGCAGAAAGGGAAGGGAAAGTGTCCAGTCTGATGGGCAGGGAGTATGCTCTCGGGGTCCTGCCTGCTCCCCATACTCGAGAAAGGACAGCTTATACAACACACGTGGAGGTGGACGGAAACATGCAGGAACCCTGGACAGAGAGTCAGAAAAGCTGACTTGAAATGATAGCTCCTTCTCAGCTGGGTGACTTCTCTTAACTTTGGTTTTCGTCCATAAACGGAAATGCTGCTGGTCGTGATGTTATTTTCCTAACATTACCGATTGGTCCGACGATTCAGTGATATGTAAGAGCATAGCCTCCACTGTGTTTTCCCTGTGCTACCATAATACCATACCCCTGAACTGTAACATACTCGTTCCATCAAAACTGACCAGTCCGTGTGGTTGATAAATTTACCAGCCCTGGCTCTTGAACACATTTGTGCAAATTGGAAATGTTTCACCCTTCTGATAAAATATGGTTGCACATTGTCAATGACCTTGTGATAACTTAATTCTTTAGTTCCTAAACTAAAGGTTTTTTCTTTTCCCCAGAATCGTGCAAGGCGACATAGGATTACAAGACCAGCAAAGACTGAATGGTCAGGCTCCATGAACCTAACCTCGACTTCAATTAGACTGGACCCCTTATTTGTTTAACAATTGCGATTTACTAGGAGGAGGTTGTCTGAGTAGTTAAGGGCTGCTGCAAGGGAAATAAAAAGTGATAATAATATTTGAAAACTACCTTAGAAATGCAGTGGTAGTAAGGGGACAACTTAGGGCAGGCCTGTCCGGAAGCTTGGTCAGAGTTCAGCATAGTAAATGTAAATCTGTTCAAAGTAGGAAGATGAAGGAACAAATGATTAAATGAATGTTTTCAACAGGTGGAGTCAGGAAGCTTGGCCATTACTGATCTGATCAGGTGTTGCTGCCATCATAAATGCACACCACCTATCTGTCCCACTCTCCCCGATGTCACTACCACTGTCCTGCATGGGTGGGCTTCCTGCATGGGTGGGCTTCCAGCACCCCCACAGGAGCTAACAGAAGCACCAGCATCTTCACTTTATGCTGAAGGCTTCCTCAGGGAAAATCCATTTTCCAGGGTTTATCTTAGGAGAGCATTGGAATCTCTACAGTTCCCCAGAGGGCACAAGATAATGTGCCAATGCTATCCAGTGTGGCTCAAGTCCACCCTTCCCTTCATGACTGAGCAGCGGCAGCAGTAATCATGCCAGCCACGACGGTAGTGTGCCAACTCCTGTGCTAAGTACTTACAGCAGGGTGCCCACCTTCTTCAGCTCGCGAGCTACTTACAAGATGACCAAGTCAGAATGATCTACCTACAATAAAAATGCAAAACATAAATATATTTCTTCTATATTATCATTATTTAAGTTGCTATTATTACTATTTAATATTGTATATTCTTCTTTCACCTTTCTCCTTCTCAGCTCTCTTTTCAGAGCAAAGTCAATGTCATAGTTTTTATGAACAGTTGGAAAAAGCCTCTCCACATTTCCCTTCTTTGGAATAGCAATGACACACAGACAGATGAGGCAAACGCACTTAGAATATGACATAGTGAAAAAAATCCCCTCCCATTCTGTATGAAAGTGGTAGGTTTTAGGCTTTTTACTCGGACCAGCTATGACACTCATTTTTATACCCTTTGTTGTATTTAGTTTAAATAAATTGAAGGCTAACTATGCAGCAATGTAACTGAACAAGTTAGCGCGGTTTAACACGCATGCGCATGCATAGAGTGTCAAAAGTTCACACGTCAGATTGGTTACCCTGTATGCCAATCAAAAGACAAATGTGTTTTTAATGTCATGCGATCTATCCACACTTCCTTTGCGATTGACCAGTAGATCGCGATCGACGTATTGAGCACCCCTGACTTACAGGCACTATCCCCCCCCTCAAAGTCTCTGGAAGATAGATGTTAGCACCTCCCTTTTATAAATGAAACAGCGAGGCTCAGAGCAGCTAAGCATCTTGTCCAAAGTCTTAGTGCTGTTAAGTAGCAATACTGACATGTGAACTCAGACCTTTCTTTCATTCCCAAACCTAACTTTTTTTATAGTACACTAAGCTGACTTGCTCATTAAATGCAGACTTAGACCATCAGACAACCTTGGATAAACACCTGTCTGAGAAATGCAATGTTCCACAGAATTCAGGCTTCTGCTTCAGCCCCCTCCGGCCATTTTCACTAATGCAAACTAGTAAATGTGTGCAGAAGTCCATATATTTCTAGAATAATTCAAGTCAATGTATAATGCATTTAGTCTCCTTTGCCCTAATCAATTAAATACTGAAACTGGGACTAAAAAAAAAAAAAAGTGAGTGAATGCTTGAAGAAATGCATGGCTAAGTGAGTAAAGGAGAAAAGAAGTGAATGAATAATTAGGCATCCTGCAAAAGAGGGGAATCCAGCCGGTGAGTCAATGAATTGCGCAATCGAGGCTGGAATTTAGGACAGGTATGGGTGAGAACTCGAAGGGGGAAAGAGGGTGGTTATAGGAAGGAAGCAGAGAAATTCCCACTGAAATAGGTGAAAGCTGAGGACACAGACCTGTGCTGTAGAACAGGGGTGTGACTGCAGAGTTCAGCTTGGGGGCCATTCAGATACATGTGACAGGTAAATAGACACAGGCGGAGCTTTCAATTGTGGCGGAAAGAAGGTCCTACAGCCTGCTTGGTGTCTTTGGCACAAATCTCACTGCAGGCTTCCTTCCAACCTGTGTCATCAGAAACAGGACTCAGGTAATGGGAGAACCACAGCACCTGCGAAGATCAAAGACACATGCTTTTATGCCTCAATTAAGGTTCTTCCTTTAGGGCTTTCAAACACAACTTAGCCTTTCTCCTCCGCTGGGCTAGGCAAGACACAAAGACACGTGTAGGGTCATTTTTGAACACAAAGCCCATGCATGTCTATAATTAACAGTTTCCTCCCACTAAAAAGGGAACAGGGTTTTTGGTATACAACATAGCTTGTGTGCAAGAATGGAAACTGTTGTTTTCACAGGGTACTGAGCAGGCTCTCTGCCCAGGACTGCCTGTCACAGCACGATAAGGCTTCAGGACACAAAAAGTTTGAGGCAAGGAATTAAGAGATAAGAGTTCTAACCAGGAAGAGAGGGGACAGGGGATAGGGTAAAGAGAATGACAATTCACCGTGTGTAGAAAGAACATCTACTTCAAGTCAGAACAAACAAACAAACTCTATTTTGTTGTGTACTGGATTCACCACTTTCTGTATTGCCTTGGGAATTCAGAGAGATCCTTAATTCCTGCTTTCTTGTGAGAAGGAGATAACAAGGCCGCCCTGGGGACCGATGCGGTGAATCTATATTCTTCTTTTCTGGGCAAGTTTATTTCAGTATGCTCTTCCAGGCTTATACCGATTCACTGATAACTTCCTGTGAAGCCCTGGATGAGTAATTGTCCTTCCAAACAGAGAAGTATCCTGCAGCAGAGGACTAACAGTTCCTTTTTAAGCCAGTACCATCTGCGGAATGGCTTTGGGTGTCCTAGAGATGGAGCCGTGCTCCTCACCAAGAACAGCAAGAACTGTGAGCCCTATGTGAAGGGCTGACTTAGAACAAGTTGGGTTTACAGAAGAGCCTACAATAATGTTAAGGCAGATATAGTAAGGAAGGGCACCACACAAAAGAGCTGGTGCAAAGGAAAGCAATGTGGACCTGTGCACTGTTAAAACACACGCACGCACGCACGCGCGCGCGTAAAAGCACCTCAACCTTTGTCTAAGGAAGAACTGACAGAAGAGACAAGGCAAAGGGTCACCTTGTGGTGTTGAGGGAAGAGCTAGATGGCTACAATGTGTCAGACACCTTCCCACTGCAGTTTTCACCATGGGGATCTCTACCCCCTCTCCCATTGTGAGGAAGACTGCTCATTCATTCGGGGACCAGAAGGTCTGGGACAAAGCAGGTAAAACGGGTGGGTTGGCAGCGACTGGCAACTCTCACTTCCCTAATAGAAATTGTTTTTCCAAACCTCCACGGGGGGTTTGAACCACCCTGTTTAACTCGACGTGTATCTGTTTATTGTCTCCTTCTCCAAACGAATCGTTAAGTAAAACAGTATTACTGAGTTTGGAGAGAAGGCGAGAATTATATATATATTCCAAAGAAAAACATTCGATGTGCTTACTTCAAATAGTCCATCCATCCCCCAAAGGCCAGCGAGAACTGCAGGAGTCGGACGTTTCCTCAGTAAATAAAGGGATGGGAACAGCGCACACAAACACCCACCACACAGTCTCCTCTCCTTTATTCTCGCTGTAAACGCAGGCAGAGCCGCAGGGGCGGGCATGTGGGGGCCGCGCGGGCTCCTGGAAAGCCGAGCTCGTCCTGCCCTGCAGAATCAGGGGAACCCGGAATTTCAAAGCCCCGTTTTGAAAGCAGCCGGCGTCTTGAAAGGAGGCTCAGACAGAGTTTGCAGGGCGGCTCGGGCTGCACAATAGGCTGCACAGCCGGGGCTCTGTGCGCTGTCTGGCCCCAGTGAGCGAACCCTGTCCCCGCTGCCCTGCAAGGTCCAGGCCACCTCCAAGCCGGAGCCCGGGAGCCGCCCGCCTGCGTGGCGCTGTGCGGAACAACCCTCACTAACAAGTTCCACCCAGAGCGGTTCCTGTGGCAAGGCTGCCCGTGGGACCTCGGGGCATCAGGCCGAGTTTTCGGTTCTTCTTTCAAGTTCACTTACTTCAAAGTTTTCCATTTGAAGCCGATGAAAAAGCCTGATAGACGCAAGAGAAGAAAGAGCAGCAAGACTTTTTTTTTAAAGAACAGTTTTTCAAAATCCCCAAACAACCTAAAACATACTTCAAGCAAAGGAAAAAAAGGCAATTAAAAAGATAAATAGCTCAAGCAATTGAAAAGGAAACAAGGAGGGCATTAAGAGCTCCCCCCTTCACACACACACACACACACACACACACACATCCGTACATTCTAACAACAGTGAGAGAGACTACGGTGTAGGATGGGAACTCTGGACTTCCAGGAAAGAAGGTAAACCCCATCCAGGGGAATTAAGGGGGACTGTCTCAGACAACTGCAGTGGCTTCTTGCCATAAACCACATATTCCCATTTTGGTAGTTTTGCAGGTTGACAAGTGAATGTGAAAATTGTCCTGTTCCTCACTTCCCCATATTACTGATGCATCTTGAAACACAGGTTTTACCTTGCTTCCATCCCACCGGAAATCAAAGTTCAGAGAGGTTAGGGGACTTACCCAAGTTAACATGGCTATGTTACTTACCTGTGCCCAGGCCTGGATTCACAGAGGGCCCCTGGGCTTTTCAACACATCATTCTGTCTGCAAGTAAATAATAACATAGATAAATGAATAAATGAAACAAAGAAAGATAAGGGAGAAAATATGCCTGGCCAGGCGACGGTGCAGTGGATAGAGCATTGGACTGGGACACGGAGGACCCAGATTCAAAACCCTTAGGTTGCTGGCTTGAACAAGGGGTCACTCGGTCTGCTGTAGCCCCCTGGTCAAGGCACATATGAGAAAGCAATCAATGAACAACTAAGGAACTGCAAAGAATAGATGCTTCTCATCTCTCTTCCTTCCTATCTTCTGTCTGTCCCTATCTGTCCCACTCTCTGACTCTGTCTCTGTCTTTGTCTCTGTCCAAAAAAAGAAAGAAAGAGAAAGAAGATAAAGGGAAAAATTAAAAAAAAAAAAACTGGCTAAGGTTGGATTCCAATCCAAGTCCTCTAAAGTGTCTGGAACCTCAGTGCAGCTATCAACCATGTCAGCAACATGGGTCAAGTGCAAAGGCCATGCAAGCCTCTATGGAATAAGTGATAAGCAAGCAAGCCAGGTCTCAGTGCTCTGAAATGTTACGGTTTAGCAGAGACGTCGTATTTACACAGACATGCTTTCACTTGCTGTAACTCTGCTTTATAAATTTTATAAAGTAAAGTTACTTCCCTACTTTATAATTCACCATTACTGTGGAACTGGCGGGAGGTTAGAAAATTTTACTACTAACAGAGATACAAAAGTGGACTTTATATAATAATAATTACTTACCAAGTACTTTATGTCGGATTTTCGTTAAGTTTGGCAGAATAAATCTTTATAAAACAACTTACTAGCTGACCTGTGGTGGCGCAGTGGATAAAGCATCGACCTGGGAACACTGAGGTCGCCAGTTCAAAACCCTGCACTGGTCTGGTCAAGGCACATATGGGAGTTGATGCTTCCAGCTCCTCCCCCCTTTCTCTCTCTCTCTCTCTCTCTCTCTCTCTTTCTCTCTCTCTCTCTCTCACTCTGTGTCTCCTCTCTAAATTGAATAAAATAAAATAAAATAAATTAAAAAAAGAAAAACTTACTATAGTTAAATCTAAGTAATCGCGGCGCCGTTTGGTTGCTCTGCTACTGCCCACCATGAAAGCTGGAACGCCCACTAGTGGGCGGCAGGACCAGGTTGACTCCCACTGCAAAAGCAGGTGGTTTTTATCAAAAGGTTGACTACCCCTGATTAGTAGAGGAAAGAATGGGCACTAGCCTTGACTAGGAGAAAAGCTGATGGAAATGATGGTCAGTGCTTATCAACAGAGACCAAAAGTGATCAAGAACACTTGCTCTGAATCCTGGTGCTATAACCTCCTCCACTGTGTTGCCTTGGGCACATCGTTTAACTTCTCTTTTCCTTAGTATTATATTCAACAGTAGAGTCCTTGTGAATTATAAAAGAAGTAACATACAAAATGCAGAAAACAGTGTTTACTCTGTTTTAACTTTTAAATATCTGCTATTTTTGTCAAGCCTGGTTGCAAGCATTTTGCATTGATAGTCTTATTCAGTCTCTATGAGTGCCATGAGGTATCTGAATGTATCCCTAGTTTGCCGATGAGGAGACTGAGGCATTCAGAGTTTCTGCAGCCTCCCCAAGTTCACTCACCTAGTAAATGAAGAACTGAGCTCTAGACCCAGGTCAGACTAACCCAGGTTTATTCTTTCCATAAGTGTTCAATATTGCCTCCCCCAGCTTACAACAGAAGTGCAAGTTTAAGTTGGAGTCAGTCCCATGGTTTTTAAATATGATTACAACATTTCCCCTGTCCTAGACGTCTGCTAAGTATTGGGCAGGCCGAGATAAAGAACATAGTTCTTAATACCGAGTTTCAAAGACAACATCCTATCTACCATAGTCCTGTGGCAATTCCAGTTTTTCTAAATTTAATTTTATTTCTTTTAAGTATTCCAACATTAGCTCCCACAGTTCTCCAATGCAAGCCTTTACTTCAAACAGACTCTAGTCGTGGGATCAGTTCTCCCTCCCCCAACCCATTCTGTACATAAGACTGCACATTTTGAAGCTCAGAGCGTTAGCAAAGCAAGACCCAAAGAAGGGGCGGGCAACTATCTCAGAAAGATGTGATCAACCTCTCATCCACAGCAAAGGTAGTCTTGCAACACCTCGGTGGTTCCTGTGAACTTCTAGAGATGAGAGAGGCGATCCCTTTGCATAGGCTTGCATAGGCACATGGCTCTACGTCCCAAGGATTTCTTCTAGTATGAAACTGTAAATTCCATCTACGGTTCTACTCTACCCATGGGAATATATACAAACTTAGCCTGATCTCTCTGACCCCGGCTACTTTTTAGGCTGTTCCCCTCCCTATCCCACCTTAATTGTTTATTCTTTGAAATTGGTGTCACTGAAGCACTAGATCCTTCCTCAGAGAATATGATTTTCAGGCATGCCAACATCCTCAATCACTCGCCTCAATAGGGTCTAGAACTTTCCACTACTCATCATAAAGTAAAGATGCCTAAGAGAGGCAAAACTTTGGCCCCACCAGAGCCTTATAGCTGAACTTCTGTCAGGGCATTTTCCTTTCATGCGCGCTGTCTGCCTTTGCATTAGCTCTCCCCTACCTTGGGAAGGAAGCCTTTGGTGCCAGCAGCAATATTGTTAGTTCATCTGCATCTCTGTTGGGGAACAGGTCATTAATTGTTTCTCTTCTGCACTCGGAGGCTGGCTTTCTTTGGAAAAGTTGAGCATCCCTCATCCAGCAATGGTTTCTGCAATTAAAGCTCTCCACAGCCAGGAGTTTGATTAATAGCTGGGAGGTTTGTCCTTTGCTGACAAATGGAAAAAGAGAGAGAGAGAGAGAGAGAGAGAAATCAGATAGTGGGGGGAAGCTGAATGCATTTGCTTAGCACAGGGCCTGGTTAATGTCCTTTCCAAAGAAAGAGCTGCAGCAATTTCCCAGGGACTGAGGGGAGGGGAGGGGGAATCCCTTAAAAGCCTGCAAAGTAAAAACCAGATGTGCCCGTTCCTCGGGAGCAGAGCGGAAAGGGCTGTGATCGCAGTCTCGGGAGCTGGAGAGTTCTCCTCACGTGGCGCAGATGGGAAATCGAGGCTCAGAGAAGGGGACTTGGTGGTCCCAACGTCGCACAAGCTGCCAAGAGAATCTAGACCAGCTGTCGCTGAACTACACAGCTCCCAGAGTCACTGAGTCTCTTTGTTCCAGCTGGAAAGGAAGGCTGAGTCAATTAAGTCTGACTGTCCCAATTAAAGAGACATCGGCCCTGCATCTCACACTCTGCTTCCCGCCCAGTTCAGCCCTTTCTGTACCGCGTCACAGCCACCTGTGGCGGAGGGTACCTTTGGAGACTTAGAATAAGATCTGCAAGGCCACTTTATAAAGTCCCCTCCCTGTTCTTAGGGTTTCCTTCCAGGACTGCCCTGCGCAATCAAAATCTCCTGCCTCCATGGAGATGAGAAAACTATGACCCTCTTCTAGGACCACTGGAGTTTCTTCTCTCCCTCCTGAGCCTCCCAAGTCCCCCGACCTCTTCTGAAAGGACCTGGAAGGGATGGGTTGGATAAGTTGAGAATAGCTGGTTGCAGAAGGAAGTCTGTGGGTCACACAGCTAAGCTGTCAGCCCCAAGACAGACCAGCAGAGGCTGGAAAGGTAGATGGGAGCTGCCCAGAATGCTGAGGGCTCTTCCTGGGGCACAGCGAAGGTCAGGAGACAGTGGATACGTATATGGCGTTACATGTCAAGGCAAAGGCCAAATCAGAGATTAGGACATTCAAGAGATGTTGGGCAAGTGAGTTTGTAAAATTTGTATTTTTTGAGTTTGCTCACTTTTATTGTTAAAAATGGTGCTGGGCAGCCACATGTGTGCTTGCCCTCAGAGCAGGGCAGTTGATTACAAATTGCGGATTACCTTCCTGCTTGGGAAGGGCCATTGTTATGCTAATGTTCTCTGAAGGAGGGGTTTTCAAGCCAAAAAGTTTTACAAGCCGAGAAGGAGAAAGAAGAAGAGCCATTGTTTTTGCAGAGTGAGAGCAGGGAGGAAGAGAACTGGAGAGAAGGAAGCCCAGATGTCAGGGGGCTGAAGGAGAAGCCAGTTTGTGCAGAGAGAAGGGAGAAGATGTGCAGATGGGGAACCAGAGGTGACCGAGACTGGTGGGGGCCTTTGATTCTAGGAGAAACTGGATGTGTCAGTAGCTTTGTGAGCTCTGAGTGAAAGGGAAGTGTTTCCCTTCTGTGTGTTTTACTTGCCTGCTGGGGCGAGGCTAGAATAAAGAAATGGCCCACTGTTGGGCAGATGAAATATATTATGCTCACTTTGTTAAAGATGGCACTGACCACATGCAAGTTTTAAGAGTAAGCTTTTCCCCACACCCTTGACTGATTGGATGATATAGGGTGGTATACTCTCATGAGGAATCCTCCCAGTATGTCTCAGATAAATGACTTTGTATCAGAGACTTCCTTGTTTGTAGATTGGATTAAAGGTTTTAAATCTACACTATAAAGTGGGACAGACCGGGAGCTTGCTCTCTCTCGGTTCCTGAGGTTAGTATTAGAGAGGAGAGCAGATTAAGGCCACGTGGAGACCAGGAGAAGCAGCCAAGATGGTGGAGTGCTGAGGAAGAAGCCAGTTTGTGCAGACTTTGTGTAGAGAGAAGGAGATGGGGAACAGAGGTGAATAAGTCTGGTGAGCTAGAAACCTTTTGATTCTAGGAAACTCAGATAAGTCAGTAGCTTTGTGAGCACTGAACGAGTGGGTTTTGGAGCCCAGTGTGTATTTTTACTTGCCCGCCGGGTGCAAGCTAGAATTAAAGCTGATGGCTCATCAGTTCTTGGCTCCTGTGTTTCATTACTGTCCGAATCTAATGGGAACCTGCATGTGCCTGGCTATAACAGCTGTGGCTACTGGCCTTAAAAGAGATATCAGGGGAACTGAGGTATACAAGGCCAAGCCCAATGAATTCTTGTGGGTAGTGTATTATTGCAATAAGAAGGCTCGGTTCTCACAGACGTGCTTCTGTTAGATTTAATGGCCCGGTCCTCTGAGAGCAGGATGTAATAGAATCAGGTAGACATAGAAACTCTCCTAATCCAGGAGGTTAGTGTGTGTCTATAAGAAGAAAAGCCATACTGTGTCGTTAAGAGCCACGCAGTCCTTGATGTGAACATCAACTGGTTCTTATAGGATACATGATCTTAAGGAACTCAGTTTCTGAGCTTTGTTTTTCTCAACTCTGAAGTGGGTTTTAGTAATGTTTATATAGGATAAAATATTTACAGTTCTTAATATGGCGCTTGACACAGTGAATGATAAAAATTGTAGTAGTATTGACTGCTACATGTAACAATAGTGATAAAACAGGTAAGAATAATAACAAAATCCACTGGGGTGGAGTGAAGTGTTCTCATTGTACATTAAATAAGAAATTGCAGCCCTGGCCTGTTGGCACAGTGGTAGAGCATCGGTCTGGCATGTGGAAATCCTAGGTTCGATTTCCAGTCAGGGCACACAGGAGAAGTGATCATATGATTCTCTACCTCTCCCCCTCCCCTTCTCTCTGTCTCTCCTCTCCTTTCACAGCCATGGCTCGAATGGTTTGAGCAAGTTGGCCCCAAGATGGCTCCATGGCTTCACCTCAGGTGCTAAAATAGCTCGGTTGCCAAGCAACAGAGCAGCAGCCCCAGATGGGCAGAGCATCGACCTGTGGGGGCTTGCCAGTTGGATTCCTGTCCAGGTGCATACAAGAGTCTGTCTCTCTGCCTCCCTGCCTGTCACTTAAAAACAAAAGAAGAAGAAATTACAAACTGTGGCCTAGGGGAGCAGTGTAGCTCACCACCTGTCTTTTGTAGATCCCTGGGTACTAAGATTGGGTGGCACACTTTTTTAATGGTTGGAGAGAAAAATATGAAAGAAGAATACCATTTCGTGATCTAAGTATTCAAAATTCACACTTCAGTGTCCATAAGTAAAACTGTCTTGGCCGTATGTATCCATCCATTTAACATTTTGTCAGCGGCTGCTTTTGAGCTGCAAAGGCAGAGTTCAGTAGGTGTAACCCAGGCAGTACGGCCCCCGAAGCCTGGAGTATTTACTTGTGGGTCATTTCCAGGGAAAGTTTGCTGGCCCCTGGATTAGTTCTACCTGCCTTGCCTCTTACCCACATCTCTTTTAAGCTCAGTGCAGCTCTGCCCTGTTGGCTGTGCAGGCTGTGCCCTGGGGAGTTCAGCACGCTCTGGATGTGCCCGGTAACCCCCAGGTGCGGCGTCTGCATCCTCTCCCGCAGGCATGATGATAACCCTCCGTGTGAGTGTGGGCTGATAGACAACCGTCTGCAACTCTCTATGGGGAGCTGAAATAACTAGTTTCCTCAGAGTGTGGTACCCCCCACCCCCATGCAGATGTACGTGCTCTTTGCAAAGCCCTGGCAATTCAAATCATTAATGGCAGGGAATCTCACCCGTTTTATTGCCATAGTTACCGAGATTGCAAGTTTAGATGCTGTATTAGCAGTAAGTGCACAGTAATAATAGAAATCAGGGAGGAGGGGTCAGAAAGGAATCTGGCTCCAGCTTCTCCCTCCAGCATCCTGCAGGGCAAATATACCAAAGACAGTTTGCATTAAATTGCAAAGTTGGCAGTTTTCTATATATAAAAAAAAAAAATCTAAATAATTACTTTAAAATCTCCTGTCTTCCCCTGACTGGTTAACCCTCCCATGACTCACCTCATCCTGAAACAATGAAAAGGAGGTTAAAAGAAAAATAAGTGGTCAGGGTTACCATGGAAACCAAAGTGGAAGGCAAGTGCAAGTCAATTTAAGGTTTAAATGCATATGAAACAGATGTATGTGTGTGGACATATTTGCATGTAGATATCCATCTCCCCCTCTCTCCGCTATCCACAATGTGTTCTTCCTTCCAGCCCCCTTCCGGACACTCCCGACCCATGAGGTTGTCCTGACAATTTCAGGCCCTGGTAATCTCTGTCTTCTGGAACCCCATTGGAAATGTAGCCTGGATGCAGGAATTGACCTCTAAATATACACACTGCTTGGGTAAGAAATTTCAAGAACCCTCGACACCACAGAGTACTCCATGGTGTCAGTCTATATATATAATGAATTATAGTAGAATAAATCATTCTGGTGGCAAAAGCTCAGTCAAAACATCCGTTTCCCTATGCCAAGAAATAGTGGCTAATTATTGTTGCCACTACTTTCGTGCACAACATGCCTCCCTCCCCTATTGATCTAAGGAGCAACTTAAGTACATGAGAGAGATGCAGAAAGGTGAGATGGAGGAGGTTGGGAATGGGAGAAACCTTAGCATAGGAAAACAGGTAAAGGAGACTGCCACTGTGACACAGAAAAGATGCTCAAAGATGTGTTTCTCTGAGTTGAGTTCTCAGAGGTGTGTCCTGGGACAGACCATATTCTTGGGATCCAGAGAGTGAACATGGGTCAGAAGTGAAAATTATGGACCAGAGTTTATGTTTCACAAGGAATGACTTGCAGAGCTTCAAAGCTGTTCAGTATTAGAAAAGACTCTCATGTGAGGTAGTGAGTCCCCCAGCACTGGAAGCATTCAAGTTAACACTGACTATATTTATCTGGACATCATGGACTAAAAAGTATTGTGTGTATTTGATAAATTATAAAGAGGAAAGGAGCGTTTGCAGTGAGGGAGGTGGTGGCAGCAAGAAGTGGTGAGAAGTATGCAGAACTGAGTGGAAGCAGCTCAGAGATCGAGCATGGGGAAGTGCGTTTTGAGTTAATGGTACTCAAATGAATGGTACTCAAAGGAATGAGGGGTATGGGAGGGTTTGAGGTAGAAAGTGACGTGGTCACTGATAGGCTTTTAGAAGATATCTCTATCGGCTTGGGTGGCAGGGACGCGCCCCTAGAATGTTATGCAGAAGTCCACTAGTGCCGGAGATGGGGGCTTGGATTAAGGCAGAGGCAGTGGGAGGATGAAGAGCAGGACTATTCAGGACATCGATCAAAGCAGGAGAGACAGGCCATATCAGCCAGTCCTTCCAAGTTGGTTCCACTGACTGTCTGCCACTTCCATGCTTGGCCTCCTGAAGAATAGACCAGCCTCCCTTGCTTGCAAGAGTGGGCTCAGACTGTCTGCTGGGTTGCGAAGGTGGCAGTCACCTTGAGTGGATTCCCCACGCAGCTCCGCGAGAAGCAGAGCCTCCCCTCCGCTGCTCTGTCAGCTCCACTTTGCATCAAACCTGCTTTGTGTGTCACCAAGATATTAAAGTTGTGGATTGCAGTGCTGTGTCAGGCGATGCTGAGCTCAAACTGGGTCGGCCAGGGCTGACTCTCCAGCAAGACGTGGGCTCCTGGTGTCCCCACAGCCCTGGTCGCAGGCACTCCTTGGCCACCTCTCCCCAGCTTGCTTTGAGAGGAGGCCATAATAAGCGCGTAGCTTGGCCCTTCTATTCCTCAGCTCCAGGGGCGAATCATTCCAGACAGTCATTGTTTGTGCTCACGGGGATGACTTGCTTTTTCAAGTCTCTTTTGAATCATTCCTTTTCATGATACAGCAATAAGATGTGAAGAATCAATCGTTTTGAAACCCAAGCATTCAGGGTTCCCCTCGGCCGCTCCAGGCAGCCCAGGCACAAAACGGTGGGAGAAAGGCATAGATGAACAGAAGCATTTTCAGGAAGAGACACACAATGTCATTGTGAAGGGAATATTCATGCAGCTGGGGAGACACAGAGGTGGGGTTTGGGGTCAGAACGAGGAAGAAGTTCCCAATGCGCCTGTTCAAAGACAGAGGGGGCTACTTCAGTTCATTTTATTTTTCCGTTCAATCCAGTGCATACTTATTGAGCACCTACTGTGTAGCAGTTGTGAGATGATCAAAGTAAACAAACAAGATTCCTGTCTTCGTGAAGGAAAATGAGGCCCAGACAAGGGAGTTGAACTGACTGAAACCACACAGCTAATTTGCACCAGAGTCAGAACGTGGGGTATTGTCTTAGGGTTCATCTTACTAGCTTCCATTTTTGTCTTCCATTTGACTTATACTAATTTCTTCAGAATGACACATATGTTATTTTCTGGTTAATAAAAACAACAATGACCAAAACCATTAATGCCATTCTGTGAGAAAGTGTTAGGGAGAAGACAACTCCTCTCTTGCCTATCTCTGAGAGGTAGAAACTGATGCTCAGGGCATCCACATAACTTGTCCTGATTCCCACGGCTGAGAAGGGGTAGACTCACAGACTCGAATTCAAGCTGTTGACTTTTCTTCCATGCCATCATTTTTAAAATTATTCTTGATATGTCAGAAGCTATCCTTATCATACTTTGTGTTCAACAAATGATTATTACACAATTAGTTCGACCAAGTATTCCACAGATTAAATCATGTTCCCAGATGGTTAGTGCCCGATACATAATAATTGGAAAGATGTTTGTCTTATTCACGAACGTATCAGTAAAGAACGGGGGATGGGAAGTATTGTAATTTTAAACAAAAATGTTCATTTTGTTTTTAAAAAATCTCATTATGGTTTAGTTTTTTTTTTCTCCCTGTCATTTTCATAAGTGTGAGCAAATAATTACAAAGCTATAAAATGGAAGATGATAAGGTCGTGATGGCGAACCTATGACATGCATGTCAGCACTAACACGCATAGCCATTTTCAATGACACATGGCTGCATGTGGCCGCATACCAGAGAAGTATGGGGCTGCATATGGAGAAGGACGTTTCATCCTTGGCTCCTGCACGGCCAGGTGCAGTAGCCGAGGATAAAACATTTGCTGTAGTGTAGACACTCTGTGCCAGAGGTCTGTAGGCCAAAACAACAGAACTCCGGCACAGAGCATCTAGTTCTGGGACTTCCGGTTAAGCCGTTTTTCTCAAAGTAACACACAACCTGAGTTATGCTCGGTGTTTTGGCGAATTTTGACATACCAAGCTCAAAAGATTGCCCATCACTGTAATAAGGTGTCAAAACTCCAGATTGTCTGGGAATTGCTTCTTGAGAGAGCCAAATTTACCTGATTACTCTACTGATGCTCGTCTTCCTTCCCTGGTTTGCTCTTGTCATTCAGCCTGGGGTCACTGAATCCTGTACCCAAACTCCAACCTACTGCACACTTGGGGACAAGCCCTGAGCCCAGCCTATAGAAATGTGAGCAGCCCAAATCAGCACCTGAGGGCCTCAGCAGCTAGTCAGTCAGCCTGCTGGGCCGAGTTTGACCTGGTCCTGCATGCTGGAGTTGAAACTACAGGTGGCCCTTGTCTATGCCCTGCCTTAAGGCCTTGTTATAGAAACTGGGTTTTTGTGTGCATTCATCCATCCATCCGTTCATTCATTCATCACAAACTTAGAGCGAACACCTATCATCTGCCTTCATTTTTCAACTTCTTAATAACTATATAGAGGGAGCACTTACTCTATTGTTAGGCATTGTGCCTGGTACTGAAACACTGAGAAAACAAGACACAGTTCAGTTCTCTAGATGCTCACAATCTGAAACAATGTGCAAGAAGTGTGCCTGGAAGTAAAGTAACAACTGCAAAATAGCGTCATTAGATCTGCAGCGTAAGAACCAAGTGCTCTGAGGATAGGCAGTGGGGAATGGCTAGTTCTGTTCGGAGCGGAGCAATGAGGGATGATCAGAAAAGGCTTTGCAGAAGAAGCAAAGGGAAGAGTCATGGAAGACAGTTTAGGGAGTAAGTGCAAATACATTCCAAGCGAAGGGAACAGGAAGAGCGAAGTCAGCCTGCGTGAGGGGTCGCGTCCCTTCTGAGAAAGGTAGATGTGCTCCCGTAGCGTTAACTCCCAGTACTGAGTGCATAGGATGGCATAGGCAATGGGTTCGGTGCCTTGCACACATGATCTTGAGTCATTCCTTTAATTCTGAGATTATCTATTTCAAAGTTAAAGAAGTGCGTACCATCGCGCGGAAGTGGCTGACTTAAGGTTGCATAGCTAGGAAGATGGAGCAGCAACTGGACATCAGTCTGTCCATCTCCAGAGCCTCGTTCTTAGATCCTGTGCTCTGTGCCACGCTGCCTCCCCATTTCACTGATGGGGACAGTGGAGTCTAAGGAGGTGACTTCCTTTGCTGAGGGGCCCATGGTTATGACATGCAGCATCTGAAACTAGGTCCCTGTTCTTTCCACTCCCTAAACTGTCATTCAGTGCAGGGATTTATTAGAGAGTTTTCGGTGCAGAGACAGGAGCATTTTCCTCCTGTAAGTTAATGACAAGAATGCAGCTCCTCGGCCCTATGGGTGTTGTCCTTATGGTGCAAAACAGATATATCAATGCAGATTACCCCCTGAGTCCTTTGCATCATGAATGAAAAAAAAAGAAAATATCCAGCTAGAAGAGTTTCAGGGAAAATGAAAGGGAAAGACAAATAATGAGCTGACGGAGAAGGATTTGGAGGTCCCTTGGGAAGAAATGGGGAAAATAAAGACAACAGATTTTCAGTCGAAGCCGAGAAATCCCTTGGGAGTTAGGGAAAGGGTAGGCGGGAGCAAGGGCCGTATAAGATGTAAGAAATAAAAAGGACAGTGAAGCCTGCTCTTGTGTGGAAAAGCAAATAGAGCCCACATCAGTAAAGACAGCTTGGTCAGAAATCCACAGAGGAGGAATGGGGAGGGGAATTGTGAGAAACTAATGGAGGAAAAAGTAAAGAGCTGAGACTAAGGGTCCCAGCGGTGCTGTAGCGCACATCCCAGTAGGAGGAGAAATGCATGGCTGAGGAAGTTACAGCCCGAGAAGCAGTGTAGGAACTCAAAGGGGAAAAGCTAAGCGGCTTAGAAAGGACGCCTTGAAGGATGGAAATGGAATCACAGATACAGAGGCATCACGACGCAGAGTAGGGGGTGTGTACTACAAATAGGAAACAGTGTGTGGGCTCTGAGTGACAAAATGGGGCGATGATTTAAGCATAAGAAGGAAGGCATTGTGGATGAGCAACTGTAAGCGATTCATGAAAGGAGCAAGGGTCGGTTGCTAACACTTATTGATCATCTGTAATGTGCTCAGAATTTTACATATGGTCCGTTATTACATTCTCCTAACAGCCCTGTGTTGTCATCATATGTGGCCATGTATTTCAGATCCAGTAGAAATTGTTGTCTAGACTGAGGTTACATCTCTAGTACTGCTAGAGCTAGACTAGAATTGAGATGCCCCTGTGTCGAGACACACTCTTTTTCCCACGTGTCAGCCTGCACCCCATCAGGATTGGTGGGTTACACACTGCTCACTAGAGCAGAGCAAGGTAGACTTGGAAATTCTACTTAACCTACTCTTTTCTGTTGAAATACAACCGATGGAATGTTAGACGATATCAAGTGATTTGCATAGTCCCTGAAACACAAAGATTGCTCTGTAAGTGTTGGTTTCTGCAATTGCACCAAGTCATAATTTGGACCTGGAAAATGGATATGAATTCTGTGTGAGCAAGAAAAGGTATTTTAAAACTTAGAGGGGAAAAAAATGCTATAATTTCTGATCTTTTGGCTGCTGAGGGCTGATCATAAAACATCTCTTCTCAACTGCATGCTTAGTGACATCATGCTGGCATACTGAAATTAGCCAGGGTGGAAATATTTACACCATAAAAGTCAGCAAAGCTATGGCACATATACACAATGGAATATGATGGGGCCATGAAAAAGAAGGAAATCTTACCTTTTGCAACAACATGGATGGACCTGGAAACAATTATGTTAAGTGGAATAAACCAGGCAGAGAAAGAGAAATATCATGTGATCTCACTCATTTGAGGAATCCAATGAACAATGTGAATTGAGGAACAGAATAGACACAGAGGCGGGATCAAAGGGACCAGAGGGAAAGCAAACAGAGGAAAAGGGGATAAGAGAAGGGAAAGAGATTGGTGAAATTATACACACATAACACAACGTTATAGAGAGCAGAAAAGCTAATCCTGGAGGGAAGAGGAGAGAGCATTGTGGGGAGGGGGGCAAGCGGGATGTTGGGAGGAACACAGAGGTGTGGGATGCATTGAGGGGGGACACTAGAATCTATGTAAACACAATAAATTAACATTAAAAAAGAAAAAAAAATCAGCAAAAGGTATCAACTTTCTACTCCCTTCCCCTGACCCTGGAGAGCCGGTTGTTAAACATTCAGCAGCGCATCAACGAACATTCCCTACCTAGGGAAGATGTGTGATCTCAGTTATACAATAGAAAAGAATAAACCTAATATGTTTTTAAATGAGATTTCCACAAAAAGATACTTTTAGAAACAAGATGACTTACTTGAAACAGCGTAACAGACTTATTTGGAAGGAGATGTTTCACTGTCTTGGGGTAAGAAAGGCTTTGGGAAGTGGCTAGGTAGGAAGGTACATGTTTAAAATTGGAATCAGACAGCAGCTATTCAGACACATGTTAAAATTCTGAAGCACAATGTTGATTTTTTAAGAGTAGCTTCTGAAATAAATGCCTCAGGATTTAAATTCTGGCTTTGCCACTTACCAGCCATGGGATCTTAGGCCAGTTAATTAATTTCTCGGTTGCAATTTTATCTGTACAATGAGGATAATGATAGTTAGTGTTCCTCCAAGGAAGTCAGTAGGACTCTCTGAAGCAATATAGGTCAAGAGAGTCACATGATGCCTGGGACAGAGAGACCGCTCATGACAGGCTGACTTCCAGAGCTATACTGAACCAAAAACTGGGCCTGGAAAATTCATATGATATATGTGCGAGTGAGCATAGAAATGACAAGAGAGGAAACAGTGCTCCCTTTCCTGATCATTGTAGGGTGATAGCTGAAATCAATCTTTCAAATGCTGAGGTATTTGACCAGCACCTATAGGAGACGTTTAAACTTCTCTTAGAGCAGGAGAAGACTAAGAATGAATTAAGTTCTCGGTTTCCTTCCTATTGGAATAAGGTGGATGCTCCCAATCAGTGCTTCTCAAATCTGCTGGATTATCAGAATCATCCGGGGAGATTTAAAAATACAGTGTGTCCGTAAAGTCATGGTGCACTTTTGCCCAGTCACAGGAAAGAAACAAAAGACAATAGAAATGTGAAATCTGCACCAAATAAAAGGAAAATCCTCCCATTTTCTGTAGGATGATGTGGCAGCATGTGCACATGCGCAGATGATGACATAACACTGTGTATACAGCAGAGCAGCCCACGGCCATGCTAGTTGAGATGTGGATGGTACAGAGGAAAGTTCAGTGTGTTCCGTGGCTTGCTAAATTCGAATCCGTGACCAAAGTGCAACGTGAATATCGGTACATTTATAACGAAGCGCCACCACATAGGAATAACATTACTCGGTGGGGTAAGCAGTTGAAGGAAACTGACAGTTTGATGGAGAAACCCCGTTCTGGTAGGCCATCAGTCAGTGATGAGTCTGTAGAGGCTATACGGGATAGCTACCTAAGGAGCCCTAAAAAATCTATGCGTGTGTGTGCTCCACAATTACACCTAAGCAAGACTACAGTTCATAAGGTGTTAAAGAAATGTCTCTGTTTTACAGGGTACAAATTGCGGCTATTGCACGCTATCAAACCAGCGGATAGACCCACACGATGCACGTTTGCTACAGATATCGTTTGGATGTGTGTAGGGCAACAAATGGAGCCCACATCAAACTGCACTGAATAGGTATAAAACTGGGAGAGTTTTCTTTTTATTTGGTGCAGATTTCACATTTCTATTGTCTTTTGTTGCTTTCCTGTGACTGGTCAAAAGTGCACCATGACTTTACGGACACACTGTATATATATACTTTCCGTCCCTAACTCAGAAAAGTGTCTCAATGTCCTTAGGGACTGGGGTTCAGATGCCTCTCTCTTTTCTAACACTCCTTCTCCCCAGGATATGTTGGTGACTGGCCAGGTGTGATGACCGTTGAACTATACCTCATCTTTGTATCTGTAAATCAAAGCTACATGTATTTCACATCCAGGGGGATGTTTCTCTTGTACCAACCCTTGCACCGGCATATAAGGCCACTGACAGTCAAGCCCTGTCTAGGGAGTCACTGTTTGCAGGGAAGTCCATTCTAACACTGGTGTGATCTGGTTCCCATGAGAACTGTGGCATGTGCTGAATCTACGTCTGTCCCTCATCACACCTATCTCTGTCGCCTTAGTTTTATCTCGCAGGGTCAAGCCCAGTTTTTGGAGCACATAGCCTGGTATCTTGGGAGCGCCTGGCAAATACCCAGGGAAGCCTTATCAGCCAGAAATTTTACTGGAGGTCAATATCAACAATCAAAGAGAGCTGCTGAGTTGGATCCAAACTGGCTTATCTTTAAATCTCAGAAGCTTTGAGGTATGTGATTAAACCCCAGACAAACAAAGGAAAGGGTGACAGTACAGTCATTTGCAGAGGAAGCAAAAAGAATATGTAGCTCAGGAAGAAGAGGAGTTTTAAAAAAAGGAAGGAAGGAAGAAGGAAAGGAAGGAAGGAGGAGAAAAAGAAAGAAATGAAAGAGAGAGAGGAAGAGGGAGGGATGGAAGGAGGGAGAGAGGAAGAAAGGAAGAAAAGGAAAGAAAAAGAGAAAAAGGAAGGAGGGGGAAGAAAAGGGAGGGAATGAAGGAGAGAGAAAAGAGAGAGAGAAAGAAAAAGGAAGGAAGGAAGGAAGGGAGGAAGGAAGGAAGGAAGGAAGGAAGGAAGGAAGGAAGGAAGGAAGGAAGGAAGAAAGGAAGGAAGGAAAAGATACACACACAAGAGCCCACAAGTACTTACTATAATCTAAGCAGACCTGTCCCACTGTCTTCTGGGTAACACATTCTAGGGCAACTTTAGAGGATCGAGGAGAGGAGGACTTGTCACCTCCTAGGAAGTGAATGATGCCATGGGAATTACAGATAATCCCACTCTCCTCTTCACACCCTCCAAGAGACTCAGAGGAATCCATGTATATGTTTTCTTTTTTCCAGATATGTTTTTCCTCCGTTTTATAAGCACTGGCCTAGATTGTGTCTCTTTTCCTTCTACTGTTTGGCCAAATACAACTGGAGACATGACGAGGCTGAACCTTTGCTGGGAATAAACAAGAATAAAAAACAAAGCTGTGCACATTAGACATTTACATTCCTAAGGGCCTCCTGTCTCTTCCACTCGGGGCCTTTGCTCAAATTAAATTACCTTCTGCCTGTTGTCAGCCAGTGTGCTCTGTATATCTAGTGTCTGCACTATTAAGATGAATGAGTAGAGCCCACGTGGTTGGGTCAATCGACAAGAGACATCACTGTTGCTACCTTCTCTCAAAAAGGAGCAGATTATTTTCTGGCCCTAAAGGCCCCATTCCATGCTTTATGGGATGGAGCTGAAATGGGCCAAGATTCCTAAGATCTCTTAATTCCTTCTGAAACAAGACCAGGAATCTCTTTGATATTCATTGAAGCAATTGAGGGTATGGCCACCATGTCCAACTTTGACTCCAGTCTTTCTCCCTTCAGTCCGTCCACCACACCAGCCCCTGAGTCATTGAGCCAAAGCTCATTTCTGATCTCTTCACTTCAGTAGAGAGCTTCGCCATTTTTCAATACCTTAAGATATGTCAAGTTTCTCTGAGATCTGGGCCCCTCACTGCTTTTCCAGCGTATTCTTGTCTTTATCTCCTTTATTCTTTCATCATTGAAAGTAATTATAATAATGAGTATTATTTACTGAGGGCTTACTGTGTGACAGTATGCCAATCACGTTCTAGTTGTTATATCCATTTATTTTATCCCGTTGTCATTCTCTGAGGCAAGTAGCTGCATGGGGCCCATTTTACCAGGCATGATGATAAAATTTAGGAACAGAGGAGTTCAGCAACCTGCCCTGGTCACACAGCTCATATGTAGTAGATCTGGCACTTTGGTCTGCCTGTCACCAAACCCTAAACTTTTAATCAGAAATCTTCACCTCCTGTGTATCACACTACAGTGTGAGCACAAGGTCACATATTTGTCTCTTTCTCTGAACTAAATAACAGATTAAAAATAGTGCTTTTTGTCTTTTACTGTTTTGATCCCGAGCTGGAACAAAACTGTGGCAGACTTTCAGAAAATGTCCTTCATATTTTATTATATTACGTTCTATCTCCTAGTGGTAGACAGAGGCATGGTTAGAACTAGGTTCTAGCTGCAGACTGCGTCAAATCATGCTTCTGTGCCCTGTGGATTTATAATGAACTAGGGCCGAGTGGTTAGCTGCTTTGTGCCTTACTGTCCTACCTGGATAATGGGGGTTCAAGTGAGGAGTAAATGAGCACTTTGAAGAATGTTGGGCACAGAGGAGGTTCTCCACAAACGACAGCCCTGATCATCAGCTGGCTGCCAGGTGACCCATAGCACTGTGCGTTCAGTGTAGGCACATAGCCGTCACGCTGCTCCCTCTCTCTGCTCTGCTGGACCTGGACCCTCCTGAGCATAGAGGTCATGCTTTGTTAGGGTTTGCGCACCATTCCCCTTAAGGGCCTGCTGCACAGTGTGAGCTCAGCCAAGGTTTTTTGTTTTTTTTTCTATTTTTTCTTGTTTATTTAGACAATTTTAATGGGTGACATTGGTCTACTAGAGCACATAGATTTAGAGAAAGCATCTCCAGATCATTTTGACATTCGATTATGTTGTATACCCATCACCCAAAGTCAAATCGTCCTCCCTCACCCTTCATTTGGCTTTCTTTATGCCCCTCCCCTCCCCCACCCCTCCCCCACCTCCCTGCTCCTCCCCCTGGTAACCATGGAATGGAATCGAACAGTTCTTAGTATTTTCTGATTTACTTATTTCACTCATTATAATGTTAACAAGGTCCATTCACGTTGTCGTAAATAATCCTAAGTCATCTTTTTCTAATGGCTGATAGCCAAAGTAATTCTAAGGGGTAATAAATGAAGCCTGGGGCATTACAATACCTGGCTTCAAATTATACTACAGAGCCACAATAATCAAAACAGCATGGTATTGGCAGAAAAATAGACACTCACACCAATGGAACAGAATAGAGAGCCCAGAAATAAAACCACATATATATGGTCAGACCATCTTTGATAAAGGAGCCAAAAACATACAATGGAGAAGAGAAGGCCTGTTCAATAAATGGTGCTGGGAAAACTGGACGGCCACATGCAAGAGTGAAATTCGACTACGGTTTGTCTTTTTGTACAAATAATTCAAAATAGATCAAAGATCTATTTTGTAAACCTAAATGTAAAACCTAAAACAATAAAATACATAGAAGGAAATATAGGTACTAAACTCATGGACCTTGGCTATAGAGAACATTTTATGAATGAAACCCCAAAGGCAAGGGAATTGAAGGCAAAGATAAATGAATGGGACTACATCAGACTAAGAAGCTTTTGCACAGCAAAAGAAACTGATAACAAAACAAACCGACTACCAATTAAATGGGAGATGATATTTCGAACAATAGCTCAGATAAGGGGCTAATATCCAAAATATATAAAGCACTCACAAAACTTAACAACAAACAAGCAAACAGTCCAATAACAAAATGGGAAGAGGACATGAACAGGCACTTCAGCCAAGGTTTTTGAATGAGCGGGTGCAGTATTTTGGAGTGATGTTCATTCTGCCACCCAGGCTATGGAGGACTAAAGGGCTAGCAGGGGGGATTCTCACTTGCCCCCTCCAGCTTCCAGGCCTGTATGAGCAGCATCGGTCTGCTTCCTGATGTCCCATTCGGCACTGGCTCAGCAGCTAGTTTCTAAAGCTGACCGTGTGTCAGACCGTGCGGGGACCAGGTGCCAGGCACTGTGCTGAGGGTCTTACATGCGTCACCCCGTTTCATGTAAGCACATTACATTTCACCCAGTGCCTTGGAGAGAAAGTGGTGAACAGTGCAAATGAATTGCATGCCTTGTGGAGGACCCAGGGGGCGGGACCTCTGTGTGCATTTCCGCCAGAAGAAGAAAAAGCCTGTGCAGGAGGCTTCTCCAGGAGTGGTGCCCCCCCACCCTCCAGGACAAACACTCTCTGCTCCTTGCGGGCCCGCAGCCCCTACAGAGGAACGGGCAGGTCTGTCTCCAGTCGCCCTTCTGGATAAGCCTTTATTTCCCAACCAGACACCTGTAAAGCCACAACTCTCAAGGCTGCTTCCGTATCACAGGTGAAATGATGGACCAGCTCACATGCATATTTGGCTGATTTGGGCTTCATTTAAATATTCCTGTCTATATATCTGTCAACAGAGCTGTCACACAGTAAAATGAAATACCTGGGGGGGATAATCAGCCCCATCGTTGGAGTTTTGAGTGTCATCTGAACAATCATGTATAAAAGATTTTTGAGAGCAGAATTTGGGAGCCCAGCCTTTGGAATCAGGCCCACATGGGTTCCAGCCTTACAGCTTACCAACTGAAACTTACTAGCTAAGTGATTTGAAAGAATCAGTTCCACCTCCCCAAACCTCAGTTTCCTCCTCTGCCCACTGGTGATGATGACACCCGTCTCCCTGGGTTTGGGGAACACGAAATGAGGCGATGCACATCAGATACCCAGTGTCATGCCTTGTGTGTCGTAACTGCTCCAAGATGTCTTTGTTTAGTATAAATGGAATTAATATATTTTCATTAGGATCGGTTTTATTCTTACTGTTTCGTGGTAATAGAAGGAAGTCCTACATTGGATAAAACATTGAGCAAAGGCTTCTAAAATGACCACCACATACACACACACAAGCAAGCGTGCACACACGCACAAATTTTGACCACAACAGCGAAACACCCAACATAAGAGAGTCAAGTAGAGCTGCACAGGTTCATGCCTCTCCTGTTTCCCTGACCCCTTCCCTCCATCTCTGTCCTTTTCTATTACTATCAGCAGGCGTAGAAGTATTTAGTCTTAGCGTTTCACTACTGCTGCTAGTGCTGTCTTGCTTATACACTTAGCAGTGTGCAGTGGGAACAGGCACATCTGGCTGGAATCCAGGCCAGGCCTCTCACTGACCCCGCGACCTTGGGCACAACAGGAGGCTAGCTGAGGGAACCCCGGGAGCCCAGGCCTAAGTCTGCCAAACTAATGTGCTCATCCTAGAGAATTCTTTCGAAGACGTGTATTTTTTTGTGTGATGTTTCACATTCTATCTCTGCTGCTCAACTGGCATCTCCTTGAGGGCAGGAGGTGGCTTTCTGTTCTCTGTGTACCTTTTCACTATCTGGTGTAACGCTTTGCTTTCCGTCAATACCCTCTGGCTGCTGTCTCCGTAGCTACCGGTTTCTAAGCCATGGAGCCTATTTAACTGAAGTGTCTACATCAGGGAAGCAAACTGCCCCGTCAAGAATCTTTAACATGTGGCCATGAAAATAGGGGAAGGAGAAGTTACATAACCCTGTTATGCAACCGGCAACAATTCTGCCGCCAGTGACTCGTTTTCTTCGCGGGGGTGACTCCCTGATGTTGTAACCTCCCAGAATGCCTTCCTGTTTTTAGAAAGGGAGGGTGGGGTCACCACAATTCCCAGAAAGTTTCAAAAGCAAAACAAATAATCAGTTACATTACTTCAAGCCTGAGTTATAACTTCACCAGCAGCACCCAACAAGTTCATAGCTCAAGGAGGATGAGAACTTGGGCTCCGGTCCCAGGCCCCACAGCCCAGCGGACTTAATGCTGAGAAATTACCTAAGCTTTCATTCTGATCGTGTCCTCCCCATTTCTTAACAAAAGCACACACACACACACACACATTCACACTCACACTCACAAAAATAGTATTTTTAAATGATCACTAAATGCCTTGCACTTTATTTGTATTGCCTCATTAACTATACGGTCCTTAACTGAAAGATGAGCTTACTGAAATACAGTTTTGATGAACGGCTTTGCCAGGGTCAACTGGCATCCACACAATTTCTAGCTATCCTACTTTGTCTCTTTCTACCACCCTGTGCTATATAGCTGCACTCTTTTCTGCTCATGGTTTCCCAGACTTATGCCTCTGCTTTGTCTGATAATTCCCCTCCCTTGTTCTCCACCATGGTCTACCTACAGAACTCTTCTGTTAATATTTCCAGCTCAAATAGCACCTCCTTGGTAAAGCCTTCCCTGACTGCTTCTAGGCAGAACAAATGCCCTCCCATGTCGACATAACAGTTTGTGTGCACATGTGAGTGTACCGATTATTTGTTGACACATCCCTCACCAAATTGAATCCTGGAGCGTGTCTTTGTTATTTATGTTGGCGACGTTGTGGATCTTGCCAGATGCTCACAGCAGGGGAGCTCTTCCATGAAATTGGGATGAAGGGATGAGGGAGGTGATGAAAACTCACAAGGAGAAAGGGAGGGCTTTACCTCAGCTACTTATACTGCCAGCAAATCTGAGAAGTAGGTATTCGTGTCCTCGCTTCTTCACAGCTGATGCAAACAAGACAGACACCAAAACTTGGCATCAGAACCCGGATTCTTCTGGTTCCCATGCTTGTGATCTTTCCAAGACATTAGACAAGGAAAAGGCACATGCTTCGGTGGGAGCAGTAGGCATTGCCACATGCAGACACAATTAATGGAGTTCATCGATAAGAAGGGATGGAAAAGAGTAAATGGAAGAAGAACATCAAAAATAATAATAATAATAAGGATAATGGAATACCGTCAGTGCAAGGCAGAAAGGAGCATGTGGCATCCTAGGCAAGAAGCCATGGAATGCCAATCAGAAGGAAGGAAGGCAGATGCAAAGGAAGGAAGATGGTGGTGACATTTAGGCAGGTTAGAACGGCGCCGGGATTGAACTCCAGATAACTGGATGAGTTTTCTTCAGAACTGTTTCAGGAGCCAGAAGAAGGTGAAGGGCAAAGACAGAGTCCTGCAGCAGGCCAAGGAGGAAGAATGATTTAGAGACAGATGCCACAGCTCGGGAAGGGGCTGGCCTGACCTCGCCGCTTGAGAAGGAAGTGCCTGGGGGGGTCTGGCAGCCTGGCCATGAAGTACATCCTCGGCGGCTGTTTGCAGTGGCATATGGGTGAGGGAGGACAGCAGCCCCGCAGTGATAGAAGGGATCATTGCAGATGGCATTTTAAGAAACAGAGCAGGAAGGGAGGAGGGACCAGAGGTCTCTGCTGATACCAATTGCCAACTATGAAATGTATGCAGAGTGTTTCCTCTTAACTGGCGAGAATGTGCAGATGGTGAGAGGCACGGGGGCTTGAATGGTGCCTCCACAGTGAACTATTCCGGAGCCTGGGAGATACCACTTTAAATGTCAAGTGTGGGACAGGGGAAGGGTAGCTGCAAGCATGGCAGCATGAGAATGTTCTTGGATGTAGGCATGCTGTAATTCTCTCCTGAAGATAATTCGGATTAGCCAAGGAACGCATTGCTGAAATATAGAAGAGTCTTGAAAAGATGACATATGGATTAATGTAGAAGTTCTTAAGTCTGTAGGCAAGATGGGAAGATGGGAGGTACTCATGGGATTGTAGGGTTGAACAGAGGAGGGACCCTCTCTTCAAGTAGTTTTTAATCATGTATGTATCCACGTTTCCCATTTATATAGCACTTTCTTAAATTTTATGAGTCCCCCGATCCATTTGATTCTCCTAGCTGTCATAGAAGTGACTCCATAAACCACTCACTCATGAACAAAGGGCGACCAAGAACCAAGTGGTTTTTAAAAAGAGAGTGGTAGGGCCCATTCACCACCCAGTTGTCTTCACTCCCGCTTCCAAAGTCTTCCATCTACCACTCAATTTGGTTGACAATAGATATATTCCAAAAATGAGGGAGGCTGGGAAAATGATAAATGCATGAATAAACCACTACTTAATTATTGAGTCTCCTGTTTTCATACAGTGTCAGGATTTGTTAAATGCTAGAACCCCATGTCAAGGATACTGGGACATCCATATGATGGAGTTACACTTCTAATCACAGACTAGAATTGCTGAAGAGGATATCTGCTCCAACCCCTGCATTGTACAGATAAGGAAGCAGTCCTGGACAGGCAAGCCTACTAGAATGTCAGAGCTTGCCTGACCCTCGGTCGTCATTTGGTCCACTGCTTTTCCATAGGCAATTTTTCTCCTGGCATTTTCAAATCTGTTTTTACACCTGCATACTGCCTGTATTTTTTATATTTTTCTTTGCGTTTTTAAGGCCCACATTTTTTTTTAACAGGAACATAGAGAGAGAGAATCAGAGAGAGGGATAGATACGGACAGACAGGCAGGAACAGAGAGAGATGAGAAGCATCAATCATTAGGTTTTCATTGCCATTGCTACACCATAGTTGTTCATTGATGGCTTTCTCATATGTGCCTTGGCCACGGGCCTTCAGCAGACCAAGCTACCCCTTGGTAGAGCCAGCGACCTTGGGTCCAAGCTGGCGAGCTTTTGATCAAACCAGATGGGACCACGCTCAAGCTGGCGACCTCGGGGTCTCGAACCTGGGGTCTTCTGCATCCCAGTCCAATGCTCTATCCACTGTGCCACTGCCTGGTCAGGCTAAAGCCCACATTTTGTTGATTATTTTTTAGAGATGAAAAAGAGAAGGAAGAGAGAGATGAGAAGCATCAACTCATAGTTGCTTCACTTTAGCTGTTCATTGATTGCTTCACATATGTGCCTTGACTGGGGTGGGGGGGCTTAAGCAGAGCTGGTAACCCCCTTCTCAAGACAGCAACCTTGGGTTCAAGCCAGCGACCCACATTTTGAATTTATATATTTTTAGGGGATTGTATTCCTTATTATTCACAAAAGCTATCATAACTAGAAATTAACCATAACACCTATACATTGTCATTAAAGGTAATATGCTCATCTGTTAGCCATGTAAATAGTTCATTTACCAACATACCACACTATGGAAAACACTGATCCAGCCCAAGTGTCCCACTTTACAGAGACAGACTTAGGTCCAGAGAGAAGCTCGGAACCACACCACCACCACCCCTGCTCACTCCCTCATCTCAGCAGCTACTGCTCCAGCAACTGACAAAGATGTTCCCCTCTCCTTGGGAGGCTGAGTTATCTGACCTGGGCAAGTGCTCATGCCACAGCCCGTCCGACCAAAAATGATATGCACAGAGGACTCAGCAGGAGCCGGCACTGAGCAGAACATTCGGGCATCCACCCTTTGCTGTTAATCTCCAAAGGTTCTCTTGGCAAGTAGAAAGTTTCTCCCACAGGTATTTCCCACTGAGGAGGAGTAAGCACCTCCAGAAGACTCAGGGCCTCAAACTTAATGATCAGAGCTCCTGAAGATCAACTTTGAATGCTCACGACCCCAACACCCCCCAACAGTATTGAAAAATAGGTTCCCAGGAAGAGACTGACAAGCAAGCCTTTGCTCAGGGGATCCTGGTGTTTCCCAGAGAAGACCATTTCCATTTGCAAAAGTGCAGCTGATAGATTTTGTTTTGAAATGGAAAGTAAAAAAAAAAAAAAAAATTAGCAGCAGAACTAGGAGAATTCAGGGTAGACCAGGACATTTTTTCTGGTCTAAATCGATGCCAGGTCTCAGCTGTCCTGGAGCACAAAGAAGTTAAACTGGTGACACACTAGAAAGAACTAGGAGAACTAAACAATTGCTGTGGTCACAGCCTCTAAATGAATATCGGAATTTCAGAATCCAATAGGCCAGCTCTGCTCTCCCAATGAATCAGACCTGGTGGGACTGAGAAGCAATTTTACTGTTGAAAGAAAGAAATTATCTGACCAATGGGTTGCCTCCTTTCCTTTAACTAGAAGAATGACCTACCCCATTCTGTTAAGAACCTGAGCAATACAGTTCAAGGAAAGACTAGCAACCAGAGTAAACTTGGGGTGTTATCCTCCGTTTTCTATTATAACTGCTGTTCCCAGGCCTGCCTGTGCATTAAAATGACTTGGGGAATATTTCAAAAATCCAGATTCCTTGAACTCAACCTCTGACAGTAAATCAGAATTTCCAGCAATAAGGGTCATAAACATATCTAGAAAAAGAGGTTGACAGATACAGCATAGTTAAGGTCCTCAAGTGATTCTTAAGCACAGGACTTTAAAAAAGTCAGAGTTGGTGAGCTTTATCCTCTTGATGTAGTATTTCCGCTGTTAATCGTTTCCTTGAAATCATCTTAAATGTAAGTTGCCTGGAGTCCGTGTTGAAAATAGACTGAATAAAACTGAAGGTTGGGGGGTGAGGCCAGACAAAGACGAAGCAGATGAGAGAGAGAGGAAGAGGGAGGGAGAGCTCACACGATTAGCTAGCTTGATGGAACTTCAGGATCTTGGAACAGAGATGGATCTCTAGCTTTTGGAGAGAGACTTCTGTTACCTGTCTAAGAAATGAAGTGACAGACAGCACCTCTGGGGATTTTGTGAGGAGTTCAGAGCCTCTGAAACTGTCCCGTCATTTTTTTTTTCTGTACAGTGCCTCCCAGAAAACCCCTCAAAGAGGGAGACTGTTCATTCCTTTTTGTGAAGGTGGGAAGACCCCCAAGAAAGGGTCTAAAGAGAAAGATGAGAGGGAGTCCCAGGAAGGATTTGGGACATAGGACAGCACCTCCTGGCGGGGCCCTGGGCAGAGGGAGTGAGAAGGTTCTGGGGAGCAGTGAATGACCTCCAGGCGGGGTTATTGTCAGCTCTGTCTTGATGGCTCATGGGAGATGGGGTGTTGTTAGGGAGAGACAAGAGCTCAAATTGGAAGCTGGCAGGCTTTGATTTAATTACATAGTGAGATAGTTTCTTAAGAGCGTACAACATAATCCTTTCTCCTGAACGCGGGTTTAATGTTCAACAATACACTTCTCGCATAAACAACATGTCGTTGCTGAACCCTTATTTCCATCCCCAGAACTGCTTGCAGCCTTGCAGAAACCCATTATTTTATAATTATAATCAAGACTATTAGGAATGGGCAGTTTGTGCCAAAAAAAACCATTTACACTCAGAATTGTCACTTAGCACTGTCACGGGGAGGTATCATCTCTATTTCTGTAGAAACCAAGGAGAACCGCAGACATTGCCTTTTAAACTTCCAATTTCTAAGCGGCACAGGATTCACTGACCTCGTCTGGATTATTTTCCAGTCACTCCTCTGACATGCCCCTGCTAGAGCGTCCGGGACATCGCAGCAGCTGTTGCATGGTGGGAAGAATGCAGCCTTGGGAACTGGGCCAACTTGGTCTCATACCCTAATTCTCTCCTTCCCAATTGGGGGTTTCACTGTTGACCCCTCAGAGTCTTCATCTGAGAAGTGACACCACCACCAATGCTTGCCCATATAATTTTAAACAAATTAATTAATGTGCACATTAGAGAAATCCCAGGCATGTACCCCAAAGCTTAGGAAATATTATTGTGATGAATACATAGAAGCTGTATCACTGTAGACCAGTTGCTCATTATCTCTGGATCTCCATTTCCTCATTGTCAAAATGGGGAGACCGGTCCCTAGCTCACAGGGTCGTGGAAGCAGCAGATGAGTACAATGGTGCTCCGTGACTTTGGTGCCTTTTGATCAACCACTTATTCCACGGTGTTCGCTTTAAATTGAAAGATGTCATGATCTCCGTAATGGAGCCCAGAGTGTATGATCTTATTCCAACCATCTAAAGTGTCCTCAGCTTTTGGGACTGCCATCCCCCATAATTCCCATCAGGAAGTGAGACTGAACAGAGAAGTGATACAGCAACTGAAACAGGCTGTTTACAAGATGGCCATTGTCTAGCGGGTCCGATCTGTCCATTGCTAAAAAAATCTTTAATCACTGTATCTCTGATTTACTTTTGCCCAAGTTCAGAAGGCTCTGCTAGTAATACCAATGAGTATCACTGGTAATAATTACCTTTGGTTAACATCAGTCAAAGATGACATTGAGTTAGAAGGTCTTATGCATTTCGGGGAGAGAACAGTGCTCTGGAGTGGGACAGTGGTTAAGAATCTTAGCGAAGAAGCGAAGTAGACTTACAGCCTCACCTCACAGCTACAATGTGTTAACATGTTACAGAATGTCTCCACACATTATAGAATGTCCCCAAGTGTCAATCTCTTTATCTGTATATTGGAAATAATCACTATTTCCTAATGTGTTGATGTAGCAAAGTATATGAGAGATAGCACATAGAAAGCCCTTGCACAGAATGATTGTTCAGGGAAAGGTGATAATTGTTATGATCATCTGCATTATCATTATAGCCATTTGAATAAGGTGACCAACTTTTTTACAATGAAAAGGAAGACAAAAATAAATTGAAGAAAACAATATTGTACATAAAAAATATTTTATTCATTGCAACAGTAATACACTGTATGATAAATGCATAATAAAAACATTTGTAATATTTTATTTTGTAATTATGCTTACATGCCTATTAATTTTTAGTAATAATTGTAAGAAAAAATTACTCATTTAGATACAAATATGTCACATCAGACGCAATGGATTGACTCTGCATCGATCCAATTCAGACATTTACAGATTAGTCTAGCAATATCAAAAAGGAGGACAGGTAAGTTCAGCCCTCCCACACTTTGAGGGAGGGCTGAACTTACAAAAGAAGGACTGTCCTCCCAAAAGGAGGACGATTGTCACCTTACATTTGAATGACTTTCCCACAATCACT
This sequence comes from Rhynchonycteris naso, assembly GCA_037038555.1. Taxonomy (NCBI): domain Eukaryota; kingdom Metazoa; phylum Chordata; class Mammalia; order Chiroptera; family Emballonuridae; genus Rhynchonycteris; species Rhynchonycteris naso. The sequence continues at coordinate 16,507,861 of CM072996.1, forward strand.
CAAAAAAGTAAATGGAGGACCTGGACCAGATCTCGGTTTTCACCCTCCCAGGAAGCTCACTGTCCACTGCACCAGGGTGCTGCTGCATCATAAGTGAACGGAGTGTTTCTCTGCCACTTTGTCAATTCTAGCAGCAGTGTCTGGTCCCTGAGTATATGCTTCAGATCTGGAGCCCTGCCTTCCCTTTCTATTCTCTCTCTTTGAGAGTCAAACCCCTGAGTTTGACTATGGCTGTGAGACTGCCTGCCTGAGAGACTTCTGGGATTCCAGGTTTGTGTTTATTTATACTGTGCTTAGGGCAGCCCTTCAAGCAGCTAAAATTAGAGCTATGCTGTGCTCCCCTCCACTCTAGATTTTATCTGTACAGTAGTAGTCTTGTAGGATAGGAGCGATTTAGCTTCCCTATTCAAGGAAACTAACTGAAATCAGAGACATTAAGGAACTTGATCCAACATTATATTGTGAATGTGTAGAAGGACAAGAATCCAAATCCCTGCCTGCTGTATGCACCTGCTAGACTAGTATGGACATGAAACTCCATGTAGAATATTTTAAAAATCTGTAACTCTCTCTATTTAGTAACAATGGCTAGAATATTCCATGGGAAAAAAAAAATAAAAAGAAACTTTCCAGCCACTCCTGATTTTCAAATCCTCTGTAATCTTCTTCAACTAAAAAAATGGATTATTAGCATTCCAGGTACTGGGCTATAAGTCTAAGTCTCAAATTCTCAGTTATTTGGGTCTTCCGACTAAGCCGAGATAAAAGAAGGGAGAATCATGGTGCCTGTGGTACACAGTCCAAGGGGCAGGTCTGTTGCTCCTCCTGCAGATCATCCCACCTAAATCCCGTTTCAAGGTGCCGACATTGATACACTCAGACTCTTTGAGTTAAGCCTCGTTGTTGAGTTGGTTTCCAATGACTCATCACTGCCATTTAATGAAGGCATTGAAAGGAAGAGTCTTGTTTAAAACCATGTGGCAGAAAGGATCTCTGAATGAAGAATGGTTGGGTCATCGGTACAAATGCAGAAATAGCTGAACCTATCTGGATGGACTGATTTGCCTTAGAACCTCATATAAAAGAGTTTACTCCATCAGGAAAGAGAGTTGAAGTGGGAGAGGCTTCGTCCATCCTTGCTGGAGAAAACAGTTGGTTTCAAGTGCCTGATGTCTCTGACACAGCTCATCATTCAACCTAATAATACCCATCCTTTGGTTCAGCCATCATGCCTGGCTCTAGTGTTGACCCCTGGCAATAACAATGAGAAAATAAAAATGAAGAGCAGTAACATTCCAATCTGTGTATGAAATAGGGGGGAAGGCACTAGAGAATACCATTTAGCATAGTTGTTTTTTAATATCCAGAGACTGGGTTTAAGTGTAAACTCTGCCGTTTATGACCTGTGTGAATTTGAATAGGTTACTTACAATCCCTGAGCCTCGATTTCCTCATAGATAATAACAGTGATGTTACTATTGCCCATCTCATAGGCATGGTATGAGCATTTAAATTAAATATTATACATAAAGAATTAGAATGGGACCTAAAAATGACCATTAAAAATAGCTATGGTGCCTGACCAGGCAGTGGCGCAGTGGATAGAGCGTCGGACTGGGGTGTGAGGTTTGAGACCCCAAGGTCACCAGCTTGAGCACGGGGCCCATCTGGCCTGAGCAAAAGCTTGCTGGCTTGGACCAAAGGTCGCTGGCTCCAGCAAGGGGTTACTCGGTCTGCTGAAGGCCTGCGGTCAAGGCATGTATGAGAAAGCAATCAATGAACAACTAAGGTGTCGCAAGGAAAACCTGATTGATGCTTCTCGTCTCTCTCCATTCCTGTCTGTCTGTCCCTATCTATCCCTCTCTCTGAGACTCTCTTTCTGTTCCTGTAAAAATAATAATAAATAAATAAATAAATATAACTGTGGTAAGGGCAGTCCTCTCCCCCCCCCCTTTTGCAGAGTAACTTAAAATACTTGGAGTTAAGGAACCACATGGAGGAAGTGGCTGTACAAATCTATGTAGACAAAAACAAGAATAAGGGGCAGCATGGAAGTCACAGCCCCCAAATTACAGTGGTGTGGGACTTGGGAGCCTTGTCCGGGAAGCCCAGAGGACAACCTTCCCTTAGAGATGCTTCTTTGTTAACTCATCAACTCTTTAAATAAACAGATGCTGTCCACCTGTTCTGTACAGGTGATCAAGGTCAGGGCTGGAGAAGTTCTATGCCCTCACAGAGCCCTGACATTCTTGTGAGGACTCTTCTCTAAGAACCTATTGGCATTTTCTAGAAAGATTATAAAGTTCAGAAGGAGGCTGGGGTTCTGACAACCCCACTGAGGGAAGCCAAGTCAGAAAAAAACTGTCTGATTACAGTTACTGGCCTCCTGTGGTCCCACAGGTTGGGAAAACAACCATCGATAAAATGCTGTGATTGAAAAGATAAGTCAACAATTTCTCCCTGTGGCTTCTTTACAAAGTCCCAGAGGATTACTCACCACACAGATCGTGTACCTTGTATGAGACATAGCTTATATGAAATACTTACAGCAGCTTTACAGAGCAATAGTCCACCCTCTCTTTATATTTGAGTTAAGTAGATGTTCAGAGAAGTGCAGCCAGCCCAAGGCGTGCATGGGAAATGGGACTGGGAATTTTGGCTGTCTCTAAAAGCCATACTCTCCAGCTATCCAAAACCGTCTCTCTGGAGTTAGGATGGGAACGAGTCCGCGAAAGCTTACTCTTTGGTGTCTTTATTTCCTCTTTGTGTTCTTTCTCGAGATTTTCTAGTTCTTCTTGATTAAATTTATTGTCCATGTATACTCTGTTTGAATCTCCCTCACATCCTCATGGAAAGAAATGTGTTATGAATAAATCATTCAGAGTGTGTGTGTGTGTGTGTGTGTGTGTGTGTGTGTGTGTGTATGCATATGCATTTACCTAATGATTCATGGTTTCAGTGAGAAACCCTTGACAAGCGTCAACAACATAAAGAACTGCTGTGGTTTCACTTCTTGTTTGCCAGCTTTATGCATGGAGCAGCGAGGCGTAGTGGAAAGTATGCTGCCCTGAGAAGGCTGGTTGCCCAAAAGCTAGCCTGGCCTGTCATTTATTCCAGGGCCTCCCTACCTGTTTCCTCCCCTGGGCATCAGGTTTGACATCGGCAAAGCGGGGAAACTAAGTCTTAGTCTGCTACTTCACCTGGATAACAAGAGAGTCAGATGTGGTTATAACTGTGTCAGTAGGTTCCCAGTTGAAGGTTATTGTGCAAATTTAAAGCTTTCTCATTATGTTAATCCCTCTCTAGTCCACCCTTCATGTGTCTTTAATCCAGAGAACTTAAGTGGATTGAAAAACCTGTCCCTAGGCCTGACTTCCCTCTTTCTTCCCCTTTTGCTTCTGCCTCATCCTTTCTTTCCTTTCTTTGTCTGCCTTGCCCTCCATTTCAGAATTCCCATCTGGAAGAAGGGGCTACTAGGAAGAGGGCCAGTACACAGTTCTACTTTGAGTTTCCTCCTTGATGTCTTGTAGACTTGCTGAGAATAAAACACATATGCAGAACACACTCACATATAACCTGGACAGCCACAGAGACGGACCTCCAGGCTACTCAGAATCTAACACAGGCACAAACACGAGAGTACAGAACTCAAACAGCTGTAGACAACCACATCAAATGCGCACCTTTCTCCTTGACATGATCCCACAGATACACATGCTCTTCAGACACACAGACACAGCCAAGAACACGTAGAGTCGTGCGCACAAATACATGATTCCACTTTCACGAGCCCATTAAGATCTAGAAACACGCCCAGGCATGTTCAGCAACTCCAGCGATGCTCAGACCCTTGAAACACTCAGTCACACACACGCTCCTGCATGTGACCAGAGTTCCAGTTTTGGACGACTGTATTTGCCAAATGTCCTCATTGCTTTCTCTGAATGCACCATTCTAGGGAAGCTGGGTGAGTGTGCTTTTCTGAGAACTCCCCTTACCATGACCCACAGTAACCTCAGGAATGTATTTTCTCCGTGAGAACATCTATTCTTTTGTAAATGTGGTCACAGACTATAAACTAACAGGAAGAAGCAACGTGTACTCCCCACATTGAATCATGTCACAATCCCCTGAGGGATTTGCTGTTTCATCAAACAACACTCATTGGAGGCAGAAGAGAAGCTTCTACTTTAACTCTTGTCATCGGGGGACCTTAGCTGTGTCTGCCCCAGTGTTTCTGGAATCCTTAGGAGGAACTGAGCTCCAGAAGACCTCCCACCCCTTGCCCTTCCTCTGGCCCAGATTGCTCATTAAGAGACCAAGAAGTCACACTTCTCTCCCCCATTACAATAAGTGCCACTTTCCACCAAATTATTTTAATGCTATCTTTATGACAGCCATAATTGAGTAGGCAATACATTTAGGATGACATCAAGTGACAAAGTGACAAGACTATTTTACATATTTGCTTGAAAGATAGTGGTAAAAGATGGATATTTCCAGCATGTCTCTAACAGCCTTATTGATGATCAAGGTTTATAGAGAAGACACGTAAAATGAGAACTGAATTTATAAAAACAAAAATATATCAGGGACTCTTAGTTAATAAATAGAATAGGCTAAAATATGGCCAGGATATTTGTGACTATGTGTTAATCAGGTTTCCTTAAGAAAATTCCTGCAAGGTTTTAACCTCAAGTCATCCAATAAAATTTATTTTTTTAAACGTTTGCTGTATTGTATTTTTATTTTTAGAAACTAAATTGAATGGGGTAACATTGATCAATAAGAGTACATGGGTTTTAGGTAAACATCTCTGTAGCATTTGAACTGTTGATTGCACTGCGTGCCAATCATTCAAAGTCAAATAATTTTTTATCACCATATATTTGTCCTTCCTTACTCCTGTCCACACAACCCCTCCCTCTGGTAACCACTTTTATCTGTGTCCAGGAGTCTAGTTCTATATGCTTCCTATGTGTGAAATCATACAGTCCTTAGCTTTTTCTGCATAGTGTTCTCAAGGTCCATCCATGTTGCCATGAATGGCAATATGTCATTATTTCTTATGGCTGAGTAGTATTCCATGGTATATATGTAACACATCTTAATCCAGTCCTCTATTGAGGGACACTTTGGTTGTTTTCATGTCTTGGCCACTGCATCACATAGAATTTAAATGTAGTCTAGAGAAAATGGAAAAGTGAGCCGAGACCCAATTTAGTTGAAACCACCACAACCGCTTTGGTTTATGGTTTAAAGTGGCCAAAACATAAAATGTGAGGTACTTTCCAGTCATAAGACACAGAAAAAAAATTATGTCCTTTTCCGATGTCACCAGGGCCAGTCTCTTAGTTATAGTTCAATTATAAGATGTAAGATTTGAGTTGAATTTCCCTGTAATGAACGCCTTAGTGAGTTGGTTGAAACGTCCACCTGGAGGTTGTCCATTTTAGCACAGTGTGTATTCCATTTGCACTGTAAACTCCTGTGTCTCCCGTGTACCATTGAATCACCTTCCTTTTATGCAATGCCTACCAGATTGCAGCACTTAATACGAGCTAACTGAACAAGTATTTGGTCCTCCCGGGCAAGAAGCACCTGAGGCGTGTCTGCTTCTCAGGTGGAGGCTATTGCTTCCTGCTGGCTGCTCTCTGCATCCGTTGTTTCTTCCGGACTCCATGGTTTACCATCCAGCAGGGCTTTCCTGAGTCGTCTCCAGAAGATGTGCCTCCCCAGGACACTGTCCTCCCACTCCAGGTAAGTGTTCCTACTGAGAAGGCGATACAGCTCCACCTGCTGCCGGAGCAGGGACTTCTCCACCTTCTGCAGGACGATGAAGATGATGCCCGCATGGCTGCTCAGAAACTGCCAGGTCTGGGCAATCTCATACTCAAAGAGGCACCATCGGCTCTGGATGAAATGCCGGGACACGACAACAATCACTTTCCGGCTTTTGTGGAAACCTTCCTGGATGATGTTGGCAGCGATGGCCACACCAGGAATAAAGTCCCTATAGTGAAGGCAGAGCTGAAAGTGGGGCACCCCTTCCTCCAGGTTCTTTACCAACTCATTCCTCACCCAGTCCTCATCCTGGCTCGAGTAGATAACAAAGGCATCGTAGGTGCTCTCACCTTTGCCGTACCTTTTGCAGCCAGCCAGAAGCATCAGGTGGAAATAGAACTTATAGACCAGAACTGCTACCACAGACACCGCAAGGGCACTGAGAACCGACACACTGATGATAGTCTTGCTCATCTGACAGGTGGCATTTCTAAAACTGAGCACAGGCATACCCTGCCTGTCTAATGGTTTCGCACACACCATTTTCTCAGCTCCCACCAAGAGGTGCCTGTGGTCCTGGACCCACTGCAGGAAACTCAGGTGTTCACAAGCACAGGAAAAGTCATTCTGAGTCAGGTTTAAGGAAGATAGACTACTTGGGAAGTGTTGTAGCTCTTGCCTCTTGGCGGTCACTATATGGTTAAAACTGTAATCCAGGACCTGAAGGGAGAGATCTTTATAAGGAAGTATATCCAAGGACAAGAGATTGTTGTGACTCATATTCAAAAACCGAAGTTTAAGGAGTGAGCCAAATGCATCCTGGGATACCCATTTCAATTGACACTTAGAGAGGTCCAGGAAGGTCAAGTTAGTCAGATCTGTGAAGATATTTGGAAGGAAGTCATCCTGAAAATAGTTGCCAGCCATTTTCAAGACTTGGAGGCTGACCAAGCCATCAAAGATGGCATTGAAAACAACTCGGGTGTTAGTGTAAGAAATATCAAGGTAAACGAGGTTTTTGAGTGATAGGAATACTGAAAAATCACTGGCCTGTTTTAAACTGGAATGTTGGAAATCAAGGTGTTCTAGCTGCTCTAATCCCAAGAAGTTTGAACCCATGGTAATAACATCATTGAAGCTCAGATCTAAGTGTTTCAGTCTGGTGGTCCCAAAATCATTGTAAGAACAGCAACTCTTGAAACTCAATCCATTTCTACTGAGGTCTAGAAACTCAAGCTTTGGTAGATTAACATCAGTAAAAGTGGTCACATGTTTGTTGGCAGTGAAAACAAACTTTTGGAGAAAGGCAAGATCCAATGTGGGAAAATGTTTCAGTCTACAATTAGTCAATTTTAAGGACTGCCATCTGAAATCTTTAGGAAGGTCTTCTAGACTATTTAAATTCAATGAGACCAGAGAAATTTTAGAAACATTTGCCAAACAACTTGAAAAATAAAGAGCATCCTCTGAGAAATCATCAAAGTGTGCTATTCGGAATTCTTCAATGGTCAAATTGCACAGTCCCTCCAGGGCACGTGTGTCAAGACTATCCATATTCCTTTCATTTTTAAATTCTCCCAGAACCAGCCGTTTGATTGTTAAACCAGCCAGACCTTGAATACAAGTTTTCATTACAGCTGTACTATTAAAAGTATTTCTCAAAGTCAGTTCATGGAGATGAATATTTTCAAAAGCCTTTGGTTGGATAAAGTCTAAAGGATTGAGGGACAAGTCTAAAGAGAGTTTGCATGGGGGCATTTGGTGGAGAACCTGCAAGCCTTTACGATCAATATGTCGGATCTTGTTATTGGAAAGGTCTAAGAGTTCCAGGTTAGGCAGGCGAGAAAAATACTCAGGTAAATAGAAGGAATAAATAAGATTGTGAGCCACATTGAGCTCCTTCAACGATTTCAGATGTCCAATGCGCAAGACCTCTAGAGATGGTAGATTTGTCTCCACCGCCACCAGCGTCTGTAAACTTGACAGTCCAGAAAAGGCTCCCATGGCAAAGCTCTGGATAGGGTTTCCTGTCAATATCAAGGTGGAGAGGTGCTCTAGGCCTTCATATGCATTATCGTCTATCATCTGAATTTCACACCTACAGGAAAACAGATATAAATGATATGTTTCTGATGAATAACAGAAAGCCCAAAATTAAACTTAAAAATAAAAGAAAAGAAACAAGCCTTCATACACAACTTTGATGCGCCATATGATTGCACACAGACAAAGATATCCAGCAGGCCGATGAGGGCATGGACAAGGAGAAGCTTCCCAGCTGGGGCACCATCATACGAACCACAGGGACAAACTCTTTTCATCACACTAGACACACATGCTGAGTAGAGACAGCACACCCATCAGAAGGGAATCAGTTAGCGATCAATAACTGGGGCACAGAAAGAACGTACGGCTGGCTGGCAGAGTGTGTTATGGCCCGGGATTAACTTTCCTGCCACTGGGTCATTGCAATCATACATCTGATCGCAACAGCTGATACAGATAGTTGTTAGCGGTTAGGCAGGATAAATAACCAGTGAATGTCAATTTCAAAGATATAAGAACTCCCACCTCAGTGTCACAAGATGCCGTTAGTGTTGACAAAAACCTGTAGTTGTCACAGATACAAGTGATAGGGTTGAGTTTTGCTGGAGAAAATGTTATTAGAGAGTTCATTTACACACAGGGAGCAGACTTAGACAAGGGGGGTCAAAGCAGGCTTCTCTGAGAACACTGAAGTTGAAATTTGAAAGATGGGTAGATGAACAAGAGAAGGACGTGAGCGGAACAGCTGGTACAGAAGAGCCAGTAAGAAGTGTGGTTTTCAGGCCAGAAAAAGGATTTTGAATTCTACCCCAAGTGAAGTGAAAACCTCTCTATGAGCCATGTTCCTGGAGGTGTCCTAGAGACACGGCTTTCTTCCAGTCGGCGAACAGTAAGTGACCTAATGGTCACCTCTTGCTAGCATGGCACATGCCTGCCAGCTGGTTTGTAAATGAGGTCTTTCCTAGTCTAACCTGAATTACATTTATAATGTTCCCACTCGCCCTGCTCCCTTCAGAAGGTTCATGGAAAATAAAAGCATTAAAGTTCAAGCTTTTATTGTTGCTGTTGTTGTTGTTATTGATTGATAACTGGATAGAGGTTAGTGGGTACAGTAGAAAGGACAATGGAAGACAGGGGCAGGACACCAGGGGCTGCTGGTGTCTCTGCTTGTCCTTTTGTGCTGTGTTATCTTGGAAGCTTCTTTTTCCTTCTGGGCCTAAGTCATCACATTTCTAAATGAGTCAGTTAAAAATGGTTATTTTTCAAGTTGCTTTCAGTTATATGACTTTATAGCCCATAATCACATAATCACACACACACACACACACACACACACACACACACACACACATACAGTGTGTCCGTGAAGTCATGGTGCAATTTTGGCCGGTCACATGGTCAAAAGTGCACCATGACTTTATGGGCACACTGTAGTACTTGACAAAATTCTTAGTGAGAAAACTGAAGTTTAGCAAGTAATTAAATGCTATAATAATAATACTTTATACTTATAAAGTCTTCTTTAGTAAGGTTTTTAATATATATAATATGTCAACATTCATTATCACATTTAACCCTGTGGGGTAAATTCCATCATTTCTGTTTCACTGATGTGAAAACTGAGACTCGGGGATGAAGAGACTTGCTTCAGGCCACATAGCTATAAATGTTGTGGAATGAGCTGGCTCAGGTCTTTTGACCCCATGGGGCTCTAAAAACTACACCATTGCCTATAAAATGCCCAATACTTGCTTCGTTATACTCTATCAGTATCCGAGGTACCATATAAAACATCAGATGCTCACTCTTTTACAGAAATAGCTGCTCTAGGAAAGTATTTTCATACTATGCTGTTAGTCTTTATTAGGACTTTCTATTTAAGAAAAAGCTGTATGAGAAATGTTTCTCTACTTTTCACAAACTGTTTCAGAGAATATGGTTCATTATCTAGTCCACTATCTAAAAATGGTTCATTACTTTTTTTAATAAAGCCTCTAACCAATATTAAGATTCAGACACCCCCTCCCAAATAATGATGCTAACTTGACCTGTCCTAATGAATGGTATATCCCCTGCATCAGAAAAGAAAATCTTAGCCATTGTTCTCTGCCCACAGCAGATGTTTCCCTTTGATCTTATCATCTTTCTCCTTGGTTACTTTTATCTTCCTAATTGTCTATCCTCTACTTCGTTTTCAATATTCCAAACATTATTTGATCCCTACACAGTTCATGAAATCTGTCTGGACTACTGAATGCAGAGAAGACCTCTCCTCTGAAAAAATACATGTTGCCTCTAATTTACACATAGCTTATCATCCACTGTTACATATTATTATCCTTCTCTCAGCTTCAAAATCCAAAATCAGTAATATTTGTTGAATGTCTGTTATGTGCTCAAGATTTTAACACATTAACTCTTTCAAGTAGGTATGTCCTCCTTAATAGCTGAAGTTGAATGATATATATCAATATATTCTTGTTTCATAGTAGAGTATACAACATAGAGCAGGTAGTCCATAATATCTGGTGATGAAAGAGTTTGAATCAATTAAAGATAGAATTATTCTTAGAAACTGTCTCATTTCACAGATCTTACCTGTGAGACTGAGAATAAGAGATGGCAGGTAGGTTGCCCAAGTTATATGGCAAGTAAGATATCTGTTGAATGAGTGAATGTATAAGTGAATGAAATGACAGAACAATGAACATTTTACCTTGTAGCAATGTCTAAAAGCTCATTCATTACCTGGATAAATCCAACACCTGCAGTTCTGAGAATCTGGAGAAGCTATGGCTGCCTAAACGCCTCAGGGGGTTAAAGCTCAGGTCCAGTTTCTTAGCTGATGTGGGGATGTTATCAGGGATTTTGGAGAGATTCAGATCCATGCACTGGTAAGTAGTGTTTGGGACCACCTGCAATAATCATACATTAGATGTAGTGTCTTCCTGCATGTACCACATGTACCTCAATATACCTTTCCCCTTCTCTAGAATCTGAGAAGCCTCTAGTATAAGCACTGAGGACAGTCAACCTTCATTTGTTGAACCATCCATCCATCCATTCATCAACCCATTTATCCATCCATTCACCCATTTATCCATCCATCCACCCCCACTACCCATCCATCCACCCACCCATCTATCCATCCACTCATCCATCCATCCATCCATCCACCCACCCATCCATCCATCCATCCACCCCCAACTTCATCCACCCACCCATCCATCCACCCCCACCCCCTATCCACCCATTTATCCACCCATCTATCCACCCACCCACCCATCCATCCATCCATTCATCCATCCACCCACTCACCCACCCATCCATCAACCCACCCATCCACCCATTTTCTACTCACTTTATACTTATAAAACACTTTACTCTAGATTAAAAAGAGAAGAACAGCTACCATGTAACCAATATTCTAATCTCTACTATAATAATAGCAGCATTTAGCAAGAAGCAGTAGAGTCTGGTGGTGAAGAGCTGAGGCTTGGGAGTCCAAAACCTTGGGGCTTCACATTTGCTCTTTCCTTTTTATGAACTCTTTTTATTTTTTAAAGACTTTATTTATTCATTTGAGAGAGAGAGTGAGAGAGAGAGAGAAAGGAAGAGCAGGAAGCATCAATTCCCATATGTGCCTTGACCAGGCGAGCCCAGGGTTTTGAACTGGCAAGCTCAGCATTCCAGGTTGACACTTTATCCAATGTGCCACCACAGATCAGGCTCACATTAGCTTTTTCATGTGATTTAGGGCAAGATTTTGTTTTCTAAGTAACCCCCCACCCATTGTATACAGCCTGGGGAGACTGCCAGTCAAGGTGTCCAGACCTTTCTTAGTCATAGCCCACTTTTAGTAGATTCTGTCTCTCCCTTGACTTACTGAACTTCGAGCAGATGACACAGAAATGGGGCAGGGGGGACAAGTTGGAGTGCATGGACTCCAGCGGTAGGCCCTAGTAAATAATGTCAGGTGCTTTATGCCGCCTTGGTTCCTGTGTTGGTTCCTATTATAGTTTCCCCCAAATTCTTTGTAAGCTTTGTTCTCTAAAATTTCACTTAATTTCTGAATTCCCTGATTTCTCTAACAGCGATTTTTAACCAGTGTGTCATAAGAATTTTTAAAACGTGCAATACCTATTTAGTCAGGGGCACTGATCTTTTCCCCTTAGATTGTCAAATAAAAAAACAACAGTAGCCAATACAGTAGCCATCTGCTGTGAAAGAATCAAAATTATACCTTTTTTTTTTTTTGTCAGATCAGCAAAACCTGTGTTTTTTTGGTGTGCTGCAGAATTATAGTAACTAGTTTATGTGTGCCATGAAATAAAAAAGGTTGAAAATCTGCTCAACCTTTTTGCTTAATCCATATAATTTTGGCTTTCTGCTGTTTAACACCAATAGAATCTGTTGCAAGGATTAAATGAGGTAAGGTATTTAAAAGAGATTATCTCAAAGCCTGTTACAGTCAAATGATCGATAAATGTTAACATTTACTTTTATTAGTTGTTACTAATTCCTTACTCTATACCAGCATATTTCTTACATTCTATACTTTGATCTTCAAATAAACTTTTTAAAGAAGAATTCAGGGAGATAAAAGAATACACATAAAGTCTCCCAGGCCCTACAAGCGGGTCCTCACTTTATTTCCATGTCTGCTTAAACGTTATCCTTAATAGGAGCCTCGCAGACCACACAATAGAGGCTGGTGCCAGGCACTGTTCTCATACCCTCTCTCATCCTTCTTCACAGGACGTATCACCATCTAACATTATGTTGTCTGTGCAATTGTCCCGTGCGGGTTATTCATCTCCCGTACTAGACTGTAAGGTTCAATGGTCTTGTTCTCTGCCATGTTACAGCCCTCAGAATGGTGCCTGGAGAAAGGCCGATGCTTAATAAGTATTTGTTCAGTAAATGTTCAATGAATTGCTGATTGAATGGAGGTTTGTGTAGATCCCAGTTGCAGGCATTTTCTGGTTAGTGTGTTGGGCAGCACAAAGACCAAGGTGATATGGCTCCAGACTTCCGTGAGCTCACTATCTGGAGCAGGGGTTTAAATGGGAGCACAACTCACACTACCGAGAAGGGCCATTCAACCAGATTTAGGATGTGTCTCCTCTGGTTCAGAAAAGATCAATTTCGCATCCAGGGGTGGTAGAAGGGTATGGAGAAAGAGAAGGTTTCAAGATGGGTCTTGAAGGATGAGCAAGATTTGGATACATGGAAAGAGGAAGAAGGAGAGAGCAGTGCAAGTAAGGAGGGATGAAAAGCTAGTTCGTATCAATTAGCTGGCATATGGAGGAAGTGCTGAAACCCTAAGCCTGGGGGGAAGCCAGCGCCAGATAAGGATCCTTACTTATACTTTGTCTTGTGGCGATACTTTTAAATCATTCAGTACATAGAAATTGTGCAACTACTGGATGTTAGGAACTGAGATATAGTGGTAAATAAAACCAGCAATGACCTTGCCCTCATACACATTTTATTTTAAAGGGAAAAACTGAACAAATAAACAAATATATATGTATAAAATATACTTATAATATATATATCTATAACATATATGTATAATTGGAGTGCTATAAAAAATAAAGCAGCACAAAAGATTAGAGGCAAATATGGAGTGGGGAGCTCTACATGGGGTGATCAAAGAAGACTGCCTGGAGGAGGTGACTCTAAAGCAGAGATCTGAATAATGTAAGGAATTAAGCCATACAAACACCTAGGGCTGACCTCTTCAACATGGTAGCTACTAGTCAGTCACCCAAGGTCACTGAGCATGAGAAATGTGGATAGGCTAACCTGAGATGTATGGTCATTGTAAAATATATACTTAGTACCAAAGAAAGAATGTAAAATTTCTTATTAATAGTTTGAATTACATTTTGAAATAATACTTTGAATATACTGGGTTAAAAAAAAACTGTGTTTTAAATTTAATTAGTTAAAATTTAGTTAGTTATATTTATTATTTAAATACTATCATGTGATCCACGTGCCACTACCATTGGGCAGCACTGACCTGGGGAAAAGCATTCTAGCTAGAGAAAACAGCTAGCCAAAGGCCTGGTGCTAAGAAACAGTCCTGATAGCAATGAAGAAATATTATGTTTCTAAAGAGAGTAATTTGTTAGGAACAAGCCTCAGGAAAAAAAACAACAACAACAAATAAACAAAGAGAAAAAATATGCGGAGTGGATTGAAGGAAGGGCGCTACGCAGTCAGAAGATCAGTAACTGTTCAAGAGTCAAGGCCAGGAGACTGAAGACCTGCCCTAGGTTGGTACTGCGGGGATGGCCAGGGAGAGAATACAAGCCATGAGGAAGGGGAGGGGCAGGAAGTTGGTGTGATTTTATCCAGGGGCAACCCTGATTGGTGGATCTCTTCCCATTAACCTAACAGTGAGGGAGTCACAGAGAGGACAAGTGTAGGAGTGAGGGTAGGGAATTGGGGAAGTAGAGGACTCTGCAATAAAAGATTCATCTTTGTTACATATTAAAGTCCTCTATTACCCCTGTGTCCTTAAATTCCAGGACTCTGACTGGCTATGCTTCTGTTGAATTTCTGATCCTGCCACACCCTGAATCCCAGGACATTCTCTTGGCTCTCTGGTTCTATCCTGGGCTTCCAAAGCAGTCGTTCAAACGAGATCCACCATGAATGTGATTGCACACCAGTTGGTTGGTGTTTCACAGAGAAGAGGAACCATTGCGTTAGCTGACATTTCACTTATTTTTCTCTCTTTAGTGCTCTCTCTCTCCTTTTTATTTTTATTTTTAAAGTCTCTTTTCTTTTCGCCCTTTGGAAAGAACTATGACTAGCTTCAAAAGAATGAAATTCACTTAGAAAGATTTTCCTATTCAGAAATAACAACAACAAAATCTTCCTAAGACGGAAAGGGGGCAAAATGACTACTTGAAGCTGAGTACAGACCACCAGCAGAAAGAAATGCGAGGAAGCAGCCTTCTTACAAGTCCCGATCATAGTAGGAATCATGATAATTCTTTTAGAGCCGTGAGAACTAGTGCTCTCAGAGACGTGTAATAACTTCAAGATCACACAGCCCAGAAGCCCAAGAACAGTGATTTTTTAAGCAGGTATATCTGACGGAAAGTCCTAAATGGGACATGACCCCACGGGCTGCCCCTTAGTGCCTTATAACCATGAATTCTTTGGTCCCTGTGGCTTCTCCAGAGTTGAAGGTAATTTGACTCCTTTTTGGAAATGAAACTAACCAGAGCCCACAGTGGGATATTCTAGGAAGAAAGCAGTTTTTTTTTCAGAAGCAAAACAAAGTGTACAGGGGGTGAACGGACCCAGGACACGTACCTGCACACAAGGTTCCCAGCTCTCAGGTCTCAGGCAGGAGAGAAAGGCCATGGCTGGGATGAGAGTCCCAGCCAGGCGGGTAGGAGGCCTCATCCCGGCATTCTCTGTGAGCAGAGATGGCCCTGCAAACGCAGGACGCGCTGTGACTGCCTGCCCAGCAGCCTCTGAAGCTCTGGTCTCTTCGCTCCTTGCTCGGTGCCCCACGACAATTTCTGTATTCAAAGCAGCCCTCTGCTAAGTGGCAGGAGGAACTGAGAGTGGCAACCTTAGCCTTCTGGACTGCTATTTCTCTAATCTTTACCTCCTCTGTCTCCGGAGGGGAAGTTAGGGGAAGACGTCTGCAGAGACCAGTGGCTGGAGTAACAGCAAGAGGAAGCTGGCAGTCATCCCAGCTAAGTCATCTGACCTCAGCGCAGGCAAAGTTGGGAAAGTAATCAGACTGGTTAAGCAGTCTCTGTACCTGTCTAGGATGGTGGCTTTCCCACAACGTTCTAGTCCTGCTAACTTACTGCCTGTGTGTTTCCTTGAGCGTCCATGACAAAAGATCACAAACTGGGTGGCTTTAACAACAGAAATTTATTTTTTTCACAGTTCTGGTATGAGTCTGAGACCATGTTGTCAGCAGGGTTGATTACTTTGCAGGCTCTCCCTGGGCTTATAGATGCTCATCCTCTCCCTGCGTCTTCACACGGTCTTCCCCCTGTGCGCCTGTGTCCTGATCTCCTCTTAGAAGGACACCAGTCATATTGGATGAGGGCCTGACCATTTGATCTTATTTTACCTTAATTACCTTTTTAAAGACCCTATCTCAAAATGCTACTACCTCCTGAGGTCGTGGGAGGGGGAGCGTTAGGATTTCAACATGTCAACAGGGGAGGGAGGGAGGACACAATTCAGCCCATTGTGCCATCCAACCTTGCGAAATCTTGGAATTACTTCTGAAACTGATTGAAAATTAAGCTTCAGGGAAACTCATTTTGCAAAGTACAGGAATAGTGTGAGAAAGACTAGAATGAAGAATCAAATATACTAACATTCAAGTCCTGGATGGATGATTTACGACTGTATGTCATTGGTCAAGCCATTTAAACTACGGAACCTTAATTACTGGTGTGAAAATGGAATAAAAGTTTTAATCATAACGAAAGCTGGAATTTATAGAATTCATATCATTAAAACTACATGACAGGAGTCAAGTGCTATCAGCCTCTAAGCCTTAGTCTTTTGGTCTTTAAAATGGAGATAATCACATTTGTCTTGCATGAGTACATTAAGTTCATTTACATAAAACATCTAGTGTAGAGCATGGTTCATCCATATATTCCATAAATTGGTAGCTACTGTGATGATTAAAATCTGAATAGAATAGATAAGCATGCAGTGGTTACCAGCGGGAGGGGAAGAGAGGAGAGGGGGGGTGGATATGGGAGGGGAGGGGCATAAAGAAAACCAAATGAAGGGTGAGGGAGGACGATTTGACTTTGGGTGATGGGCATACAACATAATAAATGTCAAAATGATCTGGAGATATTTTCTCTAAATCTATGTGCTCTATGGACCAATGTCACACTGTTAAAATTAACTGTCTAAATAAAACTATTAAAAAATCTGAATAGAATGGGAATAAATATGTACCTCAAAAAATGGTGCCAGGATTAAGTACATTGATATTTGTAAAGCTTTTAAACGGTGTCTGGATGATGTGAGTACCATGTAAATCTCTGTTAAATAAGACCATACTTTACAATGGGGTGTTACTGGTATCACGACCTATATAGGTAGTTCTGTCCAGATGTTCTGCAGGGATCCCAAATCCAACATGCATGAAATCAAGTTGGGAGGGAGCATGTCCTGGGGACTGAGCAGAAGGTCTTACAGACTTCTTCAGTACAGCTATACAACGAAGCTAAAAAGGGTCCCTGTGTCAAAGCTCTGCCTTGAGGATTAAGTGAGACTATGTGAAGGTCTCAGAGCAATGCCTGGCACAGAGTAGATGCTTAGTAAAGGTTAGCTCTCTGGAAAGTTAATAGCATTTCCCATCCATATAGTCACTGAAAATGGAAATTTCTTTGGCTTCCTCCTTTCTCTTATCAAATGTGTAATACAGTGGTCCTTTGTCTATCTTGAGAGTTAGGTTCTAGAAGCCCCCGTGATAGGTGAAAATCCGCGAAGTAGCGATCTTAAACTTATTTTATTATTTATATATATTTTAAGGCTTTATAATCTCTCTTCACACTCTTTTAAACCTTTCTCACACTGTTATTAACCTTTTCCACACTCTTAAAAACACTTCCTGTGCTCTTAAACACTTTCTACACTCTTAAACCTACGTAATTTTAACAACATATAAAATTCTACACTACATATTTTCTTTTGATTTAATATTCTTTTAATATGTTTTAATATTTTTATATTGTTTTCAACTTTTAGGTTAGAAAAATGCTTATTTTACCACAAAATTAATTAAAATAATAAGTAGATAAAAATACCTATATACCTCAAAATCCCATGATATAGCAAAAAATCTGCGATACAAAATTAGATACATACAATTTAAAAATCCGCAATACAGTGAGGCCGTGAAAAGTGAACCACAATATGGCAAGGGATGACTGACTAAATATTTTCTTCTTATTTTCTGTATTCTTGTTGCTCTGGCATGGGGGTCTTGCTGAGGATAGACTGCCCCTCCCAGGGCTAGCCTGTTCCTAGGCATCACAAATGATTTGCAAACGAACCCACCCAAAGCCCACTGCTGAACCACAGTTTCTACCTGGCTTTAATAGTCTAGGAGGCAATATTCTTCTGCCCTTATCATCACAGGGTCAGATGCCAGACAGAATAGAGAAATCCCCTAACCCCTAACCTAGCCTCTTAGTTATTCAGAGTACCCAATGTTAAGCCTGCTTACCCTGACTCTCCTTGCCTCCCCCACAGAAGCCACAATAAAGACTCCTGCCCATGCCCCACCCTCTCTCCTTCTGCCCCCTGATGAACCTTGGAGCTTCCCTGTGTGGCCCTGCGTGGTGTGGCATGCCTCCTCCTCCTGGGAGCTGTGAGTAATCAACTATCAGTGATAGTAACGGTCATCGTCTCTCCATCTAGTGGTCTTACCACACCCAAATAATAAAACTTACATTATAAAACAAGACATTTTACCAGGCCCTACAATCTTTATCTATAAAATAATTCTAACATGTCCATTTTCATTTATGTCATTATGATCCCCCTTGTCGTACATGAGTGCAATAAAATGGGGATGTTAATGGATTGCCCGAGGAACAAATTCACCTCATCCACTGTCTCAACTCTAACAATCCATCTTTCCTCCTAAAATTAAAGCAGTATTTCTAAAAGGCAAACTGAATCACCTCATGCCATAATAATATTCTGGGGCTGTACAATGCCCAGACCTCAAGCTTCTTGGCCTCCCCCACCCTCACACACACACACACACACACACACACACACACACATGCACATGGACACACATGTAAACCACCCATTCCACTTCATAAGAAGAATCAAGGTGTGTTATTTCAGGCCAGACACAACTGGACCCCATTGATAGGCTACGGCACTTAAGTTAATAGAGTAATCTATGTATGTAATGATGCAAACCCTCTTTCTTCTTGCCACTGGAGAGAAAACCTTTTGACGGTCAAGATGAGACCTCAGAGGAAGGGTTCAAGGCAATCTCCTAGACTATGTTTCATGAAATGTTAATACATGGGGTTTATATAAGTCTTCCTGAAAAATGTTTCTATCTCTGACCAGAGGATTCATGATAGTACCTTTTAAAGATGCTTCCTCCTCATCAACACCCTGTTGTTTAATGTCCTTAATCAAAGAGATCTAGGTTTTGTGTGCCTCTTCCAGAAGACAGGCTATGTATCAAATACAGAAGAGAAACATTAAGCCCGGGGTTATCAAATCTTACTTGCTTTTGTTGATAAACCCACTGCAGCAATGTTCCAGTGAAGTAAGACAGTGGTGATTGGCCATCATCCTGGGCCCATAATTTTCAGTGTATTACAGTAATAGTTACACCTTGGGCACAGTAGTAGAGACTTGGCCAGGGGTATGGGAAGAGACTTGGTTTTCTACCCCCTTTCCGTGGAGCAAGGTGAACTGAGGACCAATCATCCTTGATTCACTGAAAGCATCCCACCTTCACCAGAATTCTGGAAGAAGTATTCAATATTACTTGGCAGGTACTGCATATTCAAGAATAAATAATAAAAGAACAAAACTGACCTGTGTTAGATTAGGCTAAGTTCTGTATCAGCCTCTAAACTTTAGTGACTTAACATAATAAAATTTTATTTCTTGCTCTTGAAATTCTCAATGAGGATATTCCTGGTTGGAGGTATTCCAAGGATGAATCATGGATTCAGGCTCCTTTATTTCATTCTGCTGCCATATTCAACATGCAGCAGAATGTGAGAAGAGCGTGGGGGCCAACACACAGACAGTATATACCTTGGTCCAGAAGTGACATGTATCACCAATACTCATGCTCCATTGGCCAGACCTAGTCCCAAGTCCACATCCAGTTGCAAGGAAGGGCTCTCTCTATCCTGAATTTTAAGCCTTTACCTCGTGCCAGAACATACACACACATGCACGCAGATAGTTACTAGTGGGTACTACTTCACAACCCCAAATATATTCTATATTATGGAAGGACACACAAATCTGTGTTGATCAGTGGGTTTTCTGTGCCACCAACTTAGCACCCTGTACTATCCACTTTATGGTGAGTGAAAGAAAATAATGAGCAGGCAAACACAACAGGTCCGGAATCAGAGAAGAGAAGCCCTCTTCGTTTGGCATATCTAAGAACCAGGTTTGATTCTAACCAACAATTCTAAGTTTCACATTGTTTCCCATGTTAACATCTCTCTAACAAGAATATCTCATAGATGACAATATATTGCAGTTATAATTGGCAGAGTGTTTTTTCTTGAATTGTGGCAAATTAAGTGATGATACTGCTTACAATGAATGGTATCTTATATTCAATGAAGACCAGTTTGCCACTAAGAGGAAGAAACACAGGCTCTGTTCAAGTAAATAAAGAAAACAAATGGTTTAACAGAGACTACAGAGGTTTCCTAAGAACACGGGAGGACATTTACTGGACTATTATGTATTTTGCATCTACAAAGGAAAATAGAGTCTCAGTGTTTCCTAGCAGTTTTGACCAGTGTTAGTCTCATTTATCCTAGGGTACCCATTACCAACATTGTCACCATTAATGTGCCATGAACCAATAGTCCTGTGACCTGTAGTACAAAATTTCTGCTCTTAAACATCGTCATAAACTGTATTCTCTCAATCCAGGTACCTAGATGGTCTCTTGGGCTGGGTTTTCATGTTAAGATCTGCCCTGTACATCTCAATATTTTGCTCCCTACTATCCATAGTACCAGGAGCAGGTGAGAGCACCCCCACAAGGGCTATCAAGGCAAACAGACTAAGTAATGCCTACTCCTCCCCAGTCTGAAATGTATGTGATCTTTCCTATGTTATTTTAAAATCACACTGAATTTCTTGTGTCTGCATCATCTGTCCTTACCAGTAGAATTTAAACTCCACGAGAGTAGAGGGTTTGTTCAGTGTTGACATGTTGAGTACATGGGTGGGTGCTCAGTAAATAGTAGATGAATGAATCAACAAACCATAGGTCTCAATTAGTTTTCACTATGTCACTGGGATCCTATAGAACAGTGGT
The DNA here is from genome assembly GCA_037038555.1 of Rhynchonycteris naso. Classification (NCBI taxonomy): domain Eukaryota; kingdom Metazoa; phylum Chordata; class Mammalia; order Chiroptera; family Emballonuridae; genus Rhynchonycteris; species Rhynchonycteris naso. The sequence continues at coordinate 16,528,766 of CM072996.1, forward strand.
TCTTAACCTGGGTTCTATCGAACCCTAGGGGTTCGATGAGTCGGTCTCAGGGGTTCGGAGAAGCCTCTGCCGTGGAGCCCAGAATAAAGTAATACCGTAATTTGTTGTGAGTTCATGCACTTTGTTGGTTTTTTTCTTTGAGCAAGGTGATGTTCATGCATGGCTCATTTTGTGCACCAGTAAAAAAACATATACCTATGTCTTGAATTTGGAAAAAAAAATCGTATTTTATTTATCACTAAAAAAGGGTTCGGTGAATGCGCATATGAAACTGGTAGATTTGGTACCTCATAAAAGGTTAAGAACCACTGCTATAGAATTGTCACCTTTCCATATTGAGGCTGTAACTCTCTTATAAGGTAAGTGATTGTTCTGAGGCTTCTTTATACTTTTGTACCTCCTAATATTCCTTGGGAGTATCTGTCCCCCAAGTTAAGCTACACAGGGAAGCAGAGACTCATAGCAAGTGGATTAGGATGAAGGTCCTTGTTGCAGTCAACACTATCCTTTTCCTGTGGTAGAAAGTTTCTCTTTGTCACTTTTAGTCACAAACCTAAGGCAGAAGCTGATTCATCAGGCCGCGGGATTCTTATCTCTATTCTGTCTTCCTAATTCCCCACCAATTTCTCAGATATTCTTTGCTTTTCCATTCAAACCTTAGAAAAGCATGTGGTAATGTTTATATTTAAAATATTGAATTATCCTATTTGCTTCTCGGCATCATCATTTCCTGATATGACTTATTTTTAACATCACTGAATTTCCTTAAATACAAAGTAGAAGTGACCAAAACCAACAAGGCAGCCCCTGTAGGGAGGCACAGATGGCCATGGTGGTTACTTATGGCATGGTAGGTCATTGACACCTGCCCCAGCCTTTCCAGATGGTCATTGTCACTCTCTCCTCGTTGGTCACACAGCAACTGCCTGCCATGCTCAGGAGGGGTCCCGTTCCTTTCCCACCAGGCTCTTAGCCCCTTGATGGCAGCGGTCATATCTGGTGTGTCTCTATCTACTCTACGTCTGTCACAGTACCCAATACCCAGTGAGAGTTGAGAGCATGTTTGTTGACATCAACGATTGTGATGATAAGTTTGGATGATAATAGCAGCTGATCATTTTATATGTAGGCTAATAAGATCCAGGAGAGGACAGATTGTGTCTGTCACATTCATAGCTGTAGTCCCACTGCCTAGTCAGGTATAAATTAGTGCACAATAGACATTGATTCAATAACAAAGAATGAGTGGATGCAATATCATCAGCACTTCCCTTGATTCCTGGCCAGTCAGATTTCTTCTCTTTATTGTAACTTCTCCTAAAGGAGAGGAAGAGAAATTGAAAAAGAATATCTGCCTTTTTTTTTTATAGAAGGCAACCTATGATGCAATCCTTAGAGCTAGTATCTGATGCAATTTTGTGCTAAGTTTGCAGACCACATCATAGCACGTCACTGCAGACAGCCCGTGCTTGTGTAAGAGGCACACATATCTTTGGAAGTAAAGAGTAACGACATGAGTAAATCTATATCATCTGTCAATGGGCTGGTGAATTCCACAAGTAGCTCTGCTTTTCTCTTATCTCTCACAGTAGAGGAATTTAGGAGTCTAGAGATGATCAAGTGGGAAAGTGATGGGCAAAGAGACATGAAGCACTGAGTAGAATACAGTGAACACCTTCAGGGGCAAGAGATACTAGTCAATCCATACAGAGTCCAAGAGGTAATGCAGAATTCAGAGTGACATTCCTGGAGGAATGAGTGTATATCATGGACCCTTCTCAGGTCCTCAGCTTCACCCCCAGACTTTGTGAAACCCCTACTGATATACTGCCCTTTCCACTGCAGAATGTGTCAGGTCCATACCCTGTTCCTCACCTGCTCCCTGCCAGCCCAGAAGACCCTTGGTCCTTAACTCTCCTCTTCCTTCCAAAGTCCAGGCATTCTGTTCACTACCAAGTTCAATGTGAACTGTTAATCTTTTCCTGGTTAGTTCATGGGTAAAGGATTTACCGACCCTGAGGAGAGGAGTGTGAGACAAAGAAGCCCTTGTGGAATGGCCACCATGGGTTAAAAATAAATAAATAAAAATAAAAATAGAACAAAAGGATGGATACATGCATAGTGAAGGTGAAAGTCTTTCCAATTATTTCATGTTTTATGCTTCTATAAGTACTTCTCTCCTTTCCTGCTTTGAGTCAAAAATAGGAAAAAAAAAAAAAAAAACATCTCTAGCACCTTGATCTTAGTAGGTTTAGGCTTTGGGGAGCAGGAGGATGCAGAGAGAGAGAAAAATAAAAGGCTTAATGTGACATTGTGGAGAGGAACTGTGCTTTGTGTAACATAAAGGTATGTTTGGAATGCTAAGCATAAATATGTTTCTATTTCGACTCTTCCCTTTTGATCCTCGCTAAAGGGACCATGCCTTTCTCATCTCTGTCTCCTGTAGAGCTCAGTGCAGGGAACTGTTCAGAGTAAACATCCATTGGATGTTTCCTGAATGGCAAATAAAGGAGTGATCTCAGTGATGAGGCACAGGAAAGTAACTGAAATGCATTGGTTATGCATTCAGTTGGGCGTCTTTGCTTCTAATACTCCATCACTTGCTAGCTCTGTGACTTCTACCAGGTCACTTAACTTCGATAGCCCTCGGTTTCCTCTACATGCCAGCTTTCTTTTAAGGAGAAAATGAGATGATGTCAGCTAAGACCATGACCAGCTTAGACTTATTTTTTGATTTCTGTTAAAACTCACCGGGGATTTCTCATTGCTCATTGAAGCATACCACCCAAGGTACCTTTCTGATCACAAACAGCTTATTCTGGCTGATTTCTTAATATCTTACATCTTTGAGGTAGTTTGTATTTCCCCTGACTTGAGAAGTTACAAAGTAAATGGCCAGTGGAGCTCCCATGACCCTGTATGTTGGGGTTTAATTCCCACAAATGGTTCTCTCCACTGAAGGAGCATGTTACCTTAACCAGGCTACCGGAAGTGAGTATGAAAAGGAGGTGGTGATTCAGAGTATTTGGGGGAGAAATCTTGTCTTCCAAGGCTCCAGCTCAACTCAAAGCTGACGAAGGATGTGGCTTCTTCTTCGGTATCCCTGCTCCCAGCCCACATGCTCCCAACATATCAGGTCACAGAGATCTCACCTTTCTCTGAGTCTCTTTAGAAATATTGTCCTGGACCTTATACATACTTATCTTTACTCAAAGGCATTTTTATCATAACTCATATCTCTCTAAAACCAGGAACTCTACCAGGATAGGAAGCTTGCTTTGAACATACGTGTATTCTACATAGGACTTCACCCTGTAGTCAAAGGTGACTAATGAAAGAAAGGAAAGGAGGGAGGGAGGACTGGACAGAGAGAGAAAGGAAAGAAAATAAATAAATAGACTTTATAGCAGAATAAAATTTTTAAAGTAAAAATTTCAAAACTATCCATAACTCCCCCCAACAAAATAAAAGTATTTGATATTACAATATATCACAATGTGAAGTTTTAAAATGATGGAACTAAAAAAAAACGTCCTCCTTCTCTGAAAAATGAAGTAAATACTCTGTCCATTTCTTTACACTAAGGCCCTCTGGGGCTGCACTGTCAGGAAAGCACAACAAAGCTCACAGACCCAGCTGCCTCCGGGCTTCTCAACAGACGTTTGCTCTGCGTTCACCATCAGCGCAAGCCTTTGCGCCTGTCTCCGCCCCCGTCCAGCTGGAGGACACATGGTAGACTGGCCATTCTAAAATCTCTTCTGCTCTATGTGGGCGTTTTCCTTGCACTTCCCTCATTTTCATGTAACTCTTTCACGTTCAAATGTGCTGAAAAGTGAGTTTGAATTAGACTCAGAGCCATATGGCAAAGCCGAGGGGCAGCATATGGTTATAGATTGCTCAGCGTTGATCGCTAGCATCTTTAAGCAATCTTTACACGGGAGGCAGTGATAGGGTCAGAGTTCTGTATGTTGGACTGCTCTGTCCTTCATGTGGGAAAATGAGACTCACAGTACAGCGTCCATATTAAAGTTTGTTTTAGTTTTCTTGGTCATGGTATGGGGTAGAGTACTGAGAATTACCTGGTCTCGTACTTGTGGTTAATGGGAAATATATTTGTTAGGGGTAGAGATTCAGTCTGTGCACTTGAACTATGGGCTGTCCAATGGAAATGTGACTTTAAGTCAACCTAACTAGGTCTCGCCTGCAGGGTTAGGTTACACCACCATACACTGCCGACAAGGAGAAATCAGTCCCACAAAAGCAGGGAGCTGACTACTAAACAATTAATAAATACAATGCCATGGTGAACGGAGGGATGGGTTCTAGGTTCAAAGCATGGGAGCTAATTTTTTTAAATAAGCTAAAAGACCTGAAAAACGGGGCATAGAGAGAAAAAGTGGAAAGTGAACCGCAAAGACTCAAAGAGAAGTAATAAACACACCTAGGAAAGTCAACAACTCAGCACTTGTCTCTGAGGATGCTGGGCCATCTGTCTGCCTGCCTCACCTCACCTCACTACTAATGCCATCATTAGTGTGAGGATAAAGAATACTGTCATAATTGAGACAAATTCCAGAAAGCTCAACTGGGCCAATGGGTAGTGGTTGGGCCATGCCAGACCATTTGTCTCTTTCTAGTCAAGTTTTTAAGGAGGGAAGCTCTTGTTTCTTTGAGCAATTAATTTTTTTTAAATGAAAACTAAAACTGCCTGACCTGTGGTGGCGCAGTGGATAAAGCGTCGACCTGGGAACGCTGAGATCGCCAGTTCAAAACCCTGCACTGGTCTGGTCAAGGCACATATGAGAGTTGATGCTTCCAGCTCCTCCCCCCTTTCTCTCTCTCTCTCTCTCTCTCCTCTCTAAAATAAATAAAATAATAAAATAAAAAGAAATTTAAATGAAAACTAAAACTTACTTATACATACCAGTTGGGTACTGAAAATATCAGAGAGAACGCTCATTTCTAACAGTTGATTGTCTAACCACTGTGCTATACACTTGAAACTAATACAAAATAATACTGAATGTAAACTGTAATTGAAAAACATTTTTTTTAATTGAAAGAAAAAAGACATAGTAATATAAATGTCCTTTTTTTATACAATTAAATCTGGCAGAGCTAGAGCTAAAATCCAGGTTATTTTTTTTTAAATTCCAGGTGTATGTCTTAGCAAATAGACCAACAAATAAGTAGGCAATGGGGAAATAGATCCCTTAACATGGGAAAGGGTTAATCATGGCAGAATGCCCTGGGGAAGAAAGACAAGGCAGGGTAGAAAAAGAGTTTTGGAACTTCGAGGTACAGCCATTCAGTGTGATTTCTGCCATCGTCATTATTGCCATTCCTCAGTGAGGTTCAGTTCACGGGTCAGGGAATGGCTTTGATAACAACACATCCCTGGACGTTCATTGGAGCCTGGAACAGCTTTATTGAGGTTTAGCATACAATTCACCTGTTTAACGTGTACCATTCAATGGTTTTAAGTATACTCATAAATTTGTTCAACTGTTACTGCAGTCCATCTTAGAGCATTTTCATCACCACAGAAAGAAACCCTGGCCCCCTGAACTCTCACTGCTGTTTCTGGTGTTCATTGGCCCAGCCATGAGCAGACGCTAATCTACTTTCTGTCTCTGTAGATTTACTTATTCTGAACATTTTAGAGAAACGGGATTATACATGTGACAATTTGTGACTGGCTTCCCTCAGATAGCACAACAATTTTTCAAATGGTGAGCCACAAGAATTTTTAAAGCATGCAATTTCTGAGTATTGAGTCAGGGGCACTGACCTCTTTTCCCTTAGATTGTCAAATAAAAACTGACAGAACAATAGCCATCCAGTGTGAATGAATAAAAATTATACCCAGTTAAATGTTGATGGGCAAAATAATTTATTTTTGGTGTGCTGCAGAATTTTAGTAGTTTATACGTGCTGTGAATTTAAAAAGGTTGAAAATCGCTAACAGCTTACTGATTTTATGCCATGCTGTAGCCTGTGTGAGTACTTTACTCTTTTTTCTTAGCCGACTAAAATTCTATTATATGGATATACCACAATTTGATTATCCATTCATTGATAAACACTTGGTCTGTTTACATCTTTGGGATATTATTGATAATATTGCTATACATTTGTGAACAAATGTTTTAATTTTTCTTAGGTATATATGTACGAGTAGAATTGCTGACTATTATGGTAACTGTGTTATTAATCATTTGGAGGACTGCCAAACTGTCTTCCAAAGTGACCATTTAACATTCCTGCCAGCACTGTATGAGAGGTCCTGCCCTCCTCGCCAACACGTGCCATTATCTGTCTTTTTATTATATTCATCCCAGTGAGTGTGAAGTGGTATCTTGCTGTGGTTTTGATTTGTATTTCCCCGATGACTAATGATGTCAGGCAGCCATTCAAGTACTTATTAGCCATTTATATGTCTTCTTTAGAGAGATATCTATTCAAGGTTGTTATCCATGTTTTAATTGCATTACCTTTTTGTTATAGAAATGTAAGTGCTCTTTATATATCCTGGAGGCTAGTTTTCTATCAGATAAATGATTTGAAAATATTTTCTCCCAGACTATGGGTTGTCTTCACTTACTTAATAGTATCCTTTGAAACACAATGTCTTAAGTGTTAACATCCAAATTATCATTTCTTCTGTTGCTTGTGGTTTTAATGTCATATCTAAGAATACAGGACCAAATCTACGCATTTTCTTGTAAGAATTATACAGGATATCAATAGGGATTGCACTGAATCTATGGATCAATTTGGAAAATATTTTCATCCTATAAATTTTAAGTCTTTCAATCCAGCTAACAATCTAGTGATTCTCATTTGTTACTATACTTTTTTAACTCTAGATTTTCTATCTGGTTTATTCTTATAATTCTAAGGCCTACAGTTTTGTCTATATCTCCAGTGAATTTAGGGGTATCTTCCCAACTGCCATATCTCACAGACTCCACTGTTTTTTGAGGGAGCTCTTGAGCCTCAAATTCTTGATCCTCTTTTGTAAATGAAGTCAGTTCTTTTGGGAAGAAATTAAGAACTATCTGTTGCAGGCTTGCTTTTTCCCCTAGGCAAATCTCTGAGCTAGAGCTCCAAGCCTGGAGGTTGGGACCATGCCATGCTTCTCTCTGAATGACACTCCCCACTGGAGGGGCTGAGTGCCCCAAGGATTGTGGTGATGGTGGTGTCAGGTCTTCTTGGCTTGCTTCTCCAAGCTCAGAAACACTGCCTGACAAGCTGGGACAAGGGAGACTAGCCTTTCACTGTTCTCAGTGGTGCACCCCCAGTAGAGCCTCTATCCCATTGGTGGATGGTGAGCAGAAGAAGGGAGCAGACACCACTTGGCTGTGCTCACACAGAAGTTCACCTCTGCAATGGGTAACTGGGACAGGATGAGCAATGCTGACAAACTGCTCCCCCTGGGAAGATAGCTCCTTGACTGGGAGCCTAGGGTGGGTGCAGCCCTGCAGCCTTGTTAGCAACAGTCTGGAGTCTATTTCTGTCTCACTCAGCTGAGAGTGGGGAGTGAGATAGCCTCTGTTTTGATACTATCGATTCTCACTATTCCTTCTGAGTTTTGCAGATTTTCTAGAATAAATGTTTCTTTATTTTCTGTATGCCCTTTGGACCACTCCTGGAGACTAAACTTTTTTTGAAATATTTTTTACCAGTTTCTAAGGGGATTATGTCTACAGAGCTCCCTTGTGCTGTCAGGCCAGAAGTGGATCTCAGAAGTAGGTAATTTTTTATACTAAAGTTCATATCCCAAAAATAAGGCCAATGATCATGGACAGTGGGCCAACAGAACAATAGGGAGGAGGTAACCGGTGCATAAAGAAAGGAAAGGGGTGTAAAAAAGCAGATCACGAAGAGAAAAATGACAGTAAGATGATAAAAAAACAAATTGGAAAAAATCCCCAGTGCAAACAGTCATATTTTACCCAGGTTGGGCCAGAATGAATTTGAGTGTGGGGCAACTAACATCATGTTGAAATCAATCACTCTGGCTCTTCATCTACTGCCTTACCTCCAACATCACCCACCTACTTTAAGTATTCATGTATCCAGTGTTGTAAAAGAAAAGTGATCTTAAATTTATACCTCCCCCCCAAAAAAATATATATGTATATATATAAGCTTCCTTCTCCTTCTAGTTCAACACATAGAAATCCTCCCTCTCCTTGAAGGGTCCACTCAGACATCACCTCCTCAGAATGCAGCCCCTTATTTTCCAGAACCACCTTGGTGTCTGTTCTCTCCATTCACTGATTTTTCTGAAGAACTTACCTGTATCTCTCTTGGGAAATTATCATTTTTTTTCTTCCCATTTAGAATACCTTTGCTCCTGCGTATTCCCAAATCTATTTCTCTGAGATATCCTTCTGAGATCCTTCCAACGTGTTTCTATTTTGTTATGTTAACCAGGGTAAATTCAAAATTAATTAGTCTAATTTGTACATATATGTGAATTAAAAATATATATATATATATATATATATATATAGAGAGAGAGAGAGAGAGAGAGAGAGAGATTGGCACAATGGTATGCTTATAGTCTTCAACACCATCGAATAAATAAATGACATTGAATGAATGAATTGAATGTCAGAAATCATGAAGTATGCACATTATCAGATTGGAAAGCTACAAAAAGTATTTCAGTGACCTTGTAGAGAATGGAGCAAAGGCAGAAAACAGAATTCTGCTCTTCCTGTGGCACTGTCACTAAACCTTGCCGTGCGATCTTGAACAGAGAACCTGCAACTCTACCTCAATTACTTCACCTATAACTGTAGGAGCTACACTAAGTTTATTCCTGGTCAGAGGTTCCGGTGCACTATGCAAAGAGGCCTATGATAAAACAAAATTGAAAGAGTTAACAAATTCCCACATTCCCAGATAATTTTCAATGTAAAATAAGGCCATTTTTTAAATTAAATGAAAAAATATATAAGGAGAAGATATAACTATAAGATGTTACAGGTACCACTTCGGGGCTTCCGAAAGGACATGTCCCTCCTCCTCCTTGAATTACCCAACCAACTCAAACAAAGGGCCTGCAACTTAGGAATGTTTATTTTTAACAAAGAGAAAGCAGTGGACATAACATTTCAATTTCGAAAATCTTATCTCTCCTGAGTTTTCAGCCTCAATAATTGGATTAGCCTCTCACAAAGGCTGCTAGCTCCCAAGTCTATGGAGAAATCTGGTTTCAAATTGCTACTCTGGGTTGTGAGGGACCTTCACATCTCAATCAAACAGCTGATGGAAGAACAAGAAGAAGGAAAAGTGAGAAGGTGAACTGGATAATTCTGGAAAGAAGGCCATTTAGTGCCTTCTCTACTCAAAACATAGCCTTCATTGAAGCACAGGTTGTCAGAAATGATCAGCTCCAAATACAAACATATACAATTATAATAACAAATAATTCAAAAATATATATCTTATATTGTCAGGGAGGATTGAGATGTTAATATCCAACTCTACAAGGGAAAAGGAAGCATATTGGATTTCTCCCGGATTGCAGAATGCATTATTCCTGGGTTTACAATAAAGAAGTCTGCCAATGAAGCTACAATTTGCCAGCAGCTGTCTCTGCCAAATGCCAATAAGATATCAGAATCCCACTGACATCAAGAAGAGAAGACACTTCCTAAGGATGAACCAGGGTTATGGATACATCCTATCAATCACTGACCTCCAGAAATTTTTATCTAGAGTTTCTCGTCTGCGTAGAACTCACACTGCATTATCTAGTAAAGGAAGAACCTACTTCTACAGAGAACGGAAAGAAGTTTCAGCTTGCCCTGAAAATGATTTCTCCCCAGTTAAGAAACATTCCTTAAACCTTGGAGAATTGGTTTTGGTCAACTCTGTGAATGATAAATGGTGATGATTGGAGAACAATTCATAGAGCAGATTTACTGCACTCGAGTAAAAGCACAATGGTAGAATGGAAATACAAGCATAGTTTGGATAAAGGAAAATTTAAGTTTGAATTTCTGCTTCATATTTACTAATTGTGTAACTTTGGGGCCCTACTCTGTCTTCATCTGTAAAATGGGGATAAAAGTGATTTTTTTATGAGGTTGTCAAAGGGAAGACAAAATGATATGCAAAGTATCTAGTATAATCCCTGGCACATAGTAGGTGTGCCAGACATGCAAGATACCATCTTTTCATTTTTTCGTAATACATTTAAAACTTAGAGTTGTTCATGCCCCTAATTTTCTTCTCTGGGTATTATTAGTCAGGGTAGAGCACATAATCATGTTGACCCATAACTGAGGCTGTCTAGTCCACCCCACTGTGCCCTGTTTGGCATTCCCTTTAGCTTGGATGTATACTTAGCCAATAATATTAGGGTTAGAGGAAAGGGCATTAGATCCAGGGTCAGGGGGCTTAAATGGTCCCTAACTAATTTACAATATAATCTCAAATACATCACTTCGCCTTTCAGGGACTTAATTACCACATCTGTAAGTAAGGACTCATTATCCAAACTCTGCACTCCACTATCTTGCTTTATGAAAGTCTTCACTAACCTGCATGTGCTCCTCAAATGACCTGTTAGCACTGTATGAAATTCCCAGTCCTTCCCTGAAATCTGTATAGCACTTTATAATTTGGGAAGTGCTTCCACATTTGTTGACTCATAATAAACCCCACCAACTAATCTGTCTGCCCGTTACTGTGATGTGAGAACCTCTTCACTTGAACCAGACCACTGAACCTTTTCAATTGAACCAAAGAAATGAGACACATCCACAATGTACTAAAAATAATTCTAGGAACATAACAAGGTCAATAAATATAAATTATAGTTGTTATGTTTTTAAGTGAATTTCAAGATCTTTGTAAATGGGTTATGTCTTATATCTTTCAAAACACTTTTCTGCAAATCCCAAAGTACACAGGACAATGCTGAGTATACAGGAAATACACCCAATAAATCAATGTGAACTAAATGGATAAATTAATTGTTGAGGTATCTTGGAAGCTAACCGCCTTTCAAATAGTCCATAGTAGAGGTCTGCAGGAATGAGAAAAAGAAAATTATCTTCCTGGAACAACAAGTAGAATAAGAAATTGTGTGTGGCCTGACCAGGCAATGACGCATTGATAGAACGTCGGACTGGGATGGGGAGTTCCCAGGTTTGAAACCCCGAGATCGCAGGCTTGAGCGCGGGCTCATCTGATTTGAGCAAGGTTCACCAGCTTGAGCCCAAGTCGCTGACTTCAGCAAGGGGTCACTCGGCCTGCTGTAGTCCCCTGGTAAAGGCACATATGAGAAAGCAATCAGTGAACAACTAGGGTGCCACAACAAAGAATTGATGCTTCTCATCTCTCTCATTTCCTATCTGTCTGTCCCTCTCTCTGTCTCTCTCTTTCTCTGTCACAAAAAAATACTTAAATAAAAAAGAAGAAATTGTTTTAACAGCATTTCCGCCAGTCAATGTCCAACTAACAAAAAGACAGCATATCTTCATACATAGAAGTCTATGTATTTGTGTGCTTAAGCATTCAGTACTGAAATGAACCATAGCCTTCATTAAATCCACCAGAAGCCTGACCTGTGGTGGCGCAGTGGATAAAGCATCGACCTGGGAACACTGAGGTAGCCAGTTCAAAACCCTGCACTGGTCTGGTCAAGGCACATATGGGAGTTGATGCTTCCAGCTCCTCCCCCCTTTCTCTCTCTCTCTCTCTCTCTCTCTCTCTCTCTCTCTCTCTGTGTGTGTGTTTGTCTCCTCTCTAAAATGAATAAAATAAATTTTAAAAAAATCCACCAGAAATTGACATCTTTCTAGACACCTAAGACTCCAGTGTGAGAGCTCACATTAGGATTGCATAGACTTTTTCATTCAGCACGCTCTTCAGTCCTAATGTCATCTATATAGAGATTTCTCTGGAAAATTCATCTAGAAGTATCTGGACCTTCTTCTGAGTTTGAGAGGAACACTGCCTGTGCTTCTCCTAATTTTTACATGTTTTTCATTACCTAATGGTATCTTTGTACCTGTCTTATCTCAAAACAGCATGGTGTATTAGCAAGAGTAAGAAATTTCAGAATTAGTCAGATCTTGGCTTAACTTTCAGTTCCATTACTTACCATCTGAGCATGCTTGGGCAAATTACATGAGTTAATGGGTATTACACAGAAGAACCACTGTTGGGAAGGTGAAATAAATAGTACCTGTAGATATTCAACAAATGTTAACTTCTTTCTATTCATCCTCTTCTTTTTCTCCTAACCGCATGACTGGCTATTTCGTGGCAGCAGACACTCTTCTACAATAGTGAAATGCCCTTCTCAGAGAAGACTGAGCATTTATTTAATTTGTTCTTCTGCTCTCGGTACACTTTGAGTATCCTTTGCAGTGTTGTTAAGTGCCCTTAAGACACAGAAACAATCTTTCTACTCCCACCCATTCAAAGGGGAGGGTATAGAGCCTTCTATTATTCAGTTACCCTTAGAAGAGTGAACATATACTGGTTACATATTTTAATTTCATTCTTTTCTAATACACCCAACATCAAATGAAACCAACAAGCAAACAACCCCCTGAACATACATACAGTGCTTATTCTTGGAAAAGCAAAAACAATTAGTTTATATAGGACTCCAATGAATTGTTGTAGAAAATACAAGGTTAAATGAAAGAGGATCATAGATTGTATTTGACTTTAAGCCTTCACATTCAATAACAAGTATGATCATCATAGGTGATCAAGGGTTAGGAATAGTTTTTTGAAATATAATTTTATTTCACATAGTGGTAATTGGCATCTAAGATTAAGCCCCCCCCCCAGAGAGAGAGAGAGATTCAAGTACAACATAAACACATTAACACACACACCCAAGAGTCAAGAACCTGAACCAGTCTGTACTCCTGGGGGAAAACAACTAATTAAACTGACAGGTAACGAACATTCAAAGATAATTACCGGTAATATTCAGACACACACTGGATGATTAATAGTAATAAATTCCTTGCAGGTGATTAATAAAGAGGCAGCCAGTGTAGAGATAATATACAAATGATTAATAACAAAATTCTCTTCAGTCATTAAAGGAAGGAGGAGGGAAGACTAAGGAGTTTGTCTTTCCCAATAGCTGTCATTAAGGATTTTGTGGCTTTGAGAAAACTAGAATAAAGTTGAAAATCAAAACTTGCAAGCAGAGATTATTGAGGGGGACCTTGAGTAAGTCATTTAACCACTCTTTTTTCATGTCCTCATCTCAAGATGGGGCAAGGCGGTATATCAGATCTTTTCTAACTCCATTGAAAGACTGGTTATCATGTGCTTCTTTCAGTGTCTAGTTTTATATAATGAACATGTGGATGAGAGCTTGTATCTATGGGATCAAAAGGTCTTAAAATAAAGATCAAGAGAGGCAAATGTTGACAATTTAACAACAATCAAAATCAAGAATCTCTAAGATTCAGACCTCAAGGTGCTGATTCATGAACCAGAAATCATGTGTTAAATAACTGTCTACTAACTGCATTCATCAAAATTTACCAGATTGAACATAACTCCATCTTCTTAATTATGATATCTTTCAAAGATCACCTTTCTCAAAAATCTCAGCAATAACTTTTCTTCCAAAAAATAATAATTATTATTATTCTTGAGTGGAACGGAGACCAGTAAGAAACCTCACTCTGTTGTTTAATGTGTTATATGTGGGATTCTCAAATGGTTTCCTCAGATTTTCTTTGATTCCTTTGATTGGTAAGTCTTTGAACCCAATATACAAAATAACAAAAATAAAAGGAGGGATACAAATTATTACTCTGTGAGCAATGGCTCAAAAAATATGGATCTCAGTAATTGAGGGAAAGAGATATCTTTGGCAAAGGCTCTATCTGATCTAATACTTCCACTTTGCTGACCAGGAAGGTGAAAACATTAACATGATTTTCCCTAAAGAGAAGTAGATGGGAGGGGAACTATATTAAATCCAGCCCAACACTGGACACTGGACTCAGAATAACAGCTGAGTCATTTGTCATTTGTCCCTATTCTGTCACTAACTGTGAACTTGAGAAAGTGACATAAACTCGTCTCACTCTCTCAGGGTGGTCTTCAGTGACTGTCAGTATAGATACTCCAGGATTCTGGGACTCTTTTCTGACTGGACACCTTCATGACCAGCAGAACATACAGGCTTTAATCCCAAGCCAATGAGGATGAGGAGTCAGGAATATTTTCTCTCTCCAAACTAATTATCCATTAGAAAGAGAGCATCATGATGAAAAGGTCCTTACCATCTCAGGATGTATTTTCTCTGCTGCTATTAGGTCCTTGACCTTTAATTTTTCTTTTTTTCTTTTTTTCTTAGTGTCCTGTTTTCTTAGTATGTGAAGATCTCTTGGGGGGAAGAAATTTTGCTAAATTCTGTGAGACATTGGCTGCCTAATTTGATTATAAGATTTGTATACATTTTTAAGATTTTACCCTGCTTGAATAAATTAATTAAAAGATTATCTGTTATGTAGCTTCACACAGAATTCTTTTCCTAGATTGGGCCATTCTTGGACATATTATTTGCCAACATTGTAAAAGCCAGATTTCTCTCAAACTATGTCCTTTTAAGTAAAAGTATTTTCATATTTGACAGTTAAAACTGGGTCAAGAACAACCAAATCTTGCTTGCACAATTCTTGTTAAATCCCCAAAACCACTTTGTAAATCAACCTTAATGCTTTAGGCCAAACTATATTACTAAAAATGTCCAGCATTATGAGAATTTATTGCTTTTTTTTCCTTGGTCATAAGACTTGCAACCTAGATTTTTTTTTATTTTTATTTTTTTAGCAAGAAAGACAGAGAGAGAGAGACAGACAGGAAGAGAGAGGAGAGATGAGAAGCATCAATTCTTCACTGTGGCACCTTAGTTGTTCATTGATTGCTTTCTCATATGTGCCTTGACTAGGGGGCTCCAGCTTAGCCAGTGACCCCTTGCTCCAGCCAGCGACCTTGGGCTTCAAGCCAGTGACCTTTGGGCTCAAGCTAGCAACCATGGGGTCATGACTATGATCCCATGTTCAAACCAATGATCCTATGCTCAAGCTGATGACCTCAGGGTTTCATACATGGGTCCTCTGAGTCTCAGGCCGACACTCTATCTACTGCACCACTGCCTGGTCAGGCTAGACAAAGTCTTCTTTAGGTTCTTAGCATTCTGGGTTATATTGCAGAACCTGTTGTTGAATTCACATAGGAGAAAGGATAGATACAAAGAATAGAGGTCTTCACAATTTTGATGTCTTCTTTATCGTCATCATCACCACCATCATTGTTGTAGCAACCTCTTGCAGCATTCTGCTCTTCCAGTCACTGTGTTGAGTATTTTATACATGTTAATGGCATGAAGTAGACATAAAAATGTATTCACAGCCTGAGTTATAAAACCTAACTTGCAAATGTCCTATTGAAATGTCCTGTTTTGAACACATCCAACCTGCAAAAAGATGTCCTGGAATAAGAGCACCCCAGTGGCGATGTATTTGTCCATTATGTAATATTTGTTTCCTCTTAAGATTTTTGTTACCCCCCTCTAGCAGGGATAATCAGATTGCCTTTCACTAAATGGAGGGTTAGTTGTTTCAATCTCAAAGGACCCCTCTGTGGCAGAGTGTAATGTAGGATCATGATTTCCCTTCCCTCCCAACCTCTGTCATTATTCACTGAGGACAAATTATGCTTCTCTATCATGATGACTTGGGGTCTGACCATGTGACTTCCTTCGTCATAGGAACAAATGTGACTGTAGAGCACAACAGAACAACCATAGGTTTCGTATTGGCTTGTGCTATTTGACCCGGTCTCCTGCACTCTAGCCCTGCACCTTAAGGAGATCATACCCTTGTAGGCACTGCTCCCTAAACATAAATCCTGGGACAATATACAGATGGAGCTGACCTGAACTAACTCATAGCCTGAACCAGACCAAAGCCTTTTGTTTGACCTGCAGACCTAAAAGAGAGGAATGGATGTTTGTTATAAACCATTGAGATTTGGGGAATCGTTTGTAACGCAGTATTACGGCAGAGCTGCCCACCTAATATATGTTTGTATGTCCATAAGCATGCTAATTAACTCCATGTGCTCCCCTCGCCTTCTGCTCCCAAATCCTGTTCAGTTACCTTCGGTAAATCTACCTTCTCCCTTCAACTCCCCCACCCCCCAGGGTCTACTAATGAGTCTCCAAGGTCTCTAACAATGATCAATAAACACAAATAAGTTCTGCTGATAAATCATTAGCAAATAAAGAGAATTAAATGATAGCTTTAAAATGACTTTATATACAATGTTATCATTTCCATATTTTCTTTTAAGGCTATTCTAGCCACACTAGATCCAGATGACCTAAGCTGGAACACTATCTTCAACCCTTACTAGCTGTGGGGTCTTAGACAAATGTCTTCACCTCTAGTGTCTCAGCTTTTTCACAGATAAATAGGAATAACAGGAGTATCTACCATGAAAAGTTTTTGACAAGATAAAGTTACTTCATAGAGACAAAATGATGAAAAAAGAATACAGTCCTATAAGATAGTAAGAAATGAAATAGTTTGGTTATTAATGTCATCATCACCATCATCCTCATTATGTATATTTCAAAGCTGACGGATGGTTTTTGACCTATGTCATGGTTTAATCGGGTGTTTGTGAGTGTGCTGGAAATGAGTGGGCGTCTCTACTTCTTTCTAACGGGAAGTCATAGCTATTACCTCTCATTTTAGATGGCATGTTACTAGTTTTAAAGTGCTTTAGTTGTTTTGAAATAATATCTTAAGAAGAATTCCCTAAGGGAAAAAGGGTCAAGTGGTAGCATTCAAATTTTAGTGATAAAAAACATAAGATTATAAAGGATTTCAACTAAGATCTCCTAAGTAGTTGCGTCAGAGCGTGGATAGAGAGAACTGGTTTATAAATAGGCTCCCGGGAAAATATTTGTTTAAAAAATGAATATAAAAGTCCACAACAGACTGGCTTATTTATAGTGCCTACATTTCTCTAAGAAAAACTAAATCATTTTTCTCTTCTTTCCCTCTCTGAAATATTTGTCCATCTCTAACTGTCAAAAATGTTGAGCTGGCTTTGAATAAACCAAGTAGGGAGTAAACGTAGGTCTTGGCTGCTTGGTCCTCATGATCTCAGCTGTCCCAACTGTACTGATTAATTCTGATCGTTAAATCCTCTCCTAGATGCTTGTCCTATACCTGGTGATATTCCAACCTTATGTCTTGAATGTTGTGACCTGTCCTCCCTGACTCATCCTGCTCAGAACCTCTCTGTGTGTCTTGTTTATTTCTCTCTGCCAGTGCTCACCCTCCGCAGATGCCTTATCAGGGTTGCCAGCCTGCCCTTCAGCAGGGCAACATTTCTTAAACAACCTGTTTCAATTTCATGGCTCTCCAGAAAAGGGCCTCTGATTCAGCCCAATTTATGCTCACTCATTCTCTTCGCTTGTGAACAATGTATAATTCCATGCAATGAATGCCAAAAAAAATTGTCTGAGAATACAGTCATTAAGATTAAGGTAAAAAAATGCCCATGTGTGTGGCCATATGTGTGATTATAAATTTTTTAAATAATTAAAACATAATATTAAGTTGTTTGAGGAAAAATTAATCTTCAATGAATCATTGTGCATTTTAGTATGTTTTTATTACTAAAGATGACTAAGAAGAGGAGAGCAATATTAGTATCAATATCTTATATTTATATAATATATATATGTCATGCTTTCTCAAATATCTCTTAAGCATCAATTACAAGTCAAGTTTTAATGAAATATTAATATTTCAAAATAAAAATATTTTCTCACCATAAAGAAGGAATATATGGCAACCAAAAAAAAATTAATGAAAAAAATTAAAAATAAATTTAAAAAGCCTTCTTCTACCCACCCTAGTCTGACACGTGGTGCAACATTTGACATAATTTTACTAGTGTGTCTTTTATACATTATGTTTTTCATTTACATTGTCTGATTCTTGATTGAAACGATGTAACAATTGTATGGAGAGTTATGATCTATATTTCACATATAAAGGAATTTCAACTCACAAAGACAGGTGACTTAAGTTTGCAAGTGAGAATAAGCCAGAAAATACAATCTCTTTCTTGTCATGAAAATACCGTGTTCCTGTCCTCCCTGTTTTTATATTCTGCCTACAACCTCCCTCCATGTCTGGAATTTCCTCTGCCTCTTCTGCCTAAAAAATTCTATTCATCCTTAAACCCCACATCCATTTAACAAGTAAAATTTACATTTGGAGTCAAGTCTGTATGACCTTGAACAAGTTGCCCCTGACTTCTGAATCTTAAGATCCCTCACTTATGAAATGGGAATAATATAATTGACCCAACAAATGATCATGAGAATTAAAGGAGACGATGTATATACAACCCATGACTAGAGACTGATGGAGCTAGGGTTGCAACCAGGTCTGCATAATTAATGCTATTGTATCATGCTGCCTCACAAAGGTTAGGAGCTTCATAAAAACCCCTTTACCCCAACCTCCCCCGAGGATCGTCTGCATGAAACCTATGCCTGCCATGAAGAAAGGTCTGGTTCCAGATTTTCTATGAACTAGCTCTGTGACCTTGGGCCAATTCTAAGCCCCTGAGCCTTCTCAGTTCCCA
This sequence comes from Rhynchonycteris naso, assembly GCA_037038555.1. Lineage (NCBI taxonomy): Eukaryota > Metazoa > Chordata > Mammalia > Chiroptera > Emballonuridae > Rhynchonycteris > Rhynchonycteris naso. The sequence goes on from CM072996.1 coordinate 16,547,453, forward strand.
TTGGAAAAATAGGAAAACCCTGTTTCATAGGATTGTTACAGAAATCACATAAAATGACGCATGCATCTAGCACATAGGAGGACTCGATAAACGACAGATTCTATTATTTTTATCATAGCACCAACAGTACAATGTTTGGTAATCACATCCAGGACCCTTTCTGTTCCCCATGCCTTTCTTTGGCTTCTATCATTTTCAATGCCAGGCTGGAAAATATTGTGAGCTTGTTGTCATTCCCCTTGAGGGATGTCAGCAAAGCTCCCTCAAAAGAAATAAAAATTCTAATTGTGGTAGCTTTGTGCAAAAGGAAAAAAAATAATAATAAAGGGGAAAAAAGGCAGAGAAGGGGGTCAGGTTGTCACAGCAACTTCCTGCAGAGCTGGTTGCTCACCATCTGTCCTGCTCTGCCACATCCTGCACTTGCACAGCAGCCTGCACTTACACAACTTAAGATTCAGGAAAGGGATCGAAGGGAAGCAGAAGTATTCTTTCAGGATAGCGCAAGGAACAAGATCAATGGGACAAGGGATGGGGAGACAAGGAGGGAGGGGTAAAACAGGATCTGTGAGGAGATTAGGGGAAAGATAAAAAAAAGAGAAAGTAAGAAAAGGAGGAGAAGAAAGAAAAGTGAAAAAACAGAGGAAAATGAAAAAGTTAAAAGAAAGAGAAAAAATGACAATCAAGAAAATAAATCATAGGAAAAAACAAAGAGGAAAGAGAAGAAAAAATAAGAATGAGGTAAATAAATATGAGAGAAGGGAATGGAAATGATGAAAAGAAGACTAACAAAACAATAAAAAGAATAAAAGGGAATGGATGAATAAGTGAATGAATGAAGAAAAATGAATGTGATGAGAAATAATGTGGCATTTAAAGTGAAAGGCGGAAGGCAAGAAAAAATGAATGGAGAAAATCAGAGGAAAGAAAATGAATGTAATAAAGGAGAAAAATAATGAAAAGGGTGCTGGAAATGAAGAGAATTACTAATACTATCTTAGTAAACTCAGGCAGCCATAGAAAATGTCATAGAACAGATGGCTTACACAGTACACATTTATTTTGTCACAGTTATAGAGACTGTAAGTCCAAGATCAAAGTCTCACCCTGTTTGGTTTCTGGTAAGGACTGTTTCCTTGGGTTGCAGATGGCCACTGTCTTGCTGTGATCTCACACGGTGGAGAGACAGAGAGACAGAGACCCCACAAGTGAGAGCTCTCTAGTGTCTCTTCTTAGAAGAACACTGGCCCAGGCTGGTGCTATAGTGGATAGAGCACTGAACCAGCATATGGACATCCAAGATTTTAGTCACAGTCAGGGCACACAGAAGTAACCATCTGCTTCTTCCCCACACCCTCTCTCCCTTCTCTCTCTCTTCTCCTACCGCATCCAGTGGCTCAATTGGTTTGAGTGACAGCCTCGGACACTGAGAATAGCTCAGCTAGTCTGAGCACATCAGCCTTAGGCACTAAAATTAGCTCAGTACTCAAGCATTGGCCCTAGACGAGGTTGTGGGGTGGATCCCGGTCAGGGTGCGTATGGGAATCTGTCTCACTATCTGCTCTTCTCTTACTTAAAAAACGATAACACTAACCCCACCCTCATGACCTCACCTAATCTAATTATCTCCCAAAGGCTCCATCTCCAAATATCACATTGGGCTTTAATACATGAATAGGGGTGGAAACATACATTAGTTCATAGCAGCTATTAATAATAATAATAATAATAAACATTAATAATAGAAGGTGGGAAGGTTAGAGTTATGTAGCTTATATAATTGGTACTTCAAATAATGCCCTATGATAAATATGATAACTTTGCAAATAATTAAAGAAAGGTGTCCATATTTTGTTTTGCCTCTAAGAGTAAAATCAGAAATTATTTTACCCTCATTGCTTTTCTGTTGATACCACAGTGGGCCAGTCCTCCTTTTTTGTGTTCTTTTTAAATTTTCTTTTTTGTGTGTGGTTTTAAATAACTGAGATGATTTTGTTTCCCAAAGGTCATTCAATTTAAAGTTATCTCAGGATATTCCACAAATACTTGAATGAACTTTCAGGGTCACAATAGAGGTTTCTCAGCAGACGTGGAGCAGAGAGGAGAAGCTGCACCTCTGTTTAAGGATTTGAAATCATGTTAAACTTGAATCATTTAACAAACATGAAAGGGAGATTTTGTAAGAGGAAGTGTCTGAAAGAGATATGACGTAATCCTGGACAGATGAAGAATAGTTCACAAGAAGGGTGAAGCCTAAAACCAAGAACTGCATGAGTGTAAACACCTCACCTTTAAACTTGGTCAAGACCATCATATGTAAACAAGCCGTCCTGTCCTCCAACCAGAGTACTAATTGCTAAACTTCTCTGAAAAATGCAGCAAGTTGAGATATTTTTTGTTTCATTTACTTAAACAACAGTAAAAAATGAACCTCATGAAAACTTAAAATGTGCTTACATTAATGATTTCAAAGAACAACATGACAAATACTTTGTTAATTTTATTATTATTATTATTATTATTATTTTATTAAGTGAGAGGAGGGGAGGCAGGGAGGCAGAGAGATAGATTCCCACATGTTCCCTGACCGGGATCCACCCGGCAAGCCCCCTGCATGGTGATGCTCTGCCCATCTGGGACTGCTGCTCTTTTGCTCAGCAACCAAGCTATTTCAGTGCCTGAGGTAAGGTCATAGAGCTGTTCTCAGTGCCCAGAGCCAACTTGCTCAAACCATTCAAGCCATGACTCCAGGAGGGGAAGAGAGAGTGAGAGAGAGAGAGAGAGACAGAGAAGGAGGAGGGGGGTGGGTAGAGAAGCAGATAGTTGCTTCTCCTGTGTGCCCTGACCGGGAATCGAACCTGGGACTCCCACATGTCAAATTGATGCTTTACCACTGAACCAGCTGGCCAGGGCCCTTTGTTAATTTCTTTTTGTGTGTGTGACAGAGACAGAGACAGAGAGAGAGACAGAAAGGAGCAGATACACAGGAAGGAAGAGAGATGAGAAACATCAATTCTTTGTTGCTGCTCCTTAGTCTCCTTAGTTGTCCATTGATTTCCTTCTCATATGTGCCTTGACCAGGGGGCTACAACACAGCAAGTGACCCCTTCCTCAAGCCAGTAACCCGGGGCACAAGCCAGTGACCTTGAGCTTTAAGCCAGTGACCCTTGGGCTCAAGCCAGCGACCATGGGGTCATGTGTATGATCCCACACTCAAGCCAGCAACCCCACTCTCAAGCTGGTGAGCCCATGCTCAAGCCAGCAACCTTAGGGTTTCAGACCTGGGTTCTCTGTGTCTCAGTCTTAGTCCAATGCTCTATCCACTGTGCCACTGCCTGGTCAGGCTTTGTTAATTTTTATGTAAAGGAAATTCCTAAAAACATCTCAGTAGCAGATGATGGAGTTGAATAAGCCTCACACAAGCCATATTTTATATATCATTAACCAGGGAAGAGTCTAGAATGTACTTCTGTTAGGGAAAATATATTAAATATAAAAACATTATTCAAACAAAAAAAAGGAGAAAAAATAAAACAGAACAGCTTGCTTCCAGGAAGTAATCTCCTGGTGACTCACAGAGCACAGAGAGCACCAAGGGACCACAGATAAAGAAACCCAAGATCTTTAGGGGTTGAGTTAATAGAAGAGAAATTCACTCAACTTTATATTGTTGCTGGAAGTGCATAGACAGGCAGAACATCACTCCCTACTTCAACATTTGGAGCCATATACCAATAATAATAATAATAACAGATAAAAGTTTTGAGTACTTACTCTATGTCAAGGACAGTTCTAAGTCCTTTTTGTATGTTAATGCACTTATGCTTGCAATATGAGATATTATCATCCCCATTTTACAGATGAGAAAACTGAGGAACAAGGAGATTAAGTCACTTGCCCAGTGCTTGCTGAGATAATACCCTGAAAACTGACTGAAAAAAGTGATTTGAGAATTTCTTTACCCGTATCCAATGAATGGGAATTGTTAATCTGTAAACCCTAATGAGACAAAATAAACCCAAGATCCTGTTATGGATTAAATTGTAGTCACCCCAAAACTCATATATTCAAGCTCTATCTCCCAAAATACCTGTACAGTAGTCTCCCCCTAAGCCAAGGTTCTGTTTTCTGGTTTCAACTTTGGTCTAGAAATATTCAATGGACAATTCCAGAAATAAACAATTTGAAAGTATTGCATTGGGTGCCATTTTGAGGAGTGTGATAAAATCTTACACCTTCAGCTGCATCCTGACCAGAGCATGAATTATCCCTTGTCCAGGCCCTCCTCATTCCTCTGAATCTGAGTCCCAACCCAGAGGTGAGGTTCATTGATCAGTGAGGGAAAAAGGAGGGCTTGGTTCCCAGGCTGTGTTCATGCACCAAACACATTACAATAACTTAGGCCCTACCTACTCAGAGGGTGGGCCACAGATCAGCAACAGCAGCATCACCAGGGTGCTTGTTAGAGATGAGGAAGCTCAGTTCTTGCTCTAGATCTTCTAAGTCAGAGTATACATCATAATAAAATAACCAACTGAGTTGTGTGCATACTAAGACCAAACAAGCTGCGAATGAGGCTTTATATCACAGAGTAACTCGGAAGGACAGTGACGAAGATTAAGGAGCAAGGGATAACCATCCCCTAAGTCACCCTGGACATTAATTCTGTGATAGAAACAATACACCAAATGGCTCTAGGGAAGTCCCTGAGATCACCATATTTAAGAGGGGATATGAAGGATTTAGAGGAGGAAGAGTTGGAACAAATACCCTAAGGTGTTTCCAAAAATAAAAAAAATAAATATACAGATGGCCAATAGGCATATGAAAAAATGTTCAACATCACTAATCATTAGAGAAATGCAAATTAAAACCACAATGTGATATCACCTTACACCAGTCAGAATGGTGCTCATCAGCAAAACAACACAGAATAAGTGCTGGCAAGGATGTGGAGAAAAGGGAACCCTTCTGCACTGCTGGTGGGAATGCAGACTGGTGCAGCCACTGTGGAAAACAGTTTGGAGATTCCTCAAAAAATTAAAAATTGAACTACCTTTTGACCCAGCTATCCCACTTTTAGGAATATACCCTAAGAACACCATAGCACTGTTTGAAAAGAAGAAATGCGCCCCCATGTTTGTGGCAGCATTGTTCACAATAGCGAAGATCTGGAAACAGCCCAAGTGTCCGTCAGAGGACAAGTGGATTAAAAAGCTTTGATACATATATACTATGGAATACTACTCAGCCATAAGAAATGATGACATCGGATCATTTACAACAAAATGGATGGACCTTGATAACATTATACGGAGTGAAATAAGTAAAACAGAAAAAAACTGAGAATAGCATGATTTCATACATAGGTGGGACATCAAAGTGAGACTATGAGACATGGACAAGAGTGTGGTGGTTACAAGGTGAGGTGAGGGAGGAGAGGAAGGGAGAGGGAGGAGGGGAGGGGCACAAAGAAAACCAGATAGAAGGTGACAGAGGACAATTTGACTTTGGGTGATGGGTATGCAATATAATTGAATGATAAGATAACCTGGAGATGTTTTCTTTGAACATATGTACCCTGATGTATTAATGTCACCCCATTAAAATTAATAATAAATAAATAAATAAATAAATGGACCCAAGAATACTTTTTAAAAAATAGAGCTTTACAGAGAATCAAAATATATAAGCAGAGTTGTTCTGACTAAAACAGCAGAGAGAATTTCAAGACTCCACCCAGGTCAACTAGCAGTCACCCACACAGCGTCGTGCTTCGCAAACCACTGGCCTTGATGCACTTGCTTTTATGGGTCAGTCGGGGGTGATGTGTAAGGCTGGTGGAAGTGGCTTGAATTTAGGGCCTCGTTCTGAGCTGAGCCAACCAAGTGAGCAAATCAGGATGTTTTGTGCGATCGCACCTAGTTTAGAGGTCACCATGTGACCTGCACGCCACTTCACACTGGGGCACAGCAGACCTGTGGGTGGTTCCCGCACTCTGCCAAAGCATTAAGGCGTTCATGGACAACCAAGACAGACCTGTCCTGCCCAAGCAATCTATCACCTCAGTGCCTAATGAGGGACTTCTCAGCACCTATTACACAGACTTAATACACCGGGAGCAGATGGACCCAGGAAGGAAATGAAACTCACAGTTGCTTGTGCAATCGTTTAAATCAAGGGAGTCAGGCTTAGAACCAAATTATCATTGCGGGTTCCTCAAACACATTTGAGAAGTCAGGGAGAGGAGCAAGTTTATGGCAAGGCATTATCATTTTTTTTTTTCTTTTTGTAAATGCAGGTGGAAATAAAGGGATTTCCAGGGAGGCAGGTCTGATTTTCCACTTGGCTTCTTATTAAATGGAAATTAGAGGCTGAAGCTGAGGTCAAATGCAATGTCCCATGAAAGATGAAATACATGCAAATGTCTAGAGATTCAAATGTTTGGTCCCTGTGGCCCCTGTAACCTTCAATGGGCTGTTCAGACTGCATATGAAAATTACACTTGTACACGCTGATAAATATACCTAATGGGGGAAATGGCCATTTTGAATAGATGATATTCATGCTAATTATAATTATAACTAAGTCTGATTGAGTGGTTATGGCTGATCTGCTATAATTATTGGTAGCATGTGGTTAGGTTACATTTATTATGTTTCTAATATCTGCCATGCTTTAGGGGTTACATCACCCTTATTCATGGCTGATTCTCCAGGAGTTAGAACATTCCCTAGTGCAAAATCGAGGCTTCACATAGATATATCTTTTAAATGCATAAATAAATGAAAATTTCCTCCCTAGCCCCAAAAGATAGGTATTATTAATATGGGAAAGTGAGAGACTTGGAGAAACAAAGTGTCTTTCTCGAGGTCAAACAGATAGCATGTGTGAGAATCAGCATGGGGCCAGGCCTCCTCCCAGGGTGCTGCAAGGTACCTGTCTACATGGACAGATTGTCATGACAGCTAAGATTTTGAGCACTAAGTTTGTGCCAGATACTGCAATATCAGTTTTTTGTTTTGTTTTGTTTTGTTTTTGACAGAGACAAAGAGAGAATCAGAGATAGGGACAGATAGGGGCAGACAGACAGGAAAGGAGAGAGATGAGAAGCATCAATTCTTCATTGTGATACCTTAGTTGGTCAGTGATTGTGTTCCCATATGTGCCTTAATGGGGGGGGGCACAGCAGAATGAATGACCCCTTGCTTAAGGCAGCTACCAGTGACCTTGGGCTTCAAGCTAGTAATCTTTAGGCTCAAGCCAGAGACCTTGGGGTCATGTTCATGATCCCACGCTCAAGCCAGCAACCCTGCACTCAAGCTGGTGAGCCCACACTCAAGCCAGATGAGCCCGTGCTCAAGCAGGCGACTTCAGGGGTTTGCACCTGGGTCCTCTGCATCCCAGTCCGACGCTCTATCCACTGTACCACTGCCTGGCCAGGATGCAATATCAGTTTTATACATTTTATTTCCTTTCATCTTCCTCCTCCCAGTTTCTTATAAGAAAGTAGAGGTGTTCCTTTATTTATGATGGTGATTCTGTCCTGATAAACCCATCCTAAGTTAAAAATATTATTTAAGTCAAAAATGCATTTAACGTATGTAACATACCAAATGCCATAGCTTAGCCTAGCCTACCTTAAACATGCTCAGACACTTAACCTCAGCCTACAGTTGGGCAAAGTCAACTAACACGAGGCCCACTTTATGATAAAGCATTGAATGTCTAGTAAGTTATTGGTGTCAATTTTGCACCATGATGAAGTCAAAGAAATCATAAGTCAAACCATTGTAAGTTGGGGACTGTCTGTACCCCCATTTATACAAAAGGAAAACAGTTTTACAACATTAAATAATTTCCCAAGTCTTTATATGAACATTGGATAGAGGCAGACAAGGCTAACGTGAAAGCCAAGCTATTCATCACAGTGCTACGCTACTCACCATGTCCAGTCCCAACATCCTAACATGCACACAAAACTCTCTCTCTCTCTCTCTCTCTCTCTCTTCTCCACACACACACACACACATACACACACACACACACACACACACACACACATACACACACACACACACACACACACACACACACACACACACACACACACACCAAGCCATCAGTTACAATGCCGAGATGTGACAGTCCCCCTTGGTCTGAAATGCCGACCAGTGAATGCAAGCCTTAGAAGAGTCTGTTCAATTGTGTGCTAAGAGTTAGTGAGGGGAAGGGTTACCGACAAGCTTTTCAGAATCAGAGTGGTCTGGGTTAGTTTTCTTTGATCTGGCCACGAACTAAAAACTTTTCAGGCTGTACTAAGCACCTTACCCAGCATACTAACTGTATACCATTTCCTCGGACTCTGAGCCCTTGACGAGCAGGAACTCGGCTAGTCCGTGTTTGTCTCCGCAGTCCCAAGCACGATACGTGCTGCACAGAGGTTCTTGTAAGCTTTAGAATGGAATAAGTTAGCAAAGCAGTGGTTAGCCAATCTGTTGTCCTCCCTCCAGTTCTGACATCACTATTGTACACGATGCGAATAAGCTTGAGCATAATAATACCTCCAGGCTAAACGAGCCCAATCTTTTGTCCTCTCCCTGCTAAGCCTCAGAGGATACATAAGAGGCACCCCATGGTGTCCAGCCCAGATTAAGAAGTTAACCAAGTGAAAGATTGAGACCCGTCTGCCTAAGCCTAGACACCAACAGTGATAGACACGCTGCCATTGAGTGTGTGTTATACCACGAATCCCGTGCAAGTCTGATCTATGGGTGCTTTCACTGAGATCTGACTGGCGCCACTCACTGCCAAGAGCAGGAGTAGCTGGTTCGCCTTCCGGAAGTAGTGGCTGAGTGATGTTCTCATCTGTACCCTCTTACACATCAGACAGAATGTGGTTAGGTCCCACGATGATGTTGATTTCTCACTTTCATGTAACACTTGATAACCTACCCAGCGCTCTTACTTTCATTATTCCATTTGATCCTCAACAGGCTGGGGAGGATGCAAAGAGTGGGGGAAACAGGTCCCAAGAAGTCATGTAATTGCTTCCTCACGGGTACAAAATGGCAGAAAATACTCTGATCCAAGTTTTGAGGTGCCTTTAGTGCAGTGGTTCTTAACCTTTTTTGAGGTACCGAACCCACCAGTTTCATATGCGCATTCACCAAACCCTTTTTTAGTGATAAATAAAATATGATTTATTTTTCCAAATTCAAGACATAGGTATATGCTTTTTTACTGGTGCACAAAATGAGCCGTGCATGAACAACACCTTGCTCAAAGAACAAAACCAACAAAGTGCATGCATGAACTCACAACAAATTACGGTATTACTTTATTCTGGGCTCCGCGGCAGAGGCTTCTCCGAACCCCTGAGACCGACTCATCGAACCCCTAGGGTTTGATAGAACTCAGGTTAAGAACCACTGCTTTAGTGGGATCTTCTGGCTCTTCCTAAACATGAAGCAGGTTTCACCTGCCTCCTAACATTCTGGGAGGCAGGCTGGTCTAGTGAAGCCAGCACTCCTTAAATATCAAAGAGTTTAGGGACATCTCTGCCATTTAGCCATCAGCACAGATTTAAGCCAATAATATGGGAGCATTAACTCCCTCTGCCATGATATAGGATGGTCCTTTCTTCTTCCCATGATCAGTTTTTAGGGCTAGTTATGACAGAGCATTACATGCGTCTGCACATGCTAAACCTCCTCGCTAGAGAGAAAGAATCTGAGAAACAGTGGCAATAGTGACGTAGGCCATGGTGGACAGGACCAAAATGGAGACCCCCTACTAGTGAGCGTGTCTAAGAGACTGCCTGAACTGGGTCCCTTTACAGAGGAGAAGCAGAAACAAAGTCTCTTCTCTTTGGCCGATGAGGAGACAGTCTAGTCCAAGCGAACAAGAAAACACAAAGGGAGAGGGTGGGTGACTCACACGAGACAGACCCCATTAAAGGTTCACTGAATTCCACTGGTGACCCTTATTCCCTTAGGAGAATGACACCTTAACTCTCACCTGCATCTGGATGCTGATGAGAAAAGAGATTAAAGTTTTGGGGGAAAATCCTAAATGATACGAAGAAGCATAGATGGCACATTGACATTTTACAATGTGTTTTTCTCAGATACGTATCGCTGCATGTAGCTCTCCCAACAGTGCTGTGAGGTAGGCATTGCTACCCCCTACAAGTGAGAGACGAAACTGAATGTCACTTTGCAGAATCTGTGAAGTTAGTCAGTGTTACAGGTGGGTCCCAGACCTGACTCATGTACCTGACTCATGTATGGTCAATAACATGCAGAGTTTGCTGTTCCCCAGAGTTATAAGATGAGCCACAACTTTGGCAATGGAGCTATGTTTGTCATAGTACATTACTGTTGTCTGTATCATAGTTTATTGAAGGAAGATCGGCTTCAGGGTAAGGTCCGAATGAAAAAGGTTGACCCAGGTCCCAACATCTAAGTTTTACGGTTATGTGCCCTTACCCACAAACATTGCATATAGCACTGTACTGTGAATGTTCCTACATCATCCTCAAACTCGAGGCCTCTCTAAAAATATTCACAGTTCTTTCTATTTGGCTCACCAAGATGTCTGCCAACCCACAAGGAAAGAACTGTGCAAAAGACGCTGAAACGAAAAACTCAGCACCCTAACCTACCAGCCACACCCACAGAGCGTGTGTCATTCTAAGAGCTCCGAATTGATATTAAGAAAAATTAACATTTTATTTCTTCACTTACACATTAGAAATTTAATAAACCTCATTCTGAGATATAATCCCTAATGAATCCAATGAACAACTCGTATTAGGCCATGGCTAAGTACAGTTTTCATAAGGTTTAAGCAAATTCTATCAAAAGTCTCTCATTAAGATGTACCCAGAGGTGCAAACAATTTGTAGAAACCTTTTCCAGCCACTGTATTAAGTTCAAACAAATGACATGTGCATAGAGCTACATGTTGTTGAAAGGCTGAAATTAATTTCTAAAAGATTAATTAAATGTTCAGACATATTAAATTCTAATAAGCAGTGATTACCCTCCCACCATCTGTCCATATCCACATATATAAAATAAGAGCATTTTTTCCCCAAGATAACTGGAAGCATGTGCCTTTAAAGGATACCAAATAAAGCCAAGCTACATAAACTCTGTAAATAGCAGGAGATGGCCGACTGGGGGCTCTGGGCTTTTTCACCATGGTCCCATAGGTAGCCCTTGGGTGGAATCTCCCGAGGGATTTTAGGATCTGAAGCAACGTTTCCATTTTAATTCAATCAAACCACAAGACTGTCATTTAGACCCCGGCTTCTTTTATATATAATCTTATGAGATGTGGTTTCCAGGTTTCCTAATATGCAGAAAATTAGAAGTTGGGTAGAAGGTGATTTTCAGACAGTAAGCCAGGAGACAGACAAGTCATCAAATGCAGGCACAGGAATTTGAGAAGCTGCATAAACGAGACTATTGAGTGCCAGGGCAGAAACAACTCCGCACGCCTCAATGGCATGTCCCTTATGAGACCCCAGTGCGATAATGGACGGGATCATGAAGAGTAGTGCCGGGTACAATGTAAGCACTCACTAGGCAGATGCTACTGGAAGATGCCAGGGGTGGGGAGGGCATGGGGTCAGAGTACATGCTTGTGTGCCAACTTCCAACCATCATGCAAAGAGAAAAGGAAATCTGTCCGTTTCTATCGTTTAGACAGTTTGTAATCATCTTGTTTAGAGAGAGTCCCATAAACATTAAAAAGAAACGTGTGTTCTCTAGAAAGGACTAAGCTTCAGGTTTTGAAAAAAAAATCACTTAAATAAAACGTTTCATTTTCTGGGAATGCCAAGAAAGGTCCTGTACGTGTTCCCCATTGTAATCTGTGCATTTTTCCATTTGATTAGAGGTTATGTGTTTCTAATCCCAAATCGCCTGTTTTCCCATCCAGCAGGTCAGCCAAGCTTTTCCCCAGGGTGCTGTTTGCATTGGGGTTTTATCTGCTCTCCATATTGGCTGCCTGTTCTCACCTAATGTATGGACACACACATGTTTGTATTTATCGCCTGATTCTGCACAGGGTTCCAGGTGGCTGACAGGGAAAACATGCAAGCTGATAGTGAGAAATAAATACATACATAAAAATGAGGATCAGAGAATGTATTGCAGTGGAAATATATGCTTGATGGTTTTAGTTATAGTACGATGGCTCTTCCTCAAATCTGTTACCGAGCCAGCCAACTGAAAAGGTGTGAGTGTCATAAGTGAACAATACAGGTTCTAATTCAACTAATTCTGTTAAGCGTGGCAGAACCGGCTATACTGCCATAGGACCTCTCGAGCAGAATATAACACAGTGATGGGCAATCTTTTGAGCTTGGTGTGTCAAAATTTGCCAAAGAAACCGAGCATAACTCGGGTGGTGTGTCACTTCGAGAAAAACAGCCTAACCGGAAGTCCCAGAACTAGACACTCTGTGCCCGAGTTCTGTTGTTTTGGCCTACAGACCTCCCGCACAGAGTGTCTACAGTACAGCAAATGTTTTATCCTCAGCTACTACACCTGGCCGTGCAGGAGCCGAGGATGAAATGTCCCTCTCGGCATGCGGCCCCATACTTCTCTGGTATGCGGCTGCGTGTCATCGAAAATGGCTACACGTGTCAGTGCTGACACGCGTGTCATAGGCTCGCCATCACGGATATAACATAAAGGGCAGGGCAGTTAAATATTCGCTTCAACTCACCTCAAGCCTCCAAGAACCTTTTGCTCTGTGATGGCTCCAGTGTCACAGGATGGTGACACTTGGCAGGTCAGCTATCATCACCAGTAGGAAACTATAAATCAACAGGGGGAACTATGGTGCATGGTAGACAGAGGAGCAGAAATGTCCTCCCTGGGAAGCCATACCACATGGGAAAGAGGGGACACAGCAGGGAGCGAGGAAGAGGTGACAGCCACCACCCGCACAGTGTTGCTAACTCAGTGACAGTGCGGTTGGGTAGACTGCTACAAAGTCTAGATGGGGACACAACTCTCAGCCTAGCCCTTCCTGCTTCCTATGAAGTGGACCCAGGCTTTGCTCACCACTTTATCTCTTGCCCTCGAAAGGGCTGCTTTGTAATTGCTTTATTGTCCTTTTCATTTTCATGATACAGAAAATAGAGAAAGAACCACAGAAACCAGAGAAAAGCAGAAAAGGAGGTCAAGAGGGGTCTGGGCTGAACTGGCAAAGTTTTCTCTTGAAGCACAAAGCATGACTGCACAGACATGGGGTGGGGAAGGGTGTGTGTGTGTGTGTGTGTGTGTGTGTGAGAGAGAGAGAGAGAGAGAGAGAGAGAGAGAGAGAGAGAGAGAGAGAGATTTCTTTGAAGGGGATGATGCCAGAAAACTGACAAGATGTAAAGGATGTGGCCAGAACGAACAGGTGAGATTTTAATGAGTGTGGGTGTGGTCTGCACGTAGGTATCATGGCTATCATGATGTTTGAGGATTGCAAGCAGAGAAGATGGAACATGTTTGGGGGACTAGACCACGTTGTCCACCATAGCACCCTGAGACTGGACCATGCCGGTCATGGTCTCGTTAGTGTCACCCAAGCATGGTCTCTCTGACCTCCGCTGTGTAATTCCGCCGGCCAGCACAGCAACAGGTCTTACCGGAGCAGGGGAAGCTGCAGGAAATGAGTCCGTGAGCATAGGGGAGAGGTTCCCAGGGTCTCAGAAACAACAATGACACACTTCCCAGGGAGGAAAGACGAGAACGTTGTTGATGGAAGAGAAGACTTTGCAGGCTCTGTGGAGGCAGGCGAAGGCAGGCGCTAGCCCCACGTGACTTATTGCTGTTAATAAATTCACAGGCTGGAAGGGAGAAAAATGTGCAGTCTGTGTAAATTATAAGAGGATCCCTCCCCGTGTACTTATAACAATATTTTTCCTAATCACCTGAAAAACAACTAGAAATTACTTGAGTGTGGCAGAGGAAGCTTGCCATGATCTGGTTACCACTTCAGCCCCGTATCCACGACTCCTTCCCTTGCGATCCACAGACTACCTTCGTGGTTCTCAGCTGTAAGAGATGTTGGCTCCTCTGTGACATTTAGCACCATGTGGAAACATGTTTGATTGTCGTTAACTGGTGGGGAAGCAGGGAAATTATATTGGCATCTAGCAAGTACATAGAGATCAGTGATGTGGCTAAACATCCTACAATACACAGGACAGCCTCCAGGGGGCAGTCTCCACCACTAACCCACATGTCAATAGGGCTGAGGGGGAGAAACATGACCCTAGATGAGTTGAATTCTTCAAACATGACTTGACTGTCCACCTCTGACTCTCTGATATGACCGTTACCTCTTTCTTTATTTTTTTAAATTAGAAAATTAAATTTGATGGGGTGACACAGATCCAGAAGAGTACATAGGTTTCAAGTTAATGTTTCTATAGCATTTGAACTGTTGTTGTGTTGTATACCCATCACTCAAAGTTGAATCATTTTCCATCACTGTATATTTGTCCCTTTTTACTCTCTTCCCCCCCCCACTCCCACACCCCTCCCCCTCCTTAACCACTCACTCACTTTTATCTGTGTTCATGAGTCTCAGTTTTATATCCCACCTATGTGTGAAATCATACACTTCTTAGCTTTTTCTGGTTTACTTATTTCACTCAGCATAATGTTCTCAAGGTTCATCCATGTTATAAATGGCAATGTGACATCATTTCTCATGGCTGAGTAGTATTCCATTGTGTATATGTACCACTTCTTTTTTATCCAATCCTCCATTGAGGGGTACTTTGGTTGTTTTCATGTCTTGGCCACCGTGAATAATGCTGAGATGAACATGTTGCTGCATGTGTCTTTACATACTAATGTTTTTGAGTGTTTTGTGTAGGTACCCAGTAGAGGGATTGCTGGGTTGTATGAAGCATTCCCCAGTCCCAAGCCATCATCAAACAATGACACCTCCACATTCCCCTTTTACTTGGATCATCTTTTGAGAGCTTCCACAGAATGACTTGGGTGCTGTTATTTGGATTTTGTCATGCATTTTGTGTATTCCTTCATTATGGAAATGTTATCATTATTGGTAATTTCTTAATATTTTCTCTTCCCCCTCCACTACAATGGTAGTTTCACCAAGGCAAGTTGGGGCCAGTGTTCTGTTTTTGTTTTTTTATCTCTGTATCTCCAACTCTTGGCATCGTGGGATCAATGAACAGTTCTTAAATGGATAAACAAGTCATTTAATCTCTGGGGAGGTTTGTTCCATTTTTGAAATTGGACATAACACACTATGTGTTCTACTTTCTCCACATATTTCTTGTCATGACGAGATACTAGATGGCAAGTTTGATATTTTGCATTTCATAATGATAACGGCTTCCATTTACCAGGCACCTTCTGTGTGCTTGCCACTGGTAATATGCTTGCATGTAACACATCTAGGCATGCTCTTGTTCACCTCTGAACCAATAGGGACAGTTATGCATAAAACATTCCAGTGACTTATCCAAGATCACAGAGTTAGTAAATAACAGATTTGAAGTTCAAATCCAAAGTTGAGTAGCAGGAGAGAAACATAGACCTTAATATAATCACAAAAAACCTAGGGGTTCAAAGACAGGAGGAATGCCAAACATAGGAAATTGATCCAAACAGTCAAAGAAAATTTTTTTCTGTCACATGACCGACACTGAGAACTTTCTCAGGGGACCTGGAGTTTTTAACAGTACAATTACCCCACCTAATTAATCAGAATTTCCATTTGTTTACACATGAAAGATAGCTCATTATTGCAAATATACATTAGAGGGCCATAATGTATGCATTTGTGCAATTAAGTCTAATGTATTGTTTAAGTCTTGGCGTGTGATATTTATTACTACCAAATGGTAACTTGTACAGATTGTCAGAGTCTCGTTAGGTGCACAGTTCGTGAGGGTAGCCTCTTATTTGGAGGGCGCAGCCATGCCGTGCTACACTCTGGGCCAGGATAGCAGAGGGTGTGCCCACCTCTACCACGTGCACATTTTACACGTGCAAACAGCATTCAAGTGAACGCTTAGACCCCAATACCATGGCCCCCTTCAATTGTTTATGAAGGCCACTGTCAACACCTTGGAGAGGTACCACTTGCTCCTGAGGTTTTGCTTAGAATCATGTACTCTCTGTGGTCCCCATCAGGACACCAACCGGAGTTAGTGCTAATGAATAATTGCCTTCTCATTAGACCACCCATCTATTGCTGTATTGCTGTACGCAGGAGACAAGGGAGTCCTGGAACCATTCACTCCATAAGCAAGCACCGAGCATCTACTCTTGCCAGCTTTGTACTCAGCACAGAGTGCAAGGAGTTGGATGGGGCAGGGGCTCTGTGTTAGGAGGTCAGGGTTCTGCAGACTTCCAGAGCACAGATTTTAGCATCCCACAGTACAGAGGAGGAGCCGTGACTGTCATTTATCGGCTCTGTGGTCACAAAACCAAGTCATTTTAACCCACTTGCCCTGGTTTCCTGTCCCTTTCAGGAGAGAATCCATGCCTACTCAAAGGGTGCCCTTCCACCCATGCATGACCAGCCTCTGCGTCTTGCTTTGTGCTTCCTCCAGATACTCAGCCACACCCAACACTACTCGACTTCATTTTAAGACTTTCCTATAGGATTTCCTGTGAAGGCAGAATAGAGCGATAGTATTTCTTGTTCCGTAGCAATCTGCCCTTGACCTTCTTATCAGAAGTCTTTGTTTCTCCTGCTAACCCTGTCCCACCAGGAATGGCTTCTCTGTTCTCTGCGGTCCTCAGCTGTTCACTCCCTTCTCAGACTTCCATGTTCTGCATCTCCAAAAAGAAATTGCTGACCCTTACAGGGCACAGCTGGGCGAAAGAAAGGTCCTCGAGAGACCCTATCTCCCTAGGCTGGGACCTTGCCCATTTGCATGGCAGAGACTGCACTCGATTAGGAAAAAGATGCCTGATAAACCGTTCCCTGTCTATAAGCCGTTTCACATGAAGAGACACGTCTCTTGTCACCAAACGAGGAGGGGAAGAAAGAACCAGGTGGCCTTCAAGCAAGGCAAATGCTTACCAAATTTAAATCTCATAAGATGTTGTGAATGGTTGTCTCTGCGTTGCTGGGGTAACAATGCCTTGTAGCTAGGGACAGTTTCTGCTGTCCAGCTGGAGGGCATTGTACCAGAAACGGGGGTTGAGATGAAATATCTGGGCGTGTGAAAGAGAACAGCGGAAGGGGCCACTCTCTTAGCAGGACCCTTTCTTCCCAAAAGAAAAGTGGGAACCATTGCCCATACCACCAATTTCTCACTACCGGAGCTGCACAAGCCACAGTTCCCTGTGTTAGTGCCATTGGTGGGGCGGGCAGGGCATCCAAAGAGGGGATCTGTGATATCAGCACGTCCCTCCAGCACTCTCCATTCCTCACTGGCCCTCTTTTTCAGGGGAGTCTCACTTCCTTTAAGCCCAGGAATGCCTTGTGATTGTCCCAGACTTTGTTTTTCCCTTACCATTGTCTTAGCCTGGACCCATCTCCCTGCCCACCTCTGTCTCTACACGCCTCCGATCTCACCCATCCTTCAAGGCACGGCTTACAAAGTTAACTTTGTTTGCGTCCATGCTACATACTAGACACTGATTAGTGTTTTTATTTGCGTCAACCCACTGAATTGTCATGTCAGCCCTGAGGGAGTATGATTATTGTCCCCATTTAATGGGTGAGAAAACTGAGGTCAGAGAGGTTGAATAAACTTACCCCATATTAAACCACTAATACGAGGTAGAGCTGGGATTTGAACCCTAAGAGGGGACCCCAGAGTCTCATGCTCTTGACTTCTATACTCAATGCCTCCTGTGACTATCACCCCCCTCCCCAAGAATGTTCTCTTGTCCTTGGAGCTTCTGTGACACTTTCTGTTCACTTCTCCTGAGGCACTGTTCTTATTCTCCCTTGCCCTGGAATTATGTCCCTCTCCCCTTCCCCCTATAGGATTAGACGAGGGCTGAATTTACATCCATTATATCTGTTTCCTTTTTTAAAGTGCACACAGTAGGAGCTCAATAACTAGAAAGCATTGAAGTGGTGGACCACAAGCAAACCCCCCAAGTTTTCTGCAGAGTGGATGTACTCATTTTTACATCCAAGAAGTCACCCTTGAACAGTGTAAGGCTAATGGAATATTCTGTGGCTAAACAAAGGATTTCCCCCTCTCCTTTTCGCTCTGCAATGTAGGTAGGCTAGAAATGTTGGTTTATAAGCAGACTGATTATGTGTGTTTTGGGGACTTTTAAGAAAGTAGGAGATTTGTTTCCACAGCAGGAAGTAGGGGAGGGAGAGGAGGAAACTGCAAGAAAGCCAATTTGTTTTTTCAAACATGAAAAGAAATATATATATATTTAACCAAGAAATTATCTCCAAACGCCCAGGGAACCCCCTGCCTCTCCAAACAGACAAAGCAACAAACATTCTATGTGTTTTTGTGGGTTGTTAATGCGGGGCTGGCAGAGATGGGGAGAAGTAGTAAGAGTCCAAAAATGCACAGAGGCATGACAAGAGGCAGGGAGCCAGCGACTGGAGGGTGAGCGAGGCCACCAAAGGCGTGTGTCCAAAGATTCAGCATTGTGTGCAATTGCAGCGTGCCTGTGGCGTGACAGGGACAGGGTCTCCGGTCTCTTATAACTCTCCAGCTCGTGAGTAAGTACCCTAGCCCTCACCACCTTGATATTAAATACCACCCGAGATGACCACTAAACACTCAGATTCCCACCATTCCTCCCAAGCCTCCTGAGTCACATTCTCTCCATGAAGCACCATAGAATCTCAAAATTCTGCAAGTGCTCTTCATGATTCTGAGGACTAACCCAGACAGGGAAATATTGCCTTGGGTGACGGGACCGGAATTCCTATATTGTGGCAGGCTGGGGTGCAAGAGTCAGAATGTCCAGGTCCCCGGGGTGAGGTAGCAGAAGGAAACAGAAGTTAGGAGACCAGTGGGTCACTTAACCTCATTGTGCTTTGCTGCCTCGGTCCGTGAATCTTCCTCACCAGCTTCCCGCCTTCCCTAGGAGCTCCAGGCGGCGCTGCCTGACGCTGGCCTCCTGGTTTCTGAAGGGCTGTTTTCCAGGAGCAACCTCGTTGTGACCACCTGACAGCCGGAGCTGAGGCCTTACCGAGCCAGTTTCTGGTACAAAACTACGAGT
Organism: Rhynchonycteris naso; assembly: GCA_037038555.1. Lineage (NCBI taxonomy): Eukaryota > Metazoa > Chordata > Mammalia > Chiroptera > Emballonuridae > Rhynchonycteris > Rhynchonycteris naso. The sequence continues at coordinate 16,566,658 of CM072996.1, forward strand.
CCTTATGACCTCACTTATATGTGGACTCTAATGAACACAGTAAACTAGGGAACACAATAGGAACAGAGGCGTGGACACAGGGAACAGATGGACAGCTGTCAGAGGGAATGGGGAAGAGGGGACAGGATTAAAGAAGGTGAAGGGATTAGCCAAAAACATATATACAGAACACATAGATTCCAATAACAGGGCGGCCATAGCCCGAGGGAAGCGGGGTGGAGGTAGGGGGCGCAGAGCAAGGGGAGGGAATGGAGGTGAAAAGAGATCTTGCTTGGGGCAGGTGAGGGGCCTGATGTGGTGTGTAGATGGTGTAATAATTGAGTTGTACTCTTGAAACTTGTATCGCTTGGTGAACCATGTCAACCCAAATACATTTAAAACTAATTTTAAAAAAATGCAAAACAACAACAAACCCAAAACACTACTAGTCAGTTCTGCATTGTAGGAAGGAGTGGCTAGTTTTGAAGATGGCTTCTGATGACTCACCCAGCATTCACACTTCTGTGTAGCCTGCTTCCTTATTGGATAAGCCATGACTGTGGACACAGCAAAGTGTGGTTTCTGAGGCTAGTCATGAGTGGCGTCACAGCCTCCATCTGGCTCTCTGATCAGTGGGGTGCTCTCTCTAGGGAGAGGCAGCCACCCTATGTGAGGGAACTCAAGCAGCCCAATGGAGAAACCCATATAGCTTGGACCTGAGGTCTCCTGCCATCATTACTGTCAGTTGGCCAGGTGAGTCCTATTGGACTCAGATCCTACAGCCTCTGTCAAGCCTTCAGATGACAACACCTAGACCCACATCTAACTACAACCTCCCGAGAGACCCTGAGCCAGACAACGCTAGGAAGCCTCTCTTGAAATTCAGACCCAGAGGATTTTTGAGTTATTGTTTAAGCTGCTACACTTTGAGATAATGTGTATGCAGCAATCGGTAAACATACAGCCTCTCTCACCTGAGTCGGATAAAGGCCTAAAGAGGCCCTAGGAATCGATGGTCCACCCGGAAACTCATTGGCATGATAACCACTAGCGTGTGTTGAATGCGTGTGAAACAGTTTACACACACTATTTCATTCAACCTCTTTAAGAGGCAGACACCATGACCCCATTTTATTAACAAAGAAACTAAGGTTAAGAGTAGTCAATTAATATGCCCTTGGCCCCTGATTTAATATGGATGAAGTCAGAACTTAAGAAAGACATGTGCTTCCAAAGGAACTTTTTCTATCTGTAATGCTGAGCATTAGTTCATAGTACGTACACGCAACACTTTCTTTATCTAATCATCTGTGCGTAGATACTGGTTGTTTTTGTACGCTGGTTACTGTGAGCGGTGCTATTGTAAATGTGGGGGTGCAGATACCTCCTTGAGAACCTGGTGCAATTATTTTGGCTAAATACCCAGGACTGAGAACTGCTGGATCATATATATGGTAGATCTGTTTTTAATTTTTTGAGGTCTTAATAAAGCAGGAACTTCTGCAACATGTGACAATGTGGATGCATCTTGAAGACATTATGCTATGTGAAATAAACTAGTCATAAGACAAATACTGTATGACTCTAGTTATATGAGGTTTCTAAAATAGCCAGACCCATGGAAGAAGAGAATGCCATGGTGTTTTCCTGGGGCAGGGAAATGGGAGTTGCTATTGCATGGGTGTAAAGTCTCAGTTATATATGATGAGTAAGTCCTGGAGATCTGCTATATCATGCCAGTGCTGTTGTTAACAAAACTGTACTGTCCTCTTGAAGATTTGCTAAGAGGGTAAATGCCATGGTAAATATTCTTACTACCATTAAAAAAACAATTCCACACTCTGCGTCTGCTTACGCCAGTCTCGAGGCAGTCTATATCGGTCTCCACTCATTCCTGCTTGAGGGAGTCCCATCTCACCTGTCCTCGGCCTCTGCATCTGTGGAAGGAGAATGTGTTAGGCTGCCCTTTTTATCTGCATGGAGGTAGAGGGTGGAAGACAAGTTCAAATCCAGGCTGTCTGAGCCTCAGTAAAACAAGGATAATGATAGTACTTCCCTGGGCAGCTGAGAGACTTCAGTTTCACAATATATATGCCATTGTTTTATAAACAGATAGCTAACACCAAAGTAAATTATTGCTTTTATCAGTATTAGTGTTATCTTTGTCTATGCCAAGCTCATAGAGGTTATTGTATTAAAAGAGCTAATTATACCAACCTACCTAAGGTCTAAGGAAAGGGCCCACGTTAGAGATAGTTGATGCATCCTCAGTCCCAGAACACATACACACACACACACACACACACACACACACACACACACTCACTCACTCACAGCATTGAATAGCTACTTATTATCTTCCAGCTATAATTGATTATGGGATGAGAGTTGTTTTGTAGAGCTTCCAATACAGTCCTTGAATAGAAGTGCAGTAAATAATGATAATTTAAAAAAACACACAACATATTGTCTCCCAAATCCTACCCATACAGCCTCTCCTACTTGGGTCTCTTTGAAAATGGTCTTTATAAATACCAACTTCTAGAGAAAATGTTTCCTATGTTGCATCACCAATAATAATAAAAAAAGCAAATTAAAATGATTACTGGGCTCCCCACCTTTGGAATCCTGCCTGGTATAGAGGAGGGGAAAAGGCGAGGGACAGAAAGGAAGGAGGAGAGGGAAAACCCAGGCCCGGAATTTCCAAGCTAGAGGGACATGTTTTTTCTTTGAAATTAAAAACACAAATCAGTTTCACTCAAATTCAAAAAGCAGCCATGAATGGGGGATTTGAATGGTAATGTTCAGAAATAAATGATTTCTGAAAATTGATTTTGACTTGGAAAAAGGAGAACTTCTGCTTTTTTTTTTAAATAAAAGAGAATAGCTGCAATTTACACACACACACACACACACACACACGCACGCACGCACGCGCACACACGCGCACACACACACGCGCACACACACACCCTGTCTCCTCAGCTCCCCACTCCCACCTCCTGGACCTGGTCCTTCGTTTTCCCCTCCATAGGTAAGGCAGGCTCTTCCCTGCACAGCGGCCAGCTGTCCTCACTGGGGCTGATCTAGCTTCACTCCCCTCTTCCAACATTGCGTCCCCTCCACCCACCCCCAGCTGCATGCACACAGAAGCAAAGATCCTTCCCGCGTTCTTCCGCTCTCTTCTTGGGAGGACTGCAGATTCTAACCCTAATCCCTCTCGCTATCTCCCACCAAGTTTCTATGTAAGATAATAGAAAAGATGGAAACTGGCCCTGGCTGGTTTGCTCAGTGGATAGAGCATCAGTCGGCGTGCGGACATTGGGGTTCAATCCCCAGTCAGGGCACACATGAGAAGCAACCATCTGCTTCTCTTCTTCTCCTTCTCTTGCTTCTCTCCATCTCCCCATCCTCCTCCCCTCCCACAGCCAGTGGCTCCACTGGTTTGAGCATCGCCCCTGGTGCTGAGGACAGCTTGGTTGGTCCCAGCGTCAGCCCTAGATGGGGGTTGCCAGGTGAATTCTGATCTAGGCGCATGAAGAAGTCTGTCTTTCTATATCCCCTCCTCTCACTTTAAAAAAAAACCACAAAAAGAGAAAGAAAGAAAAGATGGGAACTGAGGGTGATGGAAGTAGAGAGAAAGAGTGCGTGTGCACCATTAGGGCAGAGAGAGGGCAAGATAGAGGCACAGAGACAATGTCTGGGAGGGGTGGAAATTCAGGCATCGAAGAAAAACAGGGTTTTTAAAATTCTAACTTGAAACTCACTCTTTGCCAAGGATACCAATGACATCATTTCCCTAAACCTAGGAATATTTGCTCTCTCTCTCCCTCCCCAATTCTCTTCATCTTTCTCTGTTGCATAACCCACACAGAAAAAATAATTCAAGTTATGGCCCATGCCAGCATCACTCCCTTTAGTATCCTCACCTCTACAATGGTATACACACATGCGCACACACACACATACACGCACAACCACACATACTATCATAGTATCATCATTTTCACTCACACACAATCACAAACTCCTGTTAAATTTTACAGATGAGCGAAGCACTGAGGACATGCCCTGAGTGAGGCCAGCCCAGATCAAAGGGTTTGGGACTCTTGTTCCCCACCCCACCCCATCTGTTAGGGGCTCAGGCAGCCCTTGTTTACTTCCCACTATCACCTGCATCTTCTTCACCCAAGGTGGCAACAAGCCACCGCCCCTCGACCACCACAGACAGCGACTGCACAGAGGAGAAAACTCGGGGACACAGAGGGCGGGGTATTGACATCAGTACATACTCTTCAAACATATCTTTTAAAAAATTTCTTTATATTTATTTATTTTAGAGAGCAGACACAGAGTGAGAGAGAGAGAGAGAGAAAGAGAGAAAGGGGGGAGGAGCTGGAAGTATCAACTCCCATATGTGCCTTGACCAGACCAGTGCAGGGTTTTGAACTGACGACCTCAGTGTTGCCAGGTCGACGCTTTATCCACTGAGCCACCACAGGTCAGGCACGACATCAGTACATACTCTTAAAAACGGGCATAACTCAAAGGGGCTTCTTTATCGAAGGGCTCCACCTTAGGAAACATCTCAATTCCGAACAGACCAGAGATTTAGAATGGTGGTAGCTGCCTTCCCAGTTCTGAAGGCTGCTGTCCTCTCCTAGAAGCCCATTCCAGTAGCCCCCGGCCTCTGGTGTGCGGCACCTTTCTTTCCTGACACTATTTTCACAAGTAAACAGTATGTACTTCGAAAGTCCTAAGGAAGTTGCTCAACCCTTTTGTGGCCCTGCACTGCCATCGTGTGGCCAAGGCTAGCACTGCAACCACTCAGCTGCAGAAACCAAGGATGGCTTACAAGGCTCTGTGATGGTCAAGGGAAACCAGGGCTGACCTCTAACAGGTGGTAAGAGGGCTGCCTGCTTGTTCCTGTACGGAGGTCCAGCATATTCTTTAAAAGGAATTTTGATGACTTTTACACGTCTTTCCATCTGCTGCTCTCGGTTCATGGAATGCCTCTCTCCCAGTCTCCTCTAAGGACCGGACTTATAACACAGACAATGAAGATAACGAAATTGTTAAAGAATTCGCTTATCTTGGTTCAGTATTAATTTGAATGGAAACTGCAGCCAAGAAATAAAGAGAGGGCTGAGACTCAGAAGGGCAGCAATGGAAGAATTAGAGAAAATCATTAAGGACAAAGGTTTGTCATTAGAGACCAAGGCAATGATCACCCATGCCCTCTTATTTCCAATTACTATGATGGACAGTGAATAAGGCTGATAGGGAAATAAAAAAGAAAAAAATCTTGATTTATTTGAAAGATAGTGTTGGAGGAGAGCTTAATGGATGCCCTGGACCACCAGGAAGATGAACAGGTGGGTCCTAGAGCAGATTAAACCTGAAACATCACTGGAGGCAAAACTGACATTTTCCTGCTTTGGTCACACTGTGAGAAGGCAGGGTTCAGTGGGAAATACCGAGAAGCTGGGGAAAGGAAGGCAGCAGGAAGAGAGCGAGACCAGACGTGAGGTGGATGGACTCCATAGAAGCAGCCATGGGCAGTGACGTGCGGGAGTCCAACAGGGCCGCCAGGGACAGGACACTGTGGCCTCACTCCTGCATCGGGTCACCAGGAGTCGGGGCCAACTCAGCAGCACGGAACATACACGCAAGAAATTCACTCATGTGTCCAAGCACCGTTAACCCCTCTGGCTGTCAGACACAGGCTTTCTCTCACTTCCTGTGATTGTAGCAACTGATCCAGGTTCTAAACTGTATGGGGGTTAATGCCCGGGTATCTCTCTTGCCTACGAGGAAGTGAACTGGCAGTGACCATGCCAGGTGTGTGTGTGTGTGTTTCACACTTTGCAAATAGAAAGAAGTCTTTAAACGCATCTTGATGGAAGGAGAAAACACTGTAAATAAATGGCTCACTCTAATTCCTTAGCTACCCCCGAGGGACTTACCTGCTGAGCCTGTTTTTACTGCTCCCAGCATTGTGGAGGGTGCAGCTAATCGGCCCCGGCGTGGGAGTCAGAACCAGAGGTGCCCATCTGAGCTGTGTGTTGTGGGCACCTCACTTTCCCTCTCTCAGCCTTAGTTTTCCCAGCAGCGTAGGGAGGATTGGCTCAATCTATCCCATTCAGACCGATGACAGGGTAGTTTTAAACAACCCGGTGGCCTAACTAGGAACTTTAACTGTACAGAGAGAGACGGGCTGCCCGACAGTTTTCATCTTTCCACACTTACCCCAAAGCACCGGACTTGGTTACACAGATTAGACACCCACACATGTAATCTACAAAACATTAAATGGAGCCTGACCTGTGGTGGCGCAGTGGATAAAGCGTCGATTTGGGAACACTGAGGTCGTCAGTTCAAAACCTGCACTGGTCTGGTCAAGGCACATATGGGAGTTGATGCTTCCAGCTCCTCCCCCCTTTCTCTCTTTCTCTCTCTCTCTCTCACTCTATGTCTCCTCTCTAAAATGAATAAAATAAAATAAAATAAAATAAAAACATTAAATGGAATCGAATTGCACTAAGACAAGCCAAATGGCCACAGAAGGGCTGTGCACGGCCCACCTCACACAACTCCATTCACAATTTGCTTTGACGTTTTCTGTCTCCTGACACAAGCGCGCTGGGGCCAAACATGTCAACAGCTGATGTAAGCCATGGTACGCACTTCAGATAAAGCTTCTCAGAGGGCAAGTCGCATTAGCAGCTCAAAGAATCGGACTCTGGCCAGAAGGGGGAGCATGGCATTGGGGGTGCAACAAGGACTGTCCCGGGTAGGCATTACCAGGCAGACATAAAGAGCAAACTGCATCTCCTGGGACTATTAGCCACGGACTCTCGGCCTGACTTCAGAGCCTCTCTCAAGCTGCAGTCCAAATGGATACCCCCTGAAAATCCACCCTGTCCCTGTGACCAGAAACCCGAGCAGAGTTCTGTGGCTGGTCACTTTCTGTTTCAGAGACTGGTGGGCATAGTGCCGTGCGGCCTCTTATTGTCACAGATGCACAGGAGCAGGAAAGCGAGTGTTGGGTCCCTATGCTTAGGCATGCCTCCGGCACATTACACGTGCTTAACAAGTTGCTCACCACGATGACCTGTTGGCCTCTTTCGTCTATAAATGTTGTCAGACATCCTAGTAGAAGCCAGGAATGAGGTCAGGCAGCTATTCAGTCCCGTAGCGACCATTTGAAGAATCACCGCCCTGGCGATGCAGAGCCAGGAGCCTGGGTATTCATGGTCCCATGTGAAACAGTCACTGCAGCGTCCTCAGAGTTCGTGGATGCACGAATCGAGCCCCCGCACCAATCGCTGGCTGGCGGATCCCGTCTGCATATGTTCTCCTGATAAGTAGAGTTACGATTTTTTGTAATGGGCCAGAAGGAACTGACTTCCTTGTGGCTGAGGGCCAGGAACTGAGCTGCTGATACCAAAAAAAATTCTTTTTAATTTATCTCAAAATAAAAGAGAGTAGCCAGGAGTGTTTTCTATCTTGCTGCCAATATTGTATGTGCTTCTGTTCCTATTAAAATGGGATAGACTATATCACCTCGTTGCCCTGCTGTCTGTAGGTTAAGCTATAGTGCAGAGATTGTGGTAGGGACCATAGGAGTCTGGAGTTCACAGGGACCTCGGAGATGGACTGATCTGGGCGTGCAAACAGATGGCATTGGTGTTGCCACCTTCTCGGCCTCCACCCACGGAAAGCTTGCAAACACACCAAGCCATGTGTATCTTGAAGCATCTCCTCAACACACTGCTCTACATTAAGCAGGGTTGACACTTAAGATGCAACCTAATTCCTTTTTAATTTTTAAATTATAGGTGACATGCCATATTTATTTCAGGCGTGTGGCAGTCATTAGACACTTATGTAACTTTCAAAGTGATCACCCCAATAGTCCTAGTACTCCTTTGACACCACACAGAGTTATTACAATATTATTAACTATATTCCCCACAACCGTTTTTAATAACCAGCAATATGTACATCTTAGTTGCTTCCTCCTTTCACCCATCCCCACAACTCCCCTCTGACCTGGTAGCCATCACAATGTTCTCTGTATCTATGAGTTTGTTTCTGTTTTGTGTACTCATTTATTTTGTTTTTTTAGATTCCACATATTAGGTGAAATGATGTAGTACTTGTCTTCCTCCGTCTGACTTATTTCCCTTGTCGCAATACCTTCTAGGTCCATCTCTGCTCTTGCCTATGGCAAGACCTCGTTCTTTTTTGTGGCTGACTAATATTCCACTGTTTGTTTGCACCACACTTTTTTTTTATCTGTTTGTCTATTGATGGACACTTGGGAAGGTGCACCCTATTTTTTAACTTTCGAACCTAAGATCTGGGGAGGACGACATCTCAAGTTGCGGTTAAGGTCAGAACTAGAACTCAGACTCCACAACATTTCTTCTCTTTCTCTTTCAACTGCAAGCTTCCTATGCATGAGCATTATTTTCTTTTTAACCTGAGGTTTAAAAATAAAAAGTGATTTGATCAGCACATGGGTTGCATTTCTACTTGGCATCTGCCCCACCACATCAGGGTCTAGAGCAGTGGTTCTTAACCTGGGCTCTCTTGAACCCTAGGGGTTCGATGAGTCGGTCTCAGGGGTTCAGAGAAGCCTTTGCCGCGGAAGGCCAGAATAAAGTAATACCGTAATTTGTTGTGAGTTCATGCACTTTGTTGGTTTTGTTCTTTGAGCAAGGTGATGCTCGTGCACGGCTCATTTTGTGCACCAGTAAGAAAACATATACCTATGTCTTGAATTTGGGGGAAAAAAATCATATTTTATTTATCACCAAAGGATTCGGTGAATGCGCATATGAAACTGGTAGGTTCGGTACCTCAAAAAAGGTTAGGAACCACTGGTCTAGAATAGGAAGCTCCACACTACCTTCAGGAAGTTTCTGATCAGCCACACTCAACTCTCTCTGTGCCTTGATGCTGTTTCACAAGTGATGGTCAATGCTGCAAACATCTTCTTCATGCCCTCTACCTAAATCTCTGCTCAGACACCACATCACCCACAGGAATTTCGGGTTTGCCTTTTTATAGCACCATCTTTATCCCCAACAAACATTACCTTCTGCCTCCTTTGTTCTCACATCCAATTTGCTATGCATCTAAACTAGACTTCAGTTAAGTTACTTGTGTGTTACCTCTCACTTCCACCAGACTCTGAGCACAAACCTCTAGAAAAGATTTGATTCATACGACGCATAGAGGGTGCCTAGTATAACAAAAGCCTCCCTTACATTTTAGTCGGATTAAATAGAATTTCTAAAATCATCCCCCTTAAATAGACAATCACGGCACCTATCGTTACAGTGGGCCTTAGAGATCATGTGATCGAGGAGGGGGCATAAGTTTTATTTTTAAAACTAATCCCAATTAATTCTTAGTGGCCACGGAGGGTAGCAGGTTTTAAGTGACTCAGGCAGAGTTCAAGGGCAGTAGGAAAGAGTATTGAGTTGGGTTTGTGATGTCTGCCAGGACTGAGAAAGGAAAAAGTGCAAACTATACTGCTCACAAAAATTAGGGGATGTTTCAAAATGAATATGGAGTGATAGAATTCCCCCTAATTTTTTTGAGCAGTATATATATATGCTTCTTCAGCTGTCAGGGATCGAATCCACTCCCTGCTAGTTAAAGCTTGCCCAGTGGAGTGGATGGCCTGCAATTTGGACTCAAATGCTGAGTTTGATGGTTGGATCATTTTATTCAAATTTCTCCTCCTCTGGGAGCTTTAGTTTCATTGTTTATGAGATGAGGGTGATGGTTCTTTTTCTCTACCTTGACAGGTTCTCGCAATGGTTGAGAACATGGCCATGATAGTATGCTACACCCCACAAAATAACGTGTATGTGCGTGATGTTCCCACAGAGCACTGACCTCAGCGGTCTTCCCGTAAGTGGACACAGAGACTCGGATCCTGAAAAGACAGGCTATTACCGAGAGCTGGAGGGTGGTTTGATGGTCAAGCGTGCTCCTGGTCTGAGATGTATTTATCGTGCAAGAAATATTCACATGAAGCCATCATATTACCCTTTAACCTGGACACTTGTCAGGGGCAAAGAGCACTCCATCCAGAAAAAATAACTGTTTTTTGTCACCGGTCTTACTCAGTGGAAAATACTTTTGTCACTGGTCATTAACTAACCTATGGCACTTGTGCCTGATGACATTTTCTGCATTCTGTCTCTTCTTCTAGTTTCCATTGCTAGGTCCTAGTTCATGGTTTCCTTACCTCTATTTGGAACTTTGGCTGTAATCTTCTAAGTAGGCCGCCCTACTATGATCCCTCTGAAAGTGGCCTTCACAGAGCCATCAGAGCGACCCTTCAAAAGTGCAGCACAGCTCGACCAGGTGGTGGTGCCATGGATAGAATGTCGGAATGGGACACAGAGGAAAAAGTTAATAAAAAGTGAAACTCAAGCAGGCTCTGGAGAGACGTTTTTAGTGACAGAGGTAGACTGAAGACGAAGAGGACAGATTCGTTTTTTGGTTCCACTTACCCAGCTCTTTCTCTGAATTCAATGAGCCTTAGCTTTCAACTCTCTCCTTTCAAACGCCGGCTCCTTGGTAAGGTATCAGATGACTGCCATGTCTACCCCAGCTCCGACTCCAGGCTCTTGTCACCTGTCTTGCTTTCTGCAGGTGACTTAGCACTCTCTGAAATTGCGTTTCATGTATTTGTTTGGTGCATACACTTATCTCTTTCCACTAGAATGCAAGTACCCTGAGGATGACACCTCTTTGTTTTGTTCACCCTTGAGTTCCCAGAGGGCTAGGAAAGTGTACCAGCAAGGCACATAGTACGCACGCATGTGTTAAATGAGTAAATGACTTCACCGGGTTGCTCAGTAAACGCCTGTTGGACAAATTAGTTAATAATTACTTTGTAAGTGGCAGCAACTGACTTCTCAAATTTTAAACCTAAATTGTTTTCAGTAATCTAGGGATACATTTTTCAAGTTGTAGAACATCCAGGAAGATTGCTGAGCCTCCCTGATGTTGGCCTTATCCCTGTTAATTCGTCTCTTTGAGCAGAGAATGAACAAAGCGGATAACTCAGTCCAATCACAATAAAATCTTCTTAGCAGTTCTGGACGGAAACAAACTAACTCTCTTGCTGGTGCCGGGGTCAAACCTGCCATCTGAAATGAAGCTTTAATATTTTTTTCCAAAGACTGTATAGCATTCTCCTTTTTTTCCTATATTCACATATTTTCTCCCACCCACATATAAGTCCAGAGAGAATTTATTTCACTGAATACTTCATGAGCCCAAACTAGCAACTCATTACCCAAGGACAGCAGAAGGCGGGGAGAATCAGGACACTAGGTAAGTGTAGGTGAAAAGAAAAACAGTCATTTGAGGCTACGCAAATCATCCGTCTGGCCCACAGCCAGACTTCCTGCCATCTAAGATTTCTCTAGTCCAGGCTCTACATGCAGAGAGAAGAAAAAAATAGATTAGATTTTCTTCAGAAGCAGAGAGCATGGAAACCCAAGGAGATTAAGTGACTGGCCCAAGGTCACCCAATGCTTTATGTCCGGCTGAGAGACCTCAAAGATCCCTTCAATCAGCAGGTGTCCCTAAGGCTGTTCCGGCACTTGGCTATCTGCCTGTAATATCCTTGGCTCTAAACGAGAGGAGAATTAAGAGGAAAAAACAAAGTTAATATAAATCAACCCCCCCCCTCAGACCCTGAAGGGATGGATAGACCAAAAGAGACCATTTATTAGCACATGAGACGGCACAAAGAGCGAGTGTGTTTATTCGTTATTGCTTCACACTTACCTGGGTCTTTCTTGGAGCCGCCCAAGGCTCTTTCTGACTTTATTTTAAAGTTCTACATTCTCTCACGGACCTTAGCGAGGCGGGATGCGTACAAAAGGCACAACAAAAGAATAGTGTGAAGACTGTGAATAAGGCCTGTTGTGGAATGTTGGAACATGTTATCTGGACATGGGGGCTGAACACCTTCCTGTATCAAAGCCTAGAGGAGGGTGCCATGGTCCAGTCCAGGCCAATTAGTGACACCCTTCCTTTTCTCCTCTTGGCCACTGTGGTTGGTTCAAACATATGCACATGAGCCACGCCCAGCTAAGGAGAGCAATCCCTGGAACTTTTTCAGAATCATCTACAAAGATGTATTCCTCGCTCTGGGATTTCAAGCTTTGAGGATCATGCAGGCTTGGAGTTGTGTGGTCCATATTCCAAGGTCCACAAGAACCCACGGCAGCATGTGGAGATGGGCTTCAACCAGCCTGAAGATTTGGGGTGCTGAAGGAATGACATGCGCAGACCCTTCAGCGCCCTTTACACACATGCTCATACACACACAGTCCCCAAAGCGGCCACCTTCCTCGCCAATGGCAGACATGCCCTGCTCCACTCTCCTTCAGTAGTACCTCTCTGCACTTTTCCGCATGCGTACTCCCTGCTCACTGCTCTTCCCGTGCTCCTGCCTCTGACCTCTTCTCAAAGGTTCTTCCATCCTCACCCTGTTCCTCACGGACTCTCCCCACCCACCCACCACTTCTTTTGATTTCCTGCCACCCTCTACCTCTGCCATCAGTTCCCCCAGGGTGCTAACCACTTTTCAGGCCCTCTAAGGTGCGGCCACTCACTGCCTCGCCCCCAGTGCGGTGGTGGGATATGAAGATGTAGAAGGACACCAAGCAGAGACTTGGAGGGGTCAAGGAATGCTTCCAGAAGAAAGTGACAGGGAAGCTGAGCGCTGACCAATGAGTGCGAATTCCCCAGCAGAAGGATGAGAGGATAGGGAACAGAGTGGTCCGGGGCCTTGATCTGGGAGAGCTCTGGGGACTCCCTACATAGACAGTGATGGAACGCAAGTGAGAAGAGGCGGACGTTGTGAACACGGAGCTGATTCTGAGCCTGATGGTGACGGTTTGGGTTTTATCCTAAGGGAAATGGAGAGACAATGAAGTATATTTCAACAGGGCCTTCATTTCCTTCCCTGTCAGTACCTGTCAATTCACTCTGCATCTTCTTTATTATCTCTCGTACCTGTCCCTCTCTCTCGGGTACTATCAAGCTAGCTCTATGCCTTAAACTCGTGTAAATTCTGGTCCTGACTTCTGAGCAATCACCACCTTTTGGAATCTTCTGGAGCCTGATAGTCTCCCAGGGGCTTGACAGAACCGTGAAGGATCAATCATAGGCTGTCCTGACTTCTCATGTCTTATCAGTGACTCTTTCGGCTTCTCAGGGCTTGTCAGGACCTGCCACACTAAGGTGTCACCAACCCTCCATTTGAAACTATACCCTTTTGGTTAATATGTCTGTTTCTGCTGACAGTGCCTGCCTCAGTGTTGCTTCATCCATGAGAGAATCAGTTAGGACGGACTGTATCCCTCTGTGCTTAGAAAATGGAGCTCCAAGGAATTAGAAGCATTCATGCATTTCTCAGACAAAGCTTCTAAATGCTGAATCTTGTTTGAAACTTACAATAGGACAGATTTCATCACCCATTGGGTTGGATGCATGTCAATCACAACTTCTTAGCCAATGAGCTATAAAGAATTATAGAGGCTGGATTTCTAAGACAGAATCTAAAAGCTTGTTGGACAGGCAAAAGTTATCAGATTTTGTTTGTTGTTGTTCATTTTTTGTATTTTTTCTCTATGACTTTGGCGAGAGATGTATGAAGACATTACCTTGCAGTTGGTAGGGAAACCACAGGGAAATGAAATGGAAACCCAGTGGCAGCATTTAGTGATACCCCCAGGACACAGATCCAGGGCTGAGAGCTGCGGACACCAAGACAATCATCACGTTCTGCCCTGGATTGGGATGGGGCAAGGGAGCTTCAGAGGGAATGCAGGAAAAACCCGGAAACATGGTCAGTCATTGTTTTAAGGTTACCTAAGAGAGACAGCAGAGACCAGGACAGACAGACTTCCATCCTTGTGGGGCACACAGCCAGAGTGGGAGATCATTAAACCAGGTGACAAAACAGGAGACTGAAATGAAGTCCTAGAAAGGACCAGTCTTGTTTATTATAAGGAAAGCCACTGACAAATTTAAACAAGGACATGGTTTTGGAGGATCTCTTTGGCTGCATTGCAGAAACTTGACAGGAAAGGCCAAGAAGGGACGCGGGAAGACAATTTAGAAGGCTGTCCCCAAGGTGGAAATGAGTGATGATAGCCCCAAGCAAAGCAGAGAGGTTGCACCCTGGCTGACAGCCACCAAATTTCTCCAAATAGTTGTTTTCTGTGTTTATCTAATGGGTAGTGTCAAGAGCGTAATTCTGTGCTATCTTATTTCCTCATGGCCAGAAATGAAAGTACTCATACTAAAATCAACAATATGCTATAATTGTTCTATTATTGTATCCTCCCAATGACACATAAAATATGAACTTTTATGGTCCCCATATTGAAGATGAGGACTATAAGCCACAGTGGGTTTTAGTCCCTGTCTGGTGATATTTAGTCAGCAGTAGTTCTGAGATCTGGGCCAGATCTTCTGACGCTAAATGCCATGCTCTTAACGCTGCAGAAGTAACCTCAACATTGAGAAACAGCTTTTATTTACTTATTTTAAATTCTTACTCTTTTGTAAAAAATGTTAAAGAATAGTCCTTATCATTTGATAATATTTTTTTTCTCTTAGCATTAAAAAGTATATTTTCTCTAAAAGAATTTCATAAATCTGTCTGATTATAAAAATCACCTGGGGCACCCAATAAAAACACACATTTCCAGGATCCTCTCCTGGAGATTTTGATTCATTAAGTTGAGGGTGGTGCCGATGCTTTTACAAATTACCCCAGAGACTCCTATGAACAGACAACTTTGTCAAACGTTCTACATAAGATGCTTTTTTATTGGCTGAATAAGACTTAATTATGTAGCTATTTCACGATTTAATTTACAGTTCTCTGCTGGGGAATTGTGGGGTTTTAATGACATATTAATACTGAAACAACACTGTGACGATCAAATGAGGGCATGTCTCCGATTATTCCCCTGAGTAGCCATGGCATTTAAGCTCACCTCCCACCCCTCACCCCCCTACCCCACCCCCACCCCTTAGCTCTAAGGCTGAGTTTCCTGTGCCTGGGAACCTAGCCTGAGTGTCTCTCCTCTTGGCTACAAATGCCAATGCTGTGGTCATTTGGTATTGGATACAGGCTACCCAGTCAGGAAACTGGAGAACACACATATAAAATTTAATTGGTTCTTTTTCTTAACATCTGACAATTTATACACATCAAAAACTCATGGACATTATATTAGGTAATTTCCTACATATCTCAATTGATCATTTCTGAAGTCCCACAAGACAATATTACCCTTATTTTACAGATGAGTAAAGTTGAGTTTAAAAATGATATACCTCCCACCTAGTAATGATATACATTACATGATATGTAATATGTTATATTTTATATATATAGTGATATGTATAATAGGTTATATTATGGGTCAGTACTAAGTATGCAACTATTTTATTTCATTTAATCTTCAGGAAAAATATATCATTGTGTATTATTATTATTATTATTATTATTATATCAAAGATAGAGTCACTACGTTTGCCCACTTTTTCCTGGATGAGGAAATAAAGAAATTTCAGAGTAGGTGAAGATTTTGCTGACAGTAATGTAACTAATATTAGGACCAAACGCTAGTCATGTTACTGTGAGCATTAGGGCCCAGATATAGTTCATTTATAGACCATTTCCATCTTTCAACACATGATTAATGAATTCAATTCAGCTCTCATCAAACTCATTTTTACATTAAAAATTTATTCTCGATACCTTCCTGAAAACTCCTCTAAAATACATAACTTTCAAAAATCAAGGATCCATTGATAGGCTTGTTCTCCTGGAACAGGAGAGAGGACCGGCCCCCGTCATCTGAATCTGGGATAGAGACAAGGAACCTCTTTGGTTCCCATTGGCAGAAAAAAAATTAAAATTCAGAGAAGAGAGATGAGTGTCGTGTTTTGACCAGAGCTTTAGCTAGATTTCAGCTTCCTATGGAAAACTGAGGACAGCGAGGGTCTAAGACTAATGAGTGATGAACAGGTGGCTGGAGGAACTGTATGAGTGTAATCTTGATTTTAGTGAGAAAATCATCGTGTTGCCTTCATTCCTACTCTGCTACTAAAAAGCCCTCATCTGATTTGTGTCCTGGGAAATGCACTCACCCCCCCCCCATCAGTGGCTTCTCTTGCTGTGAAGTTGATCGAGTTTTAATTTACACTATATTGATAAAGAAAACTCATCATTCATATGTCAACAGATCTGATTTTATGTTCCAGCTATTCTGCCGTGTGATCTGCGGCTAGACTTCCCCCCAGAAAATCCCTAAGGGGGCCTAAACAAAAACTCCCTGGGTCAGCCGTTCAGTCGGAGAGAAACGGGTGACTCGTAGCTGGAACAACAAGCACTTCAAGGCCCAGAACCTAAACATTAAGTCTCGGTGACACAGATCAAAGAAGAGCAGAACTGCTGTCTAAATTAAGTCATTCTTGGCAATGGATGTAGCTTGGTCTATAAAATCAGACAGTTCTGGATTCTCTTGACCTGGAAAATATCAAACTCTACACAGGATGTGGAAGGCAGTAAACCCCGAGTCCATTTCTCTGAGATGTGACTGAGAAAAGTTACCCGAGTCCTTAGCTCAAATATATCATTGTCTCTCCTTACAGAGGCATTAAGAGAACTGAAGTTAACCAAACTCAAACTTCATGTTGTCATTTCTCTCTCATCCTCCATCTCTGCCTGAGTTTTGGGTTGGTTCACCGAAATTTATTTACCTTCTGTGCTCAAGTTCCTGTAGTAACTGTGTATTGTTCTTCCCGCCCAGAATCTAGTCACTTGAATAAAGCTCTGCCTGAAATCCAAATCTGGGTTGTTTATTTTCTAAACACATGAGACATGCTATGTCTTGTTTTTCCCAGACCATTCTGAGTTCTAGTTCTGTCACTTGCAATTAGAAGTACATCTGCCCAACGAGAAAATTGCCTAATTAAAAAATAACCTTTGCTCTTTCTGCCTCGTAGATCTGATATACATAGCAGATAAGTTAATAGGTTTTGATCATGAGCCTTAGTTTCAGTTCGAGGTACTATGCAAGGCGGTGAGACTACAGTGGTGACTAAGACAAAGTTCTCACACTGGAAGAGCACACAAGTGGATCGGACAAGCAGCTACAGAAGGTAACTACGGTGTAGCCTGCCTGACCATTGTTATAAGAAAGTGATGAGAGGAAATGAATTGGTGTCCCTAGAGAAGTTAGAAAAGGCTCTATGAAAGTGGTGACATTTGAACAGGGTATTGAAGGTTGAATAGAAGTTTTTTGAGTGCAACAACAGCTCTTAATAAAAGGCATTCCCCCTGACATATTTCTTTGCCACATATTGGGATGCGGCAGGGAAGCTAAAAAATATGCAATCCTAAGATGAAAAAACAGCTCCCACAACAAAAAAGTGTCTGGCTCCAAAGTCATCAGTCACGGGCTTCAGAGATTCTGAAGTAGAGATACTGAAAACAAAAAGACAATCCATCATTCCAGAACAAGATGGACACAAAGCCAGGGGTCATGGTTACTTCACAGGATGACAAAGTCTGGATGTAGGGGAAACAGGCTGAAGGCAAATGACAGTGGATCTTTACCAGTAAGGGCCTTGAACATTATCCTATAGCTGTAGGAAGCTATCAAGCTTCTTTGAAGTCTGCACTTAGAAAAAAGACATCTTGCATTTGACATCTTAGAAGTGGAACAATTCTGTGCAATGTCCAGTTCCTCACTAGGGACTTTGATTTTGTGGGGCTACTGAACATTAGTAAAGATCCCACGAGAGACGGTCTTAGAGAACGGTGAGGCTTGAACAATCAATAAGTTATTAAGTGTACTGCTGGATTTTACCAAAATGATGATAGTAATATTGATGATAAAGGAAACTGTTGCTAAGTTTGGTTTCCCTCTAAAAAATGTTTGTTGGATTCTGAGCCAGGCAGAAGGCCTCGCTGCAAACAGCCTTGTCCACCTCCCCTGTGCCACTGACTCCCTCTCTCTGGACTTTCTGCCAATATTCATCCTGGAATAATTAAGTGTTTTTATAATGAATCAGAGGCTGGTGACAGGAGCCAGATTGACGACTCTGGAGGAGGAAGCTTGCAGTGCTCACGTTCCTCACACTGAGATGACAAGGAGAAGAGTTATGTGCTCTGAAAGATTTATTGTCAAGCTGTCCATAGGCACCTTGTTGGCCTCCAGAAAGTGGTTTAAAATTAGACACAATCTGGAAGCCTTTTTAGAGCCAAAAAGGAGCGTGTCGTCATGTTAATGCTCTTTCCTCGTGACCTCTGGCGGAAGGCATTTGAGCTTGTATTCAAACAAAGTCTACAATTATACTCAAAAGGTTGCACTTGGCATTATCCCACCTGTCTTTGCTGCCATCTTGCAATTTTAAGTCACTGAATTTTAGAGTTAGAAGAAATTCCAACAACCTCATAACTCACCTGTTTCCTTTTGCAGGTGAGGGAAGTGAAAGGCGGAATCAGATTCGTGACTTACCTGGGATTTCACAAGCTGTCACAGAATAAACTGGAGGGAGTTTCTAGTTCTTCGTGCTCTCAGAGTGCTGTTCTACGTACTTGTTCTTTTCTCCCAGCTTTCTTGAGTATAACTGACGTACCACTGCGTGAGTTTAAGGTGTACAACATGGTGATTTAATACACATCTGTATTGCAAAATCATGACCACCGTAAGATTAGTTAATAGATGCTTCACCTAATCACCACTTTTGTTGTTGTTATGGTGGTTGTGAGAACATTTAAGATCGACTCTCTTAGCAATTTTCAAGTCTACAATACGATATTGTTAGCTATAGTCACCATGCTGTACATTACATTCCTAGAAATTACTCATTTAATAATTAAAAGTTTATACTCTTTGACTAACATCTCCTCATTTTCCCACCCTCCAAATCTTTGGCAACCATCAGACTATTCTGTTTTTATGAGTTTGGCTTTTTTTAGGTTCCAGATATAAGTGACATCATATAGTATTTGTCTTTCTCTGTTTGATATATTTCACTTAGCATAATGCTCAAGTTCCATCCATGTTGTTGTAAATGTCAGGATTTCGTTTTATACCTTAATAGTATTCCATTGTCTATTTATGTGTATATGTGTGTCCGTGTATGTGTATATATATAGTCTTGGCGATAGTGAATAATGTTGCAATGAACATAGGGGTGCAGAAATCTCTTTGAAATAGTGATTTCATTTTCTTAGGGTTTAGTCACAAGATCCAATTCTTCTTAAGTGAGTATCCCCTTAGTCACCCTGATTCCTCCCCACCTCTTATTACTTTACTCCCTACAACTATGAGTGATAGTAAACTATCATTCTGGAGAGCCTAGTCTGAGTTTGACACTATGCTAGGCTCTTCACACATATTAACCCCGATTCTGTAACAACCTTGGGAAATAAAAATTACTATTATCATTCTATAGCTAAGATGAGTAAATGGAGTCTCACAAAGCTTAAGGTGCCCCAAAGATCATACAGCTAATACATAGTAATTCAAAGTTCAAAGCCAAAACTTTTATAATCGTGTTATGCCATGTAGTCTACCTAGGTCTACTTCAAATATGCTTCTTTTGTTTTTTCCAGCCATAACAACCTCCATGCTCCATTGGCCCTTGATAAGCAGATGTCAAAGACTCAAGCTGATTGACAATATTCACACTTTTAAAAAAAGTAAAAGAAAGGAGACATTTCCCCCATTTCTAATGTTTCCTTTCTTGTTAAAAAGCTAAATTTGGATTTTGCATATGGCCTTTCTCCCCTAGTTTGTTGAATGTTGTTGTTATAAAAGGGTGTTGAATTTTGTTAAATACCTTTTTTCCTGCATCTAGTGAGATGATCACATGAATTTTCTCTTTTATTTTAGTATTACGTGTATTAAGTTGATTGGTTTTTATATGTGGAACCAACCGTACATTGTTGGGATTAATACCACTTTGTCAGGGTGTATACACCTTTGCATACACTGATGTATTGGGGTGTAAGTATCATGTTGAGGATTTTTACATCTATGTTGATAAGGGATACTGGGGTGTGTGTGTGTGTGTGTGTGTGTGTGTGTGTGTGTGTGTGTGTGTGATGTCTTTGGCCTTAATATCACAGTTACTGGTCTCATGAAATATACTTTTTCTTTTCTTTTTCTGGGGGAGAGTTTGAGAAGGATTGGGGTTGATTCCCATACAAGAGGAAGTGGAGGAATTATCTGCCCTGTTTGGAAGGAAGAACTAGACATACCCAGCCTCCTCTCTCTTTCTTCCACTCGTAAGTGAACCGTTTTCAGTGTGGGGTGAGGACATGTTCTTCTCAGCTTTCAGCGCCCTAAGTTTCAACAGAGAAAGGCCTGTATTTGCCTAACATTGCCTGTCACCACACACAGGTCTGTTGAACCCTGGGACTCAGCATTAAAAACACTTCTTCCTTGTAGCACAAACCATTTTCTCCCTATCTACTTTATTTATAACAAAGTTCATATTTTGAACTCTGTTTTCCTTAAACCCAAAACCTGGTTTGAGAAGAAAGGCTTTATAAATTGGTCAGGTCCTCTTGGACTTCAAGAATATTGTAAACAGAAATTTCTGATTATGTCTCCCTGGAAAAGGGGTAGAAATAATCAGAGATGTCTAAAAGTTACCATACACATTAACAGAAAGATATGGGATTTGTAATTGCACTACCTGAATCAAGATTAAGAGTAAACTATGCCACAGAGTGTTTTACATGTATAAGTGTTTTTAATCTCTGCTCTCCTCCATCGGCTAGCTGTCTACAATTAGGCAAGTCATTTCATCCCGGGAAGCAGTGGTGAGATTTAAATAATTTAACAACCGGTTCTCTGACCTAATGACCATTTTAAGTATAAAAACAGTATGTATCAAAAGGTAGTTTATTATTTCATGCACTTAACATTTAAGTAAGAACAATAAAAGAAGTAAACAAAACTAGATTGTATTATAAGACTTTTAAAATATTAATAAAAATATTAAATAATACTTGACAAAACAACAATAAAACTATTATTTAAGATATTTCCATATTGCTTCTTGATTGGCGTCCTCACTTGCAGTTTTTTCCACCTGTGGACGGAATGAACGTTACTACAGGCGCTTAGAGTACGCTGTTGTGCAGATGAACGTTAAAAAAAGAGGAAGAAATATAAATTTGTGATTCCCACATCGGGTGGCTCCCCCGGCACCCACCTTAAATAGAACCCTGATTATAAGTGCCATTTTAACAACCAGTTTGCCGAACTCAACAAAAAGTTAGGTATCGATTCTGCCAAACTGGTGGAAACTGGCTGAATCCCACCATTGCTGCTAAGCCTGTTTCCATCTGTGAAAATGGGAATCGAGATATACAAGTTTAACTCACGGGTTTTCCATTACAGCAGTTGCTGGAGCCTGCTCAGGCTGGCTCACGAGGCTGACTGAGCCCAACGCTTCCCAACGCCACTTTTAATTGGTAGATGGAAACCAGCAGTTGTGGGCTTCATTTTCCTAGGATACCAGAACATGTCGCAGAAGGTCTTTTTGCTGCTGAAGAGCCAGCTGTTAAACACTTAGCAGTGCACCTGACCCACCCTTGACTCTGACTAGTGTATACGCTCATTCTCCTTTATTTGTGGTTTCACTTTCCAAAATTTCAATTACCCGTGGTCAGCTATGGTCTGAAAAAATTAAACGGAAGATTCCAGAACTAAGCAGTACATACCATATTTCCCCATGTATAAGACGCACTTTTATTCAAAAAATTTGGAGTCTAAAAACTGGGTGTGCCTTATACAGTGGTTGTAGATCTTTTGACTTGCATTTCCCACTTTTTCATGCTTGATTTTGCGCTCATCGTTGAAGACAGTGATTCCTCATCAGACATAGATGAGGACAGCTAATGAATGGATGGAGTTTTGACAGTGATGAGGAGTTGTATGAATTTTATGATGAATAAAACTTGAGTTCAATAACTTTATGTAATACATTTTTTTTCAAATTTCTGTCCCCAAAATTAAGGTGCATCATATACATGGGACCGTCTTTATACATGGGGAAATACGGTAAGTTTTAAATTGCACACATTCTGAGGAGCACCATGAAACCTCGGGATACCTGAGATGTGACCTGTCCTTTTATTCTGCGTCTCCAGGCAGGAGACGCTCTGTCCCATTAGTCACGTTGGGGCCCTGTCAGCTATCAGATCAAACTCTGGTATGGCAGTGCTTGTTCTCAAGTCACTCCTATTATACTTCACGATGACGCCAAAGCCTGAGAGCAATAACAGCTGGCAATTCGGACATGCCAAAGAGAAGCCTAAGAGCTTCCTGCAAGTAAGGAGGTGGACATTCTCCATAAGAAAAGGAAAAAGTCCCACGCTGTGGGAAGAGGTACAGTAAGAACAAATCCGCCCATGAAATTGTGAGAAAGGAAAAGTAATTACGTGCTTGTTTTGCTGCCGCGCCTCAAATTGCAAAAGTTACGGCCACATTGCGTGATAAGCACCTAGTTAGCATGGAAAAGGCATTAAATTTGTGAGTGGAAGGCATGAACCGAAGGCCAGAAGCAGGTCCTCAAAGAATGGTGTTTAATTCAACATCATTTTGTTACAACATCAATGAGAAAAAAAATCAATTCCAGGCCTGGATCACTGTCTGTGTGGGGCGCATGCACTCCCCATGTCCGCGTGGGTTTCCTCACACCTCCGAGAGATGCTCATGTGGGTGGAGGGGTGCAGTTGTCCCAGCCTGAGCGCATGTAGCTGTGTGCGCATGGCCCTGCGACCCAAGGGCATCCTGTGCAGGTAGGTCCCCCCTGGCAGCCACCTGCAAACCTGACCTGGAATTAGTGGGCTGGAAAATAATTAGCTTGCTTGTCTTTATTCATATTTCTCATTTGTATGTATAGCTCACATTTATTTCAATTAGAAACAACTATTAGAAGTATTTGGGGGTCTTTATGTAGAAGTTTAGTGATTTTTTATATGTGTATGTGACCAGAAATGTGTCCTAAGAACTCAACTTGTATATATCAATTAGCTGGGGTAAAATTGGTTTCATTATACATCATTTTGCTTCTGTTACAGTTCCCTAAAGTCTATTGAAGATGTTAAATGAGGACTTACTGTTTGTATCTGTGTATGTAGGGTTCAGTTATCCATCCCCTGGGGGTCTTGGATAAGGAGGAAACACCATACTACATGGAAGCTGAAACTTCCCCTTCTACCCATGGAAGCTGATACTTCCCCTTCTGCCCTTGGCTGAGACTTTGCTGGGTTGGATTTATGTCTTGTGAAAAGACAGGCAAACGCAAGAAAAATGCAACTCCATTTAGTTTCCCAAGAAGCACAGTTTCTGTGATTTAAGATCCCCTCACTCTCCATTTATCTATTGACATCTGCGGCTTAGAAAACTCAGTCATCCGCATGAATAGATATCTTCCAGTTTCTTTGTAGCCCCTGCCTCACCAATTCATCTCCCATGGGTACTTTTCTAAGGATAACAAACCAATAATTAGTATGGCAATTAACAGTTTCCAAAGCTCTCCCAGGACTTTATTTCGTTTTATCTGCGCAACTCCCCGTTAAGTGGTGGCTTTATTGTCCATATTTTTCAGTTGAGAAAGCTGAGATTCAAGGGCAAATACAAACCCCCTGTGCCTTTAAACTACAACTCTCTTTCACAGCCTCGAGGCAATCAATAGCACCCTTTATCTTTATATTTAATCATTTCCTTTTAGGATCTCTCTCCTTGTACTATAAAAATACTCAAGTCTCACACAGCCTTTAAGAAACAATCTGACCCACTCTCTATGAATCATTCAGTCTCTATCTTTCCTTTATTAGTCTATTTCTAGCAAGATCAGTTGACACTGCTACATTCATGTCCTTTCCTCTCTTCTGTCATCCATCTTCCAACTACTCTTCAAAAGGGAGATAGGATGGAGATTGCGTAAAATCTTATATTCTCAATTCAGAGAGACGTGCATTTGAATCTAAGTTCTGTTAACTGACCAGCTTTGGGATCTTGAATCAAAAATTCTTCCATAATCCTTAGTTCTGGTCTATCAGTAGAACTATAGCACCTATGTCACAAGACGGTTGTGAGGATTTCAGGATACCTGCAGCGTGTTCAGCACGAGACCCGATAGTCAGGAAATGTGTTACTACTGTTGAGAGTCGGTCGAATTTGACATTATGGAATGTTTAGGTGTTGATATTTTATTTTCCTTTGGCATCCACAGCTGTGTACTCAGGTAGTCTTCCCATTTCCTATGTAACTATTTTTCTCTGTTGGCTTCAGATCTCTGCTCTGCTTCCTTGAACTTTCTTACCTCTTGCAAGTTGGTGTTCCCTATGCTTACATCATTGACTGACTGCTCACAGTACTGCACATTCAAAGTTAACTCACTGCTTCCACGCTAACTTATAGATAGTGTCTCCCAAATAAGTGTCTTCTCTCAGACCCCTTTCTTTGACATCAGGATCATACATATGTCTTCACTGGGATGACTTAAAGCAACTCAGATTCCTTAGGTCCAAAATGAGACTCATCAACACAGTCTCCAAACCTGCCTTTTACTATTTTCTATTTCAGTTGACGGCCTTGCTATTTACCCAGTTATCCAAGCTAAAACTTCATATCTTAGACTTGACTTTTCTCTCTGATCCTTCTTGATCTTGAAATTTTTCCAACCTCTGTTTCTATCATCTATTATTATAGTGACCTGAATGGTTCCCTTATTTGGGAAAAAAGAAAGATATTTGCAAATGTGATTAAGCTAAGAATGTGCAGATGAGAGCATTCTGGACATTCTGGGTAGGTCCTGAATGGCATGGCAAGAATCCATGACAAGAGAGAGGAGAAGGCCTATAAAGGCAGTGACAGAGATTAGAGCAATGCCACCCTAAGCCAGGGGATACCAAGGGATCCCCACAGCTACTAGACCTTTGGAGTAGGCAAGGAATTGATTTTCCCTAAGAAACTTTGGAGAGAGCGTGGCCCTCCCAATATCTTGATTTCGAACTTTAGTCTTCAGAACTCTCACAGTTGCTTTAAGGCACTAAATTTGTGCTAATTAGTTACAGTGTCCGCAGGGACTGACATAGCCCTCTTTTCTCTATTCCCACTTCCATGCCTGTGTTCTGAATCTCACCTTTTCTCACCTGGGTGATTACAATAGCCTCTTTCTCTCCCTGTTTCCAGTCTACTCTTCCTTCAGGCTCTTAGACAATAGATGCAAATCAAGATCATGTCACTGCTCTGGAGAATAAACACCAATATCTTTGACATTATTTTTAAGTCGTTCACAATCTGATGTTTCTGCCCTCTCTGCTGGGACACTTTGTCCCTCACTTTATGTTCATCAACACTGGCTCTTTCCTTTTAATTTTTTTTTTCTTTGAGAGAAAGGGAGACATCAATCTGTTGTTCCACTTATTTATGCATTCATTGGTTTATTCCTGCATGTGCCCTGACCAGTCATTGAACCCATAACGTTGGTGCATCGAGATGGTGTTCCCACCACCTGGCCACCTGGCCAGGGCCAACATTAACTCTTTTTTTTTTTAAGAGAGAGAGAGAGAAAGAGGGACAGACAGGAACAATCCATCAACTTGTTGTTGCAGCACTTTAGTTTTTCATTTATTGCTTTCTCATATGTGCCCTGAGCAGGGGGCTCTGGCTTAGCCAGGGACCTATTGCTCAAGCTAGTGACCACTAGGCTCAAGACAGCGAGCATGGGTAATGTCTATGATCCCATGCTCAAGCTAACAACCCTATGATCAAGCTGGGTAAGCCTACACTAAAGCTGGTAACCATGGGGTTTTAAACATGGGTTGTTAGCATCCCAGGTTGATGCTGTACCCACTGTGCCACCACCTGGTCAGGCACAACATTAACTCTTTATGGTCTCTGTACTCACCTAGTTGTCTCTATTAATTGCCATCTAGCTTTCTATGCTGTCTGTTCTTTGGTGTTTATTTCCTTTTTCATTCCTTTGTTACGCTGAACTTCATACACATTTCAATCATTTAACTCTTTGTTTAATGATTAAGTATTCCTCGTTATGCTGTCAGCTTCTTGGATAAAGAAACCACATTTTATTTTTCTGGCGCTTCTCTAATAAACCTTACTTTCCAAATTTCCAAGTATTCCTAGCACCTAGGAGAAAATAGGTGCTCAGCAAAGCAGTTTCCTGAAAAACAGCTAAAATTAAAATGGCCGACTCATCCAGCTGAAATAAAGCTTCCCATGCCCATTGTCATGAGGACTTTAACTCCATCTTTAAAATGTTGTCATAGACAGATCCAAGTCTGCTTTCAAGATACCACTTGTGCCAATGACATGTCTGCACACTGTCTGTCACCATCAACCCATCTAAATTTTTGCACCCCTCAGTTAAATAATTATTGAAAGTCTATTTCTTCCAGGAAGCCTTCAACTGATAAACATGAGAAAATTCTTTTTTCCCATCTCTAACTTATTTGAACACTCTATCCCTCTACTAGATATTCCTCAGTGTCCTTTTTTATTTTCTTATATACACACACACACACACATATGATTGTGTATATTTATAAGTATATATATGTACACAAACATTCACCTACATATATATATCCACATGTACATATAAACAAATATATAAATTCAAATGTAATGTACATATATATGTCATGTATGTGTTCATCTCATTATTTAGTGAATGTATAAAAAATTACTTTGGAAGAGGATAATAGATATAGCTATAAGTCACACAATTTTATTTATTTTTCTTATTGATTTATTTTAGGGAGATAGAGATAGGAAGGGAGAAAGAAGCACCCATTTGTTGTTCCACTTTGATATACATTCATTGGTTGCTTTGCAAATAGGTCCTGACCGAGGATCAAACCAGTGACCTTGGCATTTTGGGACAACACTCTAACAGACTAAACTAATGGGCCAGGGTCTAAATTACACAATTTAAAAGCCGAAGAGAAATTAGCAATTAGTGGTTCAGTCTTTTAATTTTACTGATCAGGAAATTTTTAACTCAGTGCAGGGAACCGACTTACTGATTACTACTCAGTAAAATAGGAACAGAATGAGACAAGAACTCTGGTCAGCTGATGCATGACCTATGTGCTATTCTTTTCTTTCCCTCGATGTTGAAGCACAAGATTTAGCTCTGACATTCTCCAAAATGTCTCTAAGTCCATTGCTTAAGACTTTAAAACGATTTATTTTCTTCCTGGTACTTTTTGGCCAACCCCTAATCTCCATCACTCTTGCCAGTTTCCACATGAAATTTTAAAATCTCATTCTCTTGGGAATGAGGAAGATGTACAATTCAAGTGCCCAAGTTAGAGGGGGTCTCTTCAGTGCGTATGACCCTAATAAAATTTATAACATGACCAAGGTTTGCAATTGATGGTGACAACTGAAGAATTACCCCAATAAATATTTGACATGATTTTGAGAGCAATAAAATATTTTATTTTTGCCCAGTTTTCTCTGGGAAGTAGGAGAGTGAAAGGACATTGGAGGGCAAGATAATGGTGCCATAATTCTTCCTGGGGGAGACCGTGGTTGTCCGACACTGGATATATTTCTCTTCAGGTATGTAGAGGTGCCAGATTGGGCTGTGAGTGCCCGTTCTCCACATCAACAATTTTAGGATCCTTGGGAAACTATCTTGTGAAGCGAATTATGAGGTTTTGGATAAGGAAGTATTTCCTGAACTCTGTCATCACAAATTTGATAAAGATTCTTTTCCATGAAGCACCAATTCTTGACATTCAGTTTGTTTGCCCTTCTGAGTTCAAATATATACATTTGAATTTATATATTTCAGGGTTTCTATATTTAATCTCCAAAAGCAAAAATACAACTGTGTGAAGAAAGCTTAAAGCTTATGCCAGTTTACCGCCATCAGGTGATTGGATTCTCTTTAATATCCCTATCAAGAAGTCACTAGTCAGATTTCATGTGGGTTTTTTCATTGATTAAGAGTTCACTGACTGATAAGGTAGACCAAGTTGCTTCATGGTAATGATGACTAGAAAACTGTCTACTTATCTGAGCTATACCTTCTGTAATATTTAATGACTCAATTTCTTTCCTCTAGAGCCATGCAGGTTTAAATCAAATCCCTTCTTACTGTGATAAATCTCAGATATTTGAAGATAACATTCAGTCCTAACCATTCACAGATAAACCCTACTGGAGACTTACAAAGCTTCTCTTGTATCCCAAAAGAGAGCCAGCATACTGGCTGATACAGAGGGAAGATGCCCATGATCTTGAATTGAATTCCCCTAGAACCAGATCTTGAGATTTGAATAGTTTATTAGAGAGGTGATCCTAAAAAACATCTGTAAGGGAATGAGGAAATGAAACCAGGTAAGGAAGGAAACCAATAAACAAATGAGTTATCAAGCAAGGTGCCACAGAGGACAACTGTTGCTAAAGCCTGCTGTAGCCAATGTGGAATACATTCTTCGGGATTATCCATGGGAAGAGGGAGCTGGAATTTTTACCCACCCTCTGCTGTCAGTCATTGCTTAAGAAATGCTTGAGGGCTGTTCTTCAGAAATATTAATTCTCCACCACTTCCAACCTACTATTGAAGAGGAAGAGTGGGCTCCAATCACTAGAGAAAACCCTCAAGCAAAGGGGTATCAGTGCTGGCAGTTGGAAGTCAACCAACTTAGATGGAAAAGATGTGGGATAAGGGGATATGGATAAACATTGATGGTTTCTGCTACTCCCACTCAATGTTAGCCTGAAGACTGGTGACATCAAACAGTGAAAATACTGACCATGGGCCACCATACAAGAAATGTCTGTCTAACTCAGCCCTGCTCACCAGACAGGAGACATAGAAGCAGAGGAGGGATAAACTGTATAAACAGTAGACCACGGTCCCCATACATATCTTCTAACTCTAAATCAACACAGCAGGGCTCTAAAAACTATGGCCAGTGGGCCAAATTTGGCCGGTTTCCATTTGATCTTTGAGCCAGCTTAGAAGCCAATTAAAAAAAGAGAGAGAATCTAACTTTAAGACAGCTGAAAATGATATAAAATTAAAATTTTAGTGACTACGAATAAAATATTATTGGAATAGAACCACACTCATTTATGTATTGTCTATGGTTGCTTTTAGACTATGACAGTGGAGTTGAGTGCTTGTGACAGAGAACATATGGCTTACAAAGCTTAAATGATTTACAATTGATCCTTTTACAAAAAAGAAAAAGGAAACTTCTGGCCTCTGCACCAGTGCCTTGGATAGGTCTAGTGTGTACCGGCAAGATGAAAAGACAAAACTCTTAGAAAGAACTTGAAATTAGCATGGAAGCAAGTGGGACTGAGAATTAAATAGAATAGCAAGAGTGTTCCAATATCTAAAAGGGGTTCAGAAGTAAAGGAACAAAACTGAGATGTTTTTACTGAGATTTCTGCAGTGTATAGTTGGGGCAGTTGTTGGCAGAATTCAAACTATTTCACATTTATACTCCAGAGAGTGTGTATTCACAGACTGACATCTTGTTATATATGTTTAATTTTTTTTTATGTCTCCTCCTAATTACAGTGCAGCCCCGTGATCTTCTAGGACCTTCAAAGCTGGCTCCTGTTTACACCTCTGACCAGATCCCCTTCCACCCTCTTCTTTGCTTTCTAGGACTCATTGTCCCTTTGTCTGTACTCTGCTGTCTCTCCCTCCAACACACTAAGCTCTTCTCCGCCAGTTCTTTGCCAGGCTGATTCATTCTTATTTCAGTTCCCAGCCTAAATGTCATCCTTTAGAAAAAAACATCTAAACAGGGTTTATCCCACCAGCTTATTTGCTTTCTTCAGAGTGATGATCTCTATCTAAAGTTACCTGCATATTTATCTCATTACTTCTTCACCACATATGTAAAATAGACCGTGAGCTTCCTTTTCTGTTCATCGTTGTAGTCCCTGTGCCTTAAAAGGTTGCATGTTGTTTCTTCTCTCAGCTGCACTGTGAATCTAAAACTGCCCTGAAAAATAGTCTTCAAGTTAGAAAAAAAAAAAGATAATGGACCATTTAAAGCAAAATAATGTGTTTTAGGGTGTATAGATAGAAGTAAAATGTGGGAGAAAAATAGACTAAAGGTCAGGAAAGAGACATGAAAGCATACTATTGCAAGGTTCTTATACTATATATGAAGTAGCATGTCGTTCGAAGGTAGATTGTAATAAGTTATAATACAAACCCTAAAACAGCCATTAAAATAGTTCAGCAAAGAGTCTTATCTAATAAGACAACAAAAGAAATAAGAATAAATCATAGAAAATACTCAATTATCTCAAAGGAAATCACAGGAGGAAAAAAGGGATTAAAAACTGATGGGACAAATATTAAGCAAATAGCAAGTAGTAGCTTTAAACAAAATCATATTAATAATTACATTAAATATAAATTGTCTCATTATTGCATTTAAAATGTAAAGAATTTCAGAATAGATAAAATAAGACCAAACTATATACAGCAAGTCCTCAAGTAAGGTTGTTTCATTCAACATTTTTTCATTATAAAGTTGATAAGATACTTTAGACACTCAACTCTTAATTATCCTTTGCTAAAATTTATTTTATCATACATCATTTCACTTAAAGTTACAGAACCTATTGACAACATTGAATGAGAATTTTCTATACTTCCTACAAGAAACATGCTTCAACTCTAAAGAGACACAAATAAGTCACAAGTAAAATGATGAGAAAAAATATACCACAATAATCAAACAAAAGCTGGCATGGCTATATTAATAACAAACAAAGTTACTATCAAGAGAGACAAATTACCTTCAAGGAAGGTTGTAAAAGTATTCATTCCTTTATGTTGGTTTGAAATGAAAACTTTACCAAAAAAAAAGTAGTATATATTAAAGCATTCATTAAATACTTGTAGAATAAAATGAATAAATAAACAATGAATATATGGTTTTAAGAAGTCAGAGAGGACACAAAATCATAGAGTCTTCAAAGACATTGTCATTTGGTGAATTGGCATTAGCCTTGTAGACCTGGGAATGAATCCTAGCTCTGTTGTTTAAATTAATATTGAATTACCCTAGGTAAATATTTTAACCTTTTTGAATCTATTATCTTATTTCTAAGTTGGGATAACAATACCTACCTACATGAGGGGTTGTAAAAATTAATTAGATATTAATGTTTGCAAAGTCTCTAGGTAGAGTTAGTTCTCACTTAACATTTGTCAATAAGTTCTTGGAATTGCAGAGGACCAACCTTTACAGAAACAATTTCCCACAAGCTGATTGACATAAGCAAGGGTTAAGTTCCTATGGTAACTCATCAACACTGTAACAAATAACATGGAAGGAAATGATGTTACCCGGAGACCTGCTGGATGGAATAGGGTTAAATTAAGGGTAGCATTTCCTACCTCTGCTATAATCATCAATCTTAGGTTGAGGTTGAAGAAGGTTTTCTAGGGTTTCCAAGATTTCCAACCCTGCCTCAAAACCTATCATTACAAAGACATAGAGGTCCAGGAGCAAAAGGGGCTTAAGCCCAGCTTCATTGCAAGCTCAGCTGCAGAGCCAGGCCAGGGTCCAGATCAACCATCTCCAGGCTCTGTGCAATTTTTGCTTTACCAACCTTCCTCTGTCTTAACACCAGACATCGACTGTGATATTCTCCAGAGATCTGGGAAGTCGGGTGTAATGTCATGTGTAAAAAATCTAACCAAATCATGTTTGTGTAAAACATTTTCTGCGGCAAAGCCAGAGCTGGTGTTTCTCATTCCCCCAGTGGTCTGCAGCCCAAGCAGAGCTCAGCAGTGCAGAGTGATCATACTCTGATTTTTCTAGCACTTTTTTTATATTCCCATTCCGAGCCTTTTCACATCCTGGGACTTTAATGCTCATTCTAAATAAAGTAGAAAGATGACTAAGTCATCTTGGCCCTGCTCCCTTTCCCCTTGAGTATCTCATGAGAATGAATCCGCTAATGTCTTTAGAACAAACCAAGTGCTACAGAGAGAAACACTCTGTGAGAGCAAGGATTACTCTGCACTAAATAATAATTGGCTTAGGGAGTTGAGGTCTGACTGTCCTTCTGTGTGGCGGTGAATTAGCCCAAGAAGCGAGGGGAAAAGACAATAGAGCAGTACCATGTTTTAGGAGAAGCACTGAAGTGGGAATTCAGAGACCTGGGTTACAGTGTTGACTCTACCAAGAGAGCTCTGACTGGCTTTGGGGAGTTCCTGAAACTGCTTTGGAAGTCAACAACAGAAGGAGGTTGGAATAGCTAGTCTTTCCTTCCTAGTCTGTCTTGCTAGGATCATTCATCAGATAGGAAAGGGGAGATGAGAGAAAAGCAGGCACACAAGCCTCAGGGGCATATGCAGAAAGGAATGAAGAGAGGAGCAGAAAACCAAATTAGAAGGAAGAGATGGACGCAACTGAGAGTGAGTCAGTAGCGGGAGGCTGGATGGATTCTGAGGTCCCTTTTGAAGATGTAATTCACTAGAGGCTTAAGAATGAGGCGCTGAGAAAGTTGCCTCACATGCTCCAAGAGTATCCCTGAGAAATTTGTGTTAATAAAATTTGCACAGTGTGCCCTTACTCCTGCCTTCTGCCACCTGGTGGACTGTCATCCAGACTGGAGTGTTTCTGATCTCATCTTATTTTCTTCCTGGAAGAAGACAAGGGCACTGAGACCATCTGTTCTGGTGTTCCCCTCTGGATTATACTGCAATGAGGGGCTTGCTGTGGGAGAGAGGGAGCCATGTTCCCACAATTTCTCTCTTCTTACAAAAAAACAAACAAATCTGAAATCCAGAGTCTCACATGTACTAGCCTCTTGTCCCCAGTCAAAAGCACCACCTCCACCCTACCACCAAGCACACAGCTGGCAACAGTGCTGTTTCCTGTTTCCATGGTGATAATGAATGGCAACAGGCAGTAATCAGAAAGGGTCACTGGAGTCATAAGTCATTACAGATTGCATTTAAAGGGACACAGCCGCCCTTAAAATGATAAGTGACTTCTTTACAGCCTCCCCCTGCTCCAGTCTCCCCCCAAAAAAGGTTTACTGGCCATTTGTTCTGCATGCTTACCTTTTTTTTTTTTTTTTTTTTTTTTTTTTTTTGGTATTTCATGCCATTTGGACAGTGAAATCAGATTGGCTCATATTTCCATTAAGATATCCTAAGCACAGCCAATAGCTACCCTCACACTAAAGTTTAGGACAGTAGGAAAGGCAGCCCAGCCAAAAATTAAGTCCTTCTTCCATCCCTGGAAGTACCTGAAACTTCTGTGTGACAGATTCTTCTGTCTGGTTCTTTAAAGGCGTCGGACTTCCAAATGTAATAATGAAAGTCAAATAGTTTCAGAAATTTGACATCTGCTAACATTTTATCCATATTTTAGGATAAGAGTAATAGAAGTTTAGAATGAATTTGGGCTTGGACCTCATGGATTTGAGAGTCAGACATGGCCCCGAAATGGTGATGTTGGGCAAATCCCAAAAAGTTTCAAGCATCCGTGTGTTTACCTTGAAATCAGAGATAATACTACTTAGCTTGAAAAGTTGTCATGAGGACCAAATGAGAAAATAGGTTAGAAAACTATATAAACCCTGCAGTACTTTCTTGGGGTAAAATACTTTTTAAATGTAGTATTTTAAAATACCAAGTTTAGAAGTGACTGTAATAGACATGTAGCACATACACAAAAAATTCTTTCTGCTTTAGATAAGGCTGGGTAGGGACAGGGTATTTTACTGTGTGGCTCTGAGGACATCAACTGTCTTTTCTGAGTAATTTGTTTCCTCTCCTGCAAAATGGGGATAGTAACTTCCGCCCAGACTGATGGGTGGCTAGGCTGCATAAACATCAAAGTAAATAGTCCACATGTTGGTGTTCCACAAATAAACTGCTCAGTATTACCCATACGGAAGCTACAGTCATTTAGAAAGCATCTTGCAAGAACAAGATTGGGTTAGGAATCACATTCAACATTTCCTTTCTTTCTGAAAACTGTCCATTTCAGACCTAAAATAGCATCTCATTAAAGTTCAATTCTCCATGATGTTAAAAATAAATTCCTCATTTCATCTTATAATCTACTCTTCTGCCTTTACTGTTTCTCCTCAGTCTCCAAAGCTAAATATTCTCTAATAGACTTATTGACAACCTTAGATCAAAGGAATGTGTTATTCTGATCTGAGGAGCGAGGGGATTGGTCCACAAGTGGTCTTTGACATAACAGGTATTCCTCATGGCAAAACATACAATTATTTTTGAGATCTCTTAGCGAACTAAGATTTGAACAAAATTGCATGTCATTAATATTTCTCTCTGACTGTTGGTCTTCGTTTTTTAATTAGGTAACAGCCAAGGCAGGGTACAATTTATATACACAATGATCCATCTTCTGTGTTAAGAGATATTAATAATAATATTGGTGATTAATTATGCATGTCACCTCCGAGAGGTCCTAATGCAAGTACAAAGCAACCACAGCAACCTAAGAAATTCAGCTCTGCTTGTTCACATCCTGGAAAATGTCTGCTGGTGTCCCTTCCGTGTCTTTGTTGTACAAATCTCATCATTAAGTTCACCTTTTAAATTATCTTATATTCAGTGGGGCTTACTGCAAAAAAAAAATAAAAAGAAGAAGAAAATGCTTTCCACTGCCTTGCATCTGGAACTTTAGAAAATTGTATTTTATCTGAAAATAGCATCACTAAAGGTTTTATCACATAATTTCTCTTTACTATGGAAACTTAATTTGGATTCCTTTATTTCATCAAATTCTTCAGGTTAAAGGTGATGTATTATTCTAAATCACTACCGTAATTGTTAGTATTATCATCACAGTTATTGTTGAATTTCTGTTCGTTAGGCTAACTTGATCTTATATTTCAATGTTATAAATTTGCTGTTCCAGAAATGGTCTTATATGTTTTTGCATTTCCTTAGAGCAAATCGCTCTTTCTACTTCTGGGAAGGAAGATCAATCTATTTACCACATGTACTCTCTCAACAAAAAAGACAAGTGCCGGTGGCCTACCAGAAATGCCACAGTCCTCCTTTTCCAACCTGACCACCTCCCACGTGCATTACTTCACTCTCTTCTGCTGAAGGCTGGTCTGTACCTAGCAGTCCAGTGCAGCTTAATCCCTTTATCTTTCATGCTCATTTCCTACTTTGGAGCGAATTATATACACGAAGGGCACACGCATACTTGAACTGATCCTCTTGGCTCACAGACCATCCTGCTTTCTCCCAGCTGCCATCTATTAGCTAGGAATAGTGACTTGGCACTTAGTTTCTCTGTTTCCAGCCTTGCTCTGATTACTGCAGTTATAAAGCAATCTCCTCCATCTTGGCACTATTATCATTTCGGGTCTAATCATTCTGTGCTGGCGTTTGTCCTGTGCATTGTGGAATGTGAAGCAGCATCCTCAGCTTGATCCCCTCAATGCCAGTAGCATGTGACCACCCAAATTGTCCCCTGGGGAGCAAAATCATCCCCACTTGAGAACCATTGGTATAAGGGGACATCAGAACCAATATATTGACAATCCTAACTATCAAGACAAACAATAAACTCCTGTTTCGTAGATAACAGAGGAAAATCATAGACTTTGAGCTATTTCAAAGAGTTAACTTGATTGAAAAAGGAATTAAAGTGGAGAAAAAGCAGAGCTCAATTAAGAAGACCCATAACAAGCTAAGACAGAGCTAATTAGGTCCAGAACTATAGCAAGGGCAAGAAGAACAGACATAGAAATGAGAGGTTTTGAGTTGAGAACTATTTTAGCAATAAAAGTTGTAGGACTCAGTGAATAATCACATAAGGGTAGAGAGATGGAAAGAGTTGAGATGATGGACCTTTCCACTTGGAGGGCAGGAATAATTGTGATTCTCTAATCAAACCTGGACATATAATCATCCTGCTTTATTGCAATAACCAGGTACCTTAACATCTCATTTGCTACAGAGTGAGCACCTAGTGCACCCCGTGCATGTCCTACTTACTGTGGTTCCTCATTAATCACGGGGATTAGGGTCCAGAGCCCCTCTGTGACAGGCGAAAGTCTGCAAAGTAGTGACCTTATATTTATTTTATTATTTATAGATATTTTAAGGCTTTATAAACCCTCCGCATACTCTTATAAACCTTCCCAACATGGTTATTAACCTTTCCCACACTCTTTTTATATTGCTTTCAATTTTTTAGGCTAGAAAATGCTTATTTTACCACCAAAATAATTAAAATAATAAATATATAAAAATACCTATATACCACTGCAAAATCCCATGATATAGTGAAAAATCCACAATACAAAATTAGACATATACAATTTAAAAATCTGCGAAAGAATGAGACTGTGGAAAGTTAACTGCGATATGGTGAGGGAGAACTGTATCTTGTATCCTTGTATGTCTTTAATTCTGAGATTTAAATGATAACTGTACCGTCTTTTCTGGAAGGTCAGGCAATGTGCTAACACCTATATTAGGTACATCCATCTAGCGACCTTTGAAAGGTCAAGATTTATCCCCATTTCATAGCTGAGGAAAATGAGAAGCTGAGAAGTGCGGAAACTTCTCCAAAGAGACACAACAGATTAGTAGTAGAGCCAGGTCTAAAATCTCCAACTGTCAGCTTCCGAAACCAATGTTCTGCCCTTTGGGCCATCCTGTCTCTTAACAGCTCACCCTGGCTCCATTTAGCCCCTCACTCCTCTGCTGGATAACATCTCTTTCCCCCTCCCCCAATTCTGGTAAGGAAAAGCTGAACAAGGGCACAGAAGGGTGTGGGGTTCTCTTATCATTTCCTTCCTCCTCCCTTCCCCTCCTTCCTTCCTCTTTCCCTTCCTTCCTCTCCCACTCCTCTTCCTGCTTCTTTCCTCCTTCTTCTTCTCTTCCTCCTCCAAACCCTCTTGACTTAGGAATTTTTATCTTTGGTACGGAGATATACCTTTCCCCTCTCTGAAACACAGGGCAACAGCTTAGCAACTGCCCTCAGGCACTGGGAAATTGGACTGTTCTTACAAGGCCAGAATGTTTGGGCTGAATGTCAATGAATCTAAAACATGATCGATAAATGTACCTTTTGCCACCACACGTGAATTAAATGATGAGGTGCAAAATTGCTCAGAGCAAAACTGCGGTATTTGATCAAAGCCAGAATGTTAGGAAAATGGCTGCGGTTGTCTTTGCAACACCAGGTCTGGCTGGTTTTGTACTTGTGCTGCTGAATGGCAGCATGGCTCTCCGATCAGAAGCCTTCCAGGGACAGGGGGAGGGCACCCGCACCAGCAGTGCTTTGTCATCTTTGTGTTTAATGCAGAGTAGTGGGTAAATGTGGTCAGGTCTGCATTGTGAAGATGCCCCTGGAGGAGGAAGGGGTGAGGGCTGAGTGATCTAGCTTAAAGCTGATGAATTCATCTCACAAAATTAGAGACCAAAAAGCCCAGGGCTCCCTGGACTTGTGGCTTTCATGCACGTGGTAGCATCATGTGGCTCCATCACGGGCACTGGTATAA
Organism: Rhynchonycteris naso; assembly: GCA_037038555.1. Classification (NCBI taxonomy): domain Eukaryota; kingdom Metazoa; phylum Chordata; class Mammalia; order Chiroptera; family Emballonuridae; genus Rhynchonycteris; species Rhynchonycteris naso. The sequence continues at coordinate 16,604,274 of CM072996.1, forward strand.
TTAGGAATTAAGTCTCTGAGGAAAATACTTGACATGTAGTAGGTGTTCATGAAGTGTTTTGTCTCTACCTACACACACACACACACACATATATATATATATCTCGTGATTGGCCCACCATGAAAGCTGGAACACCCACCCACTAGTGGGCGGTCGGGACCAGGTTGACCAGCACTGCAAAAGTGGGCCGTTTTTATAAAAAGGTTGCCCATCACTGAAGAGTTCCAGTTGCTTCATATCTTAGTCTATCTTTCTAGCATCAGTCTTTTACATTTTAGCCATTTGGGTGAATGTCTAGTAGTATTGCATTTTGGTTTTAATTTTAATTTCCTTGATGAACCATGTTGTTGAACATCTTTTCATATATTCATTGGCTATCTTTCATCTTCCCTTGTGAATTACCCGCCATTATTTTCTTATTTACACCCAATCCTTAAAATGTACAGTAGCTATTCATTATTCATGAACTCTGTAACACTCCTTATTCATGAACAGGTGCAGAGTGGTGAAAACTTTTACCCCGCCGTGTCTGTGCCCAGCTAAGCTCAAACGAGGGAGCGCTCTGCCATCTCACTTCAGCTCACAAGCTCTAAAATGGTGCCCCCCTCTGTGGTACATGTGGTGCCGAGCTTGTTACATTTCTGTGCCCTTGTTGCTGATCTCACTGTTTAAATGCTGCCCAAGCCTAGTGCTGAAATGCTTTCCAGTATTTACAAGCTCAAGAAGGCTCTGATGTGTTTTACAAAGAAAACAAGTATGTCAGACAATCTTCCTTCAGGCAAGAGTTATGGTGCTATTGACCATAAGTCTAATATTAATGAATCGACATACTATATTAGAAAAGGTGTCTTTAAGAGAAACACACATGAGGCAACTTGATATATTGATTGGTTGATAAAAATGTTGTGATTAGAGGTTCACAGCAACCCAGCACTGTTTTGCCCTTAGGAGCAATGATTCAGTGTTCGCCAATTTAGTGTTTGCTATGATTTTACAGAACATAACTACTGTCAGTAATGAAGATGGACTGTACTTGACATGTAGTTTCTCTCAGCAGTCTCGTGGACTTGTTAAGATGGGTATTTGGTCCCTATTTGACAAAATGAGAGAAGTGAGGAGGGAAGAGGTACCGTAGTTTTTCCGATACTGTACATCTAGCTAATTGAAATTCCAGCCACATATCCAGCTGCTCGGACTCCCTGCCATGAGTTTCTTCAGTGGATTGACCTTCAAGGTAATCTCTCTTCAGCTATATTTTGTGGACCCCACAATAGACATCTCAAGATCGAGTGAACATTTGGACCAATTTCCTGATCTGCTTCTGGGGTTGAATATAAAGTTTCTCTTAGTAACTTCTCTTAAAATACTGGGCTCCGTTTCTGGTGGTTTGTAACTGATTACATACATAGCAGCTTAACAAGCTAATGTTGGACTCTGCATTGAGATCAAGTACAAGCTCTGTCACTTACAAGTCGTACAACCTTAAATAACTCGGACAGTCTGAGCCTGTTTTCCAACCTATAAAACAGGGACAGTAGTTCCTTCCTGCCTCTCCTCAGGAAATTGTACACTTTCTCAAATTCAGGGGACCACACACTCTGCTAAATACATGGAGAGATACAAAAAGGAAATAAACACAACTGCTTTCCTTGGGAAATTGACAGCTTATCGGAGGATAAAGAATGCACCAATAACTGAAATAAGGCATACTATATACTAAAGAACGTAAAGGGTTATTGAGATGAGGGAAAAGCTTCTTCTAGCTAGCAGGTATCAGAAATAACCCCAAAAGAGGAGAAGCACAGTGTGAGGTAGGCTGAGAAGTAGCAATCATAACGATGACCGTTGGCATTTACCTCTGTGCTTGATCCTTTGCAAACACCACATTGTGTCCATCTAGCAGAATGAATTATGGCAAATTCCTACAATGGAGTACCACACAGCTGACTTTCTCAGTCTTGGCACTATTGCAATTTGGGGCCAGATCAGCTCTTGTTGTGGGAGACAACCCTGGACATTGTAGGATGCTGAGCAGCACCTACCCACTAGATGCCAGCAGTGTGTCTACCCAGTGGTAAAACCAAAATTGTTTCCAGACATTGCCAAGTACCCTCGGGGGGGGGGGGGGCAAAACCACTGAGGTTGAAAACCAGTACAGTAGACTGTAAACACATATGGTATGCTAGAAAAGGCCATGGTTATTCAGGTTAGACAGACTTGGTTATTCCAATTCTCTTTCACTTGGGCAATTCCATGACTTCTCCACTCCTGTTTCTTCACCTAGAAAGTAGAGCCATTATGACAAGCAACTGAAACAAGTTGTGTAAAGTGCATGCTTCGGCACAGAACAGGTGTGGTAGAAATAGTAGGTATGGTTTTAATTTAGCCCTGTAATAACCTAAGAGTTAAGAAATATCTCTATCTCCATTTTCTAGAAGATCAAACTGGGCACCAAGAGGTTAAATAATTTCCTTGGGGTTAATTTGTTCTCAAGGTGCAAATGCAGGTACATTTACCTGCCTGGATTGCTTTAACCAATATGGATGTTTCATAGACCAGGGTGGGATTGACAGGGGAGGAGCATGGTGTATAAATCAATCTGGGAGGGGAGGGCTTTGGATGGGGAGGGGGCCAATAGCTGTCATGAGAATCCAATGAGATGCTTTAGGTACAAGCAGGGAAAAACGCTTTTAGTATATCTCTCTGGAGAGAGAATTTAGACCAGGGGAGAACGAGGAACAAAATGAGCGGAGGAGATTGTGTTTAAATTGAAAATTCAAACCAAAGATATAATTTTATCAACTCTCATTATAAAGACTTAATCATTTGCAAAATAACTCTTATAAACAAACCTAGATTTTTAATGAGTCACACCTTCAATATTTAAGTGTCAGGCTCCATGCTATCAAGAAGGGATGCCTATTATTACCACCTATTATTTATTCAGAGATGCTAAGTGAGTGGCAGATGAAGGGAAAATAATAATTTTTATTAAAGGTAAAAATAAGCAGAACAAAGGGGAGGGTTCTCTCTCACTGAAGTAACAATGGGAAGTTCCTGGGCTCTGCTAACTGCAAGCTCTGTGACCCTCGGCATGTCACCTCTTCCAGCCATACCCCCTGGACCTCAGGGTCCCCACCTATAAAATAGAAAAAGGGAATTGCATCAATGTGAGCAGGTCCCGTTTACTCTGGCGTACAGGAATCTGAGTTTGCCCCACACTCTCGAGTTAAGTGGCAGCCTCCTTGGCTGTCTGCTTGGTCTAAGGCCGCCATGTCGCGGCCCTGGCTTGGCAGGGCATGGACGTTTTCTGAGGGTAATACAGCCCAACATTCTGCACTCAGCACTCCAGCCCTCCAATCTGTCCTGCTTCTTCTCTGATGAGAAACCAAGCTTTCGTCCCGTCTTTCACCCTTCCTGCCTCCTGCCTCCCACTCGGCCCAGGAGGGCAGCTGCTAAGTAGAGGGGCGGGTTTTCTTTCACCATCTGTGTCTCTTCCCCTTGCAATCATGAGGCTTTCTCTGAGATCTCAGACGTCCATAGCATTTTAGGACCGAGAAGAATCACAGAAACATACACACTTGCTTTATGGGGGAGGCAGCTGAGGCTCAAGGAAAAGACCGGAATCCCGCAAAAGGCAGAGCGGATACTGCGCCTCTTGGCCTCTCCCCCTGGTTTTGTCAGGCCTCTGCTAAACAAACAGGGGTTAAATGTTTTATTTGGACCTCGTTTCTTTCGGTGGGATGATAAACATGAGGCTTTAAGTTTACAGTTTTAAAATGGAAGACCAAACAGACAAAAGAAACAAAAATTAGCGGAGTTCGTCATGATCAGGTAGTGATGAAGGACCAGGAATGTCAATGTTAGTTGACGTAAAATCTACCTTTGACAGTCGCTAGCACCTAGGACGCTACCTACTGGGATAGAGCTTTCCTTAAGCATCGAATACCTGAAGCAACGTGTCCAGATGCAGGCTTTCAGGCTGGGAAGGCACTGACCTCCGCAAAAGCAGATATGTTGGTTGGTTTTTGTTCCTGGATGTGACCCAAGTGCCCAGCACACTGCCTGACACATCACGGGTACTCAATTAATATTTGTAAAAGGGCTTTCTGGTTTTCCCAGCAATTTTAGCACAGCCTGTTTCAGTGAGTATATGGTAGAAAACACACACACGCACACACACACACACACTCAGTGTGAAAACAAAATACCTGACCTCTACACTAAATACACTACCACTTATCACTTGGACAAGGCATATTTTCTCATTGAAGTTCAGTTTTCTAAAAATAGGAATAATGATTTTAAATTTCAGAGAGTTGCAAAAATTCTAAGTATCAATGGTTAATAAAAACCTTCAAGTTAATAAATGACAAAATGTAAGTATGAGTTATTTGGACTATGTAAAACAATTTTTCTTACCCTGGGGATTGACCTCAGAGAAATCTCTCAACACCTATAACTGTATGTAGTACCATAATATGGTTTTATTTATTTTTCTGACAAACGGTTCTCAACTGTCATCCAAGTCTCAAAGATGTTCATGATATCCAAAATTTAAGCGCTATCCATATATAGCAAGTTTTTCATAATGGCTACTAAAAGTTGTTCAACGCATCCTGGTTGGTGGGTAAACTCTCAGACTTCCTGGTTCCTCACCCAGATGGCTCAGTGCTGCTGGTCCTATTATCTAGCTCCCAAGAACCCCCACTCAACACTTCACTTTCATAACTACCTGTTTTCCCACTGCTGATCGCTCAGCTTGCTCTGGCTCCCTCCATTGCCTTCTTTCACCCTCTATATCTGTCCTCAATCTCAGGAGGTCTTACACCTCTGTTTCATTCATACCTTTAACACAAGTTTGGTCAAGTATCTTCTGCCCCATTTTGGTTCAAGGCCTATAATTGTAGCTGCCATCTACCTCTGACTTGTGTCTGCCTTAACACGCCATCATTTATCTTTCTTGTCTCCCTTCATCTTGTCCTTCAACAAAGACGTATGGGCACCATTTAATATGCCACAAATTATTTCTGAGGTAATTAATGCATTCATCCAACAATTATCATCCGAGTGCTTGTTATGTGTCAGCATTCAAAAATAAATCTCTCTCCTTATGGAGCTTACATGTCAGTATTAGGAGCAGAAAGATAAGTAAGATCTGGGTGCAGCCTTCACAGTGGACATAGATAGTTTGAGACTTTTTGGTGGCACTGATTTTCAGAATAAAGCCAAAAACTAGCCTTTACTTTATAACCATGGGGAATCGTTAAAGTTTTTAAGCAGGAGAATGACACAATGACATGTGCAAAGTGATATTTTAGGAAGTTCAAGCTGGTGACATCTATAAGGTAGACTAAAAGTGTCAGAGCCTGAGAGCAGGGAGTCTATTACTGTAATTGTCAAGGAGAAAGGTAATTAAGGTCTAGGCTAGCACGGTGACTTTTGAAATAGAGAAAGTGCAGACATATTATGAAGAGTCAGTATCATGGTGTGCAGAGCAATTGAAGAATGAACAAGAGATGATCCCAGCATCTTAACAGACAAGTAGCTGAGCTTCTATCCCATCTCCTCTGCTCTCCTGCCTGTTCTCTCCACTCCCAGGTAGTTATGTGGTTTTAATATCTTCTCAGCATATATTTTATGCTTCAACTGCCCCATCTTCATCCATCGCCCACACCGTCATTAGAGGACTTATGTGAAGAGGCTGAACATTAATGGAGAAAATTGCAGGCTTGGCTTGCTCAGGTGTCACCAGAAAAGATTGTTTCAAAGGTCACCCCTCCTCCCTCAGCATCTAATGACCCCTTCATTTCCTTCCACTCCCCTTCCTGAGTTGTATTTCAATTATTCCATGGGGAACAGAGGAAAGAATTAACAGAATACCTCTGTTTTGTCTGCTGCCTCTCCCCCAGTGCCAGCAAGAACTGGAAGAAAATATAGCAAGGGCAACCAAGGAAAGACAGCCAGCAGGACAAGAGAGGAGATGTGAGGGAGGCACCACCACTAACATCTCAGCCTATTGCACAAAGGACTGCATCTGGTAATTACCAGTTAGCGATAGGATGCTCCACCCCTCAGGAGGACCAGGGTCTGGGAAAGTGTACAGTGATGCTTGAGGCTTCCTTGTTGATCCCTCCTCACTTCTCTATGTGTGATTCTCCCGAAGGACCACCCACCCCCACCAACACTCTGTGGCCTCTCTTGTTTCGGTTTTCAGACTCTGTCAAGGACTAAACATTCACCATGACCTTCAGTCATGGGATTCTGAGATTACCTGGACCTTGCCTCTCTCTGCCCCTGGAGGTGTCCACTCACCATAGCCCTAACAGAAGTATTGGTGTTGTTAGGCATGGGCCAACCACATATACCACATTGCAATTCTGAATGAATCTCTATTTTTACTGTTTGCTTGAAACTTTCTGCTAACTGACCCCTGTTTTTGGGTTTATGTTAGAAGTAGGGAAGACCACCAGGCAAGAGTGTCAAAGTGGAGTTGATCATATCAAGGCAAAAGTCAGAATCACCTCCATAATGTGATCACCGTTAAGGTTGCTTCACGTCTAAGTGCTTTCTTCTGCGTCATCTGATTTAGACTTCATGATAATTCAATCCAGGGACACTCACCTACTCCCATGATGCAGATGCGTGTCAAAGCCTGAGAGAAGGCAAATGATTGCTCCATGTAATTGGCCCAACTGGGACCCTCAACCGAAGCTCTTCTCTAAGTCTGGTGCTTTTCCCATGCAACAGATTCCTTAGGGAAATGGTGGATGAGAAAAGGATAACTTTACTGACTTTGTCATTTTTCCTAGAGCTTATTCTGTGCCGCTCAGTGCCTCCAGGGTGTCAGTAGATGGCCGGGATGGGACACACACACACACACACACACACACAGGCACACACAGAAGACACACACAGACACATGACTTGGTAAATAAGGCAGAGCAAAGTCCCGTACTCTGCTGTGCATTTTAGCCTGTGCCGACTGTAAAATTTAATTGGAAAGGAAGAGGAGTCTCATATTACACCTGTCAGGTACTCTTCTGATTCCGTGATCTCTCAGAACTGTCTGTGTAAGGGTTCTCCAGAGAAACAAACACCACTAACAAACAGAGTCAGACATAGAGACAGAGAGTTCAAGATGGGTGGGCAAAAGTAAGTTAATAATAATAATAATAATAAACACAATAATGAATACAGAAATAGTACAAGCATATAGTTGGTGTTTCGTGTACTCACAACTGAAAACCCCTGTATGTGAGGAGCTTTTTTATTCCATGAATTGGCTTAAGCAGTTATGGAAGCTAAGAAATGCCGTGATCTGAGCTCTGCAGATCCACTTTTCTAGAGAAGCGGAAAGCCAAGGTCTGACTCCATCCCAGTCCGAAGGCCTGAGCATAGGGGGGAGCCCAGGTGTGAATCCCAGCCAACATTTCCCCTTCTTCTGCCTTTTGTTCTATTCTGGCCCTTAGTGGATTGAATAGTACTCACCCACATTGCTGAGGGTGACCTTCCTTACTCAACCTACCTGTTTAAATGCTAATCTCTTCCTTAATACCCTCCCAGACACACCCAGAAATAGAGTTTCACCAGCGATCTGGGCCTCCTTACTCCAATGAAGTTGACCATTTATGTAACTGTCACACTGCCACAGTGTTGCTCAGATTCACAGTCTTTCACTCCATGAATATCAATAATCGATTGCCACTTGACCAGGCAGTGGCACAGTGGATAAAGGATCGGGACGTAGAGGACCCAGGTTCAAAAACCCTAAGTCACAGGCTTGAATGCAGGCTCATATGGCTTGAGCGCAGGCTCACCAGTTTGAGCACGGGGTTGCTGGCTTGAGTGTGGGATCATAAACATGACCCAGGGTCACTAGCTTGAAGCCCAAGGTCGCTGGCTTGAGCCCAAGGTCACTGGCTTGAGCAAGGGGTAACTCGCTCTGCTGTCTGCTGTAGCCCCCCCCCAGTCAAGGCGCATATGAGAAAGCAATCAATGAACAAGCAATCAACAAACAACTAAGGAGCTCAACAAATAATTGATGCTTCTCATCTCTCTCCCTACGTGTCTGTCCCTACCTGTCCCTCTCTCTGACTCTTTCTGTCTCTGTCAAAAATAAAAATAATAATAATCGATTGCCATTATTGCACAGAGTACAAACAGACTGTTACAATTAAGCATCCTTAGAGGTGTGCACCCAGAGAGTAGGTGTGGACCTAGACTCAGCCCCCAAGAGCCAGGCTCGCAGCATCTGTTCTGCTGCTTCACCCATGTGAGCACCAATGCTTAGAGAGGTTCTTTTATCTTCCCGTGTTTATAAAGACTGTGGAAAACTCTGTGGTACTGATAGGGAACAAGATGCATTGCTCACCCAGGTGTAAAAAATAATGTGCCTAACATATTGCTATTTGTGTGGGGGGCAAAGTTTGTCTATCGACGTTCCCATATAGGCATCTTAGAGAACAAAATATAAGATACTGGAAACTAATATTGCGTCCAAGGAGGAGCCTGGAAGTTAGGAAGGAAGGGAAATTTAGATCTCACCATCGACGCTTTGTCCTCTGAATGTTTTTGTCTGTGTGCATGTATTATTCAAGAATAAAAACAGAAAGCCTGCCTAAGTTAATAGTTGATTGAAATAAGATTCAAACCCAAGACTCAATATAATTCTTGGAGGAAAATTTGTTGAAATAAATATTCCTGGAGGTAAGATGGAGGAACTTAGACTGGGCCACCAGAAAGAAATTGGAAAGGCATGTGGGCTGTAGTTTCAAATGAACTAGGCTGGAAAGCCGGTCTTGCTAGGACAACTGGCAGGCGATGGCCCTCCAGGTTGGTGGAGCTGAGTGGGCAAAGGGCTCGGACTGCCGAACAGCCTGAAGCCTGTGCTTCCGCTTTGGACAGGACCAAAGTCGTCTCCAGGAGAAGGTTATGTCTGAGCGTCACTTTCCTAAATGTGAGCATTATTAGCGATTGTGTCAAATTGCTTTTTCCTAAAGGTCTTCCCATGGCTGCCAGCGCTTTAATGTTAATTGGACAGATTGTCTTTGGATTTGAAACACAAACTGTGATTAATGGAACAACTGCTAACGAGTTTGGCCTGGGGTGGTTTCTCCGCTTTACTCCCCCTGCTGACACAGATTTAGGAGGTCTTGCTGTGCGTTTGTGACCACTGTGCCCAGTGTGGGGAGATTGGCAGCCTGGTCTGAGAAGGGCCGATTTTTTTTTACCTCATGCTTTCTTTGAGATTTCTCTCTCCACTTCCCTCATTTCACGGATGGGGGAATCGAGTCTCAGACAAAGGGAGGGTCTTGTCTGAAGTGACACAGGGAGTGGTGGCAAACCAAGGCAAAGACCTAGGACCAGGGTTTTGTTCTGAACATATGTTTACCTCCTGTCTCTGCCTTTTCTAGCTTCTTTTTTCCTGTCTTTTCCAGTCCTGTTAATGATCACACTTGCCACTACCTCACCAATCCCTTGTGCTCTAAGCTATGTCCCAGATGCTTTGCTTTTGACACCTTCATTAGCAGGGGTTTTGTTGTTGTTGTTTTACTCATCATTGATAAAAGGGTCTGGTGACACAGACATACAGACTTTAGGATCATGGAAACCAGGATGTGTAGTTCCTCTCTACTAAGCGATTGGGGGCTGTTCCGTCAAATCTAACACTAGCATAAGAAGATACTTGCCTTATAGGATATGACAAGAAGTTACTATGTGATGTAGCTGAAGTATTGAGCACAAGGTATGGTGACAGTGTGTGAGCCCTGCACTTGAACTCATTTTCCTCATCCACTTTTTTTCCGTTTGCTGACTCCGGTTTTGCCCTCCACCACTGGTCCATCTTTCTATAGATGCTACAGTGCACCGAAGTAGGCTTGTGCTGGTCCATGATTTCTAGCTCTTGGCATAATGGCCGTCTGAACCAATGCAGCCTGTTCCCCTTTTGTCTACGATACCGAGAAATGCACAATAATTTCTACCAGCAAATAAAGACAATACTAAGTTCTATCATGGAGGAAAAAAGCTTTTGGCTAACTATAGATGATAGTGTTGGCCAGACTCAGGGCAGGACAGAGTTTCAAGATAGAAGAAGACTAAATTACCCCAGGAGGATGAGCCACCTGTCAAGCAGAACACTTACCTAGGGTTGTTATGTTAGTGAAAAATAAATATTTATTTAATTAAAGATTTAAATGTAGGGGTCTATCAGTTACTGTAACAGATCCAACCTCAGTAATACTAACACCTTTCAATAGGTTACTAAGTGTGCATATGTATATTTATATACATTTATTTGCTTATACGTAAGTGAATTCTTCAGGATATTTTTGTTGCTAAGCTCATGTTAAAGAATATGTAAAAGAAGAGATCAATGTTGCAGTTTTGCTCAAAAACAAAGTACGGTAGCAAGTGCAAAGACACATATTTTGTTCTGTTTTATTTTGTTTTAAGAATACCATTGTGTGCCTTCTGATGACTTAGTCTTTCACAACTTTTCCTTGTTCTAGTTGCCAAGGACTATTTGTCCCTATAGCTTGTCAGGAGGACGCTTAGCTCTCAGATGTATCATTTATTATAATGTCTTTGGCAGTTCGGTTTTCTCATTAGCCTGCAACATTTATGATAGTGTGACACCCCCTTCACTGAATCATTTACATGATGTCAAATTAAATTCTTCATTTATCAATTAAGTCAATAAATTAATTTCTTAGTCTATGAAAATATCTTTTGATTATGACCCATAGCTCACATAGAGCAATTTTGTCATTACAAATACTCAAGTGTTAATGAATACAATGGCAGATACAGAAGAAATATTGTCATTTTGACATTAGGATGTGCAAGCTACAAGCTGTCAGGCTTGCTTACCAACATAGTGAAAGTTAAATGCGCTCACTGGCATCATAGTCTGGCATTGATATGATTGTAAAAAACAAATACAAATACAGGCTTTGAAATTAGATGATAGTTTCGGTTATAACATTATAATTTAGAAAAATCTAAAGAATACTAACATTGGTTGTTTCTAAGTCATTATCTAGATGATAATTTGCATGCGTATCTGAAGATGAATATATATTTTCTTTGATGTTCTATTTTAATTGTAAAACGTGGAAAACAAGCTAATTACCCATCAAATTAAGAACACGACCTCTGGAGTCAAGCTTTCCCAGTTCAAATCTAACCACAACTTTAAGATGTGTGATTTTGGGCAAGCTTCTTAGAATTCTGTGTTTCTGTTTCTACAAATGCAGAATAATAACTGGCAATTGTGTGAATGGTGTATGCTCATATGTACACTATCACTGACCTTCTGACTTCTACCCTGTATTGCAAGGACATGATGATTGGAAACTATATTTGTTGTACCTCCTTACAAGCAGGATTTCAATGTTGGTTTCACCCATGAAAAGCATTTCTGTAAGATTATAAAGAAGGGCCCTGGCCAGTTGGCTCAGTGGTAGAGTGTCAGCCTGGTGTGTGGAAGTCCCGGGTTCAATTCCCAATCAGGGTATAAAGGAGAAGCAACCATTTGCTTCTCCCCCCTCCCTCCTCTCTCTCTCTCTTCTCCTCCAGCAGCCATGGCTGGAATGGTTTGAGCAAATTTGCCCGAGGTGCTGAGGATGGCTCCATGGCCTCACCTCAGGTGCTAAAAATAGCTCAGTTGTCAAGCAACAGAGCAGTGACCCAGACAGGCAGAGCATCGCTTGGTAGGGGGCTTGCTGGGTGTGTCCCAGTCAGGGCACAAGCAGGAGTCTGTCTCTGCCTCCCTGCCTCTCATTTAAAAAAGTAAAGAAATTATAGGAAAGAAGAAAGAAAGAGCCATTCATCTTTCAACACCAGCCTCAATGGTGGCTACTGACTAAGAAGGGCTAGTAGAATGGCATTGATGTGGTAACAGCAGGCAAAGAGATTTTCTTTCCGGGGAGGTGGTGGCATAGCAGGCCGATGTGTTAGGGCAGTGATAGCTTTCCACAATTCTTTATAACTGATGAATGCTGCATTTTTGGTGGGTTGGGGGAAGAGTGGTGGTTTCCAGTTCTTCAAGTTATTGAGCTACTGCTCAGTCATCCATACGTGTGCTTTTATTATTTCTTTGCCTAAAATACCTAAACTGGTTTCTGCTTTCTTGACTCTACATTGCTGATAAAGTTATTGCATGTCAACATAATAGAGTTGCCATGAGTTTTCACATAATACACATAAAAGCACACAGACTCTGGCCAGCAACATAGAAATCATGCATTAAATGTTAGCTGTTGTTGTTGCCATAGTCATTATTCCCTTGAGGATGTGCCCCATGCTCCTTCAGATATCAAGTCATCTGTGCTTATTCCCTAGACTTTGAAAATGGCATGTTAAGGAGATGGTAGATTCTGCTGTACTGTTCAAAGAATGAGGGATTTCGTTTGTTTGTTCTAGAAAATAGAAAATAATATGAAGGAGTGCAAAATGCAAACTCTGTCACTCGGCAGCTCAAGTCTCAGTTCAGTCCTTTCAGCCATAGCCAGCATATTTAAATTTTACCTAGAGCATGAATGATTCGAGTGTCAGGGCTTTGGGAAGAGTTTATATATGGAATTTGGGCTCTACACCTCTGTCTCTGTCATTTCTAAGACTTGTCCCTCACCTTTTAGCAAATGTGATTACTCCAAACTTGAACTCTGTTTTTGAAGCCAGAAAAGCTGTGAACACTCTATCAACTGCCCAGCGTGGTGAAGATTAGGGACTGCCCTTATACTAAGATAAACTATGAACAGAAGAATCTCATTTTTCTTGCAAGTTACAACTCTCTCTCCAGGATATTCCTACTTTGGTACACTCCTCATTGTCTAGAAGTAGTTGATATATATATCTTGTCCATTGTCTGTTGTTATCCTTGGAAGGGCCAGTCTGATAGAAATTTATTTGGCCATTAGTGGAAGCAGCTATTGCTATGCACACTATTAATATTTTATTGATATAAATATATATGCATATCTCATTTATCTATTGCTGCATAACAAACCACCCCAAAACTTAGTTGTTTAAAATAATAACTGTAGCCCTGGTCGGTTGGCTCAGTGAATAGAGTGTCAGCCCAGCATGCAGAGACGTTCTGGGTTCAATACCCAATCAGGGCACACAAGAGAAGAGACCATCTGTTTCTCTACCTGTTTCTCTCCCCTTTCTCTTCTTCTTCCCCTCCCACAACTAGTGGCTCAGTTGGTTTGAGCATTGGCCCTAGGTGCTGAGGATAGCTCAGTTGATCTGAGCGTGTAAGCCTCAGGTGCTAAAAATGGCTCAGTTGATTCAAGCATCAGTCTCACACAAGGGTTACCAGGTGGATCCCAGTCTGGACACATGTGGGGGTCTGTCTCATTATTTCCCCTCCTTTCACTTAAAAGAAGAAGAAGAAGGGAAGGAAGGAAGGAAGGAAGGAAGGAAGGAAGGAAGGAAGGAAGGAAGGAAGGAAAGTAAAGGAGGGAGGGAAGGAGGGAGGGAGGGAGTAATTGAAGGAAGGAAGGAAGGGAGTGAGGGAGGGAAGGAAGAAGGGAGGGAGGAAAAGAAAAGAAAAAAAATAATAACTATTCTTCACAAGTCTGTTGGCTAACTTGGCTCAGGATTTGAGTTTCTTTTTCTCAGTGGCATTGGATGGGAACTCTTACTCAGCTGAATTCAAGGGGAGATGGGAGAGGCTAGATGTTCTGAGAAGACTTCAATCACATATCTGGAACCTTAATGTTCTTGTTCTTCCAAATGGCCTTTCATGTGGCCAGCTCGGGTTTCCTCTCTAAATAGTGACCTCAGGGTAGTTGGTCTCCTTCCATGGCAGGTGACTTTGCAAAGCGTGGAACCAGAAGCTTTCATGCTTCTTATGGCATGGGGTCAGAAGCCCAAATATGTCACTTCTGATGTATTATATTGGTCAATACAGGTCACAAACCCAGAATTAATAGATGCCGCCTATTGATAAGAATGATGACATGAGCCATTTTTGCTGACTGTATACACACGCATATACACAAACACTCACACTCACATTCACATATATAACATTTTGGTAGACTAAAAGGAGGGAAAGTTGTGAGAGGGAGAGTCTTCTCTTTTACCTACACTGTTTCTTCAGTGTAAGGCAAGATAGCAATAGTCTAAATATTTGTTAATTTTGAGCAACTGAGTAGAAGATTGTTTGCTGTATTATTCTGCTGTGGTTTGTTTGATTTGTTGTGTATGTTTAAAATTCTTCCAAATACTAGGCTCGTAGACCCTGTGAACCCCTGAGGCTGTATTGGGGGTTGCACGGACTCCTCTGATTGACATGAGTTCACAGGTCAGTCATTGTACCAAGAAGGAAGGAAAGGACTGGATGACCTATGAAAGCCCAGTTGAGCTTTGCAGTCCCATGCTCTTTCTGCAGCACCTGGGATCATGTTGTTCCCAACGTTGCTCCTTACTCACTCTCCTAGTCATTCTGCTCGGAAGCGTTTTCCTTTATCACAGTGTGTTAGACCCCGAACTCTGCCCCTGGCCCTTATCCCCCCCGCCTCATTACCAGAAAGTGCTACTCCATGTTTGCTCACTGAAGACCGGTCTACCATTGTAGCTCTGTAGAAATTACCCAGCCAACAGCCATCTAGCTCCTTCTACGTCCATCAAGCTGAAGAGAGTGGTTAGGGAAATAGCAGGGACCAGGGCACACTCCACTGGGGTCACTCTGGTGGTTTCATCCTGTAGTCCTGCAGAGGACTGCGTCACATGGACCACCCTTGAAATGAAAAGCAAAGGGTTCTGAAAAGCTTTCCTGACTTACAAGAGGAAATTCATTTTTTAACTAAACTTTCTGACTGCTTAAATAGAAATAATCATAATCTAATATAGGAAAGTATTCTACAGAGAAGCGCAAAGAATATAGGTATAAGGTGTTCACCCAGCCTGATCTATAGGACTAGGGTATTAAAAACAACCAAAAGGTCTCTGTCTGGGATAATAGTGACATAAGTCACAGTACTTGCATACAAGGTCAGTACTTAGCTGTTTTAAAAACTGAGGTAATGTCATGAAAAAGTACTCATAATATTTTAAATTAAGGCCAAAATTTGTAGAACAGTTTTAATAGCTTTATAATATGATCCTGTGATATAAATAGATTTGATTTCAGTGTATGTATTGTTATAAATACAAGAAAGAAAACTAATAATGATAGATTTCTATTGAATGCCTCCATGTGTCACACACAGTGTATACAAGGTACATACGCCAGCTTTGTTACTCATTCTCACAGCATGGAAGTGGGTGGTTCACATTTTACACATGTGAAAACTAAAGGCGGGAATGCTAAGGGACTAGTTCATGACTTTCTAGTGAAGAAGTAACCAAGTTTGCACCTTGGTTTGCCTCACACAAGTGCCTGTCTACTCAGTCAGTTCACAATATTGCTGACCTTCTGACTCTTCCATTTCTATCCCTGTAATGATTATCTCACTCCCTGTTCTTGTCTATACCCTGCTGTCTTTCTTTAATATTGTTGGTAGACCTCCTGAAACCCCAATGAACAGTTTTTATTGGGCTATTCTAAGATATAGTAATATTGGCTGAGGACACTTACATGTGTGTTTTGAATAACTTAAAAATATACATGGTTCAAAATACAAAAGGATACATTTCCCCATCCCCCAGTGATCTGCACCTCAGAGATGACCAGCATTCTCTGTTTCCTGTGTATGCATTCCAGGTGAATTTTATTCGTACATTAAGTGAATAGACATTCCTCTTCATGTTTTTACACAAATATTAGCACCCAGCCCACACTATTCTCACTTTCCATGTACAAATATGACTTACATGTAACTTTATACCTTCATGTGAAAAGATTTATCATGCTTTTTTTATGGCTTCATAGTATTTCATTATATGCAAGTTGTCTATGTGCTTAACAAGTCACCTATTCATGGACACAGAGGTTGTTAGCAATTGTTTGCGTTTGTAAACAATGCTATACTATTTTCTCACTATTTTTCATAGACTTAAATATCTGTATAAATGATATCACTAGTGGCAGAATTGTTAGTAAGTGCACTTATAATTTGATGCATACTTTCAAAATGTCCCCACAAGTTTACCAAATGAAAATAGTACTTGCAATGTATAAAGAAACCTATTTCCTCACATCCTTATTGATAAAGTGGTGTAAAGTCAAACTTTTAGGCCTTGGATAACCTTAAGAATGAAAACTACTATCTTAACACAGTTTTAATTAGTCTTTCCAGAGATTCAAGAAGTTTACCAAATCCCAAACAAGACAAACCCAAAGTAATCCACAAAAATAAATTATATAGTCAATCTTCTACAAACATTTATTCTTCTGGGGAAAAATATACAAATTCTTAAAATAATGAAAGAAATATGACCTTAGCAATGGGAGGAAACAATTTGAATTATAGCATTTCTCATCAGAGGCTGTGGAGGAAAGGAAGAATGCCACAACATTTTCAAATACTGAAAAAAATGAAATAATAAAAAGTGATGCTTATAGCAACCACTAAAAAAAGATTTACTCAAAAGCACTACAGATAAATCTAAAGGGTTCAAGTAGGAAAAATAAAAGAGAATGCAAAAAAGAAGTAACAAATAGAAAACAAAATATCCAATAGAAGACTTAAACTCTAATATGTCAGTAGTTATAATAAATCTAAATGGCCTAAATATTCCAATTAAAAGATAGACATTGGCAGAGTAAATTTCATAATGTGTATTATCTGTGTGCTGTTTACAAAAAACTCACTTCAAATATTACTTAATTAGGTTAAATGTAAAATGAAAAATATATATATTATGTAAACATTAATCAAGAGGATACTGAAATGGTTATATTAATGTCAAAGAAATGGACTTTAGAGAAAAGAAAACTACCAAAGGCAGAGAAATTTTTTACAGATAAAAATATCAGTCTGCCCAAAAGACATATGAACACTATGTGTGTGTGCATCAGACAACGTAGTTGCAAAATATATGAAACAAAAAACAGTGGAAGAAGTGGAAGGAGAAATGTACAATTCTACAATTAAAGTTGGAGACTGTAATATGCATTTTTTAGCAATTTTTAGAACAAAAAAATCAGCAAGGATATAGAATAATTCAACAATGCCATCAAACAATGAAATATAATTGAAATGTATACAACATTGCACCCAACATCAAAATATACATATTTTGTCAAGCACTCATGAGACATAAACCATGGTAAATCATAGTCTTAGACAAAAAACGAAACAAAAACCAAGTCTCAACAAATTTAAAAGAATTGAACTCACACAGACCATGTTCTCTGCCTAAAATAGAATAAAAAATAATAATAATAAAAATACAATTTTTTGAACACTTGAAAAAGAAACAGCAGTGCAGCCCTGGCCAGATGGCTCAGCAGTAGAACATCAGTCCAGCATGTGGAAGTTCCCAGTTCAATTCCTGATTAGGGCACACAGAAGAAGTGCCCATCTGCTTCTCTACCCTTCTCCTTCTACTTTTTCTCTATCTCTCTCTTCCCCTCCCACAGCCAAGGCTACATTGGAGCAAAGTTGGCCCAGGTGCTGAGGATGGCTCCATGGCTTCTGCTCCAGGTGCTAGAATAGCTCCAGTTGCAAGGGAGCAGTAGCCCAGATGGGCAGAGCATCGCCCCTAGTGGTCATGATGGGTGGATCCCGGTCAGGTGCATGCGGGAGTCTGTCTCTCTGCCTCCCTGCTTCTCACTACAGAAAAATACAAAAACAAAACAAAAAACAGCATTCTTCTAAGTAATTCAGGAGCCAAATGAAAACATTTATATATGTTGAATTGAATAAAACAAAAATACAGCACATCAATATTTGTGCATCAGTAAGAGAAAAATTAACCCCTGGTAACTGCTTATATTAAAAGGGGGAAAGAGGTCAAATAAATAACCTAAACTCCTACCTCAAGAACAGAAAAAGTACAAAATAAACCTAAAGCAGGTAGAAGGCAAGACATAACAAAATAACAAAAGTGAAAACAAAAACATTTTTTCAAAATCAATGAAACAGAAAGTTTATTCTTAATAAAGATTAATAAAATTAACAAACCTCTAGCAAGACTGACAAAGAAAACGAAGGCACAAATCACCAATTTTGTGAACGAACAAGGGGTATCACTACAGATCCTAGAAGACATCAAAAGAATGGGAAAATACTATTAACAATTCTACACACATAAATTTGACAACTGTGGATGAAGTGGACGAGTTCGTTGGAAAGCACAAACTGTGATATTTTACCCAATATGAAATAGTTTCAATAGTCGTCAAGTTAACTAAATTAAATTCATAATTAAAAACTCTCAAAAATGAATCTTCAGACTCAGATGCTTTCAGTAGAGAATTCTTCCAAAGGGTTAAAGAAGAATTACAGTAATATTGATTCTACACAATGCCTCCAAGAAAATAGAACAGGAAGAACACTTTCTAATTTATTTTATTGTCACTCTTATTCTGATTTTTATCCCAAACACTACAGATTTTTTAAAAAGAAGCTATCAGCAGATTTCCCTCGTGAATATAAATATGGATGTTTTTTAACAAAATGTTAGCACGTGGAATTAAGCAACACTGAAAAAAGAATTCTACACCAAGACCAAATGGTGTTTATCCCAAAGACGCGAGGTTGGTTTGATATTCAAAAGGAAAGTAATTCACCATATTTACAGACTAATGTAGCAAAATCACATGATCATAGTGATAATAAAAAGCATTTAATAAAATGTAGTGCCCATTCATTATTGAAAAAAATATCAGAAAGATAAAAATAGAAGGGAAATTCCTCAATTTGATACAAAGTATCTGCAAAATATAAACCAAAGCAAAACCTGTAGCTAACATTTTATTTAAGGTTAAAAAACAATATTTTTGCTTAAGATCAGGAAGAAGACAAGGATGCTCATTCTCAACACTCTTATGTACATAACATTGAAAGTCCTAGGCAATGAAATGAAATAAAAGCCAAATACATTGGAAGGAAGAAATAAAACTGTTCCTATTTGCTGATGACATGATCGTCTATATAAGATATTCCAAGGAGTCTACAGCAACAGCAGCAAAATTCTACAAGTAATAAATGAATTCCCAGCAAGTTCACAGAATTAAAGGTAAACATACAAAATTCCTTTATATGCTCTTTTTAGCAGTAAACACACTGATATCAAAATTAAAAATGTAATACCATTCAGAATCACTAAAAAATACTTAACTTTAATTGTACCAAAACATGTGCAGGTCTCATATATTGTAAACTATGGAACACGAATGAAAGAAATCAAAGCAGATTCAACTAAGTCACAGTATTAATGGATTGGGAGACTCAGTGCAGTAAAAATGTCAATTTTCTCCAAATTGATATACCCACTTAACAGAATTTGCATCAAAGTGTCAGCAAGGTCCCTTTCTTTTCTTTCTCTCTTTTTTTTTTCTTTCTTGCTATCTTTCTTTCTTCTGCCCGCCGTTCTTTCTTTTATTTCTTTTTTTTTCTTTCTTTCATTCTATCTTTCTTCTTTCTTTCTTTCTTTTTTTTGTAGATACAGAAAATATTCTAAAATTTACTTAAAAAGACAAAGGAACCACCATAGTTAAAAATAATGTTGGGAGAGAAAATAACGTGAGAGGAATCTGTTGGCCTGATTTCAACATTTATTAAGTAGCCACAGTAAAATCAAATGTATAATATTGGTGGAGAAAGAGACACCGTAATCAATGAAACATAATAAAAAATGGAGAAATAAATCTATAAAAATATGGAGTAACTGATTACACTGGGGAACAATTTTATTTCATTTACTGTTGCATGAGGTTTTAGAACTTTTTCTATATATTTCTGCATCGCTGATTGCAAACCTGAAATGGGTTTTCTGGTGCATGCTCCAGTTTTTATGCAATTTAAATTTATTTTTGTTACAGTTAATGGCATGCATTGGTTTTTAAATTGGAGTTAAAGGGCAAAGACTCTTGTATTGAACATAACCGCAATTAATGTTTTACAAACATCACTTTTACATAATTGTAGTTGTTTCTAAATGTAAAAAAATTATTATCTGATAAAAATACCCTCTTATTTTGTTTTAAGATTGAATCACGGCTTCTTCGAGTAGGCGTAAATGTAAGACTACTCCTGACACCTTCTGTTATATATGTGGCTGTTACACACTTCAACGTCAAAGGCTCAATATTTCATCATTTGTGACACGTGTATATATTGCCTATTTTCAAGTTCCCCTTGGCGATCAAGACAAATATTGGGCTCCTAATATTGTGTGTCATAATCATAATGAAATGCTTCGTGACTGGACAAAAGGAAAATGCAAAGGAATGCCTTTTGGTATTCCCATGGTTTGGGGTAAACCTGAGGACCACAGCAGTGACTGTCATTTCTGTCTGATCCATACAAAGGGCATCGGCAAGAAAAAATAGCATATGATCGCATATCTAATATTTCTTCAGCAATATGACCTATCCTACACTCTGAGACACTCCCGGTTCCAGTTTTCAATGGTTTTATTTCTTCTAAGAAAGAAGAAAGTGAACATGGTGATCAAGTGTATTTTGATAAGATGCATGAAAAAATGGTTGTGAAATCTGAAGGGTCTTCTTCTGATGCCAAGCAGTCATTAATCCCTCAGCAGTTTAGCCAGCCCAAATTGAATAACTTAGTAAGAGATTTGGGCCTATCAAAGAAAGCAGCTGAGTTATTATCCTCCAGACTTCAAAAAAAGAATGGACTTCACCGGTCAGCTAAAGTATCCCATTTCAGGAAGCATGAACAAATTTTTATGAACTTTTTTTCCAAAGACAAAGACTTTGTTTACTGTCATGATATCAATAGTCTTCTCAGCCAGCTAGTGTTACCACTTACAGTGCAACAGAATGGTAGCTATTTCTGGACAGCTCTAAACAGAGTCTGCAATGTGTTCTCCTACACAATGGTAATGTTTATGCAGCGGTTTCAATTGGTTCTTCAACTCATCTGCGAGAAGATTATAATGACATAAAAATTGTGCTCAACTTTCTGAAGTATGAGGAGTTAATTGGATCATTCTGTGTATCTTAAAATGGTAAATTTCCTGCTAGGACAACAGAGAGGTTTCATGAAGTATCATTGCTTTTTCAGTTTGTGGGACAGCCAAACTTGGGAGAAACACTGGATACAGGAGTGGCTGAAACGTGAAGCTCGGAAGTAGGGATGCAAAATGTTGTGAATGAACCTGTAGTTACTCGAGACAGGATCATTTTTCCCCCTCTTCACATCAAACTTGGCTTAATGAAGCAGTTTTTTCAGACTTTGGATAGAGAAAGTGAATGCTTTCAACATATTATTTCTACTTTTCCTGCCTTGTCTTTCGAGAAGATAAAAGCAGGTGTATTCGATGAACCTCAAATTCAAACCCTCATATGTGACGAAGAATTTGCCAGGAAGAGGAATAAGGAGGAGAAAGCAGCATGGCAGCCTTTTGTGGCAGTTACAAAGAACTTCCTTGGCAACAAAAAGGCAGAAAACTATGAACTTCTGGTTCAAAGGATACTGTTGGCTTTCCGTGACATTGGATGTAACATGAGCATTAAGATTCATTTCCTGAACAGTCACCTTGATAATTTACCCAAAAATCTTTGAGCTGTTAGTGATGAGCAGGGAGAATGATTTCATCAAGTTCTGAAGACAATGGAAGAGCGTTATCAGGGGCGATGGGACAGAAATATGAATGGCAGACTACTGCTGGAGCATCGAACGAGATTGTCCTCAACAAGTACACAAATGCAAGAGCTACAAATGCAAATTTTTGCCTGAATAGAATTTAAATAAGTTTTGCGCAAATATTATGATTAAAATAAGTGTTTTAATATGTTCTATTTTGAAATTGTAGACAAATTCCTCTGCAGTCATATCTATTAGTGTTAATATATTTGCTGCATTATATAAATTATTATATTTTCACAAAGATGATGCCCAAGAAGACATTCTACTTCATTATGTTAAACTAAATGTTGAAAATTTCACAATAAGATGAAAACCTAAAATCTTGAATTGGAAAAAAACTGTAGCTTACAGAGAATAACTAATGTCAGATTTGAGACTAGCACACTCGAATTAGGTAAGAACAAGTGTTTTTGTGGGTGCAACAAAAAAATTTTTCCCCAGGGTTATTGACACTCGTACATAGGCAGGAAGGAGATAGCCTTTTCAAGAAATGGTGCTGGAACAGTTGGGCATCCACGGGCAATCCAAAACAAAAACAAAGATAACATAAACAACCAGCACCAAGAATTTTGACTTACACCATGCATCTTCTTTTTTTTAAATGAACTCAAAATAGATTACAGACTTAAATGTAAAATGTAAATATATAAAACATCCAGAAAGTGTCGAAGAAGACTCATTGGGGATCTGAGCCTAAGCAAAGAGTTCTTGTATAAATCTGTCAGCACATAAAATTGCTTTAAAATTCATAGAACACCTAGGGCTGAGCGAAGAGTTTCTCAACTTGGTCCCAAATGCATGATCTATAAAAGAAAAGGAATAGAACCATAAAATTATCATTTGAACTTTATCAGCATTTAAAACTCTTTTCTGCAAGTAATCTGTTAGAAAAATGAAAAGACAAGCTATAGACAAGATGAAAATATTTGCAAGCCACATATTCAACAAAGAAACGATTTCTAGAACATAAGAAACCTCTCAAGTCAACGTTAACAAAAATTCATTTAGAAAATGGGCAAGTGACTTGAACATATATGTCACCAAGGGCAGTACGTACATGAGAAAGAGCACATAAAGCAAATGTTGCCCTGGCGGACAGTTCACTGGGCTAGAGCATCATTCTAAAGCACAGAGGTTGGCAGTTCGATCCCAGGTCAGGGCACATACAGAAACAGATTGATGTTCCGGTCTCTCTCTCCTTTTCTCTCTCACTAAAATAAATAAATAAAATTTTTAAAAAATTAAGTAAATGTTAATATCATTAACCATCAAAGAATTAAAATATAAAACCACAATGTATTATCTCAAACACCTACCATAATAATTTAATTTAAAATGATGATATTAAAAACTAGTAAGAAAGAGAAGAAACGGAGTCACTCATGTGTGGCTGGTGGGAATATAAAATGATACAGCCATTCTGGAAAATGCTTTGCGTTTCTTTAAAAACTAAACGTGAAGCCTCCAAAAGACCCAGCATTGCCACTGCTGGGAATTTTTCCAGAGAAATGAAAATTTATGATTATGACTAAATCTGTACACAAGTTCACAAGTTTATAGCAAGTTTATCCATAATAACACCAAACGGCAAACAACCCAGACGTCCATCAATGAATAAGTGAAGGGTTAAACAACTGTGGCACATCGGTACCATAAGATACAACTCAGCAATAAAAGGAGGAAACTATCAACACGTACATCTCTGAATAAATCTACATACAATTACACTGAATGAAAAGTCCTATCCTCAAAGCTTACACATGAAATAACTCCATTTATATAACTTTCCGGAAGTAATAAAAAATTAGTGGGGACCAGTGGTTAGGGGAAATGGAAGTGAATATGCCTACAATGGGCAATGTGTGAGATTCTTGTGTTGATGGAACTGTTGTATCTTGACTGTATTAATGTCAATATCCTGTTTGTAACACTGTGATATAGTTTTGCAGTATGTTATTACTTGTGGAAATTGGATAAAATATATATGGGCTCTTCCTTATTATTTCTGGCAACTATATGTGAAATCTACAATTACTTCAAAATAAAAAGATTAATTAAAATTTTACTGAATTTTTCTACCCAAGAACATGGTTCATCTTTCTACTGGTTCAGGTCTTCAAGAACATTTTACATTTTTCCTTCAGATAAATCCTGGATATTTCTTTGTTGGTGCTATTTTAAATGGAGTTTTCTTTTCTTCCCTTATATTTTCTGTGTTATTTGTACTTATGAATGTTATTTATTTCAGGACGTTAAATTGTTCTCATCTACTTTATTGAATCCTCTGATTATTTGTAATAGTTTTTCATTTATTCTCTTAGGTTTTCCAAGTATAGGATTTCCTATATTATCTGCAATAGGTGTAATCATTCCCAATATTTATGTCTTTGATTCTTTCTCTTGTCTCATAGCACTGTACAACACCTTCTGGGAAGAAAGATTAATTAAGAGTTGGGGTTTTGTTGCCAATTTCGTTTTTGTTCGTGGCAGCTTCTTTGTTTCTAACTTTAGTGGAATGCTTTTAGTGTTCTGTTTCTCTCCATTAAGCAGAATATTAATCATATTCAGGAAATATCCACTCCTGAAAATGTTGTTAAATATCATCACATAGTCTGCTTTTAAAAGCCTCTAATAAAGCATTGTTCCATAGAAATATAATGTAAACCATAAATGCAAGCCACCTAATTTTAATTTTTCTAATAGACACATTTTTATTAGTAAAAATAAACAGGTAAAATAATTTTAATAATAGCTTTATTTAACTCAATATATCAAAAATATTATTTCAACATGCAGTTTAAAAAATAGTTGAGTATTTTATATTCTTTTCTAGTATGAAGTCTTTGTAATCAATGTATATTTAATAGTTCTAGCCCTTGTCAATCAGAACTTGCCATAGGCCAAATGCTCCATAGGTATATGACCCTGTTGGCTCCCTAACTGGACAACACAGGTCTTAGAGAGTTTCATTATCTTCAAGATAAGGCCTAAATACCTTATCTTTGCATCTGATGGCTCTCACAGAATGTCTCCTGCAGGAAAATCTACATCATTACCTCCTCTCTGGACCTCTGAGCACCTAGGCCCTCTGCTTAATCATTCTTCCACCTCCTCTTTACCTGGTTAACCCTTATCTACTCTTCAGCTCCAAGCAACCTTACTTACTCCCTCGAAGCCTTCCTTGACTCAAGTCTGGACTAGGTCTCTGTTCTCTACATTCCCATCATAACCTGTTTCCACTGTTCTTAATACCAGGGACTCTATCTTGCTTGCCACCTCCCTCACACATAGCACAATGTACATAGTGTATTTCTTGCATAATGAAGGGGTATTAGTCCATGAGATACAAACATCCATGCAGAGCAGAGAGAAACAAAAAATATGATGTGCATATCTTATGAATAAAGAAAAAGACAACATAGAACACAACAAAGTAGGAAGGCAGACTTGATTGAAATGGAGCCTCAGAAGTGGATGGATTGTTAGAAAAGAGAGTAACATGTTAGATCTACATGAAAGCATGTAAATCATGACATCTCAGTAGCTAGGTTGCAGTGTCTGAGGAGGAAGTAGCAGAGTGCCCAGGAGTATGTCCATACCTTGTTGGGCATGGGAGACGTCAATTCCAGGGAGAAGATGAAACACACGGCTTTCTCCTCCCAATGCCCTGGGCCACTCTGTTTCCATCCTTGTTTGGTACCTTGCTTGAGGTAATGACATGAGTACAGTATCATCTACCATTCACCATGCTAAAGCTTTAGAGTTACTTTGCCCCATTAGGGTGACCCTTTAATAAGGGAGATCAGTTCACAGAGAAACCTGGAAATTGTGTTCCTGAGGTATTTCAATGTTAAATGTCTTTCTTCC
Organism: Rhynchonycteris naso; assembly: GCA_037038555.1. Taxonomy (NCBI): domain Eukaryota; kingdom Metazoa; phylum Chordata; class Mammalia; order Chiroptera; family Emballonuridae; genus Rhynchonycteris; species Rhynchonycteris naso. The sequence goes on from CM072996.1 coordinate 16,629,881, forward strand.
TCTCTTGATTTATATTTTATATGTCTCACTTTCTAAGACATATCTCATAGTTTCTGGCTCATCCTGTCATCCTCTAATGGAAGAAAGATGCATTCCCTTTCAAAAACTGACAGCCAGCATGACCCTTGCACTATGTATCTTTGGAAAATTATCAAATAATAACAACAATAACAATAATAAGTGATACTGTGTACCACACACTTTGTGTCAGGCATTGAAGCTAGGCACTCTATCTACATCATCTCACTTAAATGTCACAAATTTTACCAATAAGTAATGTTCCCAAGGTCACATAGCTCATAATTAACTGAGCTGGGACTTGTTCCCAATCTGCCTAATATCAAAGCCCACACATTCATACATTGTAATTTATTACTTGATATTTATCAAACCATACAGAGTTCTATTACTGAAAATCTCAGCCATCAGTCTTTGCTTTTGGCCGGCACCAGAACATTCGGATTTCATTGCAAGTCACTCCCCTTCAGGGAGAACTTCATCCCTGTCACAGCTGGCATTTTGATTAGACCAAGGAGAGATGCTTCCGTGTGTCTGCTACTTCCTCTCCCACGGGAAGGTGGAGGAAATGACTGCCTCAGACAGACCCCATCGCATATGGAGGCCGCGGCAGCTCAGTCGGATGCCTTCTGTGTGAGGGTCAATTAAGATGTGTGCTTGATCATAAACCAAGGAAATAGAGGACAGATGGAGGAATTTGGTCACAGTGACTGAAGGCACTTTGACATCTGCTGTGCTGATTACATCACCAGCCACGGCTCTCAGCAAAGATTGGTATCTTGATAACTCTTGAAGAGAAGCAAAAACGTTTGTCTTTGTGACACCATCTTTAAAGGTTAACTCAAGAAGGGTTAAAAATGGTGCCAGACCCTAAATCACTGGTACTAAGCTTTGGATATACATTAGAAACCCAGGTTACACATCCCAGAGACAAATTTCACAGAATTGCTGGAGATGAGATCCAGGCATCAATATTAATTATGGCCTCCCTGGATGATTCCAATGTTCATAAATCAATGAGAGAACCACTGCTCCAAATGAATGCTTTTCTTACCTTATCTTAGTTACAAATGTAAAGTTACAGTACACTGCTGTAGTATTGTTGTCAATGTCTAAATTCTTTGCATAGCAGAAAAATATGGTCAATGCAATATCAATTCTTTGAAATATTTGATAATTTTTCTGTGAGTACATATGCCATAAATGCATATATATAGATAGAGGATAGATTGATGATGTTTTATATGTGTTCCTTGTATAATTTAGAGTAATTATGTTACTAATTTTTGTGTATTATGTGTGTGTACTATATATATATATTAAGGGTGTGGCAAAGTAAATTTATAATTGTTTGTATGGAAAATAATATAAAAATTAATAAATAATACAAGAATAAACTGTAATTTGTATACTCACAATTGTAAATCTAATTTTTCCCCACCCTGTATATGGATAAGTACACACATATGCTAAAACTTATTAATTCTGTTTACTCTATTTGTTTACATAACCTATCAGTTTATAATAACAGGGTTAAAATCTCCCACTGATGACAGGATGTTTGCCAACTTTTCAAAAGGAAATGTTACAAAATTTTTTATCTTGAGGATATCTAAAGTGCATCAATACTCTAAATTTTGTTTGCTCAGTAATTTTAAATGTTTTGCTCTGAAGTAATATATTTCTTTATCTCTAATAATGTTCTTGCCTTTTATTTCATTTTTTGGATATATTGCTTCATTGTGTCATTATGTTAGTACTTGCATAACATGTCATTTGATTTACTTTTCAAACTTTTTGTGTGAATTTAAGAGGTTCTCTTTTAGAAACATTGTAACAAGATTTTTAAAAATCCATTTTGATAATATATCTCAATAGTGTCAAATATTCTTAATTTTACTTAATAGTGATTACTATTAATCACTTACAGATTACAGATATATTTGGTGATTGCAGATGTCTTTAGATTTATGTTTACATAATTTCTTTTCTTTTTTATATTCTTTATTGAATTTATTAGAGTGACTCTAGTTAACATAATCATACAGGTTTCAGGTGCCCATTTCTATAACACATCTCTACCCTGTATTGTGTGTTCACCTACCTCCCAAGTCAAGTCTTCATCCATCACCATTCATGCCCCCATCCACTTCTTCACTGCCCCCACTCCCAGAAATCACCTCACTGTTGTCTGTGTCCATGAGATACTTTTTGTCTTTATTTTGGCTCTATCCCTCCACTTCCCTGCCCAGCCTCCAATCTGCCCAGTAGCTGTCAGCTTGCTCTCTATGTATAAGTCTGTCTCTATTTTGCTTGTTAGTTCATTTTGTTCATTAGATCCCACATATGAGTGAAATCTTATGATACTTGTCTTCCTTTTTTTAATTCTGCTAGGATTGATATATTTCCTATATTTGTTATTTCCCTCTGGAATTTTAGAAACGTATTTTTTTCCACATGCATAACTATATTTTTAAGTATAACTAAAAGTATCCAGAATTTTAAAAATATTTTCCTGAACATAGCAATTATCTTAGAATACATTGTTTGCCTGAATTCCATCCTTACATGACAATTATTTCTTAGAGTTTGTTTTACATTTTCACACAAACATAATTATTAATTTTACATTTAAAGTTACTAAACATACTGATATCCTATTAATTTCTGTGCTCACAATTTTTCTATTATTCTTTAACTTTACTATATTTCTTATATTTCACATTTTCTTTTTTTTAATAAAATGCATTTGCATTTTTTCTTCCAAAAAGAACCTGAGAGTGTTAACCTCTCTTAATATTTATGCTCTAAACAATGCTTTATCTTTTAAATATTTTAAATATTTGGCTAAATATTTAACAAGATATTAAATTTTGAATTGGTACATGCTTTCCCTTAATAGAGTGAGATATTACCCCTTGATCTTTGGACATCATAATTGCCAAAGGGGTGGTAATATCTGTTGTCAGTCTAAATTCTATTACTCTGTAGCCACTCTTTTATCTCTGGTAGTTTTCAAGAGTGTATTTTTTGCCCTGGCCAGTAAGATCATGTCATCCCAAAATGACAAGGTTGCGGGTTCGATCCCTGGTCAGGGCACACACAGGAACAGCTCTGTGTTCCTATCCTCCATAAAAGAAAAGAAAAAGAGTAGGTGTTTATTTGGTATAATTTATTCTTCCCTGTGGATATTTTGACCTGTAGACGTGTGTTACTTCAGTTTTTAAAAAGCCAGTAATTACCTCTTCAAATATTTTCCCTCCCTTTTCCTTCATTAAATCTTCCTGGAACTCCTTTAGGGCCTAAGTTGGAGCTTCTCAAGCTAAGCCTGAGATCTCTTTATCTCCCTTTGTTGCTTCTCTTTGGAGAAGTCTGGGAAAAGTTCTTATTACTCCATTCTAAATCATTATTTTTTATTGTTTATTAACTAGATTTTATTCCGTTCTTTGTTTTCTATTTAAATGTATTCATTTTCAAAATCTCAAATCGGTTCCTTTTTTATGTCCACATTTTCCAGGTTCATTTTGTTTGCTTGTTTTCTAATTTCTAATGCAATTTAAGTATTTTTTTTCCTCTGTGATCCACCTACACATTCCTATTATGAATCATTTCAAGCATTTTGCAGAAGTAATTTAATTCATGGTAAATTCATGTTTTGATTATTTGTTTTCTTAGGTAATTTTCTTAGTATTAACTTTCCTCGTAGGGGAAAGTGTGTGTGTGTGTGTGTGTGTGTGTGTGTGTGTGTGTGTGTGTGTGTGTGTGTGTGTGTGTGTTTTCCTCCCTATTCCTAATGTCATCCCTCCTGATATCGTCTACACATTTCTATGCAAATACTGTTTGAGTGACTATAATATACACCAGTTTCCACTGCAAAACTCGGGATTTCTAGCGTGCAAAACACATATTCCTCTGGGATTAAATGAGGGAGGAGGAGGGAAAGAACTATGTTCTTTCATCACAGAGATTTGGAGAAGCATCAATAGACAAGTTCTTTGGATGTGGGAACTAAGCCAGTTAACGTCTGGATCAAAAGGCCGGCGGGATGGCTGTGTCCTGCCCCCTCCCTAAGTGAGCAGCATTAGACACATCACAACCTCTAGAGACACCTGAGAGCTTGTATTGTTCAGCTTCTCTTTGTGGGACAAGCATCTTAGCCCCAACTTTAAGCAGTTAACTTGCCATAGAGAATTTTAGTGTTAGTTATTGCACGGGTATAGAAAAGATTCTCCTGATATATCTAACTCTACCATTTGACAGAAATACAGGTGTTTATTCTGAGACTTCTGCTTGATTCAAACAGACCCCTGGAAGAAATAGTGAAAGGATTGTTAAGCTGACTGCCACGATTCCCAACGTCAAATGTTGGCTTGGCCGCTGACTTACTGAGGACCTGAGAAAGTGAATTACCTTATATTATTTAACCTTTATCGTTTTTACAACTCTTTGATACAAGTAGTGGTGGATGATTATTATCTTTTTCTCCTGTGTAGATAAAAACGCTAGTCCTTCATATTTAATTTTGGAATTTTTCTCAATATTCCCTTAAAAATGTTAAAAAATTTTCAAAACTCCACATATTTATAATTTTATCTCTTCCACTCTGTGCACTTTTTTGTTTTATTTGTTTCTTTCATTTTTAAAAAATCATTTTCTTCTTAAGATACACAACTATTGCATAAAATGTTTTGTCATTTGCTCTTGGTATCCCGAGATTTGTATTTTTGAAGATTGATTGACTTTTCATTAGGTGGCTTGGTGCAGTGAAAATATTTTAGTACAGAAAATTTATTTATTTGTTTTATCTACCTCTTCTCCCACCCTAAAGAACCGGGGATACAAAGAATTTAAACACACAGCACTCCGTTAATGTAACAAACAGCAACAGAAGCAGGAATGGGGAAATAAGGAAGGGAGAGGACATTTCCCTTCATAGCTCTTTGTTCTGTTCTTCAACATGGTAGCTGTTTAATTCTGTGGGGAGTTTGAAAATGCAGTACATCTGAGAAATGCCTAGAAATTCAAGTGGTGCAATATAACGTATGCCGTTTAAAACAGAATAGTAGCTAGCATGTATTATAAGCTCAAATATTGATTTATTATATAGAATAAATTTAGTAAACTCATAGCTCTGCTTCCTTTTTTAAAACAATCCTTTTTCTTTATTTTTAAACGAAATTTTGGGGCAGCATGTCAATGATAGAATCTAATAAAATCCTACCTTTGGGCAAGCCTCATGTATATAAAATCAGAGACTATCATGCCAGGGCTTTCTATTAATACCATCCATTTTATTAGCATTTTGCCAGTTTATCTTGTGTTACTCTCAGTGTACAATGCCCATTTTAAATATTTAAGCACTACTGTTGACATAAAAATAATACTGGCAAATTGAGTTAACATTTCTGTTAAGGATTACCAACCACATGCAGCCCAGAACAACTATATAACACCTATACCAATTCCTATACTCAAGTCAACAATAAAATGTTGGGTTTGTAATTCAGCACTGTTCTTTAAATGAATGTTTAGCTTTGATTAATGCAAAACATGAAACAACCTCTCTTTCATCAATTACACTGGGAAACAAAATTTGTTGCATCCACAAAAACACTTGTTCTTACCTAACCCAAGTGTGCTGATCACAAATCTGACATTAGTTTTTCTCTGTAAGCTACACTTCCTTTGCAATTCTAGATTTTAGGTTTTGATCTTATTGTAAAATTTTCAACATTTAGTTTAACATAATGGAGTAGAATGTCTCCTTGGGCATTATCTTTGTAAAATATAATAATTTATATAATGCAGTAAATACACTAATACAATAAAAGATATGATTGCATCAGAATTTGTCTACCATTTTAAAATAGAACATAATAAAACACTTATTTTTATCATAATATTTGCACAAAACTTATTTAAATTCTATTTAGAATTTAAAATTTGCATTTGTAGCTCTTGCGTTTGTGTACTTGTTGAGGACAATCTCGTTTGATGCTCCAGCAGTAGCATCAAAATTTTTTTTACAAAATTTGCATTTGTAGCTCTTGCGTTTGTGTACTTGTTGAGGACAATCTCGTTTGATGCTCCAGCAGTAGTCTGCCATCATATTTCTGCATTTGTAGCTCTTGCGTTTGTGTACTTGTTGAGGACAATCTCGTTTGATGCTCCAGCAGTAGTCTGCCATCATATTTCTGTCCCATTGCCCCTGATAACCCTCTTCCATTGTCTTCAGATCTTGATGAAAGCTTTCTCCCTGCTCATCACTAACAGCTCCAAGATTTTGGGAAAATTATCAAGGTGACTGTTCAGGAAATGAATCTTAACGGTCATGTTACATCCAATGTTGCGGAAAGCCAAAAGCATCCTTTGAACCTAAAGCTCATAGTTCTCTGCTTTTTTATTGCCAAGGAAGTTCTTTGTAAGTGCCACAACAGACTGCCATGCTACTTTCTCCTCCTTATTCATCTTCCTGGTTTGAATTTGAGGTTCATTGAATACACCTGCTTTTATCTTCTCGAAAGACAAGGCAGGAAAAGCAGAAATAATATGTTGAAAGCATTCACTTTCTCTATTCATAGCCTGAAAAAAACGCCTTCATTAAGCCAAGTTTGATATGAAATGGGGAAAAAATGATCCTATCTCGATTAACTACATGTTCCTTCACAATATTTTGCATCCCTACTTCCAGAGCTTCACGTTTCGGCCACTCCTTCTGTGTTCAGTGTTTCTCCTGGGCTCAGCTGTCTCACAAACACAGAAAGCAAGGATACTTTGCAAAACCCCTCTGTTGTCCTAGCAGGAAATTTACCATTTTAAGATCCACACAAATGATCCAGTTATGTTCCTCATACTTCAGAAAGTTGAGGACAATTTTTATGTTATTATAATCTTTTCGCAGATGAGTTGAATAACCAATTGGAACCACTGCGTAAACATTACCGTTGTGTAGACGAAAACATTTCAGAATCCGTTTAGAGCTGTCCAGAAATAGCCGCCATTCTGCTGGACTGTAAGTGGTAACACCTACCTGGCTGAGAAGACTACTGATATTATGACAGTAAATAAAGTCTTTGTCTTCAGAAAACAAAGTCCACAAAAATTTGTTCATGCTTCCTGAAATGGGATACTTTAGCTGACTGGTGAAGTACATTCTTTTCTTGGAGCTAGGAGGCTACTAACTCAACTGCTTTCTTTGATGGGCCCAAATCTCTTAAGAAGTCATTGTATTTGGGTTAGCTAAACTGTTGAGGGGTTAATGACTGCTTGGCATAAGAAAAAGACCCTTCAGATTCTACAACCATTTCCTCGTGCATCTTATCAAAATACACTTGATCAGCCTGTTCACTTTCTTCGTTCTTAGAAGAAATAAAACCATTGAGAACTGGAACCGGGAGTGTCTCAGAGTATTGGATAGGTCGTATTGCTGACGGAATATTAGGATATGCGATCATATGCCGTTTTTTCTTGCCGATGCCCTTTGTATGGATCACACAGAAATAATAGTCACTGCTGTGGTCCTTAGGTTCACGCCAAACCATGGGGATACCAAAAGGCATTCCTTTGTGTTTTCTTTTTGTCCAGTCACAAAGCATTTCCTCACAATTATAAGGAGCCCGATTTTTGTCTTGATCGCCAAGGAAAACTTGAAAATAGGCCATATATGCACGTGTCACAAATATGAAATATTGAGCCTTTGACGTTGAAGTGTGTAACAGCCACATATATAACAGAAGGTGTTAGGACTATTCTTACATTTATGTCTACTCGAAGAAGCCATGATCTAATCTTAAAACAAAATAAGAGGGTATTTATATCAGATAATAATTTTTACATTTAAACAAAACTACAGTTATGTAAAAGAGATATTTGTAAAACATTAATTGCCTTGTGGTTATATTTAATCCAAGAGTCGTTGCCCTTTAACTCCAATTTAAAAACCAATGCATGCCATTAACTGTAACACAAAGAAATTAAAATTGCATGAAAGCTAGAGCATGAACCGAAAAACAGATTTCAGTTTTGGAATCAGGGATGCAGAGATATATAGAATCAGTTCTAAAGCCTCATGCAACAGAAAAATAAAAAAATTGTTCCCCAGTGTTTTTTGTTTGACTTTCCTAATAGATTTCCCTTTTAACCAAATAATGAGTCTCTCAAAGGAAAAGGGACATTGGCAAGCTGTCAGTATCTGAGGCACACACACATACTTTTCCTGGGGTATTGTAACTTTTTTGTAATCTGAATGAAAAGGAATCTCTCTTCTGAAACACCTCTGGTCATATACATGTTTCACATTGTGGCAAGCTTTAACCTTACTTAACTGGCTACAATATATTTCACCAATGGAAAATAATTTGGAGAATGTTATCTTGGGGAAGGATCCCAGACCCATCAACAATGACAAAAATAAAATTACCAAGTGAAGTGAGAAAGACTAGCAAAAATAAAATCTCACTCATATATATTGATATATTTTTGTTAACCTTTCAGTAGATTTATATCTCCTATAGCCCAATTAACCAAGAAAAGTCCATTTCAAGATTTAGTTGATGTTATATCAGCCTTGGTTCCATATTTATAACATAGTTGTCACTGTAAACAGAGGTAGATGGAAAGGTTTGTTTTTGTTTTTCTTTAGCTCCCAGGAGATTACATTTACTGTTTCCCAGTTTTATTGAGAAATAATTGGCATACATCATTGTATACGTTAAAGACATACAGCATGATGGTGTCATTTACATATATTGTGAAATGATTTTTACAGTAGGTTCAGCTAACATCCATCTTCCCTTGCAGATACAATAAAAAGAAAAGAAAGATAAAAGGAAAAACATTTTTCCTTATAATGAGAATGAACTCTTAGGATTTCCACTCTTAGCAACTTTCTTGTGTATCATACAGCAGTTTTAGCCATAGTTACGTTGCACATTACATCCCCAGGAATTATTTATCTTACAGCTGGAAGTTTGTACCTTTTGACCAACTTTTTCCAGTTCTCCTGACTCCCCACCCATGGTCCCTGAAAACCATGAATCTGTTCTCCTCCTTCCGCACCCTCCCTCCCACATGTAAGTGAGATCATACAGCTATTTGTCTAACTTACTTCACTTAGCATGATGCCTTCAAGTTCCATCCATGTTATTACATATTGGAGGACTTCCTTGTTTTTTTATGGCTGTTTAATATTCCAGTGTGTGTGTGTGTGTGTGTGTGTGTATCTCACCTTCTTTATTCATTCATATATTGATAGATAACTTAGGTTGTTTCCACATCTTGGCTATTGTAAATCATGCTGTGTGAACATGGGGGTGCAGATGTCTTTACAAGTTTGTGTTTCTGTTCCCTTGGATGTAGTCCAAGAAATAGGATCACTAGATCATTTGGTAATACCATTGTTAATTTTTTGAGGACCCGCCATACTGTTTTCCATAATGAATGTATCAATTTACAATACCACTAACAGTGCACAAGGATTCCCTTTTTTTCACATCTGTGTTGGGATATGTTATCTTTTATCTTTTTGATGATGTTCATTCTAACGGACATGAGGTGATATCTCATGGTTGTTTTAATCTGCATTTCCCTAATGACTAGTCATTTCCTGTGGGCTTTTTATATATCTTTTTTTAGAGAAATGTCTGTTCAGGTTCTTTTCCCATTTGTTAACTGGGTTAATTTGGAGGGGCATTTCTTTTGTTTTTTGGTGTTTGGGGGGTATTTTGCCATTGAGTTTTATGAGTTCTTTAAATATTTTGGATATTAATCCCTAGTCAGAGATATGGTTTGCAAATCTTTTTCCCATTTTGTAAGTTTGTTTTGTACTTTATTGATGGCTTCTTTTGCTGTGCAGAAGCTTTGTAGCTTGATGTAGTACAACTTGATTTCTTTTTTATTTTGTTTCTGTTGCTTTTCCGAAAAAGTCTTTGCCAAGACCCATTTCAAGGAGATTTATTCCCATGTTTTCTTTCAGGTGTGTCATGGTTTCATGTTTTATATTTGAGTCTTTAATCCATTTTGAGTTCATTTTTGTGAGTAGAATAAGAGAAGGGCCCAGTTTTACCCTTTTACATGTGAATACCCCACTGTCCAGCAGCAGTTATTAAAAAGACCATTCTCCACTTAGCATTCTTGGTTTCCTCATCAAATATTGAATGACCGTATATGCTTAGGTTTATTTCTAGAATTGCAGCTTTGTCCTATTGTGGTTTTCTTTGTTTGTTTGTGTTTGGGTCTGTATCACCCCCTTTGGATAACTATAGCTTTATAGTATAGCTTAAAACAGGATGTACAGTCTAATCCCTCCTGTGTGACTGTCCTTTCTCAGGATTTCTTTGGCTATTCAAGCTCTTTTGTGACTCCATATAAGTTTTAGGAGTTTTTTGTCTACTTCTGTAAAAAATGCCATTGGAACCTTGATAGAAATTGCACTGAAATTCTAGATGGGTTTTTTTGTATTGACATTTTAACAATATTAATTTTTCTAACCCATGAATATAAGATACTTTCTATTTATCTGTGTCTTTTCTTTTTCTCATCAGTGTCTTACAGTTTTCAGGGTAAAAACCTTTTGCTTCCTTAGTTAAATTTATTTAGGAAGATTTTATTTTTTTCATGCTATTATAAATGAAATCAAGGACCATATTTCTTTTTATTCTTTTCATTGATTTGAGAGAGAAAGAAAAACATCAATTTGTTGTTCCACTTATTTATGCATTCATTGGATGATTCTTATATGTGCCTGGACTAGGGATTGAACCCGCCATTTTGCTGTATGGGAATAATGTTCTAATCAACTGAGCTAACAGATTGAGGCCAATGTCTTTATTTCTTTTTATTATTATTATTGATTTTAGCAAGAGAGGAAGGGGAGAGAGACTGAGACAGAGAGAAAGAGAGAGATGGGAACATCTGTTCCTATATGTGCCCTGACCGGGAATGGAACCAGCATCCTCCATGCTTTGGGATGATGCTCTAACCAACAGTGCTGTTTGGGTAGGGCATCTTTTTCAGTAAATTTGTTGTTAATGGGGGAAGATTTTTTTTTAAAATAAGGCAAACACAATTAGTAAAGTTTAGTGACTTGCCCAAGGTCACCAATTCAGACAAACCTAGGTACATTCCAAAGTTCATTTATGCTACTTTATAAATATCAAAGCTGGATAGACTCTTCTCCTTGGAAATATAAAAGGTAGTAAAATTCAACACTGTACAAAATATCAGCATTCTTTTCTTTTTCTTTTTCTTTTGTAGGTGAGAGGAGGGGAGATAGTGAAGCAAAATCTCACATGCACCCTGACTGGGATTCACCTGACAACCCCATCTGTAGCTGATGCTCGAATCAACTGAGCTATTTTTAGCACCTGAGGCTGACACGCTTGGACCAACCGAGCTATCCTCAGTGCCTGAGGTCATACTCAAACTTATCAAGCCACTGGCTGCAGGAGGGGTAGTGAGAGAAGGGGGGGTGGGGAGAGAAGCAGATGGTTGTCTCTCTCATGTGCCCTGACTGGAAATCAAACCTGGGACATTCATATACCAGCCAACACTCTACCCACTGAGCCACTGGCCAGGGCCAGCATTCTTTTCATGACAAGGATTTGGAATCTTGTTCCAGTTATAAAATACTCACTGAACCCTGCTCGTGACTGCTATAGCATTGTTTGAAGACGCTTAGGTGTAACAGCTAACACATCACTAAGCAATTCCCCTTTGTCAGAACTTAGTTACAGTGACTGACAGGCACTAGTCAAGGTAGGGGAGGGCGCAGAACCGTGACATAACAATGTGAGTTTACCTAGTGGCTGCGTGGGAGCTGTCAGGGAGAGGGTGTGATTCACCTCGCGACTGATCTATACAGTGCTGATTTGTTCATTGTTTCTCCTCTCCCTTGCTCATCCCTCTCCTTTACTGCCTGTTGCCTTTTGTAGATCCTGACTCTGACATCTAGCTACATTACTTCTTTTATTTACAGGACAAACTCTATTTCAAAAAAATTATAATAGCAAAAACGAATTCTGCAGATCAAAGTTACGTCTGTACTTCAGTATTTGACTCCTAGGAACAATGCTTTCTTTATTGAGTTACAACAAAATTTGAGCTCTTGTACAAACAATTTCCTTGAACACTGTCCATATAATATTCATGTTCAAGGCATTATTTTCTCATGGATGCATCTCTCATAGAAGACTAAAAGGTACATTCGAGTTTTATTTGATCTTTACAATAGCAGTTGATTATCAAAATTACTCCTGTTTCACAGATTAGGAAATTGAGGTTCAAAGAGATAAATCAACCAAGACTTCATAACCCTTAAGTTGCAGGAATGAGGGAATTTTGACTTTTAAATATGCTGCTTCCTGTGTAATACTCTCTTGTACAGATAGCTCTATAACAACCACTGTTTTTCCAGGAAACTAATGGCAGTGGTCAAGGTGGTTGTATGTTTTATGTCCTGCCATCAAAGAAAAAAATGCCAGTGAGGGAGTTGCTAAGTATTTATTGGGGGACTATGCCTTCAATATCCTTTATTGCCTTTCCATCTCAAATAGCTCAACTTCCAAGACAAAACTGGGAATGAAAATGTTGACATTATGGCCAGAAAAAGCAATGGGTATGGTGCCTTTTCTCCCACTCTGGTTTGAAATGTTGAAATTTCAGTATAGACAGGAGACCATCCCTATTCAACCTCCAGGGCTAGGGTTGTAATGATTTTACCAGGCCAGTGAGTGAGGGCAGAATAATGGAAACAGATAGTTATGGAGTCGAACAGAAGCAGCCCTGCCATTTAGTAGACATAAGACAAGTTGCTTAAAAGCACCGAACTGCAGCTTTCTAAGCTATACAAAGATATACATCATAACCATTTGGATAACTAGGCTGTGCAGATTGGGCAAAGTAAAACCCAGCAAAGCTCTTCGTAAACTGTAAACGATTATACAAATATTAATTCTTATTATATCTATTTTTTACTCTTCCAAATAACATAAACTCTATTCTACAGGATGAATAACTTATAGAGATCCTAAAGTGTGAGCTCATGTGTTAATAGCATTTGCAATTAAATATAGTGTAACCTTCGGGAAATTACTTAACCTTTGTGTTGTCTCTGTGCTCCTCACAGAACAACCAAACAACATTAACCTTACTCTCACCTTGAGATGAGCAAGTTTGTATATAATTAGGGCTGTATAATCACACACTTATAATCCTGAGTCTTGTGTCAGTTTATGTGTGTGTGCGTACACGTGTATGTTTTCACTCTCCTTTTGCAAATGAATGTAAATTTCTTGCCTATTCGGGCAGGAGGAAACTTGAGCCTCATTTAGTCTCACGTCTCTCATTTTATAGATAAAGAGTTAGGAGCCCAGTGAACAGATAACAAATGATTTGCCTAAAATTATGCAGCAGAAGTTGGATTTAAACTAAACGTTTTGATTGCAGCTCCTAGTTCTGTCCATCATGTCTTATAGGAGATATTCGATAGTATGTAATTTCAAATGGCTAAGAATAAGTAAAAAGCATTTAGATTAGCAATACACATAGTAGAAAGCAAGTTCAGTGCTGCAAGAAATTTTGATAAAGGCTCTGTTTCAAGAGTTTTGTTTCTTCATGTTAATATAATTTAAGAATCTCTAAAAATAGTAGCTTAGTTTTTCCAAAGTTCTTTGAACAAATAATTCATTTGGAGGTCAACAGCTACTAGACTATGATAAAGATCCAATAAATATAAATGGATAAATGAACGAAAGATAGAGAATGACATCCTAGGATTTCAGCCTCAAACTTGATTCCTTGTTTTGTTTAGCTTTTATTACCTGCCAGCCACAACTGCCTGCTATTCCAAATTGTGCTTTCAATCAGTCTATTGGCTTCCCCACTTATTCCCTCTCCAAGCAATGTCCTGCCCTCAGGCATTCACAGAGATGGAATCTTCTCAGGGTTCATGCCTCAACTCCAGTGTCACCTCTTCAGACCTCTTCTCATCACTTAGCTGAAGTAGCACCACTTGTCCTATATCAGGTGACTCTTTTATCTTCTTTGTAGCTCGTTTTAGTAGCTAAAATGATTCTATCATCAGACTTCGCTGCAAGAACACTGGGTCCTTGATGACAGCAATTGCATCTTATTCACTTCCGCCAACCCCACCCCAGAACAATGCCTAATACACATTGGTTGATTCAAAAGTTGGTGGGAAGGTTCTATGCATGTGATGACCTTTCAAAATAGGCAACTTTGCCCTCCTTTTTTCAGTGAAAGAAACAGAAACACCAAAGGCAAAATCATTTGTACAAGACCCCACAGTTAAGAAAAATGGAGGGAGTAGCCATCTCCCCCTTGTTCAGGATGATTTCTCTAGAATCCATCTGCTGGTGGTTCATTAATTTTATATTAACAAGATTGTTTTGTTGTTGTTGTCTGGGGGGAGGCATGTGTACTTGGGTCCAGGAGTGACGGATCTGAGCAGGTATGCATTTTGAACCAGTAGTCATCACAGAGACACTCTACCGGACAAGCGCAGTGTACTTGCCTCCTGCCTATGTCCAGACTTGTTTTGGGAACTGTATCAACTTACAAGTCAGGGGCTAGAATATTCTGGAAGGCCCTCGATCACTATTGTTGCAGCTAATGACCTTCTAACAGTTACTGCATTCTCAGTATCAGTATGAGATAAGCCCGGAGAAGCATTAGTGATAATGGAGAGGAGGGTAGAAGCCTCCTTCTGCTTTCTGCTTTTCTGCTAGACACCAGTGGGTTCTGTTTTATCAGGGAAACACATTTTTTTAAAAACATCCAAGAAAGAAAGCCAAGAGCTGGCAGAGCAAGAATGACCACTACCCATGCTTCTTCCCGTGGAGACTTGGAATTAACGTCCGTTTGTTTGATTCTCCACAAGGTCATATCCAGCTGAGGTTGGCAGAGGTAACTATTCCCACCTTTTCCCTGCTGCCAAGTCAGGAACGAAGCTGAGTTCTGGCCCATTTTTCACGTTGGATAAACCTCACTCGAGACAGGTAGAATAAAGGCAAGGTCACCCAGAGAATAAGACAGTATTAATTATCTGAAATATTGGACTTCATAGCTGACACTTTGCTTTATCAACTCATTTACTATTTACAATTGACATTGCTACCTTAAGTGAAGTTAAAACGAAGAGAGATTGAATGATTTGTTCAAGATCACACAGCCAGGAAGTCACATAGCATTTAGACCTGGGAATGCTGGACTGTTTCTATGCCTCCACTGGGGTCAACCCAATCAATCACAGTTTTTGGAGAAGAGGTCTCCCTTAGTATCACCCCAACTTCCCATACTGTCACAGAAGAACATCCCCATTTCACACACGTTTGTGGGTGTCACCACCCAGCATCAGGCTCCTGCATTTCCACAGTGACTGCCACTTCTGTGCTAGTTCCTTGTTCGCCATTTCAGACTGTTCACCTTAAAGCAGGTTTGCGAATAGGTGTGATTCCAGGTTACAGCAGGGAAGTGCAGATGGCAGGAGCTAGTCACCGGCCGACTGCAGGCCCAGAATGCTCAGCTGTCCCTGCAAAGCCCAGAACCAACAGCTTGTGCCATATGGCTTAGGGAAAATGACTAGCAAGTGACTATTTCCCCAGCAATCCTGTCCTCCTGGGCCAACGGTAAAAGGTTTGCCTAGTGGGTCCTTTAACGTCTTCAGGCTTCAGTTTCTCCTCCATGAAACGGTGATAATAACATTACTTATCTCGTAGGGCTTCTGAATAAACACATCAGTGCATGTAAAGTATTTAGACCAATACCTGATATTTAGTGAAAGCTCAACAAATTATAAATTTTGCTTTTTTTTCCCCTGAATTACTGTTGTCATCAGCCCTAAGACAAGCCGATTCCTATGCACACGGACAGAGTGGGTTTTTGAGGCTTCTTTTTATTCAGAAAGCTTATTTGAGCCTTCATTTTAATGTCCCTGACTAACCACTTGGAGACTGTTTTCCCAATAGCCCACATTTCTGGAGATCACCGTACCTGCATTTTAACCCTCTGGAAATGGCACGGTACCATGCGGCTCACCTCTTTCCATCACCCGTAGGACCAGACCTCGCCCAGGTGGAGCTGCTGGGCTTCAGCCAGATGTCATTCCCTGAGACCTGGCCAGTAGGTCGCCCTGGATTGGTTCATCCTTAGGACACCCTGTGTACAAGCACCTTATGGTGGCTCCTTGTGGGGGAAAATACCCAGTGAGTTCATTTCTGTATTTTCACATCTGGCCTAAACCTAAGACAAAGAGGTTACTCAGTATGTGTTTGTTAAGAGAACACCCATGCAAATCAAATCTCTACCTAGTAGTGAGCTCCTTAATGACAACAAACTACAACAGTATCAATTTAATGATCGCCATGGTTAGACGCTGTGCGTGTACATAATCTTAGGAAATTCACAGAACAAACCTGTGAAAATATGCTACCATTACCCCCATTTTACAGGTGAGAGAACTAAAGCACGTAGTGGGCAACACTGTCAGAGCCAAGGTTGAGCCCAGGCTGTTGGGCTCCTGAGACTGTTGTTTCAAGGAAACTGCAGTGATGATTTCTTCCTTTCACCCGATACTGTAGCTCTCACGATTCTAGCTGCAACGACTAGGGGGCCAGCACCTTCCGTGGCAGGGTGCACTGCCTTACACAGTAATATAGCTTTCATCTTAGGTTGTGCTGAATGGCCCAGGAATTCTTCTTCCTCTCGAGTTCAGTCATTTCTTGGAGCCAACACCCCAACCCATCGGTTCTGGAACTGCCCTCTGGAGGAGCATGGAAACAAGGCCTCATGCCTTTCCCATGCATGAGTTCTTGTGCCATAATTCAATCAGTCTCCTGCTTACTCCAAGTCAGGGGGATACCTTAAGCAGAAGAGGGTATGTTAAAAACTAGTTATTTTATTTTTAATCTATGACAATGATACTGGCCAACACTTTATAAAGTATTTAATTTTTTTTTC
This sequence comes from Rhynchonycteris naso, assembly GCA_037038555.1. Lineage (NCBI taxonomy): Eukaryota > Metazoa > Chordata > Mammalia > Chiroptera > Emballonuridae > Rhynchonycteris > Rhynchonycteris naso. The sequence continues at coordinate 16,646,873 of CM072996.1, forward strand.
CCCTGAACGCTTTTTTCTCTATCCCTGGGTATATGGCTCTAAAGCTCAGACCATCCTAACTAGCTATGTTGGCTAGCTGGTAAACCCTGGCTCTGGAGCCCATGTAGGTAAATGACAGCCTGAGGATGATTTAGCGGACTATGGCTACTGGCTTTGATTTCTTTCCTACTAGAATTGTATCTAGCTTGAATGCATGCAAACTGGAGTCTTCATGTTAAGAACAGGTTCTGACATACTGGAAAGAGCTATTGGAATAATTTTAAGAATTATTAGTTAAATAATAATTTTCTTTCTGGAGATTGGCTCCAGCCTTTGCTTTAACTCTAGGATTGATAATAGGTGTTACATGGGGACAAAAGTGGAATACATAACAGGTATGAGGCAGGAAAAATAGCATTATGCATTGCACTAGGAACTTTGGTTTCAGTTTCTGTAGCATATATTGTTGGTGTCCATATCCCCTTGGCTGGCATCAAAGGGACAATTCTTGTGCATGCCATCAACTTCTTTCCTCTAGCACCTATTTGTTTCTTCCCAATGGCTTTCTCTGGCTTCAGGAGGGGTATCAATCCGCATGTAGGACAAGATGGAAGATCCAAGGAATTAATGACCCAGGAGCAACCTTAACCAACAAGGGATGGGATTTGGTGGTTAATACCTCAGCTTCCTTGCTCCTCCTGGGGACAGTTGTGAAGTGTGTGCTACACAGGCTCTAAGAGGCTCTCCAGAGGAACTGAATGTCAGTTACCCTTCAATAATTTCTCTACTATTGGCTTTCCTCCATCTCCTGGACCGTTTGCGTCCTTCCTCACCGTGTCTCCTAGGATTGTATCCCAGGCTGACTGCATTCAAATCCTTGTCTCAGTTCAGCTTGCAGAGAAACCCAGCATTAAAGGTGTTCTTGCCAATATTGAAGTAGTGATTATAGCCTACCTTACAGGGTTATTGTAGGGCTTACATAGTGTTTGCACATTCTGGCATAGAGCTGGCCCCCAAACAAACAAACAAAACAGTGCAACTCACCATCCTCTTTATCCTCTAACATCTTGATCACTGTTCTTTTTTCTCTTTCCTCCTCCTACTGCTTCTCTTTCCCACTTTCTTAGGATGAGTGAGAATTTTATCCAATAAGGATATTTCATTAGTCATCCATCCAAAAGTTTAAAAATGAACACTTAAAATCAATCAAATGTGGGGGACACAAAAACAAGTTATAATTTAGGAACAAATTTTCTTAACTTTAAGACAACTACCAAACCAGGGGCTCCCTTTTATTGAGTACTGGCTCCACTGCATGTGAATAGATTAAACTGAATAGCCTTTGTAAGTAACAAATGAGAAATAGAAATAGTCTGTAAGCTGCATACAGTATACAAAAGCAGAAACAGAAACTTATAAGAGTAGTCCTAGTTAAACATGATCTTATGAGATTTGGGGTTCTTGGACAAGGGTAAAAATACATGGCTCAACACCTGTTTTTATAAATGAAATTTACTGAAACACAGTCATGCTCATTGGTCGATGTATTGTTTTTGGCTGCTATTGCATGGCTGGACAAAATTGAATGGTTTCATCAGAGATCACAGAGTCCACAAAGAGTGAAATATTTATTCTCTGGCCCTTCACAGAAAAACTTTACTGGCTTCAGTTCAAGGATAATGTTTTATTTTATTTTTTAAGTGTATAATGTACCATGAAAGCATAAATAGAAAAATTATTTTTGAATCTTTTTCTTATAATTTTACACTATGAATAATGCATATGCTGTCCCATAATTTCCCACTTTTTTCTTCCTTTCCTTTGTTTTTTGGTTCAAAGAACACTTTAATGGGTAGTAGAGCAGGCTGGCTACCCAAAAACAAGACCAACCTTCCTTTTTGGAATTATAAAAGAGATATGAATATTCAGGTTGCAAATGACAAGGTTTGACAAAGCAATATTGTTGACCATTGGGGAGCCACCAGACTGCTATCTTCATCCTAATGGAAAACTAAAACTATTCCCAAGAGTGGTCCAGGCCTTCACAGTTCTAAATATAACAAAGATGAAATATGATCCTTCCCAAATTAGACATAATGCATGCTCATATTCTTAAAATGATCTGTTAGAGATACTAAAAAAAGATTGCATCTATTTCAATTTTCCCAAAATGTCCCTTTCTCAAACACCAACTATTTTTGCTCCCTCACAGAGCTCCAGAAATTTTGGAGATCATCCTAAAACAAAAGAAAGAAAGAAAGAAAGAAAGAAAGAAAGAAAGAAAGAAAGAAAGAAAGAAAAGAAGGAAGGAAGGAAGGAAGGAAGGAAGGAAGGAAGGAAGGAAGGAAGGAAGGAAGGAAGGAAAAGGAAGGAAAAGGAAGGGAGGGAGGGAGGAAGGAAGGAAGGAAGGAAGGAAGGAAGGAAGGAAGGAAGGAAGGAAGGAAGAAAGGAAGGAAGGAAGGAAAGAAGGTCTGAGCATGTTATTTCTGCCTACAAACCTCCTAAGATGACCTTTTTCTACAGATAAATTTCGGACTTTGATTCCCCACGTCTATTTAACTTTTCAATCTTGTACCCTGATGACAACATCCCACACTTGGCTTACTCAGTGCTATCCTCTTTTGCTGCCATTCTTGGAACCACACACTCTTTCATCCCCAGGCTTCGTTCACACTGTACTCTCTGCCATCTTTTTCAAAGTCCCCCATTATGACTGCAGTCCAGATTTGACCTATCCCTAAAAGCCTTCCTGAGTTCTCTCCATCAAAATTAATCTCTATTCCATTCTTCTGCCTCTCAGTTATTAGTCCTTTCATCTATCCAAGTGTGTAAGCCCAACACCTGGAATCATTTTTATGTGTTCTGCTCCATCAACCCTCCCATCCATCCATCGTCCATCTTTGTCCATCCAGACCTCAGCGTATGTGCTGAGTCTGTCCTGCCTGCCTTCGGCCACTGTCATCTTACTGCTGAGCAGCTGCTTATCTTTCCTTCTCATACCCAATACTTTTGCCTCCAAACCATCTCTACTCTAGTGTACTAATCTTTTATAAAACACAAATCAGATTATACCAATACTGTACTCTGTTTTAAAATTTCTGGTGGCCGCCCTTTACATTTGCAATAGAATTCAAATATCTTAATGAGTCCTTCAAAGTAATGCATAATCTGGCCCTTATGACCTCACTCGCCCATTCTCCTCCTAGGTCCAAACCTGTGTTAAATGCCACCCAACATCAGAAACTTTCTGATTCTTTCCCCTATGTCTGGAATACTCTTTACCTCACTCTTTACTGGCTTGTCCTAATTACAAAAAAGTCAATTCATCTGAGATGCTTTTCATCATTCCTGAAGCCAAATCAGGGTATCCTTTATTAACTTGTTTTACAGCACTTGGTTTTCTTCACCCATAGACTTATTGCAACTTGCCATTATATATCTCCTTGTGAGTCACTCTATAATGTTTATCTGTCCTACTAGTCTATAATCTGTAAATTTATGAACAATGTAGTCTTGTTCAATACTCTATACCCAGTGCCTCTCAGTTCTTAGTACACAGTAGGTCCTTACTAAATATTTGCTCAAAGGAAAAATGAACAAATAAATAATTGAATGAATGAATGAGCTATATATCATATTAAATATATATATCACACAGTTAAGCTCAAGTTATTGCATTTGTAACAGCTTGTCTGACACCAGATATTTTTTATGGGCCTTTCTGTTTCTTTTTTTGAATTGTAAGGGTTTATGGGTGGGAAGCATCAATTAATCAGTATGGTATGTCCCAGAGATCCTAGAAGCTGGGCCCTCCACAAATATAAATGGAAAGAAATAAATTGCCTTACTCATTTGACTATAATGTAACCTCCTTGAGGACATAAGCCTAATATACACAGCTTTTAACACCCAGTACCTGGCACATAGTAGGTGCTGGATAAAATAAAACATGTGTCCATTCCATGGACCATCCTTAAGTATTCAACTGCATAACCTCTTCCCACCCCTGTGCATTAGGGATCAGTCTATATTCATAGCCCCGACTCCAGATCACTCTTCAGTACTGGCATTGTGGATACCCTCTCTCTGCTGTAAGATCAACTGTGTTACTTACTTTTTATTTTATCTAACATTTTTATGTTTGAGAGTAGGAGGTCAGATGAATCTTTTGATATATGCCCAGGCCTCCATTTACTGGGTCCAAGCTAAATTTTACAGCATGTCTTGAGTTCATCAGATGGAAAGAGGAGGAAAGACTATGTCAGTCAGGTAGAGAGAATGCATAAGGAAGTGGAAACGACTTTGTGTGCTCCCTTCCAGTGACATAACTTAGGTGGAGCCTGGTGCTCCAGGTGCTTCTATTAGGCTGTTCTCCAGAGCCAACAGAGTCGGTTACTAGGAGAGTCTATGCAAGTGGTAGTCATGAGTAACAAATGAGACTGGGTCAGAGACAATGGCACAGTATATGCCATTTGAACCAGGGAGACAAAATAATTAAGCGAGTTTTCTGCAATCAACTCTCAAAACATGCTGGGCTTGGAGCAGGCTCAACTGGACATTTCTGACCAAAGCAACACCTGGCATTACCAACTACACACATTACAGATGAGTGTGAAAAATGCACATTCATGGGCCTTGCTCCAGAGGGGATTTAGGGTTGGAAAGTAGTCTTCTAGCAGAACATGCTGCTTCCCTGAAGTCCTCATGGCCGGCCTTTCACGGTGGAAGTAGGTAGCGTAAAAGCTTGGCTCCTGAATGTGTGAGGATCTTGGAGCCAGCGAGGGGGCGTTTGAACCTGGAGTACCTGGGAGAGCTGGAGAGGGACAGAGGGGACATGTGTTGAGCAGAACGCTAGCCTTTCTATTCAGGTAAACTGCTCCTGGGAGAAAGCAACCCAGACCTTCAATACAGCAGGGAACAGAAAGCCATTTTGTGAGGAAGCCAAGGTTTCAGACTGGCTTCTCAGAGTCCCAGAGTTCTGCTCAAAGACCTCAGGGATCACCTTCGGGAGCAAGAGCAAGGCTGGCTTAAAAGGCCTTCCCAATCCTATTTCTAACAGAGTTACTTCTACTTCTAAAGGAAGAGGGAAGAGGGGAAAGTTTTTGTAGGTTTTTTTTTACCCATTTTATTGAGATAAAATTATACAACATAAAATTTAAAATTTACTACTTTAACTATTTTGAAGTATACAATTCAGTGTCTTTTAGTTTCACAATATTGTACAACTACAACTGTCATGATCTGATTCCAAAGCATTTCCGTCACCCCGAAAGTAAACCCTATATTCATTAAAGTCACTCCCTGTGTCCCCCTTCCCCATCCCCTTGCTCACCTCCAATCTTCCAACCTCTGCAGATTTGCCTATTTTGGACATTTGTATGAATGGCCTCCTAAATATGGCTTTTGTTACTGGCTTCTTTCACTTAGCATAATTTTCAAGATTCATCCTGTTATAACATGTCTGGGTCTTTCCTTCTTTTCCATGGCAGAATAATATTCTAAAAATAGACCACATTTTGTTTATCTAGTTATCACTTGATGGACATTTGATCTGTTTCCACTTTTTTGACTATGATGAATAATGCCTTAAATGTACGTTTTTAATTTTCTTGGGCTTATGGGGTTTCACAGCTCCTCCCTTTATCCCTCTCTCCAAAATTGTTTTGTACCAGTGACATCAGGAAATGGTGTAATTAATGTTTCTATAATGGGAGTATGAACAGTTCTGGGTGTTTGTGGTGATGTGCCAGTGGGTACACAAAGCCAAAGAAGAAATATGGTGTATCTTTTTGAAGTAGGTTTATTTAAAGATTGTGGGGGGTACCTGGGGGGGAATTATGTTTCTATATTAAATAGACAAATGTCCAATATTTCATTGATTCTCAAATATTCATGTTTTCACATCTTTGAAATTAGAATGTGTATCACAATCGATGCTGTGTCATGGTTTAATTTGCAGCGTGTTTTCTTTTCTTTCTTAGTGATGAAACAATAATGTGCCTTACAAAAAATGCGTCTTCAATTATATGGATTTTAGTATTGTGGAATACAATCTATAATTTATATAACATTTTTAAGATAAAAATGGGAGACTTTGGAGCTGTTTGGAGCTGGCTACAGTTTCTGCAGATTTCCCTGACCACTCCGTGTCCCCTGAGGCTGTGGCATGCAGTGGAACTGGCCAGGCGACGCCCAAAGCCCCATGTAGATGGCTTTGCATGGCCCACTGTAAGGTCTTATCTGTCACTCTCAGCACAGGCTACTAAGAACAGCCTTCTGTCTAGAACTCTGCCTCAATGTTGGGGAATTCCACTTGCTGTCTCCCTGCAGTGTAGTTGAAACAGACTGACATTTTCAAGAAGAATTTTTTTACACAAGAGCCAAGGGGAAAAGAAAAGGAATAAAAGAAAATAAAAACAGAAAAAATAAAGTGTCACATCTTCCATGTCTGTATTTTCTGATGTTACCATCCTATAAGAGTAAAGATGACTTTTAGTGAGACCCCCTCAATTTTGGCAGAAGTTAATGACCTTTGAAAAGCCTTGGCTCACGTTCAGACTCAGTCCGAGATCAGCTGTAGATGTTTCTTATCTTCTCACTTGAAGAGACAGCCTTGGCTTTATGATGTCTTGGATTCCTTCACTAGTGACATCTTACAGCTTGATTCTTTCTTAAAAAGATTCTGGCCTAAGCAAAATGCTTCATCTTTTATCAATAGAATACCTTGGGGATCACTTAAGTAGCTATGAAAGTAAAATCTCATGCTGAAATCATATAGAAAAAGACAGCACATCTCATTGGTTTAACTCATGAAAATTATTTCTGCATTTCAAAGCAATGTAGCCACCAAGAAGGTGTTAGTTCAGAGATAAGAAATATTAAGTCAGCAAAGCTTTTCTTTTTCTTTTTTCTTTTTTCAACTGTTTATTTTATTGACTTTACAGAGAGGAAGGGAGAGAACAGGAAAAAAACAGGAACAGATATTCCTGTATGTGCCCTGATTGGGGATCAAACTGGTAACCTCTGAGCTTTGGGACAATGATCTACACAACTGAGCTATCCAGCCAGGGCAGCAAAGCTTTTCTAACCACCATTCAGGTTACTTTTATTTTATTCCAAAACAGTATCTTAGGGGAAAAAAACCCATCAAAATTAATAAATAATTTTTCAAGCTTTCCAAAAGACAATAACAAAAACTTGGAATGTAAACTAGAACACTAAATGTTACAGTAACTAGTGAGTGCTTCTGAAATCAGGGGATCCACAATGCTTCCCAATTAAATGCTTCCTTGTCTTTGCACATGAACTTGTGAGAAGAGTGTGAGGGCTTCTCTTTGAAAGCTTATTATATTTGGTGCCTGAGAGTCGTCCTTTTATATGCATTCTGCCTAGTGAGAAAAACACATTTAGCAGGAGGAAAGGAACATTCATTCTGGGCAGCAAGCTAAAGGAAGGTTAAAGACAGGTTGAGTCATGTTAGAAACAGATCTATCAAAGTTGTGAGTGCAATCAAAACTACATCTTACAGGAAAAGTAAAAAAATAGATGATATAACCTAGAGAAGAGAATGCTTGCGATGTGAGTTGAGTGGTAGGGGTAAAAGGGAAGCTATCTTCAAACACATGAAGATATAGTATGTAAAAGCAAGATTGGTCTCAGGCTGTACCATCAAGAAGACAGATGTTGGTGCAATATGAAGTGTACTGTACAACTTTCTAATAGTTAAATTAGCCCAAGATATTCTGGAATACTTTCAGAAAATCACATTACTCCAAGAAAGGTGGTGTTCAAGACAAGCTTGTTCACTATCAGTTGAAAACGCTCCCTAATTGAATTTTAATAGTCACTTAAATGATAGGACTTCATTTTTAACATCCCTTTAATCTTGAAGTTGTAATGACTCCCAATCTATGATAGGGTCACTGAAGTCCTCAGTTGTCCTACAAGGAAGGAAGAATACAAGCTGACAGGATTCAGGGCCTTCTGATGGAAGCTGAAACACAGCCTAACGAAGCAAGATTTTGAGATCAATAAAAAGCTCAACCTGCTTCCTTCTGGCCATATCTCAATTGCATGAAATAGAAGTCGTAGGTCACCCCTCTGCAGCAGGTCCTCCCTGGTGATTCGTGGGCCTCTCTGCAGATTGCAGCCAGCCCTCTGAATACTCTGCACTGTTCCCCACCTGCCGCTCAGGGAGGGGAAGAACTGCTGGTTCTGGCACAACAGTGTTCAGATCAGCTCACCTCTTTCCTGGTGTGGCTGCAATTTGGGGCGGGGGGCATGTTCTCTTTCAAGACAGATTACCCTCTTGCCAACAATGGCTTGGAAGGAGTGTTCATTCAACATGCTGGGTTTGTTATGCACTCAGAACACAGAAATTGCACAGGTAATTTCTACTCAGCATCCAATTTATTGCTTGCCCACCCTCACGCCAGCACCTATTCCATTCTTCCCAAATTAGATTGACTTTAGACATACTTTATGACCACTAACACAGCATGTACAGTTAGATACATCCACCACCATATTAATAAGAGTCTTAATGAGGAACCAAAATAACTTACCTGTCACAAAAGTTATGTCACCCTCTAAGAAAATTAAATTCCACATGTCGTCTGTTTTCCCTTCCTCCCTACTTCATTCCTTCTGCCTTCTCCCAAGCCTCTCTTCCTTGTGTGTGTTAGTTCTTTCAGAGTAGTTTCAGCAGACTTGGGTTTGGTTATGAAATCACTTAGCCATTTGCTGTGTCATTTGTAGGTTGTACATTGAGCCGAGAAACAGAGGACCTGAGTAGAGAGGGATTACAGCATCACCTATAGTTCTCTCTCCAGCAGAAATCTTCATTTTAAGAATCTACACCAGTCTACCCTTAAATGATGCTATTGTCAGGGACTTCAGACCAAGAATTACTCTACTCCTTTAGCATATTTGGAAATAAAGGGCAACCTCCCTCCCCAAAAAAGTGCACATAGTCAGGCACAGGAATCAGAAACCTTTATTTGAAGAGGGCCAAATCGTTATCTTAGACTTTACAGGTGTAATGCAAGAGAGCCAGACCCCAAAAATTGATCTGGTGTTGTTGTGAGATCCCAAAGAAACCACAAGGAGGACCAGATGGAGTGGACATAGCCTTTATTACTTACATACAGTGGTAGTACCAATGGTAGCCAGTTGGTAAAAGCTCTGCATCCTGTTGAAGGGGCCATAGTTTTCATAGCTAAGTATTGGGCAATTGCTCAAGCAAAACTCTTTGTCCATGGGCAATTAAACAGGTAAGAAGGCAAGCAGAAGATAGGGGGAAAGTGTGCATGATGTTCTGTGCTGTTTCACCTTAATAATATCTGGTGACTTCATTCCTTTGTCCTTAGTAAAACCTCAGCTGCAGGTTTATTACACTCTCCTCCATAGCTCACAGCCAGGATCCATGAATATAGCACCAGAAACGGGAGGTGGAAGGGCTATGTCCAGCACTGACCCTGAAATAGGCCAGACAGTCTGATGCAACTGTTCAACTCTGCTGCTATAGCTCAAGACCAACCATAGACAATATGTGAACAAATGACTATGACTGTATTCCAATAAAACTTTACTTATAAAAATAAATGAAAAGCTGATTTGGCTCTCAAAATGTGATTTGCAGGACCCTAGTCTAGTGAGAGAGACAAACAAGTGATCCTACTGTTGCAGTGTTCAGTAGTGAGTGATATGACAGGCAGGAAGCAGCTGAAGGTACTTAGGGAAGACTTCCTGGAAGAGGTGAGCTTTGGATGAAGAGCAATCTGATCACATGCTTGCCTTTTCTTACTGCTCCACCACTATCTGCCCCAGCAGACTGCTTATCTAGGACTAGACTCCATTAGATGTTGATGAGGCCTCTGAGAGCTATAAGTGCATCTTATTTATCTGCATATTTCTAGGGTCAAGGCTCCTGCCTGCACATAATCAGGGCTTCACGCATGTTTATTGGATTAAAAGGTATTTAACTTTCACCTGTTTTGAGTACTGGTCCTCTGGTTTTCAGAAAGTGGCATTTTTGCCTTACTCTGTGCTACAGCCATGTAGAGACTTTATAACAAGGTAACAGAGCTCTTCCAGCTAGCTACCTGCTAGTTCATGCTCTAGAGCCAGATTGGGTTGGGTGTCATGCTCTGCCTTTCACTGGCTGTGTCGTCATCAATGTGTCACTTAACCTTCCTGTGCCTCCTTATTGACCAGACATGGTTGTTGCAGGGATTAGATGACTTAATATAAATACAATATTTAGAAGAGTTCCTGGCACAGAGCAACTATTCAGTAAATGCTGACTGTTATTAACATTACAAAGCCAGGCCTGGTTTCTTTGTAATAATCTTGCACCTCTGTGGTGGGAGGGAGAATGAGGCTCTGCTGGTAGCTACTGACATTCATTTGGAAATTCTAACCAACTTCTGAGCTTCAGCCTTATTTGTTTGTTGTTTCAATCTCTCTGCCCTCGGCTGCCTCACTAGGAGAGGAGTTGATTGGCAGCTTACCTGTTTAAAATCAATACAAGAAGCGCTTGGAGATTAAAGCAATTTAAGCAAGGTACTGGCTGGGGTCGGGAGCTAAAACCATTCTTGAAGGAAACAAGTGAAGAAAATGAAGACTGTGAGTCAGAAAGGAACCTGCGTGAAACTTTGTGATGGAGGTGAGATGACAACAATAGAGCAGCATGACTTTTTCATCAGAGACCGTGTGTGTGTGTGTGTGTGTGTGTGTGTGTGTGTGTGTGTGTGTGTGCGCGCGCGCAGATAAAGCAAATATAACAAAACGTTAGTGACTGTGAACCTAGATGAAGGATATATATGTATTCACTATAGTACTCTTTCAGATTCTCTGAGAGTTGCAAATTTTGTTCAAATAAAAATTGGGGAAGATAGAAGAACTCCCCACCTCTTTACTGCTTTTAAAATGAAGCTGTTTCTTAGAGGGCATGCTGCCCGATGGAACAAAAGTACCTAGAATTCCCCTGTCTTTTTTTCTCCCTTGACCATTACAAAAGGTCTTGGCTTTGTTGCTCAGCTTTTCACACAACCCCATACATCTTTTTTTTTTTTTTAACTTATAATAAGGAAGAATTATTTGGGCTGCTGTGATGCTGAACCAGGATAAGAAAGAGGAGGAAATTATGTGGGCTAAAGTTGGAGAAGACTCTGCTGAGGAACTATGAAAGAGGAAACAGGCTGTGACAGTTGAGAGGGTCCCATAGAATTCATAGGAGAGACTGAATGTCTGGCCCAAGGTAGCCCTTTGGCAGGACTTTCACCATCTTCTGCTTATTGTGGGGACTTGACTCTCTTGCCCCATCTCTGGCAGTCTTAAAAACCTGCCCCACATTGCCCTCGCTTACTAGATCACAGCCATCCAGTGTCAAAGACCCTAGCTGGAGGCTATGGGTGCAACCATGTCTGATTGTACATCTGCAGCTACCATCTCAAAACAGGAACAGGTGAGACTGTTTCAAGCCCTTCTACTGTTTCTGTCCTCCAGAAATTCTGGCTTAGATCCTCCCACGCCACAGTGCACAGAGCTCTTCTTCCTCCCACATTGCCCGCCTAGAAGGCAGGGGACCCAAAGACCTGTGGGGCCACCTTCGTCCCGGTTGCCAAGAAGAGTGAAGCTCCAGAGATCTCTGCTGTCTTACTTGACTTTTGAAAATCTTCTCTAAATATTCTGTTTTACAAAACAAGCAAGGTCCCTCGACTCTCCTGCTTCTGTTGGTGTTGCTGTTGTCTTGCCCTTTAATTAAAACTGAAAGCCAGGCAGGCATGTTTGAGCAAGGTGTAAACCATGGCCCAGCAGAATCAGGGCAGGGCGTTCTTCCTCTGAGAGCTGGAGTCTCAGCACAGAGCCTAAAGCAGAGAAAAGAGAAAATCGATAGTCCTCAACCAAACTTCTTTTCTTTTTTCTTTCTTTTTTTGACAAAGAGAGAGGGACAGATAGGGACAGACAGATAGGAAGGGAGAGATATGAGAAAAGAAGCATCAGTTCTTCGTTGATGATTGCTTTCTCATTTGTGCCCTGACCTGGGGGGGGGGGGGCAGCGGATATAGCAGAGAGAGTGACCCCTTGCTCAAGCCAGCTACTTTGGGCTTCAAGCCCACGACCATTGGGCTCAAGTCAGCGACCATGGGGTCATGTCTATGATCCCATGCTCAAACCAGCAACCCTGTACTCAAGCTGATGAGCCCACGCTCAAGCTGGTGAGTCCACGCTCAAGCTGGTGAGTCCACGCTCAAGCTGGTGAGTCCACGCTCAAGCTGGATGAGCCCATACTCAAACCAGTGACCTCAGGGTTTCAAACCTATGTCCTCCATATCCCAGTCTGACGCTCTATCTACTGTGCACTGCCTAGTCAGTCCAAACCAATTTTGTGAGAGAGGTACGTGGTGAAAAGTTCTTCAGTTGCTTTTGTCATTGTGTTCACAGTTATGATTTTATGTTCTTTGCCCACCAGCCCAACTCACTATTTAAATGTTAGCTGTAGCTCTAGATAATGGCTGGCTCAGAATATTGACAGTTATCACCTTTGAGGTGTCTTTTATTGACTTGTTCACTGGGCAGTTTTTAAGGTCCTACTAAGTACATAACAGTATGGTAGGCTTATACTAGTTGAAAGAAAGGAACATTTTTCAAATCATACCACAAATAGTTGCCTACATTGCTACATGTAGAATGGGAAGGGTGATCTAAAGGGAGGACTAACCAAGTCAGGATATGGTCAGAGAAGGTATTGGTGAGAAAGTGATATTAAGCTAAGATATTCAAAATGAGGAGGTGTTGGCTAGGCAAAGTGGCTCTGTGCATGTCCATGTCATGTGTATGCTCAGATGTGTTTAGGGCATGTAGATGAGCATTTGGAAAATGAGAATGTTGTAGGCCAAGGGAAGAGGGTGGAAACAGACTCTGAAGAGGGATCCCAGAGGGTTGCTGCCCTCACAGATCCACTGTGGTAAAGGGGAGAGCCATGGAAACCAGCAGACTGTGGGAGTGTGTGCGAAATGATGGAAGCACTCTAGTGTCTTTGAGGAGAGCTAGAAAGGCCCAATTGCACCAGACATATCTCCATTACCCAATGTCAGGAGAACCTTACACTCTGATACTATCACCACTACCACAATCTTTGCATTCTCTTTACCTTTGGTCTTAAAGTGCAAAGGTTAAATTGTTTATTCAATGATTTTCTTTTCTCAGAGAATATTTATTGAGTGCCAACAATGTGCCAGGCACAATTCCAGGAGCTTGAGATTACTGTGATAAACTCAAAAGGAACAGTTACTTTCTTCATGGAATTTAGTGGTCGTTTCTACTCTACGATGTCATGACTTCCTGGAACTGCTTCCAGAATAGCATGATCTTGTATCTCTAAATGCCTTTACTCTTTATTTTATTCTTTTTTTGTAACTCTCAACAATTTATTCTAGTGTCCTCTTCCTCTTTTTGTTATTTTTTGAAAGTCTCTGAACACAGGTCCATATCCCAACTTAGGTGCTGGTCAATGTCCTTTGTTTGGCAAATAAGAATTGCAACTGTCACAGGGAATTCACCCACCCACATCGCAGGTGGACCAAGACCAAATCCTTTCTTAAGCAACAATTCTCTGCTGGCTGGGATGTTCCCAGGGGCTTCTGCCCTGAGAGTAAGCGTTGAGGAGGCACTGCTCATAGCTTCGGCACAGTCTCTGAGGCATGGGTCTTCGGCTCCTGGGCTTGGGCCGCTTCCTGGCCCGTTCTCCTAAGATTGCCTTTAACCTTCACAAACTCTGGGGTGTTTTCTTGCTCTTCTTGCAGTTTCTGCTTCTCAGATTCAAGCTGCTCCAACTTCTGCTGCCGTTTTAACAGTTCTATTTCCAAGTGTTCTTCTTCTTCACTTCTTCTTCCTTCTGCTTTTATTACTTGATCTTGTTTTCTCTTTACCATCACCTTCTGCCATCCTGGCTTATTCTGAGGGACAAGACCCCTTCTTATAAGAAGTTCTCTGTGAAAATCTTGGTGATTGTGGGAGGTTTTGACGTGATTGATAATTTTCTGAGTTCTAATTAATTCAGGGTTAGCATCTTCTATATAGTCTTGCTCAGCCATGATGTTTCTTGAAATGAGATAGGAGTCCTTAAGGTCAGGATCCTCACATGGACTGTCTGGGGCTCTGGTGGAGGGAGAGCTGAGAGGACTAGAGTTCTATGAGGAGAGTGTGCAGTTGGAGGTCCAGGGAGAGACACTGTGGAGGACAGCCACTGGACTCTCTGTGCTGAGTCATTCTCCAATACTGCAGTTGCCATCTTTCTTGGGTGGAGCAGTCCCCTCTCACTCTTTACTTCTATTGGCTGCTTTGAGTATAAAGTGGATGGTCTGGGAATAGTATTTTCAACAAATGGTGATGAGAAAACTGAATATCTGCCTGGAAAAGAATAAAGTTGGACTCTTCTTATATCCTATAAAAAAAATTAACTCAAAATAGATCAAACACTTAACTTTGAGAGCAAAAAATATAAAAGTCGAGAAGAAAATATATCAGGAAATCTTTTTGATGTTGGATTTGGCAACGACTCCATGCATATGACACCACCAAAAGCATAGAAAATAAATAAATAAATTCAACTTCATCTAATTTAAGAACCTTTGTATATCAAAGGGTCACGTCAAGAAAGTGAAAAACAACCTCCTTAATGGAAGAAAATATTTGTAAGTCACATATTTGACAAGAGATTACTGTTCAGAATATATAAAAAATCCTAAAAGTCAGTAGCAAAAATATATATTTTCCAAAGATATATCTAGTCCGTTCAAAAATGGGCAAAATATTTAAATGAATTATTTTCCAAAGAAGATATTATAAATGAACAATCAGCACATAAAAAGATGTTCGGTGTCATTAGTCATTAGGGAAATATAAATAAAAACAATAAGATAGCACTTTCCACCTATTAGGATGACTGTAATCATAAAATGGAAAATAATAAGTGTTAACTGGGACATGGAGAAATTCAATACTCGTGCATTATTGGTAGGAATGTAAAAATGTTGCAGCTGCTGTTTGGCAGTTTGGCAGTTTCTCAAAAGGTTAAACGTAGAGCTACCTCATAATCCATCAATTCTACTCCTACAGATAAATCCAAAAGAACACAAGCAGAGCCCCAAACAGATATTTGTACATCTTGTCCACTGCAGCATTATTCACAATAACCAGAAGGTAGAAGCTGCTGTAGTGCTTATCCACAAATTAATGGGTAAACAAACTGTGTTGTATGTATACAATGAAACATTATTCAATACATAAAGAAATAGCATTTTCATGGATGCTAAAACATAGATGGACCTTCAAAACAGTATGCTTACTCAGATAAGCCAAATGGAGATGGACAGATAATATTTCACTCACCGGAGAGACTTAAAATAGGCAAGTTCAGAGACTGAAAGTAACAGCGGGGTCACCAATTGCTGGATAAAGGCAGGGTACAGTTTGTTGAGAATGATGGAAAAATTAAGGGTATAGATAATGGTGGCATTTAGCCAATATTACAAATTATTTAATGCCAATGAATTATACACTTATAAATGGTTAAAACAATAAATATTTTATGTGTCTTTTACCACAATAAAAATTAGAAAATGAATGGGAAGGATTCTGTGTTTCTTGAGTAAAGCAAGAAAAGAGATGATGAGAATTAGGGATCAGGTGAGGAAAAAACGGAGATCGTGTGTATATACCCACATGTATGCAGAGGCATGTGTTGTAGGAAATGGGAGTAATCTTGGGCAAGAGAGGCAACCGAAGATGCTTGAGTCTGAGGAAGAGATAACCAATGAGAAAATTTAGGTGGTATTATGGCCAAGGAAGTTTTAGTGACCTGAAATGTTTAAATGTACACAGAATTTATATTTTTGTATGAGGGAGATGGATAAATAACACGGGGACAAAAGACATTGGACAGAGAGAAATAAAAATGAAGAAGCTATTATGTATTCCCCAATTTAACACACTGTATTCTGTCACTTTTGATTTTAGGTTATCAATGCTGTGATGTGAGCTCCATCAGTACCTCAGATGGCTCTGCTCTGTGAGTGGGCCCAATGCATACTTCAAGTGACACTGTCGGAATCCCAGGATTTAACAACAGAGAGAAAGAAAAGTCTTCAAGAGGTAAGATTGGAACGAGATAAATAATTTAAATGCAAGAAATAAAAGAAAGCTATGACTATAGGGAGGAACGGAAGAGCTCCGTGAACGTTCAGAGACTGCTGGTGTTGACGCAATTAGCAAAGATGCACTTGATCCTTTTTCTAAGGCAGTGAACGGATATATTCAAAGACACACATGTAACATGTAAGGAGACATTGTTTATGTAGCAAGGTTTTTTTTTATTTTGTCCTGAAAAAAACATAATGCAAAATAAAAAAAACCTGGTTTCTTGGCCTGTTTCTGGGATAGGCTTTTTAATTATTTTCATTTTTGGAAGCGATAAAGAAAATAACCTCATCCATCTTAGGAGAGGTGAGCAGACGTGGATGATCACCTCTTCAGCATCAGCAGACTGAACCTGCACACAGCTTCTCCTGAGGGTGAGAAACCCACCTCTACTTATTATCAACATGTCTGACAGTAGTACTACTCAGTTACAACTTGTCCTTTTCCGTGTGGGGCTCTGCAGATGGGGCTTCCTCTCTTCCCTGGCAAGAACGTTGAAAAGTAGGTCAAGTTTCTCCTTTGTGCTAATAGGTATGTGACAAAGCAGTAAACATGAAACAAGTATCATATCACGATGTAAGATAAAAAGACCGCATAATATGTCGGTATTTATTCTCTATGTTTGTGGCAGCCTACATAAGTTCTCCCTTGAGACTTGAAGGGTTCACACATTGTGTTCCATGCTCTTCAGGTAACAATGCATCAAGTCAATTCTATTCCCCAGATGAAGGAACCATTATAATTATGAAAATGACCAAAAATGCCTAGGCTTTCAGGGAAGAATTTTCTATGAGTCTCTGATACATGTTATCATTTAATTTTTCTTACTAATTGGAAAAAATAAAGTGAATGGTATATATACACTTCAAGGGATAGAAATCCTTGCCTTTGACCAGAATTCATGGTAAATTAAAGAAGGAAGCTGGTCTTTTCAGGGAGCATAAGGTCATTAAAATGACAACTGTCATTGTGTGTGTGTATGAGTGTGAGTGTGTGTGTATGAGTGTGTGTGCGTGTGTGAGTGTGTATGAGTGTGTGTATGAATGTGTGTATGAGTGTGTGTGTATGAATGTGTGTGTGTGTGCATGTGTAGTGCATGTGTTTTCAACTTTAGGCATAATTGAACTACAAATGAGGTGAGTCCTAATTCACCTCAGAACATTGTACTCAACAATGACATTCCAATCTCTTAAAAAATTCACCCCAAAGTTACAGATTCCTTGTACTGTGTGCCATTTACCTTCAGCCAACAAAGAAGTGCTAACAATTAGGGATTCCCTTCCCAGGAGCACGAGAGAAGTACGTGTTACTTGATTCACATGGATACAGGCAACACCGTTTTTCTGCCCAGTAGTAGAGTCGCCTCATATTTTCTTACCATCTGAGGCAGGGTCATCCTCACAGCATCCACTCTAAGATCATTTTACAGAAGCAGTCGGTTTCTAGGACTCTGAGCTGAGCAGGGAAAATGGAACGTTGTGGTCCAGCAGCATATACTCAGGAGGTGTGGATGCTTGGGGGTAGTTACAAACTTAACACAATTGCTTAGAAGAAGAAAAATAAAATGATACTAGTGGGAGTCCTGTCTGGACAATGTTTCTTCCCAGGCAGATCTTACTTTTTATACCCAATAGAGACGTTGTAAATAAAATCATACTCAAGACATGAAGGCACAGTTTTCATCCATTTTTCTCTTATTAACTCCCTCACTATTACCAATTTTTTCTTCCTGTATGGACCTACAAATATGTCTCATTTTGAAACACTGCTTTCTATTTTTCCAAGCCTATAAAATAGTTTTATTATCCCTGTGGTGATTTTGCCCAGTTCACACATTTAGTACGTTGGGCACTGATGTCGTACTGGAGAGTCGAGTCATTTTATAGGAGGTAAGCATTGCCTGGGTCATGCACTGTGAGCCGTGGCTAGAAATTCCCATGATCAACCCCCCTCCTGGCAAGCATGACCTCTACGATGGAGTTGGTAGTTCACCCCAGGGGAGGGGCTCTTTCTGCATATCTACATGGTGTCCTATTTTAGTTTAACACAGCTCTCTCTGTGGCATGGCCTTTCTAATGCTTGGATAGCCTATGAGAAATTTTGGGAATGTTTTATCTACTCCCGAGCCAGTTAGGTCTATGGAGAGACTTAACATGGTCTGTCTCTCTACCTCATATACTGTACAATTCTACTCCCAGAAGGGCTCACATGGTTGTGTCTTTCTTTGGGTGTGATGCCAATGATAACAGACAGGTTCATCACCCCGGACTGAGGTATAGAAGGTAAATTCTTGGAGGCTTTCTACCATTCAGGGTACCAAAAAGCACTCACTGAATAGTCTTTCACATTAATAGAGATACTCACTTTAAATGTACGTATCACTAGTGATATGCCAGGATACTTATAAAAAATTGTGCTCACACATCAATCAGCTCAGGTTTGTCATGTGTCATGTTTGACATAGTAATTATCATTCACACATTGACAACCCACTGATTAGCTTATCCATGTAAAAACTAGGACAATATATCATTGTGGTTGAAATTCCCAGTGTTTAACCACATCTAGTTCCATTTTGATCTGGCGCAGGATAATATTCTATTCCTCTACTTCCTTGTAGTTGGATAGGGTCATCTGTCTAATCTGGCCAATGGGCTGGGAGAGGATGTGATATCATCATATCTGAGATGAAGTATTTAATGGCCAATGTAAGAGCTCTCTGCATTTTACCTGCCACATTGACCAGGAGGCTATGATTCTAGATGGCACAGCTACAGTTTGGTGCAGCCTCCATCAGCTTGTATCACTGAGTCACCAGGGGGAGGATTGTTGCTCTGGAGAGTCACTTGGGTGAGATATATACCTGCATTTTGCTAAACCAATGCAAACCGGGGCATTATTATTATTATTATTACTGTAGCATATTTTAGCTTTTCCTTACTGATAAAGATTTCTTCTATAATTAGGCACAATGTCATATGTCCCTATTTCCATTTATAGTGTTCAGGATAAGAACAGCTGTCACTAAGGTTTAGAGCTCACGGCTGGTCTCCGTGTGCATACTACCCAGTCTATCACAAAGCGCTGCATAAGGTTCTATGATCTACATGAGGTTCTGCAATCTACATAGGCTTCCTATGATCCAAGTTCCACGCATGCAAGGGTCTGGAGCAATTTAGGTAAAGGGAATATCACCTTGAAAAATAATGATCCTCATCAAAAGTTATATGTTTAGCCTGACCAGGCGGTGGCGCAGTGAATAAAGTGTCGAACTGGGATGCGGAAGACCCAAGTTCGAGACCCCGAGGTCGCCAGCTTGAGCGTGGGCCCATCTGGCTTGAGCTAAAAGCTCTTCAGCTAGGACCCAAGGTCGCTGGCTCCAGCAAGGGGTTGCTCGGTCTGCTGAAGGCCTGCGGTCAAGGCACATGTGAGAAAGCAATCAATGAACAATTAAGGTGTCGCAAGGGCAATGAGAAACTAATGATTGATGCGTCTCACCTCTCTCCATTCCTGTCTGTCTGTCCCTATCTATCCCTCTGTCTGACTACTCTCTCTCTCTGTCTCTGTAAAAAAATTAAATTAAATTAAATTAAAAAGAAAGTTATATGTTTAATGGGGACTATAATAGTTAGGCATTACTGTGACAATGTTTTGTAAAAGTTTTATGGTTTTATAGCAAAACCATGTATGATCGTGACTCATTCGCTAGTGTATGGGTTGCCTGCAGGAGGGATAGGAGGTGTTCTGCCGCGGGTTGTGCGTCATTCGTGTTACAGGTGTCTCATCCTGGGCCAAGAGGCTGTCCAGGGCATGGTCTTCTCGTGATGGGTAGCAAAAGCACAAGGGACTAAGACAACCAAGAAAACACATTAAAAGGCTCTACTCATGACATATCTGCTAACATATCATTGGCCAAAGAAGCCAGATGACCAAGCTCAAAGTGAACGGAGATGGGATTGGGGTGGAGATGGATACTCTACCTACTCTCCTCAAAGGCAAATCAAACATCAAAACTGTGTGGGAAAGGGTGTGGTGTTCAATTCAATTAAAAGGAAGGAATACAAGATAGGAAAAAAAATCATTCTACCAAAGCAATCATGCTGGAACAGGGAAATTTAACTAAAGGTCTTTTATTTCAAATGAATGAAATATTAAATTATTCTTTCCCATAATACCATTTAGTTGCATTTTCAATATTTCCTGATTCTGAAATATTTGCTCCTGTTTCTTTTTATTGATCTATTAATCTACTTAATTGTTTATATATTTATGGCTTTTTATATGTTGGTCACCTGGTAGCTAATCCTTATCTCGTGTCCTATTTTGGCAAAAGGCATTTTAATTTTGTTATATATGGACTTAATTTCTTTTTGAGAAATTGTAAAATTATAGCTGACTACTGATTTAATCAGTGGGTTATAATATTGCTTCCTTGAATTCTGTAAACAAACATTTATTTTCACCACAATATATATTTTTATTTTCCCAATGTATAGTTGTTTTTCTTGGGTTTGTTTGGTTTGTTTTTAAGTCAATATATTAAATAAGTAAATAAATCATTTCTACTCCTTTTCATTGTGATTTAACATAGAAAACTTCTGTATTCCTAATATTTTTTTCATCAGGAACATTCCCTGGGGCCAGCCACAGGGCATAGCTATCCTAATACTTGTATTCCATCTTTCTTATCCATTCCTTGATACTGTGTTTGGACAGA
This sequence comes from Rhynchonycteris naso, assembly GCA_037038555.1. Lineage (NCBI taxonomy): Eukaryota > Metazoa > Chordata > Mammalia > Chiroptera > Emballonuridae > Rhynchonycteris > Rhynchonycteris naso. Next base: position 16,667,772 of record CM072996.1, read on the forward strand.
CTGTCCATACAATGACTAATGAGAAGAGCAGCAGACAGTGATACAACCATCAACTATCCTGCTAAAGTTTCAGTTACTGAGGTTTCTCAGCTGGGACCTGAAGTGTCATTTGTGTGGTACTACTCCATGTGCCATTTTGGAGTGAGCGTTGAGATGGAAGAACCACTTGATATTCAAAATGTAAGCCTATTCCTGGAGCATATGTGCTATGATTTGAGTTACCTGATCCCAACTTATTAAATATGTGTTGAACACCTATGTTTCAGGCACTGTATTAAGGTCTGGAGATATGGCAACAAGCAAAACAGATCAAATCTCTGCCTTTATGGTGCCAACATTCTAATGGGAACCTAAGGAGTCAGAAAATAATTTTTTAAATCACTTTCAGAGTAAGACTTCTATTGGTAAATCCTCAATGTCTGCTTTTATGTGGGGCATAGCCTACTGAGGAGTCTAAGGAAAAGAATGGGTTCTTGTTTTGTTTTGTGATCTTTTTAACTTAAATATTAGCAATTAGGGTGGCCCCAGCAGGCTGAAATATTTTGTCAGTTAGAAGTCTGCTGGTGGAGATTTAAAGATGATAATAATGAGTGTGCTTTATTTTCCCAAGCTTTCCTGATTGTAAGAACACACAACCTCTCCTAGAAGGTAGCTCAGTTGGTTAGTGCAATGTCTCAACATGCTGACGTTGCAGGTTTGAGCCTTGGTCAGGGCACATACAAGAATCAACCAATGTGACTGCGTAGGTGAAGCAACAAATTGATCTCTCTTCTTCTCTCCCTCTCCTATCCTTTGTTGCTCTTCCTTCCTCTCTCTTTCTAAAAATCAATCCTGCAGAGGAGGTGGCATCTTAGAGTGCGAGCAGATGGTGACAGAGGGCCAAGACTTCCAGATAGAAGGAACAGCGTGAAAAAAATCCAAAGGTCAGAAAACACAGATTACAGGGAACCAACCACAGGACTAAAGAGGAGAGGTTTTTGTAGACACATACCTAATTTTAGAACATTTAACATTGTATTTAAGATGGACAGATTTCACATATGTATTAGGTATCAGAATACCTTTTGAAAATTTGAAGTTATAGCAGCACAGAGCCATTTTCCCCCTGGGTACCCTCTGCTGAGACTAAGTAATAGCTACCCCCTCCATAGGGAGCATCTATCTACCCTCTAATTCTCTTGAGCCAATGTAAACATCGTGTTATCTGCTCAGCCCCTGTGTGCACTTGAGTGCAGCCCTTTAAGTAGAAGATGTAGGGTAAGTGGTAACAGATGAAGCTAGAAAGATGGATTGGGTCATTGACAGGTTCCCTCCCCAGGGAATTAGTTAATGGAAAAGTCAGCTAAGGCTACTGCGCTTGTCTGCTGTGAGCTACTTAAATCAGCTTTTAGCACTTCCCTCTGCAAGGAGACAGAGCCAGGACACAGTGACAGCTGGGTACACGTTGACTCCTGCTGAGGAATTTACAGTCTGCTAAGCCTGCTGGGCAGATAGCTAGTCCTCTGGGCAGAACGTGGGCATCTGGGAAGCGGGCAGGGCCATGGAGTTGTGTGCTTTTCTGAAAAGGTGGAACTCGTTGGTGATTAATGAAGTCCTGCCTCTCCATTATGACCTCGAGGCTTGTGCTGTGACTTCAATGTTAGCTTTATTTAGACAGCCAGGTAGATGCTAACAGCTCCGTGAAGGAGCAGACCAATGAATTTCTAAGATTCATTTGGCACTTTTCCTAACCTAGAGATCAATGCTGGAACGCATTTTGAGGAAAGAGAAAAAGAAAGAGGGAGGGAGAGAACTACAAAAAAAAAGAAGAAAAGAAATAAAATGTCAATAAATATTTATTGATCCCCTACTGTGTACCACATACCTTTCCTGGTGGACAAACTGGTGACTATTGGAAAAACAGCTGTGGTAGGTGTGCTCGCTTGCACTTTGCACGATTAGTGTGTGAGCACAAGGCAGAGCCACGTGTGTATAACCTATGTAAGAGTGTGGGAGCTTGCACTCTGGGCGGATTATGGATTGCTTGCCCACCTCTCCAAGGGGCCGTTTGATCCCTGCTGCCATGAGATCGGTTTCCCCTGCCTGTTTGCTCATCTGCCACTGCAAGACTGTATCAAATGGGCATGGCCCAGCACTTTTCGGTTCCACAGTTCCTCTACCGTCTGCCCAAGTCCAACACAAACCTGCCTGGCCTTGGCCACCGGCATTACAGATGACCATATGATGGAGAACATGCTAGACATGATATTTTTCTCAGAATAATATAGAAGTTTTATCTGAATACAAAAAAAAATACATGAATGTGAAGGCTCTGAGTCAGTTAAACCAGCAATAGATGGAAACTGGGTGAGAGGATCCAGCCACTTGTGCTCAGCTTACACACCCCTGATGACTGACGCTCATTCTACAATATGGGTAGAGGAATGCAGTATTGACTCAGTTCAGGACAGCTGATGTAATGACAAGAGCAGACTTTTGGAGTCACCGTATGCACAGTTTAAACTGCTCTGTCATTTATAAGCTCTGCAGTAACTAGCAAGTGTCTTTGAGCCTCAGTTTCTTCTGCAAAATAGGAATCATGACTGTTTGTATTCTATCAGTGTTGGTAAGAATTCGAGGATATCACTTTTTCAGATGCTCAGTAGGTATTCTACCAACAAGAAGTCACATTCCCTTTTCTGCTTTCTTAGTGACATTTTCCAAGTCATTAGCAATCCTGACTAGTTTTATTTATGCTAAGGATAGAAGACAAAATGAATTCAGATCGCGAACCTATACATGAACACTAATGAAAAATAAGTCTTTTCTCACGTCTTCATCTGGCTGTCTGCATAGTATGTCTCTTGATGTGTGCTGGTTTGTCTGCTGTTCCTGACTTCAGACACTGAACTTTCAGTCATTGTCACACCAGCAGCGCCGAGTAATTCCACACAGGAGTCTGACATTTCCAGTTGAAAAAAAAAATTAATTGATTAAAATTCAACAGGCATGTAGTGTTCGGCATTTAAAGGTTGAGGGATCTAAAGAACTATCAACTGTAAGATAATTCAACATTTATTGTGGGTGGCGACCACCGGGAGGTGTTCCCTTCCCTCGTCGCCCCTTCATTTGACTGCTGGGAATATAATCATGGCAAATTTAATTACAGCCTCAAGATGGGCTGTCCTTCTTTGGTGTCTTTTGTAGCTGGGCTTCCCCAAAGGAAGGAAACATCAATTTGGCTCTCCATGGATTAGGCTCTCACTCCTGTTAAGCAAAAAAGAATCTTTGCTCTCCTTGCTTGTGTCCTCGGGAACTGCTTTTCTTTACCTTTTACAATTTCCAGGATGACCGCAACCGGCTGGTCTTTGTGTAAAGAGGGAGAGAGAGCAGAAAATCTGAGGTCCTTGAGCTCCAGGACTTGACATATTTTATGCTCCATGCTTGACCTATTATGCGGGCATGTTGGAGGTCCTGGTCACCATCTTAGAACAAATGACTAGCATAATTCTGGCACAGAGTAGGTAAACTGGCCATCAACTTTTGTTGATTATTAAAAGACCAAGCTTGGGCTGTTTCAACTACTCTTAGATCTTAGGCAAGTTACTCACTCTGGTCCTCAATTTCCATCTTAGTAAAACAGGGACAGTTACGCCTCCTTCACAATTATATTGTTTGACAACCACCTGTGAGCTTTAGATTTCCTCTGTAGACAGTGATCTTTAATGCATGCACTGGTTTTTCAGGTCAACAGACGCCCTACTCCTGTGTTTATTAGTTTAAAATGAATTAGAATTCATGCTATGTAGCAGGAAGAATGGAATACCACAATCCTGGGCTCTGAATCTCTGTCCTGCCACCAAGGTGTGATGTGGCCACTAGGCCTTAATTTACTCATCCGTCAAAGGAGAGACCTATGTCAGAAAGTCTCCAAGGGCCCATTGAGCTCTGATAGTCTTTGATACGTGTTCCTGATTTATCAGGACTTTGTTCATTAGAGAGCATTTATTGAGTCTTAATAGTGATTTGAAATTAAAGCAAATAAATGAGTTATCATGTGAAAACATGAGATGGCAAGGGATGACGGGACTGCTCTCTGCAAATGTCTAACGACGTTTTATGATGGGGCTGCATATCATTTCGTTCTCATTTTCACTAAGAGAAATAGGCTTGGTTTATTGCAGGCGAGCATGTAATTAGATATATGGAGATATTTCTTGATTACCACAGGGATGAAATGATGCTTACATTTAGTCTCTCTACAGGTGAGAGCTAAAGTCCCCAATGAGTCAATCAATGAATCAACAAATATTTGCTAATTCTGCTTACTGCTCATTTTCTTCACAACATTTTACTCAAAGCAAGGATCATAAACCATATGCATCAGGATCACCTGGAGCTCATGTCAAAAAATGTAGATTCTTAGACACACTGCTACTGAATCTGACTCTCTGGGGCTAATTTCTAGAACTGGCGTTTTAATAATCTCCCTAGGTGACATTTCTGTGCATCCTCATTAGGCAAATGCTGTTCTTGAGTTTAGGGGTCTAAACAATATTTTTCTCCCAGCCTGGTGACTATTAAAATAATAATAATGGCAGATGCTATTCATTGAGCACTGGCTATGGGACAAACATCTTGCCTATATCATTTATAATAGTTACATTTACACTGTGATGTAGGTATGATCCCACCTAAGAGATGAATAAAACGGGCACTGAGAGGCACGACCAGAAGTGGCAGAACCAGGGCTTGAACTCAGGTCTCCCGGCTCTCAGGTTCTGAGCCATAGCTGCTTTCCCAAAATGCTGGCTTCCAGGAAGGGTATTCCATGAGACTCGTGCTCTGCAGCCATGACCTTGCTTGTGTCTGAAAGACAAGAGGTAAAGACGGTCATAGAGAGGCCAGCTCATCCATCAGTTTGCTTCAGAAGGGAAATTTAGGCAGGGTATGGGGCTCTAGCTCCTTGCAGAAATGGTAAAGTATGGTTTCTCAGAAAATTCACTGATTTTTTTTTCTCTCTCCCCCTCAAGGTGAACCTGGGACTCTGTGTGTGATCTTACTGTGAGCCCTATAGGTTACTCCAAACAGAATAAGCTGATGACCTCCATTACAGATCTTAGTCCAGAGGAGGAACTGCAGGGAGGCACTTTCAAATGGACCGCATTTGCATTACTCATATAATTGCAAAATAAAATCTCCCTTTGGATTCTCTTATTGCAGAAATCAGCAGAGGTCCTGAAGGGTCTGGCCCTTCTCATTTTGGACAAGGAAGGCCAATATATTGTTAACTGGCAGAGCTGACAATTTCACAGTAGAAAATCAAATAACCACTTCTGCTCATTAGCAGAGACTACCTGAGAGGTGTTTCCGAAGCAGAAGGCAAGTTTGAGACAGGTAAAAAATAGGTCGGTGGTAAACAGATGTGGTTGATTTTAGGATACTCTTTCTTAGTCTTTCTCTACCATCTTCTAGGTAGCTGCAGTATAGGCTCAGATCTTCAATATGTGCTCAACCTATTTCATTGATGGTTTAAAAAGTCACCCAACCAGCTAATTTGGAATAGTTCAATGAAATCAAGATAGAGGCAGGGGGATGGTTGAAATGCCTCACTTCTCGGACTTTCATTCATTCAACTTGGCTTGATTGTCAGGCTAAAAGGCCTCGAAGCTGCAGAAACAGTTCCATTTTGGAAGAGCTCATGGTCTTTGGATTCATTTGCTATGGAAGGAAGGGGAAAAAAATAACCTACCACTGGTGAATTCTCAATTTAAAAGAGATGACAGGGCAGGATTATGTCAATAAAATTAGATGAAATTAAGGTTATGAGGAGAGAATGAAGGGGATGGACATGAAATTGCCTGGGCACCCTGGGGTAAGTGATTTAACCTCTCTGGACCCTGGTTTCCTTATCTCAATTATGAGGGAGTTGGATTAGGCGATCTCTGTGGTCTTTTCTGGCTCTCACAGGCTATGATTCTACTTGTATTTTATAAAGTTAGAAGCTACTAAACATGTCCAGATGTATTTAATAGATCTAAATCTATTATAACATTTCCTCTCTGCTCAGAAAATCTGAAAACCAGCTTAGAATCTAAGGCTCCTTAGTGACAACCTGGCCCCACCTATCAATTTAGAGGTGAAGATGCTAACGTCCATCCAGAGAGGGAAAATCACTTTCCTGAGGTCCCATGCACATTAGTAGCTGGCACTCTTAGCTGGCAGGTGATCCAATGCATGACCCTCCCCACCTTGCTGTCTGCACAATCAGTACTGGGTATTTTTTTTAGAGTAGGTTTTTAGCCATAAAATCACTTGATTAGTTTTGGAACATAAAATGTATTATGTATGCCTCGAATTGCTTTTAGAACCAACAGGTTTATTGATATGAAAGGTGTAAGAAATATGAGAACTTTTATTTCCAAATTCCAAAAATATTAATAGAAAACAAAGTACCTTCTTACTATGTTTCTGCACTTTTTTCCTTTGTATCTGTAACTTATCTCCGATTAAGGATTTCCAGAGATATTGTGGAGGCAGTCATGAAAATGGTAGCAGGTATAGCATTAGTGATATTGATGTTGATAAAAGTTAGTGATTATATAATTAGTTTGATTATATAATTTTGAATACTTTTTATAGTAAAAATTTCTTCAGATATAAATGGTAAATAAAATTTATTCCATCAAATACATATAATGTAGACTGGTAGGACAAGCTTCAGGTAAGGATAGATCCAGGGAAGCAACAAGGTCACCAAGAAAAGTACCATGTGATTTCCTGTCTCCTCTTTCTACTTCAGCATGGGTTTTTATCCTAAACTTGGTTTATTTTTTGTAGCCATGAGGTGGTTGTCAGCAATCTCTGGGGTTACATACTCCCTGATACAATGAGAGACAAGTCATCTTTTGTTCTGACTGACCCACAGGATTTGAATTGCACTCTCATGAGACCCACTTGGGTCACTTATCCATCCTGAATCAATACCTATATAACAGCCATTGTCATAGTAAAATTAAGTTTGTTGGCTAACTAAAATCACTTCCAACTCCTTGAGCTGGGGAGAAGAATTGACTTCTTTCCCAAACTCCATGGATACTACACAGTGGTTAAGAGGAAGAATGGATGTTGGTGAGAACACCACAATGTATTCTGTGATCCTGAAGGTCAAGGTGAGGCTGCTGATGGGATGCAAGGCAGGAAGGTGACGAAGGTGGTCACGCTGATGAAGGGAGTAAAAGCATCAAGGAATTAAAGAGCATGGTAATAATGAGGGTGACAGTCCTAGAGAGGTGCTAAAAGTAAAGATGATAATGAGGTTAGTGACAAAGAAACAAGCAAATAGCCTGACCAGGTGGTTGTGCAGTGGATAGAGCATTGGACTGGGATGTGGAGGACCCAGGTTCAAAACCCCAAGGTCGCTGGCTTGAGCACAGGCTTATCCGTCTTGAGCACAGGTTCATCAGCTTGAGCACGGGGTTGCTGGCTTGAGTGTGGGATCATAGACATGACCCCAAGGTCACTGGCTTGAGCCCAAAGCTGCTGGCTTGAAGCCCAAGGTGGCTGGCTTGAGCAAGGAGTCACTCACTCTGCTGTTGCCCCTCAGTCACGGCACATATGAGAAAGCAACCAATGAACAACTGAGGTGCCACAATGAACAATTGATACTTCTCATTTCTCCATTCCTGTCTGTATGTCCCTATATATCTCTGTCTCTATCACACACTCAAACACACAAAAAGAAACAAGCAATATGCCAATATTCAAGTGAATTTGAGTGCATGTCCCATGCATTTTTCCAGACTAATTTGCCCCTGGCCACAGCTCTTATATTTCCCTTTATATAATGCTATTGTATCCCCTTTTCCTAGCCACTGCTTATTGGCTCAAGGATGATCACCTGACCCGGGAAAATCCATTCTATAGTTTGGGGTATCCTAAATAAATCAGAACCTCTATCAAGGATTTTCACTATGACACAAGTTGTAGTCAGATGATGATGAACTCTTGAAATGGCAGGTCCAGTGTCTATCATTGTTGTATACTGAAGTATCATTGTTGTATACTTGTTTGGAATTATTTATTTCTTCCCAACCATGGCTGTGCTAGCCTTCCCCATAGCCTTGAGTCTTTGCAATGTGACATACCCTGACCAGTATGATATATGTAGACATGATGCTAGTCTCATGTGAACAGAAGCTTTCAATTTGATCACATGGGTTGGCTGAATTCTTTTGTTCTGGGCCACCTCTATGATAATAGCACTTCCCAGATACTGGCTTCCCCTTCCACCTGAGTTGCCGAATAAGATGTGGAATCCAGCTGAGATTAGCAGAGCTATAGTTGACCCACACCCTCAAGAAATGTGCGTAAAAATTAAATATGTGTTGATAAGGTTTTGAGGTTGTTTGTTATACAGCATAACCTACATAAAAGCTGACTGATCCACTTACACTCAGACCTGGAGCTAACAACAAAGTTTGCAAAACCTCATGAACCTGCAGATATGAGGGAACAGAGAACCCATAAGAAATGATAGGGAGTTGGTCTGCAGAAAGAATTGAAGAATATTTCAACATTTCTGTCCTGGGGAGAGCTGGAGGAATAGGGCTGAGTCTCAAAACATTGCAATGGCAAGATGAGGGCAATGCCCGATGCAATAGCCCCGCGTAGAATCAGACTCAAGCCTTCTAACTTCATCCCTACAGCTGTTATCAGCAGAAGCAGCTCCACACTGGGCCTTCTTCCCATGGCTCTTGTATTGTAAGTGAGGATTCATTCCTTGCTGGTTTATTTCCTCTTAAAACTGGATGGAGTGGGCATCTCACTACCATTGATTCAACTCCCTTTCTTACTGAGGGCATTTCCAATAAATCAAACCTTCAGCATGAATCCTATTTTCTAAAAGTTATCTTTTAACTCAGTCATAATTTTGGTTAAGACACACACCTTTCAGTGAACAGTGGCATTTTCTCTCCGAGAGAGAATTCCTGAAGTTAAACATTTCCATAAATACTTCGAAACAATACCCTATTTATTTTTGATGTCACATAAATATTGGTGAAACACAAGCAGAAATTTAAGAGATTATGTCTGTGGGATCTCAATTTCCTCACCTGTGGAAAGAAAAAAGTGAATAATAATATCTATGCAAGTATTATTTAAGAGGAAGTGTGGAGGGTGTCTGACACGTAGTAAGGACTCTACAAATGACAACTATTATTAATATTGAGGGAAAGGATGGGATGGGATAGCAGAAAGAAAAGGAAGTGGAGAGAATTTATAAGTTAAATAACAAATACAGAGACCCCCGAGGAGCTGTTTGGGAGAAGGCAGAGGACAAATTATGCAAACACCAAACCTGTCCAATGCTAACAGGAAAGGAAACCCAGAGTGAATTCCATCTGCTTTCTGCCTGCACCTGCTATTTATTTACTTTTCAGCTTCATTGATCGAAACCAAATTGTTATTTAAAAGAAAAAACACAACACTCAAAACATAAGGAAAGAAGAGAGAGAGAGAGAGTGCAAGAGGGAAGGAAATAAGAAAAGAATAGCGAACTTTGACTGAGTCCACACTGGGAGCTAAGCACTGTTTTGAGTCTCGCATGAACTCATACACTTGCCACACTTGCCTCTCACGACAACTCCACAGGGAGGTTCCTCTTGTTGTTCCTGTTTTATAGGTACGAACTAAAATGTAGAGATATTGAGTGATTTGCCCCAAATCTAACAGCTGCTAAGAGGGAAAGTCAGAGTTTAACCCAGCTGGTCTGGCTCTTTAAATCCCTACCTTATACAGCCTGACAAGGTAAGCTAGTATGAAAGGGGCAATAGCCTAGGAGAGGGAGGAACAGGACAAAGAATATCACCTTTTCACCGTGGTTGAGCAGAGCTTTATATGTGGGAGGGACAGAAGTCTGATTTGGAAGCAGTAGAGTTTGGGACCCATTCCTGATGCTTTTTACTTACAAGTACCGTGTGACTTTGGAAGGTCCAGTACATCTCTTTGAACTTCAGTTGGGTTCTTTTGGTTGTTTCTTTGCTTTGTTTTGTTTTGTTCATTTTCCAAATCCTGTAGTTTTCTCACTCATCTCTGTGGATAAAGTAATAATAAGACAACACTTAAATTTGACTGTTGCAAAAACTAAATCATGTAATTTAAAGTAATTAATGCATCGTAGCTGCTCAATAAATGATAGCTGTTATCATGATAATTACATGTTACTATAAAAATTAGTTGTAGAGGAAGAATCAAGAACTTCTCCCTGAAAGAAGTGATGTTTTAGCAGTTTCTGGCGGATGGGGAGGATTGTCATAGGTCAAAATGAGATGGGTTGGGTGTTCTCAGAGAAGGGAGAGCATAAGCCAGGCATTGCTGTGGGAAAACACAAAACTGATGTTCTGAATTCACTATTTCAAGAATCAGAGCTGTAAGTGATAGCTTTTAGAATTGTGTTACTGTAAAAATTGTTGAAAGGCCACCTTTAGGAGCTTTCATGTGGCACCCCCTTAGTCATCCAGGAACTTTTACTGAGTAGAAAGACATTCCCAGCTGGATCTCCAAGCTGGAGGTTTTGTGGTAGCAAGACGCAGATAGACCACAATCTGTTTTAGCAACATTGCCAAGGAGTGTCCTTCAGAGACCCTCTCCTCCCCCAAATAGTAGCTTCTCCCGTCATATTCTACTAAAGCTACTAGAGCAGCCACGGACCAAAGCCATTATGGGATCAGAGGCCAATGCCAGAATCTTATTATTTAAATCAGGCCCAGAGTGGTTTAGGCTCCTCAGCTACATCTCCTTGTCTATCACTCTTCTTTATCCAAAACCTATGAGCTAAAAGGGCAACATCTTCCCCCACTGAGTCAGCCTGCGATAGCGAGATGGGGAGACTAACAGTCAAGGATAACCCTACTTAACAGGAGGAGAAATGGAAGTGTCATAGATGTCACCACTCTGGGTAAAGGTTGCCACGTCTTCTCTTTGAATGGCCTTTGAATAGGCTCTGCATCTTCTTTCTGGGAGCAATTCCTGAGTTTCCTACTTTCCTCAGCTCTTCACTTGTCTCTCTGGGATCTTGACTTCAATCCTCTGAGTTGTTCTTACTATTTTTTTAAGAAATGGTCCTTGTTTACAGCCAAGTAAATCTCTTAGCCTGTTTCCTGCCTAGGGGACATTGGGGGCTTAGAGGTCTTTTAGAAACATGAGCAATCTTGTCCCTTTTCATGTCTGTTGTTGATACAACTCCTTTAAGATCTTTATGGGCTTTCTCCATATCAATGTAGAAATGTAGACTCGAATGTCCGCTGCCATCCTGTAGACAGGACACTCTTTGCCATGTGTTGTGTGTTAAGCTGCTTTGGAAAATAATGCCTCTAAGATTCTGAGAAGCCCTTTGTCTGACTGAGAGGCTCCACTGGGCACAACTTTAAATCTTTCGGGTGTCTTAAAACCACTTTTGATGCCATCAGGTAATATTTTACTTTATGGATGATTTAAAATTTTAGTGAAGGCCAGATTTAGGGCAAAAGCGAATATTTTATTCATGATTTTTCACAGATCAATTCAGTGTAAAACGAGAATGGTTTAGGAAGTGTGCATCCATCTTTAAGCATTTCGCTCTATGTAGCCTAGTTATTCCATTTTTTTCTATACATTTTGCTTTTTAAAAAATTCCCAAACTAGTTTCACCCCAAAATAATATCCAATTATAATGTTTTCTTGACCAGATATTATTTCTTAGTTCTACTCCGCAATTACATTTATGAAATAGGGTTATAATTTCCATTTTACCGTTTAAAAAAGCGAGGCTCAGAGAGGTTAATTTTCATTCCAAAATTACACCACTGTTAGCATAATTGGTGTTTAAACTTCAATTTGTCTGTCTTCAAAGCTAGGAAATTGACCATTTCAGTCCACCCTGTCTCATCATAATAATCTCACCCTCTGGCCTCACACTTTACAGTTTACCCAGTGTGATCTCATTTAATCTCATTTCATTCAAGCCTGACAGATTGGAAAAGGAGGAATCTGTCCTGGCCACGTAGACAGCTGAACTAAAGCATAAAAGCTCCCTCTTCTCTCATCTTCATCAACAAAACATACATAATTTAAAAACAGCCTGACCAGGCGGTGGCGCAGTGGATAGAGCGTTGGACTGGGATGCAGAAGATCCAGGTTCGAGACCCCGAGCTCACCAGCTTGAGCGCGGGCCCATCTGGCTTGAGCAAAAGCTCCCCAGCTTGGACCCAAGGTCGCTGGCTCCAGCAAGGGGTGGCTCGGTCTGCTGAAGGCCCGCGGTCAAGGCACATGTGAGAAAGCAATCAATGAACAACTAAGGTGTTGCAACGGAAAGAAAACTAATGATTGATGCTTCTCACCTCTCTCCATTCCTGTCTGTCTGTCCCTATCTATCCCTCTCTCTGACTCTCTCTCTGTCCCTGTAAATAAATAAATAAATAAATTTAAAAAGAAACAATATTCCTTCTTCCCTGTGGCAAAAATAATAATAATAATAATAATTGATTTGCGGGATCATTTTGAATCAAGTAACCTAGATTTCTTGATAAACAGCCAGTGTAAGTGCTTCTTAATTCTTAGTGTCTCTCCCCACTTTTACTTTTCATGGAATTCTGTTGATTGTTGCAATGGGAGTGGTGGTCCTGTGGTTGTGGAGAGGCGTCAGACTGGGCTTCATTTGTGCCACCTGGGTGCTAGCCTTGGGGACACACTCACTCAGGCTGCTGTCAGGACTTGGGAGGACCCGGGCTCAGAACCAGTAGAAGTTGTACATCCTCTACTATGATTTTCTTTTAACTTCACTCAACAGTAAAAAAAATAAATAAAACACACCAGTTTGGAACTCGGTGCTGTCACCATTTTGAGCTACCACCTAGTGGCACTGTGTGCCAGCCAGCAGTTCAGATGGGCAGCTCGGCCTGTCCTCTGTGTAGCAGGGTTGGTGAGTCCCAGCGACGGCCTCTTTTAGCGCATTTTGACCTTGCTGTCCTCCAATTGTAAAGGGAAAGGGAGAAAAAATGCAAGTGCTGCTCCTTGTAGCAAAAAGAGAGCTGCAGTAAGCTTACTACAAGCAAGGGGAAGATGGAAGTCCCGCCGGCGTGATGCTTCAGTGTGCGTGTGGGATGCTGGGAGCAGGCTGCAGCCCACTGTAGCCGGAGTTCCTTAAGCAGTGATTTCTCGTCTTCTATAAAACGGGGATGATAGTAAAAGTCCTTTCTCCCACGTTACATGACAATTAAATTACATCATCATGAATGGTGTTACTTAGAGACGTCGTGAGGCAGTGGTTTTCGAGGTAGCGGTTCCTGGCCAGCAGCCTCAGCAGCACCCGGGAACTTTGAAATGCACACTCTCCAGATCCACTGAATCAGAAGCTCCAGGAGTGGGCGCTGCAGCCTGTGCATCGCGGAGCTGTCCAGGTGTGCCTGGCGCGTCGGAGCGCGGATGCTGCTCTAAGCCCTGATGGAGAAACACGGACTCTGCAGTGAACGGATCTGGATTTAAGTCCTTTTTCTGCCTCCTGCTAATTACGTGATTTGGGGTGAATTGTACAGCCTGTTAGGGTCTCCGTTTTCTCATCTGCAAAGTTGGAACAAGGTTATGTTTATTCTGGATTCGTAATGAAAATTTTAAATCCTGTATTTGCCATATAGCAAGTTTTGAGGGCATGGCACCTGGTTGTTTTGTAGTTTTGGTCATTGTTTTTATTACTTCTGGCTTTCATTGCACCTAATCCAACTTATCAAATGAAAGAGCACGTAGGAGTTTCTATGTTTACCGAACCAGGATAGCGGCATATACCTCATACAATCATTGGAAATGTGAAAAAAGAAAATACATGTAATATACTTAGCACAGGGCCTGGTCCATAGTAGGCGCTCAACAAAAGGGCGTGCATTTTACCATCACCCTCATCTTAATCATTATCCTGAGCTCACAGTTACCTCTTGAGGTATCAACATACCTCAGGTTTGTCTCTCTACAAGACTGCAAGATGCCCGAGATCACATACCCTGTTGAGCTCGCAGCTGGTTCTTCACCCAGAATGGGCGCAAATATTTGTAAAATGTATGTTGGAAACAGCAGCAGCGGGCAAAGACTTTTCAAGTATTGTGGGAGTGAGTGAGTGTGTGTGTGTGTAGGAGTGTGTGTGTGACTATGTGTGTCAATGGCGATTGTGTTTCTGTGTGTGTGCCACAGTCCTGAAGGGCTAGCTCCCTCCTCCCCCGTGTGTGGAGCTCTGCCTCACACTTACAGCCTCACCAACTGGAATGGCTCCTGGGGGACTCTTCCGTGCCACTCTGTTTTCATCCCTTGCCCAAGCAAGCCATGCAGCCTACCCTGCCCGCCCTCATCAGCACGGAGCCACAAGATCAGAGCTGGGGGCATTCATGACATGTGCTTACTAATCGGTGTGAATGATGGTGGCCAAAAATTGAGAAAAAGAATAACTAGCTCACCTACAGTTAATATTTTCATTTTCAAACAGAAAATGAAGGGCCTTTGTAGGATATTCAAAACCCCAAGACGCAACACTCCAAAAAATTAAAATAGGCCCGAGAGCTGCTCATTCTACCTCAACCAAACCGTGGATCCATTCCCAAATGTGTGCTGAGAATGTACTGTGTGCCAAGCACAAGCTAAGTCCGATGCTTATAGAGAAAAATAATACAAGTCATAATTGACGAGGGAATGGGGAGGGGCTGGAGAAAAGAATAGTATAATTCTAGTACAATATGGTAACTGTGACCATGTGAGAAGCGCTGAGCACTGCTTTCTGATGGATCGAGTCCAGGCAATTTTTCCAGAGTGAGCGGCATCAAAGCCAGGTTTCCCCGGAGAGCTGGCATGATAGTTAACCAGATGAAGGAGACGAAGGCATAGACCTGCACACAGTGTGACATCATGAGGCTCGCTGGGAAACCTACATAATTCAATAAGAGTGCTAATTGTAATAATAAAAGAAAGACACTAGCTAACATTTCCATAGCACTCACCACATGCGCCCAACCCTGATCTGAGCATTTCACATGTTATAACGCATTGAATAACAAGAATGTAGGTTCCTGGGAGTTGAAGGGCATTCATTGGGCAAAGTGAGGTTCAGAGGTCCATGATTTTGGGTCTCAGGTTTTGTAGGTAGGCTTGAGGAATGAGGGCTTGACTATGGGGTGGTGGGTATTATGAAAGGGCATGGCTTGATCTTAATCAAGCACATGTTTTAGAATGATTGTTCTCACCACTTGGTGGGGGATGGGTGGGGAGACACATCAGACTGGAGCCGTCCAGGTGAGAGATTTGTGCACCTGAATCAGGAAGCGGTGTTGGACACATCAATACAGAGTGACTTGCGGGAGGCCACACAGCTAGATTCAGAGCCGTCCCTTTCTCCCCAGCTATATTGAGGTAAATACTTAATACCCAGAACATTTCATATATTGAATGTATGCATGTTGATGAGTTCAGACATATGTATACTTTCTCTGTGACCGCAGAGTCTTTACTGCCTTCTCTGCTCTACAGTGTCTCTCGGATACCATCAGACTTAGGGGTGTCACTGACCCCACCCTCTAGCCGTTGCTGCTTACTGGGTGCGTTATCTGACATGCACTTTCTTTCTCTGAGCCTCTTATGATGCTAAATGATGATAACAAAACCTTGTTTGCTTACATGTTGAACAAGTCAACTCCCTTTTGTGCTTTACAAACATGACACTGTGATGTAAGTGTGAGGGCTGTGCTGTGTATATGGGGAAAAGGAGGGTGGGGATGGGTGTGAGGGTGAAGATGGTGAGGGCCACACCTTCAGTTTTACAGACCAAGCTCTATCTGTTTATTAATCCCTGGCAGTATCCGGCCCTGACCCCCTACCCCCTTCCAAAAGGGATTAATTTCTTTCTCTTCTCTTATCCCATTAAAACTATAGCCTAGGCTTTATTTACGTCAAACAGATTGTAGTCCTGAAATAATAATTAATTCTGGGTAGAGAATCGCTGATGTCTAGTTCAATACCTGACCTCCCCCCAAAGTCAGGGACTATAAGGAAAATTTAAAATACGTGTACCCGTATGTATAGACTTGAAGACAGAGCATTTTCCTTGCTATATTATTTAAGTATTCAGAATAGAAGTTGCCAGCCAGGGAAAATGACTGTTTGCAATATGTAATTTGCCTTCCAAACAAGCTCATTTGGGCTCTGACATTTGACAGAGAAAGGTCTGGGAAGATGAGCTATTCAGAAAGAGTGTCTTTGCATCTGACACCGCCTGAACTTTGGTAGGTTGATTTTTACAATCGCCAGCTCATCAAAGGTTAAACTCATTTAAATTCCCCCTTTCCTGACAAAGAAAGAAAACAAAATGCCACCAGCTGCCTTAACCTGCTGTCCTCAACTACAGTCACGAGCTGGGGGTTCTTAGACAACTCTTAATGTCTGCAAAATGTGCCGTGAAGTTGGCAAAGCTGACCTACCAAACCGCCGTGCACAGTTTCATCATCCTTTCCTCTCTTGGAAACCTCAGAGTTCTCCACTCTGTAGAAACCGGCTCCCTTCAATACTCCCTCCCGCCAATTACTCAGACCTCTGTCCCTTTTCTTTTCGAATCTCCTCGGGCCAGGCACAGAGCTGGACACTGTGTACATGCTGCGGAATGTGTATCTGCTGTCCTTGCTTCCAGCCCATCTCTCTCCTATGAGGCTGCAGTATTCATCTGACCGCTGTCCCTTCCCCATGTTGCTCCAGCCCTTCCTCCACAAGCACATGGGAACACTGATGAAGCACTCCGGTGACTGCAGAAACTGCCATTATGCAGCTTGGACCAGGACATAGAGCTTTTAGTGTATTCATTCATTTTACAAACAATTATTTAGTATACAGTATAAACCAAGCATACTATTGCAAGGCATTGGGAGATATAGCAGTGGTTAAGATAGGCAACAACTTGGCCCTGGCTGGGTCGTTGGCTCAGTGGACAAAGCACCAACCCTGGGCACCAGAGGTCAACCCCCAATCAGGGCACCTCTGAGAAGCAATCAATGAGTGTACAGCTAAATGGAACAACTAAGTGAAACAATGAGTTGATGCTTCTCTCTCTCTCTCTCTCTCTCTCCCTCTCTCTCTTTCCTTCTCCCTCCCTCCCATTCTCCCTCTCTCAAATCAATGGAAAAAAGTTTTTAAAAATTAGGCACCAACTTTTTCTGTCACAATAGATAATTAAATGAGTAAATAAATAAAGAGCACAAATATCAATATACAGTTTTGAACTCTAGTTACGAAACAAAACACTACTAGAAAAGAGAGGTTGGTATTTGGGGGAGTGGGTCTGGGAGGTCTCTGAAGTCTGAGGGAATGACAATTTAGGTAAAGCCTAGAACATGAGGAGGAGGATGGAAGCCTCCAGGCTTGTTCAAGGGAGGATGGTTGGAACCCACTGCGCCTGGAGAGCAGTGAAGGTGGACAGGTAGGCAGGGGCCTGGCTATGTGACTGCAGGTGGACAGGTAGGCAGGGGCCTGGCTATGTGACTGCAGGTGGACAGGTAGGCAGGGGCCTGGCTATGTGACTGCAGGTGGACAGGTAGGCAGGGGCCTGGCTATGTGACTGCAGGTGGACAGGTAGGCAGGGGCCTGGCTATGTGACTGCAGGTGGACAGGTAGGCAGGGGCCTGGCTATGTGACTGCAGGTGGACAGGTAGGCAGGGGCCTGGCTGTGTGACTGCAGGTGGACAGGTAGGCAGGGGCCTGGCTATGTGATTAATAGCTCAGAAGACGGTCATTCTCAGCCCTGATGTTTAATGCTGGGGAGCTTTTAAAAACTGCAGCTGCCCTGCAGTTTCCCCAAAGTAAGTCACTTTGAGCATCACAGGGAGGGTTCTGAGCATGCATCAGTTTAGAAAGCTCTTCAGGTGGTTCAAATGGACATCTAGGATTGCCAGACTGGCCCAACCTCCTTCTGGGATTTAATCTCTGTGTTGCCGGTCAATCCCCCTTGCACCATCCCACCATATCCTCTCCCCGTGGAATACCCTGACCACTTTCATACCTCGTTTCACTCTACTCGTTGAGTTTCCTCAAATTAAAATTTAATCCCCTGCCCTGTACATTGGCTGTGGATGTATTGGGCTGCTAAAACCCTGACTGAGAATGGCTTCAATGGAGGCTCTTATTATGAGTTTCAAGGTTAGTGTTGGCCGACGTTGGTTCAGAAGCTCAGGAATACCAGGGCCTGCAAGTCAACCTTCAGTGCAGGAGGAAAGGAAGAAATATGGTCCTCAGGTCCTTCTCATAAGGAAAGCAAGAGTTTTTCTAGAAGCCCCTATTCCTCCTTGGCCATATCTGTGGGGTAAGCCAACTTTAGCTGCTAGGGAGGTTGAGAGAGTGAAGGGTAGGATTTGAAATGACTCAGATCCACCATGTTTCATCACACTGGGCTTGGTGCTGAGTTCCTGTTAAAAGGAATAAGGGGGAGTAGCTATTGTTTAGAAAACAACCACACATGCTCTGAATCTGCTCAACAAACTCCTACCATTTCTCCATGGATGGCAATTATAGTCCGCAGGATAAGTGGTACATACCCAAGGTAACTGGTCCTAGAGGTTATGAGAAATAACATGAAATAGAAGTGGCTCTTATACTCAGTTTTAAGTTGGGTAATTATTTTTTTCTGATCCTTGAGTGAGGTAAAGGCAGGAGGATTTAGAGAGAAGGTCAAGGGCAGAAGCCTGCATCTTTGAGAAATACCACACTCTAGTGGTCTGCCCGGATTCCTCACTGTGTAGTGCTCTGTAAAATTAAAGGACTTCAGAGAAGTAGGGGACCCGTGAGGAGAAAATATCAAGACCTCTTGGTTGACACTGGAGGAAACAAGACCTCATAGGATTTCTCTGGTAGACAGAAGGAGAAAAGGATTCCAGGCAGCAAAGAACACAACTCCAGTCCCGCTGTCGATATCTGCAGAGTTTGGGGAGAGGATGGCACCCAGAAAGAGGATCCCCAAACTTCACCAGGATGGGGGGTTAAAACCGCCTTTGATAATTTCAGTCTCTGTGATCAGCACCCATGTAGAGCCCAGGAAGGGGCTGCTTCCTCCAAATGCTTCTTTTGGGGCCATTAGCTCGTATTTGGACCCTATCCCCAGATGTCCCTGACACTTTAAAATCCCCCAAAAAAACTATTTTAATCAATTTCCTCTCTGCTACAAGCGGTAGAAGAGACAATAGGCTCTCACCCCAGGGAAATGTGCTCAGTTCGCTGCTCAGAAATTCTGGTGGTGAAATTAATCAAAGCACGTCTATTTTCAGCTCCTGACCCTGGACTCCTGTGGATGGGAACTCATACTGTCTATGGATAAGTCTGACTATAATAATAACTAGCCTTACACGCGTTCTTTCATTAAATCCTTATAACCTAAAGAGGTACATTTCATTATCATCCTCAGTTTTCAGTTGAGAAAGTAGAGACAAAGAGAGGTTAGACAGGTCTCACCAGGGTGGTCAGGATAGAATCAGACAGACTGGCTCCAAAGCCTGTGTCCTTAATTAATATTCAACTTCCTAACATAAAACCATTATAATAGTTTGCCTCCCAGTCAGGAATCTCTTCCTCAGACCACTTGGATTCTGTCCTTTGGTGTCAAACCAAATGACTCTAAACCCATGACTATAACAAGCCCACCATCCTATTCACTATGTGATCACAGGCCAACAAAGTGAGCTACAGACAAGCCATGAGCCCCTGAAGAACCAGCTGCCACTTTTCCTTCTCTCACCTTCTTCTCACTTTCTCTCCATTCCCTTGTTTCTCCCTCCTGTTGGTTTTGTGTCTGGCCCCGTGTTTGCCTCTCACCTTAGGCTGACTCTGCTTTGACAGTTTCAATCCGCTGTGCTTTTTAAAAGACAAGGATTGTCTGACTTTCCTGCCCCCACCCCACAAAGTAGACTCCCTGATGCTCTGGTTCATTTTATGGAGCCAGTTCAAGTCCCTGTGACCCCAATGGCAGCGTCAACTGTGTCTGCTCCAGACCCTTAAAAGGTTGTATTATTTGCCTTCCTGTTTTGCTGCTATCATTGTTAGTGTTTATTCTTAAAGATAGTGTTTATCGAATTCTTACTTTGCATCAAGCACTGAGCTAGGCACTTGATCTGTCTGACCTCAATAATTCACCCGTCTTCAAACCCTATGAGGTAAGAATTATTATCACCCTCTATTGTGCATACAAAGGGATTGAACCCCCAGCAAGATCCAATCACCTGCACTGGGCCCCATAAGCCATAAGTGGGCAAATAGAATCCAAAACCCAAGTCTGACTTCTAAAGCCTCAAAGAACAAGCTTAAAGCCTCCTTTCAATATTAGTGGAACATTTCCCCGAGTCTTCTCTATTCCAAAGGCCTGCTACCACTTGGCCTTTGCCATAACATCACCTTCCTCTTCTCACCATCCTTATCTCTACTCAGTGTGCCCAACGTTAACCTGATTTCAGAGGTGGGTGGAGACCTGTAGTCACTGCTCCAGGTGTGGTCTGACTGGCACAACATATGTACTTGACCTGTCACCCCCTTCATCCTTTATGGCCCATTTCCAGTGATGGAGGCAATACATTATTTTGGCTGCCTCTGAGGCCCCCGTCAACAGAATTTACTGCAGAAGGTTATTGCTTCTGGATGCCTCTACTATTAACTATGAAAATGGACCAAGTGAGGGGGAAGTTGAGGGGGTACTAGGAGAAGCAATACCTAGTGGGGAAGACTGTTAGAAGACTCTCGTGATAAGAGGGAAGGTGTTGTTTACTGTGGAGACATAGGTAAGATATTATCCCATACTTGATGCCGATGACCCAGCTTTTTCCTGGAAATCCCCAGGTGGGAAGGCCAGCCATGGTGAGGCCATCTGACGTACCTACCTTTGTATTCTTCTAGGTAGTTAGTAATTTTTATGCTGAGCCCCCTTGGTCCTTGTGGTCCTGTGACATAATAGAATCAAATTAAAGGCCCGTTTACCAGATTTATTGTCGATTATTTATAATCCCCCGGTTTCAAAGTGCTTCTTTATAGAGTGCTTAAGCTGCCATAAAGGCCCGCACATGCACGGCACATTATGTCCCAAAGCTGCAGCAAAAAGGGAAAAGATTATTCCCAATTATTTCATTTAGTCTACTTTATTGTTTTATTGTAATAAACTGCCATACCTTATGCCACTTTAAAATCAATAGTTTGCATTAAAAATAATGAAACATGGCTATTAATCATGTTTAGCATGTCTGCTATTACTTTCTGATAGTGAATCCATAATATACAGAGGGTAATAATTATTCACTTCCAATCAATAAGAACATCTCCAAATGCTCCAACGTGTCCCACTGCTCTTGCATCACCGGGAGCTAATGACCATGAGGGCTCCTAGTTGGCATAGATTTAAAGGTTTCTAGTTGGCATAGATTTCTTTATGCTCCCCTCCCCCATGTCAGAGAATTCCCTGACTCTCAAAGCATCCTTTTTAATTTCTTGAGACGATCTGATAAAAGAGTGAAATGTCTGGGCTTTGGAGTCAGACAGCCTAAACTTAATTCCCAACTCCAGCCCTCATCAGTACCGTTTGAACGATCCTTGGCGTATTATTTAAT
This sequence comes from Rhynchonycteris naso, assembly GCA_037038555.1. Lineage (NCBI taxonomy): Eukaryota > Metazoa > Chordata > Mammalia > Chiroptera > Emballonuridae > Rhynchonycteris > Rhynchonycteris naso. Next base: position 16,689,386 of record CM072996.1, read on the forward strand.
TAGAATTAGTTGCTGCCTCAGTCTCCGTTTCTATGAAAGGGGTATAATGACGTCCACATGGCAGGACCGCTGTAAATATTGGGTTCAGTGGCTCACAGGACATGCTTCTCACAGCATCTGAACTGTGGTAAGCATGCGAGGACTAGTAGCCACTATTATTTTGCCCTCTACACACGGGGCCGAAGCATGGCCTGGTAGGTAGCTGTCTCCCAAGAGCTGGTAGCAGACACAGGTGGAGAGGCTGATGTTATTGCTTTCCTCTCATTCCTTCATGTCAAGCCTGCATAAGAAGAGCCAGCTGTGCTTGTGGTGGTGCTCAGCTGCTGAGCCTGACACCCTGGCAGGAGAGAGTGAGCTATCAGGGTGGCTGGGATGCAAGAGAGCTTTTAACTCTCACCCCTTTGCTCCTCCACAGGGTTTCTGTGGAGACAGTCCGGGAGTGAGTACATGATTTTGTCAATAAATAGTCTTTGATCAACACTCAAGTCAAATATAAGAAGAGACGGTGAATGCTTAAGCCATAATTGATGGCATGGCTTTTCCTCTCTTGTTTCATTTAATTCAGCAACTGTTTATTAAACAGCTAACTTGTGGCAAGAGGAAGCCTAGGTGTTGATGGGTAAGGAGATTCCAGGATTCATAAAGCACCATGTTTTCTGTTTAAACATACTCAAAATCTAGGCCAGGGGTCCCCAAACGTTTTACACAGGGGGTCAGTTCACTGTCCCTCAGACCGTTGGAGGGCCGGCCTATAAAAATAACTATGACACACTGCACATGTCTTATTTTAAAGTAAAAGACAAAACGGGAACAAATACAATATTAAAATAAAGAACAAGTAAATTAAATCAACAAACTGACCAGTATTTCAATGGGAACTATGGGTGCGGATGCATCCTGTGCTCCTCTCACTGACCACCAATGAAAGAGGTGCCCCTTCCAGAAGTGTGGCGGGGCCCGATAAATGGCCTCAGGTGGCCATAGTTTGGGCATCCCTGATCTAGGCAAAGAGACGCACATTGCCTAAATAACTTGAGTCCAAAATGCAGAAGGGAAGGTTGATTCTCTCTGGTTGGAAGAGGTTATTTCAGCTAAAGCATGGATGAGTAGACCTTCATCGGGGAAAAGGGAGGAAAAAGAGGATTCCAGGGTGAGGGCACAGCATGGACAAATGCCACAAAATGGGCCAACGTGCATCTCTGTGTCACTCCACTGGCATGAAATTCTTCTAGACCCTTTGCTGTCTGCAATGTATCTCGGGCCTCCACAGTGTCTCAGCCCGACTTTCTAGTCTACTCATTATATTTCCCTCCTAAAACGCCACTACAAAATATTTGTATCTTTTTTGAACCTGATGCCCTCTCTTTCATGCCTCTCTAAGCTTCCCTTTTCTATCTCTTGGACTCGAAATTGATTTATCCACCTGAAAAACTGTTCTCCTAGAAGCCTCACTTCAGATGTCACCTCCTCTGTAAAAGTCGCCCCTTCTGCACAGCAAACATGGTTTGGAAGGGATGTCCCCGCACCCTTCCTCTCTCAACCCTACCTTGATTTTTAAAAAGAGTGTTACTAATCTGTTTAGGTTGGATTCCAGGGCAGAGATAAGGACACGTGCCCCAAGGTAGGGTCGCCGAGTTACACACAGAACTGTCAAGCTCTCTTCTAGTCTTCACTTTCATTCCAGATCAAACCTGAAACATCCCCTTCTCTCTCCTGTCAAGAACTTCAGGACTCTAGCAGCCAGAGCACGCTCCATTAGCCACCAGCAGGGGCGCCGGGGAGCTTGCAGGCATTGCCCAGTCTCGGGTCCCACTCTGCTAACAAATCAGAGTCTGCATTTCAACCAGGTCCCAGGTGATCCCATGCACACGGAAGTAGAAAGTACTGCTGCTCTAGGATATTATCACGTCAGTGTCAGACAGCTAGCTAGGAAGCATGACTGTCACCTGGGCTGCAGACTAGAATCACCTGAAGGTTTTTATACATCCCGATTCTCCAGTCTGCATCCCAGACCGTTTATATCAAAATCTTTTGAGGCTAGGGACCAAGGCAGAGCTGTTCTAAAGGCTCCCGAGTTGACTCACTATGCAGCCAAGGTTAAAAGGCTCTGGACTAAAGATAAGGTTTAGATTTGCATGTATGAGAGAAGCCATTCACTTTTCTCCTGCCCATCTCCCCTGTTACCCTTGGTTCTGGTCCAGTTTAGCACAGAGATCAAATGTGGGTTCCCGGCAAAAACGACGTGGATGTTTGATTTCTTACTTGCTGTCATTGCTTACGTGTTTATCACCCGTGGGAATTCTGACAAGGAAGAGGTGGGATTCAAGTACTGTATATGTCTCCTAACCAGAGCCCATTTAATAATGCTCTGACACTTAACTAGTATTATTGAGATAAAGTTTGCACCTCCATGTGAGTGAGGACAGAAATGCCATCCACTAACACAGAGGACGCAGAACAGCTTTAGTTTCAGAAGAAGGTTTCAAATAGAGCACACTCTGTCCCCTCTCGTTGCGAACATTCATCAGAAATTCTCCGATGATTAGTCCACACTGTGGCGTTCACCTGTTGAACTCAATGGTTAAGTCTCCCCCCTCCTCTGCAGGGTGCATGAAAATATCTGACCAAAGGCTTGCTTTAGTCTATATTTCATACAATGGAGCAGTAATGGAAAAAAAAAAAAGAAGGACATTAATTCTCTGTGATGATATAATCAAGAAAGGGGGAATAAAATATCACTCTGTGATGTTGGTTTTTTTGTAATAATACAGGGCAAGCATTTATCTGAGTCAGGAGCTATAGCTTCTGGTTATAAACCACAGAAATAAAGAAGACCAGATGAATTTTCTTCAGCCATGATTAAAGATCAAAGAAGATTTTTTTTTTAATAAATATCAGTGTTGTTTTTCTTTGTCAGAAATGGTTTGGGTTAAGCTAGCTGGCTAAATAGCGATGAAAAACTGAAGCTTTTTCAATGGAGCAACCATGCAGGAGAAATACTGAAATGTTCAAATGTTGTGGGGGTGGGCAGTCGGCTAGGTGGACAGGCCTTTATGAAAGGAGAGCTGAGTCTGGTAGAGAAAACCTTTGGAAGGGCAGCCATGGCATGTGACCTAGCCCTCCGAGGCTGAAAAGAGTATTTTCAAGAGAAATCATAATTATTCAGAAAGCAATCACTTCCTAAATATCTGCTATTTGCCAGGGACTGGATTAGATGCTCTGAAACATTCATTTGGTTTATTTGATTATCTGATTTAAATAATGACCTCGCAGAGCTGGTACCATCTCGTTTTTTTTTAAGGAGCGGTCCAAAGTGTGGAGTTGTTTAGTAATCGGTTCAAAAAATTTATGGAGTCAAGTTTAAATCTATCATACTCTTAAAGCCTAAAATTCACATTGTTCCTTCTAATGAACATAATTAGTTTTTAACACTGCACTGTCAAGGGAAGGGAGTCCTATACATCCCTTTGTGATTGTGGCACTCTCTCCAGAAACAGAAGCGCTTTCCTGCCATGCACAAAATTTGATGAAATTCCAGGGAGTTTCCTGACTCCCTAAATTCATAGAGAGTTCCAAATTAAGAAACCTGTCCCCAAAGACTTCAAGAAGTAATTAGTAAATGAGAGAAAGAGGACAAACAAAAAGCAATAGATAGTTTACAAGGGATGTCTAGGACTTGCTTTTTCTTGGTTCAATTATATTTCTGGAAGGGGGTCCTTTAAAACTTTTAAAAATTAATATATATATATTAATATATGTATATATATATACACATTTGCATAATTGCCAGTTAATGCTTAAAACACTGCTCTCAGCCAAACTTATCTGGAAAACATACACACACTCTGACACACTTCTGTGACGTCACTGTCACTGTCCATTAAATGCTCAGTATGTGAAGTGGACTGAGCCACACTGACATCAACTCAGATCACTTCCTGCCCATGACATCATGCTGCCACCAGGATCTGTCCACTATAACGGCGCATGCTTTATTACCGTGCAGTGGCTTTGTTTTTCATGGATGGTCACTGAAAAGAATATCTTTTAAAATGTGAAAGTATCTAGTGTCCTATATTTCTCTTAACTAAGTTGAACTAGTGCTGTGTTTTCTGTACCAACATCAGCCTATAATGTTCCCTCCCATTATCAGCACCAAGGCATGGACTGTCCCTGATTTCACATGCATTTATTAGCATGCTCATGGTCATTTGTGACTTCTATCCAACCATTCTCTTCTGCTCTACTCATTCTACTCAGGTATCCTTTCTCCAAGCATGACTTTCATTTTCATCTTAATCTGTTCACATCCGGATTCATTTGACCAATTTGTACTTGAGAAAAATTGCACTTGACCTGGACCCTGTAGCCCACATGGATGGCATGGGAAGGATTGGTGCTTGTAGTCACAGTTGAAGATTTAAGCTGCAATAGGTCAAAACATAAGAAAGAGGGAAGCATTGGCTTGGAATTTTGGAATTTCACTTTGTACTATTTTGGGGTGTTTTGATTGGTGACACTGTCTAGCTTGATACTTATGTAATCAAAAGACACGCATGTATTCGACTAATACAGTGTGTCCGTAAAGTCATGGTGCACTTTTGACTGGTCGACAGGTCAGAAGTATGTCACACTGTATGTCAGTTGAATTCTTAGTATGTGCATGGTCCTATGGCGCGTATGTATATCGGAAGCCTCAGGCATGTTCAAGTAGAAATTAGGAGGGCGCTAGTTAAGAAGGCAGAGCACCTCGGTTTCACTATGCCATGCTGACTGCTTTATAGACCTATTTCATTTATTGCCAATAACATACTCTCTCACATCTCCAAGGCATTTAATATCCTATTTGTAGGGGAAAGTATGGAATTGCTACAGTGGAGAGAGAGAAGAAGATCATAGCATTTCATGCAGAAAGGGCTTTTGGAGATCATTCATTTCAATTCCTTTCCATTGCAAAATAGACTGACAGGTGACTTTCTAGGTATTGTATAGCAAAGTTAAATTTTACTTCCAAGATGGGACTAAAATCCAGGCCTCCTGACTTTTAATCACGAATGGATTCACTCAGTCACAAATGTATTGAGCACCTACTTCGGAGGCATCAAAAATAAACATCTACATAGTAATAGGCAAAAGAAGCACATGGCATTTCCATTAGAGAACAGGAACCAGACATTTTCCACAGCTACCAAAATCATCATAGTCATAGAAAAGCTACACAATGAGAAGTACGGCTCTAAAACCCTTAGGGCAGTAGAGGGCGGCAGTGTTCTCTCAACACCCCAAAGCCTTTAGGTAGACATTTTCCAAAGTCCTTTTCAGACTACACCGGCTGTACATGGAATCTGAGCAAAGGGCTCCGGAGTCCAACAGCTTTAGAGATGCATCATAGGAAGCCTTTCTCCAGAAAATTTCTGATCTGTGGGCTCTGAGAAGTTCTTCATTAAAAAAAAAAAATTTTTAAAGAAACAGACAAAACCCCTCAACTTTGTTTAACACTAAAACTTCCCTTTTGTTTGACACAAAACATTGTTTCCGGAAACATTTACAGACACGCAGAACTCTGTGTGATGCAGAGACATGAAGTGCCTTTCTGCTATGTCCTAGTGCACAGAAGAACCAAAGGAAATATCACTAAAACTGGCATAAAAGGCTGTAATTCTTACATCTTTCACTTTTTTTTTGTATTTTTCCTAAGTTAAAAGCGGGGAGGCAGTTAGACAGATTCCCACATGCGCCCAACCAGGATCCACCCAGCATGCCCACCAGGGGGTGATGCTCGGCCCATCTGGGGCATTGCTCCGTTGCGGAAGGAGCCATTCTAGCACCTGAGACAGAGGCCATGGAGCCATCTTCAGTGCCTGGGTCAACTCTGCTCCAATGGAACCTTGGCTGCGGGAGGGGAAGAGAGAGAGAGGAAGGAGAGGGAGAGGGTGGCGAAGCAGATGGGCGCTTTTCCTGTATATCCTGACCGGGAATCAAACCCAGGACTTCCACACGCTGGGGCAATGCTCTACCACTGAGCTAACCAGCCAGGGCCGCCTTTCACTTTTTTTTAGGGCAATTAAGCCTAATACTTTATTCCATCATGATCATAAAGCCCCTCCTCTTTTCCATATAAAAAATAATGCTCACTTCTTAAAAAAAAAAAACTTCTTTCACCTCTACCCTTGGAAAGTTCTGCCAATGGCTCTATTTCACTGCTATTTGGGGGTGAAGACCAGACTGACCAAGGCCAGCTTTACAATGACGTCAGCACTGTAGAGGCAGAGCAAATAAACAGGAAGAAATCAGGGTCTTGATGACACCAAAGAGCCAGTGAATCAAACCAAGCTGAAAGTCACCCTACTTCTGAACTGTTGGCCAATGTAGTTATCTCTTCCTCATTAAAAGCATAATAAAAAAAAATCTCATTCCAACGATATACCAATTCTGTGCTATTCCTTGACCAATGCCACCCCCTGCCCCAAGCAGTTCTGCATATGTTTAAATCTTGTCAAGTACCGTTTCTGCATTTTTCAGTCCCAGTCCCTATCTCAGAGGTGTTTGAACAATGTCCATCATGGGTGGATGGGACAATGACCATTTCATCCATTGTCATTTTTTTCATCCATTTCTTACCTGCCCAGGAGATTCCTCCTTTCTACTTCAGCCAATGCCAGAATTTTCTATGAACAGAAATTCATGTAAATATTGTTACCACTTCATTCGCTAACTTAACCCTTTGAGTAGTGAGTTTTTTTTTATGTTTGCTGACCCCCAGGAGTGAGTTTCTTTTTCAAAACTGAAATTAGTTTCAGTTACAGTTTTATTAACTTAAAATCATGTTTGTTTGATAACCAATTTATAAAAACAAGAGGAACATACATTTGCCTTTTTTTAATGTTGCTTACACATTTTTAAAACAAATTGATCATACTCTGGATGGTCAGAAGGCATGAGGACGTACATGAGCATTTGTACTATTCAAAGGGTTAAATGTTCCTCTAATAAGTATCCATCTCCCTGGATTGAGTCCCCTGAATGCATTGACCTCTAACTTATAAGGACTTGGATACAAAAAGAAGCCCCTGGTCCTTGCTCCATATGAAGAACCCCATGAAAGAAAAGAACATTTTAAGAGATTTCTTTTAAAAAATATGGGTATTAGTGTCACATAAATCATAATTTTTCATCTTGACCTTCCTGCTTATGTAATCCTGGACAAGTTGCTAGAGCTCCTGCTTCTCAGTTTTTCATCTGTAAAATGGGTATTGAAATTCACACTCAACTAAAAGTTGACTATTAAATGAGATCGTATAAATTGTGATTAGCAGAATTCCAGGCACATCAGAGACACCCAGGGAACACTAGTTATAATTGGTAATGATCTGTAATTCCTGGCATTCAAGTCTTTTGAAATCCCCTCCCCTGGTGACTCACTTGTAGCAAATAGAAGACAGCAAATATGATGGGCTGTCACTTCCCTGGATAGGTTACTGAAGTTGTGACTTCCATCTTTCTGGACTCTATTGACTTCTCAAGAAACTACAAGTGACCTCAGGCCAACAGCCAATGAAGAACTAAGGCTTTCAGTTCAACAGCCTATCAAGAACCAAATCCTATTGACAATCATGAAGCCATCTTGGAAAGAGATCCTACCCTAATCAAGGCTTCAAACAGGACTGCATACAACACCAGCCAAGAGCATGATGGCAACCTGTATAAGACTGAGGCAGCAAGCCCATCAAGACATGCCCTGATTCATGACCCACATCAACTGAAATGGTAAATGCATGGTGTTTTAAGCCGCAAAGTTTGGAAATCATTTGTTATGCAGCAATAGATAATGAATAGAGTTTCTTCCTGTTTATTTATACTGTTGCCTCTGCTACTGCTGCTACTATTAACAACAGTGAAAGGGTGAAAGCTTACTCCTAGGGCTGCGGGGCATAATTGAAGAGTTAGCCGTCCATAAACTCAGCATTTTTATCAAGTCTTCTACTAGTCTTAAATTCATTCAATATTTCAACATTTGCTTTCTACTCATTACTGTATACATAATCCTTTTAAAAAATATTTATTATCTACCACCTCAAACGTTCAAAACAGATGGTTGATTTAGAACCCTACGTCTTATTCCTTCTTCGGCAAACTTCACTCTGTGGTGATACCTACCATTCACCTCAACCAGATGCACCTTGGGAATGGTGCCACACTCCTCTTGACAACTGGCTTTGTTGGTGTGCCTGGAGACTGAGCCTATCACCTTTATCCACAAAATGGGGATAGTTCCCCTCTCCTCAGAGTACTGTTTCAAGGCGATGATAGTGAAGAATATTTATCAACCGCTTGAGCAGTAAGAGTCAACAAATGCATCTTTCATTTCATGTGTCTCCTGTGTATAAATCACAGTATTTTGGAACATTATGAATCTTAATCTTCCCTAGAAAATTATGCTGAGAAATAACAAAACTTTATCAAAAGTGAAAAAGATAAATAAATGGCTCCAAATTCATAAGAAACTCCTTAATTTAGGTTCTCTTGGAACTTCATTTCCACAGGATTCCACATTTATAAAATTGTGTATTCTTCTCCTTCAAGGAAAAATACACCAGAGTCTGGGGTGGCCACACAATGGGCTATATGGCCAAAGTCCTCCCAACCTCTTTTGGGATTCTGTGGCTTCAGAGTACAAGGCAGTAAAGAGAGAGGTGGTAGGAATCAAGACATTGGCTCCAGTCAGGGAAACTGGCCAGTCAATGCAAAGTGCCCAGAAGACTCAGGAAGCTGGGGCATCACATGGCAGGACTTGGGGTTCCAACCGAGCCCACAGGGCACATCCAGTTACATGGGGGTCCCCATATCTGGGGCACCTTCTCTGCATCGTGTGACCAGAAGGCATGGGGCTTGCATTCTGAAGGAAGAGAAGATCAAAGGCTAGGCTGTGTTGTGTCTCCTGGTGCCTCCCTCACTTCAGTGCACAGACGAAACACAGGGAGACTGGAGCAGCAGGTCTGGGGTGGACCCAAGGCACGTGCACTCCTGAAATGTTTCCAGCATTCCTGATGACATAGAGTCACTGGCCCACAGGTCACATTTTGAGTAGCAAGGGTGCAGAAGACAGAGCATGTGCTTTGGAGTAAAGCAGACGAGGGTCTGAGATCCAGCTGAAACATTTCTCAATTGAGTCACTTCAGACAATTCCCTTAATTATGCTGTACCTCTTTTCTCACCTGGAAAAGAAGAGATTTTATTTACTTCCTCAGGTTGTTGTGAGGATTTAAGGGGAATAAAAATACTGTGTTTGTTCATGCTTCACAAAGTGTTAAAATGATCAATTGTAGAGAAAGGGCATTTTCTATCCCATCTCCTCAGGCCTCCATCTCTGTCCGTCCTCAATGGCCAATCTAATTGGTTATCTCCCAGCACGTTGAATTGGCCATCTTCACTTTCAGGGTTACTTTCGGCCCCCAAGTGGTCAGCACCTCCGGGTATATTTTTGGCTCCTTGGAGGGGGGAGATCAGCCACATCTGTCTGTCTACCCCATTCCGTGTGTGCCTATAAATGAGTGAGAAACTTGTGATATCACCTTCTCTGCAGACTCAGCCCCCTCGAACTTAAGAAAAGGGATTAAATAGGCCAGCGGAGACCCCTAAGCCTTAGGCTGCAGGGAGGCTTTCATCAGAGCTCATCATTGGACGGTATTGGATAATGGTTTAGCTCTTAATAAAGAAAAGCTTCGATCCCTATAGGGGATATTTCCCCTTCTGTACATATTCACCTCGGCTGAGAGCCACCAGAGCATGTGTGAGCAGCGGGAAGGCTTTGAGCATTTATTAAATTCCTGGTTTAACACATTCCTAATTTGTTTTCAAAACCTCATCCCTTACTTGCTTCTGACAATTCTACCACCACCTCTACTGCTCCTGCTGTATGTCATCATCCCCAGCAAGACTCAAACCCAGTTTCACTCAAGTCAACTTGAGTACAGTGTCTGCAGTGTGCCATGGGTGTGGCTCTGTCCTCTGCACTGTGGTACTAGGTGGACCAGGGCCCCTCTCATGGGCTGGGCACTGGGATGCAGAGGTGTGAGGGACGGCCCCACCGAGGGGAAGCACTCTCAAATGGCAAATGCCACAGTGAGTCCCACTTCAGGAAACAGTGGGGAAAGCGAGGGTGAGTAACCCTTCACCCCAGTGGGGTCCCTCCTTGCTTAGCACTGGGCTGAGGCAGGTAAAAGGGCGTCTGCCTTAGACACAGGCGGCCAGCACGATGGCTCACACTGCCGACGGGACCCTTATCTAGTTTGAACATTATCTGAAATTAAAATCACATCTGACATATGAGGCCCGGGAAGAAATGCATTGTGCTTTTTCCACCTAACATTATCTTTCTAGTCTAGTCACTATTCAAGAAGAAGAACAGACAGAGAATACTTCTTCTCTAGGCTATGGATTTGGGAAGAAATGCTTCTGATTGTGGCTCTCCTAGAGGGAAAGTGAGGCACAGACTCTTGTTTGGAAGGGATCGTGTCTTGTCTGACCCCAGAGTACCCGCCATCTTGTCCTGGTCCCTAAGCGTCACTCAGGACGAGCACGGTGCCTTCCTCGTCCTGGCTGTGTGGCACCGGGTTAGTTATTTACACCCAGGGTTTTTTATTCAATCGTGACAAGTCCGTATAACACAGACAGCATTACTAGCCCCAGTTTACAGTGGAGGGCACTGCATCTCAGATGGTGCGGGGACATTGAAACACGGGCAAACCGTGGATACTAACTCATGTCCTCAAACTCTGTCACAAGACCAGTTTTTCTTGGGCTGAAGAGTAAACATCTTAGGCTGTGTGGGCTCTGAGCTCTCTGTGGGAACCATTCAACACTGCCTCACAATGCGCAGACACCTTCAGACAATGCCCGAGCCAGTGAATGTAGCTGTGTTTGGATAATGGCCCACTGTGTTTATTTACAAAACAGGCAGCCAGCCCATGGGCAATAGCTTTGTGACCTCTGTCCTGGAGTGGCCTCTGGACTCCCGACCCTCATACTGGGTGATAAGCCAGGTAAATAGGCAAGCAAACGTTAGTGGCCTCTGAGTTCCCATTTTGTCCAATAACTACCTTCTGACCCATGCCTGGTCCCAGGTCCTTGATCTCATGCCGTGTATTACTCGTGTCAGACATGGCCACCTCCAGTCATCACATGTGCTGTCGTATTTCGCTGGGGCGTGTACATCACAGTAGAACACAGCCCACATGCACCTTAGTTAGCTTCATGGGATGGCCCCTTATTTAATTTCAGGGCTCTTTCTATAATATAAATAGAGATTTTGACGTCCATCAAGTTAAATAGTAGATCCGATCTACAATCACACTTTCAGAAAAATACAGAGATGATTTTTTTTTCCTTCTGGGCAGTTTTCTTATTGACCCTCTGTAAAAGCAAAGAGCCAAATATTAAGCTGTAACTCAGGGAACAGTATTTCTGCCACGGGCTGAGATAATGGGACTCGGGTGTTTCCTTTCCAGTGGAGACCGGAGATGAATGGGTAGTTAGCACGCCTATTAGACTTTCTTTATCAGACATCAGATATCATAAATGAGCTTATATAAAGTGCTGGCTCTCATTCGATCCACAATCAAACCCTCTACCAAGAATTTAGAGTGCAGATAATCTCTATAGTGAATTAAGGTAAAGCCCATAGATGTTGGCCACTATGTGATACAGAGAGGTAATGATACCATCCCACTGGGAACACTTAAGAATGAGTTGTTTCCTTCCTTTTCAGAGAAACAGCCAAACTGCTTCAGTACCAATGTGATCAGACTGCCATCCCCTCGAAGGGATGCCTTGGCTTGAGGTCTGTGGAGACCATCTCCGGTAGAAACCAGTGAGTGCTGGAACCAAGGAAGAAAAAAGACCTGAGCTTTGAATGGGAAGCCCAGTTAAGAGGTAGAAGGAGAAGAAGGCTAGAAAAACTGCCTAGAATTCATATTATTGTTTATACCCAATCACAGTGGTATGATGCAAATGTGGGCCAGCCTCACCGAAAGGCCCAATAAAGGAAAAACATGGATTTGCCTGGATAAAGATATGTACGCAGTTAAGGCTTCTAATTAGTAAAAACAAACTCGTATTCAAGAAACAGTGAAAGAACCACACAACAGCAGCAAGTAAGAGTAACTTAGGAAATTTCTCTGTGGGAGACCATCCTAAGAATCAGGAATCCAGCCACCTAATCATTCATTCACGGATTCATGCATGTGTGTTTTTATTCATTTATGCATGTAAGCATTCATCTATTCCTGGGCCAATTTGCATAGTAGGCTCCCAAGATATATTTGAATGCTTATATAAACAAATTCATTTATTCACCCATGCACAAAGTCATTTATTCATGCAACCATGTAACTCTGATTTACTCCTTTATTTATAGGTTCTACAAGTATTCATTAATCTTGTTAATAAATTGCAATTTAAAATGTACCATACAAAAAGCTATGTGTTGAATGAAGATAATTCTCTATCTTCATGGACTACATACTTAAGAAAGGAGAAAAAAAAAACCCAGGAGCTTAAAAAGGCTAAATGTTAGATTCAGGGGTCCCCAAACATTTTACACAAGGGGTTAGTTCACTGTCCCTCAGACCGTTGGAGGGCCACCACATACAGTACTCCATACACTGACCACTAATGAAAGAGGTGCCCCTTCCAGAAGTGCGGCAGGGGCCGGATAAATGGCCTCAGGTGGTCACAATTTGGCCTGCAAGTCATAGTTTCAGGACTTCTGTGTTAGATCAATTTTTAAAAATGTGTTACAACTGACCACTGTCGGATAGGGGGATAGGGTTGGATGAAAAGGGGGGAGATATTAAGCAAAAAGTAAATAAGTAAATACACCTCATAGAATTACCTGAAGAGGTGGTGGAGCAGTGGATAGAGAGTTGGTCTGGGATGCTGAGGACCCAGGTTCAAAACCCCAAGGTCGCAGGCTTGAGCACGGGCTCACCAGCTTGAGCACGAGATTGTCAGCTTGATTGAGCATGGGATCATAGACTTGACCCCATGGTCACTGACTTAAGCCCAAAGGTCGCTGGCTTGATCCCAAGGTCGCTGGTTTGAGCAAGGAGGTATTGGCCCAGCTGGACACCCCCAGTGAAAGCACAGATGAGAAAGCAATCAATGAACAACTAAAGTGCTGCAGCTACAAGTTGAAGCTTTTTATCTCTCTCCCTTTCTGTTTTTCCCTCTTTATCCCCTACTCTCTCTCTCTCTCACTAAAAAATAAATAAATAAACCTCATTGACAGACAACAGTATGGCGATTACCAGAGGGAAAGGAAATGAGGGGAGGAAGGAGAGGATGAAAGGTTGATAAATGATGATTGTAAAGAACTTGACTTGGGGTGGGGAACACACAGTACAATAATATGCAGATGATGCATGATAGACTTATACCCCTGAAACCTATATAATTTTATTAACCAACATCACCCCCAGTAAGTTCAGTTTAAAGAAGAAATATATATATATATATATATATGTATGTATATATATTACAAGTAAAGCATGGTAGAAATTCACAAGCCAGAAAGACTTCCTTCCATTTGTGCAGAGATGAGGTGGGTGGGAGAAGGTGGTGTTTAAGCTGCTGCACGATGGGTGGACAGAGTCTGGACAAGATCAGCCTGGCCACGGGAACCCTGTGAGGAGGTGCGGGGGGCTGGGAAAACACAACGGCGGTGGAGAAGAAGGTGCTGAGGACCTGTAGGAGGCTCTGTGTGGCCGCGGTACAAGGACAGGATCCTGACAGAAGCCTTGACAGGCACGTGGGAGCCAGATCACAAAGGACCTTGAACGCCAAGCTAAGGAGCTGAGACCATGGTGAGCTGCTGAAGGATTTTAGAGAGCGATGGTCCTATCTGAAATGGGCTTCTAAGGAGGTTTCCTGATGTCGGCTGCCATGCACGGAGGAGCAGAGAGAACAGCAAAGGACAGAATGAAGGGAAAGATATTGAGGGCCTGGCCAAGAGCTATAAAAGAAGAGGAGATGTGTGGGAGAGATGAAGAAAGATGTTTTGATAGGATTTGAAAACTGGTCCAAGGAAAGAGAGGGGAAGAGTAGGTGTCTGTGGAGTTTGTAATCAGATGTCCAAGCGAGGGTCGTGCCTTTTGGACGTGAGGAGGGAGCACGCACGGGGAAGGAACGGGGCTGGGAAGGCAGAGGATCATGTGGCGCTTGGCCTGCATTTGCTGTGACTCTCACCATGCTGGCCAACGTCCTTGAAAGTAGAGACAGTAACTCTGGGCTCTGCATGAGCCAGTACACCAGAGAGCCCCGCCCCCCTCCCCCCTAGCCCCTCCGGCCTCCACGCCTCTCCCCACCAACTCTGAGAAGTACAAACTCCAAGGAACAGTCAAAAGGCCACCAGTTACTAGAGGGAGAGGATGGGACTGGGCAGGGGGGAGAGGGAGAATTAGCCACAAAGTGACTTCCCGAGCTCGCTGGCTTCCAGCGCGTCTTCTCAACCTTGGCCTGAGCTAATGAACCTCAGAAAGCAAAGCTGTCTTTTGTTTGTCATTTTGAGTTTTTTTCCAGTTGATTAAGATCTATGCCAGCGGGAGGGTAAAAGAACTCACCAGCAATTCTTAGTTTGAGGATCACAGGGCATTTCCACTCCACCTGACAAAAGGCTGGACTTCATAGAAAAATGCTGTCCCATCCACTTGAGATGAGAGAGCGTGTTAAGAGGATTATTTATTTTCTTTCTCCTTTCTCCATTTGAATTGTTATTTTTCCGCCCTCCTCTTTAGCATGTTTCGGCTTTGTTTCACACCCCTTGTAAATCAGGATTCTTTTAAAAAGAGCAAAAATTGAATCCCTAGGGATGGGAAAGAACTACATATGAATGTCGCTCTGCGTGAGGCCAAGGGAAAAGGGACAAAATGTTAGTGAATGACACTTGAGGTTTACTCTTCCTTATCAGGGCCTGGCTTGCATTTTTCCATGGGCCATTTTGTCCCCACCAGCCCCTCCTCGCCCCCCACCAAGTCTAAACTGCGCGTTTGAAACCCCTACCTCCTGGAAAAAGAATGTGGCCTTCATAGCCTCAGTCTTCGTGGGAAATGTAATTATCTAATCTGGCATGCATCCAGAATTCAGCTCCCCCATGACAAAGATTTCTTATGAAAGATGAAGTGGTAACACATATGTCAACAGTGCTCCTTCTGAGCAAACAAGAAAATTGCGACAGTTCCTGTTTCCCCCGATCTGGGAACTCGCCCTGGGTCTCTTTCCACACCAGGTGGTACCGAGCTCTGGAATTTGTTCAGGTGCTGTATCTCAGGAGCCGATAGACAGGTGAGGGGGACAACAGGTTTATGCATGGGGAGCATTACATTAAGGGAATGAGAGCCAAGGAAGCAGGCGGCTGGCAGGTAGCCGACCAGGCTGGCTGTTTTAGGGACACTGCCTGAGCCTCCTTGCTCTTTCCTGTAGCCCTCCTCTTTGGCCAGCATGGCAACACTGCCCTCTGCTGGAGATGCACAGTTATCGCGCCCCACCCGAGATTGGACGGCCAAGGACAATGGCTGGGAATATGGTGGGGACAAGAAATGCTTGACAAACTAAGCAACCACTAGAGTCTGCTCTTGTGTGGCTAGAGTGTCAAGGGTCCCCATCGCTAATGGCAGCCTGGACCCAAGGATTTGGAATCATAGAGTTCTACCATGCTTTGCTACGTGACGCTGGGCAGGCTTCACCTTCCTGAGATTCAGAACAGAGAAAAAGTCACCTAGGTTATGGGGGTATGATGAATATGAAATGAATACTATCTCTTCACCGGGGTGGCCATGCATCCCAGTCTTCCCAGGGTAGTCACAGTTTATGCCTGTGGTCTGCTTATACTTCTTAACAGCACCCCCCTTTGCATTGTTTGGCTGATAAATGATATGGTCAGCTTATCCAAAGGACAGGGCACATGGCCAGGTGTAGTTGTCACTCGGGGAACTCCATTTCTCCCTCCGTTATTAGGCTGCTGTTCTTCTACCCTGAATGTACATGTCCACTATAAAGGGGCAGGTGATGCCGTTTCCTTTCCCTGTCTATAGGACAAGCTGGACAGTAGTTTTCCTGCATCCCAAGAAGAAAGCTGTGCTGTCGCGTTAGGAAAAGACCTCTGGCAAAAGGGCTGGGAGACATAGAAGGAAAGTCAGCGGGCGACTTCCGGCGGTATCCTAAAAAAAAAACCCTTCACTCCGTCTGCCTGGTACCCCTTAAAGATACGTTTTACCGTGGGTCTGCGGCAAGGACCCAGTGCAGCAGGAGGAAAATATGGCAGGAGATGTTATCTCATTTTCAATGGATACCAACTATCCGCAGCTGGGAAAATGCCTCTAAGGGAGAAAATGCAAGCTTGCAGCATGCACGAGTACGTCACTATGTAATATGGATTTATGCCTCCCAAACTTGAGAAATGTCAGGAGTCATTGAAATGTCTACCACTGGGACAGCTCAAAGCAGCGACAAATTTTGTTGCATCAACATCCCTGATGGGAAGGAAGCTGGCACCAGTGCCAAGGCAGCAGCTGATCAGCATGTCTATTTACATAAATTTGCATGGGTGTGATATTAAACAATAAGTGCTGATATTAAGGAAAGTGCTTTTCCTCCGGACTAAGTCATCTCTACAGAGCACAGCAGGAAAGAGCACAGCCCTGGAACCTGGCCTGTTCCCTTCCACCCGTGTGACCTTGAATGAGTTATAACCTCGCTACACTGTTTTCTTATCTAGAAGTGGGAGTAATAGTAATACAACCTACTGCAAAGGATTCAACGGGCTAATATGTGTGATGGAGCATCGTCTGTCCTGTTAAGGGCTTAGATAGTAGTTGCTTTTATCCCAGAACTCGTTCAGTGTCTCCCACCACCAAACTTTCTAACAGGCTTCTGCTTTCTTTTTTCTACAAATCAAAAACGTTGAAAATTTGGAGCGGGGAGGGATCCCAGAACATCTAATCCGTCACGTTCAGACTTTTATTTTACTCCTTTAAAAATAAGCATTGGAGACTTTTTTGAAAACGAAAGCTTAAGCAGCAGCAACCCAGCATGGGGGCGGGGTGGGGGTGGGGGGCATGTAGCACTGTGGTTAAGAAAACGGGCTTTGCCCACAGACAGGTCTGATTTCCAGTCCTGGCTAAACTGTGTATTAGCCTGTGACTCAGAGCAGATAATTTACCTTGGCTTTAAGCCTCCATTTCCTAAAGTGTAGAATAGCAATAGTAATTGTGAATATTTCATAAGGTTGTTATGAAGCTAAATAACTTCACACCTATTGAGTGTTTAATGCAATGCTGGCTCATAATAGGGACCTAATAATTATGTTAACTCTCAAGATTTTAATATGTGAAGTAGATACCAGCAAAGCCACTCCAGTGATGCAAGGGAGAGAACTAAAGCTGCGGATTGGAGATGAGGGTGAAGAGTGCAGGGGGGGGGGGCAGGGAGGAGGGGGGGCATGACTTTGCAGAATACAATTGAAAAGCTCCCGATTTGAGCCTATGTCTGGAGACCACGTCCCAGAAAGCCCCCTGCCCCGGATCACACCTAGCAGTAAGCATTTCATCAGCACCTTTCCCCAGTCCTAAGCAGGGTTCAAATTCTGCCACCCACCACTTCCTGCTGTGACTGCCCTTCTTTTCCTTGCTCATAAAGCCATAGCCCCAAGACAAAGTCTGTGGTTTAAATACCTTTTTCCAAGCCCTATTAAATGGAGGAAAAGTGTGTGGCATCCCCTGGGGTCGCCTCCCTAAGGGGCGGAAGTGTCCTGAACTTGCACTTCTAACGTCTCCTGCTCTCTTCCTGAGCCTTCCACAGCTCACAGCCAGAGGGAAGAATGAGTCATTTTGTTAAAAAAAAAAAAAAAAACTCCCATCTTTCCTCTGATGACTTCGCTGATCACTGCAGGCTGGGGCCGCCAGGCATTCCAGCAGCCAGGGACAGCCAGTGGGCACCAGCAAGCTGGCCCACCTGAAACCACAGCTTTGTCACCACCTCTGCTTGGCTGAACCCCCAGGGACCCAGTCAGCCCATGCTGGCTGGATTGTGTGTGCATGAGGCAGGGGCTTAAGGGACATTGGCATGGGGTGAGAGGGATGGCCAGGTTCTGGAAGACAGGGGCACAGAGGATAAGAATCAGAGCCCACAAAGTGCAAGGGCATGGCTGCTCAAGTGGGAGTCCCAGAACAGAGAGGCACGGATCGCAGAGCACCCCGCTGAGAGAGGGAGAAGCCGGAGGAGACTTCAGGGCCGGGTATGCGGTCGTTATCACGACTGCCTCACTAGTGCTGTTCCTTCTCCTTGCCGCTCTCCTTCAGTTCCCCAGACAGACAGTCCTGTGAGCGAGGTAACTGTTACCCTTCCCATTTCACAGATGAGAAAACCGCAGCTCGGAGAGTTTGTTACTTCCCTCAGCTCTGCCAGCTAGTCTGTGGCGAAGAGGTAAATGGAATAAGTTCATTCGAGCCCAGAGCCTGAATTCTCACGTGCAGAGCCCTCAGGCCGGGGAGCGGAGAGCGTGTGCGTCTGCCTGCGCGCGCGCTGAAGGAAGGACCACGTCAGCGCTCTGCACCCCGCACCCCGAAAATGCCTGTCGGGTTCCCATGTGATGGCCACACCTCTTTGCTCCGTCAGGGCCCAATTTTTCCCTGTACTTGAGGGTATTCGTGACAGCCGTGAAACTCTGGTCAGAACAACTTCCCTCCGACCACTTGGAGTAGCGTCTCTCTCCTTTCCCGGTCAGACCCCGCCTACGGCCCTGACTTACGCTCCGGCTCGTGAGAGGCCAAGGATGTTTGGGCTAAATTGGAAGTTAATGAAGCCACGACAATAGCATCAGTTCCACGGTGTGGCTCTGGGGAGTCACTCATCTTCCCCGGACTTGGGTTTCAGCTGTAAGGACACCAAGATGGTTTCCCAGCCTCATCCGACACCGGCTTCACTGAGGCACGGTGGAAGCAAGGCTTTCAGCCTCGGTGGACTGACCCCTCAGGCTGGATGGCCCTTTCCTGTGCAACATGGGAAGCTCGGGAGTGTCCTCCGCCTTTGCTGATTGGATGCTGGAGCTCCTCCCCGCTGTGACAGATGAAACTATCCCCAGGCATTGTCAAATGTCTCCTGGGGTGGAGGACGCGCAGAGCTCTTGGTGTGAAGTGACCCAGGCTCTGCCCTGGTTTTGACATCTTCTATCTCAATGTCCTGAGGCCAGTCCCTTGTCCTCTGCGGGCTAGACCTCTTCCCTGCGGGAGGAACACGGTCTTCTCCAAACACACCTCACTCATTGTGCTTCACAGATGGAGCCCTATTTCCAGCTTGAGGGCCCGCCAGCAGCGAGGAAGGGCTATGACTCACTTGATTGCAATACTCTCTTCACGTTGGTGGTCTGGAGCCAAACCCGTGCTCCAGCTTGACTCTTTCCTACCTGTGCAGCGGGAGCAGGCCGTGATGAGTTGAGGGGTTGGTGCCAAGTGCTGTGATCTAGGGATGTTCCCGTCAGTCTGTCATCTGTTCTCTGGATTTGTAAAACCTCACAATCCTTCTCGCAACTCAAGGAAAATCACTTCGTAAACCAGCCTGGTTGTGCACACTCCAAGTTCCTTGCTACTCAAATCTTTCAGGATCTGACTTCTACCTAACTCCCTGTATTCTTACACTATTGTTATCCTTTAGACAGTTCTGGGAGGAATACCATTCTATCATGTGTGATACTAAACTCCAGATTTAGCAATCCACATCTGAGCTTAGATGCCACCTCCTCCAGGAAGTCTTTCAAAACCCCTTACATACACAGGTAATGGCTAGATCTTTCTATAAGGTTCAGTGGCCATCGTGTGTGAGATATACAGTCCCACTTCTCTAGGCTTCAGTTTTTCACCTGTAAAATTGGTTTGGTTTCTCTGTAGAACCCTGAATAGTATAAGACATAAATTATAATGGTCATCATCACTGTTATTCACACACTCTTCAGTCAGATATGTGTCCTAGAAACTGTGCTGGATTCCAGGATTGTGGGGGTCAGACACCATTTCCCAACAAGACTCAGAGGCTTGAGTCTGCTTCTTTCTGCTCCGGGACCATGAGCTTCTCTTTAGAAAGTGGGCACAATCTTCTCCATTGAGATCTGAGATGTAGCGGTCCCTTGTCATCCCAGAAGTCACTCTCTCTTTGTAAAGGATTGCTGTTTTTGCAGCAGAACCTGGGACAACGTCCCCTGTTCCATGGATGGCATGCCCTGCAGGGCCAGGAACTTGTTTTGCCCACTACTAGATGCTCCTAAATGGAGTCTGCTGAATGAATAAATGAAAGACCCACCTTCTCCAGGGGTTGGCTTGGAAAGACCAGGAAACTTCTGTCCTTATTTCCCATCGAATGTATCACACAAGGAGACACAACCCTGGCCAAATTTGGGGAATATTTTTTATGAATTCCTCTGGAGCAATTGTTTTCATATTTCCTTTGAGGGGCAGGACACTCCAGCTACATGAAATCTTATGCAAAGTCACACTATACAATAAAGGACCTGTGTGCACGGTGTTGAAGGCAACATAGGTCTCATAGATCCCCACCCCACCCAACCTGTCTCTTCTTTTTATTCCTTCTTTTTCTTTCTTTAACTTTTCTTACAAACCTTAAGTCTCTGGGGAATCCAGTCTGAAAAGAACTGGCCATACATATTTTAAATAGATGTGTGATGTGGTTGAAAGAGCACTGTGCACGGAGCCTGAAGACTTCCGCTCAGCCTCCCTCCGCCTGTGTGACTCGCTGTAAGGCATCTGGCCAGGCACTTCCCTCGCCAGCGCCTCTCTTTCCCCGTCGGTGCAACGGGAGAGATGGGGTACTACTAAATGGTCCAACCAGATGTGATCGTCTGAGCAAATGAAAGGGGCACTCAGGTAATCGGTCTGTTCCTTCTTCTGCTTGCAATGCTCCGTTTTATCTCACTCTCTTATCCCATCTCTGTTTTCCCAGAAGAAAGCGAGCACCCAAGGGACCCAACGGCGTGGATGCAGAAGCTGAGCCTCAGCAGCAACACCACTTTATGTGGTTACTGTGGCAACCTGAGCTCTTGAATGGCGCAATCAGGTGTGCGGCCACACAACCCGATCAGAAATGACAAAGGAAGACAGCAGAAGACTTAAAGTTGTGACAGCAGCCGGGACCCTGTGTTTGGCTGGAGCAGGATGAAGGACACAGTGCCGGGGCTGTGTTCCAGGCAGTTAAAAGAAATATCAGCATCTGTTTGCCAACTAATTGCAGAATATCATCAAACATCATCCGGCCAGAATCTGCTCTCCAGTCCTCACAGGGCCCTGACTGAAAGCAGCCTTTCCCCCCTCCCCTTCTCCTTACTCCGGTAATACTAGATGAACCTCTTATAACTTCTCTTGGCATAAGCTTGGCTATAAAGCTTGACTTGCTTTCTCCAGATAGCCACAGTCTCTCCTGCCACAGACATGTACGTATCTCCTCTTTGCCTGGTGTCTTCTCTTAAATTGTTAGACTTCATCCGCATCCTTCCTGGTGTCAGGGGACCAGGAAACCTGACTTTAAATGACCCTTCTGCCGCTTCTTCTCAAGGTCATCTCAGACAACTTCTCTGAGTCCTGACTTTCATGTCCATTGTGCCTCCTCAGCCAGGTTCCCAGATTTATGAAATAATTGAACTGTACTAAGCATTTTAATGTGCATTACAAACTGTAAAAATATCACACAGCCCTGGCCAGTTGGCTCAGCAGTAGAGCATCAGCCCTATGCGCGGAAGTCCAGGGTTTGATTCCCAGTCAGGATACTCAGGAGAAGCACCCATCTGCTTCTTCACCTCTCGAACTCTCAGTTTCTCTCTCTCTCCTTCCCTCCTGCAGCTTTGGCTCTCATGGTTTGAGCAAAGTTGGCCTGGATACTGAGGATGTCTCCAAAGCCTCTGTCTAGGTGCTAAAATGGCTTGGTTGCCAAGTAATGGAGCAGCAGCCCAGATGAGCAGAGCATCACCATGCAGGGGGCTTGCTGGGTGGATCCTGGTCAGGGCGCATGCAAGAGTCTGTCTCTGCCTCCCTGCTTCTCACTTAATAAAAAAATAAAAAAATAAAAATATATATCATGCAAATGTGGGTGTTTTTTCTGCTTTAATGGCTATTTACATTTCGGGTTTCAGGGAAGTCTAGTTTTATGAAATGATAGTAAGTGTGCTTTAGAGAAAAGATGTTAAAAAGGTTCACAGAACAGATAGAACTAAATTTTCAATTATGCTGTTTCCTTTATGCAGACCTTCTCAGTGCCTTTGAGCTTTAAATGTTATCTGACTCATAGAAGCTTTTTTACTCCCCTCAGGAATCACTTGTCATATCTTACACCTAGTTTATCAGGAAATAAAATTTGAGAATTGCCTAATTACACTGGCTTCTATTCAGAGAAGTGCATTATAGTAATTACATTAAAATTGAAAACATTAAGGCATAGAAATCTAAGAAAGTAAGGCAAAAATGATAGCATTTTATTTTCTTGTTTTAGACTCTGTGGTTGTTTCTCTTTATATGTTTCTTTTTTCCCCCTCTCTCTTTCTATCTCCCACCTCCACTCCTTCTTTTGAGAATCACTAGGTGGTAACTCTCCATAAATTACAGATTTTTATGCCCCTCTCCAGCTCCATTGAATCAGAAAGTCTGGAGTGGAGCTCAGCAATTCCTGTTTTGCCGGGCCCTCCAAAGTGTCTCTGACAGCAGCTAGGCTTTCACTTTACATCGCAGATTTTTGCTACTTATTAATAGTGCCCTCTTTCAATTCCAGGTGTCCCAGTTTGGGCAATAAATTATACGGTCACGCTAAATATAGCTATGTTGCCTAAAATATTTTGTCAAATATACTGCTCACAAAAAGTAGGGGATATTTCAAAATGAATACGAAGCAATAAAAAAAGAAGCGTTTGATTTGTTTTATTAAACAAGAACATCAGAAAAGCAAATGACAAGTCTAAACAAAGAAAGTTGTTCGATTATGCAAATAAAATGCAAAACCCACTTTTATTTCATTGGTGAAAATGCACAATCCAAAAGGCTGAAAGTACTGGCGTATCTGCACATTCCCTGATCCCCTAATTTTTGTGAGCAGTGTAATTCCATCTCTTTTGGTAAATCAGCAGTTGCGTGCGCACATGTGCACACTCACACACATACCTGTACAACCCACCTTTCTCCCTGGGATGCACTGGACAAATGGACAATCCAGCTACTAAAGAATTCACGGCAGACACAGAGGAGAATCCAGATCTCTGCTCTGGACATGGTCCTTTCAGAAGGATCCATGCCCCTATTATGATGATGAAATGATAACTGTGTCAAGGGCTTAGCATAGTATCTACTACACAGAAAAAATTCCAATACATGGTTGCTATTTATATTCACTTTCTATTTTTACTGACAACTTCTCTATATCAGAAATTGTGGTCGGTTCTATGCATTAAGAAGTGACGCAGACAGACGTGCTCTAAATGGAGATTCTGACCGCCAACAGTTAAAATACGAGGTGGCGGGCACTAGGACTGGACAGGCAGGAGCGCTGGAACAGCACAGAGAAGGGGTCGACCCGCCTAGCCACCTAGCCTAGGCAGTGGCGGGCAGCAGTGGAGGTGGGGAAGGGAGTTAGTCTCTGGGCAAAAGCAATGACCTGCTGAGGTTGGCTGGAGTTGATAGTTGGTGTGGAGAAAATGGGAATGAATAATAAATGATGAGAGAGGAGTCTGGAGATGTTCGTAGGGACATAATCCTCAAGAGATGTTTTGGAGCCTTGTTGGATAGTGAGAAAATTATTTTGAGGGCAATGGGGAGGTGTGAAAGGGTTTTCAGCAGAGGAGTAGCATGCTGAGGTTAGTATTTTATGAGTCTCGTTCTGACTGTGTGGCTGCACATAACGAATGAGGGAAGACCAGAGCTTCTTCTGAATGAGCCCCAGTAATAAATTGGCGGGGTCCTGGAAGAGCCAAGTGGAGTGGGCACGGAACAGTATATCTGTAACCACATTTATTGGGTTTTGCTTCAAAGCAACATAAAATATTTATTGGTTTTTTTCTCTCACCATACATCCTGAGGTTTGATTTTCGAAAATACAATGGTAGCACCACTCCCTGGGCATTTGGGTCCCTAAACGACCTTTTGTTTCAGTTGTTCTTGCTCTCTTTATAGTCTAGAGTCGACCTGAAGCCTCAGTTATAGACCATCACCCAATGAAACATTCATTAGCCATCTAAATAGCTAATACCTCTATGTTATTGCTAATAGTAGTTATGGAGATATGGTGACTTATAAGAAATTTATGTATGTGGTCATTCAGAAAACTGAAATAAGTTTCTCATACATATTTGATCTGAGTTTCATGGAACTGCCTGAGCATAAAAGCAAGGGAAGCATCTTTTGTCATAATTTTGGTTACTTGTACTCAGTTTGTGAAAGAATGCAGAGCCTTGAAGGTGAAGTGGATGTCTTTGTTATTAATAACAAACCCCTTTCCATGCAACTGGGTTTATGTTAATGAGGTATCTTTTGGAAAGCACCTAAGGATGGGGGTGCTTGTCAGGGGAACCAGCCACCACCAGTAGAGGGTTGAAATCCTTTCCTGGATTTGCAGGAAGGGAAGAGGGACTGGATGGTACATCAATCAACAATGGTCAATTTAAGCAGGCTCATCTATGTAATGAAGCTCCCATAAAACCCAAAAGGATGGGGCTCAGAGAGCCTCCAGGTTAGTGAGCACAAGGAAGAGTGGTGAACCTGGAGAGGACACGGACGCTCTGTACCCAGTAGTCATCCAACCCCAGTAACAGAGTCCATCCACCTGTGCTCTCTGTCCAACAGAAGTGCAGGAGCAGGAGTTTGCAGTGAAGAGAGGAAGTCGGTTATTATAGGACTGGCCAATCCGGAGAATGGGCAAGCTCATGTCCTGAAAGACCCAACTCCCCAGTGGTGTGTAGGTTACAAATTATATAGGGCAACGTCACAAAACACCACAGGTTAGGGGCTTGGGGTCGTGTTTAAAGCTTATTGATCGGAGGTAAGGTAACGATAGAAACTCATTTCTTTTCAGGTCTAAAGGACAGCTCTGAGGTCTTCTCTCGCCTCCCTCTGTCTAGTTTCATGGGAAAGTAGCCAGGGGGTCATTCCCCCTTGGACTCAGGAGCTTAAAGCATAACTTAGGTCAAAAGTTATCTTTCTTTTTTTTTTAATTTTAATTATTCTTTAAATTAATTAATTTTTTAAGAAAATTAAATTTAACGGGGTGACATTGATCAATAAGAGTACATAGGTTTCAGGTAAACATCCCTGTAGCATTTGAACTGTTGATTGTGTTGTGTACCCATCACCCAAAGTCAAATTACTCTCCATAACTGCTTACTTGTCCCTCTTTACTCCCCTCAACCTGCCCCCTCCCCCACAATTCTTTCTCCCTGGTAACCACTTCACTTTTATCTGTGTCCATAAGTCTGTTTTGTATCTCACCTATGTGTGACATCATACAGTTCTTAGCTTTTTCTGATTTATTTATATCACTCAGTAGAACATTCTCAAGGTCGGTCCAGGTTGTTGTAAGGTTATCTTTAGCTGCCAGGTGTCCAGACCTTGTGACCTTCCCTCAGGTCCCAGCTATTGTCTTGTGCTGCCTCGGGGCTTAATGATTGTCCTGGAGAAAGGCTAGGTCTAAGAGGAAAGACAGGGGGCGGGGGATGATTTCTAAAGCCTAAGTCACAAATCAAATCAAAATGAGGACATTAGCTTTCACTTACCCCACACCTGGCCCTGTGCATCTCTTCCATCTGGCTGTTCCCGCGTTTTATCCTCTTATAGTAAACTGTTGATCTGGTAATGAAAATGTTTCTCTGAGTCCTCCGAGCTGCTGCAGCAAATTAATAGAGCCCAAGAAGGGGCTGTTGGAACCACACCACTTGTTTCTAGCCAGTCGGTTGGAAGCACAGGTGACAATCCAGACTTGTGCCGGGTGTCTGGAGGGGCCTGGGGGTGGGGACAGTCTTGTGGAAATGAGCCCTTAACCTGTGGCATCTGACATTATCACCAGTGTCAGAACTGGGTTGATTGGTAGAACACCCAACCCGTATCTGAGTATTGCTTATTGGTGTGGGGACACCCACATCCCAGATACTCACACACACCTTAGATTTAATGACTAGAATCTTAGTTATTTTGCTTTCTCGTTTGCTCTGTAGTATATAATTCTGTACTTTAAGCCAGGTAAAATTGGAAACGGAGGCTCAGAGAGGAATGGCCATGTTCAGACAGATGGAAAGAAGTCTGATCTTTTGTCTTTGTATTCCGTGTTCTTCTGCGTCACCAGGCTGCCTCTGGCCCAGGCACCAGAATGTCACAGGGACATCAGGAGAGGCACTGTTGGAGAGACAGAGAGCTGTGTGCAGCTGTGAAATGAGTGGTGAGGTTATGCCTGCACCTCTGTGTCCTCCCTAAGCTCAGGACCAGAGGTAGCAAGAAGAACAAGAGAAGAGGAAGAAAGAGGGAGAAAGAAAGGCTGTCACCTTCTCATCCTGGGAGAGGGGAAAGGTGGTACTGGAGGATTCATTCCACCAGACCTACAGCTCCTGAGCAGGCTTTGATCCTCCCCAAACTGCCCCAAACTTGGCTGCCAGTCTTTTTCTGAACATCAGTTCAAGGGGAGACAAAAGGCATAGCATGTTACTACGAGCATGAGGCTAAGGCCAAGTCTGCCTCTTCCTCACAGGTAACCTCCCCTCTCTGAGCTGCAGTCCCCCCATCTGCCAATGAAGACATTCGTGATACCAACTCCCAGGGTTATGGTGAGGACTATTGAGGGGACTAAAGGAAATAATTCCCAGAATGCTCTTCATCTAAAGAGCTGCATAACCCTCTCCTGCACCTCTGATCCTTCCAACACACCCCACTGAGCATTGTAACCCTCCTCCCTGTGGGTCCTTCCCACATCTCTTCTGGCTTTACTCCCCCCCCCCCAGAACCTACCTCCTTCTATCATAGTAATACTATGCTTGTTTATTAACTGTGTCTCTACCTCTGACAGGAAAGCAAGGATGGTTTGTTTGTCTGTTTTGTTTATCACTTCATATCTCCAGTGCCAGAAAGAGTACGTGACACAAAGGAGGCACTCATTGAAAAAAGGATGAATGAAGAATGAATGAATATTTGAAAATATTTCATGCATTGGCTTTCCATTTCCAGAACCACGTGTAATGCTATCCGAGTACCAAATAAGCCAAATGTTCTTAATATGTAATGTGTGAGTACTGTCTCCTACAAAAAAAAAATAAACACTACAAAAACACAAAACTAAAAATATGCAAAGAATTACGGGGGGAAAAAAAGGCTTCCTTCAGTGTCCTGAGCCCACTTCTTCCTGACAGGGAAGTACTGTTTGCTCTTAGCTGCTTAATCTTTCCCATCGATCCCATTTAATCACGGGCATATAAATGTTTAGACAGTAATAAAAATGGTAGCGGTATTTGCTATGGGCCAGTTTGTTTCTAAACACTTATATGTATTAACTCAATTAATCTCCCCAACACACTATAGGATAAGTGGGGGTTTTTTACCCCCAATTTACAGATAAGGCAACTGAAGCACAGCTGCTATTTTTTAAACTATATAAATGGATCAGGTTAGGCCTATTAGTTCACAATGTCCTTCTTCCACCTAAAGTATGTCATACATAGTTATGTGCTCATTGATATTTAAACTCAGACCCTGTCTGCTCCTTCCATAACCATTTCAGATTAATACAGTGTGTCCGTAAAGTCATGGTACACTTTTGACCAGTCACAGAAAAGCAACAAAAGATGATAGAAAAGTGAAATCTGCACCAAATAAAAGGAAAACTCTCCCAGTTTCATACTATTCAGTGCAGTTCGATGTGGGCTCCATTTGTTGCCCTACACACATCCAAACGATAGTGAAGTTCTTGCCATACACGGGTAAGGACGTCTGGTGTAATAGAGTGAATAATGTCTGTGATTCTCTGTTTTAAGTGATTAATGTCATTGATATGTTCAATGTACACATGTTGCTTCACATAACCCCAAAAGTATAGTAAAAGTCTAAGGGCATCAGATACGGGGATTGTGGTGGCCATGGCTTGACAGAACCCCTTCCTATCCACCGCCAGGGGAATGTTCTATCCAGAAACTCACGAACAATGGTGGCGTAGTGTGGAGGAGCGCCGTCCTATTGAAAGATGACACCTTCTGGAAATTGTGGCACTGCATACAATTCCAACATGTCAAGATAGGTGTTTGCCATCACAGACTGCTCCGTGAAAAAATGGGCCTATCACCTTATCATGCATCAGGCCACACCACACGTTCACCTGAGGGGTGTTACATTTGTATTCAACGTAGACATGAGGATGTTCAGCAGCCCATATTCGGATGTTATGGCGATGAACATGTCCACAGATATGGAAGGTCATCTCATAGCTAAACACAATCTTCTGCAAAGATCTTGCATCATTGTCGATCTTATGAAGTATATCTGTAGCAAACGCTCATCATGTGGGTCTATCTGCCAGTTTGACAGCGTGCAACAGCCGCAATTTGTACCCCGTAAAACAGAGATGTTTCTTTAACACCTTATGAACTGTAGTCTTGCTTAGGTGTAATTGTCGAGCACACGCACGCACAAATTTTTAGGGCTCCTTAGGTAGCTATCCCGTATAGCCTCTACAGACTCGTCACTGACTGATGGCCTACCAGAATGGGGTTTCTCCACCAAACTGCCGGTTTCCTTCAACTGCTTACCCCACCGAGTAATGTTATTCCTATGTGGTGACGCTTCGTTATAAACACGCCGATATTCATGTTGCACTTTGGTCATGGATTCGAATTTAGCGAGCCACAGAACACACTGAACATTCCTCTGTACCGTCCACATCTCGACTGGCATGGCCATGGGCTGCTCCGCTGTATACACGGTGTTACTTCATCATCTGCGCTTGCACACATGCTGCCACATCATCCTACAGAAACGGGGAGGGTTTTCCTTTTATTTGGTGCAGATTTCACATTTCTATCGCCTTTTGTTGCTTTCCTGTGACCGGTCAAAAGTGCACCATGACTTTACAGACCCACTGTATAAGTCTCTAATTTCAGTCTAGCCACTGGCTAGATTGTTTCTTCCCCTCCCCCCACTTACTAATTTTTAATATTGTCTTTAGTCTTCTCCCACTTGGAAGCTGAACTGGGTGACCTCAAAACACCTTTCTCTAAAGGTCCATGACTTTTCTCTGCCAGCATCTCCCCAGCTCCCCACTGTCTCTGCCCTTCTCTTTGGGATGAGGTGCAGGGCAGTATCTCCTGGTTGCCAAGCCTGAATTCAGTTCAATGTAGGAGTTCCTATAAGGTCCCTTTGAGTTTCCTGTTAGCACCAATATTTAACTACTTGCTCCTTTTAACCAAGAAATGAATCACTTCCCACTAAGTGGGGGTGTTAGAAGGTGGAGAAAGAATAACTTCAAACATCCTTTAAAATCAGAAAAGTCAAGCAGAGGGAGCAATTGCTGCTATTTAGCTAATTTGCTAACATTTTGAAAGCAATCATCCAACCTCTTTAAGCCTCCAGTTCCTCATAAGTAAAATGATAGCAACTCCCACCTTAATACCACCTGTGTCTGAAGTCTAATATTTAGGAAGAATCTACATAATCATGATGAGTTATAACAATCCCTCATGCTTATATAGAAATTTACAGCCTACAAAGTACTTGTTGAAGAGTGTTGCGTCCTAGACTCAAAAAATTTCAGAAGAACCTTGCAGGTGAGTGCATCCAGTGATTCCCAGACTCTCTGCTTCACACTCCCTGGCAAGGAGGACCCAGCAGGTGTAATGGCAGTCTGTGAACTCTTTCCAATATTTCAAAAATGCTAACAGTAATCATATATTTCCCAATAAAGGCAGACACCAATAGCTTTCGGTGGGAATTATATCAACCAAAATCAGTACTTACTGGAAAAACAAATTATCCCTTAATGAATGTCACTTAATAGACAACCTCTTGAAATGTTGGTGGGTCTATGGAAAGAATATTATAGAAAGAAACTTAGTAGTGCAATGATGAAGGATTTCAACCTCAGAGATCCCCACATTTTATAGATGAGAAAGGTGGAACCCACAGAAGCATGCTACACCCTGAAATTCTCTCACACTCCTGTTGAGATCTTGCTTCAACTCTCCTCTGCTGGGCTGACTGGTATCCCAGCTGGTCCTAGCCTCTACTGCCCCCTTCCATCAGCCTTTCAAACTGCAACCTAAGTGACCTTTTCAGTATGCAGTCCTCCCACATGCCCTGATTGATTGGCAATTCTCTGATGCCTCCCCACTGCTGCTAGAATAAGGCACCTTCTTCTCTTGGCACAGGATGCTCTTCATGACCTGGCCTCACTAGCCCCTGAGGTTCTTCTTACGCCCCAGCCACACATATGGAGTTTGGTCCCTGAATGTACCAGACCTTTCACTGTCCCTCTGTGACTCTAAACAAATTGTTCTCTGCAAAATGCACTTTCTCCACACACTTACTTGTCAACTCACCCTTCAAATTTTAGCACCATCACACATCCTCCAGGAAGCCCTCACTGTCTGCATTCCTTTACTCCAATACGGACTAAATGCCTGCTCTGAGCAGGTCAGCACCCATGCTTCCATCTGGCAGGTACTTCTCTTACTACACTCCCATCTGCTCAGTGGACAGAAAACTGTTAAATAAAAGTGACTTCCTCAAGATCGCATGCTAAGTCTTCTCCTGGGTCCAGGGCTCCCTGTGCTGTAGGACACGGCAAGTGCTTTGAAAACCACAAGCCTTTTCATAGTTTGAGGGGGAACAATTATCCAACATGAAATTTATTAAGGAATAAGTTTTAGTCTGCCAGAAAGGAAAGAGAGTGTGTTTTTAGGGCCTTAGCAATCAGATTCTGTCCTCCAAACTGCAGATACATTGGAGAGGTTTAATGGCAAAAAGTCCAAAGTGGAAGCATCTGCCAGGCAGAGGCACATAACCCCGCTTTGACAGAGAAACTGTGCAGGTGCATACTAACTAGGCCAGAGAGACACCCCTCACCTGTGTCGAAGAAAATCCCAATCATGAGTTAGGAGGCCCATGGTACCATTTTGTCGGGCTTACTCAACAGACATTTTTCTCTGCTTTCTGAGTCCAGTACAATATGGGGCAGGGAGACCACTATCTACTCTCATCTGCTTACAGGTACAGAGCCACTAGCCACCGAAGCCTTGGCACTGAAGGAACATCACCCACCTTTGGAACCTCCCAGCCCTGGCACTTAGCTACTGCTTTAAGGAACAGGAAAGACAGTAACTAGTAAAAGGATCCCCAGACTTATAATTCGGAGACCCATGCTCGCAATAATTTGATGCTACATTTAATTTACAACGTACTTTAATATGTTTTATTAGGACCTCTAAAAACCCTGAACAAGTGACAGGCCAGGGACACTTATAATGTTGCCTCTTTTTTTTAAATAAGAAAATGAAGGCTAAAAGATGTTAAGTGACTTTTCTGAGATCTGATTGAAGCACGGAAGGTCTCTGTTGTCCTGAGGACAATTAATCTGAAAGTGTCAAGCTTTACCACTACCTTGCTATGCAGTATTGGGCAAGTTACTTAACATCTCTGATCTTCCATGTCCTCATCTATAAAAGTGAGACAAAAATAACACCACTCTCTCAGGGTTGTTCTGAGATAAAATGAGATAATGTAGTACCTAACACAATAATGGGTACATATTGATCCTTGATACCTAGGACTTAAGGACCCCAATGCCCTTACCTTTTCTAACCCTCCTGCCTCTAACATGTTCTTAGGCTTTGGGTAAATTATTGATGCCTCTGGGCTACAAATTTCCCTTCTAGAAAGGAGATTCTAGTGTCCTTCCACAGCCTCTCTGTGACTTTCAATTCCCTCAACTCTAAATTGTGAGGAGTAATTACAGGCTCTCCCTTATAGGGGTATTCTGAAGAGTAAGGTGAGTACTGCTGGGAAGACAGTGCTTGGCACATAGCCAATGCTAAATATACATTAGATATCATCACTGTGGTTGTTGCTTATGTTGTTATTATTTTATTATTATTAGCTACTTTCATTATAAAATGGGATATATATCTTCTCACTTGGTAAAATAATCAAAACTTATTTCTATTTGGATCAAAGGCAAGTAAGAAAATTTCTGTACTTTTACAGTACTATCAAAGCCTCCAGACCCTTTACCTTCTTTCAGCTGACCTAAGGGAATCATAGACTTGCAGCCCTGGAGAAGTTTTCAGAGGTCACACCTGACCTTCTCTCCAATATTTGAGCTTTCTCTACAACACTCCACCAGGCAGCATACACTTGCATATCTCTGCTGATGGGGACCTCACTACCTTGCACCATAGCTCACTCTGTACACGATGCTGTGTGTCAACCTTTCTTGCATTAAGCCAAAAATGCAAGTCTCAGTAGCTTTTCCCTTTCCTCTCATTTCTACCCTTTAGCCCTAGCTGCATCCACTGAAGTCACCCAGAATTCGCAGAAGCCAAGTTTCAACATTTTTCTCCAGAATACAATAAACTTGAATCATATTTGCTGAACATTTTTCCCCTCCCTCCTTCTAAAAAAAATCTTAAACACATTTCACTACTGGAAAGATTTTTTTCCCCCCTCCACATCTGCTGGGTCCCACTGGGATGAAAAGCAATAAAAAGTCAGAAAGAAGTATAGGTTTGCCTTCTGGCTCTGTCACTTAGACGAATAGCCCCGTAAAAAACAGTGAACGCTATCGGTTAAAGCAAACTCCTTCCTCTCCTCCATACATATCACCGAGTTCTGATGCAAGGGGTTTGGACAGGGAAACCTTTTTCTGGAGATGGATAAGTTGGTGAGTTAAAGATTTTGCATTAAAAAGAGATTCCGGTTATAATATCTTCTTGACAGTCGCATTTTGCTCCCCGTTTTGCGAATCGTATAAATAAATTTCAGAGGGCGCACGAGTTGGAGAGGAGATACCTGGGAACATTGTGCAGTAACCTGTCAGTCACAGAATAATAAAGAGGAGAGCAGCTTCCAGGGTCTGTCTGCATTCTTTTCCCCGATCTCACTCCCAGCTCGAAGTGCTCGCTCCCTGCTCCTCCTTTTATTGTCCTTTGTATTTCCAATCAGCTTCCCCATCTGGCCCGGGCTTTAGAAAGTCTCATGTGCTGACAACATGAGAGGATCTTCTACTGTTTTCACACTTTCCAATGAAAATATATATATATATATGCTGGTCGGGGATGTTAATATTTAATCACAGATAAAGTGCCTGCAAAAGTTACAGGAGAGTTTTCCATTAAGATATGGAGATACCCGGAACATATTCTCACCTTGTTATAAAACCTTATCGGACAAGAAGGCAGCACGTGGTGTTAGGAAATGATGCCCAGACAGCGCCAGTGGGGCTGAATCTCCTGCCCTGCTGGGGATTAAATATGAATTTGAGTCCAGAGTCCCCACAAAGCAGGGAAAACGCTTCCAGCTCACGTGTCTCCGACCAGGACAAGCAAGATTAGGCACTAAAAGGTGGACTCTGGCCCTGGATGTGGGCAGAAAGGGCAGAGGCTGGATGTCAAAGATAACCTGGAACTTTCCTCCTGAGAGAATGGTAGCCCCACGGACACAACGGTAGGCCATAAGCTAAAACATACCTTTGTGTTGTGATGCATGAGTTAGAAAGAATATCCTCACCTGTTGTCTCTTCGGGCACTGCATTATGGGTGAATGAGGAACCTACTCTTTTTGGAGGAGGGTGTGCTCAGAGGGTGGTTGGCTTTTGAATGGAGATCTTCCAGACTCCAAACCCAGTGCTCTTTCTACTAAAGCACATTCTCTTTCAACAAGAAAGAGGACAGGTTTATTATGGAGGAAGATGGTAGTGTGACGATAATGATGATTAACGTCAAAGATGCTGCTGCTACATTAACACTTAAGTTACTGTCATGTTTCAATTCCTACTGAGATATCTCTCACTGAATCCTCATAACAGCCATAAAGTATATTCATATTTTTATTTTACGGATGAGTAAATGGGCTCAGACAGGTAAAATGACTAGCCCAAGGTCACATAAGAGGTTATTCAACCTTAACTGTGGGTAGATTTAAAGTTCCTACTGTTCTATCAAACAACAGAAGAAGGAAGAAGTGAGAGGTGGATGAGGAGGGGGTTTCGGATGGGGACATGTGCAGTTCAGAGGCAGTAGGGGAAACTGATGTGTACAGACCATCGTTTCAGAATGCCATTCACTTAGGGGCTTGTTGGGCAGATAAAATATATTATGCTCACTTTGTTAAAGATGGCGCTGCCCACATGGAAGTTCGTTGATATTAATGTGTGTTCTGGAACAGGCTGTGGGCAGACCGGGTCATTATAGCCTAAGGCTTAGTTTAAGAGTAAGCTCTTCTCCACACCCTTGACTGATTGGATGATGTAGGGTGGTGATGTAGGGAGGAATCCCCTTATGCCTCAGATGGGTGGCTTTGTATCAGAGACTTTCTTTATGTATAATTGGATTAAAGGTTTGGATTTTCTATGCTATAAACTGGGGCAGTCCGGGAGCTTGCTCTCTCTTGGTTCTTGGTTCCTGAGGATTAGAGAGTAGAGCAGAGTAAGCCACATGGAGGAGAGGAAGCAGCCAAGATGGCAGAGTGCTGAGGAAGAGTTTGTGCAGGTGGAGATGGAAAACAGAGGTGAATAAGGCTGGTGAGCTAGAAACCTTTGATTCTAGGAAACTCGGATAAGTCAGTAGCTTTGTGAGCACTGAATGAGTGGGTTTTGGAGCCCAGTGTGTGTTTTTGTTTGCCCGCCGGGTGCAAGCTAGAATTAAAGCTGATGGCTCACCAGTTTTTGGCTCCGGTGTTTCATTGCCATCTGTCTGAATCCAATGCGAACCTGCGTGGGTCAGGCTGCTGTGATGGTGGCCCCGACTACTGGCTTTACAGGGCTCTCAGAGGCAGCTGGGAACTAGCAGGGGCCTGGCGTTGAGGAAGGATGCTGGAGGCAGACCTGCAGAGATGATTATGTTCCAGGTGCACGCGCACATTGAGCTCCTCGTACACGTAGTTTCAATTTGCACACAGGCAAGTTGGATGGGGAGCCTGCAGAAAAGCCTTGGCTGTTGTAGTGATTTTGTAAAACCCTTTGGTAGCTTTGGTGAATTCCATTTCAGCAGGAGGTTGGGTTACAATGAGGGGTGGAGGCAGAATGGGAGGGAAGGAAGGGCAGGTCAACAAAGGACAGAGATGTATGTGGCTGAATGGAGCCCAGTGGCAAAATGGCTTAAAGGATTATCGAGGTCAAGGGATTTTTTCCCCTACCTTTTTTAAGGTAAGAATTGACTATTTTCATGGGCTACAGAATGATATGGTGGAAAAAGGAAGGTCAAATATATACTAGAAGAGAAAGGAAGGAGCAAGTTCAAACCAAAGGCAGCATGGGAGGGTTGCACTTCAGAAAGAAGGGTCATCTTTCTCTACCGCCCTGGGAAAAAATAAAGATTTGGATCCATGGATGAATTGTATCAGATTTCTGGACTCAGGAAATCTCAGGGAAGAAGCATAGCAGACTTGGGTTCAAATCCTGATTCTGTCATTTTCTCATGCTCTGACCTAAAAGAAATCAATTAACCTCCCTGAGCCTCAGTTTCTAGGTCTGTGAAAAAGATACAAAACAGATAGGTACTCACCCAACACATTGGTTTGTCCCAAAGCAGAGATTCCCAAGCTTGCTTGATTTGCAGACTCTTTAGTAGCTCGGAAGTTTTCTTACAGGGCCCCTGAGCCAAAAGAAATGCCCACCAGTTCCATGTGCTGTGTGGTTGGGTTCAAACAATTTAGTAAATATGTGTGTTCCCTGTAACGCCAGTAGTCAAGGCCACTATCACAGCCGCCCGACCCACGCAGGTTCGCATTAGATTCGTACAGTCGGTAATGAAACACAGGAGCCAAGAACTGGTGAGCCATCAGCTTTAATTCTAGCTTGCACCCGGCGGGCAAGCAAAAACACACACTGGGCTCCAAAACCCATACATTCAGTGCTCACAAAGCTACTGACTTATCCGAGTTTCCTAGAATCAAAGGTTTCTAGCTCACCAGACTTATTCACCTCTGTTCCCCATCTCCTCCTGCACAAACTCTTAACAAACTGGCTTCTTCCTCAGCATTCTACCATCTTGGCTACTTCTCCTCCACATGGCCTTAATCTGCTCTCCTCTCTAATACTAACCTCAGGAACTCAGGAACCAAGAGAGAGATCAAGCTACTGCTCTCTCCCATTTTATAGCATAGATAATCCAAACCTTTAATCCAATTATACATACAAGAAAGTCTCTGATACAAAGCCACCCATCTGAGGCATAATGGGATTCCTCCCTACATTACCACCCTACATCATCCAATCAGTCAAGGATGTGGAGAAGAGCTTACTCTTAAAACAAAGCCTTAAGCTATAACAACCCAGCCTGCTTACATTACAACTTTTCCCCCACAGCCATCACAAGCATAAGGGCAAATAATATCACCTGGGTGATGGGCTTCCATGTGGGCAGTGCCATCTTTAACAAAGTGAGCATATTATATTTTATCTGCCGAACATTCCCTCAAAGAGGAAAACCATGGACCCAAAATAGTACCATGTGTGCTAAGCCCATGACACCACTCTTAGTCTTACTGCCTGACCTAAGTGCTATTTCAATATCTCCCAGAAATACAGTCTTAATCAAGTAGTGTGGAATTTTCTGGACAGCATCACTTAGGAACTGTTGCATGGGCCTTCTCCACTCCTTCAGTAGAAAGACAAGGCAATCTGCATGACAAAACCCTTATTATTGCCTTCTCTTCCCTAAGAATATGCGCTAGTCTAAAAATAACCCTCTCTTTTGTTAATAGCTCCCTTGACCCACCCTTTTACTTATAAATACCTTTCATTTTGTACAACCCCTCAGAACACCCTTCCAATTGCTAGATAAGATACTGCCCGATTCATGAGTCACCTAATAAGGCCAATTAGATCTTCAGATTTATTCAGTTGGATCTTGTTTTTCAACAGCCCCATCACTCAATATACATAATTTGCAGGAAAGATAAATGTTATTTTATTCTTCACTTAAACACAATCATTCAGTTATGGAATATTTATGGAATGTGTGGGCACGTAGGCATGCCACAACTTCTCGAAACTTGGAGTCAGATGGAACACCTTCATCCTCATTTCCCGTTCCACATTGATCTTGGCATGTCACTCACTTGGTTCTTATAGCATGTCCCTGAAACCCCGCATCTCATATATATGACACCATGGAAAGGACAACAGTATGATCTGATGTTGAGGTGGTGAACTCCCTCACCCTAGCGGGTCCAGGATGTCAAATATCACCGGACTTCTCTCTAAAGGGTGAACTATCTCTTGGTTCCTCTCTAAGTCTTCTGTGCCTCCATCCCCGCCCCATCACCTTGGAAGAGTTGGGGAACCATTATGCTAAAGAGTCACTTACATGATATATGTAAAATACATATTTTTTTGTCAAATGCAAATTGATTTTTTAAAAATATAAAAAGTAGAACATTCAGGAGGAGAAGGTGTAAAGCCAGTAGTCGGGGCCACTATCACAGCCGCCTGACTCACGCAGGTTCGCATTAGATTCGAACAGTTGGTAATGAAACACAGGAGCCAAAAACTGGTGAGCCATCAGCTTTAATTCTAGCTTGCACCCGGCGGGCAAGCAAAAAACACACACTGGGCTCCAAAACCCACACATTCAGTGCTCACAAAGCTACTGACTTATCTGAGTTTCCTAGAATCAAAGGTTTCTAGCTTACCAGACTTATTCACCACTGTTTCCCATCTCCTCCAGCACAAACTCTTAACAAACTGGCTTCTTCCTCAGCATTCAGCCATCTCGGCTGCTTCTCCTGGCCTTCACGTGGCCTTACTCTGCTCTCCTCTCTAATACTAATCTCAGGAACCCAGGAACCAAGAGAGAGCTCAAGCTACTGGTTTCTCCCTCTTTATACCATAGAATCAAAACCTTTAATCCAATTATACAAACAAGGAAATCTCTGTATAATGGGATTCCTCAGGAGAGTGCACCACCCTACATCATCCAATCAGTCAAGGGTGTGGGGAAAAGCTTATTCTTAAAGCCAAGCCTTAGGTCATAACAACCTGGCCTGCTTACATTACAGCTTTTCCCCCACGCCCATCCCAAGCATAAGGGCAAATAATATCACCTGGGTGACAGGCTTCCATGTGGGAAGCGCCATCTTTAACAAAGTGAGCATATTATATTTTATCTGCCCAACAGAAGGCAAAGAATCTATGAAGCAAATATCTGAAGAGAAAACCTTCTTGGCCAATACAAGCCTAAAGTAGGGTTAGGCTCCCCTAGTTGTTAGGGAAACACATATCACAACAACAATGAAATAATATTTTCACCCATCCGATGCATAAAAATTAAAGATTGATTCCATCTATTTGTTGACAAGGGTGTAGGAAAATAAAAACTATCTCATATTGCTAGTGAGACTATAAATTACGGTAGCATTTCTAGAAATTAAGCTGGAAGCATCTAATAAAAATTTTAAAACTGTACACCTTCACCATAGCAATCTCACCTCGAGGAATCCAGCATATGGAAATAAACACACCATTATACATGAATAAATAGCCAAGCATCTTTATTAGGTAAGTGTTTATCATAGCATAAAACATAGTCTGGAAATAACCTGATGTCCATCAATAATGGAATACTTTTTATGCATCTGCTCTATGGAGAGTTGTTTAGTTATTAAAAGAATGAATTAGATCTATGGGTATTGACAGAAAGGGATGTCTTTGATATACTGTTAGTGAAAAAGGCACAATGTGGAGTAAATAGGTATAACAGGATATGTTTGTTTATTTTTTAGAAAGAAATAGAACATGAAGATGCCTATGTTGATACACGCATGGGGAAAAGCCTGGTAGGACAAAAAGCTAACACACACTTCATTGTTGAGATTTATTACAGTGTGTACATGGAAGGGAGGTTTACTGATTTTATCTTGTCTTCATATCTGAGTTGTTTGGTAGGTATCAGCCTATCAACTGGCATTTAGTGTCCTTCATAATTTGAATAGAAAACCCAATGGAGTGTTTCCTCCCCGTCAAAAATATATAAAAAAGAAAAGAAATGCATTTGATATGCCTAGCACTGTGCCTAGTGCAGAGCCCCTAGTGAGGATTTTTCAGAGACTTAGCATGCTGTCCCTGGAGTTCTTGCTACATGCGTCTCTTTTACTCTGTGTATTCCTCTCTACCTAGCTATACATCTCTCCCTCCCTTTTCCTCTGCACTCTCTCCCCTCCCTTTTAGGCCAGATGATGGGGACACAAACAAGGGAAATGGCAGGGCACCTGCCCTTGAGAGGTTTACAATCCGCTGGGTGGGAAATGGACACGTTTTCCGAGAGAGGAAGACAATGGAGGGGCGGTGCCAGGCAGATTTAATGTGGATACAGAACAGAGTAAGTCATCTGCTTAGGAAGGGAGGAAGCCGAGGACTTACGGGGAATGAAAGTGGCTTAGACTGCAGCAAGGAGTCAACAGGAGATGAATGGGGGGATTATGTTCAGTCACCCTCCCTGGGTGGTTGCAGAATTCATCTTTCTGAAGGCAGCAGTCTGGACTCAAGCACCTCTGAAAGCCTCTTCAGGATCTGATTCCTTCATTGTTCAGGTCTGTGTCTAAGACGTATGGGCAGATGGGCCCCTTCTCCTACCCGTCGCTGAATCTGTTCTATCTTAGCTGAGCTCAGAGACCAACTATTCTTACCCATTCTGTCCACATCCTGCCTCAGCGATAAAGAGGAGGATCAGACTCGAACCAACTGTCCCATCCCAGCAGCCTGGCCCTCCTTTTAGCACCCCTCACCCCTGATACCATCCTCTCTTTTAGGCACCCAGCAGGTCAACGTTCCTAGGCCAGTTCTGCCTGTCTCCCTAGACAACGGTACAGGTAGAGACAGAGAGGTTAGCTGACAGGGTCGCAGGGCAGGGATCCCACAAGCTGCAGCCTAGTTTGCAGGTAAGCTGTCAGGAGCTGCCTCAACAGTTTCTTCTCCCCTGTTCCCAAATCCCTTTTCTGAGTCTGAAGAAATGGCTGTGCCAGCCCCAGGAGAGTGACCTGCCCAGGGAAAGCCAGGCCTGAGAGGCTGCCATCAGACTTCATTGTGTGTGTACTGGGACAACAGCCAAAGCTCGGGCATCTTGGCTGGGGATGTGGAAGGGCCCTGTTCTGATCCCATCTGCTCTGAGTGGGGGAGAAACATCGGATCTCCTCCCTCTTTCTTCTCCCCCAACCTAAGCTCCATGGATGAGTGGCTTTTCAGGGATGGAAAACCACAGTGCTGTCAAACAAGTCTTCCTGTTTGACAAAGATAGAATCTAAATATAGAAAGGTACAGCTCGACTCCACTGCAGCGCAAGCAACCCCATCTGGCACACAGCTTTCCCCCTAGCGTGGCATCTAGCCCAGGACCTAGAGAGGGTCGGGGGTCAGTGAATGTTGTGTCAAACTCACCTCTGAACCTTGCCTAACACCTCTCCCCACCAGCAAAGTTCTGCTCTACAGCATCTCCAAAAGACCCACTGATGTTGCCCTTGTCACCTCACTGTCCACTGCAGATGGCCTTGGCCCCTCTCCTATTGGGGACATCCTTACAGAAATACCACCACCTTCAACGTAACTTCCCTGATGTGGGGGTATGTGGGACTAAAGTATATATTTTTCTTTTTCATGTGTCAGGCACTTTATATCCACTACCTTACTCAGTCCTCACAATTTCAAGCCTACAGTTACTCCCATTTTACAGATATGAGCATTGAGGCTGAGAAGTTAACTGGCTCATCCAAGCAAAGCCTGGCTGTTGGGAAATTCAGGTCCATTTCCTCTGCTCCATGTGATGACTGATAGAGATTTGTGTGACTGCCATGGTTTCCTACAGATCATTCACCTCAGGAGCTCCAGAACACCCCCTTGGTTTAATCAATAATCATAGAATTATGCTCCCTGGAACCAGAAAGATCTCCAAGAGAAACCAAAGCCCAATCTCCTGTTTTCAAGGAGACAATAGGGCACTCAGATGGTATATCAGTTTCCTAGGGCTTCCATAACAAATTTCCACACATTTGGTTGAAAAACAGCTCTCACAGGTCTGGAGACTAGAGGTCCCAAACCAAATTGTTGGCACGGCCACGTCCCCTCCATGGGCTCTAGGGAAGAATCCTTATTTGCCTGTCCCTTGGTTCTGGTGGTTACCAGTGACTGGCAGTCCTTGGCTTGTAGCTGCATCACTCCAGTTTCTACCTCTGTCGTCACATGGCCATCTTCCCTCGGTGTGTGACTGTGTCTCTGTGTCTGAATCTTCTCCTCTTGTTTATATATAAAGATGCCAGTCGTTGTATTTAAGATATCCTAAGCCAATATGACCTCATTTTAATGGGATTACATCTACAAAAGGAAATCTTATTTCCAAATAAGGTCCTATTCTGAAGTGAATATGATTTTTGGGGAGGATACTGTTCAACTCGGCACAGATGATACAACATGATGGCTCAGAAGGCAGATTCAGGAGTCAGGCTTTCTGAGATTGTGACCCAGAAAAATCTCAGTGTCCTCATTTGTAAAATAGGGAGAGCCTCAGTACGTACCTCACTGGCTCATCAGAAGAGCCACTAAAATAACCCATGCACAGAGCTCAGCCCCATGCCCGGCTCCAGGTAAGTAACCAGACATTAGCTCCTTTCTCAACACCTTGGCAGTTAGACGTATAGGCTCTGCAATCAGGCTGTGTGCAAGGCTTAAAACCCTGGATCTATCGCTTTCCATTTCAGGGAGATGGACCTTTCTGAGACCTAATTTCTTCATGTATAGAATCAGAATAATAATTTCATCCACCCAAGGGTTATGATGAGTGGCATCTGAAGTAATTCAGATAAGCTATATCAGAGTATCTTGCATGTAGGAAGTTCCCAATAGACAGTAGCTATTATGATATTAATGTTCCCAGTTTGAATCCATATAATCTTATGTATTTCTAACGTGGAGTAAGAATAGGCTTAGCAGAGGGGCTCTGGGGTTCTGGCAGAGGAGGACCAGAACTTGGTGGGCATCAGGGAAATTGGCTTTTCCCCAGAAGGGAGGGAGCCACAAAGCTTGACATACAGAGGCCAGGCTTGTCTGCCCTTGGCAGTGCTCCACGAGGCTGAGCCCCTCTCCTCTGTGGTTGGCTCTCACCCAATGAATACACAGGGGATGTAGGGACGTGCCCTCACCTCTGGGCTGAGCACCCCCTGCACACACACGCGCGCACACACACTTCCACCAGTCTCCAGCTGCCAGATGAAGGTGACTTAGGAGGCGTGGGGATGGAGAATGGCTGGGGAGCTGGGGGTGGAGGAGCAGCATGAAGCTCATTAGTAACTGACTACTCTGGTGGAACAGACCTCTCCTGGGGCCATAACTCTGTCCCCAGAAGAAAGAAGGATAGCTGGGAGGTGGCTGAGGCCCCTGCAGCTCACACCTGGGGCCGGGCCAAGGGAGTGAAGCTGAGTCCCTGCCTTCTTTAAATCCCCAGCACATCTGTGGGGAAAGGAGAAGAGCTTCTGTATGAAAAAAGGAAGGAGGAGGCACGTTTGAGAGGAAACTGAAAAGCATATAACAGAGCTTCCTCTAAATAGGCAGCAGCCATCCTGACGCAGTGCCTGGACTTTCAAAGTCACGGACATACTTCCAGTCTGGAAGAGGCAGCATGGGGGCGGGGGAAAGGTCCTGAGACTTGGAGCCATCTTTCCTCTAATTTTTTTGGGTCATCATGCTTCTTAGTTATCTTGAATAATTGTCTCTTTGCACCGTGGGTCCCACATTTGTGAAATGGAAATATCAAAATTTTTTTCAAAGTTGTTAAAGCCTAAATGACTTAACTTTTATCAGTCTAATTGGTACTGACTCTTCAAACAGCCCGGCTGTCCCCCTCTCACGATGATATCCCCCACAAGCCTTGGTTAAGTGTCCCCAGCCCATGCCCTGCCAAGCCCTTACACATTCCTCTGTC
Organism: Rhynchonycteris naso; assembly: GCA_037038555.1. NCBI lineage: Eukaryota > Metazoa > Chordata > Mammalia > Chiroptera > Emballonuridae > Rhynchonycteris > Rhynchonycteris naso. Next base: position 16,732,565 of record CM072996.1, read on the forward strand.
ATAACACTAATGCTTTGTTGCTCAATTTTAAGTTCGTGTTTACTTGTCTGTCTCCCACGCTAGGCTATGAGCTTCGTGAGGACAGAGAAGGTCTTGTTCATTTTGGCACTACTAGTGCCCAGCCTAATTCCTGGTACAAGATGAAAGAAGAGATAAATGAACGACTCTAGTTGGGTAAAATTAAGTCCAGGAGGTAGGTTTTTAGGCAGTTGTTACAAAAAAAAAAAAAAAAAAACAGCCCTCTGGAAGGCACAGTGGAGGATATATACTGATTAATCCTTTTCTCTTTCTGGCAGTGAAACTTTTAACAGCGGTGTGGCAAGGAAGAGGTGCAATCGGTAAGAGAACCACCGAATAGAAAGATGCTACTATGTGCTGGATACCAGGCTCTGCGTTTTGCATTTATCATGAGGTTACCGCATTTCCCATAGATAAGACACACTCTTTTCCAAAAAACTTGGGGTCTAAAACTGGGTGCATCTTATACAGTGGCTGTGGCATTTCAAATGCCGTAGATGGAACCGAGGACGAGGCAATATATGAAGATGGGGATTCGTCATCAGACACAGATGAGGACAAGCTAATGGATGGGAGTTTTGACAGTGAGGAGGAGTTGTATGAATTTTATGGTGAATAAAACTTGAGTCCAAGTTTTATTACTTTATGTAATACATTTTTTTTTCAAATTTCGGGCCCCAAAATTAAAGTGTGTCTTATACATGGGAAAATATGGTATTACGCACCAACTGCCATTATCCTCACTGTGAATATGAGAACACATATTCTGGGGGAGATGAATCAACTTGCCCAAGACCCCAAAGCTAGCAAAGCAGCAGAGCCATGGAAAAGAACCCAGAGCCATGGAAAAGAACCCTGAGGTGCCTGGCTAATCTGCTTCCGCCTAGGGCTTACTAGACTCATACACTTCATAGCATCGTGCCTTTTCTTCCTCACTCATACCGTGGCTAAGAAATTGCCCCATGAAGTGTTTTGGACACCGCGGTATCAGGAGGCCCCTGATGAATTAAAACCCTATTTGTCAGGGACAGATCTTTTTCTAGTCCTGATTATAGGAGAAGTGACTTTGTGGTCTTAGGCATCTCAGAGGGGCCTGGGGCTGTGAGGATGAAGAAAGAAGGAAGAGAGAAATATCTCTGTTCTTTTCTCAGAAGGAAAATATTGGATAGCTGTTATAAATTACAGACGGGGGAAATACCTTGCGAAGGGCTGTGAAAAAATGGGAGCATCTTTCGGGTGGCGGCAGCCCACTGTTTATTGAGGCTTTATGAGGTGCTGGGGGCTTTACGCGGATAATCTTTTTCAGTTCTCGTAAGCATCCCCAGCCCCGTTTTACAGAGGAGTATGAGGCATGCTGCTGGCATGCGACACAGCTGAGATTCCTACCCAAGCGTGTCTAGGGCAAAGGGGACTAGGCCCAGCAGGAACGATATAGCAACTCAAATCTTTAGCATCGGAATAAGGCGAAAGTGGAGGTACTGAGACACAAAGTCCAACCTTGCATTCAAGTACAGGATCGCTGCGTTTTGTTTTACATGAAATCCCCTCGGTATTGATTCTGAACCCCCTCCATCTACCTCTCCCTCTCGCATTTCATTTGGCTCAAGAACAGTGCTGGCTTTAGGATTCACCTGATACCCAAGCAACGGGGACAAATAACACCCCAAGGACATAATTAAAAATGAAAAATATACATGAAGAGTTAACTATAGGATGTTCATCATCAAACTATTTATAATATTAAAAACGTAAAAAAACAGTCTGACCTGTGATGGTACAGTGGATAAAGCATTGACCTGGAAGGCTGAGGTTGCCAGCTTGAAACCCCAGACTTGCCAGGGTCAAGGCACATATGGGAGTTGATGCTTCCTGCTCCTCCCCACTTCTCTCTCTCTCTCTCTCTCTCCTCTCTAAAATGAAGAAGTAAAAAAAAAAAAAAAAAAAAAAAACAAATAAAAGGAAGCTCCCCAAATACCCAAAAGTAGGCAATAAACTATGGCACCATCACTTCATGTGGAATTCTATGCAGCAATTAAAAATTATTTATGTGACAATATTTGGGGAGACAAATGTGATCGTGTGTTTACAAGATATATGTTAGTTTTTAAAAGCAATTTACAAAACTATATGAGCATTGTCATTGTAGGTGTTTTATCATTCTTTTTGATTATGAGCATGTTATCAACTTTTTATAGTAACTATATGTTATTTTGTACAAAGGAAAAATAATGAGCAGTTATTTATAACATGCATAGTAAACATTCCAGCTTCAAGTCTCCTTCATTTGTAATAATAAAAGAACTAGATTCTATGAACACAAAAAGGAAAAAAGAAGCCTGAAGTCTGTAGAGAAGTCTAAGTAATTGATGACTCTGTTCAGGGAAAGGAGAGTGTCCGCTTTCTGTCTCTACAGGGGGGGACATGTCTGAATGACAGCAAGCTGGATTCAGGTTAAATTCAAGGAAGGACCCTCTGACTGCAGGAGTCCTCCAAAGACTGTTAGACATCTACCTGGTAGATGTTGACAATCATCATAGAGAGCCAAACCAAGAGGAGTCATGTCATAATGAGAATAGCAGTACCAGTATCAGCAATTGCTATATGGCATATGGGCCATATGCCTAATATAGTTCAACTGTCATTACATGACAGTGAGTTAACATATGAGGAAACAGAGGTTCATTTAGATACCAAACAGTATGTCCAGAAAGGAGCAGGGGTTGATCTTGGAACCTAGTTTTGCCTAGTGCTGATGCCCAATACCCTACACTCTACTGAGTATCTTGGCTTCTGCTTCCACCTAAAAATATTCTTCTCACCAAGCTTGCTGCAGTGAGCGGCGTTTTCTTTAATAACTTGGTTACATTTTAAAAAACTTTTAGACCCTGTCTGGTTGTCTCAGAAGTAGATTCCAGTCTGGCATGTGGAAGTCCTGGGTTCAATTCCTGGTCAAAGCATACAGGAGAAGCGACCATCTGCTTCTCCACCCCTGCCCCTCCCTTTCTCTCTCTTTTTCTCTCCCCATCCTGCAACCAAGGCTTGAATGGTTCCAGCAAGTTAGCCCCAATCTCTGAGGATGGCGCTATGGCCTTGCCCTAGGTGCTATTAAAATAGCTCAGTTGCTGAGCAACAGAGCAGCAGCCCCAGATAGGCAGAACATGGCCTGGTAGGGGGCTTGCCAAGTGGATCCTGGTCAGGGCACATGTAGGAGTCTATATCTCTGCCTCCCTGACTCTCACTTAATAAAAAAAAATAAAATAAAAGGAAACTTTTAAATCTACAGAAACACTGTGAAGTTTGCATAGAGCTCCCGTATAACCCATACCCAGGTCGCTCTATTACTAACTTCTCGCATTAGCATATCACAAGTAATGACTTAATATTAATATATTGTTACTAATAAATGTCTACATATTAGCCAGATTTCCTTAGATTTTTTTTTTTTTACCTAATATCCTTTTTCTGTTTCAGGTTCCCATATTATATTTATGTACCAGATCTCTATAGCCTCCTTTTATCTGAGCTATTTCTCAGCCTTCCCTTGAGAGTTTTAAGGACTAACTTTCAAGAAGAACGTCCCTCGATTGGGATTTGTTCTGATGTTATGTTTTTTTTCTTGTGATTGGACTGGGGTTGGGTTTTGAGAGGGACTATTACAAATGACACAAAAATGTCATTGTTCTCACCTCATAGCACGGGTACAGATGATCAACCTGAGTGGTTATTGATAATGTTCGGCTTGATTACATGGCTGTTTTCTCAATTACCATTTGTCCCCCTTCACACACTGTCTCCTTTGGCAGGACGTCATTGTGCACCGCCCACATTCAAGGAATGGGGAACATTTGAAGGCAAAGCGGACAGAGATTTATTGTGAATTCTTCTGCATGGGAGATTTGTGTACATTCATCCATTTATTTATCTACTCAATTATTTAAATCATTGTGGACTTGTGGATATTTATTTTATACCTTAGGCTATAATCCAATACATAAAACTTTGGAGTTGCTTAAATTATGCCAGCATTGATCATTGGGAGCTCTTGCAATTGGTCCCTGTGTCCTTTTGACATATCCCCATTAGTGTGTGTGTGTGTGTGTGTGTGTGTGTGTGTGTGTGTGTGTGTGTGTGTGTGGTTTTATTTCTGGCACTATGAGATGCTTCAGTTTCACCTTCTCTTTTTCCTGCCTTAGGCTTCAAATTAGACTTTTCCCCAAGGAGTCCCAGATACTTTTAGTGGAGAATGGTGTTAGAAACCAAGAGGTGAGTACTATGCATGCTCAGGAATAATTGGGTGTCATTTTTCATAAAGCCTAACAGTTGACATAGCAAGGAAATGTGTGTATGTGTGCTGACCCATGCCTATACATACATCTATAAATGGTTCTATATGTAACCATATGTATCTGTACAAGCAAAACATGAGTTCATCCTGATGTGGCCAGTTGTAATCTGTTACCACTTGGATCATTCTAGCTTCTTCTCCTTGCTTTTCTATCATCTTTCCCCTACTCCCAACAGTGAGAAAACTGGCTCCTACTACCTGCCACCATTTCCCTAATTATTTAGTTCTAGCATACAAATGTAGTGGTTTCAGAATTGTGAACATGTACTTCCAGGGGAAACAACTTTTTCAACTAGTGTACAAGGCTGATATACAGTTTCTTTTGCCTTTCTTAGGTCTCCACTCCCTTCCAGAGTTACCTAGGTCAGTGCCTTCCCTACACCCCCTTCACTGAGGTTGTTTCCTTTATGTATAATATAGTCAGAGACTTGAGTCACACTCTGCATTCCATTCTGGGACTGTCTGAACTCCAATATTAGTTCTTTTTAATTTGCATGTTTTAAGGTTTACTCTTTGTGTGGTAAAGTTCTGTGTTTTGACAGTTACCCAGGGTCATATATCCACCGTCAGAATATCACAGGGAACATAATTGAACCCACAGTTTTGGTGAATTGGGATGATGCTTCCATTCTCTTTTATTGCTGAAGAGTATTCCATCGTGCAGATGTACCACAAATTGACTTTGCATTCACATACTGAGGGACATCTTGGTTGTTATCAGTTATTGGCGATTATCAATAAAGCTTCTATAAACACTCACACACTAGTCATTGTGTGGCATAAGTTTCCAAAGCAATGGGGAAAATACCTAGCAGTGATATTACTGGAGCGTGTGGTAAGACTATCCTTAGCTACATGAGAAACTGCCAAACTGTCTTCTAAAGTGGTTGGATTGTTTTGCATTCCTCCCAACAACGAATAAGAGTTCTTGTAGCTCAACACTCTTGCCAAAAATTGGTATTGCAAGCTTTTTTGAATTGTAGCCACTCCAACAGGTGTGTAGTGAACTCTCATTTTAATTTGCATTTTCCCAATTATAAATTATGTTGAGCATCTTTACACATGCTTACTTGTTATCTGTATATCTTCTTTAGCAAGGCTAGTTCAGATGTTTTTCCTATTTTTAAATTGGTTTGTTTTCTTATTGATCCATTTTCAAGAATTATTTTGTGTATTTCGAATTCGATTTCAGATATTTGTTTTGCAAATATTTTCCCCCAGGATGGTTTGTTTTTCATCCTCTTAAGAACACTTTACAGCTTGACCTGTGGTGGCGCAGTGGATTAAGCGTCGACCTGGGAACACTGATGTCGCCAGTTCAAAACCCTGCACTGGTCTGGTCAAGGCACATATGGGAGTTGATGCTTCCAGCTCCTCCCCTCTTTCTCTCTCTCGCTCTCTCTCTCTCTCTCTCACTTTGTGTCTCCTCTCTAAAATGAATAAAATAAAAATAAAATAAGTTTAAAAAAAAAAAAGAACACTTTACAGAGAAGAAAAACATTTACTTTTAATAATGTCCAATTTATCAATTTGTTCTTCCAAGGATTATTCTTTTACTGTTGAATCTGAAAATTTATCTTCAAATTCAAAATTATGTATATTTGTTTCTCCTGATTCTAAAAGTTATATAATTTTACATTTAAATTTAGGTATATGATCCATTTTGACTTAATTTTCAGGCAAAGTGGAAAGTCTATGCTCAAGTTTATGTCTTTCTACATATGAATGTCCACTTAATCCATCATCACCTGTCAAAAAGACAATCCTTTTTCCCATAAATTTGACTTTGAACTTTTGCCAAAGGTGAATTGACTATATTTGTTTGAATTCATTTGGAGACTTTTTCTGTTCCGTCGCTCAACACATCCATTTTCTTTCACCAATACCACACTGTCTTGATTACTGTAGCTTTATAATTAGACTTGAAATCAGGTAGTAGAGTCTTGCAACTTTGTTCTTCTGTAGTATTGTGTTGGTTATTATAGGCCTTTTGTCTTTCTATATACACTTCATAATGAGTTTTGCAGTACCTACATAGTACTCAGCTGGATTTTTTATTGTGATTGCATTGACTCTATAGATCAAGCTGGGAAAAACTGAAATCTTAAACAATAATGGTCTTCCAGTCTATGAATAGGAAATATCTCTCCATTTATTTAGTTCTGCTTTTATTTCTTTCATAAATGTTTTATAGCTCTCACATAGAAATACTATAACATATTTTGTTAGATTTATACTCAATATTTCCTTTTGTGGGTGCTATTGTAATGATATTTTGTAGTATAATTCATTAGTGATAGAAAGAAAAGCAATTGACTTTGTATATTATTCATGTATCCTATTATCACTTATTAGTGTCAGTAGTTTGGGGTTTTTTAAAAATTGATCCTTTGGGATTTTCTACATAGACAGTCGTGTCATTTGAGAATAAAGATGGTTTCATTTCCTCCTTCCCAACCTGTACACTGTTTATGACTCTTTCCTGATCGCAATGGATAGGACTTCCATTATGATGTTGAGCTGAAGTGGTGAGAGAGGGCATTCTTCCATATTACTGACCTTAGGAGGAAAGTGCCTTATATCTCACAATTAAGTATTATGTTTCTATAGGATTTTTGTAGATGTTCTTTATCAAGCTGAGGTATTTCCCCTCTATTCCTAATGTTCTGAGGGATTTTATTGTGAATGGGTGTTAGATTTTTTCAAGTGTGTTTTTGCTGTCAATTGGTATGATTATATCATTTTTCTTCTTTAGCCTATTTATATGGTTGACTGCTTTGATTGCAAATGTCGAACCTGCTCTAGATATCTGGAATTAATCCCATTGAGTCATAGTATATAATTCTTTTTATGCGATGTTGGAATTTATTTACTAATATTTGGTTGAAGATTTTTGCATCTATGATCATGAGTGATACTATTCTATAGTTTTCTTTTCTTGTAATATATTTTACCAGGTTCTGGTATTAAGGTTAAGCTGGCCTCATAGAGCTAGTTCGGAAATGTCCTCCACACCTCAATACTATTTATTGGAAGAGATTGTGGATAATTACTATTGCTTCTTTCTAAAGCATTTCAAAAAATTAGCAGTGAAACTATCTGGGTCTGTTGTTTTTTGTTTGTGTTTTTGGTTTTTTGGTGGTGGTGGGAGATTTTTCATTATTGATTCAATTTCTTTAATAGATACAGGGACAGTCAGGTTATATATTTCTCCCTGTGTAAGTTTTGGTAGTTTTTGTTTTTCAAGGAATCAGTCTGTTATCAAATTTATGGCCATCCATCTTTCCATAATAGTCCTTTATTTTTCCTTGCATGCAATGAAATTAATCGTGATGACTCCTTCTTTATTTCTGATATTGGTAAATTGTGTCTCCTCTCTTTTCTTTCTTTTTTTTTTTTTTTTAGGAATAGAGTCTTTTTTTTATTTCTTTTCATTTATTTATTTTAGAGAGGAGACACAGAGAGAGAGAGAGAGAGAGAGAGAGAAAGGGGGGAGGAGCTGGAAGCATCAACTCCCATATGTGCCTTGACCAGACCAGTGCAGGGTTTTGAACTGGCGACCTCAGTGTTCCCAGGTCGACGCTTTATCCACTGCACCACCACAGGTCAGGCTCCTCTCTTTTCTTATTGGTTAGTCTGGCTAGAGGTTTATCGATTATATAGATTATTTCAAAGAACCAATTTAGGGTTTTATGGATATTTTCCGTTCATTTTATATTTTAAATTTCATTGATTTCAGCTCTAAGTTTCACTATTCCCTTTCTTTTGCTTGTTTTAGGCTTAACTTACTCCTCATTTTTTATTTTTAATTTAAAATCTTTTTTATTTACAGTTCAGGTAAATAACCTAGTAATTAGTCATTAGTATAACTTGTAAAGTGATTGCCCTGATCAGTCTAGTATCCACCTGACCCAATACATAGTTATTACAATATTATTGACTATATTCCCTATGCTGTACTTTACATCCCTGTGACTGTTTATATAACTGGCAATCTATACTTCTTAATCCTTTTACCTTTCCCTCATCCCTCTACACCTCTTCCATAGGTAAACCATCAATTTGTTCTCTGTACCTATGAGCTTCTATTTTGTTAGTTTGTTATTTGTTTAGGTTCCGCATACAAGTAAAATCACATGGCATTTGTTGTTCTCTGCCTGAATTATTTTACCTAGTATAATAACATCTAAGTCCATGAATGTTATTGCAAATGATGAGACTTCATTCTTTTTTATGGCTCAGTAATAGTTCATTGTGTGTATGTAGCACATCTTTTTTTGTGACAGAGACAGAGAGAGGGACAGACAGGAAAGGATGGAGATAAGAAGCATCAATTCTTTGTTGCAACACCTTAGTTTCTCATTGATTGCTCTCTCATATGTGCCTTGACCAGGGGCTCCAGCAGACAGAGTGATCCCCTTGCTCAAGCCAGCGACATTGGGCTCAAACTGGTGAGCTTTGCTCAAGCCAGATGAGCCCGTGCTCAAGCTGACGACCTTGGGGTTTCAAACCTGGATCCTCTGCATCCCAGTCTGACGCTCTATCCACTGTGCTACCACGTGGTCAGGCGCACATCAATTTTAATCCATTTGTTGTCTATGAATAAACACTTAGGTTGCTTCCATATCTTGGCTATTATAATGAACATAGGGGTGTATATATCTTTTCAAATTAGGGTTTTGGATTTCTTCAGGTAAATACACAGATATATTGTAGAATTGCTGGTTCAGATAGCAGTTCTCTTTTTAATTTTTTGAGGAATGTCCATACTGTTTTTCATAGCAGCTACACCAATTTACAATCCCTCCAACAGTGTACCAGGGTTCCTTTTCCCATATCCTCTTCAACACTTGTTTTTGTTGATTTACTGATGACAGCATTCTTATAGGTGTTATGTGACAGCTAACTGTGGTCTGCTTTGCATTTCCCTAATAATTAGTGGTGCTAAGAATCATTACATATCTATTGCCATCTGTATGAGAATTGTGTATTCAGGTCCTCTGCCCATTTTTTAATCATGTATTGTGAGGGGTTTTTTTGGTGTTAAAATTTAATTTTCCCTTCTTTCTTTAGTTTTCATCTCTCCAGTTACATTATCCATCTGTTCTTGCATGTTGTATACTTTGTTTCCATTACAGACCTTAACACATTAATCATGGTTATTTTAAATTCCCTGCCTGATAGTTCAGACATCTGTGTCATATCTGAGTCTATGCCGATGCTCGTTTTGTCACTTCAGACTGTGTTATTTTGTTGTTGTCGTTGCTACCTCTTGACACATCTTGTAATTATTTTTTTTTTTTTTGAGAAGCAGACGTGTATCAGGTAATGGGAATTGCAGTAAATAGGCCTTCCGTGTGAACGTTTATGGTAAGCTAGCTAGGAGTTGGGTGGGGGTAATGTTTAGTGTTTCTTCTGGTGCCAGGAACTTCAAATTCCTCTAGTGCCCTTGTTTTTGTCTCCCCTCTTACACCAGGGTTTCCCTAAGTGCTATTTCCCAGAAAGAATGTGTCTTCCAGATTTTTTAGGGGTGATTCACCATCATTATGCCGTAGCCCTGTTATGCTGGTCAGGTGTATGGGAGGAGGGTGTGTTTGCTTCTGTCGCTGCAGCAACACACCCACACTGAGTAGGCAGCACACGGTGACACACGTGCATCCTCTTACGGTTCTGGAGGGCAGGAGTCCCACTCTGTGTCACTGGGCTGATGTACAGGTGTCGGTAAGGCTGGTCTTGTCTAGAGACTCGAGAGGAAAACCCATTCTAAGTTCGGAAGGCCACCTGCATGTCTTGGCTGGCGACCCTTGCCGTGAATCACTCCCACCTCCTGCTTCTCTGTCACATCTCCTCCTTTCTCCTTTAAATGTCTTGTGTCCTTATTCTAAGGGCCCCAGTGATTAAATTCAAGGCCCATCAGGATAACCCAGGATAGCTACCCCCACACACACCGCCCAGTTCAAGATGATTTAATTGACTTATATCTGCAAGTCCCTTTTACCATTGTAAGGTAATATATTCACAAGTTCTGGAAATTAGGATGTAAATGTCTTTTGTGGGCCAGTACTCAGCCTACCATAAAATCATTCTGGAATCTTCTCCTTAAAACTCAGTGTTTGACTGAAGCTGTGTCATAGGACCATGACCTTCACAGGCGCCGCCCAGAGCAGTAACATTGTTTTCCCATGTGCCTCCTGTCCCCTTTCCTGGCTGAAGCTTTCTCAATCAGCTCCCTTAAATCTCAGATCCCTCATGAGGGTGCCTATCTTGCTTCTCCCTTTAAGTAAACCAGGAATGATAGAAGAGCTAGAGCGATAAGAATGGGTGTCCCCTCCCCCCACCTAGGGTAAGACTCTCCCCTGGATCGTGAGATTTTGTTATGTAGAGGTTCTGAGAGTATTTCATACGGATGATTTATCCCTTCTCACCTACCTGCCAGAGACACAGGACTCTACCCAGCTCTTCAACGTGAGAAATCGCTTGGATTCCTGGAAGTAAAGCCCGTAAAAGTATAGTGACCCTTAAATTGAGGCCTCCAGGACTTTTGCCTCCCATGCTAGTTGCATGGTCAGTCACCAGCTGAGCTCAAAAATTATCACCACAGTGCACGAATCTGGAGGAGGCCCAGCTGTGTGCTTTCTGGATAACGCTGTTCCCCCGGATTGCCGACTGGCAGTTTGCTCTCTCAGTTCCCCAGTAAGTCCAAGAAAAGTCATTGTTTTCATTTCGCCCAGCTTTTCCTTTTTTGGTTAGGACAGGTGTGGTTGCTTCCTAGCTCTTTACACATCAGAGCTGAAATCCAGTAGCCAAAATTCTTACCACTAAAACGCTGCTGCTTTGAGCGAAGTCACTGACATGCCTTAAATCACTATATCAGTCATGGACCATCTGGAAATGCAAATGAGGACAACTTCTCCCATCAATTAATAGAGATGGAAGAGAATTTGGCCCCAACCGTCAGCTTTTCAAATGAGAAAATTGATGATCAATGAGGGGGGAGAGAGCCCAGTGAAAAAACACAATGAAATCTATCTATATTGGTCCCGGAGGCCAGTGTAAAGTGGTGTAACTTCTGGGAATATTTAAAAGCAGATTTCTAAAGAATAATCCCCTAAATAGGAAATGTCAAACATGCCTTAATTGACTTTATATCTCAGCACCTAGCAATACTTACGGTCAAGAGCCCATGCTTGAATAAGGTGTTTTTATTTTTTAAATGACTCAGTGACATAAATAAACAGGTCGTTTCATGGCCTCTTACCTTTGAGTCGATAGGTAGTCAAGATCTTTTCTGCTATAAACAATAAAACTGCAATTAGATACTTTAATCACAATTTAAAAAGTTGTTTAAACCGAAATTAAATATTGTGCAAATCTAGTTACTTGTAAACACGTGCTAGGAAATCTTTTCCCTTTCCTTTTTATTCTCTCCTAAAGTCGCAAGAAGAAATGCTACACCTGAAGGTCTCCATTGTCTGTTTACATGAGTTAGCAACTCCGGCCTAACAAACCACCTCAAACTTAATGACCTAAAACAACACACATTTTTATTACCCATGTAGCAGCGGAGTGCTCACTTGCCTTACTCTTATAGCTGCCCCCAGCTGTATCAGTTACACTGGGGAACAATTTTCTTTCCCATTTCCTGTTGCATGGGGCTTCAGAACTGTTTCTACATATGTCTACATCGCTGATTCCAAATATGAAATCTGTTTTTAGGTGCATGCTCTAGTTTTTATGCAATTTTAAATTCTTTTTGTTATAGTTAATGGCATGCATTGGTTTTTAAATTGGAGTTAAAGGGCAACGACTCTTGGATTGAACATAACCACAAGGCAATTAATGTTTTACAAACATCACTTTTACATAATCATAGTTGTTTTTAAATGTAAAAAAAATATTATCTGATAAAAACACCCTCTTATTTTGTTTTGAGATTGAATCATGACTTCTTCTTCGAGTAGGCATAAATGGCAGAAGAGTCCTGACACTTTTTGTTATATATGTGGCCGTTACACACTTCAACGTCAAAGGGGCAATATTTCATCATTTGTGGCACGTGCATATATTGCCTATTTTAAAGTTCCCCTTGGCGATCAAGACAAGAATTGGGTTCCTCATACTGTGTGTCATAATTGTGAGGAAATATTTTGTGACTGGACAAAAGGAAAATGCAAAGGAATGCCTTTTGGTATTCTCGTGGCTTGGCGTGAACCTAAGGACTACAGCAGTGACTGTTATTTCTGTCTGATCCATATAAAGGGCATCGGCAAGAAAAAACGGCATATGATCGCATATCCAAATATTCCTTCAGCAATGCAACCTATCCCACACTCTGAGACACTCCTGGTTCCAGTTTTCAATGGTTTTATTTCTTCTAAGGACAAAGAAAGTGAACATGGTGATCAAGTGTATTTTGATAAGATGCACGAGGAAATGGTTGTAGAATCTGAAGGGTCTTCTTCTGATGCCAAACAGTCGTTAACCCCTCAGCAGTTTAGCCAACCCAAATTGAATGACTTAGTAAGAGATTTGGGCCTAGAAAGCAGCTGAGTTATTAACCTCCAGATTTCAAGAAAAGAATGTACTTCACTGGTCAACTAAAGCATCCCATTTCAGGAAGTGTGAACAAATTTTTGTGAAAAACAAATTTTTTTTTCCAAAGACAAAGACTTTGTTTACTGTCATGATATCAGTAGTCTTCTCAGCCAGCTAGGTGTTACCACTTACAGTCCAACAGAATGGTGGCTATTTCTGGACAGCTCTAAACAGAGTCTGCAATGTGTTCTCCTACACAACGGTAATGTTTACACAGTGGTTCCAATTGGCTATTCAACTCATCTGCGAGAAGATTATAATGACATAAAAATTGTCCTTGACTTTTTGAAGTATGAGGAGCATAACTGGATCATTTGTGTGGATCTTAAAATGGTAAATTTCCTGCTAGGACAACAGAGAGGTTTCACGAAGTATCCTTGCTTTTTGTGTTTGTGAGACAGCTGAGCCCAAGAGAAAAACTGGACACAGAAGGAGTGGCCAAAATGTGAAGCTTTGGAAGTAGGGATGCAAAATATTGTGAATAAACCTGTAGTTAATTGAGACAGGATCATTTTTGCCCCTCTTCACATCAAACTTGGCTTAATGAAGCACTTTGTTCAGGCTTTGAATAGAGAAAGTGAATGCTTTCAACATATTATTTCTCCTTTTCCTGCCTTTTCTTTCGAGAAGATAAAAGCAGGTGTATTATATAGACCTCAGATTCAAACCCTCATACGTGATGAAGAATTTGCCAGGAAGATGAATAAGAGAAAGCAGTATGGCAGTCTTTTGTGGCAGTTACAAAGAACTTCCTTGGCAACAAAAAAGCAGAAAACTATGAACTTCTGGTTCAAAGGATGCTGTTTGCTTTCCATGACATTGGATGTAACATGACATTAAGATTCACTTCCTGAACAGTCACCTTGATAAGTTTCCCAAAAATCTTGGAGCTGTTAGTGACGAGCAGACTACTGCTGGAGCATCAAACGAGATTGTCCTCAACAAGTACACAAATGCAAGAGCTACAAATGCAAGTTTTTGCCTGAATAGAATTTAAATAAGTTTTGTGCAAATTTTATGATTTAAATAAGTGTTTTAATATGTTCTATTTCAAAATTGTAGACAAATTCTGATGCAATCATATCTTTTAGTGTATTTCCTGCATCATATAAATTATTATATTTTCACAAAGATGATGCCCAAGACATTCTACTTCATTATGTTAAACTAAATGTCGAAAATTTTACAATAAGATGAAAACCTAAAATCTTGAATTGCAAAAAAACCTGTAGCTTACATATAAAAACTAATGTCAGATTTGAGATCAGCACACTCGAATTAGGTAAGAACAAGTGTTTTTGTGGATGCAACAACCATTTTGTTCCCCGCTGTTATTTAGCTCTGCTGACTGTAACTTGTTCTTAGATGGCGTCAATGGGAGTCCCTTCTTGAGGGAACCCGATCCTCTAAAGGGCTAGCCAGGGCTTTGACATGGCCAATTGTGGGGCCCCCAAAGAAAGTGAGAAACAGCACCTCATGAGGCCCAGACTTTGAGACATCCGCTGTCATGCGTACTGTGTTCTCTTAGCCACAAGGCCATGTTCAAGGGATAGGGGCCCAGACCTCTACTTGCTGGAAGGGGCACCCAAGTTGTATTGCAACGAGTTGTGGCAATTTTTGCATGCATTCTATAATGAGTGTATTATATTGGAACTGTTGCTCTTAATGTTCCAACTGCTATTCAGCATTATATTGCATAGATGTTGAGTTTAGAACCGATGAAAAAGTAAAAAAAAAAAAAAGAGGGAATAAGAAAAATGTAATGGCACTTCTCTGGTCAAATTAAATTTAAGAAGTCTATTCAACAACAAACTTTCTATAGGCAAGTTACCAAGTATCCTGAGTGTTGCACTCAGGAAGCGGATCTGCTGAGCAGCTCACAGGTTCCAAGGTTAAAAATCTCAGCCTAGGATGATGATGTCTTGGCTGGAATGGCCTGATTTAAGGCAATACAGACATCACTCTGGAGCAGCAAATTCCAAATATAAGACCAGAACCATTCCTCTGATTTTATAACCCTCTAGTGAATCTATTAATAAAACATGCTCTTTGTATGTGAGGCTAGGCTTTGCTTTCTCTTTTTGAGCACCTTTGCAAACTGAGCTAATGAGCAACAGGACTTTTATATATACGTCACATCTTTGGATCCCATAAACAACCGTGCAGACTGAACAAAAGCTGCCACTCTCATTTCTCAGATCAGATCCAGCCGCATCGTTGGTCAGTCATCGAGCCAAAGCTCTCTCTGAGGTTTCCTGACTCCTGGGCTCAGGTATAGGAGGTTATCTTCCTCTCAAGCACTTCCCTCTAAATTTCAGAAAATGAGCCACTGTCTCAACTACCATGCTCGCAACTGCCGCCACTGTGGGCTTTAAAGTTCATTTTTACAGACGAACTCATTTAGTCCATTATTCCAAATGGGCCTCTGGGAATTTTAAGGGAGAGAGAAATATATATATAAAAGTAGACAACAAATCCAAACCCAGTTACATTTGGTATAAAGAAAAGAATTAATTTTCCTCTCTTCTTATCTACGAAAGATATTAAGGTGCAAAGAACCCTCATTAAGTTTATGTCTTATGCTTATTAATTGTCAATAATAGTAATCAGAGCTGGAGGGTCAGATGTTTCATGAATTAAATTACGACCCCAATGTTGATGATGTTATTATTCAAAATAATGGTGTCGTGATTAGAAGCTGCTTTTACATTTTTACCTCTCGTTTGAAACCTCCACTGATTAATTCTCATAATACACCCTATTTAATTATCTTCATCCTTATTTTGCAGATAGTAAATTAAGGCACATGGAGGTTAAATTTATTTCTTAATACCACTGACAGATGTTTCTAGACCTGGTATCTGAGACACATATGGGGGAGGGGGTGGGGGAATGCATGAAGGAATGAAAAAAATCATGGAATTTAAAATGGAAACAACCAGGTGTGAAGCCTGGTTCTGGTACTTACAAGCTCCTTGACTTTGAGCAAGAGGTTTACTCTCTGAGCCTCGGTTTCCCCTTGTGTAAATGATCTGGCAGGATTAAGGTAGAGAAGTTCCTTATTCAATCACTCAATCAGTCACAGTTTATTTCCCTCCCTACTCATTCCTAGAACTCTCTTCAGATTAAAAAAATAAAACTCTCCCAAAAGGGAAGCTCTTGATATTCCTAACCCCTCAGTCTACTCTGGCATTAATCAGCACTTGCTTACTACAAATGTTTTGTGAGCAAGGCAGAATTTTCAATGTGACAAAGAAGCATTTCTGTAAATGCTTTAGACTTGCAAGAGGATCATCTGGGATCCTTAGAAAAATAGCTTTCCCGCCTGACCGGCAGGGGTGCAGTGGATGGAGCATCAACCTGGGATGCTGTGGAAATTCCAAAGTCGCTGGCTTGAGAGCAAGCACACTGCTTGAACACAGGGTCCGACGGCTTAAGCATGGGATTATAGACATGATCCCATGGCCACTGGCTTCCAGCTCAAGTTCGCTGGCTTGTGCAAGGGGTCATTGGCTTGGCTGGAGCCCCCAGTCAAGGCATATCTAAGAAACAATCAATGAACAACTAAAAGTGATGCAACAATAAACTGATGCTCCTCATCTATCTCCTTCCTGTGTGTCTGTCTCTCTTTCTCACTAAAAATAAACTTTAAAAAAATAAATAATAGAACATAGGTTTCCAGATGCCATCAGGGATCTATTGAATCAGAGTATCTGCAGATAGAGGTCAGCAGTCTGTGTTTTGAGTAGCACCCCACGTGATTCACCTGCACCATGAAAGTTTAGATCTATTACAATGCTTGTAAGCTGCAATTATTTGTCAGGGTCCTAAAGACTAAGAAGAGAGGTACATCATGTGTGCTAATGAATATAGCAGAATGGATGAAATGATCAAGTCCTCTAAGAGATGTTCAAGTATATGATAGAAAATTGGAGACAGAAGCGGTCATTGATTCCCCAAAGTGATCAGTGAATTCTCTAAGCAAACAGTGATCCAAGTTTCCTACAGAAGCAGGACCAGAAGTAAGATTTCAGCTCAACCTTGCAGCTTCAGCGTCATGGCAGCAACAGCTTCAGCACCTACCCATCAGGTGCACTCTGCCTTTGATTTTTAATAAAAAATTTTTCCTTTTAAGCCATTGTCAAAGATATTGGTCCCAAAACCCCACTCTAACATCCCACTCTAAAACTCAAAGGCTAAAAATTGAACTTTTTGGTTGTTATTGTTGTTTTTGTTGCTTACACTCTGCTAAAACATCGCTTCCTGGAGAGTGTCCCGGTAGACTGTCCCTGATCCCGGGTCCAGAGGAGAGCCATAGTATGTAAGGTGATTCAAAGTGACAGCATGTTATTTCAAAATATTATTCCACTCTATTGATTACAAAGGAGCAGTTTTTCATGATATGATTTGTAGTCCTCCCTCACCTCAGAGGCTGCAGCACCATAAATAACTCGTGATGAACTCTACAACCATCATAATAAGGATCAACACTTTCATCACCTAACGTGTAATAGCTGCTAATCTAAACAATTCAAATATATCAATGTATTCCCTCATTAATTAATTTAAGCAGCAAAGAAATGCTCAGAAAGGCCAGAGAAGCATAAATAAATAAATAAGGATCCACTGCCTCCATTTCAGAGATCTTGTCTCTGATGCAGAGGGAATCGAACACACACGCTTATAGTAATTTCTTTATTTTGTGTAGAAAAGTTCCCTTTAACGTTTGCTCCCACGCCTCCTGCATCCAATAACTTGGAACAAAACATCATTTGCTGTGATGTTAGATCCTGCTGTTTAAGAATCTTAAACCCCCTGCTCCTCCATCACACTAAATTACTGAAAATTGCAAGGTGTGGGTAGGTTCTCATTCATATCATAATCGTAGGTCTTCAGAAACAAAGACATTGAACAAAGACATGACCTTTCTATTTTTAAGGTTTGTCTTTTCTTAAAAAATACAGCCTATTGGTCCTGATGCTCTTGGGGGGAGGAGGAATTTTAATGCTGTGGGCTGTGCCAGACAGAGTTCAACAAATGTTACTGAATGTATTTGTTCGAGTGTTTGCATTTAAGAGAAATGAAATGCAAACTTTTACCTATGGTGCTCACTCACTTTAGTATTTACTTTTTTAAAAAGTAGCAGTTGAAAAACCTAGTTTCTGGCCTCTTTTCTCCTGCTGACTGGCTGGGAGACCTTGGAAGTGACTGACACATAATCAATGATGAATAAATAACAGTTGCTATTGTTGTTGTTATGGTCACTGAATCAATAAACTAAAGCAACTTGACTTGCAAACTTCTGAGGTTCCTTTCCACCCATATTTTCTAGAAGTCTAATTTTTTTTCTGAGAAAAAATTAGGAGAGAATCAATCTGCAAATCCCACCTTTTGACATACACACACATACCCTCCTAATTCCTCACTGCGGAAACTTTTTTCCAACTTCCAAAGGTTGCTCTTGTTGTTCGGTAATGTTTCCCCACACGTGGGCAGATTTTTCTTCCTTGATCCCATTACCCCGCAGGTAAAATTGACACTTTCATGGTTTGGTGAATAGAGTGTGAAATAATTAAATGTGACAAGCCTATTGCTTTCAGATGGAGTCCGGTTCCCTAAGAGTGGGATTGATTTTCCTGCGTCTACAACAAGAAATGGGTCTGACAAGTCACCACCCCAAAGGAGCTTTATTTAGAGAATTTCAAGCAGGTGAAAGTTAGGCTTATTGTGAAAACTGTCCTGTGTGCTACGAAGTAGCTCACATGCATGAGCTATGTAACCCATCTACGTAGAGCCAGACCTGTCATTTCTACTAATTAAGGGAAAGCCTGCGAACTCCAGAAGTGCACGTTTTAGAATCTAATTCAAGTCCCTATAGGGGAGTCGCTGATAGAAATAGAAAGGTATTCCTTGGGAACGAACATCTAACATGCTAATTATAGCACAGGGCTTGCAAATTGCTCTCTAAAGGAGTGTAATTGTTCCGTGCACTCTCAATTACGGCTCTAACGTAATTGGCAAACTTTGTAGATAATGGAGAGAACTTTATGTACTCGGAGTTAGTGGACACCTAAAATAACAGCGTTGGGTGGAACAGCTCATGCTTAGCTTCTGATGCTTCCATGTGGGGAAATTGCCACATAATATTCCCGGCCTCCCCATTCCCCCAGCAGAGGATAAGTGACATCTCATTGGTGGATTCTACAGAAAGAAATGGACATGCAAAGCTCAGTGTGCATCTTTGTTTTCATTTTGTTTTTCAGGTCTTTTTGCCCCGTGTGCTAAGCTTAGCTGGACTGATTCTCTCTCCGAAGTGGAGGCCTGCATTCATCCACTGTAATGGCAGCAGCTGTTCAGGTGAGCTTACCTTATTCACAGAAGAAGTCCTGGCAGGTGCACTTGGGCAGTAGACCCAAAGCCACATAATCCAACAGCTTTAGAAGAAACAACAATGATAGTCTGATTTTTTTTCTTTTGGCTCCTGCATGAGTGCGTGTCTCTCTCAATTGGTTCTCAATACAGGTGAAAAAATAAGGTGTTATCCATTGAAACAAATATTAGGCCCCACAGTGGTATATCCGGGGTGTGAGCCTAAAATCATCTCACTGTGTTTCCATGTGGACTGTGGAAAACTGACTATTCACATTTTGTACACATTTATGTAAAGGTCACAAGATTGAAGGTTAGGAAACCCAAGTTCAAGCTGAAGCTCTAACTAAGGTGGAAGGCAGGATGGATTCTGAGGTCAAATCTGCCTGGATTAGCGTTCTTGACTGCCAGTGGTATCTTTATTAATGCTGGGCACATTCCACAACTTCCCTGCACCCCCTGTTCCTCTTCCGTGGACGTGAGACAATATGCCTACTATGTGAGGCTGCAGGAAGGACGAGATGCCATAGTCTGTGTGAATTTGGCACATTGCCGGCTTATAGTAAATGCTCAATACACTATGCCATTAGAATAGCATCTCTTTTTTTGCCTTAGAAAAATTATTTTCCCTCTGACAACTTCTGTTTGTTCATTTGGAAAAAAAGGACTGAGACTATGATGTTACAAACTCCTTCCCAGTTGACTGTGATTCAATTTTGCAGACTCTGAGCGTAACTGCTGTGAAAATGTGTGCACGTGTGTGTCTGGGCTGGGGTTTACGTCTGTGCCCCACAAATGTTTACTTCCTTTCTCAGTCTCCAAAATTTAACCATTACTGGAAAACACCAACAGAGGGCATCAGGATTTAATTCTGGGCGAGTTGCTCCTGGAGGCTAAGGTTCTAGTTGTCTGTCGGGTCTCCCAGCAAAGCCCTTTCCCCACAGGAGTGCTAACAATTTCACCCTCTGTCTGACACTGCAGTCACCTCCACCCCTTCCTTCCCATCTGGCACTGAGGCTTCTGTTTCTCAAGTTTCTCCCCTCGGGATGTCTGCCTTTGCCGGGTGGGGACAGGGGATAATGGCATTTATGGAAACAGAACAGTGATTAATAGTGATTAATGACACCTGAGTTCTCCCTGCTGCATGCTGAGCTGAGGCATGTGGGTTAGAGAACCCGATCTGCCCAAGGCTGCCCTCATGTCTACAGTGACGCCAGGGAACCTTCCAGCAGGCGTGCAGATCGAGGCAACCAAAGCCCAGAGGACGGTGAGCAGGGAGCCTCGTTTCAAGGCCCAGTGCACTCACAACTTCCTAAAAGGAGCACGGCAAACAGCCGAACTGCTCAGTGCCTCAGTTTCCCTCTTGCTAGAGGTACAGTTGCACTTCACGGCATTTGACTTTCACATGGGGACATATTAATGTCACATGAAGGAAAAGTATGACACTGAGAGCCAAGTGTCCTGGTATGATCTCTGTTATTTACTAAGTATGTTCTCATACACAAAAGCATCTCAGAGCCTCATTGTCTTAATCTGCAAAATGGGAATAATCCCATCACAACTTCCTTTCAGGATGGTGTTGAGAAGCACTGGGGAGGGTGCAGAAACAGCATTCTGCAAAAGCATGAAATGCCTGCATAAAGGCTCGCCCTTCGCCAACACCTCTAGTGCTGACAGTAGTTCCAGCGGAGGTGGCCCAGGCGTTGGCGTGTCTGCTCGGCTCTCCCCTCACTCAGAGCTGCAGGTGTTGTTGCTGTTAAGCGCGCCAGCTGTGGAGTCACGTGGTCTCGCTTTGCATCCCACCTTGCTGTTCACCTTGCAAGTCGCTGGCCATCTATGAAACGGGGATAATAGTAGGAGCACTGACCCCATGTTTGCAAGAAATGTGCCAATTTGCATATCCTCGAATTGAGTGGAGGCTTGATAAATGGTAATTATCATTGTTGTCATAACGATCGTTTCTTCCTAACGAGAGGAGGCATTATTGGAGGACGTTCTAACACCTCACACCTGGAGAGCCTCTCCAGATGATTGTGTCTCCCAAAGACGCCTCCTTTTCCTCAGCTGCCTTAGCACTTCAGGACATGCCAGCGGCTGCCAGCTGTCCATCCCAGGAGGAGGAGGAGCTTGTGTACATTCCACCCCCATTCGTCATCCTGGGCTACACACTGGGCATAGTAAACCCCTCCCCTCCAGCACCCCAGACATTTATATTTTCAGGTCGCATTGCAGAGTTGTAAGGGTCCTCATATAGTTCAATCCCCTGATGGCCGACCAACTGAGGGCCAGAAAGGAGAAAGGGTTGATTTAAGGTCACTGGTCTACCCTAAAGGCAGGACCTGGACAAAATACAAAAGAAGTCTATTTTGCTTATTTCTTCTTTCTTTTTTTTTAATTTTATTTTATTAATGTTAATGGGGTGCCATTAATAAATCAGGGTACATATGTTCAAAGAAAACATCTCCAGGTTATCTTGTCATTCATTTATGTTGCATGCCCATCACCCAAAGTCACCTTCTATCTGGTTTACTTTGTGCCCCTCCCCCCTCTCCCTCCCTCTCCCCTCCCCCCTCTCCCTCCCTCTCCTTCTCTCACCCTTCCCTCCTCTCACTCTCTCTCCTCCCCCTTGCCCCCCCATAAACACCACACTCATGTCCATGTCTCTTAGTCTCTTTTTTATGTCCTGCCTATATATGAAATCATGCAGTTCTTAGTTTTTTTTGATTTACTTATTTCACTTTGTATAATGTTATCAAGATGCAACCATTTTGTTGTAAATAATCTGATGTCATCATTTCTTATGGCTGAGTAGTATTCCATGGTATATATGTACCACATCTTCTTTATCCAGTCATCTATTGAAGGGCTTTTGGGTTGTTTCCATGTCTTGGCCACTGTGAACAATGCTGCTATGAACATGGGGCTGCATGTGTCTTTATGTAGCAATGTTTTTGAGTTTTGGGGGTATATACCCAGTAGAGGGATTGCTGGGTCATATGGTAGTTTTATTTTTAGTTTTTTGAGGAACCACTATACTTTCTTCCATAATGGTTGTACTACTTTACATTCCCACCAACAGTGAATGAGAGTTCCTTTTTCTCCACAGCCTCTCCAACACTTGTTATTATAATACCTGACTTTAAATTATATTACAGAGCCACGACAATCAAAACAGCATGGTATTGGCAGAAAAATAGACACTCAAACCAATGGAACAGAATAGAAAGTCCAGAAATAAAACCACATATATATGGTCAAATAATTTTTGATATAGGAGCCAACAACACACAATGGAGGGAAAAAAGCCTCTTCAACAAATGGTGCTAGGAAAACTGGAAAGCCACATGTAAAAGAATGAAACTCGATTACAGTTTGTCTCCTTGTACTAAAATTAATTCAAAATGGATCAAAGACCTAAATATAAGACCTGAAACACTAAATTACATAGAAGAAAACATAGATTCTAAACTCATGGACCTTGGTTATAAAGAGCACTTTATGAATTTGACTCCAAAGGCAAGGGAAGTGAAGGCAAAGATAAATTAATGGGACTACATCAGAATAAGAAGCTTTTGCACAGCAAGAGAAACTTACAACAAAATAAACAGACAACCAACTTAATGGGAGATGATATTTTCAAACAACAGCTCAGATAAGGGCCTAATATCCAAAATATACAAAGAACTCATAAAACTCAACAACAAACAAACAATCCAATAAAAAAATGGGAAGAGGACATGAACAGACACTTCTCCCAGGAAGAAATACAAATGGCCAACAGATATATGAAAAGATGCTCATCTTCATTAGCTATTAGAGAAATGCAAATCAAAACTACAATGAGATACCACCTCACGCCTGTTAGATTAGCTATTATCAACAAGACAGGTATTTCTTCTTTCTATTGCATTATACTGACTGTTAAAAAGAAGCAAGTGGCATTAGTGAACTCCTAACAGAGCTTCAAGATTGGAAAAAATGCTAGAAGCCACCTTGAATATTCTCCTGTCTTCCAAGCTGACCTTCCTGGGCACCATCCCAAGCCCAGGCAATTTCTGCAAACATGTCTAGTAAACTGTTCTGAAAGGTAATGATGCATCACTGTATCCATGAAGGAAGGACTGTAGGAGAGAGAAAGGAAAGGATGAAGGAATGAGGGGAGGGAGGCAAAAAAGGAAACAAGGAAAAAAGGAAAGAAAGAAGAAAGAGAGAAAGAAAGGGAGGGAGGGAGTAAGGGAAGGAGGAAAAGAAGGAAAGAAGAAAGGAAGGAAGGGAGGACGGGAGGGAGGAAGGAAGGAAGGAAGAAAGGAAGGAAGGAAGGAAGGAAGGAAGGAAGGAAGGAAGGAAGGAAGGAAGGAAGGAAAACAATAGGGAGAGGAAGAAGGGAAGGAGAGAGAGACGGCCAGAGGAAGGAAGGAGGAAGGAAGGAAGAAAGGGAGAGATGACATTAAATTCTCCTGTAATGGGCACTGTACTCAGCATTTCACATACATGTGGTATTTTATTTAATCTCCAGTGCTATCTTATTAACTAGAAATTGACTTTCCTGATTTACAGACAAAAAAAAAAAATGCTGCTCAGAGAGGCTAAGTTGCTTACACTAGGATTCTCATCCAAGTCTGTTTAACTATAGAATCTGTATGACTTGCAAAATTATGCCCCCTCAAAGAAGGTGCACATATTTTCAGGGACATGTGTTTATCAGCCCCTGGCTCTAGATTTGGAATTGCAGACATTTCCCTTGGCTTCCATCTGAGATACTGCTGTATTTATTCA
Organism: Rhynchonycteris naso; assembly: GCA_037038555.1. NCBI lineage: Eukaryota > Metazoa > Chordata > Mammalia > Chiroptera > Emballonuridae > Rhynchonycteris > Rhynchonycteris naso. The sequence continues at coordinate 16,756,668 of CM072996.1, forward strand.
TGTGTTCGGTCATTTATCTACTCCTTCTATCACCTATTCATTCATTTATTTAATAAATATGTGATATATACCTATTGCCATGGGAGATGTGTAAGCCTCAGGGTCTTTCCTTTCCAACCAGTCTCAGTGTGATAGATTTCTCTGCTCTGCACCTACAGATATGGGTCCATACATCATACATGCACATAGAGACACAAAGCGCCTAGATTCAAATGCAGATACGCAGATGCACCCAGGGTCGAACCTGCATACTGGCCAGCTCTTTGCAGAGAGGGGCCCAGGGAGTTTGAGCTGGAGATGCCCTGGGCCAGGCCTTGGGCCGATGTCTCTAGGAATCATCCATGCGCTTGCTGCTGTGTCCCTGTACTGTGGGATGGGCTAGTTCTCTCAGATGCTCCACTCCAGAGGGACTTTGATGGCAAGTTAAGCCGTAGGGTGTTTTCAGGTCTTTGCAGACTGGCCTGATGGGGGAGAAAAACTCAGAGACAGAAAGGAGATCCATGTCACAGCAAGGGAGTTCATCTGTACAGATACATATGGGGGCTGGGGCATCAACTGCTGGTCCAGGGGATAATGTTCTCTAGCAGAGAACACAGGAAAGAATGGTAAGCAGCCCTGAATCTCATAAAAAGTTGCAAAAGAAAAATTAGCTGATAATATGCAGCAGCATATTAACTTAGGGGAGTAGACAAATACCATCAATAACTATAATCTAGTAGGATAAATAACTCCCACCGTTGGTATCAGGCACTGAGCTTGAATATACGCTTATATCTTACAGTGGTGCCATGGAATAGTTCTGTTTTGCCTATTTTTAAGCACAAGAACCCTGGAACTTAGGTAGGCTCGGTGACTTGCCCTAAGCCACAAAGCCATGCATACCAGAGTGCAGGATTCAACCCCTTTCTGAGACGGCGTGCACCCCTCCCATGCCGTGCTCCTGTTTTTCTGTCTGTACAATGTGACTGTCGTGCTGTCGGATGATATCAGGGATCCCTCCACCTGGCATCCTTCAGGGTGCTACACTTGGACCTCAGGGGGATTAGACGGAACTTACAATGTCCTGGATAATTGCAAGGACTGTCAAGGTCCTCATTTAAGAGTAGTGCAGATGACATGACCAGGTCTAAGATTCCATACTTCTAGTGTCCTCTTAGTTGTCAGCTGAGAGATAAGAACAGGGGCTGGGTCTCCTGCGGAGACAGTTGAACTAGGGCTCAGAGTCTGTTTCAATTCTTCCTCCAGGGGCCTGCCCATAAATCTCAGATTTTTGGGACTGGAGCCAATGCGGATCAGAGGAATTTTTCCCTCAAAGCAGCAAATGTCTGCGTGTCAGCTGAGGGAGCAGCAAGTCTGCACTGGCTCTGTGGGCTCTGGGCGGCAGCAGCTCACCCAGACTCACAGGACGTCAGCTACCAGCCTTGCAAACTCTGTGCAAAACGTTGTTTCCTCTGTGCACTAATGTTTGGCACATGCAGAGAGCCAGTGGCTGGTGTCCCATCCATCCCCATCTACTTGGGCCAGTCTATTCCTACCGTGTGCTTCCCACATGCTTCTCCCAGAGCATGATGGCCATCTGGGATGGGCAGAGAGAGAACCACAGGTCAGTTTTGCCCATCCCTGTCTATGTCATCCAGACCATGTCTTCTCATTGCTCATTCCTGGATCTTCATTTGGCTGCTTGAACATTAAAAGGCGAAAGATTTATTCGTTCTGAAGAGAAACCAGAGTATGACTGCTTGAACATTAAAAGGGGTAAGAAAACAAACTCTTCTTTATTCAGCTGAGACAGGACCTCAAGTCACTATAACCTGATGTGTAAGGACAAAGGCTCTGGAATCAGGCAGACTTGAGTTCACATGTTCTCTCTGCCACTCATGGGCTCTGCGGCCTCAGGTTAATCACTGTACCTCTCTGGGCCTTACTTTCAATAGCTCTGGACCCAGCACTGCCCACAGGCCCACTGGCGTTCTTAACCATTTCCAACACACACCTAGACCTCCCACCTCAAGGTTCTTGCACAGCTGCTTGTCCCCTGCCAGACCCCACTCATCACCAGGGGAGCCTGCTCATTCTCCCCTCCACCCACCTGCTTACCAGAGACCATCTCTGTCCTCTGCTCCTGGTTTGCCTATTTGCTATTCATGAATTTGCCCTCACCTCTGGAATCCCACAGCAGATTTTGCTACTGAGCTTATCTGGTGATGAGCTTGTCTATTTCTTTAGGTCCAACTGTCTGCTTTGTTCCTGGCTGTTCTGGGCACCTGTCCACCCCTATTCTGATCCTCACCTGCACGTTCAAGGCCAGCCCGGGTGCCCAAAAGGGTTAACACATTCTGGGTGAACACTTAGCTGACAGGGTCCTCCTGAGCCAGAGAAAGGTAAAAGGTCCTTGGAAAACTCTTCATTTATGTATTTATGTAATGAATAAATATCGATCTCACCAACCATCACAAGAACATGGGTATCATGAGAGTGGCATACTGGCCCTGGACCTCACGATAGCGATGGGACAATAGAAAGATAAATAACCAGGTAGAAGAATTCACAGCGCATAGTAAAAAGGAAGTTCAGTGGCAAAGAGGAGGGGACCCCACCTCAGTCAGAGTTCTTAGCTTTTGAAAACAACTCCTAAAGTAATCTAAGCAGAAAAAGAATTGATGAAAATTATGGTGCATGTGGATCCCTGAGAACCAGACTTGTACACCATACAAGACCCAAACCATAATGTGGGAATGTGTGAGAAAACCCTACCTGCTGTCTCCTGACCAAAGATACTAACACATACCACTGGCCCTGGGAGCCGGACACCAGAGCTTCCACCTCCTATACCCTGAAGGCCAGATACCTCTACTGTGGGTCTCACCAGGAAAAAGATTTTGTGCTTGTCTCCTTCCTATGTCCCTGACTGCCTAATGAATGTCTAACTTGGGTGTACCATTCGGTCAGGGTGGACTATAACTAACTGAATTGGAATAAAGCAAGACATTGCCTAATGGGGGAAGGGAGCAGAGATGGGGGTAGAGAGAAAGGGAGAGAGAAAGGTAGCAAAATCTGCTGGCCCTGGCCGGATAACTCAGTTGGAGGGTTGTCCCAATGCACAGAAATTGCTGATTTGATCCCCGGTCGGGGCACATATAGAAACAGATTGATATTTCTGTCTCTTTCTCTCCCTTCCTCTTTCTGAAATCAATTTTTAAAAAAGTTTCTGGGTAGCTAAAAAAAAAAAAGAAGACAAGTATCCATAACAGATCCCAGATCCATAACTGGAGAATTTAATGGAATGGAAGGTGGAAAAGAACCTGACAAGCTTCTCAGAGGTATCAATATCTCAGCTGAGCTCTGAAACATGGAAGGAAGTTAACCAAGTAACGGGTCGAGGGGAGAGTTCAAGATGGATGGAATGGCAGGTGCATCAGCTTGAAGATGGGAAACAGCAATAGTTCAGCCAGTGAAGCTGCAAAAGATCGGGGAGGGGGTGGTCAAAGTTGAGGTAGCGAGGTAAGTAGGACCCTGGACATTAAACCTTCTGGCCTGAGAAGCAGAAGCAAAACAAAGCAGCCAGTGTTCCCCAAAGAGCCCGCAAAACTAGCTGGTTAGACGTTTCAATACCATCCCTGTGCAGCTGATGTTCCATTTCTTCTTTTATTGAAGGCATATCACTGCAGCTCACTTAAGCACTCCCGCAAGTAGAAATCCCTCCCCATGATGGAGAATGTCGCCCATAAAATCGCACAGGCTTGCGCTGTTTAGGGAAGCGTGAAACACTCCTTGCAGAAGACATCGGTGCGCATTCACAATGGAAACATCATCAGGCTCCCTTTGGAAATGAGAATCAAGAGCTGTGCTTCTCGGCCTCTGCAGGGCTCACCTCATACCTCTTGACCCGTGTAAGGTGCAACTCATACCCCCGCCCCCTACACACCGACTTCCACAACTGCACCCCTCCCCATCAACACTCTTCCGATCTGACTTCCTCTGGCCTCAACTACCCCGCACACCTCATGTTCTCAGGGGCAAATATACTGTCTATTGTTACAATGAAAAACAAAGAGCGCTCCGGACACTTTTCACATGAAAGATTTCTTTTTGTGAGCTCTCTTCAGCGAAGGCAGCTGGAACAGAGTCCCGGTACTTGGCATTACTGTTTTATGAACACTGGAAGCTCCTAACCAGAGCTCCTTTGCACATGGAGGGATCAGCCTCTATGCCAAATTAGTAAACAATCCAATTCAGGGCTCCTCATGGAAGGATCCTCTCCTGGAGACGAAGATCATGCCAATAAGCCATTCAGGGATGTGACATCTGTCCTAGAACCTGCTGCTTCACTCCCCATCATGGCAAGCCACGGGATTCAGAGGGGAAGGATCTTGCTCCAAAACTCCATGGATCTCTGCTGCTCTTGCTCTTGGGCTTAGTAGAAAGGAGCGCACAGGTGTCTATGGAAGACGTGGTTGTCTTGGTTATGTCCCTGTTTGAGGCGACAGAGGGGGGGAGCATTATTTCATTAAAGCACAATAGGACTGTGAACACACCACTTCCTCAAAGTCATTTCTTTGCCTTTGAAATGAAGAGATAGCAAGGAAGGTCTATGATTTCCTCCATGGAGTACTGCTCCTTAAAGGCCGTGAGTCCAGAATTCTTCCGTCTGGGTGAATATTCCAACATCTGCAAGGGTGGTCATCTAATGATTTTTGAAAGCACGTTTGTATCAGGCCCTTTTGGGGTGCATCTCAGACTGGCTTAAATCAAGGGGTCTGAAATTTCATGCAGACCTGGAAATTCAACATGGCTTTACATCCCCTGAGAAGCCCCCAAGATCCAAAGCTACTTTCCCATTTGCATTTAGTTTTGATTCTCTCCTCTGCTTCTCTCTTGCCTCTTGTCCTCCCTCAGTCTCAAGTGTCCTCTGCTTGCTGCTTGTCCCTGGCTCCTGGCAGCTGCCACAACCCCTAACTCCTGATTCCTCTTTCAAAAGCAGTGCCCACTGGTTCCTGAATCAGTCTTTCTAGTACTCCCTCTCAATCTCCTCCTACAAGAGAAACCCCCTGTGTCTGTGCCTGGTTGCCTGTGCCAGGTTGCTGTCATCTGGCACAGGGCATCCTTGGGTACAGAGCTCGGCTCTGCTCATTCGTCAAGGATCACACAAAGGTAGCTTCTCTGAGATGGGGTATGGGCAGTGCAACATTTTAAAGCTGTACTAGCCATCTACGGCTATATAGCATTTTTCCTCGCAACTCTGTGACTTGACATAGTAATAAACATTTATTATCTCACAGTCTCAGTGCCTCAGGAATTTAGTAGAAGCTTGGCTGAGTGGTTCTAGCTTAAAATGTCTCATGCAGTTTCATTCAAGATGTCAGCTGGGGTTATAATCATCTGAAGAATTGACCAGGGCTGGAGGGTTCACATCCAAGGTGGCTCATTTGCATGCCAGCGTTTTCCTTGAAGCCTCCGTTCCTCCCCACATGGGCCTCTTTGTGAGCTTTCTGAGTACCTTCATGGCATGGCGGCTGACTTTACCCCGAGTAAGACAGATTGTGAGGAAGCCACAATGCCTTTTATGACCTAGCATCAGAAGGAGCACACTACCATTTCTGCAGCATCCTATTGGTTACACGGGTCAGCCCTATTCGTGGTGGGAGGGGTCTATGCAATGGCCTGAATGCCAATGGTGAGGATCATTACGGTCCACTCTGGATGCTGGGTTCCTGCAAGAGCCAGCATTGGTGCAGGTTTCTAGGGACAGAGATACAACATCTTCATCGAGTGACTCAAGCCCCTGATGTTCCCCTGTGTAACCAAAAGGCTCTGTTTTGATTGATGAGTGCCAGGTTTGGGGGATGAGGTGAAAAATGTGAAGGGATTGAGAAGTATGAAAATAGCCATGGGGGATGTCAAGTACAGCATAGGAAATACAGTTGAGAATACTGTAATAACCTTGTAAGGTGCCCATTGGGTAGATAGAAATATCAGGGGAACACTTGTAAAGTATATGGTTGTTTAATCACTATGCTGAAATTAATACAAAATAATATTGAATGGAAGCTGTAATTGAAACAATGTATTAAACATGCTTAAAAAGAAGCTGTGTTTTCCATGCAACCTGAATCGTTCTTATTTTAAATTCAGCATTAAAACTAACTTTGAGAGGTGCCGTACAGCTGGTGCCATGCAGAGTCATGATTTGTAAGACAGGATTCACTCAAGAGATCTGTTCTAATTTCCCTAAAATGTGCTGCAGGACCCCTGCAGAGACCCATGCCTGGCTCCGTGTGAAGCTCCGAAGGGGAGTGCACATATGTATTCATTTATGACAACAAGTGATAGCTTGTGCAGTGGAGGAAATACTCTCTTTTTTTATTTTTTGTTGGAGATTTTTTTATCTTTTTTTTATTTATTCATTTTAGAGAGGAGATAGATAGATAGAGAGAGAAAGAGAGAGAGAGAGAGAGAAGGGGGAGGAGCTGGAAGCATCAACTCTCTTATGTGCCTTGACCAGACCAGTGCAGGGTTTTGAACTGGCAACCTCAGTGTTCCCAGGTCGACACTTCATCCACTGCACCACCACAGGTCAGGCAGAAATACTCTTTTTTTTAGTGAGAGAGAGAAGCAAAGACAGATAGGAAGGGAGAGAGATGAGAAGCATTAACTCATAGTTGCATCGCCTTAGTTGTTCATTGATTATTTTTTCAAATGTAACTTGACAGGGCATTGGCGGGGGGTGCTTCAGCCAAGCAAGTGACCCCTTGCTCAAGTCAATGACCTTGGGCTTTAAGCCAGTGACCTTTGGGCTCAAACCAGCAACCTTTGGGATCAAGCCAAAGACCATGGGGTTATGGCCATGACTCTGCACTCAAGCCTGTGACCTCAGGGTTTCAAACCTGGGTCTTTGGCATCCCAGGCCAACACTTTAGCCACTGTGCCACCACCTAGTCAGGCAGTAGGAAATGTTCTTAAAAGTAAAGTGGGGGAGAAGCAAAGAAAACTCATGGTTTCTGTGTGAGAAATCTGAATGTTCTATTGCTTTGACATCACAAGTTGGTTACTTTTTCAGAATCCAGAGTTGGCAGGAAAACAAGGAGCTAAGTAGAACATAATAATAGAGAATTGTATGTGCTCAGTGCCAAAAAGGAATGATTCTAGGAAAAAAAGGTTAAATTCTGAAATCTGGGCTAACAAAATAATGTATGCTTTAAACCCCTTATGAGGATATTTTGTGGTGAGACCGGAAGCCAGGAGATCTGACCCCTCATCCTCAAGCCAGGTGCGCTGCTTTCAGATTCTCCAGTGGGGGGTCGATGGGGACTAAAGGCTGGAATTTGAGTTTAGGTTTAGTTGTACCAAGAGTCACTGATGAAGAGTTTTGCTACTTGGTAGCAGTATGAACTTGGACAAGAATTGTCATCTCTCTGAGCCTCTGTTTCCTCATCTGTTAAAAACGGATAGTAGTAACAGTAACCACATTTGACTACTTGCTGATGCTGCTCAAGTATTAGATTGTAGAAAGCGGTTATAGATTTGAAGAAGTCCAAGAAAGCTCCTTGCTGGCCCCGTAAGGAGTGGCGTCATTGCGGTGCTCATGCTTGAAAACACAAGTGCGTCTCCTTCTGGCCTGTGAGCCGGGTAGGCTGGAGGGGCCGCTCCAAGCACCAGACAAGCACAGAAATCAATAGAGTTATCCACCACGAGGGCCTCTGATAACAACACTAACAATAACCATTTCCATTTGGGGCCTTATGGACAGTGTAAGAACAAATACTGAACAGGTCTTTCTTTGGATTCCAATTGTGTGAGAAATAAAGCTCCAAATCTGTGGGCATGTGTTTTTCCACTGTGGACCAGGGCCTTGCAGGATGCAGCTCAGCTGACAGCAGAATGAAGAATACAGGTGCAGGTGACAGCAGAAAGAAATAAGGAGGAAAGACAAGGAGAGGGTCCCAGTGCGGTTCCAGTCATTTGTCGCGTCCAGCTGCATTCCTGCCCTTCGCTTCCTCAAGACGCGTCCCCTCCCCCTTATAATAGGTTTCCCCTTTTGCATAAGTTGGGTACAGGTCTGATGTCTGTCATTCAGAATCCAAAGAGCTCCAAATAATATTGTTCCTGTAAATAAATGAATTGTTTCAGTTTATGATTTCAATAGACTTGATGTTGGCATTCTTAAAGCAAGAGGTTACTACTGTATTATTAAGAGACATAGGAAGAGGATGACTAAAAGTGTGAACCCAAGGACCCTGGCCAGGTAGCTCAGTTGGTTGTAGCATTATTCCAATACATCAAGGTTGCAGGTTCAATCCCTGGTCAGGACACATACAAGAAGCAACCAATGAATGCACAATTAAGTGAGACAACAAATCCATGTTTCTCTCTCTCTCTCTTTGAAATAAATAAATACATTTAATGGTTTTTTTAAAAAGAATGTGAACCCAGGATGCAAACCACCTGGCTTCAAGACCCTAGACAAAACTTCTAACCTATCTGTGGCTCTATTTATCTAGCAAATGTTGATAAAAATGATAATACCAATACTACCTACCTTATAGGATGACTGTAAGAATTCAATGAATATGATCAAGGTCACTTATCATTGCTTCATCTTATGGAAAAATAAGTCACCATGTTCAGCCCTGGCTCCAATCTGGACCTAAAAAACCCTATTAATCATTATATGCATAGAGAGGGAAATAAGCCTTTTGAGTGCTAAAATGAGTCATTGTTCCCTGTGATAATGGGATGACCTCAAGGTAATCAAAGTTTCACATTGAAATAGGCTACCACTGCCCCGTGAAAATAGCTGAGACCACCAGGCTTCAGATGGTGAGCCGCAAGCAAAAATGTACAGCCATGCCCCCAAATCCTGGAAGTAGGAATTGATAAAATTGAGATTCTGGCTGAAGCAGAGTGCACAAATATGCTCTAATTAAATTCTGCATAGGAGCTAATTGACTCATTTTGTGTTTTCTTCCTTTGTGCAATAGGGAAGGACATTATCAACATTTATATATTTGCAACCTATCAATTTGTTGTGTTTGATTTTTCCCTCTTTGAGTACTGTGGGAGGAGTGAGATGCCCTTCACAGGATCTCCAAGCCATAATTCATCTGCTCAAGGCTTCTGCTTAGTTTTGTCATTAGTGCAGGGAAGCTCACGCATGTTCTGCTCTTCCAGCAGATCACGGAAGTCATCCATCCTGGAGGGCTATTACCAGTGATCAGATCTGGCTCTTGACGCTGGATCCTTCAGACCAGCCCTAAGCTAGCCCCTGCTGTCACCTTGAGGAAAGGATCTTGATTCAGATGCCCTGTGAGGGCAACTCTCCGGACTGCTCCGCGCGTTCAGAGAGGTTCTCATTGCTCTGGTGCTAAATGATGGACAGGCAGGGTGCATATTACAGGACAAAAAAATCTTCCCACTCGTTACAGGCACGTGGCAGAAGTATTTCCTTCCTTGTGAAGAGAGGGATTTATCTGTGGGAGAACAGTGTTTTGGTAAAGTTTGCATAGGAACAGCTTCTGTCATTGCACGTGTGTGTGCGTGTGTGTGTGCGCGCGTGCGCACGAAAGTAAAGACAATATGACATAAAAGGGCACTTCCTTGTACAAATGCTTGAAAACATAGGATGCCGAAAGACTTCAGGCCACATAAATGGATTTGAGCCTATTTCAACATAGCATGCTTCTTTCTTCTTCAGAATCGGTGAGCCTGCCTTATCATTAGCTTTATCATGCCAACCTCCACAGAGAGGAAACTGACTCAGAGGAAAATGGGTGGGAGATAAGAAGAAAAAGAAAAATATCTATAAAAGATTCATGGAAATGTAGGTCGTTAATTAGTTATTAAGGGAGGAAAAGATAATCGGAAGGAGTCAGAATATGGAAGAGTAACAAAATCAGAGCACCTGCTTCGGTCAGAAGCTGCAACACCCCGTTTAGCTTAATTTGCTAGAAGGCTAAAAGCACCCAGAGGCCCAATTGCACATTTCAGGAATCCACTGTGTCCTCAGAGTCCATAGTACCTTCAGCCCTCAAGTTTGGGAGTAGTTTCCCCGAGGCCCGGCCTGCTAATGCTGGGGGAAGTCAGGGGCAGTCTTCCATTTAGGACATGCGCAGTTGAAGTCAAAACTGGGCAAGGGTGGGCGTGAAACCCTAGGAGGTCCAGAAATGATACTGGTGAAGGGGAGGGTCCGCATCCGGGAAGAACCAATATATGCAGGATAATCTGGGGTCTGAGGCCAGTGCCTCTAGGGCCTGCCCACCCTCCTTGTCCCTAAGGGTGTAGTAATTTCCCCTAATACATCGTGCCACTGCGTTTAAACTTCTCTACTTGTGTGCCATTGAGATTCTTTTCTCTCAACACAACAAACCAATTCATTTTCACCAGCAGCAGAAGGGGTATGGGGGCGGGAGCAACAAGAATACATTTGCTTCACGTTTAAGTTGAAAAGATGTACGAAGACTCTGTGCTTGAGTGTAACTAGTTGCAATCACATAGTTAGCTATGCTTTGCCATTAGCCCCGTTATTTCAACATTAACTTTCTGGGTGTTTGTCCTAATGTTCAAATTCAGGAAAGAAACAATTTTCCCAGAGGCTTTTTTGATCTTTAGTGATATTCTTCGGTTGATTTTAGTATAGACTGGAACTGTTTCAAATGCTTTGAACTTGAGATGAATACCAGTTTCTGTTATTACCAATTATCGGTTTATTTGAAAATTCACCCGGAATACAGACTAAAACACAAGAATAGGAGTTTTATAATTGAAGAAATTAATGTCTTTGGTCAATCGAAAGGTTACACCTTCTTAATTAAAGATCATTCACACATCAAACAATCGTATATTGAGACTCCACTACAGAGTTCACAGCAGGCTGAGTTCAAGGCAATTGCTTTTCGGAAACACATTCAGACACGTTTTCTCACAATGTAGAGAGTTACCTACGCTGGATTGGAAGGAATTGGCTGATTGGCAACTAAGAGGCCTAGGTCCCATCCCCAGTTGCATAACAATAGCTGTGTGGCCTTGGGCTAGTCACTTAACTTCTCTGAGTCCTTGCTTCCTCATCTGTCCTATGAGCATCACATCTTTCTCACCTACCTCATGATATTCCTATGCCAAAGGAATGAGGTTCTAGCTGTCAAAGTTCTTTGACAGTGAAGCCTCTGAATAAAATGTAAGTTTTTATTGATTCGCACACACATACACTCTTCATAATCATGAATACATCATGTACTCACTGTTAAATATGCTGTAGGTGCTTTGTGCTTTGGATGTGTGCACCTAGAAAGACCGGCCTGTAACAACACAGAATGGGTGTCCTCTGTGGGGCGTAACCTAGGTGACACTCAGCACGTTGAGCTGCACCTGTGCTCTTACAGAGACAGTGGTGGGTAGAGAAGGATCTGGAAGACCTACATAGGCTAGAGCTCAGAGAACACAGCCCTACAACAGCAGCATCAAACCTGCTTCTCAAGGCCAAACTGAAATACTACTGTATCCACATAGCTTTCCAGTCCTCTTTCCCCTGGAAAAAAAATTAATTTCTCCCAAGCCTACTGTACTTGTGTCACTTTATTGGTGTAAGCACCCAAGCCAACCCCCACAGCATTCAGCTGGCACCAAATGAATAGACTCCCCAGTCCCCCCTGAGTATGCAGCCTCCATTCTAAAGCTCTGCCCCCAGCCCTGACCCATTTCTCAGATTAGAGTCCACCCTCATTATAACATCCTGCTTCCCAGCTTCAAGTCAGGCAAGTAAGTATTAGTAAGCACCTGCTATTTGCTAGAACTGTGCTCAGTTCTAGCAATGGGGTACACTAATGGGGTACACTAATGGGACAGCACGTCACGACGCTTGTCTTCATGGAGGTCATAATCTAATAGGGTGATAAACAATTAAGCAATCCCCATCTTCAGGCTGAGAAATCTTTGGAGAAGCTTCGGGGAAAAGGTGATGTCCAGTGTGAGACCTACAGGCTGAGCAGGTGTTAATCAGGTGAAACTGATATCAGTTCAGACGCGGTGCGTGTATGATGTCGTATAAAAAGCACTTTATTGGAGCTGAGGCTATTGCAGTAAATTTATTCTAAGTTGGAATAGAAAGGCTGTCCACAGATTTTCAGTGTCTTATCTCTGTCTGCCTCACCAAAGAACAAGTCCAGTCTTGTGTTCATTAAGCCCAGTATGAAAACCAAAGTCCAGATATTCTGTGCCATGGGTTAGACCAGAACAAAGCTCAGTCCAGTGCAGGGGCTGCTCAAAGCCTGTACTTGGGAGCTGTCTGGCTGCCAGCACACGCAGCATGGTGCAGACACGGCAAGTGTGTTTCTCTCAGCAGGAACCAGAGACAAGGGCAAACGTGATTTTAAGGGGGGGGGGGAGGGTGTCTGTTAAACCTGTATTTATATTTTTGGACTAGGAAGGACTAGCTTTCCTTAAGTTAACCAGTTTTTAAAATATTTTTGCAGGCTTGTGTTGTTTCTCCTCCCACTGACCAATCAGATTCTCTTTCTAGGCTAGATTGACAAGCTGCTGCGGTCACCGTTCTGGCTTCCACTGCGTATGCCTTAAAGTGGAAGCGCAGAAACACCTACTCCAAGCTCCTGCCCGGCAGTGCCTCGGGGAGACATTTCCCAAGTGCTAGAAATTGAGTCCAGAGGACTCAGGCACAATGGACTCGGGCCACAATGGATTCCTGAAATGTCCAATTGAGCCTATAAATACTTTGGCCTTCTAGCAAATTAAGCAAAATGGAATATTGGAAGCTTCTCACTGAAGCAGACTTTCCAAGTTTTAATAAATATACATCATCCTACTCCCTCTGTTCTCTTTCTCCATCAAAACCTAGCTACCTGACTACGTTAACAAAAATGAATACTCAGGTAATCAGTTTGGGAAGGAAGGGAAGGCAGAACATTCCAAGGAGCACGTCTGGAAGGCAAGAGAAAACCTACTGCGTGTAAGGAGCGGGAAGACATGTATTCTAGACAAAGTTAAGCACAGCGAAAGAGAACTTTTTTACATACTTCTCCATTTCCAGCTTCGATTTAGGTTTGACACCTTCACGTTTAATGTGCAGCTCTGCTGTTTTAGCTTAAATGGACACCTTCGCTCCAAGACTCTCCCCCACACCCTACTAATCACCTCCCCCATTTCACCCAACAGCTGGATCCCTTCTTCCCTTTGATCCCCAAAGAGATATGCTATGAACTAAGCACTTGTGTCCTCCCAAACTGAAAGCAATAAGTCTTTGTTGTCTAAGTCACCCATTCTATGGTGGTGTACTTCGCTGGCCTGACCAAGACAGGACTGATTTCCCCTGACATTGGAAATGAAAACCAATCTAACTCAAAGTCTTCTTTTGCCTGTAAATCTGTGTCACCGCTCTCTGACATGGATTTCTTCCCCAGTACTTAGAACCGTGCCTAGCACCATACTGTCTATAACAACTTTCTGTCGTGTCACTTTTTGGTTTAGAAAGCTTCAGCGACTCTGCATTAACCTTCAGACCACACTCTGCCCTTAAACAGAGCTCCCAAGTCCCAGCCCCCCTGAACTCGTCAGCCTCCCCTCTGTCCCTTTCCTCCCTCCTCCACTGACACCGACCATTCAGTTACTCAGTTCCTGCTTGCTTGCCCAGCCTTTGGGCTCTCACACAGACAGGTTCCCGCTGCTCGCCCTGCCCATCCCTGCTCCACTCCCTCACTCTTACTCATCCATACTGTCTCAGCCTATTCACCACTTCTGCAGAAAGGTTTTCCCTGATGCTCGCTTCTTGCTTCTGTTCGAACATGGCACTTATTTCGCTTTATTGAAATTGCTTGTTGAAATGTTTCTTTGTCCCGCTATCTCAACCTTGGCACTATTGATATTTTGGACTGGATAACTCTCTTGTGGAGGCTGTCCTGTGCATGGTGGGATGTTTGGCAGCATGCCTGGCCTGTACTCACTACATGCCAGTATCACTTCCCCAGTTATGACAACCAAGAATGCCTCTAGACGTTGCCAACTGTCCCCTGGAGAACGACAGTGCCCTCATTTGAGAACCAGTGCACCAGGCTCTTCAGAAGGCAGAGAGAGTGTCATGTTCGCTGCTCAATCCGACCCTGGCATAGAGTAGAAGGTAGTTAAGCACGTGTTGCATGAATGAAGCTCCTCCTAGGAACTCCCACTGAATGAATGAATGTTAGTTAGGAAGGAAGCTGTGTCAGAAGCATGGGTTGTTCAGAGCCCTGTGTTTCTCTCACTGAGTGGGTGGAACCATACAGGCCTGGTGGTCTTCCAGTGGTCTTTTCACATTGGACCCGGTCCCCTCCCTGCCTGTCTCATCTGTCCTGTGGGCAATAGATTATCTAGTGCTTCATTCCCCTCCCCCTAGGCACCCCATAGGGCTGCCCTGTTCACCCATCTCCTGTCTACAGAACAGAAAAAAAGGTTCAGGCTCCCTGAGCCTCCTGCATCAAAGATGTTTAAGCTTTTTATACGAATCCTGATTAATTAACAAGGGCGCAGGACTTACATGCATTTCAAGTTGCTTTTATCTCTGGAAGAAAAGACGCCTTTTGGCAGATACTTTCTGTTCGCTGTCTAGTTCAGCATTTCAAAGGGCATGCTTTGATGGGCTGAACAGGTTACCATTTCTTATGTGTAAAGGGCAAATGACTAGTAATTAAGGGACAGACCCCTTTATGTCAACTCAAGGGAGAAAAAAATTAAATTCAGTCTAAGCTTCATCCAGAACTGACTTGTACTGCAGCTCGAGGGCTTTGCCTGGTGTTAGAAAGCAAGAGCAAGATGGGAAGGGGCCATGTAATGTGGCTGAAGCCCTTGGGCTTCTAATAAAAGAGGTACCATTTGTTGTGCACCTACAGTGTGCTGTTATTAGCTCTCCCATTATCTCTATGCAGGAGTCAGTAGTATTTCATTTTACAGGTTGAAGAAACTAAGTTTTGGAGATGTCAAGTAATTTGTCCAATATATAGCAAGTTGGCGAGCTACCTTTCGAATACGGTGGATCTGACTCTATTCTTCCCTCCAAACCTACATTCCCCTGGAGCCACTGTGTGCCTCCTGCTCATCCACACTTAGTAGAATGGGACGAAAGAGGGGCTTATTTTATGTCTGTATGCAAATCCTTTATTCATTCCATAGGCAATCAGCCAATGTGTCATCCATTTGGTGCTCTTATAGCACCCTGAGCTGACTTAGCAAGTGGGGACCTTGGCTTTCTTATTGAATTCTATGTCCTCGGGGTTTCGCACAGTGGCTGGCACAGAGTAGATTTCAAGAAACAGTTGTTGAATTGAGTATCTACCAGGAAGATCTACTATGATAAGATGGCTGGTGGCTTCCAACGCCTACATATCACTTTTTCCTTAACAACATAATTCTTATTCATAACCAGAAGGGCATACCTCAACCAAGTGACAGAAAAAGACATCTCCAGCTGCTTTGCAATCAGGAGTGACTGTGTAACTAAGTCTGGAACATGAGAGATAAGCGGACGTGCTGTATTGGACTTCCGCAGCCTTCTCTTACTCCATCCTGCTGCTGAGATCATGCACGTGATGGCTGGAACTCGGGCACCCATTTTAGATCAAGGAGTCAGAGCTATGCTTGGAGATTAAGAAGCAGAAATACGGCAGTAATCTGGGTTCCTGAGGATCACTGAGATGCTAGCACGTTCCTGCCCTATTTCCAGATTTGTTTTCTGTGAGAGATAGATTTCTATCTTATTAAATGTACTGTTTTGTTTTTCCGTTAATTGCCACTGAACCTCATCCTCTACGATATAACCACCAAGTGTGGAGCACTGTTGTAGGGATTGTGAGGCATGCCGACATACCTGGTCCATGCCTGTGTGGGGCTCACAGCCCGTAGGGGAGCTTTGATGCCTCCATATCTGATGATTATTTGACTCGCTACACTCTAGCATGTTAATTTCATTTCAAGAGAGGGAAAGATAAGCTGCTCAATGGGACATGAAGTGGGAAAGTCAATTTACAGTGGGTGGGGCCCTGAAAAGTTTCGTGGAGGAGACTTCCTTAAATTTAGCCTTAACTATTAAGGAGAGTTGGGGCTAACAGAGAATGGGATGAGGTTAAACACCCAAGGAATAACAACAACAACCAAAAATACAGAGGACGTGTCTGGGAGAGGGCCAGAGATTCTGTTACATAAGGTGCATAAAGAAAGCGTAGCCTGTAACGTTGATGAGCGTGGGCCCTGACGTTCCATGTCATGGGTTTGAATTCCTACTCGACTTTGCGAGTTGTGCGACCTTGGCTAAACCGCTAACTCCTAGGGGCTCCGTTTTCTCCCCCATCTGTGAAATGAGAAAAGTTACAGCTACCTGCTCAGGTTGTTGTCAGAGAGAAGTAAGTGTATATATATGTTCAGAACAGTAGCTGCAATACGCACTCCCTAGAGCAGTGGTTCTTAACCTTTTCTGAGGTACCGAACCCACCAGTTTCATATGCGCATTCACCGAACCCTTCTTTAGTGATAAAAAAATATGATTTTTTTTTCCAAATTCAAGACATAGGTATATATGTTTTTTTACTGGTGCACAAAATGAGCCGTGCATGAACATCACCTTGCTCAAAGAACAAAACCAACAAAGTGCATGAACTCACAACAAATTACGGTATTACTTTATTCTGGCCTCCGTGGCAGAGGCTTCTCGGAATCCCTGAGACCGACTCATCGAACCCCTGGGGTTCGATAGAACCCAGGTTAAGAACCACTGCCCTAGATGGTAGCTATGTCTGTCATCACAAGAAACTGGAAGAGTTCATTGAAACCACAACATGTGGGGCCAAGAATTCCAAGTCAGGAACTTTAGACCATGATTATAAAGGCACCAAAAAGCAGCTGCAGGTTTCTCAGCAGAGTCATGGGTGACAAAATGAGAGCTATTTGGGGGGAAGTCTGAACATGTCAACATGAACTATCTCGTGTTGCGTTGCCTCGCATGTCCCCCACCCCCACCCCAGCCCCATCAGCCTGCTGCCCCGCGTGCCTCCCAGTCTTCGGGCACCCAGGCACCCAGCCATACCCCGAGGCAATTCTCCTGCAGACGGGGCTCTCAGCCTGACTGCTGATGTGCATGCCTGGCTGCTTTTCAGAGACCTGGAAAGAAAAACCTCTGGCTCACAGCTCCTGGTCTTGTTGTGCCCCTGGGATTTGCTACAGCATGTGATTCCTGTCTCACTCCTCCCCTTGCTCTGCCCCAGATTCCCCTGCCCTCACCCCCTGGGGAGTGGTGTTATCAGTGCTGACATTAACTCTCGGCCTTGAAATATAAGCCAGTGGTTACATCATAGCTGGGTGATAGGAACCATTTTTTCCTCCTTTGTGACACTCGGAACCATGCTACCTTCGCAAGTGCCTGCAGAGACAGTTGACCATGCTGTGTGCTATAGACTGAATTCTAACTCTCAGAATTTATGTATCAAAGTCCTAATCCTCAATGTGATGATATTTGGAGGCAGGATCTTCCGGAGATAATTAGGTTAAATGAGGTCATGAGCGCAGGGCTCTAATCTCATAGAATCACTGGCCTTTCAAGAAGAGGAAGGTCTCTCTCTCTCTCTCTCTCTCTCTCTCTCTCTCTCTTGCCACCCCTCTCCCATGCCTGCACACACATACCAAGGAAGGGTAATGTGAGGATACAGAGAGAAGGCAGCCATCTGCAACCCAAAGAGAGAGCTCTTACTATACACTGATCTAGCTGGCACTTTGATCCTGGACTTCCAATTTCTAGAACTGGGAGAAAATCAGTTCCTCTTGATTAAGCCACTCAGCCTGTGGTATGTTGTTATGGCAGCTTGAGCAGACTAATACACTGTATCTACATTGACCATGCATGTGTTATAATGACCGTAGCTGTACAGAGGTTCTTCTGAGCTTGGAAGCCACCGACGGCCACTTCAGATACCAAGTTGCCGCCCTCTGTTGATAGCTTAGCAATACCCTCTGGGTCTTCTATGCCATTTGATAAAAGAGAAACTATATTTCCTTGTCACATTCCTGGTGACCAAGCTCATAATCAAGTGATATTGTACCTGTGCCCGTCTAGCAGCCAGAAAAGGAGTATTTTCCACTTTTCTCCCCCTACTTTTTACATTTTGACATTTTAACCATTTTTCATTTAAGATGTCTGCAGCTGGACAACCAGTCAGGCACAAATCACAGCTACAAAGAATATTAGAATACAGATAAGAAGCCAGCGGCAGGCTTTGGTCCAGGTAAAAATAGAACAGAAGAGGTTTTTTTAAAAAAAGACTTCACCTGACCAGGTGGTGGCGCAGTGGATTAAAAGTCGGACTGGGATACAGAAGACCCACGTTCAAGACCCAGGTCGCCAGCTTGAGCGCGGGCCCATCTGGCTTGAGCAAAAGCTCACCAGCTTGGACCTAAGGTTGCTGGCTCCAGCAAGGGGTTGCTCGATCTGCTGAAGGCCCGCGGTCAAGGCACATGTGAGAAAGCAATCAATGAACAACTAAGGTGTCGCAATGGCAACGAAAAACTGATGATTGATGCTTTTCTTCTCTCTTCATTCCTGTCTGTCTGTCCCTATCTATCCATCCCTATCTATCCCTCTCTCTGACTCTTTCTCTGTTCCTGTAAAAAAATAAAATAAATAAAATAAAAAACTTCAAAAAAAAGAAAAAACCAGCCAACATGCACATTGCTGTTTCACCCCATTTTTATTCTTTTGAGAGACAACACAGAGATGAATATTCATGGTGGGAAATGTGAGGCTTTGGCCTTGAAAGCATAATTATTGTTGCTATTTCAAATTTCATTAGCACTTTATATTTGTGAAGCCGGTTTCGGAGGGTAATTTCTGTTCCTTTCTTCCATTGCCTTTCTCATCCATGGCCCCATCCCTCCCTCAACTCCCTGTCCTGTTCTAAGAGCTAAATCAGACACTCATCTTTTGCAGAAATGAAAAATCAGGAGCGAAGAGGGAAACTGACTTTGACATAGAAATTAGCCGCGTGGCAACGGAAGTGACAAGTCCGGAAAACTCACTCTGGAGCTGTCAGGCTGTTACGTGTGGTCCCGGGGCCGAGCATCCCTGGTACTGGAGATGCACATGAGGTCTGTTGTTCCCGCTCCCCACCTCGGCAAGGAGCCATGCTGGAAGCCGCGATACCTGCTATCCCTGAGCTGGCGCCCTCTACCTGTGGGACTGATGATCTTAACATACCTTGGGGACTTCAACTGTCAGGAAACTAAGACTTTTCTGATTGGTTGAAGAGATCTAGGAAAGGAAATAACTGCTCTTCATTCAACATCAGCTGGTGCTTAGGCACCAGACGTAAGTATGTATGACTGTTCTCTCTACCAGTTACCTGCTACTGCATAACACACTACCCCAAAGTTCAGTGGCTTAAAACAACAATTACTTGTTATTATAGCTGCATGCCAGTGGGTTGGGGGAGGTCCACTCTCTGGGCTAGGTTCATCAATGGGTCTGGGAGCCGGCTGGGAGTCAGCTCTGAACTTAGCTTGGTTATAGTGCTTTAGCTGGAAGAGTTCTGATCTGTGTTTTCATTCTCCTTCTGAGACCAGAGGGCTATAGTCCGGCTAGTGCTTTTCCAAGCATCTGCATGAGCATGAGATAGAAAGCAAAACACACAAGCTCACAATGGGCCTGCCACCATCCCTCCTTGCCTCGTTCTGTGGGCCAAAAGAAGTCACACAGCCAAGCCCTGACTCAATGGTGGGGAACTAGGCTCTGTCTCTTTAGCAAGACGAACTACAAAGCCACCTGGCCAAGGCTGCAGACCCTGGGAGGCACAAGAAACTAGAGCCATCATAGAATGAACTGCATTCCATTTCTCAAATGGCTCAGGGAGTACCTTGCCTACTGGCTGTATGGTCAAGTCAGAATCAAGTGGTTTGGACTCTGAAGACTCCCCCACCCCCCTTTACACCTGTCTCCTTCAGTGTGGCCCTAATGACCACACTTAAACTTGCATCCTTACTTTTCCATCAACAGCTTGTTTCAGTAGGAACATTCCAGGAAACTACCCTCACGCAGGGACTTTTCTTGTTATGGAATCGAATAATAAGGATTCTGGTAAAGGAAACGATTATGGCAGTGATGCTGTCAGCTTTCATTTGTGGTCTGCCTCGTGTCAATTTTGGGAGGGAGTAGGAAGCAGTGATGACCAGACAGTAAGACTTCCTGAGATCAAATCCTGACCCTGCCACCCCCTAGCTGTGTGACTCTGGATAAGGAATTTCACCTTTCTGAGCTTTAGTTTCCTTATATGTCAAATGACAATACTTACAGTTCCTGCCTCATAGAATTGTTGACAGGGACAATTGGGATGAGACCATCACAGTGTTTAGCATACTACCTGGAATATTCTAGGGACTCATTAAGTGTTACTATTATCATTGTTGTTGTTGCTGCCATGTGCTAAATAGTGTCCTAAGTGCTGTACACACATTACCACGTTTAAGTTGCATAGTGATTAGAAAGCAGCTTTTTGTTGAATTTTGTCTACTTGACCTAAAAGTCTACTGTACGTATGGCTGCTGGCCTCATTACAGTCTTCTAGCATATCCAAGTGTCATTGGTTGAAGGTAGGAGAGAATCCCAGCTTATTCTTTAAAGCTGAAAGGTGCTAGTTTGGGAAACAGCGACAGATTTCTTTTGAGCGCCATCCTTTAAACCCTGCATACATGGCCTCTTCTCTCTCACAGTTTGTCTGTACTTGCTACCTGCTCTTTCAAAAACATAGACACAAACAGAAACACCGTAAGGGATATTAAAGCACATGCTGGCTGAATTTCTTTCCCCAGTGGCTGGTGTCCAAGGCAAGTCTTGCCTTCCGCGACTTAAGAATTTCAGCACTACGATCCTCATCCCTGGAGTGCCTTCTGTGGCAAAATGGGAGTCATCAGCCACCAGCTGCCTTTGCAGTGAGCAGGTGGGGCAGGCAGAAAAGTGGGCCACGCATGCTGAATTATCAGGGAGAGCTCTCAGAAAAGGGCCTTCAGATGAGACTGTCAGACTTGGGTGTCATTGATTTACAGATGATAACGACATTAAGGCTCAGCATTCCAACAGCTTCTTCATAACAGTGGAAAGGGACAGAGATGTCACTCAGCAATCAGAAAAACGAGGGACCAAGACCTATCTCTATAGATTTCACGTTTACCCCTTGGGTCAACTTCTTTTACTCATTTTCTTCAAATGGATGCAAATTTCTCTCATCTGTCTGGGAATTTGATCTCAGCCTGAGATAATGGGAGTCAACAGAGAAAGAGAGACCTCTCGCTCTTCTCTATGCATTAGCACCCCTCTGATTATTTTGGTGCCTTCATATGCAGTTCAAGGATAATCAGAGTTTGTACGTTGACTGCATTAGGAATCCCTGATTCTCAAGCTCTCCCAAGTCATCAAGGAGCCTCAGAAAATCAGGCCCACTTGGTGTGTTTAGCACCAAATCCAATGTCTGACACAAAACAGGTATTCACTCAATTCTTATGAAACTAATGAGTGCATTATTCTTTTTGATTCCTGAATCTCTCTCTACAGCTCTGCTATCACTCATTTATTCATCTATTTATTTGTTCAGCAAATATGTACTAGGACTTGGCGTGGATTTTTGCATGAGTGACAAAAGATGAATCAGGTCACCTCCAGCTTCAAAGAACTCAGAGAACAGGAAAGGAGATGAGGCTTTGTATCAGTCAGTTATTACCACAATAATGCTGTGTGATAAAAACCACTCTAAAACTCAATGGCTTTAAATGGCAATCATTTATTCTCACTGGGACATGTGAAGGTTGACTTGGGGAACCTGCTGATTTAGGCTCGTTTTTGCTAAAATTGTCTCCAAACTGCAAGTTAGGTCCAAATCTGCTCTCATATCTGTCACCCTGCTTGGACAGGTGACCTAGACAAAGCATCTTCCCCTCATGACAATGCAGAAGCACACAGAGACAGCAGCTTCGCTACAAGAGCCTTGGCTCACATCATGATTGCCGAGATCTCAGTAGCCGATGCAGGTCATACAGCCAAGTTTAACATCAGCAGCTTCTAAAGGAGTCTCTCTACTTACAGTGAGAAGAGGAAGAGAATAAATATTTGGACAACAATCTAAAGCATCACAGCCTTACATGCAAACAGCATATGTAATAAAATACTATCTGACCTAAATAAATCACATAAAAATAAAGACAAGTACAGTAATGGGAAAAAATATTACATAAAAAGGATAGGAGGAGAATCAGAAATGACCCTAAAGGATGGAGCCTTTCTGGGCATGCAAAGTTCTAGTTTGAGAAAAATAAGCTAAAGAGAGGTCCCAGGGAATTTAGAGTGTGTACTGGAAATAGTAAGGACATTTATATTGATGAGAGCGTAGGTTATCGGGGGCAGGAATGTGAGAGAGCAGACCAGAAAGGTTGTTTGGGAACTTAGATATGTTGCCGAAGGGTTACAATGTAACCGTTATGTAAGACCTAGCGCAACAAAAATTAATTAGAGAATAACAGGTGAGAATTAAAGCTAACAACCACAAAAAAAGTACATAGTGTCTTGGCAAGGGAGGTGTTAGACAATATATTAGTTCCTAAGACTCTCCATGGATGTCGCGGAGAATGAACTACCAGTAGGCCGAGGTGATAAATACCAGACATTACATTTTTTCAAGTATTATTTTTTTCCAGTGAATCTCAGTGGGTGACTCAAACCTCGGGCTTAATGCCGTGACTGCAGTCTGTCTCTCCCTGGGGCAGCTTCCTCCTGCCTTCCCATGCTGTCACCTGGAGCAGAAATCCCTCTTGCCTTCCAAGGGGAAGGGATCTCACCAGCTGTTGGCTGACTGCACAGAGAGCAGAGATGCCGTGGAGGGTCCAGGAGACCCAGTGCAGGGCAGAAGGCACGGCTTTTCTGTCTGTGTGGTCTTCCCCATCCCCCGCAATGCATCTTCAGTTTAAAATGCGATCAACATTCATAAGCGTACAATGCATAATGTCAGTAGGCCAATGTTTTTATGTTACCAAATATATTCAGTAGTTAATCAAAGCACTCATTTGTTAATTTATTCCACAAACATACTTATTGAGCACCTTCTGGGTGTCAGAGACTTTGCTACAGGCAGGGTACACAGCAGTGCGCAAGAGAAATGAAATTCCTTTCTCCGTAAAGCTTGCTTTGAATGACGAAGGCAGTTCATCAATCAATCCGTGAATCAGATATAGTGCAGAGAATGTCGACATGCAAAAGATGGTGAATAGGTGAGTCCTTCAGAGTCAGGAGTCAGGAAAGTCCTCTTCCTGGGAAAGCCGTCTGCATGGAGACTCGAGACTCAAGGCTCGAGCAGCAACAAGGAGTGAGTGAGCGCCCCTCTCCACCAGCCAGCAAGCTGGGATGCGTGACTCAACCCCCCTCTGGCCTCAGTTTCCTAATTGGTAAGCACAAGATGTTATTTCTAGGGCTCATGTGGAGATTAAGCGGATTATTTGCAAAGTGCTTAGAACAGTTCCTGGCACATCAAACAACGTCTGTCTAAAGGGAGAGACAGACAAGCAGATGCTTCTGGTCCTGGTAGGCGCAAGGTGCCCAGATGAAGAATGGAGGGTGCCTACCCCAGCCTGGGGCATCGGGGAAGTCTTCCTAGATAAAATGATGCAAAATCAAAGCAAAGAGGGGGGAACACAACATTTATTAAGTACATAAATTTTGGTATGATGCAACTTCTCTTATTATTTGTAGAATTTGCCTTTCACAACAACTTTGTGAGCTAGGTATGATTATGCTGAGATGAAAACCTTATAAAGTGCATATACCTTATCCATGACATTATGGCAGAGTTAATATTCTAAACCAAGATACCTTGTACTAAACCAATAGCAACTTTTTTATTTCACCACTTTGGCTTTTGACCAAGAAGGTTTAGGATACTATACTAGCTAACATTTATTATTAATAGAGGCTTCATGCTTTTAATTTATCAGTTCATTTAATTCTCATCCAACTCCATGAAGTAGGTATTTTTGTTGTTTTCATATTAAAAAAAACAAAAGTTCAGAGACGTTAAGTAATTTTTCCAAGGTCACACAGCAAGGATTAGAGTCAGGATTTGAATTTAGATAATCTGATAGTAGAACCCATGAATGTATCTGCTGTCTATGCTGTACCTCACTCTATGGTGAAAGAAGCTTGGATTAGGAGGTGTAGGATTTGATTCGAGACCCAATTCTTCAAACTCGTTATCTTTCAAACCTTGGGTAAATCACATCTTAAATTTTATTCTTACCATTTGTAAATGAGGCTAGTAATTCCTGTCCTAATGGCTCACAGGTCGTGGAAGTCAAATGTGATGTTGATGAGTATAGACACATTCAATGTAAGTGGAAGTTGTTATTGATTATTGTTGTTGTTTTATGTTAATACCCAGGCAGAGAATTGTGGAGGTGGCCAAGAAAGACAGCTACTCCTTGTAAGGAAGAAGAATACAGATGCCTTCAGATACTCGGAGAATTTTCATGACAGTTGCCCCATATGGTTTTCCCCCAAATATGGAATTTAAATCAATAAGTGGTAGACTCAACAAGGAAAATATAAACCAGTGCATTCTCTTAGTCAGAGCCAGCCAAAGAATGAAGCAGTTTTCAGTGGAGATAATGAGTCCCCCACCTTCAGTGTGTGCAAGCTAGGAGACCTCACAGCACAGGGGAGGAGGGATTACAACGGGAAAACTTGTATAGGGGAGAGGTTCAAACATGGACAGCTGTGATAGATGCCATGCTCCATGCCTACTGTCCCCTCTTATGCTACTCGGGTCCATTCACCACCTAGAGTCAAACTAACATTTTAAAAATGTAATCTGACGATGCCATCCACTTATGTAAAATTGCTTGTGGCTTTCCATGTAAATTAGAATTAAATACAAACTTCTTCCCACGGCCTACATAGACCTGAATAATTTAAAGGATACGAATTCATTCCATCCTTTCCTAGTGTTCCCGCTCAACTCTCTAGCCACACTGACTTCCGGTATTTGGCTCCTAGAATTTGCCACGTTCCCTCTCAGAATTTTTGTTGTTGCTGCTCCCTTTACCTGGAATTGTCCTCTAAATGCCTGTCCCCTGCCATAACAACTCTTATTCATCCTTCCTCATTTCTAATTAATTAACACATTTTCGGAGTTGCATCACCAGGTCCTCGAATATAAATACGTCCCTCTCTCGCTATTCTACTTCATAGAATGATCTTCTGTTCCATCACAGAACATTTCATTATATTCTCTTTTAATTGTGGTAAGGACAGTTAATGTGAGATCTGTTCTTTTACAAATACAATAGTATTATTAACAAGGGGCATGATACAGTTTTGTTCATGATGGGCACCGTGGTAGAGAGCAGATTTCTAGAACTTAATCATTTGGCATAAATATAACTTCATCCCAGTGAAATACCAGCTCACCATTTCCTCCTCCCATGTATTCATTTTTATAAGATTTTATTTATTGATTTTACAGAGAGAGGAGGGAGGGGATGCAAGAAGTAGCTGCTTCCCTCTAGCTGTTCATTGGTTGTTTTGTCATATGACTGGGCAAGCCCAGGGTTTCGTACTGGAGACCTCAGCATTCCAGGTCAGCGCTCTATCCACTCACCACCACAGGTCATGCCCATGTATTCATTTTTGATTATTTGTTTTCATCATCTCTTGACTGGGCTGTAAGCTCCAGGAATACGGGAACCATTTTAGTCTTGTTCATTGTCATATCCCTGTTCCTGGACCATCGTGTTCCATTGGATTCTATGTAGTAGAGATGAGAGGAAGAAAGGGATGGGCAAAGGGAAGAAGGTATGGAGGAAGAAGGAGGGCTGCTCTTCTGAGTTTAAATATATATATTTTTCCCTCTGTAAACTAAAGCCTCAGTTTAAAAAGAACACACGCACCCCTGAGAAAATGACGCACATATTATATACGGTGGCTAGAGCTGGGAAGAGGACTCCTAGTAGATTTTGCCGGAAGTCTGTCTAGAAGGAGATGGAGTGCAGCTGGCCCTTCAGGAGACACAGGGAGGCTACGGAGCCCCAGCCTTGCTGAGTGTGCAGATTATCGTACAACAGTCATCCAGTATAGCTTGGTAAGTGGGTCAACAGGGGGGGGACGTCCTCTGCTTCTCTGAGATTCACCTGAGCATGGCCCTGGGAATTATGTTGACATAAAGCTCTTTCAGACAGCGAGAGGAACAGTAATAGGAGGCCATGGAGTTGGGAGTCAGGGCAGTGAGCCTCCTGCTGTCATCAAATGTGCAGGAGCTTTGAAAAGCAGGCAGTCTTGGAGTTTCATCTCAGTTCGCCAACCACACGAGCACCTGTCTGTCCATTTAATAGAGGGATAGTATCATGCCCATTTTATAGATGAAGAAGGGGTGCTTGCAGAGATAAATAACTTGCCCAATCCATCAAATAATAAAGTTAGTAGTTGGGATTTGAGCCCTGGCTTTTAAGGTTGTTAAATGGTGTAACTTAGAAAATTAGAAACAACTCACATACAATAGCATAACGCATAACATCAACAAATTTAAAGATACAGACTGTGAAAAGAGATCTTCTCTCTCCCTGCTCTGTTCAAGGTCACACAGTTGTATATGGCAGAGCTGAAATTCACAGCCAGTGTTGTCTCATGCAAGAGATTGTGCTTTTAACATTCATGCATTCATTCATTCATTCATTCCATAATTGTTAATAGCCTAACACACCAGGCAGCAGGAAACAGGACTGACAGGACTTCTGCCCCTGTGAAAATGATAATTAATGTTAAATACTGCCCCTGCAATGTGATTGTATCATCCCTGTTACAAAAGTATGCAAACTCTTAATGCTTAGATGATGTGATCTTCTTGGAGGAGGTCCTGGGGGGGGGGGATGTGACTGCTGGTGGACCCATAAGTTCCTGGACCCTAACAATGGGCAGTTGGAGGCTCCTCACCCATACTTAAAATGTACTTTTTACTCACCATTCCCATGGTCAGAACCACTTCAAGGACACAACCTTGAGAAAGTAATATGTTGTTGAGACCATCCAAACAGTATATGTGATTGAACCCTGTTAAGGCCTCTATATAAACTTGGCAGATTTTGGCAGGCAGGTGCTGGGATCTACTTGTCTTGTGGTTGTCCAAGATAAGCCCCAGGGGTGAGTTTCCCTGCTTGTTACACGTGCCACCAAACAACCTGGAGCCGTCCACATCTTCCTGAAGTGCTCTCCTTGCCCTCCTGTGCAGGAGTTTTAAACTTTTTACCCAGAGGAATTAGAAGTGCTTTATTAGGTGTAAGTTGCCCAGCACATTGCGTTTTCTGTGTGTTACCAATTCTTCCCACGTAAAGCAGGGATTAAAGTGGTTGTAAAAATTAAATAAAAAACTGTGTACTGTACCAAACTCATAGTAGGCACCCAGAAAATGTTGTAAAAATAGTCACTCTGTGCTGATGTTGCTTTCACCATTTCAAAATATAATAATACGAATAATGTGATGCAGAAAGAAAAATGACCCTAGAACTCTATAGCAGAGAATAAAGCTTATACTTTTTACTAGTAATATACATTGCAATGCACTGGGTGAGCAGTTCAGCTTGAATAAATATAGATCAGATACTGCAATGCTTGTACTTTTTAAAAAAAACTAAAGCAGGGTCCCAGAGAGAAAAAATTCCAGACAGAACGAGCTAATAGAACCCAGAAAGGGAATCCTAAAAATAAAGCAGAGGTAGGATTTGTATGAAAAATAGATCCACAGGAGGCGACACCCCCCAGCTAATATGTGTTCCCGGTGAAGGAAGATGAATGTAACGATGGAGGAAGGAAACAGGAGTAGAGCACATGATGAACTCGGCAAAGAGGTACAGAGATTTGGGCACAAGCAAATGAATGACCAGGATGACTTAAAGATGAGGGAGCATGGGGGGAAAAAAAGAGAATGCAGAAGAATGAGTGAGGAAAAGAAAGAATATCGAGAGGTATTGGAGGATGTTGGCTGGATGGCATAAGGAAGATAGATGTACAATGACTGCCGTAAATCACTGAACAAGAAGGGGTTGATTTAGGGGACCGGGGACAGGGAGAGCGGGAGGTAGTGAGAGGTCTGAGCTGGAGACGAAAGGTAATACATTTGAGCGTTGTTAAGGGAAAGAGACAGAGAAGTACTGGGTTGAAGCAGAAATCAGTCAAAGAGATGCAAGTGCAAATGAGGAAAGACAACGCTGATTAAAATATCCTTCCATTTTTCACGAAAGGGAAGCGAGAGACAGTGGTAAAAGTTTGCTCTAAATGAGAGGTAGTGGTAGTGTTCTGAAAAGGGAAATGAGAGATGGAGAGGGGCAGGCAAAGAGACAGAGAGGTCACAGGGGGACCACATGCACAGACATTTGGAGGTAGAATCATGCTACCGTTACTGCAGACTGACAATGTACCAGAGAACACGGGGTCCTTCCGTTTACTCCTGCTAGCTCATTCCCACTTCCCACTACCCCACTTAGAGGACAAAAGGACAGCAAGGCTCAGGGAGGTCGCGAATCACTAAAAATTCGCCAACTGGTACGCGGTAGAGAAAATAGTTTGAACTGACTTCAAAGAGAGGTTCTGGGCAGTAACAGATATAGTTATAGAGATCTATTTTGGGTACGTCAACAGGAAGATGAAAAGCTCTGAAACTGACCTCAATTGTGTAACTGATCCTCTGCCACCTGAGTCAAGATGCCCAGGGGTTGGTCGAACTAAAACAAAGGAGGATCCAGGGGGGAGGTGGCTGAAGGGAAGGAAAGGCAAGGCTATACTGGCTGAGGAATGGAGTCACCATGCCGCAGGGAGCCAGGCAGAAAGGAAAGGACACCCTGAGCAAAAACAGACGGCGAGGATTTGCGGGTATGAAGAGGGCCAATGGCAGAGTGAGCGCAGACAGAGTAGACGAAGCAGGAGGTATCAAACTCTCCTCCTGAAATGGAGTGTGGGTTCTAGGGAGGCTCTTGAGGCTTAAAGAAAGAAAAACAGTTAAAAAATCACTTGAATCATGGAAGGATGAGAAAGGAGGAAAGACGAAGAGAAGGAAAGTCAGAGGAAGGAAGGGGGACAGCGAATGGACAGAGGGAGGGCAGTGCTCGCAATGAAGAAAACCAGAAGCACGGCTTGTCTTCCTCATGACAGAACTCTGGCTGGTGCCTGGGGCCTCACCTTTCTTCCAGTAGAAAGTCAATAACCACATGATCATTTATGACAACGTACTTATTTTGTGTCTGTGCCTTCTGTTGTTAGTCATGGTGACAGGTGTTGTTTGATCTCTTGGAGTTTCCCAGCCTCGTGGGGAAGACGCATCAAGATAATAATGCACTACTCACTGGACAAGTATTAAAATATGTAATGGGTGCAATTTAAAAAAAATAAGGAGATATGAAAAGGCAAAGCAGGACAGACAGAGAGGGGTTAGTTTAGACTGGGTGATTTGCCATTGTAGGGAGATCCTTCATTTGCTAAGACTTGTGGGTAAGTGATAAGTAGCAAGGTGGTATCTGGAGGGAGCTCTGTCCAGGCAGAGGCAGAGCTGGTTTGAAAACACCAGGGCAGCAAGAGCTTCTTCATTCGGGGACAGAAAAGTGGTACCTATGGCTGGAACAGAGGAATGGAGCTGAGGAACTTGTTACATGGGGATGGATTGTACAATAGGGAGTGAGATGCCATAACATGTTTGGATTTACTTATAACATAGATGAGAACCTATTATGGGCTGTATATGTTCATACATGTAATCTCATTTTAATCCCTACAGTGATCCTGAAAAGCAGCTACTACTTTCCCCATTTCACAAGTGAAAAAATGAAAGGTCTGGTGGGGACATTACTAAGTAACTTGAACCAGTAGATAAGCAGCAAAGATAATATCTAAACCCAAGCCTAAGCCCTGTTTTCCCAACTACACAAGGCTGCTTCAGTCAGGTGGTATGCATAGGAGGACTTAAAAAACAAAACAAAAGAGAATAGAGTATGAAGGAAGGGGGGGGGGGAAATGTTGTAAAACTCCCAAGAAAGAGAAATATGAAATATGAAAGATACAGCAAGAGAAAGCATTTGCCGGGAGAACTGGCAAAGAGTTAGAAAGAATAAAAAAGAATTTCAGATCAGTGGAGTCAGAGATGGGGGTACAAGGAGACTCTAGAGGGGAATAAATTACATCAATCATGAAATGTAACTAATTACATCAATCATGAAATGTGACTGAGTGAAGAGGAAAGAGGAGAGAGAAGCTGATGGGAATAAGAGTGATGCCACTGGCCACAGGACAAGACATTCAAGTAAGGACAGGGGAGTCCCAGTGTGTTGGGAACAGGTGGGTGAGGGGCGGTGCAGGGGGTGGCATGCTGTGGCAGGTAGAGCCAAGATTTAGGAATCAGACAGACTTGTGTCCCAGCACTTGGTGACTACATGATCAAAGTCAACTTTTTCAGCTTCCTCCAACCTTGAGTTCCACATCTATCAAATGGGGATAGCAAGCTTTCTTTCTCCAGATGTTGCTGGGACTGAGCATCTCAGCAGCAGCTATAAATTATTGAGCACCTACTATGTTAAGTCCTTTGCATAATTACTTCTGAAGCCTCACTGCCACCAGAAGGCAGGCATGATCGTCACTCACTGACATACTGTGTAAAGTTTTGAAGTAGCAAAATATGCCTTCAGAAATCTGAATTCCTCTCCTGTGGTCATTCCCGATTTGACTGTAAAGTTGGTCCTCCTCAAAATGAACAGTACATTTCTTGCTTGACTTGGCTGCCTTGTCTTCAATCAATCCCTCTCCCCCTCACTGGACTCCCTCCACTTCCTTTCATATACTTTGCCCTCTCTGCCCTCCATTTATTCCACATCCTGTGTTATCAGGCAGGTGTCTTATTTGCAAGCAACAGATACCAATTCTGGATCATTTAAGCAGACACAGAATTCAGTAGAGTGGTATCAGATTACGTAGACTTTCCAGGGTGGCAGAGGTTCTGGGCTTAGAGTCCATGGAGTCAGAAGCACCACTCCCAACCACAGCACAGAACTGGCTGATGGAGATTCACCAGTCCCTGGGTTACACACAAGATACGTTCTGTAGGTTTGCTCTTCAACTGACGTTTTGTGTAAATTGGAACAGGTACATTTATCAATTATGTAGATGCAATTTAGATGTTTGTCTTAACATAGTGTTTATTATAACCTTTCTGTACATGAAAATACTCAAACATTCTCAAATATGACCTTAAACAGTTTTGGATGATGCAGAAGATGGTGGACTTGTTGAATAGGATGGATCCGGTGTTAGAGTCAGGGTTTGGTTCTGCTGCTGGAGTCAGCTTCTTGAACTTGGCACCAAGGGAGGTTTGTACAGAGCTTTTCTTATTCTCATTATAACTGGCCCTGTAGCATCACAGACCTCCGGTAACTTTGCGGTAAATGTTGGTGAACTTCTCTATATCAGGATCTTGCTCCTCTGACTTTGCCATTCCTGCTTCAATGGGATGAAAAACATCAGCTAACTCTTGTAGAAAGCTTTGTTTTGGTTCTGGAGTATCTGAGGTCCCTGCTTTCTTCCCCAAGTGCTATCATCAGCTGCTCTAGTCCCAT
Source organism: Rhynchonycteris naso (assembly GCA_037038555.1). Taxonomy (NCBI): domain Eukaryota; kingdom Metazoa; phylum Chordata; class Mammalia; order Chiroptera; family Emballonuridae; genus Rhynchonycteris; species Rhynchonycteris naso. Next base: position 16,788,300 of record CM072996.1, read on the forward strand.
AAAGTCTTCAAAGTCTTCATTGGTTAGTTCTTTGCCATAGTAGTTGAGTAACTCTATGATATCATGTTCATGATGTCCAACTGCAGTGGATTACCAATAGCTCTTATGCTGCTCTGTTTGTAAGTACAGCTTGTACTTAAGTCGGATGTTTGTAACTCAGGGACTTATTGTACTACTGTTGCAGCTGCAGTCAGGCATAAATACAGCAACTCATGCTCTTGACACCAGTGACCCTGGGGTCTGAGCAGTACTGTTAGCACCATGCTCACTAACAATGAAACCTGAATGTAACTGCCCCAACAGTTGCCACTTTGGTTTCCCCACGTAGCTTCTGCCTGATTCCAGCTTCTTTCTCAACCTCTGGATTGCTGACTCTGATTGGTGAATGTTGAGTCATGTGACCAAGGCCTAGTTTCAGTGGAGGCTGAGAAAATGTCTGGAAATTTCAGCTTCTTCATGGGAGGTGGGCTGTGTCTTAGACAGTGTAGCACCCTCTGATGTAGGAAACAGATTCAGTCAGAGGTTGAACAGCTGCAAAGAATCCCAAATGCCAGCTTTAGCTAGGGTTGTCCACCCCATGCTACTAATTCATCATGGTGCAACCCCAAGGCTACCTCCTCTGGGAAGCTTTCTTTGATTTCTCCAAGCATAAGTTTCAAAGCATCTCATAAAAAAAATACATGTCTGCCTGCCTGCCTGCCTGCCTAGTATCACAGATATTTTTGTGCTTGTCTCTTTCCTACAACCCTCCCACACCACATCATTATAAGTTCTCCAAGGGCAGGAGCTGTGTTTATCCATCTCTGCAGTGCGTGGTAGGAGTCCTGGATATTTGGTTATGAATGAATGAATGAATGAAAGTGTTGGCCACATTTGACAGGCCTTTGTACCAGAGGTCCATGAAGGACTTGCACAGACTCTGCCTTACATAAGGGAGCCCTTTTTTCCTGGCGTGCACTTCTATAAATGGACTATGTCAGCATATTTGAAGAAAGGGGCATAGAGAATCAGAAAGCCCCATTGCAGAGGATAGTGGTGGATTGTACGGGTACAAAGGAGAGACTGAGGGAGGCAGGGTAACATATTTTGAAGGAGTAAATGAACTGAAGCAGTCATCAGAGAGATGGCAGATGATTTAGAATCAGAGTACTTGAAAGGCCAGATTTCACCCCCCCTTCCCTGCCCAGATTCACAGATTAGTAAACTGAGACGGAAAAAGCATACCTTACAAACCTCAGAGCTGAAACAGACCAAGATGTGCTCATGCAGATGTGCCTTTCACATCTTTGACGGGCTTTCCAAGGTCACTGAGGACAGTGTGGCTTAATGGAAACAGCCAAGATTTTGGAGCCTGTAGTTCAAATTGTAGCATTTCTGATCAGTAGCTATGTGACCTTGGGAAATCCCTTCACCTCTATGGCCCCTGGTCTCAGTTTTCTCATCTGCAAAATGGGAGTCATAATATCCATCTCCTTGGATTATGATTACATACAAAAGCTAGCATGCGTGCATTTTCACACTTGGGGAATGATTCACAGACCTTAAATTCAAGGTCACAAAACAGGTCTTCATGTTTCCTCCTTTTCAGTCCTCTGCTTTTATCCAAAGTCATAGGAAAGTAGCTAAAATGAGATGAGAGAGGGGGAAAAGGCAATTCATATAAGGGTTGAAGATAGAAAACAGAAAAGAGGCAGAGGAAGGTAGTAAATGCAGAGACCACACAAAAGGTTCAGATGGGCAAGCATGCGTAGAGATGGGAAGTGGCTCACAAATTGTCAAGAGAAAGCATTTATAAGATTAAAGTCAAGATGAGGAAGAAGGAAATGAAAGAGAGATGAAAGAGAGAACAGAGAGGCAAGATGAAGAAAAGGGAGGGGGTGGGGAGTGGAGAAGGCTGGCTGCTGGAGCCCTGGAGCCCTGCAGAGGTGATGGCTCTCTGGAGGGTCCAAGGTATGTGAGTCAGAGGCAATCAGTTAGCTGAAGGCCAAAGGCTGGCCGGCGTCGAGAACCCGGGTTTACAGTTCAACTTGACACTAAGGGAAGAAGGACCAAGGGTGAAAAATTGGTGAGCAGATTCTTCCTCTGGGAATAGGACAGAGGATGCAGAAGCTTGCGGGAGCCGCAGGCAGAGTACTGGGTCTCTCTCTCTCTCACCCTTTTCAGGAATTTCACACAGAGAACAGAAGCAGCCAAGTAGAGCAGCTCCAAGCTAGGAGTAGCGATCCAAAATAAAAGCGCGTGAGTGGGCTAGGTTGCAGGGCAGCAGCTAGGGGGCCAGAGCCTTCCGGCCAAGGCACTGCGGGAGGATGCGGGCTAGAGGGTGCAACCGGACACCTTTCTGTTCATTAGAAGTTAGTGCAACCTGCCGGAGGCCTGGGTGGAGGGGAGAGACCCGGTCTTGGTGGTGGGAGAATGATTATCTGAGTTGTTGGCAAGTGGGTAGGGAGGGGGCTCTGAGGCCACGAGGCATTATTTTAGAACGAGAAAAGGGCACAGGACTTGCTATTGGGCTCGAGGGGAGACAAAGTTAAGTCTCGGCCATCCAGAGGCGCCCTCTCCCTCAAGAAGGCGGGGCCTGGAGCAGCGCTGGACTAAGGCGCGCCCCCAGGTGCGGCCTCGGGGTTGAGCCAGGGCGGGGTGATGGTGGGCGAGCTGGGTTGAGCCAGAAGGATTTGGGGGAAGCGTGAACGGGTCCCTAATTCTTAGCGACTTGAAAAGGGGTGGCGTGGCTAAAGGACATTGTGAGAGCGGCGTTGGGGGATCCTGGGAAAGGAGAGGGGCAACTGGGATTTGCACGAGGCCGGGCGGAGCCTCCAAAACGCTCGGGGTCTGCCGAGGGAGCCGGAGGAGGGCCGGGCGGCGGGCCCGGGGAGGCGGCGCGGGGGGGCGGTCCGGGCCGAACGGAAGGCGGAGCCGGGAGCTGGGGCTGCTGGCGAGCGGCTCCCACGGCTCCTTTGCTCCGGCGTCTTGGTTCGCTTCGGCGTTCGCCGCCGCCGCCGCTAGTTCCTCCTCCTTGGCCGCCGCGGCCGCGGCCGCGACTCGCAGCACCGCAGCCCCTCCCGCCATGGCCGCCGCCGGCGCCCGGAGCAACCCCGGCCCCGGCACGGGGCTCTGGGGGCGGCTGAGGCTCGGCTTCCACCCGGCGCCGCCGCCGCCGCCGCCGCTGCTGCTGTTCCTGCTCCTGCTGCCGCCGCCACCGCTGCTGGCCGGCGCCACCGCCGCCGCCTCGCGGGAGCCCGACAGCCCCTGCCGGCTCAAGACAGTCACGGTGTCCACGCTGCCCGCCCTGCGGGAGAGCGACATCGGCTGGAGCGGCGCCCGCGCCGGGGCCGGGACTGGGGCTGGGGCTGCAGCCGGGGCCGGAGCTGGAGCCGCCGCCGCCGCGTCCCCGGGCTCCGCCAGTTCCGCGGGCGCCACCGCTGAGTCGCGCCTCCTGCTCTTTGTGCGTAACGAGCTGCCCGGGCGCATCGCGGTGCAGGACGACCTGGACAACACCGAGCTGCCCTTCTTCACTCTGGGTAAGGCTGGGCGCCGGCACACGCGGGATCCCAAGGACCCGTGAGCCCCAAGTGAAACCGGACGGGTGGGGGCGCCTTGGGAATCCCCGGCACGGGCTGCCCGCGGCGGGGTTGGGAGAGGGCAGCTGAAGGGCCCGGAGGGCGTACAGGTGGTTGGAAAGGATTATGAGGCTGGAGGTCCCAGAGAGTGCATGGCGGGAGCTCGGGGGTGTGCCAGACCTTCTGCAGCTGGGACCGGTGCCTCCGTCTCTCAGCCCAGACGCTGAGCCCTACCGCGGTCCGTCCGCGACGCCCAGGACCCCACGTCGCTGAATATGCTCCAGCTAGGGGCCAGAGAAGTGCCCCACTCCGACGCCAGGTGCCGGTCTAGCCGCCCACTGCTCCGATGGGCGATGGGCACTGCCGCCTGCAGTTACCGCCCCTTCGCCCTCGCGTCCGAGTTGTTGACTGTGCTCTTTGGGGTAGATTTTCTCGAGAATCGGAGCAGAGAAGCTGCGTGTCGAATCACTCCATTCTCATAAACTGAGTTCCCACATGGGTTGGGTGACCTTGGTCAAGTCTCTTCCTCTCTCCGGGTCTCAGTTTTGACCATCTGTGAAGCGTGGCAGAGGAGGATTGAGTGATGTCTGAGGACTGAGATTCTGAGCCCACCATCTCCACTTTCAGACTGGCGGATTCGCCCCCCACTCTTGCTGGCACGTTATTCTTTCTACCCACTTCCAACCTACAGCAGGTTTGTTTTCGCAACTCAGCCACTGGCCTAATAATAATAACTTAAAGGCAAGAAAACGGAAGGGGTGGGCTGAGGAGGGGGTAAGGCTGGGGAGGGGGCTCACACGGAAAAGTTAATCAGAAAGTTCGCCAGCAGCTTGCTGCCTGCTGGTTCCCAGCGCGAATCCCAGAGGAGTCGGCCCTTCGGAGGAGCTGTGGGAAGCGCGGCAGATTTCCCACCCGGGTAATGGATAGCTTAATTATCTTGGAGAGCGGTTACAAAAATGCAGTTCCCCCTTACCTCTCCCGCGCTCGCTGGTCGCTCACTCAGTCCTCCCCTCTTGGAGGCGCGGGGCTCGATTGGTTGTAGGAGTCTGGTCAACAGCAGCGCCTACGAGGCATGGGCTGGGGGCTCTCCCGGAGACTCACGAGCTCGTCTTCCCCCGAGCCTTGCCTTCTTGGATCCGGCTCAGCCCAGGCATCGCTCGGGTGATGGGCCTTCGTGCCCAGGGCCTTCCGAATCTCGGCTTGAACCTATTACGTTAACTCTTTGCTCCCCGGAGAAGCCCCAAGGAGTAAAAGTAAATCAATGGACTAGACTCTTTTCTCCTGGGAGCCATAATATTAAAAAAAAAAAAAATTTTTTTTGTGTGATCCCCTGCCCCTTTCCTTTCATGCTGGCAGCCTCTGGAGATCTGAGCGAGTGCCAGGCCCTCCCTTGCTCTGATCTGGAGACTGAAGTTTCTGGTGCTTGGGCTCTCCCCATTTGGCTGTAACCCTAGCATGCTGAGATTTCTGCAACGCAACCGCAAGGCCAGGATAGCGTGCCTTGCAGGTTCCCAGGGGACTTCCCTTGTTGTCACCTCTGGTGCGTGACACACACACACACACACACACACACACACACACACATTCAGGCATACACATACGTGCACCTGTGGGGCTGCCAATTTCTAAGGAAGGGGATGAAGGCGGGGATGGGGTTCCTTAGGGCAAAGAGCTAACCTTGGGCTCGGGCTGATGCCTCCTGCTTCCCCCAAGGGGACAAGGAGGCTGTCCCTTTTTCATCGCTTATAATCTTAAGTGTATTCTATCACCCTCACCATCTCTCCACAGCAGATGCCCTGATAGGTCAGAAGTGCAGGTCTTCCTAAATGACTGGTCAAATGAGGAGGGAAAGAGGACATTCTTGGATATGGTGCGACTTGAAAACGGGGACCCAAGAACATTCCAATTCCCCAAGGATGTGGAGGACCAGGTCCAGCCAGTTATAGGAGTTGCCCCAGAATTCCTGGAGCTGGCAATCTTCGTTTTTAAACTTTGGCTTTCAAGAGGAAATGGGTATTGGGGAGTATGGGGCAAGGTGAATGAGGAGCTGGAAGTCCAGATTCCCCCAGATTCCCCCAGGACCCCTGAGTCAGCTCCAGAGTTTCCTGGTGCCTTCTGTTCAGAGCTTCTGCCTTCTCCAATTGCCGGTGGCTGAGCCTGGAGGCTGGGACTGCTGCTTGCTATGGAGTGGCAGGGTGCTGTCCTCCTTGTCCCTTCGGATAAGTATAGAGATTTGGGTCCCCTCCTCCTCCTGCTGCTCCCCCTCCTCCCCACCTCAGTGCCCTGGACTGGCAGCTTAAGGCACTCCCTCCCCCTGGGATTTGGCTAGCGAGGTAGTTACCAGATGGCCAAGTACAGCAGGAGCTGTGTAGGGAGACGTGGGCTTTTTATTTGTGTTGGTCTTCCACTGTTTGCGTGTAAACACGGAGTGCACAGTGAGCTCCGGGTGGGCCAGACTGGCTGGAAATGAGGGCTGTTGCTTGTTTGATGGTGGTGGTGGGGGTACTATGAGCTGTTTATGGCATTATCTTTCCCAGGGTCCTGCGGCAGCCCCATTCCATCCCCAGACCTGTTAAATACCCTTTGTTTAAAAGCTGAGTATTTGTGTCTGCCAGTTTGGGTATGTCTTTCACTACTCACTCACCAGTTCAAGGTCTTTTGAGATGGTACATGCCACTTCTGTGCATGTAGTCAGTAAATACCAAATCCTGCCAATTGCGGGGTATGTGGAGCCACCACTAGGGGGTGGTGGTGACTGCCAAAGCCCTTGTGCTTCGAGTTGTGGATGGTGTCAAATGTTGCTAGCTTTAAAAGGGGCGATTGAACGAGTAAAAGGTAGACTTCCCATTTTACTCAAGTCCAACTGGGCGAACTCAAGGTAATTTTTTCCATACTGCCTACCATCATCTTACACCAAAGTCCTACATACCTGGCCCTCCCTCCTTCCATTGTGCCTCTGTTGTTTGAGTTATTGGCTATGTTATTGGTCATGCCTGGACTTAAATGACTTTTCTTCAGGTCTCTGCCTTTTCATGTTTACCTTTTTGGTCATGTTCCAGCCTGATTTATGTACATTTAAGTTTCCCTCTGAGGTGAACAATACCCCAAGTGTCTGTGTTGGGCCTCTTTAGAATTTAATCATACGTCAATGGTGTTGACAAAGTGAATGTCCTGGAAGTGGCCAAGGAATAGCAATGTGGGGCTGAGAGCTTTACTCTTGCCTGTTATTGTTTATTCACATAAAATTAAAGCTTGGGCACTGCTGTTATTGCTGCTGTACAGGTTAGGAAGCATTACTAGAGAGGTCAAGTACCTAATCCAAGGTCAGACGGTGAGTAAATGGCACATCTGGAGCTGGAATCTTGTTCTTCCATGCACCTGTATTCTTGGTCATCACTAAATAGGCATCGAAGTGCTGGTTATACGTGTATGCGGGGTTCTGGAGAGAACTAGAACAATCAGCGATACGACAGCGTTTCTCTAATGGAACTTCAGCTACACGAATGAGCTAAAATCTGAGAGTTTGAATGCAAGGCATAAATTAAATGACCTCCAGTGACCCTGCCAGCTCAAAGTTCTGTGACTCATGGGATGTCAGAGGTCACTGTATTTAATGGTGCCAATGAGTGATGGAGATAACACCACATTCAGTGACATCAGGGTGGGAATTCATCTCTGTAGACTGGGAGAAGGCTGGGACACTTCCTAGACAGGAAAAATACTGAGTGAGGCCTTGCAGGAGACGCTGGAGAAAGTTGAGTGCTCCAACTTTTGAATGTAATGCTGGTTAGGATCTGGTATCTCAGCCCTGGCCCACAGTGACCTTGAATAAGTCATTGATTCCCCAGTACTTCAGTTCTTTGTGCTGTAACCTGAGTGGGTAGATCAGCCCTAAAATAATCCTTGGGTGTAAAGATTCCATGAACTTGTAGTGCCCTGCCTACTCTGTCACTCTGACTAGGTCACCTGGCTTTTCACTGGCTCCTTGCCTTTGCCGGTAGCACGGGAGTGTTGGGAAGGACTGATTGAAAAGGAAGAACTTGAACAGGAGCAGCCGGCAGTGCAGGGCTTCTGAGGTGAATCTGTGCATCACTCAGTCCTCATCTGCCCCCAGGCAGCCCTGAAGTTGGCTTGTGGAGTTAGCTTTCCTGTCTGCAGGTCGGGAAGTGACATCCTTCTTCCTGTGCTTGATAGTGGCCAGGCTGGCCTGTTTACCACCAGCCTTGAGTCAATGAAAGTGGAGAAAAAAAGAAAATAAAATGGAATAACCCTTCATTGTCAACATTTCTTTCTAATTTCCCTGTCATATGAATCACGATTGTGAGGCGTGTGCTCTGCATTTGGGGAAGGGCAGGTGAAGAAGGAAACACCATCCGGTAGTATGTATTTAAATGCGCGTCCACGAGTAGCTAGGGCAGCATCCTGAAGCTCTGTCCCAAAAGAATGCTCCTTGCAGGAAGCTGATTGGCCTCCCTGGAAGAGAAGGACACAGTCTGAAATGCCAAATCGGTCAGGTCTACAAAGATTGCTTAAAATACGGACAAAAATGAGTACTTAAAGGGGATGAGCCTCCGGAAGGAGTGAGGGTCCAGGAATTGGGCAGAAAGGGTGTTAGAAGCAGGGAGTATATAGCTTAAGAACAGTCCACAAAAGGCTGGGTGAGCGTCTTTCTAATGTCAACACAGAATGAGGAATGTGGGTTTTTTTTGTCTGGTTCTAAGAAAGAGTCCAAATGCACAGATGCTCAGGGGATGGAGTTCAGCCCTGGGGAGGATGTGCCCCAGGGAGCTGTCCAGCACCCCAGTGCTCTGATTCCTCGGGCTGGTCTGTGGAGGAGGAACCCTCCAGCAGGCATTTGTTTGGACAGAGGATGAAGTCCTGGGAGATGCCGAGGCTCTCTGGCCTTTGTGGTTTCTGGTTGGATTCTGCAGGTTGAGGCCGGTCAGGAGAGGGAGGAAGAACAGATACAAATAGTAGTAAGCTAGGTTTGTTTTTTTTAAAGAGATCGCTGACCACAGAATATTCATTAAAATCAATGCCAGTGTTGATGCTGTGTGTGTGTGTGTGTGTGTGTGTGAGAGAGAGAGAGAGAGAGAGAGAGAGAAAGAGAGAGAGATAGAGAGAGGAGAGAGAGAGAAAGAGAGAGAGATAGAGAGAGAGGAGAGAGAGAGAGAAGGAGAGAGAGAGAGATAGAGAGAGAGGAGAGAGAGAGAGAGAAAGAGAGAGGAGAGAGAGAGAGAGAGAGACTCTGGGGTGGATAAAGGGGAGAATCTGATGTTTTCAAACAAAGCCCAGGTTGGTTTGTTTAAAGTATGTTATTGCCTTATTTTGGCACCAGGTCCCTTATTATTAAATAAAGTGTTTGGGTAGCACTGGAAGGTCGAGGTCTTATCCTGTTCTGATGTTCTAGGCTTCTGGGACGCGGTCAATAAGGGTCCTGGGAATGAGCAGAGGGGTGCTTGGTGGTCTCCGATTTGAGCCTTTCCACCTTTGCACTCACTTCCCTAGCTCCATCCCCATGCGTTTTCCAGCTCAGCTCTGAAGAACGCTAGTTAGGACTCCAGGTAGAGAGAGCTGTCCTGTGGGCCCTCAGAAAGCACTCTGGGACTGGGGTGGGGGGAGGGGATTTGTTTCAGCTGTGTTAGACAGGCTCAAGTTTGGTCGAGGCCAACCGCATGTGCTATTTCAGGGGAGGGGGGCGGTCAGTTTTACCAGCTGAGACAGCACAGCTCTGCAGACTTTGGTGGGACCCAGAACTTGCGGGTTTTCCTGCACTGGGCCCTCGGGCCATTACCATCATTCTATGGTTTACATTTACAGTAGGTCTGGCCGAAGGTTTGACTAGACTTCTCTCTCCCTTGCTCTGCTGTAAACTGGTTCTTGGCTAACATAGGACGGTGTGACCATGGGGGCTGGTGGGAGAGAAGGGGGTACAGTGACAGTGACTTCTTTGGGTGAAGTCATGAAAACTCTTATCGAAGCCCTCAACACTGAGGGGACTCAGAGTATTCCAGATTCTTGCAGACCACCGAGTGCACTCCTCGTCTGATATGCTATGGTAACCCTGGGGCCCAGACCAGGGAAGAAAGCTACTTCAGGTCCAGCATTCAGGCTTCCAACCAGGGGCCTTGAATCCCACGCTACGCTTCTTGCCATCACGGCACAGGATAGCCAACATGTGGCTCTGGGTTTAAACATGTCTCAGTGTCTGCCATTCGGTTGAACATCCTAACATGCGTCCCTCCTCCCTCATCATTCCCCTGCAAAAAGCAAAAAGCCAAAATATCCTTAGGGAAATTCAATTTGTTCTCCTCCCAAGTATCCAGCTGGTGGGAGCAGTCCCTCCTGAGAACCATACTTGGTGGGCTTTGTCCTGGGGGAGGAGGAAGTCCTATTCATCTCCTTTCACTAGCAGCCTGTGGTGGTAAGCAGAGGCAGCCTGCCCTTTTCCAGGGAAGCAAGGGAAGAGTCGGCTTGAGCCTTGGGGTGCAGCAGCATTACCATGATGCTTTCTTTACAGAGCGATCCTTCCCCAAGTTCTCTCACTGACCAGCTAGTGGCAACAGAAGATTAACTATAGGAGAGAGCTGGTGTTTCTTTCTTTCTTCCCAGCCGATCTGCAGCCCTCCTGCCCCAGAGGGAGGCAGTCGCTTGTCAGGACTTGCTCTGTTCCTATCGTTAGTGCTGCCCTTTCACTGGCTCTTTGCTGTTGCCTGGAGTTCTTTCCGGTAACCACCCCCGTGAAGATTTTCCTTTGCATTGGCGGGAGGGGTTGGTGGCTCTCCTATTCAGGACTGAAGTATTTGTGGCTTCCTCACTGGTGCACAAGAAACATGCAAGCAGCTCAGTCTGTGAGTCAGAAACAGTCAAAGATGTTGCACATTATAAACTGTTAGGGTTTTAACCACTGTCGCAGCCACCGGCAGGTCAGACCTCAACACTTCTCTCTGCTAAGATGTCCACAGTCAGCTCACTGGTCTGTGCCTTTAGCTCGATCCTCTAATCCAGTGTCTGTCCTTGCAGAAAGAGTGATTTCATTAAAAGTCCAAATATGATCATGTTTGTTGGCTTCTAAAACAGCTCACTGGTTCCCCATCGTTCTCCGTGTGCAGTCCAAGTTCCGTGTTGTACACGGTCCCTAATCAGACTCTGCTCAGACGGTCCTACCCTAAGGATCTTCCTTCACGTGCCGTAACTCTGTACCACCAACCCTGGGAAAATTCCTTCTTACCTGTCAAGCCTGAACTCAAATGTCAGTCTGTCTTTGAAGTCTTGCCTGATCTCTGCACACCGGAGCTGAACATGCTGGGCCTTGGCACCCACTATCAATAGATAGATGGCGATAGCAAGGCTAGGCCTTTGAGGACGATTGGGCGCCGACAATGTGCCAGGTCCTGTTCTAGTTGCGTAGGGTCCATCCTTGAAGAGAACACACAGATTACTGCATTCAGAGGGATGCATATCCAGGAGAGTGTGTGTGTGTACGTGTGTGCATGCACACGTTTGTGTGTGGGTGTGCAGTGCACATGCACGTGTGTGGTGGGGAGAGGACAGTAACAATAATCATCATAAATAAGAAAATTATGTCATATGTGAGGTGATAAATTCTATGAGAAGGGGCACAAAATAAAACAGGGATATTTTTTTGCAATGAACAAGGGGATTTAATATTAAGTAGGGTATAGGGGGAGGAGCTTATTGAGAGTGTAGGATTGGGACCAAGGCTGGAAGGCAATGGAGGAGGTAGCCAAGTAGGGATCTAGGAGAAGAGCATCCCAGAGAGAGAGAGCGGCTTCAGCAGAGCCCTGACTCAGGAGCACACTTGGCGAGCTCAAGGGCCAGCAGGAAGGCCAGTGTGTGCTCCTGAATGGCGTGAGCAGGGGCTGGGCAGGGCAAGACAGGAGAGGACTGGGGGAGTCACGTAGGACCACCCAGATTGCTGTCAGGATTTGGGCTTTTACTCTGAGTGAAATGGTGGGCCAGGCAGGGATTTAAGCAAAAGAGTGTCAATATCGGACCTGTATTTCAAAAGAATTGCCCAGGCTGCTCTGTAGGGAGGCAAAGATGGGAGCAGGGAGGCCTGTAGGAGTCTTTTCAGGAGAGACGATGGGGCTTTCAGTGGAATGAGAGAAGAGCTCATGCGTTTCCTTGTCTGTCTACCTATGGCTCCACAGCCAGAGGACATCCCCATTCATCTCTGGGGCTGCGATGGATGACTCACTGTGTGCTTGGCACAGCCTCGGTGTTCAGGGCATCCCAGATGACTAGAACCCTGGGTCTGCCAAGTTCTATGCCAGAATCCCTACTGAGTAAGCCCAGAGAGGTGTGGTCGTTCCTTTCAGCTGTTGATGCTGGGCTGGAATGCCTCCTCTCTCATGAAGCTTTCCCTCCCTTGGGATCCTGGAGCCATTTTCTCTACCTTTCCCACCTCCTTATTATTCTGGGATGCTTATCAGATGAGTAATGGGGCCCCTTGGATGAGAGGAAAGACCTTCTCTTGAGAATTATGGAAGCCAGATATAAGGGGGTAGAACCTTCTGTGTTGTGGCCAACATAGAGGCTCTGAATATCCTGGCGGAGAAGGATACACGCTACGGTTCTGGGATCATAAAACATCAAAAGTGGTAAGGGGAAGACATTATCTGAGCAAAACCCTTCCATACAAAGATGGGGAAATTGAGGTAGCCATAGCAAGTCAGTGGTGGAGCGAGGCACCAGTTACCAATCTACTTTGTTCTTATTCCAACGTGTCTTCCCCCACCTTGTGGAAGGGCAGCCAGGCCACCTGGCATGAGGGGAGCTGATAGCCCCAGACTTTATCATTCTGGCATGGGGTAGACTATGAAAACCGCAACTATTTATTGAATATTAACTATGGCCCAGATACTGTGCTGGTACATCTGTTATCTCATTTCATCCTTTCCACGATGCTGTAAGACAGATTAGGTTTGTCCCATGTCATAGGTGAGCACTGAGGCTCAGAGGAGTTAAGGAACATGCCCCGAATCACACAGCTATTACATAGTTGAGCTGGGTCCAAGCAGGTCAGTTCTGCCTGTTTCCAAACCCTGGCCCTCTCTGCCTCCCGTGGTGCACAGAACCAGGGATGTGCTTGAGTTTTCTTCTCTTTAACAAGCTCTTCTCCTTTTTATCCTTTTCTCTTCTCATTACCAAAAAGTTGGAGATGTTTCTTATATAGGGACTTCGGGTGTGACAGCCTCACAGGCCCGAGGGACTGAACACCTTGTTTTTGTGCTGCCAGGAGCTGACTCAGCATCTCCCCGGGCCCTGTCGCTCCTCTCTTATTTGCAGAAAGAGTACCAGGCCTTGTCTCGTTTTTTCCTACATGCCACTCATCATCCCTGGGCTACTTGACAGTCGAATTCCTGGCTCCTGTGCCTTCTTGATTGTCCTCCTCCTTTCCTTCCTCACCCCTACCTCCCTCCTCCCCTCCTCCCTCCTCTTTTCTCTCCTCCTCCCTCCTCCCTTCCTCCTTCCTCCCCTTCCCTTTTCCCTCAATGCTTCTGGGTTTCCCACCTTGAGCTAGGCACATTGTCATGACAGCAGACTTGTGCTCTAGTCCTTATAGAGGAAGCTCTACATTTTCTTTCTAGAAATTATTGAGGCATCTGTTGTCTGAGATACAGCCCTGATTTGTACATTTCTGTCACTCCTCTGCTCCACCCCAAAGTGGGTTTTGTCCACCCAGTGCTTCTGAGCAGCACGATACAGTTTTTATGCTCTCATCTTGAAAATGAGACTTATATTACAGTAGCGATGCATATGGGTTACATAGTATGATATTTGCATATATATTATAATGCTCTAAAAACCCAAAATAAATCGTGTATACTTCTCCTGTAGTATCAGCACGGAGTAAAAGAATGGAGTTGAGACCCAGCCCAACTCCCTCCACCTAGCTAAGAGAAGGACCTTTTTAAGGTCGCACAGGTAATTCACAGCCGCTGTCTCCAGCCAGGGTGCTTGAGGTGGGACGTCTGCCAGCGCTGACAATCAAAAGTCCTGGGTTCGATTCCTGATGCACGACTTCCTAACTGCAGACTTCCGCATGCCACCACTCTGAGCTTCTGTTTGCTGGTCAGTGCGGTGAAAATAGCATCATAATCACTACTCTGGGTTTTTGTGATCATTATTTTTGGAGTGCCCTCCATAAGCTGCATGCTAGGCAGTGCCCAGGACTGTACTCAATTTTTAGGTACACTAAGCCACATGATCCCTGTGGAGATAGTTGTGTGCCAAGCACCTAGCCCTGAGTCTGGCACACAGTTTGGGCTCTGTGCCTCCTAGCCACCTGGAACCCCTCACCCCCTTTTTTTTTGAAAGGAGATGGAGGTATGAATAAATAATGTATGCAAATTTCCTTTCCCTTCCCTCTTCTTTTCAGGGCAGCCTGCTTTGCCTGGGTCCCTCTTGCCCTCCCTCTTTCCCCAGAGAGGCAAAACAGGATGAAATTGACCATTGATCTCTGCCGTTCTCCAGGAGCCCGGGAAGCGGGAAGTCCGGGGTTGTCTGAGGACAGTTTGGACAGAGAAGCCCTTAGAGGCTGAGTCTAAGGCAGGTGGGTGTCGGGGGAGGCAGGCGGAGCAGAATCCCCTCTCTTCTGGCGGCGGGCTGACAAAACCTTGCTCTCAGGCACCCAGGGAAGCCACGAGTAGCTTTGCAAGCAGCCGAAAAAAGAAGGAACATTTCCATTAGCAGAATCAGCAGTAAAGAGATTTCTAGTCACAGTAATAGATGCATTTGGGGGAATCATTTCAGTGCAGGCTGTGGGCGGCGGAGGGACCGGTGCGGGGTGGCAGGGAAAGGCACCGGAGACGTCTGGTCTACTTGCACGGAGCTGGAGGCGGCAGCGCGAGGAGGGAGAGCCAGGTGCCAGACGGCTGAGCGACTGTTCGGAGCGGGGCTGGTCTTTGGATGAACATTCTGGGTCTCCCTGCCCTTCCCTTCAGATGGACAGAGCCCCGTTTTCAGGAGTCCCGTGGCAGGCCGTACTCTCACTCCGTGCTGCCTTTGCTCTCATTGCCTGGGTTACTGTCTGCAAGACTTCAGAGCCAGCAGCGACTTCCCAGGCTCCTGGGATCCGGAGGTGGGAAAGCTCCCGGATTACTTAGCCTGGCTTTTCCCAGCGTCTGGTACTCAGAATCACCTTAGAGCCCCGGTTGGTTCTCACTCTCAGACCTGGAGCCTGTAATTTAACAAGTGTGCTGACTCCTGCTTGGTCACCGGAGGAGATGGAAGTATGAATAAATAATATATGCAAATTTTCTTTTGGATAAAGGAAATTTCCTTTTGGAAAAAAGGTGTGGCCCCGGTGTACCTATCTCTTCAGCCTTGCCTCCTCACACCCCCATTGGCCCTTTGCATTGTAGCCTCACAGAGGCACAATCCCCACATGTGACCCCAGAACTGAAGTGCAGTTCTCTCTGGATGTAATAGGTTCCCGTCCCTGATTCACCTCACCAGTGCCTAGCCTTTGCTTAGCTATCACCTCCTCTGAGGAGCCTTCTCTTTTTCCTACCAGGCTTAGGTTTCTTTTCTTTCCCTCTTCCCTGAATACTCATATCCCCCTGGTAAGATTGCCATATTTCATTAATAAAAACAAATACCAAATAAAATAAAATAAAATACAGGATGCCGAGTGAAACTTGAATTTCAGCGGGTGAATACTTGCACAGTATAACTATGTCCCCATGCACTATGTGGGACACAGTTATACTCAGAGTGACTCTCTGATGATCAGATGTTCAGATTTAACAAGGGCACTCTGTGTTTTATCTTGGCGACCCACAGGGGCTCCAGCTTCTTCTCTCCCGTTGATGATCACACTGATGATGTGTGATTTGTCCCCTGACCTTGAGCTCCCCACATCTCCCCCACCTCAGGAAACCACACCACCCCTAACCCAGTTATTCATGGGAGGGTGTCACCCCTAACATTCTCTTTCCCTGTCCTCTCACATGCTTTCAGTCTGCTCACCCCATTGGTTTCACTTCTACAGTGTCGCTCAAAATTATGTGCTTCTCATAGTTTTCTACTGCCATGTCCTCTGTCTAAGCCATCATCTGTTCTCACCTGGGCTGGGATGGCACTCTTCTGACCAGTCTCACAGCTGCCATTCTGTCCCCATTCTTTCTTGATACCATACGAGATACAGCACATGGGCCAAATCTAGCTCACTGCCTGTGTTTGTATGGCCGAAAGCTGATTTACCTATTTAAATAGTTGGGGGGGGGGGATCAAAACTAATGTCTCATGATGTGTGACAATGATAGGAAATTCAAATATCAGTGTCCATAAATAAAGATTTATTAGGATGCATGTCCACTTATACATTCATGTATGTCTTTTCTTTATTTTGCTTTCTACAGCAGCACAGTTGAGCGGTAGCAACATTGACTATCTGCTTCGCAAAGCTTAGAGTATTTACTAACTGTTCCTTTGCAGAAGAAGTTTGCCAAACTTGTTGTATATGAGTCGGCAGAGCAATCTCTTCTAAAAAGCAAATCAGATCACTACACTCTGTTGTTTAAAACTTTATCATTGCTCCTAAGAATAAAATCCTAATTCATTTCCAGAATCTAGAAAATCCTAAAAGATTTGCCTTCTTCTCTGCGTTTGTCTTTCATTTCTTTCTTGCTCACAAAATTCAAGCAGCATGTCCTTCGAGAAGTCTTCCCTAACCATAGCAGCGCCCTGGTACACCCTCACCCCATAGATTCCTATTTCATTTCTTTTTTTAAAAAAAAAACCTTTATGTGACAGCTCCTTGAAGGTAGAGGATATGTCTTGTCCATCCTCTTGCTCTCCAAATTATATCTGCAGGACACAGCAGATAGTAGGTCCTGAGTGGATTTTTTTTTGGCCAAATGAATGAAACATGGGCAGGAATAGGGGGGATGGTTTGTGAACACCGCCTTAGAGAGTACCCACTTCATCGGATTGTTCTGTTGTGTTTTAGGAGATTGTGATGAGGATGTCCAAGAGAGAAAGTTTGTGTATAGAGCGGTGCCTGACACTCAGCAAAAGCCCTCGTGGTGTTTCTTAAACAAACAGAAATAAATAAGCCTGTACCCTGATTTTTAGGATCTGCTCCCTCCTCACTTTCTTTGCAGTAGGAGGGAATTTAGGGTAGGAAGTCCTGTGAATAAAGACCTCAGGAAACCCAGGGGGCAGGGTGACCTGTAGACCTGGACTGGGAGTGAGGAAAGTTCTGGGGTTGGGTCCCAGTTCTGCTGGGTGTGGTTAGGTCACTAGAGTTTCCTGGGCTTCCCCTTGTTTTATCCATGATGAGATTAAACCAAGCACTCCGTGAGGTTCCTCTCAGCCCCCTCCCCGCAGCAGGGGCCCAGGAAGGAGAAAATGGTTTCTCAGTGAGCTTCTGAGATTGAAAGCTGCCACAGCAGGATAAAGGTGCCTCCTCCCCTGTCTGCCTGCCTCTCTGCATCCTTCCTGGGGACTCCAGGATCAAACCCTCAGCGCTGAACCCAGGTGCAACTCGCATTTTCAGGCCCAGTCTCACACTAATTTGTTAGACTACCTGCTTCAATTACTTGCTCTCTGTCTTCCCCCAGGGAGGGAGAAGCTGACTGCCCAAATAACCAATTACCTGTCTGCCAATAGCAGGGTTCCGCCGACCCCTCCCTCGCTCCATTTCTCTCTCCACTTTATTCTCCTGGCCTCTCTAAGCCACCTCTCCCAGCTGCAGGGGCCAGCGGAACCCAAGTCCTCCCCTCCCCCAAAGGGACAGCAGGCGGGAAGCTGGCTGCCTGAGAAAGGACAGCGGCAGATAACCCAGCAGGCTCTCCAAGTACAAAACGGCGCTGGGTTGGGATGCGGATGCCTTGGATTCTGGTGCCCTTGCTGCCATTCACTTGCAATGTGACCTCAAATAAATGATAGTTCCTCCTCGGCCTAAGGGGGCATTGTGAGAGCCAGTACTCCTTCAGGAAGCTGGGGACGCCTCGGCTGCATAGAATAGTTCATAAGAGAGGAGAGACCTTCCGGCCTTGTCTGGTGTCAGAATCCCGGATGCCCAGAGCTGTGCCCATCACATGGTAGGCACTCAGTATATGGATGTTGAGTGAAGGCGTGAACAGATGGAAAATACAATATATGTGATCAGACATTGGATCCCTTCTGAATGCGGTGCCCTCACCAGTCAACCAACTTGGCTGTGCCTGGGAGATGGATTCTAGTCCTGTTCTCTAGACTGAGCCAGTTTGCCGAGAACCCCTGTTCTTCTGCATCTCCCCCTTGCCTGGAGCATCAGGTCCTTCAGTCCTTGTCCGTGGTTCTCCCATCCCAGATTCCTGTGCTGCGTCTCTTGGGGGCACGGACGCTAGGAGGAACAGTCTGCTGCTGTAATAACATTTGCACTTTTCAATGAAAAAAACCCTCCGTGTCTTGGATATTCTTAGTATCTACATATTACAGATGATGACGTGGCCATTCAGAGAGATCAAGCCAATTGCACAGGGTCACATAGTAAATGGGATTAGCTGTGTTTATTATTAAAAGGATTCTTTGTATCACTATCACAAATAGAACCCCAGAATAAATTGCTATAAGTGGGAGATAGCCTGTAAAAGTAATTGCACTATTGAAGTCACACACACACACACTTATATTTTCACGTTTCTTCTAAATTTTTCTCATAGTACACTTTGGGAAACTTTAATATAGCCCAGCAATTTTTAATCTTTTTCATCTCATGGCACACATACGCTAATTACTAAAATTCTGCAGCACACCAAAAAAAAAAAAAATCTTTTTTTGCTGATCTAACAAAAAAAGGTATAATTTTGATTCATTCACACTGGATGGCTCTTGTTATGTTGGCTGTTGTCATTGTTTATTTGACAATCTAAGGGAACAGAGGTCAGTGCCCCTGACTAAATGGTCAAGTTCTGCAAGGTTTTAAAAATTCTTGTGGCCCCACTGGTTGAAAATCGCTGATCTAGCCCAACCCCCTCACACAAAGATACTAATTTGAAATGTAAATTTGCCCACTTAGTTGTCAGGTTTTCCTCTAATACACACAGTAAAAAATCTTTTCCTCCTCATAATTACTACCCATCTTTTAAATCAGTGGTTCTTAACCTTTTTTGAGGTACCGAACCCATCAGTTTCATATGCGCATTCACAGAACCCTTCTTTAGTGATAAATAAAATATGATTTTCTTTTTCCAAATTCAAGATATAGGTATATGTTTTTTTACTGGTGCACAAAATGAGCCGTGCATGAACATCACCTTGCTCAAAGAACAAAACCAACAAAGTGCATGAACTCACAACAAATGACGGTATTACTTTATTCTGGCCTCCGCGGCAGAGGCTTCTCCGAACCCCTGAGACCGACTCATCGAACCCCTAGGGTTCGATAGAACCCGGGTTAAGAACCACTGTTTTAAATTCAGCTAGAATATGCCTTTGTTGCTTCCAGGATGACTGTCCTTGCTCCCCCAAGAACAGCTTTCTTCCAATCACTTATGTTCACTGCAATTTGTGTTATCATGGAAATACTGGGATTGTGTCATTGTCTGTTTCTCCTGCTAGTCTCTGAGCTTCCTAAGTTAATCATCATGTCTCTTTACTATGGTGAATTCCAGAAGCTAGTGCATGCATGCCTCTTGAATTTTTAACCTTCATTTTACGCTTTCACAACAAGAACAGAAAATGCAGCTTGTTGTAACAAATTCATACCAAAAAAGTGAAAGTCTTTCCCCCAACCAATCTCATTCCCCAGAAGTGATCACAGTGAGTTTGCTGGGATCCATGGAATGCACATGTGCCCAAACAGTCACCTTTGGTGACAAAACAGAGAGGAAGTGATTTGTCCAAGGTCACTCTGCAAGTTTTCTGCAGGCATATCAATGATGAAAACTCTGCAAGTTTTCAGGGATATTAATGAAATTATCTTTCCATCATGAGGGCACTGGTTTCTCACTGCTCTGAGATATATAGCTAAAGCTCCTCCACTTTTATCTCTTTGAACACTCTAGCTCCAATTTCATTGAAACAAAAGATTCCACAGCTTTAAAAAGGCGTTCTGCAAGTAAGGTACTATGCCTAGGTCACAACATCATCCTCCATGCCCGTGCACAATATACTGGAGAGAAGATGGTTAATGTTCCTTCCACAGCGTTTTATGGAGGTAGAATGATTGTGGGAAGCTCACGGACCATCTTATAGTTAATATTAAGCCAGCTTTACAAAACCTCTCTATGCGTGCGCAGACCCTAGAATCTACTTCCAGATTTTCTCCAGGCTTCAGGCAGGGGGTCCTCTTGTTTACCGACCTTTGACAGACATAATGCATAAACATAGATGTACATGTTCCTATATACTTACATATATCGTGTAGGGACATATATAAATGTGTGTAGATATGGATGCATACAATACGTATATGTATAGACATAATGCATATGTGCATATATACATATACATATATATAGGTACATATGAGAGAGAAAAACTATGCAAATAGTCTGCCTGGAGAACTAAAAGGAGAAACTGAACCTGGTAAGGGAGGGGCCGGAAAGGGAATAATTATCCCAGGAGTTGGGCAGCAGATGTCTCTTTCTGGCAAGGTATTTGACATGATTGACATAGGATGTTTTCCCCTTTCCTTAAACTTTTTCCACACTTCAGTGGGGAGGCTACTCAGGAGAGGGTTACCTGGGTTTAGGTTGAGTTGCTCACCTTAGAAGCCCTCCCTGATGAAGCCATGTGGATTGGCAGTCGGTCAGTTAAAAGTCTATTAAAGCAGGATGTCATAAAGAAATAGTAACACACCTTAAGCACTATATTTTAACTTAAAATACATAAACGTATATATATTTGCCAATTATTTGATGTAGCTCAGGGCCTCTTCTCTTAGTCTGGGTCAGCTGATTGGCGTTTCATGACATCTTTCTTCTATAAACCGTTTTCATAATGTACCAGATATGAGCCCCAACGTTTCATTAGAGGGGACTGAGAACTTAAAGATGCCTGCCAAGTAATTCTTCTAGAGTTTTATGATTCCTTTCTAAATCTTTATAGTAGTCGCACCTGACCTACCTCAATAGCAATTTTAAGTGACTTTATTTTTACAGTAAAATCAACTTAGTCCCTCCTAGGAACTGCTTTCTTTTGATGCTATTTTTAATTTGCACAAGCTTTCATTAAATTGTACCATGATAAGAAACACGACAGGCATAAACAGGTTAGCAAAAATACATCCCAACTGACAGTGAGGTCCTAAGGTTGCTGGAGAGGAAGTCACTCCCCGATCAGTTGTGAGGTCTCAGAGCCTGGGAGCTCAGGGTGCTTCACAGGAACCCCTGGTTACACTAGTGGTCAGCACAGAGCAGGCCAGCTAAAAGCTTCTGAGATATACACATGGATCTGATTGACAGAGGCAGGCAGAAAGTAACAGAAGTTTTAGTGGTTGAGCCTTTAGATTGCATTTTACACCAAACTCTGATTTAAGGAAGAGGGAAAGGGACTCTATTTGCACTGTCAGCGGGAATGGAAGTTGTTGCAGCCAATAAGGAAAACAGCATGGAGGTTTCTCCAACAATCAAAAACAAACCTACAACATAATCCAGCCATTCCACTTCTCAGTATATGATCAAAAGGAATCAAAACAAGATCTTGAAGAGAGGGATCTGTGCTCCCCACCCCGGCGTGTTCACTGAAGCATTGTTTATAATAGCCCAGACATGGAAACAAATCTGTGTCAGTGAACGGATGAATGGAGTAAAAAGATGTGGGGTAAATATACAATGGAATATTATTCAGCCGTGAGAAAAAAAATGGAAATCCTGTCAATCGCGACAAGGTACATGGACCTTGAGGACATTATTCTAAGTTAAATAAATCAGACAGAGAAAAATGGATACTGTATGGTATAACTTAAATGTACAATCTAAAAAGAAGCCCAAGTCATAGAAACTTTGGAATGGTGGCTAGTAGGGGGTGGGGGAGATATTGGTCCAAGAGTACAAACTTCTAGTTTTACAATGCTTATTAAGTTCTAGGGATCTAATGTGCAGCATGTTGAGTGTACTTAGCAACATTGTATTACGTGATGGAAAGTTGTTAAATAGTAGATCTTAAAAGTTTGCACCACAAAAATGAAATGGTTATCATGTAACATGAAGGGATATTAGCAAATGCTACGGTGGTAATCATTTTGCAAGATACAAGTGTTAACAAATCAACATATTGTACACCTTAAATTTTCTCAATGTTATATATATCAATTGTATCTGAGTAACCCTGGAAAAAATAAAAAGAAGAGGAAGAAACTGAATCGCAGGGTTAGAAACTCAAGTTATCAAATTCTCAGTGTTGATGGCCTTTCTTGGGACTCCATAGCAAGTGCCACTGATGCTCTTTTTCTTCTGGGTGGAGACACCCCAGCACTTTAACTGTTTTGCGGACGAGAAAACTGTGGTTTCAACAGTGAAGCAATCTAGTCCAGGATGCTGAGCAAAGTAGAGCTGCTGTTTAATTCCCTGATCGTGTTGGCTTCGGAATGCAGTTCCAAAATTTTTTTTTTTTCCCTCAGGGGTAGGTTTTCAGTATTTTTATAAAAATAATTAAAGCTTTTCAAAGAATTGTTTTTCTCATCTATGACCACACCGGATTCTTCCATCACCTTAAGAGAGAATTAGAGCAGAATTTCCCCTTCAATTCCTCTTGGCTCTCACCACATACCCCCTCCCCCACACACATGGTTTTAGGGGCTTTCTATAACTGTGTCCTTGTGCCAGGTCTCTGTGCCATTCACACTTAGACTCTCCAGGACCTTCAGCCCTCTCCAGACCAGCCCTGTCATCGCACATGAGGGAAACCGAGGCCCAGACAAGACTAACACTTTTGCTGGAAGTCGAGGGGTTGAGCCTGCTTATGAATGCAGAGCTCAGTGCATGCAGCCCTGTGCTCTCTACCTCCACTGGGTTGTCTGCAGGGTAATGGGTCTCCTGGACTGCCTACTTGCTGGGGAGAGTGGGCAGTGAACGAGAGGGTGTTGTGTGTGAGCTGGCTGCCAAGAGTTCCCATGCTTTATGCGATGCAAAGTATAAGTGAATATCCATTTTGGGGACATCTTGCCCCATAAAATCCACAGCAGGAATGGCTGGGAATTCATTTTGACATCCCCAGAACATTAAAAAAAACCCACCTCATCTTATTTCCCTCTTTTTCCTGCTTCCTTTTTTTCTGCCTAATTCTCATTAGATGTTAAGTTTCTGGCTTATGAGGAGATTCAAGGAGGGTGGTACTTGGGGAAGGGGTCCTGCTGTGTGGGTTAATGGGCTGGCAAGTGGTTGTGGAAAAGCTCGCCTCTGGGTGATTCTTCCTCTGCAAAGACATTCATTGGCTCAGGAAATGACTTCAGGGGTCTGCCTTCCACTGCTACAGGTAGACTGACAGATGCCATTCATATCATAGGACAGACAAGGGCCCTGTGGTGCCCTGTCTTGGAATGCAGTAGCAGCTGTGCCCCCCTCATTCCCCCCACGCTCCCCCACATTATAACATTGCTCTCCCAGTCTCTCCCAGTACCGCCCCAGGGTCTGTCTTCGCGTAGATACTTCCCGTCTTCATAGACTGCCTGCAGGATCCCTCCCAGAGGCCATGTCTCCCTCGCTTAGAATCCTCAGCGGCTCCTCACTAAGGGGATTCATAGCCAACTCCTTGACCCCCAAGCCTGCCACCTAAGGACCATATCCTTGTCTCTCACTATCTCTCTGCTTGCCCGCCAGTCAAACCGGGCATTTTACTGCTCCCAGAAAACAGGCTCTATTTTCACATTTCTGTGGCTTTACTCAAGCTGTCCTCTGTCACGGAGGCTTTGGGTCTCCTCTGTTCCTGTTCCTACTGGTGGAACCCCATCTGTCCCTCAGAAGCTACTGTTTGGATGGAGATTTTTATCCTTATTGCTTTTTGGTCTTTCTTCCCTAATTCAGATTTGAATAACCTTATGCAGAAAACTTTATTTAATATAAGAAGCCCAAGCCGCCTTTCTTATGTTAAAATATGTATGTCTGTGTCTGATCTCCTTCTCTCTTTGCAGAGTCCAGTACAGTAGACAGTGCCCACGGGTGGCTCTTGCCCACTTGAAATGTGACTAGCCAGACTAAGGGACTCGGTTTTAAATTTTACTTAATTTTAATGAATGTAACTTTACATAACGGCCACACGTGGGTAGTGGCTAGCATATTGAGCAGCACAGATATGGAATGTGTCCATCATAGCAGAAAATTTCTGTTGAACAGCCTTGCTTACGAGATCCTTGTGCGGGAGGATGGGCTTTTGTCTTTTCCATAACCTGTTCCTAGCCCAGGGTCTGTTATTGGGTAGGGTCAATAAACAGTAAAAGAACTGACTTCAGGAAAGACTGACTGTTTAAATGCTAGCCTCAGAGAGATCCAGCTTTAAGAAGGAAATACACAGCAATTTACTTTGAAAACACACCAAGGTTTGCTAATGAGAGTATTGCTTCATAAGCTTTGTTGGACCAAGTCTGGTACCTCTTACAGTCCAGGGTGTCAAAGATGAAGCCAGTAATGGCACTGGTAGAAGTTCCTGGCCCCTGATGGGTCATTTTTCAGACCAGCCTTTTCTTTGCATCTCAGTTTTCTTCCTCCCTGCCCAGCGCGGGTCCATCCCACCACTTGGCCTTAGAAAGAGGGGCCTGACAGTTCTCCTTCCCTGAGAGACAGGTGCTGACCGAGCTGTCTGACATGAATGCACTGGTTTGAGTTTCTCTGGTTGCTTCATGGAAGATTTATGAGTGTTTCTTCGAGAGAGAATTCCAGAAAACTCTCCCCTGTGAGTGATGGGATGAGAACGGAATGCAAGAGGCACTCCTTCCTTCTCCTTCCCTGTCCATCTCTCACTCTTCCCTTTTCTCCTCAGTCTCCTCTTCATTTTCACTCTAATCCAGTGGTTCTTAACTTTTTTTGAGGTACCGAACCCACCAGTCTCATATGCGCATTCACTGAACCCTTCTTTAGTGATAAATAAAATATGATTTTTTTTTCCAAATTCAAGACAAAGGTATATGTTTTTTTACTGGTGCACAAAATGAGCCGTGCATGAACATCCCCTTGCTCAAAGAACAAAACCAACAAAGTGCATGAACTCACAACAAATTACGGTATTACTTTATTCTGGCCTCCGCGGCAGAGGCTTCTCCGAACCCCTGAGACCGACTCATCGAACCCCTAGGGTTCGATAGAACCCAGGTTAAGAACCACTGCTCTAATCTTTTCTCTTTTCTTTCTGCTTTCCTTAGTGTCTTTCTCTCCTTTTCATCTCTTTAATGTTTGCTTTTTTCTCTCTACTGACCTCACTCTGTATATTGGTCAGTCTTTCTCCATCCTCCATCCGTTTCTCTCCCCTTCTCTCTCGTCTGCCTGCTCCCCACATCCTTAAAGTCTGTTTAGTGTCCCTGACTACAAATCACTCCTGTCTGCTTGCTCCCACCGGAGAAGCCAGCCCAAGTCCCCTGTTAACCAACAGGGCCCCGTGCACAGCTCAGAGCAAAGGAGAAAAGAGATGGGTGGGACTTAGCGGGGTGCAGCTCTCTCATCTTCTAGTGTCGGGGCTTCCCACTCCTTATGGGGTTACCTCCTTCGCTGCTCCCATTATCCCATGGGATCCCAAATGTCCTGGAGGACTTCGGAGGCCTCCATGGCCACTTGATGCATGTTGTACAAATTTGTCCATGACCCTGATTTTCAACGCGAGGTGTGATTTTGAGAGTAGCTGGTAGAAAGGGTCTGGGGGGGGGGTGTCTTATTCCTGTTTTGCTAAATATTTGAAGCTCTTTTTTCTGCGCCTCTGGCAGGCTCCCCCTTTCTCGGCCTCTGTGGCTCTTGCTCTGTTCATCATCAGCACTATTTAAAAGTTGCTTTTGTCCCCTCAGGGCATTAGAAACATCTGCTGAAGAGTTTCAGAAGAAAAGTTTTAGGAATGATAAACCTTCTTACAAGATCATCCCTTTTTTGTTTTTTTTAAAATTCATTTTAGAGAGGAGACACAGAGTGAGAGAGAGAGAGAGAGAGAGAGAGAGAGAGAGAGAGAAAGGGGGGAGGAGCTGGAAGCATCAACTCCCATATGTGCCTTGACCAGACCAGTGCAGGGTTTTGAACTGGCGACCTCCGTGTTCCCAGGTCGACGCTTTATCCACTGCGCCACCACAGGTCAGGCAAGATCATCCCTTTTAAAATTTCAACCCTTGGCTATAACTGACAATGAAAGGCACCTGAGCCAAGTTACCGTATCCCCAAATATATGGACTTTCTTGAGATTGACCTTGAGGGCATGTGCTCAATTAGCTCACAAGGGTTCATAGCACTTTAAATTACAGTTGGCTTTGAGTTAAGCGAACAAAATGAAGGGAGGAGAAGGAGGAGGAGGAGGGTTTATCACTTTGTTTTCCACAGTTTCAATATTTAATGTATAACCAAAACATTAATTTTTCTCCCAGCCTATCTTTTGAATCCATCAATTTTTTCCCCATTTTTTATGCTGGTACAAGTTCCTCTTATGTCTGACAGGTAATCTGATAGACTCCTAACTGGCTTCTCATACTGACCCTTGCCCTTAAACCCCCTGTCCAGCCCTTCCCAATCCTCACAGGCTGCCCAAATGACTTTGTAAACATGAACATCAAATCATGCCTCCTCTGCTTAAATTCACAGCGACTTTCCACAGCCCTTATAATGGAATACATTGTCTCCAACGAAGGCCTACAAAATATTTAGCCTTAGTTGCACATTAGAATATGAGGAAGCTTAAAAAAATCTCAGAACCTAATCTGACCTGTGGTGGCGCAGTGGATAGAATATCGACCTGGGACGCTGAGGTCGCCAGTTCGAAACCCTGGGCTTGCCTGGTCAAGGCACATATGGGAGTTGGTGCTTCCTGCTCTTCTCCCTACTCTCTGAAATGAATAAATAAAAATCTTAAAAAACAAAACTGTCAGGACCTACAATGGACCCTAGGCAAATTAAATAAGTACAAATGAAAGTTAAGACAGTTTGGCAGTTCTTTGTTAAACTAAATATACTCTTACCATATGATCCAGCAATCATACTCCTTGGTATTTACTCAAATGAGCTGAAAACCTTAAATCTCATGCAAACACCTGCACATGAATGTTTACAGCAGACTAATTTAAAATTTCCCAAGCTTGGATGCAAACAAGATGTCCGTCAGTAGCTGAATGGATAGATATACTGCAATGCATCCAGATGACAGAACATAATTCAGTGATAAAAAGAAATGAGCAATCAAGCCTCAAAAATACATGGAGGGACCCTAAAATCATACTGTTGAGCGAAAGCGGCCAACCTGAAAAGGCTACATTCTATATGATTTCAACTGCATTTCATTTCTGCCAAGGGCAACCCTATGGAGAATAGAACAAGATACACTGTTATGGGTGTGGGGGAAGCGAGCTGGGTGTGTGTGTGTGTGTGGGGGGGGGTTCACAGCAGGGAAATTGGTCCACGTGAACAGTAAGAACAGGTGCATATTCAAACTTGTCAAAATCCAAGGAATGCACACCCCAGAGAATGAACCTTCTGTAAACTATGGCCTTGAATTCATCAAACATACTTATATTGGTCCATCAATTGTAGCAAAGGTGCCATACTAACAAAAGATGTAAGTAATGGGGGAAACTCTGTGGGTGTGTGTGCGTGTGTGCGTGTGTGTGTGGGTGTGTGTGCGCGTGTGTGTAGAGATGGTATATGGGAAATCTCTGTGCTTCCTGATCAAAGTTTCTGCAAACCTAAAACTGCTCTTAAAAATTGTATTAATTAAAAAAAAATGTCAGAGCCCTAGCCTAAGCCAATTAAATAGAATAAGCATTACTGTTCCGTTTTGCTTTTAATCACTCAAGGTGACTTAGGGATTCTAATGCACAGCTGGGATTGAGGGCCCCTGCTCATGGGGGCCCTGTCTTCCTCCACCTTCACCCCTCCTGTCTCGTTTTGCTTGCCAGAGGCATCCCAGAAGCCCTCTCTGAATATTGGCTCGTCCATGTTTACTGTCTCTAGGCTACAAACCTTTGGGGGGTAAGGGACTGCGTTCAACACTGTGCTCCTCAAAGCATTTGCTTCAGAGGAAGTACTCAGTCAGTATTGACTGAGTGAGTGAACACAGGAACGCATAGGTCCTACACTGTGGCAGATCTCTCCCTCAGGCCAACAACATGGCAAGTCAGAGGAGACGATGGGGAGAGGTGGTGGGTGGCTGGAGACAGGTAAGACAGAGTGTGTCCCCTAAAAGGGGCCACAGAACACAGAGGACGTGCTTCACAACCTGGGAGATGTGCCCTCTGTTCCTCTTGCCCTCTGTTTGGTGGCCCGAGTCCTGGGTTTAAGTTGGGGAATGGATGAGTTCAATTTATCTCTGATCATTTCCACTTGTTTGCTCTGCAATAACGTTAGTGAGTCCTGGGTCAGACGGCAGTGGAATGCTACGAGGCTCCTGTCTTCCTGTCTTCTGCAGGCGCCCTGGGAGCAAATTCTGCTCCTGTCGGAAACAGCTCCGTGGTCAACAAGCAAGCCAAAAGAAGAAAACCCCAAATCCCCCACACCCCCATCCCCAACAGCAGACCCCTTTGCAGCTGCCTTCATATAAGAAATTAAATCGCCTTTCGATTGGGAGCAAAGGTAAAAGCCACGTAGAACCAGGATGCTCACAGGTGCATTCTGAAGCAGAGAACATTGCAAAAGATTTCTTTCGTCTTTTTGCTCAGGTGGGAGCACTGGAGGTAGTGCAGTAAGGAAGCAGTTAAGAATTTATCTTCTTTTCGTTTGGCTCGAGTTCCAGCTTCTGGAAAAATATCTGTGCTTGTTTTTGTGCACATTCAATAAATTACTTCATGGCCAATGAGGAGTGGCTGATGTCAGATTTATGGTGAAGGACCCCAAGGGCAGGGTAGCCTATAAGTTCTGTTGGAGGATCTATAGAGGAAGGTAGGCAGCTGTATTTCTGGTACCCATGACACTTAGGGAAGGAGGCTGGAAAGACAAAGCAGAAGACTAGGGATTAAGGATTTAGTTAACACAGAGCTGCAGATGGCCACTGGCCCAGGCAGCCCCGAGGTGTGGTTGACGAGCTTCGATTTCTAATCGTGGGTACACGTCTAACTCTCTGAGTGCCTTGAGCAAGTCAGCTATGTATTCTTGAACTGTATCAGAGGGATTGCAGGCAACAGAAAATAAACGTTCACTTAAGCAAAGGGTACATATGGGGAGGATTTTGGATGGCTCAGAGCAGGATGGGAGAAGCAGGCTCAGAGAGGGCAGCTCTGAGAATTAGAGCATCCCCACTGTAATGGAAGGGCTTCCAGAGTTTCCATCCTTTCCTCCTCCCTTCTGCAACTGTTAGCTCAAAGTGGCTGCGTATTTACCTGTCACATAGGGAAAGCAAGGATATCTCGATTGACTCGCCCTCCAGCCATGGTTAAGGGGAGGGTCCTATTTTGAATGGTGAGTCTAGGAGCTGGTAACATGGCTGCCAGATAACAAAGGCCACGCGTGTCCTCATTAGAGCCACTGGCATTCTCTCTAAGATAATAGTGGTTTGTGAATCCTCTTTCAGCCCAGAACCTTGCCAAGTGGAACCTTGGGCAACCCATTGTAAAAACCCATTGGAAATAGAATTGCTCTGGCCGAGGGCCCCCAGCCTCCCTGCAAGCCTTCTCTCCCATCTCTGCCAAAGTGGTTTCTGTGATGTCTCTTTAGAACCCAGAGCTCAGCCTCACAAGATGGTGGCACAGTGGACAGAGAGTCAGCCTGGAACACTGAGGATCCAAGTTCAAAACCCTGAAGTCTGGCTTGAGCGCGGACTCATCTGGCTCGAGTGTGGGCTCAACAGCTCAAGCATGTGGTTGCTAACTTGAGCATGGCTTGAATCCCAAGGTCACTGCTTAGCAAGGGGTCACCGGCTTGGCTAGAGCCCCCTGAGTCAAGACACATATGAAAAACAATCATTGAACAACTGAAGTGCCGCAACTATGAGCTGATACTTCTCATCTCTCTCTCCCTTCCTATCTGTCTGTCTGTCTCTCTCTCACACACACTAAAAAGAAAGAAAGAAAGAAAGAAAGAAAAAAGAACCCAGAGCTCCATGAAGTGCAATTAGACACGCAGGATTGTATTATTATCTCTACAGTCCTTTTCAGCTCTGGCCTTTGCAGCAAAAACAGAGCATCTCATTCAGGACTCCATAAAGACCTGTGTAGAGGAGAGGGTGATTCAGGGAAGTAGTTACAGCACTGAATGACTTCTGATTTCCTGGCAAAGACGATGACCTTTATGCAGATGGCTGTACTCTTGCCTTGACCTACGCTCAGAGGACTTAGGACTCAGCATCTCTCTCCAGAAAGCAAGCCTTTGCTGAGGGAAATAATGCCTAAGGTGTGTGTCCAGTTCCTGGGTTGAGCCCTGTTTCCAACTCCAGCCTCTTCTCCTGCCGTTCTTCTCCCTGCTATTCTGTGTTTTTCCATTTGCACTGGGCTTCTTTCAATTCCTCTAATGTGACAATCTCCCTTGTGCCCCTGGGCCTTTGCACAGGCTGCTTCCATTGCTTAGAAAGGTCTTGCCTCTACCTCTTTTTGTCTGACTAGCTCCTGCAAATATTTTCAGATTCCAATGTCACTCCTCCAGATAAGCCTTTTCTGACTTCTCAGCTTAGAGCTGGTCTCCCTGTTTTGTATAAAAGATCCTGTTATTGGTTATACTTAATTACAGATTTTAATGATATAATTGTTTCCTTTTGATGTTCATCTTTCCCACTATACTGTACACCCAGCATAGGCAGAAGTCATGTTTTTGTTAGTTGCTAAGTGATGTATGTGGAATGAAGAAATACTTACAGAGCATACCGTTCTCAAAGTGTTGATTCAGTTCAGTGAGCATTTATTGAACATCTGTTGTATACCAGGTCCTATCCTAGGGGCCGGGCTGGATCTCTGACTAGGACATAGATGCAGCCCTTGTTCATTTTCTTGAGCAGGAAATTTTTTTCTGTTCCCCCATTCAATCTCCAGCTTATCTGAGGAGGTCAACAGAGTGTGAGCTATTGAGGTCCAGAGAGGTCAAAGAATCTGACTAGGGTCACACAGTGAATTGGTGCTATGCCAGGATTAAAACCCAACTTCTGCCCTGGCTGGTGGCCCAGTGTATGGATGTCTTGGGTTTGATTCCCGGTTAGGGCACACAGGAAAAATGACCATTGCTTTAGCCCCTGACCCTTTCCCCCTTTTCTCCCTCTTCTCCTCCTGTAGCCAGTGTCTCAATTGGTTCAAGTGTGACCTGGGTGCTGAGGACAGCTCCATTAGAGCACATCAGCCTCAGGTGCTATAAATAGCTCAGTACTTGAGCATCGGCCCCAGATGGGGTTGTCAGGTGGATCCTGGTTGGGGCACATGTGGGAGTCTGCCTCATTATCTCTGCTCTTCTCACCTAAAAAAAAAAAAAAAAAAACCAAATCACAAATTCTTGGCCCATTGCCCCTCTGCTTCTCTTGTCCATGCAGACAGTGATGAAATGTAATTAGTGAAAATGGATTTCCTAGCACACAACACAAAGTCCTGCCATTCTTTCCCCTAGGGAGAAAGTCCTGGCTAGATAAGGATGAGCTGTGTGGGAGCAGAAGGAGGAGAATAAGGGGGGCTTAGCAGAGGCAGCTGCTGCTGCACACGTGGGTTTCCCAGCCCAGGATGCTCCAGTGGTGCCCAAGGGGGCTGAGGAACTGAGCTGGCTTCTTAAAGTGGCATGCCTTCTGCTGACAGGGAGGAGGACATTCATTTGGGACCTTGTACTTTGTGACCTCACAGCGCTTGCCTTTTGTTTTGTCCCTGATCCCTTCCTGCTCTGCCTTACTTCACATCTCTCTCAGCTCTCTCCTCCAGAAACACAGCCTGGAAACGGATTATGCTCCACCCTGGTCCCAGGAGTGTTGGCCCCCACACGGTGGGTCCTGCCAGTACGAAGGCAGCATCAGCTTAGCTTAGCTCTTCCGGCTAAAAAGGATGTCATTCCGGGTCATTGCGGCTTACCGGACCACGGCAGCAAAATGGGTTCATTCCTTCTGACTCGCGTATCTTACATCCCATTTAACCTTGCTGCAGGCTGCTGGCAGCTTCCTGTTTACAGGGCATAGCTGCTCCTTGCCAGCTCTCTCCAGGATGAGGACAGAGGAGGGTCCTGAAGACTGAACTCTCCTTTGACTGCTGGCGGCGTTTCTATGATGGTTGAAAGTAGCTTTATTTTGTTCTTCTTGTCCGAGAGTATGAAACGCCTGCTTTCATTTCTTTCTTCCTTCTTTCCGATCTTTGTCAAAGGCTGACAGCTTCTCTAATTAGAAAGTCGAGGAGGTGACCTTGCAACTTAGAGCTGGCAGTGGAGAAAGAGACAGGGTTCCAGGTGCTCTACTTGCCTGAGCACAGGACACTCTGGGCAAGGCTCCATTGCCTGCTACAGTACATTAGCAAGCCCCACCCCCGCCTAGCTGGGGCTGGCTCCCAAGCTCCTGGGCAGCCTCATCTCTTTCTGGATCAAGGATGAAAACTCCTGGACCCAGAGAATTCCCTACATCTCTGTTCTCTATCAAGCTCTCCCTTTCACCTCTCTCTCCCTTTTCATCCTATCTTCTGCTCTCTCTCCTTTTTCTGTCCCTGCTCCCCCTGCCTTCCTAGGATAGGCAGAAAGCTGGAGATGGGTGCACTCTTGGTTAGCACTTCCCTCACTGAGATACCTCCAGCCAACCTGGACACGATCCCCTGCGCACCCTTGGTCTTGATCCAGCAGTTGTCACTGTCCCCTGTGCTCTTGCTCTGCATCCTCCGACACACACCCCCTTCTCTGTGCACCATCCCTGCCTGATGACTCCTTTCCATCTTCTAAAGCTCTTTCCTGAGATCTCTTCCCCATCTGGTTCACTGCCGCCCCCTGCACTCCCTGTCCACACTTAGGCGTGTCTGCCTGAAACTCCTTATCCATTGCGTATTGTATTGTCTGGACCACATAATCTAGAAACAGTTTGTAAAAAATTTTTAATTCTTTGGCTTTTTAATACTCCACACTTTTCTGGGTCTGAGTGATGTTTGCCAACAGGAGAAGAGAGCACACATTCCCTTATGTTCTTCTCACGGCTAGCATATTAATAGACATGATGGGTGCTTATAATTCACAAGCTGACTCTGAAATAAAAGGAATGTTACGGTCTCTTTCCTGAAATAAGGGTGTCAGAAAGCTTCAGAAATTATGAGACTAGATATCATGGAATTTGTCACAGCGGGGACTCAGTATACCAGGACCGAGCTTTGGTAGTAATAGGGATGTTGAGGTAAAAGCCTGTGGATGTCTTCCCTCCATTTTCTCTGTTTTCCATTATTCCTCAATTCCCTTCCTTCTATTTTTCATACCACTGACTGATTCATCAGCCATCTACCTCCCCACCCCTCCATCCACCCACCCACCCACCCATCCACCCACCTACCCTCTTTGCTAAAATAATGGAAGCAGTACCCTGCAGGAACACTAAGCCTAGGAGGAGTGGGGATGGGAGGACTGATGTGTACTCAAGCCTAACCCAAGGCACAGTCTGACAGCAGTGAAAAAAACACCCTGGGTCTTCCAAGCAGGCAAGGGAAGGGAACACTGAATCTCGGAGCGTCTTTAGGGATGGTCATCTCTAGCCCTCAACAGTGTGTGATGTGGCGTCCAGGGCCCCGAGGAAATGACTTGCTCAGAGTCACTCATCTTGTTAGCCGGTGAACCCAGGTTGGATCATCAGGACGGTAGAGCTGAAATGGAGTGCTCCGTCTGTCCCTCCCTTTTCACAGAGGGGAAAGGTGAGTCTCTAGAGGTGGGAAGGGATGAGCACCACAGTCCTTGTCCTTCACCTGGCAGCACAACTGACGTGGGAGCAGAGATCAGCCTGGGTTAGGCTCAGACAGGTGTTATGCTGGAAAAGGACTGGTGTTAGGCTCAGCAGAAGGTTACCTGGGTTTCACGTTTGTCTGCAAATCACCATTCCGTTATCTCCTCCTACCAAGCGCCCTAGCCAACCAGATTCCCAACACCTGGCTGAAACCTGACAGTGTCCATCCCTTTCCTCCCGACCCGGCATCATCCGGAGTGGCCACGCTGTCGGCTCTCCTGCAGGGGGACTACTGTTTTAACCCAGACCGGCCGGTCCAGACAACCTAATCTCACAGCCCAGACGTGGGCTCCTTAGAGATACTCCCAGGCAGGCCTGAAGCTGGCGGCTGAAGTCAGATCCCAGGAGCCAAGGAGACGAGGTTCTTGGCTGCCGACGGGAGATAAGTGGAGACATAAGCGGTGATTTTCTGGCCTGTGAGCCCCTGTTCGTGGATTTCATCTTTTAATGGAAGTGCAGTAAATAAAAGCTGTTTTCACAATATGCCAAGCAACAGGTCAGGAGCATCTGAGCCACTGGAATTGATTGGAGGGAGCTGAGCGTAACAAATCTCCCCAAACTGCACCCAGCCCCACTCGCATCAGCTCCCAGACGGCGTCCCCCAATTATTGTACGAGGCAATTATTTCTGAGCTACAACTTTTGGGAAATAAAGCCATACTTCCAGTGCTTCTTGCCAAATAGAATTTCTTCCCTCATTTTTTTTTTCTTGTTGTTGTTAGTGTTTGAGCCCTGATCGAACCTTACCCCTACCTCTCTTCAACACTTCCTTCTGATGCTGGGAGGCTGGATTCATTCTTCAAGATTCGTTCAGATGGCACCTCCTCCAGGCAGCCATTCTCCCCACCCCTGCTCCAGGATTTCCACTCGAAGCAACAGTGTTGAATGGAACATACAGTGAAATGCCCAGCTTTTATGTGTATATTTCAAGGAGTTGGCTATACAGGTATAAATACATAAGACCATTTCTATCACTCCAGAAAGTTCCCTGGTTATCCCTTCTTTCTGCCCATATTTAGTTAGCCTTAGACAGCCACTGGGATGATATCTGTCACCATTCATTAATTTTGTCTATTCTTTCCTTTTCTAATTTTTTTTAATTTTTATTTTTCTTAAGTGAGAAGCGGGGAGGCAGAGAGACAGACTCCTGCAAGTGCCCCGACAGGAGTCCATATGGCAAGCCCCGTATGGGGCAGTGATCCGCCCATCTAGGACGTTGCTCTGTTGCTCAGCAACAAGCTATTTTAGTACCTGAGGTGAGGCCATGGAGCCATCCTCAGTACCTGAGTCAGCGCCCAGGACCAGCTTGCCCCAACCAAGCCATGGCTGTGGGAGGGGAAGAGAGAGATGGAGGGAGAGAAGGAAGAGGGGAGGGGTGGAAAACCATATGGGTGCTTCTTCTGTTTGCCCTGACTGAGAATCGAACCAGGGACATCCACATGCCAGGTCGATGCCCTACTGCTGAGCCAACTGGCCAGGACCAATTTTGTCTATTTTTGACTTCTTTATAAATTGCTACATTTAGTATAGGGCACAGAAAACTATGGCCCTTGGGCCAAATACAGCCCATCACCTCTCTTTTTGTATGACATGTTAGCGAAGAATGGTTTTTGCACTTTTAAATAGTTGGAGAGAAAATCAAAAAGAGAATGATATTTTATGACTCATAAAAAGTATATGAAATTCCAATTTCGGTGTTCATAAATAGTGTTCTTGGCAAAGAGCCATGCTCACTGGTTTATGTGTTGTCTGTAGCTGCTCTCATGCCAGGACGGCAGAGCTGAGTGGCTGTGATAGATATTGTCTGCCCCCCCCCCAACCCCACTTACTAACACACCTGACCTTTTACAGAGAAAGTTTCTCAGCCTGGCTATGGCCTGCACTGTTGGTCCTGGTGCCTTTGCTGGGTCTGATGTTTATGAGGCTCCTCCACTGTGGGGTGCATGAGTAGTTCACAGGTGGCTGGTTCTCATCCCTTCTGCTGGATGTTGAGTTTTCCCCCTGAGCTCGCAGAGCAGGAGTGGAAACTGTGGTCCGTTTCCCCCGCTGCTGCCTCCTTCTGAGCCCATGCCTTGCATTCCTGATCAATCATGATCTATTTTCTTGCTGGGCCTGCGCTGGGACTCAGAATCTGTCTGGACCCAGTGCCCCAGGCAGTCACTGCTAATAGATCAGAGTCGGGTGTGTGCTGAAAGTCATTTCCCAGCCCTGGCCTAGAAGCACAGAGGCAGAGAACTTTGGCATCGGACAAACCTGGGTTTGAATCCCTGCGCCGCCTCTCACCATCTCTGTGTATCTGGGCAAGTTCCGTAGCCCTTCTGAGCCTCCGTTGTCCTCCCTAAACAGTGGGAGAATTATAAAACAGGTTTTGTTGTTTTTTGTGTGTGAGAATTAATAGAAGCATGGGTACAAATAGTCTCATTCAGTCTCTGACATACAGATGCTAACTAAATGTTTCTGCAAAACAGACGTTTTCTACTTGCCCAAGCTTGCTGTTGCTCCTGGTTCCTGGTTCTAGGATGATTGAGTCACCTGCTCAATCCTCCACTCCCCAAACATCAGGGTCATAGCCATGTACATACCCCACCCTTGTCACCCTCTCTTGACCGCACATCTATTGCTTTGACCTATGTAGCTGGTCACCCTTTATGCTGTCCTTCACTCCCTCTGATTCACGCTGCCCCGTATAGGCAAAGTGAATCTACAGCACACATAAATCTCCTCACCGATGTCTCTTTGTTCTGAGGATAGAGAACCACCCTTTTAACGTGGCCTAGTGGGCACGCATGACCGACCCCTGCCTCTCTCTGCTCTTACGTGTTATCACTCTCTCCTGTTCTCTACACTCCAGCCACATTGACCTTGACCTCCGTGCTCCTGAAGAACCGTCAAATCACCTGTCCTCTCTCATGATCTGAAGACTTCTTATTTTTACCCTCTTTATTTTGTTAATTTCTTTATTGAGATAAAATTTGCATGCCATAAAATTCACCCCTTTAAAATATGTGGACAAGTCAGTGCTTTTAAGTATAGTCACAGATTTGTGCATGAATAAGCACTCAACATCCAGAACATTTCATAACCCTACAGAGAAAGCCCATGACCATTACCAGTCCCTCCCCCATCCATCCTCCCCCAGCCACTAACCGACTTCCGTCTCTATGGCTTTTGCCTATTCTGGAAGTTCACATCAATGGAATTGTACTGTGGATGGTCTTTTGTGACCAGCTTCTTTTATTTAGAATAATGTATTAAAAGTTCATCCGGGTTTTAGCCTGTATCAGTACTGTATTCCTTTTTATTGCTAAATAATTTCTCAATGTATGGATATACCACATTTTATTTATCCACAGATTTGTCTATCTTCTGAAGAGCCTACCTGCCCCTGCCACATGCTGTCA
Source organism: Rhynchonycteris naso (assembly GCA_037038555.1). Lineage (NCBI taxonomy): Eukaryota > Metazoa > Chordata > Mammalia > Chiroptera > Emballonuridae > Rhynchonycteris > Rhynchonycteris naso. The sequence continues at coordinate 16,825,242 of CM072996.1, forward strand.
CAATCTGTTGTTTCTTGCTCTTTCAAATCTTTCACATTAGTTTTTTCATCTTTTTTTCCCCTGATCTATATAGCCTTGCCCATTTTTACCCATCATCTACAAAATTGTCACATTGACCTTTGTAAACAACTGAAAAAAAAAAGTCATGATACTCAGGGAACATCCATAGCTAAATATGATGTTCCAAATAAAGCACATACTTTGGAGCCATTTTGATGGAAGCCCATCGAGGTGATGTGTGCTATAGCTGAGCTCTTAATGAGAAGGACAGAAGAGAGAACACTTACAGAGCTTTTTCTCTTTTCCCTCATTTTCGAATCCTCTCCCTCGCGTTGAGGGTCTGATACACATCCTCCTGCTCCCGATGAGCTCTGAGCTCCTGGAGGACAGGGAAGGACCGTGTTCATCTGTGGACATCCCGTTGCCCTTCACAACTGTCTGATTTAGAGCAACTGTCAGTAGATGTTTGTTCACTTGGATTAAGTTTTATTATTCATCCCATGGGAAACATTGTCGTACTGACAGAGGCCCATGAAGACATAGCGGGGAAGATGAATGATGGAAGTCCAGGCCTCTGCAGCAGGCTGGTTGGGAGGTATCTGTGGAGCCAGCCAGTCCCCGTCATCTCACCTTGTCAAGGTTCTCTCCTCTACATGAACTTGGGCTAGTTCTCCTTGCACCCGTTGCAGGCGGTTTGAGTGGCTCTCCTTCTTGCCAGATTCAGAAGAACGCCAGGTGGCTCTTTTCCTCCAAGGGGCATCTTCTTGCCTTACAGGCCCCTTTTCCTGCAGGTGGTCCCCTGGCTCCAGACCCCAGAGATGGGGGAGCACATTGAATCCTGGGCTCCTGATGACCGCATAGTGATCTAAGACATTTATTGTTCCTCCTGAGAAGCAGAGGGGACCCAAAGGCATTCAGAAAATTGGAGGGGAAGGGGCAGCAATGAAGGGGGGAGGATGTGCTTAGACTTTCTCAAACGCTACAAGGCAGGTCTAGGGCAGAACGGAGATGGGAACCCTCCCTCTGCAGCAGACTCAACCTGGTGGTCTGTCGACTTTTCCAGGAGTGCCGTCCCTCTTAGAAGAGAAGGATAGGGAATAAGTATTTCTAAGGAAGAAGGAAGAGACATTAATTTGGGTGCTCATACGCCTCCATAAAGAATGTGGTGTTCTCCCCACATCACAGGGAAGAAATCACAGGCTTAGAAGGAAAAAGCGACGTGGCGGAGGCCCCGGGCCAGCCAGTGCCAGAAATAGCATCTTTTTTTTTTTTTAATTATTTTATTTTATTCATTTTAGAGAGGAGACACAGAGAGAGAGAGAGAGAGAGAGAGAGAGAGAGAGAGAGAGAGAGAAAGGGGGGAGGAGCTGGAAGCATCAACTCCCATATGTGCCTTGACCAGACCAGTGCAGGGTTTTGAACTGGCGACCTCAGTGTTCCCAGGTCGACGCTTTATCCACTGCGCCACCACAGGTCAGGCCAGAAATAGCATCTTGAACCCACCCGCCCAGCCTCTTCCTGTTCTCATCATCTTTAGAAGTGGGTTTTATTTTTTAAAGTTTATATTTTTATAGATTACATAAATCATAGACAAACCCATCCTTTTTGTGAAAATAAAAACACAATAAAGTTCCATGGAGTAAGAAGAGACTGTCTGCCTTCAGCACCCCCCTCTCGCTCCCCCTCCCAGAGAGAATCACTGTTGACTGTTTGGCATCTACCCTTCCCAGGTGCTTGTCCCTTTCCCCACATGTATGTGCACATACAAAGGTGCATGTGCATTCCTCCCAGCCCCATATGTAGGGCCATTGTTGTGTCTGTTATTCTAGCACTTAGATGTTTTGTTTTGTTTTCATTTAAACCTGATTGGAAATCTCTATTATCAGAATGTTTGGATCTACCTCATTATTTCTAATGACCTCATTCTGTAGTATAGATATACTATAATTAATCCAAATCATTCTCTTATTGACAAACATGGATGTTATTTCTAATCTTTTATTATTAAAAATACGTTAAAGTGAAACTTTTTTTTGTGTGTGTATAGCTTTCTTCTGTGTGGGAGCGTTTCCGTAGGTTAGATGCCTGGGCTGCGGGGAGTAATAGCAGGTCCAGTGATATGGGCGTTGTTAACTGGCATTGCCACTGCTGGATTGTCCTCCACGGTAGCTATGCCAGTTTACACTCAGAAGGAGTCCCCATGGCGTTTTAGATTGGCAACAAAGTTAAGGACTCCGCTGTGGGTTCAAGACACTGTCCGCCACCCCTCTGACCACCCTCCGCGTTGCCAAGAGCCGTTCTGTGTACAGGTAAAGTGGAGCGGCCCCTGTGCCTCCCGCCTCTGGTTTCCTGCTCTCCAGTGCTCACTAGCTGGCGTGGCTTCCAAAACAGGGGTTGAGAAAGGCTTTCCAGAGTGGGGAGATGGCTTGGTTAACCTCCTGCCTTGCTCTGAGCCCCAGGTTTCCTGAGAACGTCCCGGTGGATCGCCAAACAGCTGACTAATAGGGGCTGCGGCATCTGGCCTCATTCGGAAAGCTGCCAAGTTGTAAGAGTCTAAAGACCTCTGCTCCCTCGCCCACTCCTGACAGAGGCCCACCACCCAGTGCCCTGAATAATGCATTGTATGTCTCCTCTCTTTGCCTGACGGAGGCCTGAGTTTTTCCCATCGCTCGCCTGCTTTCCCTCCTTTGTCTGCCTAGAGCCTCTATGCCTTTGGCCACGCCCTGAGCACAGGCAAGCGAGGGCACGGTTGGCTTTTTTATTTTCTTTTATTTTTATTATTACGTCAGGACAGAGAAGGCAACAAAATTCAAGCACCCACATTTATTGAGCTCCTAGTGTATACTGGATGCAGTGTTGAGGGCCACATGGACATTACCTCTCAGAGAAGAGACAGAACCTGCTTATGACTAGAGCCAGATCCGGGATGGGAATGCACATCTGTCTGACTCCCTTGTTCAGGCTCACGCCTCACCCCCCCACTACCTCCCCACCCCAAGCTCCTAAGAAGGAGAATTTTTTTTAAACATTTTATTTTATTTTATTTTTACAGGGACAGAGAGAGAGTCAGAGAGAGGGATAGATAGGGACAGACAGGAGCGGAGAGAGGTGAGAAGCATCAATTATTTGTTTTTTGTTGCCGTTGTGACACCTTACTTGTTCATTGATTGCTTTCTCACATGTGCCTTGACCGCGGGCCTTCAGCAGATCGAGCAACCCCTTGCTGGAGCCAGCGACCTTGGGTCCAAGCTGGTGAGCTTTTGCTCAAGCCAGATGGGCCCGCGCTCAAGCTGGCAAGCTCGAGGTCTCGAACCTGGGTCTTCCGCATCCCAGTCTGATGCTCTATCCACTGCGCCACCACCTGGTCAGGCGAAGGAGAATTTCTTTTATTTTGCCTTTAGTGGTACTCATCAGCATCCTACTAACCCCCAAACATGTATTTCTTTGGTATTTCCAAAGATGGAACCATCAGATCATCCACGACCATTTCTCACTAACCCAGAGAGTCACCAAGTTGGTCATTACACCTTCTGGATAGTTATTACATTGGGTTAGGCATTTTATTCATTCGAATGTGCTGAATGGCTCGTCTGTCTGTGACAGTTTCCTGGAGGCTGTGTGGTGGTAAGGGGGTAAATCCCAGACTCTGAAGCTAGACCAGTTTGGGTTCAGATTCTTACCCTGCCGAAGACACGCATGTTCCAAAAGACTCCCTTTACCTCTGTGAACATCAGAGTCGCTTTAGGCCAATGGGACTATTATTTATGGTTTCCACTGTAGCTAAGTATGCCTTTGCAGCACCTCCCTCCCCAAGATGTCCATGTTCTAACCTCCTCACCTGTGAATATGTGATGGCATGCGACAACAGGGACCGTGCTGCTGTGATTAAGTTGAGGATCTTGGGATGGGACAGTTACTCTGGATTATCCAGTGGGCCCCAAAGAATCACCAGGGTTCTTTTAAGAGTAAGGCACTAACATTAGGGCCAGAGAAGGCACAGGGAGACTTAAAAATGCTACCCTGCTTCTTGTGAAGGGGAGGAAGGGGCCAGTGGCCAAGGAATGCGGCTCTAGCAGTCGGAAAGACAAGGAAGTGGATTCCTGCCTGGAGCCTCCAGGCAGGAGCACAGCCCTGCTGACACCCCTTGATTCTGGCTCAGTGAGCCCTGTTGTTGACTTTTGACCTCCAGAACTCTAAGATCATAAATGTATGTTTTATGTTGCTAAGTTTGTGGTATTTGTAACAGCAGCAAGAGGAAACTAATACACATCCTTGCTAAAGGGTGGGCTTCTTAAAATCTGTAAGGCAGGTGGACTTGAGCCCGAATCTCCTGCTTCTCTTTGTACGTGCTGTGTGTGATTGCATGCCTTTTGGGGGCTTTGTTTTCTCATGTGCCACAATGGGGTTAATGACGACCCTGTAAGAGGGTTGCTGAAGATAGCATGCAGTCCTGAGCTAGGAATGTACCTAGCACAAAATATATAGATGCTCAGTCATGAAAGTTATTATTTTTCTTGACCGATAGCCATGAAGGGTGGTACAAACATTGGGTGTGGATGGCCTTGGTGAGCTCGTGTAGTAGAGTAGAGAAAACACAGGCTTTTAAACATTTATTTTATTTTATTCATTTTATAGAGGTGGGAGGGAGAGAGAAAGAGAGAGACAGAAGGGCGGGAAGGGGAGCAGGAAGCACCAGCTCCCTGTGCTTTAACCAGGCAAACCCAGGGTTTCAAACTGGTAACCTCAGCATTCCATGTTGGCACTTTATCCACTGCACCACCACAGGTCAGGCCAAACATCGGTTTTTATGCCAGAGAGATACAGCTTTGCATGCCTCCTCTGGTATTTGCTAATTCTGTGACCAAAACCTCTATGGAGGAAGATGCATTTTCTGAACATCAGTTCGGGCAAGGTTGAATGATGCACTGTGCACATGCTGGCTCGAACCTGCCCCTCTCGCTTGAGCTCCTAAAGGGCCAGGTGAGGACTCCTGCCTGGGTCATCTCTCTGTCCTTATGATCGAACACAGAGCGTGGCACGTAGCTGTGCGTGGAGATGTTTGTTGCAGAAACTTAACTGTGAAGGCAGGGAGTTTGGTCTGGTTGAATCAGAGAAAACCCCAGACCTCAGAGGACAGGATGACTAGGGGGAAGGGAGATCCATTAGGGCAGGTACATTGGTTCTAAAGTTTGGCCTGCTGCTGGTCCGTTGCGAAGGGCCACATGAGACCGCAGTGCTTAGGCAAGCAGACACACTGGGTCTCCAGGTCTGGGAGGATGGTATTTGGTTCATCCAGGTATTCAGGCTTCTGCAGTGTCCATAGCTGCTCTTCGTTGGTGCTAACAGTGAGCACGGACACTAGCCCTTGTCAGGGCCTTGCGTCTTTGGGAAGCCCAGGCCTCAAAATGCAGCTTCCTCGGACAAGGTCCCCCTTCACCGTAGCTCAGTCCTGCCTCGTACTACTGACTAGCTGGAGGACTCCTAGCTGCGAGGGGCTTTGGGCTCCATGAGACTTGGTGCCTGCCCTGGCATTGGCATTCTTTCCACCATCATTATTCTGTGTTTCCTGCCATTGAGCTAATTTTGAGACTTCCAGTCAGGCAGCCTCTCCCCGTCCATTGGAATTGATTTTACAAGAAGCATTTTTGACTTATTGTGGTCCAGATTAAGTCATCTGTGATCTTTTCATCCACTGTCTCTAATTCTATTGAAAAGCTATCACGTTTGCGGGCTGGGATCAGTGTGTTTCTGTTTTTTCTTTTAAATTTTTTTTTTTTATTACCCTGGCCTTATGCAGCCTCATAATTCCTTTGTTTTCCTGGGTTGTGTCCAACTTGTTAATCCTTATTGTAGAAGAACAATAAAGATGGTAAGTTTCGGGCTCTGCCGGAGTGAGGCAGAGATGGGGGGTTGAATCCCAGCTCAGGCAATGATTGGCGACTGCCTTTATAGACAAGTTGCTTCCTCATTTTGAGACCTGGCTTCCTGGTTCAAAAACATGGCTGGCATGTGGATGACTGACTGTATGCGCTATCTGAAAATGCCTGTCCCGCCCTGCGGGCAGTATTTCCCCCTTCTCGTAATGTTCTTCAAGCTCCTACATCCTGTATTTTTTTTCCCATTTCTGTCTAAAAGATCGATATGACATCTAATGTTTTAAAAAATTTAAGTGTACGTTCTGCTGCTGTTTCTCCGTGACTTTTCAGAAATAAGGGCAAGAGCTCTCTGGTGAAGGTAGGAGCTCTTCTCCACCGCACCTTAGACATATCCTGTCCCACCGCTGAGCTGTTCCCCCAAGAGCGCTGAGTGCTTAATCGCTTCCTGCCATGGCTGTTCCTGTGAGGTCTTAATTACTTCCTAATTGTCCACATTTCTTCTTCTTTTCTTTTCTCTCTTTTTTTTTTTTCTTGGCAAAAGACAGAGTATCAAAGATGGGTTCAAGATCTTTGCCACTTAGGAGTCGTCATTAATTGCCTTTCTCCCTCATTACGAGGGCAGGACGGCCTTCCAGTTTGCTCTCTGATCCCCCCCCCCCCCGAGGGCTTTCTAAGAACTCTTGATAATCTCAGCATCTCTGTAGTCACATTTCCTTTCAAAAGAGACCATTCGGAACAGATGCTCCTAACACTGCGAGAGCACGTTTTTACTGGTCTGTGTCTCCTCCTCTGACCCGAACGTTTTTCTCTGCGATGGACAATAATTGACTGATGATGTCCATTAAATGCAAGGCACCGTGCGAGATCCCGGGGAAGCAGGAATGAAGATACCTGTGCTTGGTTTGGGCCCCTCGCGCAGATAACCATGTGCTCGAGTCACGATTAACAAAACGTGAAAGGTCACAATTCACCCGCTAAGAGGATACAAGCCAGACTTAGGGAGTTGGAGCAGGTGGACCTCAGAGAAAGTTATGGAAGTGAGGTTTGAGCAAGTTTCTAAGCTCTAATTTCTGCATCTGCAAAACGGAATGATTAACCCTTACTTTTTAGTTTGGCTGTAAAGCTAGGTACATGCTCAGCTGTCTGGCTTGGATTTAGCAGCCGCTAATTATAAATCTGCTTCTCCGCTGAGGAGAATAGTAATAACGATACGAGGCAAGAGACAGCAACAAAAATATGGATATTCCCTTTGGCCACCACTCGCCATCAGGTGGCAGACCTGGAAAGACCACCATTCTCAATGTGGCAGTGAGGAGACAGTTGTCAGAGAGATGCAACAGGTTAGTGGACGTCATGCTCTAACTTAGAAGTGTTGGAACCATGGGGATGGAGGCACAATCGTCTGACTCCAAGTCCCGGTTTCCTCTTTATGCTTTTCTTGCAAGGTGCTTGCAAACTAGAACCTGCTTGATGAATTTGCAAAGCATCCCTTTCTGCAGCCAGTGTCAGCCAGGAGTTGGCAGGGGAGAATTGGTGAGCTGCAAAACCTTGGGATTCCGAGCACATAAGAGCCAGAAGATAATTTTTAAATTATTTTAAATAATGGATAAAATGTGTTCAATAACTTCAGTGTGTCAGGCGCTGTTCTGTTTGTTTTCCATTTATCAGCTCATTTAAATGTTACAACTTTTGGAAGTAGATGCTTTTATTCTTCCCAGTTTACAGATGAGAAGGCTGAGGCCCAGTGAGATGAAGTGAGTGGCCTAAATGCACATAGCCAGTAAATAGCAGCACTAAGATTTGAACCCTCCAAATCCAGGATCCTAAGTTACAATGGAAATGACATTCTACTCTCAAACCGCCATATTCATGGGCTCTGTGCTGGCAGATAGAGCCACTGCAGTGGAAGCCTGGGTACAACTTGCTTAATTAGTACCAGCGTTTGACTGATCAGACTCAGAGGCTCTCTGTTCTTCCCTTCTCACCCACTGAGGGAAGAGTCAATGAGTCATGAAACAATCAAGGGGCATCAGACTGAGAGAGGAGAAGCCAGGCACACAGCTAATCCACCAAGGACATAATCAGCCCTTGAGTCATTGCATCAGCTGCACGTTAATGTGCCCGCTCTGGCCCTGGGGACTGCAGTCTGGCCTTGAGCAGCTTCTGCATTGAGGATGCTCAACAAACATCAGTAGCTGCTTTGCCAAGTGTTAAGGATTCCCTGAAAACCCTGCTCCAGCCAAGGCCACATCGCCACCTCTCACAAGGAAGGAAAGGGAAGCTCTTTTCAGATAAATGTAGGAGATGTTCAGGAAGTTGTGCAAATGCATCAAAGACCACCGCCTGGGCATAGGAAACCAGTCATCTCATTCTGAGTGTTTTGGTGCAGAGGGTTGGAGGTGGGGCGTTTCTCTCTGAGCCTCAGATTTCTCCTTTGAAGAATAAGAAAATTAGACTAGATGTCTTTGCAAGCCCTCCCTGCCCCCAGACTTAGCATCCTGTGATCCACCCATGTGTTGATGTCTAGCAATGATAATGACAAAATTTTATGAAATGCTTTCCATCTTCCAGACACCATCTGAGTGCTTCAGGTGCTCGGGCATTAATCCTCACAGCAAGTCTATGAGGGGAGATACTGACTTTACAGACCAAGGAATTGGGGAGCAAGGGGGTTACAGGTCTCACCCAAGGTCATACAACTAGTAAAGGCGATGTTGCGGTGCAAATTCATGTCACCCGGCTCCTGAGCTTACATTTTTTAAATGTTTTATTTATTTATTTATACATTTTTTACAGGGACAGAGAGAGAGTCAGAGAGAGGGATAGACAGGGACAGACAGACAGGAATGGAGAGAGATGGTTGATGAGAAGCATCAATCATTAGTTTTTCGTTGCCGTTGCGACACCATAGTTGTTCATTGATTGCTTTCTCACATGTGCCTTGACCGCGGGCCTTCAGCAGACCGAGCAACCCCTTGCTGGAGCCAGCGACCTTGGGTCCAAGCTGGCGAGCTTTTTACTCAAGCCAGATGGGCCCATGCTCAAGCTGGTGAGCTCGGGGTCTCGAACCTGGGTCTTTCACATCTCAGTCCAACGCTCTATCCACTGCGCCACCGCCTGGTCAGGCCTGAGCTTACATTTTTAACCATTGGGCTCACCCCCTTTCTATCAACCTTCCTCGGAAACGGTGCTTCCCGGAGGTTTGCTTCAGTGAGGAAGATGAGGCAGGGAGTGGTGTGACCTTTGTAAAACACACACAGCCCCTTTTAGTTCTTGAGTTGACATGAGCGAGGACTGGAGTAGAAAACTTCCACTTGTGTGTGCAGAACTTGCCGCTGGAGTTAGTCACAGCTCTCCTGTTGGGTGGCTGGGGCCATTTGATAGTGTGGAGTTTCAGAGTTTGGTCTAGGGAGTTAAATACTTAATAGTTGCCATATATTGACCATGTTACTTAATTATTCCCATGCAGTTTTTTTTTAATTAAAAATTATTATTTTTTATATATAGGAGGGACAGTCAGGAAGGGAGAGAGATGAGAAGTATCAACTCATAGTTGTGGCACTTTAGTTGTTCATTGATTGCTTTCTCATATGTGCCTTGTTGGGAGGATGCTCCAGCTGAGCCAGTGACCCCTTGCTCACGCCAGCAATGGGTGAGCTCAAGCCAGCGACCTTGGGCTTAAAGCCAGGGCTCAAGTAAGTGACCATGGGGTCATGTCTATGACCCCATGGTCAAGCCAACGACCCTGCGCTCATGCTGGTGAGCCCGTGCTCAAATTGGATGAGCCCACGCTCAATCTAACGATCTTGTAGCTTCAAACCTAGGTCCTCAGCATCCCAGGTTGACACTCCATCCACTGCGCCACCACCTGGCCAGGCTCCCATGCAATTTCACATCTATAAAATGGGAATGCTAATAATACCTGCTTCCAAAGTTTGTTGTGAGAATCAAATGACTGACTGTAGGTAAAGTGATTTGTAAACTGTGAGGGTTTCTTTGACTGATGGAGCATGGCCTGGAAGGTAAAGAACCTTTTGTGGCTCTGCTGTTTCTCAGCTGTTTCTCTCCCACAGCCACAGCCCGAGGACTGGCCTGCAGCTCAGAGGCTGGGCTAGGGGAGCAGTGTGACTGATTTACTTTGCATTGACTGTGCTCAATGGAAAGGTTTGTTTTCCCCCTCCTTTCCTTACTTAGTCCTGGGAATTATATTTTTCTTCGAGTGTTGTTAATGGAAAGCACTGAACCCAATTCCCTCGCGTTGAATTTGGCTGTCTGAACTGCCAGCTCTCCATCTCCTACTCTCCCCACACTCCTCCATCCCCATTCTGATCCATGCCCATGCTGGAGCCTCCACAGTCATACTCACACTCGTGGGCTTCTGACCTGGGATGATAGAGGGGAGGGACGAGGAAGGAGGGGGGCGGGCGACCTGGGCTCAGGCCTGCCCTGCGGCTCTTGCCCTCTGTGTGGCAGCCACCACATGGTGCCGTCACAAGTGTACGTGCTTTCCATGCTCTAGGGAGGCAGCCTGCGTGCCTGGGCCGCCAGTCAGGCCAAGAGTCACAGGGCTTAGGGTGGGGGCCAGCCACTAGCACTTTGTGTGCCTTGGGGAAGTTGCTTCACCTCTTAGTGTCTCCATATCTCTGTTTCTTAATTGCCAAGCCATCTCCTTGCCTCGGAAGAGATGTAAGCGTTCGCTCGCGCACTCGTTTGTTGGTTCATTCATTCTTTTACCAAATATTCATCAAATGTCTATAGTGTTCGAAGTGTGATGCCAGGCGGTAGTGTTGCCACTGTGAAACAGGATACATTGTCTGCCTTCAAAGAGTGTGTAAGAGTGTGTAGTCTCAAAGGACGACAGGGAATAGAGAGCAAACAGGTCATTTTAAGGTCATGTGAAATGTGATAGAGTGAAAGTGGCTTGGATCTTGGAGTCAGGCAGCCTGGAGTTTTAGTCCCGTCTCTACCACTTAATGAGCTATGTTCTATTTGGCAGGTGATTTGTTCTCTAAGAGCCTTGGTTTCCTCCTGAGCAGAACGGGTGTTACACCTCCCTGTAGAGTTATTGGAAAGATTACAGATATTTATGTTTACTGTTCACTGAACAGTGCCTGGCCCCTAAAAAGCACACAATAAATGGTAGCTATTATTAGTAGTAATGGTAATATTAATAATGAATGGGAAAGTGCTTTCTAAGCTGCAAAACCCTACGCAAATATAATGAATCACTATAATCACGTTACATAAAGAATTGTTTCCCAAGAGATTCCAGGAGCCATCAGGATCACTGGTGCCTAGAAGAATAAAATAATAACAGTGTGTCCGTAAAGTCACGGTGCACTTTTGACCAGCCGACTGGTCAAAAGTGCACCGTGACTTTACGGACACACTGTATTATTAAAGACAAGGAGAACTTTACGTTCCAGTTTTAGCAGATAGCCATGGTAGGGACGGACATTTAGAGAATGGATTATTCTGGGCTGTGCTGGGCTGGGCTTTTGTTGGCAAGCATCATCCTGGGTTGGTTGTAAGATTTTCTGTCTTCATTAACAGCTCGTTAGGTTCCTCTAAGTAAATGATGACTAATATAGATCAGCCCTGTTTTAGGTGACCTCCATTGAGGCAGGACTATTCTGTGCCAAAACCTGCAATCAAGGTTCAGGGCATTTCTTAAGCCTACACATGATTGTTCTTCCTACTGTGTTAAATGCATGGTAATCCTAGGAGACGTGGCCAGCTGTGGCTTTGTGATAATGGGATTTTATATTTATAAACCAGCATGTTAAAAGATGTGTGTCATTTTTGTATGTAAGTTGTTTAGATCAGAATTCTTAAGCAGCCCATGTCGATTATTATTCTGGTCCCTGGGAAACCAAAGTAGTTCTATGGATTAGTGTTGACAAAAGAGAGCTGTTTCCCGTTGCCTTTCCACATAGGGTTAGGAAGCTGTCTCCCCTCTGCTTGTGTCCTTAGTTCAGGGGTAATTTGAAATCCATATCTGTTGCACATATTCATACATTGGGAAGATTAAAAAGGGAGACCAGAAATAAAATCCTATGCTCATCCTCCCCAATTACATTAGAATAATTTATTGAAAAACTATTAGAAGGAGGTATCGGCTCCGTAATGGAAACCATATATGAAAATAATGGGGAAAAGTCATTATTTAGTATATTAGCTACCTTTGGTAGGTCTTTTTAAAAAAGCTCCTGTGACTTTTGTTTTTGTTTTGGTGGATTCTTCGTAAGCTTGTATTGAGTGTGAGATTCAAAACTGTAAATGTGTGTGTGTGTGTGTGTGCGCGCAAGTGTATGCTTATGGTGTGCTTCCCAGAACCCCTGTTTGACAAGAAATCTCTCAAGGCTATTCCTGTCAACTATTTTACTTTTCCAAGGTGGATGAAGAGTAACCATATAAACATTACACTACTTTTGTGAGCCCCGAATCCTTAGCTGCTGCCGATGCCATGCCTACTTCCCGATCGTGAGCTACAGGAAAGTCATTTTTGATTCACCTCCACTTTCCTCGTGGTCTGGTTGAGACCTGGGATCACCATCTTCCTTCACGAGTGAGAAACTGAAGAATTACACGTGGAGGTGGTTTGTTGAAGGCGCGCATATGGCACAGTGCGTCGGGGAATACCGATGAGAACTCTGTGTGGAAATGAGACAGGACGTTTTAGAGATGAACCTGGCAATGGATCGGGGCCGGCTTGATATCCCTCTGTCCTCAAAGTTTATGTGCTTCACGGGGAACCTAAAAATAACTCTGGGAAAGCAGGCCGAGTTCTACATGTCCAAGAAGAGCCTCAGTGATTTTTATAAACAAATTAGATAGCTGTGTGGACTCAGTCAAGTCTCGGAACAATTGCAATAGTTGATAAAGCGTTGACCGCGGCTAAGGCGTGGTGTTAGACTCGGGTATCCGCTGTGAACAGGCAGAGAGGGCCTCAGTCTTTAGGAGCCTCCCAGCTGTAGGGCAGGCAGATGCAAGAAAAGTCATTCAGATGCTCAGGGCTAATGACGAGCAGGTTTCCTTGGCAAGAACCTCACATACATTCTCTCGTGTATCTTTACGACAGTTCTTATTTTTAAAAAATTTTTCTTTTTATTCATTTTAGAGAGAAGAGAGAGAGGGGGGGGGGAGGAGCAGGAAGCATCAACTCCCATATGTGCCTTGACCAGACAAGTGCAGGGTTTTGAACCAGCGACCTCAGCATTCCAGGTTGATGCTTTATCCACTGCGCCACCACAGGTCAGACCATTTACGACAGTTCTTACGGGCTGGGGAACACGTGCCTGCTTTACAGAGAGGGAACATGAGACTTAGTGCTGTTGGGAGCAGCAGGAAGTTTCAGAGCTCATAGTGGCAGAGCCCACACTAGACGCCAGATCTGGCTGACTTGGGTGGCTCATGCTGAGAACCTGTCACTCTCCTGTCTTTTCCATCACTTAATCTGTGAACCTCACGCTCCTCATCTGTAAAATGGGTGGCGCTGTCTCATCCAAAGCACTGGTACCAGTCACTCACGGCTGAGTGAAGCCTGCGCTATACATAGCATGACTTGTTTTTAAGGTGGTTTGTTCGTGTCTATCGTCGTCACTCTAAAACAGCACCCCAAATGGAGAAGTAGTAAAGCCCACACAAGACTGAGCCTCTATTCTGCTCTGGAAATACCCCCGCTAATTGAGGAACCCACTGAATGAGATGACGTTGAAGCTATTTGTGGTTCAGAGCTGGCGTCCTCAGAGAGCCAGGGCTGCTGGAGCAGGGTGGCAAGTAGGTGGTTGTGGTGGGTGTGGGGAGCTCAGACCCCAAGACCAAGGTCACGGGGAGTCAGATCTGCAAAACGCAGGGGAAAATTGGCCCCACGCATTACAGTAAGGGCTGGTTCCTGAGTGACGGGAAGTCGGGTAAGGGAGAAAAGTTCTTCTGGGATGATCATGCAAGGTGTGAAAAAACCTAGTATTTTATCTCAGCTCTACCTTAGCTAGCTGGCTGACCCTGGGGAAGTCCCATTACCTCTTGGGACCTCCATTGTCTCCTCCTTAAAATGTGGAGGGAAGTCTCTGCTCTGCTTTCCACCACACAGGGTTAAGGAGAGCATCAGAAGAGAGAATAGAACTGAAAAGGATCTGTAAACTGGCAAGTGCCCCATACGTGCTCTTTTGGACTATTAATATTATCGATATTGCTCAGCTGATCATCGGCACCGTCCGTGTTATCGCTGTAGGTATTCACGAAAACACCCACGGAGTTGATGTCAGAAGAATGTAATATGTTCATTTGTGAAATTAACCTGCAGTGAGCACCTTTTGTTTGCAGAGAGGTATGCTAGAATTTGCGAGATACGTAAGACACGGCCTCTGCCCTCCACGTGTGTGTGAGGAGAGGCCTTGGATAACCGTACAGGAGGGCTAAGTTATGTCACGAGTGCCCAGCAAACAGAATGCTATGTTTCCTTGTCACAATCTGCCAAGGTGAGCCCGCTGCCTAGAAAGTCACGAGAGGAAAAGCTCCCAGAGCGTCACCTGCACGCAGCAGCAAGGCGAGTGCCCGGCCTGCGATGCCTACAGACTCCCAGGCCGGTGCCTTCCCACTGAGGAGTCCAAGCTGCCTATGTCCTTTGCTAAATTCAGACGTGCTCAGGCTCCCACATCATCAGAACACGACATGCTTCCCGGCCTCCTCCTCCTCGGGTGGCTGAAGTTGTGAGGAGGTGCCACATGCTACTTGTGGGTTAGAACACTTACCTGCCAGGGGAAGGTCAGATGGCGGTGGCCCCATCTGCCCGGGTCATTGAGAGACCAGAGTGAGTAGCAGCCCTCTCCCAGTTTGGGATGAACGAATATCGCATGAGTGAGACACACACCATCGCCCTCCAAGCCCCCGAGGGTTGGGAGTTGTATTGAAGCACACTGTCATGTTGACTGGTATAGGAACACCGCTGTGACAGATGTGGACAGAGTAGAGAGGTGCCTGTTTTCTCACTTCCCCTGTCTCTTTATAGGGTTCTCAGTGATGCAATCTGGGGCCTTGGCATTCCTGATATCCCCCGTAACCCAAGTTTGAGCCCAGCTACATCTGTCTTTCTCGGATGCTTTTCCTGGGCTTACTCAACTAGTGTCTTTTCTTCTTTGAAGCAACCAGACTTTTGTTCACTGAGGCTTACGTGCCTCTTGTTCTGGAACCACGTGTTACACCCCCACCGGCTGTCTACCTCCCTCCATAGGCCTTCTTGAGGAACCTCATCAACAAGTGTTTGGGGAAAACCAAGTCAATCTTGTCTGCCTTTTATTCTGTACTTGATTGAACTTGTCAGAGAATTCAGATGAGTTCGAAAGGCTGGTATTTTCTCCTCTCCCAGAAAGACTCACCTGGCCTGCATCTTGTTTTAACCTCCCATCAGCGATACCACATGGGGATCAGTAAACTGTGAGCCTGTGACCCGTAAAACCAGCCGGGGGGATCTTCACTGGGTTGATACTCTGAGGGAGCCATTAATCTGCTTGGGACCTTGGGCAAGTCATTACCTTCCTGGTCCTTGAATTCCTAAGTCATCAGAGGAAGGCTGGACTGCATTAATTGACTCTTCTGAAAACATGTCTTGGAGCTCTACCCTGTGGCAAGTACTGTGGAGGCTTAAAGGGGAGACATGTATGGGCCATGTCTTCAATCACATGGCTCCTAGGCTAGTGGAGGTGGGCGGGTAAGATGAGACATATGTTACTATGCATATGACTCAGGAAGTGTTAGCTCTTAGGATCCATTACCAACTGGAATGCTGCTCATGGCTTTTATGCATGTGTCCACAAGGGAACATACAACAGAACAGCCTATACCTTGTAGACATGGAAACAGATTCTATAAAAAAGCAATATGCACTGCACAACCCTAGTGGATTGGGGGAAAATGTACATTCGTGAACACGGGTGAGACATGGCTGCATTAAAGAAGGACTGATGGACTATGGCATGCAGGGTCTTTAAGGCCCAGATTCAACCTGTCTGACCCACATCTGCATGTTCTGTCCCCAGTACAGTTAATAGATCCTTTTTAAGTAGCCCTGACCTCTTTGTTCCTCCTCACATCCACATATGCAAGTCCTGCCTATACTTGTGAGCCAGGGTGCCTGGCACCAGTGAGCTGAGAGCCATAGGCATTTCCTGTCGGCTTTCCGCAGAGCCCCATCCTGGTTTAGTGATGGCTCCTCTTTATTCCATACTTTCTGTTTCATACACCTGAATCGGGCATTGCTTTTCTTTTCTTTAAGTGAGAAGAAGGGATACTGAAAGACAGACTCTCGCATGCACCTCAACCAGGATCCATCCGACAAGCACCCTACTGGTGATGCTCTGCCAGTCTAGGGCTGTTGCTTAACAAATGAGCTATTTTTAGCCCCTGATACATAGGCTCCAGGAGCCATCCTTAATGCCCCGGGGTCAATGTGCTTGAACCAATGGAGCCATGGCTGTAGGAGGGGAAGAGAGAGACAGAGACAGAGAGAAGGGGAGGGAGATGGGTAGGGGAAGCAGATGGTCACTTCTCCTGGGCATCCTGACTGGGAATCAAACCCAGGACATCCACACACTGGGTCAATGCTCTACTTCTGAGCCGGCTGGCCAGGACCATGATGGCATCTTCTTTATAACTGAGGAAACTGCATCCCAGGACGAATGAAGTAACTTATTCCAGGTCACCCTGATCTTAATGGGGGCAGAGCTTTGACTCTGCTGTCTTCACTTCGGCTAAAGCTCCCTTCTGCTGAGAATGAAAAGGAAGTAAGTCCCCTTTCTCTCCCGAGTGACTAAGGTGTATCGGGACGGAAGCTGTTGCTTTTGCTTTTCATGAATATCCAGCTTTGTGTCTTTCTTCTCCTTTTTAAAGGTTTCCCTTCCTCCCCCAGCCTGACTTGGTCCAACATTTTTCTTGGGTACAGCATTGGAGCTAGATCCCTGATGGGGTCACACACAGGTGTGGCAGCCCCCATTTGTCTCCATCCCCCCGGGATGGAGAATATATTTGTGATGTCAGGCTTGGGCCAGATTTAGCATAATTCAGAGGTTTAAGTCCTGAAGACATGAGAAATAAATAATGTCAGCCCTGCCCCATAAAGAGGGATAATATGGACATAAATATAAGAACTGTGATTATATTAGAAGTGAAGAATAAATCCTGAAAACTGCTAAGTCATCTCAGAGCATAGGGTTTTCGGCTTCCACGATCATCTATTATAACTTCCTCATTTGACAGAGGGGGGAAGAGTGAGGCCAGAGTGGGGAGGGAACTTCTCCATGGTCCCCTCCAATTGGAATCATGTTGGCTGCTCAGCCAAGTGTCCACTGCATGCGCCCGCTGTGGTTACAAAGTCGTGGAAGCGGAAGGAAGCGTCAAGTGATTCTGCTGAGTCAGCACAGCGAAGACAACACTATGTTGGAATAACTGCTCAAATCCCTGCATCAGGGCAGGAATTCTGTCTTACATATCTCTATGTCTCCAGCACATTTGTTCTTTCGTTTCTCTGGTATAGTTTCTACTCTGCTTTGCCTGGCTGCCCTTTTCTATTCATCCTTAAATTCTAACATGACATCATATTTCAAACGGGAGTGCCTCGCTCACCCCTCTCCCTCCCCTCCCGGGGGCAGACACCCCTGTTGTATATTCTTATAATCTCTGGACGCTTTCCTGATTTCCACATTACACTGTGTTCTCATTACCTGTTTATTTGTCTGTCTTACCAGCTAGATCGCATGCTCAATGAGGACAGGGATGGTGGTTTTCTCGTCTATTCTTTTTTTCCAGGAAATATGCTTAGCCCAGGGCCAAACATATTCAGTAAATGTTTGCTTGATACATGAAGAAGAGAAACCAACATGGTCCTAACATCAGAATGTAGTCCAAGGATGTGTGAGTGCTGGACAGCTGCCCACGTGCCCTGGGAGTCAGAGTCATTAAGATATTCATTGATTTCTGCTAGTTCATGTTTAGCCGTCCCTAAGAGCCAGTGGGTTTTGTATCCACTTCTCCCATTCCGTGGTTCATTCCTGCTGAGAAAAGCTGCCGTCCGCCGTTATTGGACTTAAGTCCTGCCTCTCTATTTCCTTCTTCATCAAGTTGCTCTTGATTTATGGGGTCATTGTATCTCTCCTTCCTGACTTTCAGGGAAACTGAGGCTCAGGGAAATGAAGTCACTTGTACTGGCTCAGACTAAGACAGAGTGACCAGGTCAGAATTGGATCTGTAACCCCGAAATCCCCTGCCTCAGATAATTTAAGACCTGAAGTCTAGTATTTTTTCTTTAACTTCTGTTATCATTGGAGAACACAGGCCAACTCTGTATGGTTGTACTGGAAGTTCCTGTTAAAGAGTCATTCAGTAACTTCACAAATACTGAATACATTACTGACCCTGTGCTGTCTACTGACCAAAGGACTCCCATACTCCAGATGAGGACCCATAGCTTTTAAGAACCATGTGATTCAACAGAGTTAAAGCACAGAGGCTAACTCTTTGCATGGTATTTTGATGGGTACATAGTAGGTGATGAAAAATATATTATAATTCCTTTTTTGAATGACTAAAGTCTTATCCCAAAAAATAACAAAAAAATCATGTAGAGGTTGTTTGCCACTTTTAAGCCAGAAAAATGAGGAATGTCAAGTTTGCTTCTTTCCTTGGTAGGTCAGCTATTCTCATTGGAGTGATCATGGTGATAGTGCCTGCATTTGTACTGCAGTCATTTTATTGCTTTCCTTGGTCGTCAGAATGCAACATGAAGGTTTAAGCACCTGCTTCCCATGGTAAAGATGGGAAATCTGAGGTTCAGAGGTGTGAAAGGGCTTATGCAAGGGCCCAGCATTAGGAAGGGGCAGAACTGGAATGGTAAGCAAGGGGTCCAGAGTGTGAGGTTGATCCTCTTGCATTAGCCTGTTTGTGTTATGAATCTGTGCTATGTGTTGCCTAGGAGAAAAGGGGCACTGAGAGACATCAGGTTTTAACCAGAGTTAATCGTAGTGTAATTATATTTGGATCAAATTCAAATCATACTTAACTTGCCCTCAATTCACAAATGATGGAGATTGGCATTCCAGGAGAGGGTAGTGGGAGCTCAGTTGGGCGAGGCAAGTTGTTGGAGAAAGATTGGATTATGGGCCCTGGCCGGTTGGCTCAGTGGTAGAACATCAGCCTGGCCTGTGGATGTCCTGGGTTCAATTCCCAGCCCAGGGCACACAGGAAAAGCACCCATCTGCTTCTCCACCCCCCCCAGCTTCTCTCTCTCTCTCCTTCTCTCCCCTCCTGCAGCCATGGCTCTATTAGAGTGAGTTGGTCCCCAATGCTGAGGGTGGCTCCATGGCTTCTGCCTCAGGCACTAGAATGGCTCCGGTTGCAATGGAGCAAGGGCCCCAGATGGGCAGAGCATCACCCTCTAGTGGACTTGCCTGGTGGATCCGGGTCGGGGCGCATGCAGGAGTCTGTCTCTGCCTCCCCCCTCTCAAGAAATAAAAAGGGGGGGAAAGATTGGATTATGGAGGAAAGTTCCGAAGGGTGGGTAGAACTTGAGCAGCATAGATAGGGAGAGGCGTGACAGTAGGAAAGCAGAGGAAAGAGATCAGTTTGAATAGTTTGGGGGGAGCTATTGAATTGTTGGATGCAATGGAGGAGATTACGTTTCTCCAGCAATCCCATGAGCTTTCTTCATTTCCCTGCTCTTGGGACTACTAGAGAACAGATGCTGAGAAAGTCACTTTCAGGCACTGCCTGTTGTAAATGACATGATAATTTCCACACTCTGCAGCATGTGCCACAGGAGGCTGGTGGTCCACAAGTCTGTGATTAGAAGCAGTGCCCAGGGTGATGTAAAGACAATTGCCTCCAGTTTAAGGTTGGCCCCTTTGTCATTCAAATAATTGGATGGGAAATGGGATTTCTGATTCAACTGTCATGCCCAGAATCAAGAGTTTACAGCTCCAGGACTGTGGTATTTGTAATGTGACAGTTTGTGCAGTGGATATAACCATACCCCTGCCCCTTTACTGTGCCCTAATTTGCTCTGTGTGTATGTACGTGCATGTGTGTGTGTTTTACCTAACCTGTCTGACCTTTCCCATCTCTCTGCAAACTCTTAGAAATGATGCTGCCCATACAGAAGTAAACAGGTCTATCCTGGTTTGGGGCAAACTATAGCAGAAGAAGAAGTCTTCTTAGATACCAAATATGATAGATCCTCATTATAACACTGATTTTACTATAAGGGGATTTTTTGATAGGACCATCCATACTATTCTATATATTCAGTGTCAAATTTACAGATACAAATAACTCTCCTTTCTTAAATATAGGAAACTAAGGCCAGAAGGAGGAAGTGAGTTGTCCAGGTCACTGTGTAAACATACGAGACTGAAATGCTACAACACTATATAGCTTCTCACTGCCATCCAGGTGGTCTTTTCATCCCTCGAGATATTAGGTGCCCCGTATCTCGTAATGAGATGCCAAATGGATCTCATTACAAGGAAATCCTCACAAAAATGCCAGAGAAGCAGCATTTGCAGACGTTCAATCTTAGAGTGCAAAAGGAAAGATGGTGGCTGGAAGAGGCAGGATTTGGGTTAGGCATAAAAGGCCTGTGTAACCAGAGATTAGATATTGATTACAATCTCCAGGGTACCATTATGTCCCAAGGCTCCATAATAAGTGTGATTTCTGAGATGGAGAAAATGAGAAAGCTAAAGGTGACTTTAATTTAGCCTTGTCAGCTGGGCACAGCCAAAGGGCAAATGTGCCCCTGTACTCAGTAGCATAGTACCAACTCTGTCCTTGATCATTCATCAGAACATAGCTGAAAATACTCTTCCACGATTTCACTAATCCCCATTAACTCATTTTAACTCTAGTGTCCATGGCCAAGGTTTCATAATAACAATGTTAGCATCCAGGCTGGCTTCATGGCTTTCAGGGCCTATGTATTTCTGTCTTTGTGGGTAATTCCTCTATAATATTTTTAAAAATCATTCTATTTTATCATTATCATTATTTGCTTTAAATACATTTTACAGTTGTGTGTGTATCAATATGATTATATTAATAATATGGCTCGAAACTTCTTCTTTGGCCTGAACATAAAATGATTTTTGCTACCAGTTTTTAGAAAGAGTAAAACGTTTACACTGGCCCCTAAAAGTACTGTGGGCCCTGGACACAGTGCGCGATGGGTAAGTCAACTCTAGCAGACCCCCGTCATATCCAATTTTGACTCTTTTAAAAAATATTGATTTTTTTTTTTAGAGAGAAAGTGAAGGGAGAGGAGGAAGAGGAGGAGGAGAGAGAGAAAAATAGGAAAACTTCAAATTCTTCCACCTATTTATGCATGAATTGGTTGATTCTTGTTTGTGTCCTGTCCAGGGATCAAACTCATAACCTTGGCGAATCAGGATGATGCTCTAACCAAGTAAGCGACCCCCGGGGCCTACTGCATTTCCTGGAAAGGGGAACAGGAGTGACCTTTCTGCATTGCTCTTGCTTCTCGAACTCTCAACATAACATCTAAAGAGCTTGCTCTCTTTTTTTGTTGTTGTTATAAACCAGTCAGAAAATATGGACTTTATTTGGATTTTGATTTAAACAAACTGTCAAAAGGAAATAAGATATTTATGAGACAATTGCAAATTTGAATTACTGGTTAGGTAAAGATAATAAGAATCAACTTTTACTTGTAATAATGGTACAATTGTATGTTCTAAAACTCTTTTATAATTAAATTTTTTTTAACATTTTTTGAATTACAGTTGGCATTCAGTATTAATTTATATTTGTTTCAGGTGTACAACATAGTGGCTAGACAATTATATCCTTTACCAAGTGTTCAACCCAATATTTCCAGTGCCCACCTGGCACCATGCATAGTGATTACATATCACCTCGCATAATCTCAGTCCATTTCATACCATCAAACATGAGATAATAATCTCAACCACATGGGATATATGCGATGGCCCATGTGGAGTGCCTATTAGCAGGTGTATGAGAAGAATTCAGATTAGTGAGCATCTTTCTGGGAGGGTCTAACCTATTTCTGTATTTTGAGATTTGACTTTATCTTGGAGACGCTTGCTTTGGATTGCAGTGCAAACTTGAGCATGATATTTCCTCTCTACCAACCGAGATGTTTGCATCTATAAAATGGGGTTATAACACTGATTTCAGTAGGGATTGGAGCAGGGCCTAATGAGATTTAGCTCTAACACTTTGTAAGCATTTACACAATCTGCAATCCTACGGGGTTATTCATAACCTCGTATCCCTCTGTCCTCTGACCCCAGAGAAGGCTCTGGCTTCTTTGGGGAAGCGTTTCTCATAAGCAGTGCTGGGGGCGGACATGTCTGTCATCTACCACTTTAGCTGTTACCCTGGCGCTGAGCTCTTCCTGTGTCCTGTGGCCTGTCCCCCAGCCACAGGCTGACCTCTGTGCCCGGTTTCTTATTTCACCTGCTCCGAGGTAGCCAGAGGAAGTTTGATTGCTGACAGACCCTGGCATCACAGCACAGTCCAATCAGCTCTCTTTCAGTGGAAGAATCCCCCCTCAGATTGTAATCAGGGGCCATTCTCTCTCTTCTGATCCACTCTGGTCCTCGGGAACCTGGAAGGTTTGTTTTGCTTCTCAGCCTCAGTGCCTTGCCTGGGAGCCAGGCAGCGCATCTGGTGGGCCCTTGTTCACCATGGTACACGAGTCAGGCCAGTTTCTCTCTCTGAATGCCACTGCCCATATAAGGGCTTGTATTACTCGACATATAACATGGATGAAAAAATGTGGTAAGAGAGCATGCTTGAAAAATAATTGGTCAGTGAACTGTTGACATCGTACCCATTATCATTATTTTTGCATACACTTGCAGCAGCTTCTTCAGCCTGAAACTCATGTAGGGTGCTAAATAGTTTCTACCATGAAGAGGTGGAGCAGTTCATTTGTGCAAGGATCCCTGAATTTCTCATTCATTCATTCACTCAACAAGCATTGAATTTGTGGACCTCTCATTCTATGTCAGGAACTGTCCCTAGGCTCTGGAGATAAAATAAATATAGTCAGTCCCTTTACAAATAACTATTGAACACCTGGACCTGGAGGATAGAGTACGTTAATCCATTTGTTTACAAATATAAATATTGGGAACCTCAGATGTGGAAGGAGCCATCGATAGAACTATGCAAGGAGAAAAAAAGAAAAACCAGGACTAGAAGCTTAAAGCCTAAACGAGGAGATAAAAATTATATAAATACTTTCATAAATAATTACTTAGACACACTTTAAAGAAATAAATGCCTGGAAGGAAAAAGCATAGAGTGTTCTGAGAACTCATCACTGGAGAGTTTATCTTGCCCCTGGAAATCAAGGAAGCTGTCCGCTTGCTGGAGGTGGAGTCTGTGCTGAATGAGGAGTTCCCGTTAGTGGGCAGTGGGATCTGGGGGAAAGGAGCTTGCAGGCTTGCAGCTGAGGGCAGCTCTGTGTGCTCCAGGGTGGTGGGAAGGCCAGTGTGCCTCAGAGGAGTGAGGGGCCTTCAGAGATGCCTGGAGCCCAGCATGCAAGATCTGCTGGAGAGAGAGGGGTAAGATCTACCCTGAGCACCCCAATTGTTAGAAGAGAGCGTTCAGCAACAAACAAGGGTGCAAGCTGCAATATTTATTCAATGTATGGGCACACAAAAAGGGAGGCGCTATTTTGTTTTTTGTTTTTTTTTGTTTTGTTTTAAGAAAGTATTTAAAAAGGGAGTTTCGGTTTTGGTTTTGAAAAAATGGGAGGAGTCTGCCCTGCAGCTGGAGTAGAGAGGTCAGGAGCACACCACTGGCCACTAGCCACTGCAGGGAATAGCATAGGCTTGGTCTCTGGTGAGAACGGGCTGGTGAGTTTAGGGGGCTGGCTCATGGCATGGATGGGGCTAGGGACCATGAGAAAGGGGACTGGAGGAGAGGCAGGAGCCAGGTGATGAGTTTAATGAGATGCTGCTGAGTTCAATGGGGTTTTACTATGTCGTGTTTTTTATTTAATTTTTTTCATTGGATTTTTTTTTCTATACCAGGTTTAGGTTCACAGCAAAATTGTGCAGAAAGTACAGGGAGTTTCTATGGACCCCTGCCCCTCTCACCCCCAGGCCTCCCCACTATCAACACCCCACACCAGAGCGGTACATTGACAACTGATGAGCTTACGCGGACACATCTTATCATCCAGGGTCCATGCTTTATATTAGCATTCACTCTCGGTGTTGTACCTTCTCTGAGTTCTGACAAATCTGCAATGGCATGTGTCGGTCATCATTATTCATACAGAATAGTGCCACTGCTCTAAAAAAGATTCCTCTGTATTTCACCTATTTATCCCTCCCTCTCCCCAGCCTCTAGCAACCACGCGCTTTTTACTGTCTCCATAGTTTTGGCTTCTGAAAAATGGCACATAGTTGGAATCACATATCATGCAGCCTTTCCAGAGTGGCTTCTTTGACTTAGTGTGTG
Organism: Rhynchonycteris naso; assembly: GCA_037038555.1. Taxonomy (NCBI): domain Eukaryota; kingdom Metazoa; phylum Chordata; class Mammalia; order Chiroptera; family Emballonuridae; genus Rhynchonycteris; species Rhynchonycteris naso. The sequence goes on from CM072996.1 coordinate 16,849,622, forward strand.
CACTCAAGGTTCCTATTCGGTGGAGTTTTCATGAAGCAGGTGACACGATCAGATATGCTGTTGTCGAGGCCGCTCTTCCTGGTGGGGGGCTAGAGGGAGAACTGGAACACACCCAGGAGACAGGCTGGAGGCTGTGCTGCTCATCGTTGGAGCTTCGGGTCCTCATGCTTAAGTCTAACTTCATAGACTTATCTTCTCAGTTGCCAGGTTGTCATTATTTTGTTATAACGTCTCCTGGGGCATCTGTGCTTCACTTGATATGTGCTATCCAACAGGTGGTCTTTGTTTAAATATAAATGAATTAAAATGAAATAGTTAAAATTTCAGTTGCTCAGGCACACAGGCCACATTTCCAGTGCTCAGGAGCCCATATGTGGTTAGGGGCCGCCATATTGGACTGTGCGGACATGGGACATTTCCAGCATTGCGTAAACTTCTGTTGGACAGCACTGGACTATATCTGTAAGGATGTCTTTCTGGTTTACAAGAAACATCACCGACAGTGGAGTCAGAGATAGGTTTTCAGTTGTTGCCAAAACATTAGTGATGTGATTTTTTTTTTAAATTGTGGTAGTATATATCTATCTATAACATAACATTTGCCATTTGAACCATTTTCAGTGTAAAATTCAGTGGCATTCATTACATTCACAATGTTGTGCAACAATTTCTACTATGTATTTCCAGAACCTTTCATCACCCCAGCAGTAACTGTCCATTCCATACACTCCCCCCGCCCCCGCCAACTCCTGGTATTCTCATTCTACTTTCTGTCTCTATGAATTTGTCTAGTCTAGATATTTCATATAAGCAAAATTATTTAATGTCTATCTTTTTGTGTCTAGCTTTTTTAAGATAGCATAATATCTTCAAACTCCATCTATGTTGTATCACGTATGAGAATCCGTTCCTTGTTTTATAGCTGAATAATAGACCATTGTATGGATACACCACAATTTGTTGAGCCATTCATTCATTGATGGACATTTGGATTGTTTCGCCTTTTGGCTTAGTGATACAATTTTGAATAATCTCCTAACTGTAATTTCCTCAAGCCTTCATTCCAATGAAATGAGTATTTAAATCTTAGGGTTAATGAGAGGATTAGAAGACACTAAATATAAAGCACTTAGGATACAGTTTCTAGTTCCACAGTCGTTCATCTTCCTTCCCCTGATCCTTCAGCCCTTCCCCCTCCCCCTCCCCCCTGGTGCCCTGGTGCTGTGTGAAACTCACAGAGGGCTAGTGACTAGACAGCTCAGTCACTGTTTGCCAGTTGTTGATTTTCTCAGTGCCCATTAGCTCAGTTATGGTTCTTAGGCTGTAGAATGTGAGGAGAATATTTAATTTGACCTCCATGAGTTTAATGTCTGATTCCAGGTTGACCTCTCCAGTGTCAAAAGTCCTGGGATGCAGAGGATGGCCCACGGTCCTCATTAAACTCATAATGCCTCTTAGGGGAAGCATGGTGAAAATCAGCACTTGACATTTAAAGGTAGACGAAGTTATAAGGAGATTATATGACTTGGCCTTGAATACTGATTCTTGGGCCAGCTTAGAAAATCACACGAGAGAGTAATTGTTTCCTGGGGTCAGATTCTGTGTTCTCTCCCTTCCAGGATGGGAGGTATAGACTCCGAGTTCCAAGGGACCATTTCTTGCCGAAAGCGGGATGTGGAGAAGGCCAGGGTTCTTCTCCCAGTAGACTCAAAATGATAGGAACTTCTCACACTTGATTCAGTTAAAAAGATATTAAGCAGTGTCTTACTTCAGAGACTTTCACCATATCCCAGAGGCCTAGACAATGAAACCTTTTCATTATCTCATGTGACAAAACGTTCGGAGGTAGGTGACCTTTCAGCTCAAGATGTCAGTACCCAGTGTTGGCATCTTTCTGGTTGTCTTCACCTTCTCCCGGAGGTTCCAAAGTGGCTAGAGCACCCCAAGATTGATGAACTAACCCAGCATCTAAAGCAGGAATGAAGGGGGTGGCAGGCAGAAATCAGAACCCTCCTTGTGAGCTTTTCCCAGTATCAGAAGAAAAGTCATTTCCAGAAGTCGCCCCAAAGGTTTCATCTTAAGACTCATGAGCCGAGAGTGCGTCACACGGTCACGTCTCTGTGCAGTGGAGTCTGGGGACATAAGCTTGTTCATCCTTGGGAGGAAAAGGCAGGTAAGGAAGATGTGGGGAGAGCATGAGCGTTAGACAGCCAGTCAGCGCTGTTCACCAGAACAGCTGTGCAGCCGAGTATCATGGAAGTAAACAGATGGGGAGGATGGGGTCCCTGCCCGCAGGGAAACGTGCGTGCTCCCAGCAAACAGTGAAACGTGGTGAAATGGAATAAATCCTGAAAAGGTGCACGAGGAAGCGGGGCTGCAGAAAACCGGAGGGAGGAATGGTCCGTGCTGTGTCCTCCAGGAGTCGTGTGGAGGTGGTGGCATGTGCGTGGGGTGTACAGGTATAGTGACGGGTCTGGACTCACATCCAGGCAGCTCCGGCTGAGAGAGCAGCATACTCAGAAGCACAGGCGTTGGACATTCCGGTGATTTCTGTTGTGAGGTGTGGAAGAGCTGTTAGAAAATGCAGTAAGACGAAAGTGAGATATATAGGTAATTTGTTGCAAACATAAAGCTGGCCTGGAGTGCCAGTTAGTAAGGATTTTGACTTGAGATGGCCCTGTCTGTCCTCCCCCACCCCATTCTTCTTTATCTCTGGTGATCGATTTGCCCTCATGGATTAACCCTAATTTTTTTGTGACTCCATTTCCCAGTTGTACCAGGTTGCCCATGTCCTTCCCCAAGTTCTCTGAGTAGCGGTGTAGTCGGTGGGTGTGCAAGCCGAACAAGCAGGTGTTTACCATTATGACCTTCATGCTATCAAGTCGCAAGCAGGAGGAGACACTCCCCTGGATCCGCTGTCACTCATGGGAGCAGGCGGGCCAGCACAGAGCCCGCCCACACCGGAGGGCTTCCCTGTGGGTTTACCTGCTCTATTTCCCACTCTGCCCCTCCGATGTCGAAGGTGACTTGCTGCGCATGTCTTTGCCAGCATGTCTGTCATCTAGTCATTCGTTTCATATCTGTCTTTCACTGCTCTGAATCCGTCACGGACTCCCTAACATTCCTCGCCTAGCCCCGTGCTCTATGCTGCTGTCTCAGCCTCCCAGCCCCAGCGCCCTCCGCCAGGGTGCTCTCCACCGCGGTGGGGGCCTACCGCCCCTCACGTGCTCCGTCGCTCTGGCTCTGCGCCTTTCCCTCTGACTACAGTGCCTCTCGTTCATCTTCATGTCCGTCTCCCCCAAACTGCCACACAGGACTAACTGATCTCTCAAAACCCTTCTTAAGCAATGTATCCTGTGTGGGTTTTTTCTTAGACTTTTAAGAAAAAAAAACTTTGGAATAGTTTTAGGTTTATAGAAAGTTGGCACAGATCGTACAGACACTTTCTAAATACCCTTGACCCAGCTTCATCTAATATGACCTCTTACATCACCATGGTACATTTGTCAAAACTAAGCTATAGACGTTTGTACATTGCCATCAACTAACCTACAGATGTTATTCAGTTTCTACCAGTGTCCTTGTATTGTCCCAGGACCAGTCCATGTTGCTTTCAGCCATTATGTTCCCTTGGTTTCCTCCAATATGTGACAGTTTCTCTCTCTCCCTACTTCCCTGTCTCCCTCCTTCCTTCCCTCCGTCCCTCCGTCCTCCCTCTTCCCCTCCTTTCCTTCTTTTCTTTCTTCCTTCCTTCATTTCTTCCAATCTCAGACTCTTCCTTCCTCCCTCCCTTCCTCCCTTCCTTCCTTCTTTTTTAAAGACCCTAACTGTTATGAAAAGCACTAATCAAGTGTTTTATAGCATGCTTCTCAATTCGAGTTTGTGTGTTGCTTTTTCATGTTTAAACAGAAGTTATCTGGGTTTGGGGTTGGCATACAACAAAGGTGAAGTGCCCTTGTCATCATGTCCTATCGGAGAGTGTCTGACACCATCCTGATGTTAACCCTGATCACATGGATAAGGCCCTCCAGGTTTCTCCACTGCAAAGTTAATGTTTCCCCTTTCTTTACTCTAGTCATCAGAATTGAGTCACTAAGCTCCGCCCATACTGGACATGGGAATTAAGTCCCCTTGCTACCTTTTTAGAGCCTTCCTGACCCCTTAAGAGCCAGTTGAACTCCTTCCTTTTAGTGACTGTTGGGCATTCACCTGTCCTCCGCCCACTAAACAGTGGACTCCCAAAGGCGAGGGTCATGTCTAATTTGTTTGTCTTCTCTGAATTTCATCCACAATAGATTCTCAGTCATAAGCTGGACTCAGACCTAACTTCTCCCAGTAGGGTCCTTTTACTCGCCTGTGACCTAGGAGACCTTTCCACAGGAGGGTCTGGCGGGGGGTGGGGGGGGGCGAGTCTTTGGCAGCCCCCTCCGCCTCCAGTGTGCTCTCTGTGTTGGAGCTTCCCGTTTAGGTTTGAGGACGGAAGATAAGATCCTTTTGACCCAGGTGCCTGATGATCAGAGGGCTCCCAGCATGCTTCACTGCCCCCGCCTCCCTCCCGCTATGGCGCCGGTGGCCACTCGATAATCCATAAAGAGACAATCCAATTGTTTTGACTTTCGTCCACCTTTTCCAGCGAGTCTCTTTTTCCAAGTTAATGGGGCCGAGGGAGGGGAGGCGCCCAATTAGGAGCTACACAGACTTTCTTTTCGGGCAGAGACAAATGCCTCTGTGCACTGACAGGATCATAAAACCTGAATTAAGAGATCAGTTATTAATGAGATAACTCCGACTTAATACCATTGTAATGAAGCCCTTGGCTTTATGCAAAGTGTTTGGCACTTGTCAAATAGCCGCTTTGATGTCCTTCCCCTCCTCTCGCTCTCCCGACAGCAGAATTAAGCTAGAACAATCTAGCCCAGACATTTTCAAGCTCTGTTCCAGAATAATTGTGGTAAATGGCTGGCTATCTACACCCAAACACACAAATAGACACCTTAGAGATACATCCTATAAATCAGCATTTTAGGTGAATAGACTCTGAGCAGCTCTGCAGTCACTAGACCCATTTTTCTCTGCTTATCTGAACATTTTTTAAATTTATTCGACCGTAGAAAACCCTAGTTCCCATTACTGTCTTATGAATACAGGGTTCTTTAGAATACATTTTCGGAAAAATGCATGTCACTGGTACTGCCCTGTACCTCCTGGATCATGTCTCTGCGAACTAAGAGCGCTGGATTTTGGAATAAGAATCTGTCGAGTTATAAGGAAGATGCAGCCAGAATTTTGTATTTGTCCTCAGTTGTCTTGCTCCTTCAATTAGAGTAGTGAATTTTAGATCAAGATACCAGGAAAATGGCCTTGAATTCCTGCTTTATTTTGCCTTTTGCCAGGTTAAGTTGTTTTATCCTCCCCACCCTGGCAGCCGGGTGGACCTGAACTTCAGGCCCAGGCTGAGCAGGCCTCCCCAGTGACCTGCTCACTTATTTATAAATGGATTACACTCCCTCACATTGTAAGCTGAGTGTCATGTTGGTTGAAACCATTAAAAATATGAGCATGAAAGTTCACTGCAATCTTCTGATCTGGTAGTAGACTCTCCGATTTGCATTTTTTGTTTGTTTGTTTGTTCCCTCTGGATTTCCTTGCAGTTAAACAGCAAGCACAGGGCTTTGGAACCGAAATCATGGCGCCACTGTAGACTTCAGAAAGCTGGACATATGGCGCCCAGGTCCCTGGGACTTCACTGCCCCTTAGCACACACGCCCTGGTCATCTGGTGCTGAGGGCTTTGCTCAAGAGGGGTGTGTTCAAGTGCTCCTTTGTTCCTATTCAGCAATTCACACTTTCTCTGTCCTCGAGAGCCTTCTTCTCTCTTTGTGTGGTGAGAGCCACCATCCCCTCCCTTTTTGGTTCTGACCTATTTCTTATTTCTAGAAGCATGTCAGTATGTCTGTAGAAAGGATAGAGAGTGGAATGCAGCAGAAAAAGGAATTGCACTGGATGAAGCGGAGGCCTTACTAACTGACTGTGTGACTGAGCAAATTGGTCACCTCTCTGCACCACAGTTCGCTCATGTGTACAGTGGCTCTGGTACTGTACACATGAGAGGCCGTGCACGCTGGGGTGTTGTGAGAACACCAGGAGTGCCCAGCGTATAGTGTGTGCAGCGCGGCGGTGACACTTGCATAATGGGGACCGCCTCTCATTGCATTGCTAACAGCAAATGAGACCCTGAACTAGGAAGTGTGCCTGTCACTGTTGAGAGCCATCTCTGTGAGGGCTATCAATATTGTGTATGTATGTAGTCATTGCTGAAGTGTCTCACTGAATACACCTACCTTTCCTTGGAGCCTCTTAGTCATTATAGAGAATGCTTCCCGGCTGTCAGCTCCTATAATGACTTTGGAGTAATGTTGCCTGTGCCTTTACTCCTTGGCCTCACCTTTTACTGTCTAAATTTTCTACTCCAAAGCCCTCTCCTGAATGCCAGGTCACTCTGCGTCAGGTACACCCACAACTGAAGCAAAAAAATGTCCTTCAGGGTAGAGTTTGGTGGTAGACTAGTAAGCTCTGGTTAATAATAATTAACTGTATCTCTGTCTCTGGTTAGTTACTGTGCATTTCATTTTCCCCAAGAGTCACAGGGAATAGGCATGTATCTAGCACAAGTTTGTCAACCTTATGTGTAGGTGTACACACGTATTCCCATTTAAAACTCATAACAAACAAGCATGTGGGTGTTAGTGTCCCCATTTGACAGACAATGAAAGCTGAGCTCAGAAATTAAGTAAATTGGTTTAAATTGGCAGTGGCAGGACTTGAACCCAAGTCTGTATAATTTCAATATTCAGGTAGTATGTACATCACCCTTGGAAAATAGAGATGACTCAGGACAGATTCATTCACATCACTGGTCGGAGAAGGAGGTGACGGGGAAACTCTGGGTGCACCTGTCTTATTCTTTCACAAATGAGGGCAGAGTGGTGTTTCTTCCATATTTAATTGCATATTCTGCTTAATGATTTATCCTCAAACTTAACTTCTGCTCTTGGGTTGGTGCATTTATATTTCTACAGAATAAAAGGATCAGGCAGTCCTTACTGCATTAAGATAATAGAAGTCTAGGGAATGAGTGTGGGACAGCATGTTTGAAGTTATTTGCTTGGTTGGTTGGACAGATACTGTCTAAAGAGGTGGTCAAGTTCAAGGCTGAGTAGGAGTTAGAGAGCTGAGTTCTACTTAAGAAACTGAGACATGATATATTTGTCACACTCTGTTTTCTATTTTCTGTGCCTTACTGATTTGATATCTGCAAACCCTTTGAAGAGTCACCCGAACTCCAGTGGAATAGTAGCCTTACTGGAGAAAGAATTAGTACACATGGGTTTAGTCTTGATTGTAATACCTGTGGGCCGTGCGACTTTGAATGAATTTCACAATGACCCTGAAATCTACAGGGGAAATGGGAATATGAAGGTAAAAGAAGAGAAGGGAAAAATTGCAGAATGGAGGACTCTACAATGGAGGGCGTGAGAATAAAGAGATGGTGTGGAAAGAGAATGAAGTTAAGCGGATGAACTGAGAGAGCATTCCTGTTATCTTGGAATAATCTTTTCTCGTTTTTCACGTGGCTGCCTTCTCATCTGTCACCTCCTCCGGTTTAAATGCCACCTCCTCAGAGAAGCCCTCCCTGACCACTGTGTCTTAAAGGAATCCTGACCTCAGTTATTCTCTCACTGCGTCTTGTTCATTTCCTCTATGACGCTTACCACCAATGGTAACTGTGCACTAAGGTTTGGTTTTGTTTTAATTTGGGGGTAAGAACAGACTGCTTGAGTTTGAAAACAGCTTTGTTACTTCCCAGCTGTGGACCTCAGGCAAGTTCATAGTCACAGTTTCCTCATCTATCATCCATGGGTTTTGTGAAGGTACATGGAAAGCTGTTAAAAACAGCTGTTTTTTTAAAATTGATTTTAGAAAGAGAGGAAGGGAGAGAGACAGAGACAGAAAGAAACATTGATTTGTTGTTCCACTTATTTATTTTTATTTATTTATTTTTTGTGATAGAGACAGAGAGAATCAGAGAGAGGAACAGATAGAGACAGACAAGACAGGAAGGGAGAGAGATGAAAAGCATCAGTTCTTTGTTGCAGCTCCTTAGTTGTTCGTTGATTGCTTATTCATTGACTGCTTTCTCATATGTGCCTTGATTCAGGGGCTACAGCAGAGCTAGCAACCCCTTACTCAAGCCAGTGACCTTGGGCTTCAAGCCAGATGAGCCCACACTCAAGCCGGATGAGCCCGTGCTCAAGCCAAAAACCTCGGGGATTTGAACCTGGGTCTGCCATGTCCCAGTTCAATGCCCTAGCCACTGTGCCACTGCCTGGTCAGGCTGTTCCACTTATTTAGGCACTCATTGGATCAAACCCACAACCTTGGCATATTGGGTCTACATTCTAACCAACTGAGCTACCCACCAAGGTCATCAGCTGTGGTTTTGATTCCCATTCATCTGTCTGTGCCCTGCTCCGCATTGTAAATCCATAAGGACCAGGATGCTATCTGTTTATTTTCCACCGAACATCCATTACCTAGTGCCTGTCTGACACATTTTAAGTACTCAACATATATTGTTTGCATAAAAAAATAAAGAATGTGCACAAAAAATAATTGACAATACAAACAAAAATACAGAGTGACCATCAAGACCAAGTTTTCAGACTGGAGGATTTAATACATTACAGGGTTGGGTCCCGGCAGTCACCTCCTGCAGAGAACACAGCTCCAAGGAACAACATGGAGGTGGCCCCCTTTTAATAGGATGGCCCCTTCCACTGCGACCCTGGCTGTGTAGGGATCCCGGGTCTCCTAGTGCAGCTACAATCTGTCCTCACCCCAGGGAGAAAAGTCTCCCCCACTCTTGCTCAGGTTGCATGTGTGAGTGTTGTTATCCGTATTCTAGGGGGAGAAAAAAATCCAAACAGAAAACAAAACTAAGTTATGTTTGGATGAAAAATGCATTGGGCCCCTAGGAAAAATGAGCGACCGGAGGGCCCTGCGCGCATTAGTATGGCGTGCGATTCCTGTGCCAGGCTGTTTCCCTCCCCTGCATGCCTCTTGCCTCACTCCTTTCATTACTCTTAGGTCTAGAGTTGAAACCCATGTTTATGTTTTCCTCTTTCCTTAGCTTGGGGCTCAGAGATGAAGACATGAAAACAAAATGAATCAGGAAGAAGTCGGGGGTGGGTGGGGGGAGTAGCATAAAGGAAACAGTTTCCCATGCAGGGAGATGGGCTGTCAGTGGTTCTGCGTCACTGCAGGGTGTGTGCATACAAATCATCACTGCCACCCCGGACACGGCTGTCTGCCAGAACCCAGATGCTTTCCCTAGATGTTTGTCGTGCTGAGAGTAAGCACAGCCCTTTTCCAGTAGGGACTGCCAGCGTCCTGGGGATGAATGAAGCTGGGGTGGGAGGCTCTCTGGGGTCCTGTGCTTGTGGCTTAGAGTCAGTCCACCCTGCCTGTGCTTTCATCAGCCTTGATGCATGGCGTCCTAGCTCCCCAACCTGCCTACCTGGAGGCAGGATCGGGACCAGCTGCCGCTGCCCACTGCTCCCCTGGTGGCAAGTCTCCTGAGGACCCTTAGAGTTTAGGAGATGCATGCCTCTCCGGGAGGAACGGTGGAGAAGGAAGGGAAAGAAAGGCACAGCTGTCTCCTAATAGGGAGAGCTTGTTGGGTCTTCTGTCCTAAGGTCCTTTAAGGGTTGAGAGCAACCAGGAGAGCGGTGGGCAGTGGCAGCTTGTCCTGATCCTGTCTCCAAGGCCCCTTTCTCTCCGACGGCCCAGTATAGGCTCATTTCTTTCCCATAAAGTTTCTAGAGAGCTGAGGCAGCCCAGCCCAGGCTGTCTTGTTGCTCCCTTATTTCACTGTCCCCAGCATTATTAAGCTGACTCCCAAAGTCACCTGGACTCCTATTGTGAAATCTTTTCTGCATGAAGTCAGAACCCACATACCAGTAAGCAGACCCAAAGGGCCAAGTCCCCTGTCTGGTGACATTTTCATCTATGAACAGGTGGACATCATAGGCTCTAGTTCATAGGGTGATTCGTGAGGACGCAGCGACATTCTTCATGTGAAGGTGGGTGCCCAAGTCTTAGTTAATGCTGCACAAACACCATCTGTTGTTACCACTGTACAGTGACATAATGACAGTTCAGTGGATGATTTCCATGGGTCTCTCCCAGGGATAAGCAAGTTCAAGCACTGGGGTGAGCCAAGAAAGCTTCTCGGTTGAGTTATTTTCAAACTGATTTTTCAGGGTGAGTGGGCTATGTACACATGGACCTGGGGTGAGAGCTGAGTGTAGCGCTAACAAAGGAGACTAGTGAAGTGGCAGAGGCCCTGGGGTGCCACGTGACCTCTGTAGCATTTAAAAACCTTCCCCGGGTGAATTGTCAGGTGTATCTGTCTGCGAACTTAAGGTTTGTCTTGAGACTGTGACTAGAACAACAGGGTGGTAGGCTGCCTAAGGCTTCCCAGCCCGCAAGGTATCCACAGCCTCACCCTGGAATTTGAGAGTGTTTCCTTATTTGGAAGAGAGGTTTTTGCAGATGCAATTCAAGATTGTGAGATGGGGAGATTAGCCTGGATTATCCGGGTGGGGCCTCAAAGAAAGCACAAGCATCAGGAAAAGAGGGAGGCAGGAGAATGGACTTTTAGACAGCAGGAAGGGAAGAAGGCAGTGTGATCACAGAGGCAGAGTTTAGAGTGAGGCAGCCATAAACCAAGGAATACCAGTAAGCCCCGGGAGCTGGGAGAGTCAAGAACAGTTTGTCCACTGAACCTCCAGAGGGAGTGTGGTGCCCTGACACCTCGAATTTGGCCCAGTGAGAGATTAAATTTCTGTTGTGTTTTTTCTTAAACTTTTATAAGTGGTACCTTGATAAACAAATTTAATTTGTTCTGAAACGTAGCTTGTAAGTCAGTCAACTCGTATATCAAACTGCCGATACTGGACCCGAGCGCCAACTAGCGGCAGCTTCCTGAATCACGACTCGTATCTTGGAATTTCGCTCAGATCTCAAACAAAAATACGAACCGAGTCGCAGCTCGTATCTTAAAAATTCGTATGTTGGTCTGTTCGTATCTGAAGGTACCACTGTACTTATTTATTTTTATTGATTGATTTTTTTAAAGAGAGAGAGAGGAAGGGCGAGAGAGAGAGAACACGAGAGAGAGGGGGCGAGAGGAAAGCATTTATTTGTTGTTCCACTGAGTTGTGCATTCATTGGCCGCTTCTATTTTATTTTATTTTATTTTTTTTGTGACACAGAGAGAGGGACAGATAAGGACAGACAGACAGGAAGGGAGAGAGATGAGAAGCATTAATTCGTTGTTGCTGCACCTTAGTTGTTCATTGATTGCTTTCTCATATGTGCCTTGACAGGAAACTACAGCAGACCGAGTGACCCCTTGCTTAAGCCAGTGACCCCAAGCTCAAGCTGGTGAACCTTGCTCAAACCAGATGAGCCTGTGCTCAAGCTGGTGACCTTGGGGTTTCAGACCTGGGTTCTCTGCATCCCAGTTCGACGCTCTATCCACTGTGCCATCGCTTGTTTGGGCCATTGGCAACTTTTTGTATGTGCCCTGACCGGGGACCAAACCCACAGTCTTGGTAATTCAGTGTTCTAACCCAGTGAGCTTACTTACCAGGGAAATTTCTATTGGTTGAAACCCCAGAGGTTTTTCTTTTTTGTTTTGTTTGTTTGTTTTTTGTGTGTGCGTGTGTGTGTGTGTGTGTGTGTGTGTGTGTGTGTGTGTGTCGTTTTTAATTTTAGTGAGAAGAAGGGAGGCAGAGAGATAAGACTCTGGCATGAGCCCTGACCAGGATCCACTCGGCAAGCCCACTAGGGGGTGATGCTGTGCCCATCTGGGGCTGTTGCTCTGTTGCTTAGCAAATGAGCCATTTTATTTTTTAGCACCTGAGGCAGAGACCATGGTGCCATCCTCAGTGCCCAAGGCCAACTTGTTCAAACCAATCAAGCCATGGCCATGGGAGGGGAAGAGAGAAAGAAAGAGAGAAAAAGGGGGAGAGGGAGGAGTGGAGAAGCAGATAGTCACTTCTCCTGTGTGGCCTGACTGGGAATCAAACCTGGGACTTCCACAGGCCAAGCCTATCGTCTACCACTGAGCCAACCTGCCAGGGCCAAAGCTCCAGAGTTTGTGGTTCTTTGTTGCAGTAATCAGAGAAGACAAGTACAAATAATAATGACAACTGCATGAATTTCCAGCCCAGCCCAGGGATAGCCCCTTAGTAGACACTCTGTCTATGTGTGGGGATGGAATGACAGTGGACAGGCTTCCTATTGGTTGCCTCTTATTTCTTGAAGGCTAGCCTCTCTCGTTGCCTCTCCTTGCCTTGGATTTTCTGTGGTGATGGCGAAAGAGCAGCCATGCTCTGTAGCCATGGTGACCAGAATCTAGCTTTGGAGGCCGAAGTCAGGAAAGATCTGTCCCACCAACCGAACTCATGAAGTTCCCATGTCATGTCTCTTCTGTGGTCTCGCAGAATGTGTTTGAACAGGACCTCAATGTCATTGAGACCATAATTTTTCTGTTTCCCACGACAACCTGGTGTTCTCCAGAGAAGGAGATGCTGTTGAAGGTGGATAGGGGCATGGGTGTAATGGGTTTCTGGCCCCTGTGCCCATTTCATACCCACTCTCATTGGTTATGCATATTTCTAACTCTGCACAGAGCCATGTTTGAAGAAATGATTCTGTTCTAAAAGCACAGTTTGGAAACTGCTAACTAGCATATCAAGCTCATCCCACTTACTCTGTAGGTCAGGAAATAGAGACCCAGTCAGAGAAGTCAAATGACCAAGTATGCCTAGTTAGTTAGTGGCAGCAGTAGGAGTTAAAAGAGGTCTCTGGGCACCTCTTCCTGGCACTGAAACCCCAGTTCTAAGCCACCAGCTGACATGTGGGGGAGGGTGGTGCAGAGGTAGGACTCACTTTGGGAAATGCCAACTCCCTGATAACTAGCCTTTCCCAAGTTGTCTGTACTTCCCACAGGCCTTTTCCCCACCCTTGCCACATTAAATAGAATTATCCCACCGAGCTCGTACTATTTTTGTTTCATTTTTCACTCAAGAAAACCGAGGGTTAGGCAGAGCTCAGTGACTTGGCAACAGTGAAGCAGCTGGACGTGGCAGAGTCAGGGACTCAAACTCCTGATCATCTGGCACTTTAGCTCAGGTGCCCTTTCATCTTGGAACCTGGCTGTCTGTCACTGTCACAGAATGCCAAAGCCATTGTGGCGGCGGCCCGTCTGGAGACCTGTGTCCAGTTAACAATAGGTAATGAATAGCCGTGTGCCGCTCTGTGATATGTGACAGGGAACGGAGATGCATATTACCTCTTCACCCATGGGGAGAGGAGGCGGGAGACCAAGTCTCCGTCGGGCCATCCGTGAGGAAACAGCCGTGGCTACCGCTGCAGATGTGGGTCCATACTTCACTTTGAGTCAAACAGCTCATATATTCTTGTTTCCCTTCATGAAGGATGCACTCAAGCAATCGAAAACAGCTCTGGGACAATCTTGTTCCATTACGTCTAATGGAATTGGGTGTTTGTGGCACACAGTATGAGCTGCTGTTCTGAAGAAACAAGGTGAGGTTTCCCCATCACCCTGAGGATGGATGGGACGCAAAATGAACTCGGAGCACCCTCGCTTCGTCACCATAGAGCTAGCGGGTCCGTGAGGGGGTTTATGGAGCCAAATGCATTTTCTGTTTCTGCTTTGCAGCCTCCCGTAAACTTAGGCCTCCTTTTCCTTGCATGTCTCTTTGCTAATAAGTTGGGTGGTGAGAGGCCCCTGTACGAAGGCCCCCGTGAAAGAATTCATTATGCTGTTTAAGGAAGCGTCCCTGCTGTTTGGAATGTCAGGACCACGCTCTCGGGACGTGGCACTGTCTTTCTCCTGAGGGTTTGCTGCTGGACTGTAGTTTTGCTTTGTTTTATTTCTCTTGTCTTCCCCTTCTGTTTTCTTAACCCCCTGCTCCGAGGAACAGGAAAGTTTCTGCCTCCAGTGCGGAGGCTGTGTCTGCCTCTGTCTCTCACCATCTGTCTGTGTTTCTTCATCTCTTGTGTGTGAAAATGTTTTGGCAGATCGTTCCTGTCTCCATGAATAAAGTGCCCGTGACAGAGCGAAACGCAGCGGCCAGAGAGCAAACTGTCTGATTCATGAGCGCTGGCTCTCTCCGGGGCCCGTTTCTATCTGCCCGGACTGTTTCCTTCTTTCTTTCTGTCCTCGCTGTCACGGAGGTGTTTCCTCCTCAGAGCATGACATGAGATTTCCTTGCTCAAGGACTTTAAGAGACACAGAGTATCCCATCTCATGCCATGTGAGAGCAACAGTGGTTCCCAGAGGTAATCCTCTCTCTCTCTTTCTCTCTCTCCACTCCAACCTCAATCAAGGATTATCTTGGGTCTCTAGAGAAGCCAGCATCATAATGCCAGGCCTCCTCCGGAGATCTCCCCCTGGTTGCCATGGGCACCAGGATGTGCAAAGGCCCTGAGTGGTTATCTAGCTGTGTCCGGCCTGTCTATGTTGCCTGACGGGTAGTCTGAGGCCCAGAAGGGTCAAGGTCACGTGTAATGGCTGCCCAAGGTCACACATACTAGCTGGTCGAGGTGGGCCCTGCTTTCCCTCCCCACCTCATCGTGGTAGACATAAAGGGTTGCAAGGGCCTTGTAAAAACAGTAGTGCCATGCCTTTTAAGACAGTTTACAGCTATATAGCTCTTTCCTGCCCGTGAACTCATTTGACCATGATGGCAGTGACTCTGTGAGACAGACAAAGATTACCAGTAACGTCTCCTTTCTTCAGAGATAGCAAGTGAGGAGAGCTGTCCCCAGTGACTAGTGACTAAAACAGCCAGGATGGGGCAGAACCAGACCCCTGCTCTGTGGGCTGGGACCCTTTGCTTCTGCTGCGGCTGCTGTGGCTTCAGTTCCCATACCGGGTTTAGTGTGATAGAGACTGGTGACCATGCCCCAATCAGCTGATTCTTTCAAGGGTGAGGAAGACATTTTGCAGGGTGTACAGACACATTTTCTTCTCTAGCCACTCTTCCTGCCAGCCTAATATCTCCTTAACCCAGGGCATGGCCATACCTCCCCTTCTCTCCATATCTCTTGCCCTTGCCATGGAGGGTGTGGGCAGGGGAGGGTGGTATGATGTCTCAGGAGAATAGTCATTTGTACATACTGTCTGGGGAACAAAGTCCAAAAATTCTACTCTGGGCTCTGCATCTCAGTAATATGCTATAGCATCAGCTGGGGTCTTCTCTCTTCTTAAAAAAAAATAATAATTGTTGGCTTTAGAAAATATTTCCAGACTTAACAGGTCAGTGCATTAAAGTTCATAAATATTTGATGGGCATGTGGTCCTCGGAGAGGCTCTTGACAGAATAGCTGAGTGGGTATATGTACCTCTCCCTTCCTTTCTCCTCTTCATTCACCTTCCTCCCCCACTCACCCCAAACATTTGGGTAATCTATTTACTAATGAACTCAGTATTAATGTATCCATTTTTCTCCGTTAGTGTCAGACTTCATTAGGAAACAGGGGAGGCCTGACATTAATTGTATGAAAAATGGGTCTCAGGGAAGCTGTTGGTTCTTGCTTCTTAATACAGAAAAAGTTTCTCCAGATAAAAAGCATGATGTTTCTCTGCTGGTCTGGCGATGACGTTGGTGACGTGGCAGCAGCAGACTGAGTGTGTGTGTGTGTGACTCAGCGGAACTTTTGGAGTGGGAGGTGGTCCCCCAGCCTCCTCCTATCTGGAGAGTACCCTGCAGGTCTCAGCTCCGGGGTCCTGTGGCATGCGAAAAGAGCGCTCCCTGTGGCGTCAGCCTCCTTGATGATCCCATCCAGACCCTCAAAAGTTCTGTGACCTGGAACAAAATAATTTCCCTTCTTTGAATCTCAGTTTCCTCATTGGAAAAAATGGGAAATACTCATACCCAACTGTTAAGGGACAAAAGAGGCTTTTACAACATCCTAGCCAGGAGCCAGGGCTGCCTGAATCCTGCCGTGACCAATATTGCCTCTCCTCCTGAGAGACCCAAGATCATTCGGAGAGACCCTGGCAGAGCTTGGGGTAAGGCTGGGATGAAGCCAGCATTGTGAGCAGCAGCCTCAGTGGAGTCTTCTCGTCTTCCAGCGCCACCTCCCAGCTGGGCCAGTTAGCGGTCTGGCTGTCCTCCTGGTAGCTGTGGGAACTCACAAGGTTAATGAAAGGGAGCCATCAAAGTCGGGTGATTGAATTTAGCGACCTGTGTGCGGGGTAAGGAGACCTAGAAAAAGGGGTTCCTGTGGGCAGCTGTGTTCTTCAGTTCTGTGTCCTGTTATACAGAGTGAAGGTGATCCGATCGTTTCTGTTGGTCTCACCGTGCCGTTTGAGAGCTGACCCTCAGTAGAATATTGGAAGGGATAGGAGAGAGCAGAAGCTCTTTCTCCTATAGTTATCTCATGTGGGTAATTCATCTTACTGTTAAAAGTAAGTAAAATGATGAACAGAAAACGTGTAGTGCAGTATGCCAAGCAAAGCACATAGTGGTTGTGGGACAAAAGAGAGCACGCATCTGCCATGAGGTCCGCCCGGATTGTCCCCTCTCCTTTCTCTGGGCTGACACCAGTGCATGTGTCACTTTCTACTGTGTCTGTCTCTGAGTGTGCTGTGGGGATCATCTATTTTCCCCAATTAGTTGCTAAACCCCTTAGGGTAAGAATCCCATCTTATATGTGCCCTGCATCTGCTAGGCATACTGAAAGAGTTTTTGGAAAGGTTTACAGACGGTTGGATGGATGAATGAATGGATGGATGGACGCGTAGATAAATGGATAAGGGCTGTGGAGTTGAGTGCTTCTATGCTCACAGAAGGGAGGTCTTAGTCGTAGATCTAAAAAGAAATAGAGGCTCAGTGGGCATGTTTTATTTGGGTAATTACAAGGTTGGGGAGACACGTCCGTTAAGGTCATGTTGAACATGGAAGTGGCCAGGAATATTAAATATTCTAAAGAGTAATTTGAGTAGAAAACTTTTTTTTAAAAAAGAATCAAATATTACAGAGATGACTGGAAGCCTCACTTTTCCATTTTCTACTCCTTTCTCTCCAGGGAGTCTGTGAAGATGAGGAGATAATTAGGAAGCATTACACATTGGGAAGTGATGATAGATAGATAGATAGATAGATAGATAAATAGATAGATATTAGATAGATGATGGTGATGATAGATAGATAGTAGATAGATGATAGATCTTCATTGGGTTCCTTGTTTATATTTTCATATGAGTAAGATTCAATTCAATGCATGGAATATGGATTTTTGATAACACTTCAACTGCATGAGGGAAGATGAGCCAACTTATTATATTCATTAGGTTGGCTGCCCAAGATCGTGAGCACCTTCCTGCTCAGCCCACTGCTGACCACCCCTGTGCCTCGGGTGTTAGGTTAGCTGTTTGGCTCCTGCTTCTCCCTTTGATTGTGAGCTCACTCTGTCTCACACATTCTTGTCACTCAAAACAGAGCCTCCACTTGTTGGATATTGGCAGAGAAGTTCCTCACCTTTTTTTCCCTTGCGCTGTCTTATATCTGTATCATTAAAGGAAAAATTGCACGTCTTGGAGTTGTGTATATACTACATTTATAAGCCATTTCACCTCTAGAAAGTAACTCTCTCTCTCTCTCTCTCTCTCTCTCTCTCTCTCTCTCCATTCTCAGTGTCTTCATCTGAAAATGGGGGCACTGCTTAATTCAGGGCTTGTTAAGAAAATTGAATGAAATAATTCTTGCAAACCACTGAATCTAGTGCCAGGCAAGGTCATGCACATGGTTGTGGGCAACATATGGTCCATGATAAGGAAATGAAAATGACCTCTCTTTACATTGCTCTCTATTCAGATTTCTTAAAGAATGTTATGGTAGGCCTAATGTGCAGGAGGTTTTATCTCTGGAACCCAGAAGTCAAGATCATTTCCCTGCAACTAAATAATTTTAATTTCTTGACCAAGCCATTGAACTTATGGCTGCCTTCCCCCCATTGGCCTCCATGGACCCATACATGCAATTGGAATTACCTATTTCATGGTAATTGGTTGTGACCAACAGAGGTGCCCAGGGGATATGTTGATTTCTTAGATCCCACACATTAGGTGTGATTTGCATATTTGCATTTTTAAAACCTATTTTCATTAATTAGATATTAGCATTACTTATTCTTGCTTATGTATTTATTTATTTATATTGCTCCTCTTTCCAAAAATAATGTTAGATGGCTTATTTATCTTATTTATGCAAACTGTGACAGCTAACAGCTACACCGCTAAGGGGGAGAAGTGGGAGATGTCTACTTTTAGATATGTATCTAATGGTGTTTGGCAGTTCTCTGTAAATTCACCTTTTGTGGCAAAACTTTTCACGATGGCTAAGGCTTGCTGATGTGCGAGAGTGACGTGAGGTGGCCTCTAGCCAGTCACAGACACTTATGGACCTGAACTTCTAAGTGGAGAACAGAGGTGTGGGATGGGGGGACATCTGGAAAGTGGGAAGAGTAATGGGCCAGGTGTTTTAGCGCCGGAGGAATCAGACATCCTAGATGAGGTCAGGAATATCATGGAAAGCCTAGGCTGGCGAGAGCCTGGTTGGCAGGGAGTTAGTGAAGCTGGTATGGTGCTTGCAAAACACTCTGCACGGACCAGCACAGAATAAATATGAGATAATATTATTACTCCCAGGGATCTGGAGACTGAGAAAGGTTCCCCCTACAACAGGAGGAGATAAAGACCAAGGAAAATTTCTTTTTTGGCCCTGTGGGGAAGCAGAGAGGCAGGTGCTGATTGGCTGGGTTCCAGGCCCCCCGAAGCCCTGACTTCCCCTTTTCACCTCTTGAAGAACTTTCTTTAATTCTTCTGAGATCTCCCCAGCTGAGTGTCAAGGAAACAAAGAGCAAATTAATCTAGGCAGGAGGAGGGGTGGAAGTTAATTTGTATAAAATACGAGTGACATCTTACAAATGGATTATTCCCCATGCAGTCTCTTGGGAGCATTGTGTGTGCATGTGTGCGTGTGTGCATGTATGTATGTGTACACACACTCACCAGCCAGGTATGTACCTTCTTCAAACTCTTCCTACACCCCCCATCTCCTCCCTGAGCCCTTGATTAATGGACAGACTTAGAAAAGAGCAGAAAGGGAAGATTTCTGTGTACCTGGTGGTCTTTGTTTTTTTCTTTCCAGACCTCCTGCCTCTTGAAGCTGCCTACACTGGCTGCCAATTTGTTCAACGGAGCTGTCATGTATGGTTAATATTGTCAGGATTTATGAGCATTGCTAAATGTGTGCCTGGAATAATTGCTTTTCCTTTTCTTTCTTTTCTGTTTCTGCCCAAAGAGCAGCATGGAGTGGGAATAGTGAGACTTCAGCTCGGGGTGCAGATGGCTGCGGGTCCTAGTCTTAGTCCTGACACTGCCATGCCGTGGGGTGATGGGCAGGTCCCTGTTCCTGTCCTGCTCTGCATTCTCCACCTGCACTATCAGAGGGGGTGATTTTTAAGGCGCCTGTGGCTCCAGGTCTTTATGACAATTGACTGAAAAGATTGGTCATTCAGAGAAGAGCAAGACTGTGAGAAATTCTGTTCTCCTTTTTCATCCTCAGTTTTTCTGTCAGCAAAAGTCATAGGGATTGAGATAAAGGGCCCTCGCTGGTCTAATTTAATGTGAAGGTCAGGAAGATGGCCTCACTACAATCCGGGTGCAATGCCAGCTCTTGGCAATCAAAGTCAGTAGAAACCCACATCGTTTCAAACACAGGATATATCTGTCCCAGATCAGTCTGTCCCTATCTGAGGCATATTTCGTTAGCTTGGCTTTCCTAATGGGGTGGGGTGGGGGGTATATTGTGTTCAAACCTAGTACTTTCTCCAAACACTGGAGCTTGAGGTAGAGATGGCAATTCAGAAAATCATGGCAATTTGGGAGACCATCGTTGCCTCAGTTTTCTTTCAGCAAGTACTTCCTGAGTGCTGCCATCCTTCATGCTAGGAACCCGGAGAGATCCAGCCAGAGACTTAAGGAGCATTGAAAGGGACTCAATAAATAAGCTGATGAGTACATAAGCATTGACATTTAAGAGAAGGGAAGGGTGAAGAAAATAAAGCAGGGTAATATGACAGAGTGCCCCGGGAGTGCCGGGTGGGGTTGCTATTTTAGGTAGTGTCAGCAGGAAAACCGTGCCAGCAAGTGGCCCTTGAACAGAGACTGGCAACATGAGAAAAATGAGCCATAGGGAGGTCTGGGGGGAAAAACATCTCAAGGAGAGGCAGTGGTGAGTGTAAAGCCATCAAAGTTGAGGCAAGCTTGGTGTGGAAAGGAGATTTAACACGGAGGCCCCGGTGGCCATAGGTAGGTGAGGAAAGAGAGTCAGGTGGGGACAAGCAGAGTGAGTGGAGGGAGGGTGGAATTGGGCTGGCTCTGTTCACTGTCCTTGTCTCTACTGTCAGAGGAAACCCTGACATGCACTCCTCCTGGGATCTTTGCAGTATCCCCCTGGGTGAACAGTGCTGTCCCCATGTTGCAAATAAAGGAAAGTCTCAAAGAAGGGACTGACTTAGCCTCGACTCAGAGGTAAATGGGTGGAAGACGCAACTGGAAGTGGACCTGTCTGACTCCCAGTGCACTGCTTCCCACCAAGCGACACTGGCCCTCTGGCCAAAGCGTTGAGGAGGGACCACTCTCCTCATTGTAGCCAGTCCCTGGGGATAGGAAGGACTGTGGGGAAGAAGTCCGTTTGGGGCAAGAGACAGCAAACTATGCCCCCCCACACCTGTTTTATTGGAAGACAGCCATACGTCTTTTATGTATTGTCTACTGCGGCTCTCCCACCACAGTGGCCAAGTGAATTGCTAAGGAGACCATATGGACTGCAAAGCCAAAGGCATTTACCATCTGGCCCTTCACAGAGAAGCGAGCCGATCTCTGGTTGTGAACATGAGTTGGTGAGCAAAACCGAGTTCTCCAGCCTCGTCTTCGTGCATCGGGCCATCCGTCTGCAGTAAGCGGCACGTGTATTTCGGAGAGGGAGGGAAACTGGCCTCCTGCCTGACACTACTATCAGCTTATCATTGTGACTCAAAGAGACCTTCTCTCTCTCTCTCTCTCTCTCTCTCTCTCTCTCTCTCTCTCTCCCCTAAGTTATCTTATGTTTAACACGGGAGGACTGGGCAAGATCAGTACCTTCCAAATGATCTTAGCAGTATTTTCAATTAAAGTCTTAGGTGGAAACCCAGTATCTAAAATCGAATTTTAACACTGCTCTAACTGACTTAGAGTGGTGAACACAGAGTACAATGTACAGATGATATGTTAGAGAGCCGTGCACCTGCAACCTAGGCTAGCCCAATGCATTGAACCAAAAATAAGACAAACCTGCTCTAATGAAACCCACTCAGCTCCCTGCCGTGGCCCCTGAGCACCTTCAGGGGCGTCTTTAAGGTATGGCTCTGGGAGAGCAACTTGAGAACCATGAAATCAGACCTTTGTAGGGTCTGCTCCAACTCTCACATTCCGTGTGTGTCATGAACAGGGGCGGGGGCCTCTTCTGTGGAGATATTAAGAGAATCAGTTTTCCTCTCTGTAAAGTAAATTCTTCTTTGGGAAGAGGAAACGTGATTTTTCCTCTCCGGGGCAGAATTTCCTCACGTATGAAATGAGAACAGTCACCTGCACCTCACAGAACCATCCGAGAACTGAGTGAGGTGCCCATGCCGGGAGCCAGGTGACTAAGCAGAAGAAACGGGAGTTGGGAGCCTTCCAGACATAGGTTCAGAAAACACAGCTTTGTTTAAAAAAAAAAGCAAAAAAAACAACACAAAATAGCTCTATTGAGTTGTAATTCACAAGCTGTATAATTCGCCCGTTCAGAGTGTCTAATTCAGTGGTTCTTAACGTTTTTTGAGGTACCGAACCCACCAGTTTCATATGCACATTCACCGAACCCTTCTTTAGTGATAAATAAAATACGATTTTCTTTTTCCAAATTCAAGGCATAGGTATATGTTTTTTTACTGGTGCACAAAATGAGCCGTGCATGAACATCACCTTGCTCAAAGAACAAAACCAACAAAGTGCATGAACTCACAACAAATTACGGTATTACTTTATTCTGGCCTCTGCGGCAGAGGCTTCTCTGAACCCCTGAGACCCACTCATCGAACCCCTAGGGTTCGATAGAACCCAGGTTAAGAACCACTGGTCTAATTCAATGAATTTTACAGTATGCACGGCTATGTGCAACCATCACTGGTCAATCTTAACGCATTGTATCACCTCAGAAAGGAGCCCTATAGCCTTTCGCTAACACCTCCCTGAGCAATCACTAACCTGCCTTCGGGACATTTCATGTAGATGGGATCCTATACTGTGTAGTATTTTGCACCTGGCTTCTTTCACTTATGTTTTCAAGGTTCCTGCGTGTTGTGTCCTGTAGCACTACTTCTTTCCTTTATAAGACCATCTAATCTTCCATTGGTATGGCAGCCTGTTGGCTATTGTAAATAATGCTGTTATAAACATTTGTGTGTAAGTTTGTGTGTGGGCAGGCATCGGCTCTTGCCTTGGGCAAGTAGCTTAAGCTCTCTGAACCTCTTTTTTCTCCCCATCTGCCCAACAGGCTGAGCCTACACACTCTGGGCTTGTTGTGAGGGTAGCAAGGGAACACATGGCAACCCATGCAGCCTAGAGGCTGACAGCAAAAGATAGCTGATAAGTAGTTGTTTACTATTATTATGAGACAAAGCAGGTTCTCACAGACAAAACAAACAAAACAAGAGTTCCTTCTCTTCTCTTCTCCTTTGGTGTTAATTCTAGACACTGGTTGGTAGCAGGGAGCTGCTCCCCTATAATGAGCCTTACATTTCCAGCTTTTGAGGTTCTATCTGTTTCAGACAGAAGCCGAGGAGCCTGCCCAGTGAAGTCTGAAAGGAAATTAGCATCTTAGAATATGTGTGAAAATTAAATGGAGCATGAATGGAGGGCTGTTAAGGAGAGAGGGACTAGGAAGGCGGTAGAAAGAACATAATTATCTTTTTTGCTTTCCAAATTTAAAAGGGCAAAGAGACCCTAAGTGTTTTCTGCAGCAAAACCCAGAAATTGAACTCACGTATCTAGGTTCCTCCCCCACTCCCTTGATTGGCTTTTGGTTCGCTGTTCGAATGCGTATCAGGAAGGGAAGGCATATCAGGAATGTGTTGGTAAGTATAACAGTTCACGTGCACCCACAGTAGGCCATGTGCTTAGTGTACACTAGTCATCATTCATCAGTTCTTTATCGAGCATTTACTGTGGATAAGTTAATTTCTGCTAGTGTTGCTGGAGATATAGGCCCGTAGACAGGCAGACGCTACCCTTCCTCTATGAGGGTACAGCTTAACTTATTTAATCATCCAGAGAGCCCCATTTAACGAATGAGAACAGAGGCTCAGGCAGTTTAAAAGCTTAAACTTGTCTAGTAAATGGTAGAACCCCGTTGGATTTTGTGTCTGTCTCCAAAGGCCTGTTCTTTCTGTTAAACCACACTGTTTAGGGATAAACAAGACATTGGAACGGTGACTCCTGCTATGGGAGACACCTGTAGTCTCCACTCTCTAATTTCTTCCCCCTGTGTTAGTATTGATTCAGCTATGAGTGACAGAAAAGCCAGCATTCCAGTGGCTTAAGCAAGATAGATTCTTGTTCCTGTCGTGGGCATAGCGGGCTGTAGGACACTGTGTCGGGGACTCAGGGTTCTTTTACCTTGTTGCTCTGCTGTACCTATGTATTGTACGTGGCCTGCATGCCCAAATTCACCTCTTAGACCAATGTGACTGTCCCAGCAAAATCCGTTGTGTCCAGATTCTAGCCACGTGAAGGAGAAAAGTGTAGGAGAAGAGCATGTCTGCTAGCTTCAGGAATTTCCTGCAGGTTAAGCTAAGTTCTGCTTACACCCCCTTAGCCAGGACTCTGGTTTATGGTCACAGCTAGCTCCAAGGGAAAGTGGAAATTGCCCAACTAAACTGAGGAGATCCTGTTAGGAGAAGGCTGTGTTTTGGTGGGGTAGGGTGGGGCAGGAGCCCTCTCTGCTGTGCGCTCTCTCTCTCTCTCTCTTCTCTCTCCTTGTATTCAACAAAGCTGACACAGGGCAGGGGTAGACAGTGAAGGGTGGGCAAAGAAAGGGTTATCTGGGCTGGAGGCAGGGTCTTACACCAAAGGTCAAGCTGAAGTGTTGCAGTCAGGATGGGGGACGTGAGCTCTTGGCCCCTTTATGCCCCCCTCTCTTCCCTTCTGTTCTCTGCACTGGACTGGCTGCGGGGACCCACCTAGGGGGTTTTGGAGAGGGATGCAGGGTGAAGATCTTCACTCTGGTTTTTTGTTCATCCTTACCATTTGGCTAAGCTTTGTCTCTGCGTCTCGGCTAGGCTCGCTTCTGACCACCTCGCGGGGTTTTCCGAAGCCGTAGGCAGAGTGTGCAACATGAGCAGGAGTTCTTTCCTCCCCTTAGGTCTCAGAACACTTCCTTCTGGGGACCTGGCTGGCGTGACCTCATGGGAAAGTGTGATGGGAACAGTCAGGCTCACATGGGTAGTCTCTCCCTCAGGGACATTATGGTCACGTCATTGTATTTCACGCTAGTGGGAAGCTGTAGGTACGAAGACGTGAGTCCTCAAGTGGGTGCACAGCGGTTAAGAGCCAGGGTGGTGGAGTGCGGAGACCTGGGCTTGAGTCCATGTTCTGCCTGTGACTGGCGACTTTGGCGAAACTCCCTAACCCCTGAGTCCCAGGTTCTCTGCTTAGAAACAGGATGGGTAACTTTGCGGGGAAGTTTGTGAATGAAAAGGGGCGGTGCGTTAGAATTGCCTGGCTTAAAACTAGGACAGCCTGTGCTTAAAACTGATTGTCATGTCCACTATTATGTCAGCATGGAGCCCGGTTCCTGGAACACTGTAAACAATCAATGGTAGCAGTCAGCATTACAGGCTTCTGGCTTTTCTGGGCCCTGCATTTCTGGCCCCAGCAGCAACTGGGCAGGCCACCGGGTGTGGGGGGTCTGAGAACTAGCACCTTTTGCCCTGTGATTTTGGAGAAGGAAGTGAATGCCTGTAGCCCTGCTCTTTCCTTGCCCTCCAGGATCCTCCTTTGTCTTTTAGTTGATTGCAAACAGCAGGGTTTCTTCTCCCCGTTTCTTGGTGCTTCTCCTTCTTCCTGCCTTCCTTTAAAACCCAGTCCTAATTCAGCCTGACCCACCAGTGACAGGGACCTTGAATGCATGTTGCAAAGTGAACTAGAAGACAGTGAGTTGGACAAATTAACTGCTTAGTCTGAAGAAGGCAGGTCAGCTGCCTCTTGCTGAGAGCTGTGACAGTAGCTTGGTGTGTCTGCTTTTCTTTCTTTCTTTCCTTTTTCATTTGCGGTTCTTCAGGAAGAGTCAGCTCAAATACCTTTTCTTTCTGTAAGTCTTACTAGCCCTCCTATAGAAGTTCAAGTTCTATCCCTGATCCTGCACCTGGGAGTCACCCTTCTCTGCTCCTCTAGATTGAGGTTATCTTCCTCTGCTCTTCCTGCCAGTGGTCCCCCATTCCTGATGCTTCGATAAGAGGCGAACCTTCCATGACCTTCTTACTAGAGGCCACCTTTCTCTGCTCCTACACCAGGAGTTCAAATTCCCTTCTCTGAATCTCAGTAAAAGGCTAAACCTCTTCTATAGCGTTCAGACCTCCTGGGATGTTATCAAAGCCTTCAGTTTACTTTTCTTTCTCTTTCAGTCTCCAAGGGGCATCCCCTCTTGTTCTCTCCATGAGACTGCCACTCCTCCCTGATGGTGGTAAGGATGTGCCATCCCTTTCTTCACGAAGCAACTTGTCGCTTACTTAGCTCAGCCACTTTGTACCTCTCTAGCTGGTTCAACTTCCAGGCATGTGATGAGTGGCTGAGCCTTAGCCTGAGTGACCCTTCAGCCCCTTTCTGTGCCCATTTCCCTGGCATGAAAATGAGGCTGCGTAGCAGTCTCTGCCGCGTACAGAGGTGGTAGAAGGTTAATTAACAGTCATCGGGAAAGGGCTATTCCACCCTGTGCAGAATTCCAAGAGAACACCAGTGAACTCTGTCATTATAATAATGCAGGTGGTGGGAGCCAGCACTATTTAGCCTAAGGTCTTCCCGGGGCAGGTCAAGGTAGGTAGGTGATTTCAGAAGTTGGCAGAGATCCAGCTTTGTGGCTCTTGAGTGGCCCCAAAGCGTCCTAAATCTGACTTTCCTCCCCTTCCTGTGTTTGGCACTATTTTTTCACCCTCGAAGATTCTGCATATTCTGTACTATCTTTCTGCAAATCTACCTACCCCATTTTATCATGCTTTTAATTTCATGTGTGACCCTCGGGGCATAGAACTGGCCCAAGCTCTTCAATCTTGCAGATGTGGAAACTGACCCCTCTCCCCAGGCTGGGAAGGGAATTGTTTGGGGCTCTATCACAGTTACAAAGGTTCAAGACAGACCCCGAAGCCTGATCTCAGACCCAGAGGTCTTTCATCCCACCGTGCATCTTCTTCTCTCATCCATCCATCCCTCTGAGCTCTGTTGGAATTACTCAAGCCACTTACCGTTTGATCCTGGTCAGTTAGATGCAGCAAACAGACACTGAACATGCAGTGTCTGTGAAGCTCTGTGCTTGGCTCTAGAATGATTGATGGAAACACTGCTCTCAGCGAGTGCTTGGTACCTACTCGGGGTGCGATGAATGTGTTGAATGACTGCATTATTCGTCCTTTAACCCCAAGCTTTAAGCACAGTGCCTGGAACATGGAAGTTGTTCAATATCTTTTTATTGAAGAAGGATGAGTGAGCTCTTAGCAACCTCCCATGGGGCTTCTGCAGTTCACTGCCTACTGCCAGGTGAACCTTTCCCAGACACAACGCTGATAGAGTCACCTCCTCTGTTCCTTGCTCACAAACTTCTAGTAGCTTCCCCTTTTCTAACTAACACCGAGGTATGTACTTTGTTGTTTGGTATGCTTAGCCTTGTCAGATGTGGGATCAACTTTCCTCCCCTCTTGGCTACCTTTTATGAACATACACTGTGGCTAAAAGGACCTCCATATCCAAGCTATATACACGCCCATGCCTTTCCATCTCAGGACCATGGCTAATATGCTCCCACTGTCTGGAATCCATGCCCTCCACTAGATCCCAAATGTTCTGATCCTTTGTCTCCTTGAGGGTGTAGCTTATACCCACTGCCCCTATCCACTGGTGGAATGTTGACCGTTCATACTCCATCTTAAGTGTTACCACTCCACATGGACTCCACACTACTGTTCTTTAGCTTAGCCTGGTTTCCTGAAGATACCCTTTCTTGGCATTTGCAAAACTTTCTCACTCTTTACTCTAGTTGACGAGGTCCTTGAAGGGTTAGGAGAATGCCCATATTCCAAGTTCCACCCCCTCCCCTACAGATGTGGGTACTTCACAGTTATCTTACAGGTATGGAAGCAATACTTGCTTCAGTCCCTTCTGCGGGAAGCCTTTTGTCTGCCCGTCCTCCCCCTCCACAGCTGCCACTGGAAGTGATCTTTTCAATATCTTGCTGCGGAAATTTCTTTGTGAAATTTGGTATTTCTACTTGCACTCATCGGTATTATTTCCAGGCCTGTTTTATTCCTGTGATCTGTGATCAGCCTTCAGGTTTTAGTATTGTAGAAGGTGGGAGGGTGGGAGCCAAAGCTTGTTTGAGTCTTGGCTCCAGCCATCGACTTGCTCTGTGACCTTGGACAAGGCCCCTTTAAACCACGACCACACTTTTAGTTTCCACGTCTATGAAGAAGGTGCTGGACTAAAATTAGTGGTCACAAACCGGCTGCCCACGGGCTACATCTGGCACACACGTATCACTTTGCTTGGCTGGTAAATGTTTTTTGTTTTTTTTTTTTTTAAATGGAGAGGCTTCCAAAGTGAATGAAAAAAAAAAAAATAAGGTATCTCACATGACAGCTGGATTCCCAGCTTCTCTGGAAAAAAATTAAAAGAGCTGCCAAAACTGGGCTTTCTTCCTGCAGTTGGTAGTGGTCTCTTCGGAAAGGGGTTTGAACCCCTGGTCTTCCCTCCCGGTAACTCCCAAGGGCCTGGGGCCACTTGTCATGTCTCATCGTGCGTGTGCTCCTGATTTTCTTCTATCCATTTTACCCCACATTCGCTTAGCTACCTGCCCGGCGTCTGCAGGCTTGAGGTTGGAACTCCTGAATTAACAACGGGTAAGGTCCGAGTAAGCTCACTCCCTTTCCCCCACTCAGTTTCTCTCACGCCCCTTTTATTTTCTCTATTTCATAAAAATCCCCCAAATCCCACGCTGTCATTTGTCAGGGAAGGGGTGGTGGGAAAGTGGCATTATCTTGACAATGGAACATCTCCCCTTCCTGTAATCCCTGCGCGTCCATCCTAATTACTTCCTTATCAGTCTGCGTGAGGACATACAGCAGGTAATTAGTAGGGGGATTGATGACACAGTCTTCCTCCTTATGGAGTCCGGTGGTAACGAGAGGCAGGGACAGGAGACGCCGGATCTGGGAAGGAGAGTGGGGTTCTGGGCCCATGTGCCCAGTGCCTTAGTCATATGCTCGGTCTAGGTCAGCCCAGCTCAGGCTCAGCACTGCCTGGGCTGGCTGCTCTCTTGAGCATCAGAGAGGGTGCCTGGAGAGCCCAAGGCAACAGAGCAGATGGGAGGAGGAGGGCTTTGCTGTCTGTGTCTGGTTTGGGGGCTGGGGGGGGTAGGAGGTGAGCCCTGCACTGTGGCCCCAACATCCTCATGTGGATCAGCTGGACTAGCCTTGTGCTGTCTGGACCTGCCGGAGTCTCGCCTGTCATCAGCCGCTCCCACGGGGATTGGGGCCAAGAATCTACACTTCAGATGGCGTCTCTTGTCTGCCTGTTTTATTATTAAATAAGTTACATGGCTGATGCAACAGTCTCGCCAACCAGCTGCTCTAATGTCTAACTCCTGTCTTCCCTAGTTTATTGCTCCTGAAACACCACGTGCAGTGTCTTAGACCCATTATTTCTCAGAAGCCCAGCCCATTCCTGCCTGTCCAGCTGTGGGGTCACTTAGGACCAGTCCTGCCTTCTGTAGTAAGTGTCCCTCAACCTCCCTTCCATCCAGCTGCCTTTGAGACGCACCTCGTCCTTGTGGACTCAGAGAGGCAGACAGCCAGCCTGTGGCTGCCTTGTTTCTTTTGAAGCTGCTCACATTTCTGCAGTAGTTCCCCTTGGATATTGGGGAAAATCGCAAACCCTGAGGGGGGCCAGCCGAGGCCACCTCTCTAGCCTCCTTGCTGCGAGGGCCTGTATCTGCTTCCTCAAACCCATGGCCAGCCATGCTGAATTTCTTTTTCTGTTTGTTTTTTGAAGGAACCACATTCAGTATGTCTCCCTGGATGTTCACATCTGCTCCCTCGAGATGGAACACTGGTTCTGTCTCTCTCTTTGTTTTTGTTTTGTTTTGTTTTTTGTGTGTGTGTGAGAGAGAAGGCGGGAGGCAGAGACAGACTCCTACATGAGCCCCCACTAGGATCCACCCAGCAAGCCCACTAGGGGGTGATGCTCTGCCCGTCTGGGGCCCTTGCTTTATTGCAATCAGAGTCATTTTTTAGTGCCTGAAGTGGAAGCCAAGGAGCCATCCTCAGCACTCAGGGCCAATGCAAGCCATAGCAGCAGGAGGGGAATAGAGAGAGAGAAAGAGAAAGATAGAAGCAAGAGGGGGAGGGAGGAGAAGCAAATGGTCACTTCTCCTGTGTGCCCTGACCAGGTATTGAACCCGGGACATCCACATGGCAAGCCGACGCTTTACCACTGAGCCAACCCGCCAGGGCCTGGTTCTTTTTCTGTCTCTTGAAAATCGATGTCTCCTGTAGCTCTCAATGTAAAAGCCACACCCTCCTGAGAGCCTGTGTGGCTGCGGCTGGGTGGGTGGGTGGGGGCTGTCCTGTGGCTCCCAGAGCAGCACTGTGCTCACCCGATCACGTCCTTCTCGTATGGTGTTGGGCCCTGCAAGGGCTGACTGGCACATGTTTCTCCCCGTGAGGAGGGCGTGTGACCATGTCTGCCTTGTTTCTCATTGTGCCTCCCGAGTCTAGCACTGGTATCCAGCTGACAGGCAGTTTTGTTGATTGATTACATGAATAGATTTAAAGAGAAGTAAAGTCAGCTCAGTTTTCCTCTGAGTCTCTGTTTTCTCATCGACAAAGCATGTGTGTTGTTATTATTATTCACTGTCTACAACGAGGACAAAAAGTAAAAACGCACATGCTGTAGGAACAGCAGAGTACCTGCCACATGCTTCCAGGTGAGGGAAATAATTCATAGGAGGAGAGTTGACCCTGGGCATGCGTATTTCACACTGAACGCGTGTGGACTTCTCACACTGAAGGTCTCTTTGTGGTCACTGAATCCTCATTGAGTGTGTCCAAGGCTAGTGGTTTAAGATGAAAACGGAAGGTGAGATGGTATTTATTCTGCAGAATGCGGGCTGGCTTGGGGCCCCTCCTCTTGGGACACTCCGGGGTCCTAAGGTTGGCAAAGACATACAGTGCTTTGGAAGCTGAGGTCCGTGTTCCCCAAAGAGACTCTATCTGGAAAGAGGAGCTAGAGCCAGGAGATCGATGCCAGACCTGGGATGAAAGCAGGTAGCATCCAATGGTGGTGGTGGTGGTGGTCTGCCAGAGGGAAGGTCTTATTTGATTGCCTGGAATGTCAGTTTACGTTTGAGAATGAGGCTTCATGGGTCAGAGGAGGGCCAGACAGACTGTGTCCCGATCAGTTTAGTGCGGCTGATTTTTGTTTTCGCAGAAGAAATTGCTCCTGTTTTCTTTGTGTGTGCATGCACACACAGAAAAATGGCTTGCTCTAAGGTCTGCACCAGACCTGTTATGGGAATGGATAAACTTCAGCCCTCCGGATTGTCAATCTAACATGGCTAAAACTAAATTAAAAAAAAAAAAACTGCAGAGAGGAGGAATTGGAATACCTTAGTTTTTTGTTTGTTGTTTGTTTTGGGTTTTTTTAACCTGTATTAAATTCTGATCTTGACTCTAGGAGAAGGGGAAAGAAAATCATTGTTTCTGTTCCAGCCCCCGAAGGTCCCTATTACGAGGTAGTTTGAAGGAATGTAATAACACCGCCAGGGACAGGAGAGCGTGTGGAAATGCCCACAGTCCTTCATTCAGGTCCATGCTGCTGCAGGGAGAAGCGGGGCTGCTCAGCTGGGGCCCAGCGGCAGCTGTGCTGGAGCACCCGGTGGGCACCGGCACCGGCACCGCCCACCCCCGCCCCGCCCCCGCCGCCGGCTGCGTCACTGCCCGGGCTCACCAGTGCCCGGGCCTGGGGAGAGGGAGCAGTGGGGTGCTCTCTAGACCCCAGGGGGCAAAGGCAGAGATTTTACATATGGCTCCTGCAGGAAGCAAGGCAGCAGAGCATGCTGGAAAGACGGGAGGCCAGACTGGCCGAGTGGGAGCTCACAGACTGAAGTTCCCAAGACCAGTTGTGCCATTTGCTCCCTGTGTGACCCAGGAAGCATTATTTCTGCTCTCTGGGAGTTCACTGCCCTCTAGAAACGCCTCGTCATACTAGCCTGGGACGCAGCATCGGCATGTACGTCAGGACGTGATGAGATAGGCATGATGGGCCTGACACAGTCCCCATGATTAAGTGTGTGCGTTCTGCGCATGCGTTTATTTGATCAACCTCGGCCGTAGTGTTAGGAGCTAGGAATTTAGCTATCATGAGGCAAAGACTCGGCCCTCAAGAGAAATGCCAGGTTTCGCCCAAGGCTACAGAGAAATGACCGCAGTGTCACAGGGCCTCACCTTGCTTTCAGGCGAGGGAAGCGTCTCTCTGCCATCCCAGTTTTAGGGGACCCCGGGCAATTCTGCAGAGGAAGTGACTCCTGAACTGAAGAACTTTACTGGGTTGCCAAGTGGTGAGGTGAGAGTAGGGCTGAGGCAGAGATCCCAGACAGGAGACAATGTGCAGGAATGGGTGGTAAGGAATACCGCGGTATGTTCAAGGACCTGGGGTCAGTTCTGTAGGATGAGATCAGCAGTCTCTTTATACGGTTTGTTTTTTTCTTTCTCCATGGGATGCGGTTTTCCCCCATAGGGGACATTAGGCCATCTTTGGAGATATTTTGGGCTGTCACAATTGGTGGATAGGGTATATGGTTCTGGTATCTAGGAGGTAGATGCCAGGGACACCGCTCAGCATCCTCTACTGCACAACAGAACCCCTGCGGAAGGATTATCCGGACCAAACCAGAGCAAGTCCTGCATCTGAATCAGCCTTCCCTGTGTCCGTCCGTTCCAGTGGGATTAACTCAAACCCGTGGTGTGGTAGCGAAGGGATGGGGCTGGGGGCCGGGCAGCCTGTGTCTCCCCGTCCATGTCTTGTGGGTCTTGGCCACTACCGTCTCAGGTCTAGATCTCTTGGCTTCCGTTTCCTGGTGTGTGAACAGGAGACCCCTGACAGAGAGTTCATCTAGACCCCCGGTTCACTCGTCATGCCATTCTGTGAAGTAGGGTGGGACAGACTTGTCCTTCCCATCTTCTAGGACAGTAGAATAACTTCTCTGAGGCAGTACTGAATGAAGTGGTAGAATCCAGGTTCTGGTGCACTGTTTTCCTGCTGTGCTAAGTGCCTCCCTGCGCGACCGAGAGGAAGCATCGGACTGAAATTCCGGTGAAAAATGATCGAGTGTTAGACTTTCACATGGAAGGTGCGACTATAGATCTGCATAAAGCACCCCATCATGGGGCCTCGCGCCATATCTAATAAAAAAAGTATGTCCAGGGAGGAGCACAGCCCTTCATGATGACTTCAAGCTTATCAGGATAAATGGTTCTCTTAGAGCAAATAGCTCGCCCCTTGGAAGAGAAGGACATTTTCCCAGGAGCCTTTGGAAGAAGCAATTTTCTAAGTGGTGCCCTGTGTAAAAACAAATGGGCCTTCATTTGCCTCTCACAGTAACTATTTGGGTCTCCCCCTCAGAATCAGCAGAACCAGTGCCAGCCCAGGTCCTTCTGGAGTACTTGGTTTTCACAAAGTGCTTTGTAGCTAGAAGGTCACAGGTGGCTCTTCAGCCCCCAGACCTTTGGCTGGGTAGCACCTTGTGGCAGAAGCAGCAGCGAATGGCTGAGACACAGGACTCAGGTTATCACCCAGATACCTGCTCGGGGTCCATATGGACGACCCTTCCTCCCTGGGAGGCTCAGTGTTCCCTTGCAGAATGAGGGCATTGGATTCATGCATTCTAAAGCCTCTCCACATCGTGTCCAGAGCTGTGTTGGTTCATTCATACCTGGATCCTGACCGAGAGAACCCCAAGCTGCCTCAACAGGAGAGGGACGACTCATTCTCCAGAGAGTGCAGGATGAAATTAGCCTAGACTTCCGATGCTGGCCTTCCTTGTCTCAGAGGCTCTGCAAGCGTCAGGTGACTCTCCCAAATGTCTCCTTCATCCAGTCAGGAAGAAGGAAAGTCGAAGATGGATCAAGCCTTGAGTGGAGGCCCGGGGAATTTAGTGACCTAAACTAAATTCTGCCTGGCTGTGGCCGTGCTGGCTTCAGATGCACAATGACAATAGTAACTCACATTTATAAAATGTAGATTTTTCATCCTGGCAGAGTTACAAAGTGTGTTGCATATAGTAACATATCTAATCCTCTCAAGAATCGGAGGCAGGCATTATTAGTGCCCCCATTTTACAGATGATAAAACGGAGGCATAGAGCATATGAGCAGCTTTTCAAAAGCACACAAATCAGAGATGAGCAGAGATGGGAGTTGAACCCAGTCCAGGTGGTTCCATAGACCACCACCTTACCTCTGTGACACTCTGCCTTACCAGTGAGTATCAAGTGACTTGGCAGTACATTTCCACTCTGCCTGCATTCTCCTGTGGCTCCAGTAGAGATCTAAAGAGAAGGGGAGGTATTCTCGGCCACCTTGGACCTGGTATCTCACTGAGCTGCTCCCAGCACCTCTGACCAGGGGTTTGACCACCCTACCCACACTCAGTCTTGCCAGCTCTCTGCCCTGGATCCCAGCCCATGGCTGGAGTTCACAGATAAGGGCTGTCACGTTACCTGTCTTTACAGCATTTAAGGGGCCCTGACAGTGCTGGGGTTAGCATATGTTGCTCCTGTACCCATGGCCCAGCTTTCTGGGGAATCCTGACACCGGTTCTCCCAAGGTCAGGGGTCTGAGAGGCTGGTCTCTGCCATGGTGTTAATCGATGGCAGTGGATGGAGATGCGGCTTCTCCCCAGAGAATCTGCAGGTGCCCAGGGGTGCTGCACTGCCTTCCATTCAAGGCCTGGGACCCACATTCCCCATAGCGTGGGGAGCAAGAAATGTAAGCCCGTCGCCAGGAGATGTGAGTTAAAAATCTTGTTTCTGCTTATAACTCACTATGTGATCCAGGGCAGGAAACTCAGCTTCCCTGGCACCTTGGGTTCTCCATCTACAAAATGGGGCCAGAAACTGACCTTTATCAATTTTTTCCTTCAACAGATCTGTGCTGAGCGCCCACTATTTCTGCATTGTTTTAGGCTCTCCTGAGTCAGCAGTGAGTGAGAGCTGAGTAGAGTCAGCTCTACATTCCCTTTTGGTCCAGCATTTTATGAGTCTGTGGTGAACATTGAGCTTGTGGCCCCTGGACCACAGCGTGACCCCTTCTACTGTCTCTCTGCCCTCTGACCCCCAATGAGCTCTTGTGAGAGACAAAGATACTGCCATTTAGAGCAAGGGCACCATGCCTTTATATCTATCTATCTATCTATCTATCTATCTTTCTTTCTCTCTCTCTCTCAGTAATGAGTTCTCAATACTCTCCTGTAAGTTATATTTAGTTTTTAATTCCCTCCCATTTATGGATGAGATCCTAAACCACAGAGGGAAGGACTGTCTTACCTGGAGGGAGTCAGATAATAGTGGTAGAGCCAACAGGCAGCACAGCGTTATGCGATTCTAAAGGTCACAGTGAGCAAAGAAAGCCCTGAGAGGGGAGAGGTTAGCGGCGTGGCCCCGAACCAGAGAGTGGAGTCTGAGCTCTTCGGTTTGAGATCAGTTATCAAATCTCTGCTCACTTAAGTTGTTTTCATCGGCGTGATGGGGTTGATATGAGTATCTATCTCCCAATATTGTTGCGAAGGAGACACGAGCTAGTTCATTTAGATCCCTTAGAAGTGTGAGGCACGTGGCAAGCACTCAGGAGACATTACTTGTTATATTGACCAACTGCCTATGATTTTTTGTATAAGGGCCACCTGTATTTGCATGCCTGAAGATTTAGTCTCTGAAGTTCCTCTGTGTCCAAATACTCAATATAGCCCCCCCCCCTCCCCGATTTTCTATTGAGGAGGGCGAAATTCAAGTTAAGAAGACCTCCTGGCAGGCTCTGGCAAAGCAGCTCAGTTGGTTTGAGCATCATCCTGATATGCGAAGTTTTCTGTTTGGATCTCCAGTCAGGGCACATACAAGAATCAATCAATAAAAACAAAACAAAACAAAAGAAACAACCCTCCAGTCAAAGATGAATCTCAAATGGTCAGAGTCGGGAGAGCTGGCCCCCTCCATGCTGGGCTGAATTTAGGGAACGGAAGTGAACTTAATGAAAAGTTCTGTTTCTTGGTTTCAAAGAAACAATGTGCCAAGTTTGGGAGCAAAGGAAGGGAACGGACATTCACCGGAAACTGCTTCATGCCAGATTCTGCACAAATCACAGCAGGCCTGGTCAAAAGAAAATGTTATTATTTCTGTTTTATAGACGAGGAAGTGGAGCTTCAGAGAGTTAGAGAGATTTGTCCAAGTCCACATGTCTGGTAAGGAATGCATCTGGGATCGTAGTCCAGGCTGGCACCGGAGCCACAAGCTGGCCATTGACCCATCGTGGCCGTGGGTTGTCACCAGGGGGAAACTGGGCAAAGCAGGGCAGCCTCACTATCTTAGCAGCTCAGCTGGGTGCAGAGATTGTGCCTTAAACATCGCTGTGCTTGTTTCTTGAAATATAGGAAGGGCGATGATTGTGGTGTAGCATATTTAAAAGTTCTTACGACACCGTGAAATACCTTGGATCATTTAGGAAGGTGTAGTCACTTATGATTCCAGCGAGGCTAGAGGTTCTCAGGGGATTTTGATGGAAAACAGGAATCAGGGTGTATTGGCATAAGTCCTATTTGTTGTTAGTGTCCTGGCTGTGTACTGAAAGAGCCAGTCTTCCCTCGTGCACCTGTTAAAATATCTCAATTTCAAATCATTCTTAGTTCTTTCCATGGGGAATCACTTCCCAAGAGTTCTCTTTACCTGACACAGGTGGCCTCCAGAAACAGTCGGGTACATTTTTCATCAGTAGGCACCTGAGCCATCACCTCTAGTATTGCAGGATAAGACGCAGGAAGGGCAGGTTTTGCTGAGCAGTGGAGGAAAGAGCTGAGAGACTTTGTCATGAAATAACCCTACTCAGGTTAGAGCTGAGTAGGGGTGCATTGAGAAAACCCAGGTGTGCGTGAGATTTGGGGAGATGGAAGTGATCTTTAGGTTTGGCCACTGACACCACTCCCCAAGCCCTGGGATCATGGCTAATGCAGACCCTGGTCTTCCTAAAATGCAGTTTGTTCACCTGGGTAATGCTTCACTCCAAAATAGAGGGTGAGGCAGAGAGAGTAGAACTAACTCTGTGTGTGTCTACTGCGGGTGAAACAGTTGTTAGCAGTGTTTTATGAAAACAATAAAATCTAAAGCCAGTAACTACGATTGGGATTTGCCATCCTTTCCAGCAAGGTGTCCTTGGGGATTGAAGCCTTAAGGCATTGTCTAGCAGTGCATTAAAAACCCGTTAAAAGCCTCTGCCTGTTAGTTAGGGATGTGATACACAGTGTTTGGGGCTTTGTTCCTGCAAAAGAGGGGATTGTGAGAAGGAGGGTTTGGGAAGCAAGGACATAAGTGTCAGAGCACAAAGGAAAAAGGAAGATTCAGAGAAAATGTAGAAGGTGGGGATAGGTCTCATTGGGTCCGGTGGCCAAGGCTCTCCATACTTACCTTGAGACATGGAGGTGCTGTTTCTCAGTTCTCATCCACGACTCTGTTCTGAGCCATCTGTTGTTCACATATAGAGTGCACGTCTGACATAGGAGTCCTTCCCCAGAGTGCAGTGCCTGCTGGGACTGGGCAGTACCGGAAGCTCGTGTCCGGTGACTCTGCAAGGTCACCCAGAAGGCAGTGGTCTCAGCTTTGTGAGCCCGTGGTACCCAGTGGCTTGTGTATCTTTTAACACGGTGTCTTGCACTTTTGTGGCCAGAAATCTTTCCCCACTTTCACCTGGCAAACATCTGTCCTCTTTTCAGCACTGCACTTAGACATCTTCTGTCCCGGGCAGGGGGTGGGGTGGGGGAGCTTTCCATCGTCGCCTTTTAAAGCATAGTTGATCATCACCTCCTATGTGCTACCTTCTGTAACGTGTGTGCTTCTGAGGCTGCTCGGGTGCACGTGATGAGCTGAATGTCCACCCCGCCACTCGGAGGCCATGCTGGGGCAGAGGGAGACCCGGTCTGATTTCTCCCTGTCCCGCGAGCCTCCTATTATCACAGGCTGCCTTGGGGCTGGCGCTTAGTAAATAGGGGAGAATCCCAAAGCAAGAGCCAAGTCAGAGCCAACACCCAGGTATCCACCGTCTTGACAATCTGCTCTAACAACATACGCGCCCTCCCCAAGGCTGCTGTCCCAGGGCCACAGAGGGGGCGTCAGTGCTGACAGTGAGGGGCAGGGGACATTGACAGTGCCAACCAATGCCCTGTGTGTGAACAGCTGGGTGCGATGGTGAGTGAGGTTTCTAAGCATGGGTTCTTTGATGCTGGCTTTATTCTTTTTGTCAGGGGTTAGGCACAGGAGAGAAGTGACGTACAAAGGGAACCCGTAATAATAAACACACGGGTTCCCACAAGTCTCTGGAGTCCGCAAACTGCGCTGGGGGTGAGACGCCATGGGGTCTGTGCTCACAGGACCTTGTATTTTCCACCGGTTATGGTATTCTTTTTTTCGGTTATGGTTTTTATTGGAGTTCTAAAAGGATTCGTTACGTTCCAAAAGTTTTCAGAAGTCTTGGACTTCTGATCTTTTGGTTTTTAAAATAGGAGCACTGAGGCCCAGGGAGGGAGATGGGCTTGTTCACAGTCAGATGGCCTCAGTCAATGGCAGGCCTGGGTTGGAGCCCTGGACCTCTCCCCTGTTCTCAGGGGTTTATTTATAAGCCAGAATTCCAAACCTCGTCTTTGGACATCATCTGATTATCTCATGTTCTGGAGACATATATCTGTATTCCTTTTATTTCTACTTCATCCTTTTCTATTTTTCTAAATTAATGTGTGCATTGTACATGGAAAATTTAATATCACAGTGATAAATGAGAAACCAGCATTGCTAACTAAAATTAGAAAGCCACTATGAGAATAAATACAAGGAAAACAAACAATGCTATACATTCTAGCCAGCCCATGCCAGCAGCCAGGGGGTATGTGAGTCTGAGGCCTGCCCTCTCTGGGCTGTTGGAGACAATGTAGTACCTCAGTGAGACTTCCTCCCGAAGGTCAGCAGAAGGACTGGAAGAGATGGCAGAGGAGACAGCTTTCTCCTGTGTGATTCTCTGTTCATTAATTTGGTGAGAGTCCTGCATGCAGTCACACTCTGCACCGCATTGCTGCATTTTCTCACACTTGGGACCCCTAATGTATAAGCGGCAGGAGTAAAGGCTCGAGGGGTAGGAGGGTTTTTTTTTAACATTATCATAGCTAATCTGTACTGAGTGCTTACCCTGGGGTTGGTGTTTTACATACTGCACCTCCTTTGATAAATACTGGCAGCTGGGGAGACTGTGGGTCCTCTAAGGACTTGGCCTCCTAGGGACTAGCTATGGGAGCTGAGCTCCACCCTGGGGGTCTGGCTCCAGAGCACCCCTCCTGACCATTCTATTCTGATCACGTGGGGTGGGGCTCTGAGGCTCTTTGAACTTGTTCTCCTCCAGGCAGGCCAGGAAGGGCTTCCTTAAGTGAGCAATGGTTCACTTTGTAAATATTGATGAGTACTTACTCTGTGCCAGGCACTGTGCTAGGCTCTTGGGGGCTGCAACATTGAATAAAACAGGCAGGTGGCTTGTATCTTTGGAGCTTTCTGTCTCATATGTGTGTGTGCATAGACAATTAAAAGGAATTAATAAATTGGTAAATAATAACGTCTCTTTGGAGCACAGGTGGCTGGCAACCCCATTGATTCTTATGAACTTGCGTTTCACACGTTAATTTCCTCTGGGCCTGTTGCTATCCCTCAGTTTTTGCATCTGTTAAACAAAGCCTGGCTTGTTGGCTCAGTGGTAGAGCGTCGGCCTGGCATGTGGCAGTCCTGGGTTCGATTGCCATCCAGGGCTTACAGGAGAAGTGCCCATCTGCTTCTCGATCCTTTCCCCTCTTCTTTATCTCTCTTTTCCCCTTCCACAGCCAAGGCTCCATTGGAGCAAAGTTGTCCTGGGCACTGAGGACGGCTCCATGGCCTCCACTTCAGGCGCTAGAATGGCTCCGGTTGCAACGGGCAACACCCCAGATGGGCAGAGCATCATCCCCTAGTGGGCATGCCGGATGGATTCTGGTTGGGCACATGCAGGAGTCTGTCTCTCTGCCTCCCTGCTTCTCACTTCAGAAAAATACAAAAAACAAACAGCAACAACAAAGAACAAAGGGGTAGATAAGATGTCCAATCCCTAGGCTCTGAGATGCCAGCGGGTTTCTGTGTCCCCTTTGTGGCTGAGGCCAGAAAGGCTGTGTGGATGATGATGGCAGGAGCTTTCACTTTGGACTGGGTCCTAGGATCCAGAATGACTGGCATCTGCTTCTGGTGAGAAGGGGGGTCCTGGAAATCATTTGTGACTGGTCATGAGCAGCGTCTACCAGAGATGATTTCATTAGGAGGATAAATTTAGAAATCAATTATGAACATTCTGTTGTCTTCCCCATATCTTCTCGTAAAGTGACTTTTCCTTTTTGATAAACCGACCAGTTACTGGGGGCTTGCATCTGTGCCTGACGCTGTATCGAGCACTTTCCGTGCATTAGCTCAATGAAGCTCACAACTCTGTCTCAAATTGGATTCTCCAGAAGCAGACCCAGGGGTGAGGAGAGGCGTGCAAGTCATTTTTTTGGGAGGTGGCCCCAGGAAGCACCAGTCAGACTAATGAGACAGGGCAGGGAAGTGAGCAGGGAGCTGCTGTGGGCAGCTAGGACTCAGTCCCCTGAGGAATGCTGGGGGACAGAAGAGAACAAGCT
Source organism: Rhynchonycteris naso (assembly GCA_037038555.1). NCBI lineage: Eukaryota > Metazoa > Chordata > Mammalia > Chiroptera > Emballonuridae > Rhynchonycteris > Rhynchonycteris naso. Next base: position 16,890,068 of record CM072996.1, read on the forward strand.
CAGGACTCTCCTAGTCTGGGGCATCTATCCTTGTCATTGGTAGGGGTTACTCCAGGTTGAGGCATGGGGAGAAACTCCCTGGTATTTCTGGTCTTAGCCCTCAGTAAGGGTTAGGAAAGCCCTGGGCAGAGTGCAGGTTTCTGCAGGATGAAGCTCTGTTGACCGGTACTGGAAGGTGAGTGCCAAGGGGGGTGTGGGCAAGGCACAGACTGTCAGCTGCTCACCCTGCCGCGTCAGCACCGTTACCAGCCTCATTCAGTGTGAGGGGACTGCGGCTGAGGAAGGGGACGTGTCAAAGGCAGAACCAGCTACCAAGCTTGCAGAGCCATGGCAGGGTGAAAACTGGGAGGCCCCTTGTTCAAAAATTATTAAGATTTTTCAACACAGTGACAGTGGAGCCTTACACTAAGCCTGGTGACCTTCTAAATGTCAGTCCCTGTGTGACTTCACAAGTCGTGCACCCATCATGATCTGGACAGAGATCTCAGAGCTGATAAGCGACAGACATCTCTGGAACCACTGGCCTGCCAGTCTCTAGCCCTTGTCTTTTTAACCCCAACCCTCAGTGCCTGTGGCTGTTTTCAGAGGAGAGGCTATGGGAAAAGAGCCCGAATTTTGTTTGAAAAAGCTGCTCAATTTTTTTCTTAGCTAAATCCCTTCTTCTCTCCCTTCTTCTCAGCTGGCTCATCTATAAAACAGAGGTGCCAGTGCTGTTGCCAGGGGTATGGAAGGAAGCCTTGGTCCAGCACTCTCTCCCTGGCTTAGGAGAGGGCAGCTCAGAAGCTTGCTCTTTCCTGATCAGCTTTCCTGCCTTCTGAGTCAGTGGCCGCAGGGTGAGGATGGATCTCTCGTTTGAAAATGCACAGCCTGCAGATGAGCATACGTGGCAGTGTCGCCTTGGGGTCTGAAGGGCAGGTCCCACTCTCAGTCCAGATGTTTCTGGTATCACGACCTTGGCCAGTGACCTCTCCCAACCTCTTTTGTGTGCTATCCTCTGCTAAATAGACAATACTGTGGAAAATGGGCCACCATAGGCAGGTAGTAGGTGCAGCTGCCGAAAGCGTGGTAAGAAGGATGCCGTAGGGCAAGGAGCATGGAGTTGGGCTGAGTGGGTCTGGATGCTGCCTCTGCTGTAGAAATCCTCGTTTTCACTTAGCGTCTTAATTTCTCTGAGCCAAATAGGTATGTAGGTATAGACGTATGTATGTGCATTTGTGTGTGCACATATGTGTGTATGCACAAATATATATGCACATATAGGAAGACACAAATAACGATATAACTGTCTTGCAAAGTAATGTAGAATTATGTGAGAACACATATGTCATAGGCTGGATGTATATTAACTAATGCTCATCGCTGTGAGGGGCTAGGGGATGGTGGAGGTCATTGTTGCCTCTCTCTTTTCCTCATTGATTTGGAAATTAATTGTGCAAATATTTTTAAAAGTCTGGTCAGGATTTAACAGGATCGATAAAACAGACACGAGCCCCGCAAGTCGAGGAGTTCCCCGGATGAAAATCCTGCCGCGTCCCCTTGGTGCCATCAGCATCCTTAGGGGACCTCGTGCAGAGAACGGTGCAGAGCATGTTGTTAGAGAAACAAAAAAGAATGGAAAAAGAAAAATGAGCTCTACTGCGTCTCAGAGCTGTTTCTCTACTTCTCTCCCTCCCCGTCTCCCCAACACTGTTTCATTCTCCTGCTTTTCTCATTTCCTTCCTTTTTTACCTAACCTTTCTTTCCTTCCTCATCTCTTTATCCGGTTCCCTGTTCCTGGATCAGGCTGGGAAAAGGCTTCCGAGCGCTCTGGGCACTTGCTGATGGAATGAAACTCCTAACAGCGCATTGGACAACCAAAGTGTCCCTCGCCAGAGGATTGGGTAAAGATGATGTGGTATATATACAAGGGAACACTACTCAGCTGTAGGAAATGATGACGTATTGCCATTCCTGACAGCATGGATGAACCTGGAGGACATTATACTGAGAGAAACAAGTAACTCAGAAAAAGCTAAGAAATGTATGATGTCACGCAGAGGTGGGATATAAAATCATGGGCATAAATAAAAGTGCAGTGGTTACCAGGGGAGGGTGCTGTCAAGGAGGGGACGGGAGTAAGAGGGACAAATATACGACGGAGGTGGAAAATGATTTGACTTTGGGTGATGGGCACCCAACGTAATCAACAGTTCAAATGCTATAGAGATGTTTACCTGAAACCTGTGTACTCTAATTGATCAATGCCACCCCATTAATGTAATTTTCTAAATAAAAAGAGAGTGCATTGGAAACGAGGAAACATCCAGGGACCAGGTGGTGACGCATGGCTGGCCAGTTTCCCTCTGATGGACCTGGGTGGAGAAAGGAAGCGCCTTGGGGCAAGCCAGTCTGAATTCAGACCTCCGCTCCTGCTCCTTGTTCACTGCAGTAGCACATCAGGCATGGGGCTCTTCCTGTGGGCTCCCCAGATTCTCTGTCTGCCAAATGGGCTAGCTTGTCACTCCCCTGAAGGTGTCCTGATGATGTAATGGATTGCAGCATGTGGTGGTGCTGACCACGTCGTGGTGTGTCTGTAAGAGCAGAGTGAGAGGTCTCAGTGCCTGCTTTCTGCTTCTGGATCCTGCTGCCTCCGCGTCCGGGGCGCCGGCTTTGGCTTTCCTGCCTGGCCTCCTGCTCTGCACCGGCAGTGGCAGCCCCATGGGGATGTCACCAGGACCGCCTTGGACTAGGCATCAGCAGACCTCTTTCTGCCTTGTGTCAGTCTGTCTCTTTCAAGGACATTTGGCTGAAGGGATGAAACAGGAAATCAGTGAAATGTTTTCTCCCCAGAACAAAATCAGAAAGGATTAAGTGGATGGACAGCTCTGGAACAGAGACTTTTCTGCTCTCCTCTGCTCCATGATGGCCTGTCAGTCAAACCGGAAAGAAAGAACACCTTTCAGAGACTGTGTGGGAGGACACTGGGTCTTTCTTTTTGAATCTAAATCCAGGCCTCTCAGAGGATATATCCAGAGATATTTCTGGGGTTCAGAGGGACATTTCCCATGTCAATTATGGGTCTGTGTATGTTAGGACATAAAGGAGAGCGTGGGTTTGTCCTTAGGCTCAATGTCCCTAAGTCTGTAGGCCTGTGCATGTCTGAGCATACATGTGGGTTTCTGCGGATGAATGCAGCCATCTATGTGTAAAGACACCAGTGCACATACGTGCATGTGAGTTTGAACATGCAGGATGGGGAGCGTGCATGGCAGTGCACAGATGGGGAGACCCAGGTGAACACCTTGTGAGCACGTTTCTATGCGAGCGCCCTGTGTGTGCGTGTGTGCATGTGATGTCAAAAGCTGTGTATCCATCTGTGTATGTGTGTAGGTGCATGGTGGTACCTGTTTATATATGTCAGGGAAAGCACAGATTCGCACGCATGCACAAACACTCATGATGCCTGTGTAGGGAAGGGAGCGACTTTGAAGGTCGCACATTTGAGCCTACATATAACATCACATATTCTGTAGCGTGTGTCTGTATTCACGCATGAGCGCATGGATTTGTGCATTTGTGCATTTGTACACGTGCAGTGGCTGCATGTGAACACAGGTGTTTGCATGGCAGGGAGATGTGGGTGTTACACTGGCATTACGCAGATGCATGGATTCACGGGGAGGTGCATGTGTCTGAGAGCTCACTGTGTTTTGGGAGTGCACACACATAAACACATCAATGTGGTGCTCCCCTGGCTGGGCATCTCTGGAGCTATTCCTGCGTACCTGTGAGTCCTCTAACCTGACTCCCTTCTGTGTTCTCTAGAGATGATATATCTACCTTTGTCTTCTCTGCCAGGGCCTGGTTCCTGCTGTGACAGGCACACCTGGCAGTGGGGTTCCTTCTAGTATATTCCCCATCATGCATTGGACAGGAAGAACCACAGTGGTGGTGGCTGTAGGAGTCACTAAAGAGGAACATTAGAAAAGCTGAAAAACTTGGAATAGACATTCACGGGATGAGTGCATGGGCAGCCACTTAAGTGGCCCCTACATCCCAGTTCCCATTTGTCATTGTTATGTGACCAAACTGCCACCCTGGCCGAGATTGCCCCTGTAAACTGTGGAGTGGAGGGCACTGCTCTCTGTGTTCTCTGATAGCAGGACAGTCTGCATTAAGACAGAGGACAAGGTGCAGGCACCTGTCTCACTGATATTGTTCCCTAATAAATCATCTAGGCAGCCTCTGAGGGTGGCATGACTGCTCCCATTCTATAGGTGAGAAGAGTGGGCTTGGGCGAAGGGAGCACTTGCTTCCTGGTGACAGAGCAAGTCAGTGTCAGAGCCAGGAGGCTACTTAGAATCTGCAGATGGAGTCCAAGAGTCTGTCCTTGAGGTCACGAAACTGGCTTTTCACCAGCCCCATTCCTGCCTTCCTGTGGAATCTGGCACAGCTCCCTGTCCTCCCTGAGTTGCTTTCCTGATTCTACATGAGGAGAGGAGACTCAGGGAGATGATGCCTGAAAGCTCCCAGCAGAGGGCCGGGTGCAGGGAAGGCTCCCTGGAAACATGTGCTGAGTTGGCTCAATCTAAATTCAGTTTCTGTGATTTTGGACGTGGAGCCAAAAGGCTGGGTAAGGGTGGGGTGTGGGGGCGTGACAGTTCAGAGGGATGATCATTCCTTACCCCACACCTTGATGATATTCTGGGTTGTACCCACAGCGCCCCGTGGAGAGGTCGTTGGACAGAGGTGATTCTACTGTGCAGTACGTTACAGACAAAGGCAGGCCCTAGTCACTTAGGGCCCACATCATCTGGAGTAAAAACAACATATTTGTGTGGCACAGAGGAGGTGGCAGTAGGAGCAGCGTGTCCTGCTGCCAACATTATTGAGCAAAAAAAGAAAAAAAACACCTTATTGAGGCCTTATGCTGACACATTATCTCAACACTGTGCACACGTGGACTTCATTATCCATCAACAATGAGGATGTTGGGAGGATGAAATGAGATTATATTTGCAAACAGCTGGGCACAGAGCCCTGCACACTGTACCATTTAATAAGTGTCAGTCTTTCTGTTACTTTATTTTTTTAATTTTTATTTACTAAGAATGGGGGGGGGGAGAGAAAGAGACAGACAGACAAACAGGAACACTGATCTGTTCCTGTATGTGCCTGACCAAGGATTGAACTAGCAACCTCTGCCCTTCAGGACAATGCTCTAACCAACTGAGCTATCCGGCCAAGGCATCATTCTGTTATTTTAGATTAAGTGGCTACTTTACGCTAGATCAGGCACTGTACTAGGCACAGGGATACATGGATGAATAGGACAGTCTAGTTCCTTCCTTCCTGTCATGTACACACCAATGACTGTTTATGATGTTACTTTCTCCGGATTATGTGAGGAAGAGGAGGCTTTGAGAAGTTATGTGCCTTCTGCAAGGTCATTCAACTAATAATAACTGGAGTGTCAAAGGTGGGAACCTATGTGGCTGGTTTTAGAGACTGAAACTGACCCTGGCGTTTTAAAGAAATGGGAGGGGATTTGAGCTTTTTTCATTGAGTCACTTTGTTTTAGTTTCCAAATGTCTTCCATCAGGTTGATTAGCATTAATCATAACCATAACCTTAGCACAGAGAACGTTTTACTCAGTGTACTTCCTTGTGAATTTTTCCTATGACTTCCTCTAATGACCTACTGAAGGAGTCAGGCGAGGGGTCAGCCTTCCCATGTGACAAAGGAGGGGACTCAGGTGCAGAGAGGCACACACAACTCAGCTAAGGTCACAGAGCCAAGATCGGAATGGAATTCGACTTTGACAACTGCCACGGGGCAGTATGGGAACAACATTCTATCATCTCGCTGGGGAGAGGAGTTTGGAATGTGAATGAAATAAAGCGGTGTCCCGGGTGCAGTGACAGGCATCCTCGTGCCTGGCCCTGCCAAGAATGGCGTGGTTTGCCATTACTCAGACGCTCGCCATCTTGGTGAGGAGGGACGTTGGGCACCTGAGACTTTTCCTCGTCCTTCTCTGGTGCGATCAGAAAACCAAGAGGGTCCTACTCTCCTCCTCACCCCCAGCACGGCCTCCTCTCCTCATCCCTTTCCTGCCACTGGGCATCATCAGGTCTAAATTAGACTGAATGGTGTGAAATTGCAAGTCAAAAGGGTCCTATAATCATCGGGCTGATGGCCCAGGGCTCTGTGCTCCAGAGCTGCGTTATAAATACGGGTAATGGAGTAGACACTGCATTACAAATCAAGGCTGCTAGGAGCGCACAGAACAGGCGTGGAGCTTGTTTAAGGAAAATATAGGCTGATTATGTTCCCAAAACTGTGCAGTTGGAGCCAATCAATACCTACCTACTCACTCAAATCAGGGCTGCAGAGATTTTGATTAGCAGGAGGAGGCGTTGATAGAAATATGATAGCATCCCACCTTGGGGAGGTGCTCAGTGTCTGTCTGTTCTTTCCCGTCCCGCCCCCTGCGCAGCTCCTCTGAGCTGGGTGAGGCAGCCAGGGAGACTTGGCCTTCCCTTGTAAGAAGCTTGCGGCCTTGGGGAGAGCCAACTCAGCCTTAGGGGAGGGGGGCTTCATAAAAGAGGAGAGGCTGCGTTATTCTTTCAGTTAGTTTTGCTGCATAACAAACACCCTCAAAACTTCACGGCTGAAAACATTTTTTTTTTTTTTTCACAATTACATGGGCTGGTCACGCAGGCTGAGCTTCGTCGGACTGTTCTGCAGGTCCTGGTGGACCTTCGCCGGGCTGTCTCCTGGGTGTGCGGTCAGCAGGCAGGCTTGCTCTGAGCTCGACGGTCTCTGGGGCAGTTCCCCTCGCGTGTCTGGTGGGTAGCAGCAGGCTTCGTCGGGGGTGACCTGGGCAGATGGGCCACGCTTGTCTTGTCACCCAGCAGGCTAGCCTGGACGTCTTCCCATGACAAGTTCAGGATTCTCCAGAGGAGCCCTGGCACACAAGCCCCGCGCCAGTCCCTACTTGCATTATTTTTGGGCATTGCCCCTTTAGCACAGGAAGTCACGCGACCAGCTCGGATCCAAGGGGAGAAGAAACAGAGCCCGCTCTGGGTGGGGTCTCTGCAGTGCCACGTACACCGGTGGAGATGGAAGGAGGAGAAACACTGAGGACTGTTGAGAGGGCCTGCTGACGGCTGAGTTCTGAAGAGGGAGACTTAGGCAGGCAAAAAAGAGTGAGAAATGCAGCCTCAGCAGAAATAACAGTGTGAACAAGAGCTCGGAGTTATGCTTCTGAAGGCAGGGGAACAGGGACGGAAGGACATAGCAGGGGACACAGGCAGGACACTGGAGGTTTCTTGTCATGGATTGACCGGGGCAAATGCCATTTGATCCAGGTTGCTGCTATTTTGATAGATGCTACGAGGAGTTATAAAGTGAGAGGGGGGACACACAGACTCAATATTTTCTAAGGCTGAGAGACCTTCTCCTGGTTCCCCCCATGTCTGGGTCTCAATCTCTCTGAGTGTCCTTTCCAGCCACTGTACCTCGGTAGTCCTACCTGTGAAATTGGAATAGAGAGTCTCATCCTCCTAGGCTTCTATTTTAATTTTGCATCAGCCCATATGTATTAAGCACCTGCTTGATGATGGACCGGTGAGGTTAGTGAACCAGGAAAGGGCATAGATGCCTGCCAGAGGAGTTCAGAGCTCAGAGGAGGGCGAGAGGCATTTGGGGCAGATTTCTTTAGAGGGGTCACTTCGGCTGAGTTTTTGAAAGTGGCTTCTACCGTCTGTGCAGAAGAAGAGATGAGGGCATTGCAGGCAGGAGGCCCAGCATGAGCAGAGACTCAGAGGCTGGAATGCTGCTTGGGGCCAGGGGGCGTTGGCTTGGCATACAGAGGCAGTGGGCTCAGTCCAGGGTCTGGCACCGTGAGGTATGTCTCCAAGTCTGGCCTCTGCCACCTTGTTGCCGATAACTGATGGGGTCCATGGCGGGTGTGTTCACTCTCTCAGTCTCGGTTCCACTGCTGGTTTTTCCAGGTTTCATTTCTCCCCATCACCTGCAGCACTGCACAGTGCCTACTCTCCAGACCTATCCCATTTTATTACCTGTCAGGTCTGAGTCCAAGTGTGTGGCACTCAGAAGTGGAACCCTCTGGATAGAGGTGAAGCTATTGGGGATTTACAAGTCACACTCGGCACCATTGACATCAGGAGCCCTCTTAGTAGCATCTTCAGGAGAGGGTTTGGAGCCCCGAGTTCTGAGAAAATTCCACTCACACACACCCCGCCTCATGCTGCTGAATCCCTTCAGGAGTTAGGGAGATTCCATCTCTCACCTCTGCCCCTGCTCCCTTATAAATCCTTATCTCTGACCTCCTCGTGATTTTTGAAGAGCACTGAATTATGAAGCTCTGTGATTAGGGCAAGTTGTCACCCCTCTCTGAACTTTGTTGTCCTGATTAGTAAAATGGTGGCTTAACTCACTGATCTTTATCCCTTTCTACTCCTCTTCCATTGTGATTTTTCATGATTTCAGGCCACAGACAATAGGGATGATTTTCAAAGGGTGGGCGGACACTAGGGACCAGATGGAAAGGTCTAAGAGACATTTATTTTTCCAACTGAATTATGAAGTTTTATGTCTGTGACCTCTGCCTCCTTCCTTTTCTTGATGGTGGATACTGTGTCACTTTTCATTACCCTCAAAACAACCTGATTCATCTTGTCTTGACAGGGACGAGGTAGAAAAAAGTGATAAGAAGACAGGCAGCTGTCAGGGGCGGGACATATGCTAAATGCTGTGCTAGGCTCCTTCCAACACTTCCTCTTCCTGTCCTCACAGCCGTCATGGGAGATTGCTTGTATAATTTCCACTTCCTATATGAGGCGAGTGAGCCTTAGAGAGGTAAACTCAGCTGTGGAAGGTCACCCAGTGACATACAGGAAGGAGTCAAGTGCTCTTAAAACTTAAGATTACCGTAGGACAGAATGCTTCCTACACCCGTCTCCCAGGGGAAGTTTGCAGCACTTAACTCCAGCAAATGACCTTATGATGGATGATGCATCGTGAAGAGCATCTGACCGACCTGGGAGGATGCTATTCTGGTGCTTGATCACATCCCCCAGTGTGGGCTTGATCCTTCTGTGTTTTTACTCAGGTGTGAATCTCCTTTTCTCAGCCCAGTTAGGATAATGGGGAGAATATGGGATCTGGAGCCAGGAAACCAGAACTAGAATTCATGCTCTGTCACTTACTAGATGGGAGATCTCAGGGAAGTCCAGTCACCTATGGAGTCCTCAGGTATCTCAGCTAAAGAATGGATATTCTGCTATCCACCCTGACCATGAAGGCTAACCAAGACAGTGAATGAAAGCCCTCTAGCCTAGTGCCTGGCACCTTAGTAGGTGTTGGTGAAAGTTAGTCTCTGTGCATTTTTGGGGTGATCTCTCTGTCCTTGCAAATTGTTGTGCAATGGAGGAGGGGGAAAAAGGGAAAAATGTTATTGGATGGTTTTAAAGAGAAGGAGAAGGTGCTGGTGAAGGCAAAGAAGAAAGAAGAGGAAGAGAAAGAAGGTGAAGGAGCAGAAAGAGATAAACAGTGAACACAGAGACAAATCAAGGGCATATAGTGAAGCTAAATGACAAAGAAAAACCAAGCCAAAAAAAAAAAAAATGCAGCAAGAAGCGAGGGAAATGGTTCAGGAGAGAATAACTAGGAGTAATGGGAATCAATTTCATCAACCCTCCATCTATTTTCAAATCTAATCTAAACCGATATGCTTTTCTCCCTTGCCAATATCTCTTAATTCTCCTGCCCCCCTCCCTTATTTAATCGGGCATAACTGTATTATTTATCTTCACTGAATGGCTGGGGAGAGCAGTTCTGTGTAAAATACCTGGTTCCCAAAGAGGTAGGAACACGCCAATTGGAGGCAAAGGCGGAGATAAAAGCTGACAGACGAGGGTGAGGAGGGGATGTGTGTGAGGCACTCCCAGGACATTTATTCTTTAATGCTGCTCCAGGGCCTGGCTGTGTCACAGTCCCCACCACCTCTGCACTTTCTGTTCTCCCCCAGGTGACCTCCCAAAGCCAGCACCACCACAATGCCATCCCGTGGTCATTTAAGCTGACAGGACATCAGGATCTCTTAGATTTATCGAGTGTCCAGATTATAGACTCTGGGTGCTTGCCTCGTCCAAACCCCTGATAAAGGAGGAGCCTTCACTCACGCCTCACACGTGTTCCTGTAACTCTCCTTACCTCCTCTTTCGTGGCCCGTACCACCGATCATCGCCTTCGTTGATTTTCGTAATTTTGCTCTTGTAGATTGAGATTTTCTTGAGAGCAGGGAACTCATAAAATGTGTATTGAGTGACACATTTATTCAACAAATATTTGAGTGCCTGCTGCATGCTAAGCACCGAGGATAGCAATTACCCAGACAGACACAGCCTTCCGCTATGGATGAGTTAATGAATGATTAAATGGGTGGATAAATGAAGAGATGGAAGCAAGGGGAAAGAAAGGCTGTGGCTGCGTAGTGGGGACGGAGGAAAATCCGCATTAGAATGAAAGTTCTGGAAGGGCAGCGACTACATTTAACTTTCCATCCAATCTATCCACAAGCCCTAACAGGGTGCGTGGCCCATCCTAGACAGAAGATGAATCTGTATGGGAGGTATATTGTTGAATGTTGGGGATAATGATTGCATTTGCTTTCAGGGCTAACTGTCGGACTTTGCACATGTCCAAGCATATTACTAGATATAGCCTTATTTTCTTTCCATTCTAAGTTAGAGGTGATGGAAATAGGACAGATCATGACAACTCTCCAAACGCATTTTACATGCAAAGGAAGAAAATCATAGATACTTTGCGATTTGTCTTCAGGTAAACCATCTAGCTGGTGCGGAGGCATCACACGAATCTAAGCTTCTAACACCAAATTCAGTGTTCTTTTCACTAACCCAAGGTGTGTGTCCAATGAGAGAGGACACTGTATAAACAGATCATTTTACTGTAGATAAATATGAAGACCAAGACACTGGTAAAATAGGATGCTATAACAGTGTGTGTGAATAATATGTAACAAATGTAACCAGTGAATGCTTACTGGGGATCAAGATGGATGTTGAAAGCTAAATTGTTTGTATCATTTCATTTAATTCCCACACCCTGTGGGCCAGCTTCTGTTATTATTAACCTTATTTGACATATGAAGAAACTGAGGCACAGTGGAGCTAAAAAGCTTGTCCAAAGATACACAGCTTGAACACAAGAGAGTTGGGATTCAAAGTCATGTAGTTGGTCTCCAAAGTCTGCGATCTTATACAACATGCCATGCTTTCTCTTTATGGAAGCAGAAAGCAACACCTGGCTCATATGGCGGTCAGGAAAACCTTCCAGAGCAGGGTATGGGCTTCAGTAGCGGTGGTTATTTCAGACCCTGAAAAAGCAACTTTCAAGACACTGAATTAGGAAACAGCATAGTATACGTGGGAGATTACAAACATATTTAATCAGATTTAGCACATGTGTGCAAGGAGAAGAATGAAAAGAGGTGAGGTGGGAGAAAAATGCAGGTGCCAGGCTTGTGAAATAAGGATCATTCTGAGGGGAATCAGGAGCCCGGGAAAGATTTTGAGCACAGGTGCAACATGGCCAGATTCATAAGTTACTGCATTTAATGCTAGTAGTCATTTTAAGGACTGTTGGAAGGGAGGAAGCCTGGAGGCAAGGATTCCAGTTGGGGCCTTCTGAATGGTCCCTATTCAGAAACCTGCTCCTCAGCTCCTCCCTCCCTGCTCTGTGCCCTAGAAATATGACCTGTATGATTGACTTCACCCTTGGGTGTTTGGTTGGGGTTGGCCTATTGCAGCACCTGGAAGAGATTCGCAGGAAGAAGAGGAGTGAGCTTGGAGTGCTTGTTATCCACTCCACCTGCATGGGGGCCGTGCCTTGCCAGTAGCTGGGCCAAGGCTGCAGCTCCTGTCTAACAGCTCTCGCCTGCAGCTGTAGCTCTTGCAGAGTTTTAGAAATACCCTCTCCTCCCCTTGCCCCTGAAGGTCTAGGGTGGTGACAGCTCCTCGCTGTGGTCAACCTTGAGATGCTCCATCATTGGTTTGTCTTACCTCTGCCTGTGATGATTAATTTTGTATGTCAACCTGACAGGACTAAGGGATGTCCAAGGAGCTGGTGGCACATTATTTCTGGATGTGTCTTTGAGGATGTTTCTGGATGAGATTAGCATTTAAATCAGTAGTACCAAGTAAAAGAGAAAGGACTTCATCAGTGTGGGTGGGCATTATTTAATTCATGAGGGCCTGAAGAGAACCAGAAGGTAAAGGAAGGGCAGATTTGCTCTCTACTTGACCCACAACACCATCTTCTCCTGTCCTTGGGCACTGGTATGCCTGTTTTGGGGCCTTGGGCCTCAGACTCAGACTGGAACTTGGGCCATTAGCTCCCCTGGTTCTCAGGCCTTTGGGTTTGGACTGGAACCATTCCACTGGCTTTCTTGGGTCTCCAGCTTAAATAAGGCAGATGGTGGGGCTTCTTAGCCTCCATAAGCATGTGTGAGCCAATCTGTCAGGATAAATCTCTTTCTATGTGTCTGTATATGTCCTATTGATTCTCTTTCTCTGGAGAACCCTGGGTAATACACTTCCAAAACCTTTGTAAATGGTCCTATCCTTAAACCCTTCCCAGTGACATTACAGAGTATGTCTTTCCTTTTTTTTCCCTTGAGATTCTAACTGCCACACAGCCGTCTGAAGTAGTGCATCAGAGAGGATGAAGGTTGGCATTCAGGCAACCACTGAGGACAGGTGTGTGTTTCAGGTGTAGTTCCCGAGTCCACTCAGTGGGCCTTGCTGCATGGAGGTGGGATCCATGCCTGCTGGAGCAGCTCATGGCAAGAGTACTTGAAGCCCATGTCACTGTCACTTAATTTCCCAACCTTCCTGTCTAGGCAGTGAGTTCATCTGACAGAATGCTGGCTCACCTTCCCCTTCCCCGCCCCCCAGCCATGCAAAGACCATGTGCAAACTCATCGGGAAGCACTCCCTGGTCTTCTCTTCTGCAAATACTCAGCCAGAGGGTCAGCTAGGGCTGTGGAATCAGAAGGCGGATTAGTTAGGCCCTTGGGAGGTGTTACCAAGATGGCTGGTGATCAGCAGAGCTGCTTATTTTCATAATGACCTTCAGGAATTAAATAAAAATACAATGAGTGCCATAGATTAGGAAGAACAAGCCAATTAAAAGCACAACATGCCTTGGGGACTTTTTTTTTTTTTTTATATTCCTTTTCCAGGAGGCTGAAAGGCATGTGCGGCTGCTGGGGCAGGAGGGCTGTCTACTCAGAATCACTGATGAAGGCTGATCCCCCAGCTTGGCGTTAGCAGGGTGTTTGCGGGGATTTGAGTCTACTGAATATTTTACGAGTTGCGGCCCATGGGGGTGGGAGAACTGTGAAAGGTGAAAAGGCAATCCCTGTGTTTTCTTTCTGATTCCAGTATGAAATCCAGCTCTTTGCGGTGGGAGGGGAGCAGACACTGCAATCAGCCTTCAAGCCGGAAGGCATGGTGCACCGATTCTCCCACTTTAATATCTGCTGTTTCATTTTATATTCATCATGTCAGCATAATCTGCCTTTATGGGAATCGTCTTGGTTCCCGACCAAATGCGTTTAGTCCCCCCTTTAGCTTTAAGTTTGATTGTAATATGACTTGAAGAATTCAATGAAATGTTTATATGGGAAGACTCGGGGAAGAGGAAAGGAAAAATGCAATTGGAAAATCAATCAGCGGGGACTTTCAAGAGCTGGCTTTGGGTTATGCTACTATTTCTTTGACCTGTTTTTAATGGACACCAGCACCGGCTCTGTGATCAAGTGTACTCCACTGATTTCTCTGCTGCATACGGAATCAAATATACTCTGTTCGCAGGCGTTCTAAAGCCCTTAACTCCGAGTCTGAGCTGCATTTTCAACCTGACATTTGCTACACTCCTACTGCCCCGAGATGCCTAGCCATTCAGCCTGTGTTCATGCCCCCTTCTCTCCACTTTGGGGGCCAGTAATATGCCTATCCTCTGCCAACGCTCATATCACCATGTTTTTGGAGCAGTGCTTGTCCTCCAAGCTAGGAGAGTGCTGTGCTACCTTTGAGTTCCCAATGGATCTTTACTTACTCTTTTTTTAATTCTCTAATAAGGCTTATGACTACCTCCCTCATTTTATTATGGACATGCATAAGTGTGTGTCTTTGTGTGTGTGCATTCATCAGCAGTCCAGTAATTCTTTACTGAGCACTTACTACATGTCTGGCACTATTGAAAGTACTTGTATAGCAGGAGATGAGACAGGCAAGGTTCCTGCTTTCCTGTAGAGACAGGCATTAAACACATACTCAAGAAAATGCATAAGGGAAATTTCTCCCAGTGACAAATGCTATAGAAAGTTTTTGTAAAAGGGATGTAATAAAGAGTGAATGTGTGTGGAGTATGTTAGCTGGGAATAGCGTGGCCTCTCTGAGCAGGTCCCACTCGGACTGAGAGATCCGTGGTGAGAAGAAGCCAGCTTGCAAGGTCTAGGTGAAGAGTTCCTGGTCAACCAGACAGGAAGTTCATATGCCCTGAAATGGGGCAGCTTGGGGTACTTGTAGGACAGGGGTCAGTCCTGCCAGGCTAGAGCACATGATAAGGGGATGGTGGTAGGAGGGGGGTCAGAATAATTCACAGTGTCCTGGGCCACACTGAATGGAGAGTGTGCACATGTGTGGACAGTGATATGGGGGGTGGGTAGACTCTGGGCTTCCTGGAGGCAAGGCTGTGTCTCACTTCACTTTATATTCTGAGCTACTAAGCAGATTACAGCTGAGAAGGTCCTTAATAAATGGTGTTGAATCAATAAAGAAACAAACAGGAAGGAATGAGGGAGGGAAGGAAGGAAGGAAGTAAGGGAAGAAGGAAGGAACAAAAGAAGGAAGGAAGGAAAGAAAGAAGGAAAGGAAGGAAGGAAGGGAAGAAGGGAGGGAGGGAGGGAAGGAGGGAAGAAGAAAGGAAGGGAGGAAGGGAAGGAAGGACCTAGGCCTTCTGGTTCCACCAAGGCAAGTTTCTCTTTGAGATCTCATGCCCCTCCTCTCTGCCCTGACAACAGTTTCTTTCCTCTGTAATAGAGTAAGTCCAGAGCCATTTCCTGTGATTCAATATTTACTGTGTTTCACACACTGTTATTATCATTTAACGTTTACTGTCTGCTGACTGTGCACTCATCGCCATAGCAAACAAAGAGCTCAATCTAGTTTTGGTTCATGGGCTCATTTAGTTGAGGGAAAGGATATGTTGTACGAGCCACTGGCATTGTGGGAACTGCGCAGACTGGAGAGCCAGCTGGGTTCAAACTCACCAGTGACCTTCAGCGATTCTTACCTTTCTGTGACCCTCTGTTTTCTCATCTGAACATGGAGCGGGCAGGCGTCTCTAGTGGGGTGATTGCAGGCACAGGCTGGGAGAGCTGTAGGGGTGGGGAGCGCAGGTCTCAGCAAGCATTCCTTGTCTTCACTGTGCCTTCCTCCATGTGAGGCAGTGTCAGCCAGATGTGGCCTGTCCTGGGGCTTTCTGCTGGAGCCGTTCCAGCAACTCTGAGCACCGTAAGTGCCACCTACACAGTGGACTATGGATACTCATTCTTGAGTTGCTGAATGAGAGACAGCTATTTCCATAGGCACCTCTCAGCCTTGGGTCCTCTGGGCCTCTAACACCGGGCTTTTATGCTCTGAGAGATAGAGGGGTGAGCGCTACACAGGGCCATTCACTGTAAGGTCTTCGCTTTGCCTTGGCCCCACTGGCTGGCTGTTGGAGAAGCCATCTCCTATCCTGGGGTCGCACAGTGAGCTCTCAGGGTTCTTTAGGGCCCATGGTCTAGGAGCTGATGAACTCTGTGATCATATCCACCCTGCTCAACTCTTGGTGTAGCGAGGGAAACCTCAGCATGTCTGCACTCGGACAAATAACTTCCAGTGTTCTGGTCACTTTGTGTTTCCCTTAGAATGCGGTGGGAGGCCATGGACAGTTCAGAGCCGAGGACAGGCATGGGCTGGTTTCTGCTGGGGCAGGATTTCCTCTGTCCTGTGGTTGAGACCAGACTGGGCAGACAAAGGTAGAAGGAGAAGGTGAAGTTAGGAAGCCCTCGCTGTGAGCCAGGCCTGAGAATGGTGTGTCTCCTCCCTCCCTGGGGCACCAAGGCCAGGCCTGCAGAGGCTTTGGAAGAACGCCCTGGCCAGCTGGGTGAGGAATGGGAAGGAAAGGAAGCAGCCAAGGGGGTCTCAAGGATTTCTTTTTCAGAGAAGCTGAAAGGTAAATCAGATTCTATCCCTATGAATAATAATGATAATAAATATTAATACCTAACTTTTTATGGCACTTATTAACTGCGAGGCACTCTTTCTCTGAGGACTTTTATTTGTGAATGTCAAGGAGCTAGAGTCCATTGGGAAAGGGTGATATAAACATAATACGCTAGAATTTGGTGGATAAATGTCGTCTCATGTCTTCAAGGCAACTCCTTGGCATTCAGTGACACCAGATATGAAGGGGGCTGCAGTGGGGAAGGAGGAGAGATGATTGGGTAAAAAGTTCTTACTCCGCCTCTCCATCCGTCCTCAAGCGTGTGTGTGCCTGCGCGTGCGCATGCGCGTGCCTGTGGGTATGTAAAATCTCCGGGGACTGTGGGAAGGCTGCGTCTAGGTCAGAGTTGTGTTTTGGGGACGGAGTGCAAAGTTCCAATCCTCAGACACACTCGTGGACGACCTGTGTCTCCTATAGTAACTCTCACTTGAGTGAAGAACTGATTCTTCTTCAAGAATACCAAGCTCCCTACCCTTTTCCTTCATAAGACACACCGGTAGGCCTTGTCCTTCCAGGACATTTCCGGGGACACGTCCCTTTACTAGACAACGATGAGAGACTATCTGATTCCCGTGTGAGGACACTGGCGGTACTTCATGCCATCGCCCTGCTATTTAGCAAAAGGGTTGTAGGTAGGATATTATATTGAATGGAAGTACTATTGAAATTCAAGTACTTTTTACACATGGAAACTTCTGTGCCAACACCTCTATGCTTGAGAGTGCAGTGCGTACACTGCCGAAAGTAGAGCTCTCTGATTGAAGCCGTAGAAACAGGCTCAGAGCAAGCCAAGTCCTTTCACACAAAGGATGACCCTGGGCCCTCGCCTGGGCCCACTCCCAGCCCCCGCAGCTCTGAGGGCCTGCTGATCCGCTGTGGGTACTTCTGGCTCAGCTGCTGAGGAAATCACACTCTCAACAGTGTCCTCCCTCCATCTTGTTCTGTGCGGCCTCAGAAGGATGTAAGCAATTTTACCCTCTTGCTTGGTCTGATTGCATAATTGGAAGAGAAGAAATTACCTTATCATGCATGGTGCTATGAAAGAGGGCACATCCTTGCCTCTGTCACTCTGTTGCTTGGGGTGAGTCTTGGCCATAGTTATCCCATCTATAAGTGGAAGTGATGACCTCTGGCTCAAAGATTTGATGTGAGGACAGGGACCCAGGTACAAAGCAGGTACTTTCTGAGGAACAGGTGTGTCTCCTCCCTCCCTGGGGCACCGAGGCCAGGCCTGCAGCTCACCCAGCCCCTCCGGTCTTGTCTTGCAGAGATGTCGGGCACGGCGGCAGACATCTCGCTGGTGCACTGGAGGCAGCAGTGGCTGGAGAACGGCACCCTGTACTTCCACGTCTCCATGAGCAGCTCCGGGCAGCTGGCCCGGGCCACCGCCCCCACGCTGCAGGAACCCTCAGAGATTGTAGAGGAGCAGATGCACATTCTCCACATTTCCGTGATGGTGAGTGCGTGGGGTGCCCACACAGGGGCGGTGAGGCGAGAGGGGATGAAGGTGGAGGCGGGAGATGGTCAGCCGGTAGCAGGAAAGGACTGGCCGAGTGTGAACACTGAGAATGAGAAAGAGACGGTCAGATGGGTTCCGTGGTGTCACTAGGACTGACGCATACCCATCCATCATCTGTCAGCTGTGACAAACTAATTGTGCTTTGTACAAGAAAATAAAGGTTCTCCAACTCCTTGGCCTTTTGGCCGACATCTCTGGGAATAGCTGTTTAACATGTCACGTGCGTGGCCCGCTTTGCTGAGGGCTGGGATTTGGTGCTCCGAGATACAACTGGCCTTTCTGAGAATGGCTGAACAAACACAATGGGAACAGAATCGGAGCGGGGCTGCCCTTTCCCAGGTTAACTTGACGTGCCACGTGCTTTACCCCTTACAATGCCCCTGCGGTATGGCGGCCCTGCAGCCGGGCCGGGCGCAGCCAGTGCAGTTGCACACAGAAGCCCCGCTTCGCCCTTACTTTATAGTTGGGAATACTACGAATTGGGCAGGGAAACTTCTCCAGGGTCACACAGCGAGCAAGCGAAGGACGTGCTCTTCCAACCCAGGTGCATGTGGCTACAGAGGCTGAATGATGTCCCCTCCACTCTTTCTTTCAATGGGAGAATTTACTGCCTCTCTGCCACCCACCTGGCACTGTGCTGGGCACCTCTGTGGGCATCCTCTCACGGTGTTCTCACTGAGAATGCATGCAGGTCGGCGTGTGGCCTCCATACTGGAGATGGCGTATGGGCACAGAGAGGGGACACGGTCTGCTCCCTCTGTTGGCTCTGTAATCTGGAACTCTCTGAATCCGTTGCTTCCTCACTGGAGGCTCCTGGGGCTGCAATCCCGTGAATGGTGAGCTAAAATATAAGTGGGCTCGTATTAATGGTTTCTCTAAAACGCTGTGATTAAGAGCTTTGCAAAGTAGATGGAAAAAGACACATTCAGTATGCAGAAGGTACAGGGTCGCATTGGCCGGAGAAGAGATCAGATAATGGCTGTAGATGACCCCCTCCCCCCTGCCCCTGCCCCCGTGCTGTCCAGTTCTCAGCCTCGCTTACGTTGTGTCCTTCTTTAGCACGGCTCTGCCAGGTGTGTGTGGGTAGGAACTGTGTATGAGGAGGGGACGGCTCAGGGGTGAGGTGACTGGCATAAGACCACGCAACCAAGGAAGGCCACTCCCCCCCACACCCCTTCATCTTTGTTCTATTTAATAGTCAGCGTGTGCTTTGGAGAGTCTACCATGGAGCAGGTCTTTGCCTTGTCTTTGTTCTCCTGGTTCCTCTTTAACCAACGCTGTGCATTAGACATTCTGATTAGGGCTGAGTAAGAGCTTGGAAATTTTCTGTTTTTGGAAAAACACACGCAAACCCCAGCTAGACAGCAATGTTAATTTTGGACCTAACACGTGCTTATCATGTGGAGGAGCAAATCAAGGCCTTTGTGTTATTCCTGGAGTGAGTGTGATAGACTTTTCCCATATATATATTTATATTTATATATTTAGTGAACGAAGCAGCCACACGGCAAGCCAAATGGGTGCCTCCAAGCTCACTCTGGGGTACAGGTTCGTAAGGACCATCCCAGGGGTCCTGCTGAGTTGCTCACGGAGCGTGGACACCATCTCACATTGAGAAGGACTGAGCAGATGGGACAGGACTGCTCTTCTTTGACATTTGAGAGAAAGACTCAGTCTGGACTAATATGTATTAAGCACTTGATGTGTTCGGGTATAGCGATTTCTTACGTGCATTCTTGCCCTAGCTCAGTAATCTAGGTAGGACTATCTCACTTATAAATAATCATGAGTGGGCTCTCTCCATCTCCAGGCCCCCAGTTAGTTCCAATGAACCAGACCGTCTCTGCAGGGAGTGAACGTGCTCCTCACCTTCCCCTCTGCTCAGGGAGACCAGCGTGGGAAGCAGAACTCCCCGGGACCCAGATGTCCCTGAAGTCCTCTGTAATGACGGATGTGGCTGGCGGAGGGGGTCACGTGGAGGTCGGTGCACTATAGACCCTGCCTGCCCGTGTGCTGATGTGGCCCAGTTGGGGCTGCCACCTTGTGTTCCCCCCAGTCTTTCCCCTTTGGAGTTCCTTCAGGGCTCCGTCATCTGGGCCTTCCCTGCCCTTATCTTCCCCTCAGGTGACAGAGTCATGCCCGGGAAACTGGAACCCCAAGGCATCCACTGAGGGCAGCCCAGCCTCTCTCCGGTGGGACGCACCTCAGAGGACTCTAGAGTTAGAGGGACATGGAGGTTGTAAGCACAGGTTCCAGAGCCCTCGGGCCTGGGTGTAAAGTCTGCCACTGGACACTTTGGGTCATCGGGGCCCCACGATGCCTCGTCTTTATCATCTCTAAATGAGGGTTATACTAGCACTGTGTAAGTACACCAGTTTGGTGCATAAGGCACACCGTTAGGCTTCATTATTAAGGGCACTTATTACTGGCACATGCTGACATGTCATATCCTTTCATTTCATCGATGGATAAACTGAGGTCCTAATGTAGGTTAGGACGTGTCCAGAATCTCCCACGGTCAGCAGGGGTTGGCCGGGAGAATAGGCCTCACTGTGACTCGGGCTCGGTCCTCACTGTGCTGGCCACAGACGATGCAGCGAGAAAAAAAAGGATGTTTGCTCCTCTCATCACCCCCCAAACAACTGCACAGAATGGCCTCGGCTGGTCTGTGTCTCCCCATGCCACAGATAGGACCGCTGAGACTCGGTGAGTTGAACGGACTTGATGAAGGCTTCGTGGCTCACAACTGGGCAGTTGGAGGAGGAGGCTTTTCCCAAGATTCTGAACCCGTGTCGCATGGCTGCTCAGGAGACCATGACTCTCGTTCTGTCAGATTTCACATTGTTTTCCTCTTTGGTAAACATCTGAGATCATTTGTAAGAAGACCCAAACCATTCAGTTGAATCTCAAAAGAAATCTGGAGGTCAGGGTCAATGTTCTCCATCCCCTTTCCTCAGCACAAACATCCATGACCACCCATGCACAGAAGCCAGCTGTGGCTCCATCACCGGAACCTGCCACAATCTGTGCCTACTGGAGTGGACCCAGCATATTCTTTTGGGCTTGTTAAGACTTTAATTGCCCTGGCCAGATAGCTCAATTGGTTAGAGCATTGTCCCAAACCACAAAGGTTGCCAGGTAGATCCTCGGTCAGGGCACATGCAGAAACAGATTGATGTTCCTGTCTCTCTCTCTGTGTCTCCCTCTATTGCTAAAATCAATAATTTAAAAAAAAATAGGAAAAAAAAAAGACCTCAGTTGAGCATCTACTTTGTCCCAGAAAGTTCTGTCATTTGACTGTTATTAATACGCAAAGGGTCATCATGCAAGCAGGAGGTAGTCAGTGGACCCCAGGTGAGAAGGAGAGAGTGGAGGTCATGTCCAGCTGCTCTGAGCAGTCCTCAGGCACACAGGCAGTGTGATGCAGAGAAGAGAGCAGAGGTCTGGCATTGACAATCACCTCTGACTTCCTGTCTTGGTGCTTTTACCCTGAGCGGAGTCCCTGCACCTCTTTGAGCCTCCATTTCCTTATCTGTGAAACAAAACTCCTACCAGTCCCACAGGGTTATTGAGAAGACTGGAAGAAATCTATAAATAGGGTCTAATATCCAGCTTGGTACACCGTGGGCACCGATCACAGTGGCTATTAGCATTACCGTTGCAGAAAAGACTGTAATCTAGGAGTAAGGAGACATCGACTTTATTTTTGTATTTGTTGCTATTTTGCTATTGATCTAGAGACAAAAATCATAATACCTGATGTTTATTCTTTACTCCATGTTCAGTAGTGTTCCAAATTTTGTTTTACATGTATTCTTACATATAGTCCTCCCAAGTCTAAAGGTGGATTTTATTATTCTGCTTATTTCATAGATGAGGAACCTGAAATGTTAATAAAATCCATATCTACTGGTGCGACTTGGTAATACAAAGGTCAAATGATAAAAGAAACATTTCAGTCTGGGTAGGCTAACTCTAGAACCTCCACCCTCAGTGTGTATTCTGGGCCCCAACTTCTTTCTGTACATTAGTTGCTGGCTTATAAATTATAAAATAGTATGGAAAATAGTATGGGCTAGTTCTTACAAAGACTCCCTCCTCACATGGAATTCTTGTTCTGTTAAGGGAGTTTAAGACTTGGAAGACAACTCCAAGGTTGAACGATGTCTCCATTGCTAGTTTTATGACTTTGACCAAATCAACCTCATCCTCTGTAACACTGAGGTAAGAGTCCTCAATTCTTAGAGTTTTTCTAAGTACCACATGAGGTATACCCTGCATAGTCTAGGTGTGGCCCATGCATTATGCCATCGAATTATTCTAATACCTCTGTAAGGTAAGCACTATTCATGGGGAACCTGGGAATTGTGAGCTTCTGTGCTGGCTCAAGTTTGCATCACTGGTGATTGCTGAACCAGGGATTCCGACTCCTGTTGGTCCAAAATGGGAGTCTGCTCTTGGGCAAAATTCTGCACAGTGCAGTGCCTAACTTTCAATAAGTGCTCAAGAAGTGGTAACTCTAGGGAAATGTTAGCTGTATGATGATATCAGGGACAGAATATTTTAAGAAAGGGAATGAAAGGAAATACTTTATTTGATGTGTGAGAAGAGAAGACCTTTGAAGACAAGTTTCTTTCAAAGGGGTCATCCTACAGAAGCAGAGTTATACTGATGAGCCCCAATTGGGGGAAGGGATGAGGCTAAAGGGACCAACATTCCTGTTCATGGCAGGACAATGGACAAACCTTTCAAAGTGTTTGAGCTATACAGCAGTGGTGTGGACTGAGTCAGGGAGTAATGAGTTCCCTGTTCCTGTGGGTGTGCAAGCCAAGACTAAGAAGCCCTATTCATCAGGATTTTGAGAGGAACAATAGTTAAATTAGATGATTATTATAGTTACTTCCAGCTTAGAAGATCTATGATTCCATGACATAATAATATATAGGAAAATACTTTGAGGATTATAAATGTCACATAAATCTAAGAAATTATTATTACCATTCTTAATCAATAGCTTTGGTTAAAGATCTGTGTGGTATGGGGATAATACATTTTAAAGTGTTTTGTGTGTGTGTGTGTGTGTGTGTGTGTGTGTGTGAAAAATGTCTTTAGATCACTTCCGAAACCATTGCATGTATTTATTCACAGCATATCACGTATTCCTTAGTTTATTGATTTAATCACTCAATCATGCAATGGTTTTCTTGCCTACTATATGTAACAATAAAAATTCTATCTGCTCAAAAGAAAGGGAAAAAAGCATTCAAAAGGATCAACTGCAAGCTCAGAAAAAGCCAACTCTGTGGGCTTTGAACAGTTTTCTATTCCACTAGTTTTAGAGGATCTATGCGACTTGAAATATTTTGTTTAGTTTTGAGGATTAAATGTCAAGAGGAACAATAAATAACTAGATAACTTTTAAGAAAATCATCAAGACAGTGAAGAACCTTAAAATATAATGTTAACAGCATTGTTATGTGCTTAGTGTTGTAGTACTTAACACGAATTTAACTCCTTTAATTCTTACAACAATCCTAAGTCAACATAGCATAGTCACTCCTGTCCTACTTTTAGGAAACATAGCACAAAGAATGTAAGTAATGTGCAAGAACTGTGGACCTGGTGTCCCATGTTTACACTCTCCCTCTGTGACTGACTTCCTGGCCATGTGACTTGGGCATGCTTCTTGCCTCTGCCCCCATCTGTGATGGAGTGAGGGTGATGTGTGTGCGCGCGGGAGCTGCTATGAGGGTTACCTACGGTGATGCACACAGGCACACATGCCGGTGCCTGACCCATAGGGAGGTCTTCATACATGTTAGCACTCTGCTGTTTACAAGTCTATATCAGTTTAGGGCTGCCAGCAGAGTCCCACAGAGTACGTAACTTAAAACAACAACATTATATAGTCTCACAGTTCTGGAGGCTGGACGTCTGAGATGAAGATGTCAGCAGCCCCATTCTCCGTCTGACGGAGCGAGGGAAGGAAGGTCTGCTCCGGGCCTCTCTGCCAGCGTCTGGTCAGCCCCTGGTTGGTGTCAGCGTCACTTCCGTCTTCACATGGTGTTCTTCTTGTGTGTATGTCTCCCTCTCTGTCCAGGTCTTCCCTTCTTTTTAAGGACGCCAACTCCACTGGAGTGGGGCCTAACCTAATGACCTCTTCATAACTTGATAACCTCTATAAAGATCTTGTCTCTATAAACGGCTACATTGTGAATTACCGGGGGATTAGGAGGCCAGCATATCTTTTTTTGGGGGTGGGTGGGTGGGATCAGTATAAAGGGTAGCCATTGGTGTCATTGTGGTGTTATTTATAAGCGATATTGAAGGATGGCCAGGACAACCAGGTAGGAGAAGCCAAGCTGCACAGACCGCAGGCGCAGACGCCTTTCAGAGAGAAGGCGGAGTGGGGGAGGGGCATCCTGACGAGGAGGGACTGATTTCTGGGGAAAGAAGGTAGTGGTGAAAAGACCATGTGATACACATTGCACCAAAAGCTGCGCCTGGGACTCAGGTGTCCCAGCCCTGCCACTTAGGTGCTCCGTGACCTTACACAAGTCATGTTCCTTTTTTAGCCCGAGGATCCCCTTCTGTAAATTGAGATAGTCAAGCTTATCTCAGTTGTGAAGACATTATGGAGTCTGACATTGCCGTTTTCCTGAGTACATTTTTATGTAAGTGGGCCATAGCTCATGAATCCTATTTACTTTTTTTTAAACAGAAAGTGGAAGCTTTAAAATCATATATATATATATATATATATATATATATATATATATATTTAAATTTTTTGTTTGTTTGTTTTTTGTTGTTTTTTTTTTAATTTAAAAACATAAATCACAAGAACCTTGGCCTTGACTTGTCTCAACAAGGGCTCACTAAAAGTCTGCAGGGCATCTACCTATGCTGATGGGGACATTAGGAGAAAAGCCATGGCTTCTCTCCGGAGGAAACCTGCTTATCTGCCACGACATTTAGGTTTGAAATATAGGGAAGTAGGGTGAGCGTGACGTGTAGTGTCAGGAGGCCTGGTGTCACACTCAGACTCTACCTCACCCCAGTTGTACAGATTTGGATAAGTCTTCACCTCTTTTGAGCATCACCTTTGGTCATTTGCAAGGTGGGAATAAAATTAAAGCCATAACATTGAACTGAGATAATGCACGTGAAAGCATTTGGCTGGATTTTCCCAAACCAGTGAAACCGTAGAATAGAATGTGGTTGGGATGCTGGAGCTGAAAGCACCTTAGATGTTGCAGAATCCAACTCTTGTAGGTGAGGCAGCTCCCACTTGTTTATCCTGCAAACAAGGCTGAGGGTCTCGGGGACTGACCAAACGGTACTTTATTCCTCGTGCAGGCTATGTGCCTGTAGTTACTGTCACTGTGGCTCCGGTCCACATGGCTTCTCATCCTGGAACTTTGGATCAAGAGGAGCCCCAGTCGGAGACATTTGGTTTTCATGGCGGAGGGAATGAGCCAGTGTACTCGCAGACGTCCAGGAAGCCTCTTACAGCCAGTGCTCAGACATGGGTCCTCTCAAGTTCTGTGGGCCAAAGCACATCCCAGGGCAGAGCCCAAAGCCAGCGGCAGGCCTACATAATCCTCTGTGAGAATGGGCGTGTCCACAATATTGCTGCAGACAGCAATAGACGATACCCCACCTTGATTTTACAGAGAGAGAAATTGAGACCAAAACGTGAGTGTTGTCCATCAGGCTCAGATGGAAAAGGTTACAAAGGCGTCCGGAGACTGCAAGAGGCAACTCAGGAAGGGGGCCTGGCCGTGATGGAATGCAGCGTAGGAATGTCATAAGGAAAGAGAAAGAAAATTACTATGTGAATCAGAGGGAGGCAGACAGGAACACAGGTAAAATAGGCATTCATCAGTGTTTAATAGGCAGCTATTCTATACGAGGCATACAGAAGCTGTCGGAGAGAGATAAAAGGAAATGGGGATAAAGGGAGCAAAGGATGTGAGAAATATGTACAAAAATAAAGAGAAATTTGGGGGAACAGGCAGAAAAGGATTTAGTAATATGTAGAAACTGAACAGGGAAAGAATACACAGAAAATAATAACATGAAGGAAGCCACACAGAAGTACTGTATTTCCCTCATGTATAAGATGCTCCCATGTATAAGATGCGCCTTAATTTTGGGGTCCAAAATTTGAAAAGAAAAAGTATTGCATAAAGTTATTGAACTCAAGTTTTATTCATCATGAAATTCATACAACTCCTCATCACTGTCAAAATTCCCATCCATTAGCTTGTCCTCACCTGTGTCTGATGACGAATCACTGTCCTCATATAGTGCCTTGTCCTAGGTTCCATTTATGGCATTTGGAATGCCACACTTCTACAACCACTGTTTAAGACGCACCCAGTTTTTAGACCCCAGATTGTTTAAAGAAAGGTGCGTCTTATACATGGGGCAATACGGGAAAGGGAAAGGGAAACAGAGCAGAGGTGAGGCGGCCAAGGAAGAGCGGTGGAGGGGACTAGAGGGTGGATGGGAGCGGCCCTGGGGTGAGGAGGAGGCTGTGGAAGAAGTGGGGGCACAGGGCAGCATCTGCAGGGACTGGGCAGGACTGCCGTGGGTCAGCAGGCCCAGTGGATCCAAGAAGAGGCAGCAGAGGGGACAGTGGGATGGGTTTGCAGAAGTGTCAAGGTGAATGTCCCCTCAGGGGCCACTCTCTACCTCCTCCTATCCAGCCTCTTATTTCATGTTATTGTTTTCCAAGAACCTGGGGCTTTTGTGTATTATTCTGACAACATGAAATGAATGAATGAATGAGTGAATGAATGAGTGGAGTGTGTGTGCATGTGTGGCTCAGTGTCAGGAGCCCCGAGTCTGCCCACAGTACAAATGGGAGGTGAGCTTAGTTTTGGACAAGGTGCTTCCACCCCTCCCTTTGATTAAAGCCTGTTGTCCCTTCTCCCTGATCCTCAGCAGGTGGCTAGGTTTCGCGGAAATAACGTGGGCTTGGAGACAGATGGACATCGGTTCAAATCATGGCTCTTACCTAATTATTGTTTGTCCTTAGGCAGATTCCTAAACTTCTCTGATTCTCCCTTTCTTCTGAATTTTCAGTGTGGCTCTGGCTCCCTTATTCACGGGGCTGAGATGGGACATAAATGATGAAAGGCACAAGAAATATCTTTAAACAGCACTAGAAGAGACCCCTTTTTCTTCTTTCCCTGTCTTTTAAACTCTTCCCTTCTAACTCCACCCTCTTGGTGGGCATTCACAAACATCCTTTGAGCAAAGTTAAATAAGAGTTATTAAGAGCCTGACCAGGCGGTGGCGCAGTGGATAGAGCATCGGACCGGGACATGGAGGACCCAGGTTTGAGGCCGCAAGGTCGCCAGCTTGAGCGCAGGCCCATCTGGTTTGAGCAAAGCTCACCAGCTTGGACCCAAGGTCACTGGCTTGAGCAAGGGGTTACTTGGTCTGCTAAAGGCCCATGGAAAAGGCACATATGAGAAAGCAATCAATGAACAACTAAGGTGTCTCAATGAAAAACTGATGATTGATGCTTCTCATTTCTCTCCATTTCTGTCTATTTATCCCTGTCTATCCCTCTCTCTGACTCTCTCTCTGTATAAAAAAAAAAAAAAAAGAAAAGAGTTATTAAGAATATTGACTAAGCCTGACCAGTCAGTGGCGCAGTGGATAGAGCATTGGACTGGGACCCAGTGGACCCAGGTTTGAAGCCCCGAGGTCACCGGCTTGAGCGCAAGCTCATCTGGTTTGAGCAAGGCTCACCAGCTTGAGCCCAAGGTTGATGGCTTGAGCAAGGGGTCACTTGGTCTGCTGTAGCTCCGACGTCCCCTCCCCCCATGAAGGCACATATGAGAAAGCAATCAATGAACAACTAAGGTGCTGCAATGAAGAATTGATGCTTCTCATCTCTTTCCTTTACTGTTTGTCTGTCCCTATTTGTCCCTCTCTCTGTCTTGCTGTCTCTGTTACAAAATAAAGAATATTGACTAAAACACTGACGTGAATGATTGACTAACTAAATAAATGAAATAGAAGAGATAGTTCTTCCTCACAGTAGAATCCCGATTAATACATGTAAAAGGAAAAGGGAACTAGAAAATCACCATTAGACAGTCCCCACTGTAATAATTACCACTGACAAGAGCCACGGATGTATACTAAAATTAATTGATAAAACTGAGAAGAAGTGGGATGTTTGCAGAGTCTCAAAGTATCGCCCCCTGGTTATTTATTAATTACAAAAGGAAAATGGTGACTTCCTATGGAGAAATTGGGTGGCTATCCTTGCATTAGATTCCTAGGGCTACCTTACCAAAGTACCATAAACCAGGGAGCTTAAAACAACAGATAGTTGTTCCTTACATATTTGGACATCAGGAATCCCAAATGGCGATGTCAGCAGGATTGCGTGCCTTCTGGGGGCTCTTGGGGACAGTCTATTCCTTGCCTCTTCAGGTTTGTGGCCCCTCCTGGTGCTTCTTGGTTCGTGGTTTTACAACTCCAGTTTCTGGCTTTATCTTCATGCCACCGTCTCCTCTGTGTGCCTTGCAATGACATGTGTCATCAGATTTAGGACTCACTTGAATACTTCAGTATGATCTTTTCCTCAAAAGATCCTTAACTTAATTACATTTGCAAAGGCCCCTTTTCCCCATATAAACTCACGCTTACCAGTACCAGGGATTAGGACCATGGTGGCAAACCTATGACACACGTGTCAGCACTGACACGCGTAGCCATTTTTGATGACACGCGGCCGCATGCCGAGAAGGACGTTTCATCCTCGGCTCCTGCACGGCCAGGTGCAATAGCCGAGGATAAAACATTTGCTGTAGTGTAGACACTCTGTGCCGGAGGTCTGTAGGCCAAACCAACAGAACTCCGGCACAGAGCGTCTAGTTCTGGGACTTCCGCTTAGGCCGTTTTTCTCGAAGTGACACACTACCTGAGTTATGCTCGGTCTTTTGGCAAATTTTGACACACCACACTCAAAAGATT
The DNA here is from genome assembly GCA_037038555.1 of Rhynchonycteris naso. NCBI lineage: Eukaryota > Metazoa > Chordata > Mammalia > Chiroptera > Emballonuridae > Rhynchonycteris > Rhynchonycteris naso. The sequence goes on from CM072996.1 coordinate 16,918,957, forward strand.
GCCCATCACTGGATTAGGAGAAGGCCATTACTTTCTGGGGCCCACCATTCAGTCTGCTCCATTACTCACATCAAGTGATCCGTGTTAACATCACCAGAAGTCAGACACCGGGGCACCACGAATCTTCTGATAGGATGCGCGGAGAAGGGCATAATGACATTTCTATGGTATTCTTGACAAAATTGTGTAACCTTGTCCTAATCATGAGAAAACATCATGCAGACCCACAGGGTGGACATTCTGCAAAACAACTGACTGGCACACTTCAAGAATGTCGGGATCGTGAAAGACAGGAAAGTCTGAGGGGTGTCACTGATATGAGAAGGTTAGGGAGAAATGGTAGCTTACTATCATGTGGGATCCTAGGTTAGATCCTGGACCAGGAAGAGGACATAAGTGGAAGACCTGTTCAATTCTTTTTTTTTTTTTTTTTTTTTTTGGTGACAGAGACTGCGAGAGAGAAATAGAGACAGATAGGGACTGAGAGGAACGGAGAGAGATGAGAAGCATCAACTCTTTGTTGCAGCACCTTAGTTGTTCACTGATTGCTTTCTCATATGTGCCTTGACTGGGGGGCTACAGTAGACCAAGTGACCCCTTGCTCAAGCCAGCAACCTTGAATCAAGCTGGTGAGCTACGCTCAAACCAGATGAGCCTATGCTTAAGCCGGCGGCCTCAGGGTTTTGAACCTGGGCCCTCTACATCCCAGTTCGATGCTGTACCCACTGCTCCACCGCCTGGTCAGGCAAGACCTGTTCAATTCTAATAAGGTCTGCAGGGTCTTCATGACTCCCCCCCGTACTCCTGCAGTGTTACATTGTTACATTGCTGTTCCGTGCCTCCCTTTCTTCCCCTGTGAAAGGGGGGTGATAACAGTTTTCTACCTCCTGAAATTAAAATGAGTTAACAGCTTACTCCACCACTACTACACAAATATGGTATCATCTGTTTCATTAACAATGTTGCTGTTTACTGTGTCTCTCTCCACAAGTGATAAAACCGACACCTGAAAAGTAAAGACGGCTTTCTTCTAAGATCACACTGCAAGGGCCTGAGCCCAGAATTAAGCTTAAGTTTCTGATTCCTAGTGGTCCCTCACTTCTTCCAGGGGCAGGGAATTGTGTGGACGGTTTAGGCGCTGAACTTCATAATCTCTCTTTTTTTAAATACAGAGATAAAGAGAGGGTGAAAGGCACAGAAAGGAAGAAAGAGAGATGAGAAGCATCAACTCATAGTTGCAATACTCAGTTGTTCATTGATTGCCTTCTCATATGTGCCTTGACTGGGGGGCTTTTGCCTTGCTCAAGCCTGTGACCTTGGGCTCAAGCCACTGACCATAGATAGGGTCAGGTCTATGATCCCATGCTCAAGCCAGCGACCCTGCACACAAGCCAGATGAGCCCAAACTCAAGTTGGTGACCTTGTAGTTTTGAACCTGGGTCCGCAGCATCCCAGGTTGACGCTCTGTCCACTGCACCACTGCCTGGTTAGGCGCTCCATAGTCATTTAATCACCTGACTCTATTTGTTGTTAAGGCAGGCCTGATCTTGAACTGTGGAAGAAGACGGTAGGTTTCTCCTGATCCCAAACACCATAGAGTGAGTAAAGTGGGACTTTCTGACTGAATGCTCAAAAAAATAAATAAATAAAGGTTATTTTAAAACTCATGGAATCCAACTCCTTTATTTTTTTATTTTAGAGTAAAAACAAATAGAGCTTGTGGGTCTCAGAGTGACTCAGTCGTGTGACAGGTCCAATGATAAGAGCTGGCCCTCCCATCTAGGTCTCATGATGGTGCGTGTGTGTTTCTTTCTAAATCTTGCGCAGCTGTGGTCCGCACTCAGTAGCTGGTCTCATGCTCCATGCTGCGAGAGCCCTAAGCACACGGGCTCAGCACAAGGACACTTCATTATGTCACTGTGTCACCACAATCATCTTGTCTGCAAATCCACCAATATCCTCGAACCATTACCCAATTCAAACTTCTGCTGCGAACGATCCCCAGCCCAAGGGTGTCTTTAAATACCAAAGTAATACTTGTTTTTCCCTCCTTTTCCTCTCTGTTTTTTTCCTAATCGCTCCCTGATGAGATATAACATTAATTACAGCAGTTAACGGAAAATTTTGTCTCCATTACTGCCTGCCACATTCTCCATCTTGGCTTCTACCTCCACAATTTCTCTCCTGAATGAAGGGCGGAGGGATATTTTGCAGACCTGTGATTCTATTTACTTTCCTCTTCCCTGCCCATCTCATCTCCTTTGTGCTGAATTTTAAGTCGGGCAGAATCAGTGTTTTCACTGGGGATGTGCGTGAGAGTGAATGTGAATGTGTGTGCATGGTTTGTGTGGGCCTGACCCGTGCTCTAGCTGTCATTTCGAGCTAATTGTGTTGTTTCCTCTCATGTGGAAGGAAATCTTATCTGTTTTGGATTAAAATTCAATGAAGGTCATAGCGTCTGGAAAACTTACCAGACTGCTGCAATTAATGTTCATCTGGCTTTGATAAATTGGAACGCTCCCCTCAGTAGGACTGGAGTGGATTTCAGAAGCAATAATTCTTCCATTAACTCAATGATTCTGCCTGTGATGGAGGACCTTGTCCTGCTTTTGTTTGTCATCTGTCACTTGGAGGAGCCGGGCATATGTCAGGGATGATTTATCATGATTGCAGTGTCTGCTTGTATCAAAGCATTTAAAACCACTAATTAGTTTTTGCCCCCCTGTAAATTGCTTGATTAAACAGAATGGGAGGTTGGAATTAAGGTAGAAAACAATTATTTTTGTGCCCCAGTTTCCCCGCCTGGGTTTCCACAGTTATGTGATGATTACATGTTTCTTTCAAGGGCTGGGTAAAAATGAATCTCTCATAGAAATAGAACTGAGCATGTCCCATGTGTCAGGGAAGATCCTAAGTGCTTCCCATGCATTATTTAACTGAATTCTTAGCACAGTTCTTTAGGGTGGTTTTTCCATAATGTCTGGGAGGAGACTAAAGTCCACAGATGATAACCATTTAGTCTCTTGTGTCACCACTATGTTTTAAGATTTTTAGAAAGTGCCTCATATTAAGTTCTACTGTTGGCCCTGGCCAGTTGGCTCAGTGGTAGAGTGTCGGCCTGGCATGTGGATGTCCCAGGTTTGATTCCTGATCAGAGCCCATCTGCTTCTCCACCCCTTCCCTCTTTCACTTCTCCAGCCATGGCTTGATTGGAGTGAGTTGGCCCTGGGCACTGAGGATGGTTCCATGGCCTCCTCCTCAGGCGCTAAAAAGAGCTCAGTTGCTGAGCAACAGAGCAATGCCCCAGATGGGCAGAGCATCACCCTCTAGTGGGCTTGCAGGTGGTTCCCTGTTGGGGCACATGTGGGAGTCTGTCTTTGCCTCCCTTCCTCTCACTGAATAAAAAAAAACAACAGTTCTACTGTTTACTTAATGAAATACTGTTGGTATTTCATTAGCTATGGAGCGAAATCTTTTTTCTATAGAAGAATTGTTGTGGGTGTTTGTTTAAAAGGCAGTTCTGCGGGCCCTGCCCCAGGTATGCTGGATATGAACACTTGGTGTGGGGTTCTGGGAATCTGCATTATGTCAAGCCCTGCTTTGGATGCTTATGGGTGGCGAAGGCGGAGAATCTCTAACTTGCAGCTCACTGAGACCAGCAGTGGGAAAGTCACAGCCCCGACCCACTAACTGTTTAAAGTATTACTTGTCGCCAAGCCCTTCCAGGCAGGCGTTGCTAGCTCCAACTTACAGATTGAAATGTTGAGGCACAGAAAGTGGAGTGGCCTTACCCGAGATCCTACAGACAGGAAGAGGCCGAGTTGGGTTCTAGAAGGCTGCATTTTCCTCACTGACCCTAACGACCTTGCTTTAACATAGCCTCCCGCTCTGATCTACTCCTGTCCTTGTCACTCCATGTCCCAGCCCTCCCTTCCTTCTCTAAAATTCTGCAGGAGCACAGGCAGAGTGGCCTGGGTTTTCCCCAGAGACACCTTCTCCCGCTCCTGTTTTATTACAGTCCTTATGTGTCCTGATGTCCCCCTGAAGAAGCGTCTAGAGGCCTGCCTCATCTCAGCCTTCCTTAATAGGGAGTGAAATTCGTGGGTGTCTGTGCCAGCAGCTTTGTTTAGATGATTCACAGAGTGTCCCAAGGCCTTGGAGGGGAGGTGTGGGGCAGCCCCACCCCCTCCCTGCCGATGACCTCTGGTAAAGGAAGCTCACCTGCAGGGCAGGCAGTGCTGGTACAATAATTATAACAGAGGGGGTGAGGGGCGAGGGGAATCAGTCAGACCTGGATCCGTCTGCCTTCTGCTACCTGTGTCGTCCTGGGCAGTAGCTAATTGCCCTCTCAGAGCTTTGGTTTTCTCCAATGCAAAGCAAGCGTAACAACAGTAACTTCTCTGATGAAATCATTGCCAGGAGCAGAAGCATCCCCACTGTGCCGACTTAGTATCTGATACATTTCTCAGCAAATTGTAGCTATTCTTAAAGCTGGAATCCCATTGACCACACACGCACTCACGTGCATAGAACCTGTTTCCATCTGCCCTCTCATGAAGACCTCCCGGCAATATATTAAGTAGATATTCTTTCTGGCATCATTTTATAGTGGGGCAGGCCGAGCGCTGAGGAGGTCAGTGCCAGAAAGAGAAGTTCCGGAAGTCCCTGCACCCCTGTACACCAGGGTAGGTGTGCCTGGAATGACGTCAGGTCATTTACCCGTCCAGGATGACATGTGCCGGACACTGCTTGTCTTGAGGTTCAGAGAGGCAGGTGTTATTGACTGAAATGTCTTTTCTCTAAATATTGTATGCCGAAGCCCTGACTGCTGATGAGACTGCATTTGCAGATGGGGCCCGTAAGAAGGTTTAATTAAGGTTAAATGAGGTAGAAGAGTTACGCCCTAATCCAATAGGACTGGTGTCCTTATAAGGGGCGGGACAGACGCCGGTGATGCGTGTACACAATGGTAAGGCCATGTGAGGACACAGTGAGAGGCGACTGTGTACAGCTGGGAAGAAAGCTCTTACCAAGAACCACCCCTGTTGGCATCTTATTGAACTCCCAGCCTCCTGAACGGGAAGAAAATGAATCCCTGTTGTTTAAGCCATGCAGTCTGTGGAAGTCTGTTATGGCAGCCTGAGCAAACTAACACAGCAGAGAATCGTGGTTCGTGCCTCCCCTGCCACCCGTAGCGGGGAAATTAGGGAAACTGGAATACTCCATATTCTCCTTTTTTCTCAGCTCTTATTCGCGGGACAACATGGTAAAAAAGAAACGGGGGAGGCTGTGGTCTGAAAGGTGAAAGGGAACGGGATGGAAAGGGGAAAGAGGGGAGGAGAGAGGTTTTTAGAAGGCGGGGAAGCTGGCATATGCTAGCAGCTCTGTAAACTGTGAGATGGCTGGATCAGGAGACAGATGATCAGATTGTGTTCTGTGTTAGTTGTGAACTTTTCACAGCATCTCTGCACTGGGTGCAGATTCCCAAGTGGCAGGTAGAGGAGCTGCCTGTGTAGATGGTAACAGCTTGTACTGAGTCATGGCAAGTGGCTGTTTAAGAGGGCACGTGACGTGCCAACATGGTCTTTGTCACGTACGACTTCATGGAGACGTACGGAACTGTTGACGCTCGTTCACAGATGAGGTGTGTGAGGATACGCCCATGTGATGCATGAGAACACTGAGATTATCCAAGGTGACATGGCCACCGAGACCTGGGATCTGAACGAACGCGTTCAGACCAGTGAAATTCGAAGGACAGCTAACTCAGAGGAGAGGCCCAGGCCTTAAGTTTCTGTGTCTCTGCTTCCTACCTGTATGCCCTGGACAAGTTGTCTGGCCTGGCTGAGGTCCTCACAGTGGTGGAGAAGAGGCTTCAATGAGGTCACAAGGCAAAGAGCTTGGTTCCTTGCCTGCCAGAAAGCTGCCTTCAATGGCAGCTCTGCAGGGCTGCAGCCTCTTTCCATCTCTCCCATATCCCGTTTCCCGAACTTTGAACTGAGGACAGTAACTCGTATCCCAAAAGACTGTTGAATGAAATGAGATAACCCAGGCAGAATGCCCAGGATAGTGCTGGCACATAGTAGATGTTCAGTTCATGATTATTATTACCCGTAGCCTCCCGAACACCATACAGATGAGAGAGACCTCCACTTGGAACTCTCTTAGATAAACTAAAAGCCAAGCAGGCGTTTTTCTGGCCTCTTCCACCCCAAGCTGCTGTTGGGAGACCCCCTGAGTGGAGAAAGGCCCTCAGCAATGGGAAGTGACAGCTGGGGTCTCAGAGCCTCCCCAGGGACCACCGCCTGCTCCTCTGAAGGTGAAGACATGGCCGTTCTGACCAAGGGTGCAGAGTGAAGGATGAGGTGGTGGACTAGCAACAACGTCTGATTCATCATTTCTGCACCAGGAGGTCAACCGGCTTCGTAGACCGGGCTGCTGCCAGAGCGGTCTTTGTTTAGGAATTAATTAGGAGTAGCAAAGAACTGCTGCCCTGTGCAGATTTTGGTCTCTGGAAGTTATAAAAAGAAGATGGATTTTAAGCAAATGCAATTTTTCACCCTTTAGCACTATGTGAAAGGGCATTATCACAGCGGGGCACCCAGGAAACAGGCATGGGAAGGGAACACCTGCCCCCCTTCTTGTCCCACTTCTGTGTGCCCATGCGCATGGCTGCAGTCTGCACATTTGCATTTTCTTGGTCTTAATAATAGCACAGCCTGCTGTGTATGTGCCAGGGACAGTGCTAAATGTGCTCTCCACGGTCACCTTATCTCATCGCCACATCAGTCTTGTGAGCAGCCTTGTAAATGTGAGAAAACTGAGGCGCAGAGACACAAACCCTTTTGTGTAGGAGAGTTTTTGCTTAGGTTTGAACCAGGCTTGTTGGTTGGAGTCTAAGTCTCCGCCTTGAGCTGCTCAGCCATAATAGAACGCAGTTAGCATCCTGATAAGGTTCTCTACACTCTCCATTTGTAGCAGCTATCGAAGTAGCTGTTTAAAGTAGGGTGAGGAATTTGGAAGAGCCAATCTTTATAAAGCACCAGGAATCCCCTGGGAGCCCATGAGGACCATTAATGCTTTCATGGATCAACTCTATTGATATAGAAGTTAATCACCCTCCAAGAATGCATTTCGCCTTTGCAACAATAAAAATATTAATGCTAGCTCATGTTTGTACCGTGCCATGGTGGTTTCAAGGCAATGTTACACGTCTGCTGTTGCATTTTATCTTCAAAAGCATCCTTGGGTATTCAGGTATTGATATTGTAGCTATTATTATTATTAGCCATGGTTGAAACCTAGAAAGAGTCATGGAGTCCAAGGTCACACAGTAACTCAATTGGTAAAGCCACACCTCCTTTTACCACATCTCTCAGCATCCCCCCAGGTTTAATCACAATGGGGAAAGGCTCCTGATATCATGGATGTTAGTGGCGCAAGGAGCCTTTAAGGTCTCTGCATATGAGACCATCATTTTCAAAAACCAATGTTCATTGAATGTAACTCATTTCTTCAAATGCACACTGAGGATAAGAGACAAATTTGGGTTTAAATCCCAAATTTTCTGTCACCTCTACTTGCGACTTGATGGGCAAGTTAATTTATTTGAGCCTTGGCTTACTCTCCTGTAAAATAGGAAAAGTACTTTTGAATAGGTATCAGGGTTCACTGAGGTGATGTGTATGAAATTTGGTTCACAATGCATGTCATGGAACATGTGCCCACTAAGTGACAGTCACTGGGACAGTAGACAAGGGCAAAACCACGTGGACTGGGGGCCAAACAGGCCTGAGTTCAACTCTGTGTTAGCTCTATGACCTTAGAAAATTGCTCAAATCCTCTTAACCTCAGTTTTCTTCTCTAAGTATTATAGAGGGTTGGTTATCCCTTTTATTTTGCTGCGTAGGTTAGAACGAATCTATGATAAAAATCAGCTCAGGGCCTTGCCTGCTGTGACCCTACACTCTCATGGGTCCCAGTGGGCTCTGGTCTTCCCATTTCATTGTTTTCCCTCTCAGTTAGATGTTCTTTATGCAAAGAAAGAAAGAAAGAAAGAAAGAAAAGGAAAGGAAAGGAAAGGAGGAAAGAAAGAAAGAAAGAAAGAAAGAAAAGAAAGAAAGAAAGAAAGAAAGAAAGAAAGAAAGAAAGAAAGAAAGAAAGAAAGCTCATCGCTCCTTTTCCGAAGCACCACTGTTGACATTTTTCCTTTGGGCACTGCAGCGAAGAAGCTGTTCTGGATGCCAGTCATTTCTATAAAAATCTTCCCAACTTTGCCAAGTGATGTGTCCCCTCCAGGAGCAGAGCTAGAGGGAAAGATGGAGTTAAGTGTAATTACATATGCACTCCTACCTTTGCGGAATGCATTGGGGGGATTTGTCTTTAAAGTATCATTCTTGTAGCAAAAAAAAAAAAAAAAACACCTGTTATGCAAGTGCAACTACCTTAGTCTCTCAGCTGGGAGCCAGGATGTTTTCCTTAGCAGAGCTACTGTGAATCCATTACACCCCATGCTGCACTTCATGGTCTAGCGTCCTTTGCATTTTCTCCAACACAAGTGCCTTGGATTCTTAATTTGGCTTCTCTGATAAAGCACGTGTCTGGGAGAAGTCCTTATGTTAGCCCCCACATTGGTGAGACTACCTGTTGGGAAAAGAGTAGAAGAGAAATAAGACTCACTGAGCAGTTGGCATGCCCCAGGCATCGTGCTGATGCACAGCTACTCCGCACTATTTATTCTCACCATGAAGACAGACACAAGGTAGGTATTTGTGTTGTTATTTCACAAAAAGATAAGCTGAAGCTCAAAGAGGCCACAATTCAGTTATTTGTACAGCTACTATTTCTAGATCACCCACCCACTGTGTGGTGAGTACTGTGTTAGACACCTAGAATTGTGTGATCTGGCTTATGGGGTGTGACAGCAGCAGTAACTAACTGGGAGTCTTCACTTGTGATTGAGGACAATGAGCAACTCATCTGAAATTCCGTCCTAGATTTGCTAATGCCTTATTTTGATCCCTCTCAAACAAAGATGCCTGGCACTTATTCACTCCTTCAGCTTTTGGGGGCATCTCCTATGCACAAGGTGCTGTGTTAAACCCTGCAGGGGGTATCAAGATGAGGAGATGAGGACTTCCATATCTTCAGGTAGGGACCTGGAGCCAGGTGTGCAGGGAAGAAAGGTAGTCCCGTGTCAGCGGCACAGACCAAAGATTGTGGGAACACAGAGGAGGAAGAGGTCACTTTGAGCTGAATCAAGTAAAGCTGCCTGGAGGAAGGAAAAAATTGATCCAGGTTTTAAATTGTGGCATGGATTTGATCACCAGTCAATAATATACAACTTCCACCTCTCAGTCAAGAATCTCCTTGAAGTAGATGATATTAGTAAGACCTGGAGTCACTTACCAAGAAGTTATAAGATTATTAGCATCTTATTCAACTGCGGTTCACCTGGTTATTGTCTCCTCTGTCCCGCAACAAGATCTGGGGACGGATCGACACAGGTAAAGAGATGTGGCTTCTGCCCATGGAAAATGCACAGATTAGAAAGACGAGGTAATGTCGAAGTTACCCTTGAGCTAGTTCAGGGAAGACTTGGCCGGAGAGAGTGAACTTAAGTTTAGAAAGGAACCTTATATAAATGACCCATTCCAGGACTTTTCAGCATTTTACATCAGAAAAGTTTCATGAAACAAAACATTATGTGGACACTTCATAACAGACCAAAGTGGTTCTGCTCTGGCTGGAAGTTTGGAGGAGTTGGAGGGGGCTCGGGGCCGTGAGCAAGATCTGAGTGTTATTTTTTAAGTTTACCCCACATCACACCAGAGCTGTGCCCCAGTGAATATGACCAGAAAACTCCTAAACAGCTTTCCGCCTTGCGTTGTGTAACCCAAAACTTTCCACAACACCAGCGAGAGAAGGAACTGTTCTTTTTATTTATTTATTTATTTATTTATTTATTTATTTATTTATTTATTTATTTTTATACCTTTTTACTCTGAAGTCATTTTAGACTTAAAGAAGAGTGGCAGAGAAGTTATAGAGAATCCCCATGTAGTCTTCAATCAGCTTCCCCTAATGTCAGTGTTTTTCTCTTAACCGTGGATGTGAATTCCACACGGAGAAATTGACATTGCTGCAGCCCTGTTAACTAAGCCCTGTGCTTCTGCTTCTCCCGTTCTTCCCACCGATGTCCTCTCTCCGTTCCAGAACCCTGGCTCAGGCGACACACTGCATTTAGTTGTCCTGCTTCTTCATCTTCTCCTCCTCAGTCTTTTCTTCCTTCTTAGCACTTGGGCAGTTCTGAAAGAGTACTGCTCAGAGATTTGGGAGATGATTCAGTTCGTCTGATGCTTTCTTAAATTTAGAGTGGGATTATAGACGTGGATGAAGTACCCCAGAAAGGCGAAGGGGCCTTCTCATTCCATCCTATCAGGAGGTACATGGTAGCCACAGGACTGATGACTGATCCTGTTGACCTCCATCACTTGTTCAAGACGGCGTCTGCCTGGTTTCTCCACTCTAAATAAGTATGTATTTTTCTCTTTCCGTCGTCTGTTGTTAGACACAAGTTACTAAATTCAGCATGCACGGAGAGAAGGGGATTAAGGTCCGCCTCCTAGAGGGAGGAGTGCCAAAGAATTTGGGGATATTTGCTAAAAACACCGCAGTAATCAGTAAATATTTTGGAGAGATACTTGGAGACTGCAAACAGCCTGTTTCTCGGTAAGCTTTTTCCCACTCATCGTAGTATATTCATCAGCAGATCTCGCCTGCAGTGATTTAGTACTGCTGTGGAGAAAAGGGATTTTAAAGCAAAACAAAAACATAAAGAGAAAAGAGAGAAGAAAGGAAGGGAGAAAAAAAAGGTGCACACTTTTTAAAGCCAGCTTCTTTTCTAAGTGGTAGACCTGGGTCAGGGTAGATGTCAGGGCTGCACTATCCTCACCAGCTCCACAGACCTTATCCCAACATGGGAGTCTCCTTTCTAATTGGCATCACCATGGCGCTGGCAGGAACCGCCTCACTGTGAGCCTGAGGGAAGCTCTAACTCTGTTAGGAAAAGGTCAGTGTGAAGCAATGCAGTAACACCCAACTTCTCCATCGACAACCACGTTTCATTTTAAAATACTCCAAGGTGAGAAAGCCTGTAAAGCTATGTCTCTGAACCTGAGAGTTTCCATGCTTCTATGTGTATACATGTGTGTTGTATATTGTGTGTGCTTCTTTTTTGCTCTATGTGTATGTTGATGATTGGGTCCCTGGGCATGTAGCAAGGCGGGACTTACAGATTCTCTCCTTTGCCTGTATTGTAGCTCTCAGCAATCACTGAGAGCAGCGCAGACCCTGTGTGAGGTTCTGGAAGGTCTTTTTTTTTTTCTTTGATAAAACATGGCCATTCAAAGTTCAAGGATGAAGAAATGTGGGGATGTGTATAGACTGGCACTTTGTGAGGGTATCTGGCGTGGGTCACTAGAAGTTGCATGTCAGACCAGCACATTTACCCCTTGGAGAAAATCTTCATGAAAAGGTATACTTTGAAAAAAAACAATGTAGTTGACAGGAAGTATTTCAGATAGAAATTAGCATTCAAGACTCTAAGAATATGAGGGAATTCTTTACCCATTGGAATTTTGGGGGAATTGCTACCCATTTTGCCTGGAATTATTTCTGAGGCTGAGGAACTCTGTGTGCAAGGATGTGGCCACTTGCATGAATAGAGCGACCAAGCGCTTGAATGCTCTCCCTGTATCTTTAACATCTTGGTATACCAACCCAGGCAGAAATTAATAAATTTCTTCAATGGTTGGTGGGTCGGTTGGTCTACTGCTTGGTAGCTTTTAGAAGGTGCCTCATCACCATTTGGATTTTGCAGCAGACACTGTTGGTGTCCAGCTCAAATGTCCTCAGCACTGGCCTTTTCCATGAGAGCTGGCCAGGCTTCTAGGAGCCAGCACATGCGCGTCGGCCTGGTGGCGCTCCAGCAGCCTGCTGACCTCCGCCCATGCTTGCGGCAGGCTAGAGCTTTCATCGGCTTTCCTAAAATAATGATTGTGGGGGGTTGGATAATACATACCCCCAGCTCTTGCCTCCTGTTGCCAATTGTAGTATCTGCCCGCTCTTGTACCAGTGTTTCCCAAACCACTTCTCAAATGACCACATGCACGCTAACCCTTGTCTTCTGAATTTCGTCTGGAGAAACACAAACTCAAACGGGCTTCTTTTATGACCCCTTTGATCAGAAAGTTTAGGGCCAGAAGAAGAAATAAAAATAAAAAGAAGAATCTTGACTTCCATTTGGCTCAAACAGATTTGCTGGTTGAAGTAGAACAAGACACTGTCATCCATCTCTGAGGCCTCATATTCCTTACTTATAAGGGGACAGATCAACTCACATGTTGCCACAGCTCTTTCTGAAGTTTTCATTCTGAGGTTTCACCTTGCGAACCTCTTCATTTCTCCATTTGATGTATGGGTTTCAGGAATTTATTTAATGTGTGGTAAGGACATTTTTTATATCTACCTACCAAGTCCTATCACAAAATAGACTCTTAAATTTAACACTTTGGGGGTTAGGGAAGTTTCGATCAGCTGTTTTCTAGGGGACAAAGACCTAGCGAGGAACACTGACTATGAGGAAGGCTAGTTGTGATTCCCCTTCCTTTCCTCATCTTCTTTCATCCCTCGCTCCGCACGAACTTTTCCATTTGCACTCGTGGGAGAGGACCACCCCGGGCTTGAAAGCTCTGACCTATTTTTCCCTGACTGAATACAATAATAGGTGTGCTTTTTAAGAGCCCAGTACATGCCCGGCACTATGCCAGACACTTTCCATACATTATCTTCTTTATTTCTACAACAGTCCTGTGAGGAAAGCACCATTATTATTCTATCAAGAGGAAGCTAAGATTGGGGGGGAGATTATGTAATAATCCAAGGTCAGGCTGCTGCAGCTGCAAGGGATCAAGCCAGGATTTGAACCCAGGATTGTCAGAATTGAATTGCTGTATTTTACTCATCCCCTGCCTCTCCACATTACAATATTCAGTGGGTATTATTTTAAAGACGGTCTGTGTTCTTCAAAGTATGATTCTAAAGAACTGGGTAAGCACAAAGGGAGGGGCAGAGAGATGACTTAGCAGCACCTGGGAAAAACACATGGCTTTCATTGGACAGTCAGCTGAGTGTTCATTAACAATAACAAAAACAACACGTTTTGTTTTCCAATTTAGATTTCATCAATATAAGTGTCTCACTTAGAACAGGGATTTTCTGATCTGGTTAATCATTTTTGGGCTATTATCTTTAATAATAATAATAATAATAATAATAATAGATCAGAATCAAGTGTGTCCAGGGAAGATTCACCACAGGGTAACGAAGGACTTCCAAACCACATTACCGCAATCCTTAAAATATCTAGGGGGTGATTTATTGTGAAGAAGAGGAGTCTTGGGGATATTGGTGAGGATTAATTACTACTTGAAATCCTCAAGGGGAGGTGGGAGTTAAATTTGTCCTGTGTGGCCTTAAGACATAGGAAGCAGGGGGAGAAGCTGCAAGACAGCAGATTCTACCTTTATTTTGTTATTTTTTTAATTTATTTTTTATTTTATTCATTTTAGAGAGGAGACAGAGAGAGAGAGAGAGAGAGAGAGAGAGAGAGAGAGAAAGGCGGGAGGAGCTAGAAGCATCAACTCCCATATGTGCCTTGACCAGACCAGTGCAGGGTTTTGAACTGGCGACCTCAGTGTTCCCAGGTCGATGCTTTATCCACTGCGCCACCACAGGTCAGGCTCTACCTTTATTTTAAAGCAATACAAAAACGTGGGTATCCCAAACTGGAATAGGATATTTCAAGGGGAGGTGTTTATTCTACCATGCCTGTGTTAGTGAGGATTTTTATTTTAATTTTGGAAGTGATATAAATCCAACTCAAACTTGGTGAAAGATCAGATGAGGTCTCTAATAACTCAAGGAGCTGCAGTAGCTAAGCCTTTCTTTAGTGCAGGAATGGCTGAGATCCAAGGGTGCACACAAAGCCATCAGGAATATGTCTCTAATCCTTCCCTCTTGTTTCCTTTGGGTAGATTTTATTCCTGGACAGACTCCCTCCAGGTTGGGATAAGAGAGACCTTCTTATTCTTAACCTAAGTGTGTGAGCAAAAACATCATTTGCTCGTTTGTCCATCCCTATGTTAGTTTTCAATCAATGTTGTAACAAGTTCCCACCAACTTACTGGCTTAGCACAACACAGGCCTATTGTCTTACAGTTCTGTGGCTCATGACTTCGACCCAGTTCTTGCTGGAGTGAACTTGCCCTGTGGATGGCAGGACGATGTTCCTGCTGGAGGACGGAGGGGAGGGTCTGTTTCTTCGTCCTGTTCAGCTTGTGGAGGCTGCCCATGTTCCTTGACTTGTGGTCCTTTCCTTCTGTCTACACACTCAACCAAGATGAGTCAAGTTCTTCTCATATAATCACTCCGGCCTCTTCTTCTGCCTGCCTCTTCCATTGATAAGGAAGGACCCTTGTGATTATATGGGGCCCATCTATATAATCAGTGGCAATCAACCTATCACAATTCAGCTGAAGACTTAATTTTATCTGCAATCTTAATTACCCTTTGCCATGTAATCTAATATAGAGGTCCCAGGGATAAGGGCATCAGCATCTTTGGGGCATTGTTCTGCCTACCGCAATCCCTAAGCAAGAGCCTGTGATGCTCTAGTCGGTCACCCCTGGATCGGGTGGCCACCGCTGGACCTAGACTCAGGTAAGCTGGAGCCAGGCCATGTGACTGAGAGTGTTGAAGGGGGTGTCATTTAGTCTCCCTAAGAAAAAAGTAGGTCCTTGTTGCAAAAGGAAAGGGAAGAGATACTAAGGAGGTGAAAAAACATCAAACATACTGTGGGTTGGGATATAGATTATCAGGTAGGGGATGACATTAGTGATTGTAAACATATATACATTTTTTATTCTGTTATTCGAAAACCACACTGTATAGCTGTGCCTAACTGCAGAGAAAGCAAATAGCTGATCCTGTCTAATAATATAATTTTTGTCTTCTATTCCTAGATAAGACCCTAGGAGTCTCTAGGCCCAAATGTACTATCTTGTTTATTTGGTTCCCTGGCTTCTAGATGATGGAATAAACTAGTGAGAGGCACAGGGGACATTTTAGGAGCAGCGATGTGGTCCTAATTTACTTTTTCACTCTTTAGAGTTCAAAGTGTTCAAGCAGGAGGCTCGACTACTGGGATAATGCCTATCTAAAAAAAATGTTGCTATAATTTTTTTTTAAGAAATAAAGAAAGAATACCATCTTCCTTACCTGAGAAGGATATTTTTAAGCACATGTCTTAAAAGAGTCCATGTAAGTCTTTAGCAACATAATTCCAAAGGGACAGTGTTCTCTAAGGAAAAGCAATAATAAAACCTTTCTCTACAAATTTTGCTTTAAGAAAATAAAAAAGTATGGGGCTTCTCATAACTGAGCATTTTCCCCCTCCTTGCCTGCTGCTAGCTGAAATTGGATGGGACCATGAAATCCTAACCAATTTTACCCCACCACAGGTGCCTGGAGTGATACATTTCCAGTCAGATGCACACTTCAGGGCTACAGATGGTGGAAGAAATAGGAAGCAGAGGTAAGAATGAGGAGAGAGTCATGGGGGGCATTTTAGGGGAAGTGGTGTGTTAGTAAATTTTTTCATCTGATTTTAGAGGTACACAGTGTTCAAGTGGGAGGCCAGGTTGAGCACTTACTGGGGAGACCTTTGCCAGTATAGACAACTCCCGAACAATTTGGGTATAGCTACAAAAGTGGAATCAGGTTCTGCACACACACCGCACATGCTTGGAAGCTTTGTAAGTTCTTTTAAGTCCAAGACAGGTTGAACAGATCAGGCCTCCCGATGGTGGATGCCTGAGCATAGCCGCTAGGTGAGGCGCTGTCCCAGGTGCTGAACACTCCTCAGGCCAAACTAGTGCTTGGTGTGATTTCTGCGGAAGAACACAGCTTCAGTTTGCCTTGGTTCCTGCTTATGACCAAAGGCCCATCTCTAATTATTCCTCTGTAATTGAATGAAAAGGCCCAGGGTTCCTCCTTTTCCCCCTTAAATGTGTGAGCTTCATGAAGGTGGAGACTTGGTTATGTTCACTGCTCTGTCGGCCGAGTATGTAAAGATATATCATTTATATTAATTAGACACTTGCTAAATGTGGGTCAGACAGATTTATTAATCATATGGTCCTCACTTTCCCACTCATTTACTGAACCAATACATTCAAACATAGGCAGATATACACATAGCTATATACAAACCCACATGCAAAGAATCCAGAGAGCTACAGAGTGGTTTTGTAGCATACTTCAGAGTGTGTGGAATAATTTCACAGTCAGTCTTCCCAGTCAGTTGAGCTATATCGATTGGCTTTGTATCTGTGTCTGGAAGGGGTATGGTAGGTATCCAGTAATCCTTTGTTGAACTGAACTAGGTTAATTTCACGAACTAAAATGCTAAATTAGAGAGAAACGGATGGCCCAAGGTCACATAGCTGATGGTGGAGCACTGTGGTATTTTCCCTCTCCCTGCTTACACAGTGCCTCTCTCCAGATCTCTCAATTTCCCCATTTGGGTGACTACCTTTAAAGACTACCTCAAGAAACCACAATTCCTGACCTTTTGATTCTTCCCAATAACCCTGATGTTGTGCTGACATCACGTCGGGTGTAGAGCTCTATTACATCCACGTGCGGGTGGAATTTATTTCTATCTTAAAGCATATGAAGTACGTTACCAGGAAGTGAGATTTGGAAATGAAAGCACACAGCTTCCCACCTTTCCTTAGTCTTGGCACTTGACTGCCAGGAGGCAGAGTGGAATGAGGAGATGTACTTTTAGTGACGAGGCCTCAGAAGAGCAAAGATTCTCAAGTCGCTTATTTCATACTAACCCTCTCACTTTCTATTCACCTGCTGGCTTGCTCAAAGAAGCTCAAAGGCCAACACATTCAGCAGGCGGCAGGGACAGAATTTCTTCCCTCTTACCACTCTGCATTAATGTGTCCTGTTCAAGAGATAGAGGGAATTAAAGTTGTGTTGGGGACCTCAGGATCAGAATAGGCTGTGTCTAAACCCCTTCCCCCAAGACTACGAACTCCAAAGTCATACCTGGCAGAAAAAGGAAGATGAGAGGGTCTAGGAGGAGAAGAAAGAAAGGAAGGCAGGAAGAAAGGGAAGGGCAGGACATAAAAGAGGATATGAGATAAAGAGGCAGAAAGCTTTTATTGGGTATCCACTGGGTACTTCGCATTACAACAATCTCTTTTGCATTCATTGTTTCAGTAGTTTGTGTCTGAAATATACAGAAAGCAGGGTGAATGGGTGCTTTTAATCTCCCCAGTTCCTTAGGGGTCAGGTCAGTACATTCACTTTACCTATGAAGAAATGAAGCTGCAGAGAAGTGAAACTCGGGGTGGCTAAGGGGCAGGTGCTGTAGGACAGGAGCCTACATTGATCATTTCACCCAGGAGGGCTCCGGAAGGCACTGAGAAGATGAGGTGTCCTTCAAGAGTAGTCACACACTAATATCTGTGGGAAAGTGGGTTTTATCATTCTTCTCATTTCCTATCTGAGAAAACAGAGGATTAGAAACTTGAAATGTCTCCTGACCAGGAGGTGGTACAGTGGTAGAGTGTCGGACAGGGATGTGGAAGACCCAGGTTCAAGACCCCGAGGTCGCCAGTTTGAGCACAGACCCATCTGACTTGAACAAAAAGTTCACCAGTTTGGACCCAAGGTCGCTGGCTTGAGCAAGGGGTTGCTTGGTCTGCTGAAGGCTCGTGGTCAAAGCACGTATGAGAAAGCAATCAATGAACAACTAAGATGTTGCAACAAAAAACTGATGATTGATGCTTCTCATCTCTCTTTGTTCCTGTCTGTTCCTATCTATCCCTCTCTCTGACTCTCTCTCTGTCCCTGTGAAAAGAAAAACAAACAAAAAAAACCTTGAAATGTCTTGTTCAAAGTTATACATTCATTCATTCTACTTTTATTGAGTGCTTACTTCATGCAAAAAGTAAAATAGACAATCCCTGTCCCAAAAAGTAAAATAGACAATCTGCTCGTTTGGTGTGTGCCCTTTTCTGTGTCCTGTGTCCTGTGTCCTCTGGATTAAAGGATGGTTGATGGAGGTGAAGTGGAGAACGGAGGGGAGCAAATGAGGGCACTCCAGGCAGAGGACACAGCACATGCAGATGCCGGAGGCTTCAAGATGCGAGGGCACAGCCTTTTTGGGGGATTGGAAATGGTTTGTTGTGACAGAAGCTGGGCTGCTTGGGAAGCTTTGTGGGTGGTAAGGCTAGCGGAGTTCAATGATAAAGGCTTGGACTCAATCCTGTAGGCCATGGAGAAACAGGAGATCTTTACAAAGCAAGCAGAGAATGAGCTTTAGAAACAACAGTGCAAAGGGGTAGAGAAGGGATGTGTGGTGACCCTGTGTGATTTTTTGTCACCAGCTTCTGGCTACCTCCCCTGCTGCAAGCCGTAGTACAGACAATCACTAGGCAGGTGTTTCCAAATGAACAGGGAAAGGAAACAAATGAGTAACCCAGTTTGAGTCTGAGTTGTGCCTGTTGAGAGGCTGAGCTGCGTGGTAACAATTTGCAACATTAAATTGAAATTGGGTCCGATTGGCTGGAAAGCACTTGGCCCATATTAATGCCCAAGGAGACTCTCTGGGTCTGATTAGGCTGCAGATTTTTGCTGGGCTCTCTCCTAGTGATCCATCATTATTCATGTCAGCAACAGGCCCGTCAGCCTCCCTCCACCACCAAAATTAATGAATTGAACTTTGTGACCCACACGTTTGATGGGATGAGGCTCTCTAAGTAAGCACAAGGCCGTGGGGATGAACCATAATTGTTCCTTCCTTCTTTCCTCTGAAGGTGAGGCTGAGCCTCTCCCTCTCTCCCTTTTAACTTCCTCAGCTGCTGTATGTGTGTTGTGAGATGTGACGGGGATGCAGAAATAAAGTGACAAGCAATAGCTGGGTCCTGAGAACTGAACTAATGTTTGGCGATGTAGTTCAACTCTTATTCTCAAAGCAGGGCTGGGAAAAATAAGACTGGCCCTGTGCCCCACAATGAGAACACAGGGCAGTGTCTAAAACGAATCTCTCTTATTTTCAATGTCGAGAGAGAGAGAGAGAGAGAGAGAGAGAGAGAGAGAGAGAGATCAATTTGTCATTCCACTTATTTATGCATTCATTGGTTGATTCTTGTATGTGCCCTGACCGGGGAGTGAACCCACAACCAAGGTGTGTCAGGATGATGCTCTAACCAACTGAGCTACCTGGCCAGGGCCCCTCATTTCTTACATTTTGTGAGAATGGAGAGTCATTTTACATCCTTCAGTTTGCCAGTGTGGAACTAAAATTCAGCATAATTACGTTTCATCTGTGCCCTCTGACATCAAAACCAATATCTCCTGTGATGGCTGCTGTCATAGGAAAAAGAATGAGGAAAAAAAGACATTAAATTGTGTTTCTGGCCTAGAAAGAAACTTAGCAGTCACCTTCAGTTTCCCCAACAGTATCCCTATCAAGTGATCATTGCACTTTAGTCTGCGTGGCTCTGGTGTCCGGGGACTCACTATTCCTAAGGTCAGCTTTCCATTTTGGGACAATTTTACCTATTTAGAAAGACTTCTTGATGTTGACCTGAAACTTGTGTTCCTACAGTGTCCACTCTGCTCATAGTTCTGCGATCTCTAGCAGGGAAGCATGAATCTAGTTTTCTCTTCCATGTGGGAGTCCTTTGGGTCCTTTGAGCTGCTTCTCATGCTTTCATGCCCTGCAAGTCAATGAGTCCCTTCTAAATTCCTGTGTTTGATGCATTAGTAAGATATTAAATTCATTTAATGAGTCAGGACCAGCATTTTCGGCAACAAAACAGAATGGGATGGAATAGAATGCAGTGGAGAATTTTGGGATGGAGTGCAGAAAGTAAGGGCAGGCCTTGTTTTTTGGTGTGTGGTTGTATGTGTGTGTGTGTGTGTTTGTGCATGTGCGTGTGTGTGTACGTGTGAGTGTGTGGACTGGGTCCCACTGAGAAATGTTTTCTTCTATGTCTTGGTTATTGTGAATAATAATGCTGCAGTGAACATGGGAGGCCATATATCTCTTCAAGAGTGATTTTTATTTCCTTCGGATATACATTCAGGTGATGGGGGATTGCGGGATCACATGGTAATTCTATTTCTGTTTTTCTTATTGTTTTCCATAATGACTGTACCAATTTACATTTCCACCAACAGTGTACCTGCGTTCTTAAACAGAGACAATGTTATTTGTCAATTATATCTCAGTAAAGATGGAAAGAATGTTTTCTTACCCTGTGTGGTGCTATAAAAATATTTCAAGGAATGTTGTTCAAAGTCTTTTCTTTTTTAGGCTGAAACATTTTTTTTAAACTAGGTATCATTCTAGGTTTGTAACCAAAAACCTTCGGCAGTTACTTAATCTGTCCGAATCTTGGTCTTCCCATGTTCCTCTCTCTCTCTCTCTCTCTCTCTCAAAAAAAAAAAAAAAAAAAAAGAATAGGAACCTAATTTATAGTCCAGGAGAGACTGTGTTATAATAGCAGTGGTAGATTGGTTGTGGTCATAGGAAAAAGAATAGTCATAATTTCTCTTCTTCTTTATCATTTCTTCTTTCCTCCTCCTTTTATGATTTTCCTTTTTTAATGCTTGTTTAGTACAGTCTAGATTTGTCTTTATTTTACTTATATTTTAAACTAAGGAACATCATGGTCGATGAGATGAACTTGGGCTTTATGAGCAACACAGATGTATTTTCAAATTCTGCCTCTTTCATTCATGGGTTGTATGACCTTGGCAAGTCTCCTGACCTTTCTAAGCCTCCGTTGCTTTACCTGTCAGATGGGAATCCTAGCACCTAGCCAACAACAAGTTTTCATGATTGAATGAGGTATTTAACATGCACAACACAGAGTAGAATTCAGTGAGTAATAGTCCCCTTCATCCTCCCCCACCCGCTCCCAGCGCACCTGTCTCAGAGAGGCTCGTATTCGCATAGATTGAAGTCAACCTCATGACTCAGGATTGGGCTGCATCCCGGCCCACTAAAGGGATATGTGTCTGACTCTCTCCAGGTGGGTCCCTTGCTGGCAAATTTCTCTCTTATGCTCTTCTGGAAATAGTGGCATTTCAGAGGTTTGTGCCAATAGCGGATGCCTCAGGATCCCAGGAATCAGCGTGCTGCCTCATTTCATAGCAGCTTTTGCATACGTAAAGGGGAATATATTCCCTGGGGGGCTTGGAAAGGGAAGCACAGGGCTGTAGCAGGGTTCCTGGACGAGGCTGCTCCAAACCCTAAGCCACAACTCCTGTCTCCATTTCCACATCATCACATGGAGAAAGTGGTCCTCCCTGCCTGCCTCCCTCACAGGCTGGCTGTGAGCATCAAACACAGTTAAGAATGAGGCGTGGGTTGCAGTGTTATTTGCAAAGGGCAGGATATGAAAACAATCCAAGTGCCCACAAATAGATGAGTAGATAAAAAAGCTCCATCAGTGTACATAATGAATGGAATATTACTTGTCCATAAAAAAAGGAATGAAATCTTACCATTTTTGACAGCACGGATGGACCTAGAGGGTGTTAGGTAAGTGAAATAAATCAGACAGGGAGATACAAATACAATATGATTTCACATTTATGTGGAATCTAAAGAACAATACAAATAAGCAAACAAAACAGAAACAAACAAAAAAAAGAAAAATAGAAACAAACTCATAGATACAGAGAACAGGCTGATGGTTGGTTGCTAGAGGGCAGGGGGGTTGTGTGGCTGGGTGAGAAACATAAAGAACTACAAATTGGTAGTCAACAAAAATAGTCCTGGGAATGGAAAGCACAGCATAGGGAATATAGTCTGTGATATTGTGATAACTATGTACAGTGCCAGGTGGGTGCTTGAACTATCAGGGGAGAGGGGGCACTTTGTAACGTTTGTGATTGTCTAACCGCTATGATATACACCTGAAACTAATACAAAGTAATATTGAATGTAAAGTGTAATTGAAAAATAAAATTAGAAAAAAGGACATTAGAGTTTATACAAATTAAACTAAGCCATCATGATAAATACTCAGCATAAGTACATTTAGGTACTTGTAAGCCAAACATGCATCATTAGTATTCAGTAGCTAAGCCCACAGGTAGACCTATTCAAGCTTCAGGGCCGCTGTTGATACTTAACGTCTTGCAAAATGTTCAATTATGTAAATTTTTTACATTATATTCTTTTATGGAATACGTGCACTTTTATCACAAAACCCAAGTTTTAATTAAATTTTACTCATCAACATAATAGCACAAAACAGGAAGTGTTATTCTTTTATGTTAAATAAAAACGTGTGAAAATCCTTGGGAAAAATAAGAGGTAAGGGGGTAAGGCCATGGTTTATTACTGATCCAAAGGAGAGGAAATTTTTTGTGGTCGTTTTCATTCAAACCAAGTAGGGCTTTTGGTTTATTGTTTTTTCCTTGGAAAGATGGCCATCTCTAGATGTGTGCTTCCAAAGAGGTAATTTCTCCCTTCCATGAGCTGTGCCTGTCCCCCATCAAGGCTGAAGAAGCTTCATGTCAGCTAGAGGCTTGTCAACCCTGCCCTTCAGGGTGGACTTGCCCTGGAGGGTCCTGGCCAGACACAGCTCTGGAGGGAGGTCAGCTGCTTTCTCCTCCCCTCCCTCCCTTTTTGTTACTTCCAAGTGCCATTGAAATTCTCTCTCTCCTACATTCTGTGCTCCTCTGTGTTCTCCCAGCATGCCTTGCAACTGTAGACTTTTCCCTTATATTTTGCTCACACTGTTCTGTTTCTTGAGGGGCAGGGGAAAGACTTTTCTTTTCCTTCACTATGTCTCCAGACAGATATGTATCAGAAACCACCTCCTGTGAGACCCAGGGCTACACTCTCCTGGCTAGAACTAAAGACTCTGGAATTCAAATAATCTGGGTTTAAATCCCAGCACTAATAGGTACCACTTCTGAGCCTGTTTCTTCATCTGTAAAAATGGACACAGCAATACCAATAATGTCTCACAGGAACAGTGAGAATTTCAGGTGATGCTGTGTGTAACCTGCCTTAGTACTTAGTGGGCTTCAGTATACCGTATGTCTCCATGTATAAGATGCACGCTGTATTGAAAAATTTGGGGTCTAAAAGCTGGGTGCGTCTTATACAGTGGTTGTAGTATTTTTACTTGCATTTCCCACTTGAGGAGTTGTATGAATTTTATGAAGAATAAAACTTGAGTTCAATAACTTTATGTAATACATTTTTCTTTTTCAAATTTCGGGCTCCAAAATTAAGGTGCATCTTATAACATGGGGAAATACCGTAACCCCACTGAAGTTAAGAAATGACTTTATTTTCTGTTATATCCCCAAATCTAGGCATGGCACACAGTAGGCATCTGATTAGAATATACAAATAAACTGAATTAATCAAAAATTTAAATTATTTCCCTCTCATTCTTTTTCTGAAGGTCTGGAGAGGTTCTTTATGATCCACAGCCCTAAATAGTCATCATCCATTACTACCTATCTAGAAAGGTGGACGTGGCCAGTCAGTTCTGAACCCCTACTCTCTTCAGCTGGAGTAGGTCCAATTATTTGTCTAATAATGATTAAGGTTCTAGTGTCAGCTGCGATTTAATCTCGAAAGAGTTTCTCAGTTATAAGTAACTGTATACCAGTTTCTTTCTAACAGTATATTTTGAAAGATAGGAGGAAGTCCAATTAAGGGGACATAAAATACTGAATGGTTCGAAGGAACTATTTTTAGGCAAAGTCAAAGGCAATATGAAAGAACAGAATGGAATGGAAACTAGTAGAGCAGAATGCAGTGGGAAAGACAAAAATAGATCGGAATAGAATGAAATGGGAAAGGATAGAAAGTAACAGACTGGAATGTAAAAGGCTGGAGTGGAATGGACCAGAATGTGTCAGAATAAAATAGAATAGAACAACATTTTAGTATATACACATTATCATAAAGGCAAGTATTGTGTGTGTATGAGAGAGAGAGGGGGAGACTTTTAGGTCAATCACATACGCATATATACCCATATGTACTACTGTGTGTGTGTTTACTATTGTGGGCTCCAAAGGGAAGTAAATGTCACTACTTTATATTTTGGTAGTCAGCCATACCCTTGTTTTATTGCTTAAGTTGACAGTAAGCTTCCTGACCAGGAACTAAGACTGATTCCCATCTGAGTCTCCCCAGCCCCTACACATGGCCCTGATCCTTCCTAGATGCTCAGGATCTGTTGGTCATATCAGATACTTATGAAATCACTGAGTATGGTTGCCAGAGTCTGTGCAAAGATGCGGTAGCGGCAATGAATATTGGATTTTAAAGGATGTGTCAGTAATAATAATAATAACAGTAATGATAACAATAAGGGCTGCTTAAAGATATTAGTCATTACTTATGTGTTTAGAACAGGGCTTTGCACACCGTAAATGCCCAATAAATGGTGGCTTTTATCATTATTTTCGCATGTCCACAATGCTACCGCTTGTTCAATGCTTACTAGGTGCTTCAGTGCCCCTTGTCATTCATCTCCCACTCCATCCTCAGAGGTAGCTATTAATGCCCCCATTTGACAGGCAGGAAAACCTGAGGCTTAAAGAGACAGAGTCATTTGCCCAAGGACGTAATCCCGGCAGAAGCAGAGCTGCCGTTGTAACCCCCACCTCCACCCTCCCTGTCCTGTGCCCTCTCGGCATGCCAGGAAGCTGCTCAAGGCAGGCGAGGCAGGCAGGGCGTGAGTGTTCAGACTCAGAGAGGCTTCCTGAAGCCGGCAGCTCATGCAAATGTAAATCTCTGGGAGGATGCCAAGCAGAAGGCACAGGAGCAGGTTCGGCAACTGGATGTCCGTGCACATTCGTCCCCAAAGCTGACCTCTACTAGGACAGGACGGCGGCAGGTGGGAGAGTTTGAGGTCACCATAGACCCACTCCTCCCCCACGGTGCCCTGGCTCCCCCTTCATGGCCGCTGTGACACAGACACGACCTATTGCCTGGTGGGGACATAGATAGCCAGTGACTGTTGTTGGACTTTCAAGCTTCCGTTTCCTTGTACTAAGTGGAGCAGGCAGTTCCTGATTGTTTTACAAAGGCGATGGGAAGTTGAATATAAGCACAGGCAAAGGAAGAAGTAAAGACCTCGTGTCATGGGCCCTCACTTAGTGGGGATACACTCCCCTTTGGTAGCAGTGTCCAGCTGGACTGGGGTCACTGGGTTCCTGCAGGAGAGGCTTTCAGCAGCAGAGGGACACCTTTGATGGTGCCGCAGAAAGGTCTTTGGACATGGCCCCGACGCCTGCAGCTCTGATGACCACAGAGTCATGACCAGCAATCCTGGGGGCATTGCTGTCCTCGGCCTCATGATCCCACGTCTCCTCTCACCCACTCCTCCCTTTCCTTTCCCTTGCTGGAGAGAAACTCAGCAAGACTAACAGATCTGGGTCATTGCCATGGCCCTCACAGCCAATAGCCCCGGAGTGGGGAGTATAACAGCCTTATCAAGGAGCACCTTATGTATCCAGGCCTAGGCCAGCCCAGGTTTGCCCTCCAGGGCTGCAAGAGTGCCCTCCAGCCATGGTCAAGCGCTCTGACTCTGCTACCCATCACCACCCAAAGTGCTGGGCAGTGAACTGTACACAGCACACACCATCTCTATAAATCGTCATAATTATCATCAAAACTCTGTGATACACCAGCATTCCCATTTCAGGGAGGAAGATGCTGGGATTCAGAGATGACGTAATTACCCATGGATAGTGAATACCAGCAAAAACAGACCGCCTCTTATAGCACTTGCTGAAAGCCAGGCGCCACTATACGTGCTTCAGGGCATGTGTTGTGTGATGTCCGTATTTGCTCAGCGCTGTCTGACTTCCGCAAAGGCACAAGGCTGCACAGGACCACCGAGGGGCTTTGGTGAGAACCCATGCCTGAGTTTAAACCCATATACCCTCATGTCACAGGCTGCCTCATCTCAGGCAAATTCCTAAACCTCTCTGAGCCTCAGCTTCCTTATTTGACAAATGAGAGCGATGGTAACTGCCTCGTAGAGTTGTTGATTAAATGGTACAAGACGTCTTAGTCTCTGGTAAATACCAAATGCTCTTAACAACCGAACGATGATTTGATTTTCTTTAATGGCCTTGTACAAAGAGCAGAGTTGGGAAGCAGCGGCCGTTCACACCATGCTGACCTGCTGCTCATTCTCTCCTCGGTAGTGGTGCCGTGCCTGGCATTTTGAGGGTATAAGTAAGTAAGCAATGGTTGAAAGACGCTGGTGGATTGATTGACTAAATGAATAAATGCAATTGGATTAGGTATTTGCAGCATCTCCTTAATTTCTTCCGAGGTTTTGTTGGAATGAAAGCCACCACCTTTCAGCGGTGCCTATCCAGTTCTGGCCACAGATGTGCACGTCTGTAGAGTGGGAAAGCTAGAAGTAGGTGGCAGGCTAGAAATGCTGTCGAGGGAGTCCGCCCAGACCCTTCAGGTGTCAGGCTCCATCCTCACAGAGATACCTGCCACTCCGACCATCAAGTGAGCCTGGCCATGCTTTCCATATGATTAGACACTTATCCCGTCCTCATTAGGAAATGCAGAAAACTGTCCCCTTCTCCAACGACATCTCTCCTCCAGCCCATAGGGGTGGCGTTTTATCAGAGGCTATTTTGGAAAAATTGAATTGGAATGACTATTTTAGCCACTTTCATGTATAATCTTCAGAAATCTGAACACATCTGCCTTCTTGGAGATGTATTTGTCCTTCTGTGACCTCTGCTGCTGGTGGGCTTCCAAGTCTGGGACTGATGGTCTGCCTGAGACTGGTGTTCCATTGGGGGCCTTTCCTCTCCTTTTATCTTTCTATTCCCTGGTTTGGACCATCATCTTCTTCCCCGGCAAGGAATAGCGCAGCTGCCTCTTCACTGTTCTCCTGACCTCCACATCCTCTCCCTGATTCATCTGCACACTGCTACCACCATGGGCTTTCTCAAGCCAAATCTTACCCGGTCGTTTTCCTGCCAATGGTAACTGACAGGTCAGAGCTACCCATCAGGCCTAGGAGCATATAGCGTTGAGTATCAGAGCAAGGGTTTTGGAGAGATTGAAATTCATTCATTCATTCATTCATTCAACATTGATTGACTTTCTTGCATGTGCCAGGAACTGTTGTCAGTACCAGGTATTCAGAATGGGTAGAATCAAATTGTTCTCCTCTCAAGAAGGTTTTGTTTTTGTCGGAGAGGATGATAAAGTACAAATACATATATTTAGATTATATTATCAGACTATAGTAAATGCCACGAGGAAAAATGAAATAGAGTAATGAGGGCTAGAGAATGATAGGTAGATCTATTTTAAGAAAAGGTGACCAGGAAGCTACGCAGATCTCTGGGAGAAATAGAGGTCCAGGCAGACGGGCAGATAGATATAGGTTGATATTTGACACGGATGGCTTTCCATTTGTGACCTTGGGTGCAAGTCATTTCATCTCTATTGTTCTCGGTTTCTCCTCTGTAAGATAAGGATCTGTGATAGTTCTGACTTCTTAGCTTTATTTCAGGAGCCATTCATGCTCTGTCCCCTGCTTCTTTCTGAGCCAGCCCCAACCCTGACCACCCCCTCCTGGTCCAGCTGCACTGAGCCACTAGAGCCTCTTTCTACCTGCTTTTCTCTCCATGTGGATGGCCTTCTGCTTCCATCCTTCTCATTCCCACCCCCATCCCTACCTTCACCTGGATGACTCCAACTCAACTTCAGATGTTAGCTTAGTCACCACTCCCTCCTGGAAGGCTTTGGTGACATACCCACAGGTCTCTCTGTTTTCTCCCTTCCTGGCACTGCCCACAGGATTGATAGTACCTGTGCATCTCCTGAGACTGTGAGCTGTGTGAGGCCATCCAAGCCAGGGTTTGACACATAGTAGGTGCTGCCTGAGTGTTGGTCACCTACTGTGTGCCAAACGCCAGCTCTGATGGCCTCACAAAGCTCACAGTCTCATGAATTTGGTAGAGGACATGATCAAATAATGATTAGAAATGTCTTTTCAAAAAGCACCCATTAATAAATTAATAGACAAATGGAAATACTTGTGAAATAGTAACTGAAATAGATGAAAAGGTCCTGCCCAAAGGGAAAATGATGAAAAATTTACCAAATAAAGTCATCCCTTACATGTGTGAAGTACTTTACAGGTTCTCAATCCTTCTACCTTTCTTGTTTCCCTTGATCTTCACCACAGACTTGTGGGATGGTGCATGGGGGATGGGCAGACCTCAAAGGCGAAGGAACTTGTGTCAAACCAGATCAGTGAGGTTGGAAAGAACGGGACCTGCACCCAAACCCAGTGTCTGACTCTTAGATCATTGCAGATTTTTGCAGCTCCTATGTTTAAAGTACTAAATACTTTGGTTATGAGTATGAGTGTGTGTGTGTGTGTGTGTGTGTGTGTGTGTGTGTGTGTGTGTGTGTAAAAGGGAAGGGGCATTTCAGAGGAAGCCAGCGATCTGGTCCCACCTGGGTATAGAAGTCCCTGCAGGGACAACAGGCAGTGGAAAAGCCCAAGGCTCTGAGAATGTCTCCCAGGTCAGGGGAGGCTACTATACAGTATCTGACCCCAAACTAGAACTGGTACTGAGTTTGGGCAGTGAGTGAGTTGATTCTCCAAGGAAAGGGAGAGAGGAGATGAGGAGGTGGTGTCACTCTGGAGAGAATGTGATCTTGTGGGTCCTAAGGCTGAGGTGTCAGCAGGCTGGGACAAGGAAAGCAAGTGGGACAGGGGCATACATATCGGACTGAGAGACCAGAGACCTGAATTCTGGCTCCAACCCCGTTACTTTGAGCAGCACCATTCGAACAAGTGCCTTCTTTAATCTAAAATAAGAAATGATGAGACCAGTGAGGTTTAAATCCTGTTTCTTGGGACTTTTGGGGTCTGTGGCTGTGCTCCTGCCCCAAGTGGGGTAGCAAAGAAGGGAACAAGATACCTACACCCCACTCTTCTAGAAACTGTCCTTTTAAAGGCCTTACAGATTGCGTTCTAAGTATAAAATTTTATTTGAACACAGCGTTTTGCTACAAAATGAAGTTTGGAAACCTCTGGCCAAAATGATCTTAAAGGGCTTCCTGGTGTGGACAGTCTGTGGCAGGAGAGTCGGGGAGAAAGTCAAGCCTTCAGTTTCAAGTGCTCAGCGAGGAGAGGGACAGGGGAGATGGTGGGGTGGGCAGGCATGACGGGGAAGGCGAGGAGCCCAGTCCTTCTCTGTGACTGGGACCTGAGACTGGGCAAGGAGCACCGTTCCCTTCCGGGCTTCCTCCCTCGCTTTTCTTTCAGGATTTTACTGCCTTTCTTCCTGCTTCTTGTTCTCTCTAAGTAGCTACTGGAAGAACTTGCCAGGGCTTCGGCAGTTGTAGATTATGAAGCCATAACTATATAAAGCTATGTTCTTTTCTTTCTCTTCCACATGTGACTTACAGACGTTGTTCACGAGAGTGAATGTTGTAAATACTCAACTCATTGAGAAGTTTATCGGAGAGTGCCAGAGACAGATGGGACCCCAGGGTTTAATCCGCTCATCATTCAAATGGGGAAGTTGGGGTCTGCAGAGGGCAGAGCCTTGTCCAAAGCCACACCATCAGCAGCCCCATGGTCCAGACAGCCAAGGGGCAGTCCCTGTATGGGAAGTGGGGGGAAATACAATACAAAATGATTCAAAGAGGACATGGGGGTTGCTGACCTTAAATTTCAGAGCAGATTGTTGATATTATGTCTTACATGCCTTTTACTTTTAACACATGTCTGTTTCAAGTCTGGACGACATGTCACCTCTCTGCTTTTTGGTCAAATACATGATTGTGTAAACTGTGCTAAAACTACATACAATCTGCTCCTGTCTTTAGAAAGGTATAATCAACATAGACCTTATTTTGTTGATGCTCAGGATCTTTGGACAGGGACTGAGGGGCCAGCTCAGTTGCTGAACACATGTCTGTTCCCATCCTCTTGCTGGAAAATCTCCCTCCTCTGTGAGGCAGGGGCTGCCATGCCGGGCCAGAGCATGTATTCCTTCACCCTGCGCACATTAGAAACCCAGATTAATCCAGGACTGCGTGTAGGACAAATTGCCCTAGACCCAAGACCCTTGCATCTTGCTTTCCTTGCCTTTAACTTGGCCTCTCATCTCCTCAAAACAGGTGAACAAAAAGGAAATAACTATTCAGGGGGCTTAAGGGAAAAGAAACTAGCTCAACCCTTCACCTGCTTGCAACTCCCCAAGGAAAGAGAACAAGAAGGCTAGATAGTTGAAAAGTTATTTCATTATAGACATTCTCTCACTTTTTGACCAGTATGCTTTTATAAGGAGCCAGAGTGGAAGGGTTTTTTATCCCCTAAAATACACATTAAATTAGAGCAGAGAAAGGACCAGAGCTGGGGACCCTCCCGCCCAGGATACATTTCCCTGAACCAGAGTTTCATTGTTCAGCTGCTTGTTCTCTGCTGCCCTTGGAGCAATATCCTTCCCTTACCTTCCCAGGAGTTTTCTGCAAACTACAGTCTTATTACCTTGTATCTGAGATCCTTTCTAGCTGTAAAAGAAGTGTGTGTGTGTGTGCGCGCGCGCGTGCGCATTTTATAATACATCAGTGTTCTGAAGTTAAAATAATCCTTTTTTCATCCAGCCATACATTCACCTATCGACCTATCCCTTCTCTGATTCATCCATCCATCTATTCTTCCATCCATCCATCCATCCATCCATCCATCCATCCATCCATCCATCCATCCATCCATCTATCCATCTACCCTTCCATCCATTTATCCATCCCTCCACCCATCCATCCATCCCTCCACCCATCCATCCATCGCTCCATTTATCCATCCATCCACATTGTATTGAGCATCTACTAAATACTAGACCCCATCCTAAGTATAATGATGTTTCAAGACAAAATCTCTGCTCTCATGAAACTTGAAGTCCAGCAGACATTTTAGATTCAAACAAAATTAGGATGACCATAACAACCTCAACAGGCAAAGAATTAAAAATTATTTCCTGTGAATCTGGCTAAAAATTACTTTAGTGTGTACCCTGGGAACACTTTCACAGATATTCTTAAATGATCCTAATAGTGGCCCCCTGTGAAGTCAGCAGGATTGGAGAGAGTTTTACGTTCCACTGAGGAGGGAACCAAGTTCTGAAAGAACAGAGTCATTTTCATTAGGTCCCCACAGGCAATTAAACTTGGCAAAAGAGGCATAAGCATAAATTGCCAAGGTATTCTTTTTCCAGGACCAGATGATAGGATGAGAGGGAAGAACTTTTAGGGGGCTGCTAAGATTTGGGACCAAGACTACACAGTAGGATTCTGTCTGCATCTGTCGTCACTGGGAGGACGATCTTTTGAGCTGTAGGAACAGCCTCTGATCACAGTGCAAGGACCTGGCTGTAACCAGCAGAGGATATTTGGGTTAGCCCAAAGAGCCTAGCTCTGGGCAAGGCCCCATTTCTTTTCTGTGCTTGGCCTCAGGCCCTGAATTTGTATGAGAGTGATGATGATGACACTTCTCTGCTCACTCAACAGTGGTGTTGAGTACCCAGTGAGACTCAGCAAGCACCTTGAACATGATCCACGCCAGGTGTTATGCCCCCCTCCATTCCTGGTCCATAG
The DNA here is from genome assembly GCA_037038555.1 of Rhynchonycteris naso. NCBI lineage: Eukaryota > Metazoa > Chordata > Mammalia > Chiroptera > Emballonuridae > Rhynchonycteris > Rhynchonycteris naso. The sequence goes on from CM072996.1 coordinate 16,950,752, forward strand.
CGAGTGCTCAGGATCGTTTGCTGGATGTGGGTTGGGAACTAGGCAACGGATGGGTGAAGAGGAAGGACATGAAAGCACTGCTCCATCCTAGGAACTAGGAACCATATAGTCAGTGTCTTTTGCATATTCTTTCCTTTGACCTTCGCATCACCCTGTAAGTGTGGTGCACTGTCCCTCGTTACACATGAAAAGACTGCAGACCAGAGAGGTTCAGTGACTCCCTTACCCTTACGTGGGGATAGACCAGAACTGGGGTCAAATCCACACCTGTGCTTTTCCTTTGCTCCTTGTGTCTCCATGGGTGACAGGGTCTGCTGGAGTGACAGGGTCTGCTGGGGCAGGTTTCTGCTGCATAGCCAGGGATGCAGCCTGAGTGATGAACGGTGTAGGCAGGGGTGGTCTCCTCTTACAGCCTCAAGATGATGAGGCCAGCCATTAATCCTTCCTTTTTCTGTCTTTATATTTACAACAGTCTCATTGGACCCTCTCTCTGCACATTTTCAGTTAATGTTCTGACTCCCTCTTATTTCTTTCTCCCATTTTTTTTCTATTATTCTCTTCAAAATTCCTAATAATCTCCCTTAGCATTGCTTTGCCTCTTTGCCCGCTTCCAGAATGTTCTTCGGACTGGTAAATTTGACCTGGTTATTTTCCTGTCCAAAATCTCTCACAAAGTAGTACCCATGTACCATTGATTTCACCAGAAGATCCTCCATGATCAGATTGAAGAAACTGCCCAGGGTCCTTGCCCACCGTCCCCCTGTCCCAGCAGCCTTCTGCTCTGCAGAAACTTCCTGCCTTGTGTAACCTTTGCTTCACCTGCCTGCCAACATCACCCTCCATGGCCGGACTGGAAGGGCATGCTTCACTCACCTCTGCCCCCTAGTGTCCAGCACAAAGTCTTGCATACACTAGATGCTCAGTAAATATTTAGTGAACCCAGTGAAGAAATTTATCAGAAATCCCATTCTCCTTTACCTCTGTCCTCTTCCCCAGGATTCAGAGATTGGGATTTGAGTTCTCATCTGTACTGTCTGCTTGGGAGAGATGCCAGGGGGAAGCGATTGAAGTGACACTTTCATAGCATTTTACGGATCACACACCATTTTACACCCATTAACCTTGTTCGATTTCACAACTGTCTGTGAGCTCAGTGGGGAAGGATTTTATTCCACTTCACAGAGGAGGACGGTGAGACTCAAAGGGGCTGTGTGATTTTTCTGGGGTCACAAAATCCATGTGCTGCCATGCCAGGGTTTACACCCCGCAATATTGCTGCTGCTCCGGCTCTTGGTTTCTCCCCTAACGAAGACACTGTATCTTAATTACACCGAATGAGGGAAGGAAAAGCCAGGGTAATTATTGGTGACACATTGAGCTAGTGTGAAGCTCTTGGAAGAATTGAAATGCTTTCTTTCTGTACCTTCAAGGACTTTTTCATTACACCTAATTCCTTCCATTTGTAGATCAATTTGGACGTTTGCAACGTGACTTCTTTTCCAATCTCAGTTCCTTTTGCCTCTTACTCAATTCAGTGGAATGGGCAAATCCATTTTTCTTTTGCCTCCTCTGAGCCAGGTACCATGCCAGGTACCAAAGACATAATCGTGAGCAGTCAGGCGTGACCCCTGCCATCCTGGGCTGAGAGCTGAGTGGGTTATAATCCACAGTTATAGTAGGGTGCCATGATTATCGTTATATTAGTTATGTTAGGATGGCAGAGACACAGAGAGCCCAAGACAAGGGGTGGCTGGCTGGTGAGGGTTTTTCAAAAGAAGAAAGAGATATGAAGAGCAGGCAGAGGTTAGCAGGGTGGGGAGAATGGACTAGACGGAGGGGCAATGTCGCAGCCCAGGAGGCAGAAGTATATGAGAAGCTGAAGGTGGACAGAGCGCTGCTCACCATAGCCACGATGGGGAAACGACCTGAAGGCCCGTTGACAGATGAGTGGACACACACGAAAGGATGGATGACCTCTGGGGACAGAGTGTGCTCAATGAATAAGGCCGACACCGATGGACAAATGCTGCATGATTCACTTACATGCCGTATGTAAAATAGCCAAACTCATAGACAGAGAGTAGAGTAGTGGTTGCTGGGGGTGGGGGTGGGGAGGGGAAAATGGGGAATCACGGTTCAACTGGTATAAACTTTCCCTTTCGCGGAGTAAATGGGTCCTAGCACTCTGCCGCACAACTTGGTACCTGCAGTGGACAGTGCTGTATTGTACACTTATTGTTAGTCAGAAGGGTAGAACTTGGGCTGTTTTAACCTTTCTTGGAAGAAAAAGAAAAGACTATGAGTCATACAAATGAGTAAATAGAAAGCCATGGAGGGAATGGACTGGCTTGAGTCACCCAATGGATTCAGGACGGATCTGAAACGCCAGCAGGGACCTTACCCCTGTGTCCAGCCCCCTGCGCCCCCCCCCCCACACACACACACATTGCAGGTCTCCTTCAGGAAGCGGAAGGACGCAATAGTGGAAGAACCTGGGTCCAAAACGGAAGCAATGACCAGACCCAGCAGGCTCCACCTTCCCAGATGCCAGAGCCCCTGAGCTGCCACTCTGCGTGCGAACTGGGCTCCTGCTGCTTGAATGCTAATCCATCTGCAACATTGTGTTGAAAAAAAAAAAAAAAACTACGTGCAGTGGCATTCAGATAGCAGGTTTATTAGCCTGTTATATATCCATTCGCCCAATATTCTGACTCATCAACCTTCAGATTAGGGCAGAATTAATTGGTTATAGTCCTAGCACTGGGCACATCTAATTGAAATGGATGTGTTGACATTTTGGAACAGACAGGGTATCCACTGCCATCACATAGAGTGCCCTGTCCCATGGATTCTGCTGTCGGGGCCATTCTGCTGGAGGCCACGGAAGGATAAATGGAGCCCCCGTCTCACCTTTGTGGGGCTGTAGGCGCCTTCTTGTATCCTAGGGATCAGTCTGCTGCACTCGCACCTTCCCTTCAGGACTGTGAGCTACTTGAGGGCAGGTCTGTATCAATTAGCGTCAGGTCTGACTCCGTGTAGCAAGGAAGCCAAATTAATTGTGCCTCAAACAAGATAAAATATATATTTTTTTCTCTCGTAAGAAACAAGTTTGATGATAGGCGAGCTAGGGCTAGTGAGGTGGCTCTGTGATGTCTTCAAGGACTTAGCCCACCCTTGCTTCTTCTCTCCTTCTTTTCTACCCACCTTCTTCCTTTCTCCCTCCCTCCCTCCCTCCCTTTCTCCCTTCCTGCCTCTCTTTCTTCCATTTTCCCCTTCCCTTTTTTTTCTACCATCCTAAGGTATCGCATCTCTCCTCATGGTCCAAAACGACTGTAGGAAAGTCAGCCATCTCCCTGAGTCCCAAGCAGCAGGAAGGCAGAAAAGAGAAAGGGAAAATGAGATGCACCTCTCAGCTGAAGCTGCTCCCTTTGAGGATCCTGTCACAACACTTACATTTCATTGGCCAGTCCCTAGCCACCTGACTCGGATGCACTTAATAGCTGGACGTGAACCCATTGAAATAAAATCAGGGTTTGTTACTAAGGAAGAAAATGAGAATGCGTATTAGACAGGCACCTTGAAGTCTTGGACGGACTGTTTGTGTCAGCTTCAGTTGTCCCTCCTCGCAGGAATAAAAGTTTGGTTTAAGAATTTAGGTCAGATAAACCTTTGTATCCATGCTGGCTCTGCTATTTACTAGCTATGTGGCTCAGGCAAGCTTTGTTTTATTTTTGGAGCCTGTTGTCTTGATTATGGTAATTGTCACATTGACTTTATACTGTCGTTATGAGGATTGCATGATTGAATTCTATTAAACCGCTTCTTAGGATGGCTTCCGGCACATAGTGAGACATCAGTACTTTCCATTGATAACTTCCAGGGTTATTCATGATTGTCGTTATTATTGAAGGAACGTAGAGGTGGGCACTATCTCCTCTTTTAAAGAATTCTGGGCGTGGAGTGAGGAGACCTACACTTGAGACCCAAGTGGTGGCTGCGCAGCCTCTGGCGAGTCACATAACTTGTCTGAGACTCAGTCTCATTTCTGGAAAATAAGGGTAATTAGATCTATACTCAGGAGAATCGGAGAATTCCCTTCCAACACACAACGGAATGCTATACCATTATGAAGGTGGTGTTTTTAGTGTGAAAATGACAAGCTTGGTGTCTGGGGGCGGGTGGGGAGCGTCAGACGATTCAGTTTCACATCCTTGTTCTGCCACTTTTTAGATCGTTGAGTTTGGTCAGATTGCGTCACGTTGCTGAGGCTTGTTTTCTTTATTAGTAAAAATGGAATACCCGTACTGTCCTTGCAGATGTCTTGTACCGATCGATGGAAATTATCTTTGCAAACACAAAGTGCCTAGAAAATAGAAGATTAAATTCTTGGCAGTGATGGTTATGGTGATAACGATGACGGCAATGCCACTGCGGGTAAATCACTCAATATTTATGGAATGAGAGAATAAATAAAAGAATGAATGAGCCGATGAGCAAACTAGAAGCCTGGAGTTGGTGTACCCCATCTACAGAACTGCATAGATGGGAATACAAAAGAGCTCAATGCCCAGTGGGATTCCGACATCGGCTTCTGCTCTGGGCAGCCGCAGCCTTGGGTGGCAGGTTCCGCGCGCCAGCAGGGACCACATGATCTGTGTAGAGGGACCCCCTTAGGGAAGTCTTATTACATATGTCCCTGGGAGAGCAGGTTCTCCAGCCATACGTCATCTGCAATGATCCTTAGGCCCACTCACCTCCGACCGAGAATCAGCTCCTAGTGGTGGTTGGGGCTTCACCTGTGTCTTCAGGCCACCAGGTCTGCATGTCGCTGGGCAGCATACCATACAGCATTCATTACACAGAGCATAAGATTATAACATTGCTTACACTTTTCTCCTCTATCTACCAAGAGGTGATAACATACTGGTGACACCTCCTGGCCTCCCATCTCTGTTCCGTTTCCGTATTATTCTTCCTTCTTCAGACCCCTCTGGACTTCCCTCCGGGAGGGACCTCGAGTACTAAAAACTCAGAGCTCATTTGGTACGAAGAAAAACTCAATTATATCCACCAGCAGAGTGTTAAAGGAGTGGGGGCTGGAGATATATTTATAGGTTACAGCCTCTCAGTGGAAATGTGCCAGTTTTCAGCCTGGCAGTCCATAGGGACGCTGGGGAGGGGGGGAGGGTGGCTGCAACATCCTGGGAACCATGCCAAGTGGGGGAGCCTCTCTGAGACGATGCATAGTAATGCGAATGTCAAGATCAGCTCCAGATTAAAGGAAACTGACTGGACCCTGAGGAACAGAGTTTGTAAACTGCCACCCTAAGACCATCCCTCGGCGGTGAATGAGTCTCAGTGGATCCACAGTTCAGCCACTCAGTTGTTGTTTGTTCTTTTTTTTTTTTAATTTGGTTGCCTAAAATTTGAAAATCAGATTTTGAATGAAACTATAGATGGCATGTATAAAAATCACATGCTCTATCTACATTCCTGATGGCAAGAATCAGCTGGATTTCTGTAGCAGATGCCCCTTTAGAGAGATCACATGCGCTCTTGCTGGCCACAGCCCCTACCCCGCCCTCTTGTCTCTTTTATTATGTCCTGCTCACTCCCCTACTCATGTCTTCTGAAGCTATTTGTGTTTAGGCCCCTTCTTCACAAGACACTCCCTGCTGGAAGTCATCCAAATGTCAAAATAATCTCTAGCTGGAGTGAAACCCCACGGACGCTGCAGAAGACACTCAGGGCTTGTGGAAGTGCGGTTGACAGAGTCACTTCCAGCCGAAAACGTACTATGACTAATCCATGAGAAAGAATTTATGAGTCACTGTTGGGCAGACAAAATATATTATGCTCACTTTGTTAAAGATGGCGCTGCCCACGTGCAAGTCCCTTGATATTAATGTGTGTTGGGGGACAGACTGTGGGCGGGCCGGGACATTATAGCCTAAGGCTTAGTTTTAAGAGTAAGCTTTTCCCCACACCCTTGACTGATTGGATGATGTGGGGTGGTCCACTCTCATGAGGAATCCTCCCATTGTGCCTCCGATGGGTGACTTTGTATCAGAGACTTCCTTGTTTGTAGGTTGGATTAAAAGTTTGGATTTCTACACTATAAAGTGGGGCAGACCGGGAGCTTGCTCTCTCTCGGTTCCTGAGGTTAGCATTAGAGAGGAGAGCAGATTAAGGTCACGTGGAGGCCAAAAGAAGCAGCCAAGATGATGGAGTGCTGAGGAAGAAGCCAGTTTGTTAAGAGTTTGTGCAGGAGGAGATGAGGAACAGAGGTGAATAAGACTGGTGAGCTAGGAACTTTTGATTCTAGGAACCTCGGATAAGTCAGTAGCTTTGTGAGCACTGAGTGAGTGGGTTCTGGAGCCCAGTGTGTGTTTTTGCTTGCTCGTCGGGTGCAAGCTAGAATTAAAGCTGATGGCTCACCAGTTCTTGGCTCTGTTGTTTTATTACCGACTGTCCGAATCAAATGCAAACCTGCACTGGCCAGGCGGCTGTGATGGTGGCCTTGGATACTGGCTTTACAGTCATATTGAGAGAATTAGCGAGGTGCCTGACACTTAGTAAACACACATCACTTTTTTTTTTTTTTTTAACGTATAGAGAGAGGACTGCATTCATGTCTACGCTCGCTCACAGCTGGGCCTGACTTTAGCTTATAGAATGAGCCCTGGTCTAGGATGTTTGGGCCCTTGCTCCCTTATTAGCTATGTGATTTGGGGGAAGGAAGCATAACTTCTGTGAGCCTCGAGGTTTTGCCTTTTAAGAAACAGGAGAGGCTCTCCCTGCTTGAAGACAGAGGCCTTAGGCAGCACTCCCTGGGGCTAAGGAACTGAGCGAGGTGGGGCGGGATGTCTCCTGAAACCAGAGACAACACGGTGCAAATGTGAGCTCTTTATTATTATTCCTAACACCAGCAGCTTCTTTTCCCTGGAGGCCACCCCGAGCCACTTGCTGCCCTGACAACAGTGGCCCAGGTGTTGCCAACATCTGTCGGCTTTGCCAGGCCTTTTACAAAGAAGAGGAAACAAAAGGACAAGGAAGGATCGCATCCTAGAAATGGATGCACAGGTTTCACCCCCTCCTCCTTGTGCTGGTTATCTCCTGAGGAGAAGGGGCCACTTCTCATTCATCTCGGTGGTGCTTCAAGTTCCTGCCAAGGGCCTGGCTATAAGGAGTTTAGTAGACACTGGCTGCATTGGTTGTAGGAGCTCACAGAGCTGCCTTTGCCTCTGGGGCGATGCTGCCCACCAAGGATGACAGGGCCTCTGCGTTACCCAGGTGGGGTTATGAGAAACTTGAGATTCAAGAATCCTGACCCAGTAGCATAGCTGGATGTGGGTTCTGTGCCTGGTCAGAGCACATACAAGAATCAACCACTGAATGCATAAATAAGTGGAACAACAAATTAGTGCTTTTCTTTCTCTTTCTCTCTCAGATTAGTAAATAAAAGTTAAAAAAAATAAAAAAGAATCGTGATTCTGCTACTGCACTGCTGTGCCTCCCTGGGCATGGCTGATACTCGCTTCTGGTCTCGGGTTTTACATCAATAAAATGATGGCTCTTTGCTTCTACAAATAAGAACCCCATGCCTGACCGATCCTGTGATATTATAGAACATCTAATCTAAGGCAGTGGTTCTTAACCTTTTTTGAGGTACCGAACCCACCAGTTTCATATGCGCATTCACCAAATCCTTCTTTAGTGATAAATAAAATATGATTTTTTTTCCAAATTGAAGACATAGGTATATGTTTTTTTACTGGTGCACAAAATGAGCCGTACATGAACATCCCCTTGCTCAAAGAACAAAACCAACAAAGTGCATGAACTCACAACAAATTACGGTATTACTTTATTCTGGCCTCCGTGGCAGAGGCTTCTCTGAACCCCCGAGACTGACTCATTGAACCCCCAGGGTTTGATAGAACCCAAGTTAAGAACCACTAGTCTAAGAGCTGGGACAGACTGGAGAAAGTTTAATATCTGCATGTGAATAGACCATGATTTTGTTTGTTTATTTCTACTCTTGGAGAGTGGCAGCTTGGCAACCAGGAGAACAATAGCCAGTGTTTTCCAGTTGCTACTGGGTGCCAGGAAGCTCAGTCACAGGAGCTCATTTAATCTGTACAGCAGTCCTTGGAGGTGGGTGCCAGCACCCCTGTTGATTAATCCCCCGTGATTAAATCAAGAATCAGAGACGGGAATCCACAATTCACTCTCTTCAGTCACACTGCTCATCAGAGAAAGACTCATTCAGAATTCCTTCCAGGGCGCATCACTGCCAAGAGGTAATAAGTTTGTCATCACTGAAGGGAGTTATGGAAGAGATGCAGCCACGTGCTGGGCCCAAGCCAGAACCAGAGCATTCAGCCGTGGCTTTGTCAGCTCAGAGACTCGCGGAGATGATCAGTGCTGGGCGGGCCCTTGCACACCATTGCATACTCTCCCCTCCTACAGAAGGGGAAACTGAGGCTCTGAGATGGGCAAGGACTTGACCACTGTTGCTCCTAAGACTCCTGGAGTCAGGCAGACCTAGGTGTGAACTCTGTCTCTGTCACCTGCATCCCGGACATCTCACTGTCCCTCAGTGAGTGCTGCAGAGGGAGCCCAGCCCTGTTGCACGGCTGTAGATGCACATGGCTGGACCAAGGGACCTGAGGACAGACCTGGGGACCAGGAGGGCATCTGGCCAGAGCCTCTAAGGATGTGCGTCTGCTCTTTCTTCCTGTACCAGATGGGCGCAGGAACATCTTCACTTAAACACCCTCTCCCACCTTCTGTGCGATGGGGTTGGGACACAGGTCTGTGAGAGGGTGGGCTGTTCCTCTGCCACCTTCTGAAAGCCACGGCCAGCGCAGCCCTGCCCAGGCTCTTTGGGACACATGGCTGTATGCCCCAAGCGTTGGAGGGAGGAGGCCCCCAGCACCAGCACCTCCTGTCTGACTCCCTGCATTCCAGAAGGGTGTGTGCACCCACAAAGAGGGACAGTGACGTGGGGCAGGCACAACATGGCACAGAGGCTGGACTTGGCCTACGGAATTCTTTGGCGTCGTTGACTTACCCTTCTTCCTAACAACCTTGAGCAAATGACCTAATCTCCCAGAGGCTCAGTGTCTTTATCTATGAAAAGGGGGATAGTAACAGAACTTAGTTTACAAACTTGCAAGGATTAATTATTATAATGTAGGTGAAGTTGGCAAGGCAGGGACCAGGGGGTGGAAATTGTCAGGCCGTGGCATCTCCCTCCCTCCATGGTTCCAGGCATTGCTGTGCATTCTGTAAGCCGAGGTCAGCAACCGGTCCTGAGCCCCAACTCAGGCGCATAAACGACTGTGTGAACAATCTCTATTTGGTTTGCATTTCCGGGCTAACTTTCCTTATTTTTCCTCTGCTTGCTAAAAGCTAACAGTTATATAGAACTAACCAGGTGCCAGATGCTGGAGCTAGGGCTGGGTGTGTATTAATTCTCCTCCTCACAACATGCCTGTGAGTACACTGTATTCATTTTGTAGGAGGGAACACTGAGGCAGAGGGAGGTTGCCTCTTGCGTGGGGTCCGTGGAAAACCTGAGAGTCAGGTTCCTGAGCCATGTGAAACTAAGGCACCCAGCTTCCTCAGAGGACCAGGATCAAGATGAGATTCTGTTGGTCAAATGAGTTTGTAACTATGATATATATGTTTGCTCACTTAATAGTTTGCATTGGGTATGGGGGACAGGCTGTAAGCAGGCTTCATTATAGCCTAAGGCTTAGTTTTAAGGTGAAGCCTTTCCTACCCTAAGTGACTTTGTATCAGAGACTTCCTTGTTTGTATATTGGATTAAAGGTTTTGATTTCTACACTATAAAATGGGGCAGACCGGGAGCTTGTTCTTTCAGTTCGTGAGTTTTGCATTTGAGAGGAGAACAGAGAAAGACCACGTGGAGGGAAGGAGAAGCAGCCAAGATGACGGAGTGCTGAAGGAGAAGCCAGTTTGTGCAGTTCGTACAGAGAGAAGGAGATGGGGAACAGAGGTGAATAAGGCTTTGATTCTAGGAAACTTGGATAAGTCCGTGGTTTTGGGAGCCCTGAATGGAACGGGAAGTGTTTTCCCATTGTGCGTGTTTCTTTCCTGCCAGGTGCAAGCTAGGATTAAAGCTAATGGCCCACCAGTTCTTGGCTCTGTTGTTTCATTACCGTCTGTCTGAATCAAATGCGAATCTGCATGGGCCAGGCGGCTGTGATGGTGGCCGTGGCTACTGGCTTTACAGATTCCAAAGCAGGATCTTTCTCTGGGGCAATCCCTATTCCCCTCCATTCATTGCTCCAGGACATTCTGATTGATTCAATAGCTCTGAAGGGACAGGAACTTGGGCTAGTTGTTCTTGTGTGAGCCTAGCCTCCTCACCAGTATGGGAAGGAGGTGGTTCTGTGACATGGGCATTTAAGCTCAATTGTCACTAATTCTGAACTTGAGACAGTTCCTGGGCTCTCCAAGACCTGGTCTTTTCAGCCTAAGGCTCTATGTCTTTTTGGATGGCTAGTTTGAAGAGCTCTCACTGACCCCTTTAGGCTGTGATATGCTGGAGCTTTGAGTCCCTGGTCTTAACTCTGGACTTGAGCTCAGAACAATGTATAATCTTGGAAGCCCAGTTGGGGCTGGATCTCAGGGTGGCCCATGGAAGGATGTAGACATAGAATCTTAGAGAAGAAAGGGAAACAGATCTAGGAGAGACTTCTTGGGGTGACCCTGCTATGGCAGCAAGCAATCTGTTCTCAGGGAACAGATTTTGAGGGGTTTATCACTCAAGGTTGGGGCAAGGGAGGTTACCAGTATTACTGCTGGGATAGTCCTTGAGCCAGAAAAGAAATGCTGGCCCAGCAGTTTCTCCTGCAATCTGTGCCCCGGGCTTCCTGCTGGGCTGGCTGAGGGTGGCGGCATGTCCCAGGTAAAAAGGGTTACTGAGGGTAAGGCATAGGAGGCTGGGAAATTCTCTCCTAACTAAAGATACTCAGGAAATGCAGAATTCTGTGTTTTCAAAAACTCCAGAGACCAGAGCCCTGACATGTTGTCTCGGATGGCTAGTGTATCATCCTGATATGCAAAGGTTGCAGGTTCGATTCTCAGTCAGGGCACATACAGGAACAGATGGATGTTTATCCCTCTCCCCCTCTTCCTCTCTCAAGTCTATAAATAAATTAAAAAAATGAAAAGCTGTGGGGTCAATGGAGCAGGAAGGTGAAGAGGAAAGGGTAGACCCACTAGTTCAGCCCTGGCGGGAGCTATGGGAACCCTAAGCAGCTCCTGCTCCATCCTCCTGTCTTTGCACAGACAGCAGCCTGTCTGGTCATTTTGTGCCTGATATTTTCCCCAGAGCAACGAACTTCCCTGGGGTTTGCCTGATCAGGCCCAGAGGGGAGAACCCAAGGCCATTACAACATGCCTTCAAGACAATTGGCCGCTCTATCACCAGCGTTTTCAAAATTGTTTTGGCGGGAAATGCCAGAAAAGCTGGGCCTTTCGAAGACTCCTGTTGTGAAGGAGCTCCTTGGACAGATGGTGGCCCTAGAAACATGGGCAAGGGTCTGGACTGGCTGCTGTGCTTTTGTGACGTCAGTGACTCTGTCCCAGTTACCACTGATGTTTGGTGTCCTCCTGCTTCTTCACCACTTTTTTTACTAAGCAGTCGTGTGTGTGAATCTCTTCACAACGTATAAAAGTTCCTTCAAAAGCATTATTCTTCATGAGGTTTTTGAAGAGAGAGGAAAAGGCACCATAAGTTTTTTAAAGGCCGGGGAAACTATGGCTGGGAAAGTTACGTGGCTGGCCTGAGCAGATCAGTGCCAGCCAGGATTTGAACCCAGATAGAGTGATCATCAAGCTAGCTCATAGAAGCCTATTTCACCAAAAGCTCATTATTTTCACCCAGGTATGGCAATGGTGAAGAGACACAGTTATCAGTGTGGTTTCTGTGACAGGTGATTGTGCGCAGATGTTTGGGACCAACATCACCTCACCTCTCTGCTTTCTGCTTTGTCTCCTGAGTTCTTACAAGCAAATAAATGAGTAAACAAGTTTGGAGTTCAGACCAACGTCTCCCTTGTGCCCCAAAGCAAGAAGAAGTAGCCAGACTGTTCCCATATTTGCCCTTTAATTACCCCTTAGAAGCAGTTTTCCTTCTCTGGCCCCAGGTAACAACTTAAGGGCAATGTTTCATGTATTTTTTAAACTAAGTATTTTCTGGTCTTTTAACACTGGGACAAAGACTCAGAGATTATTTGACCCCAGCCCTTGCCCTTTATGGGCTACTAGGCTATTTTGGGGAGATGTATCTGCTCATTTATTTATCCATCCATTCACTGATACATCATGCATCCATCCATCTGTCCACGCATCCATCCATCCATGCATCTATACATCCATGTATCCATCTATGCATTCATGCATCCATCCATGCTTCTATGCATCCATGTATCATCCATTCATCCATCCATCCATCCATCCATCCATCCAAAGCAATTTAGTAAGCACTAAGTTGTTTTGTTGCAATATGTTGGGCAGATAAAATATATTATGCTCACTTTGTTAAAGATGGCGCTGCCCGCGTGCAAGTTTTAAGAGTGAGCTTTTCCCCACACCCTTGACTGATTGGATGATGTGGGGTGGTGCATTCTCATGAGGAATCCTCCCATAATGCCTCAGATGAGTAACTTTGTATCAGAGACTTCCTTGTTTGTAGATTGGACTAAAGGTTTGGATTTCTACACTATAAAGTGGGGCAGACCAGGAGCTTGCTCTCTCGCTCAGTTTCTGAGGTTAGTATTAGAGAGGAGAGCAGATTAAGGCCACGTGGAGGGGGCCAGGAGAAGCAACCAAGATGGTGGAGTGCTGAGTGAGAAGCCAGTTTGCGCAGAGTTTGTGCTGGAGAAGGAGATGGGGAACAGAGGTGAATAAGTCTGATGAGCTAGAAACCTTTGATTCTAGGAAACTCGGATAAGTCAGTGGCTTTGTGAGCACTTAATGAGTGGGTTTTGGTGCCCAGTGTGTGTTTTTGCTTGCCTGCCAGGTGTAAGCTAAGATTAAAGCTGATGGCTCACCAGTTCTTGGCTCCATTGTTTCATTACCATCTGTTAAAATCTAATGTGAACCTGCACTGGCCAGGCGGCTCTGATGGTAACCTTGGCCACTGGCCATACACAATAGAATAAGAAACAAAACAAAAGTTCCACCTTATGGAAGTTCTCTTTTATTAGAGGCATAAACAAAGTTAGCTCATTGATAGAAAATATGATAATAGCAGGGGAAAGTAGCTACTATAAAAAAGTTAAAGTAAGGAAAAGAGATAGGGTTCCTGTGACAGAGAGAAGGGTGAGAGCACTATCCCAAAGGGGCCAAGAGGAGCCTTCACTAATGAGGCTCTGTGTAGGTGGTAGACCAGTACTCCCTGCCCATTCCACACCAAACTTTCTTTACACACACACACACAATATATATATATATATATATATATATATATATATATATATATTGTGTATGTGTGTCAGAGACAGAGAGGGTCAGAGAGAGGGACAGAAGATAGGGACAGACAGACAGAAAGGGAGAGAGATGAGAAACATCAATTCTTAGTTGTGGTTCCTTAATCATTGATTGCTTTCTCATATGTGCCTTGACGGGGGTGGGGTGGGGGCTATAGCAGACCAAGTGACCCCTTGCTTGAGCCAGCGACCTTGGGCTCAAGCTGGTGAGTCTTGCTCAAACCAGATGAGCCCACGCTCAAGCTGGCAACCTTGGGGTCTCGAACCTGGGTCCTCCACATCCCAGTCCGATGCTCTATCCACTGCGTCACCACCTGGTCAGGTGACAGACTCATATATTTAAGAAGCCAGCTCACTTGGGAAGCCCCCTGCCTGGATGAAAGTTATTTTGCATGTATTAAGCATTGTCTCCTCAGCGGTCTCCACCTTGCTCTCAAGTCTTAGCCCTCCTTTCTGTCTCAGAGGGCTGAGTTATTGTCATGTTGGGTTAAGGCTGGCACAGTATTAGGGATCTCTCCATGGACACCTTGAGTCTGTGACACCTTCCCAGAGACAACAGCCCCGAACAAAGGACACAGGCTGTGTATACCATCAACTCTTGGAACAAACTGAGCATTTCCGGATCAATTCAGCAGCCTACAGCAGGCAGACTTTGGTTTCTGGAACCAAACATGTGCCTGCCTCTAAAGGACTATGCAACGTTAGGTAAGGCCACCTCTTGGAAGCTCCCTTTCTTTGTCTGTGAAGAATGCCTTGCTCATGTGGCTTTTATGGTCACCTCTTTTAAAGGGTGTTTGTGAGGACCTGTGAGTGTCCCGCAAGGTTCTTTAGCTTATAAGGGGGCAGGGCCAAGACAAGGATAGAAGTTCTCTGATTATTTTTTCTCTTGAAGTGTCTTCCTCTGCCCAAATTTTTAACATCACCTTTTATTGCCTGTGGGCTGTGTTCCAGCCATGGGTTTGAATCTCTTTGTGCACTCACTCATTTAATTCCTATAATGGCCTCATTCTGTGAAGACTGTTGCCTTCAACTTTCTACTGAAAACACCGGGGCTGGGTACAACATGGTACCACACCCACACAAGGGGTCAGTGTCAGCATCGGCACTGGAACCCAGGGCTGTCAACTCCAGAGGCCACATTGTCAGCCATTATGCTATTTAGTTGGTTTTTCTAGTCTTCCTGTCAGATGTTGGGTATGAGTTTTCTTGATTGGATGAGCCAGCCCACTCCCTCACCTTTGAACTTGACTGTAATTGAAATTGTAAGAAAGTCCTTTTTATTGCCTCTTCCTCTCTGTTTTGCACTTAGAAACTGTTAGAATCTCTGCTTTGTATGCTCTTTCCCTCCAGCATAGGGCTTATTGAACTGTGCATTGCAGTAATTACCTGCGAACTTATCTACTTCCCCAAACTAGCTTTAAGTTCTTCCAAGGCTTATCTGTGTGTTCCTAAATTCAGACAGAAGGCTTGGCACAAGGTTGAGGCATAACAATGCTAGTAGGAACAATGAAGCCAGTCACGACCATGTATTGAACACGTTCTATAGGTCAAAGGCTGTGTGATACATTTTATATGCGTCATTTTAGGTAATCCTCACAGCTGTCCTTTTTGGTGAATTGGCATAATTTCCATGTTAGACCTGTGAAAACTGAGGCTCATAGGGAGAATTTTCCAAGGTCACACCTCTGGGTGGCAGAGCAGAGCCTAAAATTGCATCTGTCTGCTTCCAGGCATGCCCGTAACTGGGCAAATTAGTAAATCAATAAATGAGTGCAAGGCTGTTCCCTGATCATCTGGGTTCATCTGTTTATCTTCATGACTCAAAGAATAGGAAGACAATCAATTCTATCAAAGATGCTTTCTTCCACCCTCTTCATTCATCCAGCCATCCTTCTGAGTGGGATTGGAGGCAGAACTCGAAGAGGCCACCTGAGGATATGGAGGAGGATACTGATTTGTGCTAAATGGCTCATGTGAATTATCTTCAGCTCTCTCCCACACAAATGGAGAATTGCCAAACAGATGTAGCTATATTTCAGTCACCTGCCTTCAGAGAGGCATTAATTCATTACCTCCTTCTACAGGCAATTGAGGATCTACTATATACCATGGACCATGCAAATACGTTAAGAAATAAATGAAACCCTATCCTACCCTTCATTGCCTGTCAGTGTAGAAATGTAGTCAACGCATAACAAGAGCTATCGTTGTCAGACACTGGGCTACACCGCAGGTACACAGAGTTGTTTGAGGCTGTTCTCCAGGGGAACTCAGGGTGATGGGAGGGTTGTTGGCAGACAGAAGCATTAATCGCTAAGGGGCCTGACAGGTGGTTCCTTAGCCCAGCCTGGTAAAGCAGGATAAGAAAGGCTTGTTGAAAAGAGCTAAGGTTGAAAGGACTGGAAAGAGAAGCGAGGGGAGGCACCCCAGGTGGAGTGAGCTTTCGGGGCAGAAGCACAGATGATGCATGCAATGGCATGAGGGATACAAGACATTTAACTGCTGTACGTACATGCATGTATACCTGTAATTACTAGGCATCTGTTCAAAAGTTCTTCCACGTTTGCCTTGGCCTGTCTCACCTAGAGTATTGGAGCTAGGGAGCTGGACTGACTGCTAAAAACCACCCAGTCTCAACTCCTCACCCCGAGGAGGGGAAGGGCCATGATCAAGGAGGAGAACAGCAGGAGTAAAGATGAGAATGAAGCTCGAAACTGCACACAGACTATCTCGTACTGCAGTACAGAGGCGTCAGTGGCCTTAGCATTACTTTAGATATATTTTTTTTCAGAAAGCAGGGTCTTACATCAATAAGGAAGCTAACACCTCCTGTGAGACTCACTACTTGTAAGCCATGATTCTAAATGTGTTCTATAAAGCAGTCTCATGTAATCGGCCCCAACCCTCTCAGTCTGGAGATGGGAACCCAATTCACAGATGAAGAAAAGCAAGGAAATTTGTGAGGAACCCAAAGTCACACAATGGAAACCTAATATGGCAGTGACTCAAATCCATGTCTGTCTGACTCATGGGCAAGGGCTGGTGTCTTAATGTTCATTAGCTTTCCCCTTGACAAATCACTCCTGGCTTCAGAATGATCTCCCTGGACTTGGTACACATTCGGATTTGAGCTACAGATGATTAAGGAAGATTGATCTGGGTGGGAAATGAATATGTTCCCGAGAACCACTGAGTTTTCACTTATTTCCTTGGCATTATCTTGGGAAATAAAACAGTGTCTCTAATAGATACATTATAAGTAGATGATTACTTTAAAAGAAAAATGTTTCATGTTCTATAATGGGACCTACTTAAGTAAGTCACCCTTTGTCTGTCTAGAGGCAGAGAGATAACTGGAGCTAAATATAGCTCACTATAGACCTGCAGAAATAGGTGTGAGCATATTTTTACACATGTGACTATATATGTACATGTACTGCATGTGTGCCAATCTATCTGTTGTTCTATATTTATGTTCTCCTAATTACTCATACATGTAAACTTATCTCTTCATTTATTATGTTCTAGGGTCTTTCATAACCTTCTGGGAGCTTCCTCAGGAAAATAAATTAACAAAGAGTTAGATTCTTTCCTTTATTTATTTATTTATTTATTTTTGTGGCAGAGGCAGAGAGAGGGACAAATAGGGACAGACAGCCAGTGAGGGAGAGATGAGAAGCATCAATTCTTCATTGCAGCTCCTTTGTCTACTTAGTTGTTCATTGATTGCCTTCTCATATATGTATTGAGTGGGGGGGGGGGACTACTGAAGAACAAGTGACCCCTTGCTCAAACCAGCGACCTTTGAGCTCAAGCCAGAGAGCATGGAGTCATGTTCATGATTCCATGCTCAAGCCAACGACCGTGTGCTCAAGCTGGTGAGCCCACGCTCAAGCCAGATGAGCCCTCGCTCAATCCAGCGACCTTGGAGTTTTGAACCTGGGTCCTCTGTGTCCCAGTTTAGCCCTCTATCTACTGCACCACTGCCTGGTCAGGCAATTTAGACTCCTTTCTAATACAGGAGTAGAATCCACACCTTAGTGTCATTGTTGGCCCCCCTTCCCCCCTTGCCTGCCAGTCAAAAGCCAAGCCTTCTCGTCCTGTGGTATATATTTTATTTCTACTCTATTAACTAACTACCCACTTCAACTGCCCTAATTTTAAGACTCAGCATCTCGCTCTGTACTATAGATATCAGATAATTCTTTATTGTATGTGACTGTCCTGTGCATGTAGGATACTGACAGGGTCCCTGAGCTCTACCCACTAAATGCCCTCTCCCTAGTTTGAGAACCAAGAATGTTTCTATTACCAAATGTTCCCTGGAGGGGGACAAACTTACCCCCAGTGAAGAACTGCTGTCCTACACTATTACCAGCTACCGTGACCAGCCCCCTGTGTGCAGACTCCCCAGCACACACATTTGATGTGGTCTGGACACCCTATTGCTTGAAAAAATGTATCTCTGAATCCTTTCTGCATAAAGACCATTTGTGCTGGTTGCGACGTAGCTCTGACCCGTGTCATCATCCTGTTCTCCTGCAGCTCCCTCAGGGCCTGGGGTACACCTCCAGTCCTCGATACAGTGAGCCTCGTGTTTCCTGGAAACCGCCCCACAGCAAGGCCTCGTCCCACGGAGCTGCCACCTTGTTGTGTGCTCTCTGCAAAGTGTGTCCTCCGAGCCCCCACTCTGTCATCCCTGCAGTGGGTATAATCTAACCAGTGAGGGAGCTGCATGGTGAACATCTGTGACTCTATTATAAGGAAGAAGATGCTAAAACCCCTTCAGTGAGGGTGAAGGTGAATCACTGTCAGGCTCAGAGGGCAGCGGTCCCTTCTGGCCGAGCCTGGGGAAGGCAGACTGCCCTGAAGGTAGCTGTGAAGTCTGCACGCGGGGCTGAGGAATGAAATGAGGGGAGCACTCCAGGCAGGAGAAATGGCTTGAACAACAACAACAAAAACACCACAGAACCTTCAGTCAAAGCAGTGAGTTCCAATGTGATTGGATATTTAGCCCTGTGCATACCTTGTAGTAGGCGCTCAGGAAGGTTGGTAACATGGGTGGGCGAAGCATACATTTTGAGAAGGGAATCTCAAAAACAAAACAAACAAACAAAATCCCTGAGTTTTGAGACTAGGTTATTCAGAGTGGAAGCCTAATTGACAATAAACTTGAAGTGTGAAACGGCAGAACGGCCCAGCTTACCAGTGGGAAGCAGCCCTATGTCTATCTGAGCCTCAGTATGGTAGGGAAGTTGGATCCAGACCAGTGGGGAAGGGGGCAAACCCTGGGAGGTCATAGGGAGTGTACTACAATGATAACAGTGAAAGGCAGTGGTCACTGGACTGAGACCAGCCACAGGATGGAGAGAAAGTGGTGGAGCTTTGGGTGGGGATTGATTCCACATTCTGCCTCTAATATTTTAGGATGTTCTTTAAACTTACTCAAGTTACTTCTCTCTGAACCTCAGTTTCCCTATCTGTAACACTAAGATTTTGGATTATTTTATTTCATTTTGGGGGGTGGGATGGGGGACAGACGAGGCAGAAAGAGAAATAAAAAGTGTTAGTTCTTTTTTGTGGCACCTTGCTTCTTCATATGTGCCTTGACCAGGGGGCATCAGCTGAGCCAGTGACCCCTTGCTCAAGCCATTGACCTTGGGCCCAAGCCAGTGACCTTGGGTTTCAAACAAGCAATCCTTGGGCTCAAGCTCGCAACCATGGTGCCATATCTACAATCCCATGCTCAAGTCGGCAACTCCATGCTTAAGATGGTGAGCCTGCACTCAAGCTGGCACCCTTGGGGGTTCGAATCTGGGTTTTCTGCATCCCAGTCTGATGCTCTGTTCACTACACCCATCGCTTGGTCAGGCTGGATTACTTTCTTACTAATCCCTCCAGCGTAAACATGGATTGAGACATGCAAGGAGACTGCCCGAAGACCTTGGAGGCCCAGTCCCTTTCCCTACAAGCTCTGTGACTCTGCAGATGGCCTGGGGACACCCAGTGGATCCATAGTCCCCACTCTCCTGGGGCTGGCTGTTGTTGGGACCCGACACAAGTGGCGAGAAGAGGAGGACATTACTTGGGAGAATATGCATGTTCACAGCTCTGAGGATTAAAGGCCCGTGTTCTTATCACTGCTGAACAGAGCATTATAAATCCAGCCTTAGAATACCAAATCCCCATGCAGCCCGGCCGTTGCGAGGGAATATTAAAAAGGCCGGAGACAGAAATAATCAGTTTCCAAATGACACATTGTCAAATAAAGCATTTCTCACATTATCCTTCTCTTCCCTTTCTGCGGCGCCTTCTCCCAGGCCTGGGTATTTTAACATGAAAAATAGATTAAAATGAGCCCAGGCTGAATGCAGTTCTGACTTTTCAGAAGGCTCGCTCAGTGGGGTGACTTGGGGGTGCTTTTTGTTTTTCACCTCAGTATATTTTTTGGTGTTGTATATTGTAGGTCGGTAAACCAGCTGGAGGCTCTAACACCAGGATAAAGGCAGAGTGGCACAGAGGGGCCTTTCACAGTTCCATCTGGTACCCTGTGGATGCAGGGGTCAGGGGCTGATACAGGGACGACAGGGTTGACATTCCTCTGCCATACCTGGGCAGGAGTCTAGGTGGCCGAGCTCTGAATTAGGAGCTGGGTACTTGGTAGGGTATATGGCAGCTCAGGACCCGCTGTGAGGAGGATATGGTTAACCAGATGACTGGATTGAGGGTGAGCAGCCAGATTACTGACAGCTATGGAGCTGGAGAGGAGAGCACCAACTTGGAGAGGCAGCAGCGTCCCCGGGGGAGAAGTCCCCAAGCCGAAATAGCTAGGTGGGTAAAGCTGAGCCTAGCAA
Source organism: Rhynchonycteris naso (assembly GCA_037038555.1). NCBI lineage: Eukaryota > Metazoa > Chordata > Mammalia > Chiroptera > Emballonuridae > Rhynchonycteris > Rhynchonycteris naso. The sequence goes on from CM072996.1 coordinate 16,971,135, forward strand.
GAAGAGGACTGTTTACCAGTTTCCACGGCTGCCCGTTACAACTAGACACAAACCAGGGAGCTGAAAACAACAGAAGTTTGCTCTGTCATGGTTCAGGAGGCCAGAGTCCAAAATCAAGATGTCACCCAGGTTGTTCATTCTGGAAGCTCTGAGGGTAAGTGTGTCCAATGCCTCCCAATGGCTTCTGATGGCGGCCAGCAGTCCTTGGTGTCCCTTGTCTTGTAGATGTGTCACTCCCATCCCTGTCTCCATCTTCACATGGCCTTCTGTGTGTGTGTGTGTGTGTGTGTGTGTGTGTGTGTGTCTGTGTGTCTGTGTGTGTTTCCTCTTACAAGGACACCGGTTAACTGGATGTGGGGCCCACCCAATTTAGTATGACTTCCTTTTAACCAGTGGCCACTGCAGAAATCCTTTTTCTAAATAAGATCACATTCGGAGGTTCTGGATGGATATGCATTTTGGGGTCATTATTCCAACCACCGCAGGGAGTGACAGGGGCTCTGGGCTGAAGGAGCCGCTAATGTGGAAGAAGTGAGAGTGTCTCACTTGGGCGGATGCTAATCTCTCCTTGTGGCTCTGGAACAGAGAGGGTATATGCTGGGCTTGAGAAGGAAGCAGGTGTCTGGTCCTGAAGGGCCTTGGGTGTCAGCCTAGGGATCTGGCCATTATTCTGAGGGCCCTAAAGAGCTGGGAACAGGTTTTAAGCAAGGGTGTGTGTGTGTGTGTGTGTGTGTGAGAGAGAGAGAGAGAGAGAGAGAGACAGAGAGAGAGATTTTGTTTGAGATAGAGGAATAGAGAGGCTGTAATGATGAGGCTAGTATTGTGGACTTTTGGGATGCCAGACCTTTTATTGTCTTCTTTAATCCTTAGCATGACCTGTCACATTGGTAACAATCAGCACATTTTATAGGTGAGCCTGTTGCAACCCAAGGAGGTAATGTGCTGTAGCCAGTTTGTCTCACACACAGCCAGCAGGAGGCAGGGAAACAAAGATCCCCATGCTGGCCTCTGTGCCTGGACTCCTGGTTTCCCCATCACACCACTCTGCCCCTTATAGCACATACCCGCCCCCTTGTCTGTCTCCACGGGGCGGGAGGTCTGAGATGCACTGTGAGTAACAGGACAAGCTCCTGCTCTGAAAGGCTCAGGAGGGCTGGGGACACACGCCTTCCTTCTCCTGTCTGTTTCTGCTTTGCGCCTGCAGCTGAGTGAACTCCTCCAACCCCTACGAAGGGAACACTCATCACCTCGACCCTGGGCTGCTTGCAGCCTTGCAGAAATCATCCCCTAACTCACAGCCCGGCTGTTTTTATTTCCGGAACTGGCTGCTGCTTCTCCAGCACTGTACACATCGAATTTTGCCTGAGGTAGTCTTCCACGCCTTCAGAGCCTCCGCTTGCCACTCCTGGAGCCTGATCCTCTTAGTAGCTGGCTTTCTCAAGATTCACAGCCCTCTCCCTGCTTCCTCTGCTCCCTCCTCCTCCCTCCTCGCCCAGCTCCTAGCTTGCCCTGTAGCGTTTCTCTCCCTGCAGGGCCTGCACTTGTTTCTGGCTGTAGACTCCACAGACTCCATGGCTGGGAACTCTGGTCCCACTCACCTCTCCAGTGGCAGCTCTGCTCCTCTTTCAGCCTGTCTGTGGTGGTGATGGAGGTAGCCCACACCAAAGTGGGGGGACAGCCCTGTGGGAATGGAGCAGCACAGTGGCATGGGCCAATCCAGGTGGATACAGATGACAGTTTCTTTGTCATCCTGAGTGACTCAGCTGCTTCCTTTGGATAACATGCCCCACTGAGACCGGGCCAGCCGAGTGGTTCTCTTGAGCTCTATTGCTTTTGCCTGGCATTGTCCAGTGGGTAAGAATCATCAAAGCAGCGTTCAGAGTCGATTTGCACCTCAACTCTGCTGGGTAGCCTGGCTGTTTACCATGTGCCGGGCATACCACCTCCATGAGCTCACTTCTAAATTCTCTCTGTTAGGACATTTCTGACCCAGTTTTATGGATAAGAATATTATGATTCAGAGAGATTCGGTCCATTGCCCAAGATTCCTCGGCTTGTATGGGGCAGCATGAGAGTTTAAGGAAGTCTTTCTGACCCTCAGCCTTTTTCTCTAGTTGTGTGCCATGCTATTCCAAGTACTGTCAAGTCCAATCTACAGATGAGTATACTGAGGCTCCATTGGGGAAGCTGGGAGAAGTGAGTCAACTGGAAGCTGATCCAAGACTGCAGGGGTGATGATGGAGGGTTTTGAGGACACAATGGGTCAGGGAGGGACCGTAGGTGGCAGGTGGACTGTTTGGTAAAGCCTTATGTTTCCCAGGGTCAGTTTAGGTCCTGGGGTCTGACCCCAGGGTCAAACCCCCATAGATGGGATGTGCAGAAGTGTCTGGGGGTGCAGGGCTCTGGGCCAGGCAGGGCCTGACCCTTACAGTGAGTGAGATTCCCCCAAGGTGAGAAGAGAGGAAGCTGGGTCCGTCTAAGAGACTTCCCCACGGGCATCTGTGAACCAATATTCAAAGCTTCTGCGAATAGGTGGCCTCAAGATGTGCCCATAGAAATCTGGAGTTGAAAATAACCTTTCTTTTTTCCCTCTCAGGATTCCCTCTCTATTCATGCACCCTTCTCATCTTTCCCCTGTTTTCCTCTCCCACCCCTGGTGTCTGTCTGTGAGCCACTGCCCTGTCAAGAGCTGGGTTCAAATCCCTGTGCTACCATATCCTGGCCTTTTGCATCAGTTGGAACTGGGCTCAAATCCTGTGTGATTTCAACCAAGTTGCTTAACCTCTCTGAACCACCTTTTTCTCATTTTATTTGCACAACAGAAACTTATGTTCTATTATCACACATGATTCTCTTTAAATCTTTAAGATGAAATGAAATAACATGAAGTAAAGGAAGGAGCAGGCCTGCTATTGTTTTCACCATGTATTAGTGTTCTTCCCGCCCCCTCTCTCTCCCCTCTCTTATTACCTTACCTTTTCACTCCTCCTCACTCCCCCATGTCTCCTTCCTTTCTTATCTTTGATGTAGAAAACCTCACGCCAAGCACCATGTCACACCTGATTTCTAGACGCAGGAGCAATCAGATGTTCGGTGGAGGGAAAGGGATCTTCCTGTTTTCTTAGGGCTCCAGAGGTGATACACCATACACACGTTTTATATGTTTTGACAGATTACACACACGCACATATACATAAAAACATGTATGTATAGTTCTGTCTGGTCTGAGTATCTGTTTTTAAGTTCTGACATCCAGAGAAGCCTCCCTGGGAATCGTGCAGTAGCTCACAGACAAAGTCAAGGCAGGGCTATTAGTCATACCTGCCACCTGGCCACCCATTAGCCTGCTTACCCGCCACTCCTCACCCCCTGTGCAGGTGAATTCTAGCCTAGTGAGCGGAGAGCCTTGCGAAAATACCATGATAGATCTCCCATGTGGTCGGCAGGATAGCGGGGCTGTTTTAGCGAATAACGTTCTTCTCGGCCTAAACAGGTACTCTGAGCAGCAGCCGCCTTTCCCCCCACCCCAATAGGATGTATTCCGGGTGGACACCCGTCATCTCTGGTAGATGTTATATGTGTCATTATTAGAAACTGTCCTTGCCTTCAATGAGATCATAGTCAAGGAAGAACTGTCAGCCACGTGGGTGTGGTTGAAAGTAGAGAGGCTTTAGGGCTCAAACCCAAAACCAAACACACACACACACACACACACACACACACATGAGACTGAGATTCAGGTCTTACTCTGCTACTCAACAGCTGAGTTTGGGGTTGATTTTGTTGTTTTCCTCCCCAGTACAACAGAGGTGATCCTTTACAATGGGAGGGATTACGCAGCAGGGGGCTAGCAAGGCAGCCTCCAGACTCCTGACTGAAAGCCCAGGTATAACAAAGAAAAGATGGATAACTGAGAGGGCCTACCCCCTTCATGGGAGATGTGCCTGGTGAAGGAGGGGAGGCCAGCAGATGCAGACCTCCCACCTCAAGCCCTGGATGTGTGCTGTGGGGAACGGAGACACGCTTTGCAAATGCCCCTACCCTGTAGGGGAGCTCACAGAGCAGGATATTTCATGCATCCCATGAATCACGTAAGATATGTAATAATGTAAACACGTTGGCATATTCCAATTTAATGTATGTCATACATGCTCAATCCAATACTGACTACTTGGTTGTATTATGGGAAAATACACACTAGTTTGCCTTAAACTTCAGATTAAAGGAGCCCTAGAGAGGTTTCATTCGTTGAACAAATATTTATGAAGCCTTTGCTTTGTCCCAGGCCCCTTGTTGAGAATCAGACATTGAAAGATAGTGTTTCTGATAACGAAGCAAACAGAATCTCTGCAGAAGTTGTATTTGACTTCATAATGCTCTGATATGTGCAGCAGGGTGGAAGAAAGATGGTATCTTGACCCTGCCACAGATTCGGTCTAGAAAAGAGAAAGCAGGGCTGAGAAAATGCAAGCAAATGTCCTGGGGCCATTCAGCTGGTTGGTGGCCATGGCTGTGTCAGGGCGCAGACATGCGCTTTTGTGACATCACGGCCCTGACTGTCCCCTAAACACTTAGCAGTCTGCACTGCTCTGGCGTGACTGTCATCCATCCCGTTTGCGCCTTATGTCAACCTTATGAAGAAAGGAGGGCAGGGATCTTCCTCACCTGTAGACGTGCGGAAGGCAAGGCTCAGAGAAGCCAAGTCCTTTGCCCAAGGTCGCAGTTTGTTGGCAAAAAAAGCCAGGTTGGGAAACTGTCTCTGTGGCTTCCCAGCCGTGCCCATTGGTTCCTGAGGCATTATGCGCTCAACCCAGGGATTCGGGCTGAGTGTGGTGAACAAGAAAAATCCCCTGTGGCATCCTTGCCCAAAGCCCAGAGGCCCACTTGCTGTCCTTCTTCCCTCTTGCTCCAGGGTGGCCTCATCGCTCTGCTGCTGTTGCTGCTGGTGTTCACGGTGGCGCTGTACGCGCAGCGGCGCTGGCAGAAGCGGCGCCGCATCCCCCAGAAGAGCGCCAGCACCGAAGCCACCCACGAGATCCACTATATACCCTCCGTGCTGCTCGGACCGCAGGCCCGGGAAACCTTCCGCGCCTCCCGGCTGCAGGCCCACAATTCCGTCATCGGCGTGCCCATTCGGGAGACCCCCATCCTGGATGACTATGACTACGAGGAGGAAGAGGACCCGCCTCGGCGGGCCAATCACGTCTCCAGCGAAGATGAGTTTGGCAGCCAGGTGACCCACCCCCGGGACAGCCTGGGCCGGTTAGGGGACGAAAAAGGGGACTTGGAGAAAAAAGGTGAGTCCTCCTTGTTGCACCCCACCTTCGAGAGGGCGTGTTGGGGGGCTGGGAAGAGGCACAGGCGCTGGGTGGTCTGGGCTAACCCCTTTTGGATTTATGGTCAAACCTCTGTTGGGTCATCAGAGTTTGTCTTCTCTGGTTCTTCAGCAGAAAAGGGAGAGAAAAGGAGAGAGCCTGTGTTATTGGAATTGGAGTTTGAGGAGCATCAGAGGTGATGTGGTCCCCTGTCTCTCGGATGTCTCTTGATTACTTCCCTTGCTGGCCTTCCCAGGACTCGGGAGAGAGCTCATCTCATTTCCAGACACTACAATGAGGAAATTTTTCCTTATAAGTGACTTGAGAGGTGTTTCTCTGGCCCTCCGTGTCTATGAATAAAGTAAACGCCATCCTCCTTATCCGAGGCACCTCTTGGGAAAGTTGACAACAATAAACAAAGACACCCTGCAACTTCTGGAGCTCGGCCTCCATACCCAATCCCGGTGTCTTCAGCTCGTCTCATGGGATGTGTTTTTCAGGCTTTTCTCATTTTGCTCACTGTCCTGTCGAAGGAGATTCTCATTCTGTCTTTCCTGGAGTGTCACAGCAGGGCGGACACTCCTCTTCCTCCAGGTGAGAGCATGCCCCTGCTGAGCAGAGGGGACATCTGCCTCCCTCTCTCTAGCTAGGATGCTTCAGTTGCTGCAGGTGGAGATCACAGTTATATTGTGCAGCTATCCCTGTCTCATCCTGGATTTTTTTTTCAAAGATTTTATTTATTGATTTTAGAGAGGGGAGAAAGGTGGAGAGAGAACAGGAAGCATCAACTCCTAGTAGCTGCTTCCTGTATGTGCCTTGACCGAACAAGTCTGGGGTTTCGAACCAGCGACCTTAGCGTTCCAGGTTGACTCTTTATCCACTGCGCCACCACAGGTCAGGTTCATACTGGAATTTTTAATGACCAAAACCTGTCACTCTTTTTCACATATGCGGTTGCAGAGACACGTTCATGAGTCTGTGGGAGGGCAGTTAATGAGTTGGACTCTGGCTTGTTTATAGATGGAATCTGGCTACTTTTTTTAGACACATGCTCCAAGGGTGCTCTTCTGCATTCTCTGCACACTGTCTTTGTGATGCTGGCGATAATGATGGGTTGAAGGCATAGCCTGGTGACCTCAGTCCTGATGGCTGCCTGCTCCGCTTGGTGTGCTAAGAGCAGCCATCACTGCCTGGCCCGGCCCTGGAGCTCTGGACACTTTTCTCCCCTGCTCCTAAGATCTTTCCTCTCACATGCATCTTTTCATGAACCCCCTTCTCTCTCTCTCTCTCACATACACACACACGCACACACACGTACAAACACGTACACTCATACACACACGCCTCCACCAAGTTCCACACGAAGGATAGCAAACATTTAGCAGGTCACTGACCACTTTCTAGTTTGACCTTTCTTTCTCACGCTCCTTCCCTCCCTCCATTCCCCAAGCTGGAAGGCCACACGCAGGGGCCGTAAAGAGTCTGCCTTCGGGGTAGAATGAGACAGAAATGAAGTTCACCATCCAGCTTCACCAGCTCTGTGACCCTGGACAAGTCGCACATGTCTCTCCCATGACAGGGGCATGGCACTGTCATCTACTTTTCAGCGTGGTCTGGGCACTTAGATGACACGTAGGCAGAGTGTTTGGTCGGCAGTGAGTGTGCAGTACATGTTTCTGTTGTTCGTGCCGTCGGTCCTCAAAGCTGTCACGCGGTGCCGGACACCATAATTAACCCTGCAGTGGAGGGGAGGAAAGCAGAAGCTCTGTCCTTAACACTGCAGTTGTCCCCCTGGGAGGACATGGGGGTGGGGCCAGGGAACGGAAGCGGAAGCCCAAATGGTCTGGGCCTCTGTGTCCCACGGTCAGGATGTGGCCGAGCTGAGGGAAGAGCCCCAGTCCCTGACAGCAAGCCTCAGCCTCCTGGCCAGAACATCTGCTGTAGATCTCGTCATGCCCGCACAGCGTCATGGGGATGGCCCGTGTCCCTGGGAGTTGGGGCCATCAGGGCCGGTGACCCTTAAAGAGAACATACACGGTCTCGAGAGTTCAGCTGTTGTGTATTTTAGCTGCCTGCAAAGCCTCTCTGAGCTGCTGTCATGCTAGACATGTGGGTAGGCACCTGACTGTTGTAGGATGGGGACAGCACTGTGCTGCACCCACAGCATCCACACGGCCAACTCTTGAGAAATAGGGGAAGGTGTTCTTGACCTCTCCCCAGGGGGGTATTCCTTCCTTGTGTTTGCTTTCCTGCAGAACTTCATTCAAACAATAACAGAGCCAGGCCCTTATTTTCTGAAATCTCAACACCAGCATTAAGAAGCACAAAAGAGAAATCCAAAGAGAGCGAGTGGTGGATGCGTGAGAAATGGGACCCAGTCCTCCTTGGGAGGCGGCCCGGTGGAGTGGCGGTGAGCAGATTGGGCTTGACCCCTTCTCTTCAGTTCCCTGGGCTGCAAGGCCTTGGGAAGTATCTTAACCACCCTGCAAACCCATGTCTTCAACACACCTGTTTTCCTCTGAGCAAAATAATTTTTTCAAACATTCCTCCGAGTAAGCTTTAAAGTAAGTACAGTTTGGAATAAAACAAAGCACTTCATTCAATAATGTATCCCAGCCAGCATAGGGGCAGAAGAGGAAGAGACCTAGGCAAGATGGAAATAGAGGGTAATACTTTTCCTGACTCCAGATAGAATGCTGGCCACCCTAAGCATGCAGACATGGCTGGTGGGGGCTATTCTTGCATTAAGGCCCCTGACCACCCGGTCCTCCATGCTCAGGCAGAAGAGCGACAATGACATGGCAGACTGCAGATCTAACAGCAACAGCTCAGACCAAAATTGTGCTATGTTGTGTCACGTGGCCCTTGAGAGAGAACCATGAAGCTCTTTCATGGGGTGACCTGGGCACAACTGTGCATTTTGTCAAGAGTGGCAGGCACTCAGAGGCTGGGCAGTCCATGCAAAAGAAATCCTAAAGCCTGCTGAAATTACCTGGCCTGGGGGCTAATCCCACCTGTGCCTCAGAATTTCCCTCTAATACAAATAATAGAGGGGCCGTCTTGAGAGCCGAGGGAGGAAGTTTTATTACCAAGTGACAATTTATTAGGTTCTCAGCTCTCAAGTGGGTTTGACATTCAGATATTACACACCTGTGTGGCTATACCCTTTGTTAAATATTGAAGTTCTTCTGTGCCCGTTGGCAAATAGCTCACAGCCCTGAGCCCCACCCCCTCAGCCTCCCAGTGGCAGCCTGTTGCCTGGCAGCAGTTCCAACCCCTCCCCAAGGACCTTCCTGATGTCCCTATGAACCAGGACTAAGGTGGCTTTAGAGTACTGTGCCAGTATCATGGCTGGCACCCTGTCTTGCTAGTTAGTGCCTGTGCTTTAGAAGTTCTCAGGTGTTGTGACTGTCACCCCAATAGCACCTTAGAAGTGACAATTTGCTCGTGTTGACATGTGAGCGCTCAGCACTGTGTTTGGTACAGGACAGAAACCTGATGCATTTTAATTCCCACTTTTCTTATTAGCCTTTAATACATGTTTTCCTGCCCTGAATATTATGCATGGAAGCTCAAGGAGATCTAAATAACAAGTTTATCACTTTATCAAGGGGAGAGGAGGGGATGGCTGAATGGAAACTGAGTTTTTTGGGGTTTTTTTTACTTATTGATTTTAGAGAGAGAGGAAGGGCAGAAGAGAAAAGAGAGAGAGCAAAACATCTCTTTGTTGTTCTACTTATTTATGCATTCCTTGGTTGAATTCTTGTATGTGCCCTTACTGAGGATCAAACCCTCAAACCTGGCACATCAAGATGACACTCTAACCAACTGAGCTACCAGCCAGGACCATACATTGGTGTTTCTTAATTTTGTTTTATTATTGTGAAAGAAATGCGTGCTCTTTGTAACAGAGGGAAGAAAGGGAAGGAGGAAGATGGAAAAGAGGGAGGGAAAGAAGGAAGAAAGGGAGGGAGGGAAGGAAGGAAGGAAGGAAGGAAAGAAGGAAGGAAGGAAGGAAGGAAGGAAAGTAAGGAGGGAGGAAGGAAGGAAGGAGAGGAGGAAGGAAGGAGGAAGGAAGGAAGGAAGGAAGGAAGGAAGGAAGGAAGGGGAGGAGGAAGGGTGGAAGGAAGGGTGGAAGGAAGGAGAGGAGGAAGGAAGGGGAAGAGGAAGGATGGAAGGAAGGGTGGAAGGAAGGAGAGGAGGAAGGAAGAAAGGAAGGAAGGGGGAAGGAAGGAAGGAAGGAAGGAAGGGAGGAAGGAAGGAAAGGGAGGAAAGAAAGGGAGGAAGGAAGGAAACAGAAACAAAAGAAAGAAAGAAAAGTGTAAAAAAAGACGAGTGAAAGGAGAAAAGGAAGAAGTCTGAGCTGTGTAAAGCAATAACTAAAGCCCTACTTTTTCTCTCCATCCTATCCCACTGACAGAACCCAAAGACTAATCCTTTATAATAGTTTGATTTATAGTCTCCCAGCACTTTCCAGTGCACATAGAGATACACTGATGGAGCCAGCTCAGCCACATCCGTCATCCCGAGGCAGTTTGGTAGTTCACCACACAATGTGAGGCACGCATCTTTCTGTGTCAGGCCTGCGCACCTGTCTTATTTTGTTGAAAGATACAGAAGATCTCGGAATGTGAATACACAAAAGATACGGGCGTTTACTGCCCACTGTTGATCATTATCTCAGTATTTTTGCAGTTACAGTAAGTCCATAAACATTCTGTAAGGACACATACAGACACGCACGCACACATGCGCACACGCGTATATCTTGCAAAGATGAGACTGTTTCTGTAAGACAGACGCCTAGAAGCATGATCTCTGCACCAAAGGGTGCGCGTGAGACACTTGTACTTGCAAACTGCACATTTGTACTTTTGGTAAGGGCTGCCATATTTATTCATTTCCAAGATTGGTCTTAGACTCTCCCGGGAGAGGCATCATCCACCCTCCCCTGCCCCCTGCCCTGGCTGAGCTGCCCAAACACCCTACTACCACATCACAGTGACTATTTGTATATTAGCATGGACCCCTGTGGCATGACCCAAGTACCTATATACTTGCCATCTTTTACATGTGCAGTTTTCTCTTGATTTTTTTTTTCTAATTGACATTGGTCCAAATTCTTCTGTTTGTAAAAAGTCAGCCCTCATGATAACCCCAAGCTAGGATTCTTTGGGTGAGGCAGTGTAGAAGAAAGGCTTGTCTTTGCTCTCCTGCTTTTGTTCAGGACCTGGGGTGGAAGAACGGGAGAGAAGTGGCATCATATATCGGCAGTGGCCCCCCTAGTGACAGGCAGGTCATGGTCTCTCTGACATGGGGCCAGTAGCCTAGACCTTAATGTTGCTCAGGATTGCAGACCAGAAAGTCTCGGGGTGAATGGAACCATTGTTGAGAGGGTGGAGAGGAAGGAAGGGATGTTTACTGAGGCGCTATAACAACCGCACTGGGGGCCTATACAGTATCTCATTGTGCCATTTGTAATTAACCCCGAGGGGGGAGGTAGGGGGAAGTGTTGGCTAGGGAACCAGTGCTGTTGCTGCTGCTAATGACGACGACAGCTGACCTCTACTAGTGATAACCACTATTCTGGGGACTTTCCATGAATCCTATCATTTACGCCTCACAGTAACCCTATGAGTTATGTATGAATATTGCCCCCACTCTGCAGAGCAGGGGACTGAAGCAAAGAAGGCTTAAAGGCCTTGTCCAAGGTCACACAGCTGGAAGGCGGCAGACCAGGTTAAATTCCAGCCTGCAAGTTTTCACGGTAGGTGGCAGGGCTGGGATGTGAACACACCACACTGCTCTGACTCTCATGATCCTTGGGAAGGTGCCAGGCTCTTCAATCCCATGGATAGCCGAAGCGTAGCAACCGTGAGCTCCCCACAAATCTGGGAAGAAAAGTAGGTAATTAACATCTGTTCTCCAAGGCAGGAAGCCGCTACTCAGTAATTCTGAGCTCAATTGGCAGAAGGGGCTTTGCAAGAGGGAAATCCCGGTTCTGTGGAGTGCTTTGAGTGGTCCCCAAGGGTGCAAGCAACTCATGTTTGGTGTCAATAAAGCACTCTGGGGTGACAGAGAACTGAGAAGCTCCTTACTAACTCACCCTTCTGACAGTCTCTGTGAATGCCATGTAAATATTGTTCTCGTACAGACAGCGCTTTTTAGAATTTCACCACATTTTTATCGTCAACACCTCATTTAATGCCTTATCCTGGTATTGAAATGTCTTCCCTCAGAGACTCTAGCCTAAGTTTCCAGCCCCCTCCCCTTCACCCCTGCACATCCACCTGCTCTTTAAGTGTCATCAGTCTACCTGATGTCCCCCAAACACCTCGTCCTCACATATCTTCCTGCCTGCGTGCTTCTCCTCCTTGTCCACCCTGTGACCCCTCTGGTGAGCAGTCTCATGCTTAACGTTTCCCCAGAGCTCTCGCTCCTCTTGACTCTCACCCTCTATCTCCTGCCACAGTGATCTTCATTCTGTTTTGTAAACTTGCTGAGGGTTGTCCTCCACAGGATCTTTGCATGTGCTGTGATTAGCTTTGCTTGGACAAATTCTCCTCTTTCCTTGCCCTATCTGTCATGGCTGGCTCCTCATGATTTTGGTCCTAGCTGGACTTCTGCCTCATCAGATCAAGTCTTTTCTCTGTGAATTCCCCTCCTCTGTCTTCTATTAGCTCTCCTGTTTGTTTCGGGAAGAGCACTTTTTTATTGTTTGCATTTACTTATTCAATATTTTAACCCCCTTACTGGCCTTGAAGTTCCATGAGATTGTGTGTACCAGGTCTTTTAGCTTTGTTCTATGCCTAAAACAGTGACCAGCACATAGTAGGTGCTAAAGTATGTGTCGGATTATTCGAATGGATGGATGAATTCATATCGTCACGTCTTTCCACAGGCTGGTAACCTCTGCATGGACTTACTCTTTTTATGAACTGTCCATACCCCATTTAGTATTTTCAAGTCAATGATCAGTTGAATCTTTTCATCTATCTTGTTAGGAGCAAATTACCAAAGTTTAGAGATCATCTTAATACAATTAAAATTAACAACCATAATTTAAACCCAGCTCTGCCTGATTCCCAAACTCAAGCATGTTCTGAGGATAACATGTATTAATTCTGTCCCTTTATTTGATCAGGAGAGGTAAGACTTGGGCCTAGGTGCTAGCAGGGTAAGTCTCTTCGAGATGTTTTTATCAAAAATGTTGAACACCAATCACTATGAGAAATATATTCTGCACAGTGGCCACATGCACATGTATGTGAATGTGTGTGTGCATATCTCTAAAATAATTTTGGCTAGAGCATACTTACCTTTATTACAGGTGGCACGCTCTGACATTTTCTATTCTTTTTATGTTATCTCTTTTTTTTTTTTTTTACATAACAGAGAGAGAGTCAGAGATAGGGATAGATAGGGACAGACAGACAGGAAAGGAGAGAGTTGAGAAGCATCAATCATTAGTTTTTCGTTGCCATTGCGACACCATAGTTGTTCATTGATTGCTTTCTCACATGTGCCCTGACAGCGGGCCTTCAGCAGACCGAGCAACCCCTTGCTGGAGCCAGCGACCTTGGGTCCAAGCTGGTGAGCTTTTGCTCAAGGCAGATTGGCTCGTGCTCAAGCTGGCAAGCTCAGGGTCTCAAACCTGAGTCTTCCGCATCCCAGTCCGACGCTCTATCCACTGCGCCACCGCCTGATCAGGCTGGTCAGGCCTTTTTATGTTATTTTTTAAATGCTGGTGTGAGCCACTGAATTGATTTCTCAGGTGATGAGTGGGTCATACCCTGAATCTCAACGACCTTTTGAGCCTTAGAGAGGCGATACTGTCCTGGGAGACCCTTAGGGGACTGATCCTTGATCACTAGGTCTGTGATGGCATCCTGAAGGTGCCCCTTGCCCAGAGATCTGAAGCTGGATGTAATCCAAGGGACTGAAGGTGAGGGGCTGAAGGAGGATCCCCAAGTGGTGGCTAAGACAGGCAAGGCCCACGTGACAACGTTTTTTTTGTTGTTGTTTCTTTTACAGGGACAGAGAGAGAGTCAGAGAGAGGAATAGATAGAGACAGAAGACAGAAACAGACAGAGATGAGAAGCTTCAATCATCAGTTTTTTGTTTTGACACCTTAGTTGTTCATTGATTGCTTTCTCATATGTGCCTTGACCGCGGGCCTTCACCAGACCGAGTAACCCCTTGCTCGAGGCAGTGACCTTGGACTCAAGCTGGCGAGCTTTTGCTCAAACCAGATGAACCCGCACTCAAACTGGCGACCTTGGGGTCTCGAACCTGGGTCCTCCTCATCCCAGCCCAACGCTCTATCCACTGCGCCACCGCCTGGTCAGACCCCGTGACAATTTTATGTCTTTCCCACACTGTCCCCGTGACCAACCCATTGGTGCCTGTCATCCAATCCTTTAACCTACTGGTCACATCATCTCCATACTTGCTGTTAGAACTGCCCACCCTGCCCTCCGAAAGGACCTGTTGTGTCTCTTCTATCTTCATTCCTTGGACATTCTTTCTTCTTCCCCCACCTCGCTTTCTGAAAAATTCTTCCCCTCTGCTCTCTGCGTAGGAAACTCCCCCACTCTTCAAGCCGCAGCCCCTCACCCCGTGTTCCCACCTGTCCTGGAGCCCCAGATGGCGGTTCTCAAAGAGCCTGGGGAAACTCCATGTTTAGCAACAGCTCCCATTTAGACAGAGCCACGAGGGTGCCTCCCAGGCCACCAGGGGACAACAGGAAAGCAAAACGGGCAGAACTGTCTAAACCGGGGCTGCTTTAAGCTTTTGCATGCTTTGGTATTCCGCATAAGCGTATTTTCAAAAGATAGCCTGTCCAGCATCCAAAGAAGATAAGTTTGGATGTGACTTTCTTACACCAAAGTGCCCTGATATCCTATTCCCTCTTCCTGTTCAAAGCACTCTTTGAAGTCTGCATTATGCTGCATCCCAGAGGCTGTTGGGCACCTTCTGTGTCCTCTGCATCTCCATCCGCTGCTTGCACAGAGAGACAAGCTGACACTTCAGTTCCTGCATCTTGTCCTTGGGTACACCTCTCCCTCACTACTCTGTCATTTGTCCACTCATTCATGCCCTTATTTAAACAGATGTTTATTGAGCTCCTACTATGCGCAAGGCACTGTGTTTAATGCAGAGATACAAAGTGAGGTGGAAAATCATTTTCTCCTAGAAGCTCACAGTTGAGAGGGGTATAAAACAGTAACAGCTGCTTTACTTTATAGAGCCCTCTAACCTTTGTTGACTGGCTTCATAAACATTATGTGATAAGCTCTGTGTGCTACTGAACCTTCTTGAGAGGCAAGGAGCCTTACTCGGGCTCAGAGACATTAAGTCGCTCACCCCATGGCTCCAGGCGAGGGTGGTGCTGATGCTTTGCCTAAACCCACATCTCTAGAGTTCAAGTCCACTCATGACTCTCTGATTTGTTGCCTGGGATTTATCCCTGCAGCATCCTGAATATCATTTGGCCAACAACGGGTGACCTCTCCATTGGCCTTGCCTTCTTCCTTTTAAAGATCATAAACTCTTTTTCTTTGGGCTTGTTTTGTTTCAAACAAAACTCTTGGAGAGCCATTTGTCAAGGATGGTGTAGCAGGGTTGGAGATTAGACACTGTTCACGTAATTCCTTCTAATTCCCAGATTGTAATATTTGAACTTAATCTGTTTCCACTCTGTTTTCTCCTTCGCACTACTTGGAAAGCAAAGGGGGATAAAATCTGTGGTTGAAAGAGTAGGTTTCTTAGAACTAGCCAGCCTGGAGAGTATTCTGAATTGAAAAGCTCTTTTTCTTTTCTTTTTAACTCCACTTGATCCCCGATCAAAGGGTAGAAAGTACATTTGTGCTTTGGTTAATCGTAACACACAGTAGAAGCAGACCCTACCTCTGCAACAAAGCTTGTGGCTTTGAGTTCTGGGCCTTGGATGTTGGTCCTGGGGCCTTGGTGGCGAGGCTTGGTGAAGCCGGAGGGAGCAGGGCTTGCCGCAGACAGGAGTTCGGCATCTCCACACAGCCATCCTCGGTGCTGTCTGCACACTCTCTAAAACAAGATACAGACAGAGATTTGTCATGGAATCACAAACAGGAATGTCACCAAAGCTGTCACCGGAGCCCCTTAAAATATCACTTCCCAGCATTAATTGTCATGACAGCAGAACAAACGGGCATTCTCTGACTGTTTGCTCCCCCCTGCTCAGTCTCCTCCCCTTACCTCCCTGCACCCCCAGAGCCCCTTCTTCATTGTCTCCAGGTACCCTCGGGGCATGCTGATGGGATGAGACTGCGCCAGGCAAGGCAGCCCCCCACACGCTGACAGATGAGGGTGAACAGGTTTGATAATGTCAGGGGCTGAAGGCACTGTTCCCTGATTGATCAGAGCTGGAGCAATTTCCCAGCAGTCAAGGACTGTACCTCCCGTCCTGGCCTCCATAGAAATGTCTGGAAATCACCCAGCGGGGGCCTATCACATGATGAGTCCTGGCCGCTGGGCCTCATAGCTCCCACAGGGATGCTGCTGCCTCTGGCTTCCATGACCTCATCCACTTGGCCACACTGTGAACCTCCATCCTTACCCACAGGTACGATGGGTCCTTATTTTCCCTAGGACTTACTGATGATTAAAGTGTAGGCTCATTATGGAAAACTTAACAAATAAAGTATAAATTAGTACTTTTCAGAGTACCTCATCAAATAGCCACCAAATCTTTCCTCTTCTTTTACATATTGAAAGTGAAAACCTATATTATTTTACATTTCATATTCTTATTGAACATCACTCCATAGTATTTCAACATGTTTATCATTTTCAGCTACCTCATAGTTTATTTTTATTTTATTTTTTGTATTTTTCCAAAGTGAGAAGTAGTGGGGGCAGCAGACAGACTCCCACATGTGCCCGACTGGGATCCACCCGGCATGGCCACTAGGGGGCGATGCTCTGCTCATCTGCGGCATTGCTCCACTGCAACTGGAGCCATTCTAGCGCCTGAGGCAGAGGCCATGGAGCCATCCTCAGTGCCTGGGCCAGCTTTGCTACAATGGAGCCTTGGCTGCGGGAGAAGAGAGAGACAGAGAGGAAGGAAAAGGCGAAGGGTGGAGAAGCAGATGGGCGCTTCTCCTCTGTGCCATGGCCGGGAATCAAGCCTGGGACTTCCAAACGCCAGGCTGACACTCTACCGCTGAGCCTTCCGGCCAGGGCCTCATGGTTTATTTACTTGTGTACATTTCAGTTGCTCCCCCTCCTTTTTTTCCTGCTATTTTGTTTTCATCAGCAACAAACAGTTTGGGGCTTATTTTATTTTTATTTTTTTGCCATTCTGTATTATTTCCTCAGGGTATATTCCCAGGAGTGGAATTATTGGGTCAAATGGTCTGAATGTTTCAAAATTCTTGATATATGTTTAACCCAACATCCCTGTGTCAGGAATTCTAGGTATATAGTTATTAAATAAGAAAATATTTTTTCATTTATTTTTTATTTATTAATTTAATAAATTTTAATTAAGTGTCTATGATGTATCAGACACTATTTAGGGCACTGAGGATAAAGCAGTGAATAAAATATTTACAAGTCCATTTTTATTTTATTTTATTTTTTTTATTTAGTGAGAAGCAGGCAGGCAGAGATACTCTCACATATGCTCTGACTGGGATCCACCCAGCAAGCTCCTACTAGGCAATGCTCGGTCCAGCTGGGCAGCAACTCCATTGCTCAGCAACCAAGCTATTTTAGTGCCTGAGGCCAAGGCCATGGAGCCACTCTTAGCGCCTGGGGCCAACTTTGCTCCAACCATTCAACCATGGCGATGGGAGGAGAAGAGAGAGTGAGAGAGATTGGGGAAAGGGGTAGAGAAGCAAATGGTCACTTCTCCTGTGTGCCCTTACTGGAAATCGAACCTGGGACTTCCACACACTGGGTCAATGCTCTACCACTGAGCCAACTGGCCAGGGCCACAAATTTATTTCTACTGAGCTTACTTGCTAGTGTGAAAAGACCATAAACAAAGTGAACAAGAAAAAATGATATAAAAATATATAGTTAAATATAAATACAAGTATTTTATAAATATATCATAAGAATAAATAATATGTAATCATATATATAAAGTT
Source organism: Rhynchonycteris naso (assembly GCA_037038555.1). Classification (NCBI taxonomy): domain Eukaryota; kingdom Metazoa; phylum Chordata; class Mammalia; order Chiroptera; family Emballonuridae; genus Rhynchonycteris; species Rhynchonycteris naso. The sequence continues at coordinate 16,988,584 of CM072996.1, forward strand.
ACATAGATGTAATATCAAATCAAGAGAGCTAGGACCCTCAGAAAGGGCCTCACTGATGAGGTCATATTTGAGGACCAGTGCACAGTAAATTAAGCAATTAGCCATTTGGATATTTGAGGAAAGAGATTTTCAGGCAGAAGGAATAGCTAGTGAAGGCCCTGTAGCATCGGTGTGCTGGGAGTCTCTAAGGAATAGGAAGAGACAGTGTGAAGAGAGCAGTGGAATAAGTTGGGTCACAGAGACATTGGAAAGAAGGTCACATGGGGTCTAATAGGTAAGGATATTGGCTTTTGCTGTGAGTGAGATGAGAACTCATTAGAAAAAAGGGAAGTAATTTTTTAGAAATGTAGTAAGCAAACAGGGCCAAACGAGAAGGAGGAATTTAGCCACAGAGTTGGCGTTCAGAAGGGAAGACTCTGCGTACACCAGAGACTAGATTCCAGGTTACACTCTGGAGTTTCACAGGTAGAATTGAGCTCCTCGGCTACCTTACTTCACTTGCATATAGAATACATTTTACATTTTTCAATAAAGCTGTCAGTATTTATAAACCAGGAAATTTCACTTTCCATCCCACATTTCTGTCTCACTTGATTGTCGGAGGATCTGGAAACCCTGGGTCTCTCAGGGGTTGGCAGAACCTGAGGGTGGTACCTCCTTTGAAAGGGCTGCTCTCCCCATTTCAACACAGGTGCCACCCGATGCATTTCCTTAACCTACGTTCTCCCGGGTCCCTCTGGGCTCTTGAACTCAAGTGTTCTCCAGAGGAAGGAGGAATAGAGGAAGCCCTTGCTGTCTGAGCTGTAGGAATGGAGAACCCCATAGGAGCAATAAATTCACCTCCAATACGATGGGAGGACATTAGGTTCTCTAGGACCTTCTAGAACACCTACCTGTATGTCCACTCCCCGTTGGTGCAAGGAGAAGGAATGCCCAGGTTGGTGGCAGAAGATGACAGCATTCTCTCTTCTTTCCAACTTCTTGAGTTTTGTGTTTCCAGCTAGAGAGAGGCAGCAGATCAGAGACACAGAGATCTCTGAGAACTTTGGAGGCAGAGCAGAAACTAGTTAAGAAGCCCAGATCTCAACTCAGACGCCCCAGCGTCAAGTCTTACTTCCGCAGTTCACAAAGTGTGAAAACTGGGACAAGTCACTAACCTCTCTGAGACTGAGCCTCCTCGTCTCTAAAATGGAATTACTTTTTGTAGGATTCTTATGAGAACTAAAGATCATGTAAGATACTTAGCACAGTGCTTTGACTTAATAGACAAAAGTTGTTGTTATTTTGTCTGAAATGCTCACTGTACAGAGCCAGTAGAGGCACAGAGAAAGGAAAGGGCTTATCTTAGGTTACACAGCAAATTAATAGCTGGTGTTTGTGTGCATGAGGGGATGGGGTGGAGGAGATGGTGGTTCTAATACAGACTAACTTTCCAGCCAATGTCACCTTAACATTTCTACCATACCCCTTATGAAGGGCTGCTTCTTCTAGCCAATTCCTGGATGTGGACCTTGGTTCTGACACATTGTAGATTACTAAATACATATGAAATGAATGAGTGAATGAATGAATGAATTCCTGACCGGAAGGGCTCTTGGCTCCCTAGAGGAACGTGGAATGGGCAGCATCTCTGCTGAACTAGCTCTGCCAACTCCATTCACCTGAGCACACTGTTGGTTTTCTTTTCTTACAGTTTTTCGTGTTTTGTTTCCTTCCTCAGGCATTGCTCAGGAGGAGGAGGGCTTCTCAGTGTAAGGGTTAGGATGCCTGCAGACAAGACCTTTTCCCCCACTGCCTCAGGCGTGGGACAGGGAGGACTCGGGGATTACAGAAGGAGGGTGAGCCTTGAGGGCCAGCTCTGGGCTCCAGCCTCCTGGGGGAAGAACATCCATAGTTGTTCAATCAGATACAAGTGCAGTGGTGCCCAGAGAGGGCGACATCCTACAGATGAGCAGATATTTCCCATCAGGTAGCTGGCTCTCGTGCAACTCTTAAGATGTGGCTGACCTTCTAAGTGGCCCATAGGATCACTGCTCATTGGCATTTCCAAGTTGAGCATTTATTACGTGACCTTTCTTCTCTGCATTCATACTTATAGTACAGTGGTTCTTAACCTTTTTTGAGGTACCGAACCCACCAGTTTCATATGTGCATTCACCGAACCCTTCTTTAGTGATAAATAAAATATGATTTTTTTCCCCAAATTTAAGACAAAGGAATATGTTTTTTTACTGGTGCACAAAATGAGCCGTGCATGAACATCACCTTGCTCAAAGAACAAAACCAACAAAGTGTATGAACTCACAACAAATTACGGTATTACTTTATTCTGGTCTCCGCGGCAGAGGCTTCTCCAAACCCCTGAGACCGACTCATCGAACCCCCAGGGTTCGATAGAACCCAGGTTAAGAACCACTGTTATAGTACCTTAAACAGGTTGTTCATTTTCTTCTCTGCATGTTTCCTCATCTGTGGAATAAATACTGAAGAAAAACACTCCGGTAACTTGGCCAGGAGTCATTCTGTCCCTTGTAGGACAAGAGTAGGATTTCTAAAGAGTTCTTGGCCATTAAGTTTCCTGGGTATTTGGCAATGACACCAGAATGGGTGAATAGGCATCTTCCTTTCTTGGCTTGGCTGTTCTCTACTGTAGTAGAGACCAGTGTTCAGCAAAATGGAGAGGACTGTCCACTGTTCCTCTTCAGCTCGACTGTCCCATCTTCCCAGTACACTACCCAGCGCCCAGATGGCACTGCTCCACACAGATGACTTTAGAAAACCCTGCATGCTGTGGAAAGAGGGTTGGTGCTCTGGGTTAGAACTAGACCTCATCTTACCACTAATTTTGAGATCTTAGACTAGTCATTCTCTTCTCTAAACTAGTGGCGCTCAGCCAGGCATGATTTTTGTCATCCTCCCATGTTCCTGGAGACATTTTTGTTTGTCATGACAGGGGAGGGGTGGGAGGAGCTGCTGGCCATTAGTGGGGAGGGCGGGGGTGCTGCTGAGCACATCAAAGCGCACAGGATAGCCCCTTGCAGTAAAGAGCCACTCAAGTTGTCAATATTGCCTAGGGTTTGTTGTCACTTGGTACAATGGAGATGCCGATTCCATATGAATGTGTGGGACAAGCAAACTATTATGGAGGTGAACACTTTTTTTTTAAATTAACTGGCACACTATACAAGCATAGTATGGTGATGCTTTTGATGCATTTTTTCAAAAAACAATGTCACCTATAAGGATCTGTTTGGAGGGAGCTATCTCAGGGCCTTTGCATCTCTGTTATCTCCCTGAATGAACAGCTATTTTCACAGACACCTGTGTGGCTTATTCCTTCTCTCCCCCCAGGTCTTTCCTCATAAGTCACTTTGTCATTGAGGTCACCCCTGACCAACTCATATAAAATAGCACAATCGCATGCACACGCATCACACTCTCTATTCTTCTTTATCTTCTTCTCTTTCTTCATAGGCTTCCTGACTGTTTGATCCATTGCACACATTTTTGTATCCACTGCTTGTTACCCCTTATGTACTTTCTTTTTTTCAATGTTGTTTAAAACATTGCCTCGCACAGAGCAGACATTGAGAAAGTAGTTCTTGAGTGAATGGAAAAACTAAACGAGTAAATGGCTCCATGAATGACTGACATTGAGTGTTTTCATCTAGCCGGTTCAGGTTGCAAAGAAGAGACTCTAGTTCCATTGATGAGGATTGGTTTTACTTGCGGTAGGGGTAATATTAGCTAACCTGTATGGGCCAAGCTCCATATTAGCTTAATAAATATTTATGCATTTACTTCTCAAAAAAAAAGGGGTATTTTCAGGACCTCTAATTGTCCCCTTTTCCAGATGAGGAAACCATAGCTGGGAGAACTCAAGGAGCTTTCCCAGGACAAGGTGCTTGCTTTGTGTTAACGCGGGATTTGTACCTAGGCCTTCATGACCTTGCAGTGCTCACCCTTCACTGATACAGGCAGTCCCGGGGTTAGGAGGGAACGAGCCTGGCTCTGTAGCTTTGATAATGTGTAAGTGTGTGTATGCACAGGAAGGTAAACTAAATACCAGCTTGAGATAAGCACTTGTCTAAGCTGCATTAAATAGGAAAATGTACCGGTTCCAATTTATGTACAAATTCAACTTAAGAACAAACCTACAGAACCTATCTTGTTCATAATCCAGGGACTGCCCGTGCTCTATTGCCTTTGCTGTTTGAACACAGGGACACAGGGACCAAGGCTGCTCCTACAAGAGTTGCAGGCTCGTGGGGAAAGAGCCATGGTTAGCATGTAGCGCTGCCAAATTTATGAATCGGGTCTCTCCCTCCTCTCTCCTCTTTTGCCGCCATCAGAAAATGGCCTCTCCTACCCTCGTATCTACTGCCCCATAACTTCTGCCCCTGGCTTCTCTCTGTTCCTGAGGAGATCTGTTGTCTCTGTCTCAGACCATCTTCTCGTGTTTCCTACTGAAGCGCTCTATGAGGAAATTTGTCATATTCAATATTGAATGTCCGAATGGGCAGTCCTCACAACAGGCCATGTCATCACCGCCAAGGTCTGGCCAGGCATGGAGCTCTGGGTCCACCAGCTTTGCCTGGGTGGCGGAGTCTCAGAGTTCTCGGCAAGGCACCATGTGGGTTGTGAAGCACTTGCAGCTACTGTTTACTAATGCGGGCACCTATGGGAATGGCAAACCCTCCAAGCGTCCTATCGTGTCCAGACTGGCAGGGAGTCCATCTTCTCAGAGCTTATCCAATGTGTGTGCCTTGCTTCAAAAGAACCTGGTTTGTTGAATAGCTCAGTTTAGCACAGAGACAAATCGGGGAAAGACAGATTATTTTTCTAAATGTTACTTATTTTGAAAAAACATTCACCATAGGATTCCATTCAATATCTATCAACCCCCACGCCCCCGCCCCAGTGCATGTAAAAGAGGGTAGTATTTAACCAGAGCAAAACAATGGTAGCAGGGAATTCTGGGAGGTGGCCAGCTGTAGGATGATGGCTTTGGAATGGGGCAGACTTGGATATGAATCCTGTACCCACATAGCACCTCAGCCTTGGATAAGTTAGCTCATCTCTTTAAATCTCTGATTCCTCATCCACGAATCTGGTTTAATAATAATGTCAGACTCCTGGGGTTGCTTTGAGAATGAAATTTAATAATATATGAAGAGTCGGGCACAGAAGCCACCCGCCATAAATATTAACGATCTCGGGAAGATCTCATCCCCTTCCTGAGCCTCAGTCTTCCCACCTGTCTAATGATCAGCGCGAACCTTTGCAGGTCTGAACTCTGCCACTCGTCCATCTCTGCCCATTTTCCCCAGAATGCTGGGCTGTGGCAGTTCGTGTGGCATGGGACCAGTGGAAGTTCATCCACAACACACTGCCACATGCCTGACTAGCATGATGAAGGGTGTGTGCGTGCAGGCGTGCATGCGCGTGTGTGTGTGTGTGTAGAGGAGAGAAGTCATTGGAAAAACAGCTCTTTAAGAGAAGGAGAAGAAGCATCTTCCTCTTGCACACCCTTACGCCCTCACACCCTGTTGTACAGAAATGACACAGAGGCAAAAGGGCACCGACCACTAGCATTCCAACCAGGCTAATGAGTTTCAAAGGCCAGTCTCCGGCCTCTTTGTCGAGCCCGCTGCCTCCAGGACTGTTTTGTCAATGTCCCAAGGAGGTCGTGAGAGAGAGAGAGAGAGAGAGAGAGAACTTCCTCCTCGTTTCCATTGTGAATGAAGCCTTTGGAGACCAGATGCACCCACTTCATTATAACTGTGTTAAGTGCAGTGTAATTGACACTGTTCATCACCCCGGGAAAGCAAGCGGGCCCGGTGGACACACAGGTGGCTCAGCACAGTTCCATCCCCGCCAGCTGTGGCCTTGGATGGCAGTGACTGCAGGGTGTACCTATGGTTGGCCTTTGGGGAAGAGAAAGCAGTGGGAGACGGAGGGGAGGGTGCGGGGTGGGAATGAGGGAGCGGGCCATGTGGCCTGGGGTGAGTCCTCCTCCTTCCGGACCTCAGCCTGACTATATGCATGATCAGCAGCATTAGGAGACTGCCACACTCTTACTCAGCTCTTAACTTTTCAGTGTCTCAGGGGGAGGTGACGTGGGTTTTCTAAGAGTGCTCCCGGGTGCAAGTTGGTTGCTTTGGCCCTGGTGTCTGAGTGTTTCTCTACAGGACCCTGCAGGAAAAAAGCAGTTTCTGCACAGTAAGAAATATTCCCTGTAGAAGTGGGAACTTCCCTTACGTCCTAAGAAAATGAGGTTTCTCCCTTGTATAAAAGGGCCAGCGGGTGTTCAGGATGTTCTGATCTCAAGGCTACATATTTTGGCCTTCGTTGTCTATTCCTGTGTTTGCAGAAAAGGGAGCTGAGTTTCCCAAAGTAAAAGCACAGGGCTGGCAAATCAGGAAAGATGCTGTGGGGGAGTGGGCCTTCCACCAGGGTATGTAGGGCCGAGAAAAACTCAGGAGGGAAGGTGAAGTGATGCAGCTCAGATCTCTATAGCAGGATAGCTACGCATGTGGGCTTTTGAGCTAGGCTGTCCCAATTACTCCTGGTATTTTTTGATATTTACTAGCTGTGTATAACCTTAGGCAAATGAGTAAATGTTCTTTTCTCTCACTCCTTATCTCTAAAATGGGGGAAAATCAGACTGTGCTTCCCTGAGTAGTTGTTGGACTAAATGAGTTAAGATCTATCACAGGGATCAAACGAGTGCTTTGTACAAAGGAAAGGCTTAGTTGACATTAGCTATTATAGTGCAGCGAGAGTCCTCTACAAGTAGGTCAGGCACTTATAATGCTACTTCATCTAATTCTCACAATGACTCAGTAAAGCTTTTCATGCATTCATTCAGTCAGTCAACAAATACTCATAAGGATAGCACAGTGCAAGTGACTGGCATGACCCCTGCCCTCAGATATGTCACCTTCTAATGGAAGGACAGACTTAAGACCCTAACCCAATTATTACACAATTACTAACTTCTGGAAGACAGAGCTGTGGGCAGGAAGTGAGCTGAGGGCCCCAGGGGAGAAACCGGGACACCTGACTGTTCAGGAAGGCCTTTATGCAGAAGGAAGTTCTAAGCTGAAGTCAAAAGGGTTTGTAGCGTCTGGCCTGATGAAGATCTGAAAAACAGAGGATGTGACTTTTGCAAAGAAAAGGCTTGGCTCCTTTGGTGACCCAGCAGGCTGGTGTGACTGGAAAATAGTGAGGGGGGCTGGGCCAGACATTCTGTTGTACATAGGTGGGGAGACGGAAGCCCAGCAAACTGAAGTGGCTTTCGGGAGGGGTCGTCTCTGGGATGGAAGGGTAGGTGCTGCCTGAGATGGTAGCGCCTCTTCCAGCCTCACCAGGGAGAGTATCATGGGAGCTGATTCTGGTCGGCTGTGTAGGGAAGGGAGGGCATCGAGCATCAGTGTCTGGACAGAGGGATGATGGAGACGGAGGCGGGGACTTAGGAGGTGGCAGGGCAGGCCACACATGCCCAGCTGACTTTGGCCTTATCTCTTCTAATTCTCCCAGGGTTACAGGGTAGAGCGAGATTCATTTCCGAATAACCCCATTCGCGCTCCAAGGTTTAATATCTCCTGTGTTCCCTGGGTCATCCTTGGTACGAGAACGCTCTGCTCAGATCAGTGGTATAAAGTGCTTTCGGTTTTTCCTGTGTGTGTGGGTGTGTGTGTGTGGGTGGGTGATTTTTTTCCCTGCGGCATGCTGAGTTCACGGAGGGAAATGCACTGACTTAGGTGAAATCTTATTTATTTTTTTGGAAGGCATGCAGTACGAAATCATTCCTCTCCCTGCATTAATATGCATGAGGCTAGCCTGCTTTCTGCTCCTCAGGAAGCATGGCGGGGGTGGGGGGGCATTGGGGAGAGCCCCCTGTGAGTGGTGTCATGGCCCTGCCCGTGGCTGCTGGCACCCCATTAATCAGGGGGGACCAGCAGTCTCGTGAACTGTGAAATTGGCAGACCCTCGACGGCTGTGGGGCCCAGTGGAGCAGGGACTCTATTTCACAGCTGGAAAGTGGCAGTGTGGCGTGGGGAAGGAGGATGCTGGGCCTAGTGGACCAGAGCCCCCACGCTCCTCTCGGCCTACACAGACCCCCCAGGAGACCTGTGGAGAAGCCGTGCCTCTTGATTAAGGTGAGGCATGGGGACAGAGAGAGGAGAAGTGGCAAGGGAAGAAAACACGGCGTGATGACAGCCACTGTGGCAAATACTCACGGAGAGCCAGCTATGTGTTGAGTTCCAGGCGTGCACTGGGCAGCGTCCTGTTCACACGCTTCTTTATTTAACCCTCATGGTGGTTTTATGTAGTCTCATCACGCGCCCCACTGGACAGACCAGTGTAATGGGACTCAGGAGCTAGGACTGGGACCTGTGTCCCTGTGCCTGTCTCACTCCAGAGTCTGGGTGTTTAGCCACTACAGCATCCTGCTACCTGTCTAACACGCTCTGCAAACAAACATGCAAGTGAGAGGCGCCTCCTTCGCTTAGCGGCCATCTCCAAACTGCACGCTCCACGCGGAGACCCAGGTCTCTCTGCCAAGTTCTGGGGGGGAGGGGTTTTGGGAGGAGGAGGGGTGAATGTCTTTGACAAGTTCATGATGTGTGAGAGAGATTTTGGTATACAGGAAATTACAGCAAGGTGACACATATGTGCGAATGTGGCTGGTGTACAACCTTAGCCCTGACATTTGTCTGCGGCAAGTTATTTAGCCCTTCTTGACTTCAGTTTCCCCATCTCTGAAACAGGTTGATGAGTATGCCCAGATTAAAAATCACTGTGCAGGGTAAGATATTCTGTACCAGGTGCTTAGAACACTGCTTGGTGCATAGTGAGCAGTCCATAAATTTATTGCTGGGAAGGTGCTGGAATATGGATATGAAAAGATAGCGTAGGAACCCACAGAAAATAGCATTTAAATATCCAGGGTGGAGCAAAAATAGGCTTATAGTTGTTCATTTAGAAAATAATACAATAATAAATAATAATAAAAGAATGAACTCTTACATGCACTCAGCACTGTAAACCTACTTTTGCCCCACTCTGGATATATACATGATCACGTACCTTTTATAAATAAAGTTTTGAATGACACAGCTAAGTCATCTCTTCCATCAAACCCATTCCTCATTATCCTAAAGTTGGCTCTGCTCCCTTATTTGAATGTTCATTCTTTTACTTCATATATAATATCCTGGATCATAACTCAGACTGTCCTTTGTGGTCTTAAATGTAACATCTTACCGCACTGCCACCAGCAATGTATAAAACTACCATTTTCCAAAGTTCTCAACAACACTTATTATCAGATGATTTACATTTTACCCATCTGGAGGATACAAAATTATAACTGCAATGCTGATTTAATTTGCATGTCAGCAATTACTAATGAGGTTAAACATCTTTTCTTATATTAAGTTTTCTTCTTCTGTCAACCCCCTGATTATATTCGCTGCCCATTTTTCTAATGGGCTGCTTTTCTTTTTCTTAGTGATCATAATAAATAGCCCCTTGTCATCTGAAACGCTCTTTTTCCAATGTATGACTTACATTTTATTTTGTTAAGAGAATCATCTTCTCATTCTGAAGATATTCATTTCAGTGCTACAAAATTATTATTTCTTTTCTAGTTTATACTTCTTGTAATTTATGGAAGAAATCTCTCACTATCCTAATGTTTAACAATGATGTTCTTGTATTTTCTTCTAAATTCTTAACATTTTGCTTGTTACATTTAGGTCGTTAGCTGAGGATTTGTATGTGGGCTGATTTAGAGATCTAATTGGCTTTATTTTTTCATATGGATTGTTAGTTGTTCTGTCCACTCTCTCCAAGTCCCTCTTTACCCCACGGATTTATAATACTGGATATATGGAGGCCATTATCCCAGCTCTGTCTCTTCATTTTTATTGGTGTGTTTATTGAGCCCTGCCCTGGTAACACGCTGCTTTTAATTATTATAATTTTATAATGTCTTGCTCTCAGACAGGTCAGAACCCCTGCATTGTTCTGGTGTGAGTGTCCTGGTTATGTTCTCTTTACTCTTCCATGTGAATTGTAAAATGAACTTCTCCAATTTTAAGAAAAGCCCTACTGTGATTGGGATTGGGATTGAACTGAATTTACAGATTTAATTTGCAAAATTCACAAAACTCAAATTCTTATTCATGAAATAATATGTCTCTTTATGTAGACTTTCTTTTATGTCTGAATATCAGAGTACAGGTTTAAATTTCTCTCAGTACACATATCACACCCCTTTTATTAGATTTAATTTCTAGGTACAGCACCGCTTCTGTTACTATTGCAAATTATATCTTTCCATTTTCATTTTATTTTTTAAATTATTGTTTTCTTGTGTGTAAAAATCCTAGTTTTCCACTGGTCTTGAATCCAGAAAATGGAATTCATTATTTATCTTTCTTTGCCTCTAGATTTTCCTTAATTTCCATGTGAAAAATCATATAACTTATCATTAACAGCTATTTTACAAATCTGTGCACCTTGTTTTCCCTTGTCCTGTTGCTCTTCTAGGCTGAGACTTTCAGTCGGTAGTGAATAAAAATGAAGATGGAAAATTGTCCCCCTTTTTTTGGTGGGGTTGTTAAAGGGAAGAATCCTAAAATCTTACCATGATGTGTCATGTGTCTGTAGATTTCAGTAGATACAAAGAGTATAAAATTTAGGAAACTATTTAAAATAAAGAAATTCCCCTTCTCTTACTAGTGTAGGAAGACTTTCTAACATCATGATTGGGGGTTATTGTTATTATTTTTTACAGGGACAGAGAGAGAGTCAGAGAGAGGGATAGGTAGGGACAGACAGACAGGAACGGAGAGAGGTGAGAAGCATCAATCATTAGTTTTTCATCGCCGTTATGACACTTTAGTTGTACATTGATTGCTTTCTCACATGTGCCTTGACCGCGGGCCTTCAGCAGACCGAGCAACCCCTTGCTGGAGCCAGCGACCTTGGGTCCAAGCTGGTGAGCTATTTGCTCAAGCCAGATGAGCCCGTGCTCAAGCTGGTGAGCTCGGGGTCTCGAACCTGGGTCTTCCGCATCCCAGTCCGACGCTCTATCCACTGCACCACTGCCTGGTCAGGCGGGGGTTAAATTTTATTGAACACTCTTTCTGCACCAAGGAGATGATCATGTTTTCTCTTCTAACCTGATTGTGTAGCGAATGTCAATAAGACACATTCTACTAATAAGACATCCTAACATTTTCTAACATCTTCGGTAAGTTCCAATATCAACATTATCTTAGCTACATAAAATAAGTTTACAACGCCTTCCTTTTCTATACTGTCATGGTGTTATGTAAAACTATTTGTAGGTGTCACTATTGTATGACATAGGTGGTATCTCAGAAAGTTTGTTATAATGCTTGCCCAAGTATATCTGGGCCTGGAATTTTTGTTTGTTTGATAGATAATTTCTGTCTACCCAATTCAGTAATTTTTATGGTTCTTCAGTTGCCTGTATCCTCTTCAGTCAGCTTTGTATTGCATGCTTCTGCTTAAAATCACTGATTTTTTCTAAATTGTTTCATTTATAAACATAAGGTTTTGTGCCTTTAATATTATTTTAAAAATATTTAGCAAATAGTATTATATATGTCTTTGTATATATACATGTGTGTGATAAGTATATATATTCATATCTATGTGTGTGTTTTGTATATATTTATACCTATCTCATAAATAAAAATCTCAAATCTATATCATATCTATGACCATATACCTATTTTAATTCCAGATGTGGGTTAATTTGGGTTTCTTCTCTCAGTCTTGTTGGTGTTATATCTGTTTTATTTATTTTTTTTAGCTTGGTTATGGTTTGTTGGTGCTCTATGCTATTTCTTTTCTATATCATAAATTTCTGTTATCTTAATTATTTCTTCCTACATACATCCTTTGCTATTACTCTATTACTTTTTAAATTCTTGATTAAAAATCTACCTCATTAATTTTTAAACTTTATTTTTTACTATATTTGCATTAACTGTTTAACTTCTAAGCACTGCTTTATCTCTAGACATCAACTGTTGCTATACACTGTACATATTGTTACTCACTTCAAATTGTTTATCAAATTGATTTGTTTCTAATTTAAACAATTATAGTAAACATTTTTGTTTAAAATTCTAAGCATGCTTTTTTTTAAGTTTTCTGTTATAGATACTAATTTTACTGTACTTTGTCAGAGGCTATGATCTGGATACTATTAAATTCTTAGTTATTGGTTGAAACTTGCTTTGTTCTCTGGGATGTGGCTACTTTTTGTAAATGATTCCTCTGTGGTTTAGAAACATATGTATCTTCAATTCATCAGAAAAAGTAGTGTAACAATTAGGTCTCACTTGTTAATATTATTAACCAAAATTTCTATATCTACATATTTGTATGCTGGGTTTTTGTTGTTATTGTTTCAGATGTGCTAAAATCTTCCATTCATAATCTAGATTATTCCATTTCACTTACTTCTGGTAATTTCTGATTTTTATATTTTAGGACTGCATTGCTAAGAGAATAATGTTTTAGATTGTTTGCTACTTATTGTTTTTTAAGGGAATTGAACTTTTCCCATTAAGTAATGAATATCTTTATTGCTAATAACGCTTTGCCTCTTTCTTTTAGTTAGTATCTTAGATACATACCTTCTTTCATCTCTTATCTCATGTAGGAAAGAGAGAGGCCTCAGAAAAACAAGTAGGAGGCTTTTTGGCTCAGAAAAGAATGAGGATTCAAAACTGATTATCTGACAGAAAATAGATACCTGATAGATGCGTGGGCGAGTCTCATTTCGTTCAGATTGGCCCGTGGTCAAGCCAGCTCAGGTAAAGGGCTCTGCAAGGGTCGCAAGAATGTGACGTGAGCAGGGTTTTCTCGTGACCAGCCCCATGAAAGACGAGGCTTGTTCCTGGTTCCTCCGCTGCTCCATTTCGGATGCTCACATCCGTGCCTGGCACTTAGCCAGGTGCTCAGAGAGTGTGTGTTAGTTGACTGAATTGTTGAATGACAACATTCAGGCAGGTCATTGTTGTTGCCTTTTCCCCATTCATAAGAGGCTTACCATAGACTTGCTGCCCACCCTGTCCTTTATTTACAAGCCACAGGACCCTCCACAATCACCACCACCTCCTAGAGCCTCAGGTTGGCCACTGCAGAAGCGGACACAATAGGCATTGTTCTCCCTATGTTGCCTCCAGCTGGTGAGGACCATATGAGGTGATGCAAGCAAATTAATATCCCCTGCTAGTTTTTGAAGGAAAACTAATCTACTATAAAGTTGGCAAATTACTGACTCTTAAGCCTATTCTTGATGTTTTTACAAATGTGGGTGGATAGTTTAGCCCTGTCGGGACTGAGATTTATACCTGTGCCCCTTCACAGAGTGGCCGCTAGCCACGTGCGGCTACTCAAACTTAATTAAATTAATTAAACCTAAAAATTTCAGGTTTTTTTGGTCACACATGCCACATTTCAAACATTCAGTGGTCACCTACACATGCCTTTTGTATTGTATACCGCCTGCTTTACTGAATGGCACAGAATATGAACAATTCTATCACCTTAGAAAGTTCTCGTGGATGGCCTTATGATAGCACACACTTCCAGTGTCCCTAACGTTTCCTTTTCGGACCTTCCTAGGCTAGATCCACCTCTCAGGAGTACCCAGTAGTCTGACTTTTACCATCATTTGGTTTCTCCCATTCTTTGCATGGATGGGATCCTGTGCTGTATGTTCTTTTGTGTCTGGCTTCTTTTTTTTTTTTTTTTTAAATTAAGACTTTATTCATTCATTTTTTTTAGATAGGAGAGGGGGGGGGTGGAAAAGAGCAGAAAACATCAACTCCCATATGTATCTTGACCAGGCAGAGGGGGGGGGGAAAGAGCAGAAAACACCAACTCCCATATGTACCTTGACCAGGCAAGCCCAGGGTTTCGAACCGGCAACCTCAGTGTTCCAGGTCGACGCTTTATCCCACTGTGCCACCACAGGTCAGGCATGTCTGGCTTCTTTTTGCCAAATGTATTGTCCACAGGTTTCATCCATGTTGTTACAGGCAGCCATAGTTCATTTCCTTTTATGGCTGTGTAGTGTTACATTATATGAATTTAATCCCAGACACTAACTTTTATGTTGTTTCTTCCAAGCCAGGCACGCTATTTACCTAGATTAACTCACTTTACTGTAGCGCAGGTCCATTGAGATGAGTTCTGTTATTGTTTCCATTTTACAGGTGGGAGAATTCATGAGCCGAGGAGTTCACCCAGGAACCCAGGCTGCTTACCTTCCCCCGGAACCTTTACTTTTCCTGCATGGCATTCACTGCCTCACTTGTCTACCCCTGAGCATTTTGATTCATTGGGCTAAAAGGACTATTTCCATTCTGGGTTTCCTCTTTTTCTGCTTTCGTTTCTGGTTTTAGTGTACTTAGTGTGAACTCCTCTGCAAGACCCTAATGTTGTCGGGGATTCTTCCTAAATCTGTGCTATGGGATGCTGCAGAGAGCTCAGGTCTGTGTAGAGAACGGTGTGGTTGGTGGCGACAGCGCTGTCACCAACCCCTTTGAGCCAAGCCCAGAGCCACCTGTGCCCTCCTCATGTGAAACCAGGAGCAGAGCACAGAGCCAGAACTTTGTCTCTTTGTAAACGTATCTATGGACTCTAACGTGGGCACGGGACAAATACCCACCCGGTAAGGTATGCGTCGTTTACACTAGCATATGGAAAAAGCAGAGCGGTTTTGCAAAATCAGGCTACACTGCTCCCTCCCCCCTCCCAGAAGGCCAAAGTGAGAGACGGCCTGAGTCCAGCAAGTTCGTGTCCTGCTCAGGGCGTCTCCGCCTGCTGCTCCGCCTGCTGCTCCGTCTGCCGGAGACTCTCTCCCCTGGTGTGTCCACCTACCTGCTTGGTGAGCTGCTCAAGCTCTCTGTGCAGCTGTTACCTTCTCCAGAGGCCTCCCCAGGCCTCCTGGTTGTCCACGGCACCACCCCCCAACCCCCGCCATCCAGCAATTCCTGTTCCTCTTCCTGGCCCTACCTTCTCTTTAGGGTTAGCGCCCTCTGACACAGCCTGTGTCTTACCTGTTGGCGTGTTTATCTCCATCTTCCCCCGAAAGGAGGTTAGGTTCAGGAGGCTAGGGGTTTGATCTCTCTTTCTCTGGGAGTCCCGAGTGTTTGTACCGGTGTTGTCACATTCCAGGTGCCCAGTCAATATTAGTGACTGTCAGGTCCCGAGTCACTATTATTAATGGACACATTCTGAACCACAGCAAGTCTGGGTCATGTGAGGGGGATACATTTACTGGGGAAGGGAGGATATCAGGGGTATGTCCCCAGAGCACCTGCTCTGTGCTAACGATGTACCTGTATTACTACCACTAATTACTTACTATTTAATGACTGCTTATAGTAGGGCTGGAAGGTCACGTGAGTTCTTACATTTAATCAGAATAATGGCCTTTTGCCAGGAAGGTATCACCACGCCTGTGTCACAAATGGCCTGACCATGTGGCATGCCCAAGATCACAGAAGTGGGATGTGCTGGCTGGAGCGGGGATTTGAACCTAATGAGGGCTGATATCAGAGATGCCTTTCCCCCAGAGCAGCTGCTGCCTGCAGAGGGATTCCCTCCTCTCTGCCGTTTCTAGCTCACTTTAGGCAGAAGCACGCTTCCCCTTCTCTTGTAGTTTGGTGCTTTCATGCCTCCGCCCTCCCTGACTGGGAGCTCCCGGCCTCCACCAGGAGATAGGTTGGAAATAGTCCAATCCGTCTTTGACATCTTTACCTCCGCCGCGGCTGGCACAGCCCCCGCGTGTCAGATAGCAGACGCCCACAGAATGTTTGTTAAAATGAGTCTCGCCTACAGTGGGCTCCGTGGGGAAGCCTGTGCTAGCAGCTCCAAGCCCTGCTCTCTCTACTCACTCCCTTCTGCTGCACCATCCTGTCATCGTTTGGGGGAGCAGCGTGGGCTCTCTCTTCTGGTCTGGATTTTAATAATTAATACCTTCTGCTTGGAAGCGAAGTTTATCCAAGAACAATCATAAGCAAATGAAAGCTAAACTGTAAAATTGTGGTGGAGAGGGAAAATAAGGGAGTCACTATAAATAAACCCAAAGCCCATGTGCCTTTTATTATTTTTTTTGACTCACACACCACTGTAAATGTTTGATGAAGCATTTTACTTATTTATAAAGCCTGTCACAGCAAACAGAGGCTTTTGTACCCAGTTCCCCTCCCTGCAGCAAATAGCTACATTTTTGAGACAGAAAGACCCCCTGGGCAGAAAATGAGATTTTTCTTCTTCTTCCTTTTTTTCACCCTCAGGCAAGAGGAATTTAGCTTTGCTCTAATTCCCCCATTAACAGCCTCTATTTATAATCACTACAGTTTATTGAACACCTATTCTATGCCAGGAAACCTGTGGAGTGATTTCCCATGCTGTCACCTTAAATCTTTCAACTCCTGAAGTAAGCATTATTACCTCCATTTCACATTTCAGAAAACTGAGGCTCAGAGAAGATGTATATGGTGGAAGATCACACAGGCGATTGATTGAGGCAAAAAAAAAAAAGTATGCCTTTCGTTCTTTACCCAGTGTTTATCAAACTGCAAGTCAGGTTCAGTTTATTGAGGTGCAGCATTTAAAAACATGAAGAAAGAAACTGTGATACAATAAGATAGAGAATAATAAAGTAGGAGAAATGAAAATACATTATTCCATTTCTCATTAGTATTGCTTCACACAATATATTTTGTCCTCTTAGGCCAGCAATTTTCAACTGGTGTGTACAGTAAGAGTTTTTAATACATGCAATACCTGACCTTGTTTCCCTTAGATGGTCAAATAAAAAAATGACAACAACTAATACAACAATATCCGTCTGGTGTGAATGAATCAAAATTATGTATATATATATATGTATATGTATTTTGTCAAATCGGCAAAACAATACATTTTTTAGTGTGCTGCAGAAGTTTAGTAATTAGCTTACATGTGCCATGAAATGGAAAAGGTTGAACATTGCTGTCTTGGGCAGCAATATAAAATGTATATTTTATAAGGGGTTCCACTCTGACAAGTTAGAGAGAGTTACCACTGTGATGCCCGAATGCTTTCTTATACACCTGGACTTATACCCGAGGTCTGCGGATGGACTTTCTGGTGCGGCCCCTGGAAACGAGCAGGGGTGGCAGACCCTTGTTCTGCAATGAGCATTATTCTAAGGAGAGGCCTCGTTCATTAAATTCTGAAGGCTGTTGAGCTCCCACTACAACCAGTAAGAGTTAAGGACCCCTCTACTTCATAGGTTCCTTTGAGTGACTGGGAGCATAAGCAATGACACCATCCATTTCCTTGTGGAGATGTTGGTAAACTCAGCTTTTAGTCTCGTTAATTTCATTTGCACAGCATTTTCAGGGTGGGAAGTATTTGCGTACTTGTCATTTTCTTCGCTCCCCAATCATCCTCAGAGGTCCTCTTACTATCATCTTAGCCCCTCCCACCGTCTTCTTAGCCCCACCCACTGTCCTCTTAGCAGCTTCCGGAAACTTTGCAACAGAAGCAGAAGAATTATAACCCGATGTTTGAGGAGAGGACATTGAGTCTTGAAGATGACTTTGTTAGTGATCACCATTAGTGGCCTTCACCCTGCCACACGAACTACTTGCCTGTGGTCCTTTGTCTTAAAAGCAAATCAGGTAATGTTTCTAAAATATAGATAAGTTCTAACCATTCTCATGACTAAAACCCATTGATTTAGGATAAAGACGAAGAGAGATGCCAGCACAAATATTCTTTCCTCGGGAGAAAGTGTGCTGACCGCTCAGATCACATCAGACTTCCCCTTTCCTGAACACACAGCCTCCTGTGTGGTGCATGTCACTCATGAAATTGCTTGAGTTGATGTCTTGTCTATCTTTCTAGTATATAAGTCCCATAACAAAGTTAATGGTGTCCTTATTCAGAGCCGTGTGTGTGTGTGTGTGTGTGTGTGTGTATATAATAGGTGCTTGATATTTGCTGAATGAATGATCTTTTTTATTCTTCTGATTTACAATCTGTTTTGTCTATTGTGCTTGGGTTGATGAGACACAATAATATTTTCAGCCAAATTGTCAAACACCCAGAAAGTCATTTCTTGGTTTATGAGTTTGTGCCTCCACATTATTTTCAGAGTTTCCTGCAATTTGATTTTGGGCCTTGCTCCTTTACTTAAAATGACATTGAATTTGAAAAGGTGTTTAACTTGAAGGAATAACAACACAGTGGTTTTAGGGAATTTATGTAAATCACTCCAAAACCTACCAGACATTACAATGTAATTGCTAAACCATACTTTAGTGATTTAATGGTCAATGGCTCAGAACTGTGTGGATTACATTTCTCTTTAAACTCATAAGAATTTAGCAATTAAGGAAAGATGTTTTCAAAAAAATACATTTTTTTTATGAATAAAATATAAATAGATAAGTAGGTGTAGAGACAAAGATGCAGATTATACTGCATTTATGACATTTTGGGATGTTTTCTCAGGGTCTAGTTGCAGATATTTTTCTCTGTTTCTCATATGTGCATTTCTACCTTCCCACCTCACCCAGAATAGCAAGAAGGATGTTTTCCACACCATTTGGCCTTTGAGAAAACTGAAGCAGAGCAATGGAAGGAGTCAAATGTCATATTAGGTGTCTGGTACTGGGCTGGGATCTTGAACCTGGGCTACCTTCTTTGATTCTAGGGGATTTTGTAATCCATGCGAAAGAAGATATTGAACACAAAGCATGCATATTGCAAGGAGAATTCGTTGGCACTATGGTCCATTGCACTGGGGATCCAGAGGGTCAGCAAGCATTTTTCTGAGTAGCAGAGCCCTGATTGTTGATCTGAAGGACAAGTAACACTTAACGAGGGGAAGATAGGAGGCTCGAAGGTGCAGCAAGAACATTGGTTTGGCTGGGTGTGGACCACAGAGATTGCACGGTGGCATGTCGTGGGCCAGGTTATAAAGACTTTCTTCGCCAGCCCCGTGCAACCTTCTGACTTTGTCCGAAGGGCAGTGGGAAACCATTCTAAGTCTTTAGCCTGGTGAATCAGAAGATCCCATTTGCATTTTTTTGACAGATCAGATTGACTGTGATGGGATGATGGGTTTAGAGAGGTGAGACTAGAGAGGGGAGAGACCCTGGAGCCAAGCCACAGGGCTTGCAGGCTAAGAGAAAGCACACCAATGTCTGGGCTCGTCCGTGTGACTTGACCCCACAGGCTCCATATCGAGTGCACCTTTGGTTTTGGTCTCCTTCTTTCCATCCCACTGCTACTAACTGAACACACTCTAAAGCAGTGGTTCTTAACCTTTTTTGAGGTACCGAACCTACCAGTTTTATATGCGCATTTACCGAACCCTCTTTAGTGATAAATAAAATAGGATTTTTTTTCCAAATTCAAGACATAGGTATATGTTTTTTTACTGGTGCACAAAATGAGCCGTGCATGAACATCACCTTGCTCAAAGAACAAAACCAACAAAGTGCATGAACTCACAACAAATTACGGTATTACTTTATTCTGGCCTCCGTGGCAGAGGCTTCTCCGAACCCCTGAGACCGACTCATCGAACCCCTAGGGTTTGATAGAACCCAGGTTATGAACCACTGCTCTAAAGTTATAGAGTGTCGTGCACATGCTTGATATTTCCATCAGCATCACTACTAATGTTAATGAGACACAATGCCTGAGTAGTGGGTAACAGGTTAACTAAGTCAGCCACAAACTGTGTAAGTGTTATCAGTGCTGAGACACTTTTTTCTTTTGCTCCCTGATTATGTTCCAGAGAGTTAGCAACCTCAGATAATCATCTTCTAAAGCAGGTATTTCTATGACAATCACTCTTTTTCTTTAACTGGACACTTACCTTGTGTTAGGCATTATACTAGATGTACTTCTAGTCTCTCATTTCATCTTTTTTAAACAATTTTATGGAAAGGTCGTACTATCACCCCATTCTGATAGGAACAGAGAAGAGCGCTCACAAAGCAGGAATGACTTGCTCAGCAACTCACCGCAAAGTACTTGGGGAAAAGGGAGGAGGTTTGTTTGCTGCTGGAACATCTGTAGTGAGCAGGGCACTGCGCTCAGGGAATGCGGGAACAAGGCCCTTGCTCTCAGGAACCCACCAGAGTCTTCAGTCTTTGGGCACAAGCAGTTCAATGAACACGACTAACTACTGAACTTTCAGACTATGCAGCGCTGCCGTGAGAAGGGAAGGCAGGAGGTGTGGCAGCAGAGAAGGGGGGACTCCCTTTGAGCTAGGACAGCGAGCCACAGCTGGACTGGGGCTCTTGAATAGGAGCCTTGCTTCTCACTGGCAACATGAAGTTGTTGCATTTGCCGAAACTTCCGTTTGCTCTGCTGTGAGGCAGGGGTAGCAATGCCTACTTTGCAGCGGTTGAAATAAAGTGTGGCATGTAATGCCAATGTATTTAAATCATACAAGACATGTGGTAAGTGTTCAGCAAACTACCTGAGTGCCTATGCATATGGCCGGAGGGATGTGGAAGGAGCAGGGCAGCACAGGGCAGGCGCTTGAGGAGGCGTTCATGACTTCTCCAAGCTATTGCTTGGCCCCCATGTGAGCAGAGGCAGTTCTGAAGCTCAGTGAATGTTGGCGTGGGCTCTGAAGTCAGACGGTGTCTGCCAACACTTCTTCTATACTGAGCTAGCCCTGTGAGCTTGGGGGAGTTAGTTAAACTTCCTGAGCTATACTTCTTTCAAATGGGAAATGGCTATAAGAGGTTATTAAATTGATAGGATTATTATAGTGAGTGAAAGAATCCAAGTATGTGCTGAGCTCAGTGCCAACGTAGGGAAGGTGCTGAGTCGACCTTGACCATCACGTTTTATCTTCCTGCATACCCGCTGAGAATCAGATGCCCAGTGGAGAAAGGAAAAAGCTCCCGGCAGAGTTCATGCAAGAAGGGGGACAATTTTACCAAAGTCTGACACCTTATGGCAAAGTCAGATATCCCTGTGTCTTGTGCTCAGAAGGACCTCGCCTGTTTTGGCTCATACCATGCTTCATAAAGATGTTTTATTAACAGCCTCAAATTCAGCCAGGAGTGACATGGTCAGGGCCCTCCGGCTGCCTAGGTAGGGGGTCTAGGAAGGCCAGGAGGCTGGAGATCTCTTTTGACTTGATGGTTATTGATCTCTCCCCAAACTTCATGCAACATTAGGCTGGGCTGCTGCCGCGTGTTCATTAATGCAGGAGGGGAGACTTCCTCCAGGCTCCTGTTCACTTTTCATTATATCCAGTGACAGTCTCACCAGGTGACCAGGTGATGCCCTGCAGTGTGAATCCATAAAAACGATCAGTTACTCACGGCCAATGTGTTACTCAGCCAGCTCCGTGCACTGACTCAGAGGAGGACTCCTGCCTGCCTTCCTGTGCTGACTCTGTCCTAGAGCTCATTCCCACTCTCTGGGACTCAGATTTGCCATCTGTAGAGGATGGTTTTGAAGGTTTCACATACTTCCAAAAGATGATGCTTCTAAAACTGATTTTAAAAACTACTGGAAGTGATTTTAGTTGGGAATGCATTTTAATTCAGAACTTTATGCATTAAATACTTTACAATTTACTTGCTTACAGATAAAAATAATTACTTAGCCCACAAAGATCAGTGGTCTGAAACTCAGAGTAAAAGTGATGAGTCCCTCTTAATTAATTCATTTATTCATTCATTTATCAGACATACACTGATTGCGTGCTCTGCACAGGCTCTATGTGTACTGGAGAAGGACTGGAGATACTGTAGTACATTACGCAGACATTGTCTTTGCCAATTGGGAAAGATAGCAATTATGCTTAGTTGCAAATATGAGAAGTTACAAGAGTGAGGTGTCCAGGATAATATGGGAGCATATAGAAAAGTACCTAAGCCAATGGGGAAAAGACTTAATGGTCAATCCAAGTTGGAGCAAAAAAATGTATTATTTAGAACCACAAATTGTATACACCAATTGAATCATGGTATGAAGATAGCTCAGGAGTTGGGAGATAGAGACTCAAGAAGTCAAATTCTGCCACTTTCCTGCTAAGTAATGTTTATCTGTATGTTGTGAAGATTCTATGAAATTAAAAATGAAACGAAGGTCGTGGATGGAATGGGAAAAGCTATATAAATGTCCTACAATAGTAAATGTATCAGAATATAGTATTAGGAAGTTGTAGCCTGCCCAGGCCTGGCCAGGTTGCTCAGCAGTTGGCCAGAGCTTCCCCTCCCCTACCAGTATGCAAAGGTTGTGGGTTCGATTCCTGGTCAGGGCACATACAAGAATCAACCAGTGAATACATAAATTAGGGGGAACAACAAATCGATGTTTCTCTCTTTCTCTCTCAAGTCAGTAAAATAAATAAAATTAAAAAAAAAAAAACCACATTGTAACCTGGTATGCTTCCTAAATATGGTCCATAAGATACAGTCATAAAGTATCGTTAGTTTCGTTTTGTATCTTATACCCCTTTACATTTGTTGAGTAGTATTATGGTGTTCCTTTCCCCGCTGCTCTGGTATGAAAACAAAGTGACTTTTCTGATGAACCGTAGGTAATGCAAACCCAGCTTTGCTTAATGTAGCAAAACACAGTCTCAATTCGGGGATGTCCAACGTCATCTCATCATCAACCTTTAAGTCTCCATTTATAGGACAGTTTCCTTTCTGCTCCCCCAGCGAGGGCGGTAGTTATCTCTGCAGCTCAGAGGTGAATTTTGCCTGCTTTGTCTTTCTCATTGATCTTGTCCCCTACTTTATAGCTATGTTTCTAACCCCCTTTGGACTGCAGTATGGGTGAGGATGGGGTATGAACCAGAGGATCAGACAGGGTCCAATTGACTGGCCTTGCTATAAGTTGACTAAAACTTTAGTGAGCCTGATCGAGTCAGAGCTGGCTCTCTGTCTGAAGGTGTTTTATGATCTCCCCAGAGACCAAGCCCCATCCTAATGCCCCTCCTGTGTCTCTTCGTGCAGCTGGGTGCATCCATTTGTCTGTGTTTATTCAGTCATTCTCTGACTCTAGTAATTCCTCTAGCTTCTCTCTGGTGAGCTCTAGTCACCTTCTAGGCAGCCATATTTCTCAAAACTTCAGATGATTTTGGTAGCTACATTTGTACGGTGCTTACAATGTGCTGAGTATTTTATTCATTTAATCTTCACAATGTCCTATGTTAGTATGATTATTACTCTTATTTTTACAGATACAGAAGCTGAGCCTTAGGTGAGTGGGGGAAGTAGAAGAAGGTAAAGGGGGCATAAACAGTGATGGATGGAAACTTGACTTGGAGTGGCGAACACACAACAAAATATACAGGTGATGTACTATAGAATTGTACACCTGAATCCTATGTATTTTTATTAATCACTGTCACCCCAATAAACTTAATAGCTAAATCTCATAGCTAAAATGTGGAGGGCTTAATATTTGAGCTCACACAGTCTAGCTTAGAGATCTCCTTTTAACAGCTGTTCTGCATTCAGTCCCATGCTGGTTTTCTGCGGCTCATCCTCCTTCCTGAGCCCTGGAGAACAAACACTCTGGGAGTACAATCTGCCCAACTCATCTCTCCTCCTTCCCATTTCCCTGTTAGGATCTGGATGCCAGCTCACTAAGCAAGGGCCACACGCAAAGCTCTTGGAATAGTCCTGTGAGAGACCCTAAGAGGGCAGGCACCCCCCACACCTGCATTCCCTCCCCCAGGAAGGAGGAGGTGGGGCTCACAGTAATGTTGTTTCCCAAGAAATTGCCTATCTACTCTTTCTTCAGAGGTCATTTGTCATTCCACTGATGAGATTGAGGGGTTTCATAGTTCATTCACTGTTTCTTAGCTTTTACGTGATCTATTGGAGCGACCTATCTTTAACTCATTTTGATGTCTCACATGTGTCACTTTGGGGTCTCAGCTAAAATTTCCATTTCTCATTGAGTTGCAGAGTTAAATTATACAGTCTTTGAGCCTCTGTTTCTTCATCTAGAACACAGAGATAACTCTCCCATATATCATACATGGTTATTATAGGAGTCAACTTATGTAATAAATCTGGAATTTGTTAGATAAATCAAAAATTCTAAAAGAAGTGTGGAAATTGTTTAGACAGTTGTAACTGTGACCTGTGCCCCTTTCTCCCTTTGGAAATATTCTTATTTTGTTTTTTCTTTCTGGGACCTTGCTCTCTCATCTCCCTGTATGTGAAAAAAATGTAGTCTTTATGAGTCAGTTCGAAAGCCCCTTGCTCTGTTAAACTTTCTCCAACTGTTAACCCTCAGCCCTTTGCTGTACTTGTCATGAGGGTTTTATTCGGCCTGCTTTCACAAGAGCTGTTTTTATAACTCTTTCTCAAGGAAAACTACAAATGTAGAGATCATTATCATCCTTCATCATCATCATCATCATCATCATCATCATCTTTGTACCTATTTATCTTGTGCCAAACACTTCAATCGATTATCTCGGATACTTGAGATATTTTGGCAAAGTCTGTATGCTTAATCCAGTGACGTAGATGAGATGACTGAGAATTACAGAAGTAAAGACATCTTTCAAAGCTGCACAGCTAAAAAGACATGGAACAAGTCATCAATATTCTTCATTCCAAGTCCAGTGATTTTTTTAAAATAAAGATATATATTAAAATAATTTTTATTATATTTGGTGCTGACATTGAAACTACCACCCATCATCATCATCATCCCGTTGTAACTCTCAAAACCACTGTCTCCTCTTCAAAGCTGAAGACAATACCTAGATTGAAACTGGTTGGGTTTTTATGTGTTGCATGCACAGATTATTTACAAAGTGGGGTTCACATACTTTTCATTTATTAAACAATCAATAAAGCGTGCCCGATAGATTCCAGTCAGTATGCTAGGTGCTGGCGATATAGTAGTTAACAAAATAGATAAAGTCTTTTCGTTCATTTAACTTGTATTCAGAAGGGTTGAGGCGGTCAAATAATGAACTAAATGACTACATAATATAATATCAGAAGTAATCTATTTAATGAAGAAAAATAAAGCAGAACAAGATAGAACACGAGCAGTCTACATTTTAAAACTCTGTTATAGGGATTTCAGTCACTTTTCAACAGCCTTCTTAGGAAGATTGGGCCAGTATTATTGTCGTTTATACAGATGAGAAAGGCTGCAAGTCATATAACTGACTACTACTTCTATGTCATCATGGTCACCTCCTGCTGACCTGACCCCTTTCGCTCTAGGAACTTGAACTGTCAGTGGTACGGTTTTCCTGGTGTAGTGGGATCTAGAACGATTTATAGGCATGCTAGCTCAGTTTATTTATTGTTTAGAAAATATTCACTCTCCAACTGCCTCTGTGAAGTAGGCATACTTTCCTTTCCTGTGTGTATTAGGCTTGACCGTTTGACTTACTTTGATGGTTGGCATGTTAGCAGATATACACAGCAAAAGCCTGAAATGGGCTTGCACAGTAGAGTTTCCTTCTTTGCCTTCTCATATCTCTGTGGGACTATGCCCCATGCAGCCTGCTGGTCCAGAGAGGACGAATGACACCTCATGAACTACTCCTGAACCCAACCTACAGCTTGTGGCAAGCAAAGCCCAGTCTGAATACTCTGACCCTCACTTGACCCACAGACACATGGATGGATACAGTCTTGAATGAATACAGTATTTAATGGCAGTAACTATCTAATACTAGAATCAAGGATTAAATAAATCTCAGCATGCTCAATCTAGCTCTTTACATTGTTGGCCAACTTCCTTAACTTTTTAGGCTCTCAGTTTTTTTTATTTATAAAATAGTAATAAACAAACATCGTGGGTTGGCCTTGATGAAGAAATCAGCTGATGTGTTTGAACACCTGGTGTATGGTAAATGCTCAAACATTTATTTTTCTCAATTTTTGAAAGCTTTGAGCATGCTTTTTGGTTTCCTCCTAGAGATACCCAAGCAAGCTCAGCCTCCTAGACGTGGACTCTGGCCAGATATTCTAGATTTCTCTGGCTTTTTCCTTGGTGCCTTCACCAGTCCTCAGTCTTTCCCCTCAGTAGTCACTTCAACCTTTTTCTTTTTTGCTTCGGAAATTTCAATAAACATGTAGCACTAGTTGGGTAGCCCATGCTGACATTTGAGTGTCTAATATGTGTTTATAATGATGCTGCATTACCTTAATTACAGTGACATGAGGAAGGGAGTAGGGTAGAAGGATTTAAACAGAAAACTTCAGAAAAATGTCGCATGAATAATAACCAACAGTTAGGGGACGACAGGCCTGCGATTGTGGTTATAATTGGAAACGGTACTGTTAATACAATACTCATTCATTCTATATAATAAAAAAAAATGGAAGCGCTTTGCAATTACCCAATTCCAAATGAAATTAACATTCCGTGGCATTTCCCATAAATGGTTGGTTGGCCAACATGGATGGAGACGGATAGCTTGGCAGTGAATGAAGGCTGTAACTGGAGAGAGGATGAGGTAGGGAGGATTCGGGCACATCCAAATGCATAAGGGTGGCGAAAGGGATGGAGACTTTGCTGAAAATGGAAAGCATTGAAGATCAGAATAGGCGGTATGTCCAGGAAGAGCAGTGAAACTTCAGGGACTTGTCTTACAGGGCAAGCTTGGAGATCGTCATAAACCTATTGAACAGGTGAATGGGGGCATTGACATGGGTTGCGTTTACTTAAGTTTCAGGTTTGGTCATCCACAAGCCCTCCCGCTAATCCAGCTAGTGCCCTCCTCGGCTGTTTGTCCGTCTCCTCTAGTTCTGGCTGAATCCCAGAGTCTTGGTCATAGTTTAGTCCAACAACCTCTGCCCCAAGGTTGATGGTAAGATGAAGAAAATTCTCCACGCCCTGACTTTTTCCTGTTCTATAATGAATGTTTTGATTAAGTGTTGTAGGCTAGTTGATCAGAGTGAGGAAAGCATCACTGAAAAGTCACCCTTTTGTAACTATACTGAATGGGAACACTCAGTAACTACTGGATATATTGGGATATAGTTAACTCTCAAATCATACAGTTATATGCCCTTCCCAGGAGGACAACCAGGATACATTCTTTACTTTTCTTTTGCTCCTCCAATTTAGATCTTAGTTTTGTCATTCCTGTTCATTCCAACCCAAAAATATACACACATATATATTTTCCTATTTCCTTTGACACTGCTATAGTCAAGATCTGTATTGTCCTTTGTCTAGACTTACTCTGCCTCCTTGAATAAATGCATAGTCACCGACTTGAATCTGAGTTAGTATCTTGACTTTAACAACAATTAGTTTGGATTCCTGAACACAATTTGAATTCTAAGCTTAAAGTCTTCTACGAAAAACAATTCATTGCATTGTTTACCTCATACAGTTGTTATGAGTACCAAATAAGAAAATTCCGGTAAAGTGCTTAGCACGGTTCCTGGCACATTGTCGAGTTAAGTAGCTCAGGACATTTGGGCTCATGTTATCCTCTGTATCTCTCTCCATTCTTCCCCTAAACATTCCTCTTCCACACTGACAGTCATATTGATCTTTCTTAATTATAACTCTGATACTGTCACTCTTCTTATCAGAATTATTCTGTGCGAGCCTATCTCTTATAATGAATTATGTATAACCTTTTTTTTATTTTACTGACTGAAGTTCATGTGCTTAACTTGGTATTCGGGACTCTCCCTGATGTAGTGAGAACCTCTTTCTCACCCGTCTGCTACTGCATCCCTCCAGAAACACTGAACACCAGCTGTCCAGAATGACTTGGCATTTTATGAACTGAAGATGACTTTAGACTTCTGTACCTTTCTATATTCCACCTAAGAAAACTCTCTCCTCCTTCTTGGGTGTACGTAAGCAGCATCAGAGGGACAGGGAGATGTCCCTCTCCATGTGGCTTCCTGAATGTGGGACCTCACATCCTCCTCTTGTCCTTTTTGTTATTTTCCAGTGCTTGAGTTACCAGTTCATTGAAGAGTCATTTTTCCTGTGTAGCCCAGCTCGATCCAGTCCTGCATTTAACTTCATCTTGGTACCCTGCATTGATTGCATCATCAGGCTTTTTTTTTGGAATCTGGCTTCTGAAATGCCACCTGGACGATGAGCTTCCAGCAGGTTTCCCATGGACTTGGGTCCATGTGTCCTTTTTTGTTCCAGTCTCTTAATTGCTAGAGGTGTTCATGTTTTCCCTCCGTTTTTCTTTTCTGTGTTCAAATAGCATTCCGGAAGTAGATGTTCTGGCCATAAAAAGAGGCAGGTGGGAGGTTGTGGGCTCTCTCCCATCGATGTCTTCCTTTCTCAGGCATCATTAAACTTGTTCCATGCCCATGGAGATGCGCCAGTTTGCAGCACCGCTGATGACTTGCTGTTGTATCTCAGCTTCCTTCTGCCTAGCCTCAGATGGTAGACCAATTCTTTCTGAGCCCAGGTGCACGGACGAGAAGTTTGTGTCTGTGTATGTATTGGCGGGAGGAAGAGAGGGAGTTGGAAATGCCATCTTCCTAATCTCGAACATACTATGAGAGCAAAGTGAATTCATTTGGGTTTCTGATAAGAGAAGGCAATTCAAATTAAGATTTTTAAAATTTCTCTCTAGTTATCGAAAGGCAATTAGAATAAAAATTGGAACCTCAAGTTTTAAATTCATAGAATAATGGACTTTTAGAATTACCACTGGTCTTTCCTATCTTTAACCTGATTAGTTCCAGTTTTGGAAAACTGTCCACCTTCATAAGCTCTTCTTTCCCTATTTAGAAAGCTCTGTCATATAGTTGGCTCATAAACCAGTCAAGGTTACTATATATTACGAGTATTACAGACATTGTTAATTTTAAGATGATGGGTCTTGGTTCCGGACTGCCCTCTCACTTACCGCCTAGGACCTCGGTTAACTTCAGTCCAGTGATTCTCATCCAGGTTGATTCCCCACCCCCAAGGGGTATTAGGCAGTATTTAAAGATACTTCTGATCAACACAACTCAAGTAGGGTGCTACTAACATCTAATTGACAAAAGCCGGGGTGCTGCTAAAAATCCTGCAATACACAGGGTGGGCCCACAACCAGTAATTGTCCGACCCCAAAGGTCAGTAATGCTCAGGTTGAAAAACCCTGCCTTAGTCAGGACCCTACCTGTCTCAGGGTCAGTTTTCCCACGTGTAAAAGTGATACAAATAGCCTTTGCTTCGAAGCGTCCTTGAGAGTTAGATGAAATTATATTGGCAAGGCACTTTATTTTTTGTAATTGAAAATTTTCAATTACAGTTGACATATACAATATTATGTTAGTTTCATGTATACAACATAGTGATTAGACATTTGTATAACTTACAAAGTAATCACCCCGATAATTCTAGTACCCATCTGACACTGTACGTATAGTTATTTCAATATTATCGACCGAATTCCCTATGCTGTACTTTATATCCTCGTGATTATTTTTATAACTGGTAATTTGTACATCTTAATCCCTTCCCTTTTTTCACTCACTTTAGCAGGTGCCTGGCCTCACTCAAGCACTCAAAAAATTAGCTCTTGTAATTACCATGTACATAAGACATGTGCCATGGTGCGTGGGACATAGCTACAGTAATAAGAATGTTAGACAATGGTAGTAAAAGTTGTACTAGTACTTCAGCTGTTCAAGTGATTGAAGGCAGCTAACCTTTACTCCCTGCAGTGTCTTATTTGTTTCTTTTGATACTGCTACAAGCCTTCAAACAGACTATCTTCTCATATCTGGACCTGCTCTACATTGCTAATAATATTCTTAAAGTGACACAGGTCTTAACACACTCCTCTAGGTGTGGTCTGAGCTATGCACAGTGGTGATGTCTCCTGGGTTCTAGGACTTTCTGCTTTTATTCATGTAGCATAAGAATATATGTTCCTTTCTCAGTTGTCACCTTACTGTTAACTCTTGAGCTCTCTGGTGCCCAGGTTATTGAATGGAATGACATAGTAAGGAGAGGAGGGAAGAATGTGTGTGTGTTACACTACTGAAAGATGACTCCCCAGAAATCCAGTTAGGCACCCATGTCTAATCCAGGCAGCAAGGGTCCACATTCTGGAGGTTTACATTAGGAGGTGACTGCTAGAAGGAAAACGGTGAGGAAGAGAAGGGACCACTTCTAGTAGAGAGAGAGAGAGAGAGAGAGAGAGAGAGAGCACGTGAGAAAGAGCACATGCTATTTATAATCCTGGAGCGCCGCCCCTGGATTGGGAGTGCTGGAGTAAGAGATGCCCCCCAGGGCTATAGAATCTCCAGCTGCGATGAGACAAGCTGGGTTCGGAGGTCCCACCACAGCCCCTCTGTCTGTCTGTCTCTGTTACCGCATTTTGCTACCTCACTGTGTGTGCACATCTAGCAAGATGAGAGTATTCCACAAGACCCACCCACCCATGCATGTAGGCTCCCCATAGAGATGGCTCCCTGGGATGGATTTCTATTATTTCACCACAGACATCAGAGGAGGAATTTGATCTGCTCCATTAAGGACATGATTTTCTGTCCTCTCTGCTGCCTTAGCTTAATTTTTGGGCTGCTCCCTGGGAAAAGGATAGAGAAAAAAAAAAAGGAGGTATCTATAACTTAGCTGAGCCAGTTTTAACCAGGACTAAATAAGGAAGAAAGAAGATAATTGAGAATTATCCAGTCAGGGAATAAAACTAATTCCAGAGGTTCATATGTGACCCCATTTCTACATGGCAACCACCCCATGGATGCTCGGGGCAGCCCCACCATGCCACAGGCTGATCCCTTTTCTCTCCCATCCACCTCCTTTCTTTGTTCCTCCTCCTATTTGCATCATTTCAGCCTTTATTTGTTTTAATCATCAAGTGAGTTAGAGACAGGGAGGCAGAGGCAGATTCCCGCATGTGCCCCAACCAAGATCCACTTGGCAAGCCCTGTCTGGGGCTGATGTTCTGCCCATCTGGAGCTGCTGCTCCATTGCTTGGCAAACGAGCTATTTTAGTGCCTGAGTTGAGGCTGTGGAGCCATCCTCAGCACCTGGGCCAACTTGTTTATTCAAGCCATGGCTCCTTGGCTGTGGGAGGAGGAAGAGAGAGAGAGAGAGAGAGAAAGAGAGAGAGAGAAAGAAAGAGAGAGAGAGAGAAGGGGGAGGGGGAAAGGGTGGATAAGCAGATGGGCACTTGTCCTGTGTGTCCTGGCTGGAAATCAAACCTGGGACATCCACACACCGGACCGACTCTCTACCACTGAGCCAACTGGCCAGGGCCTCAGCTGTTGTTTGTTAAGATCATAAGTGTCAGACCAGCTTGACTCCAGGTCAAGCTCTGTCCCCATATGGGGATACTAACATCACCTACTTCCCAGGCTTGTGATGAGTAGCACAAGAGGTCATGGAGTAAATAGTCAATAAGTCAACAAATACGACTTAATGCTATCACAAAGCATGCTTATTTACGTCTTTCTTGTAGTTGTTCCTGTCTTAGTTGGGAAATGCAGAACGACTCAGGCTCAGAGAGGCAGTGTCCTTGTACTCAAGGGAGAGCAGATGCTAACAGGCAGACAAGGTTTTGATCCTCAGCTTAATAATAAAATGATTTGGTACATGTTTTTACCATGATGTTTTGTCCCACCTATTTGTACGTACACTGTCTATTTGTTTAAGGGTGCGAAGAATAGAACTTAGAACCCCAGTTTGCTGCAAAATTTATAGTGACCTAGCTTATCAAATGCATTAACATGCATCTCATAGAAATATTTCTTTTCCAAGGTTCAGAGAGGTTGGTGAGGTGTCCCAAAGCACACAGCAGCGAGGCTGGGACTGAAGACCTGGTCTTCTTCCTCCAGATCTGCTGAGTTTCTGATTCAGGGTTCTTTGCCATCCCCTCCTCCGATGTTGCTCTCTAGCTTTCTGCTTCCTTTTGTGTGTGGTGTTGGCATGTAATCACGCATAAGAAAACAAGGCTGTACTAGCTGTCATGTAGAAATGGGACATGGAAATTATAAGTTGTTAAATGGAAAATCCTGAGCCTTATAGTAATGCCAACTCAGCCTCAACCCATTATTGTCTATATATTTAGCCAGTCTATTTTTAAGAGTTTAAATATGGAGAAATAGGACATACCTATAAGGCAGCTGCATTAATATTACTCCCAAATCCCTGCTGTTTGCTAGAGTTGACTTAGATGTGTTTAAATATATAAGCACCCTTTTGCTCTGGGAAAGATTTGTCCTGCATTTCAAGGAAGATTGGTGGAAAATCTGCCCATCGCAGTAGTGAAACCTGTACATGTTTCACAGTCTGCTCCCTGGTTAGTCCCCTCACCCACTGCAGCATGGGTCAGTGATGGACGTGTATCCCAAGGCATACTTTTCATATTCCTCATTTGGTGCCCAGTTATATAAACGATAAAACTTTTGTTCATCCATTCAACAAATACAGCCTGAGTCTGAAAGCTCTGAATAGATGTATTAGCAGTCTCCATGCCACTGAACAGAGACACCACGGTTTTAAAAGGCGAAAGATTTATATGATCTAAGAGACACCAGAGTATTGACACCACGATTTTAGATGGTTGTCATTTCTGGGATTGTTCCCATAAATTATAATTGCTATGGTCTAAAAGGAAGCTGGCTGTGAGGGGTTTTATTCACCCACTCCAAAGTCATTTCATAAAAGCATGTTTATTGGGCCCACTCCAAAATGAGCCTTGAAGTAGTATTTGCAAGTATTTGTCCAGGTGTGCTATTTATAGTTCATATGACCCTTGAAAAATTAATTAACCTTGGTGTGTGTCACTTATCTGTTTATAAGCTTAAGATAATGATATCTATCTTGGAAGGATGTGTATCAGTCAATTCTTGCCACAAGAATGCTGTGACAAAGAACTACAAAATCCCAGCGGCATCCAATAATGAATATTTGTTTGTCATGTATCTGAGGATCAGACGGAATGCTGTGCTCATCTCAGATGAATCTGAGGTTGGCTAGGGCCAGTCACTTGGACTGTAGGAGTCACATGACTCTTTTCTATGTTGTAGAGCTACGAATCTCCCATGGATTGCTCATTTTCCTTGAACCAGCAGGCTAGCTGGGACAGGTCCCGCTCATGCTGGTGGTAGGTGCACATGTGTGAGCAGAAATATGGGAAACCTCGTGAAACCCAGGCTCATAACTGGGACATGCTGATTCCCACCCAAAGTCAGGCACAAGTCAGAGGCACAAGTCAATGCAGTGCACTTCCATCTATATCAAGGTGCAGGGAGGGGTGAAGAAACCAGGCTAATAGTTCCATAGACAAGAGTCAGTTATAAGAATTACATTAAGAGATAGCTGAACTTCCCTTAAAATAATATGTGCCTCATTATAAAGAGCCCATAAATGGCAGGTGTTATTAATATGTTGTAATTGTGATTACATGACTAATGAGATAAGCTGGGCAGATTAGAATGGTATGCTTAGGGGAATCTTGCTATAGATGAACCAGACGAATTTGGAGGTTAACTTTCTGAGGAGGAAAGTTGAAGGGGTAAGAATGTGGGACTCTCCTCTCATTGCCAGTCAGTGGCCAGAAATACAACTTCCTCTGGCTCATAGTGATAGAGCCAGACTTTCATTAGCAACAGATACATATGCCACGATAGACTAAAACACATGACCTGGTGATTGAGCTCTGAAGAGATCAAAGCACACACTTGAGCAGCATGACATGACAAGGTAGGAAAGTAAACAGAGGACCATGAGCAGTAGCTGTGTTTTCAGGACTCATGTGGCAGCCATACCCAGGTCCCATGTCAAGGCGAGACCCAAGGATAACCGTGGTGGGCATTGGCTAAACCATAGTGGAGATGGAATCCCTGGATGTTATGGGGGCCAGGGCTGATAGTATGATTCATACTTTAGAGGACAACAGGGAATTAGAATCCAGTCTTTAATCAAAAGTCATGAATTACCCAATAGGGAAATACAAAACTTAGCAATGTAGTAAGCTTTGACTTTAGTACAAGGCCCCCTCTACAAGCTTATCTCACTTAAGCTGGATAACAATAATGATAATAAAGACTTTACTTTATTGAGTGTTTAATCCCTTTGGGGTACTGTGCTAACCACTTAGCATATATTATTGTAATGAACTAATTGCAACACCCCCCCCATCACAAAACTCACCTTTCTTGAGGGAGATTTATATTCAAGGTCTTACAGATGAAGACTTGGGGCTTAGAGAAATTAAGGGAATGTACCCAATACCCAATGTATTGTATAGGTGTATAGGCCTAATGTATAGGTGATAGAAGGGAGGTTTAAATCCAGGTGTGTCGTATACCCTGTGTATCAGAAATACCAGTCAGAGCAGCAGGAGAGGATGGTGAGGGAGAGCAGAGCTCACAGAATAGTTGGACTTTTGTACTAGGATCTGGGAGGTTCAGCCCTTCTTCCTAGCTCAGAGATGGATTTTCTTGGTAAAATAAATCGCCTCTTACTTTATGCTCTAGAACAGTGGTTCTTAACCTTTTATGAGACACCGAACC
This sequence comes from Rhynchonycteris naso, assembly GCA_037038555.1. Lineage (NCBI taxonomy): Eukaryota > Metazoa > Chordata > Mammalia > Chiroptera > Emballonuridae > Rhynchonycteris > Rhynchonycteris naso. The sequence goes on from CM072996.1 coordinate 17,023,143, forward strand.
CACCAGTTTCATATGCGCATTCACCAAACCCTTCTTTAATGATAAATAAAATATGATTTTTTCCCCCAAATTCAAGACATAGGTATATGTTTTTTTACTGGTGCACAAAATGAGCCGTGCATGAACATCATCTTGCTCAAAGAACAAAACCAACAAAGTACATGAACTCACAACAAATTACGGTATTACTTTATTCTGGCCTCCGCAGCAGAGGCTTCTTCGAACCCCTGAGACTGACTCATGGAACCCCTAGGGTTCAATAGAACCCAGGTTAAGAACCACTGATCTAGAAGAAGCAAACTCTGTGGGGTTTTCTCTGAAGCCCTTGCCCTTTCTGCCCACTGGTGCTACCCTTTATTTCACCTTCTTCCCTATCTCCACATTCTAGAAGACTCAGCACAGGCGGCAGCTCCCCTGGGAGACCCCCAGAGCCTTTCTGCTCACAGAAGAAAGTAGAGGGCACGTTTCCAGGGTTCTCGTCGCATGTCTCTTTCTATCTGGACATTTAGCATGATCCGTTTTCGCTGTCTTCTTTCTTTCACTACACAGTGTCATGTTTTAAAGAAAGAAGGGTGATCAGCTCATTACTGGGTCCCCATGTCCAACTCTGATACAGTGCTTAGTCATGGTGTTGGACGAAGAATTCCAAGCGTGTAATAAAGGTGCCCCCCAGTGACAAGGAGTGCTGAGCCACGCATGTGACCTTCCTGTGCATGTATACCAGAGATGGATTTAGGAGAGGAATTGGGCTGGTGACTGTGAGTCTCATCAGATTCCGGGCATGCGCATGCCACCGGAGTGGGTGGAAAATCAGATTCCCTGTGACTGATGATCTAAGATCTTTTTGGCCGTAATAACAGCGACTCTCATCTTGAAAATCTTTACACTGTACCTGGCACTGGGATAAGCGTTTTAACATTTTATTGATTCTGAAAACGACTTTTATGAAGTTGGAATCATCACCCCCATTGTAACACTCAGAGCAGCTGAGACTCAGAGTGGATAAGTGACACCCCAACTGTGGTTGATTCCAAAGCCCTTTTCCACAGCCATGCCTTGCCACCAAGGTGGTAATAAGTGACCCGGAAGTCTATACCCTATCCTCTCTACTCACTTAACCCTTGCTTTCCTGAACTGGACTTGTTGGCCTGTTTTATCAACTCCAACCTGACCCTTGAAAATTTACTTCTCAGGCTCCATAAAATGGGACGCTGTAGAGACGGCGTTCACTGAAAGAGGTGAAAGTACTTTGTAGACTGAAGAGTGTGAGTCCCATGGCTACTGCATCGATCTTATTGAAAGTATATCTTATATACATTTAGAATTTCAGGGCCATGGAGCAGGAAGAATCTTAGAGACCCTCTGTGTCGTGGTTGGGGACAATGGACAAGCTCTAGAATACTTGGAAGGGATTGTGTTTATAACAGAAAAGAGGAAAGTTCAGTAAATTTAATTCCCTTGTTCAAAGTCAGTGCCATCCCCAGAGCAGGAATTATAACCACCCTACAAGTCTGCAGTGTTAACTAGCAGGCCCAAGACCGTGGATACAAGAAAAGGCTATTTCCACTTTTTTCCATTTATATTTGTTCCTGCTTGTTCATTTGTCTTATCTGCAGGCACTTGCTTGAAGATAAGCTGCACCAGGCATCAGAGGTTTAAGAAAATATGTGGGAAAAAAACTACAAAGTGAGAACATTCTATCCATCAACATTTTCTCTATCCCTGGGAATTAGGAAGAGGTGGCCATTTTTAACAGCATGTACATAGGTTTTAAATGTGTCCTACTGATGGAGTATTGTCACCCGGCCGAGGGACGGACACTAGCTAGTTTCTTCCTGAGTTAATTTTTTTTCTTTTCACGAAACGATAGTCCTATATGAGATGGAAGGTTGGGTTCTGTGGCTGGACTCACAACTTCCAAATTTCATGTTGCTTTGCATTTAGCTCAGGTCTTCCCAGCTGAGGGGTATTTTGGGACGGAGCTGTCTTCTCTTATTTCCGTCCTTCCAATCCTGGTATCTCAGTGTGCCCACTCCAAAGCCTGGAGATGCGCATAGACTTCTGTAGCAGGGTTCTTTGGAGAAACAGAGCCAATATGAGATACAGACACAGATTGGTTATATACATCCTATCTCTCTCTATAGAGTTGGCCCTTGAGCAATGTGGGGGTTAGGGGTAATGACCCCCTGCACAGAATAATGTCCACATATAAAATGTGACTCTCTGTATTTACTGGGGAAAAATATATGTATAAGTTCAAACTGTCTTATTCAAGGGTGAAATCTATGTATCTTTATATTTATATCATCGCTATATCTCTCTGTTGAGAGATTGATTGACTTTAAGGAATTGATTAGTGTGATGGTGGAGGCTGCGAGGTCCTGAATCTTCAGGGTAAGCTTGCACACTGGCCACCCAGGGAAGAGTTGGTGTTGCCGCTCAAGTCTGAATGCAGTCTGTTGGCAGAATTCTTTTTTCCTTGGTGGAAGAGTGATATTTCTTTTTTCTGTTAAGGCCCTCAACTAATTGAAGGAAGCCCACCAACATTATGGAGAATAGTCTGCCTTACTCAAAATATGTTCATTTAAATGTCAACCTCAACTAAAAAAGTACCTTCACAGAAAAGTCTAGAAGAATATTAGAACAAATGGCTGGGTTCCATGGCTTAGACAAGTTGACACATACATTAAACATCACAAGATCTGAGGCTAAAATTATCCGAGTATTTGGGAAAGCAGGGAAGCGTAGTAGGAATAAGAGACCGGAATGTGAGACCTTGGTCTGCTGCTTACTTTGATCATGGTTTTGCCTCTTGGGGCTCCTATTTTTCCATCTGAATAAAATGTGAAATATATACTTTCTAAATAATTTCCAAAGTGAGTATTTTATAATGTGGATGGCTTTCTGAGCAAATGAATGAATGAATTGATTCACTGGCCTGTCATGCACCTGTAGGGTGAGAGAAAGTGGGGTGATGGCTATTCTCTCTTGAGCATTTAGGATCTTCTTGAAGCACTGTTGGACAGTTTATGGACATAATTACGTTCAGTCCACCCAATGACCCTGCAGTCATTTACAGAGGTGGAAACTAAGTAGTGACTCAAGGTTACAGGATGGCAGAATTTCCATGGGAACCCTTTGTCACTTGCATTAGGTACTGTGGTCAACTAATGCGAACCTGTGTCTTGGCATTCTGAATGTCATTCTGTAATGAGACAGACCTGGGAAAATGGGGCAGGAGCTGAGCTTAGCACCTCCAGGCTGGGTCTTAACAATCAACACTGAGCAAAGGTCCCCAGGCATGGCTGGTCAGTCTCCATCCAGTCAGGATGAGCCCAGGCTCCAGCTAGGGCAGGGTTGCCTGGGGCTCCTTGCCCAGGTGATTTAAGAGGAGCTGGGCTGTCAGAGTGACTTTGGAGGTCACATCTGAGCTCCAAGACTGAGCTAGCCATCCCCATCCACCAGGCAGGCCAGAAGGGGTATGTGTGAGTTGAAACAAAGGATGGATCCATGTCATTAGAGTCCCCACAATCCAAATCCTAGTGCTGTCATTTCTAAGCTGTGTGACCCTAGGGGATGACTTACCTCTCTGTGTCTCCATTTCCTCATTTCTGAACAGCAGCTAACAATACTTCCCTTTCAAGGTCGTTAAGAGGAGTAAATGAGAAAACCCAAGGAAATGCGAGGTTTCTTGCTTCGCAGAGTTGGTATTCAGAAACTATGAATTTTCTTTCTGCATAGGCTGGATGCATCTCGAAAAATTAGAGAGGATGGTAAAGGCAATATAGGAACTTGGACCTGAGCTTATATGAGTTTTAGTATTCAAACCCCCAGGCTGCGAGGGGGAGAGCGGAACCAATGAGAGTCTGCAGGATTGTTGAGTGTCAGTGCAGACACAGCGCCTAGTGTCTGTTCTGCAGGGAAAGGATCAGGCAGAAGCTTGCCTGACATCTGGGAAACTACACACCCCTCATGCCTTGGCAAAGACACTCGGGGTCCACCTTCTTTTCTTCCTTCTTTTTCTTATGCCTTCTCTGTCTCCTCTCCTGACCTTCCGATCCCTCCCTTTCTTCTCCCTTTCCAAGGTTTTCCCGTCCTCTCCTCTTCTTTCCACTCTTCTTTGCCTCTTCCTTTCCTGTTCCCTGCCCTTCACTACTGAACACAGTTTGACTTTTTAGTCTTGCTTTCTCCTCTTTCTCTCTCCTCCCTCCTTCCTCTCCCCACTTCCCTCCTCCCTTTTCCTCTCCTCTGCTCTCTCTGTCTTGACTTGGGGACCAGGACGTCTCTTGTCAGGCCCCAGTGGTTCATTCTCATTAAACTTGACAATCTCTCAAATGTCAATTAGAAGAGGCAGCTCCCCCATGCTCTCCCGCCCTTCCTGGGCCTGCCGCGATGCTCAGATCAAGCACCATCTGTTGCATTCATCCGGGCGACGGGCGAGCATTCCGCTGTTCTGGGGAGGCAGAGCGCAGCGGGTACCAGGAGGTAATGTGGCTTGTTTGGACAACTTGATATATTGATATTGATAGAGCTACTGAATGGGCTGGGAGGGTTTGGGGTGGGAGGGAGAGTGGTACACAGGATGCAATAGGCTGTGGAGGGCTTTGCACAAGCGCTTCCCCCTCCGAGCCTGTCTGGGATTTTGGCACTGTCACTGAGGCAAGCGCAGCCAAACAGATGGAAGGGATTTGCAGTGGTCGGGATCAGCAACCCTGCAGTTCAGGGGAGTAAGCCTTCCCTCTCTGTGTGTCTTCCTCTCTGCTCCCACCCGTTGTCAAGTCTGCCTCAGCTCAGCACAAAGGAAAGCGGAAATAACGGGATGAGGAGAAGCTGACCTTTAGGAATTGCTGAATGTCAGAGCCACGATGAAAAGGGATGATGCATCAGTCAAAGTTCTAGATGGACAAAGAAGGCATGTTAAGTGGGATTTTTAGGAAACATTCAAGGAAATGACTATTTATAGAGGTGTAGGCAGAGGGAAGAGAATCCACATGGGGGTCAATGAGGAACCAGGGATGAGAATGATTGGGAAACCGTTAACAGGCCCTAGGACTGTGGAGGGGCAGCGAGAGGGAATGCCTCTACTGGGGCCCGTAAGAACGGGATCTGTGGGCAAGTGGCAGAAGCTGTAATAGTCGAGGGTCCCAGTCTCCATCAGAAATATGACACGGAGCAGGAAAGGGCGAGGGAAGACAGACCCCCCAATTCTGTCCTTCCGCATCCTGCCGAGCATCCTATTGGGCAAACCCAGTGAATAGCCAGATAACAAGGAGCCACGAAGTCCCCCAGAGAGGGTCTGTCTTTCTCCAGGACAGCACGGGGCAGAATGAACCAGGGGGTGGAGCATGGATCTGGGGTGCCGACGGAGAAGAGACAGTATAGACCAGCCATGACCGTGGTTGCTGTCTGTCCTGTGCTCACGTTCTGAGCACTACCCCCACGCCCTCGCTACCTTTTCTAAGGAATGCATAGAGTTTCTGTGAAGTCCATTTCTCTCTTGAGAGTATGAGACCCACAGAACTTACTGTCTACTCAGCGCCTGCACTTAGACATCTGGAAGACACCACAAGGTTTTTCTACCTAAAGCATGTTCTCTTCCGGGGTTACTCCTCAAATTCCGAGGCGCCATCATTTCGGAAGCTTTAACCAAGCCAGGAGATCTGGGGCAGCCTTCATAACTTCCCTTTCCCACGTCCACCTTTCCCAACCACACCACATTCGGAGGGGGTTGTACCTAAAAAATAATCCTGATTTGCCCACTTCTCTGTCTCTTCTAATCTACTCTTTCTGTCTCTACTCTCTGCTACCCTATCCATTTCTTTCTTTTTTTATTTGTTCTTTATTTTTCACTCTTAGAAAAATCTCATTTTTGACTGGACTCAGAGGTAGAAGCTCTCAGAGGACAGCCTACATCTCTTGGCAATCTGTTCCTGGCATTTTTCTTTAGCCTCCTTCATTCTCTTAGCCAAAAGTTTAGCATAATCTGCTGCCTCTTCCTTATTTTTCTTAGTACGCTGTTTCTTCAGAGCAATACGCTGACGTTTGTGTTGCAGGACACGTGGAGTAACAGGACACTGGATCTTGGGCGCTTTGGTCCTAGGTTTCTTACGTTCTTTGTTTAGGGGCTTTCTCACAACATATTGGCGAACGTCATCTTCTTTGGAGAGATGGAAAAGTTTGCGAATTCTGCTAGCTCCTTTATGACCCAGGCGACGAGTCACAGCAGTGTCAGTAAGATCAGGAATATCTTTTTCCCCTTCTTTTACAATGACCAAGTTGAGAACCCTGAGATTGGCATCCACAATGCAACCCCGGACAGATTTGCACTTCTTCTCTCCAGTCCTCCTGGGCCTGTAATAGGAATGCCCCTTACTCAGCAGCAGGCGGACCCGGCCATGGGTCAAGACGCCCTGCTTCATGGGGAAACCTTGTTTGTCGTTCCCACCGCTGATCCAATCCACATAACCCTTCCATTCTTCACCCAGAGCATTAGCAACAACTTCTGTGGCCATACGCTCCTCATAAAAGGTTCGAAGTTTGCGTTCATCGTCCACTTCGATGACGTTCTGGCAGCCAGTGGCTGGGAAAGGGATGTTCAGCTTCATCCTGAAACACTAGCCGCCTTGGAGGCGCCACAGAAAAAGAGCCCTATCCACTTCTTTATTTCTCTGTCTGCTACCCTGTCTGGGCTCCCTCGTCCCACACGTGGACGTCTGCACCGTCTCCCACCAGATCTTCTCACTCCCATTCCTGTCCTCCTGCAGGGAATTCCAAGCCTCTGTGGACACAGGCGGAGGGAGGGCTCAGTTTGAAGACTTCAGAGTCGGGCTGTCTTTGGGACTTTCTCAGAACGAAGGCTCCGAGGCCGATCGGCCCCGCTCCTTTTCTTTTCTCTCCTTGCCGTTTATGTGACCTCGCCCCTTCCTTCTCAGGCTTTTCTGACTTTTTCTGTTTCTGTTATCTTTCTTCTTTTTCTCTCTGCCCTACTCACTTCACTGTTTCCATTCTCCGGAACTTAGTTCTATTTTCAGTTTTGTGGCTACTAACAAATCATTGGACAAATTGATCCAAATGGGAGGTTGGACTAGGAGTTAGAAGGCGTGACTTTGCCACGGGCATACTTGGAGTAAGTCGTATGCCTGACTCGGGGGCCTTGATTTCCCTTAAGTCAATTTACTGAAGTTAAAATGGGGATATTGGACCAAGTGATCTCTGCATTGCAATACTGTAGTTTTGTCTCCTAAAACGTTGTTTGACTCACGTGCTGCTGTCTACCTTCACTGCCACTGTTCTGGATCGAGCCACCATTGACTCTGGCTGGCTACTACAAAACCCTTGGTACTGGCCTCTCTCGCCACCTCCACTTAGATTGTCCAGACTCTTGTTTGTAATTGTTATCAAAGGGACTTAACTGGAACATGCCAGTTTTCTGTGTAAAATCTTGCAGGGATTAACTTCAACCACTAGGAGACAATCCAGAATCCTTAATGTGACCTACAAGGTGACCTGACCTCTCCAGCCCCGTCTCCGCTGTGCATGCTCCATGGCAACCAGGTTAAACTCTCTATCACTCAGACACCATGCTCTCTGTGGCTTCAGCTGTTTGCTCAGGTCTCTCCTTCTACCCAGTGCACGCTTATCCCAAATCTCTTCGGTAAACCCACCATGATCCTACATGGAATCATTCTTTGCTGATTCCTACTCATTCTTAAAATTGCAGTGAAAATCTCACCTCCTCCAGGAAGCCTGCCTTGACTCCCAGAAAGGGAGAGAGGACCCTTCTTGGTGGTGCTGTCATACTCTGTACTTTTACCATGACAGGGGTTTTGTACAATGTTGGAAAATTCCTACCAAGCTATGAATTCCTTGAATCATGGATTGTGTCAAACTTTTCTTAAGGGTTTGAGGCAGTGCCTGGAACATAATAGGAACTAAATAAGTAAGCATGCAAGCCAATGCATAACATATTTACCGGCACCTGTGGCTTGTTTAATCACTGGGTCAGGGAGGGAACTCCAGGGAGTCCGGGTGGACACGCCCAGTCCTGCAGGGACTGGGGGTGGACCAAGCCCTAATCTCAGCCCCATTGCCCACCCTGTAGCAGCAGCTGAGGCGACGCAGGAGACAGTGGAGTCCTTGATGCAGAAGTTCAAGGAGAGTTTCCGTGCTAACACGCCCATCGAGATCGGTCAGCTGCAGCCAGCGCCGCGCAGCACCTCGGCGGGAAAGCGGAAGCGGAGGAGCCGGTCTCGAGGTACGCTCTCCGACCACCTCTTGCCAGGGCATCAGCGGGCTGCCCTGGTTTCGGAAGACACCCAGAAGAGCTGTGTCCTTTTCCCTTGCTTCTCTGTGCTCCTAGATCTCGTGCCGCTGTCTCCCTGATGACCATGCCAGCTGAGGCCTTTGGGAGGCAGCAGACCTGTGCCCCTGGGGGTAGAGCTAAGGTTTCTGAGCCCTGGCTGCCTCATGTGAGAATGAGAATGCGTCATCCACCCTTCAGAGTGGTGGAGAAGATTAACTATAGTCTATGCCAGGGGTCCCCAAACATTTTACACAGGGGGCCAGTTCACTGTCCCTCAGACCGTTGGAGGGCCGGACTATAAAAAAAACTATGAACAAATTCTTATGCACACTGCACATATCTTATTTTAAAGTAAAAAAACAAAACGGGAACAAATACAATATTTAAAATAAAGAACAAGTAAATTTAAATCAACAAACTGACCAGTATTTCAATGGGAACTATGGGTGCGGATGCATCCTGTGCTCCTCTCACTGACCACCAGTGAAAGAGGTGCCCCTTCCGGAAGTGCGGCGGGGCCGGATAAATGGCCTCAGGGGGCTGCATGAGGCCTGCGGGCCGTAGTTTGGGGACCCCTGGTCTATGCCATGGACTCTATGCAAAGTGCCTGTGGCAGGATCTGGGCAGGGCAGGTGCTCTCTACATTGTAGCCAGTGTCATGTTGGAGACGGCGAAAGAGGCAGAGTGTTCCCATGGGAGGCCCTCAGGCTGGGACCCCAGGGCTGGGTTCCAGCTCATTCTCTGTAACAGGCTGGATGATAGGGCAGTCAAGAGCAGGAACACTGTAAGTTAGACAGAAATAGATTAAAATTTATGTTTAAATTTGAATTTCTTTTCAAATTCAAATGAACTAATCATGTTACCTTGGAAGGTCATTTTGCTTCTCCAAGCTATTCCCATCTTACAGGATTGATATAACATCTTAGCACACAGCCCACCATGCAATAAAAAGTAAAACTTTCCCACGTTCTTTTTTTTTCTTTTTTCTTTCTTTCTTTTTTTTTTTTTTTGTATTTTTATGAAGTGAGAAGCTGGGAGGCAGAGAGATAGACTCCCACATGCGGCTGACCAGGATCCACCCAGCATGCCCACAAGGGGGCGATTCTATGCCCCATCTGGGGTGTTGCTCCGTTGCAACCGGAGCCATTCTAGCGCCTGAGGTGGAGGCCATGGAGCCATCCTCAGCACCCAAATCAACTTTGCTCCAATGGAGCCTTGGCTGGGGGAGGAGAAGAAAGAGACAGAGAGAAAGGAGAGGGGGAAGGGTGGAGAAGCAAATGGGAGCTTCTCCTGTGTGCCCTGGCTGGGAATTGAACCCAGGATATCCACTTGCCAGGCTGATGCTCTACCGCTACCACTTTCTTTTTTCTTCCTCCTCCCTTTCTGTCCAACATATCATCATCATCACCACCACCATCACCACCCCTCTTTCTCTTCCTTCCCCTCCCCATCCTCCTCCCTCCTCCCCTGACCATCTGTGTGACTTTGTAGATGGGAAAATCCCTTTATCACTGCCTGATTTCCAAATCTCATCTCCTTTCTTTCAGTCCACTCAGTAGTCCCCAGCAGGTCACTCTTCTCTTTGCCTCTCGCTTCTCCGTTTCCTGTTAGCTGGGTTCCTATTATGTCACCCCTCCTCCATCAGAGCCTCAGTGGTTGCCCAGTTTCTTCAGAAGTGCTCAGGCTTATGAAGATGGCAGTCAGGGCTACCACAGAGCTCTGACCTCTGTGCTGTTTCTTCTAAATCCATGTGTTCCCCTTTTATGTTCTTTTCCATCCCATACTCTCCATCTGAACTCTCCTTTCTGGGCCCTATGAATAATTGTTGTCACTTATTGACACTTATTCTAAGCAGCAGGTTGAATGCTCTAATACCTTATCTCATTGATCCTCAGCAACCCTGCGAAGCAGGTACAATGATCATTTCTATTTCACAGGTGATACCACAAAAGCAAAGTAACCTCCCCAAAGGGACACCCTACTAAATACTAGAGCCAGGGAGAACTAAGCAGTCTGAGTTCCAGGCTTTTTAATTAAACCACTGTGTTTTATACTAGTGAAGTCCTACCGGCCTTTCCAGGCTTAACTTGAATGGCACATTTCTATGAAGACATCACTGATTGTCCCAGTCCCAGTTTGCTTTGAATTCTCCCATGTGTGACTTCACCCATGTCTTTACAGATGTGTTAAACACTGACTTTATTTCTCAGAAATATGCTTTCCTTTTGTTTGGCTGTCCCAGTCCCAGTTTGCTTTGAATTCTCCCATGTGTGACTTCGCCATGTCTTTATAGATGTGTTAAACACTGACTTTATTTCTCAGAAATATGCTTTCCTTTTGTCTGGCTGTCTCCTTGGTTAGACAGAGAGTTTAATATCTTATTGTGTGAATCGTCTTTCCATTCCTGGGCCCATACTAGTGCCCGCACATGTGGTAGTCACTTGCTGTTTGTTGAGAGGAAGTCTAGGTTTTAATCTTGTGAGATACTATGGCCATGAAACAACCAAGATCTGCACGCTAAGCCGAGGTCATGAACTGAAGCAGAAGTTGGTGAAGTCTCTTTCTGGCACTCATGAGGTCAACCCCGGGTTGAAACGTTTCAATGATAAAACAAGAGTTTCTTTGAGGTCAGCAATGCCAGGGTGCTAATCCCAGCCCAGTCTGTTTCAAGTTGCATGGCTTTGGAGGAGTCATCGCATGTCTCTGAGCCTCAGTTTCCTCTTCTGCAGAATGGAGATGCCAATGACTACATCGGAGGATTGCTGTAAAACTGTTGAAATGATAAATGAAGTCTACCTCGGAATGCTTAGCTAATGTTTGTCAAGAACTAACATGTCATCTTCCATTTGTTCTGGGTTGGACCTTCAGGCTCTCTTGGAGTTTTGCTCAGCCATATCTGTCCATCTCCACCATCACTAAGAATCACCCTCCTTTATCTCTACCAACACAGCTCCCATAAATATACTTGATTCCGAGTCCACCACCTCCCTTTCTTCACCAGCCTGAATTTATTTTCTTAGTGTTATAGTCTAAACAGTTTTTATTCATTGAATTTTTTCCCTCATATTTCTCCTTTTATGCACCACAACTGTCTTAACGAGGCCCCTGTAATTAGGCATTCACACTGTTTCTAGTATTTCACCACCATAAACTATACCACATGGATTATTTTTTTTCATTTTTGTCATAAAATTTGGCCTCCACATTGGAATCTGTTTTTTTTTTCTCTTAAAGCAGAGTTTCCAAATGAGATTAATAATGAAAACCTGCTGTTTGACTTAGACTATAATTAAATATCAAGTTATTGTAATTTACAAGTTAAATGGGGCCTGAGAAAACACAAGAAGAAATTTATTTTGCCCCCTAAATGCATCTGGAATCTGTCCTCCCTTTCTCTGTCACCACTATGACCACGGCTACCTCTCAGTTCTCACTTACAGCCCATTCCTTCCCTGAGGCTCAGTTTCTTCAGTTAGCCAGAGGAATCTTTTAGGACCACAAACCACATCAAGTTACTCTCCTGCTTCAAGTCATCCAGTGGCGTCCTGTTATCCGTAGGATAGAATCCAAGCTCCTTGCCATGGCTTTGGGCCCTGTTCCGTCTGTGTCTGGCTGCTGTTCTTTTCACTTGATTGGCATTTCCTGGGGCATCAGCCACATGCACAAACTTCCTGTCGCAAGAATGGGTCTCCACTTTGTGAGTCTGAGAACTGGCTGTCCCTTCCCCTGGCCACGAAGCCCCCTTAACACTCCCCAGCTCCTGTCCTGGCTGTCCCCTCCTCACCTTTCAGCTCTCCACTCCAATGTCACCTCTTCAGGGCTCTCTTCCAGATATACTCCTTCCCGCCCTCAGCCTGCTGATGGTTTTGTACCCTTTTGTACTTCTTCTGTAATATTGTGGTCTGAAACTTATGTTTATTTGTTCGTTTATTTACTATTTTCCTCTATAAAATATTTCATAGTCTTAAACCAAAGATGTGAAAGCATTTAATAAGTACTTGTTGAATATTCACTCCCAAGGTCATTGGAGAGTGGCCCAGTTGTGTGACTTTCACACTGATGTTTAAGAGGGATCCCAGATAAAGCAGAGGCTCCTGGTCCAGACCTCCCGGGAATCCCGTTCCCCTAGACACACAGACTCACTCATGCATAGCATATTGAAGCTGTTAAGTGGATGCTGGTAAAAACAATTTAAAAAAAGGCCTAGTCCCGTTGTGCTTATGATGTTACTGCCCCCATGGGGTAAGATCTCTATACGAGGGAGCCCGGGGTGAGGAGGCACCAGCCCCGCACTGCCCAGCACACACACTTACCGCCAGAGCGCCTCAGAATTTTCTTGGACAAAGACACAAGTTCTGTGAATACTTCACATGCTCTCTTTCTCCTAGAAATTTCCAAACGCATCTCAGACTATTAAAGATCCTGGGAAAGTGTGGGACTATCGACAGCTGGGTTTTTTTGTTCATCCCAATGTCTGCAAAACAGTCTTGACTACAGACTCCGTCCTCCATCTCTTCCCCTCCCCGCCACCCCCAGAACATTCACTGACATCTTGAGGAACAGAAAGCAAACACAGAAACACAATGTTGGAGGTGCTCTGTTACCCTACGCTGATCATCAGAAGTCCCAGATATGATATGCACTACATCCTCCGTCTTTCTCTGTTTCTCTCCCCTTCCTGCCACGGAGGTGGCTGTGGGCCTTCTGGCCCAGAGTGGGGAGCACCTGGCCTCGCTCTGCTACATTAGGCTTCGGGCCCAGCCCACGGGGCCTGGAGGTATGCAGCAAAATGAGTCACAAAAAACTGTTGTCATGGAATTGAACACATGGCTAAAAGCAGCTCCAGTGAGCTCTTGTAGCTACAGCTTCCTCCGGAGGGACCCGTGGATGCTGAAATACACCGTCCTAAGGCAGACGGAAGGCAGTGGAGCATCTGACTGCTGCCTTCATGTCCGTGGTGGGGTATTATGGGGCAGCTGTGGGGTCATCACTCCCCCAAGCCCGTGAGCATTGTAAAGGAGACCTTGACAATTCACATAAGGCAGGGTAAGATTTCTTTGGATGTGCAAAAGGGATTCCTGAGGTTCAGTGATCTTTAAGAGCAGTAATTAGTATTTGAAATTCAGTTCAGCTATTGGCAAATTGAATGTTATTAAGCAAATGAAGAAGTTGTGGTTTAGCCTCAGTTTTCCCGTCTGTAAAAGTAGCGTTGTTAATACCAAAATCACATGTCACTTGTGAGGTAATGCCCACAAAATGTGCGGTCCTGGGCCTGGCCCGTAGCTGACCCTCAGTGGAGAGCAGCGAACATTCGTATTCCTGTGGGTTGGGCTGTGGAGGCTCACAGATCCCTCCCCTCCTGCCTGGGCGCTTGCCTCCAACCTGGTGGAGGTTTCGCTCGCTCTCATCCATGTTCTTCCACCAACATCCTCTTCATTCACAAAGCCCGCCTGTCTTCCATCCTGGCGGCTGGAGTGTTCTTTTGAAAAGACGCTGAATCTGGCCGTGTCACTCTCCTGTCTGAATGCCTTCCCAGTGTTCTGTCTCTTGCACTGGAGGCATTTCAGACTTTTGCAGAGAAGGCAGATGAAAGTCAACATATCCCCCACCCCACCCCCAAAAGGCCTGCAGCTGTGCTCAAAGGACAGTCCTCATAAGTCCCAAATCCCAGGTTACATCTTTAAGTAAAAAATCATGACTTTCTATTTTATATGTACATGATTACTTTGGTCTACATTATGTGACATTATTTGTCAGTTAAATTATTTAACATTTTTTCAAGTCTCTAGGTAACATTGATGTCCCAGGAAGAGGAAACATCCTTAGGCTGGTTGTACTAGGATGATAATGTGCCGTCCTCCAAGGGCATCCATAGGATCAGATATGGAATGTTCCAGATAATGCTGCTACAGCACTGAGCACAGAGCCACCATGGGCCTGCGAGCCTATTGCTTTATTATTTACCATTCTCATCACTGCTCTTTTACTATTCCTATTAATTTTGTCGGAATTATTACCCATTAGGGATACATTTACCCGGTTGTAGAAGCAAGAATCTATAGGATGAAGAGCGCACTGTTTAACAGGATTAGACAGTTGCCTTAGCCGGCTATACCAGTGGTTTTCAACAGCCAGCCCGTGGACTGGTTCTGGTCCACCAGAAATGTGGTGCCAGTCCACAAAAGAGTTAAGCACCCTGATGTTGTATGAAGATAGGTCTGTAATCATTAAAGACTGCTGTGCTACACAAAGGCCCTTTCTATCCTGGACTCCAGCTTCCCTCTGGTGCCGAATGCCACCACCAAGCAAGCCCTAAGCCACTGTATTCTGTGGCCTCCAGCACACGGTCCATTTTCCCCTTCCCAACATGCCTTTCGAGTACTGACCATGCTCCTCCTGAAATGCCCTCCTCTCCTCCCCTCGCTCTTCTCCAGCCAATACACTGATACTATTTCAGAATCCCGTTTCAAAGCCTCCTCTCTGACAACCCCACCCGCAGCCTGCTCTCTGCCCTAAGTCAGCTGAGCGAGCCACTCCTTGTCTGGGCACGTGAAGCTCTGTGCTGCTTTCTACTGTAGCCCTAATCCATCCATCATAAGTACACGTGAACACATCTGTCTCCCTCCCTACTTTGACAGTCCCAGGATGGGAAGGATAGTGATTGATGTTTCTCTGTAGCCCAAATGACTAGCACAGAACTGGCATAGAATAGCACTGCCTGAATGGAAGACTATGTGGATGGGTGGGTGGGTGGGTGGATGGGTGGAGGGAAGGAAGGAAGGAAGGAAGGGACGGAGGATAAAAGGAAATAGTTGAGATTTTCATGGTATACAATGGGTTAACAAGATATGCTGCCACTAACATCTATTGGGCATCTAGTATGTTCTAAGTTTTATGCTCATTAAGTATATCTCATTTAAAAACTGCCCTAAATTTCATTCTACAAAAGAGGTAATTCAAGCTTAGACAGGTTCATTGACTTGCCCACGTGCGTTCAGAGCCCTGAGAGAGCAGCATGGCAGTTCCCAGATGACTTGAGTTTCAGTCCTAGCCATCCAGAGCGAGATCTTTGAGCTGTGACATAGGAAGGATGCTGCAGCTTATCTTGCATCGGCAGGTGTTTCTTAGCATCCGTGCTGCAGTGAGGGTGCTGACGAGCTGCAAGGTTCTGGAGAGTGAGGCATCTCTCTCTACGCAGACAGTCAGGACTGTCCCTTTGCAGGCTGTCTCTGGCCCCAGAAACCCAGTGCCATGTCCTCAGGAGCGATAACCCTAGTGGTGATGTCACTGTCTAGTGCTCCCCACTTCACGTTTCTAGGTATGTCGTACAGTATAAGATGTGCCCCCCCAGATCTCTGCCATCAATCAGCACGTCATCCTTTGGGGGAGGGCAGGGCATTAGCCATTTGCCTTACTATGGGATACATGAGAAGGGGTGGGGGCAGGCCTGGGGTGTGCGCTAGGCTGGGAAAGTAAGTAAGGAAGCTTCACAGAGGAAGTGGGCTTTGAAGGATACATTTGTGTTAACCGCAGAAAGAGAGTGGGAAGACATTGCTGCTAGGAGAAAGACAATAGGGCAAGGTACATGGGAGTGACCCTGTGCAAGGCATTCTGGGAATATCCAGGGAAAACTGTGAACAAAGAAGATGCTGGTGAGGTGGGTCGACACCAGGTCCACTGGCAGAGCTAGGCTCTGGAATCTGCTCCCATGATTCCTAGTTGCGTCCCGCCCTGGAAGGAGAGGTGCACTCTCCCTCTGTATCCTCCCTGATGGGTCGGCCCCAATGTGCTCTTTCACTGTGAGACACTGACCTCACAATGCAGGCTGATGTTAATATATATTTTTTCTTGCTTATTAGTAGATGGCTATAAATTATTCACTTGGTTGGGGAAAAACTTTAGAAACATTGATGGCTTTAAATCATTTGCCTTATTGGGTTGTTGCTCTGCTTAAATATTGAACAGGCAGCCAACAGGCTCAGTCTTTATTCCTTTGGTTTCCCTCTTTGTCCCCCGAGCCCTGTGTCCCCTGAGCAGCCTTCCTTTCGGGGCGAAACTCATTGCAAAGGAAGGCCTGCTACTGAAAAACAAAATGAAGTTTAGCTTGAAACCATGAGAGAGTTGCAGGGGTAGAAAGAAGACTGGGTAGAACCGATGCTTGAGTCTAGCCCTCACTCTGTGGTGAATCTTTCCTCCTCCTCTGGGCCACTTCTCCAGCTTGACCCTCTTCCCCGTCCCCACTGCTAAATGCCAACAGCCTGCTCTTCCTTCAGAGCCTTCAGGGCACGTTCTCTGTGGAGTCTTTCCAAGTTTTTCCCAAAGGAAAGCCATTCATACTTCCTCCAAACTTTGATAACCTTTTCTTTATCTTCCTGATGATATTTGCAATTTATCATTACCTTTTATTGGAGTCATTTATGGCCAATTCTCTTCTCCCTTAATTAATCTCCTTAAATATAGTGACTAGTTCAAGGTCACGTCTCGCTTCTACATACCAGCCTGGTTCCTGACAAATAGCAGATGCTCAATTAATGGTTGGTGAATTAATGGACAATTAACCAAATGGTCTTCACGATGTTAAACAAGACCTTCTATCTCCAAGCCTCAATTTTTCTTTTTTCTTTTTTTTTTTACAGAGACAGAGAGTCAGAGAGGTGTAGATAGGGACAGACAGACAGACAGGAACGGAGAGAGATGAGAAGCATCAATCATCAGGGTTTTTTTTGTGACACCTTAGTTGTTCATTGATTGCTTTCTCATATGTGCCTTGACAGGGGCAAGGGGCGGGGGAGAATACAGCCCACAGAGTAATCCCTTGCTCAAGCCAGCCACCTTGGGCTGTTGAGCTTTGCTCAAAGCAGATGAGCCTGCACTCAAGCTGGTGACGTTGGGGTCTCGAACCTGGGTCCTCCGAATCCCAGTCCGACGCTCTGTCTACTGCGCCATTGCCTGGTCAGTAAGCCTCAATTTTTCTAAGAAGCTGTGTGACTTTGTGGAAATGAACTCAGGTTTTGGAGTCAGATCTATGTGGTCTCATTTCATCCCAGCTCTGCCTGTGACTTGTTTGATTTTGGGAAATGACTTATTGGGTTAACTCACCATTACCCAATCGGCAGTTTGTCCAATGGGCCTCGTCCCGAGGAGGCTGGGAGGTTTGGAGTTAATGTATGCCTAGTGCTCAGCAGGCCATGCTAGACAGTGAGGACTAATGAATCCTGGGTGCTAATTTGGAAAGCAGAGCTGATGGACTAGATTATTGCCACAGGTCTTCACCAACTCACATGGTCTTTGATTATAAATCTGATTGGAAGTGTTTATTGTCTCATTGTGAAATCTGGTATTGGGAGTCAGAAAACCTGATTTGAACTCCAGCTCTGACGTTGAATGAGTCCTTAAGGAAACTGATTAATCTTCGTGGGATTCCATCCCCAGCATCTGGGGATGTGATACAAGGTCCATTCTTGCCTCCCAGGGTTGGACTATTGGAGTGCGTGCTGGAATGCTATAGAATGCTCCTTTAAAGCACTCTATAGATTCGCTGCATCCCCGAGTCAGAGCCGTGGCACTCTCGGAGACAGAGAATGACATGCGTATTTGATCTGGGAGCCTGTTTCCAGGGACTCTGGCTTTCTATCTTGACCGCAGGCCCCTCCTAAGCAATGCTGCCAGGGTCAGTACCACTATAACCAGCCCCTTCCCGGGCGCTGCTGGACAGTCGTGGGAGTGCCGATTTGTAGTCAGAGCACGCAGCCGCTTCCACACATCCTCTCTGATGTGCCTTTCAGAGAAGTTTGCGTTCCTGAAAGTGCATGTTTCCTCCAGGCGGTTTTCTTTGTTTATCTGAAATATGTCAGGTGACTCTGTTACCTCTGTCTGGCTTGGCCAAGTGCAGAAGCAACTGCAAACGGCCTTAAACAGAAGGCTCTAGACTGGGTCCTGGTAGGGCCTGGAAACATAACTCTGGGATATTTCCTTCATCAGAGAGGTCCAATGCTGTGGCAGCGAGAGTCGTGGTCAATCATCATTATCCTGAAAATGTGTGACTTAGTACAGCACCCATTGATTTGGTTCTTAATTCAAGCATTTGGATCGGGCTCCACAGGGCAGGTCCTCAGGACTGGGTGGAGCAGCGTCATGCGACCTGGGTCACGGTCATGCACCGGTGATCAGCCGGCTGTCTGAGGCTGCTGGGTGACAGGTGGAGGCATCCAAAGGCAGCCAGAACAGGAGCTGCAAGGCCTTGGTCGCTGAAGCTCGGAAGGCACACATCGTTCCTCCTGCTTCTTCTGTTGCATGTGTCCCAGCAAGTCACGAGGTCATCACAGATTCAGGGAGTAGAGGAGTAGCCTTCATTTCTTGAAGGAGAAAGTGACAAAATACTGGGACATGATCTTTGAAACCTGCAAGTATTGATATTCCAGGAAGCCTCTTTTTTAGTGTTAAAAACCTGTGCGGATCCTCACAGCTTCTTGAGGTAAGCATAACCATTCCCGCTTTGTGGATGGAAAAACTGAGGCTCAAGTATTTGACCACAGTATCATGTGGGACAGCTGGTCAAGGGAGGGCCAGTCGCTGATTCTAACCCATTTGTAGCTGATGTAAAGACAACAGGCTAGTACACTGTGCTTTATTGAGCTCTATGGGTGTTGTGTTTTTTGTTTTCTGTTTGTTTGTTTATTTTTCTTTTTAGAAATGGGAGGCCAGACCCTCCACCAACAAAGAGGTTACAACTCACTTTATTGCAGTGGTCTGGACCTGAAGCCGCAATATCTCTAAGGCATCTCAGGGTACCTTTTTGTACCTCTACTCCCTTGCCCCTCTTTCACGGTGCAGAAGAGATTTTGACCTCAAGCCGTTGTCGGGGTCTGTTGTTAGGCATGGCCTGGCTGGTGGTATACAGACGAGCAGTAGGTTTGGGCCCCAGCTCCGTTCTTGCAAAGACCTGCTGTCTAGTGCGGGATCACAAATGTTTTCAGGAAAGGGCCAGGTGGGAAGCATCTGAGGCCTTGCTGACAAAAGGCAAACCGGAGGATGGTACGTAGGCACTGAAACATTGAGAAGACGCTTTCTATAAATGTGTATTGATGAAATCCAATACATGATCGTAATCAATTACCGTTTTTGTAATAGAGTTGTACTTATTTTTGACACTATAATGTGGGTTTTATACAATTTTCCCATCTTAATGTAGTCTTCTTTGGATATGCTTTAACCACTTAGAGATGTAAAAACCATTCTTAGCTTGTGGACCGTACAAAAACAGGCAGTGGGCCCGATTTGGGTTGCAACTCCCACCTCCCCTAGTGTAAGGGGGCATCTCAGATTTGTACTTATAGAATCCTAGCTCCAATGCCATGTGGCTGTCTAACTGCTGTGTGACTTTAGGCAAAGCCTTGACATCTCAGAGTCATTGCCTCAGGTTCCAAGCACACAGTAGAGGTGAAGCAATTCCCAATGTGCTCTGAGTCCATCAGAGATGGTAGTGGATTTCACTGTCATCTAATCAGACCTGCTTATAGATGTCGAGAATGAGTGAGGGCCGACGTCATCCATGGCACAGGCAGGAACTATATAGATGACCCAGGAATGGAAGTCCCCTGACTTACAAAAATGGCCCTCTTTCATGCCACGTGAACATATAAAATTATGTAGGCCAGACTACCTGCAACAGAATGGACTGTTGGGGAACTGAGCTGAAACATGTGGTTAGAAGCTGGCAGCCTGGGCTCCTTTCTTTTGTGTGTGTGTGTGTGTGTGTGTGTGTGTGTGTGTGTGTGTGTGTGTGTGACAGAGGCAGAGAGAATCAGAGAGAGGGACAGATAGGGACAGACAGGAAGGGAGAGAGATGAGTAGCATCAATTCTTCATTGCAGCACCTTAGTTGTTCGTTGATTGCTTTCTCACATGTGCCTTGACTGGGGGGCTCCAGCAGACCGAGTGACCCCTTGCTCGAGCCAGCAACCTTGGGCTCAAGCTGGTGAGCCTTGCTCAACCCAGATGAGCCTGCGCTCATGCTGGCGACCTTGGGGTCTCAAACCTGGGTCCCCCGCGTCCCAGTCCAACACTCTATCCACTGCACCACCACCTGGTCAGGCAGCCTGGGCTCCTTTCTAGTTCAACTGTAATCACACGGGTCCACCACAGCGAAGATTACAGAGAAGAGCTCGGCATTGCCCCGTGTTTGAGACAGAAGTGGTTACACATGCCAGGGCTGTGGGTGAGTACAGGAGTCAGGGGCAGGAGAGCTCAAGCTGTGCTCCAAATAGATACTTCGGGGGAAGAGAGGGTAGGCTGTTGCTGAGAGTTCTGGGCTCTTTTATCCGGCTCCTTATCTATATTTATATATTGACGTTTCA
Source organism: Rhynchonycteris naso (assembly GCA_037038555.1). Classification (NCBI taxonomy): domain Eukaryota; kingdom Metazoa; phylum Chordata; class Mammalia; order Chiroptera; family Emballonuridae; genus Rhynchonycteris; species Rhynchonycteris naso. The sequence goes on from CM072996.1 coordinate 17,043,800, forward strand.
ATATTTTGGGGAAACGTCCCAATTCTAGAATATAGTTTTTTAAATACAGAAATGTTTTGATTTGTAACAAAAGCTCCTATTCGTATATGTAAAGAAAGATGGCAGACTATGTAAACCTTTACCAGCGTGGTATGCAAAGCTGGTGGGGTCCTTTTTACACACACACACACACACACGTGCACCATGCTAAGCTCTGTGTCTCAAAACAGATGTCCTGGTGACCCCAGGTGGCCAGTAGGGTGGGGGGGGGGAGGGAGGTAGAAGTAAAGAGAAAGCAGGAGGAAGAAAGAATGAAAGGTAACTTTATAGCAATAAGCCAAAAACATCAGTAATCACAGTAAATATAATTTGCATGTTAAAGTTCAGAGATAGATTATATGAAGCAAATCCAGTTATGTAATGTTTAGAGATTTCCTTAAAACCCGGACACAAAAGTCTGACAGTGAAGGGAAAGGGAAAATATATACTAGACAAATATTAATCAAATGACAGCTGGGGAAGAATTATAAATATATGGCAAATTACTTCTGTGAAAAATGCCTTTGGAATCTTGACAGGGATTGCACCGAATCTATATATAGATGGCTTTGGGCAGTAGGGAGTTTTTAACAATATGAATTCTTCCAGTTCTTGAAGACAGGATAGCTTTCAATTTATTGAGTCTTCTGTGATTTTTAAAATCAATGTCTTGTAGTTTTCTTTGTAGGTGCAGAGATCTTTCAACTCTTTGATTAGATTTATTTCTAAGTATTTTATTGTTTTGATGCTCTTTTAAATGGGATCATATTCTTTATTTCTCTATCAGATAATCCTAATCCACTGTTAGCATATGGAAATAATACAGATAATTTGTATGCTAATGTTGTATTCTGCAAATTTACTGACTGTGTTCATTTGATCTAAGTTTTGTTTTTTGTTGTTTATTTTTTTTGATGTAGTCTTTAGGATTTTATATATTAAAATTGTGTCATCTGTCTCAATCTCTTGCCTTTCCTGCCTGTCTGTCCCTGTCTCTCTCTCTCTCTCAACAAAAAGAAAAATCATATCATCTTCAAAATACTTTCTTTTAGGAATAAGAGTATCACTAATTAATCATAAAAAGTATGAAAAAGTATGGTTCACCAGGAGACAAATGAAATCTGTGCTTTTGTGCTGAAACAACACAGCTTCCAAAATATGTCCAAAAAATAAAAAACCAAACAGAAAACCACAATTGAGAGAAGTACAACTAGTTAATGAATATATATAAGCAAAGTGAGAGATTTTACAGAAAACTTCCTATTACATCAAGTAGGCAAAATAACTACATAGATAAATTGAACTGTACTATTGAAAATATAATTAAGTGGGCATGTGTACAGTCCTGTTTCCAAGAATCAGAGTTTAAAGATCTTTCTCCGGAAGCGAGAAATTCTCTTTATAGGTCTTGACATCTTATAACTTCAATTTCCTGGCTTTGGCTTCATTTCATGAAGGTTTATTTCATTTTCCAGGATGACTCTTTGCAACATTTATGACTAAATGGGGTTTAATTTGTACCCCTTTGCTGGACATTTCTTTCAGTCGGGGGTGGGAGCAGGGGAAGCCATCTGTGTGCACTGATTTTATTAAAGTTTGTCTTCTGGGGGTGTACCGGTTGCAAAGGGGTTGTGATGGAAAGAAAAAAACACTTTCAGAAAAATGGTCACTGTCAAGACAAAATGGTAGTACTTTGTTTCGATCCGTATTCCTCATATTTCTCCTTCAGGCCATAAAAATAGTCCATTTCCTTAGGCTAGCTTCTGGAAATAAAAAAGGCCCTGTGTATGGGCTAGTTGAGAAGGTTCTGGGGAATAGTTGTGACATCCGACCTCCCCCTGTGTCTGTCAGCCTGGTTGCCTTGCTGAAGGTGGTGGCTGACAAGGGTTGGCGTGATCCCCTTCATGCCCAATGTTGCGATATTAGTAGCTACATCCATAGATTCCAAGATGGGAAAGGGTCTGAAAGAAATTCTGCTTTCAGGCAGGACTCCACGGAAATAACTCAACCAGACCTTGAGATAGCGATTTACGCTGATACTTAGAGCATCCCAGAATGGCTAGGATACATTCTCTGGCTTCATTCTGACTAAGATCAGCTTCTGTGGTCCTAGCGCGAATCCTTTCTAACTTCTCCCTAGTACCTCTGCGCGGTGGCTGCGGCGGTGGCTGTTGCTGCTTCCGAGTCCCATTTCCCAGATTCTAGCCCTTTCTGCGACATCCCTGCCCCTGACCTGCCACGTGACTTCCATTCATTCTTTCAGCGGACTGCCTAGCAAGTATGAGACACCCTGCTAGGTCCCGATGTGGCAGTGGAAAACCAGACACACAGTGTCCCTGTCTCTGTAAACTCGAGGTACAGAGGAAGAAACAGGCAGGCAATCAATCAGGCAAGGAAGCAATCAAGTGCAAAAATGACAAATTGTTGTTAAGTGCGTTGGAAGCGATGACCTTGGTGCTGACCGTTTAAGTTGTCCACCAGGCCTGTAGTGAAGCCGGTCAGGCTTCCTCTTCCTTGTCTTGACTGGAAACCGTCACTGCCCATTACTCCGCCGGCCGAGATGACATTACAGGAGGGACGGATCCCGTGGCTAGTGCTTTGGTTTGTTTTATCCTATCTTCTACTTGGGATAGACATCTGATAAGAGACAGCAGCAATAATTGGCCACCTAACTTGTTCCATCCCTTGTGGTAGGTGCTTTCAAATGTGTTCTTGTAACCACCCTTCCATAACATATTTTGTAATAAGGATGTTCAGAGGCGTGAAGTTAAGTTGCTCAAGCTCACGTGGTCAGTCAGTGGTGGAGCCTGGATATAAACTTAGCTCTGTCCCCCCCAGCCCACTCTCCTCTCTCCTATGTTGACATTCTTCCTATTTGCAGCACTTGCCTCCAAGACTGGCATTCACATCGCCTGTGTGAGGTCTCAGCACGTACGCGGGTCTCAGAGGTGAGACTGAAGTTTGGCAGAAATAAAGGCAGCCACACATAAGGGTCCTTTCCTGAATCCCTTAATTACCCTGGTGGGATTTGCATTCATTTCTCCTGCCTAATTATTATTAAGAACGTGCCATCTGTGTAAATTAGAGTTTATGATTTTGCTGCAAACTTTCGTGCAGCTTAGTTTTACAAAATAAAATCTAATCTTTATCTCATTTCATGGTGGAAAATGTAAATTTGATGTACAAGGTCTAATTGTCCCCACCACGTATTAGAAATCCAAATGTAACGAAACCATTAAGGTTAAATGATTATATCACAACTTACTTGGTTTGCATTTTATATCCAGTTCAGAACACAACCCACTCGCCTCATTGATCCTTTGCGATCCAACCCCCTCCCCCCTAAATGAAATGATACTTTTGGGACACATTTATATTCTTTTAACAGCCGCCTGACAGTTCTGCTGATGGAGTTTGTATCCAACTTTGTTACTGGATAGTGACAACTTGCCCTGACGGATATGTGTCCCTAATTATTCCCTCGCAGTTAGATTTAATTAATGCTTGCTCTCATCATAATCTTGCAGCTAGCGAGCCCTCACTGCAGGAGAAAGTGAGTGGCTAAAGGATTTCTGTTTTAGCCAAGAGAGACTCCAGAAGGCTTTGTAAAAACTTATACTTTTTTTAAAAAAAGGAAAGAGAAACGCATCCCAGCCTGTTTCATTTCTTTTCCTACTCATATTAGTGCCACCTGTGAATGCATCTGAGACCGCCTATGGGAATGGGGTTGTTAAACCTAATTTCAGACTAAGTATCACTAATATGAGCCATTTCGAAGGACCCACAAGGAAGATGGATACTTTTTAATATCTTAGCTTAGAATTGAGGTGTCCTTGCTTCATTTTGTTTATGTCTCTGTACAAAATACGTATTTGTGTATTTTCCTGCCTCCCTGAATGCCACCCAACATTCAGTAATAAATAGCTATGTAAGAGAGGAGATATTAAGAAGAAATGACAGGAGAGACAAAGGGACTTTGAAAATAAGATTTGGAAAGAGATTATTAGGAAGATTGCAATAAGGAGAGGGAGTGTGTACTAATAAAACTTCGTTAGATGGGAATGCTTTGCAAATAATCTGCCCCAGTCCATGCTTGTGAAAATATTCATGTGCCATTTGCTTTTGATTACCATGATAGCAGTGCCTTGTGTTTGCAAAGAGCTAAACAGTTTACAACAAATTTTCGCATCATTATCTGAGGTGATCTCTGCAATAACCCTGGGAGGGAAGCAGGGAAGCATTCACAGATGAGGAGACTTAGGCCCAGAGAGGTTGAGTCACTTGCCCACAGTCACACAGCTGGAAAGTAAAGGAACCTGGCAGTGAAGCCTCAGCTTCTAAAACCAGGTCCAGTGCTGTCTTCACCACCCACGGCACCTCCCATGAGGTTTGAAAATGCATGCGCAAGGAAGATTGAAGTGAGTGGTTCAAATAGCAATCAATCTTTGCCTTCATGCGTCTTGCAAAAGCATCAGGAGACCCTCAGCTAAAAGATACCATCTGAGTTAACCGTAATATGATGCTACTTACTTTATTGATTGCATGCAATATTAATGGTCATTATTACTCTGTGTTATTATGGGAGAGTTCATCCCGTAAGATCCGAGAGTCCTACGGTAAAATGTGTCCACTGCTTAAATGCCTTGACCTTGAACCCCAAAGAGGCCTAAAAGTAAATATTCTAGAAATCCAGGACTGTGAAATGGGAGATGAGGACTTGGAAGTCACCCATAATCCAGGTGAGAAAACGGAGGGATAGAAAGGGCAAAGCGACTTCTCTACCGTGAGTGAATGACAGGTCTGGGCCCCCAACCCTGGTTTGCTGACTCCCAGCTTATACCTCTGTCTAATAGCTGTTACCTTAAGCTGGAGGAGGCCTATGACATCTCTCTTTCTGACCGTGAGAAACTGAAGCCTTGAGGATGGTGGTTTACCCAAGGTGACACACTGACCCAGAGGCAATCACGGGTCTGAAATCCTGTCGCCCTAATTTCCGTAAATTCAGTTCAACAACTGTTGTTTGTGCGAGCGCTGTGTGACAGGCATTGTGTTAACCACTGTGGCCACCGCTGCTGCCTTCACACACTCAGGCAACCATGTCCTAGAGACGGGCGGAAAGACATGGCAGCCCACCCTCTCTGGGCACAGTGGGCAAGAAGAATGGGGAACTATTTCCCAGGGAAGGCCAAGTCCAAATTAAAACAAGTTGACCTTGGAGAGGAGGGTGGAGGAGAGGTGGAGTGGGAAGCGGTAGAAAGGCGTGGGTAGAGGGGAGTTCCCAGGCTCACTGCAAAATCCCTTTTCTTTGCCTTTCTCCTAATGTTGTTATGCTTTTCTCCTCCCTCTGTCACTGAAGAATAAAGGCTAGATGCCAGTAGAAAGGAAGTCCTTTACATTGGGCCAACACTTCACAGTTTACAAAACACTAGCATCACCTATTGTCATTGTATCCTTATTCACCAAGGGTTTGCTAGGTACCAAACACCATGCCCATTTTTCAATATGTTTGACTAAATCTTCACAATGGCCCTCTAGGGTTGACTTTATTATGACTCTCATTTTACAGATGAGAAAACTCTTGCCAAAGGTCACCTCGCTGGATAGTGACAGAGTCTGGATTTGAACCCAGATCTGTTGAACCCCAAAGCCCTCAGGTAGAGCACAAGGTGTGGGAGACGGGAGTGGTTCCCACAGGGGCAGCCCTAAGTCTCTGCTGCTTGGGGGCAGTGACTCGCCAAGGGAGGTTCCTGAATGAGCCCTGAACCTCTCCTCTTTCCCCACAAAGTGGACGGCCAGGTGCATCTTACCAGTTCTGCCCATTGAGCGGAAGAGGTCTGTCTTTTAGCTTGTCTATTTCTGGAGTCGGTACCTCTTTGTGATGTCAGCTTGACCTCCCACCCACCGCCTCTGCCAGGTGGTCATAAGTGTAAGGTGCTCATGGTAGATGACGTGGGATCTGTAGTTTACCTGTGCCCTCTGACCTTGCTTGGGCTCGATCCTGGATCTGTCAGCTGTCATCTCTCCTACATGACTTCGTGGATCTGACAGAATCCAGCTCTCGTTAGGCAGCTCTGGCTTCCTGGTCGTTGAGCGGACCCAGAAGCGCCCCAGGAACGTCTCCCCTGCAAATGCATAGCTTTGTTCTGCAATGGCATGGCCTCGTTCCAGAAGCCGAAGGGTCTACATTGTAAGTTTTCTAATTGGCACTTGCAATGAACTCCACACAGTATAGTACTCATTATCACCAGCGGCTCTTACACTACAGGGACCGCTGGATCATATGGTGCCAATGGCAGGGCTTGCGCCTGAGCCCGACCTGCTGCAGAGCCCTGTCCTCTGTGCGTCACTCAGAGCTGGCGGCCTGCCATGCCACCGGGAAGTGGGTCAGGGCCATATTCCCAAGCGGTTAATATGCTGCCTTCCCATCGCATTTTGCGTCCTTTGGAGAAGTATAAGGTGCAGGGATTTCTCATTTATTTTGGAACAGATGCATGGCACACCACAGACCACAGAAACCTAAACTCTTCACTGACGCGACAAACCTGCCTCTTCATCAGATTTCCAAAACCTGCTGGAGCCCGTATGTCTCTCCAAGCTCTTAAATGTACTTTCACTTTCTTGTTCGTCTGGTCCGATTACGACGCGTCGACCTAGCGGACCAGTGTGTTATTCTGCACTGTCCAGGTGGCACAGGCCCTTCAGGCTGTTGTGCCAGAAGGTGGGGTCATTCATACAGCTCTGGGGCAAGACTGGAAATGTGTCACGCTGCCCAGACCAGGAGAATGGTAACTGCTTCCGATCCTCCTTCCAGGCAGAGATGGGAAGAAACCTTCTCCTCTGGATCGATAGCCACAGACTGCACACCCGAGGCCGTGTTACTTGGCTGCCGCGTAGACATCACCTTCGGCAGCTGCGGTTGAGCCTACAGTTTGTTTGAGTCTGTGGTGGCCCCCGCCATCCTCCTGGACCCATCTGCGTTTTGAAGGGAGCTGACTGCATCTTCCAGGTCTTTATGAGTGTCACGTGTCACCTCCGTTTCTCTTAGGATGAGATACTGGTTTTGGTTTCCTCTCTTGATTGGGGGTGGAAATGCCTCTACTTGCCGTTCCCACCAGGAGAGCTTATCACGGAAGCCAGGGGAACAATGGGAAGAGGTTCCGTATCACATATGTCTCTGTAAGCTATCCACCCGGGGTCTGAGAAAACAATTATCTCCCGGCAAATTTGCCCTAGGTGAAGACTCCATTCTGTCACCTGACAGTTCATCCCTCCCCCTCTCTAAGTATGCCCGGGTCCCTGGATGTTATTGTCCAGTTGTAGTCTACTGTCTTTGAAAAACACAGTTCCTCTAGCCTGGGTATGTGGTTACCCAAGTAAATGGCTATCGTCCCTCTGACGAAGATGTGGAGAAACCAGTGCTCTATACACTCGCTGCAGGACTGCAGCCTTTCTCCTAGGGACTTGGACTCTCCTTTGGCAGGTGATTAGGAAAGAGCGCGAGCCAGGGCTGAGGACTGGCTCAGGTCTAGCCACTGGGCGCATAGTGGATGCTTCACAAATACTCGCCATCATAACACAGCGCCTCGTTTTACCAGAAGTGTTCACAATGCGCGTGGGAAGGTGGAATTTTCAGTCATTCGCAGGCAGATCGGATGCGATTTTCCTGTGAGCCACCACCTTCTTCTATTTTAGGATTCTGCAGCACTCCCCCATACCCAGTAAGAGCCAGGATATTTTGTAATTGTTCAGCACTTCACGATTACCTAATCGTTGAGTACAGATTTCCTTTCATGGGAAGTAATAGCTGTGCAGTGTTAGGGAATTACCATTCCATGCTCCTGTGCTGTGGACCTGTTCACCCCTGCCTGGCAAAATCCACCCACAGAAATGTTTTTAAAGTCAGACTCCCACCTTCTGGGGGAATTCAGGGTCACAGACTTGTCACAATGGGACTCCCCCAACGCTGTTACTCACAGACACCTTATCTCAGAGAAGATCTATGAGGAAGGAATCAGTGTTGCTATTTTTCGTATTACAAAAAGAACTTAAAAATTAAAGGGAGAGTCAGAACGGTTAAGTCGTTTTCTCAGTCACACAGCCAGGAAGAGACTGAGTGCAAATCTAGTCCCCATCATGTGTTTTTCAAGCACTTCTAAGGGTAGGGTTTCTTACTAACAGGGGAAGGAGAAATTCTGGGAGGGAGGCAGGGAGAGGCAGGGACCCTGGAAGCCACTGCCTGGTCTACTGTTCTACCTTCCCCTCTGAACACAGCCCACAGGGTCCTCAGCGGGGCCTTCCCGTTCTACCTGCACCAAGCCCTGATGCTCTCACTCCCTGAGCCCGAAGCTGTTTCCTGGGCAATCTAGAGCAATTTGGAAAATAGCACATTGTACCTAGCAGAATGAAATCCATTTCATTCCATGTCCTTTATTTCTCCCGAGAGCTCCTCACATAGCCAAATAGGTGAGTTCCTGGAAGCTATGCAGTCAGGTCCCTCGGAATCCGTGAGGCATTGGTTCCAGGACCCCCACGGGTACCGGAATCCGCAGATGCTCAGGTCCCTTGTAGGAAATGGCGTAGTTGTTGCAGAAAGTCAGGATGTATGTAGTCAGCCCTGTTAATCAGGTTTCACATCCACAGATTGAACCACACCTGCAGCTCGAAAATATTTGGGAAGGAAAGAATCCCAGAAAGTTCCAAAAAAGCAAAACTTGAATTTGCCACACACCAAGCACTCGATGCTGAATCCACACAGCGTGAAGTGATGTGTAGGCGTACCTGGCTGTAGCTTCTATGCAAATATAGGTTATATGCAAATTCTGTGCCATTTTCCATAAGGGACTTGAGTGTCATTGAATTTTGGTAACTGTGGGGTGAGGATATTCTGGAACCAATCCCTCATGGCTCCCCCTTGGACACTGAGGCACAACTGTGTTTACATACAGGCTACCGCAGGATATGCCCACCCACTCCTCCATTCACATGGATTCGGCATAGTGTCCGCCATGTGGCAAACTCAAATTTGGCTTTTGAAATATTCTGGCATTTAGTTTTTTCGCATATTTTCAACCTGCGGATACGGAGACTGACTGCCTGTGTTTGCAAGGAATTTCCCAACCCACGTGTAAACCCTCTTTTCCTTGGAGTGGGCCTGCGGCACTGGTCAGGTGTAATCTTCCCATCAGCTGTGCACCGTTGAACTTGATCATGTATTTTTCTATGCATTATTTATTCATGCCTTCCACAAATAATTATTGAGTGTCTGCTATATGCTAGGCATTCAAGTAAGTGTAGATGTGGTAATGGAAAGACAGAGATGCTCATCTCCTGACCATTCTATACTGGCAGAAGAGAGAGGCAACAAAGTATGGCATCACAGGCCCTGGATGGTTAGCTCAGTGGACAGAGCATGGGCCTGGTGTATGCACATCCTGGGTTTGATTCCTGGTCAGAGCACACAGGGGAAGTGACTACCTGCTTCTCCCCCCTCCTTCTCCTCCTTCTCTTCCTCTTCTTCTGCAGCCAGTGGCTCAGTTGGTTCAAGCATTGGCCCTGGGTGCTTATTTGTCTGAGCATCAGTCTCAGGTGCTAAAAATAGCTTGACTGATTCAAGCATCGGTCCAAGACAGGGGTTGCTGAGTGAAGCCTGGTCAGGACACATGTGGGAGTTTGTCTCACTATCTCCCTTCCTCTCACTTAAAAAAAAAAAAAAGGTATGACATCATCTCAGATAGCAATAAATATAAGGTATTTTTTCCCGCCGAGGAAGAAGGAAGGGCATAGCCACGAACTGTGGAATAATAAAAGCTTTATTTAGTACAGCGCTTCCTGGATGATGTTCTCTGGTCCCGGGGGACAGAGGCCAGAGACGTTGCATGGACGAAACCGCGTGGGGGATATTTAAAGGGTTGTGTAGGGTGGCAGCAAGTTGATATGACGTGATGAGATCTCACTGGCTGACGGACAGTCACTCTTTTCCAAAGGACTCCTGGGAAGTTTCTTTTGGCGCACATGGGTGTGGGCGGTTCCAGCCAGAGTTCCCGGGTCTGGTTCCTCATGTGATCTTCCCCCATTGCCCACCGACCTTACAGTTATGAAGAAAACACAGTACAGAACAGAGCGTGCGAAAGTGGAAGATGGTAACTCATCTAGGGTGATCAGGGAAGGCTTCTCTGAGGAGGTGCCATTTGAGTAGAGGCCTGCATGAACTGGAGAAGGAACATGCCAGGCAGGGAAAGAACAATGTCATGATCCTGAGGCAAGCACAAGGTTAATGTGTTCGAAGACCAGCAGAAAGACCAGGGTCAATGGAGCACCTGTGTAAGGAGGCAAACAGAAGGAAAAACGGCTGGGTTGGCTGTTCTCTGGGACAGAAAGACAGGGACCATTGAAGACTGCCATATTTGACCTGATTAGGTACATGACCTGATTAGGTACATGAGTGGATTAGGTACATCACTCTGGGATGGAGGTATATGTAGCAGGTTTAGGAGGGGTCATCAAGACTGTATGACTTGACCACGTGAGAGTGTTCCATCTGAACTGAATTGTAGCTTTGCAAAATATATGGGGAAGATGGAATCATTTTTCTCTTAAAGGAAAATGCAGAAGTCACCTGAATTACTCGAGACCACATGGCAACACTGATAGAAACAGGATGGGGACCCAGGAACCTAAGTCTTCCTTAATTAGCCTACATAACTTGCCAGTGAATCCCTTTCTGAATGGCAATTCAATTACCTGACATTTTCGCCCTTGTGGGGGGTAGGGAGAGGTCGAAAATGAGGTGGTTTGGGTTGTTTTGATTTTTGCTGTTTTGCATAACAGCAGGTTTTTTAGTATATGTGTTGCCAAAATGAGCACTGCATAGCAGCATTTTTTAAAAAGATATTATTTATTGATTTTACGAGGGAGAGGGGTAGGAACGAGAAACATCAACTCCTAGTTGCTTCGCTTTAGTTGTTCATTGCTTGTTTGTCATGTGACCAGGCAAGCCCAAAGTTTCAAAGCGGTGACCTCAGAGCTCCGGGTTTGATGCTTTCCCCACTGCCCCACCACAGGCCAGGCAACATAACAGCATTTTAAGAAGATTTCACCTGCATGGGACCCTGCTGTCATAAGATTCAGGGACCTTCGGTTGTGGTCCCTGCGAAGTTGACAAGGAAATTGCCATGTTTGAAGGAAGGTGCGGTGTGGTGACAGCTTTGGAAAGATGCTGTTCTCTCCGGGGCTGATGGGGGAGGGGCGTGAGGGGAAAGGAAGAAGCAGACCCTTCACACAGGGTAGAATATCTCCATCTGAGATTAGCAGGCTAATAGCTCAGCAAACAGGATTAGAGTGCAGAACATCTCTTCAAAGCATCGCAGCACCGTAGCTGGAGGGTGCAGGTTAGAGCAATTCCTCTTGCTGCATTCCTTCTGGCCTGTAGCATTAGCGACTGCTCTGTGCCGGTACCACCAACAGAGGGAAGGGGCCCCTGTGCATCTTTTGAGACAGTGTGGGAGAAGTTTTCCCATCCCCCGACAAATTCTCCTGCTCTTTCCTAAAATAGCTTTATGGTACAACTCTGAGTATTAGAGTTGCTTTGTCTTTCTTTTTACTTCTCTCTCTTTTTTTTTTGGTTCTCACTTTACCATTTTCCCATCTTCCTAAGCTGCTTAAAACCCTAAACTGGTCCAAGGAAGAAAAGAAGGTGTGCAAATAGCAAATTGAATTTAGTTCATTTCACTTGGATCTGAGCTAATGAAATCTGGCATTTATTTAGAGTCCTTTGTGTGCCTGCCATAGAGAGTCTCGGATCTTTCCGAACGAAGGTTCTTCGTTCCAGACAGGGTCTCCTCCTCTCTCTTCTCCATCTGACTGACGACTTGATTTCTCCAAAAACCTCGCTGTTATCACCATGTTAAACTAAATTATTCGCAAGAGGTGAGGTGAAGATCACTGGGTATAGGGATTTAACAGTTGATTTTGTATCAGCTCTTGTATTGTCTTTGAGACACGTGACCATGCACATCAGTTATGTGACATTCTGCTTATTCTGCCTGTGTCACGGAGATGGCGAATCAACTGACTCAAAGGATGAATGGGAAAGGGCATTTTTTTCCCTGATACCTGGATTCCCCCTGACCTCAAACGTACACACACTCACGCCCACTCACACTCTGTATGCAGATGGTGAAGACGGGCATCTGGCTGTCAGGGGATAACTCTACTGGCCACAGGACACCCATGAGGTCACGGGAGGCAGGGCAATTTCTGTGTAAGCCTGAATTTTAAAAAAAGGGAGTTTTTGACCCAAGCTTTCACTGTTACCTCCCAGCTCATCTTTCTCTTATCATCACATTGAGCAGAATGAGATGTTTCTGATGACATTGATACCTTAGCCCTGTCTCACACTTTGATGGTTCAGAGTGACAAAGGTTTTTCAAGGTAGCAGTTATTTAAGTCTGTTTTTCTTGCTTGACCAGTTGGTGGTGCTGTGGATAGAGCATCGCACTGGGACATGGAGGACCCAGGTTCAAAACCCCTAGGTCTCCAGCTTGAGAATGAGCTCATCTGGTTTGAGCAAGGCTCACCAACTTGAGCCCAAGGTCACTGGCTTGAGCAAGGGGTCACTCGATCTGCTGTAGCCCCCTGGTCAAGGCACATATGAGAAAGCAATCAATGAACAACTAAGGTGCTACAATGAAGAATTGATGCTTCTCATCTCTCTCCCTTCCAGTCTGTCAATCCCTCTCTTTGTCTCTTTCTGTCTCTGTCACAAAGTCTGTTTTTCTTGATTTTTTGCTTGCCTGTTTATTTATTTTTATTCTTGTGTCACCAGAAAGATGCATGGAAGATAGACACTCTAGGACCTTCATCCAATTCAGAAGTGTCTGTTCTCACCCCAGTTTACACTGGTCCACAGCCTCCCACATCCCTTTTTTAATTTCGACTTCCTCACTTGGAGCTAAGCCAGATGCTGTATTTCTCTTGTGTGACGTTCTGCCCTCCACTCTCATGCCTCCCTCACCTGCACACATCTGATCTAGAATTCTGACCATTCTTCCTGCTTGGACGGGGAGCTAGCCCCTCCCTACTCTGGTTGCCGCCACTTCTGCACTGACCTGTAGTGGTGACCTTAGCACACTTCATTCTGGCACCAACTTTCTTGACCATTTTCTCTATCTGAATATGAGGAACTTATCTTACTAATGGTTATATTTCTAGCTTAATACACAGGCTTCTCGTATAGATATTCAGTAAATGTGTTGAGTAAGCATATACATAAGCGAATAAAATAAAACAACAGGTATTTGCTCAGTACTGCAAGACTTCCTTTTAAGTCTTGCAACAGTACTAGAAGTAGGTGATATTCCCCTTAGAGATATAAGACTTCAGAGTTTAAAGAGTTCAACTATCTCACCCAAGATCACAGTGACAGTTTTCATGGCTGCAAGACATTGTGGCTGAAAACAACTTTTATTTTGCCCCCATTTGGATAGGTTTGGAATTTTAGCAGGGCTCTGCTGGGCAGTTCTTGCTTAGTCTCTTCTGTGGTTACAGTCAAACACCAGGAAGGGGCTATAGTCATCTGAAGACTCAGCTGGGCTGGACATCCTGGTGACCCGGTAGCATGGCTGGTAGATGACACCAGCAGTTGGCTAGGAGGTCAGCTAGGGCTGTTGACTGGTGCATCTACATGTGGCCTGTCCAATGTGGTGGCTTCTGGGCAGTCAGACTTCTTGGATGGTGGTGACTGGCCTCTCTCAGTGCAACCTTCCCAAGAGAACCAGGTGAAGCAATATGGTCTTCTTACCTTTGTCATTTGCTTTCAGTCAAAGCAGTAACCAGTCCACCCTCATTCAAAAAATAGGAGATCTCATCTTTCAGTGGCATTTGGGCACTTATGTTTAAAACCACTCTACTAACAGAATTAAAGAACCAAATTCCAAATCTAATTTTTTTTGCTACCTAATGATGGCTATTATTCTGCTGAAAATGCCACTTATAATAAGTTATTGAATTGTCTGTTCCAAATCATGCCTGAAACGTAGAGAAGTAAGAATGCTTATCTCTCTGGGGTGACCACTCTACCCTTCAGTCTGACCAGCAAGAAGAGGATATTTGGAAACAATATATCTTAGGCAAAAATATATATCTTAGTCATACATTTAGCCAGGAAAAGGATACTGGCCTTCATCTAATGAATGCCAATGATGGCTTTATTTGTTTTAATTCAAAATGATTCATGTTCGTAAAAGAAAGTTTATAAAAATTCCTAGAAGTGCAACCAGAAAAATTCAAACTTCCTGTAATGCCATCATCCAGACATTACTACCAACTTTTAAACTTTGCCCTAATTCTTTTCCAGGCTTGATTTATAGTATCTTTCATGTGCAATTTGAAAATCAACTTTATTAAGGTACATTTTATATACAATAAACTGCATCAACCTAGAGTATACAATTCAGTGACTTTTGGAAGATGTATATGCTAGTGAACATGGCCATCACCCCCAAGAGACTCCTTGTGACTATTTTAAGTACATCCTTCTCTCCATCTGAATGGACAAAACCAGAGATCTGCATTTTGTCACAAGAGCTGGGATTTGCCTTATCTAGAATTGTGTAAAATGGAATTCCACAGTGTGCAGTTTTGTGTCTGCCACCATGCACACAGCTTAATGATTTTGAGATTCATCAGTATTGTTGCACATATCAGCAGCTCCTATGAATGATGGATAGCATTTCATTATATGGCTATGCTTTATTTTGTGTATTTACCTGTTGATGGGCATTTGGGTTGATTCCAGTTTTTCATTATTGTGCATAAATCTGATATGGACATTTATGTACAAGTTGTTGTGAGGACATATGTTTTCATTTAGTAAATAACTATATCAAGGTCATCTAGCCTGACCAGGTGGTGGCGCAGTGGATGGAACATCGGACTGGGATGTGGAGGACCCAGGTTGAAGACCACGAGGTTGCCAGCTTGAGCGTGGGCCCATCTGGCTTGAGCAAAAGTTCGCCAGCTTGGACCCAAGGTCGCTGGCTCCAGCAAGGGGTTACTCAGTCTGCTGAAGGCCCACGGTCAAGGCACATGTGAGAAAGCAATCAATGAACAACTAAGGTGTCGCAACAGCAACGAAAACCTAATGATTGATGCTTCTCATCTCTCTCCATTCCTGTCTGTCTGTCCCTATCTATCCCTCCCTCTGACTCTCTCTCTCTGTCCCTGTAAAAATAAAATATAAAAATAAAATAAAAATTAAAAAAAGGTCATCTGTTTGTTGTACGTTTACCTTTTTGAGAACCAGGTTTTTTTCAAAGTAGGTGGATACGCACATTCCTGTCAGCAGCGCGTGAGACTCTCACCTGCTCCAAAACCTTGTCAACATGCGTAAGGCTGGTCATTTTTTAAAAACTCAGTCATTCTAACTGCTGTGGAATGGTATCTCATTGTGGTTTAATTTGTATTTCCCTGATGATGGAAGACTTCTCAGTGCTTATTGTCATTCTTAGGTTTGCTTGTTGAAGTAGTTCTTCAAATCATTTGCTGATTTTAATAACTAGGTTCTTTATCTTTTTTATATAGAAATATCAGGAATCTTTTTATATTATATTCTCAATACCAATCCTTTGTTGGATATATGTGCTAGAGATATTTCCTCCCATTCTGTGGCTTGCTTCTACTTTTTCTTTTTGCTGGTGTTCTTTGGAGAACAATTCTTTATTCGTCTTTATAAAGTTCAATTTATATATGATTTTTTTGTATGGTTTATGCATTTGGTTTTCGAAGATCTTTATGCCAAGGTTGCAAAGATTTTTATTCTGTTTTCTTCTAGAAGGTTCATAGTTTTAGCTTTACATTTAGTTCTGTGATCTATTTTGTGTTAATATGTGTGCATGGTATGACCTAAGGACCTATGTTCATTTCTTTTTGTTGTTCTAGCACCTTTTGTTGAAAATACTTTCTTTTGCTAACTCAATCAAAAATCAGGTGCATAGATTGTGAACTCTCTATTCTGTCTCATTGATCTATCCTTTAGTCAATAATATACTTTTAGTTACTATAGTTTTTATAGACATCTTGAAAACAGGTCATGCAATTCCTTCAACTCTGTTTTATTTTAAAATTGCTGGGCCCTGACCAGTTGCTCAGTGGTAGAGCATCGGCCTGGCGTATGGATGTCCCAGGTTTGATTCCCAGTCAGGGCACATAGGAAAAGTGCCCATCTGCTACTCCATCCCTCTCCCTCTCGCCTCTCTCTCTCTCTCTGTCTATCTATCTTCCCCTTCTGCAGCATGGTTTGATTGGAATGAGTTGGCCCCAAGTGTTGAGGTTGGCTCCATGACCTCTGCCTCAGGCACTAAGAAAAGCTCAGTTGCTAAGCAATGGAGCACCAGCCCAGATGAGCAAAGCATCGCCCTCTAGTGGGCTTGCTGGGTGGATCCCAGTCGGGTGCATGTGGGAGTCTGTCTCTGCCTCCCCTTTTCTCATTGAATAAAAATAAATAAATCAAATCAAATCAAATTCCTCGACTATTCTAGGTCATTTTCAATTCCATATAAGTTTTAGAATTATCTTGTCAACTTCCAAAAAGAAAATGCCTGCTGGGATTATATTAGGGCTGCACTTAACCTGTAGATAAACGTGGCAGGGGAAATCAAATCTTAGCAATAATGAGTCTTGAAATCCACAAACATGGTATGTATATCTCTCCATTTATTTAAGTTGTTTTTTTAAAAAAATGTTCTCAACAGCTTTCTGTTGTTCTTATTGAAGAGATCGTGCATGTCTTTTCTTAAACGTATAACTAAGTACTCTGGAGATGACCCCTCTGCTCTGTATTTGGACCAACAAGGAGAGCTTTCTTTGGAATCAGTATGTCTGAGGCAAAAATATACATCTTAGCCATATATGTAACCAGGAACAGGATGCTTGCACTACAGTAAATGGAATTGGTTTTGAACTTTTGTTTTTCAACTGTTTGTTGCCTGTAATATACAGGGCGCTGAGTAACGGGGTTGGGGGCATTGGTGTTTGGCACAGTTCCGTTCCTGCAACAGTGACGTACATGGAATTTTGGTGCAAGTCAAAACGTACCCTAACCTAACACAAAAGGAACACTTGCGCTTTGAACAGTCCAAAATGATATAGGTAAGCGTACTGGGGACGGCAGCTCCCTCCCTCACATGCCATGTTACTGCGCACTCCTCCGCTGCGTGCAGCCAAACTAGTTTGCCCATGCAGTCCGCAAGTGTGTGGCGCCGACAGCCTAACCCGAAACACTCATGTCTCAATTTTTTTAAGTTTCTATGGGAGTGAGTGTCGTTAACTCAAAATGTCATATGTTGAGACTGTTGTAACCCTCGGACCCCCTATAATTCACTTTTATATAGTAACCTTTTATCTTTCAGCCATACTGAAGTCACTTATTTTAACACTTGTTTGGTAGATTCCTTATAATTCTGTTTTAAAACAATTATATCAGCAGCAAACAATTTGGTTCTTCCTTTCTAATCTTTATGCCTAATTTTTCTTGTTGTTGTTGCCGTATTGAAATGGTCAGAGTGAGGAGGCCTCTACAAGTTTGATTTCCAGCAATTTGACTGTAAGCATTGGCATGAGAGTGGAGGGAAGAATATCACCCAAGAGAAACACAGCATCTGCCTTAGCTCCGGAGGGATGCTGTGGACCAGTATGAACTGGGGTGAGAATAGACACTTCTGAGTTGGATGGAGATCTTAGAGTGTCTATCTTCCATGCATCTTTCTGGCGAAACAAGAATAAAAATAAATAAATAAATAAATAAATAAATAAATAAATAAATAAATAAATAAATTAGGCAAACAACAATTCAAGAAAAACACTTTTTTTTTGTATGTGACAGTGACGGGGGAGCAGACAGACAATAAGGCAGAGAGATGAGAAGCATCAAGTCTTCATTGCAGCACCTTAGTTGTTCATTAATTGCTTTCTCATATGTGCCTGGACTTGGGAGCTACCACAGAGCAAGTGACCCCTTGCTCAAGCCAGCAACCTTTGGGCTCAAGCCAGCAACCATGGGGTCATGTCTATGATTCCACCCATGCTCAAGCCAGTGACCCCACACTCAAGCAGGTGAGCCTATGCTCAAGCTGGATGAGCCCACACTCCATCCAGCAACCTTAGGGTCTCAAACGTTGGTCCTCCGTGTCTCAGTCCACCGCTTCATCCATTGCACTACCACCTGGTAAGACAATACTTTCTTCTTTTTCAATCTTTCTTCTTTCTCTTCTTTAGGTTAGAGAATTTCCATTAATCTATCTTCAAGGCCAATATTTATTTTCTGTGTAACCTTCATTGTAATAAGCCCATCCAGTGATTTAAAAAAATATACTTGTATGTCTTCCATTTTAATTCTAAAATCATTTGCTGTCTCTATGTTTTCCTGCTCATGAGTCTTGTTTTTTATATTCACAGTAATAATCTTTCTTTCTCTGATGAAGCACAGCTATCGTGTTGTGTTCTGGTGTGTGCATCTGGATCACTTTGGGTTGGCCTTTGCTGATCGTCTTGTCTCTTGGGAATGAATGAAACTTCCCCGGTTCACCGTATGTTAGATAATTTTTGATTGAATGCCAGAAATTGTGAATTTATTATATGTAGATTTGGGGAGGGGTTCTGTTTCTCCCAAGAATGTGGATGCTTTTGTTTTTCACAGGTGGTTGCCATGGTGAGACCACAGGTGTCCTGCCTGTGGAGAGCAGTGGTTGTTCTGTTTTCTTGGCCGACCTGGCCAGAGTCTGCCTTACCCATGGGTGGTCCAGGGGTCAACCTGATGCCCTGATGGGCAGAGATGAAACACAAGTTGTAAGATATGTCTCCAGGTTCCTCCTTTTCTCCCTGGTGGACTTGGATGATCTGAGATTCATCCACTGGGTCCTCAGTCCAGAAAGACAGCAGATGTTCTCTTGGTGTTTCTTTTGCCCCAAGCCATGTTGAAATGGTAACCTATTCTCAGTACAAAGTTGGATACATGGGAGGTTCACCCTGAGTTCCCGGCTTTCCTCAAGTGTCAACTCCTTTCTAAAACGTACCTACTTTTATTTACTTTCCAGAATCCTCAGATATAGTGGATAATTTTTGTTGTTGTTATTGTGTTTTGACTAGAATTTATTGTTATATATAGGAGGGTGGGTCTGTTAATACCTTACTCCTTCATACCAGAAGTAGAACCTCTACAATCTTAAATAGTATTCATTTTACTATATAGAATTTATGTTTTGACTTCCCCCTCTTCCTTCAAATTAGTATTAGACACAACTATTTTCTGTGTATTATCATCTAGGTCCATTTGATATTCCAGCGTAATTAACCATTCCCCTCAGTTGTCCTTAGGTTGATTTCCATTCTCTTATATTTATGAATAGCATTGCAACGAGTGCAAGGCTGAATACAGCCTTTTCTGTATTTTGGGTGGCTTCCAGAAGTGAGTCAGGAAGAATGGACATTTTTAAGGCTCTTTTTTATATCACCAAGTTGCTTCCCACAAGGGTCGTTCGAATGTGCACTGCTAGCAGCGATTTAGGGAAATAATCATTTTGTAAAACCCTTGCCAGCACTGGATATTATTAAGCAAAGAAATAACATTTCTATTTCAAAATATGAAAGATTATAACCAAGAATTTATGAACACATATACAGATAATATTTTAATGCCAGAGGATAGATTTTTCTGTTTTTATGATGGGATACTCTAAACCGAAATAGACACATTAGAAGAGGAAGACTCTGAAAAATGAAATTCTGAACTAATAACAATGAAGGAGATATTAGGGAGGAATGAGGAAGGAGATATGTTTACATAGAAAGCTAAAAGATGGGGGGGAAAGGCCAAACATGTGTAACAATTTAGTCCAAACTTACAAAAATACTGCACAAAAGGCTGAGACTTCAAATATGTCAATGCATGGTGGACAAATTTGAGAGAAAACAAAGAAAAATGAAGCAAGCTTTTGAAATTGGTTTGGAACCATAAGAACAAGCAAATGATTGTCCCATTGCATGAAACAACTGAAACCTTGTTACCAGATGAAAGGACATAACGAAATTCATTCTGAATCTGTCAGAGATGTCACTTTCATCAAGGAAAAACGAAATCTAAAACTTAGGAAAGGGAGAATGAAAATGTTTCGTAGGAATGGAGTGAAAACACACAGAGGAGGTTCTAAGTATTTACTTTGAAGTGTCTGCCTCAATTTCAGTCTCTGGATCCAAGCAAATTACTTTCCCTTGGCTGAAATAATTGGAAGATATGTTTTCAGAACCCCAGACTTAGTTTTACTCATGGAAGAATAAAAGTTTTCGGTACAGAAGCTTCTGAATTTCTGGAGGACAAAGTAGCCCTTGCTTTCAAAGAGTTGACAAAGCGCTTCCCAAACTTTTTGATTCCCAAACTTTTTGATTCTCAAAGTTTGGGAAGCGCTTTGTCAACTCTTTGAAAGCAAGGGCTACTTTGTCCTCCAGAAATTCAGAAAAGAGCGATATGGTCGGTTTGCAGAGTGAACACGTGGGCAGGGACGTGGAGTATGCTAAAGGCCACCCTGGGTTCGCTCAGAATGAATTATGACAGGCAAACTGCATTTCTACTACTCCAAATGCCTTTGTCGACCAGGTAGATCGGGGAGATACCACAGACACAGGATATCTGGATGCCAGCAAGATGTTTGACAAAGTTTCTTACACGTGTATTAATTTTTACCTCTATTTATCTGACTACTCTGTTTCCCCAGGTAAGTGCATTCTCTGTGATGACAGGGAGTGTTCGTTTCATTTCCTGGACATATCTACTTCCTGGTACATTGTAGACTCTCAACAGATATTTACTAAACTTACAATCTTTTTATTTCCAAAGGGGAAACTGTAGACTGCTTGATAGTATAGTCAAATGGTTCATTTTTATTTGTTTACATATTCTCAAGGAGTTTTCGTTCATTCATGGGACTGGTATCAACCTAAAGAGTTCCGTGGCCATTAGCTGTCATATTCCAGTCTCCATCCAGTCCTCTCCAACACTGATGTTCTTGCCTGTGATCAGGAACAGCCTGGCATGGGAGACTGGGAGTAGCAAGGGCCACCGTTCAACTTCCCATCCCAATCCCTTTTTCTTCTTGAATGGATGGCCGTGCCCACGACAAATATTAATTCCTGAAAACATTAATTTCTTAATATTAAGGATGGATACCAGCATCAACCTAGTTAGACTCTTCTATGTACTACCTGACTTTAACATACATAAACACCTAGTCTGCGGCTGGACATGTCGTAAACCCTCAGTAACTGTGCATTCTTTTTCTTACATTCTCCTTTTCGTATTCATGCGGTTCGCAGCGGGCATGGAATCAGGGATAAGGGAAAATGTGAGATCACAGGATTAGGACCAAAAAAAATAATAATAATAATAGCTTGAGACACTAGAAGAAAAAAAGGCCACAAAGGTAGAGAGGCAATTTGGTAGTGCAAAACGTTCTTTACCTTCGTTTAGAAAAATCAATTCTACAGATACAGGGTGCGGATGACCAGATTTATTTGCAGTGCATGTGAACAAGGAACCGATTGACACAAATCCTGGGCTGTGTTATTGTAAGCCTCGTGTTCACAGAGAGGGAGGTGACAGTTCGTTTCTGCTCTGCTGGGTCAGATCACACTTGGATATAACCTGATATAATGCCTAGTTCTGGACATCAAAACTCAAAAAGGCCCTGAGCAAACTGGAGTATGTTGCAAAGAATTCAACAAAATGAATCTGACGCATGGCAAAATCACTAGGATTGGAAAACAATGATTTAATACCCAGTGTTGTAGAGGATATAGTGCAATAATCACTCCTAGAGAGAGTTGATCAGGATGAAATTGGTATAACCTTTCTGGAGGACATCTTGACATGGATCAAAGCTTTAAATATGTCAATATCCTCTACCCAGCAATTCATCTTCCCACTCTTAAAAAAAATTCTACACATGGATACACAAGGATGAGTAGAAAGGTATATATCTTTAGGAGTGTGCGTTATAATATTATAGTGAAAAATTGCAAACTTCGGAATTTAAACAATGGGGAATTGATTAACTAAATGATGACACATCGATATAGTAGAATGTGGCAGACATTAAATGGTATCGGAGTCAATACTTAATGACACGGGATAATGGGTAAGATATATTTTATTTAGCTTAATTTTAATTTCACGATCTCAGTGTATTTTCAAATAAAGAACTGGTGAACTTAAGGGTCAAGCTGCTGCCCTTGAGATCAAGCCCTGCTCGAGGCTCAGATCAGCAACCCTGGGATCGAGCTGGTGATCCTGGGATCAAGTTGGCGACCTCAGGATAGAACCAGTGACCTTAGTTCTCTGGAATGACACTGTATCCACTGTGCCACTGCCTAGGGCAAGAAAAATGTTAAATACTCCAACTCTTACTATCCAGAAAATAATGATTAGAGCACCTTAATATGCTTACTTGTATATATGCGTATGTGGATATATATGCACACGTTGTGTCTGTATGCATACTTTGTGTGCGTGTGTGTGTATTTTAAAAACAGAATAGGATTTTTTTTTACTTACAGTTTCAAAATATGCTTTCTAAAAGTTAGTTTATAATGCTAGATCATGAACAACTCAGAATAACTTTTACTGTTCTCTAATAAATTTTACTTTTATTTTCTTCGTATTAAAATGTATTTGTTTTTGTTATACACCCTCAGTGGAAATCACACCAAATATCTGCAATTGTGTCTAAGATTACATATATGGAAGAAATTCCCTTTTGCATTCTTCTCTGTATGCTTTTTCACTCAACAATGTATCGTGGAGAGGTTTGCGTGTCAATACAGATCTATGTCACTGTATTTAGTGGTCTCATGAAAGTCTGTTTTAGAGATATGCCGTCACTTTTTAAATCGGTTCCCTGTAAGTGGGCTTCTGGTCATTTCCTTTCTTTTTCTGAAATTATAAACAATTATGTTTAATTCTATTTTACCATAAAGGTTTTCTTTTTAGCCGTAAAGATCTTTAAAATTTCAACATAAATCCCAAGAATGCTATGGAATCTTCCTTCCTGGGGGACCAGATAAGCCAGCGTTTGAGTTCAGGTCTTGCCTCCCTCGGCTCGTTTCCCCATCTGGAGGAATAGGAATATGTGTGGCCACAGCTGGGTAATGCGCCTGGCACTGTGCCGGGTGCGTAGTCATGCCCGGTGGCAGGCAGCAGTGTGGTCAAAGCATTTCAAGGGGTGGATGTGTATGACATGTGTGGTGTCTCCCTAGAGCTCAGAACACAGTGTGAGTTGTGTGGTTGAGGGGGTAGAAGTTTCAGCTACTTTCCAACCCTTTTCAGGACTGGCATTGTTCGCATTCCTCGGATGGTCGGGGGTCAGATGGGCTTTTTGCATTCCCAAACTACGTATTTCTCGATCCGGTGCAGTTCTGGGCAATCTAAAATGCAATATCACTGTCACCAGCTCGAGGAAGACACAGAGCCTGAATAATATAACATGTCACCACCATCCATCATGATACCAAGAGTGCGGGAGATGGAGCGTGGAGGGGTAGGCTTACCAGAGGCTGCCTAGCGGGTTTGTGGACAGGACAACCCAGTCAGAGAAGGTAGGCTTACAGGAAAAAAACAATGAGTTAATCTTCCAGGCCCAGGAAGGACCACACAGCCTAATTCCTGTTCCAGCCTTTCCCATAATATGCCTTTCAAGTTGTTCCGATGCCCTGATTTGCTTTAAACTTCTGCTCCAGTTCCTACCTTGCTACCTAATATCTTTGTCATCTTGGGGAAATTCTAAATATCTCTGAATATCTCAGTTCATTTATCAGCAAAATTGAGATAATTCTCTTGTAGAGGGCTTAGCATTGTGCCTGGAATATCTTAATTTCCCCTTTCCAGAAAGTAAGCTCCAGGAAGTCAGGAAGTTTTTGTCTGTCATCCTCAATGTCTAGAAAAGTGTATGGCATAGAGTGGACACTAAGTTGATAATTGTTAAATGAATGAACAGACAAATGAGTAACTGTTGTGATTTTGTTTTTAGATGACCAGTGGGTCCAAGACAGACTGAATGGTCACCCATTGCCTTCTCAAACACTGGGTCAGGACTCAGGGTGCCTGAGCTTGGCCTTTTTCTCAGTGTAGCTCTGGAAAGCTTCCTCTCTGTGTTAAATCTCTTCTCTGTCTCTTCCTTCCCCTCCCTCCCCTCTCTTCATAACCCCCCATTCTACAGTTGTCTCATCAGTCTTGAGAACAGAGAATTAAATTTTAACGTGTAATTTTTTTTCTTTTTAGTGAGAAGAGGGGAGATAGAGAGACAGACTTCCGTAGGCACCCCTACCAGAATCCACCCAGTAACCCCCTGTCTGGGGCCAATGGTCTGCCTATATGTGGCCAGTGCTTGCAATTGAGCTATTTTTAGCACCTGAAGTGGAGACTCCATGGAGACATCCTCAGCGCCTGCAGCTGTTGCGCTCAAACCAATTTAGCCATGGTTGCAGGAGGGGAAGAGAGAGAGAGGGGGGGGGGGAGGGGGGGAGCAAATAGTCACTTCTCCTTTGGGCCCTTACCAGGAATGGAACCCGAGACATCCACATGCCAGCCCGATGCCCTACCACTAAGGAAACTGGCCAGGGCCTTAACATTTTATTGAGGTAAAATTCATGTAACATAACATTAACCGTTCACAATTTTAAAGTGTGCAATTCATTACTGTTTAGTAGATTTACAAGGGTGTGCAACTGTCACCTCTGTGTAGTTCTAAGACATCTCCATCACACCAGTCAGAAACCACATACTCGGTCACAGTCACTGTTTCTCTTCTTTCTCTGCCCCGCCCTGGCAACCACCATGCTCTCTGTGGGTTTATTTCTTTTGGATATTTTATATAAATAGAACCATATGATATATAACATTGTATCTGCCTTCTTTCACTTAGCAGAATGTTTTCAAGGTTCATCCACATTGTGCCATGTCAGCATTTCCTTTTCATAGTTGAATAATATTCCCTTATATAGAGAGACCACATTGTGGTTATCCCTTCAGCAGTTGATGGTCATTTGTTTGTTTATTTTTCCTACTTTTTCACTATTGTACATAGTGCTGTGATGGACATTCAAGTACCAGTATCTTCTGGAATACCCTATGTTCATTCCCTTTGGGGTATGCCTAGGGACAGAATGGGTAGTTCCTGTGTCAAGTTTGTGTTTAACTTCTTGAGGAATTGTCTAACTATTTTCCACAGTGGCGGCACCAGTTTGCATTCCCACCAGCAATGTCTGAGATTTCCGGTTTCTCCATGTCCATTCCAACACCTGTTGTTTTCTCATTCTGTTGATTATGGTCAACCTGGTAGATATGAAGTGGTTGTTTGTCATCTTGTGGCTTTGATTTGCATTTCCCTAATGACTAATCTTTTCAATAGAACAGAGGCTTTTCAATGAGACAAAAGCTAGGTTCTCATGGCGGGGGGCTGTGCCATTTGTAAGTTGTGTGATCTTGGATAAGTAGCATCGAGGCTCTGATGGTTGGTTTGCCCTCAGTTAGACTGAGAGGATTCTTACCTCTCAGACCCCTGTGCAGTGGAGATGGGGTACTGCATGTACAGTGCCCAGGGCAGTGCCTGTCACACTCTGAAACCTGCTTGGCCCCTCTTCTTCATGGCTCCATCTGAGACCATTCCAGGGCCCTTGGAACAATGGCAGATGAACTTACGATGCCCCTTCTTTTCTCTTGCCCGTCCTTGACCTTTCTCACTTTCTCTCAGCTTCTAAATGAAAATACTTGAGCAGCCCTGAATAATTAATGTCTGTCCTTCAGGTCACAAAATCAACAATTTTGTGTTAAAATGTTGGCAGAGGGGGTCCTTTTCCATTCGACTGAGTCATCTCCGAGTCGGTCTATGCTTGGCCTGTGTCCCCTTCAGATTATAGAGATGCCCTGAGGCTAGATGCCCTGGATGGCTGCCACCTCCCTAGGATGTCACAGAAGGCAGGGAGTCACCATTCCCACTGTTCAGTGATTCATTTTCTCCTAATAAACCTGGGTAAGCATAGAGTAAATGAATGGGCCCTCAGCATCCCTCTTCGGTCTTTGTGGTAACTGTTTATATGTGCCATACAACTTTCCTCATGGTGACCCGTGAGCTCAGAGTTACTGTCCCTCTTTTAAAGATGAATTCAGAGAGGTTAGGTGCTTTGTCCAAGCCCACTCAGCCAGTCAGTGAGACCAAGGATTAGAACTCATGTCTGACATCAGTACCCTGATTTCTTTCCACAGAAGTGTGTTATCTCATGTGGCTCATGGATTACACCAGCGTAGAGACCTGCTAGACTCTCAGTGCCTTGGGTCAGAGACAATGGCTATTGTCTTTTAATGGAATCTGAGCTACACCATTTCTTATCCAAGTCACATTAAAAAATGATTCAACACCTTAGTGTGGCCTGTGGCTCATTCATCTCTCTCCTGTGCCCAAATGCTGGCCCTTAATTATGCTCAGTAATAATGGTTGTGTAGGGGCTGCCAGAACTGGGTTCTCCAGCAGGGTGGGCACTGGACATGCGGGTGGTCTCCACTGAGCTGTGCTGAAGCATAAAAAAGACACTGGATTTTGGAGACTTTTTGTACAAAATATATAAAATATTTCAGTATAATAATAATTTTACAGTAGTTACATGTTAAACATGGCAATATTAAATACAACATATTGCAAAAATTAATGCTTATTTCTACCTTTTTAGTGTGGCTACTAAAACATTTAAAATTGCATGTGTTGCTTACATGATAGTTTCATTGGATAGGCTGGAGTAGAGGCAGCCTCATGGAGTCTCTGTTTCCATTCTGAAAATGGTACTTAAGGACGGTGGTGAGGGTCAGAGATGTCGGAATGGAGAAACTGAAGAAGTCTCCATGGTAGTCAAGGGCCTGATGTCTGTGTGGTTGGACATATGGGGTGATGCAGGCATCCCTAGGATTTTGCCAAGCCTAATTAGAATTGCTACCAATAGCCTGACCTGTGGTGGCGCAGTATATAAAGTGTTGACCTGGAACGCTGAGGTTGCCGGTTCAAAACCCTGGGCTTACCTGGTTAAGGCACATATGGGAGTTGATGCTTTCTGCTTCTCCACTCCTTCTCTCTCTCTCTCTCTCAAATGAATAAATAAAATATTTTTAAAAATTCCTACCAATAGCCCAATGACACAGGTTCAAGGGAGGAGCAATGAAAAGTGGGAAGTGCACCCTGGTCCTGAGAGCAGCTAAGGGACCTGCCCATCTGCAGAGGGCAAGTAGTCAGGCTTGGTCCCCACTCCACCCCCCCACACATGTGTGCTCGCACCTTCCCAGGCTAGCTAGCAACGAGGCAGGCTTTGCAGGTGGGCAGACCTGATTTCGGTTCCAGCGCCCTCACTCACTGCCTCACCTCCCTTCTCTGAGACCCGGTGTATTCATCTGTAAAACAAGGCTCATAATGCCTTCCTCGCAGGGATGGCTGTGGACAATGAGGCATTGACTGGTACGTAGTTCACTGTCCGCCAGCATAGAGACCCAGGGAAAGGGCTCCACAGCCCCAGTCTGAATATGAATTGCAGCTCCGCTACTTATAAGTTGTGTGGCCCTGGGATAATTAATTTCCTTGTGCCTACATGTCCTCATCCATTAAAATGGGAATAAAAATAGCAACCTACTTCTCAGGGTTACTGTAAGGATTAAGCAAGTCAATACATGTAAAGGGTTTTACCTGGCAGGGAGAGAGTGCTATACAAGGGATAGTTTTTCTTATTATATTAGAATTGCCTGCGAACTTCTTCATTATCCCCAGTAGACTATCCCAGTAAAGAATGAGTCCTGTCTGCCATGTCCACAAT
This sequence comes from Rhynchonycteris naso, assembly GCA_037038555.1. Classification (NCBI taxonomy): domain Eukaryota; kingdom Metazoa; phylum Chordata; class Mammalia; order Chiroptera; family Emballonuridae; genus Rhynchonycteris; species Rhynchonycteris naso. Next base: position 17,071,706 of record CM072996.1, read on the forward strand.
GGCCGGCCAGGGCATAAGGGGTCATTTGTTGGGAAAGGAAGAATGATAAAAACAAGGGAGAGAGGATGGGGAGAGGGAGGATTTATCTGGTACATTTAAAGGATTGGGGTGCTATTAAGGGGCATGTGGGAAGGGCTGGGGAAGACCCAGCTCCCTCCTTTGTTTTCTGCTGCCCAAAACTCAGCTGGAAGATTGGCAGATGCTTCCTGTACCTAAGGCAACTATTTTATTGGATGCCTTTATTTTTCCTTGGCTTAGAATTATGTGTAGATGAGCAAAAATCCTCCCACCCCTTCCTACCTGCTTTCCTCCCTCCCTCCCTTCCTACCTGCTTTCCTCCCTCCCTCCCTTCCGTCCTCCCTCCCTCCTTCTCTCATTCCTTCCCTTTCTTCCCTTCCTTTTTTCCTTCCTTCCTTTTCCCCTTACTTCTTTCCTACCTTTTTCTGTAACAGTAACATATTTGATGACAATCTGAAGAGTTCTGCTGGCCCCTGTAGAGCTGTGCTCTGTTACTGCCCCCAGCGTCTATGCAGAGCCCCAGCCAGCTCCAGCTCCATTTCAGAGGAGGACTTTAAAGGGGCCATGGCGTGCGGTGTAATCTGGACCTTTTCCTGCTGTCTCCAGCCCTACCCTAGTTGCTGGGGGTTGGGGGGGGGGTCACTAAGGGGCAGGGATAGACCATGACTGAAGACAAGTCACGTTTGGAGGCAAATATCATATGTTTCTTGTACTCTTTCATTCATTGCAACTTACTATCTCAAGAAAGGGGAAGGACAGGTATCAATTTTTCCATTTTACAGAGATTTAAACCGAGAGGCCTTGTCACAAGTGGTTACACATTTGAGTTTGGCCATTGCTCATGATTAGCTAATCACTTTCTTTTTCTGAACCTTGGTTGTTTCCTCTGTAGAGTGGGCATCACGAGAGCGCCCTCCTCTGAGTACTGTGAGTTTGGAATGAGGTGATGTGTGCAAAGATCAAGTACACAGTACTCAGAACTTTGATACTTAGAAAGCAATCTGCTTTTCCCAAGGTTCCCTTTTGAGTTGTTTCCAGGAAAGCAATTTGTATTCCCCAAAGCCCATTTTTGGAGCTGGACAGACTAGCCCTGAATCCTAACCCTCCTACTCATCTTCTCGGTGACTTGTAGCACATAACTTTGCTCATGCATGTCTTTGTGTCTTTGTTTTATTATCTAGCTTGTTAATTACACCTTCCTTAGGATGATGATTATGTGCGAAAACATATAGTGTAGACGTCTTCTGGGTACGAAGTAGTTGCTCCACAGGTTGGTGGAATGAATGAATGAGAGAGTGAATGCACAATGACAGAATTGGAGAGAGTGCCTGCAGGTGGGCTGTCTGTGTACTGAACACCAATTCAATACTCCACCAGAGGAAATGGCATAGTAAGTCCTCTTGGGAATTGAATAATTGCTTCCTCTAATGTCTGTTTTTCTTCTTCTCAGGTGGAATGTTTGCATGGATACTAGGTTTCATTCGTGCTTCATTCAAAAGATGTGAAATATCATTTGATGCAGATCAAGAGGTCCCTGGTTCAAATCGTCCTCCAAAAACAAACAAACAAAAAGATGTGAAACATTTCTAGAGAAGGGAGGTCTCCCTCTACCCACATCCCTCAGCCACTGACCTCTCCATTCAGGACAACCACTTTTGCCAGATTCACGAATCTGCTCCCAGGGATAGTCTATTGGTGTGGAGGTCTAACACACCATACACCATTTTCCAAACCAAAGTTCCTCCGTCTTTCTGCCCACCATGTGCACCCAACGTGCTCTAAGCTGAAGCCCTGCCTTCCCTGTTTCCTCTCCGGGGTAAACATCCCTTCAATTCTTCTTTTTCCACATTCTGTGCATATATATATAACAGTAAAATAAGACAGCAAGCTCAGAACTAGAAATTATCCACATCCTTTTCTGCAGGGTTACCTGCTAGTCGTATTTGGCATGTTTCATTTCAGCCTGTCTTCTTCATCAGTTTTGCAATCAGCTATCGTAGTGTATGAATGAATGCGTCGCCCTTTTTGCCTTTGTTCCTGAGTTTGCCCCAGGAGCCACCTCTGTCCCCAGCTCCTGCTCCCCATCCTCACTGCCCCTGCCCTCCCCAGACCCTGTCTCCTCTCACCTGGTGCTCTCTGAGCCTCCTAGCTGCCCTCCCTCCCTGGAACCCACTCTGAGGTCTGTGTGCTGCTGCCACGCCTGTCTGGGTATGCACAGCTATTGACTCATTCTCTTGCTCCGGAACCTTCCATGACATCCGTCCTCAGTGTGACACTTGGCTCCTTCCACTGTGTGGCTCCAGAGTACGTTCCCTAGTTTGTACTCTGCCTGATGTGGCCTCCACCTTCCCACACTTCCCCCCCTGCCCCCGGGGACACTCACTGGGACTCCTCTTTCTACCACTGAAGCCCCATCCATTGTTCCAGCCCTAACTTAAATCTTTCTTCCTCCATAAAGCCCTCCCTGGTCATCTGTGTTCTGGTGGACGGCCCTCCCCCATAAGCTCAGGGTGTCATTGTGTGGAAAGCGTAGCCATGAATTATGTTAAAGACGCCATTGGACCCCATCTGACACCTTGACTCGCTTATGATCCCCTGGTTGTCAAGGACCGGGTTGTATCTCTATGTCCAGTGTCTGCCTGTGGGCCTGCCGTATAGTAAGCCTTTGACTGAAATGTGTGCGAAATTAAGTCACCTAGAGTGTGTTCTGAGTGGCGGGCTCATCGTGCTAAGTGACAGCAGAGCTACTGATGACTTTGTAGCCACCACGGACCGCGCATTTTACATATCACATCTCCTTTCATGTTTAAAGAAATCCTGCATGGTAAAGAGTTAGTGTCCCTATTTTAGGAAGAAGGAACGCAGGGCCCAGAAAGCTGAGCCCTTCCTCGAGGTCACAGAGCCCCTAGAACCTAGATCCTCTTCCCTGCAGGGTCTGAATTCCTTCTATAAATCGTGCCGACTCCTGGGTTGCTTGGGATTTATGGAAAGAAGTTGGGGGCTGGGGCTATTGCTCTTTGGGATGGATGAGGGACTTAACTTGCTTCAGGAGGCCAGAGTGACTAATGGGGTGTGCTTCCTCGTAGGGGGACTCAGCTTTGGGAGAACCAAGGGGACATCAGGGTCGGAGGCAGACGACGAAACGCAGCTGACGTTCTACACAGAGCAGTACCGCAGCCGTCGCCGCAGCAAAGGTAACAGAGGTCTCGGGGGGCGGGGGTTCCAGAACTGAGCACGGAGGAGGAAAACCATATACGGGAAGCAGATACTGTGCTTAAGGGCAGGCCCGACCTCTTCTTCAGCCGCTGGTCCCAGTCCAGTGGCCACGGCGCTGGGCATCGAAACCCCGGCTGGACGAGTGGTCGTCATCATGTCCTTTCCCTCTGTATTTTTGTGTTCTTTCCGGCCCACTTCCTTCATCAAAAGATGTAGGGATGGTATTTTTAAAGTTTATGCAGGTTTTTTTTTTCTTTAAATTCAGCGCAGGAAGCAACTAAGAGAATCAGATGAAAAGGAAAAGAGGAAAAAAGGAAATCCATCAAACGCAGGTTAGCTCGGTGCGGTGGTCTGGGCCAGGCTGTTGGGTAGTTCTCAGCACAGGCTGGCGGATTAACTCAGAGGGTCTCAGCCATCAAAGGGCCAAAGGAAACAGGCTCAGCAGTGAGCTGTCCAGAGCCTATGGGACAGAGCCCGGGTGTATTCAGGAAATCCTACTTCCTGGACACTGAGTCCAGAGGGAAGGTTCTCCAGCTGGTTCCTATAAACATGACACCATGTGACTCTGCAGGCTGTTCCTTCAGTCCATGGAATGAGTGTCGCTGCATGATTATTGGTCACAATGGCACTCAGTGCAAGGACATGTCAAAACGCTGAGGCCGGACTCCTTAAAGGGCTGCAGTCCATGGTTCTCTGGGAAACACTGTGCTCTGAAGGGAACATAGAGTGTGTTTCAGGAAGTTACCTGTGAATGGGATGCCTCACGCCTGAGTGTTTTTATTATAAGGATGGGGAATTAGCAAGTTCAAGAGTGTATTCCTAGAAGACAACACGCAGTGGTTCAGGGTAGATCCGTTGGCTTAGTCCAGGCCCTGGACAGAGGCGAGGGCCCTCTGGCAAACATGAAGGCAACTGGCCCCCCAAAGCACATGGCAGCCTGTGGGCCTCCTGCCTCTCCAAGAAGTGGGCCAGGGAAGTGCCTGAGGTCAGGAAGAGGAGGCGAAGCTTCCCCACAGAATGGTTCTTCCTGCGTTCCACCCACAGGTGATGATGTTCAGAGTGTACAGATCACATAGCTTCTCTGGGCTCCTTCTGCTCTTGAGCAAGTTTCTATCTTCCCAATACCTCAGGGTTTTGTTTGTTTGTTTGTTTTTTCTGTAAAATCGGTCTTATAAAACTGCCTCACAGAGTCGTGAAGATGAATTTTGGTTATGATAAAGAAATGTATTGTGGTGCCTGGAACATAGTAAGGACAAAAAAATAGTAGATGTTATTAATGTCAGTTCAATTCTCGTTATTGTTTTTTATATCTCACTGATACCTTTCACTGGAGAGGCCCCGTGTGGGGGAGTCTCTGTTGGCACCTAACCTGGGAAGGTTTCGCAGCCTCTGCAGCCATTAGTATAATTGGGCTCTCTCTCCTTCCCATGTGCGCGGGCTGTCTGGTATCGGCTGCATTGGAGATCTAGAAGTTGGTGATGACTGATTCTTGACCTATCTTCTCTCCACTCCCCGAATCAGAATTCAGACTGGGGAAGGTGGGTCTACTCTGCAGGACTGGGCTGTGTTCAGCTAATGGGGAGAAAGAAAAACATTCATCACTGAGCGTTCCCCTCGTAAATCGGAGTTAAACTTTAGAAACGAAAGCAAAAGCATGCTGCAGGATATCAGAGGGACGATTTGGCTTGGCGCCTCTGCACACTCCCTAAGGTGGGACTGTGTTTCCAGAACGGGAAGGGTGCCGGGCTGCAATGCACCCTCCACACACACCTTCCTCCCTGGCCCTCTTGTCAGCTGAACGCCAAAGCTTGATCTTGTCCTCTGCTTAGTGTCCACTAAGGACAAGTCCCTCTCCCTCCACCGCGGTTTCCCCCACATCTTTCTCTTCCTCCACAGTATCCTGGGTTTGTTTGCTTGCTGGTCTGTTTTAGTTCGTTTTTTTTTTTGCCCTCTTTCTTTTCTTCTTCTGTCTTTCCTCTACCATGGCTTTCTTCTCCTTGTTCTGCCTTTTCTTTTGTTCTCTTCTGTGTGTTCTCTCTCTTCTTTCCATCTCTTCTTGTCCCCTTTCCCACGGATCTCTGCTCTTTTCCCAGCTATATCCTGGAGAATCCCCCCCCCCTTCTTTCACATATACGTCAAATACGTGTTCAGCACTGTGTGGCTGACACGCGTTCAGGGACTGGGAACACGAACCAAGCAAGCATTTTTATAGATCTCTACCCTTGTGTACCTCATATTATATCAAATAACAAATATAGTAGATGGTGGCAAAGGCTAAGGAAAAAGAATGCAACAAGGGCGGGCTTTGAGAGAGTCAGGAAGAGTCATGAGTGTAGATTCCCTGAGCACAAGTTCCCCTGCCCCGTGTTGCAGGGAACGCATTCCTGACTCTGTAGTTGATATTGTCAAGGTCATCGCTGCTGCTGTTGCTGCTGTGGTTGTTTGTTGAGCACAGAGAGTGAACTTGGCCTTGGCAAAGCCTCTGTTCCGGACAATTAAATGACAGCCCAATGTCCATTTCTGCGGATACCTCCTGGGAGAGGCTGTGACCCCTTTGTGCTGTTTCTTCTACATGGTGCAGGCGCCTAGATGTCTTCAGAGCTCACTGCTGTAATGGGAACAGTGCGCAGTACAAAGGTGAGCAGGGGTGAAGGGCAGGTCTGGGAGTCCTTGGGGAGGAGAGAGCAATGAAACCGAGAGCATTAAGAGCATGAATTCTTGCTGCAGGCTGCCTGGGTTCAAATCCCAGCCCTGCCACTTGCTAGTGGTGCCATCCCGAATATGAACCTTAGCTCTCTGTCCATCAGTTCCCTAATTGAAAAATTAATAAGATTAAAGCTCTAGGAGATTGGTTTAAGAATTACAATTAGTTGGTATCTGTGAAGCAGACAGGTAGGTCTGAGGAGGGAGAGAAGTCATGGTGAGGCTAAGCCCTTGGGCGAGGAGCATAGGACCGAATGTGCAGACAGATCTCGGGTCTGCTGCCAGTACTCCCTGTGACCTAGGTCAGGTCACGCCACATGGCCAGGCCCTCGCTTTTGTATCTGTAACCTGGGAGGGCTGGATCTCCGCTGTCCCTTTACACGCAGGTCAGTGGTACTGGCCGTGTATCTGTGAGAACCCCCTGCTCAGGAAATGTACCTGCCTTCCAGCTCCTGCAACTTTGCCCCATGTCTGCCTCCTCTGTGCCCAGTGCCTCTCTCCTTTCCTGGTTCTCCTTTGGGAGAACTGTCTGCCCCTGGCATGACAGTGGCTGGTGTCATCTCCTTTGGCTGTGCCTTCACCCCCAGGCCTGCCTTCACGTCATCCCAGCTTCTCCCTCACCCCTGCCACTCCATCTCCCATGCCAGCTCTTCTTTAGCACATGCGATGGTCCAGGTGTTCCCTGTGGTCTGCCCGGGGCCAGCCCGCCGTCATACAGAGGAGAGGATAAAGGACAGTGATATAGGGGAAGAGACAGACATACCAGGAAAGGCCACCCCTCCGCTGGCTGAAAGCAGCCATCTGATTGCACTTAGAAGCCAAAGCTCTACCACATTTATTTCCATCTGAAAACAGGTCTGGGCTGTGTTCCCCAAATCTACGGGCAGGTAGACGTGGGTCAAGGCGTTCAACTGTTGCCATCTTTGAAGTGCTTAGAAAGAAGTGGTGACAGAAACAGGGGTCTTTAATCCTAGATTTGCCACCAAATTTTCTACGTGACCTTGGTCAAGTCACTGCCTGTTTCTGATCTTAATTTCCCAACCGAAAAGTACAGGTTGAGAAAGGTTGTCCTAGAACAAGTCAGTAAATTCTGATTAAGGTCTTTCTGAGGGTCCAGCAGGAGACTGAAGGGTGCTAAGCAGGATGTGAAAAGGCATGGGAAGAAAAAATATAACCAGATGTTATCTGGGTGGTTCATGCTGTCCCAGTTTTGAGGGAAGAGAGAGGTGGAGGAACACTGGAGAAATGTGGGAGGACTTCCTGGAAGAGTTGAAGTTGAAAAGTGACCTGGGCCCAGCTATGGCTCTGTCACAGTCCACCCTCATACCATGAGCCAATAGTCCCAATACTCTGGTCTTTAAAATGGGATCATAATACCTCCCTCTCGGGGTAATTGTGAGGGTTAAATATAACTACAAGTCTTGGCAGTAATTTATCCTTTTTGCCATCCCAGTTTCTGCTATCTGTATTCTTTGTTTATAAATGGCTAAAATCGCCTTCTCAAGAGTCTCACTTAGCTGTATGCAACCTAATAAAAATGTAAATAGGAATCAGGTCTCTTCTCTACCTGGAGTATGGGATGTGAACTTTCTACGACCCACAAGCCTGGGAGTGCTGTGGCTTGCCCCTCCCCGCAGGGCTCTGTCTGACCTTCCCACTCTGGCCTCTTCTCCAGCCCTTCCAGGGCTGTTCTGCAGAGCCTTCGCACAGGTTCTCTCCTGGGTCACTCCCCTGCCTTCTGACTCACTCCCACTCACAGTGACATCTCCGCTTATATGGCATGTCTTCAGCTGAACCATCCCACACTGTTTCCTTGTGTTATTCTGTACCAGACCCTGTGTTCTCCCCTGTCTGTAGATTTCACGGCTGGTGTAATTTTACACTTACAGGTATGTTCTCTGAGCAGTGTCTGTGCGCTCCACGGAAGCGGCATGCCACGGGGGTGGGTCCGTTGGTTTTTGTACCCAGCTTTCGGTCCCCAAACATGAGGAGGGATCGATAGTAGGAACTGCCTTCATATTTTGGAATGAATGAATGATGAATGAATGAATGAAAAACATGCCTAGCCCAATGTCTGGATTATTATAAGTGATCTGGGTGAATGCTGCTTTTCTGTCACCTCCTCTTGTTTTCTCTGACTCCATTGCCCCTTGCCAGAAATGGGTCCACTCTTTCCTTCTCCCTCCTGCTCATTCTCCCAGCACTTCAGGGTCACCAGGGGAGGTCATCAGGTGACAAGCCTGGTAGTGAGAGGAGGGCCTGAGGACTGATGTTGAAAACCAGCTCTGCCTGGGCTCTTCAGCACCCAGTGGAGTGTGTGAAATTTGAAGAGATGTGACAAGTCCAGGGGGTTCCCTGGCAGAGAGGGATGTGCCCCAGGGCGGGCGGTAGAAGAGTGCAGGGAATGGGGGAAGGAAGACTATCAAACAGGCTTTTCCTGCCTAGCTCTCTCTCTTTAGTGTGCCTCAGGAAAAAGTAGAAGTCCCATTAGATTCTGCCGGAGTGGTGTGGCTGTGAGTTCTGACTTTAGTTCATCTCCTTTGCAAGGCTAGGCTTTTTTTAAATTTTTTTTTTCTTTTATTCATTTTAGAGAGGAGACACAAAGTGAGAGAGAGAGAAAGAGAGAAGGGGGGAAGGAGCTGGAAGCATCAACTCCCATATGTGCCTTGACCAGACCAGTACAGGGTTTTGAACTGGCGACCTCAGTGTTTCCAGGTCGATGCTTTATCCACTGCGCCACCACAGGTCAGGCTGCAAGGCTAGGCTTTTAGCGTCCAGGTGCTTCTCTCTATGTGGAATAGAGCTGTTGACACCTAAGCCACAAAGTAAGTCTTGAGGTGGGAGGTCCCAGAACTCACCCACAGGCGCTTCAGAAATTTTGTTCTTTCCTCCTGACATTCCCCTTTTCCTGAAAACATTCTGAACCCCAAACTAAATCAGCTAAACTTTTACTCGAGGCAATAAGATCCCCTGGAAAAGAGATTTATGATCGAGAGTGAGACTCAGCCCTAGCTTCTCTGAGCATTGGGTTCTTGATAGGGAAATTGGAGGTGTTATCCAAAGGCCTCTGGTCTGGCCAGGTGGACTCATAGCCATCAGTGGTGAGTGGAGTAAAGGAGAAGAGACGAAACGACTGAGAAACAGGGACTGAGAGACCAAATGTGTGTCTGGCGGGATTTCCTAAATCACACCCTTTTCTGTAGATGGCCAGTTAGTGAACAGTTTTTGGCTTTGCAGGCCATATAGTGACTGTTGGAGCTATTCAACTCTGCTGTCATGCCTTGAAAACTGCCATCGACAATACATGAATGGATGAATGAATGAATGAATGAATCAATGAACATAAGTGTGTCCTAATAAAACTTTATTCCTAAAAAGTAAAGTACACACACACACACACACACACACACACACACACACACACACCACACACACGCAACAATACAACAGTCAGCTGACGGGTGCCCTAAATAAACCATCCTTGTCATACTAGTGGTCTCACCTGTAAGGTTCATGCAGGAAACATAAGTGAAATGCCACTCATGTGATTTGTGAAATGAATCTGATTTCATATCATACATGATCATGCTGCCTACAGGATTTTGTTTGTCAAGCAAAAACTTCTATGTTTGGTTAACTAACCAGTTAATCCATCACTTGCTTGAAGTTTGCCAATTCTCATGGTGTTCTACAAAACTAATGAATTAAGTACCTGGATATGGAAGGTGCCCACTGGGAAGGCATCTCTTAAACCAGAGATGACACTATATGTAGCAAAGGCCACTGGACCCCGGGTTAGGAGGTGAGTCTTGATGGCTCCTCCCTCAGCCCGAACTCACTCAATGGCCCTTGAAAAACACTCCTTCTTGGAGCCTCAGGTTTTCTATCTATAAAACAAGGATATATATGCCTCGTGTCATTAGTCTGAAGCTCATTCAAGTCTAAACTATATTTATAGAACAGTGGTTCTTAACCTGGGTTCTATCGAACCCTAGGGGTTTGATGAGTCGGTCTCAGGGGTTCAGAGAAGCCTCTGCCGCGGAGGCCAGAATAAAGTAATACTGTAATTTGTTGTGAGTTCGTGCACTTTGTTGGTTTTGTTCTTTGAGCAAGGTGATGTTCATGCACGGCTCATTTTGTGCACCAGTAAAAAAACATATACCTTTGTCTTGAATTTGGAAAAAAATCATATTTTATTTATCACTAAAGAAGGGTTCGGTGAATGCGCATATGAAACTAGTGGGTACGGTACCTCAAAAAAGGTTAAGAACCACTGTTATAGAATAAACACCATACTAAGCATGATCCAGGGCAGTGTGGGAAATGGGCGTGAGGGGCCCCCAGCCTCAGGGTGGTTAGAAACTCCCTGGGGGCGATGGAGCTCACACAGGTAAGGGATGATGATCAGGCAAAGCTAGTGTAGAACGGGAGGTCCAGATGAGAAGTGCCCACGGCATGTGCAGCCTTCCAGCCCCAGGCGCAATGCTGAGCGGGAGGCGGAGCAGACACAGCTGCTGAGTGATTCCAGCAGCGCAGGCACCCAGCATGAACTTCTGGACTGGCTTCTTGTGGCTGTGTGGCCTTGGGATAATCTCTCTGCCTCTGTGATCCCCATTCTCCTCATCCGCTGGCTGATCAGCCAGTTCTAGAAACCCAGGTTTTCAGAGTCTTAATTCTACGTATTTTTCCCCCCTCTGAGCTTTGCTAGTTATACTTAGTTCACCAGCAGAGAGAACCAGGGCATGAATGTCCATGGTTTTGCTTACTTCTTTGTTTTAGTTGCTTGTTTTAATTTGGCAATTCCTAAACTGAGATTTTCTGTCTTGATAAGAACTCTTGAATTGTAAACAAAACTTTATGCTAATTTGCATGGATGTGTAAATGTTTTCTTTCTGATTCTCCCCTGGCAAAACACGTGCACACACACATACAGCTGTGTATGTTCACGCATGCACGCACATGCAAGTTAATCCTATTTTAGAAGGAAAAGAACAGGTGAGAGAGTGTCCGAGCCACACCAGCAGGAAAGGAGAGCTTTGGGGAGTGAGCGTAGGGGACTATTCTGAAACAGAAGCTGAGAATGCAGAGGTGGAGCGGAGGCTTCAGGAAATGGGGAGTGGCTTGGGAGGGGTGAACACCCACAGAATGGTACCTTCCGAGTCTGAGGACAGAGGGTGCAGTCCCCGGGCAGGGGATAGAGGAGATGCGGGAAACTGGGTCGAGTCTGAGTCTGTAGCTTCAGGAACAGTGGCAGATGGGCTGGAGAAATAGGCAGGGTCCCTGCCTTACCCACTGGGGTAGCCACCCCATCCCTTACCCATCACTTCTCATCAAAGCACAGGGTTTTTTTCAGTCCTAAAGATGATCCATCTATTCTTGTTCTCTGCACATAGGAAGGGGAAGCATTTTCCCCAAGGTTAAAATGCCGCCGTTTCAAATGACAAAGCAAGTGAGGTGACAGTTGACAATAGGTAGATCTGGGTTAAGAACAACATGTGAATGTTCTTTGTACTTTTCTTATCCTTGCAGCTTTTCCATAAGTTTGAAATTATTTCCAGACTGCAACACTTAAGTAAACGGCAGTCCTTTTAGGTTGATATGGGTTTCAGAATCAGCAGACAGGGGTCCACATCTTTGCTTTGCTTTGCTTTTTCCTAGACGTGTGGCTTAGGACAAGGCACGTTCCTTCTCTGAGCCTCAGTTTCCCCTGGGTAAAGGAGGACATGTCTAGTATGAGTCCTTCTAATCCTCCTTAGTCTTGTTGCGAAGATGAAAGGGGACAATGTATGCAGAGGACATGTCGAGCCCAGGGCCCCTGCCGTGTGAGCGCTGTTCGCTAAATGCTAACCAGTGAGCACGGCAAATCAGTGTCCGAGACATGCGTGCTCCATGGCCTTTTCCCAGTGTGCTGGCCTGAAAACTGCTCCTGGGGACATTGTGATGCGGCTTTCCCCTTCACCATCCTTGTCCTTTGCCGGAGGTCAGCCTCTTTCACAGGTACCCTCTGCAGGCAGCCAGAGTTGAGAACCACCCTCTGCAGCCTCCTTGCCACGTCACCCGGGGCCCTGCAGCATCTCCTGGTGCCTGTCTGGCCCTGGGCTCCCATGGGGTGCATCTCTTCTTTCCCAGGACAGGAGCTGGAGAGTAACAATAATAAGAGGAATAACAATTTATAGCAACCATGTATTGACTGTCACTGTTGTGCCAGGTCTGTTGCATATTTACTGATTCTCCTATCCGACCAGTTATTGTCCTTGCCTCCAATATGTAAAATCCAGGCAGATAACTTCTCCAAGGTCATCAAATCAGTAAATCATGAGCCTGAGACCTGAACCCCATTCCAACTGGCCTCAAAATCTGTTGTCACAGCATCCCGGGCTTGTCCCCAGGAAAATGTTATGGCTTTTTTACTCCTTCCCTCTTTATCGTAACTACTGCTGTGGTAGTTAGCCTTCATGATTTGCAGGAGGTGAATACAATCCTATGGAAGGTTCCAGTAGCTCATGCCAGCTTCCTGAGGAGACTCTGGTTTCCTCCGCGGGGCAATGATAATGGAGTTTGGATTTCTCTTACCGAAAGAGCAGTAAAATGCAGAAACCTAGCTTTGATCTATGCCTGCCACTTGGCTCTATTTAACAAGATATTAGAGAAGAGAAAATTATGTATTCAGAAATTTTACTGGGCTAAAAAATAAAAGAAAAAGAAGAAGAGCTTCCATCCGATGTCGCTCTTCTCTCCCTTTCAACCCCCAGAGTAAATAGACGTTGGTTGTTCTTGTTGTTGTGTTCTCTCTCTTTCTCTTGGACATCCTTTCCAGAGACTGTCTCCCCCAACCTGCAGAAACATGAAGCAGGCCTAGCAAAGGAGGCTTCTGTGAATGCAGGGAGGGAGCCAGACCACTTCAAAAACTCCCTCCCGAGCCTGTGACGGCTCGCAACACTGTTGAGACCGTTCTCAGCTCTCCTCCTCGGCGATGAGAACCAGCTCAGCACCTGACAGCCCAGCATTGAAGGCAGGGAGACGGCTGTCAGGAATCAAATGGGAGACCAAAGGCGATAAAGCAAACATGTCGTTTTAAGTTGCTTACACCAGCGAGAAGGAATAATCAGTCTTTCTTGCTTTCTTGTTTTCAACTAAGCTCAGCAGGATTTCTCCCCCTATTCCTTACATGGAGAGATTATGACCATCCACACCCCGCCCCGAGCGTGAACCCTCTTGTCATCTCTGTCCTTCGCTGCCATACTGTGGGATGACCAAGCTTCCCTTACCCTGCAAAACCCTTCCCGAGATAAAGAGGATGTCCCGGGCGTAGTCGCCCGTGGTATGGCAAGTGCTGTGCAAGGTGCTTGCTTGTGTGACCTTCTTGAACCCTGCCTCTAAGTGTGGGGGAATCTTGGACAGGCTGGTATACCTTCTGGGCCTCAGTTTCCCCCTATCAAAACTGACGGTGATGATCCTTTGCAGCATTTAGGTGGTGATTAAACAGAATGGCGTGCCACCAAAGTATAAGGTGTATGAAGGATGATAGTGGGGCGGGGGATGCCGAGAAGGGTGCATTGACCTAGACTGGGAAAGGCTTTGAACTTGGGAAAGCCAAGTTCATTCATTTCGGTTACTAAATATCTAATGCTGTTGAGACTCTATGGCAGTGTGGAAAACAGACCCATGATGTGGCTGCCCTCATGAAGTTTGTAGTCTTGCCAGGGAGGAAAGGGAAGGGTAAGAGCATGCCGCAAATAAACACAGAAATGAGTCTATCCTTCAAATTGTGAGAAGAGCGTCTGAAGAAAAGGTAGAGAACTATGTTGTGAAAGGCACCTGGGAGGAAAACCAGGACTAAGGATGAATGGGAGGTGGCCAGGGTCTGAAGATGGCCAGGCATCTCTGTGTGAACAGGGGAGAGCTTGCATTTAAACCTGTGTGACATGGGCCCAGGAAGGTCTTTGAACAGCAGAGACCCATCATCCTGTTTCTGTTTTAAGAACATCATTCTTTTCAAGGAAGAGAAGCCACCGGAAGGATGAGAAAAGGTAGGGGAAGAGACTAGTTTGGAAGCTGTATGGGTAGAAGCCTATTACTCTGGGGAAAGCAGGGGAGGGGTTGGCTGTCAGGGGCACATTAACACACAGTTAGCAGAGCCTGGTGCCTGACGGGCTCTCAGAAGGTGAGGGGTGCTGAGGATGGACCCTTGTTTCTGGCATAGCTGGAGAGACTCTCAGTGCTAGGGAAGGAGGAGCAGCAGATCTTCAGGAGAGAAAGAGCTCAAGTTAAGAGCTGCTGCCTTTGAGGTTCCGAGAGGCGTCCAGATGGAGATGTGGCCGATCATGTCTGAGCTCAGGGTTGGTCAGAGGAGAAGAGAGCAAGTGTCACACTCTGTGCTTGCATATTACCTCTGTTTCACAAACTTAATACCTCCAAACTATATATATGTATGTGTATGTGTATGTGCATGTGTATATGTATGTGTATATGTATGTGCACGTGTATATGTGTGTGCATGTGTATACGTATGTGCATGCATATACGTATGTGTATGTGTATATGCATGTATATGTGTATATGCATGCATATGTGTATATGCATGCGTATGTGTATATGCATGTGTATGTGTATATACATGCGTATGTGTATAGACATGTGTATGTGTATATACATGTGTATGTGTATGTGTATATGCATGTGCATGCATATACGTATGTGTATGTGTATATGCATGTATATGTGTATATGCATGCATATGTGTATATGCATGTGTATGTGTATATGCATGTGTATGTGTATAAACATGTGTATTTGTATATGCATGTGTATGTGTATATACATGTGTATGTGTATATGTATATACATGTGTATGTGTATGTGTATATGCATGTGTATGTGTATAAACATGTGTATTTGTATATGCATGTGTATGTGTATATGCCTATGTATTATCTCATACGAGGTCAAAAGTCCAGTCATGTCATAACTGGGTTCTCTGTTCAGGGTCTTAAATAACGGAGCCCAGCCTGCCTCTGGCTTCAATCTCGGGTGAGCTCCTCTTCCGAGTGCACACAGTCATTGACAGAATTCATTTCTTGTCGCTGCGTGACAGGCATGCCTGGTTTCCTGCCCCTGTCAGCCGGGGCCACTCCAGCTCTGACAGGGTACTCTCAGGCTCTTGCTCATGGACCCTCCATGGGTAGTGCCCAGTCTGCCTCTTTTACACTTTACTCTCTCCTATCATAGCCCCAGTCTCTTTGAAGGGCTCAGTGGATCTGTCTAGACCTCTCCAGATAACTTCAGTTACGTTTAACTCAGAGTCAGTTGATTTGGGGCCATCATAATTACATCTGAAAATTTTCTTCATCTTTGTCATGTAACATAACTTAATATCAGAGTGATATTTCATCGTATTTATAGCTCCACCCATATTCAAAAGTAGAGAGGAATATACAGGGTTTGTGGGGTAGATGGGGTCCTTGGGGACCATTTCAAGACTTGGCTTCCCATGGGGAGGTAAATAAAGGCATGAGAAGAGTAGATTATCCTCAGGAGAGGAGTAGGAGGAGTAGACAGAAACTGAAGAGGCTGAGGGTGGGTCCCCTCAGTCATGGGTTCTAGGTTGCCAAGGCCCTTCTCCCAACAGCTCAGGTGCCATCAAACCATCTGGTTCTTCATGGAACGAAGCAGGTGCCCCAGCTCAGAAGCATTTGTCATGAGACCAGCCAAGAGGCTGCAGGACATGGAGAATCAGGAAAGCTATGTTGCTAACTTAACAAGCGTGACAGTGTGCAGTGCTCCAAGTCACTGAGTCAGACCCATTTGGTGTTGGACTGGTATGAGAAAATTTGCTAACCATCCGCCTCTTCAATTAGAGTAGATTTTTAGGGAAAAATGGCATCAGTTGTGGCTCTTGCACTCAGTGCTAAGGAACCTTCAGTCAGAATGCAGTGTTTGAATAAACTGCCTCCAGGGCCTCTTAAACCTCTGAAATCTTTTGCTTTTATTCATTTAACACCCATTGCCGATTCCAGGGACAGTGTGGCTTTCTGGGGAGTCAGGGGTTAATAAGACATGGCTCCCTCCTTTAAGAAGCTTCTTCTCCAGTTGTCTGTGGAGGGAGTTCTGACCAGTGACTACTAAGCTCATCTCTCCACTCTCAGGACATCCAAGGGACAGAAATGTTTCTACCGTTTTAGGGACAGCATGCATATGGTTTCTATTTTTTCTTTCACCAATGTAAAAGAATGCAATAATACTAGAAGAATATAGAAAAAAAAGAGAAGGAAACAAGAACCTTGTAGACCAAAGAGCTCATTTAATTGTTTCCCGTACTTATTTACATAGATATTCTTTTCCATCAACGTGATTGTGATCAATACACACATTTGCACTGTTTTCACTCGACGTTATGTCACAACCATATTTTTTTAATATACATATTTTAAGATTTTATTTATTCATTTTAGACAGGGGAGAGAGAGAGAGAGAGAGAGAGAGAGAAATGGGGGGAGGAGCAGGAAGCATCAGCTCCCATATGTGCCTAGACCTGGCAAGCCCCGGGTTTCAAACCAGTGACCTCAGCATTCCAGGTCAACCCTTTATCCACTGCGCCACTACAGGTCAGGCATGACCATAATTTTTTTCCATGACACTCACCACTTTTCATGACACTCTACATCTGAGGGTAATCATTGTCGCATAATCTGGAATACTGAAAAATTAGAATGAGCCTAATGTCCAACAAGAGAAAGACGAGGTAAATGATAACGCGTATTTCTGATGGATATTACACAGCCAGATAACTGTGAAGAATGATGTCTTAAAAAGGTAGAACTTAAAAACCACAATGATTACTTTTGAGGACAAACAGAACACTTCATTTAAACAGCACATGTGGGTGAATCACAATGTGATATATGCATGCATTTAATTTTTAAATATTTTTATTTTTAATTAAAAAAAATTATGTATGCATTTACTTATCTTCCTGTCTATCATCTATACCTTGCTTATTCCCAAAATGGATTTTTTTATTAAAATTTTTTTTATTTATTCATTTTAGAGAGGAGAGAGTGAGAGAGAGAGAGAGAGAGAGAGAGAGAGAAAGGGGGGGGAGGAGCAATAAGCATCAACTCCCATATGTGCCTTGACCAGACAAGTGCAGGGTTTTGAACCAGCAACCTCAGCATTCCAGGTTGACGCTTTATCCACTGCACCACCACAGGTCAGGCCCCAAAATGGATTTTAAGTGAGGGGATTTGCTGGAGGTAGCCCAGTGAACAGTCATTCTTTATGGTCCTTGGGTCTTAAGAAGATCAGTCTAACCTACTGGCCCCTGCTTTCCTCAGCTGTGTAATGATCTACTCACAGTTCCTCCTTCTAAGTGGTTCTTTTGAGGTTGAATTAAAACAAGTACAGCATTTAGCACCATGTCTGGAAGGCAAGAAGTGACGAATACTTGGTTTCATCTAGTCCTGCCACTTCACTGTGCACGTGGGCAGACGTCTCAGTAGCTAGGTCAGACTACCTTAAAGGTGCAGTGTGCCTTTAAATCGATTTGAAGTCTTCAAAAATGCCATACCTCTCTCTCTCATTATTCATTCAAACCATTGTGTCTGGTCTTGGGATCCCTGGAGGCATGAAAGTATTTAATCTTTACTTAAAATAAAAGAAAGGATGAAGAAGAATGAAAACTAAATTATCCAGGTGCAAAGAAAGGGTCCTGGACCATAAAAACGATCTTATACTTGGTCCTTGAAGGATGTTTTAAGGAAAGGTGCTTTTCCCTTTCCGCATGGCCCCTGACCTTGTATACATAGTAAACATGGTTGGGCTTAGCAAACAAATGTCTATAGTTGTCCCTCGCCATATTGCATTTCGCTTTGCGCGGGCTCACTGGATCGCAGATTTTTAAGTTGTATATATTCAATTTTGTATCACAGATTTTTTGCTATAGCACATGATTTTGCAGTATATAGGTATTTTTATATATTTATTATTTTAATTATTTTTCAAGTAAAATAAGTGTGGTAAAGGTTAATAACAGTGTGGAAAAGGTTTATAAAAGTGTGGGGTGTTATAAAGCCATATATATATATATATATATATATATATATATTAAAATAAATATAAGGTCTCTACTTCATGGATTTTTGCCTATGGCGGGGGGGGGGGGTTTCTGGAACCTAACCCCCGCAATAGACGAGGGACCACTGTATCCTTGGACTTCAACACAGAGTAGTTTGATTTAATAGGTTTGGGGTAGAGCCTGGGCATCATGATTTTTTTTTAAGTTCTCCAGATACAGCCACACCCAGATGGGTAAGACCTGCCCTCAAGGCATTTCAAGCCAGTAGAGGGAGTAAGAAATAATGGAGAACCAGATCAATTAGAGTTGGTGGCTTCCGTGTCTCTCCAGTAAAATAGATTACAATTCTATAGTGTCCTCCTTGGCTCTGCAATCTTGTGATTCCAATTGCAAGCTACTTTTTTTTTTTTTTTTTTAAGTAAGATAATGTAGTGTAAGCCGTGTGCTAATTGCGGAGGTGATTTGGAGTGAAGGTCTTGAGATATGAAACTCATCAATCAAGGATGGCTCTTCTGAGGAGACTTTTTGAAACAGATGCCTAAGGAAAGAATGGTGGAGGACTGGGAACAAGGAGAGGAGAGTCCCCTGTAGACTCAGAAGGAGACCTATGGCAGGCACCCCACCCTTTAAACCCAAGGTCATCTTAGACTCTTATTGGAATGCAGACATAAGTGAAGCCAGCCTCTGCCCTTGTGGCTCCCACAGTCCAGTAGAGGAAGACAATGAGATGGGCAGCTCCCATAAAGCGTGAACGGGCTGTGATGGGGATGGTAGGAAATTCCGTGTTGGCACAGAGGAAGTGCCCCTGACCAGCTAGGTGGGATCATGGAGGGCACACTGGCTCAGGAAATATGCCTGCTGAGTTTTGAAGAACAAGGTGGCGTTTTTGAGGGGCAGAAGGCAGGAAGAGATTCTTTGAGACAGAGGGGACTCTGGACAGAGTGAGATCAAGCGGGATGCCTGGCATACTGTAGGACTTCAAAGGAATTCCTGTTGATGGAGGGAGGGAAAGAGGAAGGGAGAGAAAGGGATGTCCAGTTCATGTAATTGAAATATAAAATTAGAGGAGCAGAGAGCTGGAGGCAACACTGGCTAAGTGATTTGGACTTTATCATGTTGACAATGAGAAGCCACCAAAGGGTTTTAACAAAGGAGGGATGTTTTTAGATGTCTGTGGTAAAAAGGTCACTCTAGCTTTCATGGAAGCCACGATGGAGGGGGATGAGAGTGGGCTGAGGGAGACCAGTTAGGAGACTGATGTCAGGTGCAAAGAGACACCATCTGGCCTAAGGCAGGGGCAGTGGAGAGGAAGAGCATTTCTTTTTTATTCTAAGATATAGACACAGGCCACACCTACCTACCTGCCTCATGTGGTCCAGCCCTATCACCATGGCAACAGCCTCTTTAACATCCCTGAGCAGAAAGAGCAACTCTTACATCTGTTTCTGGAAGTCTTACCTCTCTCTCTCGCTCACTCGCTCTCTCTCTCTCTCTCTCTCCTTTTTCTTTCTGTTTCTTCTTTTCTCCCCTCTTTGATTGTATCCAATCCAGCCTCACTGGGTAATTGAGTGTTTGAGAGTGAAAAATTATCTCAGCAGCTTGGCCCTTATCTTGACAGCGAAGCAGCACTTTTAATTTAATTTTCTTCGGAGATGCATGGGTAACAAATTTCACTAATCGCCCTGCTGTCGCCTTCCTCATGGTAAAGAGCCCAGCCATTTGTTACCAGGCAGCCCAGCGTAAATACACGCGGGGTGGGGGACCAGGCAGGACAGAGACGGGCTGGGGAGGAAGGGAAGGGCAGATGCAATCAGTATGAGTCAGGCTGGGGCTCTGCAGGTGGTCGATCCGGTGAAGAATCAGAGATGGGGGCCCGCTGTGGAACACAGAGGAAGGGGCTTACAGGTTAGTCACCTGAGCTCCCGTCCTTGCTCTACCTCCTGCTGTCTGCATGCAGCCTTGAGCACACAGCATAACTTTCTGCATCTACGTTTCCTAACTGAGACTCATGGACACAGATGAAAGTGAAGTGGTTCCCAGGGGAAGGGGGGGGGGGCGGAGAGGGAAGGGGGGAGGGACAGAGGGACAACTATAAGGTGACTGAAATGATTTGACTTTGGGTGATATGTATACAATATAATCAGCAGTTCAAATACTATATATAGGCCTGACCTGTCGTGGTGCAGTGGATAAAGTGTCAAGCTAGAACCCTGAGGTTGCCGGTTCGAAACCCCAGGCTTGCCTGGTCAAGGCACATATGGGAGTTGATGCTTCCTGCTCCTCTTCCCTTATCTCTCTCTCTCTCTCTCTCTCTCTCTCTCTCTCTCTCTCTCCCTCCACCTCTATAAAATGAATAAATAAAATCTTAAAAAATAGTATGTATCTAATATGCCATATATATATATATAATGTATACCTGAAACCTGTGTACTCTTACTGATCAATGTTACCCTGTTAAAGTTAATTTTCTAAATAAAATTTAAAAAATTTCCTATCTATAAGGTAGGGATGTTAATGCCCCCTCCTCCGAGGTATGAGACTTCAATGAGAAACTATGCTGTAAGTTAATAACACCCCTAAGCATTATGCTGTGATATTTTCAGCACTTAAGACTCTTAAAGGAAAAATTCTGGCACTCCACGCAATGTTCAGATTTCTTTCAAAACAACTGCCCCAGACCGTTGTCAAAGTTTTGCTTGCTTCCCTCTAGAGATGGGGAACTCAGTCACTATCTGGGTAACCAATAGCGCTGACTCTCAGAATCGCCTTGCTTATATTGGCATGCACTCTACACCCCGGAAGACATTTATCCTCAGCCCCAGCCTTGCCTGCCACTTCCTTTCTAAATGAGCTCCTTATGCCCCCCCCCCCCAGATTTGGATATGGAAATAATATCGTTTTTCCCACACCCAAGTCTTCTCTTATCCAGCTAAAAATACCCCGAGGAAACCAGTGCTAGAAAAGCCCTTTGAAGTCAGGTAACACAGCGCTATGTTTTACACATGGGGAAACTAAGGCCCAGAAGGAGGAAAAGAAGTTTAAAAGTTCTTTATATATTAAGCATCCATTGTGGGTCAGGTGCTTTGAG
The DNA here is from genome assembly GCA_037038555.1 of Rhynchonycteris naso. Taxonomy (NCBI): domain Eukaryota; kingdom Metazoa; phylum Chordata; class Mammalia; order Chiroptera; family Emballonuridae; genus Rhynchonycteris; species Rhynchonycteris naso. Next base: position 17,092,804 of record CM072996.1, read on the forward strand.
TGTGCTAGCTCGTTTAATTCTTGCTGCATAGGCCTTATCCTGTGCCTTATCCTGATGTTACAGATGAGGAAACTGAGACAGGGAAAGCCACTCTCCAGTCACAGTGTTAGTAAGGATCACAGAATAGAAATTCAATCTTGTGTCTAACTCCAAAACGTGCAAGCTCCTGTGTCGTATCATTGTCTCAGCTTACACAGCTTGGTTGTAAAAGTGAAACTGGAAATGAAATTCTCTGACTTTCAGCCACATAGCCAGGCTAGACACAGGGGCCTCCTGAAGGGTCCTTGTGTATAAGGTGGTGTGGATTCCTGTCCTCTCTCTAGTGTCTGGACCAGAAAGCAAGGGATCATGGAAAAGAATAAAAAGATAAACAACCTGTCTCTCCCCCACCCCTCCTGTCAGACTCCAGCCCATGGATCCTCGGTTCTGGATTTATGAGCATTCTTGGTGTTTCTCTGTCTTTCTATGTGAGAGGGCTTGTCTCTTCCCTCTCTCAGCTGATTACAAACCAGCAGGGGCCGCCAGCCTGGACCACAGGCTGCTGGGCAGATGCTGGTGCTGCTCTGAGCCATCACTCCCGGGCCCGGGGGAGGCTGAGCATTGCTCGGAGGGGCCAGCCCACCCTGTGCTACTCTGGGAGACTGGGGGCCACTACACCCCAGGAGGGGCTGCATCAGGCATAGGAAGGTAGGGATCACCCAAAGCTGATGGGGTACGAGTGATACCAGAGTCATCTTCTGAAAGCAGTGGGTGGATTATGGTCTTCCCTCAGATACCTTTGATGGTCCCTCTTGGCCTCTGTGATTAATTCTCCACCTCTTAGCCTGACATTTGGTGAGGCATGGCATAGCATTTGGAAGCCCTGCCTTTGGAGATAGATGGCTCTAAGTGTAGAGTCTGGCTTCACTGTTTACTTGCCTTGGACATGTTGCTTAACCCCTCTGTCTTTCATATGCTTCACTAATGAAAGGGAAATAAAAATGGCATATTGCTAGATATACATGTGCATATACATATATGCATGCCTGTATACATGTATGCATACATGCATATGTGTGTGTAAAGAATTACACAGAACTCAATGAGGCATTAGATACATAGCCCTTAGAATAGTTCTTGACTCTTCTCCATCAGGGCAGCTGCTGCGGTGACCCCCTGAGTAGCTGCAGCCATTTCCACCTGCCATTGCTACTTCTTCTGTCCCTACTGCTGTTCCCTAGAGTTAATAAGAGCCAAACCTGCCTCTCTGACCTTGACTTCCATTCCCTCTTCTGCTCACACGCCCACAAACACGCCCTGCACACTTTCACCTGCTGCTGTTTGTTGGAGCTGTTCCATCAGCGTGTAGTTCCATGAATCCCCATCCCCCTCTGTCTAGTAAAGCCAGACTGTCTTTCTAGGTCTGGTTGGAATTAATGTCACCACATTTCGGAGGCTGGTCCCTTTAGGTGAAATGTCACCATGGCGTGTTACCTATATGTCTTTTCTCATCAAGTCTCCGCCTCGTTTTTAAAATCAAGGTTATTCCCGTATGTCTGTATCCCCTCTTGAGAACTGGAGAGCAGGGGTGGCAACTTGCTCACACCTGTATTGCTAGTGTCTGAAGTTGTGATTGACATCAGAGAGATGCAATAAATGTTGCCAATTAGAATAAGAAGCTGAAAAAAATGAAGCAAGACCACCAGCTTCAATCATGCACAGAAATAAATTTAAAATGGGTAAAAGGCTTAAGTGTAAGTTGTGAAACCATAAAAAATTGAAGAAAACATAAGCAGTAAAATCTGACCCAGTGATTCACTCCTGGGAATATATCCTTAGAACCCCTAAACACTAATTTGAGGAAATACATGCACCCCCATGTTTGTTGTAGTGTTACTCACAGTAGCCAAGATCTAGAAACGGCTCAAGTGCCCATCAGTAGATGAGTGGGTAAAAACAGGTAGGGTACATTTTACACAATGGAATACTCCATGAACATAAAATAGAAACAAATCTTACCACCTGTGACAACATGGATGGACCTGGAGAGCATTATGCTAAGTGAAATAAGCCAGTCATTTAAAGACAAGCACCCTATGATCTCACTCGTATGTAGAATCTAATGAACAATATAAGCAGATGGACAAAAGAGAAACAGAGGCATGGACACGTGGACCAGACTGACAGCTGTCAGAGGGGAGGGGGTTGACAGAACTGGATGAAAGAGGGGAAAGGGATTAGCCGAACCACCTACATATAACACACAGACACAGGCGACAGTGTGCTGACAGCCAGAGGGGAGAGGAGGTGGGGAAAGTGGCACTGGGCAAAGAGGGAGGAAGTGGGGACGGAAAGAGAATTTGCCCGGGATGGAGGGCGCACAATACACTGTACAGGTGGTGTTTCATTGCGTTGTGTGCTTGAAACCTCTATGGGGTTGTCATCCCAATAAATTTATTTAATAATAATACTAATAATAACAATAAAGAATAATAAGCCTCACTTAAAGAATAAGCTAACCTCACTCCTTGTTAAGGTATTTTTTTTCCTAGTAGATCAGAATGCTTCATTGCTCATTCATCCTGCTATTTCTGACCTATGAGGGCCAGCAATAATAAAGGCCACTGCCCGGGCTTGCGTGAATGGAATGAACTGTTGCCCTTTGCAGATCAGTGATTTCCCCAGGCCACAGAGCTAACCAGTTCCAGAGACTAGAATTCAGTGCTTCTGACAGCCTTTTTAGTCTTTATATCCTACCAGAGCAGCCTTTGTTCCATTCTCAGCCTCACCTGGTAACATCTGGAAGGCTCTCTCCAAATTTGAATTACTCTTACCTTCCCTGTTTTGCCGAGGTGATTGGTAGAGAGAAATTCTACTCCCATCCGCTCCCCCAGGGTCTATCGCTGGAGTTACCCAGGAGCGCCCCCCAGTGGTTGTAGCTATAATTTTTCAGTCTTCTGAGAGAAGTAGTTTTATCCCATCTTGCCTTCATCAGTCCTGTGTGCCTCAGTTATAAACTGGGTGGGAAATACATGTTTCCCCCCGTGGTGGGCGCTGGAAATATAATATGAATCAAGCCTAGTTGATGGCCCTGGAAAATTTACAGCCCACTGGGGGAAGGAGGGCGACATTAAAACAGACATTTAAAGTTCGTGGCGATAAGTAATATGATGGGGGTACGGGTGTCATTGCAATGCAGAGCAGAGCCTCTCGACCCTGTGTGGATGGACGGTGGACGACAGGAGGAGGGGAGAGGAGGATTTCCAAAGGAAAGGGGATCGTAAAGCCTAGGGTGAGGTGAGCCTAGCAGTATCCGGGAGTGAAGAGGAAGAAATATGGCAGCGGACACTCCTGGGGCAGGAGGCCGGGCTGCGGGAGTACAGACAAGGTCAGCCACGCCCAGGGGCAGGAGGCTGGGGGCCTGGGTCAGGAGCAGGCAGGCGCTTTGTGGGTACAAGCCATGGGGGTGCGTGCCAGCACCTTCCTCAGAGGGCGACTGGGCGGTTACCCAGGGCTGTCATTTCTGCACAGGGGCATTTCTGTCATTTCAGCGGGAGTCTTTTCTTTGACTCCGGCTGCACTGTGCTTATTGTCTCTTCCTGTTCTCCATCTCTCTCCATCCTCTTTGTAGAGATCATTTTCCTATTTCCATTCCTCTAGTCCTTTCCTCTCTCACTTTGCCTCTTGTACACCTTAACTCTGTTTTGCCTTCGCTGCAACATTCCTTCTGTCCGCACCTCCAGGTTTTATCGGTATCCGTAACCCCCTGCAGGCTGCAGAGCGCTGGATCAGAAGTCACAGCGTGGGGTTCTCCTTTGCCTTACTGGCTGGTTGGCGAAGCCGCTTCACCTCTCTGCACCTTAGTTCTGTCTATCGTTAAACAATAAAAGTTGAACTGTATCTGCAGTCACATTTCACAACCCCAGGAGCCACTTACAATTCCTTGGAGGCCAGCCCATAGCTCCAAGAGGACCAGGGTTCGGAACGGATGAGCTCTGAGCATCTGTTCACAGTGATGGTTCTGTTGTCTCCTTCCCCTCTCCCTGTCTCCTCCTCCCCCACCGCGCACACACCACACCCTCCGTCTCTTCCTCTCCCCTCCCCCCCTCTCTATTCTTCTCAAGTCTAACTAGCGCCAGACTGCAAGATGTCTGTATCCGAAGGAAAGTGCTTACAAATGGAGAGAATGATCTGTAACTGAAAGACGATGGCTTGGGCAGAAGGCATTTGTTTCCATATTCCCTGCATGACGATTCACAGTGTCTCACCAGCCGAGACCCAAGAGGCTGTTTTAGATACACGGATGTAGAGGGATCCCCAGGACCCTGAAGACTGAACGGCGTAAATTCAAGGATAGGTGCTATTCTGAGGGTGCTTCGTTCCTGGAAATGATGGGACACAATTTTATCACTCAGTACATGGATTGGCGGCATCTTGTTGGGGTGGTAGAGACCCTGGCGTTCTATATGATGTATTGTTCAAGACAATGGACTGGAGTAGTCCTGAGTTCAAATCCTACGGTAGCACTTACTGCCTGGGACACCCTGAACAATTCACTTCCTTTAGCTTCAAGGCCTTAAGCTGTGAAATCGGAGCAAACGGTCCCTGTGTGAAAGGAGTTTCTGCACATATTAACTACATTGGCTCATTTGGTCTTTCACTTACACTTTAGAAATGAGGGCTCTGAAGTGCAGAGAGGTTCAGTTACTAGAAAGTGACGGACTGAGGGCATACTCCTAGGTATATTTGACCCCAAAGCTGGTGCTTGTGGGACATTATACTGCCTCATGTGTGGGCCTGAAAATCTCTTAAGTTTATGATGTAATGGACTTCAAGTTAAGGGAGAGGAGAAGGTTGTAGACAGGCCTGGTGATGCCGTGGGTGTGGGTCTTTGTCATTGAAAAAGAAGGAGGAGAAGAAGAATTAGATCATTCATTATGCTCCCATTAATTCTACCGACACTTGTACGGGTGTGAATGGCTCCGAATCTCGGTGATCTCTGCTCTAGATGAACCCCGAGCCTGACAGGGGTGAGGAGTAAGTCTCCAAAGTACTGGCTAACAGATGCTGGAGTGGACTTTTATGGGGAAATACACTTAGGGACACCGAGGGAGTCGGGACCGATCTCCTCTGGGGGCTCAGTTAGAAAGGCTCCCCCATAGCCGGGCAGGACCATTAAATGTGAACCTTTAAAGGAAGCAGGCACACCCCACATGGAGGAGGTGGACAAAGACATTCCGGGAAGAGGGCAAGATCGGCCTTTTTTGGCTATTGGAACCAATTACCTCAGACGTGGTGGCTGGGAGCACAGTTCTGGAAGCCAGAAGTCCAACAGCAAGGTGTTGGCAGAGCGGATTCTTTCTGGAGGCTCTGAGGGCGAATCCGTTCATTGCTCTCTCCCAGCGTCTGGTGGCTGGTGGTGGGCCGGAATCCTTGGCACGCCCTGTCTTATAGATGCATCACCCCCGCCCTGTCTTATAGATGCATCACCCCTGCCCTGTCTTATAGATGCATCACCCCTGCCCTGTCTTATAGATGCATCACCCCTGCCCTGTCTTATAGATGCATCACCCCTGTCTCGGCCTCTGTCTTCCCATGGGCTTCCCCTCTGAAACCGCCCTTCGTCTTTTTCTTATAAGGACCCAAGTCATGGGATTTAGGATCTATCCTGAATCCAGGATGCTCTCATCTTGAGATACTGACCTTAAATATGTCTGCAAATACCTTTTCCCCTAATGAGATTCCAGTCTGAGGTCCCCAGCGGGACATGTCTCTGGGGGCGGGGAGGCCACAATTCAATCAGCCGTAAATGGAGAGCAGACAACATGTTTATAAGTGTTGGGAAGCAGCCCGATGGGGGTTGTGTAGCAGTGACAGGGGCTCCTGGGAACATCTCAAGGAGCTTGGATTCTTGATGCTGGGTGATGCAGGATGACCCCTTCTCTCTAGACTCCAGTCTCCCCCGTTGGAATTCCATCGTTCAGCTGGAATTACCATTCCAGTGTTGATATTCCGGGACCTTGAACTCAGCAAAGATTGTTGTGCCCAGTCGGTTTCAAAATAATCATCCAGACAGGAGTTGGACCACTGCAGCTTGGAGGAAATACCGGTGGTCCCAGTGGCCCTGGCTGGACCGTGATAACGGTTCTCTAATACTGCTGTTAATCTTTAATTGCAATTTGATTTGATTTAACATGATCTCCTGCTTGTAAAACACCTTGGGTTGTTTCCGCGTTGTGGGTGCATCCTGGAAATACCAGTTTATTGTATTAACAAGTCTCGGCCCAGACATAAAGGGAGATAATTAGAAACAGCCAAGTCCCTTGACATGCTCAGGGCAGTCAGAAAGCTCTTAGGAATACAGTTCTTTCAGCTGCTTTCATGTATCCGAAAGAGAAAGCTGTTGGAGCAGCCCCGGCGGACAGGGGAGCTTGTCAGGGTCACTTGATACACTATTTATAGCTCTCAGCTGGCCTGCCTTTCTCCAGCTCTTGTGGTCTATGGCTCACAGCGCCCCGGCAAGACTTTCCTACAACCCATAGGAGCCCAACTGAGGAGCCCACTGAGTTGCCAGAAATTTATTTTTAAGATCTTTTGGAACACAGAATGGGATTGTTCTTAAAAACAAACCTATAAACAAATAGGGCCAAGTTTCCAGGCCAGCTTACAAAATTCACCTGCATCCTAGTGGGTCAAAGACATCACAGTGCTATGGAGATGCCCGCCAGGTGCCCGGACGTGCCCCAAATGGTTCTTTACACCCATGAAAGGTACTTTAAGGGCAAAAGGTTATATATAAGCTGTGGTTATTTCTAAGAATAGTTCTAGTTGGGACTTGACCCTGTGATGTATTTGATTTAGAGCTACGCCTGACAGAGCAAGTTTATAACCAAAATGTTTGTAGACTGGTGTCAAGGCTTTTTGTAACAACTGTATTTACCTAGAATGCATAGGAAATAAGAGAATGCAATAGGGCTGGTTAGCTTTTAAGGCTGAACACAGCATTCTGCTTACCCTGTGCTCTGGTGTGTGCCTTCAGTGCAGCAATAATAATAAGGGGGGTGATTTGGAGCCACGGCTAGCCCCTCAGAAGTCCTCTGAGTCCACAGTCGTCCTGCAGACTGATAGGGTTATGAATAAGCATTAAGTTTCTAGTCTCAACCATAAGACTAATTAACCTGTTATGGATGAGAAATATGAATAGTGTTGCATTCACTACACATAAATATCTTTTATGGAGTTAATTTTAAAGAAATACATCTTCAGGATTTCTGTGCAGTGTACTAGAAGAGAGCATGCATGTGTGTACACACACACACACACACACACACACACACACACCCGTCACCACTGCTCTGAAGGCATCAGCTTCTGCAAGCTTCCAAGAACGTGGCTTGGGGCCTGAGTGCTGAGTCCATGGACCATAGAGCTCATCTCTGTGTGGTTCTTAAACATCTTTCCTCCAAGTTGCCATTGGCAGGGACAGTAACCAATATGGTGGGAAAAAGGTTTAAAACAGTTGTTCTTAACCTGGGTTCTATCGAACCCTAGGGGTTCGATGAGTCGGTCTCAGGGGTTCAGAGAGGCCTCTGTCACGGAGGCCAGAATAAAGTAATACCGTAATTTGTTGTGAGCTCATGCACTTTGTTGGTTTTGTTCTTTGAGCAAGGTGATGTTCATGCACGGCTCATTTTGTGCACCAGTAAAAAAACATATACCTATGTCTTGAATTTGGAAAAAAAAATCATATTTTATTTATCACTAAAGAAGGGTTCAGTGAATGCGCATATGAAACTGGTGGGTTCAGTGCCTCAAAAAAGGTTAAGAACCACTGGTTTAAAATCATATTTCTGGGGCTCACCTGCAGAGATTCTCAGTAAGCAGGTGTTATATAGGGCCCAGAGACTGTATTTTTAGCAGGTCCTCTGAGAGGAGATTCTCAACCAGGGAGCGAACCAGGCTCTGTCTGCTCAATTGCGTGAGGGGACAGGTGAGCACCCCCTGTTAGGTGTCAGGTGTTGTTGAGTGATTTAAGAGTGGCTGCCCAGAGGCCCTGGTGGCCCTGTGCTCATTCAGAGTGAGAAGGTGTCCTCATGGTGACTGGATCAGCAAGCAGGCAGCGGTGGAGGACACCTTGATAAAGCCACAGGCATGGTGTTGAGAGTACGCTGGGTGACTGAGCAGCCTCCCTGGAGGGCCAGGCTTGCTGGAGTTATCCCCAAGTAAGGCCAGCTCCTTGCTGTGCAGAGGTCAATGTGCTGCAGAAGAGAGGGCTTGTCCTTTGAACTCAAACCTGGCTTCACCACTTACAGCTACATGACCTTGGGTAGGTGACACAGCTTCCCCGAGCATACTCGTCTTGCTCTGTAGGAGTACTGACAATGTTGTAACGAGCTTTAAGCAAAATAATGAAAGAAAAGAAACTATTATACTATGCGGCACCTGGTAGGTTTCCCAGTGTATCCTTTCCTCCTCTCATCCTTCCTTCTTTCCTTGCAAAGGGGCAAGAACCCTGAAGATTGAATTAAGGGCCCTCTCTCCCTCTTCATTCTCTCATTGAAAGTTCAAGGATGACTGTATTTATTTCTTTGTACAGAGAATATAAACAAGCCATCGCCCAGCCTGGCATTAATAATTTATACCACAAATCACATAATGTGCATTTGTAATACACGATTTACAGTCTCCCACTAACTTCACGATTTACCCACTTGACTCCCTTCAGTATGTCAAAGGCTTAAGCTGGGCCCTTAAGATGCTTTTAAATCATCTGTGTGCAAAGACACCACCTAGAAACACACAAGTGGCTTCTCCCCAGTGAGTCGATGTAAGCGTTTGAAATAATAAAACTCAACTACAAATCAGCAAAGCAGATATATTTTGAGGTGGGGAGGGAAGCTATTTTCCCATAAAGATAAAAGAAGAATAAATAGAATTGGAATTTGGCTGAATATAAGCAAGAATAAATGCTTTGTAAAGGGGAGGGTATAACTGGTGAAACTAATAAACATGAACACGGGCTGTTCGAGTCCCGCTCTGCTCTGCGGACTCAGGAGAAGTCACAGTTACTTATTCTCAAGCCAATAATTTGTCGAACACCTCCCATGTGCCAGACCCTGTGACAGAAGCATTATGAATGCTACTGTGTGTAATCCCCACAGCAACCCATGAGGTGGATGCAGCTGTAGTCCTCATTTTGCAGGTGGGGGGGGGGCTGGGGGAAGTAGATTCTAATTCTGAGCTGCAGTGGCCCTGAGTTTTGGACCCTGACGATGCTTACTATGCACAGAACACGTACTTCTTGTGTGCAAATGGGTTGTCACCCTGGACCTTAGCTTCGTCCTTTTAAAAATGGCATCTGCCACGAAAGCACTTTGCCCTACATGACTGATGGGTACACTTTTGTTTCTTATTCTGTTTTTACACCCCTGCTACCTACCACAAAGTGTGTGTGCCACCGGGGACTCTCAGAAACAATGTTACCTTCTCTCTATCATAATGCATTTTTAGCTTATATTTATTTGCTATTGTTCTAAGCAGGGAGAGCGTATTAATTAATGCAATCTCTGATCACAGTCTGCAGTGTACAAATATACAAAGGAGGACATTAAGGCAAAGAGGGGCTCCATAAGTCGCCTGAAGTCACACAGCTAGTAAACGTTAAGCTGGAATTTAAACCCAGGGCTTCTGCTCTCAGAGCGCTGTTCTCCTCTTGCTATTGCACCAGTAAACACATTTATATTGCGCCCTTGACTGCTTGGTCCGTGACTTTAATGCAACGTGAATAATTTAATGGGAATGTAGCAAATATTTGCAGTGCAGATTATTCGATAAATGAAATTTATTGGTACAAATTGTATTGTTTTCTGGTTTGAAAAGATCTTTCTTTTTTAATGTTTTAAAAATGTGTTGACTTTTAGAGGGAAAAGAAGGAGGGAAAGAGAGAGGGAGGGAAGAAGGGAGGAAGAGAGAAACATCCATATTTTGTTTTACCTATTCATGCATTCACTGGCTGACTCTTGTATGTGTCCTGACCGGGGATAAAACTATAATCTTGGCATATTGGGATGATGCTCCAACCAACTGAACTACCTGGCCAAGGCAGGAGAGTTTTCTTATACCCAGAACTGACTTAAGATACAATGGGTTGCATTCAGAGTTGTGAGATCTCTGTTCCAGGAAGTGTGTAAGAGACAGCTGGAAGCTGCTAAGAATGATCAAGAGTAAAATGGGGTGGCAGGTAGACTAGAAAACAGTAGGAAAAAGGAGAGCTGTTACAATGATGCGTCTCATTCGTGGAGTGCTTACTAAGTACCAGGCACTGTGCAAAGCACTTGCAAGCACCATAGTGTGTATGCATCATTTGAGTTTTCAATGCAGGGCGTAGGGGAGAGAGGGTCAGAACAGTAAGGGAAATTCCCCGATGTGGGTCCTCAGCGAATAATGACAGCAAGACACAAACCCAGGTCTGTCTGATTCCAACCTCTGTCATCTGGCCCTGACATGCTCAAGAGTTCTTTAAAAAGAATTGGTGTGTTGTCGTGACTGTGACGTACACTTCCACACATATTTCTGACTTCCCTGAACTTGGAAGAGAAACAATCAGACCGTCAGCCCCATTGAGGTAACCTGATCCAACCTAGAGGTATGCTGGCAAGCTGGTTCTCTGGGGGTGGGGGGAGGAATGCAAAGTCTTATTTATAGCATTTTTTCAAGTTCCTGGGTATATATTGTGACATGTTCAATTTCAAGCCACTGGCTTTAACAACCGCGATGGATTAGCCCTGAATGTTGGGAAGTTAGCTCTAGGGATCCTGTTGAAGCCAACCCCCACACACCATTGCTCCAGTCCTACCCAGGGACCAAGCCATGGCTTCTCTTCCCTGGGTGTACAGTTTCTACCATAGTTTGGCCCATATGGGAAATACAGGAGCTCAATGAGTATTTGTTGATTGAATAATAAACAGGTGAATGATAAATGAATAATCAGAACTAGAGAGGAGCGTGGGAAGTATCTTCACCTGAATTGAGAAGGACAAAGCATTCTCTAACTAGGAGATTCTGTGTGCTTATCTGCATTTCACTGTGGCCATGAGTTGCCTTACTGATGAAATTCTGCCCGGGAGTGGAGTTTGGGTATAAATGTTGAAACACTACTTACCCCCGCCCCTCTCTACTTCCTGGAAGATCTGATCCATCACAAACCAGCGACTCTACCTTCAAATACACCTTGAATTTGATGACTTTTCTTCATACCCAGTGTAGCCACCACAATCATGTCACCTCTTCTTCCACCACCACTTTAGTAGTGCCACTATTTGTCCTCACATCCAGCTCGAGCATCATGTGCATGACTTCCTCCTGGTCCTCCTTTCCAGCACTCCTAGTGGGTCCCCTGCTCTCTTCTGGTTAAGGGCAAACTTTTTAACTTGGCCTTCAAGCCTTTGCATGCCCCTAGCCCCCTGTCCAGCCTCATCTCATGTCAATCATCACTTTCTTCCACTGCATTCCAACCTGGAATATTCCTCCTGCTGCTTGGAACACCCTTCCTTCCCATCAACAGGATGGGGCTAACTGTCCCTTTGAAAAAGAGATCCTTCTGGCATATATTTTTTTCTTTCCACCCCTTTCCTCTTTATCCTAGCATGAATCTGATATATTCACAAATGATATATTCACATCTGTGAATTCCCACCCCTGCTAGACTGACTGATTCATGAGAGTGGGGCCATACGTGTTTGTGTTTTGGCTCCCTCTGCCTAGCAGTGTTGGAGAGGGGGCTCAGTTGGGAGGTTTTTCTCTTCTGGGCCCGAGGCTGTCACCTGGGAGGCAGTGTGGTCGCGCTTTGGAGGCTACATTCCAGGGTCAGCCATCTTGGCTTTTACATTTATATAAATTCTGTGATCGTAAGCAGGTAGTATCACTCATACGGACTCAATTTTCTCCTCTGTAAGATCGCTGTCGTAAAAGTAACTCCCTCACAGGGTGTTATGAGGATTAGAGGCGATCATTTTACGAAAAGAACTATTCCAGGACACAGCCCAGAGAAAGTCTTTAACCGTGTTGAATATTACTATTTAATTGTGAGACCAAGAAATGCCTCAGCTGTCTGTCCGCTCCCCTCCTGCTCTGCACCAAGGAGGTGGTGACTGCCTTGTATTTTGTTCCCCTTTGGAAAGGCCCCAGGAATCGGGCCCCTTTTCCCTGGAATAAATGATTGGTTGGGGACTTGGTCCATTCACGCATTTATCCGCTTATTTATTAAACTAATAATTTATTCTTAATTTTTTTATTTATTGATTTTAGTGAGAGATAAAGAGAGAGAGAGAGAGAGAGAGAAGAACATCAATCCATTCCTGTGTGTGCCCTGACTGGGGGTTGAACTGGCAATCTCTGCCCTCGAGGACGATGCTCTGATCGACCGAGCTATCCAGCAGCCAGGGCCCAAATACTACGTTAGCTGCTCCCCAGTACTAGAGAAAGTGAGGCAGCCTCTGCGCCCTTGAGGAGAGTGGTGTGACGTGCGGGGAGGGGCGGGGTAGGTCCTATATTTCTCTCTCCCTGGTTATTGGATTTTACTAAATAAGCTTTGCAGATAGTCATTTGGGAGATTGTCTTTAAGACCAATGAGCTTTGACATATCCTGTCTTCTGTAGTTTGAAATATGGAGGCAAAGAGAGAAGGAGGAGGTGTGGATCTCTCCCACACTAGGGCCAAGGTACATTATTCCCATCTTGTTATTTCAGGAACCCGATAGTTCCAAAACAGTAATGACCAGCGTAAGGTCACGTGGCCCCGAACCCGGTGAATCTCGGAATCGTAGCTCTTGCGGATGTTTGTAGCAGCATTTTCAATATGAGCTGCTGGCTCCTGGAAGACCAAGAAGGAAGCAGCCCTGCTGACGCTGGTCTTGGTAGATGATTGGAATGGAAGGAGAAATTCATAGCGATGGTTCCCAGGCTGCTGTTACTGCTGGTATCAGCACACCTACTTCCTCATCTTTTCTTCTACCCGCACACACATATCCGCACCCTCCCGTATAGAAACCTACGCCGGCTTGGCTTCTATAACATTTCGTGGGGCTCCCAGCTCAGCTCCCCAGGCTGTTCCAATGCGGGCATTTTAGAAATAAATACGGGCTGATGCTGTCACGGTTGTTGCCGTACCATAGATTTAACGGCAAGTACAGGAAGCTCCAGGCGTGCATAGCACCCGGAGTACCGTAACTTAGGGAACCACTGCTGGCATGTCCCTGCCATCGTGATGTCTCAGCGCAGCTGCTACTGCAGAAATAAGCTGTGCCCTTACATCCCAGCAGCTGGAGCCAAGTGCTCCCAGGGGGTGGGGTAGGGAGCACTTTTATAAATACACAAGGGTCTGTGACTCAGATGCATTATTGCTCGCTGGCCCTCAGTCCAGGAGAAACTGTGACAATTCCCTGGGTCTCGAGTCTCTGCTGGTGATAACAATACGTATAGCAGCTAGTGGTCACTGAGCACTCAGTATATACCCAGCAAAGTGCTGAGGGCTTCACTTGCATAAAGAGGCATGAAGAAGTTAAGTAACTTTCTCCGCGACAGCAGCTCAACATGACTGTCTTTTGTATTATCAGCCGCTGTGCTTAAAAACGTATTGCTTTAGCTCAGGTATGCTGGAGGAGCAGGTATGTTAATTATTCCTGTTTTACAAATGGGGATGCTGAGACATAGGAAGATGAAATCATTTGTGCCAGCATCTCCGGCTAGGTGTGAGCAGGGCTGGCGCTTGCTTAGCGCTCTCTGGGAACCTGAGGGACCTACCTGTTCTCCGGTCTTCCTTTATATTGGCTTTCTGAGCCCACGGTGTTGGGAAATTATTGAGTTCGGTCTCAAGCTTAATTTGTCTGATTGCAGAGCTCCCAAGCCTTCCATTTCCCCAAGTTGGCGTCCAGGATTGATGTGTAAATAGAGAATCTTCCAGAAAGCAATGACTATAGAGCTGAAGGGAACTTCCTGCTCTCTGAAGCCACCCCTGATTTTGTCTCGCACACTTCGGGACACACTCCTTCCTCCTAGCTCTTCCCCAGGTTATGCCATCAGTGGTAAAAGAATGGGGCAGTTATCTTGGTACAGTGTGATTATATCTCCTCCTGGCCTCACCTAACTGCCTGTGGTCCCTCCGGGTCTGGGCTGTGCCGCGCTCCCTGGGAAACCCTGCAACTTGACCAGGGCGTACCTCATACCACGTGTTCAGGGGACCTTTAGGAAATGAATGGAATTCTCTGAATCCAAAGTTCTGTGTATATTTGGCTGGGACTGAGGACTTTTCTTCCTCAGTTCTTCATTTAAGTAGACCCCAGTTTTCGTCATCCACTCCCGTGAAACAACTTACCCTGAAACTAGCAGCTTATGGCGACAAGCATGTATTACCGCAACATTGATTTATTAACATTTGTTATCTCAGCAAACATTTATTCTGCGGGCCAGGTATCCAGGCCCACCGAAGTCATCCGCCAGCTCAGGGTTTCCCAAGAGGCTGCGTGGCATCAGCAGCCAGGGCTCCTCTCGAGGCTCAGCGGGGGCCGGCTCTGCTTCCCAGACCCCTCCTGGGGCTGTTGCCAGGACTCGCTGTCACCAGGGCTGGCAACCAGACGATCCCCTCCATGCCTGGCCACGTGGGCCTCTCTATAGAGCGGCTCACAGCCTGACATCTGGCTTCACCAGAGCAAGCCAATGAGAAGAGGCAGAGAAAGTTGGGGAAGGGGGCAAAATGGAAGTCCCAGTCTCTGGACCCTAGTCTTAGAAGCGACATGTCACACTTTTGCTGTCGTCCATCTGACAGTCAAATTGTTAAAGGAGGAGACTCCACAGGGTGTACATACCAGGAGGTGAGGAGCACTGGGAGCCATTCTAGAACCGCCTACTGGTCCCCTGACCTATTTCCTTTTCTCCAAATCAGGTCTGTCTTTCATTTCAGGTGACTCGTGCTTATCCATGTCCTAGATGTGAGGAATGCCTTACCGCCAAGCTTCAGGTTCTCCAGTTCTGTCCGGGATGTTCTTCAGCCTTCTAGGGTGTAACTGTCCGCTATGCTTATTAATCGTCTTTGCAGCACAAGGTTTCTGCCTCTAGCCCAAGGGCCTCTCCTCATCCTCCACTTCAGAGGCATAGCTGTAGGACTCACCCTCTGTAATGAGATCTTGGGATCTGGCTCCTTGGAATCATGGCATCCTTGTAGTATTCCCAGCACCCACCACAATGTCCCACACTTGGTAGAGTCCACATCCTTGTTGACAGAGTGAATGAATGAGGGTGTTGTTAAGGTTGGCACAGTGCCAAGAGGGCTGGCCGGCAAGGACGGGGACATTGTCTAGGATGCAGCCCTCTCTCCTCACAGGCGACTGTGACTCCCTGTGTGAGCCGCCCCCCACCTCCCTCTCTGGCTTCTTCTGCCACTGTTGTATTCCGAGTCGATATTGTTCCCACCACTCTAGTTCATAAGCAGGGCCCTGCTTGCCCGTGCTGTTTCCTTCTGTTGGACCACATGTGCTTTTTTAATTTTCCATTTGTGTAACTTATGTTAGAAGCCTCGACTCTAAGGAATAGCTACCTGGTCCCTAAACCTGGACTGAAGACCCCCTTTCTCTGCATTGTCCTCTGCCACCAAGGTGGTCCCCTTGCATCACATTTTATTTGGTCCAAAGACTGCTACTTATCTGGACACTGAGGCCCCAGACGATGTGGGTCTCTGTATTCCCAGATCACAGCACAGAGCTTAATGCAGAATAGGCCCTGAATAAATACTGTTGAATGAGTGGATTTCCTCCTGTGCTAGGTGGAGAGACAGAAGTCCAGAATGGGGCGGGGCTTGCTCAAGGTTGCAGGTGAGTGACGGCAGAGTTGGCTGTTCAGGTCTGATCTGTAGATTCTTGGAACAGAGCCCTTCGCGCAGCCCCCGGGCACTTCTTCCCCACTAAAGAACAGGACAAGATGTGGGTCTGGCAGGTCCCTCAGGCTAAGATTGGGTTGTTCTTTTGGAGGTGGCGTATTCCAGCCAGCAGGCTTGAAAGGTTTAGGCCCCGAATGTCAGCCTGAAATGCCTAGAAGCCTCTGTGCGGAAATGTATTCAGGCCGAAAGGCTGCGCAGGAACGTTTTTCTTGCTCAGTTTTTCTTCCTTTATCCTCCTTTGTATTCGCTGCTCTAAGGTCTAAAGGCAAAGCTGTTTATCTCCAGATGGCTGTTTAAACACAATGCAGACGTGCTTTGGCTGGAATGTTATTAGGCTAAAGAGGCGGCCTTGGATTGGGAAACCGGAGGAAGAAATGCCATCCCCGCTTTAAAGAGCTGGAATCTGGTCTGCTTATTCTAATAAAGTCCCCAGGGATTGAGCCACTTGGGAAAGGACAGAGTCCCCTGCCTCCATGGGGCCCTAGTGCCTTTCTTTGCTAGAATGAGGACCTGGGTGCTAAGCCGGACCCTTGATCTTGGAATCCTCAGGCCAAAGGTCGTTCTAGTTTCTCAGACCTTCCAGGGAACTGATGGTAAACAAACCTACTACTAAGCTAGAGGAACAGAGATGTTTCTGAGGTCAGCTGGCCTGAGTTGGGTCCCAGTTCTGCCTCTGACTGTGCAGCTTGAGAAGAGCGTCTCATTGCTTTGTGCCTCGTTTTCCTCATTGATAAAATGGAGATGATGGTGCTTAACTCAGAGGATTGCTTGAAGGACGGAGTGAGGCAGTGCATGTCAGGCATCTAAACCAGTGCCTTGGTTCTCAGTGGTGGCTCATATGGAATGTCTGTTTCCTTTCCATTTTCCTGTGCTCAGATGGCTTCTACAACAGCCCCCTCCACAGGCCCCTCTGAGGCTTTCTTGCTTCAGAGCTAAATGTCCCTCCCATAATTTCCAAATGGTGTTCTCTCCTGACAAAATCATCAGTCCGACGCTGTGTCGTCTCTTGAGCCTGTGGACTACTTGTCCATGTCTGGTAGCATCACATAGACCTGACTTACAGTACCTGCTCTGTGACTTACTAGTGACCATCGACACACCGCTTCTCCCTGAGCTCGTTTTCTGATCCACACAGAAGGGGTCCAAGGCATGTTGTAAGGAACTAACTAAATAATGGATGCTAAGGGTCTACCAGAGGCTTAGTGCATAGCAGGTGCTCTGCATGTGTTTGAACCTTTTCTTAGTGGAGGAAACTTTGTATCCTGTCCACATGGTTCTTCTCCCACTTCCGACCCCTCCTCAATTTATGCAGGCGATTTCCTGAATACAAAGGCCATTCTCCACATTTATTGGTTTTACATTCCATGGTCGTGAAGATGATGATGATGATGATGACGAAAGCTACTATTCATTGAATACCTACTCTGTGATGTATATTTTTCTACTTGATCTTTCTTAGATCGAATGGAGCAGATGCTAGTCACATTTTACACATTAGGATAATGATACGTGCTGACGGGCCACTGGAAAATGACAGCTCTGAGATTTGAACCCAACTTTCTCTACCTTCAAAGTCCATGTTCTTTCATTACTTTACTCTGCTTTAGATGTTACAGTGATCTGCTGAGGCTATTTGGGAGGGGGGTGATATATAGGTATACTTCATTTTGATTGTTTGTTGATATTGACCAAATTATCCTAGTTGGACCTGTATAATAACATACAGTAAAGTGTAGGGTACTATGGCCAGCCCCACAGGGAACAAGAGAGGCTGTCTTTGTTCCGGAAGATATTGGTTACAATGAGACAATATGGCAACTATCCCAATTGGGGAGCTGAGAAACATTATTGTGAAATCCTGGACAGATGGGATCTTGGTCTGGCTCTGGGCTGCTCTTCTGTCCTGACTTTCAGCATGATGGGTTAGATCTAAACTGACTCCTCCAGCTCTCCTTTTCTGGCTCCATGATATTTCCTGCATGGAGGAGTAAGATAGAAGAATCTGTGCTTTGAACAAAAGGATGGGGAACCTATTTTCTCCAACTTCAAAACTGAAGGCTGCCTTGGAGAGGAGGATGGAGACTAGTCTGTGAACTCTTGAAGGCAGGAATGTGTTCAGCTGGTTTTAGCTCCAGCAGTAGACTTTCGCTGAGCACTGACGTAGTCCTCGGACTGAAGGTTATCTGGGAAGGGAGCCCACATATTACTGATAGAGCTTTGAGATCTAGATCAGGATCTGAATCCTGGTTTTTCCACTTGATAGACTTTTAGCCTTGGGCTAGACTCAGTCTCCTTATTTGTAAAATGAGGAGCTGAAAAAACTTTCTGGTTGATCAAATAAAGTGATATGTATAAAATATTTAGCATAATATGTCACACTTATTAAGTTCTCCAAAACATGTTATCACCATCCTCATTATTCTCATTGTTTTCATCACCATTATCATTGACACTGGTTTTCTTTTCAGCTAGCCAACTCCCAGTTCACTTGATGTTCAAACACAGGTTAGATAAGCATGAAGGGAAGCATTGTAGGGAACTACCTGTATTATGTAATTAAGGTCAAAGCTCTTTCAGTCTCCTGTGAGTGAGATCCTGTGATTCGAATCAGAACAGATGATACTTGTCCGAGGAGTTCAGGGGAATTTCAGGATCTTGTGAATTGTGGTGTTCAGCGCAGACTTCCAGGAGATGAGGATTCTCTAGTTTGGAAAGTGGGTCTCCCTCAGATATGTTGAGCAAAGTAAGAAGGACCCCCTGGGACAGGTGACTCTGACTGCAATGGAGGATTTATGGACCATCGGGCAAAGCCTCAGTCTCCGTTATTTCTTAGGTACAGTCTGAGAATCAGGAGACAGGGGTGAGGGAGAAGGGGCATCGGAATTTGAGGAAGCCCCCTTCCTTTCCAGGCAGTGTGACAGAAGGGGAGGAGCATTGAGTTTGGAGGTCAGTACATCAAGTTCGTATTCCAGCTCTGTCCCTCACCACTTCTGAGCCTTTGGACAAGTCAGTTATACTCCCTGGAGTTCTGTTTCCTCCAGTGTCAGATAATGGCAGAATTGCTCGGAGCCGCCAGTGGGCATACGGAATAAGAGAGATTCTTTAGGTAAAGGGTGCCAGAGCAGACCCAGTCGATGTTAAACACACAAGAAACATTGGGTCTCTCCCTCTTCTCCGCGCACTGCAATCTCATGTGTGCAGTACAGCGTCTTCCTCCTTCCCCTCATCTGTCCCATCAGCCCACTAAGCGTCTGTGGAACAGTCTTATCCTCCTGAAGTGGCCTCTTCCACCCGCCTCTTTCCTTTCCTTGCGTGTGGCTCTACAACTCCCGTTTCTCTTAAGGCTTGGAAACCAGGTGCAGCTAGACACCACTGGCCATTAAACTTTCCTCCGTAACTTACCCACGGTTAAGTCTTGGTTTTCCCGCTAGGAGATGGAGGTAGCGCTCCCTGCCTTGCAAGGCTGTTGAGAAACTTAAATCACTAAATGCACATAGCATCTTTAACACAGCCCCTGACACCGGGGCACCGGTTCACTTGGCGAGGTGCTGATATGACGAACAGCAACCTGAGTGTACATTGTGATGCCAGCTCACTGTCCTACGTTGTTCCGTAGAATAATACTTCTGCAATATATTAACGCTTTTAGAAAACATCAGGTGAAATTCTGCGATGGCGAGACAGCAGCGTAGGTCTTTTCAGAGATTCTAATACCAGATATATGCTCTAGCACGTCAAGAGATGAATATAAAATACAGCATGTGCTCAGATTTTTTGAAAATGGAAAAGCTTCCTTTCTGTGATGCATTTTGTTTTTGTTTTTTTTTTCTAGTACTGCACTGGCTCTCTGGGACATTAGGACACACGTGTGTGGTCAGTAGGACAGGAGCTAAGGGATCTCAGATTATAATCCTACCTGTAAACCTGGTATGGTGTCATGCAAAGAACACTAACTAGGCTGTGGGTCGGGACATGTGGTCCCCCACCCCCAGACCCAGAGATGCCTCTGGGGTCTACACTTGAGTTCACGCTTCAGTCTGGGCTTTCTCATTGTGTACTAGAGATAATGGCGTGCCCACTGCCTTGGGTTTGGTGAAATGTGAATGAGATATTTGGGAATAATTTGAAAGATAAGAACTGAAAAATTATAGCACTGTCTGTGCCATTTTCACCATCATCACCCCTGTCCCCATCTCCCTTGTCATCCCTTGAGGTTCCTGTCACACTTGAGGCCACAGCTGTCTGTGAGTGTCATAGAGAAATTCAAATAGCCAGCCTCGGTAGCCCTGTTAGAGGTCGATTGCCAGTAGCTCTCTCCATCCAAGCCTGCACTGTAGAAACTCTTCTTATCCTGGAGAATATCTGACCAAAGGTGTTCCCAGGTGAGCCCACAAGTAATGATTGGGCCCCATGGAGCTCGTTGAACTAGTCGAGGCCCAAGAAGGGAATTCAGAGAAGAGGAGAAACAGTTATGTCACTAGCCTCTCTGACCTCCTACCCTCCTTGTAGAGTTCCCGTTGGTAGTTGAGAGAGGTTCTTTTGAAAACCTGAGGTCAACATCAGCTGGGATGATGAGGCTACTGTGAGTCCAGCCATAGTCATCAGAGCAGCACAGGGCAAGATGAGGTCTATAAGCGCTGGACAGGTGAGGCTGATTATTCTCTGAGCTGACCATGCCTAGCGTGTTGATAGAGAAATCTGGAGGGTAAAGGTTAGAGCTTGGACTCTGATGTCAGATGGTCTTGCCCTTCGGCGCAGTTACCTACCTGGGAGTGGCATAGCCATTGGCAAGCGATGGCATCCGGTTTCGCACGTGTAAGCAGGTGTGATGATGGACAGTCTCTCCTGAAGTTTCTGTAAAGGAAAAATGTGAGGCTGCATGCACAATTTTTAGTTATATTGTTTGGCCCACACAGGTTTTTATCAATGTTAATGGTGGTGGTGGTGGTGGTGGTGGTGGTGGTGGTGGTGTTGGTGATGATGATGATCATGGCCTATAGCTTACTAGGAAAGCCATTGTAAAAAAAAAAAAAAGTGTAACACAGAGTCTCAAAATACGACTTTAGCAAAATAAAGCTAGCAATGTTTGGTTTGGATGAAAAGAAGCTCAAGGCAACCTGATTGCCACCTTGAACTTAGTAAGCAGCTGCCCTGACGGGGAGGTGTTAGAGGCATGCTGTTTGACGTGGACAAAAGTCGGCTCATAGACTGAGCTCCTAACCCCATTCAGTGCGACTTTCTGAGAGCAGACTCGTCGCTTGGTAAGGGTTGAGTTTACTGTCGCTGCGAGTGTGCAAAGGGGGGACAGACACTTCCACAGATCTCCTAAAGAAAAATCCTTTGGAAGATGAGAGATTGGGGGAAATACAGATGATTAAGGGATGCTATGGATTTGAAAGTGCCATGATCAGAGAGCCAGAGACTAGCTCATGGCAGAGGTGGGGACGGGGGGCGGAGATGTGGGGAGACTTGGGCCCAGGTGATCAAGTTGGGAGAAAGGATGTCTGTGTCTGCACACCACACCAAGGTAGTGTGTGCGGAATCCAGACATGAGTCAGGCTGAGGAGGGTGCCACCTTTCCGAGAGTTCTGAGGAAGCTCCAATTTCAAACATTCTTTCCTCCTGCCTCTAGCGTGACACTTGCAGCTGTTAGACAATGTGTCCCAGTTTTTGTTTCCAGAAATAAGCAGAGGAGCACAGAGGTGCTGGAGTTCAGGTGTGACAGGAATCCCATGAGGCACTCAGTGAGGTTAATGGGGCACACCAGCAATTTGCAATGGTCACTCTGAGGTACAGGATGATCAGCGACTTCTCAAGGGCTCCTTGTATGACCTCTAGGCAGGCAAGGACCCATCTTTGCTGAAGAAAGTGAATGAATACATTTGAATCAAAAGAACCAATAGTAATATTCCAATACTGACACCTCTTGGTAGAATGGAGAACAACATTTCAACACTCATTCATTCATTCACTCCTCGAAGAGATGTTTGTGTAGCACCTAATATATTCAGATATACTTATAAATACGGGAAATAGCCTGACCAGGCGGTGGCGCAGTGGATGGAGCGTCGGACTAGGATGCGGAAGACCCAGGTTCGAGACCCCAAGGTTGCCAGCTTCAGCCGCGGGCCCATCTGGCTTGAGCAAAAGCTCACCAGCTGAGCAAAAGCTTGCCAGCTTGGACCCAAGGTCGCTGGCTCCAGCAAGGGGTGGCTCGGTCTGCTGAAGGCCCGCGGTCAAGGCACATGTGAGAAAGCAATCAATGAACAACTATGGTGTCCCAATGGCAACTGAAAACTTATGATTGATGCTTCTCATCTCTCTCCATTCCCGTCTCTCTGTCCCTATCTATCCCTCTCTCTGACTCTCTCTCTGTCCCTGCAAAAAAAAAAAAAAATACTGGAAATAACAGGGGAGGACACAAAATATAAGGTCTGGCACATAGTAGATGCACATTAAAGAACTGCTTATTGAATGAATCCATGCTCAGGTAAGAACACTGAAGCTTAGAGGATTAAGATGACTTATCCATAGGGGTTAGTAGCTAAATGTAAAAGCAAGAGTTCCAGCTTAAGCCAAAGTACCTTAAACCCTCCTGATGTCCATGTAGACGCCAACTGTTAAGCTGTGATGTTTTGAGGAGTTAAGATGGAAGAAAAGATACCGAAAGCATATAGGTAGTTCCCTAAATACGTGTGCTTAGTATGTAATTATCAACTCCCATTTAAAGTGCACAGCTGCTTTACCATTTAGAGCTTAGCATTGCCATTTTATGGACTGAAACACTGAGGCTCTGCCCTGGCTGGTTGGCTCAGCAGTAGAGTGTCGGCCCAGCATGTGGAAGTCCCAGGTTCAATCCCAGGCCAGGGCACACAGGAGAAGAGCCCATCTGCTTCTCCACCCTTCCCCCTCTCCTTCCTCTCTATCTTTCTCTTCCCCTCCCAAAGCCAAGGCTCCATTGGAGCGAAGTTGGCCCAGGCACTGAGGATGGCTCCATGGCCTCTGCCTCAGGCGCTAGAATGGCTCCGGTTGCAATGGAGCAACACTCCAGATGGGCAGAGCATCGACCCCTAGTGGGCATGCTGGGTGGATCCTGGTCAGGCGCACGCTGGAGTCTGTCTGTCTGCCTCCCCGCTTCTCACTTCAGAAAAATACAAAAAATAATAAACAACACTGAGGCTCTGCGAATGGAGGTAACTTGCAAGAACTTAAACAGCTAATAAATGAAAGGCTTTGGATAAACATTTCTGTATCTAGAACCAAGTGCCAGCTTATTACTGCTGGGATCCTCCACTCTGATGTCCTAGGTTCATCGACTCACCATCTCCCACCTCATAGGCCAATTAAAGAAATGACTTCTCAGTTGTCGGGTCCAGTCTCGCATGCCCCGGGAGTTTCAGGAGGAAGGAATCAATGGATTCGTGGCACTAGTTTTCCACACACTGTGGTCTGATGGGGTTAGATCTATTTTCTTCATTGTAGAATGTGATTGATTTAATTCCAGATTTAACTTAAATTTGATTTTCTTCTCTCAACCTGGCATTTCCAAACAGAGAATCAATCAAACACCAAATTATAGGCAGCATGTGGATCAACAATGCTGAGTTATTTCCTGTTGAATTTTTCCAGCAAAGCATTTTATGCCGTCCTCTTCTGCTTCAAGAGGAGGTGAGAGGCAAGAGGGAGGGGCAGCAAATGGAAAATTAGATAATTAACTTTCTCCACATCCGGCAGTCAATATGCTATGATGAAATTCTGTTCCTACGGCAGAGCTCACTCCCCAGAAGGTGGTGGGGGAACCACAAACTGGGGTGTCAATCAGGGATAACTGTGGCCCTAGCTGTCAGGATGCTTGCATCATGATTGGACACTCATTTATCAAGCTCCTTTATTTTTTTTCCTTTCTCCCAATTACATGCGTTATCTTTTTTTGTCCTCACATCAGCTCTGAAAGTAGACCACTGTCCCCATTTTTCAGATGGAGACATTTTGTCTAAGTAGGGTTAGATCAGTCGGTAAGTGTCATATGGAGATTTTGTGGGTGAGCCAGGATTTGTACCTAGGCATGTCTGGCTCCAAAGGCCACGCCCTTTCTGCAACTCCGTGATGCCATCCTGGGGCCCTCATTTTGTGTAGAGGTATGAGGTGGTATGGTGTGACACAGAGAGTGGAAACAACAGTTCTGATTCTGTCCCTGCCACATATGAATTGGGTGACCTTAGCTGGCCATTTCACTGCTCCACCCCCCTGTGTATCAAACAGAGCAGTAGCAACAGTTCACTATAAAGGTTAAATGAGATGATTATTTTTTAATAAAATATAACCTTCAACAACATTGGCTGTTTTGTTCAATATAATTTATTTTATACCTAGAAGAGTGCAGTGAAAGAGTTGATGTTCAATAAAAATTGGTTGACTGGGTGGACATATGGATGGGTGGGTGGGTGGATAGATGTACATACTAGGCATAGTCCTGGATCATACTAAGTCCTCGACAGATGGAGGCTCTCTGCCCTGCCCCTGCTTCCTACCATGCAGCACAGAACCTAGGTGAAGACGAGGCAGATATTATGAGATGATAGTTTCCACCTTTCCTCTGTTTACAGCACATACTCAGAGCTAAGTGTTGATGCTCAGTTACCAGGGCCAGCATCTCTTTAAAAGTCACCTCTGTTTGAGTCCCTAGGTCCATGATGGCGAACCTATGACATGCGTGTCAGCACCGACACGCGTAGCCATTTTTGATGACATGGGGCTGCATGAGGCCGCATACCAGAGAAGTATGGGGCCGCATGCCAAGAAGGATGGTTCATCCTCAGCTCCTGCACTGCCAGGTGCGGTAGCCAAGGATAAAACATTTGCTGTAGTGTAGACACTGTGCCGGAGGTCTGTAGGCCAAAACAACAGAACTCCGGCACAGAGCGTCTAGTTCTGGGACTTATGGTTAGGCCGTTTTTCTCGAAGTGACACACCACCCGAGTTGTGCTTGGGTTTTTGGTGAATTTTGACAAACCAGGCTCAAAAGATTGCCCATCACTGCCCGAGGTCAAGTTTCTTCCAGGTCTGGTTGCCATGGAAACTTCCCAAATCCCTGTGGCTGTTCCACAGTCACCTGGCCTGAGCAGAGACTTCACTTGCATGCTTTCTTCTGCCCAGACTTCAGAGACAACTGTCGTGGTACGGGCGTTCACTGAGTAAATGGCTACCCAGGGCCCAGTGTGTTCTCAATCTGTTTTTCACTCCCTCCCCTACTTATGACACTCCCTTACTAGCCACTCTTTTGTCTGGCTTGGAAATGACCATTTACCAAGGGCCTACCATGTGCTAGAAACTGTGAGGCAGTTGACATTTGCTTTCTTGTTTGGTTCTCATGACACTCGTGAAGGATATGTCATTTTGTTCCTGTATTTTAGATGAGAAAACTGAGGGTCAGTAAGCTAATATGACTTCACTTCCCACCCATTTGACTCTTAAAGACTCTGTATTACTTTGAGGGTTTAAATGACGTTGGGGATGCAATTAACCTGGCAGGAGTCTGGAGAGATAGTATAAGCAACTCCACTTACTGCCCAACCCTTTTGCCTCACTTCAAAAATCAGCCCTGTGGAGCCTCGGTGGTATGTCTGGTATTTGGTTAATTAATGAAAGGAGTGTCTTAATCACATTCATTTCTGTCTCTGTATTGGCCGGGTCTGAGACATGTCTTCTTAGAGAAGCTGTTGTCCATCTGGGACAACACCTCCCCAATGCCAGGAGCTTCTAACTACGTCTCACCCTCTGCCTGGGCCTAGTATACCCAACATCTTCTTCCCCTCAGAACAGACCCCAGAGAATCTAGGGCAGTGGTTCTTAACCTTTTTTTGAGGTACCGAACCCACCAGTTTCATATGCACATTCACTGAACCCTTCTTTAGTGATAAATATGATTTTTTTTTTGCAAAATTCAAGACATAGGTATATGTTTTTTTACTGGTGCACAAAATGAGCCGTGCATGAACATCACCTTGCCCAAAGAACAAAACCAACAAAGTGCATGAACTCACAACAAATTATGATATTATTTTATTCTGGCCTCCGCGGCAGAGGCTTCTCCGAACACCGGAGACCGACTCATCGAATCCCTAGGGTTCAATAGAACCCAGATTAAGAACCACTGATCTAGGGTAAAACCTCAGTGCTGCTACTGCTGTTATTTGGGGCTTTTGTTGAATAACTAGGTTTCAGGCAATATGTCAACATTTTCAGGAAAGACCTGTGCAAGGCACCAACTTCTAGTCCATACTCTCTCTAGTGGAAACCAGTGATGTTGGCTTGCTCTGCTATTCAGTGTCTAAAATGTTCATAGGATTAGAGTTGAAATAGCTTCTTGCAGCTCCCAGATGAGAGATAAAATGTGTTCCTTTTTTTGTGGTCATTTTAGTTCATCTCCTGACACCAGAACCATCTTTTTTTTTTTTTTTTAAAGTGTCTGCTCTTATATTAAACTAATATAAGAACAGTCTCTACCATAAGTTATACATTGCTTTAGGACTAGTGGTGAAGATAAGGATCCTATTTATTTTTTACTTTTTAAGTGAAAGGTGGGAGATAGAGACAGATGCCTGCGCAGCGATTGGAATCCACCCAGCAACCCCTGTCTGAGACTGATGCTCAAATTAACCAAGCTGTCCTCAATGCCGGAGGCCAGCACTCAAACCAGCAGAGCCACTGGTTGAAGAGACAGTGAGAAAAGGGGGGAGGGAAGGGAATAGAAGCAGATGGTCACTTTTAATATGTGCTCTGACTAGGGATTGAACTCGGGATGTCCACATGCAGGGCTGATGCTCTTATCCACTGAGCCAATCAGCTAGGGCCAATCCTATTCTTAAACTAAGCAACCTCTAGTTTCCAGGCTGTGATTTTGAGTGAAACAACACAGCAAGAAGGTGAAGATGGGATCTCTTCTCTCAAGCAGCTCTCTGTTTATTAAAAAAATATGTAAATAACCATACTGAAACGCCCAAAGTAGAGTGTCTTATGGGCTCTTGCTCCTTTAGGAACCATCGGTCTGGCAATGTTGGTTGTTCATGGTTGGCATGCCTTTTGACTGGTAATCGGCTGTTTCTGGTTGCTCATACTGTTACTTTTATTCCTAGAAATTATGATGCATTTACTGAGATTCTGTCATGTGGGAGACACTGTGCTAAGGATGCAATGTATATTGGGATACAATGGTAAGCAGAAGACATAGTGTCTGCCCTCAAGAAATTTACTATCTATCTACGAGTCTCTAGTATCTAAATAAGATATTTTGGGAAACACATCAAATATAGGCAGTTTGTCTGCCTAGAGGGAAAGAAAGTTGTATGTATTATTAATCTCAATGAGTGAAAGCAGGACAAGGAAATAAGTGTTGAATTCTATGCAAAAGAAATCACGTCTGTGCTATATTAGCATGGTGGAGAGTGTTGATTGTGGTGCACTGTAGTCATGCAGCCCTGCCAGCATCAGAGCCCAGTGGGAGGGGCAGCAGGAGGTCTGAGTGTAAGGAACTGTCATGAAAGGTTTCAGATACTGGGCTGATCAACATGGATCACACCCTTCGCCAGATGCTGTAGAATAATTTAAGGGCTTCCAGCAGGGAATGTGATGGGAAGATGTGGCTACTCTTCCCCCGTCCCACAAGCATGAAGACAATAGGAGAAGTGAAAATGCTAAGGACATAGAATAAATAAGACTGTGTGGCTCTTGAGATATTATTAAAAGGAAGACTAGAGACTGAAAGGCGACATCTGTGTTACTGACCAGTTTATATGGTGGTACTTTCAGTAATTTGGGGAGCCCAACAGAAGGAGGAGGAGGCTTTCAGCAAAAGATAATGTGTCCAGCTTTGAATGTGTTGTTTTGTTTTTGTAATGCCCATGCGACATTCATAGAGAGATGTCTAGAAGGTTTGGGCATAAAGGTTTGCTCCAAAGAAGAGCCCAGTGGATAATAGAAATTTGGGAGATATTGCTCTAAAAATGGTAATCCAAACCTGGAAAACAGATATGAATAGTAATGCCTAAAGAATGATCATAGCGGGGCCCTGGCTGGTTGGCTCAGTGGTAGAGTGTCAGCCCAGTGTTTGATTCCTGGTCAGGGCACACAGGAGACGCAACCTTCTGCTTCTCCACCCCTCCCCCTATCCTTTCTTTCTCCCTCTCTCTCTGTCTCTTCTCCTCCCACAGCCATGGCTTGGTTTGAGCACATCAGCCCCAGGTGCTGAGGATGGCCCATAAAGCCTCCAACTTAGATGCTAAAACTAGCTCGATTGCGAGCATGGCCCCAGATGGGGATTGCCTGGTGGATTCTGGTTGGGGTACATAAGGGAGTCTGTCTTGCTATCTCCCCTCCTCTTACATGGAAAATAATAAAAAAAAAAAAAGAAAAGAAAGGGGAAAAAAGAATGACCACAGCAGGAGTTGAGGACATAACCCATGGATTTTCTTTCCTGGCCCAGTGTCTCCTTGCCAAGCAGATCCAGTCTATTCATTCTATAGCACCTGTGAAATTGTCTTTAATTTTCCAAAGTAAAACTCCCCATCCTGCACCCTCTCTATGAGTTCTTAATACAACTTGCTTTGGATTCTCATTAGGTGTGTATGAGCCTACATTTGCCCCTAACCTATGAGCTCCTGAAGAGCAAGAACTATTCTTACTCTATTATGTGTGTTTCTCGCATAGTAGGAGATCAGTAAAGGCATGTGAAATTGATGTGAAGTGTTTAGCTTCTATTAATTTCTAAAAAGGAAATCCTTTTAGGTAAGAGACTATACACACACACACACACACACACACACACACACACACATATACATGATGCCATGTAATTATTACAACGACCTTGTGGACTGTTTATTCTTATCCTCATCCTATAAAGAAGAAAACTGAAGTCCTGACATGAAACAGGTCTCAGAGCTGTAGGTCTACAGTCCAAATTTGAACCCAGGACTGTCAAACTCCAAAGCCCAGTTTCATTCCACTAGCCCTTATGAATTCAACAATGGTCTCTTCCCACTGGCTTCTAAAGAGAGTGGACAAATTCCATTATCTAATTATTATCAAGAATAGGGAGCTAACTGGGAGTGGAGGAATGAGAATTGCCACAATTTTCAGGAAGCTTTACTATTAATTTTTGTCTATACCAAAGAGAATAATAAACCCATTTTTCAGAGAGTTACGACAAGACCAAACAAGGGGCCACTGAGATGTCATTCCAAGCACAGAGGCTGGAAAATATGGTTCCTTTTTCTTGCTTCCCAGTTGTAAAATAAGAAGATTTCTAAACTCAGTGCTGCCCCCATTCCCTCACCTTGTAGACTTAGGTGTCTTTGTGTGTCTTTGTGTTGCTAGGTTTGCTGAAAAGCCCAGTGAACAAGACGGCTCTGATGCTGATTGCTGTGAGCTCCTGCATCCTGGCTATGGTGTGTGGCAGTCAGATGTCCTGTCCGCTCACCGTGAAGGTGACTCTGCATGTGCCTGAGCACTTCATCGCAGACGGTAAGAGCTGAACATGGAAGATGCCCGCATTTACTGGGCACCTTGCCTCTGGCTAGTCAAGTATCCTCTGGACATGGCCCAACCTTAGACTTACATTACAAGGGGAAAGGAGCCTTTAGAGGTCTTGGAAGAGGCCCTTATCATTTAGAGTCCTGGATTATTTGAATGCAACTAAAGACTGCTTTTCCTCCACGGGCAAGGGTATGGTTCATTAAATCAAGGAAGAATTCCAGTGTGAGTACAGAAAGATGCAGCCATGTCAGAGAGACTATGGTTTCGTATCAGGCTTGTGGATTTTTTTTCCAAACTAAAAGTCACTCTCGCACATGCAAAATTATATTTATTAATTAAAAAAATATGACAGAGAAGATTGTATAAGCTTTGCTGGAATTTCCTGAATGCTCTGAATAGTACTCATATCTCATTCCCTGTAAATGTACTTTATGAGTACCTTATATCCTACCATTTACTCTTTGCTCAATTAATTTGAATTAATGAGACACTGTAGTCCTTATAATCATTTACAAAGCATGGTTCAAGAAACTGATTAAGGTGCTTGATATCTATTGCTAAAGTGCCCTCCAGAAAGTTGTTCTCTTTTACATACTCCAAACCCTTGTTCTCACTTGGCGTTACTGTTTTCAAATATATGGAAGTTGGTCATAAATGCAATAAAGAAGGCATAGCTCAAGTATGCAGCTTAATTAATTTTTACACAGGAGTCAACCCAGATCAAACCATAAAACACTTCTAGGACCTCAGCTTTCTAAGCTTATTCCCAATGTAGGCCCTCCCAGAGATCACCACCGTATTAACACCTCTTATTTTTCTTAAAATATTTTCCTATTGGATGTATATTTAATGCTTTTAAGAATCTAGCCCTATATTTGGCAGCCTTATCTCTATGTAACTCAATTTTATCTCCAATTTTTAAGTTATGGTATTCAGAACTTAGCTCAAATTCCTTCAGTATTTTTTGTTCAGAGTGGGACTTCACCTCCTTTCCATGAAATACCCAGACTTCTATTAATACAGCCAATGATTGCTCCTCCTTCAGCATGGGGAATGAGTCTTTACTTGTTTTTTATTTAAACTACAAATAAGTTTCATATTTCTTACAATATACATATCCAGTTGAGTTTTTGACCTAAGAACAAGAGTTTTGCTGTATGTCTATCTAATCAGGGGTGAACAAGAAAATAAATGAATGATGGATGTAAAAAAATCATATTTGAACATAAGACGGGCAAACATGTGAGTGGAAAATGGCAGAGGGATGGTGGAGGGAGAGAGAAGGAATGCTATTTACAGAAGCAGCTGCATAAGTAGATCTCATGGAGCCTGGGATTGGAAGATGTGCCCAGAGCCTGGGTCTGGTGGAATGTGGAGAGGCAATCATGAGAGTGATGAACAATGAGGTTGGAAAAATCAATACCAAGGTTGAATTTTACCAGTACTCAAGACATGTGACCTTACATTTTATTCTCATTCATCACTACTCACTAACTCTGCAGTGCCTTGGAGACATTCAGATTTTCAATATTTATTTTAATGCATGGATAAATGAAGGTCTTAAGAGGCTAAGTAACTTGCTCAGTGTCATGGTAAATAGTTTAATGACTGAGATCAGAGACTATAGAATAATACAAACATGAACTGAAATACTCGTTTTGTTGTGTATCACATCTATTGCCAAGTGAGCGACTTGCTTCTCTGAGATGGACCATGGCCAAGGCAGCTTTGGCCTTTCTCTTCTTTGCCCATGAACCTCTAAGCCAGCTGCAAAGCTGCCTGCCTGCCTATTATTATTCTTAGTGGAGAGAGCACTTAGCCACCATTGTGAGTTGCGCTGTCCATGGTGCTGGAGTAGTGGGTGGAGCTGAGTAATGGGTCTGGTCTTCGAGAAAATGAATTCTGCCATTCTGCCCTTGTGTTATGACATACTTATACTTGATATTTACTGTCCATTATAAGGAAAGGTCAGTACTATATAGCACTTATCCAGAGCCCTGCTGGCAAAAGCAATAACTACCGACTTAGCCCCCATCCAAGCCCTTGGCAAATATCTCCCCTTCCTTGTCTGAGCCTTCTCAAGGCCACTAGTGGCTTTTTGCCCTGCTAAGCACATAGTTAAGAGATGGACTGGGTCTGCATCCGAATGTACTAAATATAGCACTGTTTTTTCAGCTGTGGCCTATAAATCATCTGCATTTGGTTCATTCTGGGCTGATGATCCCTAGAATTGTGAATCATATTCTCTAGGAGTGGAGCCCAAGTATTAATGTTTCCAATAAGAACTTTAGATGATCCCTTAACAGAAGTCTGAGAGCTGTATCAATATCTCTGTGTTACCTTCCTCCTCTCTGACAGATGTAAAAGCTCTTGAGACCCTTTGCAGCCCTGATAAGGGGCTTTGGTTTCTTCTATTGTTGATTTTATCAATGTCACATTAATGGAACTGCCTCACGGCACAAGTCCAGTGGTTGTTTATAGCACCGAATATGGTGTGAATGATCTAATATGAATAAAGCAGCCATAATCACCTGGCTTTGGGTCTTCAGTCAAATTGCCATGCTGGTAACATTATTAATGACTGGAGATTGGTTATTATTAGAAACTCATGTTAGTTCGGCATCCCTTGAGACTCCCAATGTAAATCAGAATGTAGTCACCCAATATTCTGACCAGTAAAAGAGACAGCTTTTAAAAGAGTAAGTTATCTAGATTAAGTGGGGAACATAGTTGCATTCTAGTGTAGACAAATATGACTATAGCTGGAGTTGTCTGTTCTGTTCTTCTCAGTTCTGTTCTGGCAGTTGTGCTTTGAGAAGGTGAATGACATATTTGAACTTATTCAAAGGAAAAGATCTGTAGTCATGATATTGGGAAAACACTGCGGATACCGTGTGGCCTCTTAAGGAAAGGGTGGATGGAGGTGAATCATTCTATAGGAGTTGAAGAAACCTAGACTTTTAAGTGAACTTCATATTATGGAGTGTATGCATTATAAATACAGTGTGTCCGTAAAGTCATGGTGCACTTTTGACCAGTCAAAAGTGCACCACGACTTTACAAACACACTGTATTGCAGTATTCAAAATACTTTACATGATGTTACTTATTCATGTGTCCCAGAAGAAGTGTGAGGCAGGATTTAGCATTCTTATTTTGTGTATATAGAAAGCAGGTTCCAGAGACATTAAATAATTCTGTCAGATTAACATACAGAAGTGAAGCTATGTTTGAAAGCCCAAGTGTACTGGATCCCCTCCTCTAAGATCCTTCCATGCCCCACACTTCCACAAAAATGAACATGAAAATTATTATTTGCCTTGAAAAGACTGCAGGTTTGTTCTGGAAATCCCTAGGAAGCAAAATTAGAACTTTATGAGTGATGAGGTGGTCAGAGATGGGAGTAGATTGAGCCTCAGTCTGAAAATATCTTTACTTTCTAAGCTTTAGCCTTATTATCTATTAGGTAAGGATAATAGCAGTACTTAGCTTATGGAGTTATTGTGATGAATAAATGAAATAAGGCCCATAAAGCTTTTAGCTCAGTACCTGAGACCTAGTAATGGCTCAATAAATCGTATAAATGTTAGTAGTTGGGATAATATTTTTTTAATATTGTAAGGGGGGTCATTGCAAGGTAATGAGTTCCCCGTCATAGGGAATTTCTTGAGAATCAATGACCACATTTCTATGAAGCTGTAGAAGAAAAGTGAGGGGATGCATTTGGCTTGGGTACATGATATTTTGATTCAGTGCCATTTTATCTGAATATAAACTTTAAAAACACTTAATTTTTTAGGTCTTGCTGACTGTTTATTCTTTACTACCTCTTCTCTGAGTGTCGCCCTTTCTTTGCCTAAGCTCAGAAATGGAGTGAGACTCAGGAATGGGTGAAGACCAGGGATGTCTCTTAAATATTTTAGTTGACTATCCGCCCCCCCCCCACAGTGTGTATGTGTGTGTGTGTGTGTGTGTGTGTGTGTGTGTGTGTGTGTGTGTGTGTGTGTTTAAGGTTGATATGCCCATTGCATCAGGATATTTATGTCCAAATTTCTACTTTAAGGTCGTGTTAAGTTGTTAGCACCCTGTTTGGGGATTTACTAAAGTAATATTCAAGTCTTCTCAGTTTCCTATGACTGAGGAGTTGGGGTCTCCCGAAGGTTCCTTGCCAGCCTAAGAAGTAATCAAGTTGAAGTGTTCATCATTAGATGGCCTCATTTATTAATATGCCACATGAGTGGCTGCTTTTGAACACAAAATTGTGTATAAAGGATCTTGGTCTACATTTATATGCTTCCACTTTTAATTCATGTCTTTCAGCCAGGAGTGTGAGCTAATCTGAAGCTTTGTGCCTTTAATGAGGAATGAGCTTCATAATTGACTTCAGAGCTAGTTTGCAGTGATTTGAATACATGGGAGGAGTATTTCCAACTCTTACAGGGGGAAATGACACCATACTGACGGTGGCTGACGAGTCACAAGTTGCAAAGCAACTTGTCTAAAAAGAATAGTTCCTTGGACACCTCCCTCTCTGGAATCATGGTTTATTTATTTTTTAATTATTTGACATTTAATATTATTTTATATTAGTTTCAGGGGTACAGCATAGTGCTTAGACAATTATATAATTTGCAAAGTGATTCCCCTTATAATGCAAGTGCACTCCTGGCACCATATGTAGGTATTACAATTTCATTGACTGTATCCCCCATGCTGTACCCCATATTCCCAGGGTTGATTGCAGACCTTTGGTCACCGTGGGCCATGGTCAGGCGTAAAAATACTCTACAGTGTGGCCTCTGCTTCCTTTGTTCTTAACTCCTTTGCACACACTTAATGCTGTTTACACAAATAGGTTGTCTTACCTAGTATCTCTCTCTCTCCACACACACACACACACACACACACACACACACACACACACACACACACTTGCCTACACAGTACTATCTACCAGGAACTCCTCCTTCATTTCCATAGATTGCAACCTCACTCATCTCTAAGTCCTAATATGGTTTTCTCCTTCCTCCAGAAAATGTTCTTTAACAAAAACCCAAAACTGCTTCAAAGAAAACTCCAGTCAGAAATAATCTCTTCTTCCTTGAAAATTACATAGAACTATCCTTCTACCTTTCTAACAGTCCCACAGTCTATCTTTAATTATCATCATTGGGACAGCTGCCACAGTTCTAAGAGCTGGCCTTCTGCATTAAATCTTGCATGCCTCCAATATTTTCTCAACACTGCAGAGTGATCATTTAAAAGAAAAATAATTCCAACAGTTGCATCTTCCCATAAAACTGTCCACATACTTCTTACTGGACTTGCTTTTAATATAGAAAAAACTTTTTGTTTTGTTTTGTTTTAGGTGAGAGGAGGGGGATAGTGAGGCATACTCCCACATGTGCCCTGACCAAGATCCACCCTCCAACCTCATCGAGGGCCAATGGTCTTGAGTATGGAGCTATTTTTAGCACTTGAGGCTGATGTGCTCCAACCAAGTATTCTCAGCACCTGGAACCATACTCAAGCCAATCAAGTCACTGGCTGTGGAAGGGAAAGAGTGAGAGAAGGGGAAGTTGAGGGGAGAAGCAGATGGTCTCTTCTGTGTGCCTTGACCGGGAATCAAACCTGGGATGTCCATATGCCAGGCTGATGCTCTATCCACTGAGCCACCGGCCAGGGCCAAAACTGAACTTCTTAACATGTCCTATAATCTTTTTACCGTTTCCCCGAAAATAAGATATCCCCCGAAAATAAGGCCTAGTGAAATTTTTTTCAAGCTTAGAAATATAAGGCTTCCCCTGAAACTAAGACCGAGCATGTCTTTAGGAGCAAAAGTTAATATAAGACACTGTCTTATTTTGGGGGAAACGGGGTAGATTGGTGTGTATCGAAATAGAGTCACTAGAAACTCTTGATGGAATTCAGAGTTTGGCTGGTTATGCTGATGTTTATGATGACATGACTATGGTATATTAATAAATGTTGACTTTTTTCAACAATAAATGTGAATTCTTGTTTATGGAAAAACAAGACATCCCTTGAAAATAAGACCCAGCACATCTTTAGGAGCAAAAAAATAATATAAGACACTGTCTTCTTTTGGGGGAAACATGGTAACATGACCTACAAAGTCAGGCTGCTGTCTGCCTCTCTAGCCTCACCTATACCACTCTCTTTCCATTGGTTCCTTAAATATCCTGGCTGCTTCCTGCTTCAGGGCCTCTGCAAAGGTTGTTCTCACTTCCTAGAAACTTCTCCCCACCTCTTCTTTCCAGTTTCTCTTGGACAAGTTTCATTTACCCTCCGGTGAGTTACCTCTTCTGTTGTTTATAACCTAGCCTCAGAGTGGTTCTCCTCGAATCATTCTCCTCAAGCCCTGCTCTGTGGCTTGAGTGTTTTCATTTCCATTTGTATTTATATACTTATTTAGTTTACGTTGAAGTCTCTCACCATAAGGACAGAGATTATCTTTGTTTTGTGCCTAGGACAGTGTCCACACCAAAAGAAATGACTGGATTTAAACTTCCTCAAAGGCAAGGGCCAAAGCTTATTCATGTCCTAACATATCATGATACCTGACAGAGCTTCTTACTCAATAGACACATAATAAAGTATGTCTTTGAAACAAACGAAGGGATAGAAGGCAGGCAGGTAGACCAGATGCCCTAAGAAGATATATCTTGGGTGGGGGGAGGCAGGTGATGTTGTCTGCCTCCTCTTCTATGATTGACTTCACTCCCCCAGGATTTTGTTTCTATTCCCAAACATAAGAAAATTTAATCAGGCACACATTTCTCCCCCCACATTCAAAATAAAACAAGCTTTATTCCAGAGCCCGGGAAGAGGGGAAAATATAATTTGAGCTGAGATTCAGAATGCCCAGGTGGGAGGTGGCAATGAAATACCAATAAACCACATTAATATGCTGAAATCAGGAAGAATAGGTTGAACTCCAACCCAGATTTAATAACTATTCGAGAGAGAGCGTGCAGGAAGAAGGCAAGGCTGGGTTGCAATCAGAATTAATACGAAATTGGTAATGGAATTGGTAACTTAATTATAAACTTGGAAAACTATTTTCCCCTCTTCTTCATCTTCTTGTACTCAATGGACAACTTGCTCAGCAATGGCTTGGAGCTGGTTCAGGAAGCTATGGATACCCCCCAGAGTGAACTTGTTCTGTGTTTTTGTTTCTCAAACCTCTTCATTATGGAAAGTCTAAATCCATAAAATCATGAAAGGGAAAAAAGCTTTAAGCCTTCTTCCTCAAATAGTCATGGATCCCCAGGTTAAAAGTGACAAGGGAATTGAGGGAGAACAAACCCTGGAAACCCATGCTCAGCAACTGAACGTGTTCAAGCTTTTAAAGATATTACAGCAGCCAGTTGGGTTGGAATTTTTAATGACACTCCGTGCTAAGATGTTAGCTTGGCTTCCAACCAGGGTGAATTGTTACTAATTTTTCTTCTTAACAAAAGGGATAACTGAGCTTGACGTCCAAAATTGGAGACTAATTTCTGTGTTTTGATTGCAAATCAAGTCCAAAAATATGTGTCTAGAACTAAGGGCAGAGGATGGTTGAAAGTGGTAGGGAAACGTAATTTTTTTTTTCTCATTAAAAATTTCCGGCCCTGCCGGGTTGGCTCCATGGTAGAGCTTTGGCCTGGTGTGTGGAAGTCCCAGGTTTGATTCCCGGCCAGGACACACAGGAGAAGCACCCATCTGCTTCTTCACCTTTCCCCCTCTCATTTCTCCCTCTCTCTTCTCCTCCAGCAACCAAGGGTCCATTGGAGCAAAGTTGTCCTGGGCACTGAGGACGGCTCCATGGCCTCCGCCTCAGGTGCTAGAATGGCTCCAGTTGCAACAGAGCAATGACCCAGACGGGCAAAGCATCACTCCCTAGTGGGCATGCTGGGTGGATCCCGGTTGGGCACATGTGGGAGTCTGTCTCTCTGCCTCCCCACTTCTCACTTCAGAAAAATACAGAAAAAAAGAAATTCCATCTGCTGTTCTGAGAAGATAGCTACTTTGATTTTAAGACTGGAAGGAGAGAATGGTGAATGGGAGGTTTGATGAGATGGAGCACCCTGACTCCCATTTGGGCTCTGTTGGTGAATCCATACATTAAGACTTTGTACTGACTCTTACAAAGTTAGCCATCCCATGATTATTGGCTGTGTGTGCGTGGCGCATAGGTGAGTCAGTGGTGCTGTGCTGCGAGAGAGAGAAAGTAACGTGGTCCAGAGGTTAGGTGCATTGGTTGGTGGCCTACGTGTGAGTTCTCCAAGTTCTCTACTTTCTAGTTTTGTGACATTGGGGCTGTTAATTCACCCCCGGAACCCTAGGTTGTTTTATTCAAAAGCGATGTGAATACTCCTTGCCTCAAACAAGCTTTACTGTGCTGATGGATGTGGAAGGCCTTCGCCAGCTGTGAGTGTAGGTGTGTTATGACAGTGTTGTTCTTTTCCCTTTGTGTTTGTTCATAGCTTGATTTTTTATGACGAAAGTGAAAGGGTTGGAAAGAGGCCTTAGTGGGTATGACCAGGTGAGTAGAAGGTACAGCTTCAGGGAGGCTTAGCATGGGTAGAAGGAAAATTTAATAGTTAAAAATAGTAATAACACTAATCCATTGTCATATATAGTTCCTGGGGTCTATTATTCCCTTCCTTCTTCTCCCCCTTCCTGTGGTCAACAAATATAGGCATGCTCAGCATAACGGTCAACAACGGTGCACATATACAATGATAATATACCATATGACCTAGGTGTGTAGTAGGCCGCACCATCTAGGTTTGTGTAAGTGCACACAATGATGTTTGCACAGAGATGAATCACCTAACGATGCATTTCTCTGTATGTATACCTGGTGTTAGGTAGCATGCTACAACAGCATCTTATCTGTGGCAAGGGCAGAGGTCAGGGAGGCAGAGATGGCTAAAACATAATCTCTGGCCTCCCCCAGTTCGGTGATAGTGAAACACACCAGGCAGGTGACATATGAAATGCAGTGGAGTCATAATGGGGGTTGGCCTGGGGACTGTGGGAACATAGGGGAGGGGCAACCACTCCCCCAGCCCAGGCTGGAGATCGGGAGCACTGTAAGGAGAGGATGTCTTGGGGGGGGGGGCTGTCTGTGCTAGGTCTTAGAGCCCTTTACATTTACCTGGAGGTGGGTGATGGCAGGCTGCTTAGAGGGGACATGGACAATTTCACTGCATGCACATAGACCTTGCTATTCAAGCCTCCCTATGACTGTGATAATAGCAACCATTTACATGACATGGCTAAGTGACAGTCCCTGTGCTATATGCCTTGCAAAGTATTATCTCATGTAATTATGTCACCTTATGAAGTAGATCTAGGCATTATCCGTATTTCTCTTATTTTTTTTATCTTTCTTTTTTAATTTAGACATTAAATTTAATGGGATGACATTGATCAATAAGAGTACCTAGGTTTCAGGTAAATATCTCTATAGATCTGAACTATTGATTGCGTTGTGTGCCCATCAGCCAAAGTCAAACCATTTTCTATCACTGTATGTTTGGCCCTCTTTACTCCCCTCCCTCTGCCACCCTCTCCCTAGTAACCACTTCACTTTTATCTGTACATTTTAAATTTAAAGGAAATTAAATGCCAAGGACCATGTGTGGCTACTTCAACGTCACACAGGCAGGAAGGGGTTGAAATGAATTATTTTGAATTAGCAGCTACAGAATGTGGTAGACAGAGAGTCCAATGACTAAGATTGTGTCCTAGCTCAGCTGTGAATGCACTGTCACTTCTGGCACATTTCCACTTCTCCAGCCCTCGGTTTCTCCATGGTAAAATGTGGGAAGGAAACAGGATGGTACTTAAAATCTCTCCCTGCCCTAACGTTCTAAAAGTAGAATGAGCACCGTGGGGGTTCATTTATCCTTGACTCATCTCATTATGGACGTGACCTTCAAAGTGTTTATGCAACCTTCCCACTCGCATCTCTAGCCCTCTTGTTTGGGCTGGTCTGTGGTCAGGATGCCTCCCAGAGCAAGGATCTTGGGAGCAGAGGCAGCTAAGCAAACCTTTTACAGCCCACAAGTTGCCATTTGAAGAAAGCTTAGAAGGATTACAGAAGGATCACAGCCAAGCCTGTGCAGGGACCGGAAGATCCCAAGGCTGCCAGAGGAGAAAGGAAGTGGTGGGTAGCCAGGCCGTGGTGGGAAAGATGCCTCCCCATCTCCAGCTCCCTGCGTCAGCTGCCGAGGGACCTTGAATATCTCGGATGCCAGTCCACAGTATGCGAGGGGGCGTATGCATCATATTCAGAGGGGACGTGATAAGATGGGAGGAATAATTAAAGCCTGAACATCCCTCCTACCTCTCTGCCCCCTCTCTGCACATCCTCCCCACTTCTCTGCCCCCCTCCCATCCTGGCTCTGGTGCCCAGCAGAGCCTTGCCATTTGGCTGTCCACCCCGGTCGCTCCTCTGGATTACCGAAGCCAAATATATCTGCAGCTGCACAGCCCTGGGTCTTTGGCAGTGTTTGCTGACTTTCTGAGTCTCTGCTACAGATCTTGGCCTTCTGACCCTCAGCTGGAATCATTCCCAAAGCCTGGGACACCCCTGAACCCCATATATCTCCTCTTCTGCTTTAACCCTGATCCCAATTTGGGATTTATTGGTCAGTCCATGCATTAAGGCTTCCTGCTGACTCTTGCTGAATGCCAGGACTTGTATTCTAGGACAAAGTCAGACACCGTCAGCCCCAAAGCAGTGTGAGATTTAGAATCGGGAAACT
Source organism: Rhynchonycteris naso (assembly GCA_037038555.1). Classification (NCBI taxonomy): domain Eukaryota; kingdom Metazoa; phylum Chordata; class Mammalia; order Chiroptera; family Emballonuridae; genus Rhynchonycteris; species Rhynchonycteris naso. The sequence continues at coordinate 17,133,027 of CM072996.1, forward strand.
TCAGGTTCAAATCTGCATCCCTCCACTTGCTAACTATGAATCTCAGGCATGCCATCTCCCTTCTTCGAACCATCAATTTCACCATCCATAAAAGTACAGCTCTTAGCCCTGGTGACACAGGCTGGTAATGAGGATGAAATAGAGAACAACGTGAAAATACACCATAAAATGGGCCCCGCAAATGCTAATTGTGCCCTCAAAGGGATCACCCACGTTATTTAAAATGACAGGGCAGCTATAAAGCAAAAGACTATAGAAGACAGATCATAATCTGGGCCAGGTGGGTCATATAGACAAGAGTCAGCAAGGTTGCCAGGGAAGCCGGGGGTGTTTTCCATTGGATAGGGTCTGGGCTAAGCTTTAGGAGTCAAGAGGATTTGTCCCAGTGGAGGCAACTGGATGGGCAGTAATTGGGCATGGGAGGTGTGCTCTGTTGGAGATGATGGGAAAGAGTGAGGACGAGAAGGGGGTTCTTCAAGGCAAAGGGCAGAGGAGAGCCATGGTGGGACAGGAGCACATAGCAACCAGAGCACCTGGGGCTCCAGGTGGCACAGACAGGACAAAGGGGAGGGCCAGGCAGGAAGAGCAAGCGTGGCGGTGTTGGGCTTTTATTGTGGAGGAGGGTAGGGGCTTGTAAAACCACCGAAAGATGTTAAACAAAGGAGTTTAGGGGTCACAGTTGCATGTATAAAAAGCAATGTGAGGTGTTAATTAAAATATCAGACTGTAGTGTCAGATACATCTGCTAGAACCAGTTCAAATGCTGCTTCTTTGAATTCATAGCTGTTTGATGTTACTTAACCATTCCGACTTGTTTCTTAGTCTGTACAGCGGGCATAATAACAGTAGCTCCCTCTTAGGAAAATTGAAAGAGATAATATTTGTCAAATATTTAGTAGAATGTTTGGCAAACTAGAAGCACTCTGTGGTACTTACTACATAGTTTCTATCTGCATGATTGTCGTGACCACCCTCGTCGTCTCAGTTAGGTCTTCCTGTTAAAGGGTCTCCATCCTTTCCTTTTGGCATTCAGCACATTAAAATTGCTTATTTCATGTCTAAGAGTCTTGGCTGGGTTTAATACCGCGCTCGGATATTTCTTAGCTATGTCACATTGAGCTAGTTATTTCATCTCTAAACCTCGGTCTGCTCACCTGTAAAATGGGCATGAGAACAGTAAACCACCTCAAAGAGCAATTGGATGAGTGCTGAGGATGCACTTGGCCAGTGCTTTGCGTTAGTCAATACTCAGTAAACACCAGCCCCTGCTAATGCCGCTTTAAGCCCTTAAAGGCAGAGAGTGTAGCTACCTTGTTCCTGTGAAATCTCCAGTCAACATTTGGTGTTCAATAAGGATTTGTGGTGTTCAATAAGGAGCACAGTGTGGAAGGAGAGTTTGAGGGGACAAGGCTGAAGGCAGGGAGCCTGCCAGGGGGCGGTCACATTTAGTCTACATGATGATTTCTGAACAAGGGTGTCAGCAGTGTAAATGAGGACAAGGGAGTCCCTGTAAAGCTAGAAACAAGGAAATTTGGCAATTAATTGTAAGGAGGGGTGGAGAAGGGAAAGGCGGTCAAAGACTACTTGGCTTTCGATTCCTGGGATCCTTGAGAGGTTGGCGACTCCTGACATCAAAATAAACACCCTTTTGCTCAGCCGTGAGTGTGGTGGTTAATTAAGCACATGAACACCGACATCGGAGTGCCTGAGTTTACATCCGAACTTCACCTTCCCCATCATGCAGCATCATCTTCTGAAAAACAGGGATGCTAGTGAACTCTGAGTCAGACAGACTGAAGATTCTATTGTTCAATGCAAGGGCCTGGCCCATGGCAGACACACTCAAGGGCTAGCTACGGATACTATTCTGCTCATGCACTAGCTTTCTTAGGTGCGATCAAGAGTTAAATGCCCGCTTCTTAGCTGTATCTGTAGGGAAAAAAAAAAAAGAAAACAACTTCAAGCAGCCTTGAGGAGCACACAAGATTGAGGGCCTTTACACATCCTGCCTGGATGAAAATTATCCATAAGAGATGCTCCTGTGTTCTGTTAGCAAAATTAACTCCCTGGATCTCTGAAGACTGCTCTCCTGAAGGTCTGAATCATTTGAATAACATTTCAGGTGGTGTCTCACTGCAGTATTAGAGCCAGGACAGAGGATGGAGACAGTGATCTGTTCCCGGCCCCCACACAGGTGCTGATGGGAGCTGTGAGCATGAAGGCTTTGGGTGTGGCCATTTCCTGCAGAAACATAATTGCAGCATTAACATGCTGGGCATGAGACCTGCCCTGGAAGCAGAGGCCCAAACGGAGGTCAAGAGCTGGCATCACATTTGAAATATAGAATCAATTACATATGACAGCTTGTGCCACCTCAAGAAGGAGAATGTGGGTACAGTGGTGTAGGCATGGTGCGTAGTAGGCAGCTTGGGGGTTCTCTAAGTTGTAGAACATGGGAACTAGGATACAGGCCATCCCCGGGCTATGAATGAGATAGGTTCTGTAGGTTTGAAAATGTTTATGTATTTTATATGCACGGAAAGGTAAAAATAAATACCATGTCAACACAAACATCTGTCTAAGTTGCATTTAATATGTAAATGTACTTGTTCCCACTTGCATACAAATTCAGCTTAAGACCAAACCTATTTGTCCCCAGGGGCTGCCTGCATATTTTCAGCCCTATTTTTGCCATTTCCTGCAGGCCTGAGTTCTGTTTTTGTTCCTTTTCTGTGGCCTAAATCCTCTTTTTCCTCCACACCACCTCACTGCTGCCCTCTGGGCCTTCAGCACTCAGCCGAGACTGGCTGCCCTGCAGAGGAGTTGGGGACCCCTCTCCATGTTCCCAAAGCTCCCTGTTTCATCTTCATCACAACCCGGCGATGCCCCATGTGACCTGTCTGCCTCGGTGCCGCGTACTGAACCACACACTACTTCCAGGCAGGGACCCTTCCTTCTGCCTGTGTAGCCTCCAAATTCTGTTACAGTGTCTAACATAGAGTGGGAGCCCAGTATATTTAGATCTTCCTATTCAAGACAAAAAAAAAAAAAGGAACATCTGAAACATTTAACATTGTTACTGCGGTTATGATCCTTATTGCAATTGAATTTTGAAATCCAAAGTGAGATCACATGGCCTGACCATGCGTGGGACTCTTTACCACCAGTCTCCAGCCCAGGAGACAGAAGCTTGCCTTGTTTCCAGCACTGCATTCGAGACACAATGGGAGATGGAGAAGAGAAGGTGATTCTCACTGAGATAGCTCTCAAAGGATTCTGGGAGAAAGTAGGGGTTGAGTTGAGCTTGAAGGATATGTTGGGCTTGGACAGATGAGTTATCTACTTCGAAGAATTTGTTTGAGAATTGGGTGAAACTGGTTTGTGCTAAATAGAATTGGTCTCAGCCTCTCTCCTGCCCCTGATCAACCTGCTGAGCCAGCCCTGAGTCCCACCTCCTTTCCATCCTTACATCCCCAGTAAGATCTATCTATACAGCAAGCACATACGTACGGCCCAGCGGTGTTGCAAAAACAATGTGAAATCATCAAGTTGGCATTTGGAGCGCTCTAGTTGCCTTTTTAGTCTCCATCCTTCTGTCCTCTAAGCATCAAGAATTATTAGAATCCAAATCAATGTGGTATTTGATAGTTATAAAAAATATCAGCTAAACATCATCCGGTTTTCCTGATGGGGCAGGCAGTATACTAGGTATTTTGCCTACAATGTCTTACTCGTTACAGAACTTATGTACTCATTGAACAGACACTGACTTTGTGTCCCTTATATGAAGGCCCTGCCTTCATAATGCTTTCCTTCTCAGCCGGGGACGGACACCAGAACAATTCAGCAAAATGGAGAAATCATTGTGGCAATGAAATAATGAGATTGCTGTGAAAATAATTGAAATGGCATATGGTAATTAAAATGAGGAGAGCTGGGACGCCATGCCCAGATAGTGCTCAGAGAAGACCTCTCTGAGATGTGGAAGGTACAAGGGAGGAAAGTCTTCCAGGCAGAGGAAACAGCCAATTAACAGGCACTTTGAGTGACCGCGATGCTGGGACAGGAGCTTCGGGGTTGGGGGCACTAGGTCAGGTGAGGGTACATAGATGCACAGGACCCAGATCTTCTGAGATACAGGGTTTCTCCTCGCCTTTCTGTCAGCGAGGGTATTCAGTGAAGCAGGGCTCTGATGGGTGTTCCTTTGTTCAGGGGCATTTGCTGTCTGCCCCAACATTGTCTGTTTAAGATAAACTGGAAGCAAAATCTCACCATCCTACCCTCCCCCACCCCAACACACACGCAGAACCAAAGGACTGGGCCATCGGTGGATCTTGAACACAGGAAGCCTTTCGGAAGTGAAGGGTCCATTTTTCAGGAAGTTGTGGCACTAACACCGCTTGCCATAAATGGCCAAGCTCCAAGGTCCTCTAATGACAGTGTGCCCGGCCAGTGCTTCCTCATACCTGTTGTCCCTAAATCTTTAAACCTCGCCCCCAACCAGAAGCCTGGATGGGAGAGTTGGGGTTATTCCGGCAGAAGCCACCCATTCTCATTGGTATAATGCTAGACAGTAACAGCGCTTTCTTTCACTGAAAAAAAAAACAAAAAACCCCACCTCCATCTAGTTGATACTCAGGGCAAGTTTCAGCATCCCAGTTTTAACTACTTTTCCCATCTTCTTTGCCCGCCCAGCCCTCGTGCCTTGCCCCCAGCTCCGTTTCTGTATCTTCCTAGTTGTTCCCCTAGCTTTTGCTTCTTTCCTCCTGCCTGTCTCCATGCTGCCGTGAGAACCAGGGACAGGTGGCCTTTCTTAGACCTGCCCTTGCTCTGTCTCGGACACAGCACCACTGCTCCCTCTGCTTCCACCCATGATGATGCCCCAGGAACCAGCTCATTCAGTCATCCTGGCACCTGGTCCCCAATTCCCAGCCGGCCCTTGTCGGCTCATTATTTAAGGTCCATAATTTGAGCGGGATTCGAATTTTACTTAGCAGCCTGACTACTTGAATTTGCAAAGGGAAGGTAAGCATTTCAGGCCTTGAGTGACAATTCCTTTTTTAAAGGGATTTGCCCCCACCTCCTCCTCTTTGAAGTGTCCTTCTCTGTTGCCACAGAAGAGGCTACTCAGGGACTCTGAGGGTGCTTCCCCGTAAATGGAAAATAGAAAGTAAAAAAAGCAACCCACCAGCAAACCATGTTCCTTTTCGCCCTGGGATACTGTTGGTGATTATTCCTCAGAAGAGATCTTTAATTGTTTCAGCTAAAGAGTGTGTGCGACTTGGTTCCTTAACTGTCTCTTTGTAGACACTTGTGAATTGGCTCCAGCTATTAGCAGCTCTTCCTAATTTCCTCTGAGTCTTGCTGGCTGAAGTGCCGGGCTTGGAACAACTTTTAATTTTGTTTTTAATTAAATTTCAGTTGTTTCAAATTACTCACTTTAATGTCATTTCTCTGCAGCCACGAGAAGCAACAGGAGCCGTGTGTTCTTGTTGAGACACACACACAATCTGATGTGTGTGTGTACCCAGTGGCATGGCTAAAGAAGGACTCCTGGCTGGGGTCCAGGGCAAGAGCAGGCAATTAAGAAAATAGAAATGAGTCATGGAATGAGCTTTTGTTTACACTGTGATATCCAAAGCTAATACGTTGTTTAATCAGGAATCTTAGCTATTGTGTTTGTTTTCACCAAATTGTGTTTGAACAAGACAACATTCCCTCATATTTTACAATGGGATTCTCAAATATGGGTAGGTAGAAATAGTCTAAGAATAACGAACACTCACTAAGCATTTATGATGGGCCAGGTGCTATTGTAAATATTTTCTATATAGTACCTCATTTACATTAAAAGTGAGCGATTGGAAACAAGAGAAATTTAATTTACATACATTGCCTCCCACATGCCTGGGAGATTATTATCCACCCTTTTATAGCTGAGAACCCAAGGCCCATGTAACTGGATCATTATCACTTGGTTAGTTTGTAGCAGGGCCAGAACATGAACACTGGCTGCCATGCTTCTGCTCTTAAACACTGCACTAGACTCTCTCTCCCTATAAAAAGACAGAAGGGCCTCATCATCTCAATGAATTTAACAACAAACATATAGACAGTGGGCTTGTTCTTTGCAAAAGTGAAATTGTGTTCATTTATGTTTGGGCTTTTTTGCAACCTCTGCAACTGCCCATTCCTGTTGTGTAAATTGTGAAGTGGCACCGTGGAGTTTCGTTTCCGATTCACAAAATCACCGTCTGGGTATTTAACTAGGCTCTTTCAGATACTTAGCACCCCAAAAAGGAGAATTAATTTTGAAAGCAAAAGCATAAATATATGCTAAATGACCTAGGTTATGACATTATGCTCTATAGTGTTAGTTCTAACTGAAATCAGAGCCCGACATATTTTCTATCTCAGAAATACCACGTGCACCGTTCTATTTGCAAGGAATATTATTTCATTGATACCACCACCCTTGCGTCTCCACACCAACACACACACACACACACACACACTCATATTCTGTTGGGTACTCACAACAGCTAGTTTCTTTCTCCACAGAAGTCCTTATTTGTAGTTATATAAGTGTTGGTGCATTTACTTGTTTAATGCTCATCTCTTACCCAACACTGTACACTCCCTGCAGCCAAGTGCTACAGTGCCATGTGTATTTTCTTCCCTGCTGAATATCCAATCTTACAGCCAGGCCTGGTGTATGTATGGTGCTCAGTAGACATGTAAACCATGCAGATAAATGCATTCAGAGGTAAACACAACCACCAACCTGCTGAGAAGCAAAGTGACAGTAGATGAAGGACAATAGCCAGAGTTTGGCTATCTGGACTCTTGTCCCAGGTTTATAATTAAATAATTATGTGCAACTTGGGTAACAAATGTCTTTACTTCCTCAAAACCATTTATGAAGTGGGAATGGTAATAACTCTATAGAGCACACATGTAGGTGTACAGAGTATTGTATAATCGAATGCTAACCACTCAAAATATTTTATAGTCATTAACTTACTTCTTCCTGACAATGCCCCTAGACATAATAACTTATATTTTTCATTTTTCTTTAAAAAAATGAGGAAACTGAGTTCCAAAGAAGGTAATAAGTTTGCCTAAACTCTTACGACTGCTGACTGTAATCTGTCTGACTTTAGAGCCTCTAATTCCTTATACTGTGAGGATCAAATGAGATTGGATATGAAGGTATTACTCAGTGTCTTACGTGTTAAACAAAAGTCAGCTATTACTAAGGTTCATTAGTGAACCTCAGGTGAAATTTGAAGCACTGTTGGTGAGGGTGGGCAGAGAACCATGTGGATTACTTCTTTGGTTTCCTTTTGATAACACTAAGGAGGTATTCTTCAAATAGATGAAAGCACATTTGTCCATCCATCCATCCATTCATCCATTCAAAATATTTACTCACTTCCGGCAAAGTGCCAAATCCTGGTCTAAGAAATGACAAACAGAAGATGAATTAGATGTGAATTGTCTCTCAGAGAGCTCACTCTCTTCTAAGGTACACAGACATCAGCATATTAGCATTCCCCAAACCTTGCCACATGGGAGGTGCTGAATAAGTTTGCACCGAATTCCCGTGCCATTGTAGTGACCCTGATGTGAGCAGAGGTGTATATGTCAGGCTTTGTGGGACAGAAAAAGGAACAGGCCACTTCCAGGTGAGAACACCCAGGAAGGCCAAGTTTGTCTTTTGCTGGCTGGGTCCAGGTGGATAGGTCCAGTGAGGAGGATGCTTCAGGAATATGGGAACAACCTGAGCAAAGGCAAGAGGGTGGGCTGGGAAAGACAGGCACAGGAGGAAGGAGGGGCAGCATTCGATCCCAGCTGCCTTCCTCCTACCAAGACCGTCCTGTTTGTTCCAAGGGAGGGAGGACACATTCCTCAGCTTCTAGGGACAGAGAACGAAGTAAACTGTGCATCTGCTCGCCTACTATGTGTGTGACTCAGTATGGTAGCTTTATATATGTTCTATCCTTGATTCCTCCCCCAGCCTTCTGAGGTTGTTGGAATTATACTACTAAGAATAATAGCATGAAAGTACTACAAGCAGCAGCAGTACTATTATTACTAAAGCAATACAGGAGTGAGTAAAGAAAATATTAACTATGGCCTTTTTCTGTTGATATTCCTGGTCTTAGTCTGTTGGGTTGATGACTCTTACTGCAAATTATTCCAGAATTGTATTGTTTGCACACACACAGAGAGCCTGATTTGCTGTTTGTTTGTTTGTAACCTGAGATAAGATCCTGTATGTTCTTGGGCAATGTGCTTTTCTCATCAACCATCTGTTCCTTGGTATACAGGAGGATGGGGTCGGCGGCATTCCCCCCATTCTTTAGAAGAAGAGCCCCAAGTACGCAAAGTCAGCTAACGTGCATGAAGTCCATTGGCTGACAGGTGACAGGGCCAGGGCTGTTACCAGTCCTGTCTGGTTCCAGAGCCTGGTGCCTATAAGCTATACCCCACCCACTCCCTTTGGGAACAGAACGGAAAAAAAAATTCATCCTACACCTCTCACAGAGCAGAAACCCAGATCTCAGCCATCCGATCTCCGGTTTGAGCCTGAAGACCTCCATTGGGCCCTCAGATAAAAATCTTACCTTTCCCAGAAGTCATAGTAGGGTTTGGCTGGTGAAGGGCTGATTGCTGTGAGCACCACACTGTGGCTAAACTGCAAATTTCCTTTATTATGTTGCTTCTGGGTACTGATATCATATATTTAGGCAGCTGTTCTCATCTGCGCCAGGCAGGGAAATCTATTCCATCAATATAACTGGAAGCCTCTGATTTTTGGAAGCTTTGCCCCATGTAGTTCTTGGTAGCATCATAAAACAATTAGATTTAGGCTTAGCATTAATTTGAATTATTGTCCAGTTTCCAGAAAATATCTTCTGGAAATGTCATGTGGATGTATTACATGTCTTTGGAGACATTAAGTATTGAATTATAATATTATGTCACCTCCCCCCTGCCATTTCTCTCTCTGTGTGTCACACACTCTCAACATGGTCTGATTTATGTTTCAGCCACCAAAAGAAGCTGAGTACTCAGAGAAATAAGCGGAGATGAATATTGACAGATGCCTCCCTCCCTCTCTCTCTCTCTCTGTCTCTCTCCCTCTCTCCCACACCTTACTAGTGTGGAGAGGTTTTCCCTGAAGTGATAGGAACAGAAGGCAGTCTAGTGTTGGAGATGGAGCTCTAGACTCAGAGACGGGCAGACTGAGTTCTTATCTAGAATCATCAACTTCCTCGCTGTACAGTTGGAAACATGCACCTTTAACTTTCTTGAACTGCCTTTTCTGTAAAATGGGGATAAAAGTAACACCTGCCTTCCAGAGTTATTTCTAGGGCCAATTAGATGAATAAAGCAATAAAAAAAAAAAAACAACCATTTGGTAAGTACATCATATCCAATAAGTCAGGTCCTCACACTCACATTTAATATTCAAAACGAAAGCCTCAGGGAAGTATTTTTCATTCTCTTTTATATCAGGAAGCTGAGAAAAGAAATATAAAGCACATCTCAAGGTCATTCAAATGTAATAAGTGGTAAGGGCAATTTTGAATCTAGAGTTGCCACATTCAAGGTCTATGTTTTTCCCACCTAATTTATTTCTGGACAAAAGAGAATAGGAGGTCTAGAGAGAAAGACACACACACACAGAGACACACACAGGGACACTTACAGGGACACACACACAGACACATACTCTCACAGTGAGAGACACAAAAGCAGGCAGGTTCCTGGACCTACTTTGGCAGTTGACAGATTGAACCCACTATGTATTAATGAAACAGATCTGGGAGGTATTGCTAATATGGTTATTCTTAGGGTGCACAGTTGTGAGTTGTCTTTGCCAAACAGCCCCTGATGTTTGTGCGGATATTATTGGAAAAGTTATTAAAAAGTGTATTTTAGAAAAGAAGGTGGATCCAGAGAAGTGGGAACACAGCAGGAAACACAGTTTAGTTGGTAGATCTGGAAAGACACGTAGTCATTCATTCATCTCTTAACCCAGTCAGCCAGTCCTGTCTTAGCCATGCATTGTGTATGTTCCTTACACATTTGTATGCCAGACACTCTTCTAGGGTCTCTACGAGGTTACCTCATGGCTGTAACACATCTTAAAGAAGCATCCCTCATCCCTGCCCTACCCAACTCACCCCAGAAAATTGTGAAAATCAGAGGAGTTGTTGCTGGTATCAACTTGATCAGTCTTGAATCAGCATAGGAGAAACAGCATATTTGGTTAGGTAAGAGAAAGTTATTTTTTGGGTTTTTTTTTACAGGGACAGAGAGAGAGTCAGAGAGAAGGATAGATATGGACAGACAGACAGGAATGGAGAGAGGTGAGAAGCATCAGTCATTAGTTTTTCATTGCCATTGCGACACCATAGTTGTTTATTGATTGCTTTCTCACATGTGCCTTGACCGCGGGCCTTCAGCAGACCGAGCAACTCCTTGCTGGAGCCAGTGACTTTGGGTCCAAGCTGGCGAGCTTTTACTCAAGCCAGATGGGCCTGCGCTCAAGCTGGGGACCTCAGGGTCTCAAACCTGGGTCTTCCACATCCCAGTCCGATGGTCTATCCACTGCACCACCACCTGGTCAGGCAGAAAGTTAGTTTTTGTTTCTTTTTTTAAGTGAAACTATTGTCTTATTATGTCCCAGGTAAGACCGCCATGTTGCAGAACTCCCAAGAGGTACCATCCACACAGGACACAATTATTAATCGAATTATCTTACCTGATGTATCCATATAGTTATGTATATATGTGTGTGTGTGTGTGTATATATATATATATATATATATATATATATATATATATATATATATATATATATATATATATAAACACAGTTACCCAAATGTATGCACATATATGAAATACACAATAATATGCAGGGCATATGTGGATAGACATACAATTCAACAGAGTCATTGTTTGCTGTGTAAGTTTTGTCCACTGGAAGAGTGTGCCCTGGAACACAGAGGCCTTAGCCAGGTGTGGTCCTGTCTTTAGGCAATTCAAATGCATTTTGATTAATGGATATAGAATCTCTATGAAGTATTTTCATTGTGAGGATAGGGAATGGGGCAGGCTTATAAAAATTAAGTGATTTGTTTCAGAGTTCCTTGGCAACTCAGTGGTTGGGCTAGGATCTAATCCATGCTTGTTTAACTCCAGAGTCCAGCTCTTGGCCTCCCATCTAAGCTCATGTCTCCCTTGGAAGCTGAGGGAGAGGGTAGTTTTTCAATATTAGCAGTCAGGCCTAAAGGACCTGTGAGGCTTGGGACTAACTGTCCACCGAGGTCATTCAAGAATCATTTATCTTTTGCCTGACCTGTGGTGGCGCAGTGGATAAAGTGTCGACCTGGAAACACTGAGGTTGCCAGTTCAAAACCCTGCACTGGTCTGGTCATGGCACATATGGGAGTTGATGCTTCCAGCTCCTCCCTTCTTTCTCTCTCTCTCTCTCTCACTCTGTGTCTCCTCTCTAAAATGAATAAAATTAAAAAAAAGTTAAAAAAAAAAGAATCATTTATCTTTGATCAAACAGAAATCCAACATGGAGATTGGGTTTGACGCGTAAGTTTCCAATGAAATAATAAAGAAATTTTGTTTTTTATTTTTAGGTGAAAGGAGGAGAGATAGGCAGACTCCCACATGTGCTCCAGCCGGAATCTACCCAACAACACCATCATAGACTGATGCTTGAGTACTGAGCTATTTTCAGCCCTGAGGCTGATGTGCTCCAGTGGTGCTATCCTCAGTGCCTGGGGCTACTCTTGAGCCATATAAGCCACTGGGTATGAGAGGGGAAGAGGGAGAGAATGGAGAGAGGGATTGGGGAAAGAAGCAGATAGTCACTTCTATGTGCCCCAACCAGGAATCAAACCTGAGACATTCATACACCGGGATGACACTCTACAACTGAGCCATCAGCAAGTGCCAAGAAAGTTAAAGAAAAAAAAAAAAAAGAAAAGAACGTTTTAAATTAAAAGTACATAGGTGCCTTCCTTTAACCACAATTCTTCTTCAACAATTTAAATTTAAAGTAAAATGAGACATTTCAGGGCTTTGTTCTTTCCCCCTGCTGCCTATCTTGGTACCACATTGTTATATCCCTGGGAGAAATATAAGTTTCTTTTTTGGAAAATTTAACATTTCAAACCTTTTTTGTCCAGACTCAAACATCCCTAACTGAACTTTGAAGCAAGACCAGGGACACATAAAGGCTTGTGGCATTCTGTGGCAACCTGCTTTAGTCAGACTCTGATCTCAATTTGAGGCAGGGTGACAGAACACGGTAGAAACATGGCAATTGTTGAGAGTCCATGGGAGTCTGGCTCTTTGGGGGAAAGGAAATGAGGCTTTGACCCAGCTGCATGGGGAAATCACTTTTTCTCACAGAACATTTAAAATACTAGTGGCTGGTTCCTCTCCATGCATCTTCTTTAGGAATATTTCATGATGAGTTTTCTCTTTGTTCGTCTGTGACCTGGGCCTCTCAAGGGTGTTACCATTTCACCTTGCCTGTGTAGGAGCTCTCACCTCATGACAACTCACGTTTCTCCTTGGGATCTCTTCTTGTTTTGTCAGTGTGAAACCCTGCAACAGACCCTGAGCTCGAAGTGACAGCACTTGGGTTCTGGTCCAGCCTCAACACCTCCCAGCTCTGTTGTCTTGGGAAAGTCAGTTCACCTCCCTGTCCCTCACCTCCGTCCCCACATTAAGAGGTTGCGAGTCATGAAGTTGGGGTTCTAGTTTAGTTATTTCACGAATCCCGATGGGATCCTGGGCACACCCCTCTCCTTCCCTCAGTCCTCAGTTTATCTCTGACTACAGCATTCATTGTCCATGGGGACAATACTTCCAAAGACATAAAAATGGATTCTTTTGGGGGGATATAGCACAAAAATTACCATATAGTTTGCTCCATAAGACATACTCCCCCCCCCCCTCAAAAGTGGAGGAAAAAATGTCCGTGCATCTTGTGGAGCAAAAAATACAGTATTTTATTAAATATTTTAACACACCATTTGGTTCAGAATATTTTTTTTTCTTATTTTCCTTCTTAAAATCCTAGGAGTGTCTTATGGTCAGGTGCGTCTTATGGAGTGAAACATACAGTATACTCTTTTATGTGTACAACAGACCACAGCCCATATCTGTGATACTAACATTTCATGAATGGCTGGTGATGGGAGGGAGAAATCGAAAATGGCTTCTTAGTGGGTGATAATGAGGAAAGAATAAAGGTTGAGAAAGTCTGGAGTAGAGGAACACAGGGTTCTCTAACACTCTTGAAAATTAAATATATATCTTAGCTTCATCAGATTCCGATCTATTCCTCTGCACTTTAAAGGAAATAGTGTTGCTGGTGGAAAGAACAAAAGGAAAGATGTTGAACTCTCCTTAAAATAGCCACTTGACCATCTCTTTGTCTTCTTAGCTTTCTTCTCCTCTTTGACATTATAATCTGGCTGCCACGCCCTGTGTTCACCCAGCCGTGTTGGGCATGTTTGGAACCAGGTCAGGCCACAGATTGGGCATCTGTGGGTGGGATAAAAACAGCTTACTCAGACGAGGGATTTTATCCCGTGCTCCGCAAACCCCCGAGGGCTCCATGGAGAGGACTCTATTTCAGTTATTGGTTCAGATACCAGGTATTATGTTTTATATAGTTGGAAACTTTATTCTGAGAAATGATCCATAGGGACCCATGACACGAAATAAAAGTTAATAAATGGAGAAAATAGCGGGCTTTAAGAGATAGCTGTCAAACAAGACAAGTAGCATGCATCAGTTTGACAGGGCTGCCCTAGCCAAGTGTCACATATGGTGAGGCTTAAACAATGGAAATGCATTTCCTCACAGTTCTGGAGGCTGGAAGTTCTAAATCGAGGCTTTGACTTTTTCTGTGGACCTCCCCCCTTGACTGATCGAGGGCCGTCTTTTCCCTGTGCCTACATGTGGCCTTTCCTCTGTGTGTCTGACCTAATTTTTTTGTCTTATACGGACACCTGCCATACTGGAGTAGGGCCATCCTAATGACTTCATTTAACCTTATTCACCTTGTTAAAGGCCCTTTATCCAAATTCAGTCCCATTCTGAGGTCCTGGGGGATTAGGACTTCAACATATGCATCTTGGGGTAGACTCAAGTCATCCCATAACAGGTGAAGACAGCAGGTCAATGTTGACCTACAGAATAGGGAACGAAATTGGCAGGGGGGAGGAGAGCTGGGAGGAGAAGAGGAGGAGGGGAAGGTATAGAGGTGAGTGTCTGAGGACGCAGAGACAGTTGCAAGAGAACCCTCTCTACCCCATGGTGGCTCTCAGAGACTGAGTGTTCCCTGCTATCCAGGTCATTGCTGCCCACCCACACAAACCCTCTAACTGTTGCTTTTACCCTCATGTTTGCAGAGTTGAGTCACTCACCCCTTCTATAGCTTTCATTCGATAGCAGGTGGTGCAATGTATTTAAGCCGGCCTTAGGGCTCTGGGGACTGGGGAGAGGAGAGGAGGTGGGGACCTTCTCCGTGGCTGTGTGGGGCGGACAGTAGATGGGCTCCTCAGTTCTGCTTCATCCTGTCCCCTGGAAAGACATTTCTCCCAGGTTCAAGACCCTGACAGAAGGGATCTGAGGGATACATGATACAAGAGAAAACAGGAAATCTTTACTTGTCTTGCACCCAGAGAAAGAGGGAAGACAGAGGGAGAATACTTTTGGCCAGAGAAATTCCCGGAGCTTCATTTGTAAAGACCATCTTTCAGCCGAGTATGTAATCTTTCATCCCTCTGTGCCCTGTTCAGCACTGTGTCCACAGACTTCTTTTTCAACCTTCTGTCCTCGGTTCTCAGAGGTCTCTCTCGTGATTCAAGATGTAACCAAGGGGGCTTGCACCTGCCGTCTGGGTCTCCAGGCAGTTTTGTCTGGTGATACCTCCTTCCACGGGATTTTTAGTTCTCATCAGTAGCTTTCTGTTTCTTTGGGGGCTAAGTGTGCGTCTGGCTTTCTGTAGAGCATTACGTAGTGGCCTGAGCGCCCCAGCTCGCCCCTGATCTATGCTGCACAATTAGAGAAGCAGGCTTATAATCAATGTAATTGAAGATCAGAGTTAATAAGGACCTCCGTGCCTGTGCAGTCCCCTGAGCAATGCCGAGGTTCAGATGCGAGATAAAGAAATGATTGGGCTGAACTGAAAATCCATTTGCCTAATTAGATGATGTAGACTCCCACAAGCCAGTGGGAGAAAAACAAGTATATGGATATATTTAAAATAAGGAAATGTGACATTTTGAAGTTGGGATTTTGGCAATGGTTTATTTCAGAGTCCTTCCTCTCTGGGGAGATTGAATTGAGCACAAAGGAGAATCTCAGAGCTCCCAGAAAAAGCCAAGAAAAATAAAACAAGGGCCTGCTGGAAAACTAGAGATATGAGACATGTGGAATAATGCCTTTTTATTCCTTTCCTATGTATTTATTCCCAAAATAATGCTAGAACTTAGCCAGAGAGTTGCTTGCCTGCCACTATTTGACCTTATTAAGCGATCTCTTTTACTATCAAACTCTCTCTCTTTTACTCTACACACACACACACACACACACACACACACACACACACACCCTACATGTCCTCTGAATCTCTCCTTCACCCTAAGCCAGTGGTTCTTAACCTGGGTTGTATCGAACCCTAGGGGTTCGATGAGTTGGTCTCAGGGGTTTGGGGAAGCCTCTGCCGCGGAGGCCAGAATAAAGTAATACCGTAATTTGTTGTGAGTTCATGCACTTTGTTGGTTTTGTTCTTTGAGCAAGGTGATGTTCATGCATGGCTCATTTTGTGCACCAGTAAAAAAACATATACCTATGTCTTGAATTTGGAAAAAAAATCATATTTTATTTATCACTAAAGAAGGGTTCGGTGAATGCGCATATGAAACTAGTGGGTTCGGTACCTCAAAAAAGGTTAAGAACCACTGCCCTAAACACTGTGAAGATTGTAGAGCTCAATAAGGCATGGTCTTTACCTTCAAGCAATGTGTGCACTTTAGATGAGAAAGAAAGGGGGAACAAAAAGCACTCATGCTTTGCCTTAGATTGGGCAGCTCTGAATTCCCTTCTTGAACTTTAATTTCTCAGTGGACAGACACCATATTTTACTTACCCAGTCATTCAGATCCTGTGACTTAGTAGGGGTTCTTTTGCTTAAGTAAAAACTATATGGATGAATGAATGAATCCACAATGTGGCGTAGGTAGCGACTGGTTGAGTGGAGCACTTTCTGAGTATTAGAGCGAGTAAGAGGAGTATCTTAAGAGGAGTATGAGCCTGATCTGAAGGTGGGCCTGAAGGCGCAAATGCCACGGAAGCTCTAACCTAGCTTGTTCTCCTTCATGCCCTTCAACTTCTAGCTGAAAGACCAACATTTCAGTGTCCACCCCCGACCCTGTTTTTTTTCTCCTTATATCCACAGACAAGCCTGCCCCTTTCAGGAAGTTCTTCTCACTCTCTAGGTTGTATCATAGCTATCTCTGCACACATTTGACCTCCCTTAGTAATCCATAATTTTCTTGATGGCTTCCATCTATTTCTCATCCTTTTTGTCTATTCCTTATGCAAGAAAGGGTTTTAGTGCATGTTGTTAACTGAGCACATGAATTAAGTCTTGGTGATTACATTTGCATAGTTCCTGCCTTTCACTATCTGATGGGCTATCTCTGTGCCATGTATCCTTGTCTCGTCGCACAGAGTCCCTCTCGCATCTCCACTTTAATGATCCACATCACAAGCCTATGGGGTGAATGAGAGCTCAGAAGACATGGTAGTGAAGTTCAAGTTTTGGTTTGGAACTGGGGAGATGCTGAAGGGCTGATTTTATATTCTGGCTCTCATAAGATGAAAAGAATTAAACTTTGGGATCAATGTGGAGGCATTCCTGCTTCATAGTCCCATGATGAAGTGAGTGGAACTTCCCTCTAGTCGAGCATGGAACTTTGATTTCATTAATTCACTCGGCAGACATTCACTAAACTTCTAGTATGTGCCAGACATTTTACTGAGGGCTTGATTGATAATGACTCATGAATAACTCATGACCTCATTCCGGTAGGAAATCACAGTCTATCAGAGAAAGCAAAAACCCTCCCACACGACAGGCGACATGCTGAAAGGACTGCATGGAGAGTTAGGAGGACCACAGAAGGCAACAAAACCCAACCAAAGTCCCTGATTCTCAAGACAGCCTGGATTAATGGGCTTTGGGTGCTGAAAAACATGGATTCAATTTCTACTTTGGCCACTTACTAGTTGACAAAATTTGGCCTAATCAATTTCTCTCTGAAGCACATATGGTCTTATATAAAGTATGGAAATATGCATCCTGTACAGCTCTCATAAGGATTAGTAACAGGATGAATAATGCCTTTATCCCAGGGACTAGAATGGAGAGGGCGTTCAAAGGATAGTCACTTCCTTCTGTCATTAAAGCAACAGTAGACATTGTTAGAATATCTTCTTCTTCTTTTTTTTTTTTACAGGGACAGAGTGAGAGAGAGAGGGATAGATAGGGACAGACAGACAGACAGGAACGGAGAGAGGTGAAAAGCATCAATCATTAGTTTTTCGTTGCCATCGCAACACCTTAGTTGTTCATTGATTGTTTTCTCACATGTGCCTTGACCACGGGCCTTCAGCAGACTGAGCAACCCCTTGCTGGAGCCAGCGACCTTGGGTCCAAGCTGACGAGGTTTTGCTAAAGCCAGATGGGCCCACACTCAAGCTGGTGAGCTCAGAGTCTCGAACCTGGGTCTTCCGCATCCCAGTCCAATGCTCTATCCACTGCGCCACCGCCTGGTCAGGCTAATATATCTTTTTAAAGAAGTTAAGGATAACCTGCTTTTGAGTTGGTCCCTTCCAAAAAGGCATTTCTCATATTTGAGAGAGATCTGTTAACTGGCATTGCATTCAGGCCTTCTAAGTTTGTAAGAAATCCAAAGAGTAGTCAGAATAGCTTCTGGGAGTTGAAATTCCACAATGTACTGGAGACTTCACGTATTGTAGTGAATACTGGATGGTGATTTGCTGCGCCCAGAACTCTCAGTAGGACATGCACACTCAGTCCCCAGCTGCCAGGATCGTTGGTGGTTTACCACTCACTCTAGGTCTTTCTTGGAAAAAAGGTCGACTCCACCCAAGTTTATGTCTCTTCCACAGGAATAGCCCACAGCCTATGACTGGCTAATGTTGAGGCACAATGGGCTGACATTGTTGTCTTGATTTTGAAAAACTCTAAAAGACCAACCCAGCTCCAGAGCTCCCCAGGAGACTGGGGGGGGGGTGTCTTTGCTGCAACTGTTTGACAATCTGACTTCTCTCTCTGTCCAATCTCACTTTGCTTATCCCCTCTTCAAAAATACCCCTCCAAAACCTCCTGGATGCCAGTCTCTGCCTTTGAGTCTGATTTCGGGAGCACCTGACCTGCGAGAAATGCATTGTCCCATTTAATCTTTATATTAACGCTGTGAAGGGGGAGTTGGAATGCACACATTTCCGATGCGATGACCGGGTTTGTGTTCTTGCCCAAGTTTACAGAGCTGGTGAGCAGCAGAGTGCAGATCGGAGTGGGTCTCTCGCTGAGTCTGTTCTCTTTATCACTGCACTGAAGTAGTGAGATTAGCCCAACTCAGCCCTGGGACAAAATTCAATATCCATCCTTCAGTCTTTAGTGAGAATAAATACAAAAATTATCCATTTAAACAGCATGACTGTGCTTTTTAAAGGAAAAATCTGTAGTCGATACAGATATTCGGTGCCTTACACGAGGACCCATGTGACACGTTTCTGCTTGGGCTTAGTTCCAAAGGGGAAAATATGGCTTTGCAGATAGATTTGCATATCTTCCCTTGCCAGAAATTTGAAATATGGAATCCAGCAGGCTTCTTCTTTTTTGTTTAGCTGCCAAAGATGTTAAGGCCAACTTCAAATACGGTCATTTTCTTATCTCTGAGACTGATGCTATCTACTCCTTTTGCTTTTCCCGTGGACTCCTCTTTCATCCTCACTATCACGACGTCTACTGTGCTTTCACTTTAAACCTTATTCTATACAATGATATAAAACATAACATTTGTGTGAGTTACAAAAGATCACATTGCCTCCCAAGCCCTTCTCAGGGAATCTTAGATCCTCAGGGCAGCCTGGTAAGGTCTGATGTGATCCCGCCTCTCTGGCCATTGCCCATTGGACCACAGCAGGGCACCAGAGCTGAGAGGAGTGCAACCATTGGTCAACCAGCAGGGTTTGATGTGACCTGACAGAAAGGTTGCTCTCAAACCCCGCTGATACCTCTTTAGCTGAGTCTTTCCTTTGGAAATTTGAATTGCAGACAGAAAGATTTTGTTGGTGGAGAGTGAGGAAGAGAGAAGAAAATGCTGACTCAGAAATGCTGAGTCATGTTAAGGATGACACAATTTAAGATATGCTGCTGCCGAGGTCCCTAGATCTGCCAAATCTAGAACAGCTCTCCAAGTCCAGCTTTGCGGAGTGTGGTCCTATCTGAACCTTCTGTTCTCCCCTGAAAACGCTTCCCTTTGGTATATCGCATAACACATACACCACCATTTACCCCCTATAGACAGCCATTCTGAGTACGTGTCTGTTCCTTGTATGCGCCTATATATATGTATGCGTGTGTTCAAGAGGAACATTTTTTATTGATTGATTTTAGAGAGAGAGGAAGGGAGGGAGAGAGAGAAACACTGATCTGTTTCTTTATGTGCCCTGACCAGGATCGAACCCGCAACCTTTGTGTGTCAGGATGGTGCTCTAACCAAGTGTGTTCTCCGGCCAGGGCAAATAAGAACATTTTAGAAACTAATTTGCAAAGCTAGAGTTTTTTGTTTGGCCTGCATAAGCTTCCAATAACAAACCTAAGCCATCGTTTAAAAATTGGTTGATTGCAATAAAAAATTGAATTTCCGGTCTCACTGAAGAAACTCTGAAGGTCCGTCACCACCACTGGCCTTTGGACCCATTAGGCATGAGCTGGTTACAGCCAAGTTGCAGCATCTCCCTTTTGACAGAACCTGCGAGCCCAGCTCCCCCCAAACTCCAGCTTCCCTGCTCTCTCTCGGCACTGAGGTGTTTCCACTGCCCAGGTGCTGCTTGTTTTCCTATGGCTGCTAGAAATTTAAATCTCTCGCTCTCTAATAGGAAAAAAAAGAGCCAAGCCAGAAAGCTACACTTATTTCTCTTATACTCAACCCGTCTCTCCCATTGTCTCACCCACCTGGCCCCGTGGGCATTCGTGCCCTCTGTTCCAGAGGGGATGCCTACGTGAGAGACATTCGCATTCCTTTTCTTTTAAATTTTAATATTGAATTATTCTTTTCTAGGACAAGGACTTCATCTACATTAATGTATTTTATTCTCAGTAACGTTGGGAGGTAGGTTTTATTCATAATCCAGTTTACAGATACAAACAAGGCCAGAAGCATTGAATGACTTGCCCAAAATTAACAGTTTGTACGGGTGAGTTTGGGATTTCTACCCAAGTCTCTCTCAGTTGTAAGGGCCTGAACTCTCAGTCAGTAAGTTGAACTAACTGTCTCTCAGGTCTGTTTTGTCTCTGTCTCTACCGGTTGCTGACATTATGATTGGCATCTGTACACGTGTATAGACCAGTGAGAACAGGGGACCTTGGGTATCTGTGTGCAGAAGGGTGACTTACATGCACCTGTCTGTGTTCCTAGTCCACAGCGTCAGCTGCAAGACACCTCTGTACCCGAAAAGCAGGGAGAAAGTAGCTGTCTTCTCTCTGTCCATCTGCAGGAAGCAGCTTTGTGGTGAGTGAGGGGAGCTACCTGGACATCTCCGACTGGCTGAACCCGGCCAAGCTCTCCCTGTATTACCAGATCAATGCCACCTCCCCATGGGTGAGAGACCTCTGCGGACAGAGGACCACAGATGCCTGTGAGCAGATCTGCGACCCAGAAACCGGTGAGCGTGGGGCAGGGCCAGGAGGAGAGGGAGGGAGGATGGGGGTTGAAGGATGGTCTGCGCTCCTCCTACCTGAATAATCATGGCTTTTGAGTGATTGACAAGGGGCTTTATATAAAGGTCCACCAATCCAGTGGGTGCTTGAACTACAATATGTGTTGCCATTGGCTGGCATGGAAGAAAATTTTCATAAAACCACAGAATCACAGAATTAGAAAGGACCACAGAGAATATCTAGTCCAGCTCTAACAAAGCAGATGCCATGGTTCAGGGCATGAATGGGTGGGACTATCTATAAGTAAAGAATAGAAATGTGTACATAAGATCTCTGCATGCATTTTCATGGGGTTTGACTCAGACTCACTTTGCAAAATTTACTTCAGTTCATTAGATCCAATTCAAGAGAGATTTTCTTTCTTTTTCTTTTTTTTTTAGTGAGGCGGGGGTACAGATAGGGACAGACAGACAAGAAGGGAGAGAGATGAGAAGCATTAATTCTTCATTGTGGCTAGTTGTTCATTGATTGCTTTCTCATATGTGTCTTGACCGGGAAGCTCTAGCAGAATGAGTAACCCCTGCTCAAGCCAGCGACCATGGGGTTGTGTCTATGATCCCACGTTCAAGCCAGTGACCTGTGCTCAAGCTGGTGAGCTGCACTCAAGCTAGATGAGTCCATGCTCAAGCCAGCAACCTTGGTGCTTTGAACCTGGGTCCTGTGAATCCCAGACCAACAGTCTATCCACTGCATCACTGCCTGGTCAGGCAAGAAATATTTTCTTAATTCCAAAACTCGTAAGACCCTGTGAAGTGCTATGAGGAATGAGAAACGAATTGAATAACGTTTCTGCCTTCAGGGGTCTCATGTTTTCACAGGGGGTAAAAAGGATATGCTCATATACAGCTACTATAAAAGACACATTACGGTATAAATCAAGAACAGGCACGAACAAAGTACCTCAAACCCGGAGAACAGGGAGAAATGCATTCAAAATGGGGATCTCAGGAAATACGTCACGTCACGGAGAAGATGTCCTTTTAACTGAGGCTAATGGAATCGGTTAGGGAGCGTGAGGAAATGTCACAATTAAAACAGAAAGAGGAAGAAAGTTTAGAATGATTCCAGACACTAGAGAGCAGTGTAGTTGTACTGTTATGTAGACAAGATGCTGCCCATGAGTTGGAGGAAGAAGATGAGGGGAGGGGCAGGGGATGAAATTGGAAAGGTGAAGTGAAGGGAACTCAGAGATGGAGAAGGATCTGACCATTGTGAGACCCACCAAGGGACATAGTGAGACTGTATGGGCCACTGACACGGGGAAACAGCCCTTTACACCTGATTGTCTGCGAGAGCATCCAAGCCTGAGGGAATAGCTCAGCCGCCCCTCTTTTGCCTTTGGTCAGGAATTGAATGTGGAGAATGTCATGGAAAAACTAGACTCCCAACCCCTGTACATATGCAAGCCTTAGATCTTTTGAAGGTGGCTTAGCTTCCCTTAAATAAACTCCTTCTTCTGTGTGTGTGTGGGGGGATGTGTAGGGTTGAACCAGTGATGGAGTCCAAGCATTGCTCATGAGGCCTTAAAAGCTTTATTGGCTATATCGATAGGAAGTGTCATTCCTCTCAACGAAGTGGGAAAAGGGAGGGAAGTGGGATAGTGCTGCTGCTGTAGAACATGCGGTTGTCACGGTGTGCGCGTGAACCCGGCTGGGCTTCTTGGCTGTGCGCCGGAACCCAGTTCTGGGGTGTTACTCCACGGTTTTTTGTTTGTTTTTTAATTTTTTTATTTATTCATTTTAAAGAGGAGAGAGAGAAAGAGAGAGAGAGAGAGAGAAAGGGGGGAGGAGCAGGAAGCATCAACTCCCATATGTGCATTGACCAGACAAGTGCAGGGTTTTGAACCGGCGACCTCAGTGTTCCCAGGTCGACGTTTTATCCACTGCGCCACCACAGGTCAGGCCTTTTTGTGTTTTTGTTTGTTTGTTTTGTATGTGTGAGAGAGAAAGAGGGACAGACAGGAAGGAAGAAAGATGAGAAGGATCAACTCATAGTTGCAGCACCTTAGTTGTTCATTGATTGCTTTCTCAGATGTTCCTTGACTGGGAGGCTCCAGTGGAGACAGTGACCCCTTGCTCAAGCCAAAAACCTTTGCTCTCAAGCCAGCAACCATGGGGTCATGTCTATGATTTCATGTTCAAGCCAGCAACCCTACACCCAAGCTGATGAACTTGTACTCAACCCGGTGACCTCAGGGTTTCAAACCTGGGTCTTCAGCGATCCAGGATGATGCTCAATTCACTGCCCCACCTTGTCAGACTCTCCAGGGATTTTAACTCTGAGTACCATTCACAGACCTGATTATGGAATCAGATCCATGGTGTGCTGGGGCTGGCCTGTATGGTGCCATGAGAGAGTTGATTGTTACCACCTCTTCTCAACTCTTTATTCAATTATGTGATGTAGATAGCTTGGAAATTGGCTATGGTGAGGGTATTTATACCAACAAAATCAGTAAATGTAACAAATCATGGCTCATTTTCCTTTGAAAGCCAACATTAAATATTTATCATCGTAACAGTGGATGGGACTAGAACAAATCAAACAAGGACCATGGCAAAGAAGTGCCTCGGTGAAGGCTTGGTGAAGGCTTGGTAATGCTGCCAGAGGGTGGTGTTCTGCTCCTTTCTGAACTAGATGACCATTACTCTATCTCTCTGCAGACAGGAAGTGAACGTTCAAGGACTACTCACTCTGGTCCCATAATACGTGGCACCAGTTTAAGTGATCAGGCTTTGTCTCTTCAGAATACCATACCAGGTATCTTACTGTGAAACATCCTTATTACAGTTCTTCACATGTGTGGTACCATGCCAAGTTCTGCATACAAAATCTGTGACAGCATGGCCTAAACCACATGAGACAACAGCAGAACATGGATTTATTTTGTCTTTAATCCATTCATCTATCGATGTCCTCATTCAAGCATTTATTGAACTGGAGTAGAACTGGAATATGCTTTGGAATAAGACAGAACCAAGATCAAGTCCTTGCTTGCTTCTCTGTTTACTGGTTGTAGGGCTTTTGACAAGTCATTTAACACATATGAGCTTCCTTTTCTACATATGGAAAAATTAGAATAGTTCCTGTTCTGCAGAGTTATAAGAATGAGATGAAAAGTGAAATTTCAAAGGCACTTAGTATTGTGCCTAATATATAGTGGGCACTCCAACCACAGTGCCTAATGTTATTTTTATAATCAGTTTTTTTAGTCATTTATGTCTTTACTTAATTAACATAATAAATTGCAAATAATGTAATAAATATTTTATGAGACACCTTTAATCCAACAATTTACGGCCATATTAGATTATGTAAGAAGAAAATATCTTATAGTCCCTGACCAGTTAATATGCAACTTTACCATAACTTGGACATTCCTACCTGCTGACTTTTCATTAGTCCCCTGTGACTTCTAAACTTGTGCAGTGATAAAAGTTCCAGGCTCTTGACCCTAGTGCTAGCTTTGCCAGAGATTTGCCATTTGACCTTGGGTATGCCCCATACTGTGAGCTTTATATTCTTTCTCTCCAACAAAGAGTTTAGTGGAGACATACTTATAATGCCATAAAGGTCTGTAGAGATTATCTAGCCTCATCTATTGAGGAGCATGAGGGCCACTGAGGCTAAGCAAGTTGCCCAGTGTCACTCAGTAAATTAATGGCAAGGTACAAATTACAACCCTGAACAATTCTTGAGGTATTTTCCAGCTCAAAATTCATGTTTCTATGACCTCTGAGCACTAATAACTTAGAGTCTAAGTATGATTGAAACAATTTGTAAGTGGCATTTAAAGCAGATTGAATTTTCTTTTCAAATTGACATGAACTTCAGTCATGTTCATCGTCAAATTCAGTTTATTTTCATGTCTTCTGCAGCCACTGTTCATTTGCAATGGGAATGAAATGAAAATACCCTGTGTGTAGTTATGTGATCTATATGTCTCATATCCTACTAACTGCTTCTAATGCGCACATATTGTTTCTATTATTTGCTTAGCTCTGTATTATTAAAATTTAAAGGGACACAAGGACTTTACAATGTTGTCAAGTCCACAAATTCATAAAGTTGGAGAATTTTGTCCCAGCCTTGAAGGAGATTGTAACATGGGGGCGGGTTCTAGGTGATGTAGCGGATGTGTAGGATTTAAATGCAGAAGTGCATAGGTGAGATGTCAGTTAAGTAAGCAAGAGAGAGCCAACTTCCTGTCTCCCCAGAAAAGAGAGATTCACACACAAGAATATAAGGTTTATATAAACTTGGCCTTTGCTCATTTTGTTTATTGCCATATCACAGAGATTGAAACAGTTTCTGCATCAATGCATTTTTCTTGAATGAATGAGTGAATGAGTGAATGAATGAATGAGTGAGTGAGTGAATGAATGAGGAGCAGTTGCTAAAATGTCATGGCTTGGGCAATGGATTGGGCGCAGTGCTCTGGTGTCAGGACCCTGGATAGCTCTTTGGACATTGGCAATGTCATTCAGGCTGTGTGTGTTTTTTGCTGATGACTTATCTGGTACAGCTAATTCTCTGCTGAAAGCCACCTTCTCTCTTAAGGTGGGTACTCATCTTTCCTGAATCCAATTAAAGTAAGCTCTATCTTTTATTTGTTCAGGATTGGTCTACGTCCAACTATGCGGTTACTCCAATGGGCCTCAACTGGGGAAATCAATGCCCCCATGAAGCGAGTCACTCTGATCCTCAGAATCCATAATCCTCTCTGTACCTCACTATTCTTTGGTCCTGAACATTACCAGAACCTGATTAAACAAAACTCATCTAAATTGATTGTCCACTAATGAACCAAATGTCTTATTATTCAGATATGCAAGATAATGGAATCAAACTTTTAGAAACCATTCCCAACAAAAGGCATTCAGAAAACAACAACAAACCAAGGTTGTTCTGCTTAAAGTCCATGAAATGAAAGTTAATTATAAAAACCCATTTATCTCACCAGATTGATCCATTTGGTACATGGTTAATTATCTGTATATAGCAGATGGGGGTGTTAGACAATGGCCAGATAGAGCTTGTAGTAAAGAGAGTCATGGCAGAGCTTTGATGCAATATCAAGAGGTACATAAAACCTGGAGTAACAATAACAGCATCTACATGTTTTTTTGCACTTATTGCATACCAGTCATCACCCTGAAACTTTATATAACTATCTTGGTTCCCATAACAACACTTCTAGGTAGTTATTACTGCTTCCATTTTCCATAGAAGAAGCTGTGTCTTAAAGCTGATGATTGACATTTCCAAGGTCATATATTTACTAAGTATCACAGCTGGGGTTTGGACCCAGACTGAGTGACAAGCTACTGTTTTTAAGAAGTCAGTGTGTGAAAGAGTTTGCTTAGGAAAGAGAAGTATTCTGGCATTCTCCCTTTGATAGGTATTTGCAGACAATTCTCAGAGGCAGCTATAAATCCTTTGGACAAAGAATTTATACAATATATTGACTGGAAAAAAAAAGGACCCAATTGAATTGGGGACAAGGGAAAAGTGCAGAACTGAGAGGTGGAACTGTGACAGCATTTATGAGTTTTAGGGAAACCACTTTATAACTCTGTTTGGGAGTCTTGCTATATTCGGTTTAAATGTGTTATAAAATGTTATGTTGTGGAAGAGGTTTGAGGTCCTTTGAAAAAGGACAATTTGTGTCAAAGATGAGGTCATAAAATTTCAGAGAGCTCACAATGGCAAGCAATAGGATTGACTGCTCAAACCTTAGAAAGGACAAAAGGGTTAGAATGGGCTACGAAAATGACTTTGAAAATTTTTCCTTATTGGGAACTTGCCAATCCCACTAAAGGTTCAAGGCAGCCTTTGCTTCTGAACTTGATAAAAAGAGGTTGTGAGAGATCTGAAACCTCACATTGTGAAGTCTCATGTAGGAAGATAACTTGAGGTATCTCCAATGATTATCTTTGGGGGATTTTTCCAAAAGAGACAGAGGCTCTCAGCTTCTGACACTAGAAATTCTCACTATATATATGGCATTTCAGTTAGATTCTATATTTAATTTTATCCAACAAGTATATCATAAAATTTATTAGGGCCTCCAAAAAATGGTATCATGTCCTACTATTTCAAAAAAAGATTCCAGGAAACTTTTAAATATAAAACCTTATGACCAGTGAGCTATCAACACGCAAGGGTATGGAAGAAGATGGTGGTAGAAGTAAAGGTTGGAGTTGGGAGTGTAATTAGGATACACATCTATGTTGAAAGTGTTCCAGACATGTTCATGGTGAGTCATCCCCAGTAGCAGATCTGATAGGGTCTTGCAGGTGCTGTTTTCTTTGCATGCAGAAATCTGCTCTCACCTGACCTCTGGTGGCGCAGTGGATAAGACGTCAACTTGGAATGCTGAGGTTGCTGGTTCAAAGCCCAGGCTTGCCTGGTCAGGGCGTATACAGGAAGTAACTACTATGAGTTGATGCTTCCCGCTTCTCCCCCCACCCTGCCCTCTTTCTCTCTCTCCAAAAATCAATAAATAAAATTTAAAAACAAAAAAAAAGTCTGCTCTCCACCCACCGCCACTTCTTACAAGCCCTTTTTCCCTTTCTTCACTTCTCATGTCACCTTAAATGGCACTTCCTCAAGAAGCTTTATACTGGCTCTCTAGACTTAGCCATTCCCCCATGTTTAGTGCTCCATTAGTGTGCTCAGTGTTTTCGCTATAGTAAATAACAACAGTCATGCACATCACATAGTGCCAACGTATATGTCAGGCACTCTTCTAAGCACCTCACATCAGTGACCTCAGTCAGTTCTCTCACTGACCCTGTGCAGTAAATACACTCAGATTTTAACTAACCAAGAAACAACCATCTATATATATATTAATATTTTATGTACTTACTAGTAAGGAAAATGTCTGTCCATAAGAACCATAAGATACTAATAATTACTAGGCAAGTCCTCATTTCAGGGATATTAAAATGTGGGATGTTATGTAATGTAACGCCCTATCAGTACAGATGAGGGGAATGAAACACATAAATTAATAGGTTTTCCCAAAGTCACACATCTAGGCACTGGTGGAGTTTAGCTTGGAATCCTGGAAGTCTGGCTTCAGAGTTTAACATCTTAACCACTAGCCTATATTATCAATACACAATTACAGCTTGTAATTATAATCTTGTTTGGTGGTTCTGTGTTTACTTATTGGCTGTCTGAGAGGCTGTACGCTGTGTCTGTGCACACTTGGCCCCTTGTCTAGCACACTGTTGGCTTTGATAATGAATAACAGAATGAGGGAATGAAAGAAGGATACAGTGTTTGGAGACAGATCCCATGGGCTTCATTTTTCAATCTGCAGTTTTTACTCGTGGTGTGACCTTTGCCGTCTACTCTGCCCTCTGAGTCTCAGTCTCTCTATGTGTAACACAAGAGCACTTTACATTAGACTTTATCCAAGTGCTCCCCAGCTCTCAAATTCTGTGTCCTGCAAACTTCACTGAAAGCAATGTTCTGCCTGATGCAGACAGGGGTGACGTGTTTCCTGTCCTCTTGAATAATGAAAAACCTATACATAGGAAACAGGGACCGACTTAAGTTTCTACTCTTAGCATGTTGTGGTGGTCAAAAACTTGAGCTCTGGATTCAGGTGGACTGGGATTCAAATTCCAGCCCCTTCGATTTGGTCCTGCACACCTTTGGGCATTTCGCTGACCCTTCTGAACCTCCATTTTTCTCAATGGTAAAATGATAATATCAACATAACTACTCTCAGAGGGTTATTATGAGGATTGTACTAGACAAAGCATATTAAGCACTTAGCACAATGTTTGGTACACAAAGCTCAGCAAACATGAGTTATTATTATCATGGCATTCATTTCTGTCTCCCTTCATTTGCTCAAGATCATGCTGCCCTCGTGGTGGGCTGTGCTTTGTTCTGGGAGGGGTTGTAGGAGCAGAATGGCAGGGGTCCAGGCATCAAATTCAGACAGACCTGGGCTTGACATCTTGGCTCTGCCCCTACTAGTCTGGTTTTGAACAAATTGTTTAATTTCACTCCAAGCCTAAGCTTTCCTATTTTTATTCATCAGAAGAAGAGGAATTCACCTTTGCTAGGTGGTTATGACGATTATGATCAATGCGATGTAGCTGCTATGTTAGATGGCAAATATATGTATTTAGCAAGTGGGGGTTATTGAATTGGGGACAAAAAGAATGCCACAAAATATCATGATCAAAACATGAACTGAATGAAATGAGTATTATAGAATTATTTTTTTTATACTGTGAGCCTTCACAGTCAGGGAAGGCTTCCTGGAGGAGGAATTATGTGTATTTGGATTATGAAGCAGAAGAATGACTGTAGTAGAGCTACACTGTCCAGTATGGTAGCTATCAGCCATATGTGAATGAATTCATACTTACCTCATTTCACATGCTCCATAGCTATGTGTACTGGCTGACATATTGAGTATTTCTCTTACTGCAGCTAGACAGGGTTCTAGCATGAAGAGCAGAACTATGTTTCATATGTACGTCATTTCAGTCAAAACCTTTATTGAGTGACAGTGGTGGGCGAGGTACTATACTATGTACTTGGACTCAACAGGAAGCAAAACCAGACTTTCCCAGATAGAGTTTAGTCGAGTGCAAGGGTCAGCCAACTATAGCCCACAGGCCTGCTGCTGATTTTATAAAAATAAGGTTTATTGAAACGCAAGTGCTGACTGGTTTGCATATGGCCTAGGACTGTGTGCTATATAACAGCAGAGTTGAAGGGCCATGACCCGATGGCTTGCAAAACCTAAAATAGTTACCAACTGGCCCTTTACCAAAAAAAATGTCACCCCTTGGCCTAGTAGATTCTCTTCTTGCCTTGACAACTGTGGTAAAGAACTGGTTTCACTATTTATTCATTCATTCATGTGTTTATTCATTTAGCATTCAGCTGCTATTTATCAAGCACCTAATGTAATCAGGGTGTCAGGCACTGACAGTGAGCAGAATAGATAGACATTGCTATCACCACAGAGCGCACGTTCAAGTGGGAGCTGGGGGCAGACGGATCATTAGAATATGCGCAGTCACAAATAAACAAATTATATCATATGTTAGAAGATGATGTGTTATTTTCATTTGGAAAGGGCTGCAGGGAGAGGGTGCTGTGAATATGGAAGAGGTGGTGATGGCTAATTTAATTAGACTGTTCAGAGGAGGTGGAGGGAGCAGAGCCTGCTTGTGGGTGGCTGGGGACATGATGATCCAAGAGGAGGGGACAGCCAATGCACAGGCGTTGAGGGCAGGTCTTGCCTCACATATCTGAGGAAGGTCATGGAGGAGAAGGTGGCTCAGCCTCACTGGATATTAGGAGGACAATAAGATGGGGTCACAGAGAAGCCAAAGGGCCGGAGCCTGTGGGACCTTGTAACACTGTAAGAACATCAGCTTTCCATTCGGATACAATGGGATGCCTCAGAACTCTGAGCTTAGGACTTATGTCATCTAAATTCTATGTTAAGGGGACCCCTTTAGCTACTTTACTGGGGAAAATGTGTAGGGACAGAGGCAAGAGTAGTAGGCGAGAGGCAACTTAGAAGGGCGATGAGCTAATCCAGGCCAGAGCTGACGGTGGCCTGGGCCAGGGTGGCAGCCCTGGAGGTGGGAGGAGTGCTTGGAATCCAGAGACTACATTTAATTCATTGCACTTATTTAGAGAGCACCAGTCACATGCCTGGCATCATGCTCAGTATTGGGGGTAGTGAACAAAAGCAGCTTCCCTCTCCATCCGTTGGAACCTTCTAAGGCAGTGGTCCTTAACCTGGGTTCTATAGCATCCTAGGGGTTCGATGAGTCAGTCTCAGGGGTTTGGAGAAGCCTCTGCTGCGGAGGCCAGAATAAAGTAATACCGTAATTTGTTGTGAGTTCATGCACTTTGTTGGTTTTGTTCTTTGAGCAAGGTGATGTTCATGCATGGCTCATTTTGTGCACCAGTAAAAATACATATACCTATGTCTTGAATTTGGGGAAAAAAATTATATTTTATCACTAAAGAAGGGTTCGGTGAATGCGCATATGAAACTGGTGGGTTCAGTACCTCAAAAAAGGTTAAGAACCACTGCTCTAAGGAATTGGTTTCATGCTTTGCTATCAGAGATGATGAATGCAATTGCTGTGTCCCCATCCACGTGTATAAGCTCTGACACCAGTTTTCACACTGTCTCTAAAGAAAGGACCCAGGTTGGGATGACACTGTCACAGTCCGCTTGGGCTCTCACAACAAAATTTCATAGACTAGGACAGTGGTTCTTAACCATTTTTTGAAGTACCGAACCCACCAGTTTCATATGCGCATTCGCCGAACCCTTCTTTAGTGATAAATAAAATATGAATTATTTTTGCAAATTCAAGACATAGGTATATGTTTTTTTACTGGTGCACAAAATGAGCCGTGCATGAACATCACCTTGCTCAAAGAACAAAACCAACAAAGTGCATGAACTCACAACAAATTATGGTATTACTTTATTCTGGCCTCCGTGGCAGAGGCTTCTCCGAACCCCAGAGACCAACTCATCGAACTTCTAGGGTTCGAGAGAACCCAGGTTAAGAACCACTGGGCTAGGATGTGGCTTGAACGACAAGAAATTCACATCTCACGGTTCTGGAGGCTAGAAGTCCAATATCAAGATGCTGCAGAATCTGTTCATGGTGAGGGTTCCCTTTCTAGATTGCAGATGGTCAGTTCCTCTTATGGCCTTTCCTGAGGGCATGAGTGCAGAGAGAAAGAGAGAAGCAGAGATCTCTCTCTCTTCTACTTCTTTTAAAACCACTATCCCTTCAGGAGGGCCCCACCTACGTGACCTCATCTAACGCTAATCGCCTCCCAAAGACCCCATCTTTGAATACCATCATACTGGGAATTAGGACTTCAGCCTATGAATTTGGGAGGACCACAAACATTCGGTTTATTACAGACACCAGTGACATAGGAGGAAAGAGAAGGCAAACACTGACACAAGCGTGATGGTGTGTTATTTTCACTTGGAAAGGGCTGCAGGGAGAGGGTGCTGTGAATATGGAAGAGGGGATGATGGCAAATTTAATTAGACTGTTCAGGGGTGCGAGTAGAGCTTTAATGAACACTGTTCCAAGCAGGCTGGGAGTCGGGTGAGGTTGGGAGTCTCAGGTGCAGAGTGCAAGCATGGTCCGATCCCCTCCTACAGATGACAAGAGTGAAGATCAGGGAGGGTCAGGGCCTTGCCCAAGTCACTGAGTAACTTCTCAGCACAGTGGCAGTCTCCTGACTACCTTGCCGAAGCTTCATTTCCCTATTATTTGAGGATGTCTAGAGCAGTCTAAACATTTGGTCTTTGGGACGTAGGCTCCCTACTGCAACTTGTGCCGGTGCCTTCAGGAGTCTTTCACAGCGTGTGAAGGTGGTGTTGGCTTCCGGTAGAGCTCTTCCAGGTGTGTCTTAAAGGCTTATGACCAGATCCACTCATTCATGCAAATAAGTGCTTCAATGCAGGACCTCAGAGCATGTCCGGTTCTTCCCCATAAGCTCCATTAACGTCTGTCTTTCACAGATACTTAGCCCCAAGATTGAGTTCGTCACCAGGAGGGTCGCAGACAGGATACTGCAACCTCCCTTCATTTGCTCAAGATCAGGCTGCCCTCGTGGTGGGCTGTGCTTTGTTCTGGGAGGGGTTGTCGGAGCAGAATGGCAGGGGTCCAGGCATCAAATTCAGACAGACCTGGGCTTGACATCTTGGCTCTGCCTCTACTAGTCTGGTTTTGAACACATTGCTTAATTTCACCCCAAGCCTCAGCTTTCCTGTTTTTATTCATCAGAAGAAAAGGAATTCACCTTTGCTAGGTGCTTGTGATGATTACGATCAATGCGATGTAGCTGCTATGTTAGGTGGCAAATATATGTATTCAGCAAGTGGGGGTTATTGAATTGGGGACAAAAAGAATGCCCAGTGTTGGTGATGCTTAAACCACAAGAGACATAGCCCTGATGGATCAGAAGGCATGATGACAGATTCAGAGCGGAAGGGGCCTCCACAGAACCACTTATAACAGCAATAGCCATAGCCTGTTCTGGTTGTTTGATACTGTGGGAAGAGGGCCAGCCCATTGCACCACACTGTCCTTCCTCAAGGCAGCTCTCCTGTCAGTGGAGATGATTAGAGGCCTCTGAGTGAGAGGGGTGTGTGTGTGTGTGCGTTTGTGTGTGTGTGTGTCCAACCCAGCCTCTTCGTTACAGTATTAAATGTTTCTTAATTAAACCTTCACTAAATGTCATAACCACAGCGGGTGGGGGAAGCACATTACGACTGTCCCTCTGGATGGGGCATCCAGAAATTCAAGTGGCTCCACACAAGTCAGCCGAGGTCAGGTGTCCTGTCCCTGGACGGTGTGCCTGCCACAACCTGCCTAATGACCGAGAATGGACATGACAGCGCATCCTGACTTCGTAGTGAAGCCCAGTGTGGACCACTTGGACACACACTGCTTAATTTCAATGCTTCCTAACGGATTCTCCATCATATACCTGTCAGTGCGGCATAAAAATGTTTCGTAAGAGAAACTGATAGAAGGAGACTTGACTTGGGAAGATGAACACACAATACAATATACAGATGATGTGATATAAAATTGTACACCTGGAACCTATATAACTTTATGAACCCATGTCACCCCAATATATGCATTCCAAACAAAAGAGAAACTGATGGGAACTTGCACTGTTTTTCAATTAAATTGTTGCCAGAAAGTGGTGGCTGGCCGGGAAGCAGGGTGAGGGGTGGCGCTGTGGGGCATGTGTGTGCTTGTGTGAGAACAGAGCGAAGAGGGCAGAGCGGATGGGAAGGGAAGAGTGGAAGGGTAAGGACAGGGGAGAAATCTGGAAAAGGGGGAGAAAAGAAAGGGGTACAGGATTCACAGACAGCTAGTAGTGTAGTCTTTGTTCTAGGACAGTGATGGGCAATCTTTTGAGCTTGGTGTGTCAAAATTCGCCAAAAAACCGAGCATAACTCGGGTGGTGTGTCACTTCGAGAAAAACAGCCTAGCCGGAAGTCCCAGAACTAGACGCTCTGTGCTGGAGCTCTGTTGTTTTGGCCTACAGACCTCCGGCACAGGGTGTCTACACTACAGCAAGTGTTTTATCCTCAGCTACTGCACCTGACCGTGCAGGAGCCGAGGATGAAACGTCCTTCTTGGCATGTGGTCCCATACTTCTCTGGTATGTGGCCGCATGTGTGTCATCGAAAATGGCTCTGCGTGTCAGTGCTGACACGTGTGTCATAGGTTTGCCATCACGGGTCTAGGAACCTTACATGCCGTATTTTGTGTGATCTTCACATTCACCCTTAAAATGAACAGACTCCTCTTTTTTGAGTCCTTTTGTGGATGGAGGAAATCAAGGTGGTTTGGGGGACTCAAGCTCAAATTCTCTTCACCGGCCGTGCTATAAGGGAAAGCAAGGCACAGAGAAAGGCAGACAGACAGACAGCAAGGTCTGTGGGGTCACGCAGAGGAGAAGAGAGACAGAGACCAACGAGAGAAACTGAGGAAGCTGCAAAAACACGAAGACTGAGCAATAAGGAGAGGTGGGGGTGGGGAGGGCCGCAGAAGAGAATGAGGACCCAGGGGCGCAGGAGGGCGGGAACTGGAATGTGACTACAATCAGCAAAGTGTCAGTTAGCTGGGTTCCACTGAATGTACACATTATGTAAAACGGTATACTATTTCAGATGGAAGGAACCGGGAATGGCACTTCTCCAGTTTCCATGGAAGCTGGCTACAACCCTGACCATCTGCCCATAGCTGAGGCCGAGGTCCCTCAGAGTAAGGGACCCTCTGAAACAGAGTGCCAGAGTCACATGATCTCCACAGGCTCTTTATTTTCCCCGATTCCTGGCTAGGTAGAGGCCAAGGTTCCACCCCGGGGCTGTGTGGACCCCTAGCTTTGTGGCACTGATGGCATGGACAGATTACATCCATGCGGCCCAGGGTATTTGGTGCACATCTGGAAAATCACTACTCTCCTAGCTTTAATTTTACAAATGCGTTTTATTTTGAACTCATAAAGATAGCTGACGCTTGAAAGAGCCATCGACACTCTTTTGTAAAGAACTCTTTTGCAAAATGAGTCATTACCCCCTGCTTAATTTATTTTGTATTTTTCACTTTGCTGTTTCAGGTTTTGTTCAAGCAGGGAACAATTGCATGATGGATCATCGTGTGCTCTCCATAGAAATAAAGCATATCTTTTATCCTTACTGCATGCTTGTGAATGGGAGAGGGGAGGGCTTTTGTTTCCCATCCTCTAGGTGAGAAGGGTGAGGCTCAGGAGATGAGAAGGACCACTTATTAACAGGCTGAGGAACTGCTGCAGGGGCCCACGGCATTGACAACCGCATGGCCTCGTCTCATCTCCATCACTGTAAGCTCTGACAGAGGGGGGTCATTTTCAGTGAGACTTGGGGTCATACTGACCCTTCTTTATTTTACCTGATCTGCTGTAGGCAGCTCTGCCTCCTGAGTCAAGTAGACCTGAGTTCGAATGTCTACTCTGCTACTTTCTCACTGTGTGTACTAGCGGCCACTCATGTTGCTCCTGGGGGCTTCCAGGCCCTCCTCTATAGAATCAGGGTAACATTAGCACCTGCCTCACAGAATGGTTGACTGGATCAAAGGTGAAGATTTGGCTCAAACATATCAGCTTAACATGGTTCCTCTCTTAGCTTGTCCCTTTTACCAAGTTCTTAAAAACAATTTATTTTTATTTTATTCATTTTAGAGAGGAGACACACACACACACACACACAGAGAGAGAGAGAGAGAGAGAGAGAGAGAGAGAGAGAGAAAGGGGGGAGGAGCTGGAAGCATCAACTCCCATATGTGCCTTGACCAGACCAGTGCAGGGTTTTGAACTGGCGACCTCAGTGTTCCCAGGTCGATGCTTTATCTACTGCGCCACCCCAGGTCAGGCCCTTTTACTAAGTTCTAACCCAGGGGCTAGGATAAGAGACAATCAGGAAAGACACTAGGACAACCTGCTCCCTAATCGTACTCAGAGCACAGCAGACGTTGGTTCGGAGAATAGAGCGTCACTCATGTTGCTCAGTAACGCTGGCAGGCACGATGAACCTCACTGGAGAATGGAGGATACCGAGTCTTGGCCAGGGGCAGGAATGGAAAGTCATGGAGACGCTGGATAACAAAAGCAGAGTTCAAACCCTGTTCTGACTCCTGTGCCAGTCTGCTCTGCTTCCAACTGCCTATTTCCACACACAGTGCTTGAACTCGGTTGAAAAAGACTATTTTTGTAGAGGGGACATGGGGGTTCCCAGAGGCTGTTGTCTTACCCCTGCAGAACTAGGGCAGGATTTCTCAGTGTCCATTAAACCCTCTGGCGCGCCGATCCAGCCGACCCAGTGTGCCCGGCTGAATGAGAAACAAAAGGGCCCCCAATTTCCCATGCACACTGTGACCTCTGCTTGTCCTTGCTTCTGCCTTTGTCTTTGGTGGAGAGGGAGGGAATACTGCCTGGGGCCAGCAGTACCCTCTCTGGAACCGGCCTGGCTGGATTCCAGTCCTGGCTCTGACATTCAGCATTTTGACCTTAGGCAAGCAAATTTCTTCACCCTTCTTGGGCCTCAGTCTCCTCATCTGGAAGATGGGGATAAAATTAGAACCTATAAACAGAGGCTTGTCATGAAGGTCACATGAGGTAATATGAACAGAGAACTTCTAACACCGTCTGGCAGTTAGGAGTCTGAGTGTCCCCTTATTCTTGTTACTTCTCCCCGTCATTGATGTGTCCTGACCTTGGAGCAGGGTTTGACGCTCCTTCTTCAGGTTCCCATGGCTCTGGGCATGCACCCTCTCCAGCACAAATCACATCTGGTGTTAGTGACACAGTTTCCTTTCGGTCTCCACACTGGAGTGTCAGAGGCTGGAAGGCAGAGAATTGGTTGGGTGCATCGCTGTGCCCTGATCCCGCCTGTGCCAGGCTCAAAGGGATGGTACGGAGAATGGAAACTGGTCTGAAGAAGTGAGATCAAGTAGAAGGAGGTGGGAAGCACATGGAGAGAAGAGCGGAACTGACAACAGCAGGAAGCCCAGGAGGGAGCTGAAGCCAAGGGGGAAGGGCAGCAAACCAGGGTGCAAATAGGGCCCGGGTTCCCCAGCCTGAGCAGCGGCAGCAGCCATGATGGCAGTGCCAGCACTCATAGTCATCGCCATCGTCATAGCCATCGTCATCGTCATAGTTGTCGTCATCGTCATAGCCATAGTCATCGTCATAGTTGTCGTCATCGTCATAGCCATAGTCATCGTCATAGTCATAGTCATCATAATCCTAATCATAATTGTAATCATAATTGTAATAATCGTAATAACAACAGCAGCAGCAACAATATACCTCTGCTTTCTGAATGCTGCCTACAAGTCTGGGGATGTGGTAATTGGTTGTTTTATTTTTACTTTTTAAAATTTTTTTTAGAGGGAGAGAGAGATACAGAAACATCTGTTTCTATATATGCCCCGACTGGGATCGAACCAGCAACCTCTGTCTATTAGGGCAACACTCCCAAGATACCAAGCTATTCCACCAGGGATGTAACAGATAGTTTTTATTCTATCTCCAGTCCTTATGACACATTTTAAAATTGGGTTTCAGATGCCCATTTTCTGATGAGGAAAACCGAGGCCAAGAGAAGAGCCTTACCCAGGCCGTTCAGGTCCTAAGGAGTAGACCAAGGAGTCATCCTCAGGCCTTTTTGATTCCCAGGCCGGTGCTGAGGAGCCTTCGCCAGGCTGTGTGCTGTGGCACCCAGTCCCTCCCAGGTTTCCCTGAGCAGCACAGGTGGTGCAGGGCTCTGGGACGAAGGGTGGGGAGCGGTGCGGGGAGGGCGACGCCTCGCCCAGCCGGCCCAGCTGCGCGCATCCCGGTCAGGAATCCCAGGCAGGTCCACGGGAATGAGACCCTCGCTGGGTGTTGGAGACATCTGCATTTGTATCCATTCCAGGCTGTTCACGAGCTTCCTTCACTCCCCTCCCTCCTCTGCCAGCCCTCATTTCCAGGGGGTCTCTTACCCACTGTGCTTTTTTCCCCAGCACTGATCTGTAGATAATTGTGTGGGTGGTGCACTCAGGGATGGTGGACGTGAGGAAGAGAGGGGATGGAGCCAGTGGAGAGGGACCACCCTGGCTGAGAACCTGAAGTGGGGGCCCTGCTGTGTCCTGGCTGGTGGCCTCTCAAAGCCTGGGCCAGCCCACATGGCTGCCCACGTGAGCTGGGTCACTGCCAGTTAGTCCCCATAAGGCTCGATTAAGGACTCTGATCTCCACCAGACCCGATCACCAGCCTGCGCCACCAACACCTTTTGGCCTCATTTTCTTTCCTTTGCTCTCAGCAGTATGATGATGAATGACAATGAGGGACCAGCAGCTGAAATGCCAGTGTTCTAGTTTTCTCAAATGTCTTATTCCAGTAGTATGAGGAAAAAAGGGACATCCCAGATGCCAAGAGAGGTTACTAAGATGCCGTCAAGACCAACCTCCTCACTACACAGATAGAGAAGCTGGTCCCAGGGAGGGAGGGGACCTGCCCAGGTCACACAGCACATTTGGCTGTGTAGACCTCTCAAGAAATCATCCTCCCTTTATCTATGTCCGAATTATATTCTCTTGTTATTTCACTCCAGTCACGTGTCTCTCCCTCCCACATGTGCCCAGTCTTCTCCTTCAGTTCCTAGGTAGATCCTGACTTTGAAAGATAAGACCAGAGTATGTTAGAGGGGGAAACAAGGTCTGGAATTTGAACAAGGTTTGGGAGGGTGTTTGGGTGTCTCTGAGCACTAGCTACCCGTTTTATAGATGGGGAGACTGAGGCCAAGAAAAGTAAAACGATTTGCCCAAGGATGTTGCACGGGGGACAGCATTATAAAATGCATTCACTGATGATGTCGCTTGCATTTCCAACTGCCCAGATGAACCCATTTTTTTACTAAATAATCTTGTTGGCACTTAATTTCCCCTTCACCTCTTACTCTCTCTGAGCCCTCAGTCTCTGCTCTGTTGAACCCCTCCCTCTCCAAATCGCAGGGCAGCCCTGCTGTGAGGAGCTGGCGCCACTCTGCAGGGGGGTCTCAGAGAGTTCTGTTCTGATGAATGAACACGGAGGGAGTTAGAGCACGAGGTACAAGGGAGGAAGAGTAGTTGGGAAGGCTGGGAAGATTGGCCAGGGCCAATTATGAAGGGCTTTGAGTGTCTCTACCCTGAAAACAATTGTCAATCCCTGAGAGTACTCTGACGAGCCATGAGTACAACTGTTCTTTGACAAGGTAGCTGGCATTCAGTGAGTGTAGACGGGGGACACTGAGGGCAGGTCGCCAGTGACGCGGCTTTTCCAGCAGTGCATGTGGGCCATGTTGAGGGGCTGTACCAGGGCAGCGGCCATGTGGGGAGATGGGAAGGCATGGGTCTGAGTGACAACAAAGAGATAGATTCACGGGAACTCAGGTACCATTTGGATGTTGAGACTGTACGAAGTAGAGTTCAGTCTAAGATCTTTCAAAGGTTTCTAGTTTGGGAAGAAAGTGGTTCCATTATTCATAGAGCGGGCGACATAGCAGTCTGAGGTGTATCAGCAGGTTTGCTACACGGATGCTGCATAAGGAATGACCACAACCCTTTATTGTCAGCACCTGTTCGCATTCCCCCCTTTGTTGCATAGCTGGGTAGGCCGATCTAACCAGAACTCAGCTGCAAACCCATGTGTTTTCCAGCTCTGTTCCACACGCCCCTCATCCTCCTTAGAGCAGCCACTATTCGGAGCGTGGACTGCTCAGGGCACTAGGCTGGGATACAAGAGAGCAAGCCCAGCCACAGAGCACACTGTACACCTTAGCTTCCATCCTGTCTGCTACATCCCATTGACCAAAGTAAGTCACGTGACAAGCTTGAAGACCAAAATGAGGGAAGACATTCTGTTCTCATAACCAGCCAAGGCAGGGGTCTGAAGGCATAACCCTTCTATAGAGAAAGGAGGACTTGACACCGATAAATCAATCTACCATGGTGTCGATATACCTTTGACACCCCCTGATGTCCTGTGGCTGTGCCCTTTACCATCTTTCTTAGAGCATTCATCCTAGAGAGCCATCACAGAGCTTGGAAAGGAAGAGTCAGAAGGACGCTGGCTGGGATGTCCACTCTTTTCTCTACAACCTTGGGCGGCTCACTTACACTCTCCAAGCCTCAGAGGCATGTACTGTTTAAAGTCGAGCTAATGAACCTTCCTCCCTGTGTTGTCATGGATACCAGCAGTCATTTGGCTAAGGTCAGCACATAGTAGCTGCTTAATTAGCAGAAGGTGTGATGTTACCCGTGTCTGACCTCTGCTAGTAAAAATCCAAATACCCTTCCTTATATAGGTGTTACGAATTCAGTACAATCTGCATGTAGTATTTCCACTAGATCAGCAGGTGTTTGCAAGAGCAGTTCTTCACCTTTACATATAGTGAAACTTTAGAAATCGGCAGGATGCGATTGGACGTTCCCTTCTTCCCTTACCCTGGTGTCTAGCCCATGATCATCGTCAATTTAAAGGCAGCTCTCCTTGCTCCTGCCCCTGTGGTTATTATACTCAATGTTGTGATGTTTGCAATTATGTGAGAGAGGACATGAGCTTTGACCTTGGGCAAATGACTAATCAAGTCCAAGCTGCGGTTTTCTTATTTTACAATGTGGACAAGCGTGCTTTCCTCCTCGTCCTAGTCATGGGCGTGACCTGCGAGGTGACACACGATAACTTATTTCAAGTGTCTTCCACTAGTGCTAGCATAAGGCAGGCCCCCAGCGATGTCACGCCTCGCCCATGCCTCCCCCACCAGCTGCCTGGCCCTGAGCTGGACTCCAGTGACACAGAAGTGAAGAGGCTCAGAACAGGAAAGGATGCCGCACACGCTCATGGCTCTGAGGGCCCAGGGAGAGGTCTGTCCAAGCCACGGTGAGAAGGGTAAATGGGAAAGTGAGCAGCACCCGGCGTCCCTGGCCTGTGAAGATAAGTGATGGCCTGGTTGGAAGCAGGTGAAAATTGGAATCACAAGAGGATGACAGGGTGGGAGGAGAGGAGCCAGACGGCAGGGCCAGCTTGGGAGGAAAGCTGTGCACTTATCTGGCACTCTCCTGGGCAGGTGATGAGCCCCTCTGAGCTGCGGGCGATGGAGGACGGCCCCCTCCGGCTGATGCCCTCGTCCTCCTGTGCCTGTGTCTCCTTCAGTAGGCGGAGCCGTAGCAAACAGGCAATAGGTGTTGCTGGTTCTGGGAACACGGGGATCAGTCTCGTAGGTGATTTCATGAAAGCTACCCCAATTAGTAGGCAAAGACACTAAGGTCCCTCTGGCTTTGCCAAGGGCATACATTGCCACTGAGATGATCCTTCATCTAGAAAGCATCCTCTCTTCCCACTATAACAAGACCCTACATTGGCCCGCTTTCCCCAGAAACTGTAGTAGCAAAAACTCGAACTGCTAGGATGTTTACGGCAAGAAGAAATGCGGCAAAGATTGCTCTGAGGGCTTTCCAAATGCGTCGCTGATCATTCCGGCAGAACTATCACTCGTTACAGATTAGGAAACAGATTCAGAGAGGTGAAGCGACCTGATCAAGTTCATACACATTCCAAGCGCTAAGAGGCAGAGCCATGATTTAAATCCAAAACAAGATGACGCCAGGGCCCACGGTCTGAACTGTTTTCACCGGCCTGCCACAGTTCCCCTGAAGGCACTGCCCGTTTTGAAGTAATTTAGCAAGCCTCATACAAGATAAACTCAGATTGTTCATAATTGAGGGATTCTGATGTTTTTTACCCAAACATTTATGGAGTGAGAATGCATGTAACAAAATAATGAGAATCTAATAAATGGAACCTGGGAGACATGATGAGTAAATATTTAAAAAAAAAATTTTTTTATTTAATTAATTGTGTTTACATAGATTCTAGGGTAACCCCGACTGCATCCCCCCTCCCCCATATTCCCCTCCACATCTCCCTTGCCCCCCTCCCTACAGTTCCCTCCCCCCTTCCCTTCAGGTTTATCCCATCCTATTCTCCCTTTTCTCTCTGTCTTCTTTTCCTCTGGTCCCTTCGACCCCTCCTCTGTCTCAATTCCTTTCCTCAGTTCTCAATGTTTCTTGGATTCCTCAAATGAGTGAGGTCATATGATATTTTTCTTTTTCTGCCTGGCTTATTTCACTCAACATAATAGTTTCCACGAGTAAATATTTTAAAACCAGTGCAACTCGCCTATAGCTGATAATACAGAGTTCTAGTAATTAGCACGATAAAAAATCTATTTAAGTGAATTCCCTTATGGTCACCACTTTAATGAAGAGACTAAACTTTTTTTTTTAAGGTCTACATTAATCAATCACATACAAATGTGTGTTTTTAATCTGTTAAGAATAGTTCAAATTCATTATATTTTAAGAAAAATTCCTATTTGTAAATGAAATGCATTGTCATTATAGGGAACTCAGACATGTCAGAGGGGTACCAAGGAAAAGAAAAATTATCGAAAATGTTGCTAGGTATCTTGTTGAAGTGTTGAGGCCCTGGCCGGTTGGCTCAGTCAGTGGTAGAGCATTGGCCCTGTGTGTGGATGTCCTGGGTTCAATTCCCAGTCCAGGCACACCGGAGAAGTGACCATATGCTTCTCTATTCCCTTCCTCTTTTCTCTCTTTCTTTCTCTCTTCTCCTCCCACAGCCATGGGCTAGATTGGTTGGAGTGCATCAGCCCCGGATGCTGAGGGTAGCTCTGAGGAGCCTCCACCTCAGGCACTAAACATAAATTAAAAAATGACTCAGTTGTGAGCATGGCCCCAGGCTGGGGTTGCTGCGTAGATCCCGGTGGGGTCACATGCAAGAGTCTGTCTCTCTATTTTCCCTCCTCTCACTTTGAAAGAGAAGAACAAAAAAAGAGTGTTGAGACCACGTGCAGTGAAAGGATGCTGAGGTCATGGCCAAGAGCCCTGGGTTCTAATTCTGCCTGGCCCAGGGGCAAGTTCAGCAATTCATCCAAATGCCTTCCCTCTCTGAGTTTTTGTTTCCTATTCTGGAAAATAAAGCTGCCACAATTTGAACTAGATGGTCCATAGGAGCTTTTTTTCTGCTCTGATGTGGAGTAGAATTCTATTTTAGACGTTTTATCAGCACTCACGTTTACACTTCCTATCTCCTCAGCAAATGCTGTCATGGATGTAACAAAGTTTCTTTCTGTCTCTGGTAGCACCTGCATTATTCTAAATGAAGTCAGCCCAAATTTATGAAAATTATAATATATTTATATATTCACTAATTCATCTATCTATTCATTCATTCATTTAGCAAATGCATTGCCTCTCCATCAGGCACTATGCTAATTACTAGGATATGAAGATGATTAAGAAAAGGTTTTTGCAATCAAGAAAACTCCCAGGTTCATGGGGGAAAACAGGCATTTAAAAAACAAAATGTTTTCCTATCCTGTAGGCATAGGCATTACTATTATGAAATACACCCACTCTCTTATTTAGGAACCATGCCATATAGCTGGTGTTGGACCCGGTAGCGAGCAAGATAGATCCCATCCCTTCCTAGAAGGAGCTTTCACAGTGACAGGAGTCAGGGGGCGGGGGCGGGGGGGGGGGGGTGAGGGGGTAGGGTGTAATCCTCAGCTCTGTCAGAGGCTTGCCCTTTGCAAGAAGGAAATACTTAGTTGCAAAATAGTGGCGAGTAGGCTGAGTCAGCAAAATGGGAAACAGAAGTCAATACAGCCAATAGCCGTGGCATTGATGGAAATGTTGCTGGAGACACCTGGCCCAGTTGCTAAGAGATCATAGTTAAGGCTAAAACAGTGTCCAGAAAGCAGAGGTTAGGGATTTGGAAAAGCAACAAAAACAGCTGAATCTCACTGATGCTCAGGATCGGGGAACATCTACTCCAATTATCCATTTTGCAGATGGGAAAACGGAGGCCCAGCACGTAGCACATTGCTTATACAAAGTCCCTCGAGTTAGCATGTTAGCACAGGTCAGAATTCAGTGAAGAGTAAAGGGGAGGGAACGGAGGGGTTGACCTGAACCATGAGCTCTATCTACCCTTCACTGTTTCAGTGAATTCTTACTCAGCTCGTGAGAGTGACTTTACCACCCTCCCATTCTATAGATGACAAAACTAAGTCCCCACAAGGTGAGGTGCACTTCCCAAGACCAGCTGTCCAGCGAGAGAGAAAGGGAGCATTGAAACCCTGGTCCGTCTGCCGCCAGTGTCCACGCACTTCCCCGCCCCTTGCTTCCTGTTCTCCAGGCAGCCCATGAGGACCTCCAGGGTGGATGCCTCTCATTTGCAAAATACATATTTGTTGTAAAATGAGCGTCAGTAATTAATGATCCGTTCAGAGGCAGGGGGAACTTGCCTGGTAAGCACACGGGGAAGAGGGAAATAGAGCGGCGTCCTTTCCCTGTAGAGATTTT
This sequence comes from Rhynchonycteris naso, assembly GCA_037038555.1. Lineage (NCBI taxonomy): Eukaryota > Metazoa > Chordata > Mammalia > Chiroptera > Emballonuridae > Rhynchonycteris > Rhynchonycteris naso. Next base: position 17,177,622 of record CM072996.1, read on the forward strand.
TCATTCTCACGAACGTTCCCAGAAGGAGGGGAAGAAGGGAAAAGGACCCGCGGCCCTTACTCGCAGAGTCACTGGGAGGAGAGACAGGTGCCTCAGCCGTGCCCCTTCCTTAAAGAAGAAAGAGCCCCCTTTCCCAGAAGCGCCCCCCCTTGCCCAGCCCAGTCTGACTTCCTGTTCCTTCGCCAGAGGTAAACATTTTACCTCTCCCATTATGAATCATGAGGACTGTGGGTTGTGGCAGATCATAAATCAGTCCTGGGAGTCTCGAGGACAAATCCCAGGCCTTTTAATCTTTAATATTAGACGTGTTTAAAGTGGTGAATATTTCATGAAGGGACCGTTGCATTTTAACACATCATTAGGGACTCTTACCCCTCCCACTTTGGTAAATTATTCTCATCCAAATCTCAAGGATCCCAGCCTTCTCTTTCATTATTTTTTACCTCCAGTAACAATCAGTTCATTAGATCACACATACTTACAACACCCACCTTCAGTGGAAGACCCCAGGCATGATGCTGGAGGGGGCGGGCGGAGCTACACAGACCATGCCTACCTGCAAACACCCCCCTCCTAATGTACCAGGTGTCCAGGGAGGGGGAAGGTAGGTCTCAGTCTCTCCTGGCCTCTCTCCTTTTACCCATCTTATTCTGAATATTTTGAATACTATCTCTGACCCATTCTTACCCCATATTCTGTCTTACTACCTCGTTCAACTACCATGTACTCAGCTCAGGCTGATAGCCAGGTGTTTGCTAATGCCGGGGTGCGAAGATAAAGCAGCGTTATAATATATGAAACAAGGAGAGTGGTTCTTTTTTAACACTCGGAATGCTTTGTATAAAGTCAGATACTTGACATTTATAGTGGGTTGATGAAAACAGTAACGTTATTTGATAAATGCAAACATTTTGAAATCAGGAGTCACGGGCGATGGTTGGACAGCCTGTTTTACCTTAGCATCCTCGTCACTGGCATGATTGGTTTGGATAGCACAAGGTTGAGAAAATCCTGATTCGTAAGACATACCACTGTGAATAATAGCATGAGCTTGTTAGCACCTGCACTCACAGTTCCCGGTATCCTCCTCAATGAAACAAAGATGACAGAGATGTTTTTTAATGAGACCTGCAGACAACATAATGTGAAGATGCTCTCCAGGGTCCTAAATTCTCTGGCACGTAATAGCTGCGTGGTTAGCCTTTTTATTTTATTTTATTTTTTTACCATGAAAGAGATTTAAAAGTAATTTTTATTAAAGAAAATCAAATCTGAAAGTTGCAAAGTCCCTAACCCTCCCCCCTTAAACTAGATACATTTCCAAGAAACACAGTTGGAAAACTCTCAGATCAGAGTCAATAGAATGCTTATGGGATCGAAGGCTTGCGGGTTCATCTGGGGGTATGCCTGAGAGGGCTCTCCGGACAACAAGAAAGAACGATGCCTGACAGCTGTAGTCTGGAAATGTACCAGAGCTGTTCCATAATTATTCGTTCAACTCAATGTTGAGCACCTACTGTGTTCTAGGCAGTGAGCTAAACCAGGGTCCCAGCCTAGACATTTTCCCAGATGTGTTCTATAAAATACTAGTCCCAGGACTTGTTCCACCAGTGAGCTTTCCAAAGTAAGTAAGTTTTGGGACAACTGTATATTTATTACCTGCATGCAGAATCACATTCCGCTGGCTCTGAGGAATTGGATGGTGTTTCCCAAACACTTATATTTTCATAGAATCTATTTTTGGTTAAAGTGTCTGTGAACGTTTTACAAATATACCTTAGGGAAGACTAATCACTAATAGGATCAAAACCTTAATGAATGAACAGTGGAGCAGGGCAGAGCAGGACAGAGCCTTCTGAAAACCTGTCCAGGATTATGAGCTCTGAAGATATGCTAAGAAATGAGACCTTACTGACCACCCCAAATGGGTTAAACCAGCAGAGTACACTTAAAGAGTCATGGAATCCTGGCAAGAATTTATGCTTTTCTTTTGGCCAAGCATAAGACATGGACAGAAGAAAAGAAGCGTGGATGGATGGATGGATTGATACATGGATGGATGGATGGGTACATGGGTGGGTGCATGGGTGGATGGGTGGGTGGATGGGTAGATGAAAGAGAACAAGAAGAGGATGGAGGGGAGGAGAGGAGAGGAAAACCAATTAAAATAAACAACAACAACAAAATAAAATAAAATCTGGAGATTGTAAATGAAAACGATTTTTCCAAAAGGGGAAATCAAAAATATTTGGAGGAGGTGACATTTGCTTTGGGGCTTATGAATGTACATGAATTGTTCATTCTGATGGAGAGAATTCAATTTTCTGAGTACACTTTTAATACATATGTACTTTCTCATAACTTCAATATTTGAATAGAGTCCCTCCATCTGTGGCCACCAGGTCACCTTCTGTTTCCCGCATTAAATTATGAGCCCCTTTCTGCATCTGGGTTGTACCTTTAATCTCTATCCCTACTGCCAAGCAGAGGGCCTGGCAAGAAATTTTTGAATGAATGAGTGAAGGAACAAATGAATAAACTCCTTATTAACCACGTGGCACTTAGACAAAAAAAAAACCTTCCTTCCATGGACATTTTCTAAACTGAAGCATCTCACTTTATTCTCTAAGAAAATGAAGAAACTGGGAGAGAAGACTGTTGTGAGCAGACAGGGTTTCACAAGGCTGTTTTCTCTTTCTGCTTACAGGAGAGTGTAGCTGTCACGAAGGCTATGCCCCTGACCCAGTTCACAGACATCTGTGTGTGCGCAGTGACTGGGGGCAGAGTGAAGGGTGAGTGACAAAGGGCATTGGGGGAAGGGACAGTGGAGGACTAGCCCCACTTCCTTTGTTCTGTTGCTGGAGGCTCAAAACCACCATGAGGACTCTTTCTCTGTAACAATTGTATTTCTGCAAGTACAATTGGATGTGAAAGTGAGCCTGTTTCCCATTGAATCCATTTTAGTATTCAAGGGCCATGAGGATTCTCCTAGAAAACAAATGCTGAAGTCTAACTCCCCGCTCCCAACCCATACGTAACCAAAGAGTACTTCCGAATGTGGACAGATGGAGAAAGAGAACCAGGGATTTATACCTAACTCCAAAATGGACAAGATGGAATGTAAAGTGCTGAATCCTCCCATAACACAGGGACATTCTTTTATAATGTACATGGTAATTACTTCCGCAAAAGTTGGGTGTTTAGAAAGCTACCTTTAAGCAATGTCCACGCAGGCATCCTACCTACCTATGACTAATGCGATCTCCTATCTCCTTTCCTTTTCCTCCTTCTATTCTTCCTACAGACCTTGGCCTTATACGACACTTGAGCGGGGCTATGATTTGGTGACAGGGGAGCAAGCCCCTGAAAAGATTCTCAGGTGAGTTGAGAATCCTGTTGATGCTGGGGTGTGGGGAGAGGTCTTAGAGGGAAGTGTCATTGTCCTTCCTTAGGTGAGTGAACCTGTGTGCTCTTCTGGGCTACTCTTCATCGGCACAGGGGCACCATGATGGCCCCGGTTACTATGGGGAGCTAATTTTTATCTGTCTGATATATAGACCTAAAGACTTGGGTACTTAAACTGGAAGAGACATTACTGTTTATGTAGTCTAGCGGTTTGAACATATTCTATAACCGTGGACCCTGTTCCTGCTACCTCCGTGAAATCTTGTGTGAAACATCAATACTTAAGCTGACAAAGACTTACAGCAAATTAAGTGTCAGAACTGGAAATCAGATTTTGGCCCAGATGGATTTGGAGTCCATGGTCTTAACCTTTGTGCAGACTCCCTCTGCCAACTAAGCGGTCACTTACGGGACTCTGCCGGAGACCAGGACTGCCTGGGGAAGCAGAGCTGAAATGGTTTCTGTCATCTCAGAGCCCAAATGTTTGTTGGGAATCAGGACCTAGACTCACACGGGCTGCATGATTAATAGGTTTAAGAAGTGGCCGTCCCAATCTGAGCTAAATTGGTCCAAATTGTGCCTTGAAGAATGCAGGGGACTGAGTTAGGTGGGGAAGTGAGAAAGGGTTTGAGAAGGGATGGAGGAGGGGCCCATGTCTTCTGATTTCATTGTGCTTCCTAGGGAGTTCCCCAATGGAAACTCTTACATTGCAGGTCTACTTTCAGCTTGGGCCAAGGACTCTGGCTGCCTGTCAGCAAAAGCTTCGTGGTTCCGCCTGTGGAGCTGTCCATCAACCCCCTGGCCAGCTGCAAGACCGACGTGCTCGTCACGGAAGATCCTGCCGATGTCAGGTAGGGAAGTCATCTCCAGTATTCTGTAGCAGGGACTCCTTGAAGCACACACTATCTGCCAAATCAGGGGATCATTAACAGTCTTATCTTTTCAACGACCATTGCTTAATAGTATATATTGGAGGGTCACAACAGTGAGAGGTTGGAGAATGAGATTGCTTTCTGTTGTGACTCTGATACTGAGAGCAGACTCTCGGCCACTTGACTGGTTCTCAATGTCCAGGTCACACCTATTTGTTCTTTACTCATGAGAGGACGGAGACTGCATCTTGCCTTACACGTGTTCTACTCTGTGGCTAACTCCATTATAAATTTACTCTACTGTGTTCTAAGTAGTTGCTTACATATCATTCTGTCCCATTATGTAAAGACTCTCTCAAGGTCAAAGAAGATAACTTATTTAGCGCTTTAATCCCCAGTTCCTGGCACATATTGGACGTCTACTAAATGTTTATTGATTTAATTAAACCAGTGGTATTAGATCTGATCCTACCACTATTTTGGAGCTTTCTAGTGGAGTTTTTTTTCTGTCTCCCAATTTGATTAAGAGAAGGATTTTAGAAATTTAAATGTGATCAAAAATGGACTCAGATAGTCCTATTAGAATTGGCTCAGAAACACTTAATTGGCCCCTGAAGTGGAACTTGGAGTCATGACGGTTCATGCTCCTAGTGAACGTTATTCTACCACTGAATAGCTGGCTCTGGGTCCGTCTGAATGAAGATGTTTTCATATTTCCATGGCACCTTGATAGGAAGGTCCTGGAACCCAGCTCTCCTGCTTTACAATTTGTTTATTCTCACCTTCTCAACTCGTCATGGAGGGATGGACCTGATGTGAGCTTTCAGCCTACTGGCATTTCCCAAAAGAGGCAGTTAAAAAAAGAATAGATTATGAAAGGGATAGCATGAAGAAATGCAGTGGTAATTAAGAACTAAGATGCTTTCAGGCACACATAAATTAATTAGTGGTAGATGATTATTTCCATGTTTGATTAAATTGAAGTGGAGGAGACCTTAGTAAAGCATGTGTTAAGGTTTCTCTGCAGGATGCAGTGTAAAGATGGAGTGATGACCATTTGGCTGAAAGACAATCGTCAAAGCCATCCAGTGACCTTGACTAAAATCAACTGCAAGACTGTCTGAACTAACTTTCCTCAGAGTTCTATACTATTGACATTGGATTTGTGAATTCAGTGCAGCTAAAGGTAGCAGACTGACTGGTGGTAATCCTCTCTCTGGGTTAACATCCCATTCCTACCTTGTATGTGCTATGTGATCCTGGTCACATTCAACTGGCTAAGCTTGCATTTGTTTGCAAAATGGGATAATAACAGTGCCTTCCTCACTGAGTATAATAATGACTCATATCCATTGATCATTTCCTATGTGCCAAAACAAACACCTTACTAACATCTCATGACATCCTTATGTCAACCCCATGAGTTGATGCTATTATTATTTTTATTTTACAGAGTAAAATATAATCTGAGACATAAAGGTTAAGTCACTAGGTAAGTGACAAAACCAGGTTTCAACCCAGATCTCTTCAGCTCCAGAATCCATGTTCCTAACTACTTCATTGAAACCTCCCAAGGGTTATAATGATGAAATAAGTAAATATTGGTACATAATATGCTCCCAAAGTTACATCACACCAATTTTAGATGAACTGTATTCCTTCTACAGTAAAGCCCAAGTAGAGACTGGTGATAGTGGGGAAGGCAGCGTTGGGAAGGTTGTGGACTATGTCACGCTACTGAGAAGGACCTGGATCTTCAGGATGAAATAGCTGCTTTTCCTCCTTCAGTCTGAGTTATGTAGAATAGTCACCCAGCCAAGGAAGGACCCAGAATATCAACCTTTGGGCACTCCAAACTATCTTTGGAAATGTTTAAAAAATGAGAAATGTGTAAGTAGTAGAATGCATTTCAGGGAGCATGTTGGATGTAGTTGGAAGGAATGCTGTAATGTGTTGGAATGAGTACGACCTTTAAGGGGCATGGCCCAATAACAATTAGATGCTTCTGAGCTCCAGCCGAGAATGCTGTGCCTGGCTCCACACAGAGGGGGTGCTTGCATCAGGTTGGGGCCAGAGCAGAGTTGCTCACGATTGCAGAGGAGATGCGGACGGGACGGTGATCTGCAGCTAGGCACCCTCCTCCTCAACCCTTTCTCAACAAACCAGTAAGCATCTCCTTTAGAGAAATGTTGTAAAAATATTTGAAGAGTAGTGGTTTGATGAGGGCACTCAATTATTCTCCTGTGTGGGGTGCCCATGGGCCTGTGTCTGGACTTGAAGCAATCACAGACAGCCTTTTAAGTTTTCTCTTCCTTCCCTTTTACCTCTCACACACCTGTTGGTTTCCCTGCAAGGGCGGAAGAAAGATTGTGATCATCACCATTCAAAAGGATCTGTGCTGTGTAGGCTGAGATTTCCAGGCTGCAAGAATAAACCTTGTTTGACATGCTCTTGTCCAGGCAGGCGTATCATGGGCGTTTAAAGAATTAATAAGTTCAGAGCAGATGATAATGTTAGAAATTAATAAATAATAGATCATAATTATAGATAGCCGATAATATGCCACAGAATCACAGCAGAGAGACTGGAGGAAAGTCTGTGGGAAAGCAGACTTAGAAAGGAAAAGCTAAGCATCCCAGTACGGTTGGAAAGGAACACTTAGAGGCACTTTGCCAGGTGTCATTTGGTTTTTAGTCTGTGATAGAGTAGTATGCAAGCATGGAATCTCGACTGTGGGAGGCAGAACAGGTTAGCAGTCAAATGGGCAGGCTCTCTCTACCTGAGTGGCTAAATTTAAAACAACGGATAATATCACATGTTGGTGAGGACAGGGAACGACTGGAATTCTCATACCCGTAGTGTGGGAATGTAAGTTAGAACGGCCACTTTGTAAACATGTTGGGTAGTGTCTAGTTCAGTTGAGTGTCCACGTATTTTATCACCCATCAATTCCACTTCAAATGATATACCTAACAGAAATGTGTGTAATATGTTCAAGAATACTCATTTGTACTGCTAAAAAGTTGGGGAGAAAATCCACAAATTGGCAAAAAAGAAAAAGTATATGAATTATGGAATAATCATACAGTAGGATACTATTAATGATGAAAAATAAAGAACACAACAACCACACCCAACACTATTGATGAATCTCACAATTATAGCAGAATTATGAAAGCAGGACACAAAGAATAGGATTAATTTGGGGGGAGAGTCAAAAGTAGGTGGAGATTGTTGACTGTGTAGTGGTCAGTGGCTCGGTACCCCTAAACCCTGTTGTTGTTCAAGACTCAATTATATATGTTTATATAAAGTTCAAAACCAGTAAAAACTAATCTATGAAGTAAAATGAAAAGGATAGGGATCACGTTCGCATGGTAGAAGGGGCAGTGCAATGGGGAAGGCATGATAAGGTTTATGTGATGCTGATAATAATGAATTCTTGATCTTTTTGGTGGTTGCATGGATGCTCTTAATCTCTAAGAATGCCTCACACTCTGCAGACATGATTTGCAGTCTTTTTTCTATGTATGTTCTGTTTTGGTTAAACAAAAAGTGTGCTACATAAGGTAGTCATCGTTTCAAAAGCATAAACAATGAACTGCCTGACTTCGGATCCCAGCTCTGCCACATGTGTAATGCGTCACATGTGTAATTTCTTTAGCTGTCTATCTGCCTTTGGGGAGAATGTGGATAATACCTATGCCTTATGGGGCATGGTGAAGTTACATGACATGCTACATTGTAAAGCACTGAGTTTGGCACATGGTGAACTCTGTAGAAGCATTAGTTATTATGTTTGCTGTTATTGTAGCATAGCGTAGCATTTTTGTTGTCATTGTTCTTTTCACCTTTTCAGTTTTTTTTTATTTTTTTGGTTCCTTTTGCTGAAAGGCTACATCCAATTAATGATACATCTTTTATTTATTTATTTATTTATTTATTTATGTATGTATGTATGTATGTATGTATGTATGTATGTATTCTATTTTTTAAATGAGAGGAGGGGAGATAGTGAGATAGACTTCCCCATGTTCCGCAACTGGGATCTACCTGGCAACCGTCTCTGGGGCCAATGATCAAATCAACCAAAGCATCCTCAGTGCCTGAGGCTGATGCTCAGACCAACTGAGCTGTCCTCAGTGTCCAGGCCAATGCCCGAACCAATAGAGACACTGGCGCTAGGAGAGGAAGAGGAAGAGAAGGATGGGGGAGAAGCAGATGGTTGCTTCTCCTGTGTGCCCTTACCAGGAATGAGAATCAAACCCAGATGTCCATATGCCAGGCTAATGCTCTATCCACTGAGCCAACCAACCAGGGAAAATGCATCGTAAAATCAACAGTGTCTTAGTATTATGAGTTCGCATCAATCCATTTGCCATGGGGTTTGGGGGAGACTTAAGTGAACATACAACATCTAGTAGAGTGTGGTAAGTCTGGGGGCTTCATGTGCATGAAGATACTTGCAGAATGAATGAAGATGTGTGTGAGCAGTGCACACAGCGTACTGGGTTGTGGGTGGGGTGGGGTGGGGTGTGGAAAAGGAAGAAGAAATCGTGACCAAAGGAATTATACAGGTATGTGCAGGAGAGAGAACACTGGCAGTGAACCTTGGATTGTGGGTAGCATTTGGCTGTGTGGAATCTAAGGCCGAAGGAAAGACTTTCAAGTCTGAGGAGGTGAAGGGTCAGAGAGGAGCACTCTGCTGTAGTGCCCAGCCTGCCCCAGCAGGGAGCCTCAGGGAATAAGATTGTTAGCATTTGAGACACTAATGATGTCGGCTACAAAGGTGGTAGAGCGGAGCAAACTCTAGTTAAGTTGCACACATGTTCCTTTCAATTCTGAAAACCTTCACCGGGGCCCGTCCTGTGTGTGCCAGGCACTGTGCCCGGGACCATGGAAAAACAGAGATGAATAAAGAATCATGTGGTGTAGCCAGGAGCATGGAACAAGAGACCAACTTGAGAGATGAAATAAAAGATGTTCGTGGGGAGAGAAGCATTGCAGACACAACGCTTAACAGCTACACACTGGGCCTTTACAATTTCAGCCAGAGCTGGTTCTTCTTATAAGCGAGATGGGAGAATAGCTATTATAGTTGGAATAATAATCACCCACAAAGCCCAGCTTTTGGAGCCCCTCGGTGGTTTTTCTATAATCTCAAATCAATGAAAATGAAATGGTGGAATACTGTCAAATCCGTGCACATTGTGGAAAGAATTATCGGATATCAGAATGCAAGCCAGCCTTGCTCACTTGGTGACCGTTTTCACAGTGAAATCGTCTTGAATAGAATTAAGGATGGTTCCTTATTCTTCTGGCCTTTCAATTCCCAGTGCTAAGAATTAATTGAACACCTACTGGATGCCAGGCTAAGTACTGGGAGGGAGGGTATAAACATGTGAAGACAGAGATCTCAGTGCACTGAATGAGACAAAATTGCAAACAGAAGGATGCCATGCTTTGTGACAGTTCAAAGCAGGCAGAGAAAGGGCACAGGGAGCAGTGATTAAGGTCACCTGGCGATTAAAGGGAAGCCCTTACTGAGGAGAGGCCTTCTGAGCCACATTGTGAACTATTAGTAGGAAGTCACTAGGTCACTGGTGCTCAAAGTGTGGTTTCTAGACCAGTAGCCGCAGTCTCACCTGGCAACTTGTTCGAAAGGCAGATTTTCAGACTCTACCTAGGGTAGACTGAGAATGACCTGCAAAGGTATCATATTCTGATTCCAAGAGGAAATGTTATTTTATTTGGAAAAATAAAGGGTCTTTGCTGATGTGATTAAGAGTCTTAAGATAGGCCCTGGCTAGTTGGCTTAGTGGTAGAGCGTCGGCGCAGTGAATGGACATCCCAGGTTTGATTCCTGGTCAGGGCACACAGGAGAAGCGACCATCTGCTTTTCCACTGCTCTCCCTCCTTCTCCTCCTCTCTTTCTCTCTCTCTTCCCTTCCTGAAGCCATGGCTTGAATGATTTGAGCAAGTTGGCCCTGGCCTCTGAGGGTGGCTTCATGGCCTTGCCTCAGGGGCTAAAATAGCTTGGTTGCTGAGCAACAGGGCAATGGCCCCAGATGGGCAGATCATAGCCCCAGTAGGGAACTTGCCAGATGGATCCCGGTGAGGGCACATGCAGAAGTCTGTCTGCTTCCCCACCTCTCACTTAATAAAAAAAAAGAATAAAATAAAAATAAAAAGAATCTTAAGATCATTCTGGATTATTGGGATTAGCTCAGAGTACCACGAGTGTCATTGTAAAGCACCAGTGTTCCCAGTGCTTTACGGGAACCTTCGCCCCTGATTAGCTCCACTGAGTGCATGAAGAAACAGGCACAGAGAGGTTATATGACTTGCCTAAGGTCACACAGCCACTAAACAGCAGAAGCAGGATTTGAATCAGAGAATCTGACTCCTTGCTCCATATTCTTCCTCTCTGGGTTACGCTGCCTCTGTTTGACCTGTTTGGGGACAATTTACCAATGTCCCAATGTCTGAAGGGGGAAAGCGTTCTAATGAGCCAGAACTGGGTGGCCAAGCCTCTCTTGAAATCAGCGAGGGGACCCTTACCTTGTGGCCGGCAGATAGGATAGTTCCAGAGAGAAACCAGCACAGGCAGTGAGTGGGTGTTGGACAAAAACAAAAACACAACAAACCCCCCCACAGATGCCCTCTCCATGGACGCAGCTCAGGGACTTGAAGGGGCATGCCCGATGAGGAAGGTTCCGGTTAAGGTGCCTGGAGTGTTGTGCGCAGGGATGCATGGCGGAGGAGACGGTGAGCGGAGGAAAGAAAACAAAGCATGGTGCTTTGTTCTCCCTCTTTCTCTCTTTGCTCACCTGTGGGCCACGTGGTCTGGCAAAGTCAACAAAACCTCTGAGGGCCCCCAAGGACCGTGTATTCACCACTCCAGAATCAGGCTTCTCCCTGGGTCGCACCCTTAGGTACACACAGTGTGTTTGTTGAAGGCGAAATCCTCCCGGGAACACTCTAGGTGCTTCCTGTGTTGTGCACACAGCTGCCTGCTCTAGAAACATAGCCACAGGAAAGAAGAAGGGGCGGGAAAAAAGCCTGTAGGCTTGGTACCCTGCAGATCTGGGTGGGCATCCTCGCTCCACAGCTTGTTCCCTGGACGTCCTGGGCCAAATCAGTTCACCTCTCGGAACCTCCGTTCCCAAACCTGCAAAGTGCAGATGGCTGTGTTTCTTTCCAATTTTGTTGTTAGGATTGCATGACATGTATAGAGTAACTCCTACAGCATCTCACATGTCATTGGTGTTCCAGGAGTGAGAAGCTTTAGGAGTGTAAGTAGGCATCGTGGTACAAATAAGGATGTAAACGTGCGCTGTAGTGGGGTCAGGTGATTACAGCTGGCCTCCGTGCATGGTACAGAAGCAGTGCAGGGAAGGGATGCGCCATTCTTCCTCTGGGTCACTTTGGACATCAGTGGCAAAGGCAGAGAGGTAAGGACCAGGAGGCCATCTGGATGTGTAGGGCAGGCAAGAGGGAGGCGGATTATATTACAGGAGGTGCCCAGCTGGGAAGGCCCCAGGCAACGGAGTCTGAGGGGATGTATCTTGATAAAGGCCTTATCTGGTTTAATTCTCAAAATGCCTCCCTCCTATTGGAGGTGAGTAATGCTCAGTGGATTTTGTTAATGAATGTGTGTGTGTGTGTGTGTGAGTGTGCACACACGCACACGTAGGCACACTCTTGGCAGTTCACTTAGATATACAGGTCCCTTCCCAGCAGGCATGATGAGATAGGGGTGGGCTTCTTCAGTTCTCATTAGCGTCTCATTAGCATCTCAACCCCATCATGCTTCATGCTTCCCCCGCTTCCCTTTCCTCACCAATTACTCATGCAGGCATGCAGACGTTCCCAAAGGGCGAAGAACTTCAACAGGCACCCTGCTTACCTGCTCAAAACAGAAGAGAGGAATGTTGGGGAAGGGGAATAGTGAGGGTGCCGGAGCCTCTCTGCCTGGTTCTGTTCGAATCCCAGCTCCACCACTTACTTTTTGATCTTGGTTACTTAAACATCCTGAGCTTCAGTTTCCTGTCTGTAAATGGGAATGGTAATTGCTCTTATATCCTTAGATGTTCTAGAGCCTGGGTGGGCAAACCGTGGCTCGCGAGCCACATGCGGCTCTTTGGTCCCTCGAGTGTGGCTCTTCCACAAAATACCACGTGCGGGCGCCGCCTCGATAAGGAATGTACCTACCTATATAGTTTAAGTTTAAAAAATTTGGCTCTCAAAAGAAATTTCAATCGTTGTACTGTTGATATTTGGCTCTGATGACTAATGAGTTTGCCAACCACTGTAAGAGAATTGAATGAGAGACGTTTAAACCCTTAGCCCCATGGTCATAAATAATAAATAATAATGGCTAACATGTATTGAGCACTAACCTTGTGTCAGACCCTGTGCAAGCACTTCCCACACATTAGTCCTAACTCTGCACAGCAAGCCAATGATGGAGTTTCTACTGTTTATAGATGAGGAAACTGAGGCACAAAAAGATTTTTTTTCAGTTGTTTGCCCAACATATTATGGTGAGTCACAGAATCAGGATTTGAACTCAGGCTGTTTGGTAAGTGATCAGTAAATGTCAGGATTCTGTATAAGACAGAAGGGTAGACTTATTGGACTTCCTGTCTCAATCCACTGGGCATGTGGAAGTCCATTCCATGCCAATGGAAGACAAAATATTAAATGGGAAAAGGGGGGCCTGACTGAGTGGTGATTCGACCTGGGATGCTGAGGACCCAGGTTCAAAACCCCGAGGTCGCTGGCTTGAGTGAGGGCTCATCAGCTTGTGTGTGGGGTCACCAGCTTGAGTGCAAAGTTGCTGGCTTGAGCGTGGAATTATAGACATGATTTCATGGTTACTGGCTGGAGCCCAAGGTTGCTGGCTTGAGCAAAGGGTCACTGGCTCTGCTGGAGCCCCCCCCGCCCCCCACAACCAGTCAAGGCACATATGAGAAAGCAATCAATGAACAGCTAAAGTGCCGTAACTACAAATTAATGCTTCTCATCTCTCTACCTTCCCGTCTGTCTGTCCCTCTCTGTCTCTCTGTCTAGCTAAAAATAAATACATACATACATACATACATACATACATACAAAAAGGGGGAGCTTCTGGGGGAAACAGGGAGTTGTCTGGCACTCACCTGGGTTCATGGAATATGAGTGTTAGAATTTGCCCTGCACCACCGTGTCCCTTCCCCATTAGGAGAATGAAGCCCTTCTGAGGAGCGTTATTAGAAAGGCCTCCACCCCCCACCCCCACAAGTGGACCTCCTACAGACCCACATGTCTGTGTCCTTGCTGCCTGTCACTCAGCCAGTGCGCCTGGAGACACATATATTTCCCTCCCCTTTCAGGTTAGCCATCGTAATAAAAGTGAATTCTATCAGGATGAGTGCTGCCCAGACTCTCTTCAAATGTCATTGAGCACCAGATTTCCGTTAGCCTTGGCCGCTGGGGAGGCTGCAGCGTGCCCTGACTCTCAGCTCCGGTGAAGGGCCCACGACGCGGGCTCTGCCCAATGAAACTCAAATGAAAACTTTGGAAAATAAATATTGAAGTGACCCAGGTTGGAGACAGGGGAACCAGTTAGCTGAGCTCCTCTCTGACATGCAGGGGATGCTAAATTATTAAAACTTTAATAAGTGTAATAATAAATATTTGATGTTGAATTATAGAAGGCTTTGCAGATACAGTGAAACTGAGAAACGGCTTGTTTTATCTGCATTAGAAGTTAAACACTTGGCAAATGGGACCTCTGGTGTGGAACTGGGACAGCAGGTCTTCAGAAGTAAAAGGAGAGGAGGGAGAGGCGTGGAAATATGGATTTTCGGCAAGCAGGCTGAGCTGGGAGTCGGGACGCCTGGTCTCAGGCCTGCATCAGTCCCTGAGACAGGGCATGCATGCCTCACCGGGCAGAGGCCTCCATACAGTGTCTCCCATGCGACCCTAGCGCCCCTCTTTCTAGGTCCACTCTGTTTTTAACCCTCGCCCCACCCCCACTCAACCCCTGTTCCACAGGGGAGGAAGCTGACATTCTAAGACCTTTCAGCCGCACAGCTGGGGAGAAGACGAGCTGGAATCTGAACACAGGCTTCTGATCTCAGGACCCTGCTTCATCCACCCTCTCACCCGGCCTCCCTCCCTTGCTGCGTGGAAACCCTCTTCTGTTCTTTGTTAGCCAGGATGTCTTTGGTTTCAGAGGACGGAAACCCAGTTTAAATGGGCTCAATGACAGCTGTATCAGAAGGGCACCATGGCCGTGGTTGGCAGGGTGAGTGAAGGTCAGTGTAGCCACAGAGAAGAGGCGAGGTGAGGGAATGACGTGGCGTCAGGACTCTGTCCTTCTTCTCTGCATCATCCCTGTGTGGCTGCAGTCTCTCCTGGTGCTCCCCTCCCTTGTGCCCATTCTCAGCCCAGGGCCGTGGTATGGTAATAATGACTCCCCAAGTTTCTGTATTCTCATTACTAAAGAGTCAGTGCACCTCTTCCTTGAGTTGCTATTTGAAAAATCCTAGAGAAGGACTCTTGTTGGCCTGGCGTGGGTTCGGAGCTCACCTCTAGATTAGTCAGCTGTAATGGGGAAGTAGACTCAGAAGGTGCCGATACAGCCGTGGATAGAAGTGGGAGGACCATGAGCCGAACATCTGTTCTAACCCGTGCCTTCAAAATCCGCCCTGGGCTGTCCTTTATTCACTAACCTTGGAGGCCAGGATAAATCAGAGATGGCAGATTTCAGGCATCTCATCTTTCTACTCAGATACCTGAGTTAGGGCTGCCCGGGATATTGTGTTGGAAAGATCTGAGGCTACAGACGGGCACAGCTGGGGAAAGTGTCATGACGAACCCATGATGCCTGCCTTCAGCGTTGGATGGGAGTGGTGAGGGAAGGACTCGGTGGGTGTCTGCTGTCTCTGAACTTAGTGGTCTTAGAGCGGTCCTTCCAGTCCTTCATCTGATGACTTGATGAGTGTGTTCACCTGTAGAATGAACAGAGATGTTTTGGTTGTGAGATGCGGAAGAAAGCTAGTTGTGTGGATGGAGATATTGAGGAGGAATTAGACATGGAGCTGTCGTATTGCATTTATCAGTTTTCCTCCATCTATCTGTTCTCTTGGGGGGTATATTTTGATAATCTCATCCTGATGCTAATAAGTTTCCTTAAATAAATTTCTGGCTTGAGGCAGAGTTGAAGCCTCCATACTGGTGCTTCCTGGATACTGTCTGGTACCATCATTGTCACTGGTAATGCATTAAAAACAGAACACTCTAAGCTGTAAACGGACCTCCTGGGTTACAGGGGATTTGAACTGCATCTTAAAGTTCCAAGACATGTTTGAACACTTCTAAGCTCACAGACTGGAAGTGACCTGCTGCCATCACACCAGTGGGTCTAAGTTGAGGAAGTCCCCTCTGCCTGCCATGGTCTCACAATGTTCCCTTCGAAATCCTTACTCTGGTCTTACCTAGACAGGCCAGGCTTTAGATTATGCAGTCAGCGACTCAGGGATAGTGGTCACTAAGATAAGCCATGAAGAGCAATCATTTTGATTTTAAGACTCACGTTTTGGGTCTGATTAAAAACACACCCCCCCACTCCACTTTGCACCCAACACACACACGCTCGCACGCACGCACACGCATACGCACGTATGCACTAGTGCAGTCTGGGTAGAAAGATGATGTGGATATTTCAGTGAATAGTGAACTGACCTGGATAATAGGGTTAACTCCTTTTCCTCCTATTAACAAAGGAAGTCGGTATCAAAGAGGGTCCCAGCAGGAAGCTGATGGCATGCTCAAGATGGAAGAAGTTTAAAAAAAGGCTTTTAGCCCTGGCTGGTTTGCTCAGTGGTGTGTGGATGTCCTGTTTCCAATTCCGAATCAGGGCACACAGGAAAAGTGACCAGCTGCTTCTTCAACCCTCCCCTCCCCCTTCTCTCTCTCTCTCTTTCTCTCTCCTTTACTCTTTCCCCCCTGCAGCCATGGCTCAATTGTTTCAAGCGCATTAGTCCCAGTCCCTGAGGATGGCTCTGTGGAGCCTCCACCTCAAGCACTAAAAATAGTAGCTTAGTTGCGAGCATGGCCCCAGATGGGCAGAGCATTGGCCCCAGATGGGGGTTGCTGGCTGGATTCTGGTTGGGATGTATGCAGGAGTCTATCTCCCTTCTTCTCACTTGGAAAAGAAAAAGAAAAAAACATGGCTATTTACAGAGTTGGGGGGAAGTTCTAGGGCAGCAATAGGCATACGCAGTGCACTGTGGCTAGTGTCAGTGGGTCAAGGTTTGTTAGGGTTACGAGAACATGGAGAGAGAGAATTCTATGGGGAGTGCTGCCAGAGGAACCAGACCTTTGATAAAGGGACACAAACCGGCAAGAAGCCAAGGGAATAAATGCCCCAGTCGCACTCGTCTGCCTCCCACAGACCTCTGCTTGTGCCTCTCCCCAGCTAACCCAGTGGGAACCCTGGCAAGAGCGCCCATGGAGGCAGCCTACTGAGGCACAAAGCAGGTTACGGAGGGAGCACCCAAGGGTGGGTGTGGAGGAGCAGATGGAAGAGATCTGGTGTAAACTCCAAGCCCATGCTTCCTTCCTTCAAAATATCCTTCAAATGTCCATGCCTCTTACTCTTCCCTGAAACTCCCGGGCTCAGAGTCCCCTAGAGTCTCACTGCTTTGGGCCCCGGCCCATCCCCATTCAGCCTCTGCACAGGTTGGGCCATGCCTCTCTCCTGCTAAAACCACTTAAAGCCCCGACCCCATCCCACTTCGTCCCAGCACTGCCTTGGCATAAAAACCCAAACCATTTCACCTGCTGCACACTAGTACTTCGGAATCTGACCCTCATGCCCTCTGTGATCTCCTTTGCCACCCTGTCCCCATTGCCACTTCCTCTGAAGACCACACACTTTCCTGTCTCCATGCCTTTGCTAGTGCTGCCCTCTGCCTGAAACATCCTAACACTGAGACACTTTCCCGTGTACCTGGCACACTGCCCCTCGTGCATCGCAGACTCACAAAAGTGTTTCTTCCTCGGGGCAGCCTTTCTGGAACCTGTTCTTCTTCCATCCCCCCAAAACAGAGCCCCTTGTCACTGTGTTCATGCTGCTGGAATATCTCTTCCTTGCACATGGGACGACATGTTGCCTTGTATTATAGTTAAACTGTAGAAGAGTCCTCCCTCTCGACCCCCATCTGGTAATCCGTGTGTTCTTGGAGGTCAAGGATTGAGTCTTCACCACCTTTGCATTCCGAGTTCTAGGTACAGGGAGTGGCTTAGAGAAAGGACACAGAAATTTTTGATGATCCGAGTTTGATGTGGCTATGTGGGCGCAGTCACGGGGATATTTCGAATGATCAATGAATTGCTCAACAAATATCTTTACACATATCTCTGAGTATCACTCAGTCCCCTTACCTATAAATACCTTCTGCCTCTCACTGTTGATCGTATTATATTATAAAATCCATATTGTCTCAGAATGGTCCAAATAACACCATTACTTTGGGGGGGGAGTAAATATGGCAAAAGAAGTAAAAAGAGGGTTTCCTAATTTCAAAGGTTTGGGAAATCCTATTATAAATGAAGTTGCTGCATTGATTTCCTCTGGTGGCCGCTTTCCTGAGGATGTTAATTTGTTAGTGAGTGTCATGAACCCTCAGGAAGTGAAGTCCGCATGCTGCAGTCTCCCCAGCACTATTGAACTGGGAGCTGGCTGAGAACCAACATTCCTTGACACCCACTTCCAGTAATGCCGTGTTAGTCCACTGAGGCTCAGAGGCTGCACGTGTTAAACCAGACATCCAGGAAGACGGATTTCAGTTCCCAGGGGGCCTCTTTCAAAGCGCACACACTTTCTTTGGGAAGAAGGGCTTGGGGAACTGGCCTCTCCTGGTGGCTTGTCAGGACAGTGGGCCACTGAGCTCTATGTTCTGTCTGCTTGACCCTGCAGAAGGCACAAGACCCTCAGGCAGGGTGGATGAAGGGTTTGGATAGGATGGGCACACTTGGGTGTATCAGAGAGAGAACAAATCCTGGATGAATGAAACTATAAGATCACCTAGAATTGGCAGAGGAGGAAAAGGAAGTAGCAAAGAGAAAGAGTAGTAAGGGAGAAGAAGAACTTCCTATCAACCAGCCTTTTCAAACTCTCAAGTTCAGCATTGCCCAGTCGCTAATAGCACAGTCTAGCATTGGATGCCCTGACGCAGACTCCGCTCTGCAGCTCACTCTCTGGGTAATTTCGGGTGAGCTGCCTCAGTTTGCACGTTTGCAAAATAGAGATAACTACACCTACCACATAGGATTGCTGTTGAAAATCAAGTGAATTGATACAGGCTATGTTTGGCACAGAAATATGAGCTATTATTGTTATTACAATATGACAGTGATTGAGCCCAGATTTAATTCAGCGCAGGAATCCTGATTAGGCTTTTCTTAAAAATCTGGCCTTTTCTGAAGGAAGTATGATTCATGCTCCGTGCATATTCCACTTGGAGTTCTGCGCTCAGTAAGTGCTCAGTAAATGCAGGAGGATTGAGCTAGCGGTATCTGACTCAAAGATGAGTCAGGAAAGAGTAAGAGTTTTGTGGCAGCATTACTCACAACAGCTAAAATGTGAGGCAGCTCAAGTGTCCACTGAAGGCTGTGGGGTAAGCAAAATGTGGGATGGACACACAGTGGGATATTATTCAACCTTAAAAGAGGAGAGAAGTCTGACATGGGCTACAGCCTGGATGAAACTTGAGGACATTATATGCTAAGTGAACTAAGCCATCATACAAAAAAGACAGATACTATATAGTTCCACTTACGTGAGATACTAAGAGTAGTCAAGGAATCATACAGACCAAATACAATGGTTCCTGAGAGGAATAGGGGAGGAGGTGATCACTTCGCGGGTTCAGAGTTTCAGTTTTGCAAGGTGAGAAAGTTCTGTGGTGGATGGGGTTGATAGTTGCACAGCACTATGAGTGTACTTAATGTTACTGAACTGTATGCTTACAAATGGCTGAGTAAATGTTGTTATGTATATTTTAGCAAAATGTATTTCTTTTTTAAATGGGGTTGGGGGGAAGAATAAGAAAATGGGAGAGAATGGTTTTGGGAAGCATGTGTGGCTGTCCCGGCCAGTCCTAGCAAGCGATCTCAGATACCTCCAAGGCATCCTGGACATGGAGTTCCTGAAGCAGAGTATGGCTCTATCGCCCATCTCTCCCTCCTGCCTCCCCAGTCCGCGTCCTCCTGTGTACGCCACAGTGAACTGGGACAGCCTGGAAGAGACAGGCACCCTGGGGCTGCCCAGGTGCTAGACACTGAGTGAGTCAGCTGTGTGCATGTCCAGGCCAGTGGGTGCACACCACATGAGGAAGGCATGATGGGAAATAGGGAAGTCCGGGGTCCCCCATGCTTCTGAAGAGTCTGGTGTTTGAGGAAAGATTTTAGTGGCCTGTGAAAGATGAGTTACTAGAGGTCATGAGGAAAAGTCTCACTTCCCTCATCTGGAGAATGGGCTTCAAAGGGGATGATTTTTGCCCTTCGGGGGACATTTGGCAATCTCTGGGAACATTTTCGGTAGCCACAGTTGGGGAGGTGCTCCTGACATTGAGTGGGTAGAGGCCAGAGGTGCTGCCCAACACCCTACACTGCAGAATGCACTCCCTCTGATAAGGAATTATCCCACCCCGCATTTCAGTAGGGCCAAGGTTGAGAAGCCCTACGTTACATGACGTTATATTAGCCCCATTGAACAGATAATGGAGTTAAGGCTCAAGAGGTATGATTTCAAATTTATGTTCATCCCCCTGCACCCTTTTAAAGACCCAGTTCTGAAGGGTTGGAGTGTGGTGAGGTTAGTAAGCCAGAAAGTGAGGGTGAAGAGTTAAGCTGGCGTGTATAGACAGACAGCCTGGGAAGACAGGAATTGGTCTCAGGGATAAGGCCATGCCCTGGCCCAAGAGTGAGCTTTTGGAACCCTACCCTCCAGGTGCTGGTCACCCTGCAGAGCTGTGCTGGTCTGTGTGGGTCCAGCGCCCGGGCTGTGGGGGCGAGTTAGCATTGCATGCAGTTCTGACAGCAACCGCTCCTGCAAAGTGAACCAGAGACACCCTGCCCTCCCTCGCTCTGACGGATTTTGAACATTATAAAAAAAGTTTACAATCCCAGCCAGGCAGGCATAAATCATAGTGCCTCTGTGCAGAAGCAGCGGACGTGACTTATGGCCCCATCACCATGGCAACGGGAGCACAGCGGGCAGAGGCACAAAAGCTCCACTCTCATCTGACAGGCCCATGCGGGGGTCCTGATAGAGTGGCAAGTGTTCCGGAGAAAGGATGTATTCTCCCGAACTCGCTGCCTATTCGTTTTCATTCTTCACCAGAGCAAGCCCCTCGCTCCTTCCCCCTGTGCCATCCCCAGCCAACAGGTTGCCTTCCTGCCTGTGTTCTGCATGGGAAGGTGGTTTCTGCCTTTCACCTGCCCCTCCAAGGCTTGCTGAACGGACCCCTTAGAGCCTGGGAAGACCCCTGCCTGGCCATTCTCCCTACGCTGTGAGGATAGCTTCCACGTCTTCAGCACCCATCCATGCCTACACCAGGCAGATGTCTTCCCCAACATTGGCCAGTTGGCCTCTTAGGTTTTCTTCCTGCTTCCCTAACCCCTGCCCTGTGTCTAAGCCAGGGGTCCCCAAACTTTGTACATAGGGGGCCAGTTCACTGTCCCTCACACCATTGGAGGGCCGGACTATAAAAAAACTATGAACAAATTCCTATGCACACTGCACATATCTTATTTTAATGTAAAGAAACAAAACGGGAACAAATACAATATTTCAAATAAAGAACAAGTAAATTTCAATCAACACACTGACCAGTATTTCAATGGGAACTATGGGTGTGGATGCATCCTGTGCTCCTCTCACTGACCACCAATGAAAGAGGTGCCCCTTCTGGAAGTGTGGCGGGGGCTGGATAAATGACCTCAGGGGCTGCATGCGGCCCGTGGGCCCTAGTTTGGGGACCCCTGGACTAAGCCATCCTCTCCCTGCAACTGAAGTGCATTCCTCAAGGTGCAAACCTCCTTTAGACCTTTCCATCGCAGCTCTTCGCTTGTTGCCAAACTTGTCAGTAGCACACCTAGCCCTTGCAGTCTAGCCATGCTTCTCTCTTCAGGCAAGTCCCCAAGGTCCCTCCTAGAGACTCCAGCCTTCCTGAGTGCTCCTTGTTTCTCCTGCCTACAACACAGGCATCATCTGCCTGTTCATCTGGCTGCCTTCTACTCACCTATCAGGGCCCAGAATATGCCACCTCCTCCAGGAAGCCTTATCAAATCCCCAAAGTCCAGTGTGGAAGCCTGGAAAGTCCAGTGTCTCTGCCTGTCCACATCGTCTGATGTCGCCTCATTGGTGAACTCACCCTGCACACAGTGCTCCGGTGTGTCAGGGCTGCTGAGTTCCATGACCCCTACACTCCACCTGGGTGATTATTTCCCCTTTCTAGGTGCTGCTATCAACTCCTCATTGCACTTCCTGCCTTCACATTTGCCACCCTCAAATCCATGCCTCAGATCATAGTCAAAGGTTTATTTTTTTTCCAGCATGAAATCCTAGTCATGTCATTCCTAATTAAACCCATTCCATCGTCTCTCCTTGCCCTTATATTAAGAAGGCCAAACTGCCTGTATGTCCCCGGCCTGCTTCTCCTGCCTGCATCTTACATTGCAGCCTGTGCCCAACCAGCTGACTGTTTTCATTTCTAGGTATCTTGAATGCTTTCTTGTCACCAGGACTATCCTTTTTTTTTTTGGTATTTTTCTGAAATGAGAAGCAGGGAGGCAGAGACAGACTCCCGTATGCACCTGGCCGGGATCCACCCAGCATGCCCACTAGGGGGCGATGGTCTGCCCAGCTGGGGTGTTGCTCCATTGCAACCAGAGCCATTCTAGCACCTGAGGCGGAGGCCATGGAGCCATCCTCAGCACCCGGGCCAACTTTGCTCCAATGGAGCTTTGGCTGGGGAAGGGGAAGAAAGAGACAGAGAGAAGGGAGAGGGGGAAGGGTGGAGAAGCAGATGGGCGTTTCTCCTGTGTGCTCTGGCTGGGAATCAAACCTGGGACTTCCAAACGCCGGGCCAGCGCTCTACAGCTGAGCTAGCTGGCCAGGGCTACCAGAACTATTCTGAATGTACAACATTTAGCACCACCACCAGTTTCCAATGAGTAAGGTCATTCCTACTTGTCCTTTAGGTCTCAATTTAAATGTCTTTTCTTCCAGTGGGCCAGTTAGGTTAGGTGAGTGGCTCTCAAACTTGGCTATACGTGTCTCCCCTGATGAGCTTCTAAAAATCACAGATGCCTGCTGGATTTTTTTTTGACGGGATGGGGGGCTATAGCAGAGCGAGCGACCCTTTGCTCAAGCCAGCGACCTTGGGTTTCAAGCCAGTAACCTTTGGACTCAAGCCCAAGGCTCTAGAGGATGAAAGTTTGAAGAGGAGCAGAGTATTCACATAGTCTCCGAGCCTCTCTCTACAAGTAATCTCTTGGTAGGATGCACCGAGCAGAGCCCACAGCATCCCTTCTGAGGTTTTCCTGCCAGAAACATGCAGCCCAAATCTCATCATCAGTAAACATTAGACAGACCCAGATCGAGATGCATTCTACAAAGCAGCTGACCTGTATCTTTAAGAAGGAGAAGGTCACAGAAGACAAAGCCGGATTTTGGAGCTAGCCAAATTAAAGGAGCCCAAGGAGTCTATGATAACAGAGTGTAGCATATAAGCTAGGACTATTTCTTTTTTCAGCTTTACTGAGATATAGTTCACGAATAAAACTGAAATGTATTTAAAGTGTACAGTGTGATGACTTGATATATGTACGTGCTGTGAAAGGATTTCCACTATGTTAGGATTTTCTTTTGCTAAAAAGGACATTAGCAGGGGACACTTTAAGTCGTTTGTAGATCAGATCAGATGGAAGCCCTGTCGCAACTGCGTTATAGCTACGAAAGATACCTTTGTTTTCAGGAAATGCACACTGAAGTATTTAAAGGTAAGGGGGCATCACAGCTTTAACTCAGACTCAAATAGTTCAGAACAAAATATGTGTGTGTGTATTTTGTGCAAACACTCCACACATTCACAACCACACACACAGTGTTGCGGTGGCACTCAGGCAGTGGCAGTTTTTAAAAACTGCCAGTCGGTTCAGTGTGTGTGTGTGTGTGTGTGTGTGTGTGTGTGTGTGTGTGTGTGTGTGAGAGAGAGAGAGAGAGAGAGAGAGAAAGAGAAAGAGAGAGAGAGAGAATGAAATAAAGCAGAAAGAAAAACGAGAAAAATTGGAATGCATGATTTCTCCAATTTTGTTCTTCTTTTTCAAGATTGTTTTTGACTATTTTGGGTTCCTTTGTGCTTCCATATAAATTCTAGGACAAGCCCAATTCCTACAAAAAAAGAAAGGCTGGGACTTTGAAAGGAACTGCACTGAATCTGTAGATTCACTACTTTGGGGAATATTGCTGTCGTAACAATATTAAATCTTTTAATCCATGGACACAGGTTATCTCTCCATGTATTCAGATCTTCTTTGATTTCTTTCAGCATTGTGTTAGTTTTCACTATAAAAGTCTTACTTGTTTTATTTTTAAATTTCTAAGTATTTTCTTCTTTCTCATGCTATCATTAATGCAGTGCTTTTCATAATTTCATTTTCAAATTGTTCATCGGTAGTGTATAGAAATACAATAGACGTTTGGACCTTGACTTTTTATCCTAAAGCCTTGCTGAACTCATTTATTGGTGCTAAGTGTGTGTGTGTGTGTGTGTGTGTGTGTGTGTGTGTGTGTGTGTGTGTGTTGCTTAGAATTTTTTATATCCAAAGTGATGTAGTCTGTGACTAGAGGTAGCTTTATTTCTTTAACAATCTGGATGGATTTTATTTCTTCTTCTTGCTCAATTTCTCTGTCTAGAGCTTCCAGAACATCGTTAATAGAAGTTGAAAATGTTCTACTTACTCTTACAACTGTTCTGTAAGTCTGATATTATGTTAAAATAGGAAGTTAAAAAAAATACTGATGGCTCTATTGTACAGCTGGGGGTGGCACTCAGCCAGCAGCTTATTTAAAAACTCCCGTTTGGTTCTAACGTATAGCCGTGGTTGAGAAGCTTGGGTTCTGGGTCAACCTCACTGAAAAGCGACCTTTCTCCTTCCCCATCACAGCCACCAGGCAATGCTGAGAGCCTACCTAGCACAAGGCCTAGGACTCAGGATATGATCAATACAGGGCACCAAACATAAAAACTCGAGTCTGAACCAGGGACTTGAAAATTCAAACTGGAAACTGGGAAGGCAAATCTTCCTGCCTCCCAGGCTCCTCTGAGCCTTCCCTGACTTCCTGGAAGTGGGCATCGGGCCCCAGCGCAGCACCTGGGGAACTGGCAGGAAATTGCCTCGGTTGGAGCATCTCCATGGTCTGCCCTGTAGCCGCAACGGTTCCCAGTGGAAAGGGCGAGGGCTTTGGAGTCACGCAGATTTGGATTCGATTGTGACCAATGCCACCTCTCTGTGTGGCTTCGGGCACTTCCCTTAACCTTTCTAGGCTTCGGTTCCCTTAGGAGTCAAACATGGTAATTACAGTATTATACCTTCTTTCCAGCTGTGGAAAGTCAATGACCTGATCCACCGAAGCCAGACAATGAGCAGTCACTAAGGGCAGTTGTTGCCTCGGTAAGTGGGGGAGCGAAAATCACCACTCGTCCTTCCGGTATCAGATATCTGTTCAGGAACCATGGGGTCTGAGAGGCAGTCTCCTTCATCCTTCCTTTCAGAATAGAGAAACTGAGGCACAGAGGTGACATGGGGCTGCCCGCCACCACGTTGCGGGACAGTGGAACAGGCCACCTGTCGAGGGCCTCTTTAGATTGTGTAGGCTGCATCTCCATGGCCCAGGTCAACACTCATGTCTTGTCTTCTGGAGTCACGGGCGGCTGAGGAGGGATTGGGTCCCTCACTGGAGGCTGTCATCAAAAGTGGCCTTGGTACCTTGGGGAGGCAGCTTGAGAGCTCGAGAAGCTGGATGTGCGGTGGCGGAGGCAGAGGCTTGAGGCCAATATCCACGGCCCTTGGCTCCTGACAGCAGGTATGGATGATGAATGGGCAGCTTAACATGATGGAGCAAATTGATCATTGCATCACCGACCACAACTTATTCATTTCTGCAAAGAGGGCAATTCATTATCCAGCATGTCACCCTGCCCATGTCATCGCCGGAGATAAAAGCCCAGGGCCTCATAGCCTGTGCTTCTCATCACATCTCACCTCCCCTTAATGGGAAAGCAGGGATGCCGGACTAGAATGCCGGATGTTCACAGCTGCTCCAGGGTCTTTCTGCGGCCTGCTCAGACCCCGAGGCCATTTCTCCTTCACCAGGAAATGCATGGGAGCTCAGCTCAAGGGCTTTATAAACCCATCAACGATAGCAAACAGGAGGCACCTTTCAGCCCAGTCTTACACTCTCTGGAGCACAATGTTGAGGAAGATTCTGAGCCTGCAGTGTGAGCTCAGGAAGAATGAAAGCCAGAACCAATGGGGGATAGTTGCAGCCGTTCAAGAAAAAGTAGTCAGACAGACATGCCTCATGTGTAGTCCTCTGTCCAGTGAAGGGGATGGTCAGACTATTTTATACAACTCTCAAGTTCTGTCCAATAATAAAGAGCATGAGGAGTTAACTAAGAAGCGGTGAAAAATATAGCGTGGAGTTAGAGGCCACTGATGAACGCTTACATTTCCTTGTTACTTTTAGTCAATGCCTTAGCTCTCAACGATAGTAGCACAACCCACAGGTTTGTCCAAAGAAGTTTTCAGGTGTGTTGCAAGAAATGTAACACTAAAAAAAAAAGAAAAAGAAATAAAGTTACTCTGGCTTTTAGTCTTTAAAACTGCAGGGTCTTAACCCAGAGGTTAGATAAGTTGTAAAAAATATATATATAATAATACTATTACTCCAGTTTGAGAATATTTTTCTTTCTAGAGGGATTTTTAAATATAGAGTAGATTCAAAGCAATGAGTAAAGTATTAGTCCTCACTTGAAATCTGGACTGCTTTCTTGAGCGGAAGAGAAAAGTATGATCATAGATTGCTTGCTGGTGATAACTTGTATACTCACACGTCCCCCACTGACCAAATCTGCGGTATCTCCCTTAACTTTTGCCTCCAAGTAGCCCACTGGGCTTCATCTACAGCTCTGTCTGTCTCACTAAACTCCGGGATATGGGCCTGGTCCTCTTTGGTCTAAGACACATTCTTCTGCCTGGCCTCTGGATCTCATACACTTCGGTTTGTAGAAGGATCTCCCCCTGTTGGTTATACCCTTTCCCTCCTTTATTGTTGCCACAGAATCCAAACTGTCTCCAGAGTCAGAGACAAAAACCAATCCTAACCAGCTTACCTATCAAGGGGAACCTAGTGGCGGTCATGACTGGCGATGCCTATGATAGCGATGGGCTGACGTACCCAGTATCTAGAAAACCAGAGTTCTCTCTCTCCTGCCCTCTCTTATCTCAGCTCCTGTCTCTGTGTTGACCATATTATTTTTATGTTCTCCATAAGGCACAGGGCATGGGCACCAGGAAGTCTGGAGACATAGTCTTGCATCTTGAAATAAGGAAACAGAGAGCATCCCTCTTCTTCCCTGTGTTGTATAAAATCCCAGGGAAGGAATTGGCCCAGCCAGATGCACATGCCCATCTCTGGGACAAATACTGATGAAGGGGACCAGGTACTATGATTGGCCAAGTCCGGCCTGTGCTGTGACCAGGATGGCAGACTGCTTTCCTATTTGTCCCTGTCCCTCCCCACATAGGACTGGGGAGTGAAAAAGAGCTCATACTGGAAAAAAGAAGGAAAAAGTTGGGTGACATTGCCAGAACACAATGGAAAGGGATGCTTTCCAAGTGAAAACCACCGCCCGTGACACAATCTCAGTTCTCCATCAGTATTGGCTCGTTTCCCTCCCAGTATTTAAATATGCTCAACACTCTCTCTCGTGAAAAATAAAGAATGATCATTGAAAACACAATAGTAATTTTCTCTTAATCATGTTTTCTCAGCTATCTGCTTATCTCTTTCCCTTTCTTAACGACAGATTTTATTGAACAAATGGTTTTATTTGTGTCATTTCCTAGCCTCTTCTCAGCTCACAGAAAAATAACTTGCTTTAGCCCAGGGTTAACCAGGGACAATTTTTCCCCTGACTCCTGGATATTTGGCAATGTCTGAAAATAATTTAGTCACTGCAACTTGGGGCGTGGGGGTGCTACTGGCATTTCGTGGGTAGAGACTAGGGGTGCTGCTAGACACCTTTCGATGCACAGGACAGCCCCCCCACTCTCCCCACATAAGAAAGAACTGAATAGCTCAAAATGCCATAGTGTTAAGCCTGAGAAACCTCTGTCCCTTCTCCTAGAGCTGTCCCCTTTATTTCTGATTGCCTTGCACATTCTTCTGACCATCCAAACTCTCCTCTGAGGCTGAGATCACTACCACCACCAAACAAGGAAACAACCCTGCTATTTATTGAGCATTTACTGTACGCCAGGCAACAGGCTGCGTGTTTTTCAGGCATCTGCTGCATCTAAACCTCACAAAGAAATTCATTCTAAGATAGGTGCTATTATTGTTCTTAAAATCACACATCCTTCTCTCGGGGAAGCCGAGATTCAAACCTCTGCTATCTCTGTTCCAAGGGCTGTGCCTTTAGCCATTGACTGGTAAAAGCTCTATGACCCCTGGGACCTTCTATATCCATCAAGAAACTATGTGGGTGGGCATCATCCTTCCTCCTTCTAGACTGACCCTCCTGGGCATTAACACAGGGCAGCACTGGGTGGGCCCTGATCCTGTGCCCAGCTTTCCCTGGAATCTAGCACCCACCCTGGTGTTGATACAGTCTCAGCTCACCATCTTTCCTTCCTTCCCCAAAGGGGAAGACACCTTGGCATTGGGTGAAGCAGGGATCTCTGAAGAAGAGGGAGGGGGAGGGGAGGGGGAAGGAGAACAATAGATCAGTATTTCTCTAGTATAGTTTCCACAGTGATGACAAATATGTTGTAGAGAATTCAAGTAAGACTTTAAACATATATCTGTTTCTATCATTGAGAAGCAACACATAATCCTGGCGCTGGGGCTGACATGTCATAAGTAGGTGCTACATTCCACATAGTCCTTTTGGATGGTCACCAAGCACAGGAGCATAGGGAAGCCTCAGGAAGCCCAGTGTTGGCCAAACCTAGTTGACCTTGGATTTTTTAAATTATTGATTAACTGTTTATTGAAATAAATTTTGAGAAGTACTAATTACTGTTGTTATAATACAAAATACATACCCCCCGCCACACACACACACACTAGCAATGAGCATATCTGCTGTCCAGATCTTGGCTTCTAAATACCATGTTCACTGAAAGGAATCCAGTCTCTTTGAAGAAATGGCTGATTCCAGGACTAGGACAAAGAAAGTAAAAACAATCTTGTTTCAGAAAGAAAGGCAGAAAGATGGAGACATGTCAAAGGACAAAGGAGTGAGCTTGGAGAAGCTTCCATTGCATTGGCCAAATTTAGTGCAATTTGGCCATCAAAATGTATAATTATAATAATGTATTATAATCCAGGCAATAAAATAGGAAACCACTTTTTCATTTTAATGTACTTAATAAATGAATCTATTGAATGTTTGATGAAAAAAGATATTTATATATTTTCAAAGTACCTCCACACCGCCCAAAATAATTACAGAGGGGCAAAGAGTTACTTTACAGTAGAGAAGACTGGCTAGCGGACAGCATCAGAATTGAATGAATGAGGTGAAATCACTCTGAATGGGGCAAATCAAAATCATGTGCCACCGGATAGGATGCCTTGACCAAGAAACATGACTCCGGTGATGCCCTTTTCCAAAGATGCATTCTCTCAATTGGATAATGAAGAAACATCGGACAAACCCAGATTGAAAGGGGGTGGTAAATCAAAAGCTTTGTTGTTGTCGTATGAAACGTTCAAACCTGTAGTGAATCTTTATAAAGATTTATTTGAGCTGAGCAGAAGATACACCTGAAGCAAGATCTCAAAAGACTGAAATAAATGCCTCAGAGAATACCAGTTTGCAGTTTCCTTTATGCATCTGAGATTAAGGAGGGAAAGCAAGAAGGATTACCTGAAGGTGGGAGGGAGCAACCCAGGGACGGGATTATAGGATTGCACAATGATGGTTAAGATTTTGTGCTGTTTTGGGGATTGTCAGGTGGAGAGATTGGGTTACAGGGTGGTTAAAATTCTGTGTTTTCTTGAGGGTGGTTAAGGTTTCTTTCAGAGGTATTTTAATGTTGATGCACAGAAACAATGGACAGGGCTTGCTTAAAGCAAAGAAAAATCTTTTACTGAAGAAGTTATATGCCTGGGGCTTGACTACCCACCATGACCTGCCTAGGCAGGCATTTAAATCAGAGTACTCTGTGAGGTTCCTTTCCATAGAACCTCATTTTTTATCCAAAAATTTAAGATTATGAAAAAAAAAATCAGGACATATTCTAAACCAAAAGACATGACAAATAAATGCATACATATAATTCTGACCTGCACCCTTCTCCCAAAAGGATATTTTGGAACATTTGGCAAAACTTGAAAGGGACTTGAGGATTTTATAGTAGTGATGTATTGGTGTTAATTTCCTGATTTT
Source organism: Rhynchonycteris naso (assembly GCA_037038555.1). NCBI lineage: Eukaryota > Metazoa > Chordata > Mammalia > Chiroptera > Emballonuridae > Rhynchonycteris > Rhynchonycteris naso. The sequence goes on from CM072996.1 coordinate 17,207,641, forward strand.
GATGATTAGAATGTTGTTATGCATAAGACAGTTTTTGTTCATGGAAAATACTGCTAAAGTGTTTGGACTAATGGAGAATCTGGTTGGCAACTTATTCTCCAATGGTTCATAGGAAAAAGATTTCTTGGTCTGACCAGAAATCTTAAAAATATTGCTTGAATAGGGATAGTCTAAGACTTGACTTGGCAGAGAGGTGTGAACATACAATCCAGTGTACAGAGATGTGCTGTAGAATTGGGCTCCTGAAACCTGTATAATTATGTTAACCAGTCTCACCCCAATATAATTCAATTAAAAATATTTCTTGAATGAAAATTTTATTCTTTGAGAATGAGTCCACTTCTTTGCTGGTCAAACGTGGACCAAAGAAATCTCTTCTTGGACATCTTCAAGAGGAAGAGAAAGATGTAGCCTGTCTCCACCCTCCTCCCTTCTTTTAAAAGAGTCTCAAGATGTAGGATACCCAGAGGAACAGAAGGGAGAAAGTCATCGAGATGGAAAATCAGAGTTGTTTGCACATTAATTACTCAGTGAGATCTGCCACGTGGTCCCTTTGGGAAGCCAGCAGTATCTTCCCAGGAGAAATAGCAACCTCATCAAGTTAACTGCTGTGTCTCTAGGAGATTTCCACATTCCTTCCCTCATTTGTTCCTCAGACAGTCCATACAGGCAGCATGCACGTAGAAGGTGAATCTCACTCCACACGGGAAGACACTGGGTCCCCCAGAAGTGAAGTAACTCCTCAACACAACACATCTGGCAGATGATGGTTCAAAGCGTCAAACCTAGGACCGTCTGATTCCCAAGACCCTTCCACATTTACCTGCTGCTTTCCGCTATGCACACCAGAGGGACACTCCTTGAAATACATAGCAGCGGTCGGTCTATATCTATCGGCAGTCTCATCTTTGATGTAAAGGCAATCTCATCTTTGACAAAGTGCAGATTTGTGGCTGATCACTCAGGCTGATTGAAGCCAGTGGTTCTAATTCCAGGTATGGAGATGGGGCGTAGGGTGGGGCAGCCTTCACAGATAAAGGTGGCACATTCATCATCAGGTCTGGTCTGCAGACGTCCTGGACCATTACTACTCTCATGTACCCCACCTTATTCCTGCCCCACAACCCTCCCACCTCACAATCTGGAGATGATGAATTCCTTCTCCCTTCCTCAGAGGCTCGATTCCCTGGTCTTACAACAGTTCAGAGTAGACAGGTGTGATCGCCCCCGCCCCCCGGGGCCCTTGCACTGCCTGCCTCTCCTTACCGCCTGTTTTATTATCTCCATCCTTCATCCCAACGCTAACCGTTCAAGATCGTTATTAGATTTCAAGAAAGTTGTGAGGCTGAGGAATTTATTAATTTTGCCCTTTGGCTACAGAAAACCGATAATCGTTATCAAAGGATTTTAAAAGACGGTGAAAGGAAAGAGCTGCGCACGTTGGGCAGGGGTGGGGAAAATGAACAGACGCTCTCTAGTTCTGAGATGCTTTTAATGTCCAAAGACTTTCTCCCGTTTTCTCACCCGAGGTTCCACATGAATTGGCGGGCAGCCTCAGGGATGCCACAAAACTGTTGATAAAAAAAGAGAGATCAATGAGGGGGCGGGGAAGGTGCTTCATGCAGGAAGGGGTGGGTGCAGTGAGATAGAGGGAGAGGGATGCGCCTGGTCAGAGAAAATGCTGAAAGGAATTGTGCGTGTTACCTGAGACTGATCTCAGCAGTAAGAAGAATATGAACAATGCCCAGGTTACAAATGAGATAGGTGTACGTTTGTTTTTAAACTGAGTTTGTATGTAAGCTGGAACAGGTCCATTGACCTATTAAATACAACTTAGATATTTGTCCTAACATAGTATTTATTTTTACCTTCTTGTGCATATAAATACTTAAACATTGTTAAATACCATCTTAAATGGTCTTGGATGATGCAGAAGGTGGTGGACTTGTTGGAGAGGACGGGACTGGTGTAGAGAGTCAGGGTTTGATTCAGCTGCTGGAGTTTGTTTCCTGCAGCAGGCATCAAGGGAGGTTTGTACAGAGCTTTTCTTTTTCTATTATAACTGGCCCTGTAGCACCTCAGACCTTCCATAACTGTACAGTAAACTTTGGTGAACCTCTCTGTATGAGATAAAAAGCATCAGCTAACTCTTTTGTAGAAAACTTTTTCAGCCCTGGAGTTTCTAGGTCCCTGTTTTCTTCCCTAAGTGCTGTCATCTGCTGCTCTAGTTCCATAAGGTTTTCACTGGTTAGTTCTTTTCCATGGGAGTCGAGTTATCATTTTCACTGACGTCCAACTGCAGTGGATTACCAATAGCCCTTTTGGCGCTCCATTCATAAGGACAAGTTGTATGTAAGTCAAATATTTGTAACTGAGGGACTTACTGTATTGAACAAATTATAAGCCTCAGTAGATATGTGTTCAATAGAAGGGAAGTGGAAAGAGGGAAAGAAGAGAGGGAGGGAGGAAAGGAGGGACCATGAATGTGGGCTAGAGTGGTAACAATCAATAGAACTATAAATAAGGTGGGGTTTTTTTCCCCAAATTTCAATTTGTTGATATCTTAACTTTGAGTGCCTTGATCTTCCCCACCTCCTACCATCACCCTCAGAAAAAAGAAAGCTTTTCTCTCAGAGACATTGACTGCCTGCTTGACATTCACTACCCCTTTCTTTGCTCATTAACTTGAGTTTGGTGTAAATATGTTTGTTCCCTGTGATTCAGGGCAAGGTGAGTCCTATCACTTTCTAACATCTCCATCATGATTGATCTAAGCCAATGTTGTACATACTCCCTGCCAGTGATTGGCCAGGGCTGGTATGTGGACCTCAGTCCTGACCAGTGAGGCATAAGAGGGAGGAGTTTTTTTAAAATTTCTCCTTGTTCTTAAGAAGGAGACCCCATAAGGAGTGTTTGCTTTCTGATTATGGACTTTGCTGTGTCTGGCCAGGAAGTCTGAAAATGTTCTGTCTTTTTGAGACCATGAAGGGAGTCGTCTGGAAAAATGAACCCATATTGTGTGTACAGTATGCAGAGAGGAAAAACCTGGGTCCTTGTTGACCCAGTGGAGCTGCTGAATTGAATGACTCTGAGATCCTCCCCATCCTTGGACCTCCTGATCTAGACAAGAAGCTATGCATGTTTTTATGAATTAAGTCAATTCAGCCATGGCTTTCTGCTCCTTCCAGCTAAAGGCATCCTAATTGATACAGGATTTCCACCTGATGCAGTCTAGTCTCTGGCAACATCTCAAGCCTCATCTCCCAGCAGCACTGCCACCCCTCACTCTTTACATTTCAGCTATGCTACATTGTTTCTGATCCCCAAACACATCCCACTGCAAATACCGTATCTTTGCGGTGCTTTTTATTCTGTCCCCCCTCACATGTGTCTGTAGGGCAGACTACATCTTTCCCATAACCAACTGAGATGTCCCCTCTTTAGAACACCTCTCCACCTCTATCTGTGGGGCCTACAGCATGGATGTTAAGAGCATGGACTCAGGAACCAGGATGTCTGGATATTACTTCCGGCTCTGCCACCTACTTTCTTTGTGGTCTTGAGCATTTTTCTTACTCCTATTCTCCTTTAGTTCCTTCCTTTGTCAAGTGGAAATAATAATAACAGTACCTCCTGTATAGGGTAGTTATAACAATGAGATATGCAAAAGCCCTGAAAACAGTGCCCAGCCCACAGTAGACACTGTACGTGTTTACAGTTGGGGGGCGGGGGTCTGTTGGCCTGTTTTCACACCTGTCTTCACAATGAGCAGGTGAGTCTGTGACCTCTTGGAAGGAAGGGGTTTCTTTTCTCCATCTCTTAATCCTCAGCCCTTACCATAGAGCCATGCATTACTAAAGTAAGCGCTTAAAGCAAAGCAAACAAAGTTCAGTGGGACAGAATGACATGGGATGAAGTAGGAATGCAATGCCCAGGAATGTAATGGGACATGCAGGCTGGATGGGAGACCGGCTCATTGGGGGCAGGAGATTTGGTGCAGAGCTCAGCTTTACCACATGCCTTGCTTTGTTTGTTTATTTATTTGTTTATTTTCTTCTTTTCCAAGTGAGAGGAGGGGAGATAAAGAGACAGACTCCCACACAATCCCCAACTGGGATCCACCTGGCAATCCCCATCTGGAACTGATGCTTGCAACCAAGCCATTTTTAGTGCCTGAGGTAGAGGCTCCACAGAGCTATCCACAGCACCTGGAGCTGACGCACTTGAACCAATTGAGCCATGGCTGCAGGAGTGGAAGAGACAGTGAGAGTGAGAAAGAGAGAGAGAGAGAGAGAGAGAGAGAGAAGGCAGAGGGGTAGAGAAGCAGATGGTCACTTCTCCTGTGTGCCTTGACCAGGAATTGAACCCAGGACATCCACACGCCAGGCCAATTCTTTACCACTGAGCCAACTGGCCAGGCCCATGTGCCATGCTTTGAACATCAGGTCGAATATATTGGTTTTCTCTTGAAGAAATCAGAGAACGCAGATGAGCTTGATCTGCAGAACTGCACAATCACGAGTATCCAGAAGGTGAATCTGCCTTTTTTTCAAAGAGCTTTTTTGAGATATAATTTACATACCATAACACTCACCCAGTTTAAGTGTACATTTCAGTGAGTGTTGATAAGTTTGCAGCGTTGTATAACCACCACCACACATCCAGTTTTAGAGCAGAGGAATCTGGCTTCTCTCGCAGCGCGGGGTGAACTGCAGACAGTCTCACAGGAGCAGGCCACCTGGGCTCAGCCTTGTAGGGTTAGGCTGGGAAGGAAGGTGGCAGCGGCAGCCATGAGCAGCTGTCTCTCTTTGCTCCCAGAACCTGTTCCTGGACAGTGTGGATCCTAACCCCTGCATTCCTAAGCTACAGGGGGGCCAGGAGTCCTGGCCCCTTCATCTTTCCCCCTTCTCCTCAGGCCCAGCCCTGATGTGTAATTTATTACATGCTTTTTCCATTCATCTTTCCCTTCAGTCTGTGAACTCCTAGGGGTGTCAGACCATGGCCAATGGAGCTTTTTCTCCCGAGTCTCCACCCACTGGTGGCAGGGCCTGGCACACAGTGGGTAGAGGTTTTAGGTGGTCAAGGCACTCAAGCGTGTCATTAGTTATAATTCTGGCTTTGACTCCCTTGTGGACATGCACTGGTGTTCCTGTGGTCCCTGTCCATCGAGGAGAGGGTGGTAGACATGAGACAATGGTGAGGAGAGTTATGAACATAGAGGCTTTGGGTCAAGTATATCAGCCACCCAACGTCCTGAGATTGTTGCTGTTGAGCTGTTCCCTGAGCCTTTTTGCTTTGTGCTGCGTTGAACTTGAACTCCCGTTGTTTCAACCTTTTTCACCCTACAAGGCACCTAGACATGCTCTGTAAAGGTCACACCACTTGTCCTGGCAGCTTCAGTGCAGAAAGGAGGCTGCTTGAAGGGGCCTTCACCAGCTTTCCCTGACAGACGGAGTAGGTGTGCACACGTGTATCTGAGCAGTAACCCAGTGTCTCGGCTCGTGCAGGAAACACAGGCCATGCATTGCAATCACGCAGTCCTAAAATAAAAATGACGGTGGGTGGGGAGGGAGCACTTTGGAGCTGAAGGCAGGGTAGGGCCATAATGCTGGACTCCAAAGTCTTTTCTTGATCTCGTACTCAAGAGGTCCAGAGCCAAGGACTAAGTCATGAAAGCTGGGAAGGGGGACGAGAATCTGTAGATCCCTGAGGGAGGCTGCAGGGCCAGGTTTCAGAGAAGAGGGGTAGATCAGACGGGAGGCCCAGCCCTGGGGGGTTAGAGAGGTGAGTTCAGATGATTTTAGGGGGAGCTGAGAGGGTACTTCACTGTGGCTAGAGAAGAGCCAACTCTGAGACCGAAAGTACCAGCACTGAGCGCTGATGCCTGCCTGAGTAGTGGTCATCTGACTACAAGGGGCCACGCTGCACTGGGGTGGGCACCTCAGAGCAGCAGGACCACCCTGGGTCGGTGTGTGTGTGTGTGTGTGTGTGTGTGTGTGTGTGTGAGTGTGTTAGTCTCTCAAATTTCTCTTGACTTTTAGAGCTTGAAAAAGTTGTTTTGGTTTATCTAGTTAGAGTTTTCTTTTTAAATAAAGAATTAAGATGGTACTGTAATTTGCACAGGGACGTGGATAATAGAGCCTGTTAGTAGCAAAGCCAGGATTGGGGTCCAAATATTTTGTCTACTGGGCCAATGTTCTTTCCACTTTTCTGTTCACGTGGTGTGGCTGAATATCTCACTCCATTTTGGTAGCTCAGATTCAATCATTCCAACGTGGGAGCCTAACTCTGATGTCACTTGGTGTGACACAGAGAGGCTGTTCCAACGGAAAGACAACTGATATCCAAATAAAGCCTTTAGTTTCTTAATAGTATTGCTCCGATGTCAATTTCTTAGCTTTGGTAAGTGTACGATGGTCCATGAAGGTTAATTTTATGTCTCAGCTTGACTGCGCCACAGAGTGTCCAGCTCTCGGATCAAACATGACTCCGGGTGTCACTATCACTATGAGAGTGCTTTTGCACGCGTTTCCCACTGGAATCCATAGGCTGAGTGAAGCAGATTGCCCTCCCTGCGTGGGTGGGTGTGCCTCACCCAGTCTGCGGAAGGAGTGACCAGAACGAAAGGCTGCCCCACGCCGAGGCAGGGGGGAGTCCTGCCGGATGGCCTCCAGACTGAGATGTCAGCTGCCCCCGAAGCAGCACTGTGCCAGCCCTCGGCGCTCAGACTGGGGCGTCAGCACTGCAGATTCGGGACTTGCAGCCTTCATTATGGCACGAGCCAGCCCTTTAGGACCAGTCCCTACTGCCCCAGTTTCTCCGGAGAACCCTAACTAACGCGAGGAATTACACGAGGTGTTACCATTTGGGGGAAGCCAGGAGAATGGTATTGCGAGTCTGCATCTTTGCAGCTCTTCTCGGAACCTAAAGCGATTCCAGAATCAAGAGGTCCGAAAATAAAATGAGAAAAAATAAATAAACAGGGCAGAATCCCAGTGTCTCAGATTAGCGTAATTCCCTAACAAAGGGCCTTTAATGTACTAAGAGAACAAAACGGTCAACTCTAGTGCCAAACAATGAGCAGCAGCAGCAAGACCTTGTCCCAGACCCAGACTCATGGCTTCGGTTTTCTGCGTGTGGTCACTTTCCAGCCGCACCCCCGTGAGGCCCGATAGATGCGTTTCTTCTTTCTCCCCTTCCCCTGGCACCGAGCAGCCGGCCCCTGTCTGAGAGCCGGCGGGACGTTGCCCCTCTCTCACTCCGGCATTCTGCCCCGGACCCACATACTAACAATTCTATTTTTAATGTAGTCAATTTGAAGTAATGTATATGTTTATATATGTGTGTGTATATCTATACGCATATGTATAAGTATATGTAAAAGAATGACAGAATGATTTTATTTCTCTCTGTATGTCTAAAATACAGTCAGCTAATAATAATAAAACAACAACAATAACAACACATGTTTCTGAGAATTAAATGTGCAATAAGCCCTTTGCTAAGCATGAGGGATGACTGATGGAAAACATGGAATCCCATCCTTAAAGGTTTGACGACGACCCTGCTGAGGGCCAGAGAGGTTGGAAAATAACAACAGTAAAAATATACCTATCATAATAAAGAATGATTATTTGTGTCAAATATTTATTTGGGTTGGCTACGAAACAGGATTTCTTATGTTATTCATTCATGTCACCTTTCGCTAAGGCATTGACATCAGCACGGGCATTGTCTTCACTATGTCAGATAAGACAGTTGAGACCCTGTGAGGTTAACTCACTGGCCTAAGGATGTAGTTCTGATTAAGTGGCAGAACTGGGATTTGAACTCGTGACTGACCTGCTAGCTAGCAAACCTGAACGTTTTACTGCTGTGCTATATGATCATTCTGAGTGAGAGCTACTTTTCCACTCAACTGTCTTTATTTTTTTCTTAATTTTTATTTATTCATTTTAGCAATTGGAAGGAGGGAGAGAGAGAGAGCCAGGAACATCAAGCTGTTCCTGTATGTGCCCTGACTAGGGTTCAAACTGACAACCTCTGTGCTTCGGGACAATGCTCTAACCAACTGAGCTATATGGCCAGGGCACATCTGCCTTTTTTTTTAATTGAGTTGTTACCCTAAGAGGAAGGGTCCCCATTGTATTTTCCTTTGTTCCTTCAAATCTTAACACAAATAGGCACATGGTAAAGGAAGGAAATCCTGTTTAGTTAAGGAAATAGAGGCCCATGAAACTATGAGGGCAGAAGGAATCCCTTCCTGGGAATATTCTTCTTTTTTTCATTGCAAGAACTATATCTCAGAGAGATGATTAGTCCTCTTCTAGAATTATTCCCCTGTGTACTTAAAAGTAACGAATTGCCATCAGTCTGAAGAAAACAATATTGTGATAATATATTAAGGCCTAGGTAATGGGCTGTGGTTTGAGCCAATGGGCTATTCTCCAGTGGGGCCAAGAATGGCCATGGTCTCCAGGGCCCCTTTCCTGTGTCAGTTGGAAGGGGAACAATGGATAAAGGGATGAAAGCAAGCTAATGGGAACATTGACTAGGGGCAGGTGGATTGCGGAGAACCCCTGTAAAACTCACACTGCCACCAGCCCGCTTTAGGGCATTGCCAGCGATCTACCATGGACAAGAAATGTCCATGTCACTTGCAGACAAAGGGAATAGCATGTTTGGGGTGGGAGGGTTCTGGTTTTGGAGGGTGTATTCGGAAAGTGACAAGGAACAGGCCCCACTATCAAGAAACCTGGACTCTGTTCCTGTTCTCATTAATACAGGACCTGGGGAGGTTGTCATCTAGCCTCCTGGGGTGTCAGTTTTTCTATATGTAAATTAAGGATTGTCCCAGTGTCCTTGCCTGCACCATAAACAGTGCTTTGTGAGACTGAAACGAGGTAATGTGCATAAAAATGACAGCTAATGTACAGAGTGCTATTCAAGTGTATTAGCAGCATGGTACAGTGTGAATTAGGTAATATCATAAAAAGGAGTACAGATGGTTAGGAACGCCAGTGCATATTTCTGTCACTCCATTGCATGATTGAACAAAGGAGAGTTAGCTATTTAAATCTTCCTGAACTTCAGTTTCCTCATCTGTGAAAACGGGTTCAGTGCCTGTCTCATAAGTTGGAGGGGAATTTGTGAGCAGTGTATAAAAGGGCTTGGGACAGGGTATGTTCTCAAACTGCTGATACATATTTTATTAGATCCTTTTTGGCGTATCTGCCTCCTCTGTTAGACTGTGAACTTCCTAAGGCCAAAAATATATATTTATCTTTGCAGCTGAGTCTAGCGCATTGTTTGACTGTTGGACAGATAAAATATATTATGCTCACTTAGTTAAAGATGGTGCTGCCCACGTGGAAGCCCGTCGCCCAGGTGATTGCTTGGGATGGGTGTGATTATGTTAATATGTGTTGGGGGAGGGCTTTTGAGTCAAAAGATATTAAAAGGAAGAGAGATCGTGTTGTTCCGGGAGAAGAGTGATTACGTTCTAGGAGAAGCCCATGCTGTAGGAGAGCAGAGTAAGGCCACGTGGAGGAGGGGAGAAGCAGCCAAGATGGTGGAGTGCTGAGGGAGAAGCCAGTTTGTGCAGAGTTTGTGCAGGGAGAAGGAGATGGGGAACAGAGGTGAATAAGTCTGGTGAGCTAGAAACCTTTGATGCTAGGAAACTCGGATAAGTCAGTAGCTTTGTGAGCACTGAATGAGTGGGTTTTGGAACCCAGTGTGTGTTTTTGCTTGCCCGCCGGGTGCAAGCTAGAATTAAAGCTGATGGCTCACCAGTTCTTGGCTCCGTTGTTTCATTACTGACTGTCCGAATCTAATGCGAACCTGCATGGGCCAGGCGGCTGTGATGGTGGCTGTGGATACTGGCTTTACATTGACCATTCGGCATAAACTAAAACAAGTATTTATAAAATGAATTAAGTATAGTACCATGGTCAACTAGGAATCAGAGAAAAACAATTACTGATTTTTTAAAAAAAAAATTCAATTACATTTGCACCTTTACCTTGTCCTAAGCTTTAAATATATTTCTTTCTGCCCTCCCTCCACAAAGTAGGGTAGTTGTTAATTATTGTACACACTTATGTATTTATTCACTCAACCGGTCAACACTTATGGAGGACCCAGCTATTGGGCCTCAGCCTCTGAACGAGGTGGTGAGATAATAGATAGTGCCAGTGAATATGGGATTAGTGGATGGGCAGATTTGAACTGTTCAGGATGGAGTCTCAGAGAGACATAGAGCCCCAACTGCAGACTAAAGGAAACACGGAGACAGAAGGCAGAGGGGAAATAACAGCTACCACATTCTGGGAAATGCAAGTTGTTCTGGACAACTGGAGTCAAGAACGACAGTAGGGAGTGAGGGATGGTGGGGGAAAGGAAGTGAGGACAGAAGGGGCCAACCATGAAGAGCCTGGTAGATTATGTTCAGGGATCCTGTCTGTTTTTTTCCTGAGGGCAGTTGAAAGCCATGAAAGGAGTATAAGGAGGAGAGGGAATTACTGTTTTATCCTTCTAGAACCATTATTCTGGCTCAGTGGGGAAGATGGATACATAGGGAAAGCAAGGTCATAGTCTTGGAATTAGCTGAGCCCAACCTTCTTCTGAGAGATAATAGGCATGTGTTTATACAATTAAGCCAAATTAGAAATCCAACACACACAATCAAATGATGATGGGTCATTCACACCTTCTCTTCTATTTAAAAGCCCTAGCGTTTTATGAATGTGTTCTCACATCCAACGATTTGTCCAGCCCCTAAGGAGATAGGCAGGGCTCAACTGCCACTTCCACTGATCATTCTTCTTTTCCAAAGGCACAAACAAGGCACCAGGACACATGGAAGAGCTGTGCTAAATGAGATCAAGGTTGTGATGTGTATGTGTCCATTTGTTATCGGAATTCCCCAGGTTTGCCCTTCAAATTAGACAGAGGGGGAAAGATTGATATCAGCATGCCCCAGGGCTGTCAGATAAACCAATCTTTACAGATTGAAAATCCCTGGATGAGAGAAATGTCTTTTAGGGAATGTCAGTTATGTGCCTGGTGATGTGCTGGTTGTGTTCCTAGTTTTAGAACAATCTAATAAATTGCCTAAGAGTGTGGGTTTAGGGACCAGAGAAACCTAAATCCAGTACCAACCCTGGTGCTTTCTGACTGAGTGACCTTGGGCAAGTCATTTAGCCCACCCCATAGAGTTGTTGTGAGAATGCAACAAGGCCACACATGCAAAGTGCTAGGCACCTGATCAGCACACAACAAATGTGGTTGCGCTAGTGGTTGTAATTGCGATGGTAATCCTGGAGGCCCGCAGCTTGATGACTGAGAGAGCACCAGCCCTGAAGCCAGAATATATTGAAATCAAACCCCAGGTTTGCCCTTGACCAGCCATATGAGCTTGGGACAGTTGCTCAACATCTTTCACTCAATTCTCCTATGTACAACAAGGATAATAGGAGTACTTATCTCAAAGGATAAAATTTAATGCATTATAATTGTAAAGTGGGAAGACAGTTCCTGGAACATGGGCAGTATAAATAAGCCTTAAATAAACATATAAGCTAACAAGTGCTTAAAATAATAAGGTGGAACATGCATAGCACCAAATCAAAGAAGAGTTGCTTATCTTCCAGAGGAGGAAACTGAGACAGAGAAATAACTTAAGTTGTCTCTGTCACATAGCCAGTGAAGGTAGAAATGGAATTTAAATCCAGATGACTAGTGCTTGCAACTAGAAGCCTAATTCTTTTCCTGGCAACCTTGAAGTCCATTTGTGACCCGAGGAGGAACATGCAGCCTAGGATAATGGGAATCTCTTAAAAAGCTCTCACATTTTGTGAGTGTCTTCTATTTGCTAGGCTGACATATTACCTGTTTTATTCTCACAACAATTCTCTGAGCTAGCAGTATTGTTCCCATGTTAAAGATGAAGACAGTGAGGCTCAGAGAGGTTAAGTTACTTGCCCAAGATAACACAGCTACTGTGAAACAGCAGGGATGAGACTCAAATTCAGGCATATAAAACGGTGAAGCTCATGCTCTAGAGCACCGGGCTTTCTCACCCTTAATCCCCAAATGGATTGAATGGTGAGATTACCGTCTCAGAATTAAGTTCAGTATCTTGTTTTATTTAAAATGTGAGACCTGGAAGTGTGTGTTCAACCGACATAGACATGGAGACCGCTGAGGGAATTACCCATGATTGGCACCTTTTGTAATTACTCTTGACAACGACCTAGTGGGATGAGTCTTATTCCCCAAACCTTTTTACAGATGAGAAAAATAGAAGCTCGGAGAATAGAAGTAGCTTCCCCACGTTTGCACAGGAGGAGAGCTGGACCGTGCATGCAGAGCAGACTGAGTCTGGAAAATGAAACCTATTTCTCCAAGAGCCACCATATTCGGGGGATGCATATAAATGTCAACAGAAAATAATGGAACAGCCATCATCTGTCTGTACCATGCCTCAGCCTGCGGAGCTAAATGAATTCAAAAGCCTTTTTTTTTTTTTTTTAAGGTGATCACTTAGGTGTTTACCAGCCTAACTTCATTAGACTCGGAGGCTTATTGGGGGTATTGCCTCCCTCATAAGGATGCCCTAATGTCACTCTCTGCTCTGTTCATTGCAAAGCGCTTATGCATTCGCCACAGCTGGTGTTGCTCCTGGTGGGTACTCTAGGGCCCTTGCGGGGGCTGCGAAGGAAGCTTGCAGAACATGGGCACCTCTGAGGTGACTGAGAAAAGAAACGAGGCTTATTTTGATCCAAGCCCTCAAGATATCTCTTTGGAGACATAGCTTCTCCTTTGTGGAGCCGGGCTCCTGTTCAGCTCATATGCAACCGTACATAGTGGTGGCTGTTAAAATACTGGAGTGCCTCTGGGCCCATTCTTAAATAGTGGTTTCCCGAGCCCCAGAGTGCTCCTGGCCACCCCACTTTCTCTGCGAGGAATCTCAAGATGTCCCCTGGATCCAGGAAGTAAAGGACGAACAATTGACACAACAGAGGACCCCGCCATATTCAGATTGATTGATTGGTGGTGTGGCCCATGTCCTTGTTGTTTAATTCTTCGACTGTTCCCTCTGCCTGAAGACATTACTTATTAGGCTGATGGAGCAGTTCTATCCAACAGACAATTCACATTATTATTATAGTATTATTATTTTTTGCCTTGTGTAATGTAATGTCTTGCACAGATTCATGTGGATTCCAGCATCACTGGGACGTTCTACCTGTTGTGTTTAAATGATGGTGTTTAAGTCAATGCTGAGTTTTTCTTGGCCTCTTTTTTTCCTCCCTTAATAAAATTCAAGACCGATATTTGCCAATAAGTAATAGCTTCAAAAAGGTTGCCATCTCCTGTTTGTTAGGTTCTCTTTCATCTGGTTTCCCTCCTGCCTTGTGAAATGAGTGCTCTGGTGTAATTGCTTAAGTGCTCTTGTTTCTAATCCAAACTTGTCGTGGCCTGCCTGTCTCTCAGACATGAAATAGAAAGGCGCGACATAACAGTGGGAAGGGGCTGCCTGGCGTTCCCTTCCTTTTTGCACCTCTGTTGTCCCCCTGAAGCTGGCCAGAGGGGAGGCAGGGATGTACCAGCAAGCCATGCGGAGGTCTCCCAGAGCCAGCCTTACCCACTCCTGCCGCACAGAGCTGGGAGGGATGGAGAGCATGTAATGAGAACAAACTAAGGTGGAAGCGCAGAGTAGATGGAGGCCATTTGTTTTAAAGGAGCTGGAATTAGTTCCTGTCTTTCTGAATGCCCTTAAAAAGAAAAAAGAAAAAAAATCCCTGCTTTTTTTACTAGCACATGTAGGGTTCAGTTAGTCTTCAAAGACAGAAACCCAAAATCAAACTTGCATCTACACAAGGTGGAGGTGTATTTCTGTTGCGTAGAAGGTCCGAGGCAGGGATTCCGGGCTGGAACGGTGGCTCTTTATTCCCAGTGTGCTTAGGGATGCATGCAGGCTCTTGCCAGCTTTCTGCTCCTCCATCCATAAGGCCCGGCTGGCGCTCAGCAGCGTGCTCCAGGGTGGTGCGGGAGCTACTGCAGCCACGCTCCCAGCAGGAGAATGGAGGTGGGGTGTAAAACCAGCCGTCTCCCCAGGAGGAACCCAGAGTCACTATCATTTACCTCCACGTATATCCTGTTGGTCACAAAGTAATCTCCTGGCCACACCCAGCTTCCAGGGAGGCTAGGAAATGTGATTGTATTCTGGGCAGCCAAAAGTCAAACTAAAATCTCTATTATCACAGAAGAAGGAAAGAGCAAGCAGTCTGGGGGATTCCTCAGCCAGTTGGATTTGATGTTGTGTCACGAACCTACCTGTGTGTCTGTCTCCACCATCAGACTGGACGCTAAGGAGGCGGTGCCTGTATCTACTTCATTGTTGCTCACCCACCACCTGGTCCTGGTTTCACCTAAAAGAGGTGGTCAATGGGAATCTTCAGAAAGTACCTGTGTCCAGTTATGTCATTCCACGGCTTAAATCCTACAGCAGTGGCCCATTGACCTTGGCACCAAATCCAAGGTATTACCATGACCCCTAAGGTCCTACCTTTCTCAACTTACATGCACTATTTAACCCCCACCTCTCATTACCACGGTTCAGGCAAATGACGTTATTTCTGTTTCTGCAACTTGCTAGGCTATTTCTTCTCAGCGCTTTAGTTATTTTATTATTTTAATTGAATTTATTGGGGTGACATTGATTAATGAAATTATATAGGTTTCAGGTATGTATTGTGTGTTCACCACCCAAAGTCAAGCCTCCTTCCATCACTATTTATCCCCCCTCTTCAAGCTCCCCTCACCCCTCTTTTCCTCTGGTACTGGCCTCACTGTTGTCTGTGTCTGTGAATTTTGTTTGTTTGTTTGTTGTTTGCTTAATCCCTTCACCTTTTCCACCCTTTATGTATGCTGTTACTTCTGCCAGGAATGCTCTCCCTGACCCACGTTCGTTTAGCTGGTTTCTCTTCGCTGAGATCTTGGCTCAGATCTACCTCTTGATAGTAGTTCTCTAACATTGCCGAACCCCACAAACAACTGTCCCCCATCACTGTCACGTGTCTTTATGCCATAAGAGATGCGGCCTTCATATCCCTTATAATTATCTGAGGTCATTGTTTGTATGGGTGTAGGTAGGTAGGTAGGTATTGATTTACTTGCTTGCTCTTTGCCTCACAAATTAGAATATAAGCTCTTGGCAAGCAGAGATCTTGCCTGTCTATTTAAATATCTTAGATATTTAAAACAGTGTCAATAAGCATTTGTGAAATCAATTGTAAGTTAGCCAGGTGGTCAGATTATATCTTCAAAAGTTCTGTTTCATCCCTTTTTCTTTGCTAATTATATTTCCCCCTAAAAATCAGCCTTGGAATCTATGCAATTCACAGACTTGTTCCCTCCTGCCCCTCCCAGGGTAGGAATTGGCCTTTGTCCCTTCTCGCATAAGATGGGAGTCAAGTCTTCATTTTAGGAATCAACTTCTTAACTCTGTGATGGCGATCCTATGACACCGTGTCAGCACTGAGACGCGTAGCCATTTTCGATGACACGCGGCTGCATGTGGTCGCATACCAGAGAAGTATGGGGCCGCATGCCAAGAAGGACGTTTCATCCTTGGCTCCTGAACGGCCAGGTTCAGTAGCCAAGGATAAAACATTTGCTGTAGTGTAGACACTCTGTGCCGGAGGTCTGTAGGCCAAAACAAGAGAACTTTGGCACAGAGCGACTAGTTCTGGGACTTCTGGTTAGGCCGTTTTTCTCAAAGTGACACACCACCCGAGTTATGCTTGGTTTTTTGGCAAATTTTGACACACTAAGCTCAAAAGATTGCCCATCACTGTCCTAAGTCTTGCCAGCCTTTGTAGGCTTGCTATACCAACCTCCCAATCCCCTCAGGGCCCATATCTGGGTCATCATAGAATGATCAGAGGGTTAGGCAGATGTACCCATGAGTAAAAATTAGACATCAGTGGTAAAAATAAAGCTTAGAGAAGAGAGGCTAAGGGAGATGAAAACCACATGGGTTGACCAGATACCTTGCCCAGTATGTTAGCAGGTTGACATCTTGCTTCAGAGATGGTGAAACAAAATCTTACAGGAGAGGTGGGAAGCTTGACTGGTGTCTTTGAGAAGCAGAGTAAACCAGCAGAAGCAATAGGAGTTCAGGTCAAAGAGGTCACAGCAGGAGAGAGGAGGAGAGTACAGACCCAGTAATAATTAGACTATCTCAATAACCCAGCGAGCAAGGGACTAGGAAAGAAAAAATGGGGGTGGAAAAGAAAATAAATTCCCAAAGCCTTGGTGGAAGAGAATCAGAGCCTTAGGAAGCAATCTAATGGAGAGGAGGAGGGGTGGGCTATTGTGAAATAGAAGGAAAGGTCAAGGATGATTCTCTGAAAATGTCTGCTCTGGGAGTTGACACAGGGACCTTAAGCCTTTATCATGCATACAAAGTACTCAGTAAATATTTATTGAATCAAATCCAATTTTTCTCCCTTCTCTGCCCTTCCACTGAACTCTTGCTTTGTCCTGGACGAACTATAGCATTCTATGATACCCAGTCTTGTACAGCATCCCCTCTTTGTCACCCCCAGTCTTGCTGAATAAACCCTGAGATCTCTCAGGACCCACAAAATGACCTGTGCTCAAGTCAGGAACTAAATCCCAAGACATCGACCAGCACCAGATCCTGAGACTGGGTCATTGTGAGCCCAGATCAGGAGTCTTGAGATGTGTATCATTTCCTGAACTGCTCAACAGCCACTTTCTCATAACTGGCAGTTTCCAAAGACACAGCCTTGCTAGTAAGCTTTCCAAAACCAGGCCAGCAATGATAAATGCTGAAACTATCCAAGAGCACCATCCCAGTGGTGCTCACTGGGCCACGAAGCCATGCTGGCTGCCCTGACCTCTCTTTCACTGTCCACCCCTTTCTGCACTCATCACAAGCTCCCATTAGCTCTAGCAACAGGATGCCACTGACCTTCCATGTACAGCCAGCTAAATGGACACCCCAGACCTCCAGCAAGCATTTGTCCCAGTCTATCCCATTGGCTCCATTAATATTCGGGAACTGACAGCTAAGACTGACTGCCTCATTAGCAGGCCTCATGTGGAACTCTGACAATAATTAACAACTCAACAGTCTCATTTGCTGGCCTATCAGAGAAGTATTCAATCAAAAATGTAATTTGCCTGATGCCTCCATTTAGCTTAAGAAGACTATTCCTTCAAAGTTTTAAATAGTCTAATTAAGAGGGAAGAAATAGAAAGGGGAAAAATTATTAACAGTATAGGTTTAATGTGAAATTGCTGGAGCAAATTAATAATGCAATAACCATTTTTAGCAGCTGTCTGTTAGTTTGTGGGCCAGAGTAATTCAATTAGTCAGCAAAGGGCTGTTCAGATTAGACAGTAGAGTACAAGTACCATTTTGTCTCCCTAAAGCACTATGAACTTTATTTCCCTGGGTTTGGGAGAAATCCCTAACACTCCTAGAAAAGAATTTCTGCCATGCTCACTTCTCGAGAAGATGATGGAGACATGTATGAAAAACCTATAGTAGATAACAGATGCTTTCAAATGGCCGCCATTGTCATCAGTGCACTATAGTGTCAGGTTTACAGTAAATGTTGGTTTCTTTCTCGTCCTGACACATTTCTTTGCGTCTCCACAAGTCTTTGTCTCTTTGAGTATTCTCATAGTTAGCTCTTTTAATGTAGTTTTCTTTTCTTTCTCATATCTTTGGTCCTTTGTAAACTCACATACACTTTGCACCCCCAGCACTGCCCAGACTTCTGCCTTGCACACGGGAGACCCAGGTATCTGATGCAGAAACTGAAAGTATGCACGAGGTTAGAGGGAAAAGAGCTGTGATCCTGAAGATTTGTGGGTAAATGCAAGTGCAGGGTTGTCTGACTGCTCATTAGAATTCATATGCATGCATGCATTTTTCCTTGGCTATCTGAAGAAACCGATTGGTGTTTCTATAGGAAGATCTAATATAGTGTAATAGTGAAATACTGGACTTGGAGTCAGTCACAGCTGACTCTGCACTTTGGCTATTTCTCTTAGAAATGCAGAATCCCCTCTCTGAGCCTCAGTTTTCTCATCCATAAAACAAGCAGCAATAGACCTACTTATTGGGCTGTTGTGAGGATCCAATGAGGTCTTGCACATAAAATACCTGCCATGTAGTAGGTACACAGTTAATGGTAGCTGTTAGTTAGCGTGATTTGGAAGAGAGAGGTTGGGGAACCTGGTATAGTGATCGGGGGGGGGGCAGAGATGGACTGTGAAGTGTTGAGTCTGGACATTGGACACTTCTGAATGTGTGTGTGTGTGTGTGTGTGTGTGTGTGTGTGTGTATGTCTGTGGGAGGGAGATAAGAGCATGGTGCAGGGAAGGAGAGATACTTATAATCCAAACTGGGCATCAGGAAGCTCTATCTTCCTTAATCATTTTTCATGGTCTCCAATATGTACAAAAAAACCCAAAAACAATAAAGCAAAACCACCAACAAACAAAAAAACAAACCAGAGCAACAGGGCCAGGCGTGGATCTATTTGAGAAACTCAAACAGGTGCTCAGGGACTTTAGATAATTCCTAGTTCCAGATAAGGAGGCCATCCCTGGAGCCTGCCACAAGCTCCTTTTAATGCCTGTGTGTACCAGGGAGCCTATGTAAGCTCGGGTGTGCATGTGTGCATGCACGTATGCATCTGTGTTTCCTTTCAGGCAAAGGAAACAGCCTGACTTTTGCATTGTTCTGAGAATACAAGCCACTGATGGTGAGATCTAACAGGAAGAAGTACATCTTCTGCTTCATTAAAAAGCTACTTGAGGCCTGACCTGTGGTGGCACAGTGGATAAAGCGTCGACCTGGGAACACTGAGGTCGCCAGTTCAAAACCCTGCACTGGTCTGGTCAAGGCACATATGGGAGTTGATGCTTCCAGTTCCTCCCCCCTTTCTCTCTTTCTCTCTCTCTCTCACTCTGTGTCTCCTCTTTAAAATGAATAAAATAAAAATTTAAAAAAAAAATAAAAAGCTACTTGAAAGATGACTACCATGATAGGTGGCATTTCTCCTCTCACTGGGAGATTTTTCATCTTTCCCCATAAGGTTCTTAAGATGCAACTATTAATGTTAGAACACTTAACAGAATTCCTAGTATGCAGTCAACACAATATATAATCACTGTGAAAATTAATAAACAGAACCCTCCTTTAAAATGAAGTCGGGAGCCTAGAACTCTCACACATTACTCAATGCGCACTGTTGACCCCAACAGGAAGAGGCATACACCTCCCACCTCCAGCAGGAAGGGACACTAGTTAACTGTCTCCGCAGCAGGAAGAAAAGATTCCTCCTTGCCTGGTAACAGCTCAGCCAATGGGAGACTACCACAACTCAGCCAATGAAAAGTCACTATACTTTAAACTTTCAGTTTCCTCCAGTGGGCATTCTGTTTACAGCAGCCCCATTCAGGTCCTAAAAGAGCATTCTCCACCTTTGTTTCTGTGGAGAATGTGGACTTACATGTGGATCACCATTAGACTGCATGTCCCAAAATGCAATTCTTTTTTTTTTCTTAAGTGAGAAGTGGGGAGGCACAGAGACAGACTCCTGCATGCACCCCATCTGGGATCCACCTGTCAAGTCCCTTACAGAGCAATGCTCTGCCCATCTGGGGCCATTGCTCTGTTGCTTGGCAACTGAGCTATTTCAGGGATTGGGCTGAGGTCATGAAGCCATCCTCAGTGCCTAGGGCCAACTTACTAAAACCATTCAAGTCATGGCTGCGAGAGAGGAAGAGAGAGAGAGAGAGAGAGAAGGAGAGGTGTAGAAGCAGATGGTTGTTTCTCCTGTGTACCCTGACACTTGGGACATCTACACTCTGGGCACATGCTCTACTGCTAAGTCAACAGGACAGGGCTCAAATTGCAATTCTTTCTTTTTTTTCTTTTTTCTTTTTTTTGTGACTGAGACAAAGAGAGGGACAGATAGTGACAGACAGGAAGGGAGAGAGATGGGAAGCATCAATTCTTCATTGTGGCACATTAGTTCACTGATTGCTTTCTCATATGTACCTTGACCGGGGGCAGGATGGGGACTACAGCAGACCAAGTGACCCCTTGCTCAAGCCAGCGACCTTGGGCTCAAGCTGGCGAGCCTTGCTAAAACCAGATAAGCCCGTGTTCAAGCTGGCAACCTTGGGGTTTTGAACCTGGATCCTCCACATCCCTGTTCAATGCTCTATCTACTGCACCACCGCCTGGTCAAGCACAATTCTTTATTTCTAAATAAAGCCATTTCTCTGGAGCCATATCTACCTGTTCATTTTTTGAGGTAAATATGCCTCTTACCATGATGATGATGAAGGTGAAGGTAGTGGTGGTGGTGCGTGGGTAGAGCTCTGTGCAGAGCACTTAAAAAGAAAGGTCTGATATGTTGGCAATTGAGATTATGTGATTCCTTATTTTTATATGTATATATATGAAGAAACAAATTGGGTGTATTCTTTTAGCATTGAACTTAGGGTCAAGAGACTTGGGTTTTAATCATCCATTCTCTTTGATCCAATCAGTAAAATGAGAAATTAGATTTTAAGGATCCTTTCAGCTAAGGCCTCCTAAGTACCTTGGGCGACTTGTCCCAAGTCGTACATTAGTCAGAGGTGAAGCTTCTGGTTCTTTTATCTCAGCAGTTTTAGGGGAGGCCTGTCTTGGCACCGTCAGCAGCTGTGTGCTCCTCGTGAGGCCTGCTCAGCAGCAGAGCACACAATTTTGTGAAACGGAGAGCTCCCTAGCCCCGGGCACAGAGCCGGACAGCCACTCTACCAAGATAATCCAGAGAAATCCCTCCTGTGAGTCAGAGGCTGGATGTCGTCTCCTCTGTTAAGGTTCCTTCCAAGTCTGAGATTTAAAGATTATCATTTTAATTCTTCGTTCCCACCTCCTGGCTCCTTTTGAGATGGCCCCACGCGACTGTTTTCCCAGCTTCTTCCTGTTCACTCACTGTTTCTCAAAACATTACAGATGGCACTACTCTTCCTTAGGCAGAAGTCTGGTTTTGCCAGGAAAACTCCCTATCAAGACGAAAGGGCAGGAGAAGTCACGTAAGTGCTGACTTGGATCATCAGGGAGCGAAGATCTCATTGTGGAAATAGGATCAGCCCAGACCCGAGGGCCAAGAAACAAAGTGCAAAGCCTTGCCCTCCACAGAGTAAACTGGCCGGTTGAGATGATAACCTACAGATGTGAGAAGCAATTAGAGGGTGGTACAGCACAGGGGACACTTGGCTGCTGACCTCCATCCAACTGGGTGAGCCCACCCGTGTCTGCATGTCTTCATCCTCAAAATGGACTTTGATATAGAATCTCTGTGTTCTGCTCTTGAGGAGGACGAGCTTGAGATTCGGGCAGGCTGTGTTTGAGTCTGAACTCTAACATCCTCAGCAGTAAAGTGGGATTGCTTTTCCCTGTCTCTTAGAGTTTGTCTTCAGATGCAAGCAAGGAGTGTATGCCTTTCAAGAAGATGATGTATACTCAACCAACATCAATCCCTTTCTGTCCCACCTCAGCCCATGTAAGGTCTCTTCCTATCTACCTGTCCCCTGAGTCTAAAAAGACACCTTTTTATTTTCTGAAGCATTTTCAGAATAAAAATGCAGTATCCTTTATTCACCAAACTAACGCCCCACTCCCAAACTACCCCCTGCTTGGCAGTTTGATGTACACACTTCTAGAACTGTTGCATATACATAGGTAAAATTTAACCCAAATGGGATCATGCTGTATATTTTTTCGGGAACTTTGTCTTCTACTTAATGCAAAGCCTTAAAGATGTACCCATCTCTGCTCACACAAATCTACAACAAATTATTTCACAACAGAGTAATATTCCATAGTACAGATGCATCATGATCTGTGTAACAACAGTCTCAAATGAGCCTTGAAGTTATTGTATTCATTGTATTATTACAAACAGTGCTATAATAAATGGTCTGATGCATATAGTTTATACCTATGGTAGAGTATTTTTAAGTGCCTTTAAGTGGAATTATATGGTAAAAGGAAGGTTACTTTACATTTTGAAAGGAACCACCAAATTGCTTCCTGCAGCGATGATCCCAAGGGTTAGACTAGTCATTATTGGAATATATTGATTAAAAACCCACTATGAGTCAAGCATGCTGACAAAACACAAAATGAATTAAACACAAGACCTTCATTGAGAAACTGAAAATTAGTTATGGGCACATAGTTTGTAGGAAACAATCCCAGGTGTAATATATTCAGGCACAGCTCAGGGTGGATAATAAGGGCTCCTGGGGAAGGTGGCTTTGCACTGGCTAAAGGACAGGAGAACACTGGGTAATGTCATTCCCAGGGGAGTCCCATCTTCCAAAGAAGTGATCCAGGAGGATTTTCAGAAGGCAGTAGTCCAATATAAAGACAAAGGAGCCTTGCCCAGGGAAACAGAGAAGGGCAGGTATTGTCCATAGGCCCTGGGTCTTTAGTAAAGCTGGCTTTGAGGTCAGATGAACCTGAATCCTGGATCTGCTTCCTATTCTCTGCATGACCCTGGGCAGGTCACTGAACCTCCAAATACTCTGGATTATTATTCATCTGTAAAATGGAGCTAGTAATCCCAGTGACCTCAGAGTGGCATCGTCCATCATGTCACCAAATACCTGCATGAGCACATACAAGGGGCCCTGGCGTTGTCCTAGAAAGTGGGGGTGCAACAGTGAACAAACAACATGACCCCCCCCGACCACATAGGGGACATAACACATTCTAGTTGAGGGTGAAACAAGGCTATGTGGTCAAGAGTGCTTAGAACACCGTAGAGTGTTCTAAGGCAAAGAGATGTCGTGAGCGTGAAGAAGGCTTGCCAGAGACAGGTGGCATGTTTACCCAAGAACGAGATCCCGAAAGTTGGTTGTTCCCATTCCTGCCTTTCTTTTTATCATTCAGTTTGCTTCATTCATGTTCTCTCCTTTAAATTTATTCCCTGTTAATGTTGCCTCTTACAGAAGCTAAAGAACAACTCTTCAGCTTTTATGCCATTAAAATTATTTAGGGCTTCGGTGTAGAACAAAGCCAGCTGGCCTGGCTGCTTTGAGCTTGACAGATAGACTAAGGTGTGGTGGGGGACAGGGAGGGGGGCTGCCTCTGAAATAGAGCCACATGCTTGAGGAAAAGTCCTCCTTCATTCACCAGAACTGCTGCTGCCCTGGGAGGAGGAGACAGTTAGCTCTGAGCCTCTACAGGAGCATCTGACCAGCCCCCACCTCCATCAGAGGGTGCTGGGAGGAATAGGAGGCAGCATTTGAGTCGAGAAGGGTCAAGTTTAGCAACTAAATTGCAAAGTGCAAGGAGAGGTGTTCATGCCAACCGTGAATTGGGATCCTAATTCCAAACATCTCAAAATGGCTTAAAAAAACCAACCAAACAATTGACACAATAACCTCCAAGAATTGTTCTGTGGACAGTGGGGGAGGAAGGGCCTTGTAGCTCTTAGGAAGCAAGTATGAGATGTCCTGACCTTGACAGGGATGGGCCTTTGTGCACAGGTCAGCTTGCCTCAGAGCGTGAGAGACAGCTGAAAAGGGACGTGGTATTTGTCCAGTGAATTTTTAGGACCCTTAAATTCCAGGGGAGTTGAGATATTATCTTTTATACATGTGATGGGAAGGTCTCTATTGATCATGGAGGCTGTGTTCCTCTTCAAGGTTTGAGGACCCAGATACCCAGAGACGGGACAGGACTTACCAAGGTTAGATAACCAGATAGGAACAAAATTAATGCCAATTCAGGGCTTTTAAACAGCAACCTCTTGTCTCCAACCTCCATCCCTACCACATCAAACTTGTCCTGTTCTTGAATCCAAACCTGCATTGAATGGGTGACAGGGACCTGATCACAGTGATGACTGCAATGGGTTTAGCCTTCACTCCAGTGCCTGGCTCCATACCAGGTAGCCAACAAACACAATGTTAAGACACCCTGTGTCCGAAGCCCAGCTCTTAGCCCCATTTTAGAGATGAGAAAACCAAGCCTCAGAGTAATTAACAAACTTGCAAAAAAAAAAAAAAAGAGATAGGAAATAAGCCAGCAGTGGTATTTATGTAATTTTTACTTAACTTGTGGTATTTCCCATTTGGAAAAGAAATCCCCAGTCATAAAGAAAAAGAATAGAAAGTAAAGAAATTTAAAAAATATACTTTAAGGCCTCATGCAGACATAAACATTGGATGATGCATTCTGCAGTTTTGCTTTTTTTTTTTTTACAATTTTACTAGATCTTGTGTTTTTACTTTTATAAGAATGTAATTATACGTCCATACAATTTTGCACTCACTTCCTGTTATAACCTAAATGTGTTCTGTTTTATCGCACCATCTTTGGAAACATCATGGCTAATGGCTGCATAGTAGTCTACGTGATACTGGATTGCCAGGGAGATGCTAGGAAGGGACGCAGTGGGAGAGGGAGGAAAACACAGAGGGAGACAGAAGAAGCTGGAAGATTGACATCTGGAGGCAGAATGGAAGGAAGGAAGGAGCAAGGGAGACTGAGAGAAGCCCATGGGGTTTGGCTGGTTTTTGACTCGCAGGGTATTTTAGGCAGGTTTTGTAGGAAGGCATCAGCATGCAGGAAAGAGCGGGAGGACTCTACAGGGACTGAAAGAACTGCTCCAATTTCTAGCCTGGATTATTTCAAGAACCTCCTGACCCATTTGCCAGCCTCTAGTTTGGGGACATGTGACAGGGAGTTTCACTGAGTACGAGGCTGCCCCTCTCTACCTACCACTCCCAGTTACCACCCGCAGGAAGCCCTCCCTGCTCCACAGACCAGGGAACATCCTCTTCTTGCATCCCTGTTTCTCTGGATACCTTACCTGTCCACGCAGGTATGGGCAGGCTCCATGCCACTCTGTTCACACCAGGGTCCCAGGGCCCAGCACCGCACCTGGCACACAGTTGGTGCTCAGATAATTTTACCAGATTAACTGGTTAACCAATTAGCTGATTCATAAACATGGGTTACCTCACTCTTTCTTTCCTCCTACCTTTCTCCTTTGCAAGACTGATCAGTGATTCATGTGCACAGGAATCATCTGGGAACCGTGTTCAAATGCAGGTTCTAATTCAGAGGGTTAGGAATGGACCCCGAGACTCTGCATTTCCCACCAGCCGCAAGAAGAAAGGCACGCCTCTTTAATGTATAAGTTAGGAAATTCTGTTGTTGCCAGACCCAGGCGTTTTAGCATCTGTTCATTAGCACATTTGTTTATCATTCATTCATTCATTCATTCATTCAGTAAATACAGCCTGAGCACATACTATGTTCTGAGCACTGTGCTTGGAACTGGGAACTTAGTCATGATCCAAGTAGACGTGATCCCTGCTGTCTTAGAGCTTACGGTCTAAGGGGAGAAGCTGGCATTTAAATCCAAAACTCACCCATGAATCAATACTCAGAAACTGAGCTATATGCCAGAGAGAAATATGCTGCAGTACTATGAGAGTATTGGAGGGGGTGACCTCAACAGGGGGTGTCAGGACAGCTTCTCTAAGGAAGTTGCAATTGATATGAGATATAAAAGATGAACAGGGTTAAATAGGGCAGGGGCAAAGGAAAAGCATTTCAGGCAGAGGGAACAGCTTGTGCAAAGATGGTGTGGGTAGCAAGAACATGATCAATGTCACTGGGGTCTTTGAAATCCATAGGTGCCCACAAGAATTCCTTGTTACTTATGAAAAAAAAAATCTCCCTAGAGAAATTAGCACCTTTGTTGCCCAAATGGCTAAAGCAACGGAATTTCTTAAAAGAAAACTTGGATGAGTGAGAAAGCTGAGGATGGAGGTGAGAGAGGAGAGGGCCACATCTACTTTGTCCTAGTGGAAGAGACATGTGGTGTAGACAAAAAGGGTACAGACTTTCTATGTAAGAAAGACCAAAGAACTGTATTCAAATCTTGCTTCTATCACTTATCACTTATCTTGGGCGAGACATCTCAACTTAGTTCCCTCATGTGTAAAATGGGGTTAATTATACAGTATCCGACTTAGAGGGCCATGATAGGCTATTTTTGAGGTAATTTGTATAAAGCAGTAATTCAGTCTATTTCTCCTCCTCCCTCCTGGCCTTCTAACCTTAGATGCCCCAAAGTGAGGTCCAAGGGGCTTCGCCAGCACTTTACATTGATGAGGAGCCATTCATGATAGGGAGAAGCAGTAGTGTGAGACTCCAATATGTAGAAATAAGGTGACCCTCTAAAGAGTAAATGGTAAAAAATCTACTTCTAAAGCTTGGGGAGCATGCTGTTCCACTGCTCAAGAGCTGTTTCCCCAGGAGAAGGCTGGTCATAGCCATGGAAACAGCCTGACCTTCCAGCCAGTCTAAAGTTGCTGCTACTGACTTATTAAGGTATCAGCCCAGGTATTCACCTTATAATAATGGCATTGGCTTGTCTGCAGGGAGAAGGCTGCCAGGGCAGGAGAGGGCAGTGAAGGCAGCCATGACTTTGATTCTGCCACTGAGTACTGGGTGACATGCGCATCCTCTTACCTCTCCGAGCCTCGGATGTGAAGGGGGTGACCACCTCTGCATGATGGGCTTCTAACGATGATGATCAAGGTCAAAATATGTCAATTAAGCCTGACCAGGCGGTGGTACAGTGGATAGAGCATCGGACTGGGATGCAGAAGACCCAGGTTCAAGACCCCGAGTTCGCCAGCTTGAGCGCGGGCCCATCTGGCTTGAACAAAAAAAAGCTCAACAGCTTGGACCCAAGGTTGCTGGCTCCAGCAAGGGGTGGCTCGGTCTGCAGGAGGCCCGCGGTCAAGACACATGTGAGAAAGCAATAAATGAACAACTAAGGTGTTGCAACGGCAACGAAAAACTGATGATTGATGATTCTCACCTCTCTCCGTTCCTGTCTGTCTGTCCCTGTCTATCCCTCTCTCTGACTCTCTCTCTGTCCCTGTAAAAAAAAATTAAAAATTAAAAAAAGATGTCAGTTAAGCACTTGAAGGTGTCTAGAACAGAGTTGGCCTTCTGTAAGGGGAACTATATTACTTTACTATTCTTCTTATAACTATTATTGTTAATTAAACAACAATGACTAATGACTGGCACACACTTAGTTTATACTCCTTGACCTGCATGGCCAGAAAGAAAAAAAGACTCAGAGTTAGATGTGTTCTTCTGAAATGCGAGGCTGTTGTTCTGCAAGCTACTGAAGATTTACTTGAATCATCTATTTTATTCCCATTTTACAGAGGAAGGACTGAGGCCCAGGAAGGATAAGTGCCTCCCCCATGTTCACAAAAATAGCTAGTCATAGTCTATACAGAACCTTACTCTCAGTCCAATGCCCTTCCTACCATGCTGCATTAACTCTCATTCAACAGCTTTCTGGTCATTCAAAAAGTCATTACCAAGACCAAGGCCTGAATTCTTCCATTTATTTCCCCTGCTCCTTTTCTAACAAGAACTCTGCCCCAGCCAGGCTGCTCTACTCACTATGCATTGAAAGCACCCCGTTTTCCAGCCCCACACCTTTGCCTACGCTGTTCTTTCTATCCAGAATGCCCACCTCTCTCTTTGCCTAACAGACATTTCCAGTGATCTGTACCTTTCCTTTTCTTCGGGCCCGGGAGCTAGAGAGACACCCACAGAGGTGTGCCAGGAGAGGTAGGCAGGAGCCCCCGTAATTTCCGTGAGGAATGGATAGGAGGCCACGCAGTCCACGTGGCTCCACTCACCTTCTTGCGCACGCCCGAGAGTTACAAGCGGTATAGATTATTTTAATGATAGTATTACTTCCCACTGCGTCGCTCCCATCTGTTCTTCCCCAATTACGAATGCAGAAACCCAGCGTGCGTCTCCATTCTGGCGGCGGAGAAATAAAATACAAGTGCTATAAAAGAGAGTGTGTTCTTTGAACACTACAGTTGGCACCTGAGATGCTTGCCCTGCGTTGCACACTCTCTCGCGTCTTCGAGAGGATGTTCTAGAAAATGCCACCGTGTGCCCCAGAGGTCCTCCCATTTTCCCCAAACCTGGGCTACGGGGAAAGGACAAAGCCAGTGGGGTTTTGTCTGAGAAAGAGCCTAGGGTTCTTGTGGAAATGGCCCAAACCCAGGTGAGAAGACGACAGGGCCAGTGGGAAGTCTGTTTGCCACATCAAATGCACGAGGTAAGGGTGGCGGCTGGGAGAGATTAGATGGAGCAGGTTTCGTGAATATTGGCAGAATTTAAAGAAGCAGAAGCAAGGTAAACTGAAAGTGTTCCCATTCCTGTTTTGTATATAAGGGGGGAAAATGGCCCAGAGAGGTTAGGTTACCTGTAGGAGCACACGCAGCAAGGAAATAGCAGACAGAAGTTCAAACCCAACTCTGATAAGGGAATCAATATTCCTAACCGCTGCACCAACTCTGATAAAGTGGCTCACCTCCCAAGCCCCAGCCCCAGGGGAACTGGCAACCCTGGCTGCGCACTCATACCTACAGAGCTAAACCTGAGCAGGCATCTCTGACCCCCGGCACAGGCATTAGTCAAGAGTAGATACAGAAAGAATAAAGAAAGGGCAGCCAAGTCCTAGATTTCAGAAAACAAATCGTTCTTCAGGCAAAATACACTTCGGGGGGAAAGAAGTCCCTTCATGCTTTATTAGAGGAATTCAACAACTACAAATATTAACAGCAAAGCCATGAATTATTTAAAATTCAGATACCTAAACCAGCCTATAAATTAAACATGAAATGTTTCTGTCAAAAAGAAAGAGGCTGGGTTTTCTCCTGCTCGGTTCTTTGCTTTTAAGAAAGAAAGACAGCTGACCTTGGGTTTACTGAGCACCTACTATGTGCCAAGTGCTGTGGTTTTCTCTTCTGACATTTGGAGTTATGCAGAAAGCCTAGGTCTAGGAGGAGATGTTGGGTTGCTTTTTACAGATGCGAGAAACCAAGGGTTTGAGCTGGAAAATGAGTTCTCTACAGACACATTGTTGCTTAGTAGGGGAACCGATGCTGATCCATCATTTGCCTGGATTCAGAGCGGTCGCTTCCCGCTGTACCAGGCTGCCTCTCGGCTGGAGGACACACGTAGGGGCAAAGCAGAGGCTGTAGATACATCACACTGAGCACAAGATAAGCACCTGCAGATACCAGTGCCCTGATCGTAGAAGCAGAACTCCTGGAGTTAGGATTCCAGGGCTTAGTCATATTGTTATTGTCATTGCTGCTGCTCCTATTGTACTACTGCTATTGTTTCTAGGTAAGATTTTATTGTTACCTAATTTTAGATTTGCAAAAAAAAAAAAAGATAATACAGAAAGTTCCCATAGACCCCTCACCTGTTTTCCTTTACTGTTAACTTCTTGCCTTTCTGTGATATGTTTTCCAGAACAAAGAACCCATTTCTGGTGTGTTACTATTAACGAAGCTTAAGACTTGATTTGAATTTCACCAGTTTTTCCCTCCCAGTAATGTCCTCTTTCTGTTCCAGAATCCAATCCAAGATGTGGCATTGAGTGTCCTTCCCAAGTCTCCTCTGGTCTGAGACGGTTTCTCAGCCTTATTTTTTCATCACAATAATAAGGAATACCGATGAGGCATTTCGTAGAACGCTCAGTTTGGGTGACACCCTTTCTACCAGCTGTGTGGCAGCGGGTGAGGGACGCACACTCTCCTACCTTGTTGCAAGTACTGAATGAGGGAAGCATGCAAAGCCCCCTCCCAAGGTCATTGCTCTCAACCTCAGGACCATTATTTCATGGGATCTTCCTCTCTTGTGAGCGAAGGTGCTAGGGAGCAACTCTCCATGGTATACTAGTATAGAGTATCAGGTTGCTTGGCTGTAAAATCCCAGAATCCCAGAACAAGAAGGGCTAGTAGGCTCATTTGCTCTCACCTGCCATCGCCTCTTGGCCTATTACTACAGGGCAGGTCGCTCCAGCGATGAGTTGCACACGGTTTTATGAGACACTCGTGTCATCCTTGAGCTACGAGGGCTGGTCTTCCTTTTCTACCCCGCTTCTCATCCATGGCAGGTCTCATCGGCATCCTAATCCACTCACTCTCTTCCTCTACAGAAAGACTATTTTATTCTTTTCCCGTT
Organism: Rhynchonycteris naso; assembly: GCA_037038555.1. Lineage (NCBI taxonomy): Eukaryota > Metazoa > Chordata > Mammalia > Chiroptera > Emballonuridae > Rhynchonycteris > Rhynchonycteris naso. Next base: position 17,237,798 of record CM072996.1, read on the forward strand.
CTGCAAAACTCTAGTGCAGCCTCCCCCATCACCCTCCCAGTGGGCGCCATTGATTTTTTATTGTGCAGAGAAACGTAAGCAATAAGAAGATCCAAGTCTCCTAGCTCTCTGGTGTCTGTGCCCTATGTGCAGCCTTCCCTGTATGCGAGCACTCTGCTTAAGTTGCTGTGGATCTATCAGAAGCAAAGGAAGCCTGAGTTTGTCCGTTTCCTGTCGGCATGGAGGCTACTGGGTGTCATCGAATATTTGGGGTGAAGATTGCAACCAGGAACAGTTGTATATAAGCATCTCAAGCAAATTACCAAATGCATGTTTCTCAAGCTGATGGTACACAGTGTCTCCAGACATTTTTATTTGGCACAATTGTGGGGAAGGGGTATTTCAGGCATCTGGTGGATAGATGCCTGGGATTCTGCTGGAAGAAACATCCTACAATGCACAGGACAGCTTCTTACAACAAAGAATTATCCGGCCTAAAATGTCAATCTGGCAGAGGCTAAGAAATCTTGGCCTAAAGAGATCTCAGAAGCAAGATATGTGCATCTTGAAAGGGCTTTTGATTTGTTACGATTTCTTTTCTCGTACTAAGTATTCACTTCCAGACCTAATTTTGAATTCATGGGTTGGGATTCTTTTTCTCCAAGAAGCCTCTCCAAATTGCATTGTCTCAGACCCACACGATTTGGGCTGGCCTTGCACTGGGTCACTGGACTCCCTCTCTCCCATTTCAGGCTTTGCTCTTGCAATTTCTCTTCTCTGCTGCTTCACGCCCATCCAAATAAACATGCTTTAAGATCTCTCATCTGACAAAACAGAGCAAAACAGTTTCCTTTGACCTCTCCTCACGAACTGGCCCCCACTCCATTCACTTTCCACCTTTTATAGCATCATCGCTTCAGAGAGTTAGCAGTACTCACCACCCGCCAACCTTCACCGCTCTTCTCTCTCGAATCCACTTTCACCAGGCGTTCCTCCCCCTTCCCTCCCACGAACACACTAGGCTTTTATTGTCAATGTCCCCCATGACCTCCATCCTGCCAAATTCCAATGATGAATTCTCAGTCTTCATGTGCTGGACCCTTTGTCTTCTGTAACATAGCTGGTCACTCCTTTCTGCTAGAAGTGTTTTCCTCATTTAGTTTCGAAGACAGCGCTCACTACTCCTGGTTATCTGCCTACCTCATAGAGAGCTGTTGCCCACCCCCCTCCCTGCTTCCTGACTTCTAAATGTCAGAGGGCACCAGAGGTGCAGTCCTCAGACTTCTCATTCCCATGGTGATTTTATTCAGCGTCGTGGTTTTAAATGCTGAATAGCTCCAGCCCCAACCACATAAACGCCTCCATTTGAATGGCTAATGGGCATCTCAAATGGTCCGTGTCTAAAACTGAATTCATTATTTCCTCAACCCGCTCTCCTCACGCTCTGTGCCACCCTGGAAAAGGCACCATTGCACCCTATTACTCAGGCCAACATACTTGAGGTCACCCTTGACTAGTTCTGCCTTTCATATGCATCTCCAAACTGTTAGCAAATCCTGTCCGCTCCCCTTTGAAAGTGTATCCATTATTCGAAAATGTCTCAACCCCCTCCAGCAGCCTCCTCGTTCAAGCCAGAGTCACCCCTCACATAGGAGATGGCATTGGCCTCCAGACTGATCTTGGCTTCTGCTCTTATGCATCCCCATCAAGTCCATTGCCCACACACAACATCTGGGAGTATCATTTAACATAAAAACCAGATCATGTCATCAAATGCAAAGCCTAATGGCTTTTCCAGTATAGTTAGAGTGAATCCATTATCCTGTCCACTACCTAGACCATTTCTGATCTGGCCCCTGTGCATCTCTACCATTTCCTACCACCCCTCATGCTCTGAGCACAGCCTATTTGTTGTCTTCCTAGCACTCCAAGCCAAGTTCAGCTTTCGGGGCCTGCACCCTCACTGTTCCCTGTTCAGGGAACGTACTTCTCTCAGATGTCTAAGTAGCTGGTTTTATCGCTTCACCCAGGTTTCCTGATTCTGTGTACTTTACACATGCCTGTGTTATGAATGTACATATTGTTATAATATTATGTTGTATTCAATTCTATATGCCCAGCCTCTAAAAACAGACCACAGTGGCTGCTTTGAACAAACAAAATGGATGGGCCATATGCATGCTGGTTCTCACTCTGCTCTGTCCCATCTTCTCTGTATTGCTTATGCCTGTTGAGCCCAGCTTCCCTCTGGGGGCACACAACAGAGCTCTTCTGCTCTATGAGAGTCTTTAGAGAAACCACCAAAATAAAAAGCGACAGGTCCCTTATCCAGGCTGGAGATAGTGATGTTGATGATGGTGATGATGATGGTGATGGTGGTGATGGTGATGGTGATGGTGGTGGTAGTGGTGATGGTGGTGATGATGGTGATGGCAATGATGCTGATGGTGATGGTAATGGTGGTGACGGTGGTGATGGTGATGGTGGTGACGATGGTGATGACGATGATGCTGATGGTGATGGTGATGATGGTGATGGTGGTGATGATGGTGGTGATGGTGATGGTGATGATGGTGATAGTGATGGTAATGGTGGTGATGATGGTGATTGTGGTGGTGATGGTGGTGATGGTGATGATGGTGGTGATGGTGATGATGGTTGTGATGGTGATGGTGGTGGTAGTGATGGTGATGGTGATGGTGGTGATGGTGATGATGGTGATGGTAGTGATGATGGTAATGATGATAATGATGATGATGGTGATGATGATGATAATTTCAGGTGGTAAGGAGTAGGTAGGAGGTAGCCTCTACAGTGTGTTCGTAAAGTCATGGTTCATTTTTGACCGGTTGACCTGTCAAAAGTGCACCATGACTTTACGGACACACTTTATTTATTGAGTCAGTTGTATACCAGGCTCTATGCTTAGAATTTACAAATTGTTATTCTCTTCAGTACTCATAGTAGCTCAATGAGGTGGGCCTTCATTCCCATTTTACAGAGGACGAAAAAGGCAGACTTAGAGAACTACAACTTACCCAAGTGTACAGAGCACACACGTGACAGAGTGGGTGCCCCGCCCTGACCTGTTTCACCCTGAAGTCTGTTTCATCTAATATCAGGTCCGTTTACATTTCTATCCTTGCCTGAAAATATCAACAACATTTATCAGCCTATAGAAACCGTAGAAGCATTGGCTCAGGTTTGTCCAGTGTCGAGCCTGTCCTTTCCATTGTCCCACACACCTCGGCTTGTGAACCTTTCTGCTTCAGTTCTGAGGTTCCGCAGCCAGGGGCCCGGCCTTTCCCAATGTGGCAGGGCTGATGCCATCAGCACTTGACTGCGTACTCAGTTCTGCGCTATCTTGGAGGCTTACCTAGCCTTGGTGGCTGTGGTTGCCTCCAAGTGGTGCCTCCTTCTGCCTTTGGTACGTTAGCAAGACCAAATCTCTGAGGCTCTCGGCATCTTATGGGTGGACTGAGGCCCAGGGAGTGGGCGACTGGTCCCAGATTCTCATTCTGTTCATGGCAGAGCTGGCCTGAAGACCCTCCTGTGCTCCCGGGGACCAAGCCCCTCCCGGAGCATGGCTTTTCCCTGTTGTGCCTTACATCTGCACTTCTGTGTTCCCTCACCCCCCCCCACTCCCCTTCCACTCTTCAGTCTCCACCACATTTTTGTTTTCTAATTCAAATCGTAATGATCTTGCTCTTACATGTGAGCAAATGAATCCCTGTGCTTGGTACAGGTGTTGGTAATGGATATTACCTTCCATTCATCTTTCTTAATCACACTCAGCTCCTGAAACGCAGCCACTTCAAGGGTGAAATACGGCCCCCGGTTAGCCATGCATAACGCCAATGGGAGAGCCTATGAAGGCAGGCCTGCCTGTCCATGTGAGGGTGCAGCACCCTCCGACACAGGTTGGGAAACTTTCAGGGACCTGAGGCTTGAGCGAACTGTCACCTCTTGGAGCCTACTCAGAGACCTTTGTGTGGGGCTGCAGACTATTCTCTAGTACCCTTGGGGGTCCTGATTGAAGACTGAGGTGTCTTGGCCCCAAGGAGAGCCTAGAGCATAGGTAACCCCAACCTCCAGGCTTCTAAGCTGCCATGAGAGGAGTGTACTACCCAGCTCTGTGACCACAGGCCACAGGACATGGGGGCTGTTCATCCAAACTACTGAATCTATCACTGACTCTTGTTAAGAAGTCAGTAAATACTCATGATGGGGGCTAGTGTTCATTTCACTACTTTGTGGCTGAGTGATCTTGGGCAACTCTCTCAACCTCTCTGAGTTTCCACTTGTGTAAAGGGACTCACAGCCCTAGATGAGAGGGTTGTTCTGAGAGTTAGATGAGGAAATGCATGGAACACTGTTAATAGACTACACTGATAATTGCTCAGTCAATGTTAGCAATTGTTACTAGAAGCCAGCAAGAGAATTAATGGAGAAATGTTAAATAGAGAAACACAATAGAAAAATGCTGGACAGAAATTTTAAAAGTTTGTAAGTATTTATTACAGTTATTGAAATAATAACATAAAGCTCTCATTTAAAGGTATTTTTAGCTTCCTGATTTCTTTTTTCTTTCCTCTGGTTTCTGCCTCTTCTAGACTCACTCAGATTTCCCCTTGCTGTTCTGAAAAGCACTTCAAGCATTCTATATACTAACTGGCTGAATGACCTGACATTAAGTTCCTCCATGTTGTGATTCCGTGCTGGTTTCTCCCCTTTGATCTATGTCAGCGCGCACTCCCCGAGCGGCCACGTGTGCCGGACTCCAGAGTGCTGGAAGGAGCAGGTTCAGGCTGCGGGAGCTAGAAGCTGACGGTCTACAGGGTGTGATGGACACACACGCCCATCATCCTTTCTCCAAATGAAAACCAAAAGTATTCAAAATGGGGCTGTCCAGACACCTGGCATTCCATAGTGGGGGAGGGAGTGGGGTGTTTTCTGCCCACGGGAGGGAGGGGAAGTGGGAGGCTGGAGTGCTGGAGCTCTGTGCCCGGCCCCCACCTGCTTCAACCCACGAGAGCAGCCCCACTTTCTTCCGTTTCCTGTGTCCAGATCCCACATACAGTAATGTTTGAATAGATGGTTCTGCTGCTAATCTTTTTTTTAACCTGGAACAAAATGGTTCTTCCGGTTTTTTTCTGGGCTGATGTCCCGGCAGTTGCCCCCCAGGTGTGTCTGCTTTACACAGCACACACATTGATCCTTACATGTGTTATTTAGTGAGCTCACCTGGGCCGGGCTTCCTGCCTGCCTTCCCCGCAACGCTGGTGCCCAGAATCTGTGCAGCCTTCCCTGGTTATCTTCAGCCTCCAGGGCAGAGCCTGGCACACAGGAAGTTTCTTCTAGGCTTTGGAAGAAATCTGAGGCTTGGCAGGTCAGGGAAGAACGAGGATCTATCTCTTCTGTGTGGCAGTGAGGGTCAGGCTCGGAAAGGCTTATAAAGGATGGAAGAAAGCTTTGGAGAGGGCAGTTTGGGTTTAAGGTCAGAAAACATTTACTACATGTGATTCTTAGGCTTTTACAGCTAAAAGACTGGAGACTCAGTCCCATGCTTCCCCCATCCACACCTCTAGGCTCCCTGAGCACCGTGAATATTGGGGGTCCACCCCGAGGCCACCTGCCCTTCCAATAGAACCCAAGGAAACTAACTGGGAGCCTCACCTTCCAGGTTGCTAGGAAGGGGTCCTTGTTGGTGTAGGACAAACACATTCATTCAGTGTCTTACTTTATTGTGGAACTTGTTAATACTTTGTCTTATTATACCGGGGTTTCTGTTTGTGTTCTTGCCCTGGGCACTAGGGATGTGAGGATGGGCCTCTCTGCCTAGGAAGAAGGGCGGGGAAGGCAGCCTAGGAGGCAGACAGACCTGGCCCTGCGCACCTGCGTTCGTTCGCTCAGCGCTCTCCATGTGGGGGTTGCCGCTGGCGTCTTTTCAGGATCAAGACTGTGTTGGGCTGCAGAGATAGTCCGCCTGCATTCAGGGCACGTTGCTCTCCTGGCGCTCCGACGAGCCTTTCCTGTCCTTTTATACCCGATGCATGTCTGGGGAAAGTGCTAAGTGTCTGTGCCGTTACAAATGCCCTTCTGTATCTCTCCAGCTCCTGCTGGTGGCTCCTCGCCGCCCACAATAGGTTGTACATTTATTTCCGCTAGGACTTTTCAAAAGGAACATACATTCTTTTGTACAAGAAAATCTGCCTCCCCCCCACCCCCAAACCTGCCCTCCAGAAGTGAAGCCCAACATTAGCTCCTTGGGTGGTTTCTTTTTTTAGTTTTCTAAAATAGCCAAGACTGCAAGGAGGAGGGTGGTGGCCGGAGGCTTTCCAGGTGGGGAGGGCGACAGAAGGCTGGGCTCGCCATCCCTCTCTGCAGAAGAGAGGGCCGCAGAGGAGCCTTGAGAGGGCTTGGGGGAGTGTGGGGGGGCAGTGGGGGTGCTGCAGGCATTTGGCCAGGGCCTCCCAGTCACACGCTGCAAACATAGTGCTTTGACACAACTGCCGAGTGAAGTTGTGGGTCACACAGTCACAGGAACGTCCTGGCGGACGGGAAGATGTCCCACACACAGCCTCACTCTGTGGTTCATTGTTGTCATTCGTTTGCCATGTGAATTTTTACAGACGTGTAAGTGGCCCCGACCTTTCTGCTCTTGAGCACAGCAGATAGATTGATAATTGACACTTCCTGCCATAGCACCTAAAGTGTACCAAGACAAACAATGCCCTGAGGGCTAAGCATTCATTCATTCATTCATTCATTCAAGATGGCAGTTCCAACCCACTGGGCTAGCTGATATCATTATTCCTTTCTTACAGAGAAGGAAACTGAGGCCCAGGGGGCTTAAGTACAATTGTTAGAGGTCCTCAAGCTAGTTAGTGACATGGCCAAGATTGGAGGGCAGGCAGCCTGGCTCCTAAGGCAAGGTCTTAGCCATAACATGTAAACATCTTTTGGATATGAATAGCCTGACTGGGGTCTGAGTGAGTCCTGCAGCCCTGTCTGGTGCCTCATGGTTATAGCCTAGACTGTCCGGGTCCTAGGGAGAAGCCAACCTGTGGCCTGCCCTACAACATAGGCGCCTCGTGCAGCCTCACGTTGCTGCTCCTGCACCCTGGAGGCCCACGTCCCGGTGTTAGGCCCGTGCACATTACGCCAGGCCCTGTGGCAGCGCTGGAGTTGCACCGAATGCGGAGAGCACCCGCTCCTGTCCTCACCACGTGCAGGCGAATAAGAGGGACAGGCAGCACTCGCTCTGGAGTGATGCTGCCCAGGCTGGTAGAGGACCGGTGCCTGGGCACCCGCAGCCGAGCTCCCAGCAGGAGAGGCCGACGTCCCCAGGGGTTCCTGCCTGGCCGACGCAAGGATGCCTTTCTGGACACGTTGCCTTTGGGCTCCGGACCTCTGCGTAGAAAGAAGAGAACATCAAACCACAGTCTCATGCCTGTCACATACCACAGCCTGGTGTGAGCTCCGAATGTCACTTGATATTTCGTCCTTCTCACAAGGAATCTGAGGCCCCGAGAGGGAATTTGCCTCCTGTCCAGAGAGAGGGAGAGTTGGGCTCGGGACCATTGAGGTGTTTCCACACAAGCCTGAGCCTCTCGCCCCAGCCCCCTGGCATCAGACCTGCCTACGGGGAGTGACCTAAATGCTGCCGGCACAGCCCTCGTGGCCTGGCTGAGAGGGCCAGCCCCTTCCTCTGGATCATTTATTGTGTTGATAAAGCTACAACTGGCCAAGGTTCAGCGGGATCAGTCCCGCACATATGGTTGGTTTGTCTGTGTTCTGTGCAGTTCAGATGAAGGGGTTCACCAGGCTAGAGGGTCAACTTTCAAGATGGCACACTCCAATGGCTGGATCTAGCTGCCAATCGGGAGCTCAGATGGACTGGTGGGCTAAGGGCTCAGTGACTCTCAGGTTGGGCCTCTCCGTGCTTGGGTTTCCACACAGTGTGATGGCCGAGTCCCAGGAGAGTAAGGAGGGTGTGCATGGCATTTGCACGACTCAGCCTTGGAAGTCACAGAGCACTATAGTCATTTGTATTTACACAGGAATCAAAGCTTGGCTGTCTCTGTTCTTAAACAGGTAGGATTAGGGGTGGGGAGGCATTAGGAGGGAAGGTCAATGAAGGCGAGACCCTGGAAGGCTTCCTGGAATCAGTGCTATTCTGTAGAGGCCTTAGTTACTTGGGCGCAGTTTCCATGGAATCATGTTCTCCCGTTTAAACAGGATGGCAAATGAAGACGACATTGATTTTCTGCTCAGGTCAATAAAATAAGATAAATTGACCAGAGAGCTAAATAGTGATCAGGGTGAACCAAACATCAACATTTACTAAGAGCAGGGGGAGGAGAAACAGATATATCAGAAAAATGGGGATGCCAATTGAGCGTCTGGACAGCTGCTTGGCTTCCAGTTAAGGTCTGTGTTTAAGGATTTGTATTTTAGCCAGGTCTGAGAGAGAGGAGAGAGAGAGAGAGAGAGAGAGAGAGAAAGAAGGAAAGAAAGAAAGAAAGAAAGAAAACAGTAGAATTAAGTTATTTCAATAAAATTTCATTTAACCATATTTATTGCTGGGAAGATTGATTAGTTTTTGTCACTGAATTAGAAGGCACAGGCACGGTATGCCAGAAGCACTGCATCAGGAGCCGACAGAACTGGGTCCTGACCTGTGCCTTGTAAAGAGCACAGAATCTAATATTAGTCCTGTTTTGTATCTCGCTGGCCTAGCATAGACCCTGGCACACAGATGGAAGAGTCTTTCATTGAGTTCTGTGCAGTGCAGGCCTTGGGTGAAGGATTTGGACAGCAGTCGTTGGTTTGGGAGGTGATCCCAGACAGCAGGACAGGGGCTAAGAGACAGAGAAGGGAGGAAAACCGACCGGGGTGTGCTGGCGAATGGGCCGCCATCTGGGAAACAGGCTCAGTCTCAGTGGAGAGATGGGGTCGGGTGAACCCAGAATACACCAAGGGACAAGGGGACTGGGGAGCTTTTCCACCGGCCCCCTGCCCTTCATTTGTTGATGGCTGGGCTATTTGTTAAGGTTCTTACACTTACCTCCCCACTCCCCAATTTTTTTTAAACCCTAAGGCAGACAGATCCGAGTGCTGGCCACTCCTGCCAAGAGCCAGGTGCAGCTGGGGACACAGGCGAGCAATAGCACAAGCGGAGGGACTGGAAGAATGAGCCTGGGCACTGTGCCCAGTCCCCTTACCCCTCAGGGCAGAGAATCTCACTCGAAAAGGTGAGGTTTGCATTTTTTTTTATTGCCTCTTAAGACTGAGTGTCAATAACTCTGAAAACACAGATGGTCAGACCCAGACCCCGAGGATGAAAGACCCTTCTGGAAACTCCTCCCACAGCTGGACGTGATCTGTCCTGGGCATTCCACTGGTTAGCTTTTCAGTGTCTGCTTTTCCAGTCCTCAAACACAGAGCTATATGTAGCAGGTGAACATTGAGGCACGGCTTGTAATAGCAAAACCACTGGAAATAATTGAAATATCTTTGAATTGGGGCATTACTAAATAACATTGGTATATTAATATAATGAAAATGTTCTCCTGCAGCAAAATGGGATGAGCGGAATCTGTATGCGTCAACATGGGTAGAGCGCCAAAAAGAAAATAAAAATTTCTGAGGGAAAAAAGCAAGATGTAGAGTGTTATATATAGTATGGCACCATTTAAGAAAACATGCACACATTATAGCTTTCCTGCGGATAAGTTACAGATATGGAAAAGTATTTTAAAGGACTGAAAAGTGGCAACACAAACTCATTTAAAGTTATTCTGGGAAGACTTGGAAAGACCTGAATCCCATCTAAGTCGGCGGTGGCATTTGGGGAAGGCAAAGAGGAAGGCAGAGAAGGCTAGGACTGGAGGTCGTGAAAATGAACGGGGTAGTCAGAGAGATTTCCACCCTAGTGCCATGGTCCTCATTTATAAAAGCAATTAGAATTGATGTGCGCATTTTTAAGTAAACTCAAGAAAATGAGAAACATCTGTACACAGCCTGGTATCACAAAACACAACGTGATCCTGTAGCAAGCGTTTGGGAAGCGGATGGAATCATACCTACCAATTCTAGCAAGAACTCTGTGAAGTGTCTCTGACTCCTCAGTTGCAAAACAGACCTGAGATACTGACTTCTCAAAGCTGGGTGCCAGTAAAGGGGCATAATTTCCATTCACCTACTGTTTCTCTCCCCCCTCTTTTTTTAAAACAGGACCTGCAACTTCTTGTTGTGTTTCTTATACTTAAAAAAAATTTCTTTATTGAGTTGAAAGTTGATGCTCCTGCCTAATCTTTGTGGAATCAGGAAGTCGATTTAATGAACTCAGAACTAACGAGCTCATGTTTTCTTAATTGTCATGTCAGTCAGTGTGGCAGTTGAGCAAGGTTTCAGCTGAACCTGAAGGAGCCCTTTTGCCTTGCTTTGTGGGTGTGAATGAGGATGAAAGAGCAGACACTCCGATGGATGACACCAGGGGGTGGTGCTGAAGTCAGAGTCTGTTGGTGCCCGGGTTAAGTGGAACAGTGGAATCTGGAGTAGCTTCCCAAGGCAGAGACACACCTTCTGCAATTAGCACTCTCAGCCTTCAGGACCTCATTCTTCCAAGGCTAGTCCTCTGCTGGGATTCTGTCTACTCCCCCAATGTTCACATACCCACCTCCTGTTTTCCATTGTGCCATTTTCTCCATTACCATTCATGAATAACTACCCCCCCATCCCATCCCACAATGATGATGATGATGATGATGATGATGATGGCGGCAATAGGTATTTTTTATAGAAAGTAGCACCCATTACCAGGGTTCCTGCTGGATTCTCATTTCGTCATCATGGCAACTCTGAGAACTAAGCACCCATATCCCCACTTTATGGATGAAGAAGCCAGGGTTCCGTGAATGTGGAAAGGTGTGAATGGGGGAGGGGTTCACTGTCTTCCAGAGGCTCTGCTTTTTAACACTTTCTTCTCCTTACTGTGTTCATGGCTTCTGGAGGTCTGTGGTTTCTGTGTCATGTGATTGGTAGAGAGAGAAGTCGTTTTCAGAGATTTTCCTTATTGAGGGCTATCGTTCTTGGACATCATGCTCCACAACAGATGAAGTTTTTAAAGTTAAAGCACAAGTCAGCAAGAGAAAAGAAATAGAGCCCTGTGAAATGACCTAAAGTAAGTAAGACGCATTTTCCAAGGCAGGGGGCGCACCGCTCGTACTGGCTTGCTGAGACCGGCTCGGCAGTGGGGGTGCATGAGAGGAAGGCGCTGCAGGACTTAAGAAAAAACACACAAGACACAACATACAGAAAAGATGGGTCCAGGGGACTCCCAGCCTCTAGGACTGAGAGCCCAGATCTCTACAGCCTCATCGTATTTATTCGTTTCTTTAATCATCAAGCAACTTAGCAGAGCCTGGGTTCAGATGCAGAGAAAAATGACTAAAACCTTTGAGGTATGCAGGAAATGGCTATAGGGATCGGCTGATTCCCTTAAACCAGGGGTCCCCAAACTTTTTACACAGTTCACTGGCCAGTTTACTGTCCCTCAGACCGTTGGAGGGCTGCCACATACAGTACTCCGTACACTGACCACCAATGAAAGAGATGCCCCTTCCAGAAGTGCAGTGGGGGCAAATAAATGGCCTCAGGGGGCCACAATTTGGCCCGGGGACCATAGTTTGGGGACTTCTGCCTTAAACAATCTTATCAGTGCTTGCTGGGGCGTTCTGTCACCATAGGCTTGGCGTTTCCAAAGTTCAAAAGTAAGAGTTGTTTCAGGGCAGCACTCCAATCTCCAGCCATTTTCCTACACTGGCTACCCCTGCAAGATGGATGAGGAGGACCTGACATCTGGATGCAGCACAGTTGCACACAGCAGGGGAGGGCAGGGACTTCCAGCAGCTTCCAGAATAGTTTACATCGCAACATCTCGAGGACTCTTTCTCTGTCTGCCCTGTGAGTTCTCCAGTAGGAAGGCTCTGGGACCACCAGTCTAAGCGGGTCCTCACCTGCTCCCCTGTCCCCTCTTTGTCCCTCCCTCTTCCCTCCACCTCCACACCTTCTTCTGCAGAGTTCTCAGTCTCCACAGGAAGTAAGCAGGAGGGGGAATAAATTTACTTAGCGAGAGAAGCAGAACCTGACTCTTTAGGGCGTCTTTGCCTTAGGTTTGCTCCTGGCTTGCCAGGGATACAACCATTCACGACATCAGAGAATTCTTTAACTGAATTTCTCAAAAACCAAGCTAGACATGTACAGAAAATTTGTCCAAGGTCAAACATAGTGGCCATGGCTGCAGTTGGAAGTGAGCTCTGAATCCAAAAGCCTCTTCTGCCTACTGATTGTGTGTGTGTGTGTGTGTGTGTGTGTGTGTGTGTGTGTGTGAGAGAGAGAGAGAGAGAGAGAGAGAGAGCTTAAAGCTGCGTTATTCTTAGAGCAATTTCCATTTCATCTCTCTTTGGATGACCATACTTTATGTGGTTGAACCACACTGAGAGCAGGCGCAATCTGGTGTCTCTCTAGCCTCTGGAATTCTGTCACATGCTTTAGCATGTGGCAGACATAGGAGAAGGGTCAGTAAATGATTATGGGGCACATGTGAGAATCAGGGACAGCTTGGTTGGGGTGGCATTATCCCGATGAAGGGCAGCAGTTTGAAGGCAAGGAGAGGCCACATGCGGGGAGCCAGAGAAGCCTCCCAAAACAGGTCGAGGTCGGTTACTACCGCTTGCTTGGATAATTGAGACGTGGCTACTTCGACGATATCTCCTGCGAGGAGGAGGTCCCTGAAATAAGATTGGCTCTCCCTAAGTGTCCCTGAGAAAGTGTGCTAGCTATAGAAGTTCTCAGAGGCCAATACGCTAAGCAAGGGCTTTCATGTCAGGACTTTCCAGAGCAAGTGCACACTGTAAGTATTTCAAAGAGGAACAATACGAAGGTAGCGTTTTCCCCACTTATATAACCATGGAAACCATCAGCCCAGAGCATTGCACAGGGCTACTATCCCACAGAAAATGGGTAAGACACTCCACCTGGTTTCTTAAAGTATAAGTCAGGAGGAAAAATAATAAAGAGTCCACTATAATTATCTAAGAGAATAGAAAAACATTTCTTAAAAAAACAGGCCTGGGTGGCCCTGACTGGTTGGCTCAGTGTATAGAACATCAGCCCAGCATGCAAATGTCCTGGGTTTGATCCCTGGTCAGGACACACATGAGAGGCAACCATTTGCTTCGCTTCCCCTCCCTCTCCCCTTTTCTATCTCTTCCCCTCTTGCACCAGTGGCTTGGTTGGTCTGAGCATTGGCCTCAGGCACTAAGGATAGTTCGGTTGATTCCAGCATTGGCCCCAGATGTGGGTTGCTGGGTGGATCCCAGTCAGGGCACATGCGGAAGTCTGTTTCTCTATCACCTTTCCTCTCACTTAAAAAGAGAAAGAAGAGAAACAAGCCCTGGTGAGCCAAGACAAGAAGCCCAACTGTTTTTCTTTGAGAAGAGTAGCCGATTTCAGCAGACAGACAATGAGGGTGTTGTGAAGTCATGCTTGACACCTCTGTTTCTCTCATTAACCTCTAAGGAGATATGAATCTCAGAATGTTTCCTGAGATATGAATCTCAGAATGATTCCTAAACCCTTCTTCCCATTTTCACCGCCACCTCCCTGATCCAAGAGCACCATCTCTCCCCTGGATTACTGTAGTATGCTCCTACGCATCCTCCTTCCTTCTGTCCTTGCTCCTCTACAATCCGCCTTCAATAAAGCAGCCACAGTGGTGCGTCTGACAATTAGTTGGGGACATGTTTATCTTTTTCTGAGTATCCCAATAGCTTTCCATTTCCTTCCAAGTAAAAGTTAAAACTCTTCTGTGATACGAACACGTATTGCTCTTTTAACATTTTTACCTCTGACTGGTGTCCCCACTACCCTCCTTTAGAATGCTGATCTCATCATTCTTCAAACCCCCAGGCTTGCTGTGCCTCAGGGCCTTTGCACTGATAGTTCCTTCTTATTGGAATGCTCATTCTGTCTTCTTCGAATGTTTGTTCAATTGGCATATTCTTGGGAAGACATCCACGGATGATCTTATTTAAAATTCCCACTCTCACCCCACCCCAGCACTCTAGACTTCCTTATCCTGGTGTGTGTATGTGTGTGTGTGTGTGTGTGTGTGTGTTTTGACAGAGACAGAAAGTCAGAGAGAGTGACAGATAGGGACAGACAGGCAGGAAGGAGAGAGATGAGAAGCATCAATTCATCCTTGTGGCTCCTTAGTCTCCTTAGTTGTTCACTGATTGCTTTCTCATATGTGCTTTGACCAGGGGTAGGGAGCTACAGCAGAATGAGTGACCCCTTGCTCAAGCCAGTGACATTAGGCTCAAGCCAGCAACTATGGGGTCATGTCTATGACTCAAGCCAGATGAGCCCACGCTCAAGCTGGCGACCTTGGGGCTCGAACCTGGGTCCTACTCATCCCAGTCCAAAGCTCCATCCACTGCGCCACCACCTGATCAGACTGGTCTTTTCTTTTAAAAAGACACTGATCTCCTCCATCTTACTACATACTTTACTCATTTATCATTTTCTTGTCTCTCTTCTCCCCCTAGAATGTAAGCTCCATGCTGACAGGGGTCTATTATTTTCTGAAGCAGACTAGCACCTAGAGTGGTACCTAGAACATAGCAGATCTTTGTGCTAGGTTGTATTTTCCAAAGATAAACCACAGCAGTATCCCCCCATCCCATGTGCACTTCTCACTGTGTGACCTGGTTGTTCCCCCATTGAGTGTTAGGGTCTCTGTCCCTTTTCCATTAAACTGGCTTAATGTGTATGATGGTTTCAACCAATAGCGTGCAGATGCTGTTTGACTTAATACTGGGATTCCAGTAAACCCACTGTAATTTTAAAATATTGTTAGTCAAAATGCATTTAGTACACTTAACCTACCAAGCATCACAGCTTAGCCTAACCCACCTCAAACATGCTTCGAACACTTACAATGGCTTACGGTTAGGCACACTCATCTCACACAACGAATACCAGGTAGTGTACAGGATGTAACCCTGAGGATCGCGGGGTGCCTGGGATGTGTGGCTCACTGGGATGCCCAGCTTCACTAGAGTATCTTACCCCGTGTATCGCTATCCTGGGAAAAGAGCAACATTCCTAGTACCGTTCCGACCAAGTGCACACTGCTTTCACACCATGGTAAAGTTGAAAAATTGTAAGTCAGACCATGGTAAATCGGGAACTGTCTGTATTACAGTTGCTTTCAGTATGCACTGGGCCTGTGAGAGCCTGCCCAAACACTCCCTCTCACAGCCACTGTCATAAATGTGCAGGAAGTGGACTGCTTTGGCCGTAAATACACAACAGGAGCACTTCTGAAAAGCCAGTGGTTTTCACATCCTGGCAACTGCAGGGGAGACATCACTTCGTACTTGCCTTGGGAGTCCTCCTATTAGACCTTGGATTCTAATCCCATCCCCTTCCAGACTAACTGAGATGTTGGGCAAAATACCTGCTCTCTCTGAACTTCTGTTTACTTACCCATAAAAGGAGGATCCTCCCTTGTTGTCGGAATTACAGATGAAGCCAGTGAAGCTCACAGCAGGGTGCCAGCTCCTACTGTTAGAAAATTGCTACCATTTGGCTTTTTATTCTTTTTACATATTCCCCTCTTATCCTCAGGGAATAATATCTGAGACACCCCCCTCCCCCCGATGAATGTCTGCAACCACGAAAAGTACTGAACCATATATATATATATATGTATATTTTCCCCATACAATTCCTATGTTAAAAGTTACAAGATAGGCACAGTAAGTGATTAACAACAACAATAATAAAATAGGGCAATTATAACAACATACTACAATAAAAGTTATGTAAATGGCTTTCATTTCATGTTTAAGTAAACTAAGGATGACTTGAACACAAGCACTATGATATCTCCCAACGGTTGATCTCCTAGACAAGAAGGCAGCTGAGTGACTCACAGATGGGTAGCCTAAGCAATGTGGATATGCTGGGCAAAGGGGTAATTCACATCCCGGGTAGGGCAGAGCGAGGTTTCACGCCACTACTCAGAGTGGGGTACAATTTAAAATTTATGAGTTGTTTAATTATGGAATTTTCCATTTGAGATATTCAGATAAAAGCAAGAGGGATGACTGTAATTGAAACAGGGTTAGTATATTGTTTTAAAATATCTCTTTACAAGAGCTTTTGGGCCCTGGACGATGGCTCAGTGGATAGAGCGTTGGCCCAGCATATGGACATCCCAGGTTTGATTCCCGGTGAGGGCACACAAGAGAAGTAACCATCCGCTTCTCTCCCCTCTCCCTCTCCCCACTTCTCTCCCTCTTTTCCTCCTGCAGCCAGTAGTTCGATTGGTTCAAGTGTTGGCTCCAGGCACTGAGGACAGCTTGGTTGCTCAGAGCAATGGCCTCAGGTGCTAAAAATAGCTTGGTTTATTCAATTATCAGCCACAGACAGGGTTGCTGGGTGGATTCTGGTCAGCACGCATGCAGGAGTCTATCTCCCCTCTTCTCACTTAAAAAAAGCAGAAAAAGAGCTCTGGACCAGCTTCAAATATCACTTATCATTCACCCTGTGTTCCTACCCTCTAATTTCTTTTGCAGATCTAGAATAAAGCCAGTTTAGCCCCAGGTCCTAGGTAGGAAGGGGTCCCGTGTGCTTTCTGTCTATTGGCAGGCACATGTCTATTTGGTATAGGCAAGGATTCCCCTTTAGCCTGCTTCTGAGCAGGGTCAGCAGTGAGGAGCCTCCTGGGCTGTATCTCTGGGAAGGGCAGTATGGCTGGCTGGCTGGTACTGCCTAGAGGCTGGGAGGGAGAGGGTTGAATTTCTGGCAAGCAATGAGTAATTGCAATATTTAGGAAGCGTTTATACTAAACAGGCACTCACTGTTTATCTGAAGTTTCCACTGACCTGGGTGCCCTGCATTTTCGTTTGCTGAATCTGGCAACCCAGAATGTTAGACAGTCATTCAGTGACATTGAGCAGGTGACATTTGAGCCGTGAGGCTATCTGGGGAGCGGGCATTCATGCTTGGATCAAAGATAGCTCTCTTTAGGCAGTGGGATTAATGGATTTGTTCTTTTTATTTCTCAGTGTTGTCTGAATGCCTTTGCAACAGTGATATGTGTCTCCTCTAATAAAAAAGAATAGATTAAAAGTTGGTGAGCGGGTTACAGTGTCGCGCGGTCAGACCAGGAGTGGCGTTTTGCTTCATTTATCTTTTCTCTTTGCCTTTACTCTGGGCTTCCAGAAAACCAGACGCCAGGCCGCCCCTCCCAGTTTAATGAGCCCCTCTCCTTTGCCTCTTTAATACATCATCCGCCCTCAGACCACATATTGTGAAAGTTTGCATATAAGGGCAGCATTTACTCTGCAAACCTACCCCCACCCACTCCACCCCCCACCATTCCAAAAAGAAGCAATCACATGGAATATGGCTTTCTTACACATCAAGGGTATTTTCTCAACTAATTTCTTTTATTTTCTTTCTTTTTTTTTTTCCGAAGTGAGAAGTGGGAAGGCAGTCAGACTCCCGCATACACCTGACCGGGATCCACCCGGCATGCCCACCCAGGGGCAATGCTCTGTCCATCTGGGGTGTTGCTTGGTTGGGGTTGGAGCCATTCTTGCACCTGAGGCAGAGGCTATGGAGCCATCCTCAGTGCTCAGGGCCAACTTTGCTCCAGTGGAGCCTTGACTGCGGAATGGGAAGAGAGAGATAGAGAGAAAGGAGAGGGGGAAGGGTGGAGAAGCAGATGGGCACTTCTCCTGTATGCCCTGACCAGAAATTGAACCCGGGACTTCCACACACCGGGCTGATGCTCTACTGCTGAGCCAACCGGCCAGGGGACTAATTTCTTTTAAATAACTGTTTGGGGAAGATACATTAAGCTAGATCAGAAAATATAGGTAAAATGTTGGAATAAAGTGGTTTATTTTCAAACAAAAATACTACAATAGCACTGTTTCTATATATATTATTATGCATGATATGGGATCTTTAAACAGGTACGGGTTTTGCTAAAGTAATAAGTGAGATACTGTGAGCAGATATGTGACTGGTTTATTTCTATGTCTAAGCAAAGTTTGTATGTTCAGGGAAGTCAAATAACTCTTAAAATCTTCCCTGGAAGGTTGTGGGGCGAGTAGCCTTACAGTCAGGGATGTGCGGGGTGGGGTGGGGGGCATCTGAGACCCTCTGAGCACTGCAGGCTTTTCCATTTTAGAGGTTACAAAAATTAATAGCTAACATATTTTTAATATTTTTATTGATTGACTTGAGAAAGAGGGGAGACACTGATTTGTTGTTCCCTTACTTATGCACTAATTGGTAGTTTCTTATATGTGACCTGACTAGGGATCAAACTCACAACCTTGGCATATCAGGACAATGTTCTATCCAGCCAGGGGTATAACATATCTTGAATACAATATCCTCTCCTTATCCATGGGAGATATGTTCCAAGACTCCCACTGGATGCCTGAAATTGTGGATAGCACCAAACCCAATATATTCTCTGCTTTTTCTATGCATGTAGACCCATGGTAAAATTTAATTATAAATTAGCACAGTAAGAGATTGACAGCAATTAATGAAACGGGACCAGTTATAACAATATAATGTAATAAAACTCACAGTAATGCTGCATCTCTCTTTCTCTCTCTCTGATAACTGATCTGATAACCCAGACAGCTGCTGTATGACTAACCAATGAGGCGTGCCACCCACATGGATGCAGTGGACAGAGGGATGGTTCACATCCTGGGTAGGAGGACTGAGTGGGGTGGCCTGAGATTTCATCACACCGCTCAGAACGACATTCAATTTAAAAACTTAAGAATGATTATTTCTGGCATTTCTCTCTTAATAATGTTGGCTGTCAGTTGACCTTGGGTAACTGAAACCATGGAGAGGAAAACCACAGATAACAGGGGATTCCTGAACTTACGATGCAACCAGTCCTATCATAGCAACCCCAGTGATGGTATTTCTACCCGTTTCATAGTTCAGACCTTAGGCTGGCTGGCTCTACAGCCTGTACATTTAAATGTGTGTGTGTGTGTGTGTGTGTGTGTGTGTGTGTGTGTGTTATGGGAAATGTCAACCATATACACAAGTAGAAATAGTGCAGTGGATCCACATGTGACCATCACCCGGTTGTTATAACCTCACTTCATGGCCCAGAGCCCACCTGTCAATCAAGTAACATGATCCAGCTTGTCACAGCCCGTTGTCACAGAGCCTGCCCATGTTAAAATCCTAGGTCCTCCACTTGCATGCTTTGGGACATTGCACACACTCCTGTGCACATGCCTCTGCCCCCTCGTCTGTAAAATGGGGATAGCAGCCTTGCTACCTGCCAGGTGTGTGCTGAGCTAGCTGGTACTAAGTGGCACGCTCACTGTTTGACGCGTAGGAAGCATGGCATTATTGGATTACTGTTCCTCTTCCCTACTCCAGTGGAAGCTGCACAATGGCCGAGGTGGCTGGATAGCTTGTGAACAGTGGGTATTCCGTAAGCGTCTGGGAGTGAGTGCAAGGGAACCGCTCTGCCTCAGCCTAAGGGCTTTGCCGCAGGGGGCTCACTGTCTTTCTGCAGAGAAATTTTCCTGCCCGGTTCATAGGTGAAGCTACTCCAAACCTTTTCAAAGCATAAACAGGCTTTAAGAGAAACTGTATACTAATGCAAATGTCAAGGCACCTCTGGCTACAGTTAGCAAAATAAACTGAGTAATGAATGCATTAGCGACCTCAACTCCTGGCATTGGGCCTCTAAGACTTTGGCTTTGATGGGGAGCCTGCAGAATTATTTCTAGGTGAACTGGAGTCGCCTTGTTTTTGTGGAGGTGAGCAGAGAGCTGAAGTACTCCCCATGTTAACTTCCAGGCCACTGGCACAGAATAGAGTGTCAGGCCAGCCACAGGAGCGAAATTGCTAAGAAAAAATCAACGATAAGTTATCTTTCTGTGAGCCGCTGCCTCAGGCAGAGCTGGGTTCCTATCACACCTCTGCCACTTACCAGCCGGGATAGGTCACTTCCCTTCTTGAAGGCACCACTGTGCACTCGTCTGTACCATGGAGGTTGTCATCGTGAGTCTCATCACGAGACTTCATGAGCTAATCTGAGCAATGTCACTTCTGTTACCTCGAATCTTCCTGATCAGCAGTGCCATTCACAGTTTATCCATACATACTTTCCAGACAAGAGAATGGAGGCTCAGAGAGGTTGAGTGACTTACTCAGAATCACACGGCACATAATTTTAGCTTCTGTGTGCCAAGAAATGATTAAATAAGCTAAACGCTTGGCTGTTGTTTATT
Source organism: Rhynchonycteris naso (assembly GCA_037038555.1). Classification (NCBI taxonomy): domain Eukaryota; kingdom Metazoa; phylum Chordata; class Mammalia; order Chiroptera; family Emballonuridae; genus Rhynchonycteris; species Rhynchonycteris naso. The sequence continues at coordinate 17,258,149 of CM072996.1, forward strand.
TAAAGGTAGTGTGGGGGGTAATGAATGAAGTCCTCTGATTCTGTGCATGGAATGGAGATGCCCAAGACCCAGGGGCAGTGGGTACTTCTGATCAGATCATAGTCACTGGAAGGTTTCCTTTAACTAGCACGTTGAGCTATTGCTAGTGGTTTAAAATGTTTATGTGAGTCCCAAGTGTCCCATCATCGGGGTGGCAGGTGCAGTTAGAAACATGGAATCAGAAGAGAGTTTATTTATAATGGGCCTGATGAATCCCCCAAATGAACTTGTCAGTCAGACCAAGAAATGTAACAGTGGAGGAACAGGAAATTAATGATTGTTCCCTCGGCATAGACAGGCTCTCCACCACCAGGCGCATGATTTGCTGGCTGTCAGCACATTTCTCTCTCCCCCAGCCTGCTTGCTAGTTATTGCTGTCAATAGCAGCTCCATGCAGTACCTCGGAAATGTGGGTCAATAAACTCGGCACCTGCCAGTCGAAATGACCTTTATCATTACCTGGGAAAGGAGGAGGAAAGATGTGGAATTCTTTCCCCCCCTGTCTTCATCTCCCTCCTTTATGACACTGGCCCTGTGTCAGACCTGTGCTGATTGCTGAGGGGACTCAACGACACAGGAAGAATGCATGCCATGAGCCAAGAGCCTACTCACACGCTCGGTGAGGTGCCTTGGGACCCAGGAAGGTGGACGGGCAGGTGACAGCACAGCCTGCGTGATGTGGTAGATGGGGGTACTCTGGCTTTATGGAGGAGGTGATGAGTGAGCGGGCTCCGGAAGGTGCATAGGAGCCCGCCAGACGGTCCTGTGAGAGGAATGTCACAGCCACACTCAGAGATACTGTGGGGAAAATAGCTGGAAAAATGGCCCGGCCTGCCCCTGCTCCCTCTTGCATTATTCCTCCTCTTCCTCCTCTTTGTTTTTTGTTGTTTTTTTTTCCTTTTGTTGCTTTCTTTTCCTCAGGAATGAGCCTTTGGTGAATTTTAACAGTTACCCTAGGGCAGTGGTCGGCAAACTCATTAGTCAACAAAGACAAATATCAACAATACGACGATTGAAATTTATTTTGAGAGCCAAATTTTGTAGACTTAAACTATATAGGTAGGTACATTCCTTATTGAGGTAGTGCCCACATGTGGTATTTTGTGGAAGAGCCACAGTCAAGGGGTCAAAGGCCGCATGTGGCTCATGAGCCGCAGTTTGCCCACCAGGGCCCTAGGGCAAGACAAATAAAAATATGAATGCTGTGTTCTTCATATGATATGATATGATATGATATGATATGATATGATATGATATAAATATATATAAATAATATAATATATAAATAATATAGCATATATAACATGAGATAATATAATATATAATATAAATAATATATAGAATAGAATTTCATATCAGGTACTACTTTGAGTATCTACACTGGCAGTAAAACCATCAGAAGATCGCTGAGGCTGAGAGGTAGTGGCTGTCTGCACACTGCTCTATCTGCAGTCTGCACAAGGTAGGCCTGTGATGAATGTGTATGTTTTAGAATGAGTGTCAAGCACTCTGCCTATGTTACGTTGGATCTCAAAGCACAACAAAGGTGAATGGGAGACTATATCTTGTCACCTACATGGAGCAGTTAGAGTTGTTTGTTTAAACTGTAAACCAGAGCATTACACTCCTTGCCCAAAACGTTTTCCACTTTATACCTGTAATTATACCTAAGGCCCTTGCTTACTCCTCCAAGATCCTCGGGCTCCTGCTGCTCCAACCTCACCCCTGCCCCCGGGCCTTTGCACCCACTGTTCCATCCCGTATCCTGCTTTTTTCACCTTGGTTCTCTCCAGCACTTCCTTCTCTTCTGATCCGAGGTCCTTTCTTCTCCCCTCAGGAACCTCTTTCTCAGCCCTCTCCTCTGTGTCATTCTGTCACTTGTCATTCTTTTATACTGTATATGCGTGTGTTTGTTTACACCTGTCTCCCTGGAACACAGCTGACTCTCAGTAATCACTTGTTGAGTTTGTCTTGTCCAGTTATATTTATGTATTTCTAAACTTAATCAATTCAGCTACCCTATGACATAGGCATTAAGGTCCCCATGCTCACATAAGGAACTTAGAGCATAATTAACAACAAAATAAGCAGCAATTTATTGAACACTTTTCCTACACCAGATCCTGTGTTAATCGCACAACATTTATTATCCCATTCGATTATCTCGATGACCCTATAGGCCTTCCCTGACCACCTTACTACAACCAGCACGCCACCCCAGCCCACCCTGACACTCCCTAGCCCCATCTGTCACAGTAACTATTTACCACTTAAGCCATTTCACTCTTTAAGCCTTGCTCATTTGTGTGAAGTTTCTCTCCCTGCTAGAATATAAACATCGTGTGAGAAAGGACTTTTATTTTTTCTATGTTGCAGTCTTTGCTATACCAAGAACAATGCCTGACATGTCACAGATGCTCAATAAGTACCTTTTGATATTTCTGAAATGCCAAATTCTTTCCACCACAAAAAATAGAAAACCCCATTTGCAGAAGAGGACAGTTTCCCACACTGCATGTACACAGTGAGCATCTGAGTACTTCACATACCACGTGACTGTCCCATAAGCACTGTATCCACCCACTTTCTCCCCAATATTCTTTCTTTTCCAACCCCCAAGCCAGCCAGATAGTAACCTTGTCTAGACCAAGAAGGACAGAGCAGGCTCGTGGGTGGATAATTGCGTCTTCCCTATACTGTGGGTCTCTGACAGCAGGTCGGGACTAGACTCTGCTGACTGCTGTTGCTGGTCCCCTGAGTTCCTTAAGAAATGGAGACAAAGGGGTAAGCCGAGATGTGAGGAGTCCACAGCTTCCCCATCCTTCTCGGACAGTACCACAGAGAGCCTACCCACCATTTTTGCATAAGGGAAGAACCAGTTTTCTTATTTTTATGCCTTAGCCTAAACTATTAGTCACTGATTGTGGTAGACAGTCAATAGACATGTGTAAAATGAATGGATGGATGGGTGGATAGATGGATGGACACACTGTCAAATGAAGGAATAAACAACTGTGTTGAAAATAGGGCAACTGATCACCTCACACCTGTCAGAATGCCTGTCATCTGTTGATCAACAGACAAGTGCTGGCGGGGATGTGAAGAAAAGGGAACACTCGTGCACTGTTGGTGGGAATGCAGATCAGTGCAGCCACTGTGGAAAACAGTATGGAGTTTAACCCTACTTTCTTTGAATCCAGTCTTCTTCTTGACCTTTGCTTACCACTCAGGATGCGAGCTCAACCACAATAATCTATTTTCAGTCCAGAATCCTTTCTTCATCTTCTTCTTCTTTCTTCAGTGCCATCCTTGATTGTTTAAAACAAAGTATTTATGTATCTTTGAATACGCATATACATGTACCCAGCTCGAAATTCCAAAGCTACAGGAAGGTTGGGGTCTTTCTTGACCCACATAAGCATCCCCCCCACCCATTCCCTTAATGCCAAACTTGAAGTGCCCTCCTCCCTTTCTGAAATCCTGCAGAAATGTTTACTGTGTCTTCTCTGCTCTTCAGGATTGCTAGCTTTATGTAGGGCAGGGACCATGGCTTAGTCTTATCTGTGTGTCTGAGTCTTCATAGCACAGAGAAAGGGATAGCAGTTGCTCAGTAAGTATCTTTGTAATGGATAGATAGATGGAATCCTGGGTGGATGGATGGACAGACATACAGATGGGTTAATACTTATTTTGTTGTTCCTCAATAAATTAGGAATCATCCATTCAGATTTCAAATACCCGATTGTCTTGTAATTACAAATGATCAGCAGTCAAGTACGTAGCAATTTTGAACACATAAAATTGCACCATTCATAAATTGCGCTATGGGTAACTCTGATGCTTCAAAGTAGCAGTAGTTCTCTTCAGCAAACAAATCAATATTTACTTACTATAACGTACTCTCTACTACTATATGTTTTTGCAAGTAGCTGATAGACTGGGCACAGTCTTTTTCTACCTGGAATTTCTATTTTATGGAGTAAAGTAATTACTTGTAGACAGGTAGAGGTGTCTTGTGTTCTACTTAAGCTGGAGTCTCTAGGGAAATTACATTTTGGTCTCATCTGTCAACACCAGGCAAGGACAGCAGGCACGCCAGGTGCTGACCGAGAAGTACCGTAAAAGGGAACGTACAATGTCTTGGCTTGATCTGTGCCGGGCATCGCGTGGGGTGCTGTGTGTAGATGGTATATCTTGTTTCATTTCCTATCTGTGCTGAGAAGAAGGTACCATGATCTTCATTTGACAAAGAAACACCGAGGTCAGAGAGACCAAGTAACTGTAGGAAGGTCACACAGTGAGGTTTTCAGGCAGATTCCAACTCAGATTTCTCTCACCGGGCGCCTGAATTTCTGATGGTCAGACTGTCCCCTTTTCATGTGTCTTTTTCTTTACCTTTGTTCTAATGAGTCTTGGAAGTGCGTCTCCCCCCTTACAGCTGTATTGGAGAATAGATTTCCCTACATTTTGGAGTAGAATTGCAGTCCCCATGGCTCCGTCCCCTTCACCGGCACACGGCCTCCCCAGCTCCTCACACACGTTCTACATTTCATCTCTCAGACACGTTTAGGCGTCCACTCAAAACCTCTGTCCTCCGGGAGCCTCCCACTTCCACCGCTATATGGACTCTGCCCCAAAAATCAGGGCATCTGATTTTTAAACAATCAGGTCTACCTCTCAGGGACTCAGTCTGTGCACCTGTCCAGTGGAAACAGCATACAAGCGACAACTGTGAGAGCCCAATAAGATGATGTGTGGGACACCAGTGAGAAAATGACTCAGCACTGCTCACACACAGGGCTCATCAGAGCAGCAAGCGCTGTGCTCACCGACACCAATTCTGGGGTTCCTCCCGGGAGCTGAGGCCTTTCGTTCATTTGTGTGTGTGGCTCAGTGTCTCCGCACTGAGATGTGAGGATGTGGGCCACCTGTGCCCACCCCCACGGGCCTCGTGCAGTGCCTGTATGCAGTGGGCACTCAGCCAGAGTGGACTGAAGGAGGACTGAGCATGGCGGTAGTGGAGAGACCAGCTGGGTAGAGGGAAAGAAGCCTCTGCCTCCTGGCCGCCTCCTCAGACTGCTTCCAACCCCTGGTTCTGAGACGGCGGGAGTCTACCACCAGCCTAGGGAGTCTAGGGACCTGGATGGCCCCCAGGCTCTGCAGAAATCCAGGGCACCTGGGTCAATAGCCCCTGACCCTCCTCATGCGGGACACTCTGACTTCTTTTTTCTTTTTCTTTTTTTATTTTTTTGACAGAGACAAAGAGTCAGAGAGAAGGACAGATAAGGACAGACAGATAGGAAGGGAGAGAGATGAGAAGCATCAATTCTTTGTTGTGCCACTTTAGTTGTTCATTGATTGCTTTCTCATATGTGCCTTGACTGTGGAGCTACAGCAGACAGAGTAACCCCCTGCTCAATCCAGTGACTTTGAGCTCAAGCTAGTGAGCCTTGCTCAAACCCGATGAGCCCACGCTCAAGCTGGTGACCTTGCGGTCTTGAACCTGGGTCTTCCATGTCCCAGTCTGATGCTCTACCCACTGCGCTACTGCCTGGTCAGGCTGCTCAGTGACTTCTGATGCAGTTCACAGAGCGGGAGCAATGGATGAGCATTGAGTCCAGACCCCTCCTCACAGATGGGAAAACTAATGCCCCGAGAGTAGAAGGGGCTTGCCCATAATCACAGTGAGCAAATGGCAGAACCAATTTGGAATCTAAGCCTCCAGACCCTCAGTCCAGTGTTTGCCCACCATGCCAGCTCCTGGCCAGCCTATTTAGGGAGCTTTTAGGAACTTCACGGGATTGATGTCTAGTTCTGAGGGCGTTCTTGTGACTCCACATTTCCCACGGCCTTCCTGGACTTTTAATAAATTTCTTCCTATACTCCTGTCTACCACAGGGCAACAGGCCATATCCATGGTCCCAAAGAGCCTGGGGTTGTGGCCACCTATGGTCAGGAGATAGTCAAGGCATGAGCGAAGGTACAAGGAAGACACTTTAAGGGACGCTTGTGAATAGAAAATTTCCAGGCTGGTGGCTGCTCTTGAGAATGTGAAGTCTGGGGAACACCATGACCTCTCAGTGGCTTGGGACCCCAAGAGGCCTTTTTAGTTCCATGATTTACAGCTGTATCAGGTATTACTGATATATTTTTAAAAACCTGAGTATCTTCAATGTGTACAATATGATGTGTTTGGACATATGCTCATACCTGTGAAACCATCATCATTATCAAGGTAATAATAGACTTTACCTCCAAAAGTTGCCTCCTGACCCTTTGACTTGTTTTTGTTTGTTGGTTGGTCTGTTTGGAGTAAAATGTAGTAAAAGCACTTGACATGAACTAGACCCTCTTACATCTGTTAAGAACACAGTCCCATTAACTGTGGGTACTATGTTGCCCAGGAGATCTCTGGAACTCCTCTTGTGGAACTGAAACTTTATACCCATTGAGACCCCATTTCACGGGGTCTTAGTGGGAAGAGAGCTTCACACTCATCTTCATTTCCATCTTGTCACATCCCCCAGAACTGTGTCCCTGGAGCCCGCAGGGGAGGTGTCCAGGCTGTGGGACCTTGACCCTTGAATGGAGAACGTCACCACGCAAGCAGCTTTTGTTTTTTCATGAATGACTCCGTGAGTTCTCTTGTTGCCTATTTATGCGCCCATCTGGTCATTTAAACACTTAATAAGCGCATTCCACCCCCCCAGCCCCCACCCCATTAAATGTCCTTGTGTTAACCCCTGGTGGTACAGAGATTCCGGACCCGTGGAATTCACAGTCGAGTGGGAAAAATGAAACTTGGTTCCTCCTTCTCCCATTCCCTCTCTCCTCAAGCCCTTCCTTTCTTTTTCCTCCCTTCTGCGCTCAAACATCTGCCAGACTCTTGTCTAGGCCAGACCCTGGCCTGCCCATCAGGTTGTGCACAGAGGGTCCAGTTGCTAAACACTCACCTTGTGGAATGGAATGCAGGTGGGGGGATGGCCTGGAGATGAAAAACGCTTTGAAGGCAGACAGAGCTAGGTTTGAATCCAGGTTAGCTATGGGACCTCGAGCAAATCTCTGCACCGCGGTAAGCCTCAGGTTTTGCCTCTGGGTGTGGGTTTGTATTTGCCTCTCCTACAGAGTGGCTACGAGTATTGCATGGGGTAATGCAGGTAGAGGATAGCATCTTCCCTATCACTCTGCGATGGGTAATAATGAAATATACTCAGCATTCAGCGAGGCCTCCCAAGAATGGGATCGATTTGGCTCGGATGAAAGAGAGAATAAATCTCAAAGACAATGCGATTTGTCAACAGTGAGTCTGACATGCCCTGGCCAAGGAGAAGCTTAAGAGGCTGGAAAACAAAGTTGCTGCCTACCCATAGTCCTCCAAACACTTTTCTGAGAATGTTTCCCTGTGTATAAGCAGTTGTCAGCAAGTCTGATGTTCTAGGGTTCACTGCAGGCCCCTGGCTAGGCCCCTGGAGGGAGTCACTGACTGGCGGATTTCTACCCCTGTAATGGCCAGGGGAGCCACCTGCTAGCAAATAGCAGAGGAAGCAGAGGTCCCTGGCAGTGTGGTGGTGAGGCAGGCAGCAGAGAAGCCTCTAGGACCTAAGTCAGCCTGGCTGCTGGGTGACAGTTGTCTGGAGAACAGTGTAGAGTGTTTGTTATCACCACATACTCCCTCTGTTCATTATAACCCAAGCCGGTGGCTGGAACCGTCAGGATCGGAAGGAGTTGGACTGTGTAAGGCGAGGAAAAGGAGATGGAGGCTGTATGGGCGGGGGGGGGGGGGGGGCTGCGAAGCTGTGCTTCTCTGGTGGCCAAGGTCCTGTTCCTAATGCTTTTCGATTTCTGATTCTGACTCTGGATCGAGTTCCAGAAAACACAGGATTCTACAAGGGACTTCCGGTGCCATGTTGGGGGAAAAGGCAGACTTTGGAGAATAGTTGGATTCCTATTATGGCTCCCCTTTTAAGGGACTGTGGGATCCTACATGACTTTACCACTCTGAGCTAAAATGGGTTAATAAGATCTACCTTATGGGACAGACCTGAAAAAAAGATCTGTAAGACACATACAACAGAACCTGGTAGGACTTCCTTTTTCCCTGCCCTCCTCTGACCTGTGTAATAGGCTCACTCCTGTTTTTCCTCCATCTCTCCTACATTTTTAGCTTCTCTGTTTATGCTATCCTCTAACACTTGTCCTGCCTCTCTTCTCCTGGTTGCCTCTTCTGTTCCTTCTCCTCCTCATTATCATCATTGTCTTCATCTTCCTTTAAGAGCCAGTATACTGCTGCCTCCTCCAGGAAGCCTTCTCCAGCCAGCCCTTAAAGAATTCATTGCTTCCTCTTGGGAACCTCATGGTATATATTTTTATGCATCTGTGCTATGTGTTCATTCTGATTCATATTATTATAAAACCTTTAACTGTTGTCTGTGACTTCAGCACACAGGCACTTCTTGAGGGAAGGGACTTCTTCTGGGCACCTCTGAGTGCTGGGTGTCTGGCAGACGGCCTGGTACGCAGTTGGTACTGAGGAAGGCAGGAGTGCATCCCCACCGTGGCGCATTGGCAGCTCTGCACGTGGGTGGCTGCAGTGAAGTCTCACCCTGGAAGGAACAGAAGGCAGACAGGGAGCGGCTAGCATTTGCATCTTAGCGATGCCTAGCCATGTGTATTTCACCCAGTTCCCCAGCCACCCATCAAGAAAGCATGGCAGTCGGGCGGTGCCCACGAGGAAACTGAAACTCGGGGGCGGGGGTGCTCACTTCTGCAAGCACACGCCCTTGAGATCTTAAATAACTTATTATTTCTGAAGCCAAAGCTCATCCTTCTCTCACCACTGCACGTATCTCTCCAGGAAAGAATGATTCTGGTGTGATCATAGCTCAGTGTTAATTTCCTGTCCTTTTGGGTTTTCTTTTATTGAACTTATTTCGGTGACACTGGTTAACAAAGACCCACTCTCCTGGTTATAGTCACAGACCGACAGTCAGGGAACGCTTTCTCCATCAAAGTGTCAGACCAGGAAGGGGCTCTCAACCAGGGTCCACACTGGAGACCCGCGACATTACATGGGGACACGACAGATTTGTACTTTGCCAATCTCTCCTTGTAATTTTCACATTTCTTTCTATTTGTTGTTTCATTTGTTGAAGATGTCTTAAAATACAGTTTACGCTCATCACTACTTCCAATTTATGGCTGTTATTACCTCTGTTACTAGACCTCTTTATTTAACATGTCAATAAAGTGTATATATATTATGATAGCATAGTTGCCTTTGAAAGTAATGTTTTGATCAGTGGCTTCTTTTGTAATGCTTTTTTGCATGTGATTTTATGCACTTCAAAACATTGTTCCAAGATGTGGCCCGTTCGCTTCTCCAGACTGACAAAGGGGTCCTGGGCACAAACTTAGGAACCCTGTTTTCTAGACTGAAGTCATTTTTAGCATTGATGTGAATGAATCAGGCTATGGTGGGAGCAGCAACCACAACAATAAAAGCAAATGTATTGTGGAGCGGTTCACATACGTTCGCAGTCATTCACTCACTGGTTCGTTCATTCATTCATTCATTCATTCAGCCATCCAATAAACATATGGGTGCCTGCAACATACCAGGCACTGGGCTGCAGTGAGCATGACAGAGTCCCTGTTTTCACAGAGCTTTTATTATCTCATGTAATCACCATGGTAACCTAATAGTATATTATCCATGGTCCATGCATGAGAAAACTGAGGTTTGGAGGCTGAGTGAGCTGTTTAAGTTTTCTCAGCTAATAAGTGACAGGACCCAGGTATAAGCCCAGGGCTTCTTCACGGTAACACAATGGTGTTTATTTCTGGTTTCTCTGCTCACTGCTTCAGTCCCTTGGTTTCCTTAGATGCAAAACAATGGATACAATGGAAACGCTGGGTATTCTCTCCCCCCTTTCCTCCTGCTTGCCTTTCCACCTTGTACTTCTTGGGAAGCCACATATTGTTATTAGAAATCTGAGCTGGAAGGACCCTTAGAGATCACCTCATCATTGTATAAATGTGGAACCTGAGGCCCCAGAGAGGGGAGAGGGTCACCTGGGGACACACAGCAGAGTGAGGCAGAGCTGGACCCCTCCAGCCAGTGCTCCTCCTGCTAAGTGCACAACCCCGTTTATTCTCCAGTGGTGGCTCGGGCAGCCCCCGGCCCATCCCAGATCACCAGGGCCTCCACCCTGCTGGGCAGTGGGCACGCTCCCGAGCAGCTGCTGCTAGAACCCAGTGCCGCCCACTCTGCAGCCCATCCTAATGAGCTTTTCTCAGACGGGGCTGCTGTGCGGAGCTCTCAGGGACTCCATGGGGGCAAGTCATGAATACATAATCCTGAAGTCTCCACATTTGTCACTGGACCTCTTTTTTTCTTTTTAATGTAACGATGGGATTTGCAAGGGGCAGGAAAGGGGGGGCATAGGCAAGGAGGAGAATTTCTATGACTAAACAGTCGAACCAAGTATAGGGAGGAGAGGGTGGCTTTTTGCCAAGGAATGGTGGCATCAGAGATCAGATGGACCACACGGTCCTGGTGATTGTGAGAGTGGGGGTGGGAGTGAGGGCTCGTGCTTTAGCCAGCACTCCTGGGGAAAGCCCTGACACGACAAAACTTTATCGGGCCACTAGCTGGTGGGCCTGACACTTCCATGGAAATCTGCTTTGTCCCACGCCCAACTCCCACCCTCAGTTCCTTAGATTGGCCCCTCTGTAATCTGTCATAGTGCCCTGTCTTCTTAAAGCGTCTATGATAGCTTATATATAGTAGATATATCCATATAGACACATGTACATAAACATGAACACAGGTATAGACATAGACATAGCTGTAGATATAGATAGATATGTGGACATACACATAGACATACAGACAGACAGACACAGGCGTAGGCATAGGTATGGACACAGGTGTATAGATGTAAACATAGACACAGATACCACTATATGGACACAGTTATAGACATGACACAGGCACGCAAGCAGGCACAGACATAGGCACCCACAGCTATGTCGTATGCACGAGTGTAGCTCTAGGCCTAGGTGTAAACACAGAGACAAGTGCCTGCTGGACGACTCCATTCCATAGGCTCAACTGTACATTCCAGGGGAACAAAGCCCTCGTCTGCTTTGCTCTTGTCTGTACACACACCTAACCCCCAGGCCCCCGGGGCCAGCGCTGAGTAAATATTTGTTAAATGAACAAGTGCATTTCCAAAATATACCCACCCCTTGGTAAGGTCCCTCTTTGGGCCTGGTGATGACGAGGGTCTTTTATACAATCTTTTATCTCGTTGCACGCTGGCCATGACCCCGTGAGTTGAACGTTGCTGTCCTCATGTCACAGATGGGCAGTGGACCCTCTTGTAATCATTTTCTCTCTGTCCCCAAGGCCACGCAGCTGCTGGGCCTCACTTGTCCCTCCCCTTCCTTCACGGGCTGCCCTTATTCAGTGGACAGCTGAGGCCCGTCCAGCGCGCCGCGCCAGGGAGGTGAGGGAGGGGGACTCTCAGCACACAGGAAGCTCACGAGCCACTGAACGGCACAGGCAGCAATATATATCCTGGACCTAACTCCCTGCCAACCACAAGAGCTTGAGGAAGGGGGAGTGATGAGGGTCTGCTACAACACCAGTCCCAGAATGCCCAAGTGGGAAGGGCTCTTATAAGGAGGAAGGCAGGATGCATCGGGATTGGAGTCAGACCCACCGGAGCAGAGCCCTGGCTCTGCCACTGGGACCCACCGTGGACACAGGGCGAGCCCCGTCACCCCTGGAAGTGTCAGGGTCCTGCCTACAACTATAGGCATTTATTTGTCAATCAAAAAAATGGGGGTAAATATAGCCCCACCTCAGGGGGATATGGGGGAAAGGATGAGATAATTAATCCACGTTAAGTCAATGTTATCGTGAAGTAGTAGTTCTCCATAGATAGTTACCATTGTGTTGTTACTCATCGTGATATTATACAGGCCCACACCCCCACTCCGCAAGCTTGACTGTCCTGCGCACATCCCAGAAAGTGGCCCTCTGTCCTGCGGTGGCTTCCCCACGCGGTGGCTTCCCCACGGCGGCCAGCAGCAGCAGGCCCTTGGGGGAGAGAGGCCCAGTGCCCCAGGGCTCTACCTTTGGAAGAGCCCGGAGCTGCCTCCCGGTGCTGCTCACCCATCTGGAAGCCTTTCCCCACCTCACCTTTGCAAAGCAGTTGCCATGGGCAAGGCACTGTCCTAACATTGTGCCTGTCTCATCTGCAGCTAGTTTCCAGACAGCTCTGATCTTCCAAACCGGGCCTCCGTTTCTTCTCCTATAAAATGGGGGTGATGGTATCATTTATACCATTGTGTTTTGAGAGAGAGAGAGAGAGAGAAAGGGGGGAGGAGCTGGAAGCATCAACTCCCATATGTGCCTTGACCTGACCCGTGCAGGGTTTTGAACTGGCGACCTCAGTGTTCCCAGGTCGACACTTTATCCATTGCGCCACCACAGGTCAGGCTATACTATTGTGTTTTTTATGAATATTAAGTTGGTTGACACATAATGCTTGAAACATTTCGTGGCATATTATGAATGCTCAATGAGCATTCACTCTTGTTATTGTTATTGCTATAATATATGTGTGTGTTTGTGTGTGTATGTGTGTGTGTGTGTGTGTATAAAACTATTCTCAGCTGTTAGTCTAAATAAAAGCAGGAGCTGCTTTTAGAGCCTTTGGGGTCTGCCCACAGTTCACATGTTGAAGTCCAGAACCGCCCAGGTCTGGGACAGAAGACCCTGTCTAGCCTGGCTGCCCCATTCATGTCACACAGCCCCTCCTCCTCCACACTACAGTCTCCTTGCATGGTGTTGAGGAATCTTATACTTCTAGGCTGTGACATGCTGTCCCCTCCACCTAGAATGCCCTTGTCCCATACTGGTCTCCTTCATTGGACTCATCTGTGATTCCTGCTCATCTTTTGTATCTCAGTATCACCTCCTCGAAAAAGCCTTGTCTCACCCCCACTCCAAGGTGCGTGTGGTGGGCGGAGACTCTTCTTTATGGTCCTGTGGCCCAATGATAGTGCTAGGCAAACTTGTCTGTTTGTTTTCTGCTGCCTCCCCAGCACGTGATGTCACATTCGTTCCAGTGCCCTCTGACCAGTGCCTATGTTCCTGACCAGTCAGTGCCCAGAACAAATTAGGCATCGGTGAGACACTTGAATAAACGAACAATATGAGGCCCAGGTTCACCTTCTGTCTCCGGCATTGAGCTCCTTACATCCTTAAGGAACAGTTCTTGCAACTTTGACATACATCCAAATGGCATTAATTACTACTGGTTATTGGGCACTTTTTGTGTGGGGGACATTTTACATATATTACCTAATTTATTTCTCATCCCTACTCTGCCAGCTACCTAGTAAGATTCCCACTTTTCAGGTGAGAAAATGGAGGCTCAAAGTTGAAGGGACTTGCCCCGGGTCTCAGAGACAGTGAATGTGAGAGGCAAACCGACCTCATCTCCACTGTCTTATACTGGTGCTCCTGCCATGGGGGGCTCAGAAGGCTCCCTGAAACCCACGGGGAGGTGAGGTGGGCGGGAAGGAAAGCTTGATTTTTATCAAGCTCTGTTCTAGTTTCCTGCCTCCCTGGGAGCTCAGGAAACAAAGCCACTAGTTGTTATCCAAGCATGATTAGTCTGCACCCTTGGGGTCTTGTCACTCTCTGGGCCCTGTGTCATTCATTCACACCTCTCTCTGAGTGACACAGACCTTTCCTGGTGTTTATTAAGAGCAGGCCATGTCAGCATCTGTCCCAGCCACCCTGCCTGCTGCTCCCTGCGTGGGCTCAGCTGACTCTACCAAATGGAACCCAGGTGATGCATTTGCACTGGAGCGATCAGGCAGGGAGGGGTGGCAGTCTCTCTCAGCCTGGAGGAGTCTGACTGACTCAGTTCTGAAAGCAATATTTTTTAATTTTTTTTTTTTTAAATAGAATGTCAGAGTGGCTTGGAAATAACTTGGACAGTGTCTGGACTCAATAGGTGCAGAAATAGAGACAGAGAGAGGCCAAAGGAGAGCTATAATCTTAATCATCCCAGTACCCAGCATGCAGCAGATGCTTGGATATTTGTTCAATGAGTGAACAATGAGCAGATTTGAACTGGGTTTTTGAGTTTGGAAAACGTGTGTCTATGCACCACGTCACTGCATTCTCAAAATAAATCTACCCGGTTGGGGCTAGAAAGATGTGCCCACTTTACAGATGAGAAGACTGAAGTTCGGAAGAAACCTGCTATAGGAGAATGAGTGCAGGTTCTGGACTTGGACATACCAGAGTTCAAATCCTAACTCCAGCATCGACCTGTGGGTTTTCCCATGTAAAACAGGGAATAGCACCCTGGCCTGCTGTGTCTTATTGTAAATACAGTTTTACTGAAAGATAGCCATACTCATTTACTGCATTTTGCATATTTTCATTGTGTATTCTCTATGGCCGATCATGTGCTATAAATGCAGAATTGAGTCGTTGGGACAGAGGCTGTGTAGATGGCAAAGTCTAAGATATTTTCTGAAGATTCGCATAGAAAGATTGCTGACCTCTGTTCCTGTGTTGCCTGGCGTGGAGTGTTAGGTACTTAATGTTGGTCTTTCCTTCTCTCAAATAAACGAGAAATGGCTCCCTCGTGGTTCTTTTTCTTTCTTTCTTTTTAAATTTCTTTTAATGCTTATATTTTTTATTTTAGGAAGGTTGGAAGAGAGAGAGGAATATTGATCTGTTTCTGTATGTGCCCTGACTAGGGATTGAACCGGCAACCTCTGAGCTTCAGAACGATGCTTTAACCAACTGAGCTATCCGGCCAGGCTCATGGTTCTTTTTCTAAGACTTTACATGCCTTGTAAATACCACACTGTAACACCAGAGCCTGGGGTTAGAAGGGCTGGTGTCATGTGAGGAACGCTGGACTAAGAACCAAGAACCAGGTGTTTCAGACCTGGCTCTGTCCTACTGAGTGAGCTTGGGGATATCCCTCTGAGCTGTGAGTAGTGGATTGAATAGTGCCCCCCCAAAGTTCATGCCCACCCAGGACCTCAGAATGTGACCTTATTTAGGAATGGGTCTTTGCAGATGTAGTGAAGGTAAGGTTATATTGGATTAGGATGGGTGTTACTAACACCCGTCAGTGGCGGCCTTGTAAGACAGGAAAAGACACAAGAAAGAAGGCCAGGTGACAAGGTGGCAGCAGTTAGAGTGATGCAGCTGCACACCAAAGGATTCCAAGGGTTGCCGGGAGCCATGGGAAGCTACGACAGGCAAGGGTGGATTCTCCCCTAGAGCCTGCAGAGGAAGCATGGCCCAGCTGACGCCTTGATTTTGAACTTCCAGCTTCCAGCACTGTGAGAGAATAAATTTCTGTTCTTTAAGTCCCCCGGTTTGTGGTACTGATTATGGAAGCTTTAGGAAAAAGATATACTGTGTCTTCCCCTTTTCTTTTGACAGGAATGGGGGCCATTGTGGCGTGCACACAGGCCAGGGGGCAGCGCTGGGAGGTACGCCAAGGTTGCCCAGACTCTGCCCTCTGGTCTTCTTCCTCTAAGACAGGGAGGGACTGGACGCAGATTTCCACCAGCTTTACCGCGATAAGAGCTCTGGCTTGCCCAGAGGCACAGAGCAAGTTGCACAGGCGAAACCGTGGCTGGGAGAAAGCTCAGGACCTGATGCCAGTAGACTTGCATGCACACCCTGGAGTCCCTGCTGCATGCTGTGTGAACCCGGACAAGTAACATAACTCCCCAAGACCCAGTTCCTCGGACAGCACCAGGGGAGTGAAAACAGGTCCCTCATAGCACTGTAAGACAGCACAGGAAGGAGCCAGGCATGGTTCTCTGTGCAAACCAGGTGCTCAGGAAGTCATAGATGATGAGGGTGATGTTGGTGGTAATGGAATTTCTGGCCAAGCTAGGACCCTCACCCAGGTCTGCCTGTCATCGCCAGCTTGCCTCCACCCCCAGCGCTGGTCCCCTGATCCCATCGCCCCTGATGGTTGAATGGGGCAGCTCTACCCTCCAACAGACGCCAGATTCTGGCCTCAGCAGCCAGAAAAGGGGGGGGGGGTTGAGTCCTGTGTTAGGGAAATGCCAGCACCTACCTTGAGCACCTTCTCTCACAGGGGCCCAGACCCTTCATTTTCCCAGCCTGACACAATCGCTCCTCCAGACAGGAACAGCCCCTGTGTCAGGTCCTTGTGTTTTAAATAATGTTCCCCTCGTGTAACTGATGTTTATGTAGAATCAATCCTTTTCACAGCTAACAGCCTCCTATTTGGATGGCCTGAGCTGTCTCCAGCTTCCCTGGAAGGTGTTATTTTTTTCCCCCTCATTTTCCTCCTCTTTTCCTTTGCTTCTCTGTGGGGTTCTCTGTCTCTTCTCTCAGGTCTCTGTGCTCTTTTCCAGGCATGCATTCTCGGTCTTTCTGTCTCCTTACTCCACCCTCCCCTTCTCCTCTGCCCCTCTCCTCTTCCTACACTCCTGCACACGTTGGTTCTGTTACCTGCCCAGTTTCTCCTTTCTGAATCACTATTTCTTCTGTTTCTCCCTCTCTGTCTTCTCCTAATCTAGCTTTTATTTCTATCTCTCTTGTCACACATTTTCTCTGCCTCCAGCTCCTCCTCTTTTAACCTCTATATGATACCCTTCTGGATCTCTCTCTCTCTCTTTCTCTCTGTCTATTTTCCTATCCATATTTGTCTCTCCATCCATTTATCCATCTGAATATCCATTCATCTACCCATTTATCCATCCACTCACCCACCCAATCACTAAATATACATACATACAGACATACATCTAAATAGCCATCCGGCCTGACTTGTGGTGGCGCAGTGGATAAAGCATTGACGTGGAACACCGAGGTTGCCGGTTCGAAACCCTGGGCTTGCCTGGTCAAGGCACATATGGGAGTTGGTGCTTCCTGCTCCCCCCTACCCCTTCTCTTTCTCTCTCTCTCTCTACTCTAAAATGAATAAAGTCTTTTAAAAAATTAAATAAGTAAATAAATAGCCATCCATTTATCCATCTATCCTTCTATCTTCTGCATGACTGTGTTTCTGCCCCTTAGTTTCTCTTTCTTTCTTTCTAGCAGTTTCTGTACATGTCTATCTCTTTTCTTGTCTCAGGTTGTCTTTCCTCCTCTCACTTCCCACTTATTCTTCTCCCTAGAAGGACATTCATATTTTAGCAGCCTTAATGTGTTCTTAGGATCCTCAACTCTTTCCATGATTCACGGGTGACGAGTCTCCCAAGGGCTTCAGTTCAGGAACCATTCATTCTTTCCCCCGTCCTCCTGTCACCCTGGCCTCCCTCTCTACAAAGAGAGAAGAAGGGAGGGATGCCCTGCTGCTCTCCCAGCACGTTCTCCTTTGTCCCTGTGCTACCGCCCTGGGCACAGAGGATTTGGAGCAGGAGCCCAGAGGAGGGGCAGGCCAGGAGTGTCCTATTAGAGAGACTCGGTGAAACTACTGATTGGTGGAGACCATGCCCGTACCTTCTGGTGTTTTCTCTGTTTCATTTGAAAAATATTTACTTAGTATAAGTTCTTCCCAAAACTTGTGCCAGGGCTAAGAAGGGTTGAGTAAATCTCCAACCCTTCACTCCAAAATCTTAATCTCTCTACGAAGCATGGAGCTGATGATTAAGATTAGTTAGGTAATAGAATAGCAATGTTCTCAAAGGGAAAAGGAGTTCATTTTGGCTGGGGGAAGTAGAGAAGTCTTCACAAAGGAAGTCGTATATAGTAAGCTCTGGGGAGGTGTAAGGCAGTAGCCACAGCCGCCATCACAACCGCCTGGCCTGTGCAGGTTCAGGTTTGATTCAGACAGACGGTAATGAAACAACGGAGCCAAGAACTGGTGGGCCATTAGCTTTAATCCTAGCTCTCACCCAGCAGACGAGAAATACACACAGTGGGAAAACACTTCTCTTTCCATTCAGGGCTCCCAGAGCCACTGACTCATCCGAGTATTTCTAGACTCAAGGGTTTCTACCTCACCAGCCTTATTCACCTCTGTTCCCCATCTCCTTCTCTCTGCACAAACTTTGCACAAACTGGCTTCTCTTTCAGCACTCCGCCATCTTGACTGCTTCTCCTCTGCAATTCTGACAGCAGGATCTGAGAGAGAGTGCCCCGGTCGGTCTCATTTTATAGTGTAGAAATTAAAACCTTTAAGCCAATATACAAATAAGGAAGTCTCTGATACAAAGCCACTTATCTGAGGCACAAATGAGATTCCTCATAAGAATGCACCACCTCACATCATGCAACAGTCAAGGGTGTGAGTAAAAGATTAGTTTTGAAAAGATCTTAGTATTTAAAGGGTGGAAAAGGCTTAGTCTTAAAACTAAGCCTTAGGCTATAAGGACCCTGCCTGCTTACAGCCTGTCCCCCATACCCAATGTAAACTATAAGCGAGCAAACATATACACCACATTTACAAACTTATTTGACTAACAGGAGGTCACTGCTGCATCCCAGGACCTACTCTTTAGCCTGGTCCACAGTAAGCACTCAGAAGCAGTGCAGTATGTGAATGAATGAACGAACGAACAAATGAATTTAAACAGTTTTGAAGAATTCTTGGGAATTTGTCAGGGAGAAAAGTTGGAGATGAGTGTTCTAGACACCAGCATGATTATGGATTCAGAGAGGTAAAGGTCGACACTGTGTTCCATTCCCCTTTTCAGAGCTGGCCCACCTGTCCCCAGGTCATGGCTGATGGCCTACAGCTGTGTCCCTTCCTGAGTTTTTTCCTTTAGCCACAGGGAACTACCTCACCCAAGAGTACCCCCTTCCAGATGGCAACCCTTGTCCAATGTCTGGCTGACCCAGTGATGCAGAGGCCTGGACCCCTGACCTTTATTAGGGACATCTCTACAGAGCCATCCCCACTGCTCTAGCGCTCCCTTCAGGACCCACTGAGGCTTAGGACCCACCGAGCATCAACCGCATTGCAGGTCAACCTCTCCCTCGCCCAGTCCTGCCTTGCTTACTTCCTGCAAGTATATCCCAAGAGGGCTCTTTAATAACACCGCTATGTGCAACTCTCTGTTTCAGAGTCGGTTTCCAGGGGACCTGAACACTGTGTGTTTAGGAAAAGAGAGGCCTATGACTAGCAGATAGAGAATATGAGGAGAGGGTAAATGTAGATGGCCAGGTGGCTAGGGAGCAGGCTCTAAGGGCTTTGAAAGCCAAGAAAACTAATTTAGATTTTCTTCCATAAGTAATGGAGAGCTATTGATCAGAGAGGTATCTAATTAGAGCTGGAATTTAACAAGTTCCCTGGCAGCCAGTGTGAGCAATCAGACAGAAGGCCATAGGACTGGAGACAGGAAATAAGCTGGGAGACCAAACCCTGGAGCCCCAGGCCAGAGGAAGGAAAGATTGGGAGAAGGGAGAAGAGTGGTCCAGAGACCACCAGGAGGGCTCAGTGCCCTCTTCTTGCTACATATACATATACAGGCATCACCCCTCTTTTACAGTTCTGGCTTCCACAAGTCACGTGTCTTGGAAGGGCATAGCACTTCTTCTCATTGCACATGGTGCCCCTTTAATAGTTCCTGCAACTGTGGGCATCTTAGATATTGCAGGCCTAGAATATTCCTTGTATGGGCTTTCCTCAAGAAAACAGCCTCCAGCAGCTGCCATCTGTATCTCTCATCTAGCAGAATTTTGGATGATCCATGAATCACAATAGCTAGTCCAGTTTTATTCGTTGGAAGCCTCGTTTGAGGGAGTCGTGAGTCGTGCATTTGCCTTGACCTTCCCAACATCTCTTGTTACCCGTCTTGATGGTGTCACATGTATGCAATATTTAGGATGCGAGGGCCAGACAGGTCTGGATTTGCCTCTTGGCTCTTATTAACTGTGTAATTTGGGGTAAGTTCCATCCCTTTCATAGTTTGGATTTATGTCCATGAAGTCTGAATACTAGGAATGTGGCCATTTTGAAGAGTTACTATAAGCAGGTCTGGAATCTGTAGAAACACAAATGGGCTGTGGCTGGTTGCTCAGTTGATTAGAGCATTGTCCAGATATGCCAAGGTTACAGGTTCAATCCCCAGTCAGGGCACATACAGGAGTCTACCAATGAATGTGTAAATGGATGCAACTGCCAAATGATGTTTCTCTCTCTCCTTCCCTCCTTCTCTCTCTCTCCTCCCCCTTTCTCTCTTCCCTTTCTCTCTCTCTCTCTAAGATCAATAAAGAGAAAAATAAATAAATAAAGAAGCTGGGCAGTGGGAAGAGTTCTGTTTGGACTCAGGTGGAGCGTGGCACAGGCTTCTGTTCTGCCGTATTACACAGGCTGGGTGGCCTTCAGCCGATGCTTCTTCACCTCTCAGCCACAGGGTCCTACGGGTAAAGTGGAATGTGGATGCCTACCTTCCAAAATTATGAAGATTGATGAAATAAAGGGCATAGAGCTCCAAGTACAATTTTATTTATCACAACTAGACACACATCATATCATATGATGATAAGCCTATTGGATTTTTTTTTCTTCTTACATTTTTTCAAATCTGTTTTTGTATCATTTTCTTGATTATAAATATAATAAGTGATGGAATCAACTGTAATGAATGCACATTTTAAGATTAAAAAAAAAAATCTGATGACCCAGGTGTCCATGGGGTTTGACCATCCCCTTTCTCCCCAAGGGAAGAAGCCATGCTGTCCACATACTTCGAGACCATCAATGATCTGCTGTCGTCCTTTGGACCAGTCCGCGACTGCTCTCGGAACAATGGTGGCTGCACTCGAAACTTCAAGTGCGTGTCTGACCGCCAGGTGGACTCCTCGGGATGTGTGGTAAGTGCCCACTGACTCGTGAACCGGGTGCGGGCCCAGGGTGCCTGGGCTGCTTGCCGGAGACCTCTCCCTGCGAGGGGGAGCGGGTCGTGGAGGAGCACACGCTCACCAATCCTACCTTCGTGGCCTTTGGCACACCAGGCTGCCTCGGTTTCCTCATCTGTAAAATGGGACAATTAAAACTACCCCCTGCCTGACCAGGCGGTGGCGCAGTGGATAGAGCGTTGGACTGGGATGCGGAAGACCCAGGTTCGAGACCCCGAGGTCGCCAGCTTGAGCGCGGGCCCATCTGGCTTGAGCAAAAGCTCATCAGCTTGGACCCAAGGTTGCTGGCTCCAGCAAGGGGTTGCTCGGTCTGCTGAAGGCCCATGGTCAAGGCACATGTGAGACAGCAATCAATGAACAACTATGGTGTCGCAACGGCAATGAAAAACTAATGATTGATTCTTCTCACCTCTCTCCGTTCCTGTCTGTCTGTCCCTATCTATCCCTCTCTCTGTCCCTGTAAAAAAAAAACAACTACCCCTCGAATTGCTGAAACAATGAAGATATTAGTTAGCACTTTAGTCCCCAATATACAATAGGTCCTTGAGAGCTCCCCGCTTCGGAAGCTTGTAGCTTATTTGGGAACCGGCAGGGCGTGGTATGTCTTACTATATACATCAGCGAATGGGTGGAGGCATGTTAGTGCACTGTCCAGGAGAGAAAGTTTGAGTTGAGACCTGAAGGCTTGTTGAGGGCTTCCTGGGGAAGCTAGTGTTGGAACTGGTTTCAAAAGATAGATCACTCACATTAAGAAAAGAGCAGGGATGGCGAACGTGTGCAGAAAGGATGCAGAGCTGGTTTGCAAGGAGCTTTAGTATCTGGTGTGGGGTAAGGACACAGAGGAGGACCTGTGTTGCCTTGTCTATAAGAGGGCGTCTAACTGGATATTTTTCCTGCATAGAAATGACCCAGGGTGCTTATTTAAAATGCAAGTTTTAGGATTCCACGCATGAGATTTTGATTCTATGAAGGGTTTTAGGGTCCTGGCAACCTGGATTTATAACAATTTAATGAGCATAGAGGCTGAGGGTGTCTTGGAAGCAAACCTAGGAACCATTGCCCTAAAGGCTAAATTTCTTACCCTGGCACTCGGAACCCTTCTTGGTTTGGTCCTCTGTTCTTCATTTCACACTAGAGCCAAATGGAACTAATTAGTCATTCTATGAACATACTTGCCTGTTTACTGCCTCAGAGCCTTTGCTCAAGCTGTGCTTTTTTCTCCCCCTAAAGTGAATGACTCCCCCAGCCCATTTAGCGAACAAATGGACCACTTTTTTGGATTCATCTCCTTTGTAAAGCTTTCTCCATTCCCTGCTTTGAGAAGTGACCATGCTCTTCTAAAGATCATGACTGTTCTTCATCCCTACATCTGTCACCTCACTGGTGATAATGTATAGCACAGCCTGGCTTTTTTCTCACCCCAGAGCTGAGGAAGAACCCATGGAATCTGTTGATTCTGTTCGGCACCCCAATAGTACCCATCTCAGTAAATGAAAAGGAAGAAAGAAGAACAGGAAGGGAGGGATGGATTCAGGAATGGGAATCTCTGTTCTGGATGAGGCTTTTGGGAAGTGCCGACATAACAGCTGGGGAATGGACAGCGGCCAGGAGACCAACACAAAGAAGCTTCTAGAGAGTGAGATCATGCAATGAAACTGTACTTTAGGCTTGAAGATCAACGTATCTTCAGAGGTGGATGGGAAAGTGGAGATTTTATTGATTGGAATTCTTAAGATTGTAAATGATGGAGACTCAGTTCAAACTAGTTTTGGCAAAAAGAGGAAATACGTCAGCTCAAATGGGAGTCTAGGCACAAAAGGACCGAGAGGCTCAGACAGGGTCATCGGGATCCTTCTCTCAACATTGCTTCCCTGAGCACTGGGTCCTGCTCTGGCCACTTCTCCTCTTCACTCAGTGAGTCCTTCGGGACAAGAACATCTCTTTCCTCTTCCTCGGAAAGTCACAGGATGCCATCTCAATGGGCCAGCTCAGTTTTCAAGCTCATCACTGTACCAGTCTCTGAGGTCACGGGGAAAGACAGGGCTCATCCCAGAGCCAGCCAGTCAGGGGCTTGGGCCAAGTGGCAGCTGCACGTAAAACAGTGGTTCTTAACCTGGGTTCTATCGAACCCTAGGGGTTCAATGAGTCGGTCTCAGGGGTTCGGAGAAGTCTCTGTCGCGGAGGCCAGAATAAAGTAATACTGTAATCTCTTGTGAGTTCATGCACTTTGTTGGTTTTGTTCTTTGAGCAAGGTGATGTTCATGCATGGCTCATTTTGTGCACCAGTAAAAAAACATATACCTATGTCTTGAATTTGGGAAAAAAATTATATTTTATTTATCACTAAAAAAGGGTTCAGTGAATGCGCATATGAAACTGCTGGGTTCAGTACCTCATAAAAGGTTAAGAACCACTGACCTCAAATATGTGGTAGTGAGTTGGGGGAAAGGCATAGACTCTCAAGGAAAAGCAGGGTGCTGGCAACAGGCAAGGGGCTGTGGCCGCGAGCTTGGGGTGCTTCAGCAGCTGTCTGCTGCAGAGAGTTGCAACCCAGCCCATCGTTGTACATATTGGAAAAGCAAGGCTCAGGGGGGTGGGGGGCAGGGAGGTTCTGCCCAGGTTTTCATTAGTGTTGTCTCCAAACCATGAGGCCAGTCGTTCTGAAAGGATTAAGTTGTCTGTCTCTCTTCCCTTGTCCCGTCAGCTCTCTTCTTCTGAACTAATTAAGCTCCTTATTGAGGATAGAAGTCCCAGAAGAATGAAACCTCAGAATGCAGAGAAGTGTGTGCGTGTGTGTGTGTGTGTGTGTGTGTGTGTCTAAGCAAGACTTGTCTCTCTTCTCCTCTATTGTTAATGTAAACTGGAGCGTTGGAGAGAGAGGAAAAAAAGGAACATTAGGTTTCTAGAGGGTAAGAGAAAATTCAACAGTTTGATGAGGTTGTCAAAGACCTCCCTCTCTAGGTTAAGGATCTGATGTTAAAGCTGCAACTTCAGGGCTCATTGGATGTCAGACAGGCTTTTCTCTCCACGACTTCAGGAGAGACAAATAAATGCCAGCTTTTCCACTGAAACTTAAAAGCTCTCTCATTGTTCTGTAGGATCTTCATCATGCCTACAAAGAGAACCTTTTTCTTACCACCCTTCCTTTGATAAACTCCATATGGCAAATAATAATAATAATGTCTTATATTTTTAGAACACTTTTGGAGTTCTCAAAGCACATCCACACCCACTCAATAACTCATCTTCACAACAAACTTGGATGGTTCCATGTCCTCACCAAGTGGATAGCAAACTGACTTTTCAAGGTCTCACCACAAGGTGGCAGGATGGAGGCCCGCGAGCCTGTCTTCAATATTATTCTTAGTGCTGGAGTCACTTTGGGTGGCTTTTCCCTGTGGAGCCGAGAGGAGAGGGCAGCAAAGGACTTTAGCAAGAATGCTGATCTGGGTGAATTCGGCTGAAACCCTGACCTGGTCATTGGAGAGCTTTAGAATCCGTGTTGACCTCATCAGCCTTAGTTTATTCATCTTGTAAAAAGGAAGCCGTTGTCTTGAGTTCATAGGTGTTTCTAAAGAAATGAAAGAATGTAACTGTAAACAATTTGGGATATACAGAGTGCCATTTATGTATGAGACGATGGGGCCACCGTTACTGATGATTTTATGTACTGGGTATGATATTTGGGGCCACAAAATTTCAGAAGCTCAGACTATTTAATTTTTTTTAATGTTTCTGTAACTGAATTTTATTTCTGCTCTGCTGCAGTCACTGGTCAGTTTAGGTTTCCTGCTCCTCCTTCTTCCTGAATATCTAAGTTCAGGGGGCTGGTGGGTACCTAAGGCATGGTGGTCAGGGGTTGATTTATGCTGGACCATGTCTTGTCAGTTTTCATGCCTGCTGTCATACCTGGCCCTCGTCCACCACTCTCCTCCAGAGTGTGCCAGGATCGCTCTGTTCCCGTGTGACGTTCAGGTGTGTGGTCCATCCCAGCATCTGCTGCCGCATTCTATTCCTCTTGACCACAGGTCATTTGAGTCCAGCTGGCTCTGTTCATCAGATGGCTTTTCCGTCCTCAGCTCTTTGGCACCACCCCGAGGTCATTAGACCTGAGGGGAGCTGGCTGAAGCCCCCTTAACCTAGACTGACCATGAAGGCATTTACAGGGGGCTGCTTTTATGCCAGGGAATGGCACATGACCACACTTGCTGTCCACCAAACACTACCCAGTGAGAGGTACAGATGCCCTTTGCCTTCAGATCCCTGAAACCCACCTGATTTTTCTAGTCCTCCTCCTCTTCTGTGCCTGGTGGGAACAGCGTACAGGGTACCCTTTAAGCATATTCGCCAGTATTTACCAGGTCATCTTGTTGGATTTCCAACATCCCTTTCTTCCCCCAGCTCAAATGACCCTTGTAGGTGGGATGGAAGCTACTTCCCTAACAGATCAGATTCTCTCATCTGTTGTTGTTACTATCATTACTGATACTATTTTACCTTCTGATTAGACCTCAACTTCTGAAACCCAAAATTAGGAGCAAGGGGAATGACTTCTTTGCTTACTTTTCTGGTTTTTCTGTAGTGGTCATTCTCCCCTGGGGACAATGTGGTTCTCAGGTATGCAGCTGCCTGAGGGTCAAAGGGTGTGTGGCTCCCCCAAGAATATCCACATCCTAATGCCTAGAACCTGTGACTATGTCATGGGGTGGGGATTAAATTGACAAATGAAATTTAAGTTGCTAATCCATTGATCTTAAAGAGAGAGATTGTCCTGAATGATCAGCGTAGGCCCAGTATAATCACAGAGTCCTTACGTGTAGAAGGTGGAGGCCACTGAGGAATCCAGGGTGACGTCACATCGCCAGCTTCGAAGGTGGCGGAAGGGAGAATACGAGTGAAGGAAAGTCTGTAGCAGTTGGAAAAGGCAAGGAAATTGACCCCCCCCCACACACACACAGAGCCTCCAGAAAACAAATGTAGTCCTGCCAACCCCCTGTTTTCAGCCAAGGGAGACTTTTAACCTAGAGACCTAGAGGAGAACCCACTTGCGTTAAACCACCAGTTCGTGGTAATCCAGTACGACAGCAATGGAAAACTAGTGCAGGGTGAGTGCTAACACGGAAAGGGAAGGTGAGCCCGGAGATGCGCTACGAAGAGTCATCCGGCTGTTTTAGTTCTCAGTTATTTCCAGGGAGACACTCAACTCCTGGTGGGGGGGCTGAAGACATAACACTGACTGACGCTTCAGAAGCCGGAGAGAGACCCGTGTCCCCGTTCTATGTACGAAAGAGTAAAAGCGTGCCATCTATTAGACGTGGTATGAATCTGACAAACATAATTATGTCAGCGAGGCAGTTTGCAAAGTAAGCTATGTTTCCAGTGTATTGTGTGCGGCTGCGTAAACACTGCAAAAATCTAATCAAGATAGAAGAGGAAACCAAAGAACACTACTGTAAGTGCTTAATCAGGATGCTGTGTCCAGGACACTGCCACCTCCTCTGCGTGGCTGCTGTCCCCTGAAACATTTCCCTCCAGCGGCTCCTTGGTATCTGCCCATTTTCCCAGCTCAGGGATGGTCCTTCCGTGGACTCAACCCCAGACAATCAAATGATTGAAATCTATCCTTCTCAGTCTCTTTTGAAAGAAATGTCACTTCACAGTTCACCCTCGTCATTCCAATGATCTGTTATTGCATAACACTCTGTCCCCAAAATTCAGTGGCTTAGAACAACTGCTGTGTCTTGCTCACAGTTGTGTGGTTCAGGAATGTGGGAAGGGCTCAGCTGGGGGGTTGGCCTCACTCAGATCTGGGTCAGGTGGGATATCTGGAGCTGGAGGATGTGCTCCCATGAGAGCCCCCTTCATGTACCTGTCTGGTGCTGGTGCTGGGAGAGCTGGCAGTTGGTCCTGGCTAGGTGGGCCCTCGGCTGGAGCTGTCAGCTAGAGGGCCCACCCATGGCCTCTCCATTTGGCTAGGGCTTCTCACAGCAGGAAGGCTGGATTTGCAAAGGAAGCATCCGAGGTCCGCTGTTGCCAGGGTCCAGGCAGAAGCTGCAAGGCTTCTTAGCACCAAGTTTCTATTCCGAAGTCCCAGAACATCAATTCCACCATGTTCTATCAGTCAAACGGCTAATTGAGGTCAGCTCAGATTCAAGGGGAGAGAATAGTACTCCCCTGTCCACAAGAGAAGTAGCCAAGATGGCGTGGCATCCTTGATCTGCCCATCTACCTCCGGCATGTACCCACAGACCAAGGCTGCTACAGCAGGAAGGGACCATGGAAAACTTCTAACCAGGTCAGCACTTCTACAGGAGACAGAACGACAGAGGCCTGGGCTGATGCAGGAGTCACTCAAGTTCATGCAGGCAGCAGGGGTAAACTTCCTTCCTCCCAAGGGTACTTCCCTACAGTTTGGTTCTCATGGCACGGACTCTGCCACTGCAGTGGTCCCGAGGCTGATGTAGCCACGCTCCTGTGTCCAGGACCGGGAGTGGAACAGGAGACAAAAACAAGAGCCCCCGCCTTGTGTTATGAGTGCGTTCACAAGACATGATGCCCTTCAGTGGGGCTGCCATGGTGACCTTGAACAAACCGCCTTGCATTTCTGCACAAGAACGTCTCAGGGGGCTGAGGGCGACAGGAAAGACCTGGCGTTCGTTAAGCACCACCGACTGGATGCCAGTCCACTTACATCCGTGGCAATGGATGCGTGCAACTGTGCTCCTCGATGGGTATCATTATCTCCATTTTCCAAGGGAGAAAAGCGAGTGATAGAAAAGCAATCATCCGCATGGTGACTGTGCCAGGCATGATTCTAAGTGCCCTGCTTATTGTAACCAATTTAATTCTCACAGTCGTCCTGTGAGCTAGGTTCTATGACTGTCTCCACTTCACACGGGAGCAAAACGAAACTGTCTGGTGGAGAAGGAGGGAATGCGAGGAGGCAGAGAGGAAGGAGGGGCACTGGGAGCCAATCCAGGGTCTTCACTGGACGTGAGGACAGAGGGAGATGCAGGGCTTTGCCTGCTGTCTGTATCCTAGGGAGCGACAGTGTCTTTGGGGAGGGGCGGGGCCTTCTGTCAGTTCGAGCCCCGCCTCTGGATTCCAGAGGAGTCCCACTCTGCTCCACCCCCTACTAGTCACCCTAGTCACCGTGAGCATTCTCACCTCCTCTTCTCCCTATTTTCCTTTTTCCATTTGACCTAAGATGCCATGTGGCCTCCTAAATATTAGGAAGAACCCTAGGACCCCTGATTGCCCTGAGATGCTGGGCGGCAACTACAAAAAAAAAATGCTGCCTCTTAAAGTCAAGATGAATAAGATATGACTTTTCAGGTATTATAAGTCAGACACCTCCTGCCACTGCTCAGCAGGAGGCAAAAGCTGGAATCTGGTTCAGTCAAGAAGAGAGAGGCTGCTTGTCTCCATTCCTCATCTTCCCCCCTTTGATGACTCAATTGGACTATACTTACAGAACTCAACGGGCGGGGAATCCACACAAGGAGGGGCCTCAGAGGGCAGAACTACTTCTGAGCACAGCCCAGGCACTAAGGACCAGGACCGGGACCATGGAAGCCCCACCCCATCTGCCTGGTGTTCTTCCTGAGTGGGTGAAGCAGGGATGAGCCTAGCTGGGTCTGGTCCCAGCAAGTGGCTTCTTCCTCCCCAGAAATAGACTCCCAAACTTTAGTCCATCCCTGCAGATCACTGATGGGGGGGTGTGATGGATTTGCAGTACAACCAGTACAAGTTTTATAAGAGGAATGATGCTTGCCACATTTTCTTTTTCTAAATGTGTGTGTGTGTGCGTGTGTGTGTGTGTGTGTGTGTGTGTAGAAGAGGGGAGATAGACCTTTGCATGTGCCCCAACCAGGACTCACCTGGCAACCATCATCTGGGGCCAGTGCTTGCAACCGAGCTATTTTTAGCGCCTGAGGCTGAGGCTCCACAGAGTCAACCTCAGTGCCCAGGTCTGATATGCTCAAATCAGTCAAGCCATGGCCTTGGGGGGTGAAGAAAGGGGTGGTGAGAAGCAGATGGTTGCTTCTGTGTGCTCTGACTGGGAATCGAACCTAAGACTTCCACATGCTGGGTTGATGCTCTGCCACTGAGCCAACCAGCCAGGGCCAAAAAAAATAATCTTTAGAAATATGCCAAGTCAAGAAGCAAAGCATATTTTAGGAGACTCAGAGACTCTTGGGTTGGGAAAGAGAACTGAAAGGGTGGAACATCTCCCGTATGGTGTCCTTACCCAAGTGTCCTCTGGTCAGACAGACAGGTCCTCAGAGGATTCTGTCCGAGCGTCTTCGTCAGCGTGCTAGTACGAATATGAGCCGCAGCACACCGGATCCTCACAGCTGCCTTAGGAGATGGGTACTGGTATCACTTCTATGTTGTCCTTGAGGAAATGGATTCAGAAAGCGTGAGGAACTTGCCCAAGTCCAGACAGCCAGATAAAGGCAGAGCAGGTATTCAAAGCCATCAAATTCTAAAGCTCATTCTCTTAACTCATGAGGTGACAAGTTCCAAAGACTGAGGGTCAGGTCGTTTGCCAGGGTAAAGCAAATGTCCCTCATGTCAGGGACCATAAACCCTTCTTCAATGCCCAAGATGGGTTCTTCCTCCTCTACGTGCAAGAATGTAGAAGAAGATGAAAGAAAATGAGAATGGGAAAAGGGGTGTGGCTTTGTCAGAAAAGAAGGAAATTGGAACTGTGCCCATTGACTCAGTGCCTGGATGCCAGGCTCAAACTTTATGGAGGGGGCGGTTAAAGGAAGGTAGCTGTCCCCTCATTGGGAGCTTTGTGTTTGCTCCCAATGTAAACTTCCAGTGGAGCCTTCCTTCCTTCCAGGTTGGGGGGGAGAGAGGAAAGGGCAGGATGGGGTTTCTTCCAAGGTTGTAATATGGAGCATTCTCATCAAGTCTATGCACCCTTTTATGACACTACCTATTTTATTTTTTGTGTGACATTTGAAACCTTCTTTATTTTTTCCCCTCATTTTATTTCTTTGGGACCCGGATCTGCTGGGTCTGATGGTATTTCCAGTAAGCTGGTTTTATTGTGTGGAAGTCATTATCTGTTAAAGTCAGGGAGCAGTCCTCACCCTTCTGGAGTGATAGTCTTCACCCTTTGATTCCCAGAGGAATGGCATGAGGGAAAGAGGCCCACTGGAGGCAGAGGTGGGAGGCAGCTGTTGTCCAGAGTTGGCCACCTGTTGGCTGCAAGTATGGAGCTAGTCACTTCCGGGAGGGTGTCAGCCATTCCTGTAGTATAGACCGTACCCTGGAACGAGAGAAGCAGTTTGGGACCAGCCTTGGGAGGGGCCCAAGTCCTTTTCATTTCTTGAAATCTGTGACCTCGTGAATATATATTCTCAAAGGGCAGCAGTTCTAATATTGGAAGGGCCTGAGGGCAGAGAATGCAGCATGGAGCTTAACGTGTTGGTTGGTGGGAAGCTGACCACACCTGGAACAACATCTCCATTCCTGCTGTGAGCAACTTGAGAGTGATGGTTGACATTTTCATTGTATTTTGTGGAAAGGGGTCCCTGTGAGATGATGTACTTTCTCCCACAGTCACCTTCACCTCCAGAAGGCCAGTGCCACATTTAAAAACACAGGTTCTGGCATTAGAGAAACTCAGGCTAAAAACTCACTCTGTCATTCTCTGGCCCTGTGGCTTTGGGACAAATCACGTAACAGCTCTGAGTCTCAGGTTCCTAGTGAGTAAAGTGAGGATAATCATGCCTGACAAACTACTCTTAGGATAAACTAAGATAACGCATATGTAAGGGGCCAGAGCCCGGCCCTATGTAGACAGAAGACATGGTAACTGTTATTATTATTTATTGTCCGATATCTCATTCAGGGATCATGATGGTGGTGGTGGTGGTGGTGGTGGTCCGGATGAGAGCTAAAATGATCTGAGTGCTTGTTTTGTCCCAGAGGCTCTGAGATGGGTCGCACTGTTGTCCCTGTTCTTACAGATGGGAAACTGAGGCAGAGAGAACTTGAATAACTCACTGAAGTTCTCACAGCTCCTGAGTTCTACAGCAGGGAATGTAAGCACCCTTATCCTTAACCAGGACAAATTCCCTTTTATTGTTAATGAAATTATTAGGGTAACATTACTTAGTAAAATTGTATAGGTATACAACTTTATAATACATCCTCTGTGTATTGTACGGTGTGTTCACTACCCCAAGTCTCCTTGCTTCACCATTTACCCCCCTTTACCTCCTCCTGCCTCCCCCCACTCCCCTTCCCTTCTGATTCTGATAGTCGCCATACTATTGTCTGTGTCTATGAGGCTTTTTTCTTTCCTTTTCTTCTTGTTGCTAAATCCCTTCATCTTTTCACCCAGCCCCACAAACCCCTCCTTTCTGACAGCTGTATATCTATTCATCTGTTAAGTCTGTTTCTATTTTGTTTTTTAGATTACAGTGGGGAATAAATTTTTTGTTGCATCCACAAAAACATTTGTTCTTACCTAATTCGAGTGTTCTGATCTAAAATCTGACATTAGTTTTTCTCTGTAAGCTACAGTTCTTTTGCAATTCAAGATTTTAGGTTTTCATCTTATTCTGAAATTTTCAACATTTATTTTAACACAGTGGTTCTTAACCTTTTTTGAGGTACCGAACCCACCAGTTTCATATGCGCATTCACTGAACCCTTCTTTAGTGATAAATAAAATATATTTTTTTCCATATTCAAGACATAGGTATATGTTTTTTTACTGGTGCACAAAATGAGCCATGCATGAACATCACCTTGCTCAAAGAACAAAACCAACAAAGTGCATGAGCTCACAACAAATTACGGTATTACTTTACTCTGGCCTCTGCGGCAGAGGCTTCTCCAAACCCCTGAGACTGACTCAAGAACCCAGGTTAAGAACCACTGGTTTAACATAATGAAGTAGAATGTCTTCTTGGGCATCATCTTTGTGAAAATATAATAATTTATATAATGCAGTAAATGCACTAATACACTAAAAGGTATGATTGCATCAGAATTTGTCTACATTTCAAAATAGAACATATTAAAACACTTATTTTAATCATAAAATTTGTGCAAAACTTATATAAGCTCTATTCAAGCAAAAATTTGTGTTTGTAGCTTTTGCATTTGTGTACTTTTTGAGGATAATCTCATTTGATGCTCCAGCAGTAGTCTGCTCACCACTAACAGCTCCAAGATTTTCGGGAAACTTATTAAGGTGACTGTTCAGGAAGTGAATCTTAACGCTCATGTTACATCCAATGTCATGAAAAGCGAACAGCATCCTTTGAACCAGAAGTCCATAGTTTTCTGCTTTTTTGTTGCCAAGAAAGTTCTTGGTAACTGCCACAAAAGACTGCCATGCTGCTTTCTCCTCCTTATTCATCTTCCTGGCAAATTCTTTGTCACATATGAGGGTTCGAATTTGAGGTCCATCGAATACACCTGCTTTTATCTTCTCCAAAGACAAGGCAGGAAAAGCAGAAATAATATGTTGAAAGCATTCCCTTTCTCTATTCAAAGCCTGAACAAACTGCTTCATTAAGCCTAGTTTGATGTGAAGTGGGGAAAAAATGATCCTGTCTCAATTAACTACAGGTTCGTTCATGATTTTTGCATCCCTACTTCCAGAGCTTCACATTTCGGCCACTCCTTCTGTGTCCAGTGTTACTCCCAAGCTCGGCTGTCCCACAAACACAGAAAGCAAGGATACTTCGTGAAACCTCTCTGTTGTCCTAGCAGGAAATTTTCCATTTTAAGATCCACACAAATAATCCAGTTATGCTCCTCATACTTCAGAAAGTTGAGGACAATTTTTATGTCATTATAATCTTCTCACAGATGAGTTAAATAACCTATTGGAACTGCTGCATAAACATTACCATTGTGTAGGAGAACACATTTCAGACTCCATTTAGAGCTGTCAAGAAATAGCCGCCTTTCTGTTGAACTGTAAGTGGTAACACCTAGCTGGCTGAGAAGACTACTAATATTATGACAGTAAACAAAGTGTTTGTTTTCGGAAAAAAAGTCCACAAAAATTTCTTCATGCTTCCTGAAATGGGATACTTTAGCTGACCAGTGAAGTACATTCTTTTCCTGAAGCCTGGAGACTAATAACTCAACTTCTTTCTTTGATTGGCCCAAATTACTAAGTCATTCAATTCGGGTTGGGTAAACTGCCGAGGGGTTAATGCTAAAGGGTCTTCTTCTGCTTGGCATCAGAAGAAAACCCTTTAGATTCTACAACCATTTTCTCATGCATCTTATCAAAACACACTTGATCACCATGTTTACGTTCTTCATCCTTAGAAGAAATAAAACATTGTAAACGAACCAGGAGTGTCTCAGAGTGTGGGATAGGTCATATTGCTGAAGGAATATTAGGATATGCGATCATATGCCGTTTTTTCTTGCCGATGCCCTTTGTATGGATCAGACAGAAATAACAGTCATTTCTGCGGTCATTAGGTTCACACCAAACCATAGGAATATCACAAGGCATTTCTTTGCGTTTTCCTTTTGTTCAGTCATGAAGCAATTCCTCACAATTATGACACACAATATGAGGAGCCCAATTCTTGTCTTGATCGCCAAGGGGAACTTGAAAATAGGCAATATATGCACGTGTCACAAATGATGAAATATTGTGCCTTTGACGTTGAAGTGTGTAACAGCCACATATATAACAGAAGGTGTCAGGGCTATTCTTACATTTACGCCTACTTGAAGAAGCCATGAGTCAATCTTAAGACAAAATTAGAGGGAGTTTTTATCAGATAATAATTTTTTACATTTAAAAACAACTACAATTATGTAAAAGTAATGTTTGTAAAACATTAATCGCCTTGTGGTTATGTTCAATCCAAGAGTCATTGACTTTTAACTCCTATTTAAAAACCAATGCATGCCATTAACTGTCACAAAAATAAATTAAAACTGCATAAAAACTAGAGCATGCACCAAAAAATGGATTTCAGATTTGGAATCAGCGATACAGAAATATATAGAAATAGTTCTTAAACCTCATGCAACAGAAAATGAAAAAAAAATTGTTCCCTAGTGTTATATTTGTTTATTAGATTCCATGTACAAGTGAGGTAATGTGGTATTAGTCTTTCTTGGCCTGGCTCATTTCACTTATGATAATGTTCTCCAGGTCCTTTCATGCTGTCTCAAAGGGTAAGATGTTCTTCTTTTTTATGGCTGAGTAGTATTCCACTGTGTAAATGTACCACAGCTCTTTCATCCATTCCTCTACTGATGTGTACTTGGGCGGCTTCCAAATCTTGGATATTGTAAATAATGTTGCAGTGAACATAGGGGTGCATATATTCTTTTGAATTAGTGTTTTGGGGTTCTTCAGCTATATTCCCAGATGTGTGATCACTGAACATATTCTTCATAACATCATTTGTAGTGATCACCTAATATGACATGGAGGGGAACATAGTGTTGTTGACTTTGTCTTATTGATGGACATTTTGAGTGTTTTCAAATTTAGTCTATTATAAACAAGGTTGCTCTGAGCAGAAGCCTCTTTCTGTGCTTTGAATTATTTATGGGGAATAGAAGCCTGTAAAGACAATTTTCAAATTGCATTGTGTTCTACAGTTTGAGAGAATGTATGGGATGGGATTTTTTTTTTTAAGGAGCAACACTGCTTCTGGTTTTCTGGATGATCCTGGGGTTAGGGTGCTGGTGTTCTTTCAGAATGCAGTTCAAAGGCAGTTTGGGCCCTGGCCGGTTGACTCAGGGGTAGAGCATCGGCCCGGCGTGTAGAAGTCCCAGGTTCGACTCCCGGCCAGGGCACACAGGAGAAGCGCCCCTCTGCTTCTCCACCCTTCTCCCTCTACTTTCTCTCTGTCTTTATCTTCCCCTCCCACAGCCAAGGCTCCACTGGAGCAAAGTTGACCTTGGCACTGAGGATGGCTTCGTGACCTCCGCCTCAGGTGCTAGAATGGCTCCAGTTGCAAAGGAGCAATGCTCCAGATGGGTAGAGCATCACCCCCTGGTGGGCATGCCCGGTGGATCTTGGTGGGTGAATGCAGGAGTCTGTCTCTCTGCCTCCCCGCTTCTCATTTCAGAAAAAAAAAAAAAGGCAAGCTGGGTCCAGGGGGAAGTCTAGCCAAATGGATCCCTGGGCAGGGGAGGGATAAAATAAAAGTAGCACTTTAGGGAGTAGAACCTGATGAAGTATGCACAATGCATGCGGGAGAGAATCCAAAGCCAGAGAGTAGCACAGAGCAGGGTGAGCCAGGCAGCTGGGCTCTCATCTCCTTGACAATGTGAGGGGTCAGGACCAGTGACTGCAGAGTCTCAATGGGGGTGCTGAGAAGCTGGGAAGACAGAATCCATAGCTGTTGGAATGCTAGTAATTACACATTTTTCCTTTGCTTTTTGTTGCTGTTGTTGTTCAGTGACCCATGCTCATTGTAAAATAAAATAAATTTAAATACTGCTGAAAAGTATAAACCGAGATCCACTCTTTCTACCACTTACTTGCTTTAGAGATAACTTTGTCACACTTTGGTTTATATATATCTTCCTATGCATTGCCCCCCTCTGCAGATACAAATATAAATAAGAATTTATATGCATGTGTTTAAAAATGGAAGCGTGAAAAGCATACAGTTGTGACGTTTGCGGATAACTTTCTGTATCAGAACTGCATGTCTTTATATGTGCTCTTCAAAGAACATGCCTTTTTATTTTGTTTTTTTAAAGACAGCTGTCTCCCTAACTTGATCTTAATGATATATAAACATTTTTCCTTATGTGAATCATCACGATGAGCAAATACAGTCCAGAAGTATAAGGGCTAAGCTTGGCTTGCGCCCCGTGTCCTGAGGTCCAGCCTGGGGCTCCTTTTTTCAAACAGCATAGCATCCTTCTCTTACCTTTCATCATCCTTCTTTTATCAATGGTCTGGGAATAAATACATAGGTGAGGAATGATCCTCTTCATCATTATGGTTAATATGAAAATATATCCCCTTCCTTCTGTTCTTTCATTTTTCATGCACTCTGCCTTACTAAGGCTTCACCCACCAGCCCAGACATCCTTGGAGACCATAGAAGTGGCGGGGGGTGGCAAATGGTTAGTTTGGGGCACAGGTGGAAGAATGACGGGGCTCTCACCACCAGCCAGGATCCCGGAAACCTGTAGCCTTGAGGTAGCAAACAGTGGAAAGGTTTTCTGAAATACTCGCTAGCCTTTCTCCTCACTGAGGAAGCAGTACCTGGACAGAGTTACGTGTGTTACTAGGAAGGATGGCTGATAAGTAGAATTCTTATCCAGCAGGGAGAACAGACTTGGCTGTGATGCAGAGTGGGTTCAAATTCTGTCCCTGTCACTGGGAAGCTGGGTGACTGTGGACAGGCTGCTGAACGTATCTGAGTCTCTGTTATCTTGTGCAGAAACGAGGGATTATTTCTGCACGTTTTGTGTTGTTGGCTAAGCCCAGTGCTAATAGCCGGACACCAGTGGGACCCAGTTTCATAACTCTCTCCTCCTAGGGTAGAGCTTGGTGACCCAGGAAACTTGGGCTCCTTTTCTGGCGTTCATCAATCTCTAAGGATTTCACGCACCATCACTGAAAGGAGCGGGGGTTTCAGGAGCCCACTGTCATGGTGATGGTATAGACCTAAGTGATAAAAGTCTCTGTTCATTGTGCTTCCTTGGTTAAGCCCCTTATACTTTCTATGAACTCAGAGAGTTGAACTTGATTCTCTCTGTGGCTCCTTCCTTCCCTTGAACAGTTTCTAAATCAATTCTGTGCTTAGGTCCCTCGTGGGAAGACCCTGAAGATCAGCCTACAAGACAACCAGTGGGACTTTTCCCCCTCCACTCTCCTACCGGGGAGCTGTTCTTTCATGCCCAGTAAACCTTCCTGCAAAACAGCATTCTGCGTGTGGGGGATTTCCAGCAGGAATGTCGTAACTAACCTCCATGATTTTGTTGTTGCCTTGTTTAGATAGCAAGGCGTTTCCACTGAAAACATCTTTGTTTCATGATAAGATTCTAATGGGTACATATACGAATGGTTAGAATGCAGAGAGAAGAAGAATATCACACTTAGTTATACCACCTCCAATAACCACCACTGACATACTCATATCTCCTTTTAGTAGGTTTTCTACATGATCTATATTTAGCGGTATCATTGCAAAATCTACACGTAAGAAAATGGGTAAAATAGTGCATACGGTTACATCAGTAGTAACTAAGTGGTGCCCAGTAACCATCTCCCAAGTCCGGAATTAGAATATCGCCACATTACAGAAGCCGTTTCCTCAGCACACTCACAATGCCTCCGTTTCTCGTTTCAGAAGTAGCCATAGCCCTGGCTTTTACACTAATCGCGTCCCTTCTCTTTTCTTTATAGTTCCCACCCCCCTGTGTATACATAGAACAATCCCTTTTCTTGTTGATGGTGGGTTGTCCAGCATCTGGCATATCTCACTATGCTAGGAAAACTGATCTTCTCCACTGGTTGAAGCAGAAATTGGTGATCGGTTGGGCCACAGTGTTACTGACATTTTAGCTGCATTCAGCACATAGCCCTATGTACTGACTGTGTTGGACACTGTGAGGCCCTGAAGTTACAGCTGTGCCCTGCGTCCTGGCAAGCAGAAAGCTCACAGCCGACTTACCTCGCCAAGAAATAGTGCCTTAGGCCCTGCCACCGGGAATCCCACAAGATAACCTCCTTTCTGCACATGCACAGAATGACCTTTCTCCTTTCCTATCCACTCCCTCTGGCCTAAGCCACTGCTTCCCGTCACTGGCACCCACACAGGCATATTATTACTTTATTTTTCAAGCTGATCCAAAACCCCTCAGGCTTTTTCTAAGGCATATTTTCAAATGTTACATTCTGAGTTCATTCTGGGTGATAGGAAGACCTTTCAGGCAGGGCATGGGGGCAGAGAGAGAGAGAACAAATGTCTCTTGAGCTGCTGCTACTCAGTGAACCTCTGGACCTTGGGTCCACACAGCACCCCAGCCCAGTCGTATCTCTGCACCCATTCCGCAAGTGTGATGGAAAGCGGTGTGCCCAGTGTCACCTCAGATCGGGAATGACAGCACCAGATCAGAACCCAAACGTGAAGGGCTGCCGTAACTTTGATGGAAATGTTGCGAGCGCTGGTCTGGGGCAGGCTCCCCGGAGCACAGGTCCCTGTTGCACTAATTGATCACACCGGGCAATGATGTGTGATGTTCTCATGCGCTCAATAGCCCCTAGACAAGGGCTTGCTGGGAGAGTTCAGAAGGATGGTGTGCACTTATCCCAGTGTCTGCCTGATATTTGTACTCGGTAAATAGCAGCTAGACAGGCTGTTGCAGACGCTTTGGAAATAAAGACGTGAAGCATCCTGCCCCGGGGCTGGATGGATGGTTCGTGCGTTGCTGTGGGCGGCAGGGAGGTGAGCATGTCAGAGCTGGCTCTTAATTCTCTGCCCACTTCTATTCACATTGGACACGGGGAGCCTAATGGTTCAACATATATGGCACCTGTCTCCACTCAAGGGTGGACGTTTATTTCTTTTTGTTCTTTCTCTTACATTGCTCTCTGCAGCAGCAACAACAACAACAAACATAAAATATGCAACCGCCCAAAATTACACTCAGCATACGCTGGATAAATATGTACTCACAGAAGCATATGTTCAGTAGCTGCTGCTCCCTGCTTTGCAAAGCCAGCTAGCTTACAGAATCATTCCTCACGCAAGGTCCAGGTGGTCCTTGAGAAGGTATGGAGTAAGGATGTAGCCTCAAGCTGCAAGTTGAATTTTTTTAATTACTAAGAATGGGGGAAGGGACATCAGCCAGTGAAACCCAGCAGGAAATGAGAAATCCAACTCATGAGGAGCGTAGCACTACCTACTACCTCTGCCGTCAGGCTGTGGTTAATATTCTGAGTTCATATTCATAGCATATTTAGAACAGTGTCTGGTACGTGCTAAGCACGCTTAAGTGTGAGCTATTATTGTTATTAACGAGCTATACACTGGCTATCTGTTATCATCCCCAGACAGTTTATAGAATGGACGTTCTTCAGGGCGCCTGGCGGATGCGCTGGGAAGGCGTCCCTGGTCTCCCTGGTCTCAGCCCTCGGGGCTTGTAGCTATCGTATAGAAAACATCAAGAAGAAGGTGCACGCTTCGTTTTCTCCCTGGCCCGCCCCCTTTGAATGGCTGTTCCTTAAGGGCTAGGGCTAAGGCTGCACAAACTTGGTGACCTGGAGGACAGTAGGCTCGGATGAGGCCAATGCTAAACTGAACACCGCTCCGTGCAGGGTCCTAGGGAGCTCGGGGGACAGTTGCAGAAGGCTTGATGCCTCCCGCTAGAAGGATAACCAACTGCCTGAAGAGGCTGTGGGGACAACCTGCCAGCAGCATCCTCAGGGGCTACCCCTGCGGCACCTCTTCTGTACGGTTCCCCCGCTCAGGTGCCAACTACTGCCAGACCCACCACCTGCCCTCTGTGGAATTCGGAACAGAGGAGAGCCAAGAAGGGAAGTGCCCAAGACCTGTGTCTCCTACTGCTCTGAGGTCCCTACTGGGAAAGAAGGATAACTATATATCCAGACAGCTGGCCAGGACCATCATGTGTGTGAGCAATCCCAGCCGCACATGTCAGCCCTGGTGTCTTTCCAGCTCTTTTCTTAGGTATAAGCCATCTTGAACTGGGACTTGCCACCCTCTCAGGGGCTTTAGCCAATTTCTTTAGTTGGTCTAGAGCGTCCTGGAGGTCAGGGACCACTGCACCTCCTGCTTCTCTGTCTCCATAGGACAGGGGCAGTGTGGTGGTACAAGGGAGAGAACATGGGCTTGGAGTCACCCACACCATGTTTGCACCCTGGCGCAAGTCCTTGAAAACTGATTGGCACGGGAAAGGTATTTCCAGCCTCAAGGCTGTTTTCTCTTCTGCAAAATGGGGCTACCAAGAGCAAGCTCATGGAATCGTGGGACTTCAGGAGGAGAATCAGAAAGACAGCTTAGCACCTGGCCCACAGTAGTGGGTGTGCAGAGCATGTGAGAGTCCTTGCTCATGTCTTCAGTGTGTGTCAAATGGTGCCCAGATGGCTGGGATGTGGGCACAATAGGTTGCTGGGATTTCACTAAAACTCAAGCCAGAATGAAGCAATGCATTACATTCCAGAAACATTTGCTATGCATCAAATATTGAATGATAATAGTCGCAGTAGCTAAACTTTTATAAAAATAGGCAGTTTACCAGGTACCAGGTGCTGTGCTAGGGATATTATCAAATGTCTAATTCTTTTTTCCCATCACGAGTCTCCGTATATATAATATTTAGGCTCATTTTATAGGGAGAAAATTGAGACTCTGGCATTAAGAAAGTGATTGGCTACATTGTACAGCTTGTAAGTGGCAAAGCCCGGTCACAGTCAAAGCCAGGCCTGCCTGACCCCATGGGTCACACCAGGTGATTCCCTGCCCTGTGCTGGGCGCTGGGTAGGGCTGAGGAGAGAACGTTGTGTATGTATGTCACACTCCCCTCAGACAGCCCAGAGACTCCCAGGGAGACACCCTGTGAACCAGACACTGTCCCAACTGCTAGGAAAGTAATCACCAAGGGACAGATGATGCTTTTTGGCCCTGGGCATCGGAAGGAAGTAGGAACTTCCACTCGAGGGTTTTTTGTCCTGTCCGTGATGCCACTGAATGTCCTCAGTGACCCCAGGAGGCAGCTAAAGACAGGTGCAATATGATGTCACTTATATGTGGAAACTAGCAAACAAAATAAACTGACAGACAAAACAGAGAAAGAGGCAGGGTCACAGGGAACAGACTAACAGCTGTTGTCAGGGCAGAGACACAGACAATAGTGTGGTGAAAGTCAGAAGGAGAGGGTTTGGGGGTAGACTGTGCTTGGGGCAGAGGGCGCACGATGCAGTGTGCAGATGATGTTTTGTTGAGTTGTCCACTTAAAATCTGTATGGTTTTGCAAACCAATGTCACCCTAAAATATTTTTTTAAAACATAAAATGAAGTGGGGAAACCAAGATCAGAAAGATACGGTGACTTGCCCAGAACCACACAGCTAGGAAGCAGCAGTGTCTGTATTAGAGCCCATTGCTTTTAGTCTTCTTGACATCCCTGTTTCTGGGGGTCAGGAAAGGGTCTGCGGAGGGGGCTCTGAGCTGTGAATGGTGGAATGTGCAGGGCTCTTCTAGAAGAGGAGGGCAGGCCTGGAGGAGGGCAGAGCGTGGACAGAGTCCTGAGGTCGGACCCTGCCTACAGCAGGCATTGCTGCTGGGTGTTTGCCTGATCTATTTCCAGACCCAGGTGGAGAAACGGGTGAGGCAGGGTGGCTTGGGGTGGGTGTCTGGGGGCTGCCCTAGGGGCTGGGGACAGATTCTGCCTTCTGCACTGGATGTCCCAGGCCCCTGGTGGTGCCCGCGACTGCAGCCCTACGATGCCCACGGCTATTGATCCCCTCATCCTTTTTTGCATGCCTTCCCCTTTCCTCCCCGTCAGCGTCACAGCCCAGCACAAATTGAGCAGCAGCCAAATTGGCATGAGTTGATTAAAACTCCTAGTAATAATGGGCTCTTGACTGTTCTGGTTGTCTAAATCAATGTCGGCAATAACGGACGGGCTAGGTGGCCTTGTTGGCAGATTGAGGCTGAGGAGAGAGAGGGCGGGGGACTGGGGACTAGCGGCGCCTTCTCCGCTCACCCCCGTACGAGGACATACTCCGGAGGCCTCCTGGCACAAGGATGGCCAGGTCATGCCAGTCTCTAATCCCAGGGATGGTGCATGCCGAAGGACTCAGCAGCCCCGCCTTAGCCTGTGCCAGCCTCAGTAACCTTGCCTGGGAAGTGGGCGGATCTTAGTGTTGCCTCTAAGCTTTGTTGTGGGAACTCAAAGAAATAGCTCATGGAAGAATGCTCAGCAGGTGGTAGGTTTCTTTCCTTCCTTGCTCCCTCCCCCACCTTTTC
Organism: Rhynchonycteris naso; assembly: GCA_037038555.1. Classification (NCBI taxonomy): domain Eukaryota; kingdom Metazoa; phylum Chordata; class Mammalia; order Chiroptera; family Emballonuridae; genus Rhynchonycteris; species Rhynchonycteris naso. The sequence goes on from CM072996.1 coordinate 17,300,064, forward strand.
TTCCCAGGATGCTGTGTCCGGTCTGAGTATCCAAGACCATACAGCCAGCCACCTCTCTGAGTCCCCTCATTTGCCATCATAGTGACTGTAAAGCCAGTAGTCGGGGTCACCATCACAGCAGCCTGACCCATGCAGGTTCGCATTGGATTCGGACAGGTGGCAATGAAACACCGGAGCCAAAAACTGGTGAGCCATCAGCTTTAATTCTAGCTTGCACCCAGCGGGCAAGCAAAAACACACACTGGGCTCCAAAACCCACACATTCAGTGCTCACAAAGCTACTGACTTATCCGAGTTTCCTAGCATCAAAGCTTTCTAGCTCACCAGACTTATTCACCTCTGTTCCCCATCTCCTCCTGCACAAACTCTTCCTCAGCACTCTGCCATCTTGGCTGCTTCCTCTCCTCCATGTGGCTTACTCTGCTCTACTCTCTAATACCTCAGGAACCAAGCGAGAGCTCAAGCTACTGGTCTCTCCCACTTTATACCGTAGAATCAAAACAATTAATCCAATTATACAAACAAGGAAGTCTCTGTATAATGGGATTCCTCAGGAGAGTGCACCACCCTACATTATCCAATCAGTCAAGGGTGTGGAGAAGAGCTTACTCTTAAAACCAAGCCTTAGGCCATAACGACTTGGCCTGCTTACATTACAGCCTTTCCCCCACAGCCATCACAAGCATAAGGGCAAATAATATCACCTGGGTGACAGGCTTCCATGTGGGCAGCGCCGTCTTTAACAAAGTGAGCATATTATATTTTATCTGCCGAACAGTGACCTTCCCAGCCTGTGTGAACCACCTGTGACCTCATGGCAGGCCACCTCCCTGTGGATTGGAGGTAAGAACACCTCAGTGGCAGTCAGGGGACCTTTCACGGTGGATGCCGTGAGCCTCTCCCATGCCGTGGGACATCCGGCAATTCCCTTGGCCCCTTCGGGCTTTGGTTTCCTCATCGGCAACGTGAACAGGATGACACTGGTCCTGCCTTCGCGTTGCTGGGAAGAGGAAGAGCTGCCTGTGGCGGAATCCCTCTGACCCTCTGCATGCGTGGGATCCACTCCCATTGCTCCTCCGTGCTTTTCCCGTTTGGGGGGATGTTCCAGGACATCTGCGTACATCATTTATCATTGTTTGAGGGCTGCCTCTGTGGTAGGCATGTGTCAGGCTGGGGACCTGACTGGTTCTCTCACGAGCCCAGGGAGGCAGGCGTTCCTTTCTCCAGTGGAAACAGAGGTGTGGAAACGGAGACGCAGAAAGGTCACACACCCAGGAAGCAGGGGGGGCAGCTTCCCTGGCCATGGCAGGGGCCTGTGTGGCTGACAGTGCGCCGGGCCTTCATTCACTTCTGACAGCACCTGTGCCATGCTGTCTCACTCAGTCCTGACCGCGATCTTCCCAGGGTGGCACTCAGTCCTGACCGCGATCTTCCCAGGGTGGCACTCAGTCCTGACCACGATCTTCCCAGGGTGGCACTCAGTCCTGACCACGATCTTCCCAGGGTGGCGCTCAGTCCTGACCGCGATCTTCCCAAGGTGGCACTGGGGGGCAGGGCTGCCCCGAGGTGGTGCTGTCACTCCACTTGCACTGGTGACAGGAGGTCAGTCAAAGGCTTGCTGAGCCCTCGAGGAGGACAAGGCTTTGCCTGCAGTTGGGCCCACTTAGTGGCCTCCTTGTGGTTTGTTAAAGCACGCTCGGTCACTGCAAAGGAGATTTATTTTAGCATGCTAGGTCTCCCCTTTTCACCATTCAGAGTTGCTTAGGCAGATACTCATCAGTGCAGCGCTAAACGGCTTCTCCAGCATCCTGCTGTCCAATGCCCTCATTGTATGGTAGAGGCAGCAGACTCAGAGAGTAGGGGTGCTTGTCTGCCACCGCCCGGCCAGTCAGATGGGAGGCTGGGCAGAGCTGGTGCGCGGCTGTGTGGGGAGGCATTCTGGTGTGCTTATAGAGGGCCTCCCAGCGTCTGGCTTCTTATCAGCAACTTTTTTGTATAAGAACCATCTAGTAAATATTTCAGGCATTGAAAGTCACATGCAGTCTTGCGTTTTTTGTTTCTTTTCTTTTCTTTTTTTTTTTTGTCTTATATTCTTCCTTAAAGAAATGCAAAACTTTAAAAATGTAAGAAAGCCTTCTTAGCTCTAGGGCTGTGCCAACACAGGCTGTGGGGGAGTAGATGTCTTTCTCTATTCTTTCCAGTAAATACAACTAAAAACCATGTAGGTTATACACAAAACAAACAGGACTGAACAGTGAAGAAAAGAAGGCAGACCAGCTAGGGATTTAGGGACCCAAAGCAAACTATGGTGGTCTGTTTCCTGGATTTTTTCTTTCTTTCATGTGCCCTGTGGGTCAAATAAGTTTTAAGACTAAGCCTTTCCCACCCTTTTAATCTAAGATCTTCTCAACACTAAGCTTTTCCCACATCCTTGACTGTTGCATGATGTGGGATGGTGCACTCTTATGAGGAATCCCATTTATGCCTCAGATAAGTGACTTTGTATCCGAGACTTCCTTATTTGTATATTGGCTTAACGGTTTGGATTTCTGCACTATAAAATGGGGCAGACTGGGGGCTCTTACTCTCTCTCGGTTCCTGAAATTAGCATTGCAGAGGAGAGGCAGCCAAGATGGCGGAGTGCTAAAGGAGAAGCCAGTTTGTGCATAGAGAAGGAGATAGGGAACAGAGGTTGTAAAACCAATGGCCAAGGCCATTATCACAACTGCCTGGCCCATTCAGGTTCACATTTGATTCGGACAGTCAGTAATGAAACAACAGAGCCAAGAACTGGTGAGCCATCAGCTTTAATCCTAGTTTGCACCCAGCGGGCAAGCAAAAACACACACTGGACTCCAAAACCCACTCATTCAGTGCTCACAAAACTACTGACTTATCTGAGTTTCCTAGAATCAAAGGTTTCTAGCTCACCAGTCTTATTCACCTCTGTTCCCCATCTCCTTTTCTCTACACAAACTCTGCTAACCTCAGGAAATGAGTGTGCAAGCTCCCGGTCTGTCCCACTTTATAGTGTAGAAATCCAAACCTTTAATCCAATCTACAAACAAGGAGGTCTCTGATACAAAGTCACTTATCTGAGGCATAATGGGAGAATTCCTCATGAGAGTGCACCACCCTACATCATGCAATCAGTCAAGGGTGTGGGGAAAAGCTTACTCTTCAAACTAAGCCTTAGGCTATAATGACCCAGCCTGCTTACAGCCTGTCCCCCACATCCAATAATATAATTATACCCATTCCAAGCATAAGGGTAAATAATATCACCTGGGTGACAGGCTTCCATGTGGGAAGCGCCATCTTTAACAAAGTGAGTATAATATATTTTATCTGCCCAACAGAGGTGAATAAGGCTGGTGAGGTAGAAACCTTTGATTCTAGGAATACTCAGATGAGTCAGTGGCTTTGGGAACCCTGAATGGAAAGGGAAGTGTTTTCCCACTGTATGTATTTCTCGCCTGCTGGGTGCGAGCTAGGATTAAAGGTAATGGCCCACCAGTTCTTGGCTTCATTGTTTTATTACCATCTATCCAAATCAAATGCAAACCTGCATGGGCCAGGCGGCTGTGATGGTGGCCGTAGCTACTGGCCATACATGCCCCAATTTGGAGTTGAAGAAACCAGCAACTCAAAAACACAATAGGTGAAGACCGAAACGAAACAACCACCACCAAAAGAAATACAAGTTCCATAGCCTGCTCTCTTCAGCCAAACAAAACAGATTGATTTTAGACAATCGCTATTCTATTTCACTCAAATATCACAGAAAAATCCTTGCCCCCTCTCTGATTTATGCTAACAAGGGCCAGATAAGAGCTAGACTTCCGTTCTTTCCAAGCTGTAATAAGATACTCACTGAATCAGTCATCCCCTCTCTCTGCTGGGAGGATGTCAGAGAAGACCAAGTTAGGAGCCAGGACTTGAGTCCTCACTGGGAGGTGATGAGCAACCCCCCGCCGTTGGGCCTGCTCCCACCCCAAGTCCATCGGGTTTCACTAGAGATTATATGAAGGGCCTGAAGTTTCAACCCTAACATGCAACAATGAGGCACCTTTTCCCTTCCTCCTGGGGTATAGCCAGAGATGACCTCGTAGAAAGTAAGGACAATTGACTATGGATCAGTAGTAATAAAGCTACCTGTCCCCCACGCTGCCTGGTATCAGTGGAAGTTCAGTAACTAGGCACACCTACCACCCTCTTCCAGGAAAAAATCAGTGAGCTCCTAGCAGGTAGATTCCCACCACCCCTCAGCAGTGAGGAGCCTTTGTTCCTGGTTATTTGTGGAGGGCACATGAGGAAACCAGGATTCTTCTCCCTCTCAATAATAAGCAGTGCCTCTACTTTTTCTTGTTGGAGAAGTATCATAGGAAACCAGGTAAAATAAAATGTTTAAATAAGATCACAGTTAAAACATAATGTCCCAAATGTACAGGTTGCCACCAAGAATTGCTTATTATACCAAGAATTAGGGAGCTCTAAATCAGAATGAAAAAAAAGAAAGGACAACAAATAGATAGATGTCACTCCAAGATAATGAAGATCTTAGAATTAAGTGACCCATATGTGAAAATGGCCATCACAAAATGTTTAAATAAGCAATTACAAGCAGAAAATGAGAAAAATAAAGAAAAGTCTCAACAAATAAATAGAAGATTTAAATGAAAGACAAATGGTAATTATAAACAGAAAAAATACAATAACTGAAATAAAGAAAAACAGTGGATTAACTCAACAGGTGGAAAGGACAGAAGATAATCAGTGAACTTAAAAATAGAACACTAGAAAAAAACCTACTCTGAACATCCAGAGAAAATAGACTGAAAAAGAAAATGAACACAGTTTCAAGAACTAACACTTGTGTCATTGGCATCCTAAAGGAGAAAAAACAAGGAGTGGGACTCAAAAATTATGCAAAGAAAGAATGGCTAAAAACTTCTCAAATTTAGCAAAATACATAAACACTCAGATTCAAAGAGCTGAGTAAACCCCAACCACAATAAACACAAAGAAATCTATACCAACATATCATAGTCAAATTTCTAAAATTATTTTTAGTTTTTCAAGAAAAGTGCCTTAAAAGCAGAGAGAGAAAAATGTGTGGGAGAAACACAATTCAGATGACTGGAATGATCATGAAAAGCCATGGGAGCCAGAAGGAAGTGTTGAATGAAAAAGAACTGTCTACTCAGAATCCTATGTCCAATGAAATATCTTTTAATAATGAAAAATATATATATTCAAAGTATTCTCATGTGAAAGAAAACGAAGAGAATTTATGGCCAGCAGAATTAGTCCAAAAGGGGGGGGGGGCTAACAAATTAACAAAAATTTTCCAAGCAGAAAGGAAATGATAAAAGAAGGAATCTTGAAATACGATGAAGGAAGAGAGGACAGTTAGCAAATATATGTGTAAATGCAATACACCTTTTCTTTTCTCCTTGAGTTTTCTACATTGTGTTAGCTGGTTAAAGCTAAAATGATTGTTAGTCTGATGTGGTTGTAAATGTATTTAGAGAAATATTGAAGAAATTTATGTTATAAATGAGAGAGGATAAGGAGACATTAGGGAGATAAGGTTTGTATACATCACTTAACTGATAAAATGATGACACCAGCGAGCTGCGGTAAGATACGCAAACCTGGAACAACCACTAAAAACCATATAAAGACGTATACTCAAAAACACTAGAACTCAAAAGGGAGTTTTCAAAATGTTCCAGTAACCCACAGGGAGGCAAGAAAAAGAAAGCAGAGAAATGCAATCTGGAGGTAAGGAAACAAAATTTAAAAGGTAGACTTATATTCCAAAATATCAATAAACACATTAAATGTAAAGAATTAAATACACAAAAGGTAGACATTGGCAGAGTGGATTAAAAAACATAACCCAATTATATGTTTTCTAAAAGAAATTCACTTCACATATATCTCTTTAGGCAGGTTGAAAGGAAACAGATAGGAAAAAACCTGTACAAATCAAACAAAAGTGGTCAAGGCCATATTAATGTCAGAGAAAGTAAGCATTAGAGCAAAGAAAGTTACCAGAGAGGGGCATTATATGATCGTGGAGGGATCATCCACCAGAAATACATAGCAACCCTAAATGTCTATGCATCCAGCTAGAGAGCTGCAAAATATGCGGAGTAAAACCCAGTAGAACTGCCTGACCTGTGGTGGCACAGTGGATGGAGTATTGACCTGGAATGCTGAGGTTGCCAGTTCGAAACCCCGGGCTTGCGCTGTCAAGGCACATATGGGAGTTGATACTTCATGCTCCTCCCGCCTTCTCTCTCTCTCCTCTCTAAAATGAGTAAATAAAGTCTTAAAAGAAACAAACAGTAGGACTGAAAGGGAAAACAGACAAGTTTACATTAATAGGTGGAGGCTTCAACAGTCCTCCCTCAACAACTGATGGAAAAATAAGACAGAAAATTAGCAACATGATAGAATAAGTGAATACTATTATCAACCAGAAGGATCTAGCTAACATTTATAGGACCCACTGCCCACCAACAACAGTACACATTCTTTTTAAGAGCCTCGGGAGCACATGCCAAAATAGACCATATCTTGGGCCACGGAAAATCTCAACAAATTTAAGAATTTAAAGCATACAGTGTGTTCTCCAGACATAATAGCATCGAACTAGAAAGTAATAACAGATAATAGAAAAATGTCTAAACAGTTGGGAATGACACAACATACTTTACATAATCACAAGGGTTGAAGGGGTAGTCTCAAGGGAAATAAGACAGCAGCAACCCTGAACTGAAAGAAATAAAAGAATAACAAAAGTTGTGGAACCCAGGTAGCATGGTGATCCATCCCTTTACTTGTAGCTTATAAGGCAAAGAAAGGAAATGGAAGGCATACCAAGCAGAAAGGAAGGAATAAAACTACCCACACTGGTAGATCACAAAATTGTCTAAATAGAAATTCCCCAGAAATTTACATAAAGAACCCTAGAAGTAATGAGTGTCTTCGGCCAGGTCTCAGAATATAAGAAAAATACACAACATATGGGTTGTATGTTCATTGTATGTACCAACAATGAACAGGACAGACACTGAAATAAAAAATACAAGACCATTTTCAATCACTAAAAATAATGAAGTACTTAGATGTAAATCTAACTAACTATGAATGGTACAAGTATGCTGAAAACTGTAAAACGCTAATGAAAGATACATTAAAAAGAAAGATCTAAATAAGCAGAAAGACATCTGGTAGTTATGGATGGGAAGACTTGACAAAGGAAAGATTTCCATTCACTCCAAAGTGGCCTAAATGTTTAATATTACCCCTGTCAAAACCTCAGCATGAGTTTTTTTTTTTTTTATAGATAAAGACAGGATTTTTATGAAATGTATATGGAAGGGCAAAGGAACTAGAATAAGCAAGACTTGTTTTGAAAACGTATAAAGTAGAAGGAGTCAGCTCTATTTCTAGACTTATATAACTATAGTAACCCAGACTGTGTCGGGTTAGTAGAAGAACAGACATATATAGATCCATGGAACAGCATAGAAAACGCAGAAATGCCCCCAGGCAAAATAAGCTCAATTTGTTGTTTTTATTTTTTTCAGAAGTGCAAAAGCAATTTAATGGAGGAAAGAGAACCTTCTCAGAAAAGGCTGCTGGAGCAAAGACATTTTCATAGGCAAAAAAAAAAAAAAATTAAACCTTAGTGTTGAATCTCACACCTCATGCAAAAAATTAACTCAAAATGCATCACATAATTAACTGTAAAACATAACGTTAACATTTTTAAAACACACACGCAAACATGAAAAGATCTTTGTGATCTGGGCTTGACAAAACGTTCTTAGAGTCCAAAGTATGATCCATAAAAGAGAAAATAACTTGGATTTTACAAAAATTAAAAATAATATTTGGTCTGTGAAAGCTCATTTGAAGATAAGACAAATTACAAAGTCCTAGAGAAAATATTTGCAAACCACATGTCTGACAAAAGTCTGGTGTCTGGAATATATACAGATTTTTTTAAACCTAATAGTAAAAAAAAAACCTCAATCCAATTAGAAATGGGCAAAAGACGTCAAGGGACATCTCACTACAAAGGATCTACAGACTGCAAATAAACACAAAAGATGCTCAGCATTATTAGCCATTAGGGAAATGCAAATTAAAACCATAGTGAGATAGTACTATATGCCTATCGGGATGGCTAAAATAAAAAATACTGACAACATCAAATACTGATAAGTATGTGGAGAAACTGGGTTGCTTATACATTGCTCCTGGGGATTTAAAATAGCACAACCACCTCAGAAAAGTTTGGCAGCTTTCTAAAAAAAAAAAAAGAAGTTGAAAAAATATCTACTGTATTCATTTATTGAGTACCTATTATGTGCTGGGTCTGAGCTAGGCACATTAGGTTGCTTTTTCAATGCCTCCAAGAAAGGCATTACCATATTTCCCCATGTATAAGACACACCACCGTTTTTCGAAAAATTTGGGGTCTAAAAACTGGGTGCGTCTTAAACAGTTGTAGATTTTTTTACTTGCATTTCCCACGTTTTCGCGTTTGCTTTTGTGCTCATTGTTGAAGACAGTGTTCCGTCATCAGTCACAGGTGAGGACAAGCTAATGGATGGGAGTTTTGACAGTGAGGAGGAGTTGTATGAATTTTATGATGAATAAAACTTGAGTTCAATAACTTTATGTAATACTTTTCTTTTTCAAAATTTGGGCCCCAAAATTAAGGTGCATCTTATACATGAAAGTGTCTTGTGCATGGAGAAATATGGTAATATTCTCAGGAGGCTCTCTAGGTGCTCAGAGTCAAAAGCCTATAGGAAACCTAGGTCTGCTTTCAGCCCCCCTATTCTTGATTCCAAGCCGTCTCCCCATGTAAAAAGAGGAAACTGAGGCTCCCAGGCCACGACACAAGCGAGTGCTGGTGCCTGAGCACCAGAAGAGGGTTCAGCTCTTCCTTCTAGTTTCCTAGGGCGTCTCCCTCCTGCTCCAGGGACATCTCCTCCCTCTAAGACTTCCCTGGCCAAGGCATCCCTACTCCAATACTCATATCAGCAGAGTTTCCATTTGTCCTTTCACAATTTGCTTTACTTCTTCATGCTTGTTCTATAACCAGTTCTTTGTCTGGCAGATACGTATATTTCTTATCTCTGATACTATGTAGATTCTAAGTTCCTTCAAAATACCCAGAACAGCAGCTACCATTTGCTGAGCACTTTGCTAAGCACTTGATCCATTTCTCACTGTATTAGTAATCTATTGCTGTGTAACAAATGACCCCCAAAATCAAACAGGACAAAAAGTTCTTAGAGTTATTAGTTTCCTAGGAGCTCCTGTTCCAAGTTACCACGAACTGGGTGGTGTGAGACAACAGAAACTTATTCTCTCATAGGTCTGGGGTCTGGAAGTCTGAGATCAAGATGTCAGCAGGGCTGTCCTCCATCTACAGGTTTTAGGAAAAAATCCTTTCTTGCCTCTTCCAGCTTTTGGTGGCTGCAGCTTTTGGTGGCTTATGGCCATGTCCATCCAATACCTGTTCTACCTCACATGGCCTCCTCCTCTGTGTGTATAATCTCTCTGTGCCCCTCTAATCAGGACATTTGTGACTGCTTTTAGTCTTACCTGACTAATCCAGGGCGATCTCCTCATCAAGAACCTTAATTATATCACACGTGGAAAAACTGTCCCATAGAAGGTAGCATTCACATTTCCCATGGGTGAGGACAGAGACATACCTTTGGGAGTGTGATCAGCCCGCCACACTACCTCATAAGTTTGCTATAAGGACTCGCTAAGTAAAAACAGGTAAAGTGTTTAAATTATACCCTGGCTATAGAACATAATACGTTAAAATTTTTATTTAGAAAATTAAATTTAATGGGTGACATTGATCAATAAGAGTACAGAAATGTCAGGTAAATATTTCTGTAGCATTTGAACTGTTGACTGTGTTGTGTGCCTGTCACCCAAAGTCACATCATTTTCTGTCACCGTATATTTGTCCCTCTTTGCTCCCCTTCCCTACCTCCCTCTTTCACAACTCCCTCTTCATGATAATCACCTTACTTTTATCGCTGTCTGTGAGTCTCATTTTTATATCCCACCTGTATGTGAAATCATATAGTTCTTAGCTTTTTCTGATTTACTTATTTCACTTAGTATAATAGCACATAATTTTTTAAAGAACAAAAGTGAGTAAGTGGGGCTGGAAAGAGCTGTCTGTAATCTCCTACCCCGGATGTCTGTTGTTACCTGGGGAGAAGGTCAGTCAGTTGTTTGCTCCACCGCTCATCTCTGGGTCTCTGCACACAGACAGACAGACCAGCCCCAGTACCAGCAAATGGCTCCAAATGACCCCATGACCATGTGCCCTCGTGGCCAACAGCGAATGTTCCCAGAGAAACGGAGGCTTTCCCTGAGCTTGTATTAATATGTACAGCACTTCGCTCACATGGGAAATTGATTTTTTTCTTTTTAAGCACAAAATGTGGCCAGTTTTCTAACCTTTCTGCTGCTTGACAAAGGCCATTTATAACCTACTTTCTCCATCACCCTTCCTGGCACCGGTCCCCAATGTCTCAAAGAACTCCATGTTGCGTTTGTAATTATGAATTCTTCTTAAGCAAAACTTAATTTCCAAGAGGGCTGACCTTTTGCTTGTTGCTGTGTTTTTTTGTAAATTAGTTTTTGTGTGTGCCTATTGTTACTGATGTTATTCAGGGGGGAGGGGGACCGGGGAGCTGGGTGGGAAGGGGGGATGCATTAGGAGGGCGTTTTAATCAGCTCTGCTCAGTGATGGATGGGGAGGACCAGGCTCTGGGTGTTCATCTCTGTGGACAGGAAATGCCAGCCGGGTGGCTGAAATTAAAACCTAGTACCTCATTTTCTCTCCCGAACACAGGAGAGTTGGAACGGCTTCTCCATCTGCTGGACTGGAAATGAGCCCGGCCTCCTCCAATGATGGAAAACTAAATTAAATAAATAGCCAGTTGTCCCTTCAGTAAAGGAGCTTCCTTTCACGGAACACCTAGCGGGCGCTGGGCACACTGACAAGAGCCCTTGTCTGAGGTCATTCAAGGTTGGAATCACTGAGGCTTCTTGGGGTCCAGAGGGCAGCCATGGGGCTCCATGGAGACATGTGCCCATAGCTGGGCAGAGGACCCGGACTGTCAGTTTCAGGAAGGCTTATTGCTGTTGTTTGAAATTCATTTGTTTATTTAAGCCGGAGAGGGATGCTCTTTAGAAATATGATCCCAGTAGCCTGACCTGTGGTGGCGCAGTGGATAAAGCGTCGACCTGGGAACACTGAGGTCGCCAGTTCAAAACCCTGCACTGGTCTGGTCAAGGCACATATGGGAGTTGATGCTTCCAGCTCCTCCCCCCTTTCTCTCTCTCTCCCTGTGTCTCCTCTCTAAAATGAATAAAATAAAAAAAAAGAAAAGAAAGAAATATGATCCCAGTAGCCATTAGGAGGAGGCCAGGCTGGAGGCCAGCAAAGTGGTTAGGAAACCTTTGAGGTCTCCTGAGGTTTGTGTGCAAGTATCCCATTCAGGGCTACAGGCACAAAACTGGAGAAGTAATGACTTTTAGACAGGAAGGAAGATAACTCACATTTGATGGGCATCAAATTGGTGCCAAGTTTTGAAGTATGATATACACCTCCTGGATCCAACTTCAGCTTCATAACAATTCATAGGTGTAGGTGCTATGCCCATTTAACAGATCAAAAGGTTGAGGCTCAGACAGGGTGTCTTGCCTAGGATCACACAGGGAGAAGGGGAAGAGCTTGACTGTAAACTCAGATTGGGTAGGAGCTCTTTAAAATGATCTGGCTGTGACTCTAAGTGACCTTTAGAGCAGCAGCCCTGATTGAACAGTTATAAGCACAAGCATGAGGGTGGTCGTCCCAGCAACGGCAATTGTTAATAGCCGCTAGTATTTGCTCTGTGGTTGCCCCGTGAGCCACAGCCTGCGAAGCGCTTTGTGGACCTTATCTCTCTTTATTTTCACAGTTCGATGAGGCAGATGCTGACAAATGTCCCATTTTACAGGCGAGCACCCTGAGATTCAGAGAGGTCAAGGGATTCATCCAAAGCCACACAACTATTAGGTGGTCAAAGGAGATTTGGAACTTGTCTTATCCTACCCGACACACGTACCTTTTCAGAAGGTGGAAGGAGAGGGTGTGAGGGGACACGCCACCTCCTCAGTCATAACCCTCTTTCTGCCATCTCTCTGAACAGTGTCCCGACGAGCTGAGGCCCATGAAGGACGGCACCGGCTGCTACGACCACTCCAAAGGCATCGACTGCTCTGATGGTTTTAACGGGGGCTGTGAGCAGCTGTGCCTGCAGCAGACGCTGCCTCTGCCCTACGACGCCACCTCCAGCACCATCTTCATGTTCTGCGGGTGAGTGTCCCCAAGGACCAGCCTCTCCCTTCACAGGGGCAGGGGACGCGGAGCATAGGTCTGGAAGGACAGCTTGGCCCGGCTGGGCCCAACCTTCCACAAAATGGTCTTTTTGCCCTTTGCTCTTGCAGCCCAAGAAGCAACAAGCAAGACTATCAATAACTTCCGGTTAGGTATTGGGAGGAAGAATAAAGAATTGGGTAATAATTATAATAAATGTAATTCACGCCCAGCCTGCCTCCAAGGGTGGGAATTAGTTTCTGCTACAGCCGCCTGCCCCTTCTGCAGCCCCCTGAAGGGCTGGTTGGTGCAGTTAGGTGACAAAGGCAGGCACTGTGAAGGTGTCACTTAGAAGTCATCAGGGGCTTCAATGCTGTGTCTGCAGGAATTTAGCAAGTTCCACTTAGGGCTTGGCCTCTCTGTGCCCCAATGCCCTTAGCTGTAGGGGTTGTTCCCTGGGGGAGGGGAGATGGAAAGGCAACTGTGACACATACTAAGAACTCTGTGGAGTTTTAAAGTCAGTCTGAGACATGAAGAAGGGCCACGCACCGTCCTACCAACCTGCTGAGCAGCCTGCGACAGATCACTTTCCCTCTCTGGGCAAGTTTGACCACCTATGAGATGGAACTTTTGGACAACGGTGCCTACACTTTCTTCCAGCTTACCTCCTTTTCTATAACCGAGGACTCACTGGTCCTGGCCCAGTCATACCTAGTAGCATCTAGCATAGTGCTTGATCCTCGGCAGTCGCTCAGGGAGACGGCCGCCCTTTTCCTTCTCCTTGCTTCCTTGCTGATGATGTCTTTGTATTAGAAAACGTCCTCATCTTTTGACATCCCGTGACTCGGGAAAATAATCCTATGCTCAGGGAGAATGTTCATCATCGATATATACACAGTGCATTACCAAGATGGAATGAGGCATGGGGCAAACTTTTCAGTTTTGCATATTTCTGAAAAGGGGGCAGAGAAGTGTATGTGGGTTTCATCTCAGTTTAACAGAAAATTAATTTCACCTGCTTGGTTCTAACCCAGGGGAGGAGGTCCGGCTTTCCTTGTGGGGCTTATTTCAGGGTCTCTTTCTGTCCCAGCTACCTTTGGGGCTGCAGGTGCCTTTGAGCAGATGTTGGAGGACCTCACCTGAGACCCTAGGTAGGCATCGTTGAAATAAGTAAGAAATAAATTAGTGTATGCAGACCTGAATTTATAGCAGTCTCTCCTCAGCTTAAGGGACTGCAGAGCAGTGCTGAGTAAATTATGCATGGGCTCAGATCTGAGGTCTGAATACAGAATCAGGTGTGTTCTCGCCATTGTTATTTTTCTCCCTGTGTACTTCGTGAGAGGTGTCCTTTGGTTGCAGATAACACAGGAACAGCCACAGCCAGGGTAGATTTTGACATAGAAACTGTCCATAGCGCATGGCAGTGGTCAAGATGAATCAACAGACTCGGATTCTCCTCCTAGCTAAGAACTTTACATTTAATAAAATCCCATTAAGTTTATGGAAGGTGCCCAAGGTCCTATGGCTAGTAGTTTTGTAAACTGCCTGTCTGCTCTGTGACCTTGAACAAGTTGTTTCATGTCTCTGTGCCTCAGTTCCTTCACCTGTAAAATGGGGATGATAATAGTATGTCTCTGTAAAGTTGCGATGAGCACTAAAAGCATTGCATTAATTACATCACAATTTACAGGATGTAATTTCCTTTGTACCAGTGGTCTGCGCAGTTAGCACTGTATGTGTTTGTTAAATATAAGGAATGATTGTAATGACAATAGCCCCCAACTTTCTCAGGAACCATCGGTGCTCAACCTCTTGGCTTTCAAGTCTGTGAAACAAGGGGGAACTAACCTTCCTTACAGGGACAGGCATCTGAAAGCCTGAAATTAGGTTCAATGGGTAGGAGTATGTCCTGAGCTATTGAAGTCCATTCAAAAGCTGATAAACGGGAGGGTGGGGGAGAATATAAAAGCCAGGTCACCCAAAATGAAAGGTATTGTCAATATATTTTTCAATTGTTTATTAAGGATGCAAATGAGAAGGTAGCCACATTTGTTGGAAGCACTATAAACAAAAAAATAAAAGCCATTAGCAGGTACTTGTACAAAAGTGGGCCAAAAGATGTGGTATGCCATCAGTAGATCGGTGGATAAATAAAATGCTGTGGTACATTTATACAATGGAATATTATGCATCCATAAAAAGGAAGGAAATCTCACCTTTGCAACAGCAAGGATGGATCCGGAGAGTATTATGCTGAGTGAAATGAGCCAATCAGAGAAAAAGAAATACCATAAGATTATTTCACTTATATGTGGAATCTAGTGAACAAAATAAACTAACAAACAAAATAGAAACAGATTCATAGATACAGAAAACAGACTGGCAGCTATCAAAGGGAAGGGGTTATGGGGCTGGGTGAAAAAGGTGAAAGGAATTAAGGAATAAAACCTCATAGATACAAAGTATCATGATTACCAGAGAGGAAGGGGGGTGGGGAGAAGTAGGAGAGGGAAAAGGGGGGATAAATGGTGAGGAAAGGAGACTTAACTGGGGGTGGTGAACACATAATACTATGGTGTATTATAGAATTGTACACCTGAAACCTATATGATTTTATTAACTAATGCCCCCCCCCATTAAACTCAATATTTTTTTTTAAAAAAGAAAATACTTTAAAGGGTGAATAAAAGGACAGCCCTGGCTGGCTAGCTCAGCGGTAGAGTGTCAGCCCAGCGTGTGGAATTCCTACATTCGATTCCCAGCCAGGGCACACAGTAGATGCACCCATTTGTTTCTCCACCCTTCTCCCTCTCCTTCTTCTCTATCTCTCTCTTCCCCTCCTGCAGCCAAGGCTCCATTGGAGCAAAGTTGGCCCGGACGCTGAGGATGGCTCATGGCCTCTGCCTCAGGCGCTAGAATGGCTCAGGTTGCAGCGGAGCAATGCCCCAGATGGGCAGAGCATCGCCCCCTGGTGGGTATGCCAGGTGAATCCTGGTTGGGCGCATGTGGGAGACTGTCACTCTGCCTCCCCACTTCTCACTTCAGAAAAATATATATTAAAAAAAGAAAGGGTGAAAAAAAGGACAAATATACAGTGACTAAAAATTATTTGACTTTGGGTGATGGGTACACAACACAATCAATAGTTCAAATGCTCAAATGCTATAGAAATGTTTACCTGAAGCCTATGTGCTCCTGTTGATCAGTGTCACTGCATTAAAATTAATTTCCTAAATAAAATAATATATTTTTTAAAAGAGTAAAAAAAAAAAAGTAGTATGCTATTGCGTCAGGCAAGAAAAACAAACCCTCATTCAAAGGACTCGCTCAAAACCCTGTGACCTTTCTCAGACGTTTCTTGGTATGCACAGGTTTCATAAACCTGCTGGCAGCCAGGTTAATAATAGCTGGCAACACTCATTAAGTGCTACCTGTGTGCCGTGACTGTGCTAACCATGCTGTGTACATTAGTCCATGTTCTCATAACAACTCCACAAGGGAGGTACTATTAAGATTCCCTTTACTCTCATGAAAACCAAGCACAGAGAGGCTCAGTGACCTGCCCGAGTGAAACAGCTGGTAAGGGGTGTGTCATCATATTCAAATCCAAGCTTGCGGCTCCAGTCTCAGCCGAAACAGATTTGATAAAACTGCTGGCCACTGGCCACTTCCAGACCTGTGGTTTTGAGCAGTTACTAAACTTCTCTGAGTGTCTCCTTTCAAGTAGAATCAGATGCAACTATAGCATAATTGTGAGGATTAAATAAAATTATATATGCACAAGGGCTGGCACAATTAAGCACTCTGTAAACGGTAGTTATAATTAGTCTAATAGGCACCAAACCATCTCGTTTAATCATTCACTGACTGAATTATATGTCTTCTTTACCTCTCTATCTCCAACATGTACAACCGTGCCTGACACATAGTAGGTGCTCTATTAAAAGTTGTAAAATGGAGTTCTTTTGTTAACAAGGCTAGGGGAGTTGTTCCCCGTCTGGCCATGCTCATGCCGGCTGCATTTCTAGCCCCGTTCCTCTTCCTGAATTAGTCCTCTTGGCTTCAGCTTCTGCAGTTTTGACGACATTGTTCCCTCTGCCTCTCCCCTCCTGCTCCCTTGGACCCTGGCCATTTGTCGGTGGCTCTTTCGCTTGGGCAGCTCAGTTTCATCTTCAAGTCTGGGTACAAGCTCACCTTCTCCAGCATGATTTCCCTGAGGCCCCCAGGGGTGCAGGGGTGAGATGAGCAGCTACTATGGAGCTGGGTCATACAATACCTCCTGTTTCAAGTGAATACTATGTGAATATTGGCTCAATCAGTATAGAGTGGGATTAAGGCATACAATGAAAGGGCTTTTTAGTGTCCTCTTTTGCTTTGGGTTTTTTTTTTCATTTCTACCCACAAGACTCCCTTGCAAGGGAAAGGTTTACATTTGGCCTTAAATTCTAATTTATTCCCGTGTGAAATCTTGACGTCTCTTAATGACTGGACCTCTGACTAGCGGCCCTGGTTATCAACCCCTAGTCAGGACAGGTTCCCCCTAAATGATTAAAGAATCCTTTCTTTGGGGTCACTAGCCCCGCCCCAAACCCTGTGCTTCTTCCTGTGATCACCACCCCCTGCTTTGTTGACTTACCTGCTTTCCTGTCTGGTCCCAGTCACACTGTGAACAAGTCGTGAGCAGAGACTGGGTCTCAGTCACTTGTGTGTCCCCATTGTCATTTTCTAGTGTCTGACCCAAAGACTTCTTCAAAACCCTCATCATTGAATTAAGGAATCCATCTACCTAAGATCTGTAGCACCTACTCTGCGCCCAGTCTTTTGGGGGAGGCTGAGAGTACAAAGACATAGTGAGCACAAGCGCATGCCCAGAGGGGCAAATAGGGGACCCTGGGGACAGGTGGCTAAGCCTCACTTGGTCCTGATTGATGTTGACAGAGCTCAGGTACCTATATGGTACAGAGGAGCCAGTGAACTTGAGGTGAGTTGGTAAGGTTATTGGATACTAAGCTGAGGCATTTAGAATGAAATCATATAGATGAGGGAACATTTCTTTCCTCTAAGACCTTGTCGAGTTTCCTAGCAACCATGTTTCCTGTGTGTGTGTGTGTGTGTGTGTGTGTGTGTGTGTAGAGTGTATGCTGTGCATTCTTTCAAGAGAAGTTAATATTATCCACATAAATCTGACCTGTAAAAAAATATGTATACTATAAAGATAGGACCTACCAGAGCCATTTGTAAGGAGAGAAAGTGTGAGGTAGAAAATGGATTCAGGAGCCGGAAATGGGAGAGTGTCTTAAGATGTGATAAATTTAGTTCTGTGCTTCTTGGCAACCAAAGTAAACGGGGGGGAAAAAAGCTAGGTGATTATATAGTTGTCCTTGCTTGAGAAAAGAAGGTTGTGTTTTTTGTTTTGTTTTTGTTTCCTGTTTGTTTGTTTGTTTTTTTTGCTTTTTTGCCCCCCCCCCAGGGTATACACTTTTCCTGACTTGATTCGCTAGGACAGGTGTTCCTTCCTTCCTTCCTTCCTTCCTTCCATTTCTTCCTTTTTTATTTTAAAGAGAGAGACAGAGACAGAAAGAGGGACTGATAGGGACAGATAGACAGAAAGAGAGAGAGATGAGAAGCATCAATTCATTGTACCACTTTAGTTGTTCGTTGATTGCTTTCTCATATGTGCCTAGACTGGGGGCTGGGGGAGGGGCTCCAACCCAGCCAGTGACCCCTTGCTCAAGCCAGCGACCTTAGCCTTCAAGCCAGTGACCTTTGGGCTCAAGCCAGCAACCATGGGGTTATGCCTATGATCCCATGCTCAAGCCGTTAACCCCACACTCAAGCTGGTGAGCCCATGCTCAAGCCGGATGAGCCCGTGCTCAAGCCAGTGACCTCAGGGTTTCAAACCTGGGTCCTCTGTGTCCCAAGCTGATGCTTTACCGACTGCACCATAGCCTGGTCAGGCAAGAGAGACAGAAACTACTCTCTTGAGTAACTAGTTGCAGAGATGTAGGGACATTCTTTCAGGCACATGTTTTATTGTGGTTCTAACTTTTGGGATTGGGCCTGAGCTCTCACCGCTCTGACTTCTGATTGAAGGGTGTGAAGTTTACCCCTCACAGTTCCCCTAGAACCATTTCCCTCTTAGTTCACACAGCACACCTGCATGCCAGATTCTTGTCCAACATCACTGCCTTGTGTTCTCCACTGTCTGAAATATGTGCAAAAGCCCAGGTGTAAGGCATACTCACAGACAACTGGAGAAATGTCACCAGGTCCCTCCATTCATTCACATAGGTGTTTCCAGTGTGGGCTCTGTGGAATGTGAGTTCCATGCACGGCTTAAAGACAGGAAAGGGAAGCTGAGTGATCCAGCTCATGTGGGGAAGTCTGCACTCTGTCACTGCCTCTTGTAGGTTCACAGTGCACTGGGGGATGTTAGAGGCTCTGACAAGTCCTGCAGTGGTGAAAGATATACTTCTTTTTGTTTTGTTAATTTTCATTTATTGATTTTAGAGAGAGGAGAGAGAGAGAAAGGGGGGAGGAACAGGAAGCATCAACTTGTAGTAGTTGCTTTTCTACCATGTACCTTAACCAGGCAAGGCCAGGGCCTAAAACCGGCGACCTCAGCATTCTAGGTAACACCGTATGCATTGCATCCCAACAGATCAGAAAAACATGTATTTCATGAGTTCTAAAGTTCCCCAGTTTTTCCCATTTTAATGTCTCTGAAATTACTGTATTTTACGGTCAGTATTTCTACAGCCTTAATTAGCGATGTTATTTTGGTCTTCTGTTTTAGTGTCAGCTGAAATACTAGGGTTTCTACACGTTTTGTGGGGTCTCAGAGTAGATGCATTATGTTATATAAATGAGCCCAAAGTTCCCCATGAAATTAGGTTTCTTTTTATTCCCTTCACTTCCTTCCTTCTTCTCTAACAAATACTCTTGAGTACATTATCTTCAACATGGCTCTTCTAGAAACTTTAAAATTCCCCCATGAGTGAAGCAAGCCTTCAGATGAAGCCCTATTCGAGAACAGTTTCACTGACTTCCCTTTGGGTAATGTTGGGGTAATCCTGAGGACTTTCCTGAGAGCGACTCTGATGGCATTGGTCCGTGGGGCTCAGGAGGGGTTTCTCAGAGGTGTCGGGATCAGCAGAGCTCAGCAGCGGCCATTCCTCTCTGGCCCGGGTTGCAGGGAGCTTTGCTGCATCCCTACCAGTGGTCCGAGTCTCCTTGATGAGCAGTTTCCTGAGCCCTTCCTGCCCTTCACTCTTCTCTTGTCTTAATTTGTTTCTAGGATTGGATTTCCTTCATTGTTTAAAAATAAATAGTTTTGAATCTAGGCATTTTATACATAATTTATTGATCCCACTAACCACTGAGAAATGAATAACTGCATGAGCAGAGAGCAAACACACGAATAAATGAATGCTCTGCTTTGAGAATTTGGATAGATGCCATCCTCGGGGGTCTCAGTGTCCTCTCTTGAAAAACTAGCAGGCTGGAGTAAGTTCTTTGTGCTGAAGTGAAACAGGCACTAGGTTTGGAGCAAGAAGTTCCAAGCCGAGGCCCTGGCCTTTCTAAAACGTTCATGGGATCTTGGTCGAGTGGAAAATGCCAAGCCTCAGGGTCCTCAGGGAGCAAGGTTGAAATGGAAGCACCCTTCTGGGATGTTGCCTTAAGGATGAAGCAGATTGTGCTCGTGCCTGAACGTGAGCAAGGTTTCTTGGTGCCATCACAGAAGTTCCATCTAGGCCTAGTGTGTTCTGTAATGTGATGGGTATGTTAAGGGTGACACAGTTGTTTCCTTCAGCTAAGGTGCCCAGTTTAAATCTTCATACTTTTTACTTTATGGGTTTCATTTTGGCATATGTATAAATATAGTTTCAGGCAGATATTGGCAGGTTTCCTGTGAACCAACACTCTTTAGAATTTTCTGTAAGAAAATCTCCCAGACACGACAGAGTGTTCTAAAGGAGCTCTATATTTATGTCATCTGTTACAAAAATAAAATGTAAAAAAAAAAAGAAAGGAAAAGGAAAGAAACCAACAACCAGGCAGACCTTTGCATAAATCATCTTGTGCTCTAAGGTGTCTTGATGGAGAAAGTTGCTCACATTTCACAAGTGAGAGGGACATTGACCTTTGTGAGTCCTTATAATTTTTTCTCCCTGCATCTCTTAGGGACTTATGAACTACAGGGCTTTTCATCTCCCCTCCTTCCTCTCCTGCTGAGCCAGAATCCTTTCCTACCCCCTGGCGAAAGAAATCATTATGAATCCGCAATTGTAATGTGGCTAAAAGCATACACACACCCTCTCACACACGCTCACATACCCACGCCCTGAAACATGAACTTTCTCGGTGACTTCCTGCCACCACTATTGACACGGCGTGGCTCCGTGGGGGAGTTCCATCAAGTCCCTAAACCTTAGTTTTCCAATCTGAAATGAGGAGCTGTACCTCCCTGTGAGGGTTATGCATTTGTTTCCTAATGCCTCTGCAATAAATTACTAGAAACTTAGGGACTTGAAGCAACACAGATTTATCATTTTACACTTACGGCCGTCAGAGTGCCTAAAATGTAGGCATTGGCCAGACTCCAAGGCCAGAGACACAGACTCAGTCTCTCTCCCTCCTTCCCTCCCCCCAACTGCTCCTGCTTCCAAGCTGTATCTCATTCCCTGACTCTGACACCTTGTCTGCCTCTTAACTTCTTCTAAGGCCCCTTAAGACTACATTGAGCTCAACGAGATAATTCAGGAGAGTCTTCTCATCTCAAAATTCTTAATCATATCTGCAAAATTCCTTTTTTGCCATGTAAAGTAATATAGTCGCAGGTTCTGGGGATTAAGGCGTGGACAATTTTTGTGGACCATTCTTTTATCTATGGCAGGTTATCATAAGGAGCAAATTAGGTCATGCATAGAAAACAATTACACTAGACTGTAGACTGGATTCTGCAGGGCTGAGCTTTGCATATGTATGTGTGTGTGTATTTATGTCTGTATATAATGTATATATTACATACATACACATGTATGTAATAATTACATGTGTATTAATTCACATAATTAAATATATGTAATTACATTATAATTTATTTTCAATGGCTGTCACATAGAAGTTCTCAGTTATGTAGTGGGAATAAATTTGAGAAGAAAGAAGAGTCAAAGGACAACCCTGCAGAATTGAAGATATCTTGATGATCTAGAGCAGTGGTTCTTAACCTTTTTGAGGTACCAAACCCACCAGTTTCATATGCACATTCACCGAACCCTTCTTTAGTGATAAATAAAATATAATTTTTTTTCCAAATTCAAGACATAGGTATATGTTTTTTTACTGGTGCACAAATGAGCTGTGCATGAACATCACCTTGCTCAAACAAAACCAACAAAGTGCATAAACTCACAACAAATTACGGTATTACTTTATTCTGGCCTCCGCGGCAGAGGCTTCTTTGAACCCCTGAGACCGACTCATCGAACCCCTAGGGTTCAATAGAACCTAGTTTAAGAACCACTGATCTAAAGAGAAGCCAGAAACCAAGATCTGAGAACCACTAGAAAGAAATTTACATTCCCTGGGAATTGTCAATGGGCTAAGCAATCATAGATAATAATAGCATAGTCATAATAACACTAATAATAGCCATCATAATAGCTGATGCATTCATTGGCTCGCATATGATAGATACTATTTTATCCTTTATGTACATTATCTCTAATTCTCACATCACCTCTGTGATAACGATTAGCATTACCCCCATTTAATAGATTATGACACTGAGTCCTAGGGAAGTTTACAGACTTCATCAAGGTCATAGAGCTGGTAGGTGGCACAGCCTCTCTTTCAAGTCAGGTTTAATTTGATCCAAAATATGAACTTGAACCCATGTGTCTTCCTCAAGTTAGAGAGCATGAAATCTCAATAAATTCACCAAAGTAGAAATCATACACACTACATTCTCAGACTCAAGTGCAATACTATTAAATATTAATGACAGTCTAGCTAGCAAGTGAATCTATCTACTTGTGAATTACAAGAAAAGACAACCTTCTAAGTAACACTTAGGTAAGGAAAAACACAAACTCAAGCGACCGCCCCTTGAGAAAGGAGCAGGATCAGGAAGTCTGCGTGTTGGACGTATGCAGTGCGTGGACATGGCCGTAGCAAGGAGCCCGATGGCACTCATTAGGAAGCAAGAAGGATCGCACATAAATAAATGAAGCCTTCAACTCAAGAGACCAGAATTCCAAAACAAAGTCAAAGACAGCAGAGGGAAGGAATTAATACAAATAAAAGCTGAAATAAATAAAATGGGGGAAAACATAATAAAAGGAACCTCATCAATAAAACGGAAAAGGCGTTTCCAAGGAGAAACAAGAAAAGAAATAAGCACATTAGGAATGAGCGAGGGACATAACCATAGACGCACAGAAGATAAAACAAATTTAATGAGAATACTGTGTACAACTTTATCCTAGCAAATTTGAAAGTCTTGATAAAATGCAATATTTTCTTAGAGAATATGAATTACCAAGTTTGAGTGATGATGCTGTAGAAACTCTAAATGGACAGATAATATAAAATAAATTGATACGAGAACTAAATAGCTACAATTGAAATGAAGACATCAAGCCCAGGGAATTATAGGCAGGTCCTACCAAATCATCAAGGAATGGGTAACCTCTGTTTTATAGAAAGCAATTTAGAGAGAAAATAAAAGGACAGTGTTCTAGTATATTCCAAATGTTCATATAATCCTCATACCCAAACTGGGCAAACAGATACTCATCCATCTAGAAAAATCTGTCGACATATTAGAACCAATGAGTTTCCTATGTGGTCTGATGAAAAATCAACATACAAAAATCAGTAATAGCTTTCTTCAACATCAGCAATCACTCACTAGAGAATAGAAGGGACAACGTAAGTGCATAACTGACCCTATCCCTGAAGCGCAAAGGACGGGAGGAATGGAAGCTATATGTTTTTCATATTACATTCCAAACGTAACTCATTTCACCCTAACAGTGGCGCTATGAGGTGGGGACTTCGTTATAGGTAAACAAAGGACATACAGAGAGGTTAAGCATTTTGTCCAAGGTAACAGAGTCAATGAATGAGGGAATCAGGATTCAGGCTCTAGTGGTCTGGATGCAAAACACATACATATATTGTAACCCCTCGAGCATAGTGCATCACATGAGTATATAGAAAGGAACCCCTACCCCCCAAGTTATGTGTAAGCCTTTGATGACCAAAAGTTAATAACTTCAGTGAAGGGTTTACAGGAACATTTGATAAATTAAGGTGCAGACTACGTTTTCTGAATTGCAAGGCTCACCGCTATAAAAAGGCTGTATCGATCAGCTAGGAGAAGAGAAGCTGTGCTGCTCTAGCAAATGACTCCCCCAAAAAACCAGGAGCTCACCCACAAAAGTTCATGAGTTGATCATGCCAGCTCCATGGTGATTAGGGAGCCCTGTCTGGTCCTGCAGTACGTGCCCAGTTCCCCTGATCTCCCAGCTGACTGTAGCAAGAGAAGAGAGCGTTTACGAAACACACAGGTGCTTGAAAGAGCAGGGTCTGGCAGCAACTTGTACCATTTCAGCATGGATTCCATGTTTCAGGATCCTGTCACCTGGTCCCTCCAGCTCAACTGCAAGGGAGGTTTAGAACCAGTCTCTACAGCGCATGTCCAGGAAGAGGACCCAGCCTGGTGACACCATCTCAATCACAGGTGTCAGCGTGCCTGGTAAAGAGTGGGCTCTCAATCCATATTCTTTAAAGAAAAAGAAACATTTTAACTGTCCCTCAACTTAGTCTACAAAGTCAATGCAATACTACCCCAAGTCCCACGAGGGTTTTATATGGAACTTGACAAACTCACTCCAGAACTCATCTGAAGGGAAAAATGAGTGAGGACAGTGAGAAAATTCTGAGTAGAAAATTAGTGTTCGTGATGGGGAGGAGACTTACTTGACTGTATCCCAACCACAAATAAAAGCTATAGTAATTAAACTAGTATAAAATTATTGGAAGAATATACAGATCGTTCAGTAGGGGAAACTCCAATTATGTAACATGGTGTATATAGGGGTGTCGTATATGACGAAACAGCATTTCAGATGAGTGAAAGGATGGACCTTTTGGGTAATTGTTACTCCTTATAAAAATAATTAGGTTGAAATAATTCTTTCTACCATGCATAAAATTTAATTCCACATAGATCAATAACCAAAGACATAAAAAACCATACATATGTTAGAAGAATATACAGAAAGATGTTCTATCATTTTGTGGTTTCTTAAGCATTGCACAAAATTTAGAAGCAATAAAGGACCAGGATAGAGAGAAGTTATAAAATATCGAAAGCAAGATTACAATACAAATACAGACTGGAAGAAAATTTTACTATATATGGAAGAATAAGGGTAACTATTTACATACAAGCCAGTAAAGGCAAAAGACAAATATCACAGTAGAGAAATGGTCGAAGCAGACGGTCGAACAATCTGCAGAAGGGGAAATACACGTAACTGTGTGCTGCCAAGACGGTGCACCTCACCAATAATCAGGGAAATGCAAATCCAGATACGAGTGAGTGATTTCCCCATCCTAGATTGGCAATAAATATACATGCACTGGGCTCGCTCGTTCACCAGTGATATGATTGTAAACTCTTCCAGTCTCTGCAGGCAGTTATTAAGCTCTATCAAAATTCCTAAAACATTGACCCAGCAATCTCTCTTCTAAGAATTTCTTTTACAGAAACACATACATGTGCAGAGATCTTTATTATGGTACCATTTGTACTAGCAAACAGCTATACACAACCAAAACGCCCATCAGTAAAGATTAGCTAAAAGCATTATGATACATTTATATTGTGCATTGCCAAATAACTATTAAAAAGACATCTCCATGAATTTGAAAAGATCTTCAAGAAATATATTAGGTACAAATGCTTATCTCACATCATATATATATATATATATATATATATATATATATATATGGCATTTAATGTATATCTTTATTTTTTTTAATTTTTAAATTAATTTTAGAAAAAGGATGGGAGAGAAACAGAAACATCAATCTCTTTCTTTAAGTGCCTTGACCAGGGATCAAACCAGCAACCTGTACTTATTGGGACGATGCTCTAACCAACTAAGCTCTCTGGCCAGGGTTTACTGTTTGTATTTAAATGCATTGGTAACACTTTAGAAGAATACATAATAATACATTATAGTTACCCATGATGACCACTAGAACAGAAAGTAAGAATACATGTGAAGTGGGAAAGGAAGAACTTTCATATTCTACTCTGTTGACTTTGATAATACCTAATCTTAATCATTTACAACCAAAGTGTAATTATTTGCATGCACGTGTGTGTGTGTATGTGTGTGTGTGTGTGTGTGTAGAGAGAAAGAAAGATCAAGCCCTACTCAATAAACCATTATTTTATTGTATTTTCTGGGAACCTCCTGGCATAAATGAATGGATTTAGACTACATCAAACACCATATAGTCTTCATGTTTATATAACTCACTTCATCTGTACTGCAACTTCATTAAAGCAGAGTTACTTACATTAAACAAATGCGAAAAGAAAGGAAGTGAGACTTGAACAAGGCACCACGACAGACCTTCTTCCAAGAACTTTGTACCGCACTTTGGGCAGGAACATGTAAACATTAGAAAGACAACTTCTGTGTCTGCAATATACTGGGGGTTAGAGGACAGTAAGAAAGCAGTGACAGTTTGCTTCGTGCATGTGATGCCCCTGGATTTTCATTGGAGGGATCTTGGGTCAAGTTTTCAGCTCTGCTGTTAGTTAGGTTTTATCCCTCTGGAATCGGCTACTGGTTCCTGCGACCTGGGAACATTTTCTTCCCAAACCATCTCACAGAGCACCTCCCATCTCCCATGAGTTCCAGAGTCTCTTTGCTCCGCTTCATGGAAGAGAGACAAATAAGAGACTGCCTGCTTTCTACAGCCTCCGGCAGGGACAGACTGACCAGGCCCACATCTTGCAGATAGGAACAGCTGGATGTGGAGAAGCAGGAGTAATAAAAAGATGTCTTGATTGTTAAACAGACCTGAAATTGAACACCAGCTTTGCCACTTTTGGTGTGACATGTTTTATTTCTTGGCTCCTTGTTCTGCTTCTGTGTAAAGTGAGAATAGTGATACTGCCTCCACCCCCCCACCCCCTGTGGTTAGAAAATAGATATGCAAAGTCCCCAGTGGATAGCATATGCTCAGTAAACAGAAATACTACCATTGCCACCCTTACTACAGTTATTTTGTTAAGAACTTTGCAATTTCTGTGTTTGCAGCCAATAGGTTGTGGGACCGCCTAGCACCTGAGTAAATTAAGGTTGAATAGCAGTGTCTACTTCATTTTACAGATGAAAAATCTGGAAACTGAAGAAGTTCAAAGACTTGCCAGGGGTTAGATAGGTCCGAAGTAGCAAAGATGATTTTACACGGGTCTCTCAAATTGCGCCGCTCTTGTCTTATTATGTGTATCCTATCCCTAACGTCTAGCAGAGGACCCTGAATAGGAAGATACTCAAATAATTCCAGTGTCTGGGTTGCTTTCTCAGGGTCCAATTTTTCTGCTTGCTTGCTTGCTTTCCCCCGTGCCTCCCTAAAAGATTCCTTTCCCACTGTAAACCCCAGAATTGTAAATGTCCACATCCCATTCAGCTGCCTGCTTGGTCCATAGAAGAGCCGGCCCTTCCTGTGAGGTAGGTCGGGGCCCTTCTGCTGTCAGGACTGAGTCCTTACAGGCCAGCAGAGGCTCCTCACGTTACTAAATGAACAGAAACTGCTGCAGCTGCTGCATGCGCCGTCAGTGGTGCTGGAAGGATCACCTCTGAGCTCCAAGGGCAATAAAAGCCTGGTTTTTGCAATAGTCTTCCACCGTGGTGGACAGATACACTGGGAACAGATTCCGGTTTGAGGAATTCATTGATAATTCTCAGTGAATTGGCCTGTCATGCTTCTTAAAAGTCTGTGTGTTCGTGGAAAACATTTTTTTTAATTTGCTCTGTGCGGTGGATGTGTGCTTCCATCCCTCCCTCGACCCTCTTAACATGTCACAAATGACTTATGCTTGAATTTACCAATTTGCAGGACTAATGTGCTCCTCTCAAGACACCTGTGCCCTGGATAGACTTCAGCCGGAATAGCTGTCTCCATTGCTAAGCTCTGCCCTGGTTTGCAGGCAAAGGAGCCCTTGGTTGTGGGTCACCGCCGAGGGGGGCATCCAGCTTGCAGTGCTAACTCTCCGCTCTGTTCTGTCGCGCAGCTGTGTGGAGGAGTACAAGCTGGCTCCCGACGGGAAATCCTGCCTGATGCTCTCAGATGTCTGCGACGGCCCCAAGTGCCTCAAACCTGACTCCAAATTCAACGACACCCTCTTCGGAGAGATGCTGCATGGTTACAACAACCGGACCCAGCACGTGAACCAAGGCCAAGTCTTCCAGATGACCTTTAGGTATGGGGCGGGCCCTTGCATCTCATTGGTGGAGTTACTGACCCAAAATACAGACTGGGGAGGAGCCATGGGCCCCATCAGTTAGCGTCCTGCCTGAGTCCTGGTCTTAGTAGACTGGCAAGCATCTCCCCAAGCTCACTGGTGCCAAACCAGGACCTGTAAGAAGTCAGTGAAATTCGCTGCAAGAGGCTCCTTTCCCACTGACTTACGTTCCCTTTCCACCCTACCATTTTTCTAACTTTGTCCACATTAACTCATTAAGTTATCTGTAAATACAGTGAATGATTTTTTTATAAAAATTAATCTTTCGGTCTATTACTGTAGAGTCTAGTCAAGCAGTTCAAAAATAAAGGTATTTGAAGGAGTAGAAAATAAAATTACCGTCCCCCAGGATTACACAGAACTAACATTTTCTTGACGATTCTTAAAACACCACTCTCTTTTCTTCTATCTGTACACACACACATATCGAATCTCAGTAATATTTAGAAATTATTTTTCTTTTTTTCTTCAACATGTCCAAGACCCGTCTCTCTGTTAACAAATACAGAAAAGCACATGAGAAATTGAAGGATGAACCTACTCTCTTATGAGAGTAAACGGGACGGTGACTGGGTTGGCCAAATTATGCCAAGATTAGGTGTGCAGTCTAACTGTGGCAGGCTCCCTGGGGCAGTTGAAGAAATGAGCTGTTCTGTCTGGAGAACAGACTCGGCTGGAGTGTAGTCATGCCTCAGAATCGGAAGAGCCCTCAGGTGGTAGAGGGAGAAGAATTCTTCCATGTATCAGCAGTTATTACCTTTTAAAAAATACAACAACAACTATCCTTTTAGACAGTTTTGAATGACTATATGATGGGATCTTATCACAAAGCAGGTTCCTCCCCGCCGTTTGAGGTTATTGCAGCCAAATACAGAACTAGCTAAGAAATATGGCCATTTTAATCATTGTCATCCTCATCCCATCCTCTAATTAGTAATAGTGGTAATTGTAGTAGGCGTGGTCGTAGTGGCTACTATTTATTAAACATTACTATATGCCAAAGTCTTTAAATAATAACAGCCACTTACATTAATTCAGCACATGCTGAGGCCATTCTAAGCACCTATGGTTTTGATTCATTATTTTATGTAATCCTCGCGATGGTCCTAAAAGCAAGGGCTATTATTATCCCCCTTATACAGATAAGAAATGGAAATGTTAAGTGACTTTTCCAAATCCCCCTTCCAGGAGGGGAGAGGGCCAGGAGAATGCCATCTTAGCCTCATTAGTAAAACCCTCCAGGCACCTTGACCTTCATTTTACAACTGAAAAGTTACCAGGGAAGAGAGGGATTTTCCCAAGGTCACCATCTAGTGAGAGAGGATTCCGATGTAAGTCTATCTGACTCCAAAGCCTCTCTCTTGTCCTCTTAATTCAACATACCTCATTATTTCCTGTTTTAGAGAGCTAGGCTGGAAAGGTAAGTTCTCTAAAATCAGTCACCTGTGTAATTATCACATGCTCTGTGAGCCCCTGATATGTCCCAGCACCATGCTGGTTACTTAGGGTACAATGGGAAATGAGATAAAAATGTCCCCATGCCCTGTGGTGCTTAGGTATTCTGTGTGTGTGTGTGTGTGTGTGTGTGTGTGTGTGTGTGTGTGTGTGTGTGTGATTGTCTGCATTTACTTAATTTGTGGTAGCTAGTGCGAAGTTAAGATATAGGGTTCCAGGAAAGCAATCAGCAGTGAGATCTAATTTAGTTGGCTTTAATTTAGAGAGTGGTGGGAGCACATCTCTTGGACTGGGAACCAATAACAAAGCTTTGGAGTCTACTGTGCGGGAGAAGTGTTACCTACTGAATACCTGGAAGATGAGAGCGAGTCAGCCTTGGAAAAGGTTTCGGGCAGAGACAGATATTCTAAAACAGAAAATCAACAACAACAAACAAATTTGGCTGACCCCAGGAAATGAAGGGTGCTGAGGGCGAAGCTGAGTGAAAGAGAGGATATGGCAGGAGGCGAAGACAGCTGTAAACAGAGGCAGACCGTGGCAGTTTTGAGGGCCCAGGCTTTATTCTAATAGCAAACGGGGAACTGGGAAACGGAAGAACTCCTAAATGGGCAAGGGAGGGAGCATGTCACGACTCAGTTGTGTTTTTCAGCCTCATGGCGCTGCATGGGAAGTAGACTGTGGTGAGGGTGGTGTGGGAAAGAATGGAACAGAGGGTCAGTGAAGCTGTTGGTGACTTCAGGGCAGAGCGATGGGAATGATATTGAAGATTAAAGGAGATATTGAGAGATAGTTGGGCAGTGAGCTGTTGCAGGCAGAAGGGTGAGGTTGAAGGGAGGAGTCAAGGGTGGTAGAGTGACTGGCAGCCACACAGCCATATGGTGGCAGAGTCAAGCCCTCCGCTTCCCAGCAAATTGCTTTGGGCACCTCAGATGCTCAAGCAGAGGCTGAAGGCTATGTTATTGGGAAAATGCTGGGAGAAATGTAAGGACAATCCAGATGAACTACTCAATGCTGAGATTCTACAACACTGGTGTTCTATACTGTTAATAAACTCTATGACACTTTGATGAAATAATGCTGTGCAGAACCCAAAAGAAAAAATAAAGAAATTGGCCCTTGCCTTTGAGAAAGGAATTTACAAACTCAGGTAACACACACTGTTGGTAGATACATATTTTTTACCATGTAGAGTTCTAAGAAATGCCAGTGGTTTCCAAAGAATTTCGTAGGAAGGCTTTTGAGAGGAATTTCAAGGAATGTTTTATGGGTCTGTACTCATTTTTGGAATCCTTGTTTTAGTTCCGTGAAAACTGCCATTGGTATTTTGATAAGACTTGCATTGAATCAGTAGATTCCTTTGGGTGGTATGGGCAGTTTAATGATGTTAATTCTTCTTACCCGTGATTATGATACAATCCTCCATTTATTTGCATGTATTTCATTTTCTTTCTTCATTTTCTTATAATGTTTCGAGTACTGGTCTTTCCCCCCCTTGGTTAAATTTATTTCTAGGTATTTTTATTTTTTGATGCAATTGGAAATGATTTTTTTTTAGTGTCCCTTTCTGGTAGTTCATTATTGGTGTATAAAAATGCGACCGATTTCTTGATAAAGGGCTTCTCAGAAGAAGAAGGTGAGGCTCGTGAACTTGAGCTGAAAGAGGGATAAGAGCCACAAGGGCATTTTCCTGCTCAGGAAGGAGCCCACAGAAGCCCAGCCTGTGGGTAAACAGTAGTGGGCATCAGGAAAACAGATCTTCAGACAGACCCAGCTCCAAGTCCTGCTCTGACACATGCCACGCATAGGACTCCTACCTCCCTTTATCAAGGGGAGTTTTATGAGATGCCAGCCACTGTGATAGGTACATTGTGTGTTTTGTGAAGTGTGATTTTTCATGGCAACTATCAGTGTGGCTGCATGTGATAAACCATCAAATGCATGAGCTCTCATTCTCTTGTGGGAAGATTAGCTTGGTCCAAAAGGAGCAGCCGCACTGGGTGGTAATATAGTAGATCTTTGGAGGGCTACATGGAATCCCAGGGTCTCAGTTTATGTCTGGAGAAGAGACTTGCCTGAGGTTACAAAGCCAGTCATTGCAGAGCCAGCCCACGGTCGCAGATCTGATGGCCCACAGTGCGTGCCTCCCCACAATCAACACCGCTCAGTTAGAGAGAGCTGGCCCCATACAAACCAGCCGGGGGTCTCCAGGCTCAGACCGAGTATCCCCATCCAGAGTGTTTATTCAGTCCATTTTCTCAGGTTGCCTCTGAGTTGCCAGGGTCTAAGTCTGCCTTGATTTGCCCATGGAGGGGAGTATAGTGAGCAGACCACAGGTTTAGAGAACTTCCCAGACTCCATTATATTACAGTAGCCCACTGCACATATACTCTCCCATCCCTGGCTTCAGTTAAGCTTGCTTGCTTTTTCTTTCTTTCTTTTTGTTTTTTTATAATAAGACTTTATTATAAAAAAGGCTCATTTTATTCATTTTAGAGAGGAGAGAGAGAGAGAAGGGGGGAGGAGCAGGAAGCATCAACTCCCATACGTGCCTTGACTGGGCAAGCCCAGGGTTCCAGGTCGACACTTTATCCACTGCGCCACCACAGGTCAGGCTAGTTCAACTTTCTTTGTGGTTATTTCCATTGCCAAACCACATGGCCTCTTGGAGCCACATACGAAAGCTATTGATTTCCTACCGTGGGAAGGCGAGCAGCTCCTGATGAGTCTAAATTTATCTCTTTCAACACTTTGTCCCTGAGCCCCAGGCAGGGCATGGGGGCTTGGGGTGCTGCAGCCCCTCTGTCCGCCGAGTTCTAGAAGGCAGACCTGCAGATTGTTCAGTGTCAAAGGCAGTTGTCATTTCTCACGTCCTCTCTCTCCTGTCCCTCCCCCTCCAAGTAATCTCCAGCCCCCCAGAGTAGCCAGCAGGCACCCCACCAGCTGCCCTGCCATCTGCCTCCTTTCCTGACAACGTCCTGGCCTGGGATTTCAAACTCTCCACCAGCAAAAGGGTCTGCTGCGTCACAGCTCCAGCTTGCGGTGTCCTCCTCCCTGCCCCCTCTCAGGTCCTCACACCGGCGACTGCAGAGAGATCACAGGTCTGCATTCTCAGGTCCTCTCTTGGGTCTTCAAAAGAGCCACCAGGGTTTCTGCTTTACCAAAAATCTCGCATTCCAAGTTCGAAACTGGAAAAGTACTTAAGGCTGGACTGGTTCAGAACTCACGCCTCTGCGGTACAGATGGGGAAACTGAGGTCAGGAAAGGCTATAACCTGCCCAGTGCTCATCATGATTTGGGGCCCTTCAGAGACTAAAAGTCAGAGCAAGCGCATGACTGCCAGAGGAGTTTTCTGGTTCTGTTGCAAGAGATGCATGTAACTTCCAAATATCCCTATTGGCCAGTGGTGAGAGGAGCCTCCTGGGCCATTCCTGCTCTTAGCGGGGTGGGAGGATCCATGTGCCACAGGGAGATGTCATATTCATAGCTAAGGAGGGATCTGAGGCAAAAGCCACCCCACATGCATGATTCTGCAGCAACGATCCCATTCCTGGCCACCCCCTCTCAGGTTACCATAGGTAAGCGGCAGCCTGTCCCTGGGAGATGAGCATGTACAGATGTTTAGGACCGTGACAAACCCAGGAGTTATCAGCCAGCCACCGTGTGTGAAGATTAAGTGTAGCACACACAAAGAAACCCACACAGAAAACAGAAAGATAGCTATAGGCCAAGAGTGATAAAGAGAAAGCAATCTGAGACAATGGCCCAAGACGTGGAGAGAGAAAGACCAAGATAGAGTAGGTGTTCAGTTAGAGTTTGAGTGACAGGAGGGGGAAGGCTTAGTGCAGAGAGAATCAAAGTGGCAGAGAGTGGGGACAGGGTGGAAGAGATGCGGAGACAGACGGTGAAAGGTCCAGGGAGGAGTGAAAGGCGGAAGGGTTAAAGGACAGGCTCCCAGTGATAGAGAAAAAAGACACAGACTTTCAGCTAAAGTCACAAGGTAATCTGTCTACAAGAGGGACGGAGGGTTATTTAGAGAGAATGGTTGGTACCCGGAGGGAGCCCTGTATGAGGACTCCAGTTCAAATGGAGATGACTGGACGTAAAAGGTTTTGTAAACTGTCAAGTCCTGTGGAAATATGAAGAGTCGAAGATGGCACTTCCGAATTGCCCTTGAACCCAGTAAGTGATGGCAGGCTTTGCTAGTATTAATCCCTTTTGCTGCTCTGTGTGATCTTAGTGTGCATGCAAGGTCACTATCAGAATCCCCTGCCCTTGGGTCTTGATCAATGAGGGAATCGGCAAGGGTTAGAGTGAGATAAACTCATCTAAGGTTGGTGGTATTTGATTTTTTGTTGCTTTGATGTCTACTTCCTTCCTTCCCCCATCTTCCTCCATCCCACCTCATTCCTGTAAGAAAGAAAGGTTAACTTTGGTTATAGATTGCCTGGATTTAGATAAACATACATCAAGAACTATCACTGAGCCTGGAGTCTCAAAATTGCAGCCAGGAGACCGACCTTGCTTGGTCCTGGGGGGCTTAACAAAAGACAATGGTGGATTTTGCAAAAGCCCTATCAGAAAATAAAATGGTTCTGCCTGCAGCAGATACTTGTTCATGAACCTTCGAGAATGACCTAGAGAAAGTGTGAGCAGCTCAGGAAACATTTGCTAGGACGGCACTTTTCAATCTGGTCTGCTTCTCAGATGTGCATACTAAACAGCAGAAGGGGACAGGGTGGGGTGTGATGTGCGATTTCAGGATGAGTTGCCATCAACCCACGCCTGGCAAGACAGAAGGGCTCTCTTTAAGGATCTGAGGAAGGCTGGCTTTCGCTAGTAGCACCCACTTGTTCCCTAGCTGAAGGTCCCAAGTCACAGCTTATTAAGTGGCCTCCAAAGCTTTGGTTTTTCTAGTGCCCTCCTGGACAGGGACAGTTGTGCATGCTGCTTATGGGCCCTTCCCTTTCTTCCTCCTTTCTCCCTTCCCCCCTTTAACCATGTGCGCACTTTTCCTGTGCCACATCCTGTACCATGCACTTTATTTTCTCATTTCACCTTTCCAATGCCTATTGCAAAGTAGCCCTTACCAACTTGGTTTTACCAAAATAAAGAAATGAATGTCTCAGCCGGAATACAGTAGGTTGTGCCTGAAAACAAGCAACTAGAAAATCTCAGTGGCTTCGCAGGAAGGTGTGTGGGCGTTGTGCATACCGCATATTCCACACGGGATGATATTTAGGAATCTGGGCTCACAGAAGTATCAGTCCTTCTGCAGACACTATAATAGTGGGAAGCAAACTTGGCTCTTATTACTTCCTCCTAGAGATGACATTCGGCTCACATTCCATTGGTGAAATCAAGGCCTAGGGTCACCACCCCTCAAAAGGGTGAGCAGACGTAGCCGGTCCTATCATGGGCTGAGAAGCAGAGACCCAGAAACGTGTAGGGTACTACTGTAAAGCCAGTGCCCGAGGCCACCATCACAGCCGCCTGGCCCATGCCCATTCACATTTGAGTCAGACAGTCAGTAATGAAACAACGGAGCCAAGAACTGGTTAACCATCAGCTTTAATCCTAGCTTGCACCTGGCGGGCAAGCAAAAACACACACTGGGCTCCAAAACCCACTCATTCAGTGCTCACAAAGCCACTGACTTATCCGAGTTTCCTAGTGTAAGGCCAGGAGCCACCATCGTGGCCATTCACATGCAGGTTCCCATTGGATTTGGGCAGATGGTGAAGAAATGGCGGAGTTGGAGGATGGTAGGCCATTCTGTTTATTGGTGTCTCACCAAGACAGGCAAGCCACAAGAGAAGACAAGGGAAAAGCAGAAAAACAGTGTAAGGTATTTTCCCTGCCAAGAAAGAATAAAATCAGCGTAGTTATCAAGTCTTAATTATTGAGGCTTTATTTGGTACAGAGTGTTACTCGGTCGGGACTCACTGGCACAGGAGATGAATGCCAGGAATCTTGCGCCAGGGACCGCATGGCGCCAGACTTTAAAAGGGGCCCTTCCAGGGTCGTCTAGCTAATATGACATAGTGAATCTCACTGGCCGACGGACAGTCGCTTTTTTCCCAAAGGTTTATGGGAAGTGTAGTTTCCGCGCGCCTGGCCATGTGGGCGATCCCAGACAAAGACTGGGGCTCTGATTTCCCACTTGACCACCCCATTGCCAACCATCCTACAATCAGCTTTTCCCATGGAGGGCAAGGGATCAGGTAGGCCCCTGCAATGGTGATAGTAGGAACCAAGAGAGCAAGCTCCCAGTCCGCCCCACTTTATAGTGTAGAAATCCAAAACCTAATCCAATCTACAAACAAGAAAGTCTCTGATACAAAGTCACTCATCTGAGGCATAATGGGATTCCTCATGAAAGTGCACCACCCTACATCAAAAAGGGTGGGAAAGGCTTAGTCTTAAAACTAAGCCTTGGGCTATAAGGACCAGGCCTGCTTACAGCGTCTCCCACACCCAATACAAACTATAAGAGAGCAAACATATATATCATATTCACAAACTTATTTGACCAACACCTAGAATCAAAGGTTTCTAGCTCACCAGACTTATTCACCTCTGTTTCCCATCTCCTTCTCTCTGCACTAACTGGCTTCTCCCTCAGCACTCCACCATCTTGGCTGCTTCTCCTGGCCTCCTCCACGTGGCCTTTCTCTGCTCTGCTCTCTAATACTAACCTCAGGAACTGAGAGAGAGCAAGCTCCTGATCTGTCCCACTTTATAGCGTAGATTCAAAACTTTTAATCCAAGCTACAAACAAGGAATTCTCTGATACAAAATCACTTATCTGAGGCATAATGGGAGGATTTCTCATGAGAGTGCACCACCCCACATCATCCAATCAGTCAAGAGTTTGGGGAAAAGCTTACTCTTAAAACTTGCACATGGGCAGCGCCATCTTTAAGAAAGTAAGCATAATATATTTCATCTGCCCAACAAGGGGGGGACCCTCATCCACCTTCTTTTTGCTTTTGTTTCTAATTTTCCGGCTTCAGAATTTCTGAGTATGCGCTTTACTAGGAGGGGGAGCCCATCTGAACCACTGGGGCATCTGAAGCAGAGAGGATCTTTAAAGAACCACAGTTTCCTTACACTGGAAGGCAGGCAGTAACTCAGGCAGACCCAAGTGCTCAGAAGGGACTGTCCAATGGGGAACCAGTGGAACAGATAAGGATAGATTGTAATTAGCACAGTGATTGTAATTAGCAGGGCAATTGTAATTAGCATGGTGATCATTTGGTCATAATGGGGGCTTCCAAAGTGACTCCAGGCCCTTTGTTCTTCCAAGTAGCTTCTGCTCCTCACCTCACCCCCTATCCTGTTTACATTGCTAAATGTACTAATGGCTTAGCAATCTCTTTGATAAACAAACCCTTCAGAGGTACAAGGCAGCCCTACCCTGACCCATGCATTAGACATCCTTCATTAATGAAGGTCACAGCACTGAAATTTTACTCTATTTGCATTATGCTAAGGCAACACTGGTGTAGTAACTTTTGAAGAAATTGGAGCACCTCAGAGGTCCTTTGCGTTTGTTGTTGTTAATTATAGGAGGGAGGGAGATTTTGCCAAAGGACTGCCCTTGAGGTATGTGGGAGGTTCCAGTCCTGGCCCTTACCACTTGTTCTCATTTAACAGGGTTTTGTTTAGTGCCTGTGATGTACTGACACTGGGAATGAAAAAATGAAGGGAATAGTCAAGGTTCTTACTCTTAGCAGTTGGGCTACTGCCCCAGGCTTGGTGTGGGGGACACACAGGGAAGACTTCCTGAAAGGGGTGCTAGCTGACACCTAGAGGGTATGATTAATAGTTAGCAAGGTGGGAAGGGTGTTGGGCAGATGTAAAGCCACTAGTTGGGGCCATTATCACTACCCCTGGCCAGTACAGGTTCGTATTAGATTTGGACAGTCGGTAATGAAACAACGGAGCCAAGAACTGGTAAGCCATCAGCTTTAATCCTAGCTTGCACCTAGCGGGCAAGCAAAAACACACACCAGGCTCCAAAACCCACTCACTCAGTGCTCACAAAGATACTGACTTATCCGAGTTTCCTGGCATCAAAGGTTTCTAGCTCACCAGACTTATTCACCTCTGTTCCCCATCTCCTTCTCCTGCACAAACTCTGCACAAACTGGCTTCTTCCTCAGCACTCCTCCATCTTGGCTGCTTCTCCTCTCCTCCACGTGGCCTTAATCTGTTCTCCTCTCTAATGCTGACCTCAGGAACCAAGAGAGAGCAAGCTCCCAGCCTGCCCCACTTTATAGTGTAGAAATCCAAACCTTTAATCCAATCTACAAACAAGGAAGTCTCTGATACAAAGTCACTTATCTGAGGCATAATGGGAGGATTCCTCATGAGAGTGCACCACCCACATCATCCAATCAGTCAAGGGTGTGGGGAAAAGCTTACTTTTAAAACTAAGCCTTAGGCTATAACCACTCTGCCTGCTTACAGCCTGTCCCCCACACACAATAATGTAATTACGCCCATCCCAAGCATAAGGGCAACTAATATCACCTGGGCAATGGGCTTCCCCATGGGCAGCACCATCTTTAACAAAGTCAGCATAATATATTTTATCTGCCCAACACCCCTAAATCAGGGAACGTAATCATACCAGTCCTAGAGGAGACTTCTCATGGGAGGGAGAGGTGATGAGAAAGTCAGGCTTTGGAAAGTGTAAAGACGTGTGCAAATGTTAGTGACATTTTTTGAATGGGAGTCTGAGGATCTGTGAGATACCACTTACTTCGAAATTTTGTGCTGGAGTGTGCATCCTGGCACACTTGAGATCACGTGGCTGCAGATTCATCAGCATTACTTTCATTGTATCCCTTCCAGAGAAATGAAAAAGTACGTTTGTTCTAAGATCACATTAATCAGCCTATGCGTGTGTATCAAGAAAATTAATTTTTAGGGAAATATTTCCATTTCAGGGCGATACCCTGAATAGAAATATACTTAGTAACAATTCTAATGAAAGATATAATCACGGTTTATTGGATATGAATTAATACAGAAACTCCGTGGCCAGTGGCTGCGGTTTTATGTAACATCACCACTGAATAATTACTGTTAGTGATAATCTAGTGGAATATCTCAAAGGTGGCTCTTAAGAGTCCAACATGAGCATTTATTTTTATGTCTCCGAAGATCCTCTGAGAGCACATTAACTGTGCAATTAATTAGCAGGCACAAGCTACGAACCGAAGCTGCAGGCATTTGAGTAGCTCAGTCCTGTTTAATTCAGTTTTTCTCCGACCACTCTGAAGGAACCTTAACCCTCAAATCCACCAGCTACCTCTCTATCCTCTGTGCAGGTCCCAGTGCTGGCTGTGACCTTGAAGCTGCTTTAACTTGTTCTGACTGCTTTCTAGAGTAGAAGGAAAAAAAATACTTAGTCTTTTTTGCCATCTCCTAGCTCAGAGAACCAATTTACACCAAGAGAAACCCCTTCAAGTTTCTGTTCATTCCAAACTGCTTCTAAGGAGTTAGTGAGGATCCAGCTGGGAACATATAGTACAAGCCCAGAGGCCAGGCAGGCATGTGGCTGCTGTATTTGCAAAAGACGCAGAACCCTAGCTTAAAAGTAAACTGAATTGCAATTAAACCGTCTTCCCACCTTAAGATTCAACCAATAAATATTTATAGTGTATATTTATAGTGTGTTGGGTTCCAGGCAGGCATGCTGAGCAAGGCCCACAGAGTCAAACCTTGGTATAAAGTGGACAAGAATATACCTCTTTGTGGTGTTAGATTGCAATAGCCCTATTGTAAAAGCCTTGAATAAAGTCCGTTATTCAGATTACCTTAGTTTTGTTCGTTTGTTTACCTGTGGTCCTTTTTTTTTTCTGATCCAGGATCTTACCCAGTGCTATACCTATCAAAGCAAAAATTGCACCGGACAATATGAAACAGGCAAGGATGACTTTATTTAAAGCTATTGCAATGAGGGAGAACGGTCTGAGCTCAAGTCCATTGAAGCAGAGCAGGAGAGTTTTCAAGGCTCTGGTGAGCAGGTGGAAGAGTAGCGTAAGACTTACCAATGGGATATGTCCTGTACATAAGTTATTCCAGAATTTGCAAAGGTATTTTTCTGCTGTCCTCCTTGATGGTTAGATTGCAAAGAGGTGCTCCCAGGTCCTTGAGAAAGAAAAAGAGTATAAAAGACATCCAGGGAGGCCTGTTACTTCTTTCCCTGTTTCCTTCTGTCCTTTCTTCTGGCCTCTACCCACTTTTATTAGTTTCTTGGGTATTTTTCCACTAATTCTGTGTGTAAATCTAAGCAAATAAGGTTAAATATTATCCCCTCCTCCTGTTATTTCACAAAAGAGACATAAAATATGTTGTTTCCTGCCGCCGCCCCCCCCCGCCCCCTGACTTAGTGATATCTCTTAAAGGTCTTCCCATAGACAAACTTTTCAACAATGATACAAAGAACATTCTACTAATGGGATTCTACTGATGAATACCATACCACCCAGGGAAAAATAGGGGCCCCAGGGAGAAGAAAACTGGGTTTCAGGGACGGGTGACTGGCTCTGGGGCTGTTGGGCCTCACACAGGTGATTTCACCTTTCTCAGCCTGGTCCTCTCATATGTAAAATAAGGGTCCTTAAGTCTCCTTGTGTTGCTGGGAGACAAGTAAGACAATACATGTAAGGAGATTAGTACCAGTCAGAGTAACCGCAGCAATAGTAGTAACAATGGTAATAATACTAGCCATGGTAAACATGCAGTACATACCTGCACCGGACACCGTTGTATCTTTATTCAGTCTAAACCAGCCATGGAGTAACTCCCATACAGGGTTGGCGAAGGTAGGCTTCCAGTTGTAAGTGAAACACAATTTATCCTTGTGTTGCTGTTTATTCTTGTGTTATGTATTTGTTGCTGTAACAACTGCAGGCCTACCTTTGCCCACCCCTGTATGCCAGTCAGGAGGACACCGAATACAACAGTGAACAAAGCTCATTAAAACCCTGCCCTCATTCATTCTAGTGTAGAAGACAATCAAAAGGGGTGTGTGTGTGTAATGTCAAGTGTACACACTACAGAGGAAAGTAGGATAAGGAGGCATCTAGGGTGTCTACGGGGTTCTATTTAATAGAGGCTGGACAAGGAAAAACTCGTTGGTCAGGTGGCATTTGTGAGGGGACTGTGATGGGTTAGACAGTGAGCCTTGCGGATATCCAGGGCCAAGCTCCCGGGCCGAGGGTACAGCCAGTTCGCAGACCCCTGGCATGTTCCACAAAGCACAGCCCGGATGGATGGAACACAGCCATAGGGAGGAGGCGAGCAGAGGGAGAACAGGCTATAAATACAAAGGTCACGGCTGTCGAGTGAGGCAGCGTGGCACTCTGTGTAGCGTCCTGGGAGTCAAGTAAGTGCAGTACTTCGGACTTTTCCCTGAGTGGAAAGACAAAGAAGCCAGTGTGTGGTCAGAGCAGAAGAGGGCTCCGGCCTCACTCATGTATTTAACAGGCCAGTCCACCTGCGGTGTGGAGAACAGACGTCAGCGGGCCCGTGGGAGCAGAGAAAGGCACCCCGAGGTTTTTGCAGTGGTTCAGGTGAAAGACGGTGGAGCCTGGTCCCGGGTTCGGCGCGGAGGGAGGTGGGCAGCTGCTGGGTGTGTTCCCCCAGCAGAGCCGCAGCATGTACTGGGGAGCCAGAGGCGGGGCGCAGCGAGGCCGGCCCCTGGCTTTTAGCCTGAACACTCAGACAGACAGACGTGCCTTTGACAGAGGCCAGAAAGACCATTTGAGGAGCAGGCCTAAGGGAGAGGAGTAGAAACAGAAATTCGGTTCTGATCATGTTAAAAAAAAAACCAAAACTTTTTTGTGGAAAATTCTAGTCATTTGTAAAAGTAGATGGTAGTGTAATAAAACCTCAGGTACTTGTCATCCTGCTTTCATCACCATCGCCTGTCACGTGTAATATACATCCTCACGGGGGTGTCAGGAAGCCAGTTGGACATGCCCATCCGGAAGAGAGGCCAGGCTTGAAATGCACATTTCAGGTTATTTAGTGCAGAGGTGATATGAAAGGAATGAGGAGAGGCAGACTCAGCAGGGAGTAGAGTGAGAGGGGAGAGCCCCAGCCCTGAGCCCAAGGGCTCCCATCCTTACAGGTCAGAGGGACAGGGAGACAGCAGCACAGGTGGGTGAGGACCAGCTCTCAGTGACGCTGAGGAGAAGCCAGAGGGCAGCGCCACCTGTGTACACCTGCTATGTTCTCACAACAGCGCCGTGTCGAGGTCTGACCCTGACTCTCTCAACAACATTCAGCCTGTAAACGGTGGAGCCAGGATGGGAATCTAGGCAGTCTGATCCGAAATCCATCCTCAAGCATCCATGCCTCCTCCCTCTTCCTCCACATGGTCACACATTCCACTCCTTGGCAGGTGTCACGGTGCTAGGCTGGGGGTGGTGGAGTAGCGGAGTGGGAGGACCTTATGGAAATATGCCCGCATGAAAAGTTAGCTAACAATGCAGGACGTTATGTGTGTGGTGGTCCACCAAATTGCCTTAGTCAATAACCACGCTGCCTAAGAATATTATGAGGATAGTAATTGCTACTTACTGAGCACGTAGCCATGACTCAGGCACTCTGCAAAGTGCTTCAGATGCTTTTATCCTCAACAAGTTTATGGAGATGAGCCAATGTTATGTCCATTCTGTATATAGAGACACTGAGGTTACAGAGCTTAGAAAGTGGTGGGGAGGGATTGACCGCTAACAGCTTGATGATTACATTGTTGAGAAGGAAAGGGGGGAAGGGAGAGCTATGTAGGCTTTGCGGGCCAGTTGAGTTAAGTTTAAATCTTAGGTCTCTGGAATGTAAGCGTGATCATTTATCTACCCAGCCTCAGTTTCTCTTTCCATGACAATAATGATGAAAAAATAAATCCTGTGTCTGGTCCTCATATTATTTTCTATGAAATGTCTACAAAACCTAAATTACATTAATTGATTCTTTAATGTCTACCTTTCATACTGTAAAGAGACCTGGCACCATCTTTGTTTATTATTGTAAATACCCAAGACCTAGCAAAGCAGCTACATAACTAAGGTCTCGACAATTGGTGGTTATAAGTGAACAGTTGTTTTGTATTTTTATTGCAAGAGAGAGACAGGAAGGGAGAGAGATAAGAAGTATCAACTAGTAGTTGCAGCACTTTAGTTGTGCATTGATTACTTCTAATATGTGCCTTGACAGCGGGGGAGAGGGGTTCCAGCTGAGTCAGTCACCCCTTGCTCAAGCCAGCAACATTTGGGCTCAAGCCAGCAACCATGGGGTCATGTTTATGATCCCACACTCAAGCCAGCAACACCATGCTCAAGCCGGTGAGCCTACAATAGCGACCTTGGGATTTTGACCTGGGTCCTCAGCATCTCAGGTCAATGCTCTGTCGGCTGTGCCACCACCTGGTCAGGCAAAAGTTGATTTTTTTAAAGTTTATATATAAAGTGTATGACATTTGTGGGTCAGAGAAGCTTCTGTGCCCGTCTACAGACTGGGACCCACCCTTGCTCCCAGCACTTATCCTTGCAATGCTGGCCGTTAGTATGGTTTGATGATGAGACCATGGCTTGGACTCAGGCAGACTTGGAATTGAATTCAACCTCTGCTGCTATTAGCTGTGTCACCTTGGACAAGTCACCTGGCCTTTCTGAACTTCATTGTTCTTATTATCCAAAAGTGAGTATATTAAGTACCTCACTGGTCTGGCAGCTGAATCATACACAGTGTTTCAATCAACAAACCCATGGTAGGCATTCGGTGCATTCTCCATACTTATTTTCCCTTTCCATCCTGCAGGCACAGAGCATAATTATTTGCATGCCCAGTGATTAAAAATAAATGGGGCTAATGCACAGAAGGTGACTAACGAGTTGGAAGGCAGGAAGAAAGAAAAGGAAAGAAAGGAGAAAGGAAGAGAGAAAGGTTCTATGAACTTATCTTTAGGACAAGTTAAAGAAATCACTACATTCATTCATTGAACAAACATCCTGTATTTACTGAACTTGAATCACTGTGCGAAGTGATGGATACACAAAGGGATCAGACAGTTGTAGGATGTGCCCATGTGTGTAAGTTTGACGGGACAACTGTAATTTATGCCTGTTGTCCCAAAGTCCTATTTGATTTAGCATTTATCCCAGATAAAAGTGACCTGGACGACATGAGAAATTATTTAGTCACTCTACCTACTGAGCTCATAGATAACAAAAGATAGATTTTTATTCAAGTGAAATTTAATCAACTGAGCTGTGCCAAGTGACATGTGGAAGTTATGATGCTCTGGGGACCAACATCAGAGACCCACGTGGGTTTAAAAGTGCAGGTAGGTGCTCTTAAAGGAAGTGATGTCTAAGCTGAGGTATAAAAGGTTATTAGGTGAAGGGGACAAACGGGACAGACTGTGTTGAGCTGGTAAGAGTTGGTACAGAGAGCATATTGCTCCAAATGTAAAAACTGAAAGGAACTCAAGTCAGGGTCCAGAAAGTGGTCGATGTAGGTGGTCTCTGCCCTGGTCTTCATTCACTCAGTGGGTCCCTGAAGGGGAGCGCCATCTGTCCGAGTCACTTTG
Source organism: Rhynchonycteris naso (assembly GCA_037038555.1). Lineage (NCBI taxonomy): Eukaryota > Metazoa > Chordata > Mammalia > Chiroptera > Emballonuridae > Rhynchonycteris > Rhynchonycteris naso. The sequence continues at coordinate 17,344,119 of CM072996.1, forward strand.
CCATCCTGTTGTGGGTGGCGATCTCCAGAGAGAGAGAAGAAGAATGGGAGTTTATGAAACATACACTCCTGGATTGGCCTAAAGGGACCTGTCACAGAGGTGCCAAGAAGGCAGAGAGAAGACTCCCTGTCACCCCAAAATTAGCTTCCCTTGAAAAGACAGAGGGGAAGATTTTGTTCCGACAAAGTTATGTTAATTTTGTCAAGTTGGTGTGCACTGGTCGCTGAACTGGCACATGGGGACTGTCACAATATTGATGGGGAGTTTGGCAAGTTAATTTTAAATCTGTCACTTCACTCATCTACGACTCTTGCTCCTTAATAAAACTCCATGGTGATTGTGGGCTCAGCTGACAGCTGGAAGTAATCTCTCTTTTGAGTCTGAAACTGGCAAGGAATTATTCTTTCTCCTCTCCCTTTCTCCTCCCGTCCCCTCCTGTCTCCCTTCCCTCAATCCCAGATTGCCACCCTGAAGCCAGCAATCCCCCATTTACAAGATAGATCCCATTGTCGGGGGTGGCAGGAGGCCCTGGAAAACGGTATAGGTTTGACCGTGAAACCAACTGGGGTTTGAATGATGATTCTGCCCCTAACTAGCTGTGTGGCCTTATGAAGGCCACTTGAGGGTATCTGGTGCTGTGGTTCCCTTGCTTGCTGTGATATAAAATAATACATGTCAAAGCACCTGCTACAGTTTGCCACCTGCTAGGTTCCTTTCTTCCTTTCAACAGTATATGGGATATGAACTGCAGGTGCCTGACCCTGGACTCAAGTCACCTGCGAGCCAGAAGCTGTTCTTCCCTACACACCTGTCATAAGTCCACTGCTCAGACAGCATCAAGAAAACCATGGAGGAATCAGAAAGAATATAATGATAAAACATGTGTAGCACTTTTGAGAGCCCCAATGAGTTTGTAATGAGCTTTTCCTCTGTAGACTAATAACAGTTCTAATAGAATACACCCCTCTGAAACTGAAGCCTTCATTTTCTCCACACCTGCCAGGCAGTTTTCCCTGCTGCGGCTCCTGAACCGAGGCAAATCTCTGGGCAATTATGCAAACATACAGACAATGTAGAATTGTGACATTTGCTTCTTGGGTTTTGTTTTCTATGGCCAGTGTCCAGTCTAAGATAATCCTACACACCTACTCAAGGCCCCAACTTCAGTCCTGTGATTGTGCATGCATTCAGTTTAATCCTGTGTTAAATCTATACTTTCCTTATCAACTTTGGCCCTCACATATTCCTCCCTCCGTATCACCAGTCTTCCAGTGGGTTCTACTGGCTGCTCGGTGGGCAGCCCCACCCAGCCGACCTGCTCCTCCCTCCTCTCTATAAAGTGCATTTCTGGTGTTGAGTTGTATAAGTTCTTTACATATCTTGGAAATTAAACCCTTATCATATGTATCATTAGCACATATGTTCTCCCATTGAGTGGGTTCCCTTTTCATTTTTGTCGATGGTTTTGAAAATAAACAGCTCAGTTTAAAAAATGGGCAAAGGGCCTGAGTAGACCCTTCTCTAAAGAGGACATACAGGTGGCCAACAGACATATGAAAAAATGCTCGAAGTCACTTATCATCAGAGAGGCACAAATTAAAGCCACAAAGAGATAACACCTCACACCTATCAGAATGGCTGTCTACAGTAAATCAACAAACAGTGTTGGTGAATGTGTCGAGAAGAAACCCTTGTGCACTGTTGATGGGAATGCAGATTGGTGCAGCCACTGTGGAAAACAGTATGGTGTTTCCTCAAAAAATTAAAAATGGATTTGCCGCCTGACCTGTGGTGGCGCAGTAGATAAAACATCAACCTGGAACACTGAGGTTACTGGTTAGAAACCCTGGGATTGCTTGGTCAAGGCACATATGGGAGTTGATGCTTTCTGCTCCTCCCCCCTTCTTTCTCTCTCTCTCTCTCTCTCTCTCTCTCTCTCTCTCTCCTCTCTAAAATAAGTAAATAAAAAAATCTTAAAAATGGAACTACCTTGTGAGCCAGTGATCCCACTTCTGGTAATGTATCTGAGAAAGCCTAAAACATTAATTTGAAAGAATACATGCTCCCTTATATTTATTGCAGCGTTATTTACTACAGCCGAAATCTGGAAACAGCCCTAGTGACATGTAGATGAGTGGAAGAGAAATTGGTGATACGTTTACACGATGGCATACTACTCAACTATAATAAAGAAGAAGGAAGTCTTACCGTTTACAGCAGCATGGATGGGCCTGCAGATTATTGTGCTAAGTGAAATAAGCCAGTCACAGAAAGACAAGTGCCATATGATCTCACTGATATGTGGAATCTAATGAACAAAGTAAACTGATAGACAAAATAGAAACAGAGGCATGGATATGTGGAACAGACTGATAGCTGTCAGAAGGGAGGGGTGTGGGGGGACTAGTTGAAAGAGGGTGAAGGGATTAAGTATATACACACACACAACACATAGACACAAACAAAAGTGTGTTGAGAGCCACACAGGGAAAGAGGGGGTGGTAGGTGGAGATGGTCAAAGGGGGAAATAGGGATGGAAAGAGATTTTGCTTGGGGTGATGGGCAAACGATGCAGTGTGCAGATGTTTTATTGAGTTGTATACTTAAAACCTGTATCCCAATCAATTCAATTAAAAATATATAGAAAAAAAAATTAAATCAGTTGAACTCTTTTTTTTTTTTTAAAGAGCAATTCTGGATAAGTGACTACTCTATTGTAGAACATTTGATGTCCGTTCTATAAGTAATAATTCAGTGCCTACCTACGGCAGGTTCTGTGCTCTGTGCACGTATTTCCGGAAGGAAATGAAGAGCTCGCCATCGTGACGGGCGCAGCAGAAACGCAGACCGCTAGGGAAGAGAAAGGAGGGAAGCTACACGGATCAATGTGTTGTCCTCACTTGGCAGATTCTTTTATTCTTTTAATTTTTAAATTAAATAGTTTTTTCAATTACAGTTTACATTTCATATGATTTTGTGGAGCATAGCAGTTATACAGTCATTATTTTTACACAGTGCCCCCCGCCCCCATATTTCCAGTACTCACCGGGCAGCGCACAGTTATTACACTATTATTGACCGACCGCGTTCCCTGTGCTGCACTTTACATCCCGGGACTGTTTCATAACTAACAGTCTGTCCTTCTTCATCCGTCCCCTTGTTCACCCAGCCGCCCAGCCCTCTCCCCTTTGGCAACCAGCAGTCCGTTCTCTGTGTCGGTGAGTGGGTTTTCATTTTATTTGTTTATTTACTTCGTTCTTTAGATCCTACATACAGATGAAATCATACGGTATTTGTCTTTCTCCGACTGTTTTACTGAACGAAATACCCTCTAGGCTAATCCATGCTGTCGCAAATGGTGAGATTTCATATATTCTTATGGCCGAGTACTATTCTGTTAGGTATACAGACCACAGATTTTTCACCTGCTTACCTGTTGATGGACACACGGGCTGCTGCTTCCCTACCTTCTCTATTGTAAATAATGTTGCAATAAACGTGGGGGGTGCATATGTTCTTTTGAATTAGTGTTTTGGGGTTTCTTGGGCTATATAGCCAGAAGTGGGGTCACTGGGTCATAAGACAGTTCCGTTAATAATTTTTTGAGGACCCTCCATACTGTTTTCCACAGGGGCGGCACCAAAGGAGGCTCTTTGGACGCCCTGTCCGGGACTCGATCCTAAACGCCTCTTCAGTGACAACCTTCCCCTTCCTCCCCTGGAGGACACACGCCTTAAGTAGAAACGTGTCATTTCCACTTCTCTTTCTGCTTGTGTCTCACACCTTTCTAATCCGATTTCGCCCACATCCCTCCCCAAAAATGTTCATCTAAACTAAAGTCACTGGTGATATATACCTGTGAATACAGCAGAGAGGTTAAGAGCTTGAATAGTCAGAAGAGAGTGTCTGGGCTCAGCTCTCAACTGAGTTGATTTACTAAGCAAATTTGGTTTCGTTGTCCATTAAAAGGAAGGGAGCATTTAAATATTACAGCAGACAGGGGCACGTAGCAGGCATGTACTTACTATTACTTTTCTTTTCCGTTTCCTGACCTCCTGTGCTCCACCCTGACCACACAGCATTTGTAATTCTGTTTGTTTCTTTGTCTTTTTGACTGGCCTGTGAATTTCTTTTTTCTAAGTTTTATCTTTTATTATTATTTTAATTTTATTTTTTTAAGTGGGAGAAGGGGAGATAGAGAGACAGACTCCTGCATGTGCCCTGTCTGGGATCCACCCAGCAACCCCTGTCTGGGGCCAATGCTCAAATCAACAGAGCTGTCCTCAGCACCTGAGGCCAATGCTTGAGCTCTCCTCAACACCCTGGGGCCAATGCTCAAACCAATTGAGCCACTGGCTACGGGAGGGAAAGAGAGAGAGATGAGGGATAGAGAGGAGAAGAGAAGCACACGGTTGCTTTTCATGTGTGCCTTGACTGGGGATCGAACCCAGGGTGTCCACATGTTGGGCTGATGCTCTACCCACTGAGCCAACCAGCAAGGGTCATCTTCCCCTGTTTTAGAGCTGTCTGTATTTCTACCTTGCCTCCTGGTGGCTTTTCTGACACTCCCTTGCAGACCACAGTTGGGGTGAGAAGATCTCTGCTCCTGACCCTTGAAACAGTGCCATGTATCAGCACCTGATGGCTCTGTTCTTCAACCATATTCAATAAGAGCTCTAATCCACACCCCACGGCTGGAAGCCGAGGCAGTTTGAATTAGGCTGGCATGTTGAACATCACATGTGGCACTCGGCAACATTTTGCTGGAGCTCAAATCCGTAGCCTTTACTACATCTCCTTCAGCCGCTAATTGCATAATTTTGTCAGGAAAACGCTATCAAGTTGTCCAGAGTGATTTGTTCTGCATGAACCTTCAGTGGTCCTTATCACTCACGGTGCCATTATCTCTCAAATACTTACAGATTTTTTCTGGGTACATTTTTCCAATTATTTTTCTAAATATTGACACCAGGCTTAGTGGACAGTGATTTTCAGGATTATCCCTCATTAACCTCCTTGGAAGACCAGTTCTGCATTTAATCAATTCCCATTTCATTGCCACCCCTCCCTGACCTTCTGCTTCCTTCCTTCTGCACAGACCCATCAACACCTGCTGGGTGATGTTCCCTGTTGTTTGCCTTCACGACCACCAATGCTCCAACAACCAAAGCCATTTTTCATATGGAATTACAGGAACCTGGAAGTGGAAACAGCCTTCACAAGGAGGCATGTTGTGGGGAAGAAGCCCAGACATAACTCAGATTGGCAAACCTGGCTTCTCCACCCCAGTGTTTTGTGACTCGGGGCAGGTGACCACATCTCTCTGAGTCTCACCTTTTTTTCTATCTGGAAAACAGGACGAAGTAAACCTCAAGGGGATTGCCGCAGGGACTCAGTAAGACAGAAGGTTCATATTCTGAGCACTGTGCCTGCTGGGAGACCGGTGCCTTGTTAACGGTGGTCCCTTCCCCTGCTCCTTATCTAATGTCCTCCCCTTACAAAGGAGGGGACAGATCTAGGAGGGAGACACATGGCAGATCACATAGAAAGTGAACCCCGCAGAAAGCACGTCTCTGAGTCCTTGTTCAGTGCAACCCCCTAGATCTAGCTTTGCCTTCCACCCTGCAAATTCTGTAGAGGTGGGTGTAGGTCCATGCAAGGACCAGTTGTCCAGTGGTGCTGGGCTGCTGCACCTCAGTGCCCGCTAACCCTTGTCAGGGCACCCTTGCACAGGGCACACCCACATGACTCTATGTAGAAACCTGCACCTAGCACAGGGCACACCCACACGACTCTATGTAGAAACCTGCACCTTCCCCTGTGCCACGAAAGATGAGATCTGAAAGCCTCTCCCAGCCCTGAGATTCTGATCTGTCTGCCTTCTTGGGGATGTCATGGACAAATATGCCTGAAGTCTTAGCTTTGTTCCCTCTTCCTGTGCTCCTGTGGGTAATGAGAGGGGCAGGACTGATGGGCAGGTCTACGGGGGTGTCTCATATAACTGCTTTGGCCAAACAAACAACGGGTCCACATCAAATTAATTTCATTGATTTCTTTTTTTTCTTTTTTCTCCTTTGAAACCTCAGGGTGTGGAGGTTATATAATTAGGCCATTTATTGTCTTCTGCTGAGGGACTTGGCAGCAATGCCATCTCGAGGGGCCTGGGCTCCTTGTTTACATATCTCCCTTCAGGATGTGTAACAGATAGTCTTCCTTTCCGGCCTGAGTTCTATTCCATTCCCTTTTATTATGTGTCTCCGCAATCCTGTTACCTGCTGGCGGCCTCAGTGGCTTGGCTACAGTGGCTGCGATAATGATGCCTCTCAGAGCTCAGCTAATGACACAGGCACTGAGGTGTCTCCAGACCCAACAGCCGGCTGAGTCTCAATTTAGCAGGATTTGAGGCTGAGGCGTTATGCATTATGCATGAGCGGGTGCGCCCGCCTGTGTGGCCCTGGACGTATGGGTTTGTCGGAGGGAGGGTAGGGGATTCTCGTTGATACCCAAGACCCTGCATATTAGTGGTCACAGTGAGGAAAATGAGATGTCTGATCGTGCAGAGCATTTGCTGGGAGATTGGCAGGAGGGGTGGGGGGCGGGAAGGATGTGTTGGTAAATATGAATGAGTCTAGCTTTCACTAGAAGACAGAATGGCCAACTGTTATTTCAGAGCTGGGCTCTGGAGCAAGATGGCCAGGGATCACATCCTACTGCAGCTGTTTACCAGCTGGGTAGCCTAGTGCTGAGGAATTAAGACTTCCTTGTCTCCATAATGGAATCACAACCAGCTGAAAGAATTAAATAAAGCAAGCAATGCTCTTTGCCCTGCGCTGAGCTTCACAAAAAGTGCCCAATCGGTGTTGGCCACTATGAGTCATGCTTACCCCCTCTGCCAGATGGAAATTCCTATCTTCAGATTTCATAGGAGCTGCCAGCATAGACCCAGGATACCTCCCCCACCCTGATGTATGTGACGTGGCCACTGTAGAGTAGAGAACACTGAGGGCAACAGATCTAGATTCTCAAGGTCAATGGATAACCTTGGACAAGCCCCTTCCTGACCTTGGTCCCCAGCCTCCTCATCCACAAATGAGGGGCCAGATTAAGTTAGACTGTGCTGTATGAAGGGGCCTGCAGCCTTCAGAAGAGCCTCAGGGGTCCCTCCCAGGGGGGCATAGTTTGCAGGTGGCAAGCTGAAAAGTACTCCATATAATACCTGTTCCACAGGGTAGGGGGGCAGTTCCAAACATAGATTCTGCTACAAATAAATAAAAGAAATTGAAAGCCACTGCTCCATGGCTCTGGCTGGTTTGCTCAGTGGTAGAGCATCGTCATGGCGTGTGGAAGTCCTGGGTTCAATTCCCAGTCAGGGCACACAGCAGAAGTGCCCATCTGCTTCTCCCTTCTCCCCCTTCTCCTTTCTCTCTCTCTCTCTCTCTTCCCCTTCCGCAGTCAAGGCTCCATGGAAGCAAAGTTGGACCGGGCACTGAGGACGGCTCCATGGCCTCCACCTCAGTTGCTAGAATGGCTCCGGCCGCAACAGAGCAATGCCCCAAATGGGCAGTGCATTGCGCCCTACTGGGCATTCTGGGTGGATCCCGGTTGGGCGCATGCGAGAGTCTGTCTCTCTGCCTCTCCACTTCTAACTTCAGAAAAATATAACAAATAAAAAAATAAATAAAATCCTGTCTTTCTAACAAAAAAGAGAAGCACTGCTCCAGTAGATTACTAAAAGGTGCTTATAGTTTTGATGGCCCAGGAGTCTACAGCTTCCTGGTGGAAAGAGCCAGACAAGGCGAGGGGACAGTGACCTCTCTCTTAAACTATAAAAGCTAGCGTGGGGACATCCTGAGTTCATCTATCCAGGCTAGGGATCTGATTCTGTAAGAGGGGAAGATGGCTCTCCAGTCAGGCGGAGTTGCTTCTGTCCCAAGCTGCCTGCTGATCTTGCTTGGTGGCATGGCATGAGATTCATAACCTCTCTGACGTGGAGCTTTCTCATCTGAGAAATGGAGCAGTGGCTCCCACTACGGTGCATGCTATGTCCTCTTCTCTTCTCCACCTGAATTCTGGACTCTAAGTTCATTTATTCCCCTTCTTCAAGGCCTGGCCTTAAGTGAAGCTCTCCCTTATGAAAAAGACCTGTTCCCACCCACCTGCCCCATCATTAGCTGTCTTCTCTGTGACCCCTGTCTCTCTTGGCCCCCTTACTCAGCTAGAGTATCCCCTCCCTTGAATCTACAGACCTCTGGGACAAAACGTTGGCAGGAGATCTTTTTGGCAGTCTTTCTCTAGACAGGGAGAGACTGCTCTAGTCGGCTGGAAAATTCAAGACAGGGCTCCTTGGGCAGTACAAATCTACTGCTCACAAAAATGAGCGGATTTCAAAATGAAATATCCCCTCAGTTTTGTGAGCAGTATATATGTTTGCTCAGAGTTGAAGCCCAGGACTTTGCAGTGGGGTGTAGGTCTATTCCAAAGACAAAGAGCCCAGGATATGGAGCAGAAATTTAGAGATGGAGTTCTAGCTCCCGGAGGGAAAGCTTCAAGGATCACAAGGACGTGGCTTCCTGGGTAGGTTTATCATGACAGTTATATGGAAGATGGGACTGAGACCCTGGGTCCAAACTACTTCCTGGAGGGAGCATAAACTCAGAAGCCAGCCTGATTCCTTTCTCTTATATCCCTTTCTTTCTTTACCCCTCTGTTTATTTTTTATTAATAAAAAACTTACTGCTTCTAGGAAAGCCTCAGGCTAGCAGGAAAGACACACTCAAAAAGAAGTAACAGCAGTTCCATTCGCTGTGTGCTTAACAGACGCAAGTGCCGGCTGCTGCCGTGAAGCTTGGGCCCCTGAGCGCTGACCTAGAGGTTCGTAATTTTCCTCTGACTGAAATCAGGAGCTGGTGACTGCAGCCAATATGAGGCTGCCGTCTGGAGTCACAGGGCTCTGGTGTGGGGTGGAAAGTTGGGTGGGGCGCCGGGGGTGGTCAAAGGGGAGTGCACTCCCGAGAGTGGGACTGAGCGTTTTAACCCATGGTGAACTCCTGACTGACAGTCTTCTAAGAGGTAGCTTCCACGGCAGGGCTCCGAAGACTAATGCGTGGACTCCATGAGCTTGCTGGCTGGCCTTTGCCTGACCTGAACTCTGCTTCTCTGCCCTTAGCTTGTGGCCACCTGAAATCTAACTGTGGGGGTTTGTGCTCGTTTAATAGTGCTCTTCATTGCTATGGTTGAGAACCTAGGATCCTGATGTTTTGGAGAAAGGGGTAACATTTAATCTGTTTCCTAAGTGGTATGGCATGGATGCCAAACAAGTCAGGATGGACCGTGGGAGTGTCAGGTTGACTGTCAGCCACTAACGACAAGAAATGTCGTCTCCGTGACTAGCAGTGGAACATGAGTCCTGCTGCAGAGCGCCTTCCACTCGGGAGACTTGGAGCTTCCCTTGCCTGCCTACACTCTGGTCCACCTCGTCTCTTGGTCTTTACCACTTCTGAATGGATGGGACTGTATTCCAGTTGGGTATGGCCACAGCCATTGTCCATGATCTCGTGTGGAGCCTGACCCTTGACCCGTAAATCTCCCCATCATCCAGGGGAGCCCTCCTGCCCTTCAAACGAAGAAGATAAATCTTACCCCCTCGTCATCTCTCAATTACATATGTAATTGTTAACTTCAGATAATGTGATTACAAGAACAGGGTACACTGTAGTGACTTAGATTCATTCATTCATTTATTCATGAGCTGGACCCTACCTTGTGCTGGGCCCTGAGCTAGATGCTCAAGATAGAAACATGAACCAGGTGCTATCCCTGACCTCTTGGTGACTCATGGAGTTGTAGGAGGGATAGCAGCATAAATTAAATGGAAAGTACTCTTTGACAAGTATTATAGGAATAACTACCATTTATTGTGTGCTAAGCACCACACCAAGAGCTATAAGTGGATTTGCTTATGTCCTCGTGACAACTCTAAGATGTAGCTATACACTATCCCCACTCTGTAGGTGAGAAAATGGCCACGTGGAGAGGTCAAGTGACACAAGGAAGTGCCTGGCAACAGGTCTTGTCTCATCTGACAAGCTACCTAGACCGCTTGCTTAATCACTGCCTTCTGCTTGTTCCGTGTTATTCTAGTAGAAGCACCAAAAAAAAAAAAAAAAACCCACGGGAGGCACGGAATATATTCGGGTCACCTGAAAAGGTTTCTAAAACATGATACCTGAGTTGGTTCTTGAAGGGTGAGTGGTTGTTTGGAAGGACAAAGGGGTGGGTATTTCAGGCAGAGAAATCAACAGATAGAAGCACTAACCTTGGGAGGAAAGCACTGAAGACTCCCAATGCTTTGGTCTTTGGGGAACGTGGGGATTCATCTCTGGAGGGAGAGGGAGAAAGATGGTCAAAGTCATGTAACACTAGACTCTACACCCTTGGTTCCTTGAAGGAAGGAAACAAGATGAAGCATGTGGAAGTGCCTGTGGGGAAAACCACCCAGAGGGGCCTCCTTGAGAACTTTTGATGGAGAAGTCGTCTTCCCCACAGGGAGCTCATTACCACCTGGGAAAATAGTGCACGCGGCCCCCATGTGTTTGCAAATGCGAAACTAAGAAACCAGACAGAAAGACAGGAGTGTGAGGGGCCCGGAAACCAGGTCCCCATAAGGAAGTGCTCCGAGTCTGGAGTTGTTTATCTTAGAGCAAAACACACTCAGGGAAAATGAGAGTGGAAGTCAAGACTCAAAGGTTGCAACAAGGTATAGAGTATAGGAAAGAGCCCTGGCTTAGGAGTCACAGTGAAACCTTGGGGAAAATGACATCAGCCCTGGGGAACTTGAGTATTTTAGGGTGCGAGGAGAACAATGTAGTGGTTTGTGGCACTATCCTGAAAACTAGGGATGCTCTATGTAAGGCACTTAGCACATAACCAACACTCAACAAAATGGCAGCTGCTGCCGCTACAGTTGTTTTCCTGTAGAAGACGTAGGTAAGGGAAGGACAAGTCTTACAGAGGTCCCTGGTCCACTATATTCCTTCCAACCAGGGGTCAGCCTCCTGTCATTGGCATAACGCACACCGCAGTGCAGACTGGCACCAGTACCCATCCGGGGTCTCCAGGATCAGCTGGGTTCTCAGTGCTAGCAGGCAATTCTCTTGCTCCTCTTCCTTCTCCCCATCCCTGTCATGGCTTTCTTCAACTTTCAGAGCCCTTGTTTAAGCCTCTAACACCACCTCAGCCTTCCTTTCACTTCTACGTGTTAAAGTAAACAATGTGAGACCATCAAGGCTAGACAGGGCAAGACTTCCAAACTCCTTCTCATGCACCCTCATACACACCCACTCCCGTTGAGGGGGAGAGATGTTTCTTCAACTGACTACTACTAAGCTCATCTCCATCTTTTCAGAAACCTGAGGTTACCAGTCACCCCTCCCTTTTCTCCTGAAATGCCTCTCTCTCTGCGACGGTTCCCTTCAGCCTGTGAATGTGTTCATTTCTCCCGTCTTGTCCCCTCCCCACACTTGGGGCTGCCTTCAGCTACCACCTTCTGTCTCCCATCCACAGCCAGCCTTCTCGAAAGGGAAGTCTGTGCAAATGGTCTCCGCGTGCTCACTTCCCACTTGCTCCCCACCCACCACAGCCTGGCTTCTGCATCTGTCACCCACGGAGAATGCTGTTGCTGAGGACGATGGTGCACTTTTCTCCTTGTGCCAGCTCTTCTCTTTCTCTAGCACCTCAGTCCACTCCCTCCTTGAATGTCTTCCCTGGCTTCTGTCCCCACCATTCTCCGGGCATCTTCTCACCTCCATGGTCACACCCCAGCCTTCGTGAGTGTGACCCTCTCCATGCTTGTCTTTTTTCCTTCCTCCCCCTCCATGGCTGCTCTATTCCAAATCTATGTCCCCAGCCTCGGTTTTTTTATTTTATTTTTCAGAGCTCCGTCAGTTATTTCCAGCCACCTGAGTATACTCTCCCTGATGAGCACACGTCCCTCAGAGTGCAGTTCTAAACTAACCCACTTGGTAGTCAGCAGCTCGTAGATCCTTTTAAAAATAATAATAACTCTGGCCAGTTGGCTCAGTGGTAGAGTGTCGGCCTGACGTGTGGAAGTTCCAGATTCTATATCCGGCCAGGGCACACAGAAGAAGCACCCATCTGCTTCTCCACCCTTCCCCCTCTCCTTTCTCTTTGTCTCTCTCTTCCCCTCCTGCAGCTGAGGCACCATTGGAGCCAAGTTGACCCAAGCTCTGAGGGTGGCTCCATGGCCTCTGCCTCAGGTGCTAGAATGGCTCCAGTTGACACGGAGCAACACTCCAGATGGGCAGAACATCGCCCCTGCTGGGCAGGATGGGTGGATCTCAGTTGGGCTCATGAGGAGTCTGTTTCTCTACTCCCCTGCTTCTCACTTCAGAAAAATACAAAAAAATAAATAAAAATAAAATAATAATAATTATTATCATAATTATAATAATGTGAGATGAAATTGTTTGGAGAGAGGACAGTTTGTGAAAAAAGCCAGGGCAGATTATATCAGAGTGAGGTTAAGATTTCTCTGTCTGAAATATTCACTCCTTTGTCCCTTCCTAACAGCCACTCACCCTTCTGGTGCCCAGCCAAGGTGATAGAAGGAGTGGCTGGCGGGGCAGGAGGAGGAGAAAACACCATATGGAGTGGGGGGATGTCACAGACCCCAGGACAGAGTTCATAAGGAAAGAGTTTGGTCATCTGTGTCACACGCTGCTCTGTGGTCCCCTGACGTGAAGAGGGACACCAGTGAGCTTGACAAATTGGAGGTCATCGGTAACTGTGGAGGACGTGGAATGAGTGTGACAAAGGCTGGTTGGCATGGGCGAGGGGAGGATGAGTGTGAGAAATTGGAGTCAGAAGGACAAACCCTCTTCAAAGAGGAATTTTGCTAGAAAGAGGGAACAGAACATTGGATTTGAGGAGTTTACAATTTATTGTAATTGTCTCTTTGGCCGCATAACTCCCCTACTAGGCTGCTCCCCTACATGACCTTGAAGACAGGGTCATGATGTTTCTGCTGCGCTGTGTTTTGCTTTCAATTTCAGTACATGGGGTTTAACACAACGTAGGTAGTTAGTAACTTTTGTCTTAAAAAGGGAGCAAGTAGGAAGTAACCAATGAATGCCCAACTAAGTGGAACAACACATGAATGCTTCCCTTTCTCTCTCTCCCTGTCTCTCTGAAATCAACAATATATAAAATAAAAGTGAGAATAAGAACCATCCACATTGAGCACAGGTTGTTTATGGCGGTAATGAGTGCTCTCTTACTGCAGGTATACAGTCAGGAAACGGGCAGTTTTCTTCCCTCCCTCCCTTCCTTTCTTTCACTCCCTTCCTTTCCTTCCCTCCCTCCCTCCCTCCCTTATAGAAATTTTCACTTCATGACTCTCCATTGTGTTGTGCTCTCCACTTTTTAAGCCCAAAGAGTTCTCAAGGTCATATTTGACAGTACCAGCTACAGGGACCCCTGATCACAGAGGACTTCTGAGAACAATTCAGCAGGAGTTTCTGTCCCTCAACTGGCATGCGCGGGGGACTGAGGACACCAGAAGAAAGGCTCTTGCATCGCCAACTAGCCCCTTCGAAGCCCAGTTGTCTCTTGCCTGGGGAGCGGCTCAGCTCACAGGCACACTCTGCATTAGCGCCTCCTTGTTACCGTGCTATTAGGAGGTGTCAGCCCCTCTGTGTCTAGTGCTCTCTGCAGCTTTGAAATATTTTGTCAGGCCCACGCACGCCTAGAAAACAGGGGTCTGACTGTTTCTTAGAATGCGTCCTCCAAGCCCGTCTCTGGGCATCGTGTGTGATTAAACCCGAACAGCCCCCCTCGCTTCTCCCAAGCCTCCCCTCCCTGTCCTGGCAGGAGACCAGCTACGGGGGGCTGCACACAGCAGTCAGAGTCAGTGCAGCCCAGGTGGACATGTGAGCCGGCTGGGTGGGCAGGGAGAGGGACAGACCACAGCTCAGTTCTGCAGGCGTGGTCCTGTGCATCTCCTGGCCGTGAGGGCTGCTGTGTGTGTGTGTGTGTGTGTGTGTGTGTGTGTGTGTGTGTGTTTGCATGTTAATGTGTGTGAGTCTGTGAGTGCGTGAGTCTGCATGTGCCCTGTGTACACGTGCCTTGGCTTATGTGCATGTCTACGTGCACCAGAGTCAATGTGGGTGAATGTGTATTTGTGTGTGCATTTGTGTGTATATGAATGTGTACGTGTGGTGTATGTGTACATGAGCCTGTGCCCCTGGGTGTGGGAGGGATGATGTTTGGCACAGTGGGTTGACATCTGTCTGTCAAAGCCCTGGGCCATTCGTCCAGGATGTTTGTCCTACCCCTGCATCCTTAGTGTAGCTCTTACCAGTGACCATTGATTGAGACTCGCTGCATCTTAAACTGTTTAAGCCACTTAGAGATATTTTTATCTCATATTTAATAACCTTAGTAATAAGTAATATTAACCCTCTTTTCACTAAGGAATGGAAGGGAAAATGCCACATGTCCTTTATCTGCCCCCCACATAAAGTTAAAGTTAACAGATTTCTGGAGAAAATACAAGCAATGTATTTTTTTAAATAAGAAACTAAAAATGACTGAACGTCATGTGTGGGTGTGTGGGGGGAGCACCTTTGCATTTTAGTGAGCCTCCTTCCGAATATTGCCCGGTGCTTGTAGTCACTTCTTATGCATAGGACAATTTATAAACTAGGATGACACAGTATATGCTTCTCTCTTTTTTTTTTTCACTTAAAAATATTCCCTAGAGGGCTTTCTCTTCTAATTTATAAGATCGGCTATGTGTTTTCTAATGTCTGCACAGTATTCCATTACTCAGACTGATCATTCATTTAATCAATGCCTTATTGATAGACATTTAGATCTTTTCCAGCTTTTCACCGTCATAAAGTACATTGTGATGAGCCTTTTGTAAATACAGCTGTGAACATTTGATTGATTGTCTCCTTAGGATAAAACGAGGATTAAAACCTCTTGGGTAGGAGTTCTGCACATTTAACGGTTAATACCCAATACCGCATGGCCTCCAGAAAGGTCAGAACCGTTTGCTCTTTAAGTCCCTGATGTCCCGGCTTGGCAAGCCACTCAGCTAGCCAGAGGGGATGCAGCTGGTGTTGTCTGGAGTCCTGCTTTGACTCCCAGGACTGTGGTAGGGAGGCGGCTTCGTGTTGCCTCGGGACCTGATTGGTCCAGTACTCGGACCAGGAGCTGTGTAGGGAATCTACCTGCGAGACAGATGCAGAGGGAGCGGGGAAGGGGGCTTTCTGTGCGAGGGCGAGGGCGGCTCGTTAGCCTGCTGTGCCGCATCGGACAGCGCTGTCAGGGAGAACGGGGCCTCCACTCCGAAGGAACCCTCTTGGTTGAATTACCCTAATACAGCCCCATGCTGTCTCGGTCCTCAAGTGTGTCATTAGCAAGCATACTGAGCGGCAGTGCATTTCACACGGAATCTCTGAAAGATAGACAGGATTGTTGCAGGACTAGACAAGGGGAAGAGGCAGGCAAAGCCGAGAGGTGGGGCCGGGTGTGCGGGCACATGCAGATAACAGGGTACAGAGGGGCCCTCTCAGGAGAATCGAGGATCAGACTGATGCCTGCATTAGACCACTATTACTTTTTTAGATATATATACTGCCCTCTGCTTCCAATGAAAACAGTGGGAGGCAGTTAAAATGCTCAGATGCCTGGATATACATACAGATGGGGAGATAATGATTTCAGAAACAATATATGTAGGTTTCTTATATTCTATGCTTTTCTGAAGGTAGGAGTGAAGAAAGGGACCACAATTTTTTATTTTCTGAAGTGAGAAGCTGGGACGCAGAGAGACAGACTGCCGCATGTGCCCGACCAGGATCTACCTGGCATGCCCATTGGAGGAGGGTGATGCTCTGCCCATCTGGGGCATTGCCCCATTGCAACTGGAGCCATTCTAGCACCTGAGGCAGAGGCCATGGAGCCATCCTCAGTGCCCGGGCCAACTTTGCTCCAATGGAGCCTTGGCTATGGGAGGGGAAGAGAGAGACAGAGAGAAAGGAGAGGAAAAGGGTGGAGAAACAGATGGGTGCTTCTCCTGTGTGCCCTGGCCAGGAATCGAACCTGGGACTTCCACACGCCAGGCAGACATTCTACCGCTGAACCAACCAGCCAGGGTAGGACCACAATTCTTGCCAGAGTCCATTAGTAGTTGAAGAAATGAACGAATGATGATTGAATGACTTGATTATAAAGTTATTCAGAGAAGGAGGTTATTATAGCTGAGAACTAAATAGGAGCGGTTTGATGTTAGTTCCATCACTTACTAGCAGTCCTTGCAAGTGGGGTTTGCTAATAAGCCTGCAGAGTCCTGAGTTCAGCAAGCAGAATGCTTACCAGGGAATGGCTGTGAGATTAATACCTATGGAAACAGGACCGGGAAGCTGTCCTGCTTCCCTGCAGATTCAGTTCCCGTCTCCACTGGCCCCGTGGAGAGCTGCGGGCTGAAATGGCCCTTCAGTATTGGCCCAAGTTGGGCCCAGATGTTCTTCATATGCCTGCAGTCAGTGTCAAGGGTACGACCAGGGGGACAGGGACAGGGTCTCGGGCAAGGATCCTAAGAGAAGGTTGGTTCTCTGCATCCAAGGCAGCTCCTGAAGGGGGCTGACAGCTGAACTCAGTATACTCATGGCATACCCAGGGTCTGGGATGACCAGTCCTTACCTGAAGGGGCATCTGGGTGCAGCATCACAGCGTCAGCCACTCTAGTTCTATGACCTTGCACCAGTCCCGCAATTTCCCTAATCAGCTTTCTTATCCACGGAAGGAAGGGAGTGCTCCTTAGACAATAGGAAGGCTGGAAAGAGTAAGAGGTTCTGTAAATGGTCCCCAGGGGATCCTCAGTAAATGTCCATTCTCCTATCTCTTCCTCTGGGATCCCTCTGCAGCCTCTCACTTTGCCTGCTGCTGTGGTTCTCTGTGTATTTCTCTCCCTCACCCCCATCCCAACCACCACGCTGCACACGTCCTAGAAAAGGGAACAGTGAAATAACTTACGGAGCATCTACTGTGGGCCAGACGCTGCGAGGCACTTTCTTTGCCTATTGCATCCCATTCAGTCCTCTCTATAACCCTCACAGCTGGGCTTTAGCAATCCCACTTGACCTGCAAGGAAACTGAAACTCAGAGAGGTGAAGGACCTGAGCCTAGGTCCCAAGGGACATCACAGCGAGGGTTGGGCTGAGCTGGGAATCCAGGTCCACCTTTCTGACCCCACACCCCCAAGCAAACACAGACAGAGCCTCCTCTCTGGGATGCGCTCTCAGCGGGTGTTCTCTCTCGTGTTTTCAGGAAGTCTAAGCAAGGATGGTGGCCTGGAGAAGTAGAAATTCAAGATATTGGAAAGTAGCCTTCAGGGCCCCTGAGCCGGCGTGCAGCCGCAGGAAGAAGTGGGTCAGTATTGATCACAGGAAGTGCATGCAGTGAAACATAGCAGGCCCCAACTGCCAGGCTCCTGGCAGGACGCTGAGCAGGGGGCACCCAGGCAGCTCTGGGTAGCTGCACACGGAGACAAATTCACACTCATTTCCAGAGCAGAAAGGGAGTGTGTTCTCTCTATTTATGCAGGGTAGGGAAGGGGGTGTGGTGGAACAGAGGAACTACCCCTAGCTATGTCCTAAGTGGAAACAATTTACCTCTGCGTGCCAGGCACCATGATGATGGACAGGCACTGCAGAGTGGTGACCAAGGTAGCTGTAGTCCTGACTCTCACACAGCTCATAGCCTGGAGGGAAAGACAGTGACCCGTGATGGTTAAGTGTCTTCAGAGAAGGGAGAAATCAGCCCCTTACGGAGGATCAGAATGAGGGGGAAAGAGAATGAGCTTCCAAATAAAGTTAATCACAGAATTGCAGCCGTTTTCATTCTGTGTCTCTTTGGGCACGTGGTCCACTTTCTCTGAGCCTCGGTTTCATCAGATGGGAGCGTTTAACTGGGAGGATTGCAGTAACCCAATGAGTCAATACATCTAAAGTAGGGTCTCTCGTGGGTGTGTTTTGATAAAACGTTACTTATGGACTCTCTTAAGTTTTGAATGTCATATAAATAACTTTTCTAGGTCATGCAAAATCTTATTCTCCTTTTGATTTATTTTTCCTCTCTTGCCATTGAGGAGTGAGAAAACCATGCTGAACCTCCAGTCAGTACAAACACCGGCAGGGACTAGAGGCGGCCCGTGGATGGGAGCGTGCCAAACGCTAATCGGGAATGCTGAGACTGGGGAGGAGCTCTGTGCATTTGGCTTCACACTGCTTTCCATTCAAGTTGCTAACAATCCATCTTAGCCCTCCTGGGAGCCCTCAGAAAGAGGCAAAGAGAAAAGAATCATCCCCATTTTAGGGGTGCAGAAATGGAAGCACAGAGAGTCAGGGGACTTCCCACATTCAGAGAGAAAGTGACAAAACCAGAGCCCCGTAGCTCCAATTCTGTACCATTTTGCATTTCTGCATGTTAGCAACGGGGATGAACGACAGCAGAGTGAGCAAAGGAGTGATTAGACCCACGAGCATCGCTGTAATTAAATAACTGATAACTAATATTTCTATAGTGCCTTAGACCTTGTAGGTCACTTTGACACACATTATCTCATTTGTTCTTCACTAAAACTCCCTCAAGGAGGCAATATCCATAGCTCCTGATGCTCTGCAAAGTCACAGAGCCGGCAAAATGGCAAGGCCACGTGATTGCACCTGCAAGTGTCTGCCAAGCCCTTAGAGAAACAGATCTGCAGAATGTTGCATGTGAGCCAGACTACCTCGAGCTGGAATCCTCCACAGCCTGCTTCTTTACTGCCCAGCATTCCTCCTGAATCCATGCACCACATTGCAGCCTGATGACCTTCCTAAAATGCAGATATGCTATGTCACTCCTCTGTTTGTATCTTGCCTGTAGTTCCCCGTTTTGCCCAGAATTAAGTCTAGCCCCTTAGCTTGTTTGGTGGACAAGGCTCCACTAACTGGGCTCAAGCCCACTTTTCAGGCTTCCTCAGCCACTGCCTCTGGCCCACGCCTTGCCTGGTATCACCCATTGCTACTGAGCTGCTCGTGGTTCTGAGTTTCCCAGGGCTCCTCTTGCCTCCCTGACTTTGCATGTGCTATTCCCTCTATTTGAAATGCTCTTCCAGCTTCTCAGCCTGAAATATTCTAATGCATCCTTGATTTACATCAGCGGTCTGCCACCTCTTCTCCAGAAGGGTTAGTCCTCCTCCCCTCTTCCCTATCAGAACCTTCCTTCACTAGGGGGCCCGTGCGCATGTCTGTCTCTCCCAGTAGACTGTGAGAGCTATGAGTGCCCAGCATACAGTATGCACTTCGTGAATAGGCATTTAACAAGTGAATAAATGAATGAATGAGCTTCTGGAGGGCAGGGGTGCCCTAGGTACTTTTACCCCCTAGAGCCTAGGTTCATGCCTGACACACAGTAGGATTCAGTATATGCTTATAGAATAGAGAAGTAGGGGTCCGGATGCAGGAGCAGACAGAGCGACAGGGGGAGAACAAAGCCCACCCAGGACCCTGTGTCAACCCCGAAATGAGCAGCAGGCATAGGTTGTATGAAATCGGTATCTGTTTCCCACTGGGCCACGTAGGGTAGGCACCTGCCCGGGCTCCCGCTCCCAACGCCCCCGCCAGCATCTCAGCACATCTCCTCCTGCCTAAAATTGCTAAGAATCTGCGTTTCCCCACCTCCGCATCCTCCCCGCCTCCCCCTACCCCTGAGAGTAGGTTTGGTGTTCTTACAGATGTTTGTATTCTCCGAAGCTGATGAAAATATTCATTATCTTGTTAGCTGCCGCTGGGAAGGAAGTGCACATTTGCATTTTCCCAGCTAATCAGAGTGGCACAATCTGTGCCTGTCACTGGGGCCTGGTCCCCACCACCCCCCCTACCCCCCCCCCCCCCCCGTTCCCTTCTGCATGCGTGGGAGGGGGAATCCCCATCCTGTAGACTCTACCCTCTCTCCTCCCTTCTCAGGCACAATCCAGAAGGGCAAAGGAAGCCCAGCCTCTCAGCACAGTCTCTCCTATTCAATCCCCCAAAAGGCTGTCTTAATGTATCTCCCCTGTTCCAGATCCTCCTTGGCTCCTACCTCCCCCCTGGTCTGATCTGTCCAGCCCGGCTTTTATCTCCTCAGCGAGGGTCTTGCATCTGTATTAAGATGTACACTTCCCAGAGTTCCCTTAAAACCATTAGCCCATTTCACTCTTGCAAGCACCCTCTAGGAGCGGTGCTGTCTTCATTACCTGGGTTTTGTGTAAGAGGCAACAAAAGACAAAGCCACTGATGTTGTCACTCAATGGCGCTGCCCCCAAGAAGCTGCCCCCCTGCGTCCCTGTTCAGAATACATCTTAGCTCTCCCTGATACAGCTTGTCTAGGTGGAGACCCTTTCCCGGGGACGGGGGGGGGGGGTAAAAACTAGGGCTTTGAGGGGAGGATGTGTGTCCCAGACGTAAGCGAACAGGAGAAAAGATCGGTGTTCACCAAGTGGGCGCACAGGTGTTCAATAATCTTAATCATATCTTCTGTTCTGGCGAGCTTGCAGACTTGTCCTGATGGTCCTTCTCCGATGTTCAGGGAGGTGGCGGGTCTGTTGTCTGTATCTTGTCTGACTGATGAAGGACCGGGGGAAGAGAATGAGACTAGAAAGAGAATGCCAGATGCTAAACAGACATTTAAATAACCGACCCGAGGTTACCCAACCATCCTCCCAATCATTTCATAAATACACGTCAAGTGCTTTTATGTGTCAGGTACCATTCCCAATGCTGGCAGTAGCAGTTAACAAGACAGATAAGCTTCTTGCCCTCATAAAGCTAACCTTCTGGAAAGAGATGAGTACGTGGAGGCAGCCAGGAGAAAATCAACCTATATTTTGGGTGGGAGGAAGGGGATATGAAGAAAAATAAAGCAGAGTAAGGAATTGGAAAATTTTGCTTTCGGTGAGGTTGTTATGGCAGGCTTCTTGGAGGAGGTGACAGTAAAGTAGAGGCCTGAATGAAGTGAAGGAGTGAGCACTATGGGAGTGCAGGGAAATAGCATAGCAGACAGAGGGGGGATGGGAAGTCTCCTGATATCTCAGTTGCTAGTTCAACTACCTAGTAGAGAAGGACATGGTGGGTAAAAAAGGACACAGGAGGCAACAGAATGGCAGTTCTAATGTCAACATGGCTCCTTTGAAACCATGAACCTGCATTTCCCCACCTCCATGTGACCATAGGCAAATCCCTGAGCCTCTTTCAAGCTCAGTGCCCTCATTTCTGCATCACAAACAATCTTAGCACCTTCCTCATGAGGCTGTTGAGATTTTCAGGGACAGTGCATATACAGATCTTTATGCTACTCAGTAAATGAGCTGCTAATCCTGTATAGGCCTAAAGGCCTAGGGAATCCTGTTTCTCACACATACTTCTGCTATCTAGGTCACGCATTTATCCAGCATGTGCTGAGCCCATACCACCCAGTGGGACCTATGATCGATGTTAAGACCATGATGGTTCCTGTATGCAGCGTGTATTTGCTTGAGTGCCCACTAGGTCAGGCACTGTTCTAAGCACTCGGGACAGAGAGACCAACGTTGGTCCTGCTCTTGTGAACCTTGGCCCCAGTGTTCTGCAGCTTCAAGTTCTTCTGCCCCTAAGCTGTCCACTAACCCCAGAAAGAGCTACAAGGCCACAGCTGCCACAGCCCCCCTGTGTATGAATTGGAAAAAGGAGACTTCTCTGGGCAGACACACACCTGCGTGGGTATCCAGCTTGGCTTGCAGAGTAAGGCTGGGTGTCACCCTCAGCAGTGGCACAATCTGCAAAACTATAGGTGGGGGCCCGGAGAGACCCCCTTTTCCTGATGGACAAGACTCTGCTATTGACATTAGTAAAAGTATCCTTTGACCCTGACTTAGTCTGTTTGCTCCCCAAAGTGGCGGCTCTGTCTCCCTCATTATACCCGTGACCCTGAGAACCAGCACACGTCCATCCGATGAGCCCTGGAAACCTGAGCATGGTGCCAGCCCATGCTGCTCGGAAGATGGCAGTGTGGGCAGAGAGGAGGAGCCCTGCAGAGCAGCCCAGGGTAACCCCTAGCTGACGTTGTCTGGTCAAGCCCCGCCCCCCCACCACTAGCAGTGAGTTTCCCCATTTCATTATTAGTCACAGCAGCAGCAATAGTATTTATTGAGTGCTTACTATATTCTAGGCACTCTTCCAAAAAACAAATCTGGATAAATTATTTCTTTTAATCCTCAAGTAACCCCCAAAGGGAGGTGATTTTATCATCCCCATTTTATAGGTTAGGAAACAAGCACAGCGGGAGGACTGGACTAGATTCTCATGTCTCAGGCTTCTTCCAATACTGACATCACATAGCTCTTTTACTCAGTTGTTCATTTCTTCACCCACCTATCCATCCATCCACCCACCAACCCACCCATACATCCGTCCGTCCATCCGCCCATCCATCCACCCATCCATCCGTCTGTCCGTCCATCCATCCGTCCATCCGTCCGTCTGTCCATCCACCCATCCATCCATCCATCCATCCATCCATCCATCCATCCATCCATCCATCTATCCATTCATCCATCTGGCCATTCATTCAGCACATTCCTGTTGAACACCCATCATTAGGTCAGGGTCTATGACAGGTACTGCCTATATTTTATTTCACTTACTACTAACAGAATGGTAGAATGTAACATTAATGATCTGTTCTACAAATGATGAAACAAAAGGCCCAGAAGGGTTAGGTCATGCATTGGGCCAGTCAGCCTTCTTTGTTGAACATCCGATAATATAGGTCGTCTCAGGTTCTGGGGAGACAGTGGTTATGTGCTGGGAGACACATATTCTGTGGAGTAACTAAGGACAGAATTTAAAGGGCAGTGGGTAACCAGAGACTGAACCCTGCATTCTGTCAGGCAGGGAGACTGGCCTCTTTTTGTGCTTGACAACATGCACAGATGGGGCCTTGTGACATTGTGTCCCAGAGTCAGTGCAACCACAGTAGATAGCCCCTCCTCAGCTGGCCAGAAATGGCCCTCTCCATCCTCAATTTCTCAGACCCTCAACCATTCCACTCCTTAAGCCATGGGTATGCCCTGCAACCCCCATGCCTACCACACTCCCCGTGGGCTGGGAGCTTCCCATGGCTTTAGTAATTAAGTTTGCACATGCCAAAAAAGAAAAATAGCATCACAGATGCAGTTGCAAATTTTAGCTAATTAACCATATGGTCTGGATTGCTGACAGAGTGGGAAGGCACTCTGGGTAAGTGCTGGTTTCCTGGTTTCCTGGGGGGAGGGAGGATATTAGGTGAGTCACCACATTCTCCAACACAAGGGCACGGAGACTCAGGGCTTCCCGGCACCTGCCTGGAGTCGTCCCATCTGTCTCCTCACTGCGAGCTGCCCTGGAGAAGAAAGTCCCCAGAGCAGGGAAGGAGGGTGTCTGGCCTAATGGACAGGAAACAGCTGCACCTGGTGCAGGAGGTGCTATAAGTGGGAGCACTCTGTTTGGGGTGCAGAATTTGGAGAAACAGGCCCAGCAGGTGTAACATTATAGTGGCATCGCGGATAGCACATTTGGAAAGCTGAGTTTAAATCCCAGAGTTGTCACTTCCTAGCTGTGTGACCTTGGACAGGTGGCTTAGCCTCTCTAAAGTTGAGCCACTCAGTCTCCCTTAAGTGCCAAATAGCAGGATTGGAGGCAAGGACGACCACATTTTGTTGTTGTTTTTCATTCTAAGTCCCTCACAGACAGAGATGCTAGTGAACCAGAGCAAGAAGCAGTTGATACAATACTAACTAAAGCCCATAGTTTATACTTTATATTGTACAGTTGTCTGGGTTTTGACAGATGAGTGTGCCATGTATCCACTGTTACAGTATCATATAGAATAGTTCCACTGTTCTAAAAATCTCCCTTGTCACCTATTCATCCCCCCGCCCCGAACTCCCAGCGACCACTGATCTTCGCACTGTCTCCACACCTTTGCATTTTCCAGAGTGCCATGCAGTTGAAGTCATACAGTTGTAGCCTTGTCAGCTCCTCTCAGCCACATGCGTTTACGTTTCATCCCTGTCTTTCTGCGGCTCGAGAGCTCACTTTTATTGCTGAAAAACATCCCGTTGTAGAGATCTCTCACAATTTGTTTACCCCGTCATGCGTAGAAACATACTGTGGCTGCTTCCACGTTTGGGTCAGTATGAATCAGGTCACCATCAACATTCATGTGGGAGCATAGTTACTGAATTTCACTTGGTCAGAAACTGTCAGCCTTCCAAAATGGCTACACCCACTGGTGGGATTCAGCCAGTTAGCATCAATTTGCCAGAACCAATACCTAATTTTTTGTTGAGTTCACTGAAGCGGTTGTTAAAATGGCACTTGTAATCAGGGTTCTCTCTAAGGTGGGCGCCTGGGCAGCTGCCCAATGTGGAAATCACAAATGTAACCTGTAGTAATGTTCATTCCATCTACGGAGGTGAAAAAAATTGCAAATGAGGACACCAATCAAGAAGCAATATGGAAATATCTTAAATAACAGTATTATTGTTTTTTTTGTCAGGTGTTATTTAATATATTTTTATTAATATTTTAGCTCTTATAGCAATCTAATTTTTTGTACCTCTTTTATTGTTCTTATATAAGTATTAAATGCCTGAAATAATAAACTACCTTTTGGTATATCATTTTTTTTTATACTTGAAAGGGTCATTACGGCAAAGAACCAGTTGTTAAATCATCTGAATCCCACCGCTGGCTACACCATTTTGCATTCCCGCCAGCAATGAACTCTTCCAGTTGCTCCACATCTTCACCAGCATTTGGCAGTGTTAATGTTCTGAATTTTAGCCTTTCTAATAGTTATGTAGCGGTATTTCCCTGAGTTGCAATTTCAGAGACAGGTGTTGTGCAGCTATTTATATGCTTATTTGCTGGGTCTCTTCCTTGATAAGGTGTCTGTTCAATTCTTTTGTTCTCTCTCTCTTTCTTTTTAATCTGGTTGTTTGTTTTCTTATTGTGGAAATTTGAGTGTTCTCTGTATAATTTGGATACACACCTTTTATCAGATATATGTTTTCCAAGTATTTTCTTCCAATTTGTGGCTTGTCACTTCATTCTCTTCATAGCCTTTCATAGAGCAGAAGTTTTTAATTTTACTAAAGCCCATTTTATTTTCTTTAATATGTTTTGTTTTTGTTTTTGTATCTGAAAATGCATCGCCAAGCCCAGTATCACCAAGATTTTCTCCTATGTTATCTTCTAGAAGTCTTATAATTTTTGTGTTTTACACTTAGGTCTATGATCATTTGGGGTTAGTTTTTTGTAAAAAGTATAGAGCCTGTGTTTAGATTCTTTTCTTTCTGCATGCATGTGGCTGTCCAGCTGTTCCAGTAACTTTCATTGACAAGACTACCCTCCCTGCATTGAATTGCCTTTGCTCTTTTGTCAAAAATGAGTTGACTAATTTTGTGTGGGACTGTTCCTGGGCTTTGTGTTCTGCTCCATCCAACTATTTTGTTTATTATTTAACTAACGCTGCACTGTCTTGATTACTGCCATGTTATAATGAGTTTTAAGCTCAGGTAACGTCAGTTCCCTGACTCCTTCAATCTCATGTCAGCTAGTCCTGGGTCTTTTGCTTTTCCATAGTAAACTTTTAGAATGAGTTTGTCAATCTCTGCAAAATAAATTACTGGGATTTTATGAGTCTATAGATCAAAGGGGGAAGAACTGACAGTTTAACAATATGGAACATGAACATGGACTTTCTTCCCATTTAGTTTGCTCTTTGGTTTCTTTGAAAAACATTTTATAGTTTTTTTTTTCTTTTATAAGTCTTGCACATATCTTGGCAGATTTATACCTATATCAAATTATTTGGTGCCGGTGTAGATGGTGTTGTGTTTTTGTTTTCAAATTCCACATGTTCATTGCTGGCATGGAAAGCAATTGACTTTCATATGTTAACCTTGTACCCTGCAACCTTGCCATCTCTCTTATTAGTTCCAGAAGGTTCTTGTTGTTATTGTTGATTCTTTGGGATTTTCTACTGCATATTGTGTTTGTAAAACCTACATCACATCAATAATAATAATAATAATAATAATAATAATAATAATTAACATTTGCAGAGCACAGAGGACGATCTTCCAGGTATCGTTCTCCACACATCATGTCATGTCATTGCACACTTACAATCACCACTGTTGCTATTTCATCCCCATTACAAATAAGAAAATGGAAGCTTAGTGAGGTGTGGCAGCTTACCCACAGTTGCGAATGGCAGAGCCAAGGTTTAAGCCTGGTCCTACTTACTAGAAAATAAATAATAGCCATAATAACAGTAACCACCACACACTGAAGTATATGCCAGGCTGTTAAGACATATTGCCCCTTTTGACCCTAGTAATTGCGTCAATAAAAGTAGGTACTATTAAGACCCTCGTTTTCACCGAGGCTTCTGAAGTGAAATAACTTGCTCAGGATCGTATACCCAGTGAGAGGTGGAGTTTAAGACCCATTCTCAGTCCTTGTGGGTAGTGTTACACACACCTGAGGCACAGTGTGACCACGTGACTTCCCATGGCTGCAGGACCAGTAGTAACTAACAAGGCTGGATAGAAGCTAAGGTTTTAGAACCTGGGTTAAGTTCCATCTTGGTGTCAGAGTTTGAAAAGGATAAAAATTGTGTTCATTAATTAGATTTTTATTTTCCCGGGTACCTTTTAAGCCTTGACACCCATTGGCTTTTAACAAGCTCTTAAACCCCATTTCCAACCGCCCTGTAACAATATGCATGCTTCACCTGGGTTATGTTGTAAACTGACTAATGACCATGCTGGCTGGGCTCTGGCAGCACCTGATGTCACGTCTGTGGGAATTAAAACTGAAGGGATATGAGAGATGGTCAGGGCTCCTCATTAGCACAGTGTTGCAAAAGGCTCCTGCAAATATTGCTGCCTTCCTCCTGCCTTTGGGTTTTTTCTTTCTCCAGTGCTAATGACTAATAAAAAAGAGAGAGAGAGAGGGAGAGGGAGAAGGGAGAGAGCAAACAAGAAAGCAATTGCTATTAGATTTCTTCTACTGCAGTGGGTTTCTCATTTTGCAAAGCTCATTAGAGGTATCTCTATGGAAAGCCTTCCAAGGTGCCCTGGGGAGAAAGGGAGAGACAAAAAGGGAAGGAGAAACTTTCAGAGCTGTGATCCCAGCCACAGCTGTCCCTGGGCCACCTAGTCTGATTCTAAAATGCACGTCGCAGCTTCGTTTTAAATGTTAACATTAAAAATAAATGCTCTTCCTCTCTAACTACCACAAGGAATGAAGTTATTATAAATGTGTAGATGCTGTGTGTGGTCAGTTACAGTGTGGCTTTGATACTTTTCCTCTGTTGCTTTAAGTTAGGAGTTCTGGAACATCTTTTCCCTTTTAATTTGGAGTCTGACCTACCTCAGGTTCAACTTCACAAACATCTTCGAGCATCTTCTATGTATCTAAGGTTATAGGCGCTGGGCAGCAGACAGAAGACACAGTTAGACATAACCGCGCCAGTTTTTCAGCGCTTGCTCTCTCACAGGAAGAGGGGTGTTCCATATATGGTGCTGGGCATTTCCTTTAGCATTAATATCTCCTAGAGGACAGGAGTAGGGTGTGATGTCAGGAAAGAATCAAATCCACCAACAAGGAAAATAAAAAAGAGCAAATTCCATGATGCAAAGAGAAGACCCCCAAATCAGCAGCCACCCATCTCAGTTCTTACTATAGCTCTATGACGAGACTCCGACAAACTGTGTGTGTGCTTTCTGGAAAGGGGAGTAAAAGAAAAAAAGTTGTGGTCCATTCCAGCTCTGACATTTGCAATCTTTTTATTCCTAATCAAGAGGGACTTTTTGAGGATGTTCAATAAAGCTGCTAGGACTGTGCTGTCTAGACCACCAATAGCTGCCTTGTGGTGAGGGTCTGCTATTCTCAGTCCTCTGCTGAGCAACTCATATTACAGACTCTTTAACGCTTACAGCAAGTCTGGGAGGCAGGAGGCGATTAGTATTTCCATTTTTCTGATGAGCAAAGAAAACCAGAGAATATTCAGTGTCTGAGGTTCAGTTGAAGCTCCACAGAGAATGGGTGGTGGAACCAGCGCATAAATCCAGGTGCATCTGGCTGCAAAGACTGCTTCAAATAAGTAAGAAAACAGACACACAGTGCTCATGGGGAGCAGGGCTCTCACCTGGGGAACTTCATCTTCACCTGCTGTGATAGGGACTTTTGGGGACACCTAGATTAGTCAAAGAAATGACCCCATACGGAAAAGACCCCCAGAGCTGGGAAATAACTTTCTC
Organism: Rhynchonycteris naso; assembly: GCA_037038555.1. Taxonomy (NCBI): domain Eukaryota; kingdom Metazoa; phylum Chordata; class Mammalia; order Chiroptera; family Emballonuridae; genus Rhynchonycteris; species Rhynchonycteris naso. The sequence goes on from CM072996.1 coordinate 17,372,518, forward strand.
AAGTGCACACGGCAAAGGTAGTGGCATGACCTCCCAGCACTGGCTCCCTGTCGGGCCAGGACTGGGGGTGCATGAGGAATGGGGGGACCCCTGAGGATTCAGGGAGAGTCAGCAGCCTCGGGCCTTGTACTCATGCGGCAAGTGTGTTTGCCCGCACCCCCGGGGCTGCTGTTACAGGAGACGCTGGAGACGCAGGCATGAAATGGTGGCATGGGGTGGGGGTGGGGGGTCCCTGAGAACAGAAGGCACTGAAGACGAGACTGTGAAGATCCTAGTTGGGCTTGAAATATTTTTAAAGGTATGGGAATATTGGCTTTGGCTCTTGACTGTGAGAAAAGAAGCTGCTAGAGCCCTCAGGGATTGAGGGGGGTACAGTGGAGCCTGCCACCGGGGCTGGGGCCAGAGCGGGCGGTTTGGGCTGAGCAGCCCCCTCCTTCAGAGGCTCAGCACCACCCGGCCCAGGGGACTGTGCACTGCACACCCTGCACATCGGTGTGCTGAGGTGGGCTTTAAGCTTGCGGCTGCAGCGGGGCTGTGTGATCCGGGGCAAGGCTAATCTTCCTCTTCAAATCTCATGTCTGGCATCTGAAAAGCAGAGATAATGATAGTGCTTAGAAAAATGCAGAGGCTGAACCTTGTGATGCCAGTCTCTCTCCACCCCACCCCCCAGCTCTAAAGTTTTCTGTCCAGGAGGTATCAGGGCCTTTGGCTCCTTCCCTTTGAGAACTGGCAGAAGCAGTTGAGCACAGCACGGAGCTCCAGAAGCCACCCCCCGCCCCCCGTGACAGCAGCTCAGCTTGTTCCCGCTGTTAGGACAGGCCGAGGTACCCCGGCGCTGACACGCACAGGTGAGGAGGTGGAGGGCGCGGGGGCCGAGGAGAAGATAATGTTTCTCTAGCCTGCAATTTATTTCAATTTCAGGGGTCACAATTACCGGGGCAGAACTTAGTAACGGCCATGCCTGGAATGCTTAAGTGAGCTTTGGCGCTACTGGTGAAAGCTGTTTTGCATTTAGAGAGGGAAGGGTGTGCAATGAGCAACCCAGGTGTCACCTCACGCGTGCACACGCATGCGCGCGCAGGTGTGTTCATGCATAGCAGCATAGGAATAAGGGTAGGGCGGGAGAGAGAAAGACAGGTGTGAGCATGGTCAGAGAGGAGGGTGGCCGAGTGAAGCTGGCAGCCCGGATTTTATCCTGACCCTAGGTGAAAGGGGTCTCACCCCTCCGAGTCCCCATTTCCTCAATTTTATCATGGAGATAATAGCTAACACACAAGATTGCTGAGAAGTGTCTTTGTCTATTTGGGCTGCTAGAACAAAATACCATAGGCTTAAACAGCGAACATTTATTTCTCACAGTTCCAGAGGCTGGGAAGGCCCAGATCAAGGCACCGACAGGTTCTGTGTTTAAAGAGAGGCATTTTCTGGTTCGTAGATGGCACCTTCTTGCTATGTCCTCTGTGGCGGAAGGGACGAAGAGTTCTTGGCGGTCTTTTACAAGGGCGCTAATCCCATTCGTGAGGGCTCCACCCTCGTGATCTAAGCACCTCTCAAAGGCCCCACTTTCAAATACTACCACATTGGAGATTAGGTTTTGACATATAAATTTCTTAGAGGGAAACAAATATTCAGTCTGACGAGAAGGTGAGAGAGAGAGAAAGAGCCTGAGAAACCATACATGGCATTTAGTATAAAAAGCAGAAACTTATTAGTGAGTGCATCTATCAGGGACATTCCACCAGCCCTGGTATTTTCAACAACTCAACCTTCACTTTTCAGCATTTCATTTAGGGGCAAAATGAAACATTTCTAGCATATTTTTGCATCGTTTTTGAGTACATGGAGTTAGACTTTTCAGTGTCCAGCTTGCTAGTTCTGTGCACTAGACCTCTTCATACATCTGTTCCCTCACTTTAAAAAAAAAATAAGGAAAATTAGAGTGAGAGTACTTACTGTGCAGTGTCATTGGGAGCGTGAAATTAGAAAGGTGCTAAGCCCTTAGAGGAATGCCCAGTCCATTGTAAACAAAGAAATAGATGTTAGCTTTAAAAACGATTCTTGTTACTGTGTGGGTGTGCATCCTAGATGGCGAGGGGAGAAAGGGAGAGACGGGAAGGGAGATGGGGTGAACGAGGCTATGACCGGGCTCCACAGGAGGGAGCTTGCAGGGCCACAGCAAACAGATTGTCTCCCCTACAATTCCATTCAGCTAAGAGGCATTCACTCACTCACTGAATAAGCATTTATTGAGCCCCAAGCATGTGCTTCAGCCACTGTGTCGAGGCTGGATGCACAGGCGCCAGCAAGATAGACATGCTCACTGCCCTCCGTGCCTTTGATCCAGTGAGAAAACGGTGAGTGATCGAGAACAGCCGTTCAGTGTGCACATACTGGGATCGGGGAGGATGGGTGCTGCAGAAGCCCAGACGGGGGGCACTGCACTCCATGGGGCGGGAGAGGCATCGGCTAAACCCTCTTAGAAAAAAATTTAAAAAGAAATAAAAAAAATAAAACAAAATGAGATGTGCACATTTTAATCCCTGGATCCTATGAATGAATGACTGTACCTGGCAAAGGGTGATGATGTGTACAGGTGGACATACATTGCTAATCACCTGAAGTTCAGATAGAGATTTTTCCTGGATTTTCCAGGTAACCCCAAGGACCCTTCAAACAGAAGAGGGTGGTAAGACAGGAGGTCGGAGAGATGGGCTCACAGAAAGACTTGATGTGCCTTGGCTAACGTTGAAGGTAGAGTCAAGGAATGTGGCATTGTCAGAAAGCTGGAAAAAGGCTCTGGCCAGTTGGCTCAGTTGTAGAACATTGGTCTGGCGTGTGGATGTGCCAGGTTCGATTTCTGGTCAGAGCAGACAGGGGAAGCAACCATCTGCTTCTCTCCCCCATTTTCATCCCCCCGCTCCCTGCAGCCATGGCTCGTTTGGCTAGAGCAAGTTGGTCCCAGGTGCTGAGAATGGTTCTTTGACCTCTGCCTCAAGTGCTAAAAAGGCTTGGTTGCCAAGCAACAGAGCAGCACCCCAGATGGGCAGAGCATCACCGGTAGGGGCTTGCCGGGCAGATCCCAGTAGGGGCGCATGTGGGAGTCTGTCTTTCTGCCTCCCCTGTTTTCACTTACTTTTAAAAAAGCTGGAAAAGGCAAGGAAATAAATTCTCCCCCAGAACCTCCAGAAAGCACAAAGTCCTGCTGGCACCTTGATTTTAGCCCAGAAACCCACGCCCGACGTCTGACCTATGGAACGCTGAGATGATAAGTTTACGTTGCCGTCCACCATGAAGGCTTGTGTGATTTGTTATGGCAGTGACAGGACACTAACCCACAGAGCCAAGGACATATTTGAGTTTGGATCATCGTTTTAGAAAATCATCCTGGCGGTGGGATGGTAAATGAAGTGGAAGGGCAAGACTGAATTCAGAGAGTCTTTAACAGGCGGCAGCGGTGGTCCCCTGGGAAGAGGGAACCATGGTCTAAATCAGAACAGACAGCTGCTAATGGCCTGCATCTGTACCAGACGCTGAAATCAAGATGTGCAGATGAGGCAGGCTGGGGGTGGGGGAGTCAGACAAGGAGATTCCTGCAGCCGAGAGCTCCAGACCCTGGGACCGGACACTCCTGTAGAGAACAAGCGTACCTGGCAGACTCTGGCGATCTTGAAATCAGCCAAAGTGCAGTAGGAGCAAAGGGGCATTTCTTCTAAGCTTGGGGACAGCTTCCTGGAGGAGATGACACCAATAAACTCTGTCTGCAAGACTCCTAAGAGGGAGAGGACATTGCAAAGAATAATCAGACTGAACCCCTGCTTTGAAGGGGTCCACAGTTCAGATGGGATCAGGCAGGTGAGGCGGTCCTTCTTGCCAACCTTGGAGAACATGCAGTAGAGGCAGCTCTGGGGTTGGGAGTCGAGAACACGGATGGGCAGCCAGTCCTGATCCGGCAAACTCAGGAGCCTTTAAATCAGTGGTAGTCAACCTGGTTCCTACCACCCACTAGAGGGTGTTCCAGCTTTCATGGTGGGCTGTAGCAGAACAACCAAAGTATAAATAAAAAGATAGATTTAACTATAGTAAGTTGTTTTATAAAGATTTATTCTGCCAAACTTAGCAAAAATCTGACATAAAGTACTTGGTAAGTAATTATTATTATTATTATATGCTTTAACTTGCTGTAACTCTGCTTTATAAATTTTATAAAGTAAAGTAACTTCCCTACTTTATAAATTACCATTACTGTGGAACCAGTGGGCGGTTAGAAAATTTTACTGCTAACAGAGATACAAAAGTGGGCGGTAGGTATAAAAAGGTTGACTACCCCTGCTTTAAATAAACCATGTCTGCCCTGCCTCCTGTCTTTTCTCTCATCGTTTCGTGAGCTTCGGTTGAGATGCTCAGCAGTGGGGGCCACCATTCAGCCAGTGACGCAGCTTTGCCTCCATGATCCTTGAACCACCAGCCTGGAAGGTAGCGCTCATGAGCAGCATTCTGCCTGGGAACAGAGGGCAGCCCCAAGAGCCTCTACCAGGAGGTGGCTGAGCTTTCATGACGTGCGGGGGCTTTATTTGAGATCTGGCTGTCTCTCTGCAGGTCTCCCCATGGCAGTTGAGCTGAGATGGGCTGGGGCTGATGGAAGCAGAAAGGAGGCAAGGGTTTCCGTGATGGGTCGAGGCACACTGGTCTGTGCTCAGGCCATGGTCAGTGGAAACAAGGGTGCCCAGAGGGTGCTGGTGCCCAGTGGTAGGGAATCTGGGGGCAGAGGGCTCTGGAGTCCACACTGCCCAGCACAGCCCCTGACTCCTCTTTCTGCCCTCCACCACGTGCCATTTGACAGCAGAGCCGTGCAGTCGCTCCTGATCGGTGCCCCTCCTCGATCTTCGCACAGCTGCTCCCCCCATCTTCTCTGGGTTGCTGCAGAACCTCAGAGCCCTTTCCCTTCTGTCTCCCTTCCGCGGGGCTTTTCCTTCCCAGCCAAGCTCCGCCCTGCACCCAGGACGTCTGCCCAAAGCTCCAGTCCTAGCACTGCACTCCTGCTTAGAGCCCTGTCACGGGTCTCCTGCCCGAGGAATCAAGCCCACAGTCCTCGGCACCACCCAGCGGACTCGCAGACCTGATCCCTTCCTGCTCCTCGCCAGCCCATTCTTGCCTTTTTTATTTTTTTATTTTTTTTAAGAATAAACACCTTTATTTTATGAGCTAGGATAGGGAAGAGGATTTATTTGCATCTCTGGGCCTTGACTTTTCTCAGCTAGAGCCCCAACTCCTCCAGTACATAACCATCTGTCTGCCTGTCCACACTGGCCTGATCTTGAAGTGATGTGTGTTTTTTGTTGTTGTTGTTGTTGTTATTTTTTGTTTGTGTTGTTTTGGAGAGCCAGGCAGGGAGAGACAGAAATGGGAACACTAATCTGCTCCCGTATGTGCCCTGACTGGGGAATCGAACCGGCAACCTCCACACTCCTGAACGATGATGCTCAACCAACTGAGCCAGCCAGTCAGGGCTTAATATTTATTGATTTTTATAGAGGCAGAAAGAGAAATGGGGGGGGGGAGTGGGAAAGAAAGCATTTGTTGTTTCACTCAGTCATGCATTTTCTGGTTGCTCCCCTTGTGTGTCCTGACTGGGGATTGAACCCACAACCTTGCTGTTTCTGGATGACGTTCTTAATCACCCGAGCTAACCAGCCAGGGCTCCTTTCATCATATTTTATTCTGAATTTTCCTTGACTGTTTTTGTCTAAAATCTCTTCTCCATCAGTAGTCAGCATGGTCCCTTCTTGCATAGTGGGACTCGCCCCACTGTTGGTATGGTGCACTGTCCGTGAGCACGATGCAGTCCTCTACCAGGGTCTCAGTACAGACCAGTTTATTGTGATGTGTTGTAGACAATACCAATAATCCTGGTTTTGTGCATACAGCGCTCTGAGCCCCAGAACTTGCCCACATCCAGCCTCCAGGCTCCGTACCTGTGGCCTCCCCGCACACAGGCTGTACACAAAACGGGGCCAATCCCAGTGCTGACATCTGGGCGTCCCAGCTCATAGTGTTGCTTCTTGCGGTTGGGCTTTCTTTGCCCCTGGCCTTGCGGCGCTCGTGACAGTTGTGCCTAGAGATGCTCCTGGCTTGGTGCCGGCTGAAAAGAGAAAACGCAGAATCCCATCTTTGCTTTTTTACTCAAAGCTCTTACGTCTTACTTCTTAGCTTCTTTCAGCTTCCAGAATGTGTTATGTGAGTGTGCTGTCTTCAGTCTCTCTCTCCCTCTCTCTCTCTCAGGCACACATGCAACACATGCAAACACAGCCCTTTGGACTTTTGCACACCCAATTATTTCTGCCTAGATCCCACCCACACCTCCCTCCCTTGATCTTTCCCTGGGTAGCTCCTTTCAATCTGTCAAGACTCCCCTACTCCAGGGGGCCTTCCCGTTTTCCCGGTCTATGTTAAGTGTCCCTCCTTTACACTTGCTTGGTCTTTGCACTCCCCTGTGCACCTGCAACTTTATCACTCTGACCTATAACCACGTGTTTAGTCAGTAAAGAGGTCAAATACGTTCCCACTATAACTCAGCTATGCAAAACACTTCTTCGTTCTCCACAGCCGACACAATCTTTCCCTCAGTCCATCCCGCTGACAGCAAAAGAACATTTCAACTTGCCAATTCAAGATACAGAATATCCTCCTTAGGGTAACTATCCAGTCTGTTCAAGGTTGGTTTCTCCACCCACCCACCCTGTCTCTCCCTTACCTGTCATGCTCTGCCCGCCCTCCACTGTCCTCAGGATGCAGGCGGATGCTGATGCGGGAATGTTGGCACACGCATGACCTACTGGAGCCTTGCTGGTAGTCACTATGTGATTTCTTTTCTTTTTTTTTTTAATTTTAATGGGGTGACATTAATAAATCAGGGTACATATGTTCAAAGAAAACATCTCCAGGTTATCTTATCATTCAATTGTGTTGCATACCCATCACCCAAAGTCAAATTGACCTCTGTCACCTTTTATCTAGTTTTCTTTGTGCCCCTCCCCTCCCCCTTTTTCCTCCCTCTCCTACCTCCCCGCACCTCGTAACCACCACACTCTTGTCCATGTCTCATAGACTCACTTTTATGTCCCACCTATGTATGAAATCATGCTGTTCTCAGTTTTTCTCTGTTTTACTTATTTCACTCCATATAATGATATCAAGGTCCATTTATTTTGTTGTAAATGATCCGATCTCATCATTTCTTATGGCTGAGTAGTATTCCATAGTATATATGTACCAAAGCTTTTTAATCCACTCGTCCTCTGACGGACACTTGGGCTGTTTCCAGATCTTCGCTATTGTGAACAATGCTGCCACGAACATGGGGGCGCATTTCTTCTTTTCGAATAGTGCTATGGTGTTCTTAGGGTATATTCCTAAAAGCGGAATAGCTGAGTCAAAAGGCAGTTCGATTTTTAAATTTTTGAAGAATCTCCATACTGTTTTCCACAGTGGCTGCACCAGTCTGCATTCCCACCAGCAGTGCAGGAGGGTTCCCTTTTCTCCACATCCTCGCCAGCACTTGTTCTGTGTTGTTTTGCTGATGAGAGCCATTCTGCCTGGTGTGAGGTGATATCTCATTGTGGTTTTAATTTGCATTTCTCTAATGATTAGTGATGTTGAGCATTTTTCATATGCCTGTTGGCCATCTGTATGTCCTCTTTGGGGAAATTTCTATTCATTTCTTTAGCCCATATTTTGATTCGATTATTTGTCTTCCTGGTGTTGAGTTTTATAAGTTCTTTATAAATTTTGGGTATTAACCCCTTATCAGACGTGTTGTCGAATATGTTCTCCCATTGTGTGGTTTGCCTTTTTGTTCTGTTCTTATTGTCTTTAGCTGTGTAAAAACTTTTTAGTTTGATATGGTCCCATTTCTTTATCTTGCCTTTTATTTCATTTGCCCGTGGAGATAAATCAGCAAATATATTGCTGCTACAGATGTCGGAGAGCTTGCTGCCTATGTTTTCTTCTAAGATGCTTATGGTTTCACGGCTTACATTTAAATCTTTTATCCATTTTGAGTTTGTTTTTGTGAATGGTGTAAGTTAATGGTCTAGTTTCATTATTTTGCCGGTAGATGTCCAATTTTCCCAACACCATTTGTTAAAGAGGCTGTCTTTACTCCATTGTATGTTCTTTCCTCCTTTGTCAAATATCAGTTGTCCATAAAGGTGTGGGTTTATTTCTGGGTTCTCTGTTCTGTTCCATTGATCTATGTGCCTGTTCTTATGCCAGTACCAGGCTGTCTTGAGTATAATGGCCTTGTAGTAAACCTTGATATCCGGAAGAGTGATACCTCCTGCTTTATTTGTTCTTTTTAAGATTGCTGAGGATATTCTTGTTCCTTTTTGGTTCCATATAAATTTTTGAAATATGTGTTCTATATCTTTGAAGTATGTCATTGGTATTTTAATTGGTATTGCATTGAATTTATAAATTGCTTTGGGTAATATAGACATTTTAATGATGGTTATTCTTCCTAGCCATGAGCACGGTATATGCTTCTACTTGTTTGTATCTTCCTTGATCTCTTTTATCAATGTTTTATAACTTTCCGAGTACAAGTCCTTAACCTCCTTGGTTAAATTTACTCCTAGGTACTTTATTTTTTTGGTTGCAATAGTGAAGGGGGTTGTTTCCTTAATTTCATTTGCTGACAGTTCATTGTTGGTATATAAAAATGCTTCTGATTTCTTAGTATTAATTTTATATCCTGCCACCTTGCTGAATTCATTTATCAGGTCCAGTAGTTTTTTGACTGAGACTTTAGGGTTTTCTATATAAAATATCATATCATCTGGAAATAATGACAGTTTTACTTCTTCTTTTCCAATTTGGATGCCTTTTATTTCTTCTTCTTGTCTGATTGCTGTAGCTAGGACTTCCAGAACTATGTTGAATAAGAGTGGTGAAAAGGGGCACCCCTGCCTGGTTCCTGATCTTAAGCGGATTGCTTTTAATTTTTGTCCATTTAGTATGATGTTTGCTGTGGGTTTGTCATAGATGACCTTTATCATGTTAAGGAATGTTCCCTGTATTTCCACTTTACTGAGAGTTTTGAGCATGGATGGGTACTGGATTTTATCAAATGCTTTTTCTGTATCTATTGAAATTATCATGTGACTTTTGTCCTTCCTTTTGTTTATGTGATGAATCACATTGATTGATTTGCGAATATTGAACCAGCCTTGCCTCTCCAGAATATATCCCATTTGATCATGGTGTATGATTTTTTTCATATATTGCTGGATCTGGTTGGATAATATTTTGTTGAGAATTTTAGTTTCTAAATTCATCAGGGATATTGGCCTATAATTTTCTTTCTTTGTGTTGTCTTTGCCTGGTTTTGGAATCAGAATTATGCTCGCCTCATAAAAAGAGTTTGGAAGTCTTCCTTCCTCTTGAATTTTTTGAAATAGCTTGAGGAGGATAGGAGTTAGTTCTTCTTTGAATTTTTGGTAGAATTCACTTGTGAAGCCATCAGGCCCAGGACTTTTCTTTTTTGGGAGTTTTTTGATAACTGTTTCAACCTCATTTGTTGTAATTGGTCTGTTTAGGTGTTCTGATTCTTCCAGATTGATTTTTGGAAGATTATATGATTCAAGAAATTTGTCCATTTCACCTAGGTTGCCTAATTTTTTGGCATAGAGTTCTTCATAGTATTTTCTTACAATACTTTGTGTTTCTGTTATGTCAGTTGTTATTTCTCCACTCTCATTTCTAATTTTATTTATTTGAATCCTCTCTCTTTTTTCTTGGTGAGTCTAGTTAAAGGTTCATCAATCTTGTTTACCTTTTCAAAGAACCAGCTCCTGGTTTCATTGATCGATCCTCTGTATTGTTTCCTTAGCCTCTATGTCATTTATTTCTGTTCTGATCTTTATTATTTCCTTCCTTCTACTGGTCCTAGGCTTTATTTGCTGTTGTTTTTCTAGTTCTTTTAGATGCAGGGTCAGGTTGCTTATTTGAGCTTTTTCTAGCTTCTTATGGTATGCCTGTAGTGCAATGAAGTTCCCTCTCAGTACTGCTTTTGCTGTGTCCCATAAATTTTGAGTTGATGTATGCTCATTTTCATTTGTTTCTAGAAACTTTTTATTTCTTCTTTGATCTCATTGTTAATTCATTCATTATTTAGTAACATGCTATTTAGTTTCAAAGTGTTTGAGTATTTTTCAGTTTTTCTTTTGTGGTTAATTTCTAGTTTCATGGCATTGTGATCAGAGAAAATGCTTGATATGATTTCAATCTTCTTAAATTTATTGAGACCATTTTTGTGTCCTAACATGTGGTCTATCCTAGAAAATGTACCATGAGCGCTTGGGAAGAATGTATATTCTACTTCTTTAGGGTGAAAAGTTCTGAAGATATCTATTAAATCGAGTAGATCTAGTGTATCCTTTAAGTCTGCTGTTTCTTTATTAATTCTCTTTCTTGAGGATCTATCCACTGATGTTAGTGAGTTATTGAAATCCCCTACTATTATAGTATTGCTGTTAATCTCACCCTTTGTATACATCAAAGTCTGCTTTATGTATGTCGGGGCTCCTATGTTTGGTGCGTAGATATTTATAATATTTATATCTTCCTGTTGAATTGTTCCCTTTATCATTATGTAGTGTCCTTCGTTATCTCTTACTACAGCCTTTGTCTTAAAGTCCATTTTGTCAGATATAAGTACTGCTACCCCTGCTTTTTTTTTTCATTTCCATTTGCGTGAAATATTATTTTCCATCCTTTTACCTTCAGTCTATGTGCATCTGTTTTAAGGTGTATCTCTTATAGACAGCATATGTATGGGTCCTGTTTCTTTATCCACGCAAGTACCCTATGTCTTTTGATTGGATCATTTAATCCATTTACATTTAAGGTTATTATTCATATGTAGTTGTTTATTGCCATTTTATTCTTTAAAGCTGTATTTTTCTTTTGCTATATTCTTTCCCCCCTTTGAACTGTTCACAACAGGCCCCTTAGCATTTCTTGCAGAATTGGTTTGGTTTTAATGAATTCCTTGAGGCTTCTTTTTCTGGGAAGCTCTTTATTTCTTCAATTTTAAATGTTAGCCTTGCTGAGTAGAGTAGTCTTGGTTGTAGGTTCTTGTTCTGCATTACTTTGAATATATCTTGCCATTCCCTTCTGGCCTCAAGTGTTTCTGTTGAGAAGTCTGATGTCATCCTTATGGGGGCTTCTTTGTAGGTGATAGCCATTTTTTCTCTAGCAGCTTTTAAAATTTTCTCTTTATCCCTTAGCTTTGGTATTTTAACTATGATGTGTCTTGGTGTAGATTTCTTTGGGTTTCTCTTTAATGGAGTTTTCTGTGCTTCTTGAACGTGTGAAATGTTTTCCAGCCTTAATTTAGGGAAGTTTTCTGCTATGATTTGATTGAACAAAGTTTCTATTTCTTGTTCCTCTTCTTCAGAAATCCCTATGATGAGGATGTTATTTCTCTTCATGTTGTCACAGAGCTCCCTTAGAGTTTCTTCACATTTTTTGAGTCTCTTTTCTTCTTTCTGCTCTGCTTCTGTGCCTTTGTTTATTGTGTCCTCTAACTCGCTGATTCGATCCTCAGTGTTATCCATCCTGCTTTTAATTCCTTCCATTGTGGTCTTCAGTTCTGATACTGTATTTGTCATTTCTATCTGATTCTTTTTTATTATTTCAATTTCCTTTTTTATACTTGTTATCTCTTTATTTAAGTGTCTGTAATGACTATCCATTGTTGCTCTAAGCTCTTTGAACATCCTAACTATCATTATTTTAAATTCTGCATCTGGTAATTTGGTTATATCTGGTTCATTCAGGTCCTTCTCTGGGGATTTTTCTCTTGATTCATTTGGGTTGCATTTCTCTGCCTGCCTATTTTGCCTGTGTATAAGAAGGTTGTGGCCACTGGAGTCCAATGGGTGTTGCCTTTGTGTTCTCTAGGTGTGGTCTGTCTGCAGGCCCGCCACCCCCTCTGCCGCTGGCTAGGGCGGTTGGGTATGGACGTTGCCAGTGCCTGCCCACTGCGTCTGTTGCTGTGATTTCCGCCTCTCCTCTGCGGAGGGGCTGTGTTCTGGTGCCCGGCTCTATAAGCCTCAGCCTGCCTGGGCCTTCGCCTTGCCCCCACAGGTTGTGTTGCGCACTGCACTCAAGCCATAAGCCACAGCACCAAGGGTAGAGGTGAGCACCTTTACTCAGCTGCAGACCCAGCCTTTTCCCAGGCTTCCGCCCAGCCCCCGAGGTCAGAGCCTGCTCACAGCAGTTTCTCGGGTTGGGCGGGGCTGCTGGCGTGCACTCAGCTGTGAACCTCTGCCTGTCTGGAGCTTTAGCCCCACCCCCGAGGCCAGGGCCCGCCTGCGCAGGATGGCAAACCGCAGTTTCTCCAGCCAGGCGGGGTTGCTGGTGTGCGCTCAGCTGCGAGCCTCTGTTCTTCCCGGGCTCCAGCCCTGCCCCTGCAGTCAGAGCCAACTCACGCACACAGGATGGAAAACCATGGTTTCTCAGGCCAGGTGGGTCTGCTGGCGTGTGCTCAGCCGCGAGCCTCCGCTTGTCCCTGGTCCTAGCCCCGCCCCATGGTCAGGGCCAGCTTGCGCAGGGTTGCAGAACAGATGTTTGCCCGTTCCTTGTCTCCCGCTTTTCCCCCGCAGGTGGGGCTGCAGGCGGGCCCGCAGCTGCAGGACCGCTTTCGCGCGTCCCCTTCGCCCCTGCTGGGCTAGCCCGAGCTCACACCAGCTGGGCCTCTGCCCCTGCTGACAGAACCGCGTTTCAGCCTTCCGCCGCCACCATCCCTCCAGCCAGCCCTCAGCAGTGTGGGTGGGTGCACTGCAGCTCAGACCCTAATATCCATACTATAGTCCTGAAAGCTCCCTTCCTCTAAGCAGCTCTGCTCTAATGGCCGCGGGAGAGCTTGTTTGGCTGGTGTCCTGTCTCCCTTTGCTGATATTGCTAGTTCCAGGGAAAATAATCGTTTTTGATTAGGGAAGTGACTCAGCCCAGGGGTTAGGGTGGCTGTCCCTCAGAGTGTTTCTCCCTGTGCCTTCCAGTCCACACTCTCTTCCCACTGCTCTGGTCCTCTCCTCTGTCCCCATTCCCCGGAGCCCCGGGTGAGTGGTTGTGAGAGAGGTTTTCTGCACTGTCCCTTTAAGAAGAATCTTGGGTCTGAGAAAACTGTCTCTTTCTCACAAACAGTATCCTCACTTGTTTCACAGCTCAATACTGTCCAAACGCCTCTTCTAGGCTCTGGGGCTGCAGGCTGGGGCTTTGTTCCTGGGACCCAGGTCCCTCCCTCTCTGCCAAACTCTCCTCCCGCCACGCAGGTCTCTCTGGGCTGCCGTTCACTCCGGGGAGCTGAGCAGCCCTCTCTGCGTTTTCGCTTTTCCTACCAGTCTCAATGTGGCTTCTTCTGTGTTCCTTGGTTGAAGAGTCTACTTAGTTTAGTTCAAAGTTGGTTTATCCAGATGATGGTTCTTAAAATTAAGTTATAATCCACTTTGGTTCCGGAAGTTGGAAGTTGGTGCGTCCACCTACTCCATGGCCATCTTGCTGTCCTACTATGTGATTTCTTATGTGAGCTTGGCGCTGGACCCTTACATTGTCATCTACTGTGATATGGGTGGCCTTGGGCAGTCTTTTGAGAGGGGCAGCATGTCAGAATCCTCTGTCATAGCCCAAAGTCAAGCAGACCTCACCCTCTGAAGCTCCTACTCTCTGGCTCCCTTCTCCATCCAGCCTCCATGCGCCAGTGGGTATGCCAGGGAGTCTCACTGGCTTTATTCTCTCTATCCCGTGTGTCCGCACTGGGGGGCTGAGTTCGCCAGACTACATCCTGATTTGGAGGCTCAAACACCATTGCTCCTGCTCACCTGTTCTGGGATTTCCCTCCAAACCCTTGTTAGGATCTTAGGAATATGTTGACACCACCCTCAAGGTTAGAGTGAGTGGGGAGAGAGTATTGACTTCCAGAAAATGAGAGAAAAGGTTGTTGACGCTCCAGTCTGAACGGTTAGCCTCACTCTTCTTTCCTGGGCAATCCTTCCTGGCACTACTGCCAAAACAGAAGAGTTTTCTCGTTCTCTTTCCTCTCTGGCGGGAGCTCCCCTGAGGTCACAGCCTGTGCCATCTGTCCATTAAAATAAGACTATGATCGGAGTCGGCCAGGCTTGGTTTTGATATAAAAACAGAATCTCTCGGCCTGACCTGTGGTGGCACAGTGGATAAAGCGTCGACCTGGGAACACTGAGGTCGCCAGTTCAAAACCCTGCACTGGTCTGGTCAAGGCACATATGGGAGTTGATGCTTCCAGCTGCTCCCCCCTTTCTCTCTCTCTCTCTCTCTCTCACTCTGTGTCTCCTCTCTAAAATGAATAAATAAAAAGAAATAAAATTAAAAAAACAGAATCTCACCCCCAGCACAGGCTGGCGTTAGAAACTATTATCTAGCTGAAGACACTACCAAGTCAGCTTTGAGATGCAAAACTGGGCAGCGATGACCCCCCTTTATTTCCCAGGCGGTCCACTTTCCTACCTAAGGGATGAGTGCCTTTGATTTAGCGGGCAGGTGCCATGGCAAATTATGATTTATGGGGAATAAGAATGCTCCATTTTAACATTTTCAAAACCATATCCACCTTGCACATGCTAAGTAGGCAGCATTTGTATACGTGGCCCCCACAGGGTGGTGGGCAACCTGAGGACAGGGAATGTCTTGTTCTATCATTGTATTCCCAGTGCCCGTCACACAACAGGAAAAATCTGTTGAGTGAGTGAACTGATGGAAGGTTGAATGAAAGAATGACTAAGTCTGGAGGGCTTGGCCAGAGAACTTACCGTATTTCCTCATGTAGAAGATGCCCCATGTATAAGATGCACCTTAATTTTGGGGCCCAAAGTTTGAAAAAGAAAATGTATTACATAAAGTTATTGAACTCAAGTTTTATTCATCATAAAATTCATACAACTCCTCACGTGGAAAACGAAAGGAAAAGTAAAAAAATCTACAACCACTGTATAAGATGCACCCAGTTTTTAGACCCCAAATTTACAAAGAAAACAAAAGATGCGTCTTATACATGGAATACAGTAAATGAAGACCCATAACTAAAAAGCGGAGCCCATGAGAACAGACTTTCTAACTAAGCTCCACCCCAAGAGGGGCGGAGCTTGAAGATGAGCTTGGTGTAACAGTACCAGACTCTGGGGACTCCTGCACATGGTGGGATGGACAAAACCTAGGCCAGCACCTTTCTATCTTGGGTTCAGAGAACTCACTCTTGCATTCCAGCCTTCCACGCCTCCCCGTTCCAGAGACAGGGAATAGCTTTCCCAAGCCACCCAGCCAGGCAGTGACAGAGCCACCACCGTAAGAACAGGTCTCCCCACTTCTTGATTCACGGGGGAAATCACATCTCAGCTCCAGCCTCCTCCCTCATGTAGCAGAAAGTCTCCTGTTTAGTTGGGGGTGAGGGATGGGGCACAGCTTAGCCCATGGGAGCTGTCTGCATTGGCGCTGAGAGTGTGATGCCATCCTGTAAGGTGGCTTTGGGCAGCCTAAGAGGGAGCCAGGGAGAGTGGACCCCTTCCTGCAAACTCAGTAGCTCCCAGGCCAAAGCTCCTTGAGTTCCTCCGGTAAGAAAAGGCTGCAGACAGCGAGGGTTTCTCCAGGATGATTTACTTCCCTGAAATAACCTCAATTTAAATGCTAATTTCACTAGAACGGAGGGATGATGGGCTCTGAGAGAGAGAGAGAGAGAGAGAGAGAGAGAGAGCTGGTGGCTGTGTATTGATATTAGAAAACACACATTCTTAAAAGGGGGTCAGCTGGAGGGAAGACTCAGGGGCAGGGGTGGGGGTGGATGGAGGAGGGTGGCATTTGAGTCCTGCTTCCTTTGCTTGTTGTTGCTGTGAGTACAGTGGTCAGAGGGAAATGGGCAAGGTGCCTCTGCCCTGGAGATGCCCTGCAGGTGTGTGCCACGTAGAGGTCATATGCAGGTGGCATGGAGGGCCAGGAGGCCCGCCCCTCCCCTCCATTCACAATGCAGCGGACACTAAGGGGGTTTATTTTGCGAGCAGGCACTTGCTGGGCTCTCTGGGGCTCTCAAATGGTGTAGAATCCAGTGTGGGATTCAGGAAAAGGGATGAGCTTACAGGTAACTTTACCTGACTCCTCCTCCCTGCCGCCCCTTGAACTTGAACTCCTTATGACCTTTATACAGATGAAGTCACTGAGGCTCATCAAATGTTAAGTGGCCTCCCTCGGGGTCACACAGCCAGAATTTGGATCCATGTCTGTGTGACTTCTGAGCCCGTGACCTTTCTAAGATCACAAGACCACTTGTGGAATTCGTTCACAAGCAGGATGCGTGGCAGAGAGGGAGAGAGAGTTGTTCCTGCTGGGGGGGAAACTGACTGGTTTCAGGGAAAAGGTGGTTTCTTAGAGGGGAGTCCTGCTTCCTGCGGGCATTCCTCACTCTGCCCATCTGCGTATCTCCACCCTGATGTGGACACACGCCCATGCACACAGGCATACCCACAGTCGGACCAACCCTGGCTTGCAGAGATCACCTTTCCTGTCTGGTCCCCACGAGCTCAGTGGTGTTCCTGGCTCCTGTCTGAGCTTCCCGGGAGCCAGGGTGCCTATGTGCATACGAAGTTAGAGGAAGAAAGTAGGTTTTGTTTTTCCATTCATTTTATTTGTTGATTTTAGAGAAAGAGAAAGGGGTGACAGACAGAAACATCGATCTGTTTCTATATGTGCCCGACCAGAGATCAAACCCGCAGCCTCTGCATCAAGACGATGCTCTAACCAGCCAAGCTCTCCAGCAGGGCAAGAAAGTAGGTTTTTAAGCTTCCTGTGGAAGAGCTGGATCTTAGACACCAATCCCCACAGTCCTTTGGCTCCTGAAGCCTGCTGGAACCCTGGGATAGGACACTAGGTAGGACTCTATCAACGACGTAGATCATACACACATTGTTTGCGTCTCTCGGTGACTTCCCTCTGTGTCCGCAACATATATTCATCTAGCGTCCCCTTTGTACGCACCTCGCACGGTGCCCTGCCCTGGGGGTGGGGGCAGTAACAGGAGAACTGATCCTGTCAAAGAGAAATAATGGATGGTCTGAATGATAAGCAGGAGTTGGCCAGGTGTGGGAGATAGGGAGGTGTATGGCCAGTAGCCAGAGCCACCATCACAGCCGCCTGGCTCATGCAGGTTGGCATTAGATTCGAACAGATGGTAATGAAACAATGGAGCCAAAAACTGGTGAGCCATCAGCTTTAATTCTAGCTTGCACCCGGCGGGCAAGCAAAAACACACACTGGGCTCCAAAACCCACTCATTCAGTACTCACAAAGCTACTGACTTATCCGAGTTTCCTAGAATCAAAAGCTTCTAGCTCACCAGACTTATTCACTTCTGTTTCCCATCTCCTTCTCTCTGCACAAACTCTGCACAAACTGGCTTCTTCCTCAGCACTCCGCCATCTTGGCTGCTTCTCCTGGCCTCCATGTGGCCTTAATCTGCTCTCCTCTCTAATACTAATCTCAGGAACCAAGAGAGAGCAAGCTCCCGGCCTGCCCCACTTTATAGCATAGATTCAAAACCTTTAATCCAATCTACAAACAAGGAACTCTCTGATACAAAGTCACTTATCTGAGACATACTGGGAGAATTCCTCATGAGAGTGCACCACCCTACATCATCCAATCAGTAAAGGGTGTGGGGGAAAACTTACTCTTAAAACTTGCACGTGGGCAGCACCATCTTTAACAAAGTGAGCATAATATATTTTATCTGCCCAATAGAAGGCAAGAGTTTTCCAGAGAGAGGGCAATTTGTAGGAAGGAAATAGGACCATTAGTAGGAAGCAGGTATGGCCTGTAAAAGGAATCAAGGGACACTCCGTGCAGCTGCAGAAAAGAGGGCAGTGGCTCATTAAATAGGGCAGGAGGGGTAGGCAGATGCTGGAAGGTAGGGGCCTTGGAGACCTCGTACCATCTTCGCGAACGAAGGCACCCCCCCTGACTTCCCACTGCAGTCTCCCCGTGGCAGAATCGTCCCTTGGACGTGGGAGATCTCAGTGAATGTGAGGTGAATTAGACCTCTCACTCCCAGAGATGTCGGGTCGACGGGGCCCAGAATCTACTTTTAAAATCTGTTTGTTTTCATGTAATATCAACTAAGAAAGAAATGTTTTTGTAGATATTTAGGGGAAAATGTCCTTCTAAAGGGACGGTGGCCCCGTTGCTATTTGAAACGCAGTATCCACTTATGCACAGACATAGATACACACACACACACACACACACACACACACACACACACACACACACACAGATACACACACGCACGCACATGCATGCAGCCCCATCCTTGAACACAAAAGTGCATTCCTCTCTGACTATAAACAAGTGAACTGCCTGACCTCAGGTCATCCCAGGGACGGAGGGCCTGGGCTCTGGGGTGATCCCCTGAACCGTGTCCACCGAGTGGCTGACACGAAGCTGGGGGCCTGACTGGCTGCAGTGTGGTCCAGGCCACCGCCACTTCCTAACTGTGGGCCTCAGTTGGACAAATTCCTTAACCTCTCTGATCACCCATTTCTTCATCTACCAAAAAATAGAATAAAATAGCCGTTGTTTCATAGAGTTCCCGTGTGGTTAAAGCGACGCACGCCTATATATTGACTCACAGTCTATTTGTTGGTGATCGACAAATATGATAAATCAATTAATACTACTCATTCTTCTTATCTTCCTTCTATGAGGATTAGTTGCCTGGTTGTTTTTACTAAACGCACACATACACTCTCACTCACAGGCTCTGAGAAGTTTCCGTTTGATTTCTGACTGAGTTCTAGCCAGCACCCTGCCAGCCTCGCCTCACCTGTCCCAGGTGGGTGATTACCCGGTTCCCACAGCCCACAGGAACGTTCCCCCTGGCTGAGGTCCCCGTCCTGGAGAGAGCTGCTTGATATGAAGGCCCTGGGCGCCCTCTGCTGGCAGAGGCCTCACAGGACAGCCATTGCCCAGCTGGCTGCGGAGGGGGCCCAGTCCTGAGGGACCATCCTTGGTCTTGGCTGTGGCTGTCCTGTCACGCTCTCTGCTTCTTCCTTGTCTCCCTCCATGCTGAAAACCCTCACCTTTCCATCTTTTCCCTTTCTCAGGTGCTTCCTCCGGTCCCTCCCTGACTCCTCTAAGCTCAGGGGGAAAACCTTCCTCCAAGACGCAGCGTCATGAGCTGGGCCCCCTTCCGTCCTAAGGCTGCCCATCTGCTGCCTCCCGTTGCCCCCTCTGGGGTTGGATTTGCCCACAGAGAGAAAGAAATCTGGTGTAACCAGAGGCAGGGGTGTTGGAGGAGAGAGCCATGGGGTGGAGACGGTGGCTTTGTCTCCCGTCCGCCATGGTTATAAAGACATTGCCAGAGAAGATTTGAAACGGAGACTCGTCGGGTTTGCAGGACAATCGAAGGCTCACAACACACGCACACCTAGGCAGATGCCACATACTAGTAAGTAGGGCACCCCCACACAGGCACACAAAATAGCGTGCTTCAGTGTGCACACACAGGCCTAAAGCTCAGCATCCTGCACATGCACCCCAGCAGACAGCCCCAGGTCCAGGGCTTAGCTCCCCAGGTTTGCAGTCAGACGGGCCTGGGTTCCAATCTCAGCTCCGCCACCTCTTCACTCGGAAACTCGTTTATATCCTCATCCATGAGATGAGGATAATAACTAGTAATAACTACCTTGCAGGTAGAGATTCGATGCTAAAACGGATGTAAAGTGCTTAACCTGATCCTCACAAGTTACAAGAACTCAGGAACTGAATTATTCAACATGACGGTGACAATGACGATAATGAAGAGGCCAGGGACTTTGAGGAGGGGATGTGTCTCCTCTTAGGGGCTCTGACTTGTTCCTGGGTCAGCGACGGGGAAGGTGTTCACTAAGTTAATGAATTGATAGTGAGCTTCACTGTGCCTGGAGTGGGGTCCTCAGGGATGTGGCATACAGGCAGAAAGGTGACCTGGGCTGCCCGACAGCCCAACAGCTTGACAGCTTCGAAGATGCTTGTGACAGCCCCACATCCAGGCTTCAAAAGTGTTGCTTTGGCACTGAGGATTCTGTTTTCCTCTTTCTGGTTCTCATTTGCAAACGAAGTGATAAACACCCCTCTCTTTGTGTTTCTCCTCCCCCTTCTCTCCTTTCTCCCTCTCCTCCTTGCCTTCTTCCCCTCCTCCCCCTTCCTTCCCTCTTCTCCCCACTCCTCTTCTCCCATCTCCCCCCTCCCCCTTCACCTTTCTCCTCCTTCTCCTCCTTCTCCCTCTTCTCCTTCTCCTCCTTCTCCTCCTTATCCCTCTTCTCTTCCTTCTCCGTCTCACCAGATTATAAACAGTGTCTCTAACTTCGAGGATCTCAAAAGTCAGATTTTAACACAGACCACTTGCATACTCCCAGAAACAGGAAGCTCACCTCTTCTCTTGGCAGGCTGTTCTGTGCTCAGGCAGGTCTGTTACTATGCCTCCCTGTGATGCATTATTACTGTTTGTTCAGGGTTCAGTAACCTGAGGTCACCCAGAGGTCTGTCTCCTGTATCCCTTCCTACAGACAAGGGATAGAGGCACCTGACCAAGCTGGGGCAGGAGGATTACTAGGGCCTGGGAGGGAATGGGGAGACCCCGGCTCAGGTAGAACCCCGTGGTTGTTGGTGAGCAAGTCACTGCCCTTCTCCAGGCCTTCGTTTCCCCCTGTCTAAATGGAGAGGTTTGAGTCGAAAGATCTCCTTCTACTTTAACAAACGAGCACTCACTCTCTCCACCGCTTCTCCAGGTTAATCACCCCCCTTTTCTCCAGTCACCCCTTGCTGTTCTCAGTTCCCTTACAGCCTGGTTCACCATCATCAATACTCAGACAAGGGGACATTTAGCAGCCAAATATACCGTTTATAGAGCTTCAGACTGTGCCCTAAGCAATTGACAGCTTTAGCTCATTAAGATTTTATCACTACCCTGAGGTCTCACTTTATAGACAAGGAAACTGAGGTTCTAAGAGGACCGGCAGCTTGCTCAAGATTGCACACCCAGTAAGTGCTGGGCCAGGATTGGAGCCCCAGCCTGCTAGAGTGGAGAGCCTGTCATTAACAGCATGTTCTCAGAGCTGGGACCCAGGGAGCCGGTGGCCGGGCTGCAAAGCACCTGTCCACCCAGGGGTCTCTATTCGGACTCCAAGCGTCCTCCCCTCCTGCCCGGCAGCCCCCAGAGCCTCCGCTTCCCCCGTTTGGCAGTCTCTCTACTCCTCTCCACAGGGAGAACAACTTCATCAAGGACTTCCCCCAGCTGGCCGACGGGCTGTTGGTGATCCCGCTGCCGGTGGAGGAGCAGTGCCGGGGAGTCCTCTCCGAGCCGCTCCCGGACCTCCAGCTGCTCACTGGTAAGAAACCCCGCGGACCCCTCCGCAGCCGCCCTGACCACATGACCACACACCTGGCCTCCAGGTGCACATCCGCCCTCAGCACCGCCAGGAGGGGCCTCGCCAGGTTTCCCCTTCACGAGGGTCGGGGTACAAAGGGAACCTGCCGTTTCTTGGGCTCTTCCTCTGTGCTGTGCAGAACGAGGGCTGGCCCCAGACTCCAGACTCTGAGCCCAGGCCAGACCTACTCTCTCTTAGCAAAGTTCAAGTGTACAGTAGGCTAGCACTGACTGTAGTCACCACACCGTACATCTCTATTCGATCTCCAGAACCTTTTCATCCGGCATAACCGATCCTCCGTACCCTGTGACTAACGTCTCCTCATTGTCCCCACCCCTGAACCACGCTATACTCTGTTGTAACGAGTTCAGGGTCTTCAGAGTCTGTGTATACCTGAGATCATGTAGTATTTGTGCCTGGTTGATTTCACAAGGTTCGTCTCTAAGTCATTCTAAGGTAAAATCAGTAGATCCCCCACCTCCAGCCAGAGCCTCTCTCACTTGAAAGCACTTCAGTTACCCAAGTTGTTTTTGAACATCGGTGCTGAGCCATCCTGTAGGGTGGGTACTGTCCCCATTTTATAGATGAGGAATCTAGACTCAGAGAGGTGAAGGTACCAGTCCAAGGTCACACAGCAGATCTGCTAGAACGAGCACCAGGGGCCATGGCTCTGGGTCGTCTGCCCTTCTTACTCTACTCTGCAGCTCTCTCTCCATTATTGAGAAACCATCTTTTGCAGCCTCTCCCGAGGTTCCGTGTTTCTCCCCCCCCCCCAATGGATTTCTGCTCCTCGCCATCTTTTCCCCGTTCCTCTCCTGCCTTTTTCTTGGGGACTTTCCCAAGGTGGAAGAGCCCTGGATCTGGCCCTTTTGATACGGGAATTGGTGATCTCTACCACTGCCCAGGGAGAGTGGTCAGCGTGAGGGATGATTGAGCCATCTCACCGAGAGGGAAACTGTGCCCCAGGGAAGATCCTTGAAACATGACAGATCGAGGTTTCATTCCTCTCTGTCACTGGCAAGCTCTCGGAAACCTTGCACGGGCCGTCTAATCTCAAGCAGGGGAGAACCCACACATACTGCGAGCCTCCTGGGGGCCGGGCACTGGGCATGCCTTGATCTGCGCAACCCTGTGAGGGTGTGATCCTTCCCTTTTACACCGGGTAGAGAAGCCATTTAACTTGCCCGAGACCACACAGCTATCTAAAGTGAAGTCAGGATTTAAGCCCAGTCGGCTTGGACTCCCAGTGCTGATGCGGTAGCCACTGTGCTGCGTCAGCTCCCTGACTGCCCTGCTTCAAGGAGGCGGCCGGGTGTAGAGCACGGGACGTCATGGATGCGGAGATGTTTTGCAAAATGTGTCTGAAAAGTGCTGTGCCGTCCTGACTGCATTTTTCATGTGATCATAGAATCACACAGTTGGCACGGACTCTAAAAGGCTGCTAGTCTGCTCCTCCTTCCTGATGAGGAAATCAGCTCTACGATATCCCTGCTGACTGAGGCACCTCTCTTGCATACCCCCAGTGATGGGGAGCTCAGCACCTCCTAAAGCCACATTGCCATGGTCCTGGGGGAGGACCTGTGATCTGACAGAGAGGACCCGGGATATGTCACTAATTGTAGTGTGTCCCCGGGCAGTGTCTCTCTCTGACCCTAAGTCTCCAGAAAAATGGGGTGTAAGAAGTATTGTTTAGGTTTGTGGTGATCACTGGGGATCATGGATGTGAAACCCCTGGTACCTTGTGATTCCACATGAGTGGAATGAATTTTTAGAATTATTTGTTTTGATTTGGGGTGGGGGTGTCTTTGGAAGTGTCGTAATAAAGGAGCTGTTACATTTCAAAAGTTGATTTTTTTTAACTACCAGGAAAAATTACCTTCCCTCACCCCAGAGCTTCATTTGCACCCCCTCCCCCACTCCCTGGTGGGGATGTAGGATAGAGTTGGCTAATGGGGTAGGATATAGGATGGGGTCAGGGAGGGAGGAGGAACCCGGGTGGGTTCATGAACAAGAGTGGGCTAGGCTAGCACATTGTTCTTTACCGAGAGAGCCTGCTGTGCATCAGGCCCCACTCTAGTTCCTGCCCGAGTGGGAAAACGCAGACACACCGTCAGCCCCAGGAAGCTGATGTCCCGCCAGAAGAGCTCTGTTCTGTGCTGGAATCCGGAAAGAACCGGCGTGGGGAGAGTGAGGGATGGAGTGGTGAGCACTTACGGGGGAAGCCCAGGGGTGAGCAGAGAGGCAGAGAAGAGTATCTGGGAAATTTCTTGATAACCAGAAGAGGCAGGGTTTGTTTGTTTTGTTATTTCCTTTTACACCTCATGCCACCGAGCGGATGAGCTGAACCAGCAGCGCGTGTTCATATGCGCTGCCTCCCTCCGCTGGGGGTGGGCCCGCTTGCTGGTACCCCCTGCAAGCTTGATCTGAGTAAGACGGGCACGACCAGGCGGGCAGCGGCTGCCTGGGCACAGGTGTCTGGTTTTCCGGTGCACGCTGTTCTCTGCCCTGACTCGAACCTCTGCCCTCCCTGCCCCCCGCCCCCGGCTATCCTCCCCCGTCTCCCCCGTCTCCCCCGCCTCCCCCGTCTCCCCCGTCTCCCCCGTCTCCCCGTCTCCCCCGTCTCCCCCGTCTCCCCCGTCTCCCCCGTCTCCCCGTCTCCCCCGTCTCCCCGTCCCCCCCGTCTCCCCCGTCTCCCCGTCCCCCCCGTCTCCCCCGTCTCCCCGCCCCCCCCGTCTCCCCCGTCTCCCCGTCTCCCCCGTCTCCCCGTCTCCCCCGTCTCCCCCGCCTCCCCCGTCTCCCCCCGTCTCCCCCGTCTCCCCGTCCCCCCCGTCTCCCCCGTCTCCCCGTCCCCCCCGTCTCCCCCGTCTCCCCGCCCCCCCCCGTCTCCCCCGTCTCCCCCGTCTCCCCGTCCCCCCCGTCTCCCCCGTCTCCCCGCCCCCCCGTCTCCCCCGTCTCCCCCGTCTCCCCGTCCCCCCCGTCTCCCCCGTCTCCCTGCCCCCCCCCGTCTCCCCCGTCTCCCCGCCCCCCCCGTCTCCCCCGTCTCCCCGTCTCCCCCGTCTCCCCCGCCTCCCCCGTCTCCCCCGTCTCCCCGTCTCCCCCGTCTCCCCCGTCTCCCCCGTCTCCCCCGTCTCCCCCGTCTCCCCCCGTCTCCCCCGTCTCCCCCGTCTCCCCGTCCCCCCCGTCTCCCCCGTCTCCCCGTCCCCCCCGTCTCCCCCGTCTCCCCGCCCCCCCCGTCTCCCCGTCCCCCCCGTCCCCCCCGTCTCCCCCGTCTCCCCGTCTCCCCCGTCTCCCCCGTCCCCCCCGTCTCCCCCGTCTCCCCGTCCCCCCCGTCCCCCCCGTCCCCCCCGTCTCCCCGTCTCCCCGTCCCCCCCGTCTCCCCCGTCTCCCCGCCCCCCCCGTCTCCCCCCGTCTCCCCGTCCCCCCCGTCCCCCCCGTCCCCCCCGCCTCCCCCGCCTCCCCCGTCCCCCCCGTCCCCCCCGTCCCCCCCGTCTCCCCCGTCTCCCCGTCTCCCCCGTCTCCCCCGTCTCCCCCGTCCCCCCCGTCCCCCCCGTCTCCCCGTCTCCCCCGTCTCCCCCGTCCCCCCCCCCGTCTCCCCCGTCCCCCCGTCCCCCCCGTCTCCCCCCGTCTCCCCGTCTCCCCCGTCCCCCCCGTCTCCCCCGTCTCCCCCATCCCCCCCCGTCTCCCCCGTCTCCCCGTCCCCCCCCGCGTCTCCCCCGTCTCCCCCGTCTCCCCGTCCCCCCCCGCGTCTCCCCCGTCTCCCCCGTCTCCCCCGTCTCCCCCGTCTCCCCCATCTCTCAGAGGCAGGACAGCACAGGCCCAGCAGATACACAGAGAGGACATATTCATAACAAAACAACCTCGCTCCAGTGGACCTATCTTTGGGGATCATGAATATTTTACTTTAAAACAAAAGCCTCTAAGAAAATGATACTATTTCTGAAAGGGCTAAGGAGAGAGGGAAAGATGTTGACAGCAATGGACAACTCGAACACTGCAGTCGTGTCCAGGAAGAGAGCACTTGCTCCAGTGAGATCTGCATTTTAATCTCGGTGTCAACTATCTCTTTAAGCGCCCCCTCACCAGGGGGCAAAGGAAAGGCATGGGAGATGCGTCCGCCCTGCCTCTGCTGGAGGGGCCACAGCGACAGTAATAACAGCCATGTGACTAGCCTTCCTCGTGGGCGCCTTCTCCGCCGATGGGAAGGGGAGCGTGGAACACCCGCAGTAGCACATTTAGAAAATGGACGTGCATATACATCAGAAAACAAGAATCCCCTATCCGCCCAGGGTTCACCGCTGGCTGACGTGCCGTGTTCTTGTTTCTCTGCTCATCTATACTCTTGTTTCCCAAAATGGGGTCTGTGGAATGTTGGGTCCCAGTGGGTTCTCTGTAGAAAAGGGGTTCGGTGACCAAAGAACGTGTTGTCAGATGCTGCACAGTACTTTTTACACGTGCAGTCATCTACTCAGAGTACCGAGAAGCTGCCGTATGTGAAAACAAAGCGTTTGATTGTTTTGTGTTGCTTTAGACAGTGTTTCTCCGTCTTCACTTGAAATGGGAGCCTATTATTGCACGTGCAGTCTGCATGATACCTGTGACCATCTTGTCTTCCCTGTTAGGAGACAATGGTCTGCACAGGGGCCAGCCAACAGAAAGGGTCAGACATACGTGTGTTAGGCTTTCAACATGGTCTCTGCCGCAGCTGCCCGGGGGTGCTGGTGCAGCCATCCTGTGAAGCAGCCGTGGGCAGACAACCCGTGGCGATCGGCCTGTACGTTAGTGCCCAGGTCCTTACGTAGAGCGTTTCTAGTTACCTCACTGGAGTCTCACAATGTGTCTATGAGGTAAGGTCAGCGCAGGGAGCAGCTGATGCACTGAGATGTCTGGTTTCCAGTAGCAAGTTGCCAGCGAGGTCAGATGAGACCATAAACCCACTCTTGTGTGTAGGGTAAAAGGAGCCTTCCCAGCTGTTGGGCAGAGATTAAAGGCAGGGTTGGGGGTGAAATCAGAGGCCAGGAAGAGGTCTGGAGTTGGGGTCTGGAAAATGTCAGCCCCCAAAAGAGCCCACGCTCCAAGGCCCAGCCTCTGCCTGTGTAGAAGAGGCGGCCACCCCCTGGGCTGCCCGGGAGGGAGGGTGTGTGACGCGAGGCCTCTAATTGCTGGGCTCACGCGGCCTTCCTGTTCCCTCCCCCAGGAGACATCAGGTATGACGAAGCCATGGGCTACCCCATGGTGCAGCAGTGGAGGGTCCGGAGCAACCTGTACCACGTGAAGCTCAGCACCATCACCCTCTCAGCAGGTGAGGCCCGCCGCCAAGGAGCTCGCTGGGTGAGCACGTGGGCAAGCAGACAGGCCGTGATGTCTGCGCACTGCAGGAGGGTCCGCACAATCACGGAACAGCCGTGGCGCGCAGCAGGGAGCTCTCCCTTCTGGGAAGTCAGAGGGGCTCCCTGGAGGAAGGAGTGTCTGAACAGGGTGGGGGAGGATAGACAGGACGGAGTGGGTAAACCTCGATCAACGTCACATTTATGTTCTGGAAACATTTTAAGTTTGTGGATATTAAGTTCTCAGGCACGGATCCCTCTGGTCTCTCCTGGATGATTTTTTTTTCTTGCCAACCTTCTATACCAGGGGTCCTCAAACTTTTTACACAGGGGGCCAGTTCACTGTCCCTCAGACCTTTGGAGGGACAGACTATTAAAAAAACTATGAACAAATCCCTATGCACACTGCACAAATCTTATTTTAAAGTAAAAAAAACAAAACGGGAACAAATACAATATTTCAAATAAAGGACAAGTAAATTTAAATCAACAAACTGACCAGTATTTCAATGGGAACTATGGGTGCGGATGCATCCTGTGCTCCTCTCACTGACCACCAATGAAAGAGGTGCCCCTTCTGGAAGTGCGGCGGGGGCCGGATAAAAGACCTCAGGGGGTCGCATGCGGCCTGCGGGCCGTAGTTTGGGGACCCCTGTTCTATACGACAGCCACACATGTGCCTCTCCCAACACATCCACTCATCTGTGCGTTGCCCACACATACCCGCATGAACCCCGAGTCCGAGCGGTGGTAACAACATGTAGTTCTCCAAATGGGACATGTCCTTTCATGCCTCTGTGACTTTGCACATGCTGTTCCCCCGTCTGGACCTCCTTACCCAGGGGTACTCGGAGACACTCCATATTCCCCATTCCCCTCAGAATAACTCAAGAAATTCCCTGAGAGCAGCCACCTGTATTAAAGCACCACCAAGTGCCCGATTCGTACACAAATCCTTCTGTCTCAGCTGCAGATCTGAGACTGTGAATAGGGCTTGGGTCCTAGATTCCTGTAACAGAGAATCTGTACACGCTCGGTGCTCATGTTTGATGATGGAATAAAAAGTACATATAAATGAAAACCAAAAAGCAAGGAATGTGTGAAGGGTTTGTGAAAGAAATATGGGACCTGACCTTGGGTTTTCTACCCTGGCCCTCGCTCCCAACACCGCCGCTGGCTTAGTGTCCCAGTGTCCCCTGATGACCCCCAGCTCGGGTCCTGTCTTTTCTTTTCCAGTATGGCCTAATTCACGAGCCATGTGTTAGTCGTTGGGCCTGGGAATCGGAAGACTTGATTCTCTGGCGAGTACAAATAGTAATTATTGCTGGCATTGGCCAGCACTTTACCACATTTAATATCCTAGGACTTCTATCAGTCCTGCAAACAAGGCTTTTTTGATTCCATTGTTGTTGGGGTTTTTTTACATAAACCAAGGATCAGAGAGGTTAGAGAATTTGCTCACGATCACACAGCTAATGAGGGCAAGACAGGAGCAGAGTGGGGATTTAATTGCCGTTTTGTCTGCAGGGATAAGGAGCCCCAGGACATCTCCCTGATGTTATTTATGATTTAGCAGACGCCACCTCATCATTAACGCTGTTGTGTTAATTACCGGGTTCCATGAGCTAACAGGGTGATGGGGAGAGGTAGTTCCCATCAGGCACCCATTCTTTGAGCCCGAATTGTTTTCCCCACTGCCATACCCTCATGTCACACTTAGTAATGCAGCTGTGATGTTCTTTAGGACTACAAAGTGGCTCCGCCTTAATTAATCAATAATGACGCCCTGAGAACCCCCTCGTAACTAAAATGTGGGCAAATTGGAGCTCATTTTTAATCTTGAAAAAGATCTTGCTCGTTTGCATTTTACTTTGATGCAGCACAGGAGGAGTTGGTCCAGAGATGGTTGTTCTTGTGATAATGGAGATTGGCATGCCTGCGGTGTCCTGCACTGTGCTGTGGGCCCATGGGCCCTGTGGGGTGGGGATGGGGGGGGAGGATGCTTGTGCAGACTGAGACACCAGTGGGAAAGAGCTTCTGGTTTCAAGCTGGAGCACGTTAAGGGTGCAGAGAATAGGTACCCTGGCCAAGATAGTGTGAGAGGCTTCCTAGGGCTGGGGTGACTTCCCAGGGTCCTGAAGTACAAGTGGGACTTGGTCAGGTGGGGAGGCCATTTCAGGTGTGGTGGTGGTGGTGATGGTGGCATGAGTGAGTGTGTGTGTGTGTGTGTGTGTGTGTGTGTGTGTTAAAATGAAGGATGGATATGAAGAAAGGAAGGTAGAAATTGTATGTCATATTCAGGAGAAATAAGAAAACCAAGCCTGATGCAGGTGGTTCGTGGGAGATGACCTTGGAGGCCTGGCGTGCTCAGATAGGGCTATTGGCTGTATCCAATAGCAGGCAGGAGCCCAGGAAGGCCTTACGGCTCCTGGAGGAATAACTTGGTGACCTGGCTGTTGGAGGAAGGAGAGGGAAGGGGAGCAGTAGGTGTTGAGCGATTGCCGTGCAGGCCCCATGCTGGTTGCTGAGGACTTGGGTCTCTTTGGCACAGGACTAAGGACAACAGAGCAGCGAAAAAGTCCCTTGGCAATGTAGAGAGAGAACATACGACTGTGTAGGGAGGCCATGCCGAAACAGAAAGGGAAAGCCGTGCCCCAGGGAGCTAAGCCAGGGATCAGATAAGAAGATACAGAGCATCTGCTGAGTTGGGCCAGGGCAGCCCCAGGGCCCCAGCAGAGGACAGGTCAAGCCCTGGATGACTGTGTGCAGAGGGGAGTGCATGCACTTTGGAGTGGGCTAGAATCTGAGCTTCCCCGGCTGGAAGAGCAGGGCAGGTCCATGTACAGTCTCCGAGCTTTGGACTTGCTCATCTACACAACGGGCTTTGTGCCGGGTCTGCAGCGGTGGCACCAGGGCATGAAGCAAAGCGGGTGAAATGTTTAGCCGTGTGCCTGCTACCTATTAGTTGCTCAGTAGACATCAGCTTTCCGGATTGTGGCTTTCAGGTCCCTATGATCAGGGTCACCCAGCATTAGGCCTTCCTCTGCCATCGACTCCCTCTTGATCAGTGTCTGGTGTGCCCACCAGAGAGAGCCATCTTTCCGTGTGAGTGAGAGAGCGCTGCTCACATTTGGACTGGTGTAGCTGTCAGGCTGGCACGGTGGTGAGGGACAAGGCACGGAACCGACCCTGGAAAGAGCCCCCTGCCACGTATCATTTGCCAGCCACCAGCCTCCAGGTGCTGACCACCCTGCCGTGCTCCTCCTCTGTCCAGGCTTCACCAACGTCCTCAAGATCCTGAGCAAGGAAAGCAGCCGGGAGGAGCTGCTGACCTTCATCCAGCACTACGGCTCCCACTACATCGCCGAGGCCCTCTACGGCTCCGAGCTCACCTGTGTCATCCACTTCCCCAGCAAGAAGGTACAGCAGCAGCTGTGGCTCCAGTACCAGAAAGGTAAGCCTGGAGTGCTGACCGGAGGCGGCGGCCAGGTGCGGGGTGGAGGCAAGGCTGCTGGGAAGAGAGTGGAGCTCCCTGGAGCGAAATGCTCACTCTGCCGAAGTGTATAAACTGTGTGGCCTTAGGCAAGTCCCTGCCCCTCTCTGGGCTTCAGTTTCGCCATGGACAGAATGGGTGTGTGTGTGTGTGCTGACTTCTCAGACTTTCAGGCGGGTGTTTTCTGAGCCCCAAGGTGGTGTCCTGAACTCTAGAACTCTGACCTCCTGCAGGCTCCTGTTTCCCACGCTCTGAGCCGGACACAACAGTCTCAGGGAGGGGTGTGGGCAGGGAACACGTCTTCGCTCCAGGCTTCGTGGAAGAACCCAAGGAGGGGCTTCTCTCCTCAGGGACATCACCAGATCTTATTTCCCTGGGAGTCTTAGCTATTATCAGAATTGGAATTTCCCAAACCAGATGGAGATCAGCCTCTGCCACTCACCTCGGTTACGTCATTTCCTTCCCACCTCCGTGTCCCCTTCCTGGGAGAGGGGTGCGTAGGGAGCTGTTCTCTCTGCCTCCCACATTGAGGGAGGTGGATACAGTAGCATTTTGAGAGAGATGGAAATATCACATATGTGGGTTATGTATTTTATTAGGTCTCTGTGGTCATACTCCCACTTCACAAATGAGAAAATGAGTCACGGGCATGCCACGTCAAGGGCCTGGAGACAAACAGCTAATAAGTAACGGGGGAAGGGTTGCTTCTTCTTATCATTGTCACTGTGATGATCGACTTATGGTAAAAAGAAAGGCTCTGGCTTGAAGGAAGGGATGAAGAGCGATGTTACAAACCTGCTTGCACCTTCTTGCTGCGGCTCAGCCAAGAACTCAGAAGGCCATAGAATGCGGGGCCACAGGGGACCCTGCCGGTCACACTGGGCTCAGCACCCTGATTTCGTAGTCAGGGAAACGAAGGCCCAGAGGGAGGAGGAAGCTCTCTGGAGGCCCAGGGCTCCACCCCGCAGGGCAGGTCCGAGTGTGGTGCTCCCTGTTCCCTGTCCCGTACCTGTGACATTGCTGCTCACCCTCAGCTAGATGACGCCCTGGGCCACCTGCACTGGACCTCTCCAGAAGCCTGCCTTTTTGTCCCGGAGGGCCTGCACTGCACCCCCCTGCCATGGCCGTCCCTGTCTCCCGTGTGTGACTGTGAGGGGCACGGGGAGGTTTACAGGTGCAGGGGACATAATTGAGCTGTCTGGGAATAGCTCTGTTTTATGGCTGTGACAACGACAGTCTTTAAGGAAGTGCATTAAATCAATGGACGTCGCGTTGTGCCACCCTATAAATAATGCGATACATCATTAAGCAGGGCAGTACGCTTCAGGACTATAAGGTAATACAATTAGGTTATGTTTATATAAAAAAAAAAGTAAAAAACAACAACCACCTTCGCGCACTGTGGCCACCGAACTAATTTGCCTCATCTTGCAGCACACCACCCTGCTGCTAAACCCCACCCCTCTCTACTCAGGGGGCTGTCATTTTCACCCCAGAAAAACCTCCTTTTCTTGTGCGTGCACAGGATGCGTGGTATCTGTTGCAAGAGAGGTGGGGGGGGGGCAGCAAGGGTGCAGCCGCAGCGGCTCGGTACCCCTGCAAGTTTGCCACAGACGTGACGGGTGACCTTGGCATGGTCACTGTGCCCTCTGGGCGGGCCTCTTGGGCAGAGGCCCTTCTCTGTCCTCCAGCAGCCAGGCTCACTCCCAAGCAGAGCATAGGGCTACAGCGACGTCACCACTGTGTGTGCGTCTCTCCCTCTCTCTCTCCCCCCTCCTGCGGTGGCCACTTAGAGGCATGTCAGAGTCTGCGCCGTGACTTCATTTTTAACCGGGAGTGACGCTGGGGAGTAGGAGGGTGAGAAGCTGGGAGTGGTCCCCGGAGGAACGGAAGGACTCCTGGATGCGGATCGAGGCAGTGACCCTTCTCTCCCCAACCACCAAGCGTGCATCACGGATGAGCGCTCAGGAGGGGTCCCCGGGGAAACAGGTCGCCGGAGTCTGAGTCTGGAAGTCCCTCACTCTGAGAGGGCAGAGCCTGTGGGAAGAGGACGGGTGGAGGAGCCGTGTTGACGTGGGACAGACAGGACTTCGTGTCCCGGTGGATCTTCAAAACTCCCTGCCGGCTGTCCTCACCTCCCACTGCGTTAAGGAGGGAGAGTCACCCCCCACCCCCACCCCCGCATGGTTTGGGGGAGAAGGAAGTGAGAGGATGTGGGTACGATGCCTGGCGCACTGGGTACGTGAACAATGGTCGCTTAAAATAAATAGTCGTGGCAGCAGCCCTGGCCGCCGTTCTCCCCTCTCCCTGGGCAGCGCCTACATTGTGAGACAGGGCGAGCGAGCCCTGCCAGTTTCCTTTCACTCGGAGAAGGTCGGGGTCCCAGGAGTCCTTTGACATCTATGTGTAGCCCCAGTTGGTGGTCGCCCCTTGACTGGGAGGCCAAAGGTGGAAGAGGGGGAGGGGAGAAGAGACCAAACAGGGCGTGGGCGGCAGCCACAGACATCCATGCTTCACGATTGTCACTCACTGATCCTAGGTCACTGCTGCTTCCTAAGCGCTTCCTTGCTGCTAGCTCTTTGTCCCGGGCGCTGGGGCTCTGTAATAGACAAGCTGTGGGCACCGTGCCCACGGGGTGCAGTACCAGCCTGTCTTAGCCTTCTGACATGTCATCATTTTTGGTAGAGACTCTTTGAATCCTCTCATAGAAAGAGAGAGGGACTGGCATGTGGTCGGGAACCCAGTCTCCCTCAGACGGTGGCTCCTAGCTTCCAGTTCGTGTGCCAGTCCGGGTCCGTTGGCGTGGTTTGTCTGGGTCACTGAAAAAGCTGCGATTAATTAGCAATGTCTGCTCTAGGCACAGAGAGCGGGATGGCGGGCCATGCCCTATGCGCTGTTTCCCCTGTAACAGGGTGAGATGAAAGCTAGAGCAACAGGCCCAGCTGCTGACACTGATCCCAGTGGGACCCTCGGCACACCAAGAAGGACTAGAAAGGTCCAGGTGGGGAGCTGGGCTTTTCTACCCCCAACTGGTACCCTGGGCACCCTCCTGGTCTGGAGGAGGCTGGAGCACTGGACAGGCCAGTTAGAGACGGTCCCTGGGCACCCTCCTGGTCTAGAGGAGGCTGGAGCACTGGACAGGACACTTAGAGACGGTCCCTGGGCACCCTCCTGGTCTGGAGGAGGCTGGAGCACTGGACAGGCCACTTAGAGACGGTCCCTGGGCACCCTCCTGGTCTGGAGGAGGCTGGAGCACTGGACAGGCCACTTAGAGACCCCACTCCCGCTTCTCCCTTCTCGTCACTTAGAGTCTGTCCCTGGCAGACACCAGGGAGAGGTAGGCCCTGGCAGGCAGCTGGATGAGCATGGTCACTGGCGAGCCTGTCCGGTGCCTGTAACCAGCCTCTCTGCTCCCAGGGTGTATACCCTCCGCCCCAGGTGAAGTTTCCAGTCTCCGGCCCCTGCTTAATACTTTCACTCCGTGCTGCTGCGTTCTGGATACACCTCTATTTTGAAAAGGTAACTTTCTCTCCAATCAGGGCTTCATCTCGCTCTTTGACTTGGTAGTCACATGCTCTCCCTAGCTGTGGTCTCAATATATGGGTCCAAGATTAAGACCCTCTGTATAGGGTCAGCCTTCCTCTGGCTACCTTGGACAGACTTCCTCGTTTGAAGGTAAAGCATGGATTTTGTAGTCATGTGGATCCTGGTTCAAATCCCAGTTCTACCTCTTAGCAGCTACATGATCCTGGGCAAACAAATTCACTAAGATCAGTTTCCCCATATGCAAATTGCAGGATCCAGTGAGCCAACAGACAGACCATTGATGGGCTCATCTGGCACGGAGCAGGGCACCTAATTTTTATCTTGATTCTACCCATTTCTTTCACAAATAGTTGCTGCATCCAGTCGTGTGTGTGTGTGTGTGTGTGTGTAGGAGCAGGGGAAGTTTTATGGCTGCTGATTTACTCTCAGCCCTTGTCACTTGACTCGGGACCAAGGACAGGGACAGAGTTGCAGGGTAGGGGGTAGTGAGAGGGGCCTAGGTGAGCTCAGCTGCAGGTATGAAGCCAGTGGAGAGGGAGTTGTGGAGTTTGCTAGGGAGGTGTCAGAACGACTCTGTGACCTGCACTTTTGTCATCCTCTGCTGTCCTCTGTTCCGGGTGGACAGTGATGGATGCAGAAATTACCAGGGTGATAGGTTCCCTGAATTCTCAGTAGCCTTTCCTTTTCATGAAGAAAGTGGCTATGGAATGTAAAGGGTGTGTGTATGTGAAACAATTACTCATTCTGGAGTGTGTGTGTGTGTGTGTGTGTGTGAGAGAGAGAGAGAGAGAGAGAGAGAGAGATGGATAGACAGACAGTCAGACAGAGAGAGAGATCAACTGAGGACAATAGGAAGAGACAGAAAAACAATGATATAAACATGCTAAACATTGGGAAATTCACAAACAGATAGACACACACACACACACATGTTGAAGAGATAATTTGTGCTTTTAACCTGCCTTTGTCAAGTTTAGAGACTCAGTGACCCTGGTGAAAGGACGTCTCCTTGTGAGGGTTGTACTGCTCTTGACTTTAGATTGGGAGGGTCCATAGAATAGAGATATCCCCTCAGACTAATGCCTGTTGCCACCTTTTAAAGATGTTTTACCTCCAAAATAATTTCCCAAGGCTGTCCAAGGGAATGAATTTCTGCATTTCCATTTCAATTACAGTGTACTTCTGAATGTCAGCTGAAACATTTCTAGACTTCTCTTTGAAGGAATTCTGGCTATTTGAAAGGCAGCCCCAGGGGCTGGGGTGGGGAGAGAAGGGGAGAAGGGAAAGATGTCATCAAATATCACCTCCTTTTGTGAGGACAGGTGGGGCCAAGGGGCTGATATGAGCTGGATAACTCTCCTGGGCATTCAGTGTCCTGAGGGAACTGGCTTCAAAGACAGCAGCCAGACAAGAAAGGAAAGGAGTCCTCTTGGAACTGAGACCTGCATGGGTGCTGCTTTATCACCCTAGTGACTCATCCATCCAGGGAGCAGTTTTCAAACCCTGTCTGCTGGCCCTTCGTTATTATCTGTTGGAGTTGACCACTTCCAGCTTGAGGCCTTTATGTGTCTGCTGTGTGCTACCCAGTTTTCCGGACTGCCTACCTCCACTCCTGCTTATCCCTTCTCGGTCCCCTTTGTGGCTTCCTCCTCTTCTGCTGGACCTGTCCGTGTGGGTTCACAGGCCCCGTCCTGTAGCCTCACTTCCAGGACTGCATTCTCTCTGTGGGGAGTCTCAGCCATGCTCTGTTACCATCCCTGCACTGATGGCTCCCACTTCACACTTCGGCCTCCTCCAAGCTTCCCTCCGATGTGTGCTGTTGGGCTAGCTCCCCTGCCTGCCCAGACTCTTCCCCATGCCACGTAGTCCTTTCCCAGTGTTCTCCTGAAAAGTACTGTTCTCTGCTCAAAGGCAGGACCAGGTTCCTGGGAACCTGGGAGTCTTTCTCCACATCTCCCTCTCCCTCACTCCTCCCAATTCCAAACCATCCCAAATCAGTGCATTTTAATTCCCAAGGAGCTCTGGAGTGTGCCCACATATTTCCATCTAACTAGAGCATTTCTACTGAACTACTGTCCCAAGCTGACTACATATCTTGCCTGGGCCCTGGTGTTGGCTTCCTACTGGTCTCCTTGCATCTGCTTTCATCTCCCTTCAACTCAAACTACACAGCAGTCCTGGCCACGGCCCAGCCAGAGTTCAGTGTGAGACAGAACCAAAAGGATAGGTAGAAAGGCAGATGATAGATAGATAGATAGATAGATAGAAGAAAATCTCTTTATTATTTATAATATTAATGTATAGATCTATATGATATACTCATATATCATATGATTTATGTCTGAAAGATATATAAAATTGGTTCCATCTATATATGTGGAGAAAGACAGATAGCTACTCATTTTGAGGAATTGGCTCCTGTGATAATGGAGGCTGAGAAGTTACAAGCCAAGGTCCACTCAGCAAACTGGGATCTCAGAGAGTCAGTCCCATAGCTGGGAGCCCTGAGATCCAAGAACTAGTGTTTCAGTCCAAGTCCAAAGAAAAGAGAAGTCCAATGTCCCAGCTTCAAGCAGCCAGGCAGAAGGAGTTCCTTCTTATTCACAGAATGTCAGCCTTTTTGTTCTATTTAGGCCTTCAACTGATTTGATGGGGCCCACCCACGTTAGGGAGAGCAACCTGCTTTATTCAGTTTACTGATTATCTCATTCAGAACACCCTCACTTGTACCCTCACATACACATCCAGACTAATGCTGGACCAATATCTGAACATCCCACGGCCCAGTCAAGTTCACATGTGAAATGAGCCATCACAGGATGTCTCTAAGACAGGATGGCAGGTTTCCTGATGTCACTCCTTGGATGAAGAGTCCTGGGTGCCGGGTCATGGCCCTCAGGCTGATTTCCAAACTCCTCCTCATGGCCCTCTCAGATCTGCTGTGTCCCCAGCCAACCTCTCCAGCCCCACCTGTCCCCGTGCTCTCTGCCGGTCAGTCACACTGAGCTTCATACCCCTTAACTCTAACATAGGTCAAAGGTCTCAGCTGGTGGCATTCATCTATGCTGGGGTTCCAGTGGGGTGGTGGGAGGTGGCTGCATACAGCTTCCCCCTCTGCTCACACTTTGGCTCCTATGTGAGCTACTTGCGGGATCGGTCTGTCCCGGGGATGGTGTTTTCTCTTGGGGAGTGCAGGGATTCCAGAGGTTAAACCTGAGCCGGACTTCCTCCAGCCTGCAGTACACTGGAAGAGAGAGAAAATTAATTTCTCCTCAGAACTATGCAAAAAGACGATGCAGGATGTGGTTCATTAAACCCAAATAGGCCCCCGAGACTGCCGTTTCTACCAGATGAAATTACCAAAAAAAGCGTTGGTTCTCCGGTTTAGATTGAGTCCATCTGGAACGGAACACCCTCGTCTTTTTCCTATTGGTGCGCATCAAAAATAATAACCCGTTGCACGTGCTCGGCACAGTGCATCTCGCAAAGCACTGTGTCATCCAGCTTACTGCCTGAAACAAGCCTGGAGTCAGGCTCGCTTATCTGCATTTCACGCTTGAGGAAACTGAGGCTCAGGAGGGTGAGAGGCATCGTGGGCATTTACCCCAGGGAACTTGGCAGAGCAGGGATTTGAACCCAGGTTGCTTTAATCACAAAGACCATGTTCATCCAATAGTGCACGACAGCAGACGCAGAGAACCCTTTAAGAAATCGGCATCAGACCCAAGGGACCCTCTGTACTTCTGTTCTATGCTTCTTATCCATAGCCAGAGGACCCGAGGAAAGACTCAGAGGTTAGGTCCTCAGCTTGGGTAGGAAGTGGTCGAAATATTCTCTTTACTCATAGATACCCCTCTGCACAACTTCCTAACTTTGGGGCAGATTGTAAGGAAAAGCAATACCTTAGCACATCAGAGCTGGAAGAAACCTGCACAATCATCTAGCCAGGCCTGACTTCCTCCTTCTCTGCCAGTTATGATCAAGTGGTAGCAACTGCCTGAAACACTACATTGAAGGGGACACTGGGTCAGGACCCAGCTGGGTGGGAAAGAACAGAGCTCACCTAGCAATGCCTGGCCTGGGTGTGATGGCAAGGAATAATGACTCATGTGAAAGGTGTTTTCTATTCCCACCTAGGCTAGCTATTCCCATTCTACAGATGGGAATGCTGAGGTTCGTTCAAGTAATCAGTTAGAACCTGCATTTGCAAAGGAGGAAAGTTAACCACCAGCTGGAAGCAAGATTTGGCCTTCCACCTCCTGGAAACTTAGAGCAAATTCAGACTCCTGGTTGCCAAAGACGCCCCACATACCTGTACATGGCAGAGCCATTGATTGTCAGACTGCCCATTTTCCTATTTCCGGCTACACAAACACATACACAAAGACAGTTGGCGCCTGAATATCCCAGGTTCAAACTGTGTGTTTAAATATCACAGGTCTATTTTATGTGGATGTATTTTTTCTTCCTCATGATTTCCTTAATAACATTTCCTTTTCTCTATTTTATTGTAAGACTACAATATATAATACATATAACATGCAGCATATGAATTAATTGACTATTATGTTATCAGTAAGGCTTCTTGGTCAACAATGGGTTATGAGGAGTTAAATTTGGGGGAGTCAAAGTTGTACATGGCATGACTGTGCAGGCAGTCAGAGCCCTTAATCCCTGGATTGTTCAACAGTCAACTGTGCATTTTTACTGAAGCAGTGGAAACTGTCCCGTTGTCCTTTTACTTAGGGGAAGCAATAAGAGGTTGACACTTGGTCAGCGAATGACCCTGGTCCCACTTAGACTGGCCCAAGCCACACTTGCTCCCCTGTTGCAGTCCCCTTCCCAGGCAGGCGATGCAGGGACTTAGGGAGCAGGGTGGCTGAGAGGACCCCTTCCTCTCATCAGTCCTGCACTAGCAGTGTGGACTTTCCCTGGAGATGAGTCCAGGGCTGTGTTCTCTCTCTGCCGTCAGCCTCTGTGAGAACACAGCGCTCCGTGGGGAACACAGGTACTCAGATGGAAGCGTCTGCCTTCCCCAGCTCATTATCAGCAGGTCAGCCTGCCAGCCTGAGCACCGCCTCTCACTCACACACCAAGGCTGCCTGCCCTCTCCCTCTGCCTCATGTCTCCCCTCAGCCCTTCTCACCCATCCATCATTCCACAATGGTGCTTTGAGCCCTCAGTACATGTCGGGCCCGATATCAGGTGCTCGGACACCAAGGTGAGTGAGACACACTCCCCGCTCTCAAGGAGCTCACAGTCGGGTGGGAAAGAGTGTCAACAGGTGAGTAGACAATTAGGAGCCTTTTGCTAAGTGCTGTGACAGAGGAAAGCATAAGGTGTGTGTCTGTATATGGAGGGTCAGGAGTGGAGGAGGGATGGCTGGCGGATGAGCCCCTAAGCAGCTAGGATAGGCTGGGAATTCCACTGAAGGAGAGATGTCAAAGACGGACCCTGGAGGGTGAGGCCATTTGCTGACTGGCGGGCTGGGCAGGGCTTCCAGGGGACAAGAAGCAAAGCTGAATGAGTGGGAGATCCTGCCAAATGCAGGCCTCTAGCCCCTGTTGGGGACAATGTGCCTGAATCTCCCCACACCCAAGGTGCTCCTCATGTATTATTCCATTGTCTTCTGTGTTCGAACTTTGCATGTCTTCGTCTCCCACATACTTAGAAGGACTGCCATTGTCTCTGTTTTGAGCTGAGAACTCGGGAATAGGCTCTCAGATGCCTGACATTAGGTGAAAAGGAAGGACGGGATGGGAAGGTACCAGGGGAATCGTTAGAAAAACATACTTGACCTTTCAGGGTTGTTATATAGATGATAGGAGATCATGTGATTAACCGATAGAGGGAACTCCACACAATTAGTAGGAACTCGACACAGATCAGCCTTTTTGCCCGCTCCTTGCCCAAACACTCCCTTTCAACATGCAGCCTACAGAACCAACTGTGTGAGAGTCCTCTGTTCCATTTGCCAAGTGTGTGACACAGGGTTATCCAAGCT
This sequence comes from Rhynchonycteris naso, assembly GCA_037038555.1. Lineage (NCBI taxonomy): Eukaryota > Metazoa > Chordata > Mammalia > Chiroptera > Emballonuridae > Rhynchonycteris > Rhynchonycteris naso. Next base: position 17,412,367 of record CM072996.1, read on the forward strand.
TCAATTTGTTCACCGTTAAATGGCTATAATAATGCTTGCCTCACAGTCTTATTATGAAAATTGAATGAAGCAGCATTTCTGAAGTGGTTATCACTGCATCAGCCATATAAGCAATGCTTAGGAAATGCTACCTTTATCAGTAATTATGAGGAAACACATTTGAGTCAGTGATAATGATTGTTACCATTAGTTTATGAAAATGGGAAGCACAACAATGTAGCCCTTGCCAGTCCTGAGTCCAGCAGGCTAAGGTACAAACCTCCTTCCTTTCAGACCTTCTAAACCATGGCTCTTTCTCCCTGGCTCATCTACCATCCTGAGAACTTGAGTCCTGCCTGAACGGGGAGGAGGGGAGTAGAAGTCGGAGTTTGCATAGCCTGGAGTCCAGCGATGATGACAGCGGGCATGTGTGTGTGGCTGGATACCCAGGCTTGCTGTGACCAAGAAGAATGTGTAGGGGTGTGTATGTGTTTGTGTGTGCATGTGTGTCTTCCGAATGAGGGTTGACAGAAGAAGGCAACAATGACTGACTTGTGTTGAGTACCAACAGTGGGCCAATTAATCGCGTGACCTCAGTTGTCTTTATAGCAACCCTATGAGGTCAAGAAAATTATCCCCACCTTCCAAATGACAAAAACTCAGCTGTTCAAGGTCATGTGCAGAGGTAGGACTCTGTCCCAGGACTGTCTGGCTCTGAAGTCCATATGCCCGACTGTCCCCCTGGAATGACACGCTGTATACTGAGAGGCACCCTGTGCTGGGAGGAACAATGGGCACGTCTCCTCCACAATCTCATTCACTCATTCAATCCTCACCACAGTCCTCGGACCCTGGGATCTTCATGCCTGGAAAACTGAGACTCGGGTGGGGAAGGGTATAGAATTCAAGGGCATAGCCGGCAAAAGCTATTCTCTTGCCTTCTCTTTCTTCCATCTGTTCTTTCCCCAGTCCTCTCGCCATCTCCATTTTGCTATTACGTAACCACTGTGGGCGCTCCAGAAAGAGTTCTCTCTGAGAGGCATTTCTCTTTTCCCTGAAATGGTTAGACGTACTTGGTCAGGAAGAGTGAGAAAAGGGGCAGACAGAGCAGCATAATTCCAGCCTGTGTGCTGTTGGCCAGCTGGCTTCAGAGCCTTGTCTCCTAGCAACACCTTCACTGTGGGTCAGGGTGCAGGCTTGGAGCCAGACCGTAGAGACTGACTTGACCATCGATCCATTGAGTTGGAACTGTCCTTGATTGTCTTTGTCTGACACACCAGTCCTAGGCCCCAGGGGCTCCTCCTTAGGGTCCTTGGGCATCTATACTTTGATTTTCTCCCATCCACAGGTGCCCAGGGAGATGAAAAATTCCTTTTGGAGATCTTGATCCAAGAAGTCCCTGAAGTATGGGGCAGCAGAATCACTGAAACTTACAAATAGGTCCTTAATTTACTAAATCTGTTAACATAAGTGATGAAATAGAGCCCCCGGAGAATAAACAACTTGTTTAAAGGGAACTTCTATAGTGAAAGGATTAGAGCTCAGATTGGCTTTCTCTCTTCCCTCCCTCATCTAAGAGAGTGTATTGAGAGGCAATTCAAGAGACCATGTGTCCAAAGGTATCTATTTTTTTGTTGTTTGTAACAGTTTTACTGGGATACAGTTTACATAACAGTCTTTCTGAGCCTTGTCTTCCAGGGATAACTTTGCACCAGGACAGTTTTGACTGAGTTTCTAGAAAGGGAACACATCTTTTAATTATTTTCTCTGAGAAGATTCCCTACGGAAAATGCAGTGTGAGGGTAGCACTCAGCCACATCCTAGTGTGTGGCAGCCACAGTCAGAGACACAGGGAGGCGGCTGGTGGGGGGGAGAGGAGTCCTAGAACCAGCTGGGGCTGAATGCAGCCCGAAGTCATCATCTATGTCAACATGTGAGCTAAGCTGCCCCCTGCCCTGGTTTTATCCAGCAACAATGGTAGTGCCTGCTATGTGTTGGGTACTGTGCTGGGTTGTAGGTGCAACAGTAGATTAAACGTCCCTGGGCCTTCACAGAGCTCAGTCTGGTCTTGGAGAGAGATGGGGAACGAGGAAGTCACAGTGCACTGTGTAACTGAGAGGAGGTTTAAACCAATGTGTGATGTGGCCACCTGACCCGAACTGTGTGGTGGGTCAGGAAGGGTGCCCCAGAAAACCGGAGGAAGAAAGATTCAGTAGACACAGGTGGGGAGAGAGAGAGAAAACAATTCCGGTGGCAAAAATAAAAGGCATGGACAATAAAGGCCCTAAGATAAGGAAAATAAAAAGTAGATTTGAGCAGACTGCTAGAAAGGGAGGAAGCCGGGGTGATCTACCTAGAAAGATAGTTAGCCAGGAATCACACCCCACAGATGTGTGGACCATGTTAAGGAATGTGGCCTTTCACTAGGAGCCGTTGAAGGCCCTGTAAAGGTTCTGTGTGTTATGATTAGCATTTGCATTTTAGAATTCGATTCGTCCTCCCCTGGCTAGTGTGTGCGTTGGGGCTTGATTGGGGGCTTGGGGCCAGTGTATACCGGCAGCTGGGGTAGGACTGGGGAGATCAGCTGGGAAGGTGGAGCCACCGTGTTTCAGGAGAGAAGCAATAGCAGCTTATATTTCAATAGCTGTGAGGATGAAGGAAAGAATCAATGCATGTAAAAAATGGGAAGGGGCCAGTTCCATGTGAAGGTTATGGTTGGAATGGTGGAAGGAGGGAGGCGAGAGGTGAGGGAAATGATTGGAGGTGGGCGCGGGCTTTCCGATAAGTAAGTGGCAGAGTGGGTGCTGCTTGCTGCCCCGTAAGTGGAACAGGAGGAGAACAGCAGGGATCTGAGAGCTGAGCTCGGTTTGGATAAGCTGAGTGGAAGGTTCCTCCCGGATATCTTCGGGGACCTCACCAGCTCAGTTAGCAGGGCACATCACTTAGTGTCAGTCAAGTGCGGGCCGGTGGAGATATGTGTGTGTGTGTATATACTGGTGATCAAAGGAAAGGTAAGACCTGAAAAAGTGCAGGTTTGGGAGCTAGTGGTAGATCATGGAAGTCATAGAAGAAAACAGTATCTTCCACCAAAAGAATCAAGTTCCCCTTTCACAACTCATTTCCTCAGGGTACTACTTTTCTCCTGCCACGGCCGGCATTGTTTCTGATGTTTTATTGAGAGAGGCATTATTATTAGGTCATGCAGAGGGTCTGCCCACACTGCTCATGTTGGGCCAGCTTTCACTTGTGTGAAATGCTGTGGCTTGGGGCCATGAAGAATAAATAGTCCTTGCCCGTATTCAGTAGGCTGGAATTAATATGCCCCGTTTCATTGAGGAGAAAAGCGGCCACATGTGTCCTTAGTCGCCAGGGCAGAGGGGAGTAACACATACTTTCAGGGTTTTTGCCTTATCATCTGTCCCTTTCATTTAGCTAACAATTAGTTTGTCCTCTAGGGAGGGTCCAGGGTGCATGTGCCCAGTTGCTGGTGTCATTGCTTCCAGAGTGTCCGGTCCTGCACATTTTATTCTCCCAGACCCGGCAGACTTGGGTCAGGCAGGGCACTAGGCGCACCTGCTGCCTCCACCCTCCCAGCCATACTATTTTTAATTTAACTTTGAACAGAATTATTAAATCTGTCAAACACATTTCAGATCCTCGGGCCTGAGAGATGTATTATTATTTTTTAAGTGTAAATACTAATGCAATTTCATAAAAACGCATGGTTTTATTCATGATGTTGCTCAGAAATTAAATTCGCACAGCATTCATTTATCATACTAGGAAGTTGTTCTTGATGTTTATCTCGACGCATCTGTCACTGAAGTAGTCAGAGGGGCTCCTGCCTAGTATGGGGTTCGGATTATGAAACTGATGATGCCGCACGCATCCCAAGAGGGTAGGAAAAGATGAATCACTCACATCATGAAGTTCTCTGGGGAGAGCAGAGGTCCAAGGATGGTCATAGAGAGAGAGAGCAGGGAGAGGAACTGGCTTGTAATGGCTGGGGGCTGGAGTGGGCGTGGGGTGGGTCCCCGTGTACTGGCTGGCGTTTGCATGGCTTGGACCTCTCTCTCTCTCTGGCACCAAAGGTGAGGGCCCTCTTATCAGCTGGCCCAGATGTGGGGCTGACTGAAGGGGATCAGCGGGGCTTGAAAGCTGTCAGCAGTCAAACGTCAAAAATGTAGTCAGAGTCTCTATTACGATTCACCCCGCATGTTCGATAACTGAAATGCTCCGTGTCTCCTTTGATTGAATTTGAACTTGTTTAAGTAAGCTATCATGTCACTCCATGATGCTTGCAGTCTGAGGGTAGTAAGGGGAGGGGTGGAAATTTCCCTAAATTGTACAAGACTCCAACTGTGTGTATTTTGAGAAGTGAAATGCGTGCTTGGGTCACTCATCGATGACGTCTGAACTCCGAAAGGGATAAGGAGCGTCTTCGTGTCGCCTTCCCCTGTGGATTACTATGTGTGGAGACATGTGCGACCTTGATTGATATTTTTGGTGTCTGTGAGACAAGAGATTCCCAGAGTTCTTTCCCCCAGCAGCCACCGTGGATAGGGGGTGATTGCTGCCGTTGACTAGACCAGGGGAGCAGAGCATTGGCGGTGGCCTGGGAGTCTGTAGAAACATGCCGACGGGCTGTCAGCCAGAGCATGCAGTGCAAAGGGGACCGCACGAAGTGTGCCCAGATGTGCTACCTCTTGGGCCCTGTCCCGTTCCCAGGAACATCCCAGTGAAGCGCTACAAAGCGACAGCTAGCAACTTTCCAGCGAACCCCCATCACGAGCAGTGGCGATGCCATCTCTAAAGTATATAAAGCATATAAATATACCTTGCTGACTTGGTTGGTCAAAAAGGCCTCTCTGATAGCCAAGGGAAATTGGGAAAGGAGGCAGCCTTCACCGGCCCCGTGGCTCCGGCAGAAAACTAAGCATGGGGGGACATTCCCTCCTACAGATGGGACTTGCCGCAGGGCAAGCAGTGGGATTCAGATAATTTAACAACCGGTTCTCTTCCCTAATGACTGTTTTTATAAAAAGATATGCCAAAAGGTTGTTTATTATTTCATGCATTTACTATTTAAATAAGAACAATAAAAGAGGTACACAAAACAAGATTGCTATAAGAGCTTTAAACTATTAATGAAAAATATATTCAATACCTGACAAAAACAATAACACTGTTAAGATATTACCATATTACTTCTTGTTTGGCGTCCTCACTTGCAATTTTTTTCACCTGTGGACAGAATGAACATTATTACAGGAGCTTAGGATACACTGTTGCACAGAGGAACATTAAAAAAGAGTAAGGAATATAAATTTGTGATTTCCACATTGGGCGGCTGCCCAAGGGCCCACCTTAGAGAGAACCCTGATTACAAGTGCCATTTTAACAACTGGTTCTTCGAACCCAACAAAAAATTATGTGTCGGTTCTGCCGAACCAGTGCAAACCGGCTGAATCCCACCACTGCACAGGGTCCAGGTTTGGGTGTTCCTGGCAGCGAGGAGGCCTCAGTGGCTGTGCTGAGTGTTCATGGTGCTGCTGTGTGGTTCAAGCACACTAGAAAGCTGGGTGTGGGGGGTGGTCACAGGCTTGGGCCACCCCAGCGTGCAGCCAGCAACTATGCTTTGCTGGCATATGGAGCGAAGCTTAGAGTGGTTTCTTGCACCGGAAGTCTATGGGCAAATAACGGCTATCACGTGTGGTCCAGAGAGCCCAGGAGGCATGAGAAGAGGTTGCTGAAGCCTCCGAAGGGCCAGAGTCTCTGGGGAGGGCGCTGATGGGCCTGTCTGCTTTATTGCAAGTTGGGCCGATTCTAGAGCCTTTTGTTGCACAGGATCCTAATCAAGTTGGGCCGATTGGTGAATGAGTATAAATGGACTTAAAATTTGTAGAAAAGAATATGTTGTCTCCAAAACCCAAAAGACCTAAAAGAAGTGGGCTTATTTCAACATTGAAGATGATGATTTTGGACAGTTGTGGAGGGAATGATCCCCAGCTAAATAATGCTTAGGAATTTATTAAGCATTATTAATAAGGTGGCAGGGCCTTGTGCTCCATGTGAGGCAGTGTCCCGTGACTTTCTGAGCTCTTCTGTGAATGTTAGTATGTCGTCAGTGAGTGTGTCCCATGAATCTCTTTGGAAAGGATGTGATCAAGGTGATGTCATTACTGCACCCTGGAGAAGGTTGGATGTGGTTAAGGTCTTGTCTGTAAAGATTGTGTGTGAAGGCTAACTGTTCAGGGACCCGTGGGCAGCCAGGTGAAAGGGCATTGTGCCCCTTTGATGATGAAGGTAAGCTGTGGCTGAGAGGCTGTTGAATTGGGAATGAACATAACATATCAGCCCAATCTCAGACTGTTTAGTACCTACCAGTTATGGATGGGATGGAATTAGTAATTCCACTATTAGGTGTGGGAGCCTCCATGGGTGGGACCTCAGCACTAATAGGTTGCTTTATCCATCGCGAGGTGTCATTCATTCTTTCCAGGTTTAAGCACAGGCTAAATTGGCTATAAAATTATGAAGCAGGGGAGATAATCACTTTTTTTCTAACTAGGTCTGTTATATGGGTTTCCCCATATTAACTAATGGGAGGAGAAGGTCCGTGTTGCCCCCATTCTGGCAAGCCAACTGGGACAGAAACTTAATTCAACTTTAATTTATTACTCATTGGCTCAGAGTGCCCATGCTCAGTATGGGATGTTCTAGGGTAATGGGTGTTATAGCTATGAGGAATTTTTGACAGATAACTAGCTATCTGTCAAAAATTTAGACAATAATTACGATGAAAGTGAGGCATACCTATTTGTCTTCCTTATGTGTCCTGAACTTTCCTCATGGCATATAGGGGTATTTTGTCTGATTTTAGGGTAGTTCCCATGTCTGTGTAACTCTGATTTCAGCCCCAGTATTGATTAAAGCTATCAAAGTTTGATAATTGGTACATTTGAGCAGATGTTAAAATTTCATTGAGAACCCAGCGGAAAAGCCAGTTAGGAACCTCTTCTCTTTTTGTTGTTGTGTAAAATCTTCCAGCAGACCTTGGGTTCTAACTGGGCCTTATTGTGGACCTCTGCTGCAGTGTTTTGTGTCCCCCCCTGTATTCATGTCTTTTGTATTTCTCCTTTTTGGCGGTTACTGTATATAGTTTGTTGAGTGGAGGAAGGGGAGAATCATATTTATACGTTTCTTCCTCCGGAGGTTCGCAAGTCAATCTCATTGGGATCAGGGCTCATGGCAGGGGTTGCACTGTAGGTTTTAAGGGCCATGGGCTTAAGTCAAATTTGAATTAACCCCTTGGATGTGCCACAGGGGAACCAAGGATGCTTCTACCTCTAACCCTGAAGACTAGGATCTTTCTTTGTCCAGGAGGGACAGAGCAGCAGGAAAGACACTTTGTAGAAGCCTAGTGAGCCATTTACTTTTAGAGTATGGACCACAGCATTCCACACGGTGACTGTTCTCCCTACACAAGAGCAATCACCAGCGAACGCACATTTTCTGCAAGGTGTGTTTCCCGAGCACTCTGTAGATTGGGGACAGTGTCTGTGTGAGACAAACAGCCAATAGTCACGGGACAAGAGTAATGCCCCTGAGCCTGGTTGTTAGTCACAGCACACGCTGGAATCTAGACGCATGATTCAATATGAGGCACACATGTGTCTGGACCAAGACACATGAACCAGGGCTACTTTATTCTTGTTCTTAAATGCCATTTATCAAAACTTCCAACTTAGTTCAATTAACTCTATAATAGAGACTTGGCAGGGCTCAGCAAATGCAGTTCGAGCAGCATAGCTCAAAGCGCACCTCAAAGCACACGTTTTCATGTGGCTCAGAACACAGCTAGCCAGCAGCGGGGTCAGAAGAAAAGCCAGTTAGCAAATCAAAGCAAGACGAGACTCCCGTGTTGGTGGTCATTGTCTAGACCTGCTTATTGTGCCAATTGTGGTCATCCCACAAAGAAGAAGGGAACCCACCCAAAACCTGGTTCGGCTGTTGAGACTGGTATGAAATGGTTTGTAACTTACATAATAAGGCTTTCTGGGGGAGCAATCCCGGCTCCTAAGCAGGTCCAGAAATGGCTTGAGAAGGCAGGAAAAAGAGACCAGCTTGGTTTATATGGTGGGCTAGAGGTGGAGCTGGGGTGAGGGTTTCCATGCATGGGCAGGGCTTGTGTGGTCTGAACTTCCCACTGGACTCAAAGGTGGAAGAAGAATTCAAACTTCCTTATTGGCATGTCCCGATATGGGGCAGATGAAGGGGAAATGGTAGATTTTGAAAGCTGTCAGCATTCAACATTGAAAAAGGAAGTAAGATTCTATTACAAAACTACATTGAGATTTGAACACTCATTTGACTTCAGCTTTTGAGGGGAGGCAAATGGATATTATTTCAAGATTTTAAAAAGGCAGAAAATTTGGTGCATGACCAGGCAGTGGCTCAATGGATAGAGCGTCAGTGTGGGACAGTGAGGATCCAGGTTCAAAACCCCAAGGTTGCTAGTTTGAGTGCGTCCTCAACAGCTTCAGTGCAGGGTTACCAGCTTGAGTGTGGGATCACAGACATGACCTTGTGGTTGTTGGCTTGAGCCAAAGGTCACTGGCTTAATGCCCTAAGTTTCTGGCTTGAGCAAAGGGTCACTGGCTCAGCTGGAACCCCCTTATTAAGGCACATATGAGAAAGCAATCAATGAAAAACTAAAGTGCCACAACTACAAGTTGATGCTTCTCCTTTTTCTCTCTCTCCCTCTCTTTCTCTCGCTTAAAGAAAAAAAAGGGCAGAAGATTTGATACAAATGACACCAGGATTCCCTGTAAGGAGATCGATAAAACATGGGGAGGGGTGCGTTTTCAAACTAGGCCTTCTCTGTCCACATCAGCTCCACTCAGGCCTCCACGGAGATTCTTATCCGTACCCTACCACCTCTGTAAAAATGAAAGCTCATTGAGCCATGGCTACTCATAGGGGCCAGTGACACAGCCTAGGGCAGGAAAAAGAGAAACACTGGCATTATTACTTAAAGGAGGGGTCCTGGATCCCTTTAGACCCTGTAATGGGGTTTGAACTTACTGCTGGTACCAACTTGTCACTTTTCCTGTAATATTGTACCTGTGCCATGACAGCCCCTCCACCTGCAAGGTCCTTCAGCAGCCAGGTCCCCTCAACTAGAAGGCGTCTATTCTCAAACACTGGGCACTCCATTTCTACCTTGAGCCATTTATCTTTGTCTTTGGCAAATGTGCATGGTTCTTACGTATCTCCTCTCTCCAGCCAGACCACAGGCTCCCTGACTGCAGGTTCATGATTGTCTCCTCTTTGCATCCATTACTCACATAATCACAGCTAATAATAATACACAGTAGGTGTCTTACACATGTTTAATGAGGGAATGCATAAATGAATGGGTGGGATCTCAGATCTTCACAGTCTGGGAAGATACACAATGGCATTACAGCCAGGTAAACGAGGTAAACTGCCATAAGATATTCCTGGTTTCATCTATATAGGAGAGACATGCATTTGACTGAGACCCACACTCATACAAACGCTTCATGTTTTTATTTTTTCTTTAAGTGACAGAGACAGAGAGAGGACAGAGGGAGGGACAGACAGGCAGGCAGGGACAGAGATAAGAACCATCAACTCATAGGTACATCACTTCAGTTATTCATTGATTACTTCTCATATGTGCCTTGATCGGGGTGTTCCAGCAGAGTGAGTGACCTCTTGCTCAAGCCAGCAACCTTGGACTCAAGCCAGCGACCTTGGGCTTCAAATCAGTGACCTTGGGCTCAAGTCAGCAACCATGAGGTTATGTCTATGATCCCACGCTCAAGCCTGTGACCTTGAGGTTTTGAACCTGGGTCCTCTGCATCCCGGTCCTATGCTCTATCCACTGCGCCACCGCCTGGTCATGCATAAACTCTTCATGTTTTTAATCAGGATTTCAGTGAACTACTAAATGACTTTCTTTTGAGGGAAATAGACAATTTTTCCTTGCCAGTTTCATATAACCCTTCTGTCACAAGTGTGGGTAACCTGGAGATACACTTAATTTACTATAATATAAAAATATTTACCACTATTGAAAGTATATGAAGTTCTGGAAGTCTGCTAAGTGTTCTACATTCACCAGTTCTTGAGAATCATGCAGTAAAGAGTATCGCTGTATTAAGACTGAGAAAACCGAGGCTGCCCGGCTAAATGACTCGGTGGTCATACTTACTAAGTGGGAGAACCAGGACTAAACTCAGGACTTGAGTAAATTTTGCATTTCTAATTGGGTCAAATTATGGACCTCTGTTTCAGTTTTTTTGTTTGTTTCCTTTTCCTGTATTCACATTTCTTTTCTTTCGGTTGTTACTGTATATAGTTTGGGGGGGGGGGTTGTCTTCTTTACCTGCCGGTATTTATAAGTTTCTTCCTCCAGAGAGTTGCAAATTTTAAGCTACTGTATGTTATATTACCTCCAACCAGACAGTGAGATTTATGATTTTAAGGTTTGTAATTGTTTCAGTTAACGAATGTTGACTAGCATTAAAAAAAATCCTTTTATGCTAGTCTCTAGCCATCTGCAGAAAGAGCTAAGGGTGCATGTTTCTTCGTTTAAATCAGTGGTTCTTACCTGGGTTCTATCGAACCCTAGGGGTTCGATGAGTCGGTCTCAGGGGTTTGGAGAAGCCTCTGCCACGGAGGCCAGAATAAAGTAATACCGTAATTTGTTGTGAGTTCATGCATTTCGTTGGTTTTGTTCTTTGAGCAAGGTGATGTTCATGCACGGCTCATTTTGTGCACCAGTAAAAAAACATATACCTATGTCTTGAATTTGGAGAAAAAAATCATATTTTATTTATCACTAAAGAAGGGTTCAGTGAATGCGCATAAGAAACTGGTGGGTTCAGTACCTCAAAAAAGGTTAAGAACCACTGGCTTAAATACTTTAATGAAATGATGAGCCTTTAGGTTTGACATGCAGCCTTCCTGCTGAGATACACTGCTGTGAGTGTTCTGCCCCTGCCTCTACAGCAACCCCACGCTTCCTCCAGGCCCTGGCCGCTCTTAAATTAAGAAGTCAATCAGGCCTGTTGCATCACCAATACAAATCTGAAATCTCTCCCAATGTGAGCTTGAAAAGTCTGCCTCAGTTCACCATGAGAAGGAAGCCTTTGCCCCCCTACAACGGAAGTCATGTTTCCTGAGTACCTCACATTTTCTGAATTACTTCTACACAACATACATTATCCCGTTATCTTTTAATTCTTGCAACAACCCTTTAAAACATAATTTCATTTTACCAGGTGTGCAAACTGTAGCTCAACAGTGTCAGTAGCTAGGAAGTGACCTAAGGTCACATTAGTCGGGGCAGAGTAAGCAACTGGACCAAGGTGGGGCTGATTACCAAGTCCAGGGTCTTTCTACTACTCTAATGTACACACAAGAATTATGCAAAAACATTGAGGGGAAACTGAACCCCAATTCTACTGGATTAAAAAATTAAAATCATAGAGCCAGAAGTGATTTTAGTGACGATGTAGTCCAACCTCCTTATTTTATAGAGAAATTGATGTAGACATATGGAGATCACCTGAGGCCACACAGCTAGTGAAGAGGCAGAGCTGTGATTCAGACCCAGACCAAGTCCATAACTTTCCTACTGGAACATATTGTCAATCCTGGAGCTAGCTGCCTCACTAACCTCACTCAGCCAGGGTACCATGAATATTCATGTTATTGACAAAATAAAGCCATAGGTCTGGAGTTGGAGTGTGTATGTTGCCAGACAGCCTGCTACCTCATCACTGCCGTGCTTGTAAAATTCATCCAGGCAGCTCCTGCTTCCTGTCTGTAATTTATCCCGAGGTCTCTGGAGGGGCTGCACATCCTGAGAGCGAATCAGCAGCCTCGTTGGGTGCAAGGAGGTGCCCCGAGTTTCAGGCTAGGTTTGCAGATGTTTCCCTCCTGCAGCGCTGGGTACGCTACTTCACCCTTCAGGAGGCATTAATTAGTAACTAGATTAAAAGTTACACTGTTTAAGCATGACTCACCCTGCCCACAGGAATACTGTCAGACTTTCAGTTGATCTTACTGACTGGAAGAATGAAGTGCCCCTCTGTGGACCATCTCCGGCTAGAGCACACGTGGGTAGCGGCTCTCACATCTTTCAGATGCTATCTGTCCCTGGCCTATGAGACGCTGGAACACTAGATTTCAAATCCTTGAGACGGGGAAGACTGTGAGGTTAACTGACGACAAAGTAGACCCATTAATAATATCATTTATCATTAAATTAGTCTTTTCTGAAACCCGGCACAGGGGCTGGCTCACAGTAGGTACTCAGTAAATGAATAAATCATTGCTCCCAAACCTTGTATTATGTAATTATTCAGAATGATGAAGGAAAGCAAGGCCTTAACCAACCTGTATGCCATTAGTTTGCCTTTAGTGTTTTTGTAGACCTTATAAAAGGGCTTGTCTGAGAATGGTTATCCACTGTGAAGGACTGTGTTAGGAAGACCCAGGTTCCTGGAGGAGCCATCACCATCAAGTCAGCTAAGTAACAGCCAATGAGAAATTGAGGAAGTACTCCAAATTGACACCATGTTATGTGCTTGTAAGTAGATGTTAGCCTTCAATAAAACTCACCTATATGGGCAGGGCCAATCATCACAACATTGTTATTTATAAAGTATTGGAAACATGAACTAGGCAGAGCTAGAGTCATAAGGAACTGGTACAAGGTTTCTTTGGCGACTTGTGGCTGGAGGGGTAGGGGATGCCTGAGAAAGGTTCTGGTAGGAAAGGTAAAGTAGGAAGGAAGGAAGGTATTGTTTGGAGTGGGCGGGCAGCTTTGTGGCACTCTTGAACTCAATAAAAGAAGATAGCAATTGCTATCACTTATTGAGTATGCCAAGAACTGTACTGGGTACTTACATCTGTGATCTCGCATCTCATACCCTTCCGGGAGGCAGGAATAATTTTCATTATTTTCCAGCAGAGGAAGGGTTAAATGACTGGCCAGGGGGCTACTGAGATGGAGCTGGCAGATAAGCAATGCTGTTGTTCAGAGGTCTTCAGAGACTCTCTGTAAGTCCACAAGAGTTCTGCAGTGGTACAGTCAGGTGAGGTGCCTAAAGCCTGTTCTTCAGGTCCTCGAACCTGCTTCAGCCACAGTGGCTGCTCTTTGATCTACCTTACAGATAGACTTGCATGCAAGACTTTAGTTGAATAAGGGTATGCTGCTAAAAAAAAAAAAAAAAAAAAGCTGTTGTAATAGAGCAAATTAGTTTCTTGGGGTTCTATTCTGCAATTTCCTCAACATGGGATATAATTGCAAGTTGACTGTATTGAGCACAGCCTGAAATATGCACATCAAATAAAGAAAAACATTCAGACCACGCATCTTTCTATCCTGAGCCAGCAGAAACCTGCTGTACTCGGTGCCGAGGCACAAGTGTGGTGCAGAGACGGGCAGACCTGCCCGTCGAATGCCCGCTGATAGCGTTTCCTTCCAAAGGCACCGGCAGCTAGTTCCCGGGTCCAGTTCCCATCCGGCCCAGCCGCCATACTCATTTGTCTGCTGAAAACCGTGGGCCTCAGCCCCGTCACTGCCTCAGCACGCCCCCCACTGACAGCAAAGACAGCTCTCCTGCTGTCGGCTGCGAGCGCAGATCAAGTGGCTCTAGTAAGAGTGGGGTCACTTGTGATGCACTTTTAATTGGATCAATTTCCTCTCAAGCATAAATCTTTGCAAATCGAATGCACTGTCATAATCAGAACATGGGGCTTCTCTCCAGGTGAAAAGCACAAGGCAAACTAATTCAACATCTCTTTATCTCCTTCCTGGTCCTTTGGCAACGATTACAACAGAAGCAAAAAACAAAAAAAAAAAAAAAAAAGGAAAGAAAGAAAAACACCTGCCACCAAAAACACAATTTTGAGTAGCTCAGCTTAGCAAATTGTATCCATGAAAGCAAGGTGATAGCCCTCTGGCTTGCCATCAGCCCTGCCCCCAAAGAGCAAGATACACGCTGTTTCGTAAACACCCAAGCTGGAGGAACACGGTCACAAACGTCCAGTCTGAAAAGCGTAAGCCTTCTTCCTTTTTGAGCTGTCACTATACGGACACAGCAGATGGTGAAGGCTCGGTTTAGAACACGGTGCTGGTGGCTCTGGACCTCGGGGGCTGGCTCTGTACACGTGCATGTGGAAATAGAGCTGAATTATCTTTCCATAATGGTGCTCTTTGGCTGACTTTTGACCTGGGTAGATCTTGAAGGCTCTCAGAGAATGCAGTGTCAGACACGGGATTCAATCAGCACGGTTGCATTTCCCCATCTCCTCCCCTCACCAACCCCCTATTGAATGAAAAGACGAACACCAGAGATGAAGAAACAGTTATCAATTATTTAATGCTCGATAGAGAAATGGAAATAGACCTCGAAACCAAGCATCACACGCTCACTTGAGGAAAACGCAGAATCAGGACCCAACCCGTTTACTATGATGTGTGTCCACCTCCCCACGGTTGGCGCTGGCCTGTGCCGGACAGTTCTTCGGACAGCTCTCGGCACAGGTCGGCGGAGAGAGGGAGTGTGGGAAATGACGAGCTTCGGAGACTATCCCAGCGTCTGCTGTGACCATACTCGCGTTTTTGTTTGTTTATTCCCATCTTCCAGTGTTCTGGCACAATTCCAATCCACATGCTCCTCTAAAAGGCAAGCAACTTCCAGACTAACATCCTCGACATTGACACCAGTCCCCTCTCTGTCACATCTGCAGTTAGGGACCGATCAGAGATATCACGCAACACCCGGAGCCAAGAGGCACTGCTTCCCAAAGGGACTGTGTATCTCCCTTGGTGGCATTAGATGAAGGAGCTTCCACACTGGTGAAGGTGATCAGACCTGAGACTTCATGCCACACGGACTTCATGCCACACGGACGTGACGTCTGAATGTCACTGAATGATGGAGCAGATCCCACTGGAACATGCACCTCAGGCGCACGGAGCCTAAGAGAAAGTGTCACAGATGAAATGCATTCTATAGGAGAGAAATGATGGACCACTATCTTCAAAGCCAGAAGAGAGGAAAATCAAAGGGGGTGCAGTCAACACAAGGGAAGATTTCAAATACGAGGCAAAAGGCTTTCTACTGAAGACTTGAAGGGCCCCAGTTCTCATCAGACTCCGGAGGTAATGCGTCGGAGAAAGCTCTAAATTGAGGAGGAAATAATGCAAATAAAAAAAAAAGAAAACTAAAAATTTCTAGGACTAGCCGCTGGAATCAGGACAGAGGCCAGGTCTACTCTACAGTACCAGCAACAACCGAGGGAGGAATGAGGGAGGGGAGGTTGGCTGGGTACAGAAGAAACCCCTCTTCTTCATGCCCTAGGGGGTGGAATATCTTCTCAGGTGGTAGCTGTAAATCTTGATGCAGTGATCCCAACAGTCCAAGACCAGCAGCTGCCCCTTAGGGGTGAGGGCGATGCCCACGGGACAGGTAAGCCCTTCCCGGATGAGGACACTATAGCCCCCACCCTTAGGAAAGTGGAGGATTTCCTTGCGACTGCTGTCAGCCACGATGAGGTCCCCGCGAGCATCCACACACATGCCCGCGATGCAGCGGAAGTCCTCGTTCTCTGAGAAGAAGTGGCTGATCTGGCGGCCTAGCTGCCCGTCGGGGCCCACGGAGCCGATGGAGAAGCCGCCCTCCAGGTGGTGCTCGTTCTGCCGATTCTCCAGGTTGAGGCCCAAGCCCTGGGTGAAGTAGATGGTGCCCTCGGCGTCACAGGTGACAAACTTGGGGCGCACGGCGCTGCAGAGGCAGCTGTACTTGACCACCCCTGCTCCTCGGTCCACGGTGAAGCACCAGAGCTTCCCACCCTCCACGTCCGTGACCACAAACTGGCCGGACGGGAGGGCTGTGATGCCCCAGGGCTTGCTCAGCTGGCTCCTATGGCAGGCCACACAGTGGCCGTCCAGGGTGTACACCTTGAGGGAGTTGTCATAGCTGTCAGTCACGCCAATCAGCCCGTGGCAGTTCATGGCCACCGAGAGAGGGGTGAGGTTGGGCAGGTCGGCCCCCAGGAAGCTCAGCACGAAGCTGTCGATGCCGCTGGGGCTGCGGCGGATTTCCTTCAGGAAGCCCTTGCGGGTGAACACCTGTATGCGGTAGTTGCCGCGGTCGGCGACCAGCACCTCGCCCTGACCCGTCACGTAGAGACTGACCGGCAGGTTGAACATGCCCGGAGTGCTGCCTTTGGCGCCCATCTTCTTGAGGAAGAGACACTGCTGGATCCCGGGAGCTGCCTCGGGACCCCGCTGCTTGGCAGGCGAGGCCCGGGGGCTGGCCACCACCTCCTCGGGGCTCATGTCCATCTCTCGAAACGTAACAGAGCTCGAGGCCGCCGAGGCTGCCGCCTCCATGGCCCACGGGTCTTCCATGTTGACTGTCCGGGGCTTCTTAACAGCCTGCCCGATCTGGAGGGGGCCCACGTGGCCGACCTTGAGGAGCTCCACGTCCTGCAGGGTGAGCTCCCGGGGCAGGCTGGCGGTGAGCTCCGGCTCCTCCTCGTCCGCCACCTCCTCCAGCAGGACGACGTCCGCCTGCTTGATCTTGGCCAGGAAGTAGTCGCAGCGGGACACGGCCTGCACCTCGGCGATGTTGAGCAGGTAGCTCTGCTCCTCCACCGCCTGGCTGTTGCACTTCTCGGCCTCGGCCAGCGAGCCTGTGAAGAACTTCCGAGAGCGGGCCAGCTCCTCCTGGACCCTGTGCTCCTCGTGCCCGTACTCCTGGAGCACGGCTTTGTACCTGGCCTGCAGGTCCCTGGACACGCCTTCCAGGGCCGCCTTCCGCCGTTGCAGCTCGGCCACCAGCTCCCGCAGATGGGCCAGCTTCACGCCGAACTCCCGCCGCCGCTCCTCGGCCGCCTCCTTCACGGGGAGCGTGCAGTGGCCGGGCGGCTGGTGGTCGGCCTCCCGGCAGGGCTCGCACAACACCAGGCCGCAGGTCCGGCAGAACTGCCGGGGCAGCCGCCGCCCACAGGCCCGGCACAGCAGCAGCCCCACGGCCTCGCTGAGCCCCGCGGTGTCAATGATCTTCAGCACCGTCAGGTTGTCAGTCAGCTGGGCCAGGCTGGTGATGCGCGTGACCTTGCTGCAGAAGGGGCAGCGCACGCCGTTGATGCTGCTGGCCAGCAGCTTCTCCAGGCACTGGCGGCAGATGGTGTGGCCGCAGTGCAGGAGCTTGGGCCGCAGCTGCTCCTCCGTGAAGGACTCCATGCAGATGGGGCACTCCAGCACTTCCCGGAGGGCATCCAGGTTCAGGGGGGAGGCTGCCGCGGTGGCCATGGCGCTCCCGGCGGAGGGTCCTGCTAGCGCGGCCGGGGACACAACAGCTTACCAGTCATGCTCCAGAACGTCAAACTCTGCTAGAGAGAAAAGGAGGCCATTATCCCGCTGCCGACACAAATGACCTCACTCAAGAAACACTCAGAGAACAGCTACCATCGCTGGGCCGGTCATCCACTTATTAAAAAGCCATTTATGGGGGTCTCCCCTGTGTTAGCGGATGGGAATACACTGGGAAACAAGACAGACAAGGCATCGCAATGGATAAAGTTCAGGTTCTGGAGTCTCTGATACTTGTGTCACCCAAAGGAAGGAAGAAGCTTCCCAAAGCTCAGTGTCCTCAGCACCCTCTATACAAGTGAAATAACCACAGTGCTTGCTCTGTACGGTCTGGAAGGGTTAAACAGCATAGTGACTATGGTACACTTAGTACAGCACCTGATTATATCCTGAGAAGTGCTGGCGGTCCTTTTTATATCTTACATACAGCTCCTGACGCACAGGACAGTGACCTACAGGGAAGAATTAGGAAGTTCTGCCAGAGCGCAGGGGATGGAGTAACGAGTTCTACCCAGAGGAGGGGAGGTAGGCTTCCCGGGAGCTGTGACACTCCTGAGATATGTCATCAAGTAAAAACAGGGCAATGAGGGGAAAGGCCTTTTAAGCAAAGAAAACTGTGTGAGCAGAAGCATGGCTTTTTTATCACGTTATATAGAGTTTATCGTGTCGTGTTTGGGGGCCTAGGAATCACCCAGAGAAATAGAAAATTATGATGACTGGTAAAACATTAGATCAGAAAAATACATGTATTTTCCATTTATTTTTTTCTCCTAACTACTCACCTGCCCACCCATCTAAGACTAGATACCATGTACTATACTAGATACTGAGGTTTTCAAGATACAAGTTCTGTCCTTCAGATGCTCAAACTTCAGGAAAGGAGACAAGAATACAGGTAAATAATAAGGCAAAAAGTAGTATCATGAATAAGATACAGACTAAGCTGGATGGAGGCCAAGAGGGAAGCACTCTTAATTTCAAAGGAAATGGGGATTTTTCTGATACACAGATATGTGGAGTCAGGGGAAAAGGAGGTCCAGGCAGAGGGCATAGTCTTAAGGGAGGCTAGAAAGCATGGGAAAGGGCAGGACTTTAGGGAATTAGAAAGAGAACAGAGAGCACATCGCCTCTCCGGGCCTGTTTCTTCATCTGTCCCGCCTTCACGAGGTCAATGTAAGCATTAATTGAGATAATATATGGGGGAGGGGTATAAAATGCTCAGACTTGAATCAGCACCAAAAGGTTCTTCAACAGATTGGTTCTCTTGCCTCTCACCCTTACGTTAGAATTGTGGGAGCATCCGGGGGGTTTATGCAGGGGAATGGTTACAGGAAGTCTTTACAGCCAAAGCCCTTGGAACTTGGTTTTGATGGGCACAATGAAGCCATGCCAGTTATGAAGCCGGGAACTGAGAGGAGCAAAGTTTGAAGGGCGCGGGGGAAAGGGCAGAGAAACAGTTTGGAAGCTCCTACGAAGCGCCTGGCGGAAGTCCTGGGGGGCCTGAGTAGGGAGCAGGCGGTGCAAATGGAAGGAAGATGCATTTGAGCAATAGCCAGAAGTGTGAGCCCTAGGACTTGTAAACTGAGTGGATGGGGGTGGGGAGGTAGTGGAGCTACGACAGCCATAGACTCGAGCCCAGCTGATTTTTAAAATGGCAGGGCTTTATCAAGACAATTTATTTCAGGCCGGGAACACCGTGCTTCACGCCGTGCAGGCCACGAATACTCCCACCCTCCCCGATCCGCATATGCTCGGGAAGCAGAACTGCAGAGTCGCAGTGCCTGGCCGCCTTATGTCACTGTCAATTTATACCCCAAATTAGAATGAATAGATTTAGCAAGATGAGGCACGTGGATAAATTAATCTCTTTTTAAATTCAAATTCTGCAGCTGCACCTGTGCCATCTCATGATATGCAGATGGTCAACCATCGGGGGGCGGGGGCAGGGGCAGGACAAGTTAGCTTAGTTTGCAGGACTATGTAGCAAGCTGGGGAAAGCTTTGCAAATGACATCAACCCTTTTCCTGGGCATACAGAAGAAGAGTCAGTGCAGAGATACATATTACCAATTTCCCCATATTTAGTTTTCGTTTGCAATCTGACCAGTATTCAGCAGCTGACAGGCACAATTTATCTATTGTCAGTCCATCCTCCCTGAAATCTATTTCTCTTCTGCTGGACAGGAAATAGCATACATTTAGTACCTACTATGCGCTAGACACTGTGCTAAAAGTTTCATATAATCTCATTTCACCTTCATAATGGCCCTTTGAAGTAGGTACTATTATTATTATCCTACTTCACAAAAGAGGAAATTAAGGCTCAGAAACACTGGCTCCAGGTCACACAGCTCAAACATGGTGGAACCCTGCAGAACAGAAAATTTTAACTTTGCTTAACCCAACATCACTTCAAGCTATACTTTTTTAACTGTCATGTAACACTTTTTAACAAATATTCTCTAGACTGTACTCTGGGAAATGCAACCTTGTAGCATACAGAAGGAACAATAGTATTGTGAGATTTAGCTGCTGAGTGAGCCGGTCCTACACAGCAACCCAGCAACATGTTAGGACTGAAACCCATGCCTCAATAAAACAACACATTACCACATACCATGAACCTGTAAGGTCGCATGTGAAAACCTGAAACTGTAAATGCTCAATTCTGAGATGCCATGGGGCCGGGGGCAACAGTACAGAGAAACAAACAGAAGCCTGAACTCAGGAGCCGTGCAATCCTTCTCAGTTCCAAACCAAAGAAACTGCTTCAGCCTCCCTCATCTGGGACCACAGACTGAAGGCAGTATTGGGAATCTGGGTCCAGAGCGTGTTACCTTACAAAGCACAGGGACATCTGTGCTTCCCAGACCTGGCACTACAGATCCACTCATTAACAAGTCGGCCAAGTTGTAAAAATACCAACAGTTGTTTCCCTAGATTTCTGGAATGGCCGACCACCCCCTGCAATGGAGAAGCTTCCTGTCTCCCTGTTTCAGCTATCCACTTTAATAAAGGGACTGGCTATGCCCACATCCGTACTCAGAGTTATCCTCAGCTGTCGGCACCTTCTCTAGGCTCCCTGACGCTGAAGACAATGTCAAGGGTTCCTTCCCCACAGTTTCCACACTTTTGACAAGGAAACTTGAGTTCCTGTCATGAAACCATCCGACGTGGAGATAGCCTCCCTCGAACCTTGAAAAGCCCGAACTATGCCTCCCATTTTTGTGACTTGGGGATGCAGGGTCTTAGCTTTAATGGAGCTGTGACATAGCCAGATATAGCTTCCCTGCCCCAGGAGGGCCATCTGGTCATCACTGTTAATGCTGAGAATGATTCTAATGGACATTCCATTAGAACTTAGTTTCCCCGAAAAGACTAGATGGGTGAAAGGGACTGTCTTACAATCCCAGGACTTTAAGCCAGCTGCCCATTCTTTGCCAGCGAGAAAATCTACAACCCCCCAACATGTGATTTATAATCTTGGCTGCCTTCAAGAATCTCTGAATGTTTCCTGTTCCTCTGCACTGCTAACTCCTGTCCCCTCAGCTCCTCTGATCTCATGACTAATACTGCACACCCATGAGATGCCAGCCCAGCTCTTCAGCTCCAGGTGAGATCCTACCCCTTCCGCTGTGTGACCTACAGCTCTGTTGAAGCAGGGAAGTTGTATAGTCACACCCTAGCCGGGTCCAGTCACTTCTGGTACCATCAGGCTTTCCCAGCCAATGACGTCAATAACCAGAGTAGCAGAAACACACACACATGCTTGCGTGCACACACACAAAACAACAAAACACCTATGAAATCAGACAGACCTGGAATCAAATGAGCACTGTCATTTACAAGCTGAGACAGTAGTCAAGTTATTCAACCCCATTAAACACACTTTCTTATTTATTAAAAAGCTACTATGACAACCAGGAATAATGCATACAAAGAGCTCAGCCTGGCCACTGGTAGGTATGCACTCAAATGATGCTAAGTAGCAATCAGGATCAGTATTAACAATGCTAACTAGTACGAGTATGAACAAAACTCAGTTTGCAAATTGCATTTGGAAAGGACGAAAGCTCTCTCCTTTCATGGCATTCACAGAATAAGAGAAGGACTGGTCAGCTTGGATGGAACCTGACTGAGGACACTAACTAGCCATCCTAGAAACTTTTGGGCAAATGAATTCACAGCTTCTCTTGCTCAGAAAATGATCTGCCATCGCGCATTCTTGCAGGGACTAAATATGGAATGCCACAGTGAGCAGTGATCCCGATGAGCCGTAGAGATGAGCAGACTGAGACACAGGGAAGAGAAATCAAGACTTCACTGATCAGGTGGCAGAACTGTGACAGAGTTGGCTCCGAAATCTGGCTTTCCAAATTTGAATCCCAGCTCTACCCATTATCGTGGAGGCCGGGCAGGTTACCTAACCTCTCTAGTTCTCACCTTATCTAAGAAAATGGGCTTTCAGGAGTATGCCCATCACAACTTAAATGAGTTGATGTGTACACAGTGCTTAGTACCATACCCAGCAAGGTATGCAATTAACTGTGCAGTAAATAATAGTATTTTAGGAGCAGCGGCAGGGTGGCACGGGCCACCACCCAGCCAATAACAAGAAACCAAGAGGCACTTTTCAACGGGCAGGCCATACCAAAGACATCTGACACATACATTCCAAAAAGAAACATTCCGAGCCTTCCTTGGAGATTGTTTTACCTGATCTCAGAATCAAAGGATTACTGATGACCTAAAGTTTCAAATCTCCACCCAACACTTGAATTCCCACCGTGGTTGTAGTTTTCTAGATGCCTCTATTTCTGTGCCTCTCTCAGCCCCTTGGGGGCTTAGGCTATGAGCAAAACTGGAGAACTTGAAGCAATTAAAGAAATCTTTACCGAGTACGTACTCTGAGTCGAGCCCATGAAAACACTGGATATAATTTCAAGCAAAAACAGACATGAACCGAGCTCTTCACCTGAAAACTAGAAAGCACGTAACGTAGTGCTGTATTTCTTGTCACAAGACACAAAGGTCTATCCTTCTGTTGACACACTGCCCTGCTCTGGCTGGGTCTTTTGCAAGGCTTATCAAATTTCCTTTCATGACAGCTTTCTAAACTGTATTTCTTTCTCCTGCACTTGAATGGAATCAGATGCATCCAGTGCATCGCCTTGTCCAGGTCACCAATGATCACTCTCTGGGAGTGGCTAGCAGGACTGAGGTTAAGGAAGTCAGTGAGGTGCCCACAGTGAGGTCCTGTGTAGAACAGAAGAGGATTCTGAGGGTTATGTGGGGGCACTTAAGGCACCTTGAAAACAGCTAGGATAAACTCAACAAGTAGGGGCTTATAGGGAAACATAGGATTGACCTCAAAGCTGTGCCCGTCTGGGACACTTGAAACCCAGAAGGAAATGCTTTGGGAAAGGAAGCTTTAGCTAGACTATGTCAAGGAGAAGATAAATCAACAACAGTTTGCTGGAAAATGCTTCTCTCTTTTGTCTTTCCTCTGAAACTGAAAGACCTAGAAAGGTTCCCTTGCATCTTCCACAAATATTGGGTAATGTTAATGATGCCACGTGACTCAAAGAATGTAGGAAAAGGGGGAAAAATAAATGGCCTTTTCTCAGGGGACCCCCAACTCATCCTGACCCACTCAACTTTCTTTCAGTTCCTTTCTCTGCATATAACACAACGTTCATTTAATCATGAACTTTTGATTACAGGTTCAGGAAGCAGATCCTGGGAAAGGTACAAGAGGGGATGGGAGTTTGGGGGAGCCACGTGGGGACCACTTAAGAGTCACAGAGATTTGGTGAATCAACACTCAGTGCCCTCCCAGCATTCCCTTCCTTTCATAAAACTACCATTTACGACCGCCAGGCACCTCTTATACATACCTCTTGTCCTTGTAATACCTATTTAAAATATGTTACTTCTCTTTATAAAAAAGGAAACCAAGGCTCAGAGAAAAGCAATCTGTACAAGGTCTCAAAAGCTGATAAATAGTAGAACTGAAGTTCAAATCCAAGCATGTGCACTCCCAGCCATCAAACCACATCCACTCAAAAGATAGTACAGTTCCCGAGCTGATTCGACTCTAGGCAGTCTGGCTGAACATCTGGTAAATGTACCTAGGAATGATTTTTAAATGACTGTCCAATCAAAAGGACATCGTGGAGGGAGTGTCACAGAGGCAGTACATCGGTGTGCATGGACAGGGATCCACTTCAAGGACCTTAGAAACGTTTGACTACCAACCACGCTCCAGGCGTAAGTGAGTGGGTTCTTTAGTGTTGAAAATGGCTCTCTAATGAAACTAAGTATAATGTAACTAAGGAGTCAGACAGAACTGGGCTTGCATCCCTGCTTTGCCATTTGTCCGTGGTGAATCTTTTAACTTCATACTTTTGTCATCTGTAAAATGGGGAATAATTCCTACATTACTGGCCAGGTCACTGACAGGTAACCAGGGATAATGCACACAATAAGCATGCAATAAACGGTAGCTATTTGTATTAAAAAGGATGGCGGCTGATAAGGGCAAGCACTTGCCCAAGATCACTTAGTAAATCAGCAGCAGAGGATGGATTTTGTGGACTTCAAGCCTCTGATTCCCAAGCTGATTCAATTTCCATGACATATTGTCCTTAAGGGTGTGTATGAATATTCCAGCTAAGTCTTGCCTTCTGGTCCAGTCCTACTGTGTTTCTGAACTGCCTCCAGGATTGCTATAGGTAGTGCTGGAGCTCGCTGACAAACGCTGTTAACCCGTGCGGGGAAAGAAACCCAAGAGCCCATTCAGGACAGTAGTTAAGACTGTCTTCAGCCTGTCTCTGCTATGAGGAATTTTTTCCAGCCAGTGATCTCTGTCCCTCACCTTCTGGTCTCTTACACCTCATCCTGTCTGCAGACCTACAGCTCCTTCCCTTGTCTACCCACAGGTCCTGGTCCAAGAGCAAATCAAGGACAAAGTCCAAGGCTACTCCCTACCTAATCAGATAGATTTATCCGTGCAGAGTTCAATTCGATATTCAGCAGTACTCACTGGACAATCCTTTCATGAGCGGGGAACTGGCTGAGCTAGTGAGACGAAGCAGTCCCAGCAAGGACAAAGCAAGGGGAGGGGAATGTGTAGGGCTACAGAGATCTGAGTATGAGCCTAGCCCTGCCACCCTTGCTATGGAACCTGGACAAGTCACATCCCTATGTGTAATAGTGAATAGAGTAGAGCCTACTTAGTAGGGCCGTTAGGAAAACCAAGTCAGGGTCAAGATCATCAAGTCAGGATTTGAATCCAGGGTACCCCACTCCAGAGCAGGGTTCCTTAACTGTGGCACTGTTGACACTGGGACAGATAATTCTTTATTGCGGGAGCTATCTAGTGCAATGAAGGAAGTTGAACTGCATCCCCGGTGTCTACCCACTAGAGGCCAGTACTACCCCACACCCCAACTGTGACAACCAAAAATGTCTCCAGACATTGCCAAATGTCCTCTGAGGGGATAAAATCGCCCTGGTTAGGGACCACTGCTTCAGAACTTGTTACAGAACTAAATGCTCAATACATACAAGTTCCCCATATCTCTCAGCCCAATAGCTTCATTCACAGAGCTCCTGCCTCTTTGAGCTGTAAGGGGCCTTATAGAGGAATTAATTCATCTACTTATGTAACTGATGAGGAAGACAAGGCGAGATCATGTTCCACTCATTCCCTGGAGGTCTCCCATTCTATCTGCTATCCCAGCTTGGAGGGACAGGCAGGTGAAGTTTAGGGGGATGACCTTGAACAGCTTCCTGCTCCAAGCCCCCTTTGGCCACTCTCTTCTGCCCCAATCCTCCCACGTGCAGCAGGCCTGGGTTTACAGTCAAGGGGTACCGAGGCTGCCTCATGAAAAGAGATCTTTTGAGTAATGAGTGAGGGAAATTCAGCCTCTCACAGAGAAAGTTGGGCTCCTTCGGGACTTAGGACTTTGTTGCTGAACCCCTCCAAACCTTGCTAAACGTCATCGACTCATGGTCTCATACATTACTTCTGGGTCCTTGAGCCCCAGAACTCTCTCTCTGCTTCCCGTGCAGATTTCAGGAAAATTCCTTCAACAGCCCATAACACAAATTCACAAATCTATTCAGAGTACTTTAATTCTATGGCCCAGTTAATGACACCCGTACCCCACTACTGAATCCACCCCAAATCCAGTTCCCCACCCTCTTTCAGTACAGAATTCAAGTCCTTAGGGCTCCATATTGCAACCCTCACCAATTCTTCACTCACGTGCCCCAAATCCCTGACATAGATTCCTTTCATCTGCTTTCAGATCTCTGCAGCCCTCCACCCTGCACCCCAGCTTACCACGCTGAGCTTTCTGCCCTCCCCGCACCGGGTCCTCCAATTCCACCAGGCACTCTACCGTCCTCCCACCTTGCGCCTTTCTCTCTTACCCACCCCCATCTCATGTATGTATTGTCATCGAGCCTTCCTCAGGTCCCTTCTTGCCAACGAGACACTGCTTCTCCCACAAAGTCGCCCCCTCACTTTTCCCCAGATCCCACCCAGAAAATGCTTCCTCCTTCTCGATTATGATAGCCCTTAACCCTGCTCCCTCTGACTTCAGAGCCTACAGCCACCGAATCCTAGCGCCCCCAGATTCGCTCAAATCCCGAGATTCTGCACCCCAAATGTCATCAGGACTTCCACGTTTCCTTCATATTTTTTCAAAATTCTGCACCCTGATTCCTCAAGGGCCTTCAGATCCCCTCCCATCCCCCAGATGCTGCCCCCGGTCGCTCCTCAGGGCCCCCACATTGCCGCATACCTCCCAACGTGCTGCACCGCAAGGCTTCTCTCGGAGCCCCTCGCTCCGCGCACGGAGCTGCACGTCCTCCAGCTCCTCGATCCCATCGAATCCCCCACACCCGCCCGCTCACAGCCCCACCCCCACCCTGCTCCTGACCCTCAGATCCGGTCCGGATACCCTGCCATTCCGGCGTGGAAGGCTGCTGTGCAGCCCCCACTCCCCACGGCTCACCCACGACCCCTTACTCCCGCAGCGGTCCCTCCGCTCCGACCCTTCTTCCCGCCCCCTACCTGACCGCCCCGGCTCCGACGAGTCAACCGCCTCCAGCCCACCCACCCGCTACCCTCTGCGCAAGCGCCGCAGCGAACGCCTTGGCGGGCGCCAATTCGCAGAGCCACCTGTCTGTCACTGGACCCTGCTTTCCTGAGGCATGCTGGGGCTTGTAGTCTGTCAGCCCAAATGCTCAGAACCCGGCGGCTGGATAGAGGCACGCTGTTAGCTGAGAACTGTGGACCTTGACAAATACATACAATCTTTCTTTGAGCTTTCTGTCTCCATTGTAGAGATAACGAAATCGAGGCGAAAAGGGGCCTGCCTAAGTTTACTCAAAGAGTTGGGAGCTAAACCCTACTCCAACCTGTGTCCTAACCCTTTTTGCTAAACCCTGACCTTCAGGAGTGGCAGTCCCAGCAAAGCCATGGCACCCTCTGAATAAACCTCAGCTTTCCTTTCTGAGAAATGGGCGGAGGGAAGAATGCAGCTTACACTCGGGAGCAAGTACAGAACCTGGACTCACTTAGAAAAGTAGTGCTTCCGGGCCCCTGTTTCTCCCTGTGCCACACCGCCGCCTAGAGACATGCTTATCTGATGAACAAATTACTCTTTGGAAAGAGTCTTTGCCTACTGGCTTGGGCCGCACCCTCGGCAGAGGTAGGTGTGGGAACACGCCCTGTAGCTCCTGTCCCTGCAGACTAAAGCTATCTGAGAACTCACACCCCAGTGTAGCTTTGGGTAGCAGGGAAAGGGTAGGGTCTACCCAGCTGGGAGGTGGTCTGGCCTAGGACTAGGAAGGACCTGTGGCTCCTTAGTTTCGGGCCACTTACTGGTTTTTGCAGGTGACCATATGGTTTAGCTTAGGAGCAGGAAGGGATTTGCCATAGAATGGGCTGGGACTTGAAATCCCATGTAGGTATGTGACCCTGAACAGTCATAAAACAGCAAACAAACACAATAACGAAACTACACTCTTTGAGCGCTTAGTATCTGACTGCAGTTCAACACTTCACATGCGGGCTCACTTAATCTTCACAAAGACCCCGTGAGATAAGCAACTGAGTCCCAGGCACTTCAATGACAAGACCACGTGTTTGTAAGTGTGAAGTCCAGATCGGAATCCAGTTCTACCTGAGAATCCACCCTCTTAACCTTGTTTAATCTCTCTGCCCATCACTTTATCTATAAGTGGAAATGAAGCTTGCTATAAGGACTAACTAAGATATTAACATATAGTGGTTTGCATTTAATCGTAAACATACATTTAATTAGTGGTAAGCGTATGTATTATGATTAGCTCTTACACTCTGTGTACTGCTGGTTCCAGAAGCCCTAGCTCCTAGCATTTCTAGTATTGAGAGCAAAGGGAAACTGGGTTGGTATACTTTATGGCAACTTTTGAGCGGGCCTGGGGGCTCTTTGTGCCTGATTTGGCACAGAGTTCTGGGCCTATCTGTGTCTTCAAGGGTCTGTTTGCAATCCCTTGAGGCCAGCCAGGGTTTGACAAGATGGACCAGGAACAGGCTGCAGAAGGTGTTCAGTTGGGACTGAAAGGCGCTGGGACAGGTTTTGCTCAAAATGAACACAGACAGTGGGTGCAGACAAAACCTTGCAGGGCCAGGAGAGCAGGGGTGCTTGCTTCTCTCACTTTTTCGGGCTCCTGAGAACTTCAGGGTGCTCACTGAATGCTTAGCACGTACCAGGACTTATAATTTGATGATCCCTCACAAAGCACACGCCAGACTGGGCCCTAATGCTCCATTTCCTTGCTACCTCACAGTGGGCTGTGAACTCTGAAGGCCAGTGCCCATGTGTGTCACATCTGTTAGCATAATACTCAGCACATGGGAGTTGCTGAGAGAGTCAGACTCTGAAATGTGACCTAAGGCAAGTCACATTCCCTGTCTGACTTGGAGTTATTCTAGCTGCAGCATAACTCAGTGGGGCCAGCTGGAAAAGATTCAGCCATTTTTTGTACACCAGCAATATACCAGGTACTTCACAGACATTGTTACAAGTCAGAATTAATCCCCACAACAAATGATTCAAGTAGATATCAGGAGCTCCATCTTACAAAAGAGGCACCTGAGGTTCAGCAAGATTAATTAGCTTATTTCTGGTTGCCTCCTAGGAAGTGGTAGGTAGGGCTGGAATACAAACCTAGGCCAGTCAAGCCTGTGACATGCTCTAACCCACCACATAAAGGCTACCCACATTTTATGACACCGGCTCTCTTTTTATTGAGGTAAAACTTAAAAGAGATAAGCAATGACAATGCTTAGAAAGTCAAGGGACACAAGTCAAATGATGGCTGTCATTATGACCATAGAGCATTGTTGGGCAGATAAAATATATTATGCTCACTTTGTTAAAGATGGTGCTGCCCACATGCAAGTCCGTTGATATTAATGTGTGTTGGGGAACAGGCTGTGGGCAGTCCGGGTCATTATAGCCTAAGGCTTAGTTTTAAGAATAAGCTTTTCCCCACACCCTTGACTGATTGGATGATGTGGGGTGGTGCACTCTCATGAGGAATCCTCCCATTATGCCTCAGATAAGTGACTTTGTATCAGAGACTCCTTGTTTGTAGATTGGCTTAATGGTTTGGATTTCTACAGTATAAAGTGGGGCAGACCGGGAGCTTTCTCTCTCTTGGTTCCTGAGATTAGCATTAGAGAAGAGAGCAGAGAAAGGCCACAGAGAGCAGAGAAGAAGATGGGGAACAGAGGTGAATAAGTCTGGTGAGCTAGAAACCTTTGATTCTAGGAAACTCGTATAAGTCAGTAGCTTTGTGAGCACTGAATGAGTCAGTTTTGGAGCCCAATGTGTGTTTTTACTTGCCCACCGGGTACAAGCTAGTATTAAAGATAATGGCCCACCAGTTCTTCGCTCTGTTGTTTCATTACCGACTGTCCAAATCAAATGCGAACCTGCACTGGCCAGATGGCTGTGATGGTGGCCACGACTACTGGCTTTACAAGCATGATCCTGCCACGGCAAACACACTCCGATGAGCTGTTCAGAACAGTATCACCAGAGAAGAGCAGGGATTGTCCTCCACCCTGAGTTTCTGCCATGTTGGAGACTCAGTGTGGCCTGTTTCCCCAGCATGGCACGGAGCCACTCTAGACAGGGATTTGGGTGCCGCTACTAGCACCAGTGTTACAGATGGAGGAGATAGGAGAGTTGCGTTGTGGTCAAATGTTTCCTTCCCAGCCTTGAGACCTTGCCATACCCTCTTCTCAGAGCAGGTGAGGAGTTTGCACCCCATTTGCTGGAAACCCCAGTTACCAACCCAGAGTCTCAATTCAGGACTGATGATATTTTTATTTTTTATTTTATTTTTGGATTTCAATCTTTCATTTATAGATTGCTTTTTAGAGAGAGAGGGAGAGAGAGAATGAGATGGAGAAACATCAATTTGTTATTCCATATATTTATGTACTCATTAGTTGATCTTTATATGTGCCCTGACCAGGGATCAAACCCACAAACTTGGTGTATGGAGTTGATGCTCCAACCAACTGAGCTACCTGGCCAAGGCTGGAGGACTGATGATATTTTTATACTAATGTCCCCCAATCACCAAGAGGAGATAATGGCACGCCTGATAGTCTGGGCGAGGTAGTTCAAGCATGCCTCTAAACAGTAACAACAACAAACTCTGTTCTCTTAAAAAAAATTTTTGTTTAATTTTTCATGTTTAAATTATTTACCAGTTAAATTAATTACCATACTTACCATGAAATCCCAGAGTAAAATAAACACCCTAGGAAAATGCACTCATTTAATTGTATGGCTTTGAACACGCTGGTAAAATATTAGCATTCCTTATACATAGACATACATTTATTTATTTATTTATTTATTTATTTATTTATTTATTTATTTATTTATGTGTGTTTGTGTGACAGGGACAGAGAGAGGGGACAGACAGGGACAGACAGACAGGAATGGAGAGAGATGAGGCGCATTAATTCTTTGTTGTGGCACCTTAGCTGTTCATTGATTGCTTTCTCATATGTTCCTTGACCTGGGGGGCTAGAGCAGAATGAGTGACCCCTTGCTCAAGCCAGGGGCCTTGGGCTCAAGCTGATGAGCCTTGCTCAAACCAGATGAGCCCATGCTCAAGCTGATGACCTTGGAATCTCGAACCTGGGTCCTCTGTGTCCCAGTCCAACGCTCTATCCACTGTGCCACTGCCTGATCAGGCTACACAGAAACATTTTTAAAATACTCATTGTGGAGCACTTGAACCATAGGCAAGCCCCAGAGATATTATGGGTTCGGTTCTAGATCCCTGCAATAAAGTGAGTATCACAAAAAAGCAAGTCATCGGAAATTTTTGGTTTCCCAATTAGCCTATTAAGTATACAACAACATAATGTCTATAAAAAAAAATGTACATCCCTTAATTAAAAATACTTTGTTGTTAAAAATGCTAACCATCATCTGAGCCTTCATTAAGTCATTATTACAACATTAACATCAAAAATCACAGATCATCGGCCCTGGCTGGTTGGCTCAGTGGTAGAGCATCGGCCTGGCACGTGGAACTCCCAAGTTTGATTCCCGGTCAGGGCACACAGGAGAAGTGCGCATCTGCTTCTCCACCCTTTCCCCTTTTCCTTCCTCTCTATCTCTCTCCTTCCCTCGTGCAGCCGAGGCTCCATTGGAGCCAAGTTGATCTGGGCGCTGAGGATGGCTCCATGGCTTCCCCCTCAGGAACTAGAATGGCTCCGGTTGCAATGGAGCAACACGCCAGATGGGCAGAGCATCGCCCCCTCGTGGACATGCCAGGTGGATCCCAGTCGGGCGCATGCAGAAGTCTGTCTGTCTGTCTCCCCTTACCTCGTCTCACTCTCACTTCAGAAAAATACAAAATAAAAGAAAAATCACAGATCATCGTAGCAAGTATAATAATTTGCAAGAATTTCCAAAATGTGATGAAGAGACACACAGTAAGCAAATGCTTTTGGGAGAAAGGGCGCCAATAGCTTGCTTCAGTATGGGGCTGAGACAAACCTTGAATTTGAAAAAGAAAGCAGCGGTATCTGCAAAGCATGATACAGCAAAGCATAATTAAAGGAGCTGTGCCTGCATTCTATTCAGCACTTTAACATAATGCTTTTTTAGTTAACATTTAAACCACTTGCATCAGTTTCTTAGAACTTTCATAACGAAGTATTATAAACTGGTGGCTAAAAACAGGAGAAATGTATTCTGTCACAGTTCTGGAGGCTAGAAGTCTGAAATCCATGTGGCCACATTTTCACTATTAGCTTCTGGTGGTCCCAGACATTGCTTGGCTTGGGGCAGCCTTATTCCAGTTTTTGCCTCTGCCTTCATGTGATCTGTTTCGCCCTGTGAGTGTTTGTGTGTGTGTGTGTGTGTGTGTGTGTGTGTGTGTGTGTGTCTGTGCCTTCCTACAGGGTACCAATCTTACTAGATTGAGTGTGACCTTCATCTTACCTAATTAAAACTCCAGTATGACCTCATCTAACTAATTATATCTACAGTGACCCTATTTTCAAATAAAGTTACATTCTGATGTACTGGGGATTAGGATTTCAGTATATGTATTTAGGGGCACACAATTCAACTAATAACATCACCCTATGAGCTAAGTATTGTTTTCTCCATTTGCAATGACAATCTCTAGTTTAACCTCTTTCATTCTTTTTAAAGTGGGGATAACAATAGCTAAATCATGGGATTTGGGGGAGCAAAATAAGACACTGGATATATATTTTTTTGTATTTTTCTAAAGTTAGAAGCAGGGAGGCAGACAGACTCCTGCATGTGCCTAACTGGGATCCACCCGGCATGCCCACCAGGGGGCGATGCTCTGTCCATCTGGTGGTTGCACCATTGTGGCCGGAGCCATTCTAGCACCTGAGGTGGAGGCCAGGGAGCTGGCCTCAGCGTTCGGGCCAACTTTGCTCCAGTGGAATCTTGGCTGTGGAAGGGAAGAGAGAAACAGGAAGGAGAGGGGGAAGGGTAGAGAAGCAGATGAGCGCTTCTCCTGTGTGCCCTGACCGGGAATCAAACCCGGGACTTCCACATGCTGGGCCAACACTCTGCTGCTGAGCCAAGCAGCCAGGGCAAGATATTGGATATTAAGCACTTAGGTTTTAGCATGTTGCCTAACCTATATTTAGGTTAATTGTGTTGTATTTGTTGTTATTATTATAATTATTATTATTATAAATAAATTTGTTAAGTCCACCATTATGTAGTGGCAAAGTGAGGGCTTAGAGTCAGACCTGGGTCTGAACCCCAGTTCTATTCACCTGCAAGGTTCGTTTGGAGAACAGATTAGAAGATAATTCGAAGTAATGCTTGGTAATTGTTGCCAGACAAGTTATGCCAACTCAGACAACTGACTTAGCTTCTTTGAACTTTACTTTTTACTTCTGCAAAATTGGAGTAATAATAGCTATCTACCACATAGCATGTTGTAATGTTAGATGACTTAATAGATCTAAAGTTGATAGAGAACTGCCTGATAAAGAATAAGTGGCCGGTGAATGTTAGCTACTGTTATTATTATTGTCATGTTATTATTATTATTCTCGGCAAAATAGTGTCCCTCTTCTTTCCTTATTGATTGAATTTTGAGGATGAAATGGAAGTTCTTGCTTATAGAATCTAGGGGAGAATATTAAAACTCTAATTCATCCTAACATATTAGTCTGAGTCTAGAGATTTATTAATTGCTAGAATTTTTATGAAATAATATAAACTTATATCTGTCTATCATTGTATGAAAAATTACCTCTAAATTTTGCAGTTTGAAACAACATACATTTCTTATCTTGTAGTTTCTATGAGTCAGGAATCTGAGTACAGCTTACTTAGCTAGATCTCTGCTTCACGATCTCTCTCAAGGCTGCAATCAAGTTATTGGCCAGGGCCGGGATCTCATTCTATGGTTTGAGTGGGGAAGGTTTTGCTTCCAAGATCACTCATGTAGTTGTGGGCAGGATTCAATTCAGGGTCGTTGGGCTGAGGGCCTCAGTCCCTTGATGGCTTTGGGTGGAGACTATCCTCAGTTCCTTGCCACTTGAGTCTCTCCATGACAACTTGTTCTATCACAGCCAGCAAGAAGGGGTCTGCAAGAAAGACAGAAGTCACAGTTTTTTGTAACCCAATCACAGAAGTGATGTTTCTTCAAAGTTGCCATATTCTTCTGTTTAAAAGCAAGTTACTCAAGTGAGGGTTAGGATTGAGTTTTTGTTTACGGGCATAGGGTTAGGGCTAGAGGTAACTGTGAGGTTAAGGTTTTGTTTTGTATTAGAGTTAAGATTATATTATGGTAAGGGCTACATTATTTATTTTTATTTTGTTTGATTATGTTCACATGTCTTGAAGTGTCCCACTCAATATAACACCCTCTAACTATGGTAAGGGCTACTTTTAACCCTTTGAGCAGTGAGTTTTTTTCATGCTCGCTGACTCCCAGGAGTGTTCTTATTTTCTTTTCTTTTTTTTTTTTTTTTTTTTTTTTACAGGGACAGAGAGAGAGTCAGAGAAAGTGATAGATAGGGACAGACAGACAGGAGTGGAGAGAGGCGAGAAGCATCAACCATCAGTTTTTCGTTGCCGTTGCGACACTTTAGTTGTTCATTGATTGCTTTCTCACATGTGCCTT
Organism: Rhynchonycteris naso; assembly: GCA_037038555.1. Taxonomy (NCBI): domain Eukaryota; kingdom Metazoa; phylum Chordata; class Mammalia; order Chiroptera; family Emballonuridae; genus Rhynchonycteris; species Rhynchonycteris naso. Next base: position 17,446,495 of record CM072996.1, read on the forward strand.
GACCGCAGGCCTTCAGCAGACCGAGCAGCCCCTTGCTGGAGCCAGTGACCTTGGGTCCAAGCTGGTGAGCTTTTTTTGCTCAACCAGATGGGCCCGTGCTCAAGCTGGCGAGCTTGGGGTCTTGAACCTGGGTCTTCCACATTCCAGTCCGACGTTCTATCCACTGCGCCACCGCCTGGTCAGGCTTTTTTTCTTCTAAAAATGAAACTAGTCCCTGGATGGTCAGGAGGCACAAGGACATACATAAACATTCATAGGGTTAGGATCAGGGCTAGGTGAGGATTAGGATTAAGACTAGGTTTTGAGTTAAATGTAGGGGGAAAGCCCTGGCTGGATAGCTCAGTTACTTAGAGCATCATTCTGAAGTGCAGAGGGCCTCCCTCCCTCTCTCTCTCTCTCTCTTCCTCTCTCGCTGCAATCAGTAACTAAAAGTGAAAATGAATAAGTTTAGAGGGGAGAAAGCAAGTTACTCAAGTGAAAGAGATGGTGGCAGGCAGTACACATCAGGAGGGGAGATCACTGCAGGTGTTTTACAGGCACCCTGCCACCTTCCTTCCCATTTTTCTTCCTCCCTCCCTCAGTTCCTCTTCTTTTCTCCCTCCCTCAGATCCTGGTTTTGTGAGTGTGTGTGTGTGCTTTCCTATTTATCCATCTGTCCGGCTGTTATTAGTCCACTGTCTGCTGAAACCAGGACTTGACCTCTCTGTGCCACCGTTAGTCCCTGTCTCTTCATCTAGCTGAAACCTGGCACACGATTAGTGTTCCGTAGATGCGGGAATTTAAATCACAGCGTGAAAGAACGTTTCAAAAGAGGTGGCTATCTCCATCACCTTAATATGACATTATATTCATATGAATATACACATTTACAAAATTTTCCTTTAACCTGTTCATACATTTTTGATGATGTGAAATATCCAACATGTGCTTTTCCAATAATTTCTTTTTTATATTTTATTTACTTACTAAGGAAATATGTTTGGAAGAAAAAGTTTTTTCAGTTTTCCTGCATTGTATTAACTACCATAGTTTGTCAAGTTGACAAGCCTATCTTTCTCTGAACATTTAACTATCAGAGTAAGATCGCATAAATGCCCTTGTGTGGGGAGGTTTTTTGGTTTGTTATTGCGGTTGTTGTTTGTTTTGTTTTGTTTGTGTTGTTTCCTTGAGCCGATATGGAAACAGCTGATTCAAAAATTTGAAGCTTTATTATAAGATCACATGCATTTGTGTGCCTTGGCCAGACCCAATTTGTACTGGTTGGAACCAGTTTGGTGGTCAGAGATCAGCAGTAATCAAATACTGGCTGAGTAGCTGCTTGATAAACTCGAGTAGCGCTAAAGGCTTGCCCAGGGAACATTGCCTGTGTCGTGTCATCGACTTCAGCTCGACTCTGCTGGAGAATCTCCATGGACCTCGTTTCTGCTAAGCCCCGCCTCCCAGCCCCATCCAGACTTCCTGTCCTCTGGGTTCCGGAATTCCACCTGTTCTCTCTTCATTGTGGCAACTGTTCCTCTCTCCATCCCTTGGTATCCATACAACTGGCTGGCGGCTGACCAAGAGACGGTCATCTCTTTCCCCCCTCCCCACCTCTCTCACACATATTCTCACGTCACTGCTATTCATTATTCTAATTTATTTTCTAAAAATAGGAAAATGTTATTATTTTAAAACTGTTAAACTCAATGCAAGTGGAAATACTTTTAGAAGATGCCACACAGTACATAAGGTTGATGTGGAAAACCCCTCTTCGGTCGACCCCTAGCAGTAATCATCGTCGGTTTCATGTCATCCTTCTGGCAACCCGCTTTCCTCAGAGTCTTGTTGAGAAAAGGACACAGGCACATAGAGAAAGGGGGAGCGAGTCCCTGCGTGCTCACTCATCGCCCCCCAATGCTTGTCAACATTTGGCCAATTTTGCTGCCGTTGTCTCTCACCTTCAATTTGGTTTTTGTTGCTGGAGTCTTTTAAAGCAAATCCCGGATACCATATCATTTCTCCTGTAAATACCTCAGTATGTGTTTCTGCCAGATCGTTAATTTTTATTTTTTTGACATAATCTCAACATCATCATCACATCTAGCAATTCATATTCAAATTGCCTGTATTACTTCCAAATGCCCTTCTGCAGTTAGTGTGTTTAGATACAGATCAAAATGTCTACATGTTGTGCTAGGTAGGGTCTTCTTTAATTAGTAATAATTACAGCTACTGTTTAGCTATTTGTTGACATTTTGCTTTGCAGATTAGCTGATCGCTTTCTCTTGGTGTTTTTTTAACTTGTCATTTCTCTTCTGTTTTGTTTCATGGGCCCCTTTTGCAGAATGATGAAGACTATGGACCCTCTAATGAAAATAATGCTTTTAAATGCATAACATTAAATCTACAGGAAAAACTAGGAAGAGATAGTTATGAAAACAAAAAAATATCAAATTTGTAGTGGAGTATAATATACAGACTCCTTTACTAACAAGGAGATGTAGTGGAGAGTCTCACAGCTATAATGATTTCTAAGTAGCATTGCACATGAATAATTAAAATATTTGTAACAGCTGTGATGTGATAGAAAGGTATGTAATTTTGACTGTGTCAAAGTCACAGGAAGTGCCACACCACTATTATTAATTGCCTTCATTCTTCATTAAAGGAAATGCTAGGTGGCATTTAGCAGATACTGAAATAAAGAGGTATTGTTCCCTATACAAATTCACAGACCCCTGAATTCTGTCCATGGGCCCAAGGAGTGGCAGCTAAAGTAGACAAGTTGTGCCATGTGCTCCCTGTGGCATCGTGTCAAAAGCACTGACAGCCTGGTCTACTACATTTAGTGATGTTAGGATTGAACAGCAGGTCCGCTGCTCTAAGTTCTCATCCATTAAATAGAAATTTTCCCATCAGCCTTTTCTCTCAATGGTTTGAGGAGTCATTGATGATAGCTGTCTAGATCTATTTTGTTAGATCGCAAAATAGTGATTTTCTGATTCTATCCTTCCCGCCTTTGTAATCTGCAATATTTCAATGAAGAAAAATGTGATTACCATGCAATCCGGTTCCTATGATGAGAGATTGAGTGATACTCGATTCTTTTATTAATGTTCAGAATAATGAGCTGGTCTCCTGGCCCTCCCCGATGGTGACCAATGAGCTTTGTTCGTTTGTTTTTCAGTGTTTGGTCTGAAGAACATTATGAATGACAGGAAATTTATTTATTGGATCTATTTCAATCAATTACAGTCATTACTCACTTTGATGTTCAGTTCATTCATTGCGAGGCCAGTGTGAGCCCCTCTAAATTGGCTTTTATGTCCTTTAGAAATGACCACATTAATCTTTGGCAGCCACGCTGCTCTTTGGCACAGCGAGCTATCCCAGGCTCAGCTCATGCCATAACTATCCCAGACTGAGGATGAGGAATTTTTCCAGGAATCTTTTGTTCCTTTTAATGGGAAATGATATTTAAAAACAAGAGTCTGGGCATTGAGGGTCCTTGTTACTATTAGACTGCCATTCCTTCTAGGACTATAAAGACAGAGCTATAAAAATGTTTTGTTTTTAAAGAAAAAAACAAATGATAAACTTACATTGTTTTTATTTGAAATTTCAACGTGCAGAATATTTCTTGGTTGACTTTAGACCCGGATTGGTTGTCTTGTATGCTGACCATCTAAGTTCCTAAAGACAGTAATGTAATAGCCTGTTTGCTGTAGCCCTCAATATACACATAATAGTTTCAAAAGAATGCCAATATTAGAACTAACAATAAGTCTATTTCATCTAGTTTAAGATTTATTAGAAGATTATTTTTGCATTGGAATAGTTTTTACTAAGAGTGGAGAATCAAAATTCTGCATTTTAAAGCCACTCAAAATAATTATTTTTTTCTGTGTGGTTATTGCTAGCACATTGATGTATATATAACTAGTTCTTTTTATCACTTTGCATATAATTTTTAGAGATTTGTTTTGGTATTTCTTTTATGATTTAAGAAACATATAATAATTTTATGTAGTCCTGAAGCTAAAATATATAAAACAAGATACACTCAAAAAACTCTGGCTTCTGCCTGACCTGTGGTGGCGCAGTGGATAAAGCGTCGACCTGGGAACACTCAGGTCGCCAGTTCAAAACCCTGCACTGGTCTGGTCAAGGCACATATGGGAGTTGATGCTTCCAGCTCCTCCCCCCTTTCACTCTTTCTCTCTCTCTCACTCTGTGTCTCCTCTCTAAAATAAATAAAATAAAAAGAAATTAAAAAAAAACAAAAAAAAACCCCAACTCTGGCTTCTGTCCTTGCCACCTTGACCTTCTTTCCTCACTCCCTTTGTGTTGACCATGTGTGTTTGTTTTGGTTAATTGTTTCACTGTTTCTTAGTGAAATATGTTATCTGTCTAATCTCTACATATAGATACCTGTTATATGTTTCATATATAATTATTATATATATATATATATATATATATATATATATATATATATATATATATATATATATTTGTATTCCTTTCTTACCCAAAAGAAAGCACTATAAACACTTCCCATTTAATAAACATCTTTTTTATAATCAAGTGAGGGGCAGGGAGGCAGAGAGACAGACTCCCACATGTGTCCTGACTAGGATCCACCCAGCAACCCCCCGTCTGGGGCTGATGTTCTGCCCATCTGGGGCCACTGATCCGTTGCTTGGCAACCAAACCATTTTAGCACCTGAGGTGAGGCCATGGAGCCATCCTCAGCACCTAGGGCCAACTTACTCATTTGAGCCATGGCTATGGAATGGAAAGATGGGTGTGGGGGAGAGGTATAAAGCAAATGGTCGCTTCTCCTGTGTGCCCTGACTGGGAATTGAATCCAAGACTTCTACATGCTGGACTGACAGTCTACAGCTAAGCCAACCAGCCAGGGCAATAAAACATATTTGTGATTACTCCATATCCCATGAAAAGATTGCCCTCATTCCTTTTTAGACACCTAGACTCTACTGTGTGGATGCACCATAGTTTTTTGACCAATTTCCTATTAACTGTTCATAGATTCTGATTTTAAGGGCTTTATTACTAATCTCTATAACATAATGAAAAGAAGTAATAGAAATTGCACATTAAATTTCCAGAATTTCTAACTGCCTTCACCTGGTTCTCTGGGAATATAGCAGAGTGCAGGCCACATAGGATAGTGGAAAAGTGCTTACAGGTAAGACAGGTCTTGTGGGAACACAGTTCTCCTGACTGTCACCTCTATAAGCTTCCACTTCCTCATCTTTAAAAAGCAATATAAAAACACAGACCAAATGTGACATTGTATGCAAAGCAAGTAGCAAAGCATCTGGCCTGGAATAGGTGTGTATAACATCAGTTATTATTAATATCAATTTTACTGATCTCCTCAGTGAGAAGACAGGGAGCTCCTGATGGGATCCTTTATTTTTGCTTTAGTTTGCTTGTTTTTTATATGGCTGTGCTCATTCAGCCCTCTCCCTGATTCTAGCAGCACAGCAACAGGTTAGAGGGAAGCTAATGGGATAAGTGACTCACCTCAAATGTTTTCCAAAAAGTATTGCCTGTCAACATGTTCAAAGGTAATCTTTTAACCAGAGTGTTGTTAAGATTTTGGTGGAAATAGTACCCAGTGTGACAGCAAGACTGGCACCCCTTGGAAAGTGATCAGAGGGTGGCAGTTTGTTTTCTGAAGGCTCTGAAAACACCAAAGCCTCCAACTTACCACACCCAGCGTCACACCTTCCTCCATGTTTGAACCTGGCAACCTCCCACGGGCCCCAGGGCAGCCTGATAATGCCTTGTTGGCCCGCTCAAGCAGGATAATCCGGGAACTTCCGCATCAGGTAGCTCCTTAGCATCTCGGAGGCTTCTGTTTCCGGACCCCTGTCCAGGAATGATTCCTTTAGGCATTTCCTCCTTGACTTCTAGCCTAAGAAGCTATGGCAGTGGTTCTTAACCTTTTATGAGGTACCGAACCCACCAGTTTCATATGAGCACTCACCGAATCCTTCTTTAGTGATAAATAAAATATAATTTTTTTTTGCAAATTCAAGACATAGGTATATGTTTTTTTACTGGTGCACAAAATGAGCCGTGCATGAACATCACCTTGCTCAAAGAACAAAACCAACAAAGTGCATGAACTCACAACAAATTACGGTATTACTTTATTCTGGCCTCCGCGGCAGAGGCTTCTCCGAACCCCTGAGACTGACTCATCGAACCCCTAGGGTTCAATAGAACCCAGGTTAAGAACCACTGAGCTATGGGAAGGAGGAGGAAGGAATTGAGGAGGAACCGCTCTTGGAATCCTTCCTTAAGGGGCTCAACTTTGAGCACAGTTGGTAAGAAAGGAAGAGTGTTGATCCCAGGGAGGGGAAGGCAGGCTTCCAATGAACGAAGTGCCTGTGCTTTGCTGAACAGAAAAGGGGTGCTGGGGTCAGACCCTGCATGCCTGGCAGCCTTGGGCTGCCGTCTGTCGCCTCCCAGAACTTCCGTCTTCCTCAGTTGTAAAATACGGTTGTAAAAATTGCGATAGTCCGAGTCCAAATCACAAGTTAGGAGGATTCATCGAGAGCCATGCCCTGTGCTTGGTACAGTACGGAAGCTCAGAAACTGCGGACTTCCTTTCTGTCCTCTCCTCTTTTCACAGACTTTCCCCACCATTATTCAAGAGAATCGGTCGTCATGATAATACCAGTAACAATAAGACCTGAAATTTTCCCGAGGGGCGGGGGGCGGTGGCACAGGCATATATTATTTTACATTCTAACAGCAAGTCCTCGTTGTCCATGGCGTTATCCTTATCTTATACATAGAAGAGCAGAGACTCTGAGAGAGGAAGTCAAGCCTGTCCATGGTCCCATGCAGAGCCTTGCCTAGCCCATACACCACCTTTTGTACGAATTCCAAAGTGGTGCCCCTCCACTGGGATTCAATCCTGTGGGCACAGGTAGGGCTGGCGGGGCTGCCTGAGGCTGGGTTGATTCAGTTTCCACTCACCCTCTGCCCTGTCATGGTTACGTAGGACACAACCTGCACGACTATGCCCAGGTGCCGTGGTGGCAAGCATAGAAATTCAAACCCAAATCTGTCTCACATTCAGACCACGTCCTTCCCGCTTGCCACCTGGGAGCTCCTCTCTCCCTGGTGCCTTCAGGATCCTGCTCCGTTAATTCCCTCTTCTCTCTGCCTTATCTCCAGGCCCTTCTCCTTATCTCCTCTTCTGGCTTCTCCTTCCTAGCTGATGTACTCAATCAAACCTCTACTCTAGGGTACCATGAGGACTGGAACAAACTGTACCTCGTAATGTCACTACCATCATCTTCCTCCAGTGCCTCGCTCCAAACTTGGCCCTGAATTGGCCTTCTAAAAGCAAATGTTCATACTGGACACAAGGCTTCCTTCTGTCAGAGCCAAGCCTTTATACTGCCTTCCCTGCTGTCCGCAGGGCACGGCAAGTAGCTTTGCACACAGTTTTTTGGCATAAAAGAACCAACAAATTTTTTCCCTAGAGCAATCATCTTAAACCGGCACTAGAGGGCAGCAGGAGATCACACATCGTCGTCTATTCAGTCTCAGTTTATGAGCCACAGCCCACACGCACTCAGGTCTCCAGAGGCAGGAGGAAATGCTAAATTTTAATGTTGACAGAACAGAAAGAAGGATTTAAAAAAAGAAAAATGGTGGGAGAGAGGAAGGAAGCCTGAGCACACCTTAGTCTGTGGGAAAGCCCACTTTTCGGTCCACTGAGTTGCACTGGGATTCTTCACGGATTCTTCACTCTGTCTCTTCCTTTCTTTAGGACAAGTTACACAGCAGAACCACATGCGTATTTTTGTGCCTTTTATTTCTGTACTTTTAATTTTTTTTTTTTTAACTTTTTTTTTTTAATTTAATTTTTTTTTTAATTTTATTCATTTTAGAGAGGAGACACAGAGTGAGAGAGAGAGAGAGAGAGAGAGAGAAAGGGGGGAGGAGCTGGAAGCATCAACTCCCATATGTGCCTTGACCAGACCAGTGCAGGGTTTTGAACTGGCGACCTCAGTGTTCCCAGGTCGACGCTTTATCCACTGCGCCACCACATGTCAGGCTACTTTTAATTTTTAAAAAATTTTTATTGAATGATTTTAGCCATAAAGGAAGGAAGAAAGAAACGTAGAAAGGAACATATATTTGTTTCTGTATGTGCCCGGACTGTGGATAGAAGCGGCCACCTCAATGCTTTGGGCTGATGCTCTATGTACTTTTTAAAATTATATACCTTTTAAAACAATTGTAATTTGCAAACGAACAAACAAAAAACATCAGCCACTACTAGGCTACAAGTCAGTGTCCAGGAATCCCTCTCCTTGTTCCACAGAGAGTGTGACCTTCCTCAGGGACTTAACTGCTTCTTCAGAGATTGAACAGCTTTTACTTGAAGTGAGTATCCTCTTGTCAAGTCTCCTCCATGTCATCGTGAGCCTCAGTTCCCTCATCTGTAAACGGGGCAAACAACCTTTCCTCTGTAGGATGATGGGGAGGACAGCGTGAGGATGCAAGTGTCAGTTAGCCAGGGCTGCGTCTCACACAGGATGCTCAGAGGAGTGCAGGGAGGCATTGCCGTCCCCATTTTACACAGAAGGAAACTAAGGTCGGAGAAGGGAAGTGACTTGCCCAAGATCTCAAATCAGGTCATCTAACTCAACAGCTTTAGATTTAACTGTCCAATTTGACCCCTGTCTACTGTGCTCTACTATGTAGGAAGTGGTTAATTTGAGGAGAAGTTCCTGGCAGTGTGGGTAAAGCACCAGCAGGTTACAAGGGAATATTTACAGATTCAGACGTACACAAGAATTGAATAACGTGAAGGTGATGGCCAGGGGCTGGAACAAAGGACCTTTGATGATGCCCTTGACAAGCTAGAATTTGTAAGTAAATTGCTGAATGGGTTCTGTCTCTTACTGATCCTCCAAATATTCCAGTATTTAGGTACCAACATTATTGACACTGTACAGATGGGAAAACGGAGCCTCAGAGAGGTTAAGCAACTTGTCCAAGATCACTCAGGTGGAAATGTAAGGGCTGGGGTTCAAACCCAAGCAAGTCACTATGCTATAGCTGCCCGTCAGTGATTAGGCTTATTAGTTGTGTATTTAGGGAAGCTGTGAATTAGGTTAGATTAGGAGATCAGTTGCCTTAGAAATTTGACAATTTTATAGACCTGTCTTCTTTTTAGTCTCTACTATGGCTTCCCCTTCTGTTCCTCATTATATGCACACACACACACACTCAGGCATATGCACCTTATCAGGAGCCTCTCAAGACTGGCCCCCATGGTTCCTGGGTTGGAGAGTTCATCCATCCACTTAGATAGTTGGGTGATCTTAGCATGACCACCCAGTAGGGGGCAGGCTTGAGTACTTCATAGAGGGTAACTAAGTATTGAAAAGTGCGTGACTCTGGGTCTGGGTCTGATGCATAGGATGGGCAATGCATTCTCGATGGGCAGCCACCTCGGTTTAACAGAACTGGCCCCTGAAGTGGCAATGAGTTCTGCACCATTAGAAATGTCCAGAAGAACTTGGAGGATCATTTAGCGGTGAGTGACACATTATGGGGAATTTCTGACCAGGTGACCTTTAAAATGCCTTTTACTCATGAGACCCTTTAGCCCATGGAAAGGGGTGGGGCCCCTGGGGTGTAGTGTGGGGGTGTCAGGAACAGGAAAGGCCCCAGTGTTTGCAAGAGAGATGACTCATTGTGCAGGATTGAGAACTAGTGCACAAGGAAAGGAGCGGTAGACCCAGGCATGCGATCTAGACTAGGTATTAGCTGTGAGGCCTTGGACTAGTTACCTTACCTCTCTGAGCTACCATTCGTACATCAATAAGTAAGGTTAAGACCATCTCCCCTTCCCTGACTGGCCTGACCGGGTGGTGGCGCAGTGGATAGAGCATCAGACTGGGATGCAGAGGACCCAGGTTTGAAACCCCAAGGTTGCTGGTTTGAGCACGGGCTCACCAGCTTGAGCGCAGGGTCGCTAGCTTGGGTCCAAAGGTCACTAGTTTGAAGCCCAAAGTCACTGGCTTGAGCCCAAGGTTGCTGGCTTGAGCAAGGGATCACTCACTCTGCTGTAGCCCCCTGGTCAAGGCACATATGAGAAAGCAATCAATGAACAACTAAGGTACCGCAACGAAGAATTGATGCTTCTCATCTCTCTCCCTTCCGGTCTGTCTGTCTGTCCCTATCTGTATCTGTCTCTGTCACAAAAATAAATTAGAAAAACTGTCTGCCGTTGGGGCTGAAGTGGTAAATTGAGGTAATGGATGTGAAGTCTGGCAAGTGTTACATAGATGGAAGGGATTAACGGAGAAAGGGGTCTTGCTTATTCAGATACCTACCTGTGAACTGACTGCTCTACACGAGGGAGTGAACTCTGCTCTGAGGATGCAGATGGTCATTAAAAGCAAAATGATCCTCATTTTGATGGAGCTCAGAGTTTACTTATGTTTACCCTATACTGTGGTCTATTCGGCGTGCAAGAGCATTACGCCTAACTAAACCATTTATATGACTAATTACTTTATTACTAAAAAATGATAACCATCATCTGAGCCTTCAGTGAATCATCATATTTTTGCTGGTGCAGGGTCTTACCTTCAATTTGGAAAGAGCATAATAATCTGAAAAGTGCAACAAAGTGAAATTCAATAAAGTGAGGTCTGCCTGACAGACTGAGGTGCTGAGGCCCCAGGTTCAAAACCCACGGTCACTGGCTTGAGTGCGGGCTCATCAGCTTGAGCATAGGATAATCGACCGATCCCAACATCACTGGCTTGAGTAAGGGGTTACTGGCTTGGCCTGAGCTCCCCAGTAAAGGCACCTATGAAAAGCAATCAATGAATGACTAAAGTAACTACGAGTTAATGTTTCTCATCTCTCACCCCCCACTAAAAATTTTTAAAATGAGGGTTACCTATATATGTGTGAGTTGGTTCCCACACTCCTGTTAATGTATTCACTGGAATAGTCTACCTCAGCTCCTAGATGAAAATCTTCACAGGGCACAGATAATCTATTATCACTTTTGTGGAATAGATAGTGTTAGAGGTATGTGAAGTCGCTAACATAGTTTCAAATCAGGAGTTAGGATGTCCGCTCCATGATTTTAATCAAAGCTCTATATCTGACGCCTGACCTGTGGTGGCACAGTGGATAAAGCGACGACCTGGGAACACTGAGGTCGCCAGTTCAAAACCCTGCACTGGTTTGGTCAAGGCACATATGGGAGTTGATGCTTCCAGCTCCTCCCCCCTTTCTCTCTTCCTCTCTCTCTCTCTTTCTCTCTCTCTCTCTCACTCTGTCTCATCTATAAAATGAATAAAATAAAAAGAAAATTAAAAAAAAAGCTCTATATCTGACCAATCGAATCCCCTTTCTCTCCCCAGCAGGGGCAGTGGGACAAAACTGGCCTTTGTTCTGTATCTCTTCCTAGTACTTCGCAGTCTTCTCCCTCCAAGGTCAAAGCAAGGAGGGAGAGGTGGCAAGGACTGGGAAGGTCATCTGTGCCTTGGTTCCCTTGTCCCTGGCTCTGTGTGCTCCAGGCCTGACAGATTTATAAAGCTAGCCCTTTCTCTTGGGGACTTTATAGAGATCCCTATTGCCGGGGTTTTCTCCCAACACCGGGTCTATGTAATTTCTCTGGCTGCCCACCCTTTGGAGATTCTCACTCTGGGGATCCCCCCACAACCTGTTAGAATTCTTCTTGGGTAGGACTCAAAACAGTTTGAGGGCAGCTCTTTCTACTATGCCCCCCCCCATACCTGGTCCAGGGAAAATACATGTTTTTTCACATTGGCAACCTCTACACTTGGAGCTAATCCCTGCATGGCCCCTCCTGTTCTGCGGCCATAGCCCACAAGACCTTTCATAGGGGGAGAGACACCGTAGGTCCTTCCCACTTGCCGAGGACACGTAGCAAGTTCTCCAAGAGGCACTGTTGAGGCCCCATCTCACTAAACTCGGGGTTAGACAGGGCATGTTCTCCATGCCCCACCCGGGGCAGTGGGAACTCTAAACACCAGGCAGATCTCCCCTACATCCATCCTGTCCACCCCCTCCCCCCCCCCACCACCACCTTGTTTTGTTTCTAGTTCCGGCTGGGGTTTCCAGCCAGATGAAAACAAGCGAGGATTCATCCCCTTTGTAAATTCTGCGTATAGGGGTTTGGCTGTGGGATTTCGCTTCTCTTGCATCTTGGTGTCTCAAAAGAAATGTCAGTGTTAACATCCTGTTACAGCAACAGCACTGACAGTCAGAACAACTGCAGCACCAACCATGATAGCAGCTACACTGACTGAGTGCTTTGCCTTCACCAGGCACCTCGTGTAAACCCCACCATGACTCTCTCAGGTTGGTACGATTTATAACTGGTACACTTACGGTGCTGAACTTTGACTGATGGGCTGAAAGGAGTTCAGACTGTACAACACACCAGTGTGGGACTTGTCCATGGCCTTTCGGCTGACTCCTCCCGTCCCTTCAGTAAGGACGTCGGTGTGGGACCTTGAGTCAAGCCTCAGAACCCGTTGCTTCCTTCCAACAGGAGACAGTAACTCCACCTAAGAAATAATCCCATTTCAGCAATTCCTGGGAGGCCACTGCTGTAATAAAGGCTGTTCTTTAGGATATAAATGTCTCACCCTCTTCTCTCCACCCTAACGTTTCTAATTTGAGCCCCTCTGGTCCCTGTGGAGTCTTTAAATGCTTCAAGTGCAAGCCTACTGCCAAGCAAGCCCGTCTGACTCGGGAGGCAGCGCCCTGAGCTGTGGCTGAGTATTGAACAAACATTCTCATGACTTTGGCTCTCCCAGAAGCTCTGAGTCTGATGCCTTTGTTTTGTTTTCGGGATGAGGGCAGGCAGTGCCATCACCTCCTGCCGGAAAGCCCTGGCTGCCCGCCGAACAAGGAGCTGTCACCGCAACTGAGGCTTTTTTTTTTTTTTTTTTTTTTGGTGGCAACAAAAAATACACAGCAGGAATTTGGGAGGAGAAAAAAGAGAGTTCAGTTGGCAGGTTCTCAAATGAATGGGTTGTAGTGTCATTGGAACTGAATTGGGCTTGAAACCAGACATGATCCTATTTTGGAAGCATTGTTCAGAAGGATGGGAAATGTGAGCAGAGGGGAAAGTCTCTTCAGACATGCTCTTTGTCCTGGCCCGTGCAAGACAGCCTGTTTTCACGGAGCTCTCCCATCCCCACAGTGGCAGGGGCCCATGTGAAAACCTGGAGGAAGTCAGAACCACTGGCAAACTGGTCAGTGATTCATCTCTTAAGTTTTCTGTTGAGAGAGCTAATTGATCTTTGGGAGGGGGTCACTTGATTAGGAGCCATCTACGAATTATCAATCCTGATATTCACAAACCTTGGATCGTAGACTCCTCAGTGCTTTGACAAGAGCACAGTGATCAGCATGCATAAATGGGTTTTGCGGTCCACCAAATATTTATTGGGGGTATGACTGAAAGCCTACTGTGTTCCAGATGGGTAAGGGCATCAGCAAGACTAATCCTGTTTAGGCCCTTCTGGGACTTTCAGTCTGGAGACATGAACAGGTGACACACAGCGCAGGATGTTATGACGGTATTTAATGTGGAACCCTACTATAGATCCGGGGCCGGTGGGACAGAGTTCAGGAAAGGTTTTACACAGAAACTGATGATATGTGAACTAGGATCTGAAGGCTGAGTGGGCGTTAGCCAGGAGGAGCAGGGGCTAGGGGCGGAACGGGGGAGAACATTCTGTATAGAGAATAGCATTTTCCAGTCTAGGGAAGAAAGACACAGGGTCTGTGCAAAGAACAGAAAGGCCAGTGTACACGAAAGTAGGGGAATTAGAAGAAACAAGGTAAGAGATCTGAATGCAGAGGCAGACAGGTTGTTAAGATCTTACAGCAGGGGTGCTCAATACGTCGATTGCGATCTACTGGTTGATTGCGAAGGAAGTGTGGGTAGATCGCATGACATTAAAAAGACATTTGTCTTTTGACTGGCATACAGGGTAGCCAATCTGACGTCTGAACTTTTGACACCCTACGCATGTGCATTAAACCGCGCTAACTTGTTCAGTTACATTGCTGCGTAGTTACCCTTCAATTTATTTAAACTAAATACAACAAAGGGTATAAAAATGAGTGCCATAGCTGGTCCGAGTAAGAACCTTAAAACCTACCACTTTCATACAGAATGGAAGGGGATTTTTTTCACTATGTCATATTCTAAGTGCGTTTGCCTCATCTGTGTGTGTACCATTGTTATTCCAAAGAAGGGAAATGTGGAGCGGCTTTTTCGGACTGTTCATAAAAACTATGACATTGACATTCCTCCGAAAAGAGAGCTGAGAAGGAGAAAGGTGAAAGAAGAATACACAATATTAAGTAGCAATAATAGTAACTTAAATACTGATAATATAGAAGAAATAAGTTTATATTTTGCATTTTTATTGTAGGTAGATCATTTTGACTTGGTTATCTTATAAGTAGCTCGCAAGCTGAAAAAGTGTGGGCACCCCTGTCTTACAGTATACATTACCTTAAGGATTTTGGTCTTTGCTTCTAAGAGCAGTAGACTGTCATAGAAGAGTTCTAAGTTGATGGAGAATATAGATTTCACCTTTTAAAAAGATGACTTTAGCCACAGAATGAGGTTGGGTCAGAAGCAATTAGCTTTAGCAATTGTACTGTCCAGAGGAATAATAATAGAATGGGTAATAGTCTTCCCTGTTGCAACTGTCATCCAGATCATAACTCAGGCATGACACAATCTTTACGAAAAGAGTCATTGTCAATAAGTGTGCATGGGACTCAGAGGCAGACTTCTTTTTCTGTTTAAGGTATTGGGTTCCTTACTTGTTCAGCCGTAGAGCTGGATCAGATCATACCCAAGTGCCCTACTTCTGCAAAACCAATCCTTGAGTTCGGCTGTGAATTCTGTACTGCTTACTTCTGTGCAGTACAACTAAGAGAAGTTAATGTTTCCCTTTCTCTCTCAAATCATTGGAATTTTTTTTTTAATGGGACAGTTTTGTTCAATTAGTATTTTATCAAAGGTGTTCTTTTCAATAGTTTTTTAAAAGATTTCTTTATTTATTTCCCTTGGAGATACACAATCCAAGTGTATTGATGGGCTAATTAATTCCAAAGTTTTAACTTTAACCCTCATTCTTCCGTATTCTTGTTTGACTGTAGGTGGACCTCCGTTTCACCAATCTATAACCTGAGGCTAGAGCAGAAGTTTCCAAAGTTTTTCTGCAAAGGATCAGAGAGTAAATACTTTAGGCTTTGTGGACCATGCAGTCTTTGTTGCAAATACTCAATTCTGCTATTGTAGCCATAGTCAATAAAAAGAATGAGGGTGGCTCTATTCCAGTAAAACTTTATTTACAATAACAGGCAGAGGGCTGGATTTGACCCATGGGCCACAGATTACTGTCCTCTAGACCAGAGTGTGTGCTAACAGCTCCCTGATGTCCTTGCAGCTCTAGTTCCCCTCCCGCTTCACCTTTGAACAGTTAGTTATTCACTCCCAAGTTTGAAGTCATTCTTTTTCCTCCTAAAATGTCCCTTTGGCCTGCAGTTCCCAAAGTCATCTTCTTTCCATGTGTCTGTAGAGCAGACTGTCTCTATCTCCCCAGCTGCTAAGATGCCTTCTTTGCAGCTTTGTTTTGTTTATCTTAGTAACTACCCATCTTTAATCCCTCTGAAGGATTGGTTAGCTGGAATACGCCTTGTCTTCCTCCCCCAGAGTCTTTGATCTGACTCTCACAAGCATTTGCTGACAGCCAGACAGAAAAGGTGGAGCCCAGATCCCAGGCCTGAGGGCCCAGGGAGTAATGAATGAAGGCTGCATTTATTTGTATTTCTAATTGGCAAGCCCATTTCCAGTTCAGCTGCGTGTTACTGCAAGCCCAGAGCAAGAGCAGGACACAACACTTCTTTTTCTGCCAGGCCTTGGTGCCCAGAGCCCTTGTTTCCACTGTGGTAGGAGCTTGCCTTGACTTTACCAGACTTAGAAGAAGCAGCCATCTGTAACCAGCTCTGTCTCCTGAGTACAGGGCTCCCCCTGTTTTGCCACTCAAACTGTGCATTATACAACTTTGAAGATACTGTTCACATAGTCTGTAATGCAACTGGAACCCTCTGGGGTGGGTAAATCACTTTACTTCTTTAAGCTTTTTGAGATAGCCACTGACTCCTTTCTTATGAACTCTTATGCAGAAGGCCAGTCTATAAACCAGTCAGAAGTGGTACTGCTCTATTTGAAGTTCAAATGTGGGTTCAAAGTTCTTCTGCCTGCCTGGTTTTCCTCTTGCCCTCTTCAAGCTGAGATTGCTTCCTGGGATCTCTAGAATTTCCCAGGAGAATTTTGGAGCCTTTATACTTGATCGTGAATGTCATTCTAGCCATTCAGAGTTATTTCGTCTTCCCTCTTTGATTAAAGCCTCAACTCCATCCTTAGCACCAAGCTAGTCACTGAAGAAGAGGCAGGGAGGGACAGGAGTAGGCGACATAGCCCCTGACCTCTAAGACCTAATCCTATGGTTAGAGAGGTCCGCAGAAAACGGGATGAGACAATGAGCTTTAACAAGACAAAGTCCGATGAGTGGAAATACTTCTTCAGAGAAGGAGGACTGGGGCGAGGAAGAGAGACTTTCTGAAGAGGGTCACCTTGGAATGGAGCCTTGATGGGTGGTAAATATTTGGAGAGGCAGAGAGGTAAGTAGTACAGGGTGAGCAAAGGCACAGAAGTGGGAGGTGCTAGTTGTGTGACTCAAGAGAGACACACAGAATGGAGCACACATGACTCAACCCTCAGTGTGCATGTGAAGAATAAGATAGGAAAAGAGTCTGAACAAGGGAACAGATGAGCAGAGAAAGGTAGGGGGAATGGTGTTTTTTTTCCAGACAGGTCTCCTTCCTTCTATCACATTCATCAATTGTTTCGGTATTATTAATTCCATTTTACAGAATTAATTACTACAGGCTCTTGGAGATTAAGAGATCCCCCTGCCCAAGACTGCATTGATACTATCAAATATAATTGAGATTTAAACTGGAATGGACTCGCCTTCTAAGCTTGTATTTCCCCAATTTAAATGGAACTTCATGAAAAATATAGGACTGCAGAGAGTTCATAAAATAAAGGTATAAATTCTGTAAATTGGTGGTAGACAGAAAGGAATTTCTGTTTGGGGAAAAACATCTTTGAATGTTAACATTTTGCAAGGTCCCTGAGAATGATGTCGTCCAACCTATCATCTCTAAATATAGAGAAAGTGAGGCCCAGAGAGAACAAGGGGGCTGTTTAATGTAAATTGTAGAACAGGACTGCGCTCTAGTCTCTGAATCCTTGGGCCAGCACTCTTCACAAAGCATTGTGAACATACCAGTCTACCATCTATTTTCCCTTCCCAGTCCATACAGCTCCTTCCCGCACTGGACTCTGCATGGGTTCAGGAGTTTGACACTTTTCACAATGCTGAGTGTCTGTCTCCCTCTCCTCCAGAGACCACAGAGCTGGGCAGCAAGAAGGAGCTCAAGTCCCTGCCCTTCATCACCTACCTCTCAGGGCTGCTGACGGCCCAGATGCTCTCGGATGACCAGCTCATCTCAGGGGTGGAGATCCGCTGCGAGGAGAAAGGCCGCTGCCCATCTACCTGCCACCTCTGCCGCCGACCGGGCAAGGAACAGCTGAGCCCCACGCCGGTGCTGCTGGAGATCAACCGTGTGGTGCCGCTTTACACCCTCATCCCAGACAACAGCACCAAGGAGGTGAGCCCCCTACACAGCCACTGGGTCACATGTCACATCCAAGTACCCACCCTCCTACCTACCTCCTGCCCCGTGGGCCCTTCGTCTGGCTGGATTGCCGCCATCATCATCAGCAGCAGCAGCAGCAGCGTGACTAGCATTTACTGAAGTCTTGGCATGTGTTACATACATCCGTAGCTTGGTGACACTAGCGGCTATAACTGACAAGCCCGCAAACCTCCGTATGGCTTTGTACTTTAGAGGTTAGTTCTTGTTTGTGCAGGGTCCCAAACAGATTTTTTAAAATATTTTTTGATGGATTGCTTTACTCTGAGCAGTAAGTAGTTCAGGGATCCAGCCTCTTCCATCTTGTGCCCTATCAGCCTGATGTTTCCACGGTTGACGTGGAAAAAGAAAGAACACAGGCGATTACACGCGAGCAGTCTAAACGGGCCAGGGCTGAGAGAGTGGCAGACATCATTTCAGCTCCAGTCCCCTCAGCGGGAGCCCAGCCATGGCGCCTCCTGTCTGTGGTGACATGGGGCAGTGGGTTCCATCTGTGGCTCTAGGAGAAGACGGGGTCTGATGAGAAGCTAGCGGGATCTACCTCAGTTCTGTATTTGGATTATCTTATTTAAAGCACTCTTCAAACCTGTGTTTTTCTTATAAATATTGGGTGAGTTCACATGGAATTGCAGGCATTTGACTGTCTTTTTATTTGTAACAATGGCAATTCCATACGGCTGATTTTAATGTCATACCCGCTTTACAAGTGAGGAAATATCGAAGATGTTGAGTGATTTCCTGGAAGTCGGTTTGCCCCAGAGACAACATGCTTAAGTGGGAGATTAGAGCACCTCTATGTCTGCCTCCCGCCTCTCTCACTTTCAGTGACAGCGTGTCAGGGCTCAAGGGGACCAGAGGCACGGTGTGGCTCACTGGTGTACAAACTTGTGTTCATGACACACGTTTTCCAAATGCAGTCTTCAGGCCTGACCAGGCAGTGGCGCAGTGGATAGAGCGTCGGACTGGGATGCAGAGGATCCAGGTTAGAGACCCCGAGGTCGCCAGCTTGAGTGCGGGCTCATCTGGCTTGAGCAAAAAGCTCACCAGCTTGAGCCTAAGGTCACTGGCTCGAGCAAGGGGTTACTCGGTCTGCTGAAGGCCCGCAGTCAAGGCACATATGAGAAAGCAATCAATGAACAACTAAGGAGGTGTCACAATGAAAAGCTGATGATTGATGCTTCTCATCTCTCTCCGTTCCCGTCTGTCTGTCCCTGTCTATCCCTCTCTCTGACTCTCTTTCTGTCCCTGTAAAAAAAAAAAAAAAAAAAAAAAAAAAAGACAAATGCAGTCTTTAGGGGCCCCAGTCCATAAAACCAAGAGTCGTGTTGCCACTCTGTCCGTGAGGAGGAGGAAGGTGGATAAAGCATTGCTACCTGGTCCCCTCTTCTCTCTGCAGAGACTCCCTGACAGCCCGGAACTTCCAAGGGAGACCAGGGGGTAGACCACCGACCATGTCCGTAGGATGCGGTGGATTCTGTACCCCTCCCGTAGCATCCCGCTGGGCTGAGTGAGGGCCAGAGGGGGGTAACAAACAGATCGGGTAAGGCCTCTTAGAGGACCAGAGGTAATGAGGATAACAGTGTCAGGTAGACAACCGCAGGCGGAAAAGGGCAGCATCTGTACAAAGACGGGAAGCAATTCTCCAGGACTAAGACTAAGATGAGCAAGGAGAGCGGAGATGAGGCCAGAGGGCCCCTAAGGAGCCTGGTCATGTAGGATATTGTAAGCTACCTCATGGAGTTTGGACCTTGTCTGGAGGGTTTGGGACACTGAAGATACATGATCAACAGGAGGCTGACAGGATTTGGTTTGTGTAGCAGAAGGAGCCCTCTGGAAGCCAGGTGACCTTCAGTGGGATGGAGTTAAGGTGTGGCATGTGTACACGATGGAATCCTGTCCAACAGCCTAAATGAATGAACTGTAGTGAGACATGAGATGAATAAACACAGTATCATATGAAGAAAACAAATCCCAAAGATACATTTTTAAATAGCATGATATTTCTACTATTTTTAAGTTAAAAAAGATACACACACATGCTCCTGATGCAGATGCAATAAACTATTTAAAAATGGAATCACGGGAATGATGACCGTAGGATTTAGGGTGGTGGTGATCTTGACAGGGGGGAGGCAGGGTGATGTTACGAGGGAGCGTTTGTTACACTTCAATAATCGCATGCCTGGCTGGTGTTTTGGGCGGTGGACCTGTGGGAGTCTGTCAGAGTACTAAAACCAGCTAACTAATGGACACTAACTGGATGTGACATGAAGTCTAACCATGTGTGGTACAGCAGTGCACTTGAGTCATGGACCAAGAATCACAAACAATCTTAATTCGGTGCATCAGAGCTCACCAAAGTAACAACAGTAGAAATGCCAAATATGCACGTCTATCCACACCTCTGGCTTCAGGGTGAGGGTCCATTGTATAAATATAAGAGTGGACGCAGGGAGACCCATGGAGGCCGTTGAAGCTTCCAGCGAGTACCAAGGTTGGTCCGACCAGCGTTGTGCCAGCGAGGTCGGAAAAAGCAGCAGCTTGGTAGCTGTGCAGGGATAAGTCAGCTCCACACAGCACCTTGGTGGGGGAGGGCTTAGCTCTCCCTGCTCAGCTTCTCGGGTGAAGGAGGCTGCCAATATTCCCAGGTCCTGCTCTGTGAGCTTGCCCCGACGGCTCTCCTCTGGGCCACACTCTCTTCGTCTGTAACGGCAATCCTAGCTCACTCCGGGACTTCTGTGATGTGTCCCTGGCACATGTGTGGCAGAAGAGGAGACAGTTCCTTTCTCCTTTGCTTTGGAGTCAGGTTAACCCAGGTCTGAATTCTGTGCCCGCTTCCCTTAGCATCTGTACAATACTTACCTCTGGAAATTCAGTGAGGTTTTTCCTGCAGCCCCAGGGTGTGAACACGGCCACTAGATGTCACTGTTCTCCTTACAGGAGATCTGGAGCTCTTGGAGCACTAGTCACTGATGCATTAATTCAGTGAGTATTTCTGAGCACCTACTGTGTGCAAGTACCGTGTCAGACCCTGAGAAGTGAAGAGTATGCCAAGTAGACATAGTCCTTATCTTCATGGAGTTGACAGGCTTGTGGAGAAGACAGATAGGATGGAAACAGGCCCACACACAAGTAAAGGCAGACTGTACTAAGCACCAAAAAAGACCAGGGACGTGGTTTGAAAATGTGGAACCAGGGGCCTTGTGGGGTCAGGGAAGGGCTTCCCTGAGGAAGTGACATTGAACCTGAGTCTTTGGGGGCCAGTTACCTAACGGGAATGCAGAGGCCTGGGCTTGGGGTAAGGAAAGAGCCTGAGCACAGGCAGGGTTGAAGACCCAGCTCCTGTCAAGACCTGAAGAAGGGTGGACACGGCCCCTCTCCCTGAGGGTCTGCGTGGCACCCAATGTGGCAGGCGTTGAGACTGAGGGGCAGCTCCATGGGCAGTGCTGAGGAGTGGAGGCAGGAGGACACGGGTGCGTATCCCAGCCCAAGCACGGCCTGCTTGGTCCCCCCACCTAGACACATGAGCACTGGCTGACTAGTGCCAGTCCCGCCATGTCCCCGGTTCTTCACCCACGCTCCAACCTTGTGACAGGCCTGGTTAGTCTCAAGGTGGTCTGGGGGCTGTGGTGTCCTAGGCATTTCCACAGGGCCGGGCTGTGGTGGGAGTGCATAGGACCACCCACTGCGGGTGTGGATGTGATCCTGTAGGAGAGATGGTGGCCTCGGAGGAGGCTGGTGTGATGAGAAGGCAGCCGCTCTCATTGTCTCTGTTGTTTTTGTATCTCTTTCCAAACCCCATCACTCCTTCCCTTAGGGCTTGTCCATCTCCCTGTCTCCTCTGCAGCTGCTGGCAGAGGCCATCTGCACAGACACAAGAGATCCCGGACTCTGATATATGGCTCTGTCATAGCAGGGCTGGGGCAAGTCCTCTTCATTCTGGGCCTTTCTTTTCCTGCCTGGAAAATCTGGATAGAATGAGTGGCTTCCTTTCTAAGCGGCATCACACAGTGTAGGCTCTGTATTCCACCCAGCTTGCATTGGAATCCCACCTCAATCCCCTATTCACTGTCTGGTGCTGAGTGACCTCTCCAGACCTTCTGTTGGGCAGATAAAATATATTATGCTCACTTTGTTAAAGATGGCGCTGTCCACATGGAAGCCCATCACCCAGGTGATAATAGTTGCCCTTATGCTTGGGATGGGCATAATTATATTATTGTGTGTGTGGTGACAGGCTGTAAGCAGGCAGGGCCATTATAGCCGAAGGCTTAGTTATAAGACTAAGCTTTTCCCCACACCCTTGACTGATTGGATGATGTAGGGTGGTGCACTCTCATGAGGAATCCTCCCATTATGCCTCAGATGGGTGACTTTGTATCAGAGACTTTCTTGTCTATAGATTGGATTAAAGGTTTGGTTTCCACACTATAAAGTGGGGCAGACTGGGAGCTTGCTCTCTCTCGGTTCCTGAGGTTAACATTAGAGAGGAGAGCAGATTAAGGCCACATGGAGGCCAAGAGAAGCAGCCAAGATGGCAGAGTGCTGAGGAAGAAACCAGTTTGTGCAGAGAGAAGGAGATGGGAAACAGAGGTGAATAAGTCTGGTGAGCTAGAAACCTTTGATGCTAGGAAACTCGGATAAGTCAGTAGCTTTGTGAGCACTGAGTGAGTGGGTTTTGGAGCCCAGTGTGTGTTTTTACTTGCCTGCCAGGTGCAAGCTAGAATTAAAGCTGATGGCTCACCAGTTCTTGGCTCCATTGTTTCATTACCGACTGTTCAAATCTATGTGAACCTGCATGGGCCCAGCGGCTGTGAGGTGGCCTTGGCTACTGGCTTTACACTTTGGTTTCCACATCTGTAAAACATGGTCTCCTGAGCCCTATTTCATGGGAACCACATGAGGTCAGAATGCATGGTTCCTGGCACAAAGTATGTAACGGCCCAACTTTTTCTGTAATGGTAAAAAATACTGTTTGTCTGAACTGGCCCCTTCTTTGTTCTGAGCTGCCTTTGGTACCTTCTCTTCTAGGTAGTGCTTGATAACTCTGCAGATGCCCAAAGTGCTAGGGACACAGTGTCTAAAACCTGTGTTTTGTTTGGGAGAAGTCGTTGCCTAACCCTAAAGGGCAGATCACAAATGATGGGAATTTAGGAGCATTGGTTCGCCTCCTAAACATTTCTGGAACTCATATTTTGTAGGTAAGGAATACCCTAGATGGATTTAAATATGAATAAAATTACTTCCTCCTCCTTCTCTTCTAGACCTTCTAATGCAGGATGAAACTGTTCTTCTAGGTGAGAACTCCTGACTCTGAATTCTCTGAGGCCTGAGTCAGTCAGCTCCTGAGTCCTGTTTTATGAGTCAGGAGTGTCAGAAAGCTGGTATGACTTGCCTGAGGCCATCCTGGTCTTAGATTCTGGACCAGGGCCTGGGAGTACCGGGGATCGCCTCGGGACCATTGGACACTAGCTCCTTTGGGGGTTGAGGTGTCCCTTGGGTCCACTGCCGGGAAAGCATGGGAAAGGACCAGTGCCTCCTGCCCCAGCTGGAACAGAACCCATCAGTCTGCTTCAGGCTGTGATTTTGAACAAGCAAAGCAGGAAAAAGTCTTTATGATGGAGATTTTGATTAATATGTAAATCTCCTCCCTTCACCTATTAAATGACCCATACAGAGCCCAAAGCCACAGAGCTTGGCTAGACACCACGAGTACTTAATGTACAAGACTGTGTGTGTCTGTGAACTTAGCTTTTGGGTGAAGAAAAGGAGAAGACTCCAAGTGTGGGGGACGGAACAGTGTCATGGTGCGAAGCCAGGCAGAGCTGGGTTTGAATTCCATCTCTGCCCACCGACTGTCTGAGTGACCTCACTTTCACTCACGTGTAAAAAGGAGGTAGCATTGCATCTACCCCTACTCATGTTGGGGTTAAGTGATTTTGGGGGGCAGAACTAGAGAATTGGGACACCTGTGACACCGAGGCTCCATCCTTGATTTTTCTATGACACTGGCCATGAATGTTCCTGCTGTTCTGGTGTCGGTCTTTACCTGGACAAGGAGAACCACAGGTTACCTTTACCCTAATTCCACCGTGCCCAAGGTAGATCTGACCTTCTACCTTGAAAATGAGAAACATAGTTTGAGGTTTGGAAGAGGCATCCTGGGACCTGCAACTTCTTTTTATCCCCAGATTTCCAGTCTTAATCCTCACATTCACTTTGGGAAGAGGAAGATAGACCCACCTGGGACTCTCTCCCGACACCACCATGTTGATGAAGCGAGAGGACTGTTCGAACCACAGCCCGTTGATTTCACAGATCAGCCTCTTTATTTGACCGAGAGTAGAACCGAGGCCGGGAGATGACACATGACTGGCTCCAGGTCACGTAGCCAAGTCTGACTTTGAGGAGGTCAGGTGTAACTTCTGACCTGGGAAATGCAGTCTCTTGGAGGCTCAGTCTCCTGGTTGGTGAAATGGGTGGTGCTAACCTCCCCACCGGGCTCTCCTGTAGTAAAACGAGGAGGCTACCAGCTATTGTTTTGAAGACTATACAATGCTCTCTAGAGCACTGCTGTACAATCCTTTTCTAGCTCACGGGTCGCCGGCTTTCTGACCATGTGAGGTATTTTTTTTTCTCTTTTCTTCTTCCCAAGGGAGAGCCACGTGTGATTTCCGTCCTGTTGGGGTCGTCTGACCTCCCAGCAGCTCCTTCCTCTCTGCCCTTCTTGGCCCAGACTGAGAAGCAAATTCCAAATGACTGCTCTTTGAAAAGGAATGAACAGCCAAGAGTGTGTCCCTGCCCCGCCACATCCCATTATGACCACCACCACCACTGCCATTGTCACTACTGTCCTCACCATGACCACCAGCACCACCACCTTGCGTTGGGTGCTTAGAGTGTGTCAGATGTGATGCTAGAAACTGCCATGCAGGGGGACCACGACATCCATTGGGCCTACAGGAGCCCATAGTTGGGTGGACGAGGCAGAAGAGCCACAGAAGTAACTGTGATTACTTGCATATGCTAGGTTAATGCATGATTTATCATCACACAATACAATAAGCATTCCAACCATGTGAGAAAAGAGGGAACAAGAAACCCCGAAAGGGGGACTCTGGACAAGAATCTTGGGGCAGAGAAGGCGGATGTGGGCAGAGAGGGGAATGGCTTGAGGCAAGTCTGCCAATGGCAAAGATAGTACTATCAGATATGTATTGTATTATCCGCCAAGAATGGTGCCAAGGGCTTTGCTGCTTTATCTTACTTAATCACTTGGCATCGCATGCAGGAAGTACGCTTACCATCCCTGTGTAAACAGATGAGGAGACCGAGGCTCCGAGAAGTTGAACCCAGGTCTGTAAAATTCCAAAGCTAGTGGAGGCCAGTGCTGGAAACGAGCCTTCCTCCTGTCTCTGTAAACACAGTGCTTGAGACAGAGGCATGCTCCTCTCTTTGCCTACCCTCTGAGGCTGCGTTCCCACACAGGGCTGGTGCCAAGACAGCGTGACACGCAGAGCCAAAAGTGTTTACAGCCCAAGTCCTTTACAAAAAAATGTTTGACAAACTTTGGTCTAGACTAAGGTGTATTCATTCGCAAAGGGGAAAGAGAATTATGTCACATACTATGTGCCAAACATATAGAAGACTAAGACCCCACAGTTATTTTAAATGTATTATTAAATATACTGCTCATAAAAATTATGGGATATTTCAAAATGAATATGAAGTGATAAAATATTCCCTAATTTTCATGAGCAGTATATATTAGGGTGGCATGTGTTAATAATATTGTATAAATTTCAGGCGTACAACTTTATAACACACCGTCTGTACTCCATTATGTACTCACCAACTGAAGTCTAGTCTCCTTCCGTCACCTCGTATTTGGCCTCCTTTACCATCTCTTCCAGATCCCCACCCCCACACCCCCACCATCCTTCTCCTCTGATGACCATTCTCTCATCTGGATCTATGAGTTTGTTTTCTTTTGGCTTGTTGCTTTTTGTTTTATATCCCACATATGAGTGAAATATACAGAAAAACCCAACTGTGACAGAGTGCCAACTACCCCCCTGGCATTTGAAAGTGCTTTCTGAGTATTAACTAATGCGTCCTCCCCTTCTGTCCTGCTGCCACGCATTTGAAGTATGTGCCCTCTTATCCCTGTTTCACAAACTCAAAAGCAAAAACCGGAGGCTTGGAAGAGATAAGGAATTGATCTGAGCTCACACAGCTAGTGACCTGTGGGGTGGGAAGCGAGAATGAGATGTCTGTGTCTAAAGCAGTAATGGGCAATCTCTTGAGCTTGGTGTGTCAAAATTCGCCAAAACACCGAGCATAACTCGGGTGGTGTGTCACTTCGAGAAAAACGGCCTAACCAGAAGTCCCAGAACTAGACGCTCTGTGCTGGAGTTCTGTTGTTTTGGCCTACAGACCTCCGGCACAGTGTCTACACTACAGCAAATGTTTTATCCTCGGCTCCTGCACCTGGCCGAGCAGGAGCCGAGGATAAAACGTTCTTCTCGGCATGCAGCCCCATACTTCTCTGATATGCAGCCGCATGCGGCCGTGTGTCATTGAAAATGGCTACGCATGTCAGTGCTGACATGCATGTCATAGGTTCGCCATCACGGGTCTAAAGTCACTCTTGTGATAGGTCCCAGGGACTGGGGAGAGTGAAAACCGGAGAAGTGATGTGCAGAAGGCTGAATGGTGGGCAAGTGTGAACGTTGGGCTGAAGCGTGTGGAGACCGTGTAAAACACAAGGAGCCCTTCAAGATCTGGGGTCAAGAGAAAGACATGGGTTGATGTGAGTTTTGGGCTAATAATGGCAGCTACAGCAAAAGGGGAATTACAGGGACCAGGCTGCTTTATGTCAAAGGTTACTCGTTTGGGGTCTTCAGATCCCTTACTTTATAGGGTCTTTGGATCTCTGTCCCCAAAATGTTTTTTTCAGAGTTATACATTATTATAATTTTATTTTTCTTGGAGAGATACATGGCATCAGCACATTTCCTAGATGTTCTTAACCCAAATGTCATAGAACGAACACTAAGAGAGCAAGTTAGTTGTGTAGTCCACGTCAGAAGGCCGTGTGTGAGATGGCTGCGAGGTACAATTCAAATCATTCTCACATGTATTCCCTAAGGGTCTCCTATGGGCTGTGGGATGGAGATGGCTTCCTCTCAATGACTCTGTTTCTCCGTAGGTGAATCTGGACTCTTCATCTCCACAAGCTCCGCCCCCCCAGCCCCACCATGCGTCTGATGCACACCAAGCTTG
Organism: Rhynchonycteris naso; assembly: GCA_037038555.1. Taxonomy (NCBI): domain Eukaryota; kingdom Metazoa; phylum Chordata; class Mammalia; order Chiroptera; family Emballonuridae; genus Rhynchonycteris; species Rhynchonycteris naso. The sequence continues at coordinate 17,473,633 of CM072996.1, forward strand.
GGAACCGCTACCCCCAAAATCACAGATCACATCTTTCCTCTTTCTCATTCTGAAGTTCCTTCAGGGATTTCCTTGCTTAGGGATTAAGAAAGTACTTCTTATTACCTGGTGTAAATCTCCCTTGCTATTGTGGGCCACTTCCTCATCATCCCCAGTGCCGTTTTGAGAAGGAGGTGAACTGGTCAGGAACCAGACTATCAGGCAGTCCTTGGCAAGACGGAAGATCAAAGCAGGGAAGGGGGAAATAATCCACATGTTACTCAACATGCTCACGGTCAATTACAAAAGAGGAACTTAATGCTTGGCTTGCCTACTTGCAGAACTGGAAACTGCAGCTATTTCGTGAGACCAGAAGACTACAAGATTCAATAAGATATACAAGACAGACAGACTTAGCAAATGCAGACAGTTTTGCATGTCAGAGATTAGAGCATTTATGGTGCCCCCCACCCAACCCCACCACATGGGACATTGACTTTAGTTAGCAAATATAATAAGAAAAGAGGACACAGAATGTCTTTCCCATGTACTTTTAAAAATAACAACCCTTTACAGAACCCTTCAGTTTTACTAGGAGCCCGGCTCCAGCATTTTATGTACTTAGGTCTCTGAATCTTCTCTTCAATCCTGCTTGGTGGGTTCACGCATCATCTTTCTTTTCCCATTAGGGAAACTGAGGTACAGAGAAGTTGGATTCCTTTGCCCCAGGGTCCTACAGATAGGAACTGGGGGAGCCAGGGTTTGATCTGGACACCTGAGTTGTGTTTTCCTTGGATACTCTCTCTCTCTCTCTCTCTTTCTCTCTCTCTCTCCTGCTACCTCCCTTCAACTTTTTAAATGAAGTGTGATAAATGGAAGTCTAATGTGTACTACTGACCCTACCACCGCCTTATAGTACCTTCCCTGTCTGCTGTCTTCGTGTCTTTATTTAATGGCCACACTTTTTGAAAAAGTTGACTCTTTCTTCTCTCTGTACCAATTCACCCCCATTCACTCCAGGGTCGATTCCCTCCATCCAATGGAAATATGATGACTTCTTCTCATTTGTCATATATGACTTTCCCTATCTTTTGTAGTGTTTTCTATCTCATTTCTTATAATTTTGAAAGCCCTAACATATCTTTGATACCTCTCATTTCTTCCTGTCTGCACCCAAACCCCCAACACTATATAACCTATTAACAAAGCCTGTAGACTTTTCTTTCTGAAGAGTCATTCAAATATGTTCACTTTTACCCCGAGTGGCCCAAGCCTTGCCTGGACTATTCGTTGTAGCTTCCTGACTGGTTAACAGTGAGCCTTGCCCTCTCTAATTCAGTCTCTTCCTTTTAGCCAGAGTGATATTTTCAAAACTAAAACTTACATCACTTCCCTGATGAAAATCCTTAACTGGCCTCCAGTTGCTCCCAGGATAAAGACCAAGGTGTTTGCAGTGCCCAGCAAGGGGCTACTTGGCCTGGCCCTTCCAACTCCTTAAAACTCATCTTGAACCTCTGCCTCCTGGCTTTCTGTGCTTTAGTCACAGTGGTCTTCCAGTTTCTGGAAGATACTGGAACAGTGTCTGTTGTCATTCCAAAGAGCCCTTGTACATGCTGTTTCCTCTACTTGAAATGGGGTCCACCGTTCCACTTACTTCAATCCCCTGAGTTAACAGCTGCTATGTGCCCACTGCGTTGCCTTGCCGAGGCTTCTAGATGTGGGAAGGTCCCCCTGTTTGCTTGTTAGCTACTTGCTTGAATGCTTTTTATCTTTCTTCCATAGCAGTTACCGTAATTCTTAATTATGCTTTTATGTTGTGTAATTGGTTGATTAATGTCTGCCTCCTCTGTCTCCTCCTCCACATTTTGCTGTTTTCATCAATGATGACAACAGGTCCAGCAAAGAAGAAAAGGCAGGTAAACTCAAGAGCACAGGTCTTAGACAGGCATCTACTAAACCCTCGTCTCCTTGATCCCCTTCTGCCTCTCCTTGCAAAGGCAACGGAGCCTGTGTTTGAACGTTTGCACTAACAGCTTGCTCAGTGGCCCCCTGTAGCATCCTGGTTCCCTCACTTTTAGAATAGCCTTCTTTATATTGAGTCATAATATTTCCCTATTCCTTAGGAGACAGACTTCACTGGACCAGGGTCTGTCCAATTTTTCGTCCAGCATTGCACCAACAGCTTTAGTCCGGTGCCTGATGGATAGCAGACATTCCAGAAATAGATTTTTTGAGAATAAATGAATGGATGAGTGGAAGACAGACGAGTTACCCACTTGCCCTGGTCGGCTTCCATGTTGCTTTCGCGTATACTGGCTCCCTTCATCGTCTCAATAAGCCTGGGAAGGTTTCAGTGTGTGTCTTCACTTTACAGATAAGGAGACGGAGGCTCTGAAAGTGTAGGTACCACCCTCCGCAACCCCACAGGGCTAACAGCTATCAGAGCGAGGCCTGGAATCCCTTTCCCAGCCATCCCATGACCGACCACTCATTTGTCACACAGCCACCATTTATCTGAGGGTGTCCCGCGAAGATTGCCCCGGCCAGGACAGCGCCGGGGCTTCCAGGAACAGGGTGAGCTGCAGGCCCCGTCCCAGCTGGAACACAGCCCCACTCACCGGGGGGGGCGGAGGGGTGTTCTTCTTGGGTCATTAGGCAACATCAGTCAGTGGTGATGCTGAGGGCCCAGGGAGAATTCACAAACAATCCAGCTCTCTCTGTCCTTTTCTCTCCAATCTGAGAAGAAAATGAAGCCGTTCTAGATGTGCCTCCCAGTTCACCAAGCAGAGGCAGTGAGACCAGCAGGGGTCTGTCCCGTTACCCAGCCGGTCAGTCCATGCGGAGCCTGCTCCGCCCGGCAGAGCCACGCCGTTCCCAGCGTTTCTGAGCAGAATGGTTCCAGGTCATAAATTCAAGAGACATCCTCGAGGAATATGGCTTCTCCCTGGACTGTGTGTTTCTCTTCCTTTTTGTTTTGCTTTATCTCCAGATTTTCCCATTTTGGTGGGGGGGGACCCTTTATATCCCTGGTTCTTCTGCTATGCAGACCCCAAAACTATTGAATGTAGGAAAGTATAAAATACACGAGGGTAGAGAAAATAGTGGGATGACCCCCACCCTGATCAGCTCAGGCTACATTTGCGTCAACTGCTCTCACCTCGAACATTATGTAATTCTATGCATAAATGTGAAAGTTTGTATTTCTGGAAGATGAGGACTCAAAAATGTCCCCAATACCTTTCCCGTGTTCTCCAAATTAGCAATTCTTCTATACTGCGCTTTGTAACAGCCTGTGCTTGAATGCTCCCAACTAACACCTTGCTCAGTGACCCCTCAGCAACTGTGCTCTCGCTGTTAGAGCATCCTCCTTTTCTCCTGAGTCGGATGTCTTCCTGTACATTTTCTGTTCCTTTTGTGTCTAGTGCTGTCCATCTGCACCATCCTGAAATGGTCTTACCTATTGACTTACCAGCAGAGCCTGTGTTTTGGAATCCGTGAAACGGGGGTTCAAATATCAGCTTTGCCGCAAAATTTTCTGTGTGCTTTTGGGCACATTTGCTGAAAATGTTCAATTTCTGGTTTCTCATCTGAAAAATGGTATTCATAACATCTACCCCTTGGAGTTGTTTCATAGATTGACTAAGACAGTCCGTGTCAGGTGCTTAGTGACAGTGCTTGGCACATAGAAGCAGCTCAGAAAAGTCAGTCCTCTCTCCTTGTTCTTGGTGACAGTCTTTCAGGTACAGGAAGACACGTGAGGTCTCTGTTGGACTTTTCCTCCAGTAAACATTTCCACTTCCTTCAGGAGGTTTTCGTCTCAGGAGTCTGAGTCTTACCCCAGCCATCCTGATTATCCTAGCCTCTGAAGGATGGTCCAGTGCGTCTGTGTTCTTCTTAATGATATCTAATTTATGAATGAAGAGGTCAGAGTGCACAGAGACAGCCTCATTTGCCTGCAGAATTAAAGGTAGACACTAAGTCTCTTGAGTCCAGACTTTTGGATTTGCGGTGGGTCACCATGATTTCTATCCTTAGTACACATAGTAGGTATTCCAACTATAATGTGTTTTTGTTTTGTTTTGTTTTTCCGAAGTTAGAAGCAGGGAGGGAGTCAGACAGACTCCCGCCTGCACCCAACTGGGATCCACCCAGCATGCCCACCAGGGGGCGATGCTCTCTCTGCCTATCCGGGGCGTTGCTCTGTTGCGGCCAGAGGAGTTCTAGTGCCTGAGGTGGAGGCCATGGTGCTATCCTCAGCGCCCGGGCCAACTGTGCTCCAATGGAGTGTTGGCTGCAGGAGGGGAAGAGAGAGATAAAGAGGAAGGAGAGGAGAAAGGTTGGAGAAGCAGATGGGCGCTTCTCCTGTGTGCCCTGACTGGGAATAGAACCTGGGACTTACACACACCTGGCAGATGCTCTACCACTGTGCCAACCAGCCAGGACCCCAATTATAACTTTTGCGTGGCTGCAGGAAGCTGAAGCTGAGGAGAAGCTTCGTATTCCTGTCATGTAGCCAGTAGTTATGGAAGCAGGATTTAAGCATATGGCTTTTCTGGTTTCATAGCCCGTGGTCTCAGCATGTAAGCTGTAGAGATGATCTTATCATTGGCTCCTGTCTGCACACTCTGACCTGGGCAAACCACTCGATCAATAAGGAGCCTTTCTTGGATTCTAGGTTCCTTCCTGCCACTCTCCTTACATTACCCTCCCCTGACAGTAAAACCGCTTGCCCTGTTCTTACATTGTAAGTCATTTCTTAGGCCCTTGGAAACTGGGTTCTACTTTACCATCTAATTAGAGTTCTTGTCTCAAAACTCAGCAAAGAACTACTCTTAACTCAGTCCAAAGCCCTTTCTTTAACCCTTTTTTTTTAGGAGCATCAGTCCACTCTTAAGAGAGCTTGGGCTTGCCCTCTTCAACTCCAGCTTGCCCAACCGGAGTCTTTTCCAGAAATTATGGCTTCCCTTCAAATAATTGGGAAGGAATACCAGGAAGTGGAAACATGGTAGCTGCTTGGGGGTAGGCAAGCACGCACTCGTGAGGTTCTGTCCATCCACCGTGGGGTTTCTCTCGTGGTTGTTTGTTGCTCCTCAAATGTACAGATACTCACTTTGAATGGACTTGGAGAAGATGAAGATAGAGATCTATGCCTATGGGGAGGTATACTGATGCGCAGTAAGTCTTCACTTATCATCAGTAGGTTCTGTAACATCACACAAAACAAAACGATGTATAACACAGTCAGTTTTACTATAGTCTATTTGATATAAATAAAAGTTAAGCTCCTGTGGCATCTCACCAATATTGTGATGAAACAAAGTAGGACAACATGACATCATTCGAGGACCTGCTGCTATCCATAATACTTATGCATACCTGCAATTGACATACATGAGTTTATTTACTTTTTTATTTTCAGAAGGATATTAGTTGTATTTAAGTTGAACAGACTTATTAGTGACACTTTGAAATGTTAGAGTTTTAGTGAGAGGTCATTTATAGGACCCCAGATTTCAAGCCAACCAGATACAGATTTGAATTTCAGATTTTGTGCTCACCTGTCAGATGGCATTGACAGATGACTTGGCCTACCTGAGCTCCATTTTCTTATTCTTAAGATGGAGTTATAAGACAACCTGCTTCCGAGGGTGATTCTGGATATTACATAAGATGATAGCTGTAAATGAAAGGAGGTGTAAGAACAGAAAAAACCTAGACTTACATTTTCATTTTGCACATACTCTGAGTGATAACTGAATTACTCAGGGTCTCAATGAAGATAACGTAGAGTTTCTGTTAGGGTGGGTAGATTGTGTGTGCAAAGCACTCACTCAGCAGTGTGTAGTATGTTTAAACACTTGATCAGTGTTAGCTTCACTTTGTTTCCTCTTCTTTCATCTCTTTTCCTCTTCTATCCTCTCTTTCTTTCCTTCTTTTCTCTTCTGCTTCTGCTTTGGTCCTGATTACAGCACCCAGCACAGGGTAGGTGCATAATAAGTATCAATTGTCTTACCCTCAGGCATCCAGTGATCTGCAAACAAAAAGGGTTCACAGAAAGTAGGCAAACCGTACTTACCCAGAAGCAGAGAATCTTGTTTCTGGCAGTTGACTCTGATGTTATATTTTCTCCCATTGGGAAAAAAAATGTTAAAAATAATAAAAAAATAATTATGAGCATAGATGTGTCTAGAATTACTCTTGTCTATAAATAATTATAAATGACAGCTTTATGAAGTTCATCAGTTTGATTCCAGCTAGAGAGGCCCCAAGTTCAGGGCTTTGTCAGTAGTCATTTATTATCAAATACATGTATATGTGTGGATCCATGAAGACGTGGCATTATTTTAGACACTTTATAAATGATCCTTGTAACATTCCTCATTGATAGAGGCATCAACCTATCCCTATTTGACACATGTGCAAAGTGAAACAGTTGAAGCCACTTCTGTCAGTTAGCTTAGAGACAGCACCAAGAGTTGAACCCAGAGATTTGATTCCAAAGACCATTCTCTTTAGCTCTATGCTCTGCCATTCACAGCCACCTCAACCACATATCTGAGGCTCCCTCTCAAAGGCAAAGATAAGATCAGTCTGGGGCTAGACCCCGCATGTCCCCTCCTCTCCTCTGACCTTTCTTTCCCTGCCCCCACCCACAGGCCCAACCATGGCAGCCCCACCAGCTGGAGAGACTCCCTCCCTCAGAGGCCTCCTAAGGGAAAATTGGTGTACTGGAAAAATGAGGTCACCAGTGGCCACAGAAGGGAAATTTCACAGTTCTTTATTCAGGAAATCACCATTAACCCAAGCTAGCATTTAGCAGCATAAACTCCACAGTCTTGGACACATCCTCCACTTGGAACCTTCCCACCCGCCTCTCATCTCCAGATGTTCTTACCGCAGGGGAGAGGAGTTGCTATCTCTCAAAGGACAACAGGCCTTAAAAGACAAGTCTTGTCTGTTGGGTGGGGCTGGGATCCTTGGCGAAAGGCTTTCCTTAGGAAAAGCGTGTGAGTCCTGTCCAGGTTTCCTCTTCCAGGACCGAGTGGGCCCGAGACAACGCCTTGTCGAAGGCAGGCTCTGAGAGGAGGAGCCATCCTCCGAAGAACTTGGATTTGCGCTAGAGACTAAGAAGCCCTTGGCAGTTCAAGGTCACGGGGCAAGATGCCTTGGGAAGATGACTCATAGTTAGATGGATGAGCTACTGATATGGCTGTGTCTTCTCCCTGGAGTTATAACTGATGTTTCCCATTGCTCATAATTGGTCTGCTATTCATCACTTTCATAATTGCTATCAGCTCAGTGACAGGCAGGACAAATGGTCTGGAGATAGTTTGGAACAGTGTAAGCACAATCTATTGCTCTGATGACTGAGCAGGTCTACTAGGATGACATAGAGGGGACATCCGAAGAGCTCCCAGTCTTCTACTCCTCAGAATTTACCACTCATGCACGCAACACTTACTCATGCAACAAACATGCATGGAGTACCTAGACAGGCCTTGTGTAAGGAGCTTATGATACAATAAGACAAAGAACTCCAAGTTCAGTGGAGAGAAGGGACATCCAAATAAATAATCCAGTAAAATATTGTAGTTCACTAACAGATGTGTTGCCCAAGGTGCAGTAGGGGCCTTTAATTCTGCCGGGAAGTCAGAGAAGGGTTTCTAAAAATGATTGCAGTTGTAGTGTAGTGGGTCCTAAAGAATGAGTATGATTTGATCAAAGGCAGAATGCAGGAAAGGCAGGATAAGCCAAGGGAAACCACATGCAAAGACACAGTGGCATAAAAGTTTGCTTCCTGTCTGGTCCATGACAAGTGGTTCAATGTCACTGGTATGTGGGATGGGGGCAGGCTGTGGTGGTGGGGTGCGAGGCTACAGAGATTGTTTGGCACCGCTGCACGAAGGGCCCTGTGTGCCAGGCTAACAAGCAGAATGTTTATACTTGCGTTAGTCAAAGCTTTTTAGTGGTAAAAAACAGGAACCCACTGAAACTTTCTAAGCAAAAGGGAAAAGGAGAAATGATTATAGTAATATAGAGACTTCTCGTGTAACTCGAGGGCAGAGTGTGGCTGCGGGGAGCCTCTCTTAGCAGTGGCCCTAGAGCCTATCACCTCTGCCTCTCCCTGTACTTACGTTCCTTCCTTCTGTCTCTCTCTCTCCTTCTCCCTCCCACCCCCTGCTTTTCTGGCCTCCATGCATGTCACTCAATATGATGACCCACCCTAGCCAAGTCCAGCTTTGTAGCTCATACCCGTTGAAGCACTCAGAAACACCAGTGAACATGGGAATCTCAATTTCCACACACACACACACACACACACACACACACACACACAATCTGATGGGTCCAGTTTCAGCCAAGGAGTCAACTTTGGTCTCATTTACCCTTGGCCAAAACCGGGTTGTTCCACTCATACAGGACCACCAAACTGTCTCTTATATCTGATACTTGAAAGAGAGCTATTAAAATCCTGTAGATTTTTTGGGTCTCCAACTGCAGTTCCTTCACCAAGGGGATACTCTTTTGACATGCTAAGATAGACCCAAGTCACACAATAAAGAGATAGAGACCCTTGAAAATAATAGTACAGAAGAATCCCCTGAGAGTGTCTCAGATCACAGGTTCCAGAGCAGCTCTCCTTGGCTTCCCATTCAGTGGGTCTGAGTTCGGTCTGGGAACCCGAATTTCTGACAAGTGCTTCCAGTTTTTAAGGAGGTTCACATTATGAGAACCATTTCGGGGGGAAATCTATCATTTTAATATTAAATCCAACCCAAGCCTATCGTGGAGTGGAATATGCAGTTTGCATACAACTTACAGAAGAGATGTCAAAGAAATGTTGCTCTTGTACCTTCTGACTCTTGGGATGCTTCGTATAAGAAAAGCTTATAAACCCTTCCATGTTTTACTGGAGGATGTTGGAGATTTTTGAGTCAAGAGCTTTGGCTCTTCAATCTCCTGGGTTGTTCTCAGTGGTAAAGGTTGCTACGCGTAGGAGCGTGGCGAGGTTCTGAGCACAGAATGATCCCGAGGCTTCGGGCCAGGAGGAAATCTTCCGTGCTAAGTCCAACACAGGGGAAGGAGCAGAGAGAGATACAACAAAACTCGTGTTCTTAATGTTAATTAATTTATGATGGACCGATTGAGGAATTGTATCGTGGACCCCTCCTCTCTGTCAGGCAGTAGGGATTAAATAGTAAACAAAGAAGACAGGGCCCCGACCTCAATTTATACACCGTCTATTAGGAGAGACAGAAGAGCAGTGGAATAGACAGTGAAATAGAACATAGTAAGATAAGTTTTATTATAAGGAAAGGCGGGGGAAGATGTGTTATAAAGGAAGGGGCGTGCCCCAGCTTTAGAGGGCCAGGGAAGGTTGTCTGCAGGGGATGGTCTCCCAGCTGAGAGGTGATGGATTAGTCACTGGGGAAATGATTGGGTGGGGGAAGCGTGTTCCAAGGAGAGGAAATGGCGTGTAAAAGGCTGGAGGTGGAAAAGCATGGCTGGAGAACAGAGTATAAGAAGGGTATTAGCAAGAGGGGAAGCCAGAGGGGGAAGCAGAGGCCAGAGACTGGGGGGCCTGACATGAACACAAAGGCATCCAAATGACTCACAGGCGTCGAGTGAGAAGTGGCAGAAGTCTGTGGCCAGACAGGCCGATCGTGGTGGGCCCGGGTCATCAGGTGCAACCCAGGGTCTGGTCTGGAAGCCAGAGCAGGGACCTGAGCTGGCTGCCTGGGGAAGACTTAGCAGAAGTTGGGGCAGCTTCAGGGGGAGCTCCCCGTCCTTCTTGCATGCATGGGGTTGCCAGAAGGTCAGGGTCTCCGACACAAGAACATTCAACACCCTTATTTAACAGAAGAGATAACAAGTCCCAGAGAGGAAGGCTGACGCGACCAGCGTCGCAGTTACTGACGGAGCTGGGGTGAGTTCTCTGTTCTGAGTGGCTCTTGGCTGGCAGAGGACTTTGTGGCCAGCCTAGAGGTTGGGTGGGGATTCCAAGGACAGGAACACTTGGGAAATGCTGCACTTTATACATTACCTTCTTAGGGCTTCTGGGTCCTATTAGCATATGAATGCCTCTGAAAGGTCTATGTGGAGCAATCTATTTGGTTTTGTTTGATCAGGTCTTTCTCAAATTTATTTGACCACACAGACAACCTTTCTCCCCCCCCCCATTTTCTTGAACTCATATCAGTTAATATTCCTTTAAACTCTTGTCCCTGAAAACACAATTTGGAGTGTTGTTTTGGGTAAAAAAAATTACCTGAGACTGATTGCCTGATGGAACAAGGTAAACTGGTCACCCTGTCGCCTCCTGAGAATATGTCACACACCTCAACGCCTGTCTGTCTTCAATAAGTAGGAAGACTGACCAGGGCAGAGAAGAGGATTGAGTCTTTGCAGTCCGACTTTTGTTCAAATCCTAACTCCGAGTCATCTTAGATTCGTGACGTCGTTCAAGTCAGCTGATCACAGGAGCCCCCAAACTTTTTAAAAATTTTAACTTTTTAAAAAGTTTCATGGAAGGCCATGTGACCTAAATACAGGCTTCCTATGGGAATTAAAGTGGCTCCTAGTGATCAAGCCTGTAGGCTTCAGACTTCAAAGAAATTGAGTTTGAATTTTGCTCTGCCAGATAGTGGTTATGTGACATGGGAGAGGACCCCAAACACGCCGGGGCTGCAGTCTTACCCTTGCATAACGAGAGTGACAGGCGTGCCCAGCTCGTGGTGCGGCTGTGCAAATGGATGGACTCTCTTCACGGCAAACATGGAGCTCAGCGTCTGGCGTATATACGCTCCAGAATGCTCACTGTTATGTTAATGCATTAAAACCTAGCACTTCATCTTCTCCACGAGATGGATGAGAGCTGAAATATGGGGTGAACTGACAAGAAAAACAGCCCCTTGCCCGAGGATCACGGAGATCCATCACCGTGTGTCTGTACATCTTGTGAAACAGACAGCTGCCAGAGCCCTGTGCAGGGGCGTCTCGGTGGGTTGTATATTTATTTTTCTAATATTTTTTCATTAGCCTAGGTAAGTGTGGCAAGAGGCGGTGGGTTGGCTGGCTCTAAATGCCTTCCACCCGTCTCCCAGATTAACAAGCTCTTCGGTCGGGCTCTCATCAGTCAGGGGAGAATGGCTCGAAAAGCCAAGTTCGTCCTGACAGGGGAAATTAGCTGTCGTTTACGTGATTTATAGAGCCATAGATTAAGCTGCACAATTTCTCATCTAGCAAGTGGGTCCTTGCCATTTAGTATTCCTTCATGGTAGGGCCTTATGAATAGGGGAGGAGGGATTTCTGACTCCGAGGCTGAAAATGGTGGGGGTACGTGTGTGGGGCAAGGGAGGTCAGGGGACAAAGCTCGGGCGTGGAGTCAGAGAGCCTCTGACTGATCGCACTGTATGTGGGGGACCCTGGGACAGTACGGTCTACTCTCTAAGCCTCCCTTGTTCATCTGTGAGGTACTGCAGGCAGGAGGAATTGCGCTGCACAGGTTGTTGAGAGGCTGATAGGAGCTCATAGACAGATGCCCTAGCAGCCGGCCCAGAACCAGGAGATGCTCGTACGTGTCTCATCTCTTCACCCCACCGGTCCCTTTCTTCAGAAACCATCAGTGGCATTCTTGTCATCTGTGTGACGTCCTCTATAGGGAGGAGGTTAGCTGGCAGGAGTTTCTTAAATGGGCTTTATTTTCTAGAGAAGTTTTAGGTTCCAGGCAAAATTGAATTGATATGTTTGTTTGTTTACTTTAAAAAAATTTTTTATGAAAGGATAGTCACCATGATGGTATATGAGTGTCAGGTGTACAACATGGAGTTCTGACTGTTTTAGACCTTAGTATGTGAAATAAATAAAAGAAGAGAAAAAGGAAGAGAGAGAAAGGGTGGGGGGAGAGTCTGCTCCCACCACTGTCCACTGTCTCTTGACAGCCACTGATGTTCCAAAAAGAATAGGTCAAAATGGTCAACCCCATTTATTTAAAAAGATAATTGAGTGTTAAGTACTGAGTTCCTATATACTCTCTGCACTTGCCCCCCTGAACACACTGAGCCTCCCCCTCCCACAATACCCCACCCCAGGTTGTAAGAATCAGTGAACCCACACGGACACATTATCACCCGTAGTCTATAGTTTACCTGAAAGTTCACTGTTGGTGTGCATTCTCTGAGTTTTGGTATTAAATGTATAATAATGTATGTCCACCATGAACCTATCAGATGGAACAGTTTAACCACCCCCAAATGCTTTGTGCTCTACCTGTTCATCCTCCCACCCCTCCCCCACCCTTGCCAACCACTGATCCTTTTACTATCTCCATAGTTTTGCTGGGCAGGAATTTTTTTTTTTTTTTTTTTTTTTTGCAGATTCCAGGCAGTGGATCTAGGACAGGAGGTTTTAAAGGGGATGGGAAATTGTGGGCAGCTTTGAGAAAAAGCAAAATCCAGGACACATCAGACAATGCTCAGAACCAGCAATGCTCTGAACTAAATGTCCAAGCCGAAGAAAGTGCAGGTGACAGTAAGGCCCAGAGAGGGTAAGAGACTTACTGAGGCCACACAGCAAGGTAATCAGAAAATGTGTGCATTTCCTAGAACTCCCCTATCCTAGTCTCTCCTCTTTGCGTGGGTTCTATCCTCTTCTTCTGGGATTTTATCTACTCCTGTGGCTTCTATTATATTGAACCATATGAAATTGCTGACTTTTGATCTACAAAAATGGTAGTTACCTATGCCATTTCCATTGGCCCATGCCCATTGAATACAGTGAAAAATTGCAGTGTATGCTAATGGTGGTGGTGGTGGGGATCAGGAGTGTAAATAACACCTTTAAAACATGGATCATCTCCATCAGAATGTTTATTTGGAAGTTTTCTGTATCAGAGCGCAGGCTCTAGAGCCAGATCAGATCTAGAAACAGGGTCCAAATCCTGGCTGTGTCACTTACTAGCTCTGTGACCCTGGGCACAAGTTTAAAGATGGACATAGTGACCAATTCTACTGTGCAGGCTGTTGGGACAGTTAAATGAGTTAATACAGCGAAGGTGCTTTGCGTGGTGGTGAGGAGTGGAGCGTGTAGAGTGGGGAGAGCTGTGCTTGGCTTGTAGTGAGCACTCGGAGTAACTCCTCTTCACACCTCTGCCTGGGCATGGCTGTGCTGCCCCCTTCAGTCCTGCCTGTGCTCGCCAGTCCCTCCTGTCAATCAAACACGTGGGGAAACACTATCACTAATATCCTCTGGTTCGTGAGAATATTGCTCATGGTGGAAGCGGCTGAGAGAATGGACCTCAGGATCGGAGGACCTGAGTTCAAGTTCTGGTCCTTCTGCTTTTTAACGGGGTGACTTCGAACAGGCTTTTTTGCCCTCTGAACCTAAGTGTCCACATCTGTCACCTGGGGATGGTACCAGCAGACTCTGTCTCATAGGCTCTTGGCAGGATTTAAGGAGATAATGCATGTTAAAGCGCTTAGCACAATCTCAGTAAGTGCTGTTATTATGTGTGTTTCCTGTCCCACAACGTAGCAGATGAGTGGCTCAAACCTGAGCCCAAGCAGGGGCGACCTCATGCAGTGGGTGTTATTGAGCAGGAAAATCTTGGTTTGTTTCTACTGGATTTTCATGACATGAACTTGGACAAGTCTCTTCCCCTCTTTGGATCTCTTCTTCTGTGAAGTTGTTAGGACCAGTATCTCCTTGCAAACTCCACCAGATCTAAATGACAGGGACCTGTGACAAAGGGTATGCGTTTATGCATTTCAGAGCCCCTCAGCTCCCGGATATGCATGAGCTGGAGGTTTTTACTTCCCTTTGTCCCAGCTGCTCCTCAGATGCTCCCTCCTCCAAGCCGTCTTCCAGGGTTGCTCAGAGGTGAATACCTGCTATTTCCAGTTATTTATTGCTACGTAATCCCACAAATCCCGAATCCATTAAAACAGCAATGTTTTCTCTCTGATCGTTTTGTGGCCTGAGTGGACAGAGCTGGGCATTCTTACTCAGCTTACTCACGTGACTGCAGTCAGCCGGTGGTGATGGCCGGAGCCATCTTCAAGGCTTGCCTGTTCACATGGCCCGCAGATGACCTGGGGGTTCACTAGGGCCTCAGCTGGGTCTGTTGACTGGACTGCCCCACAGCATGGTGCTTGGGTTCAAAGAGCAAATGTCCAAAGAGGCACGTGGAAGTGGCCAGTGTTGTAAGGTCTCGACCCAGAAATTGAAGGGACAACACTTTTTTTTGGTCAAACAATGCCATCAGAGAGCCCAGACTCAAGGGGAGGAAACCTAGATCCCACCTCTTTTTTTATTCTTTTTGTATTTATTTTTCCGAAGTCAGAAGTGGGGGTGGGGGGTAGGCTGCAATCGGAGCCCTTCTAGCACCTGAGGCAGAGGCCGTGGAGCTGTCCTCAACACCTGGGCCAACTTTGATCCAATGGAGCCTTGGCTGTGGGAGGGGAAAAGAGAGAGAGAGAGAGAGAGGGAAAGGACAGGGGGAAGGGTAGAAAAGCAGATGGGCGCTTCTCCTGTGTGCCCTGGCCTGGAATTGAACCCGAGACTTTCACACGCCGAGCTGACGCTCTACTGCTGAGCCAACTGGCTAGGGCTTAGATCCCACCTCTTGATGAGAGAAATGTCAGAAGTATTTAGGGATATGTTTTATTTATTTATTTACTTTTATTTTTATTTTTTTTATTCAGTGAGAGGAGGGGAGGCAGAGACAGACTCCTGCATGCACCCTAACCAAAATCCACCCAGTAAACCCACTAGGGGGTGATGCTTTGCTCATCTGAGGTGTAGCCCCGTTGCTCAGCAACCAAGCTTTTTTGTGTGTCTGAGGCAGAAGCCATGGAGCCATCCTCAGCGCCCGGGGCCAACTCACTCCAACTGAGCCATGGGTGCAGGAGGAGGAGGAGGAGGAGGAGAGAGATTCCCTGACTGAGAATCAAACCTGGGACATCCACATGCTGGACTAACCCTCTACCACTTAGTCAACTGGCCAGGACTGGGGTGTATTTTAAAGCAGGGGTGCTCAATATGTCGATTGTGATCTACTGGTCGATCGTGAAGGAAGTGTGGGTAGATCGCATGACATTAAAAAGACATTTGTCTTTTGATTGGCATACAGGGTAGCCAATCTGACGTCTGAACTTTTGACACCCTACGCATGTGCATTAAACCGCGCTAACTTGTTCAGTTACATTGCTGAGTAGTTAGCCTTCAATTTATTTAAACTAAATACAACGAAGGGTATAAAAATGAGTGCCATAGCTGGTCCGAGTAAGAAGCCTAAATCCTACCACTTTCATACAGAATGGGAGGGGATTTTTTTCACTATGTCATATTCTAAGTGTGTTTGCCTCATCTGTCTGTGTGCCATTGCTATTCCAAAGAAGGGAAATGTGGAGCAGCTTTTTCGGACTGTTCATAAAAACTATGACATTGACTTTCTTCCGAAAAGAGAGTTTAGAAGGAGAAAGGTGAAAGAAGAATACACAATATTAAATAGTAATAATAGTAACTTAAATACTGATAATATAGAAGAAATAATTTTATGTTTTGCATTTTTATTGTAGGTAGATCATTTTGACTTGGTCATCTTATAAGTAGCTCACAAGCTGAAAAAGTGTGGGCACCCCTGTTTTAAAGTCACCAGAGCTGCCTTTCTCCTCTGTTTGGTGGGGGGGGGCACAAAAACTTAAGTCAATTAATCTCACCTACTTCTCTCTCCAAATGGGTTTTCATAAATGCTGCTTAATTATTCAGTCAGTTTGTAGCAAGATGGCCAGTTAACCTCCTGACTGTATGGGCATATCAACAATTCTCATTCTATTCCTCCCCAAATGGGAGCTCCAGCCCTTGGCTTGCAGCTCCTGTGACTACCAGGGACTTGAGTGATGGGCACTTCCTGCAGGCACTCCTGTGGCGTGTGCTGATGACTGAATGGTGGATAGCACCAGTGGGTCGTATCCTCAAGGTCTAGGCTGGACTAGGAGCCACTATATCTGCTTCTGCATAAGCACTGCCAGAATGTCCTCTTCAGTCCTTCCCGTGCTCATCAATCCCAGGTCCTCCTCACCGACAAACATGTGCTCAGCAGGGGCTTAGCAATTAGTCTCCCTACAAAGCTAGGACACCACCCACTCTCCTCCTCTCCCATGTCTGGAGCTTTTTAGTTTAAACCTTCCAACACTTTCTTGGCAAAAAAAACCAATCAACCCATTCTCCTTAGCAGTAATCTCAAATGTCTTCAAAAGGGGTTCCACCTCTGTGCCCCATCCTGAACCCCATTTCTATGGCTTCATGGAAATTTCGTCTTTCTATGGTGACCAACGGCTTTTCTGCCATCACTTTGGCTAGAAGTGAAAAGCAACAGCGACTTTGCAAGTTTTAGCCCTGGCAGGGCACCCTATAACAGAGCTCTGGAATTCAACACACATTTGGGACCCTGCTATGCTTTGACTCTTGCCTGAAGCTAGAGACGTGGAGATAAATCAGTGGCTGAAAGAGTTCACAGTATGTTAAGCAAGGAGGAAACATCAACAAGGAAGTTGCAGTGAAATGCGAAGTGTGCAGAAACAGAATGAGATGAGTAAGAGACACAATCTCCCAAGCGTGGCTGGGTCTGTTGGCCACGGTGAGGACAAAAATGGTGCCAAGCCTGACCAGGCGGTGGCGCAGTGGATAGAGCATTGGACTGGGATGCGGAGGACCCAGGTTCGGGACCCCAAGGTTGCCAGCTTGAGTGCGGGCCCATCTGGCTTGAACAAAAAGCTCACCAGCTTGGACCCAAGGTCGCTGGCTCGAGCAAGGGGTTGCTCGGTCTGCTGAAGGCCCGCGGTCAAGGCACATATGAGAAAGCAATCAATGAACAACTAAGGTGTCTCAACAAAAAACTGATAATTGATGCTTCTCATCTCTCTCCATTCCTGCCTGTCTGTCCCTATCTATCCCTCTCTCTGACTCTCTCTCTGTCCCTGTAAAAATATAAATAAATAAATAAATAAAGAAATAAATGGCACCAAGTGTCAGACCAGTGAGCGGGGTCAGGCCAGACCTGGGTTCAGCAGCCGTGGTGCTTGAGTTCTGGGTGGGAAAGAAATCAGAGCCATGACTGAAGATCTAAGAGAAAGTTTATTCCGTCACAGGGGTAGAATACATGGGGGAAGGGTAGAGGACACACCTGGGAGTAGAGGGAGGCTGCTGGAGGAAGAGAAGGGGAAAAGCATGGGTCGGTCTGCTCTGGGGAGGGAGAACACACTGTGTCCTCTGTCCTAAGGACGTTTAAGGGTGAGATTTTAGGGGAGTCCCCAGGGGAGGATTTTGATAGAATAATCATCACCTCTCCAGGTGCATTCACTCAGGGTTGTGGCCTCTACTGATTGGTCGGCACCAGAGCAGGGGACCTTACTCAGTGCAGCTGCTCCTGATGTCAGCCACGGAGTCACTTGTCTGGCTTTGCTGTTCTGGGTCTGGAGCTGACACACAGCCGAGGCCTGGCCTGGCCTGTCGTCCTTGCTTTGGTGACCTTCTGTACCTGGCCTGTCATCTATGCTCTGCTCACATCTGTCTAACTGCTTAGCCCAGGTCCTGATGGACAGGAAGTTTCCGAGAGGTCAGCAAGGAGGAATGAGTGGAGGACGGGCGTTTTAGTCCAGAGGCAGAGCATGAGAAGAGGCTGGTGCAGGACTGTTACTATGAGAAGACGGATTGTGCTGGGTCACAGCGGGTGCAGTGGGAAGAAGGGACATGGGCCACAGGATGGACAACGAAGGACTCCGAAAGTCAGGCTGATGACCCGGAGGTGTTGTCCAGACAGTGCTGGAGCTTGCAAATGGACGAAAGCAAGGGGAAGAATGAGAGAGAATGTGTTAGAGAGCGGGAGAGCTTGCTGGCAAAGGTGGCCGTGGGGCCAAAAGGCCAGTCCCAGGGCAGGGACCACTGCCTAGAAATGAGGTATTGCTAATCGTGCCAGAGACAGCCGTGGGACCAGGGAAGAGAGGTTGGTCTTGAAACATGTTATGAGAAAAGGGAGGAACCCGGGTTGACCCTCCATTTTAGGCTAGAAGCACCAGATTGATGGGTGCTGTTCACTGACATCAGAAATACAAGTAATCTTGGCGAAGAAGAGGATCTCACACACACACACACACACACACACACACACACACACACACACTTTCTTTGAGTTGAATCATTTACATGTTGGTTTGTTTCGTTCAGCGTTCCTTATGAACTTTTAATTCAATCCAACAAATACTGGCTGATTGACATTACCTGCTGGCTACTGTATTAGGCACCAAAAAGGAGCTAGGGGTAGAAAGGTAATAATTATTTTGTCTCTAGAAGACTTTCTACCTCAATTGCCAATGCATTGGGTACTGGTAGGAACAATCCTGGTAGAGATAACTAAATCCATTAAGCTTTAAGTGAGGACTTTAGGCCATCATTTTGGTCACACAGACCAGAACCGCCTTAATATCAAACATAACACACTGGGTGTCAACCCTCAAGTATAATTTTTAGTGTGAAAAGCAAATACAGTCATGGTCACTATAGAGTATGGAATTTAATTTGTGGATTTAGTGACAGTCTATATAGATGGCCCCAAGTGCCTTACTCCAATGTGGAATGTTTACTTAAAGCTTAAGATACCTATGACACTGTCAACATTCTCAGAGCTGGAAGGACCACTTCCTCTGCATCCCCAGAGCCTCTTGTGTGTGTTACTTCACAGCGCTTGAACCATATTAATTGTAATTGTGTTTGTCTTCACCATTAAACCCTGGGTCCTTTGAAGTTAGCTACAGGCTTTTCATCTCCTTTTTTCAGTGTTGAGACAGCACGTGGTTTGGAGTGAATGTTTATTAAACTTAATTAAACCTTCAAAAATGTATCTCCTGTGCCTTCATTTTGCAGATGGAGAAATTGAGGCTTAAAGAGAGGAATAATTTATACGCGTTCGCATATGAAAGTAACAATAGAGTGAAAAATAATAATAATAAATCCTAGTTTATTTTGATTGCTTAACATTTTTGTGGCTGTTTTCTCCTCCTGCCCAGCTCCCTTTGCTAGCTAATTAGCCAGAAGTTGGAAGCATTTATAAGTCGTGGAAATGCAAACCTTCTTTGTTATGAAAACCAATGGCCATGCAAATATAGCCCTTAGCCCTGTATTAAGTACTGGATTTGTTTCTTCAGTCCCTTCACTTAGTCAAAAGCCAGGAGTCAACAATGCCTCCAGTGTAAGGTTTCATTTCCCTCTGAGAACACACACAGACACACACACAAACAAGGCCTAAGCACGTGATTCAATCAGAGCAGCTGAAAAGGATGTTTTGGATGAAATCTTGGCATGTATTGTTCCCGTGTGGACCTGGGAAAAGTCAGAGGTGCCAGGATTCAGATGGACTTCAGTTTAAGTTCTCACTTCTCCATGCTCATCTGTGAATGGACACAGCACCCGCCCCAGAGGACGATGGTGAGGATTAAAAGGAGGAAGAGTCATTTCATCACAAAGTCACTGTCTTACGTGGGGACCAGGCAGCTAGTCTTCCCAGGCCCCTGTATCTGCCTCAGTAACAAGCCTCAGATGAGATGATTTACAGAGTGCATTGAAGCTGGAACGTTCTCTGAGTCTCCTCCCTGGAGAGCTAATTGGATTCAGGATGGAGTGTTGCAAGCGCTGGGGACGTCAGGAAAGAGTGATCCTTTGCTGACACAGCGCTGGCCTCCGCTGCCTTGCGAGGGCTCCCTGTTTGATGTAGGCCTTTTATCAGGGTGTGTTTGTGCGCCTTCCAGGGTTGGCCTGGCCCTTCCACCAGTCCCCATTCTGTTCCTCAGGGTTTGGGCGGGAGCCAGAGGATGTGGAGACTTACAGACAGGATTTCTTCCCCCAAGAGCCGCTTGGATGGTGAAACCCACAAAGTCCAGAGAGATGTTCTGTTTTGTTTTCCACAAGCTCAAGCGACTATTGTTTACAGAACATGCATGCGCGCGCACATACACACATGCGCACATACACGCAAAAACGAAAACACACACACAAACAAAACAGGATGTTCTCTCTCCTCTCCTTGCTGGAGTCTAAGGCAGTCTCTTACCATCTGCGTCACTTTCTCCCGTGGCCCTGGATTGCACCATTATGGTAATTAGGCCCTGAGTGCTGGCTGGAGATGTTAGAGAATCCAGAGTCATGAGCAGTTGTGCACGTTAATTTCAGTAAAGGGGGAACCTGCAAATGGAGGGGGAAACAGTCTTGTCAGTCAGCGTGACTTCATGCCACCCCATCTGGTTTGTGTCCCCATGAGAGCATCCCCCTCTGATGCTGGTAGGAGAACAGACATTTGTTCTGAGCCCAGGTTGTGCCGTGCGGTAGGAACAGTGCTGTTACTGTGCGCTAGACCCTGGCTCACCTACTCAATATGCAAACATTGGGCGGGGTAGATTTACACTCAAGGAGAAGCTGTTTATCTGAAGTCCACATTTCAACTGGGCATGCTGTGTTTATTTACTAAATCTGGCATCTCTGCTTGGGGTTCATCTAAGACCCTGCAGATTTCAATAGGAAAGGTCTGGGTTTGGGAGTCACAGAGATGTGGGCTGGGAGTCTACTACTGCTATGTACTCGCTATGTGATCTTGAGAACTCTGGTTCCTGAGTCTGTCAGCTATTAAGTGAGTAATGTGAGATCTGCGTTTCAGGACTGTCGTTAGGATTACATTTCTTTTAATGCCTTTAAAGCACCTTAATCTGTGTAATTAGGTGCTCTGTGAACATTTGCTTTTATTATAATTTAAAAAAAATTGTTTGGATTGAGATTCTTAATTCAAGGGAACTTAGATAATTTATTTATACTCTAGGGAAGGATGTAGGTAAGAACATATGGCAAGAATACTTGGAGCCTCCATATCAGAGGCACCGGGAGAAACATGAAGGGCTTATACGATAACCATGTTGTACACACCTTCTCCTGTCCATCTGTGTCCTGGGTAGCTAAGGAAGCCGCTGCTTGACCCACTGTACACACACGTGCTCCGCCTGAGTCTTTGGAATAGCACAGGATGGAAAAGTGACACCTGGGTGGTCAGGTGCCCTCGGTCATAGGCCATGTGAAGTTCTCATTCATGAAGTACACAGAAAGCAAAGAAGAGAAAAGGAAGGAAGGAAGGAGGGAGAGAGGGAAAGGAAGGAGGGAGAAAGGGAGGGAGGGAAGGAAGGAAGGGAGGGAGGGAGGAGTGGGAGGAGCAAGAGAAAGAGAGAGAGAGAGAGAAAGAAAGAAAAAAGAAAGGAAGGGAAGGAAAGAAGAAAATAAGGGAAGGAATGAAGGAAGGAACAAAGGAAGGAATGAAGGAAGGAAAGAAAATAAAGAAAAGGAAGGAAGGGAGGGAGGGAGGGAGGGAGGAAGGAAGGAAAGAGAGAGAGAGAGAGAAAGAAAGAAAGAAAGAAAGAAAGAAAGAAAGAAAGGGAAGAAAGAAAGGGAAGGAAGGAAGGAAGGAAGGGAGGGAGGGAGGAAGGGAGGGAGGAGTGGGAGGAGCAAGAGAAAGAGAGAGAGAGAGAGAAAGAAAGAAAAAAGAAAGGAAGAAAGGGAAGGAAAGAAGAAAATAAGGGAAGGAATGAAGGAAGGAACAAAGGAAGGAATGAAGGAAGGAAAGAAAATAAATAAAAGGAAGGAAGGGAGGGAGGGAGGAAAGAAAGAGAGAGAGAGAGAGAAAGAAAGAAAGAAAGAGAAGAAAGGAAGGAAGGAAGGAAGGAAGGAAGGAAGGAGAGAGGAAGAGAGAGGACATAGTTTGTTACTGGCAAAGGTGTAAGAAGCCCTGAGTTTTAAAAAGAGCTGTCACACACTCTGAACCCCAGTGTCCTGAGATGCCAGTGTAAAGGGACTGACTGCAGCACAAGGCCGCCTGTACCTGGGCCCCTGCCTAGTGCTGCAGTGCTCGTTCATCGACTCGGTGAATGTTGACGAAGTAACTGTGCTCAGCCCAGAGAACACTGGTGGGAATAAGATAGGACCCGTGCCCTTGGTGGGATCAGAACGTGTTGGGTGAGACAAGCAGAGGACTGTGGTGGTAGGTGTGGTCTAGTGTGTGATGATGGCCAGGAAAGGAGTGTGATGGCCTTTTGAAGAAAGCCAGGGTGGGGTTCCCAGGGAAAGGAATGTCTTACTGGAGACCCAAGGAGTGAACTAGAGTACAGGGGGGTGGGGTGGGGAGGAGTGTAAAATTCTAGCAGAAGGAAAGAATGTTAAGGGGGAAAAAATAGAGGCTATGAGAACATTGCAATTAAATAGAACATTGATCATCATGTAGAGCAAGGGTCAGCAAACTGTGACACTCTGGCCGATTTTGGCCTGCTGCCTCTTTGTAAATAAAGTTTTATCAGAACACAGCCATACACATTTATTTAAAGTATGGCTTACATCGCTTTTATGCTACAAAAGCAGAGTTAAGTAACTGTGGCAGGGACCACCTAGCCACAAAGCCAAAAATATTTACCGCCTGGCCCTTTATGGAAACAAGTTGCTGTCTCCTGATCTAGAGCACATGGTCCAGGAGCAGGGACTTGCTTTTGGTGGAAATGTTCGTGGTTGCAGGAAGCTGGATGGTAGTGTGCAAAGGAATGTCAGAGGAGTGCTGACAGAGGAGCCTGGGCAGGTGTCAGCAGCTGGAGTAAGGAGCTTAGACTGTATCCTAGGGGCCATGGGAGCCTCTGAAGGTTTCTAAGCAGGGAGGTTAGACTGCTGCACAATGCAGAGCAGCAAGGGTGTTTTAAAAAGCCAGGGTCTGGAGCCAGACTGCCTTGGATCGGATCTCAACCCCTTCTCTTCCTCTCTTTGAACCTGAGGAAAGTTCCCTACCTCCTCAGTGTCTCAGTTTTCCAATGTGCAGAATGGGAAATGATAGTGATGATAACACTGGGGAACAATTGTTTTTTAATTCCCTGTTGCATGAGGTTTTAGAACTGTTTCTATATACTTCTGCATCGCTGATTCCAAATCTGAAATCTATTTTTTGTTGCATGCTCTAGTTTTTATGCAATTTTAATTTCCTTTGTTACAGTTAATGGCATGCATTAGTTTTTAAATTGGAGTTAAAGGGCAACGACTCTTGGATTGAACATAACCACAAGGGAATTAATGTTTTACATACATCACTTTTACATAATTGTAGTTGTTTTTCAATGTAAAAAATTATTATCTGATTAAAATACCCTCTTATTTTGTTTTAAGATTGAATCATGGCTTCTTCGAGTAGGCGTAAATGTAAGAATAGTCCTGACACCTTCTGTTATATATGTGGCTGTTACACACTTCAACATCAAAGGCGCAATATTTCATCATTTGTGACACGTGCATATATTGCCTATTTTCAAGTTCTCCTTGGCGATCAAGACAAGAATTGGGCTCCTCATATTGTGTGTCATAGTTGTGAGGAAATGCTTCGTGACTGGACAAAAGGAAAACGCAAAGGAATGCCTTTTGGTATCCCCATGGTTTGGTGTGAACCTAAGGACCACAGCAGTGACTGCTATTTCTGTCTGATCCATACAAAGGGCATCGGCAAGAAAAAGCAGCATATGATCGCATGTCCTAATATTCCTTCAGCAATACGACCTATCCCACACTCTGAGACACTCCCGGTTCCAGTTTTCAATGGTTTTATTTCTTCCAAGGACGAAGAAAGTGAACATGGTGATCAAGTGTATTTTGACAAGATGCATGAGGAAATGGTTGTAGAATCTAAAGGATCTTCTTCTGATGCCAAGCAGTCATTAACTCCTCAGCAGTTTAGCCAACCCAAATTGAATGACTTAGTAAGAGATTTGGGTCTGTCAAAGAAAGCAGCTGAGTTATTAGCCTCCAGACTTCAAGAAAAGAATGTACTTCACTGGTCAGTTAAAGTATGCCATTTCAGAAAGCGTGAACAAATTTTTGTGGACTTTTTTTCCAAAGACAAACACTTTGTCATGATATCAGTAGTCTTCTCAGCCAGCTAGGTGTTACCACTTACAGTCCAACAGAATGGCGGCTATTTCTTGACAGCTCTAAACAGAGTCTGAAATGTCTTTTCCTACACAATGGTAATGTTTATGCAGCGGTTCCAATTGGTTATTCAACTTCTCTGAGAGAAGATTATAATGACATAAAAAATTGTCCTTGACTTTCTGAAGTATGAGGAGCATAACTGGATCATTTGTGTGGATCTAAAAATGGTAAATTTCCTGCTAGGACAACAGAGAGGTTTCAGGAAGTATCCTTGCTTTCTGTGTTTGTGAGACAGCCAAGCTTGGGAGAAGCACTGTACACAGAAGGAGTGGCCAAAATGTGAAGCTTTGGAAGTTCATTGTGAATGAACCTGTAGTTAATCGAGACAGGATCATTTTTCCCCCACTTCACATCAAACTTGGCTTAATGAAGCAGTTTGTTCAGGCTGTGAATAAAGAAAGTGAATGTTTTCAACATATTATTTCTGCTTTTCCTACCTTGTCTTTCAAAAAGATAAAAGCAGGTGCATTCGATGGACCTCCAATTCGAACCCTCCTACGTGACAAAGAATTTGCCAGGAAGATGAATAAGGAGGAGAAAGCAGCACGGCAGTCTTTTGTGGCAGTTATCAAGAAATTCCTTGGCATCAAAAAAGCAGAAAACTATGAAATTCTGGTTCAAAGGATGCTGTTGGCTTTTCGCCACATTGGATGTAACATGAGCATTAAGATTCACTTCCTGAACAGTCACCTTGATAAGTTTCCCAAAAATCTTGGAGCTGTTAGTGATGAGCAGACTACTGCTGAAGCATCAAACAAGATTGTCCTCAACAAGTACACAAACGCAAGAGCTACAAATGCAAATTTTTGCCTGAATAGAATTTAAATAATTTTTGCACAAATTTTATGATTAAAATAAGTGTTTTAATATTTTCTATTTCAAAATTGTAGACAAATTCTTATGCAATCATATCTTTTAGTGTATTAGTGTATTTACTGCATTATATAAATTATTATATTTTCACAAAGATGATGCCCAAGAAGACATTCTACTTCATTACGTTAAACTAAATGTTGAAAATTTTACAATAAGATGAAAACCTAAAATCTTGAATTGCAAAGAAAAGTGTAGCTTACAGAGGAAAACTAATGTCAGATTTGAGATCAGCACACTCGAATTAAGTAAGAACCAGTGTTTTTGTGGATGCAACAAAAACTTTGTTCCCCAGTGTAATTAGAATAGTAGATACCTGTCATGTGGGGGGTGAAGATGACAGAAGTTAATGCAGATATAGTGCCAGGTCCAGAGTAAGTTGTCAGTGGATGCTGTCACTGTCCTGTCGCAATGGTCACTCTGGCTGCTGGGCGGAGCATCACTCAGAATGGGAAGAGCTGGTGGTAGAGTGCTCAGTAGGGATGTAGGCACCAGATGGTGTCCTCTCCCTGAGAGGGTTGCTTTTAAATGTTGGCCAGCTACTGTCATGGCCGTTGAGGTCTTCACGTTGAATCTCTCCACCATTGCCATCATCATTTCTTCCGTCCTTTATCGCAGGCCTTCAAGAGTGCACTGATGAGCTCCTACTGGTGCTCTGGGAAAGGAGACGTGATCGATGACTGGTGCAGGTGTGACCTCAGCGCCTTCGACGCCAGCGGGCTCCCCAGCTGCAGCCCCCTCCCACAGCCGGTGTACGTATGTATGTATGGCCCCTTCTTCTTCAGCCATGGCTTGCTTCTGTTCCTGGGTGCCTGGCCAGATCCTGGAGGTAGATGGGGTCTGCCTCCTTCTTTAAGAAAGACGGGGGCTTTGGCAGGACAGAAACTGGCTCGGGGTAGACACTGACTCCGAGCGTGTGCTGTTTTAATGACGTCACTCGGTGCATCGTTACCTTTCGGCTCATCCATTCAGCAGAGGGTCACTGGACATGGCACTTGTTTTGTGAGTTCCTGTGTAGGACACTGGGGCCACCTAAATAAAGTGTTGAACCTTTTCAAAGAAACTTCATTTTATTCATTTGTTCCATAAATAATTTTTGAACACCTGCTTTATGTTGGACACGGGGAATTCATGAATAAATGAATCAGAAACAGCTGTAAACGTAGGGATCTGACCATTTCGTGTGAGGGACCAATGTCAAAGCAAAATCAGGAAAATAAGCTACAGTTTAAAAAAAGTTGAGTAGCAAAGACATGCGATGAAAGCCAAGAGGGGCTCGTGGAGAGAGGGATGTGGGGGTGGCTTAGTGGGAGGGGAGGACGGCCATCGGGGCAGCCTGGGTGGGAGGCAGGAGTCCTGCTTTGGGAGATGGGAGAGCATGTGTGACTGTAGAGTGTGGGGACCTCCTCATCCATGGGGGACTGCGACTGAGAGGGCGAGCAGTGTCAGGAGCCCAGGCAAGCCGGGTGAGAGCCATCACACCGCTCTGTGGGGTGGAGAGGATTACATTGCAAGGTGGTCCTTAAAGAGATAGCGTGGTGTAGTGGAAAGGCAGAGAGCAGCTGGGTTGAGGACAAGTGAAGTTACATCGTGGTTCTGCCCCCAGTTAGCTGTGTGACTTGGTGCAAAATCATCTCCTCTTTCCAGGCCTTACTTTCCTCATCTGTCAGATGGGTCCTCCCTCGAAGGACCCTCCAAGTTCTAAACTTCAGTCATTCAGTTATTTATTTTTTTTATTGCTTTATAAAAGGCTTTTCCAGAATTCCTGCCCTCTGGAAGGGAATATTGATTTAAGGATACTGAAGGGTTGACTGATATATTAGGGATTGGGGTTGAAAATGGCAGAGAAGTCAAAAGGTACTGTGTTTGAAGACATTGCCAATTGGATGGGCAAGGAGACATCTTTGAGAATAGAGTTTCAATGAGTGGAAACCTAACCAACTTTCTCTGAGCATACTGTGTGCTTGGATTAATTTACCACATTGATAAATTAATCCCACATTGATTCCGAAAGGTAGCTCTTCTTAGCCCCATTTTTGAACAAGAAAACGGAGGCTGAAAGCAGCTGAAAAAATTGCCCAAGTTCATACAAGGTGTTGGTGGTGGGTTGAACTTGGGTTTAACCGCAGGCTGAATGAATCCTGTGCTTTGCATCTTGACACATGCAGACTCTTTTGGGGCCCAGCCCATGCTGGCTGGCAAGCAACCTTCCCTGTCGCCCCTCTAGGCTGCGGCTCTCTCCAACCGTGGAGCCCTCCAGCACCGTGGTCTCCTTGGAGTGGGTGGATGTTCAGCCGGCCATTGGGACCAAAGTCTCTGACTATATTCTGCAGCACAAGAAAGTAGATGAATACACGGATACGGACCTCTACACAGGTGAGTAGGAAACCCGTGCCTTCCCCTAAGGTTAGGAGAGTGTGACAGAGGAAGGAAATTGGGCGTTTCTAATGCCTTTGGAGACGTGGTGTCATCTGACCTGAGAAGGCAGTAGGAACTTCCATTGTTTGGTGATTGTCACCTGGTGCGCACACCTGAGTGCTTGTTTTCCTATGATTTTGGGAGGGAAGGATAGCAAATTGTCGTTGGAAAGAAATTCTGATTCTCTGAGTCGGAAAGTCAAAGTCATATAGCAAAGGGTTAGCTCATTCAGGAGAGGATTTGACCTTTTCTATAGATAATAGTATGTCTGGGACTGAGATAGGAAAAGAAAAATTCAAGGAATTGCCTTATCTAGTGAGATGTCCTGAGATAGTTGTCTTAGTGCTAGGGAGGAGGGATTTGGAAAAAATTCAGACATGCAGAAGAAGATAATAAGCAAAGTGGCCCTTAAGAGTGTCACATTTGGTTGTAACTGAGAGTGCTAAATTCTTCTTAAGGTCTAACACAGCTGAGAAGCTATGTCATGCTGGAGGTCGGGTCAGCCTGGCAGGTCTGACTCTAGGGCAGGTTGGCAGCCTGGGACCATGGGAGCTGACCTTGAGGCCAGTGCCATGAGGGCAGGCCTGCTGTTGGGTGTCAGGGACCTGGAGCCATGGGAGCCGGCTTGGTGTTGAGTTGTCTCAAAAGCCTGGGCCTGGTAGTCAGCCTGGTGTTGGGCCCAGCCAGGGGTCTCAGCCAGAGGACTATATGAGGCCATGGGAGCTGCGAGGCACCAGGGTAGGTTGGGTGCGTGGATTCATTGGAGTCCCATGGGGGGCTGGTTGCCAAGGGAGCTGCTGGGGCTATAAGAGTCAGCAGCCACACGGCAAGCCAGGGGCCTGGTTTGCAGAAGCCTATATACCATGTAGGGGCCACCTGCAGCCATGAGGGTCAGCTCGGTACTGAGGTGGGGCTGCTCTGGGGGGTCCGATGGAGTCAGGTGCTTACTTCTCTCTCCTTTGTGCACAGGGAGGGTGCCTCTCTCTGCACCAAACTGCCCAGGCTTGGGAGAAGGGTTACGGGAGGAATGTGAATCTATCTTTCTTAACCTCCTCAATGCATTTTTGTGTGTGTGCTTTTCCCAGGTACTATAACTTCACCTGGAAACCTTAGTTCTTGTGAAGGTATTTTTGCACTTGGAGAGTGATTAAAACAGATTTTTCTGAGGCATGGTGGGATGATTGGAAAGGGTGGGAGGTGGGGACAACTACTGGAAATTCCTATGCCACCGTTTTGTTAATATCACCCTCTTGCGTGATTACCAACCTTGTTTTATGATCAACTAAATCAACCCCAGAGAGGTATGTGACTTTCCTAAATCCCCACAACCAGTAACATGGTAGAGCTAGGCTTTACGACCAAGTCCATCACACGCCCTGCTCAGTGCTCATTCTTTATGTATTATCCTACTAAGGGTGGAAGATTGAATGCTAGTTTGCTGCGAGGTTTACGCCATATTTTGTTTTAATTAGAAGTGTCTATTTAATTTTCTGTGTCTGTTGAAATGATTGTAAGGAAATAACAAGGATCCAAATAGAAATCAATGCCATAGAAAACAATAGAGAAAGTAGATGAAACCACAGCTGATTTTTTTTTTAGAATATAAATTATAAAACACTTTAGCCAGATCAGAAAAAGTGAGAGATGAGACAAATTACCAATATCAAGAATGAGAGAATGATATCATTATAAATTCCATAATAGATAAAGATATAATTTTATAACTTATATGTAATGGACAAATCCCTTGAAATCCACAAGCCACCAAAGATCACTCAATAACCTCATCGCTATTCGAGAATAAAATTAGTAGTTAAAACCTTCTTGTAAGAAAAGTTCCAAGCTCAGAATTACAAATAGTCCCCAATTTATGTTGGTTTGCCTTACAATTCTTCATTATGGTGGTGCAAAAGTGGTATGTATAATAGATTGGATGATATTCAACAGTTTATTATAAGATAGGCTTTGTGTGAGGTGATTTTGCCCAATGATAGGCTAATACAAGTGTTCTGAACACATTGAAGGTAACACATTCCAGGTTGTGTACAGGGGCTCGGTGCAGGGACCCTGTGTCCCTGCTTCTTCTCAGCTGCTTCCCATCACTGGGAAGGAGATGTGGGGCAAGGGTAGACAAGAAAATCAGGCTTCATTTCACCCCAAACTAGAAAGGATGAAAATGGCTTTATTGGGGAGGAGGTAACCATCCTATCCGTATTCCTGCCATCGACATAAAGTCCATATCCTGAGAGGGGTACTGGGGACTCTGTTATTAGATACATTAAACATTTAGAATTGTTATATCCTCTTAATAAATGGATCCTTTTATTATTCTGAAAGGGTATCCCTGTGATTGTTTTGGCTCCAAAATCTGGTTTGTTTGATATTAATATAACAACCCCAGCTTCCTTCCGATTAATGTTAAAATGGTCTGCCATTTCCCATTCTTATACTTTCATGTCATTTATGACATAATATTTAAAATGTTTTTCTTGTAGACAGCTTATAATTGGGTCTTTTTCTTTTCTTTTTAAAATTTAATCTGACACTGTTATCATTAAAATGGTGTATTTAGACCATTTATATTTAATGTGATATTGTTGTGGTGACGTTTTTCAGCTTGCTCTTTGTTTTCTATTGTCGAATCTTTCTTTGTTCCCTTTTCTTCTCTTTCTGTATCTTTTTTTGGGTTGAGTGGTTTTATGATTTCATTTAATCTCTTTAATTCTCTTATTATTGTAGTGGCTACTTTAGGGTACACATGCATATGTAACAGATAAAACTTCACATACATCATAGGAACCTTATAATAGTATACTTTGATGTGTCCCTTTTAAACCTTTATGCTGTATTGTCATACATTTGACTCATTATGTTCCATAATTCATTATTATTTTTCTATGAATAGTAAATTATCTTATACATATATTTAAATAATAAGAAAAATAATCATATATTTACTGATGTAGTTACCATTATTTTTGGAGTTTATTTATTTATTTTTTGCATACATCCATATTTTTGTCTGATTTTATTGTCCTCTGCTTGAACATTATCTTTTATTATTTGTTATATTTCAGTGATAGTGTTAAATTATTTCTGCTTTATCTTTTGTAAGATATTATTGCTGGGTACAAAATTCTTAATTGACATATTAAAAAATAATTTTAAAATGTTGCTCCTCTTTTTTCTCATTTGTGTTTTTCCATTGAGAAATCTGCCTTGATTCCTAGCTTTTTTCCCCCATTTATATGTATGGTTTTTAATCTGGCTGCTTCTAAGACGTTCTCTTTATTAATGGCTTTGAGTAATTTTAGCATTTACTGTACTTGAAGTTCATTGAACTTCTTGGGTCTGTGAGTTTATAGTTTCATCACATTGGGAAAATTTGGAGCCATTATTAAAAAAAATTTCTTTTTTCTCTCCTTTGTTTTTCTCCTTCAGTGCCTCCAGTGCTTGTATAGTTGACCACTTGAAGTTGACCTTCATTTCACTGATGACCTTTTTCATTTTAAAAATTCTTCTTTATTGTTTCCTTTTGGATACTTTCTAGTGCTATGTATTTAATACCTTCTTCAAAGTCTATTGTTAATCTCATTGAGTAAATTCATTTTTTTTAAATTCAGGCTGTAATTTTTACCTTTAGTTCCATTCCTACTAATATAGTGCATGTCTTAACATTCTCAACATGTGGAACAGAGTTATAATAACTGTGTTATTGTCCTTTCTTGCTCATTCTAACATCTGAGTCAGTACTGGATAAGTTTAAATGAATTGATTTCTCTCCTCACTATGGGTTGCATTTTTGTGCTTTTTTGTATGCTACGTAACTTTTTTTATTTGAATGCCAGACATTACAATGTTTTGCCCTGTCAGTTTCTGGATATTTTTCTATTCCTATAAATACAGGGTATGGCAAAGTGGGTTTACAGTTGTCTGTATGGAAAAAAATAATACAAGAATAAACTCTGTGTTTCATGTACTCATAGCTGTAAACCCAGTTTTACCTTAACCTATATTTTTTAACTGTTCTGGGACATAGTTATTTGGAAACAGTTTAATCTTTTGGGTCTTGCTTTTCAGGTTTGTGAGGTAGAACCAGAGCACTGTTTAATCAAGGGCTAATCATCCCTGCTCCTGAGGCAAGACTCTTCCATGTGCTCTGTCCCATGGCCCATGCATCATGAGATTTTTCCAGTGTGGTTGGTAGGAATGGGCACTAATTCTGGCCCCTGTATGAGCACTGGGCACTGTTCCATCTAATCCTCCTAGGTTAGTAGGTTCCTCACATACATTAATCAATCACTATTGTGCTGAATAGTGAAAGGGGACCCTCCAAAGACCTCTTTGATTTTCTCTCTGTGCAGCTCTCTCCTCTCCGCTCCTCTACCCTGTTAACTCTGCTCACTTGGGTCTCCCAGGATTGAAAACTCTGTCTTCTCAATCAAGGGAACCTGCCAGGCCTCCTCCTTCCTGTTCAGTTACCCACAAACTCTCCAAAGACAGTAATCTGAGGAGATTTTAGCTCTCATGTAATTTATTGCCCATCATTCAGGAGCTCTGCCCTTTGTCATCTGATTTCGTTTTTGAAAATCTGTTTTATGCACATTTTTTTTATTCTTTAAAATTTCTTAATGTTGTAGGCAGGAGGGTAAATAACTCTAGTCCCCATTTCTCCATCCAGTTCAGAAATAGAAATCCGAGATTCACCCTCCGGATAGTTAAAACTCAGTTGCTGGGATCCATTTCTTTCATTCCCCCCTCTCACACTCCCTCCCTTCTTTCCTTCTTCCCTTCCTTCCTTTTCCTACAGGTAAAACTTGCCTTTTTTTTTTTTTTGTCTTAAATGAGAAGCAGGAAGGCAGAGAGATAGACTCCTGCATGCACCCAACCAGGACCCACCCTGCATGCCCACTAGGGGGCGATGCTCTGCTCATCTGGGGTCCTTGCTCCATTGCAGTCAGAGCCATTCTAGCACCTGAGGCGGAGTCCATGGAGCCGTCCTCAGTGCCAAGGCCAGCTTGCTCCAGTGTAGCCTTGGCTGTGGAAGGGGAAGAGAGAGAGAGAGATAGATAGAAGGGAGAGGGAGAGGGAGTGGAGAAGCAGATGGATGCTTCTTCTTTGTACCCTGACCAGGAATCGAACCTGGGACATTCACATGCCAGGCTGATGCTCTACCACTGAGTCAACTGGCCAGGGCAAAACTTGCTTTTCTTTTTAGTTACTTGCCCTGAAGCCACCTCATATAGACACTACCCCTCCTCCCTGCTACCATTCAGAAGTTTGAAGGTCATGACATTGTATCTGCCTCCATCTTTACAGGCTCTTCTAACCCTTTCTTGACTTTCACTCTCTCCACCATCTGATATTTCAGTGGGCAGTTGTCTTTCAAGAAACAAGATAAGGATTCTTGTGTCTTTATAACACGGGACTTTCCCACCATGCCTGACATACACAGATGTCCATAATGGAATTGTACATGTGCAGGCATGTAACTGTCTTACCTTTGTGACTCCGACATTGATTTCTTGAGGGCTATGTGGTCTTACGGGATCATGGTTTTAGAGACTAGCTCAGTACATAGCAGACCTTCTACAAGGTTGTGATTAAGTGATGCTGTAGATGATTTGGGTGGAACATAAAGGAAAAAACTCATGTTATTGATTCTGTGCCACTCTGACAATGTCTGAACCATCTGGAAATGCAACCTGGCCCAGATCAGCTCATTCAATTGAGTTTTTTTCCTCAGAGCATGGAAGTCTCGAGAAGGAGTATGGACTCTAGAAAACCCGGTTTCCACCACCTCTCACTGAGAAAACTGCAGCCGGTCAGCATCTTTCCCAGGCCCGGTCTCCCTCTCTGTGCAGCAGGGAAAATGCCACCCACTTCCACAAGCCACTTTGATAACCGAATGGAACACAGTTCTTGGTGCATAATAGTGACCAAGAAATCTTAAGGGCTTCTCATTTTCACGAATTAAAAAAAAAAAACCAAGAAAACAACTAATAGGAAAGTTAAATGTTGGGAAGAAAACAACAAAATAAGGTTCAGGACTTGTTTTGGATAGAGAATTGGGATTACTCACACATTTGGCCAGGTGAGGCCAGACAAGGGAAATACGGGCTTTTCCTTTGATCTCCGGATTTCTGCTGGCAGCCGAATCCTGTGCTGAGATTGTTTATTTATTCGTGAGCTCACGTGTGCGTGTGCACAGATATACACGCATGCAAACTCTCTCTCTCTCTCTCGCTCTCTCTCTCTCTCACACACACACACACACACACACACACAGCACACACTTTATGGCTGTCATCTGCTCAACACCCTTTTGAACAAGCTGTTGAAACGCTCGCTCTGTCTCCCTGCATCCATCCCGCCGCCGCCAGCCCCCTGGTTTGGTGCCCCCTTTGTTTCCTCCAGAGCAGAGCAGCCATTGCTCGCTTGCTTCTGAGACTCTACCGGGAAATCCAGGCATAAGCCACCTCCTGTTCCAGTTGTTTTGAGCAGAACGAGGCTTGTGTTGTGGGGAGGGGGGGCACTGAATACCCCTCGTGCTAATCTGTCCTCAATATTAAAAACAGACATTTGGTTCCTCTGCGTGAACTCATCAGAGCAATTGGCATGGGTTCCAGCCTCTTGGGTAGAGGTAGATGTGGTGGGGGAGGGGGAGGCACGAGCAGCTCTAATGACTCCCAATCCCCTGTCTGACCTGCAGAGGAGGAGATGCGGAAGGGGAGGGGCTTGTCCAGAGGTCACACACACGTGATCATTCGGTGGTAGAGTTGAGCTGGAAGAGGGCCTCTAGGTTCTTGACCTGCTCTCCCCAGCAAGTCCACGCTTTTTTCCACGAGTCCTCTTCCCCCTGCTGTGGTTTGTTCTGGTTGAGAATAAGCTGGGAGGCAGAAGAAAATGAGGGGGCGGGCTGGGGTATCTAGACACCTGCTGCCAGCTCTGACCTGATCGGGAATGGAGCCCTCCGGACGCCTTGCGCCTGTTTTTGTCCTCACCGGTGTCTGAGAACCCCCAGAGCTCAGTGTAGAAGGCCCTTGAGCCTTGAGTTCAGTCAAGCCCTTGTAAGGATGAGAAGAGTAAAGACAAGAAGGGGAAGGCTCTCCCCCAGCGCTGTGATCTCCCCCCACACCCTGCGTCGTCTTCATCCTCGGCTGGAGTTTTCCTGAACCTTTTAAAAATCAGAGACCTCTCTCTCACCATGGGCTTCCAGCCTCTGGCTCGTGTGGTGCAGGGCTGGGAGGCCAGCTGGCGCTGCTGGCCCTCACGGAGGCAGCTGGCCCTCTCCACCCCCCTCACCCCCACACCTCCTCCCTGAAAGCTGCAACATATGGAGCTGGTCAGTGCCCCTGTCCATCCTGGCATCTGGGAGCCAACAGTCTGCTTCCCAGATGATCAGCGCTGGGCTCTCATCCTGCCAGCTCTCGACTCTTGTCTTTCTTCCTCTCTCCATCCTTTCCTGACGCTCTGCCACCTCCTTATGTTTTTCTGTTTTCTGTGTCTCCTCTTTATTCGTTTCTCTCTGTGGTATGTTCTTTTGTCATTGTCACCTGTGGCCCGTGTCACAGCCGGGCGTTCCTGGCTCCGGGCGTTTTGTCTCTCTAGGCTGGCTCAGGTGTAAGCTTGCCCATCTAGACTCGCCAAGATCTCAGGTCGGGAGTAATGTCCAGAATGATCCACCGACATCTCTGTCCACGCCTAGGCCATTTTATATAGTCTCTCCCCCTGTTTCCATGGAATCTAATCTACCATCTTAGACCTAAGACTGAAGGTCTTCTCCAGTGAAGGGGTGCAGTTATGGAGGCGAATTTGTGTGGGGGATAAGTTACTGTGAGGGGCAGTGAGACCGCACTGCCTCTGGGGGCTGAGGGGACGGTGGCAGCAGCGGCTGCTGGGAACAGTTACCTGGGAGCTGTGGAGGAGGTCCTGTGGAAGGGATGCACAGCTCCAAGCGGCGGGGGCCATGGCTGGACCCTACGCTTTGTCTAAGAGGCCCCGGGGCCCTCAGCCGCCTGCCGTCGGCCTGCGCCGGGCCAGCTTGAGGTAGGTGATGTCAGTGAAGGCCGGGCCTCGCTCCCTCAGCTGGGGAGGGGGCGGTGAGGGAAATGTGTTTTACAGGGTGAGGTACAAACCAGCACGACTGCAGACATCTGGAACTGATCTCTGGTCCTCAGAAAATGATTCTGTCACTCCAGCAGCTCCTCAGGCGAGAGGTTTCTGAAGTCCGGGGCCCCCAAAGGCAGGAGGTGGCAGGAGGATCTCACTTCTTCCATCCCCTCACGCCACCCGTGCTGCTATGTTGCAGACTCTGAACTGCAGCTCACAAGGCGCACCCCTTCCTGCCATTCCTGTATCTGGAGCTCTTACCATGGTCCCACACGGTAGAATGTGCTGGGCATAGCCTGGTGGTGACACGGGCACAGCTCCCATCCCCGTGGGGGTGGTGGTCTAGTAGGAGAGAGATGCGATCTAGCAAGAAGCCACCCTGGAGCCCAATAAGTGTTGAGATAATTCAGCTGCTGTGAGCACTGAGGATGGTCTTCTGACCTAGTCCAGTTGGGTCATTAAAGGCTACCTAGAGGAAGTGAGGTTATTATTCAAGATTCTGGCCCCAGTAATTAATCATGCCCATCAAGCCCTCATACTCAAGACCACGTGCCCCCATGGGGAGCTCCATTCCTTGAGCTGAAGAAAAAATTGCTCTTCGGGTCTCACTTCCTTTGAATGGCCACCTTTGGCCATGCTGACCTCAGAGACAGCCCAGTACTGTTGCCCAGTACAGATGCCAAGGTAAGAAGTTAGCTTGCTCTCTGTACTTTCCAGAGCCTCCTGCCAGGCCAGGGAAGAGTTGTGGTAGGGAAGTGCCTGCATTCCATCTGAAGACCTTGTCAAGACCAAATCCATCCCACTTTTCTGTCTATGAAATCCAGACATTCTGCAAAAAGTGAAGCCAAACAGCACCCCAGCCTCATCCTCGTGCCCTCACTGAAGCGGATTCTCTCAGTGCTTCCGCAGGTGGCTTAGAGCTTTCTCTCCAACTGTGCTCTTGTCATCACAGCAGAGGAGTTCAGGTCCTCCAAGATGCCCACGGTCTCATTTCCTCACCCGGCTCATCTCCAGCAATCTTTCCTTCCTGCTCCCTCAGAAACTCCATCCCAGGTCACGCCCTGGACTTTGTGCTCACGTGATGCCCCATCAGTAACTGCTAGTGCCAACATTCAACTCTCTGACCATAATCTCCTCTCCTGTCTGGTGTTTGCTCTCTCCCTCCTACCACGCACGTCTGTAAATTCAATGGGACTTCCAGTCTCCCAGTGTCACCACTCTACTCCATCTACCGGTTCTGTCTTTTCTTTTGTCATCCTCCTAACCAGCTGCGATGGACTGAATATTTAGGTTGCCCCCCACCCCCACTAAAATTCATTTGTTGAAATCCTTCCCCCAAGGTGATGGTATTAAGAGACAGAGCCCTTGGACAGTGATTCAGTCGTGAGGGCACAGCCTTCGTGAATTGGACTCTTGTTCTCATAACAGAGGACCCCAGAGAGATCCCTCCCAACCTCTGCAGTGTGAAGACCATCTGGGAGGATTGGGCCCCCACCAGATGCCACATCTGTTGACGCCTTGATCTTGGACTTCCCAGCCTCTGGTTTTGTAATAAATACGTTTCTGTTGTTTGTAAGCCGCTCAGTATGTGCTATCTTGTTACGGCCGCCCAGACGGACGGAGACACCCTCACGGAGTCCATGTGTCATCTTTTCATCACTGCTCACAGCCCGCTGGTCGTCCTCAGCTTTCCGTCCTCCCCAGACGCACAGTCAGCTAGAGAACAGCACACGCAAGGTTGAGGATGTTTACCACCAGTGTGTCACCAGCGTCAGTGGGGCTCTTCCCAGAATTCCTGTGTGACTTGTCAGGTTACTCCCTTCTTCTTTATCCTCAGGAAACTCCTCACACCCTATCCTTCCCTCTTTCTCAGCAGAAAACCTCGTCTCCTCATTCATTAACAGAGAAAATAGTACAGCACGTGACCGTTTTCAATCCCTGTGCTTCTGCGTGCGCCCTCTCCCTCTTCCCTTCTGGCAGGATGTAGGAGCTGCCCTTTCAGCAGAGAATGGTCAGCCCTGGAGAGTGCTTGAGGATACCAAGTAAGTTTGTGACAACAACGAAAAAGAAGTCACCGGATTTAATGACATGGAGGTCATGGGTATTTATGGAGAGAAAACATCTTAGTAACTTGGTGGTAGCAGGAGACGGCATGAAATAAGCTGAAGAATGAGTAGAAGGAGGAGATATGAAGTCAGCTACTGAAGACATACCTCTGAAAGTGTGTCTATAATGGAGAAGAGAGAGGGGGGTGGTGGGAGGTGAGATGTTCTGTGTTTCTCTTCGTTACAAAAAGAAATACTTAGGAGAGTGTATTAGAAACATCTAAGTAGCTTTCCTGGGGCCGAAAACGGGGACAGACTCAGGGTAGGATGGAGAAGTAATCTACAAAGTTTTTAAAAGGTCAGTAAATTAGGTCTTAGAGGGAACTCCTCCTTCCCTCCACCTTCCCTGTCTGATGGGGAAGGAAGGGACCTTATAGTTGTGTGGGTGGCCCTCCATGTCCACGGGTTCTGCACCCGCGGAGTTAACCAGCCGTGGACTGAAAATACTGGGGGGAAACTAGTCCATTGTTGCTGAGCTGTACTCTGTAGTCAGGCCTGTGATGATCCTGTGTGCTGAGTATCTGCCGACTTTTCTTCCTGGCCATTGTCCCCTAACCACTACAGCTTGGCAACTGTTTGCATTCCTCTTTGAAAATAGACACAAGTACTTCTCTGTACCCATTGTCCTTGAGCTAGGGACAGCAAGCCAATGGCCACACAGTGAATTGAAATGTTGGAATAAATGTCTGTTGTTTGAAATCTGGATGATTTTTACATGAAAATCTGGATTCTTGGCTGAAAAAGAGTAGGTTCTAGCAAACCTGAACTCACATTCCCAGATGGGAGGAGTAGGTCACAGAGACGAGTAGTGGTGAGTCCTTTAGAGAATGCAAGTGAACTCTAGTACAGCATGATCCCCTCTTCCAGGTGCTCTGACATCCAGCTCGCCGCAGTACATTGTATTATCTGTGTTACCCCTGTCGATATTTGAGTGTGTCACCTCTAACTTAGGACAACGTCAGAGAGCATCTTCCCTTGAGGGTCTTGTGTTCACCATGTCCTGCACTAGTTTTGCCTGCTGTTTGCTCCTAACATGGACAGGGGTGTTGAGCGGACTGGAGAACAGTAACAGACACGACTTATTAAACTGGCTTCCATGTGTGCCCCACCCGCCTCCTCGCTCGGCCAGGGTGTCTCTCTATTCCATCACTGTATTCATTTGTTCATCACCTCCTAGCGGAGTCTGGTGCACAGTCGAAGACTGACGGGTGATACCCACTAAAGGAGTACACTGAATGATCCAAGTAGTTGCGGAGTGATACGTTCATTTATTCCTTTATAATTCTGTGATGACGTTACTATTCTCATGTTCACAAAGCAGAAACGGAGGCTCAGAAGTCAGCCACTGGGTCACATGCTTCTGGACTCTTAAAA
Organism: Rhynchonycteris naso; assembly: GCA_037038555.1. Taxonomy (NCBI): domain Eukaryota; kingdom Metazoa; phylum Chordata; class Mammalia; order Chiroptera; family Emballonuridae; genus Rhynchonycteris; species Rhynchonycteris naso. The sequence goes on from CM072996.1 coordinate 17,512,539, forward strand.
TATCAAACTGACAAGATCCTTATTGATCAGTTAAACCAATCCCCTCAGTTCAGAGAAAAAAAAACTGAATCCCAGAAGTCAAGGAAAGTATTCCTCATGCTACTGGTGAGTGAGTTTGGGCTGGCACATAGGCAGGATCTCCTGGCTGCCAGCCCGGCATTACTCCCCACACCACGTGCCCTTAGGAGTATCCAGGTTGGGTTTGCCCACAAATCCCATCTCCAGTCTCCATAAACTTTTTGGAACTGACTTCCCTCTCCTTAAGTCATCCTGTCCTGGCTCCCAAGGGAGAGGTCTGGGCACATCCCTGGAGCCATAGTAGATGAGATCAAAGTGTTCTGTTTACCTGGCCCCGAGCTCTTCAGGGAGAACTCAGAGACCCTGCCCTGGTCTGGCCTCACCTGCTCCAGCTGGAGGGGGTTGGGGTAGAGTCCCCTGAAAAGAGGGAATTTGGTGAAAAACAACAATGAAGACCTGCTTATAAGACCACCCTTTGATCCATAATTGCCAGGTTCCTCTTTAGCTCATCTTTGAAAACCATTGACCCATTTAAAAACCTCAGGCACATCTGACCAATGATGTAGGAGGGCTTGCCAGCACTTCATAGTTCTCTGATAGTGTTCACCAATGATTGGAAAGGACCTTTTAGACTCACAGGAAGTCTGGGAGAATCATAGAGTTCACAGGGAAACATCTACCCAACGCTCCAGCCTACCTCTCACCCCTCACCCTTCACCCCTCACCTAACTGCTATTGAGGAATAATCTCAGAAAACAGAAGTGACTTGACTGAGGTCACTCAGAGTTCATGAATATAATTCTGTAGGTCCTAGGAGACATCTCAAGAGCCCTGGAATAATCCCTGTCCTCAATAGTGACTATTCAAGTGACCAAGAGTGAGGTCACAAAACCTATGGATTTGGGTTCACTCACTTATTCTTTCAGACCCTTGGGCAGCTCTCATCCTTAGGGGACGTTAGAGTTCTCGGGAAAGTAGTCTTTAAAAAAATTGAGAGGATCATTTTCAAAGTCCAGAAAGAGGAAAACCATAAGTTCCAATAGTCAAGAAAATAAATTTCTTTATCTGACCATCCTTGGGAGACATTTTCCTTATATTTGGAAAAGAGGACACGGCACCTCAAGCTCTTTCCCTTTTTTGAGCTGGCTCCTGAGAAGCTATGGACTAACAGTGTGACAAGGCAGTGACAACAGGAGCCTTCTTTCTTACCCTCTTAAATGTCAAGCTGTCCCGTCTCTCAGTATTACTGCCCCTCACATTTCTTATCGTTCTCTAATATCACTTATTCATGTTTCTACCTATCTACTTCTTTTTGTTCTCCTGCTTTGGAATGTAAGCTCTGTAGCAAAGAGGACCTTGTCTGTCTCATCCCATCCTAGTACCCAACATGTAAATTATAGCAGCCCTCCACACACATATTATCTGTGATTTCACTTTACGTTTCAGGTACCTGTGGTCAATCGTGGTTCAGAAATATCAAGTGGAAAATTCCAGAAATAATTTCACAAGTTTTAAATTCTGCGTTATTCTGAGCAGTGTGGTGAAATCTCACAGTGTTCAGCTCTGGCTCACCTGAGACTTGACTCATCCCTTTGACAAGTGTATCCAGGCTGTATGGATATATGTTACCCTCCCGTTAGTTACTTATTATCCATCACGATTATCAGATCTGTGGCTTCAGTATCTCTGTGCTTGTGTGTCTGCCCATCACCCTGATATTGCTTCATAATGATCCCAGTGCTCTAAGTAGTGATGCTGGTGGTCCAGATAAAGACAAAGAGAAGTCGTACAATGCTTCCTTTTAAGTGAGAAGGTGAACATTCTCATTTTAATGAGGCATTTTATTAATTCACATCATCGCTAGAAAAAGAAGGGTGAGTGTAACTTACTAAGATACTTTGAGAGACAGATCTCATTTGCATAACCTTTATTATGTTATATTGTTCTAATTGTTTGATTTTTATTATTGGTTACTGTTGCTAATCTCTTACTGTGGCTAATTTATAAATTCGACTTTATCATAGGTATGTATGTATGGGGAAAAAAGAAACAGTATGTATGAGGTTCAGTACTAGCCAAGGTTTCTGGCATCCATTAGGGGCCCTGGAATGTACACCCTATAGAAAAGGGGGACACAGCCCAATGCTGTTGTCAGAGGTCATGAAACCAGTCAGTGAAACTAGAAGTTAAGAAGCAGAAATGTATCCAATATAAAGAGCCAAAATGCAACTGAAGCAGCACTAGAGGCATTTGTTGATTACATGCTGGTGCCGCACTCTGTAAGTATTGTAGAAAGTGCAAAGCTAATTGAAGGGAACGGAAAGGAGCCCTTACATACAAGGTGCTAATGTATAATATTTAATCATCAGAATTATTCTGAAAAGTAGTTATTCTTTTCTTTATTTTACAGATGAGAAAACGGAGGTTTTAGTGGGACAGAGTCACTTACCCAGGGACGTGTAGTTATTAAGTGACAGAGTCAGGGTTTGGAGGCAATTATTTCTCATCAGAAGTTCCGTGTTCTTCATACTTACTCTTGATAGCTTCCAAGGAACTCCTAAAGGGAAAAGGATTATTATTATTTTAAATGAAAGAAAGGAGAGGAGACTATAATGGAAAATAAATCAAATTTTAAGAGGTGTTTTCTGATTGGGCGCATGGGGAGATAAGAATCGTTTTCAAGACAGACACCGTGGGGAAACTTAAGCTCTGAGCCACTCGGGTCACAACCTGGGCTGGGGACCGCAGGTCTCGATGTTTTGAGCGTTGGGTTCAGATGTGCTGTCATCATGTGCATGATGAATCACACCTTGGAAAGGTTGGGAAGGTCAGACCTGGCTGTTCTGCCGCCACTGAGACTCCCTGAGAACCTCGGGGTCTGTAGCATAGGGAGACATATTCAATGAATATGCTCTACTGGCTGAACCTAAAGTGACAGAACAGCATGGGACGTCCGTGAGATTGGACTCTGCTGACGTTTCTCACCTGCAGCGAGCTCTGCCTGGAATGTCTGCACAACCGTCTGGGTGGTGATGGAATTCACAGGTGGGGCTTTCCCCCGCACACCACGTGGGGACCAGCGGCTCCTGTCGGTAAAGGCGTTTCTAGTTAGCTGACAAACCAGTGGCTTGCCACTCTGCACCAGTGTTGACTCCAGGCCCTGGGGACAGTGCTAGAGACCATTAGCTGAACACCCTCATGGCCAGTGAAAGTAGAGGGCACGTGTTCATCTTGGTTTTGTTCTCTGTGATGACTAACTTCAGCACGGAGCCTGAGCAAGGATTGGGAGCGGGTAGTTTGCCTGGCAGGTACACCCAGTGGACAGTTATGAGGGATCTAGGGTAGGGGTAGCAGGAGAGAAAAGCCAGTACAGGGGTTATGTGCACAAGGTCATTACCGAGCTAACATGGGCCCGATCCTGCTAATAACTCCGGCATTATTGCCTGAGTGTATGGAGCCCGCGTGGGTCTGCTCCGGCTCCCTGCGCACGTTGTTTGGACAGTGCCACTCCCTCCACTTCTGGGCTCTGCTTACCTGTGCGACCAGAGCTCCCATGGCACCTGAGAAGGCCCTGGGGCAGAAAGCAGAGCAGTGCCTGGCATGCACTCCAGACAGAGCTCACTGGAGCAGCACAACGTGAGCCTCAGCTTATGCTGGAACTGTCCACCGCAGTGCAGGCTGCAGTCAGAAACAAGGTATGTGTGGCCACCCCGAGGAGCCTCTGACATACTCATCAGAAAATGTGCATGTGCAACAGCGAACAGCACATACCAAGCATGTTGCTGTGTTTTTGGAAACTGATGGAGAGGATGATAAGTACCTTCCCTTCTCTCTTTGAGCATTCCTTCTGGGGAGAGAGAAATGAAAAATGGGCAACTATACGATCATGTAGTGAAAACAAGATAGGACTACATAGATATAAAAACTTACAACAGAAGAAAGATTCATTCGGGTTGGGGACCTGGAGGCCAGGGAGGCCTCTTGGAAGAAAGTGGCCTTTGACCTCAGCCTGGAAGGATGAGAAGAGTGTCCCTGGTAGAAGCAAGTAAGAGGGGATCCAGACAGAGGAAGGAGCATACACTAAGAGAGACATAAAGACAGAAACACAAAGTGTCTGGAGGGACTTCACGTGAGAGAGACAGGAATCTGTGGTCAAGTGGATGGAGCCTTGAGTGCCAGGATGAGCTATTCGGACCCACTCTCAGGGCCACAGAGAGGCACAGAGCACATTTACAGGCCTGCGTTGGGATAAGAACGCACCTCCCCACTCTGAATTCAGAATGGCTAGATGGGTGGTTGCCGTGCAGAGCAGGGCCCCACAAGTCTTGGCTTCTATAGGGCCCTTGGCAACAGAACAGAGGCTCTAGTTTGGACAAGTGGGATCAAGGTAAAGATATAAAGCAGGTTAGCTCCCTCCAGACATTCTCTGCCTTTGACGTGCACACAGAGAATGACATTAGCATCCTACTTCGCCAACCAGGACAGTCGGGTAATTTTTATTAATGTGTGGCCTAGTGGGTCCCCTCTGCCTTCATCCATCAAACCCTGCCTCATGCCTTCAGCAGCGGCCCACACCCAGCGCCTTCGAAGCCCATACATCATGCCTCAAGGCAGGGAAGCGGATTCCCTTTTATCTCCCTCCTCGCCAGAGCACAGATGTTTGGAATGTCAGTAAATGCACCAGCCTTCTCTGGGGTTCAGGCGCAGCTTCTCCCTGGATGACCTCTCCGGAATCCTCATTCCCGATGCATTCCTGGCAGGCGAGCTCTCCTTTTGTTCCCTCGGCGCCGCCTCTGCCTCACCCTTCCCACCCGTGTGTCATGGGCAACACATTTATGTGGCCATGTCTGCCTTGTCTCAGCCGCTTGGGCCATGTGCACGGCAGATTCATGGGTGTCTGAAAAAACTTAGAATGTTATACCTTGATATCCCTGATGCCTGGCTGGTCTGTAGACTTCTCCGCCTTCTCCGCTTTGTGCCCTGAAGAAGGAGAGAGACCCGAGGAAGGGCCAGGCTGCAGGAGGCTGGAGCTCCCATGGAGTTTCTGTGTGATCTTGGGGTTCCCCTCTCTGGACCTCCGTGCTTGTCTCTCCCTGGAACGAGGAGGTGGAAATGGGTCACCTCGGAGGTCTTTCTGTCTTTAAGGTTTTATGATTTCAAGCCTCAAGGATAGTAAATGCATGTGCTCTTCTCTCTCCTTTCATCCGCTTTTGGAAGGGTGCCCCCCTTGTCTGAGAGTTCTGTGGAAATGTGACATTCATTTGCACACAAGCGCGATAACCATAAGCTGACGTCCCAGTGGATTTCCACAGAGTAAATGTGGTCCTGTAGCCGAACCTGGATCGCCAACCTCCCGGGAGCTCCCCTGCTCTGCCCGGAGACACAGCCCCTTCTGCGGGGGCTCATCACTATCCTGACTTCCAGTAGTATAGATTACCATCATTTTACCTGTTCTTCAACTCTACATTGAAACAAGAATCATACGACACACATGCTGTTGTGGCTGGGGTCTTCAGGCCACCTCACTGTATTGTGAGACTCCTTCATAGCATGGGAGAGTTGTGGTTGTTTTTTTTTAATTATTATTCTTTCTCTGATTTGAAGGGGAGCTCCCGTTTATAAAAGGTGACAGTCGTTTTTAGATCTAGAGACAGCAAGTTAGTATGAGGCTGAGCCTTTCTGTCTGGGGAAGTTCTTGTGAATGGCCTCTCTTCAGTCAATAAAGGCCAGGCCAGTAGGTAACCATCGATGACTCTGGGGGAAGACTTCCACAGGGGCATTTCATGCCCCGAGAAAGCCCCTCCCCCCCAGCATGTGTTCTATGGAGCTCAAGGGTAGCAGCGATGAAAATTTGCTCCTAAAGCCAGAAGCTACTAGAGTGCCTGGGCAGGAGAGCCCCCCGCTCACTTCCCTTGGTTACATGTGGAACCTCTCAGGTGGGTGAAGACTGTCCCAGGATGGAGGGGAACTCCATATGGGGTGGACGTTCCGATAGTGTCTCAGACTATCAGCTTTGGCACAGCCACCTTGGCACAGCAGGCATGACCGAGAATGAGGAGTGGCAGCCATGGCAGCCTACGCTTGGGCCTCTTTTGGCTGGAGGGGGATTGTCTGCCCTTCCAGAACCATTGTGGTCCAGGTGAGGCCACTTTCCAATGCCATCTCTTCCACCATGGCCTGTTTTCCATACTGATGCCGCATGGCAGTGACGGGTGACAGGCCGAGAAGGAAAGAGGGCCTGTGGAGACCAGATGTCATGTTCCCTCCTCTCTCCACAAGGCACTGGGAGCCCTCACTAGGGACACCTCTGGAGCACTTTTGCAATCCACAAGGAGCGAGTTAGTCTCAAGAGGGACACTAGACTCCTCAGCCATGTGGGACTAAGAGAGTGATGGTGCTGAACGTGAAGAGTGTTTGCCGTCCAGGTTGATGGAGCTGTGTATGACTTCTACATTAATTCATTCACAGTTATTGAGTTTCCGTTAACTCTGTACTCAGTATCGTTCTCTGCAATCCATTCCTTCCTTCAGTATTCTTCCATTCCTTCTGCCGGTTCTAACGTAACCAGTGTGATGACCAATGGTTACAAGGTTCCTTGTGGCGGCACGCCTTTCAATATGGCGGATGGTGAAGCATCTAGTGGGGAGAGTTCTCTCCCTGGGACCCATAAAGCATGGAGTCAAGTTCTGCAAATTGTTAGCATCATTTTATCACTGTAGAATCCCATTGCTTTTCCTCCCATCTGCTTCCCCAAACCAGACCTTCCCACGTAAGGAAAGGAGGAGACTGTTGTACCAGGTCACATACACACGCAGGCCTTGCAGGTCTGTGCATCCTGGATCCCAGAGGGATGATTTCTTCTCCTCTGTTCATCTTGCCTAAGTCTCTATGACATGGGTCAGCCACCTATGTAAAAATGGAGAACTCTGCCAATTTTTCAAAAACATCGAGGTATGAAGCATCTATATGAGGATCTGCACATTTTGTTATAGGTCAGTGAGGTTCTTCAATTAAAATAAAAAAACAACAACAAAGAAAACCCCATGAAAACCAGTGTTAGATGCCAGAGAAGAAAACAACTATTTACTGAGCCCTTTGGCATAAAAACACTCAGTTGTACTAATGAAGTAGGAAGTATATTACCTGTTCTTTTTTCTAATGAGATGCTAAGTAGCATCTCCATAGTCATGTGGCATCCAGTGGTTAGTTACCCACTGTCCTTCCCAAGCCCACTGTAGTCGTCATTGGCTCTTACTTTCTCCGCGAGGCTTTCCCTGATTCCCAGCCCGGGACCCGTTATGATTCTGGGCTCTGAGATGTCTCTGCTCCAGAAATCCTGGCATAGTCACCTCCTCATCTGTCTCTTCCAACGCCACTGTCTCGGTGAATAAATAAAGCCTCTTGGTCCCCAAGGCTGTCCGTTGGCCCTGTTTTATAAGTTCTAAGTCAGTTGCTAAAATGTTTTACAAGATCCAACCAAACAAAAGCACGTCTCTTTAACAGAAGGTCACAGTTTTGGGAGGGCCTGTGTAGGTTTTCACACTAATGCTCTGGGCATTAACTTTTATCTTAAGCAGGGCTGCCTTTTCCCTCTTGGTTGTCGGGATGGGTTTCCAATGACCGGTGTCATTTGGGATCCTGAAAAGCAGAGGTGGATGTTTTTGGCGTAGTTTGTGCCCAGTGCCTCATTCTTCAGTTGACTCCGGTTCCTGGGTGGAGTTTTATAGTAAGACTCTGGACCTAGGACAATAGTCTGGACAATTTCCCCTCAGGTTAATCTAATGACAATTTATAAAAAAATACTGGTAACCTTTTCATAGGGCAGAGATGCAAATGCAACCTTCTCATTCTTGTCGACATGGAAGTATAGTCACTTTCAGACAGATATAGTACCAAAGAGATGCTGGAATGCCTCTCTTAGAAGGGCCAGGGCATCGCATGATCTCCTGCCTTTGGGCGATGCCTTCTGCTTTATAAAACCCTTTTCAGACACTGTTTGTCTCATCAATGACTTTCACCAGTCCTCTGATTTGGGACTATCCTTGCGCCCATATTCCAGATGTGAAAAGGGAGACTCAGAGAGGGAAAGTGGTTGAACCAGGGACTTGTAGCTAGTGAGAGGTGCAGGAGTACTAAGAACTTCCGGCTTACCGGCCACCCTGCGAGGATTTGAGGTTCCCACAACAATCAACCTTTCAGTAATTCCTGGATGCTTATATCATCATCCTCACTGTATAAATGGGAAAACCCAAACTGGGCATGGAAATGTGGGTGGCCCAAAATTAATTACACAACTCAGTCCCCGGCAGGCATTATCCCAGATTGTCTAAACATGAGTCCCTACCAAGGTCCCTCTTTGTAGCCGTCCACATTCAAAGATCTGTTCCCTCCAGAGCTGGCCTGATATCTGGTTGTTCTGTAACTGTATTGCTTTTTAACATGGCCAGTTGAGTTCAGGAAAGTCAATTTTTTTTTATGAGACGCTATGCCCAGTGAGAGAAGAGGAGGCAGAGACAGACTCCCGCATGCACCCCAACTGGAATCCACCTGGCAAGCCCACTAGGGGCATGCTCTGCCCATCTGGGGCACTGCTCCATTGCTCAGCAACCAAGCTCTTCTTAACACCTGAGGTAAGGCCATGGAGCCATTCTCAGAACCTGGGGACAACTCACTCCAATCAAGCAATGGCTGCAGGAGGGGAAAAGTGAGAGAGAGAGAGAGAGAGAGAGAGAGAGAGAGAGAGAGAGAAAGAGAGAGAGAAAGAGATAGAGACAGAGAGAGGTGAGAAGGGGAGGGTTGGCAAAGCAGATGCTCACTTCTCCTGTGTGCCCTGACTGGGAATTGAACCTGAGACATTCACTCACTGGACTAATGTTCTACCACTGAGTCAACCAGCCAGGGCAGAAAGCTGATTTCGACAGCTGTGACTAGGTGGCTTCTAGCAGACAAGCAATTGCTGATAAATTAGCAGAATTTTTTACTTGAGACAATGGCTCCTTTCCAAACTCAAAGATTAAATTATCTACAAAGTTCTCATTCTTGAAATCAGTCCTTAATTAGCCAAAGTCTAAAGACCTTCTCAGAGTGACTGTGACCATTGACTGCACATGTCAGTATGCTGGGCACTGTTCTGAGGACATCACATCCTTACAGCAATTCTGTGAGCTTAAATTATTTGTTCTTTAAAGAAAAGAAAACTGGTGTGCAGTCAGGTGAAAAATCCCTTGCAGAACTGGGGTTTGAACTAGGTGTATCAGAGTCCCTGCCCTTTCTGGTTAGCCAAATTGCCTTTCACTCGATGCACCGAGATGTTGGAAAGGACATGGTGTTATCCAAGTCCACTTCCTTTTAAGGATGTGCACATCAAGGCCCAGGGAAGAAATGGAGTGCTCAGGGTGAGGCATCTTCCCACTCTGCATTAGTCTGGTCCCGTAGGTGTGGAGATGGGCCATTTCCTCTAGGATTCTCCAGGCCTATATGTGAAGCTCCCCAATTCCATGCTGGTTGTCCAGGGAGGAATTAGAACACACCTGGAGATGACCCCAGGATTCTGGGCAAGGGGAGAGATGCCCTCACCTTCATGACTCTGCCCCAGCCCAGACCTTGTCTTCAGCCTTGTTTTGGGGGGATGGGAAGACTGAAATTTGGAGGGCCCCCCCACTCCTGTTTCCCTGGAAAACTCCCTGTAATGGATGACCCACCCACCTCTCCCTGCTCCTCCCCTGCCTGAGTGAGATGTAATCCTAGCAACTGGCTCATGTTTGGAGAGGATAAAATTTCCCCTCCTCTTAATTGAGCGATTGAGCCATCATGAGCTCAACAGATCTAATCTGGAGGCGCGGGTGGGTTAAATTTGGTTATTAAGACATAATAGGAAATTGTGTTTTGGAGAGTTTGAGTTAGAGAGAGTGATTGAATCTTTTCCTCAGTCCGAGGCCTTGTTTGGGGCAGGCTGGGGTTTCTCCCATGCAGATGGGCCCCCGCTTGCTCTGGAAGAGCCCCCTCAGTGACCCTCTCAGAAGGAAATGCAAGTGCCCCAAAGCAACGGCTGCAGAGACTGTGTCCACCCTCAGTCATATGCACTGTTTCTCCCCATGGCCGTATCTCCTGGGCGCTCTCGGACTCCACGTTTATGAATAGGTGTGGTAAAGCAGCAGTTCCGGACATCGGATTGTCTTTGGTTCTGCCTTCAATTAAGCTACCAACCTTTCCCTGCAACCTTTGGAAAGTTTCTTCTTCTTCCTTCTTCTTCTTTTTTTTCTTTCAGGCTCTTTGTCTCCATCTGAGAAAAAATAAAGGGTGGGGTGTGGAGGGAGGGGTAAGGATCTACGCCTGCCACTGTCTCTTTTTGAATGAAGCTTCCTAAGGCTCACTGAGGATGATTCAATCTAACCAACACATGTGCCGAATGTCTGCTGTGTGCCAAGCACCAGGCTCAGTGCCGGGAACTCGTGAGTGAACCAGGAGAGTCAGGAACCCAGCCTTCTGGGAACAGAGTTGATGAAGGGAGCCAGACAATAAGCAATTGACCGGCGGTGCAGTGACTCCCGTGGTGGAGGACTGTGGCATTCTGTGGTGGGATAGAGTAAGAAGTTTTTAGATCTATTGTTGAAAAACTGTTCCCAAACAAAATCAAAATTGATTTATGAAACAAACAAACAAAATTCTCTCTTTATAAAAGCAGAGATATGTCTGTGCATCACTAAAGGGTCAACTGATCATTGAAAGAGTCCAAGCAGGACGGCATCGTAGGCCTGCTGGGCTCTTGAGCATCCAAGGGGGTTGGAGACCCTGCATGTAGTGGAGCCAGACCACTGAGAGCTGGAGGAAGTGCCTGGTGCTGTATTAATGTGATAATTTGATTAATATCTGTGAGCTCCAGGAGAACGAGGCCCAAGTCTTTGTCACTCAGCATTGCATTCCGATACTCTAGTACAGTGTCTGGCACATGCTTAATACTTAACAAATGTTGTTGAATGAGTGCGGTTGAGAGGAGATGAGACAGGAGCCAGATCACAGAGGGATTAGAGGAGAGGCTAAGCTGTTTGGACTCCATCCTGTAGGCAAAGGGGAGCCTGGGAGGCCTTTTGGGTGGATCAGACACACGATCAGAGTGGCGCTCCAGAAAGTCAGGTCTAACTTTTCTGAACCTCCTGATGGTGGTTTGTTGTTTCTTGAGCCAAACTGCTAGCCTTCCGATGGCCCTTTTGTCATGCTTCCTTGTGTTTAATGCAGCTCTGCACACAGCACAGCGTAAGTACTTCGGGAGTGTCTTCTGGGTTTGCTACTCCTCACTCCTGAGTGGACAGTGCAGTTAGCAATGAAACTGGCATTATGACTTCCAGTATTCTAGAGGGGATGGAGCCAGAGGTCCTTAAAACATTCACAAGGTCAAGTGAAGTTGTTCTTCTAGCTTGCCCAGAACATGCCTTTGTCCATTCCATTCATTTACCCAAAAGATGCTGTGATAGGGTTTCTTTTTAGTTTGTTTTTTCTTTTTTTCTTTCTTTCTTTCTTTTTTTTTTTCCTGAGGGAGATGAGTAGTCAGAAAGGATGGGATTAAGAAAGATGAAGATAAGATTCACAGGAGAGGCTGCTCTTGCTGGGTCATGTATTGTGTCAATAAACTAAGGGCTCTGTGGATGGATTCAGAGTAAAAGAGAAAAGGAGAGTAGGTGAAGAAAGATGATCACCACCGAGTCGTCACACAGTGTCGGAGCAAGGACACACTCAGATACCATCCTGCTCCACTTTCCCATTCCGCACAGAGGTGGCCAAGGCTGGCTCATCCCATGCACGCACTATCAGTGCAGAGATGACATCAGCTGAGCCTGCACCAGCTACGGATGGTGAAGGAGAAAGAAGATCCAGAGTAATACGTGCAAGAGGGAGGTGTTCTCCAGGAAGTAGACCCAATTAGGGCGAAAGATTCTGAGTTTAGTTTTGAATGTGTGGAATCCAAGGTACCAGAACACTTTCAGGCAAAGATATAGCAAGACATTAGATCTGAAGACTGGAACCAGAGGGAACTTGCAGCCGGGCAATGAAAGTTAGAAAGTCCATCAAATGAAAGTTGAAACAATTCACGTAGAGACACTGACTTGACAAAGTCAACTGATGGAGAGAGGTGGGCTTGAGTCTGAACCTTGCGTGATCCCAATAATTAACTTTTTTGTGTGTGTGTGTGACAGAGACAGAGAGAGAAAGAGAGAGGGACAGATAGGGACAGACAGGAAGGGAGAGAAATGATATATGGCCAGTAGCCACGGCCACCATCACAGCCTCCTGGCCCACGCAGGTTTGTATTTGATTCGGACAGATGTTAATGAAACAACGAAGCCAAGAACTGGTGAACCATTAGCTTTAATCCTAGCTTGCACCCAGCGGGCAAGAAATACACAGTGGGAAAACTCTTCCCTTTCCATTCAGGGCTTCCAAAGCCACTGACTTATCTGAGTTTCCTAAAATCAAAGGTATCTCACCAGACTTATTCACCTCTGTTCCCCATCTCCTTTCTGCACAAACTCTGCAGAAACTGGCTTCTCCTTTAGCACTCTGCCATCTTGGCTGCTTCTCCTCTCCTCCACATGGCCTTTCTCTGCTCCCCTTTCTCTGGTCTCTAATGCTAATCTCAGGAACCGAGAGAGAGCAAGCTCCCGGTCTGCCCCATTTTATACTGTAGAAATCAAAACCTTTAATCCAATATACAAACAAGGAATTCTCTGATACAAAGTCACTTATCTGAGGCATAATGGGAGGATTCCTCATGAGAGTGCACCACCCCCTATCATGCAACAGTCAAGGGTGTGGGGAAAAGCTTAGTTTTGAAACTGAGCCTTAGGCTATAAGGACCCTGCCTGCTTACAGCCTGTCCCCCACACCCAATGCAAACTATAAGTGAGCAAACACATACACCATATTTACAAACTTATTTGACCAACAGATGAGAAGCATCAATTCTTCCTTGCAGCACCTTAGTTGTTCATTGATTGCTTTCCCATATGTGTCTTGACCTGGGGGCTAGAGCTGATGGTGTGACCCCTTGCTCAAGCCAGCGACCTTGGGCTCAAACCTGGGTCCTCCGCATCCCAGTCTGACGCTCTATCCACTGCACCACTTCCTGGTCACGTGCAACAACTAACTTCTACATAGATGAGCCTGAACCCACAAAAGAGACTAAGAAGGAGCAACCTGATGGGACAATAAGATTAGGGGGATTGGGAAGCCAGGAAAAGAGAGGGTTGGAGAGTAAGGAAGTGGTCAACAACTGCAGACTCAAGTCTTCCCAGAGTCATTAGTGGCAGAGTCCAAACTTGAACCCAGGTCTGTGATTCCAAAAGCCACGCCCCTTCCCAAACGCTATGCTGTGACCCAGCTGTGAGACAGACTGGATGGTAAAATGGCCATGATTGCAAACAGAACTGTCCTCCCCCTTCCTGACTCTGGCTCCCCAGACCCCGCATGCCCTCAGAAAACACTGAGACTTAACGGAAGGAAGGTCAACCAGAACTTGAAACTGACTCCGAGAGTTCTAAGGCTCCTTTCTGCCAAACTTTCTCCCCACCCCCATCCCCAGGGACAGGAGGCCAACAAAACTTCAATTCACTTGTAATTGCTCCACTCCCAGAATTAGAGGGATTTTTTTGTTGTTATTGGTCTCCTTCTAACACCCTCAACCGATGCCTTTACAAAGTGTTATTTTAGGGCTGTTTGGACTTGTTTTCCACATAGCTCTTATTTTCTATTATTTCCCTCTTTTTCCAGGGTTCAGACTAATTAAAGGAAGTGTAAATCACACCTCGTTTGCACAAAATACCTTTCATGAGGTCTGGAAGCAATTTAGCTTCTGTTTGCCAAAGATCTTTAGGAAAGAAGAAAAAAAAATCCCCTTGGTTTAAAAAAGATTAATTTCTTGGTGCCAAAAAAACCCATTAAGTGTACCTCCCGTTCCTGGGATCTTTTCTATCGTTTTCCTGTGAAAATGGCAGCCAGGGGAGAAAGAGAGGGAAGACCAGGCTGGCTCTGCAATTATGTCTGGCCCTCCCGTGCCACCAGCTCTGCGGTCCTGAGCCAACAGCAGCTTAGACACAGCCTGGTCTCACAGGGCACCCAGAGTGAAGGGAAGATCTGTCCCCGGCTGTCTTCTGTTCCCCTCCCCACCCTAAATTCCAATTCATCTCCAATTGATGTTCTCCCCTGGGCCGTGGGTCCTCAATCTGGAATGAAGCTTCTCAGCGAAGCTCTGGAAAAGAAGGCAGAGTTGCCACTTCGGGCTGTCTCTTGCCCCCTTAAGAAAACTGTATTTCCTCTGAGAAAAACAGGCTGCTTGTTGCCTTCTAACATTTCATTGTCCAGATGGTGGCACTGAGGGCCAGTTAGGGACGGTTTATTCATGGACCCACACCTGTGGCCTGACAGAGCACGGGTAGACCTCGAGGCCAGCTTCTCCATTCAATGCCCTTACTACCCCTTCCTAAAGATGACTCCTCACAGTGCCGTGCCAGCCAGCAAGATGGCGGGAGAGAAAGGCGTAGGCTCGGAGGGGCGGCGGGGGCTGTTCACCACATTATACCCCTGCAATGCTGACCTCTGCTACCTCCTGCTGAAACCAGGCATGGGGAGAGAGAGATGAGCAGGGCTGACTGTTACAGTGTATCCAGGGGGTGGGATACAGTAGGGACAAAAGGACCTTTGACAGACCCTGTGTGCAAAGCATATAGTTCCTTCCGTGGGCAGGTGAGTTCTCCTTTCTAGGCACCGCTTCCTCCATCTGTAGAATAGGGACTCTAGTACTGCTCTCCTGGGGTTTCCGGGACAATTAACTGAGCTCCTGGGTATAACAGACCCATCTTAGGGGATCAATAATTGGAGGCTGTGGCTTTTGCCCTCCTTCTTAAGTGTGAATCAACACCTGTGTATGTGGCTGCGTCTTGGACTCCTCTCCCTCCGTGTGTGGAATTGACTTTCTTAGAAAATAAGTAAATAATAATACAAAAATATTTGGAGCTTGTTGAAGCGTGAAATTTCGAGGCTGTTTTTCTGCTGATCTGAACCGTTATGTCATTCTTCCGAAGGAGAGAAAGCGTCATGGACAAAAGTAACTTGATCCAAAAATGCATCATATACTTTATTTCCTCAGCAGTATTTTTTCTGTTTGAAAAACCGAACACTAAAAACAAAAACTGTTGGGGGGGGGGGAGGCAGGTGGGGTATGAGGAAGAAGAAACAGGGATTGCCTTGTGGTTTGGCATGATAGAGTAGGAGAAACAGGCTTTGGGTTCAAACCCTGCCTCTGCTACTTCCTCGTTAGATGATGTTAGACATAATCGGGGTTTCTTTTGTTTTTGTTTCTCTTTGCTTTTCTGAACTTGTGATTTTGTAATTTCAAAATGAGAATCATAGCCCTGACCAATAGCTCAGTTGGTTAGAGAGTCATCCCAATGTGCTAAGGTTACAGGTTCCATCCCCAGTCAGGGCACATAGAAGAATCAACCAATGAATGAATAAATAAGGGGAACAACAAATTGATGGTTCTCTCTTTCTCTTTCTCATCTTCTTTCCACCTTCTTCTTTCTCTAAAGTCAGTAAATAAATACATAAAAATTTAAAAATGAAGAATCATAAAAGGCGTATCTGGACAATTAAAAATAGATTCATAGTGGTAAATAGTGGAAGTGAGTGAGAGAGAATTCTGGAAAAAAGAATGTTTCCAGAAAGGGTCCTCAGAGTCAGAAGACCAGAGAGTTCAAGTCCCAGCTCTTAACAGTGATTGGGACTTAAGTTTCTGAGCCTGTCTCCCAAAATAAAATGATGTTGTTACTGTCATTTCAGCATACTGCTTCTTAGCCTCGGGCCCTGCCCTGATCATTGCTCTCCTGGGTTAGTGTAATATTTTTCTAACTACTTTCCCTGTCTTTATCCATCCTTCCCTTGTCTGTCACCCCTCTGATTTTTAGTCTACAGTCAGTGGGAGGATTCTAACACCTGTCATAATTCTCTCTCGCTTTCGGAATAAGTCCTCATTTCTTTCTGCAGTTTGTAAGGTTCTCTAAAACCTTACCCCCTTTCTTATCTCTCTAGCCTCATCTCTCCTGACCTCCCTGCTTCCTGCCTGCCCCCCATACCTCTGGCCATTGCACATTGCACTCCCCCTTCTGAAAGGCCCTTGTGTACACGGACCTCCTTTTCAGGAGCCCACCCTTAACTTAAGACAGTCTTAGAGCTTACCGCTAATTACTGGATTTATCACTTAGGTCAAGTAACCCAGCCTGTCCAAGCTGCAGACTACCCTCTGTAGAATGGGTAATGTTAGTTCCCTCTCCACGGGGTTGAAAAGGGAATCCAATGAGACAACCAGCGTAACTAATCTTGTTCAGCGTGTGGCATCCACTAAGGACTTCTCACAGGGTTAGCCTTCCCCTTTTTATTCTCATTACTTGCCTCCCAGACGAGGCTTCACACTCAGACTGTGTTCTCCCAAACCTCGTGCCCAACACAGACCTGTGCCTTCCTCTTCACGAGTCAGTTCCCTGAGAGCGCTTGCGGTCCTGTGCTTGGGTTCTGAGTTCAAGTCCCAGCTCCATCACCTGGATGTGGTGCATCGGAGCCTCCATGCCCTGTCTGTGAAATGGGCACCAGGACAGGGCTGACCTCACAGGGTCGTGAGGATTAAGTAAGAAAATGCACACGGAGCACCGAGCAGTAGGCACGGGCCCACAGAAGGAACGAGGTAAGTGTTGGCTACTTTTGCCGTCATTATCCCTCGTGCCCAGCCCGGAGGCCATAGAGCGATTGTTGAAAAGATGAAAGTGCTTTTCAAGCGGGGAGGGGGGGCGTGGGATGAGTTTTCTGATGGTTTTCAGAGGAGAGTTGGTAACAGATCCAGGGTGGGGCTTGCTTTGTGTGAAGATGGGATCAGGCCAAGGCACTCCTGTTCCCCCGAGCCCTGCTCCCTCCCTGCTCCCTCCCTCCTTAGTCTTAGACTCGGGAGGGGTGATGCCCAAATGTTCATCCTGGGGCAGGCACAGGCACACCTACGGAGAACCCAAGACACGTGAGCCAGCAGGGCCATCGCTGCCAACGTGCCATAATCCTGTCCTGGAGCATTTCCTGCTCTCCTGCCCCAGCCTGGCACCAAGTGCCGGGGTCATACCCTCCCACCCCGGTCTCTTTTGGGGGGGGGGCCTAAATCATCCTGCCTTCCCTGGGCCCGACCATGGGCCCAGCTGGCAGACCACCCCGAGTTCGAGTTCCAGCTCCCCTCCTTACCAGCCATGTAATCTGGCCCGGTGACTCCACAACATCCTGGGGTCCCAGCTGTCTGGCCTGTAAAACGCGGACATTAATCCCCACTCACAAGACTGTTACGCGGGCTCCGCGGAACTACGTAGGCAGCCTGCCTCCTCCGCACCTGGCGTCCAGCACGTGCTTCCTGCGGGCTCCCTGCCCTTCCTCTCCTGCTGTCTGCACCAGCCTCCTGGACAGAGGACGAGTGAGTTTCCTGTAGCTGGGAGCATCCAAAGCGGGGCCAGCTGGCACCCCAGTGTGGACAGAGGGCTCGGGTTCAGCGACCTTTTGGGCCCTTCCAGACTTAGATGCCGCTGCTCTGTAAGATTCTGCCAAGGTCGAGAAGGCCGGGGGGCGGACAAGGGGGTGCTCACCTCCTCTCCTCCTGAGCGGTGCCTTGTGGGATCTGCCCATTCAGCCCCAGCTGCTGAGCTTCTGCGCACGTGGCCGTGTGGAGCAGAACGCACTGGGTCGGTGCTACGACAGGCAAAGGATGAGGGAGTTAGCTTACCGGACCACGTGCAGGAGCCGGCGCTCCTGAGCTGTCTCCTGCAGGCTCGCCTCTCTCCCTCAATGCCTTTCCTACACAAGTGACGTTAGGAGATCCAGTTAGAACTGTTTTCTCAGCCTAAGACTTCAGGGCAACATTGTATTAATTTAACACAAATTTCTTGATCACCTCCCGTGTGTCAGCTAGGTGCTTCGTGGGGGGTATGCCAGCAGTTTTCTCGCTGTTCCCCTGGCATTCTATAAACCAGGACTCGATGAGACCTACAGGATTGAGGGTGCTCTAGCCCCAGCCATTTCCTGGCCAGTCTCTCGTCACTCCTCCGTTATCGGCCCCTGACGTGGCCACACCGAGCCTGCTGTGTTCCCTGGAAACGGTGTCCTATGACCCCCTCTCATCTTTCCAGACTTTGTTACCTTTCTGAGGTTCTCTTTCTCTCTCTCTCTCTCTCTCTCTCTCTCTCTCTCTCTCTCTTTCTCTCTTTGCATTATAGTCTCTAGAATGCTTTGGTCTTTTAATAGTGAGTTTGTGTGTTTTTTAAAAAATTCATTAATAAGTTAGTTTGACTTTGGAAAACAAAGCCAAGGAGGGTAATACTGCCCTTCAGAAATGCAGTATCTGTGTTGTGGCAATTTGGAGGGGAGAACAGGGTGTCTTCTCCAAGCAGGAGGAATCCAGGGTAGAGCCTTGAAGGTCAGGATAGGGTTTGGAAGAGAGGAAGTTGAGAAGGAGGGCATTCCAGATGCAAGTGCAAAGGCGTGGTGGTTGGAACTTGCACACCATGCCCAGGGATCAGAGACAAGTCTTGTTTAGCTGGAGTGGATGCTCACCAGACTAAGGCTTTGCATCTAAGATCAAGGTCAGAGGTGCGGGGCCTTGAATGCCAGGCCGGAGCGCTTGACTTTGACCCTGTACCACATGGAGGTTAGTGAAGTTTCATATGCAAGGGACAGTACCACTGAGCCCATGCCAGAGTGACAGGGAGGTTGCTCTGATGTTCTACATTTGATGAGTATGGGGACTTGGCAGATTGGCTTGGCGCTCTACAAAGGGGCAGGTGGTCCGCACCGCCTTGACTTCTTGGAAGGAGAAATGGCCAGTCCCTTTTTCAAGAGGAACCTAGGTGTGTTGTCTTTCTCCGCCTTCCCAGCCGAGTTAATCCAGGTACACATGACAAGCACCTTCCACTGGGATCATGGGTGAGCTATTATCTCAAAGGCCCAGTAGCTGCCTCCTTGCGTAGGTGCAATAAGCTTATCCTGGGGGCTTGGAGCACCGCTGAGGTAGGGTTGGGGGAGAGTGGGAAACAAAGGGGACAGCTAGGAGCAGACCTAGGACCTGGTGCTGGCCTTGAGTGTGCTGCTCATTGCATTTGTATGGGAGTCTCGAGGACCAGAAAGACCTCATTCCCCGCTTCCCTCCACCTTACTCAGGAGTTGGCAAACTAGGGCCCATCGACTGCCTATTTTATAAATATAATTTTATCAAAACACAACTACTTCCATTTATTTAGTGTTGTCTGTGGCTGTCTTCACCCTACAACAGGAATATCAGTTACACAGAACAGAGACTATGTGGCTCATATGCAGCAAATATTTACTATTCAGACTTTCACGTTAAAAAAAAGTCACTGACGCCTGAACTAAGCCTTCTGCATCCTTCAGAGTGTAGCTTAAATTCCCCTCCTCCAGGAAACCTTTCCTGACCTTCCCAGTTCCCACTGAGTGTTCTTACCTCCTAGATGTGATGACACTTACTACCCAATAATTTTCAGTACTGTATTTGTTCCCTCTTTTTTTGTGTGTATTTTTAAAAAACTCCTCTCTAAGTACAGTATATGGCTCTTATGGGCAGGGACCAATTTTAAACTTTCTGTCAAGGTATGCTCAGCTGTAGTGAGCCAGGTAGAAGTATATATGTTTTGGAGAGAGGCACACCTGGTGTCAAGTCTTGCCGTATAATCAACCAAAACATCATGAATGTGGGACAAGTCACCTCACCAGGCTGAGCCTCCTTCTGTGTAATTTAGCATGGTAATATAATACCTACCTACCCAGGTGATTAGAAGATCCAAAGCAATAAACTGAAACAAACACCTGACTGTGGTGGGAATTTGATGGTGATTGACTTAGGCTAGTTGGTATCTTGCTTTGTCAAGGTGTACATTTAAATTTTCTCTCATATGTTTCTGGGAGAGAAAAAATTCTGTTACCCATGTCCTTTGAGAAATACTGCATGCTGTCACCCCCTTTCTTAAGAATTCATAGGACATATCATATTTGAGACACTGAGTCATCCCATGGACAACAAGTTTAACTTTTTTAACCTTGTATTTTAAAAATTTAGTTGGCTGCCTGACCAGGTGGTGGCGCAGTGGATAGAGCGTCGGACTGGGATGTGGAAGACCCAGGTTCGAGACCCCCTAGCTCGCCAGCTTGAGCGTAGGCCCATCTGGCTTGAGCAAAATAGCTCACCAGCTTGGACCCAAGGTCGCTGGCTCCAGCAAGAGGTTGCTCAGTCTGCTGAAGGCCCGCGGTCAAGGCACATGTGAGAAAGCAATCAATGAACAACTAAGGTGTCACAATGGCAACGGAAAACTAATTATTGATGCCTCTCACCTCTCTTCGTTCCTGTCTGTCTCTCCCTATCTATCCCTCTCTCTGACTCTCTCTGTCTCTGAAAAAAATAAAATAAAATTAAAATTAAAAAAAAAAAATTTAGTTGGCCTCCTTGGACAGGTGGCTCAGTGGATAGAGCGTCATTCCTGCACACCAAGGTTGCAAGTTCTATCCCCGGTCAGGGCACATATGAGAAGCAGTGAGTGAGTGCACAACGAAATGGAACAAGTAAGTGGAACAGCAAATAGATGCTCCCCTCTCTCTCTTTCTCCCCCCCCCCCCTTTGTCTCTCATCGGTGGAAAGTTTAAAAAAAATTTTTATTGGCCACACCTTGATATAACTAGCAATGTCTCATAAGAGGTAATGTTGTGAGAAAACACACTTGAGACCTACTGGGTAAGCTGTCCCTGGTGATCCCTGCAACCCTGTCATGCTGAGCTTACGGAAACTGCTTATCGGCCCTCCTTAATCATCAGCACAAGGAATGCCAGGAAAAGCTACGTATTTTGCACAAAATTGTGCCATTTAGGTCTGTCTGCTCTGTAAGTCAAGAAGTAGTGAATGTGCCTGCCCCCCAAACCTCATGGATATTTGCATTTAGACGGTGTGAGAGTCCTGCATTTGGGGGTATGTGTGTGTGTGCACACCCATGTACCCACGTTTGAGCACACAGCTCCTCTCTCCTCATGTTGAGGCTCTCAGAATCACAAAGCTGGGGTACCACACATCCTGGGTCCCAGTCGTCACTATTCTTTTTTTCTCCCACTGAGGGAAACTCCTCACGAGGGCGCGCCTCTGACTTCCTCATGTTGATCTCTGGAAATTTACCAGTGTGCATCTTGCTCAGTTGACCCTGCTCCGTTTTCTGAAACTGGAATGCTGGGGTCTCAACCTTGGGTCCCTGTGGCAAAGGGGAAATTGAAGCCATGGGGAATTATTCCCGGGGGGAGGAGAGCAGGGGGAGCATGAAGTCATCTGGTAAACGTGGGTTGGAGGCTGTAACTTGCTTTATTGTAAGTTGGGAGCAGCTCTTAAGCGAGAGCCAGCTCACATTTTCCAGTCTCATTTCGGCAGGGCAGTGACCTGAGAATTGATGGAGAAAGTCTTCCTTCACATCCACTCAGGACGAAATCTAGAGAGTGCTCAGTGTCTCAGCGCACTTAGTGACATCCTCTTTTATTCTTAAAGCGTCTCACTTTGAATGACAAGTTACTTGGTCGTTTTCCTTTCTAAGGGTCTCTACTGACCAAGTTGGAAGTCTCAGGGGAGATCTGGAGAGGGAAGAAGCAGTCCGTTGTGAGGGCCGCTCATGGTCCACGTGGCCAACAGAGGGCGCTCTCACACCGCACAACACAGGAGTCTGGGCCCCGGGCAGGCCTGGGAGAAGGCGGCCAGCTGACCTTTCTCCAGGCTGTTCTCCGTTGCCAGAGCAGCAGAGGTGTCAGCTGAGAATGGTCACAGTCTAGGGAGGAGAAGGGAAGGAGAGAGGCTGGGGCACCCGAAGGGGAGGAAGAGCTGGCAGGGGAAGCACAGACAAACATTTCACAGAGACAGGGACACAGGCAGTGCATGCACGTTGTACCTACAAACACAAACACAGTGTGCTCTCCCTACTGGGACACAGGATACAACCAGGGGACTTCTGTAAAAACCACAGGATGAGGAAACAACACCAACGCCATCCATCGCACACAGATACACACGGCACTGTCATCTTGCCCAGCTAGTTCACAACAAAGATGACACGCAGGCGTGCACACATAACTAAACACACCAACCCACGGGGGCAGTCAAGCCATGCACAATAGGCAAAGGCAGATAACAAAGACACACGTGGTAAGCACACAGGCACACACAGTGGACCCATAACAGCATGCTGAGACACCCAGCACGGGGATAGCACACCACACACAACAAATGCCTCCAGAGGCATATATCATGGGAAGCAACGGAAGCACAGACATAGCCCGCTCTCCGTGGACGTCTGTCAAGTCATACGTTGTGTACATATGCAAAGACACATGCCATGTCGAGTGAGCCAACAAACAGGCGCGCGTAACACGTTCTGTGTTGCCTGCTTGCACCCTGCCCACCACACAACGCTCACACTCACTATCTGGGCACAGGTCCACGTGCATCCAATGTTTCAGTAAATGTTTCTGTAAGAGAAAAGATAGGGAGGCCGGAAAGAGGGTAGAAAAAGATGGAAAGAGGACGGGGGAGATGGGAGAGAGAGTAGAGGCCCCAGGGAGGAGGCTGGAGCCCAAGTCTGCTGGCCGCCTCTCCTCTGCTGTAGGGTGGTGTCCTTGTGGAGGCCACACTGATTTGGTGGCTACAGCTGGTGTGATGGTCCCCCCCACCACCGGGAAAAATGCCTCGGTTTCAGCAGGGACCGCACCTCCCTCTCCCTGGGCCCCTGCTTCCCCCATCCCACCTCCCACCCCCAGCACTGGCCCTCTCCATCTCATTTACTCCTGATCCCTGGGTCGCTGATGCTCCAGTCCGACTCTCCCCAGGCGGCAGCATCACAAAGAAACTTACCCAAACTCTTGGGATATAGTTTCCCCTCCTTTTCAAAAAGTGTACTTAAAAAAAATAATAAAATAAAAGGATCACTTGAGTGATCCCAAGAGGGGTTGTCGCTCCCAGAGAGAAAGGACAAGTCAGGATGGTAAAGGACTTGGCAAAGCTGGCTTATTATGTAACTAAGCAAATAAGACTCCCTTCCTGGAACCATAGGGTTTTCGGTAAAACAGATTCAGATCAGCAGGCCTCTCTGAGCCGACCTCCTGGTCCAGACGGATGCAGGGCTCCAGGATATAGAAACAGGAGGCTCAACACCCACCTTCTAAAGTATACAGTCTAATGAGGGAGTAAGAATATAGGACACACAGCTTATAAAATGAGGAGCAGGGGGTTACATAAATACAGGGCCAGACAAAAGTAGGTGCATAGTAATTAATAGTACAATGAATAATAATAACCATATAAGAGCAAACTGTTTTGCATACTCACCGGTGGAAGCCTACTTTGACCAACCTTGTATATAGAATTTGGTTCTTTTTTTTGTATTGATAAGGAAAGGGGATGGGCGAGGGAGTGAATGTTAATTGAAAGCACACGATGTGTACTGTGCTGGGGACCGTCTATTCGTTATCTTGGTTAAAGCTCATAAAGCAAAGTCTGGAACATGGGGATTAGGCGCTTCGGTGCTACAGATGAAGAAGCCAAGACCGAAAATGTGAAGCCACCTGCCCGAGGCAGCGCAGTTAGGAAGTCCAGATTCAAACCACGCAGTCTGACTTCAAAGGCCCCTGTCTTTTCTACTACATGGTAATGATTAAGTATTTCCTCTGGCTTTTCAGATCTTGAGCGAGAGCCAGCAGAAAGCGGGGAGAGAGAGAGTCGCAGCGAGGAGACTCTGGGTAGCAAGGCATAGGGCATAGCTTGGACTAGCTGCCACCTCCAAGAGGAAACCCTGGGTTGGGAAGTTTCTGGTCGTTTCCCAAGGGCCTGCGCCCTCCAGTTTCTGGGCCCGGCGTCAGGGCTCACGTTTGGTGCGGACACACCCTCTGTGCTCCTGGGGCTCAGCCCTCAGCTCTGTCACTATGCTGCCTACTGTGCGAGCCAGGTGTCAGGGACAGGTCTCTGGTCTCTCGGGTTTCCCTGGGTGTTGTCAGTCGAGCAGAGATGACCTGGCAGGCACACGGGTGAGCCCAAATGTGGACTGAGGCCGAAGACCTCTGAGTTCTGTCCTCCTGTTTGTGTCTGGAGCACTTCTCCCTTTTCTGTGTCACTGGGTGTCTGGTGGGTGACCAGATGGCTGCAGAGGCAGAAGGAGCATTTGGGACCACCCAGTCATTTCACAGGTAGGAAAGCTGAGGTCCAATAACGTGCCTTGCCTTATTGTCATTATGTTTTGATCAATCATCGTAATAGTAACTATTTATTAAATGCTTTATATTGTGCCAGGAACTATGCGGACTTGCCGTGCGTTGTCTCATCAAACGTTTACCCTGCTCCTATGAGGCTGGCACTTTACGTGTCGTTCTCACGCAGGACGGGACCAAGGCTCAGAGACATGCAGCGGCTTGCCATAGGTTGCACAGCTAGCCGGTGACAGCATTGAGATGCACAGCAGACCTGCCTGACCCTCAGGAATCACTTCTGATGCTCTGGTCTAGGGCCTCCCCGACCAACCCAAAGACTAGAGCAGGAGCCCTAACTCCCAATTTAGAGAGAAGAAAACTCAAGTCAGGGGAGAGAAGTAGCTTGTTCAATGTCACAGAGCTGGCTTTCAGCACCCAGAGGCCCTAACGTCTCACCTGCTTTCCTTCCTACTCCTTGGACCAAGCTTGACCCCATCACTTTTCTTTTTCTGGGTTGGTGTAAGTAGTTTAAGGTCAGATCCTTTCTAGACAAGATTCTTTCCTTTTGGAATACTACAGAGTGGTGTTCCCTGTGTCCTGGGTCTCTTTATCATGTCACCCAGTTGCTAACTGTGTCCCAGTTCATTCCTTTGTGAAGGGGGACCCTCTGCCTCTTGACCCTTTTAATCTCACCTGGCTCAGTTTGGTCAAGTTCTTGCTCCAACTTAGGTGACATTAGCTCCCTTTAATTCAGGCCTGGCCCAGTCCAGGTAATTGGCCCTGGGCTCAGAGAGGGACCAGACTCCTGCTGCTGAGATAACCTAGCCAGAGTCTTCCCACAAAGGCTCTATGTATTGAGAACGGAGAGCTAGGTGGTGCAGTCAGGAGGCCATTGTATTCCAATGTTGTTTATTCTGGTGCGATCTGTCTCCTACTCAGCAAGGGGACTTACGCTGGAGCAGCTGTATCCGCTTAGCGTGGGTCCCAGACTCAGATTCCCAGGATGGGGAGGTCAGTGCCTGCCTTTGTTCTCAGATAGATTTAATTTTCTCCCTCACTATTTTTGGTCTCTAATCTCCTTAGCATAAAGCATCTTCGAAGTGCCTTCCCTGAGATGAGCTCACTGTGGGCTGGTCCATTGGTACAGTCCTGGGCTGAAATTCCAAGCATCCTTGTGCCGACAGAGAGGACACCACAGATGCTCCATCTGCAGGGCGGGCCTCAGAATCACCCCTTCTTACAATGGGCATTTCCTAATCTCTGTCATCGTTTGGGAAGAAGAAGTAGGAAAGAGCATTTCTCACCTTTGGGGACTTAATCTGAATTATTAATCACTCCATCTCAAGCAAGATGCTTAGACCTTGGTCAAGAGACAAAGTGCCTGAGTTATAGTTTCAGCTCCACCATTTGTTAGTAGTTGAATTCCATCTTTGAAACAGAAATGATAATAATACTTCGTAGGGTTGCTGGGAGATGTCGCATACAGCAAAGGCTCCATGAATATCAGCCACTAGTTCTGCTGGAGATTGTTACTGTTATTATTAAAGGTTCAGTCTCCCTGAGGAAAGGACAGTTCTCACCTTGTTTATTTGGGGGAAGGGTGTGCAATGAGAAAGTGCTTAGTATAGACTTCGTAGGGAGTAAAGGCTGAATAACTAGTAACTATAGTCTTTATTCCCCCCCCCTCCTTTCCTGGCTCCCCCCTTCCCTTGTTCCCTTCCTCCTTCCCTCCTCCCCACACACCACTTTTCATTCAGGCATTACCATCTTATAAAAACCACCTCTTATTGGCCTTGCTACCTTCTGCCTTCTCTTCATCAACCCATCTTCCACATCACAGCCTGAAAGTTCACCCAAGGCCATGTTGGTGTCTTGGATCTTTTCTAAGATGATAGAAAGTGGCTACTCTCCTGTAGCAGAGTCTGCAGTCCTAGGAACATAAGAGCCCCCATCCCTGTCCTGGACCCATGGAGAACCCGCTGGTGTACAAGGTTTCTAGCCCAGTGGCCAAACACAGACTCCCTGGGGCAGGTTGGGTGCAGGGCACCCTCCTGAGCAGAGCACAGACAGGGGTGGCTGTCACAGACACCAGCAGGGACACGGAAACCTGGGCTTGCAGCCTTGCAAGGAGTGCTGGACCAGCCTGTGCTGGGTCCCAAGGGCAGCTGGGCGTACCTTGTCCCGGCGCCATTGCCAGTGATGTCACCTCCGTGGTATAAAATTGTCAGCCAGTGCGACAAATCAGCCCCTTGCCTTTTTTTCTCCAGGGAGCCAGTTGTTGAACACTGGCCACCACTGCCCTGACCCTCAGTCTTCTTGGTGTTCACAGTCATGCGAGCTCTCTGAGCTCCGGTTTTCTCCTGTACACTCTGAGGATCGTGTGTGTACACCTCGGAGTGTACACACCTCGGCTCAGCACCTCGGAGGCGCAGATGTGGAGAGGGGATGACACATCGGAGGAGTTCATTGGGGGGCACCTGTGTGAGAGGCGCAAGCAAGGCTGCTGTGAGGGCTGGGCAGCTGCCAGACAGTGAGGCGGCTCTTTCTCTGAGTGGGGGAGACAGAGAATGAAGGTTCAGGAATGCTTGGCAGGGCCATGGAGGTATCCTCAAGATGGCCCTGTGCCCCCAGGAATGGGACTGCCCCCTTGTTCCTGCTGCATCCAGGCCCAGGCTGGGAGGGCCCTCCAGGAAGCATGGCCTCCTTGCCCACGTGATGCCAGAATCTGCCCCACTCGGATGAGGGCCTGGGCTGATGGAGCCCCCTGTAGTTGGATTCCCAAGATGCATTTTCACGGCTGCCTGGAGATAACACATCAACTTCCATGGGAGGTGTCTTACCCAGATCACATCGTCCACCTTAAAAAAAGATGTTCTAGGCACCTAAATCTGTGCCTAACACTGTGCTGAGGCCATGGGGTGAAGAGAGTATTAAAACACAGCCCTTGACCTTGGGAAACCCCTAACAAGGGAGATTGACAAGCAAATGAACCCATTCGGGATTGTGTGGAACCAGGGTGGTGAAGAAGCCTGTGAGTACAGTCTGCACAGAAATATAATCGGTTAGACGATCCTTGAATGAACCCGGTATTGGTAGAATATTGGGAATTCCAGACAGCAAAGGCTTCAAAAGCAAAAGCTCACAGACGCGGAAAAGCATGGAAGAGTCAAAGGCTTGCGAGTGGCTCAACGTGGATTCAACATAAGCTGCAAGAGAGGAATTGGTGAGCAATGGCCCTGAAGAAAGAGTCAAGGCCAGGCAAGGCTAAGGACCAACATACATTTCTTTATTGTACAACTACAGTGAAGTGAGGTGCATTACAGACCTTTCTTCAAATGTATCTTCCAGAATGACCACTGGCTACAGTTTGAAGGGTGGACTGGAGGAGGGAGATAGGAGGCAGGACATCAGGCCAGGAAGCAAGTTCCATGAGGGAGGGGGACAGCAGGGCCCGCCCATGAGTGCAGAAAGGAGTCAGTCAAGAGGCGTTTAAGAGAGAACATTTGCACGAGATGATGTCTGCTGGATTTGAAAGAATGTGAGAGCAGAGAATGTCCAAGATGCTAGCTCGTGGTTACATACTTGTAACCAAGTCTCTCACTAGATGGTCTAGTTTTTGAAGTTCAGCTCATAACCCATGAGTGGGTCATAAAATTAACTTATTGGATTGTGGCCAACATTAAAAAAATAGAATAGACTAGATAAGATTATATTACATATAGCAAGGTTAAGTATTATTTCATAAAAGTTATTTCAGTCATATATACGTGCATGTGTAAACTAGGTTGGGATGTAAAATATATGAATTACAGTAAAAAAAGAAAACATTGGAAAGACTCTAAGGGTATGAACTCTTGTAGGGCAGGGATTGTAGCTTACACATCTTAACTCAATGAATACAGAATTAGAGAAGGTCTTTGGTTCTAACTGACTTAGACCTTTTGTGACATTGAGGACACCTGCTCTACCGCCTTCAATTAGAAAGGAATACTTGAAGAAGTTAAGTGATTTCTCCAAGGTCAGTTAATTCTCATAAAATCATTTATAATACCTGATTTGATTAAGAGAATGAGCGGATCAGTATATGCCTTTATGAATGAATGCAGATTATAAATTAATGTAACAGCAATACCTGAATAAATGAATGAATGTATAGATGAATATGAATGAATGATTAGGTGAATATGTAACTATATGAAAAAATGGGTGGGCAGATTAACAAAGGAAGGAAAGAAAAGTGAGAGGGGAGAAAGGGAAAGGGAGGGAGGAAGGAAACTCTCAGATCCCCTCACAAACACGGTGAAGTCTGCAGACTCCCAGCCAAGGAGTGAAGGATTTCTGAATGACCCCAGGCAGGGGACCACGGCCAGTTGGAATTAATCCTGTGGTCAGCACAGAGGATCAGCCAAACTTGACCGAGTGATGATGGCCTTGCAGTAGACTTTGTTACGCACCCGTTTATAGGGTGAGCTATTAACCGGCCCACTGTGGGGGTAGTCAGGCTCCTGACATCAGAGAATGAATGAGGTGTTTGGGGTGGGGAGAGATGGGCTCTTTTCCCCAGCTCTGGTCTGCTGAGTC
The DNA here is from genome assembly GCA_037038555.1 of Rhynchonycteris naso. Classification (NCBI taxonomy): domain Eukaryota; kingdom Metazoa; phylum Chordata; class Mammalia; order Chiroptera; family Emballonuridae; genus Rhynchonycteris; species Rhynchonycteris naso. Next base: position 17,541,420 of record CM072996.1, read on the forward strand.
ATCCCCAGCTTTGAGGGCTGCCATGCCATTATTCATAAGTCCCATGACTAGGAGCCAACCGGTTCCATGCGCTCTGGGCTACCACAGCAAGCTGCACATTTAGTTCAGGGGAGAAGTGCATTAAGGTGAACAGCAAGAACCCAGAATGCCACCTGAGATCACTAAAAGTTAACCAAGCCTAAGCCATTTTCACTGTGTGAATCAGATCTGGGTTTGGTTCTGAGCTTCTCTCTTTATTTGCTGCCTAAGTCACTTGACTGTTCCGAGCTTCAGTTTACTCGCCTGTAAAGTGGACATAATGTTGATCGTATTCCTGTGATCCATGCACTTTGCAAAGAGTTTCTGCTCAATAAATGTTTATTCTTTTCCTTCCTGCATTGTCCTAATTTCCCACACTTTTTATTTGCTTGTTAATTCATTTATTCAGCATATACTTTTGAGTGCTCACTGAGTGCTGGCCACCAGGTGCTGGGGACACATAAGTGATACAGAGTGACAAAATGCTTGCTTTTATAGAGCCAACATTGTGGAGGGTGGGGTCACAGTGTTGCATAACTGCAGGGACACTACTTACACAGCTCTGGAGGAAACCTCTAGTTGCAAGAGGATACAGAAATTAAAAAACAAAACAAAACAGAAATGTTTGAGCAAAGACCTGAAGAGCTGAGGGTTCTGGAGGAAGAGTGTCCCTGGCTAACGGAAGATCAAGTGCAAAGGCCCTGAGGTAGGAGTGTGCCCATTGTGTGTATGGGATGGCAAGGGAACCCTTTCCATGTTGCTCTCTATTTCAAATTCCTTTCCCTGCCACTCTGCTGGGAGAATTCTTACTTAACCTGCAGGCCCACGGCCTTGTTCTCGGGCATCTGGGCAGAGGAACTGCTCTGTGATGGTCTGCTTACGTGTCCTTCCACTGCAGAACAGAGGTTCCCATGGAGTCAAGGTTCATGCCTGTCTGCGTCATCTCTGTGTCCGCTGCGCTAGGAATGCTCTCTGGCTGAGGATGGGCACAGAATGCATCTTTATCGGATGCATTATTAAACGAACCAGTAAGCCTTCTGAACCTTCTTTCTCAGACCTTATCATGCCTCCTCATCCTTCATCCTTCAAGGTCCTGTGTAAGCCAATGTTCCCTAAGAATTATTCTTTAACTTGTCAATGTCATGCCTTCACCTTCTTGACCTGAATTCCAAAGTCTTCACAAGAGAATATTAGTCCTGTGGAATTCTAATATGTGGGCTATGGAGTATAAAGAGAGTTCTGAGATCTCTTTTCACTTGGGAAATTGTTGGTTAATAAATCTAAGGGGCCTTCTTTATTCAGCGACATGCATTGTGAACCTCTGAGAGGGATTGTGGGAGAAGGTTTCCTAAATGTATCTCACTATGCTGCACCTCATCTCAGAGGAGCGCTCGTTAGGAGCCTACTCTGGGAATTACTAGGCTGAAACTTGATGGGGACCCCGCCAGCTTCAGTTTAACCTCAGCCCACCAATGTTATTCTAGCTTCATGGCCCAATGCAGCCACCTTGGTTTTCATTTCCACCTCCTGCTTGCCGGCTGAGAAAAAAACCCTGCTCAGGAAGGAGAAATGACCTCAGACTTGAAAAGTCTTTTGGCCAGTAGGGAACCCTTAATGAAATAGAAAGACTCAACAATTATGAGATCGGGAGAATGCCGAGGAATGAACACGGGACACAAGTGACCCCGGGCACGGAAGAAGAGGGCATGGCTTTTTTCTTCTTACCCTGAGTACCTACCTTCTCAAGTCATCCCAACAATTGGGGTTTGGCAGGTCAGCTCATGCCGTGAAAATTAAATTGTGGTGCCATATAATGGATGCAGCTTGATACCCGGAGGGGTGGGATCTTTATCTTTGTTCCCGGGTGCTTGTGGGAGATGCCTACAGGTCCCTCCAGATTCTGACAAGGAAGCTCTTGTGTTGTATTTCTCAGCCTCATTTCATGTGTGTCTTAAAGTTCTTCTTGGTTTCTGTTGTTTTCTTTCTCTTTGGTGTTCGCCTTTGTCTCCTAAAGATGGAATGACTGTCTGATGTGGAAGCTGGCAATCCAGCCAACCTTTAGGACGTGCGAGGTGACACCTTCAAGCACAGTAGAAAGATGAGAAACATGCAGCGGGTGGTGCCTCAGCTTGTTTTCTTTTCCTTCAATTCAGTTTAAGTCAGCAAACATTTCTTGAACTTTTCTCCAGGGTCTCTATACTAGACAGCCATCATGAGAACTTTCCAGCCTGGTAGTGGGGACCAACCTAGAAGGTGACCAAAGACATCATGATGCGCCCTGGCTTAGAGGGTCGAAGTGAGAAGGGACCCAGGTGGGGAGGATTGGAGGGCTTGTGCTCATGGGATGAGTTTAAAGCGGGGACTCTTTATTGTTTTGCTTTGTGGGTTTTTTTATTAATTTTAATGGGGTGACACCAATAAATCAGGGGACATATGTACAACGAAAACATCTCCAGGTTATCTTATCATTCAATTATGTTGCATACCCGTCACCCAAAGTCAAATTGTCCTCTGTCACCTTCTGTCTGGTTTTCCCTGTGCCCCTCCCCTCCTCCCTACCCCACCTCTCTTCCCTCCCCCCACCCCATAACCACCACTCTCTTGTCCATGTCTCATAGTCTCACTTTTATGTCCCCCCATGTATGAAATCATGCTGTTCTCAGTTTTTTTCTGATTTACTTACTTCACTTTGTATAATGTTATCAAGGTCCATCCATTTTGTTGTAAATGATCTGATGTCATCATTTCTTATGGCTGAGTAGTATTCCATAGTATACACTTATAGGAATATACCCTAAGAACACCATAGCACTGTTCGAAAAGAAGAAATGCGCCCCCATGTTCGTTGCTTTGTGTTTTTAAGAGCATTGTGTTTCGTTTGTTTGTTTTTTTAACACGTATGATATCTCTAAACTGATTTCCTCCACACTCAGTCAGCTTCATTTTTACAAACAACCCAGGGTTTTCACGTAGACGCTTCTCTGTTCAGCCCTCCTGGAAAAGGCATGTGCTGTTGTTTCCTCCCATGGTTCCTTTCAAACACCGTTCATGGTTCTTAGTTGAAGTCATTCTCATTCTTTCTGAGTAGCTTCCTTATTGTGTGCCTCCCATCCAGGCCCACATGTTAACTCTTGGGCTCTGTGCCTCCAAAGCAACCTACGTTTCTGTCAATGGAGCCATGATTTTAAAAAAAACAAAAACAAATTGCATGTGTATGTGTGTGTGTGAGAGGGGGGAGGCTTCAATATCATTCAGCCATTGAAAAAGAAGGACATTCTTCTTTCTGTGATAACATAGATGAACCTAGAGAGCATTACCCTAAGGAATGCAGAGGATGACAAACGTTGTATGTTCTCACTGATAGGTGGAATCTTAAAAAAAAAAAAAAGTAAACTCAGAGAAATAGAGAGTAGAAAGGTGGCTGGCAGGGGCTGGGGTGGAAGCAATGGAACGTGTTGGTTAAAGGGTACACATGCCCAGCTATAAAATAAATAAGCTCTGGGGATCCCTGTACAGCGTGACTACTATTATGAACAACACCATGTTATATATTGGAAGGATTTTGAGAAAGTAGATCTTAAAAGTTAGCACCACACCCACAAAGAGAAAATTATGAGGGGAAATAGAGGGGTGAACTAACCTTACTGTAGTAATTTCACTATATATACATGTACCAAATCGTCATGTTGTACATCTTAAGTGTATATGAGTTATACGTCAATAATATCTCAGTAGAGCTGATGGGGGCAAGGTAAAAATGAAAACTAATTAGACCCAAGAAACTAAAGTTATGTAAGAAAATAAATGTCATAATAGTACACCACTGGCTTAGCATTAAAAAGGAAACAAACTGCTCTAATGATACCTTCATTTATTCAAAAAGGACTTACTGAATGGCCCCTGGGTCCCAGAAACATTTTGCCAAGGTTTGGAGATGCCTGTGTCAAGAAGAAAAGGCCTAGAGGAAGACAAACCCATTAACTGAATATAAAATTAACTAAAGTACAGTCACCACCCGCAAGGCACAGTTTTTCTTATTGTGATTTCAGTTATCTGTAGTCCACCACAGATGAAAAATATATCATGGAAAGTTCTAGAAATAAACAATTCATAAGTTTTAAAGTATGTGTGAGTGTGATGAAATCTCTAGTTGTCCAGCTCTGTCCCACCCAGGACGTGACTCATCCCTTTGTCCAGTGGATGCTTGCTGTAGACTCTCCCTGCCCATTAGTCTCTCAGTAGCCGGCTCTGGTAGCAGGTCAACTGTTGTATTATCACAGTGCTTGTGCTCAAGTCACCCTTATTTTACTTCATAATGGCCCCAAAGCATATGAGTAGTGATGCTGGCAATTTAGATATGCCAAAGAGAAGTGGCAAAATGCTTCCCTTAAGTAAAAACGTATGTATGTCTAGGGAAAAACATTGTATACATAGGGTTCAGTACTACCTGCAGTTTCGGTCATCCACTGGGGGTCTTGAGACATAGTCCCCATGGATAATGGAGGACTTACTTTATAAGGAAAACTATTTCTGAAAAAGAACTCTCTGGCCCTGGCTGGTGGGTCAGTGGATAGAGCATCAGCCTGGTGTATGAACATCCCGGGTTCAATCCCCAGTCAGGGCACACAGGAAAAGTGACCATCTGCTTCCCCTCCCTTCTCTTCCTCTTTTCTTCCCACAGGCAGTGGCTTAATTAGTTTGAGCATGGTCCCAGGCACTGAGGATAGCTCCATCAGAGCACAATAGCCTCAGGTGCTAGGAATAGCTCTGTACTTGAGCATCGGCCACCAATGAGGTTGCCAGGTGGATCCCAGTTGGAGTACATGTGGGAGTTTGCTTCACTATCTCCCTTCCTCTCACCTAAAAAAAAAAAAAAGAAAGAAAGAAAGAAAAAAGAATGCTCATGTGCCAAGAATTTGAAGCTATAGGAGAGCTGGAATGATAGATGAACCCACCAAAGATGACTATGAATGGAGGAGAAAATAAGGGGGCAGAGAAGAGGAAAAATGATGGGATGTTCAGATCACTGGCGTCAAATGTTCAGGCTTTCACTGTTTATTCTAAATAGAATGGAACTATGCTGAAGAGCTTGATGCTCACTCCAGAAGGAGCTAGACTCCCCCCGTCACCCGTCTTTTTTTAAATCACTGCCTTCTTAGTGACCAGAAAAATACCTGGCATGAAGGTACTCAAAATATGTTTATTGGATGACTGAATGAGTTAGTGGGTTCGTGGTATAATCAGATTTTATTGTATGGACTTCACTGTGCTGCTTGGTGGAGGATGAATCGCAAGGAGGTGAAAGAGAGGATGCACGTGACGCAAAATATGAAATCGCAGTCCGTTTTGGACCTCGCTGCGCTAAGACTGAGGGTATTGGAGTTAGACAGCCCCATCCTCTACCTGTTAAGCAGCATGAACTTAATTTAAGTATGTTGATTTCAGCAATCGTTTCTTCATCAACAAAATAGGAACAATAGTAGTAACTACTTGTTTGTGTGAGGATTCTATTTTTTTTAAAAAAAGACTATAAAGTGTCTTTCTTTAGTTCAGAGAGTAAGAAAGATGGAATTGTAGAGGCCAAGAATGCAGGCACTTAGGCTCCCAAGGTTCCAGTCATGATTCTATTGCTAGCTGTTTAACCTTGAACAAGTTCCTTTAGTTCCCTGCAGCTCAACCCACAATTCCTTGTCCATGATTCATGACACTTGATGTGTCCTTCAATTCAGAATTATTTATTATTATTATTTTTAGGAAGGTAATGCTGTGTGTGGACCATATGTTTTGTAACATTCCCATTGGGTTCTCAGACCGTGCCACCCACAATCAACCTTTGTCTTCTGCAGCTATATGTCTACTTACACAATGGCACTCAGTGGAATTAAAGAAGAAAGGCCATAGATAGCTCACAATTATTTGAGGTCAGAATGTGCATCTAAATAAATTGCGAAAACCCTGGGTGCGTGCTGCACCTTGATTCTCTGCGCCAGTAGCGTAGGACCCAGCACAGAGATGTGCTTACTCAGCATGTGTCTCCTGAATTCCCCTTCCCTGAATTTGGTTTCTGGCTGTCTGGTCGGATGAGATCCCTGAAGTCTCAGCCTTCTGAATTGGTCCGTCGTAAGTAAGTAAGGTTAGGGTAAGTGCTTTATACTGGAGCACGGGCCCAGCCAAATTTCCAGGGGTAATTTCTGAGCATTGCAGTTCACACTTGGGGCAAGAGCAGCGATGGCCTCCAGCCCGCATGGGGCTGGGCCTCCCACAGGGGGTGTGATCCTTTGTCACCCGCTGACCAGAAGGAAGGAAGACAGTCCAGGTGGAGTGAGAACTGTTTCCTCTGTTCCCCAGATGTCAACTCTACAGAGGCAACAACCTGTCCCTTGTGTTGTTGGGTTGTCTGTTGTGAGTGCAGGATTGACTAGCCCATATTGAAGGGAACCCTTTGTAAAGGGTATGACTGTCTAACCACGGTGTGGTATTTCTGAAAATAGCACTAAAAAGATTGAATGCAAACTGTAATTGAAAAACACTTTTTTTTTTTTAATTAAAAGAAGAAGGGCCCATAGTAGGTAATTGTACATAATCTCTTCCAGCCTCCTACGAATCTTATGTAGCAGGTATTGTCCTTATCTGTTTTACATCTGAGGAAACTGAGACTCAGACCAGCTCCCGTCAGAAGGATCCCCATCTCAGCCTCAGCCCTGACTCGTTCTCCTGTGCCCCGACTTACCAGGTACCTAATGAGAGATAGGCTGCCCTGGCATCTGGCAGGTGCCGCTGTTCAGCCAGAGCAGGCCAGGTGAGGCTCAAGCCGGGTGGTGTGAGAGCTCGCCCAGTCAGAAAATGCTTGCCTCAACTGAGCTGAGCGGGTCTGACTTTCTCAGACCTAATATTCCTGGGCTGCTTGGGTTCACTTCCCTGAGCTGAACATCTGGGGCCAAAGCAAGGGCAGGTCGCTGGCCTGTGACTGGGCTCTGATCCTGCTGAGAAATGGTCCGTGTCCTTCCATCAGCTGTGTGGCTCCACAGAAGAAGAGGAGGAGGGGACCTTATTATGTAATTCGGGCCCAACCGCTCACTGAATGCGCGACGTTCGGCAAGTCCCATTTTGCTTGTCTCCTCAATATAGTTTAAAAAGGGTGGCCATGTTCACCATGTTCACCTTGCAGAGGTGAAGAGCGAATCAGCAAATGTCAAGTGTTGGCATAGTTTCTGTTATATTAATAAGCCCTCCGAAGTGGTAGCTGCCACACTGTTGCTGTTCGTGTTGTTATTTTACCTGAAGGCCTCCGGCTGGTTTGCCACATGATAGGCTGAATGGACTTGGGACCCAAAAGGAGTGGGGACTATGCAGTGACAGTAGTCTGAGAGCACCCCAGAGGATGGGGACAGTGCCCTCCATCTCAGCCCCCATCACATAGGATGGGGCTCACAGTGAGAACCCAGGGCTCGTTTGCTGAGAGGTTGAGCAGCAGCAGAGTAGACATGGTCATTCTGTTTCTATGCGTATAGCTCTGTAATGGAACCTCTGTCAAAGCAAAAATCCAACAACATATACTCAGTCATAGCCTCTTGGAAACGTGGACAGTGCTTGAAGCAAATGCCAGTTCAGAGCTATTGAGGAACCAAAGACCAAAACAAGGGGTGTGTGTGTACGTGTGTGTGTGTGTGTGTGTGTGTGTGTGTTATAGTGTTTCATTTGCCTGTATTATCACTATGCCTCTTTCCCCCTGGGGGTGGGGTATAATTTCTCAGAGACACAAAAAATATTACATCTGTTTATATATACTTAGAAAAATGCATGGGGACTATACACTGAGATGACAACAGTGGTTATTTTCAAGTGGTGTGATTGCAGGTGACTTGTTTTTCTCCTTGCTTACATATACTTACCTCGGTCCTGGTGCAAGGCCATGTGTCACTAAGGTAATTCGTGGGGGGAGTGTAAAGGAACTCAGCCTCAGATCTTCCAAATGATAGTGCTTTCACTTCTTTCCCAACATGTGTTTTCCGCGAGGAGTTTCCAAGTGGCCAGGCACTGTCTGCATAGAGAGCCAGGAGGACACACAGAACACCCTGGTGGCCCTCCATACCTAGACACTTAGGAAGTGGAAAAAGAGGGGAAGAAAATAGCCTGTGTGGGCTTCTGTTACCTGCTCCCCACCATGCTGTAATTACGCTCTTCTTTAAGTCACCCGAAAATAACTGCAAAGTTAGGCGCTAGTCTTCCCATTCATTCCACAGGATGAGAGACTGAGACGTAAAGAAGTTAGGTCAGTCTCCCGCCCCCAGGTCACATATCCAGGAGATAGTAGTCACGCAGCCGGAAGACACTGTGCTTTTAACCATCCCGTCACCCAATGGAACAACGCTTAGTCACTCCCAGTGCTGCCTACGCAAATCTCTTCATCTACAGTTCTCTGTGTATTTACATACGGTGGGCACACGCTGTAAGTATCCTATGCGCATGCATATGTGTATATGGACACACACAGCAATGACTTCACCTTTCTGGGTGCCTCCAGGAAAACAAATGGATAAAGTGGGGAAAACTCATCTTCATGAGTAAACTTGGTCATAGGTGTACATTTTCTTATGGCCCTGAGTAACTGGGTTAGGTTTGAGGAGATTTATGTCAAAGACTGGAGCACAGTCCTGGAAAGCCAGAGCTGGAAGGAATCTTACAGATCGTCTAGTAGTTAGCAGACTCCTTTTTTCTCCTTCTTTATGCCTCCCTCCTTCCCTTTCTCTTCCTTCTCTTACTATCTATCACAGAACATACTGTAGAAAACGAACTGGAAGCAGGTGGCCGAGGGGGGTCAGCTGAAGCCTCCCTTACAATGCCCACGTGGACCCAGACCTCCACGCTTGTTACCTATGAGCGCAGGACCGGGGATGCAAAGACTTGGAGACCCAAGTTTCTCAGAATCTCCTTAGCGGAGGGGAGGTAGGATTTAAGCACCCATTGAAAAGCTCTCTTTGTGCTTTATTACAACTATTTATTCCCATTTTCTGTTGCTGCCAAGGGAAGGTACGGTACCCGAGGGCAGAGACAGCCCCAGGACAGTTCTCCACTCTGCTTTACTACCTAGCTCTGAGCCCCATGCCTGGTAGGTGTCAAACACTGTTGCTGAACGCATGCGTGGAGGATGGGGGAATGCAGAAGATCATGTCAGCCCAGCCCTGCACTGCCATGCTGCGAGTTTCTGATACCTCTACCTGAGGGGTCCATGTATGCACAGAATGCACAGAATGAGCAGCCCATAACTCGAGAGGCTAATCACCCTGAATAATAACAGACCCTTCCTCTGCGTCTCTGGTCCACAGCTGGTAGGTAGCTTCTGTCATTCAGCTCTCAGGTTCAGGGTAGAGATTTTTGTTTTGTTTTTAATTCAGTTGACTGCATTTATCATTCAGTGAATGTTGAATCCATGGAGAAGCCCATCTCCCTCCCTGTCCTGCTCCACCTGGCCTGCCAAGCTGGGGACCTCTTCCTCCCCAGTGCCTTCAGAGCACTGCCCCGGAGGTCTGCTTCAGCCAGAGGTCTCGGTGAGCTCTGACGGGCTAGGGGTGGGAGGCAGGAGCTGGCGTGTACTGACCAGGGAGAGGAAAGCCTGCCTCATCCCACTTAAGCCCTGCATTTTGGGTTGTCCTGGCTTCACCCTCTTGATCTGCTGTATTTCCAGCTGGGGTAGGGAGGCGGAGGGTACAGGGGACGGGGCCCGCCTCAGGGCCCTGACTGGCTTTGGCGCAGAGATTCCAGCTGCACATGAGTGGGCCGTCCTGCACAGCTGGCCTTGTCTCTCTCCTTGGCCGAGGAGCAGAGGGGCCCGGGCTGGGGAACTCAAGAGAAACCGCCTCAGCCTCTTGCGGGAGGTGGGGAGTGTGGCCTCCACAGCTAATGGGCACTAACTTCTCCCAGAGCCTCTGTAGACCTGCTTCTCATCATTAGAGCATTATGGTTGAGGAGAGAGGAAACGCTCCTGAACATCTGGGTATCACTTTGTACACATTCGTTTTCCTGGAAACAAAAACCTGGTTTCCCTGAAAACCAAAGTACGTTTGATCCCCCTAAAATACTCTGGCTGGTAGTGTCAGTGTTTGAAGAGCTAAGCTTCCCCTCCCTTGAAGGACCTGGCAGAACTTTCCAGCACAGCTTCTCCGACTGCACAGTCAGGCGTCATCCAGCCTTCCGATCTTGTCGTACCTGGGATATTATTAACTTAATGTGTTCTTCTTGAAATCAACTCATTTCTTTTTCATTATTTTGGGTTACATCAATGATCTCAAAATGGAAATTTATATCGCTACCAGTAAATAGAAAACCAGGATTACTTGCCATAATAAAAGACAAGTCTAAAAATCAATACAAGGAAAACAAAGCAATTTTATATAAATCTAGACAGGTGCTGTTGTTGCCTCTGGAAGGTTCTCAGCCCGAGCTTTGTTTTGTCTCTCTGAAAGGGGGTGGGGGGTGGCAAATCTGAGTGAATCATCAAGAATACAAACACTAAACCCACCCATTCTTCATGACCAAATTTGAAAGACTGAAAGAAAACTGAAGTGTTCTCTCTTTCATTTTTTTTTATTCCATTAAATGACTTAATTCTGATGTGTCCCATACTTTGGTTAGCACTGTGTGACCTAATAGAATGGTTGTTGCCAGGGACTGGATCCCGGTCACACTGTAAATCTGTGACAATGGTGGGATTAGACCCAGGACACTGGCCTTCAGAGCAGGTCCCCTGCTCTTGAAACACACACCAAGTGGCTATTTTTGCCAGAAACAATTAACTTTCTGGGAGTATGTGTGTGGTGGGGGTCTCACCAGGAAGAATTTTTGTCATAAAAAATGGTTCCCTTTTTATTTCTTTTTGTCCATGACACTCTGTGTCTGTGGTGTTGCTAAGATAGATATTAGGTTTTCAGCATTCTAACTGCCACTTCATACTTTTATACCCTACTTAATTTGAAGTGCAATTAAGTAACTATTATAGCGACAAGGTAATTTGTGCAAACTTATAAAAATGTAAAAGTAGATCAGTCACAAGCATGCTAAACGTTGACTACTAATAGTGTAATAATCATTCATTCAACACCTATTTAGCAAATTATGCCTTTACTTACGGTACATGCCCCTGGAACAGGTAGAGGGCACTCTGAAGCCCGATGCCCTGTTCCTCCAGGGTGATTTTCTAAAGGTTAGCTTTTGCTCAAGGTCAAAGAACTCAGGGACAAGCTTGCCCCAAACTTGACTTCCCCGAGTTTGTAGAGGGAAGAGAGGCTGTAGTTTGTGTTGAGTGTCAACAATGTCCCCGGGGCTGTGCTGGGCAGGTGCTATTATCCGGACCTCATGCACAGAACGAGGAGATTCAGCTGACGTGCTTTGCCCAAGTCACGCCAGTCTGGACAGGTCGACCTTTGCCTGGGGCTCAACTCTTTCTGATTCCAGAGCCCACACTCTTCCCACTGCCTCTCAGAACTCCCTGCTCATAAACATTGATTTTATTTTATTTTTTATTTTTCTGAAGTTAAAAGCAAGGAGGCAGTCAGACAGACTCCCACATGTGCTGGACCAGGATCCACCGGCATGCCCACCAGGGGGCAATGCTCTGCCCATCTGGGGCATTGCTCTGTTGCGGTAGGAACCATCCTCAGCACCTAAGCCAACCTTGCTTCAATGGAGCCTTGGCTTTGGGAGGGGAAGAGAGAGATAGAGAGGAAGGAGAGGGGGAAAGGTAGAGAAGCAGATGGGCACTTCTCCTGTGTGCCCTGGCCGGGAATCAAACCCGGGACTTCCACACACTGGGCCAATGCTATACAACTGAATCAACTGGCCAGGGCCCCTGCTCATAAGCACTTTGAGAGCAGACATTATGCTCACGTGGGCTTCCCACTCTAGCTCAGGACCTGACACAGTGCCCTGCACAGAGGTGCTGCTCAATAACTATCTGCTGAGGATGACAGGATGACCGTGACATGACAGGTGTGGAAAGCTGGGGTCCAGAGAGCAAAGTGAAGGGAGATAAGCACTGACCACTGGCCCAGTGCTCTCTCGACCTCACAACCTGACCTAAGGTGCCTTGGCGCTGAATGCCCTCAACCTCTCAAGTTGCATCTTTTTATATATTTTTAATTCAGGAACTGCAGTGAGGTTATTGATCAGTCTTGATTTAGAGTCAGAGGTAGGCTCTCCAGCATCTTCCCTGGCACATCTGCCTCAGACCAGAAGACAGTTAGGAAAAGAAAATGGAAATTAAAAAAAAAAATGAAACCCCCCCAAAAAAAAACAAGAAGAAGGAGGGAAATACCTGCTCTTCAAGAAGAGCTTTGCCTGAGCTGGACTCAGACATCTCTTAAGATTCTCAACCTGGGGATGCCCTCACCTCTGTCTCACCTGGCCACATTGTCCATCTTCTCTGTCCTGGGCCCAGTGTCCTCTGCCCTATTGCCCCCTCTCCCTGATAGAAACTTTTCCATTCTCTCCATGATGCTAGTCATTCCGTGGCTTTCCAGACGAAGCTAAGAAGGCTCACCAGAAGCTCTTGACCATCCTGCAGAGATTGGGATGCTCATCCGGTGTGCCCATAGCAGGTTGGACCACACCTGGCCCCAGGTGTTGCCAAGCTTCAGGACCAGGCCTTGGATTTCCATCATTTCTTTGAGCCCTGGGCTGGGTTTATTACCCCAGCATACACAGCAGAGCCGCTTAGCTAGGGGAGCACAGATGCAGGAGTTAGGAGTTAAGGGTTCGAATCTCAGTTCTGCTACGGCTGCTTTGTGAGCTCCAGCAAATCTCCCACTCTCTCTGGTTCTCAGAATAAGGATTTTGGACTAGATCAATACTTTACAAAACTATGTCATTAGAACCTGAGGGATGATAGAAGGCACCCCAAGAGCCATCAAAGGAAGTGAATTAGATTAGACAGCTCCTGCTATTACCTTTACCTGTTTGGGGTGTTTTTTTTTTTTTTTTTAATGAGCTCTTATTGGGAATAAGTGTTTCTCTGTTTTAATCAAAAGGTTTGACAAATATGTTTTTTAGATCACTTTCAGCTGAGACAAACAACGCCCCCCATAATGAAGAGCTACAAGTGGGGTTCGACATCATCTTTGACTTCTCTCTGACTCCATGCTCTCTGCAGCAGTTTCTATTTCCGGAGACTCTGAGACTGGGAGGTGTGCTTCTTGGACCCCAGCCTGATTGCTTACCCCCCATTCTCTCCTCTCAGCCTCCTTGAGCTCCTGTGCTCCAGGAAGAGAAGATATCTAAACTAGAATGATGGCTGCGAGGACGGGGTTGGGGGTGCCAAGAGGTTGAATCTATGGGAAAGTGAAGACGGTGATGGGATGTGTATGTGGTGCGTGTGTGTGTTGTGTATATGTGTGTGGTATGTGTGTTGTGTGTGTATATATGTGTCTGGCAGGTATATGTATGTGGCATGTGTTTGTGTGTGTTGTGTATGTATATGTCTATGGTATGTAGGTGGTATATGGTATGTATGTGGTTGGGGGATTTATGGTATGTGTGGTGTGTGTATATGTATGTTGGTGTGTGTGGTAGGTATAAGTGTGTGCATGTATGTGGGAGTGTGGTAAGTATATGTGTGTGTGGTAGGTATATGTGTGTGTGGTAGGTATATGTGTGTGCTTATATGTGGGGGTGTGTGTATGTAAGGTCGTATGTGTGTATATGGGGGTGTGTGGTAGGTATGTGCGTATGTGTAAGGTTGTATGTGTATGTATGGTAGGTAGGTATGTGTGTGCATGTGTGTGGTAGGTGTGTATGTAAGGTTGTATGTGTGTGTGGTAGGTATATGTGTGTGTATATGATGTGGGGTGTGTGTATGATGTGGGAAGGTGTACATGCATGTGGTGTGTGTGTGTGTGTGTGTGTGTGTGTGTGTGTGTGTGCGGTGGAGGAGGGTCGCTGGACAAGATGAAAAGGGCAGAGTGGATATGGACTCTGAGGGTGAGCCAGGACCATGAACTGTATGTCTGTTGGGGCCCGTGTCCCACATGGAAATTAATGGAGGAGAAGAAGCAATTCCAGAGGGAAGGAAACAGTAACTGATGGACCTAAGTCCCAAAAGAGTCAAGAGGGGGCTTCAGCGACCTGAGCCCCAGTGAGAGGGGCCGGCCTCCCAGAGGGGCCAGGGTGCTGTTGTCCCGCAGACAGGCTCCCAGTGTAGGCCCAGGTGAAACAGGATGGAGGGAATGATGGGCAATGGGGGATGGTAGGGAAGGGGGCATGTAGACTAGTTTACTCAGCATCTCAGGCAAGGATGGGCAGACCGGCTGGGAAGCAAGAGAGGTGACTTAGATCAGGGAATGGGCTTAAGCATTTTGCCATATGTGGTCCATTTACATCACAATCACCAGGGGAGCATTTTAATAATGCAAATTACAGGGCTGACCTCAAAGCTACTGAATCAGAATTTCTGGGAATCATTATTTTTTACATACTCCCCAAGTGATTCCATGTCTACTAACCTTTGAGAATCACCACTATTGAGACTCTCTTTGGGATGATGAAACCAAGTAAACATTTTCCCAAACGGTTCTGCAGGCCCTTGGGGTGCATCTTCTCCTCCCCATGCTCCACATCTTGGGTTTCACTGAGAGGCGGAGCGAGCAGGATTCCCCTGAGTGTGGTCTGCTCTCCTTAGTCCTGCCCACAGTGTGGTCCCCTTGTACACGAAGGCTGGCATCCTCTCACAATGGACCTAAGTCAGCTCTTCTTCCGGCAGGCACGGAACTCCAGAACAAGACCGGGCCCCTAGAGGGTCAGGAGGGTCCCAGTTCTAATTTACCCAGGCCTTGGCCAAAGCCAAAGCCACTGCCACCCTACCCTACACTGGATAGGGTCTCTCCCATTTTAGGGACAAGAAATTCTATCTCACAGGGTTATTTGGAGGAGGGAGTGAGATCTTGAGTGTGAAATTACCTCAAAGCTGCCAGCCTCTGTTTCCCCTTCAGTGAAAGAGGTTTAACAGCTTTCCTGTCGCTGCAGCCTTACGGGGCTCATCCTTGCTTTCTCTTCCTTCTCTCCTGATCCCTCCTCACTCAGACTGCTGGGGGTGATGCCCACAGCTACCCTAGGGGTGAGAATTGACACCCCTCTTGCAGATGGGGTTGCTGTGCCTTATAGCACATAGACAGCAGGTGGTGGAGCCTTGCTTGAAACTCAGGTCTGTCCAGAGCCTACAGCTCATGTTTGGAGATGTTATGCAGATGGAAATCTGGTCACCCAGGCACTTTTCACTCTGTGGTCTGATACAGAAGCCCAGGGTGCTACGTATTGCGGAGGAAGAGGGGGGGGGCACTTGATGTGGAACTACAGAGGGTGAAGAGAATGATTGTGACTGTACAGATCTGAGAGGGCCGCTTGGAAGGAGTGGGATTCAAGGAGGGACATTTCGCATGAGATTTTACGTGGGGTTTTGAAGGACGCCTGTGGGTTCAGTAGGACAGACAGGAGGGCGGGCGCATCATGAGCGAAGGAACAGAGATGGGAGGCTTCCACTCACGTCTGGGGAAGTAAACAGTCTTACGGGGAGTGTGGAAGGCATGGAGGGTGGTGGAGAATCAAGAGCTGTTCCAGGAGCAGGCATGGCCTCGAATGCCATGCGAGGTGGGGTGTCTGTGGTGCAGAGAGTGTGTATCAAACAGGAGCCCAGAGGCAGGTAAACACAGGCCGGCTTCGGAGTCGCCCAGCTGTGAAGCATGACGGGATGCAGGATCTCCTGCCCCATCTGTTCCCTCCCCCTCACCGGAACCCTTGTGTAAAGGTTGCAGGGCCCTCTCTGTTGGGATCACCTTGCAAAAGAGCATCCATCCAGCCTGTTGCCTGGATTGAGCAAGCGGTTGGAAGCTGGGTGAGGAAGCAGCAGGTGTAAGTCAGACCAGCCCCACGCAGGCTCCAGCCAGGCCTGGGGCCCCGCTGGGACGGGGGCTCTCGTCCAGGTTTGTTGCCGAATAAGCGCTGGTGACCAAGAGTGGCTCTGAGCTGCCCAGAATCACGGGGACTGTCCGAGTGGTCCTTGCCCCGGCCGTGGCCCTTCTGCTATTTCTTCCTCCTCTTCTCTCCCCTTTGCTCCCCTCTCTTCTTCCTTTGTATACCTTGCCCTCATTCGCCTTTCCTTCTTTCTTTCCTTCCCCCCTCTCCTTTGAATCCTCTTTATTGTCTACATTTTGCTCTCTGTAACATGACTGACTCAGGAGACCCAGGCTCCCAGCGACTCGCTAGAAGGCTCTCCAGGGGTAGTCAACCTTTTTATACCTGCCGCCCACTTTTGTATCTCTGTTAGTAGTGACATTTTCTAACCGCCCACTGGTTCCACAGTCATGCTGATTTATAAAGTAGGGAAATAACTTTACTTTATAAAATTTATAAAGCAGTTACAGCAAGTTAAAGCATATAATAATAATTACTTACCAAGTACTTTATGTCATATTTTCGCTAAGTTTGGCAGAATAAATCTTTATAAAACAACTTACTATCTTTTTATTTATACTTTGGTTGCTCCGCTACCACCCACCATGGAAGTTGGAACACCCACTAGTGGGCGGCAGGGACCAGGTTGACTCCCACTGCTTCAGACTCATGCTTTCTCTCTGGGTCTCATGTGCCTCTTTGTCCGTGAGGCAGTTTGATTAGATGGTGGTTTGAGACAAAGAGCCATCAGGGCTTCTCCTCCTAGATTGTAGAAAGAATCCTCTGCTTCTACTCCTGTCCTTCTTCCATAGGATCATGAAATGACAGTGTCCGCAGGGCTTCCAGAATTCACGTAGGGCCCTGGATCTAGACTCCGGCAGCCTGCGGGAATCACCTGTTGATTTTCTAAACACTGCTGTTGCCTCGACCCCGGACCAGACTCATCCGAGGAGAACTGATGGAGTTGGGGCTCAGGATAGGGAATGACTGATTTAGAAGAAGCTGCCTTAGTTTAAAAAAAAAAAAAAAAGGAAGACACAAAAGCTGACTTGGGAAAGGTGGAGGGACTGAGGCCCTGAGTGGAGGAAGGCACACCTCCAGGGTCACAGACTGAGTTAGTGCAGACGGAACCAGAACCAAGAGGCCGCCATTAAGCAAATGTCACCGCCTTGCAGTGGGGCCAGGCAGGAGAACAGTCTCAGCCGCTGCCAGAGCCTGGCTTGGAGGCCGGGCCCAGACACAGCCCCATTAAGCCAGGCGTGCCTTACGGGAATCGCTTCTGGCTCCGGCTTAGAAAACAAACAGAGCGCTTTGGTTTTCTTTGGCTGCATCTCGAGGTGGGAGAGCTAGGAGGAGAGCACCTGAGGACGCAGGTTTGCTGCTCTTCTCCCCAGCAAAGTGGGGCTGCCAGATGGGGAGGACTGCAGACAGGTGGGCAGGGCCACTTGGGGGGGTAAGCGGGGGGTGCATGTCTCCAGCAGCCGCCAATGGGCTGTCTGAAAATGCACCCCACCCAGGAGCCGAGGCCTGGGGTGGGGGGATGGGGGGATGGGGGCCCGGGACATTAGCTGCAGGTAAACCTCATACCTCGACCTGCCTCCAAGCAGACCCTCTTGGGTGCACGCAAGCCTCACTCCTTCCTCCCAGCCAGTGGTTATAGCGGAAGGAGCTGTTGGTTGGGCTCTTTGTTATAGCTGCTCTTAATCGAGAGCTCCCTAAATGTCAGGCTTTATAAGTACTTGATACTTTATAAGGAGGTATCTGTGAGGATTCTTCACAGCTCACCGGGGTAGGGATGATTAGTTAGCCCACTTCACAGGTGAAGAAATAGGATCGGAGAGATGACATCCACTGTTCCAGGCATGCAGCCTGAAGGTACACAGTAGATGCAGAACTCAAGCTAAGATTTGCCTGGTCCAAAGCTCAGCCTCTCAGCCACTCTGCAATACTGCTTTCATATGGATCAATAGACCTGGGTTTGGCTCTCCCTGCCTCTAATGACAGACCGAGTGACTTTAGGCCAGGTAATTGACCTCTCTGGGCCTCAGTTTACTCCTCTGCAAGTTGATGCTTGTTCTTCCCATTTCACATGACTGGTGTGAGGATCAGATGAAATTTTGAGACAAAAGAGGTTAATAAACAACAGAGAGATCTACAAGGTAATAGATTATAGCTATTATCACCAAACACAGCTGTGTCTACACCCGAGGAACCACCATCACACATACATACACCTGTCCACACCTGTGACCTTGGTCATCTCTGGCAACCTCTTTGGTTCTCAAGGACTCAGGTGGAGGCATGAAAGGGGAGAAAGAAATAATAAGAACCTGTTTATAAAACACTTCACATCTCTCAGATGAAAGCTTTTAGATGAATATCATGGCACCACATAAATAAAACCTAAATGAAATAATAATATTCCTGCCCTCTCCAGCCAGCATGGCTGCAGGTGTTTTCAGTGAAACTAAGGGCAGCTGGGTGAAGTTCAAAGAGCTAGCTAGGGCTTCTGTGTCAGAGTGAGTGGAGTTCAACTCCTGCTCCTTCCATGTTCTGGCTGCATGGGACTGGAGGCTGGTGACTCAGCCTCCGTGAACCTCCGTCTTCTCATCAGAAAGTTGGGAGTAAAACCCATCTATCACCTGGAGGCTACAAACAGTTAAACAAGGGCCTGTACATATCTCTGGTATGGAACTCATCATTTCAGATACTATTTTCCTCTTGACATGCCCATCCTCCCCATTCTACTATACGGTTCTAAGGCGGTAACTGCCTTGTTTTGATACGATGGTATATACTCAAACGTCAGCTTTCGTTCTTCTTTAATTCTCTCCAAGTCACTCCTTCTTTACACCCCCAACCCAAGGCTCAGACCCACCTCTCTCTAATGCAGTGTGCTACTCAACGAGAACAGAGAGCCTGGCGTGCAGGACTCCGCGCTTGTTGGGATGTTCTCCTTCTGCTGCTAGTCACTTGTCTGGGACGTGGGGCAAGTCAGCTCTCGTCTCTGAGACTCAGGATCTGCAACTCTGAAAAAAGGGAACGGTGTCCCTTCTACACAGTTAAATCCTTGCTAGGAGGATCACAGGTGATTCTACCGGTGAAAGTACTTTGCCCATTGTAAAGCATTTGGGAAGCAGAAGGGGATGTCACAGGTGAGGGGAACGCATTGTCTATCAGACGGATGGATCTATTTGGCAGAGTGATTTCCGCGAGGCTCCGGATAGCCTATCGCTGGAGTTCTTTGACACTGTTCTCTAAGGCTCAGTATCTTCAGCATTTTGGATTAGAAGACTCAGGCATCAGCCCCATCCTGGCTCTTCCCAAGGCATTCTCTTCAGTGTGTCCTCGCTGACATCCCCCACACTCTGCCTAATGATTTAGGAATCTGAGACGGCACTCACCTGGAAACCAGGAAGCCAGAGGCTGAGCCTGTCTGGTATCCCGCTCTGGAACTCCACTTATGTTAGTGGGAAATGAAGCAGTTCCCGATGACAGCCATCATGGATGCTCACATGGTTAGCACATCTCACCTCAGAGGGACGCACGTGACTGGCCTAAGACCACTCAGTCAGGAGGTCTATTTGGTCATAGAGTTGTGTCTTATTTATCTCTTCATTCCCACTGCCTATCACAGTGCCTGGCATGCATCCCATATTCAGAAAATGTCTGCTGAATGCATTCAAACATCAACTACACATGTGAATTTGCTTTAAAAAAATATTTTTTTTTCCTGCTAAAAATCAGTGATTTTAAAATTGGATTTTAGGAAAAATTTAGGTTGTTTATAAAAATCCTTAACCGGTGGTTTTTAAATATGTTCCTCTGAGCTTAAGGGATCTGTGGCTAGACCTCAGGACAGCAGACTGTGCAATGGAATAGCTGATGAGTGGGTGGGGAGAGGTGTTGGATACAATGCGACAGCCCCACTGTCATCTCGTCTCCTATGACATGTATACGGAAGGTGTTTCGGAAAGGTGGGTCCTTCCGCTTTGAAATGTTTGAAAAATGACAGGTGTAAGGTAATAAGAAGGGACTGGGATATCCCAAATGAGGCCCAAGCATAGCATGGTGAGGTGTACGCAGAGTTCCAAATGTCTGTTTGTTTTCCGGTTTGGGTAGTAACGCTTTCTACATAAATCGTTAGGCCCTTTCACAGACCACATGTGAAAGTTAACAGAAATGCACTGGCATCCAGCCACAGCTCAGGGGTCGAAACTCCGAGGCCTCTCAAACCCTCTGTTTTCTTGCGGACAGCCCCTGGCCTCAGGCAGGCGGCCCCCTATGCCAGGTCTGGCATCCCCTGGCTGCGAGTTGGCACATCTGGAAGCTTGGCCCAACTCCGGGCCAGGAGCTGCCGGGGCAATCCAAGAACATCGCTGTCCCAGCCACTGCTGGGGAGTGGGGCCCGTCCGTGTTTGCTCAGGCGTACAGGGAGCCAGGGGCTGGGCCAGGAGCAGGACGTGGGCATTCCCACCGAGGGTCTTCTGGCTTTGGTTCCAGAGCAAGCCAGGGAGGATATTTCGGCGCTGGGACGGGAGATGGGGGAATCCCTCTGAGGCCGTTTTTATGCCTCATGACTTTTTATGTCTTTAAGACAGCCACAAAAGTGTTTCTCGGCTTCGTCTTCTTTGCCGTCTCTCCCACTGATTTGGCTCCTGAAAAATTGCTGTTGTGCTCGCGCCTGTGGTCTAGAGGCCTGGCCCCCAGTGCCTCATCCAAAGTGTGACCTTTGGCGTCAAAAGTATAAGAGGTCTGTGTGCCCTTTCGGTGTTCCAGTGCAAACTTCTGGTCCTCCTGAAAACTAATCGACTTCACAGCCCAACACCAAAAATGTGTAACTCTCTGAAATGTGGTCGAGCTCACGTCAGAAGTACATGAAGTCTATGTGAGTAGAGGAGCCAATGTTATCCTTTCCTTTATTTATGGGATGTGTAAATGGAGCACATCACTCCTAAAAATGGAAAAATACCAAGTAGACTATTTCAGGGAAAGAACTACCACTACTGTTGTCTAAAATACCTGGGTCCTTTGTCAGTGACAGTTTTTGATGATAAACTCTTTTGGTGGTTGTTGTTGGAAAGGGATATTGTCATAGGTTAGTCACTTGCTTGGACACGGAGGGCCTCTGGGGTAGCCCTGTGTTCTCCCCTCACTATCTAAGGACGCTCTGTTTTTCATGCAAATACCTTACTTCTCCCCAGAGAGTGCATATTCCTTAGTATGGCTGCCTTGGTGCAAGTGTCAGGGTTGATTCATCATCGACTACTAGAGTGTCAGCCATAAAGTGCCCTTGGAAAGATTTGAGTGCGAACCCCGTAGGTTACAAACAAGGTCCTTTCTGGCAGCTTCTTCTCCAGTGCTTATGCAGGGTATTTGGTGTTGCTAACCCACTGCCCCATTCTCTCTGTAGAACTAGACTCTGTCGTGTCCTACTGAGGGAAACCACAGTAGAGGGGTCATTCATGCACTCCAGGTCACACTGGCTTTGTGAGGGGCAGTGACAAAGTTTGAACTCCAAGTCCTCATCAATGCTTGTTCACTGGGCCCCGGAGCTCAGCAGAAAGTACCAAGAGGAAGCTCAGAAGCATCATCTTGACATCATAGATTGTTCCAGGGCCAGCCGGTTTGTCAGCAGGTCCCACCGAGAAGCTGGGAAGCTTCTATCAGCTCCAAATTCACATGAGAGAAAAACAAAATTCCATCATAATGTTGACCATCTGTGGATGAGGATGATCTTTCAAGAGAGGCCACTGGAAAGGGGGACGAGAGAAATAAAGACTGTTGTCTTAGGGAGCATGATTTGAAAGGGATCGCTAATTCAGCTAAGCAACAGAGAATATAGCAGAGCAGAACACTGTTCTACCTTGCCAAGCTTCTGTTTCCTAAGCAGTTTTAAGCTTCTTTGTTTATTAATTTTATTTTATTGTGGTAACAACAGTTAATGTGTGTTCTACCCTCTTAGCACATCTTTCAGTGTACAATATACACTGCTGTTAACTATAGGTGCTTCTTGTACGGCAGCTCTCCAGACCTTATTCATCTTGCAAAATGGAAACTTCAATCTTATTTAACTCCCCATTTACTCCTTCCCCCAGCCCCTGGAAAGCACCATTCCACCTTTTCACTGTGTTTCTATGAGTCTGACTGGTTTACCTACCTCATCTAAGTGGAATCATGCTGTATTTGTCCTTCTATGACTGGCTTATTTCACTTAGCATAATGTCCTCAAGGTTCATCCATGCTGTCACATTGCAAAATGTCCTTCTCTTTAAAGATTGAACAATGTCTCATAGTATGCATATTCCACATTTTCTTTATTCGTTCATCTGGGAATGGACATTTAGGCTGTTTCAGTGTCTTGGCTATTGTAAATCAAAACCACAATGAGATACCACCCCATACATATTAGAATGGATATTATCAAAAGAATAAGACAATAAGTGTTGGCCAGGATGTGGAGAAATTGGAATCTTGTGCACTGCTGGTGGGAATGTTAAGTGGTGCAGCCACTGTGGAAAACAGTACGGAGGTTCCTCAAAAAATTAAAAAATAGAACTACCAAATGATCCAACAATCCCACTTCAGGATATTGAAGAAATATTAACAGTCCTGTGTTCCTTTATGCTTCTTTTTCCTTTGTGACAGCCTGTTTCAAAACTATGTCATAAAGAGTATATAATTCTTCTTTTATGCTGTAATCCTAAAACCCATGAGTATGAGAAACTCCCCTCACTTTCTTCACATCTTTCCTGTGCACCAAAAAACTTATGGGATGGTCCTAAGGAAGCATATTTAGTTGAGCTAATCATCTATCTAAATTAGTTCCAAAAAAGCAATATTCCTCCTCTACAGAGATACTACATGACTTTATTTTGTGAACATTCAAAAGGTGAACATGAACATTATTCAAAAATAATACCCTTAAAATAGCACTTTGAGGAATGGTACTGATGATGGTTTTTCGGAATTTTAAAATGTTACCTGCTTTTTTCCAGTATCTGTAACTTGGTCTTATTCATATTTTTCTAAGTTATTCTTCAAGTTGACAGTGAAGTTATTCTTTTTCAGTGATCTTTAGCACTAAATTATAGACCTATTAACTTGAAATTATCTGATTTTAATTTTTTTATTGACTGATTTATTTTTTGAGAGAGAAAAACATCAATTTGTTGTTCTACTTATTTATGCATTCACTGGTTGATTCTTATATGTGCTTTGACTGGGGATTGAGCCTGTAACCTTGGTGTATCAGGACAATGCTCTAACAAGCTGAGCTACCTGGCTAGGGCAGAATCAAACTGATTATAAAACAACTTATTAAATTGAAGTGACAGGACTCGTTAGGCCCCCTTATACTTATAGACAATGGATCTTAAAAAAATCTTATAAAACACTAAAAGTTTATGTCATGTTTTTATTTTATTGAGTCTTATAATAATTTGTATTAAACACTATTATAGTTTGTTTTTATAATGTAAATTAGTAATTTTTTTATTTTAAGGTTATTTTTATTTACAATTTTGAAAAATGTACATTGTTTTACATGAGTTACTTGTGCAAAGTTAGGTTTAGAAGAATGTCACAAAAAGTGAGAATGCGACATTTTCCTAGTATGACAGTATTGACAGCTTAAATTTCCCGGAGAAAAAACATGGTTAGGCCATCCTGGGTTAAGTTTGCATTCTTGGTCCAATCAGCTATGATGATAGGCATAGGGTTACCTAGGAAAACCATGGCTAAAACAGTTCAGGGCTGTGTGTGCTGGGACCCACTGTCAGAAGCAGAGACAGGTACAGGATGCATAGCCCTGGCAGGATCTCGTCTAGTGTGGATCTCGTGTGTGTACATGCGCGCTGTATGTTTATTCAAGCAGCCATGAATGGAAGTGTGTATTCCAAAATGCCATCAGGTGAACCTACGTGGTTTTCTTTGTGTTGGGTGTGACAGGGGTTTATTCATTCTTTCATTCATTCATTTTAGAGAGAAAAGAGAGACAGAGAGAAGGGGGTAGGAGCAGGAAGCATCAACTCCCATATGTGCCTTGACCAGACAAGTGCAGGGTTTTGAACCTGTGACCTCAGCATTCCAGGTCGATGTTTTATCCACTGCCTCACCACAGGCCAGGCTGGCAGATTTATATTGCCATCTTTTCCCTTACATTTGCTGCAAGAAACCTATTTTATTTTATATAATAAGAAAAACATTTAAAATTATGGTTAGTGGACTTAATTTTTATGATGGTAAAGGGTATTTATTGCACGCTGCACATTTATTATAGAACGGGAGTGCAGAAACAGGAACGGATCACTCAGAACTATACCAATGTGAGATGACCAGCGTTTTCGGCATATTTTCTTTCCAGACAATGCATATTCTTTATATAATGGAGAGTATTATATATTTAAAAAAATTTTCCAACCTTGTTGTTTTTTTGTTTTATGGTGAAAGCCAAATCTGTCCTTATAGTATTGCAAAAATTTTAGTGTCTGTGTAGTGTTTTCTAGTCCAGATTTTATTTGCCATGTTTAACATTGAGGCCCTTCTAATATCTTACTTGCTTTGGAGACTGCAAAAATTAACAGGGGCCTTTGCATTTTATTTTATTTTTATTTTCATTTATGATTTTATTTATTAGATTTCATTTATTTATTTTTAGAGAGAGAGGAGAGCGAGCAAGAGAGAGAGATAAAGGGTGGGGTGAGCAGGAAGCATCAACTCCCATATGTGTCTTGACCAGGCGAGCGCGGGGTTTCGAACTGCTGGTGACCTCAGCATTCCAGGTCAACACTTTATCCACTGGGTCACCATTGGTCAGGCTGGCCTTTGCATTTTACACACAAATAGTCTTTTACAAAGTCTGGTAAACTAAAAGGAATCCTGGAACCTACTAAAAAAAAGAGATTTACTTTTCTGATGGTGCTTAAAAGCCAGTCTCTTCTTCCCTTGTGTGTTTCTTTTCTTTTTGAAAATTTCACCTCTTTCTGAGCTTCCTCTAAGGTTGGTGCTTTGGATGTCCTGGTTGGTACCCTGGGCATCGGTCATCAGAAAGCCACCTACCAGCTGGACAATGATGCCCCAGGGAGCACTCACCCAGAGGCCAAAGCTGTTGCCCAAATCGTTGGCTGGGGTATTGAAAACAACTTGACCACAGGCCCAGAGTTTTCCTCTTACTGTGTGCTTCCATTCACTCTCAGGTCTCTGGGGACCTAGGGTTCAGCGAGGACTAAGCAGTGAAATCTACAGACAATCAGGGGAAAGGTATAAGACATCATATTACCTTTCTCTTCCAGCATATTTCTTTAAGTAGAAGATAAATATGGACAGATGTGACATTTTCCTCTTTTTCTTATTTTTCATGCCTGTGGCCTGGTGCAGGAACTAATGAATGGTGAATTTCCCACCAGACAGAAATAGAAATTTAAATTAGACCTGGAACATCTGAGAGGCAAGAGCATCCTTAGAAATAAATCCACTATAGAGGTATGAAAGCCTCGGACGGGAGAAGGTGAGGGATATTTCACAGCTAGTCATTGACTGGAGAAAGCAGCCTCACATAGCTGAGATTCAAATACTCTCTTTCATCACATCAAGATGCCATTGATGTTAAGAGCCACTTTATTTTAAGTACCATTAAGCAAGAAAAGAAAATGCGCCAACTGAATTATAACCCAATGCTTTCTCACCAATTAAATTTTAGACTTATTGAGAGTTCCTTTATTCTGATTATAGTTTCATAATACATCACTCTTGTGATATAAAAATAAAATAAATGTTCATATACTCATGAAATATCTCCACATCTAGCTTCTGCTTTCCTTTTCTGAACCATGTTTTGACTCGGGGTCATTGAAATCTGGGTTGTTCCATATACCACTGTCCTCTTCGCTAGTCAAAGGATTGGCTACGCAGTATTTTTTTCCCCCCTCTATAGTTTTTTTTTCTTTTAACAGCTTTTTTTGAGATATAATGTACATACCATGCAATTGGTTATTTTAAGGTGTACAATTGAATAGTTTTTAGTTTAGTCATAAAGTTGTAACTATCATCAAAATCAATTTTAGGACGTTTTCAGCACCCTGAAAATAAATAAACCCCATTCCTGTTAGCAGGTGCTCCCTTATTTCTCACATTGCCCTAGTCCTAAACAAACAGTAGTTTCCTCTGTCACTATGGATTTGTCTATTTTGCACATTTCATAGAAAAGGGATCTTATAATTTGTGATCTTCTGTCACTGGCTTCTTTCACTTAGCATAGTGTGCTTCAGGTTCGTGTATGCTGTAGCACATATCAACACATCACTCATTTTTATTACTGCATTTCTTAAAAGAAGATTCCATTATTATCTCTGGAATTTTCCTTTAAATTTGAATGCTGGTACTTTTTCTGATCTTACCCGCAGTTGTCAGGGAAGGCTGTCAGACAACAGTAGGAACTCATGTTCCATACTTAGTTCTTGAGTAGTTTGTATCCTGAGATATTGAGGGTTGTGTGTATCTGTTTGACCCATCAGGAATGATATCCAACTTGACACAGGCACACACAGTGGTGTCTATTGCCTGGGTGATGGAAACTATTCCTCCCTCATCATCATGTGTAGGACAATCTCAATTTCAGATACATTAAAAGTGTGTATTATAGAATTAGGAAAGCACGGAATATGTCTTTAGTATTTTCCCTTAGATCAGTATGTAGAGCATTCACTCTGGGCACCAACAGAGAGACTTGGATGCACAACCAGGAATTGAAGGGATGGTAGATGTCATCAGATACCAGAGCCTGCAGAGCATAAGTTCCCTCCCTAGCTGTGGTTCTCTGTCCTTGGGCACAAGCACCACCTGGAGAGTGTTTTTTAATCTGAAGTCACAGGTCATAGCCCTGAAGACCTTTTTCTAGTAGGGCTAGAGTAGAACAGGAATCTTTCTTACTTTTCCTTTTCTTTCTTCTCTCCCTCTCTTTCTCTCTTCCTCCTTCCTCCCTTTGTTTCTTCTTCTGTTTCTCTTTCTTCTTTTCTTTTCCTTAGAAGCTAACCCGGGACTGGGATGCACAGCTCTAGCTCATTCCTGACAGGCCAGCCAGAGGCAGCCCAAGCACCAGTAAGGAGACATTGTCAAAGAATGCAGTCACTGGTGAATTTGGAATGTATAGATTTCCAGTCGTGACATGGCCATCTAGAAGCACTGGGATTGTGGACAAACTATTAAGCCTCTCTGAGCCTCACATCTCTGTGAAGTGATGGCAGCCCAGAGGCTTATTGTGGTAACTATGTAAAATCACTTGTGAGAGTGCATCATGTTCACAGACGAGACTTCTCTCAATCCCAGCTGCCCTGGCTCTGGCTTGGCTCGCTACCTCCACCCCTAAGTATCTATGACTTAAAATTCGATATTTTGGATCTATACTAGTATCCTCTTTACCACATGGTAGTTGCCCCAGCTCTTCTGATACTGTGACAGTCAGAGGAGTCCTTTTATCTTACCCATCTGCTGTGTACACTCTTTCCAAAGCCTGGGTTGTCCTTAAACCTGTCCTCTGAGCTCTGCTAGGTTTTCTGGGCTTTGAGAACTTAAGGTCAGCAGGTTTCCATCAAAATTCAACTATTCATCCCCCCCCCACCCCCAACCTCAGGGCTTCCTCATGCATTTGCCGTCCCTGATGTCCCCACCACACATACACATCACATGTGCCACGCTGTCCCACACGAGGACCATAGGTCCCAGGCAGAGAGAAAATCTGCCGTTGTCAGAAATACGATAGAACTGCGAAATGAGCTTGAGGTTACCAATGCAAATTTGTGAAACCAAAATTTCAGTTCTGTTTGCTTCACCATTGTGTAAACATGAAGACATTTTGGTGAACAAAGAGGCCAGATAAAAGAAAAACTCACCCAGGAGCAAGCAGAGGGACCTTGAGCCGCGTGCTGAATAGAACTTCACAGTTGTGGTTGTATCCTGTTGCTGTATTTCAGCTCCCGCTGCTGTGCGTCCGGGACATCAAGACAGAGGGAAAGGTGGATCTGTTTTGAAGATTATAGTCTAGAAGGCAAGCAGACAGGGCACGGGCAAATACAGTGCAGCGTGATAAGTGTTTTCTGGGGTGAGAGGGGGAGAAGGAACGAGAACAAAGGCTGTGCCCCTAACCCAGACCTGGCTGGGGCAAGAGGTGTGTCTGCTACGGTAATCAATTGGTATTGAACAAAAGGCTACATTTTGTCTTCACCTTTAAGCTGGGCATGCTTTTCTGGCTTTGTAAATGAAATAAAAAACATCTGTGCATCCATTCATATCATTGTAGTGGCTGTTGCATGTCCTGCACTGTCCTAGGTGCTGGACAAAAGAGAAACAGTCCCCACCCCTGTGGGTGGGGCTTGTCAAATGGTGCTAAGAGATAAGCCAACATCTATGCAAAGTTTAACTTGTAAAAAGTTCTATGTAGGGAACAGTGAGATGTTATGAAAAAGGAATATCCAGAGAACCCTAACTAAGTTGATGGAGAAGGGGTCATTCTCATGTTAAAAGGAGTCTTCTGTCCTGTTTTTAACTTTTGGTTAGCCCATTCACTTTTTAATTTATACATTTATAAGACATTTTCTAATCACTTGTGCTGGGTCAGAATTAGATGTGAGCGCCTGGGATACAGGGATCAGACTGGGATAAGCAGGAAGTTAAAATCCCACCTAGGGAGGTTTACTGAAAAGTCACAATAACAAATTTATCTTGTTTTCAAACTTAAAATTTACTTTCACATCTCTTGCTGCATTTGTCACTCACACCAGCCCTACAGAGCAGGTCTAACAGTCACCCTCATATTACAGGTGAGGAAAGAGAGGCTTTTCCATGATGTGGTGCACATGCACGTAGGAGGTGTGTATACACACACCTGAGCCTTCTGACGTCTGATCTTTGTGTGTCTGCCACTGCCGGGGAATGCAGACCCTCTGCTGTGACAGATCTACTCTGCTGACTGCCCTGGGCTAACATTATCTCTCAAATCCAAGCACCAATGGGAGACATGCGATGAATAGCTTTTGGACACGGGTTTTAATCTGATGCTTGGTGTATTACCATGTTGCAGTGGCCACGAGGGCAGAAACCGTCTGTGGTATTTAGGCTTCTGGGCTGGACAAGGGTGGAGGAGGTGAGGAAGCCCCACGCCCTGAGCTGGGAAGCCACCTGCCCTGTGCTCTGGGGCTTCCTCCTGAGTCACACCGTCCCCCTCCTCCCTACACTCCTTCAGGAGGGCCCCAAGCAGGGGCACGACCCACACCACATACCGCATACCGTCTGCGTCTGCGTGTGTTGCAAGCATTGCTCCCTCTTTGTTCTCTTTATCTCGGGAGCTCATGCAGTTTGCAAGTTAAAGCTTTTGGAGCAGAGTGGCCTGGGCAGCTTTGAGGCAGAAGCAGCAGGCACATGTCTGCAGAAGGCCTGGGACCTTGGCCACGGAACCCTGAGAAGCAAATGCCCACTCTCATGTAGACATGGGGCTCGCATCCTAACAGACTGAAGATTAACTCACCACTCTCCAATTTGTGCGGGGGCTTTCCAGCTTTCAGGGTGATTCTACAAACATTGCTTTCCTTTAAGCTCAGAAAACCCCAAAGAAGGAGAGGAGTTTTCTTGCTTGCTTGACAGATAAAGAAACTGAGCCTCCAGGAGTCCAAGGGTCATTCAGCTAATGCAGCAGGAAATGTGGGACTGGAACCCATGTCATCATGGTCTAAACATAGACCTCTTTCCATGACACCATGTGGCCTCGCAGAACATGAACAGTGGCATGGCGAAGGTGTCCCTGGCACCTCAGCGTGGAAGGGAACTCTGACTGCATTTTCCCATGGAAACAATTTTACCGAGGGTGGGTAAGGCCCGTGGCTCACATAGTACAGCTCTGTGTTTGAGCAGGGCCCTCACCTCCCAGTCAACTTAGTGACGTTTCACAGAGCTGCTACCAGGCAAGACTTCCAACCAAATAAAAAGATATTTTCTCTACTCGGGTGAAGAACTGCAGACATTTACAGAAGTCACTCAAAAAATAGGAACCTCAGCCTTTCTCCCACCAGAAATCACTTCTCTTGTCCTTTCACTGGGGCCGTGCAACCCATGTTAGAAATATTCTGTCGATGAAATGGGGGCAGCATCCATAATGGTTCAAGTTTAGAGTGATCAGGTCTTTGTCTAAATGGAAGCATCTAAGCTCTGTGATTTTTTTTTTAATTAACATTTAGGCCTTTATTTCCTTGCTAAATATTCAAATAGTGCTGGCCAAAAATATTTCCAAGTGTCTGCTGTCCCCCCAGACAATGCTTCCTCGTGAAACTCCACTCCGACTCTCTTCCTGCCTTGCGGAGGGCTGGTTCTCGTTACGGGAGGCTTTTGAAACAGCGAAGCAATAATTTGTGAAGTAAGGCCCATGAATTGCTTGGTTTAGCAAATTATGACTTTAGAAAGTAATATTTGAAGCGGGCGTTAAAGGCCTGGTTAAAAAGGAGGTGCCCTGAGTCTACCCAAGCCAAACCTGCTAGCCATCCCATCTGAACCCTGCCTCCTGCGTGTTCATTCTTCGAACTTCCCTAAAGAAACATCATGATAAAAGTCACAAGAGCTTCCTATTGTTTAGGGTCTGCTTTGGGCCATGGACTGTTAGGGTGTTTCTGTGTATTTATTCATTGTCTGTCTTCACGATTCTGTAAGGAAGGCGTTATAACCTTGAGTTTTAAAGCCAAGGAGATGGGTGCTCAGAGAGGGTCAGCAACCCGCCTTAGACCACTGTGCTCTTTTTCTATCACACGCTGTCCTGAAAGGCTGTGTCTGCTCTGCGTGTGTCTCCAAAGCAAGGAGTTAGCCTTCTTTTGGAAATGAGATGCCCTAGAATTCCTGGATTTGTTCTTTTTCTTATTCTTTGTTAACACCTGTACTAATGCACCAAGAATACCATCGTCAGTAGAGAGGATACTCTCAGTAGAAAGAAAATTTAATAGCAGACAGACCTGAATCTGAGACAACTCAGGGGTCTACTTGCTGCATAATGGACAAGTCAGTCAGCCTCAGGGTCCCCATCTCTACACAGGGAGCCATCCTCCTCATCCCCTTTCTTTTTCTTTTTCTTTTTTTTTTTTTTTTTTTTGTATTTTTCTGAAGTGAGAAATGTGGAGGCAGAGAGAGACTTGTATATACACCCAACCAGGATCCACCTGGCATGCCCGCTAGGGGGCGATTCTCTGCCCATCTGGGGCATTGCTCCATTGTAACCTGAGCCATTCTAGTGCCTGAGGCGGAGGCCATGGAGCCGCCCTCAGCTTCCAGGCCAACTTTGCTCCAATGGAGCCTTGGCTATGGGAGGGGAAGAGAGAGATAGAGAGAAAGGAGAGGGGGAAGGGTGGAAAAGCTGATGGGCACTATTCCTATGTGCCCTGGCTGGGAATCAAACCTGGGACTTCCACAGGCCGGGCCAATGCTCTACCACTGAGCCAACCAGCCAGGGCTTCTCATCTCCTTTCTTGTCCAGCCTCTTATCGTCTCTCTACACCTGGCTACGTGGCCACCACTGAAGCAGCCATTGCCAGACACCCATTGGCTTATGATGTAGGCTTTATTGTTTTCTGAGTGGCTGACCCCTAATCAAAACTAGGTCCTATCAGCAGAAATAAAGGGGGAAATTCAAGATTCACATTGATATCCAAGTGGGAACTGTGTCAAAATTCAGCTTACCAGGGAATGTATTGAAAATGCCAGAGGGGAGGCGAGGTGTGGGGGGCGCGCCACCCTCCCACCATCTGGTTGACTGCACCCGAGGGAGCCTCTGCCTCTGTGTCTCTCAGGTCTTCCACACCACCTCTTCCTGGTCCAGGGGTCCTGCCTTTCATCTCCTCCCCAGAGCTTCCTTCTTCAGAAGCACTTCCTTCTTTGCTTGTCAGTCATCCCTGTCACGTGAACGCCGATGCGGAGAGCAGGTCACCTGACAGGAAGTTAGTGGAGCTGGCTCCTCATCCATGATCCTTCATGATAATCCTACATCTCACACTTACCGCTGTGGCAAGTCAATTCCCCTTTCTGGTCCTCAGCTTTGCTCATCGATGAAGTACAAGTGAGGTCATCTGCTCAGAAGCGTTGCCGTAAGAATCTCTAAGAAATAAAAAGAAAGGGTCCTGCAAACTATAGAGTGCCGCCATGCTGTAGGCAAAAGGTGGAAACCTCGCCTTCATGATCAGGGCTTCCCAATGTGCGTGCATGTGCCTACCTCACAGGCAGTTGGCTGTTCCTATTGAAAGGACACGCTGAAAGGAAATTGGTGTTCTAGAAGCGTGAGTGGCAGAGGTGATGACCATGACAATACCCCCACTACGTACATGTGTGCAGTGCTAGCCTCCCTGAGCTGCCCTGGCTTCCTGGGTCCTCACAGCAAGCTCTCTGGAGACCCTGCCGCCAGCCACATTGTGTAAGGGAGAGAACAGGCTCAGAAATGCTGCGAAACTGGCCCCAGGATTGTATGCTAAAGAGAACCCTGTGAAATGAGGTGGAACGTGGAACAAGAAGTTACGGGAGATGGGGTGAGCTTTATGTGGTGTGTGGAGACTGAGTTTGAAGAAGGACAGAAAGAACGGATCAGACAAGTATGGAAGTACGGACAAAAGTTCTGCTGTGGGAAGGTGCCGAGAACAGGAAGAAGGGAGGGATGATTCCAGCCTGGGAATATATCCATTCATGGATTTATTCATTTATACAGATATCCTGAGTATCCACCAGGTGCCGACACTGTGGTAGGCCTGGGGATGTCGCCGTCCAGAGGGGAAGGCTCGGAGAGGTACTTTTCCTAGGAACGTTCGCCCTTCATTCCTACTGCCTGCGCACCTGCTCTTGTGGCCAATGTCGGTGGAATGTGGACTACCATGGCATTCAGGTTCCGTAGAAAAATCTGCTTGGTTCTGATTAGGCTCTGCTCTGTTTCTGCTCTGTGACTTCAGACAAGTGACTTCCCTTTCTGTGCTTGGGTCTCCGTCTGGGAAACAGAAGATTCATTTCATGCCTTCTAAAGGCCCTGTCTCTGCTTCTGAGGACATCGGGTGACAACACCCCCGACTCTGTATTTGAGGTGGACAAACTATTAGGAGCCTGAATTGATCTCAGTTCTGATCCTAACACTGTTATTCCCCATCTGCATGAGTTTGTACATGATCATTGAACACCTTGCCCCTCCATTTCTTCAATTTCAAAGTGAGCATAGTAATCCCAACTTCACATGTTTCTGTGATGATTAAAGAGATCATGTATGTAGAGCACCAAACACAGTGCCTGGCCTATACCATGTGAGAAAGGCCATGCTTTTCTCAACATTGTCTTCCCAGATCAAGCCTCCAGA
The DNA here is from genome assembly GCA_037038555.1 of Rhynchonycteris naso. Lineage (NCBI taxonomy): Eukaryota > Metazoa > Chordata > Mammalia > Chiroptera > Emballonuridae > Rhynchonycteris > Rhynchonycteris naso. The sequence continues at coordinate 17,574,730 of CM072996.1, forward strand.
GTTCATCCCGGCCCAAGAATTATTTTAATAGATGGGAGAAACAGCATACAGAGAGGGCAGGTGAGTCTCAGAGGAAGTCAGAACACAGCCCAAGTTCAATCCCAAGAGTCAGTGAGTCCCTCCCTAGCCTGCAGGACATGGCAGCCCCAGGAGGCAAGAGGAAACCACAGGGGATGTGAAGTAAGTCATCGCCTCTTTATAGAGTGGCAGTTACTCTGAGATGGCAATTGGGCTGTTCCCAGCTGACTTTCTGGAGCCTTGCAGATGGCAGTGCCTTCCTGCCATCTTCTCGCCATCTCTCAACTTGGTGCCAATCCCTCCCTCCTCTTGGCTTCTGGTCTGGAACATGGGTGCTCTGCTGCCTGCACACACCCAGGGCCAGTGCTCTGGTTTGTGTACAGGATGGCGCTGGCAGGCCCACGTCTGCATGAAGAACACATGGGGAAAACACTCCTGACACTGCCGTCTCCTGTGGCTTCCCCTACATGGCAGAATCCCAGGTAACACCCAGTGTCCCACGGATAACTTGGAAGTCAGGGGGAGTTGCAATTGGAGCTACAACTTTGGATGTGAGTCTGACAGCTCAGCTTGCCAGTCCATTACCTGCTGAAGGGCTTTGGAGCTGTTTCCTACGTTCTCAGTTGATTCATGTGTGAAATGAGAACCGGCATGCCTACCCGGCCAGCCTCTTGGTGTTTTGTGAGGAACTATGAGTTAAGTCATTTAATACCTTCTTATTAAGCATTAAGCACCTATTACACGCCAAACACTAATCTAAAAGCCAGGGAGACAGCACTGGACAAAAGAAAAGCCCTCCTATCTTGGAGTTTATGTTCCAGGGGAGGTGAGGAGGAATGATGATAAAAACAGATGAACAATGTAATGTAAGGTCAAGGAGCCGTGTGAGCTGGAAAGGAAGAGAAAAGCAAGTAGATGGAGAAAGGTTGGTATGTATAAGGAGTTCATTCTAGTTAAAGTGATCAGAGACTGTCTGCACTGACATGACTTCAGAGTCATTGCAGTGGGGTCAGCGAGGAGAGAGGCAGAGGGGCTCTCGCTGCAGACGTAGTGGGGCACCGGTCACTTTGGGCTCACAGCCCACGGGCAAGAGTGGGTGGATATAAAGTGCCACATACACTGTGAAGCTCTAGCCCAGTGTGAGCACCCCTGGCCGGCAGTCACTTCTCATTGCCTTGGAAACAACCTATATTATGCATCGCGGGCAAGCATGGAGTCAGAGAGTTTACATCACATTAAGTTCTTTGAAACATTCCACCAGAGTGGGAATGTGTACTCCCCTTCACACAGACGGTGCTGAAGGCAGGAAGCCCCAGACGGCGCTCTACCTTGCCTTTTTTAATTCTTTCTTTTCCATTTTGATGACTATCCATCTCTTTTTTCATCCATTGGGCAGCCAGTGAGGAAGAGGTGGAAACAGGGAGGCCAGCTGAGTACCAGGGTAAAACTCGGCTAGAGTCACCACAGAGTTCCTTCAGCAGAGACTTCAGGAGCAGCCCAATCCCAGGGCTCCATTCATCAATAGCCTCGGTGTGATTAAAGGAATGCATAGACTCTGAGACCCAGGAAAACGCACAGAAGTTGGAGAGCTGCTTTCCTTTCTGGCCGGTGCTTCCTGTGATGTGACTTGAGTCAAGTGACTTCCCCTTGCCCGGCACCGATGACCTGTGTAGAGTAGGGTTTGGTGTGCTGGGACAGTCCGAAGTGAGCGTGTAAAGCATTTCAGTCATCTCTAGAAGATAGAAAGGTATCTCTGACCTTTCCCTTTCCTCCTAAAATGCAAATCTCAGCCACACAGTTTGCTGCATGAGCTTGGGCATCACTGTATTTCCCCATGTATAAGACAAACCTTTCTTTGAAAAATTTGGGCTCTAAAAACTGGGTGTGTCTTATACAGTGGTTGTAGATTTTTTACCTGCGTTTCCCGCTTTTTTGACAGTGATGACAATTTGTATGCATTTTATGATGAACAAAACTTGAGTTCAATAAGTTTATGTAATACATTTTTTTTTTCATATTTCGGGCCCCCAAATTAAGGTGCGTCTTATACATGGGGATGTCTTATATACGGGGAAATATGGTAATTACTGCCCTCTGTGAGCCTAGATATCTTCATCTGTAAGTGTGGGGAAATAGATTTTTTAGAGTTCTTGTGAAACTTAAATATGATTAACTACCAGTAGTGCTAGGCATAGGACCTAAGCGGCTGTGAATGCTCAATTAGTGATAGTTATTATAACAATAATAGTCAATATTATTAATGCTATTAGTTGACACAGCAATGCAGAAATACAAGCAGTAGTTAGAAACATACCCCGCTTTCAAGGGTTACTTAATCGAGCATCAGACGTGATCAAGTACCTAATAAATGCTCGTGCCTCTGGTTCTAATACATCAGAATGTTAGGACAAGTTCAGATACGTAGCACACACAGGTGTCCTACCGAAGGAATGCTCTTGTTGTTGTCGTCTAATTTGCACAGAAATGCCTTATAGGCTAGCAGTGACTCCCTAAGCCTCAGTCTATCAGTCTGCCAAAGGAAACCGTGACCAGGTGATGCCTCGGGCTCCCCTTGGCTTTGGGTCCTCACAGGGTTAGTGGTGGGCTCCGCCCGAGCTGTGGTCATGAGATCAGTCTGCGTGACCGTGGAGAGGGGAAACGTGGTACGAGCTGTGACCCCTTGGAGACCTGCGGGTCCCTGGAGCCTCTGCCTTACCCATAGGCACCCGTAAAGTGAAGGCGATAATCCTACCCTGCCTACCTCCCAGGGTTATTGTGTGGATCAAGTGAGAGAGAGTTCTTTGTAAACTCGAATGAGCAGTACGGTTTAGAGGGATTACTTAGGTACACACAGTCACTCACACATGTGAGTATTTGTGTGTGTTTATGTGTGTATATATAAATATATATGTGTGTAAATATATGTGTGTAAAGCTGTAAACTCTCAGGCCTAGGCATGAATTAGAAGCTTATAAACCGTGTTTAATCATTCAGTGTAACCTAACACATGCATTAAACAGTAGGAAAAACTGACCAGCTAAATTTTCCAAGTTTAAAAACCCTTTTATAGGTTTCATTGTGGATTGAAGAGAGAGCTTGTTTCTCCTTCTCTATTTAAAGGAAAATTTCAATTTAAATGGGGAAGCCAGGGAGTCATTTTGGAGGAGAATGAAGAAAACAATCTAAGGTGTGTGGCAGGGATGGATGAGGGGATTTGCATGAAAATGGTCACAAAAATTGCCCTGGTCAAATACTCAAGGGCACCCAGTTCAGGGGGAGCCCCTCCAGAAAGCTACCTCTTACCTGTAAGATGTAAGAGGGAGCCAGGGCTGTCCTCTAGCCCGGCTGCGGGGAGGTAGGGTACTTTGGCTATCTTGGTTTTTGGTCCAGAGTTGAGGGGGGAAGAGAGCAGCATCCACGCTTGGGGCCCAGAACCTGTCTCCTCTGTCCAGGGCACTAGGTTGAGTGAAAAGTAGCAGCAGCCAGCCTCCGGGAGAGCCAGGAGGTGTGCCTGCCGGCCAGGGCCAGGCATCGTACTCTTTTCTTCACCTGGCTGGGGATCCCTCAGTGTCAGCCCTCTCTTCTCTGCCTCTCCTCTCTTCTCTGCCTCTCTCTGCCTCTCTCCTGTTTCTGTTTTTGTCCGTTCTCTTTTTGGATGATATCCTCCCTCCCTCCCTCCCTTCCTTCCCTGCCTTCCTTCCTTCCTTCCCCTTTCTCTTTCTTAATCTTGTTCTCTTTCTGTCTCTATTTCTGTTTAATCTACCTGTACCTCTCTCTCTCTTAATTGCTTTCTTCCTCCCTCCCTCTCTAGCTTTATCTTTATCTCTCTCTCTCTCTCTCTATCTGTCTATGACTCTCTTTCTCTTTTTCTCTTTTTATTGTTGTCTATTTCTACATCAGTCTCTCTGTCTCTGAGCATTTCCTGACTGTAGTTCTCTCTGACTGTCTTTCTCTATTCCTTTTTATTTCTCTCTCTGTCTGTCTCCCCCCTTTCTCTGTCATTCTCTCTCTGTGTTCCCCCCCCCCCGCCCTTCTCTGTCACTCTCTCTCTCTCATTTGGAAGTCCACCTCTCTTTGCCACCTACCAGGTCCCACCTCCTCAGTGATTCACCTTGACCTGGTGGAATGGTGTTGCTTGCAGGACCAGAAACCCTGACTCAGCCCTGCCAACCTTCTCTCCATCCTTCTGGAGACTCCCTGCTATAGGCCTGGGCACAGGGATGGAGCAGGGAGGGGGTGTGCATTGGAACATGTGCTCATGTGCCAGTGTGGTGTGGAAGTGTGTTGGGGCCATGGTGTGGCCTCGGGGTCTCATTCTGGGTCTCTCTGGTGCCTTGGTGGGGTCCTCAGAGGCTGCCTTTGCCGGGCTCTGGTCGGATTGGGGTGTGAAGCTTGGTCCCAGCCTAGGGAGGAAAAGGACAGACAAAGGGAGGATCCCTTACCTACTGAAGTTCCCCAGCTACCTGTGAACGTGGGCTTGGAGGTTTGCATTTAGGAAAGGCAGGGGGCGCTGTGGGCGTGTAGCAGTTTTACTCTCTGGGCAGTGCTGGTTAGGGAGGAGCATGGGGCGTTAAATACACAAGGAGAATTCCCTTTTCCTGGATTGTGAACCTCTCTCTCAGCTTGCTCCATATAGGATGTTTCATGAATTGGTATTTTCATAATAACAGTATAAGAACAGTAAAGCTGCCATTTGTTGAAGTCTGTCATCGGCCAGGCACTGAGCCAAGTGCTGCACAGATTGTGTAAGCTAATCCTCAATATGATTCCATTGATTACATTCAGATGGGCATTTTCACATCCATTCTACAGATGAAGAAACTGAGGCTTTAGGGAGATTAAGTCATTTGCTTAGGAGAGTCATTTGGCAAAGCCAGGGTTTAATCCCAGGACTGAGCACAATATTGCCTTCCCGACTTTTTCTCTCTATAAATGGGATTTGATACTGGTGTCCTAATAGATGTAATTGTCTAAATCAGTAAATGTGTGGAGGGCTCAGTACGGGTGAGCGCCTCATTAGACACTTCAGGAGGTGGCTGTCAAGCTGCCCTAGTCGTGGTTGGGCTCCGAGTCTGAATTAGGATACGGGAGCACATGGTACAGCTGCCAGGGCACCAGATTAGGAGTCAGGCGGTGCAGGCTCTAGCCCCAGCACCTCTTCAGATGGACATGTTCCTGTCCTGAGTCCCTGTTTTTCCTTCTACAGTGGTGCCTCCATCTGGTCGTGCCTGCCTCACTAGGCACTTGTGAAGCTTAAATATGATGAGAAGGTGAGGGCTGCATTGTAACCTGCAGAGGGTCTTACAGAAGGAGGGGCTGTCAGAAGAGAAAGGCGGTGCTCACTGTTAAGGGAGGGTCGGGCAGCCAGCATGGACGCTGAGCTGCTGCGGCCGAGGTCTTGGCTGGGCAGGCACGCCAGGGTTGGGCAGATATCTACCAGCACTATTGTCCATGAGAGAGATTTCCTGGGGTGGGGGGTCTGGCAGCTAGATGGAGAGCCCGAGAGGCTACGGCTGAGGAGGCAAAGTGAAGGCAAACAGAGAGAATAACCGGAGGGTTGCAACGTTGGGGTTAGCTGTGAGATCACATCAGGTCAAGGCTGGGAGAGTGCTGGGGACCCCTTCTCTCCAGCCGACCATTTGCTTTGGCAGTGAGGTAGACTGCTGTAAAGTCTCCCAGGGAGGGTGGGGCACAGCCCATGTCCCCACTCTAGACTACAGATCTTGTGCTCTTTTGCACAAGACCCTCTGGCCTCATGGACACAATGCAAAGGATGATGCGCAAGGAGACCCTAGCCCATGCCTGGCTTCGTAGGCCGACATCCAGCCAGACAGGAAGCTGTGCTCATTCAATGACGGGCTCACCTCATATGCCCAGGCACAGGGTTCAGATGGTGACTAGGACGGGCCAGGTCCCTTTCCCTACATTCTCCCAGTCCACAAGAGAGGGAGACGCTGAATAGGTGATCGCAGGGCATTGGGTTAAGGACCACGTGGTGGCAAGCAAGGGCACTGTGGGAGCCCAGCGGAGGGGCTGACCCTTGCCGGATGGAGGGGTGGCCAGGGAAAGCTTTTGGAAAGAAACTGGGTCTGAGCACCATGTAAGGGAAGAGCACAGGTTGTCTCAACATGCTTCTGAAGCCGCCTCTCCAGCCTCCGCCTCCCTCATTCATTCCGTGCATTGTAATGAGCAGCTCCTGAGTCTGCGCACTCTGATCGACACTGGGGAGAACGGGAACAGGAGGGAACGCAATGGACAAAGCACCTGAAGTCATGGAGCTACTATTTTAGTCATTGAGTGAGAATAAAGAGGCAGATAAACAAATACACTAACTGCAGGTTGTCACAGGCGCCAGGAAGGAAGTCAGGAGGTCTGTGACGGGGAGTATTTGAGTGGCACATAGGCCTGCTCAGGACCGGCTGGCGTGGAGGGCTCTGAGGAGGTGGCGCTGCCGCTGAAAGGAGGGAAGAGAGGCTGGCTCCTCAGAACTGAGAACATTCTGGAAGCTCCAATCTCGAGAAGCTAGCCGTACATTTCTCTACCTTCAGCATCCTCACTCCCCCAACTCCTTTCTCCTCCCCTGTGACATAGAAATCCCCCCTGGGCCACCGGTGAGTATGTCTCTGTGCCTTTACCCCATGTTCCCACACCACGTGTTCTGGTGTGTCCTTCAGTCTGAACCTGACACAGCACAGTGCCTGGCAAAGCATGGCCCCCTCTCCCTCCTTCTAACTCCAGGGCACCCACCTGACATCTCATCACCGTACCTGGCTCCCTGTGCATTTCCCGTAACAGCCACCCCTTACATATGTGTCATGCTTTCCGAATCGTAAAGTGCTTTTCTATCTTTCTGGGCTCCATTTAACTCAGTCCTCCTGACGCCTTTGCAGAGCAATACTGACCCCCTCATTTTAGAGACCAGGAGACTGAGGCCCATCGAGACAAAGTAATTAGGAAGTGCATGTTGTGAAACAGCAACAATAACACCCCCAGGCTCTGGAATTGGACAGGCCTGGGTTCGAGGCCAAGCTTCTCTACGGAGTGGCTGTGTGGTTGGCCAACCTGCCCCGACGCTCTGAGCCGCTTTTCTCTTCTGGATCGAATAAGAATAATAAGCCCAGCTCTGCCAGATTATGTGCTGTTTAATCACATTTGTGGTCAGGGGGCCGTCCGACCCTCCGTCAGCACCCACGGCGCCTGCTGTATTGCACAGGGGAGGAGGGAGAGAGACGCAGAATAAAGTGTTCAGCCCGGAGAAAGCTGGAAGTGTCGGAGGAGCTGAGACTCTGATGAGAAGCACATTTTGTACGGTTGGTTCTTTCCACTTCATAATAGTGTAACACTTAGGAGGAGATTTTAAAAAAAGAAGAAGAAGAAGAAGGAAGGAAGGAGAACTCAGCCTGTGGATGAGTGCTGCGCCCACAGTAAGCACACACTGTGGTCCTTGGAGAGTGATGGCAAGGGGCTGGCCCTGGCTCTCCTTCCCCTTTCTCCTCCTCCGCGGTCCGCCCCCACCCCCACCCCTGCCCCAGGTCGGCTCTCCTCACACATGTTAGCAATACCCTCTCCAGCCAAATGTATTAGCATCATTTGTCCTCGGGACCTCAGGACGGTGGGGATGACGAGGGCTTTTAATGGCCCTAATGAATCCAACTACAGGAAAGGGCAGACTCTATTAGCCAAGTGCATGTTAGCGCCGAGGTTCGTATTATTACGTTCTGTATCGGTAATAAGTCGCAGGACTCTGGCGGGTCTCTCATGAAAGCAGCCACTGCAATTCTGCGGTGCTCAGCTGTGAGCACCACAGGGAATGAAGGGACTTGGTGCTGTGTCCAGAGTTGGTGGTTTGGGAGGTTATTTCCCCCTAGTACCTACTGGGTGTTTAGTAACTGTTCGTGGGCTGTTTCAACAGCTGTACTCACAGGTCTGTCCACAACCTCAGTGGGAAAGGCATACTGATTGCTCTTTCTATAAATCTTTTAGCAGCGAAAATCAGTTTTTTGTAGCAGAATTCTCAGGGGCCAGGCCATATCCCTGTGGCCGTGGCTACTTTCGGTGCAGCTGTGGTGGGCAGATCTGTCCACAACCAGGCTTACCTTGTTCTGCTAGTGACATCAAACACAGGCTTCCAGCCTCTGCCCCGTGGCCTTGTCCCAGACCAAGGGGACTCCATGTGCCCGTGCATAAAACATGGTGTGGGGAAATGGACACTCCCGGGGAGGCTCCCAACCTGTGGTCATCAGGAATCGGGGGGTACATGCTTTTAGCTCCCCAACCTCCGGCCAAACAATTCTGGGAGACATCTCATTCACTTGTTAGAAGGTCCCCATGGGACAGAGCCACCATCACTCCAGAGGCAAACTGAGTGACGCCCCCCCCCCCCCCCACTGACGTTTCCTCTGCCCTCTCTCACTCTGCCCTTTCCCCCGGCCTGCCTCTTAGTGTGGCATCCCGAGCCCCTTCCCTTAGGCTCTTCTTTCCTAGGATCACAGGTTAAGAAGTTCTTCTGCGTGCCGTCCCCAGCCCTCGGCTCAGTGGTCAGTCTACAGCAAATACGCTCTGTACAGAAATATCGGTAGAGAAGGCCTGCTGTGCACAGGCTCCAGGGTGAGCGAACACCATCCCTTTCTCCCGGGGCTTACAGCAGGAGATACAGGCGATACTCTAGTAACTCCTCGATATATGAGAGCACAAGGTAACGTGTGAGGAAAAGAAATAGAGTAGGGAAAAGTGACAGAGAGTGATTAGACTCCATCGAGTAGCTGGAGAAGGCCTTTCTCAGCACGTGACACGTAAGCCATGATCCGGGTAAGGAGAGAGAGTGAGCCATGCAGAGACCCGGGCAGGAGCTTACCAGGCGTGGAGACCCTGGGGTAGGAATGTGCGTGGCGTGCTGGAGGTGGGGGGAGAGTGCCGACCCGGGGGATGAGCAAGGAGGAAGGGAACACGAGTGATGAGGTCAGAAGACGGGGCCACTGGAAGCGGGGCATTGGAAATACTCAGTGATTCTTGTTCAATAATGGGCTCTTTGTGTCCTTTTGCCCTGGGTAGTGTTTTATGATGGGAAAGGCTCAAGTTTTGGAGCCTGACAGCTCTAGATTTAAAGTCAGCCTTGTTCTTTAGATGCACTATAACCTTAGGCAACTGGCTTAAGACCTATGAACAGTTTTTTTGTTGTTGTTTTTTAACGTGGGAATCATAAAATTTACCTCATAGAATTTGTATCTGGTAGGACTCCTGTTTGCAAGTAACAGCAAACAAATGGAAACTAGCTCTGGCAGGAAAGGGGACATATCAACACATATATTTGAAATATCCATGGGTAGCTCTGGCTTCAGACACACTGCTCCAAGCCTTCAAGTGATGTCATCCGGACCTAGTCTCTGTCCCAAGAGTTAGTCTGACTGATCAAGCTGGGGTCACTTGTTTATCTCTTTTTGGCCTCTTGGCATGGAATATAAGGTCATTGACCACAGGCCCATCTCTGGAGAAGGGAGGACGTCTTAGCTAACCAGAAATCGTATTGACTGAAATTGGGGGAGAGATGACTCCCACAGTGAAAAATGAGGGTGCTGCTTGTAGAGGAGGTGTGGCTTTAGCGTGAGTCAAACCAACAGATGTCTATTCAAGGACTGGCATGAGGGTGGGCATGGGGCCTGGCTCACAGGAGCACTCAGCAGGCATTTGCTGATCCACCGTTGCTTGTTTTAGAGTACTTACCTGTGTGCGTGTGACAGAGAGAGGGAGATAGGGACAGACAGACAGGAAGGGAGAGAGATGAGAAGCATCAATTCTTCGTTGCAGCTCCTTAGTTGTTCATTGATTGCTTTCTCATATGTGCCTTAACTAGGGGGTGCAGCTACAGCAGAGCGAGTGATCCCTTGCTCACGCCAGAGACCTTGGGCTCAAGCCAGTGATCTTTGGGCTCAACCCAGCAACAATGGGGTCATGTTTATTAAGCCATGCTCAAACCAGTGACCCCATGCGCAAACTGGTGAGCCCGCACTCAAGCTGGAAACCTCAGGGTTTCAAACCTAGGTCCTCTGCATCCCACTGTGTCACCGCCTGGTCAGGCTAGAGGACCTAGAACACTTACTTTTCTGATAGTCTCTTCTCTCCTGTACCACAGGAGTCCCATCTACTTTTGAAAGAGGTCGCACAGGAAGCAGCCTGCCTCTCCTAATAGTGTTCTAATGCCAAGTGCTGGTATTAAGGAGACAGGGTTGGATCAAGCTTCAACCCCTGAGGTTCAGTTTATCAGAATTCCACAAATATCTGCATAGCCAGCCTTATGCTAGATTATAGTCCCACAGAGGTGACCAAAACGCGACTCCCGCCAAAAGCCTGTTCCTGTCTATAGGCCAATCTGCACTAGGGAAAACACAAACTTTGTATCTCAGATGTCCTGGTTCCAGCCTTTACTTGACCCTTTCTATGGGGATCTTGTGAGGCAGGTCGTTTAAACTTCCTTGAACCTAATTCCTCATTTGCAAAATCTTAACCTAATTCATTAGGGTGGATTGAATATTCATCAGCATGGATGGTTTTGAATGTTTAACCAAAACAGTATGAGTGAAAATGTTGACTACTTTTGATGCCATGTAGTAAGAATTAAATAAACCTTTCCTTTCCTTCTCTCCTTCCTCCCCCTTTTTTTCTTCTTTTAACATTTATTTCCTTTGGGGGGAGAGAAAAAGGAAATTCTAGGGTAGGGGTCCCCAAACTTTTTACACAGGGGGCCAGTTCACTGTCCCTCAGACCATTGGAGGGCCGAACTATAAAATAAAACTATGAACAAATCCCTGTGCACACTGCACATATCTTATTTTAAAGTAAAAAAACAAAACGGGAACAAATACAATATTTAAAATAAAGAACAAGTAAATTTAAATCAACAAACTGACCAGTATTTCAATGGGAACTATGGGTGCGCATGCATCCTGTGCTCCTCTCACTGACCACCAATGAAAGAGGTGCCCCTTCCGGAAGTGCGGCGGGGGGCCGGATAAATGTCCTCAGGGGGCCGCATGCAGCCCGCGGGCTGTAGTTTGGGGACCCCTGTTCTAGGGAGTTTGGTATCATGCGGTGCATCTAAAAGCCGTTGAGTGTGACCACTAATACTTTACAAGACACATCGCTGGGATCCGATGGGGGAGAGGTAGTCATGTGGGGGGGCACTGACATTTTTCAGCCGACCTGAGAACAGGTATGCTGCATGTGTTATTTACTCCTGGCTCGATTTTCTGAAGAGCTTCTTCTCCAGATGAAGAAGGAGTCTCTGAGCGTTTCCTCATCCACCCCTGGATGATATAATTCGTATGTGGCAGAGCCTGGCTTCAAAACCGGGTCCCTGCTGGCCCCCACACTCACTCTCTTTGTTCCACCTGGCACGGCCATCATGATGATGAGGCAAGCATCACCACTTGCTGGTTATCCAATTAAAACAGCATCATGTTTTGGAAGGAAAGAACCCACAACAGCCGACAGGTGTGATGAGGCCCTCTGAGAAGCATCCCATCACTGACACGGCCTCAGAATGAATCGCTGCCTTTGCCCCAGTGAAGGGAAGGCAGGCAAACACAGAGCCCTGCTTTTGTTAGAGCCCTCCCCAGGTGCCCAGCAAGAAGCGTCTGCAGGCCAGAGAGAGGCCAGCCCAGGGTAGTGTCCAAGTCCCCTGGGCATTTCCTGCAAAGAGTGTGGAGTCCCACCTGGGCTAAGTAACTCACAGCTCCTGCCCCTTCCATTTTGAAATTTCTTTGCTGCCTTTCTCCCAACCTGTTTTCAATTTGCTGTCGTGGCCAGCTCTGCCTGTGACCTCAATCCGAGGGAAGGGGAAGGGGAAAAGAGAGAGGGAGAGGGAAAGCTGAGGAGGAAGAGAATAGTGGGAGTGATGAAAGGAGCAGGAGAGAGCATTGAGGCAGGGGGCGGGGCCTCCAGCACCATGAGCATTGAGGCAGTGGGCGGGGCCACCAGCAACATGAGCATTGAGGCAGGGGGCGGGGCCTCCAGCAACATGAGCATTGAGGCAGGGGGCGGGGCCTCCAGCAACATGCCCCACACTTCACTGCATTGGTTCGTTTAGAAGCTGTGGCAGAGGCGTGATCAACCTTTCTGGGGACCGCAATGAGTGCAGCACTCGAGTCTGAGTGGATGAAGACGTGTGGGGGTCTGGCCTGAGCCCACTCGGGTTACAGCCCCAGAAGAGACATAATGGGGAACAGGCACATTCCTGTACAGCGACTCCTAACTCCCTATCTGTTTTCAAGGAAAGAAAAACAGGAAAAGAATGCTGGAGTCTTGGACTGGCCTAGGAAGGTTCTGCCATAGCCGTGTGCCAGGGAGGAGGGGACAGAGGTAGCCTGGAGTGTCCAAGAGTGACCAAGAGCAAAGCACATGGGGCTCAGAGGCAAAAGCGCTGGTTATTGTGGACTCTGCCCCGAGTGGCTGCAAAGCCCAAGGGGGTGCAACATTCCTGAACCTCTGTATTTCTATGAAGGAATGTGGTGGGGTTTTGGGACTCAAGCATTTCAAGCAATAATGTTTTTAAGCCAAGCTTTTTACTGTGTGTTTTCCCCCAACTTAAATAAAACATGGGTCATCAGTATGTGAACCGGATTAAAGTGGAGTCAATCTGGTTGGAAAGCAGTGTAGGTATAAAGGGGCCAGACTTAGCCCACCGCTCCCCCATTTGCCGCTCCTTCCCTTACACTTGGGGTTCTAGATATTCCAGTCTGCAAACCACTGTTAGATGTGTTACATATTGCAAAGCCGCCGAACTCCTTCTACCTTTCCGGGGTCCTTTATCCTTCTCAGAGATTCCAAGTTTAAGAGGACAGTAAGGGTGGAACTATATGTGCCCAGCACTCTGCCTGGCACATAGTAAATGCCCTGGAAATAGAGCTCATGATCACGTTGAATGAAGTTGGTCAGAACCTGGGAAACCAAGACTCCTGGGGAAATTCTGGAAGCTCTTCAGCTCTTGGAGATGTTATCACATAGTTTGGCTGCTATGAATTATTTGATAGGCTATCAGAGTCACGAGATCAAGTTTTGTTCCAGCTCAGCCTTCCACTTTGTGTATAGCTGTGGGCATGCTACTTGCCTTCTCTGGGCTTCCTTTCTGTCACCTGGAAGAGGAGCAGGTTGAGTTTAAAAAAAAATGATAATAATCTCTAAAGGTCCTTATCTCTCTCCCTGGTAACGACAACCATCCTAACAAAAGCAATAATAATAGTGGAAATATTCTCTGAGCTCTCGCCATACGCCAGGCATTATGCTAACTGGTTTCTGACAATACACACAACATCTTATGTGATATTCACAGCAATGCTGTAAGTCAGAGACGATGATTAGACTCATTTTACATATGAGAAAATAGAACCTGTCCAAGGCAAGCGGTAAGTGGGGGTGGCCCGGGATCTAGTCTTGGGCAGTACAAATTCAGAACCCAGCCTCTTCACCACGGCGCTGTATTACTGCTTGTTCAGTCGTACCGCTGCCAGATGCGCAGTACGTGATGTTGTGGGACCCCAACACAGGCGTGGAATGGCACTGAAATGCATTTGTGCATAGGGAAGCCCCAGGCCTTTCTTATCCCCCTCCCACGAAGTGAGGAAGGACAGCGAGGGGTTGCCTCAGCCACCGGCCTCCATCTAGGTTTCATCGAAACCTTCTGGAACACAGTGCCGAGAAAAGCCATATTCCAGTTTACTTCATGGGTCTATTCTTCTATTTAACAACGCTTCCTGTTGTCAGATTACAAGCTGCAGAAGGTCGGGGACCATTTCTTTTATTGTCTCATTCCTCAAGACCATGGAGCTAAGTTAAGAGATGGGCATGGATTCAGTGGCAAACTGAACAGAACTGAGAAAGCTCGCTTCCCAGCGCGATCGTCTTTAAACCATCTCTAGGAGGCAGCATAGTATCAAAGAAAAGTCACGGCTTGGGAGTTAGGAGGTGTAAGGTTCGAATCTCGGCTTCGTCCCTTCCTAAATTTGCAAGCTTAAACCTCGGCTTTACAATGGGAGACGGAGACGCTAAAATTTAACTCAGCAGGATCGAATACTGTGAGGATTAAATGGAAAAAGGAAAGGTTGCTACTAAACGTCAGTTTACTCCTTTTAAATTATTTTCGTTTGAAGGTGCTTTTCTTTGGATGGCCTCACATAGAGCTGGGACCGGAAAATTCTCATGATGCCCTTGACATGACTAGTGATATACTTCACATTATCCAACCTCTTCACTTGAACTAAATAAACCTACCGACCTTAGAACTGTGTGCCAATATCTGTGGGGCTTTTGCCCACGGTCTGAATTATTCTGAAATGCATGGAAATGTCTGGAAAGCAATGCCCACGTGAAAGTGAGTGTCAGCCCTCTTTGGGGCTTGCAGACAGCTCATTAACACAGGCCGCAGCGACATAGCCAATTCCCTCACGAGGGGCCAACTTTTTCAATGGCTAGCTGGGAACAAATTGAAAAGTAGACAGACACAGATCCAAGCTCAGAGAAAACAAATGTCAGCAGCCAGACTTGAAATCCTAAGAAACCAAGAGAAACAACACCCTCGGTCCGCTCGGTGAACAATCCCGTGGTTCCTGCTGCCCCCACCGTCCCCTGTATTGCTCTGCTGTGGTACCTGCGGGAAGAGACAAAGTGTCGGTGCATGGCTGTACCATGCGAAGCTGGCCTAAGGGGCTGACAGAAGAAACGGGCACTGCCAAAATCTGTGATAAAGAAAGGGTTTCATTGACCCCTGGATGTTCTAGTGAGACCTCTGGTTCTGGACAAAGAATTTTTTCCCTAGACTCGGCTTTTCTTTCTAGACTCCAAACCCATAAAAGAGTTATTAGTCCCTTGTTACAGAAAGGAAAAATGAGACTTTGCAATAAACGGTGGAAGTAGAATCCATCCCCAAGTCGGTCCTGCAGTGGCAGCTGAGCTGGCCTGCCGCTGACAGCCTGGTCCAGGCGCTTGCTCCAGCACCTGCGTACCGAGGTGGTGGGCTGGGCATTGTCTCTTTAAAAACACTACCCGTGGGATCTGTTGTTTGGGACCACAGGGACCAACACAGTCTGGAACTGTTGTTCGCCTGAATCCCAAGCCCATCCAGACCCTTCAGTCAGGCGAGGGTGGCACGGTTCAGTGGGGAGGAGAGTGGGCTTCTCCCTGAAAGACTAGCAGGCCATGATCTGCGTGTTCTGCCCACCTGGGTCCCTGGGAGAAAAGCACGGTGTGGCTTCTCTGGGTCTCCATCTTTCAGACACTGCTCCATCGTGGTTCCATTAAATATATGGCTCACAAACATTAGGGCAGGGGTCTCCAAACTACGGCCCATGGGCCGCATGTGGCCCCCTGAGGCCATTTATCCAGCCCCCGCCGCACTTCCAGAAGGGGCACCTCTTTCACTGGTGGTCAGTGAGAGGAGCACAGGATGCGGGTACTGTATGTGGCGGCCCGGGAAAGCACGGCAAAGCACGGCTTCACTCACGTATAGTACTACTTCCGGTGACGCTGGATGCAGGCGGTCAGGGCTCCGGAAGCCCGTTTTGTTCCCGTTTTGTTTTTTTACTTTAAAATAAGATATGTGCAGTGTGCATAGAGATTTGTTCGTAGTTTTTTTTTATAGGCCGGCCCTCCAACGGTCTGAGGGACAGTCAACTGGCCCCCTGTGTAAAAAAGTTTTGGGATCCCTACATTAGGGGATATTTCAAAATGAATATGAAGCGATAAAAAAAAAGAAGCATTGGATTTTTTTTTTATTATTAAATAAGAACATCAGAAAAGCTAAGGACAAGTCAAAGTATGCAAATGAGATGCAAAACCAACCTTTGTTCCATTGGTGAGAATGCACTATACAAAGGGCTAGAAGCTACTGG
Organism: Rhynchonycteris naso; assembly: GCA_037038555.1. Classification (NCBI taxonomy): domain Eukaryota; kingdom Metazoa; phylum Chordata; class Mammalia; order Chiroptera; family Emballonuridae; genus Rhynchonycteris; species Rhynchonycteris naso. Next base: position 17,590,626 of record CM072996.1, read on the forward strand.
AGTGTCTGCACCGTTCCCTGATGCCCTAATTTTTGAGAGCAGTGTAGTTGGGTTGTCCAGAAGCCCCAGTAGAGAAGGTAACGTTGAACGGACGCCCTCCTCTTGTTCGTTACTGAGACGACAAGCCAGTAGAGGGTGCGAGGCCTCTACGTCAGGCAGGAAGGAGAGGGAGGACTCCGCCGCTGGGAGGCCGCGTATCTTTGCGTTCTGTGTGGTGTGAAACGCCCCACGAGCCTGCTTTCCTCCGAAGCCGTCCAATTTAGTTTGGCTCATTTACTTGATCTATTTTTAAGTAATTTTTATTGATTATTTTCTTTGTTACAAAAGCAATATACATGTTCATTGTAAATAACTTGAAAAAAAAATAGAGATAAGCAAAAACAAGAGAAAACAATCACCCATTATCTCACTTTCCAGACAAAGCCACTATTACGCATTTGCTGTACTTTTCCCTTTCTAAATAGATACACATGTAAAATTTCCCCTCTAAATTAGATTACTCTGTAATAGCGTAGCCTGTTTATAAACCTAACTTGTCATAAATATCCTTTCGTATAACTCATATTATCCCCACAATATTACTTGTAGGGGCTGTAAGGTATCCCATTGCACCGTTGAGCTGTAATTGATATTGCTGTTTCTATATCATTGAGCATTTAATCTCTAACTTTCTGTTAATTTAAATAGTGCTGCAGTGCTTATCCTCATAACTTAATCTTTGTGCCCATTTACATTTTTTATTTTTCACAAATCCTCACAGTGAGTCAGGCACCCCTGCTTTACGGAGGAGGAAGCTACAGCGTAGAGATGAGACGGTTAATTGCCCAAAGCCATACAGCAAATTCTTCACAGAGCCACGGCAAGATCTCAGCATTCCAAATGTTTACTCATTCTTTCTAGTGTTCATTGAACCTTCTTCATTACTGCTATTTCTAGTAACCTCCAGCTGCTTTCTAAAATCTGGTGGCTAGGTGACTTAGAAATCATCATGTCCAGGATGTTTGTTCTTCCACTGTCCCTGTTGTCCCATGCCCTTCTTCACTAATAACTCGTCGGATCCTTCCCTCCTTAGCTGAACCAGCTCTCTGTCCATCACAACACAATACCCCTTAAGCCTAGTGCCAGTGCATAAGAGTGACCATGTGACATGAAACCTATTTTATATTCTTAGTCTAACTGCCTCATTATACAGGAAGAGAAATACAATTCCAAAAAGGAAGGGACTTGCAGAAAGCACTGTCTCCCTGTAGTCTTTTCATGTACTTATATTACACAATAATATACCTTAGTTGATCCTTGGTACAATATTATAAAGGTAGGTATTAGTATCCCCACTTTACAGTTGAAGTTCAGGCATAAGTTTAAACAAAGAGTCACAGGGCTATGTACTAACCTGTGTTGTTTTCATATCTTGTGTGTTTTCTGCCCACCGATCCTTCTAACGTAGCAGATATTCCTTTAGGTTGGACAACAGCAAGAATGTCTGTTCACCAAGGCCTGAGCCAGGCAGCTTATTTTTCTCTGTCTTCCTCCAGGAGAATTCCTGAGTTTTGCCGATGACTTACTCTCTGGCCTGGGCACATCTTGTGTAGCAGCTGGTCGAAGCCATGGAGAGGTCCCTGATGTCAGTATCTACTCCGTCATCTTCAAGTGCCTGGAGCCCGACGGTCTCTACAAGTAAGACGTGCTGGGTGTGTGGGGAGTGGGAAGCACACAGGATGGCTTTAAGCATGGGCAGCCAGGTGTAAGTAGTCTTTCCAGGCCAGCCAGATGTTGATAGGCCAGCCTGTGTGTGCACCTTGACATGCTATGGATTAGAAGTGTCCACTGGGAAAGGGTGGCCACCGTGAGTCACAGAATCATACACAGCTAGTCCTGAAGGGCCGAGGGAGGCCACAGCCTCACTCATTTCTCCTACTGATGAAGACTCTGTAGCTCAGAGAGGGGGGCTGCAGGTGAACAAGGAGGACTGTGACGGCTGTCCCTGTCTTGCCTTCTTTCCTCAGTTCCATATCGCCTCGGAAAAACATTAGCATATCTAAAGTACATATGCACACATATAAATGTATATGTATGTATAAATACACATATAGGTGTATATGTACATGTCTAATGCGTGTACATATACATGTATATATTTATATACGTATACATTTTTAGCAGTAGATCCAGCAAGTCCCTTAGAAACAGTAGCATTATCACTCCTTCAAAGAGGACATTAGAGTCGTGGCATCCGGATTTTCGGAGATGAAAAATTACGTCGTTCTGAGACTCACCTGTTAACCTCAGAGGGAAAAGGCACTTGTTTCTCTTTTGTTTCCCATCTCAATGAGTGCTGCCACACGTGGATGCGGCCAGCATAAGGTATAGCAGAGTTCTAGAGACCACTTTTCTTCATGTACCCTAATTATGAAACTGTAGACCCCCTCTCTTACCAACCTAGAGGGCTGCAGTTGTCAACAAGGTAAGCTTTATCATCACAATTACTCAACTCATTCATTGTTTTATTCACTTAATGATTCATGCATGTATCCATCTACCCAATCAGTCATTCATCCCTTCCTCCATCTCTCCCTCCATTCTTCCCTCCATCCCTCCTTCCATCCTTCCCTCCATCCCTGTCTTCCTTCTTCCTTTTATCCATCTATCCATCCATCCCACTCATCTATCTATTCATCCATTTTATAACCTATCATTCATTCATTCATTCACTTATTTGTTCATCAAGTCTTTCATTCTTTTGCATTTTTTTTTTTTACAGGGACAGAGAGAGAGAGTCAGAGAGAGGGATAGATAGGGACAGACAGACAGGAACGGAGAGAGGTGAGAAGCATCAATCATTAGTTTTTCATTACCGTTGCGACACCATAGTTGTTCATTGATTGCTTTCTCACATGTGCCTTGACCGTGGGCTTTCAGCAGACCGAGCCACCTCTTGCTAGAGCCAGTGACCTTGGGTCTAAGCTGGCGAGTTTTAGCTCAAGCCTGATGGGCCCGCGCTCAAACTGGCGAGCTCGGAGTCTCGAACCTGGGTCTTCCGCATCCCAGTCCGACGCTCTAGCCACTGCGCCACTGCCTGGTCAGGCTCTTTTGCATTTTTATTGACTCATCCATTAATCATTTACTTACTCAGCCAGGTGTATTTTGAGGATCTCTGATATCTTGGTACCATGCTAGGAAATGCAGGGATGAAGGGGATTAAAGCAAAGGTTCTAGCCTCAGATAATTTGTAATCTGATTATAGTAATATAGGCCACACACTGTGTATTCTAATCGAGCTTTGACAATTTTAGATAACTGACCTTTTGATAAGTCGCTCTACCTCTAAGAACCTCAGTAAAACAGAAATAATAAAACTTAGGTTGCAGAGTTGCATGCAAATAAACAGGAAATATCTGAGCAGAGTATCTAAGTATGTGCTCAATAAATGCTAGTCCCCCCAACAATCTGTGAATCTCCGTTCTCTCTGAAACATTCTATGCCCAGTTCCTCTGGAAAACCATGACTTTTCTAAAGACTGGTGCTCTTGTGAACACCTGTCATACTCAGGCTTATTGGTAACACCCAGCACACTCATGCATTAAACCCAGGAATATCACTGTAAGCTGGAAATTGGCCTTCGGGCTCTGATTCTGCCACTGACTGTCTCATCAGTGTTGGGGCCCAAGTTTAATTTTATGCAGAATGGCAAAAATCAATCAGAGACAGTGAGGGCTCAAGGCACAGAATCCCCAAAGTACTATAGGCTGTAAGAGCTCTTCCAGTGGGACATCAGGGCAGACTTCACAGAAGAAGTGGCATTTGGCTTCAGTGATGAGTTGGGATGCAGACCTTGAGTGCAGGACTCTATAGCTTCTTGCTCAATAAGCATGAACACTAATCCCTTGGGTTTTAGGGTCAACGCATCTATGAAAACCAAGTGTGTAATGAGATTAAGAGCTATAACCTCCTCTGCAACTCTAAAAGCTATGATTACATGTAGAAGGTAGCATTTTGGAACAATTTCCTAATGGCCAGCCTCTGGTTCCTCTGCACCTTAGTAAGGACATAGACTGGAGGCACACAGACCTGGGTTCCAATCTCTGCCCTTCACAGTATCTGCTGGGGACACGGAGTGAGCTTCATCACCTTCTGAGCCTCCATTTCCACCTGTGTGAGAAGGTGGGTCATACCATGGCTGGCTCACTGGGACCCCAAGAGGATTTGACAAGATAATATTCCTCTGCACTTGGTGGTGAGCTCCCATTGTCCTTGTCACCCTTGTGACAATATTTAACTGCAGCTTCCTTCCCCTCCATTCTCCAGTTGCTGGGAGAGCTCATATTTAGCAGGCAGGGACCTGACTCTGGCAGGTGGTTCCTATAACTGAGACACAAGCCTTGTCTCTGGGTGATGGTACGGGGACTTGGCTTTCACTGGGCTGGAATCCTACAAGCCCGTTACGTGGAAAGCAGTGAAATGTTTTATGGCACCCCCAAAGCAATTAACACCGAGAGCTGACAAATCACCCACCATCCTTTAAAGTGGGGAATGTGTTCCCTCACCTTTCTTTTTTTTCTTACTACCTAATATCCTCTACCCTGTTCCTTCCCACCTCTCCAAGTAGGGATCCACCCTTTCTTCTTCAGTCCCAGAAATGTGCTTGTCATGAGCTTGTCATCTGTAACTCTGAACACTTCTCTATTTTATTTCTGAACTTGATTGTAGTCATGGCCCTGGGATCTGGGCCGTCCTGACATGGAGCCAGGGTGTTGCTTGGACTGGTCTCTTACCCCACTGGCGGCTCTCCTCCCCTGAAGTCTGACCGACTTGGTCTGGAGTTTTAAAATAGTTTCAGTGTCAGTTTGTGGAGTTTCTCACTTTAGGCTTGCCTGTTTCTTCCCAGAATTAGTTTTATTCTCCTTAGGCCAAAAGGGTTGTATGTGGCAGTAGAAAGAGCACAGGCTTTGAGGACAAGCTGAGCTGAGGACAAATCCTGATTCTGCCCCCTTCTCACACCCTGCCCTGGGAGAAGTCATTTCCCACAGTCCTGTGCAGTAGTTTCTTCTTCTGGAAAATGAAGGCTGGTGATCATTCTTATCTCACAGGGTTATAGGGAAGAGCACTCAGTGAGAAACTCCATGGGCACGGTCTACTAGGTTGCCTGGCCTATGGGAGGCCTGCGGGGTGTTGGTTACTTCTTCCCCTTTCTGCTTCATTCTTCTTAGCTCAATTACTGCTCGCCTTTCTTCCAAGGACAGACCTGGAGGAGCTATCTGCCTGCTGAGGCACGTTGGGGTCCCCCTGGAAAGAATGACCATCCAGGATCTTTGGGCAAGAAATTGGATGAGAAGAGAACATGGGTCCATAAGAAGAGGAGATCCCCAAGTTTTAATTAAGCACAGTTAGGCACCAAACACCTCATCCACTCTGCCGGATGGCGTGATAGATGGATTCAGGGAGCGGGAGGTATGGAGGACCAGTCCATCAGGCAGGAAGTCTGGGTTCGTACCCCGCTAGCTACCACCACTTCCACCTCCGGGACCTTGGGCTTAAACGTTCCTTGCCTTGTTTTGCGATTTCAGCATCTTCAAAATGAATGTGTAAGAAGTCGACCCCAGCATGAGAGTTTGGGGAAGGATTTTTTTTTTTCTCATTCACCCTCTTCTCCTCCACCTGGGCTTTGGTGCTTGCAACTTCTCTACCTCTCTCACTTCTGGTGGGCCCCTTTCTGCACCTCTGTCTGCTTCTTCCTGCCGGGCGTTCCCTCTGTGTGTTTTCTGCACAGCACACTGTCTCTGCCTGCCTGCTCTTCTCCCAGCTATTTCTTCTTTGCCTTTCTCATTACTCTCTCCATTTCTGTTTCTGTGTGTGTCTCGGTTTCTCTGCTGTTTCTTCTTTGAGTATTGCTCTCTTTGTCTCTCTGTCTCTCTCTGAATCTTGCCCCCCTCCATCCCCACTCCCTCTCTCCTCCCCCACCTAGAAAGGCAGATTGCTTTTGCAGCCCACCCGTCCATGCAATTTTACATAGCGCCGCAGGCTTGAGACCGATCAGAGGAGTGAAAGTCAAGGCTGATTTTCTGTCCCAAGTTCACCCTGGTGTAACCAAACAGAAACATCAGCACTCGGGCCCTGTTTAAATTTAATTTCCTTGTTTGTTTCATTTGTTTTGCTTTTGAATCAAAACAAACAAAGAACAGCGGAGGGAGAGGGTCCGTAGAACATTCCACACGGTGGCCAGCTCCCATGCCCGTGGGTTGTTGGAGTCTGAGGGTTGACCCTGAGCAGGAATCTCTACTCAGAGTAGATAGGCTGGGCCAGGCTAGCCATACTAGGTCCCTGCCCTTGCCTGGCCAGAGGCCTAGACACCCTTAATGTGGCCACTCCCCGATTTCCTATTACCCAAGGTAATTAGCCTCTGTCTTGTCTTGGCTCCCTTGCCTTTCTCTAATCATGGATGACTGCCAAAGGGTCTTGAGCAAACATACAGTGGCAGCCAGGCCTGATTCCTGGGGCGGGGTGGGGGGGCTCATTCCCACACATTCAGAGACTTGCCCCCGTTCCACCCTCACCTCCCTGCTCCCAGCTCTGTGAAGGGAAGACCCAGGGAGCCTGGGTACGGCAACCATGTGCCAACACCCATAGTGGGACCAGAGGCTCAAGGTGGGCGCTCCTTTTCAGCAGGGGTGGGTGGGGTAGGAGGAAGGGAGCCAAAGGGACACCTACCCTGGAGAAGGGAAGGCATTGTAAGGAAAGAGCCTTAGGTCGGGCTCGCCCAGCAGTTCCCACAGGTGCTCCCAGTGAGACCTGGGGCCAGTTCCTCCCTGTCCTCTGGCCTTAATGTTCTCATCTGTGAAATGGAAAGGTTAAACTCAGTGATCTCTAAGACGTGCACACTGACGTCAGGATGCAGGCTCCACACCAAAGTCTCGAGTCTCTGCCTCCATCCAGTACTTCCTGGATAATCATACTGGGTGTGATGACCAGTTTATTGAGCATTTGCTACAAGCCAAGAAACTTTTGAAGGGTATTACATGTGCTATCTCATTTAATACTTACCATAATGCTATGTATCTGGTGGTATCATCATCATCATCATCGTTATCGTCATCGTCACTATCATCCTCTCCTGCTTCACCGAGGAGTAAACTAGCGCTTAAAGGAGTAAACATTTTGCCCCTAAAGTCACATGATAAGAAGAGGTAGAGCTGAGATTCATTCATGACGCTTCCAGCCACCATCCCCTCCCTTCACCGCACGTGCTGTTTCTGTCCTGTTTACTCACGCATGCGCAGTTGCGGAAAGTGCCTGGTGCGGGTATGAACGGGAGTAGAAGAGGGTCTTCTAACTGCAGGCAGCCCCGTTTGCAATGGAAAAAATAAATAAACCTACTTGGGATGAGAAGACCCAGACTACAGCCAGCAGACACCTGGGGAAGGTGCTTCACACCTCATCTTCCTCATCTGTGAAATGGAGCTAGTTGGTCTCATCCACAAAATGGAGAAGATTAATTCTACTCCGCACGTTGTTTCAAAGATTGAACTGGAGAGTATCTGAGAGAGGGTTTTGCATTTGCCGTCAGGCCATGTGCCCATGAAGGGTGATCCTGACGCTCTGCCTGCCAGAGGGCGGCAACCAGAGGGCCGTAAATGCTGAGTCCTCATGCTTCTACCCGCCCACCCCACATGCCTATGTTTTCATTAAGCCTTTGAGCTCAGACCGCAGCTCTAACACCTCTCCACCGTGTGGCTGTGGACAGATTTCTTAACCTCTCTGAGTTCTCGGTTTTTTTTCATCTGTAAAATGGAACCAGAATTAAACCTGCTTCGTAGGATTGTAAGGCTTCAGTGACCTGAAACGTTAAAAGCAGCAGAGGGTGTCTGCCTTATTGTCAGTACTTAGCGAAGGATAGGAGGAGGAAAGGTAACTGCTGTTAGGACGATCTGGGATTATACACTTTACCTAAACATGGGGCCTGGGGCTGCCGCCACCAACACCATTGGGTTCACAGCATTTAGCTGGGACAGCAAGTCAAGCCCTGTGTCCGCAGTCCAGGCAAGTGCCCCACAAACAATTAAAGCCTGAGTGTGTACAAGGACCCCTGTTCCTCCTGGGAATGTGCTACCGATGCCATTTCTGAGATTCCCAGGGTCCCCAGCTTTCATCTGTGGACCTGTTTCCAGTGGCTCCAGACTGCCATGCGTTCCTGCAAACCAGTCTAGGCTCCTGGCCCCGAGATGCTATCCCACAAGCCTCAGGGGCTGAGAGCCCGGGTAAAGCATGGCCGTGTTCCTCATCACTCCCAGGACACCCGCTCCACCCGCCCAGGCACAGCCTGGGCAGCACATTGAAGAAGCAGCCAGGGCCACCACCATGGATGCTATAATTACAGATTAGATGAAATCCCAAAGTTTCCCTTTATTTACATTCCTAACCTACCCTCTTCATTTTCTTTCTTTGTGCCAAGAATCAGCACAGAATTTACTGGAAACAGAATGAAAGTTATCAGGAACCCTCCAGGACTGGGTTTTAAAAGTGCTTGTCCTGATGAGGGGAGGAGGAGACCTGAGGAATAAGCCCCCTCGGGCCAAGCAGCTCCGTAGCCTTGGGGAAGGAGTTTCCACTCTGGAGGCCTCTGGTTCTCCATTTGTAGAAGAGGGATTGAGCGGGACCAATCCCAAAGGAGCATTTCATGATTTCAGAGTCTGAGCATCTCAAGTGATAATGGAAGCAAGAGAATGAATTCAGGCCCCTGGCAATGAGAGAGAGCAGGGTTTGTCTCGGGTGGAAGAGCTTCATTCAGCTCAAGGCTCAAGCTTTCTCCCCTTTTGCAGTTTCAGTGACCTAGTGTGTTAATTGGGCCTCCCGAGCCAAGATGTGACGGACCAGCTTCTGGGGGACTTTCAGCTCCTGGGAGAAAGGAGATATGCACAGAGGAAGCCTTCCGTGCTGACCAGGGATCCTGGGCTGCAGTCTCAGGACCAATGTGAGCTGAGGCCGAGGCGCAAGGTTGATCCAGGACACAGCAGGGAAGGAAGCCAGGACGGGCTTGACAGTTCCTGTCCTGCTCTTACTGGCTTTCCCTTCCTCTGAGAAACTTTCTCAGCCCTTTTATTCTCTTCAGTTCTCCCTCTCTGTCTTTCTTCCTTCCCTTTCTCCTTCCCTTCCCTTCCTTTCCCTTCCCTTCCCTTCCCTTCCCTTCCCTTCCCTTCCCTTCCCTTTCATCTTCTTCTTCCTTCCTTCCTTCCTTCCTTCCTTCCTTCCTCCCTCCCTCCCTCCCTCCCTCCTTTCCTCCTTTCCTCTCTTCCTCCCTTGTCCCCTTTTCTGAATACTTCTCGGTCTCTGTCTTGCAAGGTCCCTGGACCTTTCTTCCTCCATCCTCCAATGCATGCCACCTCCCCTTCTTCCCCCCAAACCCCGACCTAAGTACAAAGGTCTGGGCCTATTATCTGACTCTGGGGTGAGCAGCCAGTTGGGTGTGGCCAAGGGTCCCAGAGTTCAGCAGGAGCCAGGGACCTTCAATGTCCCCAAACCCTGGTGGAATGTGAGTTTTCCCTGGCTGTGGTGCCCCATCCTGTTGGTCAGGGGGTGAGGGCAAGGGAGCAGCCTAGCCACTTAAGACTCAATTCCATCTAGCATCAGGTCATGCTGACCTCTCCAAAGTGCACAGCCGGGGCCCAAGAGAGGGGAAGAGCTGTCCACCAGCCAGAAGCAAACACAGCTGCACGCCCCAAGCCAAGAGAGACTCGTAGAGGAAAAATAACCCTGTTTTTCAGCCGACAGACAGTGAGGCTCCTAAAACCTGCTGGGGACTCTCAGGCAGGCTGTTTCTCTCCTCAGACCGCGTCAGGATTTCATCCAGGAATGGGACGCCAGCCAGGGTTCCGGAGGGACAGGGCACAGACGGCCCGTGTGAACGCGCAGAGAGCGGAGGGCTGGGAGCCGGGGCCGTGCCGGAGAGCAGGGCCTTGAATGCCGGGCCGAGGAGCCGAGCTTCATCCTGCAGGAAATGGGGAACCAGGGGAGGCTTGTAAAGAGGGGCAGCCCCTATTTCAACTTGTGTTGGGGGGTTGACACACCTAGCCTCAGTGTCAAGAGCAGGCAGGGTGCCGTCTGGTACAGGTAAAGGAGAAGGGTGGGCCCTCACACATTTGGGGACCCAGTGCATGGTGCCCTTTCCATGGGAGTCAGCCATATGCCAGGCCAAAGTGGAGCGGCACGGGCTCAGCACAGTTCTGGAAACATCTGGAAACAACTTTTCCTATTCTTCACAACTGACTGCAGTGCGGCATGCCCAGAAAAAGAACATATTGGCTGGGCATCTACAGTGTGCCTCACACTAAGCTCGGTACTTGGGATTTGGGGCTAACAAGTAAAAGGAGACGACTGGTGACGGAAGGAGACTGGACTTGGGGTGGCGAACACACAATACAGTACACAGATGATGTATTATAAAATAGCATCCCCGAAACATATATGATTTTATTAACCAATATCAACCCCAATAAATTCAGTTACCAAAGGAGCTGATGAAGGTTCTTGTCCTCATGGTGCTTGCAGTTTTGGTAGGGTGGCAAAGGAGACCAGGCAGTTATACGATGCCTTGCTTCATGCCCTGGTGGGAAAGCCGGGGGCTGGGGGCATGCCAAGGAAGGGATACCCACCCAGCCAGGTCTGCTGTAAAGCCTTCCTGAGGAGAGGAGAGGAGAGGCACACTCGGTTTAATAGTGCCCCCTCCAATTCACGTCCACCTGACACCTCAGAGTATGACCTTGTTTGGAAATAGAGTCTTTGTAAATGGAGTGAGTTCAGAATAAAGAGGAGATAATACAGGACTAGGTTGGTCCCTACATCCAAGATGGTGATGTGTCATTTTAGTTGCTAAAAAGAATATTGAATTTAATTATTTTAGAGGGGCAAGGAGAGAGAAAGAAGGGGAGAGGAGCAGGAAGCATCAAATCCCATATGTACCTTGACCAGGCAAGCCCAGGGTTTTGAACCAGCGACCTCAGAGTTCCAGGTTGACGCTTTATCCACTGCGCCATCCCAGGTCATGTGACCTGTCGTTTTAAGTAGGAGAGAGGACACAGAAAGACACACAGAGAGAAGGACATGGGAAGGCAGATGGAGATGGGAGTGACGCTCCCACAAGCCACTGTCTGCCTAATGCCATCAGGAGCTGGAATAGCCGGGGAAGGATTCTTTCCAAGCGCCTTCCGAGGGTGTGTGGTCTGGCTGATGCTGGATTTCAGACCTCCGGGCCCCCAAACTGTTAGGGGACACATTTTTATTGCTTTAAGCCAGCACAGTGGTGGTAGTTTGTTATGGCAGCCCTGGGAAACTAATACAGGGGTGGGGAGGGTTTCGGGTGGAGGACAGGTCGGGAGAAGCGTGGGAGATGAGAGACACAGCTTGTTGCTGCAGAGGGTTAGCTGGGGTGCAGGGGGTATGGGAGAACAGAGCACGGGGCTATGGGCACTGGCGAGCACCTCATCAACCATGTTGGGGCCCCAAGCAGCATGGCCAGAGTTCAAGGCTAGGGTGCTATGAACCAGCTTCATGGCTGCAAGGAAAAGCCGCTTTTCAAGGGGAAGGCTAAGGGTCTGAAAGATGTCCAGAGGAGAGGTAGCAGGTCATCGAAGGCTCCAGAAAGGATGTCCCTAAGGAAGATTTGAGGGACCTGGACTGTTTATTCAAGCTATAAGAAGACACAGAGGAGGGCGGCTTCCATCTTCAGGTCTCTGTAGAGCCAGGCAGGTGCCAGAAGGCATGTGTGTGTTCAAGGTGGGGAGAGCACATGTGTGTGGGTGAGGTGAAAGGCTGCAAGGGAAGCCAGTTTCGGTCACGATTAGGAGACATTCCAATGGCAGCCCTTGTTGGGGTGGCGGTCTCACGGGCAGGGACGGCTGCATTGCTGGGGCAGCAGGTGCTGGGGAGATGGGGCAAGCTCTCAGCTGGGCTTGGTCAGGAGGGCACTGGAAGTGATGGCAGCGGGGCGACATGTCCAGGTGCTTGACAGTAGGGAGCGGTGGGGACAGTGGTGGACTAGAAATGGAACAGAGCTTGTATACCTCACCCCAGCTAACCACTGATATGGGAGACTGTAGACCCATTGCTGAATAATTTCCCAAGCCAGAAGTTTAGGTGTTTAAGTGAAATCTTCTAACTAGTACTTGCTGACAGCCCATTTAACATTGGTCACATAAACCTATTGTCATTCACAATCAGCCTGTAGGTCATGCATTGAGAATCCCTAATCTAGATCAGCTCCGTCAGTGCCGAGGTGGGAAAGCTGAGGCTGACCCAAAGGCTTCCCGGTCAAGGCAGAGCCAGGATTAACACATGGTGGTCGTGACACCCAGTGCAGGGCTCTTGCCAGCAGGCCTTGACCCAGACCTTGTACCTTAGGGCCACCTTGTTAGGGGGAAAGGACAGAGACAGCTAGCTCAGCGTGAGGAGGGCCCCTGGAATGGAGTCACAAGCCACACAGGCTCCGTCCCCAGCTTTGCTGCCTTGGACAAAGAGCTTATTTTTTCTGATGTTCATTTTCTTTCCTGTTAGGGTTCATTTTCTTTCTTGTTAGGGTGAACAGATTGGATGGAGAAGTCCCTTTCTTTGCTGACCTTCTAGGGCTTTAGGAACTCCTGAAGAGAGGAGTGAACCCAGGCTAGAAGTCAGGTCCCCTGACATGTCCCTGCATCCATTGCCTTAGCTGAGGGTCCATCACTGCACGCTGAGGGACTGCCGCCCACCCACCCCTGACTCCCAGCTCCATCTGTGAAGGGAGACTGTTGCAGTTAATGCTCTTGAGGTCATGGCTAGAAAGGTGTTAGCAGACTGCAGAGAGTCACCATTAATGATACATAGAAACTCCGAGGCAAGACAGAATCCAGGTTTCTCGCCTTTTCTTCCTGCTCTGTTCTCCTCTCTCTCTCCCAAGGACAGACTCCCCCATGTCCCCACCCCCTTCTGCTTTTGCACTTGAATCACAGAATAATAGAGCTTGAGGCCTCGAGCATCACTGACTGGAGCCTTCTCTCTTTATAGGAGAACCGGTGAACCAAGGCTGTTAATCCCACGCTACCCCACCTATACCTAATCACACAGGCACCTCTGATCTTGGGGCTGTGGGAGCCTAAGAGTCTGGGGATTTTAGTCAGACAGTCCTAGGGTCCATTCAAATTCCAGGTCCTTTCTGGCTGTACGAGATACTTCTTTTTCCTGGGTCTCCGTTTTTACATGTGAAAGGTGTGAGTATTGCTACCTCTTATAATAGAGTCTTGTTGTGAAATGACACATGGAGTCGTTAACACATGCTATGCTCCCAGGCTTGGCATGTCCAGTGCACAGTAGGTACTCAGTCTAAAGTACACACCAAGTACATATGTTTCTTCAGTAGGTCTTCATCAGGGATGGCCATGGGGGGTGCTCATGATCAGCTAATTGTCCCACCCACTACGAAGCCATTCAAGTTTCTCTATTTTGTCCACACATCTCCCAGAAGCCCTTTGAACATAAGATGTGGCAAATTTGGGATTGTTTTCCCCAAAGTTTAACATAACAAGAGGTGCCTTCTCGGAATTTATTTATTTATTTTTTTATACTCTCCTTGAACCAGTCTTTAATATAGTTTCATGACTATAGAAAACAAAGATTGTCAGGGACCAGAGCGGGATGGGTTTTAGAAACCATGTTTTAGGAATCTGTGAGTCTCTATCAGATGGCCTGGCATTTGTAGTTACTCAATTCAGCAAACGCCAAAGGTCTCTCTCATAGGCATCGTAGGTTGAGTGGATGGAGTCAGTTCTGCATGTGCTGGAAACACCTGTAGCTCTTACCCAAGGATGTAACGATGGCACACCCCTGCCCACCTTTCACAATGGTAATCGAGCTGTACAACCTGCCACCTCATGTGTTAGGGTTTTTATGTCCACTCACTCTTTGAACCTTTAAAATTTGGTACTCTCTAAGCTAGGTATCCCCATTTTATATACAAGGAAAAAAAGACCACAAAGCTAAACAACTTATCCAAGGTTACCTAATCAGTAGATGGCAGAACCATGAGTCTCACACAAGATCTCTGGCTCCAGGGTCCACACTTGTGTATTCTTATGCATTTCTCACACCCACAGCAGAGTGGCCGAAATTTGAAATCTTGAAGCTCAGGTTGAAAGCTGTGCCCAGTGTTGGGTATAAATTTATAAGCAGCTAGGGTAGAGGGTGATTTGCCCCATAAGAAAGGTATGTTCTGAGGGGGCTGTAATCTCTAACAACCAGTACTTTGGGTAGGTACAAATGGTAGGTCTGGAAGAATGGATATCTTTGACCTTTTAGAATTAGGAAAGTTGTGTTTTTTGTTTGTTTGTTTGTTTTTGACAGAGAGACAGAGACAGGGAAAGATAGGGATAGACAGACAGGAAGGAATAGAGATGAGAAACATCAATTCTTTGTTGTGGCTCTTTTGCCTCCTAATTGTTCATTGATTACTTTCTCATATGTGCCTTGACCGGGGAACTCCAGCAGAGTGAGTGACCCCTTGCTCAAGCCAGTGACCTTGGGTTCAAGCCAGAGACCTTGGGCTTCCAAGCCAGCAACCTTTGATCTCAAGCCAGCAACCATGGGGTCATGTCTATGATTCCATGCTCAAGCCAGCAACCCCACGCTCAAGCTGGTGAGCCTGTACTCAAGCCGGGGACCTCGGAGTTTCAAACCTGGGTCCTCTGCATCCCTGTTTGACACCATATCCACTGCGCCACCGCCTGGTTAGGCTATCAGTTAAGTTGTTGCATCATAGGCAGAGAAATCATCTGAAATAAAGACCAGGAGGTGGGAAGTGAAAGGGACCCATAAGGGACCAGCACAAAGTTCAAGATAGTTAAGACATGTATGTAGTATGTGAGGTTGGAGAGGCAGGACTTCCAAGACTTCTTAATTGCAGACGACGAAGGAGCTGTTAGTTCCTCTGGAGCAGCAGTGAGGAGGTCACAGTTTGGGTTTTAGAACAATCCCTGTGGAGTATGGGGTGGAGTAGGGAGGCTTAGGGGATGTTACAATAGTCCTGCTAAGAGCTAACCTGCAGTTAGAGCGATGGCGGAAGGGGACACAGAAGAGGAAGGGGGTGAAGAAAGTCATAAGATGTGTGGTTGTTGTGCTCACAGTGTTCTCTGGGAGCCTATCAAAGGACAGCCAATAAGCCAGTCTCAATGGAAAAACATGGAATCTGACATTTTAAAATCTGGGTTCAAATCCTGACTCTCTCATTTGGTAGTTGAGTCACCTTTGGAAAAAAAAATAATACCTAACTTTTGAGGCCAAGCCTTTTCCTGCATCCAAAAAGTGGGAATCAGAAATTCTAGTCTAGTGCATGCCAATTTTTTTTAAAGCATTCTGTATGTCAATTTCTGGCACCCAGTAGGCCCTTTATTTGTACCCATTTCCTCCCACCATTCCGGTGTGCTTCGGTCTTATTGTCAGTAAACATTCATATTCATTCCTTCTGTCCCTCCACCCCCTTGCTGCCCAACTTCCCTCTCTCGTCCCTCTTCCCCCAGGATGCCAGAAATGAAATAACATTCTTTGCGTGTTTGTTCTAAAGCTCCTGGCAGCCTTCCCACAGACCCCTGGCTGGGTCAGGACTCATTTGCATTAGCATGTGTGAGGCCAGCCTGGAGGGGCCCGGAGAGGCCCTGTTTTCTGGGAGTTTCATCAGGCATCTCTGCCAGAGAAAAAGGCGAAGTTACAATTTCTTTCTGGGAAGCGTTCACAGATTCTTACAAGCCAGGCAGGCTGGGGATCGGTCGCACTTGTGGAGAGGTCCGTGGGTGGGTGAGCTGCCTGCCTGACTCCCACGACCTTATCCGGCTCCCCTCCATCCTTATCACAGGCCCGCCCCCAGAAATCTTTCCTTCACTGTGGGTAGTAATTTAAGGCCATGAATAGGTTTCTCTTAATCCTCTCTATGGCCTATAACAGGGAGAGAGAACACAGGGGCAGGGAAGACACTCAGAAGCTACAGGATAAATAAACAGCAAATTCGCTGGCTTCTAGATGTAGTAAATCCACAAAGGCATCTTGAAACAAAAATAAGAAGCAGAGGTAATCCCTAGAGTTTTGTTTTGTTTTTGTTTGTTTTTTCACACTTATTTGTTTTTGCTTTCATCCTGTGAATTTTTACATGCTGTGCTGTCTTGGCATTATACTTTCTTCCAGGAACCTCAGTGACCTTGTCCAAACCCAGATAACCAAGGGCAGGCTGAGAAAGACCCTGGAGGTACCTCAGGAGTGCCGTTGGCACCATGGAACAAGAGACAAGCATTATACTATTGGCAGAGCAGCAAGCTGAGCTCCTGGTACTTTATTAGACAGATTCCCATAATTTTCTGATACTTTTTTCAGTACCTAGCCCAGATGTGTCTTCTTCAGGCAAGACTGTGGCCTTCTCCTTCAAAATAGTACTGACGTAAAATAAAAGAACCGAGATGGGAATGCCTGTTCTTTATAAAATGTCTTTGATATGCCAGGCACTGTTCTAAACACGGTACACAAACGAATGCATCCTCCCTCCCAGTAACCCAATGAGGACAGTGTTTTATTGTCTCCGTTTTACAGATGAGAAAAACCAAAGCCTAGAGAAGTGGAGAAATTTGCCTGAAGTTACGCACTGGTCGGTAGCAGAGCCAGGATTTGAATTCAGGCAGACTGCTTGAGAGCCCAAGGACCAGTCATGAACTAGCCCAGCTTCTGCAGAAGTCACATTAGCATGTAATGAGGGTTTCCCCAAACTCACTCCAAACACACACCAGGTCTGGTGCTCTCACACACCACAGGGCCTTGGCATATGCTGCCTCTCTCATTCATCCTTCTGTTCTTAGCCTGAATGTTGTTTATTCAGAGTAGCATCCCCAGAACCCATCATCTAAATTACGTTCCCCATCATTTTCATTATCGCAATTAATAAACTTTGCAATGGCCTGTTTCATCTATCCTCAGTGAGACGTAATAGTCTATGAGGGTGAAGATGGTGTCTGTTTTATTTATCTCTGTATACTCAACTGCACACATGCAGAAGGCACTCAATAAATATGGATTGGATAAGTAAATTAATATATGTAATGTTATATTTAATCACAGCTATCATCATATGAGACAGACATGTTTTCTACCCCTCATTTTAGAGATAAAAATGTAAAGGCCCATGGAGGTTTCAGAAATTGGGCAGAGTCCCTAAGGAAGTAACTGGCAGAAGTAGTATTTGAAAAGAGGTCTTTTCTGACCTCCGAGCCTGTGCTCTGAACCTCCGCACTATGTTCTCTCCTGTGAGCCTGTTACAGGGAGCATCAGAAAGAATGGGCCACGATGCCTGCCCTATAGAGCTTCTTATTCTACTGGGAGGAGACAGATGTGTACACAAAATACCGTACCACTAAAAGTCGGTGAACTCATTCTACAGCATCTTCTAGATCAGCTATGGAAAGCATGTGTGGGGAAAACAGGAAGTTCTTGACATCCCGGAACGACCTTCTCCAACCTTCCTTCACTTCTCCAATGCAAGCTTATTCCCTGAGGGTGCACTCAGAGGTAGCATACCCCCTGTGAGCACTGCTATCTGTGTGTTCCTTTTGTTTTAGAGCAGTGCTTCTTAACCTTTTCTGAGGTACCGAACCCACCAGTTTCATATGCGCATTCACCAAACCCTTCTTTAGTGATAAATAAAATATGATTTTTTTTTCCAAATTCAAGACATAGGTATATGTTTTTTTACTGGTGCACAAAATGAGCCGTGCATGAACATCACCTTGCTCAAAGAACAAAACTAACAAAGTGCATGAACTCACAACAAATTACGGTATTACTTTATTCTGGCCTCTGCGGCAGAGGCTTCTCTGAACCCCTGAGACTGACTCATCGAACCCCTAGGGTTCGATAGAACCCAGGTTAAGAACCACTGTTTTAGAGTGTTTGCCTCTTTCTCAGGATGGCTTTGGACTACCTTCTAGGGACCCAGAGATGAACAGCACATCGTGCCTGCCCCATGCAGTTCCTGATAAAATGTGTTCCTCAGTATGAGAACTCAGAGGAAGGAATGCCTCTCAGTGAAACCTGTCCAGGAAGGGGACATTTCACTTGCGCTTTAAAGGTTGAACAGGATCAGGAAGATGAAGACAGGGAGAGAAGGAAGAATGGTTTTCGGGGAAGAGGGAGCGATCGGGGCAAAGTTATTTAAGAACAAGGCAACATGGCAATTTATAAACTGAACTCAAGCCACCTTGGGGCATTGGGGCAAATGTGGATGACAAGGCTGAAGAGGATGATTGGTATCTAATCATGCAGGGGCTTTGTTGCCAGGCTAAGGGATATGAACTTCTTGAGGGGACAGGGAGCCATGTAGAGTTTGGAGCCAGCTGCCCAGGAGACATTGTCAGATTGCACTGCAGGGAAATCACTGGCTAATGTACTGGCCTTAGGTTGGAGGTGGGAGAGAACAGTAGGAAGCAAAGAAGGCCCCTTTTCCCGAGGCCTGGGTGAGAGGCAGAGAGATCTGGCATATGCCAGAATGGAAAGGAAGGTGGTTGCATTCTACAATATCAGACAAACAGGATGTGAGAGGGTGAGCGGTGAGCTGGAGACAACTCATCAGCAGGTATCCTGCCTGACACTCATTGGTAAGATTCTACTTCAATCCCTTGCCCCACTAAGAAGGCTGGCTCAAAGCAAGACAGGCCCAGCAACAACCAGAAAGCATTTTCCAAGGACCTACTAGGGCCTATAACAGTCCTCTAGGAGTTATAAAGTAAGCCTATGTGAACTGTCAAAAGTCTCACTGTTCCCTTTCCAGCTTTTAAGAGTATTTGGCCTCATCTGTTTCTGAAACAGCAAGAAATGCCTTAGGGGTGTCTCTACTCTGTGAGAGGCTGATGGGGTTCAAAGAAGGAGATGTGGTTTCTCTCCCCTAGAGAGCGTCCATGCAAGTAGGGATGACAGCAAGTACGGGAGAAATGGGGACAATGTTGTTAGTCACTTCATGTCCTAGGTAGTAAGAGACAGAGAAAGGATCAATCAGCCCAGGATGAACAAGCACAGGTCTTTGCCACAGCCTGGTGATTTGATTCCGGGCCAGGTGAGAGAGACATAGCCAAGGGTGCACAACCAGGCAGTGGTAGATTTTTTGTTTGCTGGTCACTAGGTTGAGCTGCAGAGCCGAGCAAGGGGCAGTGCTCCATCTGGGACAAGAGTCCACTGTAGTCCTGTTCACGATAACAGTGACTTCCCCCACTGCGTCGTCAGCACTTAGAAATGTGCCAGATAGTATGTTAAGTGTGTGATAAAACAACATCATCTTGTTTAATCTTCACAACAACTTTCTGAAGGATTTTCTGAAGGATATGTATATCTGAACTCTTGGGTGTAAGTGACAGAAACTCAAATCATAGTTGCTTCTGGGGGGGCGGGGGAGGAATTTATCCACTTGTGAAAAGTCCATCGGGTATTCTGACTCCAGCCGCAGCAGTATCCAGGAGTTCAGATGATATGCTAAGTATGCCTGCTCTCCGTCTCTGCTCAGTGTTGTGACATGTTGGCTGCATTCTGAGGTGGCTTTTTCTTTTAGCGGGAGCTGGATGTGGACTTGGGCAGCCGCAGGCTTTGATGACCTTTCATGCCTGTGATCTGTGATCTCAGAAAGAGAGAGACACACACTTTTCCCTAACATCCCCATCAGTCCCCAGGAAATGAGTCTGGTGGCCTCGCTTGGGTGATGTCACTCCTCCTGTGATGGGAGGCAGGGACATGAAACGGACAGTCCCACTGAATCGCTTAGAGAAGTGAAGAAATGGTTCATAAGTGGACGTAGGCAAGCTCTGTGCTTCCAGGGAAAGGAGTAAGAAAGGCGAGGTGAGAGAAACAAACAAAACTGGAAGCAAAACATTGTTGTCGTCACAGTCTTACTCTCTTCCTTCCACAGATGAGGAAACAGAGGCTCACAGGGATGGAGCACAGCGCAGGGTCCAATCAGGGTCTCTCTGATGCCCTCACCCTGGGTCCCTAACCACCATGCATGCTGTACCGTCTCACCTCAGAGCCGATGTTCTGAGGAAGGTGGGAAGGTGGAAAACCCCATCAGACACAGCAACCAAGCTCACACAAAAGGCATAGGCGGGGATGGCCCCAGAGGGAAGGGGCTGGTGTGAAGGTGGACCAGGGTGCTGTAGGGAACCGCCTGGAAGTCCCAGCCTCATATTCAGGCTTCAGGAAACAGTTACAGCACCGAGGATGTCGGAGAGCAGAGTGAGGAGAGGGTGGGTGGACCCGCTGAGAAGCTGGGGAGTACGGTTGTCTCAGCGCTGCCTGTTTGAGTCCTTGGACCCATCCAAACCTCCCGGAGGTTCTTCTGCAAGAGGGAACAGTTTGTCTTCCGAGTCAAGGTGAACGCAGCACAAGGAGGCCTCAGCCGAGCAGTTGATGCAGCACCAGCTCTACTGCTCAGCCACTGTGCGCCTGTCCTTGATGAAAGAGCCCCCTCCCCACCCTCCCTGCCAGCGTCAAATTCTCCGCATGTGAAATGTGGGCAGTAAACCCTGCTTTGTCTTTCTTTCAAGGTTACTTTTGTAATAAGCTTGGCAAAGTGTAAATTGATTGGTGTCAGGGATGCGCGCGTTTGTTTGCTTTAATCACGGAAATGAAAATAAAATGCAGAAAGTACAGAGACAGTACAATGAGCCCCCATGCGCCCGCCCTGCAGGATAAATGCATGTCAGGACTCCGCACGCTTGCTTCAGAACTGGAACTCTTCCTTTCCCCCTAACACACGTGAGAACTAAGCATACCCTTGAAGATGGCTCTGTCTCGCCATCAGCAGTCCCACTCGGCTCCCTCCCTGCCACCGAAGACACAACCACGGCCCTAAATGTGTATCAGTCTCGTCCAAAGAGCAAAGTGAGTTTACGTTTGCTTGTTGGTGTGTTTGCTTGCCTCTTTGCTCTTGGTTTCTACCGTAATGCCGGGCTTCGTGCGTTAGTTATTAACACTGCAGCTGCTTCTAGCTGACCCTTGCGGGGTTTGTTATTATTTATTATTAATATTTATTTAATTTATGTAACAACCCAATACTTAAAAGCCAGGCACAGAAAGTCCCGCTGGGTCTTATCTCTCCTGGGGAACCTTCCCCCGCCTCTCTTTTATGTCAATACTTGTAAGAGTATAAATAAATATTATAATAATGTATTCTTCCAATCTCCTGCTTACGCAAAGTCTTACGTCTCTGACAGCTTGTCCAGCCGTGGCGAGGTCTTATCAGGGCCGGATGCCCCAACTGTGCCCAGCCAGCCCGTTGCCCTTACTCCGGTAGCTCAAGGTTGCTAAGGCCAGTGTGTCCATTCAACCAGAGAGGCTTATCTTCATGGGGCAAAGGGAGCCGGATGGCAGGCATGGCTCTGAGATATTAGACAAAGGCTATGTGGAGTCACCTGAGTTCACAGCAGCGATCAGACCTACTGGCAGGAGCTAAGAGGGCCAGTGTGGTAGGGAGGAGGCAGGAAGACCGGGGTTGGAATCCTGTACTCAGCTGCATTTTTGGGCAGGTGTCCTTCCAGAGTAAGGGCCAGCCTCTGAGCCTGTCTCTGCAGCATGCACCATGCACCTGGGGGTAGGTGAGGCACCGCCCTTGGAAGTTCCTTGAGAAAACAGGGGTCCAGCCTGTAGCATCTATAGTGTCTGCCACGCACTTACCAGACACAGTGGCTGGCAGGAAGAAGTGGTAAGTGGAGTTATTATGGGCAAACAGAGAAGGGGACAGGGTAGTCTAGAGAGCAAGCATTGAAAGAATGAGAAGAGAAGAAAACATTGAAAACAGAGCAAGAATTGCCCAGTATAGAAACTCTCCAGGGACCCCATTGACAGCTCGTGCCTTTGGAAAGGACACCCCACCTGTCATTCTTATTAGTCCTTACTGTGTATCTGCTCACAGTGCTCAGGGTCTATATAGCATCCTGCCTTGGAGGTAGGGGCCTGGGTTCAAATCCTGGATACACTTTGAACTTACTGTGTCATCTGGGACAAGTTGACTGGCATCTCTGAGCCTTATTTAGAGCAAAGGTTGAATGAATTGCTTGACAAGACTGCTTTTTGGGCAGCGGCTTCCTGCTCCTCTGCAGTGCTCCTCTCGGTTGGGAACCCTGCTGAGATGTCAAAGACCAAGTCCAGCGTGCTTTCTTCATCATTAACCTTTTACTCACAGCCTGAATTGGAGAGTCGAACTTGAAGTCATACTATGTGTCCCATTTAACTTGACCTCTATTACTTTAGGCTTCCTAAGTGGGTGAAGGGAATGGCTTCCAGCTCTTGCCTTTGGAATGACTCTGCCAAGTCCCTTATACCTTCTCTGAGTAGTCTTACCAGTGCCCAACTTTCTCTCCTCCCTTGTTCACTATTGGTTCAGGTGGACACTTCTTATCTGTCCCAGTGTCTTTGGAATTAGGACTGAAGTGCTGTTAATTCGAGGCGGGGGTACAGTATAATACAGGGAATGCAGACGTGTGGTCAGGTTGGCTCTGTGATTGAACCCACTTTGCAACTGACTACCCATGTGACTCAGGGATCTCCTTTCCTTTCTCTCAGACTCTGTTTCTTTATCTGTAAGTATACATAATATGATCCACAGCTTAAGATTGTTGTAAAGCTTAAGATAACACTGGAGAACAATTTTATTTTCATTTTCTGTTGCATGAGGTTTTTAGAACTTTTTCTATATATATATCGGCATCGCTGATTCCAAATCTGAAATCCGTTTTTTGGTGCATGCTCTAGTTTTTATGCAATTTTAATTTATTTTGTTACAGTTAATGGCATGCATTGGTTCTTAAATTGGAGTTAAAGGGCAATGACTCTTCGATTGAACATAACCACAAGGCAATTAATGTTTTACAAACATCACTTTTACATAATTATAGTTGTTTTTAAATGTAAAAATATATTATCTGATAAAAACACCCTCTTATTTTGTTTTAAGATTGAATCATGGCTTCTTCGAGTAGGCGTAAATGTAAGAATAGTCCTGACACCTTCTGTTATATATGTGGCTGTTACACACTTTAACATCAAAGGCACAATATTTCATCATTTGTGACAGGTGCATATATTGCCTATTTTCAAGTTCCCCTAGGCAATCAAGACAAGAATTGGGCTTCTCACATTGTGTGTCATAATTGCGAGGAAATGCTTTGTGACTGGACAAAAGGAAAATGCAAAGGAATGCCTTTTGGTATTCCCATGGTTTGGCGTGAACCTAAGGACCACAGCAGTGACTGTTATTTCTGTCTGATCCATACAAAGGGCATCAGCAAGAAAAAATGGCATATGATCGCATATCCTAATATTCCTTCAGCAATACGACCTATCCCACACTCTGAGACACTCCTGGTTCCAGTTTTCAATGGTTTTATTTCTTCTAAGGATGAAGAAAGTGAACATGGTGATCAAATGTATTTTGATAAGATGCATGAGGAAATGGTTGTAGAATCTGAAGGATCTTCTTCGGATGCTAAGCAGTCATTAACCCCTAAGCAGTTTACCCAACCTGAATTAAATGACTTAGTAAGAGATTTGGGCCTATCAAAGAAAGTAGGTGAGTTATTAGCCTCCAGACTTCAAGAAAAGAATGGATTTCACCAGTCAGCTAAAGTATCCCATTTCAGGAAGCATGAACAAATTTTTGTGGACTTTTTTCCCAAAGACAAACACTTTATTTACTGTCATGATATCAGTAGTCTTCTCAGCCAGCTAGGTGTTACCACTTACAGTAAAACAGAATGGCAACTATTTCTTGACAGCTCTAAACAGAGTCTGAAATGTGTTCTCCTACACAATGGTAATGTTTATGCAGCGGTTCCAATTGGTTATTCAACTCATGTGCAAGAAGATTATAATGACATAAAAATTGTCCTCCACTTTCTGAAGTATGAGGAGCATAACTGGATCCTTTGTGTGGATCTTAAAATGGTAAATTTCCTACTAGGACAACAGAGAGGTTTCAGGAAGTATCCTTGCTTTCTGTGTTTGTGGGACAGCCAAGCTCGGGAGAAACACTGGACACAGAAGGAGTGGCCGAAACGTGAAGCTTTGGAAGTAGGGATGCAAAATATTGTGAATGAACCTGTAGTTAATCGAGACAGGATCATTTTTCCCCACTTCACATCAAAGTTGGCTTAATGAAGCAGTTTATTCAGGCTTTGGATAGAGAAAGTAAATGCTTTCAACATATTATTTCTGCTTTTCCTGCCTTGTCTTTCGAAAAGATAAAAGCAGGTATATTCGATAGACCTCAAATTTGAACCCTCCTACATGATGAAGAATTTTCCAGGAAGATGAATAAGGAGGAGAAAGCAGCATGACAGTCTTTTGTGGCAGTTACAAAGAACTTCCTTGGCAACAAAAAAGCAGAAAACTATGAACTTCAGGTTCAAAGGATGCTGTTGGCTTTCCATGACATTAGATATAACATGAGCATTAAGATTCACTTCCTGAACAGTCACCTTGATAAGTTTCCCGAAAATCTTGGAGCTGTTAGTGATTAGCAGACTACTACCAAAGTATCAAACGAGATTGTCCTCAACAAGTACACAAACGCAAGAGCTACAAATGCAAATTTTTGCCTGAATAGAATTTAAATAAGTTTTACACAAATTTTATGATTAAAGTAAGTGTTTTAATATGTTCTATTTCAAAATTGTAGATAAATTCTGATGCAATCATATCGTTTAGTGTATTAGTGTATTTACTGCATTATGTAAATTATTATATTTTCACAAAGATGATGCACACGAAGACATTCTACTTCATTATGTTAAATTAAATGTTGAAAATTTTACAATAAGATGAAAACCCAAAACCTTGAATTGCAAAGAAACTAGCTTGCAGAGAAAAACTAATATCAGATTTGAGATCAGCACACTCGAGTTAGGTAAGAACAAGTGTTTTTGTGGATGCAACACACATTGTGTTTTCCAGTGTAATATATATAGTGCATGATTGGCAAAGATGATATGCATATACGAGAAGGGTAGGTTGATATATGTTGTCGGTTAAGTAAATCAGGAGTCCCTTGAGAGGCAGTATATGTGTTTTTATATTTCTTTTTAACCTCAGGTAGTGTCCACTGGTACATAGGGTTGCTGAGTTGCACCTGCTTTAATAATAGCTGAAGCCAAGGCACTTGGGCACATATAGATTTCTAGAAATGCACACAGCTGTTGAAACAGACACAGAGGGAGGAGCCTCCCTGAGTCTTTGAGCCTGTGAAAACCATAATCCTTCTTCTTCTCCTCTTTCTCCACTTCATCCAATCCCCAGATTTCCAGTGCTGAGTGTGGCAAAAAGAATCTACTCCTGCCCTAAGCAATGTACATGTTATTACTTACATTCTACCCACAGTCCACACACACACACACACACACACACACACACACACACACACACATGCACATGCATACACATACATATGCACAGACACATAGACATTTTATATCTGTATTTATATCTTTATCTTTGTTTATTCAATATTTATTAAAGACTTGCCATGTGATACAGCACAGTTTTTTGCCACTGGGGATTTATCTATGAATAAAATATACTGCTCACATCTGACCAGGCGGTGGTGCAGTGGATAGAGCATCAGACTGGGACGCAGAGGACCCAGATTTGAAACCCCAAGGTTGCTGGCTTGAGTGCAGACTCCTCCAGCTTGAGCGTGATGTCGCTGACTTGAGCATGGGATCATAGACATGACTCATGGTTGCTGGCTTAAGCCCAAAGGTTGCTGGCTTGGAGCCCAAAGTCACTGGCTTGAGCAAAGGGTCACTTGCTCTCTTGCAGTCCCCTGTCATGGCACATATAAAAAAGCAATCAATGAACAACCAAAGAGACTAAGGAGCCACAACAAAGAATTGATGCTTCTCATCTCTCTCCCTTCCTGTCTGTCTGTCCCTATCTGTCCTTCTCTCTGTCTCTCTGTCTCTACCACACACACATAAATAATAATAATAAAAAAATAAAATATACTGCTCACAAAAAAGGGGATGTTTCAAAATGAATACAAAACAATAAAATATCCCCTAATTTTTGTCAGCAGAATTAGAGGATATTTCAAAATGAATATGAAGCTATAAAATATTTCCTAGTTTTTGTGAGCAGTGTAGAATAACTCTTTGTTATCATGAATTTTACATTCAAGTGGGAATGACAAACAAAATATAACAAATAAGATATAACAAATAAGAATATTATATCACCTGACCAGGCGGTGGCGCAGTGGATAGAGCATTGGACTGGGATGCGGAAGACTCAGGTTTGAGACCCCAAGGTCGCCAGCTTGAGTGCGGGCTCATCTGGCTTGACCAAAAAGCTCACCAGCTTGGACCCAAGGTCGCTGGCTTGAGCAAGGGGTTACTCAGTCTGCTGAAGGCCCGTGGTCAAGGCACATGTGAGAAAGCAATCAATGAACAACTAAGGTGTCGCAGTGAAAAACTGATGATTGATGCTTCTCATCTCTCTCCATTCCTGTCTGTCTGTCCCTATCTATCCCTCTCTCTGACTCTCTCTCTGTCTCTGTAAAAACAACAACAACAAAAATTATATATATAAAGATCATAAATATTAGGAACAAAAAGTAGATCAAACCTGGATCAATGGTTTTCTAACACACTTCTAGGTGTAGCAGGTGGGATATAGTTGAAATTTAAAAGGAAACCTCACTGAGAAGGGAGCATGGGCTCAGAGTTGAAGGAGGTGAGGAAAGGAACTGGAGAGAGAACACTCCAGGCAGAGAGAAGTCCATGCAGCTTGTGGGGAGCATGCCAAAGGTTCAAGGTGAAGCCACGCTGACTTGGAAACAGGTGTTTATTTTTGTCTATCAAAGAGACAGAAAATTCAGATGAGGATTATTAGAAACAATAATTCTCACCATGGGTTGAGCTGTTATTATCTGTCAAGAATGTGGGTAAAACATATTTATTCTCTACTCTGAGAAATCCTAGCCACCCTGTGAGGCAGGTGGAGCTGCGTTTATTTTATTGACAAGGAAACTGAGGCCAGAGGAGGTAAAGTCCTTAACCCAGTGACACGCAGCCCATAAGTAGAGATGATATTTAAACACAGATGACATTTAGACACACAACTGTGCCCCTAAGCTCTGCTTCGTACTGACGTTTGGAGCACTTCTGTCGCAGTCCTTAGACTTCTACCTTTACAATGAATCATAGCCATAACTACCCACTTGAGGTCCCCTGTTTTCCCTTTAAGTAACCTTTTCTTCTTACATGAACACATATGGGACAAGGGGCGGGGGGCGGAAGGTGTTAGTTCAAACTCAGAATTCAGGAAGTTACAGATGTAAGAGACCCAGGCACCAAATTCTTGCCATGGTTACATTTTGAAAGCAAGATCCTTCTAAACTAACATTATTATTTATTTTATAGAGCTTTATACTTATTTATTTATTTGTTTTAGAGCTAATTCACATACCATAAAATTCACCCATTTAAAGCATACAGCCTGACCAGGCGGTGGCGCAGTGGATAGTGTCTGACTGGGATGCGGAAGACCCAGGTTCGAGACCCCGAGGTTGCCAGCTTGAGCGTGGGGCTCATCTGGCTTGAGCAAAAGCTCACCAGCTTGCACCCGCTGGCTCCAAGGGGTTGCTCAGTCTGCTGAAGGTCTGCGGTCAAGGCACATGTGAGAAAGCAATCAATGAACAACTAAGGTGTCGCAAGAAAAACTGATGATTGATGCTTCTCACCTCTCTCAGTTTCTGTCTGTCCATCCCTATCTATCCCTCTCTCTGACTCTCTCTCTGTCCCTGTAAAATACATAAATAAATAAAAATAAAAAAATAAAGTATACAACTCAGTGAATTATAGGATATTCACAAAGCTGTGAAACCATCACAATTAATTCCAGAACATTTTAATCATCTGAAAAAGCAACTCTATACCCATTAGTAGTCACTACCATTGCCCCCGCCTCCCAACCTGGCAACCACTAATCTACTTCCTGTCTCTTGGAAGTTACCGATTGTGGACATTTCATAGTAATAGGAATCATACAATATATGGTCTTTTCAGTCCAGATTCTTTCACTTAACATAATGTTTTTAAGTTTCAGTGACGTAGTGTGAGTAAGGACTTGATTCCTTTTTGCGGTTGAATAATATTCAATTGTCTGGAAATACAACATTGTCTTCACCCATTCATCAGTTGATGGACATCTGAGTTGTTTTCCAGTTTGGGGCTATTAAAAATAAAGCAGCTATGGAACTTTGGGTACAGATTTTTCTAATGGACATAGGTTTTCACTTCTCTTGGGTGCATACTTAGGAATAGAATTTTTAATGAGATGTTCTTTCCCCATGGAATTGTTTTAGCACTCTTGGTGAAAATCAGTTGCTCATAAACGTATGAGTTTATTTCTGGACTCTCAGTTTTACTCTACTGATTTATATCTATCCTTATATCAATATCAGACAGTATTGCTTATGCTAATTTTGTAGCAATTTTTGAAATCAGGATGTGTGAGTCTTCCAATTTTCCAAGATGATTTTGGAGTAGCTTGTCAATTTCTGGGGGGGTGGCTAGAATTTTGATAAGGATTGTATTGAATCTATTGATTACTTTGAGATTATTTCCATTTTAACCATGTTAAGACTTCAATGATGTTTTGTAGTTTTTAGTGTGTCTTAAACTCCTTCTGTTAAATTTATTCATAAGTGTTTCATTCATTTGATGCTATAGTAAATGGAATTATTTCCTAATTTTATCTCCTGTTGATTGATTGCTAGTACATTGAAATGCAATTGACTTTTGTCAATTCCTGGTTTTGTGAATTTCTTTGTTTTTCTATATGCAAGATCATGTCATCTGGAATTAGAGATAGTTTTACACTTTACTTTACTACCTGGATGACTTTTATTTCTCTTCCTTGTTTAATTGCTCTGTCTAGAGTCTTCATTCAGTATAGTATTGAAAAGAAATAGTAAAAGTGGACATGCTAGTCTATTCCTGATCTTAGGGGGGAAGCTTTCAGCCTTTATCAATAGATATGATTTTAGCTATGGGTTCTCCACAGGTGACCTTTATCAAGTTAGGAAAGGTCCTTTTATTTATCGTTTATTGAATGTTTTTTTATCATGAAAGGGTGTTGAGTTTTGTGAAAGCTTTTTCTTTGTCTACATAGATGATCATGTACTTTATGTCTTTTATTCTATTAATACAATGTTTTATACTGTTTGACGTTTATATGCTGAATCTTGCTTTTATGGGATAAATGACAACTTAGTCATAGCATATAATTTTTAAAAATATGTTATTGCATTTTGTTAGTAGCTTGTTGTATCTATATTTATAAGATATATTGGACTTTCCTTGTGGTGTCTTTGTCTGGTTTTGATATCAGAGTAATACTGGTTTCATACAATTTTATTTTCTTGGAAGGGTTGGTATTAGTTGGTGTTAACATTTGGTGGAATCTCTGGTAAAGACATCTGATGGTCCATTGTATTATAGGTAAAGAAAGCAAGATCCATGCAGAAGGACTTCACCCAAGGCCATAGTGTTGACCAAGGTCAAAGCCAGGGCAACTCAGGGTTGAGACTCATCTCCACCAGTGGTTCACTGTGTCTCTAATTCTCATACTACTACTGAAAAGCACACGGTATTATAAAAATGTGGCAGATGAAGAGACAGACTCAGAGGGTTGGTGTGACTTGCCTATATATCCAGTGGCTGAGGTGAAGCTCTAACCAAACCTTATGAAATGCAATGACTTTATTGATTATAACACCGTACAGAAGGGTTGCCATGGCCTAGAACGTATTGCCCCTACTTTATCTTACTTGGGTACCATGAATAAGCCAGATAAGCAAGACAACGTTTACTGTGCAAAGCACTGTTCCAGGTATTTTCCATGTTCTTTCTTACAATAATCTTGTGAGTCGGGTATTGTTAACTTCAGTTCACAGATATGGAAACTGAGGCTCTCGGAGATGATAGGAATAAGAAACACAGATAGGATACAAACTGAGCCCTTCTGATTCTGAATGCCGGGCTTATTCTTTCTCACTCCCCACACCGCCCCCCTCCACCCACCAGAAAGATGGAGACTGAGATTAGCTTGAAGTTAAATAGGAATCACCCTGCCGGTTGTGTTCCCCAATTTAATGTCCAAGAGTCAGTCCAAGCTAATGACCTCTGCTGGGCCTCCTGTCCTCTGGACTTGGTTTTGGCAAAATGCAATCTCAACAGGCACCGTGAGAAGAGAAGGACTTCAGCTGTTGGAAATGTCGGTGTTGGAAAGGGGTGACGGGTGATGATGTTCCTGCACTAAAAATGCCTTCTTGTCAAAAGTTGGGAACATAGGGTTCATCCTCCTAATGAACTTGCCTCCTCTAAACTGTGACTCAAGACCCCGTGGGGACCAATGAGTACCTAATAATTTTATCGATTTCGAAACAGCACTGGACTTTGAGTTAGGAGACCCATTCCTGTGCCTGGCTGAACTGGATCTGTGCTGTCTTTGGAAACTCAATTCAAATTTCCATGGCTCACTTGCCTCCTTGTAAAGTAGATTTAATAATATACCCCCCCCCTTAGGCAGCTGTAGAGAGAAAGGGGACACCTGTATATGAGCTCCCAGGACTGCGTCTGATACTGAGAGAGTGCCCAGGAAATGTGAATGGCATCTCTGAGGCACTTCTGCATCCATCATGACCGTTTGTTCCTCATAGCATCCCTGTGGGGGAGTTGATAGGCACATGAGACACAGAGAGACCACACAGGCTGGCCGTAGCCACGTAGCTTGTTTACAGCAAGATTAAACCTACAGATTATGCATTTGGTCTTTTAATTCAACATACTTCCAAGTTATGTTTTCTTGCAAAATATTTCTATAATTTAAGTCACTTAAGAATTACTGGTTGTTTTTAAGCCTGACCAGGCGGTGGTGCAGTGGATAGAGCAGCAGACTGGGATGCGGAGGACCCAGTTTCGAGACCTTGAGGTCGCCAGCTTGAGCGTGGGCTCATCTGGCTTGAGCTAAAGCTCGCCAGCTTGGACCCAAGGTCGCTGGCTCCAGCAAGGGGTTGCTCGGTCTGCTGAAAGTCCACAGTCAAGGAACATGTGAGAAAACAATCAATGAACAACTAAGATGTCACAATGAAAAACTGATGATTGATGCTTCTCATCTCTCTCTGTTCCTGTCTGTCTGTTCCTATCTGTCCCTCTCTCTGTCCCTGAAAAAAATAAAGAAATAGAATTACTGTTTTTTTTTTTTTAAACTGAGTTTCAAGGAGTCTGTTTAGTATATAATAAAGATATAAGAAAACACCAGAATTTGCTCTAAAGGTCCCAGGATTACAAAATTGAATTAGAATAATCCAGCATTCCATGAGGAATGTGTTCCTGGACTTGGAACCATAAAATTAGTCTATGTCTGCTTTATCCTGAAAGAACCTATCAAAAGATGAACAGCCTCTAACTAAGAACTAGGGTCAGTCTAACAATGTGTTACCATGTAATCCATTCCCTGAAAATAAAGAGGAGAAGGGGAAGGGCCACAGAAGAAGAAAAGGAAGAACAAGAACTGCTGTGAAGCCAAGTCCAGTGTCAACCTGGATTTTCTTTCAAGAGTGGTCCTGTTGTACTTGATAGGTAAATGGCTGCGCTCTGACAGGTCGTTTGCACAGTGTTTGTATATTAAAATCCCTTGCCATGTTTACTCCTCTAAGCCTTTTAGGGTGGGGAGGGGTAAAGATTGTTACCATTTTTTTAATAGGAAAAAAATGAGATTCTTGTAGGTCGCTGTCATTCCCTGTGGGGCACAGCTGACAAGGAATCCAGGTGGCCTGCTTGTCGAGGGCTCGGTCTGGTATTTTAAAGAAGGAAGAAGGGCCACACCTGAAGCCGACTTGGGTAGGGGCCATGATAAATGGCTACTGAAGTGTTCATAGCGCTGCCTCCCATTCCTTGTTCGCTTGGCCATCTCCCTGTTCTGCCGTGAGCTCCCTGAAGGCCAGGGCCACCCTCGTTCCTGTGAGTGTGTCCCCCGCTGAGTGGTGTGCCAGGCCCCTAGCCGGTGTTCCCCTGTGCAGACCCACTCGGAGTAAAGCTGCCGTGATAGTCGCTCACTCCTCAGCCAGGTGTTGGAGGGATTCTCAACGTGCTTTCATTGTAAAGCAATTTATGTTTATTTAATTTTAAATGCCAGTATGGTCATCATCCATTTCTGAGTTCTGGTGTTCCTGGCACTGTGAGTTTTAGGGTAATGCTCACATCCAATTGCATTTTGATGGGGACTTTGGCAGGCAGAGCAGTGGATGTCTAGCACTGGTTCTAGATTGATGTTGCCTCTGCCCGAGCTTGGCACCAGCATCGATTTTAGACTTGCACCCTGCCCTGAGCTCTCTGTGCTGCCATCTCCACCCCAATCCATCACTTGTTAGCTAATAAACTTGGAGGAGTTGAAAGGGGTACAGGTGAGGGGAGCTGAAGTTTAGAGTCCAACCTCAGACTGCCTCACACCTTTGTTCTAGGAAGGGTCGCCCAACCAGGCCTCAGGCTGGGTTGTTTTCAAAGTAGAAACCAGGACAGGAGTCCTTCATACCACAACAGTTTCTCTGTACTGGGCACTGGACTTCAGTATTTACATTGGTAGGAAGCATGGTTGGTTGTCAGCCTGAGCTGGGAGGTGAGATGGTCCTTTTTGGTGCTGGGGAATGGGTGGGCTGCTTGTGGAACAGGGCAGGGATCCATAGCAACCTTGGCTGACCATTCTCAAGACTCACTGTGATACTCCTAGACAAAAGGAGAAGAGATATATTTTGCTTGGTGGCCAGCATCCAGCTGGGGTAAACTTTGAACATCTGGATTCCAGCAGCCAGTCTATCCCATCTCACCCAGTGCCTCATTTCATAGGCTGGGAACCCCAGGGCAGAGCCTGGTGGTACTTGCCCAAGGCCATGCTGTTTGTTCAGTGCCTGGATTCAAGCGGGAGTTCAGACCTTCAGCAGGCAGTCCTGGTATTGGACCTGTGTGACTTTGGAGAGTCACCTGAACCCACTGAGCCTATGTGTGAAACAGGACTGATTTCTAACCGTGGGCTCAAATGAGCTAATGTAAGCAAATGATTTTATGTTAAGAACTGTCAAAACTCTAGATCAAGGCCAATAAACTTTTCTCTAGAAGCCTAGATAACAAATATTTTAGGCCTTATGGGCCATATGGTCTCTGTTGTAATTACTCAACCCTGCCTCTTGTGTGAAAGCATCCCCAGAAAATACATTTTAAGCAGATAAGTGTGGCAGTGGTCTATTCAGACATTATTTATAAAAACAGGCAGCAGACCGGATCTAGCCTGTGCACCATAGTTTGCTGACCCCTGCTCTAGATGCTTGGAAGTTGTTACGGCTGCTATTGATGACATAACAAATGACCTTAAATTTTAGTGTCTCAAAACACCCACTTGATTATGCTGATAGATTCTGTGGGTCCAACATTCAAATAGGGCACGGCAGGTAGGGCTGTCTTTGCTCCATGAAGTCGAGGGCTCCAGTTTCAAGGTTTTAAAAGTTGGAGTTGACTTAACCACTTGGCTGAAATTACCTGACGGCTCCTTGATTCCTCTGTCTGGAGCCTGGGCTGGCATCACCTGAACGCTGGGACTGCCAAGGTACCGGAAGTAGCTTTTCCACGTGGCCTGGCTTCCTCACACTGAGGTGTCTTGCATGGAGGCTCAGGGCTCCAAGTGAGAATATTTCAGTGAGCGAGATGAAGGTCACATAGCCTTTTATGACCCCAGCTCAACAGCTACCTAGTGTCTTTCGCTGTGCTCTATTAGAGTGCTCGTGAACCTGCCCATGGTCAAGGCGAAGGGACATAGAACCTCTGCCTTTCAATGGGAGCAATGTCGAAGAATTTGGGGAGGAGTTCAATTTGAAACCATTATAGAAGACATTAACAATTTAAACACACGTACACATTGAATAAGCGAATGCTTACTTAGCATTCACCATGTGTCACCTACTGTTTTAAATACTTAATCCGTTTGAGGTGGTAATAGTTACTACCATCCATCGTTTAAAGACAAGAAACACAGAAGAACAGAGAGATTAATTAACTTGCCCAAGGTCATAAAGATAGTAGGTTGTAGAACCAACTTTAGAACTTGGGTAGGCAGGCCCCAAAGGCTGTTCTGACCCCACAGCCCGCGCCCCGCATGGAATGGGAATGTTCGTCCTGCTCCTCATGCAGAGCTGGGTGAGGACCCCGCGTCCGTGGCCTGCCCGGTGTCTAGTGAGTTCTACCGCTAATAACTGATATTACACACCTGCTTGGGGTCCAGACTGTTCTGTGCGCCATGGATAGTTCCAAGGGAAGAGGGGTGATGCTCTTTGTTCATAAGAAACCTAAAATATGGGTGGGGGGATTGAATGCTGATCTGATTCTCACCACCCTGTGGGGGGGAACTGTTGCTTCCACTTTGCAGGTGAGGAAACCAAGCCCCAGTGGTTGAGTGGCTGCTTGCCTGGTAGTTGAGAGGGTTGAGATTCGAAGCTGGAGCAGTCTGCTATGGACCCCATGCTCTTTTCCATACACTGCAATAGAGAAAGATCTGGATGACACCGTCGCTTCCAGAGGGCAAAAGCCCAGTCCCTAGAAGAGTAGGTCCAGCCTGCACCTGAGGCGTGACCTGGATTTCAGTCCTCGCTGTGGAGACGGGAAACTGAGCCCCACAGAAGGGCAGTTAGGAGCCCCCAGCATGGCAGCTGCTGTACGTGAGGCACGTTTTTCTGTGAATGGCAAGAGGTGGTTGGGGGGTGAGGTGATGGCTGTTGTAGGGAAGGAGAGGGGGCCGCAAACTAACGGGAAGTTAGCATTTTACAAGACCAGGACTTCTGGCCTGGAAACATCTGTTTCCCTTCAAATCGGCGAGGAGACTTTTGCCTCCCCAGAATGCCTAAATCATGTGGCGGCTGGGGAAGAGCAGGCGTTGGCCTGGAGACTTCAAACGCATTCCCCCGCGCTCTGAGGGACCTGGTCCTGACGTGGGCCTCTGGGGCTCTGTCCCTGCTCTTACCCCCTGTCAGATCCGTGAGAAGCTCTCACCGCCAATTAACTTCTCAGTTTCATTCTCTCACCCCTGCCGGGAAGGGTCCTGGGGTCCTGGATGGGACCAACAACAGCTTCCTCTCCACCTCCCCTCCTCTGATCTTTACTAGGACAAGTACCTGGGTGTGTGTGTGGCTGGGGGAGTAAGGGTCAGAGCCCTGGGCCAATGCATCCTAATAATACTATTGAGAATAAAACCCAAGCAATCTGTCATGGAGTGCTAGCACATGCCAGGCATCATGGTGAGCCCTTCCGTACCACATTTCATTGATTCTAAAAATGACCCTATACAGGGGGGTTTAATATTATGATTCCTATTTTACAGATGAGCAAATGGAGGCAAGGCCTCACACTGCATCGGGAGCCAGAAGTTCAAACCAAATCACCTAATTCCAAAGCTGTGCTTTCAGCCATTTTGTTCTTCCGTCCCCGGTCATGAGCTTTGGATCTATTCATCTTTTGATCATTTTACAAATGGAAAAAATGCATTTTCAGACAAGAGAACTACTTCCTCATAGTTGATCAAGTCATTCATTCAGTCTGCCATTCATTTTGGGAAGTATTTTCTGGGCATCTCATGATTTAGGAAGCTGAGCACCAGGTGTAGGTGGTTAGAGATGGCCAGAGCCATATTCTGGTCCCGAAGATCCTCACATACTCATGGAGGCAAGAGAGAGGTGTGTGGGCACTGACCTACCTGTGTGACATGCACTGTAACAGGGTGTCTTGCAGGAGATGAGGTTTGATTGTTGCTTCTAGGGCCAGGTGAAGAGGGTCGACGGGGAGGAGGGGAAGAGTGATCCAGACAGGGAGTACATAGCATGTGTAAAGGCCGCGGGGGGGGGGGAATCCAGTTCTGGGATCATTAGCTGCTGGATACAATCCTACTATGAAGCAGAGTTGGAAGCAGATTGGTCAACAAGGCTAGATCTGTGGCCAGAGTTCATTTGCGATTCAATGGTAGAATACTGTTCAGTGAATGGACATCAAGAAGCAGCACTAAGGGCCCCTTAGTCCCGAGGGTGTCGGGAAGACACTGAGAAATCCTTTGCGAGTGAACAGTCAATTCCAAGGCGCTTCCCACGTGCGCTGAAATCCCAATACACGAAGGCCATGCTGCGTTAGGCACCTGGGACCTCGCAGCCCACAGTCTGTGGGGAAGCTGCGACAGGAACTCGGGTTTTCTGCCACTTTGGGCAGCATTTGGTCAGAGGAAACAATAGCGAGGATTCGAGCCTACAGCTCCAGGTACCTGAGTACGCCATCCCACTTCCTCCTCAGGACACCTCTTTTATAATAAAAGTGCCCGGTAGGTGCAGCTGGGCCAAAGCCGGCAGCTGTTCAAGAAGTGGGGTGGTGTACAGAAGAAACACAAGGAGGAGTCAGAAAAGCCCATGTCTTTATTCTGAACTTATTGCCCGTGGGTCCTTGATCAAGTCTGTTTTCTCCCGGGTCCTCAGTTTCCTCACCTATAGCATGAGGATATGGGGTCCGGTGATGGCTCAGGGATCTGAGTGCAAATCTCAGGGGATCTCAGCTTGCCTCAGCAGAAAGAAGACGAGAGAACCGAACAGAAGGTCGCCGGCACCCTCCTTGATCCTCTGAGAAACACAGAGGTCTGACTGTGCCCTCCCTCAGAACCCCCCCCCCCCTCCACTCTGCTCTATGGACATGTACATGGGTCTGCCTCTCGGCCTCTCCCTCTCCCTCTCCATGCTCCACATCAGGGGCCGCCATGCTATTCCCCTCACAAAGAGCCCCCCCCCCCAAGGCCCTGCCTGGTCCCCTAACAACTTTCAGATGTGTCCCTGGAACAGTTCTACAATTACCGCTGAGACAGGCAGAAAGCGTATGACCTTGTGACTTTTGACCCGGGACTGTGAGGTTGACATCTTCCTCTTTCTCCCCTCCTCCGCCCCCACCGGCAGGGTGGCCTGAAGCCTTTTCCGTCCTGAGGCCTCCGCTGACATGTTTGGTTACTCTAATAACACAATAGGAGCTACCTTTTAGGGCGCAAAGACTGAACCAGCCTGCTGCAATCATGATATCACTGAGTCCCGATCCCCAGCTCATGAACTGTGGGTAATTTCACCCTGGTTGACAGGTGCGGAGACGGGATCTCGGAGAAGGCCAGGTGACTTCCCAAAGGACGTTCATCAGCAACCAGGGGAAGTAAGGATTCTACCTGGGTTTTATAACCCGAAAACCTAGGACTACTTGCCAGGATACCGTTCATTGTGCTGCTTCGTGAAGCAGAGAGGTGACCCTGGGCCCTCTTGGTGGAGGAAATGGTAGCACCATGGAAACCTAAGTAGCCAATGGAAAAGCAGCGTTTTTTAAAAAAATGTCCACCTTCTCACATTTTGAAGCTCATTCACATATTCCATTCACTACTGCCTTCTGTGTGTTTCCGGCAGTTGCAATGCATCCCCTTCTCTTCCACTCCAAGGAAGCATTTTCCGAATGCACACTGTACACAGATACGCGCTCTTACACGGTCTTTATAACCATCTGCGCCTCATAAGCCACGTCTCGTGCGCTCCATGTGCTTCTGAGGTGGCCGTGCACGTCTCTGCAGTCATTCTCGTGTTTTTTGTTTGTTTTTGATTTTGTTTTTGTGACAGAGACTTGATCAGAGAGAGGGACAGACAGACAGGAAGGAGAGAGATGAGCAGCATCAATTCTTTGTTGCGACACCTTAGTTGTTCATTGACTGCTTTCTCATTTGTGCCTTGACCTGGGGGGCTATTGCAGAGCAAGTGACTCCTTGTTTGAGCCAGTGACCTTGGGCTCAAGCTGGTGAAACTTGCTCAAACCGGATGAGCCCCGGCGACCTTGAGGTTTCAAACCTGGGTCCTCTATGTCCCAGTCCGATGCTCTATCCACTGCGCCACCACCTGATGAGGCAGTTCCTGTGTTTTTGATGCAGATGCTGAAATTGAGAAAGGAGATGTGATGAGACTCAAGTTTGTTCACTTACTCAAATGCTCACTGAGTGCCTACTGTATACGTACACAGCACTGGGTTATATGCCAGGGATAGAACAGCATCCAAGCTGAAGTCGGCACCCTCTGGGAGCTACAGGCTGAGGTTCTAGAGGGGGAGTTGTATGGGCAGTAAGTGCTTACACAGTGTTACCCAGTACTGTCCTTACCTCCCCGCTTTACCACTCGCTTATTCTAACATCCTGGAGTATTTTGTATGTGATCTTGCTTTCAGTCCCTCTGTGAGCCTTCCCAATCTTAACTCACCTGTATGGCACTTACATTCGACACCCATGCCCACTGGCGTGTGAGGAGGACAGCAGCACGAGGTCACAGACGCCTGGCGCTGTGGGTGCTCCCTGCCTATTGGTCACTTAGGAGCCGTCTCGGTTATCACATCTACTGTCATGGTATCTCAATGCTTGCATTCAAGCCACCCTTATTTTACTTCATAATGGCACCAAAGCACAAGAGTAGTGATGCTGGTAATTCAGATATGCCAAGGAGAAGCCATAAAGCGTAATTGCCTAAAGGATCTTATGGCAGGTGTATATGAGGAGGAAAAAACATTGTAGATAATAGAGTTGGGTACTATCTACAGTGTCAAGCATCCACTGAGGGTCACAGAACATAAGCTCCCACGGATAAGGGGGACTGTGGTACAACGTGATTAAGAACGGAATCTCTGGGTTCAGGCAGAGAGACCCAAGTCCTGGCCCCATTGCTACTTGCATGACATAATAGGTCAGTGGTTTAGCATCTTTGGAACCAATGTCCTTATCAGTAAAATGGAAACATTCCCAGTACCCGACTCATAGAGTGTGAAGAGTCCCTGGAATAATGCACGCGAGTGACCCAGCACCTGAGAGCCCTCGTGAGCGGGCAGCCATGCCTGTCATCACACCCAGGCGGTGCACTGCTGGGCTCCCTGCATTCGAGCTGACAGTTCTGCAAGGAGGGACTTGTTTCTGCTGTTATGGGGAGAGTGCGGAGCATAGGGGATAATCAACTAGCCTAAGGTCATACAGCTGGTGAGGGCCAGAGCCACGATTTCGATGGATGCCCATTGGGCTACAAGGCTCCTTCTGCTCTCCCCGGCATGCCACCAGGGCTCTGGGTGACCTGATTCCTCCTAGACCCCTTCCCCAAACCGCATTTGCAGCCAGATGACTTAGTGCTGACCTTCCTGTAGTGCTAGGAGGTGTCTCTATGGGTCTGTCATGGTCCCAGGAGCAGTGCCTCATTGCAGCAAAGGATGTGGAGCATACATATATGCTAATGTTGCCAGCCTGGTTTGTGGCGTCACAGACACAGACCTGGCCTGATTCGTCAATGAATTCCTTTGTGCGCCAAGAATGTCCACTTCCTATTGCTTGTTATTTCACCTGGGGAAGAAAAGACAGGCTGGTGCTACCAAACTGTCTTAATTACAATGAAACAATTAATAGCAAGCGATAAGTTAGAAGCACATTCTTGGGTTGGGATAAGTACTTTCCCAGTTCTCTAAGAGAGAAATTGAGCTGTTTTAAAAAGATTTCTACACACACACACACACACACACACACACACACACACACACACACACACACAAAGAGATAAATGGTCTTTTTTTCCATAAAGATACTGGCTTCTGCTTACTGTGACCCTTGTATCAGTAAGTTCTGATTCACGGTGTCTTTTGTATAAACAACCTTTGGGGCATCGGGCCATCCGGTACCCATGCTGACCTTTGCAGATTACCAAGTTCAGAGCATCGAAGCCCGTGGGGGGCTGAACAGGAGCAGTGACAGCAGCTGAGAGCCAAGGGCACCCTTTTAAAGTAAGACCAACCCTGGTACAAGTGCCAACTCTTTATATTCTCACATTGTGACTTTGGACAAATTGCTTAACCTTTTTTGATTTTCAGTTTCCTCTTCTGAAAGATGGAGACACTAAGGGTGATTATGTATGAAAACATACAAAATGGCACCGTCCATTCCTAGTTGAAGTGAGCCACGTGCACCTAATAAAATCATGTTTGTCCAGAGTCGATATGCATGGACCCTTGGCTGGAAGACGGTAGCTGACAGTTTTTAAATTCACGGGCTTTGGAGGCAGAGAAACCTAGGCTTAAGCCGCCAGTCCCAGTAATTGCTGTGTGGTTCTGGACAAGCTGCTTCCCCTCTGTGAAGCTCAAATGAAACAGAATAACAGTAACTATCTTTTAGGAGTATTTGAGGGGAATTAGTGCTAATGCAGGTAAAACTGCCTCGCTCAGTGCTTGACACGTATTAAGGTCTTAGTACCTATTAATCAAGTTGTACAACCAGCTCATATTTACTGAACACCTGGTATGGGCAGTCAAACGGGGCTCACCATTCTGCAGCTTGGAGACCCTACGCATACCCATTTCATACTGGGGGGTGAGTTTAGATACTAGGGAAGGCGGAAAGGAAAGAGGTCCCCTGGATCACAGTGTCTTTTACTGGACCCAGGGAACCCTCTTCCCACGCCACACGACTGCGTCTGTCCTTGAGGACGGATGAAGGAGGATGCATGACAAACGCATGACACTCAGATGCTCAACCCCTCTACTCAGTTTGCTCCTGGCCTTCAAGGCTCCTCTTCTCTTGGAAATCTTCCCTACCCCTTAGACTTTGTTTAAAACCATAGGCCAGAGGTGAAGGACTGCTCTAGAAAAAGATCTGTGCCCTGGGTTGGACCTGAATCCACCTGGTCCACAGTGTACCGGCTCTCCCCTTTCATGCCATACGTTCCGTCCACTCCCCCCGTATGGCATGGAGTCTCAGGTGACAGCACAGAAAGGTGGTGACATGCCTCAGACCGAGGATAACTCGGAGACTCCCTATCATGGCCCACATGGTCCCCACTGATCTTCCAACTCATGTCATTTTGCTACAGCCACACCAGCTGCCCATTGATCCTTCTCT
Organism: Rhynchonycteris naso; assembly: GCA_037038555.1. Lineage (NCBI taxonomy): Eukaryota > Metazoa > Chordata > Mammalia > Chiroptera > Emballonuridae > Rhynchonycteris > Rhynchonycteris naso. Next base: position 17,631,663 of record CM072996.1, read on the forward strand.
CCTCAGGGCCTTTGCATGTCCTGCTCTCCCCACCTGGATGGCTCCCCACCTAGGCCTTCGTCCCGTCTGCCAGTCCTTTCCCATTCTTTAGTTCTCAGCTTGCACCTTCTCTCCTCCGGAAGGCCTTTGTAGACACAGTTGTCTGAAGCTCCTGCTCTCCTCCTCCACATTCGTCTGTTTTACCTTATCCTGTGATAGTCCCTCTCACATTTATCATTATGTGATATGTTATTTACTTTTTGATTAACTTCGTGCAAGTAGGGAGTTGAATCTCTTGCTCATCCTTATAACCTGAGCACCTAAAATAATTCCTGGTGCTGAGTTAATGCTCAGTAAGTATTTGTCAAGTAAGTGAATGAGATAATGCAGAAGTGAGTGTGCCCAGCTTTGCAGGATAGCGTTGGGGTTCACCTCTCAGGCACTGGACTCAGATTGTGATGTTCCTCCTTAACTGTGAGTCCTCAGCTTCCTCGCGGACTTAATATAGGTGGCAATGTTCCCTGCCTTCTATGCTTGCTTACTAGCAGAGGAAGAAACTAAGTTTAAGTGCCCAGGAGGCAGTTGGTGCTCAGTAAATACTTTATACCTCTGTTTTCTTTCTTCTTCTTTACTTTTTCAAACCACTTCTCCTGCAGCCTAAATTTTCTCAACCACAGCGGAGCCATGAATTTTTGTCCCCCTTGCAGTGATTGTCCAGGGCTTGTCTGAAGTCGCGGCCTAATGCTGTTTTCTCGCTGTGTTACAGGTTCACTCTGTATGCTGTGGACACACGAGGGAGGCACTCAGAGCTCAGCACTGTGACGCTGAGGACAGCCTGTCCACTGGTGGATGACAACAAGGCAGAAGGTAGGTGACCCGTTGCTTTAGTTCCCAGGGGTCTCCCACACTACCTCTAAGTTTTGTACCTGGCAGTCACTAACCACTGCCCCTTGACCGCCCCACGCATACAGGCATTGGGAGGAGAAAGGAAAGGGACTGAAGGAGGAGAAACATGGAGCTAACTTCATCAGAGCCATGGAAGAAACCCAGAAGGCCCAAGAACATCTTTGCCAGTGGACAGTCTTGCTCCTCTTTTATAGAGTTTGTCTGTGGTTTGGTTTAGAACCAAGGAGTGATGGAAGGCCAGAGTCTCTTAACCTAGACTACTTAGAAACCAATCTCTTTCGGCATTTCAGTCTGTGCCGGAGCTGGCACATTGGCAGTGCTTAAAAGACCGCTTCAATTCTGTGCCTGTGCAGACATCAATAGCCGATCACGGCACACTTCCCCATGGAGCTCAGTGGTGGCCTCAGAATCCTCAGCGTAGAACTACAGTGAGCGACTATCAGTCAGATTTAGCATGCAACAGTAAACCTTTTTGCTTCTCCTGGTCCGTGGAGTTGTAAATATCAGACAAAACACCTAAAAAAGTAGAATCAATCAGACCCACCATATACTTCATTCTTGAGCAATATCTAAATCAGGGCTGGCAAAGATATGATAGTAGCTCAAGCCAGCTCAAGCCCTGGTGGTTCACTCCAAGTTGAGCAAGTACTTTCTAAAAGATCTTGTATAAGCAATGCAGGAGAGACAGGGTCTCCACCTTTTAGGAGGTCACGTCCCAGAAGGAGAGAGGGGAGATGTGTCTACAAAAGACTTGATAACAAATATTCTGTGTGTAGGCAGATGAGAGGAAATGGTGACCTACTTAGTCTCAAAGACAAAAGGATTAGAGATGTTATCCTGATAAGTGTATTATTACTATTTTAAAATGACACATTTACATCATTAAAAAAAATAAGAAAAAAGACAAATCAGAGTAGAAAAAAATGCAAAGTAAATGCTCCTCTTATCCTAACTCCAAGTCCCCCAGATTCTTCTAGAGGTCACTGTTGTTAGCAATGACTTGGGGTGGGGACATATGTATATTTTGATCAGAGTCTTCAAAGATAGAAAGCTGTGCTTTCTACTCAGGAGAGCCCATGACGAATTTAAGTGACATTGATTTAGTAGAAATGACTGCAGGAGTACGAATGGTCCTATCGGCAAGTAGAAGAGTCTGGATTTTCTTTGAAATATTTTTTTTTGTATTTTTCTGAAGTGAGAAGCAGGGAGGCAGAAAGATAGACTCTCACATGCAGCCAACCAGGATCCACCCAGCATGCCCACCAGGGGGCAATGCTCTGCCCATCTGGGGCGTCACTATATTGCAACCAGAGCCATTCCAGTGCCTGAGGCGGAGGCCATGGAGCCATCCTCAGTTCCCAGGCCAACTTTGCTCCAATGGAGCCATGGCTGTGGGAGAGGAAGAGAAAGATAGAGAGGAAGGAGAGGGAGAAGGGTAAAGAAGCAGATGGGCTCTTCTCCTGTGTGCCCTGGCCGGGTATCAAACCCAGGACTTCCACACACCGGGCTGACACTCTACCGCTGAGCCAACCGGCCAGGGCTTCTTTGAGAGATTTTGAATGGAGACCCATCAGACCTATTGCAGAAATATGTTGTAAACACGACAGAGGGAAGATAGGAGGAGACTGTTGAGATGAGCCTAGGAAAGTTTACTTAAGTCTCTGCACTTGTTTGAAATTTTACGTTAAATTATGAGCACAGAACTTGTGTTAACAATTAAGCTTGCAGGTGTGAGCACTGACTTTGTGCCAAGCCCTGTGTCAAGTCCTTTACATCCAGTTTTAAAGTAAGTCCCCACAGTGCACCTCAGAATAGACGTTATTATCACCAGTTGATGGGAAAACTGAACACAGCTAGTTAATGATGTATCGAGGTGGAATTAAGATCTGTCTGCCCCCGAAGACCATGCACATGAACTCCTACACAGATATGCCTCCTGTGTTTCCATCCTCACTGTTCTCAACTGTCCAATGACCCGCCCTGCGCTTCTTCCCCCTCAGAGATAGCTGACAAGATCTATAATCTGTACAATGGGTACACAAGTGGGAAGGAACAGCAGACCGCCTACAACATGCTGATGGAGGTCTCAGCCTCCATGCTCTTTCGCGTCCAGCACCACTACAACTCCCACTATGAGAAGTTTGGCGACTTCGTCTGGAGGAGCGAGGATGAGCTGGGGCCCAGGTATGAGCGCACGACTGTGAGTGGAGGGGCAAATCCTTCTTGCTGTCATCTGAGTGGACTAGACCCTTTTCCCCGCAGGCTGAGAATGGGCTTTATCAAACAAGCACGGGTGGCAGTCACCTTAGCCATGTCGGGACTAGATAGAGATGGGACATGGGTAGGGAGAAAAAACCTTGGAATTGTAGCTTCTTAGACTCCTGGAATGTCAGATGAGAAAGAAGCATCAGTGCTCCTTTGATGAATCGTTCCCCTTGCTCGACTTCTACCTCCAGTTCTAGAGATGGGAAATTCAGCCTCCTCCAGGGGATGTGTCCTCACCAAGATAATGGAGAGGCACAGTTGACAGGGTCATGGCCCCTGTCCAGGGCTCTTCCCACTCTTCTATAAGAAAGCTGAGTTTTCCTGGAATGAAGTCCAATAGCCACCATATCTAAAAACATTCATAAACTCAACATGTATTAAGGTGTGATTTTTGTCACCAGTAATACTGTGTCGTCTTTGCTCTAAGAGCTATGGAGGACTCAAACATAAGATACAATTGTCATCTTCTGATGCTTAATATAGTAGCATATCAAATGGTAACTGCACCTGACCAGGCGGTGGCGCAGTGAATAGAGCATCGACTTAGGATGCTGAAGACCCAGGTTCAAAACCCCAATGTTGCTGGCTTGTGCACAGGCTCACCAACTTGACTGTGGGGTCACCAGCTTGAGCGTAGGATCATAGATGTGACCCAGTGAAGGAACCCGAGGCTCTGCCTTTAGAAGGGAAGAGTGTTAGAGATGCGCTAAGGGCACAGTCCCAAACAGGGACTTTTTTAAAGGCAATCTGGAGGAAGGGAAGAGAATGGAGAGGGAATCTAGCCGTGTTTCCCAGTGTGATTCCCTGTCCCATCTTGAGCAACACCTCAAGTCCTTTCCCCGCCCTAGGGGAGCTCCTTCCACACTTTGGCAAACACTGTGTGTGTAGGAATTGAAAGAATTTCTGAACAGTCGGAACAGCAATGGTAGAAGATAAGAAGGGGGAGGTCAGCAGGGGCCAGTCCTGGAAGCCAGCTAAGTAGGGATAAGGAGTTTGGATTAGCTCCCTGGAGTGATGGGGAGTTTCCAAGTGTTCTTCACGGGGTTTGGGGGTGGGTGATTTAGAAGATCTTCATGAGAGAAAGTTCCCTCTGACTGCGGTTGGTTGCATGGACCGGAGAGGTCCAGACAGGAGGGAGGTGGTGCGGGCCTAGAGGCTGTTCTAATAATAGCCCAGGGGAGCCGGTGTGGTACTCTAGGCTGGAGCAGCGTCTGGACCTCAGAGAGAATTGCATGACTTTCTGAAATACTCAACGGGCAGGGTAGCTTCCCCATTGCATAGTTGAAAAAAGAAATTGGAGGCCCTTGGGATTAAATGAGCTGCCCAGAGTGGTACAGTCTGTTATGGGGTCTGGTTCTGCCCTGAGCTCTTATCCTGAATCCTCACAACACAACTGTCATAACCATCCAAGAATCTGAGGCCCTCGAGCGAAGAGATGGGAGTGTGGTGAAGGGCTGGAAGGGATCTCTCTCTGGGATGGGCCTTATCTGTTCTTTGGGGTCTGGCGTGGTAAATTTTTCCCTTTCACGTGACAAGAGGTTTCTTTAGATAAAAGCCAAAAGACAGATAGGCAGGCCCAGACAGAAGCTGCCGCTGGGGCTGGGCTGCCATCCTGCCCGTGGACAGGCAAAGGCATTCCTCGTTATGGGGCTTTCCCACAGGGCTCAGGGTTTGGGTGAGGCTGCCCCAGAGCTTTGCTCATGACTTTGTCTTTACAACCTTCTGGGATCCTTTATGACCCTCCAGGACAGTATGTGCCCTGGATAGGCCACCTGGCTGCCCACAGAGGCAGGACAGCTCACTTGCTAATGGATTGGGATAACTCGCCAGCCACTGTCTGCCAGCAACCCCCCTTCACACAGCTTCCTCTGCCTTTGGTCTTGTGAGGGTCGGGAGGGCTTCTGTGTCCCCAGCACTGCACACAGGTGTGTCAGCAGGAGAGAAGGCAGAGGTAGCCTACCCCATCCTGGCACTGCTAATGAAACCACTGTGCAGTCAAGCGCTGGGCCCTCACTGGCCCAGTCTCCTCATCTGTAAAATGATCAGGATGGTGGTTCTTACCGTGTATAAGACGCCCCATGTATAAGACACACCTTAATTTGGGGGCCCGAAATTTGGGGAAAAAATGTATTATATAAAGTTATTGAATTCAAATTTTATTCATCATAAAATTCATACAACTCCTCATCACTGTCAAAACTCCCATCCATTAGCTTGTCCTCATCTGTGTCCGATGATGAATCCCTGTCTTCATGTATTGCCTCGTCCTCAGTTCCATCTATGGCATTTGAAATGCCAAAACCACTGTATAAGAAGCACCCAATTTTCAGACCCCAATTTTTTTCAAAAAAAGGGTGTATCTTATACATGGGAAATATGGTACTTTTTTTTTTTAATTTATGGAAAATTTATTTTCTAATTAAATCTTACATAGAAGCCCAGGTCTTAGCTAGAATGCCATCTTCTTAGACTGACCTTAATACTTCTACTCATTGACTCTGAGACACCCTCATGTTTCATTTTCTTCTTTGTACCTGTTTGCTTTGGTATCCTATACTGCATCCATCTTTACTTACATATTATCTCTCTTCTCCACTGCAGTGTCAGTCTGTGTAGCCAGTGATCCTTTCTGTCCTTCTTACTCGCCCTTGTAAGTAGGTGCTAAATCATTACTTGTTGAATAATTGGGTAACGGGATGAGTGGCTGTGTGGACCAGATGTCTGCCGGGTTGTTTTGGCAGAAGCTAGAATGGGTGGTTTGGAACCCCAACTGGGGAGGGGTCTCTTCTTCTGTACCCCACCAACGTCAAGGGTCCTATCGGTTTCTCTGAGTTGTCCGAGGTCTAGAAATCACAGTTGCAAACAACTGAATTCTGTGAACTCAAGGTCTTTGTAGCTCAAAAGCAGCCTTCTACAAAATGCATTTTTCTTGAAATAGTGACTTGAAGAGACCTCACTCCGTTAATGTGCTTACTGTGTGCCTGAGGCTGCGCCGTGGGCTGACATACAGGAGCAGAAAAGACAGCGTCTGCCTCTCCCAGGCTGAGCGTCTGGTGAGAGAAAGGCTGGTCTGCAGACAGTCGCAGTGAAACGTGGCAGAAGATGGTAGGAAAAAGGGTGAGGAGCATGCTTTAGAGCAGTGCTTCTCAAACTTGAATGTAACTGAGAATCACCTGGGGACCTTATGCAAATTGTCATCAACTCAGTGGTCTGGGAGGGGCCGGTGATTCTGCATTTCCAGCAAGTTCTTAGGTGATGCCAGTGCATCTGGTCCAAAGGCACGCTTTGAGTGACAAGGTACTGGATGCAGATTTCTGGCGCCACTCATCCTGACGTGGGGCTCAGAGAAGAATTTCTGAATAAAACAAGTGACGGGTCTGCACAGGATTAAAAGGTAAACAGGAGAGGAGTCTCCAGGTCCAAGGGGGACAGTGTTCTCACCAGATGTAACAGCCTGTGCAAAGACAAGGGTGGGCTGGGCAAGAGAATGCACTGCAATCAGGAAGTGCACCTCTTACTGGGGCAGGGAGTTCAAGGTTGAGAGAGGAAAGAAAAAAAAAAACAAGACTGGGGAGTCCAGCAGAGGTCCTGACATGCTGGCTTTTTTAGCCCCTTTGTGGAGTTTGTTTCTTCTCATAAGAGCTGGATTTTAAACAGGGGGAACTACTTGGGCAAACGTGCCATCCTCTCAAGAGGTTCTGCAAGACTGCAGTACCTCAAAGGGTATCCGAGAGAGAGCAAGGCAGCCCTGGAGCCAGCGGCCTTGGGTGCAAGTCCTTTGCCACCCACTTGCTGTGTGCCTTTGGACAAATTCCATCCCATTCTGAGCCTTATTTATTATACACAAGGGCTGGACTCCAAAGTTCCTTACAGCTAGGAAGCCAAAGAACCTGGAAGCCCTAAAGGTCACAGAGACCAGAGAATAAGCACTGTGGGCATCTTTCCACCTCCAGCCCAGTGTGTCCTGTTTCTGAGGGACATAGGAGGGTAGGGTGATGAGAGCATTTCCCAGAAGCATCTTGAAGGCTGATATCATGGGGTGAGCTCAGGTAGGATTCTCTGGGTCTATAATCACCAGCCCCCGGGATCTGTGGTCACATACCCCCATAAATTTTAGTAACAAAATTACTTGGTACTTCTGCCTAATAAGTCTATCAGGCCAGTGGCCTCCAGAGCCTGGGTTCTATGACAACTGCAGGTTACTTCAAACCGCAGCTCAGAGAAGACCTGCTGATACCCAGCTGTCCTGGCCACATAGTTCCTATTAGAAGACTTGAAAATCTGTCCTCATAGGTGGCCAGGGACCAGAATTTGCTCTAGGCCTAACATTCTTGACCAGTCTTGGGCCTCTCAGTTCCCTCAGTTACATTTGCCTGAAACAGTAGGATAGGAACAAGAGAGTAAGCCCTTGAAGAGGTTTGTTTCGGGGAATCGACCTCTTTAGACTAGGAATGGTGTAGTGAGGATCGCAGCCCCACTTGCGACCCTACTCTCCCACCTTGTTAACCCTGGTCAATCATATGACCAGCCCCAGGCTCACTTTTGCCATCCGAAGACTGGGAATAAAGTACACACTTTAGGATTGTGGAGAGAATTACATTAAACATGATGTTGCATAGGATCTGGCACATGGTAGGTGCTCAATCTATTATAGTCACAACGATACCTGACTTTACTTTTCCCCACCACTTACTTGTCTTCTGTGACTAAAACGCATAACCATCTGCCTAAATTCCCCCTTTCAGGGGACACATTCCTCCCGCACTTTGCGCACTTCCTCAGGAGACTTGCTTTTGAGACAGCCTTCGGCATCATGAGCTGGCTGCAATCAGCCATGAAATCCCTCTTACCGGAAGTGACTGGGGTTCTTCAGATGTGTTCTGACCAAGGCAGCATGAATGGCATCTTTTCCTCCCTTTATCTACCCTCTCTACTCCTGGAGCTAGTGTTCCAAGTCTTTTCAGTCATGCCAAGCCTTCAACTCTCATTAAATTTAAGGTCAGCTACACAACAAGACATTTCAGCTCAACTCAGGGAGGTCAACTGGAATGTTTCCTGAGTACCTCCTCCATTCCCCTCCATCCCTAGGACCCCTTAGAACTTAGGTCTCTGTCCAATAACTGGGTCAACAGCTGATTGGGTGATAGTGTTGGGAATAGAATAGTTGGTCAAAGGCTCTACAGTTCCCGGAGAAGTGGCATCTGATCCCGGCCCCTGACTCTTTCACAAGCCACCCCTGTCTCAATCTTGCCTGCTGATAAAGTCATAAATTAACGTGCGGTGTCCTCCCTCTCCTCCGACTTCCTTATTCCAGTGGGCGGCAGTCCGGTCTGCAGCACGAAAGATTTCATTACCGGTATTTGATGGAAGTGGCCACTCTGACCTACAATCTCTCCCTCCAGGACAGTGTGGAGCATGCCTGACCTTTGATTTATGAGTCATTGCCTGCAGTTTATCACCCAGCACTCTCACCTTTGGTCTCTCATGCCCTCTCCTCCTGTCCAGCCTTTGAGTACCTCCACCCCTTCTGTCCATGGCTTCACCCTCTGAATTCCTCCTTTCTTCATGGCCTAAATGCAAACCAGCGTGCTGAGGCACTGGGTATGACGAAGAAAGAGCAGAGGACAGTTCAGCAACATGACGTTGGCGTAGGGCCCACTGTGTGCAGATTCCTGTGCTGGGTACCTGTGGCAGTCATCTTATTGCAGCCTAACTACATCCCTCCAGGATAAGCCTCTCTGTCCCATTTTACAAGCGAGGAAAACTGAGGCTCTTAGAAGAGAAGTGGCTTCCTCTGGTGCACTCAGCACCTATAAGCTCTGACACCTCTGTGCTTTCTGTTAGAAGATGCTACTCCGAATCTGGACTAACATGTAGAGCAGGGGTTCTTAACCTTTTTTGAGGTACCGAACCCACCAGTTTCATTTGCGCATTCACCGAACCCTTCTTTAGCGATAAATAAAATATGATCTTTTTTTCCAAATTCAAGACATAGGTATATGTTTTTTTACTGGTGCACAAAATGAGCCATGCATGAACATCACCTTGCTCAAAGAACAAAACCAACAAAGTGCATGAACTCACAACAAATTACGGTATTACTTTATTCTGGCCTCCGCGGCAGAGGCTTCTCCGAACCCCTGAGACCGACTCATCGAACCCCTAGGGTTCAATAGAACCCAGGTTAAGAACCACTGATGTAGAGAGAGCTAAGCAGATTATCCAAGTGATCGTAGCCTCCCCCACACACTGTGATTCTCCTTTCACCAATGTGGTGACTAAGGGTGCATGGCATTGAAGAGTTTGCTCAGAACCCACACAGCTAAATTGTAGAACTAAGATATAAGCGGCGGGAAGGGGGGGAGGGGCTTCAGAGCCAAATATTTCATCTCAGCTCTGAGCTGTCGGGACCCTGGCTTCTAGGTTACACTTCATAACTAACTCAAGTCATTCCTTGAGGCTAATCATTTTCTCGCGCCAACCCTCAGTTTCCCCACCCATTCGAGAGGAGGCTCAGTCCAGCTGAGCTCCGAAGTTCTCTTGAAGGGAACAGCTGAGCCTACAAAGACAGGACACTGGGGTATATTGGAGGAATTGCCCTTTCCAACTTAATTTTGTGTTTGTGGCTTATTTTTCTCACTGTCTGGATCACACAGTGAGTCCCCATTGCCCTGCAAATAGTACACTTCACCTTGGCTTAGAAGAGTCTGGACGATCTGAGCTCTGTTGGGCTGACTGGTCTTTTACCCATACTTTGCACTGACCATATCAAACGATTGGTGCTTTTATGCTGCCTCCAGTCTAACTTTGGAGAGGCTGTCCCCTCGGCCTCTCAATCTACCTGAAAATAATAATGAAAGTATTTAATCATTGAAGACCTAGCTTACATGTTATATTCTCTAGGAAGACTTCTCTGAGCCCCACAGCTATTGATGAGGTGTCCACTGTCTGTATTCCCACAGCATCTAGCACGTTCTGTCACCCAACTATCTGCCCTTAAGTTAGAGGCTATTACTATTTTTGTCTGTCTCTCTCCTGCCACTGACTACAAAGATGCTCGAGGCTTTAACCAGCACACAAATGATCATAGCGGTGGTGGCAGAGGTGGTGATGATGGTGGTGGTGGTAATTTCTAACACATATGAGGAGCTTACTGCGCGCCAAACACTTTCTTAAAAGTTTTACAAGTATCAACATACTTACTCCCCATTCCAACCCCATGAAGAGGGCACGTGTTACTCCTTTACAGAAAGCAGGGAGGAAAAAACAAACCCGCTCCCTTAAGAACAATGACACCTGACGCTTCCGGTCCCTAGTTCCTCGCTGCCCAGCTTGCTGTCCCTCGCACATGGAGTCTCCTCGAGCAGCCAGAAATGTTTTTCAACAGGGTGGCTCTGAAGCCACTACTTTGCTGCTTGAAACCCTTTGATAACATTCCTACTTACACCGAGACAATAATTATAGATAACATTTAGTGAGGGCTTATTATAGATGGATTAGTACTTTTCTTAAGAGTGGTGGATGCACTTATTATTCCCATTGTACGGGCTAGGAAATGGAGGCAAAACTGGTTAAATAATTTCACCAATGTCACAGAACCAGTAGGTGGCTGAGCCGGGGTTTGAACCCAAGCAGTCAGGTCCTAGAGCCTGTATGATGCACCGTTACTTTATACACCCAGACTCTAAGCTTCAGTGGCCTGTCTCCAGCTGTGTCCCCACGAGCACACTGGATTCCGACCATAAGTTCTCAGAACTTCTATGCAGTCCCTTATCTCTGTGCCTCCTCTTATGTCTTTGCCTTCTTATTTCCTGGCCCCTTCTCATTTATAAAACTCAACCCAAGACCCCTCCTACTAAAGTGTCTTCTTGTATATCCCCAATACTACCTGTCAGGTACCTTCCTCTGTTTTCCCACGGGTCCCATTCCTCCTCACACCACTGCTCTTGCCACCTGCATCGTAACTTTTAATTTGTCTGTCTTGCCCACTAGACAGGGAGCTCAGCCATACATTAAGTGCTCAATAAAAGAGCAACCAATGACTTGGTCCCCTCTGACTTCACAACAGCTCCACTTTTCAAGTGGAGAAACAGTCTTCGAGATGGTAAGTGAGTTTCCCAAGGACGTGGAGCTCTTAAAGCAACAGAGCAAGAACAGCGATGAGGAGGGGTGAAAAATAAATTCCTTGGGCGGCTCTGGGTGAGGCGCCCGCCAGAGGGGACCAAGGACTGTGGGTTGCATGGCCATTTGAGTGTGATTATGAAGCTATGAATTCTTGGCACCTCGGGAAATATTCCACCCAAGTGGTGAACTATACAAAGAGGACTTTTTGAAAGGCAGCTCATAAATTGTACCTACAAAATGTATACACATAAGCCCGGCCCTTTCCCAGCTGCCCCGCAGGTGCCCAACACAGTCTCCCGTTTGTGGGGTCTGTTGTCATAAAATGTCCCAAGTCCCAGGGTCTCACAGGGGCATGGACAGGGCAGCAGGAGAGTGCCTGTTATTCCAACTCTTAGGTTGCTGGGCATCGAAAGTGTGATAGGAAGTAAAGAAAACTGGACCCCATAGGAGACAGGCACAATGGCAGTGATGCTGATTTGTGATATGACCGGGATAGAGGACATCCCTTCCCTTCTCGAAGCCTGCTTCCACATCTTTAATGAGCATCGATCAGATTGGGTCATTGGTTCTCAACTGGAAGTGCTCCTGGCCTCTGGTGGGCAGAGGTCCTGGGAGGCTGCTAGACTTCCTATAAGACAGCCCCCACCCCACAGAATTATCTGGCCCAAATGCTGTATCCATGCCTTTGGGAAATCCCAGGCTAGGGAATCTTAGAGATCCTTCCTCACTTTAATTTCCTCTACAGCCATCCTGTGTCCTCAGGGATCCTCGCCCTGGGTCCGAATAAAGGGTGCTAGATACATTATTAATGATGATTGCCACAGTACAGAGTGATTCTTGCTTCGATCACCATTCAATATGACCTTGATCCTAAGACATCATTGTAAAAGTTCATTGTAACAGTAGCGGTCATTTATTGGGTGCTCACTGTGTGCCAGACCTTGGGCGTTTTTCATAGTTAATCTTCCAAACAATTTAGGAAGGTTAAAGCCACCATCACTGTTTTAGAAAGGAGGAAAATGAGTTACAGAGAAGTTCGGATTTGGGGACGAATGTGCTAAACTTTGACATAGATTTCTCCATTTCCTGACTGTGAGGAAAGAGTACAAGGGCATTAGAGAAGTGTGAGGGCTGGCAGTTAGAGGGGGACTGTGGGTTCTCAAGGCCCAGGTTCAAACACCCAACGGTCAACTCGATGTTTGACCTGGGTCAGGTAATGTCATTTTCCGAGCTTTGGGCTTTACACTTATTAAGTGTGAATGCAAAGAACAATACATTCAGGGCCATTAAAGATTAAATAAAATTTTTGAAATGTATGTATAGTATGCAAATTCTAGCACGTGGTGTCAATAAATTTTAGTTACTGTTGTTTATCATTATGATAATATTTCCTACTGGGTCAGAGTCCCAAAGCTGGTGACCTTATGCTTCCTAAGTCTCTTGTATCTTAGGAGTGAAAATGCTAGGTCAAAGGTTATTCCTCTTTTTCATTCTTTAGATGTTGCACAGTTGGAGAAGAGAGGTATAAGGTGATTTTTGAATACATGTTTGAAATACCACACTCAAGTCAGGAAGGGATGGGAAATTGCTGGGACAATAGGTCCTCATCAGTCTATTGATCTTTACTCACCCCTCAAGGGATTGACCCGTGACCTGGGCATCTTCTGTCCTCATCGTTTCCCCCTCCCTTTCAGGAAGGCCCACCTGATCCTGCGGCGGCTTGAGAGGGTGAGCGGCCACTGCTCCAGCCTCCTGCGCAGCGCCTACATCCAGAGCCGCGTGGACACCGTGCCCTACCTTTTCTGCCGGAACGAGGAGGTCCGGCCCGCGGGCATGGTGTGGTACAGCGTCCTCAAAGACACCAAAATCACGTGTGAGGAGAAGATGGTGTCCATGGCCCGAAACACGTACGGGGAGTCCAAGGGCCGGTGAGGGAGGGCGCCACTCTCCATGAGCACAGAGACTCTCCGTGGGAGGGGGAGCAGCTCTCACGTGGATCCTGGGGCCTGGGTGGGCTGGGGGCCAGCTGAGAACGGGCTTGGCAAATGAGGCTTGCCAGCAAGGCCAAAGCAAACTCTCTCTCTCTTGTGGATAGCTGAAAGAGAACTGTGTAACCGCTGGAATTATCCATTTTTGTCTATCTTTTATTTTTTCTAAGATATTATTTGACTCAATTGAAGTCCCTCCTTTACACACTTTTTATGGATGGTGGTCAGTTCCAAGGCAGGAGCTTTTAGAAGGAGACCGAGTGACCTTTCCTCTCCTTCTTTCCTGCCACCACCCTCGGCGTCCTTCCAGCCACGGACCCTAAGGAGACCTACAGAGAGACGTTTGGACCTTCAGCATCAGGAAGGAGGCCCCTAGGATCCCTGCAGTGAGGAAGCTTGGGTCTTTAGAACTGTTTTTTTTTCCCTCCCGGATGGTACTGAGTTTGCAGGACCCCTGCCTCTTCCTGCTACCTGTGGGTCTGCCCAGAGTCTCCGCAGGACTCTCCATGCATTAAAAATTCCTATGGTCTCTCTTTCTGCTCGGGCAGTGTTTCTTACCAGTGGGGGACCTCTGTTTATTTCCTTAACAAAAATGTATTGATTATCAATTACATGCCATGCCAGGAACTAAAGACAGAGAAGCTCCCTGCTCTCAGGGGACTTACCGTCCAACGGAGAGAGCAGCAATCTGGTGAGGTCAGGCTGGGACAGGGGAAGACTAGAGGTTCTCGGAACTCACTGTTGGGTCATTAGACAAACTAGAGGGGTCCTGAAATGCTTTTTCTGAAAAAGTGATACCTGTGCTCGAAGGATGGGGAGGAATCAGCTGGACAGAGTGAGAAGAATGGGATGACCTTCTGTCAGAGGGAATCCCGTGAGCAAAAGCCCATCACTCATTCAAGGCTGGAAGCACTTTCATTGAAGTAGAGACTGAAATAGGAAGTAGCCAGAGCTAAGGCTGGGAGGGCGGCAGGGATGGGGGAGCCTTCAGCAAAACAGTTTGACAGTATCTGAAGTAACTGAGAGCCACCACAGAACAGTCACAAAAGAATGGAATAGCTGTTTTGCTCTTTATGAAAACAACTGTTCCAGCTACAGGGAAGGGTTTGGACTGGAGAAAGCCCCAAAGAGGGCGATGATTGTCATTTTCCAGGCAAGAAGTGATGGCAGTTTGGCTCTTGTGGTCATGGGGGAGATAGCCCACCACTGAAATCTTGTAAATGACACTTGAACTGCTTCCAGTGTGTTACCTGGGAGGCTAATGAGTACACAGAAGCATTATAGATTCTTAACATCTTTTTTCTTAAGTGAGAAGAGGGGAGGCAGAGAGACAGACTCCAGCATGCACCCCGCCAGGATCCACCCACCAAGCCTCCTACTGGACAATGTTTTGCCCATCTGGGGCTGTTGCTTCGTTGCTCGGCAACCAAGCTATTTTAGCATCTGTACCAAGGCCATGGAGCCATCCTCAGCCCCCAGGGCCAACTTTGCTCCAACTGAGCCATGAATACCAGAACAGAAGAGAGAGAGAGGAGGGTGGAAAGGCAGATGGTGGCTTCTCCTCTGTACCCTGAACGGGAATCAAACTCAGAATGTCCATGTGCCAGGCCAACACTCTACCACTGAGCCAACCTGCCAGGGCCCCTAACATCTTGAAATTAACTCAGAGGACCTGGCTGACTAGAGGAAGTGGGATGTAGGTCAGATGTTTCATAAAGCAAGGATGACACCTGCTAAAGAGAAGAGAACTGGGCACTGGGGGGATTCAGAGAGAAAAAGATGCTGAATATCAATAAAAAATAAGCAGTTAAAAACACAGCTATTTCTGCCTGACCTGTGGTGGTGCAGTGGATAAAGCGTCGACCTGGGAACACTGAGGTCGCCAGTTCAAAACCCTGCACTGGTCTGGTCAAGGCACATATGGGAGTTGATGCTTCCAGCTCCTCCCCCCTTTCTCTCTTTCTCTCTCTCTCTCACTCTGTGTCTCCTCTCTAAAATGAATAAATAAATAAATTTTAAAAAAACACAGCTATTTCTCCATATTGATGAGAGTTGATGATATCAACAGTCCCCCTTCTCCAAAATCTACATGTTGAGGTTATTTTTCCCTCAGACCTTTAATCCACATGGGGAAAAACTCAGAAAAGAGATTCTTCCAGATACTCAGATGCCTAGAGACCTGTTCCACTTCCATAATCTAAGCTCAAAAGGTGCTCTTTCAAAAAGTTGTCTGATTATTAGATTTATGTTTTTGGAAGTATATCGATAGAGTTCAGCTAATTGAATTCTCCCTACAGTATTGATGACTCTTCTTCCAGGAAACAGGGTGTTCAAAGAGGAACCAACATTTTACAAAAAAAAAAAAATAGTTACCATTCATTGAGTACTTGGCTGGCTTTGTCAGTTGCTTTGTTTTAGTTAGTTATGGTATAAGCGAATAATACCATAGACTGGGTGACTTATAGACAACACAATTTTGTTTCTCACAGTTCTGGAGCTTGGAAATCCCAAGATCAAGGCGTCAACAAATTTGGTGTCTGGTGAGAGCCCTCTTCATAGTTCGTAGGTGGCAGTCTTCTTCCTGTTTACTCACATGGTGAAAGGGAACTCTCTGTGGTTTCTTGTGTAAGGGCACTAATCCCACTCACGAGGGTCCCAACCTCCTGACCTAATCAGCTCCCACAGACCCCACCTCCAAATATCATCACATTGGGCATTAGGTTTCAAAATTGCAAATTTGGGGGGAACACAAACATTTAATCTGTAGCATTGCCACTTGCTAAGCCCTCGTGTATACCCTTTCTTAAACCTTAGGTCCCAGGCCTTTGCTGAGTCTCCTATTGCTGTAGCTTTCCATTGCCTTGACCCAACGTGAAGACAAATTTAGCTCAACTGTTGCAGAAAATTAAACTTCCTAATGTGCTGGGGCTGTGGTCTGACCCTGATTAAGTCTGAATCTGACTGCTACCATTCACCAGCTATTACTCTGGGTGAGTAATTTGGCATCCGAACCTCAGTTTTGTAATCAATAAAATGGGGTCAATGGTAGTGCCACCTGATGGGGGCTGTTGTGAGGCCTGAGTGAGAGGGTAGTTCTCGGGCATCCAATACAATATATAGTAGCTTGATTTATTTCTCCTAAAAGAGACAATATACATAATGCTATGTATCTTGGGGAGATGACTAGGAAACTTTGTCTGGGAAAGGTCTATAGAAGCCTGATTAAGAGATGGAATCAATAACTAATAGTGTGAGATATAGAAATGGTAAATAGTATAAAAAATGTAACTCAGATAGAAATAGCCCTTATGGTAGAACTTAACGCAATAGCAGGAACCCCAAGGAGAAGTATGGGGATTTTTTGGATGTTTCACACAGCTGTGGCCTCTGGATGGCTGCTCAGCTGGCCAGAGTTAGCTGGTCCCTGAGAAGGTCTGCAACCAGGCTGTTTCACCTCCACTTCCTGGCATGGTGGAGCCTATTGCTCTGCCCGGCCACCAGAAGGCTCTCCAGAGTGAGATTCTAGAAGCCTGACCAGACAGGTGTGTGTGTGTGTGTGTGTGTGTGTGTGTGTGTATGCGTGTGTGTGCGCGCACGCCCTGCCATGACAAGAAAGGAGGGTTGATCAATATTTGTTAAGACGTTTCTTTGGAGGAAGAAAAAGAGAAATTCTTGAAGTGCAAACGAGGCTGCTGGGTCCAGCACCTTGGCCTCTGCACAGCCACATTGATTCATGTGCTGCCACAGAAAATGCCAGGGGAGCCCATGTCCCACTGTGCTGGCAAAGGTGGGGCTTTTTGTGTGGTCACCACCTCTGATGGGGGTGCAGCACAAGAAAACACCCCTGGACGATTCCCATCTTTTGTATGGTCAAATAATGTCTTCTTTGGGCAGGCTTTGTTTTAAAGGGGGGGGGGTGCTGCATAGACACACGCTGACAGCTACCAGTTATGGTGTCCTCATCGTATCAGTGGGTCTACATGTGTCTCTTATTTAACCGTGTATAAAGCAATCCGTTACGATTACCACTTAACAATGAAAGAGTCTGAGGTTTTGGCAGGTGGAATCACCTGTTCCAAATCCTACAGCTAGAAGTGATGGTGTTGAGATGCTGGGATCTAAACCTGGGCAGTTACTTCAAACTGGTGAGCACTGTGCTTACTACCTCCTCGGGCAAATGCGCACAATGCTCCCTTCTTCGTTTAACTACGAAAGCCAAGTCCCTCCAACTCCCAGCCTATACTCAAGTACTAATTTCTAGGTTTGGGGTACTGAGATGAGCAGGACCCAGATCCTGCCCTTAAGGAACTCCCAGAACTTAGCTAACTAAATACGGTGTGATAAAATCAGACATTTTGGAGTCATGCCAATCTGGTTTTAAATATTGGCTGTGCGATTTACAGTGAGGAGGGGCTGGACCCTGAGGGGAATTTATCAGGCAAGCTCAGCAGGCCTTGCTAAGAGGAGGCTCAGGTTAGGTGGCATCAACTTAACCTTTCATAGCTTCACTTTCTTCACCTGTAGAGGGGATAAATGCAGAACTTCAAAAGCCTGCTGGAAATATTAAATTATAAGAATGTATGTAAATTAAATGTAGACATAAAGTCACTGGGTGCTTGAAAACAAAAGCTCTCAATAAATAGTTATCACAATGGCTTCTTTCTATGCAAAAGGGTGGGTGTGATTAGCTCTGCCATCAGAAGGCGGCATCAGGGAAGCCTTCACAGTCCAACAGTGTAGAAGAGTTCAATGGGAAGAGCAGTCAGGAAAGGGCATTATGAATAAAGAGGCCAACATCCGGTGAAAAAGAGTGCCGTGTCAGAGGGTAAGCAACTGGTGTGTCTGAGAGACAGAGGCTGTTTGGGGAGGTTGGCAGAGCCAGACCACACTGACCATTGGAAAGCGTTGACTCGATCACAGGAATGTGACATGGGCAAATACGCATTTTGACAAGATTCCTCTGGCTGCAGGTAGGAGAGTGGAGAGAGGGGAGAGAGCTTGCGGCATGGAGGCTGGGTAGGAGAGGATAGGGTGGAATAGGACAGGACAGGGTAGGACAGGACAGGATAGAACTGGACAGGACAGGACAGGATAGGATAGGATAGCAGACTAGATAAGTGTTGTTTAAGAGGGAGAGGATGATGCCTGAGCCAACGCAATTGCAGTGGCGAAGCTGGGTCTGAGTGGTATTAGAGGTTGAGTCAACAGGACTCTAACATCCCATTCCCACTGTTGTCTGAATATTAGACTAGGCAGAACCAGTTGGGGCATGAAGTGGATAACAGATCACATGGGCTCAACGGACAGTGCATGGAGCAGGCATGATTTACATCATGCAGGTACAGTAATTAGAACATACTAGAGCCAAAAGTATTATTTAACTTTATGTGGAAATCATGCATGGGCCTATGAGTAACTAGGCACAAATAGGTTATGACTTCCAAATGCAGGGATGTGAGCCACAGTGAGGGGCTGTGTAACACCAGTGCAGAACCTTGTGGAAGAGTGAGTTATCAGATTTATGAAGAGTGCTGGATTCTTCATCACCATCATCATCGCCATCACCATCATTACCACTGGTTTCATCCTCATCACCATTATCATTTAACTGATTGATTGCTTTTCATAGGCCAGATTACTTACATATGTAATATTTTATATACTCCTCAAAACAACTCTGTGATACCGAAATTATCATTCCCATTTTATAAAAGAGGGACTTGAACCCTGTGCAGTTTAAGAAACATCCTGGTTTCAGGCAGCTAGTAAGTGGCAGAACCAAAACTTAAACCCAGGTGTCATCTGACCCTGAGTTTTAACTACTATACTTCGTTGCCTCCTGAGGTGGGAGCTCTGGGTCCTAGCCTTGCCTCTGAAGCAGAATGGCTGGATGACCTTGAGCAGGTCGTTTACCCTCTGCATGCCTGGGGTTCTCCATACACCCCCACCACACTGGGGAAGAGGCTTGTGCCTTGGACAAGGGATCATATCAGATGGTGGCTCATGAGCAAGGAACATTCCTCGCCTCTCTCCCTTTGATCTTCACCACCTCCCTTTGAGGTTGACAGAGGCAGAATGAATGGCTCCCTTTGGCAAATTCTAGAGAGGGTTAAGGTCCCAGCATGGCTGGAGCAGAGCCTGGATCCCCAGCCCATTCTGCTGCCCTAGGCACAACCCCAGCCTCACACTCATGGTCACACAAGCCACTGAAGGTCCAACAACCTCGGACAAGTGACCCCTTTGTGTCTTAACTTTCTCTTCCGCCAATTGGGGGAAATAGTAGCACCCCTCAAAAGGTTTGAGTGCAACTTGAATGGGTCAGTGAGTCACTTAGAGCAGTACCTGGCATGTAACAAATGAGTGTTGGCGGTCGTCATTCTTTTACTGGACACCCTACCCTGCAGCCGCACTGAAAAATCTCAAGAAAATAAAAGGCCCTCTCACCCCCTCCCTCTCAGCCTTTGCACTTGCTATGCTGCTGCCTCTGCTGGGAACATCCCTCTCAGAAGCCATTGCTCACTTGCTCATCCAGGGTCGGATAGTGGGGATTCTCATGCCACCATTGCCTCATGCCACCAGTTCTCTCACTCAATGCCATAGTCCCCTGCAGGAGTATGAACAACACCAGGGCAGGGACTGAGCGAGGTTCTCTCTGTGCTTGGAGCCTTTCACTGGACTTAGCTCATAATAAAACCAGCTTATCTAGTAAAATTGAGCTTGAAGCCCAGGATGAGAGGACCCTGAGGGAGGATTCCCGGGAAGTACACGAGGGCCTGGGGATCCCCTGGAAAGATGGGTCCTTCGCATCACCACCATCGGGGTCTGGAGAGAAGGCCGCAGCCAAGAAGAAACCATGGGCTTTGTGCGGGGATGTGCTTTTTAATTGGCCTCTGCCCATAAAACTGCCAGAGCCTGAAAGGCGCTCCCTGTCTGTCTCCCTTTGGAAACTCTGCTGCATGTGTTTGTACACGTTATAGCCGAAGCCAATCTGCTCTGTTTTCCTGTTCAACGGGTTGGCAGCAGGGGAGGGCGAGGGGCCACAGGTGTGCTCTGATGGACAAACGTGATGCACGTATGCGTGTGTGCATGTGTGTGTTAGAAACAGAGACAAAGGCAGAGAGATGAGGAGGCTGGGGAGGAAGTTGTTAGTTCTGGTATCAGCGAGCCCCCCAGGTGGGAGGTTAAGGACTCAGATCCAGACCAGCCCTGACAAGGACAGGCTGTGGGACCCTGGGCCTGTTTCTCCCAAGTGCTACCCTCAGTCTTGTCATAAACAGATTGGCTGGTCTAGAACTTCGCTGAAGAACACTTCAGCTCTACCCTTGCGGGTGCTCAAGCCCTCAGGGCCCCCGGCTGGAAGCAGAAGAAGCAAACAGGTCTGTACACTTGTGGAGGACCTCCCGGGTTACAAAGCCAACTCCCAGCCGAGAGTTGTTGCTCGCTCCAAGGAAGCTGCTCTGACCCAACCCCCAAATTCGGGATGAGGTCTTCTGCTTTTGGGTCTCACAATCCTCATATTTCTGTGCTATTTCTACTGAGCTCATTGTGTCCTCATTAACCCTTCAGATGTTTCTTTCCCTCCAAGATGTAAGTTCTTGGGCAGTGCCACGTTTAATGCCTGCCCAGGGTAGGTCAGACACATCGTTGGTGGTCGGAAAATGTGTGCTGATGTGGTTGTAGGCAGTCTCCACACCGTTCCTATTTGGTTCTTCTGGGGCAGAGCTCATGATCTGCCCTTTGCAGACAAGGACCCCAAGGCTGGATCAGTGTCCACGGAGGGTCCCAGCACAGACCGTTGGGGCTCTTCCTTCTGATCCACAGAGCAGTCCCCTTTGCCGATAGGTGCCTTATGGGATTGCCATGGAGCCCCTGTGGGATCGAAAGGCCATCTGTATAGGACCTGGAAAAATTAGCCCAAATATAAGGCCTCAGCTCTCTCTGCCTTGGCCAGAGAGGCAGGTGTCCTGGGGACGCAGATGAGCATGACAAACATTGATAACAGGAAAAGCAATAGTTCTCGTTCACTGAGCACTTTGCAAGTGCCATGGTCTGTGCCAAGCACACTAGTTGCCATATGCCATTCAGTTGCCACTCGCATGATGGAACAGCCGACGTTCCAGTTCACAGAATGAGCTCTGAGGCCCAGGGAGGATCGGTGATGCACCTGGAGTCTCACCCTTCAAAGGCCCAGGGTACAGTTCCAACTTCAGACGCAGATTCGGCAGCTCTGCCCGCAGAACCGTGCCGGAGGCCAGGGTTCCTGTGTCAGACACGGGAAGACTGAGGACCAGATGAAAAAAGTACCTGTTTGAGGTCATGACTCCAGCAGAACCGAGTGGAATATTCCCTCATTTTATCTCCAGTGCTTTCCTGACCCCTTGATGACCCCAGGCCCGTCCCCTTTCCTGACGTCTGGGCAGGTAGGGAGGGGCAGGGAAGAAAGCCTTTGCCCCTGTTCAGGAAGCGAGGCCGGTGCCAAGTCAGGCTGGCCTCCCCAGGTGGCTCTCCAGTACAAATACCAGCCTGGTTGCAGCTCACTAGGTTTTATGATCAGGGATGACGTCGTTTCTTCACTCACTTGCAAGCTATTCAGCCCCACAGTCCAGGAGCAGCGTTCCCGGGGCAGCACAAGAAAGAAGCCTGTGTTCAGAGGGGCGGTCTGCGGGGACAGCCGGGCCGGCCTTACCTCATCGGAACATGAAAACATGACCCGTGGGCTGTGCAGCCTCGGGCAAATTTCTCCTCCTCTTTGGATCCTGATCTCCCTTGTGATATAATTTGGGTAATTAAACTAAAACATCCTGGTACCTTGGGAGCTTGGGGGGAAATACAGATGTCTAAGGCCCTCTCCTAGAGGTTCCACTGTGTTGGGAGAGATCTGGGGACCCGGAGCCTTGCGTGTCTCCCTGTTGACTTCGATACACAGCGTGTTTCAGAGCCACAGAGCTAGGTGATTCCCAAGACCTTTCCCACCAGACCGTAGAGAGCCTGGGAGCTCACATGGGGACTACACCAAGGCCCAGTCACATCTTCAGGTAGTATAATAGCAGACGTGTAGTTGAAGGCCTGACCCCCTTGTTGGGGTTCCAGAGAAGAGAGTGGAGACGAGGTTTGCCCAGGAAGGCCAGTTTTGTCTTCATATAAAGGATGTTTTTTGTGTGCATGAGGTGGTGAGCTTTTCATTCATTAATAGGGAGTAGAGAGGTACAAATGGAGCGTCAACCAAGTTGAAGTTCAGGTCCCTGTGGCAAGGCACAAACTACAGAAAGAATTATGAAGGGATAGAGTAATGTTGAGGAAGGGATTCCAGTCTCTAGAGTCAGAAAGACTTGGGTTTAAATTCTAGCTTCCCCAATATGGGGGTTTTATAGACCTGGAATTCCATTTTCCCACTGGGAACACAGGCATCACCAGAGGTCTCAACCTCAACATTGGAGGGGAGATATTATACACGAATGAGAATAGGTCTGGCATAGAGCCTGGCATGCAGTAGGTGCTTGTGGCTGGTTTTCTCTTACATTTACACTTGCCCATTCCTCTGGCATCACTCCAAGTTCCAGGAAAACCTTGCTTTGGAGAGAAAGAGCTTCTTACCCAACCACAACTTCTGTGACGTAAGACACCGGGGCTTGTGCTAAAAGCAAAATCAACACACACAAACAAACAGAACAAAGGGTGCTTACTAGTCAGCAGAAGTTTCCATGGTTGGCTGGGGCATGGGGCGTGGGGCATGGAGCATGGGCCGCGGGCCACAAATGAGAATGTTTTGCCCCCGTCCCCTTGAAGTCTTCCGTGAAGCTTCCGGTTGCAGACGGGCCAAGCTTGGAGCTCCTTCTGCACATGTGTACTTGGGTTAATAGTGTTTGGACTCATCTAATCTGCTTGTCTCAGTATCAGTGGGATGTAACCATCACAGAGCCCACTGCGGCCTTTGACGCTGGGCAGAAACAACACAATATTCCGAGCAGCAGTGACACAGGCAGGCGTGGCCCTGGATTCTGTTTCTTCTTTATTGCCCCAGGCACTGCACAGTGCAACGTCAAGTTTCAGCCTACCCTGTAGGCCCCTGTTCACACCCAGTCACTTTTTTGCCTCATGCCTTACACCCCAGTGATACCAAGTTGCTCAAAAGTCCCCCAGCCATTGCTTGCTTTTCTAGACCTCCCTAATGCTGCTCGTTCTGCTCTCATGAGCATGCGTACTCTTGCTACCTCTTTTTCTTCTGCCTAACTCTGTTAGGCACTTGCAATGACCTTTTTGGCTGCTTATGACTGTTTCTCAGCAACACCCGAATTTCTTGGAAGGAGAGGGTGGAGAACCCAATGGGGATGGTGTTGGTGGAACTTGAAGTGTTATAATCTGCCACTGCAGATGATTCCTCTCATGACCCAGGCATATGACCTGCTTGTGCCAACAGGAGTCTCACTCCCGGGACACGCAGAATCCTGAGCTGGGAAAGGATTCGCTGGGGCGTGACTAGCTATAGAGTCAGGAGGAGATGTTTTAGCTCTTGTTGCTGCCAAGCCTCGGAAATGGCCCAGCTTTCCTGCTCCTTCAAGCCTTGTTCTCCATCCTTCTATCACAGGTTGAAATCTGTGGGCCAAGCTTCCCCTTACCCCTGCCTCAAATGCTTGCCATAAGTTCTTTTTCTGTAAAAATCATGTTGCTGTTGCTTGTACCCTGTAAGCCCTGGCGTGGGTGGTCAACCACGATCCAAGAGTGTTTGCCTTTTTGTTGTCGTTTAATTTTGAAGCCTTCCTTGAACTCTCAGGTAAAGGGCGTATTTATGTATTCACGTTTTCCCCTGTAGGGGACCTACCACATACTCAGTCCTATGCAACACAAAGACTAGGTACCTGCCGTCTCTCCTGTGGTCCCCACCAAAGCCTGTTGGGAAGCCTCTGGCCACTGTGACTGTCTCCTGCGAGGGCTGTGGGATCATCAGCGAGCACTCCGTTTACCCCCACCCTCGCTCCCAGTGCCCAGCATCACGCCAGGCACATAATTAATGCTAAGTAAATGAATAAGGAACCAAATGGACTTACTTTGGAGGGATTCCCTACAAATCAGCCTCAGCCTTAAATCCAAAACTGCTTTGAGCACTAACCAGCCAGTGTTGGGTTTGGGAAAGCAGAGAGGAAAGAAAGGGGGGGGGGGGGGATCGCAATGGATGTGTGCTTTGATTCAATGAGGCATTCTTTTGCTGGAAGCTTTTTTTTTTTTTTTCCTTTTTTAAAAAACCACATTCCAGCAGTAGCCATGTCCCAGGGAGAGCTTTGGTGACTAAATGGAAAGATTTCATCTAGGGGTGCTAGTAAAAATCTCAGTGAAAGGGATTCCCGTTCCCTCCCTCTCTCCACACCCTCCTCTCTTCCCATAAGAAGCCTTGGTGGACACTCAATGCAAATCTGACATGATGGAAACTGCAAAGAGATGGAGTTTCCACAGTGGGCAGAGAACAGAAGAATGCTTTTCTTGCTCCAGCCCTGGAACCAGCAAGCTGCCCCTGGGTGGGGAAAGGGGCCGTGCAGGAGGGGACAGGGCAGCAGAGGGCAGAGGATGCCATGCCAGGCCTCCAGATGTTAACTCCTTGCAGATGGGTCCGTGATGGCTTGGCCCACACATCTGGGAGATAATCTTCGCCATGGCTCACATCTGGAGAGTACTTTACAGGTTACAAAGTTCTCTACTGGTGTCTCTAATCTGATTCCCACAGCAGAGGGGGCAGAACAGATCTCACTGTCCTCATTTGACCAGTTAGGCTCTTAAAGTCATCACATGTCCCTGCTCAGGCAGTGGGGACGATAGCCATAACAACGAAACTACCGATAAACAACACTTATAAAGCACTTGCCCTGGGCCCAGCACTGGTCTGTGCATTTTGCGTATAGAATATTTGGTCATTGAACCTGCATGGCATTCCTACAAGGTAGGTGTTTTACGAAGACTCATAAGCAGACATATATTTATTTTTATTACCTACTGACTAATTAATTAGCTATATATATTAGAGGGTGTTGAGAGCTGCAGTGTGGTCTGGAGATGGAATGAGTGAGCATGAGTGTGGGAGGTCTTCTGGCCCTGCCAGAAGTTCGGCACTCCAGACTTGGAGGGCATCGCAGGTGGAGTGTCAGAGGAGGCGGGACAGGTAAGCAGTGATGTGTGAAGCAGGGAAATATCATATAGGGCAGGGGTCTCAAACTTTTTTAAAGGGCCATATAGTAAAACATTTAGGCTTTAGGGTCTTTGTCACAACTTACTCACCTCTGCTTTATAAAAGCTGCCATAAATGGTATGTAAATGAACGAGCACAGATGTACCCCAATAAAGTTTTATTTACAGAACTAGGAGGCAGGCCAGGTTTGACCCAGAGGCTAGAGTTGGCCGATCCCTGTGGAAGGGTGTTGGGTGCCATTGACGCGGTGTGATCAGGTTAGTATCCGTCTTCACGCCTTTCTTAAGCAGGTATTGAACAACTTACTCTATAACATGGAAAGCAGCAGGTTTCTTCACTCTTGTTGTGAACAGTCTGTAGGGGCAGAAAGAGTCGGTCAGAGGGGCCTAACAAGTCCTGTGATGGATGGAAACAGAGCGGGACATGAGGTCACAGAGAGGGGCCCTAACAGAGATTTGGAAGCTGAAGACACACCACACTACTCCAAGCACCAAAGGATGAGTAAGAGTAAATGGAATGAAAATAATAATAATAATAATAACCCATGTTTAAGTATAGCCTGGGGAGTGATGGGCGGACTTCCCAGCTTAGAAGGCCTGAAAGGAATTCTGTGTACCTGGAGCATAGGCTGTGATAGGCAGAGACACAGGGATCGAGGCTGAAAGTTAAGTATTAGGTCAGTGCCACCCAATAGAAATAGAATGTGAGTCACACAGGCAATTTAAAATTTTCTAGTAGCCATTTTTAAATATTGAAAAGGAATTGAGTGGGATGATCTTTAATAATACAATTTTACTTAACCTCCCGAATCCAGAATATCAGCTCTTCAACATCTGATCCACATAAACAATTGTTAATGAAATTTTCCATGATTTTTTTGTTTGTGCAAAGTCTTTGAAGTCCAGTGTGTATTTTTACATGTAGCACCTTTCAATTCAAACCACATGTCAAGGGCGCAGTGGCAACGTGTGGGGGGTGGTCACTGCATTGGGCTGTGCCAGGCTAGACCGTTCAGAGCCATGTGGGCCATCGATGGAGTGTGGGCTGCCGCTGCAGGGCAATGAGCTTTTATGTATCAGTGGGTTTTATGTAGGAGAGCCTGCTATCTTCTAGTTCAGGGTTCCCTTCTGTCAGTTGAGTTGGGGAAGGGAACTCACAGGAAAAAAGCAGAAGAAAGGAAGAGGGCAGAATGGCCAACTTTGGTGAGGGGGGGCAGAGGAAAGTCTGTGGCTTTACCAGAAAACCTGTGAAACTTGAAAACAATGGAACCAAATTTCTAACTGACTTAGGTGATGGCTGAGAGGTCAGATGTCTTGTATGATCCTGGTTACATGATGAGGAGGTCCGAGCCTAGGGGTTATGTTAATCGTCAGCTCTGTGAACCAGCTGGTCACTGGCAGTTCTCTCATTCAGAACCCAAAGATGTCAGGAGAGGGAGGGCAGGTCAATCAAGGAAGCCACCACATTGTTCTCGCCATAAGTTGGAGGTTCAGGTTGTAGACCCCACCCCAGCCCAAGGCGGAGGACTTAGTACTGTCTCACCACTGAGCCTGACCTATCTTCCACTGAAACTTACTAGACCTTCTGGGTCGATTTGTTGCACCAACCCTTCTTGGGTAGGCAAATGTCCTTTTGTTTTCCTGGCTCCCTACCTGGCATAAAAACTTTAAACATCGTTTTCCACTCAACCAAACTCTTACCCATATTTGACTCTGTTTGCCCAAATAAGGCAAAGGGGAGGTGTGAAGTGTTGGAATTCCTGATTATTTTAAAAATCAGATTTGTCTATCTCTAAGTCTGTGGTCATTTTGGTTCAGGCTTCCTTCTGGAGGTCCTTGAGGCTCCTTCTTTCATGAGTAAATGAAAATGATTGGTAACTGACATATGGTTTTATGTTGGCAAACTTTACCAAAATGCTGAAAACTTTTGTTCCTGTAATTGGTTTAGTTACAGCCTGGAGTTTATATCACTAATTGGATCAGCGTGTGTTTTCTTCACGAATGGTGTGTAACATCGACTCTGTCCCAATATATTCAGATCTTTGTCAGACAACCGCAGAAGACCTACTGGGAGCCCAGGGAGGCTGACTGAATGAAAAGCAGCTTCTGTGCATGGTTGGGGAATGGAAGAAGTAAACGGACCATACGTGTTGGATGGTTAAGACAGTTTTGGAAAAATTGGGGCTGGTTGGGACTCACAAAGCTGCCAGGTGTGGTTGAGCCTGGAAAAGTCTTCGAGGAGCATTATTGGGCATAGTTATGTCCGGGGTTTCAGAATCAGATTGACTAGGCTCAAATTCAGATTTCACCCCTTGCTAGTCCTATGACCTTGGGGAGGTTATTGAAAATTTTGTGCCCCGGTTTCCTCATTTACATAACGAGAATACTGGTGATTACATCTAGTTCAACTGGCTCTTGTGTGCTTTAAATAAGTGCCCGTAAAGTACTTCATTTCGTGTCAGGCATCTCGTCAACCTACAATCAATGTACGCGATAATGATAACTATTAATATGCTTATCTCAGCTGAGACCTAAAGAATGAATAAGAGTGAGTCATGCATACAAAGTTAAGGGAGGGTGTTCCAGGTCAAGGGCAGAGCCTGACCTCACAACTCCGAACTAAGCGCACACAGAATGCAATGGTAACTAAGGTTCAGTTTGGCTGGAGCTGAAGTGTGGGGTGTGTAGGTGGTGGTGGGAATTGTAGCAAAGGTAACTCCAGTGAGGTAGGCAGAATCCGCCACGCAGGGTGTAGGCAAGCTGCAACTTTGGGCAGCTGTGTTTCTGAGAACTGAGCCTGTTTACAAATCTCAGGCTCTGAAGACAACTTAAATTTACAGGTGAATGGCGTCCCAACCACTGATGCTTTGTATGTGTTAACATGAGTTAGGAGAACAGCAGATGTTTGAGATGAAAGCATTTGGCAGGGAGCTTCATGGAAAATATTTTTAAAAATATCAACACGGAGAGAAATTTGTAGCAACCCGACGGAAAGCCGTTCCCCTTATGGAAGAAAAATATCAAGGTTTGGGTTTAGGTCTTGGACGGTGTACTAAACGTCTGGAAACAAAGTTCTTGCTGGATCCTTGGAAAGAGGTTTTGAAATTGGTCATTGGGAATTGCACCTTTTGGCCTGTGCTGGTAGAGAGGGTGTGTGTGTGTGCGTGTGTGTGCACGCACATGTGTGCAAGCACACGCACAGATGAATGGATGGATGGATGGACGGATGTATTGTGTCTGGGTTTCAGGAACTGGAGAGAATGGGACATCTGGTCACTTCCCTTCTGACATGTGACTTGTGTTCCACAGATATGTGGTTAATCTGGAAAGGAATGTGTTCTGTAAGGGCATCTAGGAGAATGAGCTGCTCCTTTTCCGTGCGAAGCCCCGATTCTTATAGGAGCCACCAGGGAGAACCCCACCTTCTAGACAAACCCATTGAAGGATACCTCCTGTCTGCTCCTTCATACATTTGAAGGGGGAAGAGGAAATGAGGAAGAGAATATAGAGTCCTCAAAGTCGATGGACCTGAAGTTTTCCCAGCCAACAGCCCTTTCTTCTCGTTCCTATATTCTTTCTTGTTCTCCAAGTTCTCTCATCTCAAGTGCTGCCCCCTCTAAGAAGCCTTCTGGTTCTTCTCCAGCTCCATTTCCTCTGACCATTCATGCATAGACAATGTTCTGCCCTTAGCTGACTGCTCGCAGTTCTCTGTAAGCATCACTGTGCACCCTGCCATCTGCGTTCTCTTGTTGGCTGTGCCCTCTGCTTGGAACACCTGTCTCTCCCTTCTTGACCCGGCTGACTCCCACTCGCATTCAGAATTCCATCTGATCATCCCATTCTTCTTGCCAAGCCTGGGTTCCTCTCAGGCTTGGCCTTTGACATTCAAGTATGTGTTCCCTCTGTCATGCTTTTACCAATAAACAGGAAAGTCCCTAAGGGCTGGGGCCATGAAGTGCTAATTTTATCCATTCAGAAAGCCTATCACCGAGCGTAGTAGACATGTGAGTACACGGATTGTTAGAGACCAGCATCTGTGGTTCTCCAAGTATGGCCCCCTGATCAGTAGCAACTGTATCCTGTGGAAAGTTTTTAGAAAAGTACATTCTTGGGCTCTATTCCAAAACTACTATATTGGAAACCTTGGAGACAGGCCAAAAAATTCTTCACAAGAAGATTCAGATACATGCTAAAGTTTGAACACACTGGTCTAGAGATCAGTGGTGGACCACCATGATGAGAATGCCATAGTTCCTAAGAGGTTCTGCCGACACTAGCTTCAGTGAAACTCAAGGACATCACGAGTTACAGACAAGCAGTTCTTCTTCTCTCTGTCAGGAGGCTAATCCTGGAGAGTCAGTGGGCAGTTTTTTGTGGATGTGGACTGAAATGGTTGAAAAAACTCATATAACTAACTGTCCATAGCTATCATGACGCATCTCCTTGGCACTGACATATTTCCCATTTTTAGTGAAAAAATGAATCGCTATATATTTGACCTGCACCCCCATAACCTTGACACCTTTGATGGCTATTTTTGGACTACCCAGGTATCCTTAGCAAGTACATGAATTCTAAGTAAATCACACAAGCTCTTTCCCCCTAGTGCTCAATGTCAGCCTCCCCTGCTACCTGGTTACTTTCTACGGTTCTCTTAATCCCACTGCCTTTTCCATTGCTGCCCATCACCTGCTGGCTCTTTCTGCCCAGGGCTCCTGCTCCAGCTTCCTGTCCACTTCAGCACTGCAGCGTAGCCCGGGACTCCCTGCCCACTTCTCTCGGCCTCGCCACCCTAGAGTACACTGATCTAACATCCTGTAGTCAGTATCCACATTGCCTAGGAGCCTTTTCTGGTGGCCTGAGCCTGATCTTCCTGCCGGCATGAGACATAAATGTTCTGGAGGAGATTAATGCCCCTGAGAAGTCCCTCAGTAGGAGTGAGTAGGTAAAATCTCCCAGCTCCCTTGTGTCTCAGGAGGGCTAACAACTTGGAGCGTGCTCTCCGTTGGTTCAGAGATCCGCAGGGTGTTAAGCTGCAGGGGTTCACACACAGAGCAGTAATGTGTTTGATTAATATCCTCTTTGGGCTATCTTCCCATCCTTGTTTCATATCCCTTCTCCTCTACTGGTAGTCAGGAGGGTCGTTGTCCAGATAAACTCCCCACACTTGAATCCTCGCCTCAGTGTTTGCTTCTGAAAGAATCCAAACCGAGATGCACACTTGCAAAGCTCTTAGCAATTTGGTGTCTGTCTACCTCCCTGGCATTACCTATCACTTTTCTTCCTTGTGGCTCCTAATTTAGGCTTATCTGCATTCTAGATCCCTGGCCTGAACACTTGTCATTCCCTAAATAAGCCATGTCCTATCTCAACCGCTTGGTCTTTGCACTTGTTATCTGCGCCTGCAATATTTATAATATTTCTTCTGGGTTGGTGTCCACCATTGACAACACTGCAGGTCAATGGGCGTTCCTTGTCTCTCTGTATTTGGATGGAAAACTCTATGAGGGCTGTGACTGTTACTGTCTATCTTGGCCACCACTCTCATCAGTGTTTCATCTAATGCATTGCACATAGTAATGCTCAATAAGCAATTGTTCAACATATAATAAACTAAGCAAATGCATTTAAAAACTAATAAATATATTTTGTGAAGTATTGAGTGGCATGTATAGTGTATGGAAAGAGCTATGATTTCAACAAGCTGACACTCAGACACTGTCCAGGGGACACAGTCACTATCTCTGCAGCCTCTGGGACGAATTATTCTTGGCTTAGGGAGCCATGAGTTAAAGAGAGGAATGTAAGCACTCAGCCAGGCAGGTAGCCCAGGCTGGCCTGTGAGTGATACAGCCTCAGAGCAATATGGGTTCATACCACTCCCAGGGGTGAGTTCTGTGGCCAACCTCCATGTCAAGAAGAGAGAAAACAGAGAACGTCAAAAATTGTGGGTCTTGGCCACATCATTTTATCTCTGGGCATGAAACCCAGGCTTCCCAAACCTCACAGAGCATTTTCTTCCATCAGCAACTCTGTGGGGAGCGCTCGGAATCCAGGTAACCACAGGACAAGTCAGTCAGCAGTGTTCCTTCCTCTCTCTTCTACTCAGGGGCTTTGAGCTAGTGACAAGTTCAGGATTCCACTGAGTTTCCATCAATCTCCTCATCTGTAGAATAGAATAGATCAGATCAATTGCTTTTAAATTTATGGTCTTTAGAACCCCAAAGCTCTGGCTAGTTATCACTGGGATGGTCCTTGGTTGGCTAGAGAAAGATCAACCAGGAGGGTCCCTCATCTCTTTGTTTAAATGTGATTAACGTTTTATTAATACTGCACTTGAAAAGTGGATTAGATGGCCTGGAATCTTTGGCCTGATTGTGCGCGGGACAGCCTCCTAGGAATAGGAAGCCCAGGGAAGGAAAAGGCAGCCATCAAAATGGGCATTATGACTGCATGGAAGCTTGCTGGGTAGAGCAGATTAAAAACTGTTGGAGCCCTATTTCCGGTTGGATGAGGTTCCCAGGAAATGAGCCTCATGCTTTTGTCCTCTTCTCCTTCACTTCTCCATGGCGTTTAACACAGTTCCACCATGGTACTCAGTTTGAGAGCAGTAGACCCAGAACAGCACACTTCGTCTCACCTTGGTCATCATTATCCCCGGGGACCAGAAGAAGAACCATGAGGCTCAGAGGGGAAGTGGCCCATCTGTGGTCACAGTGCTATAAAGCAGAACAGCAGGAGTGGCACCCAGGGACCCCATTTATTCTTCCATAATACAGGCACACATTGCCACTCCTCCCCCTTCCTTTGTATGGGCAAGCTTTGTTATATTTTAAAGAATTATTAATTTAGGGGTTAATGTAGATGCCAATTCCATCTGCTGAACTGAAGTGGGGTCTTATTTCACTTTCAGTTGCTCTAAAAAAATGTCTTGTTTTTAATGGAACATTTTTGCCAATGAATTTAAAAAAAAAATCTTTTAGAGCCTGACCAGGCGGTGACGCAGTGGATAGAGCATCGGACTGGGATACAAGGACCCAGGTTTAAAACCCTGAGGTCACCAGCTTAAGCGTGGGCTTATCCAGCTTAAGTGCGGGGTCACTGGCTTGAGCGTGGGATCACAGACATCACCCCATGGTCACTGGCTTGAGCCCAAAGGTCACTGGCTTGAAGCCCAAGGTCACTGGCTTGAGGCTAAGGTTGCTGGCTTGAGCAAGGATTCACTTGCTCTGTTCTAGCCCCCTGGTCAAGGCACATATGAGAAAGTAATCAATGAACAACTAAAGTTCTGCAATGAAGAACTGATGCTTTTCATCACTCTCTCTTCCTGTCTATCTGTCTCTACCTGTCCTTCTCTCTGACTCTTTCTGTCTTTGTTTAAAAAAACAACATCTTTTAGATTGGCATATAATAAATATACAGAAAAGTATGTGTAGTTATGATAAATGCTTGATGAATTTTTATAAACTAATCAGACTTGTGTAACCAGAATTAAATCAAGAAATAGGATATTAGCAGTATCCCAGAAACCCTCTTGTTCTCTTCCAGTGACAACCCTGTCTATCTCTGAAGGATCCCAATATCCTGAGTTCTGTCAGCATGGGAGTTCCGCTTTTCCTTCTTCTTCTTCCTCCTTCACCTCCTCCTCCTTTTCTTCTTCTTCTTATTTTGCTATTCACATGTGAGTTTATTCCAGTCAATCTTAAATTTTATTTGGGTGAAATTCACATAATAAAATTAACCACATTAAAATGAAAATTTCAGTGGCATTTAATATATTCACAATTTTGTGCAAACACCACCTTTATTTGTTTCAAAGCAATTTTATCACACCATAATATAACCCCTGACCCATTAATCAGCCTCTGCCTATTTACCCTTCCCCAAGTCCCTGGCAATCACCAGTCTGTATTCTATTTATATGGATTTTTTTCTGGATATTTCATAGAAATAGAATCATATGATATGTAACCTTTTATGTCTGGCTTCTTTCACTTAGCACCATGTTTTGTAGGTTCACCTACTTTGCCGTATATATGAATACTTCATTCTTTTTTACAAATGAATAATATTATTTTGACTATATCGCAATTTATCTATTCACCTGTTGGTGAACATTTGGCTATTGTGAATAGAGCTGCTATAAACAAATGTGTGTGCACATGTACTTGTTTGAATTTTTCAGTTATTTTGGGTATATAACTTGGAGTGGAATTATGGAGAATTATGGAGTGGAATTACATGATAAGTATATGTTTAACTTTGTGAAGAACCAACTTTTTTCCACAGTGGCTGAACCATTTTACATGCCCACCAGCAATATACAAAGGTTGCAATTTCTTTACATCTTCACAAACACTTGTTACTTTTCATGTTTAAAAAAAAAAAATATCCATCTTTTGTCATTAATCTTTAGAGAAATGCCTTGATGTTATTGGCCAGTTTTCAATCAGAATCCTTGGTGTTTTTGTAATAGTTCTTTATATATTCTTGATAAATGATTTGGAAATATTTTCTTCAATTTCTTGATAATGCCCTTTGATGCACAAGGGTTTTTAATTTTGATGAAGTCTAAATTTTGTTGTTGTTGGTTTTTTGTGTTTTTTTTTGTTTTGTTTTTTTTTTTGGTGTCATATCTAAGAACTCATCACCAAATTCAAGGTTATGAAATTTTAGTCCTATATTTTATTCTATGAATTGTATAATTTAACTTGTATTTTTTAGGTCATTGATCCCTTTTGAGTTAATATAAGTATATGGTGTGAGGAAAGGGTCCAATTTTATTTTTTGCTTATGGATATTCAGTTGTCTCAGCACCATTAACAGTGCTTTGGTTATTTTTGCACTTTATAAGATGGAAATCATATTATGCATTTTTTGTGTTTTGCTTTTTTATGCTCAACATGCTTTTTGTGGGACTCATTGATGTTGTGGCATAAAGTTGTAGGTCATTTGTTTTTTACTGCTGTATAGCATTTCAATGCATTAATATATACCACTATTTGTCCATGACACTGTTGAGGCATTTGAGGAGTCACAAATAATCTTTAGGCTATCACAAATAATGCTGCTATAGACATTGCAGAGACTGTCTTGGTATATATATGTATCCACTTATGATGAGTATGCTTCTAGAGGTGGGATTTCTGGGTCTTAGGGCAAGGGCATGTTTATCTTCAGCTCTAATTAGAGACCAATTCTTTCTAAAGGTGACAGAAATGATGCTCTCACACCCAGCATTTCTACTGGTGACCTGGAATGTTTTAAACCCCCACCTCTCTTTACCTCTCCTTATCTCAGGTAAACTCTACCTTTATATCCTGAACTAATCCAGACTATCTACCACAGACATGTCCTTTTGATTATTATAAGGGTTGTCTTTCCCACCCTAACTTGTCAGTAGAAGATCAGGTGGTTAGAGAAGCACACATAACCTGGGTTCGTGACAAGACCAGTGCCATTACAAGAACCAAGATTCTGCAACTTTTCGCCAAAATGCTTCCTTTGCAGCCATCATGGTACAGGTCAGTAACTCATTCAAGGGGATCAGAATAGGACAAAGGTAAGTCTCTAATCTGGGTCAAGGAGAGAGAGTACTGGCCAGGGAGGCAAAAGTGGGGTTCTGGGGCAGGCACAATGTGTAGCCCTGGGGAATCCCTTTTTATTTTTAACACAAATGCCAATGCCTCATTTGACAAAGAAGTTGTACTAAACACCAAAAAGCAAATGAGACATTGATGTGGCCACTATCCTTTCCACTCCATCATAGGCAGCTAGTTATGCATGAAGAAATAAGTTCCGAGAGATGGCTTTCCCAGGGTCACATCATTCTTCTTCCTGGAGCCCAGATGCATTATGAAAACCTTTCTTAACCCAGCTCTGCAATGATGACCGGTCCATCTGTGTTGAGGTTCAGTTGAAACCATTGCCATCCCTGAGGTATTGGAGTAATAGCGCTTTGGGCCCACTTAGGACAGAAATGATAAACCCTATTCCGTAAACAAGGCTACTGAAAGTCAAACAGGTAAAGAACTGTGCAGCATATGAGTAACTAGGCTCCCAGATTCCATCTGACTCCATTTGGACTCTTTCCCCAAAGCTTTTTTTCTCTCATCTTAAGACCTTATCATGACAACCACAGAGGGGTCAGCAGGGATACCACCTGATATTACACACATAATAAAAACAATTAAGTTTTTATATTTTCCTGATAGCTCATCTTAGAAAAATAGCTGGATATCCCCATCACCATATTTTATTATTTAAAAGATCTAATAAGAACCCAACCTTCCACTCAATTTTTCTATAAACCCAAAACTTTCCTAAAACATAGTCTATTCATTAAAAAAAAAAAAGAAATTAAAATCAGTGACTAGCAGTGGTGTACAAGCAATTTCTAGAATCACAGAATGTTACACACTACAGGTCATTTTGTCCAATCTCACCATTTAATAGATAGGAAAACAAATCACCTGCCCACCCACTATTACTACTTTCATCCAAATAGCCATCATTTTTTTCTTGGACTACACAATGTCCTCAGACTGCCTACATCTGCCCCTGCCTCCCTTGATTTTCTCCTTCACACTGCCCTCTCAGGGATCTATCTCAACTACAGAGCTGATCATGGAAAGTTCTTTCCGGAAAAACCATTCCACAGCTCCCATTGCTGTTAAGATAATACCCAAAATCCTCATTACGGCTCCTGGGCCCATGATAACCTCCCCATCGTCTCACTGGTCCACCGTTACCCTCCCTGTACGTGTTCTAAGCCCACTGGCCTTTTATTCAGTTTCTCAAGAGAGCCAAGTTTTCTTTCCTACTTAGGATGCTGCACCAGTTGGTAAACACATCGCCTGCCTTTTTCACATTACGGACCTCTCCTCTCCTGGAAATGATATGTGGTTTGCCCCAGGTCACACGAGGCTGATGGTGCTTGAATCTGGTTTCTCTGATTCCTAACTTTGACCTCATTCCTTTAGGGAGTTTAAAACATTCACTACAGAAAGCAAAGTGTCTCCAGGGCTGGAGGCTGGAGGCGCCATGTTTTTGTCCCAGGTTCTTATTACTGGCCCTAAAGGTTGAGAGCTGGGCAGCTCCCCTAGCGCCAGCATAGCCTGGCAGAATGCTGCCCCAGTCTCTTTTATTATTATTATTTTTTAAAAAAGACTTTGAAACCATTTTTATGGTTAAATGAACTCTTAACCTTGGATGACAAATATAAATAGATTGATATGCTGAGTTTCTGTCTGTGTTAAGCGAGAAAGAAGTCATTTTACCATTGGAAAGATTAAGTGACTAAAGCCCAGTGAACTTTCCCAGTGTGTTGTGTGTGCACGCGCACACATGTAAAAGACACTAGAGGTTATGTCTCTTACCTTCCAGGAGACATCCCTTTGCCCATGACTTTTCTCTGCAGACCAAACCAAGGACTACAAAATGTCATGTGAAGACTGTTTCACTTAATCTTTCTATTCGGGAAATATTTTCCTCTTTTCATGGAGCGATTCTTTAAATTTAATCTAAATCTTAATAGCGAATTCAGAAGAACTGAATAAAACTGGAATCATTTATCTTACTTTGGAAATAATCAGTTACCTGGCAGAATTTAGGCATGACCTTCATTTTGTTTTAATATTGTATTTGGTACCCTCCCTCATATCTCCCAGAGGCTTGTGTTTGTAAAGAGGCTAAAAAACAAACAAAAACTGCTATGGGTGGTTCTGGCCTTCTCTATCCGTGCCCTTTTATGTCACATCAATATTCCCAGGCTGCCCTTTTGTGCAACAGTCAGCATTTCAAGTGTTACATATTTTGACCAATCCTGTGGTTGGACTGCCGGTCGACAGGGCACAGTGCCAGGAAGTTTACTCTGTGACAATGCCAGTGTCAGTGAATGCTTTCATGCATCTTCTTTTTATTCTTATAAAAAAATAAGCAAATATCAGAAGAAACTAGTGCCTCATTAATACTATACTTGTCGTAGGCGCCACTGTCTCATAACAATCATAGCAAGGGTTACTATAATGTCTGTCGCAGTTCTAATAACTTCTCATATCTACCTTCGTCTAGCAGGGACCTCATGACTTGAGTACTTTTATATTTTCCATTTTACAGATAGGGAAACTAATTCTTGAAGCAGCTACATAACTTTCCAAAGATCACATAGCTACTAAGTGATGATAAGTAAAAAGAATGTGATCCACTAGTCAGTTCAAAAACAGCACAACTTCAGTTCCGGTTGAGTGTTCCATGATATAGGAGATCATGAAAATAATGAACAAACTGGAAGAATCTAGTTGAACACAATGTTTGAGAGAGTGGACATGGCTGGAGGGGGGGTACTTGTTTAGCTCCCTGAAACCTGGATTTTCTTAGAAGATGGAAGAATGTTTTTTGATGTTTGCAAACAGATGCAAAACATGGCTGCTCTCCAGGAACCGCTGATGCAGGAGATCAGGAGCCTATTGGATTCGACCTCCTGCTGCCATTGATTTCATCCTAGGGCCTGAAGTTTTCTCCCAAGGTAGGGTGTGTGTAAGAGTCCACTAGATGTCCAAAGCCGACAAAAAAACCACACCACTACATACTAAAGCATACAAGCTATTATATATTTTCATAATATAGAACTTTAAAGTATAGTAATCAACAGTGGCAAAATATTTCTGTCTTTGACATTAGTTTCTTTGTGAGATCCAACCTGTAATGGAGACCAGAGAAAACAGTATGGAAGAGAACAAATCCATGAGAACAGGATAAAAATATCATGAACAGCAAAATATGTCTGAGTATTTCAAACCGCATAGAAAAAATAAATTAGATGAACAATTGTGTAAATATAAATTAAAAAAGATGACATTCTTAATAAATAAAGTTTACTATTTACATTTTTTTATATATTGCTAAAAGACTTAACTTAGATCCATAAAAACACATAAAAAGGAAAAAATAATAAAACCCAAAATAGGAGCAGCAAATTGATGCATGTGAGGTACAGAAAAAGGATTGGAATCAGATTTTGGTTTTGGTGTTCAGATTTTTTTTTTCTTCCCTTTTTCATAGTAGGCCAGTAGAATTCTCATGAGAACAGATTTTAAGCACTTCAATGGAGAGTTACTATTATTATTATTATTTTTGGTAGTTTCCAGAAGGTGCCAAACTGATTTCAACATCATAATAATTAGAAATACCCATAATAATTATAACAATAATAAAAAGGCATAAGATGATACATAAATATGGAAGAGCCATTGGTAATGTGAATACATTTTCTCTAGACGAGATCACAGTTTTATTTTGTAAATATTACATTTAAGTATATATATACACACATATATGTACACCTATATATACATGTGCATATATATGTAAATTTATATTTATATATAATATCTTTATATAGATAGATATCTGCGGACAGGTTATTGATTATAGAGATCCCCCAAAAAAGCAACTTGATAACTGTTCAGAATCCTCCTCACTGACTGCTGGTGGGTAGTGTAAGAAGCCCCAAGTTGTCTGCACTCAGAAAGCCAGGTCTTCTTTGAATGAAACACTCAATGCAGAATTTTAAGTCCGAGAAGAAGAGATCAGAGAGCTCCCTTCTTCTATAAAGTTGGAAATGGCCTTGGAAGGACTAAATAGACAACAGTAAACTGACTTTAACTTTGCAGGAAGTACTTGGCTTTGAACTACAATAAATTGTAGATCTGGTGAAGACCAGAATAAGGGGGGGAGGGGAGAAAAGTCCAATTCACCTAAGAATGAAAGATTCCCCAATACATGCCTCTCTCTTAACATGGATTATAACCCAGGAGCTCCAGCTTTATTCCTTGAAATATGAAATGAACCCTCTCTGTCTTCCCTAAAACGCCCGTGGGCCTGTGCCTTCTTGCAAGGGAACCCACGGACTTGGTGTTCAGCCTCAGCTCTCACGGATTGTTGCCACCCATTTAAAACCTCAGGGCCTCACAATTCCCTGCCCTCCCACTGTGAGGTAGGTTAAGTAGTAGTATTCCCATGTTGCAGCTGGAGAAACTGAGGCAAATGGAGAGGCAATCTGATGACCTGCTGCAAATCACCAAGCAAAACTGCTCCCTTGGATCAAGATTTCTAGGTTCTTATTCTAGGGATGTAATTCCTATCTTGGCCATTAAACATATCTTTGAAAGATCAAACAATTGGTAGGAATTTGGCAAAACTTGGATCAATTTTTAAAAAACAGGCTCTTCTTCATGTGCTATATTTAGTTCTTATGTTTGTTGTTTGCTTGGTTTATTTTGTTTTGTTTCTCAAAAACCATAGGGATTACCTGTCTGGTCATGTAGCAGCTTTTTAGGAAAGTGGACCGTGCAGGGTGGTTCTAAGTGCAGTCTTTATAACGCCCAGTGCTCTACCGGGAGATACAAACATTTTCTAATGTGGAAAGCACGACACAATACGTCCCCTTAACATTTGGTAAGACCGATTGCAAGCCCTCCCACTCCCTAACATGGACCACCACTAAACAAAGAGATGAAACACTTCCCCAACAACTACACACCGGGGGAAAGGGGCCTTCTTTCCTGGACCTACCACATGTACAGAAAATAACAGCATTAAAGAACCCCACGCTATGTCTCCTGATAGGGAACTCTTGACGCTTGTGTCTACCTACTCAGTCTGCAGAATAAGCAATTTTCTTTAGGAAGCACAAAAATATATATATTTTTAATTTCTTAATTTAATCATGCATTTTATTTCCTTTTAATCTCTGGGTCTTCTATTAATTTCTATCTGTACAGTTTTGTCACCATCAATTTCTTCTTTGTTATTTGCACTTGAAGTAGTTCCAGAAGAAAACAAAAAACAAACAAAAAAACCACACAAAACCTCAAAACTGTTTCCTTGAAAGTATGGTTTCCTTTCTTTCTCCCTTCCTTTCTCTTTCTCTTCTTTCTTTCTTTCTCTCTTTCTTTCTTTCTTTCTTTCTTTCCTTTCTTCTTTCTAACACAGGTAAGACCTATAACAAATGGACAGTTACAACCAAGTTAAATCAAACCTGGAAGGGAGGTAGCTGAAATCTGTCTCAAAGAATTATTTTCCACAAACAGCATTTACGCGTTGGCCAAGACGGGCCTCAGACCAAGGGAACTGCCTGCTTGGTGGTGACCCAGCTGCTGCAGCTGGGGCAGCAGCCGGGAGCCTCCATCTTCAAAGCCCTGCAGCTGAGGACCATTGAGCTCCCCCTTCCGGCACACCCACCAGCCACTGACATGGGCTTCTCGAGGACCGCCTGCCCTTAGGAAGTGGTTGGCATAGAATTGGGGGTGGGGGTGAGAGGGAAGGTGAGTCCTCTGGGAAGGCAGTTAGGATTGCGGCTTAAGAAGGCTTCCCAAGAGAGGGCTTGGAGGACTGTCTACCTCCTCTTTTCTTGCTTGCTTGCTTGCTAACAGGCTAATTGTTTCTCAAACCGGGACCCCAAGGGCTGACAGACAATAGGGTTTCTGAGCTGTCTCCTTTTGAGTACTCTATTGTCCCAAACAGGAGATGATAGAAAGGACGAGACAATGAGTTTATTCCCAGAAAGAAAATGAAACTGGGTTATCAGTGCATTGCACAAATAGAGCGGACCCTACCTACCTCCACGAAGGTTCCAGAAGGGCCTATTAATGACACCTGCTGTGTGGGCCTGAGGCTGGCTGTCAGTGACGTAGCCCCTCTTGCCTAACAGCCTTGGCAAGTAATAAATTTGTGAGTCACAGGGCTGGACGACGGCAAGGAGAGGGGGTGGATGTTTGCTCAGAGGGCCCCCACTCAACCTGTGGGTCTGCCGATGGAAGCCAGCCTTCCTTCGGGGAGCTTTCCTCAGCCGGAGAATGTGGGGACGGACAAGCGGAGAGTGAAGGACAAAACAGGATGAGGGGCGGCTTAATGGAAGCTGCTGAGCTCCTCCTGAGCTTCCCACACCCCCACCGTTAGTAATGCTGTCTTTGTGTCTCCCAGACATTGCGCGCCATTTGCTGGGGCACTAGAGTACCTGGGAGGGCTGAGGAAGTCCCCTTTCTTAGTTCGGAGCTTCTAGCTAACACCACACTGCATGACAACAACTCAGCTAGGGCCAGAGGGGGGCTTTAGGGGCTGGGAAGAGCTGCTCTTAGACACTAGAGAGGAGTACAGAATGGGATGAACTCTTCTATTATCATTATCATTATTCTAACAATTATCCCTGGTAATTATAGGAAAAGAAAAAAAAAAAAAGATGTCCTGAATAAAAATATGAGTTTGTAAGGAAGAAACAAAGGACTTGAGCCTGGCCTTCACCATGGCGACAACCTCTCCTTTCTGGAACTCCATCTCAGAGTTGATGATGTAGTGCCGCCCCAGACTATCTAAGCACTGCATCCTTATTGTGGGCACCTGTGCAAAAAGCACCTTGATAGTTTTTTTGTTTTTTTCATATAACAGACCACAGATGGCCAGTAAATGTCTTCTCAAGTGTGGTTGATCAGCAGGTAATTGTTGCTGGGAGTGATAGACTAGGAAGCTTTCTGAATTTATTTTTGGTGTCCATAGGGATAAAGGCTATCACTGAGCAACTACCTATGCCTGCTTGGAAGCAGGGCTAACAAGGGTCAGTACGCATGCCTGGCCTTTTCTGTTGCTGGTCTAGACTTTGTTTTTGTTCGTTTTCTTCTCTAGGTTTGATAGGACACGATTTATGGCAATCTTTATGCCATACATCTCGTTTAGACCCTCCCATTACCTCCCTTTCTCAGTTCCAGGTCTCCAAAATTATGCCAAACTTAACCGTTCTCTCCACGTCGTTCTGTATTAATTTCCCCTCAGATTAATCCAAAGGAGTGGAAGGTGACTGGCTGAAAAGAGGCAAAGTGGGCCCCATGGAGGTGGAGGTTTCCACATGGGTGTTACTAACTTACTCTGAACTTTTGGAGGCAAAATGGGGGAGAAAGGGAAGGGTTGCCCAGCCACAGGTGCGGCTGGGAGTACTCGCAGATGGAAGACTGTGAAAAACATGATGACCGTGTCTAGGGTTGGAGATTGAGGCTGGGGAGACTCTTGGTCTTCCCTCTGATGGCCCTCGAGAACACAGTCTAGATTGATTATATCCAAGATGATTCTCTGTTCCAGAAGTATAGCTCCATGGGGCCACGGGGAGGTCCTCAGGACCAAAGTCTGTTTTCCCCTGAGGGTCAGGATGTCTTGGTTAAAGATAGTAACTCAAGAGTCCCTATAATTCTAACAGTCTCTGGCTGGCTCCAACATTGTAGAAATTTAACACTGTTCCACTTGACCATAACATCTAACACTGGATTAGAAGACATCCTGGACTCTCAGGGAGGGTTCCAGCATCTTCAGGCCCTCATCTCCCTTCCAGGTAGAGAAACCCAACCACAGGGATCTTAACTTCTCACCAAGTGGGCCAATGAGAGGTCTTCTCCTGCAGGAGGGCGAGGAAGTGAGGAGCTATGGGGAAACAAGGGTCACTTTTAAGGCAGACTGTTTGGTTGTGTAGGGTTTTCCTAACCTAGTCCTACCATCTTGGGTACTCAATGTATAGGATAGAGCAGCAGGAAAAGTAGCAGCAAATGTGGTCCCAAGGCAAGAGTTGGGGAATGGGTGGGTTATGGAAGGATATTATGGCCTCAAACCTCAAGCAGGGGCTCTTATAATACCTTGACATTGCAATCTTAAGCCATTTCCAGTTTGGCCTCAAGCCCTGGCATTGGAGTGAATACCCCATGGCAGCGGAAAATCAGGGGACTTTGTATACTTTGGATTCTATACCTCTTCCTGGGTCCTACTTTCCCAGAAGGTAGGTGGTCAGAGACCATTTCACTTCCGATCCCAGAGGACCACACCATTGTGCACGCCCTACACAATCCAAGCCTCAGGGTGAGCTATCTCAACACTTGATTTTAGCAGTCTCTGCAACTCTCTCTCCCAAGGACAGTGTTGGCTAGGAGCTTGGAAGAGGAAAGATTGACTTTGTTCCAGTCTCTCTCTTCTCAGTCTCCAAAACTGCCTTCACACAGATGTTTGTACGGGTGCGTGTGCATGCATATGTACTATCTGCACACGCCTAGATACAGAATGTGTTTCTCGCTGTGGTCGTGTGACAAATGGTTAGAGTTTTAGGAGGCTCTGGTACTGCACGCTGTATATGTAATCCATCTAGGACTTTGGGGTGGGAATCCATGCCATATTCAACATGGCGAGACTTGCTTCGTGAGCCCCACTAGGAGTCCTTCCTGGGTGAAATTAAAGGCAGACCGGTTGGGTGCTAAGGGTCCCTGGTGTGGAGAGGCCATTCCGTTGAGCAGCTGACTGTGAAATCAATACCAAAGGGATGCGGGTCCTGGCGCTGGGAATTCTTTGACAACTCCTGGTCCATCCTTAGCCATGGCTGTATCCCCGGAGGTCTTTCCGGCTGTGTTCTCGGGCCTGGGGGTCCCGACAAGCACAATCACCTTGTAGGTCACAGGACATAGGGAAGGGGGTGACCTGCAGAGAGACAGAGAGAAGAGGTGAACCAGATAGTTGTCAGTAATTTTCAGAGAGGCAGGCAGGGCTGGGGACAATCACTGGATTGAGGGAAATGCAGATTCAAGTTTAAGTCAAGGCTCTGCTTTTTTCTACCACTACGAAAACTTTCATCATGATCACCATGGTCATTATCACAGTAGCTGTCATTCTGAGCCGCATTTATTGTGGGCCAGGCAATGTGCTAAACACATTTCAAATAAGGAAACATCAAAACCCACAACAACCCGGCAAGATGGAGAAACTGAGGCTCAGAAAGGGGCAGGCATTTGTCCAAAGCATATA
Organism: Rhynchonycteris naso; assembly: GCA_037038555.1. NCBI lineage: Eukaryota > Metazoa > Chordata > Mammalia > Chiroptera > Emballonuridae > Rhynchonycteris > Rhynchonycteris naso. The sequence goes on from CM072996.1 coordinate 17,675,927, forward strand.
TTAAGTGACAGACCTTGTATTTTAAGGAGGACGAGTCATGTCTCCCACAGCCTCAGGCTCCTAGCTACAGAACTGACAGGATAAGACCCACCTGGCACTGTGAACTCTTGGGCTGGGTAAAATCATGGGTGAAAAATCGCAACGTACCATCCCCGTGAGTTCACAGAATTGTACAATGGAGTACTGATAGGACTGTTGTGGTGATCAAGTGGCATAAAGGGTGTGAGAGCGTCTTCTAAGGAAACACAATTCTCTGCACATGTCGGTAATTTGATTTGGGGAGGTAATTATGAATACAACAAAAGCATGTCTCCACAAGCTCAGAACCAGAGGACCCGAGATCCTGGTGGGGAACATTTCACATGGAGATTTTGCATAAAACTTGGTTGCAGGACCTAGGGAACAGATTTTTGCATTAAAAAAAGAGCGAGAGCCATACAAGGTGATATGCTATATGTGTATATTCTAAAAGCTGGGCAAAATAAGAAATAAAAATTAAAAACTTTTTTTTTTATTAAGGAAGAGCAAGAAGCCTGAGTTCCAGCTCCCACTCTGTCCCTTCCCATGCTCTGTGACCTTGGGCTGCCTTTCCTTTCTAGAAAGAGAGAAAGAGCCCAGCAGAGCGAACGTCTTCTCCACGCAGCCAGGGATCTGTCTTTCCAAAAAGCACCATGCAGTCCCAGCCTGAGCCCAGCCTGGGCTCACACTAGCCAAGTGGATTTCACCTCATTGCATCATACATTTGCATATCACTTTCCCCAGAGGTCTCCCATCTACGCAGATGGGTTCAATGACCTCATTCTCCTCCTGCCTGGCCAGGGTCTCCGAGTGCTCACAGAGCCTCAGAGAGCATCGCTGTCTCCCTAGCTGGTGGACTCATCCTCTCTTGGCATCTAACTCTTTTCTCCCTGCCTCCCTGCCCTCCCTCCCACCCCCTTAACCTTCCCTCCTCCCCTCCAAACCTCTCTCCCAGCCTGCAATTATGTGATCATTTCAAATGTAGGAATGAACAGGAAGGTGGCAGTGTGAGCCCCAGCAGCTCGGCCACCGAACTGAGGTGTGACCTGGAGCACATGACAATGTCTCCGAGCCTTAGTTAACTCAATCATTAAGTGGGAATAGAGAACACATACATGTCCCTGAAGTTGTGATGAGGGCGAGTGAGGTAAGGGACAAAAACCACCTCTCATGGGCATGCAGGGCTCAGAGCTCAACCATTCATATACATGAATGTGTAGATTTCCTCCTCTCTCACTCTGTGAGGCCAGGGCCACATTGGTCTTGTTCATGCCTCCTTTCCCAGGCCCAACCCATAGAACGAACGAGTGCATGTCCATTCCTTCTTCTCTCTGACCCTGTCCCCAAACGCATGGCCGGTGTGGCTCCTTGTTTCCCTGTCCAGGTGACACCCATGGGAGCTTGATGCTGGCCCCTCCGTGCAGTGCTGGCTCTCTGCTGACAAGCACTCGCTGTGCCCCGCATAGGACAGACACTTCCTTCCCAGCCTATATGCCTTTGTGGAGGCTGTGACTTCCTGTCCAAACTCTCCTCCCGCAACCCTTCACCTCCGAGAGAGAGAAGCATGGGACATTTGAACTGGGTAAGACATAGAGAAAACCCTCCAGCCTACAAGGGGGCAACTGCGGATGCAGCCCAGTCCAAATCCAACAGCGGCTGTTGAGCGGAGAAGAGGACCAGCACGGGTGCCCAAAGCCCTGGGTCGGCATCCTTGCTTGACTCACGCTGGTCGAACGATGTTGGCAAAATCCCTTTGCTGCCATAACCCTCAGTTTCTACATCCACAAAAGTGTGATTCAAAAATAAAAATAAAAATAAAAAACCACATTCCCTATGGTGGTGAGGATCAGACAAGAAGAAATATGCAAAATCCCCAGCACGTGGCCTAACATTCGAGATGCTGAATACACGTGTGCCGAATCAAATTTCCCACCAGCTCACATTTCACCATCCGTGACACCTTTCCTGCCTATTGTCCCCTCTCTCCCACCTCACGGACGTGGGCCGCCTCTTTGTCCTCAACTCACCCGTCCCTTTATCTGTCCCCTTCTCCTGCCCTTGCCCACATCCTAACAATAGGACGATCCAGTTACCTCTAATGTCTTCACACGATTCTCTCTCTAACCCGTTTGCACTGGGCTCCGTGGCCCATTAGGAGCAGTTTCACGTCTGATTGATCTCCCAGGCTTCCTGCTGCGTCTCACACAAGCAAAAATTCAACCGATTCTATCTCCTAAAGTAAGACCCAACGTCCTTCCCATGAGTTCAAGGCCTTGCAGGATCTGACCTCCACATACTGCTTAGACCTCACCTGGCCCCCTTCCCCACGCTCCCTGTGGCCTATTTACTTAGTGACTGGCCCCGCAACTAAGCCAAGTGCTTGCCTACTTCTGCGTCGTTAGCCCTGAGTGCTCCTTCACCCTGCTTCTCTTTTCCTCTTCATTCCCCAGACCCTATCTCGAGTCACCTCCTCCTTCCCTGGCCTGACCAATGACACCATCACCTTCAACTCCCTCTCAGCATCCTCGTTGATGCCCTTCTTGTACTGAATCACTTCTGCGCTTGGATGCTAGCTCAGCCTGTCCAGGGACTCTATCTGCTGTTCACTGGGTCTCTATGTATCAAGGACAGGTGTTCCATGAGACCTGAATGGAGGGACCAGTGAACACACGCATATCCTGGCAGAATACAAGGCAGGGAGCCTCTGCTCTTGCTCTCGTGTGCTGGGTGACTTGATACGAGTTCCTTCCCTTCTCTGAGCTTTGGTTTCCTTATCTGTTCATGAAGACTGGATTTTAATGGTCTGTACCTCTCCATCTGTCTGAACGTCCTTCTCAGTCTGGGAAAGGCAGAAGACAGCCCATCCCCCAGCCAGGAAGGACCTAGGAGTGTACCTTCTCTTCAAACCCTGACTTGAGCATTCCCCGCCATGCCGTCCCAGGTCTACCAGCTTCTCCAAAACTCTCAGTGGCCAAGGCCCTGCTCCAGGTAGCTTCTCAGGCCGGTCTAGCCCACCAGGTGCTGGGGGAGTGAGTGACCGTTCTCTCTCCTTCCTGGGTCAGCCCAGGCCATTTTAGCATTCCCTCCCCCCCCAAAAAAAAGGCACATAAAGAGAAGGAACCCCAACCAGAATACAGCAAAGTCTAAAAGGTCTAATCTCGGGAAGCAGTTCTGCAGACAAGGCAGCTCCCTGCCTCCACTGCACGCTTGAACATGCGGCCGCATTTAAGCTCTCACAAGGAGTGTGGGAGCACACAAGCCCGAATTCAGGGTGGGCACCACACAGACACGGCATGACTTTGGCAAGTCCTTGGCACCCCATGGACTTCCACTGCCTGTATGTAGGACGAGGATCTTCGTCAGGACGTCTTAGGGTTCTGGGAAAGTCAATGAAATTATGTCACCTCCAGAGAGCCCATGCTCAGCCAGTCTGGTTCCCTGTCCTAAGCCCTCCTCTCATCACAAGCTTTCCCCGATCAAGGGTCTACAACTGGGAAGGGAAAGGTGGAGAGGGCCAGCTTCATCCACTCTCCTAGGCACTCCTAGGTCTGACTTGGAAGAGCCCAGGAAAGCCTGTGTGTACAGGTTCCCAGCAGTGAACACCATACTACATGCACACACATGTACACACACATGCACATACGCACACGTGCACGTGCCAGCATTCCCTGAGAGTCTTCCACGTGTAGATGATCCCCCAGTGTTAGCGTGTTGACTCCTCCCCAACCCCAGGAGGTTGTCCTTATTAGCTACCCATCTTGCAGGTGAGAAAATAGCAGCTTCAGAACGTTTAAAACAAATACCCTTGCCCTGGGCTTCACTACCAGTCAAGAACTGGATGGTGCAGGAATCCAAACCCCACTCCAAACACTGAGAGTTTCCAGCCAGTGAGAGTTGGGGCAGGGAACCTTCTTCACCATCTGGTCAGGCCAACTGCTGCTTTATCGGACCACCGATCTCCTCTTCTCCCTTTTCACGTGCCTGGCCCCAAGTTAGCCCAGCATGCATGATCTCACTCACCCTTCCCAACAACTTAATAAGGCAGTAATTCCCACTGGCCTTGTTTTACATCTTGGAAGAAACTAAAATACAAAGAGGTGAGTCACCAGGCTGGCAGGTAGCCTGGGACTAGCATCCCTGTTTGTAACCATTCCTCCCTACTGTCCTCCACATGGCAGGCAGGGTGGGAGTCAGGGTCCCCTCTTCACAAAGAAAGAAACTGAGGCATCCCAAGAGAGTCACATCCCGATAAAGCTAGCTCTTAGCCCAAATCCCAGATTCCCAGAGTCTCTAAGCAGCTTCTACCTTCTCCCCTGCATGGCCTCCCAAGAAAACCTACCACCCACAGCACAAGCGCCTGTGGTGGCCAGTTTACATTTGGGATTCCCAGCACCATGTGGCTAGGCAGTCCCATAAATGGCTTGGCCACCCACTCTGGGATTCTGTCAACAAGCCCAGGTCAGTGACTAAAGGCCAGGATCCTCTCCTTTTTTCCTCTGGGCTGAAGGTGTGGTGCAGGCACAGGGGTTTCTTCCTCGGGGTGAGCTGCCCAGCCTGACACCTCCATCTGTGTGTGCGAGCCGCTCAGGAATGCAGCCCAAGCAAATGCACCGCAAGACCCTGGCCGCAGGTCCCATCTGAGGCCGGGAGACAGGCAGGGGCTGGATTCTGACTCAGACTGGACAGGGAAGTCACCAGCAGAGAGTGTGCAGTGAGGGGGGTGCGGCATGAGGCATCTTGTACTGAAGGTCAGAAAGCCTTGACTCCCCCCCCCCCACTGTGGGTCCGTGGGCAAATCGCTCGGTTACTCTGAGTCTCAGGGCATTCATTGTGTGGATGGAAAGATTTAATGTGACCTAGTCCACTGTGGTGTGATGCTGAGAATGAGGACTCCCTGCGAGCTCCTTGAGGGCAGGGTGGATTTGTGCCTGGCAGAGGGCACGGAACAGTCAGCGAGTACAGAGGTTGGTTTAAATGTCAGTAAGTGGAGGATAAAATGGAAGGAAAGTGCTGGGAAAGGGGAGAGAAGCACCAGCCTGGCCCAAGAGGAGATCTGGCTTTGATTTCTTGCCCTCCCATTGACTGTGTGCTAGCACACTGGCAACTTCCCTCTCGGGGACTTCCATTTCTCTACCTGTAAAATGAGGTCACAGCAGTCCTGCCACCCAGAAGTATTTTGGATCGAGTGTAAAATTCAAGTAAAAAAGTTAGCACAGTGCATGCCATTTAATGTATGTTCAACTGATGATTATGATGATATGACGATGGTGACGATGTTGCTGATCTTGGCATTGGTGATGATATTGATGTGACGATGGTGGTATTGACAATGGTTAGGATGGTACTAACTTTTTGGGATGGCTGAGTCTGATTCCTTCATAGGAACAAGCTAAAATGAGTGTCTATTGATTCACATGAAAAAATCGAAGCTACACTCCTAATGAGGAAGTCGTAATGCTCCAGAAGCCAGGGATTTGGGGAAAAGGAGAAAGTTAAGTACATCTGTCACATCTTCCAGGAAGCCTTCTAGGACCGTCTAGGTTGGGTTAGTGCTTAAAATCCATTCAATACCCACCCTGCTCTCTGGATAAAATTCACATTTCTTGGCTGGCTTCTAAAGCCTTTCACGCTCCCCCTTGCCTCTTGCACTGAACTCCAGCCACACTCAGGGGACCATCATTTCCTCAGCACTCTACTTATGTCTGGGTCTTTGCACAGACGGTGCCCTCTGCCAGAAACACTCTTGTTTCTTTCTCATCCTTCTGTCAGGTCATTGCCCTGGGACAGACCTCCTGTCCCTTTCATGTCTCATGTTTGGTGGCACCCTCTCTAGAAGTATCACTGTCACTTGTCGTGTGTTCATTAGCACTTACTACACTTTAAACACCTGGCCACCAGTCCACTCAGCAGGGCTGACACCCAGCCCGCCTAGCTAATGGCCTAGCAATGGCCTACCACAGCATTGTCACCTCACACCAGCACCTGGGGCTCATCAGGAAACAATTAGAGGCATGATCTTGCCCTCACGGAATGCTGACTCTAGCAGCAGTCTAGCTCTGGGGGAAGGGTGGGACTTGCCAGGGAATACACAGTATATACCTTTCATAGTCGGAAAAGGAAGTGGGACCCAAGACGCATGGGGATGTAAGGTGGCTGGTGGTGGTGGGGGGCTCATTGAGAGCGAAGACCCAGAGAAGGTGAAGGGAGAGGCATGAGGATGAATGGTGAAGAAAGCTCTCAGCCGAAGGGACAACCCGTGACCACAGCTGTGAGGTAGGAGAGCACCCAGACTGTGCGGGGAGCCCAGAGGGTTGGGATTAAGTGAACGGGGCACCACTAGTGGGTGATGGGTTCAGGGAGAGAAGGGGGGTGGGCGGTGCCTGTAGGGCCTTATAGGCCATTGGGAGAACTGGTTTTATTCTGGGTAAATGGGGAGCCACTGCAGGGCTTGGCACAGAGGTGTAATGCCCTCTGACTTGTTTTAAAAGGATCGTTTTGGTTGCTAAGTCAAGACCTAAAAGCCACTGATTTATATTCTTAACTCTGACACCCAAAGTCCAACACTTTATCTTGGCCACTTTGCTAAGAAGGCTGCTTTCTATCCAAGGATTTGGATTATCTTCCTGTATCTTATAGAATTACGAGCCTCCTTAGACCAATGGGCTACATCTGGGCATAAGACTTTGTTTTTATTTAGATTTAGCGAATAAAAATGGCATCCCCACACTTACTGTCACCAGTCGGGCATGCCATCCTGTGCTAAGACATGCTTCTAGGATTGATAATTGCTTCCTCTCTCCTGGTCCCGGCCCTAAGCAGCCTCCAGGCTCTTGCTGATGACCACCTCATCTAGGAGGCCATGTAGAGAGTCCTGAGACGTGACTCTAATCAAATATCATGGCATAAAATCTTAGGTGAACCTGGCCTGCCTAAGTCACAGAGCTGGGACGATACCCCCCCACCCCCATCTTACACCCTGTCCCAGACATCTTCCAGAGTCAGTCTCTTGCAGCTGCCTGAAACATGGCCAGATGTTGTTCCAGGCCACCTCACCTTAGAAAGTTGGATATGTCAAACGTGTGAAGGTGATTTCCCCTCCTCTGTTACACCCCCGACACACGCTTAACTAAGAACGATTCCAATCATAAAAGGAGACTTTTTGTTGTTGTGATTACGAGGGTAAACTGTTGAAGAAACCATTCTAGAAATCTGCTCTGTGTTGGAGACTCCTCAAGGCTCCAACAGGAAAATAATAAACTGCCACGCTGAGAAGCAGAGTCCGCCCCTTCCTGTCTGCCTAGCACTGCAGACAGGTGTCTGGGGGAGAGACTGGTCACCCCTGTCAGACGGAGTTTCCTGCACTGTCTTGCTCTTGTCTGTCAGCCGGGCCCAGGTCACACAAGGCAGATGTGGGAAACAGCTGGTGTCTGCAGAGACAAACAAGGGGAGGAAGGATGGAGGGAGCAGACAGACATCATTTTGGGCCAAGTGACTGGGAGGCCCCAGCCTAGGGGACCGGGAAGAGGTTTAGGTGGAGAGTTGGCAAGAAGGAAGTCTGGGAGAAGGTGCTGAGCGTGTCACCCAGGGCCTGGAGTCCATGCCCAGGACTACAGACTAGAAGGGCTGTGAAGCAGAAAGCCCAGCCATGGGGAAAGGGCAAGACACAAGCCCACAGCAAGAGGTTCAGCACAGGGGTGCCAGGCAGGTGTGGTGTGCTCTAGAGTCACTGGGTTGGCATCTCAGCTCTACCACTTACTGGCTGTGTGACCTTAACCCTTCGGAGCCTTAACTGCATCATCTATAAACAAAAGACAACGCCAACAACAGGGCCACTGTGCTGGTGGCATGAAAGGACTCATGTAAAAGCAGGTGGCACCCTGCTTGGCAAATAGCAAGTCTCAATCAGTAGGAGCTATATTTGTTTGGAGTCACGAGAGGCTAGATCCGGACACAGCTCCATCACCCTGACCAAATGAGCCCACCTTTCGGAGCCTTGCTGTCTACCTTGTAGGGTGGTCCTGGAGTTGAAGTGAGATGTGATGTGCAGACTCCAGCCCACGGCCAAGCACACAGATCTGCTCAATTAATGGACGTACTGCACTTAGGAAGGTATACGGAGCAAATCTGCCCTGTCCGTGAGTTTCTGAGCACTGGTCTGGGTGCTCGTGGTCAGGGATGGTCCCGTGATATGTGCCTGGGGCCAAGAGCACAGGTGGGCCCAGCAGGTGGGGGCCGGGTATGAAAGGGAGGAGTCTGGCCCCTCTCCTGCTCTCGGAGGCTTCCTGCCGTGGAAACTGGAGACAGAACCCAGGGCATTTTTCCACTCAGGGGAAACTCCTGTCTGGGATGTCAGGAATGACTGGCAAGGCGGGGAGCCTCCACTACTCCCCACCCTGTCTTTGCTGCTGGGAAAAGCGGCTTTCACCTCTGCCAAGGGGAGGGGTCCCACACCCATGGTTCCTTGGCAGTCTGGGTTGACAGTGAACTGTCTCCAACCGGAACTGAGAAGGTCATGCCTGGGTGCTCCGAGGACAAGGTCCTGTAACCACCTGCCTTCCCCTTCTGAGACCCCGCCCCGTGCAGGAGAAAGAGCTGGTTCTATGAGTCAGACGGGACCGGGTTAGGATGTGAGCCTTGGCACTTGTAGCCAGGTGAACCCAAGCAAGTCCTGCAGGCCTGCGGGGCCAGCTCGGTTCACCTGTGCAGGGGGAGGGAGGGGGGGCAGCAGCGACCCCTAGGGCTGAAACAGGGACTGAAGAAGACAGTGGGGCGCAGGCGTCTGACAGTGTCTGCTGGAAGCATGGGCTCATTGGGGATATTTTATATTGTCTCCACCTGTCATCTCTATAAACCGGTCTGTTGCAGGGAGTTGCTGGGTGTTTACAAGAGAAAGTAGAAAGCTTTTAAGAAGTTGGAGTTCAGGTAGAAGTTAACCCTGACAGGCAGAATGACTGGAATTTGGGACACTTTTCTTCTCCAGAAGAAAGACTTCCAGGAATCCTGAATCTGAAGAAAGCCCTAACTAGATACTTCTTAACAGCTAATGACCAAGGCCGAGCCATGTCACCAGCAGGGAGGCCTTCAGGCTCCAATCCGCCTGTCACACAGAGTTCCAGCAACTCTCCCCGTTCTGCCCCAACCGCTGTTCCCCCTCCCCTGGCAAACCCCCACTCGCTGCTGGGGACTCCGCATATACAAATGCTGCTTGCTTGCTCGGGAGCCTCTCTGACCGTCACACTGTTCTCTGTCAGACCCCGAACCTCCCCTTCACTGCCTCTCCCGCAGAGGCAATTACATGCATAGTTGTCAACCTCACTGCTTCCTGTTTGGTTGCCTTGATAAGCCGTGAGCTTCCCGGGGCAGGCGCCATGCCCATGTGTGCGCACTGCCTGGGCCAGGGCCCGGATCCTAGACTAGCTCGACAAACGTGCGTCTCGCAGCACAAAGGGAGCCCGGCCATCTGTACTCCGCAGCACTGGCTAACAGGAAGAGTGAGTTAAACCAGAAGAAAATCTTTTTAAGACAGAAACAGCCAAAATTACATGTACAATGTGGGTGGAAAAGAGAATAAAGAGGACTAGGAAGCATAGTCAGAACTAGCAAAGAACTAACTGTGGGCCTTAGAGTCAGAAATTGCTGTAGCTGAACTCATGGTGGAAGCAGAATGTCAAGTGGCCATTTGGTGTATATGTATATGATGTATATGTATATGTATATGTATGTGTATGTGTATGTGTATATGTGTATGTGTATATGTATGTGTCTATGTATGTGTATGTGTATGTATATGTGTATATGTATGTGTATGTGTACGTGTATGTGTACATGTATGTGAATGTGTATATGTGTATGTGAATGTGTGTATGTGTATGTGTATGTGAATGTGTGTATGTGAATGTGTATATGTGTATATGAATGTGTATGTGTGTATGCGTATGTGTATGTGAATGTGTATATGTGTATGTGTATATGTATGTGTCTATGCATGTGTATGTGCATGTGTATGTATATGTGCATGTGTATGTATATATGTATGTGTATATGTGTATGTGTATATGTATGTGTGTGTGTACGTGTATGTGTATATAAATGTGTATATGTGTATGTGTATATGTATGTGTCTATGTATGTGTATGTGCATGTGTATGTGTATGTATATATGTATGTGTATATGTATGTGTATGTGTACATGTATGCATGTGTGTATGTGAATGTGTATGTGTGTATGTATGTGTATATGTGTATGTGTGTATGTGTATAGATGTATATGTGTATATACACACATATAGATATGTATCTATATAGATTTATTCAAGTGACTATAGTAATTTGGAATCTGCACTTGAACCTCAATCTCATGACTTAACATAGCTACCAAATACTCTCCAGAACTAACAATCCATTTAAGGAGGTTTTCCATTAAAAATAAATGTTTATTTATTTTTTTATATGTTTTTGTAGTTGAGTTAGATGTAGTAGCTAGGGAAATTCCTTTCATCGGAGCTCTGTTGAATAATGTCAGATGAACGACGTGTCGTAATTGTGCACAAACATCTATTTATACATCACTAGCCGTTCCCTTCCAAAAAGGGGTGACTCCAGTGGAGTGAAATAGACACTACTGTACACAGTATTTACTAGGCAACAGGTATCAGGCACCTTAAAAGTGCTCACACCTTCATCCTCATCATTTCAACACTAAGATTCAATGGAAAAAAATGCTTAGAGCGATAAAAGTATTTATGAGTAGAAATGTTCATTAGAACCACTACTTATCATTGTGAGAAAATGAAATTCCTCAAAAGTTAAAAATTAAAGTTTCAGGAATACACACACACACACACACACACACACACACACACACACACACACATCAATACCCACGTACTCTTACACAGAATAAAATATACCAAAAAGAAAGCGATCATTACCTTTGGATTGTAAGATAATCAGTGAATTCTTTAGTTATCTTATCCTTTCTGGATTTCTCCAAAAGTAAAATGCATATTGCTTTTATAAATGATAGCATTCATTAATAGAAAATGAATTTTATTTTCCTGTACTTGAATAGAAAGTGTTTTTATCAAAGTAAAGAAAGAAATAGAGAGAGAGAGAGAAGAAAGAAAGAAAGAAAGAAAGAAAGAAAGAAAGAAAGAAAGAAAGAAAGAAAGAAAGAAAAGAGGTAGGTATACTGAAAAGTTGCTTATTCAGGACCAACTGGTCCCGGGGAGAACACGGGCATCCTTATTCGTGGACCATGAGATACAGTGATCATCGCCAATCTGAGTGCGCCCTATGGGTCCTGCCCTGTTCATGCTGCATCTTAGGGCCAAACAGTCTTTCCGGAAGAAACTAATTCTTTTAAGGATGTCACAGGTTAAAGGGGCTTGGAGAGGAAGCAGGAGCCTTGCTTGCTCTGTCTGTATCTCTCACTCTGCCCCTTAGGACAAACCATTCCCCCTTTATGGGCCTCACGTCCCCCTTCACAAAAAGAAAAGTTTGAACCAGATCATTACAGAGGTTTCTTCAGCCAAGACTATGACCCTTTGCTTGTCCGGTCTTAGGAGCACAGTTCCCCTTCTTTAAAATGAGCAGTTAGATCTAATGATATCTGAGATCAACCGATTTTTCAGCTCAGACTGTAGACGAGTAAAAAAATCATTTCCCGTTCATCACAAGAGTACTTCTCAACTCAGGCGGCCCAGGTTGACCACCTCTCTCCCAGCTTTTGGCTGGGCCCCAAACTCTGGTCCCAGCTCTGGTCAGAAAGATGGTAGACATGGCCACCCATCTGTGAGTGACTGACATGCATCTTAGTTGAATGTTTCAGTTTTACTATAAACACTTCAGTCACTCCTGTTGCATCCTGAGACACAAAGGAAGGAAATCACAACCAAGGCTATACCCCTCTCATCCTGCAGGTGTGAACAGCAAAGAGATTGTAAAATGCTCAGAGGCCATGACTGACCTTGTTGGGGATGTCCCATCTTCTCTCTTCCCCTCGGCTTTAGCCGTCACCTAGGAGTCCATGTTCTCTGCGGGGTTTTACCTGCCAGTCTCCTGACCCCGACACTCCTTTCTTGGCTACTTCCTCACTCCTTCCACTCATCCTTCAAGCCCTTCCCTACTAAAACTACGTAGTTTACGTTGTTCATCTCGGCATTGTGGGTAGGAGACCACATCTGCCAACATCATCCATGAGCCTGCAAACCTCACTCAGGGCCTAAGCCCATGACATTAGCTCAACTAGTGATGGAAAGAACAAAAACCACAACACAATGCATCTGATAGGCAAGCGCTGGTGCAACCAGGACAATGGGCTGTCCAACTGGCAGGGGTGGTCCTGGCCCAGTGAGCTGGAGAGGCCTCCGGGAGGGCTGCCGGGGGGAGGAGGTCACCGTTTTGCCTACCTTTTTGGTCTTCACCGTGGACGTGCAACAATCCCCCCCGTCGTAGTTGCAGAAGGCTCTGTTGTTGATGGCATCACAGTAATTGTCTCCCATGAATGGCTAGATGGGAGGACAGAGGCAGGAAGGAAAGGTGCCTGTTAGCATCATCCTGAAGTGAGTGGAGGGGGTGGCCCCTGTCATCATCCATCATCCAGCTGCCTCTCGTCTTCTCACGGACCGCCACCTGGCGTCGGATCTCAACGTCCCCTTGAATAAGTTAACACTTCTACATATTTGAAGACTCTTATCAAGCCAAGAGTTCCCCAACTAAGTACAGTTACCCTAGGAGACACACTCCTGTATACTGGGGGATGCTAAGCCACCAGGTAGACCCCTCACATCTTCCTAGAGGGGCTCATTTTACTTGAATAAATGATAATACAATTTGAGTCCCCTTGCCCCACTTTTCCTGGAAGCAGGTAATTTAAAAAATCATTTATAATAAAATCTGCACAACTATCTTAGAAAGCTGAATGTAAATTGCTCAAGAATGGTAAAGATCAAACGCTAGTACTAGGAACTGGGCACTGTGGTCTGAGTGTGACTGAGGGCCTCCTCCCCTCTAACACAAGTGCACAGAGGTGCTTGAAGTCACATGCTTCACACGTGTGTCTTCTTGTGTTCCCTGTACAGCACCGAGGTAGGCCGTCCTACCCTCACTTTACAGATGAAGACTTGGAGACTCAGAGCAAGAGAGGGATTCGGCCATGATCACATGGGCAGAGGCAGAAGTGATTTAAATTTCAGCTCCCTGTTTTCCTCTCTGCCATTTTATGCTCTGTCATGTGTTATTTTTCTGTTCCTCTAACTCTGTGATGCTCTAAAGATGGGGAAACGATGGCAGGGTTAAATCATTATGCATCCTGACCCAGAGCCATCACGGTGGGGAGGGGAGTCTGTGAACCCCGCCCAAAGTGCCTGTATTTCCCCACTGGAACACTCAGCATGTGGCCTCGTATGGTCTGTTGATGCACCTCAGCTCCTCAAAGACATGGGCAAGTGTCCAGTTCATCGTCTCCCAACAACCCAGTTGAATGCTGGGCACGACTTTGGATCTTAGAAGTGTCTTTGAAACAGAATGGAATTGTGCTGGCATAGTGAGAAGGCAGCTGTCAGTGGTTTGGAAATCCTGGGTTCTATCTAACCTTCCAAATCTCAGCCAACTGGGTGGTTACTTGGTGGTTCTGGCTTGAATGGCTTATCTCCTCTGGGCTTCAGGACTCCCAATAGTGACGAGGCAGCGTTAGTCCACTGATTTCTCCCTAACAGTGAACATCCCCTTCCTCCCATCAAAGACAGAATTGTGTCACTCTTTAAGATACAGAAATAGATGAGAGTGAGCCCCTCAAACTAAAGTCCGGGTTGGGGTCTCTAATGCTCAGTGACTCATGGATGGGGAAGATGTCACCAGGTGGCCAAGATGGCTGCGTCCCAGCACTACTGCTGTGATTCAATGGTCACCCCTCCCATCCATTTTGCTATCCTAGATTTCCAAGCAAAGTGCCTGGCAAATTGAACAAAATTGTATCAAATGTACATTCCTAACATGTTGCTTTAGTAAAATGATGGGCGAAGCACGCACGCATGCACGCATGGATAAACAGACGCATGGACAGATGGAGGGCGTCTGGAGACTCCACAGAGGACCCAGGGAGAGCACAGTGACTGTCCTCACCTGACCAAGAGGTCATTTTAGTCTCAGCACTTAGAGGAGTGTCGGGCACATACTCGGCACTCGGGGACGCTGTGATGAATGAGGGAGTAACCACTTTGGCCACGGTTTGGGTCGGAGGGCTGCAGGCTCAGGGTCCCAAACCCTTCTTGATCTTGGCTACCTCTAGATACTCCAGGTTGAGGGCCCCTCCTTAGACCCAGCCTTTGTATCTCTGCTAAGCATACTTTTCAGACCCAGACAGAATACAAACTACTAGCTCGGGGCTAAGGAAGGAAGGAGACGAGGGGGCACCTGCAAGGGCAAAGGCGATAAGCATCATTGGCAGGGCTCAGAGCCTGACAGGTGAGGGTCTCTTAGTGCTGAGTCAAAGGATGGATTGAATTCTGTTGTCACACTAGTTGCCCAGACCGCCGACTCAGCAGAATGAGTGCCCAGGTAACCCAAGCTCCCTTTGCCCGAAATGCCGGACTGATCCAGAGAGATGGGAGGAAGCAACAGCCACATGGCCCTTGGCCTTGGCTGTGCTGCTCCTGGCTGACTCTTGGGAGAATGGGCTTCTTAAAGACTCCAGTGTCAAGTGCCCTAAAATGCCGCAGGAGGTCCTTAACCAATATATAGAAAAAAATGTGTGGTCCATAGACTTTGTGACACTTACAGGTCAGGGGATGGCTCATGATCAGGAGAAGACCTAGTGGAAAAAAAAAAAAAAGGACCCGCCTGAAAGTCAGGAGACCTGGGTTCATGCTTTGGCTCTGTGTCTATATGCTGGGCCACCCTGGGTAAGCCCATCCCATCTCTGGCCCACAATTTCCAGTGTGTATAACAAATGAATAGGATTGAGATCACACTCAGAACCCTCCCTGGCCCTGGCTAGGTAGCATCGTTGGTTAGAGCATCATTCCAACATGCCAAGGTTGCAAGTTCGATCCCTGGTTAGGGCACATATAAGAATGAACCAATGATAGCATGAATAAGTAGAACAACAAATTGATGTTTCTCTCTTTCTCTCAGTCTCTGTCTCTCTTCTTTCCTCTCTCTAAAAATAAATTTTAAAAAAAGGAACCCTTTCTGTTTTGGCATTCTATCGAATTTTAGACCAAACCCAATTTAGGTCTCAGTTCCGCCATCTTTTTTTAAAATTTATTTATTTATTTTTGAGAGACAAAGAGAGAGGGACAGATAGAGACAGACAGACAGGAAGGGAAAGAGATGAGAAGCATCAATTCTTCATGGCAGCACCTTAGTTGTTCAATGATTGCCTTCTCATATGTTCCCTGATTGGGGAGGAAGGGGCTCCAGCCAAGCCAGTGACCTGTTGCTCAAGCGAGCAACCTTTGGGCTCAAGGGAGTGACCTTGGGCTCAAGCCAGAGACCATGGGTCATGTCTATGATCCCATGCTCAAGCTGGTGAGCCTTCACTCAAACCAGTGACCTCAGAGTTTCAAACCTGAGTCCTCAGCATCCCAAACCAATGCTCTATGACTGCCTGGTCAGACCACTTCATCTTTAAATAAAAGGTCAGCTTTAGATCACCTGGGAAAGCATTTCTGTTTCTGACAATCTAAGAATTTCATCAAATACAGAGTTTTCTAGAGCACAGTCTAGTCCTTTTCACCTGCCTTTTCCTGAGTGGGCTCTGGGAGGCCACAGAAATTTGGATGTCAGCCTGAATGGGATTGCGGGGGGGCTCCTTTCACCACCAACTGAGAAGAACCCCAGGGGTATGGGGGTGCAGAGAAATGTATTTTAGTTTTATGAGAGGCACTTCCTTGAGAACACAGATGACATCCCAAGTGCCCTTCTCCTCCCAAGCAGTCCCTGATGCGCAGAGACAGATCACAATGGCAAATTCCAGGGCATGCTGTGAAGTCAGAGAGAAGCAGGGTCGGAGAGCAGCGTCCATTCTCAGCTCAGTGGCTGGGTCTAAGGCGTCCGTATTACTTCCGGGGTTGAAGCATATGGCTGAAGGAAGTGATCTCTAAGATGCTTGTCAGTCAAGTGGGAATGGGGGGGGGGGGACCCTGCCTCATGCAGTTCTTTGAAGGTTAAATATGATAATGTTGGTAACATTCCTGGCATATTACAGATGCTAAATCAATATGGCCTCCCTCCCACCCTCACTTGCAAATGCAATATTATGCTGAACACAGGCTCAGGGGGCAGAAAAACCTGGCTTGGAATCCTGATTCTGTTACTCATTAAACATCTTTTTGAGTATGTTTGTTGATATCGCTATGCCTCAGTTCCACCGTCTGTACGATAGAATCGCTGATTCCTGTCCAAGAAGTCAGTTAAAGGGATGTTTACAGTGTTCAGCAGGTACAGTCAATGGTAGCGTGATTAACATAACGATAAAAGTAGTAATATCTCTAGAAACTCACCTCACAGCCTTTGACACAGTGGATCAGAGCAGGGTGAGGATACCACTTGAGACCAGCCGTGCAGACAACTCTCTGCAGAGAGAGGGAGAGAGGTCAAATGGGTTTGGTGCCTGGAGGGAGCCCGTTCTCTGTTGGCACCACAGTCAACCACACCACCTCTTCCTGGATTGTCCACGTCCTGACCTCACTTTAGCATTTACGTGGAGAATTTGGTCCTTGCAGTAACAGGAACTATAAGATGAAACAACCTTCCTCCGCCTTTGCTGCAGGTGTCCTGACTCTGTAGCTCCCTGGCAGGAATAGTGGCTGACAGGAAGCAGACTGGGGGATAGAGACAGGATCAGAAAAGCTGAGGCTGATTTTTGACCCATGGATAAAGCTGGGGACAGGGTGGGAGGTGAGAGGAAGGAGGAAGGTGGAGTGTGCGCATGTGCAGGAGAGTGGCTGCAGCAGGGAGAGGGGAGGGTGGTGAAGAGCAAGGCAGAGGAGCACTCCGGAAACCCTTTCTCAGGATCACATTAAACCCATTAAGATGGCACACTCTGTGGTGCCACCTTGGATCTCACAATCCAGATCTCTGAGGTTCAGGGCTTGGGACTCTACCTTTTAAAACCAAGGCTCTAGATGATGCTGATTCACACAGCGGTTTGAGCTCTGGAGCAGGAATGAACTCACCTCTGATTGGGAACCCGGGGAGATGGAACCCTTCCAGCCTCCACCTGCCACCATGCCATATGGGCCTGCCCACGCTTCCCTGAGGTTGCCCACGCTGTCCTGCCCTGTCCCTGCCACTTTGTTCTTGCTGTTCTCCACCCAACTGCTCTTCCCTATCTTCTCACCTGGAGGATCTTTAGTTATCTTTGAAATCTCTGCTTGAGACTTCTTTGTTCTGTAGTGCTTTCCCTCCGCCATCCTCAGGCCGAGCTCACAGGTGTGCATATATGAATTGGTTTATAGCCCCCTTTAATAATACTAATTGTTGTTATGATAACGACAACTAAAATGTATTGAATGCATTTGTAGCGCTAATTGCTCTATGCATTATCTTATTTATTTCTTGCAGGCCATAAGGCGGGCATTAATCTCGGGTCAGAAGGACAATAAATTCCCCAAGCTCCTAGCTGTTAACTGAAGAAACCAGAATTTGACACCTGGCAATTCTTTTGGAAATGATTTAAGGCAGCTCATAACATCACAGCCAACATGATGATCATTTATAAAGTTGGTGGGAAAAAAAGCTAAAACTAGGTAGACAAAATTGCATCAGGAACGGGGCTAATGTAACCATCCTAGAAGCTCCCGTCTCTGGCCTCTCCTAGATGCCTTGCTTTTCAAGGCAACTTACAATAATTTCTTTTAAAAAGTCAAAAAGAAGATAAAAATGATCTGGAGGCAAATGCCTAGATTTGCAACGAGAAGTAACTGTGTTGGGAGCCAGCCATGGTAGTCTCTATGACCAGGGTTTGCTCTCCTGGCCCAGGGCCAGCTGATTCATTTAATTAAAAACAAAAAAACAAAAAACAGTCACATGGGCTCAAATATGGAAAATCCATGTGACCAGCTTATTCCCTCCCTGAGGGCAGACCGATAGTGGACCCAAACTGTCAGTAGGTTTCTTGGTGAGCTTGGAACAAAGGGAACCATGTGACCCTGAGATCTGGCTAAGACTGGGTTGGGTGCCTTTCCCTCTGCCCTACAACAAATCTGTTTCAGCCTTGGATCGCCTATGCTTAGAATGGTGCCCAGCACATGGAAAATGTCCAATAAATATTTACATTTTAAATGAATGAATGGACCCATCTCAAGATAGAGATGAGTTTATCAATGGACTATATTTTCTTGTCTTCCTTCCTTCTCAAGCATCCAAAGAACATGTACTCTGCCTCACAGAGTCTAGTTTAGGGAACCAGTCTAGTGTAGAAGGGGTTAAAGATCTTGGACAAACAGTCTACCTTGAAAATCTGCCAACCAGTCTTGAAACGTGAAATCTGCTCTCTAGCCCCTTACTGCCTCTACTGAGTCTACCTTCTAATAGACTTATACAAGGTGATAGATGGGAAGGATCTCGGGTATTGAGGTATGACAGGTGTGGATGACTTAAAATTGCCCTGTAAATTATCACTCTGAAACCTGGTTCTCCCATCTGTCAAATGGGTACTGAAAATGTCATAGGCGTGCTGTGATGATGTGGTGAGGTGTGGAAATGGGTAACCTAGAACTGACTGCTTTAAGTTCTTGAGATGTTAGATATCTCTGTCTCTCCCCAGGACTAGGCATGGAGCACAGACCGAATGAAGGAATGTGAGGACCCTGCCTCTAGCTCCTTTCCTCTCTTGCCCCCTGCTCCCTGACCACGGGGCCAGAAGGAAAGAGAATCACCTGTTTTCATTTTCTGGGAAACTTTAACCAGACTTTCATCTCTGGGTCTGACAGTCTGATCCAGCCAAATTTCAGGGATGTTGGAGGGGCACTTGGTAATAGTTCAAGTAATAGAAACAGCAGGGTTCGGATCCACTAGGGATTTAATGCCCATCCCTCCCCCTGTTTATTTGGGAGCTAATTTAATCCATCTGTAGGAGTGTCCTGATGTGGTTGTACATGTTTCTGTCAGTTGAGGTTTACTTGACGTGAGTTCAGAAAAAGGACTTTTATACTATCTGCATGAGCCTATTTATCTTTCCAAGGTGTTTGGATTTTCCACTATTCCTCAGGGCTGCACGCCCCACCTGTCTCACTACAGGGCCCCTCTGTGTGCGAGGAGAACTGGCAAAGGGGACAAGCAGCAGGAGATGAAGGAAAGGCAAAGCTGTTTACACCATAGGTCGGGAGGTCCCAGGGGGCCGCTCAAACGTCAGCCTTGTTCCTCTTGATGCCAGTGACACCTCTAGCCCTGCCGGGGTCCTTTCAGACTAGGCTTTGTAAGGCAGTTTTCATGTCTTGCCTTGGTGCAGAGGAAGAATACACTGTCTTCCTAGCTTCAGTGACCACCAGCACCAATGCCACCACCATCGTCATTGTCAACGACACCAGCACCTCCCCCCCATCAATAACACCAGAACTACCACCATCACACCACCACCACTGTCATCATCTTCATCATCACCAAACTCATCATCTTCATTGTCAGCGACCTCAGCATCATTATCCATATTCTTATCAACACAGAATTCTCTATTAAGCAAATAATATGGTCCAGGCTCTGTGCTCAGAACTTCCATCTATTTGATTCTTATCATAACTATGAGATAGGTACTAAGTTTGACTCTGGTTTGCACAAAGGGAACTGAAGCACAGAGCAGTTAAACAACCCACCCCAACTCATCACATAGGTGATGACACATCGGATTACACCGATGTCTATCTGATTTCCAGGTCTCCACTTTGAACTCCACACTCTCCTTCAAATTCCCCTAGCCCCCGAAGCTGTAAATATAAATTAGCTTCTTCTTTTGATCAATGGCAAGACCAAGGTTCAAAAAGGTGGAGAGGCTCTGAGACAAGCGTAGGATGGGGCAGAGTGCCTAAAAGATGAATCCCAGACAAGAGGGGTCCCAGGCAGAACCATATATAAGGAGGTGTGTTAAGGGAGCCTCCTCCCGCTGAGGCTTAGATCTGATACCCCTCCTGATATTTTCTAAGATGAGTCCTCTTTTCTCCTTGACTTTTTCCTTGGTTTGTGGGATCTTCTGTGAGTGAATTGTATCATTTAACTTAAATATATATATATATATATATATATATATATATATATATATATATATATATATATATATATATATATATATATATATATCCCCTTACTTTTTGCCTTTAGTTATCAGTGACTGTGCATCTGGCTTTCTCCTAGGCAATCTTTTTGAAAGCCGAGGCATTCTCCACCCTGTATCCCTTGTATTTGAAGGATACCTGCCATTTCAAGGGAGGTAGGTGCCCAATCGAGGTTTTCAAGTAAGCAAATGGACAAATGAGCAGATGAGTGAATGTATGACTGTATCCATGAGTGTGTGAGAAATCACAGGATTCTGGACCCATCTCTCCATCGGTTAGCTTCTCCTCCAAGGTGCATGATATCCCTTTCTATACACTGGATGGCCACTGAACCATTCCAACCTCTGACCTAAAGACACTTGGCAGGATTCTCCACGGGGCTGTCTTCTCTTCAAGGAATGGATTCTGCAGCCTTTGTCTGCAAGTGTTGCATGGGTTTATGATTTATAATGTGGGGGGAGAGGGTAGCCTTGCAAGATGGGTGCAGGAGAATTAGCCTCGGGTTCAAATTCTGACTCTACGACATCATTTATGTGAACTGGGAACAATGACAATTGAGAAACTACAGCTGCTTCTTCCACGAGTGCTGATAATATTTACCTCATGGGCGTATAATGGAGAGACAGTGAGCTGGCATATATGAAATCACCTAACAAGCAGTGCCTACATACCATAGATAGTCAATAAATGGCAACTTCTTTTTTCTTTCCTTCATTCCCTCCTTCTTTCCCTTTCTTCCTCCTTCCATCATTCTTCCTCCCACCCCTCTTTTAGAAGCCAGTAAGAATCCAAGAACCTACCTACCGAAAGGAATTAGAAGCCTCTGAGGCTGTGAGCAGCATTTTCTCTTGGGACACTCTCCGAGCACCCCTGAGCAAGAGGACGGGCAGGGCCCATGGGAGGTGCCCTGAGGGGCTGCTACGGGAGAGCCTGGGCCTGAGTTCCAGATGCTCAGGGCCAGAAGAGTCTATCTCATTCGAAGGTTGCAAGCCAACAGCTTCCAGGCTACCCAACCCACAGAAATGTTTGGCTTGGCACACAAAGTCCTTAACAGAAGTTAAAATTATTTGCCAATATTAAAAAAAAAAAAAAAAAGAAGTGATTTTATATTTTTAAGGACTCCAGATTTCTTGTACTACAGAAAAAATGGAAAGTCTGGCCGTCCTAGGCCCACAGTTCTACCTTGCCATGCTCGACAGAAGTGCCCCCTTTGGAAGCATCCTGTATTCCTCAGTTTGCCCCAGTCCCCACCATTCCCTGCAGTCTCTCCAGCATTCAGCTTGACGGGCATCTCAATCTGTCCTTGGGTTTGTATCGTGTTGTCTCATTTATTAGATTGGAAGAAGATTTCTCTGTATCACTTTCAAAGTGCAGGGGTGTGTGGGGGTGGGTGGGGGGGTTTCCATGGGGGAGTACTTTAAACACATAAAGGGATACAGTGTTGTGTTCTTTTTTTTCTTTCTTCTTTCTTTTTTTTTTTTTTTACAGGGACAGAGAGAGAGTCAGAGAGGGATAGATAGGGACAGACAGACAGGAACGGAGAAAGGTGAGAAGCATCAATCATTAGTTTTTCGTTGCCGTCAGAACACCTTAGTTGTTCATTGATTGCTCTCTCACATGTGCCTTGACCACGGGCCTTCAGCAGACCGAGCCATCCCTTGCTCGAGCCAGCAACCTTGGGTCCAAGCTGGTGAGCTTTTGCTCAAGCCAGATGGGCCCACGCTCAAGCTGGTGAGCTCGGGGTCTCGAACCTGGGTCTTCTGCATCCTAGTCCGATGCTCTATCCACTGCACCACCGCCTGGTCAGGCCAGTGTTGTGTTCTTAATGAAAGTAAAACTAAAATATGTTAGTACACCTGAAACTAATATAATCTTATCTGTCAATTATATGTCAATTTTTTAAAAATAAGCAAAACCAAACAGAGATTACCTTGGTGGGGGAGGCATTGCCTGGCACAGAGAAAGGAAGGGTCTGGGAACTACAGATGTGCCCATCCTGACCTGGGTACTGGTTTCATGAGTGGACACAAAAATAAACATTTACCAAGCCTTATGCTTCGGACGACCATGCAGGTTATAGCTCAATTAGAAGCAGAGAATCTCAGCTCTGTTTGTGAAATCTTATTTGTTAAGTTGGGAAGTATGTACATGAGTGCTTGTTATATTTTTTCTAAGTCTTCCTGAAATATTTATAGTAAATTTGACTACCACTATGAATAATTAACCTACGTATTCCACATAAAAAATAAAGTGCTTGGCGGGCTTCCCCCATTCAGCCCACCTGCCTGGTTCCTGCAGATGTTTGGATTTGTGGCTCTCGATCTCGGCCTCTCTTTCACAGATGGGAATCTGTGGTCTAAAAAGTGACAGGGTTTGTCCAAGGACATACAACAAGAAGGTTCCTGGATTTGAACTAGAACCTTGGTCACTCCACTAAACAATCATAAATATTTAGTGAGCATCTACTTCTAGACTTTGAGGGACACACCTCAATACACCTGCCTTCACAAAGGTCAAGGTTGTGGTGTGCTGGTCATAACACATCTCAATGGCGACAGTCCGCTCATCTAAGTAGTCATCATTCTCTCCGTATGTGCCGGTAGTTGTAGAGTGATAAACACTGAGCCCATCGTGTGATGGACACCAGTGGTAGGCTGTAGCCCACTTGCACGCACTCACAAGAGGCAATAGCGTTTCTCTCTTCCTAACTTTGTGTGTAGTGACAGCAACTTGGAACCCCTGGCATTTGCCATGGTGGGAATATTTACACCACAGTAACTGGCAAATGCTACCAATCAGTGTTCATTTTCTGGGGAGAAGAGCCAGTTGCTAACCATTCACCAGCACGTTCCTGGCAAGTGGTCAGTAAACATTCTGCCTTTATTATTATTATTGCCCGTTCATGGGAGGCTGTGCAGACAGCTGGAGTAACCTGCAGCACGGGACTGACCTGGGTTCCCTCCACTCCTCTCAGGCACGAGGCTTCCATCTCTGTGACTCCATTCCCTCCACTGTGTGTGCGTGTGTGTGGTGGTGGGCCTGGGTATGGAAATAAAAGATGGAAAGTGCCTGATCCAATGCCCGGGTCACAGTAGGAGGCCATGAACGGTCAGTTCTTGCCTCTTACTTTCGTACCCTGGGAAGAAGGTGATGGGAGTGGAAGCAGAGCCTTGCCCCTGACCATCTGCCTCACACCGGCCTCAGAGGCAGACCCACAGAGGGCAGAGCCATCCGGGGGCGCCTCAGCCCAGCGACTCCCGTCCACGCCAGCAGCCTCTCCCCACACAAGGGGCAAGTGTGTGGCGGAGGCCAGCGTCTCTGCTGTATTCCTGGAAGTCATCAATCTCTGCCCTTCGCCCTCCTCCCTTTTTCTACCACATTTTTTTTCCTCCTGGATAATGAGGCCTCCGGAGACTGGTGGAGGTCTGAACCTCGTTATGGCTCTCTCAGTAGGCCGGCATCAATAAAGGCCGGCAGACCAGGGGACTGGGTGGGGGCTGGGGAGGGCAGGCAGCGGGTGGGCAATTGGGGAGGGGAGCTTGCAGGCTTTCCAATCCCTGGATTTATTTCCCAGTGAATTATAACTGAACTCTTCAGTGCCCGGGGCTCACAGAGGGGAGGGTGGGAATCCACAGCGGGCAGGGGGGTGCAGCAGAGCAAAGGCCTGAGTGGAAGCCGGACCAGGGGAACGTGGTCTGGATCAAGCAAGTAGGCCCTTGGGTCCTCCTGGGTGTGAGCTGCGTTCTCCTGGGTCTGCCCTGTCTTTGGCAAGTGGGAGACAGGGTAGGAGAGCCAGAGGGAGGTGGGGTGGGGGAGGAGCTGTAACCATGAACCTGGCTCTGCTTCCTGTGTGACCCTGGCATGGTCCCCTCCTCCCTGCTCCTCAGTCCCTCCATGTGTAGAGTGAGGGCTTGAACTCGGTGATCTCCTGCCCCCTTAGATGCTGATGCACAGGCAGGCTCTGTGCTCTGTGCATGCTGTGGGGCGTGTACATCAGCCTTCACTGGGGCATTCGGGAGACCCACGCAGGACTCTGGGAAGGGGTGGGGACAGGCATGTTGAGTGGAGAAAAGGGTGAAGGAGCCTGACCTCAGAAAAATGGGGCTGGCCAGTAGACGCAGGGGAGACTCAGAGTCGGAGAGGCAGAGAGCCCAGGGAGACAGAGGGGGTAGACATGGGGGGGAATGTGGGTCCGGGGAGGCAGAGCAAGGTGACACCCATGTCAGGAGAGGCAAGAGAGAAACAGTGACAACAGCGGCAGAAATGGGAGGTAGAGCCGGTGCCGGGACAGAGTGCCACAGAAGAAGGGGATAGAGAGAGGAGAGGAGAAGCACGCTGGGATGCTCAGGGCAGCGGAGGGAGGCTGGCCAGGCCCAGCGCCAGGTCTGTAGGCCCGGAGTGCTGAGCAAGCCCTCACCATCGTGCCCACGGCTCATCTGAGAAACAGGACACCCAGTATCAGGTTCTGCCCGGTTATCCAGGCTGTGATCAGTGGCAGGCGGGCAGACAGCGAGGCTGCCCAGCACCCAGGCAGAAAGTCTGGGCCAGAGACGCAGCTGAACCTTGCCCTGCACCCCTGCCTCCCTCTCCTGTTTTCTCCAGGCTAAGGAACCAGTGCCCAGAACTGGGATGTGGCCTGGGAAGCGTGTTGCCCTGGTCGGACGAGAGCGGGATCCCACCTCAGTTCCGGGGGCCCCTGACGGATCACATAAAGGAAAGTGCAAGTGGCCGGCCCTAAAATGAACCCGGGAAATGGCACTGGCTGCCAGGAGGCGAGGCTCTCATGGTCTGACTGGGGCAAGCCAGCCTGGCACCTCAAGAAGAGCAGGGTGCTTGGGCTCAGGCTTAGGTTCGAGGTCTCCCTCCCAAGACGTCGGTGCTCTGCACCCCGCACCATGCAGCCATTCTGAGAGTGAAACACAGTCTGCGTGCTAAGTGCTGGCCACAGGCACAATAGCAGGTGCTTCACAAACAATAGTTATTACTAACTCCTCATATCACATATTAATTGCTTTCTATCAAACAACAAAGTATGGGAACAGACACTGGAAACCCAAGCTATGAGTGTGGAGGTTCTTCAAGAGGCTATCCCAGAGAAGCCCAGTAACATCACCGTCACGAGGACAGATTTTCCAGACAGACACGTGTGTCCTGACTCCGTGCTTTCCCCTTACATGTTTGTGTCTCGGTCTCCTCATCTGTAAACTAGAAACATCAGTCCTCTTATTCCTGGCTGGCATCAGGATTCAGTGGGACCATGCATCAAGGGTCCTTAGCACAGGGATCAACAGAAGGGAAGTATTGAAATACTTCAGGACTGGAGAAATGATTGTGAGCACATCCCCACCCCATAGGGAGGTGTGACCATTTGTTCATGTAACATATGGAAACGCAGGACCAGGGCAAAGTAACCGTTCAGCAAAGTCATTTTCCTCCCCTTAGCCCCATGTGGGCAGTTCCTGTCACTCACCTCTGCCCGTGCTGGGTTCAGCCAGTAGGGGATGTCACGTACAGTCACGTTCACTGGCAGGATGATGGGCTCGCTGTTGTGGTCCAGGCACGAGGTGGCACACTCCGACCCTGAGGGGAAGCAGAATGTGAGGTGGCAGCCTAGTCCTCCAGTCTTCTGAGTCCATGGGCTGCTCTCATGCAGTGTGGGTCCTGCCATTTTCCAGTCCCCAGGGGCCTGGGCTGTCCCACCCTGAGGGCAGGGGAGGCGTGAACCCCCAGGGGGCTGACTGCTCTCCCAGTCTGTTCCCTTGTCTCCTGTCCGGATGGCACCCACCGCCATTCTTATCAACCCTGAGCCCAGTTCAATCTTGTTCCTCCTCTGCTTGAAAGTCTTTCAAAGGTTCTCCCACATCCAGGACAAAGCCCAAGCCCCTTGCCCTGGCATCTGTGGCCTCCCGCGATCTGGTCCATCTCATCCCCCGTTAACCACCCTCATGCTGTGGTTAGTCCAACCGGCTGGATTCTCCTGTGAGCCCCAGACGTCCTCACCTCCAGACTTTGTTCCCACTCTCTCCTCCTGAGTCACCCCACCATCTGCCTTCTCACAGTCAGATCCTATAGGCTTCAGGGCACCGTTCAAACCCTCCGAGAAACCTGCCCTGATGTGTGCGTTGAGGAAGGGCAGTGTTCGGCATGACCAGTCTCCCTTCAGGGGTGGTCCTACCCTCTCAGGCCTTTTTTCCACAGTTCCAAGGATACCCCAGGAGGGCAGGGGCGAGGCAGGATCATCTCTGAGCCTAACCTGGTGCCTGACTCACGGGCATTGCTCAGTGAGCCCCAGCCAAGTGGACAGCGACCACATGAAGGCAACACCAGCTCCTCAGCCCCAGGTGTTCTATCTGCACAGGCCTGTGTTCAATGCCCTTCCCACTCTTCTCCAGCTAGTGCATGGCTAGTGACCCTGCCTGCCTCACTCCTTCTCAGAGAGGACCTCCATGCCTTCCTGAGAAGTCAAATCCCCCTCACGGACACCCACGACACCACTTGTCACATCCCCCTTCCCATTGGCTTGGGGGCTGCTACGTTATAGCAATAGCTGTCTTCCCTGCTGAACTGTCACCTCCATGTGGTCAGCACAGCCAGTGCTCCTGTTCTGCGCCCTGAGCCTGGCACTGTGCAGAGCAGATGGCCAGCACTCAGTAAGGATGTGCGAAACGAATGAAGGAGACGTTGGGTGGCCGAGTGCATAGGCAGAGAGGAAGTGAGTGAGTGAATCCAGGAATGAGTGACATGAGGGCTGAACAGAGAACAGGCATTTTGGTGTCTCAGGAAGGAGGAAGTGAGTGTGTAAACGGGTGAGTGAAGGCAGAAGTGACTGAAACATGGGAAGTACTACAAAGAACTAAAAAAAATGAATTGACAAAGGCATGGGTGACCACGGGGACAGTGTGAGGACACAGAAGCCCTTGGTTCAGGGATTTCTCCTTGAAGATGGTTAACTTGCAAGCCGTGGGTCGGCGAGTGGACTGTACTTTGGCTCATTTATTCTCTGCCCTGACCTCACACATTCTGAAGTCTCCTGAAAATCATTCCTATCCCATGAGACGTCCCCAGGACTCCGAGAAGGTGCTTATTCATGTGGGCGAGGAACGGAGGTGTTAGAATCTGACCAGAGCCCTACAGAGGGCACTTCCCTACCTTAGTGCCAAGACGACACTTGAACACTGAGGGGTTCACAGGATACAGCTGACTCTTTAAAAAAAAATTTTTTTTATTCTATTAAACATTCTAAAGGCTTCTTCCAAATGTCTGTGTATATGTGTGTAAATGCATGGTATACTATATATGTACATATACACACGTGTACTTGTACACATATACTTATCACGCATGCATAGTCTATTTATCCAGTGTCCTTCCTGTTGCCAGCTTGTCATCCTCTTCAGTCTAAGAGATTCACAGGACTGAAGAGACAATGGGGGGGGTGGCAGGGGCAGGATACATTTAGAACCTCTTCATTTTAAACACAAGAACACGGAGCCAAGAACCAGGAGAGTCTCGCCTTGCCCAGAGGTCCCCATATGCTGCTCATTCTCCTGCAAGTCCATGGGACGGGTATCATCACACCCATTTCACAGGTGAGAGGGCGACGGGTACGAGGCTCAGGTGACGGAGTGGCGAGTGGAGAACCCTTGTCTCTCTGACTCCCGAGCCCAGAGATGGTCATGATGGAGCCCCATAGGGGAAGAGAACGAAGGGCAGCTGTGGAAGGGGACTGCGATGGGGGAGGGGCCAGGGGAGAAGAAAGCGATAGAGGGAATGTAGAAAGACAAAGATGAATGGTAAGAATAAAGGGGAATATCTCTGGGGGGGGGACCTCAGTGCTGTGTGTTTGTTATGAGACCTATCTCCAAGTAGCTGGTAGGGAGCAAAGACAGAGCAAGGCTACAATGATAACAGGAGACGCAGCCTCTGAGAAACAGACAAACGCTGTCTCACCCCAAGGGGGAGAAAAAGGCCAGCGTCTGGCCAACCCAGAGGCCGCTGCTGCCCTGTGTGGTGGTGGTGGGGGGTCCTGTCTTAATTCTGCTTTCTTTGTGCTCCCTCCTCTGCACTCTCCTCCCCTCCCCTCCCCCCAGGACAGGCTGCTGTGTTGTGATATATGAGCTCTAATTGGCATCATTACAGAGCCGTGATCTCACCAGGCCCCGCCTACCTCTCCTTTCTGGGAGAAGCAGGGACAGTGGCAGCCTGGGTGCCCTGCCCACTTTCCCAGGGCCCTGAATGGGCAAGAAAGCCTCCCTGTCCTGCCTGGGGGTTGGGGGCACAGGAGCTGCTCTGGGCCTCCAGCCCCCTAGTCCAACATATACTAACGCAAACCTCACCCCTGCTGACAAGGCTTGTGGTCCAGTCCCTGCCCCAGTCCTTGGGGTGGGTTCTCCCCACAGAGGGGCTCAGCCTGGGAGGGATGTGCGGGGGGTGGGGGGGTGGGAGCCCGGAGTCCTGAGGGAAACCCGCTTTCCCTCTTCCTTCTCCCGCTGTGTCCCACCCACCCGGGCGTGGCCATCTTCATAAAAGGGGCAGTGGGAACACGGGTGGCAGGGGAGGGACGAGGATCAGGGTTCCAATGTCATCCAAGTGTCTTTCCCTGTCTGCTTTGACCATGAAGAGGCTCAGTGGGCAGAAGAATGATTCTGCCACACCTCTGCTGCCTTTACCCACCTCCAGACTGTCCTGGGAGCAAGCAGAGAGCCAGGCATTGGGATTCACCTGTGTGTGCTTGTGATGTGGGAATGCAATGTGCGTACAAAGTGGGCACGAGATATAACTGTGTACGGTGTGTGAGTACGTTTGCCTTTTGTGCATCTTCCTGTGTGTCTGAGATGTTTTGGGGGCATAAGATATGTATGTGCCTGTGATGTATGTGTAGTTACATGTGAGTGGGTGCTGTAGGGGGGGCAGCAACACACTTGTGTGGCATGTGGCTGATGTGTACATGTTAGGCGTGAGTTTACTGAATGATGTGTGTGTCTGGGTCTCTGTGTCGTTATTAGGCATTTGTGCTTGTGTTTATGGACGCGTGTGTAAATGTATCTGAATGTGTCAGTAGGTTCAGACATAAAGTCTATTTTTATAAGTTTTTTAAAGAATGGAAGTAACTTATTCATCAGTGTGTTGTTTTTTTTCTCCCCGAGCTGTTTAATGACAGTCATGAGTATGACTGAATTTCAGTTGCATATCCTGACTAAGTTGAGGGTAAGGACCCCGTCACACACACAAGTGTCCAGAGCCAGGCACACCCATCAGGAACGAGGGAGAGAGGACTGGCCTTGGGAAGGAGAAGCCTACTGGACTCGCTGTGGAAACACCTGTTGCCCCAACCTTCTAGAACGTCTACATTGGCAGGCCTACAAGACTCCACCTCCCTGTAACCCTCCGCCTGTCAGGCCCTTTGGACTGGGGGCGCTGTAGGACCTGCAAGTACCTTCTGAACCATCACAGAGGACGACCGCATACTTGGCCATTCCTGACCCTTGTAAGAGCAGGTCCTCCGGACTCCATGTAGGAAAGAGCGCTGACCTCCACCCCAAGTTTAGGGGTAGAACTTGTGTGCTCTCTGAGGCTGTGTGCTTCCATCTCCACAAAGGAGTGGCCAGCCCCGCCCACCCCCACCCTCCAACCACGGGCCTCGTGTCTGGGCACGAAGTGGTAACTCATTTTGCTGGGTGCGGAACGTGCCAGCTCGGCGTGACCGGGAGGGAGTGTGTGCACAGATAACCTTCTGCTCCAGACGTGCCTGGTGATTGTCCCATAAATCACACCGGCCATAAGGAAGGACATTCAATTCCCTGGGCTTTTCATCATGGTCAATTAGGGAATCAGCCCGAAAGGTCAGCTTCACTGTCCTCAGCTGAGGTCAGGCTCAATGCACGCCCAGTTCCCCAGGAAGCCTCGGTGTCTATGATTAATGCATCTGTCCAGACTTCTGATTTCAACCAGGCAATGCCTGGCATCAAACCCCGGGCCGGGTGCCCCTCACCGTGAGCACTCCGCAGACTGGTCTATTACCACCCATGTGCTATTTTGAAACTATTTATTCATCCTCATTTTGGAGGCAACGGAGACACCATGGAAAGGACTCAGGCTTTGGAGTGTGTTCTATTACCCCTGAGTCTCAATGTTCTCGGTGGTTGACAGTGATGGGGATAAGCTATGATGCCTCTGAAGTGCTCGGTGCAGAGCCTGACTCATTGTAGGGCTGGTGAATGGTTAGTGTTATGCAAATGTGAAGACTAAGAATACAGGCAGCCATACCAAACCACTATTGCTTTCTTATCTCTTCCCCCCTCCCACAGTTCCTTTTGTCTGGAATATCATTTCTTGCCCAACAAGCTCTTTCAAATCCCTTCTGCGTCTAAGTGTCCCTTCCTCCGAGAGCCTTCTGTATCCCCCAAGGCAGCACCAATCAGCTCTTTGTACTCCAGGGGGACCACAGATACTTACCACCATTGCTTCAACAACATTTGTGCCCTTAACTCTCTCTGGGAGAACGGAGTCCAGTCTCCCTCGTCTCTGTTTCCCCAGTGCCTCATGCAGGGTCTCATATGGGAGAGGGACCCCCAGTGAGGCACGAGCGTGGGTCCCCGCAAGACCATTCCCCCTCGCGCTGACCCCTGCGCACCCACCATACCTATGCCGTAGCCTTCGGGGCACTGCACTTGGAGGTTGCTGTTGAGCTGGTGCGGGGCCGAGCACTGGCCCTGCATCTCCTGGCACACGTGGAAGGAGCCGCTCCAGGTGCCATCTTTCCGGCAGTGGATGGTGTTGCTCCCACGGCCCTGAACACCAGAAAAACACGGTCAGGACCAAGAGACACCTCCCGGCTGGAACCTCACCTTCTCAAAATAAAAAATAATATGAATAAGAAAGAAATAAAGGGAACCATTGCTCACCTCCCCAGCATTCTGAAAGTGTTCCAAAACCAATTTCTTAACAGTGGTACAAACCCAACTGCTCCAAAATAAAGGCATGGGTAATACCTCCATTTTACAGGTTGGGAAACTGAGGGAGGGCTCAGTGTGGGAAGGAACTGGCTCCCCAGAGAGCCTAATTCCCACGTCCCCGAAGTCCTAGTTTAGTTTTCTTTCAGAGATTTCAATCAGAGAGGTTTGGTTTGCTGGCTAGTTTTTGTTTGTTTGCTTGTTTTTAACTGAGAAGGTAGGAGCCGAAATGCACCTGCTCGTACAGCGAGGAAGAGCATGGGTCCTGCAGCTGTTTGTGAGAAGAGGGCATACACCATACTTGCTTCCTCTCCACCAATGAGAAACAGCTCACTCCAGGGCTCTGCTCTGTGCTAACTCAACAACCCGGGCCCAGCCGAGAAGCTTGTCCTTGCAGGGCACTTTCCCTTTTTTCTTTCCTTCCTTCCTTTTTCTTTCCTTCTTTCCTTTGGCATCATTCCATTCCATTCCATTCCAGTAAGAAGGGCACCATGAGGGTGGTGCAGGGATACTTCTAGCTGTGCCCTCCCTCAGCTCTTAAATAAGCAACACACAGGTCCTCAATCTCTCCGCAGTGTGGCAGGCACAAGCAGCCTGCGGGCACGGTCCCTTCTGCGTCCACCGCTTCAATGTCTAAGCTGCTAACGGGAGTCCGGCTCTGTTGAAATTGCAGAATTGCCTCTGAATTCAAGGACCACTTCTTCCTGCCCATTCTGTGCCCAGCTCCGTGGGGGCCCAAATGGAAAGCAAGCCAGCGTCTGTCCCAGTGAGCCGGGGAAAAGTCAGCTACGTGAGCAGCCAGCCAGGGCAGGGGGACTGTGCTTGGTGACAGTACTGAGTGTACACAGGAACAGTCTCTGGTTGTGAGAGGGCAAGCAGGGAAGGCTTCATGGAAGAGGTGATACATGAAACAGCATTTTCAAGGAAGCGTAAAATCACAGGCAGAACAGGGATGGAAGGACATTTTTAGGCCAATGGGCATGTGCAAATACAGGGACGCAGGGCTAGCAGCAGAGAGACCCTCAACCCCACTGGTCTTGTGACCCCAAGGAGAAAATGGGTGGCAGAGATTGAGCTGCCAATAAGGTGTGGGACCATCGATGTCAGCTTACATTTGGACTCTGCCCCTTGGAAATGGAGAACCGTGCATGGTTTATGCACGGGGTGGGGGCAGCAGGGGTCCATCTACCTGAGACAAGGCTGTATCTTCTTCGTCTCTGTCAAGCTTAGGATAGGGAGAGACAGTATTGAGGCCAGAGGAGCTGACCGTGGCAACAGTCTGTGGAATGGCTCCTATGCCCTTTAGCTTCCACTGAAGCTCCTGTGTCCGGACCCCAGAGCGTGCCTCCCACCCAACCTTAACTCTGTCTTATTCTCCTGCTTGCTGCTCCCTGCAACACCATCACCAACCTTGACCTTCAGCTCAAATTGCTGCATTCTCGCACTATAAGCCGGTTCACCCTGCCATGCTTCTGTGCTCGCTGCCCTTCTGTCTGTGTGTCCTCTCACTCTTGCCCATATACTTCATCTGGCACAAGCCGTCCTGTCCTAATGGCGCCCAGATTCTGCAGAGCACACTCTGTTAAGGTGTCTGGTGGCATCCCCTCTTTATCATCTGTCCCCCACTAGACGGTGAGCTCCTCAAGACCCAGGAAGGTGCCCTCATCCTGTGTGCGACCTCAGGGCCTTCTGCAGTGCATAATGGGTCCTGGCCCTCGGTTCATTCATTCATCACTCAACAGATATCTATATTCTTTCAAGAACTATTTGTTTAGCAAAAGGTAGGGGAGATAGATGGAGAGTTACAGAATGAATCTGTTTAATTCACGAAGATAACTGGGTGCGTGGGTGAGGAAATAAGTGAGTAGCTGAGTAAATGGAGAAGAGAGGGAATGAGGAAAGGAATGAAATGAGTATGTGCAGGAGGAATGAACACACTATCTAAAAGGGCTGACGCAGGCTGAAGCCCCCTGTCTGGGAAAACAGCTGCAAGGAGACAGGACTCAGAAAAGAGAGGGAGTCCCTGGCCGGGCCTCTCCCGGGCTAGCATGTGGAGGGCCCGATGGCAGTGGAAACCTCTGTCCATGGGACAAGGGTAGGTCATCCTGAGCATGCAGCTGCGGCATGACTTGCTCAGTCCACCCCGAGATGTTCTGTGTGGGCTCAGGATATGTTTTAGAGGCTTCCTATGGCTTCACAGAACCCTGACTCTCCCTCCCAGAGCCCCAGGCTCCAGGAACCATGATTCCACTGGGCCCCCAGGGGAGTAGAAAATTGACCCCAATTTCCTGGAGCCTTGGCCTGAGGCTATGATGCATTTGGCCTCCAGCCCCTGAAGGGCTGCAGACCTCAGCACTACGCAGGCCAGGGCTGGCTGGGGAGCTCCGCTTGCAGCAGAGAATGTGTTAGAACTAGCTGGAATCTGCTCAGGGAATTTCAAACTGGAAAAGGTCTGCTGTAAAAGGTGGGAGCATGAGGGCACTGGTCTCTCTGCCTCCAGTGTCTCTCCCTCCTGCTCAGCTCATCATCGGGCACTTTGTCCTGTTGCCTAAATCCACTTTAAAAGGTTCCTTCTGCTGTGATGCCATATCCTTCCAAATGAGGCAGGCTGGTAGGCCGGCAGTCCAGGGCTGCCACGGCGGAGCCCAGACAGCACACAGGCCCGGTCCCTGGCTGCATGCATGTCCTTCCTCCTGGTCTGTGGTCTGCGGGCCTCCCCTGCTATGGTTCTCTTGCTTCCCACAGCTACACCTCTGCTGTGCCCTCTGCTCAGTAGACTTTCTGGAGCTAATTCTTGGTGGACGCAGGGCTTGCCCAACCACCTGGTGAAGATGAGTAGATCCTGCATGTTGGGTCCAGTTGAACCATGGAAGACCTGACATTGCTCATCCAGTCTGGGAAGGCCCACTGGTGTACCTGGCTACGAATGCACAGTTTTGTCACTAAGGTGAAAGCTTTCACGGGAGGGCTGAGCGTCCCTCAGCACAACAGTTTGCCTCTCTGTGCCTGTGCACCTGTCTGCAAAGAAAGCATGCTGTGCCCTCTCAAACGCTCTTCAGGCCCACAGGTCCACGGAGAGCTGAAGGCTTAGAGTAGTCATAGGATCAGATACCTATTATGTGTCGTGTGTTTTCCAACATCTAGACATCCCTTTAACAATGAGGTCAAGCAGAAATTATGTCCCTTTTACAGATTAGGAAACTAAGGCTCAGCTAGGAAGTGAAAAAGTAAGCTTGGAAATGATGCTGGTATAATGGTTAAGTGCATGAACATAAGGCAAAGCACCTAGATTCAAACCCCGTCTCTGCAACGTCCTACTGTGTCCCTTCACTTCCGTGTCCTCAACTGTTGAACGGGCGTGGCGTCCACTCCCCGAGAATCATCATGAGACTGTGAGTTAGCTTATGTGAAGCATTCAGAGCTTAACATACACATCGGGCTAAGAGTTAGCTAAGCCTTTTAACCACTCTGCTACACTGTCTCTAAGGGTAAGGCAGGGTCACCCAATCATCACCCATGTTTTAGAAATGACAGCGGTGAGAACAGAGAGCCAATGTGCCCAGTCCTGTAGGTGGCCGATGCTGGGACCAGGTCTCTTGACTGTGAACCTCTGTGACTTTACTACCATGGAGGGAGAGGAGAGGAGGTGATGAGATGGAGAATTAGACTTTGTCTACTCAGTAGGAAAAAATAAAGTAAGCAAAATAATGGCAGGAGCAATGTCACCGCATCGGGGCAAGGCAGGACCAGGAAGTGCCACGCAGGCTTAAAGTGGGTGGTTTTTATAAAAAGGTTGACTACCCCTGCTTTAAATAGTTAAGTTTCAGAGGCAGCCTGACTTGGTAACAGGAACCTCAGTCCTTCCTCCCCCATCCAACTTTCCCTCAATGGGCCCACAGCCCCCTCCTCTGCAAAACGGGCAGTAATGCCAGATAGTGTGGGATTTAAATGAAGTCATCTCTGCAGAGCACGTAGCCCAGCCACGGACATGGAGTACATGCTCAATACGTTGCAGCTGCTGTTAATTAGTAATTAGTCGCCTCTGTTCCCTGTCAATGGCCTCACACGCATGTGTTCCCTCCAAGATAGGTACAGAACGGGCAGAAAAATGTGGCTTGTGTGATGACGTGGTTAGGAGAGCTGAGACTTGAAGATCTGACTCTGCTGGTAATTTGCTGTGTGACTTGGGGTAAATGCCTTCCCTTCTCTGGGCTCCAGTGGCACCATATATAAAATAAGTGGGTGGCAGCAGGGGTGGGGGGCTCTGTGATCCTGCCCACTGCTAATATTACCTGGGTCGGTGATGTTTCTGACTTCCCTAGGAAGCCTTGTGTGCTTGGGGAAGCACTTGACCACCTGAAAATGCGACGTGGCACCTGCTTGCAGAGGCACTGTATATGAGAGATATGCCGTGTCCACCGCAGAACCCAGAAAGGCAGGGCCAGCCGCACGCCACCAGCGGCCGGAGGCTTTTATAGCCACCCTCTGTGACCCTGTCATGAACTGAGTGTATATCGAGCCCACAGCCATCCTCCTTCCCTTGCTCCTGCTGATTTGCCAAAACCCACCCTAAAGTGCAAGGCTTCGGACACACAGCACTTCCAGCCTTGTCCCCTCCTGCTACAGCCTCTGTGCACGCATCTGCCACAGACCCTGTCCCCATCCCGAGGCGGCCCACTCCTGTGACCACAGACAGAGCCCCACAGTATTTAGGAGAGCTGAGCCTGAATTATCACCTCGGACAGCTCAGCAGCATCTGAGCTGGATTAGTGCTGAGACAATTAGCACTTCTCTGGTCAGCTGGGGAGGAATTCCTGCCTTTGCCACTAGCCTGCCCTGGATGAGCCTAGAGGCAGAGGGGAGAGCAAGGCTGTGCCTGTCACCTCCACCTACTTACTCACAACTGTGGGCCCGCACTTGGCCTCCCAAACCGCCCTTCCTCACCTGCAAAATGGGCAGACCTGGGTTTTTTTCCCAAAGGTTCTTCCCCTCCCCCTCAAAGGTTTCAAAATAAGAGAAAGTCTTCAACACCAGTTTGGTGTCCGGGAAACACTTAAAAATAAGAAAGCTGTTCTTATTAAAGTTCTTTGTCTTGGTTTACAAGGATAATACTATACATTCCAGAGCTGAATGACCCAACAGGGCAGCCACTATACAAATGCGGCTGTTTACATTTAAATTTGAGCTAGTTAGAATCACAGACAATGTCATATTTCATTGCTCAGTCACTCTAGCCACATTTCAGGGGTTCCCTAGCCTCATGTGGCTAGTGGCCACTGTATTGCAAAGCACAGAGAGGGAACATTTTCATCACCACACAGAGTTTTACTAGAGAGCGCTTGTCTGCAGAATCTGAGTAGTCTTACAGGTTTATTGGAGCAAGAGATCAGGTTTCCCGATGGGTCATACGGATCTCACACCCCACATCCTGGTCTCTCATGCGAGATGGATGCCCCCTTCTCTGACTTCCTGGGGCTAACTTTCAAGCCGTTGTCTTTGTGTTTAGGTGCTGTAGGAGCCCACAGACAGCAGCACAGATGATCCCCACTAGAAGTGACCGGAAAGGCAGTGTGTGCCTTCCCCAGGGCAGCCGTGGATGGCGGCCCAGATTGTGGACTGCATGATTCCAAGTGGTACTCGTGGACATACAATGCTTTTTTCAAGAATAAACTCTCAGATAGCAGGTATTACCACTAACACCACCACCCACTGTAGGTATAAGTACACTGACGCGTCACACCTTAAATAATTTCCCCAAGTTTTCCAGCTAGTAAGTGGTGGGGCCAAAGTTTTCCAGCTAGTAAGTGGTGGGGCCAGGATTCGAACTCAGACACGGGATCCAGCATGGTCCTGGCTCCCCAGGAATCCATCAATTGGAGGTTTTATTGGTTAATTTGCGTTTAGTGGTGCTGAGAGAGAGAGTGTGTGTGTGCAACTTCCCGACAACAACCTCCGTCCTCTCTGCCAGGATCTGGAACTTGTTTGGAAGGCAAAGCCTCCCGGTTCCGTACAAGCTATTTGACTCAATGCACTCTGGGCCGTGCGTTTCTGCATGTTTACAGGCAGCGAGAGGGGATGTGAGGTGAATACTAGACTTGGCTCTTCGTCTCCTGGTCTGAGGGCAGAGGAAATTCATTCGCAGTACAAACCAGAAACGTCAATTGTACTAGGAGCCCATCTGGCACGCGCCCCTCATTCTGTGAGCAGGTCAGCAAGCAATACCCTGCTCCTCTGCGTCTAGCCTCTCCGCCGGCTGCCAAACAGGACTGCGCGAGTCGTCTGATAAATTTACATTTTCCTCTCCTTTAAATACAAACTGGCCATGAAAGGTACTTGGCAAGCTCCAGGCAGGCTGGGTTTCAGTTTGATAACATGACCACGGCCAGAATATTATTTGGCTCAGTAGTCGGGGGAACTGTTAGCAACACTTTTATGTAAGGGAGCAAGGGGGAAGTCGGTCGACCTGCGTGAGGCTGTGGTGATCTCGGGCCTGCGCTTGCTCCAGCACCTCCTTCTGCTTCCCTGGCAGTCATGGACGGGGTAGGGCTCAGGGACACACACATCCGTGAGCTGGCACTAGCAAGGGTTTTCAGGTAGTGCCTGTTGGATTCAGTCTGTCCACAGTTGGGGGGCACCTGGGTTCTCATTCTGCTCTGCCGACCCCTGTGTCACCGTGGGTGGCTTAAGTGACTTTTCTCTTAGTGTTCTGAACTAGAAAATGAGGAGATTGGCCTGGATGGTCTCTACTGCTCTGTCATTTACTGAGCCCCGAGGAGGTGCCTGGCACTGTCCCCAGTGCTGAAAACATGGGGGACAATTAAATATGTGGTCAAGGATGTCACAGCCTGGAGTGGGAGTTGCAGGGGACGGTGTATAAAATGAATTTCAGTACACTGTGTCCAGTGCTGGGAGGGGGAACCCTGAGGAAGGTCACTGAGCCCAACAGTGGAGGAGACATCAAGAACAAGTTCCTGGAGGAAGGGTGCAGCTGGAAATGGTGAGATTGCAGAGGTGAGATCATCAGTGTTCCTGGTGATAGAGGAAAGGTCTCAACAGTCACCATGAGGAGTTGGGATTTTACCCTAAGGGAAAGGGGAGCTGCTGGATCATGAGGGCTTTAAGCTGGGGAACTGTCTTTTTTCTTCTTCTTTTCCAAGTGAGAGAAAGGGAGATAGATAGACTCTCACATGCTCCCTGACCAGGATCCGACCAGGATCCTCTTGGCAACCCATGTCTGGGCTGATGCTCTGCTCATCAGGGGCCATGCTATCAACTGAGCTATTTTTAGCACCTGAAGCAGAGGTTCCATGGAGCCATCCTCAGGGCCTGGGGCCAATGTGCTTGAACCAATCGAGACATGGCTGTGGGAGATAAAGAAAGAGAGAGAAAAGAGAAGCTGGAGGGTAAAGGATGGAAATGCAGATGGGCGCTTCTCCTGTGTGTCCTGACCAAGAATCAAACCTGGAACACACACATGTTGGGCCAATGCCTTACCACTGAGCCAACTGGCCAGGGCCACCAGAGAACTATCTTGATCAGATTTATGCTCTAAACAAACCACACTGGCCGAAATGTGGACACCACAATGAAGAAAGACCAGAGCATAGAAGCAGGGAGATGATCAGAAAGCTGCATGGTGGCCCAGGAAAGAGATCTTGGTGGCCTAAGTTAGGGTGGCGGCATTAAAGACAGGTGAGAACTTCAGATGTCTTGGAGGAGCAACAGGTAGGATTTGGTAACTGTTTGGAGGCAGCGAGAATGGTGGTTGGCAGGGCCTGGCATTTGGT
The DNA here is from genome assembly GCA_037038555.1 of Rhynchonycteris naso. Classification (NCBI taxonomy): domain Eukaryota; kingdom Metazoa; phylum Chordata; class Mammalia; order Chiroptera; family Emballonuridae; genus Rhynchonycteris; species Rhynchonycteris naso. Next base: position 17,714,957 of record CM072996.1, read on the forward strand.
ACCCAACAATAATGACGAATGAGGACTGACTGAGGGTGCTACCTGCACTCAGCCCAGCTGGGAGAACTCTGGTCTCACCCTTGTATACCTGTGAGACACGGGCATGGGGTTTGACCCTAATGGGTTGAGTCTGTCAAGATGGAGTTCCTTATGGATTTTGGTTTTCTTTGGAGCCAGCCTGGCTTCCCATTCTTGATTCCCTACATGTCTTACTGGGTGGTACAGGGGTGCTATGTGTAGGGATTAAGGAAAATTAATTCACAGAACTCCAGCAGAGTCTGGCAAGAGTACTGGGCTTTCTCTCCATTACATGTGGATTAAGATAAAATGCAATCCCTGCCATCTCCTTATCTTCTCTCGTTTCCATCATTTTCTCAAAACTGTACTTCTAGTCTATATATGGTTCCCTTTTTCTTGATGCTTGAGGAGCCAAGTGAAGTCTTCAGATAGTGGTAGTCTTGTGACTTTAACTACTTCAGGGACCAATACAGTGGTGATGGTGGCAGAAGGTTGACATAACAGCCTGGGTCACTCCTATCAGAGTAACTTAGCTTTGGTTGAATTTATATATTGGGATTCCATATATGATTTCCTTCATCAAAGCTAAGAATCTCTGAACAAATAAAATATGGGATTACAGGAAGAAAACAAGGGTCAGGGAGATGACAAAGAAAGACCATTAGAGCCTAGTATCTAACTTCTGCTTTGGTATATTGCTATTATACAAATCTGGCATCTGCAGAAGCCTCTCCTGGAGGAGTGGTTCTTGACATACAGCTTAGTCCTTGGTAAGCAGACAGGAGATGGGCCAACGTACTGATCTCAAGTTCAAGAAGTCTTACCTGGGTGGTGTCGCTGTCTTCACACTTGATCCTACACTCGCTGTTGAACTGGAAGCCATCGGTGCACTGGTAGAGCCCATGGAATTTTGGTGGAGGTGGGTCACAAGTCACAGGGACACAAGCTCCCTCCTGCCAGCTGCCATCTTGGGTACACTGTGTCTTGAAGGCCCTTCTTCAAGGAAGAGAGAAGAGACATCTCAAGGACCAAATGGCTAGACCCATGCTCTACCAAAACACCCCAAGTGCCTCTCATTTCCCTTTCCCACTCTCGGTTTTCTACCTGAGCTGTTGGGAAGCATGGGGGCATGTGCAGGGACCAAGAAAAATTCATGCATAGAACTCCTTCAACGGGGGGCAAGCGAGAGTTTCCGAGCTCACAGTAGTTATATGTGAATTAAAATAAAAAGCTAAGCTGTGCTAGCCCTTGTCTTCTCCCTTGCTTCCAGAGTGCCGATTGGTGCCGACACTGATGACATTAGCACCCACCATTTACTGAGCAAGTACTACAGACCAGGCACTGTGCAAGCACTTTCCATTTACACCCTCATTTATTCTACTCAATACCCTGTGTATAACTCCTATTATCACCTTCGTCTTATTGTTCAGATACAGAGGCCCAGAGAAGAGAAGTTACTTGCATGAGGCACACAGCCAGGAGGCAGTTCTTAACAAAGTCCTTTGAGATTCCCATAACACTGAATGGGTTTTGCCTCCAGCAAAGACATGAGCCCTTTCTTCTAATCAGACAACCAGATGCACCTCTCCCGTTCCCTGGAACCTGTGAGTTTGTTTGCGGGCACACTTACTTCTTCGACTTCCGAGAGGAGCTGGGCACGTGGTATCCAGGTTTGCACTTGTACTTGCAGAAAGAGCCCACCTTGTGCTTGTTCTCTCGGCACCGGGTGGTCTGGAGGTCGGCATTGGGCACCGGGGGCGGAGCGAGGCACATGAGCTCACACAGGGCCTCCGGGAAGGACCACAACCCGTCCTCCATACAGGTCAGGAGGCTGTTGTTGCCTGGAAACGACAGACAGGCAAGGTTAGCAGATGGGGGGGTCTCTCTCTGAGAGCCATGCTAACTCAGGGGCTGCCGGGATGGAATCCAACCTGAAGAACCAAAAGATCTTCCACGTGTCATTCCAGACCCTTCCACTTACAACCCTGGGAACCCAGGGAGAGCAGGAGAGCCTCCATGAAGGAGACACAGCTTGAGGAGTGACATATTCCAGGTCCAGAGCAAATTAAGATTCAAAGCTCCCAACTGCTGCTCCGAACGTCCTGTTTAGGAAAGAGAACTTCATACTTCTACTAGCTTTGCCAGGTGGACATCTGAGTCCAGGGATAAAAGCACTTGCCTTCTAATAATTGATAGAGTAAGCTCCCATCAGAATCTACTGAGAGCTCTGACAGCAGCGTGGAGTGCCGTGTGACCTCAAGCAGCCGCTCTGCCTGCGCCAGGATCTGCGCCGCCCTATGGGTCCCAGCTCCCCTCATGCCTGGAAGTGTCAGCGTCGCGGTATCGGACGGTCTGACTTTCTGTTCAGGCTCCAGTGCTCGCGAAGTTTTGCCAAAACAGCTGAGAGAGCAGCATGTCCCCCGCAGCCCATGCCAGCTCTCCCAGACGTGCTGATTGCCACGGGGAAGCTGGCTTGACCGGGGATGTTGCAAATCAAAGTGAAATGCAGGGAGTTGGGCTTCTCTGTATATTATGAGATGCCTGTCTGTATATTATGCCAGGTCATATATTATCAATGCAGACTGCCACCAAACCTCCCCAAGACGATTAGAGATGGACCTCCAACTTGGGTTTCTCAAGCAAACTCTCCTCTTCTGGGTTATCACGGAATGGTGTTGACAGCCAGGGCGGGAAGCGTGAGGGAGGCTCTGGGATTTGGGGATGGGAAGGTCTGATTTAAAGGTGGGGAGGGTGGAGAGATAGGGATGGAGCTGGCGTCTGCTATGCACGGGGTGCTCCGATGTGTGACCTCCTGAATCCTCACAGCGGTTCCCGTCGTATGACACTGTGTATTTGGAACTAGAGGCTCAGAGAGGGAAGTGACTTGGCCAAGTTCTCCTAGTGAGGAAAAGGCCAAACTGGACTTTAAAACCAATTCTGTGTAGCTCTAAGGCAGTTACTGTTTTCAATGGGAAGTCTGCTATCCATGCTTAGCCGAGGCCTTACCCTCTGTTCTGAGGGACACATCCCAACATCCCACCTACAGAAAGAGAACAACCGGTCCTGCCTGTCGTGGTGATTAGAAGACAAAATGCAACGACAGGGACCAAACGTGTCCAGAAAAAAATGCTGCCGAATTTTTAAATTTGATTCTTTCCCTCCCTCCATGCCTTCCTTCCTTCTCTCCTTTCTCTCCTTCCTCCTAGCCCTTGGCCTACATCAGCAGACCCGAAAGGACCAAGTGAGTCACACAGAAGCCATCAACAAACATCCATACAGCATGTACCATACGCCAGTGACAACTGCATATGCCGGGACAAAGAAACAAACAAAACTGAAAAAGAAACAAAACCAAACCTCCCATTCTGACCTCCTGGAGCTTGTATTGTCATTGGGTGGGAGGAACACAATGCCTCACCACACCAGAAGTGAATTATTCAGTGTGCTAAAAGGCAGTAAGCACCGGGACGGGGGCTGAAGCGGGAACCAGGAGGAAGAGGCAGGGCTGTGCGATTTCATGTAAGTCCCCCCCCCCCCCCGCACTGTCAGAGTGATTCATCTGGTGAGCACAAGACAACTTAGTGTCTGTAAACCCCCCGGAGGATCCCACGTTGATAAACTGTGATACTGCAAAAACAAACTCCAGATATTTCTACATCAAGTAAAAGGAGTGAAGGGTGTGGAAGGATGATTCATTTGGCTTCCATAGAAGCAGAGGCTTCCAGAACACCAGAGACGACACACAGCCTGCTTGCATTCTGCATTGCCTCTGTGATTGGGGCAGTGGTTAGGGGTGCCCAGGTGTTGCAAAGGCTTGGGGGAAGAGGGGTCCTAAAAGATCTGAGGGAATATCCTCTCTGAATTTCCCAAGAAGGAGAAAATACCCATGGAAAAAGTATGGGGACTCTTAAGAATTCTAGCATATCTACTATGCAAATCATGAACGGTTGCAGTGAAAGTGGAAGTTCCTCTCTGGCAAGATAACATAAGAACTGCAAAATGTTAATCAAGAGCGAGAAAAAACAAATGCAAACCAGAAATGTAAATGCTGGGTGAGGGTAAACAGGCATGAACTTCGTACCCCAGGCAGGAACTGGGGGTTCAGGACCATGGACATGCCTCTGCCCACATCAAACAAAATCCAGATGCAGAATCAGCATTTCCATGCTCAGCGGCAGCCGCTACTGCACGCATGCCGCTTTGAAGGGCTAGTAGGGAATGGCAAATGCTCTCCCATGCCCTGCCCGCCTTGCCTTGGCCCTGACCACTATACCCTGAAGGATGTTTACTGTACCTGCAACCCTATCTACGTGGGAGGCCCTTCATTCTGGTCATGGATGTATGCTCTGCCATCATGAAGCCTCGAAGTGCCCGAATAGCAGCCCTGAGGTGTGAATCACCCTGTGAGCAGCCTTCAACCAGTAATGGTGTTGGTGGATTTACATGCCAGTTTCCAGAGGTGCAGTAACAGGAATATTCTACCCTGGTTCCTAAGAGGGACAGAGCTCTGGTAGCCCACAGTGGTAAATGGCTTTAGAAGAGACCCTTGAGACTGTGGTCACTTCCATGCCTCAGTTTCCTAGGGGAGCACTAGGTACAGGGCACTGGGGAATGGCATTTCTGAGCCTGGAGGTCCTTGTGGATTGGGAAAAGTGCCGATGTCAGCAATTGGCTTTCAAAGAGTATGTGACCCTGACCTTTGTCCATTTTTCAAAATGAAGGCTGTAAAATTTGCCCAGCCTGTCTGTCTACTAATGCTGCTAAAAAAATGTCAATCGCTAATGACTATGAAAATAATTACAAACGTACTGTCAAAAGAGCTGTACCTGATTTTATTATTTTACTTATTATCTCTTTTTAAGACTTTATTAATTTTAGAGAGGAGAAAGAGAGAGAGAGCAAGAGAGAAGGGGGGAAAAACAGGAAGAAGCATTAACTCCCATATATGCCTCAACCGGGCAAGCCCGGGGTTTCGAACCTGTGAGCTCAGCGTTTCAGCTTCACACTTTATCCACTACGCCACCACGGGTCAGGCTTATTATTTATTTAAAATATTATACAGAAGACCTCATGTCCTTGGGAGTAGGCGTCTTTAAGATGAACATTAACCTGGAGCAAGTACAGGAGGGAAGCCCAGAGGGTGGAAGGTCTGCCTTGCTTTGTGCCCAACATGTGCTGCTGGCATTGCCCGCATCCTGACGACAGGCAATGCATCCTCTCCATTCTTTTATTCCTAGAACGTAGCCTCGTGCCAAGTACATAGTAGGTCCTCAGTATCCATTTGTTAAGTGCACAAAAGACTGTGAATCTATGTGTGACCTTGAACAAGTCAACTAACCTCTCTGGCCCTACAACAACGGCCGTCCGGGAGTTCCTCTCCAGCTCTACCACTAGGATGTGAAAGGCTAGACACTGGCCACTGTACTGCTTTGAGAAAACAACACTGCAGAGAGCTAGGACAAATAAACACTCAGGAGGCTGCGCCGGCCAAAGGTTAGAGCTGGTGGGATTGGGAAGCCATTGCTCTATTTTTCTTGGTAAGAAGTGGAAGTCACAGTGGAAGAAGAGGAAGGACAAAGAGCACAGTAGTGGTCGGGACCCCGTGACATCCTAGATTCCGCTATCTCCAAAACACGAGGGTGGTAGGATGGAGCATTCTTTCAGGAGTTGCAGGAAAATTCCCCTTAGGAGGTGGCCCTATTTATTGGAAAATGCCAAGGAGGCTTGTGGGACAAAGCTGAACACTCCAGGGCCAGGCTAACTGCTTCTGAGAAAGCTGAAAGGGTCTCTGCCTGGGAGAGGAGGGGGATCTGAAATTCATGGAGGGAGGGAGGTAAGGAGGGAGAAAGGGGTGGCAGGAGTGTGAATGGGGGGGGAAGGGGGGCAAGCAAGAAAGTTCATTGCTGGGCACTGTAGGATGTGGCCTCTCCCCGGTCCAACCAGCTCAGTCCCTATCTTCAGAAGGTGCTCGATGGTGTTGGGTATATTATGGAAACAAGTGAATAGTCTGAGTTTTAAATCTGAGTTAGAGAGGCAAAGCTGAGACAGAAAAGGCAGCAAGAGCTAGAATAGAAAGCGGGTCTTTTAGAAACATCTTTGTAGGAGAGAGCAGGGTTGCTCTAGACACCCCACTCCACAGTCAACTGCAAGTACACCCAACGTGGTTGAGTTGAGGGGCTGTCAGTAATGTTGCCGTTCTAGCCAGGTCATTAAACATTCTTGATTTTGAATCTGGAGTTATTGTGTTGTTGGTTTTTTTTTTAACTCGTGAGTATTTTTCTTTCCCTTGTGCATTTTTGTAGCTTCTGTCTGTACTTATAGTGTTTATTTGATAAAGAACCCTGGCATAAGGGAGACTAAGACTATGAATTCTCAGGTTATTTTCCACACATCGTGAAGGGACTAAAGCCCACTAATCTTTATAAGTTACATATCCCCTTGAAAATCTGGGGAAAATATTGACCCTCTGTGATTGTCAAAAGGCCTGAGACCCATGAACACACATCATAGTTAAGTTTAAGGGAATTTACAGTTCTCCTTTGAAAGCCCCAGACCCCACAGAAGTCTACTCTTGCACACTCTACAGGACAATGGACCCCAAAGGGCATCTGTGCTTGAGATATCATTTCTGGGCCCCTGATAATGTTTCCTCTGATGAAACAAGCAAAGCAGAGGGTTCTGGCATCTTGCAGAATTGGGTATAATGGGAATATACAATATGCAGTTGAAAGCCAAGAGCATTTATCCTGATAATGCCACTAACTTGCTCTGTGATTTTGCACAAACTCCTCCTTTTCTCTCACTGGACCTTCGTTTTACCATCTTTCTAATAATCTCTTATTCTTGATGATCTGTAAGAGCCCTTCTAAGCCTGACATCCTAGGATACCATAACCAGCATCTCACTCATTTCCAAAATGTGACCTCTTTTTCCGTATGCCAGATGACGTCTCATTCACTCTAATACTCCCAGTGCCTAGGCCAGGAGATGCTAGTAGATGCTTCTTAGCCACACCCACTCCTCCCCTCTCCCCAGCCAGCCTTTCTTAAAGAGTAGCAGTTGGCTTTGGAGAAAGACAGGACCTGGGCTCCAATATGAATCTTGCTGTTAATAAGGTGACCTTGGACAATTTCCTTCTCTCTGATAAGGAAAATAATAACAATGCTACTTACCTCTTGGACTTCCTGGGCCCTAATCATGTCCAGAGGACGAGTCACATCTGTTTCAAATGTTACTCTCTTAATCTTCATTTCCTTCCTTTCTCCTTCCCTACTTTCCTCCCTCCCTTGCTTCTTGCAAAATTTGCAGGATCTTGGAGGGAATTTCTCTGCCATACTGACCCACACTCTAATTGCTCCTGGGCAGTTTACACTAGGACAAATAGTGGAAAGAAACCAGCACAGGTAAAATCCACCCAACACTTGGTGTCTGACGACCAGAAGGAGAGCCTGGAAGGAACCGCTGGGCTTCCCACACGGGAAGCAGGGCGAGCCCAGCCCAAGGCCCTTCCCTACCTTTCAACTGCGCTGGGTGACGGCACCGGAAAGAGCACGTGCTGCCAAAGGTGGTGCCCTCGAGGCAGGAGAAGGAGGCGGCATAGACGTGGTGCTGGTCCGGCATGCCACAGTCCACGGGCTCACACGCCACCTGCTTGTTCCACTTGCCCTCGGTGCAGGTCACTGTGACGCTGGACCCTGTCTGGAAGGCAGAGGTGGACACAGTGAATGGTGGCAGACTGCATCCCCAACATGGGGATACACCCTTCTCCCCCAGGGAACAGCTTGAGGTCTTGTCAGGGCACCAGAAGACCAGTACTTAGTGTTTAGCTTTAGCTCACCTTTAATCCCAACAACTGTATGAATTAGGCATTTCAGTTCCCGTTTGATAGAGGCCCAAACTGAGGCTCAGAGACTGAGTGTCTCAGAGATTATCCCCAAGGAACACAGCTGGAAAGAGGCAAAGTGGAAATCTGACCCATGGGCTCCTGACTGTTCTCTGTAGTTCCCCAGGTCACGATGCCCATGGTATTGATGAGAAGCTTGAGACTCGAGACTTCTCGGGCATGGTGCCTCCTTACACGAAACATGCCACAAGTTAGGACATTGTCTGTCTTCGTACCTTTCTCTGGCTCTGGAGGCGGATCCAGGGAACCTATTGTAGAGTCTGGCAGACAGTGGCTGTCTGGGATCTTGCGACCCTGGATTTTTTCCGCTGTGCTTTTTGAGACCACGAGGGAGTCCTTTTCCTTATTTCAGTTTTCTCATTGACACTGAACCCAAGGACTGCTCTAGGAGCCACTCCCTACCCTAAACGGCGATGGCTCAATAGTCGAGAGAGGTAGATGTGTAAAAGGAGTGAGGCTGGGAAAGTCCCAGGGCCCACAGCGATCTGGACCCACGTGGAGTGGAAGATGACAGGCTCTCATGGGTGGAAGGGCGAGGCCAGGCTACAGAGCCAAGGGAGGGAAGCGCACCCTCAGCCCTGGGGGCTTCCATTCAGGGAGGAAGCCGCCAAATCCCAGGGGATTAGGGATGCCAATTGCTGATCTGGGATTTTAAAAGCAAAGGACACTTCCCTCTTAAGCACACATCAAAGAGAGTAGAGGTTCCTCACTGCCAAAACCGCCTAACTGTTTCCACAGGAGTTCAGCCCTGCCCTGGCTGACGCACTGAGGTAGGTGTCTAACACAAGCAATCCAGAGCTTCCAGGTTGGCTCAACTAGGTGTTCCCAGCCACGAGAAACCTGCTCCGTGTGTTTACAGCAGGGCGGTGAAGCCTGCTGGTGGGGCCCTGGAAAAGGCTGTGCCTACTGTCAGAGCTCTGGAACCTCAAATCTCAGGCCCCACTGCCACTGTGCCCCCCTCTCCCACGCCCACCTGAGACCTCTCAGCAACATCCCGCCAGGTCTCAAATCCACTCCCTGCCACTCCCCTCATGCAGAATGTATCTATCTCTCATCCTTGACCGCTTTTGATGGCTTCTAAGGGCTCTCCCTGCCGCCAGTCTTACTGCCAGACACAAAGCCACACTCAACTGGGCAGCCAGGGGACCACTATCTACCATGATAGGACCGTGCCACTTCCTTCAATAGCTCCCCGTGGCCCTAAAGATAACCCCCAAACTTCCTGACCAAGCTAACAGGGCCTTATCCCTGCTTGCTCTTCCAGCCTCAGTGCCTCAGTGAGTTCAGCATACAGAAACTCTGTCCGTGGCATGCCCCCTCTCATGAATGGGTTTCCACATACCCTTCCTGCCTGTGCCCAGAACATACACATCTTCCCTCTCCCCTTTGCCTATCTTACCTTCCTCTCAGTCTTCATGTAACTTCTCCAAGGTGCTCTCCTAGAATGCTCCTGCATTTCCAACAACACCTCACTCTTCCCTTTACAGCGCTTAGAACACTGTGTGGTCATGACTCACAGTGTTATACCATCAGTCAATACCATCAGTCACTAGTCCAAAGCACCTCGAGACAAAGAACTAGGTATATCTTAGTGACTTCCCCTCTAGCTTCCAGTATAACCTCTGGTTCCCAGTGAACAGATGTTTTGTGATGAATGAATGAATGAATGAATCAACATCTCATTGACAGAGGGTTCACTTCTTCCTAAAGCAGCCCATTGGATGGTAGCAGAGTTCTGACTATAAAGTTTTCATTCAAAATGTTCAGCCTGTGGTCTTCCAGATTTGCAACCTACACAAAGACTGACAGCTGTCGTGTGGACCACTACTCTGTAAGGAACCGTTACCCTACACATTCCAAATCAATCACTGACTCATTGGGTCACCACGCGTGTACTGAGTATCCACTGTGTGGCAGCACTCTTTTGAATGCTGGGGTCCAGCAGAGAACACGTTAAGCACCTGGGGAGCCCTTCTGGGTGGGACAGGGGCTGAGAGCCCAGCCCCCCCAACACACCTGGCTCTTGATCAGCTCGTCGTCCCGCTGTATCTGGAGCACGTAGCCTGTCCAGCAGCTCACAGTGCACTGGGCCCCGTGGTAGCGGTCGCTGCTGGAGCAGTTGAGGGAGGCGTTCTCCACGGACAGCTCTGGACAGTCTGTGGCCTCACACGCAAAGTGCACGCAGCTGGAGGGGAAAATACATGAAGGTAAGAGGGAGTTTCCCTGCAGGACCTCGGCACTCCGCCTGGAAGACAGAGACTACCAGCCTCCCCGCAACATGTCAGGAGGCTGAGACTGAAGAGAGGAAGAGGAGACAGAGGGAAGCAGGGGGAGGTGGCTTGGGCGAGAAAGACTCTGGGGACAGTGATCCAAGTTTATCGTGAAGAGCACGAGTTACGGAAACAGGCAAACCAGGCCTCAAATCGTTGAACGCTTTGTAAGTTATTATGCTTCCAACCTTGCAGAGCCTCAGTATTTTCATCTGTGCATTGGAGTTCATTACGATTCTAGCAAGCATTCACTGTGTTTTTTCTCTGGCAGACACCGAGTGGGACAAAAGCCTCCTAGTATTTTATAGAAGTACTGATTTCTGAGGTCATTGTGAGTGAGAATTAAATCAAATGGTTTAGGAACAGCACAGAGCAGGATTCCTGGCACAGAAGAACCCTTAATAAACAGTAGTCAATGATCTCAACAAACCTGTGTTTTGCTACCTCACCTCTCTGAGCTTCAATATTTGAGTGTTCTCAAACTCGGCCAACCCACAGAGCCATGGGACTCAACTGAGTTAAGTCTTTCCTAAATTGCGAAGTAACTTATGAATCATTAGGAGAGCTATACGGAGATCGTACCTTGCGTTTTGTTGCAACTGCCGTCCCAGTCTTCCTGCCAATTCAAATTCAACCTATTCCTCAAGTCCCTGGTACATGGACTTTTCTACAGGACTCTTTCCCTGGGCCCCAGGGGAGCTTTCCTACTGGGATTCTGCCCTCCTTTCTCTAGCGCTGTTGTGTCATGCTTCATGCCCTGAAAGCACAGGTCCTCGATGCCCACCAGTGCCAGAATATGTGCCAGTCCTTAAGAATGAGAACAGAAACGGCGTGACATCCCCGTGCCTGGTGACCTTCCCCTTATATTATAGCTACAACGACACTCAGTAATATGAATGACTACTCACTGATTGCGTATATATATACATGAGCTCACTCCAACCTCCCTACAACCCTATGAGCTAAGTGTTATTCATTTTATGGTTAGAAAAATCGGAGACCGGTGAGATTAAGTTCGCACCCAGATGTGTGGCTCCAAAGCCCTTGTGGTTAACCTCTCCCTACACCTGGACTAGTACTTCCCTGAGGGTAGAGAAAGTGCCCGTTTCATCTTGGGACACGTCCCATTGGTGATAAAAATGTCTCGCGTATAGTAGACATTTCCTGACTAGCAAGGAATGAACGGTGGCAGTGTCTTGCGGTAATGCCTAAGCATGTCATAGAGGTTGGCAAGTTGATCTCTGACATGGAAAGTTCTAGGGGCATTTTCCTCCACTTTGACCTCTCTGACCGTCCACCCCAAGGCCTGGCAGGCACACAGTATGCACAGTTAGTGGGTTTGTATCCTGAGCCTGCAGTTCTCATTTTCCTGTTTTCACCTAGGAGACAGGGAGCAATTGGAGGTCAAATTAGCTTAAGAAGGTATTCCCCAGTTTTTCCCCCTTTTTGCCCATTTCAGAACACACTCCCGAAGGCTTTACAGGAGCATGGTATGCACCACCATACTCAGTCCCCTGCTCAAAAAGTAAGGTGAGAAATAAAGTGGGCACAGGTGAAGCTAACATCTCCCAAACATATCACAGACAAACTCATCTTTTTGTTCACATTCACTTGGGACAAAACCCGGGGAGGGCAAGCGTTTGATGTGGGTCTCAGACCCCACACTGATGCGGGCTTTGCACTCTCTGAACAACCCCCTTCCGAATGCCAATGCGTGGCTGGCGGGATTCCCTGACACTTGATGGGGATATTCCGACTCTCCCTCCTTCCTGCTCCTGACTGTCTGGGCCTTGGGCCACATGGGGACCTCAAAGAGACTGTGACTGTAACTGCAGAGTCAACACAAGGGCTTTAACACCAAACAATGCATCTGCTCATCCCGTAAGTGCTGGGGGCAAGAGCCACATGGTTCCAATTTAAATAGGTTTACTCTGTGAGCTACCAGCTTCCACGCTGGTCTTCTGACCTACGCCTTACAGGCTGGCCGTTCTTGCCCTGCACTCCCTGGCTGTTCCCGGGCTCACGTCGGATGATGACCTCGAGGACTCGGGAAGCCCTGTCGAAGGACAAGAGATCTACGTCTCTCTGGGCTCCGGGCCAGGAAGGGGAAAGCAGTGTCCTTCCCCACTCTGTGCACATCACGATCCTTCCTCTCAGGAAAAGGATGAGCCAAAAATGTCAGTTTTCTAGAATGGAAATTGGGCTTTGCAACTGGGCAAACCTGGGCCCCAGCCCCAGTTCTGTCATTTATCATTTGCTTGGAAAGTTACAGAACACTCTGTCTGGGCTTTGGTTTCCTCATCTGTAAAGTAAAGGTAATGAAATGATGTAACTATCAAGATCATCCACAGGATGACCTGTCTACCCCTCATTAATCTATTCAACAAACTAGCCCGACACCCTTCCTCCATGTCAGACACTGTTCTAAGCATTGGGGAGACAGCAAAGGAGGAGACAGGGCAGGTTCTCGTCACCTGTGTCTTTGAGAAAGAAAGACATGTGCCAAATAAAACTAATAAAAAGCTTTGTCTAGGGTGGGAATTGAGTGATGCATGTAGTAAGAGCCTTAAGACAAAGTAAAATTATAGTGTGACTGTTGTAGGGGGCAGGGAAGGTCATTTTATACAGAGGAGTCAAGGAAAGCCTCAGTGAAGAGAGAACCATGAACTAAGAAAACGATGAAATGAAAAGACCTGCCATATGAAGGTCTGGGACAGAGGGAATCCCAGGCTGAGGAAGGAGCACGTGCAAAGGGCTGGGATAGGATGGAGCTCTGTATGTCTGTAGATCAGAAGGACCAATGCACGAAAAGTGCTTCGGAAACTGAGGCTCCATGAGAAAGGGGTCCCTCTCCTCTGGCTCTTCCTGCTATAGAAGGAGAATACTCCCTGCGTTACCTGACCACACAGGCTTCACGGCCACTGGAGTAAGGAAGCACTGCACTAAGGAGATCAGTGAGTTTTCTGTCTTGCAGGACTTCTCGGAGTCTTGAAGGAGCTAAAAGCACCTGGTGGATTTCCAGAAGAGGTTACGGTGTGCATCATTTTCCAAATTCTGATAACTGTTTTTATGGGACATGTCTTAGGACCAGCGTCTTCCAGCACACACTTTGAGGGGGTGGGGTTGAAGCACCCCTGCCTTTTCAGCATATCTGTCTGCAGCGGGTTTGCAGGCTTGAGAACGGGAAGAAAAGAGAGGTAAGGTGTGGCAGATGCTGGCCTCTGTGTTTGAGCTGCATCATCATTTGTACTCTCGCGGCAGCTCCTTGATGTACTGTTACCATTCCCATCAAGAACAGAAGACTGAAATGAGGGAGGTTAAGTTGCTTGTCCAAAGGTACTCTGTGTAGACAGAATCTGTGTGGCTCTGCCTGTCTGTCCCCAGGGGGGGGCAAAGTCCCTGTTCCCCCCTCTGCTTTCCAGTTGGTTGGAAAGGGTTCTGTGAATACACTGTCCAAAAATTATAAACATTACCCCCAACTGCCTCTCCCAAATAACTCCCCGACACAGCCCTGTCATTTCTAAAACACAAAAACAAAAATTAAAACTAAGAAAAACAAAACAAAAATGCCTCTGGCTTCATAGAAAAGGGGGGGAGGGGCTAGAATTTAATACCAGTCATAGATGGTCAATAAAAATAATTTAAAATGGCAAAATGAAGCCACTTCTCAGAAAGGAAGAATGCAGCTGGTCAGAGGGATGGGGGAAGGGACACAGGTTATTTATTAATGAAATTGTCATGTTTGGACAAAGGTGGAGAACCCTTCCTCCCATTCCCCAGATGCAGATAATCAGATACTTATGAATTTTCTTTTTTAAAATCTATATTCTAACTTATTTACTTATAGACTCTAGCTCCATGTAGATGATCTGATAGCTAAGCCCTCAACTGCTGCCCCCATGATCACTTAAAATGCCCCCAATTGCACATAACAGAGGATGCCTGGGTCCTCCTGAAACCAGGACACAGAAGGGCAGGAGTGAAAGGGCGGGTGAGGGCTCCTCTCCTGGCTCCCGGCCCTTGACTCATGGCTTAACTCCGGTGCCCTGCGACTTAGCTGCAATTATGCCATGGGGAAATGGAGACAACCCCGGGCAGGTTGTTTATAAATCATTCTGAGTTGTTCAGATGGGGACAGGAAAAAAAAACCCAAAAACAAAACAACTACAACAACAAAAACAGCATGCGCAAGCCTGGAAAGAGGGAAGGGAAAATGCTCTTGGCATCAAAGCTGCAGGATCACTTGGGAAGGGAGACTGATACGGAGTTACCACTACACGACTCGTTTTTCTGCCTCGAAAGGAGACAGTGGAGGGAAGTGACCCTAGAAAGCTCTTCTGAGCTGGAATTCTAGAAGCCAGGGACACGGTGCGACAGAGGAGGGCTCTGTGGGAAATGGGAAGGGCACAGTGAGGTGCGGGTGCCTAGGGGAGGTACTCGTCAGCCACACCACACCAGCAGGTCACCCAGTCCCAAGTTGTCTGGTGGGACCGAGGGTCCCGGCCACTCCGGTCGTGGGACAGGAGTGTGGAAACCTCTGATAAAAAGAAAAGATATTTGCCCGGGAAGTCCAGAAAACTGGATTTGAATGCTGGTTCTGACCCGCCCTGGTTGGGGGCGTCGGGTAACTCACTTCTCCTGCCTGGTCCTTAGGTTTCCCAGCCTCCAGTGACAGGGCATACTGGAAAACCTCTTAGTTTCCCAGCTTTCAGGGATGACGGTGTCAGGGGAATAAACAACAGTGCTAAGTTTCAGAGCTTTTGGAATGGAAGAAAAATAGGTTTGACAATCCCAGGGACTGACAGATGTGGAGGAGGAGGAGCGCCGACAGATGCTGCCGGGGGTGTGGGGAGGGTCAGGTCACATCCAGTGCAGTACAAGGGATGCCCATGGTTAGGCACTGCACTTCCACTGGCAGGCCTGTCCCCCAGCCCTGCGACCCCCTGCAGACATCGTGAGAGAAATCTCTTGGTGGGCTGGAGAAGTTGGGTGAGCATGTGGACACCAATCTGGGGCCTATGATCTCCGGCCATGAGCGGCTTCATTCTGGACTCCACATCTTACATATGAATTTTTATCCATTCAACAAGGAGGGTATTTCATGCATGGGCCCCTTCTGTCCATGCGTGGGCTCCGAGAACACTGGGCCCTAGCCTGGGGCACACACCCCAATCGCAGAGCCCCCCGTGCTGGAAGGACTAATCTGACCTCAGGAAGGATGTCTTTCCTCTTAAAGCTGGCCTTCTAAAAGTGAGTTCCCTCTGATCGCTGCCTCTCCCTGGATGGGCTAGCATGCAGACATTGGGAAGAGGGTGAGGTGGAGGAAGGAAGAGTGCGAAACAGAACAGGGGCAGGAGAAAGGAAGGAAAGAAAGAAGGAAGGAAGGAAAGAAAAATGAAGGAAGAAAGAAAGGAAGGGACGGAAGAGAGGAAGGAAAGGAGAGAAGAAGGAGAAGGAAAAAAGTTTTTTTGTCTAAACACATGGCCTACGGAATTTTATAATACGGTGCTCCGCCTCTGCTTAGAGCTGTAAGGACAGAGGGGCGCATGTGTGCATGTGAGATAGACACACTGGAGCCTCAATCCACGACTGTCGCTTTTTCTCATTGAAAAGGCCTCTTAACTCCCTCACCGCCATGGCTACACCCCTCCCCCATCCTGTCCCTTTCCTCTAACTGTGTAGAGCTGGGGTTTGGCCCAGAATTCCACCATTGGACCTTTTGTTTGAAACCTGATCCTATTTTCCTGGACCTCTAAATTTATTCCCAGTCCTGTAGGGGGACTGGAGGCCCTTGGATCTAGGTGAGGACACAGGACCTGAATGGCTGTGGGGTGGTGATGCTTCTCTCGGGCAGCCCACTAGCTATCCAGCTGCTCTCAGGAAAAGAGCAAGAACATGAACCCAGAGGAGGGGGAGCAAGAAGAGAAAAGGAGGAAGCATGGATGGGAAGGGAGGAGAGAGAGGGGTGCGGGAGAGGGGCGGGAGGGGAGGAACAAGGCTGGGAGTAAGGTGGCACATTTCTACCACAAGCTGGAACCAATAAAGAAGCGATGCTGTTTACCTTGGTGTTTTGAGAACGAAGGGAAACAGCCCCTGGCTTTTCACAGTTGCTGCTTAGTTTTCATTGCTCTCCCCCCGTTTGTTGGTCTCTGGGCATTTGCACACTTGCACAGTCCTACCTATTTGGGTAACTGCCTTTTACCCAAATAATCTTGGGTAATCCCCAAGAGCAGCCAATGTCCTTCCGCATGCTACCCTCCTCCGCAGGCATTCAGGAGGGGGTCCTGGATCCCCACACCTCAGCCTGGCAAAGGGGTGGGCTCTGACTGCCCCAGCAGGCACCAAGTTCCGGGCCAAGTCCGTAGAGACCCTCAGGGCTGATTCTTTAGCACCTGACTGTTTCCCTGCCTCCATGCTCACAGGTGAGCAGCTGTGCAAAGTCCTCCTTTCTCCCAGACAGATGGAGAGACAGATGTTCCTCGCTCTGGTGGGCAGAATGTGGCTCTTAGGGGCTGGCAAAGCAGGGGTTGGCCTCTGACTGCCTGGATGGCCTCGACTCCCTCACTCTGTCCCTACTTCCCAGGACGTGTGATAATAAAATAACAAAACAATAAGGCCCTGGCCGGGTAACTCAGTCAGAACGTCGTCCCTGCATGCTAAGGTTGCGGGATCCATCCTGGTCAGGGCATATAAGGAGCAACCAGTGAGTGCATGAATAAATGGAACAAATCAATCTCCTACCCCACCCCCCTTTCTTCCCTTTCCTCTCTTTCTCAAATCAATTCAAACACTTTTTAAAAAATAAATAATAAATGTTGGTCCATTCCTTTTCCCTTGTTCCCCTCCTCTCTCCTGGGAACCACAGACCATTAGCATGGGAAAGAACCACAGAAAACATCCAAGACATCATCGTTTCATAGGTGGGGAAGCTGAAGCTCAGAGAGAAGGATTGACTGGCTCCCAGACATATCACCAGTCAGAGACAGGACAATGCTTTGCCTCCCTTCGATGTTCTTCAGTCAAAGAACTCAACAAGTACTTATTGATTGCTTTGTTTCAGAGGTTCAGACCTTCTTATGGTTTACTTCGGGCACGGAAACTATTCACGAAGAACTCAGAGGAGCCAGTGCTGGCCTCAGCCAGCGCCAGCTTGTGGCCAGTGCGGGCCCCTGGGTAAGGACGGAAAGCATTGTGGGAAAGGCCCATGGATTTGCATTTTCCATCCACATTGTTTCTCTGGGTTCTCAGAATTGACTTATTTTTATAGTCTGGAGAGCCAGGGATCAAAAAAGCTCTCTTAGGGTGAACTATAACAATGAGTGATATTTAAGGAGCTCTCTGGCCTCCAAAGGATTGCAACAGACTTTGCACAACAGAAGCCAGAGACAGTGGGTGCAAAGCAATGGGGGTTTTGCAACCACCTTTTGTGTTCTCTGTGGTAGCAGGGGCGTGGGAAAGGCTGGGGTCCCCCTGCCACTGCTCTCTCCTCTCCTCACCTGCAGGTGTACTGGGCAGGGCTGACTCACCTTTCCCAGGGCTCCCCTCTCAGGGAGCCCACTGAGACCCCAACTCTTCTTTTCTTTTTTTGGATCTCATACAAACATGAGAGATGCTGTGTGACTGGATCGGCCCTTTCCCTGTTGGGGCCCTGGAATTCTAGAGGGTACCAAAGTTTGAATGCTTTTGATGTCCCAGGTAGTCTCTGAGGCTTCTTCCAGCTCTCACCTCAAGAACCCTACGCAGAATTCTCCGCTGAAAAGTGCCGCCATTGTGTGGAGATAAATGTTCTTTATTAATGCGTTATTGCTGCATGGTGCCTATTTGCAAGAGCACCGTCATCTCAGCGCCCCCTTTAACCCCCATGAACACTCTACCGGGTAGATATTATCATCCGCTTACTCCAACATAGAACACCGTGACCAAGAACAGTGAAGGAAAGTTCATGGACACACCGCCAGGAAGGGGCAGATTCGGATCCAGCACGAGGACTGCCCAAACTGCTGCTCTGTCCAGGAAACACCTTCCCCTCTCAGCCCTGAACTAAGCTCATTAACAGATGCCCGATGTGAGGCAGCTCAACGCCGGGCTTGGAGAAGACAGAGATCTCCCCCATCACTGCAATGCAGTGACCTGGGCTGGAACAAAGAAGAAGTCCCCTCCCTCCCCCTATATTTCATAGGCATATGCCTCCTGTCTGTGCTACTTAGGAAGCAGAATAGTCCAGTACTTCAGAGCTGAAAGCGAGCTAATCCACCTGCCCTCTCTTTGTTCAAATGGGGATGTTGAGGCCCAGAGGGAGAAAGCGATTGTTTCCGGGCCACCCTGCAAACCACCTTCAGCTCTGCCAGATGAAGGAGGCCCTCTTTCCACCGCCCATCCCTGCCTCCCTGCCTCACACCTGGACATCAGGCCCAAAGGCAGAGCTGACCAGAGACCAGAGGGTGGAGATAGGAGATATCCCCCGATTTTCACAGCAGTACATATGCCTACCCCATTCCAGAATCCCTCCATCTCCCCTTGGCTACAAAATGGCCCAGGGCGAGCCGCCCCGGGGCACCTTACCTCTGCTCAGCAGAGCTGTAGGCCTCCCCTCTCTGGCAGCTGCTCAGGGTGACGAGGTCAAAGCTGTCGAAGGAGCGGAGGGCCACCCCCGAGATGGCGACCAGGGGTGAACTGAAGCTCACACGTACCGCCTGGCTGTGGTAGAAGGGCTGGCTGAGGTCATGGACCACAGGGATAATCAGGGGATTGTTCCTGCAGCTCAGGACGTGGAGGCCTGTCAGGGGAGACAGAGGGCCAGGACCAGGCTCATTACTCAAGGCCAGTCACGCCCTCCCCAACGGGCCCTTCCCGAAGCCCCCGGGCTCTTTCATGTTGCTGCACAAAAGCACCATTGGGTGGCCGGTGGGGATTTTGAGTTTGATTGAAAGTTTCTTTGTCTGTCTTTTTTCTCTTGGTTCCAAATCTGTCCACCCCCCTTGCCTCCCTGCCCCCTAAGCTTTCCCTTTACCTAGCGCCCACGGCCTCTCTCCCCACCCCCAAAGGGCCACCCCTCAGTCCAGCATCCTGAGCCCACTCTCTCCTCCCACCCACATTGCATTAGGGCTTCATGGTCTGAGTTGCCAGTTTTCAGGCTGCCTTCTCAGAAATAATTCACAGCAACAGGCCACTGGAGGGGGCGGGGAAGGAAAGGTACTCGCATGTTAAATCCAGGAACCTGGGAGCAGCCCTGTGATGAAGTAAGAACCCCAGTAACCATTGTGTGAACAGGAGAGCGTGACTCCTAAGCAGGAAACGGCTCTCCAGGGGGACCCAGGACAGCCTGCGATAAAACGTCCACGTAGAAGCCAAGCTTGTCTCACTCAAAAACCCTCGGCTCTAGCCTGACCTGTGGTGGCGCAGTGGATAAAACGACGACCTGGGAACACTGAGGTCGCCAGTTCAAAACCCTGCACTGGTCTGGTCAAGGCACATATGGGAGTTGATGCTTCCAGCTCCTCCCCCCTTTCTCTCTTTCTCTCTCTCTCTCTCTCTCTCTCTCTCACTCCGTGTCTCCTCTCTAAAATGAATAAAAAAAAAAAATTTAAAAAAAAAAACAAAAAAAAAACCCTCGGCTCTTTCTAGGATAGGGAGCCGGTGCCCAGGCTTCAGTACGGAAGGGAGAGGGCAGGGAGGAAAGGGCAAACCCGAAGGGTAGGGGAGAGAGTGATGGGCGGAGATGGAGCAGTAGAGTGATTTATCTTTGGTGCTGGTGGAACCTGGTTCAATTCTGGAGTAGCCACTTCCTTATTATGTGACTCCAGTCAACCCTCGCACTCAGTGTCTGTGTCAAAACAATGGGAGAGTCCTGACCATGTCCAGGCAGGCCTGCTAGGTTGAGCATGAAGATCCTGGTCTAGCGGACCCTCCTGTGGTCCCCTCTGTTAGAGCTGCCAAGCTTCGGCACGGGATGCCCAGATGCTGAGGACAGAACATGGGGACCGCTGGGGAGGGGCAGGGACGTGTGGACATTTTGGGCACCAAGTAGCAGGATCTGAAGAGCTTCCCTGGAACTGGATGTTTCCCCACTCCGCCGAAAACCTCTGCTCAGGGCCTGGCTGTCATCCACTCTGCCAGGACAGCTATGAAAATATTTGCTTCCCACTTAGGGGAATTTACCAGAAATCTAGATAAGTTCAGAGGAGTTTTCTTTCTCTTCCTTATTTGGATGTCCCCCCATTGCATTTCAAACTAACTAAATAAGTAAACATAAAAACGAAACAACAACAACCAAAAAAGCCCTCACTGCTGCCTTGTCTTCCACTTGACCCTGGATTGGCCCCTGGTCTGTCTATTTCCTAGGGGTTTTTGGAATCCACTCCCTAGGGAATGGTGTGGGCACAGCTCTGAGGCCTGGGCTTCGGTGCCAGCCTGCAATTCCAAACACCTGGCATGGCTGTATTGGAAATGTGAGGGCAGGCAATATAGCACATCCTCAGTGCCAGGCCGTGTGCTAGGCACGGGTCACAACAGTCTCAAGGCATATCTTATTTAATGTCTGCATTTAAAATGGCATCATTGTCCCCAACGTGCATGAGGGAAGATGGCAGTCTAATGGGGCACTGGGGGATGGAGGGAATGGCTCATATTTTCCTGGTGAGTGAGTGGCAGGGACAGGATTCAAAGCTTGGCTCGTGTCTCACGTGGATAAGTAGAAGCCGGGTGGTACCAGTGACATCTCCAGCCCTTGTTCCGGGGCAGCTGACTCCTCACCTGTCTTCCTGTCTCTGAATCTGGCCCTTTCGTGTTCTTACTCCCATGAATGAGTGTAGAGCTCACAGTGGACACATGGCTGGCACTTGGGAATCCAGATAAGTGCAGAGGGGTGTTCTTTCTCTTCCTTATTTGGATGTCCCCTCATTGCCTTTCAAACTAACTAAATAAGTAAACATAAAAACGAAACAACAACCACCAAAAAAGCCTCACTGCTGCCTTGGCTTCAGCTTGACTCTGGATTGGCCCCTGGTCTGCCTACTTCCTAGGGGTCTTTGGAATCCACTCCCTAGGGAATGGTGTGGGCACAGCTCTGAGGCCTGGGCTTCTGCCATGTGACCTGGGATCTCTTTGGGTCTGAGGTTCTGAGACATACGTGGGAAACGGCCTTTGCTCAGTCTCCTTCCTAGGGCCTTCTGAGGATCGTACGGGACACTGAGCTTAAAGGTGTCTGGGAAGGGAGCTACTGAAGGGAGGCCCTTCACATTGACCCTCATCCCCATTCGTACCTGTCAGATTCAGGCTTCTTTAGATACACAGTCATATCCTGATGTGAAGGCAATCAGAATGTCAGAGAGAACAAGACAGGAGAAAGGGGAAGGAAGCATTCATGTTCCATTGGCTCCCACAACCACCAAGGGCAGATGTGGAACCAGGTACCCAGAGTAAGTCAGGCCCCAGGGGACGTGCTCACCTAGATCGTGGCTCTGATCTTTGGTATCAAACAGCTGAACGCTGATGGTTTCCTGCTTTTGGTCCCCATAATAGGTCCCATCAGTCACCAGGTGGACAATGACAGCTGCAGCAACCATAGGCTGAGAAAAGTATGCCTGAAATGCACATGACACAAGGGGGTCACTCGTGTCCTCTGTCCCTTGGTGGAGAAGCAGCCACAGGGCAGGGTTTCAAGGAGAATCTTCTATTTCAGCAACTGGATTACCCATCATGGCTCCATGACAGGAACAGGGAGATAGGGAAACCTTGCAGCAAAGAGCAGAGGCTCTGAGATCAGAAACTCAGTTCCAGTCTCAGCTCTGCTCCTTCTGAGATGTTCCTGCTGGTGTTCGTGGGCGGCTGTGCTGCCCTGGGCCCCGTTCCCTCCACTCTAATGGGTGGGTTAAGTAAAGAACTGAATCACAGGGTGACTATTAGGCTCAATAGGATAATGGGATTAAAGTGTCTGGGACAAACTAAAACCACAAAAAAATGGTACTGTTATTATTCCTCATGTCTCCATGCTAACCTCTATCCTTGGCCCCGAGGAGACAAAGCTAAGAAAGACATTAGCTTTGCATTTATGCAGACTATGGAGTTCAGTTAGGTGACTGGCACACACACCAAAACTCAATACAATCCACAGTCCTTAGGAATATGGGCTCATAGACAGCAGTGCAATACCATGTGACAAATGCCTTCCAATAGATGACCAAACATGTGGAGGGCTAGAAGGAAGAGAATAGTTGCTTTTCTCTGGGGATCGCACTAAAGGTGTCAGGGAAGAGAAGACCATTTTAAAAGGTCTTGAACAACGCACGGAGGTTCCAGGAAGACAAAGATATCCAAAAACTCTGCCCAAATAAGAATGACTGAAGGGTACTTTACAAGCATTTAAGGGATTCCATCTCAGGAAGCATCCTACCGCTAAGTGTTCTGTTCCCCATCCCTAACAATGAACACCCTCAGTGAGTAGAAAACCATCTTGAGAAAGGGTGATAGAAGGCAGTGCTTCTTGGGGGCCACAGGAGATTCTAAGTCTCCCAAAGCGTCGGCTTACCTGGAGCCAGAAAGTGGTCTGAGTCAGCTGGGAGTACAGGTAGCTGATGGTGCAAGGATACCAGGCATGCTGGGAAATGCCCTCACTGAGATCAATCACCTTGGTTCGACACACCTAGAAAAGAGAAAGAGAAACAAGTGCTGCGGGAAGGTTGCAGGGGTTGGATTCAATTCAGTTTGATAAAACTTTCGCTACCTACATATTTTGTCTGCGACACCATAGGAAGAAACAGGGATGAAGAGACAAGAGTCTATTCCAGAAGCCTAAATTCTACCCAGAAGAGGAAATCCTCAGTGCTATTAAGGAAAAAACAGACAACATGTTTGGGTGGTAGACTTGAGAGAGTAATTCTTATGAGAACACACCCCAGAGGAGTTGATGTCTGAGCTGGGTTTGGAAGAATAAGGTAGAGATAAGGGAAAGGGCATTGCAGGTAGAGGGAACAGAAGCAGGAGTTCAGAGGAAATCAGAAGTTCAGAGGGTTAAGTTGTTATAAACTGCCTGGTGTCATCAGAGATTGGAAAATGTGGTAGGAAAACAGATTGCTGAATACCAAGCAGACCCCTTTAGAATAAATCTATAAATTGTGCTTAGGGCTATACTGACAACAGAGCAGGACTATGATAGTATTAGCACTTGCTTCCCCCAAAGAAAGTCAGCTCCAAACATTCATATAGATATATGTAAACATATATACACAGACACAGACACATAAACACACATTTATTCTCAATGGCAGATACACTGAACAGTGCTAAAAGAAACACAAAGTGTGTACAGTCAAGTGGAATTATTCAAACAAAAAGAAATAGCGATTTTGTGTGTATCCAAATGTCATTTCATTCACTGACTCATTCATTCATTCATCCATTCAAATAATACTCCTGAGTCACTGCTATTTTCCCAGCCCTGTGAGACAAGATGATGGACAAGCCCGATGGTGAGGAATTTAGAGAGATGGCATGTGCAGACTTCCATCAAGTGATCACGCATGCATGAGCAATGGTAAACTGTAGAACAGAAAAGGGCTACTGAGGAAAAGCACAGGAAGAGCTGAGTTGTTCCTGTGACTGGCCAGAAGGTTCACAGGAGGTCGTCCCAAATGAGTGCTTTTCCTCTGAGCTTGAACATGGCTCCTCTTTCCACACCTCCCTGTGAATTTGGGCCTGTCATTCCACATCTGCAGGTCTCAGCCTACTCACGTAATAAAGTCAGGCAGACCTAGAGAAAATCAAGACATTCAAAGATCAAGCATATCCATCCCATCAATATCTATAGTAGCAAAGACCGGAAATGGTTTATATGTTCATCCTTTAGGGACTTGATGCATAAAAATATGACATAGTCACATGATTGGATTCTATAAACAAAAGAATACTAAGAGGACTGAATGAGATTCTTATACAGGGAGGATACTAACAATATTTAACACCTGTTCAGTATGGGTCCTGGCCAAACAAAATCAGAGCCCTACTCATGAGTTCATAGACATCAACTTGAGAGACTGCAAAATTATAACACTGAGTAAATTAAGAAGAGTAAGACCTAAGTAAATAAGTACATTTTGATGTCATTTATAAAAATCACACAAAGCAAGATTATACCCACGGATTCATATAAATGAGAGTAGAATAACTAAAAATGGAGTGGAAAAGTTATACATTAAATTCACTAATCAAAGTCAAGATAAAGTATGTGGCTGCACTATAATCTACAACTGCGAGCATCTAACACCAGGAGTTACCCACACCCTTCACGCAATTTTCCTTAATGTTAACATATTCATCAACTCATCGTTGAAAGCTCAAATAAAGGGAGAATGTTGTTTAACCAACTTTGGAGAATCACACATTCACCCAAGAGTTCTTCAATGGTGAGCCGGCTTTGGATTAAGGAGACCTGGTTCTGGTCTAAGCTTCCTCGAAATGTGATGGGTAGTTGTGGACTAGTTACCTCATCCCTTTGGACCTTGGGTTTATCTTTAACATTTGAATGTTAGATTGCATCATAGGTTTTCAAGGTATCACCTATGAATTCCTGGGGTTCCTTGGAGCTGTCAGACTGGGGGTGGGGGGTTCAGGATTGGGGGAAGGGAAATCTACGTGGTTTCTGCTCCATTTCAACCAGAGCATCATCTGTTTCAGATATCCAGCTGCCTTGTAAATTTCATTTATGAAAAGAGCTTCACTGCTTTCAAAACATTGAAAAGTATTGAAACGTGCATTGCTAAAGTCCCCCCGCCCTAAGGCATCAGCGGATCCTGTAAATACAGTATTGGTTTTCTGAATGTCACAGGTAACTTCTTAGGGAGAGTGAAGGTGCCACGAATTAGGTGATGGCTTCAGTTATTCAGATCTGCACAAGCCTAACACCCAGGAGACTAGGGTAAAACGCAGTTCCATTAACGGGCTGGAAGACGTTTTCAAGTATATTTACTTTTCTCAAAAACAACTGGGAAGAAACCTAGGCAGATCTGCCCCGGGATTGTGTTACATTTTACAGCAGTGCAAGACTCTGCATAAACTAGCTATGGCATTTGCAATCCAGGCCAGCAATTTGACATGTATCATTTTGGAATTCTATTCCCCTCTGTTCTTAGCTGCCAGTCCCCCAGCGAAGCACGCTGGAGCACATCTCTGGAGGGCTGGAGTGTGCGTGTGTGGAGGAGGGTGCTTATCTCTGCATCTTAAGCATTCATGGTCAGAGAAGTGAGTCTCAGATGTGAACAAGCCCTCTTACTGCTTAAATACAATTTCCTCTTATCTCATCCGCCCTATCAGCACTAAATGAGGCTTTAAAAGAACGTGCTGCTGTTATTTTATTCTCCTGTGTTCCTATTTAGTTTTGTGTTTGTCTTGGGCTAGTTGGGATCCTGACCTGGGACAGTCAAAGTAGATCAGAGAGGAACAAATAAATCCAGCTGAACCGTAGCCCAAAGCCCCAGTTGATATTCAAACCATCTATGTTCCTAGGGAGTTGTGTGTGTGTGGGGCGGGGGAGCTTGCAGGGGAGCAAACACTCACAGCCTCCTACTTTCATAGACCTTGCACTGATTACTCATTCAGCAGCCATTGACTGAGGGTGCATGGTACACAGTGCTCCGAAGCCCTGGGAGCTAAACAGTTCATGGCCACAAGATTGGTCTTGAAGGATGCACTATGATCCCAAGGTAACTCATTCTACGGGGATGCTCTGTTCTCATCTGCCCTGCCCCTTTTTTGTACCTTCCAAAAAAGCAAATCCAACTCCACGAAGTATCACTGAGCAATGCAGACTTTACTGAACACTCTGTGGGGGTGGAGGCAGCATAGCCCCATCATGCTCCGTGGGGACTTGAGCTTTCCCACCAACACCCTGAGGTCTTCACTCATCAGCTCCCTTTCTCCAGTTTCTCCAGTGTCACTGGCTTCAGTGACCTTCCCAATCACTTCCAACCTTAACCCCCTTCTGTACCGGTACATCTCTTAAAACTCATGCAGAACTTTCCTGCGTCCCCCTAGAGTCTCAATTCTTTTTTTTTTTTTTTTTTTTTTTTTTACAGGGACAGAGTAAGAGTTAGAGAGAGGGATAGATAGGGACAGACAGACAGGAACGGAGAGAGGTGAGAAGCATCAATCATTACTTTTTCGTTGCTGTTGCGACACCTTAGTTGTTCATTGATTGCTTTCTCACATGTGCCTTGACTGCAGGCCTTCAGCAGACTGAGCAACCCCTTGCTGGAGCCAGCGACCTTGGGTCCAAGCTGGCGAGCTTTTGCTCAAGCCAGATGGGCCCGCGCTCAAGCTGGCGAGCTCGGGGTCTCGAAACTGGGTCTTCCGCGTCCCAGTCTGATGCTCTATCCACTGAGCCACCACCTGGTCAGGCAGAGTCTTAATTCTTATACACACAAATCTTCATGATGATGCCAAGGGCTCTACCCAGCCCCCAAGGCCCAGAGACGCCAGGGAGATGAACATAGGAACTTTGTAGTGTCTTTGTCATGTTGGCATGAACAGGACCTGATCCTTCCCTTCATGTCACTCACTGTCCTATGGCACACATCAAGGTGGCTCTAAAAACATCTGCAGCCTCTAGGCTTGAGATAAAAGGGGTTTCCTACAGCAGAAACCTATCTTTCTGCATCGCCCACTTCCATGGTCACTGTAGTATCATTTACAATGGCCAAGATGTGGAAACAACCTAACTGCTCATGACAGATAAATTGATAAACAAATTGCGGTATATAACATACATACAATGGAATGCTATTCAACCATAAAAAAGAAGAAAATCTCGCCCTGTGAGCCTATCTGAATTACCCTTGAGGACATTATGCTCAGTAAAATAAGGCACTCACAAAGGGCAAAGACTACGTGAATTCCCTTACACCGGGTATCTAAAATATATAGTCAAATTCATAGAATCAAAGAATGGAATGGTGGTGGCCAGGGCCTGGAGGAGGGGGAAAAGGGAGTTGCCAGTCAATGGCCATAAAATTTCAGTTAAACAAACTGAATAAGTTCTAGAGATCTGATGTACAACATTGTGCGTACCTACAATCAATACTGCATTGCACACATAAAAAGTTAAGAGGGTGAATTTCTTGTTGAGTGTTTTATCACAATAAAATGAAATAAAACAAATATTATTTTGAACGATTAAAATACTGATGTTCATGAAATGAATGAATACATCAATACATAAATAACCTAGTGCAGTGGTTCTTAACCTTTTTTGAGGTACCGAACCCACCAGTTTCATATGCGCATTCACTGAACCCTTCTTTAGTGATAAATAAAATATGATTTTTTTTTCCAAATTCAAGACATAGGTATATGTTCTTTTACTGGTGCACAAAATGAGCCATGCATGAACATCACCTTGCTCAAAGAACAAAACCAACAAAGTGCATGAACTCACAACAAATTACGGTATTACTTTATTCTGGCCTCCACGGCAGAGGCTTCTCTGAACCCCTGAGACCGACTCATCGAACCCCTAGGGTTCGATAGAACCCAGGTTAAGAACCATTGACCTAGTGGAAGGGGAAGGAAAAATTTTATACTATCGCTAGATAAAGAAGGGATGTAGCTGGGCTGGCAAGCACCCTCACTTAGGTCTTGTCAGGGATGGAGGTGGATTATTCAGCCTCTTCTTGATTACTCTATGGACAGAGAACTCAGTCTCTTTTATGGATAGCCCAATTCACCTTTGGACAATTCTTCCCAACAGCCAGGGGGAGACACGTGGCTGCACTTTCTCCTACTCTTTTCGGGAACTTGAATACAGGTTGTCTACTGAGACGATTCCTTTCTCCGTGATCAAGGAAGGCAGGGGTTTTGCACAATATAACACAGGAAGTCAGTGGCAAAATTGTTATGCAAAGGACAATTTTGATGCCCTTTCCTCATCTATGTTCTGTCTGCATCTTCTCAATCCTATCTTTCTAGGATAGAACCACCTCCAGTGAGAATTATCCCTCTTCCCCCAAGAATTCATGGCACAAATAGCAGACAAGAATTCTGGCCCCATGCCTCTCTCTTCTCCAAGAAACCCAAGCCTAGGTCTTTGGTGGAGGTTGAACAGCTCAGTGCCCCTTATCACCATCTTCGCACCTGTAGGAACCAAGGGGCAAGCAACTCCTCTTTCCCCTTTGGCCTTCAGAGGGGCCTCTTATCTTTAGCACAATCCCTTAGACTCCATCATCTTCAGAGATACCTGCTTATTTCAATTACCACTCATGGGAAATAGGAAACGTGGTCACTTGTGACTGTGTCACTTATTAGCTGAACATCAGTTTTCCCATCTGTGAAAAGTAGTATTTGTATATAATCTCTGAGTGACCCAGCTACTTAAGGACACAGACAGTAATAACACCCACCAAGGGTCGCATGGTAACAATATATTTTAATCCTCATAATCACTCTGCGAAGCTGCAACCATCATCCCGTTTTTCTGATGAGGACATGAGGCCCAGAGTCTTTAAATAACTCTTTCAAGGTCATATATCCAGTTGTGTATGAACCTGGATCCCTGGGATTTCATGTTCTGTGTATTCAATCACCAAGCACCATGACTGCTGCTTGTCCTGGTCAAAGCCTCCACTTCCTCTGATGGAGAAGAGAACACCAATGTCTACACTGTGGGCCACCCGTCATCCCACTCGTAATGACCAACTTTCCAAAATGAAAACTGAATTGTATCACTCTGCTACGTATCACTGCCTCCAGGGCTTCCCATGGACCCCAGGCTGGGCAGTTCCTGGACACAGCCATTCCAGCAAGTCCCTGTGTTCACTGCTACTGCTTTCCTTCCATGAGCAGCAGGCAGGCGTCCACATGTGCACATGGTGGTGCCCCCTTCTCACTGGACGACTCTTCTACCATATGCCGTGAACTCTGCCACCATGATGCTTGTGCCTAGACTTCTCCCTGGACCCCCAACTCCCTTCCACTGCACTGGACTGACCATTTTGTGAAATACGGCACACACTTCAAAGCCGGTCTCAAATATCACCCTTCCTCTGAAAGCCTGTGCTCACCGCCAGGCAGAATTAATTGCTCTCTCTCCTGTGTCCACATTGTTCTTTATATATATGGCAGTTACAGCACTTGTCAAGTCGTATTATGGTTGTTTACAGCCCCGTCGTATCCCTTTAAACTGTGGAGACTTCCAAGGTGAGAACCATGTTTTATTTATCTTCCAATCAATTTCAGCAGATTGCCCGGCACACAGGACTCGACAGTTGCCCAGTGAACAATAGCAACAACAGCAGGGCTGGTTCTATGCTGGGCGCAGTTGTGAGGATCCTATATACATTCCATCAACCCTGCAATTCTCACGACAGCTCTCTGAGGTAGGTATATGATAATACCCATTTTACAGATGAGGGCACTGAGACCTGGTGATGTGCTTAAGGTCACACAGCTCATCAGTAGAGCCAGGATTCAAATCCAGGTACGAACTCAGCCCACACTGGTATCTGGAGATGCTCTCTTGAACAGGGCCTGCCTATGTATCCATCAGGGCTGCGATGAAAGATGGACTTGGGGCCTCTCCTTGTTGCCTCCTCATGGGCTCCTGAGTAGAAGCTGCTTCAGCAGACCAAAGCAGGCTCTTATAGGTCTGCCCCCAGCAGGGCGATGTGGTCACAAGAGCCCTGGATGGACAAGCAAGGGACCTGCCTCCTCACACTGACTCAATCACTACTTCTGACACCATCCGTCCCACTTGTACAGGACAGGGTAACGTGAACTCCCAAAGGGTGTTTCGGTTCTGACCTTCTGCCAGCTTTGGGTTTTCAGCCCCTTTTAGCGACGACGGCTGATCAAAGTGTGGGCTCCGCAGTGGAGCATGGTCACCCTGCTGGCCTCTGTGTTGCCTCAGACCCCAGGTCTCTGATACTCTGAGGTGGAAGGCTAAGGAAGGCTAATTCCACAGCCACCTCGTCGGTCTAAGACACCTGGGGAGCGACATAAAAGTTGACCGTGGCTGTTCCAGCAATGTGTGTTCCGTTTCATTTCCTTTTCTTCCTCTTCTTGTATGTGCTGCAAAAGAGCCAAGACGCTTGCCAGAGCGCTGAGAGCACGGGATGTTTGAGCTGGGATGGTCCTCAGAGGTGGTTCCAGCCATGGCAGCTGACAGACAGACGGGAACAGAGCCCAGTGGGGAAGGGGGAGACAACCTTGAAGACACATTGCTGTAAGCTCCTCTGGCACGGGCCAGGACGTCAGGTGGTGCTGGAGGTGCCCGGAATGACAGGAGCCAAAGCCTCTGTGTCCCCAGGACTTGGGGACTCTCATCCAGTCCATGCGCTGCCACAGCCACAACATCCAGCACCGGCCTCCAAATCCCCTCCTTTGCTGAAGACTGCTTTCAATTAGAGGAGTTAACGATGTCTTGCTTTCAAAGGCTTTTTAAATCCAGTTTATCTTCCACCCACACACGATGTACACAAAGGCGGGGAGAGCGGAGGGAGAACAGGGGAGCGGGGACTGCTGGTATTTTCCCACACAGGGGAGATGCCATGAGGTTCCCATTGAATTTCGCTTTTACAGATTTACACGCCCTTTTGTCAATCACAGGAGGGAGGAAGTGCTTGTCAAACCTCTAGTCCATCCTCTCCAATTTCCTCTTTCAACCCGAAGGGACTTGGGAATGGGCCTCACAGAAAAAGAGAGAGAGAGAGAGAGAGAGAAGAAGAAATAGGGAGGGGTGAGTGTGGGGGTTCATGCTGACAATAACAATGCACCTAAATGTACCCTATACGTGCACATGCACACGCATGCGCACACGTGCACCAGGCTGTGTTTCCCAATATTTAACCTCAGGCCTGCAGGTCCGATGCCAAATTATTGTCACAATTTTCCCAAGAATTGCAAGACTGCAAGAGGGCCAGAATTATTGGATTGACGACTGCAGGAGGGAGAGCCTGCTGGAGGCTGCCATCAGACCCTGGCTGTAAAGGACCTCAGGAGACAGGGGCACAGAGTGACCAGGTGAAGGGAAGCCACCTCCAGGAAGCCAGCGTGGCTGTCCCTTACAGACCGTGTTGGTGCTCCCGAGGGGGCGGGAAAGGGCACCCGCTCTATTGCAGTCAGCCTACCAGCGAGGGTGCGTCCCGTGAACGATCGCATCTGGCACTAAGAACAACCTTGAGGAGTAAACATTTTTGTCCCCATGTTAGAGATAAGGACTCTGAGGGTTGGAAGGCATTGGTTTCTCCCCCATGGCTTAGGAGTCAAAAGCCAAATAAATGGTCTGACTAAAAGTTCACTGTCTTCCCACCCTGTGGCTGGACTTCCCAATAATTCTTAGCCATCCTCTTCATGTAAGGCGCTTGCAGTGAGGTTTGTCCTATGCTCATCTGTATGTCTCTGTGCCTGAGATTCAAGGACAGCGCCTGCTCCTGAGTTCTCGCTCCTTTCTACGGTGTCAGCGGGAGGGGCGCACTGAATGTTGCTTGTGGTTGAACTGATGTGCTTTCCCAAGGTGATACACGTGGTCCAGGGTGATAGAGCTGACCCAGAAGCCCAGGTCTCCATAGATGTGCAGAGATGATAAGAGCCATGTGGTGTACGAAAGCCACTAGGAGACCCAGGGTTCAGGCACTGCAGCCAGACCTGTCTGCCTCCCCGCCCCCCCGGCTCAGGTGGAGTTGACATGAAATAAAAAGGATGATGACAATAATAACTGGTAGCCACAGTGACTTCTCTCATCAGTATGCTGCACTCCAGAGCCAGTTCACAGTTAATCCTTAAAACCACCCTATGAGAAAGGTATTAGTGTCACCTCTATACCCAGATGAGAAACTGAGACTGATGGCTAACAGAAAGTGGTACAGCGTGTGAGCCCACTGAACCAGGCAAGCTGGCATGTGGCATCAGTGCTAGTATTCCCCCATCTCTTGCCCAGGACTGAAGCCAGTACTTAAACAGCGTGTGCTCTTCCTCCGAGTGTAGACCTCTGAATCCATCTTAACAAAAGGCTACCATTACTGTGAGCCACTCAGGATTGGTCGGGACTAGTCCGGGAAACAACCCATTCATAATCCTTGAACTTGGCTGTTAGCTCACTGAGGGAAAGAATGGGGGTCTTACTTGTTATATCTTTAGTATTAACAGCAGAAGAAGGCCTAAAGTAGGCACCAAGAAAATATTAGTTGAATTAAAAAAAAATGAACTCACAACTGTAACAATAATGTCATTGATTCTTTACTATATATCAGGCTTTCTAACAGGTGCTTCACATGCTTCATCTTCAGTAATGCACGTATGAGCACA
This sequence comes from Rhynchonycteris naso, assembly GCA_037038555.1. Lineage (NCBI taxonomy): Eukaryota > Metazoa > Chordata > Mammalia > Chiroptera > Emballonuridae > Rhynchonycteris > Rhynchonycteris naso. The sequence goes on from CM072996.1 coordinate 17,747,435, forward strand.
TGCAACCCAAATGCTCCAATTCCAGCTTCAGGGCCTCTCCCCCTGGCTGCGCCCCTTTCCCAAACTGACTTCTGAACATAGAAAACTTAAAAGGCAACTGAGTGTTAAAAGACAGAGAACACAACACACACACACACACACACACACACACACACACGCCTTCAATCCCCTTCTCCAACCTCTCTTTCACACACTTGAGAAGAAGGAAGAGAGAAGAGAACGATGGGGGGGGGCAGGCTTTCTTTACTGACCACTAGAAACAATGACTACTTTCCAGGCCCCCAGAGCAGCTTTCCCCTGGGATGCCTGCCTTAAAGAGATGGGGGCGGGGTGGGGGTGGAGGATCGCCTTTCTTTCAATTTCAGGATTTATTTTCTGGCGCCCCAGACAACCAAGTAAAGAAGCATTTCCTGCCCACAGGGCCAGTGTGCGGGGCAGAGCGCTGCCTCAGTCCTCCACCCAGAGCTCGGGAAGTAGCAGCAGACCTCGGGGCTTCCACCCAGGAGACACTTCCTGATAAGATAACTTGGCATGGATGCTCTCCAGCCTGGGAGGGAGCTCAGCTCTGGGGTGATTAGCACCTCATTTCCCTCCGGGGGGTCTGTCCCTTGCTTATTAGGTATTTCACACTCCTTGGGGGTCTAACATCCTCCAGGCCTGACACTTTCCCCAAGTGTCTGGAATCCTGTGGTCTGGGATGGACACTCCTGTCCTGATTGAATGATCCCGCGGGACTTTCAAGGAGAACGGAGCACAGACATCGTGGCGCACAGACATCGTGGAAGACCTGCAGCCCACTCACGTTCCTAAAGGAAGGAACAAGTTCTCAGAAGCAAGATGGTTCAGGGTCGTGGAGTCGATTCCTGGAGACTGCTCATGCAATTGCTTCATTTCATAGGCAGAGGCTCTGGATTTCTTGAGGACAGAAATTAGATGCCCCAACCTTCTTCAAAAAGAAAAGTGGATACAAGAGGCCGGCAGAGCCTCCATGATAGGCGCAGACCCAGCATGTGTTCAGTGCCATCATTCACACCATCACCAGTGTATGAAACGGCAGTTCTCACCATGCCACCCCACGGGGTCAGTGATCACTCCTCATCCACAGACAGAAGGCCCAGGCCTTAGGCTGTGCCCAATGCTGAAACCCAGACGCCTCTTTTGGGAAGGCGCTGGGCAGGGGGGCTGGGCTGGCCCAGCTCGTAAATCCTCTGACAAGGGAGAGTGATTAGTGTCGGATGTGGCGGCCGGCTTTGTGTGGCTGACAGCCCCTGCCTTTGAAGGCCTGGCACGGCTCACTTCACATGGGCCCTCTGCAGGACCACTTTGGCCGGCCTCCGTAATGATGCCATTCACTGGCCGCCCAGCCCGCCCCTGAACTCCTGACCCAGCCGTGAAAGACTCAGGATCTCATTACTAATCTCTTAAGCCATCTAGTCCTCCAAAATACATCCATTTATGGTGGAGGCCAAGGCTTTGGGGGGAGAGAGCCAGGGAGAGAGAGAGAGTCCAGCGCAGGGACTTCTCCTGACACTGCCATGTTCCCTGTCTGGGAACTATGGCTCAAGTCGCAAGGCAGCTGGCCCGACTTTCCGGCTCAGTGGAGGGCAGGCCTTGCTGAGGGTGGGTTGCTCTGCTGAGAGACTAGAAGGCTTTCGGAGAGGGAAGGGCATGTGGGCCCACCTGTTTGTAATTTCAGGGGTGTGGGTGGGGGCTGAGGCCTGTGTTTGTTTTAATTATTATTGTTGTTGAAAAGGGAGGGGAACGAGCAGAAACTGCTAACATCTGGAGGCTGCTGCCCAGTTTATGTAATCTCCTGCAGCAGAAGTGGAGCACGGGATCCCCGGCCAGATGGTCCGTGGGTGACTTCACGGCAGACGTGCCTTGTCCAGCAGTAAGATGCTGACAGGGTTAGGAGAGTGGGTTGTGGGACCTTCTTGAAATTCTTAAGGAGTGAGAGGCAGGGGTTTGGGGGCTCCCAGAGATCTCTGTTTTTTTTTAGAAGACTCACATTATTTTTCTCAGGCAAAGCTCAAAGTCGTCTCTCTCTCATATTCATTCATTATTTACACATTCAATATCCATTTAGGGAGCACTTGTTATGTGTTGGGTTCTTTATTCCCCATGGTCTGTGTGAGAAAATGAACCCAAGAGGCAAAAAATAAAAGCAAGAAAGATAAAAATCCTTTCTTCTGAAAAGTTTCCAAATACATAGAGGGGTTTGGCTGGAGTGTCAAAAAGCATGCAAGCAAACACTCATGGAACAACACGGAAGGTTCTGTGTTCGAGCGGCGTACAGGAAGAAGCTGCCTGAGCAATCCGTGCCTGAGGGCCAGGTCGGAAATGCAGAGGGCGGGAGAAACAATGTCACGGGGCTAGAGAAAAACGAAAAGGGAAGAGAAGAGGAACACTGGGCCACAGCTGAGCCATGACAACCCCCGTTTCCCAGATGATGTCACTATCAGTGGCACGAAGGAAACAGTTTGAGGAAGTGTAGAATCTTGCTGCAGACAGATTTCTGAGCACATTGTTATTTTTGCCTTTTTAAAACACATTGCTAACTTTCTCTTTCCAAACCTGTCTTTAAGAAACATTGATAGTGAAAGCAATTTATGACATTTCATGCATTCTAGATCAAGAACGTAAAGCTGTGTAGGTCAGGTCAAAAGGGCGCTGTTAGCTTCAAGCAGCATATTCACTCTACTCTAGATGGGAACACAGAGACACTGCCAGATTGCATGAAAATCCTGAGGCACTGCCCTCTGCAAGCATCGGGAGCTTGACTTCAGAGCCCAGAGGCACTGCCAGTTCTAGAGAAGCCTGCTGAGCACTGAACCATTTCTAGACCAGAATGCTGAGATACAGTGATTCTAGAGCAGGAACGGGCCGTTTTGTCTGCTCTATACCCACCGCTCCAAAACCACCTGAGTAGAGACTCAGATATCAAAAGCCAAGAACATAAACCCAGTTAGTTTGCATCCAAAATGCCCTCTCTACAGGCTCTAGAGCAGAATTGGGAAACACAGCCAACTCCAGAGCAAAGCACGGAAACGTGGAAATCACTGCTTGGCTCAGAACTGCTCAGCTCGAAGCAAGATGTCTTAGGGAGCCTCCCGATTTCTTCTTGACCTTTCTCCGGGAGCCCTGAGATATCGATGGGTTAATCAAGAGAGCAGCAACCATATCCATGCTTTGTACTGGGCCACCGATACCCCTGGTTTAGAAATAGCTGAGCAACAGTTAATAATGGTCTTGACCACACTGGCCTATTGAAGAAAGGTCAGAGAAGTGATTTTTCACTTAAGAACATCTGTGTGTTAAAAGAACAAGACTTTCTCAAGTTCATAAAACGAGGGTTTTTTAAATTATTGTTTTGTTTTTCTTCCCTTTTCCCCCTTCCTTGTCGCCTCCAGCTTTCCTAATGAAGACCTCTGTGTTCCAAGTTGTGTCCAAGACAAAGTACGAGTTGCTTTACCTGCAGAAACCCCCACTCCGTGCCGGGATGGCCATGCGGAGTGCGGTCGTGGGTGCTCACTGCAGGTCTCGGGGCCTCTGATCCCCACCTAGACCTCCTGTGAGCACAGGCTGCGAAGCTGCCCAGTGACTGGCTCTCTGCTCTTTGCTTCTGAAGAGCAGGCAGTGCTCCTGCCAGAACCACTTCCGGCTCCTCTGCTCCTAGGAAGAGGCTCGGAAGGATGCAAGGTCCAGACATACAAAAGGACAAAAGGACAGGGGTCTCTGATGCTTTTAACACCTGCTGGCCTTCCCGCTCAAACGACGGCTCTCATTCTTAAGAACAAGGGTGACGTTTCTCTCTGGCCTGCCCCTCTAGCATTCAGAAGCAGGGGTAGTGATCAGGAGATGCAAACCGCGGGCTTTGTCCACCTCGTGTCCAGTGGACACGGCCCTTGTGTGTCCACCACCTCATCAGCATATTCCTGTGAGGGACAGAGAGACCTTCCAGAGGGAGGCTTTCCCCCGGCGGCGCCTTTGGCCTGGGCGGCCCACATCTGCACACAAGCGGGCTGTTGAAGCAGCTGTTCTGAGATGAGGGCCCTGGGAACAATTGCCGCATGATCTGGGATCTGCAGTGCGAACTCTTCCATAGCCCCTCCACCTGCCACTTGCCTGAACCTTCCTTTGAGCAGTGGAAGTCACACACACTTTACAGTCCAAGGGATGTAGGCTGGAATCTAAGCCTCTGCCACTTATTATCAGCATGACCTTGAGCCCTTCATGAAACACGGATTCCTCCACTGAAATCAGATAGACGACGGTGCCCACACTGGAGGTTAGTATGGGATCAGAACTACCCTTGCACACACAGGTGCTTGGACACAGCCCACACACTAGATACACACAATGAACATTGTCCCTCCTTCATCCCTCCCTACTTCTTTCTTCCTGGCTCTAGTGGAAGACAGTTGTGGGGTCAAGTTCTAGATTTCCCTGCCCCAACCCTGGGCCAGCTGCAGAAACTTGGCTAAGTTACTTAACCTTTGTGAGTCTCATTTTACTCCTCTGCAAACCAGTGAGAGTTAGTGGCTACCTTACAGAGTGGTTAGCAGGCGTAAATGTGCTAAACACAGTGTGAAGTAGTTACTCAGAGAGCCAGGCCTTCCGTTGCCTCTGCCACTCCTGTCAACTCTCTTATTGTAATGACGGTATTGTTATCACTGTCATGTATTACTGTTAACCCTTCCCTCTCCACTCTCCGGAATGTCTATATTCCTCCCCTCTTCTTCTTCCTCCTTTTCCTTCTTTTGTCCTTTCACACCCTCCTTGGCTGGGCCTCCCATGGGGAGACCTCTTTGAGGATGAACCCCATGGTCTCAGCCAGAAAGACAGCCCACTGTGTTTCCATCAGCCTCTGTCCCTCTAGAGGGACATCACCGAGACCCTAATCATGACCAGAATAAAAAGAGGCAAAGGGGTAGAGCCTCCAACCTGTGCAAAACTGTTAACAGAGCAAAGTGCAGGCTTAGTCATAAGTACTTATCACATGCCTACTATGTGCCAGACCCTGTTCTTGACCCTGGAACAACAAACCCCTAACTCTGGAACAACAAACCCCTAACTCTGGACAGCTAGCAATCCGGAGAGGTGGATAATCACGGAGGCACCCAGCAGCAGAAAGAATTTGAGGCTGGGGCTCAGGACATCGTCTTCCCCCAACTCCCATGGCATTTGCCTCATCTGTAACGTAGGGAGAAACCAGGGGACTCGGCAAGGCCCTGCTCACTCTGGTCACCTGCTGTAATAACAAGGAAATGCAACCCAGCACACAAAGGAATCAATCTCAGACACCGATTTGTACATTTAAACCAGTGGTTCTTAACCTGGGTTCTATCGAACCCTAGGGGTTCCATGAGTCGGTCTCAGGGGTTTGGAGAAGCCTCTGCGCGGAGGCCAGAATAAAGTAATACCGTAATTTGTTGTGAGTGCATGCACTTTGTTGGTTTTGTTCTTTGAGCAAGGTGATGTTCATGCACGGCTCATTTTGTGCACCAGTAAAAAAACATATACCTATGTCTTGAATTTGGAAAAAAAAATCATATTTTATTTATCATTAAAGAAGGGTTCGGTGAATGTGCATATGAAACTGGTGGGTTTGCTACCTCTAAAAAGGTTAAGAACCACTGATTTAAACCGATCATACAGGAGACGTCACCCAGTAGAGACTGTTTTCAAAAGCGTCGTTCAGTGAATCCATAAACATTCTCGGAGTCTTCTGCTGGTAGCCAACCCTGTGCAAGGCACTGGTGCTACCTAATGGGATAAGATGGAGCCCAAATCCTTAGCCAGCACAGGCCATTTGGTATAAAAAGCCATGGACATGGACCAATGCAAACCAAAAGGCAGTTTGTGCTCTGGACCACTGGATGATTTCAGAAGGGATGCGTGCTATCCAGAGTGAGGGCAGCACACAGGCGGAAGTGGTCAGAGGAGACCACAGGGAAGAGGTGCCATTTGAGCTGGATCTTGAAGGATAGTTAAAAGGGGCGGAGAAGCTGTAATAAGTATGCATGGTGCCAGGTGGGCACTGGAAATATCAGGGGAACACTTGGTAAAGGATATGATAGTCTAACCACCATGCTATATACCTGAAACTAACACAGAATACTACTGAATGTAAAAAAGATATATACCGTTTATTAAAGTAAAAATATGTCTGTGGTGGTGTAGCTCAGTTGGTTAGAGCATCATTCTGATAAACTGAGCATTATCCTGAGATGTCACAGTTGCAGGTTCAATCCCTGAGCAGGGCACATGTAAGAATCAACAAATGAATGCATAGTAAGTGGAACAACAAATAATTTTTTCTCTCTCTCATCAATAAAAAAGCATGAAAAAAATTAAGAAAGAGAATGAGAAGTGAATGATGGGTGTTCTGGGCAGGAGAAGTGGAAGCCCCAAGGCACATCCGGATATTGCAAGTCAGCCCATTCTGCCTGGACTACACCCATACGGTAACGGGCTATGGACAAAAGCTGGTACAGATCATGCAAGGCCCTGCCTGCTATGGCTATTGGGTTTCATGGGCCACGGAGCTTCACAAGTGAGAGGTCACTGAGACCAACACTGATTGGGAATTATGGAAAATGTACTCCAAAGGCAAAAAATCATCCATGGAGCATATATGTACACTTAAATGACTTAGACATCATGTTATTCAAAAGATTAGTGCGCCCTATCTCAATCTGGAACAAAGAGAAATATTTAAAAAAAAAAAATGTGTTGTGTACTTGAAAGTGCATGTGCGTTCCTGGCTGGTTGGTTCAGCAATAGAGTGTTGGTTGGCCTGGCGTATGGAAGTCTCAGGTTTGATTCCCAGCCATGGCACACAGAAGAAGGGTCCATCTGCTTCTCAACCCTTCCCCCTCTTCTTCCTCTCTATCTCTCTCTTCCCCTCCTGCAGTCAAGGCTCCATTGGAGCAAAGCTGGCCGGGGTGCTGAGGAAGGCTCCATGGCCTCCACCTCAGGTGCTAGAATGGCTCTGGCTGCAACGGAGCAACACTGAGATGAGCACAGCATCGCCCCCTGGTGGGCATGCTGGGTGGATCCCAGTTGGGCGCATGCAGTAGTCTGCCTGTCTGCCTCTCCCCAACCCCTCGACTCCCTGCTTCTCACTTTGGAAAAATACAAAAAAAGAAAAGAAAAGAAAAGAAAGTGCATGGGCTATGGGAAAGTGCGGTGAAATGACTGGGTTTACTCTTGTCCCACCACTTGGCATAGGGATGCTTCCCCCTCTGTGAAGTGGGAACACAATTTCTACTGCATAAGTTGGTTTGAAGGACTGAATGAAACAACTGAACTGAATGGATTTAGACACCGGGTGCTTTATACCAAGCACTGTTCCAAGTGCTTTATATGTTTTCTTTGCTGGAATCCCCACAATCATCACTTCACTTTCCTATTTTACAGAGGAGGAGACGGAGGCCCAGAGAGGCTAAGTAATTCACCCAAGATCACATCCTGAGTGGCAGCCCTGGGGGTGATACACCAGAGGACGTGAGGTACTCTTCCTGCCCAACAGGGAGTCCACAACCCCCACGTAGTTATTTAAACCTAAATTAAGTAAAAAGTCAGTGCTCAAGTTTCATGAGCCGCATTTCCTGGGCTCAACATAATAGGTGGCCGGAGGCTACTCTGCAGGACCACACAGGTACAGAACACTTCCTTCGTCACCGGAAGCTCTGATGGACAGCACTGTGGGGCCTGGGCTCTCACTGTTCTAATCCTGCCTTCTCTGGAGAGGGAGACGCTCATCCATGGCTCTCCGGCGCACGTTAGTTCACCTCCTTCCTCACACTGCAGTGAATTGAGATTCAGTCCCTGGAGCCCTTGCATTGCAGATCTGGCCATCACTCAATCACATCCAGTAACTTGCCAGCAAACCAGCTCCCTCTGACCTCTGCCTCTGTCCCAAGACAGAGAGAAATGCAGACATCAGCCATGAGTCCCCTCCCAACAGTTGTCCAGATGGGTCCAGTTTGGGAAAAGGTCCCAGGGCAGGCAGGAGCCCCAGGGAGGTCCCTGTTGGACCTCTCACGTGCCTGAGTCCATCCCTCTGCAAAGGGAATGTGCACACAAGATCCAGGGCCTCCTGGCACTTGAATCTGGCTGAAGAATTAGCGGGGAGTCTGAAGAACCCATGGCTGGGGTGGAGGAGGGGGCAGAAGGCCCCTTTTGTTATGACTTGATACATGACACATCCAGGCTGATTTAGAAAGTAAAGATGGGGGAGGGCAGTAGAAATGAGGGGAGGGGCTTGGAAAATAAACACGCACAAACACATACACAACCAAACAGAAAACAACAAAATCCTGCGTGCAGCGAAACCCCAACTTCCCGCAGAACCCCATCCTTCGGGCCTGGCTTGAGAAAGTTTACTTTCAGGCTCAGAGAAATGAGCACGCGGTTCTGGGGACAGAATTCCGCACCGCCCGCCAGCAGAAGCAGCCGGATCAAGGAGCTGGAGCAGCTCTCACTCCCAAGTGCATCCCGGCCTCAGAGAGCGAACCCTGTTTACATTTTTTACATGTTTTTTGGGTACAGAACATGAAACTAAATTATACAGCGGAGGCCACGCTGGCTAAACACCAGTACCCCACTTACAACAACAATAATTTAAAAAAGAAAAGCAAATGAAAGGCAAGCCTGGAGAAAGGAGGGACTTGAAGGGAGACTGAGTGAGTGGCAGGGATGGGAGGAAGGGGTCTGGTCCGCAGGCTAGGAGCAGGGGAAGGAGACTTGGAGAGCAAAGACAGTGCGATGGCAGTAGGTCAGGTATGAAGGAGAGGGGAGACAAAAGCCAAGGAATCCTCCCAGAGAGGCCATGGAGTGAGCTGGCAGGGCTGGGTCCGCTCCCGGCGGGGAACCGGTGGAAGCAGCCCCAAACCACAACGCCTGGCTCGTTCTTGGGCTTCAAGTCAGGAGTCTCCTGGCAAGCGAGTGATGACGGCGTGCTCTTCAAACCGGGCCTTCCCTGCGCCACGTGGCACCTTCCCTGTTCCATCAGTGCATTCTTGCTGCATGACGACAAGTGCGAGGTTCCGCCCTCCATCCGGGCTCACCCTTCCCCTTCAGCGTGTCTCCCTCTAAGCTTAACTCCATTTGTCCACACAGGACAGCAGGCGGCCAACGTCTGTCTGTTCTTACTAGAAAGACAGGTTTCAGTGTCCCCTTCTTCTGCATGGACACGGCAGACGGCTGGAGGGCCGGGGCTGGGTTAGCCATCTCAAATTCAACCCACTGCCGAAAAGGGCTGCTTTGGACAGAGGAAGTCCGCAGTAAGATTTTATTGATTTTTGAATCCAAATAGCAGAACCATTACATAACAGATAGGAGGTGAAGAGGTTTAGGGATGTTGTTTAATCAAAGCCAAATCTTAATTAAGTTAGACCAAGAGACTCTCAAAGTTTCTCTCTGCTTAGAGGTCCGTGACCAAAAGAGTATTCCTTTTAAATATAATACAAATTAGAAAAAAAAAACAAAGATAATCATTCCTAATTGGATTCTCTCAGTTGCTAAAACTTCATAGGCTGAAAGAAGCATTTGAAAAAAATACCAGTTGCTATCAGGAGAATGACATTTCTGGCTCAGCTGTCCCATCCTTGCCAGGTACCTGCCTGCCCTATAGACGCTATTTCTCCTATTTCATAGATAGGGATCGGGTAGAGACATAAACAAGTGGCTCTCCCAAAGTGGAGAGCTAGTAAGTGGTGGACCCTAGAACTGAGAACGAGGTTGATCTGATCCTAAGTCTCATTTTCCTTCTTTGAAACCTTTGTCAAAGTTTTTAAGGCCAATCAGGGTGTCTGGTATTTCACAGGAATTGAAAGAGGGAAGGAATGAAGGAGGGAGGGAACAAGAGAGGTCTGCCGGGACAGTTCTTTGCTGGGATCCTGAAAAATTTGATAGGTTTAAAGTCTCTCCCAGCCCAAGGCTTCCTGACAAGTTCAAGACAGTTATAGTGACCAGCTCAGGGGTCTCCTTTCTGACACAGGCACGATTTTTTTTTTTTACTCTCCTGGAGGGATTTTGGGTGCACCACAACAGCAGGACAGGCTGTAATAGGCCATGGGACTCTCTGTTCTGGTCTCCTTAGATGACTCGCACATGTGCTTTTGAAAAATTTTTCAGAAACCACCAGGAGAAAGCAGATCCCATGGGTATTTGAGAAAACTGCTTGGAATCTTCTCGGACATTTCAGCGTGTTCCCTTCGCCTCTCCTCCTTCCTCCGCCACGGGCAGATGCTCTCCCGTCTCACCAACGAGAAGGGCTGCCTGCTCGGCCGAGGAGCCACGTGGGGAAGGACAACCCTTCAAAGTGATCTCAGCCCTGGGCACTGAGTCCAAGATTCCTCTTTGCCCTTCGCAAATAACACCATCTAAAGAGCATCAGAGAACTGCTTATGGATGCAAGATTTCTGAGGGAGGCTTGTCCCATGTCCTACCGGCAGCGTGGTGTGAAAAGAGTTAAGTACAAGAGAGCGCTCCATCGGTGAGGCCGTCCATGGCCCTGAGGCTCTGTTTCTTCATTATGAGAAGGGAAGTGAATCCTCTCAGCTTTATAAGGGGTTTCCTGCTTCCTAGTACAAGATCTGGCATACAGGAGGTACCCCACAGACATCGTGCGCCATCCTTCAATGAATATCAGATCCTGTTAACCCTCTGCTTAAAAGCTCTGCGGAGATCCTCGTCACATTCAGGAGAAAGCCTACATTTCAAGCAGCCGAAGGATGTTCCCATATACCTTCCTAGCTCGTGTCTCTTGACTTTCCCCTTTTTTTGTACTGGCCTTTTTTTGAATGTCTATCCGTGTGTGTGTGTGTGTGTGTGTGTGTGTGTGTGTGTGTGTGTCTTTCCCTCCATCTCTCTCACTCTCTCCCATCTCTTTCTCTGTCTCTATGTTTCTTATTTTTTCCCTCTGTGTGTCTCTTTGTCTTTTTCTGTCTCTCTTCCCTCTGTCTCCTGTTTCTCTGTCTCTTCTCTACTTCACTCTCATTCTTTCTACCCTTTATCTCTCTCTGTGTCTGTTTTTCTGTCTTTCTGCTTTTCTCTCTGTCTCTCTCTCTCCCTCTGACTTTGCTCTTCCATCCACACTCCTCTCCTATCCCTGTCTCATTCCAGCTCAGTGACCACTCCCACAGGAAATGTCTCCCCAGCTCCCCCTAGGTCCCCGTGTCCCCACATTTCCTACACTGACAGCATGGTAAGTGCTCCTGGAGAGATTTACCTTTGTGTCCAGGGAAGCCTGTGGGTGTCTGCCTCCTTCCTATGGACACAGGATGAAGAACACCTAGATAAACTGTCCTGCTCTCCTGGCTCAGAGTTGGGGCCATCAATGAGTACACATACATCCCCATTCACTTCCGGACATTTCCAGGCTCCTGTGTATAGCTCATGGCTTGTGACAAACTAAACTGAGCCAAGTTTCCACCTCTCTCTTTTTCTCCTACAACCCAGCAATAATCAGGCATACCTCCGAAATCTAAGAAGTCTTTTGAACACTCAAGGGGTTGACAACATCAAATGTTTCCTATGCCTTTCCCGTATTTTCATGCACCCATCTTAAATGGCGTTCTGAAGAATGCCTATAGGTGGAGATCTGGGCAACAAGGCACAAACAGTGGGGAAATAAATATTGGGGGATGAAGAAGGGGGCCTCCCGCTTTCTTGGTGATCCTTGAACACACTCTGCATATGAAAAGAAGCAAAAGACTCCAGCTCTCCTTCCTGGCTTACTCTCCCATGTCCGTCACTGAAGCCGGCATGGCTGCCTCTTCCTGCACAACACCGTTGGGAGCATGTGGCCACCTCCCTCTGGTCCTGCCCCCTGGGAGGGCCACCCACTGCCAGTCACGCAACCATCAGAGCCTTACTGTTCTAATCCGTAAAGTGAGAACTGCGATTCCTATTTTTGTAGCCGTTTTGGGGGGATTAAAAAAAACCCACTAAAAAACATATGCGGAGTCTGCAGAAACATGGTGAATGTAATTTTTATAATTTGTCCGGGATCTTCTGAAAGTGGGCGAAGGACTTTTCCATCCCTACAGGCTGGTGCTCACCCATGCTGGCGGAGCCACCTGACAGCAGTGTGGTTTCCTCCTCTGGCTAAGTCCCTCTGAACCTCACACTCTTGGGTCTTGGCTGGAGTTTCTGAGTGGACACAACTCTTGGATGAAACAGTGAGCTCTACGAGGGCAGCAAAAAGGCCAGGACTTCTCTGCAGCTGCTCAAAATGCCTGGCACAGTGCTGAGTATGCGGGAAACACCTGCTACCACACTGTACTCAGCCAAATGCGGACTGTGCTTCTGTGCTGGGTGGGTCACCGCGGCCAGCTCTGGGAGAGGGTGCGGAGGGAAGCCTGACGTGAATGAAAGAGGGAATTAACCTTGGTCTCCCCAGTAAGTGGGGGGAAAAGAGACACCCAGTGCTGGCTTTTTTTTTTTCTTTTTCTGACTTACGTCCTTAATCTCCACTAGGTAGATGCCATCATTCCCTCTTTCCAGAGGAGGAAACTGAGGTTCCCAGAGGAGTCATTTGCTCGAGGTCCCCAAGTAAGAAGGGACGCTAGGAGAGCAAAGCCGTATCTGCACGGTTTGCACGTCACCCCATCGGTGCTGTGCTCTCCACCTCCTCACGTGTCTCAGTGGAGGATACAAACCTATTTCTCTTTGATCCAATGAGTAATGAATGAATACAAAATCGCTACCACACAATACAAATCAGGACTGGTATTCTAATAGCAGCACAACGTATTATAGACACGCCAAGAGACGGGGAAAGCGACTCAAAGTGAAGAGTTGAAGGACTGAGGCACCCACAAAAGGGTTGAAGTAACATAAAGTAAGAGACTCAGTTACAAAGGAAGCAGAGATGCCCAGGTCTCTAGTGCAGGAACCGCCAGTTCTACCCCCAGCTCAGCTTGACTGAAACACCTTATGATGGGGAGCTTTCCAAGGGACAAGAAACCCCATCCTGCTGTGGCTAGTTCTCATTCTTAGAAAGGGGTTCTTTGGTTTGGCCCTGAAACTACTGCCCTGGAAACCCTTCATCTAAGTTTTACACAAAAGAGATTTAACCAAATCCATTGGGTGATTGACTGAAGGTCCATAGTTCCTGGGAGAGCACTGCCCATTCCTGTTAGCTTTAGCATTTCCATTTCTTCCTGAGGTCCTCGTAGAAAGGGGGAGGTGCCCTGCCTGGAGAAGAGGAAATGGGGTTCCTTAGAAATGCTGGGGCGAGGCAGGATGAAGGAACACCTGCATCTCATTTGGGCAGCCTTCCGGGGAAAGCGCTAGAGAAAAGACACAAAATGAAGACGCAAATAAGAACAAGACGGGATCTTTGCTAAGGCACTTTTAAACCAGTTCATTTCTGAGGTGCCCAGAAGAGAGAACACGTGATTCTCTGGGTTCACTTCCATTTTTGTTTTTGTCTCAGGGCCTTCTTGAATTCCAGCTGAGCCAGGAAGGTATGTGGCCAAAATATCCAAAGAATGTCTCTTATTATAGGGTGTTCAGCTCATTTGCACAGCCAGGAAGTTCTGAGAGTGCCGATAGATGACATTTGCTTATAAGACTTAATGTTCAGGGAGGAGGCACTGAGGCCTAAGCAAACTTGAGAATCTTGCTGGAGAAGAATGGAGGAGAGAGATCAGAAACTGTCAGAAGTGGAGGGCTTATCCGAAATGAAAACTGAAGGTGTATGAAATGCTCCAGACTCCCACAGGAGCACGAGTGCTGCTCCGTTGTACCAGTGGCAGTGAGAACGCCCCTGATTCTGACAGCGCCATTCCTCTTCGCAGAGTTCCCATGGCCGAGTCCTGCCCACTGACCAGGTCAGAGGCTGGGTTTTCACTTTCTTTGGGTCTCTTCCATAGACTCCAGCACAGAACTAGGCACAAAAGGCCAACAGACACTGGCATTTATCATCTTTATAGCATCAGGGAAAGACAGAGTGGGACAAACGTGGTTTGGAAAGAGAAAATGGGAACGAGCGTGGTCATTTCATCGCTGCCCAGGTTAAAGGACGTCCTAGTGAGCACCAGGGAACCAGGGAAGAGGACCGCCTAGGCAGGCAATGGAGTCAGTTTGAACGCTACGTTGTGGGCAGTGACCATGAGTCTGGTGAAGGAGGACTCAAGCACCTCCTAGGGTTTAGTGGCCCCAACACAGAGATTTGTCCATCTACAATTTTTTCTGCAGGTTTCCCAGTGAGATTTTCCAGGAATCTAGTTACTTCATGTTATATAAAATATAATACAATCCTATAGTCCTCTGCTACCTTCCATGAGATCCTTCCAAGCCTATGCTCACTGATGAGCAATGTGACCTTGTGGAAGCCACTCCATATACCAGTTTCTGCAAGGGAGCTAATAATTCTTAGCTTGAGGAACAGCAAGGGGATTGGCTGCAAGCTGTCTCTGAGTGTCCAGGATGGTGGATGGTGTACCTGGAAAACCATTGGTCCCCTCCCCCTCTCTCCTGTATCTGCTTTGGTTCCAACCCTCTGGGACCATGCTCTTACATGGCCCGTTCCTGTGGGAGTGTGCGTGTGCGTGTGTGTGTGTGTGTGTGTGTGTGTGTGTAAAAGAGAGCCAGAAACAGAGTGAGACAGAAGGAGAAGGAGGAGGAGGACGAAGAGGAAGAGGAGGGGGAGGAAGAAAAAGAAGAGCAGGAGGGGGAGGAGGAGGAGGAGGGAGGAGGAGGGGGAGGAGGAGGAGGAGGGGAAGAGGGAGAAGGAGGAGGGAGAAGGAGGAGGGAGGAGGAGGAGGAGGAGGAGGAGGAGGGGAAAGGGGAAGAGAGTTTAATTGTGTAGGGGAAGGCACATGTCAGTACCTCCCAACTCCTCTCAAGCCATCGACCTCTTCACCGGAGTCCCTGACAGGGTGAAAATGAACGGCCGGCCTCCTCTAACCACTGCAGAGGGTGATGAGGGCCACAGTGTAAATGTCCACTCACTCTGCTATCAGAAAGGAGCTTGTTTCCACTCCACAAAGAGCCTTACTCAGAATTACACAGGCTGTGTATGTGTCCACGCATGTGTACGTGTGTGTATGCATGATGGGGGCACGTGCATGAATGGTTTCTAGGCACCTGCTTTCAGAGGGGGACCTGGAGAGACTGTTCTGTGGCCCTCCTGGCCACCCTGCCTGGCCCTGCACCCAGCCTGCACACACATCCCCTCCCCGACCCTGAATTCTCCAGTGAGTTGATCTCATTACCGCAAATTTAGTTACAGCTGAAGTCTCCTTGTAACAAAGACTATGTCCAAGCCCAGAGTAATGGAACCTACTCGATTTCATTAAAATAAAATTGGTTACAATGAATAATTCAATAGAATGATTTTGTTTCCTCGTCTCCTCTTTGTAGTATTTATAATGATTTTTTAAAATTGGATTTTCGTTAGGAAGAGATAATCGCCCATAATTCCTGACAGCCCCCCTCCTTACAGAAGTGGAGTAATTGCCCCATGAAGTCTCTTTCAAATGCTGAGACTAAAGAAGTCCTCTTTATTCTCACATTAGAAGCAACAACCTTTGGGTGGTTTTGAAGCGCAGCTGCTACCTCACTTCGTGCTCATGTGCGAGTCCGAGTGTGTTAATGAGTCCCTTGTTTGAGTGATGTTTTTTAAACATTTCTAGGAACTGGATGCTAGTGTTGAATTTGGAATTCCCGGCTCTGTTGCCAGCCAGCCCTGCCATTCCTGGGTAGGACATTCTCTGTCACAGAGACGTGATTCTTGAACATTTCCTCTTAGTGTTGTTTATTTGTATGTAGCAATGTGTATGCGAGTGTGTGTCTGTGTTTGTGTGTGAATCCACAGTCAATTAAAGATGCATTTCCTGAGCACCCAAGATCTTGTCTTTGAAGATGAATGGACAGAAATGAGTAAAACTCAGTTATCAAAGACCAGCAGCCTAATGGGGGACTCAGATGCACAGATTATTAGAGTTTGTGCAATTGGGTGTAACCAAAGATAAACTTACCAAGTACAGAGGTGGCATGGGGCAGGATGAATCCTAGACATTCATTCATTCATTCATTCATTCATTCACCAGGCTGCCATTGTACATAAGAAATATCAGAAAATACTGTGTTCCCATTTCTTTCCCCTTTTATCAGGGCAGTCATAAACAAATGCAAATGAATAAAGAATTTAATGACTATAAACATAAGCAAATAGGAAAATGAAAAATGATCCAATAAAACCTATAAAATAAACATTATAAATGAAGTATGCCCATCATGAACCTCATCCAATGTTTTTTTTTTTTTTTACTGGGCCCCAAAAGAAGGTCACATCTCTCTTTCATCCAGAAATCAGGCCTAACCCCCTGGCCCTGAGTATCAAAGAGAAATGGCTAAGAAGAAGGACTCGTGGACAAGGCCTCAGAGATGGCCACTGGGCCCAGTGCTCATAAGCACTGAGACATGTATCTGGGAAATGGGAGTCTCAGAAGAAGGCAGGTGCTCGCTCAGCAGGATAATTGGAAAGAGGGCTTTGGGGACAGTACAACCATGCCTAGAATCACAAGCTCTGGTGGCCTAACACTCTTACTCCCTCAACTAAGCTGAAAGTCCTTTGGGGAAGAACCCTGGTACATAAATAGTGCATTAAGGGACTAAGGAATGAGTCACAGCTTTACAGAGCTGAAAGGTCCTTGGAGATCATCAAGCTGAACTACTCTCTAATTTAAAATGGGAAACAATGGGGCCCAGAGAGGTGGGGAGACTGGTCCAAGGCCACACAGCAAATTCAAAACAGAGTGCTCAAGGAAGACATAACTTAACATTTCCCCACACCCTCAAAAGAAGGTGTTCTTGCCCCACTGAATCCCAATGGTATGTCCAAAATGGAATTCTTTCCCCAGATGTGAATTATAATAGGTTGGGACCTAGGAGGGCAGTCATTTCCCCTAATATGCTGATATTCCCTGTGCCGAGCTCAAACATGTCTAATCACTGAGGAGTTGTACTCATGAGGTCCTGAAATTACACTTAGCTAGAGATCAGGTTAAGTGACCACATCCAGTGACACTCCTTTTAAGGTGGGAAGGCCTGAGGGTGCAAAGCAGAGATCTGAACATTTGCAGGAAATGCCACCCACGGCAAAGGTCTTACCTGGGATGCTGCTGGCTGGCCGATGATGACCCAGCCTGGGCATTGCTGGTCTTGATGGGAAACTGAAGCATTGGATGCCCATTGATCTAGGAACCCCTGGGGCGTGTAGACACCACAGTCCTTGATGCTAGTTTTCTGTTCAAACTCCTCACATACCCCGTCACCATCATGGAAGTAGCACCGGCTGGGTTCATCTGCAGGACACAGATGAACAAGGGAGAAAACAGGTAGGTATTTGACCTTTGGCCTCAGCTATCAGCAACAGCTGAGGGATCAGAGAAGTAGAATCACTGGCACTTGTAAGCCCATCACTGATAGTCACAATGGAGTATTATACAGCTTTAAAAAAAGAAAAACACCTGCCAGACAGACAACATGACCAAACATGGAGGACATTACAATTAAGTGAAATAAACCATCACAAAAAGAAACATATACTGTATGATTCTACGCTTATGATGTATATAAAGTAGTCAAACTTACAGAAAGTGGAATGGTGGTTACCAGGGGTTGAGAAGGGAGGGCATGAAGAATTATTGTTCAGTGGGGATAAACTGTCAGTTACGCAAGGTGATTAGGTTCTAGAGATCTGCTGAACAACATTGTGTTTAAATAGTTAACAATATTGGACTGTACACTTAAAATTCTATTAAGAGGGTAGACTTTACATGATTTTTACTCTACACACACAAACTCACAAACACTTTCAGTTTCATGACCCCAAGTGAGCCCTCAGCCACCTGGTGAAGAGGTATTATCATTTTAATGATTATTGCAGTCTTTCAGATTAGGAAAAGAAAATCTCAGGTATCATTAATCATCTGCCCACAGTCACACTGTGTGTTACTGCAGGGTGCGGGTTTCAAACTCAAGTGTCATGTTCCACGTACTGGGTACAATACCTGACTCCACAGAACCCTGTAATCACAAACTGAAGTTTATTTAACTCCAAAGAGGATTTTGGTTTCCCATGAAGAGTGACTTTCTGTCCAAAAATGGGCTGGCTCAAGTGCCAGCTCTGTCACTAACTTGCTCTGTTACTTTAGACAAGTTCTTCTCCTCGCTTGGCTCAACTATCATTATTATGGAGAAGAGGGGTAGACCACTGGAGCTTTAGGGGCCCTTCCTGTCTAACGCTGTAGGTTCTAAGGGCTTGTTAGAAACCTCTGGCATTTCATGTAAGGTCAACCAAGCCCCATGTAACTCCAGTCACAGCACAAGATGTCTGCTTGAGACAATATAAAGCTGCAACTGGCTGCAAGGATTCATGGGTCACAAGGTCAAAGATCACAGAAGCACAGAGCTAGCCAGATGTGGTCTAAGTAGGAAGGACCTATGCATGTTTCTTGGACAGTCTACACAGAATAACACAAGGAGAAATCGAGATATAGGCAGCCAAAAGAGCTCACCCTGCCTATTTTTAATTACTCGAACGTCAGGTATTCTGTGCTAGTGTCCCAAGTCTTCTAAGCAGAGTTAAATAACCCTTCCTGTGCAGGTTCCTATTTTATCAAGGTCACCACCTTCACACGTATCACACTGTGCAACCACTGTCTACATGCTATACCTCCTCGGGAAGTCTGCGAGCCCCATGAAATCTAGTCCCTATCCAGGGTCTTAGGTGACCATACAATGTATTATTCACATTAGTGTACTCTGAGAGTGACAGAGATGGCAGAGATTCTATAAAAAGTATGTCCAGGCAATAGGCACATCTAGGAACTGAATTTCCCAGGCAAATCCGAATATGTGCTCACCTAAGGGCGCTGCTTCATCCAGGACAGCCTTCTCCTATTCACTCCAGCATCAGGCAGCATTGGAGTCCCACTTCAAACCAGGATTTGACTTTGGTCCCTTATGTGAGCTGTATAACTTTGCACCATTAGCTTCCCTGCTTGGTCTCTGGCTTCCCATCTGTGGTACAGAAATGTTTGTCCCAGCCCGGATAATCTTTCAGGATAGCCGTAGAACTCTCACAGAAAAGGGGCATAAGCAAGCTTTGCACTTTCTTAAACAACGGGCTTCATTTTTTAAGGGGTGAACGTGTTTTTAAGCGACTGAATTGAATCTGCTTGTGAAATTCGGTACTCGAAAACACTTTCAAGAAGTATTCCGCGGAAGAGACAGCCTGGGTCAAGTAGGGCTAAGGCTTGGACTTCTAGGATGCTGACCATCCGAAAAAGGAGTCACTGAATTCAGGGGCGGCAGAATGCTGAGCCCCTTCCAAGTTCCAAAATCCCTTGTTTATTTCTGCAAACAGTTTACATAGTGAACCGCTATCAAAAGAGCCAGAATAAATCAATTCATTATAATTCAATTATTTAAGAATGAGTCTGAGCCAGCTGAGGACTCCAGTGACCTGCAGCATGCCTGACAGTTGCAGCACAGAGAGTACAGCCTCAGCCCTTCTTGGTAATGCCAGTGTCCGGGAGAAGGTGGCCGACTGACATAGAATAAACCCACGGCTGACCTGCCATCAATCCAGTCTACACTCATTAAGAACCCAATAAAGGGAATTTTACAGAGCATAGGTTCTGATATCAGACAAAGACAGTTTCAAAACCCAACGCTGCCACACACATAGGGTGTGTGGGGTTTAAATAACCCAACTTCTCTGAACTTCATTTCCCTCATCCAAAAAAGAAAAAGAATGAAGACCACCACATTTATCTGGTATTATTCCAGTGCTTTCCTGAGATGGTGTGACCAATGCCAGCCTCTCACCCACTACCTTATGCCTTTCTCCTCTTCTAACATGAAGACAAGTAGGGTAAGATTATACTGAGATCACAGAAAATCTAATTTCTGAGATGACTTAATCTGTTTCCTCATTAAAGACACCTTAGAGTGTCAGGAATTGGGGCTAGATTTGAGTTCTCATGAAGACTAATTTCTTCCTGGTTATTATGTTTAAGACTTTGATATATCTGTCTGCTTGGAGTCAGTGGAACCTGGGAATGGAGGAGAGAAAGGTGGATAGAGGTAGGTACAGAGGTGCCTTAATAGAGAGTTGATATGTAGTCAGATTGGTAGAGACAAGAGTTAAGAGAGAGAAAGGAGATAGAGCTAAAGAGAAGCAGAAAGAGAGAGGGGAGGGGAAAGGTGCCCCGACATTTTGCTGACAAAGCCACACCGAGTCCCTCTCTTTGAATAACATCCCTGGATTCTGCTACTCAGATTCTCTTGCTAGAGTCTCAGGGGCCCTTCAGCTACCTCTGCCAGTCTTCACCCGGGGAATTCTCTGTTCCTCTCTACTCCCATGCCCCACACACCAAGGGGAACATGGAGGGGAATGGAATACAAACACGTGGCCAGGAATAACAAAGACAGCGACAACAAGGCAACAGAACAAAACCGGCCTTCTGCTTTCATTACATCCATTTACTCGGTGCTCGGTGAACGCTTTATGCTGGGAACTGAGCAGACTGTAATGAAAAAGAGTTTGAAGTCAGATCATCATGTTGCTACCTGCCTTCCATGAAATGGCCAGGTAGCATTGATAACAGCTCATCCCACTGGGAGGGGTAGTGTGAAAACCGGTCAAGAAGTATTGGTTGAATGAATGAATGAATGACTCTAATTTGACACCCCTGAAGCATATATTCTTGTCCAAATATAGTTTAAATGCTGCACTCTTTTGAAAGCTTTTGTTGTTGTTGTTATACTGGGCAATAGGGTGAGGGGAAAGTTGCTAAGACACCAGTGGTGATGGGCTCACCGTGCAACTGCTCTGGGCAGTCAGATTCCTCCATCTCAGCCCATCCCCTCCTGACATAAAGGAGCTCCTCAACCCAGACTCATGCCCTTCGTGTGATGACACATTTAGAAACCTGCTCTATCCAGCCAGGAGTCGTGATGTGGGTGAGGAGGCATTGCCAAGTCTATCTCCACAGTTGAGCTTTTATTTGAAAGATTCTTTTCCTTTTGGAAGAAAAGAGCTCAGCTCCAGAGCCTGAGACCGACGCACTCCCTGCACTGTATGGGGACAGACACAGCTGGGGCCGCTTCTCATTACTAAATTATCCATTTCCGTCTGTCCGGAACATGCAGCCAAAAGGCCAGGCCTCCGCATTCCTGAAGCATGTCCGAAGGACACTATTAGAGATAAGCAGGGATCGTCAGCCCTATTGGAAAACTCAGAAAGCTGCGTCTTAGGGAAATGAGAGTTTACCTTAAAGAACAAGCCAACACTGGGGTTTAAGCTGTTGGTAACAATCCTTATCCTAAAAGAAAGAAACCCTGGGCCCTGGTTGGTTGGTTCAGTGGTAGAGCATCAGCCCAGAGTGTGGATGTCCCAGGTTCAATTCCCAATCAGGGCGCACAGGAGAAGCACCCATCTGCTTCTCTCTTCTCGCTTCCTGCAGCCAAGGCTTGATGGAGTGAAACAGCCCCAAGAGCTGAAGATGGCTTCATGGCTTCTACCTCAGACATTAAAAAGAGCTCGGTTGCTGAGCAATGGAGCAACACCCCAGATGGGCAGAGCATCGCCCCCTAGAGGGCTTGACAGGTGGATCCTGGTTGGAGCGCATGTAGGAGTCTGTCTCTCTGCCTCCTCTCCTCTCACTGAATAATAATAAAAAAAGAAACCCTGGATTCAATCTCCTGATCTGGCGCTGGTGACCGGGTAATACTGGCATGTTAGTTCACCACTCCGTGCCTCGGTTTCCCCATATACTAAACTGGAAACCAGAGAACTCCCTTTAGATTGCCTCAGTCAAGTGCTGGGTGTGATCAAATGCCATCACAGACTAATGGCTGGGGAACGTGACACAGGTCTAAAGGCACAGTGCCCAATCTGCATAATGATGACACAGGGGTGAGGTCGGGCTTGAAGGGAAAACCTTAATTAGAGATTCTTCTTGTATTTACCCAGCCCTAGATCCTGTGGAGTATCCAAGGATAGACATGATTAAAGAGGGTGCTGCGTGGGCTCGTTTCAATACAAACTGCAAGGAGCCATGTAAACAAATGGAAAGGGAAACAAAGCAGTGACCTAAAGAAAAGAATGTATTTATTTATAATGGAAGTATTTCAACCCCATTGGGGGACACAAATGAACTCAGCTTGATTAGAAACTCCGGTAATTTGTAATACCACTGGAATCCTAGATGGGAAGCAGAAAATAACAAGAACAAAGCAACAACCCTAGAGAGCTCATTGCTGGGGAGGGCGGGGGGCTTACGTTGCCCGTGTCAGCTCAGAATGAGATTTAGGGAAAGTGTCTACTAGAAAACCTACCTTTATACTGGTTCTCACCTGCTTAAGGCCCTGGAAAACCACAGTCGTAA
Source organism: Rhynchonycteris naso (assembly GCA_037038555.1). Classification (NCBI taxonomy): domain Eukaryota; kingdom Metazoa; phylum Chordata; class Mammalia; order Chiroptera; family Emballonuridae; genus Rhynchonycteris; species Rhynchonycteris naso. The sequence goes on from CM072996.1 coordinate 17,769,856, forward strand.
GTTCTCGGTCCCTGCAAAACTAACATTCTTCAAATAAGGTCTGAGACCTCATGTCTTCTTCAGATAAACTCAAGAGTTTGGGCTCAAGTATTCTGCCCGAAGACATATCTAACCATGCTCCTTCTTTGCACTTAATCTTATGATAGATCCCCGTTGCTTTTAGAAGATTATTTCCTTAACTTACACACAGCAAACTCTGCTAATGGGCTGCTTTTTGCAGCTTTTTAAACCAGCCATTCCATCTCCTCCTTCTCTACCCTCCCAAGGGTTGTCTCCTTTGTCTACAATGGTATTTCCCATGTCTCGATTTCCTTTCACTGACTCTCCAAGATTCAGCAAAAGTGTCTCTTCCAGCAAGTCTATCCATCCTCTTTCCCTGATGCCGCTCCTAGATGGGTCAAGTGTCCTTTCTCTGTGCTTTCACGGTTCCCAGATTTCCAACATCACAGCTATTTTTTTCTTTTTCAGCCTTTTTATGAGCTGATCTCACTCACGAGGCAGGTTGGATGTCTGGATTGAGAATTACTGAGTCTTTCACACCTGTATTCCCAACTCAGCATAGTACCTAGAGTGGATGAAGAGCCTCATAAATGCCTAAGGAATATGTGAGTGGGTTAATGTCATATGGAAACTAACTCATCCCTTATATTTAGTCTGTATTATTACTAGAGTATGCATAGTCCAAACCATCCAGGTGCTGGTGCCTTTCTTCTTAATGTGATTCCTGGCCATCCCATGATGGAGCTCCAAACCTGATTTCATCAAAACAGAGGCATCTTCTATCAGTGGAATTATATATTTTGCCTAAAAGAGTTAACTAGCTTTGCTCTAAAATTTCTTCCAACTTTGGGGTTGACTGAAGTTGTTCTAAAACAAACAGCTAAGTGGTTGTCTCTCAAACATCCCCATGATGCCCAGCTGGGGTGAAGAGCCAGTAATTCATTTGCAATCATTTCAGGAATAAATGGGCAACAAATGAGAAGTACCATACCTTTCAGGAGATTTTAGGAATGAGGGAGTTTAGCATCCCCAGCGAAGACAGATTCTAACTCCCAGGTAAGGATTGGAGGAGACTCTCCGTTCATTTAATCAATATGTCCAGAGTATCTGCTCTCTGTGCTGGTACACTGACAAATCAGACAGGACTCCTCTCCTGCAGGGGGAATCAATACAACTTGGGGAAATGGGGAAAGGCTTCCCAAGAAGATGCTTTGGACGATGAAAAGAATTTGAGCATGTTCAGGGAAGAGTATGAACGAGTCTTGATCAATATGTGCGTATATGAGTAATCTGGCAAGGTTCTGGTTAAGGGAGTTCAGTGGAGCCTGGACCTGATGAACTGAAAAGCTGATCTGAAGCCAGACCTAGGAAGGATTGCAGTGCCATGTGAGAGAATTTGAATTTTGTCCTTTAGAAAGGTGGCAATGAAGAGCCTTCTGACCAGGGTAGTTGTGTTGTACCTGTGATGTTCACACTCTCAGAGCCAGTGAGGTGTAAGACCTGTCGTTGTTTAGCAGGTGTGCCATTTACCATGCATTTGACTTTGGGAAAGTGACTCAATTTCTACACCTTGGTTTCTTCCTCTGAATAATGGCTGAAGAATGGAATGTTGATTATGATGCTCAGATCACTCACTAAGAACAGGTGATCAATAAATGGTCTACAAGGATGATCTTGGAGCCAAAAGCAATGATTTCCTTTGACACAAGGGAAAGCTGAGTTTTGTATGTTGCACTGATTTTCTGAAGCCTTTAGAGAAAATTTCCGGTGGAGAAGACTAGACCAATGGTTGTTGAACTCCTAGTGCCATGGTCTTTCTAAAGCATCATGCTATCTCATCAAACTGGGCTTTCAGTATACAATTCTGGCAACAAAATAGGTTTTTCTTACCCTTCACCAAGTTCTGATATTACGTTGGGAGTCTCTGATTTCACTTTTCATAACAGCCACTAGTATGAAATAAATATAACTAGTTAGAGAAGCCAGTGGAGTTACCAAGTCTCCAGCTCATTGAGAAAAATAAATCTATCTGCAGACAGGAAGACAAAAGTTTCAAGGAACAGGAGATAGATCTGGTTTAGAGCTCAAGAAGGTAGCAAAGAACTTGAATGCACACTCTTCTTACATAGGCTACCTTTCAAAGGATGAAAAGATGCACCTGTCTTTCTAAACTTCTTATATGTGAAGATGGGTCAGCTTTTGAGAAATTAATATCTGTTTCTATTTCCAGCTGAGGGAATAGTAATTGATTGGCATTAGGTCATTCTCTTGTAGTCCAATGATTACTATTTTTTTTAAACACCGGGGGAAAAATAGTATTTTTTCAGTTCAGCTGTTTGTTTAGGGATGGGTCCAACCACAACAAGCTGCATGCCACATAACAATTCATCCAAGCAACAACAACGAAAAAAGACCAAAATATGCACAATCTTTGTGTCCAAATAATAGCTTCTTGGAACAGGGGAAATTTTAGTGCTTAAAATGTTTTGCAAAAGGAAAGCTTGGGGTGTGGGAGGTGGCTACACAGGCATCTGTTTCCCCTGGAACAGAATTATTGAGACTTTACATCGCCTATGTTTCAAAAGCTTCGTGACAAACCCACACTGCCGACCTCATTTAATTCTATTCAAACTGGGATTTGTTCCTAACCTTCTCAACCAGATTTTGCATTCTGCTCAGGGTACAAAAGTGGGTGGTGAAGGGCTCCTGCAGAACCGGGAATCCACTAACAAGCTTCAGATGCGGATTAGGTCTACTGAATCTGAGGAGCTTAAGTTGGTTTCTGGTTCCTTCAAGGGCTGGCCACATACCGAAGTGGGCCAGAAATTCCTTCTTGTGTTTTGTTGTGACAATCAGGCACCATCTAGCACACCAAAAGCACCAGGAAAAGAAGAGTACATTTGGATATAGTTTCATGTTACCATTCCACTGCACACTCAAGCCTACCATGAAGAGCACCCTCAGGAGACAGACAACCTTGTCCCCTGACCTTTTGGCCCCTTCCTACCACTCTCATAACTGGCTGTGGGGCTTCCCCACTTCAGTCCCTTCTCACCAAGCAGCCTATGAGTGATTAATCTAAACGATAAATCTGATCATGTTTAAAATACTTAGTTGACTCCTGTAAAATCCTGACCTCCCCATGTAGGACTCATGCCCGTCTGTAGTCTAGCTCCATCTTTCCTACCTAGCTCATTTCCAACCATGCCTCTTCTCTCAAACGCCCACAGTCCCTTCCCGGAACTCACACCTCAGAGCTTCTGTCCTGGTTTCCTTAGCCTGAGAGGCGACGTTCCACCTTTCAATCTCCCATCAAGGTGTAATTCCAGCACCTTCAGGCCCACAGGCCTCATCTGTCAATCTTCTGCATCACTACTCGTCCAGCATAAACCAGTTTCCTCTATTTCCTGCACCACTATCCTGTCCTTCCAAACCAGCAAAACAAGATATTGTTGATATAAACTTTTTAATTTGAAAATGTAGTAATGCAACTTTTAAGATTTAAGAAAAAATAAGTGTCATCATTCCATATCACCTTACCATCAAGTCTTCTATTTCACATTTATCTTTCTAGAATTCACAGTAACATTGATAGAGTCATCTATACTTATTCATGTTTTCTGCTGTAATTTACTCTTTATTTCTCTCCAGCAGTTTCTGTACTCACCACTCCACCAAAACCAATCTTATCAAGAGCACCATTGACCTCAATGTTGTTAACACAACCACAATGCTAAACCATCTTGAAGCATATAAAGAAGTGCTTTATTCCTTTCCTTTGAGATGCTCTCTCTTGAATTCCATGATGCCATGCCATCCTAATCCTTTCTGGCTCCCAGATCTTCCCATATAGATTCACTTGCTGTCTTCTTGATCCCTAACCCTTTACTAAATGTTGCCAGATTTCAAGGTTAGGTCATAGCCTCCCTTTTCCTTATCCATCTACACTCTCTCATCCAGTCACAAATTTTAAACAGATATTTTGGATTATCTATGTACTAATGACTCAAACATTTATTTTATTTTAAGAGAGAGAGAGAGAGAAACACAGATTTGTTGTTCCACTTATTTGTGTATTCATTGGTTGAATCTTGTATGTGCCCTGACTGGGGATTGAACTCATAACCTTGGCATATTGGGACGATGCTCTAAACCAAATGAATAACCCAGCCAGGAAACATTTCTTTAGATATGACTTTTTCTTTGAGTTCCAACTGTCTACAATGACATTTCTACTTAAACATCTGTTTAAAGTCGTCAAAAAAAAAAATCAACATGCCTAAAACAGAAGTAATGGTTTCTCCCTACATTCCTTTCTTCCTCATCTTAGTACATGACAAATTTCTCAACAATGGCCAAACCAAAATCTTCTGAATCATCACTCTTATTTTTTTCTCCTACTTTGCCAACACCAAATAAAGTCCAATATCCTGTAGACTCTATTCTCTCCGAATATTCCAAAAGGGTTCACTTTTGTTCCAATACTGGCACCTTAATCCAAGCTGTCATCACTATTGCAATGCTCAATTAACCAGCTTCTTCCATGTTTGATTCCCAGTCCTCCCTCCGCCAGACCACAGCTAGAGTGCTCTTTCAAATCATCAATTCTATCAGACCACACTCCCACTAAAAGCTCCTCAATGGCTTCCCATGGCACATGGAACAATATCAAGTCTGTATCTTGGCCTATGAGTCCCTACTTTCTACAAATATCTCCTGTCACTACCCCTCTGCTCACTACTTCCCATCCATTTATATGTTCATCCAGAAATCCAGATATCTATCCCTTCAACAATTATCTAGTCCTTAAATAAGTCAGAACTCACACATGTTGTCCACTTTACCTGGAATATTCTTTCCTTGGATTTTCTCACCATTCTTTTTTTTTCATTACTTATAGCTTAGTTCAAATATTACTTCCTCAAAGAATAAACTACTTATGGTAAGCTCACATTCCTTTCCCCCACTTCCATTAGAAAGCAGCATACCATTAAATTTTGTTTCCTTTATAGTACTACTCACTATCTAAAAATAAAGTTTTGTTTATGATTAGTCCTTCCCCCAGTAGGACAGAGGTTTTACGGTAGTGTGTCTCAAAGTGCACCTTTTCCTCTAGGATCAGGGAAAGTGCATCTCTATATTGTGACTGATATTTAAGAATGAATGAATGAATGAATGAATGAATATGTACAGCTCTTGGATTATAAGATTTTTCTGGGACAGCCCCAGTCTTATCTCTATTTACATTCCTAATACTTAGTACCATGTCAATCTCATAGCAGCTACTCAGTAAATAATGAATTAACAAAGTTTTTTGGAGTTTCTTATCTCTGTTATTGATTGTATTGAAGCTCAAACCTGATTTGAATCTGTTTCAGCAAATTATACTGTAGAAAGATTTTTATGAAAATGAGATCATATTACAAATTCAAGCACATATTAGGAGGGAAAAAAAACACAATTCCATCTAAACCATCCCATAATATTTTTCCTGTGAGACATTGTGACTCACCATCTGTCCCAAATATTGTTTTATTTTCTTTCTTAACCGAATTTGCACAGAAATAGAATATCTTGGTTAAAGAAATGTGGTGCATACTAAACTGAAATTCAATAAAGAGATCTGATGGTCTCGTGAATTGGAACTTGAAAATACATTTACATCACCTTGCATTTAGTATGGTTATTTGAATGGCCTAAAAAGATGGTAAGCAAAGATAGTGAACCTAATAAATGATGATACATTCACTAGGAAAGAATGTTCAAAGCCCTGAATGGTTTTCAACCAGGTCTCTTTTGGGTTCCGGAGCTATCTCCTGATAGGGATGGAGGGATAAATCTCAGTGCTACAATGAATTCTATAGCGGCCACGAAATAAGACAGGCGTTCTGTGCACAGACAGGAGCAAGAATAATACCAAGGATGCAAAGGCCTATAAAAGGATAAGCAGAAAATAAAATGAGATTCATTGTGGATAACAGAAGCTAATAATAAATGAAGAAAAACATCCTCGAACATTCATATGCAGAAGGGTATGCAAAAGTGATAAAAAGAGTGATAAAAAAAATAGCCAACTACAAATAGTGTCAGTGGTTTTAATGGGATCTTATTGCCACCCAAATAAATAAATACATAAATAGGTAAAAAAAAAAAAAAAGAAAAGAAAGAAAGAGACTCTCTCAAAATCAGCAGCTTGGTCAAGAGACCTGGAGCCGAGAGTAGATGTCCTCTAATCTATCCATGGATGTGACAAGTCATTTTCCTCCTTGGGCTGCAACTTCCCCTTCTATAGACAAAGGGGCTTATATCAGGTAACTTTATGATCTTTAATTCAGTCGCTCTAAAACATATTTGGTTCCTGCTATATTTTTTCCTTTAATCATTAAACTCGTTTATTTAAAATTTATTTTATTTTATGTTTTAGTCTGGAGATGGAAAAACATGTCAGCAAAATGAAGACTGAGAAGGGTGGAGACAAAGCCATTCTGAGAAGCACTGACGAGACCTATAAGGAAAAGCAGATGGAATGAGGGACAAGAAAGTCAAAATTCAAAGCTCCACTCTGAGCAACCCTCATTGCCATCCTTCTCGGTTTCACTCTTTTTAAAGTCTCTTAAAAATATGGCAGAATTACTTTTCGTACCCATTTCAGAAGGTGGCTATAATGATTAAATAGAATGATATTCTGGAACATGCTCAAACATGTTGTTGCTCTCACATATTTTTATCAGAGCTATCATCTGGAGCTCACCTCCCAGATCATCAAAGGGCTTTCTCAAGTCATTGCCTAAATCTCAGCCTGACTGTCACCTTCCTGCCGAGACCTTTCAAACCACACTATTTTCACTGCCCCCCCCAGTAGTCTGTTTTATTTCCACATAGCGTTATATTGCTTCTTCAAACGTTTATTAGATCAGTGCAATCTTTCTAAAACAGAATAGCACTCCAGGAGAGCTGCTGGGGAGGCTGTTTTGCTCACTATTGCACTTGGGATCCAGGACTCAGACGCCAATCGTAAACTATTGGCTGAAGGAAGGAACCAATGAGGGTTGAGTGCTGCAAGGGTTTTAGAAATCAACTAGTCCTCCTGCCCCAGAAAGGTGAAGTGACTCTCCGAGTGCCACACAGTTAATTAGTACAGGCCAAGGGTTTGGCTTGACGAAAGCAGGCTCGTTATATAAATGTTGGAAACATGCAATGGCTGATAGAAGTTGAGTCTGTGAGAAATACACACCTGTGTGCATAAAGGAAAACGCAGCCTTTCAAGTAAAAGTGTGTACACGTGGGTGCATCTAGTCTTCAGTTCAGTATAACAAGCGGCCCGTCCATCTGCTAAGACATCCTCAAGATTCCAGGGAAGAGAAACTTTTGCACAAGCGGATGCTATGTTCACAGTAGCCAAGTAATCGAGGATGAATCAGGGTACCACATGAAAACCAAGCCAGTTACCCCTGCCTGGCATGGCTGGTTGTGACTGAGGTGACCGCAGTGTGCTGGATTCTTGGAAGAGTTCCTATGTGAGAAACTACAGTGTCAAACTGGGTCCATCCCACCCTGCGCTCTGATTAGTGTGGCCCGCCACAAAGACTTTCCTCCTGCCACATGGTTCAGATAAGTCCAAAGGATGAGACACCCCAGCCACAATGTCTTCCACCTCCTAGTCAGTGAGACATGCAGCAGCGCTCTAAAGAGCGGAAGTCCAGTCAACCGGCAGGCAGGACTGCACGGCGCACAGGTGAGTTTGCTTTCCTTGTCTTACCTGACGGATAAGCTGCTCTTCTGTCCCTTCAAGGGGCTGTATGTTAATTTGCATTTATCAGCTGTTTGACTTGTATTGTTAAATTTTATTTTGTTCTTACAGAAAAATGTGCATCTCTCTCTCTCTCTCTTTCTCTCTCTCTCTCTCCCCCCCTCTCACTCTCCCCAATAAGGAAAGAAGGGGAAGGAATAAAGGAAAGAAAGAAGGAAGGGAGGGAGAAAGGAAGAAAAGAAGAAAGAATGGAGAAGAGGGAAAAAATTGCTCTTAAATCTTAGGAGTTAATTTAAAACATTTGAAATCGATCAAAATCACTGCATTTTGATTAAAGATGATAAGGGTGAGCATAACTATGCACAGTTCCAGCCCTGTCTGGTTGCTCAGTCAGTTAAGAGCGTCATCCCAAAATGGCAGGATTGTGGTTTGATCCCCGGTCAGGGCACACACGGGGAGCAACCACAGAATGCACTACTGAGTGGAACAACAAATGAATGCTTCCCTTTCCCCTCCCCCCTCTCCCTTCCTCTCTCTGTCTTTTTAAAAATCAATAAAAACAAACAAACAGAAAAAACCCTGGCCAGATAGCTCAGTTGGTTGAAGCATCATTCCAGATCACAGCGGTTGCCAGTTTGATTCCCCATTCAGGGCATATACAGGAGGAGCTTGATGTTCCTTTCTCTCCTTACCTCTCTCTCAAAAAAAAAAAAAAAAAAAAAAGTTCCAAGGATTAGCGGTCACTCTGAAATCAGTTCCCACCAACTGGAGAAGGCGTTTGCCCAAACAAGACCATGAGACTGCAGATAGCATTACTGGCTGTAGAAGCCAGAGCAGAGGTTAGAGAAGCCTCCTCTGGTCTTAGAGAGGGCTGGGCAGACTGAGCCTACGCCACTGCTAACCTCTGGGGCCCAAGACAGGCACCATCGCTCAGCAATGTTCACAGGAGCATGGAAATACCTAACATGAAGAAGAGAAACAACTCAGAGGGGGACACACTAGAAAACTCTTCTAACAAATGACAGTTGGCCTGAAAATGCAGTGGGCCTCCACAGAGGAGAGTTTTTCATTCAGCATCTTCCGACAGAGGCTTGATGATGACCAAGGCGAGACCTAACCTGGCCCCCACCTGCTCCTGCAGGCTGCTCTCCTTTTCTCTGATGCACTCTCGTCTCAGCTCCAGGAAGGCTGACACTGTGTCCACTTCCTGAATGTCCCTTCTTCCTTCTCACCTTGCCACCTTTGTAGAAGCTTCTCCCACATGCCCAGCCCTACCTTTCCAAAGATGAGTCTCCATCCATCCTTTACCCCGCTGGACAACCTTTGTCAATCCACTCTAGAAAGACCAGTTTTCCCTCTGTTTGATTTCTCACAGCATCACCTAATTCCCCAATTCAAATTGGAGCCACTATGTAATAAGTGTACCTGCTAAATGAATAACTGGATGATGTGGTATGTGTTAGGCACTGTGTCAAATGCTATACATATGTAATGCCACTTAATCCTAGAAGAACCCCAGGTGTCTGGTGTTATTATCCCCATTTAACAGATAAGAAAAGTGATGTTTGAAGAGGTTAATAGATCCAAAAGCAATTCCTGATCAGATTGATTCCAAAATCCACTCCTTTCTGTCCACCCATGCTGCCTAATTCATGTCTTTTACATGCATGTGGGTACTGGGGGTGGGGGTTGAATGAGACAGCTGATCTGATTCTCTCCAAGACGCCCTTCAATTCTGTGGTACTCGGGGGCTCAGGGGCCTGATGGAGCTGCGGTCACATCCCTGCTCTCCACAAATGAGCTGGGCATCAATGAGCAGCCCACTTCATCTCTGAGTCCCAGGTGCCTCTTCAGGAGGCCCCTGAAGTAATAACTATGTTCCCAGAAGGCAGGAGGATGAAATGGGAAGCTGCACAGAAAACGTCTCCTATGAACAAAGATTCTGTGAAAGGTCAGGAATCCCCCTTTCCCTAAAGGAAGCCATCTGTCTCTGCTACCTTGTGCCAGTTAGACTGCACTGGCTCAATAACTGATGTTTCAGTGAAACCTTTTTCTTTCATTTTTTAAAAAGTAGAATCCCGAGTTTTCGTTGGCAAGTGATTGAACAGGCCGGGGCCCAGCCTCCAGGCCCACAGTGCATTAGGGAACTGACTAGGGGGGCTCGGAAACCTTCAGCTCAAGTACTCCCTTCAGAGGCAGTACCTACAAAGCCATCCATTTCCTTAACAAAGAGCACTGGCTTAAATGCCCCTTAAAGCAGTGTTATTTACACAGTTATCCACTTCCTTTTGAATTCTCTGCCTGGGGGGTGGCCTACCTGCCTCCTTTCCAGCTAGTTAATTAGGCTCTGTTCCCAGGCAGAAGCTGGCTGGGACCAGGATTTCATTTTGTGAAAGCAGCTCACTTTGGAGTTATCAGAGGTGTTTGCGGGGTGATTTAAGTAACCACCGACGTCACTGGTTTACCTGCCCCCTTATTCTGAACTTGTCAAACTGTCGTGGGTCTTCAGGTGTCGTCAAAGAGTTATGACCATGGTCAGTACTGAGATGGAGAAGGAGGGAAGCCATTTGAGCCAATCTCTCTGTAATGGGAGGGTGAAATCAGACGAAAGTAGCCCCCCCCCACCCCTTTTGTGGCAGAACTGGAATTTGAACAGAAGCAACCAAGCTCAAAACCTTGAGCATGAAACCTGCACTCGGACCTGCCGGGACTGAGACATCTTGCCCAAGATGACAGCTGAGGGTAGGAGGTCTGTCTGTGGTTCATAGTGAGGTTGCTCTGACTCTAAAAACCAACAATACTGCTGCCCTTTGTTGCCTGAGAAATAAAACCTAAAGCTCTCCTTAAGAAACATCCCTTTAGAAAGATGCCCTACCTTCACTTATAGTCTATATTTCTTGAGCCACAATTTTTTTTTTACTGGGTCCAGGACTAGGTCCTGGGAATCAGATGTATTCAACTGGGTCTTGGTACACCAGGAGCTCAGAGTCCAGTGAGAAAATTATTGACTACACAGTATTTTGTTCTGAGGTACAAGATGATGCAGGAGCACAGAGGAGGGACCCTCCCCCCATCCCAAACTCAACCTTAGCCAGAATTGAATGGCTTTCTTTGGGAGGTACAGCTGAGCTAAATCTCTGGGCAGGAGATATTGGTGGGGATACATCCCAGGCAGGGGAACTCGAACAGCAAATGAAAGGAGGCAGGAAGCAAGGTAGTAGGTGTAAAGCCTAGAGGATTCTGAAGCATAAGGTCCCCATGACTAGGTCAGACCCACACCAGTCTTGATGCCATAGCAAGGAATTTAGATTTGTCTCAAGGGCAACGGGGAGCCACCTGATGCTTTCCAAGGGAGTAGGGCAAAATGACAGTGTATTTGTATTTTACAAAGCTTGCTCTGCCGCTGCTGGGGGACAGGTAGATGGACCAGATGAAGACGGAACCCTGACCTGTTAGGAGTTCTCGTGCCGTGCCGTATTCCAAGTGGAAGCTGAATTGGGGGAGGGAGCCTCGGGTAGAAGAGTCAAAGTAAAAAGAGAGAGAGGAGGAACTGGTTTGGGAGGGAAACGTTTTCAAAGTGAAGCAGGGACATGACAGAGAGGGAAGAGTTAAGGATGCTGCTTCCCAAGCTTGTCGTCTAAATGTCTGGCTGGCTAGTGACGCCACCAGTCGAGACTGAGAAAAGCAGGAGTTACAGCAGGCCTGGGGAGAAATGAACTGCACGTGTAGATTCTCAATACCACAGAGGAACCAGACGAGCAAGTCCAAGGGCATGAGAAAGACCCCAGGCTGAAGACAGGGGTTTTGGAGTCTGTGGTTTTAAATGACGGGCTCAGGGAGAGAACGTCGGATGGGACATGGTCCTGTTGTGGAGAGTTCTAATAGTTAGAGGAGCAGAAGAAGGTCTGTGTAGGGGTGGCCAGGGACAGTGAGGAAAACTGGAGGAAGATAAGACTTTCAGAGGTTCCAGGAGTTCAGAATTTCAAGAAAGAGCCAGCTAAGGTGAAAGGGGGAAATATTAAAATATGTCTATTGAATCATGCTTTCACTAGAAGGCCTTTTATGGCTTCCTGAACGATTCTTAGCTTTCTGCTCGTTCTCTTGCTGGGACAGGGAGTTCTCTACCGGATTGTTCTTTTTAATAGCTATTAAATCCATATTTATTGGTTCCTCTCTGAAAGGACAGGAACTGTCCCAAGCACAACCGATCTGGCACCCCCCGGTGCCTAGCATGGATCTGATACATGAAAGGCAGTCATTAAACATGTGATGGATAAATTCATAAACCAATGAGAGACTATATCATAGCTATCCTGTGAAGTACAGAGCATCACTCCCCTTTCTCAGATGAAAAAAAGGTGCTCAGGGGACCAAGCCTGAGCATCCCTGAGCTTCTGGGTCTGGTTCATGGGCTTCTCTCACTATTTCCATTTAGGAGTTCTCCTGGCAATGGGTACATAGGAAAATGGTCACGTCGAGGTCTTTCAGACTCCCGTGCAGCCTTCTTGTTGGTAAGGAGGCTGAACTCAAGTTAACATGTAGCTCTGGATGCCTGAACTGAGGGACCAGTGCTAGTCAAGACCTTTGACAGTTCGGCCAACGGCAGTTGAAAAGTTTAGTTCAAGCTTATGGATAATTTGGGCCGGGTTTCTGACTGCTGTTGAAAGGCAAAGAGCACACTGATGTCTCTTCAGGTCAGTTTGTCCAGAGTACTTTGTGGGCTGTGCGGAGCACCCTCCTGGGGGAGGCTGATGTTGAAACCCTGCCCCTGGCCTGTCGGGCCATCTTGGACCTTCAGAGCCGCAGAACTCTGCCCTCAGCTGACTGAGCCCAGCTGTCGAGGAAGCTCCCACAGACAGCCACCCGCCACCAGGGGCTGTCCTGCCGTCCTGGTGTCCCCTCACACCATTTCCCGCCTAGCCGTAGTGACCACTGTCCTCTGAGGTCATTCAGTGTCGGGCTTCTTCTGCTCCCACTGGTCACTGCCATCAGCATCCTGCCGAGCACAGCTCCATATGCAGTAAGTGCCTCATTCAGAAAAAGCTGCCCCAGGAGACAGGCCTCAGCTACCTTTGCAGGACTCTGTCCTCACTGGGGTCAGAGGATCAGAGGATGTGACCCTCGGGGCGCTGGGGAGGAGGGCTGCAGACGCGGGGCATGGACTGCTTTACGTTTCTGCCTGGCACATTAAAACCGAAAACCCTTAAAAAAAGTTATTGTAATTTCAGATTTGCTTTATCTTAATTTCTCCTTGGTATTTAATCAGTAGCAGCCAAGAGAAAGTCGCCTTTAGTTTCTCCCTCTGTTAAGTAGTTAATGATCTGAAAAACAAACACTTCAGATGGTGTTTCTTAAAGAGACCCCGGGATCTTTCCGCGATGTGCAGATGCCTATTACACAGCCTACTGTTTTCCCTTCTCGTGATCTGTGTGCGGGGAGGCTGTTCAGCTCTGGAGAGCACACTTTAAAAAAATAATAGTAATAAAATTAGATAACCTTAATGACCAAGAGGTAGCAGAGACTAGGAGTTCATCCTGAGGGCTTAAGAGCCAGATGTCCAGGGCCAGCATCCTTTACTGGTAACCTTGAGTAAATTCCTGAACATTTCTGTGCTTTTTCCCCTATCTATAAAGCTGTCATAATATTATAAAACTACCTCCTCGGGTCAATGCAATTATTCAAAGGAGTTAATAATAGGAAATAAAGGATTAAATTAATCACAAGCTATTTTTAGTGTTCTGACCATTGTTTGGGATGATGAGATCGGAAGAGGGGTGGACAACTATGTACGGACCTCATCACTTCGTGTTCTGAAGGTCAGGTCATTTGGGAGTAAGACACCGGCTCCCCCAGTTTTGGAGTCAGGCAGATTGTGGTTTGGATCCCAGCTCAGCCACGTAATCCTAGCCTGCTTTGAATAAGTCATTTCCTCTATTTGAGCCTAGGTGTCTCCTTGTGCAAAATACAGGTAATGATCTCCACCTTCCTGCAGCCTCGTAAGGATCAAGAGGAGAATTCAGTGGCTCTGGGCCCAGCATGGGACGTGGCAGTCCCCAAAGGTTTGTTTCCTCTTGAGGTGATTTCCCAGCTTAATAAACATTGACTGAGTGGAGGCCACTTTCTCATGAGTCACTCAAACATGTGGGGGCTCCGTTGTGTCACCTGGAAAGTGGTGACACTAATGCCCGGTTGCCAGGGGTGCTGGGGGTATGAAACGCGACGAGGCAGGAGGGTCTCTGTCCATGTGAACATACTTCCTTCCGTGTCCCAGGGAGGGCACAGGGTGCTGGCACAGGCTCTCGGTGTGAGCTGCTTGGCCTCCTCTGGCCGGTCTTTCCTGTCTCACAGTGCCCAGTGTTCAGTCCACCAGGCAATGACTGGCTTGAGTGGGATGCTGGGGACACAGAGGTAGACAAGATGACGTCTGCCCACTTTTCATGGGTGTGGAAACCGGACGGGTAGACGCAGAAGGTGGGGAGCTGACACTGTCACAGCTGTGCTGCCGTAGGCCCAGGAGCCAGATCAGGGTGGTGCAATCCTAACCTCTCTCTCTCTCTCATCGGCCTCGGTCGTACCTACCTGGGCATTCTTTCACTCACCTGGACACTCATGCACCATTGTCAGCAGTTGGTGAGCCATATTTTCTGTATAGGCCCAGACGGTAAATATTCTGGCTTCTCAGGGGCCACTCGAGCTCTCTGTTGGAACGACTCACCTCAGTCTTTGCAGTGGCAAATATCTACCTCAAGGAGTATAGTTCTGTTTCAATCCAACTTGATCGACCCTGACAGGCAGCAGGCTGGGTTTGGCCTTTCTGATCGCTGGTGCACACAGGCACTCGCCTCCTGCGCCTGGCACAGGGCTTGGCACTGAGTGCAGAGCACACGCACATGTTGGCGTCACCTCCTCCTTCCATGCCGTCAGCACCGGCCTCACCAAGGCCTTCAGGGACCTGAAGGGTTGGAGCTTGCAACCCCTTCTCCTCTCCCCCTTCACTGCAGCCAGCCACACTGACCTTCTCAAATCTCTTCCAAAGCCCTTTCCTGCCCGGAGCGTTTAACGGTCTGAATGCCTTACAGTCCACACTCTGTCGCCAGCTCTCCTTCTCCCAAATTTGTCCACTTTCCATTCTGCCTTCGCATCTCAGGTTAGATGTCTATCTTCAGAGAGGCCTTTCCTGACCCCATGGGGCAAAGGATGGCCTTCGCTGATACACCTCCGAGCATTTCCACTCACTGGCATTCTCAACAATGACTTCTAAATAATCACTAGTGTCATTTCCCTGCCTCCCTGCCCCCTCACCTGGCCTTTCTTGCTCACTGCTTGTTTTCCCTGCAGCTAGCACAGGGCTCGGCACACAGCAGGTGTCAATAAATGTGAATGGATGACGTGATGTGACCCAGCAGCCAATTTGCACCATCTTCAGTCTGATCCTGATTACATACAGTAGAGCAGGAAGCTGATTTATTCTGCCGGCCAGGGCAATGGGGTTTTCACACCATCCTGACTGCGCACCGTCATCTTATTTTAAGCACATTACTTCTTTCCAAAAAGAAAAGAGGATACAATTAGGTCTATATCCCTCCCTTGCTTAATATTTCAATTTCCCTCAGGGCATGCCCTTCAAGTGGAGATCACACTCATGAATATTAAATGTCTCTTCATACTCAACCTGGTTCTCAAGAAAGAGTGGAGAGCCTGGAGCTAGGTAGGTAAAGGCCCTGACATCTGGCCTCCAAGCCTCTCCCCTCTCCCAGTGCCCTAGGTCATGACTGCACGGATGCAAGGAGGCACAGCAGGGCACAAGCGCACGATGGCAGGTTGCTGGTCACTTTGAAATGCCACAAAGGGGCCCTTGTGCTTGGCTACCCAGATTCACCTGCCTGGGACTGGGGCTGCCTTTCAAAAGCACACATCAAAGTTTGACCCTGATTCCTCGAATTCTGGCAAGCTCTGAGTCCTTCTGAGCCTGACCCCTCCCTGAGAGTCAGGAAGCAGGCCTGGGTTGAGGCTGGAATGGCTCCCTTCTGGCGTCAGCGGCCCGTCCTGTTTCTTTTCATTCCAGCCCGGCCTCTCTGTGGGGTAGGCCTCCCGGGTTTCCAAAGGAGGTGGCAAGCTGTGGTCAGAGGCGGGATGGCAAGCTTGATCCTAACCGGTGCTGAGTTGAGGGTGTCTGAATGCATCCATCAGACCTCCCGGTAGAGGACTTTGGATCTTTGGTCCTGCCCCGCATGGCAGCCTTCCACCTCATCGCCTCCTTTTCCTGGGTCTTTGTCCCCTTCATGACCCCCTTTGACCCTCTGGGTTAAAGGAATTCCTTTCTCCTCCCCAAGCCTTCATTTCTTTTAAAATGCAGTTTAAAAACAATAATGATCTGGGATTTAAATTCTAGAAGTCAGAGCCTGAAACACCAAGCAGCTCCTCGAGCTCCCCCCCCCTCCCCGCTCCATCCCTTTAGAGTTGGGGAGACCAAGATCAAGGGGTCTCAGAAACTTTGCATAGATAAGGTGCTACCAAATTTTAGGGCCATCTTTGCCAGAGATGGACTGGTTGCAGTTGAGATGGGGAGTGAGGAAAGGGAAGGTGACACAGCATGGCCGCGTGCCTCTGAGTGGCCACTAACAGCCACGCATTGCATTGCGCTCAGCACTCTATAAACCACGTTTCCCTCCTTCCCCAGAGGGAACTC
This sequence comes from Rhynchonycteris naso, assembly GCA_037038555.1. Lineage (NCBI taxonomy): Eukaryota > Metazoa > Chordata > Mammalia > Chiroptera > Emballonuridae > Rhynchonycteris > Rhynchonycteris naso. The sequence goes on from CM072996.1 coordinate 17,786,295, forward strand.
TAGGTGTCATAATTCTGTCCATATTATTTTTGTCAGAAGAGAAGACTGATACTCAGAGAGAGAAGACGGCAGATCCCCCAGGTGACCCAGGAAGTAACCCATAGACACAGGACAGCCACTGGCCTTTGAGCTCCTGTCTCTAACGCATGGCCGTTAAGTGTCAGATTCCCCTTCATGCTAAAAAAAAACAATATGGCTACTGTCAGAGCAGGGGGAGCTGTGGGAAATGAAAACAGTGCCCACAGCACAGCCTGGCCTTCTGTCGGGGCGGGGTGCATGGGCTCTGTGCCGTGGAACATTTATGGGGTGATAATAACTGAAAGTTGTCGTTTTCATGACTCATGAAAAGGCACAGGAAGGACATGTGCATTCACTTTCGCTTCCTGCTGAGAGCAGGGGGCACCAGAGCAGAAATGGCGAAAGAGAGGCTCTCAGTGCTTCGGGGGTGGGGGTGGGGGACTCCTCTGGATATTGACGTGGTCTTTAGAGGCAAGCAGATGGGATGTGGAGGCTCCTTCACTGACTTAGCCGGCTGTGTGACTTAAGGCAGTTTACTTAACCACTCTGTGCCTCCATAGTCTCACCAGCAAAATGGGCGTTATTACTGTGAACATGCGGAGTTGCTGGGAGGATGAATAACATCACTTGAAAAAAAAATTCTTAGCACAGAGGCTGATACAGTTGAGGGCCTCCTCAGTGACATAGCTTCATGCAAGTGTGCAGATTCTGCCTAGGTACGGTGAATCACCCCTCTGCTCTTTCTAGCTGTGTGACCTTGGGCTAGTTACACAACCTCTCTGAAGCTCAAGTTCTTTCCCTTTATGAAATTGGGATCATAATATTATTTATCTCATAGAGTTCCTGAGAGGATTGATCCAACGTATTAATGAATTATATTAATGACATTATTTATAGCAGCCGTAGCAAAGTCCTCTATAACATTTACCAGGCGCCGCTGCTTTAAAATGCTTTACCTATACAATTTCATTTCATTCTCCAAACAGCTGTGATAAGTAAGAACTACGACTAACCCATTTTACTGATGAGAAAACTGACACACGGATAAAAAGTGTCTGGGCCAGGCTTTTCAGCCAGAAGCCAGATGGATAAATACCCCTATCTGTATTAATCCATCATTACTCATGCCAGTGCGAAGCATGCCACCTCCCCTAGCTGGAAAGTATCACAGCAATCGCCTTCATCACCAACACCATGCTTACACTATCATTTCTTGCCTCTATGAAAGGCCTGTCCTTCATCCATGGGGAGCTGAATATCAAGGAGGCATTTTGGGAAAGTTACTATGCCTCCCACAGAAGGAGGGCTCAAGGAATACCGGCAGCCAGGAGAAGTTTTATTTTCATTTTATTATTTTTTAAAATTTTTCTTGTTTTTTTTTTTTTTGGAAGGTCAGAGGTGGGTCATCTGTTAAGATTTCACGTTGTTAGAAAGATAAATAATAATAACAACCAGCAGAGCCCGCTCTTCCTCCCCTCCCCCTCCCAGATGCTGGTTTTCTTTTTATTAATTGTTGTTGTAAAGGCTCAACAGAACATTCACCAAGAAGACGTGGCGATTCATCTTCTTGTTTTCCTTTCTGCCCTTGGCTCAGAGCAGGCCAGGGCGGCCTGACAGAGGGGCCACAAGGCTGGGTGACCCTCACCCTCCCAGTGACTGCTGCGGAGGCAAATTGATCCCTCCTCCTCCCTCTTATCTGCCTCACAGATAATTGAGTTATTGGCCCTGGCTGTAGGACAGGGCTGGAGATGCTCTGTGGGGACCAGAGACATAGTAATGCTAAGGGCGGGGAAAGGGGAGGGAGCGAGAAACAGAGATGCACAGGGAATGCGTATGTCTGTGAAAGACAACAAGACAACGTGTGGGTCCCTCTGCTGTCTTTTCTTAACATTATATCAGCATCAAACAGAATGTGGACCCCCCTTTAAAATCGTTGTTGGACAAGTCAAGGGCCCCTGTGTCTGAGAGGAAAAGAAGTCGGAGAACCCTCAGCCCTCTCGCTCCCACTTCACAAAGGGAGAAATGAAGGCTTTGAGATGCTCAAGTGCTACCCAAGCTCCTGAGTCTAACAGGGGACTGGACCCAGCTATCCTGAAGGACACAGGGCAGGACGGCAGATGGAAACAGAGTCCAAGGGCTCCGGCTCCAGCACATCTCCTGTCCCGGACTAAATGTCATCTCAGAAGGTAGCACATTTCCAGCGCAGCTCAAGATCTATTACTAAGTGTAACTAACCCCTTTGGGTGATGCTTCACCTTCTGCCTGACTAATTTGCCCATTACCTTCCCTCCTTCAGCTGTTATCAGCAGCCTGTCTGTAGCATATGACTCAGTGCTTTAGAAAGCAGACTTCCCAGCCTGCGGAACAATGCCTCCAGCCAGTGCTTGCTGGGGGTGGGGGGTATGTGTTATCATTTCACAGATAGCACATTTTTTAACTGGAACCTAAGGCCTGGTGTATGTTATATAATAAAGGGGGGGGGGGACAAGATAATTTCCACATTGCCAGGGATATAGCATGCATTGCCTAAGAGGTCTTGTGGGTGGTGTTCCCGTTTAACAAGCAACTTGTCATGTGCAGGGGGCACAAGGGTCTTAGGGGTGGGAAAGTGGAGAAAGGAAGTCCCAGTGCATTGCAGAATAACATATTGGCATCTTGGGAATACTTTCCGGATGTGTGGGCTTCTGAAAAGCGAATGGAAATGCCACCATAAATCTGTCACCCCCTCACACTGGGGGGTACCAAACCCAGGGAAAACATTAGCCCTATTAAATGGTCAGTGACAAAAAAAGGAAGGAAGGGGAGGAGAGGGAGGGAGGCAGGGAGAAAGGAAAGTGGGAAGAAAGGAAGGAAGGAAGGAAGAGAGGGAGGGAGGGAGGGATTGCTCTACACTTAATCTGAAAAGAGGATCATACTTCTATGAGCTTTGAGACCTTGTAAAGATATCACTGTAAGTCTCAGGTCCTTCATCTGGATACTAGAGACCTCACGTAGGTTCACAATATACAAAGGTACATGACACAGGGGGCACCACCTAGTGGGTATCCATAATGGTGGTCATTGCTAATATTTACCCCCTCTCACACACATACACACATCACACACGTATCCTCACCCCCTCCCCCAAGACAGCATCAGACCAAGAACAGTAATAGTTAATATGCATCAAGCATATCCAACTTGCTAAGAACGGGGCTAAACCTCATAGTATCTTATGACAACAATTTTCGGTCAGAATTCTAAGTGACAATCAACAGAAACCAACTTTGGCTAACTTAAGCAAAACAAGCAAACAAACAAACTATTCCAAGAACATTGGATACTTATGGAAGACTCCCTGGGAGGGCTTGAGAGCCAGGTTTATATGCTCTGAAGCCCAATTCCAAGTTCAAGATTAGGTCTGATGACTTATCTGTGAAGACATCTCAGAGCTGTTAATACACAAAGAACCTTTCACACTACTGCTAGATGCTGTCCCTGGTATTTTGGAAATGCATGGGTTGTGCCCACTCCAACCATCTTTATCAAAATGCTTTTTTGCAGGGTCCCTATGTCTTTTGATTCAAAGTCTTGGGTTGGTGTGTCTGGATCGGGATCAGGGGAAGAGTGCATGTCTTGTGCCCACACTCAGCTACAGGGGGACCAGGAGAAGGGGATGCTTGGATTTTCAACTTGCATCACGGTGGTTACGCTCTGCCTCATTCTTATTATTACTAGGAGACTTCATTTCTAAATCTAGGGAAGGGATTCAAATAGTAAGTATCCAAAAATATTGGTAAATAATTTCCACAATGGAGTCCCAGGACTTTTACCATTTTCCTGGGTGAAGCTTAGCCAAGGTCACGTGTTCAAACCATGGTATGAAACCAAGTCAGTCTCACTCAAGCCTGTTCTCTCAGCCACTATATGGACCAGTCTTGACAAATGTTATGTTGAGAACAGCATCCACCTCGGCAAAGCCTCCCACATTCCAGTCCCATTTCACTGACTCACTGAAGCTGGATCTCTGGGGAACCAAAGATTCATGTGTATCCTTCAGCTGTTTTTTTTTTTTTAGAGGAAGATGGTTTTTGAGACCAAAAGCCATGGAGTTTGTCCTTGGAATGTAGTTCCCGGGAGCTGGGATCTCTGGTTAGACTCTTTCCTTCCTGGAATGCCCTGTGTCTCTGTGAGGTTCTAGAATGAACTTGTAAAGGGTGAGGGTGGGGCACATGGCTGGGGTCCCCCCTTTAGCACAAGCCACACTCAACATACAGGGGTAACAGAGAACCTTCTCTGGCCGCCGTCCACACCACTGACAGGGTTGTTTGCCATTCCATTAATTCATTCCATGAATTGTTCCGCAGCACTATGTTCCTCATTCATCCCGAAGCCCCACAAGACTGAGAGCTATCTTTTTCAAGTGCTTGACCACAGGGAGCTCTGGAGTCGGGCTCTCCGGGAGTGAGTGCTCAGCTCTACCATTTCACGGCCTCTCCTTAGTTCACCTCCCTGTGCCTCAACTTCCTCTTGTATAAAAGCAGGGCAATGAAAGAGTTGTTAGGAGAGCAAGAGTTTTTAAATATGCTTGCTATATAATAGGTGTTCAGTAAGTACTATCAGCAGCAGCAGAACATGTAGAATCTAGTGGAGAATGACAGTGTATAAAATGGATCTATGAGGATCCAAGTCTCATTCTCTTACTAACTACCTCATGTTCCCTCCTTTCCTCTGAAGAATTTCAGGTAACTTCATTTGCAAAACATGGATCTAGTCCACACCAGTGGTTCTGGCCAAAGTGTAGGTGGGGAAGTGAGACCCAAGGAGGTAAGGTAAACTGGAGCTGGCCTCACTGTCCCGTGCTATTTCTAACAGAGTCTTCAGGCTCCTCCATTCTATGCTTCAAATTCCATTCTTTTGCTAAGAAACTGATGAACCCCTGTCATAATTTTCATTTCCGCTCTGCCAGGCTCCAACCTGCAAGAGCATCAAAGCCTCCAAATCCATAGGCCAGGGGTCAGCAGATATGGTCTGTAAAGGGCCAGGTACTCTTTGGCCTCTAGGATTCTGTTGTAGCCGCTCAACTCTGTTGTAGCAAGAAAGCACAACAGACAATGTAGAAAGGGAGGCTGCGCTGTGGAGTGTGGTTCGCTTGATCTTAGCCCAGACTCTTCCCACCAGGTCTCTAGGCTACTACAAAGCTTTTATTATGCACCATCCATACTGAAATCAATGGAGGAGAGGAAAAACAAAACAAAACAAAACACCTTCTGACATTTAAAAACCCAGGGCCTTCCTAGAAACCATCCTGTCCTCCCTCCCTCCACATTTTCCTTTTCTTCTACCCACAAGCAGTAGTGGAAGACCTCTACTCCCTTGCTCAGCCTCTACGTGGTGCCCAGGAGACAGTAGGTGCTCAATAAGTGCGTGCTGAGAACGGAATCAAAGGTAATACGTGGGAAAGACCTCAGGAACTCACAGTTTACTGGGATTAAGCCTAAAGGCGCCCCTGTCAGGCACTGCGCATGTGAGGACCCCGTGACATTTCCTCCCCTTTAGTCCGAGAAAATTGCCTTTCAGGGAGAAATCTTCCCAGCAATGTTTTCCTTCCCTCCAAGGCTGCCCCTTCCCTCTTCAGATAGAGCACCTCTGTCTTTTGTACTTGCAAATGATTTGTGATTAGTTTTCACCTCCAGCCCAGGGGATTAGCCGGGGGACCTTTGATCTTCAGGTATCGATTTGCATCTTAAAGGAAGTATGATCTCATCTGAGCCAGCTCAAAATTCCATCCCTGCCCCCCAACCCCTGTCTGTTTACCAGCCCCGGGCAGCCCAGGGCCTCCCAAGTGGGGCTGAAACAACAAGCCCAGCCAGAGAGAGGGCAGAGGGAAGGTGGGAAAAAAGACGTTTGCTTTCTAAACACAGGCTGGTCTGCAGGTCTCCCTTCCTTGGGGCAGAGAGACTGCCCCAGGTTGTGGACGTGCAGAGGGGACCACGACAGTCCCTGGGGCCTGACCGGAAGTGGTGTGGCAAAAATGAATGGAGCACATGCGTGAACGTCAGACAAAATGGGGTCCAAGTCCTGGTTCTGTCTTGAATCACTTCGAACCAGTGCGACTCTGGGCAAGCGTTATTATCTCTCCGGCTTTTGCCTTTTCTCATCTCTAAAGTGAGAGAATAAAAGCCTTAAAAATCTACACTAATAACCCGTCTGGACAGCTGGTGTGAAGAAGAGCAAGAAATGTGTGTAAGGCCAAGTTATATCAACCAATAGTGACCAGGCTTCACTGTCCTCAATGAGAACAGAAGTTACGGAGGACGGGGATCTATCCGCCACCTGTTCCCATGGCTATATTCCCTGGTGCCTGACACGCCGCCTGGCCCATAGGAGGCACTCAGTGCATCCTGGTAATATAAAGGACCGAATCATCATTTTGTCATAATGACTGCTGTTTTTGTGATTGGGCACCGATTTCTGGCTGGTCACTTCTCCAGCCTGGCCCAGGGACATGGCAAAGACTTACCAATGCAGTTGAAGGAATCCTCCTGTTGGCAGAAGAGGGAGCAGCCATCACCATTGATCTTGTTCATGTCATCGCATTCTTCACCTTGGCTTCTGAGGAAGAGATAGGGAAGGGAAAGGTATCACATCAGCTTAGAAGCCTTAGGTAGACACACAAAATAGTCCCTCCCAGGCCATAAACTTTCCACGAAGTCTCAGGCAAGTTTCTCTCCCTATGCAGTCTGTTTCTTCACCATCCAAGTGAGATACCTACAGGGTATACATTTGTAGAATCCTGTGACATTGGCCTTATTTGTTGTTGTGTGTTTGCTTCCAATGACAAACAGAATTGCTACTTCAAACAGCGATTGTCAGTTAGGTTAGCAAATCAGGTGGGGGGTAAGAACTGGATGACTGAATGACACATGCTTGAGCAGACCTTGCCACTGTGTGCCTGGGATATGTCAGTGCCATTTTAAAACGGCAGATTTAACTAAAATTTTGGAGTTTCTAAACTATAAATACAGTTCTTTGCGATGCCCTATTTCGACCCTCTCTCTGCTTTCCCAGCTCCCTTGAAGGCCCCATGTGCCTGCCCCAGTTTGGTCTTCCTTGCCTCAGAAGGGTTTGCCTTCTCCACGGGGTGTGTCATTTCCTGGGGTCAAGAATGCCTGCACCTGTGGAAATCAAATACCTCCTCGTTCTGATTTTAGGAATTATTTTCATCGCTGAAGGATGATTCTGCAAAGGCTAGGATGGGAAGAAAGTGAGCAATGCTCCCTGAATTGGACCTCATAAAAGAAAAGGGGGAATAATAACAGAAAGATTGTCAGATTGCTGCATTTAAACAAAAATGTCTTCTTATGGCCCTGGCTCATTGGCTTAGTGGTAGAGTGTTGTTGGCCTGGTATGTGGATGTCCCAGGTTCAATTCCTGGTCAGGGCACACAGGAGAAGTGTCCATCTGCTTCTCCACTCCTCCCTCTTCCTCTCCTTGCTCTCTCTTTCTCTCTTCCTCTCCTGCAGCCATGGCTCGGTTGGTTCAAGCGCGTTGGTCCTGGGAGCTGAGGAGCCTCCACCTCAGGAGCTAAAAATAATTCAGTTGTGAGCAGCCCTAAATGGGCAGAGCATTGGCCCCAGATGGGGGTTGCTGGGTGGATCCCAGTCGGGTGCATGCAGGAGTCTGTTTCTTTATCTCCCCTCCTCTCACTTGGAAAAGGAAGGGAAAACAGTCTCCATCCCCATGTTTTGATCCCCTTGTCCCAAACAAGTGATCTCCAACAAGTCACTTGATTTCTTCGTGATCTTTTTATCTTTGACAATTTAAATCCAGTAAAATTAAAACTAATGTAAAATTCCATGGCTCAGCCACAGTAGCCACAGTTCAAGTCCTTAGCAGCTGGATGTGTGCAGCCAGTGACCACTGTGTTGGACAGCACAGAATGCACGTCCATCACCACAGGGAGGGTCCTCTATTCTAGATGCCAATTCTCTGTTTCCTCACAGGTTAAAGTGGAGAGGATGAGTCCTTCTCTTTAGGGTGTGTGCAAGAATGGAATGTAACTTCAAGTGACTGGCACAGTGTGACACCTAGTAGATGCTCAGGGAATCACAATTCCCTGAGCACTTTGTCCTGGGAGGTCTCTGCAGAGTGTGTGACAGCTGTCCCTCCTTCCCCAGAGACCAGCTGGGACCTTTCACAGTATGGAAGAGGCCTCAGACTTTTCCTTTCAACCAGACAATTAACACCGGGAAATGTTGGTTGCTTTTAAGAGGTGTCAGAGTAGCAGGATATGCCTTGCAATCAATCCTTAAGATGGCTAGGACACTCCACTGGTCTCCCAAGAGCCACCAAAGGTCTCCTGTGTGCAAACCCATGAGCAAAGAAGTCCAAATTCCAAGCTGGGCCACTATTCTGATCTCTGCCAGTGAGTCTTGCACGATGGAAACTGGTGATGGCCTTGTGCTTCTTAGCTATTTCATGGGTTATCTGGGGAGAGATTCTTACTCCTTTTTTTAAAAAAACCTGGGCTGGGTTCCCTAAGCCACAAAGAATACTTCTAACCCGCCTTCCCTCACCACCCAAACAGTATGTTCTATTGGTTTAAGCATAAAATTAGGGTCACCACAAATATCTTCTAGGCATGAAAGATCTATCATTAGATAGAGAGGTCCTGAAAAACCTTCTTTGACCTCCCAGGCTGAAGTGGGTAGCCATCTTCTCTGTGACTAGAGACACCAGGCTCAATCTACCATAGCACTTGGCAAACTGTCTGCCTTCGCCTGTTACTTGAGAGTCCCGTATCCTAGGCTTGAAGATGTCGAAGGAAGTGACAGAGTCTTCGTCATCCAAGCACCTCAATGCCTGGCACAGTGCCTGGTTGTTGGGCACACAGCAAGGCAATGGTGAGTCCAGATAGGTGCACATCTCGGTTCTTCTGCGCCTGGCTGGGTCTGCAAGCTTGAGAAAGCCACCGTAATCTTTGTGTGTCAGTGTCTCTTTGGTAAAGTATAGTAATGGGACTTTGCGACATCACTGTTGGAAGAACCCAAGGAAGTGATTATATAGCACAGTGCCTCGTCCACAATAGAGGCCCCGTTAATATTTATGAATATTAGTATCATTGTCATAATAGTCATCCAGTGGGGCCACACTGAGTGTTGAGTTTATCTGTATATTTTTGTAAAAATTCCCTTACATACACACACATATAGAGAGAAAAGGAGCTTGTGTCATCCCTGAAAATTCCAGTGAATTAAGATGCCATCTCTCTTTATCTTCAAAGCTATGCATTTTATTTGTGTTTTGGGTTTGTTTGCTTGTTTTTTGTTTGTTTGTTTGTTTGTTTGGTTTTTTGGTGGGGTGGGGTGGTGGTGCTTGCTTGCTAGCTTGTGCTTAGAAAACCATTCATAAGCTGAATTCAGTTTCTATAAAACACATTGACAATTAATAGGTAACTGCAGGTAACTTCACTAGTATTCAATGTCTATGCAGGATACCCATTCTTGGTAAAAGCCCTAAAAAAAACCTCTGTTGTTAAGAATATTATTTAAATTAATAATACTAACAATAAAGTTTTAGCTCAGCGAGGAGAATGACATTGCTTGCAGGGTTTGACCAATGCGTCTATATCTGGCTCGAAAATGGAGAGACTGAACTGGAGATCAGGTTCCACATCGAGCGAGTTTCCTTTTTTATTCTTGGTGCTAAATTAGAAAATCCCAAATCACAATTATGGGTTTTCAGCAATGACCGCAAGTGTTTCCTGGATAGCCTGGGTATGCTGCTCCTTCCTGGACCCACAAATGATGGGGCACTTTCCCTGGAGATCGACCGCCTCACGTAGTGGTCCCTCAGACAACATCTGCATAAATGCTAGAAGTTGATGTCTTAATGTGGGAGAGAACTGCGAATGGCTTCCCTTCCCCTGACTTTGACACAGTAAGTATTGGAGACTGTATCTTCAGGTTCGGTTGTTGTATCTGGAAGTGGATCTTAAATATCCCCAATAGCACATCATAACATTGACTTCATCCTCTGACACGTGACATCAACTTCATCCTCTGACACGGGAGGAGCTTTATCTCCTATGCTTGAAGAGTTAAACTCCTGGCAATCTGGTGGTCTGCACCTTAATGCAACACTTAAAATTTGTTCCATTATCTCCTCAGTATTAAAAACTTCACAATTCAGCTTTGAATGCAATAGTTGCAAGACTTCCATAACATGAATATATATATCCCTGAGATACACCGCTTCAGCAAACCACTTGAAACCGTACAAATGATCATTACTGGCCTTCTCCGTGTCAACGTTCGCTGAAGAACGTTGTTCTTTATTTAAAAAACTCAAACCTGTGCCTTTCTTGAACCAGCCGGTGCACTTCAACGGGAATGCTTGTGTGGGGAGCAGACTCTTGTTCACACCGCCGTCTTTTTTGTACAGCAAGTTAAAAACAGGTGATTCACTGGTCCTCATCTGGTCATATTCACTACGTTCACTGTTCCTTTCAAAGCCATCACAGGCGGTTGCTGGTCAGTAACTGTGTAGGTGTGGAAGGGTATTTTTGCATAAATTCTTGACTTGGGTAACTGTGTCAATCTTGCTTTGCACCTAACTGGTCCTTTCATCCAAATGCAGGTTTCCAGTGTACACTGCATACTATCAAATCATCAGGGCCAAATGAAATTGCTCTGCCCCTCCAGCAACACTGAAAGAAACAGTCACCCGTTCTTCTTCATACACGGGCTACACCTGTGAGCCGACGCACGTGCTGCACATTGCTGGTGTCACTCAACTGTGAAATACATTTTCTTTAGGGCGCCCCTCCCCCTATTGAAATAGTCACCGCAATTCCATGTTGCACAGATATTATGTGACATCCAACAGTGCCATTTAATGAAGGAATTTAGCCAATTGCTTGTTTTGCCATCTCCACACATAATGTTTATCATTAAATGTGCCAACAGTTTAAAAAGTCTCAGCACTGTGACTTGCAACTACGTGAGCAATAAACACCATCTTAGCAATAAGGAACTTAATTGTGAAGGATTTTTGGTCTTTTCTTCACTTCTAGGAACAAACCTAGTTAATTTTGTTCCAGAAAACATTTATGTGCATGCTCTGGTGGCAAAACAAAAACAACAACAACAAAAAACCTCAAAGATTTACTTTTTTAAAACAATGCAAAAGTCTAGATGGCTTCTTGCCCCTATTTTGTGGTTGCAAAACATCTTGTCCTGTGGATCAGGAGAAAGATGGACTGACAATCCAATGAAACCCACTTTTTAGATATCTAGCTTTATATTTTCTTTTTCTTTCTCTCTCTCTCTCTTCCTCCCTTCCCACCCCCATCCTTCCCTCCTTCCTTCCTTCTTTACTTCTTACCTTTTTTTAAGTGAGAGGAGAAGAGGTAGAGAGAAAAACTCCAGCACGCACCCTGACTGGGATCCACCTGGCAAACCCTGTCTGGAGCCAATGCTTGGACCAACTGAGCTATCCTCAGTGTCCAGGGCTGATGGTCAAATCAATTGAGCCACTGGCAGAGGAAGAAAAAGTGAAGGGGGAGAGGGAAGGGAATGAAGAGAAGCAGATTGTCACTTCTCATGTGTGCCCTGACCAGGGATCGAACCTGGGATGTCCACATGCTGGGCCAGCATTCTACCCACTGAGCCAACTGGCCAGGGCCTTTATATAATATTTTCTAATCACACTTTTCCTTTTTGGCTGCTCGTGTGGAATCTTACACTTTCTAATTTGCCTTCCCATACTGTGCCCAAACATTCACATTCAACATTCACTCGGGAGTACTGTTAACTATTTATGATTTCAACATCATGGTGAGTTAGAGTATCTTGTCATTTTTTATGAGCCTTTGACTCATTTGGTAAATTATTGATGTAACGTGATACAACAGAATAATAATTAAATACGCCATTTTAACAGATGTCACTGGTAGCCAGCAAAGCATCTAAAAGTGCATTGACCTAGATGCACTGTGGCCTGATAACTGAATGTGGGCTGGGATTGAAAAGACCAGCATGACCCCTGTGGCATGTATACGTCAGCTGAGAACAAGAGCATGCCGGTTGTCACTGAATCATGGAGGCTCTGTCAAAATCGTACATTCTATGCTTGAGAACTGTTTGTGTTCAAATACTTATCATTGTTGCTCTTCTGAGAGTAGCACACCACTTGCAGACAGACTGACAGACTCCTGGGGACTGCTGGTAATGCACAGCTCACACGGTGAGGAGCCTCTAGTAAGCACTTCTGCTCTGCACCCTGATCATCCCTTGACCTAATGAAGACCACCCTCCGCCCCTTTCTTTCGTTAGATCTACTTACTTCTGGATGATGCCATCGCCACAGTACCCACTCCCGTGGGTGTATACGGCAGCTGGCGACAGCTCGCTCTCCTCACCTCCGGAAATGGTGATGACCCGGTACTGGTACACGCTGCCACGGTTCAGGTCCCTGGAAAACGTGAAGAGGATTGTTAGCTCTGCAGGCACAAGGCAGGGGGAGTGGACAGCACGATCCCCTTGAGTGCATTCTATCAGTCTCGCTTTTTGAAATCACATGCACATTCAGTTGTCCAGTAACTTTTTTATCGTCTACTGTGGGTAAGGGGCTCTCTACTCACAACGGATTACACTAAAATGCACACCAATGAAAACTAGCATCTGTCAACATATGATCGTGAATATCACTAGATACTTTCTATTGTTAACTTTTACAGTAACCCTGGTGGGTAAGTATCAGATGGTATGTGGCCCGTAATGAAGACGTGGGAGACTGCCGCCCAGGAAAAATGAATAGGATAAGCAAAGGCACAAAGGTGGGTAAATACTGTGCCAGGTTCTGTAGACACTGTCTGATCTTTTTCTGTTGTTTGGAGACCTGAGCAGAAACCCCATTACACGCAAGCAAACCCCCTCCTCACACTGCACATCCACTGATTCTCCACCTCACCCTCACCATATGTCTCACTCTCTACCAAAGTAATAATAATAATAATGATAGCAGCATTCATTAAGTGAATGTCAGGCCCGGGGCTAAGCACTTCCCATGTATTTTCTCATTTGAGAATCAACCACCTTACACGAGTACTAGTGTACTTTCAGCTTTATTTTACAGATGATGAATCCGAGGCATAGAGAGGTTAGGCAATCTGCTTACAGTCACATGCTGCTAAATGATATCCCGTGTTCTGTTTTTCCTAATCCCCAGCTTAAGTCCGTTTTAACAACCTCATCCCTTGTAAAGAGGGACCTTGTCTAGGAATTGCCACTCCAGGCACTGGTCCCTGCCAGCTTCCCAAGTGGCCTCCAAGTGCCTCTATCCTCTGCTCTCAAGACCTCCTGGTTCATGGCCTTGTTCCAACATATCCACACTCAGCCTTACACCACATCACCTCCCTCCCACCGTCAGCCCCTTCTGGCTGCCTGCTTGGCCTCATCCTGCCATCAGAAGAACCTGGCTGCTGCCAATCATCCTCCAAGGCACAGATAGATATTTATGTCAATTCCCCATGAACAAATCCCCGTCCCCATTTCCTTTCCTACCTCTTTCAAAGGAAGGTGTTATTCCTTCCTCTCATTTCCCTCTGCATCCATCACTGAGTTATTAATAATAATAATAAAGTGCCAAGGGAAAAAAAAAATCAAGAACATAAAATGATAAAGAAAAAAAGAATTCCTATCAGATTCGAGAGTTGGGGTGGGTGATATAATAAACTAAAAGACAATGTCAAAAATCGCAAGTTCTCCTGTTGTTTCAGATGTTGTTAGGGCTGGGGCTATTTGGATAAAGCCAGTGAGACAGCATGTATAGGGGCAATGGACAATGTCTCCGGACTCTCAACCCAACAATGATGAGCTGGAGTTCACGAGCACTGGAGGACTCGAGTTAGGAACATCGCTTTCCTGCGAACATTGGGCTTATTACCCAAATGAGAGTTTGTGTTAGCAGTCCTGGAGCAGACAGTCATACTGGGGGTAGATCAGAAGTCCCCAGGGATTCCCTCAGTACTCTGTTAATGTAAATTAAGTAGGAGGAATGCATAAAAATCTCCAGCAGCCTGACCTGTGGTGGTGCTGTGGGTAGGGCATTGACCTGGAACGCAGAGGTGGCCGGCTTGAAACCCAAGGCTTGCACAGTCGAGGCCCAAATGAGAAGCAACTACTATGTGTTGATGCTTCCTGCTCACTACCCCCTCCTTAGGACGTGTTTCCAATAGTGGAGTGGTTATCATGTTCACCTACCAAGCAAAAGGTTGCCAGTTTGAAACCGGACATAAACAACCTGAAAGTTTTTTAAGGAAGTTCTGAATTTGTTTTATCTGAATCTCTTCATATATCCAACAAGTCTAAAAATCTGCCTGACCAGGTGGTGGCACAGTAGTAGATAAAGCATTAAACTGGGATGCGGATGACCCAGGTTGGAAACCCTGAGGTGGCCGGCTTGAGTGCGGGCTCATCTGCTTTGAGCACAGCTCACCAGCTTGAGCCCAAGGTTGCTGGCATGAGCAAGGGGTCACTCGGTCTGCTACAGCCCCCCAGTCAAGGCACATATGAGAGAGCAATCAATAAGCAACTAAGGTGCCACAACGAAGAGTTGACGCTTTTCATCTTTCTCTCTTCCCGCCTGTCCCTATTTGTCCCTCTCTCTGTCTCTGTCACACAAAAAAGAAATATCTCGAGATACTATATGGATGGATGTATAAATAACACCTGGCTTGCAAGTCTCTGGAATGCAAATTTGTTGCTATAATTATACACTTTCTTTTTAAATTTTAGTTTATTCAATAGTTTACCCATCTCTAGACTAATGAATATACACTTTTTCTGAAGCTGCTTTTAAAACTGGAATACTGTAGTGGGGGAAAGATTTTTTTCCCAGGAGACACACGAGAGAACAAGAAAAAGATGGCATGCATTCTATACAGCACATTCATTTCTCTCTAAAACATGGAGGCATGTTTTGTATGAAACAAATATAACCATGTAATGCATGAAGTAAATTTCCTTTAGGCTACACCCCAAGCCCCGGGACCATACAGTCACTCTCTGAAGGCAAATGGAACACTTTTGTGGAAACGTGTGAGTGTGAAAGTACTTCTCCACACTGGTTTTCATTTTGTGGTGGGTGTCACACATGATTTATGGCCAATAATATTTAAGGTCCTGTGATAATATTTGTGAATGTTTTCCTCCTCCCTTCTCCCTTCCTCTTCCCCTCTTCCTCCTCCTCCTTCTCAATAAACATAACTTTGAGGCGGGCAAATGTGTGTTTCTATCCTGACTGCATCACGTACTCCTCAGAAGTCATAGGCAGGTGTTTCACTTCCCAGAGCCCATTTTACATTACATAGACCTGACCTTGCAGCTTTTTCCTACAGATTGAATATGAGAACATATATGAAGCACATATGCACATGGCCTATAATAAAGAGCTAAGAAATACTAAACCCTTACTGTCAATTATCGACATTCTCCCTCACTGGAGTTACGCTGTACACTTTCTTTACTAGAAGGAATGGGGTAGCTGTTAACTGAACATAACCTGGGTTAGGTAAACCCAGGAAGATGGGGCCACCACATGTCATGTCTGATAGCCCGATGGGAAGTTTCTCCCTCTTCCTTTAGCTAGAACACCCTACGTGCCTGTCTGCAGCTTGCTTTCTCTCCAAGTGGCTATTCCAACTTTTGAAAATTCTGGGTCCCAGGTTGTCTTGTCTCTGGGGCAAAATCTGTCTTCCAAGAACATCCATCCACTGTCCTCCTTCTTCCCCACGAGCATCACGTGGCACACATGTGATTGGCAGAGAAACCTTGTTAAACTCCCCCTGCCCCACGGTGTCCGCATAGCTCATGCATCTCACAGGAGCCCACGGTTGTGATCCCAAGCTTCCAGATAGGAAAAGAAAAGCCAAGGTCACTCCCTTCCTAAAAAGGTAGGGAAGGGGTCACAGGATACAACTGTCATTAAAAAGATGATGTCTTCCCACTGAAGAATCCTCGCGATAAAAATGACATTTTTCTCCAAGTTACAGTCAAAGTTAATGCCGGACAAGAGCTCTTTTCTCAGGAACCTAGGTAGAACGGAATTCTCGCGGGACCAGCGAGTGGCTTCTGAAGGCTGTGCTGGCTGGCGGTTAGGACCCATTTCACAGTTGGTTTAAAAGTAGGACATTTATTTCAAGGTGTTCCTTTCAGTGGCTCCTAAAGCCATCTGGGATGTCTGACACTGTCCCTCTGACGCCTTCCCGTCCGTGCCTCCCACATCCAGGCAGACCTGAGTCCCTGTCCATTCTTCCCACCCGCAAGGTTCCTGCCCCGACTCCTGGTGCCTCCCACACCTCCACCTTGATGACTGCAGCAGCCTCTGACTTGTCCTCCGGCCTCCGCATCTCCCATTCCCAGTCTGGCCGCCGCCACCAGAACACCTTCCATCCAAAACCACTCTCCCGCACCAAAGCACCAAATCTTCTCATTCCACGCAGGAACGAGCAAGCTGGGAAACCCTCTGCTTGTACTTTGTTTGACCCCACGTTTCACCACTCCCTCGGAAGCACCGTTCGTTCGTTCCTGGAAGCTCTGGACACCATTTTACATTAAAAGGCAAAGATAACCTCCAGTCATCTTAGTGTCCCTTCTTAAAAAGGCCTCTCGGATTAATTTCACGTTTCTAGCCAATCGCGTTAAGGTGCAGTGTTTACGTGGGACGAGACTGTTTGGCTTTGGAAGGGTTGGTTGGTTTTGGAAGGTTAGTTTGCGCATCTTTTGTATGACTTTTTTTAAAAAAAATATTGTTAACATTTAGCTACCATTCTTTCACAAATGTCTCAAATGACATATTTGTCTTTGGTTTGCACTTCAGGCAATTAGAAACAAAACTACTGACATTCTTCACTGGTATGATTTTTCCTTATTCCTCCTCAGAAATGTCATACGGATAGTAATGTGTATCAAATTGGGGTACAACATTACAGGAAAATTTAGTTACAGAGTATAAACTCTTAAGAATATTAACAGATGCACTCTATGGCTTAGTTTCTGGCAAGAATTCATCGTATATAAAGTGTGGGTGCATCATTAATATGCTAGGTCAATGAAAATCCGTCTGAAATCTCCAGGCAGGTCACCGCACTTCCTTGGCTCTGGTTTTCTACCTTTCAGTTAGAATACCTGATCCCTGTCCCAAGCCAACGTGATGATAAAAGGAGACATGAAGGTACAGCAGGAAACGAGGAAAAGAGAGCCTCCCTGCACTTGGCTTCTTCCAGGAAACCCCGTCTGAGCCTTGTGCCGACACCCTATCGGTGGCGTTCGGTGGTCCTGCTTCCATATCAGAGCATTCGCTTATCACACTCTGTCTCCCCAAATAGTCTGGGTCACTGAACTGTGCTGTACGTCACTGCAACTCCTCCTTGGGCACTAATGATAGCGGTTGTACTTTCCACTGGTTGACTATCACATGCCAGGCACTCCGTATTTCCTATGAATAATCTCACTTAATCCCACCACCGTCTTTTGAATTATTATTACCCACACCCTTTTCAGATGAACAAAACTAATGCTTAGGAAACAGAGGCTCCTGCCCAGAGTCACACTGTTTTTGTCATGGGGCAGGGACTTCAGTCAGGTCTATTTAACTTCATCCCAACCCAGTGCTTTCTGGAGGTGGAAACTGTTATAAACTGAAAAGAATACAGCAGAATAAAGGCTGAAAGAGCTAGTTGTGAACCACACACAGTCTGCATTCTAAAGCTGGTTAGAATGATCGAGAAATCAAGAGAAACACACATGCTCTTAAATGCTACCATGAGCCACTTTCTCTCTCTGACCATCCATTTCTTTTTTCATCAATGAAATGAGAATCTGGGAAGGACGTGATGACCAGCTCTGCAGTCCACAGTTCTACTTTAATGAGAAAAGCACGGTTGTGCCCTTCTCTTACCAGCCTCTCCACGGGCTCAGAGCTGCCTCAGCAGTGAAAACTCTGCTCTGACAATGGGTGCAGTCTAGGACCTACCACCCAGATTGACTAATCTGGGAGGCAGGGTGTGGATGCCTGGGTACTCCGCATGCCTGCTTCCAGCCCTGAATGGGAAGAGAAGGAAACAGTCTCCTTCAACCCTGAGGTGATGTGCCAGGGGGCTCTATACATACCATTATTGTTGTTTTCATTAGAAAGTATATTAATTATATAGAAAGTATAGAGAACACTATAAGAAATGTCCTTTGGACCTGCTACCCAACTGTGTCAAATGATAACATTTGGCTGTAGTTCCTTTATATCTTTTACTTTTGATGTAAAGGAAATTAAACACATTGCTTGGTATATTTGTTTTCAAACCACTTGCATGCTCTTCCTGAGTCCTATTTCCCTTCCTCCTAAGACTTTTTATACTTTTTGTACAGATATATTGTTTCACATATTTTAAATGTGTTAATACTGTATTATTATGTAGCTGGCTTTTATTTTTTTGCCTAGCCTTGTTTCTGAGACCACATGTATTGATTCATGTAGATCTAGTTCATTAGTCACTGACATAAGTATTTTACTTCATAAATATACCACACTTTGACCATTCTTTTCTTGATGGACACCTAGGGTTGTTTAGATTATTGTTACTATCATTACTATTTAATTATTTTGGTTATTATACCAGTTATGTTACTTGAAATGTCTGTGTTCATGGTCCTTTGTACAGAGCAAGGGTTGTCTGAAGGAAATATATCCAAAGTGGCATGGCCAGGTTGAAGGGAACTGCATCTTCAAGTTCATTAGATATTGCTAAATTCTTTTCCAAAATGGTTGTACTAATGAACATGCCTCCCAACCGACTTCCCATTGTTCTAGGTCCTTGCCAGCACTTGATTTTGAAAACATTTAATTTTTTGCCAATTTGATTAGTATTAAGTGATATTTGATTCTAGTTTTATTTTGCCTTTCCCTGATTATTAATAAGACTAGCTATCATTTTATGTGTTTGCGATCATATAGGTTTCTAGCTATGGTCACTCTTTGTGCAATCACTTTTGCCTGTTATAAATTGGGTTCTTTCTCTTTATTGATATAAAACATCCTTTGCAACTACAGGTACTGCAAAATACCATTGCCAACTCTGTTACTCTTATTTGTTTGTTTCTTTGTTTATGACGCTTTGTTGAATAGTACTTTTAATCATTTCCTTCATGGTTTTGTGCTTTTCATATTTTGTTGAATAAACATTACTTCACTCAAGGTCATAAAATAGCCTCCACTATTTCCTTTGCATAGTTTTAGAGTTTCTACTTTCACATGTATGGCTTTAATCACATGGGATGTAGTTTTTAAAATTATGTGTGGTAACGATGGTCTTCCCCCCAAATATGGATGAACCATTTGTCCAGCATTATGTCCATAGTAGTTAATTCTTCCACTACCTAATTGTAATAACTCCCTTGCCATATGTCACTCAGGACTTAGACAAGGTTGTTTCTGGCTTGTTTTATCGGTCTACTTATTTTCTATCACCGTATCTCTTGCAGTCTGCGTTTATCTCCATAGTTTTACAAAAGCTTTGGTTTATGCTACAAACCTATGCTACAGAGACCTCTTTGCTCTTTTATATAAATTTTAAGTTTCATTTTTAAAAATGCCCATTGAGATTGTGATTTCAACTTCATTGACTTTATAGATGTATTTGAAGAGAGATCTTTGTCACACTGCATCCTCCCATTTATACACAGAGTTTTTAAAAAATTTATTTAGGTCATCTTTTATGGTTTCAGTTAAGTTTTAAAGCTTTCTTCATAAAACATGCGATGATTTTTTTATTAGGAGTGTATTCCTAACTCTCAGCATTTTATAGATGCCGGTGCTATTGTAAATGGTAGCTTTAATCTATCCATTTATCCATCCACACACAGACACATGTGCATGCATATCTATATGTATTCGACCATATTTTGGGATGGGTAAAAATAATTGAGTTTTATAAACTGATATTCTATTAAGAAATCCTTATAGACTATTTTATTAGTTCAAATAATTTATTGATTCTTATTAATGTTTCTATGTAGTCTCTTATAGATGAGAATAATGATAATTTGTTTCTTTACAATTCTCAGATTATTTTTTTGTTTATATTTCTTGTCCACTTTGTTGTCAAAACATATAGCTCTCCTTTTATACAAACTACTTCAAAAAGATGTGAGTTTCGGTACTTATCCAACTACTTCTCAATTCCCATTTATTTATTGCCCTTCGTAGCATGTTTTCTGGTCTTGGTCGTACATTTTAAATGGTAGCTAATTACATCAGTTATATTTCCTCTAGAATTTCCAGATAGATGTTTGTATTGGAAACATTTTTAGATTAGTTAGTCTACCAATTTGTACATTTTATTTTTAATATAATCTTGAAAGGTAGAAATCATTCACATTGTTCAATTGAGATTCAGTGTAGTTCAATCATCTACCCAAGGTCAGGAAGATAATAGCTATATAAAGCATAATTTAAAACATGCTTTCACTCTAGAACCCTTGACCTTCCCATGACACTGAGCTGACTCCTTGGATAAGCACACACTAGTAAGCAATGCATTAATAGCCAATTAAATACAGAACACTAAAACTATTTGAAGAGAAGGCAAGCTCTCCTTCATAGTACCAAAGACTTTTTAGAAGCTGCTACTCCATCTAAATTATATTTCATATGTAGAATTTTAGAGAAAAATAGCTTCAATTCTAACATATCTTTAGGATGAGTGCTGACTTTTTTCCTCAATGGCTTTATTATTGACGGTCCATTATCACAATTGCTTTATTATTATTTTTCTAACCATAAAGGTCACCCATGCCTGTTTTAACAACTTAAGAGTATTATACGAAATAATTTAAAACAAAGAAAAATCATTGAAAATTCTATCACCTTGTAGTAGCTACCAAGAACATTCTGGTCACCATTCATTCATGATCCTTTTATGTAAAAATACACACACATGTAATTTCCCATGAATTCAAGATCACAAATCTGTTAATATAACTTCATTTTTAGAGTTCATAAAATAAAAAAGAGAATAGAAGAAGTAAATCCAGCTAGTTTAGTTTTATGCTAGCTAATTATATTTATGACTTTGACCATGTCTTCAAATACATGTATATCACTTCATTTGTTCATCCATTCATTTCACAGGGTCATTCCCAGCTTTGCTTAGGTTTCCAGGGTTCAAAGATCAATCAAATATGGTCCCACCTCTGGGACTCTCAAAGGCTTGTGGGGAAGAAAAATACATGAAAATGGTCTTTGGCACAGTCTGAAAAGTGTAGGCACTCTGGGAGCACGGGAGCGACATCTGACCCAGGCTGAGGGGACACTCTGAGAAGGAGCTTGACCGGAAAAAGATAAGGAGAAGCCACGGCACTGGCTTTCTCGTCAAGGGCATAATCGTATTTGTTTAGTCAAAGACCGTTTTGGTAGCAGTGTAGATAACTGGCTTAGGGGGAAGAATGGAAACGGGGACCAAATACACCTCATGAGATGAAAGATGCCTTGAGTACCTGCCATGTTTTGGCACGAGGCCAGATGTTTTCATATTTTATTTTATGTAAAGAGAACTAAAACAACAAAATATTTTCCCCCACTGAGCGAATTGACTTCTTGACATTCATACATTAAGATTACACATATTCAGTCTTTCCTACATGTGAGCCCAATATACCCAATTCTAATTTCATCCGCGTTATCATCCTGAGTTCTTTATTTCCCCCTCGCTATTCATGTGGTGCTTAAAAAATTTTTTTTTATCTGCCCTGAATTCCTAAGAGAACAGTTCACTTTTGTTGTAGGCTGAGAGGCTTTCTGATCTTACTTTTCATTGAGGGAGGGTGGCTGTTATGGATTTGGGATAGAGCGCATAATAAGCCCTTGGGAGGGATTTCTTGAAAGGCAGTCTGACATCAGGAGGGATATTCCCTGGAACACATGTCAAGAAAAGATATTTATGATCCTTCTATTAACTTTGGTTGTGATTGTGATGATATATACGGAGGTATATATGGAGTTTCTGGTAAGAGTCATCCCAAACATGAAAAAGATACCTTCATTGGCCTCAAACAGTTCAAACGGCAAACAGGAGGAGAAGTCAAATACAGCATGGGTGTAACACAGGGTAGAGTTTGAACACCACCAACAGAGAAGAAGACCAAAGAGATATTAGAAGGATGAGAAAGGCTTAGGGAGACTTCTGACTCCTGGACTGGGTGGACTTCTTCTACAGGGCACTTTAGCACCCCATACTTTATTATACAACTCAGCATACCCTGTCGCAATTCCATGCTGAGTGCCTGATCTTCCCTGATGTATGTTAAGTGTTTCAAGGACAGAGAACGTGTAAGCCTCTCTTTGCTATGTATCTGTGCCTACCTAGCACAGTGCCTGTCAGCCACAGAACAGGTTCCCAGCAACATCTGTTAAATGAATTAAAGTTAGGGACAGTGCACAGGGAAAAGTGTCGAAAGATATAAATGCTGATATGGCGTCCTGAGCAGTAGACACAGTACAAAACAGGACACAGGTAAACCTTCTTAGATGAAGCAAATTCACTGAGACTGAACTTCAGGGTGAGCCAAAGGCAGTGCTGACGTTTTTCTAGAATGGTCAGTTTAGGAGTGCACACACGTGGCAGAAGGCTCTGAGGCAAGATGCTGGGTCACTGAGTGATGGAGAGTCCCTGTTGTGAAAGCAAGGACCGGACACCATGACTCCTAAGCCTCCGCCCCACCTCTAGTTGAATACGTCAGAATTAGAGCAATGACCGGACACAATGACTCCTAAGCCTTCCGCTCCGCCTCTAGTTGCATACGTCAGAATTAGATGTACAAATAGGAGCTGAGATACCGAACCCGCATCCATGCCTTTAGACAGCCTGGCATGCCTCCATTGCCATGGACCCTCCATCCAGGCCCCACCACTCAGTAGACAGCAGCCCTTTCTACTTCAAGTGCCCACATATTAAAGCAGAGTTCTGACGCTGAGATGCCACTGCCAAGTAAGAATCTTTGGGGAAACAGATTATTGTCTTGCAGCATCCATCCGCTTATTGCTTCTGGTCACCACTGTGAACAGCAGCCCCAGATCTGAGTGGGACAAATGAAGAAGGAGAGGACAGGGATCTGGGAACCCACTGGGCATTTGGACCCTTCCCAGTGGGAGCAGGGCCCAGCCCTGTCACACAGGTAACACAAAACGCGTTCTCCGCACACTGGCACCGCTGTCCTCGTTCTGAGTAAGGCTCAGGCAGGAGCAAATGTATACATGCAACTGATTAATTCCAGCAGCCTTTGATAGAGTTGTCCAAAGATTTGCCCTGGTACCAATTTAAAACACAGTAGCAAATTTAATGAAACTAACAGTTTGCAGCCAAGGCCTTTGTTATTTTGTTTTAATCATCTTTTACCACCCATTGAAGTGATTTTCTACTTTCTTGGTGCAATGGAATAAAAGGCAAGGGAAAGAATGGAGGGACAATGTGGAAATTATAAAAGACCCAGAGCTTCAAATCCCGGGATAAGGTAACAGCCGTCCTGAGACTTAACTGGGTTGTTTGAGTCAGGCGGTGATTGGAAGGAAAGACATTTACCAGTTCGGGGGAAACGCCACACCTGGATAGCATTAAGGAAAGGAGAGCGGAAAAGATCTACAAGGGACCCTTGTTTTTCCTGAACGCAACCAAAGGCGATGTGTGACAGCTTCCCCAAACACCCCTGCTGGTGATGGACAGGTCTCTTGATTACGGAGCAGGGGCTTGTGACAAGCTGACCGGTCGCCAAGGCCTCTGGGAGCCAAAACACCAGATACCATTGGAGGTAAACAAGGCGTGCGGCACAGTGTGAAAAGCGAGGCCAAGCGGGGGCCAGCGAGTGGAGCCCAGGGACCCAAGTGACAGCTGGTGATTGAGCGGCACTAACTGAACACAGTTGTCCGGACCAGGGGCCAGTGGGGAAAGCAATCTCCTTTCTCCTCCCTGTGGCCTCTCTGGGTGGCCAGCAATTTTATTACTGGCAGAGGGCGAGCCCAACAGCATTTTCGAGTTTGGCATCACATCTAAAACCACTTGGGGGCTGGGCTTCTTTTTCTTCTCTCCCCCCACCCCGACCCTGCCCCCAGCCAGCCCCGTGGATGCTTTGGGTTCGGCGAGAGCCGGCCCGCACAGAGCAAACTCCATTTCTCCTCGAATTTTGAAACCCATGTGCACTCGGGGAAAATGTAATCCTTATGTTTCTGATTCATTTACACTTAACTCATCAAAACACTATTTTGTAAGAGCTATTTGATGTCTGCGAAGCCTTCTGAGCTCTTTTGTAAGCCTTGCTTCTTAGAAGCAGGAAGTCACGTTTCTGACGAGAGGGAGAACTTGAACCTAAAAGGTTGAGTTTGTTTTGAAACGAGGGCTCTTGGAGGGTCACGTGGATCCCGAGCTTAGCCAAATGTGTTCTCTCATTTCCTATACCCCCCGCCCCCCGCACCAGCTGCCATGACGTTACCGATGTCAGCTCTCTATGATTTCACTCTGAGCTTCCAACAGAGACTTCCCCCATGATCAGAGAGAGCCGAACTCACATTTGAAGCCCAAGGTCTGGCCAAACTCCAGCATTTGGTTATGTGGGGGAAGGAGCCCCTGGAAGGGAAATCAGGAACCCTAGGTTCAATTCCCTATTCTGTCGTTAAAGAGCTGTGTGACTCTGAGGAAGTGGCCTCCCCTCTCTGGGCTCAATTCTTTCATTTGTCAAGTACTCAAGTACACTGACAAGTGAAAGTGTTTTGATGCTTCTCCCAGGTCCGAGAGTTTTTCAGTCTAATTTCTACAAAGCAGGGGGCTCGAGCACCTCATCATTGCCGCTGCTTAAAGATTCGGGAGACTGAGTTTGAATACAAGGAGCTAAGCTCAATAAGGAAACACCAAAATGTAGAAACAGAGCTAGATGGATTCAGATATCACTTCTCCCAAGTTTCTCATTATGGGATGGATACCAGAGCAAGGGGAAGGAGAATAAATCGCCCCAAGTCGTACAGAAAGTTACTGGCAAAGTCCAGCTTTGCTGGTATTTTTTACTAACATCCCTTGGGTGGAAGTTTCCCAACTTTTCAGTTTATAGGATAGTGAATCTGGGGCAAAAAGAAAGAAAGAAAAAAGAAACAGAAACCTCCTCCTTCCCACTCTGATGACAGGAATGTGAAAACCAGCATTGGCAGGGAAGGGAGGACTGGCATTTCTACGTGAGGCACAGTGAGGCGATGTCTGGCTTGTATTAAAGCCCATGAGTGAATGATTAATCCTGGGTAGAAAACAAAGCCCATACCTTGTAATGATATAGGTATTAGTGCTACAGAAGATTAACCCCACAATCCCCCCACCCGACCCCCAGGGACCTTTGCAGAACATTGGACTCCACTTTGAGAATCGGAGGATGATGACAACAGGTGGTCTCACAGGTCCTCTCTGCCCACCCCCATGCACACACACGCATGCACATGCTCATCCTTGTGCACACACATGCACCCATCATTCTCAAGCTCCCCTCAGTTGCTCCCACCGCTCTATGGAGGGAAGAAATACTGTGGTGGAAAATGGACCACAGTTGTGTGCCAGTCTGACTCACAGGCTGGCCATCGGGAGGCACTTCTGCATTCATCTTCCTCCTCTCGTCCCAACCCAAACATGCCCCTACCTCCACATTCTCTATTTCAGGGATGCCAGGAACATGAGCATCTTCCACGACCCACTCACCTGCCCCCTCCTCCGATCAGGCACCCAGTATTTCCAACCCATCAGCCTTTCTCAGCCTCAAACCTCCCTCCCTTCCATTCACACCGGAGGCCAGCGATTGTTTCTTACTTAAGTCTTGGCAACATTGTCTTACTTCCCTTACCTTTTATGACCTGTGCCTCATCTCTAAATCCCCCCAAAGAAACATATGGAGACAAAGAGCTGCCCTGAAACCAAATCCAATCAGGACCCTCTCTTACCTAAAGATATTCAGTGGCTTTCCAACATCCTCCATCTCAAGTCCAGATCCCTTAGCCCGGTACCCTGGACCACCATTACTGGACTCTTCTTAACCTCTTCTGTCTCCTTGCTTGAACTCCCCTCTTCAGGTTTTACCCCTCAGCCACCATGAGCCAGCAGACCCATCTCCCCTCGCCCCCCCCGGCTGCAGCCCCTGGCCTTAGCTTAGATGCTACCTCTTCCTGGGGGTTCTCACTGACTCTTTAAGATGAGTGAGGAGCTCCTAGTCCATGTGCTTCTCTTACTGTAATGCCCTTCTCCCTGTTAAAGTACTATTTGTTTATCTATCTACTTCTCACATTAATTAGACGAAGCTCCTACAGGGCCGGGACCCCTCTTGTTGCCTGGGTTACTTATCTTCACTGCCTAGCACAGGGTCTGTTACAAAGATAGTGTTAAATAAATGCCTGGTGAATGAATGGAAACTGACTTACATCATCTGTCCTAATCCCTTCACTTTAAGGATAATGAAACAGAGCCCCAAGGAGGAGAAAGGACCATGCTGTATGTAAGATTCCCTTTTGTCCTTTTGATTCTCCATTAACTAAT
This sequence comes from Rhynchonycteris naso, assembly GCA_037038555.1. Lineage (NCBI taxonomy): Eukaryota > Metazoa > Chordata > Mammalia > Chiroptera > Emballonuridae > Rhynchonycteris > Rhynchonycteris naso. Next base: position 17,812,903 of record CM072996.1, read on the forward strand.
CCATCTTAGGAGTTAAAAGAAGAGCCTCAAATACACCAGATATCATCTGTATCATTCTGACTACTTAATCGACCTGCCCCAGGGTTTCCTTATTCATTCAATGCCTGCATGCATGTATTTACCTCCATTTCTTGGCCATCCCCTTAATGCCTGGCCTTGGACAAGAGCCTGGGGATAATGTGGCAAATACTACTGAGTTCACACATCTAATCAAACGCCCTACCTTCTGAAGCTGTCACAAAGGGAGAGCTTGGAGAAGGCACGTCAGGGAGGAGCTCTGAGAGACCAGGTGTGTACAGTATTTCTGTAGCGGTGACCAGTCTCTGAGCTCACTGTCCGGATTTACTGCCAATGTGACATGTAACCTGCTTCCTGCAGCCATACAGAATTAGGCACATTCAGGGATCTGTACAGAATGTCAGCACTGGGGATGTCCTTCAGAGTCAGCTACTTGTGCCTTCATGTTCCAGGAGGGGGACTCGGGCTCACAGATGGAGCATCTGAGGCCAAGGACACAGCCAAATTTCAGATCAGCCCTGGAATTCAGGTCTCCGTTGGTCCAGGGCCAGCACTCCGGTGGGTTTCCTCTTTCTTTTCTTCAGTTCAGCTGCAGAGATTAACGTGCCATTTATCTTTCATTTCTTCTAATCCAACACTGAACCGTAGCCACTCCACTTAGAGTTTAAGGGGAAATGGTCTCATGTGTGTGTCTGTGCGTGTCTGTGTGTTTGCCTTTCACACATCTCTCCAGCCTGGCCCTGGCCAGGAACAAGCCCAAGAAAACCAAAGAATAGAAAGAATCATAAACATTCAAATCTTTATAGTTCCCTAGACTGCGTCATGTTCATGCAAGTCTATGATCTCGTTAGTTTTGTCAGGACACCCCGAGAGACTGTATGGACAGAAATAATCACCCACTCTTTCCAGGGGAAGACGCTGAGGCTCAAACCATTGGAAGGACCTGGTTGGGGTCACGCAGCAAGGCAGTCATGTGCTGGCTTGGGAATCAGATCTCCTCATTCAGAATTCAGCATCTTTAAAGGAGATGCCTGAGGCTTCTGTTTTATCAAACACAACATGAACCCACTAAACCCATCCCAAGCAGTCTCATCATCTCCGGGCACAGGCTGCACAGATTCTGTCCACTCATGACAGTGCCCGATGTGAGATGAACTCCTCTGTCCTTCCCACATCTCTCATTACTCTGACACCTGTTATTTTCCTGCTCTTTCCCATTCGTTTATTTGTTTTCTTACAAATCAGGAATTGGAGCTACACAACCAAGTCCAGTCCATCCTACCGAGCCCCCCGCCGCAGGACGAGCAGCAAAAGAGCAATGGCATTGGTGACATCAGGACACCACTGCAACCTGATTTCACTAACTCAGTGTTGACCAGAGAAACACTTGGAAAACCCTCTAATCAAACACTGAACTAAAATCTACTCCTCCATTGCAGGAAATAATATTTCCCTCATTCCAAATTCTCAAACCAGAAATGGAAGTCACTGGACAGCTTTCCCTTAAAACCCCTGCATGCATGTAATCCATTGCCAAGTGCTATGGATCCCACCTTTGAAAAGTACCTCCGCTTCACCCACTTGTTTGTGCGACAGTCATAATCTCCGGTATGCACTTTAGCAATCACCGCTATATGGACTTTCTCACTTCCTCAATCCCTTCTTCACAGAGCACCTGGTGCAATTTTATAAACACACAAACCTGATTGGTTTAGTCCTTTATTTCCCAATGAATAAATCCCAGCTTTCTATATAATAAGGGCCATTCCCCTTTTCTATAGGGGGAAATTATTCTCTTTGTAATCTCTCATAATAATAACCTTTAGTTTGTAATTATATTTTTATTTAGGATGCTTTTCAATTTAGTTTTCTTATCCAATTATAAGATTCAGAGTTACGGTGCTGGACTGACATATCGTAAGGACGTTTTATTGAATGAATGAATGAATGAATGAATGAGTGTGTTAACAGAGCCTTAGGTCCATCATTTTATGTCTGTGTGTGTTATTCAACTCTTAGAAGAGATGCTGTAAAGGCCCACTTGCTATAAAGTTCAGTAGTGCATCAGACTGATACATAGAAATTTTTAAGATAAGTGAGTTTAATGGTCCTGGCGTCAAATGGATGCTTCACGCTTTCAGAATCATGAAGGTACTTGGAGACAGCACTTCTATGAATTGTTGCTGAATGTGGAGATCTGTTGATTTTCCTAAACCCTCTTGTTTACCCTAATGTTCTCGGAACCCGTATTTCATTCTGAGAGGTACTTGGCCTCAGACTGATGAGAGGGAGTTATAGGTGGATGATGCCCAGCTTCCAGAAATAGAGTAAGATTGTGCTGACTCTGTACACTGCTAGCCTGGGCTGGGAACAGAGGGATTCGCTCCGAGCTTGGAGAAACAGCTCTCCCTCCTGAAGTCGCTCCTCTGTCCTGGATGTCAGAGCATCAGGACGTAGGCTAGACCATGCTGGGCAGGCCTGCGAGAAGGTCCTGCTCAGGAGGAGGTCTGCCCCAGAGGATGCATTTCACCAACAGGTTACTAGAAACCAGGCTGCTCTGCATATGTCCACACTTATCAACATAAATGTTCAAAAAACAAATGAAAAAATGTGTTACCTTCCCTTTTGTGTGTTTATTCTTTTGCTTCTTGAAAGCCACAAAAACTAGTTTTGACATCTGCTTTCTCCATCCGTCAAGATGCCACATCATCCTTGGCCTGTCATCATAGCAATGATTGATTATGCTCTGCAGTCTGCCAGGCACACCCTTTCGGGTCAGGCAAGGAGACATTAAACTTGACTCTGGCATCGATTAACTGTGGGACCTTAAGTGAATGGTATCATTATAAGTCTCAGCTTCCCTATTTAAAAATAAGGCACAGTGATAACTTACAGCTAATTGGTAGGTTTATAAAAGATACCGAGCATATGTGAAACATTCACTACATGGTAGGTATTACTCATAGTGATATTAGTACTACTAGTAATGGGATGTCACTAGCATATGGAAGGGTGTTTAACACAATAACTAAATCTGGGATTCCAACTGAGGGCAGAAACAAGGTTACTTTTGTTACCCATTCTGTCTTCAGAATGTGGCAGGTTTCCTAGCACAGAGAGCATGCTAAATGAGCATTTGACAAATGTATCGATGTGGAGTAACTTCATAAATGACTTCACCCTCTGAACTACCTGTGTCACCCTAGATTCTAATAACATTGATGAACATGCAAAAAGGCTGACATTAAAATCCCAATTTTACAGATGGAGAAACTGAGGTATAACGATATTAACAGCCAGATGTAAACTACAGATATTATTCACAGAAGATGAAATGTTAAGAGCCGGTGAATAATTGAAAGATGCTCACTCAAGATGTGAAACCACCAGAACATCCATGAGAAGTCAGGTTTTACCCACTGAATGGCCAAGGACAAAGCACTTTCATTTGGTAAGTAGTAGTGACTGTGTAGAATATCAGGTCTTACCAACTAGTGCTGCTGGGATGCAAGCTATTTCACACTCTCAGAATGCCTCAGGATGTATCCATTAGAATGAAAAAGGCCTGTCTGGCCTACGGTGAGGCAGTGGATAAAACATCGACCTGGAACGCTGAGGTCATGGGTTCAAAGCCCTGGGCTTGCCCAGTCAAGGCACATATGAGAAGTAACTACTATGAGTTGATGCTTCCAGGTCTCCCCCACTTCTCTAAAATCAATAAATAAAATTTTTTAAAAAATGAAAAAGACCTACAGTTTATAACCCAGCAGTTCCATTTCTTAGCATCAGATCGGATAAATGCTCACTTGTACCCACAAGGAGGTTTATATGAGAGTGCTCACTGCAGCATTTGTCTATAATAGAAAAATATGTGAAATATTATTGCCCAGCATTAGGAGTACAGTTATTACCACTATGGAATACTATATAACCATTTAAAAGAATAAAGTAGATCTAAGAACCAAAGTGATTGATAGCCCAGATGACTACATTCCCCCCACTCAAAACTCTACATTCGTTTTACAATGCACATGTATTTTTGCTATAAGATATAGTATGTTGGCTCATTCATTTATTTGCTCATTCATTCATTCATTCACCAATGTTTGCTGAGTATCCACTTAGTTTCAGCCATCTGTACTGAAGCAAGTCTCCTCAATGATCAATTTTATTTCATCCTTCAGGTCTTAGCTTGTACAGAACTGCTTCCAAGAAATCTTCTTTAACTACATACCTTAAACGGGGTTAGATGCCCTTCCTACATTTTCCCACAGTCCTCTGGACTCCTTGTACAACAGCATTTTTCACGCTTCAATATATTCACTGGATTCCTTACCTATTTTCACATTTCAACTGGGTACTCCTGAGGCCAGGGAGCATAATTCTACTATTCCATGGTGATAGACACCTGAATGAACTGATGATGAATGGATGGGAAGATGAACAGATAAATAATAAGAGTGATCTACTATTCATTGTTTCCCTTATACCTTACTTACTCTAAGCCAAAATCAAATGGAGGGGGGATTAATTTTTGTTGTCTTTATTTCTTAGAGAAATCTGAAGATTCCACACAGACCCAAGCAGCATGGCACCTAGTACAAAAAGCAAGTCAAGTTGAGAAACAGAAGCTTCCCTGCTCTTTCTGCCTGGCCCCACGCATAAAAAATTGGCTGTGTCACTTGCGTTGCAGGATTCCCAAGACTGGGGTCACAGGAACTGACTGCGGGCTGGAGGCCTGTGAGCTGTTAGCCTGCCTTCTCCTTGCCATACCTTGAACGTGAGCCAGCTTTGATGCATGTCTGAGCTCTCGAATGCTGCCTTTGCATTATGACAGCAGGAGGTGTTGTGGTTGAGAAAGTGGAATTTGGAATTAGAGCTAGCTCTGCCATTACCAGCTGTAGGAGTCTGGATGAGGACATTTTCTATGTGCCAGCTTTTCCTCTGAGCTTCCTCTGCCTCGTAAATGTTTGTAAGGCTCTTAAAGCAGAGTGCATATTCAGGAAGTGGTAGTTATTATTGTTATTATATTATCATGATTATTGTCCACACAATACACATTTTAATGGGGCATCCAGAGCCAGTGAGGTTTGCTCTGGGTACTGGTTCTTACAGTCTCTGCTGAGTCCCTTTTACTAAAATAAAAATTAAAAATAAAAAGAGCGAGTGAGTCACCTGTCACTTAAGAACAACATCTATCCACATAGAATTGTGTAACATCTTCTCTTCATTTTACACAGGGGGAAATTGAAGCTTCAATAAGTGATGCAATGTGTCTCCTTAATGTCACATGGTGATTCAGTAGCAGAGTTGGCGCCCGTCCCCCTTTCCTCGGCTAGTGTCACTTCTTCAGTGATGGGGTTTCCACTTAAGGGAGACGTCCCACATTTCTCCCTAGTCCTGGCCAGAAGTAATTAGTCTACTGGAAGCATCCATTGGGTAATCACAGAAGCCCTCCCCTTCATCAATGTCATACCTTGGGAAACTATCTCCAGCATAGATAACAGAAAGAATAAATATTTTTGCTGAGAGAAAAAAATGAAGGCAAAGGGCAAAGGGGATCATGTAATGGGTTGAGTCAGAGAAGGAAAAAATAAAAAAGAACATTTTTTTTCACTCTCCTCTTTTTCTCCAAAACAGTCTTTATATAGAACTTGTATATGAGCCAATTTATTTGATATGGAAAAAATGTGAAAGAAGCAAAATACATACACACACACGCGCACACACACATAGAGGTATTTGTGTTGGAGTTCAGAACTTGAATTACTGAGAGATAAAGAAATTGAAGTGATAGGTGGACTTGGAATGATGTTTTACATTGTTCAGAGTCTCAGAGAACGTTCAGCTCAGGGAGCCCAGCCCAGGCTGGGTCTCCCGGAAATTCCTTGGGACTCAAGAAAGCAGAGAGCAAGGCCAGCGAAAGCCTTGGGTTGGCCCTTGTGCTTGTCACACAGTAGGGACTCAAGAAATACTTGTTGAGTGGATGAAAGAACATAGGGGGCACAAGAACGTAGAGTTGGAGTGTGGTGGTTTTAGAAGCAAACGAGCACAGGACTGGACTTCTTCATAAGGAAAGGTCCTCAGTACTCAGGTGTGAGTGTCTGCGGGACAGGGACCAGGTCCGAGTCATTCCTCTAATCTCCACCTCCCGGGACAGACTCTGGGACGCTGCCTAACATTCTCAGTGCAAATCTACCAACTGAATGAGTAGCTGTATGCGTCAAGAAACCTTGCAGATTCCTGGGCCTTTACAGATCGTTCTTAGCAGCGGCTGTCAAACCTGAAGAAGAATCAGAGTCACCTGGAAAAGCCCTGTACTCATGGTTTCTGATTCAGCCGTCAGGGCTGGGGCCGAAGGACCTGGCCTTTCTATGCACCCACTTGACGCGGATGCTCGCCGTCTACAGGGCCGCGCTTTCAGCATCTGATTTAGCGCAGCGCTTCTTAAACTTGGCTGCCCATTTAATCACCTGGTGAGATTCTCAAAGTCTGATAGCCGGGCCTTATCCTTACCATTTAAGTCAACAGCCAAGAGGGATGGAAAGGGTTGAGAGGCAGGCAGTCAATGTGTCCCAAGGGTTCATGCTGTATAACTGAGCTTGAGAACCACTAACCTGGTGCTTGGGAAGACCAGAAAGGGTAAGTGGCTAGCCTAAGGTCATAGAGCAAGTCAGTGACTTCGTTGCAAACAGAACTCGACTACTTCTACTTCTTCAGTTTAATTTCCACCATCCCATGTGTATCAACCAATGTCAGCTCTCATGGGCTCATAACATGAGGCATAACATGAGGCAAAACATGAAAGCTGCATTTAAACTGACATCTATTATTTATTACTGCCATTGTTTTGTAAAGAAAGTTTAAGTGGATAGATATTTATGGAACCTTACTACCCTAGACAAGGTAGGAGACGGAAGAGACAGGGTTATGGAATATTTTTCAAGGCAGAGCGAGTCTTTGAGTTTTAAGTACATTCTCAAATACAAACCCAGGACTCCCCCTGAGTTCTTAAACAGATGTTCCTCATCTCTGAGTCAGTGAATGGGTAAGGGTTTGCTTGTGATGTGCACGTTAATTGCTGGCATGTAAAAGGAAGTGCTGGTAAAGTGTTTGAAAGTGGTTCTGTCTCTTAAAAAGATTAAAAGTTTCCTCCAGTTCTTGGTTTCTATTAATGATTGGCTTAGTAAATATTTTCAAGTAGACAGAGCACAGATTGAGTCTTATATCATCTCAGAATCAAAGAAAGAGCCACAAAAGGCCCATAGAAACCATTGACTTCAACATTTTCATCATGCAGAAGAGGAAATTGAGGCTCAAAGAGACTGACTGATTTATCTCATATCAGTCCACAGGCCGGCTGGAACTGAGCACAAGGCATCTGACTCCTGAGCTATTGTTCTTTCCAATACTCAAATTATTCTCAGCAACAGCCATTGAGCATAATAAGTGTTCAACAAATGTTTAATAACTGACTTCATAGAATTCTAGGTACCCAAATTAGGTGGCTAAGGCTCCCTCATTTGTTAGGTTAAAGAAGAAATTGGAATCGCATCATTAATTGCATCGTTGAATGATCTCACCACTTCCTAACTGCACGATATTGACCACGTGACTTTACATCTCTAAGCTGCAGTTTTCCTCTTTGTAAAATGAGAAGGATACTAGGGTGGTGGATACAGAGAAGATGAAACAAGTAAAAGATGTAAAGACTTTAGCCTATTGTCTGGCATATAGAAAAAGCACTAGGGACTTCATGATAATGTGGCCTCTCTCATAAAACATAAATCCTGAGCCTGTTTGAGGAAGGTGTACTAGAGAGGTGGCTTGAGAAATACACTGTACATGGGGAAAAATACTATGTCATATAAAAGTATTGAGTGTTCAAAAGGATCCTGGAGACCTAGATCTGCAAGGGCTCACAAGGGTCAAATGGGTTTCAGCCTGTGCTCCACTTCTAGCAAAATTCTCATGCAGTCCTGGCCGAGTAGCTCAGATGGTTAGAGCATTGTCCCAATTTACCAAAGTTGCGGGTTCGATCGCCAGTCAGGGTACACACAAGAATCAACCATTGAATCATAAATGAGTGAAACAACAAATCGACCTCTCTCTCTCTCTCTCTCTCTCTTTTCCTCTCTCCTTTTCTCTCTCTCTGGAATCATCAATCAATATAAAAGAAAATGAATTTTAAAAAAATTCTCATGCAAATACTCAGGAACATGGCCAATCCCAGCCAATCTGCAATATAACTTCACCTGCTTCTCACCCACTGAAGAAGCCATCAGAATGCATCGATCTTCTTCAGTTTAACATAAAAAAGAAATCATTAGCAAACTTCAATTATTCTACTTTCATTAGTAGTAGAAAGCTTCCTCACTACCAGTCTCATCCAACCGTTGGGAAACAAAGTTTCAGAAAGGGTGAGGTGCTTAGAGTCACACATCAGAGCTCTCTCTGGAATCCAAGCCTCCTCGCTCCTTGTCCATTGCTATTCCTACCATATCAACTCTGCCTTGTTAAAGCAGTTCTATACCCAGTGTCACTTCATAAATCCCTAGAAGTGAGTCTGGCTGTGATGAACCTTCTTTAGTCCAGGCCTCTCTGACCCCCCTTGCATCCCACCACAGCCCACCCACGTGGTCCTCTCCCTATCCAGAAAGTGCACTTACGTGTCCATGAATCTTCTATTGACATGCAGTTCGGAGGCCACGTCCACCTGGAGAGGAGGGTCTCGGACCACCTTGTACTGCAGGGGCTTACACTCTAGGCAGAGTGGGCTGTCCGCAACGGAGGTCAACATGGCAGCATCGATCTCCAGGTGCTCATCTAATGTGTAGATCTGAATGCCATACACCGCCTCGCCCATATCCCGAAGTTTAATGGTCAGTGGGACATCGCAGAAGACGTTCTGAGGACCCAGGGAGATGTTCTTCCCCGTGGTAGTCAACAGTTTGATGTCATTGACAGCCCCACTAGAGTCCCAGTCAGTGGAGACAAAGGTCACCCAGATTGTCAGAGACTCAGGGACCAAAGGGTAGCGGAATTCCAACTCCAGGTAGCAGCCTTGTGGCTCAGGGCAGGCCGGGGGGACCGTGTGTGGGTTGACAGCTGAATTTGGGCTCCAGGTGCGGACACTGGACTTACAGGGCTGTTCGACATCTGGATGACCTATGGAGAAGAAATGAGGATATGAGTTCCTGATCCTGAGAGTTTCCTGCAGACCGTGGGAGAGGCTGGCCTGACTAGAGCTCAGACAGAGGGGAAAAGGAAGGGAAGACTCGGTGTTTTGGTGAATCTGTTGTCTGTGCAGCATCAGCTCATCTCCACCACTGCAATGGAGATCTTAAATGAATTACCAGGCATTTGGTCAAGACTATATTCAATAAGTGTCTTACTATGGAGTGAATGACCAAAGTTTCTTTCCTCATCTGCTACTTGTAGGCTTTGTGCTTAGGATGGAAAGAAGAAAGGAACAAATATTTGCCAAATATCTTCTCTGCCCCATAAGGTTATTTAAATTGACTTGTGTAAGGACTCGCTTCAGAGGTTAGGAAATATGGAGTGAAAGAACCCAGGTCTCACAGCTTGAAGTGTCAAGGTGAGCATTAGAGGCCAGCCGGTGTTGCCTCTTCTGGAAGTCCACACCCTTTGTTTTCACCGCTGGATACAGGGGGCACTAAAATAAACTAGAATTCCCATGGTGCTGCCTTTGGTGCAACCTGCTTGGAATGACAGAAGGACCAGACACCTTCAGAAAAGAAGAGGCGAGCGTGGCTAGCTTCTGCCCCTCGGACTGAGGATCCTGGGAGGAAACTGTCTACAACCATGAGTGACAGAGCTGGAAGGCAGCCCTGGAGCCATCTTATCTCTCCTCCTCCCCTTCTCTACATGAGGTCATTCCATACCACTGAGCTTCTCCATGCTCTGGCCAGTCTGACTCAGGGTAGGGAGGGTTGGGTGAGTGGGGGGGAGAAAAAAGGAGGGATTCTTCTTCTCTTTCCTTTTGGAGACAATGCCTCATCCCCACTGACCTCAGACTGCAGCAACTTCTGAATTTTTCTCCACTGAGATCATTAGTCCTAGCCCCTCCGAGAGCTCTCCTTTGCACTGCTGAGAATAGTAATCAGGACTCAAGTGTAGTGACTGGCTCTAATTTGTTCAAAGGAGTCTAATAAAAGATCCAGATCAGATGGTGAAGGAAGGGTGGAGGGTCTTAAGCTATTGCATCTGCCATATTTTTTACTGGTTAGCATCAGTGGTTGGTGGAAGACAGGTATGCTGGCCATTACTAAAGCAAAAGGGAAAAAGCAGTATTTGCCAGAAAGGCTTTATGATGCTATTATGGCATAATAGGAATCAGGAACCACTGCACTAGGAAACCTAGCAAATCATCCATGGTGGAAAAACTATTCCAGTGAAAGCAGTAAATGTCTCCCATCTCCTTGTCTCTGGCCACCAAGTGGAGATGAAGAAGAGAAGGAAAAAAGAGAAGAAAGAGGATGGCAAGGAAAAGTCACAGAAACCCTCTCTAGATAGACCACACTGGAACAAGGAGAGATGGACATAGCTCTAAGATTTCCGCCGCCCCTCCTTGGCTAGGTTTGCTCAGCTATTGAAGCAAATGCTCACTAGAAGCAGTCAGTAATTTAAGCCAAAGGTCTCCCTACCTAAGCTGAGGTCATTGTTGCCCTCTACTCTCCACCTCATCAAGTTCCTGATTCTCTTGACTTTGTGAGTTGTTGGCACACATGCATCCTTATTCATTGAATATACTTTGTTGAGAGTAGCATTTTAATGTATATGAAGCACATTCCAGAGTCACTAATTGATTCATCTGCTTGTCACCAAAATCCTGCAGGGTTGTCATCATTTTCCGTAGCTCTGTTTCACTTCATACTGTACAGCTTTTGCTTAGTACAGCACCTGGTCCTAAGATGGTGATCACAGTGGATTCTCAGTACATACATATTAAACGAAGACTCTTCTGTCTTGTTACTACACAGTTAAAAAAGAAGTCAATGTCCCACAGAATACTGGAGCTTGCTGTTATGGTGAGTGTCAGGTGAACATTCTACTCCATGGGTATTTTTTTTTTTCCTTTCTGAAATTGGCAAGTAATGGAGCAATCTCCCTCCTTTCCTTGGAGACAAAGACCACCATTGGGAAGCCACAGGAGATCAGATGACAGATCTGCTTGGCTCATGCTTTCTCCCTGGTTTCTTGTTAGTCAACAGAGGGGCCCAATGCTTTCCTGAGGACAGGAAGGTGAACCGGCCATTATACCAAAGTCAGTCAATAGGAATATAAGTCTTAGCAAAGTTTGTGCATGTCTCGTTATCAGAGACAAACTTTTAGATGTCAAAAAGGTCCTTCAGCATCCCTGGGTCCAACCCATTGCCAAAGCAGCACTCCCTTTAATAAAACCTAGTTTCATGAATTGACCATCCTCTGTGTGCCAAGCATGATGCCAAGCACGTGGCACGCCTCAGCCCTCTGCATTTGGTGCAACCTGCATCCAGGCAGTCAGTTTACGATGCCGGTCTTAGGAAACTCGTTTTAAAGAAGAGGAAACTGAGACTCAGATGGTTGAGTAATTCCCTGATGAGGAGTAGAATATTATGTGATACTGTTGGTCCAGGCAGCACGCCAAGCTTTGAAGCCTTGAAAGTTAGGTCAAAATATCAGCTATCCAGCTTTGCACTGTGTCACCTACTGTAACATTACCTCACAGGGTCTCTGGAAAACTCAGATGGGATGAAATATTTAAAAGATGCTCACATATATATTAGCTCTGTTCTCAAAAGTAATGAGGAATTCACAGGGAAGAGCTTGTTAGGAGGCGGCATTGCAAACCAAGAGGACTGTGGATAGAGAATGTAGGTTTGGATGACTATGATTTTGAGAGCAACGGGAGAGGCTGGCAAACTAAGCAGAACCCAGGCTCTGAGGGGTCGTTCATTTCACTTTATATTGAGAGAGATGGGAAGCTACCGAAGAATTTCAATCAAACAAATGAAAGTTATCTTTTAGAAAAACCACTGGTTAGAGATACAGATACCATCTATCCATTTGTTTGTCCATCCATCCATGCATTCAAAGAATAACTACTCATTGCCTGGTGTGTGTCCAGGGTTGGCTAAACCCAGAGAAAACAGGTTTCTAAAGACACAGCCTCTGCCTTCATGGAGCTTCCAGTCTAGTGAAACCAGTTAGGACACTTCTGTACTAAAGCTTGCAATGCACAACTGTGACTTGGAGAAAGAGAACATTCCAGGAGATGAGGAAAAACCAGAACTCCCAAGGGGAAAAATGGATGCTGATGGGAAATTGATGAAATGTATGGTGCTGAGGCAGGGAGAAAGGCTGAGTAAAGGAAAGAAATTGAGGAATAAAGAAAGGAAGAGAGGGAGGGGGGAATAGAGAGAGAGAAAAAAAGGGGGAGAGGGAGAAAAGTGCAAATGTACTGTTACTTCATTATTAATACAATCTTTTCATATATATATATATGATGACGAAATGAAAAATCACATTTATATAAGCTGTCCACTAGAAATGAGGCCAAATATGTGTATAAAATATATTTATACATACTTATGCTGATTTAAATTTACATTTATGGAGATCTATACAGACATCTATTATATATTTATGGGTATATACACTGCAGCTGTTGACACAAATATAGTTATAAAAACTTAGAGCCAAGTTTTTTCCAGATGAATACTCCAGCGCACCTGAAATATTCCAGGCAGAAAAACGGGGGGAACGGCTCACACAAATAAGAAAGAAAGGAAACAGTGCCATGTGTTAATCTGTCATGGAAAACCCAATGCTTGTAATGTATTATATGCTTGCATAAGTGATCTTTTATTTTTTTAATTTTTCCATTGACTTGAGAGAGAGACTGAGAGAAAAAGAGAAGCATCAACTTATTGTTTCATTTAGTCGTTCCATTTAGTTGTGCAATCATTGATTGTTTCTCGCATGTGCCCTGACCAGGGGTCAAACCAGCGACCTCGACCTCCGGTGTACCAGGTCTATACTTCATCCACTGAACCACCTGGCAAGGGCATGTAAGTGCTCTTGATTGGGATTTGGGTCGGTTAGATCTAGTTATCCAATTACTGGGCTACAAAGGCAGTGCTGTATTGAATCCTTCAGAAAAAATGTATGAAATAGAGTTTTTGCTAAAGAGTTAGGGAAACAGGGTTTCTTTTCATTACAACCGTGTATGTGAGTGTGTGAGTGTGTGTGACTGTGTGTGAGTGTGTGTGAGTGTGTGTGTGTGTGTATGTGTGTGTGTGTTGTAGACAAAGGCAAGAATTCCTAGGACTGTTTTCACCTGAAGTTCAGAGAATGGAGTTAATAAAACATTGTAGATATTCATAAATATGTTAAGTGAAGAACCATCTACCTTTTAATTATGGAATTAAAAAAGTTATGACTGTCTGGTAGTATATTGGAGCAGGAAGGGGTGTCCATTCTGTGGAGAAGATGCTGTCCTCAGAGAGGCTAAGTGCCTCACTCAAGGGCACAGAGCACGCTGATGGACAGGCTGGGACCGAGACCAGTCCTCTTAGTCCCTCCCGTGCTTTTTTCCCCAACCCCAAAGCTATGTCTGGCATTGCTCACGGGTTTGGGAGTTCTATGTTAGTCTGGGAAGTCCAAAAACTTAAACACGCAAAGATAAATAGGATGAAAATGAGTTGAGAAATAAATTGCAGAGTTTGGCTCATGGAAAAGTTTATTTCTTCAAGGATATTAAAAAGAGCCTGAGCCAAACAGATCACAGAGCCTGTAATGGGATGCTCTAAAAAAAGAACAGCGTCTTTTCCCGGCCTGCATGTGCTAAATTTACATATCCTGAAGGAAAACCCGGGGCTGCCTGGGTTCCTCGGAGGCCTGAGTCAGCTCAGGGGGGCTCAAAGTTTCCAGCTGAACTTGCTTCTGCATATCACAATCTAAGAGGATCAGGGACCAACCAGGGGCTGACGTAACCCGTAACCCGTTGGCAGTTGGGCTGGGTGGAGGTGTGGAGAGATGTCTGGGAATTATTTCATTCACACAAATGGTGGAACAAGCCATGATGATTTTAGCCAAAGAAGTCTCAGGGGAGAGTCTTGCCGATCCTACTCTCCCATATATCTCTCAATTTCATGGACTTCTCTCCATTGTCACTGCCACTGACCTCACCCAGGCCACAGCCACACCTCTCCTGGATTCCTGTGACAGCCACGGGGCGGTTCCCTGTCCTCCAGCATGCCCAGTCACCACCTCCCCTGCCCCGGCTCAGCCCTGCCCATGTGCCCAGCACAGTGCCTGGCACGTGGTCCCTATCGAGTCATAGATGAGACGGCTTACTGTGCAGACACAGGAAGTGCTGTCTGGTGAGATATACACACTTGCTTCTGTGAGAGCCCAGCAAGGGTTAGGTCTGGGCGGCAAAGTCAAAACGGCAGGTTTCAGGAAGGACTTTCTAACACAAGGAGCTAGAAGAAGGAGGTCAAGAAATGGAGCAGCTGCTGGTAGGAGAGCCCCCATGAGGGAGGGCATGGGGGCTTCCTGCCCTGGGTGTGTGTGTGGGGGGGGGAGGACCGGAGCTGGGTGACCCCAGGCGTCCCTGCCAACTCTGATGGCCTGGGACTCAGCAAGGCTGAACGGACTGCTTCTCCAGACACCCCTCTCACTTTACATTCCAGATGAGCTTGTTTAGAGTTCCCGAATTCGACTCTCATTTTTATTTTAAGCTACTTTAAAAGATAAAGCATAGTGTTGTCATTTTTCTCCTTCACTTGCCTCTCTGACCCCTCTCTTCCTTGCTTTATTCTATCTCTGGCTTTTTTCTTTTTCAACCTTCTTTCTAAAAGTATCGAGGAAAACAGAGGCGCTCTCACTGAACTTCAATGCGCAGTCAGACTCCACTCCCTCTGATGGACTGGTGTCCCCATCTAGGGACAGATGGCCTGAGCTGACCTGCACAGGAGCAAGAGGGACTGGGTGGAGGGGGGCGGTGATCTAAGTGTCAGTCGATGAGGGCGGGCGAGGCAGAAGCTTGAGAAGAAAATATTAGGTCTCTCTCTATCAGCTTGGCTGAAGGAACTAGATCTGTGCCTTAAAGCAAGAGCTATTGCAGAAGGAAACTGAGTAGGCAATAGTCCACGAGATTCTCAAGAGTTCCAAGCAGGAACGCAGTGCAACAAATAAAGGGGACAAGGCACCTGCTTCATGTCTATAGAAAACCAAGTGACTACGCAGAGATCACCGGCCCTGGGAGGCTGAGGAGCTGCCCCCGAGGGGGGTGCAGTCTGCTCATGGTGGGGTCTGCAGCCTAGGCGATCATGAGGTGCCTCCCTCTAGGGCCCTGCAGGTCAGTGGATCCCAAGAACAAGGGCACATGCAGACGCTGAAAGGAAGGGGCATGACACCTGCAATCGTGCCTGGCTATTGCCAGAAATCACCAAGGAAGAATCAAAGACTACTGATGATTTGAAGGCCCCAGAGATGTGGAGTGATTCTTCGGTGACCTTGTTGGCACCTACAGCCTGTCAGGGCCTGAAGGCGTGTGTGTGTATATATACACGCGCGCACACACACATTTATATATACACACACACGCGCGCACACACACACTGTGTCCCTGGTCAGGTGTCTGGCCTTGGAACTGATTTAATATCTCAGTGTTTTTGTGCCCTAAACAGAAAGCCCGGTTGATTAGAGCATCATCCTGATAGGCAGAGGTTGAGGGCTCGATCTCTGGTCAGGGCACATCCATCCAGGCACAGATCAATGTTCCTGTCAGTCTCTGTCACTCTCTCCTGTCCATTCTCTCCAAAATCAATCAATAAAAATATTAAAAAGATCCAGCTCAGTGCCTTTGTTTCCTCCTCTGTAAAGTGGATGATCGGATATGCCAAGGAGCATGCAGCTACTCCAAGGACACATGCTGAATGAAGGCGTGAACACTGGTTTTGATGTCGGGCAAAGGTGGCAAACTTCCGGTTATAAGACAAAAGAGTTCTGCGGTTTTCATCTATAACATGGTGATGACAGTTAGCAAAATTGGATCATTGCTAAGAGTAGCTCATACACAAGAAAAGGTGATTTATTAGCCTGGCTGGTGGTGGTCCGGTGGGTAGAGCGTCAACTTGGAATACCGAGGTCACCAGTTTGAAACTCTGGGCTTGCCTGGTCAAGACATATACAAGAAGCAACTACTACAAATTGATGCTTCCTATCCTTCTCTCCTTTCTCTCTCTCTCTCTCTCTCTCTCTCTCTCTGTCTCTCTCCTTACTTTCTAAAAATCAACAAATAAAATATTAAAAAATAAAAGAGAAAAGGTAATTATGTGAGGCAATGCATGTGTCAACTAACCTTATTGTAGTAAGGGCTTTGTTATATGTACATGCATCAAATCACAGCATTGGACACCTTCAACCAGTGGTTCTCAAACTTTTTGAAGTTGAGGTGCATATAAAATCCTACAAATAATTGTAGGTGCTCTATATACAAATTTCTGAGAAATATGTTATAATAATTAAATCAAATATTAAAGAAAAAATATATAAAGTCCAAGCATGCTTTTATGGTAATTAAACAAAATAAATATGACAAAATTATATTTATTCTGACATTGAAAAATATTTTTATGTTACATTTTTTGAGTTATGCTTTTTGGAATTCATAAAAGAGAGTAATTAAAAAATGACAAAAAAGTTATCTTTTTATATATATAGATACATTCTTAGTAAGATTTAGTAAATTTGGCAGGTCCCAGTGAGAATGTGTTAAGTTTTTTCATTCTTGTGTTTATGAGAAACATGAACCTGATGTGTCCTAGCGATTTCTTCAATGTTTGGGCATATATTTGAAAGGCAAACTCTCATTTCCTCGTCAATACATTGGAGAATTCCTCTCTTTCTACTCTTAATTGTGTTGAGTGCAGAAAACCCCCAACATACATGTCATCTTAACTTTACACCAAACAAAGGATAGAAGAAACTTGCCTCCAGTCTTTTCGGGGAACATGGGGGGTAGTGTAAACAATCCAGCACCACAGCTTAACAGCAATCTAATCAGACAAGTGAGGTGAGGGGTTGGGCAGACTGTCAGCTTACAGCCAATTCCCCACACCTCTGTCCCCCAAAACTCTAAACTCCAAAAACCCTGTTGGTTTTTTGGTCCCAACAGGCACATATTTCTCTGGAATACCATAGGGCGTACCTGGAAATCTTCTAGGGCACACCAGTGTGCCCTGGCACATACTCTGAGAACCACTGCGCTTAAACTAACACAATGTTCTATGTCAATTATATCTCAATACCTCTGAAAAAAATAAAGGACAAATGTTTAAAAAGACTAGCCCTGCAGGGTAATCTTAGGAGCGAATGAGACAGTATGTGGAAAAGACCACTGACATCATGAAACTCCAGATGTAGCAAAAGCATTGTTCTGTGCACACCTGACCTGCAACCGAGCTTCCAGCTTGGCGTACCTTCTGCTTCCCGGGGGCTCCAGTGTCCTGACGGGCCACAGGGCATCGGGGAGGAGGCGTTGAAAGCATACTGCACCAGAATTCTTCCTTCCAGGCAAAGGTCACATGCTGATCCCAATTCTCTAGGAGGCCAAGGAGAGAAGGGAGATGCACTGACTTAGGAACAGTTGAATGAGCCCCTGACTCTGCAAGGCCAAAGTCAACAGGGCAGAGGGCACAACCGTTCTATGTTACCCCCTTTCCTCCCTAGGCAGGCCAAAGCTTCCAAAATACGACTCTAACTGAAATTCTTTCACATTGTCCATCAAGGACCTTTGTTGGGCTCTAAGTGGCTGCCATTCTGATGGTAGAAACACTTCTGTAACTTCAAGCAGCACAGAATCAACAGTCCAAAGACTCACTCACTACCTGCATCATTTTAATTTCATCGGCCATTCAAACCTCTACTGAGAATTGATGTGCAGTGGTGAGAAAGTCTGTTGCCCATTTGACCTCAAACCTTATTCTTTTCCCAATATTTATCAGGTACCTACTGTGTGCCAAGTACCACCCTATGTCGCAGGTATTAAATAGGAAGAAGGCATGGTTCAGTTCCTCCCTCTGAAAATGAATGGGCTGAACTACAAGATGCCTGAAGAACCTTCCAGCCCGGCGTTCTGGGGATGGATAAGTCACTCCCTGACTTAACAGTCCAAAGCAGTTCCCTTGCCATGCCATCTCAATTCTTTTAGCAGCTTTCCAAAAAGTGAGCCAATCCCCCAAAGGCCAATCCCAGCTCCGGAAGTGGAATAACATGTTGGCTTCCCCTACTGTCTACTGTGTTTTGTATTTGGATCCAAACTCCTTTTAGCCTCAACAGCCTCTGGGATCCTCCTTGTTCTCCAGACTTGGCATATGTTTAAGGAGGCAACTGCCGGGAAGAGAGAGGAATGAGCCCTCTCCTCGTGTATTAGTGTGGACCCAAAGCTCCATAAATCTCAGTGACCACTTAAACAGAGCTGGAAAGGGAAGAAAGATGCCAAGAAATGTGCCAGCCTAACCCATTATTTCTCAAAATGCTATGATCCTGCCAGTAGCTCTTTCATCATTCCTAGAAGACGGTTCCTCCTTTGGCTTCCTGCGAGAACACAGTGAGGGAGAGCTCTCTCAAGCCACAGGACTTTCCCTTCACAGGAAATCTCTGTAGTCCTTGAACTCATATGGTTAAGAAAGAGCACACTTGTGGACATATAAATCTCTGGTACTCCCCATTGCACCTCTACCCAGCTGCTAGGGAGCTTACCCCTAAATCTAAATCTGCTAATCTGCTTTTATGGTGGTCAACACGTATAGCGGGTTAGAGGAATGGATGGTTGGTTGGTTGGATGGATGGATGGATGGATGGATGGATGGATGGATGGATGGATAAATCCTAACCACTCAGATCTGTTGCTAAGACTCATGACTAACCTAGTCTAGACCTTCAAGTTTTATGTTTGACATCCTCACTTCATCATTGTAAATATAAAATCAATATTTAGAGTTCGAAGAATTGACTAAATAATCTAAGGTCAATCTGCTTAATGGAATGGTAAGCAGTTATTAAAAAATACTTATAAAGATTATGAACTGTCGTGGAAAACATAAGCTATAATGTTAAGTGAAAATGGCATATTCAGAATTGAATCTATAGCTAGAGTTTCAATGCTGTTCAAATAACCTTAATGTGACACAATAGTATTGGAAGTCATTTTCAGGTGGTGAAGCATAGGATGGTCCCTCACCTTTATTTTTATTCCTTCTGGTTTTCTGATTTTTCTACATATTTTGAATATGTACGAGTTACTCCTGGACTAGCAGTAATAACAATTATACAAATAAACTTAAAGGCAAAGAATGCAGAATGAAGAAAGAGACTTCCTCAGCACCACTATGGAGGGCAGAGTTCCGTTACAGTGACCACAGTCCATGCATAGCAGTTCTGAGTCACATGAATGGCTTTATGATGACAATGAGATTACAAATGTCCTGGGATAGAATCAGGAACTACACTGACCTTAATGGCCACTGAGTCTTTCTTTCTGTTTCTTTAAAGGTTTTCTTTTTCTAGATTATATTCATACAGTCACCTGCACTTCACTGAGATCTTGACACATCCTGGGTTTCCAATAAATCCTTAGAGGAGGGAATAAACCACCATACACCTGACCATAATGTGTCTTGTTTTCACAGAGCCCTACAAAGTGTACTCCCTTATAATCAATCATTAATCCGCATGTTCATTCATTGTTTCTCCTTTACATTCCATGGACAGTCATTAAATAGCCTCTGGAGACTAGTGTTTTAGAAGCACTGGGCATGGATCATCCAAGGCTGAGTAAATTAGATGGATTGTTCCCATTTTATAGATTAAAAATCTAAGGTTTATGAATACAAAAGAAGCACCCCAAGGCCATGGCTTGAAAAGTCACAGAGTCTATGTGGCCCTTACCAAAATCAGACAGCATTCTACACATCCAGGGAGTATAGAATACGTGTTTCTTCTTACTTTTGGCATTTGAATTTTTGGGCACCTGTATCCACACAGATACAGGCACACAAACACATACACTGAAATCATAGAAATATAGGATATTAAAGCCAAAAGAGATCCTCTTACTGAGCTGGGTACTATAAGAGTCAGCACTTAAGCTCCAAGTCTAGGCTATCCAAAATGGCGGCCACCAGCCACATGTGTCCATTTAAATTTAAACTTATTAAGATTCAATAAATTCAGAAATTCAGTTCCTCAGTTATACTGATCACATTTCAAGTGCTCGATAGCCACGACTGGTTAATGGCTACCATATCAGCAGTGCAGATAAGAGAATATTTCCATTACTGCAGAAAGTCCTCCTGGACAGTGAGTCGTTAAGGCAGGCAGTGTGCAGAATAAATCAACTTCTCTCCTGTGTATCTAGAATGCGCTAGTTATGCACCATCCTTGGGAGGAACTGAGACAAAAGTTACTTAAGACATTTTCTACATCCTGGGATTGGGGAGTAGGACCTAACTGAGAAAGGCTAGACGCCTCTGGCCTACAGATCAGAACAGGCTGAGGAAGAAGGCATGGAAGAGGTCGCAAAGACTTCAGACCCAGGTCTCTTGGTTCCCGGTCCAGTGCTTTTTCCGATACACCCCAGCCAACTGTTCAGAAAACTGAAACCATCCAGTCAGCACATGCTTGCAAGACAGATACAAGTAAAGGGGTTAGGAAAGCTGGGGGTGGCCTTGAATTATTTATTCAGTTGCCCATGTGTGAGGACACAGGCTGGGGGAGGATCTGAATGTGTTGTTTTAAGGAAAACCCTTGGATTCTGTGAGAGGATGTGAGAAACAGCAGGAGGACATGAGGATGGCGAGGGAGCGAGGGGATGGCAGTGATGGATGTCGTGGAAAACACCCGAGATTTTGCAGGGAAAGAACATTTTCAAGTAGCTCAACAGCTCTGGAAAGCATTGTACAGCATGGGAGCTAGTTGGGTTTTTTGTTTGTTTGTTTGTTTTTGTTGTTGTTGTTTTTTTAACATAATAGTGTATGTGCCGGCAACATCACAGATGTCATCTTGTTGGATTCCCCACAAAAGCTGGGTGAAGTGGGCATAATTAGCACCTTTTTGTGGAAGACTCAGAGGGTCAGAGAGGCTCCGAGAAGTGAGATGGCTTGCCCAAGGTCTCACAGACCAGGAGTGTGAAGCTGAGAACGGAACACACACAACCTGACATCAAAGCTTGTGTACTTTAAACTAAGCCAATTTGCAGGAGTATAAACTGTGTGGACGGGAGAGTGATATACAACCATTTACTGAACTTGTGGACCGACTTCCTTTAGCCAGAGACTATGATCTACGAAGCTGTTAACCCTAATTAGACACGTTTCTAAAACGTCAGTTTTAATTTAACCTCTGATAACTCCGTTATGAAACCTTAGACTGAACAGAATAGCTATTGTGTGAGCCGCAAGCGCCAACTAACTATCGGTTATTAAAAACATATTGATTGATGTAATAGAGACATATCTCCTTACCCAACAATTAACCCTCCAATAGGTTTCCAACAATCAGATGGTATTTATTTAATGGACAATAACTGCTTTATAAAATACAAATTGAATACATACACAGGAAGCTTCATTTACAAAACTTCCATTTTTAAGTGGAATTGAGGCCACGGCTTGACCAAAAGTCTGATACTTCTCATTGCTACAGAAAAAATAAATAAATGTACAGGCTGCTGGAAAGTCTGCTCTGAGTGTCACATGAGGGTTCCCAAACCCAGCTCTGAGCTCCCAGGGAGGGTGACTGGGCCAGGAAGAGGGGTTTCTCCAGTGGGCTCAGGGGGTATATTTCTTTCCCTGTGCTCACATTCCCCCAGCTGCCGGATGAAGGTTCTAGATTCAGGGACTGATGGTGGGATGAAACGTTAGAGCCCAAGTTGAATGTGGTGCCATGATCTAATGTTTTTCTTTTACATACACACACGCACACACACACCTCCTTGATAATTCAAGTTTTAGAAGGACTCAGTGAACACACACCAGGTGCTGCAAACTGAGCTGAAGCCCAGCACCTTCGATCAGATCTCTCAACCTGTTGAGCCTCCGGTTCCTTCCTCATCTGGCAAATGGGAAGGGTGACCTCCCTTTTCCAGAATTATTGAGAAGATTAATTAAGATTCTGTATACAAATCATTTTGTCCAGAATCCAACACGGAGTAAAGCACTTGATATGTAACCACAACCACAGAGTAATATTAATTAATGACTTGCTGGTTATTATTTTCAGCATCCTCAATGTTATATCATCATTTTTGGACGAGCATTTGCAAGAAGATCTGGGAAGGCTGCGATAGACCAATCTGTCCTAAATTATAGATAAGTACCAAAATAGATGCCAAAGTCTTAGTCCATTATCATGTCTCTTTAAAATCTGATTCCCAGCCTTGGTCGGGTAGCTTAGTTAGTTAGAGCGTTGTACTGATACGTCAAGGTTGCAGGTTTGATCCCCGGGTCAAGGCACACACAAGAGGGAACCAATGAATGTGCAAATAAGTGGAACAACAAGTTGATGTTTCTTTCCCTCCCATTCTCTCTCTCCTTTCATCTCTTTTTAAAGTCAATTGATCAATCAATAAAAATTTTAAAAAATAAAATCTGGTTTCTTTAAAGCTTAAGCCCCTCAGTGGGTCTCAATGATGAAAGGCACCATGAGACTATCTCCCCATCAGCCCACTGAGGTAGATGAGACCCAGTTTTCGGGGAGAAGAATAAGGCTCAGGGAAGGAAACTGACCTGCTCAAGGCCACAGGGCTAGTAAATGACAGACAGGAGAGCAGGACAAGGTATCCTGTGCCCCACTTTATCATTCCGTGGTCTGTTAATAATTATACCTTTCATTCTACAAAGCAATACTGAGCACGGTCAAAGATTATATAGAGAGACATAAATATATGTATGTATCTATCTATATAATATATATGTATATACCTATATATATATATATGCATGTATGTTCATGCATAATGTCTGAATATATGCATAAACACACATATATACCTTCACATATGTCTATGAAGGTATTTTCCAATTTCAAGTACTGAACTCTCAAAATTCTTTTTTTATTTATTCATTTTAGAGAGGAGACACAGAGAGAGAGAGAGAGAGAGAGAGAGAGGAAGAGAGAGAAAAAGGGGGGAGGAGCTAGAAGCATCAACTCCCATATGTGCCTTGACCAGACCAGTGCAGGGATTTGAACTGGCGACCTCAGTGTTCCCAGGTCGACGCTTTATCCACTGCGCCACCACAGGTCAGGCTCAAGTACTGAACTCTTAAAGATGAGACCAGCACCTCCATCCCAGGGGAGATTCTGCCAATCAGGTTTCCGGGTTTTTGATAATAAAATAAAGCTACACATTCATCCATTCACTTAAAGTATGCTTTGTCATTTATTAACTTCTACTAGCCGTTGTTCACTTATCCTTTGACCCTAAAATGTATAATGTGCCTCTGCGGACCAGTCACTGTGTTACGTGTTGGGGACGCCCGCTGAACAAGAGCGAAGACAAAGAACACAGCCACATCTCTCTCCAAGTTTCACTTCCCCTCCAGGACAGAGAGGGAAATCACCATTTCACGGGCTAGACTCACCTTTCGAAGACGTGGCCATCGATGGGTGGGAACCACTCCAGCGTCACGGAGTCAATCGTGTGGCCCACAATCTGGGGGGCAAGGGCGACAGGCGCCGGCTTCTTGGAGGGCTGCCAGCTCCGGTACACCAGGTCCAGGTAACAGTGCATTCTGGCGACTTGATTAGGCGTGAAGGAGTCAGTGCAGTCGTCATCTGCCGGGGGCAGAGGGAGAGATAAGGACCTGGCTGCACAGGCGGGCATGCAAGAGAACAATGACGTCTCCACGAGGTCTCAGAGCCAGCACCCCAACCCTTGCCAGCTCCCAGCTGGCCTCTTCCAGCGCTCAAGAGTTAATGGTCTGTGAACAAATTAGCGTAGTCATCACTTCTGGAGACAGGTGAGGGGGAACAGGAGGAAGGGGAGGGTGGATGGAACTGAGCAAGTACGTCTGAGCCTGAGAGGGAACAGCCCAGAGGTCATGGCTAAGGACAAGGGCATGACAAGCTGCTTTCCCTAAGCCCCCCACCTAAATCCACTGGTCAGGACATCATACATTCCCTTATCTGTTCCCTCCCTCACCACTCATTCACTCTCATTCATTCATTCATTCATTCACTTACTTTTTCCTTTATGCACTCAGTCATTCCTTCATTCTTTCCTTCATATTCATTCATCCATTCATTCATTAATTCTGACACAGTGATACAGTCCTCCAAGCAGATCCTCTGTTCATCTATCATGTATTCTCTGCTCTGTGCCAAGGGCCACAGAAAGGTAAAACTTAAAACGTCTCTGCCCTTGAGGAAATACCAACCTAGCTATAAAGTGAAGGTCAGTTTGTTGCATGAGTCACGGTTGTTATCAGGGCGCTAACACCTTTGAGACTGACCACCGATGAACAGAAGGAGCCTGCAGGAGGGGGAACGAAAGTGAACCAAAGAGGCTCCTGAAGAAGGAGGAACTTGAGGTCTACCAGGCTGCATGTGTAAGACTGGGACAGAAAGGTGAGGGACTGCAGGAGAGGGGCTGTAAGAGCACAGAGGCATGATGTCCACACCGGGAGTCTGACAACAATGATACCTGCACAGTACCGGCATTAGGACATGGATCGTGTGCTCAGTGTGAGCCAGGTGTGGTGCCCCGTGCTTTGGACACATTGAACTCTCCCACTATTCTTGGAATAAATACTACGATTCTCTCCATTCTGCAGAGGAGGAAATTGAGGCTGAGAGAGATCAAGAAACTTACTTTTTCAAGATCATAGAGCTAGAATCAATCTGAGATTCGAACCCAGGCAATCTTGACTCCAAGGCCAGGCTTCTAATCCAAATGAGAAGGTCTTTCTGAGCATAAGCGAGACTTTGTGTGGGTCAAGCATCCTGCAGGTGCTTGATAAATAGGAGCTGAGTTGGGTCCATGTCTGAGGGGGCTGGAACACAATCATTTAAATGTCTTTGGATGTAATGACCTTCAATCCTATGCTCTCTCTTCTAAGATGTGGACTGAAGGTGGGGACCCAAGACTCAGCACCCAAGGAAGAAGCTCGCCTCCCGTCTCTTCTTTTAATAGCTTTATTCAGCTGCCCCAGGGGCAGGGCAAGGTATTGTTTTGGCTTGGTTTCCAAAAACAGCCCTTCCCCGAGGTATATGCCTGGTCAGGGTTTCCACAGCTGGGCCCCAGACGGAGGAGCACGGGGCTGGCCAGATCTTAAAATAAACCCACCGCTGGGAATCCTGCAGCATAAACTAACTTCTTTATCAAATAAACAGAAAATCAGTTTGGGCAGGTGCTGGGCAGTTGGACGTGACCTTGAGTGTCCAGCATGGGGAAAGGACAGGGTGCGAGGAGTTTATACACAGAAGCTGCCTCTGATTCCCTTCGTTATTTCTGACAGCCTTCCTCAGCACCCCTGGGAAGATCTTTCACAGTCTAAAGGAAGCAGAGAACCCTGATGCCCCTTGGCAAGCTCTGGAACAAAATGACTAGCCAAAAGCTCTCTCAAGCCTCTATGTCTCCTTAGATCAACCGAATATTCTATGGCTCCCACTGCCTGGAGGGTAGAGTTCAAACGTCTCAGTCTGAGATGGGCCAGGTCATTGGGCACAATTTCCTTTGTTACTATGAACTTTGCTGTTCATCCTGGAAGCCATGGGAAAGCCATTAGATAGGCTAGAGTCAGGGAAGGGCATGATGGCTAAGGAAAGACATCTATATATCTATATAGTGAGATTAACACAGGAAGGGTCTGGCGTCAAATGGGCAGATGATTTCATGTGTTCCGTGCCTCAGTTTCCCATTGGTAAAGTGGAGATGATGATGGTTAAGAGTACAGCAAAGGGCTCAGGGGAGCGGAGCACCAAGAACCATGATAGATGCCCAGTAAATGCTCACTGTCACACGCCTGGGAATGGGGCCTCTGTGTTGTAGCAATATAAGGTTATAGTAAATATATAGAAATATAAAAATATGGAAAATATATAAAAGCAATTAAAAGGATATTAAAAAATTATTAAAGTTATGCCATTTGGATAGGAATTAGTATAGTGGCTTAGTGCCATAACTCTGTAATGTAATAAACAGACTGACTTACGAGCAGGGCCATTAGTATGTGTGTGAAGTTATACACAGATAAGAAGTAGCTTGGTGCTATAGCTCTGTAATGTGATAAACAGACTCTGACTTACAAGCAGAGCCCAGTTAGTATGTGTGTGAAGCTATACCTAGATAAGAAGTAGCTTCGTGTTCATTACGTAAACTTTGTAAACTGACATAAATAAGAACATCTTAAAAAGTGGTTTGATGTAAGCATTTCAGTAGATTGACATAGAGGAGATTCTCTCAAAAAGGTGGCTTGAAGTGATAATCCTGTAGGTTGACACGTGTTAGAAGGCGTTGGCCAGAAAAGGTACTAAAGCTGAGGGGTCCCCTGCTGCAGTAGTCGCCCAGACTCCAACGTTGATGCAGACTGTCTCCACACCGCTCTGAGCTCTGACCAAAGCCAGCCAAGAGGAACACGCCGACGGGGCCCCCTTAAGCTGTACCCAGGCACGCCAAAAGGATTTGTGAGTAATAAATTGCCTGTGTGATTATTGAAACTAATTTGTGTTGGTCGTGTCTTTCCTCCGGTGGCACTTAACAGTAGCATCCTCATAGCCGCCTCAAGAGTAGTCTCGAAGAGGCTGCCAGCCCTGCTGATAAGCAGGAGTGTCCCACTGCACGGGGAAGTCAATCAGGGACGCCTGATTGACGTAGAGCTTGGGTTGTACTGGCACACTCTGTTTGTGCGTCTGTGTGCACACACAAGTGTCGGAAAACTGGAAGCAGGAAAAAAATGTAAAATAGTCCTTCTCTTTGATCTAGCAGTATCACATGCAGGAATTCAATAGATATCCATGAACAAATACGGGGACCTAGATGTACATGGGCTTTGTCAAGCATCATTTAAAATAGTAAAAACACTGGAAATAGCACATCTCCCTTTTAATAAGGAAATGGCTTTGTACCCTAGACATAGAACAGGGTATTAATCAATCTTTTCCAAATAACGAAAGTAACTTTAAATCTCAGATTTTTCAGGCAGAAATCAGGAGTATTTAAATCAATCCCTCTACATAGAGTTGTGAGCATTCAATGAGCTGAAGCATACAAAGCATTTATCAAGATGAATGGACAAGAAAACAGCGTTTGTTTCTCTATACACTCTGACCTGTTCCTTTTGTCCCCCAGGGAGCATAGCTACCTTTTATCACTTAAAATATAGTCATTTTCATGTCTGTCAATGAAAAAGAGAAACAACAAAAGAATTTGAAAAATGGATAATTAATAGAGCCTGTAGGGAAACAGCATTGCATCTGAAAATTAAAGCTAGAGTCAAAAACCCAAGTCTGTCCCGGGCACACAATTTAGAGACTGAGCTGCTATCAGAATCTCGGGTGAGGTACCAAAGGGTTTCCCGTTTATCACGAATGCTGTCTCAATTAGCTAACGCCTGGCTTCCCGCCAACATGTGCCTCCCTGCCCAACATCTGTGGTCTGGTCTCTAGGACCAGCCGGCACATCTTGTTCTTCTGTCCCCATCTTGTCCCCTAGCAGAAAGGAATTTAGGGACATCAGCGTGCTGGGAGCCTGCACCAGTCCCAGGATGTTGATGTGCCCTGAGATTGTTAACGGAACTTTGCTCTCAAGAAGATGTTTCCATCTGTGGCTGGGATGTCTAATCATCACAAACATATATACACACACAGAAGGACAGCAGAGAACAGAGCATGGAGAGGCAGGGCATAGATGTGGCCTCTCCACTTCCGGTGGAACTGTGGGTGAAATGCGGACTCTGACTGCCTCATCTTACCCATTGCAAAATAGGAAATGATGATGTTACCTTCAGGAGAGCGTTAAATAAGGTGACCCATTCCTGGTACATGGACAACTGAGTTGCCCTTTGTAAAAGCTTCTCCCTTTTTGTTGTTTTTAAAAATAATGATAATGAAAATGATAGTAATAATAAGTGAATATGAAAGTTACAGATACTCACTGTAGAACATTTGTAATATGGCAAAAAAAATGTTACGTAGAAATAAGTATCTTAACCTCATCACCTAGAGATAACAGAATTACTACTTAGTATACAGGTATAATTATGTGTATATGAATATGAATATGGAAAAGTCTAATTGTCACAAACATATACACACGCGCGCACACGCATGCACACACCAGGATTTACTTTATACCTAAGTCTCTGTGACTGTGTAACTGGTTTCACATTAAACCATTCACAAATGATCCTATGAATTGTCATTGATTGAGCACAGTTATGATGGTAAGACTGTCTCCTGTACGATCACACGCACTGTCACACCAGCTGTCACACAAGGTAAGTGGGGTTATCGATGCAATAATTGAGGCTCAGAGAGGAGAAGCAACTTGCTCGAGTCCTGGGAGGATGCAAGTTGGGTCGCCATGCGCCCATTCCCATGCTCTGAACCCCTATGTCACCCTCTGCCTATGCCCTTCCACTGCCTCTACATCGTCGTTAGTAGCCACATAATGTCGTATCATATGGATGCCTTGTGATTCATTTTCAGCCGTCCATTCCCTTTGGACTTGTAAGCTGTTTCTAATTTTTCACACATATAAGCATTTTTCTTCTACGTCTGGCAAACAGTAAATGCCTAATTAATATTCAGAGAAAGAACCTTGCCGAGAACAGTCTTGTGACTAAATCTTTGAACACATCCACTGATTGATTTCCCGAGAAGATCTTTCTTAGATATGGGACGGCTGGGTCAAAGCGTGTGCGCACATAATAAACACCCTGACACTCAGGATGGGGGAAAAGGCCTGGCCACCACACTTCTGAGGAGGCCCTGACACTTGGTGGGCCCCCTATGGCCCATTATCTTCAGGAAGTAGCGTCCGGCTGCTGTCCTTCTGTCTGCCCAGGGCAATGGGACCATACTGTCCTGTTGCTTAGCTAGGTCTGCCCCCATCACCTGCCTGGTGCCTGCTTGATTGGAGCACGTGGGACCCTCTCAGCCTCGCCTAGGCCCAGAGAGAGAGGCAGCTAAGTATGGATGAAGAACTCTGCCTTGAGAAAGGCAGCCTGTCTTGCTTTCACTGGGTGGCTCTGGGCAAGCCATGTAAGCTCCCTGAACCACACGTTCTGCCTTGGAACATGGGCGCAATGGGACTAATGCTGAAGAGTCTGAGACAAACCTGTGAAGTCTGGCGTACCATAGGCACTCAGTAGTTACTGTACTGACCAATGAGGTAGCTGCCAGCTAGGTACGTTGATTTCAACTTCAATGAACTGAAAGTACTTAAGCCTAGCAATTCAGGTCTGCAGGCTCAATAGCCCTACTTTGAGTGCTCAAGAGCCACAGATGGCGAATGTCTGTGCATCCTGGGCAGCACAGTCACAGAATATGTCCTTCTTGGCAGGAAGTCCTGCAGAAAGCACTGCACCCGACGCCTCCCCCAGCTGGTGACCAGGCCGGAGGAGCAAGCGTCTGTCCGGGAAGGACAGGACGATGGGACTCCAGGACTCCTGGATTCTGGGCGGTTGACCCCGTGGGGCCTCTGCCCTCTCCCTTCCGTAGCTCAGCCCCTGCACCACGCTCTCCCAGCCCTGAGAACCCGATCCCACCGTTCTGCATTTTGAATTTCATCCAGCTGCTTTTGTCACCTCATCTATCAGAGATCCTAAGGAAAACAAACATTTCAAAGCTCGTGGTCGCCTTGAATATGCTTTTGCGGGTGTAAGTTTGTTATCGTAGCTCAGTGAATTAGTTCTGCTGTTAATGGGTCACTGAGCTGAGGGTTTCCTTTAAAAAAACAACAGTAAATCAATCACCCTTTAGATCTGTACAAAGGGGAACCAAAGGGGAAAAAGAAAGATTTAGTTTATGGGGGTCTGGTAGCTAGTGGCAGCTCCTAGGCTCCTAAGAGGCCGGCAAACTTCCAAACTCATGTTATTGTTTATTTTCCATGTGCGTTGAGCTGGCCAAGGGAAGGTGGTGCGGAGACGGAGCGTAAGCCGGGCTGTGTGAGGGGACGGGGACGGGCCCTCGCTGGGTGTGGGATGTCAGCGTGGCTGGGAAGGGGAGCCCAGCGGGAGTCTGCTTTTGAGGAAATACCCAGCACTTCTTCAGGGACCTAACCCTGCAGGCACTTTATAGGGCCAGGGTGGGCAGCTGACTCTTCAAGAGACCTCAGGTTTGGACTGTATGAACCGGAGGCCCTGGAGGTCATCAGCCCAAAGGGGAAGACAGGAAGACCCACACGGATCCTCTCGTCCATTGCATTGGAATAGCCAAAGCAGCCTTGTACATGCAATCAGAAGCAAAACCCCGATAGAAATGAAAAAATAAACCACTTGGAAAGGGGCCTCCTTGGTACAAGTGGAAATAGAGGTCTAGCCCCACCCGGGGCAACCCCCCCCCCCAAGGCATCTCTGGGAGCAGAGTGCGAAAACCACTGGTTGCTCAATCTTCCACTCACCCATTTTCTAGGGCTCTTTTGAAGAAAGCACAATTGTAGAGGGGAAAAACATGGCTGGAGTCACAAGTATGACCTGGGGCAAAGACCTCCAGTGAGTCCCCGTACTGTCATCTGTAAAATGTGGAGAGTCCCCACCCCTAAGATTGTTGGGGGAATTAAATGAGATGGTGCATATTAACATCCTTTATGGACAATAAACTTTTATGTAAGTAGAAATGCTGTTATGATAAGAATCAGGTTTATAGCCCTATTATGAGAGAATTTATTCGTTTCCTTCTGTCCCTGACTCCCTCCCTCCCTTTCTCCCTAATCAACATTTATTAAGCATGAAGTCTCGTTCTAGGTGCAAGGGGTTCAGTGATGGATGAGAGGCAATCTCTGCCTTCACAGAATTGGCTTGCTCTAGTGGGAAGAGGGACACCTGTATAGAATATTATAATAGAATTTGTGCTGGGCTACCACAAGCAATTATGTAGATCTTGTCTCACACGAGCTTCCGGCTTAAAGGGCCAGCGGGGAGGGCTGTGACTGCTCTGAGGAAGGGGCACCTTGCTCTGATTTGCCAAAGATGTTATAAGGGCTAGATGTGGCCTCAGTATATGCTAAAAGGAAGTGTGGGGCATGCTAGAACCCAACGACTGACTCGTTAACACTGTTACTGGTGATACAAAAGGCTTTGACATGACATGTGCAATTCGGAAAAAGAAGTGTCCATCTCATGTAATTGTTATGCATTTACAGGACTGAAATCATTCTCTTCCTCTCTGTAATAAAATAGTAAAGGAGGGTGTGAGAGTTTTATTAATTATGTTTTAAAAGGTTCAAAATCCACCAGCTGAGAAAAATACAGCTGTTAAACCAGGAGAAAACTTGGAAACAGAGTCTAAAGAGTCCATTTTCTTGTGACAAGAGAGGGGATGCGATAGAACAATGGGTGGCTGACCGAGTGGTGGAGCCAGGCCTTCTGCTCAGGCGGCCTGACTGTCGGTCCCGGTCGGCTGCCCAGTGTGTGTCTCTCAGAGGAGCTGACAGATGTACTTATCCTCGTGCACGTGAGTGCCTCACAGAAGGAGGAACAGCCTACCACGTGGCACGAGGAGCAGTTAGGAAGAAGACAGACTAGCCCTGGTAAGCCACTTGCTCACAGCTACTCTGAGTCAGAACTGGGGCCCAAATCTGACATCCAGCCCAGGTCATCCTGCAGAGAGGAGAGCCCTACCTGCGTAGCTCATGAAGTTGTTGAAAGGAGTGTTGAAGAAGCTATGGAAGCCACAGGTGTCATTCCCTGGCCCTGGGTCACCGCAGAACTTGTATTTTGGGGCTGGGTTGGTGTCACTGCAGAGGTCTCCAGTCTCAAAAGAGGGTTCGGTCTCCATGCAGGGGTCACTGCAAGACTGGATTTCTGAGATGCCTCGGAAGATGTGATAGAGGCCCAGGCTGTGCCCGATCTCATGGATCATGGTGTGGGTGTGCCCAGGAATGCCGTAGAAAGATGGATTCAAGACAATGCCACCTGCAAGGGGAAAGCCAGAGTATTAGGCAAGCTGTGTACTTTGCTTCCTGACGCAGGAATCCCCCAATCAGTGGAGTGCTGCCCAACAGGACCATCGGGCGGAGAAACGCTGCCCTGACTTGTAATACGGACCACTGATTCAGTAGGAAGGAGTCTCCAATGTCATTGGACGCAGTCTCTTTGTTCTTCACATGAAAACACCAGTGCCTGAAGCAGTGAAGCCATGTAGCCAAAGTGATTTCAAACCACTTAAAAGCGGTGGCATGATTATAATTCAAGAACTTCATTTTCTGGGCCAGTAAACATTTCTGCTACAACTTCTTCCTTAGAAGAAGTAAGGCATACCCTGGTCTATAAACATTGTACATGCTCTTCTGTGGTACATACACACAATGGAATACTATGCGGCTGTGAAAAAGAGGGAAATCTTACCTTTTGTGATGGCATGGATGGACCTGGAGATTGTTATGTTAAGTGAAGTAAGCCAGGCAGAGAAAGACAAATGCCATATAATCTCACTTATATGTGGAATCTAACGAACACAATAAATTGAAGAACAAAATAGAAACAGAGGCAGGATCACAAGAAACAGAAGGACAGCTGTCAGAGGGAAAGGAGATGAGGAGGTGAAATCAATGAAGGTGAAAGGATTACCCAAACTATAGATACAGACAACAGGGAAGCAATAGCCAGAGGGAGAGGGGGGATGTGTAGCGGTAGGAGGAAAAAGGGAGTGAAATGGAAAGAGACTTTGCATAGGGTACGGGGGGTACGATGCAGGGGTTTGAGGATGTTTTATTGAGTGGGATACTTGAAACCATGTTAACACAATAAATTAAAAATTAAAAAAAAACACATTGTACCCGCTTTTGTTCCAATGAGCCCTCAAGTGAGACACCTTGGTTCCAGTGCTCACTTTGCCTTCGCTAACTCTGTGACGTGGAGTAAGGCGGTGACCACCTCTGAACCCCACTCCTTCCTCACTGTAGTCTAGGAGAGCCAACATTCCTGAAGGTCAGAGCCACATGGCACTTACCAGAAGTGACCTTAAAGCCAGTATTTCTTGAGCATTGTTAGGTCTACTTAAGACCCTGGGCTGAGCGTTTCTCGTGTATAGTCACCACCCTTCAGACCCGGCGAGACAGGCACTGATGCTCAGAGAAGCGAAGTGACTGGCCCATGATCAAGAGTTAGTCCGTGTGGAATTAAAATTCGAACCATGCTCCTGGGGTTCCAAAGCTGGGGTGCTTTATCTGAGCTCTACTGTTAATGCCCCCCTCAGGGACTGAAAGAGGGCATCTCCTTGAATGTGTGCTAAATATTTGCTGAATGCTGATCCAACAAAAGAAGTTTAGCCAGGTCTAATCCTGTGTAAGCAACCAGTAGAGCATTTGACATACAATGAATGTCTTACTTCCTGTCTAACCACCCATCACTCAAAGTGTAGCTCAGAAACAAGCAGCATGAGCATCCCCTGGAAGCAATCAAACTGCAGCATCTCAGGCCCCGCCCAAGACCCACAAAATCAGAATCTGAATTTCAGCAAGAGCCTCGGGTGACCTGTCTGTGCTTTCCGGTTTGGGAAGCAATGGTCCACACCACATGTCCTAGAAGACCGAGCATCGCCTTGCTTGGGGAGATGGACGGAACAGAGCTCAGCAGGACCAATGGAGAGCATCATTCATGGGCATCGTAGGCACTGGAAAAAGACATGTAGGCTAGCAGAAAGAGATTTAAACTTTAAAATCTAAGTGTGTCCAAGGTAAGGTTAAAATTTCAGTCTGAGCTTCCTGTCAGTAGTAGCTTTCAGTGCAGAGCAGCATCGTATAAAGGAATTGGAAGAAGGTGGCGCCCTGCTGACCTGTCCTGGCAAGCCCTGGGCTGGCGTGCTGGGAGTTTTATCTCAGACGGAACCTCCAGGAGGCTGAGTGTGCTCAGTCATGGGGCTCACAGAGTCAGTTAACGCCGAGCTGCTCAGAGCCTTTTTCTAGCGCAAAAAGATGTATGAGAGGGTGTGGGTGGGTGGGTGGGTGTGCACGCGTGTATGTGAGGAGAGGCAGGCAGAGACAGGGAGGGAGAGGAATTGAGACAGGAAATCTCAATTATTTTCTGTCAATCATAGTATCAACCATAATCCCCTTCCCACCCAAGACTTTTTCCAGTGATCATGGTGTAATATCAGGGGGACAGGGTAAATATAAAATAAAAAATGTATCTATATGTATATATATATATATATATATATATATATATATATATATATATGTAATAACATATATATCAGGACAGGGAGGTGGCAGCTTGAAGGCCAGCTGGAGTCAGCCTGACAAGGTTGCAGTCCTCAATTTGCTTCGGTTTGGCTGTGTGATCTTGGGAAAGTGACTCTGCATCTCTGGTGAATTCTAAAATAAACAGCCACCGGTGTGTCAATGATTCTCTGTGTCTGTGCAGCTCCCACGCTGAGGTAATGGAGAGGAGGACCACACAGGTACTTTCAGAAATCAGGAGAGGCTTGCAGACTTAACGTCCCGGCCGGCTGTTTGCTTTACCTCACTCCCTCCCAACTCACCCCTCTGAGCAGCGTGACAGCACAGAGCCCGAGTCCTGTTTCACTGCTTCTCTTAAAAGGTGGAATAGCTGGAGCCTGACATCATCCTGAAATACTATAACATGCTATGGATTTATGGCCTTCTGTATTCCTGGTCCTGTGCCAGACTCTGAAACGCGCAGAATTATCAGGAGTATTTTCCTCTAATTTTAGCAGCCTGCTGCTCGACCCTGCTGAGACTCTGCTCATGGCCCTCTCGGTTGCTTTACCAACAGTACGCGATGTCAGCGTGGAGAAGGGCCCTTGGCGGCCGGACAGTGGAACCTGTTTGTTTACAATCTGAAGACACTGAGATCTGGGAAAGGGAAGGGGCTTGGCAAAGGCCATACTCCTCAGTCCAATCACTGCTGGGGACAGCCATGGATTTTGACCCTGGAGCAGCGTGATTTCCACACATCAGACAAGGCATGTGCTATAAACTGATTGCCCCCAAGTTTGCCCAAGTTGCACTCTCTCTTCTGCCCAACTCTTGCCTGTCGATGTCTGTCTCTGTCCATCTGTCTGTCTACCCATTCACTGTCTGTCTCAGGGTTTCTCAGCTCGGAACAATGGGCATTTTGGACTAGATTATTCCTGCCTGTGGACATGCAGGAGATTCATAGGTGTCCCTGGCCTCTACCCACTAGATGCCAGTCACATCTTCCCATTTGCAATGACCAAAAATATTTCTAGATATTGTCAAGTGTCTTCTGGGAGATAACCGCTCCTCCCCAGTTAGGAATCACTACATATTTATCTTTGTATCTATCTCTACTTACACAACCATATGTATGTACACACACGTTTCATTCTCCTAAAAATAACTGGAAAATGAGAGCTGTCTAGAGCAAACTAGACCTAGTATTTGATTCAGTACAAAATCATCAGATGCCAAGTCCTTGATCTTCAAGACGTCATACATTTAGAGCAGCCACTGGACTCCGGGTGGATCCCTGGGAGGTCAGGCAGCCAGAGGAAGCTTCCAGCACTGTCACTCTGCTGAGCCCGAACATTCTCAGATGGAGACATTCAGCGAGTCATCACTATTCACTGGTGTGAATAATGGCAACATTGTACCACAGGGAAAATGGCTAAACAAACTGGAGTGCCCTCCCTTAATGGAATATTATGTGGCCTTTACAAATCTCATCTTTAGAGAAATGGTAAATCACTCAGAAAGATGTTTTTCTCTTGTGATGTTCAATGAATAAAGTTGGGTGGGAAGTAATTATGAAGATTGCTGCAACATGAAAAAATGTAGATAGCAGAATATGAAGTGAAAAAAAGAACACGAGATTGCATCTGTGCTCTGATTTCAAATATGCACAAGTGAAAAAAAAATTCACGTCTGCCTATGTCTGTGAATGGGAAGAGACTGTGGAGAAGTGAAAATTAGACGGCTAGGGTTTGCTACAAAGCCTGGTTCAGAAACCACTGTCACTTCTGACGTCGGAGCCCGAAGTGTATAAACACATGCCTTGTTTATGGGCGTGTGCAGAATTTGAACGTAAGAAGAATTTCTGGTGGTGTTGATGGATGGGACATGAAGGAACAAGAAGTTCTTTTTTTTTTTTTTTTTTTACAGGGACAGAGAGAAAGTCAGAGAGAGGAATAGATAGGGACAGAGACAGGAATGGAGAGAGATGAGAAGCATTAATCATCAGTTTTTCATTGCGACACCTTAGTTCAGGGGTGCTCAATACATCGATTGTGATCTACTGGTCGATCGTGAAGGAAGTGTGGGTAGATCGCATGACATTAAAAAGACATTTGTCTTTTGATTGGCATACAGGGTAGCCAATCTGACGTCTGAACTTTTGACACCCTACGCATGAGCGTTAAACTGAGCTAACTTGTTCAGTTACATTGCTGCGTAGTTAGCCTTCAATTTATTTAAACTAAATACAACAAAGGGTATAAAAATGAGTGCCGTAGCTGGTCCGAATAAGAAGCCTAAAACCTACCACTTTCATACAGAATGGGAGGGGATTTTTTTCACTATGTCATATTCTAAATGCATTTGCCTCATCTGTCTGTGTGCCATTGCTATTCCAAAGAAGGAAAATGTGGAGCGGCTTTTTCGGACTGTTCATAAAAACTATGACATTGACTTCCCTCTGAAAAGAGAGCTGAGAAGGAGAAAGGTGAAAGAAGAATACACAATATTAAATAGTAATAATAGTAACTTAAATACTGATAATATAGAAGAAATTAATTTATGTTTTGCATTTTTATTGTAGGTAGATCATTTTGACTTGGTCATCTTATAAGTAGCTCGCAAGCTGAAAAAGTGTGGGCAACCCTGCCCTAGTTGTTCATTGATTGCTTTCTCATATGTGCCTTGACCACGGGCCTTCAGCAGACTACTGAGCAACCCCTTACTTGAGCCAGTGACCCTGGGTCCAAGCTGGCGAGCTTTTGCTCAAGCCAGATGGGCCCGCGCTCAAGCTGGCGACCTCGGGGTCTCGAACCTGGGTCTTCCGCATCCCAGTCTGATTCTCTATCCACTGCGCCACCGCCTGGTCAGGAGGAACAAGGAGTTCTTACAAACTCATTTTCTCTCGCCTCCTTGGTGTCTTTCAAGCCAACCCATGTTTGGCTGGGTCAGTGCGATGTGGGGGCCAGAATGAGAAGGTATTTGCATGAACTCACAGAAAAGGGAAAAGATGAAAGGAAGTGACAGACAGTGTTAATACATGTGAATTCAAGATACAGCTCAGCTCTGCCACTGACTTGTGTGTGACCTTGAATAAGCTCCCCCTCCCCCCCAAATCTCAGCTTCCCCATTGGTAAAACAGGGTTAATAGTATTGTACTATTTTCTTCAGAGCATGTCTTGGTGGTTAAAATGAGATAAGGAATGCTGAAGAACCATGTCAATTAAAACATGATACATGAATAGACCACCCACTCTCCCCCATACCATCACCACCATCACAATCATGATCCCCATCATCATCGCCATCAGCATCAGCATCACTAGCAAATGTATTCCTGTACTAATCCAACTCCCTCCTGAAGAAGTTTCTAGTTCTCACCTAAGGGCATTAGGGCCTCCTTGTCCCATGGCCAAGTGGCTACTCCTGCCAATTCCTCCTCCGAGGAGTTTGCGAAGAAGATATTGAGGTGTGTTGTTCCGTCCAGTCTAAGAATGCTCTTCAGCTCATTAACATCCAAGTATGCTCTGTAATAAAAAAATGAACCTTGGCTGTCATCACCATCCAAAAAAGGTACTCTTCACATAACAGGTACTGCTCATTAAGTAAGAGCCACTCCGTGCCAGGCCCTTTGCTAAGCACTGTATAAACATCACCTCATCGACTTCTCTCAATAACATTATAAGGTAAGTGATACGATCCCATTTTATAGATAAGAACATTACATTCTTAAGAGTTTTAGAGACCTAATGAGGTTGCTCAGCGCACGAATTCTAGCGGAGTTCAGTTCAGAAATCTAGATTTATCTTAGGTCAACATCTGTGTCCCTAAGGACTCTCTTACATTGACTAGTGACAGGGCCACATAATGTGAGTACAGACCAAGAACGCTGACCATGGAAGAGATGACATATTTTCTAGTCTTGCCTTTCTTTCTTTACTCATTCACTACGGGCCTTTTATTTGGTAAATACAGAGCTGTACTAGAAAGCCTTCTTAGGATCTTTAAACAAACCTTGCATTGTGACTTGGTTTTCAAGATAAGCCACATGTGCCCGATGTTATTAAACAGATTGTCCAAAGTTGCAGAACTGGGTTTCAAGGCCAATTCTGTCTAGTTTAGAAACCTATACTCTTTTGATTGGGGCATCATGCTGCCTCCACAGTCTATGATTCTGCATTCTGTAAGCCTCTGTTACTTTGTCTGTACAGCAGACCAGAGAAGGCTCTTGCGTTTGAGGTTGTCGCCACGGTAGTCTGACATATCTGCAAAGTGAATGAACTTCCCGTAGGATAGTCGTCAACTCCTGAATACACGAAACAAACATGTTGGAGAGAGGCAGAAACGGTCTTTGAAAAGAGACTGGCATAGGTTAGGCGCTCAATACATAAGAGCTCTTCCCTTGCAGAGTACAACCCTTCCCTTAGGACAGAAACGCTGAAGCTTTGGGTCCATCCCAGGCATGTTATTCAATGGCTCGTTTACTAAATAAAGAGTGGCATCCTCCCCCACTCACGTCTCTTCCAGCTCCTATTGTATGTTTCTCATCACGGAGGTTAGGGATCTTATCAGCTGCAAATAACCACTTCTTGAGGAAGGTTGGATATGAGTCAGTGAATAAATGAATGAAAACATAAATAGATAAGCGGGCAGGCACCTTGGTGTAGTACAGTGATGGCGAACCTATGACACGCGTGTCAGCACTGAAACGCGGAGCCATTTTCAATGACACGCATGCGGCCGCATACCAGAGAAGCATGGGGCCGCATGCCAAGAAGGACATTTCATCCTCGGCTCCTGCATGGCCAGGTGCAGTAGCCGAGGATAAAACATTTGCTGTAGTGTAGACACTGTGCCGGAGGTCCGTAGGCCAAAACAACAGAACTCCGGCACAGAGCGTCTAGTTCTGGGACCTCCGGTTAGGCTGTTTTTCTCGAAGTAACACACCACCCGAGTTATGCTCAGTCTTTTTGGTGAATTTTGACACACCAAGATCAAAAGATTGCCCATCACTGGTGTAGTAAGTAAGAGAAATCCCAAGAATAAGGATACCTAATATTTGTGGGGCCCTCTTATGTGGCCCGACTTTACACGGATTATCTCCTTTAATCAACTTATTTACACTGAGGTAGGCAGTGTTATTACCCCCATTTTGCAGAGGAGAAAACAGAAGCCTCAAGAACCTTTATACCGTTTTAAGGTCACACCGTCATTTCATAGTGTTTTCCTTTCTCATCATGCTGTCTCTCCACAGGGTGTTGGCACAGAGCCTGGCATGCAGAGCAGGAATGGTGCTTCCCTTCGCATTCCCTCCGCATCAGAGAAGGGCCTCCGTATGGGAAAGAGTCAAGTCCAAGCCCCTCAGCATGGCCTGCAAAAACCCGTCTCCGCTTTTAGCCTCCTCCTTCTGGGTTCCCTCTCTTGACTTGCCCACTGGGCATGAAGCATTAGCCCCACTGCTGTACACTCTGTCAGGGACTCTGCTCCCTGTTCTGTCATCTGATGAACAAATCCAAAGTTCATCTGATGCTTCTCTTCCAGAGAGCCTTTCCCAATTCCCGTGCCACCTCCACGCTCTTGACCATGTTTGTACGCGCCCACCTCCTATTAGAACGCACTCTAACACCATCCCAGGGAATCACTTCACCTGTCTCTGTCTGCCATTCCTTGTGTCTCCTCGGAGGGCAGGGAATGTGCCTTATTCACGTCTGTTTACCCAGTCCTCAGCACAGGGCTAGACAGACACCTGAGAAGCATTCAGTAAATGTAGACAAAGTGGAATTCACACTGAGAAAGAGAAAAGCTAAAAGGTCATAGTCTTAGTGTCAGCCCTTCCTTCCTAGCGGGCCTCAGTTTTCTTATCAATGCCCTGAGCTTCACAGAGCATGTCAGTGGGTCACAAACCTACGCGTCTGCCCTGACGGGAACAGGATATGTCTGAGACCTCGGGTGCCCCCGTCTACCTGCGTCATCAAGAGTGCGTGAGACCAAATATTCATGTAAACGTAATTTTAGCAGCTTTCCAAAAACAAAACAAAAGAAAAACAGGTTAACAGGAATGGGAGAGACATGCAGGGTCAGGAGAGGTTGCGTCTACATTGACTAGAACTTGGTTGAAGTGACAAATTTTGAGGACAGTCACACAGTTTCAGATATTGATTCATAGTGTTGCTGCTGCGCCCTTTTCTCCCCCAAGACCCCACCTTCAGCTTCTTAGACTGGGGGGCACATGCAGAGTTCCAACCAGTCTCTTCTGGGATCAGAGAAGGAATGTGAGCACTTATTAAGCACTTGCTGTATGTCAGCTATACATGTTGGTCCATCTCCATGCGGTACTTGAAGCTGTGGCATGGGTAGGATGATTCATTCTCAGGCCAGAGTCCTGGGTTTGAATCTAGCTCTTCTCCTTGATACTTGGGTCACCCTGCTCAATTGACTTAACTTCCTACACCCCAATTTCTTTACTCATAAAACAAGGATAAGAATAGTACTGACCTACCTCATAGAGTTACTCAGAGGATTTGGGGCATTAATAAAGGAAGCGTAAAAGGGCTCAGAATAATACCTGGCATGCAGCAAAGCTCAGTGAGTGTTCAGCTATTTTTATTATTTATCCCCGTCTTATAGATGGAGCAACAGGGTTCAGCGATCAGAGTTCCAAGGCCAAGTGTAACTCTAGCTGCGGCCAACACTTCCCACAGCCTCACCCGCATTTCCAAGTGCGCTCAGGGCCACGGCGGGGAGGGAAACAATGTGTGGGAGGATAGTGAAAACACAGAGAGGCTGAGATTTCCCGGGGTCAGCCCTTTCCACGTTATTGATTATTTTCTAATTGATTTGTCCATTTCCACCAGGTGCCCCCTCAGGCAGGGGACACAGGTCTTATTCGAGGAAGTCCCCTCTTTGCTCCCCTGCTTTAGGCCAAGAAGGCTGCCTGAGAGGGAGTGAAGGGTGTGCTAGGGCCAGGGGAGACATTTTAATTGGTTGTTGGTTCAGTTGTAATTGCAGAAGCAATCTTTTCAGGGGGTGGTATTCATGCTGGCCCCAGGCAGAGATGTGAGATGTTGGAGCCACTTCCCTGCTTGTATGTGGGTTTGTTTGTTTGTTTGTTTGTTTTTCATACTTTGAGAAGCCTCTGTTTCCCTAAAAGAGAAAGTGCCCACAGTTAGCCACCCTCCTGGCTCCTGGCCCCACTGGCCTTTCTTTTCTCTATCTCTTTGGGGGGAAACCACTCAGAGGAAAACAGCTCTGTGGCTGAAAGCTCTTCTCTGTTGGCCGAGGTCTTCCCACCAATTCAGAGCCAAGCTGAGTCATTCCCAAGTGCATCAGGGGAAACATCGCGTGAACAGGACTTCATGCGGGTATCTACCTCCTTCCCGCCATCTCTGTAAGGCACTCTCCTTTCCTTCCCGTCAGTGGATGGAGGGGAAGTCACGGAAGGTCAACCTGAGCAGGACCAGGAGGGTCTAGAGGGATTGCTGATGAGAAAAGGACAAGAACTTGTTCTGCACCACTTGCTTTTCCATTCTGCCACTGTGGGAAGGTTAGCTTGCTGTTTACATGATAAATTGGTCAACATGATTTTTTAAAAATCATTATCCCAGAAAAATCTATCCAAATCCAACTTTGAGGGTTTATTAACTGCAGGCCAGTCTTACTCAAGGTTGACCAGACAGACCTCCGTCCACGGTTGCAGTACGTCTCCGAGTCTCAGCTCACAGCGATGCCAGCCGCATTAAATGAGGCAGCTCAGCACTGTCCCGGTAGGCGCTCCCTTCCACGTCCTGCCCTCCCGCTTTCTCCTACTGAGGAGAAGCCTAAACTGAGGGTCTGCCTCTGAGTGGCTCTCCCAGGCTTGGCTGTCATGCCTCACCCCCACCCTCCAGCCT
The DNA here is from genome assembly GCA_037038555.1 of Rhynchonycteris naso. NCBI lineage: Eukaryota > Metazoa > Chordata > Mammalia > Chiroptera > Emballonuridae > Rhynchonycteris > Rhynchonycteris naso. The sequence continues at coordinate 17,855,200 of CM072996.1, forward strand.
TCTTCGTCCTTCCGCACCCTCCTCCTCAAGTTCTCACGGTTCCCTCGTTGGGAGAACCTCTGGCTCTCCCAAACGATGCCCATTTCCTAAGCATGTCCATCACTGCCCCTCTCCTGCCCCACCACCTCTCTTCCCGCAGCTCGGCCTTCTAGCACCGGCCCCACCACGCGAAGCCCAGCTCCCATGTGCTGTGCTCCACGGATCTGCTCTGGACCTCCGGGACAGTGATGTCTACCTCTCAGAGGCTGTCAGGAAGACGACAGGCAATGCAGGGACAGTTTCTCACCCCGGGTCTGGCCCAGAGAAGGTGCCTGTTCCTTACCCTCGACTCTTTCTACTGTGTTAGTGTTACTGAGATGATGCTAATGATCAGCAACACCAAAGTCATCATCGTCCTCTCTAGCTGAAAATGATGCCTCCCTCCTCATAGTCCTCCTCCTTTTCATCCTGGTGATTCACTTATCAGCCCACGTGGTGTCGTCTTCGCCGTGCAGGCCACTGTTTTCCCCATCGGGCTAGGAGCTCCAAGCAGGTGGGGACCACATCCTTATCATCTCTGTGCCCCCCAAAACAGCCTTTCAGGAGGGACAGCTACCACTGTTGGCACTAATTGAGCACCTCTTTCCTAAAACTGTATAACAGCAAAGCGGGCGAGAAGCTCAGGGCCAGGGAAAGGCAGTGGCTTGCCTAAGGGTCAGAGACAGTCCAACCACGGACGTCCATTCACTGGGCTGTATAGCAACACTTCCGCCCCACTTAGCAGGGTCATCTGGGGATGGGGATGGGGCAGCGTTCCCTGCGAGGGAGCATGGCGCGTGGAGCCCAGCGCGGGAGGGTGGCAGCGGCCTCTGCACAGAACCCACGCTACTTGGCTGTCTGGCCCGCTCCTGCACACTCCGCGGCCCGCTCTGCAGCCCGGGCTCCCCATCTGTTCAAGGGAGCTCGTGAATTAGTTCAGCATTTTTTAGATTGCAGTCTGGAGAAGGCTTAACCCACAAGGAGCAGATACATACAGGAAGGGGAAAAGTTTCCGTGTCCAAGTGGGTTTAGGACATGCTCTGTTAAACGGGGTGAAGAACCTTTAATTTGCAAGATGGGAGTTGGTCGGATAGTGTATGAAGTGTTCCCACTTATTTGACCATCATCCCTTCCCGCACCCCACCTCTGCCTTTGCTGAAAATCAAATGAAAGCAGAATCAACACAGTTTGGGAAATGCTCGGCCAAGCTGAAAAGTCCCTCCTCACTTGGATCCTCTCCCTGAGCAGCCTGTCAAGAGCGGTGTCGGGCGTCTCCTTTCTTCCAGCACAGCCTGTGCACCTGGGTCCCACTGGGAAAGCGGCAGGACCCCTGGAATGTCAGTTTCAAGGGGCCCAGCCCCAGAGTGCCAAGGCACCCAGACTGTACCCCTCTGCCAGAGCTGCATTTCAAAGCCGTGAGAGCAGTTCTGGAGTGAGATCAAAGCTCTCTCAACTCAACTGTCATTAGAATATTTTCTTTATGCATCTAACTCGCTGGTGAGTGCCAACATCATATTTCCTAAATGCACTGGCCTGAGATGGTACAACTGTGTAATAATCTCAGTGAGAGAGCTGTCGGGGCTTGTTTTATTGAAAGAGAAGCAAAAGGGAACGACGTTCAAAATGCAGAACAACAACAACAAATCCCTCAACTGAGTCATGGAAGGCTTGAGTTTTCCCAACTCCAGAAACCTAAAATGCACCCGGCTCTCCCATTTTAAAGATGGCTGGTCAGAGCTATGGCTCACAGTGAGCCCAGATTAAGACTGAGCAGTCCCAGGTTCTATGCCCACTAAAACCGAATTGACGTCCCCCTGCAGAAGTGGCAGCCGAGGAGATCTTTGAGCAGTGTCTTGCCAAGGTTCTGCTCCCAGGGCACTGGATAAGTCTAAGTGCGTTATAGGGACAGTGCTGGCCATGGGCTGATACCCTCAGCTTTCTGAGAATGAGCCACTTCCAAGCTGGAGGCCTGGGACAGGTCTTTCAGATTAAGGGATAAGACAGCAGAGTGCTAGAGAAAGGCCCACAGCTTAAGAGTGAGACAGACCTTGGGAAAGTGACTCAATCTCTCTGAACTCAATTTCCTCATCTGTAAAATGGTGATGGTCAAATTCAACCTAGAAAGGGGACTATAAAAATTCAAGGGGGCACCTGACCAGGTGGTGGCACAGTCAATAGAGTGAAGACCTGGGATGCTAAGGATCCAGGTTCTAAACCCCAAGGTTGCCATCTTCAGCATGGGACCATAGACATGACCCCATAGTTGCTGGCAGGAGCCCAAAGGTTGCTGGCATAAAGCCCAAGGTCACTGGCTTGAGCCCAAGGTCGCTGGCGTGAAATCCATAGTTGCTGGCTTGAGCAAGGGGTCACTGGTTCAGCTGGAGCCCCCCAGTCAAGGCCTCTATGAGAAAGCAATCAATGAACAACTAAAAGTGCCACAACTATGAATTGATGCTTCTCATCTCTTTCCTTTCCTGTCTGTCTTCCTCTCTCTCTCTCTTTCTTTCTCCCTCTCTCTCTCTCTCTCTCTCTCTCTCTCACACACACACACACACACACACACACACACACACTACTTCTAAGAAGCAACACATGAGAAAGTGTCTAGAAGAGGGTCAAACCCATGAAAAGGCCCCAAGATGCCCAACCTCTTTTTAGCTTCTTTATAGAGCTGGAGAAATCAGGCCTTAGCTCCCAAGGCCTGTTGTATCTCCCTTCCGTCAAAGAACCCTGGTTCCTATCACTGGACCAATGTGTTTATCTTCCTCACAGGCGGTGGCCCTGCTTCTACAACGTACAGAGCAAGGCCTGTTAACATTGCCTCTTTCCAAAACCTGATTACAGCCTGTCATGCCCAAGGAGGATCTCAAGTCCGTGACCCACTACTCCACTTTCAGAACACACTAGACCATTTGAAAGTGATTATCAAATGTAAAGATCAAAGCCACTCAAGACAAGTCATTAAAGCAAGATAAACCTCAGAATGTTTATTGCATCCATATCCCTTGTCTCCAAATTACAAGCTTTCTCCAAGCTGTGACCAGTTCAAAAACCTGGATTTTATACTTGTATCCCAAGGGCCCAAACGATCTGGCCTTCATTCTCCTGCTTAGTTTCATTGTCAGAAAATGCTTAAATACGTCTCTCTTGTCCATAAAGAGAGGCAAAGGGGAAAAGAAGTGCTTGGAGAGTTTATTAAATTCTTGGAATCCTGAATGATTGGTTTCCAAAATAAATAACTTTTGTGTAGAAGCCTGACACACAGTTTAAGAAAAAAACGTAACAGCACCAATCAAAGATCAATGAAAACATTGGTTATTCTTTTATTTATTTATCAAATAAGTCATTGAATTTCATTACTCTCCCCTCCCCTCCCACCTTGCCTTCCTTTCCCCCTCCCTCCCTAAACCTCATTCATTCAGTCTTTTCCTCTTCCATTCACCATCGTTTATTGAGAGTCTATCATATACCGTGCTTTAAGCTAGAAACTGGGCACACAATCATAAAAGAGAAGCAATTTTCCTACCACAGAGTTAGCGGTTTTACGAAAGAAGCAAGGCAAATAATCAGGTGTTCACAACATAAGGTGATCATTTGGGGAGATTACTATAGAATAGTAAATTTTTGTTTAAGGACCTCTAATATAGAGTCACTTACTTCTTTTTTACAATTTATTTTTTTTAATTCATTTTAGAGAGGAGACACAGAGTGAAAGAGAGAGAGAGAGAGAGAGAGAGAAAGGGGGAGGAGCTGGAAGCATCAACTCCCATATGTGCCTTGACCAGACCAGTGCAGGGTTTTGAACTGGCGACCTCAGTGTTCCCAGGTCGACGCTTTATCCACTGCACCACCACAGGTCAGGCTGGGGAGATTACTATAAAATGGAATTGTTAAAGTATAGTTTCTGTATTATTTCTTTAAAGCTTTACAAAAGCCCCAGATATTAGGTATGAGTCTCCCCAATTCACAGAGGAGGAAACCAGGGCTCCATGAGGTGATGCTATTTTTCCAGAGTTCCTTCTCTCACTCAGAAGTGTCAGAGGCAGCATGTGGCTCCAGCCTCCTGGCTACTACAGACCCCATCCCGCACCATGAGCCTCTTATCTCCTCGTCTGACATGTGTTACGAGAGATAAGGTGCTGAATTTGATGGGGGATCAGAGGTATGACCCCGAGATGAAGGTGGGGAAGATATCAAGGAGGGTTTCACAGGAAAAATAAGCACTGATTGGATGTTGGACCATGCGTGGGAGATGGGGGGAAATGGCAGAAGCTCCAGAAAGTCGAGAGGTATGAATGTGTATGAAAAGTGGGATTTCGCAAGTCGTCTGGTGCAGTTGCAAAGTGGGGATCATGGGTGCAACTGTGCTCAATGAGGTGGGAGGGGTCAGCAAGGGCCACATCAGAAGGGCTCCTGTCCACCAGGTTATGGAGGATGGAGTGTCCTAAAGGCTCTAAGCACACCCTGGCCAATTTTACGGAAGATAAAAATGATCTGGTTATGTTGTTCAAACAGCTTTCTTTCCTTTCAGAGGCAACATGGAAGATGGGCCGGAGGAGAGAAGGAAGTGGAGAAGAAGGCCTTGGCTGTAGCCCTGGGACTATCCTAAACAGGAGAGGTATTCATGCATGGGGAACAAGTCAATGCCGAGTGGGCGTGGGAGTGAGGGGGCTGGACTCTGACTTGGTCCATGGCTATTTCTCCGTCACCAGTCTCATCAGATTCTGTACATCAATGCTCCCCCCTCCCCCATTCTGTCCTAAACTCTTGGCCCAGCAGGAGAGTTGTCTCCTGAGGGTGTGCCTTCTGCTGAGTCACATGGAAGGTTAAGTCTTAAGAAAATCACAGGTCTGTGGCTCACTGATGGGTAGGACCAAGATGAGACCAGAAGAGGGGTGGGATCGAGAATCCTGAAGATCAAGACTGGAGGAAGGAAGGTACTGATTCACAGGGCTGGATTGGGTCAATGGGGGGATTCTCAGATCGTTTTTGAAAACAGAGGTGGAAGTAGCAATTTTTAACTTTGACAAATAATTAAAGCATTTACGATGTCCTTCACGCAATAAAATCCAGGGTGCTGGAATGGTACTCCAAAGGAAAGAATAGAACAATCTCAGAATAAAGGGCACTAATTTAAAATGAATATCTCTGACTAGAAACTACACAGCTCTTGTTTTTCTCATTTGCCTTTTTGAAAGTGGCTTTTAGAGACTTCTGGGACAGAAGGCAAAGTGTCAGAACACCTGGTTCCTGGCAAGCTTAGCCACACACCCTTGGTGAACATGACTCATCCTCCAGGACTCAGACTAGAAGTGACTCTGACCCCTAGTAAGTCAAGTGCCCGTTCCCTCTGTTTCCTCAGCACCTTGAACTTCTCCATAAAGCATTTATCCAACTAGCTACTTACCTACCTGCAGGGAATCGCATGAGGGCAGAATCACACTGATCTTGTGAAATGTCGTCATACCCCTAGCACCTATCACTGCGCCTGCACATAGTAGGTGTGCACGCACACTGTGGAATCATCGGTCACTTCCTAAGATTTTTGCTTATAATGCTATAATCTCTGTTTTGATAGCTCCACGTTCTCAGAATCTGCTGATTTCCAAGGAAGCCATTTAGCTAGAAGAATGCCCTGGGAAGTAAGAAGAAGCAAGAACTGACGTGGATGGTGGGTTGAAAGTACCCGAACAGTAACGTGACTACCTCACGTCAGATTATTGCTTTCACAACAATTCCAAGGGCCCACAGCTGTCTTTTCCCACCACCTCACTTTCTTCTCAGAGGGTCAAAACCACAGCTGATAAATAATACAGCTGACCACAGTGAGCAGAATATACACACAGCTCACCAACAGCCCTGTGGTTTGTCTTACACTTGAAGCACAGTTAAATAAAGACAAATCGCCTCTATTTCATAAGTTGTGGCAGCCACAGTGTTCTAGGTACAGGCTGTATTTCATTAGACTGTGTAGTTTGGCTCAAATTTCTAGCCAGGAAAACCATGGAAGAGGGACTGAACAATATTATATTTGGGAAGAATAGAGCAGGAATTAACAACATCATCACCACTATGTGTTAATAGGGCAACTTCTAAATTTCCAGTCTGCGCTGTGGCCCCACACAAATCAGCTCACCTTAGGCAAATCACAGACTGCTCTGACTTTAGAATCACACGGCTGTTACAGTAAATGTAGACCTCTCTGGGTGACCCCGAACGAGTCTAGTAACTTCCTCAAATTTGGGTTTCTGCGGCGTTAAAAAGAGATGGCTCTCAAAGGGTCTTGTGATAATCAGAGCTCAAATGTGAGGAAATAATGCTGGAAAAATCACGATATCATATGACAGTTTGTTGAAAGTAGAATTTAATTCAAATTGATTTTTGGAAAGAGGATGCCACTTTCAGGGTCCAAGGGCCCTGAATAAAGTAGCAAACACACAGACCACCCAACGTAGGGTACCAGCCTTAGGTTACTGCTGGGACTTGAGTAATGGGAGGAAGATTTTTGTTTTACTGGCCATGGAGTCTAGTTATTCCTGCACTGCTTCTCTGACTACATCACGCTCAATTAAGATGGGGGGGGCTGGTAAATACTTTGAAGGCAGGACTGCCTCTGGTTTCCCAGGATGCCCTCAGTGCCAGCGTCTGGCGTTATTTGTGGCTGCTCCACGGTAAGCCCCCTATCTGTCCTGAAGCCCCAGTCCCTGCAAGCCTGGAACCGGGATTACAGTGTCTGCTTTGAACACGTCTGAACAGCAAGAGATCTTGGAAATAGGTCTACCCCAATCCTTCCATTTTACAGATGCGGAATTTGGGGTCAAAGAAGTAAGTGACCTATGCCATGCTGTCTCGGAAGTTACTGGGAATACCTAGTCACTTCCTTCCTGATATTTTGCCAAGCCACAGGCTGTTTTGTTTGTGTGGTTTTTTTTTTTTTTTGTACCATGAATCCCCACAGGAGAAAGCTCTCTTTGTCTCTCTGCCACCGTCTGTACGATTCTGAGATGTTTCATGCTTTTTGGAGAAAGGGAAGGAGGAGGACAAAAGAAAATGCCCCTGCTGCAAAAACAACGAGGGAATGGAAGCGTGCTCGGCTGAAGCCGACGACCGGTGAGCAACACCCACTGCTGTTCACACTGGTTCTGTGTTTCCGGAAAGGAAAGCGAGAGCGGAGGTGTGGGGGTTCCCTCTCGGGAGGCGGGGCGCCAGCCGGCTGTGAGCTTTGAAGATGTGAGCTGAGCTGTGATCCACACAGGGAAATGTGGTTGGAAAACAAAAGGTGCCACTGTCTGTCCTGTCAACCCTCCCTGACACCGCCGGCTGCTTTGTTCCCGACCTGGAAGGGCATCTGACTGCGCGCCCGGGCTGTCATGAGTGGTCAGTGTCACCAGTGGATGGAGAAAGGAAAACGAGAATGCTGATGATGCCAAACCCAGGGTGGAAAAAACCCAACTGCCTCCTGCTGAGGCCCTCGAAAGGGCCCCGAGCGCTTCCATCCGTCTGGCGAACAAGAGATGGAAATACATATCTAGGAAAGGGGTGCGAGGGGGAGCCACCTCAGGTCCCGGCAAGTTGGGGGGCCTCCCTGGAGTGTCCCCAAGAAAGGGTTCCAGCTTGCATCAGTGACTGAGAGAGAAAGTGTGCTCTGGCCAGAGCCCCAAGCCAGGAGGTGCCTCACCCTGCCTCTTAGCCGACTGGCTCAGAGTGGTCTTGAGCCCCTTGGGGTGTCCTTCCCCAGGACGCATGGGAGTTACTTGGGGAGCCCCATCCAGAGACCCCAGCCATACCTTTGCTTCTTTATAAAAGGCATAAGTTCGGTGTGGTGTATCCCTTGAGAAAACGGATACATTAGCATTCACTATGTGCAGAGCTTTGGGGGTAAGGAAACTCTTTTAAAAGCGGAATTTGCAGGACTGAAAATAAAAGGACCTTTGGTGGTAAAGAATGATTAAGTTGTCTCCAACCCCCAATGTCACTCCTGAGGGTCCAGGGCGGGGGCTCAGGACCAAGGCGGGCTGGGAACGAAGAGATATGTATGCGAGAGGTCAGAAGATTTCCCTGAGACGGAAAATCCCCAGACAAACCACCACTGTTATTCTGAGAGTTCTCTAAGTGCCAGGCGCTGCTTTCAAGGGTTGCCTGTATATTGTTTCATCTAATCCTCTACAACCCCAAATGCATTACTTTCACCCCAATGTGACAGAGGAAGCAACTAAGTCTTTGGGTAAAGGAAGAGATGTGTTCAAGGTCAGAGAAATGCTAAGGGGCTTGATTCAAACATGCTCTGTCTCCAAAACAAATAGTCTCCAAAACAAATATCTGCTAGACTATTTATTGACCCTCTGCTGGTCTCCCAGGTCACTCCAATGGGATCCTTGTGAACCTCGCCTTTTGGGGCTCTGAGCATCCTTCTCCCGCTGTCTGTTCACCCGTCCACCCCTCCATTCTGCTCTCAAAGACCAAAGTCCCATAGGCACCAGGGCCCAGATGGCACCTGTGGACTCTGTGCAGAAGGTGAGCCGGAAACAGAACCAGACTTAATCCGAGGAAATGAGACCATGCTCACGAGTGGCCCAGAGGCACGCATTTGGATCATGCAGGTGTGTGGGCTGGACAGGGTTATAAAATCCAGGAACACCAACCAAATTGAAACATCAACCCATGACCACCAATCCCCACACTGCCTGGCGCTATTCCATGTGGAAACACGTCCCCTAACACGATTAGACCTTTGGGTTGTTTCCGAGATAAAACTCGTGTGCAAGCTCCATGCATTTGATAGAAGAGATGAGGTCTTTATTTAAAAATGCCAATTTCATGGACAATCCAAAAAAAAAAAAATTAGTGTGTATTTTAAGAGTGTAAGTAACCTGGCTAGAGACCCTCTGCGTGTGTGCTGGTTCCACTTAGGGCTTCTTTAGGAAGCTGCCGGAAGCCACCTGCCAAAAGCAGTCAGTGCCAACAGGGAGGAACCCACGTGTGCGGTCCAGAAGTGGGCGGGGGGAGCTTTCCCCAGCACCTACTATATGCTGGACGCCACGCCAGGTGCTCCCTGCAGGTGACTCCGTTCAAGTTTCCTGACGTGCCCCAGGAGAGCTGTTCTCACCCAATTTTTACAGACGACAGCCCAGCGACTCTCACTGAGAAGCGGGCCAAGGTCAGACAGCAAAGGGAGAGTGGGAGCAAGATCCAACCCTGGTCAGCCTCCAACAAGCATCACTTTTCCACTCCACCAGCCCTGACTCCTGTTACTGCTTCAATGAGTATTAGTCATGTTAAATAAACTCTGATATTCTGATTATAACATTCCATGCAATTTCTCTTACATGATTACTGGAAAAGAATGGAAAAAATAGTTGCTGAAAAAGAAAAAGCGGAGCCCTCTTTCACCCGCATGCTGGTGAACTCTTTCCGGGATATTATTTTATGTGACCCTCACGGCAGTCGTGGGATCCAGGTTGTCATATGCGGTTATTATTCCCTTTCAAGAGATGTGGAAACAGAGGCACAGGAAGAGGAAGAGACTTGACCAAGATTGCACAGCTAAGACGCTCCCATGCCAGGGCTAGGCTCTGCCTCCCCTGAAGTCTTCCTTCCTTCTGTAACAGACTGATTTTCTGGGCTCCACGACCTGAGGCACAAAGTCGTGGCATCGACCTGCGTGGAGTCCCTCCCTGCACCTTCCCACCTCGGTCCCTGTGCTCTCAGCCACCTCTTTCCCATCGCTGTGAAGCCACCTTAGTGCTGGAACACTGTACACCCTCTCCACCAGGAACACCTCCCTGATTTCTTCAGACCGCTGTGAGCCTGTCTTTTCTCAGAGCATCAGTAAGCCTTATCGTCTGGGCAGTTCATTTGGAAATTAATCGCTCGCCTACTTACCATCTCTTGAACAGAAAGGTCATTAAACCACAGCCTACAGGCACCTTCAAGACAGAGATTACATCTTGGATGCCCAAGGCATTTATCACAGTGACTTGTTTACCGAAGTGTCTCTAACAAAATATGGAGGATGGGGAAGAACATGACCCTACTAACGAGAAGCGTTCCAAGGTCCAAATCACCAGCTTCTAAAATACCAGGGCAATGTGGGCAGGTGGCGGGGGCTGGGGGGGGTACACGGCCTCGGGACTAGGAGGTGAGACCCGGGGCCTTGCGCTCAGCGTGGCTGCCCTCTTGTTGTGAGTGAGACCTGGGTCAGTACTGCCCCTCTTGGGCGCTCAGCCTCCTCATCAATAGCAAGAGGTGGTGGCACCTTCCACTCAGAGTTACTCACTCAGTGCGACTTCCCAGATTTGGAGAGAACTTGGGAGAGAAAAGGGTGTGTTCCATGCATGAAAAGAAGTGAGACCCCTGGGAGTAAAAACGCACCGCTGAATGGCCTCTGATAAAGGTCAGGGCGGGGGACAACAGCTTCCAGCAGAGGGGTCCTGGAGGCCGCATCAGGGCTCACTGTACCCTTCCACAGGGAATGCCCTTCTTACCATGATAACAACAACGACAAAGAGGAGACAAAGTGTTCCCCTCCAAGCCAAAAGTATATAAGGGAAGCTCCTTATTCTACCTGTCCTATTCCACATGAGTAGATATTCGTGGGGAGAGGTGAAGTTCACGGAAGGGTGACAGAGCTTGCAGGCCAGAGGGGTCCAAACAGGAACTTGTTGCAATATCCTCTCCCTGTGGGAGGCAGACAGCCCAAAGTGCCCAGCACCCCTGGGTTTCCTGCCACCTGGGACTACTATCAATATCCAGGCTTTCCATTATATGTATAAAAAGGCAGGAGAAGTGCATTGTCACCTCTTTGTAGACATTTCTGAGGATTGCAGGCGAAGTTCTCTGCCTGTCTGACTCATTTCCATTCTGGAAGAGAATGCCAAGGTTCACTGAAATGCTTTTTGCTACCTGACTGGTCTGATGGACAGACTTTCACTGCCCACACTGACGTTCCTCTTGGCTGGCCCTGGGGTCCTGCCTCCACCACTGATGACAGTGGCACATTTCCCTGTCTGTCTCATCCACTGGGTGCTGAGCTCCTGAATGGCAGGGGCTGGGCTGGCCCAGAGGGAGCCTTCAACAAATATTTACTGCGCAAAGAACAAGGAAAGAGAGGAAGGAAGGAAGGAAATAAAAGGAAAAAGATGAAGGAAGAAAGGAAGGGAAGAGGGTGGGAAAGAGGCAGGGAGGAAGGACTTAACCAGATATTAGTTTTCTATGAGATAAACTGCCCCCTTCTCTCAGCTCCTGGTCCTGCTTGGGCCGACCTTCCCGGTTCCCTGGTCATGTCCTGTTTGCTCATCCACACCCACTGCCCACCCCTTGCTCTGTGTCTTTATGAGGCCGGCCTCTCTGGGTTGCATAAACAGGTTGCTTGGCCTTGTGATTTCCAGTTTGGGTCCCTAATGAGAAGCACTGGCGGGAGACTGGAAACAGAGAAGAATGATAGGTAGAATTTACTTTTCTGATTCCCTTCTGGGAGCAGTAGGCTGGCCACTCTTCTCTACTGAGAGTCACTCTGTTTGGGTTCCATAACCACTCCCTCCTCTTGACCCCACAGGCAAAGGATGAAACTAGCTCCCCGTTGTTGCTGCCCCCAGCCCTGTTGGTTGCCCTAAACCAGTGGTTCTTAACCTTTTTTGAGGTACCGAACCCACCAGTTTCATATGCGCATTCACCGAACCCTTCTTTAGTGATAAATAAAATATGATTTTTTTTCCAAATTCAAGACATAGGTATATGTTTTTTTACTGGTGCACAAAACGAGCCGTGCATGAACATCACCTTGCTCAAAGAACAAAACCAACAAAGTGCATGCACTCACAACAAATTACGGTATTACTTTATTCTGGCCTCCGCGGCAGAGGCTTCTCTGAACTCCTGAGACCGACTCATCGAACCCCTAGGTTTCGATAGAGCCCAGGTTAAGAACACTGTCCTAAACCCTGTTGTCATTGTCGTAAAGAGCCTCTCCTTCGAAAGAGTCCCCCCCCCCAACTCTCCTTAATTATTCTGTTTGAATGTGCCACCTGCTTCCTGCCAGGACCCTGCCCGACGCAGACTGCATCTCTGCCTCTCCACGTGCCGCCTGTTCCCTGCTGCCTACTTGAGCCATGCGTGCTCCAGCCGACTCGCCTTGTTTCCCCAGGACAGAATAAAGCTCTGCTTTTTGGGGGTCTCCTGCCCCACTGCCTGTCATTAAAACCACAGATCACAATTTCTTATGTCTGAATAGAACGCCCCTGCTAAACTGGAAGAACCTCAATGGTGAGGAACGTGTTCCACTCATGGCCACATCCTCAGTGAGCAGCAGAGATGCTGGCAAGGTAGACATGCCCAATAAGCATCTAGTTAGAGTATAGAAACAGTCACCATTAGGGTCCCTAAAATGACTGGGAATAAGATATAAGCAAAAAAGTTGGGGTGTGGAGTACTCAACCCAAGACCATCAAAGGCCACCTTCTCCAGTATGTGTCATAATGCTGGCTACAGACTCACTTGCACACCTCAGGTGACGGGGAGCTCACTCACCTGCAGAGAATTCTTCCCCGGGAAAGGCCACTCTCATAAAGGATAGCATTATCTGCTGCTGTTCAGTTCAGTGCTGCCTCCTGTGATTGCGACACTCTGGGACCAGCCATGGCCTGGAAACCATATAGAATAACTCTGCACGGGACATGACTCCTGATACCTGAAGGGCATGTGTCATGGCCCTGTGGTCAGGGCCTTATGAGGATTTCCTCCTGCAGGCCAGACATCTCCAAATGGTTATATGACATGGCTCCTGGCCCCCTCACTGGCCCAGTCCCCTTCTCTGTGCTCATCCTTTGCTGTTTGCTCTCATCGTGGCCTCTTAATAAGCAAAGCTCACTGCCAGGTAGCTCTAGTTGTTCCATAGTGGCTCGCAGGAGCCCAGGCCATTATGCCATTATCTTCCAAACTGACCCCCTCAGAACTGCATAATCCCAAGCCCTTGAAGACAGTCCGGAAGAAGAAAAGAGTGTAGACAGAAGGTGGGGGCAGGTACCTGTGGCCTGCAAAGATGTCAAGGCAGCACTGGGGAGCTGTGCGTGGCAGACAACCAGGAGGCCGAGCGCCTTCCGCCCCAGTGGGACCGCCCCTAAGAGACTGTGTGAGCTTTGGCCTCAGTTTCCCTCTATGGAGGGTAAGGGGTTTGGAGCAGTGATCTCCAAAGATGTTTCTAGGTCTGACACGTGACAGCATTTTGCTGTCTCCTGCAGCCCCAGGTCTGCTAGGGTCGGATGCTCTACCATAACACAAGGTGGTCAGAGAACATGGGCTAAGGAGGCCCGAGGACTAATAGAAAGCAAATGAGCTTAAATGTGTTCACAGAAAGGGTCCTTCTCAGACGGCATCTGCCCACCTGCTCAGCTGAGTTACTGGTGGATCTTACTTTACTCAAGGGAACGGCTACATCAATTGTCAGAAAGATGAGTTTTCATTAGTGCTACTCAACGTGGACTGTGTATCAACTATTCCTTGCTTGTCTACCACACAGTGAGTACGGAAATGGGGAGCAGGCGTGCAGAAATGGTTCCAGAACTCAGACACTGCTCACCACTCTTGTAATCTTTCATTTCGTACCAGTGAGGATTTTGCTACACAAAGCTACTGGTTTGCAATGTATAAAAATAAATAAATAAATAAAATCTGGTCCCTCGCCATAGATTGAGAAATAGTATTTTAAATATCATCTTTACTCACTGAGAAAGGAAAAGAGAGAACAGAGAGAGGGAGAGAGATAGGAAGAAAGAATGAGAGGGAGAATATCACCTTGGGTAAGAATTAAGTTCGGCTCTTTATTAAAAATGACCTACATAATGTCAATCTAATATTCACTGCTTCCATCACAGGTGCCTGTCTTCCTTCCTTCTTCCCTTCTCTCATTTCTTCCTCCATCCTCATCCTGCCTTTTTTTTTTTTAAATAATTTTATTTATTCATTTTTAGAGAGAGAGGAGAAAGAAGAGGCTGGGGAGTGGGAAGGAACAGGAAGCATCAACTCCTGTATGAGCCTCAACCAGGTAAGACAGGGTTTCAAACCGGCAACCTCAGCGTTCTAGGTCAATGCTTTATCCACTGCACCATCACAAGCCAGGCCCTCCTCATCACTCTTTAAAAAGTCACACAGCAAATATTTCCCTACAGACTTCCACAGGTTGCTCTCTGCACACAGGTGAGCAGATTCTGACAGAATGCTGTCACCTCCAACCTCGTCAAGAGATAGCGTGTTGCCCGGGGGGGCTCACCCAGGGCACAAGACTTTCCCAGCCAGCAAACTAACGGGCCCTGGCATGACTGGTCACAGCGCTGGTGCAGGGCCACCCACAGACATTCTGGGCCAGCAGTTCTGTGACTTAGAGGAGGGGAGGCCGCTGCAGCCAGCCTGCTCTGTCTGCTGATCATGAGGTATCTGGGACCTAGGGCCCCATGTACCTGCCACAAAGGCCAGAGGCCCTTGGTTCTGACCCAGTTGAGTTCAGCAGTTCCTTCCCAAGGCTTTATAGTAAAGTCACCCTGCCTGTCACCACTGTCCTTTAACTCTGCCTCTTATTGTTTCTTGAACTTAAAAACACCTTCTTTCAGTATTTGCAGTCAATAGACCTGGGTTCAAATCCAAGCTCTCCACTTATAGGCTGAATAAACATGGGTAAACCCTTAGAGGGCTCAGGGTACCCACCTTCCTGGCACTTGATAGGTGCTAAATAAACATGTGTTGCATGAATGGATGAATGGGTGAATAAATGAATCAATGAATCAATCAAAAAACAAGTGAATGACTTCCAGCTATTTATGGCCCTTGGCCCTCCTGCATGCCCGCTCTGCCTGGGAGTCCAGCTCAGCAGAGCACACACTGCCTTAACCTCAGAAGACTTACACTTGTGATTTCACCAAATCACTCTCTTGACCCGTGACTTTGGCCAAGTCATTTCACTCTCAAAGTTCCTCTATTTCCCTGTCCGTCAAATGCAAACGCTAACCTCTGCCTTGTCTTGCTTGCCAAATTCTGTCCAATCCCAAATGAGAGCAGAGATGAAAGGGCATTGTGACCTGCAAGGAACTGGCCACACACCAAGGCTTCTTCCCACATGGG
Source organism: Rhynchonycteris naso (assembly GCA_037038555.1). Classification (NCBI taxonomy): domain Eukaryota; kingdom Metazoa; phylum Chordata; class Mammalia; order Chiroptera; family Emballonuridae; genus Rhynchonycteris; species Rhynchonycteris naso. Next base: position 17,870,326 of record CM072996.1, read on the forward strand.
CTGCCCATGTGTCTGAGCCAAGGTGAGAGTCCAGAGGCCCGCCTGGTGCCAGGAGGCTGAGCTGATGTGCTCTCTGGCTTGCTGCCAGGCACGACGTTCCCCCGCCAGCGCTGTCATTCCTCTGCACCTAGGTATTCTGTCTGTACATGGGAGGCCCTTGCTCTTTGGAGAGAGACTAAAGAGAGGAGTCAGCAGAAAACCTGCAGAGGTCTGCAATTGTACCCGGGCTATCAGCAGGTCCAGGGGCCCGCGTGCTGGGCAGAATGGAAAAGTCCAGCTTGAATCTGGGGCATCTGGAAAGTGGATGCTGACTGGTTGTCCAGCATAGAACTAGTTTTTCCTAGTCTCACATCAAATATAATAAATCACCCATGGGTTCACCTTTAGAGTTTTTCTTTGGGGTTCCTGGTAAGAGTTGATAGCACAAGGCAGAAGTGAAGGGGGCATTAGACAGAAGATGCTCCTTTCTCCCCTCTTCTCAACAGCACATGAAGAAGTTCCTTACATGTGACCCTCTGTCCCCCCGTCCAATCTCTGATTTCCAAGCTGTACACACACTTTCCACAAGATAGCCATGCTGCCAGTTAGTCTCCTCCTTGTGATTTCCTGTGGCACTTCCTAAACACAGCACATGTGACCTGTCAGTGCAGGAATCCTGTCAGATACACTGATTGAGAGAATCTGACCTGCCAGCCACGATCAGAGAGACAACGCTTTGTACAGGGGTGGGCATAAGTAGGTTTATAGTTGTGAGTATGTGCAAGAGTTTATTCCTGCGCCGTTATAATCATAACCTGCGTGTCTTTTTCCACAAAGACCACGTAAACTTATGTTGGCCCGTCCCCATATGCCCTCTCTCAGTTCCCAGAGCAGCTCAGCAAAGTGGGCACCACGATCATTCCCATTTTGCAGATGAGAAATAGCTTCCGCGCGGTCACGAAGGGAAGAAATAACATCTTTGAGATCCGAACCCAGGCTGCCTGACCCTGGTTGAACTCAGCTTGACTCACAGCTGTCCACGAGACCACACGGCTTCGTCCTAGACGGTGTGCCCGAGCTCCATATGGCTATTGTGTACTTAAAATGCAGCTGAAGTGGCTTAGGAACTGGGTTTTACTTTTTTTTTTTTTTTTTTTTTTTTTTTTACAGGGAGAGAGTCAGAGAGAGGGATAGATAGGGACAGACAGGAACGGAGAGAGATGAGAAGCATCAAACATCAGTTTTTTGTTGCAACACCTTAGTTATTCAAGAATTGCTTTCTCACATGTGCCTTGACTGTGGGCCTTCAGCAGACCGAGTGAACCCTTGCTCGAGCCAGCGACCTTGGGTCCAAGCTGGTGAGCTTTTAGCTTTTGCTCAAGCCAGAGGAGCCCGGGCTCAAGCTGGTAACGTCGGGATCTCGAACCTGGGTCCTCCGCATCCCAGTCCAACGCTCTATCCACTGCGCCACCGCCTGGTCAGGCGGAACTGGGTTTTAAATTTTATTTCATCTTAAGTAATTTAAATGCAAACAGTCACAGGCCACTAGGGATGTACGTATTGGGCAGTGCCACTCTAACCCATGTTGTTACCTCATACGTCTCAACACCTATTGTACTCAGCTCATGACACCCAATTTAGACTCAACCCTTTGTGAAGACAGGGTTCTGAGTTACCCTGCTTATCCCAGCAAAGGCAGTCAATTGATATTCTGTAATGGACTATGCTCGATATGGTCCTCATGATCACCCGAGTCACGGAGCCGCTATGCCCCCTGGTAAGTCTGCATGACCCTTGTGGGCCTCAGGAGCTCGCCTATGAAATGAGGGTAGGGAAGGGAAGCTCAGCTCTCATCTGGGCACCGTCTGCCCCGTAGGTCTTACCTGTGTGGAGAGTCAGGATCGAAGCAGGTCTTGGTGACGTCGGTGATTTCGGGGTCACAGCACTCGCCGCCGTCGAAGTTGAACCGCTCGTAGTTACAGTCCATGTCACACAGCCCGTTCTGCTGCTTCTTCATGAAGGCGGGGTGGCGCAGGTGGCGGCAGTCTCCTCCGTCGTGGCCCGTGAGCGTGTGGTTGCACTCAGGGTCGCAGTTCTCATCCCCGATCTTGCTGATGTCGCAGTTGGCCAGGATGAGGCGGTGGCGCAGGGAGGAGTTGCTCACCTCCAGCACCTCCAGCTCCCAGGAGATGTTGTAGTGCTGGAAGGCCTCGGCCAGCTGCCGGTGCTGCAGGTCAATCTGCTGGCGGCTCACCGTGGGGTTCTCCTGGTCGTCGTCGTGAAGGTTGACCACGCGGTAGCGCACCACCTTGGGCCGGCGGAAATGCGGGAGCCGGTTGTAGCTGGCGATGACTTCCGCATTGTCGCACAGCGTCTGCCCGCACAGGGGCGGCTCCAGGCTTGTGTCCAGCAGGAAGCCATGGGCACCGCTGAATTCTACTTGGGGGCTGCTGCCGTCCTTCATGGTGGACCAGGTACGCTTCACATTGTCCCAGTTCTCCTGGAGGAGCAGCTGAGGTAGAGGAGGGTGGAGGCCGTGGGTCTCCATGTCCAGCAGTACCTCCCGCTGAGTCCTGGCCACCTTCCACAAGCTGAAGCGCTCGATGTAACCCCGGTAGTTGTGGTTCAGGGTGCTGCCTCCCAACATGAGCACTTTACACTTCTGGGTCAGCGGGCTGAAGATGCCGCCCACCTGCTCCCCCGAGGTAGCCACCTGAGCACCGTTCACGTACAGCTTCATCAGCCGCCCATCGTAGGTGGCAGCGAGGAACACCCACTGGCCTGGGAGGTAGCTTTGGTGGGCATTGATGGTGGTCATTTGCCGGGCCCGGTCTGTCTTCAAGGAGAAAAAGTAGCGTGGATCTCTGTTGCCTTGGTCACTGACGGTGTGAATGCCCACGACCCATCCTCGGTCACGTGAGGTATAAGAACACTTGTCATACAGCCCTATGTGGCCCCAGAAAAGAAAGGTGAATAAATAAAGGATGGAAATAAAGGGGGGCGGGTAAGTTATTTCTTTCTGATAAAATTTATATCAGGATGTCCTAGAACAATGGTCTTCAAATTGTGTTCTGTGGGACCCTGGACGTTACTACAGGGGTCTCTGGGACCACTGCTAGGGCAAAGCAAGGGCTGGGAAGACTGAGAGGGTAGGTCAGTTGGATTTGGGGGGGCTTTTCATCACAACTGTAACCTAAGCAGTTTTACTTTTATCGGTTTTGCACATGGAGCATAAAAATATTTTTTGTTTGAAGAATGGTACTTGAGCTAAAGAAAACAATGACAACAATACCAATAATGATAATTCAAATCTGAAAACCTTTGATTTTACAAAGCTGTTAGATGGAGAAGAGGACTTTCTAATTAAGGGAGTATTTTGAGTGCACAATGGTCTAGGAGGCAAGAGGAAAAACAGAAGGAGATAATCATGATCTTGGTGTCTACCAGTCACCATAACTTTGGGTGTATATCAGACGTGAGCAGTCAGCGAATGCTCAGTGGTGGAGGACTGTAGGGAAAGTCGGCACGAGGAAATGACAACAAGGAAATCTATTGTTTGTATTTTTAATAGGAGTCCTGGCTAGTTCTGATGTTTATTCTTTTATCTCTAACAGAAGTTCTGGCTAGCCCTGGCGTTTATTCCCAAAGAAAGGCAGGAATGCTTAGTACATGAACTTGAAAAGACTTCAGACATCACCACTTCAACTGCTTTACTTGACAGGTCAGTGTGTGGAGACACAGAGAATGAAAGGCATTTGTCAGGTTTTATAGAGAAATTTCTTGAGATCCAATTCAGCTTGTTTTTTCCTACCATGAAAGCTAATATTGGAAAAAAAAAAAAGAGCCTCTTAACATCAGTAACTGTTGAGGACTTCTACATAATAGTTAATAATAATAATAAATAAAATCTACAAAGCCTCTGTGGCAGGTCAAGCATTGTGCTGAGGTCTATGTATGCCATTAACTCACTTAATCTATGTAGTACTTCTAAGGGGGTAATAGTAAGGTAACAGAGGAGGAAATGTAAATTAAAGAAGGTAAAGAGATAAGTTTAAGGTCATCTGGTTGCCAAGTGGATTCTGGATCCCTCAGACCCCGGAAATCACTGTCTTCTGCACTAACTCTGTCACTCTACAGCATCTCCCTCTCCATGTTACCGAGGGTCAGGAACCACACCAGCTGCCTGGGGGGACGTCACAGGTTTAAGCTGGGTGTCTGAGAAGGTTTCAAGCCAGACGTCTCTAGACTTATACTCTGGGAACTCCAGGAAGTCACTTGCCAGTTTCTCCCTGGATGTAACTATCTTTACACGCCCCAAACGCCATGCCCCAGCCCCTCTGGAACACGCCCAGTGTCCTTGGCACAGAAAGGCTGTTGGATGGGGAAGAGGACTCTCTAATTAAGAGTGTATTTGATAAGGCGGATGATGCATGAGGCCAGGTGGGAGGAGGAAGAGAGGGATGTGAGAAGGAATAAAAGGTACTCATTTAGAAGGACGGTTCCCACTTTCCGCTGAAGAACTGCTGTGGTCACCATAACTTCAAGCGAGCATCTGCCGTGAATGCTCATCAAACGAGCACGGAGAGCTTCCAGCAAAATCAATAGAGGAGGCCCACACAGTCTTGACTCCTTTGTGGGCACTGGGGCCTTAGCATTTGTGTAAATCTCTCTGTTAGCAGCTGACGTGTATGGTAGCTTTGGCGCCAGGCATCTAAGTCCCCCTCCTCTCCTCCTCCCACTCCCTGCCCAACAGCCCTTCAGTCAGTGGCCCCTGTGTCCTCACAAAGTCAACCTGCTCCCACAGCCTAAGCAACCTCGGGGAAGCACCAAGTACCTCTTATGGGTCTTGGTTCTATACCTGGTGAAAAAGGGCATTGAATGAAGATCCCCTCACATGCCTGGCAAGTCTGCTTCTCTGTGATTCTAAGTTTCCCCATGGCTAAAACAAACACCTCCTCCTCCAAGAAGGTCTCCCTGATAACCTCCTAGAAAATTATCCTTCTTTTCTCTGAACTCATTTTACCTTTAGAAAACTAGATACTTGCTTTCTGGTTTTAGAGTCGCCTTACCACACTCTCTCCCGCCCCCCAACTGCATGCTTTTGGCCAGTGATGCCTCCGTCTGGCTCATCCGGACCCGGTCAGCAGCTTGCTCCATGCCTTGCCTTCCAGCGGGCACGGAGTTTCTCATGAGTGAGCACAAAAATGATTAGTGGGAGAAGAGAAAAGGACAAATAGAATCAAAAGTACTCATTAACATCTCCATGGCTGAAGAACAGAGAGAATCAGAGACAGAGAGTGTTCTTGGGAAGGTAGAAAGCACAGGGTGTCTGGACTTGGGGTGATTCTGACGACAGCAACAACAAGCTGCACATGTGGGACAGATCACTTCACCTATGCGGATCTTAATTTCCTCATCTGTAGCGCTCTTGAAATAGGGTGGCATACTTAGAAGACATAGCAGCAGATTAACCAACCTTGGCATACAGTGGCTCTCCAAAGGCAAGCTCACTTTTAAGATGCTGGAGGGTCCGCAAGTGATGTCAGGATGAAAAGTAGAAAATGACAAGAAGAGAAACACAGAAAGGCCAGAGAGAGAAGGTACCCAGGGGGCATTTTGACCCATGTGCCCAAAGTAGGTAGGATAGGAAAAAGGCTTAGGAAATCATCAGTCCTCCTGTGATCCAGTGGCAAAAACCCTACTTTGAAATCATAAATTCCCATGGGCTTATCTGCTAGTAGGTGACTGCACCTCCCCATGGACCCCTCCAAAGCCAAAGCTCTGACTCCCGATTTGAAATAAGCCACCCCACAACAGGAACCAAGGAAAACAATGGTCCCTGCAGGCCCGACTCTTGTGTCCCCCAACCCACTTCTAAAATCACCTTCTCCTCCTCCCTTGGTGCACCCCTACCCCCCACACTTACACAGAAAATTCTTCTAATGAGGAAATTAACATCTGAAACTGGATCCTTCCCCCCCGCCTTCTCTGCGGGTTTTTACTTTGCCAGGGGCTCTCACTCCCCGGCTTTCCTGTTGCCTTTGGAAGGCAGCTGGCAGGGTTAGCAAAGTCAAGTGCTTACCCATCTGTAGGGTGCCCTCCATTCAGAACCTTCCTGGGGCTGGGGACCCTGGCTCAGGACACCTCTGCTTGCAGCTGAGCGAGATGAAGGAAATAGCGAGAGAAGGCCAGGCTTGTGACACTGACCAGAGGACTGAGAGGGGGCTGAGCCCCAGCAGGCAGAGGAAGGGCAAGGAGAGGGTTTTCAGTGGGATCAGGAGGAAACACATTAAGGGAAGTGAGAAGCTTGAAGCAGCGGCTTCAGACGTTCAGAGGGAAACATTTACCTGGGGTGTAAGTGGAGAAAGGAGATCCCAGACTTCAATAGGGATGGGGTGGGCGATGGAATAGAGACGGGGCCTTACTTCTGTATGAAAATAAGTTCATCAACAGTAGTCACATTTCAGAGGCTGGAAGGGGCGGGGTGGGGAGGGTGGGGACACTGTGTATCACCAGGCCAGACCAGGGACCTGGAACTAGAGGTCTGGGCTCAGCTAGCTGGATGAACTTGCCTGGGACAAGCCACACCACCCCATCTGCTGCAGGGCCTCATTCCCTTTCTCTGGAAAAGGAGGGGTGTGGATGAAATGATCCCCTGCCACAATTTAAGAGCTCTTTTGTTCATGGTGAGAAGGGTTCCTTGCAAGCCAACGTCAAAAACACATGTTGATTAGACTCGGATGCCTCATGCCACTCCCGATGCTGTGGCATGTGCAGGTGTCCACCCCCCCGTGTGTCTCCACACGGGACATGGGACAGTGTTCTCTGGAGGACGCGGGTGTACTCCCGACACCTTCCGGCCGGCTGTCGTCTGTCCCTGAGGTTCTCCGGGAAGATAGAGATATAGTGAAAGGAAGGGTGAGAATCAGTCTGTGGTTGGCACCATCTGTGTGGTACTGGAGGTTGATCCCGGGGAACGTGTGCCCACCTGGCGAGATGGGAGCCTCAGGCAATCCTGCACACATCCACATCTCATTAGCACAAGCCTGCCTCCGGGCTGCGATCACATGCAAGCCAACAGTGAAAGTGAGGGAGAGCCCATCCCCAGGCTCATGAGGTAGGTGGGGCTCATGCACAGATGGACAGGTGGAGGCCCAGCCCGGGAAGGGGGCTGGCCCTAGGTCTCATGGTGAGTGCTGGTCACTGGAACCCTGGTCAGCTGGCCTTCTACATGTAGTCCCTACCTTCCTACAGGTAAACTTGTGGTGAAAAGGGCTTCATATCCTCCCCAAGAAGCTTGATGTTTATTGTCATTGTCTCTTTTGCTTCTAATCTACTCACTAAACCTCATCCCAGAGCTGAAGAGCACATGTAAAGAAGGCAAGTCCAAGCACAGAAAGCTTGTGGGGGGGCATCTCCCAAAACCTTGGCCAGGCTGGATTGGGAGAATCCTCTGGGTTGTGGGGTCACCCCGTAAGGAGCACTTTAAAGACACTACCCTGGGGCAGCTTTGCCTGACCACCCCCCTCTACCCCAGGCTCCTGAGAACACACCGCTTCTGCGGTTCCTCAGCCAATATCTGGGTTTCACGCTTACATGTCTGTTGGGTTCTCTTGGAAATGCCCGGCACCCAGTACATAGCCTGGTACCCTGTAGGTGCTCTGTGGAGTTTGTCATTGAAAGTAAAAAGTAAAGGAAGGAAGAGAAGGAGAGGTGGAGGGACGTTTCTCTTTGGCTGGCTTCCTTAAAGAGCATAGCACCCTTTATTTAGAAATTTCTAAGTACCACATACCCATATTAATTCTCTCACTTCATCTTCACAACGAAACTCTCAGCATCACCCCCATTTTCAGAGAAAATGGAGGCCCAGAGAGGGGAAGAGGCTTGTCCAAGGTGACACAACCTGGTACACAGGCCCTCAGGACTCCTTGGCTCAGGGTCTTAATCACGTCATTGCATTCAGCGCCACGTGTGGGCCGTCTGAAGGCACGGCCCCCTCCAAAAATATTTCTCTAAGTCCCACAGCACCAAAACGGGCAAGTTGAATAGAACTGTAAGCCAGGAGGCCACCCTCCATGTCATTCTTCTGCCTGGGCTTACTAAAATGGAAGAATCAACAGTTCTTTATGACTAGCGCTTAATTTGTTCTACCTGGTTCACTCTATGTCATGGGGACCCAATATTCCCCTGGACCCGTTGTCCATCTGGAATTGGGAATGACTCCTAGGCTTGTCCTTCAGCAGCTGGACTCCCATCACCAGCGTCCTTGACTGTTGGTGTCTGACCGGGTTTGCTCTAACGTACAGGGGTCTATTTTGAAATGTTCTTTTTTTTCAAGGTTGCTGTCATACTCTTTCAAGGTGACTGCCCACCCCCCATTTTCCTGCCCATTTTTTATGGACTCAATTGTGTCTTCCCAAAATTTATATGTTAAAGTCCTAACCCCTAGTACTTATATCTAAATAAGTACTTATTAGAGATAAGTACTAGGGGTTGTATGACCTTATTTAGAGATAGGGTCTTCACAGAAGTCATCAAGCTAAAATGGGTCCCTAGGGTGGGCTCCAATCCAATATGACTGGTGGCCTTAGAAAAAGAGGACACTAGGACACAGACACACACAGAAGAAAGACTGTGGTGAAGACACAGGAAAGAGACGGCCATCTACAAGCCAAGTAGAGAGGCCTCTGGAGAAACCAACCCTGTGGACACCTGATCTTGGGTGCCCAGCTTCCAGAATTGTGAGAAAATGAATTTCTGTTGTTTAAGCCACCCGGTCTGTCAGTACTTTGTGATAAAAACTCTACAAAACGACAACACCATCATTCAGCAAGTTATCTCAGCTCTCCCACAAACATTTCTCTAAGATCTACCACAACTTCCTGTGCCTTGTCCCCAGATCAGCATTCTTGTCTGCTAGTGCTACCTCGCCTCAATTTACACAGTTCCTAGGGTGAGTGGAGCAAGGTGCATTAGGGAGATGTGACAGTTGGTGTGCGTGGTCACCATGCACCGTGAACGGCCCTCCGGAGCTGGGGCTGGGGGGTGTCTCTCTGTGTTCCAGCTCCAGTGTGCATTTCTGAAACTGTGCTGTGAGCTGAGCGTTGGGCAGCTGCTCCCATGCCACAGTGTCTCACAGAGCCCTCATCGCACCCTTGTCTAACAGGTGCTGCTTACAGATGAGAACACTGACAACCAGATTGGGAGGTCACCCATCCAAGGTCACACGGCACTAAGCAGCGAGAAAGACTGGAACTCAAGATTCCTGGTTTCAAGTTCAGTTCCCCCCATGGATGAGTGGGGCTTCGGCTATGCCCCCGTCCTGTGTTATTTTCCCCTAGAATGTTTGCCTGGGATGGGTTAACTCAACACAGAATTAGCTCTGATAACATCTGATTTCCTTCCATCACTGACAAGGGATGACCATTAGCAAAGGAAGACAATGTATATCAAATTTATATCATGATTTATTTTCTCTTCTTGGGAGTGTGGAGGTGGGAGGGAGAGAAAACTCCACTTGGGACCATTTCTGCCTGCGACAAAGTAGCATTTTCAAATAATTTGCTGAAAGCCTATTCTATGCTGCAGTCTCTCTACTAAGCACCGACATCCTATTTCATGCTCAGGGTGGCCCAGTGAAGTAGGCTTTCCTGATGTTCCTGTGACAGAAACACTGAGATGTGGAAAAGCCAAAGGATCCCAGCTAGAGAGGGTGAAATCCCAACCGACTGGCTCAAGGCCAGAACTCTCCAGAATTATTTAATGGCAATAATTCTTAGCCCAAGGTCAAGGTTCTTTGCCCCCATGCCGCCACTACCATGCTGTGTGTCACTGGCAAAGCAGCTCCCCTCTCTGGGCTTCCCACCCTAGGAGACAGGAGGGTTCCGCCAGATGGCTGCGGAGGTCCCATTCCTCACAGGCTCCCTGTGACTCGGAAATCCCAGGTCTTCCAGACCTCACAGCCTGGGCTCCCCCTGGAGAAGAGGGGAAGGTTATGGGGGGAAAGGAGGGGAAGGGAGGACAGAAAGGCAGCGTCAGGCCCCCCATGGAAGTGTGTCCACCAGCTGCGGGACGCCTGCCAGGGAGATACAGCAGAGGTGAGAGGATGCGGGATGAAAGGGGGAATTTAGGTCACCGATCTGGTTTCTTTCAGGAGACAAAAACATGCAAAAGCTAAAGGCTGGAGCCGGTCCCTGTTCTGTGGTGTTTCGTTTTGTTTTCCTGCCCGTGATTTAATGGCTGGTATCGGGGCTTACGGAGGAATGCTTGAGAGAGCAATCCTATGGAAAGCTTTTATCTGCCCAGAGGACAGTAATTAAAACAGACAGATTCGGGTTAAGTGTACCCATGGCCCCCGTGTTGGCTTCAGTTGGGGGGAGGACCACCCAAATGACCCTGGAGGACTCCGCAGCCCCCAGCATGCAGAGGAAGGTGGAGATGCCATTGAGGCAGGTACCCCCAGTACCTGAGGGACCACTCCTCGGCATCCTCAACCCTCCAGGCCTGACGTTAGGCTCGGTAGGAGGAAGCCTGAAATAAATCATAACCTGGGTGGAGGTTTATCCCAAACGATACTGAGTTCTGGACCTCCCTGCCTCCTGGTCTAAGACGGGCTGGAGCATCAGACGTGGCCCTTTGGAGCAATGCACAAAGTGGATTACCTCAGGTGCCTCCTATGTGTTGACCATGTAAGGGAATATACGGGGCCACGTGTCCCTGTGCAGGACTGTGTGCAGCAGTAGAAAGTCTCCACGCTGGCAGGAGTCTGCTCTATGCCTGCAGTCTTTTTCCCTGTTGGGAACCATTATCTCAAATTCCCCTGTCTCCATGAATCCGTTAACCAACCCTTTTTACTAGCTGTGTGACCGAGGATGAGTTCATTCAACTCTCTGAGCCTCCATTTCCCCATATGGTATACCAGGGATTAAAACATCTTATCCTGGAAGCTTCATAGGTCACTCTTCTGAGAGGAGGGAGAGAAATGCATGCATATTTCCTCATAGACTATTTAAGGCTATCCAGATGCAAGGCGGACTGACGAGACGACACCCGAGGGGTGGTGAAGACCCGTGAGCTGTACCAGCACACACACCTATATGGTTCGTTTCATTTAGGATGGGAAAGTGTTCTTGAGGGCTCGAGGTTCACCTCTGTTTCCTTCTTGACTCCCTAGCCTCCTTTCTCTGCGTCTAGGTAAGCAGGCTGTGTGGGCATAGGAAGGTCGGGGTCTTATACATTCCCATGCATTCAAATGCTGGCTCTACCATCCATGAGCTACGTGACTTGGAAAGACAGGCACCTCTCCAAGTGTGAGTCTTCACCCCTCCAAAATGGAGACGCTACTATCTTCCTTATCTTATACCTCAGAGGATTGTAGGGAGAACTAACGAGATAATGAACATACCAGGACTTGGCACCTGGTCACTGGCAATGTAACAAGTGTTAAACACGTGTACTGTAGAATCTGATCTGCTGGAATCCCAGCTCTGCCCCTTGTTAGTTCCATAGCTTTGGGCAAACTCCCTTCCCCTCCCCGATGAACTGACAATGCCCAGTGCCATTATGAGGACTTAGACAATACACACACTCCTTCGCATAGTCTGTGATCAACAGTAGCTACACTTTTTTTATTAATCCTAATCATAAATATCTGTTCCTTTTTCTCAACATTAGGACCATTCTATCTAGGAGGAAACAGACTCAGAGTGTTGCAGTGACTTGACAAAGGCCATCTGATTCGTAATAACATACAGGATTGGAACCCAGCTCTCTGACTCCAAAGCCAAGTACTTAACCAAGGCTTTAGGTTTCCTATGGTAAAATATAAGTAAAAGGAAATTTTAATTAGTTGAATATTTACTTCTTCATCTAGCCAATTTATAAATCTTCCCCAAATTGATAATACACCTGTGTTGGTTTTTATAACACAGGAAACATTCTTGTTTCCTTGAAGTTTTAAAATGTACAATGTATCTTAATTATTTCATCTGCTTCTCTCAGAACTCTCTAAAGTAGGCAACATAGCAATGATGATTCTGTTCACTCACATGGGGGCAGAGAGTCTTCAAGAAGGCAAAGAGGACATGTCTCTTCACCACTCTGCCTCTAGAGCCTTTTGTAGGTGTCTAGAACATAAATAGTCATTGAACATTTGTGGAATGGATGGGTGAATGGAGTGATGGATGGATGGAGTAATGGATAGATAAATGCAGAGATAGATGGAAAGAAGGAAGGAAGGGAAGTGAAGGGAGATAAGGGAAAGGAGGGAAGGGAAAGGAGAGAAGGGAAGGGAGGAAAGGGAAGGGAAGAGAGGGAAGGGAGAGAAGGGAAGGGAAGGGAAGGAAGGGAGGGAAGGAAGAGAAGGGAAGGGAGGGAAGGGAGGGAAGGGAGAGAAGGGAAGGGAAGGAAGGGAGGGAAGGAAAGGAAGGAAAGAAGGAAAGGGAGGGGAGGGGAGGGGAGGGGAGGGGAGGGGAGGGAAGGGAAGGGAAGGGAAGGGAAGGGAAGGGAAGGGAAGGGAAGGGAAGGGAAGGGAAAGGAAGGGAGGAAGGGAGGGAAGGGAAGCCAGCCCACAGCTTGTGAGGAAACGTGATCTGAGTATATTTTAAATTTGCAAACCATTTCTAAAATACTGGAGCAAAAGCCTCAATTTAGAGGCAGGAGTGGGCATCTATGGAACACTAGATAAGCCCTCGGGTTCTCCATCCATAGAGTGGGAGGTGGGCACCAGTGGGCATTGGGTTTGGCTATATAAAGTACCAAATGAACAAGCAGTCAGGAGAGCACAATTTAGCTGAATGCTGGCATGATTAAGCTGTGTGACCTGAGGCATGGTGCACCCTCTCTCTGGTCCCCTTTCTCATCTGTGAAAGGAAAAGACTACAGTGAAAAAGCTCCTGGGACTGTTTTTGAAAACATAGGGGAAATATTTCTAAATTAGAGGTGATAAGATATAAACTTTTGTCTTGCTTGATTCGTCACTAATGTCCTATTGATTTGGGGCAAATTCCTCTTCATCTAGGGTACCATCATGCCTTTCATGGGCCCTTGCCACTTTTCTCTTCCCCCATAAATATTACATTTTATGATTGCATTATTATAAGGATTTATATGAAACGGAAGCTAGATTCAGTATTACATATATAGTATCACTACATTAACTTTCTTCTCATTTTAAAATAAATTAAGCCAGCTTTATGGGACCCTAAAAGTACCGTGGACTTCAGGCACGATGCCAATTCTGCCTAATGGACGAGTCAACTTTGGGTCCATCTTGGGACCTCAGAGCCTCATCTTTGCAATAGCATCAGGAGGGGGCACCAAGCACCTGTAACCAGTGCAAGGTGCTCCGAGCAACGGGGAAGGTTCCCACCTGCGTGAGCCAGATGATGTAAATTTCATACCTGACTCAGGCCCACAGCGAGTTAGGTCAAAACACACCCAGACAGTGTGGGCTGAACTCTGGAAACAAAAGCTTCTCTCTCGGGCGAGCCTGCCATCACCTCACCCCAGCCCACACAGCCAGGGGTGAGTCTTTCAGGGAGAAAGATGACAGAGGGTGATAAGGCAGGGACACGACCAGACCGGCAGATCCCGGCTTCGCAGGGCTGGTGCCATCCGCAATTACCCTCTGACACAGGGAGAGCACCGGCCGAGGGTGCCCTGTGTACCAGTACCAGGCACTGTGCTAGGCTTTCTGCACAGGTGAGCGCAGATAACCTTCACAATGATGATCCAAGCAGGAAGTACTGCTGTCGACCCAAATAACGTGCCCAAGCCTGAGTAACTCACCGGCAAGTGACAGAGGTGGGATTCAAACCCAGGCAACCAGACTACGGAGAAGTCACGTTCTTAACTGTTACATCAGTGCTGCCCAGCTGGGTAACCGACCATGAGAGGCTGCGGGGTAGGTTTTCATTATAAATAACTGAAGCATAATAAAGTAAGTTCTAGCACAGGTACAACTGAACAGAGCTCCTTGATTTGGACAAGAAGGCTCAGGGGACGTTTTCCTCAATGAGTGACTCAGTAACTGAGCCTTGCACGAGGAACAGGAATTTGCGGGGGGGGGGGGGAGCTGGGCAAAGACCTTCTAGCAGAAGGGGAAGCATGTGCCAAGGCCAAGAGCTGTGACATCCGCTTTCAGTGGAACGGAGGGCACACAGGGTAATAAAGGGAAATAGCCTAGCAAGGGCTGTCCGAGGCTCGAGTACAAAGCACTGTGAACAGCCTGCCACAATGGTTAAAGTTTATTCCACAGGCAATAGGGGCTCTTTGGTGGTTTTTCAGGAAGAGCTTCCATGGGGGTGGGGGGAAGGAGCATTAGCCAAGGATTTCATGGCATTCTGATTGACAGGGTCACAGAGCTGCAAGAATCAGCACACGTGTCCTAGGAGTCCCTGTGCGCCACTCATCGCCGATCTGCAGTCATTCAGCCCGAGGACTTCTCACAAAAAGTGTGGAATGCAAGCAAAAGTTTGAAGAGAGAAGGCTGGCAGACTTTTCAGATATTAATTTTCTATTGTCTTACTAGCCAATGGAAAGTTGTGAATTGTGACTCAACTCCAACGAGCTCATGAAAGGCTCCGGATGAAAAAATAGTGTTTGGAAGCTCATTGGGACGTCAGCATTTTAATATTATTCCACAGGTGGAGGGTGATCTAACTTGGCCCCCTGAGCGTGGTCTCTAGGTGACCTTGATCCAAAATCATGTACCTTCTGGGATTTGGTTTCCTTGTCCAAGAAACTGGGAGAGGGTAGAAGGGGCTCTCCAAGTCCCTCTCCAGTTCTGACAGTCTATCACATAAACTCGTGCGGTGCAGGTATTTACGGTGTCTTCTTTGATCTCATATTCTGAGTGCTTAGCTTGGGACCTGACACAAGGTGCCCCTCCCCCACACACACACTCCCAATAAACAACTGCTGAAACCATGAAATGAATTGAGCTTTTAACTCAAGACTCTTGTGGAATCTTGAGGGAATTTTAAACAAAAACTTCGTAATCAAAGACCATTATTATTAATTTTTTTCAAACAAAGAGCATAAAAGCAAGCAGATCAGTAACCCAGACAGGCAAGCATTTCCTCTCTGGCTGTAAAAGATGTTGAGGAACTGAAAGACACGGGCAGCCATTTAGAGAAGACTGGGGAGGAGATCTAGGCATTGCAAGGTTAGCAGGGAACCTCAATGCAAAAAAGCGGAGGTGGAAATATATGTTGCAGGAACACCAGGTAATTCTATTTCATCAGAAGAATCCATGTAAGTCAATGGTTTTCCATCAGGGCACATTCGATAGTGTTTCTGCAGATACTTTTGATCACCAACAGCAGGAAGGAGGGGCCGCTGCTTGTCCAGTGCCTAGAAGCCACGGACACCACTAAACATCTCACAGGGCACGGGACAGACTCCCAGGACAAGAAAATTACCTGTTCCAAAACATCAACGGTGCTGAGGTGTGGAACCCCTGATGTGCAAACCTAGGAACATTATGGTAGGAAACAATGTTTAGAGGGAAGTGGAATGTGAGGCTCAGGAATTCTGACCTGATGCAGATGGCTTTGTGGAGGACCGGTGAGAACGTGGACTCTGGAGACAGATTCTACCACTGACTTGCTGTGTGACCTTGGGCCAGTCATTTTACCTTCCTGAACCTCAGTTCTGTCATCTGGGAAACTGGGATTATAACACTACCCATTTTGGGAGGTCACTGTGAGGATGAAAGAGTTCGTGTACGCCATATGTTCATGATGTATGCTAAACGTGTTCACTAGGATCACTGCCACGTGTAGGTGGTAGGGGCTACTGCAGACTCCAGTTCGAGATGGTGGTGAAAGGATCCCTTCAGTGGCTGATAATCCTAGAAAAATCATCTCGAGCTGAATGATCACCATGTGACTTTTATATCCACCCAATTAATAATCCTTCAATCAGCTTCTGCTTCAAATAAGAGGGCAGGCGGGCTGTGTTTGGGTCTGTCCTGCTGTTTGCAAAGCAACTCCCTGTCTGGGCTCTGCTTCCCAGCTATTCATGAGGCCCAAGCCAGCACCCGACTGCCTCCCCTGTCCAGGCTCCTCACGGGTTTAATGAATAAGTAAAGGGAGACAGAGAAAGCCAGACATGAAGACAAATGGAAAGACGGAGAGGCAGGAAGCCTTCCGCGAAAGCTGCTGCCAGTGACACGCTGTTCACAGAGACTCCGAGGATGGGGCTGGGGCATGTTCGAGAGGTTTGTTTGAGCTCCCGGTACTGTTCTCTTGGAACCCTTGTTTGTAAACAGATATTTCTGCTGACACTGGGCTTTGTAAGGGCGGACAGAGTGGGGTGTGTGTGGTGGTGGTGGGGGGAGGGTGTTGGAGAAAAAGGCAGGTTGTGTCCGCGAGCCTTAGACCATGTGTTTGTTGTTGAGAATACAAAGACCTCACTGTATTAAATGAAAATGCTTGTTTTACAAGGCGAGTGGGAATATGATAGGTACATGTCGAAAACGCTTCGGAAACTGAAACAACCCCATGCCACGAGGACTTCCTGCTACATCATGCATCCAGGGGCACTCATGGATCATGAAGGCTTAGAATCACTATACGAGGGCGTTGGGGGTTATGGGCACAGAGTCCCAGAGCCAAGTGACTGGGGGTTCCCTTCTTGCTTCTTTTGTGAAGTCTGCTCTTTCTCTGAGAGCCCTGCCTCTATTTCACATTCCTTATTGGTCTACCTGCTGACCTCAGGGTAGAATCTACTATTGAGCTAAAATACTGGTGTGATAAAGGAGCCTCGAGTCATCTAGATCTGGACCCAGAGCACGAGGTGAATGCTCACATGGTATCACTATGCAGGCAGATCAAAGTCGTGTTCAACTTCCCAAGTAGGGTTTGCACACTAGCACTCAAGTAGAAAGCAAATGATTCAGGGGGATGTTTCTCAGCGGATTTTTTTTTTCAAGGACACACACTGGAACAGAACAAGCATTTAGAGTCTTCTAATTCTTGCCCCCAGCTCATGCATAGAGCTTGGTAAACAAAAGATCATATGGATAGAAGGGTAGATGGATGAGAGCATGGAGTGATAGAAGGGTGGGTAAGTGGGTAGATGGCTGACTGGCTGGATATTTGGATTCATAGATTCATGGGTAAAGTCCACAGTGAATCATTATGGTCAGGACCACCTCGGGCTACATTTGAAGTGAACTTGCCTATTTTAAAACTCCGAGAAACTCAGAAACCAGAGTTTGAATAAACAAAGTTGTAGATTATATTTCTGAGGAATAAACTAACTTGTCCTTAGAGGAAAAAAAGTCCTAAGTTCTATTTACTCCAACAAGGATACAGATGAAGGAAAGTACGATTCCTCAGTCTGATGTGACAATTCAACATCAACATTCTCAATTCCACAGATTTCCTAGAGCGTTCAGATTTTAGAGCCAAGAGCAGGCTTCAGGAAATGACCCCTTATGTCCCTTGCTTTTCAGAATTTAAGTTTGGGGGCCATAGACCCCTATAAAAAACTGAGGAATATTCTGAACATTCTCCCCACAAAAGTGTACATAGCTTCAAATTTTTACAGGAAATGTCTTGGTGTTCATAAATCTCTTCAAGTCCTCCAGGACTGAAGAACAAGAACCTCCCCCCTCCTCTGTTAATCTAAGATATTAGTGCTAGTCAGGTATTTCATTTGGTAATGGTATTAGTAAGGAAATGGATGGTGATGATATTAAACAAAATACTAAGTCGTAACAAAAATAATAACATTAGCAATCGTTCACACCATGATAATGCTGTGATTGAGATTCTACTCTTGTCCTCATGTCTGATGTTCTCCACAAGGAGATCAGAGTGATCTTTGGAAAACCTACACCAGATACGGTCACTTCCTTGTTTGAAACTTTCTGATAACTTCTTAGTTCATCTAGATTAAAATCCAGATTCCATGACGTGGGCTGCCATCAGCTCCAGACACACACACACAACCCCCAGTGTCCAACATGTCTAAGTATATCTGCTCCTTCAACATCCAGAACATACCTATGCCATCGTTTATATGTGCTCTGTCTTTCTCTTTCCCTCCTTCTCACCTTCCCTCCCTCTCTCCTTCTCTGCTCCATTTCTCCATCTGTCTCTCTCCTCTCACTCATTCTCCTAGCTTCCATCTTCATTTATTCTCTTTTTCTGTCTACAAAAACATTGCATCCATGAGGGCAGGAACCTGCTCTATCTGCCCAATTTTGTATCCCTAAAGGTGCCAGGCACATGCTATCTCTTTGTTGCCTATATGAAGACATGTTGAGTTTTGGGGGTTTTTCTTGAAAACCTTGGTGTTGTCACTACCTCACTGTGGGATCCTGGACAAATCTTTCCTACTCTTTGGACCTCAGACTTCCCAGTTGTAAAAAGATAGTTTGGGTCCTACCCATCTAAAGGATCTAACGATCTGAAATCATTGTGACCAGATTTAAGAGAGCTGACCCAAATCTCGGGACAACATGGTTAAGTAGCAGAAATAGTCAGGATAATTGGGCCCTAGTCTTTTTCTGTCCCTAATTTGGAATGGGACTTGGGGTAACTTCCTTGCCACCTCTGGACATCGAATTCTCCATCTGTGCATAGAGGAGACTGGACAAGATGCGCCATCAATTTACCTCAATAGTCAACCAGAAATCCATTCACACGTGTCCGTTGAACCCCTGTACTCTGCCAGGCCCTGAGAAGGTGCTGAGGGCACAGCAGACAGGATTCCCGCCAGTGCCCTGCTCTGGGAGGTCTCCGTGCACAGGTGAGGGTTGCAGGAGGAGCGTGGGTGCATCCCACACAGTTACACCTGCTTCTTCCGAGGATGGGGTTGGAGAAGCTGAGAGAAAACAGTGGGAGAAGGACTTGAAACCAACAGAATGGGACAGCGGCTCAGCAGAAAGAAAGGGAGGCGGAGCATGACAGGGAAACTTGGAGAGAATACGCACAGGAAACTGGTCAGCTCAAAGCGGCCGGGACCATCTTTAACGCCGCTCTAGCACATCTGCCTTCACTGCTTGGCCCTCCTGGAGGTCAGGGTGCCTTTTCTCAAAGCCTCTTTCCTTCACAGCACCCACTTCCAGTAACCCTCTTCTCCCTCATTTGGCACCATTTCCAACTCATCTAACAACGTTGACTAAGCACCAACCAGCAGGGCTGCTCGTGTGCGGAAGGGAGAAACAAAGCAGAGATGAAGACAGAAAGTGTCTCTGCTCCCGGGAAGCTTGGAGAAAAGCAGGGGGACATGGACAGGTTCAAAGGCAATCACAACACCCGAGGGATAAATGCAATGAGGGGTGAAATAAGGGTCTATTGGACTTGACTTAAACGGTGATGGATTAATTGTCCAATCATTTCCTAGTGTCATAATCCTAAAAGCTACTCTGTGTCAACGTCCTCAGCAGAGGCATGAATCAGAAAACATCCATTGTTCTAATTTGATCTATGGCTCTCCGTTTTCAATATCGCGCAGGACACAGCCACGTGAAAGGCAAGGCATGCACACCACTCAGGCGCCTATTTCATAAATAAGTCCCCAACCTGGAAGGAACCTCGTATGCTTCCGAAATCTCAGAGCACTTTCTGGCCCCCATAATAAAAACATGCATGCAACAATGCAGTGTTTCTGCCTCTGTGCTCGCCCAGGACTCTATTAATTGCTTAGTTATAGCAGTTACTATGATGTCATCTATCTGTTTACCAGTCTGCTTCCGCCACGAGGACTGGGAGCTCCTCAAGGGATGGAACGGTGCCTTGTTCTTTGTAATCCACATACGTTAGCTGAGTGTATAATACACAGAGACTTCACGACAACTAACTGATTCAGTGGGGAAATGGATGGATGGGTGGACGGACTGACAAATAGAAGGAAGGATGGGTAGTTGGATAGATGGACGAATGGAAGGAACGATGGGTGGATGGATGAAAGGAAAGGAAAGGAAGGAAGGGAGGGAGGGAAGAAGGAAGGAAAGAGGGAAGACTTACCTCTCCTAATATTATGTAATTTCCTACTGTCCCTCACAGATTGCCTAGGACAGAGGTTTGACACAAAGAGGTTAAGGAAAGCAACTGAGCAGCTGTCTGAAGTGTTCTAATAAGTGCAGGAATCTGAACCCACAGATGTAACTGTCATCCCACATTACTGTAAGTAACAAAAAAACCCAAAAACAAAAGAACAAAGGGGTCCAGTGGAAAGAGCACTGATCTGAGAGTCAAGAAACCTGAATTCTAGTTTCAGCTTTGCTGCCAATTTCTTGCTTAAGTTTATTTACTCAACTTAGTTTGACCAGTTAACTTGCCTGGACCTCCGTTTCTCCACCTGTAAACTGAACAGATTCGATAAAGCGGACCCTGACGTTATTCCTTCTTTAGAATCTAGGGGGTGGATGAACAGAATAGTGTATTCATTTGTTTTTCACAGATGGCCCCTAATGGGCCCCCTGGGGCTGGTCTTAAAGGGAGTCCTCCTGAGAGCTTACTACTGGGGTTTAGGGCTGTCTCCGCGGAGGCTTCCCTAGTGCCTGGGAGATTACGTGGCAAATCAGCCCTCTCACTCCCGCCATTCTTCCGCCAGAACTCCATAGTTCCTGCCGCGCAATCGCTGCCAGGTCTCAAGTTTGGCCTAGAGTGTACCCCCGACCTCCTCGAGGATGACAAAGTGTCTCCATTGGGCATATTTGGGAGAACACACTCCAGGCTCTGATTCCCAAAAGAGAAATACGGAAACGTTTCTGGCAGAGAGCATCTCTAAAATACATGTGTATTTCCCAGGAGACTATAGTACTTAGAGATGGAAAACGCTCTCGTGGATGTAAACGGTCCTTTTGCTCAAAAGTCACCTGCAAATAAAATTAATTTTGCATATCAGAGATTTCTTAGCCTATCTCTTTTAAAGTTCACTCAAATTTTTCCTCCATCTCTCTTTCCCTTCCTCCCTCTTCCTCGCTTTACCCCCTTCCTTTTCATTCTACAATCTCTAAATGTTTGCATTAGTGACTGGGAACATCACCACTCATTCATTCATTCATTCATTCATTCATTCATTCAATGTTCATGCTCTCACGGAACATTGACTGGACAGCTGCTGCATCCCAAGCGATGCACTAAGCCCTGGAGATAGAGAAACAGTATAATGTCCTGGATTTGAACCCCAGCTCCACCACCCTTCAGTTGTGGGGCCTTCAGTGAGCCCTGTAACTCTCTCCATCTAACTCAGAGGGTTCAAACTGTAGCACTCAGCACAGGGACGGCACATAGTAAGTGCTCATTATAAGCTAGCTGCTTTTATGACTGTTATTACGGCAGAGAATGTGTACTCTCTCCCAAGAGTGCATAAAGAGTGGATAGAGGATTCCAGATCCTGAGGTCACCCCAAGGTTTCACAAGATGAAGAGAAGCAGACAGAAAGCCCCTCCCCCCATGAAAAAGAAGGAAAATGGATGGAAACCCAGGCAATAGGTATGACGGCCAGAACACTCAAGGCCCAGGGGCAACCTGATCAGGGGCAAGGCGGACATCTGAGAGGAGAGTAAGCTTGGGATTAGGTGTGGCAGTGCACACACAAAACAACTGTTTTGCGAACAGGCGAGGGGCTGAGACGGTAGACCAAGGCTAAAATGTGGCTTGGATTAGAAAGGTGGCAATGTGAATTAAGGAGGCATTTCTGAATACACTGCCCCATCCCCTCTCTGTTTTGGAAGACCGGCTTTCTTTTCCCTTCTGACTTCTTTGCTCAAGGGGAAATGGGATTAACCACTGTGTAAGGTTTTCGAGTGTGACGCACGGGGTAGGTCATGTGCTTTGGTTACGTAATGCGACATGCCTGAGGTTCCTGAGTTCTTTCTTCCAGAATCATGAGATATGTCGCTGGTTCTCGTTTGCAGTCATGCATTTGTTGAGCAAAACCATGTAGGAGTCCTTTACAAGTCAGGCACTGTGCGAGGCAGTGGAGGAGTGGCGGTGACCTCAACTCTGCACATAATTAAATGTGACAGAAAGAATTTCAGGCCTTTTGATAAATGGGTATAAGTGTACGGTGGAGACATATAGATAAGGGAGATGGGGAACCAGTTAGACTTGGAGGAGAGTCAGGGAGGGCTTCCGAGGAGGGCAGAACCTTGAGCAGGACCCCGTAGAGGCTTAGGTGTTCGCAAAACAGTGCATGGGGATATAGAAGGCACCCTAAATAAAGAAAATGATGTGGGGGAAGAAAAAGTCTAAGTTATCTGGGGCTCTACAAATAATCCTGCTGCTAGTGAAGGACCTTTGCTAGAGTGAAATTTGCATTTTAGAAAGATTTGAATGTTAGACATTGAAGAATAGGTTGAAGGGGTACAAGAGATGAAGCTCAGGGAAGTGGGCACCATAACACTAGGGAAGGAGTCAAAGCTAGACTGCAGAGGGTCTCAGCTAGTAAGAGGAAAGAAGTCTTTCAAACTGTCAAGGAGGCAAGACAGACAGGAAATGATGACTGGCTAATATGGTGGATGGCGTACTTATAGTAGGTGACCCTAGATGAGGGCACAAGAAACTTCAGAGGAAAAATGCTTCCTTCAGCTTTGGACTTGTTGAGTTTGAAGAACACATTGACATTTCCAGTGGATAGCTGGATCAGTGGGTCAGGGGTCCAGCAGAGTGTGGGGATAAATGATGCTCCTGAGCAGAGAGATGGCAGTTACTACATGGGGAAGGGTGCAAAGTCAGGGGACAAGTGGACCTAGCATTGGCCTCCTTCTCAGAAAACAGAGGATCTTACCCAGCCTGGTCACTGATCTGGGCAGGCCACTTCGGCTACCAGCCCTCAGTTTCTCATCAATGAAATGAATGGCTTTGATGAGTGCTTCTCACTCTCCTACACCTTGGTTCTTTGGACTTGCATGAACGTTACTTCACAAAACGGACTACAATATGTACTTATGTCTTATGTTTTCTGTCTGTATACTTTGCATCTCTTACAGCAAGGCCTATTTGTTCTTGATTGGCTTGTAATTATATCTTTCTTTATTTTCTCACCAGCCTTGGTAGCTGAAAGATGCCCAGTCTCATTGGGGGAAAGTAGCCCTTCCATACAAACACATTTGGTCATATGCTTCCCAGTCACATTTCCTGCTTAGAGAGAAAAAGGAATTATGGACAGGTGAATATGGGGCAGATACAGGAATGTTTTGATGACAAAGGTACAAGTTAGACCATGAACTTCTTGAAGGCAAAAAAGGCTAGAACAGGTTCTGCATTTAGCTTGTGCCCACCTCATCCACATACTTAGATCCCAAGCTGTGACCTCCCACCTACCGGACTTTCTGTTTCTTACAAATGGACTTGAACCTAAGCCCTTCTCATGTTCTCTAAAACTGAAACGGTGATCATGTCTCCTACTTTTCCAGGTTCTGTGGACCCTGGGTATTTGGTAAATAGTACAGTAGAACAAATTTCCTTTCTCTTGCTTAAAGAAAAATTTAAGTGGTCAAAGTCCATGCAGTAGAGATGAGGGGTAGGGAGAGAGACAGCAAGGAATGGGACTGAGGGAACAAGAGGACAGATGGCAGTACTGGGGACTCCCAGAAGGAAAACGAGCTAACAGCTACAGACTCCAGAGTTTTACTGTTTTAACTCATAAAATGATCTGATTAAAATGATAAGCAGAACTAAAAGGCTAGTGCTCTACTCTGATGTCTAGAAGCTTCCCTGGAATGGCCTTTGCATAGTAAGAAATTATGAAATTTGAGTCTTCTAATCATTAGCCAAGTAAGTGATCATGGAGCAAGTCCCTCAGTAGGTTTTTAGACCTTCATGGCAGCTATTATATATTAGCAATGCTATTAATGAGAGGGCTTCCAGCCATTGGGAAGTCCCAATATTCTGTAAATAATGTCTTCAGTCATTCTTTGACTGAAGTTCTACTCATTGGCACCTTGCTTTTTAAGTCAAAATTTTGGGGGACATTAATTAACTTATATATGTCTCTGGAAGAGTAACATTCAAAGTTGTTACCAGTCACTGATACTTTAGCAAGAAGGAATACCATGTGCTCCTCTGAGAATGAGCATTGCTGGGGGCGAGGAAACAGAAAGTGTGTGGGCACTTGGCCCCCAAGAGAGACAGGCACAGCACCACCTAGTGGAGGGAAGTGCACCAAAAGAGGAAGAAAACCTGGAAATACATCAACTTTGCAATTTTGTTTTAGGACAGCCCTGATTAGAATGATCAGATCCTAGGAGATCTCTGCCAGAAGGTTCTCTAGGACGAAGATAAATTCTTCCCTAGTCACCTTGTTCAGATGAGGAAAACTGGCCCAAACCACATAAAGGGAGCTGTCCAAAGTCTCACATCAAGCTAAAGACTGGATGGTCCAGAACTGACCTCTCCCAGCTCCTAGTGCACTGTTCCTCCCTCTCCAGTGCACGGTGGCCTTCTCTAGATGGCTGTGAGTCTGCACTTAGAGCTCACCTCCAATGCCACTGCTCATGACTGCCTCCCCTGACAACCTCACTTACATCTTACTCCTCTTGCAACCCCCACCCACCCAGCGTTCCCTACAATCCCTCCTCTGCTTCATTTTGCTTCATAAATATTTGCCTGACATGTGATATATTTTTTCATTCATTTATACTCTGTTTTCAGCTTCCCCACCCCCTCACCTCTCCCAACATAAACTCCCAGAGGCAGGCGCATTTATTCTATACTCAGGGCCTAAAACTCTACCTGGCATGGAGCAGCCACTCAATAAATACTTGCCAAATGCTTGGGGAGAGATGGCAAAGTTTCACTTTGCCTTTTGTTTTTAGTCTATATTACTTAGATTCTCTACATTGAGTCCTCATTGCTTTTGCTACATGAAGCAATGAAGTGTTGATTCTGTTTGTTTTTTATTTTAATTTTTGTTTTATAGTACAATGATCACAATAAATCTTCCCTGGGTGGCCAGAGAGGGAGAGGCAAATTGTGGTTCAGCCAAAGGAGGGAAGCGTGTCTAATGCAGGGATTGATTGAGAGAATTTGAACTAACGTGTGGCAAGGGCTGGACACACATAATACCCATATGAGTTAACATTTACTGGGTGCTTAGCCATGGTCTAGATTCCATGACTAAGCACTTTTCCACATGGAGGCCCAGTTAATCTTCACAACAACCCTATGACATAGGAGCTGGTAGTCCGCTCATTCTACGGATGGGAAAAGTGAAGCTTGAAGATATTAAGTAACTTGCCCAAGGTCATGCGACCAGCGGGTGGGAGGGAAATGAGACGCAGGCAGCCTGACTCTTGAGTCCTGCAATCAGCCAGTACAAACTACTTCCTAAACACAGTGTCCTTTTACCTCTTTCCTGACGGTGTCGGTTCTAAACTAATCTCGGGTTATTCCCCAAGGTTCGAGCAGGTTCAAGGAGATGCCCAAGGCTATCAAAGATGGAGAGAAATAAGGAGCCAGCAAGGAAATATAGAGGTATGTGCAAATGAGAGCGTGTACGTGCACATGTATATGGTCACCCTGGCAAGCAGATCCTAGAGGATTCTTATGGCCAGAACAAAGGATGGCTCTGTGTTTCACAACATGTGGACAGTCCCACCTGGCAGTGAATGTCCTGACTCAAAAGCTTCCGATGACCCGGCAAGGCTCCCCGCCGTTCTTGCCTCCCCCTCGAGCTTCCCCAGGACGATCAGTCTCCTAAAACCTGAAGCCCAGACTGCTCGTTTGGTCAGTCCCTGTGTGACCCTGTGAGAGTCTCCACTTCCCTCCAAGTTGCTGCCTCTATAGTTGGAGACCCATCAGCTCACCGAACCCACAGGGACCCCAGAAGTCAACTCCTCCTGTGGCTCTCAAACTCTTTCAATTTTTTAAACTTTTAATTATGGAACTCTTTAATTGCACACAGAGGAACAGACAAAAATGTGTTGTAGCCCAACATTTCTGTCCCCTGGTTTCAATGATGTTATTAGGTTGCTAGTCTTCCTTTATCTACACATACACCCAACACTGTTAATATATATATTTTAACCTGGAGAATTTTAAACAAACAAAACAGATATAACATCATTTTACCAAGAAACACTTTAGCAGGCAGTTCTAACAGATTAGGATCTTTAAAAATAAATAGCACTACCATTATCACTCCTAACAAAAGTCACAATAATTCCTAAAGTCAGTCCATGTCCATTCAAATTCTGTAACTAAGAACCTGCACATTCCTTTCAGTGAAATCTTAGAGAATGCCACATTTAAGCAGAATAAGGTGAAGGGATCTCCCCTTCTGCCTCCCCCCAGGGGCTCAGTAAAAATGTGGGCACAATTTGCAAGTCCCTACTCTATCCCTACCCCTCATTGTGCACCCTGAGAACACTGAGGCCCAGCGAGACACAGTGAATGTGTCAAGGTCACACACAAGTATGTGGTGGGATTTGGCAGACCTGTGAAGCTCCAACATCAAAGGACTCCATTGAGGTCACAGGTGTCAGAAGGTTTGCTAACTTGAACACTGTTTATCATCTGCAGTGTGAGTAACAAAATAAGGGCACCTCTCCAGGAATGACCTTGACTGCACAAGTCCCTTACATCTTTCACGTACCGGCTCCTCCTGCTATTGCTGACGTGCGGACTAGGTTCTGACCTTGGCCAACTGCTTCGGCCGCCACTGTCTCACCTGGTTCCTGTGGCAACCCGTGAAACGGGGATGCTGAATGTAACCACAGCTGTATCTCTCTCCCCTGAGGTCCCAAGTCACACAGCCCAGAGGAAGTCAACCCGGACTTGAAGTCAGAGTCCCTGAGGCCGTTTCAGGTCTTTGAAGGAGCCAAGGGGCCAAGATCCACAGGTCAGTTCTCAGCATTTCCAATAAGCACATCAAGGTGCTGTGCAAAGCCCTCAGTGCATTAAGACAAGGGAACTTTGAGGGAAAGAATATTAAATTCCAGGAAAGGGGCGGGTGGCAGGGAAGGGGAGAAAAGGCATCTGCTGAGTTTCTGAGCCCTTTACCATAGGAAGACAAGGCACAAGCTGTCCTTAGAGGGAGTTCCCCGACCTGAGGTATGCGGGGATCTCTCTTTCTCTTATGAGACACCCACAGCTAGTGCTGGTCGCAGAGTGATCACAGGTCTGGGGGCTTTGAAATAACAGGAACACACCCCTTCCTGTAGGACTAGGCCAGGGCAAAGTGGAAATACCTCTGAGCTGAGCTTCCCTTTCTAATATACCTTATTCCTGCTCTGAGAGGTTCCCCTCCCAAGCACTTGGAGAGATTCATTTAAAATTGGATGCATAGATATATTTCTTTCTCTGCCTGGCTTATTTCACTTAGCATAATAGTTTTCAGGTCCATCCATGTTGTCGCAAAAGGTAAGATTTCCTTCTTTTTCCCGGTGGCTGCAGACCTCACTCATTTGAGGAATCCAATGAACAATGAGAACTGAGGAATGGAACAGAGGCAGAGGCGGGATCAAAGGGACCTGAGGGAAAGCGGACAGAGGGAAAGGGGATGAGAGGATGGGATCAGAGAAGGGAAAGAGATTAGTGAAATTATACATACATAACACAGCATTATAGAAGGCAGGAAAACAAATCCTGGAGGGAAGGAGGGAAGGCGTGGGGGGAGGAGGGCAAGGGGGATTTTGAGGGGAACACGGGGGTGGGGGATGTACTCAGTGGAACACTTGAATCTATGTAAACACAATAAATTAAAATCAATAAAATCGGATGCATAGAACTCAATGTGTTACCCCCCACAGGGATGTTCACACTTTAAAGGCTATGCCAGAAGGAAAGGGTGGGCTTCATACACAGGAACAGCTGGGGGAGGGGGTGGAATGTCAGGGTCAAGGCACCTAGAGGTTTGAGGTCATCAGGGGAATTAAGAATGAAAGAAGGGTTTTTCCCGATGTTTGGCAACTTGGAATCGGGACAGCTAAATTTCTCTACAGGTTTAGCCACTAACCAGCTCGAAAAGCAGGGAAGTATCCTTCTCCTTTGGGCCTCAGTTTCTCCATCTGCATAGTGGGGAGACGTCAGACTGGATCAGTGACTCTCCCCACTGATGACCTTTCCACATTACCTGAGAAGACTCTGAAAACCACCAGTGCCCTGCCAACCTCACACAGTGATATCATAATTCCTGGGGGGAACCTGGATACCAGGATGCTTTAAAAGCTGGTGATTCCAAGTCTTTCTGGCCCATTTGAGAGGAAATGGTCTGTGGGCTAGTTTCATTCTTAGCTCCTGTATGACCCTGATCCTCAGCTTCCCTGTTACACAGAGAACTGTCTGACCCAAGTCTGTCCCTGGGCTAACAATGCACCACCATGCTCCTGAGCCCCAGACCTCTGGACTCAAGTCTGCCTTCCTCTGTGCAGAGGGGCAGGGGTGATGCAGACTCTGTCACCCCATCTGTCCATGGGAATGGCTGCTTAGGGGGACGTGGAAGTTGGAGGGCATCTGGGGAAGGAGCAAGAGGCAAGTGACAGTAGCTCTGTGACCTGGACTCCATTGTGACCACTGTCTGGCTTCCGTTCCTGGGAGTCCATGCTCCCCCTTGAGGCTAACTGGAATCCCTGCTTGCAGGTCCAGTGGGTCTGGCCCTCTCCTGGCTCTCACCACCATGGGGTCATCCAAGTAGGTCACAGAAGAGGAAATCAAAGTGCAAGGAAGGGACCAGAGGCTCTAACTCTTCCTCTGGATACACAGTCTACTCTAGATAGACTCCCCGGCTACTCAAGAGGGAAAGCCCTACAACCGGGTACAAACAGGCCTCACTTTCTGAAGACCAAACTGGAAAAGCAAATCTGGTTACAGACTAGACATAGCTACTGTTGACTGAGCCTCTGATATGAGCTGAAACCATGCCACGTACTTTATGCATAATTATTTTATTGCAATATCCTGGTCTTATTATGCCCATTTCATAGATGAGCAAACCAAGGTATAGAGATATAAAGTAACTTGATTAAAATCGCATGGCAAAAAAATGGCAACAGAAAGTTCAAGCCCAGTCTGTCTGATAATTCAGCATGAAAAGCAAAACAGATCTGCTAGGTCAAATGCAGGGTCCCACGTGAGATGTACACTTATTTTTTATCCTCTTTAATTAGTAGGTGATGGTCAGCACATAAGGAAGCAGAAAGGAATGAGGGTATTTGGCAGCCCTCATTTTTTCTCTCTCCGAAAAGACTGCTGGAGAGGAAACAGTGCCTACTTGGTACTCAAGTTCACAGCTACACTCTGCCCATCTGATGGCCTGTGGGACTATGGGCTATGTCGCTTCAACTCTCTGCGACTCTGTCTCTTTATTTGAAAAATGAGGCAATGATGCCCACCTCCTGGGGTGGTTGTGAGGGTGAAACATGCAGGCACAAAGCAAGCACCTAGCACAGTGCCTGGCACCTTTGAGGCACCCAGAAACAGTTGGTTTCTTTCCTGCCTTTAAGTGTCCTCAGTCCATAAAATCAAGATGGAGATCCTTGGAAATCATGTCCAATAATCACAGCAAAGTTTGTTGAGCACTTACTATACACCAAATTCTGTTCTGAGCATTTCCACATAGGAAGGAGCTTCTTCAATGGGTTCAAACTCATACCATCCCAACTTTGTAGATGGGGCAGCTGGAGTGCAGGGGAATCAACTAGTTTGTTCAAGGTCACACAGCCAGTTTGGGGCAGAGGTTGATTCTAACTTAGGTAACCTGACTATTAAAACTGGCTTCTAACCATTGCAATATTCTAGGGCCCCTGTGACTACCAATGTTGGGCAGAACACTGTTAATGTGTGGACTCTTTGGGACTAGCTTTCCCATTACAGCAATCCTCAAGCTGGAAAATGCAGGTATTCTTTTTGGGAGGGTTGGGTAGGTAGTAGGAAGTGGGAACTGTAGCAAGGAGGGACAAAAAGGACTTCTGAAGAGCCAGCCAACTCAACAGTCTCACATTTGGAACAAAAGAAGAAAGTTTGACAAGTGGAGGTGCAGGACAGGGTTCAGGTAAGTCCCTTTCTGCTTCTGGGGGGATTCTGGTCACTCAGGGTGGGGGCGGGAGGATGGCAGCACTTGTGGGGTCCACGCTGCACTTATCTAACAGGTCAGGAGAAACTTTAACAAGATTAACTGCTGCTCAGGGCCTCTGCTCAATGAAGCAAATTGAATCTATTGTTTTCCTTTTTCTCTTTCAAACTGGAGGGCACTGGGAGGTGGGGGTGCTTGGGGATGAGAGGCAGGGGTCTGAATCCTGCCTGGTATGGTACAAAAACAAAGCAGTGCGTCAGAGAGCCCCTGCCCCACCCCCAGCCCCACCCCAGGACTTGAAAGAGAGCCCAAATTGCCCTGCATGAGGGCTAAAGACTGTGACTGGGTGGTGGGTCTGTGAGGGGCTAAAGGCAATGATGTTTGTTAGATAAGTTCTCCCAGTGGGGCAGGAGATAAAGCCTGGAAGTCAGGATGCATGGGATTAAGTCCCAGTTCCTGCCATTGAGGACCTGTGTCATCAAGCACACAGCCTTCCCCTGTCCCTGTCCCTGTCTCCCTATTTGGCCAAAGAGAGAACTGGCCCGGGTAACCTCCCAGCACTCTTATCCCAATAACCTTCAAGTATTCTTCAGTCCTAAAGCCCACCCATTGTTGGGGGGTCATCCAGAGAGTCCTGCACACGGGCACTTTCTCACTTTAGCTTTGTTTTTGCCTGCACAAGCCTTTCCTTTTATATTTATAAATGTGTGCGTGTGTGTATATTTTTTTTCTCCTTCCCTTTTGGAAAAATAAAAGGCATGTTTTCTGAGCTTCAGAAGCAAACGGCTCCTTCACTCTTTCCCTCTCTGCCTCTCCAAGCCTCTGTCTGAACTGGTGTCAGTGAAGTTTGAACCCGGGCAGAAATAGCATCCCAGGCGGATCTGGAAGCACAGCCCGCCTACCAGGAGCGGCAAGGCCTGCCTCTTGCCAGACGACAGACCCGGTTAACAGCACAGTAAAATTAGCCCTTTGCGAAACCCAGTCGAATCCTGCAGCAAAGAGTGATGTAAGGCAGCCTGGCCTGACAGCGAGGCAGCAAACCTCTGCCTGAAATAGCAGCACGGTCCCTGCTGAGATGCCTGCTCTCTCAAGATAGGTGACCAGGGATTCCTACGAAAGTGGCAACGCCCAGCCTAACAGAGCCAGCAGAGGTCAGGCAGCAAGCTGGGCACCCGAGGACGCAGGCAGCGGGAGGACATGGCTCGGGACCAGCATCCCCGCTGCCCACCTGGGCCGTGCCTCTCCCAGCCCAAACTTAACACGAAGGAAGAGGCCGGGGGAAAAAAGAAAGTGCTTCTGCAAAGAACCTCTGTTTGTTTGCTTTTTAATTCAAGGAGAAGCAGGTTCTTTTTAGTCCAACAGTCTCTACCGTGTGGAGGATACGCAGAATGAGTCTTTTCTGGCTCGGGGCCAGGTGTTTACACACCGCCAAATCTGGCTCAGACTCAACGAGGGGAGGGAGAAAAATCCACCAGTATCCTCGGGAGAAAAGCTCCTGGCTTTCTGGTGCTACGCTACAACAGTGCCATTTTTTTTTTCTTTTTGAGAGGAATGTTATTTCCACACATAAAATGGACCAGGCATTTTATACAAGCAATAATAACCTAACGTCTCCCATCCAATTAAAGTATTTTACGGCGCAATCGTTGTGTGAGAGTGAATGAGCGCTCAGGAGAACGCGTGTGAAGAGAGTCTCCTTGTCTGAATTACAGACATTTATAAAGCAAGCTCTGTGGAATCCCAGGTGCTATTTCTTTCTTTTTTTCGAAAAAAGAATGCATTTACTACCTTTTTGTTGGTGATACCTCCATAAACCTGGGCTCTCCCCCTCTGGAAGGGAAGCCTTCCAAATCACTGCTTATGACAGGTAAACACCAGGAAAAAACAGATCTACTCATTTATTTTTAAAAATCACCTCCAAACAGCAGCCTCTGTGCTTTCCCCATGTTCCGAAAGAGAAGTAAACACCCCGCAGCCCTGAATTATCACCATCATCGTTATGTTATTATTATGAATAACGTCTCTCCTCTCCCCTGTAGTATAACCCCGCTCTGGGTGAGGAGGGCTTGGGGGTGAAAAGTGAATGAGCTCACTTTCCCTCTCCTTCCTGAGGGGGGGGGGAGGAAAAAAATAGCATGTGATGACGTCAGGTGTGGGGGAAAGTCGGTTTCTGCTCTTGGTTTGGTAGCAGGAGAGTGGGAGCTTTGGGGGCACATTCTTGGCATAGCAGCTGTGTTTGGGTCCCCTGAAACGGACTTCATGGAAATAGGACAGAGCCAGCACTACCTCGGAAACGTTCCACGCCAAGACAGAAAGAACTGCCCAAGAGCTCAGAGCGTTCCCTTCTAAGAAAGTGTGTGTGTGTCAGAGGGGTGGGATCGCAAAACGCCTCCCCACGTTCCCGGTTGCAGCCAAAGGGAACCCCTACTCTCACTTTAAGACATCCTAGGACATGGCAAGACAGTTTGTGCATGAAGGGAATCTCCCAGCCAGAAGAGGCGAAAACTTTTCCTTCTCTCCCGCAGTGCCACCCCCTTCGGTCCCCCAGTTTTATTAAAAGCATTGCCACAGATTCATTGGGGGGGGTGGATATTGGAGCATTTCTAAGGTTTGCAACCCACGCAAAGTGTCCCGTTTCACTATGGGCTTTGCTGTGAAACAGGGACTGGGACCGAGTGGGAGGGTGAGGAGGGAGAACCCACATTCATTACTGGCTGTTTAAGAGTCCCAAATGCGAAAAGTGCCGCGTTATGCAGCCAAGCTGGGGGCAGCCTGGCGGGGTGTGCGTTAGGAAGGTCTTGCCCCAGCCCAGAGTGACAGGCAACAGGCTTTAAAAGGAAGGTCATGGATGGCCCTGTGTGTGTGTGTGTGTGCGCTCGTGTGTGTGTGTGTGTGTGTGTGTGTGTGTGTGCGCGCGCGTGTGTGTGTCTGGGAGGAAGGGGTGAATCCCAAAGGCAGACATCAAGCAGAGAGCAACTTTGGGGCACTTCAAGGACTTCTAAGTTCAGGAGATTACAACAACCTCATCCTTGCAGGCTTTCAGGATAACCGGGTCAAGTGGGAGGTGGGGGTGTCACTTCGAGTAAAAAGTCCAAGAAATCAATGTTCCCCTCGCCTTTTCCACATGCATCCCAATTGGGTCACCCTCCCCGCCCTTCTAAAAAGGGACAGTACGTCTGATCATCCCGAACATGGTCAGATTTTGAGGCTCCCGGGGAGCAGACCTTACTGACTGCAGCTTTCGAGAGGCCAGGAGCGCTCCCTGCAATCCTCCCGGGGGCTGAGATGGCTAAGCCTTCCGAGAGGGTGCCCATTCCGCAGATGGGGCAAAGCGAGTCTGAAAGCTCACCCCGGGTGCCTGAGCGCCTCCAGCGGGGCGACTCAGGCACAGACACACCCGACAGCCCCGGACCAGCCCGCCCCCCGCGCCCAGTCACCCGCGCGCCCCTGGGGTCGCCCGCCAGGGCGCCCTCGCCTACCTGTGATCACCGCCGGGGACCTCTGGCCCCCCTCCGCTCGCAGCCACACTTGCAGCGTGAACGCGTCCCGGGGCAGCTCGAGGTCGGCCCGGAGGCGCAGCTGCTCGCCTCGCCCGCTGAAATAGAGCGCCCGGCTCGGCGGGCTCGGCTCCTCGGCGGCGCCCCTCGCTTCCCGCTGCTGCCGCCGCCGGGGGACGCGCACGGCTTCCCAGGCACCGCCCGGCGGCGGCGGCGGCGGCGAGGCGCGGCGGCCGCGGGTCGCCCGGGTGGCGCAGGTGGCCGGGCCGGCGGCGGGGCGCGGGGGGCGGCCAGCCCGTGGGTCTCTCCGGGCCCGGCGGGGGCGCTCGGCCAGCCCGCAACCCAGCGCGGCGCTCAGCAGCCCCAGGCGCAGCACCCAACTCCAGAGCCGCATGTCCGACGGTCCCCCCCGCCCCCCCTTCGCCCCTGCACCGCCGCCGGGAGCTGCCAGCTTTGGGAGCCTCGGCGCCTCGACTTTCTCCGCTTCTTCACCCTTCTTGGGCGAGCCCCCCCTTCCACTTGCTTTTTTCTTTTCTTTCTCGCTTTCCTCCTCAAGGTGTGTGCTCCACTCCCCCCACCTTTGAAAAATACAGCCCAACTCCTCCTGGTTGGCAATTAATTTCTCTCCCCGCTCCTTTATCTGCCTTATTTCCCCCTCTAACAGCTGGTTGCCTTCCTTCTTGTTTTATTTCATTTTATTTTATATGATTTCTCTCTCTACCAAAAAAAAAAAAAAGCGTGTCTAAGACACCGCTCCGCTGAATTCCCTCCCCCCAAAAGATGCTCTAATTTATTTATTTTTTGCGTCCTTTATAACACAAGCCACAGCCCCCTTCTCTCCCCCCCCAACTCCCCCTCCCCTCCCTCCTTCTTCACAAAATGAAAGGAAAGAGGGGGAAAAATCCCTCAGAAGATGAGTAAACAAGCGTATGCTAATCTGCTCCCGAGCGCTCCACCTTCCCAATTGAATGAGTCCCTGTTAAAACTGCGGGGATCATGACTAATCAATCAGTTTGGAGAGGCTGAGCTGCCCAGCCTGCCTCCACTTTGCCGCTTGCCTCCTCTCCTTCGCTCCCGCTTCTCCACCTCCTTTTTTTTTTTAAGAAGACAATCTTAAAGTAACAATTTAATGAAATTCTGTACACACCCCCTTACGGTCCTCCCAGCTCTCCTCATTCCTGCTCAAAACACACATTCCTGTTTTTGTTTTGTTTTGCTTGCTTTCTCCCCCCTCCCCTTATTATTATTTTTCCCCCTCCTGGCGGGAGGGAAAAAAAATCTATCTCTTCTCTCAGGATTTCCTTTGCACTTTGCTGGTAAACCTCATCCTTCTCTATAGCACATAAAGAGTCTTGAAACTTGATTCTCAGATTTCTTTTTAATGCTGTCTCTTTCTCCCTTTCACTCTTTTTTCTCCCTCCTCTCCTCTCCCTCTTCCTTTCCTCCTTTCCCTCCTCTCCTGTCTTCCCTATCCTTCTCTCCCTTTCTCCTTTTCCTCTCTCAGAATTCCCTTAAAGTTATGCCATGATGAAGGTCCCTCCTTCTCCCTGAGCCTGGGTGTTGCTGACTGCAGCCAGTCCACATGCTGTCCTCACAGAATCATCAGAAGAAAGCAGAGGAATGGCATTTTCCAAGGCATTTGCCTTCCTGAAGCTGTGGACTCAGCACAACCAAGTCTCTGAATTCTCCTGAATACTCTTAAAAATACTGTGTTGGTTATTAGAAATTAGTTTCATATTGGAAAAAGGAAAGAAACATATTGATTTGACTTTTTTTTTTAAATCATCCTAAGACATTCAGGTCCTCTGACATTGTTCAAGTCACAGGTAAGGATATGACCAATTCGCTGCCTTGTAGGACTGTTTTGAACTGGGACATAGATGTAACATATTTCTGTCGTTCTTTTTTCCCCCTCTTTATAGAACTCAAAAGCTCCCCCTTATGGCAAAACAGTTTTCCTTTTTTTTTTTTTTTTTCCTCCAAGTGTTTAGTAAGTCAAAATGAGTTAGCAGGAGTGGATTACACATTATTATTACTAGTCTGTTCAAATAATGTAGTGATAAAAATATGCTGTGTGAGGTTTGCATGTGGATAGCTTGCTGGAAGCCTGGGGGGAGTTTAAGCCCACTAATGTGCCACTTTCTTCCCCATATGCTCCTGTCCTCAGGGCTGCCCCAGATGCTGAAAGCAGGGACCATTCCTGCACTCTTCTGGGAAAGGGAACACCAGTGGCAGATAAGTGGTGGTGAAGCTATGCAGATTTGTAAGATGAGCAAACGAGTCAGACATCCCCTCTATAAAAGCTGGAATGCAGTGTGCAGGGATTATGGCACCATTCTGACAGCAGAAGAGCCCAGACTCAGATCTTGGTTTGGGAAAGATATGCCATTATAGGCTAGGGCCAAGAATGTTTGTACTCAGTTTATCCAGCTGTAAAACGAAAACAGCATCATATACCACATCTGTTTCCAGAGATTGGATAGAAAGAAGAGGGTGTCCAGTCCCACGGATAAGGGATTTGCCAAAGTACATTGTTCAATTTCTGCAACTCCCAAGTCATCTTGAGATTGCCACTCACTCAAACAACAACAAAAAAACCTGTGTTGAACTACATAAATCACGCCCCACAAAAATCACCCTATTTTCTCAATAGAGATTGGAAAATGACTAGTAATTATCTTCAGTGTGGCACTTCGGCATTTGGAATCTGTGTTTCTTTCAGGGGCTTCAAAGTCATTGTATACAATAGTTTTGAATATTTCGGCACCTTGGGGACTTTGTTAACTCTCTGAGGAAGAGTCAGAACATGAGAGCTGTAGTTAGTTCTAAGTTCCCACTCACTCCAACTCATTGATGCTATCCCTTGAGTGAGTCGCTTTGCTAGCTCTGCACTTTCTTACTTTTAAATGGGATTCGGAATTTTACAAAATTATTTTGAGTACAAAATATGCTCTCAAACTATAAAAATGCTATCTAAATACCATTTAAATCTGTTGTAGTCAAGGACCAAGTGCTCCTTAGGTTCTTAAAGACAAGCTATATTCTGGGAGGCCAAGTTTTCATTTCTGCCCTTTGGCAAGCGTGAAGAGAAAGGGACAGAGAGATCCAAATCTCAGAGTTCCTTGAGCTTCTTCACCTCAGTCCCTAAATGTATTGAGAGCAATTGGCAAAGCCTTGAACTGGTCGTTCGTTGAACATACATTTATTATTATATTCCACCGGCCTTGGAAACCACTCTTTTATGTATGCATGTATGTATGTATGTATGCATGCATGTATATATATGTATGTATGTATTTTAATTGAGTAAATGGAACTGGATAAGTTGTAACCCTTTGTTCATGAACTACCTTAATTATTGGTCTATGATTGACACTCTTATTTATTTACATGTAATGTGTCATGTCATATGCTCCTATCTCTCCTTTGCTCCCTTCCTTGATCTTTCATGACTTGGTCCCCTCTCTTTTCATTATCTGTAGTCAGTGAGCAATCATCTGAGATTTAGGAGACTTGGGTTCTAATTCTGCCCTGGGTGAGAGATCTTGGACCTCAGTTTGCTCTTATGTAAAATGAAAGAACAGGAATTAAAGAGTCCTAAGATTGCTTTCAAATCTGAAGTGGAATGTTCCGTTAATTACTGCAGCATGTTAATAATTCCCATTCCCGTCCAATCATCCCATAGTTGGTCAACTCCCTCTCGCTCTGCCCCCACAGCAGTCCCTTCTTTGGGGGGATTTTTGTCCTCAAAACTACTTTTTAGAATAAAAATACTTATGTTCCTTCACTCTAAGGATATGTTCCTTCAATATTCATTTTATTTGGTAATAAGTAAATCATGGTGTTTTGCCAGGGAGAATGTAAGTTTCTAGTATAATCTAGGACAGTAACATCTAGGTAGATTCCTAAAGTTTAGAAGGGTTTGAAGGAGCCAGGAAGAATCAAAGTACACATTTCAGTCATCCTGACCTGGGTTCCTATAACCTTCAGCAAGTTGTTTGATTTCTTTGAGTCTTAGTGACCTTATAATACACGTGCCCTGAGGATAGTGTGCTCTATGACACATAGTAGGAGCTCAATAAAGGGCTGCCCCTTCTTTCTTTACAGGAATCTACATTCTGTGGTCTTCTGGCTTTTGCCAGCTTTCATCTAGAGTCAGAGCTTCGCTTATTTCTTCCTTGAAGATGGAAGGATTAGTCTCATCTCAAAATTCCTAGGCAGGCATTGTCTCCAGGTAGAATCTGGAACTGGATTAGATCAGATCTTGCTTTGTTCTTGGTGTCCTGTTTATGTATCTCCACCAAGATTAGAACCCTTCCTGGGTAAGGATCTTTAAGGGCCACTTCTATCACCACATTCCTTGCCCATCAGCCTGAAGGGCTCCCTCCTCTGGGCTGTCCTAGAACTTCCTCTGAATTTCTCTGGGCACGTGCCCAAAGCCAACTATTACATCTAATTACACATCTGCTTCTCTCCCCTTTCTGTATGGACAGAGATTCTATTACATTCATATGTATGTATCCCTAAATGCCTAGCCCAGTACTTTGCATGTAGCTGATAGTTCAGAACCATAACATTTAATTAAATATATGTATAAATGCACACATACAGAGAGATTTGCAAGCCCTTATACAAAAGCCCTAAAGAAAAGAGAGCTGTGATCACAAGGTTTGCCTAAGGTGGGGTTGGGGGTTGGAGGTTAGGAACCGCTCTGGCTGGAGGTGGAGCCACTGAGCTCCCGAAGTCTTTCTCTGTGTTTTTTGAAACTTTTGTGTCCTTAAGTGGGTGGTTCTGAGATGAATTGGAGTCTTCTCTTAGTCTTCCTGCAGGCTAATGATGACTGGAGAGCTGACACAGCAGCTTCTAAATTCCATCCCTGGTCCTTTGGCTCATGCCAGAGAGTGTCATCTTATTCATCTCAGGTGTTCGAAGCACTTCTTAAATGTAGGATTTTAGTTGAAGATGAAGATTGCTGCTTGACACTGCATTTTTTTTTTTACTTGTAGAAAAGTAAATACTTTTACCAATTCTATTATTTTATTTTATTCTCTTTAGTAATTATGAGCTATAATTTATTATGAGAAACACCATCTTGAATAGTTGCTGCATCATTTCATTTAATCCTCAAAACTATAATCTGTAGTTTTTCTTATCCCCATTATGCAGATTTTTTTTTTTTTTAAATTGAGGCTCGGTAAAGTTGGATTTTATGACACATTTGAACCCAAGTCTATATCACTCCAAAGTTCACATTCTTCACTGCTTGGCTGGCCTGCCTCTAATCTACTGTTAATTTTCCTATTGTTTTAAGCTGGACTCAGGTAATATCTCCATAGGCCTGTGGAACAAGGAGCTTTATAAGAACTCAGACATGGGCAGTTGGGCAGTGGTGGGCGTTCTCTTCATTCCTTTCACCTTGCTTTGTTGAGCAGAAAACA
The DNA here is from genome assembly GCA_037038555.1 of Rhynchonycteris naso. Lineage (NCBI taxonomy): Eukaryota > Metazoa > Chordata > Mammalia > Chiroptera > Emballonuridae > Rhynchonycteris > Rhynchonycteris naso. The sequence goes on from CM072996.1 coordinate 17,909,216, forward strand.
AAACATTTGATAACCTCTTCCGCTTAATTCCAGGACAAATGTATTTTGTAGCTATTTGAGAAGAGGCCTTGAGTCACATAATAGACAATGCTTTCAACTCTGTTTTTTTTCCCCCAGAAATTGCAGAATCACTGTCCAACTGGCCACTTTTTATATCAACTGAGATTGAAGAAGTGCAATTAATTATTCTTCAGAAAAGACCTTTCCATGTGAAACGAACCCAGCCATGGTTTCTGATGAAACTCGATCTATACCAGTTAAGAATAACGTGACTTGTTGAACATCTTCTATATGCCGTGTAGGAACCTCAGGGCACAAATTCTCACAACCACTCGATTGGGTTGGTTTTGCTCTGCTTGTTTTAAAAGATAAGGAAATCCAAGTTTAGAAAGAAGGAGAAATTTATCCCAGATCACCTAGCTAGAAGATATATGTCCAAACCAAACTCTAACCTATGTGCTTTTCTTCACTCAAGTGCATATGTCACCTCCATAACATTATTCTTTATTAAACATTAAAATAAATCATTCCCAGAGGATCACTTAGCTTTTTTTTTTTTTTTTTGGTCTCGTAGAGTGGTGGATTTATGTCCTGTCTTCCTTTCTGTGCCAGATCTTAAGCTTCTCAAAGATGAGACCTGAGTCTTATGCTTTTTGAGATTCCCTATGGGGTTAACCCTCTATGGTTTATGCTGAACAGAAGCTCTGTGAATATTTGGTGAACTCCTAGGAATCTTCATAACTCCTTGGTAGGTGTAACTGCTAGATAATGACATTTCTTTCATTTTACCTTAGCTTGAGTCCTTTGAATTCTTAAAACCCAGTTGAATCCCCACAAACAGTACACAAGGGTTCCCTTTTCTTCACATCCTCACCAGCACTTGTTTCTTGATTTTTTAAGGATAGCCATTCTGACAGGTGTGAGGTGATAGCTCATTATGGTTGTTTTCCATCTCTCTAATGATTAGCGATGTTGAGCATTTTTTTTTCATGTGTCTATAGGCCATCTGTATGCCTTCTTTGGAGAAGTATCTATTCAGATCTTTTTTTCTATTTTTTAATTGGGTTGTTTGTCCTCTTGGCATTGAGTAGTATACAAAGTTCTTTTTCAGTGGGAACATGGCCACTGTGAAAACCAGTATGACATTTCCTATAAAATTAAAAATGGATATGCCTTTTGATCCAGCAATCCCACTTCTGGGAATATAACTGAAGAAACCTAAAACACTGATTTGAAAGAATATATGCACTGCTCTGTTCGTTGCAGTGTTATTTATAATAGTCAGGATCTGGAAATAGCCCAAGTGCCCATCAGTAAGTGAGCATGTAGAAATCTGTGGTACATTTACACAGTGGAATACTACTTGGCCATAAAAAAGAAAGACATCTTACCACTTGCGACAGTATGAATGAACCTGGAAATTATTATGCTAAGTAAAATAATCCAGTCCAGAAAGACAAATACCATATGATCTCACTTATATGTGGAAATTAATGAACAAATTAATTTAACAAAATAGAAACAGAAGCATAGATGCATGAAACAGACCAGCAGCTGACAGAGCAGAGGTAGATTAGAGGAATGGATGAAAAAAGGTGAAGATTTTAAGGAAAAATATGTATTCAACACATAGACACAGACAATGGTATAATGACAGCCAGAGGGAAAGGGGTGAGGTTGGTGGATGGACAAGGACAAAGGGGGGCAAATGGGGACAGAAAGAGACTTTACTTTGGGCAGTGAACACACAATGCAGTATGCAGATAATGTTCAGTCGTACACTTGAAACCTGTATGGTTTTGTAAACCAATGTCACCCTAATAAAAAAAAAAAACCCCAGTTAAAGAACATCCCGGTTCTTTCAGGAAACCTTACTCATGGCTTCCAGCAGTCAGAATTAATCTCTCCTCCTCTGAAATCCTCCCTCATCGTATCTTCCTGCCATTCAGCCAGCACTCTCATGCAAAGTCCTGTGTGGCTACATATCTTGTCATGTGGACATAACCCCTCCCAGGGGGCTTATGGAGATGATGCTAGTATGTGTTGCACCAGCCCATTGTCATATACATATTTGTAAAGTAGAATGTGCTTTACAGCCAATGAAACCTACAGATGAAGACTCATACAGGGTGAGAACTTCTCCCAAAGTCACACATCGAAATCATCCCACAGTGAGACTTCCCCAGTTTCCTGGTTCCCAAACCAATATTCTTTCTACTATAATGATGCCTCTTTTATTGCAGATGATGGGAGCTCATTCATTTGACAATTATTTAGCAGTTATCAATCTTTGTGCCTGGCATTGTGCCCAGGTCTGGCTAGCTGTCCAGCACAATTTTTCACTCTGGAATTAACAACATGTTCACTAATAGTTAAAATTTATTGTTTGCTGATATGTTAATGAGTGCTTTTACATTATACCATGCTGTCTTTATAACAACCCTACAAGGCAGGTAATATGAATACTTCCATTTTGCAGAAAAAGAGTTTTAGAGCACCGCCTTCAAGCCCATGTTCTCAAGCTTTTGGATAAGCTAAAGCAATGATGAATTTGAAAGTTCCATCCAGATAATTAGAGTGTCATTGTGCTGTGTCCCATGCTCATTCTAAAATTCAGTGGTTCAGCAGTGGTCACCTCTTCACAGTGTAGTCAATTGAACTACTGACCACTGATAGAGAATGCCACGCAATTCTGGGAGAATGCGTTGTCTGACTTGGACGACATATAAAAACACTAATTTTAAACTGAGTTAATTATAATAACAACAATAGTCTTAGACAATGACCCGAGTACACGTGAAGAACCCTGCGCTCCTCAGAAGAAAGAGGCATTTACACTTACTGTGTGGCGTCATGTTGAGAAATGACCATTTTCCACTTGGGTCTGTTCCTGTAGTGTCGAATAGGGACCGTGAACTTGACTAGACTAGACTGACTGAGGAGCTACTGTAGGAGCCCAGAGCGCAGGCTCTCTTCTTACTTCTGCCGCTAAATCCCTGTGTTGCCTTAAACAAGTACTTCCCTTTCCCCTTGAGAACCTGTCAACTCTTCGGAGACAGACAACCACTGGGCCGACAGTGAGTACAGACGCTTTGGTAAGTCCATTCTGTCCTCTAGGGCCGATATTCTATCTCGTGCGGTGGTGACTGTGAACTGCCCATTGTTAAGCGATTCTGAACATTATCCCACGCTGGCAATTCACTTCTGAACTTAGAAGGCTGAACATCATCATCCTGATTCCAATGGGAATCTTATTAAGACCCCTAAACGATGTGCCCCCGAGAGCAGTGCCCATCCAGTTCTCCCCTGATTCTTATCAGCAGCCTGGAAGTCCTTCCACATGACTGTTTAAGGCCATTTAGAATGCTGGGCTACCTCTTCATGTCAAACAGGCTCTAAGGTTAGAAATGGCTCTCTGACCAGCCAGGCTTCAAACCACCAAGGAGTCTCAACCTCATTCTGAAACCATCTGGTCCGCAGGGCACATATGTTCTCAAAGGTGATATGAACTTGCCTTCATGTCCCACATCGTTATCTTTACTTTCAAAGGGGAGAGGAGCGAGCACTGTCCGGCAGGAAGGTAAGTGGGGAGAACACTGTGTGGTTGCTCCCGGCCCAAGTTGCTCAGGGTCTTCATGCTAAATCAGGTCACAAACTCTTTGGAGACAGAGGCCAGGCCAGAGAGAAATGAAGGGTGCCCGTGTTGGGCCCACACTGGCTGAGTCTGAATCCTGACCGTGCAGGAGACGCACCCTGTCCATGTCCCCATGCCCATCCAGTAAAGGAAAGTCAGTGATGATAAGACGTAGCCTTTAGGGTTTCTGTGAGGATTAAATAAGTATATTGAGCATACAGGACTAATACTCAATTAGTACAAGCTTTTCTTACTTTAGTTGTCTGTCTACTAAGATTTCCCCACTCCTTAGCATCCCCAGATAAAAATGAATATTAGCATTCTTTTACTAATTTAAGAAATATTTGTCAATTGCCCATTTGGTACTAAGAATTGGGATAAATTCCAAGGGTCCAACTCTGACCCCCGTCTTCATGAGTGTGCCTGTCTAATAATACTAGTGAGCACACGCTGAGGAACACAGGCGACAGGCACTGGTTGCCTGCCTGCTGCATTAACCTTTTCAGTTCTCACAACCAAGTCCTGCCTTAGGTACCAGTCACGCCCTCCTTTTATAGAAGAAGGTATTAAGACTCAGAAAAACTAAAAAGCTTATCTACAGTGTTAAAATATGAAGGAGCCACCATTCAGACTCAGGCAGTCTGGGTTCTGAACCTAGGCTTCAACCATTCAGCCACATATCTCATCGGAGAAGCAAAACATTAAATCACTAACGTAACAAAACAAAACAAAAACCCCAACTAAAAGCCAATGTATAAAAGCGGGCTGAAGTGGTACACACTTGGTACCTCTGAGGGCAGAGATGGGAGGGCCCCGGGAAAGCAAACAGAGTGAATCAAGGGGACTTTTCTTTTGTATCGTTTGGCTTCTACTTTTACAACAGAGCTATATTTGTGCATGAAGTTTGATGTTAAAAAGAAGAAAATACTTAAAGGTGAATTCTCTACACAGTCTTTTGATACCCAGCCCATTTCAGAGTTTTTCTATGGTCTAATCCGAAATCCGGGACCTCCCTGAAAGGTGTGAGACAGCAGAAATCTCGGCTAGCTCCACTGGAGAGGTGAGGTGCTGGACGCCCAGGGGTCCGGTGACTGAACCAGCCAAGAAATGGGAGAGCCTGGGGTTCCCCATGTGCCCCTTGATGCGTGAGCATACCCCCAGCTCCTGGCTGGAGAGCGCAGGTTTCCTTTATCGACAGTAAAACACAAGGATGATGATGACGATTATAACAATGTAGTAAGTAAAATTTCTAGGGTGCTTTCTAAGACAATGCGCCCTGCTAAGCTTTAACCCATCAAATCTTCTCAAGACCCATTTGATGTCAGCATGATTCTCAGTCCTAGTGTCTGAGACACAGGAGAGGTTCACCGGCTCATGGGAAGTTGTGCAAGGACTTCAGCTGAACTGAAGAGATTTTGCTCTTCCCTGCTCCCTGCCAATGCTTCCACTGCTAGTTATCAGAGGAGACAACATACACGTCCCCCATTACTTCAATGTTAAGGCCAACTCTTGAGGAAAATGCCCTTGACCTTCCGGGCAGCTCTCCCACCATTATCCTTTTGACAATTACTCTTCGTTTCTACACCTCGGTCTCATCATCTGGGAAATGAGAACAATACCTCCTTCGCTTCACAGAGTGGGGCTATACAAATGACAGGAGCCACTGTACCAAGTCCCTGCACAAAGGCCCAGCCCACAGAGCGGCTGCCTTGCAGTCTTATGGAAATGTCCTCCCTGGCCCAGCAGAATGTAAGGATCTGGAGAAAGTTTGTGTCTTGGAAACAGGCTTTGGAGCATGACAAGCATGAGTTTAATTTCTGGCTCTGTTACTTACAAGAGGCATGCCCCTGGGCAAATGACCTCACCTCTCTCTCTCTCTCTCTCTCTCTCTCTCTCTCTCTCTCGTCTCCTTTTCCTCATCTGTAAATAGGCTTAAAACAGCCTGCTTTGCAGGGTAGTTGCAAGGCACGTGTGAGATAGGGCACGGAAGGCGCTGGCGTGGCGCCTGACCCAGAGGACGTGCTCTGAGACATGGCTGTCTGCACTAGGTGTCTGTAGCTCACCCCGCACCAGCCGACTGCCAATGCTGGAAACCCATGGAATGATAGACAAGAGAGTTACACAACTTTTAAAGGCGCAGTTCCAACCACAGATATTTGTTCCAATGGATCCCATTCTATCCAAATGGACTCATTCATCCTCAGTCTATATTTCATAAGGGAAAAAGAAAAATGACATCCTTTATTTTTATTGGAACTTTTTCTTGCTCTCTCTCTTTTTAAACATCGACTCCTGAGGGAGTAAGGAAGGTAACCTGAGAAGCTAAGACTTGATGTAAATGAATACATAATTGCTGGATTTCGAGCTGTCATTTTCTCTGCCACATCATGTGTGTCTGCCATGCCAGGCAAGCGGAAAGGAAACTGAGACAAGCCCTCGGCGAGCGCACTTGATCTGTGTACTTGCTTTGTCTGCTAACGCGGCTTCCCAACTCCCTGCCCAGGCAACATGCTCTGCTATAAATACCTGTTTGTCCTGTTTTCTTTTCTGTTACCAGGGTGGTGAAATATTAGTTTGATAGTGACAATAGAACCTTTGCAGTAGGTGCCGACATTCAGATCTGAAGAATGAAACAGTGCTGAGCTGGGAACAGAGGAAAGGAATGCTGCTGAATTCAAACCTTCTTCCTTGTCTTTCCTTATTCTTTCTTTCTTTTTCCTTCCTTCCTCCCTTCCTCCCTTCCTCCCTTCCTTCTTTCCTTCCTTCCTCCCTCCCTCCCTCCCTTCTTTCCTTCCTTCCTTCCTTCTTTCCTTCCTTCCTTCCTTCCTTCCTTCCTTCCTTCCTTCCTTCCTTCCTTCCTTCCCTTTTTCCTTCCTTCCTTCCTCCCTCCCTCACTTCCTTCCTCCCTTCCTTCCTTCCTTCCTTCCTTCCTTCCTTCTTTTCTTCCTTCCTCCCTCTCTCCCTCCCTCCCTCCCTTCTTCCTTCCTTCCTTCCTTCCTTCCTTCCTTCCTTCCTTCCTTCCTTCCTTCTTGCTTCTCTCCCTTCTTCCCTCTTCCCCTTCTTTCCTCCCTCCCTTCCTTCCTTCTTTCCTCTCCTCATTCCTTTTTTCTGCCTTTCCTCCTTCTGTTTCCTCTCTTCCCTCCTGCCTTCCCTCCCTCTTCTCTCTCTGTCTCTCTCCCCTTTCTTCTTCTTATTTTTTCTTTCTATACAAACAAAACACAGGCTCAGGAGTGAGGACAGTTGACCTCCAGAATGGACTGGCTCGATGGGTCACTTGGGATGTGGCTCTAACTCCTCTTCCCCCTGCTTCACGGGTGCCCTGTCCCGAGCCCTCTGTGTCATACACCATGCTGAAAACTTCACAGCCGCCATCTCTTCAAGTCACACAGCTTTTGTCTATCAAATGAGGACTCAACCCAAGAATCTTGCTCCCTTTACTCACTAAGAAATGCCATGCGTGAATTTAAAAGTTGTCTGAAAGTAGTAGAAAGCTAGATAGAAATTATTATCAGCAATAACAATCTGAGTACTTACCCAGATCACAATGGCAACTGGTCCCTTTAGGAACAGTTGGAGTACTTGATTTGATCCCTTACAGTCAGAGTTGTGTGACGGGTATTTTCTAAGTCTAGCTTGGCGTGGCTGTAATTGCCTTTGGAACATTACAAGGACATCAGTGAGCGTCGTACCTCACTAAGGTTGATTATAGCGATTTCCTTATCAGGGCCACCGAGCACAGAGCTGTATATCCCAATCTCACCAGTATGGAAATTCTGTTGTTATACTGTCCTTTATCTGAAGATATTCTTACACTATTCAACTGTAGTGTCATTGCGGAGAAAGATGAGGTTGAGCTAATGAACCCCATGGAAACACAGACCCCAAGAAAGGCTGAACTGGAAAGAAGCTTAGCTTGTCCAATAGCTCCCATCCCCATTTTAGAAATGGAAAAATGGAGGAACAGAGGGGGTGTCAACTAACCTGGGCCTTTACTGGAACAAGATCTTATGTCTCCCAAGTCCTACAAAAGCACTAACTTGCTATGTCACAATTCCAGTGGATGGCATTAGTTCAGCTGAATCTGTTTGGTCGATTATGCTAATGAAACACCTCCAAAACCTAGAAATGTTGCTAAGACAATGAATAACTCCAACTGCCTGTCAATCATAATAATGACACTACTAGGAATTCCACGACTTCTGCAAAGGATGCTGCCCTGCTTTGGGTGCTTCCTATCCAAGAGCTTACACATCTCCACAACGCGGACAAATAGGTTGCCACGCAGATAAGCATGTGGTTTCTAAAGGACTCATTAGTATTCCTCGTCCTTGAAGACTAACTGTTATACCCTTCACATTCCTAGGGAAGTTATGCATATGTAACTGCAACTCCCATCCCACCCAGATACATTTTGAGGTAATTATATACTTTTGTTATTGTTGTTTTTCTGGATTAATAAGCTTCAAACAACACCTTTATTGTCTAGGGGAAAGAAGTCTGACAGCTCCAGATGGCAGCCCATCAAGAGGGAATCTGCTCCTTGAATCCTTCTATTTCATGGTGCTGTCCCTTGTGGGGCGGGACCAGCCACCACTGGCTTGCAGCTTCTGCGCAGAGGAGGGCAGAACACTGGCTACTGTCCGCAGGCCCCACTGTCTGAACCATGATGGGGAGATCTAAGATTTCTTTAAAGATCAGTAGCTCCTCTTTAGTCTGTGCTCTTACCCCTCAGACACATCATTGGGATCATCTCTTGCTTGAAGAAATGTTTTGTTTGTGATGGGCTTTGGATAGTCATGCTGTCTGTGTCCCCAGATGGCACAGGAAAATGAAAAATCTCACCTCACTTGATTATTCTTCAGATCTTCATGATGACATTAATTACATTGTTTAATTAGCAGTCTCCTGTCCGGAGATTGGGAGCTACTTGAAGATAAAGGGTAAATTTTGAAATTTGCTTGATTTTTATCTTTGGCTCAATGCTCAGTGCCTCAAACTTTTTACAACATAAAAGCACTTAATAACGAGTATAAAATTTGTTGATTTTTTATTTTTAATACCAGGTGGTAGTTTGTTCAGTTTCAATATCTTACTTTAAAAATATTGTATGTCAGGTGGCTGGGATACTGTCTTTGCCCTCAAAAAAAGCTAGAGAGGAAGACAATCTTGCAAAGAAATGAGTGTAATCAACTATTTAAACTGCAATGATACCAGGGCACATGGGTACTACGGTGCTTCCAGGGATAACTGGTTAATTCTAACTTAGGCGAAGGGTGAAGAGCAAAAAGTTTAGAAAAGATTTCAAAGAGGAAGAAAACATAAGTTTATTCATATAGGGAGAGAGTTGATATTTTCAGGTGGTGGGAATGGCATGTGCAAAGGTCCTGTGGAAGGACTAGAATGACAATTTGAAAGATGCAGTTGGTTTGTCTGAGCAGAGTATAATGTGCACAATGATCAAAAAGTTTGAGAATTGCCCCTAAAGGACATTCAGCAAGCTTGGACTTGATCCTGAGGCCAGTGAGAGATAATAAATGGCTTTCTATCAGGGGCTGATATGATGAGATTTGCATTTTTAAAGGATCACTCTGGCTGTTGTTTAAAGAAAGGAGTCTACTAGATGTTGGAGTTGAGGAAACATGACTAGAGACCAAAGGACTAATATGAAAGGCAGCGAGGCCTGACCAAAGATAATGTCTAGAGGTGAATACAAATATGTTTAGGAAGTAAAATCAACAGGATTTGGTAATGGAAGAAGGATAAGACAGAAGGAAGAGTTGGAAAATTGTAGAATAAGAAACACTGGGACTAGAACAAGGGGCATTGGAGAATGCAAAGGGAACTCACCCCTCATCTTCACTGGTGGTCTAGGTTGACATATTCTTCATGAGAAAATGAAGGTCAGGCCAGGGTCTGGAGTGACCTTCTCAATCCCACTGGTAGGAATAGATTATTCTTCAGTTTCAGGTGACTGTGAGCCTCTTGATTCTGAAACACTGTCTATGTTCTAGAACAAGAACCAAATTCACTAGTCTTATTCACAACAAAGTGCTATAAATCAGAGGCCCCCTAGCCATTGATAGACCTCTCCCCAGTACAGGAATGTCCCTTTAAACATTCCTTTTACTTGTCACCATCTGGCCTCCTTATGTATTTTCAATGACCAGAAGCTCAAGAACTTACAGACGGTCTTGTGTGAATTTGGGAAAGATTAATGGTAGACACTAACACTGATAAGTCCATTTTGAGTTTACACAATGCTATTGCTCCTATTAAATCCTTTTTGGTCCACTCTCATCATGCCAGGTAAGTTACGAGATCTACTCAAGGTCCCTTTACCAATAAGTTGGCAGTACCAGGTTTGAAACCCAAACCAAGTGCTCTGCCACTCTGCTCCTACGGTGAGTATGTGCGACATTGTACTTAAACATCATATCGCCACAATTTTCTGGTTTTGTGTCAGCGTCCTCCGCAGATGACTACAGTCCCTTTGACAGCAAGAACTCTGTTTTATAACTGCTCATCATGTGCCTTGCCCAAGAACCAGCCCAGAATACACAGATGTTTGATAAATGTTGGTTGAAAAACAACAGGAAAGATTTGGTCTTTTTGTTGAAAGGATCAAGTCTAACATCATCATCTTCCCTGAAACTTTGGATCATGGCTGACCTCACTGAGGTCCCAGAGATATGTGCCTTTCACCTGGGGCTCTCCCATCATGCCTTGCCAATCCAACCTCCATGGCCCATAGCTTTTACATATGGCTTCTAATCCACCCTCCCTGTGGTTAACTTTCCTTTTTTCCTTTGCTTGTTCTGCTTTCTAACATGTTACTAATTAACAGTGGGTGCAACAAATAGGTCCGCCACCACAGCCAGCTGCTCCCTGATTAGAAAGGCCTTGTCCATGTATACAAACACTTGATGATTTCAAGAGACCAGACGAAGACTGTCACGGCATCAGGAGCTAGTGCCCGACCTTCAGGCAGTGCTTACGCTGTGCCAAACCATGTGGATGCAAAGAAAACCAAGATGAGTCAGTGGCCCAGATGTTTTGTTGTCAGGTCACCAAGGATCTGGATGATTGGAGGTCTGGATCCCAGAGTTTGTGTGGCCATGTGTAGCCACGGCTTCAGAGTGAACACTGGCCTCAGGATAGAGCAAGGACAGATTCCAGAACTGGTGGGAAGTAAAACAGAGGGAGAGGGAGGAGGGAGAGGGAGAGGGAGAGGGAGAGGGAGAGGGAGAGGGAGAGGGAGAGAGAGAGAGGGAGAGGGAGAGGGAGAGGGAGGAAGGGAGAGGGAGAGGGAGAGGGAGAGGGAGAGGGAGAGGGAGAGGGAGAGGGAGAGGGAGAGGGAGGAAGGGAGAGGGAGAGGGAGAGGGAGAGGGAGAGGGAGAGGGAGAGGGAGAGGGAGAGGGAGAGGGAGAGGGAGGAAGGGAGAGGGAGAGGGAGAGGGAGAGGGAGAGGGAGAGGGAGAGGGAGAGGGAGAGGGAGAGGGAGAGGGAGAGGGAGAGGGAGAGGGAGAGGGAGAGGGAGAGGGAGAGGGAGAGGGAGAGGGAGAGGGAGAGGGAGAGGGAGAGATCCAGGCAGGAGGGAGGGGTACAGTGGAGGGGAATTGGACTTTCAGGAGATCAGGGTAGGGGACAGTGCTGGATTGACCAGACAGGGTAATGGATATTGGGGAGCTCATATGCTCTTGGTTCAGCATTCCTAGAAGGAGAGGCATGGCACCAAACAGTTTCTGAGTGCCAGCGCTGTGACAGAGACCGTGGGGCATGCTGGGAGTCAGTGGTGAACATGCCAGCGAGAAGAGGAACATTAGAATGCCTCATGGTAAGTGTTCCAATAGGGAAGTTCAGGGCACTAAGGGGTCTCAGAGGAGGGTCACTTAGCTCAGGTGTGTGTGTGTGTGTGTGTGTGTGTGGTGTGTGTGTCAGAGGGCATTCCAGAAGGCATCTTGAAAGAAGGGGAATCTTAGCTGAGGGTTGAAGCATGAGTAGGATTTAGCCAGGCTGTGTCAGGGGAAGCCATCAAGGAAACAAGATTGAACCATGTTGTGAAAGGCTGCAGGTGAGATCATGAGAAGTTCAAGTAAGGGCAGGCAGACAGTTGGTGAGGGGGAGCGGTCAGAAGTGAGTCAGGAGCAGGGTGCCAGGGTCGCACACTATAAGCTCTTGTAGGCCGTGTTGACACAGAACAGGCTGTGGAGTGGCATAGGTTGGCACTGAGTGTAGCCATCTGCTGTGCCATGAGGAGAATGGCGTAGAAGGCCCTTCTATGGAGGCAGAGAGGCCAGTTAGAGGGCTGCTGCAGGAATTCCAATGAGAGGGGACAAAGGTGGTGTTACTGGCCCCTCTACAGTCCCCCTTGGACCCTTCCAAGTTCATTTAGCACCAGCTCTTTCACTGCACCTTGATCCGCCACGCATTCCCGCAGCCAGGACAACTGTAGGCACACAGGAGATGCTCACAAATGGTCACTGAAAATGTGAACAAATTAGTACTGGTCCTCCGTCAGGGAAAGTCTCATCCTTGTCTTCTCTCTCTCCCTTGTTCATATGAGTAATTCTCAACTTCCTAAAAGGATTGGGATCTTACTAAAAGCAGGAATGTTAATGTCTCCTAATTATCATATGTCCACTAAATAAAGAAGTTCCTGATCACTAGATTTGTTTTTAACTTTTTAATTTGTTTTGCTATCCTTTCTTTGAGTCGTATGACCCCAGCATTGAAAGGGACATTAAAGATCACTGAATCCAGCCACCCTGATAGGTATAATGGTGAATATGTGAACTATTACCAGGTACCAGACATTGTTCTAAATCCCTTTCGGATTTTACTATGTAACTTTCACAACAACCCAACCATTAGGTGCTCTTATGTTATTCCCATTTGATGAGGAGAAAACTGAAGGGCAGAGCTGACGCATAACTCACTCAGGAACACCCTAGTAAGTGGTGGGGCTGGGGACACAACCGGAGTCCGTGTCCCCAAATGGCTGGCAACCATGACAGTGTTGGAATGCCACTTGGAGACTGAGTGCCTCCAACTCTACGCCCAGCAGGGGGCTTTCTGTTTCTTCAATGTCTTTAATGAGAGGAAGGCTGGAAACAAACCAAGGAGGAACGCTTCTTCCCAAAACACAAAGCTAGAATTTATTAAAATGCCTCCTTTTTTGTCGGACCAGGCGGTGGCGCAGTGGATAGAGCGTCGAACTGGGATGCAGAAGACCCAGGTTTGAGACCCCGAGGTTGCCAGCTTGAGCGCGGGCTCATCTGGCTTGAGCAAAAACTTGCCAGCTTGGACCCAAGGTCGCTGGCTCCAGCAAGGGGTGGCTCGGTCTGCTGAAGGCCTGCAGTCAAGGCACATGTGAGAAAGCAATCAATGAACAACTAAGGTGTCACAACGGCAATGAAAACTAATGATTGATGCTTCTCATCTCTCTCCGTTCCTGCCTGTCTGTCCCTATCTATCCGTTTATCTGACTCTCTCTCTCTTTCCCTGTAAAAGAAAAAAAAAGAAAAGAAAAGAAACGCCTCCTTTTGGGATGGCCAAATGATAAATTTCCTCTTCCCCTTAGGAAGATGTGGTTTGAGTTTCACACTCCAGGGACTGCTGCTCTCTTTGTCATCCATCAACCCTTCACTCCCTTTGTAACTCCCTTGCTCAGGTTTGGAAGGCTTTCCATGACCCCTACGCTGGCTTAGGGTCCCCCGCCCCTGTGTCCTCACACATCCTTTTACTTGCTTGTCTCCCAGCTCCTTCCACGCTCTTTTACAACTGCTGAGTGCCTGACCTGCCCATTAGGGAGAGGCCCTGCCCTGCCATGTGACTTACTGAGTTCCCCATCCCAAGACAGGGTCCGCATGTCATTTCCCTGTGGGCCTTTGTCCAGAAAACTGTGTTGAGTGATGAAGTTTTAAGGAAGGTGTCTACCTTCCGTATGATAGGGACTGTTTTGCTCCTTTATTATAAACATGTTTCACCTTCCCTTTTTCCTTTTCTTCCCACCTTTCTTGCCAAATGGGGTGAAGCGGTGTGGTGGGAAGGCCTGGCTCTGCCTCAGGTCGGAGCTCTGATTCCACTTCTGCCGGGAGCGTTTGGTGTGACTTCGGGCTATGAGTTGGTGTTTCCTGGACTTCTACAGAATGAGGGGTTTGGACAGAGTCAGAAGTTGCAAAATGGTAGCCTATGGGCTGTGCCAACACACGGTGTTTAACCTATGTAGTTAGTATTTAAAAAACAAAACAAAACAAAAATATACGTGCATTTAGTATCAACACTAATTATTTTCAAAAATTTAATTGCCAACTCATCAAAATCAGAATGCATTACAGCCTTCCTGTGGTCATAGCAGACATTACTCCTGGGACCTCAGTAGTCACTTTCTCTTTCGATTAAGCCTGGCCTTCCCAGGTCACTTTCCCCACTGGTGTCGCTCATCTCCCATCCCTTCCTGGACTTGGTGGACATTTCAGTCTACCACCTCAGGACTAAGTGATCTTGAAGATCTTCACACACGTACAGTCCTTGGAGGCCAGTCCCTGGTTACGTGATATAATGGGAAGCAAATACCATCGACTGATGATTTTCCCTCAATAGATACTAAAATGTACATTCTTTATTATCCTGTGAAGATATCACTTACAAAAACTTCAAGGGAAAATCGGCATCATTTGAAGAAATTAAATGATCATTCTGCTAAGGGCCTGGCTATTCCCCCGTCCCATACGACCCCCTCACTGGATAAGTGACTATTGTGTTTTGTTTTGTTTCTGGGCTTGGCTTACTTTACTGAGCATAACGTCTTCAAGGTCCATGTACTGAGGCAGTCCTGAATACCTCTTCTGCTTACCTTTTTATTTTCCTGGGAGCTATGCTCTCTAGATTATGGAGCTCTCAGTTTAAAGCTCTCTTCCCTGGAGCCAAGAGAAGTCCTGTTCTCGCCTGGCTGCACACCCTGCAGACGCCTTTCTCTCCTGAGCTCCTTCTCTCTAGACAAGACGTCCCCCCGTTCTTTCTTTTCCATGATTTGTAGCCCCTTTCCCACGCTGAACATGTCCTACTCTGTCCTTTCTACCTTCAAGTGTGGCAGCAGGAGTGGGTCCCAAGACTTCCTGGGGAGTCAACCTGGTACATCGGGCGCCCGACTTTGATGTCTCTATGCATAATGACATGTCAGTTCTGTCAGCCGAGATTTCATCCAGAAGCTGGGAGGAATTTGAATATTAGAATTTGTGTTTCCCGAGAGAAGGATAAAGGTTCTAAGAGAGGAAAACCAGGCATAAGAAATGGAAGAAGATTGAGGATCTCTTTTTTTCGTGGAGTCTTCCCAGATGAGCTTGGTCGCTTGTTGTATTAGCCTTTTATTGCTGTTATAAAAAATTACTGCCCCATTAGTGGCTTAAAAATAAAAAAAAAAAAGTTTTATCACACAGTAATGTAGGGCAGAAGTCCAGTTTGGCTTGGCTGGGGCCCACTAAAAGTCCAGCGGGCTCTGGACTCAAAGCTCATAATATCTCATAATGCTGAAAGCCAGGTGTCTGCAGGACAATGTCCCTTCCTGGTTTGGAGGGGGTGAAAACGCACTTCCAAGATCATTCAGGTTGCTGGAAATTTTTATTTCCGTGTAGTTGTAAGATGGGAGTTCTTGTTTCCTTAACGGCTGTCAGCAAGGGAAGGGGTTGGGAGAGGACGTTGATGATGTAGGCCAGGGCTAGAGTGTGCCTTGTCTCTGTTTGAATTCTAAATTCAATGGGAAATGGTTGGAGAACTTAGCCAAGGAAGGGGCCTGACCTAATTTGTGTTTATAGACAATACCCTGGACTTCATCTGGGGAAAGAGTTGTAATAACACTAGAGTGGAAACAATAATACCAAATCGAAATCTACTGCAGTGGTCCAGGCGAAAAGTCACCATGTCTTGCAGTCCAGTGATGGAGTCCAAGGTCTAAACTCCCAAGTGGGACAACTTCAAGTTTTGTGGCATGGTTTAAGAACCTCCAGATCAACTTATTTAATTTTTGAAGCGAGCGTCCTATAGAATATTTAATACGATTTTTTATTTCCAAGGCAAATAGACAAAAAGACTAAGATCCAGCCTGGGGACCTTTGGCCAAGTGGCCCCAGGCCCAGTACTGGTGGCAACCAGCCTTGGTCTGCAGCATGGCCTCTCCCATGCATCTCCAAGTCTAGCACAGGAGGCTACCAGCTGGGGATTGCTTTGTAGCTCCTTACAGGTAGCCCCGGGCTGGCCATAGGCAGAGGCCAGCCTTGGCCTGCACTGGAGCCAGCTTGGACCAGTTCTCACAGCCAGTCAGCCTGAGGGTCACTCTTACCCACTGGTGAGCTAAAAACAAAATCAAGGTTCAGCCACAACAGGAGCGCACACATAACCCACAAGGGACACTCCAGGAGCACCTGGCTCAGGTGATCAGGGAAACTGTACCAGTGGGCCCCCCTGGATACCTACTACTACATAAGGCCACCCCACAAACACTGGGAGACAGAGCAGATCTTCCTCTTACATGGAAACTAGCACAGAGAGGCAAACAAAATAAGGAAACAGAGAAACGTGTCCCAAATGAAAGAACAGGAGAAAACTGCAGAAAAAGAAGTAAACAAAATGGGGGCAATCGATCTATCAGGTACAGAGTTCAAAACACCAGTTATAAGGAGGCTCCAGGAACTTCATGGGAACGAATGTCAATGAAGAGATCGTAAGCATGGAAAAGGGCATAACTAAAGCCTGGATTAACATGCCCAAGTTCACGAGGTCAGTCGGAAGCAGAGCAGTGATTCGAACCTGTGCTTCTGGACTCCGAGCCCAGTTCTCATTTCACCACACTCACATGCTCGGAGTTGGTCTTTGTCAAATATTTCACAAGCAAACTACCGGTCGTGACATACAAAGCCCCCCTCTCTCCCTCCCCCGTATTTTTGGCCGAGAGAAGAAAGACATACAGCCCTCCATGTTGAGGATTGTAATGGGTAAAATAAGAGTATGGATCAAAGGCAAAGAGGGCCCATCTGCAACTGTCAGGAAGATAAAAAGAGTTTCTGAAATATACCAGCGACACAGGACTGATTTATTCTGTTGCTACCAAGATGACCTGGAAACGCTGAGGCTGGTCTCCTACCAGGTCACCAGCGACGGGTTCCCGGAAGGTCAAAACTTCTCATGTGTCCTTGGTAAGATCATCAGGCAGGACGCAGGCACAAAAAACATTGTTAATTCATGTCTTGCTAATTTAGAATCTGCTATAATTAAGAGAAGGTATGTGTGATGCTAATACATGAGAAAGGCCAAAATTGTAATGCCATCTCTTAGTGGTAAGAATGCATTTTTGCATAATGCAATCTATTTATTCTTACCCATCTAGTCTGCTGTGTCTGTATAATTCCGACAAATTGCATCTGGGTGTGTGCATGTGTGACATACTGGTGTATATTGATTACACTTGTGTAAATTTCTTCTTTCCGTATTGGGATCTCAGCTTAGTCTAATGGGAATTTAGCCTTGTCTATGTATGCTTAATGAAGTGATTAGATTTGGTAGGTCCACAGGCATTTATCTGCACAAATTAATTTAAATGAGAGTCTTGTGTTTATTTATTTTTTATTATTAATTATTAGAGAGAGAGAGAAATGGAGGAGGTTAGAGAGGAAGAGAGAGAGAGAGAGAGAGAGAGAGAGAGACATTGATTTGTTGTCCTACTTATTTGTGCACTCATTGGTTGACTCTTGTGTGTGTGCCCTGACTGAGAATTGAACATGTAGCCTTGGCTTAGTTTTTTGCTTAGTGAAGGAGGAGAGAAAAGGTTGGTAGCCTGGTGAATGCAGAGAGAGGGGGCTGGGAGAAGGGAGAACAATCAACAGCAGAAGAGTAGAATGGGTAACACAGCCTTTCTTGATCGCACCATTTATTAGGTCTCGGAAGCAGACCCTGGGGGAGAAGGCAGAGAAGAGAAGGGGAATGTTAGAAATGACAAGCAGAGGGGTACGCTTCTGTCTCAGACACTTCAGAGAGAAATGTTGGTGACAACAGCTAAAATACATCTGTTCTCATGCGATAACTTGTGAATCTTAACAATAAATAGATGAGTTAGCTATAGCTAGACAACAAACCATCCTCCCCAAAGCAGTGGCTTTAAACAACCATATGTTATTTTTCACAAGTCTATGAGTTGTTTGGGCAGTTCTTCTGAATTGGGTTGGTCTTGATCCAACAGTTCCTACAGTCTCCCTGGGCCCTGGGTGATGGTGGGAGTTAGTGAATCTACAATAGTCTTAGCTGAGCAAACTACCTTTGTTTCACACGTCTCATCCTCTAGCACTCTGGTCCAGGCATGTTTTTGCAGTACTTTGACAAGGCTCTGTTTACATAAACTTTGTTATGATCTCCTTGGACAAAATCAACCACATGGCCCAAGCCCTGAGTCAGTGGGTTTACTGTCAAAGGCTACATGGACTCAGGGAGGAGTGGAAACTTTTTGTAGTCAATCAACTGCATGTAAGCAAACTTTCTTCAGGCTCTCAGGTGAGAGAGTCGTGCAGAGTTGAGGAGTGGAACATTCTCTCTGTTTCTGACCAGAACACAGCCAGGCCCTGATGTAATGTGTACTGCAAAAAATACACAGCAGGCTTTGGGAAGGAGCACTCTCTCTCCTCACTGCTGAGATGCTGGTAGAAGCATGTGATGAGTCAGTTACTCCATGAGCAGAGCCTTCCCGATGTTCCACTTTGGGCCTGTAGTAAGAGTTGTACATAAATATTTGGTAGTTTATTTTGAGGGCCCTTGGAGTGAATCATCCTTAGCAGGAGCACATTATTCCCTTTCAGGGTCCTGAGTGTCATGTTTATGGTGAGCAACTGCCCCCAGCGATGGGGCGGGAGACAGCAGGGAAAGGACCAGAATAGAAGGAGAAGCGTTAACTTGCTAAGTATAGGTGGATACAAAAAAATACTTGGAACAAGACATTAGCTGGATGATACTGAGGACCGACCATCATGCAAACAAGAGCTTGGAACAGCAACATGTGGGTGTTCAGGCAAAGGAGACCTCAGGCTGATGTAACATGGAACATCCCAGCTTTATTTATGTATGTATTTGTAAAGGTCCATGCATTGCAAAATATGGTATGACCTAGATTTCTTACCAATGAAGATAAGATTTATTTCCCTAGTTAGAAAGGTTTTGATCTCATTCGTTTGAAATGGGTAATGCTTAGTAGGCTTTTTTTATTCACATATTTTTGTAAGAAGCAGCATGGAAGAAGGAGGAGGAAAATATTCTGCACTGGCATGAGGCAAACCTGAATCAGCAGCTTAATGTTTCCTTCCAAATGGTTCAACTTTGGCAAATTGCCTAATCTCTCTATAGCTGTGTTTCTCATCTGTGGAATGGGAATAACCACACCTTTTCATGTGGTTGCAGGAAGGATTGCAAAAAAGCATGCAAGATAGCTGAGACATCACAGGTTTCTAATAAGTTGTTTTCATCATAAAATTTCATACATGACAACTAGAGGCCAGGTGTGGTTCTTCATGCTATAGATTCAAAATCAGTCAATGGTCCCAGAACCTCACATACAGATCTAATGAATAAACACATGAGTAGTAATAGCCTGTCTTCCCCTACACAGCAGTGAGTTCTTGAGGTCACAGTGCTGCGTTTTTCTTTGTAGACCCAGGATCTCCAGCATTTGGCACAGAGCTTGATGAGTCAATGCCTTTTCAATTGAATTGTATTGTATCTCAGAGGTCTGGTCTTTCTTATCATTATTAATGTAGAATCTCAAACAGAATAGATGTTGAGTACATTTTGGAAGACTGACTGAGTGATCAAGAGAGAAGGAAAAAAGGAAAAGAAAAAGGAAGGAAGGAAGGAAGGGAGGGAGGGAGGAAGGAAGGAAGGAAGGAAGGGGGAAGGAAAGGGAATGGGAGAAATGGGAGGAAGGGAGGAACAAAGGAAGGAGAAGAAATAAGAGAGTGAAAGAGAGAAAGAAAGAAACATACAGATGATGAAAAAGAGAGCCCTCCTCTTCCCGTCTCTCCCACCAGAATTCTTGAGTATGTGCTGCAGAGAAACATCATGGCCAACCTCTGAGTGCCACACTGCAGGAGTAAATGGGCAGGCAACAAAATATTACCTTGGCAACCCAGGTAAGGAAGGTAGAGAAGGCCTTCTAATTCTCTAGTTCCCTATCTTCTTGGAATGAGGTTGCTTTCTTTCTTTTTTTCTATTTTTTAACCCTTTGATTGATGGCCAATCCCCCCCCCTCTCCTGCTCCCAGTGCTCATGTATGCTCATCTCAGATACCAAGCTCTCCCCCAGTCTTTTTCTCTCAACACCAACACAGGGGTAATTTATCTTCCCCTGGCTAAGCCACTCTGGGGAGCTCCAGTCTCCCCCTTGCCTTGCTGCCTGCTCTACCCTAACCTCTCACCACCCAGCCACTGCCCCTCTCAGCCCTTGCTCCTACCCCTCAGTTGTCAGAATGTGTGGAAACTAATTGATTCAGGAAAGGAGAACCCGGGGGGTTGTAGTAAATCAAAACATTCCATTCATACTGTCCCAGCTTTCAAGGAGAACAGGGAGTCCTCAAAAACTAAAGATAAATAAAATAAATAAGGAGGAGAAACTAGCCCCGGAGGGCAGGGGCAAAGGCAGGAAAATAGGAAGGAGAGGAGGAGATCTGAAAAATTGGATTTAAGGTTCATGTATTAGAAATCTGGCCCATGTGCTTCTTGGGGCGATGTTGTTGCATGAAATAAATACTGCCTTGGGTTTTTGATGAAACTATTGCCATATGTTGTGGGGCTGGAAAGTTGCCCACCCCTTCTCTGCACCCCCCTCCCCAACTCGCCACTTACCCCCGCCCCTGTTGATTCACTTAAGGCTCTGATTAAGTTTGGTGAAATCCATATTGTTGCCGTCACTTTCCTATATGTTACAAATGGACTGGAGAGGGAAAGCTTGCTGCCAGCCAGTGGAGAAGGGAGACCCAGTCCTCGCTAGATGCCAAGAGTACAGGCTTTCAGATGCACGCACTGCTTTCTGTCTGCATGTGCAGAAACACTGGGAAACCCCAAGGAGGTCTGTAGGCTGCCCTGGAAGATGTAGGAGACACAGATCCCTACGGGATGGAAGAGTGGAAGTTGTGGGCATGCAGAATCGAGCCCAATGGGAGGGAGATACGAAAATCTTCACAGCAATTAGAAATATTCTAAAATAAAACAAACGTCTCCAGGAGGTAAAAGCTTTCCGTAATTTGCCATGTTTGAGGACACATGTCCAGATGTTGTTGAAGGAGATTATGTATTGCATGAAGGCTTGGCCTAGATCTGTAGTTTACCAACTTTTAAGATGATGGAAACTTTCCTGTTTGTTTATATTTAAGCAAACTACTGGAATCTCCAACATGTGTATATGTGTGTATACACACACACACACACACACACACACACACACACACACACACACACACACACACACACACACATACACACAGCAGCAGCAGCAGCTATGGACTTTGTTTCCTGAAAATGATTTAATATTTTCATTGTCTTAAATAATATATATAAAAAACATGAACATGGAATCTGGAGTTATATGATGGTACAGTATTGACAAAGTCCTGATTGACAAAGATGCGGTTGTCTATAACAGCATTAAAAAACAAAAAATAAATGAAAAAAAAACACCTTGCCTTGAAGTCTTGATATTTTTAAAATAAGACATGGTTGGAGTCTCACTGGTGGTAGCACAGTAGAGAGAGTGTTGACCCGGGACACTGAGGTCCCAGGTTGGAAACCCCAAGGTTGCCAGCTTGAGCGTGGGCTCATCAACATGATCCTATGGTCGCTGGCTTGAGCAAAGGGTTACTGGCTCTGTTAGGGTAAAACACGTATGAGAAGCAATCAATGAACAAATAAAGTGACACAACTAGGAGTTGATGCTTCTCATTTCTCTCCCTTCTTGTCTCTCTTTCTCTCTCTCTATTGCTAAAACAGAGAAAGGAAGAGAAAGAGAGATGGTTAAAGAAATTGTGAGCAGAGTTCTGTAAAAGCAGTAAACTGAGCAGTCCAAGTTAGCTCATTTGAAATATCTCAACATTTAGTGTAGAACCAACTTATTTATCATATTGCATAAGGTAAACATCTGTACAGTCCCCCGAATCAATGGGGATCCTTGGAACATAGTTTTAAAACTACTGCATAGATCTGTGAGCAGTCACTTACTTCTGAAGTTGTAAGAGTTTTGAGTATACTAAAGAGAGAGGGATTTCTTTTCTATGGGATGGGCTGAATGAGTTCTGATTTTTTTTTTTTTAGCAGTGTGGATTTTGTTCATGGAGATAGTGTTTAGGAAGTTACTGCCCCTGATAATACTTATGGGGACAGATAATCTTTTTTAAAACTAAGAGAAGTAACTTAGCTCCACTGATCAAAGCCAATGTTGTCATTAAGTCATGTGAGAGAATCAATAAGGAATCATCTCAGATATGTGTCTTAGTTCAAGAATTCAAGAATCCCAGAAGCAGATTGTGAGGCAAGAGTTTGAGAGTGGCAGTAGTTTATTTGGTATGTAATCAGTAGAAACACCAGTGCGGGTGTGGGGAAATACAAAATACAGACAAGGAAGAGAGGAGATCAATAAAGCAGATCACCACTTGTGTGGGCAGCTGGAACTCTTATTCCACTGGAGAAATCTGGGAGCCAGTGTTGAACACGCACTACACATGATCCGATAGGACCCAGTCCACACTTATTAGAATCCTACTATTAAAAACAAAAGAAAAAACATACTAACAGAAAATAAAAATTGTTGATGAGGAAGTAGAGAAACTGGACCCCTGTGTACTGTTACTGAGAATGTAGAAATGGTACAGCTATAATGAAAAATGGGGTGATAATTCCTCTTTTTAAGAAATTAAAAATAGAATTACGGAGTGATTCGGTAATTCTACTTCTGAGTGTATATCCCAAAGAATTGAAAACATGGACCCAAATGGACATGTGTACACTCATATTCATAAACATATTATTCACAAACATGGCAGCGACCCAAGTGTCCATCCACAGATAAATTAATAATGAAAATGTGAATAATGCTGCAATAAATATAGGGGTGCATATATGTTTGCAGTAAATGCTTTCAAATTTTGAAAACTATGTAATTTTTTTAATTTATATAGTTTCTAACCAATGTCAGTCCAATAAATTTAACTTATAATACAATAAATAAAATAATAAAAATAAAAAAATAAAGAAAATCTAGTATATCCATAAAATGGAATATTATTTAGCCTTTAAAAAAATCCTGCAACTTGGGACCCCATGGATGAACCTGGAGGTCATTGTGTTAAGTGGACTAAGCCAGACAAGAAAGACTCATCTATATGATCTCACTTATATGGAGACTCTAAGCTAGACAAACTCATAGACGCAGAGAGTAGAATGGTGGCTGCCAGGGGCTCGGCACAGAGATAAAGGGAGAAGTTATGGTCAAAGGGTACAAAATTTTGTTTATGCAAGGCAACTAATTTCTGGAGACTTAATATACAGCATAGTGCCTATAACTAACAGTAGCATATTGTATACATACAATTCCTAAGAGAGTAGGTTTTTATGGTTAGTGTTCTTACCAATCATCATCATAATAACAATAATAATTATTATTATAAAGGTGGTTCGGAGGAAACTTTGGGAAGTAGGGATAGGTTTATGGCTTGGGGGCTGATGATGTTTTTACAGATGTATACTTATTCCCAAATTTCACTTGCATACATTAATTGTGGACAGTTTTTTACATATTGATTGTACCTCAATAAATGAGTCCAGAATTTCTTTAGCAGTGTGGAGTATGTTCATGGAGGTAGTGTTTAGTTGTTGTTGTTTTTAAGTGCTGAATAAAGTGATGTTCTTTTTTTTAATGCAGCTATGGAGTCTTAGAATGATTTTATACTTTTCTGAGCCTTGATGTTTTCATCTGTAGGACTGAGATGATAGTACTGACAGAGAGTGGGTAATTGTCGTTGTGTCTGCCACGAGTGTGAACTTGTTCTCAGTTCTGAAGACTTCATTGGGAGTTTTGGAGAGAAGTAGGAAGCCTATTTGAAGAATGTGTCCCTTTCGAGGTCCTGGTCCAGCAGGTGTGACCTGGATCTGGCTGACTGGAAGCTCAGGCTTTTGAGACTGAGTGAATGGTACAGAGATGAGGAGCACAGGAGAGGGGATCTTTCTTTGGGGCACAGGTGTCCAGGAGCAGAGTCTGCATCCATAGGTGGTAGAGACCTTCAGAGGCCCCTGTGTCTGCTGCCCAGAAACAGGCTGTTGCTTAAGACAGGCAGAGGTGACTTCTGTTGTTGCTGAAACGATTCCCACCTCTTAGGGTTCTTGTGGGAATTAAATAAAATTTCATATGTAAAGCATCTTGTACAGCCTCTGGCAGAGAATAGTATGGTTGCTTCCCCTCTATGACAAAGCAGGGACTTTTAAACAGAACTGCAGACTTTGGAGTGCAAGCTATTGGCTTTTCCTTTTCCTTCCATCCATCCATCACGTCCTCTCCCACATTCACTTCATGAATTCTTCCAGGAAAAACAAAAAGGTGAGCATTCACAGAAGTTTGTTCCATGACTTAATTCTATCCAGGAGAAAGCAAAGAATGATGAATGTTTAAAGTTTGGTTATAGTTTATTGACATCATCTATCATAGTGGTTTTGGGATATTTTTCTGTTTCTTACCAGTAGACACATTTCCCCCCCTCCGAGTGAAATTCTATACTGAACCCCAATATATGAATTCAAAGTTAAGTTGAAATTTTGTCTCTGCTTTTCAGTATATTCTTGTTTTCCTGAGTATGACTTTCTGCTACTGTGCTGTACTAATATGTCCTCTGTTTTATCCCACTTTCTTAGTTCTTCATCTGCATCACTGCCTCCCTAGGTCCTTTCTCATGTTTACACAAATTGTAACATCATGCACCTGGTAGCCATTCGATGACTATCAAAAGAAAGGATGTAATAGTGGTAGGGTACAATGTTTTCACCGCTATCTTAGCTCCTAGTAAATTGTAATCCAAAGTAGCACTTTCCTGGTGTTATTACAAACTTTCTGTATCATATTCTGTGGGCAAAGAGAAGGGGAACTATTGAGATAATTGGAAGACAGTAATTTATAATCTCATGAAATCCAGGAATTAAGGGAAAAATTGATTAGAGTTAAATGACAATGAGTAGAGTATTGGGGTACCTTTTATGCTTGTATTAAATGAGTTGTAAAAATATTACATAGAATTCCAAAATACCTTTCATCTGGCTTCCCTCAATGACAACATCTCACATAATTGCGGCACATTAAAATTAGGAAATTCCCAGTGGTACAACATTCCTAAACTACCTTTCTTATTTACATTTCACAAGTTTTTACACGCGCCCTTATTGGTGTGCAGTTTTATAAAATTTTATGGCATATGTAGATTTGTATAACCACAACCACAATCAAGATATAGAACTGTTCCTTCACCCCCAAAACTCCCTAATTCTACCCCTTAGTAGATATATCCTCCCCCAACCTTGATGTTGATGACCACTGACCTGTGTCCATCACTAGGCCGCTTTGAGAATGTTATATGAACGGAATCATAGAATATGTATCTTTGAAGATTTTTAAGAAAACTCTGCCCAATGATTGTGAGATTTATCCAAGTTGTTGTCTCTGTCAATAGTTTGTGCCTTTCTGTTGCTGAGTTTCATTGTGTAGATGTGCTACAATTTATCAAAGGACATTTAGGTTGTTTCCAATGTTTTGAACTTGAAAATGAGGTACTATGAACATTTATATACAGGCTTCTGTGTCATGGTAAGACATTTCTCTGGGGAAGATACCCAGAAGTGCCATTAGTGGGTCACATGATAAGTGTATGTTTGACACTTTAAGAAGCTGCTAAGCTGTTTTCCAAAGTGACTGTAACATTAGAATTCTCTCCAGCAGTGTAACAGATATTCGCCTGCATTGCATTCTCGCCAGCACTTAACATTACTTTACTTTCAGTTACTTTATTAAGTGTGCAGTGGCATCGCATGGTAGCTTTAATTTGCATTTCTCTAATGGCAAATGATGTTGAACATCTCTGTATAGTTCTTTACCCCCTACACACCCTACTTAGTGAAGTAACTGTACAAATCCTTTGCCATCTTTTTATAGGGTTGCTTATTTTCTTACTGCTGAGTTTAGAGCATCCTTTATATATTCTAGGTACAAATTCCCCATCATAAATAAATCACAAATATTTTCTCCTAGTTTATGGCTTATCTACTCGTTCTTTTTGTCGTGCCTTGAACAGAGCTAACATTTTTAACTTTTATGAAGTCCCCAGTATAATATACCTTTTCTGTTTTTCATAGATCATGCTTCCCGTGTCACATCTAAGAATTCTTTACTTGACTTTACATCAGAAAAATTTTCTCCCATGTAGTGTTTTATAATTACATGTATTACATTTAGATCGATGATTCATTTTGAGTTCATTTTTGTATAAAATGTGAGATTTAGTTCAAGGCTCATTTACTTTTGGTTTTTGAATGCTCAGTTGTTTTAACACCACTTGTGAAAAGGATATCTTTTCTCTATTGAATTGTTTTTGCACTTTGTCCAAAGTTAAGCTGAACATCTTTGTGTGAATCTCTTTCTAGGTGCTCTGTTTTGTTTCATTGATCTATGTGGCTATCCCTCCATCAACTATACACTGTAAAACAATTGTAAATATAAGTTTGAAAACCAAGCAGTGTAATTTCCCCAACTTTATTCTTCTTATTCAAAATTATTTTAGCTATTGCAGTTCCTTTGGCTTTCCTTAAAAATTTTAAATCAGCTTGTCTATAACTACAAATATACCCCTGGGAATTAATAGAATTGCATTGAACCTATAGATCAATTTGGGGAGAATTGACATTTGTATTTTGTTGAATTTTCCAATTCACAAACATAGGCTGTTTCCCAATTGAAGACATTTCTCAATAAATTATTTCACAAGTGTTTTTGCAGTTTTTAGCTATTAATAGAGATGCTATATATCTTTTGTTCAATTTATACCTAAACTTTCAAGTATTTTTCAAGTATTTATATAGTATTTTGTTCTTAACTTGGGTTTATAATTGTTCATTGTTAGGATATAAAAATATGAATGATTCCTTTTCTGTTGACTTTGTATCCTACAAACCTTACTAAAATCACCTAATAGTTCATGAAGTTCTTTTATAGAAGCATTGCAATTCTTTTGTTCTTTTTAAAAATGTTTTCAGTAAATGCATTTCTTAGGGAAGGGAGGACTGACTAAAGCATGATGTTATCACTACACATATTCCCTTTTAGGAGCAGAAAAGTAAGACTCAGAGTCTTAGGTTCATGTGGGAGAAAAAGACAGCTATCCAGGGTTAAGAGAAATGCATAGTTACTAGAATGCACTTGTACATCTAAATGTTTTAAGGATATAATGTAAGACCTAAAACTATAAAACTCCCGGATGAAAAAAATAGGCAGTAAACGCTGTGATGTCTCTCTTAGCATTTTCATTATTATTTGTTGGATATGGCTCCTTGGGCAACAGCAACAAAAGAAAAAATAAACAAATGGGACTACATGAAACTAAAAAGTTTTGTACTGAGATGGAAACCATTAACAAAATACAAAGACAAGCTACTGAATGGGAAAAGATATGAGCCAATGAGACATTTGTTATGGGATTAATATCCAAAATAGATGAGGAACTCATACGACTTAACACTAAAAAACCCCAAACAATCCAATTAAAAATGGGCAGAGGTCCTGAGTAGACACTTATCTAAGGAGGACATACAGATGGCTAACAGACATATGAAAAGCTGCTCAACATCACTTCTCATCAGGGAAATGTAAATTAAAACCACAATGAGGTATCACCTCACACCTGTCAGGATGGCTATCATTAATATATCAACAAATTACAAGTACTGGCGAAGATGTGGAGAAAAGGGAATCCTTGTTCTCTGTTGGTGGGATTGTAAATTAGTTCAACCACTATGGAAAGCAATATGGAGATTCCTCAAAAATTAAAAATAGAGCTGCTATATGACCTAGCAATTCCACTTTTGGGTATTTATCTGAAGAAAACAAAAGCACTAACTTGAAAGTTATATGCACCTCTATGTTCTTTGTAGTGTTACTGGTAATAGCCAAGATTTGGAAGCAATGTAGATGTCCATCAGTGGATGAGTGGATAAGATGTGCTATCTAAAATACACTTTTATTCAAAGTAGATGTGAGAAAAGAACCAATAAAGGTCAGTAACACCTCAATTCAATGAATATATAAATGCAATAAAATAAATTTTCTGGCTTTTATGATTGACCTATTATAGTCAATGTGTTGGTGTCTAGACTGGGTATATGAGGCAAGCAGCTACCACTCTTCATTTAAATACTACAACTTAAAGTCGATGAGGCTTGCTGCTCTCTGAGAGAACACATTCTATGACACCTTGTCGTTAACCCTTCATTGCAAACTTATGTTTAAAATGTCTTCTTCGTTTATTACATAGATTAATAGTACACAATGCAGATTCAAGAAGACCTCCTTTGAAGAGCTGGTTTTAGTACTTACTGAATGACTTTGAGTGAATTACTGGATCTCTGCTCCTCAGTTTCCTCATCTGCAAAATGGGAATGCTCCAGAATATTTCATTTTAGATGTAGATGTCCTAGATACTGTAATGCAATGATGTCAATGTCACTGTTCCCATTTTAAGACCCCTGAGCTAAGGGGTGGACTGAGGACCTTACTCAAGATCACACTATAAATAACAAGCCGAGGGGACACTTGTGCCAAACAAAGGTTTATAGAACTCTGAAGCCCATGTATTTAATATGAATTATAGATAGTCCCAAGTGGCAGAATAAGGAGGCTGATAAAGTGTAGTGAGACCACTGAGGAGAGATGAGAGGGGCTGTGCATGACAAGGTCCTATTTTAGCCATGGAAGAGGGAGAATTACCTGCCAGGAGCTTCTTGACTCATTGCAATTATTTGTAAATGTGACCATTAACAGTGGGGCCATCTGGAGACACCTGCATGCATTAAAAAATAGCATCACTAATGAATTTTAATTTAAGTTCAAGGGTCTAAAATAGAATTGGATTTTTCATTTGGGAGATAGTTTCCTCCAAACTACAAACAGAAATTTCACTGAAAATAAAATGGTGACAGATGCAAAGATCCAGGAGAAATTGGAAAACAAAAATTCCATTTTCTTTCTTTCACAGATAGGTGTGGGACTAAATTAAGAGACATTTCAGCCACCTTTTTTCTTTACTATATTATAAAAATAAGAAGAAACAAAGAAGAAAACATTAGCTGAGTGAATGATGTATGCAGACAACAGTTCTATCAAGTAGATGCCTGTCCCATCTTAAAGATAGGGCTCAAAGAAGTGATGGGCTGATTGATTGATTGATTGATTGATCTTTGTCGAGTCAGTAAACCAAGAGTTGGTACCCAATTGCAGGCTTCCCTGATTCCAAAGGTTTGCTCTGTCCGATGCTGCCTGCTGTTCTTTAAAGAACAAACAGCCCTTTTGGGTTTGATTCGGAGGAATGACTTACCAATATTTCAAAGAAATTATATCATGGCTATGCTGTGTGGCGTTATTACTACCAACAGAACCAAGGAATCACTAGCATCTCTAACCAGGTGGTATAACTGCTTCTGCCATGGTTGTCTTGTCCACTTTCCATCCAGAGTTTGGATTAAATATTCATTCACCATTAAAATATTCATGTCGTCCTACTGTTTCTGTAACAAATATTAATTTCTAATGGCATTTCCAGGTGATGCATATGTTATACATTTTCTATCCCACCAGAAACTGTCTTCTGGCCCCTTTTGTTCACAGTTATGTTCCTTCCTCTTGGCTGCAGAAGTCTGGAAGGCAGCAGGAGAGAGGACATTGATTTGCAAGCCACACCCGTGCCCAATCCCTGCCCTCCTTCCTTCTTGTGGCTGTGTTGTCTCTGGTCCAGGGGATGCTCCCACCAGCAACTCAGGAAGCCAGTGGGCAAGGTAAGGGGAAACCACTGCGGCCAGAACCACTAAGTAAAACTCGCAGACATGCCTGCGTGTCAGGACCTCAGATGGATCGTTTCATCCTGAACTGTCTCAACATCACTCATTTGTCCTTTCTCCATACATGGATTCAGTCCCCTCCCCAATTTTTTATCTGTTTTCTGATTAGAAGAATATCATATTCACATCCTGGGGGTAAAAAAAAGGCAATTCTTACAAAGAAAAGGCTCCACTTAATCATCTCAAAGCATTTTCTTCGCAGATATGGTGCTTAGAATGTCCGGTGGTGCTTGTCAGGATGTAAAACCATTGGTCTATGGTAGGCCCTCTTCACCAGTATCTGGATGAGGGGGTGTGTTTAAGGCCTAGATGACTATAGGACATTCCAGAGTCTGAGAAGCTCCAGGATCACTGGTGGGGTAAGTAGGCTTTGGTTTCAGACTTGGACTTGACTTCACTCATTATTCACTCTGGGACTCTGAGTTCATTACTTTGTTGTTTCCCTATTGATAAAAATGGGGATAACAATAATACTTCATTCCATCAAAGGCACTACCCATACCCATCACCTGCAAAACTTTCCTTCTGGCCCACTTTCTAAAAAGCCACTTAATAATAAGACGTGACTTGAAATTACAATGTTGGACAATTGGGTGACATATTGTATAGAAAACATTAGCACAGTGCATGGCACATAGAGTTCCATGAATACTGCCCATTAGTAGTCATGATAGGGTCAAATTCACAGGTGAATAACATGGCCAACTGCAGCCTGTGCATAGGAAATGGCACCAGCGAACCCTGGGGTAGCTCCAGGGTCTGAGGGACTTACAAGAAACCATAAAAGAGTTTCCAAATTAGCGCTGGAGTTCAGGCAGCCTAATACGGGTCCTCCAGCATGCTCTCTATAAGGCATTAGTTAGGTTTTCAGAATGAATTGAGACTGGGATGCCGAGAGTTCCTTTTCGGCAGGCCTTGAAGGGGGCCTATTCCCTGGGCAATTGCTTGTGACTATTTCAGGCTGGTTGAAGTTGTTTCTTGCCCAGTCCTTCCCCTGGGCACCTCGCCGAAGCAGAGCTCACTGGGCTTTGCTGCTGCATCCCAGCACCTTGGGATTCATCTAGGAGTTTTGAGGGAAAAGTATTGGACTTGTAGAATTCTAGGGCTTTAGGAATGAATGTACTATCAGCTGTTTAGAACCAGACAAGTCATTTAACCTCTCACATCCTTATTTTCTACACTTTAAAAATAAGGAACACATTCTCCTTTATGTTATAAGGTTTAAATAAGAAGATATACGCAAAGCATTGAGTCATTATAGTTATACTTTCTTCTGACTGTCATTTTTAATTATTTTCTTTTGATCTATACTTCCAAGATTTTTATCTTAAAAATCTTGGCAAAATAATCACTATAATTCATCCTTTACTTTTCATTATTCACACCACCACCACCACCACTTCCTCCTAGCCGCTTAGCTTATCAACCTCTCTGGGTATAGAGAGAGATCTTTAAGTCATAAGACCACAAAATTAAATATTCCTTTGGGGTCAGAGTGGTCCAAAACAAAACTTCATAATCAATTAGATAGTTGCTTTCTTTAAAAGTTGCCACCATCAGCACCCTGCCCACCCTTCCAAAGTAACAGCTACTTAGAAGGTTGAATTATTGTTAAGTGCTATTGGAGTTCCAGAATGCTGAGGTTGCAAAACCCAAGTGTTTCAAACTTGATGTGTTGATAAAAATGGAATATATAGAGCAAGGGAAACACTGGTTTTGTCCTCATCTGTGCTGGTCGGCTCACAGCTGGAATACAGTGTCCAGTTCTGGGTTTCACACTTGGATGCCTCTGCAGACCAATGCTGGCATATTAAAGAGAGAATCATGGCAAAGGTGAGGGGGGAGAAGCCAGGTAAAAGCAGGTGAAAGAAAAAATTGGGCTGTGAAAATAGGGATAAAATGAAGGATGGGGTGGGCTGTGATTACTGTTTTCAAAAATTCGAAGAAAATATTTTCTAAGATAGACATTTCTATTTAAGTTGTTTTGTAAGATCTTTAATACAATAAAAGAGATTTCTTTGCATAATGCCTCTAAAAACCTCCCACTATTCCTAACATTTCCCCCATTAAGTAGATTGTCTTAATATGGTTGGGTAAGGTTAATTGCTATTTTAAAATTACATACACACTCATGTTTGAATTTGTAGATACATATGGAATGGCAATCAGTGTGTTGAGTCTATACTTTGTATTTAAATGAGTTACAATAATAAAATCCTAGACAGAATCTTTGAGTATCAGTGAATAAGCACACTCTATTTCTTAATAAGAAAAGTTTAATAATTTAATTTTTCTATTATGGTTTCTGCTTGACATTGCATTTTTTAGTGAGAACAATGTGCATTATTTGTATAAAAAATATATCAAATACATTAGGAAATAAAAAGAATCTGAAGGAAAAAGTGGGATTTGACATATTCTGTGAAACTGCAAATAAGTTAGAATCAGTGATTGAATTTCACGGGGTTATATGGTTGAATACATAATAAACAATTTTCTAACAACAGGGGTATCCAAAGATGGTTGACTGACCCATGAGATAGTGAACATCATTTCTGCAGATCTTCCAGGAAAGGCTGGTGGGAGGGACATTACCCATTTCAATCTCTGCGTATAGATGACATAAAAAATCTTTAAAAATGCCTGAGATTCTATGACTGAGTCATAGAGATACTGTACAAAAAGGACAATACTTTTTAAACTCTGCTCCTTAGAATAGATACATGCTAATTAAGTCTGAGAAATATTTATTTGGCTCGGTTAAACATCTTCTCAGAGGATTTACTTAATTGTTGAGTATTGTGAATCCCCAGAAATATACAGATTATATAAAATATTTTCCAGAATTGGTTTGGTTCAGTCACAGAACCCTTGCATTTACTACGCTGCTTTCCCTAGGGGAACAGTCTGTAACATTAGTGTGTGGAAACCCTGTGTGCTGGTGAGGCAGTACTGTGGGCTTTGGAGTGCATGAAAGGAAAGGGCTCAAATCCTCACTCTGCCTTTTACCTTCCATGTGTCTTTGAACAAGTTCTATTTCTCTAAGCCCACAAGGTTTGAAAGACACCGAGCATAATACTCGGGATATTGTAAGAATATGATTAATGTTAACTATCATCATCATCATCATCATCAATATTATCATCACTAGCAACATCATCATCATTCTCATCATCGATATTATTGACAGGATCTGATAGGGGTTCTGCTTCTTTTATTCAATACTGAATACAGGGAAATTTTTGTGACCTTAGCTTTCTGTAGGTGAATTTGAAAATGTAAGTTTAATTTTAAAATATGCATGTTCCCTGGCTCCTCTAATCTTCTCCAAGGAAGTACTTTTCAAGAACATTTGCATATATGTACAAACATACCAGTACACTGGGCAACTGGGCATCAAATGACTAAAATAACCTAAAGGTCTAACTCTAGAGGACTAGTCATCAAAAAGAAACAGAACAAAACAAAACTTTCCACTGTGGAATTCAATGCGGTCATTAAAAAGAAAGATATAGATCCATTGACATGAAAAGATTCTTCATGGCTGTGTTCCAGTGCCTGGATCATAGTGTCTGGCTCATTGCAGGCAATCACTAAGTATTTTTGAAATACAATGAATCAATATTATGATATATTTCTGAGGAAAAAAAGCAAGTTGCAAAACAAAAGCATATGTATTTCTGTGTGCATGCGTGTGTGTGTATGACATGCACATATACATGTGTAGACATGCATATGTGTGTATATACACATATACACAATAATAAAGTATATCTGTCTATCTATCTATCTATCTATCTATCTATCTATCTATCTATCTATCTAATATAGCATACAAAATATATATATGTGTATCAATAGCTGAGGATGTGAATCAAACCTTGGCCCAAACCTAAATTCCAGGTTTTAATGTTGGAAAGCCTTCCCTATGATTTCTGTAACTCCCAGGACCTTCTTCCTTTGTTTTTCTCTACATACTCATGCTGCTTCCATTACACCCATTTGAACTTGGGATGCAAAACTCAATCCTCTTACTTGTGTTTCCAAGAATCAACTCACACTCAAGTCTTTTCTTATTTTTGTTGACATTGCTGAAGATCTGCAGAATTCTTGTGCATACAGAGTGGCAGGGAAACAAACCTAGCGTTCTGCCATCTTCCTGGCCTCAACATGACTTCTTTCCTCTTTCCCCAGACCCTCCCCTCCTCTCCCACCTCCAGAGCAACAACCTAATTCTGGTGTTTGTTTCCTCCCAACACCTATTTTCTTATTGAAGAGGTTGCTTCCTAACTCAGACATATTCCTAAACAGATGCCCTTTACATAATGAATCCCACAGAATACATTTTTTCCATCTAATTACAATGATAAATGTATAGACAAGAGTATAAGCGTACACCTTAACCATTAATAGTTACACTCTTTAGGCTGGGAGCTTGTAGATATTGGGGCACATGGTTGACAAAGGAATTTTATATTCTTATGGATGTATTTCTCTATTTCTTGAATTTTCTTTGTATGTTTGTAAACAAAAGTATTAAAGGAGAGACAGCCAATGAATTGTTTCTACTGTCTGAATAAAAGGACATGTGACAAAGACAAACTGAGCTTCTTCAGGGACAAAACATTGCAGCAGAAGAGATGAGAAACCAACTCAAGAGGGGACTTGCCTCTGCTCCAACTGATTGAACTTTGAACCCAGTATGTTGGGGAAGAGAGCTTGAACCTTCTCCGGTGATCTAGCACAGACACACGAGCAGCCAAAACCCAGCCTTTCTATATTAAGCAGATGTTATGCCTGAAAGTAAAAGCCCTTCGATTTAGTCATGAGAAGAGCATGTTGTTCAAATAAAAGTCCCGGCTAATACTGTGGTTCTACACCTGCAAGTGCTAGCTCTGCTGAGAAGCTTTTCAGCAACTCTCCATTATGCTAAAGAGCTGTGGACGCGTCGGATACTTGGATGCTGAGATAATAACACCGATGGCATTGGAACATTTCAGAGCTGTGACTAATCTCTGCTTCCTTCTCCTTTCTCATGCTTGAAATTAAAAACTTCTCTCTCTTTCAGGGAGTTGATTTCCATAGAAAATGTTACTAATTGATAGCCCACAGGATGTGAAGTATGCATTTTTCTTGGAGGCCCAAGAAGTCCAGAGGGATGTTCTTTGGCTTTACATCTTGCTCTGGCCTCAGAGGCTCATGGGGAAGCAGCAGAGGAATAGAAATCACAATGAAGACAATATATTAAATAATAACAATGGCAGCTAAAATTTGAGGGCTACATGCTACGTTTGGCAACAAATAATTTTATGTGCAAGAACCGATTCAGCCTTTCAACAGCCTATTAGAAACATGTCATCTTTTTTATGCTTCTTTTACAGGTGAAGAAACTGAGGCTCAGTTAGGTTAATGTGCCCCAGATGGGTGAATCAACTAGACTGTCTCATACAAATGAGCCTCGACAAGAGCTGTTCACTTTACCAAGTGACTCAAAACCTTAAAATCTGGTACTCAAAGGATGCTCAGGGACAAGAGTTCAATCTCTTTGTTTTACAGATAAGATAGAGATATCCAGAATGGTACTCAACAGCAGGATATCACAGAGGAGAGTTAGCTGCGGTGAGGCCAGTAAACTCTATCTAATACAACCCTGCTACTCTGGCGTATAACAGTCAGTCCAAAAGACAGGAAGTCCTCAAGATTCTTACCACTCTGCTTAGACTCACCAACATCTTTGCAAACCAGCTCCCGGCATTTAAAATGAGCTTCTCCCAAGACAACCTTCCTCCCAAGAAGAGGGGCCTCCACATTCTAGGAAGAACCCTCATTTGTCCCCCAATGAGATTTCCCAAATGGACCAAACAGACAGGAAGAGTGCTGGCTCTGTGGCATCTGGTTGGAGAACAGGAACAGATTGCTGGCATGTTCTGAAGAGCCCATTAAATTTCACTGAATTATTCAGTCTTTTCCTTGCTCCTCACAGAGTGGTCTGTCTTCTATGGTTCCATTCAGATCTTTCTAACACTCCAATCCTCAGGAAGACAGTCATGCTTTCCAAGCATTCCTGCATAGCTGAGCATGAACAGAAATGCCTTGATCAGGCCAGCTTGGATTCCATTTTATCTTATGCCAGCACACCACTGGGAAAAGCACGAGTGTCAACAAATGAACATTCAACTTCCAGTCATTTCTTTTACTACTTTAATTAGGTATGATAGATAGTTCTCCCATCATTACCTCCAAAAACTTGGGCATGCCACTTTACTCCACTAAGTCAAATATCCTCACCTCTAGTTTTACAAATGAGCTATGACATCACTTAAACTAAATCAGATGGGTGTTGATGGGGCTAAGTAGAAATAAATAGATACATAGCTGCTTGTAAACAAAGACGAATAAAACAAACACAATGAAGACGTTGATTAAATACTATTATAGCATTATGGAGTATGACATGCTGGAGGGATTCTTCCAATCTGTCTAAATTTTCATCATTAACTTTTGTGGGATTTGACACATCTCAAAAAAGAAGGAAACTACAATACATGGAAAATTGCCTTCAAAGAATTTTAGATCACAAGGGTGTGAAATGACCATTCTCCTGAGCATCACAGTCCAGGATGCTGTGTTTACTATTCAGAAACTCACTCCCATAGGGTGCAGAGATCAATGACTCAGTTTTGTTTCCTTGGATTTTTTGAATATCACTATTTTCTTAAGTTGCTATTTCTTTCCACTCATGTACACCTTTGCATAAGGTGGAGGGGAAGACACTTAGGGGATGTGTGCATGTATGTCATTTATGTTTCAAATTACCCACCTGAGCTACAAGGGTCATCCTGGAACTGAGCACATGAAACAAAAATGGTTTATATCTTTGAAAGACAAACGTGAATGAGAGAGACATAAATGTGATGAAGATTGAACAGGAGAGGATTGAGCAATTGACTGGCATGACTCATCCTTACCTCATTCATTTTTAACAACAACAACAACAATAACAGCCTGCGGAATGGGTCCTATGTGTCAGAGTTTTATTTGCATCATCTCATGTAATTTTCCTAATAAACCTTAATACCCACTTCTAAGGGATAAATAAACTGAGGATGAAACATACTAAGCAATTTACTCAAGATCGCAAAACGAACGAGGGATAGAAACTCGATCAGAAACCAGGACTGCCCGCATACACAACCCTTCCATTCACAACACAGCAGTGTTTCTCCTTAGACGGATGGATTGTGCATGCCTTCCATTTTGGAACTGGGCTTGGCATGTAGTGAACAGCCACTAGATGAGTTAGCATGGCTGCCCAACAGGTCACCAAGCTAGAGAAATGGTGGAAACTTCAGCATAAATCAGGTTGAATGACAAGAGGATGGAATTATTGCCAACCTATTAATTATAAATCCTGCGTTTTCATCCTAGCTTGACATTGTTGAATTGAGTGATCTTGACAAAGACACTGACTCTCTCTGTACCTTGGTTTTGATGCTGGTAAATGGGGACTGTTGTACCTGCCTCACGTACTAGTGGGGTGGTTTCAGAAATCAAATGAGATGTCAGGACAACTAATTGGCAAGAGAAAGTCATTGTTACTATTACTGTTCCTTATGATTAAGAATAGCATTTATGGTATCTCTCTCTCTCTCTGAAAAATAACTGTGATATAAACTCATCTAAGCAAAGGACTAGAATGATTGTGGGCAAAGACCTGCATGGAGGGCAGTAGGAGGTATGTGGGTGAGCAAGATGAGTAATATGGGCACTTTGGGGCATGTTAAATATTACAGGAGTTTATGGGAGGCTGAATTCAACCTAGGATGACAGTGTGTGGAGTGAGGCGGAGGTGAAACAGGAGGGGATTGGGAGAAGTTAGAGATGGGAATGACTGACTCACTGTCTCACTTCTGAGTCCATCCCCTAGAGCCGCAAAACAAATACTAACTCCACGGGATAGCTTAGGACCAAAAGAAAAATAAAAGCTTCATTTAATAGATTATTAGTGGATATCTACTAAGTGCATGGGAATGGGAAGGCAGTCAAGAATAGTAATTGTAAAGAGACTAATCGTAAAGACAAAGAAATGTATTGAAAACTGACTAAAACAGCAGCTGGAATAAATTCACCACTTAATGAATGGTAGTAAGGATAGTGGTGGTGTTCATCTGATGCTCAGGGAATGTAGGATGCAGAGATGTATAATATGTAGTCCCTGACTTCAAGAAAGCTCACAGTCACTTGAACCAGTGCAAGACAAGAAAGACTTGAGAGAGGAAGAAACAAATGGGACTGTGGTAGGTTGCTTGCAAGAATGGCTCCAATGTCCTGCTCATTCTTGTACCAACACCTTTTGTAATGGTACCTGACAGTGTCCTTCACCAAGAGATGAAGTCTATCTTACCAACCCTTCAATTTGGGCCAGACTTGGGACTGGCTTGGCCAATAAAATGTGGCAGACGTGACTGCGGGCAGAAGTGACAAGAGGTCTTGCATGTTTACACTTTCTCGCTTCCATCCCTGCCAACTGCTATGAGGCACACCAGGCAGCTAGATGATGAAAGATGTGTGGCCCAGTCATCCCTGTAGCTCAAGGTGACAGTTAATAATGGTGAGGCCGTCCCAGACTAACCAGTCCCAGTCGAGCCCCCAGCAGACTATAAGAACATGGTTGAGCCCAGCTGACATTATCCAAGCCTGATCAGATCAGAACTTCCCAGTAGATCTAAAGGCTGGTGAGCAACGACAAGTTGTTTTTGTCTTAAGCCACTAAGTTTTTCGGTAGTTGGATGTGCAGAACTGATACAGAACCTGATACTCAGGTACCACCACTTTCTCCTATAATTGTCACAACTGTGAGCTTTTGGGTCACTGACCCCATTTTACAGATGAGGAGAAGAGGACTGAAGGAGGTGAGAAAGCTAGAAGTGGTTGAGTCAGGATTTCACCCAGCCTGACTCCGAATCCTATATGCATTATACTATGTCACATTTCCTTACCTAAGGTGGAAAAGTTGGTTAATGAGTTGATCGGCATGGTTGGCTCTGGGATAAGAGTTGAGACAGGCCGATGGGCTATGCACCGTCTAGGGGTGGGGCTCCTTGTAGGCATGACCAAAGTCTGAGCAAGAGCACACCAGGAGTGAAACCCACAAAGGTCAAATGGGATGATTCTCATCTAACCTCCTTAAACCATGAGAGAAAGGGAAAGTTGGATCAGCAGCCAGAAACAGGTTAGGAAACAGAAGGGATTTCAGGACAATACAGTGACACGGGTAAGGGCTGGGTACATGGTAAATCAACATCCCTGGCCAGAAAAAGATGTGACCTTAGATGAGTAAGGGGTGAAATGGTGAAATGTTAGAAGAGCATAGCCAAAGCCAAACTTAGGCCAGCTCAGGATTTCCAGTCATCCCTATGACCCCTCCAAGGAGAGAGAAAGAAGTCTGGAAGGAGTGCTTCAATGATCAGAACCCAGTATAGTCTGCGTCTTGAACTATACTCTGAAATCCTTCCTCCATCTCTTGTTATTCCTTCATTTCAAGATTCTTTCTCTTGCTCTGTAACTGAAGAAATTCATTCAAGTTTTCTCCTTGGGATTGATATTGCTGGACGTGAAATAATTCTGATCACATGGTAGGATAAGCCCTCTGGACACATAGTAGGATCACACTTTCAACCTCTCTTGTGGTTAAGTGCAGCATAGACCAGTCCTGGGGGAAGAGTTCTGAAAATAAATAATATCTATCTCTTCCATGCCAGGAATTTGATAAATGAACTTGTGACTCACCAGGGGTCTCTTTCTCTCTGCTGCAGAGACCAGTGACATTAAAGATGGTGGCTACTCCACCAATCTGTCTCTCTGAGTAAGAGCAATTAATAAAGTTTCCCTGCCAACTGATGATGGATAAGAAATAAATAAGTCTGTGTTATTTTAAGCCACTGAGAGTTGGAGGTTAGTTGTGACCAAAGCAAAACCCAATTTGTCTTAATCATTGGAGTACTCTTCTCTTTACTGGTCTAAATCAGAATTTCTCGGATTGCATCCTTTGGAATACTAGTTCTGAGAGGTTGTCTGTTAAAAAAAATTTATGGTGAACAAATTCTGGGAAACACTCACTACCCTATTCTCTTCTTAGAAAATCCCCCCAAAACACTTTGGGGCAAATTGGGATGTACTATTGTAGACCCTACCTTTGGCAAACCTATCATCTTAAAGTTTCAAACACCATGAATATGCAGCTTATTTCTAATGCGTAATGCCTACACCTAGATATCCTCACATTGAATGTGCTTCTGGTATTTTAACTTTAATATGGTGAAGCCCAAGGCTATGAGTTTATTAAATTCTACCAATCTTTGTGACTCCCCTCTTTGAGGACAAGTCTGGGGTAGATTTCTCACCCAGGATTCTGTGAAACTGAGCCAGGTCACCCTGACGACTGGCGGTCGCACCTGATGCGTTGCTGGAAAGGTGCACCTCTGCTTTGATGCTCTTCCCTAGACCTCCGTCTCATCAGTCAGTGTGTTCCACAGGTACCCAGATATTGTGTGGAGATCAGAACTCACTGAAGAAATTCCATAGAGAAAGGAGAGCAGGAAGCATTAAAATATGCATCACATTCAAAGATAATCCTTAGAGTGCTGCCTCTGTTCTAGGCGCAATGCTAAATGCTTCCCATGGATTTGTGCCTTTTACTCTTTGCTCACTCGCCCTAAGGCAGGTTACCGTTTCCATCCAATTTTACAGAGAAAAGAGAGAAGGCTCAGAGAGGTTTAGAGATGTTCCAAAGGTCCCACAGTAAAAAAAAAAAAAAAAAAAAAAAAAAAAAGAAAAAGAAAAAGCGCTGGAGCTGGAACAGAAATGTGAGCAGTATCTCCAGACTGCTATGCATTAGCCCACCTCCCCCAAGAACAAGCATGTGCTAAGTCTGTCTCTCACGTCCTGTGTTATGCTAAGTCCTTTGTAGCATTTTCACATTTAACTCCCTAAATCTGCCCCGGGAGGTAAATGCGCTCATTCATGGGAAAACTCATTTCCAGAAAGAAGAATGAACTTGTTAAAGGTTCCCGAGTGGCCAAGACTTCTTCTGTGGTTTTCTTCACTGGCTGCTTCCTGTGGAGTCCCCTAATCTCCCTCCGTTTCCTATCTGACCAGGCAGGGAGTTTGCCTAATCCTTCCACTGCCAGCTCCAGACATTATTCCATACTCACAAAACTGGGCATCTTTGAAAGCCCATCTATTATTCACTCACTGGACAAGCATGTGTGGAGATTTTACTATACACCAGCCCGTGCTGATGGGATGATGTAGAGGAGAAAGTGAGACAGAGTCCCTGTCCTCATGTAGCTCACATTCTACGGGAGGAGGGACAGTAAGTAAGCACCCCAGAGACGTAATGTAAGGAAAGTAAGATAAGGGGGAACTAGAGATAAGCAAAGCGGGTTGAAGACAGGGAGAATAAGACATGGTTGATGTCTTTTGAGTAGAATGGCCCAAGAAGACTGTTGGAGGAATTGACATTGGAGTGAGCACGTGGAACAGTCCTCAGATGTAAGAGTCTCTTTTCTCTTTTCTTTCCTCTCCCCAGTATACTTTCACATCACACCACACACCACACACCACACCACACCACACACACACAGACACAGTCATGCATTCCCACACACTTAGACAACATACACATCACCATGCACACACATGCACCCACGCATTCACACACACACGTGCACATGTGCATGCCCTGCATTACTCCACTGCCCTGAGCCATCGGTCATGGTTACTCCTGCGTGCACAGCCTGAAATTTGCAATTCTCCACTTACTGTTTGAAAAGCATTCAAAAAGTGCTTTTCCAAGATCAGTGTCCATGAGCATCATCCTGAAAGCTCACTGAAAGGTGATCTCTGGGACACAACCCAGGATGTCCCAAACCAGTAAGTCCAGGGTGGGAGCCTGTGAATCTAAACCCCAGATGTGGTGGATGCAGCATCCTGCACTTGAAACTGCTCTTGCTCTGACACCTCGGAAGGGCAGTGCCTTCTTCCTGACCAGTGGGTGGCCCAATGGCCACCTCTGGAGTCAGCAAGACTCAGGTTTCATATCTCTTCTTCGGTTTCCGTAGGCCTTGCTTATCTAATCTGTACAATGGCGGAAAGGATGCCTATCCCCTTGGGTGGCTAAAAAGATGACATGTGATAATATGCATGCAGCCTGCGATGTGAACTCTGGGGGAAACTCACTAAGTGCCGTAGTAGTCCCTCTTCGTCCCTCTCCTGACATCGTCTGAATGGTTCCACACGCACCCCTTCAGAGCCCTGAGGAAGCTCAGAAGACCCCTAGAGTTCTCTCTGCGGTTTGCAAACCCACGGACAAGAGTGAATGTCACGAGAGGCTGACTTGCCTCAGTTACGCAGAAATCTAGTGTCTGAACCAGAATAAGAGCTGAAGTGGCCAGGCTCCCCGGTATTTTTTTTCCCGACTTAGTCATCTCTATTCTCTGTTTTTAAGTTATGCTTCCCTGGTTTCCCAAGGAAAATGGGGTCCAGAGGATGCTCTATTTAGAGACATCACAGCGGTGTGAATATAGGTTAGTCCTCTTCAGTCAGATATCCCGGGTCAAAACCGTTTCCATCATCTCATTATGTCATTGCGGCATGGCCCCTAGGGCCAATATGTGCTGCATTATACATATTTATACATTTAATGTATTTTTTTTTTACAGGGACAGAGAGAGAGTCAGAGAGAGGGATAGAAAGGGACAAACAGACAGGAATGGAGAGAGGTGAGAAGCATCAATCATTAGTTTTTCATTGCGGTTGCGACACCTTAGTTGTTCATTGATTGCTTTCTCACATGTGCCTTGACCACGGACCTTCAGCAGACGGAGCCACACCTTGCTGGAGCCAGTGACCTTGGGTTCAAGCTGGCGAGCCTTTGCTCAAGCCAGATGGGCCCGCGCTCAAGCTGGCAACCTCAGATCTCAAACCTGGGTCCTCCACATCCCAGTCCAACGCTCTATCCACTGTGCCACCGCCTGGTCAGGCATATTTAATGTATTTTGACTTTACATATACTTATTATAGATATAGATGTAGATAGATATTTAAAGTTGCATATTTTCTGAGATGTTAAACAGTACAGCCTAGAAATTGTTACCACAAACCCCTACTTTCAAATACCTGTTCACTAGTTTTGTGACTTTGGGCAAGTGCTCTAAACTTGAACCTCTGTTTCTTCTACCTCTAAAATGGGGATTACGATATCCAGTTCTTAGGTTTTGTGTGTGGGCTAAAATAGGTAATGCACATTTAACATATAGCACTACGTATGACATATCGTAGACACTGAACAAGAGTGGCCATGTCTGCGTCATAGATCTTTATCACAGTTTTAAAAGTAGCTTAGAGCATCTGGGTTAACTTTGCCAGTGCACGAGTTACCTACTAACAGCTCTGATAAGAAGTTGACTGTTTGTTTCATGAATCCCGGGGACAACAAACTCAATACCTCACTAGGGAGCATCTGGTAGCACTTATTTTCCAGACAGAAACGCAAACCTCTGTTTCAGAGGAGAAAACTGAGTTTTTTTCCTACGGTGCCTGTGTTTTACTGGGCAGTGCTTTCTCCTACGGTGCCTGTTTCCTGCTGAGGATGACTATTTCGGGTCCTGCTGGCTGTCCCGCAGATCTGTACCTCGCACGGGGTCATCACCCACCTCCAGAGCCGGAGTGCTTCAGCCTGCTCTCCAGCTTGCAGGCCTAACTTATGTTCTGTCTGGGAAGGTGTCACAGCCAAAAGGTCAGGATTTTAAAACTTGTCTCTAATAAACAGAGGTGTCCTTTGAGGCTTTCTTGTACTATTTCAGGCATTTAAAATTTTAATTTATTTTTATATGCTATTTTATAGAATCCTTACAAAATGCATTTAAAGAAGATATAGCTGGTTTTTAAAAAAATTCCCCATTGCCCTGAGAGAGAAAGAATTAACTCATTGTTCTACTTAGTTGTTACATTTAATTGTATACTCATTGATTATTTCTTGTATGTGCCCTGATCCGGGATCAAACTTACAATCCTGACGCACTAGGATGGTACTTTATTCACTGAGCCACCCAGCCAGGGCCAGAACATAGAGTTTTCACCATTTTAAATATGAGGAAACTAAGGCTCAGAGAGAGTGACAGGCCATGAGATGGAAGGAAACCTAGCTAAAATAACAGAGCTAATGAAGTCTTTTCATCTAGGCATGTGTGACTCCATATT
Source organism: Rhynchonycteris naso (assembly GCA_037038555.1). Taxonomy (NCBI): domain Eukaryota; kingdom Metazoa; phylum Chordata; class Mammalia; order Chiroptera; family Emballonuridae; genus Rhynchonycteris; species Rhynchonycteris naso. The sequence continues at coordinate 17,953,273 of CM072996.1, forward strand.
TCATGGAGGAATAAGAAATTTAGAGACAAAGCAACCTCAGGGCACATCCTATACTCCATCACTGGTTAGATGGCTGGGTAATTTGGGGGAGATTCCCTAAACTCTTTGGAGTCTTAGGTTCGTCATTTATGAAACACACCAGTCTACTCCGCTGGTTCCTCAGGACACCAGACAAGGTGAGATCTGTAAAGCGTGCGGCCTAGGTGCCAGGCACAGAGCACACGCTCCCAAGACGCCGGCTTCCTGCTTTCTTGACTTTGACCTTCAGCAAGTCTTAGAAATGCCGTTACTTTTTCTTTCTTATTTCTTTCATGTCAAAAACTAATGGAAACGGAAGAATTCCAGCAAATGAGCAGCAGCAGCAATATTGCATTTAAAGGGTTACTGAACAAACAAATGCAAAAAATAAATAAATGAGTCTCTCCAGAAAGGAGAGAGGAGGTGGGAAGACAGAAGGATTTCCCTAGGGGGCTCTGAAGGCAGGGGAGCCAGAAGGCAGGGAGCACAGACAGAAGTGCAAAGACAGGACAGTGTATGATGGAGACAGGAATCGGTTGGCAGCTGGAGGAGCGGTAGCCAAAGGTGAGTACAAGGTGACAGGGGTAATTGAGGATGAAAGGCTAGGCGTGGAGATGGACGGAGGCACTGATGTGACCCCGAGAAAAGATGACTAAGCTCTCAGTGGGTAAATGACATGGCTGCATCTAAACATAAAACATGAAAAAAAAGAAAAACCCAACTTAGGTGTTTGGTGACTCAAGCCTAGGGGAGAGAGTCCTCAAACATGGATGAGAACAAAAACACCAAGGAAGAGAGAACATTTGGGGGAAGATTAATTATGTTTGAATAGTGCTGTTTATTTTTATTGCTATAACACAGCTTTACCATCCAGCTTTTTGTTTTTTTTTCTTTCTGGCAAACAGCATCGCCACCAGGAAACACCCATGGCTTTCTGTGCCTCATGCTGAGTTCCATCTGTTGTCATGTTACTCAACGGCAAATGGCACCCATGTTTTCCCTTGTGGAAAATATATTTATTTCTTGGGATGTAAAAAGAAAAACAAAAATCATACTTCTTTTGGCTTATTTGCTGTCGCAAAGGGACAATCGCCTTTAAGCCTAGATGTTTGAAATCTGATTGATTCGTTCAGCCACTGCAATAATGTTTTTTGCTGGGAAGAGACGCAGATGGAAAAGGGTTCCATCTTTGGAGGCACTGGGAAACCACTTGTAACGGAGGGGGTTACGCACCTGCAGAGGAAGGCGTGTGGGCCAGGAGTTGACATGCTTGTAGTCTTCTGTGAGCTCAGTGGCAGGCCGGCTATGGGACTTTCTGAAGGCCAGATTGGGCGTGTGGTCACATGGGCATCGATTATGGAGACACACTGGCTGGGGCTAAATATCTAACTTTTCCACTTACCAGCCGTGCCGACCTGGAGCCTGCTCTGAGCAGGTGTACTCACTGAGATGTAATGGTGTTACCTGAGTGACCAGTTGCAGGACACCTTGAACAGAGTGCTGACTCAGCAATCCGGCCCCCAGAAAAGACTCATGCTAGAGGAGTTTGTTTTTCTGCCTAATTTTTCTCAGTTTCTGCAACTGAAAAATGAAGGTCACCATTCCCTGACAGTTATAGAGAGTGGTGGAATTCAAAGAAAGACATTTTCTGTACATCGATGAGAAGCTTAACAAATTATAAAAGTATTGCTATTTTAAAATGTCCTTCTGTTGGCACACTGTGGTGTGAAATAAGAATGCAAGCCCATGGGGGGCGTGTTTCCTATGTGCCATATACCATGCTCAGGGCATTTATTAGCTGTATGAGTTAGGGCAAGTAATACTAGTTGCTATAATAAACAGTCAGTCCCCAAATAATCACATGTGAAGTGCCCTTACCACAGTCCAATGTGTCTAGAGCAGCTGTCCTCCCTCTCTGAAGGGCACCATTTTTCATCTCAGCCCTCCTTAGGACCCCAGAGTCTTTCTCTGCCATATACTTGCCATATATATATATGTATGTGTGTATATATATATGTATGTGTGTATATATATATATATGTATGTGTGTGTATATATATATATGTGTGTGTGTGTATATATGTATGTGTGTGTGTATATATATATATGTGTGTGTGTGTGTGTGTGTGTGTGTGTATATATATATATATATATATATATATATATATATATATATATATATATGACAATGAGGGAAGAATCAGTGAGTAGAAGGTTCTGAGGTCCAGTGCTGGAAATATCCTATCTCACAATGGCCCCATCCTTTTGCCTAGATTTAGTCACCAGTGTCCTCACTTAGAAATAAGGGGCAAGGAGGAAAGTAGACCACTTAAACTCTCAGAAGAAAAATGAGACATGTCACTGAACACGTTGTTTTGCCTCTGCTCTATTGTCTCATTTAATCTTCACACACGAGTTGCAAGACAGGGCTTCTTATCCATGCTTCACACATGGGATAACTGAGGCACAGAGATGCTAAGTCATTGTCCAAAGTCTCCCAATGAGCAGACAAGCAGGACTGAAATTAACTTGAAATTGTCCATGTCTGTGCCTTGAATTGGAAGCACAGACAAATGACCTTGGAGGGAGGTCCATTTGTATACGTAGATGGGGGGAGATGAAGTGAGAGTCACCCAAAGAAATATTAAAATATTCATGGTTATGGACTTTTAATGGTTAGCATCCAATAGCGCCAAATAAATACCATAAGAGATCATCTTCTCCGGAAATAAATTCACGGTAAAATCACAGTGTGTGAAGTATTGAGATCCTCGATGTGCTTTGGACTGAGCTAGAAAAACAAAGCACAAATAGCACATGGATAGAGTTTCTGGCCCCCAAAGGTCTTGGCCAAGTGGAGAAAATAAGACAAATGCTTCTGCAACACTTAATAAAAATGACATCATTTGGATAAGAGAACATACCTGCAGATGGCTATATAAGTTAATTTTTAAGAAATCAAATCTTTAGGGGAGAATATCTAGGTTTAAGCCTTTCTTTACTCCACTTATTAGGTGTGTGTTTCGGGTGAACTGTTTCCTCTCTCTGAGTCTCAGTTTCCTCACTTGTTAAAAGGATAATTTTAGCAAATAATTACATCACAGGGTCACAAGAGGAAAAGATGTTATATGTATGAATAACTATAGATCTGTAGTTTAGTTTAAAGCAGATGTTCAGCAAATATTCATTTTCTTCTTCCCTTCATGCACTAACACTATGAAAAGAATTTTAAAAATACTGCAATTTATTAGAAGTCTATTATGTCTCACTGATGTGCTAGGTGCTTATGTGAATTACTGTTTAATTCTCGCAAGCCTCTTCTTAAACAGGTAAAGTCATGTTTCTGACATCACGTCAAAGTGGTAGGCATGCAACTGGATCCCCAGTGCTCTGGTCCTAAAGCCACTCACACCACCCAGCATCACACTTCTGCAGGATACATCATCCAGTCCAAGCATTAGTTGTGCTCTGATTCTCTTTTGGCATTTATGTTTAGGAACTCAGAGGCCTCCCTTGAATCTTTCTAGTGTTAGAGAACTCACACCTCTCTCCAAATCGTACAACAATATCAGGCAGCTCCCTGGTCACATATTTCTTTCTGTCGGGCAGCAGTTTCCTTTCATAGATACCTTTCCTTCATCAGCCATAGTTCCACCTTCTGGATTTCACCCCAAAATAGTCTACATTTATGATGAGCCTTAAGATTTTCTTCCCTGGCAAAATATTCCCTGTTTCTTCAAATTCTCTGTGGCATCTGGGTCCTTCATTCACCAGGATAGTGACTCCCAGCACTTTTAAATTTGTTAATATTATTCTAAAAGCACTGTGCCCAGGAGAAGCGGTTTCCAGTTCAAGGCCAGAGCACAGTATGGCCGTCTCTATCCTGGACTCAGCATTCTCCTTCATAAGAACCTGAGATCCCATTAGCTTTCCTGGTAGCCGTATCCTGTCACTGGCTGGTGTTTTCCTTGTGGCCACCTTATATGACAAAACTGGTGGATTACGGATTGTTAGGGATAGAAGAAACTTCTGATAAAGGTAAATTGAGTCACCTAGTCCAGTGGACAGAAGAACCACTCACACAATCTTCCATCCAATAAACGTATCTTGAGTGCCCACTGTGTGTTTGCCTGTGTGCTGAATGCTGGGTGTACAGCGGTACCTAGAACAAAAATACTCTCTGCGCTCATGGAGCGAATGGTCTAGAGGAGAAACCAGACTCTAGTCAAGTAATTTCCAGTAAAATGTGTTATTATATTCCGTGATGAGGACAAGGTAAGAGAAGATGAGGGTGTTGTGAGAACGAATAATAAAAGACATGATTTAACCCAGTGATAAACACCATGCATCCCTAACTCACTCTCTTTTATTGCTAACATCACTTTTGTAATTTAATTTGCTGTACGTACTTAAATAAAGAGGTCACAAGTTCACTCTTCCCATTGGGATGCAGTGCCTGTTTTCCTAGCCCCTGGAATCCAGACTGGCCTGTGACAGCTTTGACCAATGGCATATGGTGGAAGTAATCCTGTGCCTCAGTTTATCCTAGCCTAGACGATGACTGGCAGATTCGACCTTGGTCTCTTGGAGCCCTGAGCTGCCACGTAAGAAGTTTAACTACTCTACTGGAAAAATCAGGTAGAGAAGCCTTGAGAATTCATGAAGAGAGCGAGGGACCTAACTGAAGCCAGCCTTCCAGACTTTCTCACCACCTTGTCCTCTAGACCAGACCAGCCATAGTCGAGTACTATCAAGCAACCCCAGGTGATGCCACTTGAAGTGGGAGGACTACTCAGATGAACCCAACCTACAAAATTTCTAAGCCACACAGCCATGATGGAATAAAAAAGCCGACTGAAGTCTTCGGCGTGGTTTCATATGCGGCCACATATACTCAGAACGAGTGTTCCTGTTTTACTTCTCCTCTGGGAAGTCTTGTTATTTCCATCCCAGGAATACACATGGCTTTATTCATTGAATATGCATTTTATACCTACTCCAGAGCTCCTGGGGATAAATCTATGGATAAAGAATATAGCATATACTTAACAACACAAGCCTGAAGACAGATCTTGATTTGGATCCCATCTCTGCCACTTATCAGCTGAATCATCTTAACGAAGTTTCTTGCCCTCTTTGAGCCCCCTTTCCATTATCTTTGATGTGGAGATAAAAATACCTAATTTCATAAATTTGTTGTGAATAGTAAAAGATAAATTATATGTGAAAAACTTTTTAGGTTTTTGGCATATAGTAAGTGCTCAATACTGTGGCTATTAAAATTTTTTTTTTTTAAATGTTTAGTCTTCCAGTGTGTGGATGTCCCGAGTTTAATTCTCAGTCAAGGCACACAGAAGAAGCGACCATTTGCTTCTCTACCCTTCCTCTCTCCCTTCGCTCTATCTCACTTTCTTCCCCCCCCCGCAGCCGTGGTTTGGTTAGAGTAAGTTGGCCCGGCCGCAGATGATGGATCCATGGTCTGCCTCCGGCGCTTAAATAGCTCGGATGCTGAGCAATAGAGCAACGGCCCCAGATGGCCAGAGCATTGCCCATAGGGGGCTTGTTGGGTGGATCCCGGTTTAGGTGCATGTGGGAGTCTGTCTCTCTGCCTCCCCGCTTCTCACTGAAGAAAAATTAAATAAGCAAATAAAAAAGTTTAGTTATTAAGAATTTCACTTAGTGAAAATTACTGAATAATAGGAGGAATAAAAAAGATCAGTGAGAGTAATGAACACCATGATGGAAAAAAAATATAGGACACCATTGTGCTGTAGAACAACTGAGAGATGTCCATTCTAGTCTTGGGGACAGTGAAAAAGGAAAGCTGTCCAGAGAAAATGACATTGAGACTTAGACCTGAAGGGCTAGCAACAGTTAAGCAGGGGAAGGTGAAGGGCTAGGCAGGAAGCTCTGTGCCAAGCTCCAAAGGGAGAAAGCTCAATTGACAAGTTCATTAAAGTGCAGGCAGGTCTGCACAGCAAGAACATGGTACTTCTATTGTGCCCTATCCTGTTGAACTTGACTTAATGGATCTTCCAGTCCAGTGTACTAACTATGTTTCCAATCCAATCTCTGTTCCAGAAATCTGATAAGCATTATTAATTATCCTCCTTTAAGTTGTTGCTGGTAATTTCGAACAGAACTGGGTTTGACCTATCTGACCTGAGAAATTAGAGTTCTCCCCTGACCACACAAACAAAAACCTCAACAGAGGATGAGGTCAAACAGAGTATTAAATATTTTGTGCAGAAATGCCCACTATAAAGGGTAACAAACAGAAGAAATGGTGACTCCAAGAGAGATAATAAATTAATCTGAAATATATATACTTTTTTCAAAGGAGAACTTAGAATCTGAAAATTAAACTTGTAATCTGAAATGTATAAAGCCAGCAGAATTTTAAACAGAAGTTTAGACACAACCAAAGAAAGAATTAGCAAAACAGAAAATAAATGTTAGAAAATTGTTTAGCATGTAGTGCAGAGATTCAAGGACTTAGAAAATACTAAAGGAAAGTTGTAGGACAGGATGCCTGATGGTGTGATCATTCAGAGAGCATGTCTTCTTGATGTATAAGGCTTATGAGGATGAACTCTGAAGGTAGATTTTTTGATGAGCCTTGGCCAGCTTCCTCAGGCTTCAACCTTCTATACCCAATGAATATTTTTCACTCATTGCCATTTTTCTCACCTCAAACTGCCTTTACTGCCTCCTAATCTATCCTTTCTGCCAAAAAATGTCAGGCCCACTGGAGCTGAGGCAGTGAATACCACGCAAGGGAAGATGGGAGATTCAGTCTCAAGTTAAAAATGCATGTCCTAAGTTAGCACACTCACATGTTTCTGGAATATTCTGAATTACACAGAGCTATAAATCTTCAACTTTAAAGTATTCCCAGTTCTGTCCTTATACTTAAAAAATATATTATTATTATGTTTTTAACATAGTTATCAGTTATCCAAGTTAAAGATGATCCAAGCAAATAGTTCTGTCTCTCCCACTGTGCCAGGATCCCCAGACAACCTCCACCAGCGAATTAAACATTTGGTGATCCATCAGTGAAAGTTATTTCTGGAGTTGTTGTAATTTAAATAATTTTCACTAGAATTTATGGGCACTTAAACTTAGGTACTGCCTATAACTGTGCTTTATGGGCAACATAAATGATTCTGGGCCTTTCTCCTCTTTCCCTGTCTGTTCCCATCATGAAAAATCATATGTCATAACCAGACATGACTAGCACTTAGTAAATTCTTTTGCTTTATGCTTTAGGAGGGGATGGATATATGAGATGGTGCTGGCATGGTACAGGGACAGTGGCAGGAAGAAGGGATTCTGTTATCTCTTGCCCTATTGCCAGAACAAGTACTGTTAAGTTGCATTAAAAACCCACATAACTGGCTTTTTATGAACACTTTAATTGTTTTATGACAAATGTCAATTTCCCAAGGTAAAAACCATCTCAAACAGATCAAGCAAGTTGGTAGCTGTGGTGCTTGGGGGCTGTTCTGAGCTGAATTGTGCACCCTTTTCAATTCATGTGTTGATGTCCTAACTCCTTAGTATCCTGAAGGTGACAGTGTTGGGAGGTAAGAACTATAAAGAGGTAATTAGGTAAAAGGAAGTCACACAGGTCAGCACTGATCCAGCATAGCTGGTGTTCTTTTAAGAGGAGATGAGCACACAGACCACACACACTGTGGGGCAACCATGTACAGACAGAACGAGGAGGAGACCATCCACAAATCCTAGAGAGAGGTTGCAGAAGAACACAAACCTGCAGACACTGTGATATTGAACTTGTAGCCTTCAGAACTACGACAAAATAAGTTTCAGCAGCTGAAGCCATCCGGTTGGTGGCACTTCGTTATGGCAGCCTGAGCCATTACTGGGGTCAACAATGTACCTTGGACTAGGGCTGGAACGAGGGAGTTAAAGGCAAGAGAAGCACTCATACCACCATCACAAGGGCATCCTCGGGGCTTGTGTGACCCTGCGAATGAAAGCCTTCTTAAATTTCTACGTTAGGCCCCTTAGTTCCCATACCCTAGTTCTGCCTCAAACAGCTCTCAAGAAACCTTCTTGCACCAAACTTCCTTCAAAACTCACAATATAGGTATTTATACTGAGGTTGTAAAGTTCTTGAAATTCCCTAGAGTTTTTTAAAAAGGGATGTGGCCTGACCAGGCGGTGGTACAGTGGATAGAGCATCGGACTGGGACGCGGAGGACCCAGGTTTGAGTCCCCGAGGTCGCCAACTTGAGCGCGGGTCCATCTGGCTTGAGCAAAAGCTTGCCAGCTTGGACCCAAGGTTGCTGGCTCCAGCAAGGGGCTGCTCAGTCTGTTGAAGGCCCATGGTCAAGGCACATATGAGAAAGCAATCAATGAACAACTAAGGTGTCACAATGAAAAACTGATGATTGATGCTTCTCATCTCTCTCCATTCCTGTCTGTCTGTCCCTGTCTATCCCTCTCTCTGACTCTCTCTCTGTCCCTGTAAAAAGTAATAATAATAATAATAATAATAATAATAATAATAATAAAGGGATCTGTATTTAGCTGATCAGGTTATATGTTTCACTGACTCACTGAAAACATTTTATTGTGTGCCTATCATATTTCTGGGTTTAATAAAAGCTTCTAAGAGGGAATCGCAATCAAAGACATTTATTAAGTACCAACCATACATCAACACCAGGTCAGGCCATTACGAGAAAGAAACTCCAACAGATATTTGTTAAGCACCTTCCTTGGACAAGATGCTGAGCTTGTCTCCATGTTAGAGATGCAGCCTGAAGAAGACACAGGCTCTGACCACCACTGTCTCATCATCCTTTTGTGGAAATAGATCAGACATACGTTACTCTAGCACAAGGCTGGGGTTATGAGCGACAGGCAGAAAGACTTCACCAGAGCACAGGGGAAAATAATATTTTAACTGAATGGGTTTGAGAAGGCTTTTGTAGAATATGTGGGTTTTTTAGTAAAACTTGGAGCATTTAGGCAGCACTTCACAGGAGAAGATGGGGAATGCATCTGGACTGTGAGTCCTTCAAAAGTGCCTACTTCATGTGCATCCCTGTGTGACAACATGTGAGAAAGAGGAAGTGGCTCCTGCCCTTATGGAGGTGACAGCCTGGCAGGCAGAGGTAAGGCTGAGATAGTCCTGACCACGTTGAGAGGTGTGTGAAGCGAGGTGCCTACACAGAAAGGGAGGGTTCCAGAAGCCTACATTTGGGCTCAGTTAGCATCCCTGACCTTTGTCTTCTCTGCCAGTAATGTCGGGGTTGTCTTAAATCTCTGGGTCCCAGACTTCTGGATTTCATGACATAATACACTTGAAGAAAATTGAGAGCAGAGTGCAGCATATTTGTAATTTTGCTGAGAAAGGACATTAAGATATCCACTACACTCTGCTCTCATTTTGCTAGACTGTGGACTACCTTTGGGTCCAAGGACTTCCACCTCTGAGATTTGACCCTCTGGAAGGGCACTGCATAGTATTTTGGAAGATTCTGAAGGTTAAGTCATAGTTTGTAAATCGGTGGTCCATGGGCTGCATTCGCCCATGGCTGTGTTTGGTTTGGACTACAATGTGTTTTTAAAAGAATTTACATCAGATGCCAACATTGTAAAGTGGTGATATTCATATAAAAATCCAAATTTCTCACTGTGGTATTTTTTTTAATTGAGTATTGAGTATCTGGCAACCTTTCCTGCCAGTCATTGACAGAATTGCTCCTCTCCCAACTTGGGTCCTCCAATCCCCTTCTCGCACAATGTATCCCATTAAGCACAGGTCTGGTCCCCAAGGCCATTTTGTTTGAGATTCCTGATTCAAATCATTTGCAACGGGACTTGGAAGAGGCATTTAAATTTAATCCTTAAAGGTGTTTCAGAGTTAACCAGACAGCAGAGGTATGGAGAGGTCTGTAGACAGAGGGAGCAGATTTATATGAATTATTTATTTTAGGCCTTGGGAGGATTAGTCCCATTTAACAGATCAAAAACCCTGTTCAGAAAGACTGAGTTAAACTATAAGCAACCATGTTAGAATTGGAGCCCAGGTTAGACATCAAACCCATGGGTTCTTTCCAATTCAGATGATCTCCCTTTAGCTTTGTCAGTCTTTTATTTTTTACAATTCACAGCATTTCTTTTAATTAAGGAAAAGAATAGATGATTTTACTCTGACATTTTCCCCTCGCGCATTACCTAGTCAAGTTCTACTTATTATCCTGGCTCCAATCACATTTTATAAGAGTATGTAGGCTCTGGACAGGTAACTCAGTTGGTTAAAGCATTGTGTCAATACACCATGGTTGTGGGTTCAATCCCCAGTCACAGCACATACAGCAGTCAACCAATGAATGCATAAATAGGTGGAACAACAACTTGATCTCTCTCTCTAAAATCAATTTTTTAAAAAAGAGCATTTAATTCACATTAATCTTTTCTTCCTCCCCACGCCCCAGACTATAAACTTTGCAAAGGCTTGTTCAAGTATACTTTTCTTCAGTATTCTTTGTCATGACTAGTTTCATGCCTGGCACATAATAGGTGCTCAATAAATACTTGTGGTGGGGAATAATCAACAGATATAAAACAGGAAACACTTGCCAGGATCTGTAAGAAATGGTGTAGACTTGAATTTTCCCTAGCACAGACAAAAGGAAACTGTGTATAATTTCCTACAAACAGCAGATCAGTTTTTGCTATGACAGCACAAGTCCAGCCCAGTGGGGAAAGTAGAGTCACATGCTTGCCCCTGGGTTAAGCTGTAGATTTCTGGCAGATGCATTTTGGCTGTCAAACATTTGAGAAAGATATATATATATATATATATATATATATATATATATATATATATATAGAGAGAGAGAGAGAGAGAGAGAGAGAGAGAGAGAGAGAGTATGTCTGTATTTCTTGTTGGATGGTCTCCTTCTGTTTTGGTGGAAGAAAGCCAAAGGAGTGTGGGGGAGGGGAGAATCAAAGAAAGAGCTAGATATTCAATTTTCATCAGAAGTGACCAAAGAAGTTTCTTTATTAGAGGCAAAGGATCTAGAAGCAGTAACAGGAATCATAGCCATGGAAACAATAACAACAATGGAAGGATATAATCATCATTGAATCCTGTTGACAACCATTTAAAGTCACTAAGCATTTACTATGTACCTGCGGTATACCAGGCCCCATATTATTATTAATTTTTTTTCTTACAAAACTGTCCCATTTAATTGTAGTGACTAACTTGTGACATAGGAAATACTATGTCCATTTTACAGATGAAATCATGGAGATGAGAGAGAGGGAAAAAAAAGACCACATGATCAAGATCATCTGGGTTGAAAATGGAAAGAGCTATAATATTTAAATGAAGGTCAATATGAGTTTAACCACCTATATCATACTTCCTTTTCCAAAAGATGAAACTGATCATTTCTGGGCTGCTCTTCAGTCTTTGGGAAGGAGGATTTGATTTCCCTCTTAACTGGATTCTCCAATGATATTTCTATTTTGTTTAGTTGAACTACATAGTAAAGATGAAATATTCCACAATTAGAATACCGCTCTTAAAGTATTAAAATCAGACTTATTAAATTATCGGGTTCACAGCTGATTAGCTGACCTCAAAAATACAGTTTTCTTGCTTACTGGTAAGTTCAAGAAGAGAGGTTGAACCTGAGTTCTAAACTCACCGGCACCATTTTCTAGTTGTCTTAATTTTGGACTAATAATCTAACCCCTCTAACTGTCCATTTCTCTTCTATAAAAGAAGCTAATTATACCCCATCCCACCAATAATACAATGAGGACTAAGAGAATCCGTGTACACAAACCCTCTTCTGCAGACTGGCAGCACCTGCTTGCTCATCTCTCTTCCCCTTTGTCCTTTGAACTCTGCCTCGGACAATTTGTACCACTTTCCCTGACATCTCCCGAGAGCTGCTCCTCAAACCTGTACCCTCTCGTGCTGTTTCCGTTAAGTCTTGGTCCAGCTCTGCAGTATGTTGTTCCTTCCACCTTTCTTTTCTCGTAAATCAATCACACCAGCCCTCTTTCTCCACAGAGCGATTTACCTGCCAGCCTATGGCCCAAGGTGCTGCCAGAGTGAGCTTCTGAACATGCAGCTCTGAGTGCTCCCCAATAAACCCCTTTTACTGGCTCTGTTACTTCAGACACATTCAAGCTTTACTGAACTACTTTATTTCTTCCCCTATTGGAGGTAGAGCAGGATGTGAAACTTAGCCGCACTCATAAGAGTTGCAAGAGAAGAAAGACGGGGCTCGGGGGAGAGATGAGGAACTTAACTGTCCCCCCAGAGACGGGAGGGATTTTGGGGAGACTTCCCATGCCGCACCACAATCTTTCCTGATATTCCCAACGTCAGGAAGAATGCCAGCAGGCCAGTTTCTGGTTCAGCACGGGATATCGTAGTACAGACGAAGGCACCTAATCGCTCACCTCCTTCTGACACGCTGCCTTCAAACCTGGGGTGTTTTCCTCCTTACACTCCATCAAATGTGGTTTTAATCAGCTGCGACCACAAAAAAAAAAAAAAAAAACTTTGAGATCTTTTATTTTTTTCAATTTCCTTGGCTGAAATAACTTTGCAGGGACCTACAGGAGACTAGTTCAACCCTCTAAGGTGCAAACGAGCAGATGAAAAACAGGTGGGTTAAGAACCAGGCGCGCTGGCCATGGGCATCACTTCCCACACAGGCAGCAAGCCCACTGATGCCAAAGGAGACAAATGTGCATGGCTGCCCAGCTCCTGGATCCGAGTCCCAGCTCTGTACCTGCCAGAGTGAGCTTCTGAACGTGCAGCTCTGAGTGCTCCCCAATAAACCCCCTTTTACTGGCTCCGTTACTTCAGACACATTCAAGCTTTACTGAACTACTTGGAAGTTCCCAAACGCACCAAATTCTTGATTCTTTAAGCCTTGATCACTTCATTCTTGCTTTGCCCACAAGGATGAAGTCTGACTCATCCTTCAAAGCCCTACTCAGAATCACCCCTGCCAGGAAACCTCTGATCGCCCAGACGGGCTTAATTGCCTTTCCTCAGTGTTCTCACAGCTTCGGCAGATTTGCCTTAGGACACTATTCATGCACTACTGTATTGTAATTATTTACTTATTTATCTACCCTATTAGACTGTGAACAATTAGAGGCTAGAAATACGATTTTCCTCATCTTCTAGTTCTTCTATTTAATGTGGGCCTGACTCATGTACAAGCTCCCTGGTACAGAGCAATAAAAACACATGGGCTTGGAGTTCGGTAGCCTTGGTTTTGAGTCCACTCACTGCCATTGACTCTTTAGGTCACTGTGGGAAAGTTACTTAACTTTGCTAAGCCTCAGTTTGCTCACCTGTAAAATAGGGATAATACGAAAGACCACCGCATTGCGTTGCTGTGAGGCTGCACGAGATAATGCTGGCAAAGTGTTCAGCACAGTTCTTGGCGCATGATGAATGCTATCATACTCACTATAAATATTAATTTTACTGCTCTGCAAAGGTCTTGTGGGTGAGTGGCTGACATGAACCATGACGGTAAATGGTTCTAACAAAATGGACTGAACCCAGAATTCTGCCTTAAACACCATTGACCTAGGAATAACTCTGAGGCTTTGAGCTGTTCATTAGACTTTATTAAAATTATTTTAACCTTTGGTGGTTGCCAGGGCCAGACATGCTGGGGAGCTGAGGTTGGCCGCAATGAGCTGTGTCTTCCCACGCATCCCCACCTCTGGCAGAGCCATAGAGGGGCCCGGGCCGAAGGCCAGGGGAACATACTCCTCACTCAAACCTGTACACTGACATGTGTCTGTTAAAAACTGGCAGAAAGCTTCAGCTGTTTGGATCTCTCAGTGAAACTAAGTATTGTAGCTTAAAAATATCTACACACACCGACCTGACTCCAAAAACCTGGGGTGAACTCAAGGATGGGCCAGTCGGACCTCGTGTTGCCCTGCAGAGAAGGCATCCCTGACTTTCATTACCTGCTGTGTGGGTGGCGGCACCCTACAGGCCACCAACGAGCTGACCATCTAGTAAGAGACTTCCCAGGTGCTCCTGCTGCGGGCGTGTTCTGTCCTGAAGGGGGTTTAGAGGTCTCCTGGCCCCACACTGATGGTCTCAAGACCATACCATGGGGTCTAGCAGAGTTATTTACTGTTCTCTGCAGGGAATCTGGTGGTTCTACTTTTGAGGTGGTTTCCTCCTCTCCTCCCTCGACCTTGCCTCCCTCCAAGTAATGTTTCTCCTACTGTGTCTGTCACCCACAGTTCTACTTGCCTTCTCTTTATTCATCACGGGTCACAAAGCCAGCTTTCACTGTGTTTCAGTAACGTCCCTGGGACTTCGCTATAAGCTCTGTGTGAGGAGCCAAAGTATTAACATGTGTGTGGGCTTCTGACCTTGTTTCGTGTAGCCCAAAGTCATTGTTCTCCCAGCTTTCCAGACTAGGGACTCTCTTTAGGCCTGATCTCAAGGTTCATGTTTATGACTGCATGCAGGGCTTTCAGTCTGTGGGACTCAGACTTTGCCATCGGAAGGGGAAAGAAAGATGACAGCTGTGGGTGAGAGTAGGGAGGGACAGGGCGGTGAAACAAGTTAGGATGGCTTCCCAGCTCACCACAATTGACCCAGAGTCCATGTCTGTGCTGTCCCTCTCTCTTCTTTGAGTGACCACCCAACTGTTCCTCCTTTCCCCCATAACCCCACCTCCCCTCTGCTCAATAGCACATTCTCTAGAGGAAACGCCACTCAACACAATGACGTATTTGTCACTGGGCCAATCAGAGTTTTTGACTGTTATTTTTTTTTTTCAACTGCAACCAGAAGGAAAAAGAGTCTCACCCGCCCCCCTCCCCCAACTCTTTTTTCTTGCAAAATTTGATTCTGCTAGCTGCTAGTGGTTTCGTGGAGAAATCATTGTTCTAGTTTTCCCAGCTCAACTCCTGTTCTTCTGTTACACCAGACACAAACAAACAACCCCCTGCCTCCTTTTGCAGAAGCTAATGCAAGTTCTGTCCTTGGGGGAAAAGTGTCCTCATTCAAGGTGGTGGAGGACTGACCTGGGAAGCAAGTAAGGTGAGTCTATTGTTGTAGAGTGAGTTCTACTTGAACAAAGACAGGAGGATGGTGGGTCTATGGAGGGAACTATGTTTACATGTCCACAGAAATCCAGAACCGGATCAATCCAGAGAGGGGAAGTTG
Organism: Rhynchonycteris naso; assembly: GCA_037038555.1. Classification (NCBI taxonomy): domain Eukaryota; kingdom Metazoa; phylum Chordata; class Mammalia; order Chiroptera; family Emballonuridae; genus Rhynchonycteris; species Rhynchonycteris naso. The sequence continues at coordinate 17,968,517 of CM072996.1, forward strand.
TCAGAAAGGGTAAAATAGCTGGCTAAGTCACAAGGAATCCACCCCTCTTCTCCGGCCCTGCCTTCTTGCCTCAGGCACCTGTGTGAATGCTGCTGTGACTCACCATGCTGCCTCAACCTTCTGTGCCTTTGCTCACATGGTTTCCACTTTTTGGGAAGGAGGCAGTGTCACCTCTGTGGGGAAGCTTTATGGATTTCCCTGCCCCTTCTATGTAGCTCTTCGGGCCACACTTACTTACGCCTTTTTGTTGCAATGATCGCTTCTCTGCCCTCTTCCCTCTAGACTCTGAGCTACTTCACAGCAGGATGGTGCTTTACTTCTTCCCATGGTTTGGGAATCCAGCTGAGGACTCTAAATAAAGAGGGAACAGGGGCGGCTTCCCAGAGCCACTGCAAAAGTGAAAATCGGGTCCCGTCAGGGCCTGTTCCCGCGCATCTGTCAGCCTGGTATCTTGCCGTATTCCATGCCTGGGTTACAGAAGACCTGGGCAGAAGCGGAAGAAGTAGGTCAGAGGACAAAGAAAGAAATGCAAGGTGCCTTAAGATATTGTTTTATTTGCTGACTAAAACTTTGGACGTTAAGTTTTGTGGTCTTTTGGTATGTTCTGCATACTTTTTATTTTAAATAAAATAAGAATTATTTTATCTGACTTTGTAGAAGTACTATTATTTTATTTTATTTGTTTTTAGCATCCTAATAATTTTAATTGTACAGTCCAGTGGTGTTGGATACATTCATGCTATTGTGCAACCATCATCACCACCCTTCTCCAGAACTCTTTTCCTATTGAAATAGAAGTACTATTATTTTAAAAGTTTTTTTTTAAAGACTAGTGAGTCCAACCATCTCATTTTATTGAAAAGGATATGCAGACCCTTGAAGTATGAAAATGACTTATTCCAAGTGACTTTTCCATCAAGATCTGGCTCCTATTTATTTTGTGGGGGTTCACTGTGCTGGATCAGCCTAGACTCCTTGTCGTCCCTCCCTAGATCTTTGCCACCAAAGCTTTGCGATGCCATCCTCCACCTGGACACTTACCAGGTTAGTTTCCCAGCACTGCTGCAATAAACCAGCATAAAATCATGTCACTTAAAACAATAGGAATGTATTCTCTCATAGCTTAGAATTCCAGAAGTCTGAAAATTAAGATGTTGGCAGGGTTGGTGCCTTCTGAAAGTGCTGATGGAGAATTCATTCCATGTCTCTCTTGTAGCTTTTGGTGACTGCTACCAATTCTTGGCGTTTCTTGGCTTGTAGACAAATCACATCAATCTCTCTGTATTGATTTCAGATTGCCTTTTGTCTCCCTTTCTCTTTTCTGTCCCTTATAAAGACATTTGTTATTAGATCTAGAGCCCACCCTACTCTAGGATAATCTCATTTTGAGATGTTTACTATAATTGTAATCTAAGACTGCTATTGAAATAAGGTCAAATTTTGAGGTTCCAATGGGCATCTCTTTTGAGGATCCACTACACTTTCCTCTCTATATCCTTGCCTGCTACCTGCCTTTCCAGTCCCTTTAGAAATTACTCTCTTTGGGGATGTTTTCCTTAACATAGATTCAAGTTAGTTGGCCTCTGTGGTCCAATAAAGTACCATGTTTTGTTTTCTTTTGTTATAGCAGAGAACACCTCACACTGCCCTTCTCTGTTGACTTGTCTACTTTCTCTAGTGGACTGGATACTCCTCGAGAGTAAGTGCTCTACCTGTATTATTTATTTCCTTGGACTGTTAACTAGGACAGTGGCTGGCATGCAGGAAGTGATCGTTAAGGGTTTTTAAAAGAAAGAAAAAGTTGTCTTCATTTTCAAAAGGAGACCTTCCCAGCACAGTAGGTATCAGACAGTAGGTATGAGAACATGGATGATATAATGCTAATAGAATATCTTCCAAAATGATTGAACATTATCATGTAAAGTGTGTTAGTGACAGACCAGGACTGACGAAGACAGTTCCAATCCACAGTTCTCATGGAATAAACCACATCTTCCTGAAATTTATATATTAAAGCTTTTGTTCTCAATAACACAGAATGTGACCGCATTTGGAGATAGGGTCTTTAATACCATTAGGGTGAATTCTAATAAATGATAATGGTGTCCTTCTAAGAAGAGAAAATTTGGACAGGAGACAGTTACAGAGAAAAGACCATGCAAAGACACGGAGAAGATGACTTTCTACAAACTAGAGAGAGGTCTCAGGGGAAAAAAAATCAACTCATCAACACCTTGATCTTAGACTTCTGGCCTCCAGAATTGTGAGAAAATAAATTTCTGTTTTTGAAGCCATTTACTCTGTGGTACTTTTCTGTGCATCCCTAGAAGACTAATGCAACATCTAAGAGAGGAAGTACTCATGATTTATTAAAAAAATCAAACAAATAAACATGAGATTTGGAGTCAACATAGTTTTCTAGCTACTTAGGAATTGGTCAACCTCTCTGAGTCTTGTCTATAAAATAGAAATAAGAACTTTTTCCTTCTGATTTTCTTAGTGCCCTCAAAATCCAAGTCTATTTATTCATTCAAGCATGTTTGTTTCTTTCATAATCACACATGAGATGCCTGCTCTGTGACCATGACTGTTATAGGTACTCAAGATAGATCATTGACTATTATCAACAGGGTCACCACTCATGTGGCAGCCACATTATAATGCAGGGGAAAAGGCACAGCAAAAGAATGAATAAGAAACATCAAATATGAAAAGCATGATAATGAAAATCATGGAGTGGCATGGTAGGATTTCATGGGTGAGGGGCTTCCTGAGGTTGGTGACTGACTTAATTTGCTATCCAAAAATTGTCATGAATGTAATCCATATTAACAGCCATTAACAGCACCCTCAAACCAAGCTTTATTCTTCTTTCAACAAAGCAAAGAGTTTAGTTTTGTATCAATGTACTATCTTACCACTGTGTGAATGTTTCACAGTTTGCAGAGCAGTTTTACAGAGAGCACCTCATTAAACCCTATGAAAAATTTTGAGAAGTGCGGGTCAAATAGCAGCCCAGTTCTTAGGTGTGCTAGCAGGGCTGGATTGTCATACCTAGCATCCATGATCCATCAAAGTTAAAGCTGGCATCAAATCACTCCATTAACATTTACTAAGAGCATGAATATTCTGGAAGAAAACATGCTGAAAAAGCTCTATGACAATAGTCTTAGCAATGATTGCCTGGAAGTGATACCAAAAGCAAAAATAGACAAGTGAGGCAACCTCAAATTAAAACACTTTTTCAAAGTAAGAGAAACAGTTAACCTATTAAAAAGGCAACCTATGCAATGGCAGAAGATATTTGTAAATCATGTATCTGGTAAGAGGTTAATATACAAAATAAATAACAAGTTCCAACAACTCAAAAGCAAAAGAAACAAATACCCCAACTTAAAAATGGGGCAACAGACGTGAGTAGACAATTTTCCACAGAAGATATAGAAATGGTCTACAGGTATATGAAGAGATGTTCATGATCACTAGCCATCATGGAAATGCAAGTTGAAAGCAGAATGAGGTATTACCTCACACCCATTGAACAGCTTTCATCAAAAACAAAACAAAAACAAAAGATGAAAGTGGTAGTGAAGAAATGAAGAAATTGAAATCCTTGTGCCCTATAAGATGGGGATGTAACATGGTGTGGCGCCTATGCAAAACAGTACGGCAGTTTCTCAAAATATTAAGACTAGAACTGCCATACACTCTAGCAATCCCCCTTCTGGATGTATACCCAAAAGAATTAAAACTGGGATCTCAAAGAGGTATCTGCACTTTCGTATATATTGCCATATTATTTAAAATCCTCAACACGTGGAAACAATGTACATGTCCATCGACAGATGAATAAATAAAACATGGCACATACATACAATGGAAACTTACTTGGTGCTAAAAAGAAGAAAATTCAGCCATACACAACCTTAGGGCTATACCCGAAGGACAACCTGCTAAGTGAAATAGGCCAGTCACAGAAGGACACATACTGCACGAGCCCACATATGTGGGGAATCTAAGACAGTTAAACTCATTGGAACAGAGAATAGTGGTTTCTAGGCGAAGACAATGATATATTTGTCTGTATGTGACCCACACTCCCCAGCATTCAAAGTCGAACTGACTTTTTTATTAGGATCATTAATAATAAAAATCACATTTTATTTCTGCCATCAGAAAAAAAAATTTGGCTAAATTTATTTTTTATATCTTCTGATGATCAAACACAAATTTAAGATATTTTTATAATACATTTTTTTTCTCCCAAAGAATTGCAAATTTCCCTTTTTCTTAGAAGCAATGTAGATTTTATGCCAACACCATTCTAAGGAATGGGGTTGGTTTGGGTGGGGAGACAGAAAGAATTAGAGATTTTTTTTAAAAAAAAAACAGGGCAATCCAAGGCCATTTCCCAACATGTGTGCAAACCGAGTTTTACAAAGAGAACTCTAATAAATGGATCCAATATAACTAATTATTAGCTAAACATCAAAGTTTTTGAGGGTGGTTTAACGAGGCATATGTGAATAAAATATTTGGAGGGACATTGGCCCAGGACAATGCCAATTGCAAAAGCCACACTTAAAACAAGTTAGAAAGATAGAACATTCTTGTCCTGGTGGAAAACCCTTCTCTAATTCATGTCACATAAGAAGATTTTTTTTAAAATATAAACTTAACACAAAGAATAATCACAGGCAAGAAAATAAAATCTATTCACATCTTGTCATCTCAAGACAAAAATTGTGGTATGTCCTTTTATACATTTTTCTCAATCAAAACTGTATTATTAACATTCTTGTATTATCACTGAATCTAGATCATCATATTAAAAATCTGAAAACTATTATCTAGATTCACTGTAAGATTCTATTTTGAATATTCTAATTTCATTTTGCTGTAAAAAATTTTCTCTGCAAGGTGCTGTGGCAAGTCTTGTACATGGCTTGCAAAATACTTTTTCTTCTTTCATTTCAACCCCCACCCCATCGAAAATACCATGGTTTTTGCTCCATAAGATGCACGAGCATTTTCCCGTCCACTTTTGGAGGAAAAAAAGTGCGTTTTATGGAGCGAAATATACGGTAGCCTGAACATGAGGGCAGCTTTGCTCAAGTTCCTACTTGGCATAAGAACATCAGTCGATTTCACAGGAATTATTTTACTGACTACTTATTTCACTGACTAGTTTTCAACTGCTTTACTTTAGGTAAAACTCTGTTCAAGTTGCTGGTGATAGTGGATTAAAAAGTATGCATTCCTCTGCACAAAACTATCATTCCAGTAGCAGTAAGATTTCTAAAAGATAATGAACATACTGAACTATTTTTATTGCCTCTTATCGCTGCAAGTGTTTCCAGAGGCCAAGAAGCAATATATTTTATAAAAAAGTAAAATACAGAAACAAAAACAAAAGATCACTTCCTGACTTGCTGAATATAAAATTTGGCAGAGTATTTTAAACATTCATTCTTTCAAGAGGGAGAAAGGTGAAGGCTTTCTTCTTTTTCCCTGAAGAATCAAGTTAAACGAACCATTTACAAGTTTGCAAAAACTCATTTTATTTACCCCAGAGCTTCCTATGTAACCCATCATCTGAGTATAGCTATAAAACATCCTGGTGGCTGAATAATCATAGCAATAATGTTTGCTATATTTTATTTCACATGCTGAAATCACTTGATTATGCATCTCTAGGGGGGTGTTTGTTAGATTTAATAAGCAAGATGGCAAACCTTATAGCTCCTAGCTACACAGGAGAGCAGAAATGCCACAGAAGGGTGACGTCTTAACAGGTATTTTATGGAGAAGAAAGCCTTGTACAGTGCAGGGGATTACCATTTATTTTACACCTACTATGTGTTGGTTCCAAGGTTGAGCATTTTTATATACTTTATCTTTCTCCTTTTCAATAGTAGGCATAAGGTTCATTTCTAAGGAAGAGATTTTTAAGCTTTCTAAGAACAGAGAAGCGAACCGAATTGGCTGCATTCTGATGACCAATGCATGGCTGAAGCAGGGTTTGAATACAAGCATTTACCTCTAAACCTAGCACTCTGAGCCTGACCTGTGGTGGCGCAGTGGATAAAGCGTCGACCTGGGAACACTGAGGTCGCCAGTTCAAAACCCTGCACTGGTCTGGTCAAGGCACATATGGGAGTTGATGCTTCTAGCTCCTCCCCCCTTTCTCTCTCTCTCTCTCTCTCTCTCTCACTCTCACTCTGTGTCTCCTCTCTAAAATAAATAAATAAAAAGAAATTAAAAAATAAATAAATAAATAAAATTACATAAACCTAGCACTCTGTGTCTTCAAAGTGGGAGTAGGATGCTTGGAATAGGAGATATTCAAGCAGAGACTCGATGACCACATGCAATGAATTTTATTGAGGACATCAAAGCATTTGCTGGGGGATAAAATAGAGGAACTTCAAATTCCGGTATAATCTCAAGATCCCCTATCTTTGTAACTGCAAAAAAGAAACAAAACAAACAAACAAAACCTTAACAGCAGTCCTTGCTACAAATAATTACACTGTGCTCATGGACCAATCAATGTTCCCCGCTGTTACTACAGCAAGGATGCGCTAATCACGGGCATGGACGAGCACCCCCTATCCCTGTGCAGACCTGTGCCATCTTTGACAGCCAGTTTCTGTCTCTGGGTCTCCTGACTCTGTTTATCTAGAAAGCCTCATATCTTTATCAACCAGAACTTTGTCTTCTATGCCATCCTCCTTTCCTCAGCCCACCAATCAGCTGTAGTTATTCATGCTCTTCTTTTCTACACTGTGACCCTTGAAGCAAAAGAAAAGTGTCAGATCCTTTCCTCAAGTGCCTAGCACAGTGCCTGATGCAGAGGAGGGCTTCAGTAATCATTTAATGAATGAACTGAGCAAGCAGGTACTAAGGCAGCCTGCAGGGCTGGTGCTCCTGAAGGGAGTCAGCAGGCAAGAGAAGCAGGGTGGGGGGAGTCACGGTTAGATGAACGATACCTTTGATGGAGCAAGCATGCCTGGTACAAAGAAGTAGAGAGGTGTGGTATGTTTGTAGCAGAGTGCTCCGGAAGGCAATAAGAGCCTGGAGATAAATGGGCCTGTATGTATTTTTTAAAATAAATCACTTGGAAGTCTCTTGACAATAGCAAGAAACTTCTCAGTGAAGGATGTTAAGCTTTAGAGTGGCAGATTCAAACGGATGCTTGAGAATCATCACTCTAACTTCTATGTATAGTAAAAGGGGCAAAACTGTGGGTACCAGGACCAGTGAGGAGGTCACTGTTGTCCAGGTGAGTGGTCATAAAAGTCTAGCTTCTGCAAGGTGGGGTAGAAATGCAGATGTGAGAACAAGAGAAGAGGTAGCCTTGCTAGGATGGTGGAAATGGCATGGCACACAGGGTAAGTGTTAATAGTAGGTCAAGGGTAACTTTCTGGTTTCATATTTCCCCATGTATAAGATGCCCTGAATTTTGGGGCCCGAAATTTGAAAAATAAAAGAATTACATACAGTTATTGAACTCAAGTTTTATTCATCATAAAACTCATACAACTCCTCATCACTGTCAAAACTCCCATCCATTAGCTTGTCCTCACCTGTGTCTGATGACGAATCACTATTTTCAACAATGAGTGCAAAAACAAGTGCGAAAAAGCAGGAAATACATGTGAAAAAAATCTTCAACCGCTGTATACGACGCACCCAGTTATTAGACCCCAATTTTTTTTAAATGTGAGTCTTATACATGGGGAAATATGGTAAGTGGTTTGTGGATGGTCTTACTGTCCATTAGGATAGGGAATAGAGCAGGAGGAAGATGAGTGTGGTTACAGGACTTCAAGTTAGAGCTGTCTAGCAAAAAAGTAGACTGTAACGTTAGAGAGCTCACTTCAAGAACAGAGTGAGAAATCTTGACCTGAAATGTTTCAAGGGTTCACTGAACTCAATTTGAATTAAAATATTTAAAACTTTTCTGCAAAATAACTGAACTCATGAACACTGCAAGGGGTTATATCACTGGACATTTTGGAAAACTAGCTATCACTGAGAGTTATATTGGAGTTACTAACTGTTCCCATTGTTCTAAAAAGACATATGAAACAAGACTTTCACTTTACCTAAGGTCACCACAACAAACTAAAATGTCACATTCGAAGACTCTAGAATCCTAACGATTCATTGTAGTGACATGGGTTATCTCCAGGGGAAAAAAATGACTGATCAATACTAAATGCAGTGGGTTTGAGAGACAAAATTATTCAAGGCAGAGGACCATGAGGAGGAAAAAATAATAATTCAACTCATAATAGGAACTCAACGAATGCATGAATGAATAAAACTTTACATAATTTAAACTATAGTAAAAGCAAGATTAAAGGTATCGAGGATCAACTTTCTAGAAAAATTTGAACCAAACAGAGTAAAGATGAAAGAGAGTTATAGATTAGGATAGTCTTAACTATTTTTTTTTCCAGTAAGATCAACTATACCTTACCTATCTCAGTTGTTTTTAAAAATCCAGGCATAAAACACAAGATAAAATCTAAATTTAAAAAGAAATCGGTTCTGACCCTGGCCGGTTAGCTCAGCAGTAGACCATCAATCTGGCATATTCAAGTCCTGGGTTTGATTCCCAGTCAGGACACACAAGAGAAGCGACCCGCTGCTTCTCCTCCCCTCTCCTTCCCCTTTTTTTTCTCTCTCTATCTCTTCTTCTCCTGCAGCCATGGCTCAATTGATTTGAGCAGATCAACCCTGAGCACTGAGGATGGCTCTGTGGAGCCTCTGCCTCAGGCACTAAAAATAGCTCAATTGTGAGCATCAGCTTCAGATGGGCCGAGCATTGGCTTTAAACAGGGGTTGCTGGGTTGATCCTGTTCAGGGCACATGTCTGTCTCATTATCTCCCCTCCTCTCACTTAAAAATAAAACAAAATGAAAAAGAAATGGGTTCTAAAATGTTTAACCAACAAAACCAAAACTAGAATTCATTATCAGGTACAAGGGGTACGTGGGAAGGTAAACAGTATTAGGATGTCAATCAAAGAAGGGGGAGGAGAAAATCGGGAACATGTGTCACAACAAATCACCCCCAACAAGAGAGAGCTCACATTGGAGGAGGGCCTCGAAAGGTTTTTGTAAAACTCCAAAGCAGCACAAAATAGCCAAAGAATCCAGGCCGGTGGCTAATGCAGACTGAAAGTTCAGAGTCATTTAGGAAACCTACACTTCTCTGTGTTGCCTCTTTCATCTCCAGCATCGACAGAAAACCTGTTTTTAAAAATAAGTAAATAAAAACGTTGCCTCCTACAACTGTGAGCCAAGCAAATGACAGAGACGAAGGCCATTTGGTGAGCAGGGGTGCAGGAAGCTACTTTGACAAGTGGTGTTGAGCTGGGCCCCACAGGAGTGAGATTGGAAACGGTAGTTTTTGTTGGCAAACTTTTGTCTTGAGTTCTTTTGTGTCTTGGATGCTAGGGGAGGCCAAGAGATTTCCCAATATGATAGAATAATGTAAAAGAAACCATATACCTTGGCAGGCCCCTAGTATTTTGTATTCCCCTTGAAGCCAACAAGCTTCTACACATACACACACACACACACACACACACACACACACACACACACGCACGCGCGCTCCCCCCCCCCCCACGCGCACCCCCCCCATGCCTACGCTATTTACATATCACTCTGAACTATTTTGGTTTCTCCTCTTCTTGTGTTAAGTCCATAAAAGAACACTTAAGTACGTGATTCTTTGGAATTTGGATTGTGTGGTCAATGGAAACCACTGTTTTAAATTCCCTGGAAACATGGGTCAGAGATACTATATTTAAATATATTTCAGAGTCATCAGCTGGCTGGGTTTTTCCACCAGTATTTTCACCTTGTGTTGAGTGATTCACGCACACACCCCTCCTCCTTCCCAGCCCTCTGTAAGCAAATGCATCACAAGCCCTGTTCTCTCATCACAAGTCATCCATAATGATGTCAGAGGCCCTTGATTTTGCCCCTCCTGAGAGAGAGACTTTTTCATGCAGGCTAAAAGAAAATGTAAAAGGAAAGGGGGCCTGATCAGGCGGTGGCGCAGTGGATAGAGCGTGACTGGGATGCGGAAGACCCAGGTTCGAGACCCCGAGGTCGCCAGCTTGAGCGCGGGCCCATCTGGCTTGAGCAAAAGCTCGCCAGCTTGGACCCAAGGTCGCTGGCTCCAGCAAGGGGTGGCTTGGTCTGCTGAAGGTCCGCGGTCAAGGCACATGTGAGAGAGCAATCAATGAACAACTATGGTGTCGCAACGGCGATGAAAAACTAATGATTGATGCTTCTCACCTCTCTCCGTTCCTGTCTGTCTGTCCCTATCTATCCCTCTCTCTGTCTCTGTAAAAAAAAAAAAAAAGGGAAAGGGGGCAGGGCAAGAAGTAGTCACTGCGTCCCTCAGCTTGCATGGTAGAAGGTGCGACGTGTCTTCTGCACGATCACTGGGGTTCGAGTCCAGCTTGCCCAGTGATGTTGCCAGTCAGCACTGAGGGCTGGAGCAGAGGCCTGCTGGGCCCTAAAATGATTTCGGGGGCATCCCAGATGGGGAGCATTTTGGGTTTCCCTTGGGAGTGGAAGATGTGCTTTTCTTCCCACTTCAAAGCATCAGCAAAATATATTTTGTACTAAAGGAAAGCTACTACTACATAGGAATTGAGCTGTATTTTGGCCCTTCCAGAATTCAGCAGCTATGTGTGTTCCTGACAAGGTCCCAAGGGACAGGGGTTTTACGAGCCAAACCTCAGGTCACTCCCCTGTCACCACAGAAGAAAGTGAGCACTCTGGTCTCGAATTCAGGAGTTTTTAAGGTTCTGTTTGTGGTTCAGCTGCTGAATCATCACCACCTTGGGCCTCATTACCTCACCTTGCTATGATCAAATCTATAATTCTTGGTGAAGGGAAATACATGGGACCTGGAGCTTATCTCTTAGCTAAGGGCAGTAAGACAGAATGTCTTCCAAATGCCTGTCTACCCTCTTCTATATATAAAGTAACTTAAAGCAAGACACTCTTAAAATCCTTTCTCAGGAAACAATATAATAAAAGAATACCTTACAGTATAACTTGTGTAGGTAAAAGAGTACACGTGTCTAATGAGAAGAATACTTCCTCAGAAATAATACAAAGTTGAGAAGTTGAGTCTTCTTCTACTTAAAATTCAACCATGGGAGCAGAGGTAAAAAGACACACACAGACACACACACACACACACACACACACACACACACACACACATTGCTCACAATAATTAGGGATCAGGGAACTTGCAGATACTCCAGTACTTTTAGCCTTTTGTATAGTGCATTTTCACCAATGAAATAGAAGTTGGTTTTGCATCTCATTTGCATAATCCAACAACTTTCTTTGACTTGTCATTTGCTTTTCTGATGTTCTTGTTTAATAAAAAAAGTCAAATGCTTCTTTTTCATAGCTTAATATTCATTTTGAAATATCCCCTAATTTTTGTGAGCAGTATATACAGTGTGTCCATAAAGTCATGGTGCACTTTTGTCCTGTGACCGGTCAAAAGTGCACTATGACTTTACGGACACACTGTATTTCCCACAAGATTTCACACAGATCCAGACTTCAAGCCACAGTTAAGTGTGGTTAAGTATGAAGAGAGCTACTTGCATTAGTTTTCTTTATTGTCACTTGCTAGCCATATGACATGGGACATATCATTTGAAATTTTGGCGATACAAGTGGTTCATTTGTAAAATGGAGTTATATCTCTATTAAGAGTTAATAATTATTTTAAGGTATGAACATTATGTCATGCTACTTTATGCCTCTATGATTGTCAGGATCACATAGTTACATCCAAATCTCCCAATTGCTTACATTGTAACTCATTCATACAATCATGGAGTTGGAAATACCCTACCCTATGCAGCTGTCTTCTTTTCAAGATCTCTGAAAGAGGTATGCCCAGTCACAGGGAGCTTACCTCCTCCCTAAGAAGTCTGGTTTATCTATCTGTCCTTCCAGCCGGTCATTTACTCATTAAGCATTAATTGGATTAATATTGACATGTTATATGGCAGGGTCTGTTCTTGGTATGGGGGATGTATTCAAACAATAGACAATAATTGCGACCCATTTGATATTCATATTCCAGGAGAAAGTTCAAGTAAAAAACATAGCATGTTAATGTCAAGAAAAAAGAAAAAAGATTAAGAAGAACAAAATAAAGTAGGAAAGGAGTATAAGAATGTTGGAAGTGTGGGAGGTAATTAGCCAGAAAGGGTCACATCTAGGTGATGCCATCGTGTTAATAATTAAAGGAGCTGAGCCATGAAACTTTTCGGAGGAAGCGTATTCGAAGTAGATGGAACAGAAACTAACAAGACTCAAAGGTGAGAAGAGGGGTGCTGTGTTGAGGTGGCTTGTGGGGTAGGAGTGAACAGAGAAAAAGAAAAGTATCATTATAAACAACGGCAATGGGGAGACCCTGTAGGGCCCTACTGGCCATGGCTTGCTAATGGCTTTCACACTCTGAGAAAGGTCACCTTTCGAGGGTTCTGAGTAAGGAGATTTATGATATAACTTAAACTGTAAAAAACTGCCTTTGCTGCTATACTGAGAACTGAGAACTTTTTTGAAGGGAATAGTTGTAGCAGCAGGTTAAACAGATCTTGAGCTATTGAAATAATGCAGGTAAAAGGACTTGGAATCTTGGCCCAAGAAGATGGCAGTCAAAGTCCTGAGAGGTGAGCTCAACATGTATATATGTACATATTTTAAAAGTAAAGCCAAGAAGATCAATGGACCCAAGAGCGTGCAGGAGAGCGAAAGAATGAAAGGTTGGTTACAAGTGCTTTGGACTTTGGAAAGAAAATGGGGGCATTTTCATGATCTACAATGTAGAAAATCATGTCATGGGTAAGGACAGGTTAGGTGTAGGTGTGGCGAGAAAATATTAAGAGTTCAGGAGCGGGATGTTTAGTTTTAATTACAGAATAAGATAGCTCATTTGTGTGGGGATGTTGGGTTGACAGTTGTAAAAATCTGAGGTTCAGGAGTTACATCACCAGGCTGCAGGTAAAATCTGAAAGTTATCAATCACAGAGATGACATTTGAAAGGCCTGAAATGGGTCAGATTTACCCAGTGAATGAGTATGGTAAGGAGAACCCATTTGGATTGGAGTCCTAGGCTTCAATGTTTAGAAATGGAATAGAATAGAAAGAATCTTCAAAAGAGACTCAGGAGTGGCCACAGAGGAAGGAAGAAGAAATCCTGGTGAATGGAATGGGTGGGTAGACAACAGCGTTCCAAAGGGGACAGAGATCGGCACTATCAAAGGCTGCTTTCTTTGTAAGTCAGGCAAGATGAGGACAGGACTGACCACTGTAGTCGGCAATCGCTGACCACTTTGATAAGAATGGTTTTGCTGGAGAAGCGTGGGTAAAAGTTTGACTGAAGTGAAGAGAGAATGGGAGGAGAAAAATTGGAAACTCAAGGTTTTCAAAGGCAAAAGACATATGTGGCAGTTGATGGAAGGAAAGATAGTGCCAATCATTTTATATGTGTGTGTGTGGTTCCTGGAGAAAATACTAACAATTTCACAAGCTCAGCAGAAAGATCCCAGGGAGAGAAAAATAATGATGCAGGAGAAAGGAGGGGAGAATATCCTGAGAGAGAGAGAGAGGATATGGTCTGTAGAGGGGTGGAAATTTTGGTCTTGGCCAAGAAAATGGAAACATCTAGTCTATAGTAGGACAAAATACACAATATTAGTATAGGTATAGGGAGGTAGGTGGATGTGAATGTGGGAGCATGTTAAAATGAGCTCCCGATTGGTCCCATTTTTCTAATGGAGTATCAAGCAAGGCTGCCAGCCAAGAATAAGGGTGAAGAGAGAGAGTCTGGATATTTTAGAAGAGAGAAGAAAATAAGATAATAAAATATATATATATATATATGGTTGTGTGTGTGTGTGTGTGTGTGTGTGAGTGTGTGTGTGTGTTGACTCAAAATATGTCACTCAAAGGCCCTGGCCAGTGGCTCAATGGTTAGAGCATCAGCCCTGCGTATGAATGTCCTGGGTTTGATGTTTGATTTCCAGTTAGGGCACAGGAGAAGTGACCATTTGCTTCTCTCCTCTTCCTTTGTCCCCTTCTCTCCTTCTTCCCCTCCCACAGCCAATGGCTCAATTTGGTTTTAGCAGAGGCCCCATGCACTGAGGATGGCTCAGTTGGTCCAAGTACATCAGTCTCTGCCTGGCACTAAAAATAGCTCTATGATTTGAGCATTGGCCCCAAATGGGGGTTGTCTGGTGGATTCCGGTTGGGGTGCATGTGGGAGTCTGTCTCTTTATCTTCCCTCCTCTCACAAAAATAATAATAAAAAAACATCTGTCACTCAACCTGGCACTCAGTGATTTTCATAGCTAAATAGGCACTTTCCAAATATCTGGTGAGGACTATCATAAACCTCATGCAAGTCATCTGTTCCCCATGGTTCAAGACTTCTCCAGCAAAAGAACGATGTATAACATGATTTTCAGACTTTTTATTATCTTATTTAGTCTTCCTTGGGATTCTAGATTGTCATTCTCTCTTTTGAAATGAGATGTTCAGAATTAAAGTCAAAACTCTAAGTGTGGTCTGACTTCAATAATGACCGGACACTAGGACTAACCAGGTGACATTAACTTTGGAAATGTGATTTTGACGTGGGTTCTTCATTCCTCCTTTCCACAAATCCATACATAAGTCTAAAGAACAAGCCCACTCTTGTGCCATTGGTTTGGTTCAGATTAAATTCAGTCTCATGCTGACTCTTTTAAAATCTTTCTTTGTTTTCAGATTAGCATTCTAGTCTGTCAAAGTCACTTTGTATGTTATTGAAACCCTAGGAAGGAAAAATAGGAGTTGTTTAACTAGCAAGTGTCAGACACTGGGGTAGTAAGGTCTTTGAATTCACTCATTGAATGCTTTCCACAACACGTTAGAGAGAGATGGTGCCCATATTACGGATGAAGAAATTGAGATGCTGAGAGATGAAGTTGTCAAGTGTAACAGGGCACAGAACTGAAATTCAAAGTCAGGCGTTTAAGCACCAATGCCTCAGTCCTGTTTTATGCACCACAGCAGAGAAACAGCGCGTTTGGAAATCTAATGGGTGACCTCAAAGTAGAATTCAAGTCTCTTGATTCTGAGAGTTCCTCCCCAAAACAGTCTGTTTCTTAGATCTCCTGGCTTCCCAACTCCCTTAAAGATGGCTAGACCTATAACTTCATACATCACTTTTTATGTCTAATCCCTAAATGCTCGTGATCTAACACCCATTTCTGAAATATTAGTCACTTCCAGGTTTTGTGTTATCTTCAGATGTAAGCAGCATCTAACCCCAATGGACAGGCATGAGAGAGGATTGAGATACCTGTTGAAAGCTAAAAAGCTACCCCATATGTATCACTTTTATTCATACATAATAAGCATGTTTTATTATCTTTTACTTTTTGCATTTGATGATGTTCTTTTATTTTTTTCCTTACAATGGCCATTCATATTTCATTACAATGGGAATCTCTATCCATCTTTGTCCTCCTCATCATATGCATGCAATTTTAATATAGTTTCTTAAATAAACAGCACAGTTCAGGAACAATCCCTGATTCCAAACACTATGACACCCTTAACAAGTGTTTTTAATGTTGAAGCCGCCCATGGAATTCTCAATTGTCCCGTGATTTAACTTGTCAGGTTGCTGGAATCATGTCACTTGTACACATTACCCCCTTGACCCACAACTGGCAGCCATCACCTTCTCCTGTGCAAAAAATGACACTTCCCCTGCCTCACAATCCAAACTGTCTGCTCACCGTTTGTGCACAGCTGCGGCAGCTAGAAGCATCTGGCATGCAACATGTGGAATTTCATTGCTTGATATTACATAGATTGAAACTGTCTTGGCTCCAGACTTCAGAGGATCTTTGTCAGTAGACCTTGAGGCGAAAGTGTTCAGACAAGGTCATGCCCATCGCCTCCACGCCCCTGCTGCAGCTCATTCAGCGAGCATGCTGGGAGTTGGAATGTCGAGTCTGCCAGTGCTTCAGTGCCTTGAAAGAGTCCTTTACTTATTGATTTTTCTGTGTTGGTACTTTATAAAGATTCTCTTTCCCACTGGGAAACACAAGGTTTGAAAATATAGGTGTTACCTTGGGATTTTTTTTTTAAAAAAATAAAGTTGTAATTTTAGTACCATTTTAGATTTACAGAGGAACTGTGAAGACAGTACTTATTTGCCATATACAGTATCTCACATCCAGTTTTCCCTGTTACTAACATCAGACGCTGGTATGGTATATTTATTATAATTAATGAACTCAAGGTGATTACTGGTATTAACGAAGGTCCATGTTTCATCCCGATTTCCTTCGTTTTGACCTAATATGCATGTTTCTGTTCCACAATCACACCCGGGATACTGTATTACATTTAGTCACCATGTCTCCTTAGGCTCCTGTTGGCAGTGACAGTTTTCTTGTTCTCGACAGCCTTGACAGTTTTAAGGACAGGTTTGACATTCTGTAGAATGTCCTTCAACTGGGCTATGTCAGAGGTGTTTTCCTCCTGAAGAGATGGGGGCTGTGTATTTTTGGAAGGAAAATTCAAGAGGCAAAGTGCCACTTCCGTGCCATCATATTAAAGGTATAATACCATGGACATAATTTATCACTGTTAATATTGACTGTGACCATCTAGCTCAGGTCCCATTTGTCAAGTTAGTTCCTGCACTGTGATGTTACCCTTTGTTCACCCTCTTTCCATACTGGACTCATTGGAAAGAAGTTGCCTGGTACAGCCCAGACTTAAGGAGTGGGAATCAGGTTCCTCTTCTGTGGGGACAGAGGAATCCATCTACATTGCTTGATATTCTTCTGCACAGGAGATTTGTCTCTCCTCCCTAATTTACTCATTGATTTAGTCATTCATTTACATCAATATGGACTCATGGGTATTTATTTTGCACTTAGAGTTGTAACCCAGTGCTACTCTATTCATTCTGTTGTGCAAATTGCTCCAGTTTCCGCCGGCAAGAGCTCTTTTAGTGGGTTCCTGTGTCCCTTTGACATACTCTCATCCTTGTGGGATGCATTTGTTTGTTTGCTTATTTCTTGAACACTTCCTTATTTCTTGGCATGGCAAAGTGCTCCAGGCTTGTCTTGCATATTCCCGTCCCATTCTAGAGTCAGTCTTTCTGTTTTCTTTATTTAATTGGGAATTTGATATGACTTGAATAGTCCTAAGGGGGATGTTCTCACTGACTGTATAGCAGTCCTGGGTAGTGGAAATTGGGCCCAGGAAGAGCAGTTCTCCAGAGTTAGGGTATATCACTATGATTTCAATTATGTAATATTGAATCATTTTTTTATTTAATTGGGAATTTGATATGACTTGAATAGTCTTAAGGGGGATGTTCTCACTGGCTATATAGCAGTCCCGGGTAGTGGAAATTGGGCCCAGGAAGAGCAGTTCTCCAGAGATAGGGTACATAACTATGATTTCAATTATGTAATACTGAAAATCTTGTGCATCTTTTCAGCACATATATATTACATTTCAAGTAATAAGATAAGCTGATATTGAAGATACAGTGGTTTATGAGACCTGGTCCTTGCTCTCAGAGAGCTCACAGTCTAATGAAGGCAACTAAGTAGGCAGGTGGCTCTGGCCCATTGAGTAAGTGCTGTTGGGGAAGGGTGTAATCTCCGGATCAGAGAGGAGCACAGGAGAGAGTCCTCTAATCTACGCTGAGATAGATTTGATGAACAAATTGAGAAGTTTACTACCATAGCAACTCCTGTAAGTCTCCTGATCTAATGAACTTTGAGGTTTCTCCACATTATATGCCCTCATGGATAGTTTTTCTTATAATTTGGATGGTTCCTTTCTTTCCAGAGCTATTGTCAGTTGGAAGAATCTACATCTTTTCATCATCCATTATGAATGAAGAGACAGACCTCTTTGTTCCTGTACTTAGGAAGGGGCTATGTTAATGATCAGGCTTGTAATGTGCTCCCAAGGAACCCTGGGATGAGAGATACAGAAGCTCTCCAACCTCCAAGTGGCTTCTTCACATGAATAGCTGTTAAAAGTAAGGACTTTGACATAGATTTTTCTACCTTTGAATACCTAAAGAAAGCATTGCTCTGATATGTTTTGGCAGATTGCATTTTCCAAAGACAGCTGCAACAAGTCTTTCCCATTCCATGGATTCCTCACACAATGTAACTTTGACCCTCCTCTGATCCAGTGACGTATAGGTCCATGTGTGTCAACTTGTACCTGTGAGGAAGTGACATATGGAGTTTCTGTGGCTAGGTCATAGAAGGCAAGTTTCTTAGCTTCTACCTAGTTTTCCTTTGGTATATTTATTCTTGGTATCCAGCTGCCATGCTGAGAGGAAGCCCAAAGTAGCCTGTGTGGAGAGAACACTTGGAGAGGTCATGTGTAGGGGTTGTGCCTGGCAGCCCACTGGAGGTCTTGGCTGATAATCAGCATCAAATGAAAGACATATGAGTGAAGACGTCTCTAGATTTTTCCAGCCTCTAGCTTTCAAGTGATGCTTGTTTTTTGAGTCTGCTCAGTGGATGCCTCAACATCATAGAACAGACACAGAGCATCCTCCTTTAACCCTGTTGCATCAAATTCATAACTGTAATAAAATGTTTGCTCTATGCCACCATTTTTTTGTATAAGAGGGTGAGGGGGAAGAGGTTGATATTATGCAGTAATAGTAACTAAAATAGAAGAAGCCACATTTTCAGCACTCCAAGCAAGTGACCTCAGATAGGAGAGCTGGTCCTGACCTATCTGTCAAAAAGGCTAGTGCTATCACTTATAAACCCTCTGCTAACTGGTTCTTTTGAGTTTGTCAATCTATAGACACTTGTTCAATGTCACTTACCTCTCCTTCATCATATGCAAGAGCAAGAGATTGTTTCCTCATTTGTTTTTACATCCTGGTGTTTAATATAGTGCTGGAGATTAAATATTTATCAGGTAGATGCAAGGAGACATAGATGGATGAATACAGTGGTCTTTATTTGGCACTTCTGGGGATACAGTAAAACAAAGCCTTACTTATAGTTGAGTAAAGTAGAAAATGTATGAATTTCTTTGGTTATATCAAACTGTGAATAAATAGTAGTCTGTTTATTTCATTACCTGAGAATTTCAGGTTGTTTTGTCTATTTATTATAACATAATAAAACTTAGTGGTTTAAACAAATATTTCATTTGATTGTAATACTGGGCTGGGTTTGGCTGAGTGATTCTTTTACTTCACTTGTTAGAGGCTGGGGTTGGTCCAAAATGGCCTTACTCACATGTCTGACAGTTGGTGTTGGCTGCCAGCCAGAAGCTCATCTGGGGCTCTCAGCCAAGGGTCATGGTTCTTCTCCATGTGAGTTGCTATATGTGATGAATTAGGCTCCTTCTTAGCAATTACACAGCATCTACTTTATCCTGCAATATTTTATTGGTCAAATCAAAGGGGCAGGGCAGATTGAAATAGAGGGGAATGAGTGTTACCTCTTTATGGAAAAATGCCAGGGTTACATCAAAAGATGGAATTTGGGATAGGAGCTATTTCTGTGGTCAGAGTTGATTTGATAATTGAGTGACTGAATGATTATATGTTAATCTACTTGCTTGGGACCTGCCTATTTACAGTACTGCTTCTAACAGGAGTATTTCTAAAATCACAGAAATTTCCTTTCTCTGTTAATGCACAAACACTTCATGCATCGTACCAAGTGCTTTGAGTACACACAGCGTTAAGCTTCAAGCCAGAGAAAAGCAGTTTGAGTCCTGGATATATCATGTGACCCATGAAACTGCTATCTCTATAGAAATAACAATAATCAATATGTTGTCAGATGTCCCAATTGCCTTGAAAATAAAATAAATCAATTGCCACAAAAATGCTTTGAATTTTTTGATACACGGCACAATAATAACAGATCCTCTATGTTCTAGCACTCATATATGCTCTGCACCATGACATGTAATGCCTATAGTAGCTCTTTTGATCCTCACAACCTGAAGCTTCAGAATTAGTCATTTCACTTTATAAAGTTAAGTAACTGATAGAAGGTTAAATAGCTAGCACTTGGTGATGCTAGGCATTCAAAGTCAGAACTGATTCCAAGGCTCATGATCACAAGAAAGAATAACCCCTTTCCTTTCAGCAACTCATAATCTTAGAAAATATAAATACTCTCAAATAATATGTCTGATAAAGGACAAATATCTATAATATATAAAGAGCTCTTATAATTTATTAGTAAAAAGACAACCCAAATAAAAATGAATGAGATGACTTGATATTTCTCCAATAAAAATGTACAAATAACAAGTAAACATATAAAAATATTCTCAATATCATTAGCCATTAAGAAAGTACATATCACAGCCTGACCAGGCCCGTGGTCAAGGCACATATGAGAAAGCAATCAATGAACAACTAAGGTGCCTCAATGAAGAATTGATGCTTCTCATCTCTCTCCCTGCCTGTCTGTTCCTATCTTTGCCTCTCTCTGTCTTTCACATAAATACATACATACATACATACATACATACATACATACTTACATACATACATACATACATACATAAATGGAATGTGGAGGAACTGAAGCCTGCATACATTGCTGGTAGGAATGAAAAATGAAGCAGCTGCTTTGAAAAACAGTGTAGTAAGCTTCTCAGGGAGTTAGACAGAGTTACCATATAACCCAGCAATTCCCTTTCTGGATATGAAAAAAAAAAAAAAAGAACAACAATTAAAAAAAAACAACAACAGTGTTTGACTACAAAAAACTTGTACACAAATGTTCAGAGCAGCATTATTTTTAGTAGCCAAAAAGTGGAAATAACTTAAATGTCCATTAACTGAAGAAAGGATATTTCTATACAAGGGAACATTATTCAGCCATAAAAAAGAATGAAGACACATGCCACAACATGGCTGAACTTTGAAAATATCATGCTAAGTGAAAGAGGCCAGTCACAAAGACCACATATTGTATGATTCTATTTTAATGAACCTTCCAGAATAGGCCAATCTGTAGAGACAGGAGCTAACATAGTGGCTGGGGAGAAATAGGCAGTAACTGCTAATAGACACAGGGTTTCTTTTTAGGATGACGAAAACATTCCAAAATTGATTGGCATGATGGTTCAGCCACCCTGAATACACTAAAAACCATTGAATTTTACACATTAGATGTGTGATTATATGGTCTAGGGATTATATAGCAATAATCATGTTAAAAATAATAACAGCAGGCATGTACAGTATATCATTACTATGTGTCAGGTATTCTTCCAAGCTCTTTATAGATAGTAACATATTTCATCTTTACTCCAATACTATTAGGTAGGAATAATATTATTCACTCCTTAAAGGTTACACTGCTGCAGAACGTCCTAGCTTAATTACTATGCTATATGACTTCTTATTAATTATGAAATACATATAATATCTGTGTTTCTCCCTTACTTCCTCTTCAATTCTGCCTTTGCTTCCTCCTGCAAAATGATGTGAACTGGGAATCTTGATTTATCTGAGTGTCATTGTCATTCTGAAAACTTGTCATAAGAACCTGTATGTGCCTGACCTGTGGTGGCGCAGTGGATAAAGCGTCGACCTGGGAACACTGAGGTCGCCAGTTCAAAACCCTGCACTGGTTTGGTCAAGGCACATATGGGAGTTGATGCTTCCAGCTCCTCCCCCCTTTCTCTCTTTCTTTCTCTCTCTCACTCTGTGTCTCCTCTCTAAAATGAATAAAAAAAAACAAAAAACAAAAAACTATATGTGTTGCCCCTCTCCTAAAAAGAAAAATCTGGGTAGCTGAAAATGAATGTCTCCTGTGGGGCAGGTTGGACTACTCTTCTTAATTTTCTCTTCAGGGATCCAGACAACATTGTAGGACAGGGGGTGGAGATAATGTGGTTATGTGGTCTAAAAGGAAATGTGGTCATCTTTGTGACCAAGAATTTGAAACAAAGATTCATCTTTGCTAGTTGTATGACCTCAGTCTACTCACTTCATCTCCCTGAATCTCACTTCCGTCATCTTTAAAAACAGGGATGAAGGCAATACCTATTGGTATGTCTGTGATGACATTGCTGTGGGACTTAACAGGTGAAAAGGACTTGGACGGCTGCCCATCCTCAGTAAATAGGAGCCATTATCCTCATTCACCCTCGAACCCACTGGCAACCCAGCTTCCCCTGTGCTGTTTGTAGAGCAGACTAGCAGACGGAAGTCATCCCCAAGCCCAGTGCCCATACCCTGAGATGTGTGGATTGTTGAAGTCATATTCAAGCCTAGGAAATTCTCTCCTCTCCAAATGGCCAACTTAAACCAGATTGAAAACCTGAGGTGAAAACATGCTATGACTGGAGAGAGAGAGCATATGACGGGAGTTGGCGAGGTCTCCCAGCTTCTCCAGAGAAATCAAAGCGGCTAAGATGTTTAAAGCCCCAGCCAGAAACCCTGATTTAATTTGTGTTTATAGTTCTGGGGATTGCCTTGTTGTGGTTTCCCTATATCACATACAGAGCTGGCCTCTCCCTCTGTATGTGGAGAGGGAAGCCAGTCACTGTGAATGCCCTGGCATAGCACTCAGTCTCAAAGACTCTTCTTAGGCTGCCACTTTGGTGTGGGGACCCAGATATAAGGACTAGAAAGAAGACACTGGTTTACATCCTGACTCCAGGGTATAACTGTACAGTCTCAGCCAAGTCTCCTGACTGAGCCTCATTTATCCACATGCCACATGGAAACAGCAATCCACACATCTCAGGGTATGGGCACTGATGAACGGCACTGAATGAGCCCTTAGACAGTGTTATTAAAGGTTCACCAGGAAACAGAAGCAGATAAATAACGTGGACAAGGTATTGGACTAGTGCTGCTTACCTCCATTCTACCAATCTGGGTAAAAAAGAATTGAGTGAGCAAAATAAACCAATTTATTCTTTCTTGATCTGAGAACACATCATATAACATTTCTTGAGATGTCCTATTAATTCTACATTTAGTCCAGAATCCTAGAATATCAGTGATGGTAGGAAATGTAAAGATTTAGCACTGCCCACCCATTTTAACAGTGAGGTAGACTGAGACTCAGAGAGGGAACTTATCTTATGAAGGACACAGAGCGGGAAACTTGGACTTGAAATCTGTTTTGTTTTGTTTTTTAACTACATCACATTGTTTCTGGGAAATCATCTGGGACAAATTCATGATTGCAATGGCTTTAAAGGACAAGAAGTGTCCGGAGAAGGACTTTCTTATTTAGCCAGAGGACATGTGAAGGGAGAGCAGAGACATCTCTAGGACCTCACTTCAGGGTTGAGACTTGGCCTGAAGGTAATGAGAAGCAATTCTTACTGGAATATAAATTACTTGAAGGCATAATTCTAGGTCATATCATTGTTTGTGAACCCCTTCCTGGTATGCAGTATTTGGCACACAGTAGGGATTGGAAGTGGTTGTTTGATGATCCTAGATTTCCAAATCTGGGAGCCAACCTCACAGGTGAAACTTCCAAATGCCTTTGGAGTTTGCTCAGGTAGAAGGGATCTTGAAGCCTATCAGTAATCATTCACTTTCCTAAGAATTCTTGAACATGGGAAATCAAATGCTGGAATACCCTGCAGATGGCTTCCGCTGGAAATGATTTGCCCCTGTTCACACAAGGAGCAGGTAATAAGTAACTTTACCGGATAGCTAGCGTGTAGCGCATGACCCTGCATAATGCTGGTTCCAGTGAGTGAAGTAAGCAGATGCTACATAAACAAACATTAATAGCCAAAGTGAGTCTCCATCGGGCATCTACAGCAGCCCTGACTTCTACTCTGAGCATACCTGTGTTTCACTGCTTTTGGCCGTCAATTCAAAAAACAACTGTGACCTTTGGTCATCCTCACTGTCTTTCTAACTTTGCAATGGATCCTTAAAAAAAGAAAAGAATTAAGGTTATGAAGACTGGGGTTTGGAATAAATTAGTAGCTCTTGGAAGTTTAAGGGGTACTGGGAATACCAAAATGTGGGTATGTCACTTCTCCAAATGGGAAGTCTGTTATTGAAAAAAGCTTAACTGAGTTGAACGGAGACAGCACCAGCTAAAAATAGAACAAGGCCTTGAGCTGGCCCCACAAATGATGGTTTCATAATGGAAGGGGAAGCACTCAAGTCTCATTAGACCTTTTCCCCACGCAGCAGGCGGATCCTGAGCTAGGTGTTGTTATCCTATTTGGTCATTATAAAATCTTTACTGAATGAGATTTATTATTACCATATTTTGTGCCAAGAACTCAAGCTTCAGAGAGACACGGCTTCATGGAGATAAGAACTGTGTCTGTTTTTCTCACCAGTATTCGCCTGGCATTTAGTAGTGTGATAACCATCTTTCCTAACATCATCAACCCGTAAAGTTATGATATCGGAAACTGAATGGTGGTCCATGGGGGTGTATGTGATGCTGCCGAGAGCCCTGGCTTGGATGCCGTCACTCCTTCATTAGTGAACTCTCAGTAACTTTCCATCCTACAGGCCCTATTCTGTCTGGTCCTTGTGGGTGCCTTTAGCCTCATCCCTGTCCCCTCTCCTCCTCATTTCCAGCTTCCAATGCCATTGGTCATATTTCCATCCCTCCAACACACCGGGTTTAGTCTTGTTTTGCTGCTGTTGTCCCCTAGGCCTGACACAATCGCAGACTACCCTAGCACAGCTGGCTTTCCTCATGCTTCTGGTTCCAGTTCCAATGACATTTCTTTGAAGAACCCTACTCTGGCAACCTGATTTATACTTCAGACCCAGCCACTTGCTGTCATGTTGTTCCTTTCAGACCGTACTTGTTCCTGCCTGAAAAGAACCTCTTGGCTCAGGTATCTGCCCATTGTTTGCCGGCCCCTGTCAGGGTGCTGGGTCTATGACAGCAGGAAGTTTGCCTCTTTGTGATTCACTGTGGCAGTCCCAGCACCTACAACAATTACTGGCCTATAGTAGATGTTCAATACATATCCAGTCCATGAAAAAATTAGAGAAATCATAAATAAATAGCTGACTAGCACTTTCCAAATAAAGTCCCAAGATCCCAGGCCCCAACTCTATCGCTTTCTGTATTAGGTGCTACTATTGCCTTCTCTCGGCTCCTTCCTCAGTCTCGACCTTTTCTCTAATGGCCAATGACTTGCTCAGTAAGCAACTCCCCTCTACCTCCCTTTAGTCGCTGACAAAGGTACTGGCATTATCATGATTCCCTTATTCCATGTCCCAGCCATACTCAACTTCTTAGGATTTCTCAAATGCACCACACGTTTCTGAGTATGAATGTGTACTCAGAGCCTCTGATCTTGCTGTTCCCTATCCCTGCACGCTCCTGTTCTCTCAGTCATCTCTCCATCTTTGCCACTGCTCAAATCCCATGACACCAGCTTTCCCAGCATGACTGTCCCCTTCTCTAGGAAGCCTCCTCTCAGCTCCCGAAAGGGCAGTGTCTCCCCGTGTTCCTTTCGGGCCGGCTCCATATTCATATTATACCACTTGTGCCACAAGGGAGCTATACTTTCCTGTCGTGCCCCTGCTGGGAACTGTTAACCAAGAAAATAACAAATGCAAATTTTACCTCTATCTGACTCTCACCTGGAGTACGGAGTACAGTTCGGGATGGTTATTTATTGACCAGAAATGAATGAACGAAGGACTGAAAGTATAATCGTGAAAGAATAAATTAATTGATTTTTAAGGAGACATATCTGTGAATGTCTGACCCAGGATTCATTGTGTAGTTACATATTTAGGGAGGCCAGCAGTCCTGTCTTGCCTGACACACAGCCTTCTGGAATGAGGGGCCTTTGGTGCTGCAACTGGGAAAGCTTCATGCAAACAGGACGAGGCTGGTCACCTGTACACTGCCACCTTCCTGAGATTGGCAGTGACCAGATGGAGAGATCCATTTTAGGTTAGGTCAGGTCTCAGGTAAAGGCTGACAGGCAGGAGCACGGAACTGTGTAATACACCCAGAACCCACGCTGAAGTCTATCTGCAGGTTCAAGCACCCAGGACCCAGGGATCTCTCCTCTGAGAGAACCTGGGACAGAATTGCTGACCTCACGGGCTGAGGAGCTGAACTGCGGAAGAGGAAAGTAGAGATGGGCACTCCTGAGCCTCACTCTCACTGCCTCTCCCCATCTCTGTGACACTGGGCACACGGCTCATAAGCTTTCCTTTTCTTATCTGTGAAGGACATTTTCCATTGCCCGATGCAGCGTCGTTACAGGACCTGGTTCTGTGCTGCTACATGGTAATTTCTCAATAAAACCCCATTCTCTTCACCAGGGTACAAACTGAACCATCTCTAGACTGCAGTGGGGTTGTCCCAACATGTAGGGTTAAGTAGCTATTACATTTTTTTCCAACTATGGATTAGCAAGGCTTCTGGTCTGATGAACCATTGGTTTTATGTATAATAAATATTTATATGTAATGTGCATGTCCGGACTCTAATTTTGTGACTTTTAATAGCTCCCTTGTCACAGCAATGTACCTGATGTGGTGAGGTTAGAAAGGGATCTGCTGGTGTTCAAAACTCAGACAAAAAACACCAATATTCACATAAAATATGTTACATCTTTTGACTATGCAAGCCTTTGTCTAGGAACGTATCCAAAGGAAATAAACAGAGAATGTATGTACAATGATGTTCATTTCAGCATTGTTTATTACAGTGGTAAAACCAAGAAACATCTGAAATGCATAACAGTAAATTTTTTGGCTAAGTTAATTACATTTCAGACACTCAATTGAATACCATGTAGACATCAAAAAACTTATGTTTCCTAAAAATATTTAATGACTTGGAACCATGTTCAAGGTATATTGTTAGATGAAGAAAGCAGCTAACAAGACAATATGTTTAGTATGTTTCCAATTTTGTAAAATAAAAATAGCAGAAGTATTATCATTAGTGGTTGAGAATAAAAGTTGTGAAATCAGAACTCCTAGGTTTGAATCCAGCTTTAATACTATGTTGCTAGGTGATTGTGGAAATCACCTCTGTCTCATGTCTTCCTGGGTAAAATGGGCACACCATCCATACTCACCTTATAGGGATTTAGTGAAAGTTAAATGAATTTATATTTGAAGCTTTAGAACACTACTTGACACAGAGTAAATGTCATAGAAATGTTGGCTATTTGTTTAATTTTTTAAGTGATATTATTTGTAAGTTAAGTTTTTCCAAAGTTCAAATAAACAAACAAATAGATGACTCATATCTATTTAACTTATAACTATTTGAACTGGGATTTGAACGTAAGCTTTTTTGATTCCAGAATGTCAGCATCTAACCATAAAGAACTTCAGGAAAAGAAATGTTAGCCATGGAAGTCCCATGCAAGATGACTGATAACTTCTACTTTCTTCTTAGTGACTTTCTAAATCATCCAAAGCTTTTTCAATGAATTCATATTACTTTTATAACTAAAAAATACTATTATGTATACATTGCATTTTAAGTTATTTAAAAGGAAGCAGAACTTCTCACATTCGATTGCTGCTTATAAGAGTCAATTTGCCAATAACTGTATTCCTGCACATGCCTGGGAAAAGGAGGAGTTCCATGAGAGTTTCTTCAAATAGTCCAGCCTGTCACAGAAGACAGATCACAGGCACCCTAAAATGCTGGCACAGAATTCCAGAATCAGCAGGGTCCCAGAACCAGACATCACTGGGTTCAAATCTCAGAGCTATCAGCTACAGCCTTCAGATACATTTCTTCATTTCTCAGAGTTTCACTTTCCTCCCTATGAAACAGTATAATTAAAAAAGACCCTCATTGTGTCCCAAGGTATTAGGGCTCTACACGAAGAGATCATCCCTGTTCCAGGTACACAGGAGTTGCCCAACTACTGGTTTTCGTAGATTATTGGATTTTCAACTGTCTCTTAGATTTTCTGACTAGTAGTCTACAGTGACGTGAGGTTGCGTGAGTCCTAATTCCTAAACACTAACCTTAAATAGTGGCAATAAATACAAAGCCACTGACTTCTAGCTGGGTGACTGACATCGGAAAGCTCCCTGGAACCTGTTTCCAGGTTGGAGGATAATGTTGCCATTGTTGCTGAGTGTGTTTTCTCCTGTTAAGGAACAAATAAAATACCAAATGCAACAGCTTTTCATAAAATGTTAAAAATGTATCAAGGATTTAATCCCGCCTGCCTGTTGCTGATTTGGAAATGGGCTTGAACGCATTCCTGACGTCCTGATTGGGTTCTCTGCAATACTGCCAGGATTTTTATTATTATTATTAGCACTAGGGCTTGCTCTGTGTCCAGAGCCATAGAAATTATCTCTGGAATTTCTGCAGCTCACCAGTCCCTAAATCTCAACAAGCTTTCTGAATTTCAGCCAGGATTGATTGGAAAATTGGCCTTATAATTCACAAGGGTTCAGATTTGAGATCAGTTAACACCAGACTTCTGGAAACACTGGCTGCCCCTTTGGGCCAATGAGTGCTGAGGTTTTTCTCCTTAAAAACAGAGCTGAAAGTCATTCCTTTCTTTCTCACTCCTAGTTCTTACAGACTTTGCATCTTGAGAACTACTCTGAGAGGGGGAAGCCGACACAGTCTCAGGCTGACTTTATACAGAACAAGAATCTTGTTCATCAAGAAGGGGATCTCAGAACCCACATTCTCAGTCTGGTAGAGTTGAGCCCTGGAGAGGGGCAGGGTTGCTGGGTTACATCAGGAGTTAGAGAAGACCACAATTCCTATGTCCTGACCACAGGCTACCATTGATTCTCCCTGCCCCTTACTTTGCCGTATCTCATTTACGAACATCTTCGATATAGGACTCTAAATGGTGGGTCATCTATGGACTGACAAACTATACCATCTTCTATATGTGGCCCAGATCTCAGGAGCATATAGCCCACTCAGTTAATCAATGAGAAAACAAGGTACCTTCACCACTTTTCACATTATGGCTTCTTCAAGAACTCTTTGGAGCCCTCACCAAGCCATTTAGCCATGCAGAGCCAATACAAACAAATGCCTTTTAGGAATTGCAATTCTGCTCTGGAATGTGTGGCCCTTGTTCCAGGTGAACAGTGTTCTGAATGGGGACCTATGAAAAAGTCAGAACACTGCTTTCCTGGAAGCTGAGAAAAATATGGGAAGGTGCATGGGGATGGTGTTTCCTGTAATGCGGGCTCTGACTCCCCTGAGGCCAGCCTTTCAAACCCTGCATCCATTGTAAATATGATAGTTGATCATCTGAGAGGGACATCTAGTTGGAGTTCTGGATTGAAGCTGCAAGAACTAGGCAGCAGGAACTTTGTCCAAATTGGACTTCTGACACAAATTAGAGGCCATTTAATTGCATAATCAATAAGATTTCAAAGAAAGCTTAGAAGGTCACCAACATCACGATGGGATGTAGTAAAATATGACAGGGAAAACCTGAGAGCTCTGTGTCAAGAGTCCAATCGATAGCCACTGAGTCCTGTGTTAAATTTAAGAACGTTTCAAATCTGTGCCAGAAAAGTGCAAAGGCAGTTATGCAAACCTTCCAGCTGCTTCCCAGAACCTGAAAGTTCACTGAAGACCATTTGTAAAGAATACATAGAAGACAGCCAGTGAAGGGACTCACAACGCTACTCATAAAAGCTTGCAAACCAAAAGATTTCCATGTTGGCAAGCCAAGTCCCAAATGTTGCTTACAGCTGGATAAATTTGACCTTCCAAGTGTTTGCTCTTCTTCTTTGTCACCCATCTTAAAAACAAGAGATCCAACCCCAGCTTACAGGGAGAAAAATTAAGCATGCCAGGATTGGTTAAGCAGGCAAATATAGACTCAGACAGCCTCAATTGAAACCCCATCTCTCTTACTTACTAACTGCAGGACCTTGGGCAAGTTGATTAGCTTCTCTAAGTCTTTGCTTCTTCATCTGTAAAATGGGGGAAATAACTGAGCTTATCTCCTAGGGCAGTGGTTCCCAAACATTTTGAAGTCGGGGTGCATTTAAACTCCTACAAATAATTGGAGGCACACTATATACAAATTTCTGAGAAATATGTTATAATAATTAAGTCATATATTAAAGAAAAAATATATAAAGTTCAAGCATGCTTTTATGGTAATTAAATGAAATGAATATGACAAAATTAAATTTATTCTGACATTAAAAAACATTTTTATGTTACATTTTTTTAGTTATGCTTTTTAGAATTTGTAAGAAAGAGGGGTTAAAAAATTAAAAAAAAACAAAAAGTTATCTTTTTATATATATAGACACATTCTTAGTAAGATTTAGTAAATTTGGCAGGTCCCAGCACAAAAGTGTAAAGTTTTTCCATTCTTGTGTTTATGAGAAACATGAGCCTGATGGGTCCTCGTGATTTCTTCAATGTTTGGGCATATATTTGAAAGGCAAACTCTCATTTCCTCATCAATACATTGAAGAATTCTTCTCTTTTTACTTTTAATTGTTTTGAGTGCAGAAAACCCCCACCATACATGTCATCTTAACTTTACACCAAACAAAGGATAGAAGAAACTTGCCTCCAGTCTTTCTGGGAAACATGGGGGGTAGTGTAAACAATCCAGCACCACAGTTTAACAGCCTTTTGCAACCTAATCAGTTAAGTGAGGTGCAGGGTTGGGCAGACTGTCAGCTTACAGCCAATTCCCCACACCTCTGTCCCCCCAAAATCTAAACTCCAAAAACCCTGTTGGTTTTTTGGTCCCCAACAGGCACATATTTCTCTGGAATACCATAGGGTGCACCTGGAAATCTTCTCGGGTGCACCAGTGCACCCTGGCGCACTCTTTGAGAACCATTGTCTTAGGGTGTGGTGAGGATTAAGTGTATTAATCTACCTAAAGTACCCAACACAGTGCCTGACACATAGCAAGGACTCAATAAATATAAGGTTCTTACTGAAATGGTTTCTTGCTTCTTGCTAATGAAATGTTTTGCAAATATAACACCACACTGCGTATATCTGGGCTCACAGCAGGGAAGACTGTGTCCAGAAGGTGACTAGGGGAAAAGCAAAGATTTCTTAACATAACCCTTATAATTGCTGTCTCTCGCTGAGAGCTTGTTTAATGCCTTGCA
The DNA here is from genome assembly GCA_037038555.1 of Rhynchonycteris naso. Classification (NCBI taxonomy): domain Eukaryota; kingdom Metazoa; phylum Chordata; class Mammalia; order Chiroptera; family Emballonuridae; genus Rhynchonycteris; species Rhynchonycteris naso. The sequence continues at coordinate 17,999,700 of CM072996.1, forward strand.
TTGGGTCAAGTATTTCACAAATATTTTCTCATTTAATTTCCATGAAATAATAATATAAGGTAAGTACTACTCCCTGTTTTTCATGCAAGTAGTCAAAGCACAGAAAAGTTTAGGAATTTTTCCAGAGTAAGACATCCAATAAATAGACCAGTGGTTTTTAACCTTTTTTGAGGTACCGAACCCACCAGTTTCATAAGCGCATTCACTGAATCCTTCTTTAGTGATAAATAAAATATGATTTCTTTTCCAAATTCAAGACATAGGTATATGTTTTTTACTGGTGCACAAAATGAGCCGTGCATGAACATCACCTTGCTCAAAGAACAAAATCAACAAAGTGCATGAACTCACAACAAATTACAGTATTACTTTATTCTGGCCTCCGCGGCAGAGGCTTCTCCGAACCCTTGAGACCGACTCATTGAACCCCTAGGGTTAGATAGAACCCAGGTTAAGAACCACTGAAATAGACTCAATTTGGGACCTTCTGATTCTAAAACTTCTGCTCTTCCGAAGTCTACTGTGATTATATTTAGGTAGCCAGTTTTGGCATGGCAGATGACAAACCCTTCAGATGCTGGCAGATGCCTGTGTCACAGCACACCAATACAGTCTTGTGTTGCAGGTTGGGGTTCCACTACATGCCATGTGCATGCTTTTATGGGAATCAAAGGGACAGAGGCAAAGGGACAGAGGTTTTCACATGACCACCCTTTTTAGAAAACTAGAACAGAGCAAATACATGGACAAAGCTCAAAACTGTGGTCTTTTGTCCCCTGAAGTTCTCTTCATCTTGATGAGGCAAATTGACAGGGCTAGGGCTCAAAATATATACAGTGCAGGTGAGCATAGCAAGCATTTATAAAAGTGGCACATCGTAGCCATCATCTAGAAGGGGGGCGTCAGCACAGAAAAATGAATCATATTGAGATCACACACAAGAAAAACTCATAGAAAAATGAATAACTATAAAACTGTATCCTAAGGCATAGGGCTGGAGAACCTGGGCTTTGGAAACAGAAAGGACCTGGATTTGAATCCTGATTCTAAGCTTTATATATGAACTCCAACAAATCACTTTACTTTTGTATCTATAAAATGGGACTACTATGTAACCCTTAACTGGGAGAATGACATATAAGCAGAATAAAACACATAAGCAATTTAGTATCTGCTTATAACTCCACAGTGTTAGCTGTTATGGTGGATTAGACCACCCACCTGGGTCTAGTCCTAGCTCTACCACCAACTGGCTGTGCCCTATGTAAACTGGGCTAATAATAGTACCTGCCTCATAGGGAGATAACAAAGATGAAGTAAGTGAATATTTATAGAGCTCACACAAAATTGTCTGGCACATAGTAAAGATACAACGTTAGCTACTACTATGATTACTGGGATTATTTTCGATACAGGTTGAGCACAGAATGCTATAAAAAAGAAAAAAGCAATCCCAGAGTCGCCCTTAACTAAAGCTGTGGCAGGTGGGCAGAAGAGACAGACGTTCTATAAGACAGCAAGTGCACATATTCCTATAGTCAGGTGGGGGTCAGACGCCAGGGCAAGGGCAGAATTGAGAAACAGCATCCTTAGATTTCCTCTCCATTCAGTCCTCCGTGGAGACCGTGCCTCCCACCTTTCCTGCTTTTGTCCATTACCATTCATGGGTCCTGAAATTGGTTTGAAGGCAAATTTCAAGCTAGCAAGGGAGTGGGAGGGGGTAAGAGGAGAATGCAGGTCACCCTTGTGGAAAATGGGCTGTAACCATTTAGCCGATTATTTAACATTGTGGAATGCAGTTAAGGTCAGAAGGTTGGCTCACCTTTCAGCGGGGCTACAGCTCCGAGGAGCAATCTTCGAGGTTGCTGGAAGTCATTTACACCCGCGAATGCACATGCATCAGGGTCTGGTTAAATATTCGGAGGATAAGCTGGTTAATAGAATTAATTTGCGATATCCGGTATAATTCAGTGAAGCACGTGAGTGCCCTTCAGAGCCCCGAACTGGGAGAGAAACAAATCCTGTACCAGCCGTTAAACAAGGATTAGTTGGGCTCCGGAAAGAGTAAGCCTGTGACATTCATTCCTCCCTAGCTTTATGAAAAATGGACGTCTTGATAAATGCCTACACTATAAACAATTTATGAGAAACTTGGACTGTTGACTTTTTTTTTTTTTTTTTGGCCTTTCCAGATTTATTCTAGTCATATGTGACCCCTCTTCCTCCTTTCTGAAGCCGGAAGGGAATGCGCGGAAAACGGGGGTGCCGTAGTACACTCAGCAGGAGCCGCATCCTGTATGAGATGAGCAGGCAGAAGGAGATTCCCTCCGTCCTCCCCTGGATGGACTGCGTCGGACCCGGAGGGAACAGTGGCGAGCTGCCTTGGATTAAAATATGGGCTGGCCCGGTCCCAAGGCTGCTGGTGGGAGTGGAGAAGCAAGCCAGCTGAAATAATCTCATATTTACTGCAGCTCACTGAGACGTCAGCGTCCCCATATTTTGCAGCTGAAACACGACGTTGTAGGACCAAATGTCTAGTTTTTTTTTTTTTTGAAGGTGATTCAAAACAGGAGTAGACCATATTTTTCTAGGAGAAATAAAAGTTTCCTCCTTCATTGCTGTTCATTTTTGTGACGCCAAATTAGGGAGAACTCCTAGCCCAGAAATTGGGGGAAAATACTGGAAATTCTTTAAGATGATGAGAGAGGTTCCTATTATGCCACTTGCAGTACCTATGATTTATTTTAAGGTGTCAAATTGCAACAGTGATAAGCTTTTCTAATCCAAGTAAAAGAATGTGGGAGGGAAGTGCTCCTTACTCTTTTAGGGTATGTGTGTCTGTGGCCAGCATGATCATTAAAATTTTCTATGTTACTGTAAAAGACATTGGGAGGGAATTTTTGCAAAAGGAAGTACGTAAACAAAAAAAAGTATACATTTTCTATTTACATAAAAAGTATTCCACGGCAAGGTTCTTTCTGCCTTCAGGAGACATGCAAAGTGTGCGGTCTGGTACCTGGAGATAGAAATCCTGTAAAAATCAAATACAAGGAAATGTGCTTGAAGTCTATTTTGACCAAAATGGTACAGGTATTGTGTCTTATATTAATCCATGCTCTTAATGAATGTCCCATCCGCTTGGAAGATAGTAACTATTCTCCTGTTTCTCTCTTTGCCCCTCACTGAAAACCCTGGGCCAGAAAGAAAGGTCTAGGGTGATCAACTCCTTCTGATTGATCTTGGGTGAGTCCCCTATGTCTCAATATGCCTAATGTCCTGAACTGTAGAATGGGGATAATGATGTGTACCCTAAAGCGTCCTTGAAAGGATTCATTCAGCAACTGACATGATAAAAGTACACCTCCTAGTTTCAGTGATTGTCCATCCCTTCCCCTTGGTTCTTTGACAAAGATTCCAACTCACAGGTAGAACATGGCCAGCAAGCACGAGTGTGATCTGAGCAAAGGTTCTAGAGCAGTGGTTCTTAACATTTTTGAGGTACTGAACCCACCAGTTCCATATGTGCATTCACCAAACCCTTCTTTAGTGATAAATAAAATATGATTTTTTCCCCAAATTCAAGACATAGGTATATGTTTTTTTACTGGTGCACAAAATGAGCCGTGCATGAACATCACCATGCTCAAAGAACAAAACCAACAAAGTGCATGAACTCACAACAAATTACGGTATTACTTTATTCTGGCCTCCGCGGCAGAGGCTTCTCCGAACCCTTGAGACCGACTCATTGAACCCCTAGGGTTCGATAGAACCCAGGTTAAGAACCACTGTTCTAGATGCTGACTTGGTTGACAGGTGTTTCTACATCAGTCGCAGCTGCCCTGGTTTTCAATGTAAGTAGATGCTGAGAAAGCGGAGGGTAAGGGTGGCAGCAGACCACGTCTACTCTGCCCTGGCCACGACAGACCATGTCCATGCCACGACAGAGAAAATCCATGTTGCATCCAAGTAGGTCAAGGAAGAAAGAAGGACAGAAAGAGAGAAAATGGGGGGGGGGTAGGTCAACAGGGATAAAAAGAGAGAGGGAAAAATAAATGTGTTTTTGAAATACCCTTTCTAATTCTTTGGGAAGAAAAACACAGCAGTGTTGAGCTAATGACACCAAAATAGATCTGAACGAACATTTGCCAAGTATCTTGAAAAGAAAAAAAAAAATCTTTCCTGACACTTCTCTTTAAGTAACAGTGGAACTTGGGACTCCGGGAACGGAGGGTAGGACCGAGGCCAGGCAAGGCCTTGCCCACACTGTGGAGGGCTCTCTGGAGTCCCCCTGCCAAAGCCCAGACCTGGCTTGTGACAAGAAAACCTCTGAATGCTGTGGTTTGGATTTTGCTCGTGGCTTGATTTTCATATGCGAGGTCTTCTCATAACCAAGAAACAAGGCCTTGCCTAATCGAAATCAGACAGAAAGGCCACACACAGATTTGCAAGGACACACGCCATCTTCCCCGTCTTCATCACTTTCACGGAACTCTCTTAGGAGGAAGGAAAGAAAGGGAGTGCAAGAGGCTCAGACTTCCTTCACTTAAATCTGAGAACTCTGGGCATATTGTTTGTACAAATCAACTTGGGAAGTGGGTTCGATAATGTTATAAAGAGGCCTGCTTTGTTTTGTTTCTCGCAAGGTGCACCGACATGTTAATTGTGTATTGCTATATACAGGGTCTGGGTCGCGGTGAGGTTCTAGCAGCGTCACTGCAGGCTGTTGCCCACTGCCTGTTTGAGGTCCTCTCCCCAGTTAGCACCCTGGGCGCTGCCCTCTCTCAGTTCCCTCCTATGTCTCTGCCTCTCTTTCTCAGCATCCTCTATAGACTTCTTCTTCTTCCACTCCTGGGGAGGTAGGGCCTTCATCCCAGGCCCTCCTCTTATTTGGGGGTGGGGGCATCTCATGGACTTCGTGGGCCTTCAACGCCCTGCATATGCTGATGATGCCCACATTTTCTTGTCTCTTACTATGACCTCGCCAATTATTGGCAGTCATGCCTTGAATTACAGCAATGACATCTACACTTGCATACCTCATGGGTCTCTTCCATGCAATGGGTCTAAAACTAAACTGCTGACTTCCACTGCCTCCCCCCGCCCTCTTGTTGTTTCTACATAGTTTTCTAGTTTCCATGTACAGCACCACGGTCTTCCTCAGTGCTCTGGTTCAGTGTGCATCAGCCACTCTTACTTCCTCTCCTTCCCTAACAATCTGCATCTAATTCAAGTCCTGCGTTCCCTTCATATAGACTCTTGTCGCTGCCTGCCCACTAATCTCCCTGGGACATTTTCACTCGCCACTTCTATTATTAACACTGCACGATTTAAAAAAATAGAAATCAGATCATGTTACTCCTTTATTCTAAAACCTCTAAAGATTTCTTATCTTAATAAAAATAAACTATGAACTTTCCCCCATATCATAAAAGTCCCATTTAATCTGACCCCTGCTTACCTCTCTGATCTCATCTATTACCACTTATCACTTAGAAGTGATTCCCTAGAGACACACCAGTGATGGGGCTACTCTGAACAGGCCAGGGTTAGCCTCAGGGCCTTTGCACTGACTGCACCATTGGCCAGTATTGCTCTGCCTCAGATTTCCAACTTTTTTTTGCCACTAGTGCACCAAATCAATCAGTACATTTTCCTCCTAAACCTCCATTTACCCCCTCTATAAGATGATTTAGAAGGAAATTTGCTATATTGTTATTATATAAGGGAAGTGCTATGTGGATAAGGGGGGAAAGATCCAGGATTTATAGATTGCAAAGTGTCAGGACATGGGGCAACAGGTGGTTCCATGTAGTATGATTAATTCATATTATCAGTAACCAGTAATCAGTAAAGACACATTGAAAATTGAGAACTGTAATTCACCACCTTTGTCATTTCAGTATAGAATATCTTAGTCATTTCAAAGTGAAGACATAATTTATTACAAATCTGGCTTGATTTCCATGTCCCTTACGTAGATGTTCCCTTCCTTGGTTAGAGATGGAAATTAATTGAACAAATGAATCATTGACTTGAACAATCACAGTATTTCAGAGCCCTTTCCAGGTGGTTCATGTGTTAAAAAGTTTTCTCCTGATCACAACCCTCTGAAGGGAGTATCACTATCCCTATTTTTATGGACAAAGAAACTAAGGCTTGGTGAGTGAAGCTGACTTGGCCACAAACATGGAGTTAACAAGTGACATAGCCAACTTTGAACCCACTTTTTTTCTCCTACCAATACACTTTGCTTGCTCATGAAACATTATGCTCAGCTTAGCTATGAACTTTTAAGTGTACTGGCAAGGAAGATTTCTTCAGCAGTGAAGACATTTGGGTTTGTGTGGTGTGCTCGAAGTCCCTGGGGCTGCGTATAAAGAAGGAATGTTGTAGTTTGCATTGTTTTTTGGTCTCTAAGTCTCTGAGAAGCTGTCCTACATTTACATGATTTGCCTGATGAAATGGTGGTTTCCCCCTCCCTGGAAGTGCATAGTCAGAGACTGGACAATCTCTATTAAGAGATGTTGTCGATTACAGGACCTCCCTGAATTGCAAGAGCTAGACTAGGTATTATTTAGGGTTCTTTCAAACTTGAGATGTGGTTATTCAGTCAGTACCAAGTGTGAAGCCTTAGCTTGATTTCCCCCAGAGGCAGAGTCTGAGACAGGGGCTGAATATTAAGCCGTATACTTGGGAGGTGATCTGGGAAGCAGGAGTGGGAGTAAGGAGAGAGACAGGAAGTGAAGAAGAGCTAACCGATGGCGCATTACTAAGCTGATGATGGTGGTGGTCCTGCTGAGACCTTTTGAGGATCCCGGTGAAGTGAGTGTCCACACAGACCCCAGATGTCTGGGGGCGTTTATCATTCAGCTTTCACTCAAGCCAGAAAGGGTTTTAAGGATGAAATGTGGAGAAACTGGTGATGTATCTTTGAGATAGGTTAAAATAAAAATGCAAAGGACTGCGCCTGACCAGGCAGTGGCGCAGTGGATAGAGCGTCGGACTGGGATGCAGAAGACCCAGGTTCGAGACCCCGAGGTCGCCAGCTTGAGTGCAGGGCCCATCTGGCTTGAGCAAAAGCTTGTCAGCTTGGACCCAAGGTCGCTGGCTCCAGCAAGGGGTTGCTCTGTCTGCTGAAGGCCCGCGGTCAAGGCACATGTGAGAAAGCAATCAATGAACAACTAAGGTGTCACAACGGCAACGAAAAACTAATGATTGATGCTTCTCACCTCTTTCCGTTCCTGTCTGTCTGTCCCTATATACCCCTCTCTCTGACTCTCTCTCTGTCCCTGTACAAAACAAACAAAATGCACAGGACTGCTCATCACAGCTACACTAGGTAAGAGAGGCTGAAGGAGTATTATGTGGGGTTCTCAAAACACTTGCCATACCTAGTCTTCAGTCTGGTTTAGTGTGTAGGACAAAATCTGGAGGAACGAGCTTGAGCCCCTAGACAAATGCTTCTTTTTCTTCAGTCTTCCTGTGGCTATAGGGTTAGCTGTGCTTCCTGCGCTAGGCAGCATAATGGCCCCTCAAAGATGTCCACCTCCTAGTTCCTGAACACTGTGCGTATGTGGCAAAGTGGAAATAGTGCTGTCTGCAGATGGAATCAAGATTGCTAATCAGCTGGCCTCGAGGGAAGAAAATTATCCTGAATAGCTAAGTGGACAAAGTGTAATTGCATCCTTATAACTAGAAGATGGAGGCAGAAAAGAAGAATGAGAGAGATGATGTCAGTGTGTTGAGTACACTACTGCCCATGAAGATGGAGGAGGGGGCCACGGGTCAAGGAATGTGGGCAGCCTCTAGGAGCTGGACAAGACAAGGAACTGATACTCCCTCAGAGCCTCCTGAAGGAATGCGGCCCTGTTAATAACCTCATTTTAGCCCAGTGAGACTCCCTCTAAACTCCTGACCTATAACTATAAGATAATATGAGTGTGTTGTTTAAGCCACTATGTTGGTGGTCACGTGTTACAGCAGCAATAGGAACCATCACAGCTCTGCAGGGTGATTTAAGGAGACAAATTCACAGAGGCTGAATTAATGCTGTTGCAAGACAGACAACCCTCAAGTCTCTGTGGCCTGAGAAGATATTTCAGGCTCACAGGGGGATGGATGTAGGTTGCTGCTGAATTCAGTTGCAATATATACATTAATCAGTATATGATAATATGGCTGGGCTTCACTGGGCTTGACTTGACTATGTTAGGTTCTAGGTTTAAAGATGGGCTCAGGTCAACTCTAAAACTTTCATTCTGGAACCCAAGCTAAAGAAGCAATGGCTCTTTGGGGCACCGTTCTCCCGGCAGAGGGGACAAGCTCAAAAAGACTAGCATATATTTGCCGTGCCTCTTAAAGTCTCAGGATGAGGCTGCCCACATTTCATTGCTCCACATAAAATCATAAAATGCTGCCCAAGTATTGGAACCAGATAGGACATTCTTCTGGGGACATATCACAAAGACTGGGAGGGAAGGAAGAATTGTGGACAAATGACACAACTACTCCAGTCACCGAGGGGTGTCCATGTCTGTGAAGTGGTCGGTTCCCATCATGGCCTAGTCAGAATTGTTGGGTTTCTTAATGAATGGTCCAGACCTATAGAGATCTACTAGGCTGTAAACATGTCTTAACAGAAGCATGGATTCCTAAATTTAAGAATTGCACGAGGAAGTTTAATCCAATCATCATTTTTAATAGGGAAAAATGAGTCCTAGAGAAAGGAATGTGATCTTCCTAAGACTAGACAGTTAGTGGTAGTGCTATGAACTGAACAAAAACCTCAGAATCTCAGTCCAGGGTGCAGCTCACAACTTTCTTAATGCTAAAAGTCTTGTCCCTGGTCTCCCCAAAACTTGGTTATACTTTCAAGTCCTTTTGGGGGGGTCTGTATACTTAATGACACTACTGAATTGACAAAGGTGAGTTGGGTTATTCTAGCATCAGACACACAAAGTCCTCATTTTTCTCCTCTAAAGCTTAGGTCTGAACAAGGCTTTCTTTGGTCTGGGCCAGGGAAACCCACTCTGCTCCTGCCTGAGGTTCTGCTTGGGTGTTGTAGAGCAGTGATTCAGAGGGAAAGCACCTTCCAAAACCACACGGGTTCCTTCATTTTTTTTTCCCCCTACTGCAGGAATTTTTGGACTGGTGCGATAGGCCCAATTTGAGAGTGTTGGAGACATAGAGGTTCTCTTTTTTGGCCAAAAGTCATGGTAGGAGTCATCAGGGGCTTTCTTAGTCTTTCTTTTTCCCAGAAAGCTTCACTCTTTCAGAGAAAAAAACGTTAGGGCTGTTTCCTGCCTGAAAAGCTCTTTTGTTATCCTTTTGTTCCCCCGAACCAACCACGGGGGGACCCAGGTCTTTGTCATCTGCTCCGGGCAGCATTCTCCTTCCCATGGGCGGAGCTCACTGCCCCTTGTCTGCTCACACAGCACTGGAGGCAGCCTAATTCTATCCCCTATTGTTATTGTATTGCACGATGTTTTCTCTTTACACAGCTTCCTGCCTCGCCAGATATGTCCTCTTTTGTAACTGGGACTCTTTCCTTTAGCATTATGTCCTGGGCATGGAGAACCATGTCTACCATACAGAAGGCACTCAGCAAACACTGGTTTGATCAATTGTGGAAATAATTATATTGCCTGTTCTACTTTAACTAACAGTTCATGATAATGTTACCCAGTGAACACACACAATTGTCATTTATTAAGTATCCCTGAACAAATGCATGAATATAAATGAAACGTGAGAATTACTATGTATCTTTTCAAAATAATCTGTATCCTCATCATGTCATCCATACCCGTGGAAGCAGGCACGCAGAGTCAAATACGTCCATGTTTACACAATAAACAACCTAACAAAGGACAGCTTCCGTGGCCATCATAATCAACCCTTTATTCTTACCAATGCCGACAGAAACAAATTAAATAACAGTTATTTGGAAGATGTCTTTTTAGAGCGGTAGCTTCCAAATGGTTTGTGTGCACCCAGCAGTCAACCAATGAGCTCCATTTCATTGATCTAAAAATAAACGGGAGCCCTGCATTGCCAGAGATGATCTCAGCTCACCTATGGGAGGTGAAGTCTCCAGTGGAGGCACTTTTGTTGCTCAGCTGCAGAATGAAGCTGGGCCCTCTACTGCCATTTCCAGTTAGCTGCAGGGGTTTGGAGGTGATTTCGGCAAACCTGACCCAGCTTCGGGCATGAGTTTGCTTCATTCCTCACTGTGCACATCTTGCCATTTCTGGAGCTGTGAGTCAGGCTGATGTCAGCAAGCAAGTAGCTGAAACAGCATGTCCAAGGAGATTAGAAGTGTCCTTGGCGACAGTCTTAGATGCTACCTACTAGGGGCAGATGTCCTAGAAGTGATGTCACTGTATTCCTATTCAGGTCACAACTCTACAACAGGCTTTTGTCAACGATGCCAGAGTCAAATTGTGAGTGTCCTAAGTATGCTTGCTTAAGGCATGATTATATCTCTATGTGTCTATCTATGTATTTATATCTACTTATTTACTAGAGACCCAGGAGATACGAATTCTAGTTCTTGTTCAGACATGATTCCCGGTGCCACCTTACACAAGCCACTTCTCTTTTCCAGAGCTCTGTTGTTCTACCTACAGCATGACTATGTTGGAACGGTAATCTCTGAGCCCCTGCCCACCAGCTTTGTTCTCTTAATTACTGGAGACCAGTGGTAACACTCGTTTTACTGTATTTAAGGAATGGATATCTTTCTGAGGATGTTTTGCTAGCAACTCAATGGTTCTTGTTTTGTTTTTTATTACCACTGCCTCAAACAGGTCTGAAATTCATCATAGTTTAGCATTCTTGCCAACCAGTAGTGGGGCTTAGACAGGAAGCTGTGTTGCCTTCTGCTGGCTGACTGTGTCCTGGTTCAAACAGCACGGAACTGAAAACCCGAATCCAGTGGGCATAGTGAAGTTTTGAAAATGGTGAAGCTCTATAATAAAATTTCAGTTACTAGATTGAAATAAAGTGTTTGTACATTTCAGACCTTGAATTTTTGGATGATTTTTTTTTTTAAAAAAGTGGTGCCTGACCAGGCGGTGGCACAGTGGATAGAGCACTAGACTGGGGAGGCAGAGAACCCAAGTTCAAAACCCTGAGGTCACTGTATTGAGTGCAGGCTCATTCCGCTTGAGCGTGAGGTCACCAGCTTGAGCGCCGGGTCACTGGCTTGATCCTGGAATCATAGACATGACTCCATGGTCACTGGCTTGAGCCCAAAGTTGCTGACTTGAGCCCAAAGGTCGCTGGCTTGAGCAAGGGCTCACTTGTTCTGCTGTAGACCTTCAGTTCAAGGCAAATATGAGAAAGCAATCAATGAACAACTAAGGAACCACAACGAAGAATTAATACTTCTCATCTCTCTCCCTTCCTGTCTGTCTGTCCCTATCTGTCTCTCTCTCTATGTCTCTGTCACCAAAAAAAAAAAAAAAAAAAAAAGAAATAAGAAAAAAAAAAGGCATGGTACCATAGATCTCTTTGAAATAAGCTTTTCTTAGCTTTATCACTAAATTACTGCTGACTTGAGGAAAATTACTTATAATCTCTAAGCCTATAAAGTGTGGCTTTTGCTTCAGCCTCTAGGATCATCTTTAAATGATGACTAGCATTCATGCAGATGGTGCAGGTCACAACCATATTCACGCAAATTTTTTTTTTTCCAAACTTGGAACTGTTACAGCATCTTCTGATACTTTCCCTCAAGTACTGCTATTGGTCTGAACGGCGAAGTGAACAGAAGAGACTAGAACAAAGGCAGAGGAATGAACTTCGATCGAATGTAATCAGAGAACCAGGCCTATTATTCCGGCTTCAAATATTTTATCTCCTCCCACCTCCCACTGGTACTACGGTTTAGGGATTTTATTGACGAGGAAACCTAAAATTCAAATCACAGTTAGGTTCATCAGTGGAGAAGCAAATTACTCAGAGGCTTTTGATGAAAGTAATGTTTTAGTCTTCAATTTATCTTAAAGGTCCATTTATTTTTGTGTCTTTGGTTTTAAAATGAAACCTTAAATATTTTTTGCCTAACTTTGATATCAGGAGGTGATAGCATTCAGTACATAAATCATATTTAACCTTTTTTTCTTAACGAATCTTTATTAACATCTAAGGCTTATTAAATGAATCGAGTCTATTGTACAAAATCAGATAGATAGTCGTTTGAGCAGGTGCCTTACACATTAACTGGAAAGAAAGCTGAACTTGGGGGAAGAGACATCAGTGGAAATGTTCCTTTTCCTTCACTTCTTTTTCTTTTAACTTCCCCCTGCAAGGCCGTCCTGGTTGGTCTCCATTCATAAAAATTGGTTAAGGTAAATGATACGCAGATTATCCCGTGTGACATGGGACAGCCGGGTATGGGTTTTGCTCAAGCTCCTATGAGTTATATGGCCTGGGTCTTATATGGCCACAACTCTGAGCTTCATAAGGTTAGGATGCAAATATGTAGGCTGACTCAAAGGGCTGTTGTTAGGAGTCAATGAGAAAACGCCCAGTACATGTCTCCACACCAGGCAAGGTATTTCCCCTCAAAACTCTATTTCATAAAGTAGAATCAGCTTTCATTCAGGGCAGTAAAGTGGGCACAGAAAGGGTAGGGGGGCAGGAGAAGGAGCGAGAGGGAAGATGGCCTTACAACGGCAGAATGTGCAAATATACAAGCCTTATAAACAGTATTTTAAAAAGTAATAAACTAAATGATTCCACTGTGAAAGTCTTGAATAATCATGAATAATAAGAAAAAAAATAACCTTTCATAATCATACGTGAATGAGGGCTTGGTTTAGGATAATAAAACCCCAGGGAACTTTATATAGTTTAGAAACCTCTGTGTCTGAAGCACCGTAGATGGTAGAGATGCAAGGAAAATACCTACTAATTACTAAGCAATATTAAAAAATGCATTAAAAACTTCAAATACAACTGTTTTATGGAATAAAGGAGTGGGGCGGGGAGCATATTTCTAAATCAATATAGTATTTAATGTGAGATATAATTTTAAATATATTTAACTAAATATATATACTAGATAAGTAGATGTTTATAGTATTTAATCTATATCACTAAAATAAAATTTTCAAGTTGGTTAAATTTAAGGTTCTCACTGGGAAAATGAAAAATTTCTGTATATCTAGAGTGTCTTTTTTTTATGTAGTTAAAATTTATTGTACTCAAGGCAATTTCTAAAGTTATAATGAATTTCACTAACATGCATAGATAGTCTAAAGGTTAGTATGTATGTTAACATCATAATACCATAGTTATTATTATGATATTCATATAAACTTACTAATTGCAGAATAAGTAAGAAACTAAAAATTATTAAAGTGAGATAAAATCTGTTGGAAAAGCATTACAAGCATTTTCAGAAAAGTTCAAAAATATAAACCTCAATGAGACATGAATGTCAAACTGAATCACAACACATCTAAGCATTCCAGGCCACAGAGTCTAATCAATATCTGCAGCATTTTTATTGCTGGACACATATGATATCAACTACTTGGCAAATAGTGCTCTGCCAACAAAAGGCAGTTCTTGAGGATGCTGTCATAGTACTTATTAGTGCTGTGAAAATTAACCTGTATGTGAAAAAAAAAAAAAAACTCTGACCCCATAACTAGTTTTTTGAAGATAAATAAAAACACTGATTAGTGATTCTTCTGTTTCATGCCTCAATCCTCCTCACTCATTGACTTATTTATTCACAATACCAGACATTTAATAACTGGCTAAATGTGCAAAGCTGTTGGCTAGACAATGGAGATTCAAAGATGATCATCACAAGAGAATCTCATATTTTAGTGACTTCGAATAAATATCTATACCCTGGCAGTTGTAGGGTATTGAACAGCATCTCTGGTCTTTCACTGCTAGCTGCCAGTAAGACCCCCTTCCCCGAGAGTGACAACCCAGAATGTCTCCCGGCATTGCTAAATGTTCCGGCGGTGGCATGGGAGCAAAACCACCACAGAGCTCTAACAATATATGTATATAGCACGGTCTTGTTTCACTAGGAGGAGTAAGCCCTGAAAGACTTAGAGGTATACTTCTTTATATCTCCCCAGTGCCTGCATACATAACACACATGCACCACGAGGTTGTAATAAAATGTTTTTTAATGCTGGCCAGTTTTTTAGAAACTGCAATCTTGAACTCTAAGACTTAATATGCAATTTCATTTTTTTGTGATGTTGTTGCTCTGAAGGTTGCTCTGAACAGCTTCTCTTCTGAATCCAAGCATTCAGTTACAGTAAGCAGAGTCATGCATTAGAAACTGGGACACACACACACACACACACACACAAAAAAAAAATCAGAAAGAACTTTGAGATTCTATGGCCCTAGAACAGACATCCAAATAGAAGGCATTACATAAACACTGAAGCTTTCCTAATTCTAATACCTATCTATTGGTATGTAACTGTAATGCTTTGAATTACACGAAGTTTTTAAAATAAGTGCATATGATCTTTTAAAGAAGATATTTTAATTCAATCTAGTGTTGCCAAGTAGGTGTCTCTCAGGACCTATCTTAGTAAATAAAGAGAAGTGATTTGTAATAAGCTTATCAGTAGTTGGTATGTAAAGTGCTTGAAAATAGCTTGTTCTCTTTATAGTGTTTAAACATTCTTTCTAACAATATCCCAGTTATTTATTTATTTATTTATTTATTTATTTTTATTTTTTTAACAGGGACAGAGAGAGAGTCAGAGAGAGGGACAGATAGAGACAGACAGACAGGAATGGAGATAGGTGAGAAGCATCAATCATTAGTTTTTCGTTGCCATTGCGACACCTTAGTTGTTCATTGATTGCTTTCTCACATGTGCCTTGACCGCGGGCCTTCAGCGAACCAAAACAACCCCTTGCTGGAACCAGCGACCTTGGGTCCAAGCTGGCGGGAAGCAGATCCTTTCTCTTACAGGAGCACAGTGGTAAGCACCATTCATTCACATGTGTTTATTATTCATGCTAGTTATGTACAATGTTTCCAACATTAACATTTAAGAAACTAAATTCACGTTCTTTTTCAAGATGCTTTGCGAAAATAGTAACAAGTTAAAGGAAGGAAAACAATTACTAGGTTTTTAAAAATAATCGATTTTTCAGCCATTTCAGACATTTCCATAGAAAGAGCCTTAGTGAGGCTGGGATGGGGCAGGGATGGGGTGGGGCAGGGAGAGCTGCAGATGTGGATGAAATTTCGCCAGATGTTTAACTGGAGTAAAACTTTTCTCTACTAGCCATTGGGCAAAATCTTCAAATGACACCTGCTACTTTTTCTTACAACTTACACCTTATGTTTAAATTTTCTATGTAGTAACACACCACCGTGACTCAGTTTTACTTTCAAGAAACTATCAGTGAGCAACATTTCTACACCTCAGCCAGGGAGGGCGTAAACTCCCCTACCTGCTATCATATCCCTCCCCTTCGTCCACAGAGTATGTCCTCTGATTTGATTTATTCCCAGGCTGCAGGGAAACAACTCCTACGTAGTCAGAAGAGGCCCGGGGTACACTGTAAAAGGGACAGCTTATGGAGCTGGACAGACCTGGCTCGAAGTCCAAAGTTTGGCATTTCCTATATGACCTCAGGCAGAGTGTCTGACTTCTGTGAACCTCAGTTTTCTCAGCACTTTTGTCAGAGTTGGATTAGAAATATATAGAAACCTATTAGCTCTGTGCCAAAAGCCTTGCAAAAGGGCTCAATAAATGATAAGTCATCATCATCATCATCATCTTTGTTGTGAACTGTGGCCTGGAATGTCCTGAGGTCCCTCAGATTTAAGCTCATATCTTTGATTTCTTAGGGTCATGAAACCTGAGATACATTTTCTTTTAGTCTTTTGACAAATGTTTACGGGTCATGTGCTATTCCCTAGTCCCGGGGAATAAGCAATGCACTTAATGTAAATAGTGCTCCTCAACATCTTATAATCAATTAAGCAATTGGTCCTGTAAACTAACACACAGTTATACATGGAAAAACATTCTATTAAGTGAGAGGGGATGCCAAGCTATGTGATGTGCTATTTTATCTCTGTGCGTGTGTGTGCGTGTGTGTGTGTGTGTGTGCGCACGTGCACACTGATTTTCACTGAGGGAAGGGGTTGAGAGGAGACTTCAGTGATGCAGTAACTTAGATGGACACCTGAAGCATAAATTAGAATTACCCACGTATGAGTGAGGAGATGGACATCCCAGATGGAAGGTCCAGGAAGTGTGAAGTCTTAGAGATGGAAAGGATCAAGTCACACTCAAGAGAATTAAATGACAGTGCAGCTGAAGAATGTGGACAAGGAGGCCATGAGCCTTTAAGTAGAGACAGGAGAGGTGGGTGGTCATCAGACCACACAGGGCTTCATAGGCCCCTCATGGAAGAATCGTCGTCCTTGTCGGAGGAGCAACAGGTAGCCATGCATGTGTTTGGGTAAGGAAGTAACAAAAACCAATGGATATTTTTAAATACCAAACTGGCCCTGGAAAGGGTGTTGGAGGGGAGCAAGAGGACTGCAGGGAAACCTGTACAAGGTCACTCGGTGGGCCCGAGACAAGTGACCGGCTTGGATGGAGATGGTAACGAAGAGAGGTAGACCTCACCAATATACCTTTTGTAAGTGCTCAGTTGAGATGACTGAATCATTAAACATAGGGATCCACTATCTCTCAGTCTGTCTCTAGGACTGGCAAAGTATCAGAGTTGAGATACAAAGAGGTAGCGATATGGGTCTCACAAATAATTAAATCACCCCGGTGATTCTTGCAGCCCTCTGCAAGTCTTCAACCCTATGCATTCATTCATTCCTTTCCTTATCAGACATTGATAGTTGTCAGGACCTATGCAATTCCCTAGCTGATATATCATATAAGACCTTCGGACTAGATTTGTCACCATAAATGAGCTCTACCTCATTCTAACGCTATAGGTGGAATGAAAAATATTTTGAAACAAGACACTCGAGTAATTAAGAACATGTGTGAAATAGCCAGAATAGATATAAATCTTACAAGGATCTAGAGAGAAGCCACCATTAACAGGTCCCGGAAAGGAGCAAGAGACACAGTGAAGTTCTGTATGGCTGAGAAAAACAAACCTTCACAGGGATCACATCTTATGATCCATGTTAAGTGAGTGAGTGGCTGACTTCTAGAAAAAGTAAATCAAGCATTCTCTCATTTCTCCTCTTTCGAGCCAGAAGGGTATGCACAGCTGACACAACAGAAAAGAACCCATTGGCCACTTTGCGTGTTTTGATGGGCTGGGGACACTCAGGCTCCCAGAGCTAGAGCTCACTATGGTTTCTGCTCTACTCTCCAGATAATCTAATTACCTGGGGAATAGAAAACTATGCCAGCCAGATTTTAAAAAATCCTCCCTTTAGATTCTGCTGCCACCAGCTCCTTTGACTTATATTGAAATTATGTCCCATCTCTTTCAGCCACGTTGTTACAAATTTATTATCTAGACTGATGATGACATCATCTGGAGAGGGACCAGCACTGTGGTCATCCAGCTCCTCTTTCCGCCTTACATAGGCAGCTTCTTCTCTCCCCTCTCAGGTCATTAATTTTTTAAAAGAGGGCTTGCTTTAAATATCCAGAGTGGTGCTTTCAGCCGTGACACAGAGAAGGTTTCCCATTTCAGAGCCCGCAACACGTGCCTGCTTCTGATTGAAGGCTGCTTGCCCAAGTGGGCATTTGAGATCTCTCTGAGCATCTCCTGAGAAGTCCCTTGGTCAAGGTCATGCTACAGGCACTTGTTCACTTTGCTTCCAGTTTGGAAAGAGCGGGAGGATTGGCCTGGGGTTGTAGATCCCAGGCTACAAATCAGAAGGTTAGGACATCTTCTTCACGGACCCACTGCAGGGTGCTGAAAATTCGTTTATGGCTCAGCGTCCTTCCGTGTGAAAGAGGAACATTCTCTTCTGCCGTCTCCACCTTCCAGGACTGAAGGGAGACTTGGAAGAAGTAGCCAGTTTCTAAAAAGCACTTTAAACTGCATACACGCCACAAGTGTATATTGAATGCCAACTACATGTCAAATGCTGTGTTAAACGCTAGGGGTACGGGGGTGAATGAGATAGGCCCCGTGCCGTTAGGGGGTTTATAATATAGCTGTGGAGACAGGTGATGTATAAATAAGTATATTGTTAAAAACCGAAAACTGCAGAGGTAGGGGGGGTGGGGTTTCATGGTGTAGAATGGTATACTGAGGAAAGGGTAGTCAATACAGAGTGGGCAGGGAAGTCCTCTCTGGGCAGCTGGCACTTAGATTAAGGCTTGATGGCGGGGAAAGACTCAGCCATGTACAAGGGGTGTGTGTGGTATATATCTGTGGTGTGTGTGTGTGTGTGTGTGTGTGTGTGTGTGTGTGCGTGCGCACATGCACTGGAAGAGACTG
The DNA here is from genome assembly GCA_037038555.1 of Rhynchonycteris naso. Lineage (NCBI taxonomy): Eukaryota > Metazoa > Chordata > Mammalia > Chiroptera > Emballonuridae > Rhynchonycteris > Rhynchonycteris naso. Next base: position 18,018,150 of record CM072996.1, read on the forward strand.
TTGCTTCATGCCGAAGAACCAGTGGGTGTGAAGGACATTAAGTAGAAAAGGGTTTGATGTACTTAAAGAAACAAATGGAAACTTCTATGTCTGGAGGCCAACGAAGAAGGGGCTGAAAAGTGTTACCCACATGAAAGAAATAATAGTTCTACATTTTGCAAGCAACTGAGTGAGTGAAAATGGTTAAGCCAAACTGCATCCAAATAATATATTAAATTTTCCAATTAAATTATGGAACCCTGAGGACGTGTTGGCAGGTGCTGCAAAAATGAATGACTCCTGGTGCCTTGTCCTCAGATGGCTCACAATACGCGAAAGGATGTAAGGGCACAAGAAGGAGCCATAAATCACGCTAGATACAAGACACAATGACTAAATGCTTTTTAAAAAGGTAGAAAGTAAGTATGATGGAGGACAAAAAAGAGGGAGAGATCACAGCTTTTGGAGTGGGTTTGCAATATGAAAAAAAGCTTCCTGGAGAAGGTGGTCTTTAAGTTTGTCCTAGAAGATGGGTGATGTTCCCACCTGTGATTCTGCATTTGTAACCACGTTATGGTCATTCTTTCCCACTGTTTTTGTTGAGGCATCTATTGCAATCAGCTCAAATGTAAGAATAATTAAATGGTTCAAGGTCAAGACCACTTTCCAACTCTTGTTTTAACCTGTGAAAAACCAAATAGTAAGGGGTAAGGAGAAAGGAGTCTCTGAGTCTGCCTTTCTGCTAGCTGCTCATGGGACCCCTTTAACCTGGAATGTTAGGTCTCACTCAGCCCACTGTAGTTCCTATCCATTCTCCATATCGATCAAGGAGCCTCACTCATTCCCTTATTTATCTACTCATTACCAACCTATTGTGCTAGCACAGAGTCTGAAGTGTCATAGACACTGAATAAATACTTGCTAAAGGAATAAAATATATGGGTTAAAAAATGTTTAGGGCAGAGGCAAGAGCAAAGTCCCAGAAGCATGAAACGTTACCAAAAATGAAAATTAATGTACTTGACCCAAAGAAGGAACATAAAAGGAGAGACCAGAGGAAGATAAGCCTGAGTTAAGGGACCAGATCACAGTGGATCTTGAGTTCCAAGTTGAGGACTTTGAATGCTGACCTCATGACGATGGCACCTCCATTGAAGGGTTTTCCACATAGTTTACAGTAACGCCACCACCCAGCGAGACAACAGACAGAGAAGCACTGGGAGGAGCACACTCTCTGCCTTCAGCCTTCCTCTGTGGCACCCTTGTGCGATGTCAGGGACGTCACTCTTCTCTTCTGAGCATATTTTGCACATATGCAGAATGTGCGTAAAAGATGGTCTAATTTTAGTTTTGAACACAAACAGTTTATAGGCCTTGATATTTAGACTAATTTAAAATTCTTTCCCTTACTTATTCAAGGCCAATAAACTAAGATTATTTTTAACCAGCATTTTAAGCCCAAAACCATTTGTTCGAATATGGCTCCCAGAAAGGAAACCCTTTAGAGGAAGATGCGGTTAGAATGCAATTCGCCTGTGACATGTTGTCCTATTGTCCAAGATGACCATTTGCCCAAGTTTTCCCACTTCTATAAAGTAGTTTTATTACTAGTTGCATTTAAGTTAGCTGCAATGGTAAGGGAGACCTCCATGTTGTGCTCTGGATTTCACCCTGACCTCGTCTCACAGAATGTGAGTGAGGCACACCAGTGCTGAGGCCTTCCTTTAGCTAGAATTCAGTCTGAACAAGCATCCATAGCCCATTTTTCTTCTCAGACACTTTCTACACTAAATTAACCATTCCTTCCTTTTAGACTCAGCACATGGACAGGGCTGGCTAAGAAAAGCCACATCCTTCTTGAGTCTGGAGGTATAGGAATCAAGAATTCAACAGCGTGGCTTGGTCACTTTGGTGTGCCATGCAGCAATGTCATGGTCCGACCACAGGCTCTGAAATGGAGGAAATGACCAGGCAGGTAGGTCAGTGTGAAATAAAGATGTAAGGTATGCATGAAATATGTGTGGGAAATACAGACTGGGTGGCCCTCCCATAGAGCAGCCCAGAATATACTTGGTATAAGGGTCTCCATCATACGTGTGGTTTTAATTCTTTGGTAATGCTTTCTAAATTTTCAATAAATCCTTTCTTTACCAATAGAATAAAAACAAATAAAAGTGCCCCTTTAGAAAAATGATCAATTATATAGAGAGAGGAAGGGAGAGAGAGAAAACAAAATAGATCTATTGTTCCGCTTATATTTGTATTCATTGGTTGATTTAGGTATGTGACCTGACTGGGGTTCAAATTCATGACCTTGGAGTTTCGGGACAGCACTCTAACCAACTGGGCTACCAGCCAGGGCAAAAGTGCCCTTTTAATAAAACAAAAATTGACTATTGAGCTTCTGAATCTTTTTCAAAAGATTTTTAAGATCATTTTGAGATCATTGTTAGGTGATGATGACTGATGTGGACAGTGGCAGAAAGTGAGGTTAAATATCATTTTGAAGTATCTAGATTTGTAGCAACCATCTTTAAAAGAAGCTCCTAGTGTTAATTAGGTAAGTTTATATTGTATACTCTATTGGGATAAAATCGAGAAGGTGTATACTTTTGCAGCATCTAAACTTAGTATTACTTATTTGACGAGTTCCTGTCTTGTAAAAATATTTGTTGAAAAAGTCATTTGTCTAAATTGAGGGGAAAAGAAGTAATTGTAAGAAAGGAAGATGATAATTTCCTCTCTCTACTTTAGTATAAATTGTTCTGAGCTTCCCAGATTGTACAGAGTATTTTCTCAATATTATGGCCTACTATAGAGAGTCAACTGAAGATGTAAACAATTTTAAATTTCTTAACTATAACATCAAGAAAAATTGCAAGCAATTTAGTGAAAATATCAAAACTAAAATGACCAGGTTGAGAGCAAAATACATTTTTTAGAAAACATCAGACACCAAATTAGATGTAGATGTGATAAAGTTATTACATTAACTAAATACTTATTTATAAAAATTGTTTCCTGTTATAGATATCAATATGTGAAATTTAAAAACATTCCTGGGACTGTAAGTAAAATTGTTATTTTAAAGAAGTAATTTAAAATTTGAAAATAGCTTTTACATAGTACTATTTTATAGGGTTGTAAGTCTAGGAAAAAACCAATTTGTCAGGTAATAAACAAGTATTTTTAAAAGTCAATAATTATAAGTTTATATATTAATATGCATTAATTATGACATTAACATAATCATGTAATTGTTTTAGTACTTTTAGTGTTCCTTTAGTGTCTTAGGGAGCACTGTGAATTAGCTGGTTATTGTCTCTAAGGGCTCTTTTTCATATCTTCTATATCTTTGAAAAGGTGTAGGTTGTATCTCAAAGCCAGACTTATTTAGGGTCTCTCTGCTTTAATAAATATAGACATAATAAAATATGTTTTTCCCCAGATTGATTCTAAATATTGCCTCCCATCTCATTCCAAGAGATTCATTGGATGATTAGTGTCTCTGGAAGGAAAGTTTCATTAATGGTCCTACATAAATAACTTACTAAGATTTCCTAAGACATGAGGGTGCCTTTCTATATTAATCCACCTTCTTACTCTGGCCATGAACCGGAAGCAGGAATAGTTCCAGGTCTTTTAGTTGTACCAGAAAACTACTTGCCTTTCCTTCTTTTTTCACCACATGGGACTTACTGATGTTTTGTTCTTCCAGACACCTTCCTGGCATAAGAAACCCAAGAAAGGTCTATACCTTAATTATATAACATTTTACTAATATCCTTTGCATCCGTTGTCTCTCACTGTATAACCACTCTAAAATTTAGGGGCTTCAGACACTAATAAATTTGTTCACAATTCTATGGGTCAGAAATTTGGACTGGGTTTTTGTTGGGGTTTGGTTTTGTTTCCTTTGCTGGTCTCACTTGGGCTCACTTAGAATGACTGCAGCTGACTAGCAATTTGATTAAACCTGGTGGGTCTCACATCACTCCATGCAGGTCTGGTGAAGGGCAGGCTATGAATTGGGGCGTTTCCAAAGGAGAGGTTGAGCGCCTATACAGTATGGTCTCAGGATTCCGACAGAGACAAAAAGAAAGTTGGCTATGATATATAAGCACTTTTCAAGCCTGTTTTTGTCATACTTGCTGATATTTTGTTGTCCAAAGAAATTCATGTAGCTAAACTCAAATTCAAGTATGGAAAAGTAAACCACATGGCTTAATGTGAGTGTCACAGACACACTGACAAAGGTGGTCATACAAGGGATGATGGAATTGTAATTGTCCTTGCAAACAATTTCCCACATTGTCTAACTTTTGTGCACAGTGAAAAAAAACATTTTAATAATTCCAATAATGGCAAAATGCTAACATAAAGCACAAATAATGCTGCAGTGAGGCTCATTGATGGGTGAATCCTTTCATGAGTCAGTTTCCCCTATTATTGTGGGGGTAATAAATAACCCAAGCCAACTTTTCAGTGGGCTGAGAGCTAGATTGATAATGTGGATATAGAAATGTCTTCTAAATCACCAAACCGAGGAGACGTATTATTATTAATCAAAACCTAGCACAAACCCTGCCTCACCACACTTGGTACTCCCTTCTTCAGTAATTTCTTGAGTTGGCATTTTATTGGCATTGGGAGTCGGAAACCACATATTTTTGGCCCTTAATTCTTTGCTTTCTGTGTAATCTGTCCATTGCCAGATTCAACAATTCAGGATACATGTGCTAAGCAGCATCTAAGTGTCAAGTTCAACTAGTCCTTGGCATATAAGAATAAATCAGGCATAATTTTTAATTTGTTGGAGCTTACACTCTGGTTCTTGACCTTGGGTAGCCAAACAATCCCAAACACACTTTCAGGGAGTTTAAAATTCTGTGTCCAGACTGGGCATCTGAGGAGCCAGTTGTGACCGGTGGACGTCTCTCTTGCTCTCTCTCATGGTCCCCTCCCTCACAACTTTCCAGTCCTTATAGACACTATGGATATATGAGTCCAACTTCCTTATCCTCTTTGGCTACTGATATCCTAAGACCACATTTGTAAGCCACCTTAGCAGACAGGCAGAGACTATGTCTTATTTAAACATGCATTCCTGGTACCCAAGCAGGTAAGTGGAAGGTAGGGAATATATCATCAGATGGTGGGTTCTAGCACAGGCTTTGCTGCAACGTAGCTGTGGGAATTTACACAAATCACTCCCCCCCTCCAGACCCAGTCTTCTCATCTCTGCAGACAAGTTGGTCATCTTAAGGGAGTCAGTGTCCTCTCAGAGTATAACAGGCCACATTAGCCTTTCTGGGGGTGGATGAGGGCAAGAAAGTTTTCATGGCTCAGATAATCTCAGGCCTTCCAAATCACCTTTGATGAAATTGACCAGGAGAAGGCTATGTCCATTCTTCTCCTGATACCACTTCCAGTAATAAATTTGGAGATATCTCCAGTAATGGATGTGAGCTCAGTTTACTGGACCTGCTTTCCTTAGAAAAGCTTTATGGAGAACTGCTCTTCACAGGCAGATGCCTGCTTTTATCACGCCATATATCAGTGAGTGAATGACCATGAAATCCCTGCCTTGCTGTGCCAGCCAAATGGATAAACAGGAAAACACAATCAGCTCAGTCAAATCACCACTGGCATTTACATTGCGTAAGGGGAAGAGGGACGACATGCTGGCATATAGTTTCAGGATCCATTCATTCATCCACCAAGTACCTCCTTCATGCTCCCTGCCTCCAGGTACTGTACCTGTGGGTTAGTGTGGGGAAGGGGTGCAGTGAAGGTGAGGGTATGGGCGGGGGAATGGATAAACTTGCTCTGGGCCAGGTCCCTAAAGGGTTTAAAGGCAAATGGGAGGAAAAAGATGTGCATAAGAAAGAGTTTATTTTGCCTTTTGGCAAAGTCATTTTCAGATTGTTTGCTCTTTATTTGTTAATTTATCAATTTATTTTCTGGATAGCTATAAGTCTTTCAGAGCAAGAACAATGACTTGCTTATGTTCCCTGGCAGTCCTAGTCTGATTGGTTGCTTCTACTGTCCTACCAGAATTTCTCAGATTGGATGCTGAGTCAACCATATCCTCCCATTGGTCCATGAGAAATAAGAGAGTGAAGACTAAGCATATGTTGTTCAACTCTGTATCCATCTATTTATTCAGTCAATAGTGATAGGACTACTAATCTGTAGAAGGTGTTTTTCTAGGCATGAAGTGTCTAGCAATGACTAGAACAGCTAATAATCTAATGGTAGAATCAGATAATCTATGAATAGAAAAATAGAGAGAGAGAGTGAGTCAGAGGATGATGGGCATTATGCAGAAAAGTAGATCAAGTGAAAGAAAGAGTCAGCATAAAAGGTAATTGCAATTTTATGTTATATAGTGAGAGAAGGTCTGACAGAAGGAGTATTTAAGCAAAAACCTGAAGTTGGCAAGGGCAGAGGTAGTTGGTGTTAGAGGAAGATCATCAGGGCAGAAGGAGGAGCCAGCAGAAAACACAGAGGTGGGAACATGTTTGAGTAATGGGAATGTCAGTGTGGCTGGATGGAAGTGAGGGAATGTAATAGCAGGGATGAGGACTCAGCTTATGGGGGGGGGGGTTAAGGCCATTGAGAGCCATGGGTTTTACCTCTCCGTAAAATCCCCTAGTCATAGTGCAGCTCTTGGTGCTCAAAAAAATGTGTTGAATGGGTGTGGAGTCATAGTCCCGATGCAGGGATAGGAATTAATATGCCTATCCCTGCATATCCAGTTCACCCAATATCCAGCACCATCTGTTTCTATGCTTCTATGATGGGCTGGTGAGCAAGCTGTTGCCAGATGGAGGTGTAGGCACTTCCAAGCTCACACTTTCCATTCTAAGAGCCACAAGAGACAAACCAGCCACACAGATGGGTCTAGCATCCATACATGGGGCCATCTAAGAGTACACACTGTGCTGAGGCATTGGAAGAAAAGTGAAAATAAATGTAGGAGGTAGATAGGGATATCTCAGGGAAAAAGGGTAGCCTATGCAAAAGCATAAAGGGTAGAGAACTTGTTCAATGGACCTGGAACAGTCAAGTATGGATGAAAGGATAGGTAAAGGAGAAAAATAGGTGGGTATGGTCTACAGATATTATGTTATCTTGTGGCCAGATAACCAAGACCTTTAGTACCAAGCTCAAGAATCAGTAGGGAAATTGGCCCCAATGGATAATTTTGGACCAAATCAGTGACAAAGCCAAGGGATCAACAGCAACCAACTCTGACCTAGTAAGGAAGGGAGAAACCAGTCAGGGGGTTGCTGTGATGAGGTCTGACCTACGTCTGGGGCTGAGGCAGCCGGAAAAGAAACTGAGTGAGGGGAACAGAGGCAATATGGAAGAAGGCAAGTCCTCATTATTTAATGACACATGAAATGGGGCAAAGGCATTCTCCCAGCCCTCATTCCCTGCAGGTCTTCCGAACAATTGTTTATGTTCAAATCTTAATCAGCACGGCCCATTCATTTCCTCTGTCTTCTTCCCTGAGAGAAGTAGTTGAGAATATTTTGAAAACTCTCACACTTTCAGAAATGTACATCAAATGGGCGCTGTGGCTCAAGTAGATCCTTCTTAAATGCAGACTCCAAGTAAGGATTACTCCAAAGTGTCTGGAGCGTGAGCATTTCTCAGAAAGGCCTGGAGCAGTGTAAATGTCAAGCCCATTGAAAGGTCTTTCCTGATGTTAAATCACCTCTGGTTTGTGAGACAGGGAAAGACGTGCCTCTGAGACATTTTACTCAGGAGGGGCTGTGTAATATGGAGGCTTAGTAAAAAGAGGGCTGGAAATACACAGCCTGGGCTCAAATCCCCGATACTATGTTTGTGACTTTGGAGAAGTCCATTGAACTATTCTGTGTCTTGATGTCCATGATTAGCCACAGTTTGTGTAGTCCACATGCAGAAACACACATGATTATTGTTGTGACTAACAAAGCCAGGTGATGGGTAGGACACAGTGTCATTCATGAGGGAGTAAGGAGTACCTGGACACACAGTGAACCAGGCTACATAGATGGCCTACCTTGCTGGGCAGGAGGACTACTCTAGAACACAAGGCTAGTAAGTAGCACAGGTGGGAGATGAAACCCAATCAAGCAGTTGCCTCTACACAAGATACACCTTGGGGTCATCCTGGTTCCAACTCCTCACTTCACAGAGGAAGCAGAAGTTCAAGAAGATTAAACGATTTGCCGACAACCCCAGAAGTAATTACTGGCAGACCGAAAACTAGTAGCAAGTGTGCCCAACTTTCAGGTCAGGACTCTGATCCACAACCCTCTCCTCGGCATGTTCTCTCTAGAATGAACCCATACTTGAACTTATGCTTCATAGTCTCTGCCATTCGCTGAAAGCCATGGCATAACTGAAGACTCCACCACTTTCTCTGCTTTGTCATTTCCCCCTGAACAGCCCCTGGGTCCTCATCTGTGACTCTAGTGTGAATTACATGTACCACTGATGACAACATCAAGACAGGAAGGTGCCTCAGCTGCCCCTTAAAGCTCCTATTGGACATGATTCACCGAGAACATCCTTCCTTCCAGCCCGAATGCCACCTCTCCATTCCTGCTTGAGGCCTGATTTTCCTAGGCAGGTTTTTCTGGTTAGACAGAAAGTGTGTGGGATGGATGGGGGAGGGTTAAAATTGCCAAACCACAAAGGTTACTTCTAAGCTTAGTCTCCTAAAGGTCCAATCTCTTCATTCTTTTGTATTGAAAACTGTGCCCTGTCCAGGAAAATCTCCAGGGAGTGGGTTGCTAGGTTGTGGTAGTAATTAACCTTTCCAGAATTAACCTGAGGCTAGAAAACACCTTGTTGGGAGCTTGGCATACAACATGCACCTCCTAAATTAGAAGTCCAACCTCCCAAACTCATCAAGTGATAGCTATCTTCAACCTGCTCTGGTCAGACCACATCTAAAGTGCTTCATTTCATTTCAAACTATGCATTTATTTTTCCAAAATGAAAGTATGTCTATTGATTGCTTCTTAATATAAGAAGTAATTTGTGCTTATTTTGAGACATCCAAAGAGCACCAAAACATACAAAGTAGAAACTAACAGTCCATCACCCATAATTTTCCAGAAATAGTCATAATCAATGGATTGAATTTATAGACTTTTTATGTGTGTATGTTTGACTATATTTTTTTCCTTAGCAAAATAAGTTTGGCTTTCAAATAGGTTGCGATTTTCCTTCTATGTCAATATTTATGAGTTTACTTTTTTCTTTTTTTAAAAAGATTAACACTTTTTGATTCATTCACTATTTAGTTATTTTTCAACAACATTTATTGAGAACCTACTATGTGCCTTGCATTTATAATCAGGGCTAACCTATTGCAAGTGATTGACAAGAATACCATACCCCTCATTTGAATAAGAAAGCATCCATGGGACAGAGATAGGAGATGGAGAGGGGTATCAAGGAATGCACTTGCTCATATTAAAAAAGGAAAAGAGGAGGAGCCATAATTAGATCAGTGGACTAAAACCATTCTGCACAGACTCTCTCCTAAAGTCTCATGCTCATTTTTCTTTTTTTGTTGTTGTTTGTTGTTCTTTATTTTGGCCACATATTATCCTATAGCTAGACTCTTTCCAGGTGTTAGAAGTTGAGAGGTTTTGGCCATTGATGGCTCCAAACATTTTCCTAGCATAGATTCTGAAGGGAGAAAACCTTTCTCTCCTGTACTGAGTACATATAAACTTCTCTGGCTTGTCTCTGGCCTATATTTGACCTTCAGAACCCACAAGTCACTGTCAGCGGCAGCAGCATCTTGAAGCCTGTTAGGAATGAAAATTCCTGGGCCCCACCCTAGGCAGACTGAATTGGAGACTCTGAGGTAAGGCCCAGCAATCTATGTTTTCACAAGCCCTCCAGGTCATTCTGATGCACACTCAAGTTTGTAAACTACTGTTTTAAACCAAGTCATTATGCCTAAGGAGATGCAGTATAATGACTGATCATTTCCTGATCAAGTGCTCACTGCTGTGGTCTAGAAGGCAAAGTTCTATAATTGATAGAGCCTCCATGATCTCTCCAAAAGCTTAATGTAGTGGAGGTTTCCAAAGGTCAAGGCAGGGAGTGTGGATGGCTGTTAACAAAGCTGAGAAAAGTTCACCAGATAGACGAAAACCTCAGATGTTCATAACACCAGTGCAAATATTTGTGAATCCATTCCAAAAACAAGGGGAACCTACAGAGGGGATTTTAGCAGAAGGAAAACCCAATTAAATTTGTATTTCCTTGGCAATGATGACTGCTGAGCAACAGGATGACGGGGAGGCAGGCAGAGAGAACAGTCAGGAGACCATTACCGTCGTCTAGAAGACACAGAGGACACGCAAAATGATTGAGAAATATTTAAGAAGATTCAACAAAAAAGAGAAATGGAGACGGGCCCTGGCCGGTTAGCTCAGTATTAGAGAGTCAGTCTGGAATGTGGAAGTCCCGGGTTCAATTCCAGGCCAGGGCACACAGGAGAAGCACCCCTCTGCTTCTGCACCCTTCCTCCTCTCCTTTCTCTCTATCTCTCTCTTCCCCTCCTGCAGCCAAGGCCCAATTGGAGCAAAGTAGGCCCGGGTACTGAGGACGGCTCTATGGCCTCTGCCTCAGGCGCTAGAATGGCTCTGGTTGCAGCGGAGCAACACCCCAGAGGGGCCGAGCATCGCCCCCTAGTGGGCATGCCGGGTGGATCCTGGTCAGGTACATGCAAGAGTCTATCTGCCTCCCCCACCACCCCCATCTCATTTCAGAAAAATACAAAAAGAAAAAAAAAGGAGAGAGAGAGAGATGGAGATGTTCAGGAAACGGATACAAGTGATCAGTTGGACTTGGGGGATGAGGGAGAAGGAAATGAGTGGTCTGACTCCATCACAAGACTTTGGGTACAGGGTGGGGCAAATGCAGGGTGACAGTATTCAATATAGAAAGAGATATGCAGGTTATGGTTACTTCAATAGCTCAAAGGAATGTTACAAAGGCACAGTCAACCTACTTCTGCCCTGGCCTCTGTGTTGTTTCCCGTGCCCTGAAATTCCCTTCTCTGCTCTCTTTACCTGGCAAAATATGAGTTCTTTGTCAGAGCTTAGCTTAAGCGTCTCTTCTCCAGGGAAACCCGATCCTCTGGCCTCTCTCCTAATGCTGTTTAATTTCCTCCCATATCACTTACCACAGCTTATTAAATTATTTTCATTCACATAATTATTTCTTTAATATTTTAGATCTTCTAAAATTCTGTATCATCACTGAAAGCAGGAGCTGTTTCCTCCCAAGGGACAGGGAAGTTCTGCCATGAAGCACATAGACTCGAGCCAGACTGCTTAGGTTCCAACCTCAGTGCAGCTACTGGCCACCTGTGTAATTCCACGCAAGTTACGTAACTTCTCTGGGCCTCGGTTTCCACACCCATTAAATTAATGTATTATTGGTCTTGCCTCATGGAAGTGTTGTGTGAAATAAATAAAGTACTAACTACATGCAAGCCCTTGGAAGAGTACTGTGTATATAGGAAGCACCATCTTAGTAATAGCTAGTTTAATTGCTCTCTTCTTTTTCCCTACCACCTATCCCAGTGCCCAGCATCTAGTAGGCACATGATGATTATGTTTAAATAAAGGAAAGGTAAACAACAATGTTTTAGGTTTGAGTAACTGAATGTGGGCCCCAAGAATTAAGAAGTTATTTAAAGGAAAACATGGCCAAGAGAACAGACAAGACATACTACCCAAAGTCATCTGTAGAATCGATGCAATCCCATCATTCTTCACAGATATTGAAGAAACCAGTAATTCTTCACAGATATAGAACAATCCTAAAATTTGTGAGGAATTGCAAAAGAGCCTGAGTAACCAAAGCAATCCTAAGTAAAATGCAAAAAAAAGCCAAAGGAATCATACATCTGGATTTCAAACTATACTTCAAAGCTACTACAATAAAAACAGTATGATACTAGCACAAAAATAGACAGACACAACAATGAAACAGAATAAAAATCCCAGAATTAAATCTTAGCATATACAATCAACCAATATTCAATAAGAGAGCCAAAAAAAGCCAACAAGGAAAGGATAGTCACTTCAACAAATAGTGCTGGGGAAACTAGAGAAACACATCCAGAATGGTGAGATTAGACCCCCACCTCACACCACTCCCAAAATTTAACTTGAAATAGATCAGAAACTGAAGCATAAGACCTGGTACCATGAATCCTAGAAAAAACATAAGGAAGAACTTTATCTATATTGTTCTTGGCAATGATTTTTGGACATGACACCAAAATCACAAACAACAAAAGCAAAAATAAACAAATGGGATTACATCAATCTTAAAAGCTTCTGTACAGGAAAAATTAATTAATTAATTTAAAATGAAAACACCTACAGAATGGAGAAATTTATTTTTGCAAACTGTATATCAGATAAGGAGAAAATACTCAAAATACATAAAGTACTCAGTCAATGTAATGACAACAACAAAAACAATGTGATTACACAATGGGCAGAAGAACTAAATAGACATTTTTCCATAGAAGACATCACAGTGGCCAACAGACACACAAGAGATGCTCAACATCACTGATCATCAGAGAAATTCAAAACAAAAGAACAATAACATATTACCTCACACCTGTTAGAATGGTTATTATTAAGAAGACTAGAGACAACAGGTATTGGCAAGGATGTGGTGAAATGGGAAGACTTATATATTGTTATAGGAATGTAAATTGGTTCAACCACTATGGGAAACAGTATGAATGTTTCTTAAAAAAATTAAAATTGATCTAGTATATAATCCACTAATTCCACTTCTGGGTATATACCCAAAAGGAAGTGAAAACAGGATTTCCAGGAGCTATATTACAGCATTATTCATACCAGACAATATATGGAAACAACCCAAATGCCCATCAACAGATGAATGAATAAAAAGGATGTGGTACACATACACAATGGAATATTATTCAACCATGAGAAAGGAGGATAGCATCCCATTTGCAACAAAATTAATGCACCTTGAACATATTAAGCTAAGCAAGTTAAGTCGAACCAAAACAAGTACTGTATAATATCACTTACATGTGGAATCAAAAAAGTTAAATCTATAAAAAACAGAGAGAAAATGCAAGAGTGGGTGAGTAAGAGGGATGATGTTTAAAGGTACAGACTTATAATGAGTAATGAATAAACTATAGAGACTTAATGTACATTATAATAAATGTAGTTAATAATACTGTTCTATAATAATCTAATGTGATAAGTATGACTATATCAGCAATGATATAACCATATATAAATGTATAAGAGGCTGTACACCTTCAATATATATAATGTCTCACGTGAAATTTATTTAACTTTTTTTGAAAAGAAGGCAGGCAAGGTCATACTCCAGTATGACCTCATTTTTAACTAATTATATCTACAACAATCCTATTTCCTATTTCCAAATAAATTTATATTCTCAGGTACTAGGAGGTTAGGGTTTCAACATATCTTTTTAGGGGACACAATTAAACCCAAACAGGGGTGATATCCATTTGGGGAGTAACTAGAACTTAGATTCTATTTAGAGCCAAGTTAATAAAAATAAATATAGCCTAGTGGTTAAGAACACAGGTTCTGGAGTAGACAGATGTAAAATTGACTCTTATTGGGCAAGTTGCCTAATTTTCAAAGACTTATTTTCCTCACTTATAATAGCAAAAGTATTTACCTCTTGGTTTCTTGTAAATACTCAATGAGGGAATGACTGTAAAGTGGTTAGTGTAGTGCCTATCACAGGGTAAGTGTTCAGTAAATGGTGTCTGTTAGCTATGATTTCCTAGAGAGAGAGTCTTGTATGAAGACGTCGAGAAAGAAAGAGTAACAAGAAATAAATCCTTAACCAAGAGGAAGCACTCCACCTTTGATTAAAAATAACCCAGGAGAGCAACTGGAATGAAAAGAATACTAGAAATCATTTCCTGGAGTTTAGGTTGCACATTTATCCCAAGACTTTAGCACTGTGACTGACCTCGGGGAGGTGACTTAATATGGGCTTACTAAGTGGAATGAATACTGAGGACATGTTTAGCTGACAGAAGAAGAGTATTAGGGTAGGTAGGCTACAAAGTTAGGGAAAGAAGACTGGAAGTTGCCTATAACTCTCTGAAAGGCTCTTCTTCAGAGGAGAAATTATACCTACCCTGTGAGTGTTGAAGCAGACCTACAAAATGAAAATAGGAGGGAGCACCAGATCTACTCAGTTCTAGGAAACATTTGCTGAGGTCCTCACACCCACTGCCTGCAAGCAGAGATGGATAGTGCCTGCCAAATCATTTATAGAAGGTGTCATTGGACTGGGGAGATGGTTGGGTTAGAGGCTCGAGGAGTTTCTGTGATTCTAAATTAATCAAGAGGCCATAAATAAGGGACATTTATTAGATAGATATAAAGAACATAATACAAGCTATTTAAGAAGAGACATTCAGTGATATAAAAATTCCTTCCTAATTTAGTTTTAAACCCAATCCTATTTCCAAAGGTCAAAGGCACTAGCCACTGATTTCACATTATATTTAATCTCTTTTATGTGAGATTTTTCATGGAGGAGGTCCAGCAGTCTTCGGGAAGCAGCTCTGGATTTAAAAAAATCATCTTTAAATCTTTAAGGAAAAGCGAATGGTTATGTTAATGTCCTTTAACAGAAGGAGAGACAAATCAGGTTAATAACATAGATTTTACTTGCCAACCTTTATGCTAAGGCAGAAGAGCAAGACCAACTGTTGGCCAGTCACAAGGTAAAGTCAATGACATTCACAACTGGGAAGGACAGCGTGAGAGAGGTGCTGAAGATGCTGAAAGAAGAAAGCAGGGGGTCCCATATTTAAAGCTCCTTCTGCAGTGAATTCTAGAAGGAACCATTCAGTCCCTCTTCGGAAATTCTAGACTTAGTCTTGCATTTTCTGGGAAGGCTTCTGACCAACAGCTCTCTGTTCTGCACCTTCAGAGATGACCCAGGGCCACCTTGCACAGGGTGTTCTCTCTTCCTGAGGCAGCTCTCATCCAATGATGACAAATCAGTGAGGACGTAAATGGGTCTGACCACCTCTGGTCACCAAGGGCCATCTCTGAATGACAAGCTCAGCTTCAAAGATCTTCCTGGAGATGGCTGAAGCTGTTGTTGGACTTCATCTCAGCCAACTTCTCCCTCTGTTTAATCTTGCCTTCTCCAAAGATGTTGACATCCCGACCTCAGTGAACATTCTTCATCTCAAAATCTGTTTCCTGGCAAATCAACCTGCTCTACCTTTTTTTGACCTCTTGCCTCCTTTCAGTAGTCACCCCATTTTTTCTGCTTGTCCTTACAGCACAGCTAAAGATATTATTTATACCCATTATCCATTAATTCTTCAACAGACATTTGGGTTCTTGCCATGGCTTGCCTGTTGTCAATAGTACTGCTGTGAATTTGAGATTACAGATATCTCTTTGAGATCTGGATATCAGTTCTTCTGGATAAATACCCAGAAGTAGTACTGCAGGATCACATAGTATTTCTAGATTTAGTTTTTCAAAGAATCACCATACAGTTTTCTGTCGTGGCTGCACCATTTTATACTAACCTTGTGCCTATAGTTACCCACACCGTAGTGTACCTTAAGTGTTTGCTAAGAAGGTAGATCTCATAATGTGTCTTACCACACTTGTTCACTATTTTTACTTCTTCACCTTCCATTCTCTCTTGAATCCATTCCAACCAGACTGTCACTAACACTCCTTATAAATTGTTCTTGGCATGCTTACTACAATTCATTTTGCCAAATCCAGTGATCAAATCTCAGGCCTCACCTTAATTCCTACCTCAGAAACTTCTCACCCCCCCTACCCGAGACTCTAGTCTTTACATGATAACTAAAGAATACTTTTAAAAATCAATCACATCTTGACATTTTGCTACTCAATACTGTCCAATGGCTTTGCATCTCATTCAGAATAAATTTCAAGCGATCTGGTTTCTCTTCATTTTTCTGGTCTTATGGTCTATTTTGTTTCTTCTTGCAAACTAAATTTCTATAGGAAAATTATCTATAAACATTATTTGAAATAAAAAATATTTTTAGACATGTAGGGTCTTGAAGAATTTACCCCCCCCCCCTTTTTTTTATTTAAAGAGCCTATTGGAGGATATGCTCCAAAGCAACTGAGGGAGTAAACCACGAAAGAGGAAGACAAAAACTCAAGAATGCTTGGACCCAATCCAGGAAAGTGCGGGAAACGGAACTATCAGGATGATGGAGATGAAAATCTTAGGATGACAGATACAAAAGGTCCAGGGAATGACTGTTTCACATAGGAGCCAGAAGACAGAGACCTCTAGAAGTGCCATGTTCAAGTTTAAATGACTAGAACTGATTGAAAAAAGTAGTGCTTTTGTTCACACTGAGAGAAGCTTTGTGATTCTATTGAAAATGCAGGCTAATTTAATAGCAGACACTTTAAAAGCTGAGCAAATTGTAAGGAAAAAACTATTAACTCCAATAAAAACCAAAACAAAATGTCATCCCAGTGTACACACTGATGGTTCAGCTGAGTACAACAGCTATATAACTAAATGACTACATGGGTAAGAAGGTAATTTTAGCCAATAGATAAAAGAAAGTTTGGTGCAGTGCTAAAGTAGTTAATGTAGGTATACTACAGACCCATTAGAGTGTTTCAGGTATTATCATAATATAATTATACTTAGACGGTCATGATTAGATGATGTAGGTAAATCTGTGTGTGTAGAAAAAAAAATAACTCTTACCTTTTATAAGAGAGAAGTCAAAAGAAAACATCTACAACCATAAAACAATCCAAATTCAAAAGAAATTAAGAGTTAAAATGTGACTGCCTTTCTAAGAATGATACTCTAGAATATAAAAGGAGACTACTGCCTTTTTTAAAAATGTTTTGGATTTTGTAAAATACATAGTGTATTGCTTTGATAACTATCCTAACAATTAATTTAAAAAGACTAGAATAAATCTATCAAACATAATTCTGACTTCTCTTGTACCAGGTGAAATTTGCCCTTCCCCCCAACTTGTCCTTTAAATAAGAATGAAATGATATAACATGCAAAGTATCTGGTACTTAGTAAGCCTTCACAAAAGCATATCTAATTCCCTCATTATCATAAACAAGGGGTCAAATTCCAGGTAGTAGTTTTAGTTTGGTTAATAGTATTTGGTTTGGTTATGAAAACAAATTAGTTTACAAAAATGCTTGTTTTCGTAAAAGAATTGCTACACTTCAGGAATGGCAATAGTTCTTCTGCCAGTTTCAATAAAATTGCGACTAGACTAACAAGACACTCCCTTCCCCATTCTCAGTCATCAACTTTCTAGCCATCCATCATTTAACATGCTGAGAACCCTGCAGGAGTTCAGAAAACAACTGCCAACTGACTGTCTTGCTAGGATGAGCTATGGCGCCACTGGAGAGGAGCAAGTGAAATTGACTTGAAGAAGGCCAACGTTTACACAGCACAGTTTCTTCAGGTTAATGAAACTATTCAATCTACAAAACAAAAGTAAAGGGCTTACTAAGTAACAAATTATACTTTTAAAGAAGGGGGAGGAATCTAGTTGTTGGGTAATAATACAATTTTGCTTTATTTTATACATTTATAGAGAGAGACTGTGTTCCCCCAAGTTGTAATCTGCTTCAGAAATATGTGTCTTCTCTGAAGGAATGTATTGTTTCACCAATGAAAGCTTTTCTTTTGGAACCGAAAGATGCTAACACCATTCATGACTCACCAAGAAACATGACGGCTGTGACTGTTGCTCATAGAAGTCTGTATGTCTAAGAAACATGCTCATCCAAATATGGTACCTTTGGGGTGTTTCTGTTACTGATGAACCTCTCTATTAAACGCAAGAATCAAAGGCGGTGTGGGTGGCCTTGCTTAAATTCTTATGTTTCTAAGAAAGAGGGCAGCAAGGTCTAGTTACATCTCCACCATGATAGAAATGACCTGACATTTGGAATCAATTATTTTATTCATTAAAAGTATAAAAATATATTGAAGACCTTTGATGTTCAGGCACTGGTATGTATGAAGATAAAATTTGATGATTCCTAGCGTAATGGGGATACAAGCACATAAATAGATACTTGTAAAACTCTGTGCAAAGGACAAGAATAAAGAGAAGCAAGAGGTATAATGGAAAGCGTAAGATGAGAGTCTAACCAAGCCTAGACCTTTTTTGCCGAAAGGAGAGAGAAAGAGTAAGTGGGAACACCCTTAGGGAGGACCTAGACCAAATTAGACCCTGAGAGGCACAATAAACATTTACTCACTCATCCCAAGAAAAAAAACATCAAGTTATTATTAGTAGTAGTGGTGGCAGTATTTATTATTATCACTCCATCTTTAAAATGTGAAAATAGATGTTTAGAGTGAAGTCACTTATCACATTGGTTACTTCCAAAGCACTAAAGGGCTTTTAGAAAAACAGCTATAAAATCTCACAGAGCTGACCCAGAAAATGGTCTAACAGAATTCCCCCTTGCTGTGACCTGAGCAGTTTCCAAGGAGAAATGATAATATTTAATCCAGGACAGTACTGTAATTAATTAGAATGAAATGTCTGGTTGTAATAAATAGCTATTGTTATTTACTTGATACCTGGTTTAGGTCTTTGAGAATGTTTAAATAAATAAACATATCTTTAACCTTTGTAAAGATCTTGGTTATTGGTGTCAGAGCCTGTAGCAATCATCAGGACTTAATTGTACCTCCATTGTCTTTGCTCTCTCTCCAATATCACCAGCCATCACATTTATATGCACTTTTATAACGGTCCCCTTAATGCTCCTCACCTTGTCTCTTGTCTCCCTTCAGTCTGTTCACTGTAACTAGAGTGACTTTGGTAAACACATAGCAGCATTTTGGTTTTTAACAAGGAAAATTAAATGTATTTTTGATCCCATTTTTTTTCTAAAATCAACAGAATTCAATGAGAACAGAAAGAGAAACATAAATGTTACGTTTCTCTCTCATTTTTACACCCCCTACACACATGCACACAAACAACATATTGCATATTAGAAGGGATTAGACTGTAAGTTGGTCCCTACCAGAGGCACTTCCTTCACATTATTAATTTTCCACCAGAAAAAAATAAAGAAAAAAAAAACTAACCATATTCCAAGATGATAGTAATATAAGAAAAGCCAGCATAGGAACAATACCTTCAAAAATAAAAAGGAGAAGGAAACTTACAAAAGAAAGACAATTGAAGAATACTGCCCAATATTGTACCAAAAATGGAATGACATTTATTACCAAACATTTTTGCTGAATTTATAAAATATAAACACAATGTTTATGAATTAAGAGCTCAAAAAATATTTAGGAACTAAAAACACAACAAGATAAATGAACTAAACAACATGGTCACGAATAAAATGAAAGTGGAATATACAACTGTCCCTGAAACCTGCATTCAAAGCACCATCCATGTTGGTGGAAACAATGTTAGACCTATGAGAGACACATATTTCATGCTTGAGGAAAGTAACTCAAATAAATTTAAAGCAGTTTTTTAAAAATTAGGAAAAAATGTTTATAGAAGACTAACAAAAGAGATAAAACATACGTATAATTGGGGTCACTAAGAACACAATTAAGACAAATGAAAGAACAATGAAGTAAATCAAATATATGAATATGTAACTCTTTGTTTGAAAACTCTGAAGTACTTCCTATTCTGGACAGAAAAATCCAGAGCCTTACCATGCTAATAATACATTTCTCCATGGTAGATATGGCTAGAGAGGCTAAGTAATAGCCCCATGAAGTAAGCCTTCATAACTTGCATAGGAGTTTATTACACTGAGTGTGATGGGAAGCTTGTGAGTGTTCTGAAAAAAGGGCATGACAACTTTGTGTTTTAGAACAGTAATTCTGGCTGCTGAGATAGAGGGAGACCTCTTAGTTATTCTGTTCACCTTAGAGCATTGATTCTTAATCTTTTTTGAGGTACCGAACCCACCAGTTTCATATGTGCATTCACCGAACCCTTCTTTAGTGATAAATAAAATATGATTTTTTCCCCCAAATTCAAGACATAGGTATATGTTTTTTTACTGGTGCACAAAATGAGCCGTGCATGAACAAAACCAACAAAGTGCATGAACTCACAACAAATTACGCTATTACTTTATTCTGGCCTCCGCGGCAGAGGCTTCTCTGAACCCCTGAGACCGACTCATGGAACCCCTAGGGTTCAATAGAACCCAGGTTAAGAACCACTGCCTTAGAGTAAAACACACAGTAGGTATTCAAGACAGTATTGTTGACTTGAAAACAGCTATCCTTCCTTGAATTAAAAAGGCAAGAGGAGGGACATTTCCTTACAATCCATGTGAAGGAAGCTTCTGCTCATAAGAAAATAATTTGTTTCAGAATTCCAAGTTGGCCAACTTTACTTGTTTATTTTGCTTTGATTTGTATTATAAATACCTTCTAACATGTATTTCAGAATGTTAACTAAAACTTTCCACACTCATGATCCATTACTATACTCAGGTCTTAACTTCTAATTTTAGGAGTCCAAAGTCACTAGTTTAGAGTGTGCTTACTCTCAAATTTTCAAAGAATTTTTCTCTTGGACGCTATCAGAAAATGTTCATCCATGAAGCTCAGTGTCTCAAACTGGGTTGCAATTGTTGCATCCCACACTTATATGTTATTGCTTTAATGAAGCGTGGTAAGGTCTCTAGCACTTTGTTTATTAGCCTGGGCAGAGAATACACACAGATCTTAGATGATATTAGAAGCACTATTTCCCCAGAAGCAACAAAAATTAGTCCAGTTATGTATAAACCCCTTTACTTCCATGGTCTAGAATTACTAGTTCCTGAGGGTAAAGAGCACCAATAAGTAAGCAGGCAGACTAATACACTTAATAGCTGTACAACTTTGAGTAAATTTCTTTAACTCTTTGGGTCTCAGAATCTCCATCTTTAAAATGGAGATAAAAATAGCAGGGTCATTACACCCTGTTTTGCCGAAAATAAGACATCCCCCCAAATAAGACTGAGTGCAATTTTTCTCAAGCTTAGAAATATAAGGCTTCCCTAAAAATAAGACCTAGAGCATCTTTAGGAGCAAAAATTAATATAAAACACTGTTCTATTTTTTGGGAAACAGGGTAGATTGTTGTACATGGAAATAGAGTCACAAGAAATTCTTGATGAAATTCAGAGTTTGGCTGGTTATGCTGATGTTTGTGACGATATGACTACAGTATATTAATAAATGTTGATTTTTGTTCAACAATAAATGTGAATTTTTGTTCATGGAAAAATAAGACATTCCCTGAAAATAAGACCTAGCATGTCTTTAGTAGCAAAAATTAATATAATACACTGTCTTATTTTCGGGGAAACACTTTAGGGCTATTAAGAGCATTAAATGAGAAAATAGCTGTAAAAGTACTTAATATAGCTTTTGTGCCTTATTTAACGATTCAATAAAAGATAGTCATTGCTATGTATTTACAAAATTATTGTTGTTATTACTGTGTCTTATGTTAATGTATAACTTAGCATCTCGCACTTATAGGGTATTACTGTATAATAATTCCACAAATATAGATGTTTGTGGAATTTAATTTTCTAGTTCTCACTAAAGCAGAAAATATATTTTATTCAACACAATAGAGACAGTACAAGATAGGTCACATTTATAATAAAAATGTCCAGTTAACATGAAATTTTGATAAATCAATAGATTATTTATTTTATAAACAAATACTGGGTAAAGATATTCGTGTGCCCAGAATCACAATTTTAGGTGAGGTACTAGACTTTCTCTAAAGTTTTTTCAGAAGCATATTTATTTAGTATTTCTTTTAAAAAGTTCAATTATTTAATGAATGTAGGAATATCTGATTTCTCAAAAGAACTCACTAAAGTCTTAAATATCATGATGTGCAATGCAGTTCTCTGAGATGAAGCTATAATATGCATCATTTCCCAAACTTTTTGGCATGTAACTATTTTTTACTTTGTATTTAATATCTCTCAGAACAGATGTTCTGTGAAGTCACTTTGGGAATTACTATATGCAAAAATAGGACTGTGCCCATTATTTTTTATAAAGAACTATTTATTGTTAGCTTCTGCGAAGTTAAGGGACCATGAGGGGTGCTTGAGAAGAGAAGAAATAGGAGCTTTCTGCCAGTTCAGTTCCTCGCCCTGATGTAAAACTCATGTAACAAAAGAGAAGCAAGTGAGAGAGACAATGTAGATCATGATGATCATTAGAGGTTGGAATTCAGTTATTCAGTTATTACCACTCTGTCTGATGGTTATGAGTTCCTATGAGGTGTCTAGTCCTATAACTATTTCCATGGGAATGTGGCATGTTCTGCCACGCCTTTAGTTAGCACGGAGAAACATGTGCTCATTAACCAACTTGTAGGTTACCTGGGGACTTTGAAGTTGGTTCATACTCTGTACAGCATAGGACACTGCCCAGAGCCAAAAGGCAACATTTGTGAAATTTATTTCTGCAAAATCCCGTTCTCCCAGTATTCTTCTTATGGCCTTGTTCCAGCTACAGAGAAGCTTTCTTCTAGCCAGATTCTCCTTTGGACTGTTCCCTGCTCTTAATCTTGCTGAATCATATTTTAAGCTCAGCTGTGCACACTCTGTCTTGGAAAAACACAGAAGGCCAGTTGTGTCCCTCTTAGTGGAGTCTTATGTCCTCCAGGATATGTCCAGGTTCCTGTCTGCTAACATCCCTCTGTCCTGGACCCTTGGTTGTGCATCATAAAAACAAAAACATCCAATCAGGTTAATGAATGGACTTATGTGCATTCATTTGAGCAAGTATGTAGATGAGACTCCAGACTGAACAAAACATGCCCACATTTGTTCCTGCCATACTTCATGTCAATGTTTTCAAGTATTACCAAAACTATTTATGAAAAATTTTAACCCAAAACTCAGTGTTTATTACCGATAGTTCTTATGGTCTGCTGGCAAATTCTTAGTGAAAAGCTGTACCAATCTCTGAAATTCTTCAGCTTTTTCAAGAGAAGTATTTAAGTGTTTAGTCTTCAGGAAATGACAATGATCATTAAAGATTTAACAGCATGCCCTCTGGGGTCTCATTTATTAATTTAACAAATATTTATTGAGTGCTTAAAATAAGTCTGACACTGAACTCGGAATATAATGATAAAACACAAGCTGGGTCTTTGGTTTCACAGGCTTACAGTAAGTAGGAGAAAGCAAATTAAGCAGAAGGTCACCACAGAGCATACTATGTGTGAACACGATGTCAGAACAGCTAGAAGGACATGCTCAGATCTTCTCGTTTTTTCAGTGAAGGGCAGAGGAACATTTAGGAAAGACTTTCCAGAGAAAGTTAACTGCTAATATGAGATATGAAGAATGAGCAAAATTTAGCCAAGCAAGTACAGGAAGGGTTCAAGATAGAGGGACAGGGGTGCCCACTGATAGAAAGGGGGAAGCCTCACAGCTGACCGCAGGAGAGGAAAGGATCTGGCTAAAGATCCGAAGGGTGTAACTGAAGGTGTGAACCATAGAGGTGGGTGCGGACCAGTGAATGAATCTGGAAAGCACTGTGGGGATGGCATTGAGGGGACAGGGACTCATCAGGGTGTTTTAGGGAAGAAATGGAACATGACTGGGTTTTAGGGAAGAAATGGAACATGAAATGGAACACAGGCATTTCCCTCTGATTCTCTGGAAATCAGAGGTGAATGTCATGAGCCTGGGGAGATTTGCAGGAGGTGCCTCCTGGGTTCTCCTTCAACTCTCAGGTTTTCTGGAAGCTGCTTGAATTCCAGCCTTTAGGCAGCGTTTGGCCAGCTGCTCCCGAGGACCCAGGCCCACCCACACCCCAGCTGCACTGCACTGACTTTGTCCCGAGTGGAAGAGATGTTGTCGGCAGCAGACAATTTATCTCTGTACCGTGCTCCAGTAGAGAAGTCAAAAGCCTTAAATCACTGGACACACCCCAGGAGGGAAGCTTGGGAGCACGTTATTTTATGCACAGGAGGAACTTGAACTTTTCACTTGGGGAGTGGCATGAACAGCTCTCTAGTACCCAAAGGGATTCCATGGAGCAAGGAAGGTGGACACCTGTCTGGACTGAGTGACAGATCCACACAGGGACCCTGCGGCTACGAAACAAATGCCCTGGATATTAGCTGGCTCTGACTCAAGAGCTCCAAACCCTTTTCTGTCCAAGGAAGGCCACATCACTCCATGGGTGCAATAATGTCTGATTACTTTAGGAGGAAGGAGAAATAGGGGAAATTTCATGAAAAGACATCCAGGCCCCTCTGGGAGGCTTGTCCTGAATGCTCCTTTCCTCTGAGCCCTCTGTGCACTGCCCACCCACAAGCTCCTTTATGAAGTTCAACCAACAGAGCCCCCAGCCCCTAAAGGGAAGTGGCCTAATTAAAATCACACTTTGCCGCCAAACTGGATATGTGAGTCTCAGCTCCAAGAATGTCTTGGAAAGGTATCTGGAGTTGAGTGAGTCTTTCCCAGAAGGGACTTTTTCTTGTAGAAAATGGCAAATTCAGCAGATAGAGAGGGAAGGAATCTGGGCTTTAAAGTTTCTGCTGGCCCACGACTCACTCCTCTTGCTTCCGCTCTGTGCCCCTGTTTCTTGTTACATGCTTTGGGTCTTTTATCTCCCCCCTTCACATGAATTTTGTTATAATGACAAGAGGGAAAATGCGTCACCAAGCACCACAGGTTGTGTAATGCAGAATTAGAAGGTAGCGGCATCAGGTAAAGGGAGACGTGTGGTTTCTGACTCTACCTTTTAATAACTGAGCTAAATACTTTCATCACTTGACCATGGCTTCTCCATATATAAAATACCGATAGTAAATTTTTCAGGCAGGTGAAAGATGCTTGACCCATTCTCAGTATTAAGAAAAATGATAGCTCTTATTATTATAATTATCAGATTACTTTGCATTGCATAGATATGATCAATATATTATTAGAGTGAGACTTAAAACAATTATAAATAATCCTTAAATGCCTGCCGATTAGCTGTCAGATCTTAGAAAATTATTTTGCCTCAATATGGTTTTCTATAAAATTGAAATTTGAAATAGCCAATCTCTAAGTTCTTTTCCAGTTCTAATAGCCTAGAATTCTAGGCTTACCAAAGACTGACTTTTATTATTCACTTATCTATTTATTCAACAAATATTTCAAACAAAATATAGTGTATATTCAGCCCTTACTATATAACATATACTGTATGTATACATATAACACATGGGCTTAGATTATCTAATGTATTCCTCATACCAATACAATTTAGTATCCAAAAATATTTTATCTTCTGTTTTCAAGTCTCATTCTCCCCTGTTCAACCTATCTCCTTTGGCTTAGCTGATAGTTTTAGATTAAGTTCTTAACTGAATAATGGAAGAAAAAATAATAGCTAATATTTATTAAGTTTTTTTCATATGCCAGACACTGTGATCAATTATATGCATGCTTTGTTGGATACATCGATACCAGATTGGATTCCGTCAGTGATACATTCTTCTGGTCCTCAAAGGCTGGTTCCACATCAGCATCACTGCTCTCCATTCATGATTTGTTCTCAAGGTTGTTTCTAAGTCCAACCACCTCTGCTTGAATCTACATGGTTCCTACCTCTTGAAGCTGGTCAGCAGCTACCCCAGGAGAGTCGGTCTCCTTCCCCTTGGTTGCTCATGCAAAGCCAGAATGACCAACTGCATGTCCTGAATTTTATGTTTTTCCTGCTACTTCCAGACTTGGATGAAATACACAGAACAGGATGGGGAATCAAGGCTTTCTGAGCAGCTGTTCAAAGAGCCAGATGCAGCAGTCCAGAAATGTGGGGTATTAGCTGTGAGTAACAAAATGCAGGGGATCAATTTCTTTTCCTTCTTCTGTCCTATGGATTGTTCTGGTGTGTGGATTCTTTACACTGACTCTTTGGAGATGGCTCGTATAACCAAATGGATCCATCCCTTATGGTACCATTGTGTCTCTTCATGGTTGGTCATGAAACAGTGGACAGCATAGTAATCCACTGCCTTGCAATTATGTCTTTTTTATCATACTTCACCTTCCTTTTTCCATATTTTATT
The DNA here is from genome assembly GCA_037038555.1 of Rhynchonycteris naso. Taxonomy (NCBI): domain Eukaryota; kingdom Metazoa; phylum Chordata; class Mammalia; order Chiroptera; family Emballonuridae; genus Rhynchonycteris; species Rhynchonycteris naso. The sequence goes on from CM072996.1 coordinate 18,044,326, forward strand.
TTTTTGCCACCTTGGGATTACATCTGCCAAAATTAAGCATTAGCACATAGTCTGCATCAAGTTCTGTTTTCTGGGGAACCTGGACTGACACTTTATGGCATCATATTTATTTCTTCATAACAACTTTATGGCATAGGGACTATTTTCTCCCCAATTTACAAAAAGGAAGAAGAGTTTCTAGATGTAAAATTGATTGGCCAGTATCACAAAACAAAACACTGTCTTGTTTCCAAGCCAACGTTCTTAACCAATATCCCAATCTATGACAAAATAATTTGGAGGAAAACATGAAACTAATAAATATTGATTGAGTAACTCTTATGAGTCAGGTGCTCTTTCAGACATTAGAAAATTGATGGTGAGTAAGACAAATACAATCATGACCCATATTTTGTAAACACAGATTAGTCAGGATAAGTAACATTAGTTGCTATAACAAACACCATTGTCTCAGTGATTTAATACAATAAAATGTATTTTTTCATTTACATCACAGTGTAATGAGAGTATTCCTAGTCATTAACCCTACAAAATTAATAATTGAATCAAAGATAAGTTTTGGGTGGTAGAAAACCATACAGAGGAACAAAGAGAAATACTCTAAAGTGAGATTCTGAAGAATGAGTAGAAACTGGCCAGGGGAAAGGCTGGATAAAAGTGTTATTATTTTAGATTTTCTTAAAATGAATAGTTTTTTTTTAGAGCAGTTTCAGGTTTACATAGAAACTGAGCAGAAAGTTCCCATACACCTCCTCTGCCACTCTCCCCCCCACCCAGTGTCTTTTATTATAAACATTTTATATTCCTTTAGCACATAGGTTGTAGTCAATAAACAAATATTTATAAATTACTATGAGTTTCCTGACCTGTGGTGGTGCAGTGGATAAAGCGTCGACCTGGGAACACTGAGGTCGCCAGTTCAAAACCCTGCTCTGGTCTGGTCAAGGCACATATGGCAGTTGATGCTTCCAGCTCCTCCCCCTTTCTCTCTCTCTCTCTCTCTCTCTCTCTCTCTCTCTCTGTCTCTCTCTCACTCTGTGTCTCCTCTCTGAAATGAATAAAATAAAAAGAAATTAAAAAAAATTACTATGAGTTAAAGTTTATAGTTTTATCAGAGGTCACTCTCTGTTTTTAAAGTTCTATTGTAACAGCCCCAGGCCAGGTAACCTGTGTGCCATGCAGAATTAAGAAGGAGTTCATTTTAGTTGCTTCTAGCTTTTTGTGCTTTCATGATTCCTTATGCATTGCCAAACCTCCTCTCCCACTGTCCTACCTAATTATGCATTTTTACTCCTCAGACTCTATTCACAGCTATCCTTCGGTCTGAGGATCAATTACCAAATCCTTATTTGCCTAGATTTGAAGATCCTCCATATACTGCCTTTTTCGCCAGGTTCATCTCCTATGCTATGGTTTCTGTTTTTACTTGTGACTCTAGCAAAATTTCACTGTTTGACAACCACATAGAACAATTGTATGTGAAACTATGTTTCCTCCTTATCTTAAGGCATTCCCTCTGTTTGGAGTACCTTCCCCCATTGACACATGCTGATATTTGGGGCATTCTTTATCAGCCATAGTTTCATGTTTTCTTCCAAATTTATTTTAAGAGTCACCTTCAGTATCAATTCTCAAGTGTTTGAAATTTCTCCAGGTAATGAGCTCTTTCTTTTCTGACCTTTCCTGTGCTTCATCTTCCTGCTTCCTATGAAACACTGAGTATATCATGCCTTGTATTTTGTTAAGTCCTTTTCACTTGTTATCTTCCCACAGGTAGAAGCCAAGCTTTACATATCTTTGTTGCTTCCATAATACTAAATACTGTACAAGTGCTCACTTAGCAGGGTCACAATATCTATGGGCTGTCTTGTGATCAGGACCTTCGGTGTCCTTTCCTTTTCCTTTTTATTTTTAATTTTTATTTATTGCTTTAGCTATAGAAGAAGGGAGAGAGAAAGACAGGAACATTGATCTGTCCCTGTATGGGCCCTGACCAGGATTGAACCAGCAATCTTCGTTCTTCCAGACGATGCTCTAACCTACCTAACTGTCCGGCCAGGGAAAATATTTTTCATTTATGTTTTTTAGAGAGGTGCAGGGCAGGGAGAGAGTGAGAGAAAGAGAGAGAAGAGCAGGGGTAGGAGCAAGGAGCATCAACTCCCAAATGTGACTTGACCGGACAAGACCAGGGTTTCAAACTGGCCAACTCAGTTTTCCAGGTCGACGCATTATCCACTGCGCCACCACAGGTCTCCTTTTCGTTTTTTAAAAATCAGATCCTAAGGTAGGATTCTTTCCCTGATTATACAAAAATATAGAAGGCATAATAGCTCCCTCAGGTTTTTATATCTCTGCAGTGCCTAGCAGTATTGCTAGCAGAGTAGATGCTCAATGAATGTAGAATGAAAACATCAGTCCCTCTGTGTCTGAACGTCCGGCATTCTGTGAGTCTAGCTGGTTCCCTATAGATATTAATGCTTATAGAGCCACAGCTGTTGGTCCCCACACAGATTTCCTTTCATCACTCAGCAGCTGAGAGTCTTGGTGGCTAATAGCTCATAGCACTCACAGCTACAGGATTCCACTTGGCCAAGGGTGAGACATCTATCTCACTTGGACAAACTTGGAGGTAACCTTTACATTCAAAGCCCTTGGGAATCCTGCAGCCAAGAACTAGCTGGTTCAGGGTCATAAAACTAGACCTGTTTTCCAAACAATGGGGCAACCCTGTCGCACCAAAGATGCTTTACAGTAGTAGCCCGTTAGAGCACGATGAAACTTTGCCTTGACTCTCCCGTGGCTCTATCAGCAGAGATCGTTATGCCTTTTCCACAAAAGAAGGCCACTGCTCTTGAGCTATTTTAGAAAGCAAGGGAAATTACTAAGAAAATGCACACATAAATACATACATATATATACATACACACATACACACACACACACTTCAGTGCACTCAAACACAAAGATGTCTACCACCCAAGTTTGCATAATATCAAGTTGTCAACCTAGAAATATCCTTTTGCTTTCTATATATCCAAAGAACTAGCAACATCACTGATTTGTTCTAGCCACGACTTCTCATTCCTGTTTTAGAATCAGAAATGTAGCCTAAGTCATTGTCCACTGATTTGCAACCCAAGGCCATAACGCTATGCATTTTGCATTTTTTTCCAAGAGTTACTTTCATATTATAGCTTCTATATATTTTTTTCTTTATATTTTTTCTCCCCCTGAGATCACAGCTGAATCTCTACTGGCTCTCAGGGACCATGGAACAATAATTCGAAGTCGCTTGGTAGAGAGTTCCATGGCAGAGGGCCAGTTCTCCCTTCCAACAGCTTGACCCAAAGAGAATGGAAGGGGAAATATAGAGCACCCTAGAGGCAGGTATCCTTGAAAAGCCCCTTCTCACTTCGTGAGAATAAAAAAAGTTTTATTCATAACTCTTACCACCAGGTTTAGGCCTCTGCTGAAAAACAACAAGGAATTTGGAATATCTGTTTAAAATGAGTGTAAATATTTACCCACATATGCTGAAATATTCGTGTGACATTTAGCCTGATGCACACTGCCAGGAGAGAAGCAAGCTCCTGAGCCAAACACAGGAATTTCTTTTAATCTTCCCTGGGAGTAGAGCAAACATTTGCAATGATATAAAATGTATTAAATTCACTGACCCTGGAATTCATAACTGGTTATGCATCAAGTACTATTGCCTTGTTGAGAACCCCAATGTTTGCAAACTCTGCATTCCTTGGTTTTTTCATTATTCTTCAAGAACACGAGCAAGGGTTATTTATATTATTATCATTATTCTAATTAAACAAGAACAAGTGTGCATGCAGATTTGTCCTAACATTGTATCAATCACGTTATGATTAGTAAATGCATGTCTCTATTTGTAGACTGCTTAATTGTTGGCAAAGTATTTTTACATTCATGACCCAGGACATGGTAGGCACTCAAATCTTTGTTAAGTTAATCCATCACTCACACTTACTGTAGGACAGACTCTTTGCTAAGCGCCATACAGGTGTTTTTTCATTGACCAGGAGAATGGATGAACTAAGTAGAGCAAGTAGTATTTATTTCCACAGGGCACAAAAACTGAGTCTGAGAGAGGACAAATGACATGCATTAAATGTCTATTATGTACCAGGCAGTGCACTAGGTGCTGGGGATTTTATATATATATATATATATATATATATATATATATATATATATATACACACACACACACACATATATATACATACATATACACACACATAGTTAAATTATATATATAAATATATATACATACGTAAATTATATATATAAATATATAATTTATATATATATAATCTATATATACAATGATGCCTCGGTTTTCATCAATAATCTGTCCAAAAACAATTGGCAAAATCTGAAAACAACAAAAACCAAGGCGATTATCTCCATATGAATCAATGTAAATCCAATTAGTTATTCTAGACACTCCAAAATACATACAAAAAAGACATTACACCGAATATTGTATACACAGTAATCACTTACATGTAATTGTAGCATTAGCACTCACAATCAATTAAAAAAAGCACAAAAACACTGGAAAGCAATGGAATTGTTTGACTAGATGCGCAGGGTGATGCTCACACAATGAGAATGCCACACTGAGCAGGAGAATGCATGGGTCGTCCTTTGTTTTTGCAAAAGTAGCAGTGAGGTCACATGGGCACACCTACGAAATCCGAGGCAACCGATGGAAATAGACAAATTTTTTGCGGAAAAAATCCATGAAAACTGAAACTGATGATAACTGAAGTCAATGAAAATCAAGGTATTACTTACTGTATATGTATTTTATATATACACTGCTCACAAAAATTAGGGAATATTTCAAAATGAATGATAAACTATCCCCTAGTTTCTGTGAGAAGAATTAGGGGATATTTCAAAATGAATATGAAGCAATAAAATATCCATAATTTTTGTGAGCAGTGTATATAATTTTCCCATGTTATAGGACTTACATAGATTAGTGAGAGAGGAAGGCACTTAAATAATTAGAAAATATCACAACTGCCACCAGTGGCTTAAGTGAAGTGATGAGACTGCAGAGAATGGGGCAAAAATAAAGTCGAGAAAAATTTAATGAAAGAGATGAAGATCCCTGTGAAGACTGAGTAGGAGCTGAGCAGGAAGTGTGTGTGGCAGAGGGTGGAGACGGAGGTCCATGCATGTGATGGGAGTGGATGATCACATCATGTATAAAATAACAGATGCTTAAGGGATGGCTGAGACCTTAAATGCTTGCTCTGGCTGTACAGAGGGCACATCGGGAAAGAATGGTAGGAGGTGCTCAGCTCTCAGATGGTGGTATATTCCAAACCAGGAGGGGCTCTGAATACCACTCTAAGGAGTATGGGTCACACAACTAGCAAATGGTAGAGCCAAGGCCAGAAATCCTCAGGTAACATCAGTGACACTCCCCTACTCTATGTGCCTGTGTGTGCATATACCCCGGGTGTGCACGTGTGTGTGTGGTTGTGTGCTTAGGGGTCCACATATGCACAATATTTGTTGGGCTGATATTGGTTTGCAAAACCATATGTTTCAAGTGTATAACTCAACAAAACATCTGCACACTGCATCGTGCGCCCTCTGCCCAGGCAAAGTATATTTCTGTCCCCATTTCCCGCATCCCATGCCCACCTCCACCTTGCCCCCTCCCCCCTTTCCCACTGACTATCACCACACTGTGGTCTATGTCTATGTGTTACATATATATGTTTTTTGGCTAATCCTTTCACCTTCTTTCATCACTCTGTTCCATGTATTCATGCCTCTATTTCTATTTTGTTCATCAATTTATTTTGTTCTTTAGATTTCGCATATAAGTGAGATTCATATGGTATATGTCTTTCTCTGCCTTAGCATAATACTCTCCAGATTCATCCACAGTGTCACAAAATGTAAGATTTTCTTCTTTTTTTATGGCTACAATGTGTTCTGTTGTATAAATGTGCCACAGCTTTTTTATCAGCTCATCTACTGATGGACTCTTGAGCTGTTTCCTGATCTTGGTTATTGGAAATAATGCTACATTAAACATAGGGGAGCAAATTATTTTTTTGAATTAGCATTTTGGGATTCTTAGAATATATTCCCAAAAATGGGATTGTTGGGTCAAATGGGAAGATTCATTTTTAATTTTTTGAGGAAGCTCCATACTATTTTCTACAGTGATGGGACCAATCTACATTCCTACATACAGTGCTTGAGGGCACACTTTTAATTACATCCGCATTAGCCCTTGTGGTTTGATTTACTGATGATAGCCATCCTGGCAGGTGTGCGGTGATATCTCATTATGGTTTTAGTTTGCATCTCTCTGATGATTAGTTATGTTGAACATTTTTCATGTCTATTGGTCATTTTTATGCCCTCTTTGGAGAAGTGTCTAAGCATATTCTTTGCCCGTTTTTATTTTTTTGTATTTTTCCAAAGTTAGAAGTGGCAGGGGTGGGGGTGGGGGCAGGACTGGGGGGCAGACAGACTCTCACATGTGCCTGAGACCAGGATCCACCCAGCATGCCCACCAAGGGGCAATGCTCTGCCCATCTGGGTCATTGCTCCGTTGCTGCCAGAGCCATTCTAGCACCTGAGGCAGAGGCCATGAAGCTGTCCTCAGTGCCTAGGCCAACTTTGCTCCAATGGAGCCTTGGCTGCGGGAGGGGAAGAGAGAGAGAGAGAGAGAAAGAGAGAGAGAGAGAGAGAGTGAGTTGGGGGAAGGGGAGAAGAAGCAGATAGGTGCTTCTCCTGTGTGACCTGGCTGGGAATCAAACCTGGGACTTCCATACACTGGGCTGACGTTCTAATGCTGAGCCAATGGGACAGGGCCTGCCATTTTTTAATTGGATTGTTTGTTTTCCTGCTGTTGAGTTGTATAAGTTCCTTATATATTTTGGAAATTCACTCCTTATCAGATATATCATTAGCAAATATGTTTCCCCACTCAGTGAGTTGTCTTATTTATTTTGTTGATGATTTCTTTTGTGGTGCAAAAGCTTTTTACTTTGATATAGTCCAATTTGTTTACTGTTTCCCTTGCCCAAAGAGATACACTGGCAAAAATATTGCTACGAGGGATGTCTGAGATTTTATGGTCTATGTTTTCTTCTAGGTTTTTTTTTTTTATCATTTCATTACTTACATTTAAGTCTTTTATCTATTTTGAGTTTATTCTTGTGTATGGTGTAAGCTGGTGGTCTAGTTTCATTTTTTCTCATGTACCTGTTCAATTTTCCCAAAAGCATATATTGAAGAGACTGTCTTTACTCCATTGTATGCTCTTACCTTCTTTGTCATAGATTAATTGACCATGAAGTTGTGGGTTTATTTCTGGACTCTCTGTTATATTTCATTGATCTCTATGCCTGTTCTTATGCCAGTACCAGGCTGGCTCTTTTTTTTTTTTTTTTTCAGGCTGGCTCTTTTGACATACAAAAAACTGTAAGTAGTTAACATACAGGATGGGGTAAAAGTAGGTTTATATACCTAGCTTGAAGATAAGCATATACCCATGAAATCATTACCACAATCCATGACATAAACCTAAACTTATCTATTACCATTAAAAGTTTTCTCTCAGCCTATTTATTATTGTTGTCTTTATTATCTTGTGAAAATAGCACTTAACATATAATCATATTTCTACATGTTGAGGACTGTGGAGAAACCGGTAAAGACTGAATATTCAGCTGAGAGCAATACAAATCACAGAACTATTTCTATTTTAAACAGATTCAGTATCTTGAATCAAGCTGAGAAGTTAATGTAGACAAAGATTCACTGAAAATTATAAAGAAGAGGAAAGAAATGTTTATAATAGGACAAAACATTTATAAGTTCCTTGGAGCTGCTAAAATGTTTGCATGTTGTGTGTTCTTTGTAAATGGCTAGTGTTCCTGTGGACGTATTTACCAGGATGCTTTTATTTAGCTGTGTTTTAAACTAATAATAATTTGGAATATTCCACGAAGCCTGCTGTCTGAGCTGACTTCTCCCCAGGACTGAATTAGTGAGATCCAGAAGAGGAGCTCACATCAGTTCCCTCTGCCTAAAATCTATTCTCCATGTTTTATTTGGGCCAATTTTCATTCATTCTCCAGGTCTCAGAGAAGCCTTTTTTGAAATTTTCAGCCTAAGTCAGTCTTCTAGCACCTGACACTTTGCTATTATATAACTTATCACAATCATAATTTAAATAGGCATTTATGTAATTATTTGTGTGATACACAGGTTCATTCTATCTTTCCACATAATGTCTGAGCGTAGAGAGAGTCAGGTTCACTGCTGGTGCCCAGGTTTAGTGGGCACTTAATAAGTATGAGTTGAATGAATTAATGAAAATTAAACTAAAATAAAGGTAAGTCATTAGGATGGTCAATTTGGTGTTTAATAAGGCATTAGCATCCAAAGGACTTTACTAGTGTTTAAAAACAATGAAATTAACCTGGTGGTTTTAAGAATAATGTCCCAGTTAACATGTATTGACTAGGTACTATGTACCAAGCTCTGTGCTAAGCATTGATGTGTTTCCTCACTGCACTTTATGAGTTATCAGTGGTGGCTGAGACAGAGATTTGTGCTCTGCTCCTGCAGCTGAAGTCGATGCTGGGAAGTGGCTGCATGCCAAGGACATTTTTGCAGACCCCGTTGCATCTAGGTGGGGCAGTGCAATGTATGTCACTTCTGGGTTGAGGCAGCGGAGTCTCTGGCATGTTTCCACGGTCTCCCTTTTCTTTCTGCAGTGACCGTGGAGACAACACATTGAAGAGGGAGCCGCAGGGTGGATGGAGACTGGGCCTGTGCATGGATAAAAACTCTTCTAAACCTGGCTAATTCCCATTTTACTATGCTGTAGAAAATAAAGAACGTTTTACTTTGATAAGGACGTCACTAGGAGTTCTAGTTTTATCTGTTACAACGTTTAACATGACTTACCTTGACTGGAAGAAACACAGTTACTGTGGCACAGAGGAGGAAAGGGAAGCTTAAAGAGGTTAAGTAACTTCTTCAAAATTACAAACATGATAGTTACTATTAGCAGTGATTCCATAGTTTCTTTTTTTGGGGTGGGGGACTTATGTACCTATCTGTTTGGAAAGGGGTAGCTTGGGAACCTAAAGTTCAACTTGCATAAATACTACATTTACTAGAGAAAACTTCAGCTGTCAAATATTAAATAATGGAGCTCATATGAGAGTTAACCAATGAATGAATGTATAACTAAGTGGAACAACAAATCGATATTTTTCTCTTTCTCTCTCCCCCACCTTTCCTCTTTCTAAAAAAAATAAATTAATTCATTACTTCAAAAATGAAGGCATATATAATATCAAATTCCTCTTTAAACTGTCCAAAGTTATCCATGTTTCAAGTGCATGTCTAGTGATAATGATTCTTTACCATGTCTTAATGTTTTTATATACTGTCTAATCATTCAGAAACTTACAAGGATTTAGTCTGATAGATTTTACTTCTTTCATTTTACAAATGAGGAGAATGGGGTTTGGAGAAAGAAAACAGAGTTTGCCTAAAGCCACTCAGTGAATAGGTGGTTGGCCTAAGTTGTGAACGTGGGCTGGCTAAACCCAAGGTCACAAGTGTTTTCAATGTGACACAGAGGTATGGAACTGGGGAAGATCTCATGGAGTCAAGGGGGATTGACATTTGCAGCGGTAGTCCTCAAACATCATTGTGGGTAAGGACAGAGGCAGATTTAATGGAGGGCATACGGGGCGTGCACCCGGGGCCCTGACTTCTGAAGGGCCCCACAAAACCCCAACTTTACACTTTTTTCTAATGAAGGGGCCCAATATTTTCTTCTGCGTCCGGGGACTCAACCAACCTTAATCCGCCTCTGGGTAAGAATAACTAGGAATTTATTAATCATAAGAATGACTGGGCCCAAATTCAGAGATTCTGATACACTCTATCTAAAATGATAGTAAGGAATCTATGTTTTTACCAGCCTCCCAGATTAATGTGCTGCAGGTGAACTTCACTTTTAGACCCCATGAGCTGTCAGGCAGGGCTTGCAGTCTGGCATTTAGGGAGGCTCCACTTTGAAATCCCTCATTGCTATTCCCAGCACTGAATGCAAGGCAGAAAATGACACATCTCCTTCTGGAAGGAGGCGGAGGCCTGGAGCTTCCAGTTCTGAGCATTCTGCACTTGGCTTCCGTTCTGTGTCGATTAGGCCTTTCAAACCAATTACCATTATATATTGCTGAGATTTATAGTCCTTGGTATTTGAGGTTACAGGACTTCCGTTCTCAGGAAGAAGCTCCATGCCATCACTTCTAATCAGCTCAGCACAATGTCTGATTTCCCCTCTGTTAAGAGGGCAGGCTGTTCCATTAGAGTATTAATAGCTGGGCAGAGCCGTCTCAATTGCAGTGCTTGGGGAAACATAAAAATTGTGTCTTTTGGGGGGGTGGTGTACACATTTTTAAAGAACTGTTCTCCTTCTTATCAAAATCAGTTATCAAAAAAAAATGACTAAAGGATAAAAATATCCTAAACTTCCAACAGAGTGTACTATATAGAAAGTTAATCTTACCACAAGGTGGGCAAGATGACCTTCCCTGGGCTTACTGTATGATAGAGAGGAGAATTCTTGTCAAGCTCAAGGCACAGTGTGCAGCAAAGTTTATAAAGTGTCAATTTACTAAATACTAAATGAATGAATGAATGAATGAATGAACAAGCAGATGAGTACAAGATGGCTGGGTGCATACATTCCTTAACTATTATGTGTTCATCCACCCATCTATCTACCCACCCACCCACCCACCATTCACTCAAGCAATTATTGCATATTATTTGATAGCCATTATATTAAGAGCACGAGAAATCCAGATATAAAGCCAAATATTCTGTCCATAGAGAAATTACAGTCCACTCGAGAAAGATGTGTAATGTTTCTTTATTGCCTGCAGATCAAAGAATTTATAAGACTATGATATGCTCCTAGCCTACATTTCAGCCTCATTTACTAATCCTTTTGTTGCACATAAACTCATCCATGTATCCTTTATTTTATTGATTGGTTAGTAATGAGAGAGGAAGAGCGAGAGAGAGAGAAAGACATTCGTTTGTTGTTCTGCTTAGTTGTGTGTTCATTGGTCGCTTCCTATATGTACCCTGACAGGGGACTGAACCCTCATCCTTGGTGTTTTGGGATAACACTAACCGACTGAGCTAACCAGCCAGGGCCTTCACTTCCTTCTTCTTCACAGTAAAAAGGCTGTCCTTCATTGAATATGTACTTATCCAAACTCCATGCTCTCCTCCAGGGCTGTCAAAAATTCCCTGTTTCATGAACTCTGTCATGACCCTCCCATTAGGTAAAATAATTCTCTTTTTGAAAGACCAAAACAGTTTTTAACCTTAATTAATGTAATTACTTTTTTGCTCTATTTCACACATTTTTTAATTGTCTTCTCATCACATAAAATTTGAGCTTCTGTGATTAAAAAAAAAAAGCTTCAATACTCTTCACAACCCTTGTAATTCCTTGGCAATATTAAGAGCTCAACAATCTCAGTGAATTGAATGGAGGCATTCTTTTTAAGTCCTGCTGTCAAATTTCTACCAAGTTTACTAGTAACAACAGTATTGATATCAACAATGTATTGACCACTTACAACAATGTATTGACTAGGCACTAAATAATTAGCCTAATTATTTTGCATTATTATAATTTCACATTTCTTATTACCCCTTGTTCAGATAGTTATGGGCACCTTCCTTTCAAAGATGAGTACCTGCTGTCTACAGTGATGTACGGATTGTCTGAGATCCAGGTGTGCGTGCTCTGGGGCTAGTATTCTTCTTGATCATTAGAAGATATACCCACTCCCATTGGCTGGATTTCATAGAGTGTGAGCAACACGTAGAAAGCAATTTTCTCTTGTAAAAGGCATTTTCTGAGGTCATTCTGGTTATGGAAAAGCAGGTGAAAAAGAGGAAATTCACTCTAACTTCCCTGATAGGGAAATATGCATTTCATAATGCCATAGGACAACCTAAACAACTACATTAATGGTCTTTATATTTCTCAATCTGAGCAAATGTCACTGATGAATGGAAAAATGCTCCGGTAGCCACAGTGAATAAAGGATATACTGCCTTCCTTCAGCCTCAGCATAATTTTTATTCTATTTTGATTTTGGAATTACTACAACAAGACAACAGCTGGTCTGGCTGAGATATAAAATTTTATGCATAGCTTGTATACCCATCAAGTATGTAAACTCTGAGTCAATAAATTTAGAATATCTAGCATAACCTGCCCTGTGGTAGCACAGTGAATAAAGCATTAGCCTGGAATGCTGAGGTCACCAGTTCGAAACCCTGGGCTTGCCTGGTCAAAGCACATCCAAGAAGCAACTACTAGAAGTTGAAAAGTTTCCTTCTCCTTCCCACCCTCTTCTCTTATTCTTTCTGTCTAAAATCAATAAATATCTTAAAAAAATATCTAGCACAGTGATCCTGATTATGTACCATGTGGATTTACATAATGTAAATGTCATCATTTTTTAGAATCCTCAGAATAAAAAAGAAGACATTCTCACATGTGGCTTCCAATACGATGAAGCTCATCAGAAAACCGTATCTGTCTCTTCTACCATTTATTCCCCCACCACAGTAATTTTTGGTTTCTTCTTGGGGTTGTCTTACATGTCTATTGATCAGTGTTGACTACCTAACATGAACCACTAGTGTATGCCATAACGATCTGTGATAAAACATTGTCTCTAGCACTGCACTATGGTGTCAACACAAAGTTGTCCACATGAGTATCTTCTCTGGCACAGATGGTGACACTTATTTATCTGGTATACCACCCTTATTTGTCTAGTATACCATGCTCCCAATCCAGCAATATGTGACAGTTCATCACTTCCCTGCCAAGGGGGCAGATTATGTGTTCCCTACCAAGGGGAAGTCATACCGCAGGGCTTCTTTGGTCTCTAAGCGATATAGAGCTTACAACTCTCCCCATAGTACCAACCCTTTTACTCCTCAAGTGCTCTTGTCATTCTAAACTTTCTTTGTCATGCATTCTTTCTCTACAAATCCATGGTCCAATTCCTCCATATAATCCAGTGTTCAGCTCTCTATTTTGTTCATCCCCTTCACACACGGAGTGTTATCAAATTTGTCTGTATATCTGTACTTAAGTTATGGGTGCTATCATTTTTAAAAGTTTATTATTATTTTAATTTATTGTGTTAACATGGATTCAAGTGTCCCACTCAACATAACACCCTCACCCCCACCCCCATTACCTCCCTTTGCCCCCCTCCCCCTAACTCTCTTCCCCTTCCCTCTGGGATTTGTTGTCCTGTTATCTGTATCTATGTGTACGTATATATAATTTCACTAATCCCTTCTCCTTCCCTGAGCCAACCCCCTCATCCCCCTTCTCTCTGACAGCTGTCCTTCTGCTCCCTGTGACCCCACCTCTGCCTCTATTCCATTCCTTGGTTCACTTTGTTCCTTAGATTCCACATATAAGTGAGGTCACTGATATTTGTCTTTCTCTGCCTGGCTTATTTTACTTAGCATAACAATCTCCAGGTCCATCCATGCCATCGCAATAGGTAAGATTTCCTTTCTTCATGGTCGCGTAGTATTCCATTATGTATATGCACCACTGTTTTTAATCCACTCATCCAGTGACAGACACTTGGGCTGTTTCCAGATCTATTGTAAACAATGCTGAAATAAACATGGGGGTGCATATCTCCTTCTGAATCACTGATTTGATATTCTTATCCCCTAAAAGTGGATAATTGGGTCAAAAGGCAGTTTCATTTTTAATTTTTTGAGGAGACTCCATATTGTTTTCCACAGTGGCTGCACCAGTCTGTGGGTGCTATTATTTTTAAGTAGCCTCTTTAGTCCCCAACTGACTATATAATGCAATTAGGGAGTTGGGACAAGCAGTGTGGCTTAACATCAGATTCCAGAATTTAGGTCAGTAATCAGCACTCTTGCTATACTTACAGAGCATTTCCACACTCAACATTTCATCAGATGTCCAAAGAAGCCATATATAAAGAAAAGCATATGTAGTTATTCCCATCTTTTTTTTAATTTCACATTTGTTTTAGGTATATAGCATAGTCATTAGACAATTATCAGGGGGATAGCATCATAAATTATATTTTAATTATCCCCATTTTAAAGATTAATAAAATCTGGCCAACAGATATTAACTGAGTAGTTATGATATGCTAATGTCAATACTAGAAATTGAAATACAGATGTGAGTATACCACAGCAATTAATGGTCCCTTAGCAATTAATAAGCTAATGAAGATGGCATGATTAATACCATGTCCTCTTTCCAGCCACCTTTTCTTCTTCGCTTTCCCTCTCTCCTTCCACTGTCTTTTACTCTTCTACCTCTTCTCCTTCCTTCCCTCCCTCCTTCCTTTCCACCATTGCTCCCTCCCTCCCCCTTCCTCTCCATTTTCTTATTCCCTTCCTCCCTTCCCTCCCTCCTCCCCTACCTTCCTTTCCTCTTTTCTTCCAACAAGAATTCATGAAGCTTATGCTATATATTAAGGAAGCATAAAGGAAATAAGAATTCCTGAACCTTAAGATTATACATAGGTAGGTGTTTCCATATGTGCTCTAATGTTTAACCTTCTAAAGAGCTTTCATAAGTAGATATTATCAGTGCCATGCTTTCCTCCCTTTACAAATTAGGTATGGCTAGATGACTTGGTCAAGATCATACACTTGAGGGGGTAGACTTCAATCCAAAACTGCCTTTAAAGCTCAGATTACCTCACCTCCCAGTAGCAGACCAAGCACATGATCATGATCCAATGCAGCAGCAGCATTCGGACAACTGAAGTGAACGCAAGGTTAAGTAGGAGCAGCTGCTTCAGGGGACAAGGAGGCTGGAGGGCAGACAGAATGTATAGAGAAGGAACTTGGGCCCAGAACATGGTGTGGGGGGTGTGTATGTGTGTGTGTGTGTGTGTGTGTGTGAGAGAGAGAGAGAGAGAGAGAGAGAGAGAGAGAAAGAGAGAGAGAAAGAGAGAGAGAGCACTTCAGATCTTCTAAAATCAAGTCCAACCCATGTGGCACATTGTTGGGCTGCTCACTCTCTGTCATTTGAATTTTATATGCTAAACTTACAGGACTTGGTTTCAAACAGGCCCAGGTGACACTAGAATCTTCTCCTTGGAAAACACAGGGGACCCTGAAAACTGGAATTAAATCTCAGCTTTCTATATTTTTTATATTAGATGTTTATTTCTGGGCATGCATGTTTGTGGGGAGGTTTGTTTTCCTAGGAGCCTAAAGTATGCTCTAAGTTTGTGGGGAAAAGCTCAACACTACTTGGCTCCAAGCCTCTTAAGGAATAAAAGAGGATGAGAGACTGAGGGACTGAGAGGCAGAAGCTGTGGGCAGCTTTCTTTCCAGTTGTGTCTCTGAAATACTAAGTATGGTGTGTTTGGGTGGGATCAGTGGGAGGCATTGGAGAGTGCTCCTCCACCACCCCTCCACTGCATATCTGCCCAGCACTGCTCATGCCTGCTCGAGCGTCTTCTCATGTGTCATGTGTTGCAAGTATGTTTAGCCTGGCAGGTTCCTCTGTGGATTAAGCCAGGGCTCCTTACAAATTCAGAAAAATTCTCCTTTATATAACATAGAACCTGGCAGGCTTAAGGAAAATAATAGTCACATCCTCACAGATGAGTAAAAATCTGGGCCTTGTTTATTCTCTCTGCAGACAAGCATTAATTAGACAAAGTCCAGCAGGCCTTCTAACTTGAGAACATCTATGAGGAGTCCACAAGTTCCTCCTGTGGAGTGTGGCTAGAGTTGAGATGCAGTGACAAGGCCACATAAAGACCTAAAGGCCCCATCTGGGACCTTTCTTAGGGAATGGGAGGAAACCTTATTTCCCTGAGAGTTTTGATTTTGTTTCAAAGAATAAAACATATGGAGACACTGCTGGGCAGGTGGTTAGTCTCTTCTCTATTAAACTAGAAGATACCAAATCTCAGGTTAGCCTACGATGGTAAAAGCCATGGAAGAGAAGTCAGAACGCTTAGTTTCTGCACCTGATTGACATCTGCTTAGTCATTATCACTCTCTGACATTAGAAAATGATTGCTTTTGCTCAGATCAGAGATGGCATATGTCTGACCCATGTGGTGCCACCAATATGTTCTGTGCTCACGGCAGACATCACTAATCAACTGTGACCTTCTCTCATGATATGCAAGCGTGTAGCTACAGGATTCTCAACACATCCCAGAAGAGAAGAGCTGTCTACAAAGACTCTTGCTCATCTCCAGACTACATAATCTTTTATATCCTTTCTAGATCTTTTTTTAAAACTCTATTGCCAGAGAAGAGTATTTCTTCCCTTCATCTGCTTACACATTTTTCTCTGGAAGGCATGTCCCAACCCCGCCCAACGAATGAAAAGCTATTTCAGCTGTGTCTTCTTCAGGAATGTATCAATTTATCCACAATAAACTTTCAGCAACTTTATAAAATTTGGAATTAGTGTAGATAAGAAACCAAATGTTTGGATACTGAGCCGAAAACCATTTGAAGTGTTGCGTGTGATCTATCTGAATCCAAAGACTTTGTTGGCAAGCTCAAAACAGACTTTCCAAACACACTTTCTTCTTGATATTTCAGGTCCCGCCACACAAACGAGCAAGGAACGTGCTCCAAACATGACGCAGCCCTTTGCAGCATCGCTGACCACAGGACAGTTTGGCACTGAAATGGATCAAGATTCAGGAGATGGAAAATTATATATATATATATATATATATATATATATATATATATATATATATATATATATATATATAATTTTTTTAAACAGACTTCCCTTTCACATACCCAAATGAGGTCAGATGGACTACAATGTCTTGATGATGGATAGGACCTGGTGTAAAGACAAGGCAGAAGTCCCAGAGTGGACTGGGACTCAGGGAATGTGGATTTTGGTCCACATTCTACCCCTATCTTGTTATGATACTTTGGACCTCTCTTTTCTCTTCTTCAGATGTCTGGCCCTCAGATGATATACACCCAATCTAGTGTCTCTGAAATTTTATGATTCCGTGAAATTTTTTCTTGGCTTCTGAGAGTGAATGGATGATCCTGGGATTCCCTAGAGCTCCTCCTGTTTACATTTTCTGCATCTTCAATTGTTTATAATTTGAGGAGGGAGAAGAACACATCAAGTAAGTATCACCCTTGTTTTCTTTTTAGTACTCCAAGAAATTAACTTTCCATTGTGTGTTCAGGGATTCTCAGTTTTTAAACGGGACTTTCTGAAAATTTTTACCTCATTATTGTAATACATCCTCTGGCACTTTTACTTTAAGACACTTGCTGTGAGGTCCGCAAGCTTTAGGTTTTCTCAGTTCACTCTTTCCCACCAAAGTCTCACCATCCAGAATGCCCTCTTTCTATTTCTCATATATGTAAGTCACACATGTCCTCTCTTGAAAACCCAGTGTCTTATCTTCTCTACAAACCCATCCGAGATCAAATTCTTATCATGGACAATACTGTTGCCTTTATTGCTATTTTACCCTTTTGTAACTTATCTGTTCTTATATTTATTCTCCACTTTCCTATAGGATTTGAGGAAGCACAAATATAATTGTAAAAGAACCCCCATCTTAAATTTCAAGCAGTGCAGTAGGTAGGTTTGTGTATATGCATATATATATATATATATATATATATATATTCACTTATAATATTATAATCACATCTATGTGACATTACATATTGGTTTTCGAGCTGGGATAACAAAATAGAAGCACCTAAGGTATAAATCTGGTAACAGATAGAGCTGACACTGAAACTCAGTATCACATGACTCTAAAATGCGTGCTTCTTCTACCATCTTACACTTCACTCTCTCTTTGTCCCAAATCCTTTAAGCCCTATATGGAAAAAGTCACATATTAAAAGCTAAAAAAAGAGGTAGCAGAATTAGTAATAAAAAGAGAAAATAAAAAGAGAAAATAAAAGTATATTAAAAAAAAAACTTGGCTGAGCAAAGTTATAGCAATTAAGTGCCAAAAGTAACTTTGAGTTTCCTGGAAGTCTAAGTAAAGTGAGAAACATGATGAGTACCTATCTCCTGGCGTCTAGTTGAACACATAGATACATACACATGTTGTCCTGGGTTTTACTTCTGAGATAAACTTGTCACAAAGATACTGGGCAATATACTGGAAGATGTTCTCAGTAGCACTTTGATCAAGATTCCAAAAAATGTTCTGCAAACATCTGTTTTTAATAATAGCAGCAGCCTAGCTGAATACTGAGAGAATAGGGCTAAATCATAATTCCAAAAAAATTCATTAGGGAACCCAAAGAAGAGGGCCCAAGGGTGTGACTTTCTCCTGATGTGAATGAACAAAGTGATAAAATGTGGAGAATTTAAATTTTGAATAGGTAGCATGCTCTCAGCCCAGTATTTCCTTGAGATGGTTAAGATTTTGTTTTGTTTTTGCATGAAAAATAAAATGCATGATTTTTTTTCTTATTTTTTAGTATAAAAATAAGAAAAAATTGTTTTGTAAAAAGTTTATAAGTCTCAGTGAACTATATTTATAGACAGGAAAAAGACAAAGGAAAAATAATTTGATGTAGAAATTCATGCTTTGGGGGTTCTCTGGGGGTAGGTAGTAACCAACAAAGTGTTCTCTAAAGAGGTGGCATTTGAGATGATAAATAATAAAAAATTAAGAAAAATTATGAACGTGGTCAGTGGTGGCACAGTGGATAAGGTGTTGACCTGAAATGCTGAGGTTGCTGGTCTGAAATCCTGGGCTTGCCTGACCAAGACACATAGGACAAGCTATCAAAGACCAGCAAAAGTGAAGCAACTATGAGTTGATACTTCTTGCTTCCCCCACCTCTCTCTCTCCTCTCTCTGTAAAATCAATAAATAAAATCTTAAAAAAAAGAGAGATAAACCATGAATAGTAGGTTCAAGGTACAGAGCTAACTCAGAAGATGAAGTGACCTCTCTTTGAGAATGGGTCATAGTAGAAGTGACATTTGAAATAAATATTGAAGAATGAGCTTTCCCAGTAAGCAAGGGGCAAGGGCCTTTTAAAAAGAGGAAACTGCATATGAAAAAGCCCAGAAGCACAAAACATGAAAGAGCAATGGCACATTCAGGGCCTTTTGAGTCCGCCTGTGTAGAAAAGGGGCCAAAAAAAGCAGGCTAGAGGTCAACAGAGACAGACAGTGAAAGACCTTGTAGGAAATGCAGAGGAGTTTTGGTTTTATTCTGGGCAGGATGGGGTTTGTGTTTGGGCAGGACACTTGTGACTGATGTGGAGAGTACCTGACAGGAGTGTTCGCTGGGTTCTGGTGACTTTGGAACCCAGAAATATCAGCGAAGATGCTTCTGTGGTGATACGGCAAGGCATGGCGAGATGAGAACAGAGGAGGTGGAGAGAGCGCGCCAGAGTGAAAAGATAGACTTTGGAGCTATTCAAGCAATAGAATCAATTGAATTTAGTAACTTACTGGCTGGGGTAGGGGTACCAGAGAGTAAGGCATACAAGATGACTCTGCAAATAGTAAGAACTGTGAAAGGATGAAAAACAGATGCCTGGAGTCAGCATCTCCCAATAATTTGCACAGGGCCTGACTCATGAGAGAACTCGATGGCCCATTGTTCAATAAATAAACTTTTCTGTCTTGGGTGACTGGGAAAAAGCAAATCTGCAGTTAGGACTCAACTAATGAAGTAGAATCGAGGGCACTAGCTGATATACAGACATGATGACTAGGATACATTTATCTAGTTATTATAACAGTGGAATATTAATTGAGCTCTTACCATGTGCTGGGCTCTTGGTTACACACTGAACATCATGGTATTGCAGTCAGTGGTCATGACGCTGCCGTGAGCAATGAACAATTACTGTAATGGTCATCTTAGAGATGAAGAAATACAGGCTCTGAAAGATTAAGAAAATCATTCAAGGTCATAAAACTAGTGAGTGGCAGAGCTAGCATTTAAACCTAGGTCAGTAGGATTCACAGCCCGAACTCACAATAATGATGTTTGGAGGTTGAGAGAGAACCACTTGAGCAGCAAGGGTTTCATAGGGACTGGATCGACCGCTTTCTGTTCTACCACGTTTTGACTGAGAAGGCCAGGTAGACCCTGGTGCAGTTCTACTTGAAAACTTATGCTATAGACATGTGCAAATCATTTTAGAGAAAATGCAAAATTGTACAATGCATTGGGACTATCCCAGTCAATCCTTTATTTCTGTTAAGTCTCCAGCCAATGAGCTGCCTACTCCACTGACTTCACTAGTAAAGATGGCAATGAGTTGAAAGACAAAGAAAGAGGGGACAATGTGTTCAGTTTCCCTAGTGAGTACCAGAATAAAGGGAGTGATGCTATTCTTACTGTAATTTGCTGATGACCAAAGGATTTGGGAGTTGCAAATTACATTAGTGAACAAGCTTTTATAGAAAACTGAACTTTTCACTCTTATCTAACTGATGTTATTTAGAAGGAAGGTTGCAGTTTATTTTTTCTCATAATTGCACAGTCCAAAGCCAAGTTTTTATATTAATGGAGGAGACTGTTGGGAGACAGAAGCCATAGGACAAGTCATCTTAATTACCTCTGTTAGTGATAAGCAGAAGAGAGGAGCATTGACAGAGGAATGTCAAGCATCAGTATTAGTTCAGGGGTGATGTCATCCAGAGTCAATTTTTACCTCCAACAGTCCTCCAGCCTCTTCCTAAGGATTTCATTTGTATAGCACTTCACGAGGAATCCCATTATTTGCTGGACAGTTCTAACTTGTAGATTCAAGTTCATTTGTTGACCAGGCTGTGTTATGTAACTTTAATTCTTTCTAAAGTGAGTCCCCTTCCTCCACAAAATTGTTTCCTCACATATTGGAGGAGAGTTCTTGTACCTCATGATGTCTTTTCTCTACAAGTTTTCAGAATGAATAGCTAAAGTCACCAATGTGTCAAGAATGTAGAAAACAATCATTTTCATCTATGGAGCACATTAGACCCTATTCAAGATATGCTCAATAAAATTAAATATTTTATTTAATCCTAACTGAAATTAAGAAAGGAAGTAATGATTTTCTCCATATTATAAATGAGAGCATTAGCCTGACCAAGTGGTGGTGCAGTGGATACAGTGTTGGACTGGGACGCGGAGGACCCAGGTTCAAAACCCTGAGGGGGATAGCTTGAGCATGGGCTCACCGGCTTGAGCAAGAGGTTGCTGGCTTGACTGTGGGATCATAGTCATGACCCCATGGTCACTGGCTTGAGCCCAAAAGTCTCTGGCTTAAGCCCAAGGTTACTGGCTTGAGCAAGGGGTCACTCATTCTGCTGTAGCCCCCTGGTAAAGGCACATATGAGAAAGCAATCAATGAACAACTAAGGTGCCACAACAAAGAATTGATGCTTCTCATCTCTCCCTTTCTGTTGGTCTGTCCCTGTCACTTTCTCTGTCTCTGTCACATGGAAGGAAGGAAGGAAGGAAGGAAGGAAGGAAGGAAGGAAAGAAGGGAGGGAGGAAGGGAGGGAGAGAAAGAAGGAAGGAAGGAAGGAAGGAAGGAAGGAAGGAAGGAAGGAAGGAAGGAAGGAGGGAGGGAGGGAGGGAAGGAAGGAAAGAAGGAAGGAGGGAGGGAGGGAGGGAGGGAGAGAAGGAAGGAAGGAAGGAAGGAAGGAAGGAAGGAAGGAAGGAAGGAAGGAAGGAAGGAAGGCAGGCAGGCAGGCAGGCAGGCAGGCATTAGTATCCACAAAGCATTGAAAATGTTTCCAGTTACTCTATGAATAGTGGTTCCAGAATTTGAATTCAGATTGGTCTAATTACAGATTACAATTATTTTTCATATAGCAACCTGTCTTCTGAGTTTTATCTACTTTGACTTTTTTCACCTTTTATTTGCACCCCCTCATTACACACATGATTATGTATCACACTTATTTTGAGTCATTTTCTAAGGGAAGTTAGTACCAGATGAAATATCTAATGTGCTTCTTCCCTAATCAGTGGCACTTTTTAAAAAACATTATTTTGTGGGGATAAGAAAATAAACATGAGCCCTGGCCAGATAACTCAGTTGGTTAGAGCATCCTCTTGAGGTACAGATTGCTGGTTCGATCCCCAGTCAGGGCACCTACAGGAACAGCTCAATTTTCCTCTCTCTCCCCATCCCTCTTTCCTCTCTCGCTGAAATTAATAAATAAAAAGAATTTTTTAAAAAGACAGTAAGTTTAAAAATAATCTGGGCTAGCCTGACCAGGCGGTGGCGCAGTGGATAGAGCGTCGGACTGGAATGCGGAAGACCCAGGTTCGAGACCCCGAGCTCACCAGCTTGAGCGCGGGCCCATCTGGCTTGAGCAAAAAGCTCGTCAGCCTGGACCCAAGGTTGCTGGCTCCAGCAGGGGGTGCTCGGTCTGCTGAAGGCCTGTGGTCAAGGCACATATGAGAAAGCAATCAATGAACAACTATGGTGTCGCAAGGCAACAAGAAACTAATGACTGATGCTTCTCACCTCTCTCCGCTCCTGTCTCTCTGTCCCTATATATCCCCCTCTCTGACTCTCTCTCTCTGTCCCTGTAAAAAGAAAAAAAAAAATCTGGGCTAATCATGTTAAAATTATTACCCCCTTTAATCCTCTGCTTGTAGGAGTAGAGATAAGATACACTTAAAAAGAAAGCCAGTTTGGCAATATGCATCAAAAACTTTCATATTTTTCATGCAGCTTGATAGAACAATGTATGCATTCTTTCACCTATATATTCGATCTGCGTTTTATTGAGCACCTAGTAATACTGGTATGTTCTAGCCCTAGGGGGCACAGGGGTGAAGGATTCATGAAGTTTAACTGCTAGTGTGAGTAGACAGAAAAGCATTTATAATATAAAGACATTTATATTATTTTCTATTCTATTCTATTATCATAAAGAAGCATTTAAAATACGACGAGAGAATGTTGGAGGGTGACGACCCAAGGGGAGGTGGACCGGGCACTGGTGAAAGCGGACGTGAAGCAGAGTAGTGCAGGTGGAACTGGCAAGCAGCTCTGGGATTTGGGAGAAATCTGAAGTCGGCGCTGGCACGACTCGCCACACGATCTGCAGCTCTAGTTTTACCTCTAGAAATTTACTCTAAAGCAATGACCCAAGAGCTCCTCAAAGATACTACAAAATTGCTCATGGTTTAAAATTTCAGTGTGAGAAATAACTTGTATTCCTGAAACTTTCAACATAGTTAAGTACATTATGATGTCATCGAATAATGCAAATTAAAGATTAGCAGATATCTTGTCTGGGTAGTGACATTTTTGGTGTTTCTTTTAAATGATTATTTTTCTTTCTTTTTAGTTTGTCTGAATTTTTAAATCTGTTTAAAATGAGACTGTTATATTTTGCAAGACAGAAAAAAGAAGTCAAAGTTATGTTTTAAAAGTAAACCTGTCCTCATTTAACTGCAGTTTTGCACAGCAGGACCCACGGACTTTCCACTTAAAATGTATCCCAAGAACGCACTTCAGTTGGTCATCTTGTGAGGGCTTCACAAATACTCAGGATAGATTTATTATGTAGCAATATGAGTCCAAATGAGGCTGACACTAGGATTCACACATGTCTGGAGAGCTGGCCGGATGCTTGTGTATTTCTATGTGCAGTTTGCACTGGTTGGAGGGGGTGGAGTAGGAAAGGCTTCAGAGAAAGAGGAAAGGGAAATGGTGAGAACAACTGGGTGCCCATGATATGTCTGGCATGGTCCTGGGACTGAAGGAGCTATTTATTCCAAGGGTTTGTAGCACGCACAAGTACAAAAGGGCATGCTTGGTCCCCAGGAATGAAACAGGGCACAGAATGGTTGCAAAATAACCTCCTCCTCACTCAGGGGGAGAGCACAGTCAAACCTGAGCATTTTCAAGATGCCCGAGACTTTATAGGAAGACCTAGTTCTGGGAGCATCCTAATACATTAGTGCCTTCACAAGTTCTGAGTGTCCCTCGCCAAGTGAATTAATTCATCACCCAACTTCAAAGCATGAAGGAAAGGCATGGGGAAGCCATATAGCACCTGGAGTGAATGGTCTTGTGAGCTCATGTATGACATCTCTCTCCTGCAGTCTTCAGAGAGTTAACAAGTAGAGATTTGGAGTTGGGATTCTTTATTATGCAGAAGAAAAGTGGGTTAACATCTGTTACATGACTCTTTTGGTAGCCAAGGGCAGCGTAATGTCAGGGAATTGAGGTTACGTTATGACAGAAGAGCGATCCCTGAAATCCTAGAGATGAAGAGGCTGTTGGAGGTTTTCTCATGTATCCACCAAATTCCATAGCCACCCAAAGAGATGGTTTCAGCCTCTGAATATCCCCTAGGATGGGATCCACTGACTCCTTCTTGGGCAGAGCAAAGTAATCTCTCTTTAATCAGTAATATTTGCAAATGTGACAGCACAGCTGAGGAGATGAGTATGAGTCAAGGCTACCATCCACCCTGTGCCTTACTCTCCAAGCTCTGTGCCTGGGCTTGGTGAAATGATGTTTTGATGTTGTTGTTTTTAACCTGCCAAGACAGAATGGTTTTAGAAATTAATTTTCCCTAAAGAATGCAATTCTTCTTTTTCTAGAAAATTACTCACCCAAAGCCAGCACGCATGCTCAAGGGTAATGCCAGGTTCAGTGACAATCCTCATTATTGTCTTTTGGGGCACATTGCATGCTATCAAACAGGTCAGCTCTGACAGTTCCAGGCAAGATCCCAACTCTGCTGTGTAGCCATCTTTAGGACTTTATAGAAACTATCTTTGCAGCAATCCCTTCTAGCTCCAAGTTCTTGACTCTACCATTCACTTCCTCCACACTTTCTAAGACATTTTAACAATTGCCCAACCTAATTCTTTCCTCTTTTCAGAAAAAGCCTTTCACTAGTGTATGGCCCTTCCTCTAGCCAGTATTTATTTACAGCCTCATTTCTCTCCAGAAATCCCAGTGGAACCTCATGAGCAAACTTATTCTACATCTCTTTGGCATACATGCACACAAGCAAATCTACATATCTACAGAGAATTCCTGTTTGCTTCTCTCTCCACAGCTGGTTTCCAATTGTTTTGTGTGTGTCTGTTTTATTTCATCAACTTGACTATCAATTCTTTGATGGTAATGCTGTGTACACAGAAGTCATGCAATAAATGCATGCTGACTGGTTTCATTCTTCTGTTACTTGGTACCCCTGCCCACTCACTGCCTCTCCCTCTCCTGGTCACCTGGTTAAATAGACTCTTGATAAATACTTACTGACTGAAATAATGAACCAACACCAACTAAATATAAGGTGGCATTGTAATAACTGGCGGGGTCAGACAGATCCTTGGATACCATGTGGAACTCTGTGGCAGCCCTGGAATGCCACTGGATATCTGGAGGTCTGGCAGAGAGCAATCTGTGGTTGGATTTGGGCACAAGAGGGTGAGGGTGGGAGTGGGAAATAGTGATCAGGAGTAATTATGTCTAGAATGAAACGGAAGGTCAGAGCAGGGGAGACAGCAGCTGAACAACAGACTGGTCCTTAGTGTAAGAACCAACAATAACAGTATTAACAACAACAATAATAGAGTGATAATATAAAAAATAGACTACCCCATGGTTTGATATTAGTTTATTTTCTGATGTTGCCAAATCTTCATTCCAAATATGGAACTGAAATGCATTTTGAAAAAAAAATCATAAAGTATTGTAATTCCAATTAAATGTGGTGCACACTGGAGTATTTGAAGATAGTATGGTGGTAGCTGTAACTCGTTTTGAAATATATTACTAACAAGGTGGACTGCTAGAGAACAGGTCTAGAGATGGCTAGATAAGTGGTAAAGTTAGCACAGTAAAACAGAATCTAGATTTTATATATATATATATGGAGAGCGAGAGATTGACTGTAAAATACTTCAACTTTTCTGTGTGTTTAACGTATTTCATAATAAAATGTTATGAAAAAATGCATTGTGGAGCAATTGCTACAGTTTCCTTAAAAATAGTCATGTTGAATCCCACAATCATCAGAGCAAAATGCAGTTCATTAGGTAGAATAGTAATTCTCCACCTTTACACAGGGCTTTCCCAACACAGAGTGCGATGACTGAGGGAGAGAGACTCTCAGCCGACTAGCTGGTTTCTGAGAGCTAACTGCAGTCAAGCCTTGTAACTCCTCCATCCCTAGGTTTCTTCTCATTTGTAACATTTGCAAAATAATGCTTTCTGGAGATGTTGTGAAGATTAAATAAAGCAGGGCATTAAAAGAATGCTTAGAAAGTGCTAGGAAGCTAATAAGCTCCATATTAATGCTAGCTGTTATTATTATCAGATCGTCCCATGTGCTCTTTGGTATAAGAATAATTGCTCTGCTTTACTGCTGAAGAAACTGAGTTTCAGAGACACGTCTCTTGTCCAATGCCATGTAGATTACTCAGAGGGAAATGCAGAGAACTAAACCCATGTCTTCTTTGCCTCTTTCAAAATATGTTTCTCCAGATCTCCCAACTCCCGTTCAAATGTTCAGCCAGCTCCAAGGTAGACAGAAAGAATACTAAGTGCCCAGCAGAGTGCTTGGCACTTGGTAAGCACTGAAAAGTTACATGGGCGGTAAATATTCACTTACAGCACTTCCTGTGTCTGCTACCCTGCTAAGCACTATACATTATCTCAAAGTATCCTCATAAAAGCTCTAAGAGTTTAGTGTTACTACCCTTACTTTCTGGATAAAAACAGAGGCTTTAGAAAGGGTATATTGCCCAAGATCCCACAGTTAGCAAGTATGAGCCATTGACCCCTCAGGGTCCAAAGCCTGTGCATTTTAAACAACGCTGCAACACTTTCATGAATGAAGCTACTTCAAAGCTTAGCTGAATGACAGAAATGAGGAGACATGAGACATTTTACCCTTAATCCGCAGAGCTCCCCCTGGGTCTTTCTCATCATAGATGCATTGTATTACCAGCAAATGTGAATGTTTTGGTGAATTAGGCAAACACCCGAATTGCCTCTGCATTGCGACATCTTCCCTTCAGAGGCCAGGGAATGTAGACTGTGCGTTCTTTGTCCAGCTTGTCTGAATGCGTCAACGCTGTCTGGGAGGCACAGAGGTGGATGCTTTTCCTAGCAGGGGCGAGGCCTCTCCTACGTGTCCAGCTTCTGTATTTGTCCCAGTGCCACGTGCGGTACCACTGGGCCAAGGAATGAAGGGGCCCTTGGTCCCAGCCACCTCAGATTCCACAAGCCAAGAAAAATGTGCAGATCGCAAGAGAAAAGCAGGCAGTCCCCAGCATCTTTATTTGTTCATGTCTGTGCCCTTAATGCTTTGAGTGCAGTCTTGCACTTAGAATTTCAAGATAAGTATCAGCAGCTGGACAAGGGGTAAATCAGAGGCACGGACTCTGTGTAAATACTGAAATTTCGAAAGCACAGACTTATGTCCAACAGCTTGGAGCACAGGACCCAGTGGGAAGGGAGGAGAGCGGTGGTTCTGACTTTTTGGCAAAGCCAACCTTCTGAGCAACCCGTGGACATGTCTGTACATGTCTGAACTTGTCTGACAAAGCTAAGCAGAGATTTCAGGATCTGCCAGATCCAGATATAAATGGCCTGTTTGCTCAGAATCAAAAAGGAACAGTCAGAGGAAGTGAGGGATTAGGATGAAGAAAGAAATGATTACGGGGCTGAAACCTGTTCACAGAGCAGAGGTTACAGGGTGCGTGTTCACAATGATGACAAGGAACCTGAGCTGCCGATCTATAAGTGGCTAACGTTGACACGATCCCAGGTTAGGCTTTTCACATCCCATTCACACAGTGAACTCTACCAGTAATCTTGAATTTGGACTGAATTTGCCCCCATTTTATAAGTAAAAGTTTAAAAAGGAAATGGAGAGTGAGTTGTAAAACAACTGTCTCAAGGTCAGGGACTAGCGAGTATAAAAGGAAGCGGGGCTGCAACCCATGCCCATCAAACCCAAAGGCCACAGTGTGTTAACTTAAGATGCACCCCTGACCAGTGAACGTGGACTGAAACAAAGAAGAATCCCATTTTTCCACACTGAGTATAAATAATAGCCATTATACACCATTTTACAATTTTCAAAGGAGTTGTATGTACTGGACACAGAGCAATAAGTGCCCCAAAAGGTTTTGCCTCTGAAACAATAGAGTTTCATATGCTAGTTGTAATTTCAGCTAGCAAATACATCCCTCCACTCCACTCCCCATCCCTACCCTCTACCCCCTACCCCACTGGAAGGGGATAAATCTATTTAAGAATAACAAAACCTAAAATAAGGATGAGTGTGTGTGTGTGTGTGTGTGTGTGTGTGTGTGTGTGTGAGAGAGAGAGAGAGAGAGAGAGAGAGAGAGAAAGAGAGAGAGAAGGAGAGATTTTCTTCAGGGGCTTAAAGATCACATGCTGTCAGCCGCTTAGCATAATATGAGCAGAGATCAGAGTTTACTGTACGATCTGTCAACAAGAAGATGGACCAGACAAGCATGGACACACTGGGTGTGGCAGCAGCCTGGTCAGGGTAGCCAACAGTGTGGATGCATTAGTGAGTATAATCAGAATAACAGGTAAATCAAGGTTACTGACACTGCAGCTGCGCTGTCTGGGATGCTTCCATTGGTTGCAAATAACATAATCCAGTTCAAGGCAGAATAAGAAAAACAAAAAGGAGAACTAATAAAAGCACATAGGATTTCTCTTGGAATAGCATGTGCAAAACATAACGTAAGCATGGGGAAAAAGTTAAAGGTGGCTGGGGGAGTAGGGAAGGCTGATGCTTGAGAAGGTGACAGGGTACATGTCCTGAAGTTCTTTGTGGATCCCAATAAGGAACTCAGATTCAACTCTAGATTCAACAGAGAGCCATAAATAAATAAATAAATAAATAAATAAATAAATAAATAAATAAATAAATAAATAAATAAAGGTGTTAGGGGGAGAAGAATAATGTTGGGCAGATAAAATATATTATGCTCACTTTGTTAAGGTGGCGCTGCCCACATGGAAGTCTGTTGATATTAATGTGTGCTGGCGGACAGGCTGTGAGCAGGCCGGGTCGTTATAGCCTAAGGCTTAGTTTTTCTTTTTAATTTTTATTAATTTTAATGGGGTGACACTAATAAATCAGGGTACATATGTTCAAAGAAAACATCTCCAGGTTATCTTATCATTCAATTATGTTGCATACCCATCACCCAAAGTCAAAATTGTCCTCTGTCACCTTCTATCTGGTTTTCTTTATGCCCCTCCCCTCCCCCCTCTCCTTCCCTCTTCACCCTCCCTCACCCCTGTAACCACCACACTCTTGTCCATGTCTCATAGTCTCGCTTTTATGACCCACCTATGTATGAAATCACGCTGTTCTCAGTTATTTTCTGTTTTACTTATTTCATTCCGTATAATGTTATCAAGGTCCATTCATTTCGTTGTAAATGATCCAATGTCATCATTTCTTATGGCTGAGTAGTATTCCATAGTGTATATGTACCAAAGCTTTTAAATCCACTCATCCTCTGATGGACACTTGGGCTGTTTCCAGATCTTCGCTATTGTGAACAATACTGCCACGAACATGGGGGCGCATTTCTTCTTTTCGAACAGTGCTATGGTGTTCTTAGGGTATATTCCTAAAAGTGGAATAGCTGGGTCAAAAGGCAGTTCGATTTTTAATTTCTTGAATGCACCAGCCTGCATTCCTACCAGCAGTGCAGGAGGGTTCCCTTTTCTCCACATCCTCGCCAGCACTTATTCTGTGTTGTTTTGCTGATGAGCGCCATTCTGACTGGTGTGAGGTGATATCTCATTGTGGTTTTAATTTGCATTTCTCTAATGATTAGTGATGTTGAGCATTTTTTCATATGCCTTTTGGCCATCTGTATGTCCTCTTTGGAGAAATTTCTATTCATTTCTTTTGCCCATTTTTTGATTGGATTGTTTGTCTTCCTGCTGTTGAGTTTTATAAGTTCTTTATAAATTTTGGTTATTAACCCCTTATCAGACGTGTTGTCGAATATGTTCTCCCATTGTGTGGTTTGTCTTTTTATTCTGTTCTTATTGTCTTTAGCTGTGCAAAAACTTTTTAGTTTGATATAGTCCCATTTGTTTATCTTGCCTTTTATTTCATTTGCCGGTGGAGATAAATTGGCAAATATATTGCTGCTACAGATGTCGGAAAGCTTGCTGCCTATGTTTTCTTCTAAGAAAACATATGCTTATAGTTTCACAGCTTATGTCTAAGTCTTTTATCCATATTGAATTTGTTTTCTTTGAATGGTGTAAGTTGATGGTCTAGTTTCATTTTTTTGCAGGTAGATGTCCAATTTTCCCAGCACCATTTGTTAAAGAGGCTGTCTTTACTCCATTGTATGTTCTTTCCTCCTTTGTCAAATATCAGTTGTCCATAAAGCTGTGGGTTTATTTCTGGGTTCTCTGTTCTGTTCCATTGATCTATGTGCCTGTTCTTATGCCAGTACCAGGCTGTCTTGAGTATAATGGCCTTGTAGTAAACCTTGATATCAGGAAGAGTGATACCTCCTGCTTTATTTTTTCTTTTTAAGATTGCTGAGGCTATTCGTGTTCTTTTTTGGTTCCTTAAAAATTTTTGGAATATGTGTTCTATATCTTTGAAGTATGTCATTGGTATTTTAATTGGTATTGCATTGAATTTATAAATTGCTTTGGGTAATATAGACATTTTAATGATGTTTATTCTTCCTAGCCATGAGCACGGTATATGCTTCCACTTGTTTGTATCTTCCTTGATTTCTTTTATCAATGTTTTATAATTTTCCGAGTACAAGTCCTTAACCTCCTTGGTTAAATTTACTCCTAGGTACTTTATTTTTTTGCCTGCAATAGTGAAGGGGATTGTTCCCTTAATTCATTTGCTGACAGTTCATTGTTGGTATATAAAAATGCCTCTGATTTCTGAGTATTAATTTTATATCCTGCCACCTTGCTGAATTCATTTATAAGGTCCAGTAGTTTTTTGACTGAGACTTTAGGGTTTTCTATATACAATATCATATCATCTGCAAATAGTGACAGTTTTACTTCTTCTTTTCCAATTTGGATGCCTTTTATTTCTTCTTCTTGTCTGATTGCTATAGCTAGGACTTCCAGAACGATGTTGAATAAGAGTGGTGAAAGTGGGCAACCCTGCCTGGTTCCTGATCTTAAGGGGATTGCTTTTAATTTCTGTCCCTTTAGTATGATGTTTGCTGTGGGTTTGTCATAGATGGCCTTTATCATGTTAAGGAATGTTCCCTGTATTCCCACTTTACTGAGAGTTTTGAGCATAAATGGGTGCTGGATTTTATCAAATGCCTTTTCTGCATCTATTGAAATTATCATGTGATTTTTGTCCTTCCTTTTGTTTATGTGATGAATCACATTGATTGATTTGTGAATATTGAACCAGCCTTGCCTCTCCAGAATAAATCCCACTTGATCATGGTGTATGATTTTTTTCATATATTGCTGGATCCAGTTGGCTAATATTTTGTTGAGAATTTTAGCGTCTAAATTCATCAGGGATATAGGCCTATAATTTTCTTTCTTTGTGTTGTCTTTGCCCGGTTCTGGGATCAGAATTATGCTCGCCTCATAAAAGAAGTTTGGAAGTCTTCCTTCCTCTTGAATTTTTTGAAATAGCTTGAGGAGGATAGGAGTTAGTTCTTCTTTGAATTTTTGATAGAATTCACTTGTGAAGCCATCAGGCCCAGGACATTTCTTTTTTGGGAGTTTTTTGATAACTGTTTCGATCTCATTTGTTGTAATTGGTCTGTTTAGGTGTTCTGATTCTTCCAGATGGATTTTTGGAAGGTTATATGATTCAAGAAATTTGTCGATTTCACCTAGATTGTCTAATTTTTTGGCATAGAGTTCTTCATAGTATTTTCTTACAATGCTTTGTATTTCTGTTGTGTCAGTTGTTATTTCTCCACTCTCCTTTCTAATTTTATTTATTTGAGTCCTCTTTTTTTATTGGTGAGTCTAGTTAAAGGTTCATCAATCTTGTTTACCTTTTCAAAGAACCAGCTCCTGGTTTTATTGATCCTCTGTATTGTTCCCTTAGCCTCTATGTCATTTATTTCTGCTCTGATCTTTATTATTTCCTTCCTTCTACTAGTCCTGGGCTTTACTTGCTGTTGTTTTTCTAGTTCTTTTAGATGCAGGGTCAGGTTGCTTATTTGAGCTTTTTCTAGCTTCTCATGGTATGCCTCTAGTGGAATAAACTTCCCTCTCAGTACTGCTTTTGCTGTCCCATAAATTTTGAGTTGATGTATGCTCATTATCATTCATTTCTAGAAACTTTTTTATTTCTTCTTTGATCTCATTGTTAATCCATTCATTATTTAATAACATGCTAGTTAGTTTCCAAGTGTTTGAGTATTTTTCAGTTTTTCTTTTTTGGTTAATTTCTAGTTTCATGGCATTGTGATCAGAGAAAATGCTTGATATGATTTCAATCTTCTTAAATTTGTTGAGACCATTTTTGTGTCCTAACATGTGGTCTATCCTAGAAAGTGTACCATGAGCACTTGAGAAGAATGTATATTCTACTGTTTTAGGGTGAAAAGTTCTGAAGATATCTATTAAATCGAGTTGATCTAGTGTATCCTTTAAGTTTGCTGTTTATTAATTTTCTTTCTTGAGGATCTATCCAGTGATGTTACTAGGGTATTGAAATCCCCTACTATTATAGTATTGCTGTTAATTTCACCCTTTATATCCATCAAAGTCTGCTTTATGTATTTCGGGGCTCCTATGTTTGGTGAGTAGATATTTATAATAGCTATATCTTCCTGTTGAATTGTTCCCTTTCTCATTATGTTGTGTCCTTCTTTATCTCTTTCTATAGCGTTTGTTTTAAAGTCTATTTTGTCAGATATAAGTATTGCTACACCGGATATTTTTCATTTCCATTTGTGTGAAATATTTTTTTCCAATCTTTTACCTTCAGTCTATGTGCATCTTTTGTTTTAAGGTGTATCTCTTGTAGACAGCATATGTATGGGTCCTGTTTCTTTATCCACGCAGCTACCCTATGTCTTTTAATTGGATCATTTAATCCATTTACATATAAGGAAGCTTGTTTGGCTGGTGTCCTCTCTCCTTTTGCTGGTATTGCTAGTTCCAGGGGAAATATTCATTTTTAATTAGGGAATTGACTCAGCCAAGGGGTTAGGGTGGCTGTCCCTCAGAATGTTTCTTCTTGTGCCTTCCAGTCCACACTCTCTTCCCGCTGCTCTGGTCCTCTCCTCTGTCCCCATTCCCCAGAGCCCCAGGTGAGAGAGGTTTTCTGTGCTGTCCCTTTAAGAAGAATCCTGGGTCTGAGAAAACAGTCTCTTTCTCACAAACAGTATCCTCACTTGTTTCACAGCTCAATACTGTCCAAACGCCTCTTCTAGGCTCTGGGGCTGCAGGCTGGGGCCTTGTTTCTGGGACCCAGGTCCCTCCCTCTCCGCCAAACTCTCCTCCCGCCACGCAGGTCTCTCCGGGCTGCTGTTCGATCCGGGGAGCTGGGCAGCCCTCTCTGCGTTGTCACTATTCCTACCAGTCTCAATGTGGCTTCTTCTGTGTTCCTTGGTTGAAGAGTCCACTTAGTTTAGTTCAAAGTTGGTTTATCCAGATGATGGCTCTTAAAATTAAGTTATAATCCACTTTGGTTCTGGTAGTTGGAAGTTGGTACGTCCGCCTACTCCTTCGCCATCTTGCTGTCCCCTAATGTTTAGTTTTAAGAGTAAGCTTTTCCCCACACCCCTGACTGATTGGATGATGTGGGGTGGTGCACTCTGATGAGGAATCCTCCCATTATACCTCAGATAAGTGACTTTGTATCAGAGGCTTCTTTGTTTGT
Organism: Rhynchonycteris naso; assembly: GCA_037038555.1. Classification (NCBI taxonomy): domain Eukaryota; kingdom Metazoa; phylum Chordata; class Mammalia; order Chiroptera; family Emballonuridae; genus Rhynchonycteris; species Rhynchonycteris naso. The sequence goes on from CM072996.1 coordinate 18,078,328, forward strand.
ATAATTGGATTAAAGGTTTTGATTCTACACTATAAAGTGGGGCAGGCCGGGAGCTTGCTCACTCTCGGTTTCTGAGGTTAGCATTAGAGAGGAGAGCAGATTAAGGCCACGTGGAGGAGATGATAAGCAGCCAAGATGGTGGTGTGATGAAGGAGAAGCAAGTTTGTGCAGAGAGAAGGAGATAGGGAACAGAGGTGAATAAGTCTGGTGAGCTAGAAACCTTTGATTCTAGGAAACTCAGATAAGTCAGTAGCTTTGTGAACACTGAATGAGTGGGTTTTGGAGCCCAGTGTGTGTTTTTGCTTGCCCGTCTGGTGCAAGCAAGGATTAAAGCTGATGGCTCACCAGTTCTTCGCTCTGTTGTTTCATTACCGATGGGCCAGGCGGCTGTGATGGTGGCCTTGTCTACTGGCTTAGTCACCAGGATTCGATACAGTTTGGTATGGAGCCACCACCACATTTGAGTGGTGGCATAGAGGACTGGCTGCTGTTATTGTTCCCCATGGCTGTTCTTTTGGGGACTGTAGTCTGGCTGACTTTTACAACCATGCGTGGGAAAGCCAAGAGCTCTATGGAAGAGGCTTCCCAGGACCTTCAAATCGAGCAGTGGAAGGAGCTGGAGGAAACGAGGGAGAAAGAGATGCTGACCTTGGAGCTTGAGCAAGCACCAGAGGAGGCCAACCAGGTTCCTGAGATTTGTCTGGAAATGGAGCAGATGTTTGAGAAGGAATCACAGGTTTTGATTGCAGCTTTTCCTGGACATTGTGGAGAGCCAGCAGTGGCGGGAGGCTGAGGCTGAGGCCAGGGCTAGAGCTTCAAGGCCTCCTGAACAGAAGGCAGCAGTGGCCCAGGGCTGAAGCCCAGCAGCAGGAGCTGTTGTTTTCAGTTCCTCTTTGGAGGATGAGGAGAATCAGGCTGGAGTTGCAATCCACAGTCTCCAGAAGGTGAGAGCCCAGCAGCAAGGAGTATCTACTCTCCTGGTAGGTCTGCGATTTTGGGACATAGGGGTGGATGCCATCATTCTCTCTGGAGCAGAGATAATAATGCTGACTGCCATGGCCATGTGCTCCTTTCTGGGACAGTGTACGATATGCCAGGACGGCAGGGATGAGAGGGGGGAGGCTAAGGCCCCATGTGCATGGACTGATTTCCTGGACTACAACTGGAGTGGTCAGTGGCTCCTTTGTTGAATGGACTTATGGATTTTGGACAATGTGAAATACCCTGATGGGGGTGGGGGACGGCTTTGATGGAGGCCCTTCCCTGCCTCGGGAAGACTTTCAAATGGCAAGAGAGAAGGCTGAGGACATTTTGCGCTTTTGGCAAAGTGCTCAGAGACTTGTGAAATGTACCTTTCTAATTGGTGATATTGTTTGATTTGTCATGTTGTTGTAATTTGTGTAATGTACCTAATTCCCTTGTACAGGGATGCCTGTGGTGTAGATTGTGGGTAGTAAAGTGAGCTTTGGGGTGGATTGTTGGGCAGATAAAATATATTATGCTCACTTTGTTAAAGATGGCGCTGTACACGTGCAAGGCCATTGATATTAATGTGTGTTGGGGGACAGGCTGTGGGCAGGCCAGGTCGTTATAGCTTAAGGCTTGGTTTTAAGAGTAAGTTTTTCCCCACACTCTTGACTGATTGGGTGATGTGGGGAGGTGCACTCTCATGAAGAATCCTCCCATTATGCCTCAGATGGGTCATTTTGTATCAGAGACTTCCTTGTTTGTAGATTCGATTAAAGGTTTGGATTTCTACACTATAAAGTGGGGCAGGCCGGGAGCTTGCTCTCTAGGTTTCTGAGGTTAGCTTTTGAGAGGAGAGCAGATTAAGGCCACGTGGAGGAGAGGAGAAGCAGCCAAGATGATGGAGCGTTGAAGGAGAAGCCACTTTGTGCAGAGTTTATGCAGGGAGAAAGAAGGAGATGGGAAACAGAGGAGAATAATTCTGGTGAGGTAGAAGCCTTTGATTCTACGAAACTCGAATAAGTCAGTAGCTTTGTGAACACTGAATGAGTGGGTTTTGAGCCCAGTGTATGTTTTTGTTTGCGTGCCAGGTGCAAGGTAGGATTAAAGCTGATGGCTCACCAGTTCTTGGCTCTGTTTCATTACCGACTGTCCGAATCTAATGCGAACCTGCATGAGCCAGGCGGCTGTGATGGTGACCCTAGATACTGGCTTTACAGTTTGATATGCTTACAGTTATTGTCAGACACTAAGATGCATGAGTGTTTTATCCAGAAAGAACGTTTAGGCTGGAATTACAAATATAAAGTTGCCAGATGTAAAGCCAGTAGTTGTGTCCATTATCACAGCTGCCTGGCTCATGCAGGTTCACTTTAGATTCGAGCAGACGGTAAAGAAACAATGGAGCCAAAAACTGGTGAGCCAACATCTTTAATGCTAGCTTGTACCCGGCGGGCAAGTAAAAACACACACTGGGCTCACAAACCCACTCATTCAGTGCTCACAAACCTACTGACTTATCCGAGTTTCCTAGAATCAAAGGTTTCTAGCTCACCAGTCTTATTCACCTCTATTCCCCATCTCCTTCTCTGTACACAAACTCTGCACAAAATTACTTCTCACTCAGTACTCCACCATCTAGGGTGCTTCTCCTCTCCTCTACATGGCCTTAATCTGCTCTGCTCTCTAATGCTAACCTCAGGAACCGAGAGAGAGCAAGCTCCCGGTCTGCCTCACTTTATAGTGTAGGAATCCAAATCTTCAATCCAATCTACAAACAAGGAAGTTTCTGATACAAAGTCACTTATCTGAGGCATAATGGGAGGATTTCTCATGAGAGTGTACCACCCCACATCATCCAATCAGTCAAGGGTGTGGGGAAAAGCTTACTCTTAAAACTAAACCTTGGGCTATAACGATACTGCCTGCTTACAGCCTGTCCCCCACACACAATAATATAATTACGCCCATCCCAAGCATAAGTGCAACTAATATCACCTAGGCAACAGGCTTCCCCATGGGCAGTGCCATCTTTAACAAAGTGAGCATAATATATTTTATCTCCCCAACACCGGCAAAGAGATGCTAACTGGGCCATAGCAATGGATCAGGAGATCTGAGGACATAATAAAAGATGAGAAAGCAGGGAAGAGACTCTAACACAGAACCCTAAAAAGTAAAACAAGACAGTAGTTATGGGTGAGACATTCAGAAGAATACCTTCCAAATTTAGAAGAGTAGGCAGAAAGGTAAGAGGAAATTTGGAAGAGATCACTTCCAGAAAGGCAGAGAGTAAGGACCGCTGAGAATCTATTCCTCCATCAAAGCAAGGAAGGCACTAAAAAAACTGTCAAAATCAACTTTTTCAGAATTCTAAAATTAATCAGTAGCTTGCAATAATGTGAACAGTGTTTATTGAAGGAAAAACAGCTGAATCTCAGTAAAAACAGTTAGCAGCTTAGCTGCATTTTAACATGCCCTAAAACTATTTCCTTTTTCTCAAACAGGAGCCGCGAAAACCAGCAGTCCTGCAAAGAGAGAATTTAGAGATCTCCTAAAAAGCCCCATTTTTAAATAATTATTACTACTTGGCCTGCTGGCAGCTTCTTTGAATATGTCATCCCCAGGGTTTATCTTGATTTGATCTGACTCAAAGACTCCAGTAATGGATGGTTGTTTTAATATTTAAAAATCAATCAGTGCAATATACCATATTTATAAAAGACAAATATCACATGATCATCTTAATACACCCACAAAAAGGACTGATAAAATTCAATACACCTTTATGATGAAATACCTCAACACATTATAATGAGAAGGGAACTTCCTCAACCTGACAAAGCATTTACAAAATACCCACAGCTAACATGCTGAATGGTGAAAGACTGAAATCTTAGGCTCAGGAACAAGACAAGGATGCCATTCTCGTCATTTCCAGTTGACTTTTACAGTAAGTTCTAATCAGGACAAAAGTAAAGAAAAAGACATAAAAGTCATCTGGATTAGAAAGAATAATATGAAATTAGCTCTATATGTACAGGATACAATTATTTATACAGAAAATAGTAAGGAATCCACAAAAATGTATTAAAACTAATATATGAGTTCAGAAAGGTTACAGGATACAAGATCCATGCAAAAATCACTTATATGCTATATATTTGCAATAAAGAATTCTAAAAGAAAATTAAGAAAAAATTTCACATACTATAGCCGAGAGTCTCCAAGATGGCCACGTGGGGAAGGAGGCGTCTGGGCCTGGGCGGCAGCGGCGGTGCCCGAGAGGGAGTGAGCTTGTCGGCCACGGACTGTTACATCGTGCACGAGATATACACTGGGGAGAATGTGCAGGACAAGTTTGAGTACGAGCTGGAGCAGGCCCTGGAAGCCCAGTACAAGTACATCGTGATCGAGCCCACCCGCTGGATCACCGTGGGCAACTGTCTGCACAAGACCACCGTACTGGCAGTCACCACCTGCCTCTTCACTCCACTGGCACTGCCTTTGGATTACTTCCACTATATCTCCCTACCCGCTGGCGTGCTGAGCCTGACCTGCTGCACCCTCACTGGCAGGGGTGCTCAATACATCCATCGTGATCTACTGGTCGATTGCGAAGAAAGTGTGGGTAGGTCACATGACATTAAAAAGACATTTGTCTTTTGATTGGCATACAGGGTAGCCACTCTAACATCTGAACTTTTGACACCCTACGCATGCATGTTAAACCACGCTAACTTGTTCAGTTACATTGCTAAGTAGTTAGCCTTTAATTTATTTAAACTAAATACAACAAAGGGTATAAAAATGAGTGCCATAGCTGGTCCGAGTAAGAAGCCTAAAACCTACCACTTTCATACAGAATGGGAGGGGATTTTTTTCACTATGTCATATTCTAAGTGCGTTTGCCTCATCTGTCTGTGTGCCATTGCTATTCCAAAGAAGGGAAATGTGGAGCGGCTTTATCGGACTATTCATAAAAACTATGACATTGACTTTCCTCCGAAAAGAGAGCTGAGAAGGAGAAAGGTGAAAGAAGAGTACACAATATTAAATAGTAATAATAGTGACTTAAATAATGATAATATAGAAGAAATAAATTTATGTTTTGCATTTTTATTGTAGGTAGATCATTTTGACTTGGTCATCTTATAAGTAGCTCACAAGCTGAAAAAGTGTGGGCACCCCTGCTCTACGGCATCTCCTGGCAGTTTGACCCTTGCTGTAAGTACCAGGTGGAGTATGACACCTACAAACTGTCCTGCCTGCCCCTGCACACACTCACCTCCTCTACCCCCGTGGTACTGGTCCGGAAGGACAACTTGCACAGAAAGAGACTGCGCAACACAATAGCACTCGCCTCTCTGGTGTACTGTGTAAAGAAGATTTCCGAACTCTACGCTGTATGATTTCAGTAGGACCCAGAGAGGAGCACGCAGCCCCACCCACGGGAGACAGCAGAGGATTTGGATTGCACAGTAACATTTCTTTGCTCTGTGAGGCGACGGGGCCTGGAAAGGTGTTTGGTTTAATGGTTTAAAAAAAACCAAAAAAAGCCTGACCAGGCGGTGGCGCAGTGAATAGAGCGTCAGACTGGGATGTGAAAGACCCGGGTTCGAGACCCTGAGGTCCCCAGCTTGAGCGTGGGCCCATCTGGCTTGAGCAAAAGCTCATCAGCTTGGACCCAAGGGCGCTGGCTCCAGCAAGGGGTTGCTCGGTCTGCTGAAGGCCCGTGGTCAAGGCACATGTGAGAAAGCAATCAATGAACAACTATGGTGTTGCAAGGCAACGAGAAACTAATGATTGATGCTTCTTACCTCTCTCCATTCCTGTCTGTCTGTCCCTATCTATCCCTCTCTCTGACTCTCTCTCTGTCATTAGAAAAAACAAACAAACAAAAAACACATCACAAATATAGCAAGGGTTTTCAACTCATCACACTAAGATGTGGATCTCCATAGCCCACAGCGAGTCCGCGTCTGTGGGTGTCTGACTGGGCAGTGCAGTGTGGACGCATGTGGAAGGGATGAATGTGCTTGGGGTGGGGTTTGGAAGTACATTGCTTAACTGTACTGTCCAGAGTCAGCCAGAAGCTATTGACCATTAAAATGATGAGAATTTCAAATAAATAAATAAATATATCAAGGAATAAATTTGTTAAAAATATGTAAGACTTATGGACAAAACATTGTTGGAAAAAATTTAAACAGACCTTAAAGCAAGAGGAATGTATCCCATGTTCATGAATTGGAGGACTTAATATTGTTCACATGACCACACTCCCCAAATTGAACTACAGATCCAATGCAATCTCTGTCAAAATCTCTATTAAAATATACAGAACATAAAGCTAATCTTAAAATTAATAGGGCAATACAAGAGAATGGAATAGCCACAAAATATCTTGGAAAAGAACAAGGACTTCCATTTCCTGATTTTACAACTTAACAACAAACAAACATACAGTATTCAAGACAACGTGGAGCTGACATAAGGAAAAGCATAGGTCAATAAAATTGAGTCCAAAAATGAATCCTTATGTTTATAGTAAATTGATATTTGATAAGATTGCTCAGAAAACCAACAGAATAAGAATAGTATTTTTAAGAACTGGTACCGGGAGAATTGGGTATCCACGTGGGAAAATATGAAGTTGGACCTTTCCCTACACTATACAGAAAAATTAGACCTAAACTGAATTATAGACTTGAATATAGTCATGCATCACTTAACAATAAGGATATGTTCTGAAAAATGCATCATTAGGCAATTTTGTCACTGTGCAAATATCACAGAGTGCACTTACACAAACCTAGATATTCTAGCCCAGTGGTTTTCCATGAAACTTAACCATCCTGATGTTTTATGAAGATTATGGACCCAATGATCTTAGTCAAATTCGTTTATAGTCAGGGTGATTTCTGCGTTAGAAATCCCTGAAATAATTACCCTATTTTCATCAGTCCCCGGTGTAGAAAGGTTGAAAACCAGTGATCTTGCCTACTACACACCTACTAAGGCAGGGGTGCCCACACTTTTTCAGCTTGTGAGCTACTTATAAGATGACCAAGTCAAAATGATCTACCTACAATAAAAATGCAAAACATAAATTTATTTCTTCTAGATTATCATTATTTAAGTTACTATTATTACTATTGAATATTGTGTATTCTTCTTTCATCTTTCTCCTTCTCAGCTCTCTTTTCGGAGGAAAGTCAATGTTATGGTTTTTATGAACAGTCCGAAAAAGCCGCTCCACATTTCCCTTCTTTGGAATAGCAATGGCACACAGACAGATGAGGCAGACGCACTTAGAATATGACATAGTGAAAAAAATCCCCTCCCATTCTGTATGAAAGTGGTAGGTTTTAGGCTTCTTACTTGGACCAGCTATGGCACTCATTTTTATACCCTTTGTTGTATTTAGTTTAAATAAATTGAAGGCTAATTACGCAGCAATGTAACTGAACAAGTTAGCGCGGTTTAACGCGCATGTGTAGGGTGTCAATAGTTCAGACGTTAGAACTGTATACCAATCAAAAGACAAATGTCTTTTTAATGTCATGCGATCTATCCACACTTCTTTCGCGATCGACCAGTAGATCGCGATCGACATATTGAGCACCCCAGTACTAAGGTGACCAGACGTCCCGCTTTTGGTGGGACAGTCCTGATTTTTAACAATTTGTCCCACATCCCATGGCATTTTAAAAAAGTCCCGATATAAAAAAATATATTAGAATGCTATTTTTGCATTCTATGAAAAATTTTTTTTGCTCCATATAGACCAAATTTTTAATCAAGAATCCCACCCCCCACCCCCCCACCCCCTGTCAATGGTGTTCCGCTTTACCAATTTTAAAATCTTGTCACCTTAATAGGCTGTACATTGTAGCCCAGAGTTTTCAACATCCGGCCTGCGGACCGTGCAGGCTGAAGACCAGTGGTTGGAAAACACTGCCCTAGGCTAAGGTGTTATTTCCATCCTGCCTAACAGGTTTAAAGGCAAACCCCGAGAAGGCTTGCCATACTCTTTCAAAGGAACCATGATTGCAAAACAATGATAGAAGCCTATTGTTCCAGAGGTACAAACCTGTACAGCTGGGGCTGTACTGAATACTGTGGGCAACTGTGACACAATGGTAGATATGTCTGTATCTAACCCTATCTAAACATAGAAAACGCACAGTAAAACTGTGCTGTGAAAGATAAAAAGCAGTGCGCCTATACAAGCCCTTTCCATGAATGGAGCGTGCAGGACCGGAAGCGGCTCTGGGTGACTGAGGGAGTGAGCGGTGAGTGAATGGGAGGCCTAGGACATTACTGTGCGCTAGCTACTGAAGACTCCATAAACACCGTCCCACGAGCCCTGCCCCTGCTTCCTTCTGACAATAGAACATCCAAGTTGTCAATGCTGCTCCACGGAAACGACGTCACTGGACTGATTGGAAGTAATGGGGAGAAACTGGCTAAGTCATAGGTCAAGTAATGACCACAGGTAGGGAGTGAAAGGCGGCCTGAGGATAAAAATAAGAAATTAAGATGGAGACATCAAGAGACACAGGAGATTGCCATGGCCACCTGGTTTTGGCTGCTGCATATGGGAGTAGTGGTCAGATTGAGGAACTTTGTGATATTCATAAAAGAAAGGATGTTTAATATAAATCAACTGAGGATTCAATATTTTGACTTTGAAATTTTATTTTTGGTTCCATTGACCCTACCTGTCATAAAGTACTCCCTCTGACATTAAATTGATTAAAGAAATAAAAAACAAAGCTTCCCTATGCTGTACATCATTACAACCTGAAAATATGTTCAAAGTACAGGGCCAGGCTAGCTCCACACTACCACAGAAAGTTTGAAGCATAAGTGACAGTGGCACTTCATACTTGTTAAGGGGACTCCTGTGGACCTGTGTCCTTGTACGGGATCTTAGATCCTCCACAAAGAACTTACAACAATGTATTCAGAAGTCCATCTAGTGAGGTCTGGGAGGGTTATAGTGACCCCTACGTATACAGGGTTAAAGAAACAGTCCTCTGTGCTGAAGCATATCAGTGGCTGACAGATTGGGATGTACTCTGTGCACTCAAAATTGAGATGCTGGACTGAGAGAGAATCTATTGCCAAGCCCCACAGACACTGTATCTTCAGGAAAAAAAATAGTCCTGAAACCCATATCCTATTTTTTTTTCTTTGTATTTTTTCGAAGTGAGAAGCTGGACAGGGCGGCGGAGACAGACTCCCACATGCGCCAACCCAGATTCACTGGGCATGCCCACCAGGGGGCGACACTCGGTCCCTCTGGGGTTCTGGGGCTTTACTCCCTGGCAATTGGAGCCATTCTAGCTCCTGAGGAGGTGGCAATGGAGCCATCCCCAGCACTTGGACAACTTTGCTCCATAGGAGCCTTGGGTACGGGAGAGGAAGACAGAGACAGAGAAAAAGGAGAGGGGGAAGGGTGGAGAAGCAGATGGACGCTTCTCCGTGTTCCCTGGCCAGTATCGAACGCGGGACTTCCACACACCATGCCGACACTCTACCATTGAGCTAGCCAGCCCTGGCCTTCGTTCCATTTCTTATAGGAAATTCAGCTCCATAATAATCTTGTGGAGCCACTGTCGCACATGCAGTCTATTGTTGACAGAAATGTCATCAACAGTGCAGGGCCATATCAGAGAGGAAACTACAAAATTCTCAAAAGTAAACAGATTACACCGGGGAACAATTTTTTTTTTTTCATTGCATGAGGTTTTAGAACTGTTTCTATGCATTTCTGCTTCGCTGATTCCAAATCTGAAATCCATTTCTTGGTGCATGCTCTATTTTTATGCAATTTTAATTTCTTTTTCTTACAGTTAATGGCATACATTGGTTTTTAAATTGGAGTCAAAGGGCAATGACTCTTGGATTGAACATAACCACAAGGCAATTAATGTTTTACAAACATCACTTTTACATAATAATAGTTGTTTTTAAATGTAAAAAGTTATTATCTGATAAAAACACCCTTATTTTGTTTTAACATTGAATCATGGCTTCTTCGAGTAGGCATAAATGTAAGAATAGTCCTGACACTTTCTGTTAAATATGTGGCTGTTACACACTTCAACATCAATGGCGCAATATTTCATCATTCGTGACACGTGCATATATTGCCTATTTTCAAGTTCCCCTTGGCGATCAAGACAAGAATTCGGCTCTTCACATTGTGTGTTATAATTGTGAGGAAATGTTTCGTGACTGGACAAAAGGAAAATGCAAAGGAATGCCTCTTGGTATTCCCATAGTTTGGCGTGAACCTAAAGATCACAGCAGTGACTTTTATTTCTGTCTGATCCATACAAAGGGCATTGGCAAGAAAAAATGGCATATGATCGCATATCCTAATATTCCTTCAGCAATACGACCTATCCCACAGTCTGAGACACTCCCGGTTCCAGTTTTCAATGGTTTTATTTCTTCCAAGGGTGAAGAAAGTGAACATAGTGATCAAGTGTATTTTGATAAGATGCATGAGGAAATGGTTATAGAATGTGAAGGGTCTTCTTCTGATGCCAAGCAGTCATCAACCCCTCAACAGTTTAGCCAACCCGGATTGAATGACTTAGTAAGAGATTTGGGCCTATTAGAGAAAGCAGCTGAGTTATTAGCCTCCAGGCTTCAAGAAAAGAATGGACTTCACCGGTCAGCTAAAGTATCCCATTTCAGGAAGCGTGAACAAATTTTTGTGGACTTTTTTTCCAAAGACAAACACTTTGTTTACTATCATAATATCAGTAGTCTTCTCAGCCAGCTAGGTGTTACCACTTACAGTCCAATAGAATGGCGGCTATTTCTTGACAGCTCTAAAGGATGGCAGACTACTGCTGGAGCATCAAACGAGATTGTCCTCAACAAGTAAACAAACGCAAGAGCTACAAATGTAAATGTTTGCCTGAATAGAATTTAAATAAGTTTTGCGCAAATTTTATGATTAAAATAAGTGTTTTAATATGTTCTATTTTGAAATTGTAGAGAAATTCTGATATAATCATATCATTTAATGTATTTACTGCATTATATAAATTATTATATTTTCACAAAGATGATGCCCAAGAATACATTCTACTTCATTATGTTAAACTAAATGCTGAAAATTTTACAATAAGATGAAAACCTAAATTCTTGAATTGCAAAGAAACTAGCTTGCAGAGAAAAACTAATGTCAGATTTGAGATCAGCACACTCGAATTAGGTAAGAACAAGTGTTTTTGTGGATGCAACAAAAATTTTGTTCCCCAGTGTTATTAAATCTGCATGACTTAGAGTTAGACAAATCTTACTTAGATATGACACTAAAATTATAAATGAACATAGATGGGCCTTGAGAACATTATCCTAAGTGAAATAAGTAAATCAGAAAAAGCTAAGAAGTATATGATTTCACACATTGGTGGGATATAAAAGTGAGACTGATGGACATTGATAAAAGTGAAGTGGTAACCAGGGGAGGAGGTTCAGTGGGAGGAAACTAAGGATGAACAAATATACAGTGACGAAAAATGATTTGACTTTGGGTGATGGGCACACAACACAATTAATAATTCAAAGACTATGGAAATGTTTATCTGAAACCTATGTATTCTTAATGATCAATGTCATCCTATTATATTTAATTTTCTAAATAAAATTTAAAAAATACATAATAAATAGATGAACTAGAATTTATTAAATTATTATTATTATTATTATTTGCTTCCAAGACACCATTAAGAAAATAAAATGACAACCCACAGAATAGGAGAAAATATTTGCAAATCATATTTCTGGTAAAGAACTTGAATCCAGGGTAAAACGATTATAACTCAACAGTAAAAGGACAAATAACATAATTTTAAAATGGGCCAAAGATCTGAATAGACATCTACTTCCAAAATTGAGAGTTAATTGGCCAATAAACTTAAATAAAGATGCTCATATCATCAACGTGAGGAAAATGCAAATCAGAATCACAATGATATGTCATTTCACACTTAGTGTGAAAAAGGTGAATTTTATGGTGTGTGAATTATATCTTGATAGAACTATTATAGGAAAAGGAATTGAGGAGGTAGGGTGACAGCAGCATCATGCACTGCAAATATATAATGCATTATATAAGGAATGAAGGGTATCTGTAGAATTTAGCAACAGTGAGGTCTTTGATGAGCTTGGCTAAAGATAGTAGAGGATGGGGCAAAGCAAGTTTGGTTCATCTATCAGTATTTATGAATTGCTTAGAGCACTGGCATGTGCCATTGGGATGAGGAATGAATGAAGGGGAAGCAGCCAGATGGTCATGGGTGGGATGAAAAATGCAGAATGAGAAAGGGGAGACTGGGAGCATCGACGGTTTTTATAGAAGGTTGGCTGCAAAGTGTGGGGAATAAAACCTTAGTAATCTGAACGAAACCTACATTTGAGTTTGTTTCAAGTTTGTTCACGTGGGGGAAACTTTAATATCTATTTTAACATGGGTGAACTAGTGTCTCTTCAGCGTTGATGAGAACAATTCATGGGAGAAGATGGGGATAAGGTTGATGGAACATTACGGGGGGATAGATAGAGGAAAGGACAATGTTCTGGAGCAGTTCACCAGAGCAGCGATGAAGACATTATCTTTAGATAGAAAGGAAAGGACATTTCAGCTTTTCTCAAAGACTTGTGGGAGAACAGTAGAAGAACTTCCCTGTGCTGGCTTCTATTGTAAGGGAGGGCTGATCTGTGGAGAGCTAGGGAACCAGTGGAGTTTCTAGACTGAAGTGGAGGTGGTTCAGTAATTGCAAAGGACACCTGAGAGTGGTCACAAGTATGGAAAACATGAGGCATTGCTCCCAGTGCTCAGGTCTCAAGTGACTTCGTCATGGCTTCAGTCTACAGTGCTGGGCAATGTTTCTAGTTTCCCAGTGTTGGGTGGCAACACCAGTAAGGCAGAGCCTTGCATATCACATACCCAGGATAGCTTTCACCCATTTCCCAGTGAAGGTCCCATGGTAGAAGAAATGAAAACGCCTTCTATCAATATCAGAGTCCTTTAATGGGAGCACCCAGAATCTAGCTGTGGGAAGGAAGCAAAGTCTGGGTGTGACTGATGGGTCAAAGTGTTGGAAGTGCTTCCTCCCCCTTTCCTGATCTAATTTCATACTCCCCACCCCTGACTTCCCACTAGCTCTCTTTGTTGATTTCTTTTCTTTCTGAAAGAGATGCTTGTTTAAAATAGCTTTTCTGCCCAGATGGTTATGTTCTTAATGGATAAGTTGATCAGTTCTTGGAGAACTGTTAACTCACTGGCACTTGGATTAAGAATGAGACCTCTTTAAGGAAGGACGTAACTTGTAGTTCTGCTTAACAAAGACTCTTATTCAAACTTCACAGTAACCCTGTCCTACAAGTGAGGCAAAGAGAAGAATCTTCTCCAATGCCTTAGGGGAAATCTGAAGGAGGTTCTAGAAGGTAGGGGTTCGATGAGTCGGTCTCAGGGGCTCGGAGAAGCCTCTGCCGCGGAGGCCAGAATAAAGTAATACCGTAATTTGTTGTGAGTTCATACACTTTATTGGTTTTGTTCTTTGAGCAAGGTGATGTTCATGCACGGCTCATTTTGTGCACCAGTAAAAAAACATATACCTATGTCTTGAATTTGAAAAAAAAAAGTCATATTTTATTTATCACTAAAGAAGGGTTCGGTGAATGCGCATATGAAACTGGTGGGTTCGGTACCTCAAAAAAGGTTAAGAACCACTGTGTTAGCTATAACCCTGAACTATGAAGTACACAGTTAGACTCTAGGCCTGCCTTGTTACACCTTTAATGAGAACACATATGTTTGGTTCTGCCAAGAGAGTCCTACTTATTTGGAGGGGTAATATTAACCACAGAAAGCACTTTTAAAAAGTATAGCCCACTACACATTTTAAATGTAATTATTACCCTATGAATGTAGTCCTTTGTTTTCTAGTTCATCTTTTCAATATAAGTCATTTATTGACTCCCTCCTCTCACAAGCATTTTCTTTACATTATGACCCAAACATGAGCTAGGAAACATCCTACATATGATACGAGAAGGGCCACTACTTGCAAGAAAATTGAAATCCAGCTGGGAATATAAAAAGTATCTATACATACATACACAAACACACACACACACAAATACACACACACGTTTGATTATAGAACATATGTTATGTTAAAAAGTTATTTGTGTTAATTTTTAAATTAAGTGTTATGTGATGACACAGTTTTCCTAGCAAATTCACTTGAACATCTGTTTCCTCTAGTAATTTAAAAATCAAGCACATTTTTTATGCATTATTACACCTTCCCAATACTGACATTAAAATTCTTACTCGTCTCTAAAATTTTTGTCATTTGGTTATCTTCAAACCTAATGTTAGTGCCTAACAAATGCTTGCTAATATCAACTGAAGTGCTGAACCAAAATAAATACTAAATCTTAGTCAGATGCCTCTCTGCGTTGACTTCTGTATATCTGCTCATTGTTTACTGTTGAGACACTTCCTACTTAAGAATTATGTGACTTTAGGCAAGTTGTCACACAACCCCTGGATATCAGTTTCTTCATTCATTAAATGGAAATACTTTTCTACTCTTCTCACCTTATGGAGGTGTTCTGAGGATCAATTAACATAAGTGAAATTCTATGAATCTTGGAAAATGTGCAATGGTTTTAAGAAGCTGTGAACAGTATCATTTATCCAGAGAGAAAGACAGCATAGAATATTATTCCACAGAGGCCCTGGACTGTTGGCTCAGTGGTAGCACATCAGCGTGGCCTGTAGTTATATCCCAGGTTAGATTCCCTGTCAGAGCACACAGGAGAAGCGCCCATCTGCTTCTCCACCACTCCACCCGTCACTTCTCTCTCTCTTCCCCTCCCCTCCTGCAGCCATGGCTTGATTGGCCCTGGGCACTGAATGAGGATGGCCCCATGGTCTCTACATCAGGAGCTAAAAAATGACGCCAGTTACAACGAAGCAAGGGCCCCAGATGGGAAGAACATCTCCCCGTGTCCTTGCTGGGTAGATCCCAGTTGGGGTGCATGTGGGAGTCTGTCTCTGCCTTCCCTTCTCTCACTAAAAAAAGAATTAAAAAATATATATATTATTCCACAAATACACAAGCCTGCCTTGACCTTTCAAAAACTGTTATTTTATAGGTAAAATCAGAAAATATTCAAAGGGGATGTTGAACACACACACACACACACACACACACACACACACACACACACACCCTGTTCTTTTAAAAATCCATTAGCTAAGGTAATCAATCTCTGTGCCCCTAACATAGGGGAATCTAAAGGGATGAATAGATGAATCTCATCACTGAGGGCTGTAACTGATTGGTCATGTAAGAAAAAAATAATGTCCTTGAATGCTTTTATTCTAAAGTCACAAAATTATTATGTAAGAAAGAATTTTTTGTGTCTCAACACTAGAAAATTAGCAGATATATATAAGCCAATACAGATGTGTATTTGTACTAAGATACTACTTTTAAATGTTGGAGAAAACAATAATTAGTATGTGTCTACTTTTCAATGAAGACTTCTCAATCTCTGGACTTTGGGGCTGGGCAATTCTTTGTTGGGAGATGAAGAGAAGCTTCCATGGACACAGTAGAATGTTCAGCAACGTCCTGGCCTCTACCTCCTGGCTGCCTAACAACCCTGACCAATTATGACAACCAAAATGCCTCTAGAGGTTGCCTAATTTCCCTGAGCAGGGATGGGGGATTATCTCCAATTGAGAACCCTCGTTTTAAATCACATGAACCAACATGTTCACATAATATTTTGAAAATAGGTTTAATATTAAATTCCCCCCAACAACTAAGGCTTTGAGAAAGTAAATGACTTGCCTGAGATGACAGAGCTGAGAATCAGGGAAGCCAGGATCCAAGTTCAGGCTGCTGGTGTCCCAAGTTCATGGTGACAACACCCTTCACCCGACCTCTGTGTATTATGTACTCTCAAGCAGGCGCTTGGAAGAGCCACCATGTCCTAACCAAGCAACCACTTTCTAGTTCATCACAGACCCCTGAAGAAACTTCTGGAAAAAATAAAAAAACAACCATGGGTGATCCCTGTCCTCCCTCTTACTCACTTATCTCTTATTCATTCTTCCCTGACTAATGATACAGTAAGAGTCCGGCTCCCAATGAACCTTGTTATTCTCTTAGACAACTAGTGTTCAATGGTATGGTGTTAATGATTACTGTTTCCATCTGGTCTGGATGTTCCTATTTGGACTAACTTACCATTAGGAAGTGCTTTCTTTTCTCAGCTTTTATTGCCACATGAGAAGTCTTAATGGGGTTTTTGTTCTCTAGGTGACCGTTGAGCCTATTTTTTAATCAAGACAAAGCCTGGAGGTAGAATGACCAGCTCGTCCTGGTTTGCCTGGGCCTTCCCTGCCTTTAGCACTGAAAGCCCCAGTCCCAGGAAGCCCTCAGTCCAGAGGTAGAATTACCACCGCCATGTAACTGACTGCTGCTCTCTAAAACCTGCTGAAGTTAAGGTGAAAAGAGAATTCCCAGGTTAGTAGAGAAACATTGATTCCCCGACATTAGACCTAAAAGTAAAACCTAGGGAGAGACACTTATTTTTTATAAAGTGTGATTAAATGCAGAGAGCAAGGGAGAGAGAAAGTGAGTGAAAGAGAGAGCTAGAATAAAAGAGAGCAGGGAGCTTCCCACAACAACCTAGAGATAATTCAGGAAGTGGATACTGGTGAAACCATTGACATGTTGATATGGCAGCATGCTGACATGACTTGGGTGCATAGATGAGAGATTTCTTAAATGTAGACTAAATTAGAGTTAAAAATACTCATATATTTTATTCACACCAAATCCCAGAATATCACTCCCCATAAGTATCAATATCTCCAGGGTTTTTTTTTATTTGTTTGTTTTTTTTACAGGGACAGAGAGAGAGAGTCAGAGAGAGGGATAGATAGGGACAGACAGACAGGAACGGAGAGAGATAAGAAGCATCAATCATCAGTTTTCCGTTTTGACACCTTAGTTATTCATTGATTGCTTTCTCATATATGCCTTGACCGCGGGCCTTCAGCAGACTGAGCCACCTCTTGCTGGAGCCAGCGACCTTGGGTCCAAGCTGACAAGCTTTTGCTCAAGTCAGATGGGCTCGCGCTCAAGCTGGCGACCTTGGGGTCTCGAACCTGGGTCCTTCTGCATCCCAGCTCTATCCACTGTGCCACCGCCTGGTCAGGCTCAATATCTCCAGTTTTTAATACAACCATTTCATGGCACCACTGGGATTTGAAACTAGATCTGTTTGAGTCTAATATCTCCTTCCTTGACTCTCATATCTTTTCTTCTCTATTCATAGCTGACAACTAGAAATTTCCATTATCTTAAGGTAATAAACAGCTATTAGTTTGCCTTAAATTTCTCCGAGGAGAAAAACAAGAGTCATTATTAGGTTTCCTACTTAATTCAACTCACATTCAATTAATATTTATTGACAGTCTTTCGTGGACTTGAAACTGCACAGTCCCCTTAACAAGGTAAAGCCTGAGAAGTTCAACCTTCTCTACTATAAGAAACTTTGAAGTTTTTTTTCCCTCCTCTCTTTTCAGAAATTCTCATCGCCTCGGTGCACATCAAAGCACATTCAAGGGCAAAAGGGCTTCTTTTCTGTTATCTGAAATACCTATGGTGTTTTACAGTGCGGCTATTAATGCACTATTAATCCATCCAGCTCTAATACTTTCAGACAGATGTGTGACATTCTAAGAGCACATCTGCTGAGTGTCCTACTGCAATCAGGCACTTCAGTTTCTGTCCTTAGAAAGCAGAAGTCTATTAGGAGAGTGGGAATATTAGCAACCTCGATGCAAGCTGTGATTCCCTCTTTGCTAGCCATTTTTATATTTCAAGTTTTCAAGAACCTTTTGGAGTGCCAGAGAAACAACAGCACTGCATTCTATTTTCTGTGACTTCCAAACCCTAACCATCTCCCATCTGCTCCTTTATTGATGACTTTATTTATTCAACAAGTGTCATGCAGCTACGGACAGGGGACACAATGATGAATAAGGCACCTACCCTTCCCTTCTTGCTCTAATGAAGCTGAAGCTGTGGTGAAGCAAATATAGAAAGAAAAGTACGGACACCGGAGAGAAGGGGTAACAAACGTCTTCACAGCTGCGGGGGCAGCAGTTAGGAAGAGCACCCACCCGATAAGGACAGTGAGAGGAGACATCTGGAGGGGGCCACCTGTGACAGTGAGGGAGAAAGGAGAATGAGCAGGGTGGGGGTTCACCGGGGACGGGGCATCAACAGGTTGAAGGCCCAGCACATGCCTCATTACAGACTGGAGGGGAAATTATGCCATTAGGTAGAATCAGCAGAAATATATTCTGAGAATAAAGCATATTAAAGAAAAAACATGCTAAAAGGTGGTAATGAAGGGGTCCATGAGGCTGGAAAGTGAAATACGGGTTTGACCTTTAAAGAGGATATATCATAGAGAGGGAGAGTTTAAGGAAGGGTTGATCTGGTGCCCATGTTGGATTTGAGAACTATCCCACGTGCTTCATTGGGGAAAACGTGTGGGTAAGAGGCAGCCTCCATGTCTGCTTAGATGAGAGGCCAAAAATACCTCGGACCAGGGAAATATCAGCAGAATGGAGAGAACAGGGAAGATGTAAAAGGATTTCTTTTGAGGGAAAGAGCCATTTTTTCTAGACCAAGAGCCTGAGGCCAATGGAGAAAACTTGACATGTTATACACAAACCTTGTAGGAGGGATGTCATATAGCAGGCAATGCGGGGCAGAGGTTTAGGAGACACACAAGGGCTCAGTCTCAGCTTGGTCAGGTCACTTACTAGATGTGTGACCTTGGATGAGTTACTTTGTGCTTCCATTTCCTCACGTGTGAAATTAGGACAATAATGTAACTACGCCCTCTTGTTGCTTCCAGGATTCAGAAGAATGGAACATAACACTTAGCCCAGTACCTGGCACATAGTAACTACTCAATCAATAATCGTATTATCACCATCATATCTTTTCCTTCTGCTACCCTCATGTGGCCTCCAATATAAGTGGTGGTTTTTATTTCCACTCTGTCGTGCAGGAGACTGGAAAGAGAGATTGGCTGGATTTCCTCATTTCTTAGCATAGGGCATGTGTGGTTCTGAACGAAACAGCTGGGCTATCCTGAACCCAGGGTGTACTCCTTCCTCCCCACTTCCCCCAGTGAGAAGGGTCTAAGTGCCAGGTGGGGCTCCCTCTGGGATTTTTCGGAAGTCTTTGCTTGTATATAGATAGAACCAAAATTTAGTTCTATGCAGGCAGAGGCTGAGCAAGACCAGAGACACAGTTTGATATTCTGGAGTTTGTTTTAGTTTTGACTAAAGGAAGAGTGAGGATAGTGGTCAGGAGGACACGAGTGATGTCACATCATTCAGAAGATATGTGAACCACTCCTCTGGGTAATGCCCCGGGATAAAATGAGATCATGCAGCAAAAAGGTGGGCACAGGGAGGCAGGGCTCTTTCTTACCATGCTGTGACCCTTAACCCCCAAGGAACAGCCCCAAACATAGAACTTTGCGCTTGGCAAACTCTCAATAGTTAGTTATTGATTATTAACAATAGGGAATACGTATGTGAGTCAGAACACGGGGTCTCAGGCCACATAAAATTCACATTAGAAGGGAAGAGACCTGAGAATATGCCTTTTTACAAGGAACCCACAGTACCACATTAATCACTGGACCCACATTATTTTATTTTAACCTTGTGGGGAATTTAAGGAGTCTCCCGAGTTCTGAAGATTTGCGACCAAGTTACACAAAGGACTTGGGAAGATAGAGAGCAAAATGTTGACTTTATTACTGAAAAAGCTGGTTGAGAATGTGGAGCAGATTCTTCCAAAATTAGACAGAAGACCTGGTCAGAGCAGCCCCGGATTTCCCCAGTCCTCTGGGCATGCCTAGGGCCTTGACTGCCTAGTTATTGCATGACCACGGGCAAACCAGAGCTCAAGGTCTCAGCAGCTAGTCAGATCCCAGAGAGAAAAGGGATGGTTCTCTGCTATGAGTTAATTCCTCATTCTTTATTTCAGTTAGATAAGTGAGGGGTGCCTATGTGTGTCTCTTCATGTGGCAACACACAACCTTTGCCCCAACGATATTCCCAGCTGTCATAGGAAAGGGGTGCAATTAATTTCACCTTTTAACAGATGAGAAAGCCGGGACTGAGAGGAAGGAACTGGCTCTAAGTCACATGACAAGTAAACAGCTCTGGCTCAAATCTGAAAGCAGGACTGTCAGCAGGTCCCTGAGGTCTAAACAATACGCTGTAGTATTACATCACTGCCTCTTTCTCTAAGGTGGTCACTCCAATTCCCTGTGTCAGTTAAAAGAAAATTCTTTAAAAGGATGCTGATTTATTAACTCAATACCTTTATCGGAAGGGTCATTTCGCTGGCATCTGAATGGAGATTGATGAGGGCAGAGTATTTGGCAGGGCTCTGCTGTTTGAAGTGCAGGAAGAGTTTTCTTTGTAGCTGAGGAAGGATAGAGGATGTAAATTGTGAGAGCAAGGAGGTTGCTTGACAACACTCCCCTGGAGAGGGTGTGCCCTTATTACCTGTCACAGAACCAGATGATCTGGGTGGAAATGCCTCCGCTCAGCCTTCTACCTCTGTCCGCTGACTCACCTTAGAAATAAAACTGCTGCTTTGTGCAGAAAGAATAGAAAGCAATATCATGTTTGATCACTTGGGGTCAGGAGTTATAGCTAAACTGATCTGCCTGACGTTTTTCTATACTTTTGTGAAAATATCCTCCACGCATAAGAGAGCAGGAACATAGGAACCTCTGTTCTATGTTCATGTCAACCAGTGTTATACCTGACAGGGAAGAACTTAATGTAATTTTAGCTAGAAGGGGTTTGAGCACATGACACCTCACATCAAAAGACTCATAGGACCCTAGGAAATTCATTTTAACGTTTGAAACCTCTTCTCCTTCATTTATAAAGTCCATTGATTTCTACCTTACCCATGCACACTGGGTACTGCTTACAAAATAGTAGGTGTAAAGCCAGTATCTACGGCCAACATCACAGCCACCTGTGATACAAAGTCTCTGATACAAAGTCTCTGATACAAAGTCACTTATCTGAGGCATAATGGGAGGATTCCTCATGAGAGTGCAACACCCCACATCATGCAATCAGTCAAGGGTGTGGGGAAAAGCTTACTCTTGAAACTAAGCCTTGCTTAGATTCTGCTTGCTTACAGCCTGTCCCCACACACAATAATATAATTACACCCATCCCAAGCATAAGGGCAACCAATATCATCTGGGCAATGAGCTTCCCCATGGGCAGCGCCATCTTTAACATAGTGAGCATGTTGGGCAGATAAAATATAATATGCTCACTTTGTTAAAGATGGCGCTGCCCACATGGAAGTTCATTGATATTAATGTGTGTTCTGGAACAGGCTGTGGGCAGGCCGGGTCGTTATAGCCTAAGGCTTAGTTTTAAGACTAAGCTCTTCTCCACACCCTTGACTGATTGGATGATGTAGGGTGGTGATGTAGGGAGGAATCCCATTATGCCTCAGATGGGTGGCTTTGTATCAGAAACTTTCTTGTATGTATAATTGGATTAAAGGTTTGGATTATCTATGCTATAAAGTGGGTGAACCGGTAGCTAGATCTCTCTCTCTTGGCTCTTGGTTCCTGAGTTTAGTTAGTATTAGAAGAGAAGAGAGCAGATTAAGGCCACATGAAGGCCAGGAGAAGCAGCCAAGATGGCTGAATGCTGAGGGAGAAGCCAGTTTGTTAAGAGTTTGTGCTGGAGGAGATGGGAAACAGTGTTGAATAAGTCTGGTGAGCTAGAAACCTTTGATTCTAGGAAACTCGGATAAGTCAGTAGCTTTGTGAGCACTGAATGTGTGGGTTTTGGAGCCCAGTGTGTGTTTTTGCTTGCCCGCCGGGTACAAGCTAGAATTAAAGCTGATGGCTCACCAGTTTGTGGCTCCTGTGTTTCATTGCCATCTGTTCGAATCCAATGCGAACCTGCATGGGTCAGGTGGCTGTGATGCTGGACTCGGCCACAGGCTTTACATTTGGTGTAGTCTCTGGCAGGAATTTGATACAGATCGGCTTGGAGCCACCACCACCTTTGAGCGGTGGAGTAGAGGACTGGCTGCTGTTATGGTTTCCCATAGCTGTTTTTTTGGGGACTGTTGGATGGCTGACTTTTACAGCCATGCGTGAGGAAACCGAGAGCTCTATAGAAGAGGCTGCCCAGGACCTGCAGGCCGAGCAGCAGAAGGAGGTGGAGGAAATGTGGGAGAAACAGATGCTGACCCTGGAGCTGAAGGAAGCGCTGGAGGAGGAGGCTGACCAGGTTTGCGAGATTCACCTGGAAATGGAGCCAACGCTAGAGAAGGAATCACAGGTTCGTGAGTTGGAGATTGCCCTGGATGTTGTGAAGAGCCAGCAGCGGCATGAGGCCGGGCCTGAGGCTGGGGCCGAAGCTGAGGCCAGGACCGGGGTTGGAGCTGCAAGGCCCATGGAGCAGAAGGCAGTGGTGGCCCAGAGATCAAGTCCAGCAGCAGGAGCTGGTGTTTTCAGTTCCTCTTTGGAGGATGAGGAGAATCAAGCTGGAGTTGCAATCCACAGTCTCCAGAAGGTGAGAGCCCAGCAGCAAGGAGTAGCTACGCTGCTGGTAGGTCTGCAATTTTGGGACATAGGGGTGGATGCTATCATGCTCCCCAGAGCAGAGATGGAAATTCTGACTGCCATGGTCACGTGCTCCTTTTTGGGACAGTGTACGAGCTGCCAGGATGGCAGAGATGAGGGGGGAGGCTAACACCCCATGTGTGTGGACTGATTTCCTGGACTACGACCCGAGTGAGCACTGGCTCATTTGTTGAATGGACTTATGGTTTTTGGACAATGTGAAATACCCTGATGGGGTTGAGGCGTGGCTTTACTGGAGGCCCTCCCCTTTCCCCGGGAAGCCTTTCAAATGGCAAGAGAGAAGGCTGAGGACATTTTGCGCTTTTGGCAAAGTGCTCAGAGACTGGTGAAATGTGTGTACCTTTGTAATTGTTGAAACTGTATGATTTGTGCTATTGCTGTAATTTGTGTAATGTACTTAATTTCCTTGTACGGGGATGCTGGTGGTGTAGATTGTGGGGAGTAAAGTGAGCATAAGGGTGGATTGTTGGGCAGATAAAATATAATATGCTCACTTTGTTAAAGATGGTGCTGCCCACATGGAAGTTCGTTGATATTAATGTGTGTTCTGGAACAGGCTGTGGGCAGGCCGGGTCGTTATAGCCTAAGGCTTAGTTTTAAAACTAAGCTCTTCTCCACACCCTTGACTGATTGGATGATGTAGGGTGGTGATGTAGGGAGGAATCCCATTATGCCTCAGATGGGTGGCTTTATATCAGAAATTTTCTTGTATGTATAATTGGATTAAAGGTTTGGATTATCTATGCTATAAAGTGGGCGGACCGGTAGCTAGATCTCTCTCTCTTGGCTCTTGGTTCCTCAGTTTAGTTAGTATTAGAAGAGAAGAGAGCAGATTAAGGCCACATGAAGGCCAGGAGAAGCAGCCAAGATGGCTGAATGCTGAGGGAGAAACCAGTTTGTTAAGAGTTTGTGCTGGAGGAGATGGGAAACAGTGTTGAATAAGTCTGGTGAGCTAGAAACCTTTGATTTAGGAAACTCGGATAAGTCAGTAGCTTTGTGAGCACTGAATGTGTGGGTTTTGGAGCCCAGTGTGTGTTTTTGCTTGCCCGCCGGGTACAAGCTAGAATTAAAGCTGATGGCTCACCAGTTTGTGGCTCCTGTGTTTCATTACCAACTGTTCGAATCTAATGTGAACCTGTGTGGGCAGGGCTGCTGTAATGGTGGCCGCAACTACTGGCTTTACAGAGCATAATATATTTTATCTGCCCAACACTAGGTTAAACTCTAGAGCAGAGTAGCATTAACAGCACAGACCCTGAAGGTGAGTAGACTTGGTTTGAAATCCTGGCCATATCACTTATTGAAACTGGGTGGTCACTCAGCCTTTTGGAACCTCAGACTCATGATGTGAAAAACATGAATGATAACACTTGTAAATACAGTCCTTTGTGCAGTGCTTGACACATAATAAATGCTTGTTAACTGGTGGATGATTTCATTATTATGGTGTAATGCCAGTGGCCAAGGCCACCATCACAGCCGTCTGGCCAGTGCAGGTTCACATTAGATTCGGACAGTCGGTAATGAAACAACGGAGCCAATAACTGGTGAGCCATCAGCTTTAATTCTAGGTTGCACCTGGCAGGCAAGTAAAAACATACACTGGGCTCCAAAACCCACTCACTCAGTGCTCACAAAGCTACTGACTTATTCGAGTTTCCTAGAATCAGAGGTTTCTAGCTCACCAGACTTATTCACCTCTGTTCCCCATCTCCTTCTCTCTGCACAAACTCTGCACTAAATGGCTTCTTCCTCAGCACTCTGCTATCTTGGCTGCTTCTCCTGGCCTCCTCCACGTGGCCTTTCTCTGCTCTCCACTCTACTGCTAATCCCAGGAACTGAGAGCAAGCAAGCTCCCAGTTTGCCCCACATTATAGTGTAGAAATCCAAACATTTAATCCAATCTACAGACAAGGAAGTCTCTGATACAAAGCAACTTATCTGAGGCATAATGGGAGGATTCCTCATGAGAGTGCACCACCCCACATCATCCAATCAGTCAAGGGTGTGGGGAAAAGCTTACTCTTAAAATGAAAACTTGGGCTATAAGGACTCTGCCTGCTTACAGCCTGTCCCCCACACCCAATAATATAATTACGCCCATCCCAAGCATAAGGGCAACTAATATCACCTGAGTGACGGGCTTCCATGTGGGCAGTGCCATCTTTAACAAAGTGAGCATAATATATTTTATCTGTCCAACATATGGTAATATTAGACACTATTATTATCATCTGTTCCCAAGTAAACAGGTATTTATGGAGTCATGTAAACAGAGAGACTTTTTGAGAAGGAGTCTCATAAAACTAATTTTTAAAAGCATTTTAGAGATATTGAAGAGGACACCTCCCATTATATTATACATTAATCCTTCAACAGGACCAAGGAAAGAAATTGATTACAGCCTTTAAAAAATAGCAAATAACCATTTTCTCTTGAGAAGCGGTGTTTTGAATCTTGCAAATGACCATATTCCCCTCTTTTTTTCCCCAATGCTAGGGAGCTCATATTTAAAGTAGGACAATAAATTAGCAATTACGTAAATGCCCTTTTATTCAAGGACTCATTACAACCAATGAGAACACCGTGGCCCAAACTGATGTTTAATGTTCTTGATACAATTGGTCTTTCCTTCCTATTTGAAATTATATATTTTGTTCCTGACAAACTACTCTTCTGAACATTTTTGTCCTTTTTTTTTTTCTTCTTCTCTGGTGCCTCTTATAGTCCACACTTTTAATGTACTTCACCTACATCTTCATACTTAGTTCTTCCAGAAACACTTTGAAACATGATTTTCCATTATCTTCACTTTACAGAAAGGCCTCTGAGGCTTTGAGTGGTTAGCACCTTCCTGATATACTAGTCTTTTACTCACAGCTTTCACTGCACTCCCCTCTGAATGCTAAGATGCAGAGATGTGGTTAGAACAGTGGTTCTTAACCTTTTTTGAGGTACCGAACCCACCAGTTTCATATGTGCATTCACCGAACCCTTCTTTAGTGATAAATAAAATATGATATTGTTTTCCAAATTCAAGACATAGGTATATGTTTTTTTACTGGTGCACAAAATGAGCCGTGCATGAACATCACCTTGCTCAAAGAACAAAACCAACAAAGTGCATGAACTCACAACAAATTACAGTATTACTTTATTCTGGCCTCCGTGGCAGAGGCTTCTCCGAACCCCGGAGACCGACTCATCGAACCCCTAGGGTTCGATAGAACCCAGGTTAAGAACCACTGGGTTAGAACAACAGCCACCAAACAGTATCAAATTTGTATCTACGTACCTCTTTTACGCTAAAGTATCATTGCCAAATGACTACTAGACATTCCATAGACACTCAGAATTCAAGGTTGAGAACCAAACTTAGTATCCCTCATCTGGAAACCATTCCTTTTCCTACAGATTCCTTCTCACCTACTAGAATTAAATGATGACTACAATTTCTGAGCATTTACCATGTTCCTGGCATCCTGCCAGGTCTTTTAAATGCATGATCTTATGTATTTAATCCTCACAGTAATTTATATTAGGTAAGTTTACTATTTTCTACAGAAGTATTAGCTCAGAAGTCTTTCATCTGCCCAAGGCTACTATACTCATCAAGGACCAGTGGTAACCAGTCTGATCCTATAGAAAAAATACTGTAACAACAGTCTTTAGCAAAACCTTATCTCTAAGTATTGGTTCTTCTTTCCTGGCCACATGCAATTAGTCACCCTGGCCTGTAATTAATTCATAAACAAATGGTTCTCAAACTTGGCCACACAAAGAGATTATCTGGGGAGATTTACAAACTATTGATACCCTGCCCTGCCCTGCCCAGAAATTCTTGCGTTTGGGTTCTGTCCTGGGTATCAGAATGATATAAAAATCCTCAGGTAATTTAATGGACAGCCAAGTTTGAGAACAATTGACTCGAGCTACACACAATTTCAGATCCACCTTGCTCTCCCTATTGTACCAGCTAGGCTCTTGGCCCTAATTTGGTCCCACAGGGCCATCCTTCAGTCCCCCTGCAGCAGCCTTGGCTGGAATGCAAAGCCTCCCCCTCTTGTAGGATTATGTATAAATGTCTCTGTAAAGCCAGTAGCCAGAGTCAGGATCACAGCCGCCTGGCCAGTGCAGATTTGCATTTGATTCGAACAGTTGGTAATTATTGGGCAGATGAAATATATTATGCTCACTTTGTTAAAGGTGGCACTGCCCACGTGTTAGTTTTAAGAGTAAGCTTTTCCCCACACCCTTGACTGATTGGATGATGTCGGGTGGTGCACTCTCCTAAGGAATCCCATTATGCCTCAGATGGGTGACTTTGTATCAGAGACTTCCTTGTTTGTATAATTGGATTAAAGGTTTTGAATCTACACTATAATGTGGGGCAGGCTGGGAGCTTGCTCTCTCTCTCTCTCTCGGTTCCTGAGGTTAGTATTAGAAAGAAGAGCAGATTAAGGCCACGTGGAGGAGAGGAGAAGCAGCCAAGATGGCGGAGTGCTGAGGAAGAAGCCAGTTTGTGCAGAGTTTGTGTAGAGAGAAGGAGATGGGAAACAGAGGTGAATAAGTCTGGTGAGCTAGAAACCTTTTGATTTTAGGAAACTTGAATAAGTCAGTAGCTTTGTGAGCACTGAATGTGTGGGTTTTGGAGCCCAATGTGTGTTTTTGCTTGCCCGCCAGGTGCAAGCTAGAATTAAAGCTGATGGCTCACCAGTTCTTGGCTCCATTGTTTCATTACCAACTGTTCGAATCAAATGCGAACCTGCATGTGTCAGGTGGCTGTGGTGGTGGCCGCAGCTACTGGCTTTATATACATTAATATCAGCTTTGCTAGATTGTGTGTTCACTAAGGAAAGAGAATGTTTCGTGTATTTTTCTTCCCTATAGTTACAGCATATACTATATAGTACTTCTCCTCTTGTCAGAGATATATTTCAAGACCCCCACTGGGTACCTGAAACCAGGAACAGGGTTTCAGAGTAACAATCCTTATATAGACTATGACCTTTTTTTCTATACATACATACCTACGGCACAGTAAAAGATTAACAAGAATGATAAAACAATTCTAACAATGTACTGTAATAAAAGTTATGTGAATGTGTTTGTGCTGCCACAAAGTATCTTATTGTGCTATATTTACCCTTTTTCTTGTGATGCTGTAAGATGATGAAATGCAAACCTGTCCTGAGTGTGTGTAACACACTGCCCCTTACTTACAGTAAACAGTTTGGTGTCACTTTCTTTAAAGTGCTACAACTATAGCACAGAGGAAACCAGCAGAAAGCCTTGTCCTTATGGAGTTTACTTTCCAGTGTAGAAAGAAAAAAAGCGAGAATAAACCACACAAACAAATAAGATGCATAGAATATAAGACAGTAGTGTTATGGAGAAAAATACAAAAAAGAAGGAGAAAATGTTGGGTTAGGATTGCAATTTCAAGTAGAGTGATCAGTTACATCATCCATGAGAAAATCACATTTAGACAAATATCTGAAGGAGGTGGAGAAATCGGCCATGCACATGTCTAGGGGACAGAATCCCAGATAGGGAATAGCAAGAAGGCTGGTGGGGCCAGTGTGAAGTGAGCAGGGTTGGGGTGAAATTAGTGGGTGATGAGTGCAGGGAGGGAGCATGGGGCCAGATGGAGTAGGACCCTGCCAATTGACTTAAGGACTTTGGCTTTTACTCTGAGTCAGTTGAGAAGACTTTGGAGTGCTATACAGACACAAACTGATTTAGCAGGATCATTCTGGTCACTGAGTTGAAACCCAGCACAGAGGGCAACTGGAAACGCAGTGCTGGGGTGAGAAAAGATGGAGGCTTGTACCAGGCAGGTAACTGTGGAGACGGCAAAGACTAGCTGGGTCCGGGATATATTTTGAAGATAACTTATGCCAAATATCTTGTCATATTAAGTGTGGAGTATAAGCAAAAGAGACGGTTTTGTTTTGTTTTGCTTTGCTTTTTCCTTGAGCAATGAGCAAGATGGAGCTGCATCAATTAAGATTGGGAGTCATCAGAGGAAAGGATTTGATGGGAAAAGATTGGGGGTTTAATTTCAAAAGTCGTAAGGCTGAGACATCTAAGAAGAGAGATCAAGTACCCTGCTGTAATTCCCAGTCTGAAGTTCAGAGAAGTGGTCCAGAATGGAGGGCAAAAAGAACTGTTGGTGTGCGGATATCTGGAACAACGATCGGGAATGAGATCACTCAGGGAGTGAATGAAAGGGTTGTCCAAAGACTGAGTTCCAAGAAACTTTAATATCAAGACATCAGGTTGATAAAGTCAGCTAAGAAACCAAGAAAAACTTGACAGTGAGAAGCCAGCAAAACCAGCGTGCATGAGGTCTTAGAAGCAAACGAGAAAGTGTCTCAAAGAGGAGGAAGGGATGACCTGTGTATTGCATGCAATATTGCCAGTAGATTAACAAAAGTGAGGAGGAAGGAAGGACTGTTGGGTTTAGCCATGTGGGTGTCAATGATAACCTTGATAAGAACAATTTTTAGTGGAGAGGTAGAGGTGAAATCTTGACTGGAGGTGATGGAGGGAAAATAGATGGAGAGTCTATTCATCAGCTGTGGGGCACTGTACAAGTTATAGGACCTTTCATCCTTCATCCATTCCTTCCCTCCTTCCCTGATCTATAAAGTGGGATAATAATATCTATTCCACGTGGATTATATGATGCATGTATGTAAATTATGGCAATATGTGGCATGTCCTTAATGAAAGGTAGACCCTTCCTGCCCTTCCAGGGCCCTATGTCTGAGCTCTCAGTGATTGATATAAGACCTGCACAAGTCCTGTTAAATGCCACCAACAAGGATTAATTAGGTCATTGCTCTTCCAGCCCAAATACCTGGTTATTGGTTTATATCAAACAGAAAAGCATATCTGCTAAAGGTAAGGATGAGTGCCGGCGGCCACTGCCGGCTTTTCAGGAAAGAAGGCTTTGGCTTGGAACTCCATGGAGCTTCTGACTGTAAATAAGAATTGCAATGGCTCCTGCTTGGAAGTGCGGATAGGCGGTCTGAGAATAAGTGCACTCTGTCCAGGACAGCGTGAGACGGAAATGATTTCCGGAGCAGAGTGCCAAAGTACTTTCGTAAATGACTCTGGCTCACCCTCTCCCTATCTCCTGCCCTGTCTATGCAACATTTATAAAAATAAACATTTGCAGGAGGCCATTGGGACGAGGCCAAGGTGGAGCACCCAGCAAAGGAAACAGATAGACCCGAGAACTTAGAACTCCCAAGAAGAATATTAGATTTCAGAGGAGGGAACAGAAGGAACAGCGGGTGTTAGGGAGAGAAGTGGGAGAAGAGGGATGTGTGAGTTTCAGAGCGCCAACTCCTTCTTCTTGAAGCTTGTCCTCTCATTCACTGTCCAGTAGCTCACTCTCTTCTTCCACTACGCTGCATGATTCAAGGGAAGAATTACTTTTTGAGTCATCTTGGCTTTGGATTAATTACCCAGAATGACATTTGATATGACACTCACTTGGTGCCAGGAACTCTGCTTCTACAGCCATGTCTACTGTGCATTAGAAATCGCATAATGAAATTAGCATTCCTTCATCCTTAAAAGTCAGTACTGATTTGCTCCACTCAGGTTGGCTAACCATGTCACCTTCGTATAGAAGCCATTTCTGAACCCCAGTCCCAGGCCGAGTAAGGCTTTCTCAGGGATGTTCCAGAGCTCATCATATCCCCTCACTTGGAGCTTGGTGACAGAAGTTCACTGGGGGCGGGACTTTGAAGTGCTCATGCGTATGTCTCGTTACCTAGAACAGTGCCTGGAATATGGTAGGGATGCAAGGAATATTATGATCAAGTGGTTAGGACTCATTTCATGCTCATTTTAATCAATCAGTTTATGTCTGTCTCTATTATTAAACTATGATTTCTTTCTCTCTCTCTCTCTCTCTCTTTTTTTTTTTTTTTGCAAGAGAAAGGTTTGGACAGGAACAAACAGACAGGAAGGGAGAGAGATGAGAAGCATCAATTCTTCATTGCAGCACTTTAGTTGTTCATTGATTGCTTTCTCATATGTGCCCTGACTGGGGCGGTCTGGCTGAGCCAGTGACCCCTTTCTCACACCACTGCTATTGAGCTTCAAGCCAGAAACCAAGGGTTCATATCTATGATCCCACTCTCAAGCCAGTGACCCTTGCTCAAGCTGATGAGCCTACATTCAAGCCAGCAACCTCGGGGTTTCAAACCTGGGTCCTCAGTATCCCAGGCTAATACTCTATCCACTGCACCACTGCCTGGTCAGGTTAGACTATGCTTTCTCAGTTGAAGGTATAGCTCCATGTTCTTCTAGATTTCTCCATCTTCTAGCACTTAGAAGGTACTTGGAAAATATTAATGGCAAAAACATTTCACTAAATCTCTCTCATATGTTTTGAGTCTTTTTTAACTTAGCTATTTATTAACTAATTAATAATAATTAGGCAATTGTATTAAATAGTTATTACATAAAATATGAAATAAAGCAGAGAACAGTAGAATAATAGACTAGGGAGGTATAACCGCCATGTTCATCATTGTCAGCAACTAATGCTTGCTATGATATATACCAATGCAAATTATTTATGAGCACCTACTATGTGTTAACACCCACGAGGCACTATAGTAAGAATGGAGGTCATGAGGTTTAGTTTTTGCAGTCAAAGAAGTCAAAGGTTAGTGACAAAATGAGGGTACTAATGGGGACTGTGGTTGAACACAGTCTTACCCGGACTGATGTCATCAGAGAAAAACTCCCAGAGGAAGGACTCATAAAGCTAAAGAATGAGTTAGAATCAGTCGTGTCATAAAGTGATGAGTAGTCTGGGATTGGGAAAGGGATAGAGAATGAGGGAAGGAGGGTGCAAAGAAGTTTGCCCAGGCAGAGGGAACAGCATTTATCACAGAATACAAGTAATATAGTGAGAGGGCATTTGGGAAAATGGTCAAAGTTCAAAAACGCAAATCCTAGAATGCTGGAGGGCAAGGACATCGGGAGGAGAGAGCACAGCCTGGGTTTTCTCTCCTTTGCTTTTCATAAACACACAGAGGCACGGATACGATAGATAAGTAATCCACCAGAAAGACGTGTAAAGTGATACTCAGAGAACCTGTCAGGTGACGATCTACGGTTGCTTGATGAACGGGACCTGAATCCCAAATCTCCACCCTTTCAAATCCAAGTCAGTACACAGGGAATGGAAATGAGATAACTTCTTTCATACCAACTACAGAAAACTGGCAGTGTACTACTGGAGTCAGCCTTGTGGAAGGGTTCCGTGGTTGCCTCTGCTTCTGTAGGAAAGTGAGCGAGGGTGCGTTCATGTTTTCTGCCTTGGCTAGGGGAGGGAGGAACGCAGCCCACCTGTCATGTATAAGGCATTTCCTCCTACATTGTGCAATTTCTCAGCAACACTGCCCAGGCCTCTATTTCTTGGTGAATTCCTTCTAGATGATTACGATTCTTTCCTTACCTCTTGTCCTTGTTTGTGCATTTCCTCACTATGACGCACACTAGAGGCTTTCCTAGAAACCCAGGAAACTGCTAGCATGAGCCAGTCTGACTGATGATTGTGAAATTTTCCAAATTATAAAATGGTTCATTTGAGTCAGGCAATTCAGAAGGAGCTCTTACCATTGCTTAATCCTCCACTGTGGCCCCCAGATCTGTGAAGTAAAGGGAACTAGGGCGATCTAATAACAGATACCGCTATAATGATTACAACATCAAGACAATTACTTGTTCATTGCCATAAGATGTATTTTCATTAACCAAGCTTTCAATATTGAAAAGTGCATGGAAGCTAACGGGGTCAAACTTCCCATGGTACTTGGTTCCACGGATATTGGTACTTCCATGAAGGTACTTATAACATGCTTCCTTGTCATTTTGATAGTATATTTCACTTAGCAAGTAATTTAGTAACTATTTATAGGATAAATGAAGGGATGAATTGACAAAATAAAGCTCAGATAGGGGCCTAATATCCAAAATATACAAAGAACTCATAAAACTCAACAACAAACAATCCCATAAAAAAATGGGAAGAAGACATGAACAGACACTTCTCCCAGGAAGAAATACAAATGGCCAACAGATATATGAAAAGATGCTCATCTTTGTTAGCTATTAGAGAAATGCAAATCAAAAGTATAATGAGATACCACCTCATACCTGTTAGATTAGCTATTATCAACAAGACAGGTAATAATAAGTGTTGGAGAGGCTGTGGAGAAAAAGGAACCCTCATCCACTGGTGGTAGGAATGTGAAGTAGTACAGCCATATGGAAGAAAGTATGGTGCTTCCTCAAAACACTAAAAATAGAGCTAACATATGACTCAGCAATCCCTCTACTAGATATATACCCCCCAAAACTCAAACACACTGGTACGTAAAGATACATGCAGCCCCATGTTCATCGCAGCATTGTTCACAGTGGCCAAGACATGGAAAAAACCAAAAAGCCCTTCAATAGATGACTAGATAAAGAAGATGTGGTACATATATACTATGGAATACTACTCAGTCATAAGAAATGATGACATAGGATCATTTACGACAACATGGATGGACCTTGATAACATTATACTGAGTAAAATAAGTAAATCAGAAAAAACTGAGAACTATATGATTCCATACATAGGTGGGACATAAAAATTAGACTCAGGGACATGGACAAGAGTGTGGTGGTTATGGGTGAAGGGAGAGAGGGATGGGGAAGGGAGGGGCACAAAGAAAACCAGATAGAAGGTGAAAGAGGACAATTTGACTTTGGGTGATTGGTATGCAACATAATCAAATGTCAAAATAACTTGGAGATGTTTTCTCTATGTACCCTGATTGATCAATGTCACCCCATTAATATTAATTTAAAAATTGACAAAATAAGTAGGCAAACAAATGAAGGCAAAAATTAGTGATTCTTATCTAGTTCTCATTACGTTTTTCGAGGGGAAGAACCATGCATGTCTCATCTTTGTGTTGTCACTTAGTCCATGACAGTATCTGGCACATAATGGTTTCTCAATAAATGTGTAGTGATTAATTGGAACACTATCTCTTCTAGTAGATTATATATCTCTACATACTATGGGATCTATTCAATAAGTAGAGAATATATGAAATATATAAATTATATATTGCAGGTTATAATAATACATGTTCTATGCAGAGCCTACCTCAGAACCTGGTACTCACTTAGAAGAGGTGAAACAATGCATATTTCATATCATTTCCAGGATTCAAATGTCTCTATAAGTGGGTCATGGACCACTCACTTGTAATCAGAATATAAAAATTAAGTAGGAAAAACTACTTGTATCAAAATGTAAATGTTAGGTGGGAATAAGTTCCATTCCA
Source organism: Rhynchonycteris naso (assembly GCA_037038555.1). NCBI lineage: Eukaryota > Metazoa > Chordata > Mammalia > Chiroptera > Emballonuridae > Rhynchonycteris > Rhynchonycteris naso. Next base: position 18,112,473 of record CM072996.1, read on the forward strand.
AGACCAACCATGGCATTTTTAAACAAGTTCTACAAATGATCCTGATGCACACAAGTTAGGGAACCACCTTCTCACCTGAGACCTACTTGTGAGCAGAACTAGGTTTGTGGTTGTCTGATTTTCTCGACTGTAATACAGACTAACACCCAGCACACAATGGCTCTCACTTATTGACTGGAAAACTTTTCAGGGGTAGTTTTATGCATCTTTGATTCCATCAAGTGTATTGAACATAATGCCCAGCACATGGTGGACCTCACTTATGGAATAGAGGTGATTTCTGGGACAGTGTCTTACCAGTTGTGATGACCATCAACCTTGTTTGATATTTCTAACTAAGTTAATCAAAGAAACAGATAATTCCACATGGGTGAAATTGTATATCACAGCTGTTTCTCCAGCACACTTCTGCAAATTAAGAGATAGGGTCCCAGAGTTGCTAAAACTGTGAGCTCCTAGCATTCCCAACTGTTCGAGGCCAGATTTAAGGAGTATGCTACTGGCATCATTGCTGCAAATGTCTGAGCTCAACAATACTGCCTCATAAAGTGACTTCAGACAGGCTCTGGGACAGAGATTTGCATGTTGGGAGTTTATTAGGAAGAGCTCTAGGGAGACTGACTGGTGGGGACTGAAGGTGCTAGAACTGGGCAGAGGGAAGAACTCTGCTGCAATGCAGTCACAACAGAGGTCTGAGCAGACCCCACCAGAGGCTCTGGAGCTGGGGTGGCTCTGTAGCATCATTCCACATGAGGCAAAGGGCCAGGACTTTGAAGCTCACATTGAAGAGTCATTGGGAATGGGCTGACTCGTGACCTTGGCTGAGGAGTCTTCCTACCATGCAGGACAACTGGTAGCTGGTAAGCTGATGGTGACCAGCGATCTCAACCTCTGGACAAATAAATCCTTTAGTCCTGAAGAAGGCTTTCTGCCTGGCACACCACAGAATCCAACACACCAATCATCTTTAACTATCATATTTACAGAATGTGTGGGTTGAAGATGGTGCAGTGGGTTGTAGTTATTCATAGGTTCTGGGATGTGGATTAACAAATCTAGATCATGACTCTTCTTTTTACCAGCTGCATAACCTGCTTAAGTCATTTAATTTTTCTTAACCTCAGGTTTTCTTTTGTAAAATGGTTATTGACAATGCCTGGCTCCCAGGACATAATATACACAAAGTACCTCTGTCTCCTCACCTTTCACCTTTAAAGGTAATTCATGTCCATTTGACATTCATTCACTCATTGTGTTTTGGTTGGTTTGACTTATTATACTATCGATAAACTAAATGACTTGGAGGTGGTTACAGTTGTATCCCCTGAACATGTTCTCAAAATTGGTACCTTTAAAATAATAGATTTTATAGGCAAAAAATGAACAGGTTTTACAAACAAAATGAGAAGTAGTTGTAGGAAGCAATGTGGAATAAATAACCATTTCTTTAACAAATATTTGAGTAGCCCATACCCTGTTCCAAGCCTGTTCTGTATGATTGAAATTTATTGGAAAACATAGAAGGTAGAACTTTTCTTTCTTTCAGAGTGCATCTTCTAAAAGGTAGTTATGTTTTATTTAAACAGTTAAAATAAATGAATGAAAAAAATTAAAAAGTTTAAGTAACTATGGTGGAAAACAAGGAAATTTTGAGACAAGATGCAAGTTACACTTTAAAATAGAATGGTCATAGTGAGCTTCATTAAGAAAATTACCTTTGAATAAGAACTGAAATGTAGGAGCTAGCTTAGAAAGTAAAGAATTTCAAGTCATGATAACGGCCAGTGCAAAAGTCCTGAGGCAGAAGCAAGCCTGTCATATTTGAGGTGTAACAAAGAGTCCAACTGGGAGACAAGTAGAGAAAGTAATCAGGGGGTAGCATCTTGACTTTCTTAGCCTCTGTACCCACCCACAACATAGTCCTCCCCTCCTCAATACCTTCTCTGTGCTCTGCTGGAATGGAGTAGCCTCATGCTTTTTTTAATGTCCCTTTTCATTTTCCAAGTCCTACCATAAACAGCAAACTACATATAACATGGCATTTTATTCCAGATAGAACTCTTTTGCTATAAAAAGCACAACAGAAAATTAAGTCTGAAAAAATAAAAATCACCAGGCTAGTATAAACATAAACACACAACACACACACACACACCTGAGCAACAGATAAGTCCGGAACTGACAACTCAGATGAGCATCTATTAGAGAGCTCAAGGCTAATTCTTCATCTTGTTTCAGACTATCCATGGAAGTCACTAAGAGAAACTGAGCTCTTGGATATCCACAGCTTGAATGTTTGATTTTGGAAGGGAATTTATAACATGGAAGGAAAAACTAATGATTTGTGCTGCTAATAATGCTGCCTTTCAGACTTCTTCCCCTATGATCTGGATTCCATTTGGATTGAAAATTTTGGGAGGTGTACTCATATGGAGCAGTTCCCATTGTTGAAATTCATACTCAAAACTCAATATCCTGGAAGATTAAAATCTTGACTTTCGTATTTCCTGGGATCTCATTTCTGAGTATTTATGAGTAAGAAAAGTTCTGGATTTTTCCCCCAGGTCCAGCTGGAGCTACATAAGATCAGACCTTGAAAACAGTCTTTGCTGATTGTGGTTTGGTGCATGTAACTGCATTTTGTTCCACTTGAAAAAGCATAGTTTTGGTCCCTCTGATTTTTACCCAGTATCTCTAATGTTGACAAAAAAGGGACCTGACAAGCTCAGTGGAGACCAGCATGATGGGCCATAGAAACTCAGAGACTAAAAGTAACCATATAGAATGGTCTGAACAAAAAATTCTTATATATATATTACATATATATAGGTTTTAGGTGAGAGGATGGGAGATAGTGAGGCCAACTACCACCTGTGCCCTGCCCGGAATCTACCTAGCAACCCCATCCTGTGCAGATGCTTGATTACTGAGCTATTTTTAGCACCTGAGGCTGACATGCTTGAACCAGTGGAGCCATCCTCAGTGCCCAGGACCACACTTGAACCAATTGAGCCACTAGCTGTGGGAGGAGAAGAGGGAGAGAATGGGGGAGGGAGGGAGGAGAGAAACAGATGGTTGCTTCTCCTGTGTGCCCTGACCAAAAATTGAACCTTGGATGTCCGTATGCCAGGCCAACACTCTATTCATTGAGCCACTGAACAGAACAATGAACACAAAAATTCTTAAATAAATGGATGGGCAGTCACCACCAGTTTAGCCCTAGCCCTGTGGCTTACTTGACAAAGGTCAGTCTTTACCTTAAGGGAGCCTGTCTGTTGTATTTTTTGCATCTACAGTAACATACCTCTCATGAGGCCCACATTTATGTCTTATGGCTCTTGAATTCTCATCCTGTTCTTCACTAAGAGAATCCTTTATGTGAATAATTAAGAATCCAGCCTTCAGGCCAGGAAGTTTCCAGACTCTTTCACTCACTGGTTGTGTGACCTTGGACAAATTCCTCCACTTTTCTAAACCCTAATTCTGGAAAGTAGGAGTAATAACAGTCCTATCTTAATAAAATATTGATTGAACTTAATGAAATAATGCAGATACTTGTGTCTGGCACACAGCAAGTTCTTAAAGCTCATTATTACTATTATCATGGTTGTGAATATTTCACTATAAATACTATATAACTATGTTTTTTAAATTAGACATTAAAAATCAGCCAGTCAAGGAAAATAGCTCTGTGAAAATTAAGGCTGTAATTTCAACGCGACTATGGTATTGCTAATACATTTTGCTTGCAGATCATTCTTTTATTTTTAAAAGAAAGCAAGCGATTTCAATGCATTATTCTAATCCAGTGGTTCTTAACCTTTTTTGAGGTGCCGAACCCACCAGTTTCATATGCACATTCACCGAACCCTTCTTTAGTGATGAATAAAATATGATTTTTTTCCCCAAATTCAAGACATAGGTATATGTTTTTTTACTGGTGCACAAAATGAGCCGTGCATGAACATCACCTTGCTCAAAGAACAAAACCAACAAAGTGCATGAACTCACAACAAATTACGGTATTACTTTATTCTGGCCTCCGCGGCAGAGGCTTCTCTGAACCCGAGACCGACTCATCGAACCCCTAGGGTTCGATAGAACCCAGGTTAAGAACCACTGTTCTAATCTGTGTGTTGAAGAGAATAGGGCAGAGGATGGCAGAGAACTAAACCATCAGGCTTAACTGAGAAGCCATTGTAATTAAAGTGTTGATCTAAGAATAGAATTAAGGTATTTGGATTGTAATCAATATGTACTTGAAAGAGAGAGAGGACTTTCAAGTGGAAGCTAAAAGAATTCTCTGCCCTCAACAACTACCACCATGCACACTGTTCTCTCTAATCTGCTAGCAAAACACATGCGTAGAAACCTCTGGATCCAGGTTGCTTTTACTTGCTGCTCCTAGCTTGTCATGTACTCATTATAGCCTGATGCTTCACCCCCACCCCCACCCCCACAAAGGTAAAAAAAAAATAGGCTTGAGGGGTATATAACTACTCTGTGGCAATTTAGAACCTCATGGAATTTATAGTCTTACAGACTTGAATCTCAGCTCTGTCATTTACATTAGCTATGTGACCTTGCAAAGATTCTTAATATCTGTTGGGAAGATAAAATATGTTATGCTCACATTGTTAAAGATGGCGCTGCCCACATGGAAGCCCGTCGCCCAGGTGATATTAGTTGCCCTTCTTGCTTGGGATGGGCGTGATTACATTAATGTGTATTGGGGGCAGGCTGTGGGCCGGTAGGATCCTTGTAGCCTGTGGTTTGGTTTTAGGACTAAGCCTTTCCCACCCTTTTTGATGTAGGGTGTTGCACTCTCATGAGGAATCCCATTATGCCTCAGATAAGTGATTTTGTATCAGGGACTTCCTTGTTTGTATATTGAACTAAAGGTTTTGATTTCTATACTATAAAGTGGGGCAGACCAGGATCTTGCTCTCTCTGTTCCTGAGATTAGAATTAGAGAAAAGAGCAGAGAAAGGCTACATGGAGGAGGCCAGGAGAAGCAGCCATGATGGTGAAGTGCTGAGGGAGAAGCCAGTTTGAGCAGAGTTTGTGCAGGGAGAAGGAGATGGGAAACAGAAGTGAATAAGGCTGGTGAGCTAGAAACCTTTGATTCTAGGAAACTCGGATAAGTTAGTGGCTTTGGGAGCCCTGAATGGAAAGGGAAGTGTTTTCCCACTGTGCGTATTTCCTGCCCGCCAGGTGCAAGCTAGGATTAAAGATGATGGCCCACTAGTTCTTGGCTCCATTGTTTCATTACTGACTGTCCGAATCAAATGTGAACCTGCATGGGCCAGGCGGCTGTGATGGTGGCCATGACTACTGGCTTTACAATATCTCTCAAAAATTTTCCCTCCAATCTAATGTGATATTTCTGAGAACTGAATTTACTGGTCCTTGAGTTCCTACCATGCACCAGACCAAATGAGAGCTACTTGATAGATATAGAGAAATCTAGACATGAAATCTAACCTTGGGGGATTTTGTCGTGGCAAGATCTATCACCATGAGTAAACAGAAGCACAAGGGATGCAAGCATGAAATGGTGAGATTCAGAGCAAGGATAGAAGTATGGCCAGGGGCTGCCATCGTGGCCATTCACATGCAGGTTCTCAAGGAATTCAGGCAGATGGTAGAGAAACAGCAGAATCGGACGATGGTGGGCCATTCTGTTTATTGGTGTCTCACCAAGACAGACAAGCCACAAGAGAAGACAAGGGAAAAGCAGAAAACCTGCTTTTCCCATGTAGGGAAAGGGATCAGGGAGGCCTCTGCAATGCAGGAACTGAGAGAGCAAGAGCCCCTGGTCTGCCTCATTTTGTAGTGTAGAAAATTAAAGCCTTTAAGCCAATATACAAACAAGGAAGTCTCTGATACAAAATCACTTATCTGAGGCATAATGGGATTCCTCGTGAGAGTGCACTACCCCACATCATGCAACAGTTATGGGTGTGGTGAAAAGCTTAGTTTTGAGAAGACATTAGTAATAGAAGGGAGGGAAAGGCTTAGTCTTAAAACTAAGCCTTAGGCTATAATGACTTTACCAGTTTATACCCTGTCTCCTACACCCAAAGTGAGCAAATATATACATCATATTTACAAACTTATTTGACCCACAATAGATAATTTAGACACATCAGAATGAGAGTCTGTCCTCATCCACTAAGTTACATTATTACTTTGCCTCCATCTGCCTCAGTTTCCTTATCCATATAGTGGGGAAAATAAAAATTATCCACAGGGCAGTTCTAAGGAATAAATATGTAGGTAAATCACATTGCATTGGTGTAAAGCCAAGAGCCGTGGCCACCATCACAACTGCCTGGCCTGTGCAGGTTCACATTTGATTTGGACAGATAATAATGAAACAATGGAGCCAAGAACTGGTGGGCCATTACCTTTAATCCTAGCTCGCACCCAGCGGGTGAGAAATACACACAATGGGAAAACACTTCCCTTTCCATTCAGGGTTCCCAAAGCCACTGACTCATCTGAGTATTCCTAGAATCAAAGGTTTCTGCCTCATCAGCCTTATTCACCTCTGCTCCCCATCTCCTTCTTTCTGCACAAACTGGCTTCTCCTTCAGCACTCTGCCATCTTGGCTGCCTCTCCTCTGCAATGCTAATTTCAGCAATGGAGAGAGAGAGCCCCTGGTCTCCCTTATTTTATAGTGTGGAAATTAAATCCTTTAAGCCAATATACAAATAAGAAAGTCTCTGATACAAAGTCATTTAACTGAGGCATGTTGGGAAGATAAAATATACTATGCTCACTTTGTAAAAGATGGCACTGCCCACGTGGAAGCCCATTGCCCAGGTGATATTAGTTGCCCTTATGCTTGGGATGGGCGTAATTATATTATTGTGTGTGGGGGACAGGCTGTAAGCAGGCAGGGTCGTTATAGCTGAAGGCTTAGTTTTAAAGACTAAGCTTTTCCCCACACCCTTGACTGACTGCATGATGTAGGGTGGTGCACTCTCATGAGGAATCCTCCCATTATGCCTCAGATAAGTGGCTTTCTATCAGAGACTTTCTTATGTGTAGATTGGTTTAAAGGTTTGGATTTCTACACTATAAAGTGGGGCAGACCAGGAGCTTGCTCTCTCTCGGTTCCTGCTATCACCATTGCAGGGGCCTCCCTGATTCCTTGCTCTCCATGGGAAAAGCAGGTTTTCTGCTTTTCCCTTGTCTTCTCTTGTGGCTTGCCTGTCTTGGTGAAACACCAATAAATGGAATGGCCTACCATCCTCCGACTCCGTCGTTTCTTTACCTTCTGTCCGAATCAAATGCAAACCTGCATTGGCCAGGTGGCTGTGATGGTGGTCATGGCTACTGGCTTTACATTTGGCGTAGTCTGTGGCAGGATTTGGAGATCAGTATGAAGCCACCATCACCTTTGAGTGGTGGAGTAGAGAACTGGCTGCTGCCATGGTACCCCATAGCTGTCCTTTTGGGGACCATAGACTGGCTTTCTTTTATAGCCATACATGGGGAAGCCAAGAGCTCTGTGGAAGAGGCTGTCCATGACCTGCAGGCTGAGCAGTGGAAGTAGCTGGAGCAAACGTGAGATAAAGAGATGCTGACCCTGAAACTGGATCAAGCACTGGAGGAGGTCAACCAGGTTCATGAGATTCACTTGGAAATGGAGTAGCTGCTGGAGAAGGAATCACAGGTTCATGAGTTGCAGATTGCCCTGGACGTTGTGGAGAGCCAGCAGCTGCGGGAGGCCGGGGCTGAGACCGGAGCCGGGGCTGCAGAGCAGAAGGCATTGGCGGTGGCCTGTGGCTCGAGCCTGGCAGCAGGAGCTAGCATTTCCAGTTCCTCTTTGGAGGATGAGGAGAATAGGGCTGGAGTTGCGATCTACAGCCTCTAGAAGGTGAGAGCCCAGCAGCAAGGAGTAGCTACGATCCTGGTAGGTCTGTGATTTTGGGACATAGGGATGGATGCCATCATGCTCTCCAGAGCAGAAATAGAAATGCTGACTGCCATTGCCACGTGCTTCTCTTTAGGACAGTGTGAGGCCTGCCATGATGTCAGGAATGAGTGGGGAGGGTAAGGCCCCATGTGACTGGACTGATTTCCTGGACTACGATCAGACTGAACACTGGCTCCTTTGCTGGATGGACTTATGGATTTCGGACAATGTAAAATACCCTGATGGGGATGGGGGACGGCTTTGCTGGAGACCCTTCTCAAGCCCCAGGAAGCCTTTCAAATGGCAAGAAAGATGGCCGAGGATATTTTGCGCTTTTGGCAAAGTGCTCAGAGACTGGTGAAATGTACCTTTGTAATTGTTGAAATTGTATGATTTGTCATGTTGTAATTTGTGTAATGTACCTATTCCTTGTACAGGGATTCAGTGGTGTAGATTGTGGGTAATAAAGTGAGCATATTGGTGGATTGTTGGGCAGATAAAATGTATTATGCTCACTTTGTTAAAGATGGCACTGCCTACGTGGATGCCTGTTGCCCAGGTGATAATAGTTGCCCTTATGCTTGGGATGGGCATAATTATATTAATTGTGTGTGGGGACAGGCTGCTTACAGAACCTGGCTGTAAGCAGGCAGGGTCGTTATAGCTGAAAGCTTAGTTTTAAGACTAAGCTTTCCCCCCCACACTTGACTGATTGGATGATGTAGGGTGGTGCATTCTCATGAGGAATCCTCCCATTATGCCTCAGATAAGTGGCTTTGCATCAGAGACTTTCTTAGTTGTAGATTGGCTTAAAGGTTTTGATTTCTACACTATAAAGTGAGGTAGACCAGGAGCTTGCTTTCTCTCGGTTCCTGAGAAGAGTGATTATGTTCTAGGAGGAGCTCATGCTGTAGGAGAACAGAGAGTAAAACCACGTGGAGGAGAGAAGCAGCCAAGATGGCAGAGTGCTGAGAAAGAAGCCAGTTTGTGCAGAGTTTGTGCAGAGAGAAGGAGATGGGGAACAGAGGTGAATAAGTCTAGTGAGCTAGAAACCTTTGATTCTAGGAAACTCGGATAAGTCAGTAGCTTTGTGAGCACTGAATGAGTGGATTTTGGAGCCCAGTGTGTGTTTTTACTTGCCCACAGGGTGCAAGCTAGGATTAAAGCTAATGGCCCACCAGTTCTTGGCTCTGTTGTTCCATTACCGAAGGTCCGAATCAAATGCGAACCTGCATTGGCCAAGCAGCTATGATGGTGGCCATGGCTACTGGCTTTACAAGGCATTAATGGGATTCCTCATAAGAGTGCACTACCCCACATCATGCAACAGTCAAGGGTTTGGGGAAAAGCTTAGTGTTGAGAAGATTTTAGTATTAAAACAGTGGAAAAGGCTTAGTCTTAAAACTAAGTTTTAGGCTATAATGACCCTGCCTGCTTATAGCCTCCCCCTACCCCCAATGAAAACTATAAGCAAGCAAACATATACACCATATTTGTAAACTTATTTGACCCAAATTTGGGGATTTTTTGCCCATAATTGGTCAAATAAGTTTGTAAATACAATGTATATGCTTGCTAGCTTATAGTTTGCATTGGGATCTGGGCAATGTCAGATATAGTGGTCTGTGAGGTTGCAGGGCACCTTCCTGATTGGGAGGAGCCATTGTCTTGCTAATGTTTACTGGAAGAGAGATTCTGTCCCCACCACCAAGAGGAACAGGAGGGATTATTTTTTCTCAACTCCCTGATCCCTTGCCCTCCATGGGAAAAGCAGGTTTTCTGCTTTTCCCTTGTCTTCTCTTGTGGCTTGCCTGTCTTGGTGAGACACCAGTTAACAGAATGGCCAACCATCCTCTGACTCTGCTGTTTCTTTACTGTCAGCCCAAATTCAATGAGAACCTGCATGTGAATGGCCACGACAGTGGCGGCGGCCCCTGGCCTTACAATAATTATGACTTAAAAAGTGATAGCTGTTTTATTTATTATTGTTGTCATAGTTGCAGTATAATAATGGTTATCTGTTATTGAAGGGAGTGGGCAGGAAAAGGTGCACAGGTTTTCTGGATAAGGAAACAACCTGAGCAAATGTGTTTGGGCTGGAACCCAAGATGTATTGGGGATGGGGCTTTGAATATGGATGAGAGCTGATAGCACTTTATAAATGGAAGAAGCAGAAAATAAATGTGGGACCTGAACCCCATCCCCTGCCTCTACCCTTTATCCCACACTCCTACACCAGTTAAGGCAAAACAAAAATAGGAGAAGGTGCAGATTCTGATTTACCTCAAGGCAGCCCTTTTCCTCCATCCCTATTGTAGGGTCGATGATGAACATGAACCTTCCCCCTCTCTGGCTGCATGATGCTCTGGTTGTAGATCCTGGCCACAAGCCATGGGACCAAAGTGTGAAGCCAGTAGTCGAGGCCAGGATCACAGCCGCCTGACCCGTGCAGGTTCACATTGGATTCGGACAGATGGCAATGAAACACCGGAGCCAAGAACTGGTGAGCCATCAGCTTTAATTCTAGCTTGCACCCAGCGGGCAAGCAAAAACACACACTGGGCTCCAAAACCCATACATTCAGTGCTCACAAAGCTACTGACTTATCCGAGTTTCCTAGAATCAAAGGTTTCTAGCTCACCAGACTTATTCACCTCTGTTTCCCATCTCCTCCTGCACAAACTCTTAACAAACTGGCTTCTTCCTCAGCACTCTGCCATCTTGGCTACTTCTCCTCCACATGGCCTTAATCTGCTCTGCTCTCTAATACTAATCTCAGGAACCCAGGAACCAAGAGCGAGAGCAAGCTCCCGGACTGCCCCAGTTTATAGCATAGAAAATCCAAACCCTTAATCCAATCTACAGACAAGAAAGTCTCTGATACAGAGCCACCCATCTGAGGCATAATGGGATTCCTCAGGAGAGTGCACCACCCCACATCATCCAATCAGTCAAGGGTGTGGGGAAGAGCTTACTCTTAAACTAAGCCTTAGGCTATAATGACCCGGCCTGCCCACAGCCTGTTCCAGAACACACATTAATATCAATAAACTTCCATGTGGGCAGCGCCATCTTTAACAAAGTGAGCATAATATATTTTACCTGCCCAACACAAGGGTAGTAAAACTGTAAAGTTTTACTAAGAACAATGGACTGAGTCACCAGATAAATAACAAGAGACAACACAGAATGGTGCAAACCCTTCTCCTTATCCCCTGCTCACCTGCTTGCTGCACATAGACAAAGAATTTTGCTTGGGTAACTGCCCTGGGCTTTGGTATTTAAACCACAACCCAACCTAGTGGGGCGTGGAACTTTCACCAATCTGCCGCCATTTGTGCTGCCCCTCTATGTAAGTGATAAAGGCCATATCTGTTCCATCTGGTCCTCCTTGTGGCTTCTTTGGGATATCACAATACCAGACTGATTTCCTGGGTCTGGACCTCCTGCCTTATGCCTATAATTAGGACAGTGAATTAATCCTCTTATTATAGAAGTTCTAGTAAGCAGAAAAAGTGGGAAAAAAGAGAATTCAAAGAAATAATCACAGAATGCCTCTTGGAAGTTTCCACCAGTTTATTTTTCTCTTGGTTCAGGAACTAATTGGGTGTAGGGTACAGCTTTCCTGTAGGTCGACAGAGGTAAGTGGAATAGGATGCCAGAACATCAAAACAGAGTTCAGCAAATGGGCTCAGTTCCTTCTTTACATCTTGGAAAACTGAGGATCAAGATGGGGGCAACTTGAATCCGATCATACAGCAGAAGGCAGTAAAAATGACAGCAGATGAGAACCCAGGGTGTGTGGCTCCAAACTGAGTGCCAGTGATCTGCTATCACACTGTCGCCACCTCTACAGCACATGATAATGGAATATTACAAAGTGTTAAAACTTAGAGAAAGATGCCTAGAAACTCCAATCTCCTCAGTTGATAGATGGTAATTCTGAGCCCCAATGAGAAACGACTTATGTCAGGTAGCAGCAAATGGATGGCTGAATTAGAATTCAGGTCTCTGCACTTAGTGTACTTTCCACCGCCCAGCCTCATACTTCTACAGAAAGCCCATGGGCTGCAGCATCAGGAAAGAGATCTCTCCTCCGCAAGGTTTCCTGCAGATAGACCAGGGGTCAGCCTGGGAAGCCTTAAGGCTCACTGCTTGGGGTGGCCATACCCCAGGCTGGCTTCATGTGCCTCCCACCCAAGTAGCAATTCCAATGAAATAGCTTACAAAAACACAGTGGAACGAAATGAGGTCTTTTATTAAATCTGATCTAGGATTGTTGCAGGCTGTCTTATCTTGGCCAGTTCAACATCTTAATATCTTGGCTTTTAAAACATAAGGTAAAGCCTGACCTGTGGTGGCACAGTGGATAAAGTGTCGACCTGAAAACACTGAGGTCACCAGTTCAAAACCCTGGACATGCCTGGTCAAGGCACATAGGGGAGTTGATGCTTCCTGTTCCTCCCCTCTTCTCTCTCTCCCTTCATCCCTCTCTAAAATGAATAAATAAAAAAATATGTTAAAAAACCCCATAAGGCATAGGTGTTGAGCTTGCGTGTCCAAAGAGCCCCAACCACTGGGCCCAGGGTGAGCCATCAGCCAGGTGCTCTTTTCACCTAGAGCACCTGCCAGCTATGTGTTCTTGGCTAAATCTGCTAGGAGAGGCAAGCTGTTCAGCTCCTTGTCCAGATAGTAGTAAAAGAACCACAACAAACAGCAGCATCTGGAAATACCTAATTGGAATTGGCACAATCACAGAGGAAATGCCGGGTGGTATATTAAATTTTTCCTGCAAACTGCAGCTCTGTCTTTAAAAGGGAAAAAAAGAAACGTAATTGCACACAATGTTCCATATCTCGATCTTAAAAGGAGGCTCAATTTTATTTTATTTTATTTTTTTCCCAAAGTTAGAAGTGGGGAGGCAGTCAGATTTCCATATACGTCCAACAAGGATCCACCTGGCATGCCCACCAGGGGGTGATGCTCTGCCCATCTGGGGTGTTGCTCCATTGCAACTGGAGCCATTCTAGCACCTGAGGCGGAGGCAATCAAGCCGTCCTCAGCGCCCAGGGTCAACTTTGCTCCCATGGAGCCTTGGCTGCGGGAGGGGAAGAGAGAGAAAGAGAGGAAAGAGAGGAGGTAAGGTGGAGAAGCAGATGGGCACTTCTCCTGTGTGCCCTGGCCAGGAATCGAACCTGGGACTTCTATACGCCAAGCCAATGCTTTACCACTGAGCCAAGCAGCCAGAGCTGAGGCTCAATTTTTAATGTCCAACACATAGTTCAGAGCAAGGTACACAATGGGTTTGTGACTTATTTTCGTGGTCTTATTTACTGATCACTACTCAAGTTACAAAAAGAATTTAAACCAAAGGATTTGTAATTTTTCCTTTCCAAGTTTTTGGAACTTTTGGTCAGACCCAAAATTTTCATTGAGTGGCCCATCGCTGGGCTGGAAATTTGGGGGTGGGCAAGCAAAAGAAAGGTGTGATCCTTGGCTTCAAGGTCTAAATCACCCAAAACAAAGATGTAATAATAGTAATAATAATAACAACTTAGATGTACATGCTATGGTTTATCAAAATATTATCACATGCTATAACCTAATTTAATCTTTTCAGGATTTTTTTTCTAGCTCACATATGATTAAACTGATACTGAGTGAGGAAAGATGGTCCAATCAGGTTCACCTGGCTGGCAGTGAATAGAACCAAAGCTGAAATCTCAGAATCTTCGAATCTGAAATCAAGTCCTTGATTGACCAGTGTGGGCTCTAAGAAGGAAGAGAGGAAGAAAGGTTGAAACAGTTTAAGAAGGCTTTACGAAAGAGAGGATAAGATGGACTGGGTATGGTACAGTAGAGTTTGGTGTTGGTGGAACTGAGAAAGATACGCAATGTGATGGGGGACTTTCTGTACTTTCACAGAACATACCGATCCAGTTTATGCATATTTCCTATGTCCACGGTGCTGAATACCTCTTGCAGGTCAGACACTTGCCTTGCTCCCTGGCAAGAGTGTCCCTGCTGATGGATCAGAATATCGATATGGTCACATAGTCCAGCCTTCATCTCTCCCCCAGGTGAGGGCTTGGCTTTGGCCACTGCCTCCGTTAAGTCAGTGCTAGTTAGAACCATAAGAGCTTCAGATATGATAGGATCTACAGTCTCCAGCTCCACAGTGGGGCTGGACAGTAGAGCCCAGAAGTAATGTCCATAGGGGAGACTTCTGTCAGTGCAAAACAGAAGGTGGCAAAGATGCTGGGAGATCATTTTCCCGCATTTGGCAGGTTATTCTGAGATGAGAGGTTCCATGTGGAACTTCTCTGGAGAGGTCCTAAATGACCAAGCAACCAGCGTGTTTTCATGAGAAGTCATGGCTAGCATGAAACCAGCGTGTTTTCATGAGAAGTCATGGCTAGCATGCTCACACACTGTCCTGTAATGACTCCCCCTTGAAATACCTTCTTTGCTTTTTAGCCCCCTAGAATAGCCAACTCTCCTTACTTTTCTTATTCTTCCCGTTCATCTTCTCAGTCACCATCGCTAGTTTTTCTTTGTTAGACCCTCTTAACATTTGAAATTCTTAGGTTTCAGTCTTTGGAGCTTTTCTCATTTGGGCTTTTTCTTTTGCCTGGAAAGGGGCAATATGCCTATTGCTGAGGATCTCAAGCATATGCCTCTAGCCGAGACCTGTTTCCTAGTCTTCAGACTTGTATAGTCAACGGACTTCCAGATCAGCATCTCTACATGGATGTTTAATCAGTATCCCAAACTTCACATAACGGAAACCAAACTAAGCGTCTTATCCGCATACACTCCACAGACAGACAAGTCTGCGCTCCCGCACTGTCCCCATCTCAGGAAATGACTGTCTCAGCCTGCTGCTGCTGACTTACCTTTGACAGCTTCCCTGCCTCTCCCCCACCCCACCCACCGCCTATCACTCAGGGGACACAGAACTCACTTCTTCCTTTCCTTCCACACTGTTCACTCTGGAGCAAGGTGCCGCAAACTCGTGCTGGGTTCCCGCAGGGGCTGCAGGGCCAGTCTCTCTGCTGCCACTCTGCCCCTTATTTTCAACTCAGCAGACTGAGTGGTACTTTTAGAACATAAACCAGATGATATCTCTTAACAAACAGCTTAAATTTTCCATCTTAAGCAGAACAGAAGTCAGTCCTCAAGATGACCTGCAAAGCTTTCTTGGATCAGCCTCTCCAAGTCTTCAATAACCCTTTCCCGTCTCCCCACATCGGCTCTCTTGGCCTTCTCGCTTGTCTTCAGAGGCCATGGCTTTGGTCTCTGGGCCTTTGCACTTGCCCTCCTTAGCCTAGAGAGGATGAGGGGACGTCCCTAGATAGACGCCTGACTCACTTTCTATAGCTGCGGGACTTCGTACAAAAGAAGCCTTTCTCACGAGGCCCATCTTGACCACCCTCGTTCACGCTGCCACACCACGCTGAGCTCCTTTCCCTGCATTACTGTTCTGGAGAACACGTCACCCAGGTGGTATGCTATATATTGTCCTTATTTACCTGGTTGACAAGTCAACATTCACCCTCTCTCAGTAGGTGCCACGAGTCTGGCCCTCCCTCCTCTCATGTCCCCAGCCCTTGTAACTGTGTCTGACACAGGAAATGTGCTCCGCAGACATTTGTTGAATAAGTGAGCACTTTGTTTACACCGGGTGTTCTGTGACTGTCTCCCCTTTGGGACGGGTGTTTCCCACCTGCTGAGGTGACGAGGAAGGTGTAGCTTAGAGCCTAAGTGGCAGCCACATCTCTCACGGGCAGGGAAGTACAGCACATCCTTTACAGCCCAGCCACAATCCTCCCCACTACCAAGGAGGCAGCAGGCACACTGCTGCGGGCCCAGTCCCGGCTTACAGAAGGCCCCCAGTCCCTTCCATCAAGTCTGCAGACGCATAAGGGAGGTAAGACATTCCCAAGTAGCTGCTACAGTGGGCAGGCGGCAGCGAACCATAGAGCGCCACCATCTGTGCGTGCAAAGGGAAGGAGTATTAGTTGGAAAGGCTTGACTTCTGCATTTGAGCCCACTCTGAGTGGCGTGTTTCACTAAACAGTGATGAGAGGGAAGGGGATATTCTATGTGGAAAAAACAAAAAGAAAAACAAATAAAATGATTGTTACCCTGGGAAGGTGGGACCCACCTGGCAGGAACAAATTCTGGCAGCAGTGGCCGAGCACTGGGCTTTCATGCAGCCTCTGACGGGCAGCATGGTGAGCAGACCCCAGGGCCAACAGAGGCCTCATGGAGCGAAGCACTGGGCCTCTGCCGTGGGACAGCGTCTATCGGCCCTATCGCATCTCAGAAACCTCTTCACCCTGATACAAAGTACAGATGACAAAATGTGCACGCAAGGGATGCGAACGGTTCTGGACGGCTTCTGTACAAGCGCCGCTTAGTCCAGAAGGGAGATAGCAACCTTTTTTACTATTATTTTAATGGCAATCCATGGGGCTGTTTACTGAACGAGGGATTCTTGTGTGACTGGCCCTCAGTAGACTAAGAAAACCTAACCAGGGTGTGACTGGTTGCTCAGCACTCTGAGGTATGCCTAGTTCATACTTAGACATAACAAAGCATTTCATTAATAAACAACTCATTTTGTTGACATCACTTCAACTCTCCAGGTTTTAAGATGCACTTTATTTTATTATTATTTTATTAAGATGCATTCTAAAAGGATCATTTTGCCTGTGTTAGATAGGACATAGGATGTTGGGCTCAGTGACCGTTGAGATTCTTTGTGAAGTTATAGACCCTATGACTCCACAGCACTTCAAATGCTCTTTTATTATACTGCTCACAAAAATCAGGGGATACTTCAAAATGAATATGAAGCTATAAAATATCCCCCGATTTTTGTGAGCAGTGTATTTTATTTATTTTATTTTTATTTTATTCATTTTTTAGAGAGGAGACACAGAGTGAGAAAGAGAAAGAGAAAGAGAGAAAGAGAAAGAGCTCGAAGCATCAACTCCCATATGTGCCTTGACCGAACCAGTGCAGGGTTTTGAACTGGCGACCTCAGTGTTCCCAGGTCGACACTTTATCCACTGCGCCACCACAGGTCAGACAGTGAGCAGTGTATTTTAAACACAGTATTTGATGAAAGTCAGAAGATTGGTGGGGAGAACTGCAGAGTCAGGGAAAAGGGTGGAGGGTGAAGGAGCGGTCAGGTGGTCAACATGCTGTGCTGGGATCCTGTCAAAGCAGCTAGGGGTCCCAAGCAAGCCTACAGAGGGTAGGTATAAATTTAACACATAGAGAAAGTTAGAGTCAGGGCACTTCAGTCTTTACATCAGGCCAGCAGCCATGGGATGTGGGGCCTTGTAACCACTCTTAGTTGCTCATGTAGCCTTTCTTCCAGAATCCCCTGGGAACCTGCCCCCAGAAGCCTCAACCATCCTGTCCCAAAAGGGAGCATCCCCTCAAAGTCCTATCTTCCTGAGGTCGGAACAAGCACCAGCCAAACAGCCAGGCCATGGGGCCATGCACTCCTGCTTAGAAAAGGCTGCTGGGACATACATCTGGCTCTGTGCACATCTGGGGGTTGTGTCAGAGTCTTGGCAGGAAGGATAACGTTTTTTGAAAATGGGATTATATTTGTGGCTTTTTCACCAGCTTTGCAGAGAATGGGGTGGGATGGGAACAGGGAGAGGGAAGACATATCCAAAGCCAAGGTTACTTAACTGGGAGTCAGCAGAATTCATTATCTTAATTTAAAAAAATTGAAATAACCAAAGTACCCATTAACAAAGTGATTTATTTTAATCAGAAATATTTATTGGTCTCTTACTATGTGCCAGGGACAGTTCTAGACCCTAGAAATACCTCAATGAAACAAGACAGAAAAGTTACCCGTTCTTATGAGTTCAGGTTCTAGTGGGAAGCAGAGAAGATGAGGCTGAGGTTTATTTAAATGGTTCACTACTGTTTCTGGTATATAGCAGTAGCTCTATAAATTGTTGCTGCTTAAAAATGCCTAGTGGTAGGTAAATTCATGACAGCAGGAACCTTGTCCTGCACTACCCTTCTCATTTCTGTAGATACGTAATAACTATTTATTGAATGGCTAAATGAAGAAATGAAAGGATCTGCATTCTGGAATTGGATCTGCTAATTCAGTCCATGGGGGACTTAGAGAAAGCCACTGTCTCTTTCTGAGACTCAGCTCCCTACTTTGTACAGCAGAGAGGAGATGAACATTACCAATCACACGGCTTCCAATTATCGTCCCAACACAAAACCCCTCGACACCGCCCCGTCCAGAGAATTCAGACCTGATCCCACAGTCTCACAGGAATTTCTACAGGGTAAATACTTACATTTTCAACTTAACTGCTCACTGGCCTCCTACAAGACCTCTCTGTACTTGAGATAAATCAATCTAAGCATAATCTTCTAAATTTCCCATTTGTTTCTGGCCCCTAGTCCTTTGGCTCACAATACTTCCTTTACAGCAGTGGTTCTTAACCTTTTCTGAGGTACCGAACCCACCAGTTTCATATGCGCATTCACCGAATATGATTTTTTTTCCCCAAATTCAAGACATAGGTATATGTTTTTTTACTGGTGCACAAAATGAGCCGTGCATGAACATCACCTTGCTCAAAGAACAAAACCAACAAAGTGCATGAACTTACAACAAATTACGGTATTACTTTATTCTGGCCTCCGCGGCAGAGGCTTCTCCGAACCCCTGAAACCGACTTATCAAACTCCTAGGGTTCGATAGAACCCAGGTTAAGAACCACAGCTCTACAGGCTTTCCTCTCTCCAACAGTGGACTTTTTTTCCCCCATTAAAAGTTACAAAAATTTCAAGCTTATTCTTCAAGTTTCAGCATCCATCACCATCTCCAGGGAATACCCACTACCACCTCCCACACCCCGCACATCTAGGGTGGGGTTGGGACCCCTCTATTGTGCTGGCAAAGCTCGAACGGCTTGCCATTGACTTGTCATGGGCCACATTTAATTGTGATTCTCTGTTTTTGTGTATTTCTTTCTTCTGAGACTAGTGGCTATTTTATTCTCCTTTATGTCCCCAAAGATTTCCAAGTAGGTTTCTTATAATAGATGCTCAATAAATGTTTCTTAAATTGAACTAAAATGCCATCTTCTGCACTGTTAGTGAGAGAAATCACCTATTATTTTATAGTGGGTTCATATGAATGTTCACAAAAATTAGTTATTTTGCAAAGATTAAATTTTTAGAAGACACTTATCTAATGCAACATGCCTCACATATTGTCCAGCTGAAGAAACAGAAAACACTTAAAATTCTGGATGTTAAAAAAATCTTTCATTCCTTGGTAAGCTGAAATGATATTACAAAATAATATCAATGCATTAAAGTGGAAAGCCAATTATACTTGACGTAAGTGGGTCCTAAATCCAATCTGTTATGTGATTTAGCTCCCTGCCTTCTCTTGAAGGCAATACAATTTAGGAGAAATGTTACTGATTTGGGAATGACACAAATCTAGATTCAGTTCTTATCTGCTTCTTTTTATAACTGTGAAGAAATAAAATGCATTTATATTCTCTAACATCCAGTTTTCTCATCTGTATCATGGCCCAGTTAGAGGTAACGCATGGGACATTCTTAGTATTTTATGAAATGATACAAGTAAAGGATTTAGCAATGCTTTAACCCCATTCATAGACATTTTTGCACCACCCGCTTATTTATAAAGTGAGGATCTTGGGGCCGAAGGCATTTAAGACCTTAGCCATATTTATGGACACACAGAACAACTGACAATAGTTGACATTCAATTTATGTGCTTATATAATAAAAATAAAAGCATCACAACTGCGTTTCTGTTGACCGTCAGCACTTCGTCTTGAAATGTATTTGACCCAGTTAGTGCAGAGTTTTCTGAAGAAGATGATGAAGGGGAGGAGGAAAAGGAGATGAAGGATGAAGAAATAAGAAGAAAAAGGAAGGAGAAAGATGAAGTAATAGAAGGAAGAAGAGGAGGATAAGAGAAATTAAATTGCTATAGAAAGATGATAAAATTTAAATATTTTTTAAAAAGGAGCATAAAATGTGATAGCCTTGTTACTGAGCCAAAGAAAATGTTATTACTGGGAAATATTCTTTTAAATCTTCCAGTCTGGGGCAGTCCTAATAGATGTTGGTATCCACCAAAGAATACCACAAGAGGAAATTGGATGAAGTGGTTTTCATCCTGATTTTAAAAAGGCCTGGTGACATCTCTTAGGACAGTGCTTCATAACCTTTTTTGAGGTACCGAACCCACCAGTTTCATATGCGCATTCACCGAACTCTTCTTTAGTGATAAATAAAATATGTTTTTTTTCCCCAATTCAAGACATAGGTATATGTTTTTTTACTGGTGCACAAAATGAGCCGTGCATGAATATCACCTTACTCAATGAACAAAACCAACAAAGTGCATGAACTCACAACAAATTACGGTATTACTTTATTCTGTCCTCTGCGGCAGAGGCTTCTCCGAACCCGAGACCGACTCATCGAACCCTAGGGTTCGATAGAACCCAGGTTAAGAACCACTGTCTTAGGACAATGTACTCTATACTTGTGAATTTCTTGAAATTCCAAGACGGCCATGGCCTATGTTGCTGTGAATCAAAGTGGCTTAATTGCAAAGGTCTGAACTGGATTTCCTGACTTAGGTTCAAAAGTCTGATTTTTAAAATAGCTCATGGAAGTTAAAAATAACCAAGACTTGACTTCAGGGAATTACCCTTTAAAAAATTATTTCTTTAGATAGTGTCACATGTCTGTTTAATTCCATTTCATCATAGGCATGACCATTTTTGCAGGCTTAGTAAGGATACTCCTTTTAAACTGTAGTCTCAGTGACAGAGTGCTTTTAGGAGAGAACTAGACGCTCATTTAACTCTTTAGGAAAGAACATGGGGAAAAGTTGAACTTGATCTATGACCCGGAAACAGCTAATATGGCAGCAAAGGTTAGCCTTGAGAGACAATTGAGTCTGCCTGTGCAGTGGTCTCAGAACTGGGAGGTAACCACGTCAACAGTTTAGGACTTTGCTTTTCCCTGCTTGGTTTAATAATTTCATCAGCTGTTTTCTTTGTTTGTTTGATCTCTTTTAATTCACTTTATGTTTCTTTCATATGTTATGACATTAAAAACCAAAATGTCAAAATGAACTATAGATGCCTAAGGCACAGGTTTTCCTTTTTCTATTTTATTTTTCTTGTTCCTGATTATGAAAGGAATAGAGGCTCAGTGGAAAAAAAAAAGAAAAACAGTATAAAACATCCATATGCCATAAACCAGATGTGTGTATGAATGTCCAATATTATATAATATGTTGGCCTATTCCTAATTTTTAAGCTGTGCTTTTTTCTTGTCTTTAAATATTATTTGTATATTTTTAAAATAATAGTAATTATTATTGTTCTGCACAGCAAATGATTATAAAAATAATAATTATTATTAGTGAGAGGAGGGGAGGCAGAGACAGACTCTCGCGTGCACCCCAACTGGGATCTACCTGTCAAGCCCAATAGAAGGCTATGCAATGGGGCCCTTCCTCCATTGTAACTGGAGCCATTTTTTAGCACCTGAGGTGGAGGCCATCAAGCCATCCTCAGCGCTCGGGGCCAACTCGCTCCAATTGAGCCTTGGCTGCAGGAAGAGAGTAGAAGAGAGAGAGAGGAATGAGAGGGGAAGGAGTGGAGAAGCAGATGGGTGCTTCTCCTGCGTGCCCCGGCTGGGAATCGAACCTGGGACATACACATGCCAGGTCGATGCTCTACCACTGAGCCAACCTGCCGAGGCCTATTTGTATAATTATATACTCAGCTTTTTTTGTTGTTGTTGTCATTGCATTGTTTTTATTTTAAACCTCAGATAAGGCATGTAATTGAGTCAATATTACTTGTTATTGCATGGTAATTATAAGTGATTCTTTTAAGGTTCCATACTTGTGTTATTTTACTTTACATTTTCTGTTCCATTAATTTCCTCTCCTCTATGTTTTCCTCCTTGCCCAAAGCATCTAGACTAGTGTATTTGATGTTTCCTTAAGTATATATTCAATCTTAAAAAATATTTTATATATGTATACATTTTTTATTTATAAAAATAAAATTATATTTTGTTTTTCATTTTATTTCTTAATTTACTCAATAAATACTATGTTTTCAGTATCTAACATTTTTCTTCTAAGTACATCTAATTTATTTCTTCTGACTGTAACTCACCCCCATCATGAAAATCCTCTTCTTTTTCACCTGTCCAATCTTCTGGTAATGGACACTTAAGCTGGCTCTATGTCCCTATTACCACATTGTTATGAATAAATGTGTCATGTATGTACCTTAACAGACATCTGTACAACTTTTTCTGGAGTAGTTACAAGAACAGGACTCCTGGCTCCCTGGATATAGACATATGCAATTTCATGCAGTGTGACCAGATTTGCTGTGCAGAATGACAGCACTTCAGGGTCCCACCTGTAGTATGGGCGGTGGGTTCTCATTTCACCTCCCTGATCATACACAGCAGTACACAATGGCTTCTTTTGAAAAATCTGCCAACCAACTAGGTATAAAATAGTATATGTTCTCTGCTTGCAATATCCTTCCCCAGACATTCACCAAGCTCAAGCTCTCTCCTTCATGTCTTTGCTTATATGTCAACTTATAAGTAAAGCCTTCATTGAGGTCCTTTTCAAATTGTAACCCCCACAATTTTCTATTCTTTTTCTACTTTTTATTACATAGTAGCACTTTGTGACCTCTTACATGTTAATTTTTTGCTGCTCTTTCATATGTCCCTTAAAAAAAGCATATTCTTGGTTGGTCATAGGGTTCTGTATGTATCTACTGGTTCATATCTACTATTTATATTTTTGAAGTTTTAAAAATAGTTTTGATTAATTTTGAAGTCTACTTGATATATTAGAAGAATGTGTTAACACTCCAACTGACAAATTATTGCCATATTTATTTATTTCTCTAGTTCTTTTATTGTGGCTTGGTTAATTTTGAATCTGTCTCTTTGGCTACAAAGACATTTATGAATGTTGTATCTTTTGATCTATTTTCTTTTATTATGCTGTCATTATCTCTTATGTCACTTTTATATCAAATTATATTTTTCTGTTATGAAAATTACTACTTCAGGCCCTGACCAGTTGGCTCAGTGGTAGAGCGTTGGCCCACCATGTAGATGTCCCAGGTTTGATTCCTGGTCAGGGCACACAGGAGAAGTGCCCATCTGCTTCTCTACCTTTCCCTTCACCCTTCTCTCTCTCTCTCTCTCTCTCTCTCTCTCTCTCTCTCTCTCTCTCCCCATCCTGAAGCCATGGCTCGATTGGTTTGAGTGCTGGTTTGAGTGCATCAGCCTGGGAGCTGAGGATGGCTCTGTGAAGCCTCCACCTCAGATGCTAAAAATAGCTCGGCTGTGAACACGGCCCCAGACGGGCAGAGCATCAGCCCCAGACGGGGGTTGCCAGGTAGATCCTGGTCAGGGCATATGCAGGAGTCTGTCTCTCTGTCTCCCCTCCTCTCACTTGGAAAAGAAGAAAAAAAAAATTTCTACCTTAGCCTCCGGTGGTATATTTCTTCATAGGAACGCTTCCATACCTTTATGAACACTATGTGTAGTCTTTTGTTTTAAAATTTTCTCTGAAAGGTAATAAATGGATCTCGATGTAAGAAATACAATATGATAATCTCTGGCTTTTGAGTTATGAATTTAATTTATACACATTGAACGTATTATTATGTTGGTGTGATGCCACTTATTTCTGTAATTACTTTTACTTCCTACTTGCCAGGCTCTCTTTCTCTTTTTATTTTTCCTTCCTAATGTTCAGTGGACAGAGTAAATTTTATTCTACTCTTTTGAAAACTATGCATTCTATTGCATTCTTTCACATAATTAGAACCAATGTATTAAGAATTAGCATTGTACTGACTTTCTCATCAATTCTCAGGACTCAGAATGTGTATATTTTCCTCTGAACAAATGCCCTGCATACCCTCAGTGTGTTACTATATTAAATTTGGTCAGAATTGCTATACATTTGCCGTTTTATTTTTTTTTTAATTTTGTGAAAGAATTATCACTGATTAGGTTCCACAGATCTTTCTAGATAACTGATTATCTAGTTGGTGTAATAATTCCTATAAAAATGTCTTCAAACAGTATTTTTGTATTTAAACTACTGAGACTTTGTATGCCTAAGTCTGTTTACTTCCATTTGCATTTGACCTTGATACACAAGAGCTTTTAAATCTCTGAAAATATTTTTCCACTTTCCTCTTAGTTCCAGTGACGCATACCCACTGTTGAATTCAAGCCAATTTCCTATTACTTTGTAAATTATATATTTCTCCTTTAGAGTTGGACTGAATTATCTCTCTTTCCCTGGTCTTTAATTTCACCATACTCTGATTAGTTATTTGTTTATGACTCAGTTTCTTGTTCATTTTGCTTTCTCGATCCACACTATTTAGCATTCTGAGACTTTTTTATCTGAATGGCTACTTTTTAGAAAATTGCTTTGGGACATTCTCAATTGTTATTTCTTCAAATATGACCTCCTCTCCATTTTTGACTCTATTCTGATACTTCTGTTACATGGATATTAATACTTCTGCTTTTCTCCCCCATTTTTTTTTAACTTAAAAGAGTATATTTCACCTTTTTTTCTCTTTTATGCCTTCTAGGAATCTTCTTTGACCTGATTTTCCAGTCTACCACTTTATTCTCCACTGTATCCATTCTGCTACTCACTCTTGAATACTTTATTTCAATTATTTCATTTTGCCTATCTGATTATCTCCACTTTTTAAATAATTTCTTTTCTTCCTAATAGACTTTCTTATTACTCTGGGTATGAACGTTTATGTGTATGTCTATATTCCTAAGCAGAGCCAAGCTTTGTGAAGGCAAAGACCGTATCTCATTCACCCACATCTGTATCCCAGTGCTTGATAAGTATGAAGAATTCAACGAGTATCTCCTAAATTAGCCAAGTTACTGAATGAAGGAAAAGATACATTGCATTCATCTAATACATTTTCAAATGTTTTTAATTCTTAATATTTTCAAAGTATCTTTATTGGTTAGTGGCAGAGTTTTCTCAAGTTTATTTTACCAAAATTTTGTTTGTTGCTAAGTTTCTAGTACCTAGATTAGTGCTTGGCCTCTCATAGTAGTTTGAAGACATTTGTTGGATGATACAGGAAAGAACAAAGATAAGTTCCATAAAATGGTTCCATGGTACAGTGGGCTAAATGGTGGCCCCAAAAAGGATGTGGCCAACGTCTTAACCACTGGGACAGGGGATATTACCTTATAGGGTAAAAGAACAAATGCTACCCTGTATCACAAAAGATGTGACTACGTAAAGATCTGGACAGGAGGGCCTCGTCCGATTATTTCGGAGGGCCCTAAATCCAGTGACAAGTGGTTCAGAAGTAGATTCAGAGGAGGAGGCAATGTGACGAGAAGTCAGGGTGGAGGGATGCAGCCTCCACCCAAGGAATGCCAACAGCCACTGGAAGTTGGAGAAGCAAGCAACAGATTCTGTCCAAGAAGTTCTACAGGAAAGGTGGCCCTGCTGAGACACTGATTTCGACTTTTGGCTACAGGAACTTGAGAGAGTTAACTCTGTTGTATATTTGTGGTTCGTTTGTTACAATAACCAACGGACACTAATAAATATGGTAAAATGTTTTGGAAGCCTTTTATACAATGGCCCTCTCTCCACCTTTTAAAGATTTATAGTACTCATTAATATAGTAAAGAATCTATAAAGTCCTGTGAATTTATTTAGGTCAATGTTTTCAACACTTTTTTGAAACTGGCATTCTTCCCTTCCCTCTTCTTTATAGCCTATGTGACTATGGTTTTGCAGACTACACTTTAAAGACTACTAAATTAAATATTCTTCACCCTAAGTTTAGGTCAAAAATAGCTGCAAAATCATGACATACTTTTAGGACTGACTCTTAAAACAATCAGTACATTGTTAGTGATACTTTAATGAGATTATAGAATTCATGTTTTTAATAGCAAAATGGTCTTTGTAAGATATCATACATAGATGGGGATAAAATTATGAAAAATTTATATTTCATATATTTCTATTGCTATCAAATTTTATTATTGCTATCTCGTATTTCATGAACATCCATAACATTCTGTACAGCGTGTGGATCAGGACATTTCTTATATACTGCCCCAACTATTACTGTCGTTTACCTAAAGACAGCTGGGTTGTTACTTCAATAAACAGATAACTGAAAACTGTACTTGTTCCATATAGTTATTATAATTCACAATAAAATAAGTAGGGGTATGGATTTAAGGACAGGACATTCTAATCCCTAATCTATTGCATTTTGGAAGGAAGACATATTTTAAAGTCAGAAATGTGTGGGGTGAAATACAGCACAGTTCTTTAAAGCATCTCTGAAATATGAGAAATTACTTATTAATTCATTTAACCTTTTTATTTTTTTGCCAATAGTTGGTGAGATGCTCTTATATATAACAGGCATTGTGCTAGGTGCTGGTATTATAAACCATTTGGCAAAAATACTGAAGAAAATATTGTCTAGTTAATACCAAATATTTATGTTTGGGAAACGTGAGGTTCAGGGAAACGAAGAAACACATCAGTGATCACACAGTGAATTAAGAGGATAACACACTTGAACTGTAATATTAATTTAATACTTCTACTCATATAATGCACATACAATCTGTTTATGTTAAGGCTGAGTACAGATTTTAAAACTACACTTGTTTTTTACCCAATCATTTCAAATTTATTGATACTTTTTCATTGTCCAGTGAATGATTTATCTTGGTGAGCAGTTTATGTATGTATGAAAGGAATGTGCTTTCTGCTATTGTTGGGTGGAGTGTTCTGTAAATGCCAATTATAATATTTGTTAATAGTGTTGTTTGTGTCTTCTGCATTCTTACTGATTTTCTGTCTAAACGTTCTTTCATTACTCAAAGAGGAATGTTGAAATCTTCAACATAGATTTGTGTGTTTTCCTTTTTATTCCGAGTTCTTGATCATGAATTTTAAAACTCTGCTATTATATGCATGTACATTCAGGGTTGTTATTTTTTTCAGGAAAATTAACTCAACCACCATTATTATTATGAAATGCCCTTCTTTATCTCTACAAATATTTATTTTTCTGATGCCTATTTTGATGGGTATTAGTATAGCCATTCTAGTTTCCTTATAGTCAATGTTCACATTGTATATATATTTTTATAGTTTTACACCTCTTGCTTTTTACTTATACTTTTTAGCCTATATTTGTTTTTAACTTAAAGTGCATTGGTGTCTTATTTTGTTTCCCATATGATAATCTCGATATATTTTATTGGAGTGTTTCTATCTTTAGATCTTTCACATTTAATGTTAACTATTGATACTGTTGGTTTTTAGTCTACCATGTTGAAATTTGTCTAATTTGATCTTTATTCCTTTTTTTTTCACCCCATTCGTGGCCTTATCTTGTAGTAATTGAGTATATTTTAGTATTATCTTTTATTTCCAAAATTGGCTACAATGTATCACTCACTCTATTCTTTTTAGTCCTTGCTCAAAAGTTTACAATATGCTTTTTTACTGTATTACAGTCTACCATCAAATGATGTTATATCAATTCAAAGTAGCAAATATCCTTTTTCTTCTTTACCTGGCTAATTCCTAATTCCCTTTGAAAACTCACTTAAGGGATTATTTCTTTCTCCTAGGATCATATAGACATTTCTCCTCTTCTGATTACCCAAAGCTTCTGCTGTACTCAGTTCTAGTTCCATTACTTACTAGACATAACATTGAATAAGCACTCAGTCTCTACATTCCTGAGTCCTCTCACATTTAAAACAAAGACAACTATGTATAGTGCCAGGTGGACACTAGATTTGTCAGGGGGACCACTTAGTAAATTATATAAATGTTTAACCATTATATACCTGAAACTAATATAAAATAAGCTCGACTATCACCTGTAATTAAAAAATAAGAAAAACTCAACAAAATAAAAATAAATAAAACAAAGACACATCCACCTCTTGGAGTCCTTACAAGCATTAGATATTCCAAGTAATGTGTTGACTATTATTATTATTTTATATAATTACAGCCTTTTTTGCATACATTTTATTTACTGCTCTGTTTTTCTCTAAACTGGGAAAGCAGGTCTGTGGCTTATTTGTTGTATTTACAGTGCCATTACTCAAGGACCAAGATATGTGATGGGGGTCCAGTAAATGTCTATTGGGTGATGCAGATAAAAGGGTCTTCATTAGGAATCAAAAGATTCAGCTTTGCAACTGATCTGCTCTGGGAGGTCCCTTACCTTTCTACAAATGATTGAATTGGAAGATGGTTAAAACACTTTCTAATTACATGATGCTACTAAACCTATCAAACTATAGGATGGAACGCATTGGTGATTTTCATATTTCTTTCAAAGAGTTTATTCCAATTTCAGGGTCTGGTGCCATCCAAAAACAGGCTCTAAGATGTTTCCTGGCCAATGTGGGAATCCCGCGTACTAAGTGGAGTGATTGTTACTGATGCTATTAACAGTCTGAGTGTTGACTAGTTGCTGTGCAGCAACTGGGCACACAGAAACCCCCCTCACCCAAGAGGGGTGTGGAGAAAACAGCTGTTAGGCTTGCTTGCTGGTTTAGCAGCTGTAAGCACTTTACATGGTTAGTGTGTGAGCACATGGCAGCACCACGTGTGTATAGTCTATCTAAGGCTACGTATAGGTGCTTGCACTCAGTGTGGAGTGCCTGCCATTATGAGGGGCTGTTTTGCTGTTCGTTCGCTTTCTGCTGTAGGAAGGGGTTTTCCTCTGCCTGTCTGCTCACCTGCCCTTGCAAGACTTAATTAAATGGTAATGGCCCGACACTATCCAGCTCTGATGTTTTCCTACCATCTGCCCGAATCCAGTATGGACCAGCCTGGCCTCGGTCACCTGCATTACAGAAGATTTGTTTCAAAACCTCCTGTGGATGCCTGACTCAGCAGGTATTACTGAATCCAAAAGATGCAGTAAGTCCTCATTTAACATCCTTGACAGATAGGTTCCTGAAAATTGCTACTTTAAGTAAAATGGCAAATAACAAAAACCAATTTTACCATAGGCTGATTGATATAAACAAGATTTAAGTTCCCAAGGCATATTTCTGGTCATAAAGACATCACCAAACTTCTAAATAAAGACCCAGAAATATTTCTAATATTAAACATTGAAATAAATGTGAGCTATACATACACAATGAAGAAAGGTAAATGAAAAGGAGATAATTCTTTTTAATCTACTTATCTTCTTATTCCAGTTCAGGGTCGGCGGAGCGAGGCTGGAACCTCTCCCAGCAGTGCAGGGCATCAGGAAGGACCCACCCTAGACAGGATGCTCTTCCATGTAGGGCCACTCACACCCACCCACCGTCATTCAGACTGGGACAACTGGCCATGCCAATTCCCCTCACATGCACAGCTTTGGAACATGGAAGGAAAAGCAGAGTCCCAGGAAAAAACTCACACACATGGGGAAAATGTACACACTCCATACAGATGGGGGTCTCAGCTTCAAATCAATTATTTTTCTCCTCATCTATGATACAAAACGATATTGAATGAAATACAACAAGGACTTGTTATATTATGTTATTTTCCTATTCACACCTACCTATGATGAAGTTTAATAAGTCAGGCATAGTAAAAGATGAACAAAAACAACTCATAGTAAAATAGAACCATTATAACAGCATACTGTAATTAAAAGTTTTGTGAGTGTGGGCTCTCTCTCTCTGTCCCTCTCAAAATATCTTACTGTGCTCACCCTTCTTCTGATGACAATATGAAAATGGTAAACTGTCACTATAGCTGTAACCTTTGCAGTTTGAGATGCAACAGCAAAATTAGCACGGATTTGCTTTCCCTTCTTCACAGTTTCAGTAATAAAAGATCCAGCCTTACCAGCAGTCTTAGCAACCCCACACGTGATTGTTTCCTTTCATCATTAAGAGGAGAAATTCCGCCTTTTCACTGAAAAGAAGTACCTTATGGCTTCTGTTGGGCATACGCGAATGGCCAGCATCGCTGCTCTTGTGCTTTGGGGCCGCAGTGAAGTAGAGTAAGGGTGACAGGACCAGGAGCAGGACACTGCAGGGGTCACAGGGCTGCCCAAGATGGCTGCTGCGTGACGCATGGCCGGAGCATGGACAGCGTGGAGACGCAGCCGCAGCCGCCGAAACGGACCCGGACAGGTCAGCGGCCGGACGGAGCCCGACGTTCCGCTTTTCCCCTGCACCACTCAGAACGGGTGCCATTTAAAACGTGTGAGTTGTTTATTTCTGGAATATTCCATTGAGTATTTTCAGACTGAGGTTACCTGCAAGGAAGGAAACCCAGGAAGGGAGACTGTGGCTGAGGGGGAGCTACTGGACATGCTTCCTGCTCCTTCCGAACGGTCCCCAAGGTACGTCCATCAATCATTGTGGCAAAGTTGCACGTAGAGAAGCTGTTGTCTGTCGTTTTCATATGTTAAAAGTGACTGACTACCACTTGAGCAGACAGAAGAATAAGCCCCTTTCTTATTTCTTTTGTGTCTTATCTCCAGCAACCTAATTTAAAAAAAGAAAAAGAAAAAAGACCTTCCCTGAACTACAGCTGTTGAGACCTGGGTAATTCTGGAGCTCAAGATGCAGTTGATCCCTTCTGGAAAATTCCAAGAGCTGCTGTGTGGTCCTTTGAAGCAAACGGACCCCGAGTGCTGTATGACTGAGCTCTGTCGTTCAGTGGTTAGGACATTTAAGGTTCATTTCTCTATGCCTCCATTACGACATCTATAATGTCTACCTTCTATGAGTCCCGGAAGAATTACCTATGATAAATTCACAAGCCCTAGGTCCGTTCTAAATGATCAGGAAACGTAAGAGAAAAATCAAGCTTTGTGCATGTTTAGCATCTTCGCAGACAATGCAATCCCAGTTTGTATTCAGGGGATATAAACGATGTTGAAAATAATACAATTTTTATTTAAATGTTTTAGATCTCACAGGGCTTGGAGGGCATTTGTGCGAATGGAATTTTTCACTGTTCTGGAATGAAGAAGCAGAAAGAATTAAGTTTATTCTAATTTTGCTCCACTGTATATTTTAGAACTTGGAAGTGGGGAGGGTAGTTGTGTTTTTAAACACACACTCACAATTTCTTCCTTCAACTTTGTATAGTTGTCGTATTTCTCCTAAATAGGAAGTGCAAAAAAGA
Organism: Rhynchonycteris naso; assembly: GCA_037038555.1. Taxonomy (NCBI): domain Eukaryota; kingdom Metazoa; phylum Chordata; class Mammalia; order Chiroptera; family Emballonuridae; genus Rhynchonycteris; species Rhynchonycteris naso. The sequence goes on from CM072996.1 coordinate 18,143,721, forward strand.
AAACTAAACACCTTGGCTATAAAGAAAGGACACTCACATCAATCTCATATGGTTGTCATGAGGAATAAATAAACTAGAGTTATATGACTTGAGCTTCCCAAAGAGTCGCATGGTGCACAGAGGTGTGTGTCTTGGAGATAGCTGTGGGGTGTGAAGAATCATCAAGGGCTCTGAGGTCAAAATCCCTGATTTCCAGTTCCACCTCTGCTTCTCTGCCTGGTCTTCCCTGCATATCCGCGGACCCACCTCTTACAGTCTCCCAGTGCCAGTCATTTTGTGTATAAGCTGTGGTACCCCTCCGGTCTCCCAGGGCTGTCACGAGGAAGGGGTGAGATGGTATGGGAGACACGGCCTTCCACTGTAACTGGCAGCATCTTCTGCAAATGGATGGCAAAGAGTGCGTTCTATTCTAATTACAAGGAGAGCAGGTAAGTGGGAAATCCCTCCCCCCCAAACCTTGAAGAGCCTGCTGCTGCAGGACTCGGCCACCACAGGCACAGAGGGGCTCATTACTACGCAGCGTTCACACCCTGTCTCCAGAGCTCTGTGTTTTCCAGTCTAATGATCTCACACGTGCAATTAGCAACAAAGAAGAAACAAGTATTTGCTGTAAAGATGAGTTCCTTTACAAGAGGAATCCAGTCTGTTGGTTCACTCTGGGTTGGGTGCAAACATAATTTTCTCCCCAAGTCTCAGCTGTGACAATTCGCACAAGGGAAAGGGGACAAATGAAACGAAATTTCTGCTCCGAGTGCTCAGCTATCCCTGGCTTAAAAGAGGAAAGAAGGCAGACAAAGGAGAAAGATGCAACTAGCCTCTGGGAATGCATTTATTTCCCTTTAATATTCACATTCATTGACAATAAATGAAGACACTCATTCAATGAAATAATAAGAACAGAATAAGAACATCCAGAAACTTGAGAATACAAATGATGTCCTAAGAACTCTGTCTCTGTTATATGGCCTATTTTTCTGTCCTACCCATGAAAACCACTTTATACTTCATGCCTTTTGCTTCTGATTTTTGTGTTTACCTACACTTGAGAGCTTTGTTTTGTAGAAAGAGCTCTTCAAAGATGCCAGCCATGCCTTCTGCATCTCCTCGTTGCCGTGATTAGCACAGGAATGGACACAACCATGTCGCATGAGGGACCCTGGGGGCCCATGAAGTTCTGGTCCTCCTTCTTCCGAAAGGACACGAGACTACTGGAGCAGATGGAGAAGGGCCTGAACAGCACATCATGTGAGGAACTAGTGAAAGAATAAAAAAGACTGTGACCTAGGAGAATGGAAGATGGGGTAGAGATGACAAGGCAGCTGAGACCCAGTCAGCAAAAGCCCCTTATGGCTTGAGTGTCCAGACCTCGGGAGCCCAGTGATAGGGAGGATTCTATACCCCCACCTCTAAATGTCTCTGCACCCCTCTCCAACATGGACGGTTCTACATATTGTGGTGATTTTCACCTGTTGGGACTTAAACTTTTTGAATCAGAAAATCTGATCTCTTCTTGCACATCGCTTGTTTTGTCTACTCCTTAAGCATCACTCCGAGAAATGCGGGGTCTGGAGTGAGGGTGTTTGGCTTATATGAGCATGAAAATACAAAACAGTTACAAAGCTTTGTCTGGGCACATGATTTGTTTTTTCCATTTTTCCTACTGAGAATCACTGATTTTTTCCCCCCTCTGATGGTAGAGTTTTCTAAAACAGCATGATGGCATTTCTTTTTCCCTGAAGTCCCAACCTCAGAACTTTCCAAAGAATACACATTCCAGATTCAGTCATCAGGGACCCTTCATTGGACAGCAAATGTTTTGGTACAAAGGAACCCAAACAGAAGCAGTGGGGGAGAAATTTCAATTGCTAAGAACCTCACAAGAGGAGGGAGGGTGTTAGGTTTTCTACAACTACCGGATGTTAGGCTTCCAGGGAATTTTAGACACGAGAACTTGAGGTCCAAAGAAAAGTGACTTTCTTAAGGTGCCTCAGAGAGGTGCCTATGGATTATAGTGGGAGAGTGATGTCCGATGACCCATCCTGGGGACTGAACTGTGCCATTGAATTTCAGAGACCACTTGACTTCCCAAAGATTCAGAAACATAGCTGGACCCTGAGTGTAGTAGAGGAGCCAGAAAGTGGGAAAGGGGGAGGGGAAAGGTGTTAGAAACATCTGTGTTCCATCTCCATCATTTCCTAAAGTCAGTAAGTTAACCGTAAACTTGTGAATGTAGAGTGGTAGCCAGTAACCAGTCCCTGCACCTGGTAGGTAGCCTCAATAACTACTTGTTAACGGGGAAATGAGAAATAAGGACAGAAGTAGTCTTTTGCCCTAGTAACTTTTAGAAATCTAGTCTGAATATGAAAAACTAAAGGAGAAAGGAGAAAAAATGGGGTAGAAACCATAAATCAACGCTCTCTAACCTGACCCCGGGATCTCCTCTGAGGCAAGTGAAATTGGTACCATCTCTGCCTTCATGGTATGTGCATTCTATAATAATTTCTTGTGCCCCCTTTAATAAAGGAAATCATTCTTTAAAAACCACATCGATGTATTTCAGACTATGTTAAATTGAGGAACAGGTCCTATTATATGAGTACTTAATACTGGGTAAAGTGTTGCCCTGTCTGATTAGTACTTTGGGAGACTTAGGTTCTGCACCATAACTCCCTAGACAGGGTGTGCCTTGTCTCTGAGCCTCAGTGTCACCGTCTGTAAAATGAGCAGATTGAAATAGACGTCCAAGTCTTACTTCCCAGGTGTGGAATACCCGTCTCACCTGAGAGCTGGAAGGAGGTTTGTGGTATTTCGCTTTAATCTGCAATGCCACCTTGTGGTTATCAACAAGTACCGCACTAGGGACCGAGGCTGTGTGATGGTCTGTTAACATAGCAGCCAGGTCAGATAACCAAAGGGAGTGTGTGTTATTCCGTGCACGGGTGCAGGCGTTTTCTTTCAAGTCCACATTTCGTAGCCCTCGGAAGCCTCATGCCTGTTAGAAACTCCAACGATGTCCTCTGGTAACATAGTTTGGGGGCTGCCTGCTGGCTTGGAAAATGTGTCCACCACCAACATTCCTCACTCGCGTGTCCTTCCTCAAGTCTGCTGGACAATGACAGATGGGCGGAGGCCAGCGCAAGACACTGGAGACAGAGATGGAAACAAGACGAGCCAGGTTTCCAGGCCAAAATCCTCTCATGCTGACCATGGGAGAAGTCATTGTCATTTCCAGGGTGCAAGAGATCTGAAAATTCTCAAGCTTCTGATTCCATTTATTTCTTCTTTGAACCCCTTTCTTCTCCTCATGAATACTTCAAAGAAAGGAATGGGCATGCCCTGAGGAGGCCCCGCACCAGGTCCCGGATCTCAGTTACCTACCAGTCAGCCCTAAGTCTCTGACACTCGATCGAACACCCAGCTACAGGTTAGAATTTACCAGGTAAGAAGCTCTCGTAGGGTGAACACAAGTGTACTTGCCCTCTAATGGCAGAGACTAGGCTTGCAAGAGAAAGAGCTGATTTGAAATTATCCCATTCTTGAAACATCACGAACTCTGAGAATTCATTATTTCGGGATGGCGAGGAACACGGCATGACAAAAACGTCAGCTAAGGAATCCTCACTGGGTACCTGGCACTGAACTAAAATTTCATGTGCATTATTGATCCCCTCAATAACCTTAAGAGGTAAATAGCTTCATTATTCTGATTTTTATAGTAGAAAAAATATAACAAGGCTTATTAGTAAAGAGAAAGTAACTGAGCTCAGAGGCTTCCCAGCTAAGAAGAGGTGTTACCAGGATTTCACCTCTCTCTCAATCCCAGTCTCATGTTCTCACTGTGTCGCTCTGAGAGCTTGAGCCAGTCCTTAACATCTCTGGCTTCTGGTTTCCTGAGATCTGGCAGAGAGGAGATACAACCAAGTCAAACTCAAGGCAAAACTCGGGATCAGATGTTGCTGTCATGATTCTTCTAAAACTTAAGACTGTGTTTTGGGATATGTTGGTGGAGATTGAAGCTGAGGTTTGTAAGCCAGCACCCTATAAGGAAACTCAAGTCACCAGTTTGTTTCGTTTGCTCCAGTATCTGTTTTTGAATTTGAAAGATTGGCCCTCCAATCCCTCCTGATCCCTCCTGGCGTTCCTGTCTCCACCATATTCTGCTAGGTGCTTGCCTGCCTGAACAGTGATCAGGAGTCGGTGACCTTGGTTTCAGCCAGACCCAAGGTTTGAGAGGTTGGTAATCACAGTGCAGAGCAGTGTAGGGGCTAATCTCACTGCCGAGCCGCCTCTAGTGTTGTTATTATTAAGGCTTTGGTGTCACACTCTGTTTTTCGCTGTGGATAGCTATGGGTAACCCAGGCTAAAATTACAGTCGTAGAAAATATTCAGACCTAGATTTCAGTAGATCTGAATTCTACTCTAAACTGCATGATTCTGGGCAAATGTAGGAATTTCCCAGAACTTCAGTTTCCTTGTCTAAGGAGATTTAGAGTAAACCTTGCAAGGTCTGTGTCCCTGAAAAACTGATCCTTCTGTTCTGATTGGTTAAACAGTATGTTTCTATCCTAGATGCACCTGTGAGTGGTTTTTTCAAATACCTAGGTTCTACAGCTAGGCATTATTATCGATGTATGCATCTATATATTTTTTTAAGTTCCCAGGAGATTCTAATGTGCAGCCAAAATTGGGAACTACTTACTAAAGGATGAATTTTGAAATGAATGACCATTCTCATAAAGGACACAGAAAGGTTAATAAACTGCCTCCCATTTTTAAAAAATTAAGTGATATGTTTAAAATCAAACCTAGGACTAACTTCAAACCCAAATTTAATTCTGTTATATTCACCATGCCATAGTACTTTAAAACCCCATCTCTCTTTGCTTACAACAACAACAATCCCTCAATTCTCAACAAAGAAAATAACCCAACTTTTTAAATGTTTTTTTTTAATTCATTTTAGAGAGGAGACACAGAGTGTGTGTGTGTGTGTGTGTGTGTGTGTGTGTGTGTGTGTGAGAGAGAGAGAGAGAGAGAGAGAGAGAGAGAGAGAGAGAAAGAGAGAAAGGGGGGAGGAGCTGGAAGCATCAACTCCTATATGTGCCTTGACCAAACCAGTGCAGGGTTTTTTTTTGAACTGGCGACCTCAGAGTTCCCAGGTCGACGGCTCTATCCACTGCGCCACCACAGGTCAGGCTAAATATGTAGCTTGTAAAAATAGTTATCCTATGGCTTTTCTTGATTTCTCTAACTCCTGGCAAAAAAAAGTGTATACGATATTCTCTAGGTGAGTACTTACAATCCATTGGGCCTTAGGACCTTATTTGCAATGTGGTAGACAGTCCTCAAAGTGCAGAGGAAAGCTAGAACCAGGTGGGAAGGATGAGGGAAAACCTTGCCAAATTCCAACAATTAGCCAATTCTAATATACAAACTGAAAAACCAAGCAGCGCTTTTTAGATTTTTCTAATCAGTTAAAAAGCTCTGATTATCACCATCCAAGAATAGAGCAGCGTCTCGGAAGTTGGTTTCTGCCGACACCTGCAGCTTTCAGCAGCTCTGCTCCCCGCTTCGGGCTCCAGATCCATCCGTCAAGTCACACCAGCACATTTGCAAATGCTATCTGGCTTCCCAAGGACTCTCTTATTCATCACATTTATTAAGTAATAGAAAATGAGTTATAGTCGTTAGAGAATATAAAAATTATTTTCACTCGGGTGTCCAAATGAGTGTCTTTGGCTAGGACTTGAAAAAGGAACCCTGGCTGACTTTTCTCTGTGCCTAACAATTGTGCCAGGAGGTAGAGTGTGTTGGGCAGCCCTTTCTAGAAGATTAACTCAGCACTTAAGCGAATTAAGTTTCATTCCTTCAGATTTGTTTGCTGAGTGTCAAATATATACCTGGCCCTAGGACTTTGGAACAGGTATGTAATTGGTTTGAGCCTCCTTTTTTGGTAATCTTGAGAGGGACATAATAATGCCTATATTACAATGTTATAAATGACATGAAAAATATTAAAGCTTTGTCAAATGTAAAATAACATTGGCAAAGCTTTGTTTCCTTATTACTCCCTTTTATTTTCTAGAATTACATGTTAAGATAGGGTTATTTTATGCAATGGACAATTACCTGTCTGATGCAACTTGAGGTTCCTGACTCACTTGCCAGGGTATTCTCAGATTTCTCTTATTCCATTTTGATTGATGCCTTGTTCTGTTTTCCTGATAAAGGCAATTAAACTTCTGTTTTTTTGACCCAGTCCCTCAAAATCTTGGCCTCTTCTCTTCATCTTGTTATGTTACTTCTCAGGGCAACATTAATGAACCTGAGAGATATAAATCTTTCCAAGGAAGTGATTTATTTTCACATGGAATTACAGATCTTAGACTTGGGTGACTCCTGAGAGTAAACTAGTGTAATTTTCCACCTAGTCTGGAAGGATCTTGGACTACTTAGCTGGATAAGAGGAGAGCCAGAGAGTCCCTTGGAATTAGCCGAGCATATTTCAAGTTTGGACATGGAAGGGAGATCACACCTTTTGTCTGAGATGAAAGGAAGGAAGACATGGATCGCAGATTGTAATAATTAGAACTATGCCACGTTGGCATGGGCTGTCTGGGAATTCATTGAGTCGTCCATCTCTGTAAACACCTAAGTAATAGCTATATTAAATAACACCGAGCATGTTAGATGCTGGACTGAATTGATCTAGTTGTAGTTCATAGCATTCAAACTATGAATTCTAGATAGATATTGTTGGTCCCTCCAGATAGACTTTCTACCCATCTTTACCCTTCTGTGTGCCCCAGGTGTCTCATGTTGCTAGGCTCTTTGCCTTCCAGCTGCAGGTTAGGTTCATCCAGTGGGAACACACAAGGAGAAGAAGCATGAGGTTAGTTAGAGAACTTGTTGGGCTGGCTGGATTTTTGAATGATGGTCACAGCTCCCTTCAGGCAGCTTTCCTGTCTCAAAGGTCCCTTAAGCACCTCTTCCTTTCACCCCTTTGGTTGTAGGTGTGATGCAGGCACCTTGCTAACCCTGGACCTGGAGGGCTGCACTAAAGCGCGGGGTTCCCCTTTGTTCCAGTCTTACCTTTGTCAGTAGTTCCTCCGTTATCTTCTCCACAAACATCCCATCTTCTTTCTACTGGGACTCTGACAGATACAGTGTGTGTGTGTGTGTGTGTGGGGGGGTGATAATATATAATACAGTAGTTTTCCCTTATTTGTGGGGGATTTGTCCCAAGACCCCCAGTAGATTCCTGAAAGCACAGATAGTACTGAACCCTATGTATACTATGTTCTTTCATAATCACAACAAACTTACGATAAAGTTCAATTTATAAATTAGGCACAGCAGTGATTATAGACAAGTGACAATACAATATGCTAGAATAAAAATTGCGTGAATGTGGGTTCTCTCTCTAAATATCTTATTGTACTGTACTCACCCTTCTTGTGATGAAGTGAGATGACAGAATGCAAATCTAGTCCTCAGTTTGAGTGACTTTCCGTTACTTGCAGTAAATGGCTTGGTGTCACTCCTTTCAGGGTTCCCTTGCGCAAGTCCCCATATAGGTCCCATGCTGTCTGGCACCACACATGGTTATCAGTTCATGAATTCTATCCACAAGTGTAATGCCTTTTTCATCTTAACTAAATGCTCATCGTGCTTTATGACTGTAACTTTTGCAGTTTGAGGGTTGACAGCAAAACTAGCGTGAATTTCTTTTTCTTTCTTCATAATTTCACAGATAAAAGATTCGTTCTTAGTGTAAATCTTAGCCACCTCAGCATACGATATTTTCCTTTCTTATTGAGTTGAGAATGTTCACCTTTTCACTTAAAGGAAGCATGTCATGGCTTCTCTTGGGCATATCTGAATTACCAGCATCGTTGCTCTTGTATTTTGGGGCCATTGTGAATTAAATTAGGGTGCCTTGACCAGAAATACTGGGATAATCATGACAGTCACTCTGATTGTTGAGAGAGCTGCTGGGTAACTAACTGGTGGGAAGGTCTACAGGGACACTGGACAAAGGGGATGAGTCATGTTCCGGGTCCCATGAGATTTCATCACGCTACTTAGCATAGCAAATGATTCAAACTTACGAATTGTTTATTTTTGGAATTTTCCATTTAATATTTTCAAATTGAAGTTGACCATGGGTACTGAATCCACCATGGCAAGCAAAGCTGCAGATAAGAGGAGGGGATTGCTGTGTAGGAAATAAGACCTCACTTTCTCTGATCGCATCCCCTTGCCCCCCTTCCTATGACAGCTGTCCCTCTGGTCCCTGTGACCCCGCCTCTGCCTCTCTGCCATTCCTCAGTTCACTTTGTTCATTAGATTCCACATATAAGTGAGATCATATGAGAAGGTGAAGGGATTAGTGAAATTATATATATAAACAGATAGATATAGATAACAGGACAGCAAATCCCAGAGGGAAGGGGGGAGGGAGTTGTTAGGGGGAGGCAGCTAAAGGGGGTATAATGGGGGACACGGGTAGTGGGGTGAGGGTGTTATTTGAGTGGGACACTTGAATCCACGTTAACACAATTAAAGTTAATAAAAATAAAAATTAAAGACCTTAATAAAAGAAATAAGACCTCAGCCTGACCGGTGGTGGTGCACTGACCTGGAACACTGACGTCGCCACAGGCTTGAAACCCTGGGCTTGCCCGGTCAAGGCATATGTGGGAGTTGATGATTCCTGCTCCTCCTCCCTTCTCGCTCGCTCTTTCTCTCCTTTCTAAAATGAATAAATAAATTTTAAAAAATTTTTAAAGAAATAAGACCTCAGAAGATTGTCCTTTTCTTTAAACTGTTTTCCAGAACCCCATAGGTTATTGGTGAGACACGGAGAGTAATGTGACACAGAAAGTTAATGGCAAGGCAGGATTAAGAATTTGTATTTCCTGACTTGAGACCAGTCATCTCAAACCTTTCCCCTGTTGCCTCTCTAAGTATTAATGAGTTTGTTGAGAACTAATCCATTTCCGACCTGGCGAACACTACCAATGCTAGGTCATTAAGGTTAACACCCTCTGTGATGAATCATGCTGACAGCATGTGCCCTTGGTGTGATGTGATGAGAAGGGCAGTTCATCTCTGAGGTCCCACAAACTCCAAGCCCCAACCCCCTATAAGGAAAAACAGCAGACAGACCCCACACTGAGGAATGGTCTAAAAAATGCCTATCTAATATTCCTCAAGACGGTCAAGATCATCAAAAACAAGGAAAGTCTGTGAGATTGTCACAGGACAGAGTCATCTAACCGAGACTTGCCAACGAAAGATGATGTGGTAACCTGGATGGGGTTCTGGAACAGGAAAAGTATGCTAAGGAAAATCGGTGAAATCCAAATAAAGTGTGGCATTAGTAGCAGTGTGCCGGTGTGAGCTCCTTAGTTGTGACAAATGGAACACAGTAATGAGAAGGGAATAGGGCAGTGATGGGCAATCTCTTGAGCCTTGTGTGTCAAAATTCGCCAAAAAACCGAGCGTAACTCAGGTGGTGTGTCACTTTGAGAAAAACGGCCTAACCGGAAAACTAGACGTTCTGTGCCGGAGTTCTGTTGTTTTGGCCTCCAGACCTCTGGCACAGAGTGTCTACACTACAGCAAATGTTTTATCCTCGGCTACTGCACCTGGCCGTGCAGGAGCCGAGGATGAAACGTCCTTCTCGGCATGCGGCCCCATACATCTCTGGTGTGCAGCCTCATGAGGCCACGTGCCATCGAAAATGGCTATGCATGTCAGTGCTGACACGCGTGTCATAGGTTCGCCATCACGGGAATAGGAGAAACCAGTAGGAGGTGTACAGGAGCTTGCTGTGCTATCTTTGAAATTTTCACATAATTCAAACTATTTAAAAATAATAAACCATAAAGAAAAAAAAGTAAACTGCCACTGCCCTCTGAAATAGGACCTGGGTGTGAAGAGGCCGCCCTTCCTTCCTACACCCAGCGCCTAATCGATTGAAGACTAGGAAGAAAAAAAAACAAATTCAATGTTGAAATATTAAAAATGTTTTAGAGCCCGATGCAGGGAAAAAAAAAATCTACTCTAGAAACTTTCACGAAACACAAAAGAGCATAAACAGACTTTCTAAAGCATAAAGCTTTCCAAACCACAGATCTAAAATTATGTCACATGTAATCAGTTTTCACTGTTTGGTAGTGGTATTTTTTTAACTGAAGATAGAGAATTGGGGTGTGGGGATGGCAGAGAAATAATACACCTTTAAACTCACATAGAACCCTCTAATGCCTGACTTGGAAATGTGTTATTCAGGTATTTACAAGTAGCTGATAAAGGCTGGAGTAGTGTGGCTATCTACTCTAACACTGAGGTGGGACGCTTGAGAAGGAAAGGCAGCACTACTAACAATTACACCGGTAAAAAGAGGTAAACCAGGACTTCTGGGGCATGCCATATATGCTACTTCCCCTTCCTGTAGTTTCTCTTTCTTCAGAGTTGCTTTCTGCAGCTTCAGTTACCTGCAGTTTTAAATGGTGGGCAGTTCTGAGTACCATAGTCAAATCTCACGCATTCTGCTCTATCATTGGGGATGCTCTTTACCCCGTTGCTCAGGGACTCCATGCTGTAGACGCTCCCTGTCTATCACATAGCAACCCTCCTGGTTATCAGGTTATCAAAGCCACTGTCAGGCATCACAGGGCTTGTGGTCAAGTCACCCTTATTATACGTCACAATGGCCCTAAAGTGCAAGAGCAGCTACGCTGGAAATTCGGATATGCCAAAGAGAAGCCGTAAGGTGCTTTCTTTACGTGAAAAGGTGAAAATTCTCCACTTAATATGGAAAGAAAAGAAAGCGTATTCTGAGGTTGCTAAAATCTATGGTAAGAATGAATCTTCTGTCACTGAATGGTGAAGGAAGAAAAAGGAATTCATGCTAGTTTTGCTGTTGCACCCCAAACTGCAAAACTTATGGCCATAGGGGCATTGATCATTTATCATCGCTAGGACAGGGGTGAGGACAGTACAAAAATGATATTCTGAGAGCGAGGAAGGGGCCACAGTCATGTAACTTTTGTTACAATGTGTTGTTATAGTCGTTGTAGTTTATTAGTTATTGTTAATATCTTACTGTGTCTACGTATGTTTAGGAAAAAACATAGAACCGCAGGTCCTCAAATCATGTTGTTTTGTTCGACCATAAATGAGAAAAAAAATGTGTATATATCTATCTCAATTTCCAGCCAGGGTTATTGTCTGTGGAGTTTGCACATACTCCCCATGGCCACACAGGTTTTCCTCTGGGCACTCCAATTTACTCCCACTTCCCAGAGATGTGCACGTGAAGGGAATGGAAGTGTCTGCACTGTCTCCATCTGGGTGAGTGGTTGTGCATGCTCCTGAGAGGGAAGGGCGTCCTGTCCAGGGTGGGTCCTGCCCAACACCTTGAACTGCTGGGAAAAGCTCAGGCTTTCTTGTGACCTTGAACTGGAATGAGCTGGTTGGAAAATAATTTATCTTACTTATTTTCATTATCTTTCTGAAATGTATGTATAGCACCTGTTTATTTTAATGTTTGATATTAGAACAGTTTGGGGTCTTTATTTACAAGTTTGGTGATGCTTAGATGACCAGAAAAATGTTGTAGAAACTTAACTCTTGTTTATATCAGTTTACCTGTGGTAACATTGGTTTTGTTATAAGTGGTTCTGCTTTCATTTAAGTTGCATTTTACTGGGACCTATACACAATGTTCAGTAAGGATGTTCTGTGTGTGTGTGTGTGTATGTGTGTGTGTGTGTATGTGTGTGTGTGTGTGTGTACATGGTTCAGTGCTATTCATGGTTTCAAGAATCCCCAGAGGTTGTTAGAATATATCCCCATGGATAAATGGGGACTATTACAGTCACTCTAGTTATAAGAGACAATGCAGTAGTATTGTTCAAAAATTTGAAATGAAAGAGTAACATTAAGTTTAGAAAGACTATTTTCTCATACCCACCACAGCAATATCCTAGTGGTTATCACAAAACATCTTTTTCTAAGATAAAATGCTTTGACAGCTCATCCCTGCTCTTGATGTAAACTTTGATGGGTTGTATCGCAGTGAGTATGCTTTGTGTATGGTGTGGCACCTGGACAGGCCACTATACCTCAATGAGTCTGTTTTCTCCTAACTAAATTGGGAATATAAATCACTCCCTCTCAGGGTGACTCTGAGAACTGGCAGCAGTGTTTGAAAGTTTTTAGCAGGCATTAGGAGTCATGTAATAATTGAGAGTTCCCAAGGTTTTTGACACAGTTGTCATCAAAATTAGTCTGTCCTTTTTCATTTGTTTACTCATTTGTTTATCCATGAATTCAGTAAGTATTCACTGAACACATACTGTGTGTAAGGGACTAGGGTAGGCACTGATGATAAAACGGTGAGTGGTACAGAACACAGTCTTTCTGTTGGAGCTCCCACTGTAGACTTTGATACAGTGATCAATTAGTTACTTCATGGGGCTATAAAGGAAAATTAGAGAGCTATAAAGACCTCCTATCCAAGGAGCCTGCTTTGAAAGATGGCAATGAGAGAACTCTTCCTGGAGGAAGGGGAGACCAAACTGAGATCTGAAATATAAGGACGACTTACCTAGATGAAGAAGATGCAAGGAGAGGAGGATTTCCTTGTCTACAGAACCTTGTGGATGAATACATGGCGACCCTCATTCCACTTTCAGGAGCTCATTGTCTTCTATTTTCAACCTCTATTTTTCTGAACCAGTTACTTGGTTATGAGCTAATTCCACTTTTGTGAAAAGAGGATTAAGGCATAACATTGTAGAATTCTAGAAATTAAGAATTTTGTATTTCAGAAAGGGCTTTATATTAAGTGGACTTAAAGTTCTTTTTAATCTTAACAAACTAAAATATAATGAGCAAGAAAACTGTATAATGTCCATACCATTTTGGAAATACCTGTCTAGTAATAAAGTCTGGCAGAGAGTTAAGGGAGAGACTGGAGGTGAGGTGAATGTTTTGCAAGTTGCTGTGATACACCATGAGTGTAAAGGGGAATAGGTTTCATCTAGTTGAACGACATTGAGAAGGAGAAGGGAACCACAGATAGAAATATCTAAAATGAAGATTTAACTGGTTTTTAAAAATTAGTTATGGAGATGAGTCCAAATCTCTGGACCTGAAATCCTGAGAGTGGGGTGGGACATGGTGGGAAGGAGGGTTTAAAAGAGTGGGTTTGGGGACACAAAGATGAGTTTTCAGTGAGCACTACATCCTGGTGGGACAGTCATGTGGAGATGCTTAGGCAGGTGGGATCTTGGAAGATGCCTTGGGATAGACATTTCTGAGCCTAAATCTGGATTCTTTAAGTGATCAGCACATTCTTGATGGGCTTCCACACAAGAGTCAGTCCTTAAGTGTGGAGAATGGGCTTGCTCTAGCTAGTTCTGTTGTAATGCATCAAAGTAGCTTGGTGCTACGGCTCCAGAAAATCCAGGCTAAACCCAACCCGTGCTATGCATTGCCCAGGAATCTTGGCCAAGTTGCTCATATCCCCATTTTGAAAAGTTCAGAGCTGTTATCTCTTTAATTTTTATTTATTTCCCATACATCATCTACCTTCTTTTTCAGGAAATTTCTCCCTCCCTTCCTCCCTTCTTCCATCCCTTCTTTCTTTTCTTCATACTTTCAATAATTATTTCTAGCATACCTTTAATGAACTACATACTGTCTTGGGTAATTACTTATATATCACCAATATAAACTGTTGAAACTTCTTTCTCTTCCATGACCCTTAACATTTTTTTTCTCTATTTATATCTATTTATATCTCAGTGCTGCGATCTAAGCAACTTTACCTTTTTTATCTTCCAGTTCTTCATTTCTCTCTTCAGCTATGACTAATCTACTGTTTAGCCCAGACAATAATTTTTAAATATAAGATCACTGGTATATACATATCTCCTTTATAATATCTATTTTTCTAATTCTAACTATTTATTTTTAGTAATTACTTTTTGTTTAATTTTAATTTGTTTCTGTGTTCTCTTTAATGGTTTAAAATATATTTATTTGATAACCTCTTTTCTTATCTTCTGTCATTTAAGTTTTTTGGGAATACCAATTTTCTGCTCTGTTTTCTGTTTTTCTCTAATGTAGTATATCACTTCCTCAAGTAATTTGTATTTTTGATGATGTGTTTTTATTCCATTGTGGCCTTTCCCCCACATTCTATGCTCTTTATTAATGGGAAGTAGATATTCCCTGGGTTTTAGAAGTGTCTCCATAGCATGGTGTTTTTTTCTTTGTTTTGGCCCTAACCATGGGGTTTATTTATTTACTTTTTTTTTACAGGGACAGAGAGAGAGTCAGAGAGAGGGATAGATAAGGACAGACAGACAGGAACGGAGAGAGGTGAGAAGCATCAATCATTAGTTTTTCGTTGCCATTGCGACACTTTAGTTGTTCATTGATTGCTTTCTCACATGTGCCTTGACCACGGGCCTTCAGCAGACCAAGCAACTCCTTGCTGTAGCCAGCGATCTTGGGTCCAAGCTGGCGAGCTTTTGCTCAAGCCAGATGGGCCTGCACTCAAGCTGGTGAGCTTGAGGTCTCGAACCTGGGTCTTCCGCATCCCAGTCCAACGCTCTATCCACTGCACCACCACCTAGTCAGGCAACCATGGGGTTTACAATGGCCTCAGAGTCCATTTCACATTCTTTTCCTCACATGTGTTCTGTGCTACATGTGAATAACCTAAATTCTGACCTGACACACATGTGTGGCACATGCTTGAGTTTTCAGTTTCTCACTGTAATTGTATTTTCTTTCCTCCTTCCGCTTAGGCAGAAGGGAAGCTTTCTTTCTACTTTATTGAACTTGTAAGAAGACTTTTTCTCTAATTACATGGATCCTGCCATCTTTCAGGGCTTTGACTTTAGGGACAGCACCTAAAATTGACAATTTCCCACAGTCATAGCTTCATACTCCTGCTTTCCAGAGGTCAATGATTATCTTTGTTACCATTTTAAGATACCATTGCATTAACTTGAAAACTTATGCATGTGGCTTCTCTATCTCTTTATTCTCAGACTTCAGAATTTGGGTTTCTTCGTTTTAATCTTAGCTATACATTATTATATCATTGCTTTTATAAATAATGCAGCACTTCAATTTGGTCAGAGTAAGAGTGGGCCTCTGAAGGCTCAGCCCATGATTTTGCTAGGGATGTGAAAAGGTCAGGTCAGAAAGGAACAAAAATGTCTAACTCGTGGTCTTTTGCGTGCCCATCACAAAGCTGTATCTCCCAACTGCTGCCTTAGTCCTCGTAATTCCACCACAGAGTGGGAGAATATCCACATGCTTTTATTTAGCTTATATTTCCTTCCCCCATAGCTTACCTCCATTGAAGCTTTTCAGCTATTCTGCCTTCATCACTGCATTCTTTACGAAGGTCTTTTGCAGTAAACCTTTCTTAAGCCAATGCTTTATGAAGTGCAGTGCATAGTATTACATCTTTAAAGTAGTAGTCACATCTTGGCAGGGTACTGCTGATAATGTAATAGCGATTTGTACAATACAATAACAAATCTCCCAGCTCAGTTCCGAGATGGTGCTTGAGTACGCTAGGAGAATAAGCCTGTAGAAGGCATAGACTACTGAGTGTATAATTTTATAAGAGGAGAACTGCATTGCTCAATGTAGAAGCCTCTATTTGAATATTTGAAGGGTAGCTGCTAAGATTGAGGGCATATATTTTAAATGTTTAATTTTAATTAATTTAACTTTAATGAATCTCAATTAAGTTATTGAAAATCTTTCAAGTATATCTAGAAGAACTTGATATGTGAATCTATTCAACTACAAATTTGATGGAATCTATATATAGATCAGTTTTTTCTGATAATAACTTAGTGTTGAAATTAAGATGTGCTCTAAGGGTAGAATAAGCAACTGCATCAGTTTACCCAATACTGAGGGGTTTTCCAAGGTAAGAGACATCCAGGGCTAACACCTGGACAGTCACAGGAAAACCAGATGTGTTGGTCACCTTACTTAAAGGCAAACACAAAGTGTTTTTTAAGTGAATGCAAGTATTTTAATTATATTTTTATGCTAGTGATATATTAAAATGATGTTATTTTAGCTCTTCTGTATTGGGTTAATAAATTGCATTATTAAAACTATTTCACCTGTTTATTTTTTGCTTTCACTAAATGTGATTTTTAGAAAAGTTAAAACGATATGCTACTTTATATTGGACAGAGGTGATATAGAACATAGACCACTTACAGTGATTTTAGCTATCAGCTCTTTCTGTCTTTCTTTGCCTCTCTCTTTTTTTCTCTCTCTCTCTAACACCATTTCTTTACTGTGAACACTCAAAGTTTAATTACCTGAACATAGAAAATCCTTGAGTAGATCATACAAATGTGTGTGTGTGTGTGTGTGTGTGTGTGTGTGTGTGACAGAGATAGAGACAGAGAGAGGAACAGATAGGGACAGACAGGAAGGGAGAGAGATGAGAGCATCAATTCTTCGTTGTGGCACCTTAGTTGTTCATTGATTGCTTTCCCATATGTGCCTTGACTGGGGGCTACAGCAGGTCGAGTGACCCCTTGCTCAAGCCAGCGACCTTGGGCTCAATCTGATGAGCCTTACTCAAACCAGATGAGCCCGCGCTCAAGCTGGCAACCTTGGGGTTTTGAACCTGGGTCCTCCATGTCCCAGTCTGATGCTCTGTTTATTGTACTACAGCCTGGTCAGGCAATTATACAAATCTTAATTGATTTTATATTCCTTGTGTCTAACAACTATAATTATCTTAGCTGTCATCTTTTGAGCAGTTATGTGCCAGTGACTGTGCTTTCCTATACTTCTAAATTTTATGTATTCAAATAGAATCAAACCTTCAAAATAGCCACTGACATAGCCCAACGGCGTCTTTGTTATATCTCCATTTTACATATGAGAAAATTACAGCACATAATGGGAAAAGAACACTGTAGTGGTCACTTTTCTACTCAGATAGAGCCTAGATCTTCAACCCTGAATGATAATTCTCACCGAGTTGCCTGACACACTTCAACACAGGGGTGGTCACCTGGACTCTGCATGGGCATTTATGGCACTGGAGTTTAGAGTGACACACTTAGCAGAAGTAAGAACTAGGAGTATTGGGACATCTGAACATATGATTCCAACCAATAAATGTCTACGATTAAAATAATGTCTTTTTAGTTTGAGCTTTATATTTAGTGTTTCTGGTGACCTAGCTTGTGTCTAGAGAAGACATTGGTCTTTCTAATAGTTGGCTGCCTCCTGGCTCAGTGTTGACTGTGATCAAGAACAGAAACAGTTAATGTGTTCCTGGTACATAATATATGCCAAAAAACTATGCTAAGTGCTGAGCATGCATTAATTTATCTCAGCTTGGCCTGACTTCTGAGTAAAGATATTAATAGCTCCCTTTTATAGATCAGAACATGGAGGGCCAGAGAAGTTAAGCAAAGTATTAAATATTGTACCATTCTAGGTGGAGCCATAATATTGATCTGGTTTTATCTGCTTCCAGAACAGTAGTTTTTCTACCCACTTACATATTAAAGTTGCAACGGATGCTCTCAAGATTCTGGGTCCAGTGAGTCTGATTCTTGTTCCACAGAGTCTAGGCCAAAGTTAACTTCATAAGTTGCATCTCCTGAGGGAATGTCACCAATGATTTGAAGTACACACTCTACTAATTTCCAATTCATGCCCTTACAAATTACTACAAACTTAGTGGTTTAGGACAACACACATTTATTATTATTATTATTATTATTACAATTCTAGAGGTCAGAAGTCTGAAATCAGTTCCACTGGGCCAAAACCATCATGTCAGCCCGGTTGTTTTCCTTTGGGCAGCTCGTGGGGGAGAATTCACTTCCTTAGTTATTCCAGCCTCTAGAGCTGCGTTTCTTGCATTCCTTGGATCTTGGCTTCCTCCTCTAGCTTCAAAGTCAGCATCTCAGCATTTTCAAACCTCCCTGCTTTCTTACCACATCACTTTCTCCTACTCTGTCTCTGTGGTTGAATCTCCATCCTCCTCTCTTTTTTGAGTGCCATTGTGATTGTATTGAGAGACCACCTGGGTAATGCAGAATAATCTCTCCATTCTAAACTATTAACTTAATCACAGGTATAAAATCCCTGTTCCCATATGCATCACATGAACAGATTCTGGGGGTTAGGACATGGACTCCTTGGGGGAACCGTGATTCAGCCTACCACATCCACCTCAATACGATACCTACCTCTCCATGTCTATGATGTCCACAGTCGTCATAACAGTGAACACTGATGGATCTTTCAGAAAATTCTAGATTCTAAAAAGCTGTACAGAAGTCTTTTTATTAACAGGTCAAAAATATTGCTAAACAACTAGGCAAATTTCAGTTTCATAAGGAAACTGGAGATGTTGACAATATGCACTCTAAATTTTATTGTTTCTTGTCAATCCTCTTAAATATACATAGTGTGGGGCAAAAGGAGGCTTGCACTTGTAAGTACACAAAACAATTCTTGTATTTTTATTTATTCATTATGTTATTATTTTTCATACAAACAACTATAAACCTCTGTTTGCCCCACCCTCTACATCCAAAGATGTTTGCATTTTGGCTTTTTTCATCACAATATGTTTGCAAAAGAATGCTACTTCAAAGAGCGCACATGACATAACCTAATAAAAAAAGAATGGATGAGGCTAAAATGATTTAATGTGATGGTCTCATATGCTTGGAGTGGAGAGAGTGTGCTTTTGTCTGGTGAGCAGCTTTGTTAAAAGCCAGTGAGCATGTATAATTTGAGAGTTCTCTAGTAGAGAAGCTTCTGTACTTGTAACAGTACACTTACAAGGCTGTTACTGAAATGATGCAGTCTGCTCAGAATATGTGTGATCTTGTCATGCAAATAAAACCTTTTCATGTTCACAGTCTATCAAGAAATGCATAATTGATCTTAAACCATCTTGCTTCCACGTAGGTTATTTTTTTACATGTTTGAGAGTGCAATTATGCTGTGCCCCACTGATCCTTATAGATACCTTTGAGATAGGTAGACTAGGTTTCATCCAAGTTTGGGAGTGGGACTGGGGAAAGGCTACTGAGAGAGTAGTTAAAGTTAGTTCTCACCCAAGATCTCTGTTCTAGTTATTTCCAGTGCATTGACCAGAACAGAGATCTTTCAGTTCCCTAATTCTACATACTCTCTTTAAAACTACCCTCATACTTAAGCCATACAGATGTGACTTTATTTATTACCTATTTTCTCTAGCTTAATTTAAACATTTGGTTTACTTGTCTCAAAGGAATTGAGAAACTCCATTATTAGACAGATGGAGAAGCAAAGACAAATATATCAATGTGTTCAACACAGATATTCACTTGGACTTTTAATCCGTGTATTTATAGACTCAGAAGGTTCAATGCATGTAAGTCTTAGCTCCAATATTACCTTCTCATGATATCTTACTTTGCTCAGATTTGTTCCAAACTTATGGTATATACTCAATGTGGTTTGTGTGTGTGTGCATGTATAAATCAATATTATATAAGTTTAAGTAAATTATACTTATAACTTATTTACTGTCTGTGCACCTATGTTAGAATACAAACTCCTTGAAGGCAGTGACTTCTTATATTTTTGATTCAATAATTTAACCCAAGTGCTTATAATTGAACTTGATCTATAATCGGTACTCAATACAAATCTGTTGAAAAAAAATGAATTAAGAAACTCAAATTTTTATCCACATAAATGAGTCTGCCTTTAATAGGAATAGTTATGAAAATAGTCTCTTAAATTTCAGAGTATTTTACCTAAAAAATACTTTAAATATTTAGATTATTTTAAATAGTTATGGCAAATTTTATGTAATTTCTTGTCATTGTACCAATCAGAGATCTTGGGCTCATAGAAACAAAATGGTTTGCCACGGTCACTCAATAGTTTGAATATAATATATATGTGGGTGATATATAATATGTTTATTATATATCTTGATATAATACATAAAATATTTGGATTGAAACATAAATTTTCTCTCCTTTCCAATCCTACTTGAACAAGGAATGAAAAATTCACAGGTTTAGAAGGGTCTTTTTCTCCTATGAAGAATTCATGCTTCTATTGAAATCTAGGAGATAAAATGTAATAGCTCAGGGGACTGATTTAGACAGATAATATAGGATGGTTATTTCTATTAATATATACCATGGAACAATATATACTCACACACTTTTCCTGGACCATTCTCATCTCCATTACCCCAGCATTTTTCAGCTCTGCTTAAATGTTTAGTTTCTTTTCAGGGGAATTATTTGAAATAGATCAGAGATAGTTCAGCCAGCCCTCACCTTTACCCCACTTGTACAGCTGAAATGACACACACTATAAGACACTAGTTCTTATTTCTCAGGAAGAACAGAATGAAATGCTCCATTTGCCGACAGTGTCCACACTGATTAATTTGTACTCATGTTGTGGTCAGGCCTGGAGAAAAGCATGTGGCCCTATTTGCATAATTGTTTGCAAACTCATCCTACTCCTCCGTGGGTGCATACTTTACACCATGGGCTGTGTTTAGCTGGGATTAATGCTTTCCAGAGTGACAGCTGGACTGCAGTCTCCCAGGAGGGCAGTGGTGGTCCTCCAGGGCAGCAGAAACACCTAGCTCCTTCCCGTGACCTCATTCCAAGTAAAGGCCATTCTTGTGGCATCTTGTGGCTGGTGAAGAAAATGGACATTTATAAAATGCCAAGGATTTAATAAACTAATTTATATCCTGCAAGAACTAAGCAAAATAGCAAAGCAGGTGTTATGTGTCCTGTTGTACTATTGAGGATCAAGGAGGTTAAATAATTTGGCAATGTCAAACAGCTACTACATGTTGAACCACGACTTGAGTTCAGATCAGACTCACAAATATTTATGCTGCATCTCAAATTCAACCTGTTTTTTTCTCTTTTTATTCTAAACCCAGGCTTGCTTTTAAGGAAGGGAAGAGAATCTGAAGGAATTATCATATGCAGTCTCTACCTGCCATCTAAAAGGATGTTTGCAGAATAAATACTCAAAAAACATAACACTAAAAAGTTTTAAAGAAAGCTCAAATTTTGGGGGGAGGGTGCATATATTTATTAAGCATGGACAGTGCTTGTATGCATTTCTATAACACACAACAGCAAACTGCGATTTTTAATGCTGTTGTTAGTAGAACTTTGGTTCTTTGGGAGTAAAATACAAATAAACAGAATTAAACCAATATAAAATACAAAAGAAAAGATGGTTTTATTCTATCCAAGACATATCATGCAAAGGAGAAATTAGTCAGCTGGAACCCAGCTGCTAATGTTCATGTTAATGTTCTAGAAACCTACTAAAGATATTCTTCCTTTTCCGAGAATTCTCTGTTCAGATGATCCCAAAGCTTGTAAAGAAGGAAAGAGACATTTGTAAAATTCTGCATATCAAGTCAAGCCTGAACAATGGCTGGTCCCAGTGAGTGGAAGCCAGTGAATGTGGTCAAGTCAGAATCAGTGATTAGGAGAGGACAACGTCTGAGGCCACGTTCCTTTTATTACCCATACTAATTTTTCTGATGACCAGGGAGTGACTAAATTCAACCATGAGTAGGAGTAATGAAAACACTGACCATGGTAAGACCATTATTGATTAGCTACTCCCTGCCCCCCAACATCCCTGGCATCACCTATAAACCGCATTAACGCCCCCAGTCCAATGGTTACACCAGTAATCATGTAATCACAACAAAAATGTAAGGCAGATATACGAGGTTAGTGAAAATTGCTCTAAAAATATACAGGGTGGAATGACAGTAGGTTTACAGTTGTTCCTGTGGAAAATAATACAATAATTAATGATACAAGAATAAACTCTGTGTTTCGTGTACTCACAACTGCAGACCTACTTTTACCCCATCCTGTCAAATAAAGCAATGTGGCAGTAATTTGGGCAGGGTCAAGTTTACTTGAGCTAGTCTTGGGAAAAGCCTCTCTCATTTGGTGATACATAGACTTGAATGACGGCCAGGAACTATCCATGAAACCTTCTGGAGGAAGAATTTTTAATATAGTGGTTGGCATGTAAAATATCCCTGAGATGAATAGAAGTATAATATATGTGAAAAACCGAAATAAGGTCATTGTAAGAAAGGGAGAGGAAGATGGTAGGTAAATACTGAGAAACATCACGGAAGACTGTTAGGTCATGATGATGACTTAGGATTTATTCTAATTCCATTGGGTCATTGTTGGTGGGGTTTAATCAAAGAAGATATAGTACATTATTTATTCTTTTTAAAAAGATTGCTGAATGGTACATGTAGTAAATTCTTGCAAGGGGGTGGAGGGACAAGGAAGGGCAATGCCCATGACCAACAGAAATAAAAGGGAACACTTATTTAGGACACTTGAACCATCATGGTGGGAGGGGTGGTCAGGACAGCAGGCTGACTAAGGAGAGAAGGATTTATAGTACTTCATTCCTAATAGAACATGTCAAATGAGTCTTACCAATGATGATATTACCTTTCTTACATGGGATGAATTGTTCTGTGTACTTACAAGTGCCTTTTATCCAGGAATGATTCTACATGGAAGCATAATGTGTCTACACTCACGTGGCTGTAGTCACCATGACTATGCACATGCGTAACAGGAGAGTAAGAGAGCTTGAGAGAATGAGATATAAGGAGAAATTTTCAGCCACTTCTTTCAGGTTTGGAGGAGTTTTGGAGGGAATTAGGTCTGTTTGGAGGCCTTAGACATCCACAAAAAATAATCAAAAGCCACTTAAGATGGAAATATAAGGAAAAAGGAATAGAAATGGAAAATAAATGGCAAGGAGGGGGAAAGATGGATAGAAATGAGAAAGAGAAAAAGAACAAAAATGTATATGAGACCTATAGTAATAGATTTGAAATTCCATTCTAATCCTAGAATGACACACTTCAAAGGAACGCTAGATGTCAGAGTTGGGCAGACTCATAACAGAAACCATCATTTTTTCTTTTGTATCTTTCTAAAGTTAGAAGCGGGGAGGCAGTCATACTCCCACATGCACCACCCAATTGGGATCCACCTGGCATGCCCACCAGGGGGTGATGCTCTGCCCATCTGGGGCATTGCTCCGATGTGACCGGAGCCATTCTAGCACCTAAAGCAGAAGCCATGGAGCCGTCCTCAGTTCCCCGGGACAACTTTGCTGCAATGGAGCTTTGGCTGCGGGAGAGGAAGAGTGAAGAGGTAGAGAGGAAGGAGAGGGGGAAGGGTGGAGAAGCAGGTGGGCCCTTCTCCTATGTGCCCTGGTTGGGAGTCAAACTCAGGACCTCCACACACTGGGCCAGTGCTCTGCTAAGCCAACCAGCCAAGACCCAGAAACCATCATTTTTGCCCTCGCTGGGTAGATCAGTTGGTCAGAGTGTCATTACAATACACCAAGTTGCAGGTCATAGCAAATAGGATTTTTTTAAAAAAGGCCATTTTTCATATTTGTTTTTTTTTTTTTAATGGAAAAGATACTGTGTTAAGTGTTTTACTTGGCAAATGGGGAAACTGAGACTGAAAAGTAATAAAACTTGTCTAAAGCTGACAGCCATTAATTTGCAAATTCAAGATTCCAATCTAAATCTGTCTAACCCCAAACTATTTCTTCTCACAGTCAATTTTGGAACTATTTTTGAATTGTACATAAATGGCATCATAGAGTGTGAAATCTTTTGTGCCTGGCACATTTCCTCAGCATGAAACTAATCTGTAGTTTTTCATGTTCCTTTTCACTGATATATAATTTATTGTTGATGGACATTTGAAATGTTACCAGTTTTTATTATTACAAGTCAGGCTGCTGTGAACTCCCATGGGTTGTGTCTTTTGGTAGACAGGTATTTCTGTTGGTATATACTGAGCAGTAGAATTGCTGTACCATAGGGTCTACGTAAAATCATCTGTAGGAGATACTGCCGGAGAATGTTCCAAAGTGGTTATACAAAATCCCTTTATTTTTACAGATGGAAAAAGACTTTGGGGAGGAAGGACTTACCAAAACTGAGTGAGCTGTGCTTGGACTAGAACCCAGGTTGCCAACTTTCCAAAGCTCAGTGCTCTTTCCAGCACAATGGTCCGCTCTGCTTCGCTATCGGAACCACTCAAATAAGAACTTGCTCATTCATTGCTATCCTGGGTCTTCCACCTAAAATCTTTTCCTTCCTTTTTGTTAAAAATCTGGGATAAAATTCTGTAAACAGAATTAATCTAAAAACAACAAAACAAAACAGTGTGGCTAGTTGTGGGAAGGCCATCTGATAGAAAAACCAGGCAGCTACCCGCCATAGGTCTTCAGTGTACCTTTGAGTCAGCTGGGATTCCTTAGCGAGTTTTGTTATAAAGATGAGTCATTGGCTTTTACCACACTGGAGAATAAGTATCGTATTAAAGGAGGAGTGGCAATATTTTCCAAAAGTTTTATTTCCGTCCCCCTCTCTTTTTCTCTGGACACCATTATTTCTGTAGCCACTTAAATATGAGAGAATCAGCCAATTCCACTAATTGCCAAAACTTTTATTAAATCACATTACAATATAATCATATATATTTCAAAACCTTACAGAAAAGAACAAAACACAGTGGACCGTTTAATTTTCTGGTGTCTTATTAATTACAGAGAAAAAATTTGTATAATTCAAAGTGTGTGTGTGTGTGTGTGTGTGTGTGTGTGTGTGTGTGTGTGTGTGTGTATACTTTCATTTTAGAGATTGTTCTAGGGGTTATTCATTTGGAAGAATTGAAAGCACATTGATTTTTAAAACAAGGAGGCAGAGAGAAATTTTGAAGAATACCACCTCTTCTCGGTGTCTGAGGTTTTCATTTTTATTCTTTTGAAAAGTCTTTGTATTATTCTGCTTCTTTTTTTTTTACAGTCACCCTCAAAAACCTTATCATATTCTTCCCCTTCTCTCTGAATCCGATGTCCATTCTATCATTAATTACCATTTCTATCTGAGATAGTCTAGAAGAGTAATTGTTATTTGGGAAAACTGATCTAGCATTACTACATTTATTCAGTTGTTTCAGTCATCCATTCAACAAGTAATTGTTGTACCCCTACCATGTGCCAAAGCCCTTTGTGCATTGTTATGCTAGAATGACATCGTGTGTGTGTTTGCTTTGAAGGAAAATCTTGTCTAAGGGAGGGCCATCTCTTTGAGCCATCTCTGTGATGGCACCTGAGTAGCTCTGGAAATGTTTTCTACATGTGTTAGCTGTTTAGAGGGCAGTAACTTCCAGGCTCAGGGAGAACAAGGGTCACGTTTACCAATATTACCTGTTAAGAGTACTGGAGCAGTTGGAAGTATGTATTTGCATCATCGTCTAACTGAATTCTGGCAAAGAAGGATTGAAAAGATGACAGCAGATGGAGGAAGAAAAGCCATGAGTGGTCAGTTTAGCAACCAGGCGTCACACTGCCTGTGGCCAGGAATTCAGATACATTCTCAGCATATAAAGATACTGGGTGAGTCTTGGAGGAATTTAGGACATGTTTACCACTACTTGATCTGTTTAATTTTTTTTTTTTTCAATTACAGTTGACATTCAATACTGTGTATATAGTGCAACAGTTAGACAGTTATATGACTTTATGAAGTGATTCACCTAATAATTCAAATACCCACTATTCATAATCTCTTTCATTTCATTCCCATCCTATAACTCTCAGGATAAAAATAAAAACAAACAACAAAACACTTCAGCAAATGCCTTACTGAGCATCACATTGCAAAATAGAAATGTGTCAGATTAAAGAAAAAGAGATCTGCTGCCTGGGAGCCGTGGGACAGTCACACCCCAACCCCTCTGTGTAATCAGTTTTTGGTTTTGCTAAAAGAGGGCTGGAACATGAGGAGCTCTAAAGATGCATAGAGAAACCTGACTTCTTCTGTAAAACAGCCTACTCAACAATTGGAATGAGGGCTTTGCCTCACACACCTTAAGAGTGAGCAGAGCTCCCTCTTTCAAGAGAGGCTTTGAAAAGGTCCTCCTGGGCTCCTTATGGGTGGGGTGGCTGGCGCTGCTCAGCAGATGGACCCAAATTGCAGTCAGGGGTTGGTGAGTCATTTGCAACACACGTTAGTCATTCAGGTGCATTTGCATTGGACTCCACAGCTGGGAACGGCCCCAGACCTAGAGTTTGTTTATTTCCGTGGACGATGGATGTCTCAGAGCTTGTTGTGAAATAAGAAATTTATAAATTGTTATGTTCTACTGCTGACAGCCTTCTCCCTTCTCTTGATGATTAGCAGCAGCCTCTCAGACAGTCCCTTGCTCCATGTCTAGAGGATTGAACACTGAGCAGGTTGTCCTGCCCTGGATTGGGAGCTTAGTATCAATTATCTCATTTTACCTTCCTCACCACCCTATGAGTTATAAGGATCAGCGGTGTAAAACTAGAGGCCAAGCAAGTGTAAAAGGATGGGCCAAGTTCCACAGTGGAGAAGTGTGGAGCTCAGATTCACATCCAGGATTTCTTTTTTCTAAGCCATGCTTCTTGTCCTTTACAAAACAGCTCTCATCCTGGAAAAGATCGCACATTCACACATTGTTTTATTTCGATTCTCACAACTGCCTTCTGAAATTGAGAGGCAGTGTGCAGGTGCGTCAGAAGGTTGGAGAGCGTGCAGTGAAAGTCGGTGTCCACATTTCCTTTTCATACTGTCCCTTTTTGTGGAGATAGACCACAAAGCTCTTTATGTTTCTCACTTAGAGCCAAAAACATAGCCGAGCTTCAAAAATGGTTGTGGAACTGAACTAAATTCACTCTGTGTAAGCAAGAAGAATTGATTTAGAATTTTTGTTGATATCCATTATTGGGGTAAATTTGAATTATGCTCATGTACAGAAGCAAGGGTATGCTTAGGTGATCATTCAAGAAATGATAAAGGAAACACAAAGTAATCATCATATCATTGCAGTAACATTTAAAAAAAAACAGTCTCACATTTTCAATCTCACATTTCCAATTATGTACAAAGTAATGAAATCTTGAGCTAGTATGCGAGAATTAAGTTCAATGGAAGACTTGTCAGGTTCTAGAAACCAAAGCATCCTTACTCAGCTCTAAGAAATGACAAGTTTATAACAACTAAATGTCATTATCCCAAGATAGATATCTCTACATCTATCTATCTAGATATAGATTGCAATGAAAGTTAACATTCAAATTTTCTTTTAATTTTGTTCCTTATTTGGATATATAGGTCTATCCACCCACCCACCCACCCACCCACCCATCCATCCATTCATCCATCCACCTATCATCTATCTACCAAACATTGAAGGTATCTACAATGTTTTTAGCATTTACCTGAATGGGGGAAAAAAAAAAGAAAGAGAAGGACAATTTGAGGAGAGGCAGTACTAAAATAAGGTTATATGTATTTGGAGACATGAAGCATAACTTAGTGGCAGAAAACTGCTACTGAAGAGGCCCCTGAAGGGAAACAGATGTGTCCGGCTCACATGAACTCAAAGAAGGGAGCTCTGAGGCAAAGCATCAGCAACATTTGCCTTCTGAAAATAAAATGCCAGTTACCTAACAAGGCTAAATAAGTAGATACTTGTCCTCCATATTTGTTCTTCCCCCCTCCCCACAAATTCTTTGGACTATTCTAGGCTTTTTGCATTTCCATTTGACTGTTAGAAAGAGTTTGTTAATTTCTACAAAAATCTCTGCTAGGGTTTTGATTGGGATTGCATTGATTCGATAGGTCAATTGTGAAAGAATTAATATCCTAACACTTTTTAGCTAAATAATTAAGGGTTAATCTCTGCATATATTCAGAGCACTCTCTCTGTGTGTGGCCAGCTCTTCTCTGTTACTTTGTAACTTCAGTTCTAGCCACCTTGGTCTGGGGTTCTCAGCTCTATTTCTTTAACTCTAGGAGTCTCTTATGACTCAGACTGTGTTCCATTTTCTGGATGCAAGATCTGGAAACTCTCTCTTGTTGGTAAACTGTGACATTTGTAGGATTCACCTTATTTGTTTTCTGTCTCTGCAGGACCATTGTACTTTCTTGCCTAATATCTTTAAAACCATTGATTTATATATTTTGTTTGCTTTTTGGTTTTAGTAGGGCAAGGTAAATATGATCCCTGCTGTATCCCTTCTTTGTGGGAAACCAAAATCAGTTAATTATATTTTTGTAAAAGTTAGTGTGTGTGTGTGTATGTGTGTGTGTGTGTGTGTGTGTGTGTGTGTGTGTGTGTGTGTGTGTGTGTAATCTCCAGTGCTGTCTATTCCTTTGTATAGAGAAAATTTTCATTCTGGTATTATTTTCTGTCTGCTTGAAAGATTTTAGAAAACATTCTGTCTAGAGGTAGTTGGCTAGAGATGAGTTATTTCAACATTCTTTTTGTCTGTATTTTTTTTTATTTTGCTTTAAAATGTTAAATATGTATTTGCAGGTTATAAAATTCCAGATTAAAGATTGACTTTTTTTTTCATTCACTACTTTAATAATGTTACGTTGTTGTGCTCCGAGTTCCATTTTTCCTAAGGAGTAGTCAGTGTTATTTTTGCCTCTGACATTCTGTGCATGTGTTTTTTATTCTATTGTTCTTAAGAGTTTTTTGACACTGAATTAAAACAGTTTGATTATGCTATGCCTTAGTGTAGTTTGCTTCATGTTTCTTCTGCTTTCTGCCAGGGTTTGTTGTGCTCCTTTAATGTGTGGGTTTAGTTTTCATCAAATGTGGATCTTATTCAGTCACAATTTGTTCAAATACTTTTTTTGTTATTCCTTACCTTTCAGCTCTTCTTGGGAAAGTCCAGTAACAGTGGGGAAAAAAAATTTTGTTGCATCCACAAAATCACTTGTTCTTACCTAATTCGAGTGTGCTGATCTCAAATCTGACATTAGTTTTTCCCTGTAAACTAGTTTTTTTGCAATTCAAGATTTTAGGCTTTCATCTTTTTTGTAAAATTTTCAACATTCAGTTTAACATAATGAAGTAGAATGTCTTCTTGGGCATCATCTTTGTGAAAATAAAATAATTTATATAATGCAGTAAATACACTAAAAGATATGATTGCATCAGAATTTGTCTACAATTTTGAAATAGAACATATTAAAACACTTATTTTAATCATAAAATTTTCATAAAACTTATTTAAATTCTATTCAGACAAAAATTTGTGTTTGTAGCTCTTGTGTTTGTGTACTTGTTGAAGACAATCTCGTTTGATGCTCTAGCAGTAGTCTGCCATCATATTTCTGTCCCATTGTCCCTGATAATGCTCTTCCATTGTCTTCAGGTCTTGATGAAAGCATTCTCCCTGCTCCACTAATAGCTCCAAGATTTTCTGGAAACTTATCAAGGTGACTGTTCAGGAAGTGAATCTTAACGCTCATGTTACATCCAATGTCGTGGAAAGCCAATAGCATCCTTTGAACCAGAAGTTCATAGTTTTCTGCTTTTTGTTGCCAAAGAAGTTCTTTGTAACTGCCACAAAAGACTGCCATGCTGCTTTCTCCTCCTTATTCATCTTCCTGGCAAATTCTTCGTCACATATGAGGGCTCGAATTTGAGATCCATCGAAAACACCTGCTTTTATCTTCTCGAAAGACAAGGCAGGTAAAGCAGAAATAATATATTGAAAGCATTCACTTTCTTGATTCAAAGCCTGAATAGACTGCTTTATTAAGCCAAGTTTGATGTGAAGTGGGGGAAAAACGATCCTGTCTTGATTAGCTACAGGTTCATTCATAATATTTTGCATCCCTACTTCCAGAGCTTAATGTTTCGGCCACTCCTTCTGTGTCCAGTGCTTCTCCCGAGGTCAGCTGTTCCACAAACACAGAAAGCAAGGATACTTCATGAAACCTCTTTGTTGTCCTAGCAGGAAATTTACCATTTTAAGATTCACACAAATGATCCAGTTATGCTCCTCATACTTCAGAAAGTCAAGGACAATTTTTATGTCATTATAACCTTCTCACAGATGAGTTGAAGAACCAATTGGAACTGCTGCATAAACGTTAACATTATTCAGGAGAACACATTTCAGACTCCGTTTAGAGCTGTCAAGAAATAGCCACCATTCTGTTGGACTGTAAGTGGTAACACCTAGCTGGCTGAGAAGACTACTGATATCATGACAGTAAACAAAGTGTTTGTCTTTGGAAAAAAGTCCACCAAAATTTGTTCACGCTTCCTGAAATAGAATACTTTAGCTGACAGGTGAAGTACATTCCTTTCTTGAAACCTGGAGGCTAAGAACTCAGCTGCTTTCTTTGATAGGCCCAAATCTCTTACTAAGTCATTCAATTTGAGTTGGTTAAACTGCTGAGGAGTTAATGACTGCTCCAGATTCTACAACCATTTCCTCATGCATCTTATCAAAATACACTTGATCACCATGTTCACTTTCTTCATCCTTAGAAGAAATAAAACCATTGAAAACTGGAACCGAGAGTGTCTCAGAGTGTGGGATAGGTCGTATTGCTGAAGAAATATTAGGACATGCGATCATATGCCGTTTTTTCTTGCTGATGCCCTTTGTATGGATCAGACAGAAATAACAGTCACTGCTGTGGTCCTTAGGTTCATGCCAAACCGTGGGAATACCAAAAGGCATTCCTTTATATTTTTCTTTTGTCCAGTCACAAAGCATTTTCTCACAATTATGACACACACTATGAGGAGCCCAATTCTTGTCTTGATCACCAAGGAGAACTTGAAAATAGGCAATATATGCATGTGTCACAAATGATAAAATATTGTGCCTTTGACGTTGAAGTGTGTAACAGCCACATATATAACAGAAGGTGTCAGGACTATTCTTTCATTTACGCCTACTCAAAGAAGCCATGATTCAATCTTAAAACAAAATAAGATGGTGTTTTTTATCAGATAACAAGTTTTTACATTTAAAAACAACTATTATTATGTAAAAGTGATTTTTGTAAAACATTAATTGCCTTGTGGGTATGTTCAATCCAAGAGTCGTTGCCTTTTTTTTTTATTTTTATTTTATTCATTTTAGAGAGGAGACAGAACGTGAGAGGAGAGAGAGAGAAAGAGAGAAAGGGGGAGGAGCTGGAAGCATCAACTCCCATATGTGCCTTGACCAGACCAGTGCAGGGTTTTGAACTGGCGACCTCAGTGTTCCCAGGTCGTCGCTTTATCCACTGCGCCACCACAGGTCAGGCTCATTGCCTTTTAACTCTAATTTAAATCCAATGCATACCATTAACTGTAACAAAAATAAATTAAAATTGCATAAAAACTAGAGCATTCACTAAAAGAATGGATTTCAGATTTGGAATCAGCGATGCAGAAACATATAGAAACAGTTCTAAAACCTCATGCAACAGAAAATGAAAAAAAATTTGTTCCCCAGTGTAATATATATGTATCTAGCTGCTTGTAGTTGTAGCATAAACTACTAATTACTTGATGTGGCAGTACCTTTCATGTTTATGTATGTAAAGTTAGTCTATGTGTAATTAGTTAAGTATCATTTGGGGAGATACTTTGAAACTCTTCAAATGTTCTGTTCCTCATTATCCCTAACTGTATTATTTATTGATGAAAAAATCATACAATAATTATTAGAACAGTGTTTGCCAAATGGTAATTTTCTATTTACATCATTCCTTTCACATTTAATAAGCATAATTCTATGTGAGAGGTGGAATAATGATCTCTCCACCAAAGACATTTACATACTAAGCCCCAGACCTTGTGAATATATAATGTTTCATGGCAAAAGAGAAATAAGATTGCAGATGGAATTATGGTTGCTAATCGGCTGAACTTAAAATAAAGAATTTATCTTGAATTATTTTTTTGGTCCAGTGTAAACCCAAAGGTCCTTTAAATGGGAAAGAAGGTGGCAGGAGTTAGTGTCAGAGTGATGTGATGTGGGGAAGATGCTCCTGGACATTGCTGACTTCAGGGCTGAGGAGGAGAGCTGGCCTCTGAGTGCAGGAAGTCTGAAATGCTGGAAAAGGCAAGGCAATTAGCTCTCCTGTACAGTCTCCAGAAAACAGTGCACTCTGCCAACCTCATTTCAGCCCACTGAAAGCCATGTCAGAGTCTGACCTCCAGAATTGTAATTTTAAAGTGAGTTTTTGTTCTTTTAACTACTGAATCTGTGGTTATTTGTTACAGTAGCAACAGAAAACTAACATATTCTACCATAAGGAAAAATGTCTCTTTCTCTCCATTTATTTAATTCATTTATCCATTTGTCCATTTATATTATCAGTGTGGACGTTTGGGCATTTATTTTATTTTATGGCTTATTATAATGCAATACTATTATTTTCTACTTTGTCGCTTGACTGATTCCAGTTTTGGCCATTGAGAATTTCTTCAGAAAGTGACTCCTGGATACTTTCAACATATCTCCATTATTTTGGTAAAGCTCTACCCCATTCTCTCTTAATTCTTACTTGTACTCCTTAATCCAATGTTATACTGACCTTCATGAATCAGTTTTTAAATATTTAGTTGCTGCTCAAGATTGAGCAGCAACTAAATATTTAAATAGATACTGCCAAATAATAATTAATAATAATAATAATAATAATAATGTAGCCATAAAAAAGATATTAAATGTCATGTAAATTCTTGCATCTTTAAAATCCTGATTAAAAGTACTTATAGTCATTCACCTGTAATATTTGGAATTGTCATGAAAAGCAACCACATCGGTTGTTGAAATGTCTGCACTTGACAGTTGCAACTGACATCTTGCACCCCAATTTTGTTTTATAGTGCCTTTATGTTGATATCTAGTTATGAATTTATATATCCTAAAGGAAATCAGAGCATGGGTCTAGCACTGATTAGAAAAACTCATCACGGCCAAAGTGTGAACTTTCAAAACAAAGAAATCAAACACTATTACTCATACAACCCAAAGTATTTATGCCTCATTAAAATGCACCTTCAAAAGATTTATTTAAACATATCTTTACAGTTTCTTAATGGCTGGATAAGAAGCTGAGATATTAGAGACCACTGAAAACTGACCAGCCCTCATACATTTTATTCCTATGGTTATTACAAAGCTATGCAGATGAGAATATAACTTTTGACATAGTAATGATTTCTCAGAAATACAGATACTGTGTAGCACAACACCTCTATGCAAATGTGAGAAAAAAATATATATATATTATCTCAGGGCAGGACAATGGCAAACTGTACCTTTTGTAGCCTGTCTTCAGTTAGTCTCTTTGCACTTATGTAATAATTCCTAGGCTATAAAGTTGATATTCTTTGAACATCCCTTTGACTTAAATAAGTAGCCTTCCAGGATTTTTAAAACTCCAGCCCCCAAATCTAATGTAGTAACACATTGGGTATTGAAATTAAGAGTCACTGGTACTTTCTTGGATAAGAAAATGAAGACAGGGAAGGCAGGTCCTTGAATAAAATGAGAAAGACACAGGTTAGCAGGGCAGGTTGATGCTGCCTCCCCCAACCCCTCACCCCGTGCGTGAGGGACAGCCCCAGGAGAGGGCCCCAAATTCAATGACTGCACACTCAGCGTTTTCCACTCCACTGCAGCTGAGGACAGAGGTGACACAAGGTAGGGTTCATGAGGAAAGAGTATTGGAGGAACATCTTAAAAGATAATTCGGGTTTTCTGTGACTGAGAAGGGCAGGGTGGAGGACAGAGGCACAGGGGCAGAAGCTTGGCATCCCACTCAGAAAGTCAATTTGGAGTAAAAGCACAGAAATGGAAACTTTGGGCTGTTAATTCTGCCTGACAAGAGTAATGTAAGAAGAAAAATGAGGGAAACTGGAATCATCGGTTAGAGCTAGACTGGGTAACGTCTGGGACGACATACCCAGGGCGCGGGGATCGTTGCTTGCTTTTTCAGAATATATTGCACCCTCCACGATGGCTCATGTTGTTTGGCTAGAAATTCCTTTTAACTCACACGCCTGGGGTTGGTCCCTATTCCCCTAAACTAAGGAATTACATTCATGCCACATACCTTCCCACAGGATTCAGCTCAGGGATGGCATTAACTACAAACCTAAGGCACTCAGCTCCGGGCATCTGTGTAGACGCAAGGATTGCTCCACAGCCAGCTTCCTGTGGAGCGATGGGAAGAAACCCTTGACTTGCACTTGTCTCTCTGCATCTGGATGCTATGATGTAGAGAGGGGATAGCTATGACTACTATAAATATTGGCCGGGTAGGAGAAGTCAGCTAGAGAATAAGATGGACATTTGGAAGGGAACAGAGAGAGCAACCAAGAAACAGAGCTAAAGTCCTGACCCAACTGTGACTTTGAGTTTTCCAGGTAGGTAAAGCAATATATTTTGACTACCTTTTAACTTGATAGGAGTTTGTTACCGTTTCTTGCAATGAAATGCATCCTGACAGACTTGCCACTCAGTAAATAGGGCATCTTTGAAGGTTCCCAAACATTGTTATAAGGTGATCAATGTAGCATGCTGGGAGGAACATTCTGAAGTCAGTGGATGCTGGAGCAGACAAGTTTGTAAGCAGAGAGAGAGAGAGAGAGAGAGAGAGAGAGAGAGAGAAAGAGTGAGTGTTGGGGGTGATGTTAGCCTAGTGTGAATAATAGGACACAATACTTACTTCAGGTATGTCAGTATGGGCATGAAAATACAGAGGAATTGCGAGACATTACCAGAGTTTAACTGAAGAGTCTCTTCCACATTGACAGGTGACAAATAATACTTTATCCACATTTAATGCTCTGTTTATACCCCTCCAAAAGTGGTGGAGTAAGCTGACGTGAATTCTGAAGTAAGCTCTGGATAGGAATTATTCTTACCATGGTCCTGGCATGGCAGTAAGAACATCTAGCACTCCGTTATTTTAGGTTATCAACTGTCCAGTGTCTGGGCCCAATTGGGAGTGTCAGCCACAGGAGTGAGGGAGACAGAAAAAGAAAGGTGGAGAGAGAAGGAGAGAAGATAGGTAGAGAGGGGATCGAGGGTTGGGTGGGTTCCAGAAAGATGTTAATTCCAAATGACCTGTGTTGGGAGGTGGGAGACAAAAAAATGTGGAAAACATAATAAGGGTTCTGGTGAGGATGAGATGAAAGTGAGTAGTAATGAGAATAATGGTGATGATCATGATGCAAAGAACAATGTAAGCTACTATTTATTAAGAGGTTACTATGTGTCAGCCACTGGGCAGACAGTTTCTATGCTTAACCTCATTTAATCTTTACATTCACCCCGCCCCCTCTGTGGACTAGATCTTGACAGCCTTAGAAAGGAAAGTAACTTACTTAACACCAAGTGACTCGGAAGAGTTGCAGCTTATGTTGAACACAACAAGCGTGTCTGACCATACTGTTGTAGATATAGTTTGTTTGTCTTTTTTTAAAATACCATATACACCGTTGTCCCTAGTTGACTCTCTTTACCAAATGACACTCCCACTCCAACTTGGCACACTTTTCCTCCCTGGTGCTAGCATCCTCCACCCATTGCTGCCCTTCCTCAGCTTGAATATCACTTCTCCTGCCAGAATGACCATGAGTTCCTGGGACCATATGGCACCTGCTCCTGCAGCACTCCCTTCCCTACCCCTGTGATGACGTTAACTCGGAACACTCTGCTTTTTGTGTCAGGCAGTGGCCTCTGTGATTGGCACACCAATGACCTGAGTATTTAGTAATTGTTTTGACTGAAGGAGTGAGGTCAGCAGGGAGAGTTGAGAACAGAATGTTATAGGGAATAAGGAATATGTGTGTATGTTTGTGTGGGGCACTTGTTTTCAGAGATAAGATCTGGAGATCAGCAAGAATGTGTAGAGGCTTTGTTCCCCAGTGTCCTGGAGACTGGCTGGGACTGGGAGATATTTGCATTGGGTGCCCAAGTATGTTTGTTTACTATTATGATTCCCTTGTCTCCTTTCAAAAACCTGGATTTTGCATGAAGATTCCAATGCCAATAGGTCTCCAAAGACATTCTTGGTGACCAGGGCCAGGACTTCGCTGGTGCAAGGGAGTCAGCGAAAGCAAGACAAGAAAGGGGCAAGGGAAGAACACGCCAGACAACCCAATTTCTTTCCACAGGCACTCGAGTAATTAAAATAAAAACAATTACTCATATACATAGAGCAGGTCAGCACATTTTTTCACAAAACAAGGGAAATGCACTACTCCTAAGAGGCAATGATATAAATATTTCAGCTGATAGTACATCCAGGACCAAGAAGGTAAAATAAACTAGATTTAAACAAACAATTTGACATAGAACTGCAAAAGGCATTGTGAAATTCTGCAAAATTGCAGATCCAGTTTCCCTGGAATATACTTCTGCCTAGCAAAACCTTGACAATTATTCATGTTGGAGGACTAGGCAGAAATGCAGACAATGGGAAAACAAACACTCAATCATCAGGTTTCAGAATGCCGCAGTATCCAGAAAATGCCTAGGTTCGCCTCTTTTCCCCTGAAGCCTGCTCTCTATACCTCGCAATTATATCTTGCCAGTAACAACAGAGGCTGGAAAGACTCACCAACTGCAATGAGCTTTGTGCCTTCCTGTTGGTAAGGAGAGGGTCTGCATTTTTGGACCTCCGACTGTGTTAGTTTGCCTTCTGGTTTTCTTTGTTGAGAAGTTACTATGTGCCAGGTCATCAGCTACTCCAAGTTCTCCGGGTTTGTTTTGTTTTTGTTTTTAATGAGATCCTGAGTTACGAAGTTGTGTTCCTCCCTGTGCACTTAGGCACACATTCAGATTATCATCCCGAAATCTCAGACCTGACTCTCCCCTGCTGCTTGCAACCATTCTATGGCCTCCTGTTGTGTTCCGGACAAAATTCAGATTTCTAAGCCTGGTGTGAGAAGTTTGTATGCTCTATCCTTCCATGTCTTCACTTGTTTCTCAGAATTACGTGGAGTTGTTGTGAATTGGCTGGATTGATGCCCACCTGCAGCACAGTTGTGACTGATTTCCCAGAGATCACACCAGCTATAACGCCTTTCTATTCCATCACCCTTCCCAGCTGGCCATTTCTATCTTACCCTTGTGTCTGAGCTCAGGAATTACCTTTGTTATGAAACTTTGTTTCATTCGTATAGGCAGACCTTGGAACTCTTCTGTACAGACTCAACTTGCGGTGGCTCAGACATCCCTTGATCACTGGGGATACCCTGGCATCCATTTCTACTTGTAAGTCAACTTCTTCCCCAGGGCTATGCATCCTGGAGCGAAAGCGGTGTGTTATTCTCTGCTGCAGCTTCTTCGCTCAGCATCTCGCCTTGTGCAAACTCAGGACTCAGAAAATAGTCATTGGATGTGGAGGCTATACATCTGACTTCACTCTTCTGATCATTGTAATTATTTTGTTCAGTCTTTTTTCATTCATTGAACAAATAAATGTTCATTGAGTTTCTCTCATGGGCCAGCCTTTGTACTAGATCTGAGGAAACAGTGATCAGTAAAAACTAGACAAGGCCCCTGTCTAGACTGGCTGGAGGAGGAGTCAGACATCACTCCAGCAATCCCACCAGTGAACAGACAGCTACAAATGAAGCCTGAAGGAAGAGGCTGTTATTGCAGCACTGAGATTGGTGGATCAGTGTAGGCTCCATGCAGGAAGTGACGATTACACATGAATATCAGCAATGATTAGACAATACTGATTTGGAGGTGAGGCAAGGGAGTCTATTTCAGAGAAAGGAGGTAGAGTTCAGAAGTTTTGTGATGAAAGGGAATATGGTTAATTTGAATGAACATGGTTCATTTGAATGAACATCGTTCTGGAGAAAAAAGAGGTAGACCCGTGGTTCTCAACTGGGTCAGTTTCACTCCTCCAGGGGACATTTTGTAATCTGGGGAAATTTTTGGTTGTCTTGACTGACAGTGAGTACTAGATAATGAGTAGAGACCAGAAATTTTACTAACTATCCTAGGATGCTTAGGATAGCCACCTAAAGAATTATGCAGTCCAACAATTCAGTAGTGAAAATACTGAGACACTCTACTATAGTGGATTCTGGCATTAAACGAGGCTAAGGAGTCAGACACGGGCAGACCACGGAAGTCTCTGTAGTCCATGTAAAATAATTTGGTCCTTAAGAATAATAAATGCTCATAAGAATTGAGGATAGAGGGATGGCCTCATATAGTTTTCTTCTACTAAAATCAATCAGGGTACAGTTTGCAGACATCTGGATGTCTCTCTGATCTTGGATCATAGAGAAGCAGGAATGGAGGGAAGAGAAGGATTAACAGACTTTCAAATACCAGGCAGAAGAAAATGGTTTGGGCTAGCTTTGCCTCCACTGTCACTGCCACCATCCTTTCCAGTGCTGTGAGCAGTATCTTCCACTTCTCTTAGTCTCATTATTTTTTTATTGATTGATTTTATTAATTTTTAATTTTAATGGGGTGACATTGATAAATTAGGGTACGTATGTTCAGAGAAAACATCTGCAGGTTATTTTGACATTTGATTATAATGCATACCCATCACCCAATGTCAAATTGTCGTCTGTCACCTTCTATCTGGTTTTATTTGTGCCCCTGCCCTCCCCCTCCCCCCCTCCTTCTCCTCCTCCTTCCCCCCCTATAGCCAGCACACTCTTGTCCATGTCTCTGAGTCTCATTTTTATGTACCATCTATGTATGGAATCTTATATTCTTAGTGTTTTCTGATTTACTTACTTCACTCAGTATAATGTTATCAAGGTCCATCCATGTTGTTGTAAATGCTCCGACCTCATCATTTCTTATGGCCGAGTAGTATTCCATAGTATATATGTACCAAAGCTGTTTAATCCACTCGTCCTCTGATGGACACTTGGGCTGTTTCCAGATCTTCGCTATTGTGAACAATGCTGCCACAAACATGGGGGCGCATTTCTTCTTTTCGAACAGTGCTATGGTGTTCTTAGGGTATATTCCTAAAAGTGGGATAGCTGGGTCAAAAGGCAGTTCGATTTTTAATTTTTTGAGGAATCTCCAAACTGTTTTCCACAGTGGCTGCACCAGTCTGCATTCCCTCCAGCAGAGCAGGAGGGTTCCCTTTTCTCCACATCCTCGCCAGCACTTATTCTGTGTTGTTTTGCTGATGAGCGCCATTCTGACTGGTATGAGGTGATATCTCATTGTAGTTTTAATCTGCATTTCTCTAATGATTAGTGATGTTAAGCATTATTTCATATGCCTATTGGTCATCTGTATATCCTCTTTGGAGAACTGTCTATTCATTTCTTTTGCCCATTTTTTAATTGGATTGTTTGTCTTCCTAGTGTTGAATTTTACAAGTTCTTTATAAATTTTGGTTATTATAGATATATTTTCGAATATGTTCTCCCATTGTGTAGTTTGTCTTTTTATTCTGTTCTTATTGTCTTTAGATGTGCAAAAGCTTTTTAGTATGATATAGTCCCATTTGTTTATCCCAGGGGTCCCCAAACTTTTTACACAAGGGGCCAGTTCACTGTCCCTCAGACCATTGGAGGACCGGACTATTAAAAAAACTACGAACAAATCCCTATGCACACTGCACATATCTTATTTTAAAGTAAAAAAAAACAAAAAACAAAATAGGAACAAATACAATATTTAAAATAAAGAACAAGTAAATTTAAATCAACAAACTGACCAGTATTTTAATAGGAACTATGGGTGCGGATGCATCCTGTGCTCCTCTCACTGACCACCAATGAAAGAGGTGCCCCTTCCGGAAGTGCTGCGGGGGCCGGATAAATGGCCTCAGGGGGCCGCATGTGACCCGCGGGCTGTAGTTTGGGGACCCCTGGTTTATCCTGTCTTTTATTTTACTTGCCAGTGGAGATAAATTGGCAAATATATTGCTGCAAGAGATGTCGGAGAGCTTACTACCTATGTTTTCTTCTAAGTACTTACGGTTTTACGGCTTACATTTAAGTCTTTTATCCATTTTGAGTTTGTTTTTGTGACTGGTGTAAGTTGATGGTCTAGTTTCATTTTTTTTGCAAGTAGATGTCCAATTTTCCCAACACCATTTGTTAAAGAGGCTGTCTTTACTCCATTGTATGCTCTTACCTCCTTTGTCAAATATCAGTTGTCCATAAAGGTGTGGGTTTATTTCTGGTTTCTCGGTTCCGTTCCATTGACCTATATGCCTGTTCTTATGCCAGTACGAGGCTGTTTTGAATACAATGGCCTTGTAGTATAACCTGATATCAGGAAGAGTGATACCTCCCGCTTTATTCTTCTTTTTCAATATTTCTGAGGCTATTTGTGTTCTTTTTTGGTTCCATATAGATTTTTGGAATATGAGTTCTATATCTTTGAAGTATGTCATTGGTATTTTAATTGGTATTGCATTGAATTTATAAATTGCTTTGGGTAATATAGACATTTTAATGATGTTTATTCTTCCTAACCATGAACACGGTATATGCTTCCAGTTGTTTGTATCTTCCTTGATTTCTTTTATCAATGTTTTATAGTTTTCTGAGTACAAGTCTTTAATCTCCTTGGTTAAATTTACTCCTAGGTTTAGTCTTATTATTTATTTTTTCTTTAATGTTTTTTTTGATCCTCATCTCACCCACCGAGTGATGCCTGTTTTGAAGGGCTACCATGTGTAGATATTGCATAATGTAGTATAGCTAGAAAAAGATAGTTAATGTCATACAGTCTAAATTCAAGTCTGCTGCTCAAATACTTGGAATGCTAACTGCCATGGAGAGGTTAGAATTTTTGAAAGAAGCTCTATCCTTTTGGAAGGTTACGATTTATACCACATTCTTTAAAATTAGAAAAAAAAGATTCAATTACAGAGTACATTCAGTATTATTTTGTATAGTTTCAAGTGTACAGCACAGTGGTTAGATAATTATATACTATACAAAGTGTTCCCCTCTGATATTTCCAGTACCCACCTGGCACCATCCACAGGTATTACAATATAATCAGCTGCATTTCCTATGCTGTACTTTCCGTTCCCATGACAGTCTTTTTTAACTACCCATCTGTGCTTTCGGTCCCTTCGCCTTTTTCATCCATTCCACTAAGACCCCTGCCTCTGCTAACCATCAGTCTGTTCTCTGTGTCTGTGAGTCTGTTTCTGTTTTGTCTGTTTATATAGTTCTTTAGATTCCACAAGTAAGTCAGATGTTATTTGTCTTTCTCTGACTGACTTATTTCACTTAGCGTGATACCTTCTAGGTCCATCCATGCTGTCACAAATGCTTATCACATTCTTGCCAGTCAGGACATAGAGGGAAAGTATTCACATGACTTTTAAAGTATTTCATAAAACACCTAGCTGCCTCCTCTCCACCTTCAACCCACTGTCTTTGTGCTTCAACTTCAACTTTGAGCATAAGCACTGACTTGCAGCTCTGTTACCATGGCATCTTGTTTCACCATTCTGTACTTTGCATATGCTTCTCCCCCGTCAGGATGCCGTCTGTCTGCCTGGTAAACCACAGAACATGCCCTACCATGGAGCTAAGGCGTGGCCTGATCTGAATATCTTCAGAAATCTGTTAATTAACCTCTAACGCTGTTGTTCATTGCACATATTTATCAAAACAGAATAGACGTTTTTTTGTTTGTTTGTTTGTTTGTTTTTGTAGTGAGAGGAGGGGAGGCAGAGAGACAGACTCCTGCATGTGCCCTGACCAGGATCCACCCAGCAAGCCCAGTAGGGGGCAGTGCTCTGCCCATTTGGGGCCCTTTCTCCCTTGCAACTAGAGTCATTTGTTAGTGTCTAAGGCGGAAGCCATGGAGCCATTCTTAATACCTGAGGCTAACTTGCTTAAGCCAATTGGTCACTTCTCCTGTGTGCCTCGACCAGGGATTGAACCCGGGATATCCACATGTTGGGCCGATGCTCTACCACTGAACCAACCATCCAGGATGAGGTGTTCTTTAAAAGTAGATTATTTTTTTTGTTATTTATCTCCTGATAGTAACTTTCAGAGTTGGTGTGGACAAAGAAAGGGTTTGACTTTATTTATTTTTTAATTAATTAATTTTTTTTTTGAGAAAGAGAGAGAGAGAGAGAGAGAGAGAGGAAATAGATGAGAAGAATTAATTTGTAGTTGTGGCATTTTAGTTGTTCATTAATTGCTTCTCATATGTGCCTCAACTGAGGAGATCTAGTTGAGCCAGTTACCCCTTGCTCAAGCCAGTGACCTTGGGCTCAAGCCAGTGACCATGAAATTATATCAATGATCTCATGCTCGAGCTGGTGACTACATGCTCCAGCTGATGAGCCCACGGTCAAGCTGGTGAGCCTACACTCAAGTTCATGCTCAAACCACTGACCTTGGGGTTTCAAATCTGGGACCTCAGCATCCTAGGTTAATGCTCTATCCACTGTGCCACCCCTGGTCAGGCAAGAAGCATCTTTCTTTTTTCTTTTTTTTAAAGAAAGAATCTTCTTAACTTAGTTCCTTTGACCTAGGAAATTTCCTCTTAATTCTGCCTCTTTATCATACTTGTTTCTTTATTGCTGAACACAGTATTGACCTCTC
This sequence comes from Rhynchonycteris naso, assembly GCA_037038555.1. Taxonomy (NCBI): domain Eukaryota; kingdom Metazoa; phylum Chordata; class Mammalia; order Chiroptera; family Emballonuridae; genus Rhynchonycteris; species Rhynchonycteris naso. The sequence continues at coordinate 18,186,263 of CM072996.1, forward strand.
ACACCTCATGTAGCAGGCTGCCTCAGCTTGTCCCCTAGAACTTCATGAGTTAGATGGTCAATATTTTTCAAAAGACATGTCATCCAGGTCTCAGGCTTCAGTTCCCTTTTGATTTGATTATAAACTGCTCACAGCTCACATCTGGCTCTTGATATCCCTGTAGAGACCCAGCATCATCCGGAGTTTGCCAAGAAGGCAAAACCAGAGAAGAAGCTAGCATTGTCCTTAGGACAAAGTAGGTGCTCTATATGTATCTGTAGACATGTACTAAACTTCCATTTATACTTAGTGCATATACACAGTATCCTATGCTTTTCTTTATCACTAAATGATCTTAAGCAATCAGAACATCAAGAGTCATATGTTAATTACAGTTCAAATGCTGGAGTTCCTTGAATGATAGACTAAATAAACTCTGAGAATTCTGAAGTCCTCACTCTTGCATTCCATTTTGCTACCGCCAGGTTGGAAAAGAGGGAGGGGAGCATGTTCCTGGATTGGTTTCCAATCAAGTCTGTTAAAAAGTTATTTAGTGAGAGTTTCTAAGGACGTATACTCTTTAGAAAGTGTGACATCTTTTAGTGATGCCCACTGGGATTTACTGAATCAGAATCTTCATAGGTGGGACTTAAGTAATTGTCTTTGGAGGGACATGTCCAAGTTGTGCTGTTGGTTGGTCAACCCTGGCAGAAAGCCACTGAACAGGAGTATCTCTAAGGTGTATGTGATGGGCACATAAGTCCAAATAGTTTTAGAGCTGGCTGATGACATGAAGTACATTTTTTGTTTGTTTGTTTGTTTAGAGTAAATCTATGTTGAGTTATTTGTCAAAATTCCCAATTCTTTCAATACGCTCGTATAGAGGGCCACTGTTGTACAATTCCACATGGAGCTCTGTCCAGCCAGAGGGGACAGAAGTAGGACTGCTTTAGTCAGCTACTCTGGCGATGCCTCACGTTTCTGCAGAAAACCTGGGTTGCCTGTCAAAAATTCTATCGTTGATTGATTATCATTTCTTTTTTCTTTTTTCTTTTTTTTTTTACAGGAACAGAGAGACTCAGAGAGAGGGATAGATAGGGACAGACAGACAAGAATGGAGAGAGGTGAGAAGCATCAATCATTAGTTTTTCGTTGCCATTGCGACACCATAGTTGTTCATTGATTGCTTTCTCACATGTGCCTTGACTGCGGGCCTTCAGCAGACTGAGCAACCCCTTGCTGGAGCCAGCAACCTTGGGTCCAAACTGGCGAGCTTTTGCTCAAGCCAGATGGGCCCGCGCTCAAGCTGGCAAGCTCGGGGTCTCGAACCTGGGTCTTCCGCATCCCGGTCCAATGCTCTATCCACTGCGCCACCGCCTGGTCAGGTCGATTATCATTTCTTATTTGATTCTCAGTCCCATAAATGTGGTGCTATTTCCTATCAGTTTCTCAGGTTGAAAAAAAAAAAATTGCCAGAAAATGAGAATATGCTAGAAAAGTAAATTGTTATAGCTATGGAAATGAGTAAATGCAGGTGAAACATTACTGAGCTCAAACTCAGTTCAGATTCTGGGTCCTGGGGTTTATTTGCTAAGTGCTTTGTAAAAATCGATTTACCTTTTGTGTGGGCTTAAATTTTCCATTTGTATACTGGATGGATTAACGTTGCTTATACATTCTTCACTAATGGATGAGGTCGGAGGTACATGTGAATTTAGTACATTTTGTACGTGATTTAATAAATAGTGATGCATGGGCTTGTTTCACTTAAATCCTATCTACAAGTTAAGCTCCACAGGTAAAGCTGATTAAAATTAGAATCTAAATGGAGACAATGACCAACGAGTAAATAAGTTAAAAGACCCCTTATGCTAATCTCTTTCATGGTTCCATTGACCTCTCTGGCTTCTAATTCAGAAAAAATCTAGTCCTGTGAATATATGTTGCACAATGATGAGAAAATTTGGAAATTGTATGTGCATGGTCATTTTGAGTTATTAAATAATACAGTTCAAGCCAAAAGTCATCTTTGGTTCCAAAAGTATATTATGCTTTTTTCCCCATCGATTGGTGTCACATCAACTACATTTTTTTTAAAGTTTTCATACGTTTTACTAACATGATGGTAACAGACCAGCGTCAACTTCGTAACAAAATAAAGAAGATGTCAAACTATAAACTATCATTTGATGATAATTCCACATTAAACTGGGAACATTCCCAATTCTTGGAGCAGCCTTAAGAGGCTCATGAGATGTTACCTCCTTCTAGAATGAGGGAATAGGGGGTATGGAGAAAAACTTGCTCAATGCTATGTACAATAGCAACAGTGCTACAATTTCTAATTCTAAAAGACTAAGTCCTAAAGATCAGTGTCATTCTCTGCATCTTTCCTCATCTTGCTAGTAATGTTTCTTAGGAAATATGTAATGATTCAGTGTGTCATAGGCAGAAGAAATAGCTAATTAATAAAAGCACCCCACCCCTATTCCTTTCTTCTAGACAGACTATTCTTAGGAAATCCAGTTTTCTTCCTCAATGACTGACTTTATGCAAAATATTTAACCTATCTGAAGTTCAGTTTGTCTTATTTCTAATGCAAGATGGCTGTAGCTCTACCTCACGTGGTTTAGGAAAGTTAATTTAGGGAAAATTCAAGTCTTTCTACAGCTTTAGCTCCAGCACCAAGTGTGACATCTTACACATAGCAAGGGCCAGTGGAAGGCTCTGTTCCGACTGCTCCCTTTCCCCATCTTCATTGACCAGTTGCTTCTGGGAGCCAGTATCAACTCCCAGATTATATAAGGGGTCAAGTGAGAGAATATGAACTCAAGCAGTTTGAAAATGTCATCCCCAAAATGCCTTTTCCTTCTGCTTCTCTCAGTTGTGTTACTCTCCCAGAGAGTTGCTTGTTCCTCCCACCCCCAAACACACACACACACACACACACACACACACACACACACACACACACACACACAATTTCAGCCCGTCTCTCAGGCTCTCTCAGTACTTCCATCTGTTTTTCCTCATTTCCTCTTTGGCGTTCACGTTCTCCATCGGACCTGAAGGAGTCTCCAATTCACCAGCCATAGAATTTCTCAGGTTATTAGTCCCAGTTTGTGAAGGGTTTCCCACCTAATCTGGTGTTTGGAAACCCACTGTTAACCTTCCTGGGATGAGCCCAAGTAGCTCCCATTAGATTCAGTCTGAAAGCTAGTGGGGGACAGAAGGAAAACATTTGGATTTCTTGGCTCTTCCAGGCCTGGCCCCAGTGCGTATCCCATCAAAGCACTTTTTAGCAGTGTAATTAGAAACACTGTGAGTCAGTCCCTCCCTGGGTATCAACAGCTACACACTGAGAGTTGATCAATATTAAAGCTGTCACACTCTATTCATATTTTTAGGAGGAAAACTCATAATGGATGAGTAATCGTGAGCAAAAGGTCTTCTGTACCTTTCTAAGGAGCCAAAAAAATATTACTTGGCTCCAAAATAACAGAGACACGACTTGTTTTTCTACCTGAACCTGATCCAATTTCTCTATTTTGATACATTCTTTTCATTTTTTATTGTTTATTTATTTGCACATTAAAAAAAATTTGAGGGAAAAAGGAGACATCAATTTAAACAGACACTGTACCAGGCCCTAGACATTTACAAATAAATAAGATAAAGTTTCTGTCTCCAAGGAGGTCAGGGTTAGTAGATAAAGTCAGACATGCACACGAAATAGCAACACAATGAAATAACTAATACCAGAGGTGGATGCACCATAGAAAGATGGTATTAGGCTCGAGTAGGTGTTTCTTACTGTAGCTGGTAAGGGAGCGATTCTGATTAAGTTGATTTGATTTGCTTTTGGAAAATGCAATAATCAAGTAATGGAGGGAATTGTTCTGAGAGAGGAAGTCATCTGAGATGTCATTGCAAAATAGGGCACATTATGGAGGTTAGCCTTTATCTTCTAGGTAATGGGCAGCTACTTGGGAGAAAAATTAAACAGGAAAGAAGGCGTTTAGAATGCTCACTCTGACAACCAGTGGGACACAGATTGGTGGGAAAGATTTAAGAAGCACCAAAAAATAGGTAAGGAGTGGTAGTCCTAGTTCAGGTCAGGAATGATGGGCATCTGGACCAGGGAGATGGCAATAAGAATATAAATAAGGTGGTGTGTATAAAAATTGTTTAGGGGATAAAATTAATAGAGTATGTTGATTAATGTATATGAGAGGTGAGGTAAGGAAAAATAAGAGTGTAGATCCCATACTTGTGGTTGAAATGTGTTTCTCAGATGCAAGCATGGCCTTAAGAGTCCTATTAAGCTGCTTTTCATCTCTGAAATATTCCCCAGTGAACATAGTGGTCTGTTTTCTGTACTATGCCCCCATATCTTATCCTTCTTTTGTCATAGTCAAGTAAAATAAATAACTTCTCCCCAAGGTAAAATAAAATAAATCCTCGTGGTCAGATCACTTCCATGTGTAAATCACTTCTTTGCTGCTCCTTTGCTCGCCTTAAGCCCAAACTCCTTAACATGAACTGTACCTTGCTGGATTTGCCTAGCCTTGTTCACCCACTATCTCCCCGCTCCTACTTCTGTTTCCCTGACCCCTGTCATCTAACCACAGGGACCTCCCTTTCATTTCACCTCTATATCATCGAAAATGCAGTTTTCCTCGCCGGGAGCTGCCTCCACTACCACCACCACCACCACCACCACCACACACACACACACACACACACACACACACACACACACACACACACACACAAACACACATGTTATTGCCTGGTAACCCCTATTAATATTCAAAACACATTTGAAATATCATGTCCTTTGTGCATCCTATCCATTGCCGCTCACACCTCGAATGAATGCAAAGCCTATTTCACCTCTTCTCTCCATAGACCTCTACATCTACTCAGTTATAACACTTCATACTCTTACTTCTGTTTAAAAATTAAGTCTAACACTGTACCAGTGGAATGGGCTACATGGATACATAGCAACATCTACATTGTTACTGTCCAAGAACTTATTCCCTACCATTAAAGACAACTATGAAACCATCACCAGTTGTGGAAGTTGTTAAGAAAATAATACTTGGAGAGTGCTGTGCTCGAGTTTAACCAAGCTAGGGGACATTTGTACTGGACTATAACTATTGAGTAAATGAGTTTGTAAAATCTGTATTTTCTAGTTTTGCTCACTTTTATTGTTAGAAGTGGTGCTGCCCACATGAATGGCCGCTGTCCAGGTGAAAGGGCTGATTACCTTCTGTAAAGCCAGTAGTCAAGGCCACTATCACAGCAGCCTGACCCACGCAGGTTCACGTTAGATTCGAACAGTCGGTAATGAAACACAGGAGCCAAAAACTGGTGAGCCATCAGCTTTAATTCTAGCTTGCACCCGGAGGGCAAGCAAAAACACACACTGGGCTCCAAAACCCTCACATTCAGTGCTCACAAAGCTACTGACTTATCCGAGTTTCCTAGAATCAAAGCTTTCCAGCTCACCAGACTTATTCACCTCTGTTTCCCATCTCCTCCTGCACAAACTCTTAACAAACTGGCTTCTTCCTCAGCACTCTGCCATCTCGGCTGCTTCTCTCCTCCACGTGGCCTTAATCTGCTCTCTTCTCTAACACTAACCTCAGGAACTCAGGAACCAAGAGAGAGAGATCTAGCTACCGGTCTGCCCACTTTATAGCATAGATAATCCAAACCTTTAATCCAATTATACAAACAAGGAGGTCTCTGATACAAAGCCACCCATTTGAGGCATAATGGAATTCCTCCCTACATCACCACCCTACATCATCCAATCAGTCAAGGGTGTGGAGAAGAGCTTACTCTTAAACTAAGCCTTAGGCTATGACGACCCGGCCTGCCCACAGCCTGTTCCAGAACACACATTAATATCAACAAACTTCCATGTGGGCAGCTCCATCTTTAACAAAGTGAGCATAATATATTTTATCTGCCCAACACCTTCATGCTTGAGAAGGGGCTTGGTTATGCTAATGTGTGCTGGAAGAGGGCTTTCACAATGAAAAGTTTTAAAAGGCGGAGTTAGGAGGCCATTTTAGGAGGAGACCACGTTGTTGCAGGGTGTTGGGCAGATAAAATATATTATGCTCACTTTGTTAAAGATGGAGCTGCCCACATGGAAGCCCGTTTCCCATGTGATATTATTTGGCCTTATGCTTGGAATGGGTGTGGGGGAAAGGCTGTAATATAAGCAGGTCGGGTCGTTATAGACTAAGGCTTAGTTTAAGAGTAAGCTCTTCTCCACGCCCTTGACTGATTGGATAATGTAGGGTGGTGATGTAGGGAGGAATCCCATTATGCCTCAGATGGGTGGCTTTGTATCAGAGACTTTCTTGTATGTATAATTGGATTAAAGCTTTGGATTATCTATGCTATAAAGTGGGCGGACCGGTAGCTAGATCTCTCTCTCTCGGTTCCTGGGTTCCTGAGGTTAGTATTAGAGAGCAGGGCAGATTAAGGCCATGTGGAGGAGAAGTAGCCAAAATGGCAGAGTGCTGAGGAAGAAGCCAGTTTGTAAAGAGTTTGTGCAGGAGGAGATGGGAAACAGAGGTGAATAAGTCTGGTGAGCTAGAAACCTTTGATTCTAGGAAACTCGGATAAGTCAGTAGCTTTGTGAGCACTGAATGTGTGGGTTTTGGAGCCCAGTGAGTGTTTTTGCTTGCCCGCCGGTTGCAAGCTAGAATTAAAGCTGATGGCTCATCAGTTTTTGGCTCCGGTGTTTCATTGCCATCTGTTCGAATCTAATGTGAACCTGCGTGGGTCAGGCTGCTGTGATGGTGGCCTTGACTACTGGCTTTACACAGGGCAGAGGAGACCATGTTGTTGCAGGGAGGAGAGACCACGTGGTGGCAGGGAAGAGGCAGGCAAGATGGTGGAGTGCTGAGGGAGAAGCCAGTTTATGCAGAGTTTGTACAGAGAGAAGGAGATGGGGAACAGAGGTGAATAAGGCTAGTGGAGCCTTTGATTCTAGGAGAACCCAAATGTGTCAGTAGCTTTGTGACTGTTGAATGAGTGGGATTTGGAGCCCAGTGTGTTTGTGTTTACTCACTTGCTGGGTACGAGGCTAGGAAGAAAATGTTCCACCAGTTCTTGGCTCCACAGTTTCATTATGACCTATCCAAATCAAATGGGAACCTGCATGGGCCATGCGGCTGTGACTGCTGGTGTTACCATAACATATAATTATAATCACGGAGGAGGATCTAGGGTAAACATTCCTATGACAAAGACCCATTGAAAGCTAAGGGAATACTAGAAACTCAGGGGTGACACAGGCACTGTAAAGCCAGTAGCCGATGCCGCCATCGCAGCAGCCCGACCCGTGCAGGTTCGCATTGGATTCGAACAGTCGGTAACGAAACACAGGAGCCAAGAACTGGTGAGCCATCAGCTTTAATTCTAGCTTGCACCCGGCAGGCAAGCAAAAACACACACTGGGCTCCCAAACCCACACATTCAGTGCTCACAAAGCTACTGACTTATCCGAGTTTCCTAGAATCAAATGTTTCTAGCTCACCAGACTTATTCACCACTGTTTCCCATCTCCTCCTGCACAAACTCTTAACAAACTGGCTTCTCCCTCAGCATTCTGCCATCTTGACTGCTTCTCCTGGCCTCCATGTGGCCTTAATCTGCTCTCCTCTCCAATACTAACCTCAGGAACTCAGGAACCAAGAGAGAGAGAGAGATCAAGCTACTGCTCTCTCCCATTTTATAGCATAGACTCCAAACCTTTAATCCAATTATACATACAAGAAAGTCTCAGATACAAAGCCACCCATCTGAGGCATAATGGGATTCCTCAGGAGAGTGCACCACCCTACATCATCCAATCAGTCAAGGGTGTGGGGAATAGCTTACTCTTAAACTAAGCCTTAGGCTATAACGACCTGGCCTGCCCACAGCCTGTTCCAGAACACACATTAATATCAACAAACTTCCATGTGGGCAGCGCCATCTTTAACAAAGTGAGCATAATATATTTTATCTGCCCAACAGGCACCATTGAGGTCATGATTGAGACCTACTGTTGGGTAGATAAAATATAATATTCTCACTTTGTTAAAGATGGCTTTGCCCACATGGAAGGTGATATTATTTGCCCTTATGCTTGGGATGGGTGTGGGGGAAAGGCTGTAATGTAAGCAGGCCGGGTCATTATAGCCTAAGGCTTAGTTTTAAGAGTAAGATTTTCCCCACACCCTTGGACTGATTGGATGATGTGGGGTGGTGCACTCTCATGAGGAATCCTCCCAGTATGTCTCAGATAAGTGACTTTGTATCAGAGACTTCCTTGTTTGTAGATTAGATTAAAAGTTTGGAATCTATGCTATAAAGTGGGGCAGACCAGGAGCTTGCTCTCTCTTGGTTCCTGAGGTATTAGAGAGAAGAGCAGCTTAAGGCCACGTGGAGGCCAGGAGAAGCAGCCAAGATGGTGGAATGCTGAGGGAGAAGCCAGTTTGTGAAGAGTTTGTGTAGAGAGAAGGAGATGGGAAACAGCGGTGAATAAGTCTGGTGAGCTAGAAACCTTTGATGCTAGGAAACTCGGATAAGTCAGTAGCTTTGTGAGCACTGAATGAGTGGGTTTGGAGCCCAGTGTGTGTTTTTGCTTGCCCGCTGGGTGCAAGCTAGAATTAAAGCTGATGGCTCACCAGTGTTTGGCTTTGTTGTTTCATTACCGTCTGTTTGAATCTAATGCGAACCTGCATAGGTCAGGCGGCTGTGATCCTGGCCTTGGCTACTGGCTTTACACCTACTCATTTTAGACAGTGGTGCTGTGATTTATTATAAGAAGTATCTATTAAGTCTGGATCCCTTTCCTGACACAGAGCTCCTAAAACCCTTGGAATCTCATGATAAGAGCCAAAAAAGTTATCTTTTGTATGTTAATGAGTTAACTAGGGATAATCCTCAGGTAACCTAGGGTGAGGCTGGTTGCCAGGAAACCAACCACTTGATTATAAGGTTGGAACTTTTAGTACCTCCTGCCTCCCAAGCACCCTAAAAAGGAGAGGCACTGGAGGGTAACTCAATCACCAATGCCCACTGATCTAATCAATTGTGGCTATGTAATGAAACCTCTGTAAAAACCCCAAAGGACTGGGTTGGAAGAGCTTCTAGGTTGGTGGGCACGTGGAGATGAGGGTGGGGGACTGGATATGGCGTGGAGGCTCCTCACCCTTCCCCGGACCGTGCCTTGTGGATCTCTTACATCTGACTATGTCAGGGTTATAGCTTGTTTGTAATAAACCAATAATTTGGTAAGTAAAATATTTCTCTGAGTTCTAAGAGGTGCTCTAGTAAATTAATCAGATCTGAGGAGGGGATTATAGAAACATCTGATGTAGAGCCTGTCTTGTCAGAAGCATAGGGCTTTCAATTGGTGTGTGTGTGTGTGTGTGTGTGTGTGTGTGTGTGTGTGTGTGTGTGTGTGTTGGGGCAGGAGGCAAAGTAGGCAGTCTTATGGAATATTTATCTATTTTTTATTAGATAGTGTGTAAACTGAATCAAGTTGTAGGACATCTAGCTGGTATCTTAGTGAATAGCTTGATGTGGGAAAAGCCTCTATATATTTGGTGACCAAAAGTGTGAGAAACAAAGGGTTTAATATGAATAGTAAAAGAGTCTCTTGGGGAATAAACACAGAAAAGAACTGAGTTTTCCTTACAAATGAAGGAAAAATCTGAGTTTCCCCTTTATCAAGCCCCAAAGCTAGGTGGAAGTGTCTGGGCTGATCGGAAGTCTGACCCTTGGGAACAGAATGCTGCCCCAATCCTGTCCTGACTGATGTCTAGAAGCTGCAGTAGTGTTTCTCCCGTGTATGAACTAAGGATTTGATTTGCACTTGTAGGTGCAGAGTGGACTCTGCAGTACAGTCATAGATAGGAGTCTGGGAAAGACACAGCCAAGAAGCCTTGAGAAGGAAGCATTGGCTAACTCTGCCCATGGCTCTAGCAAAGAAGCTTGCATGGAGATTGTGTGTGTTTTGACTAAATGAGTAAATTAATGAATAAGTTTTTTTGGCACATTAAAAATATTTTTTTCATCTTCAATTACTCTAGTCCTAGTTGATTTTTATTTCTTTGTCATTGTGATTTAACTGCTAGCATCCATAGATTTATTTTAATGTGCTTTAAAGAAAAATATTTTTTTATTGAAGTGTTCTAGCACATTGGGAAAAGCTTAGGATTTGGTTGCATAATCTCCCTGACCCTGTTGGCTGTCTCTGTAAACTGGAATTATTAACATCTTTTTGATAGAGTTGTGAGAGTTACATTAGGTGAGCTGGCACAGGTAAGGTAGGGACCTTTGTTGGTTCCTCAACAAATTGTATTTATTATTAATAGACAGCCTTGCATATTTCATTGTAATTATTTCATAATGTCTCTGTGAGGGTGAGTTTATACAGGGTGTTCAATAAACACTCAATGATGTAATATTCAAGGAATCTTGAGTTAGTACAAAAATATAAGCAATTTCAGCTCTGAAGTGGCTGGGCATTCCAAATGCACAAACGTAGAGAGCAATAGGACCAGCAAGAATGATCCTTGGAATTCTCAGAGCACTGTAAAAACCTGGCCTTTTCGAGTAAGGACATCTGTCAGCTATTGGCTAACCTTTGGCATGGAAAATTACCCAGGAGTCCTTTCAAAAACATTGCATGAATACATTAGGTTGTGTTACAAATAGTAGATAAAATAAACAAGCTAGCATTTTTCTGAGGCCTTTTTCTATGTTTTTCTAAATCACAACATGCCTTTATTGTTTTTAAATTTAGCAAGTGTAACTCCTCTTGGCTTCGGAGGATAATGATGCAATGGTGGTGATTAATACTATAATTATAGCTTAAATTTCTACAAATTTTTTTATCCCCTAAAGGTTTCTAAAACCCTGGCTTGCTATCATCCACAATATTCTGACTACCACATACTTCAAAGAATTATAAAGGTAGAGTCCAGCTGTTAGTAACTGAGTTTTAATAGGGGCCAGAGATTTAGAGTCCATGTATAATTACCTTTGGACTCTAAACGCCATGCTCAAGTTTCAGGAAAGATGGTTCTCTGTGCTTGTCAAACATAGAACCATGTATATTCATGGTTTGGAAAGAGCTTATGGGAAAAAATGCTATTCTAATCCCTCTTTTCATAAATAGGGGAACTGAGACTTAGTGAAGAAAGTAGGCTTATCAAAGTTTTACAATAAATTAGTGGCAAAATAGAGAGGTAGAGCCTACATAATCCCAATGCCTTTCTTGTTCAGAGTTCTTGATTACTCTGGGCTCCACAGAGAACAAGCACCCTCTCAATGACTCGTGGTCTGAGAAGGTTGGTGCAAGAGAAAAATAATTTATTCAGCTCACATTGACTGGTGCGCGTGTATGTGTGTGTGTGTGTGTGTCGTGGCAACAACAAACTACTTCAAGATCAGATGACATGCTCCAAGGGGCCAAGGGGAGGCAACAGCCCCAGTTAGCAGACCAAAGGATGGAAGCCCCCTCCCCAGCCTTACTCAGATATTTGTTAACCAGTACAAATAACTCAAGGAAGCAGACAGCAGAAGTTCTCAGGGAGTGAAGTAAAATGCAAGGAACGTGCTGACTCTTAATCTCTGTTCTGAGAGCCTAAACATTTTCTGTTACTAAAACTTATTCTGCTGCTTTGCTGTTTCCAGCACACACTGTTTCCATTATGGGGTCAGAAAGGCCCCTGACTTTCATCCACTCGGGGTATTCACCCTATGGCACCTTGCTGTCTAATTCTTCACAGCATATACCTATATATATTATTAATTTTAGCGGGAAAGAAAGGGATAGACAGAGACAGGCAGAGAAAGAGAGAGAAACAGTTTGCTGCTCTACCCATCCATGCATTCATTGGTTGGTTGCTGTATGTACCCTGACTGGGATCAAACCTGCAACATTGGTACATTGTGAGAATGATGCTCCAACCAACTGAGCTACCTGTCCAGGGCTGGTGCTGGTGATATCAGCCAAAATACGTACACTAACTGGGGATCAGGGATAAACTGAACAAGACCCTGCCCTGGAGGATTGAAATAATAATAGCTGAAATATGTTGAGTTTTCACTATAGCTGAGTAGCATTATATGTACATTACACACACACACACACACACACACACACACACACACACACACACACACACAACCATTTAATATTTACAACTACCCTGTAAAGGTGATGCACGTATTGAGTACTCAATGAATATTTTCAGAATTACATACTATTATATCATTTCAATTATACTTCTTTTGTGTGACAGAGACAGAGAGAGGGACAGATAGGGACAGGCAGAAAGGGAGAGAGATGAGAAGCATCAATTCTTTTTTGTAGCACCTTAGTTGTTCATTGATTGCTTTCTCATACAATCCTTGACCGGGGGACTACAGCAGAGTGAGTGACCCCTTGCTCAAGCCAGCGACCTTGGGCTCAAGCTAATGAGCCTTGCTCAAACCAGATGAACCTGCGCTCTAGCTGGCGACCTCAAGGCCTTTAACCTGGGTCCTCGGCATCCCAGTTCGATGCTCTATCCACTGCACCACCACCTGGTCAGGCTAAATTATACTTTTTATTTTGAAAGAATTATGGATTGACAGTCACTTGTAAGAAATAGTGCAGATTCCATTGACTATTTACCTAGTCTCTCTCAATGCTGGCATTTTGCAATATCACAGTCAAGAAACTGACATTGATATAAACTACCTATATTGTTTAAATTTCCAAAGTTCTATATGAATCATTTGTGTGTGTGTGTGTGTTTAGTTTTATGTAATTTTATCACATATATAGGTTTGTGTTTCCACCATTAAGTCAAGAAATAGCTGTTTTCATCATTATGTCTCTTATACTGTCCCTTAAATAATGCACCGACTTCCTTTCCTCCACCACCATCTTTATTTCTAATCCCTGGATATCAAGAACCAGTTCTTCATCTCTCAGTGTACCATTAAAAAATATTAGATAAATGGAATCATACAGTTTTCAGCCTTTTGGGATGTTTTTCTTTACTTTGAGATTCTTCTAAAATGTGTCAATTTTTTTTTGAATTGCTGAATAATATTTTATGGTATGGATATACCAGTTTGTTTCATCATTTTTCATTAAAGTGCATCTGTATTGTTTTTAGTTTTTGGCTATTAAATTAAAGCTGCTATGAATATTTGTGTACAGTTTTTTTTATATGAATGTAAGTTTTCATTCTCAGTGATAAGTGCCCAAAGGTAAAATTGCTGGGTCAAATGATAATGGCATATTTAGTTTAATAAGAAACTGTCAAATTTTTTCAAAATGGCTGTGTCATTGTAGATTTTCACCAGCAATGTATGAGTGATCAGTATCTCCATATCCTCACTAACATTGGATTTTTATTATGGCACTTTGACAATGTAACTGAGGTACAGAACAGTCAGGTAACCCCAAATATTCATCCAGTGAATATTTGTTGGGCCACATACCTCTCTAAGATCCAGCAGCAAATAAAACAAAAATCTGGTCTGAGGAACATATATCCTAGTGAGGAAGATGGTCAATTTATACACGAAAGGCAAATAGTAAAAAACTATAATGTAACACAGTGACAAACTCTAAGGACAATAATTGAATGTGAAAATAGTGTGATATATTTTTGGGTAGCATTTAAATTTTAGAAAGGATTGACTGTGAAGGTGACTTTAGTAAAGAGCAGAGGAAGTGAGGGGACAAGCCTTCTGGACATCTGGAGGAAGCACACTCCAGTCGGGGGAGAAGGAGTCCATAGCCCTGAAGCTGGAGCTCACCTTGGTGAGTCTGAGCAAATTAGAGTCTCCAGAGGCTGGAGTGAGGTGACAGGTTATGCATGGGAATGTGGACAGATCACATAGAAGCATGAGGATTTGGGGAATGACTTTGGGTTCTACTCTGAATGAGCCTGAGAGCCACCAATGGGTTTTGAGTTCAGAAAGGACTTCATCTGACTGCTTTTATAGCATGATGGTACTGTCTTTCCCCAAGATTCTGTAACTAAGAAGTAGAAGAGCCTGGAAGACCTCAGGCTCTGGTAGAGAAGAGACAAATAGCATTAATTAACAATACCACATGGTAGTGGACACCGGAGATTTTACGAATAAGCTGAGGGAGTGAGGAGGGAGGGAACATCTCTACATGGGAGGAGAGGTTGCTGCCCTTCGTCCTGCATCAGCAAGTTCCTCCGCTTTCGGGTGGAGACCAAAAGCAGCCAGGGATCCGCACTGCCCCTCTCTCTGCCTGCCCTTCCCAGCCTCCCACTGCTCTGCCTCCCCTCTCTCTCCCCTACTCTCCCATCCTTCCTCCATGTCTTTTCTTTAAGAAAACAGGGCTAAGGGCAATCTGTAAGTCTATACTTCAAAGGAGGCTTTCTCTTGCTTTTCTTATAACTTTGTTAAAACGTTAACACTGGCTTCTCTTACCGTCAACACTCGAGACACAGGGGACACCTCCTCTTTAAGCTCAACTTCTCTCCATCAGTTATTCAGTGTAAAAACCCTTTTGCAACTGACGGAGCCAGAGACTACTGGATTGTGAAATGAGTCAATTACTAATTCCCAGACTCACCTATCTTTCTGGGTTATAGAGTACATCAAAGCAGATAGTATATGCGAAAATGTTACTAGAGAATTACATATAAAACGATAACTTATTTTGCAACAATTCTAAACTTACAGAAGAATTGCAACAATATGAAGGACTTCTGCCTCTGTTCACATGGTGTATTAGTTAGCTAGAGATGTTGTAACAAAGTTCTACAGACTGGACAATTTACACAACAGAAATATATTGTCTCACGGTTCTGAAGCCTGAAATCAAATATGAAGTCAGCAACCAAGGTGCAGGCAGGATCGGTTCCCTCTGCCGGTGGTGAGGGAGGGGACTGCCCCAGGTCTCTCTCTTTGAGTTATATACGGCAGTCTTCTCCTTACGTCTCTTCCATTGCCTTACTGCTACACATGTCTCCGTGTCAACATTTCCTCTTCTCATGAAGACATTAGTCAGACTGGATTACGGCACACGCTAATGACCACTTGATTATTTCTGTAAAGACTATCTCCAAATAAGGTCACACTCTGAGTTACCAGGGGTTAGGATTTCAACATATGAATATGCAGGAGAAGGGGACACATAATTAAATCCATAACACACAGATTCCCCACATTTACTCTTTTCTTCTCTCCTGTCTCCCTGTACTCATTGCCATTAGCTGTTTTCTGAACCCTCTGAGAGCAACAGCAGGTATGATGTCCCCATGACTCCTTCATTCTCCAGTGTATATTTCCTCCCAGCAATGATGCTCTTACATAAGCACTGAGCAGACCTCCAGATCGTAATGTCAGCCTTAGTACAGCACTGCCACCCCGTCTGCACATCCCATGCCAGTCTCACCAGCTGTTCCCACAGCATTCCATTCGCACCTCTGGCCGGGGAACCTATTTAGGAATATGTTGTTTTTAGTTGGTAGATCTCAGCACTCTCCTTCACTGTGGAACAGTTGCTTGGCTTTTCTCTGTGTTTCATGTTATTAACAGTTTTTTAGAGCACGATTCTTCTGTTTTGTAGGATAGCCTTCAACTAGAGCCTGGCTAATGTGTTTTTATATTCTGAGACAGGCTATGACTTCTCAATAGGAACACCACAGAAATTACACTGTCATGCCCCCCCAGCCCCCCAGTGATTCACATCAGTGACATGATGTAGAATGACCCTACCACTGGTCACGTCACCCTCGATCCCCTGGTCATAGTGCCAGCTGCCGGATTTCCCTGTGGGGAAGTCATTGCTTTTCCATTGTGGCTGCTGAGTGTTGGGGCTGGGGTTACATATTCAGAGATGACCCTGATATCTTGTTTTTCCCCAGGTGCTACCTCCTGCCTCAGCATCCATTGATAAACTCTGTCTAAACCAACTCCAAATACAGTGATCACCGATTGGTGGTTTTCTATTTCCATCATTTCTTTTACATTTATTAGTTGGCATCTTACTACAAGGAAGAAATATCCCTTCGCTCTATTCATGTTTGTTTGCTATTTTTGTTTGTTTGTTATCAGTATGGACTCATGAATGTCAACTAACTCAATAATTGTTATACTATGTTACTATGCGACTTATTTGGATGCTTAAACAGTCCCATCTTTGGTCATTGGGAGTGCCTTTTAACTGGCTCTTATACCTTTTTGAGAGGTTTCATTATTCTTTGGGATTTTCCTTACTTTATGGAAAAACAAGACAACCATTGATCATCTTATGCTTTCCTGTGCTTAGCTCTAGAATCAGCTACTTCAACAAAAACTAATCTTCCCATTCAGTGGAGAACAGTATTTAGAAGCCAGATTGTCTGAGGGTTCAGTGTGTTCATCTTTACTGCTCTGTCACTGCTGTAGGATCTCCCTGGGCACAGAAGTGGAAAATAATGTACATGTATGTATATGTACACATACAGTTTACAAATGATTATATATGTATGTGCATTTATACACACATACACTAGTATATGACAATCCTTCTGGTTGTTTTAAAAGTCCACAAATTTGTTGTCACTCTTGCCATCAGTGAATAAATTTAGATCTCGTTCCCTTGAATCTGGGTGAACTTGAGACCCATATAAAACCAGATGAATATGGTAGAAATGATGTTACATGAGGCTAGGTCAGAAAAGGCTATACAGCTTCTATCTGTTTTGCCAGAATACTTCCACAGTCGCCCTGGGTCAGAATGTAAGAGATTTAATTACCCGAGGATTCTAGATGATTTCACCCAAGGTGGTCAGGTCACCCCCAGCCATCAAGTCTTCCTGGGTGAGACCCTAGACATTGTGGAGCAGGGTCAGTCTCTACTCTCTTTTGCTTGCCTGGACTTCTGACCTACGGGATATGCACACATAAAAAGTAACTCTTTTTAATGCAACTGCATTTTGTCATGGTTTGTCATATAGCAATAAATATCTGGAACAAGCTCCCATTCCAACAAATCAGAGTTTTTTCTAGAGTTCTCCATTTTTATATTTGTAAATTATTTTTCTAATATTGAGGCAATAGCTGTCATTATTCTCAAACTATTTACTCATTTGCTCAGTCATTCAATTTATTTATTTAATGCAAGCAATCTCCCAAAAATACTGGCTTCATCTTCTGTCCACCTTCTGCCCCCCTTAGCCACCAGGCACATCACCACCTCAAGCACTCCCCCACTGCACACATATGTCAGCACCTTCAGGAAGCCAGATGTAATGATTTCTCTGTGTCCTAATCCTCACCCTCACTCTACATCCCTGGCTGCAGGCTATGCTGATAGCTATGGGCAGGGGAGGGGAGGGAAGGGAAGAATAAAGATGATGGGAAGAGGGAAGGGAAATTCTACCGTTATTTTTATTTTATCATAGCTATAAAGAATCTCAAGGTCCAGATTAGATAGCAGTTGGCAAATTATAGTTATCCAGACATTGGTGGAGTGTCCACTCTGATCCAGTACATAAGAGACATTTCACTGTAAAACTTAATCACTAGTGGGTTTCACTATACATTTCCCTAGCTGGGTCCTCCACCCTCTCTTTGACCTTAGCTCCTTGCTTATCCCAGGGTCTGCTTTCTAAAAATTTTTTACTTACATGCTGTCTCATTAGAGCTGCCTTTCATTGTCTCTGGGGCTTTTCAGTTTGTTGGGCTGGTTTCAAGCTGAGGGCAGAGAAGGCCGGTAAGTCGAACATAGCACACTCTTCTTGGGCGACCTCCAGAAGTACCTGGACAAGACTTGAGGAGGGACTGCACATTGCACAACAGTGGGTGGGAGTGAGAGCCAGAGAATTCTTTCTATTACGCACAAAATGATTCTGTTTTTACAACCTTAGGAGCCACTCGTGTAACACATACGCACTTTGCAAAGGAGAGTTGTTTATCAAATGTGTAGTCTTTCTCTTTCAGTGTAATGTAAGAGGGTTTGAGTCCTGGTTTGCATGTCCAAGCTCTGTAGCCATAGTCCAGTCGTTTACTTCTCTTAATCTCTGGTTCTTTTTTGACTAAATAAGGATAATGATTCTTCCCTTATAAAATTAGAAGCTAGAAAATTCCAGAAGTGTTTTTAGATTTTTCAGTGAGTTTCTTTGCAAAGAATTGATCCCAATT
Source organism: Rhynchonycteris naso (assembly GCA_037038555.1). Taxonomy (NCBI): domain Eukaryota; kingdom Metazoa; phylum Chordata; class Mammalia; order Chiroptera; family Emballonuridae; genus Rhynchonycteris; species Rhynchonycteris naso. The sequence continues at coordinate 18,204,440 of CM072996.1, forward strand.
AAGCCTTTTTTTTTGGTCATAGATATTTGTAAGGTATGTGTTGGGTGGATTCTTAGTTCTTAGTTGGTATTCATGTATATTTCCTATTGGATGTTGCATCTGTAGTTATAGGTTCTATTCTTAGCTAATAAATAAACAGACTAAAGACAAGTTCTCAGTGTCTGTCTTTGCATAAGACCCTCCCCAGCTGAGACCCTCAGCTCCCCATATTTATATTAAGAGAAGACGCAATCTTAGAGTCCCAAGTCTGAATTCCCATTAGAAACATCTGGTGAAATTGTTAAAATCACAGATTCCCCTGGTGTCATCTAGGATTAATGATTCAAAAATATGCCGAGTTGAAGCCTCCTTTTCTGTTTTATTCAAAGGGTTTGATGTGATTTATGATGTAGCCAGCCCAGCTAATCCCAACTACAGAGAATGATCTTAGAGAGATAACATGGCATGGTAACTCAGGACTCTGATTCTGTGGACAGGTGGACATAGGTTCAAACATCAGTCCCTGCATATCCTTAGTGGGTGACATGGGCACATTATTTAAACATCTTTCATCCTTATCTATAATCTAGAGATAATACTATGATGCATATATAACCTCTGGGTTAGCTCAGAGTCCTCTGCTGCACACCACATACCTGCATACTTGAAATGGATCAAATGGCTTCCAACTCCCAAGTGGTCCTGTAGAAGTCCAACTCCTTCCCAAGGTTTATATGAATCCCTGGAAGATACTTTGTTTCTCTTGGGATCCGATGTTCTACTTACCATCTCTGCCCCTCAGTGCATCGATTTAGGCACCAAATTGTCCTTCAGTTTAAAAAGCAGTAACAACAAAATCACTAACTCCAGCATGCATAAATTTGGGGGACTTTACTAGAACATTTTGGGGGCTTCTTTGGGAGGCTGTGCAGACCTTTGTCATTAGGAGACTTTCTATTTCTCAGTTTCTCTCTTTTCTTTTGTTCTCACTCATCATTTCTGTCTTGTAAAGTGCTGGGCACCCGAAAAGCAGGGCATTGCCATTTTTTTCCTCAGGTTTTAATACCAAACATGCATATCCCAAGCCAGCCAGGTTTTCAAAAGAACAAAGCTCTTTCTATCTGACAGCTTCACCCTCCTCTGAACATAGCTGTGGTTTAGGGATAGCAAGTAGACACTCTTGGTTTGCTGTCTTCCTTTGTTTTGTTCTAGTTCCACACATAAAGTACTTAGCAGGCTTCTGGCATCTGTGGCTTTCTGGTCATGTGTGACACAGCTACACAGATGCAGCTCATCCATGCTTCCCTGGAGACACTACGCCCTCCACACTCTCTCTGCACCTGTAGAGGCAGCTCCCAGTTCTTATGGGAAACCAGCTGGTATCCACTACTTCCCTCAAATCCAATTTAGTATGCAGGTAACGAGCATAGCTGGAAAATGGTATCTGAAGAGTAGGAATTCCAAAGTCAAATCTGACTCTGACACAACAGTGGTAATTAATATTAATTGAGTGCCAACCTGGCATTTCCTGCACAATTTCTTTTATCCTTGCAAATATTGCCATGTTTTTATTTTCCCTCCATGGAACAAAACTGAGGTTTCAGGAGACTGAGTAGCCAAGTTAGGATTTGAATCCAGGACATGTCGCTCCAAAGCCTTGGTTTTTTCTACTGCATCACGTGGTCTTATAAGTAATTAACAAGGAGATCTGAATTGTGTTACATGGCAAAGATGTTACGGGTCTAAAAACTGTGCCATCAATACACAACATTGATACTCATATCAAATGAAATAATTGTCATTTAATAATATTAGTTTCTTTGCTTTAATAGTTCAACTTAATTGAACTTTATCTGTAACTTTATATAGCACGCCTTTGTCAAAAACAGCTTTAAAAAGAAAATAAAAGATGATTCAGCGTTTCCCTATGTCTTAGTGTCTGTTTAATAGAACTGATTCACTCTGTAGTTTTATCAGAAAAAAAATGGCAGAAGAAATAGTACCTTGGGCATAATGTAGTTGATTCACGTATTTAAGGCTTTGTGACTCAAGAAGATAGTTATAAATATTTGTGGCAATTCTTATCTTAATAATTCTTAATATGAGCTCATAAAGACTAGCATTATATTTGAATATCTCACTTTTAAATTCAATTTGGAAAAATACTGGGGAGAGACAGGAATAAAGTGGGCACAATACATAGAAAATATCTGTTAGAAAGACTTAGGTCATAGATATAACTGACATTTATATATTCTTTAACAGTCTATAAAAATACACATTTATTGGCTCACTCCTTCCCCATAACATGAGGAAAATTTTATTAACATCATTGAATGGATGAGAACTTAGGCTTAGAGAGCTATTGTTCAAAATGACATGTCAGAAAAGAACAGACCCAGGAATTAAACTGGGGTCTTCTGTCACTAAATTTTATGTTCTCAGAATTATTGTAATTTCTAAGGAAATAGATCAATAAGCACATATAAGGTTTGGCTATAATCCATATAATTTTTGGTAGGCTAAACTTCAGTTTAATCAGTAGCAAAAAAAAATAGGAACTGTAGTTCAATCACTCATTAAATTACTATTTATTTAGTTCCCACAATATGCCAGGCAAACAGCAGTGAGGGTATCCAGGAAAGAGCAGGACATAAGGTCCCAAGCTTAGCCTGGAGTTGGCAGAGAAGCAGGGAAGGCAGCAATTGAAAGCACTTGCTGGCACAGTCCAGTTTTGGATACATGAGAAAAAGTAGACAACTGATATTGAGGTCTATGTTAATATAAGTTTCTCAGTGTTTTTATCAGCAAATTCCAGGATGAGAGGCATGTGTGACCGCGAGATGCCCCATGCAGGAGCCTGCAGTAGGAGACTATGCATCGATGGAATGCTGCGCCCGACCTCTCTTCGCCCACCCTGTGGTTTCCATGGTCTTGTGTCTGACAATCGTGCCTTTCGTTCAAACACAGCAAACACGATTTACCCATGAAGGTGTGCCAGAGACTGGCATCATATAGACACCTGACAATTGACTGTTTTATTTACTTATTTTTAAACGAAGAAAAGAAGTAAAGAAAAAAAGTTTGTTAAGAGACTGCAGCCAACAGTCACTAGACACTTAGGGGAATCCATTTTTTTCATTCCAGAAACTTCAATGAGATTTAACTCAGGTGTGGTTTTCTATTTTCAAGTATTTTTTTTAATAGTTATCTTTTTCTTTAATACATGATTATATGTTAAAATATCTTCTTTGATATTTCATGCATACAAAATAATATATGTGATCTTTTTGCTATCAAGCATTATAATAAAATGGACAGTTTTAAACTCAGCACCCAACTCGAGACCAGACCATAACCCTTGCGTCCCATCTGCTTGTGTGTTTCCATCGCATCCCACTGTGTCATTGTTTATACAGAAGTATTTAAGAAATTCAAACAATATTATAAGATTATTCAACAAACCAACAGAATCCTTTCGCTCTTTTCATCTGCAAGGCTCATGATTTCAATACTACTTTCAAAATGTTTCTATGGATATTTGCTTCTGTTTTTCTAACATATGTACTATATAGTTTTAGTGTTAAATTTATACATTAGAAATAAACTTTTAACTACGTATGATGAAGATATGGCTTCTCTCTTACAATGTGCTCCATAGTTCATTTCACGTACCAACACATAAGCACACACATTTTCTGTCTCTTACCTTTCCCAATCCTCTATCACATATCTAATTCAATCAACCTTTATTGTTTATTATTAGACAGTCAATATTTTCAGGGCTGAGCATGAAGCATAACATAATCCTTTTTTTGTATAAATTTTCTTCTCTTTGGGTTTAAAATTGCCTTAATAATCCATTTGTTCAGGGACTATTTTAAACCTCCAAATAACCACCAGAATAGTGTAACTTATTTTGCTTAAAAACAAAACAAAGAATCTAGTTGTGTATCTATCTACTTAATATCTATGAAGCTATGTATATATGTGTGTATGCAAGAATGTATGTATGTTTCTGTCTGTCTATCTATCTTTTCCCCTCCCAGACCTCTCTCCTGGAGCCCACCATCTTTGGTTCTTGTAGATTGCATGTGGGTCTAGAATAATAAGCATAAAGGGCTATAATTGAATCCATGAGAGTAGATGAGATCACTCAAGGAAATCATGACTATTGAAAAGACTGGCCATAGAATCATCTCTGATAGTAACACCATTTAGAGGACAGATAGAGGAAGGGAAACATTTATGGGAGTTTGAGACAAAGTCAGTAAAGAAGTGAAAGGAAAGTAAGTCATGTGAGTTGTCATTGAAGAAAAGGAATAGCATGTTTCAAGATGAAAAGAGTGGGTGATAAAGTAAAGAATTCAAAGATGCTCAAAGATGGAGCACCCAAGAGGTCAGTGATAATCTTAGTCTCATTGAAAGAATTCCAGTGGAGTGTTAGGAGAAACCTAATTGGAGAGGTTTGAAAGTGGCTGAGAAGTGACGATGTGTAGACAGCTTTTCAAGAAACTTGACTAAGAAGGGGTGGGAAGAGAGAATAGGAAGAGAAAAAGGGAGGAAAGAAAGCAGAATAAGGACTTCACTACATTGTTTGCAGGGAGAGAATTTAAACATGCCGACATGGTTGGGAAAATCTAGTGTGGAAGAACTGGTAGCACATGAGACAGGGATATGGATGAAGGGAGGAATTTGAGAAGTCAAGAAAGGATTGGAGTATGTATCACAAATGTAGACTTTATTTTTTTCTTTCTTTCATTTTTGTTTTTAAGAGAAATAGAGGGAAGGTGAGAGGATGGGTACACATAACACTAAACTTACAAGTCAGGTTATGGGCAGTAGAGGACTTTCATGTCTAATGTTTTCATCCACTTGGTTAAAAGAAAGAAATAATCTTCTGCAAGTGGAGCAGCAGAGAGAATGTAGAAATCATAAAGTAGTTATTGTAGAGGAAAGAAAAAGTAAGTTAAGAAAACAGTCAAACTTGTTTTGAAGAGTAAAGGGTTAAGCTGAAACTGATGATCATAATTTTATGATATCACATGCCTGGTGTAAAAGAATGTTGGCTGTAGAAACACAAAGATACGCATTTGAATTCGGCTCCACAGTGTGACAGTAAGTAAATGAACTAATTTCCTAAATCTCCATCTCATCATCTGCACAGTGGGGTGATTTTACCTACTTTGCAGAATTGGGCATTGGCTGCTGGTGGCACATACTAGCTAATATTTTTATTAATACATTTTTTGATGAATATCCAAGATTTATTTTGTTTCAAGTTTAAAGAAAATACATTCTTCAAAAATTACTGAAGACATTTACTTTTTTTATTTAATTAAAAAAGTTCTGTTAGTGTTTTCTAGTGTATGTTCTTCAGAGATATTAATTCTTTACAATGCTACTAGTTGCCCAGCCAAAACTATTTTGGTGGCCAAATATGTTTGAGGAATGTTTCTGTACATTTACATTATTATAATGAAATAAATATTTTTCCATGGACTTACCAGTGTCTTTAACCATGTGCATTATGAATTTTCTTCATAAGTAACAGATAATATATGATAGTGCCAAAGGTTTTGTATCAAGATTTCCTTTTTCTTGGGACTACATAAGGAACCAATGTTCTGTAGAAATATTTAGTAAATATTCCTACTGGTCAGAGACCTCTTTTAAGAGGATAGACAAGATTATTGCAAAGCCCAATATATGGTAGTGAAGAGACATTGCGACATTATTTACATAGCCAGAATATGAAAACAACTGAAGAGTCTATTGTTATGTGAATGGATAAAGTAAATGTGATATATGTATGTGAATCTATATATACACTCACCCAAAAAAAGAAGAAAATCTTAATATTTGTGATAACATGGAATAACCTGGAGGATATTAGGCTAAGTTAAATAAGCCAGATGCAGAAAGATAAATACTGTATGATCTCACTTATACGTAGAATCTAAAGAAGATGAATGCAAATAAAGAGCAAATAGGATGGTCATTGGCAAGGCATGTGGGGATAGAGGAAGTAGGAGATCTTGGGCAAAAGGTAGAACCTTTCACTTAGAAGGAGAATAATTTCTGGGGACCTAATGTACAGCATGGCGACTAGAGTTGGTAATACTGTATTACATATTTGAAATTTGCTAAGAGAGTAGATCTTAGGTGTTTTCACCATACTGTAAAAAAAAAGTAACTGTGTGAAATAATGGATATATTATTTGATTGTGATCATTATTTCATAATGTATAGCTATATCATAACATCACGTTGCACTTATTAAATTCTATAATTTTTTTTGTAAATTATACATTAATAAAGCTTGGGAAAAGCTCTAGCATGCTATGGCTCTCTTACCATTGAGAATCCCTGATGTGAATCACTAACTTCTTCACTGTTGATGCACGTTTATTTCTTCACACCTTTCTTTCTGTACAAGCATTCAGTGGTGTGCTGAAGCTGGCTCACGAGAGACCATTTTAAATTGTTAGGAATTTTGTGAGTCAGTTGATGTCATATTGATAGCTCCATAACCACTATGGTCAAAGTATTTACACCACAAATATTGGCAAACACTGCAGGTCTGAGCCTTTTTGGAGAGCCAGTTGTTGAACATTTGCCAGCACACCAACTGAAACTGGGTTGAGACAGTACAAATTAGGGAGAATTTGACATGTTTTCTACACTCGAGGGGCTTGCTTTCTGGTGAGGAAAATAAGAAATAGACCCACATCAATATAAAACACGATGGAAAGCGATTTCTAATATCTGTAACGACTAACATTTATCGAGCACTTGCTCTGTGTGTGTACTGTTCCAAGTTCTCTTTAGGTGCTATCAAATTCTTAACACTAAGTAGGTGATGTTACTATCCTCATGTATGTAACAAAGAGGGAGGCACAGAGAGCATAAATAATATTTTTAGAAATCATGTAGTTCGTAGGTGGTAGAGAGAGAACTCTAACTCAAGGTGCCAGCCTCTGGTACCCAGGCCACAAACGTTAACGTTGATCTCATCTCCCTTGCGTGAAGGGATGGTCAGCTAAAATCGTGGGTGCAGTCTGATGTGGGGAAAGGAAGGACGCAGCGCTGATGGAAATGGCTGCCTCTTGCGAATACTTCGTTTGTGCTTCCAGTGAGCAGACACAGCCCTCTTCCCCACCGGCACTTCCTACATGAGCACAATGCAGTGAGCCGGGGTGAACCATGTCATTAGAGGCCTAAACTCCACGTGTCCTTCTCCCTGGCCCGGAGCCAGCTCCCCTGCTGTAGTCCGTGTCATTTTTCTCTGAGGTATGCACAAAGTAGAGGTTACTGGTGTCACATCTGTTCCTGCTTTGTGGGTCCATTGGAAAAAAATCACTGACTTTATTTTCCAAGAGAGACCCTTCAAGAAAGGCCGGATGCAGGGTGGCCAGGAGGGAGACCTGGGTTTGTCCTTAAAAGCGGTCCTTTCAGCCTTAGCATTCATAAAGCATGTTTTGGCATATGTGTGTTCAGACTCTAATGATTCCGCCCGAACCTGTTCGGGTTTAGAATTTCCGAAACGTCACCATGCAGCATTCCTTCTCTGCAAAGGAAATCGGACCGCTATGTCTACACTACACACCAGTATGCAGAATCTTCCCAGATAGGACTGGCTTTGCTATGGTTTCATCAGAGCTGCTCCTAGCTCTATAGCACCTCTCCATCAGGGATCCTGGCTTTCTAACAAAAAACTTCCTCCTACTAAGAGCTTTTTGTTTTTTTAGGGAGCCTTATTTCTATGATTCTGTGACTATATCATCCTCTATAGTCTCTCTTTTAAAATGCTCATGCTATGCAGCTGGATATGGTTATAGGTAAATTCTATGTCTACATGGCAGCTGGCAATTCACATTTGAAAACAAACGGAAAGCTGTAAACCATTTCCAGGGCAATGTCCATTAGACTACTTTAAATGGGGCATCTGAACAGGCTGTAAGGTTGACTTCAGAAATCCTGATCCTTCTTGCCCCCTTCTCTCACAGCAGATGAGCAGTCATTCAGGGGGTCATTGCACCTGGAAAACCCATGGTATGGAGAGCCAGGTCTTTCATCCTTGCAGGACTGAGGCATCATTGAAGCACTAAGATATGAGGTGTCATCGTGGGGTCCATGTGTTCAGGAGACCCCTCTGATGACCATGGGGAGCAAGAGAGATGGGGAGAGCCGGAAAGTAAAGATCAGAGAAAGGATGACGAAACGGGACATTTTTCATCTACATCACCAAATTGATTAGGAATGAAGCAATGTCTTTCTAGTCAATCTTAACTGCTCTGCTGAAAACAGGCTCTTGACTTGAAACTTACTGCAGAGAGGTTGTAACAGTCCTGTCTCATTGCTCTGAGTAACTAATTAAAAAATTAATGCACTTAGGTGTTTCCTCCCCAGCTATCTACTGGAAGTTCTTTTTAAATGCTTTGTAATTAAACGTCCTCCTGTTTAGGCCAATGCTTTCTATTTAATATTAAAAACTATTTAGTTATTTTTGACAAATACAAATTTGTATATTTAAAGTGTAGAACATGATGTCTTAAAATATGTATTCATTGTGAAATTATTACAACAGTCAAAGGAATTAGCATGTTTATCACCATCTATAGTTATCGTAGATTGTGTGTGTGTGTGTGTGAATATTTGAGATATGCTCTTAGAAAATTTCAAATATTTATTATTAACTCTAGTCACCATGCTGTATTTTAGATCTCCAGAATTTATATATCTACAACTAAAAGTTTGTACCCTTTGGTCAATATCTCCTTTTTTCTCCCATGCTCCTGCTACCATTCTATTCTCTAATATTATGGTAAGTACTTTTTAAGAAAAGGAGTCTACATATAAGTGAGATCAGTATTGTTTGATCAGACTATTACTGTTAATTCTCTCTTTCTCTATATCTGTTTATCTATGTATCTATCTCTATCTCTTCTCCGTCTTCCTTTATAACTCTCTGTATCTGTTTATCATTGTATCTATCTCTATCTCTCTCTTCTCCTTCTCCCTTTATGCAGTCCATATTTGATAATTTGAAATGCTGACAATGTCTCAAGTTTCTATCTTCACTTATTTGTTGAGACAAATCCTCACACTGGAGAAAAAAATGCCTAAGCTTTTATAATTCCTTTGCGACCACGCTTTTAAAACTCCTGAAAAATTCTCAACAAATCTGTGCCTTACCTTTCTTGTCTGTTAAATATAATTACTAAATTAAATATATGCTAAGGGCTTTGAACAGTGCCTGGCATGTATTAGGCATTTCATGCATATAATTTCCTTTCCCTGCCCAAATATTCCTACCACCTTTTGATCTGTCCCTTGCCAGCCACCTCATCCCCTTTGTCTTTTGGAAGCTCTCATTCTTACTTCCTTACAAGAAAACAAAATAACTGAATACAAAGTAATTTTAATTTAATTTTTTAAAGAAGACATTCTTGATTAGAAAAAAATGGTGTTTTGTTGTCTTGCACCAGCTGGCTATGAGAGAAGGTTAACAGACAGTGCCATATCTTCATTAACTGGGCCACTTACTTAGACATGTTAATATCCTACAGCAATTCACTTAAAAACAATTTGATCTTCACTATGTGGGACACAGTTTACAGAAAGAAGAGAACAACTGAAATGAGGGTGATGGGCTGCCATTTATCATGTATTCCTCAGTCAGCAGAACCCAGAGAGGGTCCGGCTAGGTTTATATAGTGAACACCCATTTACCGAATACCACCAAGCTCCAGACCAGGCAGTGAATGCTGCAGCACTTTAAGGTGAAGGATGATGTCTTTGATTCAATGGCATCTATCAAGCAGGAAAGACAGACTCACTAAAGCTAAATGACCATGCAGTGAAAGGGTTTTCTCCTGTGGATGCTTTAGAAACATGGGGAAGAAAACAGTCACAAAGGAGGCTTCCTTGTGGGCATGATGAGAATATGAATGGAGGAAATAAAAGCTCGCCCAGTATCAACCCTAGAAGACCTTTAGACATTATCTGGCCCAAACTATTCTGTAAAAACCAGTTAACTAAAAGCTGGAGGAATAACTGAGCTCACGTACCACAGTTTAGGAAGCTGGAATAAAAATCTTTTCAAATACATATAGGTCTGTGGGATATGAACCGATGCTACAGGTGGGGTTTGCTGGGAGCAGACACAGAGATAGAATTGAGAATACAGGGTGTTTGTTAAGGATCCCATTCATGTTGTGGATATAAGTACATCCACCTAATATGATTATGAAGCTTAGCTGAAACACTGCATTTGCATGGTAAACAATAAACAACAGTCATGATCAATGTCATTAGTCTTACATTTATTCTCATGGTTATTTTGATGGGGAATGAATTGGAGAGCACTACACTTAAATTCATACGGACACAATACTTTAGTTACAGTGATCACTAACATACCTAAATTCCTTCTGTTTGTGGATATTTCTCCCAAATGGAATGTGTGGTGGATCTAGCCCTAGTGTCCCAGTCTCTGTGTACATTAGATTGCTTATGAGGTGCAGAAAATCTGTGAATTATTTATGGCTTTCTGCTTGTTATATTTGGATACATTGGATAGTTTGAACTCACATCCCCAAACTGTGTGGAAGTAAAATGAAACTTGGAGTGATAGCCTCATCCCACGTCACACACATGTACTGGTAGGAGCCAGTAATTGAATTCGAGTAGTTCTCGTTCTTACAAACCTGAGGCACTTATGTACAGGTGATGGCCTTTCAGAAAATCTCATGAATTTTCTCCCTGGAGAGAGGAGGACTTTGAGCACACACACTTTTAATTGCAAGAGGTAAAACGATATACTCCATAAAACGAGAACTCCTTTCTTAAAGACACTATGGTTAATAGTGCCAATAATTCAGAAATCAAACTCATAGGGAATCATTTTCTTATGATCTGGCTCCTGGTAGAGAGAATAGAACTGGGAGAGAAAATACTAAGTGAATTGCAGAACCATCATAAGAGAGTCAGTGGAACTCAGATGTAAATTTCCCATCTCTTCTATATTCAGAGGGGCTAATGTTCTTGGAATAAAGAATGAAATCATGGGCACTGAGAACAGAGTTCATCATTTTGAGCTAACCCTCGTTCTGTTAGCTGCATATGTCAGAATGTTCTGATTCATAACTCCATGAGGCCATGGGCTACGTATCCCAGGGGACAGCAGAAATAGAATGGAAAGAAAAGGGGAGGGGGGTGTTTTGTTATGTCTTTGGTTAGGCCTAGACACATGGAAATGTTTGTTACTTTCCTATCACTTGCAGTTATGTTAGTGAGCTCATCTTCTACATACAAACCCGCTATTACCTATATCCAACACATCCTCCCCCCTTGTATTATTACGAGAACTTCTCAGTTCTAATTGTCTCTCTACCTCTCTGCCTCGAAACTTCCACATGTTCCTATATGTCTCCATATAAATCTTTTCCAACTTAGGGCCTTCAACATGGTGAACTGGTGACAGATTCCTGGGCCGCACTATCAAAAACCCAGTTTAACATAAGGTTTAACATTGAACTTAGGCATCTGCATGTATAATTAGTTGCCTCTTTCACCCCGTGTCTCAATCATCTTCATGGACGTTCTCAGACATGACTACCTCAGCCAGCACTTTTTTGTTTCTTGGAATTTTACTGAAGATCTATGAGATTCTGAGGAAGAGTAAAATAGTATAGCAGTAGCATTGAACTTGAAAAAACCCATTAGATGCATGTCCTCTCCCAAGGGCCTTCTCCTCACCTTTGGTCCCATAGAAGTCATTCCCATCTCTTCCTCCAAGCAGTCCCAGTGTTTCCTTCAAGTAGAAGGATCTCTCCAAATCAATTCGTGTATCAACTGCCAAGAGTACTTATTTCTCCAACTCATTATAAGGCGATTACAGTTATATCCTTCACCAGTCTCATACATTCCATTGCCCCACCATAACCCAAACGATTGATTCTCGCTGTAGCTGCATGGTACAATTATCAAGGTAGTTTTTAAAAATATATATATACTATTGTCTGGGCTCCAATACAGATCATTAAACAAATGTCTGAGGATGGCCCCCAGCATAGATTTTTTTTAAATGTCCCCCAGGTGAAGCAGAAGTAAGGACAGGGTTCATACCTGCTAATTTAAAGGCATTTCAGACTCCTACACCTGTCCTAGGTTCCTTTAATGATTCAGTCTTAACTTTCATCTCCAATTCTATGCCTTTCATTGTTTTCACCACACTCTATGTATTAGTCATAACTCTAGAAATTCTCCTTTATGGAAACACACCAAAACCCAAATACACCGACTCTTCAAGCATCGAGTCATGCCTGATTCCCACCATGTGAACACAATCTCCTATTCCGAACCCTCTGCCTTTTTTATTTTATTGAGCCCACGTTCATCACAACAAACCCATTCTATCTCACATGAAAGTTCATATTCATGTGCCTTCCTCTCCATTAGCCCATCAATATTGCCTGTTATAAAGCATTATAATGAGCATCTGTTCTATTTTAGTTGCTATATTAATGCAACTTGTATTTGATGAATAGTCTTATTAATATAAAATTTAAACATCCATTATGCTACATTTATAAACTTAGTTTCCCATGCCCTTACAGGAGACAGAAAAATTAGGTGTGAAAATGGTAAAACCAAAAATAGGTAATTTTGGAATTGACAGAGGTTTTTAAACTTTACAGCTAAAAGGGCCTGAGAGGTCACTTACTTCTATCACATTATTATACAAATCAATAGGAAGAAGACTAGTGAAGAAAAGAAATGTACCGTGTTTCCCCATGTATAAGATACACCTTAATTTGGGGTCCAAAATTTGAAAAAAAAAAAAGGCATTACATAAAATGATTGAACTCAAGTTTTATTAATCATAAAATTCATACAACTCAACACTTGTCAAAACTCTATCCATTAGCTTGTCCTCATCTGTCTCTGATGGTGAATCACTGTCTTTATATATTGCCTTGTCCTCAGTTACATCTAAGGCATTTGAAATGTCACACTTCCACAACCACTGTATAAGACACACCCAGTTTTTGGACCCCTAATTTTTCACAAAAGGATGCATCTTATACATGGGGAAATATGGTACTAAGCTCATACAGGCCTTTAGTGGAGATCTGGGTTGACCTTTGGTCAGCTCTCTAGTCCTCTCTCTACCAAGTCAAATAATTCCCATTAAATACATCCATGTATACAAAGTGTGACATGCAAACAGCTGAAAGGGTGCAGGGGGACACTTTCAGGGAGATGGTGAAGTAAAAACTTTTTCATTTTTTCATCCATCTATTGGCCATCTATATGTCCTCTTTGGAGAAGTGTCTATTCATTTCATTTGCCCATTTTTTTTGATTGGATTGTTTGCCTTCCTGGTGTTGAGTTTTACAAGTTCTTCATAAATTTTGGTTATTAACCCCTCATTAGACGTATTGTCGAATATGTTCTCCCATTGTGTGGTTTGTCTTTTTATTTTGTCGATATTGTCTTTAGCTGTACAAAAGCTTTTTAGTTTGATATAGTCCCATTTGTTTATCCTGTCTTTTATTTCCCTTGCCCGTGGAGATAAATCAGAAAATATATTGCTGTGAAAGATGTCATTGAGCTTTCTGCCTATGTTTTCTTCTAAGATGCTTATGGTTTCATGACATATTTAAGTCTTTTATCCACTTTGAATTTATTTTTGTGAATGGTGTAAGGTGGTGGTCTAGTTTCATTTTTTTGCAAGTAGCTGTCCAATTTTCCCAACACCATTTGACTAATCATTAGAGAAATGCAAATTAAAACCACAATGAGATACCACCTCACACCAATCAAAATGGCACTCATTAACAAAACAACACACGATAGGTGCTGGCGAGGATGTGGAGAAAGGGGAACCCTCTTGCACTGCTGGTGGGAATGCAGACTGGTGAAACCACTGTGGAAAACAGTATGGAAATGCCTCAAAAAGTTAAATATGGATCTGCCTTTTGATCCAGCCATCCCACTTTTAGGAATATATCCCAAAAACACCATATCACTGACTGAAAAAAAGAAATCCACCCCCATGTTTATGGCAGATTGTTCATAATAGCAAAGATCTGGAAACAGCTCAAGTGTCCATCAGTGGACGAGTAGATTAAAAACCTTTGGTACATATATACAATAGAATACTATAGGGCCATGAAAAAGAAGGAAATCTTACCTTTTGCAACAACTTGGATGGACCTGGAAACTATTATGTTAAGTGAAATAAGCCAGGCAAAGAAAGAAAAATATCATTTGACCTCACTCATTTGAGGAATCCAAGGAACAATGAGAACTGATGAAAGGAACTGAGACAGAGAAGGGATCAGAGGGAACAGAGGAAAAGAGGACAGAGGAAGAGGGGATGATAGGATGGGATAAACCTGAAGGGAAGTGGGCGGGCACTGTTGGGAGTGGGACAAGGGAGATGTTGAAGGGAATAAGGGGGAGGGAGATACACTCAAGGCCACACTAGAATCTATGTAAACACAATTAATTAAATTAAAAAAACCTATTTTCATAACAATACTAAAGCATTACCTGCTCTTTTCACTGAGTTGACATTTTTACTGATGGTGCCAAGGCAACAAGGGGCAGAACTGCTGGTGCCCAACAATCAGTCAAGGTCATGCCACTGAACTGTACCAGGAGTCATTGTGTTCATAGCCATACACTTTTGGCAAGAGAAAATGCCAGGTTCTCCACAAATTTCCTTGATGAAACAATAAACAGAATTAATTTTATTAAATCTTGAGGCTTGAGCAAACATCTCTTTCAATAGGCTGTGTGAGGCCAGAGGAAGTCCACAGAAAGCACTTGCGCTGATACCCAAGTTCAGAGCCGTCTTTAGCACCAGTGCTCATGGGGTCGGGTGAAGCCTCACAGCTCTTTGGTCCATAGAACACCATTTGACCCAAAAGAATGACTGACGAACTAGGATTGTTCTGTCTTGAGTACTTAGTAGACACTCTGTTAAAAGCAAGCAGAGTGAGACTGTCACTTCCCGGCCAACATGTTGTATCAGTGTAATAAAAAGCCTGGCTCCATTTTTTATATTTGACAGCCCCCCTTCTCCTTCCTTGTTGTCCCACTTTGGGGCAAGCTGTTGAGAAAGCCCCTGTATTCTCTCCCCGGGTGTCAGCAGAGAAGTTCCAACCACACCAGCTCTGGCTGTGCACAAGAACCCTCACTCTGCTCCAGGATCCTAACTAACTACACTAAGAACCAAAGCCACTATCCCCTTGTTCCACTCAAGTCATTTCAGATCAGCATGGGTGCATGACCTGCTCTTTCTGAAAACTTCAGTATATAGTAACAAGTTTTTATTTTATACCCTCGAAAAATAAATCCATATACAGTTATTTTATAGCCTAAGAAAGTTTACTCTGAAAACAACTTGATGGCATCATTCTCAGCCATTTGTGGCTGGGAAAGAGTTCATTTTAATACAAGAAACAGCTATACAGGTTCTTTGTCCCTGTTAGAACCACTGCAAAACATCCTGATGTACTTTGCCCTCAATATAATGAGGCATCATTATAAATGAATTAATATTTCCCTCAATTAATAAATTTATATTGCCTTCAATATAAATGAATTCATCACAAGCATATCTGAATACATCAAGTAAATATGAGTCTAAGCTCCAATGTAACAAGATTTTTAGGAACTTTTCCTTGGAACCCAGATGGATTTTCATGTGTTGTGATGCAAGAACATGATGTAGCATCAAGAAAATGAGATGAATTTGAGCCCTCTCTGTTCAAATATGACACTAGATGTGAGTGCCATCTTAAGACTTTTAATGTGTTATGGAAGACCAACCAGATATTCAACTGCTCAAAAATAGGACCAGCTGACAAGCATAGGAATAAATGATCTATGGATGTGTGGTGAAGAAAACCCTTTGTTATTTAAAACCAAAATTGCCATTTCTATGAGTCTGTTTCTATTTTGTTAGTTTGTTAGACTTATCAAAAAGACCAGACTGACCGCTGTCAGAGAGGATGAGGACTGAGAGCCAAGTGAAAACAGTGAAGGGATTAAGCAAAGAAAAAACAATTATAGACACAGGCAAGAAACAGTGTGGGGATTGCAGGAGGGAAAGGGGAAGGGGGTGGGAGGGTTGTACAGGAAGGTAGAGGGGGGATAGATGGTGAGGGAAGGAGACTTGACTTAGGGTGGTGAACACACAATGTACTAGACAGTTGTCTTGTGGAATTGTGCACCTGAAACCTGTATCATTTTATTAAATATTGTCAGCCCAATAAATTAAATAAAAATTTTTTAATTAAAAAAATCAAAATTGCCTTCTCAAGAGGTAGAGCTTGCCAAAAGAGAGACATTTAATTGTTTCGAGCATCTCATTGGGTTCAGTTACAGTAAGATGGCTTGGAGCTGAGTTCAGGGATAAAGACTGTGAAGACCCAGTTGACTCAGTCTTCTTGGAGAGTGATGCTCTCACCTAAAGCTCTTTACGTTACAATTCCTTTTTTTAGGAGCCTTCTCAGAAGTCACAGAACGTTCTTTTTACATTCCTTTATGTATTTAGTTGTCATATTCACCAAGAAGAGCAACGTAGAAGCACTAATTCAGTCCTTAAACAGAACATTAACATTTACAGATGAGATTGACTCTATACTATGGATTCCATGCACCAAATTATCACTTGGATTGCCATTTGCCTTCAGGATTTTTCAGGTACACTAACAATGGCTCTGGCCAGGAACGGCCTTTCTCCATCACATGCCCTTTGTCCTTCCTGACGCTTGTTGGATTTATGATGCATTATCTGTTATGATTGCTCAATAAAAACCTCTGCCTCATACACTGGGCTTTAGTTATGGCTGAAAGCACTATGGAAATTGTTCTTTTTCCCTCCCATTATCATTTATCTTTTCCGTTACTGTCCTAAAGAAGCTGTAACATGACTCTTAGCAATGAAGGGCAGTTTTTCTTATCTGGGCCTGGATGCTAATGTGAGATATTAGGGTGATGCTAAACTATCCCATTTCTTTTTTTGAAAATGACACATAAAAGGTATTTCGCATGGCAGCACCAACCAAATCATAGCTGACCCACCCTACTGGTGACATTTATGGAGAAACAGGGCTGTCGTTGGCTGGTTGCAGAGAGGAAAGTGTCTTTGTTATATAATTGATATTTCCAAATCTTATAAACATCGTGCTCTCTAGAGAGCTATATTTTAGAGTCCAGTGAGCTCATGTTTTGTTCACAAATTGTCAGGACTTTGTAACAAGATTTGGAGTTCTGGTTGTGAAGCAGACTTTTGCAGGAATGGCTGTTTTGTTTATCTTTGTGAATTCAACTTCAAAAGACAGGATTTGAATCTGATATATCAAAAGGGTAGTTTCAACTTCTCGAGTGCTATAGAACAGTGGTTCGTAATCGCCAGTGTACACACGAATCACCCAAAGCGCTGGCTGAAACTCTGATTTCTGGACCCTCAACCAACAGAATTCTGATCCAGTGGGCCTGGGTGGGGGAAAGTGGCTGAAAAATTGTATTTATCAAAGCCTATATAGGTTATGCAAATATGCTGGTCCAATATCCAAATAATGCCGTAGACTGTTTAAGTTAGGTGACAAAATATAAGATAACTCTTCTTTCAGATAAATGTTGTTTATTTTCATAATTTCCACTGGAGCTAGAACCCTTTTGCTAGGGTTGCCTTTTTTACCAGTTGCTCAAACTAGGCAGTCAAAACCTCTAGGGTTTTGTATCTGTTTTATGTGTCTGGAACCTCTTTCATTATCTGTTGGTGTGGCTCATTCTTCAAGCCTCCTTTTAAAAGAGAAGCCTCCTTCCCATGAGAAGGCTTTCCTCACTTCTTTGTATTGCTTTGTGGTGCAGAGTTCCTGTGGTACCCAGGCTTCATTAGCCACCACCCTTTCATATTATTATTTAATTGTGTGTGTCACCACTTAGATTGTGGCCTTTGTGAAGTTCTAGGTTTCTTCTAGCAGGCTCACCATTAGGTCTTCAAAAACAAGCAATAGGAGTAGCACATGGTAGTTGCACTATAACTATTTGTTAAATGTATGAAATAGCTCAAAATCTTATTTAAGAGATATAGGAGAATAGCTGATGAGGTTCTGGAAAGGAAATACAATGTTAGAAGAACAGAACCACACAACCCTTCTGAAATTATCTGGTTCAACTGATGCATTATATTTGTGAGAAATTAAGACCCAAAGAAAAAAATAAGACAGATCTAATATGTTCCAACTAGTGCACACTCCATTCTTGTCTCTTCTCCCTAGCCCCAACTTTACTAAATTTGAACATTCTTTAAAGAGAAGACAAGAATTTTATGAACAAATAGAAATTGAATTAAATCTAGGTGACATAAACGCTATTTAACACCTGTATTCTTCCAGCTTCTTCACCTCAATAGAGTACTAAGTGGGGGTACATTGCTACTATTACCTGAAATTATCCAGCTCATTGCTCCTCTATCCAGACCTCAGTTCACCTCTCTCCTCGCAAATCCCTGTGTTATTCCTGAGCATTATTGGTTGAGTGCCCTGAAAACCAGGTGGTTTAATAGGGAGTGCTCTCAGAAACATCTATAAAGGAGTAAGGGGAGCAGAACTGGGTAGAGAGAGAGAAGGCAAACTGCAACTTGGTGATATATGACATACAAGTGACAACTGGACTCACTTTTCTAAAAGTGTTCCAAAATAGAGGGACAACTCACCACCCTTGATAAACCTATTTTTACCTATTAACCAAATGTTCAAAAGATAGCCCAAAATGATGCTGCCTTTGGAATGAATTTTTACAAATTAGTAAATTTCTGGGAATGAAGATTCCAGGGCTCAAATATATTGACTACTACAGTATAGATCATGTGTTATCGATGCTTTCAGAGTTTTACGAAGTTCATTTTTACAAGTTAGATAATTGATAAATATCTCTTATTAGTTAGGTAAAAACATTTTGAGACAAATAGAAGTCATGGATTTTTCAAGACTCACACATCTCCCAAGTGGAGTAGCTAAAAATTGAACCTAGATTTGTCTAATTGTGTTAAAACCCATGATGTTAACTGAACTCAGTGGCCAGGATGGTGTGGAGAATTGAGATCATGCTATGTAAGAAGCAGAGAAAAAAACTGAGGAATGCTTAATGAGGAGACGTTCAGGCTTATGAGGAAGGAATGAAATGACCATTGCTTTCAAATCTTTGCACCGACTCTCATCTGTATAGAGAGAAGGTCAGTATTGAGGAGGACCAGGATTGCAGGTGCATATGAGGAATGGCATGCTGACGATTGGAATTTCTGAAAAATGTGGCAAGGGTGCCTGTGGGATCAATCATCATATGATTATGAAGCCCTTTTTCTCGTGCTCGGGAAACACAACTGGGAACGCATCACAATCTTCTGCTCAGCGCACTCACGGTTTGCTAAGGGGAGGCAGGCAGTCAAGACAGTGTCTCATTATTGTCGACACTCAAGCTGGACACGTATGCGGGCCCTCTGTTGGTGGGAAAACCAGATAGCCAGTGTGAACAAACTCAGCACTTCCAAAGTCCAAGTATTTCCCAGCATGTCAATATATGGCCAGAAGAAAATGATTCTGTAATTAAATGAGTTTGGGAAATAATTGAAATCAAGTAAGTTCTTTTTCTGTGGATTTCTCAGTTTTGAAAGTGGGCATTGTGGGTCTCTAAGAAATTAATAGGGTCGGCCTAATTTATAAACCCTGACTTGATTAGGAAGCCCCTTTTTTGTGGAAACTTACTACTGTCCATTTGGGGGATTGCTGGTGAGGTGATCTCTGCAGTTCCCTCATTCTGAAAATTTAATTCCTCAAATGAGTCAAAGAATTTGGAATTTAGTACTGAATTTGGGGCCAATTTACTGTGTTTCACAATTTTCTGAAACTCAGTATAGCGCCCTTGGCTGAAAAAAATTACTACTGAGACTTTTCACCACTAATATTTTGTAGTTTCATGGAAACTTGAGGGCATCAAGGAGGAGTTTCACCTATTTGACAGTTTTCCCAGACCTGCCTTTTTCTAATGCTAGCAAGTTTTTAACCTGGTGGCTTTGGGAGAGTATGTGTTGTTTTCTGGTTCCTATTCTAAAACAGCAGCAGCTCAAGGATAGGAAGCCAAAAGGACCTCCCATTCTGAAGGTTTCCAAATTAGTTTTGCAGACCTCAGCATTTTAGAGCATTTGAAGACACTGCAGAGAGGTGCAGTTCTGCACTTGACCCCGCTCAAACAGTACATAATTCTGAAAAACTTGGAGCTCCTCCATAAAACCATATTTCAGTTGCACATTGTAGGCATGAGATTTCAGCCAAAAGCCATAATATAGCACTGCTGAGGATTATTTTTTTTCTTGCAAAAATATGCATTTGGACAAAACTTAGGAACCTAAAAATTACAGGAATTGAATGGACCTTCTATGGTAGTAAAAGTACTACAGATCAAATGATAAATCATACAAATGTAGAGTTTGATGTCTTCTAAGAGCTATCCCAGTCCAACGTCCCGTGTAAGACTTCATTTAGTCTTCCCTATAGCTCTGTGAAGACACTGGTTAGCTCCTCCACCACAATTCTTTTGAAACTATGTCATTTCTGAGGCAGACCAATCAAAACATACATTGCTTACCACCAGGATGGCCTCTCTTCTCTTATAAGTATGTCTTCTGTGACACCCATATGTATTTCCTGCTCAGAATTCTGAAGATGCAAGGGGAAAAAAAATCTGTTCTCTCTTCTCTAAAGTAATCTTGTATTTTGGAGACAAAAGCATGTCCTCTATTGTCTCCAGACAGAGTTTCTGTCTGTCAACATAGATAATCCCCTGCTCTTTCACCGGAAGTAATGTGAACAACCAGAGTAAAGTGCAATATTTGAATTCAGGAAGTCCCAGATTTCTAAAACCTAGTCTCCTACTTGCAAACGTATGACCTTGAACTCTTCACTTAATGTCAGTGAACTCTGGCTTCCTCATTTAAAAAGAATAGGCAATAATAGCTACATTACAGGATTGTTGTCAGGAATAAATGAGGCAGAGCATATGAAACCTTCTCCATAGTTAGAAAACATTATTACTTCTCCCTACTCTGCACTGGCTTCTCTTCCCTCTTTATACAAACTCAATATAATGTGGCATGACTTTATACCCCTTTCCTCATGCACTGCTCCTTACTGTTTCCCAGAAAGCCCAGCATCTTGAGATAAACATAATTCCAGATAAATTGCAGAACCAGAGTCTCACCTCCATGATTTTGGCCATTACAATTCTATTAAATGAAAGCACTCTGTAATATTAAAACATCTCATTTCTCTTTAGATGTTGTAATGCAGACCAGAGAAAGAACACCTTGATTATCTTTCAATATAATATTTATATTGGTCAGAGTGCATGTGAGGAGTCCAAGCAGCCAGTGTGCTTGGACAATAACTAATTTCCTCAAGGATTATTTTATTATGCACTCAGTGTTCTGAAAATGCCAATATCTGCAGATACAGTGTGATTACTTTGCCTTTTTCATTTCAATTACTCTTTAAGAAGAGTGATCATTTTTAATTATGGAGAAAAAGAACTTGTATACTCTGGACTAACATAATAAAACAAAATAAAACATCATCTCTGGGTGAGTACTGACATCAGATTTAATCATGCAGGAGGCAATGCAGGTCACCCAACTGGGACGCTGGGCCTGAGCGGGGCTGGCCTCTGCTCTGCACTGGAGTGACAGGTAGCTTTGGCAACCCAAAGTTTGGCCTTTGGAGATCTTTGGTGTCTCTCATCTGCTCAGGGACAGGAATAGGTGATATGTAATGACAAATTTATCTCTGTATTCCTTGTGTTTAGAAAAGGGAAGAATCTAATCAGTGGAGATACACCCACTGGTCAGTTTGAAGAGCTTCCCACATAAGGGAACAGAACATAGCCGTTTAATCCTAGAGAAAGTGTGGGAACTGTAGGGGCTGGATGCCAGGGAGGCAGATGTTGCCTCCTTTTTATCCTAGAAGGGGTAAACAACTTGCCCAAGATCTTTGCAAAAGAATTACCTGCCAATCAAGGACCTCTTGCCTCCCTGTCTTTCTGTTCTATGCCAGTTCCCTGGAAATCACTCAGATAAGAGCTTCCTCATTTTTCTTGTCTCATCTGTCCGCACTTGTTGCATCAATGGAAAATAAAAAGGTAGGAAATGCTGGCGAGGCATTTATAACATGTCATCTTAAAGTGTTATGTTAAAGCAGGAAATGATGAGTTAAATTTAGCTGTTGGTCCAGCTAACTTTTATATTTAAAAGCTTTTTCTCTTCTCTTAAAATTAATTTATAACACTATGAAAATTCTCTCACCAAACCAAGTTTTCTGAATGATGGGATATAAACTACCAATCTATGCTTTGAACTTCTCTTAACAAGATCTGTTTGATTAGAATATGGAACAGTGTTGTCTAATAAAAGCAGTGTAGGAGTCACGGGAATGCAGAGTTTGATTGTTGGTTCCAAAGATTAGGAGTTCTGTGACCTTGAGGAAAAAGTCAGCAGAATAAGCCTGTTTCCTTAATAAGAAGGTAAAGCCCTGGCTGGATAGCTTGGTTGGTTAGAGCATCATCCCGAAACATAGAGGTTGCCAGTTCGATCTCCAGTCAGGGCATATATAGCAACAGAACAATATTCCTGTCTCCCTCCCTCTCTCTTCCTTCCTCTCTCACTAAAATCAATAAAGTAAATTTTTTAAAAATGTAAAAACCTCTGTATCCTTATATAAAAGTTTAGAGTTCCCATCTCATAAAGTTGCTGTAAGCGTTAAATGAGACGGGATATTAAAATCTGTTGCATGGTGACCACTATAGAGAGGGTTTCAATGAATTCACAGGAGATACAGTAAAATTGGGACCCAAGCAAAATTTCATAAACATGACTTCTGAAGCCCTTCAGTGAGGTTTATTTGAACCACTGTTAGGTAGAGCTCCTAAGTCCAAAAATATATTTGAAAATAATCTTTTTAAAAAAATGTTTCCATTGATTTGAAAGAAAGAGAAGCATCAACTCATTGTTCTACTTAGTTGTTCCATTTAGTTGTGTATTCACTGAGTGCTTCTTGTATGAGCCCTGACTGGGGATCAAACCCACAACCTCAGTGTGCCTGGAAGACACTTTATCTACTGAGCCAGGGTGTGAAAAAAATTTAATGACTTGAATTTATATTTGAAAATGTAAACTATTACCAGTCTACAAATCTGGTTCCTCCACTCTTGCTATTTTAAGCCTCTTTCATATGATAGTAGAATTGCGTATCAATTTCTATATTTCGTTTTTTATCTATGAAAAGAAAATTGTAAAAACTTAACACTTCATCCTGGCCAGCTAGCTTAGTGGTAGAGCATTGGCCCAGCATGAGAAAGTCCCAGGTTCAATTCCTGGTCAGGGCACACAGTAGAAGCACTCATTTGTTTCTCTACCCTTCCCCCTCTACTTTCTCTCTGTCTCTCTCTTCCCCTCCCACAGCCAAGGCTTCATGGAGCAAAGTTGGCCCATGTGCTGAGGATAGCTCCGTGGTCTTTGTCTCAGAGGCCAGAATGGCTCTGGTTGCAATGGAGCAACGCCCCAGATGGGCAGAGCATCGCCCCCTGGTGGATCCCCTTCAGACACATACGGGAGTCTGTCTCTTTGCCTCCCCACTTCTCACTTCAGAAAATACAAAAACAAACAAATAAACAAATTCAACACTTCAATGACAGTAGGTTTATTCTTTAAATCCACAAATGAGATATTCACAGGGAGAATAAACAAGGGATGGTAAAACCTGATTCCTATCACTTCCACCTTTGGGTGAGTAGAGAAGAAGAAAGGAAGAGCTTCCTGGTAGTCCTAAGTATAAGTGCCATGTCAATACCTGAGCAAGGACTTGAACATATGCCTGTGACAGTATAGTCAAACAGGTGGATGGCGGGTTGCAGCTTTCAGGAACATTTGCATAATGCAGTGGATTATTCAAAGCAAAACATTTACTGTTTCTTCCCCTTTGATGACAGAAGGTTGTAAGAGGATGAAAAGAATAGACTTATAGAGCCTCCACTCTGTGTCTGGTTCCATGTTCAGTTCTTTATAACCATTATCTTATGACGTTATCCCAAGAACTCAGTGAGGCAGGTGTTACGATGCCCATTTTATAGAGGAGAAAACTGGAGCTCAGGAGGGAAAGTCCCATTTTCTCAAATTTTGATAGCTTGAAAATGGAAATCTGTCCTAAGCTTGAAACAGTTCTAGGAAGATTAGAAATAACAATACTTGTTTGTCTGTCTGTTTGATCAGGACTCTGTTTGGAGATTTATTCTGCTGCCTGTATTGCTATTTTGCTATGTTGCTGACATTTGAACCGTCTTCAGCTCTATGCTTAAATGCACCCTTCTCAACAAGGCTGACACTGCCACCATAAAGGGACCTGCAGCACTTCTTCCCCATTGCACAGCCCACTTACCCTGTCCCTAGGGTCTCATTTTACTGTGGTATTTCAAATGTCTAACAAGCTATGCTCTGTTATATTTTTATAATTTTTGGTCCTTGTATCTTCCTCTAGAACATCAGCAACAGCAGGGTAGGGACTGATGTTCACTTTTGTTAACCAGTATATTCCATTCCTATTTAAGACAATGCCTGGGACATATATATAAAGAGTTTGATATTTTTCATATAAATTCCTAATTAAGCATGTCATTCTGTCCATTGTTTTCAAGTGTGGCTTTAGAATCCTTTTCAATATGCCCTTATGGTTAACTGCTACCGTTGGGTTTGAGTTCTAACTTTAACTGAAATGTAAATATTAGACGCTCTGTTTGCCTTTCTGTAAAATGATCATGGAGACGGGTACCCTCCACAACAGTCTGTCAGGAGAACTGAGAGCATCAGGCTTCCACACACAACTACATAGACTGTAGCAGTCTTTCTACCCTTCTTCCGCACTCCCTTACTGTCTGTAATCTATCTGGCCCACAGAACATGTATCTGCATAGTTCTAGTTAAAGCACATGAAAGAATCTATCATATCCAGAGAGCCATCTCAATGTTTCACATCATTCTCATATGTGAAACCTTGTTACAACCTCATTAAAAAGTCTTCCTCAGTCCTTCAAGATAAAACCATTTTTTTTCTCTTGTTAATTCCGACAGAACCTATTGTATACAAGCATTTCCATCTTGTTTTATGACTTTATTAGCTACTTTATTTACAGGATGTGAATTCTTCCAGCATCTATGTCTCATTGCTTTCTTTACTCCATTTCCTGAGATGATATCTGTCTTATAATGTACAATTAGTACATATTTATTATATAATTCATATCACTATAGCATGTGGGTACAGGAGGTAAACACGGAAATGTCTAAACTCAGTATCTATAGAGTATATGTGAATACTGAGGCTCAGAGAAGGGAAATGAACCAAAGAAATCATGTAGCTAGTTATTGTCCAAATTAAGCCTAGAACCCAATTTTATAATCTCTAAAGTCCTTTCGGTAGAACATTCCCACATTTCAAACAGATATGCTTTGTCACAATTATTAAGTTGCTTCTTTTTTCATGGTTAACCTTTAAGATATACCTCCATTAAAAGTCAAGTTTGCATTACCAATTTTGGAGGAAACAAATTCCAACTGAAAATTCCTCCACAGCTTGACCAGGCGGTGGCACAGTGGATAGTGTTGGACTAGGATGCGGAATGACCCAGGTTCGAAACCCCGAGGTCGCCATCTTGAGTGCAGGCTCATCTGGTTTGAGCAAGACTCACCAGCTTGAGCCCAAGGTCACTGGCTCAAGCTAGGAATCACTATGTCTGCTGTAGCCCCCGGTCAAGGCATATATGAGAAAGCAATAAATGAACAACTAAAGTGCTGCAGCAAATGATTGTAAGAGGATGAAAATAAAATAGACTTATAGAGCCTCCACTCTGTGTCTGGTTCCATGTTAGTTCTTTCTAACGATTATCTTATGACGTTATCCCAAGAACTCAGTGAGGCAGGTATTATGATGCCCATTTTATAGAGGAGAAAATTGGCTTCCATTCCTGTCTATCTGTCCCTCTCTCCGTCTCTTTCACAAAAACACAATTTCTTCATAAAAGGATCAGAATCAATAGTACACGGAGTTGACAATTTATATCTACCCTGTGATTGAACAGGCTAGCCCGTGGGGAAGGCAGCGTCACTAAATCTATCTTAGAATTAAAGAATTTAGAGTAGACCATGTGTGCTTAGAGGACAGACACTGTCTTCTTTGAATCTGCTTCTCTCCCAGATTATGGCCAGGACTAGACCCTCGTTACATATTTGATGCTTTGAGTTGCATCTAATCCAACCTCCCACCAACTGTGGTTGGGTATCTGTACTTTTTGCTTAGTTGTCCAGTGTTCACCCAACCCCAGCTTTCCTGTATCAGTAGCAGAGCACTTACTGCTCCCAAATACCCAGTTGAATGGAGAAATGCCTCATGGTAACTTTGACCTACTGGCCAGAGTTCTCTGCTCTGGACCACAAAGCACATCACTCTCTTTTTCCCCAGAGAAGACTGCCGATATTTGGAAATGGTGACCACTGCTTCACACCCTCCACCCCCGTCCAAACCAAAACCCTATTTTCTCCACATACATACCAATCGAAGTCATCTGTCCTCTAGGCAAAATGTCCTTCTGTCTCAGGCTATTTTCAATGGGTAATAAACCAAAAATATTTGGTCCTTTTCTTTTCTTTGATGGCAAAATCCCTTTGATTTACCATGAAAGATTGTTTTTGGACTCCCAGAATGAAAGGGTGAGTTGACCAATAACAAACATATCATTCAGTGGTGTCTTTTCGAGACAGTCTCATTCCACATCAGTTAAGTGGCATGTGGTCTAGCAAAGGAAATAGCATTTATGGAATGCCTACTATGTTTTGGCTACATTACAGTGATTAAGTCCTGGGACCTTTACAGCAATCCTTTGAAGTACATATTATTATACCCCATTTTATAGGTGAGAAAACTGAGACTCGACAGTTTTAAGTAACTTGTTCCAAACCAAACATCTAGGAAGTGGTAAAAGCTGGAATTTGAACACAAGTCTGTAGAATTCCTCAGGCTTTTCTCCTGGCAATCTGCCCAGCTGTCTCCTGTCTCACCGTGCACAACTGTGGTTAAGCCTCTGCTTCCTTCACTTGCTATGAATACCTCCCACGAACCATAAACACTATGTCCTTCCAGTAAATCTGATATAAATTTACTAAAAGGGCCACAAGTGACCCATTGAATGATGCAGCTTACCCAGTGGTCTGTGACTGAGCATGGTCCCAAAGGGCAGAACCGTGTGATCACTGATACCCTGTACGGCAGCTCAGAAGAAAACCCCAAACTAAGTACCTTATTCAACATTTGAAAGTGATTAACCTTGTGTAGTTTTGCTGTGAATGACACAGCTATTGTCTCATCACACTGTAGCATCCTTGGCTACTCGTTCTCCACACAGCTAACCTCTCACTGCCCATTCTGCCTGTAAAAGATGTCTATGTTTGTACCCTTCATCTTTATGGAAATTGTCTTTATTAGGACTACCCTCTTCATTATTTGTTTTCCCTTATTACTATATTTCCTGTGATTAGCTTAACCTAGCTGTAGTCATATGTCCTCCAGTCCATCTTTTGAAGTGCATCAAGAGCATGTCAGAGAGAGAGCCAAACAGATCACTTCCCTCTTCAGTAAGTCTTCAGGGCTCTTAGGGGAAGCAATCATCATATTTCCTTTTCAGGAGACTCCACTAATATAAAACACTTTGTCATTTAGCCTGACTTGACTCTCTTTTCCCATAGAGGGGGTGTGAGTAAACCCATTTCTGGGTGATAGACCTTGGCCTGCACT
Source organism: Rhynchonycteris naso (assembly GCA_037038555.1). Classification (NCBI taxonomy): domain Eukaryota; kingdom Metazoa; phylum Chordata; class Mammalia; order Chiroptera; family Emballonuridae; genus Rhynchonycteris; species Rhynchonycteris naso. The sequence goes on from CM072996.1 coordinate 18,232,333, forward strand.
TCTTAACTGGGTGAGCCAATCTAGTTGAAGACCGTAAACACTAAAAGTTTGCTCTTTTTCTTCCTTTTCTGCCAGGGATCAGTGTGACAGAAAACACTGAGACTTGGGACATTATAAGGTGAGAATATGTAAATTGAAAACTAGAGTTTTTCTTTACCATGTATCAGTCAGCACGACCAGGTTTTGTGCAGTAATAAAAGACCCTTAAATCTCAGTGGCTTATAGCCAGAAGTACAGAGTGTCCGTAAAGTCATGGTGCACTTTTGACCAGTCCAAAGTCAAAAGTGCACCATGACTTTACGGACACACTGTATTTATTTGTCACTTATGTCCATGAAAGGTAAGTAAGACCACAACTTCCTGTCATCTTCTCCCCAGGGCCCAGACTAATGGATTAGCTTCTGTTTGGACCATAGTTGATTAGGGCAGAGGGAAAGAAATCACAGATGCAGGAAAGCTCTCCCTGGTTCTTAAAGCTTCTGCTCAGGTACCTGTCACTCCTGCTTCTCTCTCACTGGACAAACAAGTATTTGGACTACACCTGAGGGAAAAAGTGTGGGGTGTTCCATCTTGTCACAGGTAGGGAACCACAGAGAAGGGCACCAATGGCGAATGAGTAGGGATACATGATACTGCAGCTGGAGCTGGCCCAAAGTCCAGGCCAAAGGTTGAAACAGAGCACTGGCAAGCCCATTTATTCCTATGCCTCAGCCAAGTAATCTAACTTAGTGTTTAGTCATTAAAAAGAACAAGCTGACATCTGAGCTGATGCTCAGAAAGGGAAAGCCGTTTGTCTCCCTCTGCAAGGCTCTGAGCCCCGTGTGAGAACCAGAACCTAAAACTTTTTCCACTGAATCTATTGCTTCCCAAGGATCACTGCCCATGTCTGGTGCAAAGGAGGTGTAGTACATGCATATAGGATCGAATCGGATTTATACGACCCACTGGTCAGTCTCTCCCTGACATGCAGGTCTTTTTCCTGTTCACTGAACACAGCTTCCACCTGTGTTCCATGGGCAATGCAGCCTCACCACACTCGTAACACACAGCCTCCACAGTAAATAAATCCCCGCCCTTCATCCAGCCTGGCCAGGTGCACGTTTCGAGTCCTATATTGGTGTCATATCACCAGACCCCCAAAACAATAAATTAAAAACAGGCAACTGTCTCAGGAACAGGAAAAGCCTCCACGTGCCACCTCTCATTCCTGGTTTAATGTTAATCCCATTCCCCTGCTTCCAGGCCAAGAATCTTCTCCCTCAAGCCCAGTCTCATTCCTCTCTGCAAGAAGGACTAGGCATTTCTTGAATTTGTTTAGCATGTTTCGCCTTCTCTTTAGTCATCTTCCTTAGTAACGCCTTCCATATGTCTGTGAGCCGGTGTGCTAAAGCGCTCTGCCCCAACTCCTTATTTATTCTGAGTGGGTCAGAATGGCAGTCGTAAGTCTGGCATTCCCTCACGTTTGACAGCTGGAATTACAGACTTGGGGTCCGTTTAACGTAATCCATTCATGTGGAATGGCCGTTGTTCCTCTCATGGTAGTTTGAAAATATAAATATTTACAAACCTTGAAGACAAAAGCTCTTATGGACAGTCTAATGGACAGAAACCTTCCTGCTTTCCACTGTGACACAGTCTCAGTTTTTCTGGGTCATGTGCGCTCCATTTAATGCTAATGGAATCTTAGTGAAGTCACTGGAACATATCTCTCGATGTGTTTAAAGAGGGAGGGAATCAGTGTGAGAGAGCGGGGGTGGGGGGGATTTTCTCAGCAGGGTACATTCAGCTGGTTTCAGCTGGTCCTGTCAGGCAAGTCAGAAGTGAAGTTCTGGGAATTGAAGAGAGTGTCTGACCCTATGGGAATTCCTACTACTTGGGTGCCTTCTTTGCTCCAGGCACTTTGATCATCACTTTGTATACCGTAGTTTATTAATAATCACAATTCATTTTATTGGTGTAGACATAAGGCTTTGAGAGATAAATGAGTTTATCCAATGTCACAGCCCTGGCAAGTGAGGATTCTGGGGATGTGGTCAGAGACCATACTTTCAGGATTGGAAGGACTAGGAGGGCGTAGTATGCAAATGTTTGAATGTATATAGAACAGGTAATACTGCATAGATCTACATTCTTGAACTGTTTTCTTTTACCTACACATAGCATACAACAGCAACATTTGTCAGCCTCTATTCACGTTATTTTTTTTCTATTTTATCAGTATATAATTCTATTTCTTTTTTTTTAAGCTTTTTTTTTTTTTTTTTTTTTTTTAACAGGGACAGAGAGAGAGAGTCAGAGAGAGGGATAGATAGGGACAGACATACAGGAACAGAGAGAGGTGAGAATCACCAGTCATTAGTTTTTCATTGCCATTGCAACACCATAGTTGTTCATTGATTGCTTTCTCACATGTGCCTTGACCGCAGGACTTCAGCAGACCGAGCAACCCCTTGCTGGAGCCAGCGACCTTGGGTCCAAACTGGCGAGTTTTGCTCAAGCCAGATGGGCCCGTGCTCAAGCTGGCGACCTTGGGGTCTCGAACCTGGGTCTTCCGCATCCCAGTCTTTGTTCTATCCACTGCCCCACCACCTGGTCAGGCTAATTCTATTTCTTTTTAAGATTGATTCATCGATATTAGTTGGGATAGTTTTAGTGGAATAGGAGAGAAATAAATAGTAAGACCTTAAAGTAAAATTTAAAAAACAGCTCTCCTTTATTTTAAAGCTTACGGGGGGGGGGGGGGGGGCGGAGGTACGGATTGCGTAAAGTGGCTCTACTTATGTCAATAGCAAAGGATCCTTTCTTCACTGCACCATCCCTTTTGTGAGTACTTCATTCTCACAGACTAAATCGGCTGCTACAGTGGCACCCCTTGAAACCTTGCTCCGATTATCAGGAAGAAAGAACAAATGGAGAGGAAGAGCACATAGCTTCCCTTTCAAGAAGACTATCGAAAAGTACCCTCAACTTACTCCTCCAGCTCACATCTCTTTAGCCAGAAGGTCTTCACATTGTGACAGCTAGTTGCACAAGAGGAAAGAGGGTGGCAAATGTGATCTTCTGGGTGGGTGGTGGTGTGCTCAGCTGAAACTGTGGCTCAGTGTTACTGGGAACAGGGCTAAGAAACCCTAACTATTGCTCTAATTTCTGTCTTGACGAAAAGAGAACTGTAGCAGAGTGGATACTGGAGAGCAGCGAGAAGTCTTTGGCTCACCGTATTTCAAATCCCAGTTTAAGAGCACCACAATGGTGGAAAGAGTGTTGGAGTTGACATCAAACAGACCCGGGTTCCATCCTGTTTTTCTCTAGACAGGACATTATGGTGTAAACAGGGATGTAGATGTAACTGAGCTATTTGTAGAGTGGAGCCAGATATGAAACCTCTAACCCATATAAATCCTATCGTAATACAGGGTAGATAGTACTAGGAACAGCATTTTTTAAAAAATCGAAGTGAATGAAAGGACATAATTGGCTTAGTGTGTTAGGCAGGGTTTAGAGTCTCAAAAAAGCCCAATTCTCAGGGCACGAGACCCCCAAGAGAGTGAACCTGCTGGAGCAAAGGTGGAGTCAGTGTTTGCCTTGCTCTAGACCCAAGATACTCACATGGGGTGCAAAACTACGAGACAGACTTACAGGTAAGCCCTGTATCTAGGCAAGATGGAAAAGAAAGCAGAGTCTTTGAAGGAACTGAAAGGGATTTGCATTTTTAGAGTATTCATGTAAAAGCAGGAGACAAAAGTGGCCCCAGCCAAGGACATAGACTAAATGTCTCTAGATACAGAGGCCGAGGCCACTCCAGGGAACTAGCCCTAAACCCTGGCAATAGGCGGTCCTGAGGGGCATCAGACAGGATGGGGGTAGATGGCAAACAACTGAAGAACCAAAGTTTGGCCACATCCTGGATAATCTGTGGTCAGTGATACATTAACCAGCCTTGGCCTCACAAAGTTTTAATTGGAGTCATTTCCCATGAATGTGGCCAAAAGAACTGTAAAAGAAGAGAGATGAAAATGAAGAAAAACCAAAACCATTCAGTGGGGTCCCAGTGAATTCCAGGAGCAGATTTGACAGAATGAAAACCCAAGGGATTTTAACCCTTTCTCTCCTTGGATTCCAGAGCTGGGGAAATTCTCGTTTTGGGATGTTTACAAAAAACACCTGCCTCACAGGGCTATGCGCATTGAATAACACGAAAGATTTGAAAGGTCTTTGTAATCTGCAAACCAGAATATTCACGTGAGTGTCTAATGCACAGGAGTTTCATAATAGCATTCCTTCTAATTCTGGTGATTCTATAGCCAGTCACTTTCTATAACTTGCCCTCATATTGTCAATTTATATTTTGCATTTCTGATGGTTTTATAATACAATTTTTTTTAGCTTGTATCATCAGATAATGATGTCAATAACACTTTGCCTCTTGAACAACATTTATAGAGATGTATTGTGAAAGTTGGTCTAGGGAACAACCATTGAGACAAAAACTAGAAATTCTAACTATTGTTCTATACCTTCTGTCTTAGAGGAAAAGATCTTTAGGTGACTCTGCCAACCCTGACCATAAAATACAACAGAGTATTTCTACATACAACTGCACACAACTCACCAATAATAGAATTCAAAAGTCTTAATCCTGATGAGAATTTGAGTTTGTAATCAGTATACATTTCCTGTATTAGGGAAACGTGATCCTGTGCTAATGATTTTTAAGACATTAATTTGGTCTTGCATGTGGTAAATTAAAAAGCACGGTAAACTTCAAAATGTAACTGTAGATTCTACTTTTAAATTGATACACTATTGAGTAAAAATCACATGTGTGTACCTGAAGTCCTTTCAACAGTTTTCTAAAATGTAGCATGGCTTTGTGCTCTATCTCAGAATCTGTGATTTATCTAATATTTGACCTGACATGTATGTCACTTAACACTAGCTCAGGAGAATGGTGGAAATGTAATCTGAAGAAAGTATGAAATGAAAAGTTTTGAGATGGAGGGGACGGTGCATGAGATAAATTACTACGGGAATTAAAAGATTTTTAAAAATGGAGTTAAGGCCTGACCAGGCGGTGGCGCAGCGGATGGAGCAAAGACTGGGATGTGGAAGACCCAGGTTCGAAACCCCGAGGTTGCCAGCTTGAGCACAGGCCCATCTGGCTTGAGCAAAAAGCTCGCCAGCTTGGACCCAAGGTAGCTGGCTCCAGCAAGGGGTTACTTGGTCTGCTGAAGGCCCGCGGTCAAGGCACATATGAGAAAGCAATCAATGAACAACTATGGTGTCGCAACGGCAATGAAAAACTAATGATTGATGCTTCTCACCTCTCTCCATTCCTGTCTGTCTATCTCTCTCTCTGACTCTCTCTGTCCCTGTAAAAAAAAAGAAAAATAAGAAGAAATTTTTAAAAAATGGAGTAAAGTTTTAAGTTTACGTTCTCTTATTAGTCACCTAAATGACCCTGAGAAAGTTATATATACTTTGGAAGCCTTAGTTTTTTTATCTGAAAAATTATGTTCACCATGCCAAGCTCTCAGTGCCATTAGGAAGAGTAAAAGTGAGAAGACCAAGAGTGGACTGCTTCCCTTTAATTGTTTGCTCAGCCATTGTCACCTGTGTGACCTTGAGCAAATTCTTCACATTTCTGAACCTCAATTTTTTTCATGTATAAAATGGTATTAATACTAGCACCTAATATCATTCAAATTGTTGTGAGCATTACATATGTTAATAGACATCAATATTTAGTGCCTGGTACATAGTTATTATGACTACTAAGTCTAAAATACATATATCAGGAGCACAGTCAATTGTAAATATTATTATATTTATTCAAGGACATTTTTCCTTCTACACCAGTGGTTCATAACCTTTTTTGAGGTACCTAACCCACCAGTTTCATATGCATATTCACCAAACCCTTCTTTAGTGATAAATAAAATATGATTTTTTTTTCCATATTCAAGACATAGGTATATGTTTTTTTACTGGTGCACAAAATGAGCCATGCATGAACATCACCTTGCTCAAAGAACAAAACCAACATAGTGCATGAACTCACTACAAATTACGGTATTACTTTATTCTGGCCTCCGCGGCAGAGGCTTCTCCGAACCCCTGAGACCAACTCATCGAACCCCTAGGGTTCAATAGAACCCAGGTTAAGAACCACTGTTCTACACTCATAGCATTATATAAAATTATTAACCCCATTCCATAGATAAAAAGACTAAGGTTTAGCAGCTGGGATCTATTGAGATTCCACAAATACCTGGTGCCATAACTTAAGCTTTTTAAAATTCTAAAATCAAGTATTATTTCATACAAAATACTTCAGAAGTCAGGCAGGCCCTCTGGTTTCTCTAAGAACATGCTATTTCTATTAGAGCTTTCTCACCCCAAATTTTAATCCCCAAATTATAAAGGAAAGTTACTGCTATGAACTGACAGTTTAGAATTTATTCCACTTGTCTAAGTTCTTAAGTTTCATATATATATTATATATATACATATACGAGCATGAGATATATTTTGCATTTCTGAAGTTAAATATATTTTTGAATGTGATTTATGAGGCCTTTCTGACAAGGTTCAAGAGGCTCACTTATAATATTCCCCTGGACTGCATGCCCTAATCTAAACACTGGAAGGAAAGTCTAGGAAAGCAATTCCCCAAACAGTCAAACCATGGGTGAAATCATAATATCTTGTATTTGAAGCATTGGCCCCAATGATTCAATTTGCCTTAGAATTGAAATTGACTAAAGTTATTATAAGTTTGTGGCTTATCTGGTTTACATTAAACCAAAGAGAAACAAATATATCTATGGCATCAGTGGGAGAGGGACAAATGGTGTGAGGCTCCAAGCCCAGGGGAGGTTGTTCTTCTCAGGGAAAAACTTCAGTAGAATTACTTCCTTTCCTCTTCTGGAAGAGAGACACAAGTCAGGTGAATAGGCAGGGAATGAGAGCAACATAAGGTTAGTCTCAATTTAAAAGACCGGCTGACTGTCATGACCTCTGTTTTTGACAACCTTGATTAATCTGATGGCATTCTGCATTGTCCAGTACCATGAGGATGATTTTTCAGATTATGACAATCTTGGGACCACAAACATCAGGAAATCCTGTTTGCCAACCAAAGCCTTAATGTGCCTTCCAAGGATTCTGTATCAAGATGCTTTGAGTGGCAAGTAATAGCAAACTCAAGTCAAAATGATTTAAGCCATAAAGGGGATTTATTGGCTTGTGTAATATAGAAGTCCAGAAATAGCTCGGCTCCTGTGTGAGGCTTAACCCACGACGTAAAATAAAATTTTCAAACATAGTTTTTCTCCCTCCTCACTTTTCAGTCTTACTTTTTCAGTGTAAGCTTTATTTATTTATCCATTTACCCATTTATCCATTTATCTATTTATCCATTCATCCATCCATCCATTCAGCTGGCTTTTCCCCTATCCCTAACATAACTGTCAGAAGTTCCCAGAGCTTCAGGTTTCTTTGTCCACCTCCAGTGGGGAAAAGGAGAGCATTATCTCACAGTATACATTGAAGATAAAGAGGTGTGCTTGCATAAAACCAAAACCACAATATCTTTTTTTTTTTCACACCCCACCCCAATCTAACATCCAGGCCCAATCATCTTGAATAAGGGAATAGAATAAACTGATAGATTTCATCTAATCAAGAACTAACCTCATACACTGGGAGTGCAGCTGATCCCATTGAATCTTCAAGGCTCAGAAATGTGGATGTTGACGAATTGGATAATCTAGAAGCAACCATCAAGTTTCTTCAACTTCTGGAGTCAACCTGTTTTGTTCAGCTATACCTCTTTGGATTTTACTTTCCATTCATAGTGATCCACATCTAGTTTGTCAAGCACACCTTGATTTTGCAACCTCTATTCCATTCCACATTTCTCTCGACATGTCCTTCTCTTTCCATGTTTTCTAAATTATATTCATTCTTCAAGGCACAATTCAGTTCAGATCCATACTGTTCTCTTGTGGAGGGTTACCCTCTATCTTATATCCAACAGTAATTTATATGTCCTGGCTTTCTAACACTGACAGCGTTCAACCTTGTATTATATTGTACTGCACTGTATCTCTTCTGGATGCTGAAAGTTCTTTGAGAAAAAAGACTGTACCTCCCTTGTCATTGATTCTCCATAGAGTACCAAGTATCTGGCCTAAATATTATAGGGCAGCCAATGGGTTTTAGAGGTCATTTTTCTGATGACACACTATTTGTGTATTTCTATTACTATCAATAACTTGACTCCTGCTCCTTTGAGAAGGTCTAAAGGTTTCCCCTTCTGGCAATATGCTTATCTAGTCGCCAATTCTTCATCCTTCCCAGATAGTTAGAGCAGTGAATTTGTCAGCTGGCAGCCAAAAAACAAACTAACAAACAACAGTAATAAAAACACCAGGGACTTAGCAAGTATTTATTTTTTTACTTCTCAAAATCATCTCTGATACAGCAGCCTCTGGCCGTAAGTCAATAATTCATGGATCAGAATAAAACAACATTTCCTTTTTCAGTTTTCTTTCTCATAATATCACTCTATTTAAATGACATGTACATGAGAGGGGGAAAATAAGTATAGCGTGTTTTCAGAAATGAAGGCTTATTAAAAGAAGGGACTGTCTGTAGTATTGGAGCATAGGATAAGTCAAGGTGGTGATAGATGACACACCACAGACAGCCTTAAATACCAGGCAAAGAATCAAGATCCCTATTCAGGTGGTAGAGTGGAGTCATAAACAGGATTATACTAACAAGTGACCAGGTCACATTTTTGTCCCCTTCACTGGGAGTACTGTCAGTTTTCTTACCACAGGGAAAAGGATTTTTTTTTCACTCAAATTTTGCTATTTTTATCTTTGACTGTATCATTTGAAGATATCTCAGACTTAGCCCATAGAAAATAAAACGGTGGTTTTTCCTCCAAAAACGTGACACTTCCCTCGTGTCTTCTTCATCTCAGCATGTGGCTACACCATTCACCTTGCTTCTCAACCAGAAAACCTGGGAGACATCCCTGATTCTGCCCTCTCCTTAACTCTGTGGACAGAGCCATGGGCAAGTCCTATGAGTGCTCTCTTCACACATACCACTGCACCCATCTCTCTCTTTCTCTCTGTCTGTCTCTCCATTCCTCTTGCAGATGGTTGGTGTCTCAGTCCAGCAGGTCCCGGCTGGCTGTCATAGTCACCCCATGGTGATTTCCAGGTTGACTTTAGTCCGCCTTTAATCCAGTCTCCAAGCAAGACAATATCCCCACCCCTAACTCCTCCCACTTCAGTTCTCTCCTCTGGTTTGGCCAGCTCAGTACACTGCTCCAGCTTTCTCCTGCCTCAGTGCCGTGGCAAATGCCATCCTCCTTGCTGGAAATGGTTTTTCTTTAGCCTCTTCCTAATGCTGCACGTTTTCATCTTTCTGATTTCAGCTAAAATGGTATCTCCTCAGAATGGCCTTCCCTTCTGACCCTCTCTTACAGTGGGCTCCTGCTCTTCCCTATTTGAATCTCTTGCTTATAAAATTTACCACACGCTCTGTGTGTGCTTTTTTATAGTCTTTGTCTTAATTTTTCTATGTGTCTCCCATTAGAAAGTAAACTCACAAAGTGAGGGTTGTCAGCCTTGTTTCCCACTTTATCCCACCCCCTGACATGGCCGCATGGTTCAGGGCTGGATTAAATACCTACCAGATGGAAGAAATTTTCATTAATTTCTGCCAGTCCATTCTGTTTCATAAAAAGTTTATTGAGTCTGAGCTTCCCCTATATATGAAACAGTAATTTAAACTCTCTATCTAAATAACCAGTGTCTTAAAAATGAAAAAAAGTTTTAAGACTTTGTGGGATTTACGATTCCCTCACCACAAGGAAGCATCCTTGATGGAATTGATGGACATACTTGAGGCATATCTTGAAGAACAGAAGGTCAGAATCTGTGAAAAATGACAATTTGCACCCTTATAAGGCAAACCAGACTTTACCAAACAAAGTTTCTCAAATCCACAGAGTCCTTGTGGTCTGAGATACACCACTGCAATTCACTCAGCGACAATGAACAATGTTTTCCAGGGATGGAAACATAAGCTTCCAGTTCCTCTTCAAGGTCCCTTTCCTCCCAGCCCTTCTCCCTAGTGAGGGTTTCACTGAGACCTAAGCCTACGTACCCACCTTTGTTTCTATTCTAATGCTAGACTCTATTTCCGTGAAATAAATTACTTGAGCTCATGCTCCCCAGCTATCAAATTACTATTGACAAATCTTGAACCCAGATTTCTAATCTCAATCTAACCTTCTAATTGAGTCTATTTTTCCATTACCCTGAGTTCCTGGATGCCTAATTACTCTGTTGACCGAATTCAAATTTGAGCCTGACAAATCTGGATATAACACCTGATCCTCTAAGCCTCAACTTTGCGACTTGCTACTATCTCTCATCATTGTTTTCTTTGTGCACAGCCTTGTATTTGCCCCTCATTGATTCCCGCTGCTAATATGTGAAAACATAGAAGTGGTATTTCTTAGTCTCCTCTTACACAATCAGAAAGGTTGCACATAGCCAAACTCCAGAGGGTGGTGTTTATACAACAGTTTCTGTGAATCGTGCCCTCTGCATTGTATCTGGAAGTATCTCTGATTCTTTTAGACTTTTTCCATCTTCTGTGCCAAACACAAGCCTCTCCACAGTATGGGCCCCCCAAAAATACTGTTGAAAGATGACTTTGGCCAATGTGGAGAAGCTAAAAGTGTCAAAAAATGTCAGATCCACACCCTAAATCTTTTTCACTGGATTTGTGGAACACTTGCCGTGGCTCTCTCCTCATGTAGGTTGATCCATTCTGAAAAGAACATGTTTATGTTAAGAGTTGCCAGTTTATTTCTTACTTCCTTGTGTAATCCTCCAATTGTGGGCGCATCAAGCTCAACAGAGAATCGAGAAGCAGAATAGCAGCTATTTCCTGATGGCTCCGTGCAGAGATTGGGCATGGTGGTTACTCAATCCTACGGTTGGAACACAAGTTTCCTATGCTGAGCATTTAGATAGCATATTTACAGTAGTGATTGTCAGACGGCTCTCAACCAGAGTCCCACAATGAGGAAACTCAAAAATAACCTATGTTTTGTGTTCTCTACCCCAGGACCTGGCACCTGGTAGGGACCTTCCATTTGCTGAATAAATGAGTTAAAGTTAACCTTTGCAATGGTGGGATGGCCTTGGGTAATTGCCCCATATCTAATGTGGTTTAAGGGAAGATATTTGGCCAGGAGGCTAACCAAATACATGACAATGAGCATGTTCTATAATTTTGAAGAGCTTCAGGTCTCTTTAGTTACAATTTACATCCACTTAAACTTTACCCACTTAGATTAGTGCCTGTTCACAATTGGAACCTTATGAAGCTATACTTATCACAATCATTTAAGGATGTCTGCAGCTAAAACAATGTAGCTGTGCACTCATAATAACCAGTTTTTGAAATAATTTGTATAGGCACATAAGTTATTGTCAATAGATACATACAATAAAATAAATTATTAAAAGAATGAATGCTGAAAAACTTTTTAAAATTTTTACATATTTTTCTTCCTCAGTGCTCCTGGTAGACAGTCTGACACATGATAAATATTCAATCATTTCATGAGTTGATGAATGAATCAGTGAGTAAATATTGCATCTCTCATTACTGGTTAGAGCCCTTTGAGACGTATGTTCAGCTCTCATGGAGCCTGGAATAGCCCTTCGGCCACTGTAGCTGCCCTGGAGACCTTGACAAGGAGGGGACGTATGGCTATAACTGATAAGTAACAGTTCCTGCATATTAAATTAAGCTCTGAGCTTCCCAAAGGTCAAAACAGAAACTGCTGCACAATGGATTAAGTGGCTCTCCTTGTCCACTACAAACAATGTAAAACAATAAGTGTATGAAGTTATATGATGAGAGCAAAGAGAGGAGAAGTTCATACTGGGGCATATCCAGGATCACTTTTTGTAATAAATTTCTAAGCTAACTGATTCAATAGGTTAGAGTGTGTCTGCATCTACAATGAGATCAAGCTAAAGCAGCCCTGCGTTTCAGGATGTTTGATTTTAACTGCTACTCTCCATCTTGCCAGGGAGAATAGCCCCTGTTCTCTGAGAAAGTCTCCGAGTGTTTCAGTGTTGGTTGGTCACCTGCCAGTATTCCCGTTGTGCTCCCAGACTGGTCTCTTCCTATCCCATTTTCTTTTTCTTCTTGCCTCCCCTGGTTCTTCTCTGCCCTTCCAATTTTTTTTTTTTCACCAAAATATGTTGACCATCAACCAGGAATCTGGTTCCACATCATACAACATGTCAGGCATTGGTGATATAAAAGTGAATAGGACATTCCCTTCTAACACACCATATTGCAGCCACTTATCAGGGACCAAGCCATAATTCCTGTCTTCATTCCTTTGTCTCTGTTGTTTCCTCTTGAAGTGGCCACTGTCTCACTCATCTTGCCCCTGAATTCCTCTTGCCACTTTCTTCCCAACAGTAACCATAAAAAAAAAAGAAAGAAAGAGGAAGGGGAAGGGAGGGAGGGAGGGAGGGAGGGAGGGAGGGAGGGTGGGAGGGAGGAAGGAAAGAGAGAAAGAGAGAAAAAGAAAATCCTGTTTCTAAGGCCTGGGTCAGTTCCCTCCACTTTCCGAATACATCCACAGCCATTTACATTAACAGAAACTCCTGCCTGCCCAGTGCCCCCAAGACAATGCCTTCACCCTTAGCAGGTGATTCAGCAGTTTTTATTTCTGTCTTTAAATATTCCCATGGCACACATCGTTTTAGCCCTTTGAATAGTGACTTTCAAATAGGAGCTTGTCAATTCATGTGGATTTCGGATGCAAATCAATGTTTTACTGTTCTTACATCACAGCCTCCTTGGATCCTTCATGATCCCTTGGACAATGTCCTTCTGTAGCATTGCTAAAAATTGGGTGGTTGTACCAGACTAGGACCAGAAAACTGTGGGAAAATGGACATAAATCATCTCCCAAGTTATGTATTGCGTGGATGTATTTAGTCGGTGTGTGTATATTGGTGTGTCATTTTAAAGTATCATCTTATCTTTCTCTTTTAGTGCCCTGCAAAAAACAGGAATAGCACAGATCACCCATTCATTTTGCTCAGCCCAATGGGCTTCCACAATAAAAGGGCACTTTCCCTTACTGACCCCAGAGTCTGTGGCTTAAAGTTAGCATTTGAATATATAAGTTTTAGGGAGAAGCGGTCCATGGAATGTACAGGACAAATCTATTTCAAGTTAAAAATCTTTGTAGATTAAAAATGGCTTTTGCAACTCATAACTTCATGTTATTTGTTTATTCTAATTATTTTTCTAACTTGGGAAAGAGGAGATATGTACAATAATGTATTCAAAAGACAAAGCGTGCAAGCTGATTCCAACAAAAGACATTTTGGCGCAAGTCTACTATAAAGTAAACTTGAAAAGGTCTCGGAAGAAAATTATGACCCATAAATGGTATGAATAGGTCTTTGAATTTCTTAGCTTATGATCCCAAAAGGATTTTGGAAAAAAGAGGGCACATAGCCCGCCCTCTAGTTTTAGAGAAAAAAAAGCATATTCGTTTTACTAAGTTTTTATTTTCCATTAGTACTTTAGTGTTTACACACTGTTCTCATTTGGTCCTCTCAGGAGCTGAGTGATTGGAATAGAAGTAAAAATAGTTACTGTTTATGGGAGACGCTGCTCTCTGAGTTTGGCTTCCGGGACGCTCAGGCAGTGCTATGAGATCAATACTATTATTCTCATTTTGCAGGTGGGGAGAGTGAGGCATGGGCAAGGCAAGAAACTTCCGGAGGGCCACACAGCCAGTTTGGGGGTGGAGCTAAGGTGCAGACAGGCAGTCTGGTCCCATAGGTTGTGCTCTAACCATTGCACTAGACTGTCTTCTGAGACCACGGCAACCCTCTTCCTTCACAGCTTGCATGAAGATAGAGATGTTGACTACTGGCATGCCAGAGTGGCCTTGTAATGAGTAAAAAGTCATGTGGAAGACCAAATCTCAAATAAGAAACAGTTAAGAAACTTTGGGACCTCTTAGCCCAGCAGAATGGGCCCTCCACTATGGACATACAACACGAAATCATGTAACTTCTCAGGAAGTAATTTTTAAGAGCCTCTGTCCCTAGAAACCCCAGCTATAGATCTATAAACAAGAAATAAAGGCCTGGAGACCAGTTGGCTTCCCTAAGGGCACCAGCCTACTCGCTGGGAGAGCTGGAACTGGCGAGTAAGGCTGCAGCTCTCCGGGCCTGGGGTGCTCGCTGTCTCTTCTCCATGGCTTAGTCGCCTGGCCCCCAGCTTTCATCAAACTCTGTGCAGAGATAAGTTCTCATCTGCCCTGGAAAGACTCAGTCTCCTTCAACTCTTAGTTTTCTCATCAGAAAAATGGGCAGAACCAAACTCATTCTGTAGAGTACGTTTTGAAAATCAGTGATACGGTAAGTGATACAGTAAGACTTGTTGATACAGTAACACTAGGAACACACACGTATCAGCATGGCAGTGTTTTCAGAGTCATGGCGGTATACTGTGTTCCACAGAAGTAGGTTTTCCAAGTGGCTGAACTAGTTATCATAGATAGATCCTAACGTTTCCTAAATCTGTCGCTTACCATCTTTCTGAACTAGACCTCTACGTTCCTAAGGAGCATAGATTTCCTCTCTTAGAAAGCTTTTCAGTCAAGGCATAGCTGACGCAGTTTACTAAGTGAATAACTTAGAAAGTACAATGTGAAGACAGAAGAGGAATTATTCATTCTAAGCTGAAAGGTTTGGGGAAATTTTCAAAGAGCTATTGAGCAATTATATGGGTGTGAGACAGAGAGAATCAGCAGGCTGAGATGAGGACAAAGGACGGTCATGCCCAGTGGAAGAGTCTATGTGGAGAAAGGCAGAGCAGTGAGAAAGTCAGGCGTGTTCAGGGGACAAACATTAATTCAATGAAAATATACCGAGGGAGCAATAGTGCCTAGTGACAGTTTGTCAGAAGTCAGACCTCAGAAGACCTTGCATGACAGGTTAAGACATGTGGGCTATTGTTCACCAGCAGGTACCGAGGCTTGAGCAGACCTGCCTTGTTGAGCAGAGCACAGTAAAAGCCCAGTAGGAAATTCTCTGCAGGAGGTAGCAGTTCAGCCAGACCTGGGCAGGGAGAAAAGCTACATAAGATTGCATGCAAGTACATGTGGGCAAAATTAAGGGAAAGGGAGTTGGCCAGGTAGCCCAGTTTGCTAGAGCATCATCCCAATATGTCAAGGTTGTTGGTTCAATCCCTAGTCAGGCTCCATACAAGAATCAACCAAGGAATGCATAAATAAGGAAAACAACAAATCAATGTTTCTCTCTCTCTCTCTCTCTCTCTCTCTCTCACACACACACACACACACACACACACAGACTCTCTCTCTCTCTCTCTCTCATTCTTCCTCTCTCTCTAAAATCAATTAAATAAAGAAAGATTAAGGCAAAGGAATGAGGGAAGGAGTGAACAGGTCTAACTTGTAGGATACTCTGAATGGCTAAATAACAATATATGTTTCTCATCTGAGGAAGGGTTTCAATAAACAGACTCGTGTGTGTGTGTGTGTGTGTGTGTGTGTGTGTGTGTGTGTGTGTGTGTGTGTGTGTGTAAAGGAAAAAGAGAGGGGGGATGGGAAGATCTAGATACTTCACAGCATCATCAAGTATTCACCTGGTTTCCAGCAAGCTTTCCAAACATCTTACAGGTCTGCCAAGCATGGAGCAAATGTGGGGTGACAATTGTGAGCATGTGAAACCCAGAGTTCACTTTTGTATTATTAGTTATTAGCCATCATATTATTTTCCATCCGGACAACTGCAGGTCTACCTCGGAACCACCCTCCGTATCATTTATTCCTTAGCCCAAGTGCATTTCTCTTCCTCGGTCATCCCTACCTCAATCCTGAAATAAAACAAAACTCTAATTAATTTTATAGCATGTAAAAAAAATACAAAGTTCAAAGAAACGTTTCTCATTTCCTGGAGGGTGACGACTCTCGACTGCCTGAAGAAATGGAAAATGATTTTTACCATCGTAGGGAGAAGAAAAACAGCAATTTTCAATTAAACTCTTTGCTCTCTGTGTCCAGAGGAGGGATGGACTGGTTTGGACTCCTTTCTATAAAACATAATTAAAGTTATGGTACAAGGCTGAGGACATGAAAAGGACATGATGCACAATTATGAGTAACACAGAGACGTAAATAAAGTGGCCAGCATGGTGGTTTTTATCACGCCAGAATTCTGAGTATGGATTTATTAGTTCTGGAATTCTGAGGAGGTCAGATAATCTCATTGAATTATAGGAACAACAAAATACACTCTCAGGACTCTGGCAACACATCTTATGACTACATTTTTCTGACCTGGTTGCGTGAATGAAGCATCTATTTTTGTTTAATTTGAAAAGAAAAAAACATTAGGCTTATAAGAAAGTTGAAAAAAAGTTGTACACAATGTTCCTGTATACCTTTCAGCAGAATTTTCCAGATGTTAACATCTTACATAACCATGGCACAGTTATCAAAACTATAAAATTAACTTGATTACAATTCTATGAACTAAACTATAGACTTTACATGAAGGTTTTCCAGAGGTCCCACACACGTCCTTTCTCAGGCCCAGGGTCCAGTCCTGGGGGACATGTTGCTCCTGGTTGCTGTGTCTCCTTAGCCTCTCTTGACAAATTTTCAATCTTTTTTTGTTTATTTTTTCATTAATGACTGCGGCACTTTGGAAGAATACAAGTCAGTTATATGGTAGAATGTCTAGCACCAGATTTCCCCTCATTTAAATTCAGATAATGCCTTTTTAGCAAGACTATCATACAAGTGATGTTGTGTCCAGCTCATTAGATCATATCAGGTGGTAAATGGTGTTCGTGGGCTTCATCGCTGGCCCTGTTAAATTTGATCATTGGTTCAAGTGGTTTTTGCCTGGTGTCCGACTGTAAAGTAATATATTCTCCTGTGTACTTAATAAGGACCTTTGGGGTGATACTTTGAGATGATGCGAACATCCTGTGTCTGATTATACCTTCTCACAAAGTTTGACTTCTTGACGAACCTTGTCCGCAACAATTCTTGCTGTGGTGTTCCCTAAGAGATGATGTCTATCTATGCTTCTTCATTTATTAACTGAAATTCTACTAAAGAAAGAGCTTTCCTTCTCTTCTCCTTCATTTAGTAATTTGTAAAATTATTTATTTTTAGTAGTATATGTCTATGGACTTTCTTATTTTTATGAGTTATTATCTATTAACAATATTTTTTAATTTGTTGCTTATTTTTGCCGTGAAATTGGCCATTGTAAGTGCCTCCCAACTGGCTCCTCTGTTCTTTTCACATGCTCCCGTCATTTAAAATTTTTTATTTTATTTTATTCATTTTAGAGAGGAGACACAGAGAGAGAGAGAGAGAGAGAGAGAAAGGGGGAGGAGCTGGAAGCATCAACTCCCATATGTGCCTTGACCAGACCAGTGCAGGGTTTTGAACTGGCGACCTCAGTGTTCCCAGGTCGACGCTTTATCCACTGCGCCACCACAGGTCAGGCTGCTCCCGTCATTTTAGGAACATTCTCTTACCACTTGTCCTAGGCTCATCTTGTTCTTTCCTTCTGCTGATGCCGGAATCATTCATTTTTGCGAGGAGTCTACTCATTTTATTGACAAATTGTATTGAGAAACCTGGGGGCTTTAGGTGTGCTCAGTGTGACTTTGGTATTGTTGCCTCTAGGCTTTCCATTTAAACCGAGCTAGAAAACGGAAGTAGGCATACATATATGTGTGCACACATTTATCTGTTTCCATATCTAATTATCTGTGTATATATACACCTACGTGTGTGTGACTATCTATGAGCGTATATCTACATACATATTCATTCTAATACCTGAGATTTAAACCCAACGTACAAGATTTCTTCTCCCTTTAACATAACTCCTTTCTTCACATGAGAAATTTGTGTCATTATCCACAGTATTCTTTTTTTCTTGCTCAATTCTAGAATGCATATAAAGTAATTACAGAATTACTAACTCTGTGGAAAACAACTTTATTAACCAGAGTATAGTATTATATACAGTTCTTCCTGTGATAAATATAATTCATAGTCAAAATAGTTTTCCAAAACTATTTAGTTTAGTTCTTATCTTTCTTACCCACTTCTAGGTGATGTCATTATTACTGCAGTTAGTTTTGCTGTTAGTGTTTGTAATCTACTTGAGATTTACCTCCCTCACAAGTCCCTGGATATCTGTATGTACATATGTATTTGGTATGTGATATACTATTGTGTTTTAAACGTCAGAACTTTACAAAGAGGTACACTCAAGGAAATGTCACTTGTCCTTCATTTCTTTCAGCCCGTTTCCATTATCTCATTCTTTCCTATTCACCCCCTTGGCAGTTAATCTCATTAGTTTCAAACTTACGTTTCTGTACTCCTTTCTGAATAAATGTGCCAGTACATGTGTGTTAATATATGCCACCTTCTTTGGTATATAAACATCATGTATTAGAGATATTATAGGAGAGCAAAACCCCTATTTTTAATGTGTCCAACCACTAGGTAATCTGAAGATATAGAACTAGAGGAGGTGACTAGACAAGTATTGAAGCCACATAAACATAGGTTATAAGAATGAAAGGCAATAGCTAAAAAAATAAGCTTACTCAAATTTCAGCTCAAACACCTTACCAAGTATACATAGCAAGGTTTCTATACATTCTTGAATAATCAAAAATCCAGGTAAATTGGAATACAGAGCCAACCATCTATAAAATTATAACTTAACTTGCATTTGCATGATACTTTATAGCTTATAAAGCATTTTTGGATGCATTATTTTATTGGGCATTCCCATTATCCTGTGAAGTAACAGAAAAGTTTTCCCCTCCATTTTACAGATAGGGACACTGAGGTTCAGTAACTTACATATTTGTCTATTATCCCCACCTGATACTGAGACTCCTGGAAGGCAGTGCCTTGTGTTGTATTCATCCCTTTGGTGACCAGCTGAGCTACCTGGGACAAGTAGAGTTAGTTACATACAAACATTGTCACTCTGAGAATTGCCCCCTTTGGATCCATGAATCTTTTCACCTAGCTGTCCTCAATTTTACTTCTAGATTGTGGCTCAGTATCTGTCTTCTACCTCTCTCCAGAGAATCTTATTCCTGTGCTCTACTTAGATCATCTCTAGTCTGTTATCCTGGCCATAAGGCCAATGAAAATGTAGACCTAATTAAATTGGAGCATCCTTTAGATTTTGATAGCAAATTTCTATGCCAAAAGGAGCACACAAATGCCAATTCATACCTCTCAGATCTCCGGAGTATCAGAGTGGGAAGAAATCCAGAGAGAAAAACCTCATTTGACAGATGGAAAAAGCTGAGATCATTAAGCAGATCCGTAATAGTACCAAGATTAGAACTTAATCTGCTCTCTCCAAAGATTGAATTCTTTCCGACCCATAAATGGGTACATGAAAAGAACAAATCAGATCACTAAAGTTACCCTTTTCAGAAAAATTAGTCTGAATTCTCTCCCAGTCTATAAATATGGAAAATCCTTGGGAAATATGAGCCCAATTTGATTTCTCTTTTGGGACTACTCTCCAAAGATTGAGTAATTAAATATTAAATAATGAAAATTTGGGAAATCCCTGTGCTAAAAACGGAATTGTGTTCCCCTCTGCCCAGCCAAAATGTATGTGTTAAAGCTTTAATCCCAGTGTAATTATATTTGGAGACAAGGTCTTGTTGGAGGTAATTAAGTCTATTATCTATAACAGAACTGTGGACTTATAAGAATAGGAAAAGAATTCTCTCTCTCTCTTTCTCTTTCTCTCTCCCACCCCCTACTCTGCCTCTCCATGTGAAGACAGAGTAAGTGAGAAGGCAGCTGCAAGCCAGGGAAAGGTCTCTCACCAGAACCTGACTCCAGACCATGCTGACACCCTGATCTTGGACTTTCAGCCTACAGAAATGTGAGGAAATAAATGTACACATGTAAGCTACCTAGGCTCCGATACTTTGTTACAGCAGCCTGAGCAGACCAATATACCCACAATTACATCCTATGTGCCATGTGGATACATTTTAAATCTTTAACAAATATAATCTGTCATTGACTGTGTCATTGACTTCTTATAGACTGGGAATCAGGCAAAAATTTTCAATTACATATATTTTCCCCCAACAAATGCTCTCTAATTCTGCTAGAATTAATATCAATGAATCCAGAATGGAAATGCTAGGTGGGAAAGGAAAAGGGAGAGTCAGGAGTATTATAGTGTGTTCCCATTGAGAGGGTGTGTGCTTGAAATGATACTCATCTGGGAGACATGTGAGGCAATGGCGGAGAGTCCTCCCTGTATTCCAGCAGCAAATGGGACGTGTCTGTCCTACACTCCCACTGGAATAGAGCTGTTCCCAGTGAGACACTGGGATTCCTTACTCTGGTCTAATTTTAAGTGAATCAAATGAGGTGGCACTCTGCCACATCCCTCTGGAAACTATTTGAAACTTGAGCAGATCTCATCTTTTGAAAATGTTCCCTGAGTAATGGAAACAGGAGGAAGGGGAATATACTATGGACCCCGGATGCATCTTCCAACCACAGTGGAATGCAATATGCCAGACACACTTTTATAGTGGTCAGGGTGGACGTGGGAAAGATTTGGGGGAATAGAACAATAAGCTCTGCTGTCATCTTAAATCACTTTCGCTAGTAGATGCTCTCAAGGAGTAAATGACACAGTGCTGGGCACATTGGGAGGAGCTCGATCCAATTAAAATCCAAGACATGTAGGTATTGTTACATGGCTGCTACTATCTATGTAAAAGACTAGCATTCTCTATTTCTCATTAGAGTGAGAAGAAATGAGTTCATTTAGGAATCATTCTACCCACCAATGTGTGTAGAATTGTGGCTGAGATATCAGTAGGGCTTTTCTGCAACTTGAAATTCTGAAATTATATTTCTTTCAGCCGCTGGATTTATACTCAGATCCAAAGCTGATTTCAAGATTGCTGTGAGTTTCCAGCAAGATTTTGTTCTCTGTGTCATCTCTGTCTTCTGGTTTCTGCATCTACGGATGCTTCTTTGTTCCATATCTTATTAACTCAATTGCTTCGTATTTACCCCAAATCCCATTATAAGTTCCTCCAAAGTTGGTACATAACTATCTATGGGAAAGACAAAAATATATTTAAAAGGCACCAAAGCAAATGATTTCCAAAGGAATTACTACTTTGCATTTGCTGAAAATATTTTCAGTTGTTTCACCACCCAAATATTTTATCTAACCCTCTACCTAATAATCAGAATCTATTTTGATGTTCTGCCTTTTATCTCTATAACTCCAGCCCCCTAATCCCACCCCAACTCTTATTTTCAGAGTGAGACAAAAATTTACCTTGCTTCAATTCATATACTGTGGAACTAGTTGTTTCATTAAAAACATTGCCTTAGGGTTTTCCTTTCTACTGGGTCATTCTACTTGGGCTTTTACTAGGGCTTGCAAATATATATGGGAAGATGATTCCTAAGAGGAATTCTCACATTTGAATCCAAGATAAGACAACCATTCTAGTCTGCTGTATTTTCTACTGCTTCGCTACCACTCTGATCTCTGCAGAACAGAAGTCAGAGGTGCAAGTGTCTGCACCTATTAATCAGTTATCTGTCAAGGCTAGAGCTTAATTTATAAGTAACCATAGACAATAGGCTTCTTTCCCCTCTGCCAGGCTAGGCAACCTAACCTCTTTTGCCTGGGTTACTCCTTGCGTCCAAGAGAGATTTCCAAGACCTCTGTGAAATGCAGGGGTAGGTTCGGAATCTGTTACCGTGCAATGGAAAGGCAGGACCTCTCTCAACCTCATTAGTTTTCATCTGAAAAGTAGAATTAATAAAAATCTACTTTGTTGGGCTATATTATGAATACTTTGTAAATGTTTGACTCTATATTGCTAATGCTGTTTATTTTGACTTTATTATCAATCATTACTATCACCTTTATTAGGTTGCTGTGTATGTCTGTGTGTGTGTATGTGTTGGAGGTGGGGGGGAGGGGAATGCCAGGAAAATTAAAGGCATGGAGTCTGGATACTCATTGGTCAGGGGTCTACAGAGAAACAGAACTAATTGAATGTGTATATATATCTTTATATATAAGATATTTATGTATACGAGAAAATTTATTATAAAGAATTGGCTGACATGTTTATGGAGACTAAACAGTCCCCAAATCTTCAAGGTAAATCAGCAAGCTGGAGAGCCAGGAAGAGCAAGTGTTTCAATTCAAGTCCACAGACAGTAACAATGTCACTGTCCTAGGTAAGGCTGCCTGCCAGGCAGGAAGCATTCTCTCTTGCTTTAGGGAGGGTCAGCCTTTTTGTTCTATTCAGGCTTTTAACTGATTGGATGAGGCCCATCATAATATGGAGGGTACCTGCTTTACTCAGTCTACTTGAATGTTACTCTCATCCAAAAACACTCTCGGTCAAATATCCAGAATAATATTTGAGAAAATTATCTGCAAACCCTATGGCTCATTCAAGTTGACATGTATCATAGGGAATGCAGAAAAATATATGAAAGCGTTTTGGAAGAAAGTCAATTCTACCAATTGGAAAGCTTCTAAGAGTTCACTTAGTTCTAGGTTAACTTGCTCATTTAGAAGATGACAGAACAAAGTCCTGGTAGGTGGGTCTACAATGGATTCTCACAAGTACAGTGTCAGAGCCCAGATGAAAACCTACAGCATTTAACCTGCATCCCAGTTCCCTTTATCTCTGTACTTCTTTTCCAAGGACATTTTAATCATGAGTTAATTCTTCAGAGTAAGAGTTGAAAAATAAAATAAAATTATAAAAATGTGTTTGGCTTCTTTGCTTTTACAAATGGGTATTGAAGAGACTGACACATCAACTGAAGAAAATGTAAAGCTGTTTAGATTGGAGATTTCACATTTCCATTAGGAAAGTTTGGGCCACACTTTATGCCTTCTTTCTTTTGGACAACTCTGAGGTTGGAGTAGGATTCCCGAGCCAGGAGGCAGGCAGGACATGCTTGCTCCTTTCATCCTAAGCAAGTGACTCACAGAAGCATGAAGGCTCCAGCTTGGAAGGCATTAGAAAGGTCATCTTATTCACCACCACACCCCACATACTCGAAGGGCAGCCATGCCCTTTTAAATATCAACAGTGTAGCTGTCCAACCTGAATATCTCCAGAAGAGGAAACTGCCACCCATTTTCTGAACACTGGACTCTTCATATACTAAAATCGGCATTTCAGTAAATTACTAATTCCAACAACCACCCTATGAGGCAATTATTATTTTCTATACTTTAGAAAATTGTTCCTGAGAGACATGAGATATTTCACCCCCAATTCAGGATGCGTTAGTTATAAAACTGATCTTCAACCGAGGCGTGTTGATTTCCAGTCTGTCTGCAGATAGTAGTGAGGGGCAGAGATTTTGTTATCATTTGGAATTGAGTTTGGATCCTGGGTCTTCACTTTTTTAACTGTATAGCCCAGGCCTCATACCCTAGCCTGTGTCCTCATCTGAAATAAATAAATAAATAAATAAATAAGAAATAAAAATAGTACCAAACTTTGAAAGAGTCCATGGGATCGAGTTTGTCTCTGTAAAGTGCTTTATATGGTACCTACCATGGTAAGTGCTCAGAAAATGCTAAGTGTTCCTAGTGAAAACCTACCAACCTACTCACCTGGGCCACATTTTCCCATTTGTGACTGCATATTACCGGACTGGAAGCCTCCAGACTTTCCAACTCTGACAGTCTGTGGCTGTGTGCTCAACTCTCAGTAACCATGTGGGTACAGCCCTCAGCGTCCATCTAATGCAGCGATGTTGACCGTTCAGCCTCTACAGCTTTAAGAATGCATGATATGAGCAGCTCTTCCCTCTGTTCTTGTATGCCCCTTCCTGTGGCACCAGATGCAAAACCCATATTACATTGCCTCAAAGACAGCCCAAGCTTTAGAAAAACAAGCAGAGGCTTTAGTATTTTCAATGCATCAAGATTTCTGCCACTCCTGTATCGTGGTGTGGAATAAATATTCCTAATCACAGTGAGTGACAGGCAGCACCCTTCAGTGGATGAGAAAAGCAAGCTCCATCTGGTGCACTACATTCATTTGTCTCCAAGAAGAGAATCCCGGTCGAAGGTAAAAACAATTCTGCCTCTAGTCGTCTCTAATTATCCAGCAGCAGAAAGGCACGTGATGAGGGTGCCTGCCCAGTGTCCGAAAGCAGAGCAGATGTTTTCAATTGCTCCCTCCTTTGTAATTCTACCCTGGAAATAAGGATTTAAAACCTAGAAAATAACAAGACTACATGAACCTCGCAAAGGGACATACACAGCAGAAGAAGACAAACAGCCCAGGATAAGAAAGTGGATGCTCTGAAAGTCATCTCAGGGGAGCAGTTAGAAATCGTTGTTCCAATCGGATCAGGATCCAGGGACTTAATTGCACCTCTAAGGATCATTTAATGGAGGGGGAAGTATAGCAGGCCTGTTGACTGTATTCTATTTTAATAATAAAAATAAAAGGGCCTAGCCTGTGGTGGTACAGTGGATAGAGCATCTACCTGGAATGCTGAGGTCACCAGTTTGAAACCCTGGGCTTACCTAGGCAAGGCACATACGACAACCAATGAACAACTAAACTGCTCTAACTATGGATGATACTTCTCATTCCCACCTACCTCCTCTCTCTGTAAAATTCATCAAAATATTTTGAAAAATAGCAGGCCCTGACTGGTTAGCTCAGTCAGAGTGTCTTCCTGAAACAATAAGGTTGCGAGTTTAATCCTTGGTCAGGGCACATACAGGAAGCAACTACTGAGTGCACAGTTAAGTGGATCAACCAATGAATTCTCTCTCCCCCCTCTTCTCTACGTTTCTAAAAAAAAGCAATCAATTAAAAAATAATAGTAGGATGGCAGGATTTCTTTATGATGCTACGATTGAACACTGGGCCAACAGTTGTCTGAGAAGCTCTGATATTCTAACAGATTTGGTTTATAAACAGAAAATACTGATAACTCCTCTATAATATAGGGGTGTATTAACAATGCCATCCATATATTAAGATTTAGTAGAGTTAGAAAGGATTCCTGAAGATAACTTGAATCAGTGTCACCAAAGAGTTAGAAAATACCTGCCAATCTCAGTGATCAAGAATCGAACACTCACATTTTACAGATATGGAAACTGAGATGGAGGAGTTAACTTGCCTAAAAGGAGAGAATGTGTCAAAGACAAAACAGAAACCATACTATTGAATTTAAGGAAACCTGAAATACATGGGTAGATAGTCACATTTATTTGTTTCCCATAAGTTAAGTTAGTTGATTTGAGGGGTGATTAAAACAATTCCAATTTCAATTTTTAAGCTTATAACAGGATGGGGCACAAGTAGTTTTACAGTTGCGAGTACATGAGACTGAGTTTATTCTTGCATTATTATTTTTAATTATTGCATTATTTTTCAGGAAATTAACTGTAAACCTAGTTTTGCCCCATCTTGTATAGTGAATGATCAATCAGTACAACAAAGAAAGATCATGTTAATTCAAGAGTGAAATGCCATCCTTTACTTTTTTTAGCTTTGTTCTGTTGTAATGTTGGGAAAACAATCAGCCTAAAGTGAGTCTTATGTCAGAAAGGAATCAGCACCTTTAAAAAAATATATTACCCTAAAAAGAATATTACCCTAATAAAGTTAATTTTAAAAATGCCAACAGGAAAAAGTAAAACCTTAGATAAATGAAACGTTTCCATTTGCTTCTCAAAACGAGGCAATCTGTGGCCTCTTAAAAGGAAAGTTTCTCACATAGAAATGAACTTCAGTTTGCAAATTGCTCTGAGTGACTCAGAGTATCATTTGACATCATGAAATTTCCTATTGTAGGATGCTACCTAGTGCCATTGCATCCGGTGCAGTGTCCCGACCCAGTGTAGCATTCATGGGGTGTGAGATGTCAGCTTAACTTTTAAACCTTCCATTGAAGCAAAACATCTAACATCCAACACATGTAGCTGATAGAACAAGAACATTCTTCTTGTTTTCAGTCAGATTGGCCTCCTTGGAGCTATGTTCCTCTTGGTCATTGTTGGGCCTTCAGTAACCTCTAAAAACAAATCCCACTCAACAATCACCCTTTAGATGTTGGAGACCCAAGATCTTGTAAGTCTTTTTGTTTCCAAACCATTCCCAGTCATAGAAATCCTCTCCAATACTTGACACATGGTTATTTTCAGGTTTCAGCTTGGCTAGGTTATGGTACCCTTTTTTCTTTAGGTTTTATTCAGTTTTTTTTAGAGAGAGAAAGAGAGAAGGGGGGAAGCAGGAAGCATCAACTCCCATATGTGCCTTGACCAGGCAAGCCTAGGGTTTTGAACCAGTGACCTCAGGTTGTCAACCTCCAGGTTGACACTTTATCCTCTGCACCACCACAGGTCAGGTGGCGCCCATTTTTAAATTTTTTTTGTCAACACCAAGTTGGATGGGAATGCCCTTGAAGGTATTTTTTAGATGTGATTAACATTTAAATCACTAGACTTTCAGTAATGTAAATCATCCTACATAATGTGAGCAGGTCTCCTCTAATCAATTGACCTTAAAAGCAAAGATTTGGGTTCACCAAAGTAGAAGGCATTCTCAAGACTGCAGCATAGAGGTCCTGCCTGAGTTTCCTGCATAGTGCTCTGTGGAATTTGGACTCATGATTCTGACACTAATGTCACCCTTACCTGGGTTCCCAGCCTGACTGCTTGCCCTATAGATTTCAAACCTCAGGGTTCCCGTAGTCACGAAAGCCAATTTCTTAAAACAATCATTTTTCCTCCCTCTCCATTTTCTCTCTCTTTTTCTCTCTCTGCAACTAAAAAGTAGTTTCATAGTCATTTTCCACCTGTTGCCCATAGTGTGGATAACACTGTTAGAAATGACAGTAAGTTGAACGATAATGATGTATCATTTCTCTCATGAAGAAAATGACGAAAATAAAAAGGCCCGCTGCCATGTATAAAGATTTAACATTTATAAACTATTTCACAGGTTTTTTTTTTTTTCAGGGGATTCCAATTTCAATCTCATAAACTAGACATGGACTCCCTTCCATAGTTGCAAAATAAAGGCCTGGGGATAGAAAATAATTTACCCAAGACCCCTAAACTCACAAGTGGTAGAATTGTAAGTTTGATATTCTCCCTCCCACCCCTTTAGTAGGCAGACAGGGGGCTATCGATGAGATTCTCCCATGGACAGGCTGCTCAGTCATGGGAATCTTTGACCCATGAGGACCCGGAAAGGCAAAAGAAAAAAACCGTGCCAAGACCAGACCATGTCTTGCCTGAGGTTACTGTTCTCATTCCAGCCTCAAGAACTCTAAGAGATCAATGAAAGCATACATTGGGAAATAGAAGAGGCATGAGAAAATTTTACAAATTGGCTAGTTTTCGTTTCCTGTTGGCTTTTCCAGCACATTCTTGGCACCCAATGAAAGTAATGTGGTAATGCGGTAAAATGTCTCTGAGAGGCTACCCGTTGAGAAACGGGGGTAGTGAGATACCCTAACTCTTGATGTCCTATGGGCTTGTCTGACATCCTGAGGTTTTCATGGCAGCCAATGTGGTCAACTTTTTGTTACAGCAGATAAGTTTGCAGATTAGTTTTGTTACATCAGATAAGTTTGCAGATTAGAGAATCTCAGGGCATCAACATCATGGCACTATCTGTATTTCCGCTGCTGGCTCTGATTTGGAAATGCCACTAAAGAAGGTTGCTTCATGCTTACTTGATGTCTAAGGAAAATATGCAAGCTCAATCCTGTCTTGTCCTAACTGGCATAATTACCCATCATGGTATGTGTTTCACAGGATTAGAATTAATAACAAGAAGTTACATTGTGCCCTATTTTAAAGAAGTGTCCAGATTCCAAACTGGGAAAATCGATTTAATAAAGGAGTTAATTAACCCTCATGTTTGCAAAGGATTCTCATGTTATGATGTAATAACAACAGCTATGATTTATTGAGCACCTACTATGGGCCAGGCATTTTATAGGCATTATTTGTAATTCTCAACTCTCATAACAACCCTGGAAGACAGGTAGGAGAAAACTGATAATTGGGGAAGAGAAGTAACTTGCTGAAGGCCACATAGCTAGAAAATATCTAACCCAAGAAGATGTGCCCAGTAGATGTTTCTGCTCCTACACTGAAACATTTGTCTTTAGATCATATATAAAACACACTATTTGCAAGGGAGAAATCTCCTCTCTCTCTCTCTCTCTCTCTCTCTCTCTCTCTCTCTCTCTCTCACACACACACACACACACACACGGAAAGAAAGAAATTCTTCCTATTGAAATGAAATTTTAATGAAACCCTCACAAAAGTAGCAATTTGATCAAACCAAGAATACTTTCAGGACACAGAAAGTGGCTACCTTTATGTTCCATGTTCAATTACTGTTTGTGAAACGAAGAACACGTATTTATTCCAGTGACCCAAAGCATTTTACCTAAGACCTTCTCTCCTTACCACCCCATCAGGTATACTTCCAAAAAGAAAGTCGCTGGTTCTTTCCATAAGCATGCACAGAGCGTGTACTCTAGTGGGAGATGTAGTGGTAAGAACCACACATAGATTTACAGGTGACAGCATGCTAGCTTCCAGAGAAGTGACAGTTGCTAGGTGACACAGACTTTTAAATTGCCAATATGAGAGGGTATAAGCAGTTCTGGGTATGGGCCTGGCCAAATGGAGAGTTCCCTTGCTCTCTCATGCTTATTCTCATTCCAAGAGGCCTTTAATTGCTTGTGATTCTAGGTTTTTCTAAGACCATAGGATTTGGCAGCTGTGTACATCATTTTAAAATCAGATTCGTTGGTTTTGGTCACAGGATGGGCTAGAGAATTGAAAACTCTACAACTACCCAGCACTCAGAAATCCTCGATAGAATAGAAAAGGTCCTTTTAAATACATGGCTGAATTCAGAAGAAAATAAGAGAAGTGTATAAGCACCAAAAGTCAAAGAAGGAATCGAGATCCAGATAATGAGCCAAGAGGGTGCTGCAGCCACCCGGGGAGTGGTCCACAAGGTGGGGAGGAAGGTGAGGGGCTGTTGCTGGGGTCTTGGTAATGTAAGGGTTGAGGTTCAGTGCCTTTAGAGGCTCAGGAGAGGAGGGTTTGGGTCTGATCAGGGGTGGGAGTTGAAATTTAGATTTCTGCATCAAGCTGGGGCTTTCAAATTCTACATCTCCATTAAAGGTGGACTCAGTTTGGATCTTACCTGCTGAACAATGGTCTCATGTCGGACATTGTGGAGTCTGGAAAGTTACAACCCAGTCTAAAGTATGCTGTTATCTCCCCTTAATGTAAATACCTCTACTTGCTCTGTATCGTTTTCCATTAAAGAAAGTTTATCTTTCTTATCCTTGGCTCTTACATTAAAAAAAAAAAAACAACTTGAGAGATTTCATAATGATATGAAATGGCCTTTGATAAACTTGTCCAAATGCTCATTACCAGGGTTTGTTCCAATTTACTTTCTCTCCAGCTGTGTATGACAAAGTCCATTGCTATCCCTCCTTATCAACCTCCAGTGAAATACAAAGAACTATTTTAATCTTTGCCAATCTGATAGAAACAAAAAAGAAACATCTTTTTAAATTTAAGGTGCATGTAATTGTTTTTCTGTGAAGTCGAACATCCCTCCATATGTTTCGACTGTGGCTATGTCACTCGTGAGTTATTATTACAGGTCTGTGTTTCCAGCCTCGTCTTTCTCTCCAGATGCTTTGCTTTGCTTTCCTTGTTGATAGTTAATTATACTTAACATTTACGCAGCATGCATGTCTCAGCGTCCAGCACCATTTTCAAAGCTTGACTTGCTATAATCCATTTAATCCTGACAATAAATCCTGTAGGTATGTATTATTATTGTCCCCCTTAAACAGGTTCAGAAAGATTGAGTAACTGATGGAGCCACAATAAAGACTGTAGAAACTTTACCTTTCTGTTTGGTATGCCTACTAACCCTCCCTCATGTTAATTTATTCCATGGTGGGCTTTGTAATTAAAGATTGTGGATTCATCTTCAGTGAGGTTTTACCTGGAAGAACCCAGTGGGACCTGAGACAAAGGCATGTCCCCCCAGAGATGTTTATTTGCCTATATTAGACATTCTGGATTTTTCACTGGTGATTTTAAGTAACATTAATTAGATAGAATGTATATGCCATAAAGTTTACATGTTTAAAGTGTACAGGTCAGTGGTTTTTAGTATATTCAGGGTTGTGCAGCCATCACCGTATTCTAATTTTCAAACATGTTTATCACACTCAAAAGAAGATTTGTGCCCATCAGTAGTCATTTTCCATTCCTTTCCAACCCACTAATCTACCTGCCATCTCTGTGGGTTTGCTTACTTGGAACTTTTATATAAATGGCATCATACAGCGTGTTTTTGTGATTGTCTTGTTTCACTTAAAAAAATATTGTTATATTACTTTCTCGGCTTGAGGATTAATGGACAATGCCAGTTATATATAAAACCTCAAACCCACATGATGCTCAGGTCTATATTTAGGAGTATGCGGTTATTTCTAGGTCCAGTTTCTTGTAGCTACTGGGAATGCTGTTGTTTATCCAAGGATCCAAGATGGTTGGATGGCACTTGGAAGGCACAAAACCCCCTAAAAATACAAAGGGGACTTCTTATACTTACAGTCATCCTTATTCTAAGCAGTGGTATCATTCATAGCAATTTGTTCTTGTGGAGAACTTGGGGACTGGGAAGGTACATCCTGGTCAAGGGTATAGTGTGTTATCTCAGTCTCTGCATATTTCTGTCATTTTACATTCAACTAACTTTACATTATCTGGGTCCATTGGTATCTTTCCAGTGATTACAGCAATATGATATTTGTGGCAAGTACACTGAAAGAATACAGAATATTTTGATGCTATGATTATAGTAATATAATGATTAATTATGGTAATATAATGATGGCCATGAATACAACCCTTATGCAACAACTGGTGAATACCTGTTTGTTCTTCATTCATTGTGAATGAGTGAAATCAAGATCCTTGGCCCAAGAACCTTAAATTCTACTGGGAGAAACTTACATTTTTTCCCCAATTCCATGTGAAACAAGTATACACATTCTAGTTGTAGCATCTTGCTGATCCATTGAAAGATAGGGAAAATAAAACATTAAAGTGTAATGTCACACGAAGAATCTTGGAGGTTGCCACCCAGAGCTTCTCAGGGCTTTCTCACCTCTGGCCATGACCCAGAACAAGCAGAGAGCCAGAAGGATCTGGGAGTTCGTATCCTTCCCAAGGCAGCTCTCACCAATGACAGATGGCTGTAGCCACTTGAAAACCCAGCTCAAACTCTGAGGAGTAACATGCTCCAGAGCTCCCTGTGGGATCAGACTGAATGGGGACTTCACTGGAAACCATAGCCTTGATTTCACCCCACCCCTTTCCTGCTTCTCCCTTATCAGTCTCTCCTGGGAGCGTGTCTTTAATAAATAGCATGTGTGTGAGTTCTCATTCCAGACATTGCTTTTGGGAAAGGTAACCATTAGTAAATGGTGGAGCCAGAATTTCTGTCTCTGATTTCTGTATCCAAATTTCATCTATTTTCTTATGTACCACAGAAGGGAGGGGGAAAAAGAGAGAAGTTTGTACTTGTTCGTAAGGCCATGCATCTTGCAAGGGACTCAAACCCAGTATTCTAAAATCCAGTGATGGGATCAGTACCACATGGCCTTTTAAAATTTATCAGAGGGAAGTTAAGGTTATCGATGAACTACAAAGATATCTTACAATATCCCAATTAGAATAGTATTTATACTCAAGTCTCAGTTTCTCTACCTATGAAACCAGTATTCTGCTGTTTTCTTCAATATATTTTTTCTTTGTTATTAGAAGTTAAATAACACATGCAACATGAATAGCATTTGATACAGAGCTAGATGCTCCATGTACGCTGTCCTTCCTTAAAGAGCCAGGGCAAAAGATCATTAAACCAAATAAGGATTTCCATAATCAAAATTGTTTTGACCAACCACAGGATCCTCTTGAAGCAAAGCCTCCATTTCTGGAAAAATAATTAAAAATAACAAATAATCCTGTCAGTGCCTCATACATAATGGACTACAAAACGTCTCCGTGAACCTGGTAGATAAATAACGGAGGCTGTTTTGTTAAAAAGGTTTCTTAATAAAGTCCAGCGCCTTCTCAAAGAAGAAAAGCCATGGAAGATGAGCATGCCACATTAAACCTGCATGGAAACGGGCAGCCATTCGTAACTGCTAACTAGGCTACCCTCAGGGGCCCAGGAAGGAAATCCTGAAGAAATGAACCAAGTGTGCAATTGATTTTTCTGCTCTTTTTCCACCTTGTGCTTTGTTTTGGTGTGTGTGTGTGTGTGTGTGTGTGTGTGTGTGTGTGTGTGTGTGTGTGTGTGTGATATTTATTTGTTTTTATCATCGTCAGGACATTAGTACTCAGAGGAAGGAAAATGCCTCTTGAATGAGATGTTTGCAGGGAAATTACAAGGGAGAGGATGCTGACTTTGACCTAGTAATGCCCTCTGAGGATTGGGGTGGTTCAGAATGGCTTCTCATGTTTTTTCTGCTCCCCTAATGGAAGTAAAATAACAACATGAAATAGAGGGGATGGGACAGCCAGCAGGAGGATAAATACCCAGGAAGCGATGTAAACACAGCCCCCAATTTCCCCAGCGAGTAAGAGAATGAGGAATGTGTTATTTATCTGTCTTTGCAATCTGCAAGGCAGAGTATGGAGCTGCCCTCCTTTGGGAATATCTTCTATAAATAAAGAATTGCAGGATGGGAGTTTCATATGAGTAGAAGGAACCCAAGAGACTGAGGATTTCTTTAAACTTCAGGTTTTCCTGCAGCTCTTCCCGGGATCCTCTCTTGACCTTCCCAGGCAGGGAAAAAAGCAGGAACAAGCCCTTTAAAACAGAGACACTTTAGAAGTAATTGACCATGCTTACTTCCCTTTTATTTTAGGTTAGAGAAATTGATGCAAACTATAGCTAATTGGCTTATTAAGATTGCCCCGTACTTGCAGGTGAGGATGGAGTGTGGATTCCGAAATTAAACCAACTCAGGTTGAACTCGACCTCTATTACTCATTGTGTGTTGCCTTGGGAAAGTTACTTAATTTCTGCAAGCCTCAGTTTCCTCACCTGTCAAACTGGGGTGAAACTAATATTGTACTAAGAATTTCTACTTCAATAGGATTACTACAAGAAACAAATGTGCTAATGCATGTCAAGTTCTTAGCACAATGCCTGGAATATATTAAGAAGTCCATAAAGCCTAGGGATTAGTCCTTTTGTTGATACTGTTGTTGTTTGTCATGAAGCAAAAGTAAAATCTAAATTCATGTCTTCAAATGCACCCTTCCCTCCACTCTGTCACTTCTAATCTCTTAAGATTTTGCATTTTTTAAAATTAAATTTCATTGTACCAATGCATAATACCTGGTCACATACATGTCTGATGCAGTTGGGTAATAAGTTGGTGTGGAAGTTCTCAGGCCAGGCCTCAGCTCATGCAAATCCAGTAGACTTCAATCAGTGTGAGTCAAATAAACACTGACTTATTTCATCAGCTATAAAGAACACAGATGGGTTTGCCTTGGCCCATGGAGCCAACTGTCTTTAGTAAAGTGTTTGCTAAACAAGAATTGAGCAAACCTTCCTCTTTTTCAGAAAGGGTGGGGCTAAGATGCTAAAGGGTGGGGCTAAGATGATAGGGAAGGATGTGAGAGGGCCTTCCAGGTGAGCCAACCACATAAGCCATGGTGGAGGAGCAGAACTTACAGAACGTTCTTTGCTCTTTAGGTGTCCTCCCAAGAGCCCCTTCTTCAAAGATACATTCCCCAAGGGCCCAGCTCAACACAGCCCATCTTTGTATCCTCTCTTGTAGCATCCCACTGTTTTCCTTGGAAGCCCATTATTATTTTAAACTGGATGTTCATGTACATGTACGTTGATGAGGGTAGCATGGGGTGAATGTGTTTTCAATTCGCAGCAGTCCCCTCTATTAGGCTGTGGGTTTGCACCATGAGGGAACAAGTCAAGCCTGTTTTTACTTGTTATTGTCCTCAGTGCTTAGCACCGTGCCTATCTGACAGATTGTAAGTGCTATTCAGTATTTCTTCAGTGACTGACTGAAGAATGAATGAATGAATGAGTGAGTGAATATACAAATGGGACAATCAGGAGGCCCACCTGCACAAAGAGAACTATGACGGCGATAATGGGAGATGCATGTGGAGTAAGACAGTACCCTGATCCTGCTCCAACAAGGACGGTGGATAAGTTTCTACTCTTCTCTCTGGACCTTGTTTGTCTTTTCTGTGAAAGGGTTACAACTGAGGCCACTGTAAGGGTGGTTCCAGGTTTTCATGATTCTCTAATTAAATCTTTAGTTAAAAGTTTTGCATTATACTAACTAGTATCCATTGTGAAGAACACAGATATAATAGTGCTTTTTTATTTTAAATGTTTCCATTGTTTTGAAAGAGAGAGAGAGTAAGGAAAAGAGAGAGAGAAGCATCAACGTTGTTCTACTTAGTTCCATTTTAGTTGTGTACCCATTGACTGCTGATTGTTTGTTCCCTGACTGGGGATTGGAACTGTGACCTCAGCACACTGGTACGATGTCATGTCCCCTGAGCCACCTGGCCAGGGGGCCTAGTAGTGCTTGTCAATATGCAGCAAAAGCATAGTAAAGGGGGTTATTTCTTTCCTCCTTATGTAAATATTCATTGAGCACAGCTGTGTACAAGGTTTTAGGGGAGGCAGAGATGAGGAGCACATCGCCCCTGACTGAGCAGCTGAGATGGAGAATGAACAAGGGAGAAAAGAATGAGGATTAAAAAGGACAAGGAGGAAGAGGAAACAGAAAAAGTAGAAGAAAAAGAACAAGGAGGAAGAGGCAAAAGGGGGGGCGATGGTGCCCTCTATTTTGCATATTGTATCCCATTTTACAAATGGTGAAACTGAGGTTCCAACAAATTAACTAAAATGCTGTTGTTAGGACCTGGATTTATACCAAATCTCACTGCTTCTGATCTTGACCCTGGCAGCCAGATCCCCACCCTGCCTGATCTCCTCTCAGTGTCTCCCCCTGCACTTGCCCAGACAAAATAAAGAAATAAAAAATACAGCCAACTGCAGAAAGACTGCGTTCCCCAAAAGGTACAGACAGGGAAGAAGCTCGCAGAGGCCTGGGCGAAACACAGGGCAGGGAGATAGCAGGAAGGGATCAAACCTTGGCCTGCAGCGTTTTGGCTTCTCTCCTTCCTTCTTCTTTCTCCTGTAGCTTTTAAGTTTCATTCACGATTTCAGTGGGATTTGGGGAGTGGATTGAAGTTGCAGTAAAAGAGGTGCTGGAGGCAAACTGATTCTTCAGCTTCCAAGAAAAACAATTATTCTAATCTAGTTTGCCATCCCTGCTTCTCTTCCCCACCCCCACCCCCACAGTGGAAATTCACTGGGTTCAGAGAGCATTCTGTAGAGAAGACACGTCACATTTTGTACATACACTTTGCCCAAACTTCTCCTTTTCTTCCCACTCATTTTATGTAATTTCCACCGGTTTATTAACTGTCTACCATCCTTTATACAACCTGCATTCATCGAGCCCTTGCTGGGAGCCCAGTGCTTGGCCAAGCACATTTGATACATTACTTCATTTAGGCTTCCCCCTGACCCACAAGGTATATGCCATCATAATCTTTATTTATCCTGGCAAGGTCAGTCACCTGCTCAAAGTCGAGGCTGTTATAAAGAGGAACCAATGTTTGAATGCAGGTGTCCAACTTCAGAGCCTTTGCTCTTAACATGATATTAGCCAGTCTCTGAACCACCAACCCTGAGTGTTGATTCCCATTCTGTCCTTTGTATAAATCTGGAAGCCTGGGCATGGATATCTGAAGCCATTGGCCCCAGGTTACACAGCTTGAAGGTGGTTGAGGAAGGATTGAATTCCAATCCCTGCAAAGTCACCACATCAAGCTCTGGATGGAGGTTGCTGTGCCCGGGCTGAGAGTGACTAGTCACAGGGGAAGATTTGCATTTTAAAAAGACCATCCTGGCTGGCATGTGGAGCACCACCCAGTGCAAACGGCTTGGATGCTGGGAGGTCAGTACCTCTCCTGGCCACACCAGGGCAGGGCGGCAAGTTTCTTCTTTTGGATTTCTTTGCCCTTGCAGAATGCCCCCACGTGTTCATTTCCATCTGATTTCCATTGCTGGATAACAAGGTGAAGAAGAGTGGTTTGCATTCAAATGCTGTATTTCCCTAAGGAAACTCCAGAACCTACATTTTTAAGGGCTCTGAAGTAGAAATCTCGATCAGGCATGGACTTCTCTTTTTCACAACTGCTACCAAATCCACACTTTTAGGGTGGCTAGTTGCTCTTTCTGGGTTCCATTTTTAAAGGGAATAGACCAGATTTAAGCAACTTTCCTCAGACACAATAGGTACTGAAATCTCCTGGTGTGAATATGTGTTTTATGTTTTCTTTTTTTTTTTCCTAGTATTTTTTAACTAAAAATATATTTTTAATTTTTTCGTTAGTTGACATGTAATATTATCTTGTATAAGTTGCAGGTGTGCAGCAATGTGGTTAGACAATCTTTTTGTTTATGTTTCCAATGAATCTTCCTGTAGCCCTAGCCCGGACCTATTGATCTGAACTTAGAGTCACTGTAAAATTCTGCCCTTGAAATAAGCAGCCAGGTGATGCCCACTGAAGTTGGACTAGATGATTTAAGATTCATTGATCCTTATTAACGTTAGCAAAAAGGAAGAAAGAAGCAATGAAGGAAGAGATCAAGGAAATGAGGGATGAGAAAGAAAGGAAGGGAGAGAGAGAGGGAAAGGAAATTAAACTCCCAGAAAACCTTTCTTTTTTTCTATTGAAGATATGTGTGCACAAGGCCCGCCCAGGGGTGAGGACGATGGAGACACATAAGACCCGACTCTGGGGACAAGGTTCAGTGACGCAAATCCACTTTATTCAGGAAGTAAACTAGCTTATATGCATGGGTTCAGCCAATAGGATGTTATAGTAGGGCAAATGGCCAAAACGCTCAGGAGGCTGCCTGGCTGGCGCTGAGTCATTTCCGTATATCAGGCAAGCTCCCTTCCTGGGTGTTCCCAGGAGTGTTTAACCTGCTGGAGTGTTCTCACAGCATAGCCGAGTGGTTGGTTTTTAACCTTTTTTGAGGTACCAAACCCACCAGTTTCATATGCGCATTCACTGAACCCTTCTTTAGTGATAAATAAAATATGATTTTTTTTTTCCAAATTCAAGACATAGGTGTATGTTTTTTTACTGGTGCACAAAATGAGCCATGCATGAACATCACCTTGCTCAAAGAACAAAACCAACAAAGTGCATAAACTTACAACAAATTACAGTATTACTTTATTCTGGCCTCCGCGGCAGAGGCTTCTCCATACCCCTGAAACCGACTCATCAAACCCCTAGGGTTCGATAGAACCCAGGTTAAGAACCATTGGCATAGCATCAGCCACAGCTGCCAGGTGAATGCTCTGCGCTCTACCAACATTTCCCCCTTCTCTTTTTATTAAGGCCAGTTGAACTTGCTTGATGACTGCTTGTTCCTGTTGTAGCTTCTGAATGCTACACATTATGCAACGGATCCCTAGTAGAACTAAAACAACTATAATACCTATTATTAGCTGTATTAAACAATGAGGCAAGCTTACTAGTTAGGAAACAGCCTTAAACAGGGTCTTCCTCCTAAGTGTGGGGGTGTCATTTCCCTCCCATTGTGTTACAGAGACCTCCCAGGTGCCGTTAAACACAGTTCCATTTTGATTGTAAAAAATGGACACAGGTCCATGCACGTTCCTTCCCACAAAGGTCTCAGCGTCCAAACACGGAACGGATGGCTTGCTGCGGGCTGCGTACTGCATATGGTTGCATTCTGTCTCTCCCCTTTCAACGCCAGACTCCGAGGTTGATGGTCTGCACATCCAGGCCAGAGGCAATGCCGCAGTCTCTCCAGGGAATTCCTTCTCTCAGGGGTGTTCTTAGATGCTGGTCATACAGGAACGGGCAAAGAGGCGACCCTGGGAAGGCAAGGTTGGCGGGCGGGCCCAGTTGTTGGCAGCTAGGGGGAGGAGGGCTTGTAGACCAAGTACTGAGCCTTGGTTGGTTGTACTGTTTTCAGCAAAGTACCTGTAGTATGATTTCGAAGGAGGACCCACCCCTCTGAGGGGACGGTGTTAGTAAAGTTAAGTAGCATCGGGTCTGAGGTTACCCCATATAGTGCCATTCCACTGCTGGGATTCCCGGCCACTATTGTCACAAGGGAGACCAAGGGAGCAGTTACTGGGATATACTGCTGGAAACTGTGGGCTATTCACTTCAACAGGCATAATTATGCCAGGGTGGGGAACAGCTGCCTAGACGTGAGGATCTCCTCGCGCCTGGGAGTTTGCTGTGATAATGGCACACATGAGGAGGAACAGAGTGCCTGAACCTGAGGGTCCGTCAGGGGCTAATCTTTGAGCCTGTTCAGCTAGCGCCTTCAGATCTCCCCAGGTTATGTTATGAGCACGTTGGTTACAAGGTCTCCTCCTGGAGCGCTGAGGACCTCCTCCAGGCAGCCACCCACCAAGGGCGAGGTTTGCCACCTCCTGGGTCGGGGGCTCGCTGGAGGGTTCATCCCAGGACACCAGGAGTGGTCGCACGTTCCTTCCCGGGATCCAAATTCGATGCTCTGTAAAAACACAAGCATAACCTCTTCCTTGCATTAGAAGAGGGTGTGGTCCCTGCCACTGAGCTGTGGCTGGGTCCTTCCAGCGTACCAACGGCAATGGGGTCGGTTAGCTACGAAGGCCTCCCCCATGTTTATAAGCGGGAGTTCCTCCTTCAGAATCAAAAGTTAAGTAATCGAGAGTGAATACAGCACCGAGGAGCACTTCTCCAGGTGAGGCCGGGGGCATATCCCCTCTTTCTTTTTGAATTTGAAGCTTGATGTCTCTGTGTCCCCGTTCTACAATGGCTTGTCCTTGGGGATTATAAGGAATGCCAAGGCGGTGTGTGATTTGCCATAGGGAACAAAAGGCTTTAAACTGGCTGCTGGTATAACAGGGTCCATTGTCAGTTTTAATTTCCCAAGGTTCACCAAGGCAAAGCATGGCCTGTCGAAGGGCACAATTGCATGTTTAGTTCTCTCTCCGGCCAGGGCATGGCTGAGATGGCTCCAGAGAAGGTGTCTATTGCTATGTGTACGTAGCAAAGTTTGCCAAACTGGGGAACATGAGTGACATCTACTTGCCATATGGCATTAGACCCCAGGTTGACACCTTGTGGTTGTAGGGGGCCTAAGGGTAGAAAAGGCCCACATTGTTTACATGTGCGAACAAGGTGTTTGCAGGCTGCGTGAGTGAGATGGGGAAAAATATATTTGAGAGAATGGGCAGACATATGAAATCGGGCATGCAGCTGCCTCGCTCGCTCAATAGGAGAAACTGTTAAAACTAGGCGATCTGCCTGTGCATTGCCTGCTGTAAGAGGACCAGGCAAGCCTGAGTGAGAGCGGAGATGTTGAATATACCAAGGGTGTCGACGGTCCTCTAATAGTTCTTTAAGCTGGCTGAGGGCCTTATCAAGTACAGCCTGCTTGGGTTGAGAGGTGGAATGGGCAAGACCTTTAACTGTTTGTACAGCATAAGCACTATCCGAGAAGATATTGAGGAGAGCCTGTTGCCAGAGACGTCGGGCATAATAGATGGCTAGTAGCTCGCCTGCTCTGCAATAGGGCGTGCAGGGCTCCAGCCTGCGGGGCTCGAGAATAAGGAAGAAGGTTTCCCATTGCAGAGGGTCACTCACCTGTCCCGTAGATGCTGGTTAGGTCCCTGCTCGAGGCGCCATTGGTGGACAAGGCCCGCCGGGGGTGAGCACTACAGAGACACATGAGACCCGACTCCGGGACAAGGTTCAGTGACGCAAATCCACTTTATTCAGGAAGTAAACTAGCTTATATGCATGGGTTCAGCCAATAGGATGTTATAGTAGGGCAAATGGCCAAGAAAGGTCAGGAGGCTGCCTGGCTGGAGCTGAGTCATTTCCGTATAGCAGGCGAGCTCCCTTCCTGGGTGTTCCCAGGAGGGTTTAACCTGCTGGAGTGTTCCCACAGCATAGCATCAGCCACAGCTGCCCGGTGAATGCTCTGCACCCTACCAACAGATATGGAGAAATAAATGATAAGTTAGACGATGGGTGAGGAAGAAGCAAGTCAATGGTGGTAAATTGATGAAATTCTGTGTGTGCCCATACACTGATATACAGGACAGATGTATATATGCATCTGCACATACATATATGTGTATGTAGTGTTTGACATGGTATCCAGGGCATAGGAGGGACAGAGTATAAACCCTATTGATTTCGCTGTGTCATCAGCATTTCTCAGTGGCAATGAACTTGGAGGCCCCACCCTCAAACCTGTCTTCAGGACTGGCTGCATAAATTGTGGGGCCCAGTGCTAAGTGAAAATGTGGAGTCCCTTGTTGGAAATGACTAAGAATTTTCAAGATGGCAGTGGCAAATGGGTAACCTAAGCACGGAGCCCTATTCAATACAGGGCTGATTACACAGGTTGTTCCTCCCTGATGCTGGCCTGATCCATCGTGCCCTCTGTTTTCTCACAGCTCTCAATTATAACAACAGCAATGGCAAAAATACCCTTTTCTTCTGTAGAACTCTGCCCTTTCTTTCAGATTATTAACTGTTTGAGAACAGAGATGGTTTGCTCTCTTCACTGTAGACCAACACACAGTACAGTGATTCACATCACTGCTACTGAACAGTGTTT
Organism: Rhynchonycteris naso; assembly: GCA_037038555.1. NCBI lineage: Eukaryota > Metazoa > Chordata > Mammalia > Chiroptera > Emballonuridae > Rhynchonycteris > Rhynchonycteris naso. The sequence continues at coordinate 18,273,379 of CM072996.1, forward strand.
GCTGCATTGACTGACATGAACAAGAGGAGGGCAGAGTTACAGGTGGGAAGGGTGATTTCAACCAGGTTCTAGAAAGTGATAAATGCTAGGTCTGGGCAGCTAGACTATATCCAATGGCTAATGAAGATCCATTAAGAATTATTGTCTTGGCTTTCTTTATCTGGTTTAAATAGAGTGTGGACACTTCCTTTTTTCTGTTCTTCTCCAGTGACTCTTGTGATATTGTGATTTATAATAGTAAATATATATATTTGGTCTTTGTCCCTTGCTTGTTCATGGAGCACCTAAAACTCTTGGAATTTCTTAAGTGCCAAGAGCAACAAAGGTGTCTTTTGTTATACCCAAGCATGAGGCTGGTTGTCTGGAGAGCCAACCACGTGAATAGAGGATTAGATCTTTAGTCTTCCCAGCACCACCCCTCACCTCAGGGGTGGGGACAGGAGCTGGAGATTGAGTTCAGTCCTCAGTGGTCACTGACTTAATCACTTGTATCTATGTCCTGAAGTCTCCATAAAGACCCAAAAGAATTGGATTTGGAGAACTTCTAGATTTGTGAGTGCCTGGAGATTTAGGTAGGAGGTGGTGCTCTAAGCAGGCATGGAAGCACTTCACCCTCTCCCCAAACCTTGCCCTGGGCATCTCTTTCATCTGGCTGTTACTGACTTATACCATTTTCAAATAACCTAGTAACATAGTAAGTAAAATGTTTCCCTAAGTTCTGTGAACTGCCCTAGCAAATTCAACAAACCCAGGGAGGGGTTTGCTTTGTGAGAACCTTCTATTTATTGCTGGTTGGTCAGAAGCACGGGTAATAATCTGGGCTTTCTACTGGCCTCTGAAAGGGGGGGGGGTGGTGGCAGTCAGGAGGGACTGAACCCTAGACCCATGGAATTTGTTGCTGTTTCCATGTAGATAATGTCTGAATTGTGTTGACTTCTAGAACATCAAGCTGTTGTTGAAGCATAGTTTGGGTTTGTGGGAGAACTCTCCCTCTACACATTGAAAATTGGGTCCAGAGGTCCAAAAAACTCTGATAACTCTCTCTTTTCTCTCTCTCTCTTTCTTTTGATAAATATATAATGCATGCATTATTTATTTTTTGTCTGATTATAACTGGCATATACGTCAATCGCAAAAAGTAAATAGACCAAATATGAAGCAGAATATAAAAATTACCCGTAATCCCACATGAGAACTGTTAATATGTTAGAATATTTTCTTAAAAGTTATGAATACATATACTATTGTAGCAGACTCACTCCAGAGAGTTACTAACATCTATTAAGTTAATAAGCCCCTGTTGCCATTAATCCTGGAATATGTAACACAATGTTGGCCAAATAAGGAACAGCTGGATCTCAAGTCTACTTTGCAATGTTGAGTGCCCTCCCCTGTGTGTTTTAAAAACACTTATGTAGCACATACCATGAGCCAGCGCCATTCTCAGCATTTTGAAAATATTAACTCATTTAACACTAATAACAATGATCTGAGGCAGGTACTATTATTATCTTCATTATGCATGCAGAAGCTGAGGGCTGAGAGGGCTTAAGTAAGTTACCCACATTCACACTTCAAAGTGCCCATATTTGTTACCATTTTTTATTTTCGCCTGTTAAGGCTGGTGTGGTAGGTAGCATTATAATGCTTTAAGAAAGATGACCATCTTCTAATCCCAGATACCTGTGAATAAGTTGCCTTATAGAGCAACAGGGACTTCTTAGGATCTTCAAATGGGACATTTCTTTAGTTATTCGGGTGAGTCCCATGAAATCATAGGAATGCTTATAAGAGGAAAGTGGGAATGTCCAGTTCCGGGAAAATGTATAATAAGAGAGTTTAAAGTGATATGGGGCCATGAACCAGGGAATGTAGGCAACCCACTAGAAACTATAGAAGGCAAAAAAGCAAATGATCTCCTATAGGCTCCAGAAGGAATCATAGCTCTTTGACACCTTGATTTTAGCCCTGTAAGACCCTTTCTCAGATTTCTGACCTCCAGAACATTAAGATGACAAATCAGTCTGCCTTAAGCCACTACGTTGGTGCTAATTTGTGATAGCAGCAAAGAGACACAAATACAGATGTTATCTAGAATATCCTATGTGTTTGAGTGTTAAGTAGGACCCCTAAGTAAACTTCACAGATGCTACATTTTAAGCAAAAGGATCTCTAACATCTCCACTCCTCACCTCTTCTGGTACTAAAAAAAACACACGCACACACACACTATACACACACACACAATATACATATATTCAAGTTTATGTGTTTATCTGCCTTTCCACATATTATTCCTTGAGAATTTACCCGTGTCATTGAACATTATGTTCCAAGACCTTGCCTGATGCCTTTGCATCTCAGCAGGTGTTCTAGAGGTCCAGATTATCAGTCACCACCTGGTGAAGCAGACAGACCAAGAGCTGAGGAACTGGTTTCACTGCTGGGCTTGTCTCCCATGTTGTGTGTGTGGAGAGGAGGCGCTAGAAGATTGACTCAGAGAGAGGAGGAGAACCATATTTATGCGCTGAACCATATTTACCTAAGTGAACATGAAGAGCAACTTGGCTAATGCCAGGAAAGACCTTCTAGGAAGGGACCAGCTGAAGGACTCCTTGGCAGGTCAGAGTAGGGATGGTGTTTGGAGTCTCACTTCCCATCATGATGTCCTCTGGGAGGTGAGGCAGTAAGCTTCAAGGTATCCCTATCAAAGGCTGCATGCAAGGTGAGACAGCCTACCAGTGTCGATCTATAGAGAGAGTGTAGAAGGACGGATTGCAAGGCTGAGGTTTGGTAAGAAATATGCAGCCTGAGGGGCATTGGAATAAAAGATTATCAAGTGTGAGGGTCTTGGTGATAATGGGACTTGAGGGGAGACTACCTAAAAACATTGAAAGTTCCTCCCAAAGGAAGAAGCTAGGCTTTGAAAACCTGCCACATTCAGTCCAATGTCAACTTTAAATTGTCCAATTGTCACCAGGTCTGCCTCTTTCCTTATTTTCTTATTTTTTTAAATTTAATTTAATTTTATATTTTTGTGACAGAGACAGAGGGACAAATAGGGTCAGACAGACAGGAAGGGAGAGAGATGAGAAGCATCAATTCTTCATTTTGGCACTTTAGCTGTTCATTGATTGCTTTCTCACATGTGCCTTGACCGGGGGTTACAGCAGACCGAGTGACCTCTTGCTCAAGTCAGCAACCTTGGGCTCAAGCTGGTGAACCTTGCTCAAACCAGATAAGCCTGTGCTCAAGCTGGTGACCTCGGGGTCTCGAACCTGGGTCCTCCATATCCCAGTCCGACACTCTATCCACTGCGCCACCGCCTGGTCAGGGCTTAAATTACTTGTAAAAATTTTTACTGAAAGGCACACTTTCTATGGGAGGCAGCACAGAACTGGGTGATACTTTACAAAAGTGCTCCCTTCCTCCAGGGGAATACAGCCTCATACCTGAAGTTCATAAGTTCTAAAATTCAGTGAGCTTCTTTCTTTCTTTCTTCTTTATGTTTTAACTGAGAGGAGGGGAGATAGTGAGACAGACTATCACAGGCACCTTGACTGGGATCTACCTGGGAACTCCTATCTCTGCTGATGCTCAAATCAAATGAGCTATCCTCAGTGACTGAGGCCAACCCTTGGAACAATCGAGCCACTAGCTGCAGGAAGAGAAGGGTAGAGGTAGGGGAGGAGAAGTAGATGGTTGTGTCTTCTGTGTACCCTGACAAAGGATTGAGCCTAGAACATCAATAGGCCGGGCCGATGCTTTATCCGCTTAGCCATCTGGCCAGCTCTGAACTGGATTTTATGCTCCTTTGGCTTCACATCCTTGTGCAGTATGTAACCTTGACAGCTGTATGTGGTAATCCTGGTGAGCAAATAAGATGTCTTTTGCCTTTTTCTTCTATAACCTCACACTCTGATCCCCTCTCCATGCTCGGAGTAGTCAGAGGGGAGGAGTGGGGAAGAAATATAGGACAGCATAGGGGAGAAATGAGAGGCTAATTAGAAGTCTCTTTACTTCTTTCTCAGTTTTCCAGTGATGTGGACCAACGCTTGGGAAAGGACATTTCTTTTCCAAATGGCTGAGGTTGACTTTAGTTCTACACTGAGCTGGGAAAGAAGATTAGGTATTAACACATGAGAAAAACCAGAAAAACTCTGGGATTGTCCTGAGACCCAACCCCGGAGTCTGGGAAAAGTCAGTCTATGGAGGGACTTAAAAAGGTATTGATGAGAAAGAAAAGGGTTACTCCCTACTTGTACCTATAGATCAGTGTGTGCGATCAGCCAGGCACAAATATAGTGAACTGGTGACTCAAACAGATGAGGAAGAACGAACTTTATCAGAAATGACAATGTGTTCGTGAGAGGGTAGGATGTGAGGTGATCCCTGGTGAGGTCTGCAGCTCTCTTGTTCCCACTTCAGCCGCAGCCGGTCCCCTATCATCCGTTTATTTACTGGACTTCTTGTGACACTTCATTTAAGTGAAGATTTCACAGCCAAAAATGTTTGCATACCACTAGTCCAAGATACAACTTTTAACAGCTGCATATAAAACTAAATAAACCTTTCATTACAGTTGACTGTCCACATTTAACTGTCCCTGCTGGACTGTAAGATTCCTTTAAGAGTTGATAATGGTATTTATTTATTTTCATATCTGCAAGAGTTCCTAGAACATAGGCGTTCTCTACACACTCACCATATGAGCAAATGGTTCCCTGACCAGCCCTGCTGGAGTCACAAACTCAACAATCTATTTTGTCTTCAGATGGTGATAAGATCCTAGCTTGATGGGAAGATAGGCTATATTCTAATCTTTATATTTAGTTACAGGAAAGTAAAGCTTAGGTCTGTAATTGTCTCTAGATGTAAGATTTGGTTGCACAAAACCAACCGCCCAGACGATGATAACTCATGACTCCAAGTGCCCCCTAGCACTGTCACTTGTAGCTGGAAATTAGTGATTCTGACACGATGTGGGAAAGTGTTTTATGTGAACTGGTGCTGGGTAGGCTCCATTTATTCTGAGTGCCTGCAAAACAGCTCGGTGCATGCGCAGCATTTACTGCTAAGTGAGCTGCATCGATTGGGCTGTGGGGCAGAGGCTCCTTGAGGAATGTGGAATGGGAAAACAACACTAGAGGGAGACCCGGGCTGTCCCACCAGACAGAGCCGGTGTGCCTGCCTTGTAGCCTCTAATTCCTGTGGAATGCCCAGCTGAAAGGGAACCAGGAGGCTCAGCCCCTGGGCTGAACTAGGAAATGTGGTAGAGAGCAGGTGTGAAATTTTGTTCTTGTAATTACCTTCCCTCCAAATTCTTCTGCTATTGTATAATCTGGCCTGAGGTTTGCCACTAACCCTCTCTGTGACCTCCTGCCAATTGCTCCTCCTCTCTGAGCCTATTTTTTCATCTGTGCAATGTAAGGGCTCAGACTGGCCCTTGTAGTGATTTTTTAAACTATAAGCCCTGTGCTGAGTGCTCAAGAAATGTTTTGTTAAATCCCAGCAACATAGGTCCTATTCTTTTCATTTTATAGATGAGAAAATGGTGACCAAGAGAGACAAACTGGTTTGCTGAATGCTGAGGGATGATGGCGGGAAGCAATAGCCTTCTACCTCTTTGTGACCCTTACATTCTACTTTCAGGAGCAACCTTAATTCTTACTGCAGGCAGTATTTTTTCTTTTTTATAATGGGAAGAGTTTTATATATAATTTTCCAAGTGAGAAGAGGAGAGATACAGAGACAGACTCCCTCATGTGCCCCAACTGGGATCCATCCGCAACCTCATCTGGGGACAATGCTCTGCCCATCGGGGGCCATGCTTGCAAATGAGCTATTTTTAGTGCCTGAGGTAGAGGCTTGAGGGTGTCATCCTCAGGCCTGGGGCTGAAGTGTGCAAACTAGTTGAGCTTTGACTGCAGGAGGAGAAGAGACAGAAAGAGAGAGAGAGAGAGAGAGAGAGAGAGAGAGAGGAGAAACGGAGAGAGAGAGAGAAGGGGGAGGGTGGAGAAGCAGATGGTCACTTCTCCTATGTGCTCTGACCAGGAACTGAACCTAGGACATCCACACACTGGGCTGATCCTCTTCCACTGAGCCAACCAACCAGGTCCAAGAATATAAAGTTATAAATCTCATGTCTGGATTCAAATTGAAACTGATATTTATTTATCGTGCACAAGGCATGACACTCTTTAGGGCCTCTGTTTTCTCAGCTGTGGTGGGCAGAATAATGTCCCCCCAGTGATGCCCAGGTCCTAATTCCCAGAACCTATGACTATATTTCAAGATACTATGGCAAAAGAAACTTTACCCACGTGGTTCAAGTTAAAAACCGTTGATGAGGAGATTATTTTAGATTAACTGTGTGGGCTTAACCTAGTCACATGAATTTTTAAGAGGAAAAGAGGAAAGTGGGAGAGTATGCAGGACAAATGTGAGGAAAGAAGGATTGGGTGCCCGGTTGCTGCTTCTGAGATGCAGGGGCTAAGAGAGGTCCCCAGCGAGTGGACGCAGACCCAGTGCTGTAAGCACATTGGACTGAATTGGACACTCACATAGACTGTCCAGAAAAGAATACAGGCTTCCAAACTTTAATTTTAGCTCTGTGAGACTCATACTGCACTGCTGACCTAGACACTGGGCGATAATAAGTCTGAGTTATTTTAAGCTACTAAAATTTATAGTGACTCGTCACAGCAGTAGAAAATGAATGCATCACCTCTAGAGTGAAAATATCAAACTAGGCAGTGTCAAGACTGCTCTTTGTTCCTGGGGAGACAGTGAGAGGCACGGTGATGTGAGAGCAGAAGAACCCAGGAGAGACAGAGAGACCAGAGAGAGTGAGCACTCTGCTTCCAGGACAGGAGGTTTCTGGAAACACCCTGAGATACTAAAACCCGAGGCAGTTTTAGTATCTGGGGCTGGAGCACTCCTTGAGGCTTGTGTTATAAGAACGTTTTTTGCTGGACACAGTCTAAAGGACATCACACCTTATTTTTGGAACTGACTTAAAAGGAAAATGTTCAGAAATAAACTCAAAATCCCAGGCCAAAGAAAAATTAAATGAGACAAGGAATCTCTAAATTGCTTATAATCCATCCTAGTCTCTTGGGTAGTGACATGAAGTCTGAATTGAATTACACTGGATGAGATTACCAGACTTGGGAAAAGACAGACACTAATGAATTCAATATTATTCACGGGGAAAGAAGAGGAAATTTTCTCTAGTCTTTGGGAAAAAGAAATAACCTGTAGGAGCTATTATTATCCTTAAGCTAACTACGCTTAGCTGTAATCCTTCACTGGCTTTGAACCTTAGTGTCCAGGGATCTAAGAGGACTCTTGGATGCTTCTAGACAGTGTTGCTCTTAGAAAGAGTCATGTTCAGTGGTCTGAGGTCAGGTAGTGATGGCTCTGTGGACCTTGCTCTGACCACTTCAGCTCTCTGCCTTTTCTCACCCAGTCCCTTTTCATTTACTCCCCTTGTCCACAATTCTCAGCTATTAAAACCCTACTCATCCCACAAGAATCAGTTCAAAGGGCACCCTTCTCTGAAGCATATCAAGTATCACCTAAATGCTTCCCCACTCTCAAATTTCATCTTTGATTGAGCCAAATTCCTCTATGCGACATTTTGTTTCATATCTGCACTTGGACGTTGAAAAATGTACGTGTCTGAAATGCTGCCCCCTTGTTCCATCTCCAACATGTCCTGCTCACAGTCTCTGCCATCTCAGCAGATGGGAACAAATCCAGCTCAAATGTTAAAGCCAGAGTCATTGAATCATTATTCATTCCATCTTTCTCTTCACTAGATACCATCAAGTCACTGGACAGTGGTAGTGATCCCCTATTCATTATCTACTTCAAAGTGACTGCGTTTCTAATGCAATCACCACCATTATGTCTTACCTGGATTACTAACTTTCCTCCCAGCTGCTTCCTCCCCCACACCCTCTACTGTCCGCTGTAAATCATTGTCTACACGGAATCTAGAGAGATCCCTTAAAAAATATAAATCAGGTTTTTTCTTCTGTATAAATATTTTCTTGAATGAGTAGACCTACTAGGCAGAATTAAGTGATCATTTTTCTTTCATTTTATTGGTCATCTATCTTTTGTGTATAAAGTTGACTCTGTAGTTTCTATCCCAGTTGCATACCTCTGAACTCCTACACTGACTTTCTAACATGGCAGACTTAACTTAGTAAAAATAAGACTCAGGTTGGAAGGACTTACAGTATAGATGAATAAGGCATCCAACGAAGTTGAGGGCAAGCAATATACAGAGTCAAACACAGAGGTAACAGCTACACCAGGACTAGAATCTGGGCCTCCTGACTCCTGGTCCAGTGCTCTCTTGACCACACCTCACTAATCCTTGATCATAAAGGCATCAGGCAAGAGAGTCTTCATCTTAGTGAGTGACATCATTTCTTAGTTCTAAGAGGGCCATATGTCATTTCCTTTACCAAACACCCAATTCTGTACTAGTTTCCATTCCAATTAGACATTGTCTGGAAAACATGAAAGGGTGGAATGTTTTCACACAAGACTAGAACCCCAGGTTGGTTAAGGAGAATGTGTGTCCAAAGCATTTAGGTTGTCTGGAAAACACACTCAGGTGCTCAGACGGGAATGTTTTCATGGAGGATGGAGGTTTTGGAGGTTGGTTTAGTATAATGGACATTTTTCCAAAAAGTTTGTGGACAGTGATGATCTATGAAGTATCAGAATGAAATCCAGAAAGAAATCTGTCTTATAAGACCTTTGGTAATGAAAAAATACTACATCTCTGTGTTTCTTAATGACCACATGGTGATATTTCCAATGGAAAAAACTGTTACTGAAGTTCTGAAAGGATATCCACCAGTGTCTGATTTATGTCAACTCCACACGATCCTACTTTTGTGTTGTTCCACAGTTGTGGAATCCACAGAGTGGATTGAGTAGCATGAAAAAGATGAATAGGCCTGACCTGTGGTGGCGCAGTGGATAAAGCATCGACCTGGATTGCTGAGGTCGCCGGTTCAAGACCCTGGGCTTGCCTGGTCAAGGCACATATGGGAGTTGATGCTTCCTGCTCCTCCCCCTTTCTCTCTCTCTCTCTCTCTCTCTCTCTCTCTCTCTCTCTCCTGTCTCTCTAAAAATGAATAAATAAACTCTAAAAAAAAAAAACCAAACAGGGTTCTTATTAAAAAAAAAAAAAAAAAAGATGAATAGGTCCTGGGCAATGGCTCAGTGGATAGAGTATCATCCCAGTATATGGATGTCCCGGGTTCAATTCCCGGTCAGAGCACACAGAAGAAGACCATCTCCTTCTCTTCCTCTCCCTTCCCCTCTCCCCCTTCTCGCCTTCTTCCCCTCCCACATCCAGTGGCTTGGTTGGTTTGAGAGTGGCCCCGTGTGCTGAGGATAGCTTGGTTGGTCCAAGCATAAGCCTCAGGTGCTAAAAATAAATTGGTACTCGAGCATCTGCCCCAGACTGGTGGCCCGGTGGATCCTAGTCAGGGCACATGTGGGAGTCTATCTCTCCTCCTCTCACCTAAAAAAAAAAAAGAAAAGAAAGAAAGGAAATAAAAAAGCATGACTAGAGCTAGAACCCAAGGAACTTAAAGTAGCAAAAAGAAAATTACTTATATTCCTATGGTGTGTGTTTTTAAAAGATAAGCTGAGGCATATTATAATTTGTAAGAGCTTATTTGAACAAAAGTGGATTCAAATTGGGCAGCACCAAACCAGAAGTAGTTAAGAGCATTCCATCAACTGGAGTTTGGGGAGAAACTTTTATAGAGAAAAGATGGAAGCAAAATAAGACAATTATTGATTGGCTTATTTGTTTAGCTCACAGCCTAGTTGGCTGTTTTATTAATATAGCTCACAGCCTAGTTGGCTGTTTGTGATTGGTTGTCCTCAGTGGTTTTTGTTTCTTAACCTTGAGGCATTTACAGGCTCAAATTTTGGTTTGCTTTTTTTGGTCGTGGCATTAGAATTTCATCAATCTAATGACCTCCTTGTTTAATTTCATTCAGCCCTTTCCCCCTTTTGGTCTCCTGCCATATGTGAGGGATTGACAAACAATTTTGTAATAATGCCACTCTCAGTTGCCATTAGAGTGAAGTTGCTCTTGCTTCAGTGTGAAACTGATAGATGAGGACATCACTCCCCTGGAAGAATTGTTTTGGCCATGCATCTCATTGTTCATCTTGTTTCTGTTTCTTTAAACACACTCTTATGTACTACTGCTGATGGCTGTGATTTTGAATTTAAGTTTCTTTTTCTTTTCTTTTTTTTTTTTTTTGCTTAATCCCTTTACAATTTTTCACCCAGCCCCCACTCTCCTCTGAAAGTTGTCAGTCTGTTCTCTGTATTTATGAGTGTTTTTATTTTGTGTATTAGTTTATTTTGTTCATTAGATTCCACAAATGAGTGAAATTACATGGTGTTTGTCTTTCTCGGACTGGCTTATTTCACTTAGCACAGTGCTCTCCAGGTCCATCCACGCTGTTGCAAAAGGTAAGAATTCCTCCTTTTATTTACAGGTGAATAGTATTCCATTGTGTAAATGTACCACAGATTTTTTTAATCCACTCATTTACTGATGGGAAGTTGGACTGCTTCCAAATCTTGGCTATTATAAATAGTGCAGCAATGAACAGAGAGGGCGTATATTCTTGCAAATTACTGTTTGGGGTTTCTTTGGATATATTCTCAGAAGTGGAATTGTTGAGTCATAAGGCATTCCATTTTTAAGTTTTTGAGGTAACTCCATACTGCTTTCCACAGTGACTGAACCAGTCTGCATTCCCACCAGCAGCACATGAGAGTTCCCTTTTCTCCACATCCCCACCAACACTTGTTTATGAATTTGTTGATGACAGCCATTCTGACAGGTGTGTGGTGATATCTCAGGGAGGAAAACCAAAAGCTTACCTTTACTCTAAACAAATATCCAGAGTCTGTGTCAAAAATGAGTACTATACCATGAAGAAAACACAAATATAATGTTATTTACTTTTCTGCTCAATTTTTGTGAGTGACTGAAATACTAAGTTCTAGTTGGTTTAGTCTTTTTTTCATTAAATATTATAATCACCTGACACTTTTACTTTGTTGAGCATAGAAAAAACCACTTTAAAAACTCATAGATGTTAACTAAACTTGTGGAAATCATTTCAAAATATATACATGTATCAAATCATTGTTATGACCTTAAACTAATGTCAACTGTATTTCAATAAAACTGAAAGACTAAAAGAAAATAAATCAATAAATAAAAATTAATAAAACAGTTATGTTTAGATTACTCATAAAAATTTTGAGACATTAAACAGCTAACCATCATCTTAAATTATCTTTCTTGCTGACAAAGTCTGTAACAGAGATATCATAAAATTATTTTACTTTTATAAAAACTAGAATAAAAGTTAATTATATTTAATACTTATAACTGTAAGGACATGCTTGTTTTAGTTAAATCAACAAACTGAAATGAGCTTTTATTTACTGAAGATTATCTTTGTTCAAATGAACTTGAAAAACAGTTGGATTGGTTTATATATCTCTGAGTGTATACTTGATTTATGTAAATACTTGATTGTCTTTAAGCCAAGTATGTAGAGCTTTTACAAATTAATTTTGGCAATAACATCCTGAGGTAGAAAAATAACATCTATAACATAGATTCATAGACATACATGAACATACAGATAAGTGCAGAGATCTTACAACTTTTGTTATAAATGTTTAGCATTAAGACAGGTACAACAATGAATGTTTGTTTGTTGTACCATCTGGGCACTTTAGCTTAGAGGAGAAGGACTTTCAAAAGTTTTTATCAGACTCTAAATATTAGCTTCCATGTTGGCCAAATTCTAACTGTACAGCTACTTAAAAAAATTATTTTTAGTATCTAGTCAAGTTTCAGTCGAGACAAACCATACATATTTCTGGCATTGTTAAATAACCCCAGGGACACAGGAGGGATCTCCAAAGAGGAAGTTGAAGCTACTGCCCTTGCAAGATCCAGAGCCACCCCCAAAGATAACCAGGACTTAGACAATTACTCTGAGAGTTGGCAGTAGTTGAAGGACTTAGTACAACTGACATTTCTGTCCAGCCATATCTAGCCATGTGGGGTGCTACCTACATTTCTGTTAGCAATATTTTGGAGCCACCAATCTGATAGTCACCAAGCCAGCTTCTTCTTAGGACAGAAACAAGACAAACAAGAAGGCAAGGGCTGTCCCTGGGGGAAAAAAAAGGATTGATAACCAATTATTTTTCCTGCCAATCTGAATTTGGAATGTGAAAATTACTCCTCTCAAATACGCACAACTTTAAGAACTCTTATTCTGTGTCTTCTCCTACCAGTTTTCCCAGGGTGCCATCTGTAGGCTCTGGAGCAAGTCGTGTGTCCTAGCGGGTGTCATCCTTGTCACTAGAAACTAATATAGGAGGAAAAATAATTTTTCCTCTATACTTTATGGTGAGTGTTTGGCTGAGACCCCCTGTTCTCTAGAGCACCTGTTACACAGATAAGCTTATCTAAGATGGTTAAAAGTTCTTTGTGGCCACTGTAATTCAAGATTATCTTTGGTATGGTTCACTTACTTCTTCAGGCTTAAAACAGTCCTAGGAGCTCAGCAGGTACCTGCGCCGTGTTCCTTTCTGTGCCTGAGACCATGGAGGTTTCTGTCGGCTTCTTCTTCTGTCGCCAGAGCTTTGAAAAGATAACCTGAGACACAGTACAATTTTGAAGAGTGCATTTGAGCAAAAATCTGTTCAAATCAGGAAATGCCAATCCCAGAGTGGTTAAGAGTGTCCACTAGCAGACACTGCAGAGAGACTTTCCAGAAAAAAGGTAGAAGCAAGGTAAGGCGATGATGGTTCATGGTGATAGCTTAGAGTCTGGTTGGCTCTTTGGGATTGGTTGATCTTAGCATTTTATTTCTTAACCTGGAGGTGTTCACAGGCTTAGCTTTGTGCTTACTTGGGAAGGCCATCACAGCATTAAAGCACCGGAGGCTCATGGCCTCCTTGTTGAATTGAGCGAACTGTGGGCTGGAAACTCGAAGACAGCCCCTGAGCTCTCCTCCTACTTACCCCAAGTGACTCAAACTCTCTGAGCGTCTGATTTCTCACTTCTAAAATGAGTTTAATCTGTACCAGTTCTCCACAGAACGGGTTCCATGAAACATGACTTCTCAAGCACCGAAGCACAGAGTGTGTGGTCAAACGAGTTCAGTAGATATTATGACACATCACACTCTATGGTTCATGATGCCTATTAGCTATCAAGAGCCCTGATGAACCCTTTAGCAGTGAAACTCATTTTTCCATGGAGTCACTTAAAAGTGACCAGTGGAAACAAAGTCTTAGAGAACACGCTGGGAAAGACTGTCTGAAATGCCTTCACACATTTCTTTGGGATTTTGTCTGTTGTCCTGTGGAGAGCACACCGTGCCTTACAGAGAAAACATTTGAGATAACTCACGTTCAGCCTTGGCACTTTTCCAGGATTTTCTTTTTCTTTTTTAACCTTACTTTCCTCTCTTAGCCAACTGTCCCACATATTCACTTCTTTTATATGGATGAGTCAGGACCCTTTTAGTCTAGTTACAGGAACCTAATTAAAACTATTTTTTCTTCTAAAAAAGAAATGGGTTGAGAATAATAGCTCTTTTGGCTTATGACACCTGAGAAGTTCAAGGGTAGTACAACATAGAAGGTTGTCTGCAAAAAAGGTCTTCATCAGGAGCCCCTCCCATCAGAGCGTCCTCCCCACACTATGAAATCAGGGAGTGGATTCTGTTTCTCCTGCCCTTGATCCTGGCCCAAACTTGTGAGTGGCTTTGGCCAATAAAATGTGGCAGAAGTGACTCGGCTCCAGTCTGGGCCTAGCCCTTAAGACTTTTGATTGCTTCCTTTTTGACTCTTCTGGAAGGCAGTCACCATGTAAATAAACTGGAGCCAGGCTACCAAATGATGAGAAGCACTGAGGGAGAGAGGAAGGAACGAGGAAGAGGGAGAAAGAGGCCTCTCTCTTCTCTTGGATGCCCACTGAGGCTCTGGAAGGAGACCCCTGGCCCCTGCTAGCGCCAGCCCAGCTCCTGATTGACAAATCTCCCTTATTGAAGCCAGACAATACCATGTGGAGTCGAACCACCACCAAAGATTTAAGAAATTAAAAAAAAAATTGTTGTTTAAGCCATCTGTGTTGGAAGGTATATTACATAACAGTAGATAATTTAAAAAAGTAAATGAGAGTAACCATGACAAAAATATAAACTATATGGAATTAGCTACAGGCAGGAGTTAAGAGAGTGGTGAAGACACTGTTAGTGGAAGATGGGAAAATGTGAAAGTTGCCATTGGAGGCTGGGAAAAGGGTCCCCTTAATAGAAGCATTATCACCTAGAGTAAAATAGAAAATTTAAGGGACAAAATGGACCTAATGAACTTGAGAATCTTGCCAATGATATTTTCAGGAAGAATATTGACAGTATTAATTGGCTTCTATCTTCTAAGATAAATTAAGTAAATGAAGAAATAAGTTAAGAAAGACCTATTTAGTTTCCAAGAAGAATCCAGAGAAAATATTCCCAACCTAGGATTTCCAGGGTTGGAAAATAACACCATTTCTCACTTCTACCTACTCTACCTAAAATAGGGTTAGAAAAGTTAAGAAACAGCCCCCGGGAAAATATCCAATCTGGCTTCTTCTATCCGTGAAACGTGCAGATGGGATCAAGATCAAATCACAGGTGTTATAATACCCATTACTAGAACATGAGAAATCCCTGAATTGTTACCTTTATATTTTAGATAGTCAGTAGTTCTAAGACACTTTAAAAGTATTGCTCTAGTTTTGTTCCACAGGTGTGGGGTTCAGGAGAGCCCACAGACAGGTTTGCTTGCTTTAGTCTAATTGTCCCAATCTCTCTTTAAAAAGATTTCTGTTACAATAAAATTCATCAATTTTAGGTGTACAGCATATTTCATTTTAACAAAGGCATACAGTCGTGTAACCACCACTGAAATCAAGAGATAGAACATATTCATGACCTCTTTTATAGTCAAACCCCTCTGCCCAGCAAATATTTGTGACAACTTTGAGTTTGCTCTCCATTGCTATAGATTTGCCTTTTCTAGAATTTCTTAGTAGTAAAATTGTATTATGTGTAAGAATTTGTGCTTGACTACTCCTCCTTGGAATAATCTTTTTAAAATTCATCAGAGTCATGTATGATCATTTGTTCCCCTATATGGGCCGATTGGTATTCCGCTGGTATGAGTATACCATCACTTTATTGGCCATCTATTTGCAATTGGTGGACATTGAGTTATTTCTGTGTTTTGATTATTAAACAAAACGTTGCTGTGAACATTTGAGTGTAGGTTTTTGTGAGAACATAGGCTATCATTTTTCTTGGGTAAATATTTAAGAATGAGATTTCTGGAGTATATGGTAAGTATATATTTAATTTTATGAGAAAATGCCAAACCCATTTTCAAAGCAGCTTACCATTTTTCATTCCCACAAGCAGCGACTGAGAGATCCAGTTACTCCACACCTTCACCAATACTTGGTCATGTCGGTTAAACTAATATTAACAATTTGGTTCATAAACGGTTGTATCTCCTTGTTTTGATTTTAATTTCTCAAATGACTAAAGATGTTAAACATCTTTTCATGTGCTGTTGGCCAGTCTGCCTTTTAAAAATTGGGCCTTTTATTTTGTTGTTATTCAGTTGTGAGGAAAAAATATAAAATGAAAATAAATCCATTTTCCAGATGTATACTTTCCCAATGTTTTCACTCTGTTTACTCTGATTTACCTTTGTTTCTTGATAATGTTTTTCAAAGAGTAATTTTTAAAGTCTTGCTAGAGCCTGACCTGTGGCGGCGCAGGGAATAAAGTATTGCCTGGAACACTGAGGTTGCTGGTTCAAAACCCTGCACTTCTCTGGTCAAGGCACATATGGGAGATTATGCTTCCTGCTCCTCTCCCTTTCTCTCTCTCTCTTTCTCTTTCTCTCTCTCTCCCCTCTCTAAAGTGACTAAATAAAAAAAATCTTGCTAGAATTCATTTTTTTTTTACTTTTGGTTTATTATTATGTGTCCTACCCAAGAAATATTTGACTAAACAAATAATAAACTTTTCACCTGTTTTCTTCTAGAAATTTTATAGGTTTAGCTTTTATGTTTAGTTCTATAATACCTTTCAGGTTAATTTTGTGTATAGGTTTAGTGAAGGATCAGCACTTTTTGTAATCATAGATCCTCAATTCTTTAACACCATGATCAAAAAGACAGTTGTTCCCCTACTGAATTTCCGTGATACCCTTTTCAAAACTATATTGACCACATAGGTGTGTGTCTGTTTCTGGAATTTAAATTCTGCTGCGTGATCACTGTTTCTTCACTTATGCCAATACTACACTGTCTATATCTTTATAGTAAGTATTGACAAAAAGTACGCTAAGTCCTCCAACTACATTCATTGTTCTTTTTCTAATAACATTTTGGGTCTTCCAAGTCATTTGCATTTTTACATAGACTTTATAATTAGCCTATCTATTTCTACAACACATCCAGCTGAGATTTTGATTGTTATTGTTTTTAAATGTATTTGACAAGAAATGTTAACATAAAGAATTTTGACTTCTCATCTGTGAACATGGTATAACATTCTTAGTACTTAGGTTTTCTTTAATTTTTCTCAGCAACATTTTCTTGATTTCAGTATATAGTTTTGCACATATTTTATTAAGTGTATCTCTAAGTATTTCATAATTTTGATGCTATTGTAAATGGGACTTTAAAATTTTTTAGGTAAGCCCTGGCTGGTTGTCTTAGGGGTAGAGTGTCAACCTGGTGTATAGATGTCCCAGGTTCAATTCCCGGTCACAGCACACAGGAGAAGAGACCATTTGCTTCTCTACCCCTTTCCCTACCCCTTCTCACTCTCTTCCTCTCCTGCGGCCACAGCTCCATTGGTTCGAGCAAGCTGGTTCTGAGCTGAGGCTGGCTCCATGGCCTCACCTCAGGTGCTAAAATAGCTCAGTTGCCAATCAACAGAGCGATGGCCCCAGGTGGGCAAAGTATCATCTGGTAGGGGGCTTGCTGGCTGGATTCCAGTTGGGGCACATGCAAGAGTCTGTCTCTCTGCCTCACTGCCTCTGACTTAATAACAAAAATAATTATCTTCTTTTTGAGAGAACGAGAAAGAGAAGGGAGAGAGAGACAGGAACATCAACCTGTTCCTGTATATGTCCTGACTGGGGAATTGAACCAGCAGCCTCTGTGTGCTGGGGAGATGCTCTAACCAACTGTACTATCTGGCCAGGATTTATTTATTTAGAAAGACAGAGAAAGAGGAAGGGACACAGAAGGGAGAGGGAATGGAAGTATTCATTTGCTGTTCCATTCAGTCGTGCATTCATTGGTTGCTTCCTATGTGTGCTCTGACCGAGAATCAAACCCACAGCCTTCTTGTCTTGGGATAACACTCTTAGTGGAATGAGCTAACTTGCCAGGGCCAAAATTTTAATTTTCAGTTGTTTATTAATATATACAAATAATTTTTCAAAAATAATTTATTGAATTGAAATTCACGAACATAAATTTAATCATTTTAAAGTGAACAATTTAGTAACACTTAATAGATTCACAATGTTGTACAACTGTCAGTTTATCATGTTTCAAAACATTTCCACCATTCCAAAGTAAAATCTGTTTTTAATTAGTTTCTCCCTAGTTTCTTTCTCCCCAATACTGGTAACCATCAATCTGTGTTCTACCTCTATGGGCTTATCTGTTTTGAATATTTCATATAAATGAAATTATACAGTATGTAACTTTTTGTCTGGGTGGTTTTTTATTTAACTTAGAATAATGTTTTCAAGACTTACCACCATTGTGGCATGTATCAGTACTTCATTATTTTTTATGAATAAGTAATACTCCATTGCACATACACACCAATTTGTTTATCCATTTCTCTATAGATGGACATTTGGTCAGATATTTGGACATTTTGGCTACTATGATTAGTGCTACTATAAACGTGTGTGCAAGTACTTGTTTAAGTACTTCTGTTCAATCTTTCTTTTGGTTGTACACTTAAAAGTAAGATTTTTAAAGGATTTTATTTATTGATTTTAGAGAGGGGAGAGAGAGAGAAAGTGGGAAGGAGCAGGAAGCATCAACTCATAGTTGCTTCTCATATGTGCTTTGACCGGGCAAGCCCAGGGTTTTGAACCAGTGACCACAGCATGTTAGGTCACTTTACCCACTGTGCCACCACAGGCCAGGCAGGAGTGAAATTTTATGTTTAAATTTTTGAGGAACTGCCAAACTACAATGGCTGAACAATTTTGCTTTGCACAAGACATGTACTAGGGTTTCAATCTTTCAGTATTCTTTCCAGCACTGTTATTGAGTCTCATTCTCTCTCTTCCCTCCTTCACTTCTTATCCCCCACTTTATTATAGCTACCCTTGTGAGTATAAAGTGGTACCCATTATTGTTTTAATTTTCATTTCCTCAGTGGCTGATGACATTGAGCATCTATTCATATTCTTGTTGTCCATGTATCATATTGTATGCTATATGTATTTGATGTGACAGCTTTTAAATAAGGAGAGGCTTCAGGAGAGATAATAGACAAAAGTTCAAATGGGATTATATACTTCTCACAAAAATTAGGGGATATTTCAAAATGAATATGAAGCGATAAAGTATCACCTAATTTTTGTGAGCAGTGTACTTTGCCATCTCTCTCACATGAGCTCAAAGTTAGAACAAAATGTAAATTTGGGGAAAAATGCATAAATAATACCAGAAGTAGAACGTCTTCAAACAGGTCTTGTAATCTGGACATACATTTATTTATACGCTTGGTCATTTGAAAAGTATTTTTTAAGTAGAATGAAAAGAAATACAGTTTGTATTTAGAATGACTCAGATTCAAATTCCACCTCTGGGGTTTGTAAATTGATTTTTGAGTGAATCAGTTATTTTCTCTGATCCCAACGTCATTTTCCTGGGAGTGAGAACAATTATACCTACTTTATAGAATTGCAATAAAGTTAAAATGAGGTCATGTTTATAAGATTTGTAAGGTGCTAGTTCAAGGACAAGAACATATGTAATTGTCTGAGCTTGCCTTATATAAAAAGGAAGTTTAGATGCAAAGATGAAAGTAATACTTTCTTTATTCTTTAGTGCCCTATACACTTGTGGGGGGGGATCTTAAGTAGCTAGGATACGCAGTAGAAAAATCTAGATAACTAGATGGTGCAGGTTGCAGCCAGGATCTAGGGCCGACTTCACTTTCTTAGAAGGAAGAGGTAAGTGCTATTATATTTAGAGGGGGTGATTGCATGTAAGTTGCAACCTACATTTCCTATGGGAAGATGGCCAATAGTGAGCCGTCACTATGATATGACACTTGAAGTGTGCCAGGTGTGTGAAAGCTGTCAAATGAGAACCTGAGATTAAAAGAGGTTAATGAAACTGAGAGGTACAGTCAGAAAAGGAGCCTAATGTATGTCACTATTATCCCATCCTATGTTTTGACAGATGTCACTATCAAACCACAGTGTTCTTTGCTTTTGAGCCAAGAAGCAGTCTCAAGTTCTTTAATGATTTTGGAATCAAATGGCTATGATACTTTAAAGAAAATAAAAAAAAACATACTTTACCTTTCATTTTAGATATAGATGAGGGTGGTCAATAAAATTTCCACTTAGTTACCAACTTCTGTTAAATGATAGCGGCCACATCATCGTGTGGAGGAGGATTCTGAAGTTTTCTTCAGGCTTCCAAGAAAGAGAGCAATCAGTGCCGCCTGTTCTGATGTATTTTTAGAGGAGCTGGAAAAAAACATTTTCGTCTCTAACCTTCTCTCTCTACTGATGTTATAAGCCTAACATCAATATAATTTATTTATTCAAAATGACATGCACAGTGCTAACTCAATAAAATGACGTGTTCTCAATTTAGGAAGAGTAACCATAGAAATGAGGACAAGATGCCACGAGAGAAACAAAGGGCAATATCTCAGCTAGTTTGCAGGAAGAGGGTGTGCCACAGGGAACTGTGAGGGAGTAACGGATGAACTGAGCCTTGGGAGAAGGAGGCAACGAGATAGAAGAGAGGGAAAAGCTTAGCAGTCTAGACAGAGGGATTGTCTAAGCAAAGGTTAGAAACCAGAAATACCACAATATAGGAGCGATGCAGGGACAGCCAGACCTGCTGGCACATAAAGGAGAAAGCAAAGAGTGGGTAGGACGAAGCGGGACAAATGAGCTAGGGTCTTGATTGTCATGGTCAAGTGTTTGTACCATCCCATAAACATGGGGAACCCTGACCTTTATTAAGGACTGAAGTGATAGGAGCAGAACTGGGTTAGGCAAAAGAGATCAGTAGTCACGACAGCCACGGAGGCACCAATTAGTAGGAATAATGGGTTTGAAAGCCGCAATCTGGGCTTCTAGTTCCTGCTTTGGGACTAAGTCATTGCACGGCACTGGGAAGACGGGCTGCTCTTTCTGAGTCTCAGCCTCCTCCACTGGAAAATGATTAAGTGGGACAAGATGCTTTCAGTGGATTCTTACAGATAGAACAGTTTATAACAATCCTTTGGTAACTGGTTTAGTTAGTTATCTCTTCCTCAGTTGCAACATTTAAGTAAAAGAATCGTCTCGGTGTTTCCAAACAAAAGTAAAAGAATCATTTCGGTGTTTCCTACCGTTGACAAAGAAAGTGCATGGTTTAAATAAGGTTACAGATCATTTTGGAGAGTGAAAAAATGCTCAAGCAAAGAGAGCAAGTCATTAGTAGTTTGTTTTCTAAACAAATAGCTAGCCCATAGGACATAGGGTAATTGTAGTTTAATATGGAAGAAAAAAAAGGATAAATCTGTGTTCAGAGGTCTAAACCCTAAGAGCTGCAAGAAATTTTCTAGATCCCTAGTCCCATGGTTTTTAATTTTTTCTTTATACCGTAAGTGTTCTGGGAAGGTTTCTGAGAGACCACCTGGTGGGAAGATGAGTCTTTCTTCTCCCTTTACTCAGAGCAGTGTTGGTTTTATTTAGTTTTTGGTATTGGACATCTCTCCTTTCTTCCGTCTCTTCATATTTCTTTTCATCCTTCTGTCCTCCCTTTCTCTTGTCCCCCATGTGGTGTATGCTCTTTCTCGGGCCATGTTATTCTGATAAAAGCAGCAGGCATGCGTCCTCATATCTTTAACTACAGAGGTGCACTATTTCATTGGTCCTTCTCAGAGTGTAGAGAAAGGGATAGGAAATGTGGAGTGGGAGGGCTAGAGAGAGTTGCTCTGCCTCCCTCTCTGCCTAGATTCACTTTGCTGTCCCACGTTGAAGACCTGCCTGAGAATGGAGCCAACTAGACACAGGCTCGGAGGGGCGGGGTGGAAGGATGGATCTCATAGGTCAGGTTTTGATCCCCAAAGCAGCTGTGTCTGACGTGTTTTATTCCTCCCATCCCTGTTTTACTTGTGAGCTTGCTTGCATTACATTTTTGTCACTTGTAAAGAGTTTCTGAGAAGTGGCTTATATATGAGGATTTCATGTATGACTCTATTTAAGGAACTATTTTTCCACTGTTTTTATCTGACCAAATATAAATTTGGGAACCACTGATCTCATTCAATATAATTGTTTACTGAGAAAATAACTGAACAAAAATGCAGGAACACCTTCCCAATGTTACACAGAAAATACATGGCAGAGCTAGTATGAAAAGGCAAGGGCCATATTTGTGTAGTTTTTTTTTTTTCTCAGTGGCATTTGGAGCTGTGTTCTCTCTCTGATGTATCTGCCACATGAATAATTCTACCACCCACCGCCACCCACCATCACTGTGTCTTACCAAATATTGAGAAAAAATATTGCTATGGTCCAATCGGGAAATATTTGAGAAAGGAGGCTTATCTATTCCAACAGAGACCCAGCAACAACTTCCCACATTAGCCACCCACAGAGTTGTGTTTAGCAATAGAGGAGAAAAATGTGCCAAAGCAACCAGACAGTGTGGAAATGACCCTCCAGGATTCTTGGAAGCCGTTACGCCCAATGGGGTAGTACGGCTGGGACACTCACTGTTAGCAATTGTATCATCACGGTACTGGAGCACCACCTCCTGGCTATCTTGAAAGTTTAATTTGCCTTTTCTGGTCAAAGAAGGCCCAATGTTTACTGGAAATTCAGGACCTCAGAGCTAGAAGGGCCTGTAGGAATGACCTAACCAAATATTTCTATTGTTACGGGTAAGGAAACAGACTCAGAGAGGAAAGAGATCTTCCCCAGGACCATAATGGCCAGTTAAGAGCCAAGATTGGATGAGAACCCAGATGTCTTGCCTCCCTAGCTAGTACCGGTGGGGCTTGAGGGGTCACAGGTGTCATGCTCATGGGCCCGATGCAAACAGCTCTCTTCCTTTCATCTTATATATGTTCTCATCTTTCTAATTTACTAAATCATTTCATGTAATTCAGTAGATGATATGGAATGACTTACGTGTCAAGTCCTTTGGACATAGAGATGACTAAGACAGAGGCAGAAATTGACGAGTCCATAGTCTCAGTGGGGACACAGAAGTATAAGGGAAAGCGCACAAGGCATTTTCGGGTGCTCATGTAGAAGTATGTCACAGTCCACAGTGCAGCACCTGAGTGAGCCACCTGTGATCTAGGGGCGGAAGCTAGGCAGGAGTAGCAGGAAAGCAAAGGCACGGGGACTTCTCACTTCAGATGTCCAAGGGAGGCTGCAATGGTGTGTAATAGCATACTGCAGCTAACCCGTCCAGAAGAGTGCTGTTCCAACCAGGGCTCTGTTGGCAATAAAGTGCCAAGCAGTGGCATCTCTGGAAAAAAGAACAAGTTGGTTTATCAAAGATAGTCTTTCTTTTTATGCTTCAGTTTTGATCAAGTCTTTCTTTAACAATGTTAAAAACAGTAACAATGACTTTGCTGTCTTGTAATGCACTTTCATGTCTGTTAGCCAAGTTCATCTCTGTATCAGCGCTAGGAGTTCTACAACAGAGCTATCTTATCGCCATTTGAGATGGTTCTAGAGAGGAAAGAATCCCCACTTAACCTAAATATGTACAAGGTAACCCCACTGGTAAGCGTAAGTATGGGAACTTCACCCCAAGACCTCTAGTTTCATAGCCTTTCTTTTTCTACTCTCTGTGCCGCTTAAAGCCTCATGTTTCTTTTTTGATAGAAGTCACAGGTTGTTAAGTGGAACTAATAATGGCACTCAGACTCTAAGTTAGTATCAATATTTTAAAAGTTTGGTGACTCTAAAATAAGTGCAAATTTACTTCTCTCAGGAACACACACATTGGGTCACACTCAGCTAGGTCTCCCAGGCAGTCATCAGCAGGGACATGCTTTAATAAATAGATAGGAATAAACTATAATGAGCATGTCATGTCTGTATGGAGAAATTGTGTTTTAAAGATGTTGGGAGAAAGTTTGCTGTCTTAAGGAGGTTAAATATTACTGCCTGCCATCCTGTTTACACTGTTAATTTGCCTTCCAAAGCCTTTGAGCCAGATAAAGCAAAGGTAAACTTCAGAATAGGCCCTGTACAAATTATCGCCAATTCTAAATTAATGAGCTTTTTTCTTTATCTGAGTTGTAGAAAAGCTAAACAAATGTGCCGGAATCATGCATTTTCTTCCATCTGCAGGGTTATATTTCCCTTTTAGCACTATTTCCTCTCTCAGGAAATCCAAGAGGTCCAGCCATTTAAAAATCTCAGTGTTTCAGTATGAAATGGACATGAAAAGTTCAATGCTCCAGGATGAAGTGGACAGCCCGGCCCACCCTGACTTTCTTGCTTCTGCCTCCTAACTGCCTTTGTTTTACTCAGTCAGCGACTAAGCTCACTTACTGATTTAATCTAATTTTTCCATTTGCAAATTTACATTTAACATCTAATTGCATTAATGTAATTGTGTGGGAGGTCTTCTTTTCTCTACAATTGTGGGACGAGGGGAAAACTGTTGTCATTGGGAGTGGGCACCTGCGTAGCTTAACTAGACTAGCAATGGTTCACTGTGCTCCCTTCCCCATCACCTGGCCCAGTTCGGGGCAACTTCACCTGATTGTATACTCTTCTTTATCCTCTGGACACTGGGACTTTGGACCCACTTTTCCCAATTCCGGAACTTTGTAATGGAGAACAGAGGGTCTTGACAGACCCGGCTTTGATTCCCAGTCTGCACCTTCAGGCACATGGCTTTCTTTCATTAGACTCAATTTCCCCACATGTAAAATGAGAGTATCTGATGTGATTAAGATCTCTTCAAAATATCCGAAATGTTTTACTTCCACTTTGTGAAGGTTTTGTCAAAGTCGTATTCTTTAATTACCCACCTCATCACAACTGATATATCGTTCAAGCATTTTTCTGAGCACTGTGGAAAATCCCAGCAGAAGTGGTTATCTGCTAAACCCAAGGCCACAGGCACAGAACCCAGTCTGCAATGCTCTTTTGCAGAATGCCATGTTGATTTTTGAAGTTTATTCTTACCTTCCATGATGACTGGATTGACTGTACATGTTCCTGACCCAGTCCTTTTTCCTGACATCTTCAAATAATTTATGTCTTACCATTCCATCTGTACCATAAACATCATGATTTCAAAACTTAATGAAATCTTTGTATACATTTGAATGTTTTTTTTCTCTCAGAAAAAAGCAAAAAAAACAACAACATAAAAAGAAACAAGGTTCAAGTAGTATATTTTCTGAAGTGAATTTGCTCTCCTGTTTTTAGAATGCTTTTGCAATACCTTCAAATAAGAAAATGTAAAAATAAAGAAAAAAAAAACAACGAATCAAGAGCAAATTTTAAAAAATTAATTAACCAAGCTACCAACCAACCATCATCACCATCAACAATGGCAACAAGAGGAAACACATGGCTTCAATCACTCCCTATTGAAAGGAACTTTGAATAGATCTGTAGATCCTGGCCCCGTCTCTCTCCTCCCTCCCAAGCTTTGGGTACTTAATGTCTCCTGGATCATTCCACCTGCATACCCCAAGAGTGCTTCTGACCAAAATCCGCAAAACGAAACAATTTGTATTCAAACCTGCTTCATTACCTAGGATACCTCACATCAGAGAATGAATGGCAAACCATAGACAAAAATGTGAAGCATTATTCTTGACTCTTCTTTCTGCTGCAGCTTTCACAATGAGTCGTTTCCCAAGTCTCTATGATCTAATATTTCTCAGTGCTTTCTACTCTTCTTCCATCTCTTGTCATATTCACACACACACACACACACACACACACACACCAACATCATCTTTGCAACTGCCTTCTTAATGGTGTTGCTACTTGCTGATCAACATGTTCTCCATACAGCAGCTTCAGATGAGAAGAGGACTCTGTTACTTCTTGCTTCAAATCCCTTAGGACTTCCCATCCCTTCAGATATAGCCCAACTCCTTTCCCTGGCTTGCAGGTCTTGATAAAAATCAGGACCCCCATGACTGTTCTATTACTTTTACTCTGTTTACTGCCTTATTCTTAGTATCTATTTCAGTGTTCTTAAACCTAACGGTACCTTAAAATCACCTGACGAAATTTAAAGAAAGTAAATCATCCATGCCTCCTCTTCTTTGTACAGAATGGATCATTTCATTGGTCAGCACAGCCAAGATTGAAACCACTTCTTGAGATTCAGCTTTCCCACTGTAGTTTCAGTTTCCAGACAGGCTAAGTGCTCTCTTGTGTCTGCATACTGTACTCTTTCTCCCAGGAACCCTCTTTTTGATTTGACTTCTCCTCTTGTCTGACTCCCGGCTGGAGATTTGGGATCCATGCCGACAGGCTGGCAAGGAGGGGGTGGAGAGACTGGCAGTATGGAAAGAAATAGAAAAGTGTGTTAAAAGAGAATGAAAAGATCTAGATTTGAACCCCAGTCTATCAGTAGGTGTGTTAGAAACAGTATTTAAACATAGTGAACATGGGGTTCATTATTGGAAAAACACAGAGAATACAATCTGCTGCATAGTTTCTGTGATAATTAAATCTGATAGAATGTGTACATTTACCAAAATAGGGGCCGGAAGAGCACTGGCTTTGAATCACCCAACATGCACAATAAAACTTCAAGCCAATGAAGGTGTGTCTAATAGCAATAGAACCTGTTAAGCTAGTTGCTTAAACTCTTTCTGTCTCTGTATCTATAACCTCAGTTAAGGATGATATTATTCAAACTTGAAGTTCTTAACAAGAATTCAAATATTCATGGAAAACATTGATAATGTATAAAAAATGCTCCCTATCACCTTTGGTATTTATACCTCATTAAAAGGTTGAAAAGAGACTGAACTGAAGATGGCGACGGAGTAGGCGGACGTACCAACTTCCAACTCCCAGAACCAAAGTGGATTATAACTCAATTTTAAGGACCATCATCTGGATAAACTAACTTTGAACTAAACTAAGTGGACTCTTCAACCAAGGAACACTGCAGAAGCCACATTGAGACTGGTAGGAATAGCAAAAACACGAAGAGGGCTGCCCAGCTCCCAGAGCAAATGGCAGCTCGGAGAGACCCGCGTGGCAGGAAGAGAGTTTGGCGGAGAGGGAGGGACCTGGGTCCCAGGAACCAAGCCCCAGCCTGCAGTCCCAAAGCCTGGAAGAGGCGTTTGGACAGTATTGAGCTGTGAAACAAGTGAGGATACTGTTTGTGAGAGAGTTTTCTCAGACCCAAGATTCTTTTTAAAGGGACAGCGCAGAAAACCTCTCTCACAACCATGCACCCGGGGCTCCGGGGAATGGGGACAGAGGAGAGGACCAGAGTGGCGGGAAGAGAGTGTGGACTGAGGCACAGGGACAAACACTCTGAGGGACAGCCACCCTAACCCCTGGGCTAAGTCACTTCCCTAATCAAAAACGAATATTTCCCCTGGAACTAGCAATACCAGCAAAGGGAGACAAGACACTAGCCAAACAAGCTCTCCCGCAGCAATTAGAGCAGAGCTGCTTAGAGGGAGGGAGCTCCCAGGCCTACAGTATAGAGACTTAGGGCACTTCCTACTCTGCTGAGGGTTGCTGAATGGTATGGTGGCGGCAGGACGCTGAAACGCGGTTCTGTCAGTGTGGGCAGAGGCCAATCCGGTGTGAGCTCGGTCTAGCCCAGCAGGGGCAGAGGGGATGCGTGAAAGCGGTCTGGCAACTGCGGGCCTGCCTGTGACCCCAACTGCGGGGACAAAGTAGGAGGCCAGGAACAGGCAGAGATCTGCTCTGCGACCCTGCGCAAGCCGGCCCTGACAGCGGGGATGGGACTAGGACCAGGGACGGGTGGGGACTCGCGGCTGAGCTCACGCTACTATTCCCACCCGGCCAGAGAAACCGCGGTTTGTCATCCTGCATGCCCAAGCTGGCTCCAAATGCGGGGGCAGGGTAGAGTCTGGGACGAGCGGAAGCTCGCAGCTGAAGGCATGCCAACAAACACGCCCGGCCCAATAAACCTTGGTTTGCGACCCTGCGCAGAAGGGCCCTGGCCTCGAGGGCAGGGCTAAAGCTCTGGACGGTCAAAGGCTCACAGCTGAGAGCACATCAAAAGCCCCGCCCAACACGCAAAACTGTGGCAAACAGGCTCTAAGCGCGGGTGCTGGGCGGAAGCCTGGAAACAGGCTGGGTCTGCAGCTGAGCAAAGGTGCTCACCTCTACCCAATGTGTTGAGGCTTGTGGCTTGAGTGACAGCCCCTCCCACGAAGGAGAGGCGGAAATCACAGCAAAAGCCACAGTGGGCCAGTGCTGGCAACGCCCATACCAAACCGCCCTAGGCAGTGGAAGAGGGGGGCGGGCCTGCAGACAGACCACACCTAGAGAACACAAAGGCAACACCTACTGGACTCCAGTGGCCACAACTTGCCTATACACAGACAAAATGGGCAGGCAGAGGAATGCAAATCAAATAAATCAAGAGAAATCCCCAGAGTAGGACCTGAATGAACCAGATATAACCAAATTACCAGAAGCAGAATTTAGAATAATGATAGTTAGGATGTTCAAAGAAATTAGAGCAACAATGGATAGTCATTATGAACACCTAAATAAAGAGATAACAAGTATAAAAAACAAAATTGAAATAATAAAAAAGAATCAGACAGAAATGACAAATACAGTATCAGAACTGAAGACCACAATGGAAGGAATTAAAAGCAGGATGAATCATGCTGAGGATCGAATCAGCGAGTTAGAGTACACAATAAACAAAGGCACAGAAGCAGAGAAGAAAAAGGAAAAGAGACTCAAAAAATGTGAAGAAACTCTAAGGGAGCTCTGTGACAACATGAAGAGAAACAACATTTGCATCATAGGGGTGCCTGAAGAAGAGGAGAGAGGACAGGAAATGGAAACTTTGTTCAATCAATTCATAGCAGAAAACTTCTCTAAATTAAGGCTGGGAAACATTACACACATTCAAGAAGCACAAGAACTCCATTAAAGAGAAACCTAAAAAATCTACACCAAGACACATCATAGTTAAAATACCAAAGCTAATGGATAAAGAAAAAATTTTAAAAGCTGCTAGAGAAAAAAAGACTATCACCTACAAAGGAGCCTCCATAAGGATGACATCGGACTTCTCAACAGAAACACTTGAGGCCAGAAGGGAATGGCAAGATATAATCAAAGTAATTCAGAACAAGAACCTACAACCAAGACTACTCTATCCAGCAAGGCTAACGTTTAAAATTGAAAGAGAAATAAAGACCTTCCCAGACAAAGAAAGCCTCAAGGAATTTATTAAAACCAAACCAATTCTGCAAGAGATACTAAGGGGCCTGTTGTGAACAGTTCAAAGGGAGGAAAGAATATAGCAAAAAAAGAATACAGCTTTAAAGAATAAAATGGCAATAAACAACTACATATCAATAATAACCTTAAATGTAAATGGATTAAATGATCCAATCAAAAGACATAGGGTAGCTGCATGGATAAAGAAACAGGACCCATACATATGCTGTCTACAAGAGACACACCTTAAAACAAAAGACGCACATAGACTGAAGGTAAAAGGATGGAAAAAAATATTTCATGCAAATGGAAAGGAAAAAAAAGCCAGGGTAGCAGTACTTATAGCTGACAAAATGGACTTTAAAACAAAGGTGGTAGTAAGAGATAAAGAAGGACACTACATAATGATAAAGGGAACAATTCAACAGAAAGATATAACTATTATAAATATCTACACACCAAATATAGGAGCCCCGACATACGTAAAGCAGACTTTGATGGATATAAAGGGCGAGATTAACAGCAATACTATCATAGTAGGGGATTTCAATACCCCACTAACATCACTGGATAGATCCTCAAGAAAGAAGATTAATAAAGAAACAGCAGACTTAAAGGATACACTAGATCAACTTGATTTAATAGATATCTTCAGAACTTTTCACCCTAAAGCAGTAGAATATACATTCTTCTCAAGCACTCATGGTACGTTTTCTAGGATAGACCACGTGTTAGGACACAAAAATGGTCTCAACAAATTTAAGAAGATTGAAATCATATCAAGCATTTTCTCTGATCACAAGCCATGAAACTAGAAATTAACCACAAAAGAAAAACTGAAAAATACTCACACACTTGGAAAATAAATAGCATAAAATTAAATAATGAATGGATTAACAATGAGATCAAAGAAGAAATAAAAAAGTTTCTAGAAACAAATGATAATGAGCATACATCAACTCAAAATTTATGGGACACAGCAAAAGCAGTTCTGAGAGGGAAATTCATTGGACTACAGGCATATCATAAGAAGCTAGAAAAAGCTCAAATAAGCAACCTGACCCTTCATCTAAAAGAACTAGAAAAACAACAGCAAATAAAACCCAGGACAAGTAGAAGGAAAGAAATAATAAAGATCAGAGAAGAAATAAATGACATAGAGGCTAAGGGAACAATACAGAGGATCAGTGAAACCAGGAGCTGGTTCTTTGAAAAGGTAAACAAGATTGATGAACCTTTAACTAGACTCACCAAGAAAAAAAGAGAGAGGACTCAAATAAATAAAATTAGAAAGGACAGTGGAGAGATAACAACTGACACAACAGAAATACAAAGCATTGTAAGAAAATACTATGAAGAACTCTATGCCAAAAAATAAGACAATCTAGGTGAAATGGACAAATTTTTTGAATCATATAACCTTCCAAAAATCAATCTGGAAGTATCAGAACACCTAAACAGACCAATTACAACAAATGAGATCAAAACAGTTATCAAAAAACTCCCAAAAAAGAAAAGTCCTGGGCCTGATGGCTTCACAAGTGAATTCTATCAAAAATTCAAAGAAGAACTAAGTCCTATCCTCCTCAAGCTATTTCAAAAAATTCAAGAGGAAGGAAGACTTCCAAACTTCTTTTATGAGGCGAGCATAATTCTGATCCCAAAACCAGGCAAAGACAACACAAAGAAAGAAAATTATAGGCCTATATCCCTCATGAATTTAGACTCTAAAATTCTCAACAAAATATTAGCCAACTGGATCCAGCAATATATGAAAAAAATCATACACCATGATCAAGTGGGATTTATTCTGGAGAGGCAAGGCTGGTTCAATATTTGCAAATCAATCAATTTGATTCATCACATAAACAAAAGAAAGGACAAAAATCATATGATAATTTCAATAGATGCAGAAAAGGCATTTGATAAAATCCAGCACCCATTCATGCTCAAAACTCTCAGGAAAGTGGGAATACAGGGAACATTCCTTGACATGATAAAGGCCATCTACGACAAACCCACAGCAAACGTCATACTAAATGGACAAAAACTAAAAGCAATCCCCTTACGATCAGGAACCAGGCAGGGGTGCCCCCTTTCACCACTTTTATTTAACATAGTTCTGGAAGTCTTAGCTACAGCAATCAGACAAGAAGAAGTAATAAAAGGCATCCAATTTGGAAAAGAAGAAGTAAAACTGTCACTATTTGCAGATGATATGATATTGTATATAGAAAACCCTAAAGTCTCAGTCAAAAAACTACTGGACCTTATAAATGAATTCAGCAAGGTGGCAGGATATAAAATTAATACTCAGAAATCAGAGGCATTTATATATACCAACAATGAACTGTCAGCAAAAAAAATTAAGGAAACCATACCCTTCACTATTGCAGCCAAAAAAATAAAGTACCTAGGAGTAAATTTAACCAAGAAGGTTAAGGACTTGTACTCAGAAAATTATAAAACATTGACAAAAGAAATCAAGGAAGATACAAACGAATGGAAGCTTATACCATGCTCATGGCTAGGAAGAATAAACATCATTAAAATGTTTATATTACCTAAAGCAATTTATAAATTCAATGCAATACCAATTAAAATACCAATGACATACTTCAAAGATATAGAACACATATTCCAATAATTTATATGGAACCAAAAAAGAACACGAATAGCCTCAGCAATCTTAAAAAGAAAAAATAAAGCAGGAGGTATCACTCTTCCGGATATCAAGGTTTACTACAAGGCCATTATACTCCAGACAGCCTGGTACTGGCATAAGAACAGGCACATAGATCAATAGAACAGAACAGAGAACCCAGAAATAAACCCGCCGCTTTATGGACAACTGATATTTAACAAAGGAGGAAAGAACATACAATGGAGTAAAGACAGCCTCTTTAACAAATGGTGCTGGGAAAATTGGACATCTACCTGCAAAAAAATGAAACAAGACCATCAACTTACACCATTCACAAAAACAAACTCAAAATGGATAAAAGACTTAAACGTAAGCCGTGAAACCATAAGCATCTTAGAAGAAAACATAGGCAGCAAGCTCTCCGACATCTGTAGCAGCAATATATTTTCCGATTTATCTCCACGGGCAAATGAAATAAAAGGCAAGATAAACAAATGGGACTATATCAAACTAAAAAGTTTTTGCACAGCTAAAGACAATAAGAACAGAATAAAAAGACAAACCACACAATGGAAGAACATATTTGACAACAAGTCTGATAAGGGGTTAATAACCAAAATTTATAAAGAACTTATAAAACTCAACGCCAGGAAGAGAAAAAATCCAATCAAAAAATGGGCAAAAGAAATGAATAGAAATTTCTCCAAAGAGGACATACAGATGGCCAATAGGCATATGAAAAAATGCTCAACATCACTAATCATTAGAGAAATGCAAATTAAAACCACAATGAGATATCACCTCATACCAGTCAGAATGGCGCTCATCAGCAAAACAACACAGAACAAGTGCTGGCGAGGATGTGGAGAAAAGGGAACCCTTCTGCACTGCTGGTGGGAATGCAGACTGGTGCAGCCACTGTGGAAAACAGTTTGGAGATTCCTCAAAAACTTAAAAGTCGAACTGCCTTTTGACCCAGCTATCCCACTTATAGGAATATACCCTAAGAACACCATAGCACTGTTCGAAAAGAAGAAATGCACCCCCATGTTCGTGGCAGCATTGTTCACAATAGCAAAGATCTGGAACCAGCCCAAGTGTCCGTCAGAAGACGAGTGGATTAAACAGCTTTGGTACATATATACTATGGAATACTACTCAGCCATAAAAAATGATGACATCGGATCATTTACAACAAAATGGATGGACCTTGATAACATTATATGGAGTGAAATAAGTAAATCAGAAAAAATGAAAAACTGAGAACAGCATGATTTCATACATAGGTGGGACATAAAAGTGAGACTATGAGACATGAACAAGAGTGTGGTGGTTACGGGGTGGGGAGAGGGAGGGAAGGGTGGGATAGGGAGGAGGGGAGGGTCACAGGGAAAACCAGATGGAAGGTGCCAGAGGACAATTTGACTTTGGGTGAGGGGTATGCAACACAATTGAATGATGGGATAAACTGGAGATGTTTTCATTGTACATATGTACCCTGATTTATTGGTGTCACCCCATTAAAATTAATAATAAAAAAAAGGTTGAAAAGAATGTACAAATATTAGGTATGAGAATGATTATAACGGAATCCATTATTGTCATTATTATACCCTTGTTTGCATACTTTACCCCCACTTTTTAAATATCCTCTGTCGTTTCATCATAAGTACCTATAAAATATCAGTTCCTTTTTTTATGTTAAGCTCCCCACTATAAAAGAAAGTATTTATCTGGCAACTAGTGATTTAATTTGGTGTTGTTCGGAGATCCAAGCAACAATTCTGACAATTGATGCCAGGCTCCAGATCAGCCTCTTTCTGAAGTCCTGTGCTATCTCTTTGTATCTGACTACTCCAGTGGGCTATTGGACACCCTTGGAACATCAATCTGACAATCATACCATTTAGAAATGGTGCTAGCTCATAAAATGCAAGTCATTCTTTAAACTGCTCATGTCAAAAGATGCTTTGATATGGGTTCTAATGTCGCATTTGAAATGAGCAGGCTACCTTTTCTGAATTTGAAGTAGGGCCTTGCTCATGCCCTTGACACATAACAAGTGGTTGTGTTTTTCTGTAGTGATAGTTTTTAGGAATTATAAATACTCTCATTGTTTATGCCTTATTATCAGAATATGTGATAAAACTGAGATATTTATATGCTTATTGCAAACTAGTGCTTCTAGATGGAGAGTCACACTTTAAAGGAAAGGCATGCTTAGCCAACTGGGGACAGTTTTGTTTGAAAGGTGTAGAGAGAACTGTTCACTATCAGAGTCGGTATCCAGATAATAGGGGTGGAATGAGACAAAGATGAATTGTTCCTCATAGAATACTATTGAGCAGAAATAGATTTAAATCCCTGCTCTCCAGTTCAAGTAACTGATTCCGCAAGAACTGTGTGGGGAGTTCTCTCTAAGCAGGGACCCTGATGGAGAGAGCTGTCTTTAGTTGACACAGCTCGGCAGACCAATTGCACCAGGCGCCACCGTGAGAACAGAAGCCCCTCTTATTGTGCACTGTGCTGGAGTATTACCGCCACCTCGATTAGTCCTCGCCACCACCATCTGAGACAGGTTTCATGCTCTCCATAGTACAGTTGGACAATTACAGTCTTGAAAGGAGAAAAAGAGCTGCATAAGTTTATAAAGCAAATGAAAAAATCAGAAATAAAATTTGATTTCTAAAATCTTTCATTTGATTTGGTTTTCTCCTTCTGAAAGTCAGCTCCACTTCCAGCCAAAGTGGAATAAGTGATACAACTTACCTTTTCACCTAACACAACAGCAGCAAACAAAATGCATGAAATAATGCTTCTCAAGACATTGGACATTAGGCAAAATAGGATAGTGATGCCTGAGAGATGACACAAAAATTAGCTGAGTCTTACTGTTGCCTCAGCTTGCTATCTTGAGTTTTCTAGGTCACAGCACAAAGAGGGGAAATATAGACTCTCTGAATAGAGATAAGAGCGTAGTAAATCCAGGGAGGTCAAAGTGTTTAGTGTTCATAGAACGGAATATTTGTGGGGAGAGAGCATCACCTAGAAAGAAATCAATTGGTAATTGATAGTTTAAACAAAAATAATAATATAACCTGGAATTTATGACATGTAAAAGTGAAATGTATACCAACAATAAATAAAATTAAGTATGAGAAAAATGGTGTAATATTACTTGAAGATAGACCGCTATGTTAAAAATGTAATTATACATTCTAAAGGAACTACTAAAATAACAGGTTAAGACTTATAATTAACAAGCCAACAAGAGAAATAAAATGGAATCACACAAATATTCAGTTAATTCAAACAAAGGCAAAAGCAGAGGAAAATGAGAGCAGAGAACAGATGTGACAAATAGAAACCATACCAACTTAATCAGCAGTAATAAAGTTAAATAAATCACAGTGCTATGAAATCGCAGAAATCAGACTTCTACCACAGCAGGGCCAGGATGCTCTTAACATGTCACATGTGAGCAGAAACCTGAATGTGTTGAAAGAATGAGCCATGAGACTCTTGTGGAAAGAAGCTTCCATTCAGTTACAAAGGGAACAGCAATTCCAATGACCATGAGTCAGAGGGTGCCTGCCACGCACTAGGGATAGCAAGATTCAGGGAGCTTGTTTGGGAATGAGTGTTGGAAGCAGTGATAGAAGAAGACAGAGAGACAGCCAGGGTCCAGGTCATAAATGGCCATGACCTTATACGACATCAGAAGACACATGGATTATGTTCTATTTGTGACGAGTAAGCATTTGAAGAATATGAGTGGGGCAGCGACATAAAGATCTTTGAGCAAAAAGTACAGGATAAGGGGTAAGAATGAAAGTGGGGAGGTCCACTGAGAGCCTGCTTCTGTAATTGTTTCATTTCCTTGAAAGGAGAGCACAGGATGTACCCTGGTAGGTTTCAGTTAACTGTCCCAGTTCGAATGGTGCTCCTGACATGGGCAGCCTCATGTCCCTCACACACTTTTCTTTTAAATGCTGGACTGAAATTTAGAAGTTGGCATGTGTGAGGGTCAGTAAGCATCCCGATTTCAGAGGACAGATGCTAACTACCCCCAGGACTTCTCTAGCAGCATCAGAAGCTGTAGGCTCATTAGATGCAAAACATGTGAACCACCACCACCAGTCAACTTTGATTTAGAGCAAAGGAGTTGGCATTGCTTGAAGGTGAGGTCACTGGAATCGGAGCCCTGATGAAGTTTCTCAGAAAGAAAACATTGTGCTGTATTTGTGTCTCCCTCACATTCCTCTTTCCCTCTCGCCTTGCTTCCCACCACATGTGGGTTGGCTGGGCCTGAGGCCCCAGGGATTGAAGGAAAGTTGTTGAGTTTGAAGTACATCAAAGACTCTACACAAAACCAGAGAGAAGGCCCCTCAACCTGGGCAAGTTTTCCAAGGGAAAATACTCGGCGTTTAATGGAATCAGGAGACCAGGAGAGGAAGCGACTTCAGCCCGTTACCGAAAACAACACTTGGTGTGTATTCATGGAATTCACTCCATAAGAAAGAGGCTGATTCTTCAGCTCTGAGTCAGAGTCTGGCTGATGTAAAGGACCTGAGGGAAAGGCTCCTGGAGGTTTAGACACGGGTAGAGTTTTTAGGATGTTTTGTCTCATCAACAAAGGGCTGGGACTGGGGTGTCAGGCTACCTGCATTTCAGGAGTCATGCAAGCCTGCCCCTGGTCACTTTCTCCCTTGGTCTTCAGTTCTCTCTCCTCTAAAATAAGAGTAGTAATATTATTTCTTCTGTGGGGTTAATGTGAAGATGAGAAGTTACAGGGATGGAAAGACTCCAAAGGTGTTTCAAGTGTATGAACATCTG
Organism: Rhynchonycteris naso; assembly: GCA_037038555.1. NCBI lineage: Eukaryota > Metazoa > Chordata > Mammalia > Chiroptera > Emballonuridae > Rhynchonycteris > Rhynchonycteris naso. The sequence goes on from CM072996.1 coordinate 18,309,677, forward strand.
TTTTATGTTGTGACCATTCAACTAGTATTGATCTTGAGGACCTTCTCTGTGTATGGCTCTCTCCTAAGCCTGGGGATTGAACCAGATTGAGTCAGAAACGTGAAATGGTTTTGTTTGCTTATCAAGTTGATAATGTTGGTATTTTTAATGCTATAAACAGGCTTCCTGGTTTCTTGTGAGTGTGAAGTCACCTGAAGAGGTAGCTGTTCATTATCTACCCAAATTCCTTTCTCCTTTAGTCCACCTCAGAAGATGCTCCCATATGTTCAGTTGTTCAAGTCAAAGTATAGGAGTCATCCTTGATTCCTCTTTTCTTTTCTCCTGCATCGAACCTATCAGTGTGGATGACTTCCTTCACCTGCAGAAAAATCCCGAAATCTCCATTGCTACCATCCAGATACAAACCATACTCATCTCTCCCCCTGCCTTTCACGGTGGTCTACCAGCTTCTTTCTGTTCCCAGTGTAACCACCTATCCTACCTTTTCTCCAAAGCAGTCAAAAGGATCTTGAAAAATATCGCATGGTTTCCTTGGTTAAAATGTCTGGATTTGAAATTCCTCAGCATGGCTGTCCACGCCCTTCATGATTTGTCCTCTGTCTCTGCTCGGAGGAGAACTCACACGTTGGTCCACTGGCTTGCTCTGCTCCGCTCACAGCAGCACTCGTTATTGTCCTGCCAGCATAGAGCATCCCCACTTCGCTGTCTCCTTGGCTGTTTCCTCCGTCTGAACCATCACCCTAGGTCTTTGGCTGCGTTCTTTTCTCAGTTAAGTTTCAGTCCTATGTGTTGAACTCAGACCTGTGTCTTTAGCACCCTGTCTCGGGGCTCCCAGCCATGTCACTTCCTCACTATGTTGCCTTTTGTTTTCTAGCATTTGTCATTGTCTGAAATTGCCTTGCTCATTTAGTTGCATCTTTGTCGTTTGTTTTTACCTGTACTAGAAGTCCCATGGTAACTAGAAATGATAACTAGAATCTCCCTTATCTATCTAGTTCAGTACATTACCTGGCAGCCAATCTCACGTGCATGGAATAGCAACTAGTCCGTAAGAACCCCACAATTATATCTTTACAGTGCATGAAATGAGCCCTTTTAGTTTGAGAAAATCACTTTACTCTATAGTACTGTGTAGGTATAAACATAAAACAACCCCCTAAAGAAGCTCACCCCTAGTTATTCAGGAAGATCTGAGTTGAACAATACCTAAGGTAGATTCCTCAGATGGAGATGCCAAATCAATAAGTGTTCTGTTCAGATCTGATCTACCTGTCCATTTATCTGTCCAATCAGCCTTCAGAAAATTATCTGTTTGGGAAAAATATATTTTTCATAAATTGTGAAGTGTTTTTGTGGAATTACAAGCAGCTGCATATGGAGAAGAAGAGTGGGTAGAAAGGAATTATGAGTATGGAGTGTGTAGAATTGATATGTTCATCCTCTCAAGCTAGTGGAAGCTTGTCAAAGAAAAAGGGTTCATTTCAACCAGCTAACTATTATATAGAAATGAAAGGGAGGGGCTCCTTGCTAAAATAGATCTTTTAAAACTAGTCTTCAGAACTATGTGAAATCAAGAGATTGGGTAGAGATTTTCTTCCTTGTTGGACTTTTAGGAAATTGGAGGTATTTTTTTTTCACCCACTTACTCTCCAACCAATCTTAAATGTTATACTTTGTAAAACTTCAGAATGTCAGAGAGGGGGGAAGAAATATAAGATTTTCTAGGTCAACCCACACACTTTTACAGATAGAGAGACTGAGAGCTGCTCCCCAAGTGAGGCAGGAGGGCTGTTCAAAGGTGTTAGGATGAACTGGTTAGCAGCAGATTTCGGGAATGGACTACTCAGACCAGTCCATAGTGGTTTCCACTAAATCTGAGTCCTCCTTTTTTTGAGGTGACCTTCATTTTTATGACTATAAAATATGCCAAAGCCAGCATTTACTTAGAAAAAGTGCTACCCTATATTGAGTGCCTACTGCATGACAACTCAATCATCACGGTTTATGTTAAGATCACAAACATCCTGTATTGTCATGGCCCCATTTTACAAGGGAGCATGTAAAGGCACAAAGTAGTTTTATATCTGTGTAGTTAGATTGTGAACTGGCATTTGAGTCCAGCTCAGTATCACTCCAAGACTATTGCAGTGAGTTGAATGGAGCCCAAAAGATAAATCCACCTGGAACCTGTGAATGTGGCTGTTATTTGAAAGGAGAGTCATTGCAGATATATTTAAGTTAAGGGTTTTAAGATGCAATCATCCTGGATTACCTAGTGGGTCCAAATCTAAATGACAGTTTTCCATAAGAGACAAAAGAGAAAACACAGACACACAGAAGAGAAGGTGATATGAAGATGGAGGCAGAGGTTGGAGTGACATGTCTATAAGCCGAGAAATGCCAAGGATTTTGGGCAGCTGCTAGAAGCTAGGAGAAAAGCATGGAATGGATTCTCCTTCAGCCTCCAGAAGGATCCAACACTGCCAACACATTAATTTCAGGCATTTGGCCTCCAGACCCATAGGGAATGCTTTTCTGTTGGTTTAAGCAACCACATTTGCTGAAATTGTTTCAGTAGCCCTGAGAAATGAATATACCTGTACTCCCCACCCCCACACACATCTTCGTTTCTTCTCTTTCTTTAGCTTACCTCCTTCTCTCGAGGTTTGCCTCAGCAGGAGGGTTCCATTGAGGAGAGGCAGGAAAGGAATGAGAAGACATTGTCCCATAATCCGATCGCTCTTGGGCAGGCCATTTCTGGGTTGGTTGATTCCATTACACAAACAAGAGTTCTTAAAATAAATTTCCTCAGAAAAGGAAGAGGAAGCACCCCCAGTGACATGAAGACCATTGTTCCAGTTGCTTTTATAAAAAGAAAAGGACGTAAGCCACTGAAATGATTCACAAACAAGTGATCTCAGTAAGGAAAACACCATACAGAACTTCATTGTTGACCAGGACCTTTCTTTCACATGCATGATGTAATTTTCCATGTCATGTCTATATTTTGGGGGTTATTTTATTCATGAGAAGACAGTGGTTCAGCGAGTTACCTGCCCAAGGTACCATAATTAATATGTGTCAAGACAGGGCTACAAGCCCTACGTACATATACTAAAATGCTTTTACCACTATGAAATAAAGGAATCACCGGCCCATTCTGGTAAAACCCTCTTGTTTTATGGTAGAGAAATAACTTGTTTAAATGTTTAGAAGGAAAAAAGAAAAGGTCAAAGGACAACTGGAAGGATTCCACATTGGAGTCTTACTTTTCTTATCTGGTCTGATTCCAAGTATTTTCTGGATAAAGAAAAATTATTGTGTGAAGCATCGTGGAATTTAAATCGGTATTAAATTAATTAAACAGCCAGATGTTTTGAAGCAAAGCATCCAAACATGCTCACGAATGTTCAGTGCTGACCACAGCTCAGCCACACTGGAGACAGATTTGGAGGAAGACCTTTGCTTTTCCAGTTTTATCCAATAGCCATATTTGGGGTGGTAACTAGAACAGGAGTGGGAGTACACTGTTAAAGTATATAACATTGCTAATATTGTTTCCTTTCTTTATACCTTTGAATCTCTATAGCCCTGAGGCATAGACAGCACCATTAGCATTTTATAGATGAGGAAACTAAGGCTTAAAGGGGCCCAGTGGCTTGCTCAAGATGACACAGCCAGAAAGGCTTGGTGACTACAACTAACCAAGGATCTGCACACACCGCTTCCCATCAGGCTTCGTAGTGAAGTCACACTGCAGAGATAAACTCAGTTCCTGTTGGAGGACCATAGTATTATCGGCAATGGTGGACAGTGGGTGACAGAGATTATTAATGCCCCAAGGAGCCTACAGTCAAGTCAGGGAAAAGCAGAAACGAAACTCAATCCAGAACCTAAATTGAAACTACCACTCTGAATACTTGCCATTTTAAAAGCCTGTACTTGTCTGGTTTATTTCACTTAACATAATAGTTTCTAGGTCCATCCATGTTGTTGCAAAAGGTAAGATTTCCTTCTTTTTCATGGCCCCATAGTATTCCATTGTATATATGTATGAAGCTTTTTAATCCACTCGTTCACTGACGGACACTTGGGCTATTTCCAGATCTTTGCTATTGTGAACAATGCTGCCACAAACATGGGGGTGCATTTCTTTTTTTCGAACAGTGCTATGGTGTTCTTAGGGTATATTCGTAAAAACGGGATGGCTGGGTCAAAAGGCAGTTTGATTTTTAATTTTTTGAGGAATCTCCATACTGTTTTCCACAGTGGCTGCACCAGTCTGCATACCCACCAGCAGTGCAGGAGGGTTCCCTTTTCTCCACATCCTCGCCAGCACTTATTCTGTGTTGTTTTGTTAATGAGCACCATTCTGACTGGTGTGAAGTGGTATCTCACTGTGGTTTTAATTTGCATTTCTTTAATGATTAGTGATGTTGAACATTTTTTTCATCTGCCTATTGGCCATCTGTATGTCCTCTTTGGAGAAGTGTCTATTCATTTCTTTTGCCCATTTTTTGATTTAATTGTTCGTCTTCCTGGTGTTAGGTTTTACATGGTTTTTATAAATTTTGGTTATTAACCCCTTATCAGGCATATTGTCGAATACGTTCTCCCATTGTGTGGTTTGTCTTTTTATTCTGTTCATATTGTCTTTAGCTGTGCAAAAGCTTTTTAGTTTGATATAGTCCCATTTGTTTATCGTGTCTTTTATTTCACTTGCCTGTGGAGATAAATCAGCAAATATAAAATATCATATGACCTCACTCATTTGAGGAATCCAAGAAACAATGTGAACGGAGGAAAGGAATTGAGACAGAGGAGGAGTCAAAGGGACCAGAGGAGAAGAGGACAGAGGGAAAGGGGATGATAGAATGGGATAAACCTGAAGGGAAGGGGGGAGGGCCCTATGAGGAAGGGGAATAGGAGATGTTGAGGAGAATACGGGGTGGGGGATGCATTCAGGGCAACACTAGAATCTGTGTAAGCACAATAAATTTTTTTAAAAAGCCTGTACTTGACCCTGAGCTCTCAACAATTAGGCGCTCATTCTGCACCATTAAGGATGCCAATCAGAAACAAGTTAGTCCTGGCTGACAGTTAAAACAATACAAATGTTTATTAATTGCTTTATCAAGAAGGCTGAAAATCGGCAGTTTCCAGGCTAGTTCTGTGGCTTAGTGGTGCCATCAGGGATCTAGGTGTTCATCTGTGAGCTTGTCATCTCAGGCTTTTAGAATTGCTTTTGTAGCACCAGATTCCACATGCTCAGACTAGAGACCCAAGGCAGGTAAAGTATTCTGTAAAAGGCTTTGTTTTAAATCAGAAACTCTGTTTCAGGCATTGTGTTTTCTCATTTAATTTTTTTTTCATTTTTTTTTTTTTGCTTCTTAATATATATATTTTATTATTATTAATTCTAATGGGGTGACACCAATAAATCAGGGTACATATGTACAATGAAAACATCTCCAGGTTATCCCATCATTCAATTGTGTTGCATACCCATCACCAAAAGTCAAATTGTCCTCTGTCACCTTCAATCTGGTTTTCCCTGTGTCCCTCCCCTCCTCCCTATCCCACTCTTCCCTCCCTCCCCCCATCCCATAACCACCACTTTCTTGTCCATGTCTCATATTCTCACTTTTATGTCCCACCTATGTATGAAATCATGCTGTTCTCAGTTTTTCTTTTTTTCTGATTTACTTATTTCACTCCATATAATGTTATCAAGGTACATCCATTTTGTTATAAATGATCCGATGTCATCATTTCTTATGGCTGAGTAGTATTCCATAGTATATATGTACCATAGCTTTTGCAAAAAAATTGCATTGAGAAAGTTATGATATCATCTAGACCAGGGGTCCCCAAACTTTTTACACAGGGGGCCAGTTCACTGTCCCTAAGACCGCTGGAGGGCTGGACTACAAAAATAACTATGAACAAATCCCTATGCACACTGCACATATCTTATTTTAAAGTAAAAAAACAAAACGGGAACAAATACAATATTAAAATAAAGAACAAGTCAATTTAAATCAACAAACTGACCAGTATTTCAATGGGAACTATGGGTGCAGATGCATCCTGTGCTCCTCTCACTGACCACCAATGAAAGAGGCGCCCCTTCCAGAAGTGCAGCGGGGCCGGATAAATGACCTTAGGGGGCCTCATTTGGCCTGCAGGCCATAGTTTAGGGACCCCTGATCTAGACCTTACAGGGAAGGCAACTGAGTATTATTTAATTTGCCTAAGATATGAGCCTAGAATTAAAACTCAAGTCTGAAATATTCCAAAAGGTGGGCTTTTAACCACTACATTGCTATAAATCCTGTTTTACTGAAACCTATAATCCTCCAACAGTGAAACATACCCAGAAGTCAGATATATATACTGCTCACAAAAATTAGGGGATATTTCAAAATGAATATGAAGTGATAAGAAAAAAAGCATTTGATTTTTTTTATTAAACAAGAACATCAGAAAAGCAAATGACAAGTCAAAGAAAGTTGTTCAGTTATGCAAATGAGATGCAAAACCAACTTTTATTTCATTGGTGAAAATGCACTATACAGAAGGCTGAAAGTACTGGAATTTCTGCATGTTCCCTGATGCCCTAATTTTTGTGAGCAGTATATATAGGCCTATCACATAGCAGTTCAAAGTATTTCATTTAAAAAAACATGGACACTACAGCAAAGAAAAAATGGAATCTTCCAAGTTCATACCACTGCTTAAGGGTGAATCAGATACCAGACTCCAAACCAGTTCTTCATCTCAGCTGTGTAGAGACCTTTCTTCCCTTCTCCTTGAATTTATTCTATTTCCGTCTAGGAGAACACAGGTCTAAGAGGAGCATATGCTTTAAATATTTCACAGAGCAGATGGGATGACAGGGTAGAGGTGGGTATGCACTGATGTCCTATCTCAGGCAAAGCTGAAACACCAATGATTTTTCTCCCTTTCCCATAAGAAAATGCTAGGAAGAGAAACCACCTCAAAATGCTATTGTCCTACCTGACCTGTGGTGGCGCAGTGGATAAAGCATCGACCTGGGAACACTGAGGTCGCCAGTTCAAAACCCTGCACTGGTCTGGTCAAGGCACATATGGGAGTTGATGCTTCCAGCTCCTCCCCCCTTTCTCTCTTTCTCTCTCTCTCTCACTCTGTGTCTCCTCTCTAAAATGAATAAATAAATAAATTTTTTAAAAAAGTTTAAAAAAATACTATTGTCCTACTATGCAGGTGGGGAGGGAATGGAGTAGCAGAGGAAAGAAACTAAAGTAAAAGAGAGTTGAGTATGTCTTTCTATCTACATTAACAGCAAGACTCCATCACTCCTTCGTTTTTTAACACCTACTTACATTGGATGAGAAACTGTTTATCATTTATTTTCCTTTCTTTCAAGATCTTCACACCTTGAAATCTAAGACAGTGTGGGCTAGATGAGGGAACATGAGCTGAAAGAGTTGTTTCTCTAATTTCTTTTCATTTTTGTCTCATTCTTGGCTATGCTGTTGTCACTTCCTCTGGATCAGATTTTAATATCTTCAAGAGGCATGAGCCCTTGCTTTTAATAGCTGGTCCTCTCCAAAGTCCTGTTTTAGTGCTTCTTCCAACGTAATTTAGGAATTAGAATGGGGGATGGGGTAGAATCTAACAAAGAATTAGACCTTCGTAATGGGAAAGTAAAGCCAACATTTTCACATAAGTTTTGAAAATTTTAAACTATACAGAGAATATAGCAGACATAGTGGGGTCTTAAATCAACCTAATTTGCCAGACAAATTAGATACTTATGAAACATCTTTTTAAGGGGTCATTAGCAGAGTTAGATCTGAACAAGTGACAATTACAATATGTGCTTTTCTCATAAAACAGCCAATATGATGGCTAGTAATTAACCTAGGAGCTGACAGAGCATTATTTCTTCTGTTGCTTGCCCAAGTGGAATTGTGCTACCGTGACAAGGAAAGTCCAAGAATTTGATTTTTTTACTGTATAATATTAATTTCCTGAATTATTTATACCATGTATTTGTTCAAACAAAATCTATCTGGCATTTCAGTGATGACAATATCAATCATTTATTTCTCGTAATCTGCGCTTAGGTGATTCCAAGTAATGTCTCCTATTATAGAGATAATGTGTCTAGGTTTTTTTCATATGACAGGCAGTATAGACAATATATGGTTTTTATTAAATAAATGGTAACTAGCATATGTTGAGGACATACACTGTGCCAGGCTTAGGACTGGGTGACTTCTATTTTTCGCATGTGATTCTCCCAACAACATTGCTAGGCAGCTTTGTGTGTGAGTGTGTGTGCGTGTGTGTGTGTTATCAATCCCATTTTATAGATGAGTACTGAAGCTTAGAGAACTAAAATGATTTGAATCAGATCTATGTGATTTCCAATCCCATGCTTTTCTTCTACACTACTGCGCATTTGCACACACACTCACACTCACGTATGAGCCAGTTTATATTTGCACTGAAAGGCTTCTGATTTGACATAAGGTGGCACATGAGAGCAAACCCATTTAGCTTGAGTCCCTTCAAGGTGACATATCCTTAAGTCACCACACATAAACCACACCATTTTAATTTAGGATCCTTCCCAAATATCTAAATGTATAAGTGAGACACATAATTTCTCTCTTTCTTAATAAATGTCAACTCTATAAGTCTACTGAACTTTATAAAGAAGAAGTCACATGGTTCAGGGGGGTTATGAAGCATAACTCAGTATGGCTTTGCCCTAAAGAGAGAAATTCCAGGGAACATTCTCAGTACAGATAGAGTTTTGCTGGAACTGAGGAAATAACCAAATTCTTGTTATACCTGGGATTGGTATTTCTATCCTGAGAGACCACTCCTACTGGATGCTTCTTCTTTGGGGGGAATTGATGAGTAAAAATAGTACATATTTAAGGTAAACAACATGATCATTTAATATTCACATAAACAGTAAAATAATTACTGCCAAGCTAATTACCATATCATCTCCTCACTGTAGTCACCTTGTGTGTTTGTGTGTGAGAGAGAAATAAAGCTCCTGAAATCTACTCTCAGCAAATTTCTATTGTTCAGTAGTTTTAACTATAGTCATCATCTTTTATATTAAATATTTAGATTTACTCATCTTACAAAACTGCAACTTATACTCTTTGACCAACATCTCCCTATTTTTTTCACCTCTCTGCCCCTATTAATTATTGTTCGACTGTCTGCTTCCACTTATGTATTTAACTTTCAAAGATTCTACATGTAAGTGACATCATTCAACTTTTCTTTCCCTTTCTTTGCCTGGCTTATTTCAGTTACTAGATTCAGATAACAATGTCATCCAGGTTGATCCAAGTGTCACAAGTGGCAGGATTATTTTTAAGGCTAAATAAAATTATATTCTTTCTAGCTAGCCAGCCAGATCTATCTATCTATCTATCTATCTATCTATCTATCTATCTATCTATCTATCTATCATCTATCTATCTATCTATCATATCTATCTATCTCTCTATCTAAAAATTTTTTTCCATTCATCTACCTAAGAGACATTTAGGTTGTTTCTATTTCTTCACTATTGTGAATAATTATGCAATAAAAATAGGATGTAGTTATCTCTTTGATTTAGTGATTTTATTTTCTTTAGCTGTATACCCAGAAGTTGGCCGGCTGGATCATATAATAATTCTATTTTTAAGTTTTTCTTCATGATGACTGTACCAATTTACATTTGTACCAGCAGTGTAAAAGAATTCTTTTTTCTTTGCATCCTTTCTAATACCTGTTAATCTTTGTGGGTTATTTTTTTAATAATAGTCATCCTAACAGGTGTGACGTGATACCTCATTGTGGTTTTCATTTGCATTTCCCTGATATTAATGAAAAAGAACATTTTTTCATTTACCTGTTGGCCATTTGTGTGAATTTTTTGGAAATATGTCTATTTGGGTCTTTTGCTCATTTTTAATTTATTTTTGCCATTGAGTTGTATGAGTTTTTAAATATACTTTGGATATGGTCTGCAAATATTTTTTTCCACTCATAGTTTTCTTTTTTTTATTGACTTTTTTATGTGCAGAAGATTTTAGTTTGATATAGTCCCAGTTATTTATTTTTGTATTGTTGCCTGAGCTTTTTGTATCATATCTATATCTATCTATCTATCTATCTATCTATCTATCTATCTATCTATCTATATATCTATATATATCTATATATCTATATCTATATCTATCTATATATATATATATAAATTACCAAGTCTGATATCAGAGAGATTTTACCCTATGTTTTCTTCTAGAAGTATTATGGTTTCAGGTCTTACATTTTATTTTTTCATCCATTTTAAGTTGATTTTTGTATATAGTATAAGATAAGCATCCAATGTCATTCTCTTTCATGTGGATGTTCACTTTTTCCAGCACTATTATTGAAGACTATCCTTTCCTCATTGAATATTCTTGGTGCCCTTGTTGAAAATTGGTTGACAGTGAAGTTATAGGTTTATTTCTGGGCTCTTGATTCTGTTCCATTGATCTATATATCTGTTTTTATGACAGTACCATATTGTTTTATTTTTACATGGTTTTAATTTCTATAACTTTGTAATATTATTTGAAATAAGAAAGTGTGATACCTCCAACTCTGTTCTTTCTCAAGGTTAATTGGGCTATTTGGAACCTTTTGTAATTTCACATGATTTTTAGAGGTTTTTTTATTTTATTTTTGTGAAAAACATCATTGAAATTGATAGGGATTGTATTGAATCTGTATATCTCTTTGAGTAGTATGAACATGTTAACAAAATTAATTCTTCCATGAACATGAGATATCTGCCCACTTATTTGTGTTTTCTTCATTTCTTTTCCTCACTGTTTATAGTTCTCAGTATACAGGTCTTTTACTTCTTGGTTGAATTTATTCCTATGTATATTATTCTTTTTGATGCTATTGTTAATAGAATTGTTTTCTTGATTTCCTTTTTGGATAGATCATTGTTGGTGTAAAGAAGCACAGTTCTTTTTTTGTATGTTGATTTTGTATCTTATACCTTTACTAAATTTGCTTACTAGTTCTAATAGTTTTTTGGGGGAGGGGTGGACTCTTTAAGGTTTTCTAGACTGTGAATCATGTTATCTGCAAAAATAAACTATTTAATTTCTCTCTTTCTGATTTAGATTCATTTTGTTTCTTTTTCTTATCTTATTGCTCTGGCTAAGACGGTCAGTATTATGTTGAATAGAAGCTGTAAAAATGGGCATTCTTGCTTTGTATTCAATCTTAGAGGAAAAGCTTTTAGTTTTTCCTCATTGTTCATGATGTTACATGTGGGGGTTTTATAAATGTTTTTTCTAGTGTTGGCAAAGTTTCCTTCTATATCTATTTTACTAAAAATTTTTTTTAAATCATGAATGGATGTTGAACTTTGTCAAATGCTTTTTTGCAGATCTAGTAAGAGGGCTGTGGTTTTTAGATTTTATTTTATTAATGTGTTGCATCACTGCATCACATTGTTTGATTATGTTAAGCCAACCTTACATCTTAGGGATAAATAACTACTTTGTTATGTTTTATACTGTTTTTGATGTGTTGTTAATTGTGGTTTGCTAGTATATTATTGAGGATTTTTCCATCTATGTTTATCAGCTATATTGTTCTGTAGTTTTCCTTTCTTGTGGTGTCTTTACCTGGCTTTGATATCAGGATATGTTGTCCTCATAAAATATGTTTAGAAAAATCCCCTGTATGTACTTATATTTTTTTGGACAGGTTTAAGAAGGTTTGGCATTTTTTCTTCTTGAATGTTTGGTAGAATTTGGCTGTGAATCCATCTGGTTTGGAGTCCTTTTTCTTTTTAAGGTTTTTAATTACTGCTTCAGTTTTGATGTTTGTTATTGGTCTGTTCAGGCTTTCTATTTCTTGATTCAGTTTTAGTAGGTTGTATGTTTTCAGGAAGTTATCTATGTAGTCTAGGTTATCCAACTTGTTCTCATATACTGCTCATAATAATCCCCAATGAACCTTTTATTTCTGAAGAATCTGTTGTAATGTCTTTTCTTTCATTTCTGATTTTAGCTCCTTCTAGCCTGATGGTTATCACTGCATGAGCTTGTTTTGAACTGCTCTCAAAGACATTGAGAAGAAATGCCAAACAAAGCATGGCCTGTGTCCTACCCATCTTCAATGGTTGTCTTCATGATTCTTCCTCCAAAAATACTTCCAACCACAAGCTGGATGTGATTTTGCTTTCCTTTGAATTTCCCTTTTCAGACAGGGTTGTTCCCACACTAATTTGCATGTAAATCACTTGGAAATGTGTTAAAATTCAGTAGGTCTGGGGTAAGAACTGTGATTTTGCATTGCTGTTAAGCTCCCAATGTTGATGATGGTCCCCTCTAGCAAGTGTTTAAAGCACTGGCCACTTCTTGACTTATATATACTTATTTGTGTGCCTGACTTCCTCAATTGGATTATAGTAATTTTCCTGACAGTATTGTGGCTCATAAAGTTCTTTCTTAAGAACTTCTCTGGCCAGTTTAAACAGACACTCTGTGACTATCACATAAGCTAATTTGAACGGTCTGTACAGAATTTATCTTCTTTGTCTGTCTGTCCCCTCCATTGTAAAGCAAGATCATGAGCCTTTCAGCTGGGATGCAAAGATCAACAAGTGACCAAGCAGAGAGGAGGTATTCGGTAAAAGGTCATGGAAGCAAAGAGCAAACTCTTTTTTTCTTACTTTCAAGTTTATTTTCCTTACAGTTAATGACAGATACAACCATATGCATGACAGGGTAACTGTGATGGAGAGCTTTCTCTTTGTATTATTTAAAGTTTGTCATTTTCTTTAGTTCGTATGTTCTGTAGAAAGATAGTTATAGTTAACTAAGGGTTACTAACAAGACATTATTTTAACTCAAAAAGCTTTGTGTATTGGTACAAATATGTAATATAAAAATGTAAAATACATATTTGGTTTTTTTCCACTTGGGTTTCTATCCAAACTGTGAATTTTAGAATTTTCTTAAAAAAAAAATGGGTTTTTTTAGATTCTTGATTAAATTCAGGTAAAGCAAAATCTGTTTCCTGGGCAGCAAAAACCCAGTATTGAGCTTTCTTTATTGACCAATCATACATTGCTATATAAATATTTATGATGCCTTCACATATTAAAAAAAAAGTTAACTACCACAGAAGAAAATGAAATGTAAATGGGAAAGGATTTCTCGTGGGTGATGCATCCCTTATAATCTTACGTTACTCTGAGAAGCACCGAGCGGCTTTCTTGATTCAATGCTCAGATTCCAAGACCTCCATCATCACAAATAGACATTGGCAATTTGGTCTTGTGTCCTCTTGGGGCTCACTCATGTCAGGCTTATTTGGTGATTTAACAAGTGAAATACAATATATATGAAAAGCTCTTCTAAAGTGGAGAGGTGTTTAAATGGAATTATTCTAATATCTTGGAGCATTTTTTGTAGATCCTCCAAGTGTCAGAGTTGAAAAGAGCCATGGAGATCATTATTCCAAGGTTTTCCATTTATGGCAAACAAACAAACTGAGGTGCAGAGAGGAAGAGTGCTGTCCTGAAGTCACACAGCATGTTGTTAGTTGACCAAAAAGTTCACACAGCCCCTAATACAGCAACCTCTCCTGAACATGTCTCCATAAATTCTGGAGGGGAATGGTGGTTTGATGAGGGCAGGTAGGCAGAGCCGCAGTATGAGTAGTATGAGCAGATTAGATTATAAAAGGTGTTTTTTCTTAAATACTTAGCCAGACTGTTGTGAAATTCCAACACAGTAAACACAAGTGTCTTCTCTTCTGACTTGGAGCTATTACTGACTTGGTTACAGTATATGGAGGCAAGTCATTCAGTTTGACATCAGTTCCTTTCTGTCTACTTTAGTGACTAATACTAACGGTTTTGAGGTAAAAAAAAAAAAAAAAAAAAAAAGGTCCTTAAGCATTAGTGACAAAGATCTCTAAAGCAGAGAAAATCCTTCCCACCATCTTTCTGTTCTTTCTTTCTTTCTTTCTTTCTTTCTTTCTTTCTTTCTTTCTTTCTTTCTTTCTTTTCTTTTTTTTTTTTTTTTTTTTTTTGTATTTTTCTGATGTGAGAAGCAGGGAGGCAGACAGACAGACTCCCACATGTGCCCAATCAGGATCCACCTGGCATGCCCACCAGTGAGTGATGCTCATCCCATCTGGGGCATTGCTCCTTTGCAAGCAGAGCCATTCTAGAGCCTGAGGCGGAGGCCATGGAGCCATCCTCAGTGCCCGGTCCAAGTTTGCTTCAATAGAGTCTTGGCTGTGGGAGGGGAAGAGAGCGCACACGGCTTCTCCTGTGTGCCCTGGCCGGAAATTGAACCTGGGACTTCCACACACCGGCGCCAATTTTCGACCGCTGTAACAACTGGCCAGGGCCTTTCTGTTGTTCCTTAAGTCTCCCTGAGGCAAGTAGCTTCCACTGTTGTAGACACAGACTATTTTTTTGAGAATTCAGCATAGTGGAAGATAGGAAGCCCCAATAAATAGCATTGAAAGAATTAGAGGTTTTAAATGTTTGTGTGTGTGTGCGCGTGTGTGTTTGAATGTGAGCAATATTAGTAACTGCAAATTTATACATCCAAAAATAAGCTATGCATTTACCTTCTATACTACTGTTTTGTGGGAAAGAGAAAGAAAGGATAGGATTTTCAGTATGTGTCATTAACTTTTCATTATCCTTCTGTCTTCTCACAATCATTGTAGCAGCAGCTATACAATGTCTCTCTTATCTGCCATCAGCCATCCCCAAAACACTTACTGAACATGCTTTCCAAATGATAAATGGGGGCTAAAAGACCTCAGTGAGTGAACCTCAGGGGTCATCCATACATCTAGAAATTCCAACGCCTTTGCTCAAAATGACCATGCTTATTCTCAGAAAGGAATGCCTTTTTAATGAAATATGTAGTTATGTGTATATGTATGTATGTATTTTTGGTTTTTTTAAAAAGAAAGAGCAGAAGAAAGTAACGACTGTTATCATATATTAAAAATGCAGCTATTAAAAGTAAGTCCAGTATTCATACCAGGTCAGCAACACAGTGCAGTTTGAGATTTGACGGAACTCCCTCAATCGCTCTAAAACCAGAGTTGGGATGATGAGAAGAATACCTGATGTTTGAATTGCCTTTGCAGCTACATTTCTTAGGGCTTTCAAATTGCTGCCTGCTAACATTTACAGTTCTCTGCAGCAGTAATATACCGCCATGGGATTTGGGAGGAGATCAAAGAAGCAAGAAAGAAATTGTTATTCCCAAATTCTTAACAGGAAAAGATCGGTGCATGTCAAATAGCTTTTAATATCCACAAATCCAATTCGTATACACACAAGGCCATTTCCATTAGTAAAACCTACACTTTCTTCATCAAAAATCTGTTCAACTCCAAAGAGGAAAGAAGCTCTGATGTGAATCTTAATAGTTATAGATGTTAGCCTTCAAACAAACTCCCTTAACTTTTCAAGTCATTGGAAAGTTTCCCATTGGTTACAGAATATAAGTGTGGCTTTTGTTAAAAAAAAAAAAAAAAAAAACTTGCTCTTAAATAACCTCTACTTTTACTTAAATAATAGGTAGATGTAGGACAGGAGAAAATTTTTAAAAAATAACAAAACTGTTCTTTATTTTTGAAATAAGGCTTGACAAGGTTCAGAATAGCATGTATAGCATATGTTATATCTTATCTAAGACCCATATATGCACATATAAAAGAATAAACAAAAATAAATTTAAGCTATTATCTAAAGGGAGCAGAGGGTAGGAGAGGTAGAGATTACAATAAAATCTAGCTTTGTCTAAATGTATCTCATTTTTTTAAGTATCATGTTGGAACCGTGTAAATATTGTACATACTTAACAAATGAATACAAAATAAAAATGGCAGTACATAAAAGGCAGGGAAAAAATGGAAGAAATGCATCTCTGTCTTAAGATGGTGACTTAGCTGCACATGGAAGACGTAATTGGCTCAAACTATAGTACTGTATTGTGGATATATGTACAAGGAACAGTATGAACTGCAAAAACAAATGTTAATTTGCTTTCAGCAATTATATCGATAGATATTACTAATACTATTTTCTGTTATAGTTGGATAAATCAAAATTTGTCAGCAGATGAGATGAAAATGTGAAATGAAGGTGTCAAGCAAAGCCACAAATTGCCCAAATCTGACTGGAATTAGGGAAATATCCTCTCTTAAAAAGATAGAGAGGCCTGACCAGGCGGTAGTGCAGTAGATAGAGCGTCGAACTGGGATGCGGAGGACCCAGGTTCGAGACCCCGAGATCACCAGCTTGAGCATGGGCTCATCTGGCTTGAGCAAAAAGCTCACCAGTTTGGACCCAAGGTCACTGGCTTGAGCAAGGGGTTATTTGGTCTGCTGAAGGCCCGCAGTCAAGGCACATATGAGAAAGCAATCAATGAACAACTAAGGTGTTGCAACAAAAAACTAATGATTGATGCTTCTCACCTCTCTCCGTTTCTGTCTGTCTGTCCCTATCTATCCCTCTCTCTGACTCTCTCTCTGTCTTTGTAAAAATATAAATAAATAAAATAAAATAAAAGATAGAGAGCTATGTTGTAGAACTGGGCATCTAAAACCTGTATAATTAAGTTAACCACTGTCATGCCAATAAAATCAATTTTAAAAAGTAGATATTGATTTCCTAGCTTTGTCCACTGCAAAGGCCAACAGTGTCTGATCAGTTAGTACTGACCACTAGTAATGAGTACCTTCAGTTCACAAACAGTTGTAGTCTCAAAATTTCATTTTCCTTTGAAAAGAAAAAGGGCACTTTGGAGAAATAATTACTTTCAGGTCTGGGGACAGAAACACATGCGATGATCCTGGGGTATCTTACCATACTTGAAAGGAAGTCTACCAAGGAATGAGATAGTGTCAGAAGGACTCAGAAGCTGCCATTGACAAAAAACAATAACAAAAAAAGGCAGAATGTTTGGGCCACAAAGAGACTAAGTGAAATAGATTAAAACAAATAAAATATTTTACAATCCATAAACTCATAAAGATATTTTTAAACAGATATCTCAAATTTTCATTTTTGAACTTTATAGGAGACTACAGTTTAACATAAAGGAGTCAAGATTAACTTTTTATCCTATAAGAACTGTACCTCGTGTGTTCAAGTAATGTGGAAGAAAATCCTTTTTTATAGAATAATTGTAGCTATTAAATGTATGAGTAAATGAATATCAACACTTTGGCACCTTTAATGAAATAGTTAATGATCATCAATGATTTCTAGAACCTTCGGTAAAAAGCTGATAAGGAACTTTAAAATAATTAGATAAGACTTAAAATAACTGAACATACTGATCACTCTTAGCGTCACAGGAAGAGACATAATCAGATGTTAATTTTCTTCTGAAGGGATGAAATATAAAATGGAACACCTCCTATAAAGTATTCTTGCCAAAGAATTGAAATAAACCATCAGTTCATAAAAAATACAGGACCAGAGTAAGATATTAAGCAAAATCCAATCTAAAAATTCAGAAGAAGGAAAATCTGCAGGAATTAATTCCCAGTTTGTTCAACAAATAAGTAACATGCGAGCTCACACATGCATGTACACAGACACGTACACACACACACCAAACAAGCACACACAGAGGAATGGGGAATTGTAAATTAAAATAAATTTCAGAGACGTTTTATCCAGATTGTGTTAGATATTACTTTAAAAAGATATGTAGTAAAATTACATATATTAAACAATCAGAAAATTGAGTATTTGTCTATTTGAAAATAAATGTTAAAGGAAAGTTGTGTGTGTGTGTGTGTGTGTGTGTGTGTGATCTTGTGGTTATATTTTTAAAAAGAGTTCTAACTTTAGAGAGATATATCCATTGAAGTATTATGTTTGAAATGATAAAATTTCTGGCACTGGTTTCAAACTACTCCAGTAGTGTGTGCACATAAGGGAAGTAGGAGGGGAAGGGCAGGTGGAGTAAAGGAAACAAGATCAGTGATACAGTAAAATTTGTTAAAGATGATTCTACTTTACACCAATCCTTCTATCTCTGTATATGTTTGAATATCCCATTATTAAAAGTTTTAACAACTGCTAAGATAGGGCTTAATTCAGACTCCTTAATATATTAAACTAGGCCCTGGCTCAGTGGATAGAGTGACGGCCCAGCATATGGGTGTCCCGGGTTTGATTCCCAGTTAAGGCACACATGAGAAGTGACCATTTGCTTCTCCTCTCCCCCCTTTCTCCCTCGTTCTCTCCTGCAGCTAGTGACTTGATTGGTTTAAACATGGTCCCGGGCACTGAGGATAGCTCTGTTGAAGCATATCAGCCTTGGGCACTAAAAATAACTTAGTACTGGAGCATCAGCCTCAGACAGGGTTGCAGGGTGGATCCCAGTCAGGGTACATGCAGGATTCTGCCTCACTATCTCCCCTCTCCTCACATAAACAAACAAACAGAGTACTTTTTAGAACAAAGGACATAAACCTGCTCAAACTAGCTTATCAGAAAAGAAAAAGAAATGTATTTATGTTACTGAAGAGAGATGGAGCTGGCCCAGTAACTCTATTGTCTCCATGTTCGTGTCTTCCCCTTCTCTCCTCTTCTCCCACTCCCTCTCCTGCTGTATCATCACCTTTCCTGTTCTACCCCTTCCCTCTCTCTTTCAGTGGACTACCCTCTGTGTCTCTGCCTCCTTCCTCCTTTCTGCAGCCAGGAGTATTCCACGAGAAGGGTCTAGAGAAGCATGGTGGGAGACAACGGCAGTGATCCACCATCCCAGGTTAGCCACCCCTGAGATAAAAGCGAGACTCTTTCCCAGTGAAGATCTGATTGGTTTCAGCTGCAGAAAGCGGTGTTGAGTTGATCACCCTCCACAGTCATGGGTGAATCACCTCCAGTCCATTTAGAGACCCTCTCTGGGTGACTTGATCCTAATTTCTCTCTCTTTCATCCCTAATCCCCACTAGCATTTACTTCCCTCAGTGTTCAACAAAAATATCTATTTAAATTTTTTCCTGTATGACCTTTTATACATGTGAGTATCTTTGTAAAATACATATTGTGTTTTTGAAGGTATATAGACATGGCTATATATCTTGTCTGAAAGTAATCTTATTGCCTTTAAAACTATTTTGAAAAATAATAAATACTGTTGGAGTTTATTTACATATAGTAACATACACAGATCTTAAGTATACAGTTAAATGAATCTGACAAATGTATATTCCCATGTAATGGACACCCTATTCAAAACACAGAACATTTCCATCACCCTAGAAAGTTTGCTTCTGTCCTTTTACAGTAAATTCCCCAATTAGATGTAATCACTGTTCTGATTTCTATTACCATAGATTAGCTTGCATGTTCAATAAACTTCATAAACATGGAATCATCTAGCATATAGTCTTTGATGTCTGGCTTCTTTGCAACTTAACATCCGTGAGACTCATCCAAGTTTTTGTATGTATTAGTATATTTAAAATTTTGTATCTTATTGCTGGGTAATATTCCTCAGTAAGACTATAACACTGTTTGTTAAAATAGGTATGTGTGCTTCTAGTCATTTGCTTTTGACTGCTTCACAAAATTCTGCAATACACATTCTATATTTTGCTCTTCCATTCCTCTGATTATGAACACTTAGGATGTTTCCAATAGCCTGTTAGCACAAATAATGCTATGACAAACCTTCGTGAGTGCTTTCCTTTTAAGACCTATGAGAGAGTTCTCTGGAGGTTACAAACATCCCTAACTTCATTAAGAACTGTTTCACCATAGAATTCTTGTGTCCATTTCTGTTCCCCTCAGCAGTGCTTGCAGGCAATAACCACATAATAATCACAAATAGCATTACAATAAGGTAAATAAATGTTAACCAGTCTTCCACATTTAGAGCAGGGTTTTTTCCCTTAGAAATTTTTATCATGAAGGAAATAACCTATACCTTCCTTGTCCAAAATGGTGGCTACTAACTATGCATGGTTATTGAGCATTTGGATAGGTGGTTTGTGTGAATGTTGAACTTTATTTTATATTTTACGTAAATTTTTATTAATTTAAATGTAAGTTAAATAGCCACACATGGCTAGCGGATACTATATTTGGACAGTGCATATTTAGAATCAACCAGGATGATGAGATTGGACTTAGTTTCTGAGACTGATAGGGAATCCCTGGAGAGGGATTCAAGGGATCAACATGGTGTAATTTGTATATTAGCAATATCATTCCAACTGGGGAGACATATGGGTAAAGTGGGGTTCAACAGCAGTAGGAAGTATTATTAGTTAGGATGATGCCGCAGCTAAAAATGATGGTAGCCTGTATAGGAACAGTGGAGAGTGAGAAAACAGACAAAGTCAAGAATTTAAGTAGATATACTTATAGGACTGGGAGACTAACGTGCAACGATGGATCGGAAAAATAAATAAACAATGAATTTGATGTATCTGGCATCGAAAGCAAGATGTACAACTGTGCATGGTTTCTGATGAAGAAGATCCCAAAAATTTCACATGGAAAATCATGTGAAAGTCAAGTAGGTGGGGTGATGGAAACTCGAGGTCTTTTGAATCATGGAAAGATTGTGTGTACAGCTAGATTGTCTCAGAGTCTAAAACTCCATCTGTTGCTTCTCTGGACTCACCAAGGCTTATGCCAAAGGTCACCTAGATCTGTCCCCCCACCATCTTTTGCTCTGTCATAGGCTGACAGAATTCAGCACGAGAGAAATGAAGCAACCTAGAGAAATGTGTAAATATCTGGAAACTCTGAGTTGGACACAGAAGGAAAAGTCTGGGAACTGATTTGCATCCATTGTTTAATGTTGCAGGCAATTAATGATCAGGAGCAGCTGCTATGATTAAACTGTTAAAAATGCCAAAGTAAGTGAAACAGAACATATGGGATAGGTTTTATCTCCAAAATATTGCTTTGAGGATAATATTGACATAATTTGCCTATCATATTTCCCCCCTCTGAAATGATTTGCATAACAGATCCTAGAAATAGGCTCCATATGCATGTTAGTAATTCAGTGGAAAAAGTGTAAATTCAAGCTCATTGATGGAGAGCCAGCTCCAAGAGGAGACATGAATCTACAATTGGAGCCAGGCATCGTCTATTTTCACGATAAGGATACAGTGTGAAGGGAAAGTCAAGAAACAGAAAGAGGGGCAGGGAATGGATTGTCAGTGAGTCCCTCCTGTGTGCTAGCTACTCTACTAGGCACATTATGTCTTTAGTAGACTTTTGAGGTATTTATTAGCAACTCTATTTCATAGATTTGATAACTGAGAGTTAACAGAAGTGGTAATTTGTTCAAGTCCCACAGGTAGAGAGTACCAGACCCAGGATAAAAATTAGTTTTATTTGACTAAAAGAAAAAATGGTTCTTTTCAGACCAAGAAAAAAAAAGAAAGATCTATCTCTGGATTTGAACAAGTGTAATGATTCTCAAAGCGTGGTCTCTGGACTAGGAGCATAGACCTCACGTGGGAGTATTTTGTGAAGATGAACCACTTTAGACCTATTGCGTCAGAAATTCTGGGGGAGGCCCACAAATCTGTGTTTTAACAAGCCCTCTGGGTAATTCTGATGCAGGCTACTGTTCTGGAATCACTGGCTAAGGGAGATTTAATTCATCATATAAGAAGCAGACACCCAGGAGTGCTACAATGGGAGGATCATGGGGAGGGTGCAAAGAAATGTAACACATGTTTTCTACACAAAGAGTAATTGCAGAACGTGCGGGGGGAAATGCAAAACTGAACCGGCAACTGTTCGGTTTAGTAGAAAGAATGCTAAATATGTCCTTTTGAATCCTTGTTTACAGTCCCATGTCCAATAGAATGTGTAGGTTGGCTTTGGCGAAATCAGTTTAGCTTCTCTGTATTTCCTTTTCATCTCGATTAAAATGACAATGGTGGTGGTAATGATAGTTAGTGAATTTTCACAACCTGTTAGAGGTTACAATGCCTTTCTATTATTTTAGAGGAAGTTGGAACAGTGATTAGCCAAAAATGAAAGGTGTTAAGCTTACAAAATCTCCAATATTCCTTCTAGATTGACATTCTAATAGACTTTCCATATAGCTAAACTGAACATATACAGAATTCTAGATGACCAAGTCAATGGTTCTGAAACATGGCCGCCCTTCAGAATCACCTAGAACAGGGGTCGGGAACCATTTTAGCTGAGCCATGAACGCCACATATTTTAAAATGTAATTCTGTGAGAGCCATACAATATGTTTAACACTAAATACAAGTAAATATGTGCATTTTATGTAAGACCAACACTTTTAAAGTACAATAAGTCTCTGAATTCTTTTTAATAACGTTGTTATGCTGTTGCTAACCAATGATGAATAAAGTACTTCTTACCATTAATGTGACTTCTGGTACTGTATAGTTTTGCTGATGGCTTTGTAGTCTGGTTGATACGTGGTGAGGTTAAACTTCATGCAGGTGTTGAGACTTCCATCCATTAAACGTGATCATAGGTCAGTCTTAACATTCTTTAGATGTGAGAAAGACTGCTCACATGCATACATAGAGCCAAATATTGTCAGTACAGCAATACTCACACGTTGCAGTGTGTGGTATGTGATGGGAAATGCATTCCAAGTTTTGACAATCAGCTGGTCCACGGGTTGAAGTTTTCTTCATTTCTCCCCACTTGTGTTTGCTCACCAACTCTGCTTGCTGTCATGCAAGTCTTTCCAAATCTTCATTCAGTGACTTGAACTTATTCACCCACATGTCTGAGGCCTTCAGTTCAGTGGCTTGTAGCTCAAAATCTCTGATGGAGACACCGGGGATGTAACACAGGTCAGTGCTGTCCACTGCACACTCGTGTGGATGGGTGATGAACTTAAAAAGATGAGTGCACTCATGACATTCAACAAAGTGTGCTTTGAATGACTGCAGGAGATTAGATGTGAAGCCCGCTAGCTGCTGGAGATCAAGATGTTGAGCAGGGTCACTTGCTGTGCATGCATCTTTAAACTCTCCCAGTTTTTCAAAGTGTAGTAAATGACCTGTTTCAGTGTCGCCAATGAAGAGTTCCAGCTTGTTTTCAAATGCAAACACTGCTTGTTGAAGGGATAAGACTGTATTTCCAATGCCTTGCATTTTCACATTGAACTGGTTCAGAAGTTCAGTCATGTCCACGAGATAGTAGAACTTCAGGAGCCACTCAGTGTTAGCTAACTCAGTATGCTCAACATTTTTCATTTCAAAAAAAGTCCAGATTAAAAAAAAAAAGTCCAGATTTTCCTCAGACAAGCCACGAAATGGCTGAGCACCTTCCCTCTTGACAACCAATGCACATTGCTATGCAGAATCAGACCAGGATAATTATTCCCAACTTCATCCAGCAGTGTTTTAAATTGGCGATCATTTAAAGCTCGGGCAACAATAAAGTTGCAGATGCAGTTACCACTTGAATGACCAGTGACATCACCTCACCAAGCTGCTCACCACACATCTGAGCACAAAGCGCCTCCTGATGTAGGATGCAGTGAAAACTTAGAATGGGTCTCTTTTCATGTTCATGAAGAAGCGTTACAAATCCTCTGTTCTTCCCCACCATGCACGGAGCACCATCAGTAGACACCAAAATAAGTTTATCCATTGGTAGATGTTTTCTTTAGTGAACTCAGTGAAAGACTGAAATAAATTCTCCCCTCTTGTTTCTTTCATAGGCAAAACAGCAAGACTTTCCTCACGTAGTATGTCACTGACAGCATGCCTTGCAATCAGGCTGAGCTAGGATAAATGCTTATGTCTGTTGACTCATCCAAAGTGAGAGAAAAGAATGGCTCTGCATTTATGTCCTTCCCTGTGTTGCCTCAATTTGATTTGCCATCATGATGGTATGATCGTGAACAGCTCTTGCCAACAGAGGCATGCCTTTTATTTGTTTATCTTGTCTTTATCCGAAAAGTCGTCAGAAAGTTCACTGGCAACATCAAGCATGAATGCTTTGGCATACTCCCCATCTGTGAATGGCTTTCCGTTTCTCACAATTGCTAAAGCACCAGCAAAGCTAGCCGAATTCCAGTCACCTTGTTAGGTCCAAACACGGAGTTGCTGCTGACTAGCTTGCACTCTGCACAGTAGCTCTTGACATGCTTTCTTCCTGCTGTCTCCAGCTGGATATTTCTATGCAAATGTAGTATGGTGTGTGTTGAAGTGCTGCTTTATATTTGACCGTTTCATCGATGCAATTTTATCATTGCATATTAGACACACTGCAGAACCTGATCTCTTCACAAAGGCAAATTCCTCTGTCCATTCCTGCTGAAAAGTACAATGCTCCTCATCTTTTTTTTTTTAGCCATCTTCTTCGTAAAAAGGGTTTCTACAATTAGCTAGCTTACTAGTTGATTAAAAGGAGGGAAACTTACTTCCTGAACTCACAACAACCCATGTACGTTAACGCATTATTCAATAAAAATTTGGTGTTCTCACAGAGGACAGCTGTGATTGGCTCCAACCACCCGCAACCATGAATATGAGGGGTAGGAAATAAATGGATTGTAATACATGAGAATGTTTTATATTTTTAATGTTATTATTTTTTTTATTAAAGCTTTGTCTGCGAGCCAGATGCAGTCATCAAAAGAGCCACATCTGGCTCACGAGCCATAGGTTCCCGACCCCTGACCTAGAAGATGAATAGAAAGTAAAAATATCCAGACATTTCTCCAGAGCAATATACTCTGCTCACATCCCATGTATGTGCCCTGTAAAGAGAAAGAGTTATAATCCCTTTCAGATGATTCTAACATGTTTTCAAAGTTGAGAAGTGTAGCCCTAAATATTCAGTGAATCTAGATGGAGAAAGCACAGTGGCCAACAGTAGTTTGTGGAGGAGGTAGGATGATAGTCTAGCTATCTATCTTCAGTGACTCTCCATCATCTGTGGAGAAAACCTAGTTTACTTAGCCTGGAACTCAAAACCTTCTATGCTCTACTTCCTGAGTATATTTTCTGCTTCCTGTTTCATGAATCACTTCTGTAAACTCTAGCTTTGTCCAGATTAATCTCTGCTTCTCTCCAGGTATACCCAGAGCTATACATCCTCTGTAGTTTCACTAGTGCTATTTCCTAGACCTGGTTTTGTCTAGTGAAAGTGCTTCCTTATTCCAGAGCACAATTCTAGTGTTAGATCCTCCTTAAGTCTGCTCAGATGCCATCATCTGGTGATCCTCTCTCCTTTCTCTGATGACATCTCTCATTCAATATTGTATTCATCAGGAGATTATTGACTGCATACCAGAATGCCTTGGTCTCAAATAGCTTCAGTAATAAAGACATTGTATTATCTCACAAGTCCCTAGTACGATGGCTGCATGGTCAGTTGATTTAATAGCTCCACAACATCACAAAAGATTCGGGTCCATTCCACCTTCTTCATCTTCCAGGCTACACTTAGTGCCCTTGGTAAATTGAAAATAGCCACCACAGTGCGAAGTGCTACTTACAGGCATAAATACGTCCAGTGGGTAAAAAGAGCTTTTGTTGATGTTGGTTTCTTTTTAAGAACAAAGAAGCCTTTCCAAGAATCTGACCATCAGACCTCTTCTCATATTTCATTGGCCAAAATTATGTCACATGCTCATTCCTAAACCACTCATTGGCAAGAGCAATGCAGTTTTGGTGACTGGCTCATTGAAACACCTGCTTAACAGAAAAATTTCCTGAACAAAATTTCAGTGCTCTTAGAAAGGAGGACTGATGGTAATTGGTGGATGGGGCTTGGCTAAACTGCTAACCCTTCTCTAGCAAGCAGACCCTTTCACTTTATACAATAGCTGATTTTCCCGATATTCTATTTTCCCTATTTATACTCAAGTCTCCTCAAGGACAAGTGTTTGTTTTCTGTTTAAAAGCATGAGCGTTGGAGTTAGACACATCTCAGTCAAAATTAAGGCAATAGACACATCTGATTTTAGCACCTGAAGTCACATGTCCTCAGAAACCCCTTGTCCTAGGCAAACCAGGACAGTTTGTCACCCTCACTGAAATCCCCTCTCTGCTATATACTGGATGCAGGATTTGGAAGTCAAGTCATTAATCCCTCGTGTTCCATTCAAGAACAAGCCCTCGAATGCCCACTATGTGCTAAGCACTGTTTTAGAAAGCTCTCCTTGTTTTTTCGGACTGCTCTGGCATTAGCTTGCTAATTTCCCGCAATCCTGCCGAAGCTGCCCTCGGGCTGCCTTGTGCATGACCCCCTCTCTGTCCCCCATCACTCACAGATGACGTCAGAGGAAGCCTGGCCGCCTAAGGAACGGGGCTTGGGAAATCCCCAGGCGTTTTCAGACACTGTTTCTGGACTGAAAAACAAAAACACCCAAGAAACAGCCAAGGGTCCCAATCTGCTCAGGGAACATGTTGTCCTCTCCTGTTTTCAGGACCATTTCTTGGACAAGCAGCAGCTCTGTTTGCTGGACTTTTGGCCCCATGCAGTCACTGTGAGGCAAGGCACATCTCACACAAATGGGCCAGTGAAATGAACTAATTGCGGCTTTCAATGAATGCTGTTTGTGTCTCCTGGGCGCTGCTGGCTGGGATGTGAGGAGCGAGAGCTAGTGCACCTGACACTGTGGCTCTGTCCACAAAGTGGAGACAGATAGCACAGGAGTGGGGCAGCCCCTTCCTGTTTCCTCTTCCTAATGATGAGTGAACACTTGATGCACATACCGTTTTCAACAAGACCTGCTGGAAATCCCTTCCCATTGCTAGAACTTAACTGTTGAGGACTGAGGTTGTCCTTAAATGAGATTTCCTATAGCCGTGTCCATCATAATCTGTTTCAAGCATATCATCTGTTTTCTCTTCACAAGGACTTTCAGAAACAGATACAACTAGTATTCCCACTATGGAGAGGAGCAAAGTATAACTCAGACGGGTGAGATTCCAGTCACAGGACTAAAATGTGCAAGGCCAGTGTGAGCACCTACGTCTCCTCTCTTTATAGCTAGAGCTATTTCATCACATGCTGTTAATTTTAGCCTTTTGAGGTGGATTATTGACCCCTGAAATACATTCTTTCAAGTTATTTTAAAATAGAAAATATAAGAATATTATTTTTTTAACACTTCACACCAACCTTTTATACTAGTGAGTAGACTCCAACAGCTGGACCTAGAATTTAATTTTTTAAGTCAGATTGTTTGTTTGGGTTGTGGTTTTCTGTTTGTTTTGTTTTTGTTCTTTTTGTCCTCATTCGCTGATGCTCAGTTTCCAAACACTTGGTGAAGTTGCCAGGGGACCTACCTCTCCAATTTCTTCACCACCAGTCCTCATTCAGTTTTTAGTTTTGAATGTTTTAATAAGCCAACCAGATAGTCACACGTTATTAAGTTCTTATATGAAGAGTAACTAAGCTCTGCTCATGAACCAAAGGGGTTATTTTACGCCTAAGTGATGGGGATTTGTGTTAGTAGGCACTTTTGATTATCCAAGAAGATGCTTTCTTGGTTAAGTATATTGGGTGACGCATATGCTTTTCTGGAATCAGAGTTCTAGTGCAGGCTCTACCGTATTCTAACATCGACCTTGGGCATCCGTTTAGCCTTCTACAATTCATTTTCCTAATGAGCAACAGGGGGAATATGCACATGTTGATTGCAAATATTATGAGACATAATGTAAGAGGACAAACTTTTAGCAACTGGCTGCTCCCTGGTGCAAGCTCTGTCAGTGATAGCTACACTCTGAATTATTATTGGGGGTTGCTATTTATAGCTTTATGTCAGCTGCTTTATGTCGCCTTTCATTGTCTATCCCTAGGTCACAGGCTGTGTTAGAAGTAGTTATTTTAGGAAAAGTGAGATATTGTGCTTATAAATAGGTCTGCATGTTCACAGTGCCATTTCTAGAAAGATCTCTCATGCCCTTTCTTGTCCAGGGAGGTAGAAGACTACAGTTTTGCCTTAAATGACACATATTCAGATGACCTGCGTCCAAGTTTCAATCTTCAAATGTGCCTGTGATTCAGTCTCCAATCCCTTGTCATATTGCCATTTTCCTTCATTCCTGTGCTCTCTTTTATCAAATATTTTTCAGTACTGAGCCAGTTTTGCATCTCTTTTCTTTTTTGATTCTTTCCAGCCCTTCCTGTGGATCTCACCTTCTACCCCAAGGAGGTAATCAAGGTACTTTCACAGACAAAACATTTCCCACACCGAGAAGTTTTGTGCCAGCTGTTAAGTTCATGTACACAATAGCCTCCCTCTACAATTAGAACAGAAGTATGTATATAATCCAGGAGGTTACTAGCTACCTGAGTCATATTTAGAGTCAGGGCAGGAAGTTACAAAGGGCTCCACTAAGCATATATTATTTGAGCTGAAACTTGAAAGATGATATAGCCAGGTAGTTAGGCCTAGGTCACTGCTCTCCTAAGTACTATTTCAGGCCACAATGAGGTAGACCCAATTAGATGAACTCCTTGCATGCTGAGGGAACATTCACCACCAGCAAGGAGCATTATAGTTAATAGAAGTTGCAAAATCAGTGAGGGGCCCATAAAAGGTGAGGATAGGACATGTTACTGGACATTTGCTCTGGTTTAGAAAATAGTGTTGTGTGCTCATTAAAACAACATCAAAACCAGAGACCCTCCAGGAAGTCCCAGTAACCAAGGTCATCAATATTAAGAAAGCAGAGCCCGAGTCCCTGGGCAGATGCTCTGTCCTGTGAAAGCCTCATTTAAAAATATTGATGAATTGATCTATACTTGTTTTTTAATGCTTGAAGCACTGGTGGTTGTGCTTATGTAATTGCAAAGAGGAGGCAGGAAGTAGAAGGGAGACCTTAATCACTATTCATTCAGAAAGTGGTTTGACAAACAAAAGGACAGACCCATGGCAGAGAGAATTGAGGATTGCAAAGTTCTGTTGTACCTGGAAGCACCAGACTGGGGGAAACAGGTTTTATATTTGGGAGGGATATCAAAGTAAATCTCAAGAGGTCTAACAGCTAAGGGCTGAAATATTCCTGTAAATCTGACATTGTATCCGCGTCGGCTGAAGCAGCAGACACGATGACTATCTGGGCCCAGGTTCTTTATTAGCCATCTGGTCATCCACACTTGAGCTTCTGGACCATCTTTGACTCCCTTTATCTCTCATTGATTTAATCCCTTCATTCTGTAAGTCACCTCTCCCAAATATGTCTCTGTTCCACTGCATTTACTTTCTCACAATCGGTGCTACCCTGGCACAAGTCCTGCTACATTTTTGCCTCTGTGTTCTGGCTCGTTTCTTAGACTTTGTCTTGCATCCAAATCCCTGAGGATCTGTTCAATTGCAGATGCTGATGCAGTAGGTCCAGGACGAGACCTGGGATTCTGCATTTCTAACAGGCTCCCAAGTGATGTCTATGTTGCTGGTCAAAGAACACACTCCCAGTAGCGAGGCACTAGGGGAAACCCTGCTCTTGAACCCTCCACAGCCTGTGTTCCTACACTACTCCAGGCAGCTTCCTAAAGGGTTTGGGGAATAGACTTTCTCTATGGGACTCCGAAAGATGAAACAAAGACCACTGGATGGAAGTAGAACAAAATCTTAATATCTGGAGCATGATTCTAACATCAAGTGCTGATGAATAATAATACCTGTCTTATGAGAAGAGTACCCCATTATTATAAATATGCACACAGAGACCAAGCAGTATCTTTTGAATACTTTACTATAAACATTTCAAACATAAAGGAGCATTAGAAGAAATGTACGTTAAAAGCCATATTCCTGTATTCTAGATTCTATAATCACATTAGTATACTTGCTTTATCATATATCTATTCTTCCATCTATTTATGTTGCAAAACAGAGGTATTTTTATTTTAGTGCATTCAAAGTGAGTTGCAGACATTGGTATACTTTCCTTTAAATAGTTTAGTCTGCTTATAATTAACTAGGGTTTTGTATTCATTTGTGTGCAGGGGAGTAAGATTTAAATACAGTGGATGCACAAATTCTAAGTGTACTGTGAATGAACTTGACAAATGCACACACCTGCATGGCCCCAAATCCCTGTGATGACATACAGCTTTACCAGTATGCCAGAGCGTGTTCCCACGTCCCTCCAGTGTCAGTCCCCACCCCAACCCTGAAAGCAACCACTCTTCTGAACTGTCCCAGCTGTCATTCAGAATGGCCTCTCCTAGACTTTCATATCAATAGAATTATAAGGTATCTGCTCTTTTCTGCAAAGCTTATTTCATGCTGCACATATTTGTGAGATTCGCCTAGGCGGTTTCATGTATCCATCATCTGTTCCTTTCTCTCTTTGCTGCTTTTTCAAAATTGAGGTATAATTTATATGATATACCATAAATCTACCCTTTAAAGTTACAAATCAGTGGGTTTTAGTATATTCACAAAGTTATACAATCCTCACCCCTCTCTAAATTCATGACATTTTCATCACCACCAAGAAAGGACCCTGTACACTTAGGCAGTCTACTCCCTGTTCCCCTGTTCTCCCCTTGGCCTCCAGCAGCCACTGTTCTACCTTATGTCTCTATGGATTCTTTTCATTCTGGACATTGTATATTCTTAAAATGTATGTATTTTAAGTATGTGCTGTCCCTAGCCAGTTGGCTCACTGGTAGAGCATTGGCCCAGCATGTGGATATCCTGGGTTTGATTCCCAGTCAGGGCACATAGGAGAAGCACCCATTTGCCTCTCCACCCTCCCCCCTCTCAATATATATATATATATCTTTCTCTTTCCCCCTTCTGCAGTCATGGCTTCATTGGAGTGAGTTTGCCCTGGGCGCTGAGGATGGCCCCATGTCCTCCGCCTCAGGCACTAAGAAAAGCTCAGTTGGAGCAACAGAACAAGGGCCCCAGACGGGCAGAGCATCGCCCCTTAGTGGACTTGCCAGTTGGATCCGGGTTGAGGAAAATGCAGAAGTCTGTCTCTGCCTCCTCTCCTCTTACTGAATAAAAAAAGAAGAAGAAGAAAGAAAAGAAGTGTGTGCTTATCACAATTTATATTTTTTATTCTCCTATTGATGTCAGCCTTGCTTGTTTTTAGCTTTTAGCTATTTTGCATAAAATTTTTATAAATATTCATGCAGAAGGTGTTTTGCGGACATATGTTTTCATATTTCTTGGGTCAGTGCCTAAGAGTAGATTACTGCTTCACAGTACAGGTGATGTTTCATTCTATAAGAAACTTCCAAAAATATTTTCAAAGTCATTGTACCATCTTATATTCCCAGAAATAATGCATGAGCCTTTCAGTGGCTCTACATGCTTACTATGTAGTATTGTCAATTTGGGGGGTGGGGGTGGGGACACTATTCTGGTGAGTCCAGCAACATTTAACAGGAATATGTAGCAAGGATTCCTATAGAATGAGGAGCTTGAACAAGGATGTCCCCACAGACCTCAATGTTCCCAGGTTTCAATTCAAGGTACATGTGCCCCTACATTAGTTTTATGTTGCTGCCATAGCAAACTACCACCAACACAATGGATTAAAACAATACACATTTATGTCATATGGTATTATTAACTAAAGCCACCATGTTGTATGTTACATCCTATTTATTTCATAACTAGAAGTTTGTATTTTGTGACTTTCACGCATTATCAGGTATAGTCAATTTTACTCGAGTGCATATTTAAAAGTTGGTAAGAGAGTAAATCTTGAAAGTACTCATCACAAGAGAAAGAATTTGTAATTATGTCTAATCACAGTTATTAAACTAGATTTATTGTGATCATTTTGCAATAAATACAAATAAATTATATGTTGACTATATCTCATTAAAGAACACACACAAATTTCAAACTCATTCAGGTTGTTGATAGAGTCCAGCTCCTGGAGGTTGGAGAACTGGTGCCCCTGTTTGCTTTCCGGCTATCAGTTGTGGGACCCCTTTGGTTCCTGGAGGCTCTTTCTTGCTCTTGCTTGTGGCCCCTACATCACAGACCCACTGATTGTTTGGGGGTTGTTCTCATGACTGCAGTCTCTCTGACTTACCTGCTGCTACAGCACTTCTGCTTCTAGCTGAAGAAAGTTCTCTGCTTTCAAGGGCCCATGTCATTGAGATTTGCCAGGATAATTGTCCTATCTTAAAATCTGTAACCTTCCTCACATCTGCAAAGACTCTTTTGGCATGTAATATAACATATTCACATGAGTAGGGATTCGGACATAGACATCTTTGGGGAGCCATTATTCTGTCTACCATAGCTCTGTTAGGTGACTAATGCCCTGACTTCTCATAGATGAAGAGGTTTGGAATTTCGAGTTTCATCCTCCTCAGTCTCCTCTACTTCCCCCCACCCCGCAACCTCTGTTAACAATCTGTTAACTCTGATGATATGTTCCTGGTATTTTATGTAACTGGGTCAAGAACAACTTAATACAGAATACTGCAGTTTCACTTGGGGGTTAAAAGAATGCTGCTTAATAGGAGTGTAAGAATTCCATAAGTTAATTAACACAAGTAAAAGTCTGTGGGATTGTGCCTGTCACAAAGTAACCAACCTGTAAGGGCAGTAGTGTCATCTCAACTCTGCTAGTGAACCTTCACATGCACAAGTCACCCTTTCATCCCAGCCTCAGTTTTATCTTTTATGATACCTATGTTTACTGTTCTTCATTTGTACCATCATTCTTTACCCTTTTCCGTCAGCCCTCTGACCTCAGAGGCTGGCTCCTATGCACTGTATCAGTGAGGCCGCTTGTGCACTGATGTTCAATCAGTTGTGTTTGGCCAATAGGAGGTACTGACAAGGAGTTGAAGGGAGGAAGAAAACTCAGGTGGAGATGTTTATTCTTCTGCTCCCTGTCAGGCTACAGGTGAGCATTTGTTAGTCCTTTATATAAAGGTTAGAGCCCTTGTCCAAGGTCACGTCCTGCAACCATAGTTTGCTCTCTCTAGGCCCCAATAACAGTGTCTCTTCCATGCACCCCCTCAGGACTGTGGGCACTAATAGCTCCCTGCTGTTGCTAGCCATGTGGTGCCACACCACCTCTTCTTGGTTCCTTGGATCATGACTGTGCCTTCATAAGTCATCTCTTCATTAGCCTTTCCTGAATTATCCCTGTTAAGTGCCATGTTGATCCTACCTGAGAAAGGGAGTTGTACTAGACCATTTCTGTGGGTCCTTACCTATCTGTAATGTTGTAACTCCTTGGTCCTCAACATTTGTCAACTCTCCACAATTCAAAGTATATTGACATTTACTTTCGTTTATTTTATAAAAGTGTTGAAGAACACAAAGAAGTAATGACCTATGGGGGTCTTTGAGACTCTCATACTTTCAGTCATTCATTCACAAATAATTGTGTACTCGCCAATGGAACCAAGCACATGGAAAAAGTCAAGATAAGTCAACATAATTTGGATAAATGAATGACTCATTGAAGCAATGCATGAATGAACAAACAAATTTTTGCAGGTGTATTTTGCTTTCACAAAGAGTTAGAAGCAGACACAGGTTGATACAAACATGGGCAGATCCAGGGGCTAGGATATTGGCTGGAATTCCTGGATGGGAGTGTTTCCAGGAAGAAGAGGTACGTGGTGCAAGCGGAGTTTGACAAGCCTCCACCGCCACCCTCTAAGCCCTTTCCTACTGGCAGGCACAGAATGTTCCTATGCAGGGAAATGACCTGTGTTTCAGGATTCTTCAGGATTACATCTGTTATCAAGTGGATTGGCAGGGATTATGCTTGTTATTATATGGCTATGGTGAGAATGCCAGGACAAGGCACAATTCTCACCTAGAACAATAGCGTGGTGAAAAAAAATCTGACTTTACCCAGGAAATGCAAGGACATTCTCACAGCAAATAGTTATCCTTCCCTTAATAATGCCATTATTAACATGTATTATTTTTTTCATAGAATATTTAAGCTTCATAACTGCTATACGAGGGAGGTATTAGTAATCTCACGGATTGAAACACTGAGAGTCAAAGTTCACCTGATTCAAGGTCAGTTGCAGAGACCAGCTTGGCAATGGATGTGCAAGAAAGGAAGGTACTGCAGGACTTAAGAAAAAAAACCCACAAGACACAATGTACAGAAAATATGGGTACAGGGGACTCCCAGCCTCTAGGACTGAGAGCCCAGATCTCTGCAGCCTCATCGTATTTATTTGTTTCTTTAATCAGCAAGCAAGTTAGCAACACTTAGGCTCAGGAATAGAGAAGGATGATTAACTAATACCTTTCAGGTATGCAGGAAATGGCTATAGGAATCAGCTGCTTCCTTTAAACAATCATATCAGTGCTTGCCGGGGCAGCGCTCTGCCCTTGCAGGACTTGGCGTTCCAAAGTCTGCTCCAAAGACTTGTTTCAGGGCAGCAGTGTAATCCCTGACCATTTTCCTGCAGCCATTATTAACGTGTATTTTTCCTTCTATAGAATATTATATTTAAGCTTCATAGCTGCTATACGAGGCATGTATTAGTAATCTCACTTACCGATTGAAAAACTGAGAGTCAAAGGTCACCTGATTCAATGTCACAGAGCAGATGTGTAGCTGAGCTGGTACTGAGCAGCAGGCATCTGACTTCAGATACCTTCCTCCTGACCTGCTATCAAAGTACCACAAACATTGCTAGTTATTCGCATCCATGTAGTGGTTAGGACAAACATTATGTTTTGCCAATTACTTTTGTCATCTTTCTATGAACTTTATTTTCTTTCTGGATAACGAACACTTTAAGAACTGATTCACCTAAAATGTTGGAATTTATAACTGCCTCCTTTCTCATTATTTTAGTTCAAATTTATATTTTCTTTCTCTGAATTCCAAAAATGCATCTCCCTTGCATTCTGGAGTAGCTAAAGCTCTGCATTTCAACTTAGAAACTAGCAGCCACAGTCTTGACCCATAGTTCACCTGTGTAACCTCGGCTAAAAGTTCCAATGATCTGATTATCAATTTAATCACCCACCAACTGGGCATAATTGTCCCATCCAGTTCAAGGGTCGGTGGGGGTCACATGGGAATATGGATGTGAGAGTACTTTGTAGATTATAAGACACAATGAAAATGTAACAGGCCTGTAGGTTATTTTTGTGATTTCTCCCATTCAACACGTTGTGGGTGGTTTATTTCTCTCTCTATTTCCAATCTGTCACACAAACTAGGGAAGGCAAGTTTGCTTATCCTGCATTTCTTCCTTCTTTCCTACCTCTTTCTTCTTTCCTTGCTTTTTTCAACCTCCCTACCTCCCTTATTCCTCCTCTTTATGCTCTCCCCAAAATCCTTGTTAGACATTGTCATAGACTTAGCACCAAGACCCAGCATACAAGAACAAATGAGCCATAGTCCCAGCTGTGAGGAAGCCTACAACTGATCACTAGGATTGCACAGATCCATGCAGGGATCAACAGAGAAATGGGTCAGCTAAAACCCATGCAAGGGGACTGCAGAGAAGAGCTGGACCCCTCACTTGCCTATTCCAAGACAGTATTCTCTCTACCCTTTTATAGGTTTCCTCTGGGAAAAATAACACTTCTAAGCCAGTGTTTCCCAGGGCGGAAGGAGGCCAGTGACTGTTATCTTCATATCTTTTCATACTGTCTTTTCATGCCCCTTCCCCCAGTACTCCTATCCTATAGATAAGGACAGAGGGTTCAGGAAGATGAGGCGCTTTGTCCCAGGCATAGAGCTAGGCAATGGAAAAACTCGGTTTTCACTCCAGGCCAGTTGACCTTTAAAAATGTTAAGGCAGAGTCATCTTTAAGCACAATAGAGAGTTAAGTGAAAGCAATTGGCTAAATTTTATAAGCTAGGAGAGCCTGTCTTTCATACTCTTAGCGCCTCAAACCCTCTATGTCTGCTCCTTTAAAACAGCCATAGGTTACTGTTAATATGGGTATTTTAGTCACTGTTTCCCTTCCTCGAAGCTATCCACTTGGTGCCTGTCTGGGGACGCAGTTACATGGAACTGTGGATGTCCTTTGAAACTGTCTCACGCCTTCCTTTCCAGTTCAACAGAAACCGAGTCCAGCCCCCAGAGTCGTAGCAGCCTATGGAAAATTCCGACACTGTATGTTCTCGTAATTTTTGGAACTCTGTAAATATTTGAGTCAGTAGATCTTAATCCATAAACACAGCTGTACTTAAAAAACCCTGATGGGGAGTTATTATAATTTAAACAATTGGGTAACAAAACAAATCAATGTTAATCATTTTCGTTTTCTAAGGACAATGGATCCAGACTTCTCATAAAACTGACATAATGAGCTTCACAATTGCATCCACAAATAAACTTACAAATGCTAAAATAAACCATTCTCAACTTTTTAAGGACATTATAAAAAGAAAGTGAGGTGGGGGAGGGCCAGGAAAGGGAAGAAAAACAAAGCAGCTTGAGCAAGACCAAGGCACTTAGCTCGGTGATGCCCAGGAGGCCTCCAAAGATAAACATGAAGGGAGAGCACCCTCTCAGGGCCTGCTGCTCTGTCTGAGGGACATTGTGAATGACTGTGGGTCAGGGATTATTCTTGTTTCTACCAGGGCTACCTTTCACTCTGCAGACAAACTCTCTCTTTGCTGCAGTGTACAGAAAGGCTCAGAATATACAAAGAATATACAATTTATTCCCATGCATGCTCTTGTGTGTCAAGAACCATGCTAGACACCGGGGGAGTATGTAAAAAATCAGATAGAGCCCCTGCCCTGAAGGGAATCATAGTGTAAAATCAGAGACAAGAAATTTACCACAAGTGAATTTCTAAGTTAACAAATAAGCCAATAGTTTGCATGAGAAAGAAAGTGAATGGAGTTCTAAAACTTTGGAGGGTATTTCAAGCTAGAAAGTTGAAGATGGTATTTGGAGGTGAGGCTGGATAACCACTGGGGTCTTCTTGGAAGAAGAGACCCATGGGCTTAGGGTGTAAACAAGCAGAGAGTGAGGACTCAGCAGAGGGAGCCAAAGAGCACTAGTAGGAGACATGGGTAATAGTTGGACTGGGACTTGGGGAGAGTGAAGGAGACCGGGCAGTGCTAAGGCTGGCAGGGTAAAGCACCCACAGCAGCAAAGGCCCTGGGGTTTGGGGCTTGGTGGGTTATAACCTGTTCTATTGTTGCTTGGGACACACAGCCTAATGTTGGTAAAGACTTGATCAGAGTTGGGATGGGAAAGATTTATTGGGCAAAGTATTAAAACAGATTGAGATAGAAAAAATGGAGTGAAGTGATTTAGGGAAAGGTCATCCGGCCCTAGATCATGACAATAGCAAATGGGTGGAGAGAAGAAAAATTGATGTGAGAGGTATTCGAAGGGTAAAATCAGAAAAATTTGCTGAGTGATTAGATATGGGGAAGAAACAGATTTTCTAAACCAAAAAGAGACAAAGATTTCAATTGGAAGAGGCCATTGGGGTTAAAATACTTAGTGTTTAAATTCAATTAAAAGCACTATTAGAGTTCTAAGTTATTCTTTTTCTCCATATAAGAGACAAGACCTTCCTTACTTCCCCTAAGGGTTTAGTGAAGGTCTTCTCTCTTCCTTCTACTCCCCTCCATCTTGAGTGGGATTGTGCAGCACAGAGAGTATAACCCCACTAAGAACTCACGATGGAGTGACAGTCTAGTATAGTCTCTCTCTTGCTTTGTTCCCTGTGACCACCTTAGTCAATAAGAGGAGAATACATGGGTAAAGCCTCCCAGTCTTCACTTTACAGAAGATAAAACAGAAGTGCACAAAAGACACCTAGATGTTGAATCACACATTTAGAAGCAGATTAAGCACTGGTGTGAGTGGTGGGGATGAAGGGTTGGAGATAAGAGAACCTGGAGATGATCAGGCTTAGACCAGTAAGAAGTCTTAGGTTCTTGTCCCAGTATTTTCACCAAATAGCTGTGTGACCATTGATCTCTCCAACTTTCTGAGCCTCAGCTTTCTAACATCAAAGTGCTTCATAAATGAGAGACCACAGAATGTATATAATTATTAGTAATATCGCTATTTAATTTTGACATTCTTCCTGGGGATATTCTGGAATATATATATTAACCTAAAAGTTAGCATAATTTTTACTTCATATGGCAGGATCAGTGATTATCTAAATTTAGAAGCATGGGAGAGAGGAGGTAAGGAGTAAGAGCTTTTATTCAAGGTCTGCTAGAAAATACATGCCTTTTATGCATTGCCTCGTGTGATTATCGTAATTCCCAATTAACACATGAGTGAACTGAGGTTCGGATACATGAAGTTTCTATTCCCTGTAATACCTGCATTACAATAGAGGTATCTGTGTGAGGAGTAATCAAAGAACAATACTTCAGTGCATTCTTCTGGGCCCTCTGCTGCATCACACAGCACATTGAACTGTACATTTATTAAGAAGTTCCTAAGTGCAAGGGTCTACTATGCACTAGACCGGTGAGTATAATAACTACATCTCTGGATTTGAGTCTAACCTCCTTTACCTAGCCTGCCTGCCTGCATGATCCGGGCTTTGCCTGTTATTCTGCCTCAGCTCTCACCACTCCCCCGACCCCTTCCCTGCAACAGCCAAAGTTCCTCCCATGTTCTCTTTCATTTGTTGTGCTATTCCTCTTGTCATCTAACTGAAATCCGATCATCCTTCATCCCTCAGCCTAGATGTGGCTATACAGGAAAAGCCATCCTGATGCCGCTGACCAGGTTAGGTGCCCAGGGAAATAATTCTCTGTGCTTCTCTTTCACAATGCTTGGGATACTTAGACTTTCTCATCCTTCATTATTGCTTGACTTCCTCTTTCAACAATGATACAGTCACAACTCGCTCCTTTTCTTCCCTTATCCCTCCCTTCCTCTGCTCTTCCTTCCTTCCTTCCTTCCTTCCTTCCTTCCTTCCTTCCTTCCTTCCTTCCTTCTTTCCTTCCTTCCTTCCTTCCTTCCTTCCTTCCTTCCTTCCTTCCTTCCTTCCTTTCTTTTTATCTCCATCTCTATTTCTTTCTTTCTTTCACTCTAGTTTGGCATAGTAGAGGCACAGAACTATGTCTTTGTTATATGAATAACAGATTCAATGAGTGGCACAAAATTTGACAAGGGTCTGAAAAACTAGAGGCAGAATTTGGTAGTGGCAAGTTGAGAAACCAATACATTTTTCTGGTTGACTTTGGATGAAGAAACGTCAGCCAGAATGCAGTAACCACAGCTACAGCTGATCGAGCTATTAAAAAATATAACATTTAATAAGACTCAAAATCAATAGGATGCCTTCTGTGTGCCTAGGCCATTGTTTTCTTTTATTCTATGTATGTTCTAGACCCAAGTCCTATCCTTCTGTCTCTAGGTCTGTTGCTTATTTTACTACTTTCTGCACCATTAATACTCTAAGAGAAATGCAGAATCACTAGAAGAATCGTTGCACGATAGATCAGGTAGCCACAGTAAACCTGGAGTAGGCAATGAAGTCTTGACCTTAACCTCAATGGCTATTCCAGTGTCCAAAGGAATGGGCATATTAGGAAGGCTGAGTGCAGTGAGGGTCATGCCTGGCTCAGAATTTACAAAAGAAAGAGGGGTAGAATGTCGTCAAAATTTCATAACCTGCCCTGTAGAACGTTTCAAAAACCTAGCCAGAGCCTCTGGCCAACTCACATTCCTGTCCTGTTCCCAGAAGTCCCCATTCTGAACTCCTTTCAGTTTGTGGCAGCTCAGCTCCCTCTTCCATGGACCTGGCTGTGCCTCACCTGAGGAAGGAAACCATTCAGAAGCAGCAAGCCATTTCATCCCTCAAATATGCAACTAATCCATGTCAGTCAAGCCCAACCTCTTCCCACCACTGAGATTAAAGAGGACTCTGCAAATCCACCTCTGCCCTCTGGCGCGGTCGGTTTTCATTTCTCTGCTATGTTCCCTCCCCATCGGCGTAAATCGGAGTGGAAGTCGTTGCCTTTTCTCCCTAGTCATGGACTCAGTTCTTCCTTCTGGCTGCTGAGCTGTGGTCTGGACAACCAAGTGATGCCTCCATGTTCATTCTGAGGCAGTGCACTAAATTCATAAAGTTGGTGGGATAAACTCAAGTGAATAAAAATAAAATATGTTATTTTGGGGTTTGGAGAAGAAGGAAAATCATTCTTACAACCTTTTAAAAGTTTTTCTGGGGTTCTGTGCTCATTTTCTTGTGGTATATTATTTGGTGAACTCATACATGTAGAGATGATAAAAGTTATACAATGAGAAAATATACAGATAATATCAGAGTACAGAGAGAAAGCAGGAACTGTGTAACACAGTGAACCCAGGCCTGGTTTAAGAATCAGAACAGACCTGACCTGTGGTGGCGCAGTGGATAAAGCATCGACCTGGGAACACTGAGGTCGCCAGTTCAAAACTCTGCACTGGTCTGGTCAAGGCACATATGGGAGTTGATGCTTCCAGCTCCTCCCCCCTTTCTCTCTCTCTCTCTCTCTCTCTCTCTATGTCTCCTCTATAAAATGAATAAAATAAAATAAATATTTTTTAAAAAATGAAAATAAAATAAATCAGAGCAGGATTTGGGCCATTCCTTACCTCTTGTCTTCAGTTGTTTTTTCCTTTTATAATTACAGTTGAATTAACAGACACCTAAATTCACTCCATACTTATATTCAGTCTTCCTACCATTTCCAGCGCTCACAGATCGAGTAACTTGGGGCAGATTGCTTAATGTCTCTGTGTATATATAAAATATATATATAAAATAAAGAAAGAGAGATGAGTTCTGGTGTGCGGGACATTTCGTACACTGTTTGGTACTCAATAAAGGCCAGTTCTTGGCGGTTTATTGGTGTGGCTTGTAGTGGCGCTGACGGTGATGGCAGTGATGAGATGGTGGTTGTTCAGTTTTATTGTTGGGTTGATGATAGCAGTGATGTCGGTGCAAGTTTTCCTGGGGCTGGTGGTTGCGGAAGTGCGAGCGTTCAGCGATGGTGAGCGGAGGCTAGGCAGTGGCCAGCTGGTGGGGTGAGCGTGAGAGTGGTGAAGGTTTCACTCCAGAAAAGGAGAGGGAATCAGCTCACAAAAGGTGGACCCTGCCTTCATCGCAGGTCACCATTCTGCTTGCCCTGCGTAGGGCTGCAGCTCTAACAGAAGACTTAAAGACATTCCGCCGAATCTCCTACCCTCTCCTCCGGAGAATGTGAGCCCGATGTTCAGAAGTTGAGAAAGTAATTGAGGGTCTTTGAATAAATGAGTACCTATTGAGTGAGGAACTCCTTCACCAGCTCCGTGAATTGCTACCAGCTCGGAGCTCGGGTATTAACATATCTTCAAAATTCATAGAGAAAGCACAGACTAAAGTTAACTAACTCAGTAGGGAGCCTCCTTTACTATCTCCTTGTTAAGATTGAGGACATTCAAAGTCCAATCAGCAGCAGGTGCAAAGCTAAAATAAAATGAAATGGTATGGCTCAGTGTGGGGAAGGTGAGCAGCTCAGGCCAGAGCAGGAAATGAGACTGAAGAAGTCACCTGTGGCCGAATTATGGCTGGTCTTACAGCTCAGGCTAAGGACTGCTGTTCTCCCCTGGGCTGCAGGCAGAAACCCTTTTGTGCGTGCTGGGGGATGATCTGATCTTCACATTTTCAAAACATTATTTCATGTGCAGCGTGGAAAAGAGATTGGTTGAAGGCAGGTGAGACTGGCAAGAGCAAAACCAAATGCCCCTGTGGTTTAGATGAGAAGTGATGCATCCCAAACTGGGGGGAGACCAGGAGAGGAGATTTAAGAGACATGTCGGAAATGAAAC
This sequence comes from Rhynchonycteris naso, assembly GCA_037038555.1. Lineage (NCBI taxonomy): Eukaryota > Metazoa > Chordata > Mammalia > Chiroptera > Emballonuridae > Rhynchonycteris > Rhynchonycteris naso. The sequence continues at coordinate 18,351,465 of CM072996.1, forward strand.
CAACAGATTTTGAAAACGGGATGAGGTTGGACGAGGGTATAGTAAGTACAAGAAGGAGAGAAACCAAAGAAATTGCTTCCATTTCTATTTTAGGCATCTGCTGCAGTGAGTAATAGGAAAGTGGGGGAGACAATGCAGCAAGCTCCCAGTGCCTGGCTGCACCCCTGCAGGAGCTCCTCACGGCCAAGCCGAACAAGCTGAGCGGTGTGGTGGAAAGGCACAGTGCTGGATTAGAATCCGTGGGACAATATGGCCGTCCCTGAGTTCGTGGGTCTATGAAGAGATTTGATTAAATAGACCGATGGGAGTGAACGAGCAGTTCTTTCTTATCAAAGACTTCATGTTAACACAGGCAGAAGGAAAGAAAGCAGTGGAAACTCAGTAGTGAGCCAACAGGATATTTGTGGCCCACAAGTGTTACTAATAGATGCTTAAATCAGTGAGTGAAACTTTGAGGGGAAATAGGAGAGACTGAGTCTCAAAGTAACTCACCCAAGATATTTGCTAACGAATAGTGAAGAGGGTAATAACTGTATAGTAAACCCGCCCTGCAGAGACCACATTCTCCCAAGAGATTGTGAGTAGCATGACTAGTAATAAGACACAGAGATATCATGAACCCAGTGAGATGATGAACTAAGAAGGAAACAACATGCCTTCTGTGATATTTTTGCCCCGAGTGCATGGCCTCAGTCCAGGCACATGACAACACTAAATAAACACAGACCGAGCATCTGTCTACAAAATAATCTATTGATACTCTTCAAAGGTGTCAATGTTGTGAAAGACAAAGACTGGAGAACTGTTATTGACTGTAGGCTAACAAGAAATAACTAAATGTAATGTAAGATCCCCACAGGACTGTGGAACAGAAAAAGAACGTATTGGAAAAACTAGTAAAATTTCAGTAAGGAATTTTGGTCAGTTAATGTTGTAATACCAGTGTTAATTTTCTGATTCTAACCATTGCACTGCAGTTACACGAGACGTTAACATTGGGGGAGTTTGGGTTGGATAAAGAATATATGGAATATCTTTGTCCTATTTTCTCAACTTTTTCACAAGTTTAAAATAGTTCAAAATAATAAATATTTTAACAATATAGATAGTTGACAGAAAACTAGCTGTTTATTCAGAATTTTTTAAATTTTGATTTGGAGGTCGGCATCCTGGTTACAGTACTTGCTCTTCTGTTCACTTCTTGCATGACATAGAACAGGGATCCCCAAAGTAGGGCCCGCGGGCCACATGCAGCCCCCTGAGGCCATTTATCTGGCCCCGCTGCACTTCTGGAAGGGGCACCTCTTTCATTGGTGGTCAGTGAGAGGAGCACAGGATGCATCCGCACCCATAGTTCCCATTGAAATACTGGTCAGTTTGTTGATTTAAATTTACTTGTTCTTTATTTTAAATATTGTATTTGTTCCCATTTTGTTTTCTTACTTTAAAATAAGATATGCGCAGTGTGCATAGGGATTTGTTCATAGATTTTTATAGTCTGGCCCTTCAACGGTCTGAGGGACAGTGAACTGGCCCCCTGTGTAAAAAGTTTGGGGACCCCTGACGTAGAGCATGCTGCTAATGTTTTACCTACACACAAGCAGCAGGCTGGCTTGGGAGGTCTAGGAGTTCTTCCCTGCACTTAGGGATCTATGCTGTACTATTTGGTTTGAGATAATATTGGACTTTAGTCTAGACTCTTTTACTGGCTGGCTAGCTATAAGGCATTGGGTGACTTATTTAATCACTCAAAAATTAATTTTTTTCCCCAGTTTTTAGAAGGATGCTAATAATAGAGCTTACTTCACAAGGTTGCTGTGAGGTTTAAATGAGATAACAAATGGGGAATGCTTAGCTCAGTGCTTTCTACGTGAAGAATGCTTAAAAATAGCAATTATTAATATTTTCCAAATTTTATGCCCCTAAAAGAAGTTAAGGAAAGGAGTATTGAATCACACTTATGCACAGAGACTCTGAGATGGTAATTTTGTTAAATTCTGATTGAAGAGCACAGCTTGCCTACAGTCAGTCATTGGAGACTAAGTGAGGTTTTGGGCGGAGGGTTGAGTTGGGAGTTTATGCACTAATCAGATTGGCTGTAGGGGCTGCTTGTATTTTCTTCTACAAGGCCTTTGGCTGTCACTGCACGCATCCCTCCCTGGCACACCCTGACATTATACGTTCAAACAACCTCAGACAAGGTACTGTGCCCAAACGTGGTTAAGGAGTTAAACTTAGAACAGACGGACAGCCTGACTTCATTTGGCTGCTGAGCTCCGAATCTCACATCCAAACCACAGTGGTTCTCCACGCATTCCCGAAATCGGGGTGGAGGAAGACAAACATTTGAGAAACTCCTACCTGGCATGCCTATTCTCTTTCTATTAGTGATGGTCCCCAGGGACCCTGGAGATGAGCTCATCACTGTTTATGCTGGGCTGGGCCTTGGGTCCACAGAACAGCCTTGGGGTGGACAAACGTCTCTGAGGTCAGGTTTCTGAACCAAAGGATGAAAGCCAGGCTAGTCACAAGGCTAGAGAGAGGTTGCCCTTCCAACCTCAAAGCAGGTTCGGACCTGTCCTTCCACATGCCCAGGGCCACTGCCCGAGTCCAGCTCCTAGCATCTCTCAGCAGAAAATCACAGAAGCCTCCATGCAGGCCCCCCAGGGCCCAGTTCCTCTCTTGCTATTAAAGTCTGCCAGTGGCAATGCCAAGAAGTGGTTTTGGGAAAGCCCCCAGGACACCTCATCACTCTTTTAAGCCCAACCTCCCAAATCATTCCCAAATCAACACACATTCAGAATAAAACCAACTCATTAGCTGAGCAAGTGCCCTGTGGACATGTGCACATCCCTACTGCTCTCCACTTCATAATGCAAACCCAATCATGATACTCCTCTGGTCCCCACCACTTCCAAGGGCCAGCCCCAACTCTGTCACCTGCCATCAGGGGCTGTCCCTGGATCTCCCCTGCCTGTTTTCCCAGTCTGACTTCTCGCTCAGCCCTCACCCCACTCCGTACACATATGCCCGATAGCTACAATCGTAGGGGACTATTTTTACATCTCAACATAATCTGCTCTCTTGTTCCCATCCTGTATACATGCCACACCCTCCTCTGAGAATGCCCTTCCCCAATTTATGATGGGGATCATGGCTCAGGGTTCAAAATCTACATGCAGAGTCCACTCCTAAATGATGTCAGGGGGAGTTCTTAGAAATCAACTGGTCTGCACATATTAGTCACAAGCACTTTTGTCAAGAGGGTACTAGTACGAGTTAATGAGTACCTCACCAGGCATCATGCAGAAAACTTAGTCACATGATTCCCATGTTATACCTAGAAAAACTTGAGTTCAAGCAAGATTAGGCGACTTGCAAAAATACAAACATATAGAACAAAGGAGCTTAGGATTTAAACTAAGCACCAGTGCTACTCTGTGTTCTTATCCAAGGCACTATAATACCTCAAGTCAATGCTATCTCTCCCCATCTTGTTTATACTTGGGGAAACTGAGTCCAAGAGAAGGAAATGCTTTTCTCAAGGACAACCAGTGAATTTATGGAGAGAAAAAAGTAACTTCTATCTCATGACTTCCAAACCTCTAAATTTCCCCCTTGACAGTTTCTGGAAGGGAAGGCAATCAGCAAATGACTCACTGGGCATTGCCTTTACAATACAGGTACTATTATTTATGTCACTGTAGTGGAAAGCTTGAAAGGAAGAAGGCCATCACCTGATACCCATGTAGAGTTCATGCCTGTGAAGATCCTATCAAGGCATTCCTATAAGAAGAGCCACCTCAAGAGTGACAACTTAGGACTATGATCAGAACATCATTTCTCTGAGCTTTGTTTTATGAGCTTCATCATAAAATGGAGTGATGCCCTTTTTTGGGGTTCCTGTGAGGATTAGGTGAGATATTGCACATAAAATCTTTAGCATGAACCCTGAAAACGCACCCTCAAGAAATAATAGCTACCAGTCCCTGTGGTGCCTTCTTTCCAAAGCAATGACCTAAGTGGTCATGGAAAAGTGACAATATACAAGATTTCAAAACTTATAAAACCTTAATTTTTTTTTTTATTCTGAACTCTTCTTCTCACAAGAGCAAAACTAGGGCTGTAGGAGAAAAAGATAGACTAGGTCCAGCTCCACGGTAAATGGTGCCAGAACTCAAAAGGCTGGAAACCTGCTCTCCAACCCAGGCCAGTAGGCTTTGGAGCACAGCAGCTTCTTCTCTGTGCCCACAGACTACACGGTCTTTCTTAGTGGGCAGGGAGAAAACCAATCACGGGTGCCAGCCCTGATCTCTTCTCTGAACCACGAACCTGAATGTGAAACTTAAGTTTACAGCAGATACCATCACCTCTAATGTATATTTCTATGGAGATATAAAAATGTGTATGTGAATTTGTGTATGTGAAGAAAGAAAATAGCTGTGTGAACCCTGAGGGGAGAAAAAGGACACCTACAAAAAAAAAAAAAAAAAAAAAAAAAGACTCCTGGTGGCTAATTGGGCTCAAATAAAAAAGGCAGAGCCTAGCAGCCATTTCTCCTTTGAAGGAGAAGCCTTTGCATTAATCTGTGTGCCTTTGCATTGAAACGCCTGCTTGCCTACACTGTATTTCTGCCATCAGAGCCAGCCCTTCTAAAGGTTTCATGGAATCCTATTTCAACCAATAGGATTGGGGCTTTCCCCATCCGATCAGAACTGTGCAGCTCCAAACAATCAGAGTGGCTCTATTTTGACCAATCAAGACAGTGCCTTTGGACCAGTCAACCTGTGAGAATTTGGAGTCCTCATTTGCATGAGGATGGACCAATCGGGGACCAGCGTTAGAAACTTCTGTGTCTATAAGCCAGGGCACCTATGGCTTGGAGAGCGTACTTGCCACTGAAGACTACATGAAACACCAAACAGGCTCACCCGGGGCAGAGCAGAGTTGACCGTCATGGAGCAGAGTGGACCAGAATAGAGCTGGCTACTCAGAGAAGGGATGGCCCTAGGTCTGCCTGTCCTGAAAGCTGTTCCATGGCCATGCTGTTTTCACAGTCACATTGTAGCACTGTCGTACTGTTTGCACTGAATAAAGTCTCCTTCTCATGGCACCCCAAACTAGGAATTCCTGTGGGCCTTGAATTGGTGGACCATCATTTGACAGCAGAAGGCTAATGGGCATCTGTGGTAAAATTGTCATGAATTCATAGTAAGACCTGAAAATAGAAGTCTTTGTCACCTACTCCACTGACCATGTTATAAGGACCTCTATTGTTAATTCAAAAAGTTCTGACCCTTGTCTGTTCCTTTCACACTCCATGGCTCATTTGCATTACAGGTCCTCGTGCATCCTTTTCATACAATGGGATTTACAGGCACAGATCTTATTTTCTTTCTTTTTTTCTTTCCTCCTCTTTCTCTTCCTCCTTTACATACCCACCCCTTTCCTGCTCCTCCTGGGTCTCTCCAGACCCTCCTTTCCTCCTTCCTCTTCATTTCATCAATAGAATTCAAAGTCTGGCCTCTCTGGGTGATTGATTACCCAAGGACATGCCTTAAAGGCAGCAGATGAAGTGGTGGTTCCTTGATACCTTCATTTGTTTTAAGATTTTGAAATGGTAGCTAGAATTTATTCGACAAGTATTTATTGAGTCTCTATTAAGCACCAGACACAGTGCATGTTGCTTGGGATTTAAGAATGACTTTGTCTTACCATTAACATTTAAAATCTGGTTGGGCTAATCATCTATACTACGTTCATGGATTTATTAATTTTTACATTTTCCACCATTTAAACTTTTATTATTGTCCATCCAAAGATATGACAAGCAATAATAAACACTGTAAATCAATGAATGATCTATACTCTGAAGGACTTCACAGTATAAGATAAAGAGGTCAGACCCTTCCCACCGATGGATTCAGTTTGGTAAAATCCCACAGTGAAAAAAATCACAAGAATCCTGCCCCACCACAGATAAAGAAATCTGTGGTACCCTAAATATGTCCTATATTTTTCCATTGCAAAAGCAGTAGGATTCCTGAAAAAAAAAAAAAAAAAACATACTGGTTAGGCTGTGGAAGAGGTTTTGGGCTATTTGAGCCAGAATTAGATGCTTTATTTTAATTTTTCTTGTATAAATTAGAGATAATAAAGCAAACATGTTGCATTTAATGCCTGAGATTATAGTGCAGATTTACAGAGACCCACTTGGAGTCCTGGGAGGGAAGCAGTCTTGGAGTGTAGACTTTTCCTCCCTTTAGGTGATCTTGACTTAACTCCCCTATGCCCCAGTCCCCTTAACTCTAATGCTAACACCAGCAGTCACTCCAGTGACAAAGCCATCCCCTGGCGTCAGTGCTGTGCTGGATAAAATATATGCATTATCCTTTCTTAATCCGCATGGCAAACCCCTCAACTAGTCATGCGGTATCTCTACTTAGTAGGTGAAGATCTTGTCTCTTTGATGAAATTGAGTAAATTACTTGCCTCAACTATGCAGCAAGTAAATGGTGGAAATGAGATTTGATATGCGAATATATAGGTTGACCTACATGAACTCTTAAAAATGAGTTTTTATTTTTAGCAAAATCTTGTGCTTATTAAACCATGTAACAGATTAAAAAGGCAAGACAAATAAAGGACCACTTATATGTTCTTTATATGAAAAATACATTAACACATTTTAAAGCTTTTTTTTTACATTTTCAGGAAGCTCATTGCATTTGCATAAGAATGATATCGAATATACTCAAAGCTGTACAAAGAAAAATCACTCTTTCTTCCATCCTCAACCCTCCCCTTCACTCCTTCTTCCATCCTCAACACCCTTGAAGTAACTGGCATTAACAGCCTGGTGTTTGTCTGTTTAACATTTAGCATTCCTTATTCACCTAAGTCACCACTGAACTCCGAAAAGTCACAACCTGTCAGGGATGATTCAAGTTACAGTCTGTGAATGATTTGGGCTCAACCAGAAGAGAAAGAGGCAAATCATTCATGAAAACCAGAGACGACCTCCAAAACTGGGACCTAATTTGTCTGCGCTGGAGTCCACTGAGAATCCTTCAAAATCTTTCCAGCAGGGAGTGTGATGTGGCCACTGCCAGACGGCGTGGACTGGCTGGAGGAAAGTCTACAAGGACTGTGTCCAGGCAGGTCTGTGTCGAGGGCTGTTCAAGAGCATTCACAATTGCTTACTTGAATTGAAAGGCACAGAACTCCAGAGAGCTGGCAACCGTAACAATATTACAGAATCTTTATTGCCTACCTATTCTCCCAGTTCCTGCTACAGGTCTACATAGAATGATTTGTCTAAACAACTTTTTTTTCTACTTCACCTCCCTTCCCTCGCAGCTTCATGTCTTTTTCCTAAGGTGTTTGTTAATACCAATCTGAATGTTGTTGTTTTTACACCGTGCTAAGTGGTTACCAGGTAGGTCCCACGAGCTACCATACTTTCTGGGAATAAGTTTAAACATGTTAGGGTCACAAAACCTGAGAAAATGTCTCTGGCTGCAATCAGTTTTCCACCAGGGTGGTAGACAGCTCTCAAAGAGTTAATGGGCCTCCTTTCTAATGGGGCAATCAGGGGCTTGTTTGATCCCGGTTCTAATCACTTACTTCCTAAGTCTCTGTCCCATCCCACAGACGGGTGAATGTGTTGGGGCCTGAAGCTTGCTGGGAGGGCAAGTGAGTCACAGACAAATTTCCTTTCTGAAAGATTCATTGAGAGAGCCAATTAGCCAGGGAGGAGGTGCTTTTCTGCATACTCTAATTACCCAGGGACGCCAGGGGTCAGATCACAAGCCTGACCTTCACAAGTAACCACACAAAATGCCTCAATAGAGTTTTCGAGGTGGGAAAACTTAAAAGCCAGCCCTGTGTCTGCCTCAGCATCTGTTTCTCAAGAATGCAACAAAGGTTGGAGCCTCAGACAATGACCTGGGTCCCCCCATGGACCTCTACAGGCACAAAGGGGAGTTATAGTTGCTAAGATCCAAGAAGCCAAAGCTGCCGCCTGTTTTGAGGGAGGGTGGGGAAAGTGTGGCCAGTTCTAAAACCTGATTTTTCTTTCAGTTTTAAAGAAGAGCTTTTGAGCTCTGAAGAGGGGGTGGGGTGAGGAACACCATCAACAAAATACAAAGACTTCCCAACAGAATGTAACATGAATTCATTTGCTTTATTATTTTAATTCATCAAGGGTATTTGATCCTGGGACTTCAAAATTTTATTTAAAAAAAGGAATTATCCCAGGATTGCAAATATTGGATTGAAGGTTTCTAAAATTAACGTCTACTACCTGGTTCTATGTCACTTTGGTGACCAACTTGACTCGTCCCTTTGCTGACACATGGCGGTGGGTTGGAAAAGGAGCACACACAAACGCAGCTCAGGGGCGCTCTGGACTTCCACGGGAAGATGAAAGTGTCACGTCATCCAACCAGACTGTCTCATTCTTAAGGGCTCCCAGTCTGAGGCAAGAAATGTGGACCCGCTTGCCCAGCGTTCAAAAGAGAGTCAGCCGCTGATAGGGAGTGCATTGCGGAGCACACGTGCCCACACGCCTCTGAAGCAGACGCACAGATAGGCGTGTTAGAAGTCTGGAACATATTTGGTTTTCAGTTGACTTCCCTCAAGAGCTCTTATTGGGGAATGTTTCAGGGCTGAAATTTAAGATTGGAAAAAGAGAGTAACTAGTGTCTGGGGAAGTCAGACAGTCTTGAAATGGATAAAGAAAAGTAAGATGGATGAGTATGTTTTGGAGCTCCCAAGTCAGGAACCCGAGGGTAAGGAGAACAGAAACAGAAGTGACAATTCAAAATCTATGAGGTCAGTATGATGTCTCTCCAAGCAGAAGATGAAATAGGGACTGAGACACCAGAGTATTTAAAAAAGTGACAGCCAGAACAGCTTTTTCCTCCACTCCCTAGTGATTGAAGTCCCTTGCCTTGTGCCTCAGTTTCCTCATCTGTGAAATGGCTCAATTATACTAGATGATCTTTAAGGCCTTCCTACTCAATCTGCTTTAGCTTTTAGGAATTTCATCCAATGCTGACAGTTGGGGAAGCTAAATTTGGATAATTCTGGTTTACTCTGCACAACCTACTTACTCCATTGCATTCTTTCAAAGTAGTGCTCTCCTCATGCATGTGGCCCTGAGCAGTGACACCCGGCCTCCCCACCACTGCTTTCCTGCCTCTGCAGCCCACTCTTATCAGGGATCAACGTAGATGAGTTCAGAGATAAGAAAGGATGAGGAGGCTTTATACAAATAGACAAGGGGCCCATGTAAAAGTAGGAAGGAGAGAGTATAACTGGAGGGAAGACAAAGGAGGAAGGGTCTTATTAATCAATGCTTCAACCATTCACTTTTACTGTGGCCCCGGAAGCACATGGTGGAGTCCTGAAGTGTTAATTTTATAACTGTAGAATCAAAACACATGTCAGCATACAATTCATGGAGAAAATGGTGTGCGATCTCTTCTTCCCCCTCCTTCTCCTCTGCCTTAACATTATCCTTCCTTCCTTCCTTCCTTCCTTCCCTTCTTCCTTCCTTTCTTCCTTCTTTCCTTCTTTCTTTCCTTCCTTCCTTCCTTCCTTCCTTCCTTCCTTCCTTCCTTTCTTCCCTTCTTCCTTCCTTTCTTTCTTCTTTCCTTCTTTTCTTCTTTCCTTCCTTCCTTCCTTCCTTCCTTCCTTCCTTCCTTCCTTCCTTCCTTCCTTCCTTCCCTTCTTCCTTCCTTTCTTCCTTCTTTCCTTCTTTCCTTCCTTCCTGCCTTCCTTCCTTCCTTCCTTCCTTCCCTTCTTCCTTCCTTTCTTCCTTCTTTCCTTCCTTCCTTTCTTCCTTCCTTCCTTCCTTCCTTCCTTCCTTCCTTCCTTCCTTCCTTCCTTCCTTCCATCCATTCACCCATCCTTTAACATGCTAACTTCTTACTAAGTACTATTCGCTCTGGGAATAAAAGCATCAAAAGCACCCTACACTCAAGTTTTTAGAGATAAAGTAGAGGCTCTGCTGGGTCAAATAACCCATCTAAGGTAACTTAGCCAAGAAGTGGCTGATTTAGGAATGCTGAAAAGAGTTTAGATTCTAGATCTCAAAAGACCTGCTAGAGACATGGGCTCTCTGAAGCTTGCTAGTTGTGTACATTTGGGCAAGTTATTTAAACCCTGCAATCTCCCTCAATTCTCTCAGTTGGAATGCTGGATTAATGATAGCTCCCTGTCAGGACTTAAACAGGTAAATATGGGTAAGGATCCTAGCATACACCCTGCACGTTGCTGGTGTCAATAAACATGAACTCCTCCTTTCTCTTTGCCCTTCACTCTCTGAAGTTTGATTTTTAAAATGATTGGCTCCATTACATTTTTGACCCTGAAATTCTATATTTGGAACACTTTCCTGGTGCTGAATCCACACCCAAAAAGCCTCATTCTCCCCAATCCTCTGCTTCCACAGACACTAAACTCAGACAATACACACTCTTTCCAGTCGTTGAAAGGGATATGGCTTTGGAGGAAGAGGGGGAAAATATATCATGAGTAATATTAACAAGAAACCTCCATAAAAGTTGGCCCATCGCTTCTAAAATTCTTGTGGTTTATCATCTAAATGGAAACTTGGTCTCCCTATGGTAGATGGCAGCATTTTAGGGCTCATCTTTTTCAAGTCACTAAGAATTATTGATGGAAAAAATTATAAGATACCATTTCAGCTGAGGAGAGAGACACTTAAAGAAATTTACCCAAAGAACATCAAGAAACAATATAATATCAGCAGGATGTCAATGAACTCGTAATTCCTATTTGCGAGTCAGGAATATGGAACCAAGAGAGGCTTCCAAGTGTCTGTTAATTCAGTACATTCTGAACTGAGAGTCAAGGAGGCATGAATTGCCACCATCGGTCTGTGAGTCTTTTTTAACTCAGCTGGATTTTGAGAGAAACACATCCTGCCCTGAAAACTGAGTAACAAATTAAGATCCTCTGTCAACATCACTATTTCTTTTTCTAACATACCTGATATTTTTTTCTTTTCCTGTGGCTGTTGTCAGAAAATGAAGAAAAGTAGTTAGCACTTTGGTTGTTGGTTGTGAGATGCTTGGTATGCTTCCTTTTTGGAAGCCATGGCTTTGCCTGCATTCCATGAATAAGTTAGTGCCTAGAGCTTTTGCTCTGGGAGAGAAGAGGTGACCATTTGGTCTGATTCCCATCCAGCCCCTCTTGTGGCAGATGGTTAGATGAGGACATAAGATTAGTTGTGGAGGTGGTATTAGAACTCAGGTTGTCTGACTCTCATCACCATGTCTTTGCTATGTACGACAGTGCTCTCCTAGAGACTAAATACTTTAGCTTAGTATTCGAGAGCATACAGCCAGTATAGAGGAAAACCACTCTTACCACTCAGGGCTTATGAATTCAGTCCACCATAGCCCTAACTCATTTTCTTATGGGCAACTTTTTATGCCTTATTCTGTATGAATGGGATCAAGAGTACACTCAGTTGATTGATATGTGGCCAATTTTTGTTCAGGGGTCAATTACTATGACTCATGATGTATTTATCAACATGTTTGAGGTTATCTTCCTCTTGGTGACAGGAAATGGTATAGAAAACAGAAAGTTGGCCCCAGTTACAATCAGCTCCTTCTGTTGCTTTAGTAATGGCTCAGGTTAGTAAATGCCAGGACTCATGCTAGAATACTGTGCCTCAGTCCTCCATCATGTATCCAATCATTCATTAACTCATGGGTTCAAAAGGTGTGTTCATATTCAACTCCTCCCCTTTCCTTCTCTCTGGTGCCCTAATAAATGGAGCACTCAGGACAGGCAATAACCTGGTCATAAAGACAGTGCTGCTCTAATAATGGGTCAACCGGTAATCCTCTGATGCTCTACAGACACTGAACTTGACTCAGCCCATGAAAGAACATTTTATGTTGTAGCCATTTAACATTGGAAAGGAGAGCCACCTTGTGAAGTAGATAGAGGACTCCAAGCAAATGGGAGCCTTCAAAGAGAGTGGCTGACCAGCACGCCAGTGCGGTGGAGATGCGGTTGTTAGTATACTGAGAGCTTACTCTGTGCAGTCAGGAAGAAGAAGCATTCGCTCTGCCACACCTCTACCTTGACCCTTGGTAGTGTTTCCCAAGGCAGGGCTAGCATCACCCGGGAGCTATATCTCTGTGAGAAATACGGAAACGTGGACTTCACCTTGGACCTAATGGATCAGAATCTGGATCTTAACAAGGTTCAGGCCATTTGGATGCCCGTTGGCATTTAAGAAGCACTGGCCTAGGCTTTCTAAACCTTAGCTTGGTTGTTTATTTATTTGAAAAGTGGTGATGATATGTACTTCTAAGGTGTGCTTTAACAGGAAACAAGGTCACTTACGTAAGGGTCGGCAGGGGACCTAGCAGCTGATACTTAATTTAGGTACTATTATCAGTGTCTTTATGGATGAATCCAGCACTGGGCTGCACATTGAATTAAATGACTTCTACAGTAATTACTTTAAAACTATACGATTCTATGCTTTTATTTCACATATTTTGACATTTTTGGGTCAAATTATTACTCCAACTCCCACACAAAGAATATAAATATATTTGGAAAAATCATGTTGTATTATAATATGTCTGTTAGGCAGATGTTCTTCGTGTCCCCACAACACTCACATTGTAAAGAGACCGCACTGAACATGTTTGACAGCAGGCATTTCACTTCACTCATCCATAAATATGGGTTTGGTGGGAAGTGGCAACATGTTGGGGCCGCCTTCCATCAATTTTACTTAGTCTGGGAGCCAGAGATCCTCCTTTCTTGCTGCTACTGAGAGATCCATTACTGTCTACAATCTATCATTCTCCAGTAGAAATGTATACTTGTCATGCCTAATGCAAAGCAGGGTGTCCAGCACCGTTCCAGAAAGAGAAATCAAAGGGCACAGTTGATCTCACGGAGTCCACAAGGAACATAAACCTGATGACATTGCTCCTCTGATTAAAGCCCATTAAATGATTCAGTGTTGTTCTAAAAATTCCAACCTCTTAACAGGGGCTACAAATCCCTATGTGATTTGACCCCTGCCTACTTCTCCAGTCTTATTGCATACCCCTTCTCCTGTTGTATCAGTTTTCTATTGCTGTGTAACAAACTACCCCTGAATTGTATGCCTTAAAACAATAAATATGTATTATCTCACACAGTTTCTGTGGATTAGGAATCTGGGAGCTGATCAGCTAGGGAGCTCAGGGTCAGAATTCTCGTAAGGTTTCAGTCAAGATGTCATCTGGGGTTGCAGGCATTTAAGGGCTCAACTAAGGACTAGAGGGTCTGCTTTCAATAGAGAGAGCTTATGCACCTGAATGCTTACTGTTGGCATGAGGACTCCGTTCTTCTTTGTGTGGTCTTCTCTATAAGACTACATCAGTGTTCTCTTGACATGGCAGCTGACATTCCCCCATACAGAGTGATCCAAGAAAGGTCATGGAACAAGCTATAATGTCTTTTTGACCTGGTCTTGGAAGTCATACACTATCATTTTCGAAATATTATAGTATTTACACAGATTCATCCTATTGAATGCAGGAGGGAACTACACAAGAGTGTAAATAAATGGACCAGATCCATCAGGGATGATCCAGCCTGACTACCACAGCTCTTATGCTGTAAGACTTTTAGTGGGTCGGTTCATACGTATGTTTCAGAAGCACCACACTCTCCTACTACCCAGTCATTACAAAGTTTCCTCTGCAGGTCAATCCATTCTTATCCTTCATCCCATATGTTAGATGTCATTTTTCCTGAGGAATCTTTCCTAAATCTTTTCCCAGACAGTTCAGAGGCCTCTTCTTGTAGCCACTCAAGATCTTCCACACCCCAGCACTTCTACAGTAGACTGTTATTTTTAGCTTTTGACAGTTTTCCTGGTAGACTTAAAAAGCATTAGGATACTATGCTATTCCCAGAAATTTGCCCTGTACCAAGAGTTGAGTAGATGCTCAGTCACAACTCAGCATTTCATAAATGAAAATATGCCTGAAAACCAGAGATGATAAAGATGAGTAGGAATTGAATTAGAGGGAAGAAAAGAATGGAACTGTTTGTCATATAGCAGTTGGGAAGGATTACTTTGAGCAAAAGACAGCATCTCTCGTCACTAGAGACTGTCTAAGCTCCTAAACTTGGTTTTCAAGACACTCTAAAATCTACCTTCAATCTTTCTCTTCAAACTTTTTTAGTTTTGTCAGTGGGGGCTGGGTAGTGTATTAATATATCTTTAATAACTAAGGAGTTTTAGCTAAGGTGACAGAAATACAGAGGAGAAAGGATGGAAAAGTAGAGAATTAGAAGACAGAGGGAAAGCTGAACAGAAGTTCTAAACAGTTGATACATAGTTGATGTATCTTGAGAAAGCCTAGGATTCAAACAAAAGAATAATTTCTCAAGGCCTCTCTTTAAATGATGGGCTCTGACCTCTCCATCTGGGACATTCAGAAGTTTCTAACTGTAGTCCCCACATCTCAGGTCTGCTTGAGATGGTGATCTTTACTCTTTCTGTCAGCTCTTCCCCTGACACCTGGCTGCCTGCACTTTTCCCAGGATGCTGCCTGGACTCTTTCATCTCCACTGTGGTGTGGGTTCCAGAAGCTTCAGCACTGATCTTGCTTAGATAACACCAATCCTCAGGTACTCTGACTGTGGCCGTGATCTCTGGAGGTGTCCGGTGATACTGAGTGGCAACCATGGAACAGTAGCTTCTTTGGGGAACATTATGACCAATCAGATAGTACAGAAGGCAAAAACTAAATGGAGAAATTCTTTCCCTTCTTCTTCATTCAGCCTTGGATGGCTGTTCTGGTGCATAGTGATTCTATACTACTCTTCCACAGACATCCCCCACTGAGCTAGTTATCGGATACATGTTCTTGTGAAGTTGTGGATAGCTCAGTGATCTAGCATGTTGTATTTGCTGTTTCTTTGCCCTTGCTTCACTTCCCTTTCCCCCAACCCTTCTTCGGGGTGGAAGTCCCGAGATGGTATTAGAATGTAAGCTCTGCCTCAGCTCCTGGGTTTGAAGGAAAGAATCTTTTCAGGGACCCAACTAAGTGCAGCCTATGAAGAAAGTCCCAGGAGAGGAGGGGCAGTTGCAGTCATTGTGAAGAAAGGTCCAAGGGGCAGATCCTGGAAGAGTAGCAGAGGGGGCCCTGGGAAGGGTTACTATCAATAAAAATGAGTTAACCGCCTGACCTGTGGTGGCGCAGTGGATAAAGCGTCGACCTGGGAACACTGAGGTCGCCAGTTCAAAACCCTGCACTGGTTCGGTCAAGGCACATATGGGAGTTGATGCTTCCTGCTCCTCCCCCCTTTCTCTCTCTCTCTCTTTCTTTCTCTCACTCTGTGTCTCCTCTCTAAAATGAATAAAATAAAAAGAAATAAAAAAAATTTTTTTTAAAAATGAGTTAACCCCCAAAGTCCCCTATAGATTATACTTTGGCACAGAAAGCAGTGAAAGAGAAAGGACTCAGCTCTATTTTGTCTACAGGGTTTCTGCAGTCAACAAAGTGACAGTGCTTTAAAGGCTTACTTGTTATTAGTACAACTTAGCTAAGAAACAGGGATATCCATTCTGATTTGTTAGTAACTCACTGTATAACCTTGAGATATGCTACTTCCTTCCTCTGCTCATTCATTTTCTCCTATTTTTTTTAAGAGATTGGGCTACAGCATCAGTAAGATTCCTTATAGCCTACATTTTTTTTCCCTGATATGTTTCAAAGTCTCCAAATGCCCAAGATTAACATCCACGCGGCCAGGTTTTAGATGTGTTTCAACTAATAACACAGAGGCACTGAGTAATTCCTTGTCCAGAGCATAATGGCCTCTCAGTAGGGTCAAATGCACAGCCTTGCTTTCCATCCTGGTGTGCCATTCAGGAACACCCAAGGAAATAAAAGTATGAAAGGTTCTATGTGAAGACCTAATTTCACTCCCATTTAAAATTCAACAGGAACACGTTTCAGAGGCAAAGCACTGGAAATCTGAGCCAGCAACTGACAAATTTAAACCAGCCCATCCATGGCTCCACTGCCAAACTCATGCATGGTGTCAGTTAGCAGTTGCTGTTCTTTCTTTCTTTCTTTCTTTCTTTCTTTCTTTCTTTCTTTCTTTCTTTCTTTCTTTCTTTCTTTCTTTCTTCCTTTCTTTCTTTTTTCTTTTTTCTTTCTTTCTTTTCTTTCTTTTTTTTCCTTTCTTTCTTCCTTTATTTCTCTCTTTTTCTTTCTACCTGCTTTTCCTTTTATTTTCTCTTTCTCTCCCTCTCTTTCTTTCTCCTTTATCCTTTGAGAAGTCAAAATTATAAATGCAATGGAAATAGTGGACATTGAGTATCAATTCTGAAAATATTGGTCAAATGGAGGCATATTATTGGTTTCCGTGATCAATAGAACATCCGATCCCTCAAAAATGTAGTGAGTTTTCCACGGTCAAAAAATCTTAGAGAGATGCTAACTACCTCTAGAGCAGTGGTTCTTAACCTTTTTTGAGGTACCGAACCCACCAGTTTCATATGCGCATTCACCGAACCCTTCTTTAGTGATAAATAAAATATGATTTTTTTTCCAAATTCAAGACATAGGAATATGTTTTTTTACTGGTGCACAAAATGAGCCGTGCATGAACATCACCTTGCTCAAAGAACAAAACCAACAAAGTACATGAACTCACAACAAATTACGGTATTACTTTATTCTGGCCTCCGCGGCAAAGGTTTCTCCGAACCCCTGAGAACCACTGCTCTAGATCCAGAGTCAATGGGATTTATTTTTCTGGCTTTTCAACCTTTGAGCATTCTTAGAGTAGTTAGACCAGCCGAAAAGGCAAAGAATAGGCAATCCACAGGCCTGGATTCCAACATCAAAGCTTTCTTACTGAGTGCCCTTAGGCAAATTTTTTCTCCCTCTGGTCTCAGTATTCTTCCTACAGAAACAGGAAACTTCTTCACAACAACCTTTGAATTTAATAGCAGAATGGTTGGCAGTGATATTCTTAGTGGGACTCTCCGGTTCTCCCTGAGTGATAAAAGCTGTTTTAGTTATGTCAATATTTCTAGCTAAGTAAACATGGTGGAAGCTATGAGGGAGAAAGTACCCTTCCTGTCTTTGGTTTTCAGACACAGTAGCCTCTAATTTATTTGTATTTCCCTTGGTGGCATAGGGGGGCTTTAAGAGAGGGTGGGTCACAGTGAGCCTAGCTAGTCACACACATTTCTTTCACCTTTTGAGGAAAAAAAAAACAACAAGACCCAAAACTCTCCTTTGGAACTTCTTTCTCTTTTTGCAATAGAGTCAAAGACAGCATGGTACAGACAGAGTGGGTGCTCCAGGGGAATGTTGCGGAAGATAGTACAGAGATCATGGAGATGGGATGTAAGCTAGAAAAGCTTTCTTCATAAAAGACATTTAAGCAACCACACTTCATTATATTCAAATTCAGGTGCTATATCACATCGATCACCTGGGAGCAGAAAGAATTCTGATCGTCCCTGCAGTGTGGCCTCTAAAATATTTTTGTCCGCCATGCAGTACTTGAGTTGGAGACACAAGATTTGGAATAGAGTAGCAGCTTGTCCACTCTGAGTGGACGGCCTCAGACAGGTCACTGCACCTCTCAACTATTCATCAAGACTTTACAATGTGCAAGACTGAGAGTAGATAGAGCCTTTGGAATAAGGCTAAGATTCAGACTCTGCATTCAAAAAGAAAGGAGGGAAAATAAAAAGGAAGATATGCAAAAATAAAACTGCAGTGAAATAAGTGCCATAGTACAATGCAGCACAAAATAAATTGGAAACCTAGAAGAGACAACATGAAAAAGCAATCAAAGAAGACTTCCTGGCAGAGGTGCTATGGAGCCTGAAAGCAGATAGGTATTAGCCAGAGAAGTGGGGAACACAGATGAGTAAGGCATACATAGAAGTGAAGAGAAGGTATAGCCTTTGTAAAACAGAATCTTCTAGCTTGGGATGAGATATAAAATGTCATAACATGAAAATTGAATGAAAAATAAAATTAGACTAGGATAACTGCTACCAATATTCAGATCACAAAACATAATAGTCACATCATCAATAATCAAATGCATGAATTTACCCTACAGGCTCATTAAACCATTGAAAGTTTCAAAACACTGGAAGAGGAAAGTGTTAAGATCAGGCTTTCATAGAACACTCGGTCTATTGTGTAAAGAGTGGACTGGATGGGACCAAACTCTATATTCAGAGGCTGGTTAGGAGGCTGGTAGTGATGATGTCTTGGACTGGGATGGCAAGAGTGGAGATAGATTTTTGAGATTATAGAATGGAGACTCTGCAAGACATGGTAACTGGATATGGGGCTAAACATGGAAGGAAAGGTTTGCCTTGGATGAATGAATGAATGAATGAATGAATAGCAGATTGCCACTGAACCACATTACCCAGGAGAACCTGGAGAGGGGAAAGGTGATAAGACCAGTTTTAGATGTGCTTGACTTTGAAGGACCCCTTGGTTATTATGGTAAAAAAAAAAAAAAAAGTCAAGCAGATAAATAATGTCTCAAACTAAAATCCAAAGCACAACACAATAAAAAAAAGCCAGAAGAAAAATATTTGGGGAATCATCAGCTCATAGCTGTTCTTGAATCTCCGCTTCAGTAAAATATGATAAGACTATTTACCTATTTACTTCACAAAGTTGAAGTGCGGCTGAATGATGTAGTGAATCTGAAGATACTTGATAAAAGGATTGATGCACAAAGCATGGTGTGCCTTACTAACCAGGAGCCTAGGGGCTTGACTAATAAATTGATTAGAGTCATTGCACTCTGGACCAACAGTTCTATTCTCACGTTTGACCCTTGTCTAGAAGAAGCTCTTTAGAATTTAGTCTGGGTTTGCAAATAAAATCAGAGGGCTGGAACTGGGTAGGAAGGAGAGAATTAAAAGGAAGGCAAGAAAACCAGAAGGCACTTATGTAAAGATATGGAGTACTTCATTGCCGCCCAAGCATTTGCTGGCTACCTACATAGGTATCTGCTTAACTGTCAAAGAGATCCTGGTGAGTAGAAGGAACATTGCCATCTTATTTGCTGCCCAAATAGATTCCCCCTCCCATGCTCATCAAGAGGAGCCTAAGTCCTCTAGTTCAGTGACATAAAGACTATTATTTTCCTGCTCAGTTGCTAAGTGCAGGACCCTTCTGGAATTTGCCTGGGGAGAACAGCCACAACCCTCACCATCACTACCTCCCTTAAAAGAAGTGAGAGTGCTCAATAAACACCTTTCTTCTGCACACTCATAACATTTTGATGAGAAGGAGGAGGTGACTCAGCCGTAAACTAAGAAATGGAGTATTGCCAGCCCCACTCAGTTACGGGGCCAGAGGGAAAGGCAGCGTCTGCAAAAGTCAAAACAGGTTTTCGAAACAGTTTCTCTTCCAGCCTCTGAAAAACCTGCTCATTCAATTCCCTTTCTGTTGATGACTTTGGCTTCTGAGACAGGGCCTCTCTCTGATGGCCCAAAGCTCTGACAGTCCCCCAAATGTCAGGGGCTTGGAGAGCTCCTTGGGGTAAGGTGTCCAAAAAGACAAGGCTCCCAAGCCTCAGGATCTTTGCTGAGCTCCGGACCTTCCTGAGCTTCAGTCTCCTGCAGAGCCACTGAGTTGCAAAGGTTAATTGTCGGAACTCTTCAACTGCAGCCTCCTGGGTGTTCTAATAGCTAGGGCTTCTTCTTTGCTGCATTGTGGTGATTAATTACAACCAGCCAGTGAGGTTTCAGGGGACCCCAGTTTCATAAGAGCCCCAATTGACAACTTGGCCATTAGGAACAAAAGACCCAGCCCAGACTCTGAGTACCCTTCACTAGTTTCCCCCCACCCCGCCCCCACATACAAAGGGAGGATTTATTATAGAAAAGGCATGCCCACCCTCTCATTTCTTCAATTTAGAGTAGATATGTTACGGCAGGAAGTGTAATCAACAGGCCCATTTGGTCTTGGCCCTAGCTGTAACCGTGGTTCTGATCCCTACTGCTGTGTGACCAACTCAGGTAAGTTTTCTTGTCTGAGCTCTAGCAACCCTCAGAGGGCTACGGGGAGGGGTTCATCCTCAATTACATGTTAGATGAAAGGCAGCATGGTTGGACAAAGCATCGTTGACTTCCTCTTCTCCAAATCTACACGTGGCATGCCATAAAGTAGGCAACAGTTAGTTTCTCACAGGACCCTTTGATCGGCATGCATATTACAGGAGGCATAGTTCCCTACACATGTATGTATTACACATCTCTATGTGGTTTTTTGCTCAAGCTCTTTTCTATGCCTGCAATGGTCCTCCTTCCAAACACACCTGTGGCATCACCTCTTTCATCTGAAGCCTCAGTGTCTTCAGAAAGTGTCTCTTCTCTGTGTTCCAAAACATCCTCCACTTACTACAGTTATGACCCTCATCACTGACCATGTCAGTTTACCACTACAGTCCATCCCTGTGTTATGCACGAGATGAATCTGTACATTTGTTCTTAAGATGAATTTGTATGTAAGTTGAAACAGGTGCATTTCCCTGTTAAATGCATATAAATACTTAAACATTTTTAAATACAACCTTAAATGGTCTTGGATGATGCAGAAGGTGGTGGACTTGTTGGAGAGGACAGGGCTGGTATTAGAAAGTCAGGGTTTGGTTCTGCTGCTGGAGCTAGTTCCTTGAAGTAGGCACCAAGGGAGGTTTGTACAGAGCTTTTCTTTGTCTCATTGTAACTGGCCCAGTAGCATCCCAGGCCTTTGGTAACCATACAGTAAACATTGGTGAACCTCTCCGCATCAGGATCTTTCTCCTCTAACTGCCCTTCCTGCTTCAGTGAGACAAGAAACATCAGCTAACTCTCGTAGAAAACTTTCTCGATTCTGGTGTTCCCTGTTTAACCTAAATGCTGCCCTATTCCCATAAGGTCTTCATTGCTTAGTTCTTTGCCATGGAAGTTGAATAACTCTATGATATCATTTTCACTGATATCCAACTGCAGTGGATTACCAATAGCCCTTACGGTGCTCCATTTGTAAGTATGTGTTGAACGGAAGTTGAATGTTTGTAACTCGAGGACTTACTGTATCAATCTGTTTCTCTCTCTGGCATAGAGAAAACACTCAGTTAATACTTTGTCTATTTCAATAAACTTGGCTAATTTTAAGAATAGACCACTTTAAGATCATAAAGTAACTGACTGTGTAACCTTATGGTTTTACAAAGCACACTGACACACGTTCTCTCGTGTGAGTTTAATGGCACCTCTATAAAACAGACAGCATTAGCCTGACCTGTGGTGGCGCAGTGGATAAAGCGTCGACCTGGGAACACTGAGGTCGCCAGTTCAAAACCCTACTGGTCTGGTCAAGGCACATATGGGAGTTGATGCTTCCAGCTCCTCCCCCCTTTCTCTCTTTCTCTCTCTCTCTCTGTCTCTCTCTCTCTCTCTCTCTCTCTCTCTCTCTCTCTCACTCTGTGTCTCCTCTCTAAAATGAATTTAAAAAATTTAAAAAAAGATTGAAAAAGAAAAAACAGACAGCATTAGCCCACCGAGTAGACACCGAGCTTCTCAGTTACAATTATACGGCAGACACGTGAGTGGGAATACAAACACAAGCGCACCTGCCTCTGATGGCAGGGGCCTTGCTTCAAGGGCCACTCAGAAGCACTTCTAAAGGGCAGATGATCGTAGCACAGGTTTAGTGAGTGTCTGCTATGCATTAGGCACTTGCTAGGTGTGGGGAAACAAAGATTCTTATGACTTGGGCCTCTGTCCATGAGAAACTCACAGCTGAGTGAATACAATTAATTCAAATAGAACTCATTCACCTCTTCATCTTTCCTGAGAGTCTACAAAGTTCCAGGCATCGAGCTAAATGCCCATTTATAAGAGAGTTCACACTACTGTGAGAAATGAGAATTAAATTCTGGGGCAACCTAAGGGAGATCATATGGATTCTATCTTTGGAAAAGTATGAATTTTATAAAATAAACATATACTCATTTGTAATCAGGGAAGACAAGTTAGAGGGGGAAAGGGACAAGTTAGGATATATTGCTCACCTTTTAAATCCATTTATACATGTCATTTACCATTAGTTTATTGTCTTTACAAGCCAAATAGCAACGAAGATAAATTGGTGTAGGATTTCAGAAGAGATAGAAAGTACACCTATCTGGCCAATCAGTGAAATCCTCATTTTACTTGGGATTTATGATAACACATCTGAATAGTGCTTGACACAGGGATTCCCCAGGTGAGCTCTGCAAAGCTGTGATTCCAAACAATGTGAGGGGATAGTTCCAGGGAGAACATTTTAAAACCATTAAATAAGAGAAACAGAAGTATCTTTTTTATTTGTGTTTAGTTTTTGTTTGTTGATTGTTTTGCTGCAGAACACCCCAGAATCTTCAATAAGTACATGTTTCTTGAAATAATGAGTGGAGAGAGGAAGTGGGATAATATTGAGGATTCCTGAAAAAGTGTTTTCTGAAAGCAAGCACTGAAATGTGTTCCTCCAGAAAACACTTTGGCAAGTGTTGTCCTTCAGGACTTTTAATATCTATTTAGCTTCGTTTGCGAAATGTTGACCATTGCTTAGGTGAGGCAGAGCAAGAATGAGAAAAAAGGGACTTTGGCAACACAGCAGTTAAGGAGATACAGGTCAACTATACCTTAACATTGCCTCCTTGTGGACAGTAGTGACAGCCCTACTTTATATAGAGAGATAGATGAATGGTTCCATCTTAAAAAACAAACAAACAAAAAAACACAATAGCTCCATCTTGCTTTCAGCCAGAACCCCTCCTTAGAGGGTGAGTGTATGAAGTGGGATTTGAGCGCCGCCTTCCCTTGCATCAGGCTTTCCCAACGCGGAGAAGTGTGACCGTGTCTTTCTGGACACAAGATCACTACAGACTTCCCTCCATTTGGAGTCACAGGGAGAGACCTTTTGTACTGGAAACAGCATGGTGTTTGGAGTCAACTTCCCCATCTAGCAAATGAGGTTAAGAATGGAGGAGGTGGGGTCGGTAGCAGGATTTTGTGGGCGAATTCATGAACAGATTCTGGTAACATTAGACACATTGTAGGCACTCAGTTCCAGAGGCCATGATTAGCTGCTACTTCCATCAGAGGTTGAGACTTCTTTACCATTTCACAAGACGAAGTACAGTCTTCTGACCCAACAGAGCAATACAATTTAAAAGCTCCTGCTGAGAGTGGAGGTCCAGCATTCATCTTCAGTAATTAATACATGCCCTGGGGATGCTTGGGATCAGAGATGGGAGGGAGGGGGGACTGTTTTTCCTCCTTGATTGAGTGTCTTTTTTATCCCAAGCTATTCTGAATGTCATAGAGAGTTAATGAAGACATGTTGTTACACCCACTGCAAATGCAATAAAAGAGAAAATGCAACCAATTCTACCACTATCTGAGTGGATTAAATCCTCAGTTACACTGCAAGGGTAGGGAAGAATTGAGAGCTGTATTAGGAGATGGATGGGGGTTATGCTGGTTACAGAGGCAGAAAGGACAGATGGGGATCCTCTTCTAGCTCTCCACATTTCCCCTGCTACTTTTTCTTCCTTCTTCAACTACCACCTCTCCCACTGGTTAGGGAAAGTGGGCTTTGGTGCACACGGTGTCTGTACCAGGTCATAAAATCAGCATTATTCACACTGAATAGCATGTATACAGCAATGAGCTCTGTGCTTTTCTTGCCTCCAACTAGCAAGCTTGCCATGGATAATCTAAAATGAAAAGAAAGCAATACTTGTTCCATCACTATCTCTCTTAATGCTCAAGGGCTGGACTCAGAGAACAGATGTGAACTCTTCAGTTTAGCGACCATTCACAGCACTTGAGATAGCCAACTGAGAACAATCACCCAGTGCTGATGATCTAATGCCTGAAGATACCTCTACTCCGTTCATCTCTGATGCATTTGAATGGTTGACTGTTCTCTCCCAGAAGGCTAGGTAGGGTACTCGTTTCATGAGACAATAATTTGGAAGGACCCCAAGGAAGCGGCCAAGGAGGTTAATAAAGTCTGCAAAATTATTTGGAATCCTCCAGAGAAGAGTTTACTGCATAAATCTTAGTAATTATGATTCTTTCTCTTAATGAAAGAAAAAAAGAAGAAAATAATAATAAAACAAACCCTTGAGTGCTTACTACAGTGTGGCTGTAAAGTGAGCTTTTTTTTCAGAGGAACAAAGCAATCTTCATTTTTAGGGACTTTTTAGTCTCCCCTCTGTTCTTCTAGAAAGGGTCTGGTATACTTCAGCTCAGAGGAGATTGAGTCATTAAAAGTGATGGCTGTGCTTCATACCGCAAGCAATCCCCAGACAGAGCACTGCAGTTATATCAGACAAGGAAATTCTCTTCGGAAGCTGAATGAGTGTATGGTTATAATCTAGTGCTATTCTGCACAGGTTCAGGAGTCAAAAAGAACTGAATTAAAATCTTGGCTCCTTCCTCATGCAACTTACCTAACCTCTCTGAGCCTCAGTTCCCTCCTTTGTCAAGTGGTGATGATAAAAATAACAAATAGCCCTTCCCTCGTGTGATCTTATTTGTGTGATATTATGTTAAAGGGAGCTGCAATCACTAATTTACTACATCCACTCTGACATACAGTACTGAGTGTTTTAATATTCCAATTCTACATGGTAACAAATGAAGGGAGTCATTTCCGTGTTGGTTATTCTGTGTGCATTGTTTCATTGAACTCTCTCCCCTGTCTTGAGATTTAACTGCCTAATAAGAAGCAGATCCCTGAGAAATTAACTCTCCCACAAAAGCTCCTAGAGTCAGTAAGCTGCAGAGGAAGATATCAAACCCAGTTTCACCTAATCTAATCTCTTTACCATTTCTATCTCACAGTGCTGCCTTAAACTGGAAATGTACATATTCTCACTCACTCATTCACTTACTTATTCATTCATTTTGTTCTCCCATTCAATCACTCAAAAATTATTTACTGGAGAAAACTTAGGGGTCAGATTAAATATGTGAATGCATTTGTGGATGTAAGGTGTTATTATTAGGTTCTGAAAGGCTGTCTGCTTTTCATGGTACTGCAAGTGGGAAACACAAGCAGATCCCACATCCTAATTTCCTCATCCTATGGCAAGAAAAATAAAAACAAAAGAACAAAACAAACACACACAAGTAAAACTTGCATTACCACCCACTGCTATATGATCCATCTTAAAATCCTTAGCTCTTTAACACATTCACAGTGTAACCTCTTGAGTTAATTGTATCACAGCAAACAAGGCAATGGAGACAACTGTCAGGAAAGCCAAACAAATCTTCTTTTCCCATGCCTCCAAATTCTCCTATCACCAGACTGGCATTGACTCCCTACTGGCTAAGATCGTATCTCCTACCCTCTGAGACAGTTTGATAGAAAAACAGTGCTCAAATAGAGTCCAGATAGAGAATAAAAGAAAGAACTCAAGGAGGGTAGGAACTATAGATTTTTAAAAGTTCCATTGTACGTGAGCTGGGTAATCAATGTCAACATCAACAGCATAAATCATATCGATCATGTAAACTTTTACTTTGATGTGATGAGGATGGCACATTAACCCCCCAAACTGGTAACTCCAATCTAGTCATGAGAAAAATACCAAATACTGATTTAAGGGAATTCTACAAAATACTTAGTCAGTACTTACCAAATTGTCAAGGTTATTGCAAACTAGGGAAGTCTGAGAGACTATCACAGCAAAGAGAAACCTGAAGAGACATGATAATGAAATGTAATGTGGTATTCTGGATGAGATTTCATAGGAAAAAAGAAAAACATTAGGTAAACCCTAAGACAGCATGAATAAAGTGTGGACGTTAGTTAACAATAATGTGTCCATATTGGCTCATTATTTTCAACAAATATACCATACGAAATG
Organism: Rhynchonycteris naso; assembly: GCA_037038555.1. Classification (NCBI taxonomy): domain Eukaryota; kingdom Metazoa; phylum Chordata; class Mammalia; order Chiroptera; family Emballonuridae; genus Rhynchonycteris; species Rhynchonycteris naso. The sequence goes on from CM072996.1 coordinate 18,377,445, forward strand.
TTAAGTAGTTAATAATAGAAAAAGCTTATTGCAGGGTATAGGGGAACTCTACTATCTTTACAATTTTTCTGTAATACTAAAAGGTTTTAAAAAATTAAAAAAAATTTAAAGGTACTGTTGAGTGCAAAGGAAATGGAAGTCAGAAAAAACTTAAGGATAACCAACTCTTTCATTATCCTTTTAGGTACTATTGTGCCTTATTGTCTCTAGACACTGGTATAATTTACTTTATTTTGACTTGTGGCTTGTTTGGATCCAGAAAATTATTTAAATGACTTATAAGAGTATATAAAATAAAAACTCAAGAAGCTATTATGGGGTGGGAATCAGATGGGGAGCAGTTTGGCTTATAGACAAATTTTGGAGTCAGGTGGATCTGTGTTTGTGCTCTGCTCCTTAGTGAAGTTACTTAACATTTTGTAGCTGTATTTCTTCAGAGTGTAGTGAGTACAGTCATGATGTCATATGCAATACTGTAAACATCTTAACAGGGAGACACTTAACAAATACTGGGCATAGTGACTTTTCAGTGGCTGAGCATCTCAGAGGTATTTTAGGACCCAACCAAAGGATCCAAACTAGAATAAATTTAGCAAAAAAAAAAATGTTTCTAGAAAGCAATCAATAAACAACTAAAGTGCCACAACGAAGAATTGATGCTTCTCATCTATCTTCCTTCCTGTCTTTCCCTATCTGTACCTCTCTCTTGAGTCTCTCTCTGTCTCTGTCAAAAAACAATATTTTTAAATAAAGAGTTTCTAGAATATTTAAAGTCTCACCAAAATGTCATTATAATGAAACAAAGTTTTTTTTTTTTACCTGTGAAAGCTTTTCATCAATTTTAATGTGAATTCCTTCATGTTAGAGAACATAAAACAGGCCTATAGAGAGAGGTGACTTGCCCAAGGCCACACAAGGAATTGCAGGCAAAATAGAGACTTGAATACAAGTGTCCCAACTGCTAATTTATAATTTTTTACAACTAAGTTGCGTTTTTTTTTTTTCATCCAGAGATATTTCCTGCATAGTCTTTAAAACAAAGGAGAGACAAGGAATGTTCAATTTCCAGTGTTAGAGATGAAAGACTTCAAGCATGGAAGTGCTGATTTGAGAAATAGCCATCACTTTTTGTGGGTCTGTATCAATCAAAAAAGATCCTGTATGATGTATTCTTAGAATACATTTAAGGATACAATACAATACAATATATTTAATAAAGGAACATTCCCTAGATTTGTTTTGTTTCTGTTTTATCTCAGCAATAATTAAGATAATAGTTAAGGAACTAGATTTGGGGCCAGACAGAGAAGGATTAAGAGCAGGCTCCTCTACTTATTAGTTAGGTAACTTTGTTCATGTCAGTAAATAGTTCTGAGCTTCACTTTTGTTGTCTTTAAAATAGGATTCAAAATGTGTAAAGTTTATGGGAACATACAATTAAATACCATATAGAAACTTCATAACAAAGAGCTTGGCCATAATAGCATCTTACTGAACTATAGCTGTTGTTGCTGTTGTAGTCTATTCTTGGGAAATCAGTAACGTGACTCCCAAAGAGGCAGTCATCACAGTGATAAGGCACTGTGGAGTCCTTTGACTGGGCCTCAGGATACCTGGTTCTTTTTATGTCTTACTTGCAACTTATTCCTTGTATGATTGAGTCAGCAGATTCCTGCTCTGGCCCCAAATAGTCCCATATTTCATCTAGAGCATTTTCTATTGCAATGGCACAACAATCTGGTCTCAAATAGTCACAAATATGGAGGTTACAGGTTTAGGTAATTGAAGTCTCCACTGCTTTTCTCTCCTTTAGGCTGAGCTTGATCAGGGACTCGGAATATATCAAGAAGTCTGTTTTGTTATTTTTCTCTCCATTGCTCAATAGTGTTTTTCCTCCATGTTGGCATCATTCCCAAACTTCACATGGCAGCAATATGGTTGACATCAGTGCCAGAGCTGCATGCCCTCAGCTTCAATCTCAGTGAAAAGAGAGTCCTTTTCTTTCCTATACAGATCCAACAAAAGAATTGGGTCAGATTTTCATAGGCTTAAAGTATGAAATTGGCTCCTGTGGCAATCTTAGACAATCACTGAGGACAGAAAGATAGGACACTGCTCAGCTAAAGCTTGGGTCACATGTCATGCCTGTAGGTAGGATAGTCCTATTCAAACAGCCAACAGTAAAGGAATAAACCTAAATGTATTAGTTTCTATTGCTTCAAAACAAACTGTCACAAACTTAACAGCTAAAACCACACAATTTTATCTCATAGTTTCTGTAGGTCTGAAGTATAGGCATGGCTCTAGACATGGCAAAACTAGGTTTTCTGCTTAGGATGTCACGAGGCTGATATCATAGAGTCAACCAGCGCTGTAATCTCACCTGAGGCCAAGAGTTCTCATTCAAATTTATGTGCTTATTGGAAGAATTTAGTTCCTTTTGGCTATGTGACTGAAGCTCCCATTCTCTTGATGGCTATTGGCCAGAGGTTGCTCTCAGCTCCCAGAGGCCACCCTCACAAGTCCTTGCCACATCTTCCTATTCTCTCAAAATGTGGCAGCTTTCTATTTATTCAGGGTCAACAGGAGCATCTCTCTGACACTTCACCTTCTCTTAAATGGCTCATCTGATTTGATCAGGCTAACCCAGGGTAATCTCCCTTTTAAGTTGACTGATTGCTAATTTAATTATGAAATGGATATGCCATTATTGTCCATCTGTTCTGCTCCACATGGAATGTATGCAGGGGCAGGAGTCTTAGGGACCATCTTTAAATTCTAACACCAAGGGAAAATGGGAGTCCTGTTAACAAAAGGATATTAAATGTTGGGCAGCCAGGAAAACAAAATTTCCTATTTCCCTTCAGGAAAAATAAAACACAACTCTGGGATTGGCTCAGATTATCTCTAATATCCCATCCAATTCAAATCATGCTTAATTTTTTAAAATCAAATATGAAATCTAAGTATTTTCAATGCAGCTGGGGGGAGTCAACAGTAACTAGAAATAGAGGATAAATTCTTTAGAAATGTCATCCTCCTTAGTGTTTTCTCAGTGATTTCTGCAGTCCTTCCCCATTGGGGGCATCTCTTGCCCACCTCATTAATATTTTCTGACTTGCTGTTGACAGCCCATTTTTTATAAGACTGGAAGGACACAGGCTAATCTAAGACTCAAGAGAGTTGAAGGAGCCTTCCTAAAATATGGCCCTGACCCAGCAAGCGAGTCACCTTCCCTGAATTCTTGGAGCTTGAGCTGTGGTTTATCTCTAGCCTCTCGTTTTTTGGCAATGGAGAAGGAGGATGTGGTCAGGATCTCAAAGGCATTACTCAGATTTTGGTTCAGAGGAAAGAAATAAGGTTGAGATCTATTCCTGCATGACTCCATTCCTGTCTGCAAAAGATTCCCAGAGGACCGCCTTTATGACCTTGGTCTTAGTTAGGCGTGAACTGACCAACAGAATTTGAACATGGATCTTCCAGTCCTGGGCATTCCCCTTGGGTGAATATAAGAGAAGACACCAGAGAGCAGGCAACCTCCTCTTTGGTAACACAGCTCATTAAAGGGTCTCAGGTTCTCTGAGATACATCATCTACTATGGGTCAAAGCATGCATCTACACATACCCTCTATATCCTGACTATGTATAGGAGAGGGTCAGACATGGCTTCTGACATGGAAGAACTAAGAGGCTACTGACTGACGTTCAGAAGTGTGTTTGGGAAATTCCAGCCAAATGTGAAATATTATGATAGAGGGAAAAGCAAGGAATAGAACCCAATGTAAACCAAGGCAACAGGATTCACAAAAAATTTCCTGAAGAAGGTAGTGCCTCAACTGAATTAGTTTAAGGAATAGGTGGATGTCAGCTAGGTGAAGGATAAAGGTAAGAAAGCTATTCTTTGATAATCAAACAGCGTAAGAAAAGGGTCTGATGTGTAAATCATTCAAATGCATGCCGAGGAGAATACAAGAGATTGGTAGCATTGGGATATGAGCTTGGTTAGTGTGGGTGAGTGGTGGAGAAGATAGCTATAAAAAAAAGGTGCATATGGAGGGATTGACAGGAACAAGGTCATAGAGTGACTTACATGCTGAATTAAAGATCTCGGTCTTTGTTTAGTGGGCAGTAGGGAATCCCTGAAAGTTTTTTCTAATTGTATTTATTGGGGTAGCACTTGTTAACATAATTATACAGGTTTCAGGTGCCCAATTTAGCACACATTTCTGTATACCATATTATATATTCACCCTCCAAGTTATGTCCTTTTCCATCACCGTTTGTCTCTCCTATACCCTTCTCCACCTGACCCCCTTCAATCACAACACAGTTGTCCATGCCCATTAGTTTGTTTTTTTGTCCTTCTTTGCTCAAACCATCTTGTTGGTTTGTTCTTTTTGTTCATTGGATTTCACATGAGTGAAATTATATGGTACTTGTCTTTCTCTGACTGGCTTATTTCACTTAATGCAATGTTCTCCAAGTCCATCCATGCTGTCTCAAAAGGTAAGATTTTCTTCTTTTGTATGGCCATGTAGTATTTCATTGTGTAAATGTACCATAGCTTTTTTATCCACTCATCTACTGATGGCACTCGTGGGAGAGTGTAAAAGGGGAATAACGGTGATGGCAGGAGATTTGACTTGGGCTAGTGAACACACCGTACAATATATATATGATGTATTATAGAATTATGCCCCTGAAACCTGTTAAAAATCAAAGAAAAAAAACTCAATAAAATGGATATGCTAATATAAAAAGAAATATTTGGAGCATGGTATTTGCAAGATTGGTGATACACTGGCTAAGAATAGCATCAAAAAAAAAAACAAAAAACAAAAAAAAAACAACCCAAACTGACTGGCTCAAAATTTTTTATTATAACTCAGATTGAAGTTCAACCTACATTTAATGAACACCTATTATGTTCTGTGGCCATTCTAAACACTTAAGTAAACATCCCATTTACTCTCCTACAAATAGCCCTAAGGGGCCTCAGCTAAGGTAGTGGAATGTTGGAAGAGAACCAGCTTGTTTAACGTCAGCTGGCAGCAGAGATGGGAGTTGCTTGCATTTGTATCCCTTGGGAGGTGGAGTTTGCTTGTGTCCTAGACCAGGGATGGGCAATCTTTTGAGCTTGGTGTGTCAAAATTTGCCAAAACACCGAGCATAACTCGGTTGCTGTGTCACTTTGAGAAAAATGGCCTAACCGGAAGTCCCAGAACTAGATGCTCTGTGCCAGAGTTCTGTTGTTTTGGCCTACAGACCTCCGGCACAGAGTGTCTACACTACAGCAAATGTTTTATCCTCGGCTACTGAACCTGACTGTGCAGGAGCCGAGGATGAAACGTCCTTCTCGGCATGCGGCCCCATACTTCTCTGGTATGCGGCTGCGTGTCATCGAAAATGGCTACGCGTGTCAGTGCTGACATGCGTGTCATAGGTTCACCATCACGGTCCTAGATCATTGAAATGAGGAGTTCATAAACTCAAAAGGCATATTTGGAGTCAGTTATTCCAAAGACAGACATCCATGGAATGAAGATGACAGCACTGTATAGACCCCTGTCTTCGTGTCTCCAGTCCTAGTATTTAACTTTGGAGCCTTGCAGGTCATTGGTTTTCATCCTAAGCTGCACATTGGAATGACCAAAATATCCTTAGAAACCACCGCTGCCTGTGTTTCATTACAATAAACTCTGATGGAACTGTGTGGGGGTACAGTCTGGGCATCGGCATATTTAAGATCTTCAGGTGAGGATAACAGCTAGCCAAGGCTCCAAATGATGATGCCATGCCCCCAAACAAGCAGCAGTGGTCCTTGGCTGGACTCTGTCCCTGACCTTATTTCCCTTCTTCTGCCTTTGATAGTCTCTCACATGAACATAAGAGCACCCTCCCACCCCCAGCATGGCCCTTTTTTCCTGCTGCAGCCTCCCCACTGCTGGTGGTCTTGTGTTCTTGGCACAGGCGGATCTGCTACCTAATTGCCTGCTTATTTTTCAAGTGGTTGTCCCCAGCAGATGTTCCCATGTGGAAAACTGGAGGCCAGCATCTGTATACAAACAGCTGATTGCATCACTGGTCTGCTTTTGATCTAGTCATGATGGGACACCACCCAGGCCATAAATGATCTTCTAAAACTGACCTGAGGATGAATTTTCTTATCCTCCCTTTTTTTTATACCCCCAATTTTTTTTTTTTTTTTTTTTTTTTTTTTAGTCATCCTTAGTGGTCTTAGAAGTTCCGTGTGTGCACGTTGTGTTTCTTTTTCCCTCTGCCTTCCTATTCTTGTTGCTGTTGCCATTGATACTTCTCTTAGAATCACACAGACAATGACAGGAGTCTCAGTACCCTCATGGTACAGACATGCTAACTAGGACACAGAGAGGAAAAGGAACTTGGTCCAGAGCAGGATTCAGCCATCCAAAACAGAACTGGGATCTAGTTCTTCAGTTTCTTAACTCCATTATCATATACTCATGGCCATACTCAGACTCACAGAAATATCAATGGGTTCGATGCCTGGTTATGAAACCTCCTAATGGTGTGGTCTTTGACAAGTTATTTTACCTCAACTTGCAAGAGAGTAATCATCGATGTCTCTTAGTGCCAATGTGAAATTTAAAAGTACTGTATATGAAGTGCATAGCACCATGTTAAAAGAGTAGTTAAAAAAAAGGGTGTGCAAACATGATGGGAAGTTGATGATGGTGTTTGGCATGGTGATTAGGTGCACAAGCATATAAGTTAGATCTTCTCAAGTTTTAATGAATATGGCTGGTCATTAGTAGAGTCTCCTAGGTCAAGTTCAGTTACTTCAGTCTCCATGTCTTCAATTTAAAAATGAAATTAGAAGCAATGTTAATCTCACATGGTTGTAATACTTTTGAGTACTTATTACACAGCCTGGCACATCATGAGCATTAGGAACAATGACCACTATTAGGAATGATGAAGAAGGAAAAAGAGAAAAAAATAAAAGAACAACATAACCATATTACCTATCATCTAGAAAGAACACTGCATGAGCGGTCAGGACACCTAATTTTTCATCTTAGATCTGAAACAAACTTTCTGTGTGATCTAATAAACTGATTTCCATATCTGTTCTTCAAGGCTGTTAGAAGGATGACTGGATAGTCTTTGAATCTTCCTCCATTCTCTGATCGGTATCTCAGCAAAGTTATCTGCTTATCTCTCAGTCTCCTCATCAGTCAAAGGATATGATATGCCAGGGTCCTTCTGGCTTTGTAAAATCATCTACCTTTGATAGTTTCTTTCCTATCTCCCTAGCCTTTGTGGTGTGGCCTCATTTTCATTGCCTCAGTTTGTACATAAGGAAGCTGTCTCACATTCTCGGATGTGGGGAGAAGAACCCTGGAAGCCAGCCTTGGAGATGAACCACGGAGTACTTTTAGAGATAAGCCCTGGGCTCTTTCTGAGAAGGCAGGGCTGTCACTTGGAAACACTGACAGTGGCCTCCGCCCCAGCCATGTAAATAGTATTACTGCAAAGATATATATTTAGCATCTATGACATCAGCTTGATTTACCTTGATTAACGGAGCAATTTGCTGTACATTTTTCCAAATGCTGTAATCAATTAGAACTCAAAATAGATTAGAAAACCCTCTATGGTGTGGCCACAGTCCAAAAAGGCTAATCCATCATAAAATATAGGTATATATCATTTTCCAACCATGCAGTGGATAAAGATTTGTGTCTTAGAGAAATTCAGAGCCATTCAGGTTTGTACTGTTGGGCACCAGGCACCATTGTTATCAGACATTACTTAAGGGCAAATCACAAGGAAAGGAGCTTTGTGACTGCTGCCGCGTTTTGTGTGGCTTCTCAACATCCCTCTGCTCCTGGGCTCCTCCCTGCCTATCCCCACAATGTGTTCCTAAAAGGCCCAACTGGATAAAGACTTGTAGCAACAGGATAGATCCTGACCCCCTAGAATGGCATTACTCTTCCAACTTCATCTCATCCTGTGTCCTTAACCACATACTTTATCCTCTTCAACTCCCCCCCCCCATAGATGCTGATTCTCTTATCACTCTTCATTTTCCCTTCTAGTTCTCTCAGCTTGTAGCATCAGAATAAAGAACTGGGTTTTGTGAGTGCTTACTGTAGATGAGGCACTGTGGTGAGTGCTCACCACGTATCATTGCCCTTAGTGCTCTTACTACCCTGTAAGACTTGAAAGTGAAAATGCCTGCCCGAAGGTATCCTCAGTGGCAATGCTACAATCAAACCCAAGTCTACCTCACCCCAAAGTCCTTGATCTTTCTTCCTCTTTCTGTAGCATTCCTTCATCTTTCACTCTTTTTCTTATTTTTCACTCCTTCCCCATATCTGAAAGTCTCATAGTGAACTTCTGTCTAGGAGGAAAGGTATTTCGTAGACTTATTGACTGTTAGGTGCTAGGATCTAAATGTGTAGCCCGTGACATATGAAACTGATCTATGTCCAATCAATGCACTGTATAACAACTGGATGAGTTGCCTGTCTAGGAAAAGCACTCTCCTAGGCCCTATGTATAGCACAGTGAGATGGGTATTATCTAAGAAATGGACATAGCAAAGTGCCTGTTGACATATGGCTTAGGATTAAATTCTTGATCTTCTACTAACCATGTGTTTAATTTGGGAAGTTTAAGAATCTACACTTCATTATCAATAAATAGGAATAATGTTATATACATTGCTGCCAGTATCAATTAAATTGATACAAAGGTATGAAAATGCTTTATCAAGCATTGTTTATCCTACTTGGTACCTAACCATAAGGAGCTTAAGATCTAGTAGTTCATACTTTAAATTGCATGGAGAACTATACTATAAGCCCCAAATCATTGTGAGTTCCTGTTAATTTTGAACAAGAGTTATAGGAGAACTGATTCTCAAGTCGTTGAGATCACTGCCTGGTTCTTCCTGACATCCCCAGGACTTTGCCAATGCCTGGGCTATAGGTGGCCCTCAAAACACATTTACCAAATGATTAATACTATGCTGTTGTAGAAACACCACCAGGCTGGAACATGGGGGACCTGGACTCTGGCCCCAGCGCTACTCCTCACAGATGTCAGTAAGTAAATTCAACCACTTATGGCATCAGTTTCTTTATCTTTAAAAAGAAGATGTTAAAGCCCTGACTGCATAAGATTGTTATGTAGAGCAAATAAAACTGTCCACGTGAAATGCCTTGTAAAGGATAAAGAATCATATATGTAAAAGGGAATAAAGAGAAGTGACTCGCATTCTTAAAGGAGGACATAGGTATGCAAGTCCTGAGCTTTGAGGCTCTCAAGGGGTTCCCATGCAAAATTCTGCAATTCAAATTCCAGTGGTTTATTCCATTTTTACAAATGACCATTCATCTTCGTGACCTGACACGTAGCAAATGGACCACAAAATCCTTCAATCCACTGCTTAGCATGTTTTTGGCAGAAAGAACACAAGGGACGAATGAATCTACCACCTCCCCCTGCTCACCCAACACACACACACATCGTTGTACTGATGAGGAGCCTGACCCACAGAGGGTGGGGACTCTATCTTCTCCCCTTTTCTAGCACCTACCATGAAATTTTATCTATTATATAATCATTAACTGCTTGGTGAATTAGTGAATGAATAAAGAAATTAAATGATTTTTTCACAACATTCTTAGTACCTAGCACATACCTGGTTCATAGTAAGTGCTTGTTTGTGTGTTTTATCAAATGAATGAATGAATAAGTGGTCATATGAAAGGTTGGTAGCAGCTCTGGGACTCAGACATCTTACTTTGCAATCCATTTTCCAACTAGCATAAGTTAGTACTCAACCTCATATTTTCCTAATTGACTTAAGTTTGTGCATGTTGCCTCTCCATCTGCAATGCCAAATCCTTAGAAGCAGCAAGGGACCATATCTTCTGCCACTTTGTCTATTGGATCATGTAGCTTCGATTGGTCACCTAGTAGGTGATCAATAAATACATCTTGATTATTTGAACCTGGGCAAATTAAAGAAGCTATTTGGACTGTGACTTCTGAGGAAGAGACCGGATAGGAAGTGCTTTGTGTGGTCTGATAATGTATTTATTTACGAGACTAAATGTTTATCTAAGCCTCCAAAAGATCTCTGGCTTCAGAGTGGTGTCTGTATGCATGTGTGTTATTTTCCATGGTCATAACAGCCCCATCCTTCTGGGGTCCAGCTGGGCTACGAAGTAATAAACAGACATAAAAATTGGCTCACTCCTTGACAAGAAGTGGGAGCAACCCAAAGCCTTTAAGAAATTCTTCTCAGAGTAGTGAATGCACCAGTATCCAGCTAGTTCAAGTAGGGTTCAAGTAAGCACTCCAGCTTTGTAACAGCTATTTATGACCGACACAAGGAAACCTCTCTACCCATTTAGTCACTGGGCATTTGAAGCGTCGTGTTTTTATTTCCGTCTGTTCTTTGACAGCATTCAAGAACATCAGCTTACTTTGACAACTTCAATAATTAATTCAGGGCATGAGCAAGTCTCCCCTTTTGTTTCCTTAGTAATATCCCTTTGCCATTTACGTATTCAACAGGGGCTAATCCAAATAAATGATCATACTTTGTTCTGAATTGTGGGACTAATTTCAAAACGACTGTCTAAAATATCTTACTGGATGTTTGAAGAGGCCAAATTATTTTCTAAGGTTCATTATATCTCAGTGCTTATGACACTCCCTTCCTATTGTCAAGAATCTCAGATTGTCCAAAAAATCATTAGACTGTAATGTGGGAGTTGCAACTGGTAGGTTAATCTGTTTATTTCAAGAGCATTGAGTAAATCAATGTGGGCTGAGAAAAGTAGAGTGAGAGATAAAGGCTATGATCGGTGCCCTCTGGGAGCTCATGTCCTAACATGAAAAATGAGCCCTGACTACCCACTCTAAAGCACAGTGCAACAGTGCTTACCAACACAGAAGGGGACACATAGTGTCCCAGCAGCTCAGAGGAACAGGTGCCTACTACTAGAGGTCGCCAGGAGGGAGGGTATGAAAGAAGGAAGGCTGCACGGAGCAGACAGCACTTAAACTGGGTGAGAAGGGAGTATGCAGCACTAATCAGTTACAAATGGGGGAGGAGAGTGGGGGCTCCAGCCCAGGCAGGAGGAAAGCATGGTTCACACCAGCCCACTGTGTCTTCTTGCCCCATTAAAGTCCCATGGTGCTCATGGGCCACACTTGGAAAAATAGCAGTAGCCAACTTTACTGGGTGCCAGAAGTCATTTGAGGCACATCACACTTGCTAGCTAGCTTCTTACCGCACGTACATGTACATACACAGATACACAGGGTAGGTGTTGTCCCACTTTTGTGGGTAGGAAACGAGCTCAGGTAATATTTACATCATTTGCCCAACATCACAGAGTTAGTCAGTGGAGCAGCTGGGCTCCATCCCAATTGTCTTCAACTCCTACCCTACCTTCTTAAACACCACGCTAACGACCTCTTTGGTTAGATGGTTTAATTGTCCCATGGGAGGAAGGTGGTCAAGGGCAGGGGAAGGTGGTGGAAGCACCTGGGGAGATGTCCCTTTGGAACTCCCCCAGGGCCATGCATATGCTCCATAAATATGAATACAAAGGAGACAGAGTCCCCATTCCCCACCATCTGAGCCTGTGCTCTGAGTGCAGATACTCCCATTTGTCAAGTGCTCATTCTATCCGGGTTGCACTGTGGTGTTTTAATTCACTCTCTATCTGCTTGTCCTGACAAGAAGCCTTTAGACAAGTGATTATTTCCTCCATATTGTGGGTGAAACATCTGAGTCTTGTGTTGTTTTAGGGTTTGCTCAATTTCCCACACTAGTCACGACCAAGGCCAGGATTTCTAAGTAAAATAGTTCCCCAAAGCCCACTTTCTTTTTACTCCCTTCCTCTGTAGACTATTACAGGTCCTAGAGCATATGGCATAATGATCATGATGACAAGGGAAACTGAGAAAGGGAGGGGGGAAGAAGACGAAAAAGATGACTGAGAGGAGAAAGAAGGGGGAGGAAGGTGAGGAAAAAGAACAAAGTTAATCAGAATGTGCCCACACATGTTATTTATACACTTTAAAGGAGCTCTGAACATTGAGGGAGACTCAAGATAGGACACAGAACCAAACATTCAGGAGACATGTTCTGACATGGATTTGGGACAAGAGAAGGAAGCTAGCATGAGCGTGAGTTGGGCTTCCGGTGTTCAGAGATGCCGCACCGGACCCAGGATGGAGGCTGCATCAGTAGCCGAGGACTTGGTTATTCCATCACAATTTGCTGAAATCGCCTCAGCACGACTACATCATCCTCTTACCCTGAATGTCCACCCCCTTTGTTTATTAAATTAAAACCATGAATAAAAGGTTCCATCTTTTTCTACCGGGCCTACGGGATTTATTAATTAAATAGTAATTGCCCTCACCTCAAGTTGTGTTTTCCTTATATTTGTTACCCGTCTTCTGAGCTCCGGCTCGGTTGGAATGAGGATTTTGCCTCTCTGCAAGCTCAGTTAAATCCCCCTACTTTGCTGACAGCGAACAACCCAGAAACAAAACAAAACAAAACGCACAAGAAAGAGAAACCCCTTGAATCTATAACATATTTCCCTGCTTCCTTTCTTCCTTGCCCTCTCCTCTCTCTAACCCCTCCCCTGGAGAATGCCAGAGAAATACAAATAAAGCCGTAATTAAGAAAAGGACCAAGAATAGATTCCATGCATTTAACCAGAGTTCCATCTCTGAACCCAGGAGGACCGGTGCATAGCTGCGGTCAGGCGAGAGGAAGCGCTTGGGAACTCCTGCTGCGCTTTCGACACAAACCCAGCTCAGACGGAATAGTTTATCACTTAAACCATCTCTTTAAAAGGGCTCAGATAGCACCACCGCCGCCACTGGGGTCTCCCGTTGCTGGAATCCCTCTGTCCCAAACAGCTCAGAGCAATTCACAAATATTTATTGACGGAACCCCCTGACCTGTACCCCAAGGGAATACTTTAATATCCCATTCTGCAGAGGGCAAAATGGTAACATGGAGAAGTTCAGGGCTGTTGGCTGCCTGCCACGTGGAGAAAACAAAATAGGGGCTGGACGCAGAAAGAAAAGCATCCCCAGGTGCAGTGGATTATTCAGAAACTGTGCTGAAAGGAACACAGCGCTGGAAGTTGGGGGACTCAGGGCTCTCTTCCAGCTCTGTCACTCACTCGCTGGGGGGACGGCGGTCAAGTCATCTCCTCTCTCTGGTCCTCAGTCTCCCCAACGATGGAATGGACAGTTAAACTAGAGGACTATAAAGTCCCTCTAAAAATGATGGGCCTCCACATCCGCCAAGCCAGAGCACCAGGCCAGGCTGTCTCATGGCGGAGACCCCTGAATCACCCAAACACCACTCACCCTGCCGGAGGGACTCCTCTAGCCTCCGGGTCCAGCCTCCCTCCAGGACCTGCTGCCGCCCACCCTCCTGCAGGCGGTGTCCCCTGATTTGCTGCAGTCCATGGGGAATTCTGCAGTCTTTAGAACTCTTGATTATTTACTTTCCCCACGTGAAAGAAGCTTGATACATATTTAATCAGTCACCAGATCCTGTGTAGCTTCATCTAACTCATCTGCCTTCACCTGAACGAGACTGTAAGGGTCTTGTGGTAGAATAAGGAAAGTGCTTGTTAAACCTGAAAAAGTCGCTGTGCATCTTAAACCTTAACTATCTATTAATAGGTGCCTTTTCTATACCCATCTGGATTGTAGAACCATGGCGAGACATGACCAGGGAGATAGTTTATGTGTAGGTCCAATTCAATGCCGTGTAATCCAGTTCAGCAATTAATTGTTGATCATCTACTTTTTGCCAAAAATTATACTAGCATCTGGGGTTACAAAGATTTCTAAAATTTAGTTCTTGTCTTTGAGGATATTCTGCTCCATGGAGGAATCGAGCAAGGAGAAAGCTGACCTTGACACACTGAAATTAGTTCAGGACAAATAGAGGGTTTGAGACAAATAAAAAATATAAAGGCCAATTATAGCTTAGACTTCTGGTGAACTTGCTTTGTCTTAGACCCTAAAGTAAGTAAGTTTTGGCATAGAATTTCATGGCACCAACTATGTATCTGTGTGCGTGGGTGGGGGGCACCGCTGCCCTAGTGGAAAACGGAGACACTATTTTAAGGGTAATGCAGCTGGCATGAACCTAGTTTCCAGACTAAATGGAGACCAAGGTGTAGACCAGCTTCCACGAAAAGTAGGCCATTTGCGATAATCCCATGGCTTCACATATAGGAACATTTCTCCTCCTTCCTGGCTGGTTTCCTTATGTATAAAAGGGTGGTTAGATGAGATCATCCCAGTGATCCCTCCAGCTCTGCTCTTTCCTGCATGGAACCCGGGCAGCGTCTTCTCTTTGTGGCCTCCCACAATACTTACTGTTGGGCTAGGCACTCAATGGGAAGATGGGAGGGAGGCAGGAAGAGAGGGAGTGAAGGAGAAAGGGAGGCAGGGAGGGAAAGAGGGAGAATTTCTTTCTCCCGCCAGTGACTCTGAATCTGAGGAGGAGGTAAAGTTTAGAGACAACTAGAAAATAAAAGGGGTAGCCATAGAGGAACTTTCATTGTAAGTGCACTGCTCAGGATGCATTAGAGTCATGATCACTTGTGGTGACATAAATATGACACTTACCAGAAGTGTTGGGTTCAAGTTTTAGCATTTTAGATAACAGCTTACAGGTTTTTAGGAATTCACTTACCTGTCTTGATTTCCATTTATCCTCTGTAAAGTGGAGTAAATTACTCTGATCCTGATAATTTGGACGTGTGAAATACAATAATTGAGAAAGACATGCTTTGCAAACTATAAGACTATACAGAGGTTGGTTATTGCTGTTGCTGTTGTTATTATAAAAAGGTGCCTTAACCAAAGATGATATTGTAGACATTTGTGGCAGGCTGGAAGGGGAGGAATTTGGGGTAAGGGAGTCATCACATCTCCTGGATATCCAGTTCCGTTACTGTATCAGCTGTGAGCTTAGTCTGTGTACTGTGTCTCCTTCCACAGAGCCGTAAGCAGAAGAGCCAGTGGGCTCTCGCAAGCCCGTCGTTGTTCCCGTACACTCAGAGGAAGAGCTGCTAACAATCTTCAGTTCACCCGGGAACATACACAGAGCACTGTGGTTGCTCGTGGCCACAGAGGGGCCTCAGCTGGTGAATTTATAGGGGGGTGGTCTGCATTTTGAAGCAAGATAAGACTCCAGAGTTCACCCCGCATAGTAAAAAAAAATCTTTACAAATATATTAGTCACACAGGCTGGGATTTATGTAGAGATTTAGGTCTGTTGATGGAGAAGGTAAATTGTTAGTTCACACAGATCACAGCAAAGTAAACCAAAAAGCTAGGATATTAGCACCACCTAGTGGGTCTATGTAGACGGTGCAGACACTAGAGGAGAAAAGGATGGGCAAAGGGAAAACTACTGAGTAAGCTTTGGGTTGGAGCTATGAAGAGGGAATAGCCCCTGTAAACCGGAACCATAGTCAGTAGCTCTAGCAGACAGTGTGCGCCAGCACATCTAAGCCACAGATAATGGCATCATGAGACATTAGGTCAAGGAAATCATCCTGTCAGCAACCAGACCCTGTCTACTTTCAAACTCTGCTGCAGGACGAGTCACTAAACTCTAACGCTCAGTTACTTGGCCTGTAAAATGGGGAATGAGAATGCCTACTTTATAAGATTGATGGTGATATTATTGCATTATAGGATTAATTTACAGGTATTTGGAAATTTCCAAAATGTGTCTGATGGGGAAAATGAGTTTGGTAGCTACGGGATGTGCTGCCGGTGACTCCCCATACCCTCCGCTTGATCTCATCATGAGTAGCCATCAGTGCCTTTGGTTTCCACATAAGAAACTGAGGTCCAGTCTGGGATAGTGTGACAAGTCCAAGGTCACACAGCCCGAAGGGGGGCAGAACTGGGATTTGAACACAACTTCGATAGGCTCTAAACCTCTCATTTATTTCCCTGGACCAGATAAGGAGACACGCACGTTTGTTCTCTCCTCTTCTTTTTTCTTTTCCTTGAGGTGAACATTTAGGCACTGTAACATACCTGGCTTTGTGCGTACACTAATTTATTCAGCTTTAAAGTACTGCTACTTTGTACGGATGAAGAAAGCTAAAGCTCAAAGAGACTAAATGACCTACCAGGTATTTAGTGAGAGAGCTGGGATTTGGACTTTCTGATCACAGACCGACTGTGTTAATCCACCCTCTACTGACTCCTTCCCTCGTCACTTATCGCTGGTTGTGAAATATGTTTCTGTTTATACTTACCCCAAGAATTACTTGATTGTTTAAATACAATCATCTGCATTGATTATTAAGTTCCCCTGCTCGTGTGATTGAAATCTGTTTCTCTGTCCAAAGAGAGGCTGGCGAATAGCTTTAGTATACAAACACGTCCCCCACAGGTTGGAGAAAAGGGATCTTCCCCTGAGTGCTGGCGGACAAGCTGTCTGGACAGCGACTAGGTCAGCCCTGAGCCCATGAGGCAGCCATTGCTCCATGGTCAGTTTTAAACCTGAGGACCGAAGGGCCTTACACAGCTCCTAGGAATGGACAGGGAACAAAACACAAAGGCTGTCACTTTCCCGTTAGGCACTTGTGTGGAGTGCTGAGAGGGACCCAGAAACACGGGGAACCTGCAAACACTTTGCCACACTCACTGAAAGAGCCTGACCGGAATCAGCTTCCTTCCCACCAGGATCCCGGATGGAACACCGCATTTGCTCCAACCCTTCAAGTCTGACCTAGAGAGAGGAAGTTGTCCGGGGGAAAGAAAAGGCTCTGTCTGGCGGTTGCTTCCCTCTAGTGGTCATACTGCCTTCCAGCAAGAAGATGCTTAGGATCACCTCCCAGAAATTTAAATAGTATATAAACATAAAAATAAGATGCTATTTGAGGAGGGCCTGTCTGCTGTATGAGGGATATAGAAACAACAGCACAAAATACTGGGAGTTACTTGTAGTCTGGCCTTTGTAAAAGTGTGAAATAGTAGCCCGAGGGGGAAAAATCCTGAACTTTAGAATTTTCTAATCTGAGATATGCACATGTGTGCCTGCGCACACACATCACACACACACACACACATGCGCACGCGCGCACACACACACACACACATCACACACACACACATGCGCGCACACACACACACACCACACACACACACCACACACACACCACACACACACACATCACACACACATGCGCGCACACACACCACACACACACATCACACACACATGCGCACACACACACACCACACACACACATCACACACACACACACACATGCGCACGCGCGCACACACACCACACACACACACATCACACACACATGCGCGCACACACACACATGCACACACACCACACACACATATCACACACACACCACACACACACACATCACACACACATGCGCGCACACACACACGCACACACCACACACACACATCACACACACACGCGCGCGCGCACACACACACACACCACACACACACCACACACACACATCACATACACACCACACACACACATGCGCACGCGCACACACACACACCACACACACACACACATGCGCGCACACACGCACACACCACACCCCCCCCCACACACACACACACACTCCTTGGAGCACAGTTTGGGAAATGCTGACCTGGTGTCCTTCCTCCTGCACTGTAACATCGATTTTCACAGTAAAGATGGAAGAGTTGAGGCCCACAGGACAGTCATCCCACGGGGGTTCAATGGAGTGCTTACACAATGACAATTCTGTTATGCATGCACGCTATGAGCAGAGACCCATGGCAACTCGTGATGGAGAATAGAGGACAGGAGGAACTTGGTTAAGTCCTTGAGGGCATTGGGTATTCCCTAGTGCAGCACAATCTCATCTGCCCTCATTAATACAGCACATCTTCTGCCTTTCCCGGCTCTGGCACAGAGTGCAGGGGACATGGAGATTGGTCATTTCTCGTGCTTAACGGACTTGTCATTCCCAGTTCTTGTAGAGACTTTCAGCTGTTTTTCTGTTTCTTGTTTTTCTCTTGAGGGCAACTTCCTGCACTTCTCAGAGGTTCTGTGTTGAGCATTCCCCCCTCCTACCCGCCCCCTGCAATTTCCTTAGCCCCAGGCTTCTCCAGCTCTATTCTGGGACACCTGTGGTGATCTGTTCTCATTCCACCAGCCTTGGAAGGGACATCACAAGTCTCCTTTTGCTGGGTTTGCCTTGTTTCTTCATGCCGACCTATCAGACAGCACCCGCCAAGACCCGGCTTGGCTCCATTTCTCACTTGGGCCACATACATTCCCTGAGACTCCTGGAGTCCTTGCCCTGACAAACTGTCCCCGCAGGTAGGTCGCAGTGCTGCCACTCTCCCAGGCTCTGAACCACAGTTGGTTGGTCCTCCTCCCTTCTCCACTCACCAGATTAAATCCAGGTTGCATTTTCCACAAATCCCTTCCAGTTAAACTTTGTTGAATTTTTTTTCTTTGTTCAAATTTCCTTACTTTTTGCTTGTATCATTATTATTTATTTAATTCATTAATTCTATTTTTTTTTTGGTCTTGTTATTTTATAACTTGTCAGATGCTTGCACTATTATCTATAGCCATTTTTCTTTTTTAATATAATTATTTGAGGCTAACATGTCCCTTAAAATACTATTTTCACCAGAGTCTTGTTAGGTTAGTGTTGTTAAACTCATACTTTTACTATAATAAAATTTTTCATTATATTTTTTGTGTGTTTGTTTTTAAATTTCCAAATAGATGTGATGTTTCATTCAGATAACCCTTTTGGTATTTATTACTAAAGTGTTCATTGTGGTCAAAGAACGTGTGCTTGATGAAATATGTTAAGCATTGCTTCATAACCTAGTATGTATGTAGTAAACATTAGGTTAAAAAGAATATGTATTCTCTAATGTTGGATGTGTGGTTGGCATGCATAATACTAGAACAATTAGGAGGACAGATTCTAGCACCAGAATACTGCATTTCGTGTCCCAACTCTGCTTGCTATCTGTGTTAGTAGAAGGTAAGAAACCTGGGTAAATAAATTAAAATTTTTATTTATAGTTTAAGCAACTGTAAATCAGGATTTATACCAGTGTTCATCTCATACTGTTGTTGAGGGGATTAATTTAGTTAATATTTAAAATGGTGCCTGGCACTGTGGAAATATCACCTATTGTTTTATTTTCATTAAATCAATTTTGTTGATCAAAAATAATTTTTTTTTAAGTGAGAGGAGGGTAGATGGACAGACTCCTGCATATGCCCTGACCAGGATCCACCTGGCAACCCATTTGGGGCTGATGCTCTGCCCACCTGGAGCCAATGTTCGCAACCAAGCTATTTTTAGCTCCTGTGGAAGCCATCTTCAGCGCCCTCCTGGGGCCAATGAGCTTGAATCAATTGAGTCATGGCTGTGGAAGGGAAAGAGAGAGAGGAGGGCGAGGGGGATGGGAAAAAGAAGCAGATGGTTGCTTCTCCTGTGTGCCCTGACCAAGAATTGAACCTGGGACTTCTACTAGAAGGGTTAAAGCTGTACCACTGAGCCAAACGGGCCAGGAACTTATCAAAACTTTATATCTTTCCCTTTTTCTTTTTATACATAGAGTGAAAAATGATTAAAATCCTTCACAGTAACAGAAAATTTAACTTATGTCAAATTTCTCTGTTTCTGCCATATATTATTTACTTTATATATTCTGGTGCTATTTTATTAGTTAGATACAATTTTATATTGAACTATTTTCCTAGTAAAGTAAACCCTGCATCATTACATAGTAATCTTTCTCTCTAAAGATGCTTATTATTTTAAGGTTATTTTTTATCAGCTATTAACACAATTACTTAGGCTTCTTTGGATTAATATTTGTCTAGCATATATTTTTTCATCCTTTTATTTTCATAGTTATATTGTTCTTATGTTTTAAGTATGTCATTTGTATAGAACATACAGGCTTTTTTTTTTCAAATGTCTTTTTAATTTATTCATTTTAGAGAGGAGACACAGAGTGAGAGAGAGAGAGAGAGAGAGAGAGAGAGAGAGAGAGAGAAAGGGGGGAGGAGCTGGAAGCATCAACTCCCATATGTGCCTTGACCAGACCAGTGCAGGGTTTTGAACTGGCGACCTCAGCGTTCCCAGGTCGACGCTTTTATCCACTGCGCCACCACAGGTCAGGCTAGAACATACAGGCTTTAAAAAAATACAATGTCACAATCACTACCTTGAAACTGATGTGTTTAAATTACTTATATAGATCATGATTACTGCTATTTTTGTGTATACTTAATTTATGTTGTGATTTTTTCTGTTTTTCTAAGCTTCTTTTTCTCTATTCATTTATTTTTTTTTAATTTATTGATACTTATATTGTAATATATATACCTGCATGTGCCCCAATTAGGATCCACCCAGGAAGCCCACTAGGGGCGATGTTCTGCTCATTGAGGGCAGTTGCTCCATTGCAATCAAAGCCATTTTTTTAGCACCTGAGGCAGAGACCATGGACCCATCCTTAGCGCCCTCCATAGTACCCAAGGCCAACTCACTAAAGCCAATCAAGCCATGGCTGCAGGAAAGGAAGAGAGAGAGAGAGAGAAGAGGGAAGATGAAGAAGCAGATGGTTGCTTCTCTTGTGTGCCCTGATCGGGAATTGAACCCGGGACATTCACACACCAGGCTGATGCTCTACTACTGAGCCAACTGTTGTATTCTGTATTTTTATCTTTTTAGTCTAAAAGTTAGATGCTTTATAGCTAGTCTCTGCATAGTTACCCTCAAAAATTTATGATGCATACTTAACAAAGTCAAAGTCAATCAGTATCTTCACTGGCATGGTGAATTCAAGGGTCTAGGATTACTATAAATCTGGCACTTGATCCCTGAGTTATGTGATGTCATCAATGTGACTGTTGGTACTTTGTTCTAATTCACAAATTAGTTACTATTACATTTATTGTTTTATACAGATCATGCTTGTTTTCTTCTTGTATCTCATACCTTCCTTTAAAAGTGATTTTTTCTTCTTGCTGTATTTAACCCTTTAGACATTGATTTAGTGACACCTGTTGGTGGCTAACACTCATTTATCTGACTAGCTTTCTAATTCATGCTCTTTCTCAAAAGAGACTTGAGTAGGTACACAATTAACACACATTTGTGTACACGTTTGGTATATATTTGTTTTTTCTCAGCACTTTGAATTTACTTTGTTCATGCTTTTGATTTTTATTGTCAAAGTCTCCTTTTAGACCATTTTCTATTCCCTTGTGGATATGTGGCATTTCTATATGGCTGCTTTAAAGACATGTTTTATATCACATGGTGGTGGTGTTCTTCAGTTGCAAAACAGTTTGTCTTACAGAGTCTATGGTTATGTTGTATCATCCCATTGACCTTCTGTGGCATTTTCAAGTGGGAAGAGTCATGTCTGAATAAGCCATATCACCAAGCAAGGCTTAAGGAATTCATTTGATAAGCAAAATAAATGAAAATGTTATTTGTTCATGCCATTACACCTAATCAAGCTCCCAGGAGAATTTTTTTAGCCTTAATAATTTGGTTGCTAAAACATGAACCGATCAGCCATCTGTGACTCAGGCTTGAATGTCAATGGTTTTTTACAAATGGGCTCATTTTCTGTTATATTCTTGCCAGACTGTACTGGCTGACATTTTCAGTTCAGTTCAACAAATTTGTTTAAGCCTATGATAGATACCCATTTCCTCTGCTGGAGAGAGAAAACTGTTAATAAATTATTCACAGCATTATATATAGCTGTGTCTTGCTTACATTTCTTTTGCTTAAACCGAGTTTTCTATCAAAATTAAGTCTAATGTGTATATAGAGAAAAATAGAGAATCAACTTGATGTTTCCATTTAGTGGGAGCTACTCAGTATTTTCCCATGCATGTCCATTGTTTTTCTGCACGTATACTACAGGGCTGGGCAGGAGAAGGTAAGAACTCTGTGCCAAAGCTGCTTGACTGTAGCAAGTGGGCTGTGAATGGCCGGCAATTCAAGTGCATAGGAGACTGTACCTAAGTGCGCTGTGCTGTTGTGGCACTCTTTTAGTTAATAAAGCTATTGTAATCATCACAACCTGCATGTCTTTTTCCATAAAAACAACTGTAAACCTACTTTTACCCACCCCTGTATGTATTTTTTAAATAAGCATATTGTATTCATAGGCAGACACTGCCTCAGAGCCTGACTTGTTGCCCTCCGCAAATTTGCCCACACTATCTCGTGCCTAACAACATCTCACGTTAGCTCAGGTCATAAAAATGCCCGCTTAACAGTTTCATCCCCACACTCTTTTCTGTCCCTGAGAGCATTATGTTTGGGGCCACCCACCTGCCACATGGGGTGAGAGAAGAGAAAATCTGGCTCCCAAAACAAATGTGGGGTATTGACTTAGAGGAAGGGGAAACAAATACTGGGAAGAAAGAATTGTGCGTGTTCACCTTCCTCTGCCGGATTATGACCTGCAACGTTTCACTGACCTCCGGTCCAAACACAGGATGCAAAGTACTTTTAGAAATACTCACTTCTGATCAAGTGATTCTGATGAATGCATGGAGGAGGGGGACACAGAGATGTAAGTGACACTCAGATAACATAGTGCAACTTCTGCTTCCACTTTCCACCCCTCGCTCCCCCACTCCATGTACTGACACATGCTTTCCAACATTTAAGTGGTCAGAAATTTTCAAATAATAAAACAATGGGCCCTAAATGCAAATATGGTTAAGAATCTTTGAGCAGAACATTTTGTGGGCAAGTCAGGCAGATCAGTTAACCCATGGAGCCTCGCCTTGGAAAGAAAAAGGATGTAGATGAAACAGGTCCACCTAGAGTTCTTCTAATTCTTCACTCTTTCCCCCACTTTGGTAAACGCTTTAATTTAATTATAACCCAGGTGTAGAAAAGTACAGAAATCCTAAGTGTGACATTCAATGAATTTTTACAAAGTGACTTCATACAGGTAGCCCTAAACCAGGTCGAGAAGCAGGACATCACCCAAGGACCCTCCATATACCTCCTTATAGTCATTATTTCTTCCTTTCAAGACTCATCACTATCAGAACTTAAATCACCATGGCTTAGTTTTGCCTGATTTTGAAATTATTACTCTTTTGAAGTCCTACCTCTTCTGCTAAACATTATGTTTATGAGAATCATACATGTGTCCTTTGACTGTATAGAATTCCATTGTTTGAGTAGGTATTTTTCTAAACTCTTACTAGTGGACATAGATTGTTTCTACTTGGGTGCTCTTCAAAATAGTGCTCCTATGAACAATTTTGGACCTGTGTTTGGTTTTAAATAGCTATGCACGTTCTGGGTGATAGAATATACCTATATCCACAGATGAGGTGGATATACAAATTCACATGTCTGCCATCAGTGCATGTGGTCCTCAGTGAGGAGGTGTGATCTTGCTTTCTTGGGAAATTTCTGGAAGAATTTTTGGTTGTTATAACTAAAAGCATAGAGGGGATGACAGGGGTGAGAGCTACTGATATCTAGCGGGTGGAGGCCAAGGAAGCTGCTAAGCATCCTGTGATGCACAGGACAGCCCTCTGCAATAAATAATTATATGACTCAAAGTTTCAAGAGTGATGAGCTTGAGAAACCCTTCCCAATGCCAACTTTGTCAGTGCCCGTTTCTTTATTTTGTCAATATATTGGTTGTGCTGCAGTGTCTTGTGGTTTTGATTTGCATTTCTGTGATGACTGGTGAAATATGTACCTTCTCATATGGATATTTTGTTCTCCTTTGGTGAAGTGCCTCTTCAAATATTTTTCCTATTGTTCTCTTGCTTTCTCTGCTTTGTCTGTACTGATTTGTACAAGTCCCTCATAAACTTGTTCATAAGTCTATAAGTCTGTTCAGTCAATCCATAGATCAACTTGGAGGAAATTTACATCTTAACACTGTTAAGCTTTCCAATTCATGAATATAGTATATCTTTTCATTTATTTATGATTAATTAACTTTCAGATGTGTTTTGTTATTTACATTTTGATCTCTTGGACATCTATTATGTTTATTTCTTGCTAGTTGTTTTTATTTAATTCAATTTATTGCTATATACGTTAACAACTTTGTTGAGGTATAATTTAACTTTAATAAACCGTACGTATTTAGAGTGTATTTACACTAGTTCTGACATACAACAACAACAACAAAACACACACACACACACACACACACACATTTAAGATAACGAACGTGAGTCTTCTCCCAAAAGTTTTCTAGTGTCTCATTATAATTCCTCTTTCTTGTTCATTCCCTCCCGATCCTCATCCTCCATACCACTGATCTGTTTTCTGGCACTATTCATTTGTTTGTGTTATCTTCAGAATTATATAAATGAACTTCTATATTATATGCTGGGTTTGGCTTTGCTTGTTTTACTCAATATACAGTGTGTCCGTAAAGTGATTTTGACCGGTCAAACACTTTTGACCAGTCAAAAGTGCACCATGACTTTACGGACACACTGTATTTTTAGATTTATCTATGTTTCAATATATGCCCACAGTTTATTCCTTTATGTTGCTAAGTAATATTCTGTAGCATGAATATACCACAATTTATTAATTCATTCGCTCATTGGTGAATTATTTGAATTTTCTATTTTTTGACTATTACAAATACAGTTACTAAGAATATTTGTGTCTAAGTCCTAGTATGTACCCGTGCTTTCATTTTTCATGGAAAGTACCTAGCAGTGGAAGGGGCTGGTCATATGATAGGTGGTGTATGTTTAAATGTTTAATAAATTAAAAAACTGTTTTTCAAAGTGTATATGCCATTTTACATTCTACTTCCTTTTCATTTTTTTGTGAATTTTTAGAAATAGCTTATACATTTCTATAAGAGAACACATGTTGAAATTTTAATTACCATATTTTCACTCCATACAATGCACCTGACCACAAGACACACCTAGGGTTTTAAGGAGGAAAATAAGAAAAAAAAATATTCTGAACTAAATGGTGTGTTAAAATATTTAATAAAACACCTATTTTTTGCTTAATAAGATGCATGGGCATTTCCCCCTCCACTTTTTGGGGGGAAAAAGTACGTCTTATGGAGCTAAAAATATGGTAGAATTGCTTCGAATCAATTTTAGAAGCATTGGATTTCTACCCATGAACATCAACAAACATGTCATATATCTACAGTTTTTTAGATCTTCAAGTTCTCTAAAAATATTTTCTAGTTTTCAGTGTACCTTATTTCACACATATTTTGTCAGATTTGCCCCTAAGAATGCCTACTTTTGATGCTATTGTAAATGGTAATTTTAATATCAACTTCTAATTATTTGTTGCCAGTACATAGAAACATGATTTTTTATACCTTGATCTTGTATACTGTGATCTTGCTAACTTGAATTATTCTTCATAATAGGTATTCTATAGAATCTACTTGATTTTCCAAAGATGATTATGTTGTTTATGATTAAAGACAAGTTTAATTCTTCCTTTCCCATCTGAATGCCTTTGATTTATCTCTTTTTCTTCATAGCACTGGGTATAGTCACCACCAGTGCAATGTTGAAAAGAAGGGCTGAGAGAAGATAGCCTTCACTTACTCCTGATCTCAGCAGAAAAGCATTCAGTCTTTTATCTGATAGTCAGTGTTGAACTATCATGTTAACTGGAGATGTTTAGTGGATTTCATTTAAAGTTGAAAAAAAGAAAAACTGAGAACAGCATGATTTCATACATAGGTGGGACATAAAAGTGAGACTATGAGACATGGACAAGAGAGTGGTGGTTATGGGATGGGGGGAGGGAGGGAAGAGTGGGATAGGGAGGAGGGGAGGGACACAGGGAAAACCAGATAGAAGGTGACAGAGGACAATTTGACTTTTGGTGATGGGTATGCAACACAATTGAATGATAAGATAACCTGGAGATGTTTTCATTGTACATATGTACCCTGATTTATTGGTGTCACCCCATTAGAATTAATAATAATAAAATATAAAAAAAATTAAAAAAAATAAAAGTAAAGTTGAAAAAATTTATATTTTTAGTTGGCTAAGATATTTTTACTAGGATGTACTTTGGAGTTGTCAGGTGCTTATTCTCCATTTATTTAAAGAATCATTTTTTTCTTTAGTAATTTAGAAATATGGTTACTTACTTGAGTGCTTTTCTGAAGGTGGAATTGGCCCTGAATTCCTGGTATAAACCCAATGAAACATGATGTATTGTCATTTTCATTATTAGCTAAAATTTTGTTAGAATTTTGCATCTATTTCATGAGAAATATTGTTCTGTAGTTTTCCTTTATTGAAATGTATTTATCTGATTTTAAAATTTGTGTAATTCTGGCCTCAAAGAATGAGTTGAAAATTAAGCATTTCTTTTCAGTTTTCTGTAATACTATGTTAAGATTCCCCCATTAAAAATATCTAGACCTAGAGTTTTCTTTGTAGAAAGGCTTTTAAGTACTCACTCAATTACTTTAATAGGTATAGGGCTATTCATATAATCTATTTCTTATTGATTAAATATTATATTTTCTGTCTTCCAAGAAATTTGGTTTTTATCATTCAAGTTATTGAACTTGCTGACTAAATATTTCATAACTTCCTTATTAAACTTTTACTATTGGTGAAATCTGTAAAGCTGTTGTTATCTTTCTCATTTTTAATTAAATTTATTGGGTTGACATTGTTTAATAAAATTGAATAGCTTTCAAGTGTATAATTCTCTAATACATCATCTGTATATTGCATTGTATGTTCATCATCCAAGTTAAAGCTGGTAATGTATTTTAACAATTTCCACATCATTCTTTCTAGAGTTTATTACCTCAAAAAAACAAAACCCAACAAATAACAACTTTTGGTTACTTTGTTGTTTTTTTCTGTTGATATTTTGGTTTTTATTATATATGTTTTTCTAAGTATTTATTTTCAAAAGGTATTTTATTGCTATAATAGTTTCCCAAAGTACTGTTTTAACCACATCTCACAAATTTTGATATGTTATGTTTTTATTACTTTCAAAATACTTTCCAAAATACTTTTTGTACTTCTTGTTTGATCTTTTTATTATTTATACAAATGTTATTTAATTTCCTAATATTTCAGAATTTTCTAGATATCTTCCTCTATTAAGTAGTTATTATTAATGTGACCATTTAATTTAAATTAAAGTTGATTTATGGTCCTGAGTATGGTCTGTCTAGGCAGATATCCTTTGTGCACTGGAAAGAAATATTTTGCTGATGTTGGGTGGTATGATTATCAATTGGGTCAAGTTGGTTGAGAGAATTGTTCAAGTTTTATCTACCTTTATTTATCTCGATGTATTTATCTTGTTTTTTTGTCTACCTATTCTATTGGTAATTAAGGGATGAGTAATGAAATCTACAACTATAATAATTTATCAAGTTTTGCGGTGTGTATGTTATTTGGTGCTAATTTTTAAAAAATATTGGTTATTTTTGTGAGTTGACTATTTTTATCAGCCTCAAATAAACTTCTTCCCCTAGTAACAGTCCTTGCTCTGAAATATATTCAAGGTAACTTTAATTGTAGCCATTCCATATCTATTTTCATTATTGTTAGCATGACATATCAATCTTTATTCTTTCTATTTTAATCGTTTGTCTCTTTGTATTCAACATGGTGTTCTTGGAAGCAACATAGAGCAGTATCCTGCATGTTAAGCCAGTCTGACCAGTTCTGACTTTTAATTAGGGTATTTAAATCAGTTACATTTAATGCAATTATTAACATTATTGGGTTTAAATCTATTCATTCTTGACATTTGTCTTCTTTTTATTCAATCTGTTTTTTGTTTCCTTGACCTCGCAGTCTGCTCTTGGTTAAATATTTTATATGATTTCATTCTTTCTTCTTTCTGCTTATTACTTATAACTATTGTATTATTTTAAAAGCTATTTTAGGCTTTATAGTTTGCAGCTTTATATTATCATAGTCTGTCTTTATGTGATAATATACTACCTCATGTGGAGCATAAGAATCTTGAAATAACATACTTCAACTTTTCCCCTGCCAAACTTCGTGATATTGTTGTCATGCATTTTAACAATACCGTGTTACATATGTTACAAATACCAAAATATTCTCTTTGCGTTATGGAGTTGAAAACATTTTTTTATATTTACCCATGTAGTTACTATTCCTAGGGATCTCTGCTCCTTTGTGTAGGTCATATTTCCATGTGGTATCATCTTCCATTAGCCTGAGGGACTTCCTCTGACATTTTGTACAGTACGAACATGATGGTGACACATTCTCTCAACATTTTCTTTTAATGTCTGAGAAAGTCTATTTTATCTTCACATTTAGAGGATTTTTTCTGGGTAAATAAATCTGGGTTAAAAGGATACTCTTCAGTATTTTAAAGCTATTGATTTTCTATTTCCTCTCTTGCATTGCTTCCTTTGAGAAATTAGCAGTCTTCCTTGTCTTTGTTTCTTTATGTGTATTGTGTTTTTTTTACTCTCAGGCTTTTAAGATTTTTTTTCTTATCACAAGTTTTAAGGAACTAAATTTGAATTTACTTGATATACTTCATGTGTTTTTTTTTTCTTTTTACTTGAGGTTATGAGCTTCTTGGATTTCTTTTTGATGATTTTCATCACATTTAAAAAATTTGGCATTTATGTTTTTATTTCTTTTCTTTTACAAATGAGAGGAGGGAAGATAGAGAGACAGACTCCCACATGTGCGCCGACTGGGATCCACCTGGCAATCCTGTCTGGGGCCGATGCTCTGCCCACCTGGGGCCAAGCTTGCAACTGAGCTATTTTTAGCACCTGAGGCAGAGGCTCTATGAAGCTATCCTCAATGCTCAGGGCTGTTATGTTCAAACCAATTGAGCCATGAATCGAACCCAAGACATCCTCATGCCAGGTCAACACTCTACCACTGAGCCAATCAGCCAGGGCAGGCCTATATGCTTTGCAAATGTTTCTTCACCATCCCTGCCACCTTCAGAGACTGCAATGACTTGCACATTAAGACACTTGAAGATTTTCTAAAGCCCAATGATGTTCTCAGCTTATCTTTTAATTATTTTCCCCTATGTTTTATTGTGGGTATTTTTTCTTGCTATATCTTCAAATTTACTTATACTTTAATCTACATTGCTTAATTTGCTATTAATCACACTCAGTGTGTTTTTCAGTCTCATACATTGTAATTTTAAGCTCTAGAAGTTGATTTGGAGTCCTTTCGAAAGGACTCCCAAGAGAGTGGAAAATAAAGACTAGAAGAAGATATTTGCAAAATACTTATCTGATAAAAGACTGGTATCCAAACAATGCAAAGAGCTCTAAGATTCAATAACAAGAAAACAAACAATCTAAATAAAATGTGGGAAAAAGCTTTAAAAACTTCTCAGATTTAACAAAAGACATAGGATATAAAAAGCTAAATAAACCAGAAGTAGAAAAAATAAACACTCCAAGATACATCATGAATACATTTTTGAAAATTAATGACAATGGGAAAAAATCCTGAAAGCAGACAAATAAAAATGACATACTACCTACAGAAGGACACCAGTTCTAATAACAGTGGATTTGTCCTCTGAAACCATGCAGACCAGAGGGAAGTAGCACATTTTCCAAGTATTAAAGAAGGGAACAAACTGTCAATCACTAATTCTATATCTAATTAAAGGAAATGATCAAGAAGAAACCTTATAGCATCAAGAAGGAAGAAAGAACAATGGAAAGAGCAGAGAAATGTGTAGTCACTATAGAAATAATTTCTCCTCATAAGCTAGTGCAGTGTGCCTGGTGAGGTCTGTCCTGCTTCAAGAATTCTAGTTCCCTTAACACTAATTGTGCTATGTTGAATGAGTGAGACATCTGAGTGTCCCCTAAGGATACCTGAGATCAAAATAATAAACTCAGCATTCTACACTCTCACAATGTCTTGCAGAGATGACTTCTAATTTTTATCATTCATAGAAATTCTCAATAAGGTATCACTCATGTTCCAATATTCACTTTCTTTTTTTAAGTTGTGAATCCATGGAGGTAAGGACATATCTATAATGTGAAAGTATAAAGTATCATAAAGTTAAGTATAGATATAGAAAGACCATTGGTCTTAATTTGCCTGAAAATGTACCAGTTTTATCTATGGGGTAATTATAAATTGTGCTCCTTTTTACTGTCAAAAGCATCCCAGTTTCAATAGTAAACTATATGATGGTCTTGTATAGGTGCTGCAAAACCCAAACACCACACAGGAGTCTGGGCAGACAATGACTAATGAGAGCCAGGTGAGTGATGGTAACTGAAAACTGACATGGCTTTATCTCAAAGGGTCAACCCCTCCAGCTAATGTCATGAAAGTTCAGACCCAGTCATATCTTAGGACGTTTACAAAGAAATGAGTCATCACCTTCTTCTAGGAGACATGCATTTTTTAAAAGACACATCTAAACAAAACTTATGGTAGAATAGAAGCTGGAAAATTAATAGTGTGCTAAAAGGTAGAGGAACGCCCATAAAATAATGCATAAAAAAAGAAAAAAACAAGTTGAAGGTGTGATTTTTATGACAAGTGCACAAGACTTTGATAAGTGTCCCGTGGTCAGATACATGGCTTTCCCTGTTCTGAGGAAATACACTGAAATCATGAGAGGAGAATGATGTCTCCAACTTATTCTCAAATAGTATATAGTTCAGCGATAACATAACCATTGGTGAATCTCGTATTTCGCAGTCCCTTGTACTATCCTTATAACTTTTCCATAGGTTGACGTTTTATATGAAAATACTCAAAAAAACTTGAGAAAAAAGTGAAAAGGAAACAAACAAACCAACCAAACAATCTAAATCATATACAAAAATCTGTTGACCACATAAGAGGTAACCTCTTATGTAATTATATATCCTCATTTTTCTTAAAAGAGATATAACATGAGACCTTGAGTATGTAAGAGAACTTGTCCAAAATGGTTCAGTCAGTCAATTCCTTTCCTTCCCCATATGCTGTTGTTACATGGCCAACCCCCTTTTCCAGAGGTGGATATAAGGCAGGCACACCGGGTGCACGCCCTGGGCCCCGACTTCTGAAGGACCCCGCAAAACCCCAACTTTACACTTTTTTCTAATGACACCAAGTTTGGTTTCATATGTGCAATTTTAACATTAACAGCACATAATATTTTTTATTTATTTAAAAATATGGTTAACATGTATTTTTATTCTCCCTGTCTTTCTCTATTTTTTAAGGGGCCCAATATTTTCTTCTGCACCCGGGGCTTCAACTGACCTTAATCCGCCTCTGACCTTTTTATTCTCTTTGGGTATTGTCCATTCTACATCATTTCAAAAACACTGTATTCAATTCTGGAACAAATACTAGCATTAGAAAAATGTGAAGAGTTTATCTGCCAATAAAAATTAATTTTATAAATTTTTTATAAAATCCTAGTGCACGTTTAGAACCCAACAAGACCCACTAACTTTAACTAACTGGGATCAGCATTTGACTCCTTCTTGCTACTAATTGGTGTCAGGTTTCATCTCTGAGCAAGATAACAGCCTCTCCCAGGAATTCGGAGCCTGAGAAACTGGAGCCTGCTTCAGGGGATGGCATACTGAAAGCTGCCAGTAATGCATGCTTCGGCTGGAGAGAAGATGTTTAAGATGACTATGGTATGACATCAAATATTGGGTCCTTTCTTCTTCATAAATTACTCTGTGTGTGGATGAGAAATTATTCGCTGAAAGCACTTGGAACATTTTACCTACCTTGGAGCCGATGAAGAGGCTCCAGAAGGGAGACTTGGCTAGTCAGGATGGTTTTGTTTGGTCTTAGCTAATCACTGAAATATGAAGAAACAAAACAGAAAGAAAGGTTTGGAACTGTTGGCGCTCCTCGATTTAAAATCTCATGTTCGTGGATGTGGAAAATGAATGACTTCCATGCTGTTTTGTAAAAGAAAGCAGGTATTTATCATTCCCAGTTAGACTGAAACTTTCCATATCTGAACATTGATTCTCAGAATTTCTGTAAGCTATTAAACCAGATCATTTTTAGGAAATGATTCGGGACCTGGACAGGGAGTCAGCACCCTCTCTAGACTGACAGCCAGATACTGAGAGCATTCTTTAGAAAGGCTTTGTTCACCAGTCCTAAGTCACCCTAGCAGCCCACAGCTGCCCACCTTGTTCCTTTTTGTGCCTATTTCAAGTTAATAAAGATTTTGGGTCCTTACTAGGGCCAAGGTATTGTACTAGGTCTTCTACATTCTCCCCATCTTATCTATTTTATCACCGTGTTTGTCTCCTTCAGAGTGCTAATTACAAGCTGTAAAGAGTTATTTATAGATTCATTGATTGTAGTCTGTGTTCTACATTAGAGGGTAATGTCTGTGAGATCAGTCCTCCATTCTGTCATCACTGCTCTGTGCCTGCCCAGCATCCAGGACCAGGCACATCCTTGGGACTTGGTAAAGCTTTGGGTAACAAATCCTGCATTGGGCATCCATGGTGAGCCAGGCAAGCCATGCAGAGCGATGTTTAGAAATGTCGGCTCAAAGCTTCAACTGTCTGGAGACAGATTAGAACTGCACCACTCACTAGATTAAAAAACTTGGGGAGTTTTTTTGCTGAAAAGACTTTAGTGCCTTAATTTATTCATATTCTGTAAATTGGTAATAATGATAGTACCTTCATTTTTCTAGTTATGAGATAGAACTGACATATAACATTCTGTAAGTTTAAGGTGTACAATGCATTGATTTAATACACTTATTTATTGCTTTAGCTAATACCTCCATCACAATACATAATTACTGCTTCTTTTTAGTGCTGAGAACATTTAAGATTTCCTCACTTAGCAACTTTCAAGAATATATGTGCGTAGAAGAGAGAATACTTGTGCAGTTGATGGGAATGTAAATTAGTGCAGCTGCTATGGAAAACAGTATGGAGGTTCCTTTAAAAATTAAAGATGGAACTACCTAGTGACCCTGTGATCCCACTTCTAGGTATTGATCCAAAGGAAATTCAAATAGGATCTTAAAAAGATACCTGCTCTTTTAAGTTAATTGCAGCATTATGTATAAGAGCCAACATATGGAAACAACCTAAGTATTCATTAATGGATGAATGGATAAAGTTGTGGTATAAATGCAAAGAAACACTATTCAGCCATGAGAAAGAAAAAAAAAATGCTGCCATTTGCAACAACTAGGAAAAAACTTGAGAGCATTATGCTAAAGTGAAATAAGCCAGACAGAGAAAAACAAATACTGTATATCACTTACAACGTGGAATCTAAAAACCCAAACTCAGCAAGGCAGAGTTTGGGGGTAGGAAAATCGGGGAGATATCCATCAAAAGGTAGAGACTGCCAGGTATAATATTGTATTAGATACTTCATAATGCCTTTCTCATGGAGTGCTGTGAGTGAGGCGTTCCCTGAAACACAGTGAGTGGTCAGTAAACATTAGCTATTGTAATAAAAAAGATATTACTCGCTCACAGATGAACTTCCTGAGTTCACAGATGAAGGAACTGAAACTCAGAGAGACGAAGTGACTTGTCCAAGAGCACACCACTGGTGAGAGGCAGAACTAGTCTTTGAACTCATCAGGGTCTGACTTTCAAGTCTAGACTGCTTGTGCTAACCCAGGGGTAGTCAACCTTTTTATACCTACCGCCCACTTTTATATCTCTGTTAGTAGTAACATTTTCTAACTGCCCACTGGTTCCACAGTAATGGTGATTTATAAAGTAGGGAAGTACTTTACTTTATAAAGTTTATAAAGCAGAGTTACAGCAAGTTAAAGCATATAATAATAATTACTTACCAAGTATTTTATGTCGGATTTTCATTAAGTTTGGCAGAATAAATCTTTATAAAACAATTTACTATAGGGTTTGGTTGCTCCACTACCGCCCACCGTGAAAGCTGGCACGCCCACTAGTGGGCGATAGGGACTCCCACTGTGCTAACCTCTGCTGTCTGGCCACTCTTTAACACTGTGGACACTGACCTCTCACAGCCCACAGTCAAGGGAGATGTCATGCACACCCATAAATGACCCTGTCAAAGGACAAACTGACCTCCCTGTTGCAAAGGAGATGTTCATGGGTATTTAGCGTAGGGAGAGGAGACCCCATCGCAGGTGCTCTGGGGCTTCCTGGGAAGGGAGAGATTGGACCTGGCAAATGCCTCTCTAAAGTCCAGATTCTCTGCTTCCAAAGCCATCCCCAATCCATCAGTCTAGTAACAGTATCAAAAGAGGAAATGAAACTGTCTGGATGATGATTTCCACATGTTCCCTTTTTATAGAGTTGTAGGCTCCAAGCCCCAACATGCACAGACGAAGGAGCAGAACTAGGTCATCATTTTCGTTTGCTCTTTTTTGCCCTTGCAGCTGGACTCTGTGCCCACTTTGTCTACCACAGCCTTGGGTAAATAGAGAACAATGCCCATTTTTATTAAGCCCTTACTATGTGCCAAGCCTGATTAGAAGATCTTTATATTCAATCACTTACTTGCCCCTCATACTTACTAAATTTAAGAGGTATCGCCATATCAAAAATGAGGAAACAGAGGCATAGGGAGATTAAGTTGTGCTGAGATTAAACAACTAGATATAATGAGAAATCAGGTCAGCGGGGCTGCCAAAACCTGCATGCTTAGCTGCAGAATCTAAGAATTAAAAAATATTCCTGGAGGTAGAGGCAGGGCCAGTTGAAGGAAAGTTAAGTCCCCTTGAAAGTCTCTCGTTGACAAGACAATACCTCTCATTACTTCAGATCCTCTTTCCCTGGCCCGTGTCCTCCGCATCCGCAAGTCGAGGAATCCCTGTGAGTGCCTGAGAATGGATTGACTTTACGTATCACACAAAGTATTGCCTTCACTACCACTAGGATTTGTCCCCATTATCTCCCTCCTGTCACACAGAAATCCTGTACAGACCAATCCACCTGTCCTATCCAGTTTTACCCTATCCCATTTGTGCTCAGCTCTGCAGTTGGGTTGCTGTAGGGAACAGTTGGCACCCTCAAAAAGTGTGTGGGAGAGAGTTGAATGAAGCAAGTATATAGGGAGAGAAGCCCTTATACTCCAAGGCCTGAGGGGAGGGGGGACAGGGCATGGTCACTGGAACCTGGTCAGAACTGTGATCGTGGGAGAAAGAGGGCCATCATAAAGCTGTGGTCATAGCAGGGAAAGACAGCTACTCTCCAGACCAGCAGGTGCAGGGGGCAGGAGCAGCATGAAGGATAAATACCCACATCTCTCTCTCCTCTCATCTGATGCCTGCTGGAGACCAGAGGACCAGCAGCCCCTGGGATGTCATCATCAGGGACTGAGAAGGGAGCTAGGATGGGCAAAGGAGACTTTTCAACAGTGATAATCCCTCCCTAATATTTTGTTCTGTTTGGCTTTTTATAAGCATTGCTATCGTGAATATCATATGTACATCTTTGCATACTAGATTTTTAATTCTGTTAGATAGCTGTCTAGTGGTGGGACGGTCACCTCAAAGGCGTATGAAAGCTTTAAATGTTTACAGATGCTACCAATTTACTTATCACCCCCCCAAAAAAACCTAGCAATTTCACCGACACTGTATATATATGTCCATTAGTAGCAGATGTTTCTAAAGTCCTAAGCGGTGCTTTATTTTGCATTTCCCAGGTGACTAGTGAGATGGAGCGTGATTTCTCAAGTGTATCACAAGATCACTTCTGTGAATATTCTTTTATTAATTTTATTTTTTTTACAGGGACAGAGAGAGAGTCAGAGAGAGGGATAGATAGGGACAGACAGACAGGGACAGAGAGAGGTGAGAAGCATCAATCATTAGTTTTTCATTGCCATTGTGACACCTTAGTTGTTCATTGATTGCTTTCTCACCTGTGCCTTGACCGCGTGCCTTCAGCAGACCGAGCAACCCCTTCCTGGAGCCAGCGACCTTGGGTCCAAGCTGATGAGCTTTGTGCTCAAGCCAGATGGGCCCGCGCTCAAGCTGGCAACCTCGGGGTCTCGAACCTGGGTCCTCTGCATCCCAGTCTGGCGCTCTATCCACTGCGCCACCTCCTGGTAAGGCAATATCCTTTTCTTATTAAGGATATTTAACACTTTTATTGCCAATCTTTATTTTGCTTGTCTTTCCTCTTTGTATATCTAGCTTTGCCATGTATACAGTAAGTTTTGGATGTTTTTGTTTATGCAGTGTCAGATTGTCAAAACATAAATCCAACTTTCATCTTAAAATCCTTCCGTGGCTGCCCCTTGCCTTCAGGATCAAGTCTTCAGTTGCCTTGCTGACCTAATGGGCTCTTTCATGAGGTAGTCCCCGCGAGCTGCTCAGGGGCATCCCCTGCGCTCCCCACCACCTCTCCATCCTATGTCGGGTGCAGGTACACACCTGCCGGGCTCCTGCTTTCTTCTTCCGTGCACTGCCGTACACACTCGCTTCCTGAAATGACTGTCTTCACTTCCATTTGCCCATTAACGTCTGTCCTCTCTTAAAGATCAATTCCCACATTGTGTCCTCTGCCAAGCCATATGTGTTCTGGCCTCTCTTGTCTCCCCACCCCTCTTGTCTTCCCAGACCAAGTATCAGATGGCTGTCAGGCATGGTGAACAGGATTAGAGGCAAACCAAAAACAATATGCTGAGGGTGGTAACTGCCAAGATGAATAAGACCCAATACCTGTGTCCCAGAGGCATACGGTCTTGTGGCTGAGCCACATTGCCCACGCTGAGCAGCAAAAGCATCAGTAAAACATTAACAATGCTCACTTTGATTTTTCCTGCTAGCAGTCTTCCAAGAAAAGAATCAAGGAGGTGATTGTTCCTGAAAAAGCCAAATATCATTTGTCAAAGTCCCTTCATGGTGATTTCAGTAAGCCAGCTGCAACATTCTAAGGTTACACCAGAGAATCATACAGCTGAAATGAAACGTCCCCCAACCACCACTACCAAATATTACATGTTGATGTCCTGTGGCTCCAGGGATCCCCGTGACATAATGAATGAGGATCCCCTGCATAAAGAAGCTCTGTTCTAACACGTCACTTTCTCAGCATACCCCTTTCCCCAGGGCACCATATATAAATAGGCACTGGACACTTTAGCTCTATTTTTTATCCCCATTGAGACAACCTTCAATAATCCAATACAAGCCCTTCCTGCCCACCTTCACTTTAAACAAGCCTAAGCAGGACTTACGAAGCAGTGTGATATGCTTTATAAAGTAGTTCTAATAAAAATATAATTAGAAAAAAGTCATCCAAATAGCTAGTTCTCTATGGCACTAACATTTGAGAGGCCCTGTGTCAAAGCACACTGTTGGAAGAGCACAGCCCCTCTCCCAGGAAGATCTAGATAGGCAAGGGATTCTGCCACTGTCTTGAACAAGGGGGCATCCCCAAAAGGAGTCACTCACACGTGTGTGTCTTCCCACAGTGTCATGTTTCCTAGGGGAGACCTCCCCAATAAACAAATAGAATTAGACACAGGTCACACACAGAGAAGGGGAGCTTGCAAGATAGAAGTGAGCAGAGCAAGCATCCGGCGACAAGTACTGGTCACTGTGTGCAGGTGGAGAAGTGGGTAGGGATCTCAATCCAGGTGATTGCAGTGGCAGTCCAAATCCAATGGGGTGAACGTCGGGCAGGGCTCTGAGCATGACCCGTGGTACAGCCAGGCTTGAGCAATGGGTGGTCGGATCACTGAGTTCTTACAGCTCACCAGGGGTAGAGGTGATATAAGAACTCATATCAGTGTCCAGATGGAATCATCCAAGTGTCTAGACTTGTGGTTTTAGACATTCCAGGCCCCTCCCAAGAGTGTTTTCATTATACCCCATTACTTCAATCTTGCAGCACACTTGACAGAACTGTCATGGCTGACAGCGACTCCCTATTGGATTGTTAGAGGAATCCAAAAAGTTTCTCTGATCTCGTTCTCTACAGCCACTCTGAGCTTCAATTTCCTTGTCTGTAAAATTATATTCCTTGCTTTAATTCTTTGGACAAATAAGACCATCTTCATGAATAACAATTTAAAAATTTCCTAGGAGGTTGTGTTAAAGCCTACTGAGCCGAAGGATCAATTACTATGAGCACTTCAAGCATTTAAGATAGATTTCATTGCCCCTGTGGTCTTTGTTTTTTTATGCCAAGATGTTCTGTACACTGAAACTTTCACATTTTCTATCACTAGCCTCTTGAGTGGCAAAATCCCATCATTTTCAGGACACTGATCTTTTCTGCTAGAAGGAAAGGTGAGGTGGGGTGGAGAAGGCACCGCTTCAAGTCTTACAGGACTGATCATTGTCTAATAAAACTCGGTGTCAGCGGTTGTCCATCAACAGGGTAATGGAAAGTGTGGCCGTAAACGAAAGAACAAAAGGCTTGTAGATGTGTCTAAATGCTTGGGAAGCAAAGAGCAAGGAGACAATGTTCCAGCATTTATTCTTGGCTAAAACAAGCTACCTCATCTGTACTTAAATGGGGCCATCCACGCTTTCCACTTTAAGAGAAAGAATTGGTGGTGATAGGCAGAACCAGAGAACAACCGAGTTGATGGAACCCTGGGCAAGGTGACTGAATAGAGAACATGGGGGTTTGTCACTCCAAATGGATGTTAAAAATCTCCAGTTGGGCACATACTAACTTGAAGAGTTTAGAAAACATTGTGAAGCATTTGGTCCTCATGGAATTTCTCTACAGTATGAGAATAGCAATATATGCTCTGAAAAGATGTGAAGGTTAGAAATAATATGAATAAAGGATCCAGTTCGTGGTAGATACATATTAAAAGATAATTACTAGTATATTGGCCTCCTGTCTTTACCCCATGCTAAGACTCATCCTCTAAATGTAAATGCTGAATCACTAAGAATATGTGCACAACAAACAAGAATTATTTTAATTTTGTTTTTGAGCCAGATGAAGCCCTTGCACTTGTCCTGTGTCACTTGGACACTAAAAGGTCATATCCCACCCCACTGAACTTTTCCTCAGTTTTGTTCTCCATTATAGGATATAGACTGTGATTTTTTTCAACTTTCATTTTAACCTGGATAGCTTTTTAATCATCTGTAGAATTTAAAAGGTACTGGGATAAAATTTTAGCATGTCAATGAACTTCTTGATATATTAATATTATACTTTGAGAAATTAAATCTTTTGGGGAAGGGGCTATCATGATAAATCTACATTATATCCAAGAATGATTTGTTTCCTGTATATTTAAAAAATCTTGACATAAAATTTATTTTGTTTGTGTCATAAATAAAAAAATAAATAAAGATTGGTTGTCAAGTGTATTTGAATGGCATCTTTTCTACTGCAGGGTTGTTAGAGGTTAGGTGAGGTGTTTAACTTCTGAGCCTCAGTTTCCTCAGATCTATAAAATGGAAATGATGTTTTCTATCTTATAGGATAATTGTAGTTATAGAGCAGTTACCATATCATAGCCTCCTAACACAGGTTCCTGAAGCTCTGCTCTTTCCCCTCTCATTCTTCCTTCCCTGCTTACAATAGCTCCTTCTTGCTGGAGACTCCAGACTCCAGTCTTTACTTGGAGGTCAAGATGCTCTATATTCCGACCTTTTCAAAATGCGTCCTTTGTGAGCCCCACATATACCCAGGCTGAACTGCTCACTGCTTGCTTCCCATACCCCAGGAGGCCCTAACTCATGTCTTGCTTTTGCAATTTTCTCTGACAATCAGGTTCTATCTAGCACATCAAAATTTTGCCCAGCCTTACTTAGGTTCATATGTTTCTCCTTTCTTGACATTTTTGGAATGCACCCTGACATCCTCAAACTAGAAATGTCTCCGTTTCTCCTCTCCATCCTCATGGAATTCAAGTCCACTTTCATTTATCAAGTGCCAACAATGTGCCCCGCTTAGTGCTGAGTGCTGGATAGATGAAGACAAGTAAGACAGAGTCTTCTCTAATAATGAATAAAATGTGATTTCAAATAGAAGAAACTCACAAAAAATTCTTACCATGATAACATGTCAGATTCTCCATTTTCTTATTTTATTAGAAATAACTGCAATTGACTGCCTAGTCTGAGATAGACATATTATAAAAGTCAGCTCCTACATTGTTAGTATTATTTCCATCTTCCCGATGACAACGATAAAACCTAAATTCCAGAGAGGATAGAAATCTTGCTAACCTTTAGGTTTTGTAACTGAGATGTTTCTGACTTCATATAGAAGTTGTTGTATTAAATATGAAGAAGGCATTCTTTCTGAGCGTAGGAAAGGCTCAATTTTGTTAAAAAGAAGGGACAGTAGAATTGGAAGGTGCAGTAGATCGGGGTCACATTTAATTGCCTTCAGCACATATTAGATACTGGTTAGTTCACAGAGGTAAATTGGGGACATAATCACTGTTATATCAATTAGGATGAGTTAAGTTATATCGCTATAAACCCCCCACCTCTGAATCTTAGCAGTTTAAATGACATGAATTTAGTTTTGCTCACTGGGCATGCCCACTGTAGGCTTCTTCTAATCAGTACCTTGGCTGACAGAGGACTCACACCAGTGGTGCATTGTAGTTTAGGTAACAGAAGGAAAGAATGCAAGAAGTCTGCACTGGAAATCATTGGTCCTCAAGGCTTTTTTAGCTCATTTTTTGTTGTGGTTATTGCTACTGTTGTTAAATAAGACCCTTCAGTTAGTTGTCCATCGTGAACCAAGTAACATGGTAGTCACTGATGATAAAGC
The DNA here is from genome assembly GCA_037038555.1 of Rhynchonycteris naso. Taxonomy (NCBI): domain Eukaryota; kingdom Metazoa; phylum Chordata; class Mammalia; order Chiroptera; family Emballonuridae; genus Rhynchonycteris; species Rhynchonycteris naso. The sequence goes on from CM072996.1 coordinate 18,418,264, forward strand.
TAAGGCTGAAATAAACAGTGTGCCAACACTTCGAAAGACGAGCTTAATGCTAGACAAATAATTACTCCAGTATTATTTAATTACAATTGTGATCAATCTTATTAAGAAAAAAGTACATGCTGCCATGAAAATATATAACAAAAATATATTTTTTCTCATAGTCTTGAGAATTCAGAAAAGATGTCTCTGAATATATATTCAATCTGGAACCTGAAATAAATTGAAATAAGCCAAGTGAAGATGAAGGTGATGGGAAGGTAAAGAGAGTGGAGAAGAATTCTGGAATCTTGCTGGATATATGTTTCCAGAATTGGGTTAGCAGCCACTTGTAATTATGCAACATGCCCATTGGTCCTATGTAGTAACATCACATCCTATTAAAATTGCGATTATAGTATGCTTATCTGTCATCCTTGTCTAGACTGCACTAGTTGGGTAGAATTTTGCTTCTATCTCTGTATTTTCAAGGTTTTGAACTAAGTACATTTTCAGAAATCTTTGCTGAACACTATAGCTCACTAGGCATGTCAAGCTAGCAGATATTGAATAAAATTTCAGTTTTAAAAAATATATAATATTTCAATATAAGTCAACACCCAAAAATTCAACCAGAGTTTTATTCTCCAATATATTCAATATTTTCTATAACCAAGACAACAGTGTCCCGATTTGTGTATTTTTTTCATTTGAGGGCACCAACAGGTGATTTCAGGTGCATTTTCCTACTAAGCAATGTTAAGGTAAAAGGAAGGTTGTTGAGTTTTTGAAAATTGATTAGAGGGAAAATATAAACTAAACTAAATATCTCTTTTCATATCCATAGAAAAGGATATTTATTTTTAGAAATGAGTAATCCACCAATGAAAGACTACACACATGAAAACAGTTAATGCTGTTGGAAGGCTGGGGTGCTGAGCTATCGGCAAATTAATGTTCCGCTCATTCATTTTCATAAATGCTTCGTAGGTCTTATTCCATTTATTGCAAGAGGAACAGAATTCTTACACATTTCTGGCAAGAAAATGGCTTTCCAAATTGCAGATAAATATTGATATTGGCTTTAAGACAGCGACAAACGCACACCAAATCAAATGCAGTAGACATGTGGAAGGCTATGCACATGATACAAAATTGCATTCAGTATCTTTCCTTGTAGGGTAGACTTTAATCAATGTATTTGCTATTGAACATCAACCAAGTGAGAAATTTTGCTGTCAATTCAAAGAAGCATACAGACTTTTTGAATTGCAGGGGTTTTTTTTTCAAAGATAAAATTAAATCTGGGAGATGCAGCATCTTATGTTCCAGTTCCATTAGGTTTGCCAAATGCATGCACCCGTGCAACCCCCATACCTGTCTATGAAATGTAACTATTGATACCAACCTAGAATCTTCTCTCCAACAACTCCTCAAAGTATCGCCCAGAGGCACAACTGCTCTGAATTTCTTTTCAGCATAGGTTAGATTTGTCTAGACTAGGAATTCATCCAAATGGAATCACACAGTGCATTCCTTTTTCTGTCTGGCTCTTGTGCTCCACAGTGTCTTTGCCATGTCACCATGTTAGTGAGTGTATAAGAAGTCAGATGTTTTTATTACTTCATATTACTCTATTATGTGAATATACCACACTGGCTTATCCAGTCAAGTTTTAGGCTAGTATGAATAAGGTTTCTTTGAACACTTCTTACAAGTTATTGTGTAAACACAGATCTCCATTGCCCTTGATCAAACACTTAGAATTGCCAGGTCACATAGCACGGTGTATTTAATTTTACTAGGAAAAATCAGATTTCTACTCCGCTCCAGACTTCCCTTCCCTCAGGAAGCTGTGCAACTTGACACTTCCAGAAGAAATGTATCTGAGGCTGGCCATGTCCCGATCTCAGCAGGATTTGGTACTCTGGCAGCGGCACCTCATTATGGAAGACCATCTATGTGCTTATTGGCTGTTCACGGTTCATTGTAGATGCTTCTATCATTCCCACTTTGTTAAAATTTCTTACCATGAATACATATTGAGTGTTTTCAGATGATTATTTTGGAATTTATTGAGATACGTTTCTCTCTTTCACTCTGTTCATATCATTTATTTCATTGCTTGACTTTTAAAATATAAAAGTGACCTTTTCTCCCTGGGACAAAGGTCAGTTGATTTTTTTTATTTATTATTGGATTCAATTTGTTACTATTAATTTTAAGTTTGTGAGAAATACTGGCCGGTCATTTTTTATTTGTTTGTTTTTAACTTGGAATGTTTTTCCCAGTTTTTTGTCTCAGGGTAACAGCCTCAGAAAAGTAGCTGTGTAGCCTTCTCTTTGCCCACATTCTCTGAAAGATTGTGGTTGCTGTTACTGATTCCTTACATATCTGATAGCAATCACCAGTAGTCACCGACCGGTGGGACTGGAGTTCTTTGCAGAAATATTTCTGACAGTAAATTCAATTTCTTTTTAAAAAAAGCGTGATGGTCAAAGATTGGCATGCACCAGAACTGCATTGAGGGCTTTCTAACACAAAGTGTTGAACGTTATTTCAGAGATTTTGGGTCAGTCATTTTGAGATGAGGTAATTTTGAGTTTACTTATTCAGCTTTCTAAGGTGAAAATCTAGGTAATTGATTCTAAATTTTTTCTTTTTTCTTTTCTAATATAGGTACTTGAACTCACCCTGCCCCCAAATCCCCACAAAAATAGTAAAATGGTGGGTAATAGGGCATGGGGAAGTGAAAGCTCTGGTGTTTAAGGGTATAAACGTATAGTGAGTAGTAAATAAGCCAAAGAGATCTAATACATAGAGATTTACATCATAAATGTAGACAGTATTATACTATAATTATGTACTGTGGCAAATATCACCATATCAGTAATTATTGCAATATGTAAATGATCAAAGTAACACACTACGACTTAAACTTACACAATGTTATATGTCAAATTTATTCAATAAAAATATAAACTATATTTCCTCTACATGCTGCGTAGATGTATTCCAAAAATTTTGGCATGTGTTTTTTTGTTTTGTTTTGTTTTTTTATTCAGTGAGAGGAGTGGATGCAGAGACAGACTTCCGCATGTGCCCTGACCATGATCCACCCAGCAAGGCCACTAAGGGGCAGTATTCTACCCATCTCTGATGTTGCTCCGTTGCTCAGCAACCGAGCTCTTAGCACCTGAGGTGGATGCCATGAAGCCATCCTCAGTGCCCAGGGCCAACTCGCTTCAATAAGCCATGGCTGCAGGAGGGGAAGAGAGAGAGAGAGAGAGAGAAGCAAGAGGGAAAGGGGGAAGAAGCAGATGGGTGCTTAATGTTTTTCTCAGTCAGTGAGGCTTTCTGTGACCCAATGTGTTGTCAATCTTGGTGAACATTCCGAATGAGGTTGAAGATAAACTGTATTATGTAGTTGTTGGATCTCATTTTCTCCATCAGTTAAACCAGTGCTGATTGACAGTGTTTAAATCTTTTAGAGCTCTACTGATTTTTTTTGTCTAGTGTTTTTTAATGCTGAGATAAAGAGAATTAACATTTTTAAATATGGTTATGAATTTTTTTTATTATGTCCTTTAATTTGCTACATGCCTATATATGAGTTCATGTCTTTCTGATGAATTGACCTTTTTATTGTTATGAAATGTATTTGTATTCCTCTGATAATACTCTTTGCTTTGAAGTCTATTTTTCTAAAATTTTTATGAGCACTCCAGCTTTCTTATATTAGTGTTGTTGTGATTATTTTAATTATTGTTTTTTCTTTTATTACATTATCAGGCAGTGGCTTAACCTTAGTTTATATCTTTATGTTACATCCATGAATAAAACCATATGGACATTTTTACATCTATAGGCATGGAGGTTGTCTCTTTTCTTTTCTTGTGAAAGAGACAGAGAGAGAGAGAGAGAGACAGAGAGAGGAACAGATAGGGACAGACAGGAAGGAAGGTAGAGAGATGAGAAGCATCAATTCTTCATTGCATTCCTTAGTCTCCTTAGTTGTTCATTGATTGCTTTCTCATCTGTGCCTTGACCAGGGGGCTATAGCAGAGCGAGTGTCCCCTTACACAAGTCAGCAACCTTGGGCTCAAGCCAGCAACCTTGGGCTTCAAGCCAGCAACCTTAGGCTCAAACCAGTGACTATGGGGTCATGTCTATGATCCCATGCTCGAGCCAGTGACCCTGAGCTTAAACTGGTAAGCCCGTGCTCAAGCCAGATTAGCCCATGCTCAAGCCAGCAACCTCGGGGTTTTGAACCTGGGTCCTCTGCATCCCAGTTTGACAGTTTATCCCCTGGTCAGGGGTTGTCTCTGATAGAGTAGAATATGCAGTCAAAATAATTTGGAAAGAATGACAATGATTCCCTTAGCTTACATTACCATCTACCATCAATTTAACTGTGTAAACATTTACAGATCATTAGAGTATGTTTAGTACTGCTCATATCAGTTAAAATCTATTGACCAGTTATGCTATTAGATGCTGTTGGAAGAATTTTATGTGTAATAAATTAATCCATATTTCAACTCCATGAATATAATTTTCCCTGACTTCCAGTTGAGAAGACTGAGACATGGAGTAGCTTAAGAAATTTATCCCTGGTCATACAGGTTGGAAATGGCACGGGGGGCTTTCAACCCAGAATTTCTGGCTCCGAACCTTCAACCAAGAATTGGGGGAGGGGCATATTACATATTTTTTTTTATGAGTAGGAAAGCTTACTGGAATATGGGACCAAAAAGAAGGGAAGGAAGGGCAGGGAAGGAATGGAAGGAAATCAGTATAGCAGGAAATGTGAGGAAGGAGGGCACGATAAAAAGCAAGAAATGCGGCAGAGACTAATAAAGCATTAACAGACCATGGTGATTGGGCCTGGCAATTAATAGGTGACTTTCTTTAAAAGGGCTTGGCCAAGTACAGAAGGTGGATGCCCCCGACAGGAGAATAAGAAAGACAGTGGAGGTGACTTAGTGCAGAGTGTAGACTTCTTCTGAGAGGTTCGTAGGGAAATGTCATTGAGGGTGAATCAAAGTGGGAAAGAGCATTGTGGCTGGTGATCTTTTTGTCTGGGGGCAGCTTATGTGTTTCGGGGGTTAGCATGAGAGAACCATGAGCATCTTCTATGGACAGGCCAAATGGAGTCAGTAGAGAGCTACAGATTAGTGTATACACCTGATTCCAAAATTATTGTGCAGACCATCAGAGCCACCTAAAACAAATAGAACATGGAGCAGGGACATGCATCTTGGAACAGAAAGTGTGACACCATTTCACCCACTTTTCTGTATGTTCCTCCCAAGCCACCTTGCCCTGGCATTTCATACAGACCCCGATCCCACAGTAAAAGGTCAGAGGCACATCAGAATCTATGCGTTGGACAGAGCTGTCTGCTGATGAATTGAACGTGAATGAATCAGTTACAGATGGATTGAATTTCACTGGAAATAAACATGAATTTAAAAACTGGAAGGAGGAAAAATGCCCAAGGATAAATCACTTTGTGCCAACTGAACATTGTTTGAGACATTCATTTTCTAGCCTGGCTCCTCAATATTCCTATCCATCTTTTTGGCCTTTTTTAACCTGCTCCCAATTTGTCTGCAGAGATGATATTTTGGGGCCTTTGGAACAGGTCTAGGGAAACCATGGGGCAGGAACTGCTGGGACACAGTGATTCAGGATTTGTGTATTTCTTTGTCAACATGGGGTCTGGGGGGATGCTGGTGAGAAAGGATTCTGGCATGCCCCGAGGGTGTCCTTCTTCTTTAGCTACCCAGATTCAGACGTGACAGTGTATCTGAATGGAAAAATTCTTGGTCTAGAGTCAGACTGACCTGAGTTCGAATCCTAGAATCACTATACATTACCTGAGGACCCTTAGTCAAGGGACTCTTCCTCAAAAGCCTCAGTTGCATTACTTGGAAAATGGGAATAAAAATTTCCTGACAAAGACTACATATCCAGAAAATACAAGCCAGTTGTCTATGCAAAGGGGATCACAGATCTGCAAAGCTGTATAAAAATTAGAGGAGTGCTTTCCAGGTAGAGTTTCCTGAAGCAGAGACTCCATTAATGGACTGCAGAAATAATACCTTTTCAAAAGTTTCTCAGCTGATTCTGATGATTGGTTACTAAATTAAGAACTACTAGAGTACAAAGTAGGGTAGGAAAAAGAAATCTACACATCCCCAGTGTGAGCTGAGCTGTCTGAAGCCTGCTCGCTCCCCCTGCTCAAGGTTACGTCCTGCTTCTCCTTGCTCGCAGCTTTGTGGGACCATGGGATTCCACAGGGGAAAAGTAATATAGCGTAATTAAAATACTGATCCCAATGATGACGTGGCCTTTCAGTAAAGACCCATCAGCAAGAGGAAAAGGAGAGTATTTGAAAGAACACTGGAACAGGCAGTTTAATTTCAGTTCAAGACCCAAACTCATCACTTACAGCTCTAGAAAATAGAAAACTTACCTTATACCTACAGTTCTTAAAAGGGGTTGTTTTGAGGGGTAAGTGAAATACTACAGAGAAAACACCCTGACATTTAGTAAATAACTGCTTCTGTGTGATTATTAATAGTCCCAAATTAAACACCAACTGGGAGTGGCTACATGAGGTTCTAGCCAATCAGGCATAGGCAGAGCTGTTGGGATGGTTTCAGAGAATGGTCCTTAAAAGGGTCCATTCATCCATCACATATCTTTTATTCCATGCCCTTTCTCTACTTCTTGTCTAGACCCTGACTGTAATACTGGAAGTGGTTCAGTTACTTTGGTTGCAAACATGCCCAAAAAAGGGCTGAGCAAAAAGGCAGGAAGAGCCTGGATTCTTCTTGGCATCTTGAAATATAGAAGTCCTGGATTACTTACTTCTAGATTCTTGTTGTATATGACTAATAAAGCTCTTGATTTATCTGTGACACTTGTTTTGGGGATTCTACTACTAGGAGCCAAAGCAATTCTTGATGCTTGCACTATAAAACAACACAGAAAACTATGAGTTAAAAATGGGTAGGATAAATACTGTATGACTTCACTTCTATGTGGAACCTATAAAAGCTAAATGTATAGAAGCAGAAAATAGGATGGTGGTTACCAGAAGCTGGAAGGTGGAGTGGGGAAAATCTGGGGATATTGGTCAAAGAGTACAAACTTCCAGTTGTAAGATCAGTTCTGGGGATCTAATGTGCTGTGTGGTGTTTATATTTAATAATACTACATTATGTACTTGACACTTGCAACTTAAATGTTCCTAACCACATATAAGCATATGGCAATGATGTGATGTGATAGAGATGTTAGCTAACACAATGGTGATCATCATTTTGCAACATATAAATATATGAAATCAACAAGTTGTACACCTTAAACTTACACAATATTATGTGTCAATTATATCTCAATAAAGCTAGAAAAAAAGAAATAGAAAAACATGATTTAAAACAACACTATGCAATAGATTTTGCCTTGCAAATGGGAGTCACGTGATAAGACCCTAAAGTAGGTGGTTTCTGATGGCTAGATACTAAGGGAAAATGAAGGGTCGATGCTGTTTAGGTCAAAGCTGGCTTAGAAGTGAGAGGACTAGGAGCCAGAAACACTGAGTCAGGTACTGGAGGCTGGTGTTGGAACTGATGATGATATGAAGGCAATCTACCCACCGGGGCTTGAGGGAGATGCAGGTGAGCCAAGCTTGTGTAAATGAGACAGATGGATGATTGCATGGGTAGGTGTTTATGGTCCCAGAAGAGGTACTGGGATGATCAAGCTTGGCTTTAAGGCACATCACTGAAGAGTTATCCAAGCAGAGAAACTTTCTGGAGAGAAACAAATCCCAGAAGCTACTAGTTCTTCAGGCCTCATTTCTTCATCTTTATAAACAGTATTATATACCTATCTTAACAGAGAGGTTGTGATTATCCACTAATATACATGATATAAAAATTCTCCAACAAATGTATATAAGGTATTATGATTACCATCTACCTTTCTCAGGGATCCTGCTTTATATTATGGGAATCTTGAAAATGGAAAATGTTAAATAAGTAAAGAAGAAAAAGAGGAAGAAGAAAGAGAAGGAGGAGAAGAAGAAGAATTGTATTTTGTTGATTATCTGCTATGTACTCAGCACTTGATATACATTATTTTAATCCTACAACAGACCTTTATAATAGCTAGTATATTTTAAAACTTTAAATTTTGTTTTTCAATTATAGTTTACATTCAATATTATTTTGTAGCTAGAATTCTTTTTAATTTAAATTTTAAAAAACTGATTTCCAGAGCATTTAAGTGATCTATCAATATCACAGAGTAGTGGAATTTGTATTAAGGGTAAAAATTTAATACAAGGGCCCGAGATTCAGTCATTCAACAAGTATTTATTAAGTACCCACAGTGGAGCAGTGTACCGTTCTCTGTGATGGGGATGTAATATGTATAAAGGAAGACAAATATTCTGCTTTTATGGGCCATTCCACCCACCGGGATAAAGCATATTACAGAAATCTGGCTGATGCTGGCTAGAACCACACCATGAGGAGGACCCCTCTTCTCTTCACTTAGGATTATTACTCCAGATGGGTGGCCACTCACTTCAACCTCCAAGAATGTCTTCTCGTTTCACCTTGGTACTTCATCTCCTCTTCTCATGAAAGCAGAATCAGAAGGAAAAGGAAGGAAGGAAAAGGAAGGAATCAGAGGCTAACAGGGTCAGTTAGACCATTAGCTGGGTGTCAATTGCAATTCTATTGTCCTGCCCAGAAAGCAGAAAAGAGCTGGAGTTGGATCGAACTCTTATTCACATCAGCCTAGGATATGTTGGTACTCAATAAACATGTCATTATATAACAAGGCCTTACTTAGATCAGTGATGTGCTCAATTAGGTACATTTCTTCTCAACTCCACATTTAATAAAATACACTACAGCAATTAGCAAATATTATAAATTAACCTGCCGCCACCCCTTCCCCCAGAGCTGGTAATTAAATGCTTACCAGCATACTACTGGCAAAATAGCATTTCACTCTGATTCGTAGTTTCTCCATCTGTAAAAGGGAAGTGAGTGAAATTATTTTTTATTGAAATATATTTGATATATAACATTGTATAAATTTAAGGTGTACACCACATTGATTTGAATGATATATTTATATACTGTTACAATTGCCATTGTAGCGATAGCACCTAGGATGCATCATAATTATCACATCATTTTTATGGTGGAAGTGATTAAGATCTAGTCTTTTAGCAAGTGTGATGACTATAATACAATATTAACAATATTATTGTCTATAGCAGAGGTCCCCAAACTACGACCCATGGGCCAAATTGCAGCCACCTGAGGCCATTTATACAGCCCCCCCTGCACTTCCGGAAGGGGCACCTCTTTCATTGGTGGTCAGTGTATGGAGTACTGTATGTGGTGGCCCTCCAACGGTCTGAGGGACAGTGAACTGGCCTCCTGTGTAAAAAGTTTGGGGACCCCTGGTATAGTATTTACTGTACTCTAGGACTTACTCATCTATATACTAGTTTCAAATGTGTACCCCTAAATAATACCTCTCCTGTTTCCCTTTAGCCCCTGGTAAATACCATTGCACTCTGTTTTTATGAGTTAAGATTTTTAGATTCCACATATACGTAAGAATATATAATACTTGTTGCTCTCCATCTGACTTATTTCACATGTTCTCATATCCATCCATGTTGTAAATGACAGGTTTTTCTCCTTTCTCATGGCTAAATAGTATGCCATTGTGTTTATGATTTTAAAGCCCCTATAAGCCTGAGTGATGTATCAGGAGAAGCCATGGTTTGGAGCAGTGAGCACTTAAATTAAATTCTAGATGCTGGCCACACACGCTTTGTCCATGGGATACTGAACAAGATACAGTATTTTCCCATCCAAGTCTCAGTTTTCTCCTGTGTAGAATAAAGCTACTAACTCCTACATCATTAGGTCTTTCTGTGCATTAAATGTAATAAAATGTATAAAGCACGGGACGGGAAGAAGCGAGTAAGTGTTAGACTTTTCCTATTTCTATCACTTTCATGAGCTGTAAATGAAAGATGAGATGAATATATGAATATTCATCCTTTTACCCCAGTTGCTTTCTCTCTTTTCTGCTTGGATCCCTTTTAATGTTTTTGTGCTGTTTTATTAATACCCACTATTTGCTGTCGTTTTTGTTGGTATTATACGTCCTAAATTTTTACTCTACAACTTTAATACTTACAAAAGATCTTCTAAACACAACACTGCAGAGGCATGTTTTTGGGAAGGGACAAATATACGTGCATTTATTCAACGGCTACTTGGTAGCTGGCTTTGTGTTGGCAAGTTCCATATTTTGCTCATTACAGCTTTTCAATAAGAGCGGGGCCTGCAGCTCAGTGACGTTTTCTTTGGGTATCTGCAGAAGCTTTCTTGAACCACCAGGGAGCAGTAAATAGCCACCATTCAGGATTCAGAAAACTACAAGTAAGCACTATCAGTTCATTGCATTTCTCTGGAGGATATAACATGCTGGCAAATATTTCCTAAGTCTCCCCTGGCCAAGTCGTCACATGAAGGTAGCCGCTGAAGAGAGGGACTTGTGAGACAAAGCAACATGTCACCTCTGATTTTAGGCAGCCACCCATAAGAGCTGCAAGAAATTGAGTAAACAGAGATACAATTTTCAAGTGAGCGTGAAGATAATATATTCATGTCACTGTTCTTTAGAGTAGAGGAGACAGAGGCCCAGAGAGAGATGGAGACTTATCCCAGGTCACTCAGTAAATTGGTGGCAGAGTGAGAGCAAGAACCTATGTTCACCCAAAGTCACTGGTCCACAAGTAGGTACTTATGTGTGAAAGGTTTTCTTTTCATTCTTATTCAGTATTGTTAAATAGGAGAGAACTTTTCTCCATGGTTTTAGACAAGTCTGGGTTTATTAGTTCTGAATAGAAAAAATCCAGAAAGTCAGATAACATGTGACTTATCAAAGGAAAATGTCAGAGTCTTTTTTCAGGACCTGAATTCTGGTGGCCACAGATGAACTGCCCTTTTCATTTTGAAATGGCACCCAGAGGGGACTCTAGCAGGTCATCGCATTTAGATTCCACGTGTAAGTGAAAATAGATAATACTTGTCGTTCTCCATCTGACTTATTTCACATAATATTCTCAAGTCCATCCATGTTGTAAATGACAGGTTTTTCTCCTTTCTCATGGCTGAATAGTATGCCATTGTGTTTATGATTTTAAATCCCCTAAAACCCCGAGTGATGTATCAGGAGAAGCCATGGTTTGAAGCAGTGCACACTTAAATTAAATTCTAGATGTTGGCCACACACGCTACAGTCCAATGCTGAATCAGGCTTTATCTTAGAAATGGTGGATATGAGTCGAAATAAGATGTAATACCTCATGGAAATGAATAAGATGTAATTCCCGCTCTGAGTAAATCAGTGACACACCCTGGCAAAGGGCTGAATAATTGCAATATAGAATCATGGATTCTACTGTGGCTGACATGCCAGACATAAATTCTAGTTCTCCCTCTTCTACATCAGTAAGGTGCATGCCAGGAATCTAAGCACAGTAAAAGCAGTTCTCTGACAAGGGGCAGGAGCAGAGTAGGGCACCTTAGAAGTACAGATATATGTGTGGATATATTGGAGTAACATAAGGAGCCTCCTTTGGAAAGGTAAATCCCTCCTGAGTCTCTTAGTTTAGAGACCCTCAAAAGGAAGCTGAGTTCTAAGGACATATCTTCAGGAGTAATGGTGTGTAACCTCATCATCCAGGGGAAGGACAGTATGAACCTACTTACCTGAAAACCCTGCCTTGTCTCTTACGTGCACTGATTCCGGGAGGGGAGGGGCACAGGAACTCCAGGGTGCTGCTACATCAGGTGTCGTCCCCCATTTGACTGGGCTTCTTGAATCTGGGTGGTAACCTGAGAGCGCGCTGGCTGTGTACTTGGGAAAACTAACCATGTGCCCTTCACACAAAATGCCCAGCAGCGGAGGGCCCATGGCCTCTCCTTGTTCAGAGGGTGTGAGCCTGTTCTCCCTGGAGGAACGTTAGCAGGGGCCACAGGGACTGGAACGTGAAACTCTGTGGAGAGATGAGTCCCCGTGTCCCCTCGGAGCAGGGACCAGGGATTTCCAAAGTGATCGATGGGGCAGTTAGCCATGGCGGAAATGTCTGTATTAGACACCGCTCCTCTTACGTTAGTCTAGAGGTCAGCCGGGTTTTCCTTTTGGATTTTATAAGCACGTGTTTCATTGGTTGCTGTTATTTTGCTTGTTTACTTTGAACAGTTTGGGGGGCAAAGGGTGCTGTAAACACATGAGACTGCAATAAGGAAGTCATATAATGGAGTAGCAAACAGCAAGGAAATCATTGGGGGTCTGAGAGATTCCTTCAGGACGTACACGTGACCATTTTTGACTCTATGTCCAAGAAGTAGTTCCCAGAGGCTAAAGGATACCAGAAATGAAGTTTGCCATGGGCGCTTCGAGAAGGAATTGGAGCTATGCCTGCACCAGATCAGAAAAGCCTTTCCAAGCGGAGGAGCCTATAAGTGAGTGCAGGTGAACTCAGAACAATCATCAACCAGGGGACGCCCGGGCGTGGAGGGCTCTCTGTGCACAGGCACAGATGCATGCTGTCATACCTGGCTCTCAGGCCTGGCTCATTCACCTTCTGTCGTTGGGGGTAGGGTGGGAACACAACTCAGAGACTAGTGGCAGGAATTATTTTTGTTTTGTTTCTTTCAGTTTGTTTCTGGCACAGCATATTTGGAATCCCACCTGGCCAGAGCACTGGATTCAAGGCAGAATGAATTGGAGAGGCCCGTGGCCTTGCTCAGTGGGTCAAAGTGTTTTATGGGAAAGCCTACCAGAGGGAGAGCCTCTTGGCTTCTGCAGAATGAAAGCTCTGAAGGTTTGGGGCACTGAGTGGCATCTCCGTCCTGAGCTGGAGACCTCCAGAGAGTGGGTCAGGAAATGAATAGTCATTTCCCAATCGCTGTTGACATGGCCTCCATCACCATCTCTGGGCAGACAGGGCAGGGCTGTTCTCCTCTGACGGTGAGGGGTGCCGCCTCCCATACAGGCGATGCCCGTCAGTGGGGAGCGGAAGCCAAACCCAGACCAGCAGCTCCAGGTTGGTAAAGCAAACTGGGTTCTCCTGGTGCTTTCCTTCGCTTCCTCTCCTCTCTGTACACTTCTTCAGCCCAGCTTTTCACAGAATTCACTGAGTTGGCTTGATAGCTCACCTAAGTCACACTGAATAACTTAGAATACTCTGCAGCCAGCATGTGCGCCCTCAAATGTAGTCCTGCAACATCGGCACATTATCTACTCATCCACACAACTGTTCTTCCTATTCCTGTTCCTGTGACTGAGAGAGTTCCCATTTCTTCCTCAGGTTTTGGCATAGACGCAACCTCCTCCAGAAAGTCTTCCCTGACTCACATGGAATAGAGTTTGCTTCCGTGTTCTCTCTGCGTTTTCATAGCACACTTCTTTGCCATAGCTCCTATCACCATGTATTAAAATTGCCTGGCTGTCTACCTGTGTTCCTCACCAGAAACTTAGCCCCTAGCAAGTAGGAAGTAGGGTTGTCTTATTGTTCATCACCCCCAGCACGAAGAAGGGCATTTGTTAAATGACGTATGATTAAAAATTATATTGATTTGATGAGTAACTAAATGAATGACAACAAACGGTGCAGATAATTTGTGAGAACTTAAAGAAAAAAGGTGAGGATGGGTATAATAATGCTCCTAACACCTGCCATGTTTCCATACAGCTTAGGGACCCTCAGTTAGGTCTCTCTCAGGCAGTCTCACACTCAGCCCCTGCTCAAGAGGTCAAGCGAGGTCTGCAAAAGCAAGGAGCCCATTTTCCTCTGGAAAGTATTCACTGCTCCTGCTTTGCATTCTTTTGCCTCTGATGTTGTCGGTGAAGCCAGGAGCTTCTGTGATCTCTATTAGCACCAGGCTGTGTGAACAGACTTCAGGCCAGAGTTGCAGCTGGGAAGGTTCCCCTGGAGTTCTGAATGCATGCAGAGAGAGCAGGTGGAATTGCTCTCGCTGTGAGCAGGCAGGGCAGTCATGAGTAAAGCAGAATGAATGAGTCACAAAAGGAGTGGGGTCCCTCAAAGGCGATGGGACCTGGCAGAAAAGACACACATCCCATAATTATAATGCGGGTCTGATACCAACTACCCCTAAAACCTTGGGCAAAGTATTTCTTTTTTAACTGTAGCTTCTTATCTGCTAAATGAGACTAATGGCAGTATCGTATCTAAACCTTAGATGTGTTCTAAGGATGAGATGAAATATATTGCTCACAAAAATGAGGGGATATTTTATTGCTTTATATTCATTTTTCAATATCCCCTCATTTTTATGAGTAGTATAATTCTCATGGACTCTTAGATGAGTTCTCAATATTTAGTTGTCTTTCTCTAGAAAAATAGGACCAATACAAAGGAGGAAGACAGAGGCAGAGAGAGAGAGAGAGAGAGAGATTTTAAGGAATTTGTCATGACACTATGGAAGTTGGCAAGTCCAAAATCTTAGGGTGGCTGGTGGGTCAGAGACCCTGGGAAGAGTTGAAGAGTTGATGTTGTAGCAGTCTGTTGGCAGAATTCTTTCTTCCTTGGGAAAGACCTTTCTTCCTAAGGCCTTCAACTGATGGATGAGACCCATGCACTTTATGGAGAGTAAACTTCTTTACTCAGTGTCTGCTGATATTAATGTTAATCTTGTCTAAAAATCACTTTAGCAGAAACATCTAGAATAATGCTTGACCAAATATCTAGATACTCTAGCCTAGCCAAGTTGACACATAAAATTAACCAGTACCCTATCTCCCTATTACATTAAATGTATGAATGAATCAGAGATTCCCCCTCCTTTAGATATTGTATAACATCACAAATCTGATAATTAATACAGCATCAGGGACATTCATTACATTTTAATTTTCCACTAGAAATGCCCAAGAAACAAGAACCTAAGAATATAGGCCAGTACTAAGAATGCACTATATGAAGGGGGGGGGGGTCTACATATTACCAGTTTCTTCATCAAAAGATGCACAACAACGTCCTCTAAAAGTAAAGCCCAATCTGATTATCAGAAATGTGTACAGATAGCAGCTTGTGCAATAATTGTGCCAATCAAGAACCATCTGCTACCAGGAATGATAATACCAGAGAAACTCTGATCATTCATCCTTCTCACCCCTTCTTCCATCCAATTGAGGCTGTCATTGCTCGGGGACAGCAGGTTTTAAGGAGACAGAGGCATCAGACACGTGACGGCTCTGCTGCCAGATGCATGTCTTCAGTAGACAAGCTCAGACCCCCACTCCTGCTGGCACATCAATGTGTGAGGAAGCTATTCAGGCACTGAGCCCTGCCCGAGGCCAGGGGGCCAGGGCTGCGGACGCTGCCCTGGTTGGCCAACCCACTTGGGCTTTGGTCAACAGCACACAGCTCACCTCCTTCCCTCTATAGATATAATGGGGCCATGCTTGAGTTCCTAGCCAATCAAAATAAAGCCATGCCAAGCTATCCATAAATCCTGCTACCTATGTATTTATACCAAATAAAAATCTTCCCTCAGATCTAGACATTAGCTATGGAACTGACTAAGAGTATCTAACTCACTGTTATTGTACGACACAAGTTGAGACATCATCTATACACTAGCTGTAATGTGCACGGAGCATGGTATACTACTGTAATGTCCATACCTTTATGCTACCCAATCTGATCACACAGCCAGCCCATGTTTCTGGTAGCAGCATCCCTTTGTGATGACATTATCATCTCTCAGTCTATGCAGTCCTGGTGGGAGGAAGCCTGTCATTCTTTAACTTTCAGTTATTCAACCACAGGAACATCTAGGTTGGGCCATTTGTTAAGCTGGATCTCACTGAACAGAGAATGGCCCAAGGTGTGTGTGTGTGGTGGGCGGGATGGGGGGAAGAGAGAGAGAGAGAAGGAGGAGGAGGTGCATGCATGGACAGAGTATTATAGATGATTTATGTTTTCTGTGGTTTTGAATCATATTCTTCTAAATAAAGAGAAAAATACAAACAATAGAAAAATTATATATATATTCTAACAGAAGGAGTTCAATGTTGCAGTTCAATAAATGCTATTTTTATTCTCATGGTTTATTTATTTATTTTAGAGAGAGAGAGAAGCAACAGGAGTGGGGGAGGGAGCAGGAAGCATCAAATTGTAGTAGTTGCTTCTTATATGTGCCTTAACCAGGCAAGCCTGGGGTTTCAAACACATGACATCAGTATTCCAGGTCCACCACAGTTCAGGCTAAATGCTATTTTTAGAATGAAGTTAATTATATTAAATAATAATGATGATAACAATAAATAAAACTAATAGAGGGAAATCTCATGGACATGTTGAGCTAAGGAAACCAGACCCCAAAGCGTGCATGCTACAAGATCCCATCAATATAAAATTCCATAGCAGACAAATGCAATTGATCAGAGCTGTCAGAAGTCAGAAGAGTGATGACCTTGGTAGACAGTCCCAGAAGGGCAGAAAAGGAGAGCTTCTGGTTAGGTGACAATGTCTTGTTCCTCATCTGGCTGCTGCTTACAGGTGTGTGTTCAATTTGTGAATATTCATGGAGCCATGCACTTGTGATCTGTACACTCTTCTATATAGAGAGTAGACTTCAGTGGAATGTTAATATTTTTAACATTGTCCTGAATCACCGACATCAGTTGTTCAGAAAAGATGGCTAAGTTGTTCCGGTGTGCTCAAAGGGGAAGTACCCCATAAATCTATTAAGATGTAATTCATATCTTTCTTTTTTTTAATTTTATTTTATTAATTTTAATGGGGTGATATTAATAAATCAGGGTACATATGTTCAAAGAAAACATCTCCAGGTTATCTTGTCATTCAGTTATGTTGCATACCCATCACCCAAAGTCAAATTGTCCTCTGTCACCTTCTATCTGGTTTACTTTGTGCCCCTCCCCTCCCCCCTCTCCCTCCCTCTCCTCCTCCCTGCCCCCCCCAACCACCACACTCATATCTTTTTTCTTTTTTTTAAAAAAAATTTCTTTTTATTTATTTATTTTAGAGAGGAGACACAAAGTGAGAGAGAGAGAGAGAGAGGAGGAGGAGCTAGAAGCATCAACTCCCATATGTGCCTTGACCGGACCAGTGCAGGGTTTTGAACTGGCGACCTCAGTGTTCCCAGGTCGACGCTTTATCCACTGCGCCACCACAGGTCAGACATATCTTTTTTCTTTTTAAATAAAGGTTTCAAACAAGTCCTTACTAGTTTGGAGATGAATGACTTTTGCACTAGCATTTTCCATGCTTCTTTCTTTCTGCAATTCTCAGCAAAATGCTGTGAGTCTGCTCTTCCTACAAATTACTATGGTGGTAACGGCATGTTTTTCTGGGCCTCGTCCATGATCCACGTTCTGAAAGGGTCACAAGAAATCGGATCTGCTTTCTCTGAATGAGACCTTAGGCATGCCCCGTGGTTACGCCAGGAGAGAGCAGTAATTACAACACAGCACTGTTGTTTACATGATCAAACTGAACTGCACATATGTAAAACGTTTCCAGATTTCAGATGTAATATATGTAAATGTAATGAGTACAGCAAAATATTACTCTTTAACAACCAATACCATTTTCCCTCTTTGGGAGTAAGTTATTTTTAATTGAGTAAAAGTTCCCTAATACATGTTTGTGATAGAAATCGAGGCCCCAAGGGCTTTGATGCTCACTGATCTCAGGAGTTCAGAGGAAAAACGGCAAAGTAGCTCTCCATTAGAATGGGGGAGGAATGGATTTGGGGTTTGGGGAGAAAGGGAAGAGAAGAGAATAAGGAGTATTCAGGAAAAGATGACTGGAAGTTCTTGGTGGTGTGGAAGGATATTTTTAAAATGGAGATACACTACTGTATTTCATTTCGTTACTTGAATTAATTTGCTATGAATCCTACTTTAACCTCCACCGAGTGCATGACTGCCTTGTGTGGTAGAGTTCTGTGGGGTCTGGAGTCAGGGCTGCGTTTCCCACTAAGATTGGCATCGTGCATGTTATCAGAGCAACAGAGAGCAGAGGGAGAAGGAGGCAGGAGGCGGAGGAGGCCTTAAGAAGTGTGTCTGTTGAACAGTTGCTCCGGCTTTGACTTGCACACCCAAGGAAATGCACAGTCATAGGATAGAAAGGGAGCGGGGGGGGGGGTTCCGGCAGGGAATCCAGATGGCAACTGAGTTAACAGAAATGTAAGGGTGGGATCGTGCTCCCCACCACACTGTCCGTGGAATTTTACTGTACTTGGAAACAGACATAGCAGCTAGACTGTCCTCATCACTTCTGTGGAAGGGACAGCTGCGCTTCCTTTCACAAGCAATAACTCATCACAGATTTGAGGACTTATGACATGCACCATGCCTTGTGCCAGGTGCTGGGGATGGATACCGTGCTGCATATAAAAGGCACATCCTGGTCAGGCCCATTAATGCTTTCTTTCTAGAAAAAAATGTTAAGTGGTAAGACACCTTCTGCTTGATTTAACATGAAGGTCAAAGAAATAAAATTCTGTTATTATTCACATTATGCATATAATCTTTTTATAAACAGATAACATGAATGTGATCTTTAAATTATAAGTTTATGTTGTAAAGAGCTAGAAATAAAACAGGAGAATGAGAGACTTTTTTCCCTTTAGGGTGACAATATTAAAATTTATGAACAATAATCATGGCAAGATAATTTCAAAAGTGAAACACTTGCTGAGAATTTAAATCAGTATTTTGGGGGGATGGGGAGAATTTATACAAAATGTAAACTTTATCCTTATATCCAAGAATGTTATTTTGAAGATATTATGCTCAGATCTGTTTCCATATTTACATACAAATATATGTACATGATTCCCGCAATGACTCCTCACCCACATGATGGCAATTATTTCCAGTTCCAGACTTTTCCCCGCACACTCAGAGCACTTTAATCATGCACCTGCTCCAGCCAGGCTCTGTCCTTCCTGGGGGTCTCAGTTTTTCTCCAAGCTCCTGACATCCCAGAACCTGCTGGCCAGTCTCCACAGGACCACTCCTCTACGCTTGATGGTATGGCTAACGCCCACCTCTTCTCTCTGCTACTCAAACCTTGGGATCTGCTTTCTATAGTTTCTTGTTACCTTATTTTTCCTTTGTTTTATTCCCCCTGTTTTATTTCTCTGTTTAATATATTAACCTGCTTTCTGTTTTCCTGATCTGATCCTTGCTGATACAAACTGAAACTTGTACTGATGAGTGGTGAGGCTACATAGTATCAAACTTTGGAACTAGGCAGTCACCTGTTTCTGCCTCATCTATTCCAAGGAAGAGCTTGTGCTTCCCTTTGGTTTGCCTGCTTCCAGATGCAAAGAACACCTGCAGACGTTCTCAGGGTCCGCCAGCCTCCTGGAGATGAGGAGCTCCACTATTGACCCCTTATCTTCTACCCTCCATTCTTTCTTTATGAGGTGGGTACCGTTCTCCATGCGGCTAACATGGTGTGGACAGTCAAAAGTAGTTCTCCCCCCAGTAGATCTCAGGGCATAGGTTCAGTGGGCAGGTCACAGGAGGACCCCTGGAGACATAACATCTCGGCCATACTCTCCTAACCTATAAAGGAGTTCTGCAGGTTAGAAATTATTAGGTCTCGGTTATTGTTGGCTCCACATTTGACTCCTGTGCTTCTTTCCAATGCTTGTAATAATTTGGAAAGGAAGAATTTTAAGTGAGTGGTACTCTTAATTCCTAACAGGAAAAATAATCATAAAAATCAAACAAAGACTAAAGCAGTATTCCCCAAGAAGCATGGAATCACTGTTACTTCTGGATGGTTTTTATACTTTTCAACCTTTTTTATATCCATCTGAATTTGATTTGCAATGAACTTACATTGTAGAAGGTGGGGGGAAAGTAGGCTTACAGTCATGAATACCTGAAACACAGTTTAATTTTGTGTTATTATTTAGTGATTGTAATATTTTCCATATGAATAGCTATAAACCTACGTTTGCCTCACCCTGTATTTCTGTTTAAAAAAATGATAATTGAATTTTTAAAAATGAGAAGGAGCTTAATCTAATTGAACTCCCCAAAGCATGAGATTTATAATCAAGTCAGGTTGCCTCAGCCACGCCCCAGTTTCTTGTGTGTCCTCCTGGCTGAGAGGAAAAATTAGGGTCCAAAGAGAACAAGAAGAGACTAACCAGAGCCAAAGCATAGAAAGGGCTCATTTAGAAAACATACGCAGGAGGGATGCCCAGGTAGGAGATGGAATGCGATGAGAGCTGGAGAAGTTTGGGGTGAAGAAGGGGAAGATAGAGCATGGAGTCGGCAGGCTGCCAGGTCTGCTCTGCCACCATCTATGGAGAGTTCCTCGGAGAAGGAGGTTGGCTCCCAGCCCTGGGGATTCTGGAGAAGCTGGCAGCTTCTCCAATATCGCTCTCTCATGTCAGACATCTGTCGGCACTCCGTGAGAACCGTTGGAAATCAGGGCCATTCACAGTTTGTCTTGGACCCTTTCAAGTCTTCCCACCCCTACCAGCTACTGAAAAGGAAAAAGGAAAAAAGTTATAAAGTTTCTCTAGCCACGGCGAGAATAGCCAAAAAAAGGAAAAAGAACAAGACGGCATTAACGAAGGAGACATGTTCCCGGGACTCGTCATTGTCAAAGGCTCCATTGATTCATTTATTCCCCCAAGTGTGTGCCGGGCGGACCTGTGTGCCAAGCATTGCGGTAAGCAGTGACGACACGTGATTAGTGCCAACCTCGGAAGCTGTCCTTTACCTTGCTCTGTGCTTGCTCCCAAACAGGCTGTGGCTCCTGGGCCTTAGCCCTCTTCCATCGCCCTCAAGGCGGCCCTTGCCCCTGGCAGCTGAACGTAGGTTGTACCTTGCGTGCCGACATGATTCAGAAAGGGGAACCGAGACAAGGGGCTCATCTTCAATCTCCTACCTAAAGGGGCACATATCTAACCAGCAGTGTGTTTTACTTGCTTGTTAGTTGACTTGGAAACATTTTCCAACCTCAGGATAACATACGTGAGTTAGATGTCATTCTTCTAAAACCCATTTGTACATAAATGCTTCTCATATATTGGTGCCTTTATCCTTGCTCTTTTCTCTGGATTTTCATTTATGTGTTTGTTTTTTACTATCTGCTGGCAAGCTTCTAGTCAATTTTGGCGAGGTGTATTTTTTTCTTATGAAATACTCAGGCCCTGGCCAGTTGGCTCAGTGGTAGAGCCTGGTCCCGGCGTGTGGATGTCCTGGGTTCAATTCCCGGTGATGGCACACAGGAAATGCGACCATCTGCTTCTCCACCCCTCCCCCTTCTCTTGCTCTCTTTCTCTTTATTCCCATTCTGCAGTCATGGCTTGATTGATTCGAGCGTGTTAGCCAGGGAGCTGAGTGACTTCATGGAACCTCTACCCCAGGCATTAAAGATAGCTTGGTTGCGAGCGTGGCCCCAGATGGGCAGAGCATTGACCCCAGATGGGGGTTGCCAGGTGGATCCCAGTCAGGGAGCATGTGGGAGTCTGATTTTCTATCTCCCTTCTTCTAACTTGGAAAAGAAGAAAGAAAAATTTTATGTCATGTATACAAAAATATATGTAATATGTGTAGATAGGTAGATAAATAGTAGAGAGATGACAGGTAGATAGATAGACAGCTAGATTAAGTAATACCAAGTAAACAAAGAACCGTGCACACTCCACCTAGCTTCAGAAATAGAACATTCCAGAACCTTTAAATCTGCCCACATGCCTTTCCCATGCACATACATTCTGTTATCCCTTTCTCAACCTCCAGAGGTGACCAGTTAATTCTGTGTTAGCATTCTGTACATATTTTGTTGTTCTGTACATATTTTTCCACAAATACATCCCTCTGCTTATTGTGCCTGTTTTTACCTTTACATAAATGTAAGCACCACACACATTTTCTCGTGAGGAAGTACTTTCAGTTCCTCTTAGTTGGAAAGAAATCTGTGCTACCTGCTGCATGGTGGTCCGTTTGTTGCCTTTCTGCTGTGCAGTGTTTCATTGTAATAACTGTACTGCAGCATGGCCATTCCGCCAAGTATGGAAATTTGAGGTTTGTCAAGGTTTCAAGTAAAATCAATGTTGCTAGAAACGTTTTTATAGATTACCTCCTGGCAGACACATGCAAGTTTCTCTAGGCTATAAATCTAGGATTATAATTGCTGGATTTAGGGTTTTTGACATTTAGTAGCTAATGTCCTCTTCCATGCAATTGGACTAATTTCTATTCCATTAGTAGGAAATGAGAAATGTTGTTGGTTTACACCATTAATAACAATCAGAATTGTTAGACTTTCTTTTTCACGAGTCTCAAGGGCATGAACTTGTTATGTCTTTCTATTTGGCATTTTCTTTAGAACTGATGAGAATGTACATTTTTTAAAAAAATGCTTATTGGTTATTTGTGTTTCTGCTTTCATAAAATGCCTTTCCATGTCTTCGTTCATTTTCATGTGTGATTGCATGCGATCTACTTTTTATACTCTAGATATGAACACTTTTTAATTGTTATATGTTATAGATACCTTCTTCAAATTTTTGGCTTATATTTTCACTCTCTTTATGATAACTGCAGATGAGCGAGATCCTAATATTAAAAATATAGTTACACTTGTCATCTATTTTGTTTTGATTTGTCCTCATGTACCTTCTGTTCTTATTTCCATATTTCAAAGTCACATATATATATTTCACTTTCCTAAGATTTTGAAGTTTTTAATTGATTTATACATGTGGTAAAAGGAAGGATATGCCTTTATTTTTTAGTGGACAGCCTCATTCATTAAGTAGCCATTCTTTCTTCCATTGTTCTGCAATGTCATTTTTGCTATATATTTTATACAATGCATGTCCCATTGCTCAGCTTTCTATCTGATTTCATTACGTTATCTATCTATACCAGCAGCAATCTAAAGTGCCTAATTACTAAGGCTTCAAACAAGTCATACTCTACGCCTGGGCAAGTGTCCCTGTCCCGTTTGTCTTTCTCAGCAGTACCTTAGCTCGTCTTAGCCCTTAAAGAGAAATGTCAGAACTGGTCATCAACCCCACACACACAAAAAGAAATTCTTACAGAGATGTTGGCTGGTGGTGCATTAAATCTACCTATTAATGTGGGCAAGTTAATATCTGTAAGCATTTCTATCTATGAGTATATAGTGTTTCTCATTTATTCAGGACTTTTAAAAATATCTTTCAATGCATGTTTTAAAACTTACTGCACAAAATATCTTGCACATCATTTGGTAGATTCATTTCTAGGGATTTTGTGTATTCATTACTAGAAAATGATATTTTAATTGAATTTGTATAACTGTCCCTAGAATAAGAAAGCACTTGAGTATTATATATTAGTTTTATATACAGGTAAGCTTGTTATACTTTCTTATTAATTTTAAACACATGTGTCTATTTATTTTGGATTTTGAAACACAGGTAAGTATATGATGAACATTTTTATTCTTATTTGCTAGTTAAATTTTATTAAGTAATTAGTTATTCATGTTGCCTTTCTGAGATAGTTAGGATCTCCAGTCTAATATTGAATTCTGTCTAGTTCTTGGTTTCATGTGGAAAGTTATAGTTTGATGTTTACCATTAAGCGTGAAGGTCACAGCACAATTTTTATAGATTCCCTGCATGTCCAAATATTGCTGCTGCTTTTGCCTGTATCCCCAGCCATATACAGCCAGCAGAGGTTCCTCCTGATTCCTGATGGTTATTTCATGTGAATGAGCACTAAATCTTGTTGTTTTGAAACACAGAGATTTTGAGGTTGTTTTTTTCACTGTGCTGTGTAACCCAACTGTATTAACCGATGCATATGTACCCTGTCAGGCTAAGTGGACTTCCTTCTTAGGAAGGCTTCTGCACAGCAAAGGAACAGTCACTGGAGCGAAAAGGGGACCGATGAAATGGGAGAAAATAACCGTAAATTTGGTATCACATGGTATGTTTGGGTGTTTACTTAGTTATTAATTTTTCTAAGTCTTTTTGGCTTCCTTCCCCAATCTACTTCATGCACCACTGGTAGGACACATACCTCACTTTATGCAACACTGGGCTGCATGATCTTCCAGCTCAGTCTAGAAGTTAAGGATTCAGTGAATGGTACAGTTGGACGTGGAGTTCATAGAAGCAAAGAGGGCTTCCTGGAGGCATTGGGAATTTTTAGTGAAATCATATGCTGGGAATTTTAAAGAGATGAACTTTAGATTGTCTGGCACTGTCTAGCTGACTTCTAGCACATGGACTGACAGAGCATTAACTCAGCAAATATTTATGAGCTAATTAAGTTTGCCAGGAGGCTTGACCTAAGTTAGATTTTCCTGAGATTCCTTCTATAAATTGTGAACCACTAGATGTAGCCAAGTAATCCATGTCTACATTCTTAGCATCAGTGGGCCTCTGCCAAGAAACTCGGCACGAACTGATCATGAGCCTGCCCTTATGATCTGATTAGCATCAAGGTTGCTTATGAGAATGCAGTCAGGGTTTTATGGTAGAGTCATTAGGGACAAGGGCATTTCTCCAAATAGGAATGTATTGCCTACAAAGGACAGGAAAATATTTCTCAAACAGCCTCAGTGCTTGATTATCCAATAGACAAAATATTCAGAAATCCAATGAGCTGTTTCTTACCTGGCACTTCACAGTCCCTGGTGGACGAGGAGCTGTTTGCTGGGCTAGCTTTTCCCAGGAACCAAGGACAGCTTGCTTTTTTGTTAGTTCCTGTTTATTTTTCAGCAACTGAAGTCTTTCCAAACAGCAGTTAATGAGAGTTTCAGAGACGCTGAACTGTTTTGAAAAAGTTGTACCATTCCACAGGCCACCTGAGTCAAGATTTTCAGCAAGCAAGTGAATGTTACCGTTTTTTGAAGGATGCCCACTCTCTCCAGAATCACCTAGGCAACACCTTCCCACGCTGCAGAGTAAGAGACACACGACAGGAGACCTAGTCTTCTCACATTCTTGGCTGTTTTAGGCACAGGGGAATTTTTCTTTTATAAGTGGTTATCTATTCATCCAAAACTTTATATGAGAGATGATGATTCTGCTTTACAAACCACAAAAGAGATGGTCTGGATATCAACTGTTTACTTTTTACAAATAATCTCCTGTTTCTTGTTTAAGATACTGGAATTCGACTCTTCAATTTGCTATTAATTTACTGTATCACCTTGGGCTACTTACTGATTCATTTGGGTCTTGGTATACCTATGATAAAAAGAAATTAAAATAATTTTTAAAACTCACAAAACAAAAATGGAATTGAGAAGTAAGTAGGATTGCTCTTCTTTAAAGATGTACGGCCTGACCTGTGGTGGCGCAGTGGATAACACATCAACCTGGAACACCGAGGGCGCTGGTTCAAAACCCTGGGCTTGCCTGGTCAAGACACGTATGGGAGTTGATGCTTCGGGTTCCCCCCTCTTCTCTCTCTCTCTCTCTAAAATAAATAAAATCTTTTAAAAAAGGATGTATGATTCAAAGTGTGGCTGACATCCAAAAAGAACTTTATCAGCTATCGCTGTCTGAGAAAGGCCTTTTATCAAATGGACAAGGGCAGGCTAACAGACACTGAGTGGGGTGGCGGGCACAGGTGAAGACTAACAGACACGGAAGTGTCAGAGGAGCAGAAATCTTGGCTTAGCTTTTAGATGGCTGAATACTAACCATTGACTCTACTATTTACTAGTTTTGTGATACTGGATGAGTTGGCATGTGACTTCATGGCATGTCACCTGTACAGGCCATGCATTTAGATTGGTGCCACACTTGGTTTAATAGTCTGCTGCTGCTATCTTGAAACCCCCAGTCATTTTTGAACAAGGGGGGCCATAGATTTTCACTTCTCACTGGGTGCTGTCATTATTTAACCTGCCTAGGGGTTAACCTTTAAGAACTTGGCTTCTGCATCTAAAGTGAGAGTAGTAATACTTTTTGTTTGGGATCACCGTGAAGATTGAGATATTTATGAAAGTTCCCAATGAGCTTAGTACGCGATGTGTTTGCTAAATAAATTAAATCTTGTTCTCTATTTCATTCTATTTCTTGACCCAGTTCTAACTGTTCTTTTTTAAAAAGACATATAAGACTCAGGTTTTTATTTTTAATTTTTTCCTCACTCTATTTTCACGGACTGGTGCAGTCCCAATGTGGAGGCATAAAACCACCTTGAATAATAAAGCTGTTTTAGGCCAACTCAGAAATAATATATACAATGGCGTCTCTTGTGTTTCTAGTTGCTCCAGGGCTTCACCTGGACTGATGAGGTGTCTGAGAATTTCGGTCGTGCTTTTCACTTCAAACAGTACTTCTTCCACCATCAATAATTAACATGGAGCTTGACCACTTGCACATCTTTTCTAAACAAATGTGCCCTTGAATGGTCAATATCTTACTTTAGTAAGCCTTCTTAAGTGTTGGGGAAAATGTAACTTGTTGCTATGGAGAAGTTACATCATTATTTCCCTTGAATTCTCCATTCTCAGTACATAGTTAGTTTCTAAAGAATGTGAGTTCTTCCATTTTAGAAGAGATCTTCTCCTTGACCTCATGCTGAAGAGATTTTGATGAACATCTTTTGTTGTTTGATTTTGTGTCCATTGACCCATGTTCTTTATTTGAAAATAGTCTGACATCACAGTTGTATAATTGCATTCTTACCTAGAATGGAGTGGAACTGGGCGACAGTTGAGGGATTTCTAATAAAATAAATAATAAAATCATAATGATGGCTCATGTTGAATGAACTATGTGCTGATACTCGCGAGAATTGAGCATGCTTTTTATTATTTTATCCTTGTAACAACGTATGAGATCTGTATTGTCTGCTGTATACAAGTGAAGACAATACAGTTTAGCAAAGTGAAGTACTTTGACCACGTTCAAGTTGTGCAGTGCTAAAATTAAATACATGCCTGGGAAATTCCAAAGCCTGGAGTTTTGACCATTATGGAACCCAAAACAAAAATATCAGATGTAAGAAAGACTTACCATAAGTAAGGAGAAATGCAAGTAAATTGTCACTCTTCCATTAATTCAGAAATCCAATGGATATTCATTCAGCATTCTATGAATCAAACATTGTTTTAGGCAATGTGGGAACAACAGTGTCTAGACTAGGTATAATTCTCACCTCAAGGGGCTAAAAAGTAAAAGACATATTCACCCAAGTAAATCTATTACTTGAAGTGTTAAAATAGTATGAAGGAGAAGTGTAAGATATTTGAGGAATACAGAACAGGAAAATTGGTTTCCATCCAGTGTGACCAAAATAAAAATCTTCTTGAGGAAGCAGTAGAAGGGCTAAGACCTAGAGGGTAAGTTGGGGTAGGTGGAAAGTAGGGTACAAGAATTCTCAGGGTACCGGCCGGAGGCACAGCGTCAGTGGAGGCATAAATTACTGGCATGGGGACATAATAAAAACTGCAGGACACAGGCAGGGAAAGGAGTGGGAAAAGAGACCCCTGACTGGTATACTAAGCCTGAAATGCTTGCGATACAACAAAGCAGAAGTGTCAGGTAGGCCGTCTAATGTGCAGGTCTGGGATACAAGTGCAGAACCTAAGCTGGAAATACAGATGGGGGACATGCTGACAGAAGTGTTACAAAAGGGGACTGCAGAGTGGGATGCAAAACACAGGTGGAAAGATCATATCTTAGAAAGGTGGAGAGATGTGCTGTCTCGTGACAAGTGGGATAGTGGAGAAGACGGTAAGGATGCAGGTAGATACAGATGTTGTTATGTTGTGACAGAGCACATACGCACTATAAGAGAAGCATGGAGGAGAAAAGTACCAAAGCACATGGGAAAAGGATTGCGAAACCCATGGCGAGGGGAGAACACAATCAGGTAGGCAGCATGGACCATGAGACATTTGATCGGTTTAAACAATGAGTGAGCATTCAACAGGCTGATGCCGTTGCCAGGACAGCAAGAAGAAATCCAGTGTACCTTATGCAGTGTTCAGAACAAGCTTATACTTAAATATTTTCCATCTGTCTGAGATTCGTATTAGATTGCATATCCTGTACTATCTGGCCATCCTTTGGGGAGGGAAGTCAGGTGAAAGTGCTGCTGCACAGGTACAGCAAAATAGAAGCATGGTCCTGAGGATGCTGGTGTGTTTAGAGCAGGGGTGCCCACACTTTTTCAACTTGCAAACTACTTATAAGATGACCAAGTCAAAAGGATCTACCTAAAATAAAAATACAAAACATAAATTTATTTCTTCTATATTATCATTATTTCAGTTACTGTTATTACTATTTAATATTGTGTAT
This sequence comes from Rhynchonycteris naso, assembly GCA_037038555.1. Classification (NCBI taxonomy): domain Eukaryota; kingdom Metazoa; phylum Chordata; class Mammalia; order Chiroptera; family Emballonuridae; genus Rhynchonycteris; species Rhynchonycteris naso. Next base: position 18,446,652 of record CM072996.1, read on the forward strand.
TCTTTTTTCACCTTTCTCCTTCTCAGCTCTCTTTTCGGAGGGAAGTCAATGTTATAGTTTTTATGAACAGTCCGAAAAAGCCGCTCCACATTTCCCTTCTTTGGAATAGCAATGGCACACAGACAGATGAGGCAAACACACTTAGAATATGACATAATGAAAAAAATCCCCTCCCATTCTGTATGAAAGTGGTAGGTTTTAGGCTTCTTACTCGGACCAGCTATGGCACTCATTTTTATACCCTTTGTTATATTTAGTTTAAATAAATTGAAGGCTAACTATGCAGCAATGTAACTGAACAAGTTAGCTTGGTTTAACACTCATGCATAGGGTGTCAAAAGTTCAGACATCAGATTGGCTACCCTGTATGCCAATCAAAATACAAATGTCTTTTTAATGTGATGCGATCTACCCACATTTCCTTCGCAATCGACCAGTAGATCGCGATCGACGTATTGAGCACCCCTGATTTAGAGAATCACAAAAAAGCTTGTGAGAAACAAAGAAGTTGTCTCAAGTGATAAGGCCAGAGAAATATTCAGGGGCCAAAATATAAAGAGCTTTACTTGTTTTTTAGTGAGAGAGAGAGAGACAGACAGACAGATAGACAGACAGAAAAGGAGGAAAATGAGAAGCATCAACTCATAGTTATGGTACAACTGTTCATTGATTGCTTCCTCATATGTGCCTTGACCAGGGGCTCCAGCCAAGTCAGTGACTGCTTGCTTAAGCCAGCGACCTTGGGCTTCAAACCAGCAACCTTTGGGCTCAAGCCAGCAACCATGGGGTCATGTTTATGATCCCACACTCAAACTGGAGACCTTGCACTCAAGCTGGTGAGCCCATGCTTAAGCCTGATGAGCCTGCACTCAAGCTAGTGACTTTGGGGTTTCGAACCTGGGTCCTCCATGTCCTAGGCTGATCCACTGTATCACCACTTGGTTAGGCAAGGTTTGTTTGTTTGTTGGAAGGCTAACAATAGGCGAATGGTTCTGCCTGAAGTTCACCAGGTAGGTGAACTGGTTCAATTTGTAAGCCAGTGTCATATGCCTTATGGTCACATATAAGGAAGGAATAAAGGGACACACATACAGTTGTTGAACACTTCTATCTAGTGTGCTAGTCTCTTTTTGAGAAATGTGTGTGAGTTCTCTCTTTCTCTCAATATATATAAATATAATATAAATATTGAATATTTATAATATTTTATAAAGTATACTTATGTAACTAGAATATAACATAAATATTTATAATACAAACATATATATATATATTTTGTGTCCATTGACCCATGTTCTTTATTTGAAAATAGTCTGACATCACAGTTGTATAATTGCATTCTTACCTAGAATGGAGTAGAATTGGGCGACAGTTGAGGGATTTCTAACAAAATAAATAATAAAATCATAATGATGGCTCATGTTGAATGAACTATGTGCTGATACTCACAAGAATTGAGCATGCTTTTTATTTTATCCTTATAACAACGTATGAGATCTGTGTGTGTGTGTGTGTGTGTGTGTGTGTTTATATATATATATATATATATATATATATATATATATATATATATATATATATATATATATATATATATATATATAATCATAGAATTATAGAAAACCACAGATAAGAAAACTGAAGTCCAGAGGAGAAAACCAATCTCCAGACCATATAGAAGGTTAGTGGGACATTCGATAATTCCAGTCCCTAGGTCCCTAAACCAGGCCTCTTTCCTCTGTGTGGGGGCTTTACACAGTCACAATGGATTGCCTTTCCTCTCTATAGTATCTCGGGTCTTTCTGCAGATGTAGAATAGGCTTTACGCTAATGAGAACTATCTAGAGAAATAGTCTAGTGAACGTCTGCATCTTCTTTCATAACTCTCTGGATACGTCAGAGAATGCTACCACCTCCACTGAGATGCAGGCACGTACATCTGCTCCCCAAATGTCCACCTCTCTCTGGACAGTCCTATCCTGTTTACCGTAAAATCCAAACAACTTTGAAGATCTAAATATGTGTATGTTCTTTAAAGGTTTAATTAAGCATGATTCCTTCCCTTGAGATTTATGTGTGTGTACACTCAGAGTTTCCAAGCCTTGGCCATCGCCACAGGGAATAAGACAGCTTGTTTTGGCTACAGTTTGGGAACAGCACATTCAAACATTACTTAGATAAATGTCACCAACCTCATCAGTGATGTCATGGTTTTGCCATGGAGCTGTTTGCAAAGGAGTCCTTTTAAGTTATTGAAGAGGAATTCTTGCAGGGCTGCCCTTTAGGTTGGTCTTTGGGGAAACTGGGCCTTTGTTATAACCTCATTGTTTTTCGACAACTTGACTAGGACTGCAGTTCAAATACTTACAGAAATACATATTTAGTGTCTCATATGCATCAGGCATTATGGGAGTCTGATGCTAATAATCTCAGAATGAATTAAACATTAGTCCCAATATCTCTCCTTCTCCCCTGCTGTTTTTTTCTCTCTACTACTTCATCCTTAATTTTTTGTTGCTTAAATCACTGAAAAGCAATGTATAGTTTAGAGGAAATATCCCTTAGGTACCATATCTCATGAACCCCAAGAAAGTTCCATGTAAGTTCTAAACTTCCTTGAAGATGCTGAGTAAACACCTGGCTGCAGAGGTAATTTCAAGATATTTTTTAAATACAGTGATGACAAAAAAAAAAAATGGATTTAAAGTACTTTTTTTAACTGGGTGGTATTTAACTATGTGATTATTACCTTAATGGCTTTTTGAGTGTCTGGAATATTTTATAAAGTGGTGTGCTAAAGGTGATGACAAGATGACAAGCGCAAGGTGTTGTGGGAACCTACAGGGGGGGTGTTGATTCGGGCGGGAACTGGGAGTGGGGGTGAGGGTGTATGGCGGGGCCAGGACAATTCCTTGACGACTCGGAAAGCTGACATAAAGGAGGGGTAAAGAAGAACGATATTCCAAGCAGAGAGACTCCTTTAACTAAATATACGAGCATATAAAACAGCAGAATGTTCTTATGGTTCCCAAGGCCAACTCGGTCATGATACAGATGGAATTACTGCCCTCTAGCGAAAAGGTGTGGGTGTGGGGCACCTGCCTAATATAGTGTGTCCGTAAAGTCATGATGCACTTTTGGCCGGCAACCAGTCAAAAGTGCACCGTGACTTTATGGACACACTGTATTTTAGAGCCATTGTCAGGGCAGAGACCAGAACACCATTTTCTAACTCCCAATCACTGATGTCTATGCCAATGTGAGATCTTTGTTCTGCATGTTTAGACTGCATTCCAAGACTTCATTAGTAGTCCAAGTGTCTATAAACATTCCAGTTATCCTCAAGCAAAATTTCTCACCCCAGGTTTCAGGACATGTCCAAGACCACCCTCTTTGCTAGATGAAGTCTGTTACAGGATGAGCAAGTCATGGAATGTCTTGACCTTTCTAATGGGGATGAGTCTTAGTGATTGTTAGTTTGAAAAATTCTTTCAAGCAACTTTCAACTGACCCACATGGGAAGTTTGAATTTGACCCAGCCTCCTTCTCCTTCTCTCCTTCTCCTTCTCCTTCTCCTTCTCTATCTCCTTCTCCTTCTCTTCTGTTTTCTCCCCTACTACTTCATTATCAAAATTTGGTTGCTGTAATTACTGAAAGACAACTTACGTTTTAAGAGAAAAGATCATTTAGTTACCATATTCCACTAACTTCAAGAGAGTTTCATTTGAGCTCCAGCTTTCCAAGGGTTTGGGTTAAGAATGCAGAGGGTAGGCTATTTGACCTCAAGCAAATCATTCTTTGGTTTCATTCTTCTCATCTGGCCAGTGAAAGGGATTGAACTGGTTGGCTTTTCAGTTTCCTCCTGGCCCTAAAGTTTAATGCTTTTTTAAAGTTGTTGGCAGAAAGATTTTCTTGCAACTATTTATTTCCAAAATTTAAATATTTTCCAGGAGTTTGATCTAAGGAAGAGCTAATTTCCCAAGCATGAGCCCATCAATAGCTTGCATAAGCTTCCCCCTGATTCTTTTAGCCAAAGGACATCACTGCTTTTTCCCACCTTTTGAAACTCCCTATATTCTTCTAGCACGTTCTTCTCCTTGGATGTTTTTCAATGTTGTTCTTGTGGCCAAACAATAACAAAAACAAAACAATCCCAGATCGGCATTTCTACAGCTTTGTGGAGGGAAGCCATTGGAAACACAACTGTGAATATTTCAGTGTTCTAAAACAATTCCTCAGATCCCCAAGAACAGTTTGTCAGGGTCCCTCCCCTCTTTTCTACCATCTGAGAAGAACTATCCTAAGGACAAAGCTAAAGAAACAAGAGTTGAACTAATTTCTCTTCGGAGATTGTCATAAAATGAGAATAGTTCTTTTTCCTCATCTCTAAATGTGGCAACAAAATATTTCAACAAAGATAGGTGGAAAGAATGTTGACATCTCTTCATGCCTCAGCTATTAGATCACGAACACCCTTTGGGGAACTGATAACCGTTTAATGATTTCCCTCACACAAAAAGAGACCTTGTTTTCCCAATGGAACAACAGTTGGGAGTTGCTGAGAGAGTGTTCACAGAAATCTGCCTCATGTGCGTGGTGCAGATCAGCCATGACTGGTTTCCTCCTCTTATTGCCTCTGACTCCTTACCTTTTCCTTATCATTTTCTAATAACATCCTGCTTGGAGTTCTCCAAATACCCAATGATGTGCCATGTCTTTGTCCAAGTGGTTCCATCTTTGAGAGATGTCTTTCATCTCATAGTCCTGGCTCTTCCTAGAAGGGTCCATCTGATCACTCTCTTGAGACACCTTTCATAATTCTGCCTCTATTATGACAGCTCTGAAATTACACCCGATCACTTTTGAGCATCTATCGTGGGCTGAGGACACTCAGCATGTGCTCGGCCTGACTCTGAAGAGCACTGAACTAAGGGCTAGTCAGGTAGACTGTGTAAATATATTTTTCCAACACAGAGGGATGAGAATACTGGATACCTTCAATGCATGTGTTGAAATAAAAAATTACTTTTAACTAGAAGATGATGAAATAAATTGTTTTGAAAGAATTTGACTTGTTTGGATAATTTAAGAAAGCATAGATTTGCCTTCATTCAAAAGTGTCAGAGTTGGCCTCTCTCAAATTAAAGATGAAGTTTTCCGTGGGTATAAAGTTCCTTTATATGCAAGATAACTAATACTAGAGATCTGCTGTACAACTTAGAACCTGCAACTCACCTGCAATTAATAATGGTACGGTACACCTGTAAATATGTCACCATTATAGATCTCATCTTAGCTGTTCTTACAAAGAGACACACATGCACGCGTAAACACAAGAACACAAGGCAGTTTGGGGGTGTGATGGGTATGTTTAAGTATCTTGGCTGTGGTGAGAGAATCAAGGGTGTATGCTTATGTCCAAACCCGTCAAGATATATACACTAAATGTGTGCAGTTTTTGGTATATCAATGATACTTCAATAAAACTAATTTAAAAATGTGTTCCAGACTAAAGAAAGAAGTATAATTTCCCCTCATTTATTTTCAGATAAATAGAAAAAGGGAGCTGTGGAGCAAGATGTGGGAGTCCTGAGTTTAAATCCCAGCTTTACCTCCTTAACGCTGTGGTTAACACAGCTTCCGCTCTCATACAGAGGAAATAAATCACCTGAAAGTGTTGTTATGACAATTAAATAAGGTAACACTTATGGAAACATTTTGTAAATGTTAAAGCAATTTGCAAATACAGAGTCAAAGCAGAGTTCCTGTTTTTCCACTGAGGCACCCAATTTATTATTATTTTTCTTAACCAGAGGAAATTGGAGGGTGTGACTAGCAGAAAAAGTACCATTTTCTTCTTTCTTTTTTACCCGAAAGGCCTGCCTATGTCTGACCTTTTGCCCCCAGCTTTCTTGAGATATAACTAAAATATAAAATCACAGGTATCTAAAGTGTACAATGTGTTGATTTAACATACATATACTTTGTGAAGTGATACTACCATCAGGTTAATTAACTCATTCATCACCACATAAAGTTACTTTTTTTTTTAATGTGTTAAGAACACTTAAGGTCTACTCTCTTAGTAAATTTTCCTATGGCTCAATTTTTAATATTCAAGAGACAGTTATAATGAGCAGTTGGTTCATTATTACCTTGCAAGGCTTTGGAACATTGTTAGGTATTTTAGGAATTATTTACTGGAATTACTTAAACCAATTATTAGTTGGAATAGGTTTGCTATGTAGTTACACATCAGTATTTGATCTTGTTTCCCTCCTTGAAGTGTGGAGAAATTCTGTCCATCCTTCCCTATGTATTCTTTAGATTCCTCATTATTCACGGTCCTTAATACTCAGTATATTACTATATTGAAATTAGGTTGGTATATATATTCCTCAAGTTGCACTCATGCCTGCATTTACTAGTGTTCGCATGTTAACAATGAGTAGCGGAAGGCAGAGGACTTAAGTATGAATCCTGGATCTCCTACTCTCTGGCTGTGAGATACTAGTCAGGAAGTATTAATCTCCCAAATGGAAAAAGTCACACCAATCCAAATATTGAAGCAGGGGAGAAAAATAGTGACAAAAAACATCATCAGGTTAACCCGTTAATCATTTATTGACATATTCTTTCATTAAGCAAACATTTACATATTATATAGCAGGCCCTATACTGTTAACATTGTCACGAACAAAGCAGACATGTTCCCTGGAATATACCTGAGGCTCACTCTATGTCTCGGAGATTGGAAAGGGTTTGGGATAAAAAGAAGTTTGTGACTGAGAGACACCCTAAAGCCGTGATGGCGAAACTATGACACACATGTCAGCACTGACACGCGTAGCCATTTTCAATGACATGCGGCCGCATACCAGAGAAGTATGATGCCGCATGCCAAGAAGGACATTTCATCCTTGGTTACTGCATGGCCAGGTGCAGGAGCCAAGGATAAAACATTTGCTGTAGTGTAGACTCTGTGCCGGAGGTCTGTAGGCCAAAACAACAGAACTCTGGCACAGAGCGTCTAGTTCTGGGACTTCAGGTTAGGCCGTTTTTCTCGAAGTGACACACCACCCAAATTATGCTTGGTTTTTTGGCGAATTTTGACACACCAAGCTCAAAAGATTGCCCATCACTGCCCTAAGGTATCCCTTCCAATGATGGATTGAGATCTGCTTAATTACCTTTCCTGATTAGTAACTCCCTCCCTCTCATTGGCTGAGGAATCACTGCATTTTAGAGCGTTCTTAAATTTTGTGAGATCAGTCCCCCAAGGAGTCTCTTCACTTTGTCAAAAGCATAGCTCATGCTGATCAACAGAACAAAGTTTCCACTTGACAGTATGGCACGTGTTATGTAGCTCTTACCTCTCAGGCAAAATTGAGACAAGAGAAACAAGAAGACCCTGAAGTCAGTGAAAATTTTGGCATAGAACAAACTTGTTTTATTTATTTTTATTTTTTTCTTTTCAAAGTAAGAGGAGGGGAGATACAGAGGCAGACTCCAGCATGCACCCCGACTAGTGTCCACCAGGCAACTCCTGTCTGGGGCTGATGCTCTGCCCATTTGGGGTCATGCTCACATGAGCTATTTTTAGCACCTAAGGTGGAGGCTCCAAGGAGCCATCCTCAGTGCCGGGGGCTGATGTGATTGAACCAGTTGAGTCATGGCTGCGGGAGGGGGAGAGAGAGAGAAAAGAGAAGGAGGAGGGGAGAGGTGGAGGGAAGCAGATGGTTACTTCTCCTGTTTGCCCTGACCAAGAATTGAACTTGGGACATCTACAAGCAGGGCCAGTGCTCTACCACTGAGCCAACCAGCCAGGGCCACAAGTTTGTTTTAAAAAAGTGTTCTGCTGTGGTAAATTCTGTGTGAAAATTTTATTGCATTGTGGGAAGCCTAGACATATGGTCAGACATTATCCTGATTGTGTCTGCGAGGGTATGTTTGGATCAGATTCATATTTCAATTGGTAAAGCAGATTGCTCTTCTAATGTGGGTGGGGCTTACCCAATCAGTTGAAGCCCTGAATGGAATAAAAAGGCTAAGAGGGTATTCCTGCTTGACTGCTCGGAGTCAGGACTTTATTCTTTTCCTGCCTGAACATTAACTCTTTGGGTTTCAAGCCTGCTGACTTTAAGACTAAAACATCTGCCATCTGCCCTCCTGGTCCTCAGGCCTTTGGACTCCAGCTGGAACTACACCATTGGCCCCACTGGGTCCCCAACTTGTCAGCTGCAGATCTTGAGACTTTGTAGCCTCCATAATCATGTCACTCAATTCCCTTTAATGGTGTGTGTGTGTGTGTGGGTACACACAGCAAGAAGACTGGGAGTGGGCCAATGCCCTGTTATTTAGGAATGGTACCACTGTGCAGAAATGTCCCTACTGAGCAGGAGAAGATCAGTTTGGATGGGAAACTTAGGGACTTGACACTAGGTTAAGACATCTGGACCATCTCCTCAAGGCATGGGAAGGCTTGGGAGAGTGTAGATCAAGAAATAGATGTGTCTGGTGGATGTTTAGAAACATTACTCGGGCAATTGTTTGGGTGTGGGTTGTAGGAAACAAGACTAGAGGTATTTGATATTCCACTTTCAGTATCTTGATCAAGTCAATATATCCTGAATGCCTGCTGTGTGATAGGCATATCGCTGAGTGTTAAGGTTAAAACAAGGACAAAGAGTGAGAACACAAAAATAAATCAGGTGATTTTTCTGTCCCCTCTGGATTCACTATCCAAGATGGTACATGGTTGGCATGTTTTTAGGAAAGGTTTTGGTGTTCTTTCCTGGCTTAATCCAAACACATAGTGGTTGGTTCATAATATGTGTGGACTAAAATGATGGCTCAAATAACTAAATAAATTAAGCTATAGGTATCAGTCAGAGTCCAAAGTGTTAAGTGAATCGAAAGCTTAACTGAAAATTTTAAAACGTGTTTTTACTTACAAAGATTTTCTCATCTTCAGCCTTGTGAGTCTCAGAAAGCAATGTGAAGTGATCTTTCTGGTTATATCCATGTATTACATGAGGTAACGGAGGCTTTAAATAAGTTCTGTTATTTGTTCATGACACAGCCATGATGTATAGACTTGATTGAAATCACACCCTCTGATTTCAAATCTATTTGCATCTACGTTAGTGTCTCTGTGTTAGTTAATGATATAGTACATTCCTGGAAGGTAGTTTGCAGAGAGTCGTGAGCCCTGTCCTCACCCCCTTGGGGAGGTGCAGAGCAAAAATAAACAGAGACACTCACTGTCAGTGAGAAATCCCATGCACAGGTTGCCAAGTCAAGCCGGCACCAAGTCTCCAGGCAGGTGATCCTGCTCCTCTGCGACAGACGAATACATCTTTTAAGAGGGCTTATTGACATAGACTCTCTTTATGAATTTCGAGTCCTTCCCTTGTTCATTCATGTACTCAATCACTCAGGATGTCATCCAGCATACTGAAGCAGACCGGGCCTGAAAGGTGGCCGTCACACTGGCTCGGGTGCTCACACCCTGGCATGGGATCAGGTGGGGACCTGCTGTCCTGGAAATGGGGGTCAGGAGGCCTGAGGGGAAGCAAATCAAAGGGTGGTGGGCCAAGCAGCCCCTCCCCAGGGAAGAATGACCCCTTCAAAGGTAAACTCTGGATCATGTGTCTGTATGTCCCAAGCCTCATCTGACCCAAAGGTACCGAGCCTGTCTTTTTTAAGTCCTGGAAATAAGAAAACCAACTCAGAGTCTACCTTCCTTGCACTAAACAGAGTAATTTCATGTGAATGTAAGTTCAGTCTAGTCTCCAAAAAGATTCACTGTTTTCCAATCCAGTTACATGAGCCCCAAAGTGACCCATTAATGATGAAGAAAAGGGGCTTTGGAGAGAAAGCAGGGTTCAAATTCCATGTGGAACTTGGTAAGTGAGCTTTACCAAATGACTTACCATCTCCAAAGTCTAGTTTGCTCATGTGAAAAACGACAACCTTACAGGATGGTTAGGAGTGTTAAGTGGGAAAAAAATCAAAGGATAGTAAAGGCAAAATCACTTTTGTGTGTTAGGCCCTGTTCTACTTATAATTTCTAATTGAATCATGACATATATCATTTGCTGAACCCTCAGACCGAAAGGTGATACATGGCTCTCCTGAAGGCGGAAGCCACGTAAGTAGTAGAACCCAGAGTTCAAAGTCAAACCTGGTGTGCCTGATTCTACATCCCTGCCTCTTAGCATGCTATTTAGTCTGTGTGCTCTCCTCTTCTGCTTTGTTGCTATGCTATCCCTGCTCCCTTTCTCTAGCTTTTCTTTCTTCATCAGTGCAAATAATCATTTGGCTCATCCACAGACGAGGACACCTAGGCTGAGCGTCTACATGCAAGGCCCCCCGGCACCGACGTTCTGTGTCTTCCTGCTACTTTGTCACCTCACTCAAGTCATATCCTGAATTCGTCAACCAGTAAGTGTCCATCTCATTTCTTTACAATTCACTCCCAAGTAGGAGCATATCTGAGACTTGTCCCCTGAATAGTGGCAGCCATGACTGTGTAGGTGAAGAGGGTGAGCAGGTTCTGGAGCATGTGGCTGCAGGAGGTTAAAGGGCATCTGGAATGCTCACTGTAGTTGGCCTGTGTGTATCCGGCGCTGGTGTTTGTCACCAGCTCTCTCTCTCCTCCAGGTTTGCTTGGCCAGCCTGCAGAGGTCACGTAGGCACCCATACCAGTCTGCCCTCAGTGCCCCTCTAACTAGACATGCTGAAGACACACTCTCCACCCCCACCGCTACTTCAGGTACCAGCAAGGAACCTGTCAGGGCAGGGGAGCTCTTGGGTACAATTGTTCCAGCAAAGAGACTGTAATGTCATTTCACACCTATTGTAACTCTGCTGCCACATCCTGGGAACTGTGCCCTTGATATTTGTCCAGTGCTCCTCCCACCTAAGAGCTGGTCTTGGACCATCTCATCGTTATTCCTCATGTGAGAAGGGACATGTCTTCTGTAGTCATGGCGATGGCCTCCAAGGGCCTGGCATCCTGTGGGCCTTTGCATGTGCTGCTCCCTAGGTCTGGAATACTACTTCCTTGTTTTTATTTACTCTTTTTATTCATCTATCTGCTTTTTGTGTTTGGGATATTTGGGGGAAATATGATTACAGTCTCATTATTGCTGGGCTAGTAGTTTCCAATATAAGCTAAAGGGGGATCCTTCACACAGCTATGCACTGAGAATTCTGTGCCATTCGTGCAAGCCAGAGGATGCTATGGACAGCCACAAGGTTCAAAATGCTAAGATTCAAAATAGCAGAACCATGATCGGTGCCTGTGTGGCCCAAGTACATTTAAGTTGCCTCTGTGACGTGGAAAATGGAAAGGAGGTGTCAGATTTGAAGATAGAAATTTGAGCCTGGATTAGCCATTTCTGCTTTCGAATTCTCAGAGGGCTCTGTGGACACCCCTCTCCTCCTTGAGGGCACAAATGTGTGTCAGTTCATCTGCAGAAGAAATATTTCAAAATGCTCACTGTAAATAAATACAGGAGTTAATGAAATTATAGGAAGAATAAAACAGCCAATTGGGTAAAGGATGAAATTGGATGTTTGTAAACGTGATCTATTTAATGTGCATGATAATGTCTGAGAAAGATATGCTTGCTCTACCAATGTGGAAATAGTCCCAAAGAAATTCATCTGTTGGTCAAAATAACATTGCTCTGAAATGTGTATCTGTTGGATCTGAAAACCTACGCTCCTGTCATTTACCAAATCCAACATTATTATGGCTTTTCTCAAGGCTCTCTGCTTTCCCAAAGCCCTTGAGCTTGGAGCTCCTTGTGGAGAACAAAAGGGGAGGCAGAGGATTGAACTGCTTTCCTGATGACTGCTCCCAGACAAAGACGTTGCCAGCCAAGGTTGGAAATAGACACCTGCTAGTCTGGAGCAAGCCCACCTCTTGGGCAGAGTCCAGAAGCCTGCTTTATTCTGTTCTCTGGTGTTGTCCACCCCCTTGATAACTGGTAGTGTCCTACCTTGTCAGACTCATGTGGGCACCGTGCATGCTGGATGTGGTTGTCCCGGGAGCCCAAATGGCACGCCTCACTGTCTATTCTGAAAGGGACTCCTGAGGCAGGGGAGAGGGATGGGTGGTCCTGGATATGAAGGAAGACAGTGTGTGTTTCTCCCTGCCTTTTCATGTCCCTCCCTCCCTGTCAGCCAGCATACTCATGTACAAAGTCTCCCTCCCTCGGCTAGAGGGACCCTGAATGTCAGCCTTCCCCAGGACCACGTGAGGAGATGCTAAGCTGGGCTCTACCCTGTCCTTGGTTGCTAGGAAATTGAATTCTCTCCCTCTGTGACTATGTGGTCTCTCTCTTTGGACTCTGGAAACAATATTATTAACTTCAAACTGTTTTTATTTTTATGTATTTATTTAGCCTTTTCTAAGATTCATTAGGTTGAGCAATGTGTTGGACACGGCTTGTAGCCATGTTCAAAGCCAGATGACTCTGCAGGACTCATGTGTGGCCTAGCTTTTTACTTTTGGGTTTTGCAAGCCATTGTGGTGTTCATCCTGTGTACGAGAGGACGAGTAGAGAAAACTGTAAGTAGGATGGTGCCAGGAGTCAGTAGTTGTGCTCGGTTATGTGACAGAGGAGCAGTGTCAGAAGAGACCCTTGCTCAAGACAGTTGGCTCCCTGCCTGTGCCTGATACCAGCGACTGAGCCAGTTTTCCTGGCAACAGGAGCTCTCTGTCTCACTAGGGAAAAGAGCAAGGTCAAGTGCACGTGCGTGCTAGTTCTAGAAGTGAAGGGGTAGGCATGTAGTGAAGTCTCTCTGGGGACCTTAGAAACCAGGTGATTCAGTGCCCTTCCCTGTTTTACAAATGAAATGAATAAGAAGCTACACCAAGACATATGACCTAAAAAGTCCTGCGCACATGTGAGGATTTTAGTATATTCTTCATGGACACACTCATTCACTCAACATAATATATGTTAGTGGATCAATCATTGATCTAGGTACCGCTGGGGATTCCAACAGCAAACAAGATTGACACAGTTCTTAAAGAGCAGTATGTATAACAGGCAAGTAAAAGTAAACATATCAATAATAATCTATTAGAGTAATTACTGTGGAGGAAAATTAAAACCAGGCTGCTAGAAGAGAACGTTGGAGATTAGGGACAGCTCCCTAGACAGAGGTGTTGATGGAAAATCTCTTGGAGAACTCAGATGAGAAAAACAAACCAAAACACACAGTTCAGCCTGCCTATTCAGACAGCTTGATTCTTTCTGCCTGTATTCTCAGATGTGCCAGGAGGGTGGGCACTCTCAGGGAGGGCTCCTTCTTTGTCATACACAAACTGACTGAGGTACTCTCTGGTCTCTATCGGATATTTAGAGATGATTGGGACATAGTTCTTGCCATGTTGAAATAATCAATAATGAGACAAATCTCAGAATTATACAAATATCATCTTTCTTTGAAGATTCAAGAAAGTTATTTCTCTAAACTCTGTTTAGCACCTACAGAGGTACAGGCTCTGGTGCAGGACAAGGACCTCACTGGAAAATAAAACAATCAAAATTCTAGCAACATACAAGGGCTTACCTGAGCTACCTAATAGAGTGCAATAACTGAGTGTTGTATCTAGCTCAGAAACAGGTTATTGAGGGTCAACTAGGTGTTTAAAGTTACGGTAAGTGCTGGAACTTAGTCTCTAGAGCAGTGGTTCTTAACCTTTTTTGAGGTACCGAACCCACCAGTTTCATATGCACATTCACCGAACCCTTCTTTAGTGATAAATAAAATATGATTTTTTTTCCAAATTCAAGACATAGGTGTATGTTCTTTTACTGGTGCACAAAATGAGCCATGCATGAACATCACCTTGCTCAAAGAACAAAACCAACAAAGTGCATGAACTCACAACAAATTACGGTATTACTTTATTCTGGCCTCCGCGGCAGAGGCTTCTCCAAACCACTGAGACTGACTCATTGAACCCCTAGGGTTTGATAGAACCCAGGTTAAGAACCACTGCTCTAGAGATACACAGACAGATGTAGAATGCCCCCGTCTGTAGAAGAGATACATGGGTTTGGTTGGGCCACTACATTGAAAATTTCAAGGCAAGGATCCTCACTTTTCCATTATCCCATTTCCAGCACCCAGTTAGATATCACCTAACTGTAGGTATCTACAGCAGATAATCATGAATAGAACAAGTAAAAGTGTTCAAAACATTGAATTGATTTGATGCCTTTGACTTTCCTACTTTGTATTCCTCTAACACAGTGGGAGTCAACCTGGTCCCTACCACCCACTAGTGGGCATTCCAGCTTTCATGGTGGGCGGTAAATTCTTTTATAAAGATTTATTCTGCCAAACTTAGCAAAAATCTGACATAAAGTACTTGGTAAGTAATTATTATTATATGCTTTAACTTGCTGTAACTCTGCTTTATAAATTTTATAAAGTAAAGTTACTTCCCTACTTTATAAATCACTATTACTGCGGAACTGGTGGGCAGTTAGAAAATGTTACTACTAACAGAGATACAAAAGTGGGCGGTAGGCATAAAAAGGTTGACTACCCCTGCTCTAACATATGAGTCCTAAATGATTTTGCATTTTTCTTGAGCTAGCATTTGGCAAAAGAAGTGACTGTACAGCTCAGCACTCAGGCAGTACCTGTGATAAAGGTCTGCTCCTGGGAGGTGCTGCAAGGCTCCCCATACTTCTCAACACAGCACTCTGAGGTATAGGGGACGTATGTGTCCCAGTCAAGGCCTGCCAGCTCCTAAAAGCCTCCCGAGGATTAGGCATTGATTAAGATGTCTTCATAAGCAAAGAAAAAATAAGAACTCATAGACATAGACAACAGTCTGAGGACTGCAGGGGGAAAAGGGGGAGGGGGCTGGTAGAGCAGGGGAGAGGTGCGATAGATAGTGATGGAAGGAGACATGATTTGGGGCACTGCACGCACCATGCAACAGACAGACGATGTGCTGCAGAACTGTGCACCTGAAACCCGTCTAATTTTATGAAGCAGTGTCACCCCATGGAGTATCTTAGAGCTCTTGCTAAGCATGCCCGGGAACCTATGAAAACAACGCATCAAATCAATTCAATGTTTTGAACACTTTTACTCGTTCTGTTCATGATTATCTGCTGTAGATACCTACAGTTAGGTGATATCTAACTGGGTGCTGGAAATGGGATAATGGAAAAGTGAGGATCCTCGCCTGGAAATTTTTAATGTAGTGGCCCAACCAAACATGGAATATATACTGAAGCTGACTTCCCGTAGGGATTAGGTCTTCTCCGAGAAAGAATCCCAGTGCGGCTGGTTTGGGATCAGTTCTGTTGGCTTTCTACAGAGGAGAAGCCCTGTCACTTTACAGTGTTATTTGTTCAATGGGAGGCAAAGGCTTGCCAAGCAATATTCTCAAAGAAGAGAGTTATGCACACAATTTAAAGAGCACCAAAAAAGTGCAAAATTGTCTTTAGTCACCATGTACTTCAGTACCCTGAAATACTCTGAACTCAGAGCGTTCTTATATGTTATTTTAAAATGAAAAGTAGTTAAAGGAGGTTCCTGAGCAGAAGCAGGAGCCTTTTCCCCCATGAGCTTCACACAATGTCCCGTACATATCACCTCCAAATGGCCGAGCCATCCCTGAACTCAGCGGGTCTTACAGAAGGGCCGGCTGGAGACCGGATCTGTTTATGTTACTTTTACCATCTCTACAGAATCAATACTGTGTGCAGAGAGACACGGGGCATATTTTTTCCAAGATCCCTCTGGGGGGTTCAATGCTGATGTTTACACTGGCAGCGGAGTTAGATGATGGAAACCAGAACTTGCAATGGCTTCTAGCTGTTTGAAGAGACTAGACACCTGGAGACTAAAGGCTTGGGCTCACGTCCTGGCTTCCCCTCTCCCTGCTCTTAGCTCCTGGACATGACTCTTCACCACTCTGAGCTACTGTGTCCCCCTCTATATCACGGGCATGATAATACCCACCTCACAAAATTGTGAGAACTAACTGATTAAAATGATGGAAGAGCCCTAATAAATCTGAAATAAAAATCAAAGCTACTCATGCTATTATTTAAGACTTTTGGATTAAGGGCTCGCAGATAGCTGTATTATTTGCTGAGGTCTCATGAATATAATCAATTCAGTCTACATACACTATTTTTGTGCAAACAATAGTCATATCTTTTCTCTCCTCCCCCCAAACTGTGATCACCCAGAATCGGAGAACTGTATTTTCTTCATTTTGACAAGTTCTGAAGTCATGGGCACCGACATGCATTCTAGAAACATGTGTAAAGTTGGAATCTGCATTGGCCCAAGTCAGAGAGAAGCTGTATAAAAACTAGAGCCTAAATCTTTGGAGCCCAGTTCTAGATCCCTTTTCTTTGGGGTTGACAATGGACTGACTTCAATTCTGACCTTGAGTGAGGACACCTCTCCTGTCCCTGGATGTTACCAGCCAGCAGTGTATGGCTTGATGTAAAGTGAAGGATAACATCACCCTCACTTTTCCTGGCATCTTGGGAGGTCTCACACTTCAGTCTCAACCACAGCGTCCAAACACCCCCATCTGTGAGTCCATCTGGCATTCTGAAAGCCATAAACGTCTTTGTCAGCCCCAAGCTCTGCTGGACTAAACACTTTCCGTACCACACCGGTTGCCCCTCTAATCCCACCCATCAAGTTCTCAGAACAGTCATGTAGCAATAATTGTTTCACCCTTGCCTGTCAACATCGGAGATTTAATCATGCCCAGCTGGTCGGGACAGGCAGAGTAAGACGCAAGGGTGCACACGTCCAGTCCTATGACTCAAATGCTTCTGCATTGAAACTCTAACCAGTCCCATCCCTCACTTCAGAGGTATAGTGAGACGTTGACATGAATCACTTGCAATTTGAAATAAAAATCTCGGCATTTTCTAACGGGAATACTGTGGGCTTGCCTGAGAGAATTGGGAAACTGTCACCCTTCTCCATAGTCATAGCTGTAATATTTGATCTTCCCGGGCTTTGGTGGCTGGCTAAAGACAGGTTTGAAAATATTTATATGTGGTCCTGAGAGCTTTCTCTCTCTTGACAAGCCTGGGGAAATTATTCCACTATTAATACGTGTCTCCTCAAAATGACTCCCTGAGAATACGACTTAATGGAATGTTCACAGGTATTTTGAAGAGGAAAATAATGATACTACTACATACATTGGAGAAACCCTAGGTTAATTGAAATCTAATCACTTGGCAACTTTGCCACTACTAGTTAATTGATAAAAGCCTTTATTATGACAATATACTCTGTAATCACCCAGAGGACCGACTGTGTGGTTTAATTGAAACACTGTTTGCAGATCTTTTGGACTGGCCACTTCTCTCCTCCAAGCAGTCTCATCATTTCCTCCTGTTTTGTATAAACGTGATGATTATTAACTCAGGACACCATGATGGAAAGCCAAGTCGTGAAACACACTGGTTGAGGTCATGGGGCAATAATGGAGTCATGATGATACAGTGAGCTCTTGTCAGGTGATCAGTTTAAACATGTGAGCTTTATTCAGAATCAACAAAGTTTCAAGCTCTGACTGGACCCTGCTTTCTGGGGGGGGGGGGCGGGGGAAGAGTATGGCTTAAGAATCGTGCTTTGTTAATTAGAGAATGAGATTAGAAGTCTTGTGAAGCCATTTAGCCATTGAGATAATTAGATTTTATAAACAGACTTCAACATCTGACTCACTGAGATTTTGAGTCTCCTGTTTTTCCACTTTATAACTCAAAAATGAAGGCTAGAGCCTCCTGCGTTAATGTCAGGTTGCCACTGAGTGGAAGGTAGAGGAAGTACTAACCGGCAAACTGTGAAGAAAGTTAAAATGTCAGGGAAACCAGGAAATGGTTGGAGGGATCCCTGGATCCTGTGGTTTGTTTTGTGTCAAGGGTTTCAGAACCAGAAGGGTTTAAATCAGTGGTTCTTAACCTGGGTTCTATCAAACCCTAGGGGTTCAATGAGTCAGTCTCAGGGGTTCGGAGAAGCCTCTGCCATGGAGGCCAGAATAAAGTAATACCGTAATTTGTTGTGAGTTCATGCACTTTGTTGGTTTTGTTCTTTGAGCAAGGTGATGTTCATGCACGGCTCATTTTGTGCACCAGTAAAAAAAACATATACCTATGTCTTGAATTTGGAAAAAAAATCATATTTTATTTATCACTAAAGAAGGGTTCGGTGAATGCGCATATAAAACTGGTGGGTTCGGTACCTCAAAAAAGGTTAAGAACCACTGGTTTAGATTAAAATCCCATCTCTAGGTCTGTCCCTGAGCGCTGGTTATCCATTAGCTAAATTGAGATGGCGATTATGAGCAACTCTGATGATAAGTGCGGAAGACATTTTGCAAATGGCAAAGTGGTGTGAACGTGTGAATTGCTGTATTCTACTGGTCTGGATCCGGAAGACTGGTGTAGAGCCTGAGCGAAAAAAGGCAGCGTTTCCAGTGCAGGCCTTGCTTCTGGCCCTCTGCCTTTCTTCCCCCTTTTCCCGTTCTCACATTGGGGCTCTGACTGAGGGGTCATGTCCTAGAGATCCGTGGTTTCCACCAGAACACAAGCTCCAGGTCCCCAGGCGAGATCCTCAGCTGCAGCGCACGTTGGCCTGGGCTCTGCCATCCCCCAGATTGCTGCCAGCCCCCATGGGAAGGCTTCTTGTACAGTGCTGTTTTGTCTGTCCCCTGCTGCTGCAGCAATCCAAAAAAGATTTTGTGTTTCCAATCCCCTGAAATGAAGACATCTGCATGCAATTTTGAAAATCCTTGTCAGGGTTCCTGCTCACTGTTTTGATCAGCCCCCTCTGACATGCGAACTGTCCCAGAGCAGTTCACAGGGAAAGCACCCTTCAAGGCAAACAGCCTGGATTCCTGCCCCCTGTGGGATGGAAGACAAGGCAAAGTCCTGAATGCCCAGAGCCTAAATTCATACCCAACCCCAGCTCAAGATGGAGGGTGGTCGATTCAAAAGGCTCCCATTAGGACCCCTCAAAGCTCACTTCTCTGAAGGATTTGTGTCCTACATTTTCATGTGCGCCAATGTGAGTCCTAAGAATTCTTCCCCTTACACACGCCCCATTCTGAGAGGTGACAGGAGGTGACATTATTTAACATTGGACAGCAGAAATCTTGGGTCTTGCTGCTTATTGTAACTAACTCTATAAGCTTAGGTGTAAGAATCACATTTGGGCTTCCGTTCTTTCCTGTGTAGAATGAATTGGTCTGATATCCATGACCTCTTTCAAGTAAAAAAAATAATTCTGTGCGAAAAGATTAGTCAGGAGGGGGATTTCCACACACCTGCTAACCCCAGGCAGAAATTTACCATTTTAATCACTGGACTAGGTGGGGGATAATGTTAGGAAGAAATATTTTTCAGTTCATGATGCAGTTAAAAACTCACCTAGATCTTCAGGTCAGAGAGACCTACGTTCATATGCTACTGTGCCA
This sequence comes from Rhynchonycteris naso, assembly GCA_037038555.1. Lineage (NCBI taxonomy): Eukaryota > Metazoa > Chordata > Mammalia > Chiroptera > Emballonuridae > Rhynchonycteris > Rhynchonycteris naso. The sequence continues at coordinate 18,466,156 of CM072996.1, forward strand.
CTCTTGGGGAGGATAAGCTAGAACAACTTATGTAAGGCTCGTGAGATATTAGCAAGAACTTCGTAGCTCACTTGTGAAAAGTAGGTAAAGCAACATAGGCAAACTACAGAGCATGATGCATGGAACAAAGCAAAATTTAAGGAATGTCCCACATGTCTCTGCTTTTGCACTATCAGCTTTATTCATGCACGTTATCTCAAGTCAAAGCATAAGCAGACATTTAAAGACCTTCGTGCTCATCTGTGTATATGGGCTTACCGGCGTACAGGTGAAAAGTCATCCCAACCATGCTGACAGCATGGCTTCTTGTTGATTTAGGCTTAAACTTCTGAGAAACATAGTTTCTTAATGAAATTTAACTATTAATTTCCTGGGGAATATATTCAGTTCTTTCTTGAGTACTTGAGTATTCCAAACTATTTCTTCCTTGCATTTTCAAAGATAGCATTTATGATATATTTTTGTTACTCTTCATATATATACAATATAATGATACTCCCCTCAGTGCAGGGAGGCTGTTTGGTCTGGTACTGAATATCCCCACAGGAATGAGCTCTGTGAGATGTTCCGTATCCCTCACACCTTCCCCTGCTGTGAAGCTGAGAGCTAGTATGTCTTCCACTGCATCAAATTCATTTCCATGAACAGCTCCCCACCCCCTTCTAATGTGATGCTTCTTATTGGTGGCAGGCCAAATGGGTGGAGTTTTTGTTAGAACAGTGTGGACTCTGGAACCGTGAAAGTATGGAGGCTTTAGTTTAGTTTATAAATAACATCTGTTTGAATGTTCTGAAGCCTTTCTTTTCCTTTCTCCTTAGCCACGTTCCAGATTTATGAGATTATTAAAGAACCGAGTCTTGGATGGGTACATTTTTACCATAATTATGACTCAAAGCCCATGGCTTGTGAGGGTTACATAGTGATCGTTTCCTTTTGCCGCTGTAACAAATAACCACAGAACACGTCTCTTACAATAGCATAGATTTATTATCTTATAGTTCAGAGGACTAACATGATTCTCACTGGTTTAAAATCAAGATGTCAGCATTTGTTTAGGGGGCTTTAGAGGAGAATCTTGTTTCCTTGCCTTTTCTAGCTTCTGTAGGTTGCTTGCATTCCTTGGCTCATGGCCTCTTCCTCTGTTTTCAAACCCAGCTGCATGCATATTCAAACCTCTCTTTTCTCTCTCTCTTTCTCTCTCTTCCCCTGCCCTTCTCTCTCATCTCAGCTTCCACCTTTACACTCATTCTGTGATTTTTAAACTTTTGCCTCTCCTGCTTGTAATAACCCTTATCAATATATTGGATCTACTAAGATAGTCCTGATAACCTTTCTGTTTTGATCTTTAACTTAATTGCACCTGCCATGTAAGATTCCGTATTCCTAGAACTCAAGGATTGGGACATGGCTGTCATTAGGAGGTCTTTATTGTCTTTACCATAGTACTGCCACAGGATTGCCCTTGAAGGTCTCCATCCCAGTCCCTTTCTTGCCTTCCCACCCCAACCAACTGGGCAGCCAATGGATTGCCCTTTAGGATACTAATATACCTAGCCTAACATCTCTGCTGGGCCAACCAAGGAGACACTTCTGCTGCCACTCCAGCCTTAACAGTATGGGTGCCTGACTTGCTTTGACTCCAGATCTCAAACTGAATCTCCTCCTTTCTGTTCTTGTTACAAAAACAAGTAGTTTTCCCATTGGGATCCATGCCTGACCTGTGATACGGTGTCTGCCTCTGGAAAAGGGCCACATGGCAGTGATGGCAGAGGGGCTAACACCATGCCTAGCTCTGTGCCTGGCCCGAGTGGGCAGGAAAAGATTCTAATTTTCCCAATACTGAAAATACTGGGCGAAAACCCCCAAGAGGTGACTAATCCAGTAAGACACATATACAGGGAAGAATAATAGCATAGCTAACATTTCCCAGGTTCTCACTTTTTTCCAGACAGTGTACCAAGTATGGATACATATTATCCCAGTTACTTTTATATCCCCTCTATGAAGTTGGCATCATTATTAGTCCCTTTTTATATGTAATGAAACAAAGACTTCAACAAAGACATTGACCATGTTCAGACAACAGCAAGTTCACCCTAATCTTCCAAAAGATTGACTGCTCCAGGGTTTGGTCTATAACCCTCCTCCTTCTGTTCACTCCTCAGGTGACAGATCCAGTGAAATAACTTTAAATACAATTTATATACCAAACATCCTTGAACTTTAACCTCCAGCCTGCATCTCTTTAAGAACTCCAAACTCATATATCTAACCACCCATTCATATCCCCTATGTGAAGGTCCATTAGACATCTACAACTTGGAAAGTCAAATTCTACTTCCCATCCTCCCCAATATGCTTCCCCCATCTCCAGTGATTCTCATCTTAGAACATGTTGCTGTCAGCCCTGGCCAGGTGGCTCAGCAGTAGAGCGTCAGCCTGGCGTGTGGAAGTCCTGGGTTCAATTCCCACCCGGGACACACAAGAGAAGCACCCATCTGCTTCTCCATTCTTCCCCCTCTCTTTTCTCTCTATCTCTCTCTTCCCCTCCTGCAGCCAAGGCTCCATTGGAGCAAAGTTGGCTCGGTCGCTGAGGATGGCTCCATGGCCTCCGCCTCAGGCACTAGAATGGCTCTGGTTTTGACAAAGCAAGGGCCCAAGATGGGCAGAGCATCACCCCCTGGTGGGCATGCTGGGTGGATCCTGGTAGGGTGCATGCAGGAATCTGTCTGCCCCCCCCCACTTCTCACTTCAGAAAAAAAAATAATAATAATAAAAATAAAATGTTGCCATCGTTCAATGATTGCCTTTTAAGCCCCTATGTACTATGCATCATTAAATCCTGTCCTCTTTACTTTCATAATATATACAGAAGCTAAACCCTTTTAATCATGTGAGTCTAAACTAGAGTGTCGACAAAAATATAATGTGAGCCATACACACCATTTAAAATGTTCTAGTATGGCCCTGGCTGGTTGGCTCAGTGGTAGAGCATCAGCTTGGCATGTAGAAGTCCCAGGTTTAATTTCTGGTCAGGGCACAGAAGAGAAGCAACCATTTGATTCTCCCCCCGCCCCCCGCTCCCTTTCTATCTTGCGCACTCTCTCTCTCTTCCTCTCCCACAGCCATGGCTCCATTGGTTTAAGCAAGTTGGCCCCGGTTACTGAGGATGGCTCTATGGCCTCATGTCAGGTGCTAAAATAGCTCAGTTGCTGAACAATGGAGCAATGGCCCCAGATGAGTAGAGCATCGCCTGGTTGGGGGCTTGCTGGGTGGATCCCAGTTGGGGCACGTGCGGTAGTTTGTCTCTCTGCCTCCCTGCCTCTCACTTAATAAAAAATAAATAAATAAATAAATAAATAAAATAAAACATAATGTTCCAGTAGCCACATTAAACATTAAAAAGAAACTGCTGCATAACAAATTTTATTAACATATTTAATAATATTTATTTGAGCAAATATTATCATTTAAGCCTGTGATTAATACCATATAAATATCACTGAGGTAGTTTACAAGCTTTATTTACTATTAAGCCTTTGAAGTCTTCTGCATACCTCACACAGCACAACACAATTTGAATGAGCCACGTTCCAAGTGCGCAGTAACCATATCTGGCCAGCGGCTTCTGTATGGGAGGGGCAGTGCCAATCCAAGGCAATTCTCTAAAGTTCTACAATAGCTTCCTCACCAGTCTTGGTACTCCTGCTCTTATTGCCCTGAGTCTAAAATTCAGATAACAGCTTAATTGAGCCTTTTAAAATGTAAATTAGATCATGCCAGTGTCTTGCCTAAAATATCTCCAAGGAGTCCCATGACCAATAAAATAAAATTCCTAAGGCCTTCTATGATCTGGTGCCTGAAACTAGTCCTCTGGCCTGTCCTGCCAGAGTCTAGGGGACTCTACTTCCTGCCTGGTTCCCTAAAGTGTAGTCTAGTTCCAGAAAAGATCAGGCAGAGGCCAGAATTTTGCCCAAGTTCTCACCCTTTCCAGTCCTACGTCCCCCATTCCCTTAGTCCTTCCTCCTGAAAGCACTGCCTTAATGAAGTGAGAATCTGGGCCACCCAACCTAAGGCCTTCCCAAATCAGGGCTGCCTTTGCAGTTGCTGATCCTCAGCCTGTAAATCTCTTCTCCCGGAGAGAAAGATGGCTGCTCCCACTTCATTCAGGTCTCTGCTTGAACATCACCACCTCCAAGGAAGCCTTCTCTGATGTGCCTGTCTGTTTCTCCCTGTCTCCTTCCCTGCTTTATTTTTCACATAATACTTATCACCATCAGGTATTATATAAATAGGTTTCATTGTAGTTGCAGCTGCATTTTAACCTGTTCCTTACACTAGAACGTAAACTTCATGAAAGAACCTACTTTGTTTTGTGCACAGTAGCCCAAACACTCTGGGGCGTGTGCACAGAGGCTGATAAAGATGTGTTAGTAAATGAACGCATGTATAAACCCATGAAGACAGGACCAAATTAGTCTAGTTTCAGAGTTCATGCTCCATGTGCTTCATAAATCTAATTGTTAGTGTTTTAGTGGGAGTGTTTCAAACTACTGTATTAGTTTGTACACATGCTCTTCAAGAACCACTTGGCATCATTCATGCTATACACCAGGGGTCCCCAAACTATGGCCTGCGGGCCCCCTGCGGCCCCCTGAGGCCATTTATCCAGCCCCCACCGCACTTCCGAAAGGGGCACCTCTTTCATTGGTGGTCAGTGAGAGGAGCACAGGAGGCATCCGCACCCATAGTTCCCATTGAAATACTGGTCAGTTTGTTGATTTAAATTTACTTGTTCTTTGTTTTAAATATTGTATTTGTGCCCATTTTGTTTTTTTACTTTAAGATATGTGCAGTGTGCATAAGGATTTGTTCATAGTTCTTTTTATAGTCCGGCCCTCCAATGGTCTGAGGGACAGTGAACTAAACTAGCCCCCTGTGTAAAAAGTTTGGAGACCCCTGCTATACACTGAGTCCAGCACGCTTACCCGGCCTCTGCCACCATAACAGGGGAAACGGCCCTATTCTTAGGGAGAAGGGGGAAGAAGCAGATATTATGCTCCTGAAAGTCTACCAGCTATTCAGAATCTTAGTTTCTTACTTCCCAAGCCCAGTTATGACCCCAACCAATAATGCAAACATCATTAACCAAACATCAGACTGAATACATGCAAAGTTGAGTTAAATACATGAAATAAATATGTACAAAATGCCTAGCACAGTTCCTGGCACATACAATGACCTCTTTCCCCAGTAGCTAGAATTATTATCATGGTTGTAACTGGCACCCTGCCATCTTACTTACCACCTGGATCTGTAACTCAGTTACATCAATGTGAAAGAATGAGATCTGGTGGGAACAGCAGTGAGACTCGGGGGAAGCTGATAAAATATTCTGCTCCACGTTTCTCCATGCTAAGAGCTGACCACTGTACCCTGCCAAGCAGAGGCAAGAAGTAACAATGGAGGGGGACTCTCCGGAGGAAAAGAACTATCATCTCTGTGGCTTTCGTAACAAGGCTACTCAGTCAGCTTTGCTGGTAGGTTGCAGCCTGTCTGAAAATACTGGCACATTCTTCCAGTGCCCTGGCCAATATTGCTCTTGGAACAGAGACTATTGGCAGATGTGAAGTGACGACGGAAATAGCTTAGCAATGAGCTTTCTCCTGTGCTAATCACCCCAACCTTTCCCTGTCTAATGTAGGGGGCATGCACTCTGTCTTTAAACATCAGCTAGCTTGGGAGTCATTGATTCACTAAGGAAATGCAATCAAATAATAAAACGATGATTGCATTAAGATTGTTAATATTAATATCAAAAACCGCAAACAACACTGCAAATGTCATGACATTCCTGAGGAAATGAATATCAATCATGTCCTGCCCTACCAAGAAATTATGCTTCTGGGAATGGGTTCCAGTGCACACACTTTCCTTCTGTCCCCTAGATGTCACAGTCCTTGGATGTGGTGCCAGGACCTGGGAGGAACTGTGAAATGGGCAACTTGAGGGCCATGTTTATTGTCCTGTGTTGGCCTATTGCTGCTGTAACCAGTGATCACAAACACAGTTTATAGTGGCTCAAAATTGCACAACTAGTAATCTGACTGTTCTGAATGTCGTAAGTCCAAGATGGGTCTTACAGGAATAAAATCTAGGTGTTCTCAGAGCTCTTCTCTAACCTCTAAAGAAGAAGCCATCTTTTTCTTTCTGGTCCAGTTTCTAGAGGCTCCCCGCATTGCTTGGCCTTGGCCCCTTAGCATCTTCAAGCTCGGCAGCATCTTCAGATCCCTCTCTCTCTGTCTCTAACCTCTGCTTCTGTCATCCCATCTCTCTCTGACACTCCGGCTTCTAAAGCCAACCGGATGATCTAGGGTCATTTATTCATCACCAAACTCTTCATTTTGTCTCATCAGTAAGGTTTCTTTTTTCCAAGGAAGGTAACCTATTCACAGCTTCCAGGGATTATAGGATTTGGACATAACTGGGGACCTTATTTTAGCTTCCCTATTCTGTCCCATTTCTCCTGTATTTTCTTTTTTTTCTTCTATGAACTCCCGAGCTACCCAAGGAGTGGCCAAAACACTGTGCTGAGATATTTTACCAAATTTTAGTTTGGCTTCCCTGGCTCTAGGCTGTGTCTTTAAAGAGAATCCCGCCCCGGTGCTGAGTGTGTGCTCAACAAAATGCAAGGCTTGCAAATCTCAAAAAGTACATTGTCCCAACCCACCTTGCCAAATTATTATCAGTAATTCTCCACAGACCCCGCCTCACCTTCTGAATTTTCCATTTCCACGTATTCCCCCAGTTACTTTTGTGTGTACCCCCTTTCACTTCTCCATGGTCCCTTTGCTTCCCTATCTGTTTCCCTTTTAGAAACCTTACCTACCTTTGTCTTAGCAGGAGCTGAGCTCAGCCTATACCAAAGTCTCTCTCCTCTACTACAGTAATCTGTACAAAATTTGTCCTTCCGCATTATTAAGCCCCTAACTCCGTTTTTACTTTGGCCCCTCTATCACAGCAAACACCACAAAAGAATTTGATATAAACTTTTTTTATTATTATTTTACCTTTATGTATTAGGAATCTCTGTGCTTTTTCATAGAAATATGGGTCAGAGTTTTTGAGACACTGAGAGGTCTAGAAAGCTGACCAATTGTACACACTGAGCAAGGGAAGGAGCGTTGAATGGGGGCACTCCTAGAATTGCACTCAGCCTCTGTACCTGGCCAGGGTGGGATGTGGATTAGGTTTTGTAGAAGATTGTCAGAGAAGCTCTGTGAGAAAGACACAGTATGAGTTAACACTTGAAAAATTATCCAAATCTCCTGGCAGGGGAATAAAACAAAGGAAGGACCATGACCTGACCCATTGGCTCAGTGGTAGAGCGTTGGCCCAGTGTGTGGCAGTCCCAGGTTAGATTCCAGGCCAGGACATACAGGAGAAGCACCCATCTGCTTCTCCACCCTTCCCCCTCTCCTTTCTGTCTGTCTCTCTCTTCCCCTCTCACAGCCAAGGCTCCATTGGAGCAAAGTTGGCCTGGGCGCTAGAATGGCTCCAGTTGCAATGGAGCAAGCACCCAGATGGGCAGAGCATCACCCCCTGGTGGGCTTGCCAGGTGGATACTGGTTGGGCACATGTGAGAGTCTGTCTCTCTGCCTCCCTGCTTCTCATTTTATAAAAAATAAAAAAAGAAAGAAAGAAAAATAAAAGACAGAGGAATGCAGAGACAGAAGAGGTTCTGCCCAGGTATTGAAACAAGAGAACCAGGAAGCATGTGCTAAGCTTCCTCTAGAAGAATGCCTGAAAAGTCCTCATGTTGTTCAAGTGTATTCCCTTTGCTGGTCAGTTACATTTAGAATCCATGCCTCCTTATTCTCCTTTGTTCTGTTGCTCATTCTCCCTTTATAATGTCATCCTTACAAGGTTACAATGAACAAAGTTGCTTACACTTTCATCAAGGTTCAGGGTCTAGTGGTGCCGCCACCACATGGAGGAATGGTAGTACCTGGGCTCTAGTTACATAAGCTCTCTTCCTCACAGTGTGAGGAATTAAAGACCCTAGGCTCCTAATTACCTCAGTTAAGAACCCAATGCAGTTTTGTTTGATTGTTACTAGTATTTGCTACACCTGAAATTCCAGGAGGAGAAGGAATGATTGACTCTTGGTCTGTCTTATTCTGCATGTATATTTCTGCCAAAATATTCCTTCCATGATAATAAAAAGAATAGAATGATAGCCTTGGCCTGTTGGCTCAGTGGTAGAGCACCGACCCGGTGCGTGGATGCCCAGGTTTAATTTCCAGTCAGGGTACACAGCAGAAATGACCATCTGCTTCTCCACCCCTTTCCCTCTTCTTTCTCTCTATCTCTCTCTTCCCCTCCCACAGCCAAGGCTCCATTGGAGTAGTTGGCCCTGGTGCTGAGGATGGCTCCCTGACCTCTGCCTCAGGCTCTAGAATGGCTCCAGTTGCAATGGAGCAACAGCTCAGATGGGCAGAGCATCGCCCTTTAGTGGGCATGCTGGGTGGATCCTGGTTGGGCACATGCGGGAGTCTGTCTTTCTGCCTCCCTGCTTCTCACTTCAAAAAAATACAAAAAGAAAAAATAAGGAGTAGAATGATAAACATTACAAGAATAGGCATGGCTCTCTTTCAATCAAAACTTTTACAGCAGCAAGGTTTACTAACAACCCTTGTCGGATCAAGGGTTGCATGGAATCAACTTTCAACTGAATCTTTTATTGTATAATCCCATACATTTTGCAGACTGGCAAACTGGGTTCATCAACAAAGAACCCAGTCATGGGCTTTTGCCTTCTCAATGGGCCAAAATTACTTCTCTTAAATGCTCTCATATCTAAATGAGAGCTAGTTTTTCACAAAGATATGTATTTATTAAGCTTCTTAAAACATTAACATAGAACCATAAAAATAGGAAAGAAGATTATTTACTTCCTTCTAGATCCATGGTTTATAAAGGGAAAATGATCAAATAAATATAATACCAAACATTTACGAAAACATAATGAGCACATAGGAAAATAAAATTGCCCAGGAGATCATAGAAGGTATTTCAGAAAAGTTTATTGTTAACATGATTCTTCATGGTGAAATGGTATGAGTTGGTTAGGTATCAGATTTTGAGGAAAGGGCCATTGAAGCCAAAGGGAGTAAAATTACAAAAGAATAAGAGAGTATGACATATTTATTAAATGCTAGTGATTCCGTAGTTTGCATTTTGGGTGCAAAGGGGTTCTTCATGAGAAATAAAATTAGCAAAGGAGAACTGGATGGATTATAGAAATCTCTGCCTGCTGCATATGGGATTTAAACTTTGTTCTGTAGGTAATGGGAAGCCACTGAAAAAGTTGGCACGAGGAATGATGGTGTTCAGATTTATAACTAAAATTGATGGTTTGGTCAAGTAGTGTGAAGGATGTGGAAGAACATAGTAAGACTGAATAATGAAGCAAAGAGACTGAATCCCAGGCTTATATAATAGTCCCAGCAAATGTCTAGTTTATTGGAAGTGTTAATAGTGAAGAGAAGCTGAATATAGGAAAAACTTAGTAGAATAAAATAGACCAGATACAGAGACCAACTGATTGAGAAGAATCAAGGGAGGAGATTTTAGATTGAGTTACTGGGAAGCGTGGATGCCATCAACTAAGTGAGAAGCAATAGAAGTACAGGTTTCCCCAAAACTGTATTTCACCACCGACTTACAGAGTTGGTTGGAACAAGCTCTTACAACTGTGCATCCCCCATAGTTTCTGGAAGGCTATGACTTCTTATAGAATTCTTGTAGAAAGCAGTCACCTCCTTGATGCCCACAGTACTAAAATGGAATAAAATGTTCAAACAGATTGTCTGGAAAATATTTCATCATTAAAAGTGATCTAACTTTGGAGTGTCTATTTGGAACCAGCCACAATTCCCAAACTCCTTGAAGTCCTTTTCTCTCAGGAGGAAAGTGAAAGAAGCAATACTAACTTCTTCCTCATAGGGTCATGATTTTTGCAAGAAGAAATGCTGGGAATAGCTAATTCATCTGAGCAAATGAAGACTAGCAGAGATGGCAGTGGTTCATGAAACGACTTCTAAAACTGAAACGAAATTGGAGTGAACTCTATCTGGAGTGTAGTCTTCCAATGGCCTGATATTGTGAAATCTTCTGGTGACTGAGACAGACAATGGGAAGAAAAGAGACTGGCCAACTGAGTGGTGCAAAGAGCTTTTATAACCCCTTTAAGTTATGTGGGTTCATTTCAAAATGGAAAATAACCAAATCCCAGAGCAAGGTCATAAAGCTCATAGCGTACACACGAGCTCCTCAAAATGTCTTTTTGTAAAAGAGAAAGTTGGAATCTAGAAGATATAAAGAGATTGGCCAAAGATCAAACAGCAGTTTGAAGGTGAAAACTGGTTGACTCACATGATCAACAAAATTGGAAAGAGTTGAATTAGCATATAATTGAATGCCTATGAATGAGTAGCATTCCCTGAGTACTTGCTCTATTCAGGGAGATATCCCAAACACAAGACATCTCAAGTATCAATGATAAATTTAGGTCAGTTATCATTGATAAGATATTCATAGATAGGTTGAGTAGAGTAAAATTTTCATTACTTATATGGATCTTTATTAAAACTCCATTAATCACTTCTTCAGCCTGTTTTCTCTGGAACAATAACTAAAGCCCTTCCAAGATCCTGAAGTACCTTTAGGAACCACATATTATTATTATCATCCTCACTGCTAATGTTTACCCAGTGCTTCCTGCATGGCACACACAGGGCTAACATTTCAAACCCACTATCTTCTCTTGTGTTCACAATCATCTTATGAGACTGGTATTAATATTATCCCCTTTTAATAAAAGAGAAAATTTAAGCTCAGAAAGAAATAGTGAGCCCATATCACATAGCTGGCACATGGTAAAGATCTCATTAAAGTCTATAAAAGTTAGACAAGGCTTTGGGGTCCTGCCTGCCAAACCTCTGCATATTTCTCAGCAACTTAACATTCATCCAGCTCCTGCTTGAACTCACTTGAAGTTGGGGGTTCATCACCACCAGAACACTTTGCCTTCATTTTAGACATATGTAACTGCTCATGTGTATGATGAAGCTGCACTTGATATCCTTGGAACATTCAGTCATTAGTCCTGGTCATACTCTCTTGAGACCCACCTAATATCCTGGTTGGCAAACTGTGGCTCATGAGCCACATGCAGCTCTTTGGCCCCTTGAGTGTGGCTCTTCCACAAAATACCACATATGTACTGTTGATATTTGGCCCTGCTGACTAATGAGTTTGCCAACCACTGACCTAATAGATCAAATGTATTATCCATCTGAAAGTTGATCAAATATATAAAAACACAGTCTTCTCTCTCCAATATTTATTTTCCTTCAGTTACCTTTCATATATCCTGATTCCTGGGTCTGTTAACATTTTTTTATTTGTCAAGAATTTTTATTCTCTCCATCAAGAATTCCAAAAAACTCTAAAGGTACACCAACCATTCTGTAGAGAACATAATTAGCAGCATGACTTTAAAAGTGAGTCCAATCCGTAATGACAAAATTATGTGCAGGAGATCAGGATTAAATCCTGACTTTGCATTTTACTTAGCTAAGTCTCTTAACTTCTCTGAACTTTACTCCCCACCTGTTAAACTGAGATAATGGTATCCCATCCATCATTTATTAAGGAAATATAAAATAATGTATTTGAAGTATTTCCTACAACTGCATTAAAAAATAAAATCTAAAAATAAGGAATATTATATTATGCTTGGAGATAATAAGAATTCAAAATGATGGTTTAAAATAAAAAATATAGGGCCTCCACCTTGAAGGGGTGGACTATACCTCATTTTCTCCTAATAAGTACAACTAAAAACTCTAGACATAACTCTTTTTCTTTTTATTTTTTTTTACTGGTTTTTAAATAATGGTTTGGCTAATGATGGAGGTCTTTTATCACTGAAGTCTCAGTGGTTACAGTTTTTAAAAAAAAGCTTGTTACAGTAAAATGCTTGCAATGACACAGACATCTTTTTGAAGATGTTTGCCTTGGCTTCAAAACATTTACTGATGCTTATAAGGAGTCAGGGAAGAGAGAAGGAAAAGGCTAAGGGCCTAAAGTGTCAGCTCACTGATATGGGAAACTTTGGAGATGTCAGTAGCCCAGGAGTCAGGAGTGACCCCTGGAGAAAGCAAGACATAGTAGATATAACTCTTAAGACAAACACATAAGAAAACAAAGTTGATGAGAAAGCAGATAAGTCAGAGAACCCAGGACTCAGTGAACAGCAGGACAATGAGTTCCCTGGGTTTTACTTTGCCTCCTAAACCCAAAACTAGGAGATGAAGAAGCCAACAACATGGAAATGCCAATGGACACAGACATAATAATAATAATAATAATAATAATAATAATAATAATAGCAGCCCCAACAAAAGCTTCTTCTCTGTCCCTACAAAGGGACAGATTACTGATACATAAATATTGTAAGCAATAACCAATCTACACCAAAGAAAAACTATGGTACACCCATATCCATGCCAAGCAAGGAACAACCTAGATTTCTACTCTCACAATGCTGTAAAAACACCTAACACCCAAAACTGAGGTCTTTCAGAGAAGGCCAAGTTGGAAACAGGCCTTTCATTCCCATCAGCTGGTAAAGAGCAATCCTACTGGTATACTGGAGACCATGTGAGATGCTTGGATTTCTACCCCAATCCACCATTCCCCTTCCCACTGAGACATGGCAAAGAAGGTGGGTGGAGGGTGAGGACTTTCACTGTCACCTAACAGAAATGAAACTATCCCTTACTTTAGTGTTCATGGAGATCACATAGAGAGCCAGACTCCTGCCTAGCAGTAACAATGAGATTCTCAGTCTTGGGTATCAACAAAGACCAGCTAGGGAACCCAGACATTTAATTCCATTGACAGTTACAAGGTGGTATTCTCCTGACCCCTTGCCAGAGCAGTGTCCAAGAAAGCCAATTCTTATTTAAATCGTAGCTTTAAATTAGACCCAGAGTTTAAAATATACTATCTGACTTTTTAAAATTGAACTTATTGGGGTGATATTAGTTTGCAAAATCATACAGGTTTCAAATGTATAACTCAACAAAACATCATCTGCACACTGCATCATGCACCCATTGCCCCAGGCAAATTCTCTTCCCACCCAACTCCACTCTCCCCTTTGCCCACTCTCACCTACCCTTCCCCCTTTCCCTCTGGCTATCACCACACTGTTGTTTGTGTCTATGTGTCACCCATCATACTAAGAACCTGGGTGATCTCAAACTGAATGGAAAACAATAATAAATAGATGCTAAAATTGAGATGACAGAGATGCCAGCATTGTAGTTTTTAAAGCAGCCCTAATAAAAATAATTTAATGGACAGTGACAAACAGTCTTGTAGCAAATGATAAAAGATGAGCTTCAGCAAGTAGAGATTCTTCACAAAAAAATAGAAGTAAAGATTTAAAGAAAATTTAAATGATGATTTTAGAATCAAAAAATACAATAATTGAAATTAAAACTCAGTAGATAGACCCACAGAAGAATAGAGGAGACAAAGGAAAGAATAAATGAATGGAAGATAGGCCAATAGAAATTTCCAGTCCAGACAATAATTTAAAGTCCTCAGGGACTTGTAGAACTACAATAAAAGATTGGACATTGATATCATTTCAGCACTGGAAGGAGAGGAGAGGACTAGAGTTGGGCTGAAAAAGTAATCAGAGAAAATCTAACTGAAATTTTCATGAATTAGTGTTAGTCATAAACCTATAGGTTAAAGAATCTGAGCGAACCACAAAAGAATAAACCCAAAGAAATCTATATCAGTACAGATCATAACTAAACTTTTGAAAACTAAAGATAAAAAATATTGAAAGCCGTAGAAAAAAAATGACATCATACCTATACGGAGAAAATAATTAATGACAGTGGATTTAAGACACCAGACAGGTCAAGAAGAAGTGCCACAATATTTTTGAAGTGCTTAAGAAAAAGAATTGTTAGACTGTAATCCTGCATGCCCTAAAAATATCCTTCAGGAATAAAGAAAAAAATCAAGAAATTGTCAGATAAAATAAAACTGAGAAAATTTATCCCTAACAGATTTACCCTAAATGAATAGCCAAAAAAACTTCTCCAAACAGAAAGAAAACAATAAAACCATGGATCATCAGGAAACAAGAAAGAACATAGTAAGGAAAAATATGGGTAAATATAAAAGTTGTTTCTCCCATTGAGTTTTCTAAATTAAGTTTGACAGTTCAAGCAAAAACTTTAACACTGTCTAATGTGTTTCTAAACTTATGTAGAAAAAATGTTCAAAACAATTTTAAACAGAAGTGACTAAAGGGAGATCAGCTCTTCGTACTTCACTTAAGCTGGCAAAATAATGTCACTACTCGACTGTAATAACTGAAATTTATATAATATAATACCTAGGGAAAATGCCAGGAGATATACTCAAATACACTATGGATTAATAAAATTGTAAGTCTGAAAAATGTCTAGTAATCCACAGGAAAGTAAGAAAAAGACAATGGAGAAGTAAAAACAGTAGAAAAGAAACAAAATGAAATAGATGAAATAGCAGATTTAAGACTTGAAATATCAAAAATTACATGAATGTTAATAAATCTAAGTATACCAACTAAACGACAGAGATAGACACAATAACTTAAAACCTATAATCTAGCTGTTTGCTGTCTATTAGAAACTTATTTCAAACATAATGATACATACAGGATGAAAGTGAAAGGATAGAAAAGCTAGGTCATATAAACTTTAATCAAGAGAAAGCCAGAGTGGCTATCTTAAGGTAAGATAAAGCAGATGTCAGGGTGAAAAATATCGTCAGCAACGGAGAGGGATATTATGTAATGAAAAGTGTCAATCTACCAAGAAGACATAGCAATTTTAAGTATGTACAACTCCAGACAACAGAACTGCAAAATGTGGGAAGCAAAAACTGTTGCACTGAAATGACAAGTAGACAATTTAACAATTATACTTGGAGGCTTCAATACTCCTTTCTCAACAATTGATAGAACAGTTAGGCAGAAAACCAGGAAGCATATGCAAGAATTCACACTGTCATCAAACAACATGATCTAATCAACATTTTGAAAGCATCACAGTGGAAATGCACATTCCTTTTAAGTGTCCATGGATTATACACCAAAATACATCATCTCTTGGGACAAAAAAATTCCCCCCAAGTTTAAAATCATTAAAATTATCTACTGTTATCTGACTGAAATGGAATCAAACTACAAATCAGTAACAGAAAGATAAGAGGAAAATCTCCAAACCCCTGGAACATAAACAACACACCTTTAAAAAGTCCATGGGTCAAATAGGAACTCTTCAAGATATTTTAAAAGTACAATGCACTAAATAAAAGTGAAAATACAATATACCAAAATTGTGGGACACAGCTGACAAAGAGCTAAGAAGGAAATTGATAGCATCAAATGCAAATGTTAGAAAAAAGGAAAAGTTAAACCAAACTCAAGCAAGCAAGAGGAAGAAAATAAAGAAATAATAGCAGAAATCAATGCAATTGAAAACAAAAAAGCAATACAGAAATCAACTAATCAAAATACTGGTTTTTGAAATTTTTCAATGCAATTGACAAGCCTCTAGCAAGATTGGCAAAAGAAAAAAGAGAGAAGACAAAAATTACTAATACCAGAAATGAAAGAGGGACATCACTAGAGAACATGTAGACATCAACAAGATAATAAAGGAAGGCTGCAAACAATTCTAGACACATCAGTTTGACACATTACACAAGATGGACCACTTCCTTGAATAACACACATTATCCAACATGAAAAAGATAATTTCTCAACCATTATAAATATTTAGAAATTACTTTTATAATTAAGAGCTCACCAAAAAACAACTCTCTAGACTCATTTGGTGTTCCTGGAGACTTTTGCCAAACATTTAAGGAAGAAATAACACAGTTTGCAGTATCTCTTTAAGGAAATAAAATAGGAGAGAAACCTCTGTTGATTTTACATATCTAATAATACCCTTAATGAAGGAAAGATAGACTTTTCAACAAACTATGCTGTGCAATTGGATATCTAGAGACACGAAATGTCCCTCAGTCTAAGTCTTACACTTTGTATGAAAATTCACTTAAAGTGTATTATGGACAATGTAAAATACACAATCTTTAGGGGGGAAAAGGGAGACAATCTTTATAAATCAATCAATATAATCTACCATACTAACAGTTTGCACAGAAAAATCACATGATCATATCAGTCAATGCCAAAAATCATTTGACAAAACTCAAAACCCATTTGTAATTTTAAAAAATAATCTCAAAAATTTGGAATAGAGAACTTCCCCAACTTGGTAAAAAGCATCTACAAAGAAACCTACAACTAACAGTATACTTAATGCTGAAAGACTGAAAGCTTTTCCCCTTAAGATTAGAAACAAGGTTAGGATGGTTCCTCTCATAATGCTAGAAGTACTAGCCAACAGAATAAAATAAGAAAAAGAAATAAAAAATATATAGGTCAGAAAAGAAAAGGTACAGAATGGGAAAAAATATTTGCAAGCTACATATGCAATAGTATATCTAGAACATATATTGAACTCTCAGAACTCAACAGTACAAAGAAACAGCCTAATTAGAACATGGGCAAAAATAATGAAGAAGTAAAATATTTTATAAAAAGGTATTTGTATGGCAAATAAGTACATGAAAAATTCAAATCATTAACAATTAAGGAAATGCAAATTAAAACCATAACTAGATATTAACTAATCAGTACATATAAGAATAGCTTTAAAAATAATAGTGACATCGCCTGACCTGTGGTGGCACAGTGGATAAAGCATCAACCTGGGAACACTGAGGTCGCCAGTTCAAAACCCTGCACTGGCCTGGTCAAGGCACATATGGGAGTTGATGCTTCTAGCTCCTCCCCCCTTTCTCTCTCTCTCTCTCTCTCTTTCTCTCTCTCTCTCTTACTCTGTGTCTCCTCTCTAAAATGAATAAATAAAAATAAATTAAAAAAATAATAGTGACATCAAATGCTGAATAAGATACAGAAAAATTGAATTAGTCATACATCACTTTTGAAATATAAAGTAGTATAATCACTCTGGAAAAGTTTGGCATTTTTCTTTTAAAAACAACAGAAACAAAATTAAACATTGAACTTCCATATGACCCAGCTATTGCACTTCTGGGCATTAAACCTAGAAAAATACTTATATCCAAACAAAAACCTGTTTACTAATGTTCATTGCACTTTAAAATATAGCCTAAAACTGGAAACAACACAGATTTCCCCCAACAGGTGAATGCTTAAACAAATAGCAGAGCATCCATTTCATGGAATATTATGCAGCAGTAAAAAGGATCAAAGTATTGATACATGCAACAACCTGAGTATGGTTGAATTATACAAAGTTTAAAAAAAAACACACAATTTTAAGGATTATTTACTGTATTATTCCATTCATATAACTTTTTTAAATGATGAAATTCCAGAAATAGAGAACAGATTAGTGGTTGCCAAGAGTTAAGGAGAAAGTAGTGGATCTATTTTGCAACACTTACCATATCAATGTTAGTATCTTGGCTGTGATGTTGTCCTATAGTTTTGCAAGATGTTATGATTAGGAAAAATTAGAAAAAGGGTACATGGTGTCTCTTTTAATTTCCTAAAGTCTTCCTATAATTTCATGCTACTACTACAATTATCTCACAATAACAAAAACAATTAAAATTCATTGATAAAAATGTGTATCATAATTCTATGAAAATTTGTAATCTGCTTGTGACATATGTTCTACGTCAGTGTAAACAGGTGTTTCCCACTGTGATCTGGAGGATCTGATGTAGCTCTTTTGTAGGAGAAGGAATTTGTCATCATGTGCATCTGGAAAATGCATGCTTACTGTAACTTTATTTATGTTTCTCGGAAGTTCTCAGAACCTTTATTATACTTATCTATCTCATGGTTTTTCAAATGATTGGTAGAATAAACATCATTCTTCTTAATTTCTTGTTCATTGAGACTTAGCTTTCACCCTTCCCCAAAAAACACATGCTCAACATAAAAAAAATAAATAAATTATGGCACTGATTTCGTGGAATTTACTTAAGAAAATGTCATTCTCTATGGAATATGCTGTTTGTTATTCTGGCTTAATAACAGAAGTAAGGAAATGCTAAATAGAGGCAATAACTTATCGAAAGGCAAAAAAACATAAAATAGTATATATTTCTGAGGTCAAGATGGAAGACACAGGAATGTGCAGAGAGGGCTTGAGGGAGGAACATCTGAAATAGCATCAGGTGGCCAGGGAATTTAAACTTTTTCCTGAAAGCCATAGTCTGTACCTACACCCCTTTGGTCGACAAATGAGAACATTGACACTAGATAATCAGAATGACCCATTTAACTAGAGCTGTCTGTCTAGACTTTGACTTCATGAATTCTAAAAATGTGAGTAGAATTTACAAACTATAACATTACCCTTTGACTTCAGCATTTACAAAGCACATCTAGGTCAACTTAAATTAAAACCCTCTCTGTACACATTCACAGGATCCTGTGTGGATCAGGAGCTGTGAAGTCATTCTTCCTCAAATCTCCCTATTTTGCAGATGGGGAAAGCACCCCAGAATAACAAACACAAGAAAAAAACTCAGTCTTCTGTCTCCCAGCACAGATTTCTTCGCATTCTCCATCCCTTTCTTAGCCTGCATGCACACATAACCCCTAGAGGAAGATAGCCTTGCACCCGAACTTCTGGGTGAGAGGGCCACCCCGGGGTTAATTAAAATTCTACCCACTGATTAAAAGCATCCCTAGACTTCAGGCTCAGTTATGAAAGCTTTTCATCATACCACCTCAGTTAGAAAAATTCGGTGCACAGCTCCCATGTGCAACCTGCAGTTTGAGAACAAAAGAGCAGCTCTGTCAGGGAGGAGAGATGGGGCCTGGCAGCAGAGAGTGTTTTTCTGTGGCTTTGGTGTAAAATAATCTGGTTTGAATTGTTGTAAAGTACAAAAACAAATGGCATTCGGCCGTACATCTTAACTCACAATATCCAGAAAAAGAGGTTATTTTCCCTCACAACTCAACAGTATCACGTTGGCAGCAGCTGGGCCCCATTACCAGAGTCCCCGAAGGGAAATGTCAGGATTGCAGGTCAGGCATTATTTACAATCCTAAATTTACTTTTTTGCTAAGGACTATCCTGGCTCTGTCCACGTTTCAAGTGACAGGTCTTCAAACTCAAGTCATATACCCTCTGTCCTGTCATGTGGTAAGCTTTCAGATCTTAACATCTCCAATACCAGGGACTATGATAAGCCTTTCAACCAAAATCGTCCTTAGAGTATTGGAGATTTCTGTGCTTGTGTTCCCTGGCCAGGAGCAATGTGCATGGGTTAATAGTAAACGATCCATTGTAAATGTTAATGTTCAAAAAACAAATAGGAATAATTGCAAACTGGGTCCTGCCCTACTAAAGGCACCAGCTGATTTTCAAGTGAGCTGGAAAGGCTGCATACACATTGAGTGCCAGGCATTCTCATGTCTGCACACAAGACCGTCTGAACATGCTAAGCCTGAGAGTGCCCTTTGCTCTTCATTTATCTGAGTTTGACCTCTTAGGACAATGAGGCTGCTTGATAAGCTGCTACTAGAAGAACCAAGTCAGTGAAATCAGGTTATGTCTTTATGACAATGTCAGAATCAGGTTGACTTGAATGTCATGTCTTTCTCTAAGGTCTTTGTAACTCCACATAGCCCAGATAAAGGGAAATGTGACTAGAAACCAGAGTTTTTATCAGTTTATTAAATAAAATTATTTTCTGAGCTCTACTGAATATTTCCCATACACCCTGCACAAAATCAGAGGATGTAGACATGAACTAAAAAAATAGGAGGTGAGTTTTATTAAAGGTAATACATTTATTTGATCACCAAGTATAGGCAAACCATTGTGCTAGGAATAGACGAGTAAGACACTGTCCCCACCTTCAGAAACCTGAGAACCCAAAGCACAGAATAGAGATTAAAAGGTTCTAATTCCTTCAATGACTCCATTTGTTGGATTCATGCTACATGAGACTCACTAACTTTCAAGCACATTAACATTGGCATCATTTTCCAAAGAACCACCTGTCCTTAAGAAGCTCATGGTGTACTGCCTCAGTGATGTATATAAACAATAGAACTATAAGGAGAATTACAGGCAAAAGGGCTTCGAAAAAGTTTCCTTCAGGGTGAATTGGATAGAGGAAAAAGACAGGATATTTATTGGGCATTCTCTATAGAGTCAGAAGTTCTATGAATACAGTTCCATCTCTTCACAACAATTCACCAAAGCTGACATTCCTTACCTCTATCTTAAGGCTGAGGAGATAGCTTTAAAACATTTAAAGTGAACTGTCTAAAGATAACCATTGCTAAAGGTGAGGACCGGAACTGAGGTGTTTCTGGTCTGGGAAGCTACAGAGCTTATCACCCAGTTACTGTGTCATTTGAGAGTGACATGAGCACACCCCATTCATTTCTCCCATCTTCAAACACATCTAACTTGCATTGCTTTAATTTTGTAGGTTGGAAGATAGAGAGGCCAAAATATACACTCAGAGTCACAAGTAAAACCTTTTTTCTGGGGCTCGCCATGCCCTTCACCATTGTTCTTCTGATGGTTTCATCTCCCGGAACTGCCATACTGCTCTCTCTTGAATCTATGAACTTGAACAAGCAGTGTCAGTTGCCTGCCATGCCCTTGTGATGAGTCTTCCAGAAAGCCTTATTCCTCCTGCAAAACACGATATGTGGGAAGGTGAAAACCAGAAAGCTTTTTTAAAAATGCTGTGTAAAGAAATCCATCCAAGAAAGAAAGAAAGAGAGAGGAAGGAAGGAAGAGAGGAAGGGAGGGAGGGAGGGAGGAAGGAAGGAAGACTTGTGTCTGCAGTTAACTTTTATTTGTGTACATGTTTTAAGAAAATTTTCAAACTACCCAAAGAGAACTCAACCATACCGTACTTTCTAAGTTACCAGTGCTAGTAATTTGTCAATGATCTGAGAAACACACACACATACACACACCTTCTGTGAGTCATCTTCAGCTCAGAGCATAGGAGCTATGGGATAACACTTTTTTCCTGTCTTTGACATTTCAGTTCTCAACTTTAGAAATCTGACTGCAGTTGGATTAAGTTAAAATATGATGTCAGGTTTTCCACAACTTCATGAGAAAAACATGCCTCATCTGAGTTTAAATAGGTCTAATTAGTGCTTACCCTTGCATTAACTTGGGGGATTCCTGGATTCTTTTGCAGGCCAGGGAAACAGCGGAGTCCTGCTGTAGATGAGAAGGAGCTAGCAGCCGTATGTGTTCATGAGTGAATTAGGATATGTTAGAGTAGGAAGAGATGAATTGAATATTGTAGAGATGCTTTAGACAGCATTTTTGTTGTAAAAAGAGAAGGATAGTCATTTTAGTGGGCACTTACTTTATCCTTAGAATCTAAAATACTGTATATAGTAATCTTTCAACAAATATTTGTTGGAAAAAAAGTGACTAAGTAGTACTGCCTCACCAGGTAGAAGTTAGTATCTGTGAATGTCAGGAACTTCAAGAAAAGGGAATCTTGTATGGTGATGGAAGGTGTCCTTTTCTTTTTCCACCAAAAAAAAAAAAAAATGCTTTGAGGAGCACAAAGATGAACTATATCTATTCTCCCATAACACAAATTTACTAAAATTGCTGAAGAGGGTTAGGTGCAAAGGTTATCGCCCCCTTTGTCCGCCCCCATACACAGCTGCCACACTAAATAGCTCTGTATTCTTACGCCAATTCCTGAAAATCGCTGACCCTTAGTTTTCTTTGCGTATGTGGGAAGATAGGACTTCTTCTCTCTTTGCACCATTTACTTCTCCCCAATCTCTCTTTGATTGTGAGTCTTTAGAGGTAGTGACACTTCAGTGTTTTGCTGTGAGAAATTATGATATAGCACTAAAGTTTCATTTGTAGTGTCGGTGAGCCAGTCTAAAGAAGTGAGGGTCCAGGCTCAACCTCACTGGGCAGCTTGAAGACAGATGGTGGTGATAAGATGTTTGGGAACCGTAGGGTAGAAAGGAAAAAGAAAGAGAACGAGGGAGGACAAAGAAAGTGAGATTTATGAATGTGCTACTCCAATGGTCTATGGAGAAGAGTAAATAACTGTGGTGCATGCACGTACTTGTAAAGGGTCACAAAGAGGACTGGAGTCTTTCTGGTCCTCAGCAATCTAGACATTTCAGGAAATCATAAGGCAGAGCTACAGAAAACAAAAAAGAAAGTACAAGCTTACTGCATAGAAATTACTAATGCTTGCCATATCTGGTTTTCGTCTCTTCTCTGGGAATATGGGAAGACTTCCTGGATTCCCATGTCGTTAGGTTGAAGTCATGTGACTAATTTGAGCCTATGAGCTGTGACAAGGGTCATTGCCAACAGGAGCCTCTTAGAAGCAAGGGTGAGTTCTCCATACTTTCTCGACCTCTACTGTAGCAATCAAGAAAGCCATGTTTTGGTGGCACAGCCAAAGTGGAAGTACACCCGGCCCCCACATTGCTGCGTAAAAAGCTATCTAGAAAAGTTGCCTATCCCCCTCAGACTTGGAATGAGTAAGAAACAAACTTGTGTTATATAAAGCAGTTGAAATTAGAAATATATTTATTAGTGCATCATAACCCAGCCTATCCTAACTGCTGCACTTAACTAGTTGTTATAAGGATTCAATGAAAAAATATTTGTCAAGCGTGTTTGGAAAGAGTAAAGTATGATAAATGTTAGCTGTTAATAATTTCTATGCAAGACTTTCTTGTGGCAACTTTTTATTAGCATGTAGCTCTATAAATAAAAGAAGAAAATGTTCCAGACAATACTTGCCATAGTTTTTCATTAAGAAATTATGTCGCCTGACCAGGCGGTGGTGCAGTGGATAGAGCATCGAACTGGGATGCGGAAGACCCAGGTTCGAGACCCCAAGCTCGCCAGCTTGAGCGCGGGCCCATCTGGCTTGAGCACAAAGCTCATCAGCTTGGACCCAAGGTCGCTGGCTTTAGCAAGGGGTTGCTCAGTCTGCTGAAGGCTCACAGTCAAGGCACATGTGAGAAAGCAATCAATGAACAACTAAGGTGTTGCAAAGGCAACGAAAAACTAATGATTGATGCTTCTCACTTCTCTCCGTTCCTGTCTGTCTGTACCTATCTATCCCTCTCTTTGACTCTCTCTCTGTCCCTATAAAAAAAAAAAAGAAAGAAAGAAAGAAAAGAAATTATGTCACATTTAGGATCAAAATATCTATCGTGGTATAATAAGAAAGAACATGCATTTTAGAGTCCAATGGGCACGGATACAAATCTTGTCTCTGTCATTTACTGGCTTGGGATTTGAAGTAAACTAATCAAGTTCCCTATGATTCAGATTTTTCATTGTAAAATATGGTGGGAGCCATATGGAGGAACAGAAAAATGGCTTGATTGGATCACTGTGAGAATGAAAATGTCTTTGCTCCTTAAGTCTTAGTGCCCTATACATAAATCAAAATACTTACAGTGGGAAATATCTAATTAACATTAAATATTATTTTCTGATTGCTATAAATTACAGTGAAGGATGAAAGTAAGTCATTGAAAAATATATTTAGTCTTTGGATAATCTTATTATATGGAAGCCACACAGAAAAAGAAAATTAAGAAAAAAGTCAGTGAAAGGATCTGGTTACGATCCATCCAAGAGAAAATTTCAAAAGGAGGTATCTGTCTCTCTATTGACGTCCCATTGGTCAAGTCCAATGTTGACATTAGATTACTAAGAATACAGCTCTAAAAATTGAATTATATTCAGACAGTTAAAACCAGCCTAGCTGAGGGATGTGAATGAAGATTGTTCTCTAAGGCCAAGATGCCGTTGTCATCAATCATAAACAGACATAAACCCAGGATGGAGTGAAGCTTTGCAAAAAAAAATATTTATGTCGGTTACTATGCACTAGGGTTTTGTGGGATGGATGTGTCTATTTTTTTCCAACAGTTAATGACATGTATTAATGTGCTCAAGTTAACTCTTTACTGTTTTTTCTCTCCTTTTTTTCTCTTCTCTTCTTTTCTCTCTCTCACCTTCTTTCCTTCCTTCCTTCCTTCCTTCCTTCTTTCCTTCCTTCCTTCCTTCCTTCTTTCCTTCCTTCCTTCCTTCCTTTCTTCCTTCCTTCCTTCTTTCCTTCCTTCCTTCCTTCCTATTTTGCCTAGCTATCCCCAGTTTCAGATACATGAAATGGTTAACGCTCTTGAATTTCTACCTAATCTTCATTCCTGGATTTGGATTTTTTTAAAAAGAAGAAAAAAACTTTATATAAAAAAAATCAGGATAATCCTGAACAGCTTAGCTGTCTGAGTTCACTGCCCCATGTTGGTTTCAGTTGTAGCCCTGGATTCCAAATAACATTTAAAATTTTATCTTCAAATGATATGCTAGACATAGTAAATAAATATCTTTGGAAAGATTTCAGAGTTCTGGCACAGTACCCGATCCAGGGACTATCAAAGTTGTTTTTCCTTTAGTTTACCAGTCTGTGCCATCTTGTTTTCCAGTTAATCAAAAGCAGGGAAGGCAGCTTCTCAATGGTTCTCAATGGGGCTAGGAGGAAGGATTTCACCCTCATTCCTCCCCAGGACACAGACATCTTTAGTCGTCATAATTTGGGGAAGGGGTATTAATGGCATATAGTAAGTAGAAGCTAGGGATACTGCTAAACATTCTCCAATGCACAAGGGAACCCCCACAACAAAGAATTATACAATGCAAATCGTCTTTTCTGTACCTGGACTTACTGCATTAAGAAGGAAAACATCAAGTTTAACCCTGAGCTCTGCTGTTTCTAAAACTGAAGAGGAATCTGAGATTCATTATATCTGATCCAGGGTAACCAAACTGACACAGCGAAGACTCATTTGAATCTTAGGATCCCAGTGACCCCATTTCTAATCATAATATGACCATACCTACATCTCCTACAGGGCAAAACATGGTTCAAGTGCACAGGTGTCAAGCAATTTAAGAAATATTGTTTCTTAATTTACTTTTCCAAGTAATGACCTCATAATTCCTCAACTTCACACCCTTTCCAGGCTAAAATGAAACTCTCTCAGGATTTTTTGTATGTTATATTTTAGCATGATTTCATGAGACTGTTTCTGGATGGGGAAAGAACAGAAGAGCCCTAATCAGGGAGGAAAGAGAAAGTCACGATACCAAGTCTTTGAGAAGAAAAAAGAAATACCAACAACAAACATTCTTTATCAGTTTTTACCTAGAGCCAACCTAAAACATTTAATAGCCATAATTGATATTTGCTTTTATTTATTTATCAAACTTTTTTATGCTGAATAAAAATCACTATCCTAGGTACCAGAAACAAAAGAGTTGATTAGGGAATGATTACAAATGTCTGGGACATTACAGCTAAGAAGGGGGTCTGTGTCATGTCATTTGCCCAACACAAAGATAAAACAGAAAAATGATACAAGTGACGTGTACTCAACACTCTCAGGGAGTAAAGAGATTGATTTAATGAAGAAATGGTGGAAATAAAAAAGAATTCTTTGAGGATATGGCCTTTAAACTGGACCTTCTAGATTTATGCAGCCAGGAAAAGAAATTTTGAAGCCAAAAGAATGTCATGTCTAGCATCCATTCAGCATCTTACAGATACATCTTGTGATCTTTGCTGAGCCTCAAGGATATACCAGAGAAGACATGGTCCTTGACTCAAGGAGTTTTCTCCCTCATATAAGCCATTGAAAAAGAAGACATTAATTTAATATGAAGTAGCTGGAAGTGAATGAAAACTCTAGGTTAGCTTATTTGACTTTAGGCAAATGGCCCATTCAGTTTGTTCTCTATTGATGATGCTCCTTGGATTATATTTTTATTTACTTATTTTTAAAAATAACAGTAAAGGAGGGAGCCTGCAGGGAGCAGCCTTTCCTGTTCAGATCTCTTTACCCTCCCTATACCTTTCCACTTTATGCTGGGGACACACCCCTCTCGAGAATGAGTTTTCCAGTCCTTCTGTTGCCAGAAACTATCCACCATAAGCTTTTGTGGTTTAAGTTTATTAGAAAAACTGTGTTCCTCAGAGCCTCCCAGGTCAGGCTCCTATTGCTCAGGTACTATTTGGGTACTATTTCTGAATAGCAGATTCAGATGATGTGGTTTATGGCTTGTCTTCTTGAGATCCCTGGGTCTTAATGCTTGAAGAGATGATACCTCTCTTTGGACTTTAGTTTTTCTACCTGAGAGTGAAGATAACTTGATGTCCTCTAGAGCAAAGGGCACGTTTTTTTCCTTATGTGTGCACGAGTGCATGTATGTGTAATTTGAGGAGGAAAAGTGGTTGCTCTGAAAATTAGAAAGTATCAAATCTCCCCTGGTTGTATCCTTATTTTGTGTTGGGCAAATTATGTTATGCCTTGTAATACCTGAGTCTTCTATTTAAAGTAAAATACATGGAGATTAAATGTGAAACTAACAATATAATCAAATAAACCAATTTGGTGAGGGGAGAAGGGTAGAAACAGGTCAGTTGACTGACTAAATGACTGAATATTTGAACCAATTGACCAAACTAATAAAAAACCATCCATCTAGTAGCCAAGGGTGTGTAGCACATATCAAAACAAATTCAGAAAAGGCCTTAGGAACATCAGCACAGTTGGACTACTGTAGACAAAATATGGTTGACTAAATGCTTTGATATCTTTTAATCTCAGTTGAAAGTCGTAGGAAAAAAAGAAACGTAGTACAGATAATTAGACAAGCTGGCTTTATTAAGCCTTGGAGAGTAGACAAAATTGTGTCTCTACATACTTATTTAAAAATTATGGTCTCTCTTTCAGGATCCAAATACCAACTCAGTCATTTGTGTTTTTGTTTTTTCTTTATATGAGAGCAAAGGAACGATGACAATAATAAAGACAATGAGAAGAAAAAAAAGAGAGAGAAAAAACTTTCTTTTTTTCAGCTTCATTTAGTATGTCTTATCCTCATCTTTGTTTCTTCTGACTCCTTCTCCAGACTAACGTTTGGGTTTGCATTTCTTGGGGAAAAAAAAAATCATCTCTCTTTCTCTTCAGTTACTTTCTAAATCCCCACAAAAACCTTCTGATATCTCAGCTTGCATTGCATCCTCAACATCGATTTAAACAGCTCTGACCTTCACCTCGTTTACAGCTGCTGGGACCCTTAAAATGTAAGGAGAAAAGGGAAGAAAGGTCTAGAAGACAGCCTAAAATGGATCTACCACATTAAAGCATTTGATCTCAAGTCTGTCTGGCTCTGAAGTCTGAGATGCCTTTACCGCACAATGAAGCCTTTATGATTAGTAGTTAGAAGAAACACTCTAACAGTTTCTTCACTTTATGGCCCACTTAGACTTTGTCAATTAGGGAAACTCAAGCTAAATCAAATTTAAGCTAGGTATTTACGCAGATTATAGTAATTGGGTTTCCACTTCATGATTAGCACGCTGGTAAGCATGATAATAATGATAATAATTATATTAAAAATGATGGCAATTCACAATTATACAACCCCTAGTATGTGTTTGGGATTCTACTAAATTCTTACATACATTAATTCAATCTCAATCTATTCTCTCCACAACCATATCCAGTATTATCATATGATCTCCATTTCACAGTGGAATACACTGAGGCACAGTGAGGACAGTGGAAGGTCTCAGGCATTTTCTTCTCACTCAGTCTTTTATTGAAAAATTTAAAAAGAACACTTGATAAAATAATTGCAAACACAACAGGATGGCCGGCTAGCTCAGTTGGTTACAGTGTCATACAGATACACAAAGGTTGCAGGTTCAATTCCTGGTCAGGGCACGTACAGGAACCAACAGATACTTGTGTCTATTTCTCTTTCACTCCCTTCTCTCTCTCTCTATAAAAAGGAATAAATCAAAAACAAATTTAAAAAATAGTTGTAAACAAGACAAAATAAAATAGTAAAATATGATGTACTAACTGTTATGGCATAAAGAAGGTTTTAACAGTAACCTCATATGTAGGGCTTACAGTTCATGATGGAATTTATTTAAAAAATAAAAGAAAGAAAAAATAGTTCCTCCCAATATTCTTTAGAAGATCAGAAAGAATACACTACTGCCTTTTTAAAATAAAACCACTGAACACTGGAGTCATTGTCTGTACTTCTGTAGAGCAGTTCTCAAACCTGTAGTATTGGTCTGTAATTTCAGCAGAGGGAAGACATTGAGCACTTGAGTGGCATATTAGTTTTCTATGGCCACTGCCCTGTAACAAATTACAGCAAATTTGGTGGTTCAAATCTAGTCCATCACGGCTTTGGAGTCCAAAAGTCTGAAATCCAGACCAGCAGGCTCACACTCTGAAGGCTCCAGGGAGGAACCCTGCCTTGCCTCTTCTAGCTTCTGGCGGCTCCCGGCCTTTTCTGTGCTGTGTCTGCACATATCTTTCCCTCTTAGCATTGCAAGAGGGTCCCCTCCTTTAATTTAGGATGATTTTATCTCACGATCCTTAACTTCATTACATCTATAAATAGCTTTCTTCCAAATAGGTCACATTTACAGGTTTTGTGTATTAGGACATAGACATATGTTTGGGGAGGGACACTATAAGTAATCAGGAATGTTCTTTCAGGTTTCTGTAAGAAACTTAGTGGTGTTCAAAGCACAATCTTAAATAGTTTACTTGTGATAGAGGTCATTCCTGTGTTCTTCACAATGAATGACATAGGGTCATTACCAAATAAAGGACTCTGACCTAGGGAAATGATGATTTTGATTGAGCCTCGTTTTGACTTCACAGAGAAAGAATAGAATAGACTTGTAAACTTCCACTTTCCTTCTCTGAAATGAAATACTAACTTTCTTAGCTGCAACTTGGAATTGGCAAAATGCTTATTCAACTTAATTCAAGTCATATGTTTTTGTTTTCCCTCTTCTGACAGGTTTTAAAATATCATTCAGATATGTTAACTGAGCAAACAGAGGAAAATAAAATTGTGGGGAAAATGAGTGAAAAGATTTTGAAAGTAAAAAATTGAAATATATTTTAAGGATAAAGATGGATTCATTTATTTTAATATTGAAACATGTGTTCTCACTTACTGCCTCCATTTTTAAAAATCATACAGTTTTGAGTATCAGAGATCTTAAAATCTCAACAAAAAATTTCAGAATAAAACTCTAAATAGCCTGAGTCCTTAGAGAAAAGATGGGGTTCTGCTTTGGGATAGAATGATTGATACCTTTGAGCAAAGATCTGCTCAAGATGAAGATGAATCTGAATGGCTCTTGTTATAGACTAAATGTTTGTGTTCCCCTAACATTCATAGTTTGAAATTCTAAGCCCCAGTGTAATTGTATTAGAGGCTCATGAGGGTACAGCTGTCAAGAATGGGGCTAGTGACCTTATAAAAGAGACCACAGGGAGTTCCCTCTCATCTTCCACCAGGTGAAGACACAGGAAGAAGGTGGCTGTTGATGAATCAGGAAGTGAGCCTTCATCTGCCAGAGCCTTGATCTTAGACTTCCTGGGCTCCAGAAATGTCAGAAATAGATGTCTGTGTTTATAAACTACCCAATCTATGGTAATTTGCTGTGCAGCTTAAAGGGACCAAGACATGCAAATCTCACATTAGAATGGTTGCACAGTAGCGAGAACTTGACAGGATTCTTGGGCGTTTTGTTCCTTGTCCTAGACAGCATTTCCTCAAGTGTGCTCCGTGAAACCACTTCAGCATATTTAGTTCCTCAGCTCTAATATACACCCACACCTTGTTTTAATGTCTCTGAAACTAGGCCGTATGTTAACAAATGACATTTGTTAGCTGCTTAGGCCTTGCCTGGGCAAATTTAGCTTTGCATGAATAAGTTATTTTTATTAGGTGATTGTGTAAGTGCAGTTATCTGCATTCATTATACCTCAGGTGGCTACATTTAACTTAGGTACTCAATCTGTTTTCTTGTAAAAACATTACTCTTCCATGTTACATTGAAATGAAATGGTTTTTTCCTATTATCTAATACGGGGAGGAAGATATAGGGGAGGGGAAGGGGGTGGGATGGTGGGGGGAAAGAGTGTAAATAGGGACAAATATAAGGTGATGGAAAATGACTTGTTTTAGGTGATGGATATACAACACACTTGACTATACAAATGATGGAGTGATGTTTTCCTGAAATCTATCTACACTTATTGATCAATGTCACCCTATTAAAATTAATTTTCTAAATAATAAAGGAAGAAATGAAATGGTTTTAAGAGGGCAGAAGATTGACAATCACAAGACAATCCAATTTAAGGCGCAGACATGGCCAGATCTCTGAAAGGAGGTCATAGGACGTAGACAGCTGCAGGAGCTGACGTGATTTATGTAGGCGTTGTCAAGGGTTTCCGGCTGGATTTCAAGAGCAGCTGTTTAACATCTACAGATATATACTTAAACTAAGTATAGAATAGGGAATGCAGATAAAACTCTAAGAGCCTTTTATATAATATAGATTTATAATATCAATCCTGCAGATGCTAAAGACATCAACATAAGAAGCACAATTTATGAAAAGCAACGTGTCGATATTGAACACCTTAGGATGGTGGAAATCTTCCTTTTAGAGTGTCTGAAAGTTATTATCTTATTAAAAGCTTTTAAACTTTCTGTCATAAAGTAATCTGCTTAGCTTTGATTTTACCATTATTTCCAAATATATATGAAACTAGAAAAATTCACCCCCCCTACACACACACACACACACACACACACACACACACACACACACCAGATGCCATCATTTACCAGTGAATATACCTTAAGGCATGTTATTCCAGGAAATAGATTAGGATTATTTACCTCTTTTTCACTTTAGCAAGTGATAAAGTGTCAGATACAATTTTTAAAAAATCAGACTGTTATTCGTGTTGGCTTTAGCGGCCTGAGCAGGCCCCACCCTTTCCCTGGGCTGCTTTCCCCATCTCGTCAGTAAAAAGGTTGTGCACAGTAATGCATGGTTCCTTTTCTGCCCTACCTGTCAATGCCTGCAGTGAGGGCTGTGAGAGGGAGCCTAGAATATCAGCTTCAGTAAAACAAACAAAAAAAACTTTTCTTATTTATAGGTCTTTTCACAAAACTGAAAACCACAGCTTATTCTGTGGTTTTCAAGAATAATATAAGAGTTTAACTGATACTTATTTTTTTTTATGTCCATCACCCTTTCTGTGCCACATTCTGAGAGAGCTACGCCAGCCATCGCAAGGAGAGCTGGGAAATCAAATGTACCCCCGGGGTTCATTTATCAAGTCCCTTTCCTATGCTGACTTTGTGCTCTGCACTGACTCCAGTCATCTGAGGCCACCGAGGGGCTCTTGAATTCTTGGCCCCACGTTCCTCTTTGGTGGTAGTGGTGTTGATAGTGGTGGTGGTGGTGGTGGTGTTAGTGGTGGTAATGATGGTGGTGTTGATGGTGTTGGTGTTGGTGGTGGTAATGATGGTGGTGTTGATGGTGGTGGTGTTGGTGGTGGTGTTGGTGGTGGTAATGATGGTGGTGGTGGTGGTAATGATGGTGGTGTTGATGGTGGTGGTGTTGGTGGTGGTAATGATGGTGGTGGTGGTGGTAATGATGGTGGTGATGGTGGTGGTGGTGTTGATGGTGGTGGCGGTGTTGGTGGTGTTGGTGGTGTTGGTGGCAATGATTGTGGTGATGGTGTTGATGGTGGTGCTGGTGGTAATGATGGTGGTGTTCATGGTGGTGATGCTGGTAATGATTGTGGTGATGGTATTGATGGTGGTGGTGGTGGTGGTAGTGTTGATGGTGGTGGCGGTGTTGGTGGTGTTGGTGGTGGTAGTTCTCCTTCTTTCCTTCATTGTTGTCATCACCATCACCCTCATGTCTCATCTTCAATCCATTCATATTGCTTCCTGCCAGATTTGATCTGTATTTCCCTGCTCAACACTTCAGATGCTTCCCATACACGCAGCGATGAAGTCAAACTTCTTGCATGGCTTATCCAATATCTGTGGTCTATCAAACCCTTTCTAGTTTAGCAGGCCCTTTTTACCCCCTCTCCATCCTCATGTCTTGCCATTTCCCACCAACCACGACACATCCCAACAGTGAATGACCTTTGTTCGGTCCCTTGAATGTTCCATGCTCACTTTAATCTCTATGTTTTTGTACCTGCTGTCCCTTTATCCAAGGCAGTTGTCTCCCTCCACCCCAACCTCCCTCGTGCCATTGCCTCCCTTTGGTTACTGTTTTAGTGTGGTATCCTTATCATCCTAGACGTAAATTGTGTGGGAGAATGTGTAATGCCTGGACTGCCAAGGCTGCCTTAGGGGTCCTCCTGCCAGCCCCCACAACTCCCTAACACAGCATTGGCAGAACTCTGCTGTGATTGCCTCCTTCTGTGTGGACCTCCCACTACATTTCACCCCTTGGGATGGCTTTTGCAACTGTATCACTTCAGATGGTACAGGGGTCCCAGGCAACTCCATGGCTTTATTCGGCCAGGTAGCCTGGTCTGAAGTCTGCTGTCTGAAGCATAGATGTGAGAATATGAGGGACAGAAACTATGGGGAGTCACTGTGAGTGACACGACCTTGACAATTCCACTAATCCAGTGTGATAGCAGAACGGATAAATACCCAGCAATACACTGGACACACAAAGCCCGACTAGCTATGGCAAATGGCTTTTATATGGAAATCATGCCCTGTTGCCCAGGAATGGCTTCACTCCAGAGCACTCTGATCTAGTCTGGAGATCTGAATCTCTCTGCACTGTCCTAGTGGCCTCCTTACACACATGTCCACTAGCCACGTGTCTGCTGGCCCAGGGACTAAGTTTCTCCTGCCCAACCACCAAGCACAGCTCCCCTTTTCCTTTTGCATCTGTGAATCAAACTAGCTTCCTGACATTCTGTGATTCTATAACTATATAGCACCATGTGTGAAAGTTACTTGATCTGCAAAGAAAAAAAATGTAGCCAAAATTTTTTAATTTATTCATGTGAAGAAAATTATTTTAAAAATTATGTTCTTTTAAGAGCCTTCTATGGTTTAGATACCTGGAATATACTGTGTAAATTAATTCTTTCAATAATCCTGACAGTAGCTATTTGTCCTGCTATGAAAGATGAAGAGACAGAGGCCCTCAGTGGCTAACTGACTTGTCTAAAGGTGTTCAACTGGGAAGTGCCAGAGCCGGTGTTAGAAACCACATCTCTCTGATTCCAAAGCTTGTTGTCTTCCCAATCCATGAAGATGTTTCTTCATGTTTCAGAATAGGCTAGCCAGTGCTTGCAGAATAAATAAAGAAAAATAATTTAAGTTGAAAGCTGGCTCTTTATCTGCACTGGAGTGGAGTAAAAAAAAAATAAAACAAAAAACACTCTCTGAGCCAACTGTTCTCACGGCCCTGAAGCGGGGAACTACCCAGCAATAACACCAGCCAGGATGCATCTGTGGTCACGGGGTCATTGGTACCTACTGTCCCTGCTAATGAGAAACATCCCTGATAACCCCATTGCCCTCCCCCCTAGGCATTTCCTCCACTGTCACACTCTAGGAGCTACAGAGCAATGAACCTGGGGTTAGGCAGACCAGAGTTTGAGCCCTGACTCTACCACTTAACACTCACATGGACTGGATGACCACTAAGTTACTTTATCTTATGAGAAGGAGACAGGGCTCTCCTAAGGGCAGGGAAGAAGCCACAGGAGTAAAATCATGTGTGTGAGGGAACCCTAGAAACTGCAAGTTCTGAACATATATAAGGAGGTGTTATTGTACCCTCCAAACCAGTAGTCACTAAAAACTGGAGGCACTGGGATGTCCTGTAGACATGTTGTCCTGTAAACTGTGAGCTCTTTAGAAAGAGAGACATGGTATCATGGTTTCTCTTTTTGCTCCCACTAAGCCCCAGGATCTTAAACAGAAGAACAATTTCACAATGATTTGTTCTCTGAGACCTCCACAATGATGACACAGCCTCCCCGCCCCATTCAAGCTGAAAGGAAATGGCTTCTTATTGCCTGGAAGCTCTCACTTTCTGAAATCCTCAGCTGCACTTTGACTGTGCTGGCTTAGTTTGTTTTAGTTTTGTCGTTTTCTATTCCATGTGCATAATAATAATGTTAACAGTGATCATTAATTGTGTTTAATTTGTGCCAAGCAAATCACACTTTACAGACATGATCTAATTTAATCTTTATAGCTACCTCATCTCTTATTATTGTACAGTAAGTGCCACCAGTTTTACATATGATTAAACTGAGCATCAGCAATGGTAACTCTCTTTTATGGATTCACCAGGACCCCTGACACAAGAATCTTAATGCAAGTCTCCTGGTCCAGAGCCCTGACATGCCTCAGGGTGGTGACTTTGCTAAATCTGACTTTGAAGTCAGAGAACATGGCATAACCTTCATTGTCTCTTCCAAGGAACCAGAACCTTGCATGCAGTCGTTTTTATATTAGTAGTCTCAAATTTTTTATCTGCCAAAGAGATGTAAGTCTCCCTCCTTCATTAGGTTGCATGAGGCTAACATGACACCATATATGAGATGCTTAACAAAGTACCGACTACAGATAAACATTCGATGAGTGGCCATTATGATGTATTCTCTTTGAATGTCATTTCCTCATTCCCCTCCTTTCTCTGGAGCATAATATCCTCAAGCCCAGGGTCAGTACTAATTTCCTTTATTTTTGTCCCACATAAAAACCTGTACCAAACCCATAGCCCATAAAACATGAATGGACAATATGTAAGGTCTGGGAGGTCTGCTGGGATGCTACTCACAAGGTCAGCAGTTTGGAGATCAAAGCCAGTGAACCGGTGGAAACAGTTCCTCAAAGGGGAACAGCACTCCACAGTTTAGAGTTAGCAATCAAAATGATGTTTGGTGAAGTGGACTTTGGAGTCAGCCTGAATTTAAAAAAGCAAAAGCTGGTACTTTTAATGAACCAGGAAATACAAGATAAGTGCTCCCTTCGTACCAGCCACTGGGAAGGGAACTCCACACTCACTGGCTTTGTGAACTCATGTAGGTCAATAAAGTCTCCCCGCCTCTGTCTCCTCATCTGGAAAATGACATAGCACAGTCTATTTTACGGCGACACCAACTTTATAGAAAACAGCACATGGACGTTTCTGAGGGTAGTGCCCAGTGATGAACGGCAGCTGCAACTTTTTAGCCTCTAAGTGCGACTTCTTTATGTCATTTGACTCTCACAACAATCTTGATTAGTATTTTTATTACCAGAGTCCCCATTTTGGGGGCAAGGGGATAGAAAGATTCACTTGCTCTCTCTGCCTGTTCTTATGAATGGCACTGAGCACCTAATGTGAAAGAGGAGGTGACAACAGATGGTCCTCAATCCTCGCTGAAGGGGTCTTAGAGATGACTGAGCTATGTAGGTTTCTCGGCAACTGCCGAGGGAAACACTATCCCAGTTGTTTCTGAATCTTCCCACCGGCGAGTCCTGGAGCACCAGACGTGGCCACGTGAGTTTGCTGGGCCTCTAGAAGCGGCACGGAGACGAGCAGTCTGCCAGCCTTGGCCTCATCCCTAGGAAAGTTCTGCCACCCCGGCTGCCAACTCAGCTACTTGTCATATTATTCACGCATATGGTGTCTTCCCCAAGAAGCCGTTGGCTCCCCAAGGACTGGCATGAATAGGCAGGCATGAAAAGTCCAGAAATCCCGACGAGCAGAGGGAGAGTCCAGCACAAAGTAGAGGGCCTTCTGTGCTCCTCAGTGTGTGTCGATTCTAGGCAAACCGAGAATGGTTTTCTAAGGCTGGCATCCTAGGGGCCAGTTTGCAAATTGCACCGTGAAAGCCAAGCCCCGTGCTGGATGCTGTGTGGGGAGTGGAGAGGGGTGTCTTAGTTTGCTCCGGCCACCCTAACAAAATATTAGGTGGCTTAAGCAACAGAAATTTATTTCTCATAGTTCTGGAAATTGGAAGTCCAAGTTCAGGGTGCTGGCATCGTCAGTTCCCAGCCAAAGTTCTCTTTCTGACCTGCAATTGGCTAGCCTTTTGCGATGTTATCACACCATGGAGAGAGAGTGAGCAAGCTCTTGATGTTTCTTCTTGTAAGTCACCAATCCCTACCCTTATAACCTCATCTACACCTGATTACCTCCCAAAGATCTGGTCTCCAAATACCACCATATCGTGGGGTCAGGACTTCAACGTAAGTGTTTGGGGGAAGAGAACAATTCAGTCCATAGGAAAGGTTAGAGTTTGATTACATTTGGAATCTGGTCAATTTTGGCTGATGTGTTTAAGAGGATCAATGACAAAGTAGAAAATACAGAGAAGAGAAATTATAATAGTAAAGAATCTTAAAATCATATTATACAAGAAAAAATAAAAAAGAATGTAACTCAGCTGCTGGGAACCCCATTGCTGTCACGGGAAAACAGTTACAAAAGTACAAATTGGGAGTGCCCACAGAAAGATACTAGGATCCTAACTACAAAATTATTAGGGTGAGAGTTAAAATTTAAGATGGCATTTACAAACATTTAGTATTTTTATTATAATTTTAGGGTACAAATTGTGTGGTTAGAGTTGTCAATTACAAATCGGTGTTCAATGCAAATGACTAATGCACTCATTCAGTAATTAAAATTCACCCTTCAGCTCGACCTTTCTAGTAATAGTCAAATGATTCAGGCAGGATTCTGTTTAGTCTGCATGTATAGGTGAGCCACCATATAATACTGATATACAATATTGACCTTTTGTGGCAAATAAACCAAACCCCAGGTGAATCCTTATACCAGGGGCCTTTGATCATTTGATTGGTGCTAACCCTTTGAGTAGTGAGTTCTTCATGCTTGTTGACCCCCCAGGAGTGACTTTTTTTTCAAAATATAAAATTAGTTCCAGTTACAGTTTTATTGACTTAAAATCATGTTTATTTGATAACTAATTTATGGAAACAAGAAGAACATACATTTGCCTTTTTTAAATGTTGCCTTACACATTTTTAAAATAAAAAAATTTTGTTACAATTGTACTCTGGATGGTAAGGAGGCATGAGGACATACATGAACATTCATGCTACTCAAAGGGTTAAGAACCAACTTGAGTAGCTGAGGAAAGCCATGCATGAACCCTTTCCTCAGAAAAATGCATTAATAGAAAAATCTTCTTATAGAGTTTGAGAGAGTTCAGAACCCCTAGCTTTGGTAGTATCATAGTTGGTGCCCAGGGATTGTTTGTTGATTGACATCATAAATGACTGAATGAGTAACTGTTGAGATCGTTTTTATCTTGGGCAAGGGTATTTCCCATGTATAGTTGGGTACTACTTTTCCCTTCTGAGGCAGAGGCTCTTTTCCAGTTTCCCAGGTGTACCTTGTGCCATCAGTCGGGCTCTCTCGGGCTGTGTTGCATTGAGCTTCCAACTTTATATCTTGGTCAGACCTGCTCTTCCCATCTCTTTCTGCAGCCCAGGCTAAAGGGGCAGTGGGCCCTCAGGCCTTGTGCTCACGGTAATGACAGAAGCAGGTCATGCTGTGCTGGTGACAAGTGAACAGCCCAAAGCCAGGTGATGGAGCATGCATGGCAGCTACCTTGAATCCATAGTGAGGGTTATGGATAGTTGATACTATTACAGGGAAATGAAAAATTGAGACCAATAATTCAATCTTCCAAATTTCTTCCCTTCCATCTACTTCACAGAAATAGGGTTGGAAGAACTAATTGAAGGGAATGGAAAAACACTTCAAAGAAAACAAAGATGAAGAAGTAGGAATAAATGAATAAACAAAGGAAACAAGAGAGGGGGTGAAAAACGGAATCAGAGGGAACAATCTGTTGGGAAGCTTTTATAAATATTAGCAATGTTTGAAGCCAGTTTTTTGTTTGTTTTTGGTTTAAGAATTCCTTAAAATTAATTTTTTAATTTTTTTGAGATTTTATTTATTTATTTTAAAGAGCAGAGAAAGAGAGAAAAGGGGAGGAACAAGAAGCATCCACTTTCATATGTGCCTTGACCAGGCTAGTCCGTGGTTTTGAACCAGAGACCTTAGCATTCAAGGTCGATGCTTTATCCACTGTGCCACCATGGGCCAAATTTCTTAAAGTCCTGAACCTTAAGTAGGAAGCCAGAAAACCGGGATTTAGTCTCAGTTCTAATATTGTGGGTCCTTAGACAAAGTCCTTTCCCTCTATGTCTTGTTTCTCCATTTGTGAAGATGAAGGGTTCAGCCAAGAAGAGGAAAGGCCTTGGTAGCTTTGACAGTGCTCCTGTTCTGATCCATCTGGAACCAAGTGGGACTGACTTGGAATCCCCCTCTGCCACCAGGGGAGGAGGGGAGTTAAAGTGATTAACTGCTCATGCGCTGCCAGCCTCACAATGGGGACAGGTTATGAATCCGATGAAACTTTGCAAAAAAGAGGACAAGCAGTCTGGGACACCCATGCCCGAACGTTCCCTCCAGGATGGTCCTGGAAATCCCTGGAGGGTAGAGCAGTCTCACCTCCAGGATGTGAAAGGAGCAGCGGGAAGGCCAACTTCTATCTGGTACCAAATTCATAAAGGCCATTCCAGTTAGTTAATGGAATACACAGATTGAGAAGAAAACAACTTGTTTTTGCAAAAAGCCTTTCT
The DNA here is from genome assembly GCA_037038555.1 of Rhynchonycteris naso. Classification (NCBI taxonomy): domain Eukaryota; kingdom Metazoa; phylum Chordata; class Mammalia; order Chiroptera; family Emballonuridae; genus Rhynchonycteris; species Rhynchonycteris naso. The sequence continues at coordinate 18,504,933 of CM072996.1, forward strand.
AGGGAGCCAGGTCCTCCGTTTCCATTCACACCAAATGACCTCAGGTCAGCAGAATGTGGAAGAGGCGGCCCTGGCTAAGGCCTCTGATAGCCAAGGCTATGGAGGCTCCAGGGGAAAGCCTTCAAAGAGTAGGCAGATTCTGCTCACTGTGTCTGCCAGTGAGGTTTTGACCAAACGAAGTAGGATTGCCAGGTCGACTCAGGCACTTGGAAATGTCCAAATACCGCATGAATGGCCACTGGCTATGGCCACTCCCACGGGCTGCTCTTCAGAGGCCGGTTTGGCTGAGGGACGGTGTCAGGGAGGGCCACTTCCACCTAACTTCTCCGAAGCGTTAGGGAGGCTGCAAAGTTGGACACACCAACAGGTCCCACAGAAAGACACCTGGGTTCTGGCTCTGAATCAGCCCCCTACCCCTCGACTCCTACGTGATCTTGTGCAGGTCACCCTCTCCCTCTGGGCCTTCGTTGTCTCGCTGTTAAAGGAAGGATGTTGGGTTATGGCTGATGCTTTGGGATATACAGAAGTGAGCTCTGCTTTCAGCTGCTCCTCTGTGGCTTGGAAATGTACTTTTGGCAGCTATCTGTGCATGTAGCAACCTTATAATGGAGGAAAATAGGGTTATAAGACAGGCATTTTCTAGGGCCCGTTCATCTAGGTAAACATGGCTTAGATGTATTGCTAGGCTCAGGAAGTGGAGGAATGAGTACAGCTTAGTTCCTTCTTTTGCAGTTTCCAACGGGTGGGAAAACAGAGCTGTAAAAAGATAATCATGGCGCACTGTGGTGGGAGCAGCAGAGGACCTAACGCAGCTGGCCGGGAGAGAGGAAAATAAGGCAAAGGCAAAAATAACTGCTCCCCCAGGAAGTAACGGGAGGGGAGACTGACTGAGAAGCCTGGCATGCAGGGAAGGAACTCCTGAATCGTCCTGTATGATGATTAGGGGTTGTCTTTAAGAATAAAGCGAGTGGGAGTGGCTGAAGGGAAAAATAAGGGGAGGCTTTCCAAAACAAAAGGAAAAAAATAAGGAGTTGGAATGTAAAAGAAGTCATATAGTGGGAGATGGAACTAAAAACCATCAGATTAACTCAATGCCCTTGGACTGTGAGCTAGAAGGACATGAAACAGGGACTAAGCTGGCCTCAAGCAAATATCTGCTAAGGGCAAATCCATTCTTCATCCATGAAACCACTCTGCCTTTTATTTCATTTTGTTTGGAAATCCCTTATACAATACTGATATGCTAAATGCTATAAAAGTAATTAGCACCCCTAATACATACCATTCAGTTTTAAGAAATTAAAACATGGCCAACATGACTACAAAGCTTTGCGTTCGCACCCCGCGCGGTACTCCTAGAGGGCTGGGTCATCTCTCATGGTAGGCAGCACAGTAAGTAAACTCCTTGGACTAAGGTATCAGATTGGGACTTTATTCATTTATATTGCAAAATCTGTCACATGAACTGGAAGATGACTGTTCCTGAAGTCAGAACATTCCTTCCCTGTACCAGGCTACAGGGTACACCACACTTAGTCAAAGGCCAATTTGTAAGTTACCAGTGAGAAATTCCAGGCCATCTGACCAGTTTATTCTTTCCCAATGGCTAGTTCCTCATGAAATGTTCAATTGCAGACAGATGTTCTCTTGGTAAATCTGGAGTCAAAAACTAATGGAACAAACTTAAAGTAACCTGATTCATATCTTCTCCTGCCCCTCCCTGCTCGCCTGCCTTCCTTCTTTCCTTCCTTCCTTCCTTCCTTCCTTCCTTCCTTCCTTCCTTCCTTCCTTCCTTCCTTCTTTCCTTCCTTCCTTCCTTCCTTCCTTCCTTCCTTCCTTCCTTCCTTCCTTCTTTCCTTCCTTCCTTCTTTCCTTCCTATGATTGCAGGATAAAATATAAGACAACCATGTAAATTTGAATTTCAAGTAAACAACAAATGAATTGTTAGGGTGTGAATCCAAATAATTGCATGAGACATACTTTTATTTGAAAAGAATTCATTGTTTATCAGAAATTTAAATTAAACTGGACATTTTATATTTTTATTTGCAAAGCCTGGCAATGCTGTAATTCTTCCTGCTTTTGACAGGTATTTATTGCGAATTAATCACGTATTAGGGAATCAGTCGTTTTCCTTATTTTCTTGCTACACAGCACCTATTGGATTTCCATATTGTTTGGGGAGATAGCTAGCTTTCTGAGTCCTGTCTTACAAAGATAGCATGGAAAGAATTTAGTTTCTGGGTTCCTCTGAGGTTGGGTCACAAGCAGGTCACCTGCTCTACCTATGAGGTTCACCCTTATTAAACTTTGATTGGGAAATTAGCAACTATGGAAGGAAGCATCACTCAGAATCCCTTTTGTTGGCAAGGGTGGTCTCAGAGGCATCTGGCTTTTGATGATGGGAGTTTGTTAAGGTCCAATGTGGAGGTTTTTTCTACGGAGTGCTCACCAGGGCAGCAGTAGAGACAGAAATGCCCCATCTTCTCAGTCTTAAGGCATGGCCGAGGGCATGATTTTCTGAAAGTTCAGGCCTCATCATGATTCTCCAGCAGTTATTCTCAACAATATTATGAATAGTGACCTCCTATTCTTTCAAGAACTGGTTTTTGCTTAATCACCCAGAGTTGGCTCTTGTTACCTATGTATAAGAACCCTGTTTGTGCTAAGAGCCATATAACTAATGAACATGCACAGTTCCTGGCCACATCATACTCAAAGAGTCAGGGAGGAGGCAGACATTAATTAAGTAAATACAGCATTATAAATTGTGGTAATTAATACATATCTCTATGAAGGAAGCCTGCATCTATGACAAATGATAATAGAGGAACTCTAACATCAATTTTAGGGGTTCTATAGCAGCCTCCAGGTGGATGAAACAGAATGAATTATTTCCGCTGAGGACAGTGAGAAGTCATTGAAAGGTGTAACATAAGAGTGTAACCTGATTTTTTGATTTTTTAAATGCATTTACCTGACCTGTGGTGGCGCAGTGGATAAAGTGACAACCTGGAACACTGAGGTTGCCAGTCTGAAACCCTGGGCTTGCCTGGTCAAGGCACATATGGGACTTGATGCTTCCTGCTCCTCCCCCTTCTCTCTCTCCTCCCTCTCTCTCCTCTAAAATGAATAAAGTCTTAAATAAAACATTACAATAAAAAATGCATTCAGTGTATATAATAGATTTGCATTTGAGTCAAAAGTAGGAGTAGGCAATTTCTCTTCCATCTCCTACCTTGAGAGTGGTCTGTACTTAGTAGTTTATATACAAAAAGAGTGTGGAAATGGGAAATACAGTAACTTTATAGAGACGAAACGTGACAAACACATCCTTAACCAAATGATCAAAGTCCATGTCACTAGATGCTTTATAATATTTGTGTCTCCCCCAGCCCCCCCCCCCAAAATCATATGTTGAAAACTGAATCTCAGTGTGGTGGTATATGGAGGTGAGGTGAGGCCTTGAGGAGGTAATCAGATCATAAGGGTAGAACCCTCACTAAGGGGATTAGTGTCCTTATACAAGAGATCCCAGCCTGACCCCTTCCATGTGAAAAGACAGCTGTCTAGGACAAGGAAGTGACCCCTAAACATAGGCTGAATTTGCCGGCACCTTGATCTCGGACTTCCAGCATCCAGACTATAAGCAATAGATTTTTGTTGTCTATACACAACCCAGTCTATTGTATTTTGTTACAGAAGCCCGAACAGACTAGGATATCAGTGATAGGTCATGCTGACAATATATAATTCCTAGTATGATGTGATAAAGAAGGAACCTCCCCTTTGTGGGATTCTTCCCCCAAATTCACAACCTTAGTCTAATCATGAGGCAAACATCAGACAAATTCAAATTGAGGCACAGTCTTCAAAGTACCTGATCTCAGATACTCCTCAAAACTGTCAAGGCATGAAAAATAATAAGAAAAAAAACTTAGACACAGTCACAGATCAGAGGGGACTAAGGAGACACGATGACTAAATGCCATATGGAATCTTGGGCTGGATTCTGGGACAGAAAAAAACACTTTGGGCTAAAAATTGGTCATATCTGAACAAAATCTTAAGTTTAGTTAATAGCAATGTACCAATATTAGTGCCTTACAAATATGCCACAGTAATGGAAGATGTCAACATTAGGGCAAACTAGGTCAGGAACCTACAAGAACTCTCCATAGTAATCACGTAACTGTTCGCTAATTCTAACATTATTCTAGAATAAAAAAGTTTATTTTAAAAAGGTAGAACCAGGGAAACCTGTTTACTGACTACTGCAGGCAATTGTCCCTAGGCAACAGTGAGGGCATTGAGGTAGACAGCAAAAGAGCTTTATTTTGGAGGTTGGATTGGCAGTCCCAACATGCCCTCCTTGCAGTATGGGAAAGGCTTCCCAATGGCAGGAGAGCAGAGCCCATAAACAAAGCCTCACTCTGGTCAAGGCTTTGCTAAGTGACTAAGCGTCCCAGCAATACATACCAGATGTGTGCATGTCTCAAGTCCTAATAGATTTCCAACCCTCTAATTTTCTGAAGAATAAAATCTATTTTTTCCAAGTCCCAGAAGCTCTCCCCTTAAGCTTCTTGTTTAGCTGATTTATAAATGTTTGGTTTTTTATTTGCATCAAGTAAATTGTTCCCAACAGTGAGCTGGTGATTCCGCCTGGGTGGGAAGCTCTCTCTTGTCCTAGGGCCATGTGCCTGCTAATTTGTCATGCCGGGCTTATAGCCTTAGGAATCCTTTTATTTACTCTGTAGTTAATTGCAGTAGTTTCATATTCAGTTGTTAAAAGGCTGGATGGAACTGAAGTGTTTGTCTTGTTTCTCAATGCAATATGGTTTTGGTGGGTAACCATGGAAGGAGACCAAAGACAGGGTCTGTGTTTTGCAAAGGTGGAGAGTGCTGAGAAGGGGAAAGGACATACACTTAGGAAGTTTTCCTTAAGCTCACAGTTACTTCTTTAAAGGAGTTTGCAGGTCATCATGAAGTTTTAGCCATAAAATCCAGCATGGTTACTAGATTAAAAATAATAATAATAAGGGGTTAAATGGCCAGGAACATGGAGATATTTGGAAGTCTAATCCAATAACAAAAGATAGAGTGGGGGTCCTAGGTTTGGGCTTTCTTGTTCCTTCCTTATCTTTATTCTACAAGATTTTGAGGAGGCTTATCCTAGCCATTGGTAACAGAGCATTCCGTCCTCCTGACCACAGTCAGGGATGCAGTGTGTCTAGGAGGGCCAAGGACGGTCAGACCTGAACATTTTGATGAAAGTATTAGACGAGACATTCTTTCCACTGACGCTGCCGGTCATCAGAGCATGGTTTCAATATCAGAAGGATATGGGTGGTGGGTTCGTTAGCAAACACTGGGCTTGAGGTTGAACAAAAGGAGCGTAGATGCCGAAACACTTAGCAGGTTGTAGCCTGACTCGTCCAGCCTCCAGCTTTACTGCTTCAGATTCTCACATGAAGTTAACCTCTGTCTGATGATGAAACCGCAGAGACAGGAAGGCAACTTGGGCTTCAATAACATGGGATCCAGCCATGCCTGAAACCAAATATATATTCCTTTAGTATATTTGTAGTTGTATGAATTAATGAGTTTTGTTTATATTTTATCTTGTTTTTTAAGCTTCTTAACACAATAAAAAGAGAAGTAACATCTTCCAAATGCCTGTGAAAGATATTTGACACATTGATATATTGATTATTTTAAGCTAAAAATATACCAAGGAGCAAATATAAGAAAAACGCTTGGTCCTTCTTTTATTTGCCTAAAAGCAGGACAGACACCTGTCACCCTCTTCTCCAGACCAGGATGCATAGAAGTTAATCACCAAAGATAATTCTATATTCTCATATCCCAGAGGTGACATGCACCAGAGAAATCTATATAGCAAACCTTGCAAAAACTAGTTACTTCTATGTTTGCCTTACTATGGTCAACCCTAGAAGCTCAAAGTCCTTCGTCTTTCTCTTTATCACATCTCTACAAATGTATTATTCTTTGCTAAAATGCTATATAAGCCCAAACTTTTCTCACCACTCTGAGTTACTCATCATTAAGTACTCCTGTGTGTATGCACAATGTATGTGTTGATAAGCTTCTGTGTTTCTCTGACTAATCTGTCTTCTCTCAGTATGCAGAGCCCCAACAAATGAACCTAAAATGAGTAGAGATAAAAGGAATTCTTTTCTCTCCAACACCCACTAAGCAATTCACTCTAGCCCTGCTAAATGCTTATGGATAATTTCCCCTTTAATCCTCATAAAAACATTGTAAAGCATTATGTATCTCAGATCCACAGGTAAGGAAATTGAGAAACAAAACAGTTAAAAAGCCACCCAAGTTTACCAATGAGTTAAGCAATAAAGCTGAGATCATTTCTGAAGTCAGCCCTATAAGCTGCAACCTCACCCTGCTGACTTTTTCTTTAAGCACCAAAACTGTTCTCATGTGTTTGGAGTTGGGCATTTTGATGGAACTAAACAATCACCCAGTTATGCGGGTTAGAAACCTGCTTAGTGTCTCCCAAATCTTTTTCCCATCCCCACAGCCATGTATTTCCCATCCCCACTGCCATGTATTTCCCATCCCCACTGCCATGTATTTCCCGTCTCCACCGCCATATATGTCCCATCCCCACTGCCATCCCCACTGCCATGTATTTCCTGTCCTCACTGCCATGTATTTCTCATCCCCACTGCCATATATGTCCCATCCCCACTGCCATCCCCACTGCCACGTATTTCCCATCCCCACCGCCATGCATTTCCCGTCCCCACCGCCATGTATTTCCCGTCCCCACCGCCATGTATTTCCCGTCCCCACCGCCATGTATGTCCCGTCCCCACCGCCATGTATTTCCCGTCCCCACCGCCATGTATGTCCCGTCCCCACCGCCATGTATGTCCCGTCCCCACCGCCATGTATTTCCCGTCCCCACCGCCATGTATTTCCCATCCCCACCGCCATGTATTTCCCGTCCCCACTGCCATGTATTTCCCGTCCCCACTGCCATGTATTTCCCATCCCCGCCGCCAACACCAAACTTGAGACAGCAGCCTGCTAAGCACTGTCGCCGCTCCACATCCATCTATGCTCCTGCTTTGTTCTCTACTCAGCATCCAGAGTTCACGCTAATGCACTTTTGCCATTTTGTTTAGTACTGTTTTATTTCTTTATTTTGTTCTTTGAGGACAAGGAATTGGTTTAGTTTTCTCTGTGCTGGATGGCCAGTGCCTAACAATGTTTGATGCCACTCGCTCCATGTTCCCATTTATTTTTTCTATTTCTAAATACCTTTTGTAGCTAGCTAGTCTCAAATTTGCAAGTCCAGTTCACACTTCTCCCACATCTTCCCCAATAGAACTCAGTTCATAGACACCCATCCTTCCAGGTGCTTAAGCCAAAGACAGAAAATCATTCTCCACACTCTCTACCTGTTCTTGTATGCCAATTCCAGTTGATCAGCAAACCTGATTGGGTCTCTGTATGGTCAGTGGTCAGGGCCACCATCAAAGCCACCTGGCTCGTGTAGGTTCACATTTAATTCAGACAGATCATAGAGAAACAATTGAGCTGAAAACTGGTGGTCCATTTTCTTTTATTCTAGACTCGCACTCGGCAAGCGAGTAAAAAAAAAAACAAAACACGGCTTGAAAACCCACTCATTCAGCACTCACAAAGCTACTGACTCATTCAAGTTTTCCTAGAATCAAAGGTTCCCACTTCCTTTGCCTCCATTTTGGCTTCCTCTCTCTCCCCTGGAACATCGTGATCTCTCTAAAATGACCTCCTAGCTCCCTCTTTTATTTTTTTATTTTTTTATTTTTATTTTTTCCTAGCTCCCTCTTTTAAAACTTTTTGGCGCAAAAGCTCTCCCCCAACACACATTAGCATAACCAAGCCCCTTCCCAAGCAAGAAGGGCAATTAGCCACCACAGGTGGGTAGCGGACATCTTTAATGAGGTGAGCATAAATTATCTTATCTGCCCAACAGTCTCACTACAACTTCTTTTTTTGTTTGTTTGTTTCACTACAACTTCTGACGGTACTCACTGTTCTCATTACAATCCAAGCCACCGCCTTTGCTTGTTCTTCCTGGGTGACTATATTAGGTTCCCGACTGGTTTCCCTGCTGTATCCTTGCCCCATCCTGACTCCCAGGAATCCTGTTAAACCAGTGGCCTGAGCACTTCATGTCTTTGCTCAGAACAACCCGGTAGCTCCCCTTCTGACTCCGAGTAAAAGTCAAAGCCCGAGGAGTGGACCACAAGGTCCATCATCTTTGAATTCCCCTCCTCTGGGCCCTGGGTGTCCTTGGTGTTCTTCCAATGCACCAGTTCTCTTGTCTCCAGACCTTTGTCCTGGCTTTTCCCTTGAATGCTCTTCTTTTGCATAGTCACAAGACTTATCCCCTCACCTTCCTATTTTTGTCCAAATGCCACTTTCTCAAAGAAGCATTATCTGGCCACTATATCTAAAAATTCCACCTGCTCCATCGGGCCACTACATTTTAATTTTTTTTAATTTCTGGGTTTTTTTTTTCTGCTTTATCTCCAGTGCCTTTATGTGCTCAATAAATATTTGTTAAATAAAAAGTTCTAAATGGTAACTGTTTAGTGAATGCACGCACAAATAAATAAATGTCACCTAATCATGGATGGCTCTCTGTTGCCCCAAATTTATTAAACCACAGGCTTTGCAGAACCTCATCCTTGCCTCTCAATAGCCAGCGCGCCACAACCTGCCTGCACTCACATGCCCTGCGCCCCAGCCACACTGAAATATCTACGTGAACTGCATACTAAGTTCCCTCTGTCTTTGCAACCCATTGTGAAGGCTTCCTTGGCCTATCACATTGGCCCCAGGTGGAAAAGGGGACTGGCTTTCAAGGGGCTCTTCCCGCACTTCACTCTTTTCCGGTGTAGCTCTCATCATACTGTCTTACTCTGCTATAATTTTCTGCTTTTGAGAGGTCTCTGCAATGAGAATCTGACATCCCTGGGGGCAGAGGACACATTTCTCTGGCCCCTATATCTCCAAGACCAGCATAGTAGCCAAGTCTGTCTGACTACTTTCTACCAATACTTTTTTCACTGCTGCAAAACACTGCCTCCCTCTCCCCTAACCTGGAATGACCCTGCAGTTGTCCTATAGATGAACCTGTGGTTAATCTAATCCTCTTTTTTGTTCATATGTCACACGAGAGTGGTAACAATAAAAAAAAAACCCCAACAAGAACATATTTATCATTCTAAGCAAAGCAAAACCCCACAAGTTTAAGTAACTTTAATGTAAAGTTTTAAATTTAGTATGTACAACTCTGTTTTACTTGAAAACTAAGTTGATTAGTCATTACCCACAGGAAAAGTCGCTTTTATTTAGTCTATACTTAATAGTCCTATGAATAATCATGGTTTTATTTAGAAGAATTAAAACACCAAAGCATAACAAAAATGTCAAGTTGGCAAAGCAGCGTTAACAGAAGTCATGCAAGATGCAAATGATATTAACTGGTTCAGTCAGATTTGGTCTTGAGAAGTGATTACCTGTTCCACCCACAAAGGGTTCCCTGCTGGGCCTTTCCTCTCAAAACCTTTGATCTGTGCTCTTCCTTAAGCATTTAGGACATTGGGGACACCAGCTCTTGGATCCAACACAGATGAGGCAGCATGCCAGAGAGCTGGACACCCAAAGAGGAAAGGGCTCTGTAGACATGCTGGGGAGGAAATGGCTTTCTCCGGTGGGACACTCTGTTGGCCACAGTGTGTTGCCTTAGTTAAAGAGGGGGTGGCAGAGGATGTCAAGGAAGCAGAGTCAGTATTCAGAGGACTCCATCTCTGCTCTGGAAATCCTACTAGTTAGCCCATCAATTACCTCCTTTTCCCATTCATATCTTTGGCTTTGTCACAGACAATTCTACAATGGGATGGGAGGGGCCCCTGCACAGCAGTCATCACGTATGATTATGGGAAAACAGATTCTGAGTAGGCTTATTCATTGACCCCTGCCTCTCCAAGTCTTGGGTTTACCCATATCAGTCTAAGAGACTTGTGTCTATAGCTCGCCCAACGCATGTGTCTAAAATTTTCTACTAGTTGACATTTCCAATCATTGCTTTCAAGTTGGTGATGTGCTGAAATATCTCTTTGGGATGTCTGCAAGTTGTCCTTGGAAATGCATGAAAATTGTTCAGTCATTTTCATAATTGATGCAAAGACCAGGCTTGGTCTGTAGGAACAGTTCTCTAATCACAGTTTTGATTTATTGAAGCTGGCAATTTGTTGCGCTTTAATGAAATCATCATGAGATCAGGATTCAGTGACCTTTTCTCGAAGCCATTTTAGCTTTGTGAAGTATTTACCCTATATTGTATGTTTGGGAAGTGTAAGACAAATTGTAAAGCTGTAGAAATTTGGGGATAATAAGGAATTTAGTTCCTTATGATTATTGGATGCTTGACAAACATCCTCCCTTTTCCCTTTATCCTATAGGAAACAGACTTCTTAAACCAAGCATAAATCATATGTCCCCAAGCTCTCCCTCTTGGGGCAGCTTTCTCTTTCATATCCAAATGACATAATCTAAGCCCCAGTATTGCATGTATGCCAAAAGACTTGCCTATTTCCCAAGTTTTTCTAAGAACCTCTAAGAGATGATGGTATGTGTTGGGCAAATAAGTTTGTAAAATATGTATTTTTTGAGTCTGCTCACTTTTATTGTTAAAAAATGGTGCTGAGCGCCCCCATGTTCGTGGCAGCATTGTTCACAATAGCGAAGATCTGGAAACAGCCCAAATGTCCGTCAGAGGACCAGTGGATTAAAAAGCTTTGGTACATATATACTATCGAATACTACTCAGCCATAAGAAATGATGACATTGGATCATTTACAACAAAATGGATGGACCTTGATAACATTATAGGGAGTGAAATAAGTAAATCAGAAAAAAAACTGAGAACAGCATGATTTCATACATAGGTGGGACATAAAAGTGAGACTATGAGACATGGACAAGAGTGTGGTGGTTACGGGGTGAGGGGAGGGAAGAGAGGGTGGGAGAAGGGGGAGGGGAGGGGCACAAAGAAAACCAGATAGAAGGTGACAGAGAACAATTTAACTTTGGGTGATGGGTATGCAACATAATTGAATGATAAAATAACCTGGAGATATTTTCTTTGAATATATGTGCCCTGATGTATTAATGTCACCCCATTAAAATTAATTATTAAAAAAATGGTGCTGAGCTGCCACATGTGTGCTTACCCTCAGAGCAGGCAGTTGATTGTGAATTGTGGATTCATTCCTACCTGGGAGGGGGCATTGTTTTGCTAATGTTTGCTAGAGGAGGTGTCTTTATGGGCCCAGCCAGTTTTGTAGGGAGAGCTGAGAGAATGCAGAGTGCTGAAGAAGAAGCCAGTTTTGCAGAGAGAAGGTGTGCAGATGGGGAACCAGAGGTGAGGAGCTTTGCCAGTTCTGCTGAGACTGATGGGGCCTTCAATTCTAGGAGGAACCGGAGAAGATTCTCCTGGTTGTGGAACTGGAGAATGCATCAGGGCTTTGGGAGCCCTGAATGAAAGGGAAAGTATTTTCCCTGCCTGTTTGCTCATTGGCCAGTGCGAGACTTTAATAAAGGAATGGCCCACCATTTTTGGCGCCACTGTTTCTTTACTCTCTGCCCAAATCCAATGTGAACCTGCACGGTCACGATGGCCGCGGCCACTGGCCTTACGACATGTTCTATCACTTTACCTTGGTTGGGCCATCTCTCATTCCAGGTCAATGCCCTCAGCTTCAGCTCCCTAACCTGTGGCCATTTTGCCACTTCTTTCTACTGCATTAGCTCTCTCTTTCCTTCCACCTACAGTCACCTTACTTTGTTTCCTTAAGCACAACGGAAACAGTGCACTCCACTTTATCAAACAGTGCTAAGGCTTGAGCGTGATAAAGAGAATGAAATGCAGAAAAAGGAAACCTAGAGCTCAATAGCGACATCTCTCTCCTTGAGTGCACAGCACCTCTCTGCATAAGACATCCCTTCTCGTCATTTCTCTCCCTCGCAGATGCTTTAGTCCCTCTTTTGAGATATTGTAAAAAATTGTCCCTTTTCTCAAGTCATCCCTTTATGACTCTAAGACCTCAGCCTGCAGTCCCCTAACCTTACTAGAATGAAAATATTAAATTCAATGAACATCATTATAATCACCAAGAGATGAACCCTGCTTACAATGACCATCCTTTGAGAACCTTACAATCTAGGCTAAGTATAAAATGTTCATTTTTGCTACTTTGCTCCAAACTTTCCCTGGAATAAGAAGTGAAAACTTGCATCCCTAAGGCAACAGAGGCTGACCCAAGAGCCTGGTCCAAGACACAGATTTCATCTTTCTCCACAGAATGCTAAAACCACCCACCAGCACTTCTAAACTAGCTTAATAGGGGCTGGAGGAAGGGTGGCATCTTGGATCCAATGTTTGCATTTTGAGGGCTTTCTGACCTATGAAAAAGCAAACTGATGAAGTTGAGTGTTTAGGTTCTGAAGATACAATGGTTAACAAGACAGACTGAGATTTTAATCTCATGAGACCTCTAGACAAGAAACCAAGCTGTCTTAAAAGTTGTGATAAATACCACCATAGGGCATCCCACAGTGCTGTGAGGTTGCAGGGGAGCTGTGGGATTTCTTATAAAGTGTCAAATGCACTTGAAGGCTATGACTTAGAGGTTACATTTCAATTAAACCTCTTGAGTTTTGACACTTGGCAATCTAAGAATTCCTATACAAAAATAAACAACCTTGATGTGAGAAAACCACACACTCAGGAGTTAAGGCAACTTGAAACAAGATTTATTTTAAGTACCAATGAAAGGTATGCTATTAAATAGACATAAAGAAAGTGAAGTGCCTGAAAAGAAAGACTGGCTGGGCCCTAAATGGTGAAAGAGTTGAAGTGCACTTTCATACATTGTGTAGAATGCACAGATAATTGTGCATTTTCTAGAAAGCAAATGTTCTAAATTATTTTCATTATAGTTGTTATTTTTGTTACCAAAATTGTTATATATTTATTGTAGTATAGAAAAATAGCTAGAAGCATAAGTTTGTAAAAGAAAATCTACTTAAATAACAACTCAGCACTGAAATGCAAACAATCCAATTTAAAAAACGGGCAAAAGATTTGAATAGACACTTCTACTAATAGGCCATATGATAGCCAGTAGACATATGAAAAGATGCTCAACTTCACTAATTACCAGAGACATGCAAATTAAATTCACAATGATCTGTCACCTCACATTTATAAAAATGGCTATCTTCAATAAATTAACAAACAGCAAATGTTGGTGGGGGAACACTCATGTGCTGCTGGTAGCAATACAGACTGATGCAACCACTGTGGAAAACAGTGTGGTTTCCTCAAAAACTGAAAAATGAAACTGACCCAGAGATTCCACTTCTGGGAATATATCTAAAGAAACCCAAAACACTGATTCAAAAGAATATATGCACCTCTATGTTCATTGAAGTGTTATTTGCAATAACGAAGATTTGGAAATGAGCACTCGTAGATGCAGAAGACAGACTTACAGCTGTTAGACAAGAAGGAAGGTGGGGAGCTGAGTGAATAAGGTTAAGGAATTAAGCAAAAACAAAACAAAAGACCTCCCAAAACTCATAGATACAGACAACAGTATGGTGATTACCAGAGGGAGAATGGAGTAAGAGGAGGTAGAAGAGGTTAAAGTGAGGATAAATGGTGACAGAAGGAGACTTGACGTGGAGGGGTGAACACACAATACAATGCACAGATGATGTATTAGAACTGAACACCTGAAACTGACATAATTTCATCAACCAGTGTCACCCTAATAAATTCAATTTTTTAAAAAATCTCAGCTCTGACACTCCCTTAGGCAAAGTCAAAATTGTCTGACCTTCAAATCTGTAATGTGAGATTGTGGGGGTCGGATTATTGTGATAATAAAAGAGATGTAGAGTGTGGGGCAAAACAAGGTATAAATTGTTCATATGGAAAACAATACAATAATTGATAAATAATAATATGAGAATAAACTGTGTTTCATATACTCACAACTGTAACTGTACTTTTGCCCCACCCTGTATATGTTATTTTTCATACTCTGAGCACTCACTAAATGCTAGTTGTATTGCAAAATGGAAATTCAGAAAGTTTCATAAAATTTGAAGATGGAAATAAAGATTATTTATTCTACTATTGCAAGCCAACCGTGATTAAAGCTGTAGGTTTATATACATTTTTCCAGGATATGTGAACGTTGGAGGTGGGTCTCCATTTCAGAGGTATTGATTTCAGTACCTAATACATTGTTTTTGAAATATTTTTTATTTGGACTGTATTTTAGACATATTTGTATGTCAACAAATGCAATTCATCATTTCAACAGTTGCATTTTATTTTATTGTGTGGTAACAATATGCAATGTTTTTATAATAGATTACTAATGGTATTATTTAATAATATTTTAATATATAACTAATGATTATTTAAGGTATGTACATTTTAACTTTATACTACCTTTTTAACTCTTATTTTTATAAGCACACACAATGAGGATAACTCTCTATAAGCATGGTTAGCATCTGTCCCATTTACTTATAGAAATAGAACTGGTTTGTCAAATGATACACTCCTGTATTTGATAACTATTATCAAAGCGCCCTTCAGAATGTATACTTTCCACAGGATATACAAGAATGTGGAGAAAATTCTTCAGTTGTTGCTGGGAACATGCCTGAGCACAGAGACTTCCCAAGCCCCGATATGCCGGAGGCTCAGAGCTCCCTGGCTGTACATAGCTTGGTCCAGCTACGAACCTTGCCTCGGTTAGTAAATATTTATCTGAATCAGCTTTCTTACTGGATGTATGATTCCAGATAAGCTTCTTAAACTTTTTTGGCTTCAGTCCCTTCACTTGTAAAATAGGGATGAAATGCATACTGTGGTGGGTATAGTACCTGATTCGTCATAGGCACTTAATAAATATGTGCTCTTTTCCTCTATTCTTTTGTAAACTGTGAGTTTTTATGCCATGGTGCCTTGTGAAAAGTAGATGCTCATAAACTTATGTTGCTATTTTGAATGTTTTATTCTGAAAAGGCTATTTGGAAGCAATGAACCCAAGAGGATTACTTAGGGATTTAGCCTTAAAGAGTTTAAGAAGATGGAGGTGGTGATGATGGCGGAAGTTGAGGAGAGCAAGAATGGGCAGGAGGAGAGAACAGTGGGGGGAGGGGAGGAGAAGGAGAAAGAAGAAATGGTGAAGGAGGGGAAGAGGGAGGACTGCGTTTTGAAGACAGGTAGAGCTAAGGTTAAATTTTAGCGCTGTCACTTACTAGCTGTGTGCATTGGGGTTTTGAGTGAACCTCCTTGAACCTCAGCTTCCTGAGGAATAATGTGCAGTTAATGACTTCTTTCTCAACCCGTGCTTGTGAGGATTAATTGAGAGAGTGCAAATGAAGTGCTCAGAGTGCTCTCAGACAAACACCAGATGTCCATAAAGGCAACTCTTCACTACTATTGCCATCAGTATTTCAAGTATTAGCATTATTGTTTTCTCATTATGACATTATTAAATGTTGCTTCTTGTGATTATCTCTCCAAGAAACCCTCATGGCTTAGCACAATAAATCTACAATAACCCCCGTTAATAGACTTGAGTGGCACTTATCCATCCATTCCTGGTCAAGATTAGAGCCAACCATTGAATTTATGTCTCAGCCAATCACAGGACTTTAATGGTGGAGAGCAACTGATCAGTTAATGTCTGTTATGGATTTAGGAGTCAGGAAGATCTCAGCATGGAGACAGAGTCCTCTCTATCTTTTGTATTCCACAGACAGATTGCTCTTCATTCATTGCTAGCAACCATTATTCTATATCTGTAGTATCTAGGTCTATATATACACCTATATCTTTTGTATAAGTCAATGTCTGTTCCTTTCTTTTTGGTGGGGTTTTTTTCATTTGTTGATTTGTTTTTTGTTTTTGTTTGTTGCAAAAGGACAGAAAGGATGTGGAACCAGATCTTGAAGTCAAAATAGACTGTGGCCAACCCACTGCTTTCACTATGAGAGCTTGTGTTAAAGGGAATCTCTGGGGCAAGTGTTTTCTGACAGCTTTATCATAACAGACTTCAGAGAAGAGATGAAAAAGAGTTTTGTTGTTGTTGTTGTTTTAATTTTTAATTACCTCTGACTTCAAATTCACCAGCCTATCTCGAATGGAAAAGAAGCACAGGTACAAAGCGTGTTGGGAAGAAAATGTACACAGGCCTTCCACATTATGGACGTCCATAGCGCCAAGTTGTATGCGCTCTACAGAAAAAAAACAGTCAAACACTCAGAGCTAACTCATCTGCACCCTCTCATCAAAAGACGCCTTTTTAATAAGTGATGACTGTGGCTTAACCCCTCTTTAAAGTGTCAAAACATTTTGTGATAAACTATTTTAGGTGAAAATCACTCAACTATAGTCTGCACACATCTCTGATGCTCCTAAACTTACTTGGTTTTTGTTGGTTCGGCAGCTCGATGCTACATTGTGGGAAAGAAAATGTCTTTGTCTGCTTTGCTTTTACTTTTTTCTTCTCCTCTTCTCAAGCTGTCTAGTCTTCTGTTGACATTTTCACTGTTCCTGACAACTCTTCTTCCTTTTCCAAGTCACTTAGGTTTAATCTGCTGGAGGTTGGGGTGGGAGAGAGTAAATACCCAAATTCACTAAGTAAAGTGTGTTTCTTAAAATTTCATGAGCCTTAGCAGGAGAGCCAGCGGGTTCGTGCCTTCATTCATTAAATCCCATCTACACATAGCCACTGGGCTTCCGTTGTGCGATGCCTTGTGATAGCCGTGAGATGTGCTTTTTCTAGGCAGGGAAGCGTGTCGTTTGCAGGCTGTAACTTTTGAAAGGCATATTTCCATTTTTAGAACCCTTTACAAATATGTGAGTGTATCACTAACTTGTGAATGATCAATACTGTTAACCTGAGATTAAATTACTGAACCTCCCTGCCGACATAGACTGGATTTTCATGTCTTCCAAAGCATCAAGACATATAATCTTTAGTTTTGGTCCTGCGTTTAAGGTAAGCAAGGTCATAATGTTTATCCAATTTTTAGAACACAGGGAAAGGAGACTCATAAACTGGGAATCATTTCAAAGCCTTTAAGATATCAGATCAAAATTGACTATCCACTTTGGCAAAAGCGCACAGCCCAAGTTTTTGCCCAAACCTCCAAAAGGAGTTTTTCGATCTCTTACTGCCATGCCTGAGATCCCACGTTGGAAAGGGTGCTGGCCAAGGAATCAGAAGACTGGGGATTCCAGTTCAAACTTTGCTAGGAGCTCACCAACCAGCATCTCTGGGCCCCACGTTTGTCCTTTTTCCTCTGTAAAATGAGAATAATCACAACTGCCCTGGTCATTGAAATGACAGCATGTTTTATTTCATTTTTATTTGTTCTATTTATTTTAATTGTCACACAATACAGTGTATAGAAATGTGTTGTTGAATTGGGCACCTGAAACCTGTATAATTATGTTAACTAGTGTCACCCTAATAAATTTAATTAAATGATGGCATATTTTAAAACACTATTATTAAGCCAGGTATATAACCAAGCCCCTTTGAAGCCTTTGACCTAACCTGAGATGGAGCAAAATTCTTTTCTCCATCAAAATTCTTTTCTCTATCATATCTGAGTCCTGTCTGCCAGTTTACGGACCTCCCTCCCTGCAGGAGGCATCAACAAAAGCCCGAAGATAATAGAGACACAAAAAGCTCTCTGTATGGACTATGTCTGTGGCCCCACCACACATCCTTCCTTCCACACGAGGCCAAGCAGGAGGAAGGATTCCGGGAAAGACTGCAGATGGTCATCAAAGGCCTCCTCAGGAACCTCAGCATGTTTCTCTCTAGAGGCCACTGGTTGGTCCAAGGTCACGTACAGAAAAGACTACCAACTCCAACAGGACTCCTTGCAAGAATTTCAATGATGCCTTCTGAAGACTAACACATGTGTACTTTCTCCTCCTACACAGTTCTGGGGCCAGAAACAAGGTGTCTGAATGCTGGGCCTCTCTCCGGGGTCCTTACAGCAAGTGCCCAACCATCCCTTGGGAGGCTAGGTCCATATATTATAAGCTTTGTCTTAAATCTAGGAATGTAACAGAGAGATGAGGACGCTTAAGAGACTGGAGTAGACAAATTTGGGGAGAGTCACAGCAGGATGAGGGTTAGTTCAGAAGTAGTACCCCCACTTCTGGACGAGACTATCATGTCGTGCTAACCTCACTGCAGAAAGATCTTCCTGTGTACCCAGGACAGACCTGAAGCATTTCATGAGCATATTTCATTATCTTGGCTACGCACCTTTGGAAATCTTGCTTGCATCCATGTCTGCTTCGACCTAATCCTCACCAACCAGCCAATAAAATAATTATAAAACCTAGTACATGATGTCGCTCCTGCGCCCAAAGCTCTGAAGAAAGCTCTATTATCGTTGCAGTGTAGGAGCTAAGCTCATCGCAATGACCTGCATGGCCCCCAGTGGCCCTCATCATGCTAACCACAACTTCTACTTCTCTCCTTGCTCCCGTGCTCCCGCCTGCTGGGGTCCTTACAGTCTCTTCCTTGGCTGTGCACTCTGCCTGGACAGCTCTCATCTAACCCTTCCCTCCTTCAGACTCAGCTTCCCCTTTTTAACGAGGCCTCCCATGATCATCCTATTTATAAATGTAATTGTCATTCTACTCGATACTTTTCTGATCCCCTTTACCCTGATCTCTTTCTTCCAGATCACTTACTACCACTTATTTAGCTGTTAAACTAGCATTTAATGATCACCTTTGGTCTTTGTCCCCCACACCCTATATCCTCTGAGTTGGAAGCCAAATTGCACAAGATTGCAGGTGATAATGGGAGAGACATTGCATATATTTTATCCTCTATGCAGCTATAGAGAAAGATATCTCTGTCTGTCTTGTTCTGTGACATTGCAACGTGGCAGACACTGAATTCATATTTGATGAAGAAATGAATGAGTGGATTCGAGAATTATGTGACTGAGTGGAACCAATGAGTACCATGAAAAGGCCCTGAGATTTTGTTCATTTTTCAAAACAGATTCAAGTTCTGGACTTTGTACTTTATAGCTTGAGAGATTGGTAGATATGCTTTGCCTTTTAAATGCTCTATTTATTCTCCTGCAAAATAAGACTGTTCACTATATCTATTACAGCTACCTCTCAAGATCTCCATAAATATTAAAACATTAATTAAGATAATAGATAAAGGAAAAAAATGAACAGCTAACGCACTAATTAACATTATTAACCAAGGATATGGTTAGATTACCCTGCTTCCTGCATGGAGAATATGTGTTACTCTGATTTGATGGAATGAAGATGGAGGATTGCTAGGAGTCCCTGAGACAGTTCCTTAACAGCCAACTGTCTGCCCATTGCCTGACTCCTCCTGAGAAGAGCCAGACTGAACCTAGTGGGTCCCCTAGAGAGGCTTATAGAGAACACTTGAGGGCTCCCTCTTGAAACAGCCATAGCACCTGAAGACAGCCCAGGCCAATGCTGCTGTCCTTGCACCTGCTGGACCTTCTATTGAAAGAATTGTCTCCTCATTGGTTGAGAAACAAAGAATCCTTAGCCACTATGACATCTCCACTTACCCTGTCCCCTCCATACGATCAGCTTGAAATATGAAGTGGAATTTTGTCCGGACCGATATGGAGTAAGACCTGGTCATCCTGGAGGCCTCCCTTGGCTGAGAACCGTCCACCTTCCTCCCCATTGCCCCTCGGGTGGGCTCTAGAAAGTGGCCTCAGCAGGTGAAGCTTCGCTTGTGCTTTACCCGTGTCCTGTGAGTTTGTGTCCTCATTTAAACGTCTGCTCACCTAGGAGAGAACAACTGGCTTCCCCTCCCTCTTCCCTGGAACTTGAATGTCAACCCTTAACCAGAGGATTCTAGTGTCAAGGATATTTATTGGTTAGAAATAGATGGCTACTTTCCATAAACAGATGAAGGCTGTTTGTAATTGACCAGATAAGGGTTGTTTACAGCTGCTTAAAACTGAAGGAGTACCTAAGCATGCTTGAAAAAAAAAATGTGTTCTTTCAAACAAGGTTATTTTTTCCGTATGGTTCTATTAATACCACTTACTTTTTGATGTGGGAAAATTATCATTATCATGGAGGAGTCAGTCGAAACCACATTTTGTCTCAGTCCTCATCCACACTTTCATTTATGAGTTGAAATGACAACATGTTCCTAAGAGACTGCCATTCCCACTTTTACGATGAATTCTTTTATTTTTTTTTATCTCTAATCTTTTTATTTCTTGACCCTGTCAATGTGCCTTTCCAAACCTATTTCTATTTTCTCTTGCAATCTGTCCTTCTTAAGAAGAGTTTAAAAGTCCTAAGGGAAGTTTCAAAAAGGGTCTTCAGGACCTATTTCTCAGCCACATAGGGTAGAATCAGTTGGTTGAACAGGCATCTTGCCCCATGATGGGAGCAAGGTGAACTTGGGCACAGGGACAGGGAAATATGCCCTCCAGGAGCAAGTTCTAGCCTGAAGATTCCTTCTGGTCCATCCAGAGCTCTGAGAACATCCAAAAAAAGAACACTCCCAAAGACATAAGTGTTCCCATCTGTGACCACCCTATTCCTGGCTCCTTCTTGGATCCCCTGGACTTGTCACTGAAAGCCCTAGAGGACCCTATCTGGAGCTGTGGATAAAACAACTCCAGGGGGTTTCCTTGTTACCAGAGTGACAGCTGAGCAACAATAGACAATTTACTCAAGGACATGCCCCCTTTTCCTGTTATCTTCACCTCTCTGTTTTTCTGAATGTAGCTGAGTGTGGGAACAGAAGGACATAAATCACTTCCTCCGCTCCTGACAGCACTGTCTCTAACCTCACAACCTGTTTCTTCCCTCTGGTCATGTTTCTGACCCAGTGAGCCTTTATCACAGCTCCTGTATGTTTAGTTCCCACTGAGAGCCAGGCCTGGTACTCAGACTTAGACACTTAGTATCATGTATCCCTCATTCACTCTATGGAGTAGGTTCTATTATTACTACTACTTAACACAGGAAGAAACTAAGAGAGGTTAAGAGACTTACCTGAGTCTTCACACTTTTCTTACCAATTCTCCATGAATTTCCTTTATCAGCTGCTTCATGTCTTGGAGGACAGCGGGGGATCTAGAGTATGTCACAACCCCTGTGTGATTTCAAGAAATCCCTCCTTTCTCTCTGAATCTCAGTTTCCCTTTCTGTAAAATGCTATGAAGGGGAGGGCGCTTTGTTCGTGCTCCCACATTTCTGGACCCTAAGAATGCAAATGATGGCAGCATGTGACTTGCTGTAACATCCACATAGCAGCTTTTGCTAAGTCTACTGAGAATTTATCAGCTGGCAAGTCTATGTGGCTCAGTCAGAGGAGAAATTGGGGACATCTCAGCCCACAGGACAGGGTAAATAAAGCTAAATGCAGAGTTTGGTCACTGAACACTTTTCTGATTTTTGACAAATTGGGAAAGAACATTGGCTTCTCGAACAATTGGGTTCTAGATTCTAGAATTTGGGAGACTCTAGTTCATGTTCTGTCTCTGTCACAAGCTTATTGTTTCATCTTGGGAAAGTCACCAAACTCCTTAGGAATCTGTTTCCCATCTTTAAGATGGAGATGCTAATAACCATGCCTCCTACCTTGGATCAATGAGAGGAACAGACTGGCCCCACAGATAGGGTTAACCTCTGACTAGTCCATCTCTGCCTGTGCATGTAAAAGTTCACGACTAGACGTCCAATATGCTCCCTTACTGTAACCCATAGAGGGCTGACCTGTTGTGGGCATAACACTAGACAACAAAAGTAGTCAGAAAAGGGTGAAAGGTTATTAGCATTCTGCCCAAATAGCCTGACCATTAGTGGAATGAAGCGAGAGCAGACCATCCCTTTCACTTGCTTTGCTATGCCAGAGAGACCCAGAAAGTGACGCCCATTGAAGACACTAATTCTGGGGTGTTTTGTTTGTTTTTTTCCCAGTGTTTTAAATACTTATTTGATCCTGATTTTCTTAGTTTTGGACTGAACATTGAAAACGCCAATTAAATCTATTACTCCCTCCACTCTTGAAGCAGATTTGTCTTTGGATAGCCTTGAATAAAAATGGCAAACAAAGACCTATTCAGAAACCTGGCTTTATTTCCCAAAGCCATGGCTCCTGGTGGGGCAGTAGTTTTGACTTTTATTTGAATCTGTGTCTCTAGGCACAGAGGGAACATGCACCCATAAATGTGATTTCCCAGCATGCTTTGCTCAGGGTCTTACCCTCTTGAGTATTAGTCATTTTTAACTCATAAGATCAAAACTAGAGCTATGTAAAAGCTAAAAATGGATAATTTGTCACCCAGCAAACACCAATAAAATGTAACCACATGGAAAGATGAGTTAAGCCAAACCCAACTTTCTCTTAAAGATAATTCCCTCTGATGTCTCAGAAGTTATCATGTTTGTTTTCCTACAAATCCTTCCTGACCCAAAGACGTAAGCCCTGCCTTTCATTCCTGTTTTATGAGCCCACTGGCTTTTCCCTTCAGGACAATACTGTTGCATGTTGTTGTTTTCTTCTTTTCCTGTGTGAATGTGAAGAATTGTACTTTCTGACTCAGCAGGTGCCGTGAACCTGAGTAGACCGGGCTTGGCGACCCTCACCTGCAGGTGTCCACATACACAATCTGCACAGTTGATAAGAATGTCAGTCCTCCCTCCAGCTCCCATCTTCTCACAGGATCTCCCCGATGTATCTAAGACAACACCCAGCTCCAGTCTGTATCCTGGGGACTGGCCTTGCAGAGAACATAAAGCCCAGTCCTGGCTCATCTTTTCAAAGGATGACCTCGTCTTGCCCAGCTGTTGGTCTTCACCATGGGTACCACAGTCCAGGCATAGACTTTGACCATGGGTGTTTTTATCTTCTGTATTACTTAATAATATGAATACAAATAATAAGAACACTTAAAATAAAACAAAGCAATTATTAACACTAACACTAAACAATATCGTTAGAAAAACTAATAAATTCATGTTTCTATTAGTAATAGCCCTGATATACATCCTATTGAAAAATTATAACACAACATTAGTAAGAAAAACATGCATGATATGTTGGAAACTCACTCTGTGTCAACCACCATGCTACACATTGCTCTTTCACTATCTCTGGGAGGCTGTGAGTGGATCTTATAATCTTCATTTTATACATAAAGAAACTAAGGTTCCAAAAGGTTCAATAACTTGCCTATATTATACAGCTCATAAAAGCCAGGGCCAGGATGAATACCCAAAGTTGAGGAAAGACCCTGCACTTAACTACTCTGCTCCTCTTATCCACGGGGTCAGGTAAAACCACACATGGGAACAGAGTGGGATCCTTTGCTTCATGAGAGAGTCAACATAAGGGAGGATTTGAGTTGAAACTATAGCCTCTGATTCTACCAGGCTTGACTATCTTCCCTCCCTCTGACCCACGCACATCCGAATCGTCCTATTGTGAACAGCCCTGGCCGAGTGATATCTAGACACTTTTTGAGCCAAATAAATGATGTGCCATTATTATACATATTAGGAAAAGGAAAGGACTTGGGATATATAAGCTTTTCAATCGTATCCTTGTTTGTTAACCTAGGTATTAAAGGAAGGAAGGAAGAAGAAAAAGGCGGGGGTGAGAAAGAGGAGGAAAGAGTAGCATTTATTTGTAATAGTGAACATTTAGTGAATTGCAGTTAGAGC
Source organism: Rhynchonycteris naso (assembly GCA_037038555.1). Classification (NCBI taxonomy): domain Eukaryota; kingdom Metazoa; phylum Chordata; class Mammalia; order Chiroptera; family Emballonuridae; genus Rhynchonycteris; species Rhynchonycteris naso. The sequence continues at coordinate 18,528,795 of CM072996.1, forward strand.
TCTGCCTACGTAAACTCATTTAATTCCTTCAGCAACCCTAGCACAAACGAGAAAGATGGCCCTTGCTAAGGTAAAGAAGTTTTTCAGGTCACATGTCTGGTGGGGATAGAGCTGGGATTCAGACCCAGAGCTGGGTGCCCCGGGGACCTGCATGTTTCACCAATAGACTCTGATACCCCATAGGTGGCAGGCACTGTGCTAGACAATTCGCATCACATCATACACACTACTGTAGCACTTCATATGGTATGTAGTGAATTTGTCTTTCCTCCTTCAACCCTCATTCATTCTGACTCTTTGGCATACTATATACATCCCTGCATGATGTGTTCTTTGCCTGACTCTCCACCCTTGGCTCCTACCACCTACCACTCACATCCCACCACCTGCCATGTTGGACGGCTTACAGACTGTCTCACCTCTGGCTCCTTGTCACGTGCTTTTTGGAGCACCTCTCCCTTCGCATTCACTTAGCTTATTCCTTCTATGCTTTTAAGATTTGGCTAAGGAGTTGCCTCATTCAGGAGTCTTTCCCTGGGTTTCTCTAAGCCTAACTTAGATGCCTCTTTTGTGTACTTCCTCCACATCCACCACAGCACTCACTCCACCACACTGTGCTTGTGGGGGATGTGCCTGACTCCTCTCCCCTCAGTCTGGAGTCTGTGTCCTATACTGTATTGTGCCCCCAGCCCTGAACACAGTGTCTAGTGCACAGGGGGCATTCTAGGGATAATTCTGAAATGAGCAAGTGGCCATATGAGTTGCTAGCTAGATAGTTGGATGAAACAATTTTACGAGTTGCTGGAGATGCTAAAGCTATCAGACAGCATAATAAGCCACCACCCCTAACAGCCATCACAGAGAGAACAACACAATAATGAGTAAGACCAATTAGGAAACGAGGGAAGCACATATTAGAGAACCAGCCAAGAAGCAGTTACCTTGCAGCTCATCAAGTTCAATCTCTGTATTTACAAATAGAGAAACGAGGCCACAGAGAGGAGGAATTGTCAAAGAGTTATAGTCCAGTGGAGACTAGGACTAGGTCTCCCGACTTCCAGTACCGTGTTTTCTATCTTTGCCTCATCGTGGGATGCTTGGAATAGAAGGCTGCCTACGTGAAATATTTGTTCTAATGAGGGGTCTGGGGTTGCAATGACTCCTTTTAATGAGAGGAAGTGTGTGGAGTGCCAAAGCCAACTATTTGGCCAGTAAAAGATAGTAATGAGAGCTGCCATGACAGTTAGACTGGGGTGACAGGAAGTGCATCTAATTCCCTGGAGGGGAAGTAAGATGCAGAAGCTCCCCAAATATATGATTCACCATGAGATGCCCAGAACTCTGGGTGACCTTCCTGATGATTCTTGGTTGTAACACATGTATATAATTTCAGAGGTGCCTAAGGAGATGCATGAAATTAACAAGAAAGTTTTGGTGCTAGAAAGGCCAATGAGTAGGGTTTGGAAAGAGTAAACTCTGATGTACATGTTGATAGTACTGAGATCACTCTATAATCCAGACCCAAGTCTCAAGACTGTTACCCAAGGAGTACTACACTATAGGTATTTATTCATCATCTCATTGCTACAGTGCTTCCTCCCCTGTTCATTCTCCATGAAAAATTCAAAATGATCTTATTAACTATAAATCAGATTTACGTTACTTTGCTGTTTAAGATCTTTCATTTGTCACACTTGAATAAAATTTGAACTCCTTCTTGGGGCTTGCAAATCCTTTGATGATCTGACCCTGACTGCCTCCCTATTCCTCTGCTCTTCTCCTTTCTCACTGGGCTCCAGCTACTGGCCTGGTTTCCTTCCCCAGGATCTCCAAATCTTCCTTGGCTCTGAGTCTTTTTACTTTCTGTTCTCTCAGCTTAGAATAGTCTTCTACTTAATTATTCATAAAACTGATGCTTTTTTATTTTTCATGTCTAAGATCCAATGCCAAGTCCTCAATGAGGACTTCTCTGACTACTGATACTTTTTTATTTTTCATGTCTAAGATCCAATGCCAAGTCCTCAATGACGACTTCTCTGACTACTGATACTTATTTTTCATGTCTAAGATCCAATGCCAAGGCCTCAATGACGACTTCTCTGACTACCCTTGCTGAAGCCCATCCCGGATAAGTCACCCTTTGCTTCTTTCCATTGTGATATTCTTCATAATCTAATATGCATCTAAATTAAGCTACCGTATTTCTCTACGTATAAGATGCTCCCATGTATAAGACAACCTTTAATTTTGGGGCCTAAAATTTGAAAAAAAGAAATGTATTACATAAAGCTATTGAACTCATGTTTTACTCAGTATAAAATACATTCCCGCGAAAAAGCGGAAAATGCAAGTAAAAAAAACTACAACCATTATATAAAACATGCCCATTTTTTTAGACCCCAAATATTTTGGAAAAGGATGCATCTTATACATGGAGAAATACGGTAAGTTCCTAGCCAGCAGGGACCTTGCTAGTCTTGTTCACCAATGACTCTCTTAATGTCCAGGAGAGTCTCTGTCATTTAGAATATTATCCATGATATTTATTCATTTTGGCTAACGAATAAATTAACATAGTTTTAAAAATAGAGGCTTCTTGAGTGTCCACTTTGTGTAAAACATTGTGATGAATCTTCTGGGAAACAGAGATGAGTTAATTGCAGCATCTCCTAGGAAGGTTTACAGATTGATAGAGAAGGGGATTCTAGTAATTGATAATAAACAAATATAACCTCAGTGCAACTTAGACATAGCTAGCGTCGGAAGAGAGCAGTAGATGAAACGATGTGGGTAGTGACATAGGAGAGGTTAACTCCAGATAGAATCAGAGCTTGGGAGAATAGGTAGGATCCCCACGAAGAAGGAAAGAGGAGGGTGAGGTTACCTGCTGGGCTGTGCGCTCTAGGAGGACAGGGATACAGACTATGGTGTTCACTGTTGCATTTCCAGAGTTAAGAAAGGGCCTGGCATGTAGCGGGGATTTGACAGATATGTGGTGAGTGAATAAACAAATACACAAATGAGCGGATTGCAATAACCATTTCTACGATACATTAAAATATGGTTGTGTCTACTTAATGGGAAAGCCAGTTTCCTGGTCTTGTCATATTACATTTATAATAAAAGTCTCCTTTCATTGCTGCTAAAGCAAGAAAGCACCCTCTCTGACTTGCACCCACTCAAATTCCAGGCTTATTATTTTGGCAGTAAATTAGCGTAGGAGGCGAAGTCAGCACTCACTCCTCGTCCTCTCATCAAAGAAGAAATCGGAGCTCGAGTCCCTGGGTGAGGCGGGACCTTCCTGCGCTCAGATCTAACCGTGGCTACAAAGAGACATGAGAAGGGTAGCGATGAAGGTGAAGGAAAGCCTGTACAATTCTGCATTCCAGGATTAATTTTTAACAAGTTTATCAAGGTTTGATTTACTTGCTGTAAAATTCACTAATTTCGAGTGTGAAGCGATCGGTGGTTTGTTGTAAATCTATAAAGCTGTGCAGCCATCACACAATATGGTATTAGAACAGGCCCCTTGCCCAAGACTATCTCTTGTGGCCACTGCAGTCTCTCCCCAGGCCCACCCCCAGCTTCAGCCAACCTCTTGTCAGCTTCATCTCTGTGTAGATTTAGCATCTCGGGCCATTTCCTAGACATGAAGTAATACAAGCACATCATTAACTTCTATGTCAAGATGTTGTACCTATTTGTCACCTGGAGGGAGAATTTCAGCAGAATTGTTTAATTGCATGACTTGCCAGCCCTTTTGTGCCTCAGTGTCCCTATCTGTGAAATGGGATCTGCCATACTCCCACACATGATTAAGTTATTTAATGTAATGCCTGGTGAATAGTAGGTGCTCAATTAATCATAGCCATTGTGGTGGTGGTTGCTATTGTTATTACCCAGCACAGTTTAGCAAGGCTGGAATAAAGACATCAGAGCAAGAAATCCATGGAAACCCCCAGAAATGACACATTAAAAGGAGAGGAAATATTTTCATTTACATTTCAGCAGAAAAAAAAAAGCTTGTTTTCATTCCTGGGCTTTCCGGTCACATTGGTTTCAGGGGCTAGGACGTGGCTCCAGCCATCGCGTTGGCTACTAAATTACTGGCAGGGAAAGGATGCCGGAATCTGAGTAGATGTGAGTCGACAGAGGGTGTTTTTCTGTTTTACTAGAAATGAAAGACCTTTAATACGAGATCCAAGTGACAAGGACAGGGAGCTGGTATTTCCATTAAGCAGACATAGGAGTGTTTGCATGTCTACGGTGGCATATTCATCAGTGAGAAGTTTAAAAAGATCCATTTCTGGATTAAACCCCTAGTGGAAATAAAGGCTTTCTTTTTTATTTTTTTCTGAAGGAAATGATTTCTTCCTCTTCTCAAACTAAAGAGAGGAAACAGGTAGTCCGCGAGTTCGAGCCAGAAGCCAAGCTTTCGGTGCTAGCCCAGTCCCCGGAGTAGTTGACTTTGAGGGAATCAGTTCCCCTTTCTGGGCCTCAGTTTACCTTAGCTGTAAAAAAGAGAAGCTTGAGCTCAGAAGCCTTTCTCCAAGATGAAACCCTGTGTTTCTAAGGCTATGAGGTTTTTCAAGTGAAGGTAGGGCCGACGATGGACAGGGAAAAGCTCAGAGTTTCGAACCTTCTTACAATATCTGCATTTTATGGATGCAAGGTTTGTGTTGGGTGAAACTTAAACTTCGTACATCACAGAACATTTATGGTTTCTTTCATGTAAATCAGGGGTGAGCAAACTATAGCCTTTGGGCCAAATCCAACCACCTCCTTTTATTTTTTTATTTTTATTTTTGTAAATAATGCTTTATTGGAACACAGGCATATCTATTTGTTTATATATAGTGTATCATAAAACTTAAAATATTTGCTTTCTGCCCCTTTACAAAAAAACAATTTTTGATAGGTTTCATGAACCACTTTAAGTAACTTTTAAAAATAAGTTCTGTATATATTTGAGCAGTTTCAGAAAGGCCTGAGTTGTGGCTAATCTGAGTGTGTTATGGACACAGAGGCCTTAAAAAGTGTGAAGAAAAAAAAGCCAGTAAGTGATGATGCTGATATGATAAGAAGATAAAGAAGACACTTACTATTTAAGGAAACAAGATAATAACCTAAATAGTTTGTACCAATATGTTTACTTCTCACCATGGTTATTGTATCTTCACAGTGAGTTAATTGCCAAGATCATAATGCTATTAAATCATGACTTGGAATATGGGACTTGATGGTCTGGTATAACTTCTCTAGTATAAATTGGGAGATAGCAACCAGAGAAGAAAAGTGGTTTGGGTGAAATCCTTCATGACACAGAAGTGGGGACCCAGCTCCCCTACTCCATGACCAGCATTCCATGCAATCATGGAACTGCTGACTCATGGCAGATTCATGTACTTATACACGTCTATCTGCTCTATAATCACTTCTGTTTTTCCCTAGAGCTCTACCATATAATAGCCATACCATAAATGCCTGGCAGTGTGATAGCAAACATTTATTGATATGACATGATGTTTCAAGAAATCATGTCAGCCCTCTGCATGGGTAACCGTAGAATCCACCACTACCAGGTCCTTAACACAGTCCTATATTCCAGGCACTCTCACCTGTAAACATTATATGCAAATGTTTCAAACGAGGAAATGGAGACTCAGAAGTTCATCAACGTTCCCATGGTCGCACAGCTAGCGAGTGGTAAAGCTTGGATGTGAACTTGGGCAGATAATCATGCTCCAAGACTTGGTCACCGAGTGCGTTCTGCTCATCAGTGGGTGGGAACTCACCTGGGAGCTGCTGGGAATGCAGAATCTCAGGCCTGCTGGCAAGGTTCTCGGGTGCTATGCATGCATGTTACAGTTTGAGAAACTTTGCTCCAAATCGGCATGCTGGGTAGAAAAAGCGGTGAGTGAATGACTGCTGACTACTCTCTGGGCAGTGACAAGAAACGAACTGGTCAGATGAAAAACGTTTTCTCTATTGGAACGGACCAAGGGTCTTTTCTAGAAACCAAACTGATGCCGAAAAGATGTGCTCTCTTTGCCGATTCCATACTGATGTTGCTGCCCATGAAGGTTTCTAAAACCATCTCACTAAAAATGTCTAAGATCTATATTTATACCCTCGACTGTGTGATAAACACAGAAGCTAGTGCTTCAGGGCTGAGCTACTGCTATAGCCAGGCTGGGCTTCGCTGGGGACGCAACCAGGCTGTGTATTTAGGCACAAGCCGGAGAGGACAATGCCCTCTGCTCAGTATGCTGTGAGTTACCCTTCCTGAAAATTGACGCTTTCCCCAATTCCTTTCACATGAATAAAAATAAAAACGTAGGCACTAGTCACTGTTGCCCTGGGAAAATGCTTTTTATTTTTAGATATACTCAGAGATGGCAGAGGCTATCTTACTTACTCAAAATGATAAGATTATTTAGTGTTTATCAATTTTTTTCATATATTTAGTAACTATTTTCGCCAAATAATTAAAATGAGTTATTTTTCTCTATATTCTCTCTCTTCCCCAGGTCATGGAAGCCTCGCCCCTGGCATGCGCTCTCTCTCTCTCTCTCTCTCTCTCTCTCTCTCACACACACACACACACACACACACACACACACACACACTGCTTCAGGGAGAGGGGGAATCTGGGTGAGCATCTTACTCCCACCTCAGTTGGAAGGTGGCAAAGAACACACATCTCCCTCTTTTGTGACCATATTCTTTGGGTTTTGTGCTGATTGAAATAACTCTCACTTTTCTTGATGGCCAGCTGAAGATAGGAACACCTGCCATTATTACATCTAGATGAAGGTCATTTCCATCATTACACTGAACTGTTCCGAGAGCCCCTAGCCTAGTGGTTTCCAAATATTCATGAAAACAGCAACATCTGGGGAGCTCCCGTTCCCAAATAATCTAACTGGGTAGATGCCAATTAAGGATAAGACTCAGAAATCAGTAAAGTTGCTTTCCAAGTGATTTTAATCTAGATGATCTCAAAACCATAATTTGATGTCTCCTCACCCATGGTTCTTTGCCTTTCTTTTAAACGATTTTCAGCTCCCCTAGGCAGACATCAACTCCCCAATACATTAAACCCAAATTTGAGATGACGTCTTAGCACTTAGGGAAATACTTCATGGTGTGATCTTGCCCCTAGAATGTCAAACTGGGCTGAAACGTATAGGGGAAAAACTCACCAAGACAGGACTAAGGTTTGAAAAGCTTTGCTTGGGCTGTAGTGGTCACAAGTTAAATGCATCCATTGTAGTCAAGGTCTACCACTTTGCTGCAGCACTGGGTAGGACACCCCAGAGCAGGTGCCACCAGCCTCTGTCAGAGGCTCTGCTCAGCATACATAACTATTATTCAAATAGCAGCAGATTCTACTCAGTTGCTTTTACCTTGACTTATCATAAACAATTGAATTGGGTTGGATTCCTTTTCATTTACCAGCAGTAGCTGCTCAATTTCTGCCATCACTTACAGTAGACAATGGCACTAAGTTCTTCATGGCTGCCCACATCAATCCCACACCTGCCTGTTTTGCAGTAGGATGGTAGCAGGTCCATTTATTTATTGTGTAAATGCAGGTCTCAGGTTGGGGGACTATCTTAATACTCATCCAAATGCCCCAGCTACATCCAGATTTCTTTTTGTCTTTCCCACATTCAAAAATCCCTCCTTTCCTAATAAAAAGAAAATAATTTGAGGACTAATTTATGCTGAGCCTGTATATCAAGATCCAAGATGAGTTTTCTTATAGTTATGCCAACAGTTCAAATTCATGAAGGCATACTGTCTACTAGGTTTTAGGTAGAGATAATTGCAGTGACATAAAAGTTAAATTTTTTATTAATATTAATAGATGCTCTCAATTATTGAGTATTAGTAAACTATGTAAAACAATTTTCATGGGTTATATAATCATATTTTACAACAAACTGTCTAAGCCATATATTATTGTTCTCATTCAACTTGAAATCAAGTGGTAAATGTTATAGATTAATTGACAAAGTCAAGGTTTAAACCCAGCGCCATCAGAGATGAGAGGGTGGGTGTTTTATCACTACCACTTAGCCTCTCCCAAAGGAGAACAGTGTGACATCAGAACTTGATGGGTGGTCAGGCTCCAGTTGGAACTGGCAGCAGAGTGGACCTTAGCTCACTGGACTTGCTATAACAGTCTCCCCCATCCCTGGGCCCCAGAACTCTAGTTGACCACAAAACCCCTCACAGCTCTAGTATTATATGAATGATCTTTAACCTAACTCTAGGATCACTCTGTTGGAAAGGTTTGATAGGTTATGTTCTTTTTTAAACCTTTAGAAAAGGATAAAGTTCTTCTATGACTAATAAGCCAACATATTTTCTAAATTGAGAAAATTTGAAAAACTAAAAGGGGGGGTACTATTTTTTAACATTGACACCTGGATATTAACCGGAAGTGGTGACTGTTCTGGGCAAACCAAGAAGTCTAATCATCATGACTATGATGTGCTTTCTCTAAATTCACAGCTACTAGAGGAATGTGTTCAATAAAAGATGGGTGTCCCCAGAGAAAAGACAAGCATGAGGATAGGAAAAAGAGCCTATTAGATGGGTCAAAGATAGATCACGATGAGAGGGGTATGGAAAAAAGACGTGGTAGTAAGAAGAGTCACTTGCAGAGGAGTATAAGAAAAAGATTCCTCACTTCCCCAGTGTGCATTAAGGTTGACCCTGGACCATGTTGCCACTGTTCACAAAGATGACACACACTCAGAGCAAGATTTTTCAGGTTTCTTGCAATTCTACCTCTAGGCATTGCAACTGCTGCTAGCCTACCTTTCCTTCTGAATGTAAACTCCATGGGGCTGACAGATGTGTCAGCTATGAGCAGGTCATATCTTATCTCAGGAATAGAAGGTGACAGCTATCCCTATTCCAAACAGTTCCCCAAGCTATAAGGCCACACAGAGCATGCCTCTACGAGATTCAGCAGCTGGAATGCCATGAGCTGGATCATTAAGTGTGACCTATGATTTGCTATCCTAACTTTTTATACATAAGGTGGTAGCTCTGTTTTGGAGAAAATTTGAATTTTTAGGATAAAGGACACATACCCAGATGCACTCTGCATCTTTCCTATACTCTCAGCCTTTTTTTTTTTTTTTTTTTAAGATTTAAGAGAACAAAGTGGGTTAAACTCTATTGTAGGCCTTGGGGATTTAATAGTAAATAAGACATGGCTTCTACTTTGAAGAAATTAATCCTTAGTAAAGAAACAAATAGATATAAAGGAAATTCAATATACTATTCTCTTTTTACAGAAGTTCATTTCTTGCAAGACATTACAATGTAACTCATTTAATCTTCATAACAACCCTACAAAGTAGTTTTATTATTCCAAATCGTAGTATCCTAACACACAAGCTGTGAGTCACAGAACTAAGATCTCAAAGGATTTCTGTCTGTCTCATTCCACATTCATTCTTCTGTTTATACCCTGTCATGGTTTCTCACTTTACTTATGGAAAAAGCCAAAGTCCCACTATGACCTAACCATCCTATTACTGTTTACCGAATTTATAGGTACCCCAATATGAACACATAATAGAACTGTACTTTCTGATTCTTAGCTTGCTTTTGAGTTAACCCAAGTTCAATCCAATGAGCTATGTGCAGAAATAATGTGTGTAGCTGCTAGGCTATGTATTGCATGGCCAAGGTGAGATCCAGGAGAGATCTCTTTTTCCCTTATGCCAAGGTTACCATCAATATTAAAGATAATGGCTGCTCTGTCAGTCAGCCTGAGGGGGAAATGAGGGAGCACAGACCCCTACTGGCCTATGACAGACACTGAACTTATGGGAGAAGTCATGGAAATTTCAGAGCTGTTGATTGATACAGATGCTTTTTCTTGACCTCAATATATCAAAATGTATCTTATATAATTTATTTCATTATCATGGCATTTCTTCCCACTCTCATTAAACTGTTAGCTCTGTGATGGCCAAGAGTTTTGCCATTTTTGTTCACTAATATATTTTTCATGCCAAGAATAGTGCATGGCTCATTGTAGAGGATCCATAAATCCATGTTGAATGAATGGCAGAACTAAGTTACCTCATTACAGCCCTTGGTGTGAGAGAATTAAGTGCAGCGTGCCATCAGAACACAGAGATGAGACTGATTCAAAATGAGGCTGGACTCATGTTCCCTGCCTGGCCTAGTGCTTGGTGAGTGCCTGCAGCACTGTGGGAAATCAGTATTGATTATTGAGCTAATACAGTGAAGAGCTCCCACTGAGGTTCTCATAATCCACCAGCTCCCTGTGCACATGCATTCATAATTACTCCACTCTTCTGGTGGTGAGATCTTCATCCATAACCTGAAAGTCTTAGTCATGCCCAGTGACTCACCTCTGTTCAGCTCTTCCCCCAGTAACATTCCTCTTCTCTGTCTCTAGGACCCTTCTCCTCTCTTTTAATTCACACCCCACTCAGGTGTGTCTTAGACATTGCTGCCCAAATGACTCCTGCCTCCTTCAGGACAAAGTAACTCTTTTTGTTCCTATACCATGGGAGGCATTTTTTTCTCCCCAGATTAGAGTCTCAGGGAACTTTTACGGACAGACAGATATACGTATATCTGTCAAAGATTCTAAAGGAACAGACGTGCCCTTCTTATCAAAATTCGTTTTCAGTGGAAATAATGCTGATTTCCACTTGCCTCTGAACAACTGTGCTTCTAATGGCTGTCTGTTTAGCTGCCTTTCTAGCTTCTCACACACAAAATTCCAAATCTAAATTCATCTCTTTCTCCTCCTGAATTCCTTTCCTATTTGGGTGTTGATGCCACTTCCAAGGACCCAGCCTGTCTTTTATCTAACTTGTCACCTTCACCCAAAGCAAGGAAGTCAAATGTTGTTTGTGGCTCTCACCTGTGTATTTGCCAGGGCTCTCAGAGAAACAGAACAACAGGAGTTATATGCATGGTTCGGCCTGTGAGGCAAGCGAGTCTGGAATTTGCCAGGAAGACCAGCAGGCTAAAATGCAGGTGAAAGCGGATGTGGCAGCTCTGAGTCCATAATCTGTAGGGCAGGCCATTAGGATGGACACTGAGGCAGGATTTATATGTTTCTTAAGGTAGAATTCCTTCTTCTCTAGGAAACCTCAGTTTTGTTTCTAAGGCCTTCGACCGATTGGATGAGACAAGTTATCAAGAATAATATCCTTTATTTAAAGTCACTGATTATAAATGTTCTTCCTACAAAATACCTTTAACAAAAAGCTAGACTATTGTCTGACCACACAGCTGGGCACTGTGGCCTACCCAAGTTGACATATGAAATTAACCACCACATCCTTATATTCACTAATCTGTAGCAGACATTATTAATCAATACTGCACCTTCCCAGATAAGCTCAGATGAGGTTTCATGATTCCTCTTTTGACAACTCTGTTGCCAGCCATTACTAATGGATTGACTTTGGTAAGTGAGTTGGAAGGCATCTTTGGCTTACACATTGAAAAGCACTTCTAATCATTTTTATCTCCTGCTGAAATGGCTTGCCACTGCCTAGATTCCTTCTGCAAAGCATATTTCACAAACTATCAATCTTACAACATATTCTGTGAAAGAGATTTCATGTTCCAAAAAGTTCATTATAATTGCCACCGTGATTCTGTCCAAAAAAAATCTCCAAGAACTGCTGTAGGAATCAAAACAATTACAATTTGATAACTCAGCTTTTCCAAAATGTATTGGGTGACCTGAATCATTCTGAGCATTATACTCATTAACACTGAGGAAAACACATTTTAGAAAACGCTTATTACTCAAAGCCTTTCCATATCTGATATCACCTTTTTTTTTTCTTTCAAACCAAATACAGGGTTGGCAAAAGTAGGTTTACAGTTGTGAATACATGAAACACAGAGTAAACTCTTGTATGAGTATATTTTCTTGTATGTTTTCCAATATGAACAATTGTAAACCTTCTTTTACCCACCTCTGTACTCTTTGAATTAAGATGTCCTTTGAAGATCCCCTATACAATCCACATCCTGCTTGTCCCTCAGCTTGTTCAATGGAAATATTTCTACAATATCTTTGTCAATGTATTTGGTGGCAGAAAAGATGCTATGTGCCCAATGAAACTTCTCCGGTCACCCAGGAAGAACACAGTATCCAGCCCCACTTTCCAGTTACTTTGGGACCATGTTATTGAGTCTCTCCACTGGAATTTGAAGGAAATGAAGAAAGTCACTTCCAAGCCTGGTTCCTGAACCTTCCACTCCATCCTCTGCTCACTCACTCTGTTCCCTGCTCATGTAACTAACCACACAGTACTCTCAGAGGGTCAGTCCACATTATGCAATAAACCTGTATGCTAAGTCACTGCTCAGGACAGAGCACTACATCACCCCAGCAGAAAGTGAGGAGGACATTCATATTATGTTAAGCCAGTGATATTTGGGGCCATATGTCACAGCAGCTTATATGAATTATCTTCACTAGTCTATAAACCCTAGTCTGATGCTTTGGTAGGAATAGACTTTCTTTCTAAGGATCCTCTAATATTTTGGCCCACTCATAATATTTATCACTTCCTGACTCTCATTAGAATAATTTGTGTTAGCCCTGGCTGGTTGCTCAGTGATAGAGCATCAGCTTGGCATGTGGGTTCAATTCCTGGCCATAACACACAGGAGAAACACCCATCTGCTCCTCCATCCCTCCCTCTCTCGCTTCTCTCTCTCTCTCTCTCTCTCTCTCTCTCTCTCTCTCTCTCTCTCTCTCTCTCTCTTTCTCTCTCCCCTTTCTGCACCCAGGACTCAATTGGAGCAAATTGACCCCAGGCACTGAGGATGGCTCCATGGCCTCTGCCTCAGGTTCTAAGAAGAACTCGGTTGCTGAGCAATGGAGCAACAACCCAGATGGGCAGAGCATCACCCCCTAGTGGGCTTACCAGATGGATCCCCGTCAGGGTGCATGTGAGAGTCTTTCTCCGCCTCCCTTCCTCTCACTGAATAATAAAAAAAAGAATAATTTATGTTGCTGTTTTAGCTCTCATCCTCGACTTTGAGTTTCTTGAAGGCAAGATTTGTATCCATTTTATCTCTATATCCCCCAAGGCACTTGGAGAGTGACTAGCTAACACAGCAATCATCAATGACTGTGGAATAAAAGGTGACATGAACTGGATTCCTAGTCTAACATACAATCTCATCATAGTAACCCAAAGCTGCCGGCCTCAAGGGATTTTCGGATCTATTGCATCTGGCTGGGACTCTCTGTTGCCAGCTTTGATATGCTGATCAAATTGATTCACATTCATCCTTATGTCCTTCTTCGGGACCTCTCAATGTAGAAAACCAGACAGAAAAGGAGACAATGCTCAGATTTTGGAATCAGAGAGTTCTTGGCTGACTCCCAATTGTCTCACTCGTTCCTCCAACTTTAAAACAGTCTCCATGTCCCTGTCTTTATATTCAACTTCAATCTGCACCTCATGGGATTGCAAGGTGGATGAAACAGAATACTAAATGCAAAGAACCCACTAGGGACTCAACACATGGCAGCTTTCCGCGCCAGTGGAGCTCCTGGCCAGGAGAAGCACTCCAGAGTCCTGAAGGAAATTGGACAGCTTTTAAAGTAGTTGATTAAATATGATTTTGCAGCTCCTGCTGTGAAGACAAGCTACAGGGGAACAGCTGTGTCGCTTTATTGGGGAATCCAGGGTTGAGTGTCCTATGAGGTCCTCCAAAAAAGAATCTAGAACTAGTTATTGATGCTAGTGAGCAGTTTGTTTAGTAAATCAACAACCTGTCTCAAAGAGTGATGGCTAAAGGGGAAGGTCAAAACAAAAAGTAAATAACAGTTTTCTCATTGGTCCTGACAGATTAAGACACACGGATCAGGGCACCCGGGTGCTTCGGGCTGAGGTAATGCAACATTCATGCAACTCTCGCTGTCAGTGGGAAAATGACCTATTAGAGCGAAGACAAGCCTAATCTCTGTGACATAAACATATCAGGAACGGGAGTCCCTGGATGGTGACTTAAAATGGCAAAGAGACAGTGTATTCCTGTAACTGCCATTATTCTTCATTTGCACGTTGTTATCAGGAACAGACGGTTGGTGAAATGGAGATGTAATTAATTGTGTGAGATCTGTGGGTTCTTTTATTTTTTCTCTAGAAGTGCCAGTGAAATGTGGCAGGAAATAGATTAGAGACACCTGGGTTCAAGTCCTGGTTTGTCCACTCTGTCATTCAAGGTAAATCCTTCCCTCTTCGGGCCCATTCCCCTGACATAGGAGGGAGTCATACAGGGCACCCTTTAAGTGCCCCCGGCAACGCCACTAAGTTTAACGTCCTAGGATTCCCTTTCATACACCCCTTGGGCCAATGGGGAGAAATAAAATGTTATATGTGAGGTGGAGTCTAAAGACTTAGTTTAAGAAGAAACATTTTGGTCTGAAAGGAAAATAATAAGAACGTCTGCTTCGGTTATCCCTTAAAAGATGTCAAATTTAAAGTAATCACACAGAACAAAGAGATGATGAGCTGTAGTTTATTGGACACTTCCTTTTACCCGTTAAAGTTGTTATTCACAAATTCGTATGTATGCAAACACCATGGCAGGCAGGATTCTGAACCCAACCCCACAAATCAGTGTCTCCTCAGATGAGCGAGAGCCAGTATTTATTGAGTGTGCACAATGTGCAGGCACTATGCTAAGTGATTGATACTGTACTTTATTTTCCCCACCAAAGGTGTACGGAAGTAGAGATATTGTTCTCATTTCACTAATTAGAAACAGGAAATCAACTGCCCACGGTCATGAATTCTGGGACCGTGCTGGAGCACAAAGCCACCTACTTCAGTTGCTCGAATAGAATGGTTGTTCTATTCTGTTAACCTCCTGGTATCCTTCATTCATTCCTTCAACAAGTGCTTACCAAATGTCAGCCACTGACCAGGTGCTCGGGGTTGATTCTGGGGAGTACAGAAGGGCTCCTGTTCTTAGAGAACTCATGTTCCCCCTGTGGGCAGCAGGAACTAAATAAAACCATCCAAAAAATAAAAATTAAAACCAATAGAAATATTTATGTAGATGATAATAATGAACAGTATGCAAACAATAATCTTAGAGTAAATGGAAAGAGGAAGTGGGGACTTGTTTGTATTGGGTGGTTGGAAGATGCGACATTTAGGCTGAGACTTTGGGCAAAACATCTGACCTCCCCCAGCTTCGGGCTTCCCACTAGTTAAAAAGTTACAGGATTTCTGAGAGGAGCTAATAGGACTGGGAAGGTTAGTAGCTTAGTACACAGTAAAATCCTCGCAAATGCAAGGAGTTTAACACCCAAGGACTGACTTCCTCTGTGAGACGATTCTGCACTTGAAGGTTTAGTGTTCTTCAGCCTGAGATTGAGCTACAGTAGTAGTGTGAGTACTACTGTTAATAATAATAACAGAAGTTTTACAGGGTGCTTACTGTGTGCTGGGCCATGTCCTCAAGACTTTGCATGTATTAAGTGATTTACTCCTCTCAGCGTCCTTAGGAAAGAAATACTATTATTAGTTATATTTTAAAGACGCTGAATCCTCATGGAGAAGTCAGTTAACTACCTTTATGCAGAAAAACAGGAAGTTGAGATGGGCTTCAGACAGACATGCTTTGGGTCCTGAGGCCATGTTCTCAACTGTCACACTTTGCTCTTTTATATATAATTGTCTTTGAATCCAGATCTCCGAATTCCTACTGAGAGAATAAAAATGCTTGTGGACCCATATAGCCCTTGCCCTCTTCAGGGTTGCTGATGTGGGGAGCTCAGTGTGGAGGGAAAATACACAGCACTGCATTTTCTCCCAATGGTTTGAGACCCTCCCAGCACTCAGAGGCTCTATGACCATGCTTTATGATGAAATGTACATGATGGTAGCAGTGAGGTTCCTAATGTGATGAGAGCCCCACCACCAGAGGAATCCAAACAAAGGTGCAATGATCCTTTCTCAAGGGTGTTGTAAAATGAACACTAACTAGCCCTGCCTGGTTGATTCAGTGGATAGAGCATTGGCCTGGTGGTGGACGTCCCAGGTTCAATTCCAAGTCAGAGTCAGAGCACACAGGAGAAGCAACCATCTGCTTCTCTCTCCTCCCTCTCCCCTTCTCTCCCTTTTCCCTTCCCACAGCCAGTGGCTTGATTGGTTTGAGCATCGTCCCCTGGTGCTGAGGATAACTCAGTTTGTCTAAGTGCATCAGCCTCAGGTGCTAAAAATAGCTTGGTACTGGAGCATCGGCCCCAGGCAGGGGTTGCCAGGTTTATCCCAGTCAAAGTACATGTGGGAGTCTGTTTCTCTATCTCCCTTCCTCTCACTTAAAAAAATAAAAATGAGCACTGATCATTATAGAGCATTGATCTAAGACAGTGGTTCTTAACCTTTTTTGAGGTACCGAACCCACCAGTTTTATATGCGCATTCACCAAACCCTTCTTTAGTGATAAATAAAATATGATTTTTTTTCCAAATTCAAGACATAGGTATATGTTTTTTTACTGGTGCACAAAATGAGCCATGCATGAACATCACCTTGCTCAAAGAACAAAACCAACAAAGTGCATGAACTCACAACAAATTACGGTATTACTTTATTCTGGCCTCCGTGGCAGAGGCTTCTCCGAACCCCTGAGACCGACTCATCAAACCCCTAGGGTTTGATAGAACCCAGGTTAAGAACCACTGCTCTAAGATCTATCTCTTCAAGGCTAAAATTCTGCCTTCCCTTAGAGATTATGTAGTCAAGGTCTCCTCTGCCTTTTTATGCCCATAGATGAGAGAAGATAGGACCTTCCAATAAAATAACACAGCAGTGCCTCCCCCGCTTCCCAAGTATACATCCACATGTGCCTGTTACTCTCAACCTGGGTATTGCTGCTCATTTGACTTAAGTCATAAAAGGATTTGCTGAGAATGGAATTGTGATCTTGGAAGGAGGGGACCTATTAATGACAGAGAGAAGAGCCGCCAGTTCCTACATCAGGTGTTTCCTGACAGAATTAAACAGGGGGCAAGGAGGACTTGCTGGGATAATGAAAGGAGCAAGAGTGAGGTCAAGGCCCAGGTTAGAACTGAAGGATAGAAATTAAGAAGTTGGAAATTTAAAAAGAAATTCAGAGTATTTCATATTTTGCCTGAAATTACCCTCATATTTCCAAAAATATCTCTAGACCATAGGAAATGTTTTCAGATATAAATTATAATCTGGAAGAAAAGCCGAGTCAGGAAAAATAAAAAAGAAAGTTCCCTATAGACATCCCTGCCCATTCTAAAAGAAGGATCCTTGTATTCATAGTCCAAGAGGGAGGGAGAACCAGCAGTTATATTTTCCATAGATTCAGGAAGGAGTCCAGATTATGGACTTGGACATGTGGTTCAGAATCAGACTTTTATTTTCTTTTATCTGTGTCAATTCACAAATATCAGCCTGTGCAGGGCCATCAAAATGAAAAATGAAGGTTAAATAAATTCCTGGGGCCCAAGGAGAGAGGGCTGGCTCAGCAGTCTGAAGGGCTGAACAAATAGAGGCTTCTTTTCCCTGAAAAAAAGGGGTGAGATCAAAGTTGATCTTTGAAGAGCTGGCTTCATGAGGAGGCATGAATGACTAGGTTTGCAGGGTCCCAGAAGAGAAAAAGGGACCCAGGACTATAAACCCCAATTTGTCACTGAGGGTAGGATTCAGTAGAAACCCAGAGTCCCGAGCTTCTGGAGTTTTGGGGTCTTTTTTTTATTCAGTGAGAGGAGAAGAAGCAGAGACAGACTCCTGCATGTGCCCTGATTGGGATCCACCCCTCAAGTCCACTAGGGAGCAATGCTTTGCCCATCTGGTACATTGCTCCATTGCTCAGCAACCGAGCTCTTCTTAGCACCTGAGGCAGAGGCCATGTAGCCATCTTCAGCACATGGGGCCAACTCACTCCAATCGAACCATGGCTACAGGAGGGGGAGAGAGAGAGAAAGAGAGAGAGAGAGAGAGAAGCAAGAGGGGGAAAGGGTGGAGAAGCAGAGAGTCACTTCTCCTGTGTATCCTAACTGGGAATCAAACCTGGGACATCTACACGCCAGGCCGACACTTTATCACTGAGCCAACCAGCCAGGGCCTCGAGTTTCTGTTTTCTTGAATGAGTTGGAGGTTTTGTGTGTAGATCATGTCCACTGGAAAGATCAATTTATCAAGTGTTTAACAGGACAGCATAGACCAGACTTTCACTTGGGACACTACAAAAGCATCAGACAGTGGTAAATAAATAAAAGAGATGGGTTCTAATTCCTCCTCTACTACTTGGTCAAGTTACTTCTACTTCAAGAGCCACTTACCTCATCTGTAAATGTAAAGTCACAGTGCACACTTTATTCTTGTGGTCTCTGAATGAGATAATGTAAATAGCATGCAATGCCTAACAGTGCAACCTTTCAGTGAATGCTATAATTATTAGCATTTTATAATACATATATAAACTTATAGTTGGGAGAGATGTCTCTCACAAATAGCTATCCTATCTTGTTTTGTATCTTCAAATCCGAATGTTAGAGGCAGTCTGTCTGAGTGGATTAATTATAAATCATCCTCTTTGGATCATCGGTCAGTGGCTGCCATGGATCAGTGTCCACTTATAATCCGATCAGAGGCACAAGACAGCATACAGAAGCTTCCATGATTTTAGACTGTGGATATGATGTCTCAAGCAGAGGAGGCCTTAGATTGATTTGTTCAGCTCATCATCTGAACCAGCCATGTACCCAATAAGAATTCTTAAGAGAAACCCCAGACATACCTGGGCTCTTCTCTACTTATCTTGGGAGCTAATCAGTAACATGAAATCAAGGGCAAAATAAATATTCCAAACTGAGTGGTCATCATTAACTACTGAATATCTTTATCACAGATTATTAATGGTGTGTCAAAGCCATTTGCCCTGCCCTTTTTATTTTCGTATGGGAAGTCAAAGTTCAGAGGGCTTAGAAGTCACTCAAATTGCTACGAGCCTTAAGGCTCAATTCTTAACCTCCTCTGTGCAGACCTTCCTGGCCTTGCATGAAACTGGTATAGAGTTCCTGTCTCCTCCCTGGGGTCCCATTGCTCTCAATGTCTGCACTTTCCATCTGAGACAATTATATTCATTCACTTACCTTATGCAGAGAAGCATTCTTGAATATCTACTATGGCCCATGGCAGGAACTAACAAAACTCTATCCTTACCTTTAAGGGGCTCACCGTCTAGGCCATTGCTTACACATTCAGTAGTAAGAGCCACAAATGTCATTTCAAATCCACAAGGACACATTTAAAAAGATAAAATTAATTTTAGTATTTTTATTTTACCCAGTGTACCCAAAATATTTTCATTTCAATATAAAATTAGTATAAAGTTATTAATAAGATATTTTACATTATCCTTTACACCCAAACTTTCAAGTATGTGAATTTTACATGTCCAGCACATTTCACATACTAAGTCTCAAAAGCCACACATCACTAATGTGCTGTCATATTGACGAGCCCAAGTCTAGATGGGAAATAAACAAGTAAATCCATAAACACAGAGATAGGTAAGTATATAGAGTATTTGAGGAGGGCAAGTGATGGGTCCCTAGCCTGGTAGTGTGTGTGTGTGTGTGTGTGTGTGTGTGTGTGTGTGTGTGTGTGTGTTGATATCTGCTTGCAAGTACCCTGATTTGTGTGGTAGAGTTAGGTGAAAGAGAAGAATTCACTGAAAAATCATTCTTAAAGTTTGGTTCTTTTTTTTATAATTTTTTGTTGAGATTTAACTCATATACCATAAAATTTACTCTTCTCAAAAGTTTTGATATTTCAACTAAATCATAAAGGGTTATATCATTATTTGGACAAGTAGGGGAAGGAATTCCAACCTGAAAGACAAACAGTATTTGCAAAACTTAGGTACGTAACTCAGTACAGCATGCAAAAGAAAATTAAGTGTTTTTCTTTTGGGTGATAAAATCGGAGCTTGAAGAGCAATAAAGGGTGGGAGAGAGGAGACTTTGCACATCTTCTGAGGCAAAGAGACTTACTCACTAAAATAAGGAAAACCATTAAAAATGTCTGGCAGGGAAAGTGATCAGAACAGGTCAGGACAACTGTGGCAGGAAGCAGAGGCTAGCTCAATGGCAGGAGGGTTTATCTACTGACAGCTTAATTTATGGTGAGAAAGGAATTTACACGTAGTCTGTCTTGTATTTTAACAAATGGTCCATTTCTGTGTTGTATGAAATAGTGTGGGGCTCTCCCAAGGACACTGAACATTTTATAGGTTTTTTTGTTGTTGTTGTTGTTCAATGTTCTTGGTCACTCTAATTCCTTTAAGATGGTTTTCAACCCTAATCTGTACTGTGCCTAAAACAAAACGGCCTTAATTCGTACCACCTTCAGAAGCCAAAAAAAAGCGAGTTTGTAATTTAATAACTGTGGTCAAAGCTGGCCTTTGAGATGAACATCGAACATCCTGTAGGGTAAAATTCAGTCCTAGAAACTTGCCAGGGACATTGGAGAATATGATACCTTGATTCTTCTGCACATGAAGTCCTGGGCATGCAGTTTCCAAATGTGTGTTCCAAGTCTTTTCATAAAAGATAAATTGTGGAGTTCTTCTTTCTAAGATGCTAAGATAGTTAAAACAATGTCTCATAAAAAGCTGTGGCTTGTCAGGCTTGGCTCAGTACCTTGGGAGCTAGCTTCTGAAATGATGAGTTATATGAAAATTTGGGACCAGCCAGATGGAAGCTATTGCCCACTGCTTTTGCCGTTGTGGAAGAGATGCCTAAAGGAAGACATGCAGGGAGCAAGTCCTGGAAAATGAAAACCAGAGTCAAACCCAAACCCCCATCTTGACAAATGGTGATACAACATGTATCTTGGATACTAAGCCCTGTAAACAAATAATAGCACAAACGTACTACCACTCGCACACATGTCTACAGTGCATGTGTGCACATCTGAAACACTCTCATTCCTGCCTCGTTTTTGAGTTAGTGTTTAAAATAATCAGGGGAATTAGCTAAGTTGTTTGGGTAATCTCTTGAATCGTTGGGTGCTTGTCATGACTAACTGAAACCCCTCTTGTTTATCTCGGGGTTCTTAAGAAAGATGGGAAGGAACAGAGTTGTGCTTATGCCTGCTTTATGTCTACCAGCTTGGAGAATTTAGACAAGGCACTTTCTCTCTCAGAGAATTAGTTGTCCTATCTGGGAAATAAAACATTCATACTTTAATATTCCGTTAAGCTCTGAGAATGACTTCCAGATTGCTATGAGTTCTGATGATCCAATCATGCTAAGCAACCTCAGATTATTTGATCCAGTAGATAAAATGTTTGCTCTGGATGTAAATGTTGATCGGATCTACAGAACATTGCTTCAGAACAATAATGTTTGAACTCAGACACCCTCCTCCTAGAAAGAGATAGCCGTATACAGCCTGGTTTACTGTTTACCTTCCTTCCTTTGGAGAACTGACTCTCTGCCATTCTCAGTTGTGTGTTGTACTTAGGTTTGACTCACCTTCAGTTCTGAAAGCAGGCCTTGAGTGGTAGATGCTACTCAGTGAAGACCATCGACTTGCCACGTGGTCGGTTTAGAAATGGGCATGTGACTCAGTTTAAGCCAATGAGATGCAAGGAGCCCCATGCTGAGGATTCTTGGAAGGGAGCTTGCTCACACTTTAAAGAGAGGTAAAGAGAGTGAAGTGCTTTTTTATCCCTGTGTATGAATATAAACAGGCAAGCCTGGAACATCTGGCCTCTATTTTGCATCCATCTTATGTTGCAAGATGGCAACAGTCAGGTAGAAAGCATAGAGAAGAAACAGACAGAAAACAGGCCTTTGGTCATAATGGTGAGCCAGTGCTGTGAGCTTGACAGAGACCCTGCCCTGCCTCTCGACTCTTGGATACCACCATCAATAAATTCCCTTAATTATCTAAGCAAGTTTGATGTATTCCTGTTCCATACAACCAAACAGTCCAGTGAGCCCAGTACTGAGGGCTACCTCCTACCCAGATACCCTTTCCTGCTGGTCAGACTCCACAGCCCCGAATAGCTTCTCTGTCAGGAAAACTTGTCTCATGGACAAATTCCAGACACTTCAGCAAGTCTCTTCACGTCAAACAGAGTCCTGTTTCTCTTGGTGTATAGCAGGCGATTCTTAACCAGATAATAAAAAATGGTTATGCAATACCACAACTTATTCCAGCTAAATCTGTGACTCAAACAGAGGCTCAGACAGAGCAGCGGTTCGTTGATTGGTAATTGTCTGACAACCTACACAAATATAGCATTGTTTCTGATCTGAGTATTTGGTGTGTGTGTGGGGGGGGGGAATAAATAAGATAATGTAAGCTTGTTCCAAAAGACAGTTTCTCTGAGACTTCAGCTTATGACCCTGCACCATATCGGATCAGGGTTGCCAGAGTCAGCGGCTTCACTGGTGACGTTTTGAGATTTTATGTATTACGGAGCTAATTCGTTTAATACTGTTCAAAAGCTCTTCGATGCCATGCCCTGCAGCTGGCAACCTGGGCTTGAATTTCAGCTCTGCCACTCTGGCAACGCCTCCACACGTGAACTTGGGCTTTCTCCCTCTGTGCTTTCATTTTCTCCTTTGCAAAGCGAGGATGACAGAATTCCTCGTCTCTAAGGGGCTTTCCATGACCTACAAGGCCTTTTGTTGGCTTGTTACCAACAACCTTACATACCAGCCCACACGCATTCTTTGCCATGTCCTCTGTGTGCCGTGCTCTTGCTAATCCTGGGTCTATATGTGCTGCTACCTTTGGCTGAAGTGCACCCAAAACATCCATCTTGCCTGGCTGATGTTTATGTGTCCTTCTGGCCTCAGATAGTCCATCTTCTGTGGTCTGGTTCCCAAAAAGAGACAGATGCCTTACTTTGTGTCCCGGCCCTGTCCCACCCTCCCATCTGCTATAATCTATTGAAATTTTCTGCCTCCTTATCTAATTCTCCACTGGGAGATAGCGCTCATAAGAACAGGGATGATCACATATTCATATCTTAATCCTTAGCACTTAGCATAGAACTTGATATGCAATGCAAGCTCAAAAATATGTTTGATTAGTGAATGAATCAGCTACGCAGTCTTTGATGGTAAACACATGTGATAGGGGTGAAAGCAACCCTGACCCAGCCTCTCAGGCACACTGGGTGTGTGCACACACACATGCGTGCTTGAAGGTGGAGTACCCTAGAATGGCTCTAAGACCAAGGCAGTGGGGTCATCTTCTCTTGGAGAAGCCAGCACCCTGCTCAGGGCCCAGTAAGGGCATCCTCACTGTGGTCTAGCCTAGCCCAAGGGTGGGAACCACACAGGCTCTGTACTCAACAGTGACACCGTGTGGCAATGAGTCCCAACAGCGAGAGAGAGAATCAGCTAGAATAGGGTGAACCAAAGGAGCACTTATTGAATCAATTCCCCAAATCCAAACCTTGTGGTCTCCTCCTTTCCTGTCAAATGACATGCTTCTCAAGGGCTATCACTGGAGAACAGGTATTGAGTGAGACTTGGGACCTTACTCTCTGGACAGATTTCTAAGTGTCCCCTCCTTGGAGATGAAGGCCTGTGAAGAAGACCCAAGCCAGCAGGGCCTCTCCAGGGGTGAGGAAGGCACCAGGGGAAGGTACAGTGGGGGTTGTTTCCATTTATGAAAAAGGAAAAACTATGGAGACAGTAAAAAGATCAGGGTTGCATAGAGTTGGAGGAGAGATGGGAATAAATGGGTAGAGCGCAGACGATTTTTAGGGGAATGAAAATACTGTGTATGATTGTCTAATGATTGACACTTGTCCAAGACCGGAAAACCTCGAATTCCAAGAGTGAATCCTAATGTAAACTATGGGACTCTGTGTGATTACAATGTGTCCATCAGGTGTTATGAGTATACTGCTCTCATGAGGGATGTAGGTAATAGGGGAGGGCTGTTCCTATATGGTGTCAGGGGGTATGTGAGAACTCTCTGTGTCTTTTAATTTTGCTGTGAAACATAAACTATTATAAGATAATAAAGTCTTAATTTCAAAAAATACCCAGGCCCTGTCCAGTTGGCTCAGCGGTAGAGCGTTGGCCTGGTGTGTAGATGTCCCGGGGTTGATTCCCAGCCAGGGCACACAAGAGAAGCGCCCATCTGCTTCTCCACCCTTCCCCCTCTCCTTTCTCTTTGTCTCCTATTCCCCTCCCACAGCCAAGTCTCCATTGGAGCAAAGTTGGCCCAGGCGCTGAGGATGGCTCCATGGCCTCCGCTTCAGGCACTAGAATGGCTCCAGTTGCAATGGAGCAATGCCCCAGATGGTCAAGGCATCGCCCCCTGGTGGGCATGCTGGGTGGACCCTGGTTGGGTGCATGTGGGAGTTTGTCTGTCTGCCTCCCTGCTTCTCACTTCAGAAAAATACAAAAAAAAAAAAAACCCAAATTTATAAAGTTATCAAAATATCTATAGGAAGGTAGCTCTCTCTCTCTCCTATAATCTCAGTTCCCAGCACCGTGTCTGCCACATAGCAGAGACCCCATACATTTTCCTCCAATGGGAAGGCAATGTTTCATTACTATGTGGTCTTTAATTTCACCCTCATCTATGCCATGCTAATCATAGACTGGTACTGTACAGTGTCTCATCATGAGAGTTAAGTAGGTCAAAGTTTTATTAAAAGAAAAAAAAAACCACATGAGAATATTTAAAAGTGGAAATTTAGAGGAAAATGAATATAAAAAATAAAAGTTACCACTGTGACCTATATATTGAAAACATCTGGCCAAGGAGACTTCTCAAATTTTGAAAAGAAAAAATATTACATAATTCTAGAAAGCTGTAGGGGTGGTTCCTTCTGGAGAAGTGTCTGAATCTTGTTCTTTTCCACTAGAAATGGAGAGTGTAGGTGTATGTCTTTCTGCACATGTATAGCCACAGTAAATTTTTTTAAAAAATAAATAAGAGGGTGGGAGAGAAGAAGGAGAAGGCATGGTTTCTATTTCCAAAACGTAAACCATGCTTCACTCTGCTCCCAAAACTCTAGTAAGGCCAAGGTTACCATTGAGGGGATGTGTCTGTCAGAAATTCCTTCAACCCCATCCAAGTCTGGAAATTCAGCCACCTCCATTCCTATAGGGACTTACAAAGCCCCCACTATTTCAGCAAAGTGTCCTTCCATGAACAGGCAGCCCTGTTCCTGCCATTTCTAAGAAAAGCCCCTCTTTGAAACAAGAGATGAAAGAGTAGCCTCAACCCACAGCCTGACCTTCTATCATAAAACTCACACCTCAGCCCTGACAAGTAAGGACAGAGCTTTGCGGGTAGATGAATGATGGAATCGCTTTATCTACCCAGCACAGTAACTGTCTGCTCAGCTGGGAAACGTCAAGGCCTCCTGACATGGGGGCTTTAGAGAGACATTCCTTGAAACCCAGATGGGCATTTGATTAAGTCTAAGAAAGCTTCCAACCTGTTCCCCCCCCCCCAGATGGCCCCATCACAGAGGTCAGAGGGAAATCCTGGTGGGGGAAAAGTTCACATCCTTTGAGAGTGCCTATGCCCTCCAGTATCCTGGTGATACTGGCTGATGCTCCGTCCTTTCAACTTCTGGCAAGGGAAGCTAGAGCACTAACACTTACTAGTTACATATGTGCCAACTTATTCACACTCACTTCAGACCTACCAGGGACATACTTTTCTCTCCATTTGACAGAACATTAAACCCAGGGAGGGATTTGTTCACAGTTGCAGAGGAAGTCAGTGGTAGGGCTTGGAGCTGGGCCAAGGTCAACTTGCTTGAAAATCCACGCCCTTCCCAACACACCTTACTGTAAGAAGAAAATAAAATTAGAAGCAAGAGTCTGAATCTACCCTTACTATCTGTAACTTTAAGTGGCAAGATTGGAAGAAGAGGAATTATAAATATGAGTCCCAGTCCTGGCTTTGCCCCTAGCACACTATCACCTTGGGCCAGTACTGAATTCCCCTGGGCCTCAGTTTCCTACTTTGAAAGATAGGAAAGTTAGATTTGCATGAAGTCTGCTGACTCCATGGAGAATAGTGGATAATTGTGGGATAGTTCCATTGCTAACATAAAATGGTGGGTTTTTTCTTTGTTTTATTTTTCCAATTGAGAGGAGGGGAGATAGACAGACTCCCACATGAGCACATGAGCCGCGACTAGGATCTACCTACCTGTCAACCCCCATTTGGGGCTGAGGCTCTGCCTATCTGGGGCCATGCTCACAACCAAACTATTTTTAGCACCTGAGGTGAAGACTCCACAGAGCCGTCACCAGCACTCAGGGCCAATGCGCTCAAACCAATTGAGCCAGGGCTATGGGAAAGGAAGAGAGAGAGAGAGTGAGAGAGAGAGAGGAGAGGGAGAAGCAGATGGTTGCTTCTACTGTGTGCTCTGACTAGGAATTGAACTCTGGACATCCACACACTGGTCTAATGCTCTACCACAGAGCCAACCACCCAGGGCCAAAGTGGTGTTTTAATAATCACATTTTTGGGATGCTTAAATCCAAACTGCAATGGCTATTATGCAATAGAATATATTGACAAGTTCTCAGGTTTTGTTGTAGGACATTTATGGAAATCAGTTTGTGCTGGACCACTTCCTAGTCTTCCTACAGCTTAGCTTTCGCATCTGTAAAATGGTGTTTGTGAAACTGATCTCACACGTTAGTGGGTTAAGTGGGATAATATAAGTAAACGCTCATGAAAGTGCCTGGCAAAATGTAGGCACTCCATAAAAATTAGCTAAGTGGAGGATATGAGAGGATTGTAAAATTAGAGCGGTTATCTGAGTCAGAGATGGAAAGTCTCCTCGGGCCAGAATTTGCTCTATGCGTTGTAGAATTGATACTATGACCCACTTTCTCCGGAAGAGCTCCTGTAGTTACCTACGCTCTCTCCATGGCGATCCTTCCTTTCTCCACACCCTCTCCCCATGGCTCACTCTGTTACTGTCAGGTCATTCGGGTGTGCTGAGTGGGAGGCGACTCTGCAGTGGCTCTCAGGATGCCTCCTTTCTGCATCGGCATCTCACAGGGCAAACAGAGATCAGAGCCTGACTTGTGTCATGTGTGAAATAGTATTCTTGGAGAAGAGAATTTATCGTATTCATGTCCATCAACATTCCTTAGTATGGTATCACAGGGTGTGGTGGGGTGTTAGTAGATGATGAGTGAATGTGTCTTCCAATAGCCGATAAATGACTCAGTATTCTTCCAATTGGGCTTCCCTATCAACAGGCATTTGCTTTCACCTAAAGAGTGAAAATGCCCAAAGCAAGCACGAGAACCAGCCTGTGACCTAGATCACTTCGGATTCTCCTGTCTCACTCTGGCCAACCCTGAGCCAACCCTGCGCTCTGGGCAAACCATACTGTTTGAAGTTGCTGAACACATCATGCCATTTAGTGCTTCCTTTTCCTTTCCCTCTGCAAACATGGCTTCCCCCCTCTGCATTTCCTTCCCCTTAAGCCCATCTCACCTTGCGCACTTGACAAAAGCCTTCTCGCCTTGGGACACCCACCAAGCTTCCTTTCCTCTAGAAAACATTTTCTGAAAACTATCCCCTGGTAACATGGACTACCTCAGCCCTTTCTCCACTCAGGGACTCCACTGAGCTTTCAATTACCAATCACACCTCAATTTTCTTTATTTTTTTTTTCTCAGTAGTACCTTTTCCCTGTGTGACCATTGACTCCTTTAAAATAGCAGCCATGTATAAATTTTCTCTTTATATGGAGAGACCAGCAGAGGGCCCAAAGCACAATAAATGTATAATCAAAGGATTTAATTCATTTTCTTTTAAGCACTGGCTAGCAACCAGGATCTGGGGGAACAATAGCAATCCAATTCAGATGTGTATCTGGCCTCCAGATAAATGGTCAGCTCATCACTCAGAAATGCCCAATTAGAATTCTGCTAGGTCCACAGATGGAGGCATAGAAACCGAGTGAGGGAAATAAGGACCTCTCTTGATAAAGTGATATTTGAGGTGAAGTATAACTAAAAGTTATCAGGTAGGCATGGGATTAGGAGAAGGCATGCAAAAATAAAGTCTTCAGGTGCCCCAAGACAGTGTGCTTCCTCCCAGTAAACCCAAGATTCAGTCTCGATTTCCCCATTAGCATCGCTGGGAACAGTCCATAGCAGAACATGTGCTTTTTGAGGATGAAACAAGAAAATGTATTTGTTGTACTCTGTACAGTCCTTGGCATAGAGTTTCTGCTGGATAAATACTCATGTCCCTAACCATTCCCAGCAATGCTGAGAGACAGAACATATGGTGATTGATGTAATAACCCAAGGAGCTGACTCGCTTTTACATATAACAAACTCAATATTCTAAATAGGAGGAGAATTCACCTCTTTGTGAATAAGTTCTCTAGATTTGTTGGGTTTATTTGTTTATTTAGTTTATTAGATTGAGAGTCAAGAGGTCTAGATTTTAGCCTTCAATTCTTCCCCTATCTTACAGATAAGTCCAGAACTTGAACATGGTGATTGATAATGTTTTTCCTTCATGTAGACTTTACTCCCTTCCTTCTTCCCTTTTCTTCCTCTTTTTCCTTCCTTCTTTTCTTCCTCCCCTTCACCCTTCTCTCCTCCTTTCTCTCCTTCATCACTTCCTACTTAATGGTCCATTTAGCCTTACCTACTATGGGTCAGGTGCTGGGCTAAGTACAGAGAATTCAGGGATGACCAAGGCAGATATGTCTCAGCCCTGGTGGAGCTCACAGATGGGGAACATACCTATGGGGTTGCAACTGAGATAACTTCCAGGAAGGAGACCCAGTTACTATGGAAACTGGTTGTCAACCTAGTCTGGGAGTTCAGGGAAGTCACATTTCAACTACATCTTAAGGATGAACAGGAGTTAGTCAGTAACAGGGTTAATGAGCACACTTTTCCAGGGTGAGGGAAGTGCATTTGCAAAGACCTTGAGGAGAGAAGAATGCCCTATTAGAGGAACTAGAAGAGAGTGGCCAGCCTGGCTGGAGAAGCTACAAGTATCCCCTGAGGATGCTAATGAGACAGACCTGCTTGTGCCAGACTCATCCTCAGAGCTATGGGAGTGGCATGTTCCTGAGACCCCTCCATCAGTTCCTGACACTCATGCTCCCACTTCTCTAAAAACCCTAGAAATAAACCACAGAAGCCATTTCCTTTTTCTCTGTCCTCTCCCACTAATGCCTGGAGTGACCCACCCTATTTTTTCCCCTGGCCTCCATCAACAGGGCATGCTTGTTGAAAGTGCCAGCTTGGAACATTGCCCCAGGAGTCTGGTGTTCCAGCTGACACTGCCCACCACATCCCTGACCCAAATGTAAATCAACCATGAATTATTGAGTGCAACTCATCCACTGGCAGCGCCCGAGCTGTGCTGTCAGAGCGAAGACCGGCCCCCGACAGCAGTCACGCCTGCCCATCGAGGAACAGCTGCTTCAATGGCTCCATTCATGGGCTTGCCCACCCCTTCCAGGTCTCCTTCTCTCCAGAGATGTATGGCAGGATGTCCATGCATGCAGCTGTCAGTGGAAAACCGTGGAATGGGTAGGGTGTAGAGTGGGTGGAAAAATATCTTTCTTTTTGAAAATTTATGGAAAGCAAATATTGAAGTCCTCCCTCAAGCTGCTAAATATAGAAGGTAACAGATCCTCTTTGAAAACTAAAAATGGACATTTTCTTTATAAAGAAGGAATAGCAAAAGCACAGGTGGCAGGCAAATCTGTTATAATCATTGAATATAGATTCAAAGACCAATTATTTCTAGTTAGACCCAAACACCACCCATTGCAAAGGATGGCCGGCATGCAGTTCCACCCAGAACTTGGTATTCACAATGACATGTCGTGTGCAGCAGCTTCCTTCCAGGGCTCTAAGTCCCGCCCCAAAGTATTCTCCTCTTCCCGTTTGTCCCTAATGGCAAACACATTTCCTTTTGTACTTGCAGCCTCTAATCTCTGTCCCTCCAGACACAACAGTGCTACTTGATATTAGTGAGATAAAATATAATTTTTATAAAGATTGGTAACATTATTCCATCCCAAGATTTCCGTCTGAACGTTATTGACATTTTGGGACATGTGATCAATGCGAGGGTCTTCCCTGGGCATCATAGGGTGTTTCGCAGCATCTCTGGCCTCTACCCACTAGATGCCACTAGCATTCCTTCCCCTTTTTACCCAGCAGTTGTGACCACCATAAACGTCTCCAGATATTGCCAAATATCCCCTGTGGAACAAAATTGCCCCAGGTTGAAAACCACTGGTCTATTCTCTGGTTAAAGGGGTAGCATCATCTTCTAGCAGCCCCAGTCCAGGGCAGACCACCATCCTGCTCCCCACTGTCGAATCACAGATCTCCCTTGCCTCCAGTTTCAGCCTTCTACCTAAATCCCATCATCCTATATTCTCCAACCTCTCTTCTACATCAGAGACTATTTGGGCCTTTGTTTGTTTGCTCACTTGCTTGTTTTTGGCATCCACTTTTAGATTCTTTCTGATGTACAAGGCAGTATAGAGTACAGCGGTTAAGGCATGATAGACTGAAATTGAAAAGAAACTATGGATGACTCTTAGAGCAACTTAATCGCTTTAAGACCTGTGGCAAATGATTTAAGATCTCCAATCCTCAGTTTTCTCAGTCACATGAGGAAAAGAATAGTTACCTTTAAATGTTCTGTCAAGAATTACTATATAATATAATGTTGGTAAAGCACTTTTGAGAGTCCGGAATATAGTAATGACTTAACAAATGGAAGTTGTCATTAACCAGGATTGTTATTATTAAGCTCTATTGTTTAGATGGCTCCATCCCCTTTTTCAAGTTTTGTCTTCCTTCCCTGCTTATATTTCTTTTTGTATACACATATTTGCTTAAAATCAATGCACCTATAAATTGAGAACTTGCAAAAAAAAATTGCTCTGTCATTAACATTCGCCCTGAAGTCTCACCCTCTGTTTCTAAATGTCTAGAAAACTGCTCCTTGAATGTCATGGGATTATACATCAAAAAGTAAACAAGCTCAAATGTATTAGAAATGGATGAGAAGGTCACTAAGGGGGAAGGCAGAAGCATGAACTGTTTAAGTGACTCAAATGAGGTCATGATTCTCAGTGAAACCAAACAGATATTAAGTCCCATGAGAGACAAATTCAAGACTTAATACAATCAGAGAAACTTTAGAGATACATTAACAAACTGTTGGGTGTCTAGAATAAAGAATCCAGATTGGAGAAAGGTATGATGAGGGATCATCAGTCTAACCAAGCAACGAACATTCCCTAGGAAAGTCCAACTGTACATAGGTGTTTAAATCGCCTACAGCCTGACCAGGCGGTGGCACAGTGGACAGAGCGTCGGACTGGGATGCGGAAGATCCAGGTTCTAGACCCCGAGTTCGCCAGCTTGAGCGCGGACCCATCTGGCTTGAGCAAATGCTCGCCAGCTTGGACCCAAGGTCACTGGCTCCAGCAAGGGGTTGCTCAGTCTGCTGAAAGCCCACGGTCAAGGCACATGTGAGAAAGCAATCAATGAACAACTATGGTGTTGCAATGGCAACGAAAAACTAATGATTGATGCTTCTCACCTCTCTTCATTCCTATCTGTCTGTCCCTGTCTGTCCCTCTCTCTGTCTCTCTCTCTGTCCGTGTAAAAAATAAATAAATAAATAAATAAATCGCCTACAATATCCTGTAGTGAGCAAAGTGCTCCCTCTATCTAATTGTGGACAGAAGTGTCAGAGAGGCTACATGTAACTGGTATCATTTAAGGACAAGTTAAAGGGTGAGAAATGTTAGACATTACTGAGATGGTTCAACTGGGAAAAAAGAAAGTTAAAGCATATACAGTATGGCCGTTTTAGCAAAAGCATCTTCATGTATTTAAGTATTTAACCTTATTTAATGTGGTGGTACAAAGCAGAACTAATGGCCACAGCAGAATTTTTTTTTATTAAATGAGATGTGGGGAGGCAGAAAGACAGACTCCCTCAGGCACCCCAACTGGGATTCACCCAGCAATTCTCCTACTAGGAGATGTTCTGCCCATCTGGGGCCACTGTTCCATTGCTTGGCAACCGAGCTATTTTAGTGCTTGAGGTGAGACCATGGAGCCATCCTCAGCCCCCCAGACTAACTTGATCAAACCATTTGGGCCATGGCTGCAGGAGGGGAAGCGAGAGAGAGAAGGGAGAGAGGGAGGGGTGGAGGAGCAGTAAGTCACTTCTCCTGTGTGGCCTGACCAGGAATTGAACCTGGAACTTCAGCAAGCCAGGCCAACGCGCTACCGCTGAGCCAACCAGAAATTTTAAGGAGTTGATTTCTGCTGCTTTACAGAGGGTATTCTTGCAGCAAGGAGAGAACGAAATTGGAATGAGTTTTTTAATGTTAGTTCTTTCCAAGCCATCCGAGTTTAGAGACTAACAAAGTCTTAATCACAAGTATCTTCTCGGCATCTCCAAAGATGGGCAGTGGAGTCATGGTTAATAGACGAAGCTTTTGAGTTGGTTAGATATTTTTCTGAAACCTGGACTCTGCCACTCACTAGTCCTGTGAGGTTGGTTAAAGTGCCTTCCCTAACTCAGCCCGTTTTCTAATCTGTAGTAAGAGATGAAGATGCCTGCCTCCTGGGGGTCGTTAATAACAAAATTAAATTAGTTCCTTTTCATCAAACAGGAGGCATCCTGTGTGGAATGCAACCAATGCTTTGTAACTGATACTAGTTACTTTAATTAGATTAGCGGGAAATCTTGCACAGGCTAGGGTTGGACTAGGAGAGGAGATGGGATCCAAGTCCTAGTGAGCTTTGTACCCTGCAGCTCCCTCCTGCAAACAATAAAAGGATGACCAAGATACTGACAGACCAGGGCTCCACATGGCATGGCAGGGGAGAAATCATGCTATTCGTTCTCCCCATTGCCTGTTCAGAACTACTGCCTGTGTTAGTTCTTCCCCTGGGACTGGATAGAACTCTGAGTGGGCTCGATGGCTGTGCTGGTTGCTGTCCAATAATAACATCCTTCAAACAGCCTCAGGTGAATGATGGATACGTTCAATTTTATGAAATTATCACGTCCTTAACTTGATTTATGGTTTACGTTTCTCCTTTCCCCAGACCAGGCCTCCAGAAGATGCATTGCTCCTAGCTGCCTTCCCCTTTTCCTCCACCCCTCCCGCTGCTCCTGGCTCCTCCCGGATCGAAGGGGGTGCCTGGGGGCAGCGAAAGGCCAGGAGAAGTTTCCCTGTACCAATGCCGATATCATCTGGCATTGTTTCCCTTTGGGCATATGGGCGGTAAAAGCTGAGACTCAGCTCAGTGGAGATTCAAAACCGATCCTTTCTTGTGGCCTACTGGTGAGTTCTTTTACACAGTCCCCGATAGCTTCTAGAGGTTTCATATTCCGTAACCTGCGTGCAAGCTGTCTACAGCTTCTCTTTGACCTCTCTGTAGGCTCATTGAGCCTCTCGTTCCTGGCGTCCCAAGAGCCATCCAGAATCTGTTTTGCAAACAGCCTTTTTAGGATGACTCCTAGTCTGTTCTTCTCTGGTAATCACTATCTGGCTCATTGAGCGCGTGTACTTTTTGTTCCAGGGAACTACAGTGGGGTGGCCGGGCATTCCCAGGAACACCTCACTCACCAAACAGATGCCAAGCACAGTATTGCCCCTTTAGGCTCTAACAGGCATGTGTCCAGAATCAGCCCTTGTACCTACAGATTCCAGCCTCCTTCAAAGGTTGCTCATTCAGCCTGGAGTGAGGTAGAATGAACTCTCATCTCCCTCCATGTGCAAGAGGCTACCCCTCTAACACCGCTTTCCAACTAAACTGTGTCTCTCTTTTTACCTCTTCTCGTCATTTACATTTTTTGTGTGAGTGACAGAGACAGAGAGAGGGACAGATAGGGACAGACAGACAGGAAGGAAGAGAGATGAGAAGCATCAGTTCTTTGTTGCAACACCTTAGTTGTTCATTGATTGTTTTCTCTTATGTGCCTTGACTGGGGGTGGGGGGACTGCAGCAGACCGAGTGACCCCTTTTTCAAGCCAGCGACCTTGGGTCCAAGCTGGTGAGCCTTGCTCAAACCAG
This sequence comes from Rhynchonycteris naso, assembly GCA_037038555.1. Lineage (NCBI taxonomy): Eukaryota > Metazoa > Chordata > Mammalia > Chiroptera > Emballonuridae > Rhynchonycteris > Rhynchonycteris naso. The sequence goes on from CM072996.1 coordinate 18,562,957, forward strand.
ATGAGCCCGCGCTCAAGGTGGCGACCTCAGGGTCTCAAACCTGGGTCCTCTGCATCCCAGTCCAATGCTCTATCCACTGCGCCACCGCCTGGTCAGGCTCCATTCACATTTTTTACCTTCCAGGTGACTATGGCACTGGTGGTCCCATCACCTTTAACCTCTTCCTTTACCAGTTTGACACTGTTCATCCAACACCACACTCCAGACGATGGAAATAGTGGGTGCTCTGTATTCGGAAAATGATTCACAAAAGGTCTCATCTTAATATCTCATCACGGAAGTCAACCTTCCAAAATACCAAAGTCACCACTGCACTGAAGCCTTAGAGGGCCCCCTAAGCTTGTGCGATGAGACAGTGCCGTCCAGAGGGCAGCACTCACACCCTCTGGCACAGACAGAAGGGAGAACTGAGGGCAGAATGTCTGGAGAGCTCTTTCCAATCTCTGAGCCCTGTATCAAAGCTGTGTGAATGGCTAAGGACCTTGGAGTATAATCTTTTATTCTTCTGTATCTGCAGAAGTAATCTCTTATACATATTTTTCCTTTGTTTTATTTTTCTCAAACACATAACATATCAGAAGGATAATCATCCATGGGAGGCCCACAGTCCAGTCTGGGCTGCCAAAGTGTCACTTGGCACTTGACCAAGGGTTTCACAATTAGAATTTCCACAGCTCTTTGCTCCAAGGCTGAGGAAAGGAAGGCTGGTGGAGCAAAGAGCACAGGACTGCGGAGACAGGCAAGCCAGGGGTCAAACTCCAGTTCTTTTTCTCCCTTGCGAGGTGACCTCGGGAACTGAAGTTAATATTTATTCATATATTATTAATTCATTTATTCTATTTCCAAATATTTATTAAGTCCTATTGTATGCCAAGTACTCTGCCAACTTCTGAAGAATGATGAATAGATATACAAAAACATACACTCCATATTCTTCACAGAGCTTATAGTCATCAGGGCAAGAGATCAGAGTCTGGAGGCCATTGATAGAACTCTTGAAAGAGTAATACAGTTCTCCTTAATCACATACTTCAGAAGATGGAAGCATATTCCACTAAATGTGGCTTGTTGATGACCTCTGAACAGGCTCACTATATAGGAAATTGTTGCATTTTAAACACGAAGGGCATATTAGTATCAGGTACAACAAGAGACCTATAGAGTATGAAGTGTTAAGCTCTGCAGAAGTCACAGTTGTAACATTGTTTCCTACGTTCTCCTTTGCTATTGATTCTGCAGTATTCTAAAGGCGTAGTACAGTGTTTCCTGCTTTCTAGTCATCCTTTCTTTCTGCTTTATTCTTTTACCTCATTGCCTTCCATAACTTTTCATATTAACCTAATTCTACTCGATCGTTATTCTGCTGTTTCCTTTGTGTGTCTTCTTTGATTAAGAAAAAAGTCACAGATGAGTACATTTTTGAAACAAGTCATTACCCGTATGTCACTTCTCCGGAAAATTATTCATCCAATGAAGGCCATTTGAAATATTAAGGATATTTTTCTTTTCCTTGAGTTTCACAGCAAATAGAACCTGCTCTGAAACTAAAGGGACTATTAAACTTTAAATAAAAGTTCCTTTACAGAAATAAATTCCACTTACTAAAATGTCCTCTAACATTAAAGGAGAGAAAATATTACTAAAAGCATTGAGTTTGGAGACATTCTTAAAAATGATGTGCCTCCACCCAACGTACTAGTACCTCACGATTCCTTGCTTTCTCTATTTTCTGAGTTTAAATATTATTTTTCATCGTTAAATTTTATCATGCTTTTTCAACTAGGTAAAACTAACTCTCAGTCATTAATTATATATTTAAATGGATTTAATGTTCACCGCCAATCTTTATCACTACCATTTCTTCCTCCTAAGGCTATTTTTATTCCATCCCTTCATTGGGTTCATTTCTTCGTCTTGCATCTGTTTTTTTAATCGCAGGGTAGGTTTAGGCTGCAGGTTGAATTTCTGCATGTTTGAGGGTGTAGAGTTGTTAGCTTAATATTTCAGTGACAAAACTATAGCAGGCTATAAGATTAATGAGTCCAATTTTCTTTCTCCCTAAGTTTATGGAAACTCCGCTGTCTTCTGGCATGACGTGTTGCCATGGAAAAACGCAAGGCAAGCCTGAACTTTCTGCTTCTATGTTATTTTTGTTAGTAATAGTAGCAGCTATAGTGGTAGCGCTGGAACATAATATTTTTCCTAGCCTCTGTGCTCATCATTCTATATAAAAATTTTTTGGCGTAGGGTACAGCGATGTTTTCATCAAATCATCTTTATTTTATAAAACATTTTCTTATGTGATTTTTTTAAAGCACAGTCTTATCCTGGACTATGTTTCCGGTTGAATTTATTATACCTTTGGGACTTTTCATGTGGCTTTCACCTCAGTGAAACTTTAAATGTTTTGCTTATCTCTTGAGCTCTTCTTACACTTCTATGATTTAATATTTACTAAAATTCTTGCTTTTCAGATTATAGGTCATTATTATTTATGCAAGAAAGAGATCAAGGTCTCCGATTTCATTGACACTAACTGGAAAACTGTTTGCTTGAATCTTTCTCGAGTGATGTATGTTCTATTTGTTTGTATTTCATTCCTTGGAATTTTCTGTATCTACGCATAGGTTCTCGTGGTTATTTATTTCTGATGATCTTTTAATCTGACAAAGTACTGGCTGAACAATCTTGTGCATGGTGAGGGGTGCAGAAGTAGAAGATGGGAGAAGCAGTCTTTGAAAGTCGTAGGCGTTTTTTGTTTTGTTTTGTTTTGTTTTGTTTTTGTTTTTTTATGCATTTTTAATTGTATTGGTTTTCCAGAACACTTTCACCAAATGTAATGTTTGCCTTGCTGGAAGCCTTGGCCCGTTTTTTTCTGTCTCAGGTGTTTGGGAGCTCAGTTGGGCTCCCACACAAATTTTCCATGACAGGAGCCTTCTGACTTGTGATTACTATTTTCATTCTATACTTCACTTCCCTCTTTTTTAGAGAAGGAATGATAAGAGTGGGCCGGGGCAGGGGGAGGAATGGGTAGGCTAAACTATAAACACCTTTAAATGTCATTGTACAGAAGCTGCCCCTAGACCAGGAGTTTCCCACAATACTATTTCTCTCTTCTTCCAGGACCACTGGCAATCTTAGATTCTCCATGGGTTTCACAACCTGAGATTTTCAAGGATTACTAAATAGTTTTTTTTGAGGATTATGACACTTCTAGGAAAATCTGTCCCTCATTCCAGGTCCAAGGAGCATCCGTATCCTTGCTATGGACCTGGTTTCACATTATTGTTTAGGAATATATCAAAGTTTGTAGTATGGGGTTGTAACCATTTCTACTTTCAATCAAGATAGAGTAGATTTTAATTCTTTTTCTGTTTGTCTTTTTTTTTTTTAAATCCTTTTTAGAATATTTAAAGGAAAGATTCTCCAGTAGTTAAAAAAAATCTGTTCTCCAAATGTTCAGTGGACCTCATGCTAAGAACGAGCCTCAGTGCCCTTGCAATTTCCACTGTTCTGCTGCCAACTGGAGAAGAGCCAGGATGAATATGTGATGGGGAGGGCGTGGTCTGAAAGTCTTGCCTCTGATGACAGAACAGAAGATGGAAGTATGAACTTGCCAACCTGGTTCGCTCCTTCTAGTCACTATGAAGCTCCTTTAGTGAAAGCTAATCACTTAAAAAGACATATCCCGGTACTGGCTGATGGGCTCAGTGGTAGAGCATCAGCCTGGCGTATGGATATCCCAGGTTTAATTCCAAGTCAGGGCATATAGGACAAGCAACCACCTGCTTCTCCACCCTTCCCCCTCCCCTTCTCTCTTTCTCTCTCTCTCTCTCTTCTGCTCCCACAGCCATGGCTCAATTGGTTCAAGTGCATCAGCCCTGAGCACTGAGGATGGCTCTGTGGAGCCTCTCCCCAGGCACTAAAAATAGCTCAGTTGAGAGCATGGCCCCAGATGGGCAGAGCATCAGCACCAGACAGGAGTTGCCTGGTAGAGTCCAGTCAGGGCACATGTGGGAGTCTGTCTCTCTACCTCTCCTTCTCTCACTTGGAAAAAGAAGAAAAAAAATAAAAGTAAAAAATAAAAAAGACATATTCCTCCTTGTCTAAAATAAAACTTGAAAAAGGAGAAAACCAACCAAAACTTAGCTCACAATGCCCTTCTCTATACTTTGGACAAACTCTAATATCATATCACATAGAAACCATAACTTCCTCTACTGCGGGAGCCCCTGTGGGGCCTGGCACTAGGCACAGCACACAGGATGCTGCAGACAAAGGGCAGGCAGGTGGAATGTTGGGCAGATAAAATATAACATGCTCACTTTGTTAAAGATGGTGCTGCCCACATGGAAGCCCATCACCCAGGTGATATTATTTGCCCTTATGCTTGGAATGGGTGTGGGGGAAAGGCTGTAATGTAAGCAGGCTGGGTCGTTATAGCCAAAGGCTTGGTTTTAAGAGTAAGTTCTTCTCCACACCCTTGACTGATTGGATAATGTAGGGTGGTGCACTCTTCTGAGGAATCCCATTGTGCCTCGGATGGGTGACTTTGTATCAGAGACTTTCTTGTTTGTAAATTGGATTATGGGTTTGGATTTTTACAATATAAAGTGGGACGGACCAGTAGCTCTCTTGGTTCCTTGGTTCCTAAGTATAGAGAGCAGAGTAAGGCCACGTGGAGGCCAGGAAAAGCAGTCAAGATGGCGGAGTGCTGAGAGAGAAGCGAGTTTGTGCAGAGTTTGTGCTGGAGAAGGCGATAGGAAACAGAGGTGAATAAGTCTGGTGAGCTAGAAACCTTTGATTCTAGGAAACTCGGATAAGTCGGTAGCTTTGTGAGCACTGAATGAGTGAGTTTTGGAGCCCAGTGTGTGTTTTTCCTTGTCCGCCAGGTGCAAGCTAGAATTAAAGCTGATGGCTCACCAGTTTCTGGCTCTGTTGTTTCATTACCAACTGTACAAATCTAATGTGAACCTGCGTGGGCGAGGCGGCTGTGATTGTGGCCGCGACTACTGGCTTTGCATGGAACAATTCAAGAAACTTATTGTAAAAAATAAATTCCATCATTTCAAAGCTATTGCCCTTTTTTTCCAAACCTCTCACTGCTGTCCCATCCAGGCATTCCTTTTCTAGAGAGAAGCAGGGCAGCAGAATTTGGTTTGATGTGCATCGTGCCATGAAACAGGCAGAAACATGGTTTCCTTAGACCTGCAGTTTAAAGTCTTCTTTTTTTATTCTTTTCCATTTTTTGTTTAAGACTCAACCATCCAGTGTCACTGTAAAGCCAGTGGCCAAGGCCACCATCACAGCTGCCTGGCCCATGCAAGTTCCCATTAGATTCGAACAGTCGGTAATGAAACAATGGAGCCAAGAACTCTTGAGCCATCAGCTTTAATTCTAGCTTGCACCCGGAAGGCAAGCAAAAACACACACTGGGCTCTAAAACCCACTCATTCAGTGCTCACAAAGCTACTGACTTATCCGAGTTTCCTAGAATCAAAGGTTTCTAGCTCACCAGACTTATTCACCTCTGTTCTCCATCTCCTCCAGCACAAACTGGCTTCTCCCTCAGCATTCTGCCATCTTGGCTGCTTCTCCTGGCCTCCACGGGACCTTTCTCTGCTCTCCTCTCTAATACCTCAGGAACCAAGAGAGCGCAAGCTACTGCTCTGTCCCACTTTATAGTGTAGAATCAAAACTTCCAATCCAATTACACAAACAAGGAAGTCTCCAATACAAAGCCACCCATCCGAGGCACAATGGGATTCCTCAGGAGAGTGCACCACCCTACATCATCCAATCAGTCAAGGGTGTGGAGAAGAGCTTACTCTTAAAACTAAGCCTTACGCTATAACAACCCAGCCTGCCCACAGCCTGTCCCCGAACACACATTAATATCAATGAACTTCCATGTGGGCAGCGCCATCTTTAACAAAGTGAGCATAATATATTTTATCTGCCCAACAGTCACCAAGGCCTGAAGCAAGCAAGGAAAATGGAGTGAAAAGTTTAGAAGTGCTGTGCTCAGAATCTCCATCCCATCTCTGGAGGCAGTCCCTGAAAACCTGTGTCACCTTTTTGAATAAAATCATCTTCCCTCCCTTTTTCTTTCCTTCCTCCAAAGCTCTGGAGTGAACTTTGGGTGGGGCATCCCCCACCCCCAAATGACAGAACCTGCTAATTTAGGGACTGAATGCTTCAAAGGATGTTAATTCTGATTGGGTTCTGTGGTAACTGGAAAGTTAGCCACAGAGTGTGACTGGAGGTCAAGGGGGCAGCTTGAACTCGATTGGGTATCAGAAGGACATCTAACACTTAGGTGCTTTCCCATCAAGCAACCTGGTTTAAATCTCAAATCCTGACGCTGCTATTTTCTAGCCGTGTTATAAAGCAAATTACTTGACCTCTCCGAAACTTTATTTTTCTCATCCACAAAATGGGCTTAATAGAACCCATTTCACATGATCACCCACTCATAATAATTACTGTCTACCATGAAGATTGACCACTCAGTAAGTGCTAATTCATATACAAGAGCTCTCTCTCTCTCACTCTGGTGCATGCCCATCCATACACACATATGATTATTCACTGGGTACCAACTGCTGGACTCAGTGCTGAGCAGCTCTATGAAGTTGGCGTCTAGTACCAATTTTGCAGAGGACAAAAGTGAGGCCCAGATGTTAAGTAACTTTCTTGAGATGGGACAGCTAGTAAGTCAAGCCATTTATATTTGACCCTTGATCTCTGCCCCCAAAGCTCATGCTCTTAGCTGCTCTGTCATTTCTGCCGAGACACCCCAAGTTCTCTTCCGAACTCAAACCAAAGTCTATAAAATGACTTCACATCAGGTCAGCAAAGGGCCGTTGCAAGACAGTCGCCATACTGACTGAGCCACGGGACATCTCTGTGGCCTTGTGCGGGAGGCTCCCTCCCCTTGGATGCCTCTAGCAGAGAACTTCAACTTGTCACTCCCTCTGTGGAGGGTGTTCTGACTCCCTCTCCCACGATTCTTAAACAGTTCTATCAGCTTTTGTGGTCCTCAAGTTCTTTGCCATTTCTTACTCTCAGTAAGTACAGTGATACCTCGTTTTTCGTCGATAATCCGTCCAAAAACAATCAGCAAAATCAAAACTGACGAAAACCAAGGCAATTATTTCCATAGGAATCGATGTAAATCCAATTACTGTACGCAGTAATCACTTACATGTAATTGCAGTATTTAGCACTAGGAATCAATTTAAAAAGCACAAAAACAGTGGAAAGCAATGGAATTGTTTGGCTAGACACGTGGGTTGATGCTCACACAACGAGAAACATCGCCACACTGAGCAGGAGAACGCATGGTTTGCCCTTTGTTTTGCAAAATTAGCAGTGAGGTCACATGAGCACACCTACAAAATCCGTGACAAATTTTTCGTGGAAAATATTGACGAAAACTGAAACTTATGATAACCGAAGTCAGCGAAAACTGAGGCATTACTTACTTCTAATTCATAGAATTCTAGTTTTCAAGTTTCTGCCGTCACTCACTGAGAGCAAGGACTGTGACTTATGCTTACATCCTCCCCCTGGTGTCCAGAAGATCAGAGTAAATGCACGTTGAATGGAAGATTGGACGCTCAGCTGCATTTTAGCAAAAAGCAGTCACATAACAGACGTTAGGCCAACCACTTTCCGTATGTCCTCTGATTTAATTCTCTCCATCATCCTATAGAGTCAGTTCTGTTTTAAACCTCAGTTTACATAAGAGGAAACAGCCTGAGGCTGATAAAGCAATTTTCCACGATCTTATTTAACTGGTAGAGTGAGGAAATACACCAAACTATGACCTTCTCTGAGGGTATGCTTTTTCCCGTGCTCCAGGGGGAAGAAATGAAGTTTCTCTGTGACAGACCCCATCATTCCCCTTCAAATGCCACTGACACACTGACAGAAAGGCACAGCCACACCAAATGGCACCTCACAATTAGGGCTTCACTTCTTAGGGTCCATGTGACTTTCCATGCGACTTAACCTTTTTTTTTATTATTTTTTTTTCTTCTTTTCCAAGTAAGAGGAAGGGAGACATAGAGACAGACTCCCTCCTGCCCCCGACCAGAATCCACTGGCAACCCCAATCTAGGGCCAATGCTCTGCCCATCTGGGGCCATGCTAGCAACTGAGCTATTTCTAGTGTCTGAGACTCCACAAAGCCATCCTCAGTGCCTGGGGCTGATGAGCTCAAACAAATCAAGCCATGGCTGCAGAAGGAGAAGAGAGAGAGGGGAGAGTGAGGGGTGGAAAAGCAGATGGTTGCTTCTCCTCTGTGCCCTGACCTGGAATCAAAGCCAGGACATCCACACCCCGGTCAGAACATGGCTCTACCACTGAGCCAACAGAACATGGTCTAACCTTTCTTAATACACAATTGTCCTTCTCTGCTTCTTTATGGAAATGGCCATGTAAACCCTTGTCAACTATGTCTTTAACCAAAACTAGGATAAAAAATGAGATCTGAGCTGAATATACAAAAAGAGAAAATGCCAGAACAGGGGAAAGAGGACTAGAAGAAAGGCAAAGAGCCATGGAAGGATTGAGGAGAAAGGGCAGCTCCAGCCACCCCCTGCTGGTCGTGGGCAGCCCCGGAGCAGTGACTGTCTACAGCCAAGTGAGCGGGGGCCAGGGCCCTGCCTGTCTGTCTCTGAGGTCATTCCCCAAGCACACCCCCCAGGCTCTCCCGGATGTAACTGTCTCACAGAAAGGCACTGCCCCTGCCTGGCTCTGTGTCCTCAGGTCCCAGACGCTGAGCCAGCCTCGAGCTGACTCGGTTGTACCTTTCCTTGAGCTCCTTCTGCACTGGCTGTGTGCCCGTCCTGCCTACTCTCCATTCTGAGAGCCAAGCTCACCTCTGCAGCCTGAGCACACCGCACAGGGCACAAGCGACACAGAGGTGGCACTTAGTGAACGCCTACTAGCTTGAGAGGTACCAATGAATGAAGAAGCAAACACAGGTTTCAGAGTCACATACACATGAGGTTGGATACTAATTCTGCCACTTAGTCTCTGTGACTCTTTGGGGTTTTGCATCATCTCCCCAAACTTCTTTTTTCTTATTTGCAACTGAGAGTGATAGTTTCTCTGATTCAGCATTGCTGGAGGGAACGTAGGAAATAATACCAGTTAAAGTGGCTTATTGACTGTAAAGGGCTGACCAGTAAGTAGTTTGCATGACAATCAAGTAGTCTAACAACCCTCTATCAGAGCTGCTGTTCTTAGATCTTTCTAACCAGATACCCATTTTACGGGGTCTCTGTGAACACGTCTCCCAAGGCACACAAGACAAAGGTTTGGCTTATGTCTTCTGAGTCTTTGGAGGTAGCTCCTCGAGTCCTCATTGTAATCTACTGCATTTATTCATGATTCGTTTGTTTATTTATATTACCGCCTTCAGAAAATATTAATCATTCATTCTTTCCCAGGCTGCATGACAAGTTCAAGAGATGCCCCAGGGGACAAAGTAGTTATGGCTTTTGTCTCCTGATGCTTCTAGAGACAGGCATTGCGCAAATAATCATTACAATATTTTACTGTAGTTGTGATAGTGCTGAAAAAAATGGAAAGAACAGGGAAATATTGTATATGGTAGGGACAGAATTGTGTGCGCGCGTGCTTGCGTGTGCGTGCGTGCGTGCACGTGCGTGCGTGCGTGCGTGTCCTTGGTAGTGGGGCTAGATAGAAAGCAATGCTTGGAAATGGTGACAACTTCCCTGAGGACAAGCATGAAGGAGGAGGAGGAAGGAGATAAGTAGATCAGATGTCTGCATGGGAAGGCGTGGGTGTGGGAGGGAGGCAAGGGTGGTGAGACAGAAGCCTTCTCGGGAGAAGGGTCAGCTCTGCGGGACTAAGGCCACTAGGGAGGAGAGCACTTGGCACTTTGAAGGCTGGTTAGGGGACAGACAGGAAAAGATACCGTACTTTCTGAAAAGTCTGAAATCTGCCTCACTTCTTCCTATTGGCTTATCCTGATTTTCGTGGCCCCGTGAAAGAAAGGAGGAGAAGAAGAGGGAAAGAGGGAGAGGAGAGAAGATGGACAAGAGGAGGGGCGGGAGGAGAAGGGACAGGAAGAGGAGAATTTTGCAATATCTTACAACTAAATAGCATTATTCCTTATGGAAATTTCTGCCCCTCAGCACCTGGGGTCCCTGTGTCACTAGTGGTCTTGCTTCACTCCATCATCTGAGCTTAAAAAAAAAAAGATATGAATTGTCCTGATCTCTCTGCTCTTTAAATTCAGCATCAGAGTTCTGCTGCTTCTACTCAACTAAGTCTAACAAACCTGACGCATCCCCCTCCCTGTGACTGCTCTTCCTGCTCTAGGCCAGACCCTCGGCTCCCTCCAAACTCAGTTGTTAAGACAGCTTCTCCGTTGGCGGCCCATTCATTACTCTCCCTGGAACAACTTATGACTGATACTTTTAAGACCCGCACCTGATCACATCTTCTTCTGTTGGAAACCCTTTAATAGGAAGCTCTTGTCCTTAAGAAAAAACCTACACTCTTTCCTTGGCACCTGGACTAGATACAGAATTTGCAGGCCTCAATAAAAAATGAAAATGTAGAACTCCTTGTTCAAAAATCATTAGGAGTTTCAAGACAGTGATAGCACAACCTTAAACCAGACCCAAGGCCTTACTAACTGCAGGGCACGTGCAATTCTACAGGCTGCGTGTCCAGGAAACAGGCCTTGCCTGGCACAAATCAACCAGCCCCTGGCATCCCTCCGGTGCTGCCCAGACTACCCTTTACTCCCCGGTAAGCCTCGCGGTCTATCATGCCCCCTTCATGCATGTGTTGCCCCCTGGACTCTCTTCTCCTTCTGAGTTAACAACCTCTTATCCACCAACATTCATCCCAGATACCATCTGCTTCCTGTTCTGCAGGGTATATTCTGGGTTCCCACAGCCCTGACCCTCCTTTGCGAATAGCCGTTATTAAACTCCATTGAAATTACTTCCTTCATATTTTCTGAACAAGGCTTGAGTTCTCCGATGAAAGGGACAAGGACTTCTAACTCCAGACAATGAACACTTAATATTTATCATTTCTGATCTCTGTTGAGCACTTCCTTACTACCCTGAACTGACTGTATTAAATGATTTCTATGCGATCTCATATGGTACATGTTATTATAGTGGAAGTATGTGCGCCAACTCTGAGCTAATTCTTCTCATCTCTCCCTTCCTGTCTGTCTCTCTCACGTGCGTGTGTTCATTCTCTTGGGAGAAAACAAACAAACAAACAAAAATCCAGTAGCAGACTCAGAAAAAATTGTAACTTACGGCCTCTAGTTTTTTTTTTTTTTTTATAATGACTTTGGATACCTGAGTCACTAAAATATTAGTAGAAATAATTTCTAAACAAGGGGGAAGTATTGGCTTGTGGTACAGTGATGGCCGTGTCTGTCTTTGCGACTAGCTGAGAATGCCTGCAGAGAAGAAAATGTGCTCCTGCGTCTCCATGTCTCTCATCTTATGCGAGGTGTTCAATAATAAACCAGCATTTACTGTAACTACAGACGTGAGAGGACCCCTTTCTCCACCCCGAGCTGGCAGAACTTTCATACTGCAAGGACACGTGAACTTCAGGGACTGTGCTCTTCCTATGACTTGGTGTGACAGCTCCAACTCGAACATAAGTCACATTAGTACCATTTTGGCCGCCATGCCCCTCCAATGCCATGTAATTGAGACCTAACACTGGCTTTCCAGGGAGGAAGTTACATATGGAAGATTCAAGCCTTTGGAGTAGAAGTGGCCAGTGGAAAGGCCTCCGTTAATTTATAGGAAGTCATAAATCGGCAGGAGTATTAACATTGATTCCTAGTCCATGGGAGGAAAAGGCATGCTCTAGGCATGAATGAAAACCAGGCCACAGGCCTAATGATGATTTAAGACCTAGGCTCAATTATCTGTCCCTGGCTGATTGAATTTCTGGGGACTTTGCTACCAGGCCAGAAGGGAGGATTTTGCACTATCATAAATGAGAGGGATGCAAAATGTTGCTCAGGTAACTCTACATCACTGAGAGTGCCGAATCCGCTCAGGAGAGTAATGCCGTGCATAGCGTCGTTGACCGTGACCCTGCCAGTTAGCCGCAGCCATCGTGGTCCCTCAGGGTTTGTACTTGTAGAAGGCAGCTCACATTTAGATATTGATTTGAAACTGGAATTCTTAGCCTTTGGCCAAGATGTTTAAAACACTGTTCTTGTGGGTTAGAGACAAGGAAGAAAACAGGTGGAAATAGTCTATGACTTATTTAAGGTGGTGGTTACCCAGGTGTATACAAAAGTCAAAACTTATCTAACTGAATATTTCATTACTACATATTATTATATGTGAAATGATAAGAAAATGCCAGTAAAATTATTTCTGGAAGTAAGAAAAGGGTTATTTAATTATTAGAAACTAATTGCCTAGAAATATTACTATGATAATTTGCAATTTTTGATCAGAGAAAGAAGTCATTCCTGAGCACCTGCTATTATGGGTCAAGATCTATGGTAAATGCTAAAGAACAGAAGTCTTTGCCTTCTCAAGGCTCTGGGCCAAAGGAAGGCGGAAGGTGTATGAACAGGCAATTATAGTCTACCCTGGTGGGTTCTATGATAGGCGAAACATAGAGAGGGGCGGTGGGAGCAGAGATGACTGATTTAACCTGCTTGTAAGTCAACAGTAGATTCCTGAGGCTTAAACTATAAGTAGAGGGTTGGGGAGGGCAGCCAGAATAGGGAAAAGAGCTTTAGAAAAAGGAACAGACTGTCGTATGAAATAGCAGTTTTGTGTTTGGGTATTTCTTTTTAATTGTTATGAGTAGTTGGGTTGGGAGAAGGTTGTTGGATCAAAAAACATGAGGTTGGAAAGGGCAGTCAATGAGACTGGAAATGTTCAGAAACAAATTTTTTCCAGATGAGAGTTTGTCTCAGCTGAGCTAAAGGAAAGTGGACCAGAGGCTGTATCCACATGGGAACAGGGACTATTATTTTGTTCTGTTTCCCCACTGACTTGACAGAATAAGAAAAGAAGCTACTAAAGAGATCCTTGTAGAGGGGTGAGTGAGCTAGAGGGGAATTGGGAGAGCTGGCTCCCAGGCTGTTCTCTTTTATGAAACTTATTGTGTGACTTTAGGCACGTCTCTACCACTCTGAGCTTTTTCCTCACTGATTGGCTGGGGGTAAATGCTAGCTACTTCACAAAATTAGAATGCAAAAATATTGAGAAAGCAACTCAGATATTATTGAGTGCTTTTTAAAAACAATACATTTACTCATTAAGTGGATGAGAAGGGTAGGAAGGGGTTTACATATAAAAAAGGAGTCTATATGAAGTTCTTTCTGACTTTAATTTGATGAGCCTGGTGGATGACCCTACTAGTGGCCTATCGGGAGACATTAATAACCGACATTTGGCTGCCAGAGTAGAGGCACGAATACATCAAGCTGAACTTTCAGAGAAGATAACTATGGATACTCAAAGGAGAAAAGGATGGTATCGGGATATGTGGGCTGGTCAAGGGCAAGGGCCGAGAATGTTTTGTGGACTTGATGAATTTTGTGGACTCTCTGAAAGGTTCTTACAAACTTCCTCATTGTGGTGGGACATTGAAATCATGTCACATCCCCTGTTGTAGGGTCTCCACGCAAAGTGGGAAACAGGGCTATAATTCCCTGGGCACAGTCCAGGAGTGAGCATAGCGTTTGGCACTACTGAGTCACCCACAGGATATTAAGAGACGTTGACTGCCTCCCCTATGCCTTCACTGACCCGTCTTCACGCTCTGTTGAGACGCAAATCCTGTTTGTAAATGGAAGACCCCCAGCCCTCACAGGGGTCCACCATTGCTGTTCTGTGGGAGCCATCCAGTCCCGTCCAATTGATTGATTTCTCCGGATACGCCGAGGGTGGCCCTGGGGGAAGGGGTCTTGGCAAGATATCTCCCCATATTCTCAGTTCATTGGCCACTGTGCCTTTGCCAAGTTTTGCTTCCCGTTGCATTGCAACAGCTCGTTCCTTAGTCTGTCTCCTTAAGGCACATTCAGAGAATCTGAATGAAGCTTCAATCAGCTCCTGACTTCCCCCAGAAGGCGTTGTTAGGGAACTCGCCTACAAAGGCAGCCCGGGCTCTGTCCCAGACTCTGATCACCCTTTCCTCGTCTCCTCATCCTCCTCCTCTTCATTCAGTCACTCCCCAGCCAGTTTTCTCAGCATCCCCTACTGTCCTGGTCGCTGGGCAAGCCCTGTATGTCCTGAACAGCTATGCCAAGAATCTGCCCATCGTAGTCCTTTTCTGTTCCCTTCAGCCGTGAGACTTTTATCTAATTATCCCTGGACTAGGCAGCAGTTTTATTTTCTAGAGAAGAGCATCCGAGCTCCGGTCCCCAGCTTTCCCTGTACCAAAGATGAGACCCGCAGATAATGGAGCTGTTCTATGTCGCCTCCTGTCAAGTACCCCTACCAACCCAAAGCAAATTCTCCTCTGAGACAAAGGGGAGAATTAACTTGAAAGATCTTGCCCACAAGTCATACATCAAAGTAAATGAGGACAACCCTTGTGTGTTTCTACGACTTTCTTAAGCTGAGGGGTTGTTAGCAAACATTCCCTGAAACATCAACAAGAGCTCTCGTGATATGTCTATTTGAGCATGGGGACATCTGTGTATCAGCAGCGACCAAAATAAGCCCCATCTCTAATGAGGTATCTCCATCTCCACAGCTATCCCTCTAGTCTAGGCCACCATTAGCTCTTACCTGACTCATAGAGTAGTATCCCACATGGTCTTCCTGCCACCATGTTTACAGCCCTATAATCCACTCTTCCCTTGGCAGCTAGAGAGACAGATGAGATGTACATTTCATTTTCCCCTCTCCTACCCCCAAGTCAGATCCCCTTTAGGATAAAACTTAGACTCCTTGGTTCTGCTGACAAAGCCCAGCGACCACGTCCTGGCTTACCTGCACAAACTTGACTCTGCACTATTTGTCGCAGCTGCTCTGCCCAGCCACAGTGCTGCTCTCAGCTTCTCAAATTCCCAAACTGATTCCCTCCTCTTAGGAGCTCGTACAGGAGAAGTTTCCCTTTCCATGGGATCATTTCCCTGATTGTCATGCATGAGCCTCCCTCTTGTCATTCCCATCAAAGATCTTTAAGAGAGGCCTTCCTTAGTCACTTTATTGAAATTACCTGGCATATTAAGCGGAGCCATATGGAACTGCGGTTTTGTAGGTTGAATATTCACACGGTCATAAGGCACAACCTAATAAAAGCTCTGAGCCTATTTGTCTTGCCTGAATAGTGAGTTTTCCTACATGTTTGTGTTAGTCACCTGGCTTGTATGTAGTGCGCAATACTGTCTTATACAGAGTAGGTTTTTAATTAAAGGTAGTTGCTGGTTGTTCTCCTATTGTTATAGTTGTGGTTGTCATCATCATCATTATCATCATCATCATCATCCTAACCCATGAGAGAAGACAGAGAAGATGAGGAAAATGTCGGAACCGAGAAAACCTGAGCATTAAACTGGTTTGAGATACAGGAGACAAGAGGTCTAAGGTCAGAGCTTTCATTGCTGGCAAACTGTTTGATCTGAGATAAAGTAGTATGCTTTTGGAGTAAACACAAGAGTTAGATTTTCAAAGCAGACTTCCAAGAAACAAATAGTTTACCAAGTAGCAAGCTTTATCAATAACTTCAAAGCTACAAGTAATCCCAAGGCACAGGGAAAGCAGAGAGAGGTCCAGGACTGCCAAGGCCACTTCTCGGGCTTTTTCTCGCTATAAGAAGACTTGCTCTGACCCAGAGCTCACATACAGATTTCTAAACGATGGACCTCATCACCTACACGAAAGCCAGATCTTTTGGTCATGAAAAATCTCCCTCTTGTACTCCAGTAATTGCATGGATTACATGACATTTTTTAGGGAGTCATGTCCCATAAATCTGAAGATTCCACGTTTATTTACTGTAAGCAGTCCTAGCGTGATAAGGTACCTGCTTCTAAAAGAATCCCAAAGATAAAGACTCACCACTAACAAATATAATCCATAGTTTTTCCTAGAATTCGTAATGGCATATTTACAGGGAGATTTGACCAGGTCTCCCTCTCCCTTCCCCGCACACCCAGTCATCTCCAGGAAAGAGAAGGAATGTATTACAGGCCTGTGTAACCCTTTCGTCCCCCCATCTTGAGGCTACAATTCCCTCATCTGTGAAATGAAGATTTTGATCACCATGTCTGAGAACCCCCAGGGTGCTAAATCTTATGAACCCATGATAAGTGAGGTTATTTTGTGTCACTACACAGACGGGCAGAAGCTACATTCATAGCATGTAGTAAAAGGGATGCTCTTCGGGGTGGTGGGGGGCTGTCTTAAACTCATCACAAAAAGCTCCTTCCTACTTAGATTAGTGAGCAAGCAGAGTGTCGTGAAAGAAAGCTGCACTTGCGACTCAGAGAGGCCTGGGTTTGAGCACCATTCTAGAATTTAGTGGTTATTGGACTTTGGGAAAATAGCATCATGTGTCTACCCCTCCGTCTCCTCACCTGTTAGAATGCAGTCATAAGTTTTAATGAGATGATGCATATCAACACCTAGGACAGTGGCTGGCATAAAGTAATGGGCAGGGATGAAGTCATTCACTCATGCATGCCATTGCATGCATCTGCTCTTACACAGGGCCTTGCTAGTGACAGTGCCCACAGTGTACAAACAAACATAGGCCAAGATGATAGGTGTCAGGCTGGCAACAGTGGGCAGCACAGAGAGACCACCAGCCACTCACACCTCTTTCCATTCCTACCATTTGCCTCTAGCTTTGACTCATTGCACACATAGCGCCTGGAGAGAACTCCCCAAACTACAGATCTGAGGCACTCCTCTGCTTTATACTCCCCAATGCCTCCCAACCACTTTAAAGGTTAACCCTACACTCCTCAACCCCTTGAGCAAGGCTCTCAGGGAGAAGGCCCCAGAATTAGCCATGGTAGACTAAGTACTGGAACAAATACTCCTCAAATCTAAGCAGAATAACATAATGACAGTTTGTCATTTACACCTCCATCTCATTTGGGTCAGCTGAGGGAGAGGTGATCATCGTGGGCAATAAGTCAGAGCCCTCTTTTCCTTTGATCTCATGGGTCAGCCTCCTCCGGGTTCTCAGAGTTCTGTCTGCTGGAATATAGGAAAAGAGAGAAAAGATTGTCCATGGAAAGGTTTATGGTCCAGACCAGGAAGACATGCATATCGCTTCTTGTCCCTTTCTAGTGACCATTATTAGTAAATTCTTAATACTACTCCACCTAGCCACAATGAGGCTGGAAAGTTAGATGTTGGTGATAATTAGCATTCTCCATTCTAATCCCTTACAACTGTCACCGCAGTTGTCAGTTCTTCACTCCTACTTATCTGCCACACCAAGAACCACCTCTGTGCTTTTGACCCTGCTGGTCTCGGTCAGTAACACTTTAGGTAGCTCCTTTTCATCCTTCCACTCTGTTCAAACATGTCCTTCTCTTTAAGTCCTCCTTTGTTGGGCCCCTTCCTTACCCAGAGATAGAGCTAGCTGCTCATACTTCTAGTACCTCTTGACTTTTTCCACACTGTCACTGCACTGTGGCTTGTTTGTATGTTTGCCTGCCCTCTGGCTTGTCAGGTCCTGAGCAGAGGCCCATGGTAATGCCTCACTGTGAGCCCACCATCCTACACACGTCTCAGCCCTGAGGGAGCCCCCCTGTGGGAAATCGCAGTGACACTCAGTGTCCTCAGAGAGGCAGAGCTGAGTGCTAGCAAGCCGAGTTTCAAGTCAGACCGCCTGGGTCTGAAGCTTGACGAGTCTGTATACTGTTGATCAATTGCTTACTCTCTGAATCTCCAGCACCTCATTTGAAAAGCCAGAAGAGGGTCAGCTCTTGTATCACGTCGCAAAGAACTCATGAATTAATGGATAGAAAGCTCTCAGTATGGCACTTGATACAGACAAGGAACACTCAGTAAAACACTACCTATTTCTGTTATTGTATCCTTCTGACCTGTGTTGTGAATGGGGAGAGACACGCTCTCCCCTGGCTTCAAGCAGCCTTGTATTAGGGCAGAAAACCTCGCTCGGTGAACGAGTGGCCCCCACAGAGTAACTCAGATAAGTCAGGCCTTGGTGAGCTCCCAGGGCCCTGGAAGGGCTGCTTGAGGGATGTCTGGCAAGAGCAAGGAGTAGCTGACCCGGTGAGTGGTTTAGGCTGTTCAGCAGTATAAATGTGGCTCCAAGAAGTTAGCAGAAACTCCGAATGAAAGCTCCTACTGCCACTGAATGGAGGAAAGGTTGTTGTTGTTTTGTGTTTTGTTCCAAATTCAATTTATTTTCTTTTTATTTTTAAATTTAATTATGTATTTATTGGATGTATTGGGGTGACATTGGTGCACAAAACCATATGGGTTTCAAGTACACAAAGCAGGGAAGTGTCACCTGCCCACCGCCTCGTGCACCCTCCGCCCAAGCATAGGCTCCTTCTGTCCCCACTGAGCTGCTTCATTTCATCAACACAGCCCTTCGGAACACTGGCTAAATTCCCTGCTTAAGTGGGGTCTTCCTCCCTTCTCCCCCTTCCCTGGTTTCATAAAGGTAATAAAAATTAAACACTTGGAAACATAGACAAAGCCCCCACAGAACGACGGGTCAGTGTAGATATACCAGGTATATTTTCAAATGGATTGGTAAGGACGGGACGGTAGGTTTGGATATAAAGTTGCTATAAGCAGCACAGTGACTGTAGTTAAATCATTCGCCAAAATGGCCCTGCAGTTGATAAATGGTCTTCTCTTGACAAAGACCCTTTTATCCGGGTCAGTCTCATGTGGGGTGCTCAGGGCCTCCCCATCTCAGCCTCGGGAGGAAAGAAAAGGCAGGAAGTAGACTCTTGTCTCCAGCAGCACAGACGTTTTCCCAATCAAGAATCCAGGTTGTAAATCATTCTCTGTTTATGCATCTGGGCAATGGACACTCACTCCATTGCTCTGCAGGCATGACCAGGCCAGCGGCCCAATGCCAGAGTATGTCAGGGGAAGCGTCTTCCTTTACTACCTGGAGCTTCCTCAAAAAGCAAACCATAAACCAGAGAAGGCTGTTGGCACTGGCCCATGCGAGATTCTGAGGTATCCTAATGCTTCAAGTCCAGAACCAGCTGATTCCAGACCAACACCAGTCAGTTCCTTCTAAGTGTGAACCGCCCAGTTTTCAAGTTTCGGCTCTCTCTGTTGGAGAGGAAACATATAATGTCAACAGAAAGAGACTACATAAAGGATATTTTTCTTTCTTTTTTCTCTGATGCCTCCTCACCTTTTTTGTTTTTATAAGAACTTGGCAGAGCTGATCAATGAAGCAGATTTTTCCACACAAGCAACATAAGGATTCATTGTAAACCATGCACAGGAGTTAGCTTGACTATGGTGGCCTAGTTCAGGAAGATTAATTTACTTCATTTTTCTTGCTAAATTTTTAGGTATTTAATGCCTATAGAGATGAAAAATCTGTAAAGGAATAACACCTCTATTTTATTAACATTTGCCAAGAGGTCCTAGAAGGTATCTTTGTTCAGAGAAAGTTACAGCTCCTAGGAGTTAAGAACTTTGCTCAAGATCCCACAGAAAGGGTGCAGCAAAGCCACCAATCAATCAAATTTTGGCTTTTTAACTCTAAAAGCCCACTCACACCTGTAAATCTCCCTGCGTCACTGCCCCCTTCTTCAAAATGGCAGCATGATCTGCCTCTTGGGGTTGTTAGAAGTGTTAAATCTATTTGAATGAATCTATCTATCTGTACCTTTAATGAAATTCTACCAGCATAGAGTCTGTAGCCTCAGTTGTTTGGAGCAGTTCAAGACAACAGAACGTGGGGAGTGTCAAAGAGTAAAGCAGAGCCCCTAACTTCCCCACGCACCATTGTCACCCTGTCTAGGCTGGAAATTAGCCTTGTCACTGCACTAACCATGTTCACAGGACTAGTGTTGGGGCTTGATCATTAGACCTCTTTCAGTGGCTCCTACCTAACTGCTTCTCATTAAATGTTAGCTCAGATGTCACCTGATATCTTTCTGACCTTTGAGATCTCAGCAAAATTAGCTTGCCACATTCCCCAACTGTGTCACCGATGGATATCCAAAATCTTCTCTAATCCTGCAGCGAATCCCAGGGTCCCAGAAACCTCATGTCTCAGAGGGTCTTGCTTTTAGATGAGAATCTGTTCTATTCCATTAAGACCCCTCTGGGGAAAACAAAACAAAAAAAATTTTTTGAGTCTCTAAAATGTCTAATCGGACATATTTGAGAAGTCAGCTTTATTTTGTAAAATGTATAAAATAAAAACAACGAAAAATAGAATTTAAAAAATGAAGTAAGATCTAAGAGGGTAGCAGTTTCAGAAAGAACAGAAGGAACCCAGGGCAAGCAAACCTCCAATCCTTGGGAGCATTGACAAAGCACCAGGAAGTTATATGCAAGGGTTAAGTTGGGTCAGGGAAGGACTGTGCTTTAAATCCTATAATCTGCTTGACCAAGTGGTGGCACAGTGGATAGAGTGTTAGACTGAGACACAGAGGACCCAGATGCAAAACACCAAGGTCACCGGCTTGAGTGCAGGCTCCGCAGCTTACTTGCAGGGTCACTGGCTTGAGTGTGGAATTATAAATATGATCCCATGGTCACTGGCTTGAGGCCAAAGGTTGCTGGCTTGAACAGAGGTCACTGACTCAGCTGAAGTACCCCCACACCATCAAGGCACATATGAGAAAGCAATCAATGAACAACTAAGGTGCCACAATGAAGAATTAATGCTTCTCATCTCTCTCCCTTCCTGTTTGTTTGTCCTTACCAATCTGTCCCTCTCTCTGTCTCTTGCAAATATATAAATAAATAAATAAATAAATAAATCCTACAATCTATCTCCCAATACTGCAGGAAAAGCAGCATGGCCATTGAGCAGGTTGCTTGCTTTTGAAATCCCTTTCAGGCAGATGAAAGTTGTGAAGAGGCAGGAGGAGAGAGTTGTCCCTTACATAAAAACTCATGTTGCCCCTCTCAGAGGGCACACTCAGGACCGTTTCCACTTCCAGGTGAGCTTTGTTTCCTACTTGGAAGCCACCATAGTGTGTCAACATCTGACAATGGTGTCTGCTATAAAGATACAACTCTTTCATCAGAATTCAACAGACTGCATGACCCAGGCTAGGGCTTCTTAACAGTTTGAGGGAGTTAGAGTTCTCTTCCACATCTCCCCTTTATAAACACTTAGCTCCTGTGAAAAGGAAAAGTTAAATCATCCTGAATTTCCAGGTCCCTTTTTTTTTTTTTTGAAGAAGCGGGGAAGCGGAGAGACAGACTTCCACATGCACCGGCACGGGGTCCACCCAGCATGCCCACCAGGGGGCGATGCTTGGCCCATCTGGTGCATTGCTCTGTTGCAACCAGAGCCATTCTAGCACCTGAGGTGGAGGCCAGGGAGCCATCCTCAGCGCCCAGGACAACTTTGCTCCAATGGAGCTCTGGCTGCAGGAGGGGAGGGGAAGAGAGAGAGGGGAAGGAGAGGGGGAAGGGTGGAGAAGCAGATGGACGCTTCTCCTGTGTGCCCTGGCCGGGAATCGAACCCAGGACCTCCACACGCCGGGCCAACGCTCTACCACTGAGCCAACTGGCCAGGAGGACCCCAGGTCCATTCTTATAGAAGAGTTAGAGAATCACTCCTGATGGTTAGATTCTTTGACATTTGACATAGTTTAAAGATCTGTCTTGAGGAATAGAGTAAAAGTCTCATTCACTGAATGATTTCACCCTCCCCATCTGGCCTCTGCTTTCCTCCCTCCCAGTGTATGTGAAAGGTTATCTCACTAAGCACAGTACTTTCTTTTGGGGCTCCTGCATCACATATACACAGAGTGATCATGACAATAACAACACTTTTAACTAAGAACTTTCTATTTGACTACACCATTTTAACTGACAAGCATAACCTTACCGAAATTATATGGGAATTCTGAGTTAAATAATACTACCTTCATTTTCTAGTTGAAGAAACCAAGGCTCAGCAAGGGTCCCATGGACCATGAGTGACAGCACTTAGCCTCAGCCCAGGCTGATTTCAGAACTTTGATTACTTCATTATTTCTCTAGCTGAGACATGGCCAGTACCATTGGTGGAGACTGCAGCAGAGCTCATGACCTCTACCAGCAGAATGCTGACCCATCTAGCCTGAAAGACCTCCTTATCACCCAAAAGTCTGCATTTGTTCTTATCGGCAGCACTGAGACCAGAAGCTCTTCAGGGATCCTGCCCATTCAAGCCGTACAAGAGACCACTCAAGTGGAGCCTGTTCTGTCTCTCATCTCTCATGTCATTAAAGGTTAGGAGTTTTCCCTCCTTGCTTCTAACAACCACTTCTGATTAGATTTCTTCAGTCCATTGATACAGTTCGGACTCATTTGAGATATTTGCCTTGAGGTTCTGCCTTATTATACTCCTTCTTAGCACCTCCAGCTTTTAAAGATCACCTATCCTGGTCACTCCTCCTAATTCTTCCAAGATTCACCTCTGCCTTCCGGCCTTTCCTCACGCCCCACATATTGCTTTTATCTTTGATGACTTCAGCCTTAATCCTTCCAACATTCTGGTCTTTCAGATTCCTGATGTTCTTTATTTCCTGTGATCGTCTTCCCCTCTCCACTCCAGCCACATTATTTCAATTCAGTATACATTCTGCTGAACTTTGCTCTACTGCACTTCACAGATGTTGCATTTTTTACAAATTAAAGGTAAGACCCTCCACCAGCTAGAAGATTACAACTTGCATTATCGTGATACCCACTTTATTGCGATAGTCGCTCTATTGCTGTCATCTGGAACTGACCCCACAGTAGTTCCGAGGGATGCCTGTATCACTTTACAGGTCTTCTGGGAACTCACAGTAAACAGAACCATCTACATTCTCCTCACCCAGGACTCCTGTGTTTAACTTCCTTCATGATCCAGCTAAGATGTCATCGACCATCACAGCAATTACTTTTCTCAAAATCTTCAACGTCTCATTTTGCAATGATGCTTATTGTGAGTCCTATATACAACCCCAAACCTTAACAAGCTCAGCTTGCTGTCTTCTCCATATCTGCACTTAGGTTGCTGGGTAATTTGGGGCAAGGGAAAACATTCTAAATTGGAAACAGTCTTAATTAATTCTCCCCAACCTTAACAAGGCCATTAACAATGCCCAGGAGTCCCCATGGTGTTTCCATCAGTAGTGCTTCCCCTACTCTCTGAGAGAGCCATTTCAAACTGTCTCCTCTGCTCTCAGACACAGGACTCCACTTTTCCCCGAGTCTCCATATGACCTTGCCTCTCACAGAAGAAGTAAAGGCATCACTCAAACCTCCCTCAACTTCCTGCCACATATTACATCTCCAGCCATCCCTTCCTCCTCCTGCTTCATAAACTGAAAGGAATATCCTTTATCTTATGGAACTCTGGGTTCTGCTCTCGGGGACTTATCCCTGCTTGCCTTGTCAGGAATGCTACTCCACCCATCTCTTCCTCTCTTCTGTCTGCATGCCATTAGCATGAGAACATGGCACTGCTTCCAATCCCCAGGACCTCCCCCGGATTCCACACACGCTCTCTCCTCTCTGCCATGGAGAAGGTCCCCTGTTGCATCTGCATTAAATATCTCCTTTTCATCACTTCCCACTTCATCCACAGACCTGTGTATCTGGCCTCCCCACCTTCACACCCCTGAAGCTGCACTGGGAAAGTGGGCTGATTATCTTTTCCTTGCTACATGGACAGTGCACTCTTCACCGTTTGTCTTACTTAATTGCTCTACAATTTAGCACTGTTGTTCACTCAACGCATTGTCTTTCCTTGGCTTCTGGGACATTTATATTCTAGTCATCCTCCTAACTACCTGAGATTCACTCCTTTCTGTCTTGGGCCATCTCGTTTCATGTTTGTTGTCTTTATTATTGCTCTCATCCTCCCCTGTACTGCCTCCGATGTCCTCATGCCTCCTAACCCTGAGTTTCTCTTTCTGGTCAGTTTTCAGGGCTCCTGAGTTTTATATTCAATGATCTACAGGTCACAATGGGATGTCTCACAGGCATATCATATTCAACATTCATAAAACACACCTCTATCCTTTACTTCACCCATTCTGGAATATATCTACTTACACTGAGTTTTAGCTTTACTCATGGGCCACCACCTACCCTCAAACTCCAAGTTCCACACATGACCCTCCCTCCTGTGGAACTGTTACCCACATACCTCCATTTGATTAACTTACTTATATTTTTTCATCAGATTTACACTCTGGTATTATCTTTCATAAAGAGCCTTTCCTGACCCCAGGATCGGGTTGGGTACCCCTTCTCTGCGCAGCTGGGGTATCTTGTGATTTTTCTCTTTCATCTCAGCTACACTCTATTTTAATTTTTTACTTAGTTGTCTTATACCTAAAGTCTAGTTCATAACTTTGTCTTAAACACTTCCCCTAGCCTTCCAAACACAAAAAAAATGATCATTGAATATTTGTTGAATGAATGATTTACTTGGAAACTATAACTTTTCTATGAGTTGTGCAGTGACATACAAATATGTATTACTCAATGAGGGTATAATTGTTCTTTTTAAAGTCAACTTTATTGAGTTATAATTTCCATAAAAAAATCACAAGTAGTAAGTGCAAATGTCAATAAACTTTAACAAATGTCCATTAACAAACACACTATCATAATGTAGAAAATAGATTTCACTAAAAAAAAGTACCATTGTGACCTTCTGCAGTAAACCTCTTCCCCTCCCCTGACGCCCCTGGAAATGACATCCATTTCTATCACTACAGTTTTGTCTTTTCTCAAATTTTATAAAATTTGAATCAAATAGTGTGTAGTCTTTTGAGTCTGGTTTTTTTCTTTTTCATTTAGCATAATGTTTAAGATATATTCATGATGTGTACATTAGTAATTCACTCATTTTTTTTACTGCAGAATAGTATTCTATGGTATGTGTATACCACCATTTGTTTATCCATTTACCAATTAATGGATACTTTCTGTGTACACAATTACATTTCTCAGGTAACCACCTAAGAGTAGACTTGCTAGATAATATGGTAAGTGTATATTTCACTTCATAAAAAACTTCCAAACTCTTTTCCAAAATGTTGTTCATTTCCACTAGCCACATTTGAGATTCCAATGGCTGCATTATCAAATTTGGTGTCAGTATTTTAACAGTAGCCATTATAGTAGTTGTGTACTGGTATCTCTTTATGGTTTTAATTTGTATTTGCCTCACCACAACTGATCATGAGCATATATCCATAAACTTATTGACCAGTTGAGTCTTCTTTTGTGTCTATCAAAAATTTTGCCTTTCTTTATTGAGTTATTTATTTATCTTCTTATATTTCAATTGTAAAATTCTTTATATATTTTTAAATGAAGTCCTAATATGTTAGCCATACACATTGCAAATATTTTCTCCCAATCCATAGCTTTTCTTTTCATTTTATTAACAGTATCTTTTAAAAAGAAGAAATGTTTAAATTTTTGAAGTATAATTTTTTATTCCTTTATTTTATAGTTTATACTTTTTTGTAGTATCTTAAGATGAAGGTGAAGGGAGGTGAAGGAGGTTGGAGGAGGGATACATGGTGATGGAGGGAGACTTGACTTGGGGTCGTGAACACACAATGCAATAGACAGATGATCTATTACAGTTGTACACCTGAAACTTATATAATTTTATTTACCAACGTTATATCAATGAACTTAATTAAAAAAATAAATAATAATTTAAGTAATCTTAAGAATAAACTCTATGTTTTGTGTACTTGCAACTATAAACCTACTTTTGCCTCAGCCTAGATTTGATAATTTTACATTTTTGAATACTACATTTATTAAGTTACTTTGAGGATTGCTAGTTTTTCTTATGGCAGGCAGTTAAGCTACGTGCAGATTGGTTTGACTCCTTTGAAGTTTGCTTTGATATTCATTTAGAGTGGCTCTAGAATAGTCTTTTTTTTAGACTTTAGCTTAACTTCTAAGATGGGACAATTCTGGGCTCTCTAGTGAATGCATCATGTATTCTACAAGGGCCCTCCACTATAAATGTGGGAGCTCAGATGATGTGTCTGGGAATTCTCTGGCTTGAAATCCCCCCAGAACGTCTTTACCCAGAAGCTGCTCTTTGTTTAAACGTGAGGTTTTTACTGTAATACAGGTTAGTCTTCGGACAAGGATTCTGTGATACCCCTTTTCAGATTTCTGATACTTTTTCATTCCTAAATTTCCTTCTCTCAGGAACTCTTACATATGGATTTTAACCACTTTGGCCCCACCAGACTTCAGTCTCTGTCTTACATATTCAGCAAGACCACTCTGGCTCTTTGAGTTGCCTCTCCTATGAGGTATTCTAGAAATTGCCTCCAGGCAGAAATCCAGATGAGGCTGGGCTTACCGCATCTGGTCCCCCTCCTGTAGAAACCACAGTCCTGCATTACATGTTGGCCAGTGTCTAACAATTTTTATATTTTGTTCAGCATTATAGTTATTTATATAGGAGAATAATTCTGGAACTCACTACTCTGTCATAGCCAAAAGTGGAAGTACCAATATGTTTTTAACTGCTTCCAAATTTCTGTTCTCTTGTATTAAGGCACTTTCTTCTGGGTCAAGACAACGGCAGTGGGGGGTGGATTGGAAGGCAAGTGTCAACTCATAAAGGAAAAGAAATGAGAATATGATCTAGGGAGACATTTTATTTAGATCAAAGGAGAAAAGAATCCTGCCTCTTTTGGACCAAAGGTTATTGAGTGAAGAAGAAGAAAATGAGAGTGAGAGAGAGAAGGAATGGGTGTATTACAGTCTTTTCTCTGTAGGGTGAAAGATTATGTAGTGTGTGCTGTCACAGTCCCCTTTTCTCTACCTGCAGTGAACACTGAATGGAAAGTCAACAGGCCTGCCGTGACACAGATGGTAGGACTAAGAAGGTCCCAAGCACAGGCTGTAGAATAATAGCCTGAATCGTGATCCAAATTGGGACCACAAACAATTCTCAGAGGAGTATTTTATTCATACCAGTAAGCACTACAAAGCAGCAAGTCAGCAGGGAGGTTGACTGACTCAGTATGATGAAATAGACTAGCTGTATTTTCTTTGCATGTCTAAATTGTGATGTGAGTAAATTTAAATCCCTCTCCCTACAATGTGTGTGTGTTCGTGTGTGTGTGTGTGTGTGTGTGTTCCTTGTAGCCATCTTAGAAGGCAATATTATGATCCATATTTTAGAGATGAGAAATGAGGCTCGTGGAAGTTAGCTGGCTTGTGTAAACTGACACAGCTAGAGTATTTTACAAACTTCCTCTGTCCTTATGGTTTCCTCCCCAGAGATCAGGAAGTATCTGTCTCCCTCTCCCATCCCCTTTTGTACTTTAACCCTGGGGCTGAGTGTCTGTCCCATTGACACAAAATTAGATTCAAAATCTCTCTTACACCCTTCATATGTACGCTCTAGTTTGAATATCTTTTTAGCTTTGTGATCTTTATCTCTGAATGCTGTAGTATGAATTATACCCAGGACCATGACCTACATCCCATCAGTGAATATTGTTCTTCTAACTCCTTTCCCCATACTACTTTGCACCTCAGCCCTGGTCCCCGTCCACAACCAAAGCCCACTACTCATAGTATTCCACCTGTGAGGATCCAGACCTCGAACCAGGAGATATCTGGTCCCTATGGCCTTAATTCTTCCTCTCTTTGCTCTGATTCATAGAATCCTGCTTTGTCCCCAACACATTGTATTTATTTAAGCAACTTTAATTCACCTGCTAGAATCTCATATGCTTTGACATGTTTCATTTCAACGGAAAGCCACAAGGCAAGAATTGTCTGGTGCCCCAAAATCCAGTTTAGGAGATTTCAACATTCAGTTGGTACCAGATAAAACTTTAAGGTGTGCAGGTGCTAAGGGAAAGCTGTCTGCCAGGCTGTTAAAAGAAAAAGAAGCTAAGATTTTCTAAGCAGAGCACAGTATCTACAACTCCCGCCATTTTCCTGTTGCAGCCCTAAGCAGCACACATCCTAGACCACTGCATAATGGAATCGTGTAGAACTGGTCTTAGCTACGCAATTTCCTCCTGCAATACTGTGATTTACAATAAACATTCAGACAACCAAACTCATGTATCTCTCAGAGATCTTTGGATTCACAGTGCCTGGCACACAG
This sequence comes from Rhynchonycteris naso, assembly GCA_037038555.1. Taxonomy (NCBI): domain Eukaryota; kingdom Metazoa; phylum Chordata; class Mammalia; order Chiroptera; family Emballonuridae; genus Rhynchonycteris; species Rhynchonycteris naso. The sequence goes on from CM072996.1 coordinate 18,591,256, forward strand.
GTCCCAAACCCCTTGGCATTTTCTGAGCAATAACAGTAATGGGAGCATCTTTTGTTATTATATTTGGACTCTAGTAGTCAGTTCCTGAAAATACATGAGAGACGTCACAATGAAATGAGGGTCTTGTCATTCATAACCACCCGCTTTCCACCCCAACTGGTTTTACGTTTAAGGGGCAACCTTTGGAAAGCACCTACGAATGGGGGCTGGTTACCAGGGGAGCTAACCATGAACAAAGTTTTTATCCCAACCCCTGATTTTCAGGGAGAGGAAAGGAACTGGATGTTGAATCAGTCTGATGCCCAGTGAGCTTATCAGTCATGCTTATGTAATGCAGCCTTCATAAAGACCCAGAACAAGGGCATTTGGAGAGCTTCTGGATTAGGAAAATAGAATGCTCCTATGTGCCATCATGCTGGACCCTATAGTCCATGAAGACAGAAGTTTCTTTCTCAAGGATCTCTCCCTATGTATCTCTTTATCAGGGTGTCAATTTATATCCTTTAATATCTTTATAAAGAACTGGCGATCTAATGAGTAAATACATTTCCTGAGTTTTGTTCTAGCGAAATAATTGAACTCTAGGAGAGGGGTCAAGGGAACCTTTTGATTCATAGACAGTTGATGAGAAGTTCAGGGAACAACCTGGACTTGTGATTGGCATCCCGAGTTGAACAGGGTTATTAAAACCTCCAATTTTTATCCAGTCAGTAAGAAGCACAGCCTGGGCTTGCAATTGGGCTCTGAAGTGGAGGATGATCTTGTAGGACTGAGTCCTTTATGTGGGGAATCTGATGCTATCTCTGGGTAGATAGCTTCTGATTTAAGTTGAATTCCCAGACACCCTCTTGGTGTTAAAGAATTGCTTATTCGTGTGGGGAGGTGCACGAACATGAACATACACACACACACACACACACACACACACACACACACCCCACAACTGGGACTAGAAATCCTGTAAGACCCTACCACTTAGGAATCATACCAGACCAACCAAAACAGTGCTTCATTGACCAGATTTCTTTGCAGCCCAATTAATTTCTTTTAGGGCGATTTTCTTCCACAAAGGAGTATGTGGCAAATTAAGACAGCACGCAGAAAATTCAGAGCACAGTTTTGTCACAATTTCAATGCTCTGAATATGGGAGTTTCTTTTTCTTTGAGTCTCTAAGTTGTGGTCTTCTTTTGTTCTACACAAAGATGGCGTGGATAACCAACACGAGATTACCCTGTCATAGCAGCCATTGAGGGGCAGTCACTCTGAGTATCCAGTTCTACAAGACACAGTCATCAGGAGTTTGGAGACACATACGTGACTTGCATTAGAACTGGTGACATGATCTGTGCTCCTGGGATGAAATTTAGAAAAAGACTCTAACTTTACAGGAAATGAATCTGCTCTGCATAACTCTCTTAGTTCCTGCCTCTCTAAAGCTTCCAGGGGCCTCTCTGATGCCTCCACCATTTCTACCTGACACACCCTTACATTAGTGAAGCCCTGAGTATCAATATTACAGGAAAACTTCTCTCCAGTCACCACTTCCAGAAGAATGCATCGACTTTGAACCTGGACTTTGTGACCTACCTTTGTCATTCTATAGTTGTACATCTTCACCATAACACAGCCATATTGCACTATCATTACAGATTTTCTTATTTCTTTTTCTCACTGGAGGGCAGGAACTGTATTTTGCTGATTTCTGGGTTTCCAGTTCCTAGAAGAGCAGCACCTCTTTGGTGTTTAAAACATGAGTTAGGAAAACCAAGATTAAAAAGAAAATGACATAGCTGATGGGAAAAGAAATGAAGATGAAAGGAAGTTAAGGAAGAGAGAGAAAAAAATAAATGAATGAAAGCGAGCTGCAAACCAGAAAGGCTAGTAATTCCAGGTTCCTGAAGGAAAGGGTGCAGAATGAAGAAAATAGGCTTAAAGAGAAATAAGATGGGATTGGGAGGCCTCTGCAAGCTGATGGCAAGACAGAGCACAAAACAACCCCTGGTTTGCTTTATTATATAGCATATGCAAATAAGGGAGTCTCCCATACAAAGTTGCATATCTCCATGACAACTCAAGAATTCTCCCAAGTGCTGAAACCCTCCACCCTGCATAACTGAAATCAACCAACATCAGAACAAACAAAGGGTGAGAGGAAGGGCATGTAAATTGATTGCTTCTAGCAATTTAAGCAAGCAAGTGAAGTGGGGAGATGGGATGAGTGCAAATACTCAGCTTCAATGCCAATATGGAGGAGTGGGAGGAAGAACTTAGCCTTTTGCTAAGCCTCAAACTACAAGAGCATTGCTATTTGTAGTCTCCCACAAAAGCAGGAAAGTAAAAAAAGAAAAGAAGAGAGGGAGGGGAAAGAGAGGCAAAAAGGAAAGGAGGAAGTAAGAAAGAGAAAGTAAGGAAGGAATGTTGTTCTTTTATCTTTCTACTCAGAAAAGCCAACTTTAGCAGTCTACAAATTCTGGAGAGTTGGTCCTTCTTTACATGTTAAAAAACCATTATATGGGTTTATTGGCATTGGAGAGATAACTTTTGAAAGCTGAAAATGCAGAGTTGGAATAAAAAATAATAAAGGCAGGTACAGATGAATGAAATAATAAATTCAAATGTTTCAAAGGCACATTTCCAGAGATAGAAGTGGTGCGCTATTTCACACGTTCCGCTATGGAAATGGGGCATGGAAAGGTGAATTACCTAGGGTTCAAAGGCTCGACTTTCTACTAAGGTATCTGTCAAAAACTGATTTCTCCAACCAATTTTCATCAGCTTCATGTCAATACCACTCAGTAGAGAATGTTTTTGGCCTCTGGATGCTATCAGTCAGGGCAAAACAACTTGAGAACGGATCCAACCACAGAGATAAAGACTCTTAGAGAATGCTGCACAACAGAAGGTATTTGCCTGTACTTATACTGTGTGGAATTTTCAACACCATAAGTTAAAAATAAAAGAAATTTTCAGTAAAAAATAAAAGATTTTTAAATTGAATTTTCAAAAACTGAATAATCACAGCATAGTTTGTTTTCCATTCACACCAAGTAATTTTATTCATTTTTCTTTTTTTCCCTCTTTCTTTCTCTCTTTCTTCCTTTTTTTTATTTTTATTTTTTTAGATGAGAGGATAGGAGATAGTGAGGCAGACACCCATATATGCCCTGACTGGCAACTCCTTCTGGGGCTAATGCTTAAGTACTGAGCTATTTTTAGTGCCTGAAGCTGATGGACTCAGACCAACCGAGCTATCCTCAGCACCCAGGGCCACACTCGAACAAGTCAAGCCACTGGCTGCAGGAAAGGAAGAGGGAGAGAAGGGGTGAGGGGATACAGGGGAGAGGTGTAAAAAGCAGATGGTTGCTTTTCCTGTGTGCCCTGATTGGGAATTGAACCCAGGACGTCCATATGCCAGGCTGACACTCTATCTACTGACTGAGCCACTGGCCAGGGCCTCACTTTTTGGGTTGTTGTTGCATCCTCTGTATTCTTTAAAAACACAGATTCAAATCATTTTCTCCCTTGCTTCAAAATCTATCCTTGGATTCCAAACCTATAAGATTAAATGCAAAGTAACCCCCTTTATGATTTGACACTGATTTATATTTTAGGCTTTATCTCACACTACTTGCTTCCTTGTACCATATGTTCTCACAGAGTGGCCTCTTTCACATATTATAAGAAACAGCTGTATCCTCTTATTTTTTATATTGTTTCTTTTTCCTAGAATTCTTTTCTTGATTTACCTACCTATGCCCTTCAATATTTTCCCCTTTCTGGAAGACAGTCTGGCATAATGTACACAGGAATGTGAACTATGGAATCAGCCCAGGTTTTGAATCTTCTAGGTAATCTCTGCATATCCCTTGGGAATTTATGAACAGTCTTAACATCAGGTTGTTCCTCTTCAAAACACTGGCCCCAAGGAGTTTCTGGCATGATCCCATAAAATAATATCTTTAAAGGACCAGCATACTGTGTTAAAAATAGTGTTTAGTATTATATCCCTTTTCATATTATCGTCCTTATCATCATCATCACCAGTATCTCAAGGTTGTTGGGTTAAATAGAATAATTCAAGTACAGGTGTTAGCATTGAAATTAGCGCTGAGAGATCAATGATGGTAGTTATAGCCACCATTATAATAATTCTCAATATTACTATACTTAATAAACTACACTTGTTATTAAAACCTTTCCTTTGTTATTCTTGCCAATGGGATCTATACCTACCTTTACCACGGTAGTTATCCTAACATTTCATAATTATGTGTTTATGTACTCTCAGTCTATGATGTACTCAAGTGCAGTTCTTGCTCTGGTTGCCTATGTATCCCTAGAGCTCAGTACCACATGAGCTCTTAGCAAATTCATTTCCAATGAGAAAACAGAATTAATGGTGCATACTAAGGTATCTCTGCTCTATTTATTTTTGTTATGTTTTGCCTATTTACATCCTCTCCCATTTTCTAAATGGTTGTCCAAAGTGAGGAACATGGTCTATGATCACTAGAATGGGACAGAGGACTCCAACCATTGTCCCTCATAGCACCATACCCTCAGACTGAGCTAACATGTCTTCCTTAAAAGTCATCTAGAGCTTCTAATACCCACAGACAGTCTTTGAGTGCAACTAGCGGGATCACTTTGGAAAGACTTGGAGACTACCCATGAGTTTTCTACAAACACTCATTACCAATTCTGGGATGAGTTCACAGGAACTCACCACAGGTCATTACATGATTCCTTCAGCATTTCAGAATTTGGAACCACCATCTGCTCCACGGAAAATTTTAGAGGAAATCAGATTACGGTGGGGAACATTGGCCAAATAGATGAAAGGGAAATAAGTGTATTTAATAAATACTCAGCTTTGTGGCTTCTAGAAGTAGTCCATGTTTCATCTTCTATCAGAAAGGAAAGTTATTAACTCTTTCCAAACCTCACTGAAGCTAACCTCAGAGCCAAGGTTTAGGTTCATATTCCATACCCAAATTAGGTATTAGTGCCCCCCAAAATAAGGTAAATAACTCGCAAAAATATTAAATTTTACTTCCTTCCTAAAATCAACATATAGTTCTCAAGGAGTCTTTTATAGGAATTAGTAAGAGATTTGGTATCAGGCAGACCTGATTTCCAGCCTTGGCCTCAATACTAGCATAGGTTCACCATCTGAAGCTACTTTTTCTGACCAATAAAATGGGAGCAGTGGTTTTCATAACATTGTAACAAGGGATGATTGTGATATGTTGGTCAAAATGCTTACCACAATACTAAGCATTGCAGTTGAACATTACCTTCCTTCTCATTTTCCCTTGGCTCTTAGAGTAATCCTCAAAATAAAGCCTCATGAGTTTGTGTTGTGAAGAATCCAAATATATACCAACCTATTTCTTTTTTTTTTTAAGATTTTATTTATCTACTTTAGAGAGAGGATAGACAGAAAGAAATGTGGGGAGGATTAGAAAGCATCAATTCATAGTAGTTGCTTCTCATACGTGCCTTGACCAGGCAAGCCCAGGGTTTTGAACCAATGACCTCAGCATTCCAAGTCGATGCCTTATCCACTGTGTCACCATAGGTCAGGCCCAACCTATTTCTATACTAATTCATAAAAATGCAGAGACATACTCTATAAAGTAGAAGAATACCATTCATATATACCCATCCCTGGCTCAGAGGTATTGTGTTGTTGCTGTTGCAGAAGAATTATATTGTACAGCATACTTGATGTACATGGATTGGTTCAAATAAAGCCTATCAGGTTGACTCAGTGTCCATAAAACCATCTCAGTTCATGAGACAGATTCCCCTAATCACAAGCTTTTAAGCTGCATTATTGGTGTTATGGAAAGGTAGACTCATCCTGCCTATAAATGTTGTTCTTTACATGTACTGGTGATGGTGGAGATAAAATCAAAGTCATTATTATGCAGAATATTATCAATTTATGGAAAATGAAATATTGAGATGCTAAGATCTCCCATCTAGTGATTACCTGCCCCAGGATTCAAACACATATCTATCCTGTGCCAGTATCTATCCTCTACCGCATTGTATCATATGAAGCGGCTTAAATACAAATTCTGTAGATGTGCAAATGATGGACATATTATTGTAATTTAAGATTTAAGGAAAAATTTGTATGGATGTGGCATCTGAACTGGTCTGAAAAGAAAGGGGAAACGTAAAAGCACAAAGTTTTAAATTTCTAAGCATACTTCAAGGAGCCAACTCAGGTGAGATCACGAATCCTGAACTTCAACCAACAAAAATCTTTTATATTTTCTGCCTGCATTTGATTTATTGCCTGGAATTGAGTCCCAGGAATATTCCAAGACTATCAAATAAAAATCATCATTTTGAGGGAAACATCAGCTTAGTAACAAATTAATCTGTTAAAACATAAGGGGGGGAAATACATCATGTAAACAATTCATTTTTACTGACCTGTATTAGCCCTTAAAGTTTTCCATTTCCCCAGAAATTATTCTCTTTTTATTCAGATATGTTGGCAGGAATATCAAGACTTAAGCCAAAGAAAAGGGACTGGCCAACCCTCGTTAGGCTGCGATTTCAATTAAACTCTGTGAAGGAAAAGAGAGATTTGACAGCAAGTGGGTTACAGAAACAGGAAAACATTCACCCCTGAGCAAGCAGCTTGGTCCTCACATAGCCTAGCTAGTTAAAGGGTAACAGAGTCAACGGGTAACATTGACAATGCTGAAGCATGTTGCCAGACAGAAAGGCCCGGGGTACGAAAGCAGCCCAGTTAGTTTATGCGAGTGCTGATCTTCTCTGAGCTTGAGTCTCCGACCTCCTGGTCATCTGCCAATCCAGCATCAGCTTCCAGCCTTGGAGACACAACAGTCCGATGTAGGACGATTTATTTTCTTACTATTTTTTCATTCCTTTCCTGACTTCTCTTTTTTCTAGTATAAAAGTAAAGAAAAATTAATGAATATTACTAAGTAGATAATGTGGAAACTGAATGTAAGAAAGAGGAAATAGAAGGTAAAAGTTGTCAATGCATGAGTGGAGACATCTTTGATGCAATGTCCAAAGGAAATAAAGGGAAATGAGACACAGGTAAGACAAAACAAATAAAATGCATATGCCTTGGAACAGAATTCTTATCCGTTAACTAAAGAGCTAATATACAAGGGGGATGTTAACCAGGAGACAGGGTTGAATTGAACTCTGTTGTGCATTGACATGGAGTTATCTTGGATGACATTACAGTCTCCAAACCCTGTCGTAGACCCAGGGCAACAAAATGGTTGAGTGTGTGATTTGGTGTCAGATGGGACTGGACGAAAAATAACCATTTAACACCTATGCACATTTAAGTAGGTTACTTAAACCCTGCAAAATCAAGTTTTCTTATCTCTAAACTGAGAATAGCACTATTTATTCCATATCATCTCTGTAAATATTATATAATATCATGTATATAAAGTGCTTAGCACACTGTCCAGCACACAGTCAGCTACTCATTTAATTAATCATCTTTAATGAATTGTTCTTATGAAAGGTGGCTGAGATAATTTCTTGATTTACCTGGGGATTTCACTATTAGCCGCTGCTAAGAGAAGTACACTGAATGACGTGTATCCAGATAGTTTTCTGCTTAAGAATCCCACTTACTTCTGTGAGCACAATTGGCACAGCAAATGGGCATCAAAAAATAAGTCAGTTTTAACTTGGAAAGAGTGCACGTATAGCTAATATAACTATTGTGTAGACCAATATAGAATATGAGCTCTAAGTTATACGTACTATATAGGGGGAAATAGTACAGTTAGTAGAAAATAGCTATATATAACAAAATAAAGTGTCAGAAAAGATAGTAACACTAGACACAAATACCTCCCCCTCACACAAATATTTTAAGTAAAAAAAAGAATCTACAGGCCTGACCAGGCAGTGGCGCAGTGGATAGAGCGTCGGACTGGGATGCAGACGACCTGAGTTCGAGTCCCCGAGGTCGCCAGCTTGAGCACAGGCTCACCAGCTTGGACCCAAGGTTGCTGGTTCGAGCAAGGGGTTGCTCGGTCTGCTGAAGACCCGCGGTCAAGGCACATGTGAAAAAGAAATCAATGAACAGCTAAGGTGTTGCAACGAAAAACTGATGATTGATGATTTTCATCTCTCTCTGTTCCTGTCTGTCTGTCCCTATCTATCCTTCTCTCTGACTCTCTCTCTGTCCCTGTAATAAAAAAAATACTAGCATATTAAACCTAACACTGTACTAAAACTAATAAACATCATGACCTAGAACAATTTATCACAGAGAATCATGTTTAATTTACTAAGAAAAGAAATCTAACAAGCATGATTCGTCAGCATATGAGCAAATTAAAAGAGAAAACAAATAGATGTCTCAATAGATACATAAAATTTGCAATAAAAATCAACATTTATTCAAAATAACTCTTTTAGCAAATTACCAACACCAGGAAGCTTCCTTAATGTCATAATAAGTAGCTATCCAAAGCCAACTGCAAATACAATAATGATAGAACATTAGGAACTTTCTATTAAAGTAAAATAAAATAATAATATAGTCCCCATAATAACACTACTGGTCAACTGGATGTCCTAATTAGGCCATAGAAGAAAATTTGAAGCCCTTAAAATAAACAACTCAAGGACATATGAGAATCTGGCATACAGAAACATGGCTTTCTAAATCAGTGATAGGAAAAAGAATACTCAATAACTGGCATGATTATCCTGAGGACCCTGGTACAGATGAGCAAGCCTTTGTCTAAAGCAGTGGTTCTTAACCTGGGTTCTATCGAACCCTAGGGCTTCGATGAGTCGGTCTCAGGGGTTTGGAGAAACCTCTGCCGCGGAGGCCAGAATAAAGTAATACTGTAATTTGTTGTGAGTTCATGCACTTTGTTGGTTTTGTTCTTTGAGCAAGGTGATGTTCATGCACGGCTCATTTTGTGCACCAGTAAAAAAAGCATATACCTATGTCTTGAATTTGGAAAAAAATCATATTTTATTTATCATGAAAGAAGGGTTCGGTGAATGCGCATATGAATCTGGTGGGTTCGGTACCTCAAAAAAGGTTAAGAACCACTAGTCTAAATTAAAACTGCTAAGTCACTGGGTATACATACTTTAAGTTTCATTATCTACAGCCAAATTGCTCTCCGAAGCAATTGTACTACTTTACACTCCCACCAGCAGGGTACGAGCCTTCAGTTTTCTCATGTCTTTAGCAACAGTGGGTGTTGACAGATTCCTTAATGCCTGTCAAACTATTGGATGTGAAGTGGTGTTTTGCTCTTGATTAAATTTGCATTCCCTTTATCACTAGTGAGGATAATCATTCTGTTATATGTCGTTGACTCTTCTAAATTGTCTGCTCTCATCTTTTGCCCACTTAAGATTTATATTGTTGGTGTGTTTAAACTGACATGTAATTTATCTCTCTAGTCAGGATTCTAAACTATGTTGGTTTTATATGTTACAAATATCTTTTCCAAGCCTGCTATTATTTTCTTTAGTATGTTTCAGAGAGTACATTGTAGAGAGCAGTTTAATTTTTGTACAAAAAAAAAGTATGTTGTACAAAATCATATGTAAGTATGGTTTACATGACAGTAACTACATATATTATCTATGGATACATTTCATAACAACCATAGAAATGGGGCTGTAAAACTTATGCTGCTGATTGCCTCTAAGGAAGGATGAGATAGAGGAAAAGGAGCTTCGACTTTATGTTTTATACTTTTTAAACAAATACATTGAATGGTGAATACATTTTAACAATTATAGTCAGGAAAGGCTTCCAAGAAAAAATTTGACTCTGCCACCAGAAAGTAAGCCATAGGAGGAAGAGATTTTTGTTTGCTTTTCTTTCTGTTCGTAGAGTAGGGAAAGCACTTAATCACCAGTGGTTCTCCTCTCACATGTATTGAAACTTAGGGTGTTTCCAAAACAGAGGGAAATGCAGAGAAAATTTAGACACCATCAAAATTTCAAGAAAGGTCAAAGTACATCAGGGTCATAGATATTAGACATCACATGCATGTAATGCACACATGTGCATGCATGTGCCTGCACACACACACACACACACTACTTATGCACAACCACAACAACAAATTGCCACAAATGCTAAAGCTAAGGTTTTCTAAAGGCTAAAAGGCTAACATCTTGTTTCTCCAATCAGGGACCACTTTGCTTGTATGCCCAATCCAGCCAGCACTGTCAAAGGTAAATTGGCACTTCTTTTTCCTTTTTTAAGATGAAAGGAGGGGAGATAGTGAGACAGACTTCCTCGTGCACATCTACTGGGATCCACCCAGTAAACTCACTGGGGGAGATGCTTGAGTATCAAGCTATTTTTAGTGCCTGAGGCTGATGTGCTCCAACAGAGCTATCCTCAACACCCAAGACCATGCTCCAACCAATCAAGCCACTGGTTTCAGGAAGGGAAGAGAGAGAGAAGTGGGGGAGATGGTCGCTTTACCTGTGTGCCCTGACCAGTAATCGAACCCAGGATGTCATACAGTGGGCTAATGCTCTATCCACTGAGCCACCGGCCATGGCCCAAATCGGTACTTCAAGTCACTCTACTAAGTTGCCTTCTGAACTCTACCTGAATGTTCTCCAGAGCTTCATGCAGTTCTTCACTTAACAGATATTTAATAAATTTATTAGGCTCTGTACTAGGTTTTTTAGATATACACACTCTCTTAATCCTCAAAATAGGTCAGTACTTTTAACCTCATTATATAGATAAAAATATTACCACACACAAAGTTAAAGTGTCTTTTCTGAAGTTACACAGTTTATAATTGGTGGGGCTAGAATTCAAACCTAGGTTGTGAATAACCCCAAAGTCAAGCTCTATAAAGAGACCTACAAACACAGTTGCTGAGTCAGCTTCCACAGTAACCACTTCATTCAGAGCTTCATACCAGACACCACGAAAAGAATCAAAAATATATAAGATGCAGTCTCCACTGCGGAACACGTGGGATTCAGTAGTGGGCTTACCTCATCCGAGATATAAGAGTCCTCTGTATACAGGGAAGTTATAATTAAGCCGTTCTCCAGCCCTCTCCAGGCTGAGAAGCCTGCTGCCTTTCATCTTTGCACATAAGTCATATATTCCAGGCCTTTGCAGTTCCCACCAGATTCCCGCATCCCTTTTGGGTTTGAAGGCCAAGAATTGATCACAGCCTTACAGTGAAGGAAGGACCTTTATTGTCTCACACCGGCCAGAAGTTCTCATGTGTGATGTAAGGGAATCCCCGACTTGGTCCAGCCTAGAGGTCTCAGTGCAATTAATGTTGTTTGAAAGTTGCAAGAAGTAACACCTAAAGCCTGCCTGTTGATGGCCAAGCGCCAATGACTTTTTCAGATGTGTTGGAGTATTTCCCCTCCTGTGTCCGCGTGCGTGCCTGCTGAGCTCATCTGGAGCAGGAAGTGGGATCCGTGAAACACCGGCCGGAAGGGTAGGGAATGTGTCCTCCGAGCATAGCTGGAAGGATTCAGCTCAATTTCTGGATTTGCTTCGTCTACTAAAACTCTGAGTTTAAGAAAGGGGTTTTCATCTGTTTCTTTTATTTATTTATTTATTTGTTTGTTTATTTATTTATTTATTTTTATATTGACCGTGACACTCGGGGGAAAAAATAACCATCCAATGAACCATAGAAGCAATTTATTATAGAATACCCTGGTGTGACATTAACTGTATGTTCTTTAAAAAAGGGAACAGGACAGAGAGTTGCCTCAGTGCCCCTTGTGTGAGGTGCGGATCATCCTGTTTTCTGTCTGCCTGCGCTGGGTAGAGGGAGGCAGAAGGGGGGTGGGGGAGGGGAGAGGCACGGGGCCGGGGGTGGGGGTGAGACAGACTGTGGTTGCTGGCACGTAGTGGTGGTGACTGCGGAAGGCACACTGGACGGCAGATGCCAGCTGATATCTGCAGAGTCAGCAGACAGAAGAAAGAACCAGGGGAAAAGTGGCTCCGAGATGTTGAAGCTATGGGGATCCTCAGGCATCTCCCAATCCACAAGTCCCCAAACCTATTAAATAGCAGTGTCACCTGAAAAACTTTGACAATACTGATCCAAAGAACAAAGACTTTGACCAGCCTTTCGTACCTGACCACATCTTTGGTTATCCCCAACTATCACGTTTTATCTTATGCAACACAAAACTTCTGCTCCCTTACAGGCATTAGTTTCATGCCTTCACTCATGAATTTCCTCTCTTCTCTCTCTCTCTCTCTCTCTCTCTTTCTCTTACACACACACACACACACACACACACACACACACACACATCTTTAGTCTATAAGGTTTAACCTCTGTGCCCCTTATAAGAAGTCTTCCCCAACCCAGCTATCTGGGTTAGGGATTTTTCTCTTTGCCTCTGTAGCATCCTATGATTTCCCCCCATTAATCCCTCTATCAGATTATACTCACAATGCTTCCTATAAATTTACTCTATTTCTCTCCACGGTGTGAAGCTCCTTAGCACTAAGCTTAATTATTGGTGCATTTCTATATTCCAAGGATAAAACACATGACCTGACATTATAAGTACTTAAAATATTTGTTGGGCCAAATCAACTTCTCCTGAGATAAGTAGGCGGGACTAATTCTTAATTACTTTACAAGAGATGCCAGAAACCCAGCCATTCCAGTACAACCCTTGTTTTCTGCTTCCCTTAGCTACCCAGGGCTCTCTAAAAGCTAGGTGACAGATTTGTGAGCCACACCCTGGGGACAGTCAGATAATATATCCTATTTGACTAGGTATTCTGCGTATACATGATTATTGAATCCTTACAAATACCTTGAGATGGAGATGTTATTGTGTCTACTTTACATTTAAAGAAATGGGCTCAGAGAAAATATATCTAAGCCTACACAGCCACCATGGGGTAGAGCTATGGTTAAAATCAGATGTGTGCCTTCAAAGACTATACTTCACCAGTTGACATCACAACTACGTATCTAACTATTGTATAGCTGGTCATAAGCAAAAGTCAGAAAACAAAAGACAACCTCAACAAGTAGACCAACATACCTCCTACCTTAGAAGATTCCAAAGGTTTAGCCTAAAACCCTGAGTTTTCTCCTTTTGAACGTCTGAGTCCTATGGGGCAGACAGGTGGTAAAGGGAGGAGACACAGAAATTCAAGCCAGCACATTTCTCTTGGGGGTTAGCCACATAGGTCACATAATGTCCTAGAAGACTCTCTGTAGATAGTTACTTGGTAATAACTATCCCTTCATCAGCCATAGACCTATCCAGTCGTAAAAAAGGTCAAGGTTATTTCAACTGCATTTCGTGCAACTCCCTCCCGCCCCCCCCTCTGCTGGTGGCACTCTCCCCACCCCCCAGCACAGCCCAACCCCATGCTGCAGAGATCCTCATATTCAGCGTATTAATATAATCTGAAGTCACAAGTTATAAGTTCTAGTCATAAGTATGTCAACTTTTTTTAAAATTTATTTTTCAATTACAGTTTACATCCAATCTGATTCTATATTAATTCCAGATGTACAGCAAAGTGGTTAGAAAGTCATGTACTTTACAGAGTGGTCCCCCCACTGCTTCAAGTACCCACCTGGCCCCGTACCTGTTTACCTCGATGTAATGGACTATATTCCCAGTGCTGCAGTCTACATCTCTGTGGCTCTTCTGCGGCTACCAATTCACACTGCTTAGTCCCTTCACCTTTTTCACCCAGCCCCCCAAGACTCCTTTCCTCTGACAGCTGTCAGTCTGTTTTCTGTATCTGAGTCTGTTTCCATCATGTTTGTTTATTTTGTTCATTAGATTCCACATGTAAGTGAAATTATATGGCATTTGTCTTTCTCTGAATGGCTTATTTCACTTAGCATAGTACCCTCTAGGTCTTCCCATGCTGTCATAAAAGGTGAGATTTTCTTCTTTTTTATGGCCAAGTAGTATTCCATTATGTAAATGTACCACAGCTTTTTTGTCTACTTGTCTACAATGAGCACATGGACTGTTTCCATATCTTGGCTATTGTAAAAAGCACTACAATGAAACTAGCAATTCATATACTCATGCAAATCAGTGTTTTGGGTTTCTTCAGATATATTCCCAGAAAAGGAATTGCCATGTCATAATGCAGTTTTTCTCTGTTTTGTTTTTTTAAGGAATCTCCACACATTTCTTATAGCAATTTGTCAATTTCTTGCTTTGTGATCTCTGTTGAGAAAAAGAAATGAGCATTTTTAACAAAACATTTTTCATATGCATTTTTCATATTATAGTACACATATTTTCCTTAGTTCTTTTAAAAAATAAAAATGCCAAGTATTGAGGATCATGGAGGGAAAGCGTGCTTTCATGCATGAATGGTGAACACTTCCGGGGTGGGGGTAACTTGATCACACCTACAAATATCTAGAAAAGTGTGTACACTTCGATTTAGCAATGCTACTTCTGGGACTTTTCTAAACACGCGATTATCAAACCGTGGTCCACCAGCCAAATCCCGCCTGTTAAACTGATTATGTAGAGTTGTTTTTGGCACACAGTTACACCTATTCTATTGCATGTCACCTGTGGCTGCTTGTATGCTACAAGGGCAGAGCTGAGTCATTGTGACAGAGACCACATTGTCCACAAAACCCCAAAACATTTATTATCTGGACCTCTATGGGAAAAGTTTGCTGATTCTCATGACAGAGTCATGAAAATGTCACTGAGCCTCTGCTGATTCAGTTACATGGGCCATCCATGTGCTTCTTCAAAGGACAAGGTTTCCACTATGTTGTCCCCAGCCCATGACCATGACATCCTAAGGTTTTCAGGTCCAGTGATCTCCACGCTCAGACCGTTCAGCTCTTTTGGGGGGTGAAGGTCAAGGCCTGTAGGGGTGCTGTGTCTGAAGTGGCGGCTCCACCAGCTGCCTGGCAGGAACGCGGCCTGTATCTCACTCTAGGACTCATCACGGGAGTCCCGTTCGTTTCTCCTGTTGACCTACTCTGCAGTAAAAGTCCTCATTTTCCTTCCTTCTCTGAACCCTTTGAGAGCTTCCAGATCCCTATAACAAAGACAAATAAGATTGTAAAGCTCATTTCCCCGAACACAGAACGCCTGTTGCCTCTGGGGGTAGACCTCTCGTTCCAGTCCAGGACAGGGAGCCACATTCTGGCCTCAAAAGTAAATCATCCTCCCAAGAATGATCCTGGTAGATTTGAGATTTTTTTTCCACTAGAAAAAAGAAAAAAAAGTTAAATATTTAACATGGCACCCTACTGTACATGTATTTGTTTTATAATTGAAAAAGCCAACAAGGTGATTTCAGAAATAAAAGCAGAAAAGGAGAAAGTCTAGTTCACAAATGGTTTTGAGGACCAGTTCAGATTAGGCAAACATCTAGCCCTTATAAACTCCAACGTGCTTCATAGGTATGAGGTGGAATTATTCTTAATACAATTTAATATTCTAAAACAAGTGAGGATTGTTACTCATATTGCGAAAGGGATCTTTATAACCTGCAATAATTTTATGTAAAGAATTAAGCTCACCCAAAAGCAAATCCCAGAAAAAACGATGAACCCGACAGATAAGTAAACGTGTCTGTTATGCATCATTTTCTCCCCAAGCAATATCACAAAACTTTGACGAGCCTCGAAAACAGATCAGAAGAGAGCTGTTTTTTCTAATGCAGCCCAGCCCACGAGGGATTCCCAAATTCACCACCAAACTGGACCATAGGACATCTCAGTAAGACCTGTGAGTTCTGCAGAATTGACAGAGAGAGGGAGCTTCCAGCTTCATAAGTGATGGAGAGTTGACACGGGAAGTGAACTTAGGAGACGTGAACCCACTCCTCATTTTCCGTATCAGACACTGCTTGTAAAAGGAAAGAAGGGCTTTGTTCATGGTCACAGACAGCACATGGATAAATGGGCCTAAGTTCAAACTCAGATCATCTGCCTCCAAAAAGGAAACACTTCTCCACCCTCTTTCCCTCTAAAAAAAAAAAAAAAAAAAACAATCAGGATGTAGAGAGATACACCTAAAGAAGGCACCGAAGATTGTAGGTTTTCTATGGGGAAGGGGGCTGCCGGGACCTCCTGAGGGCTCTGAAGAACCCAGGTCACCCTGCACTGAGCAGGGGGCCCTGAGTGCTCACAGAGGCCAGGCCCTCACACCATCCATCACTCCCTGCTGAGTGGTTCCACTCTCCAGACCTCCCCTGGACTCCACTTCCTGACAGGTTGTATATCGTTTCCGTCTCCCAGCTCAGGGTTCATTTTTCTCCCATTTATGGTGCTGCCTTACCCTTTGGCTGAACACTAGCCACACTTCTGTTTTGCCTGATCCAAACTAGGCTATAAGCACTGGCACCCCCCTTCCCTATGGGTGTTCCCCCCACTGCCACCATCAAAACTTTTACCCTCTGAGTGGGATCCTGGCAGGACAGATGGTGACCTCCCCGCATGGTAGCAAAGAGAGGCTCAGACTCCTCTGCCGCCCTCCCCAGGAGCACCCCTTTTCTGAGCTGTGCTCTCACAGCTGGAGCCTCGGCACCCACAGCATCACCAGCAGATGGTTCACATGCACCAGGTAGATGTGGGCACCTCTTATTCTGGCAGGATATGCCCTCATGCTCGTCTTTCATACCACTCGGCAGTCAGTCAAAAGATCCCTCGGTTTTGAAAATGCCTCACAAGCATAGATTAACTGACCAGACTTGCCAACTCCAAATATTTTCACTCTACCTCCCCAGCCTCTGGGTATTTACCCAAACCACGCCCATACTCCATACAGAACTCCAGCACCAGCTCTGAGTCGGGAAGCTGACAGAGCTCAGGAAATTCCAACTTACCCATCTTGCCATCTGGACCCCCCCCCCCAGGAGATTTTCTAGACCACATGACTCCCTCAAGCAGAGTCTCAAAGGAGCCCTATTTCCAGGACTTTGAGAGAAGCAGAGATGATAAATGTAGAATTTTAAATTTAGAAAGATGAGGACTTAAAATCCAGAGCACTCCCTGGGAAAAAACACCTAATCTTCTAGCCTTGGGCATTTTACAGGTAAAATGAGGTAATAATACCTGCATGCGCTATTATTAGGATGAAAGATAAAGAATGGATGCTTTCAGGGTGATACCTGGCAGACAAGAAGTGGCACTTACTGATCATTTGATGTTTGATGTGGTAGGACTTACAAACCCTGTGAGTTGGTCTAACGGCTACCATCCATTTAAAGATGGGGAAACAGAGGCACGGAGAGATTGGGTAACAGGTTCCAGACCATGTGGTGAGAAGGCAGATATCTGACGGCAGAGCCTGGCCTCTGATGCCCACACTGCCCTGCTCTTGATACTTGCTCTCATGGGACAGCAGTTTCAGTACCGCCATCACACCAAGGAGGGTGGTCAAACTGTTCTGAATTAGAGAGCCAGGTGAGGACACATCTCTACTCTCTGCTTCCCTAGGTCTAACCCCTGGGCAGTTTTCTTAAATTTGGACAAACAAAGTTTTATATGGGTTTTACACTTTCTGGAAATAATAATAATGCCCTATCACAAAGAGTTTTGTACGTCTTTTTACTTTTTCAATAGTTTGGGGCCATTTGTGGAATTAAACATAAAATTCTGGGAACAAGCACTCTGCGTGGAATTCTTGCTCCACCTCCCTCCTCTGTCTTCCCTGCAGAAGCCGGCTTCTCACCTGTAAGATTAAGCTCACAGCATCTTAACTCAAGGGAGCGCTGGAAAAGCAAAGGGTGATGCTCGGGTTCTCTGCTCGTTCTAAAATCCTCACCATCTTTTACTGTGCTGTCTGTGACAACCTCTAACAGAGGGATTTGCCGAGACAATGTCCCTTTGGAAGGAAATAGGCACAAACATTTTATAAACTCACATGGTGGTGAAATTACCTAAGCTTCTGAAAACTGGCACTGCCATCCCCCTCTTCTCTTTAGCAGAAATAGTACAGTCTTAAACTTGTTCAATGAACCTGTTGGGTGGCAGTTGCTATTGTTGGGTCTTGTGTGAGGCGACAGAACTGTGGAGATGAATGAAGCACAAAGCCCGGAAGGACATACCCCGCCATGTGATAAATGTGTAAATGCTGGAATTGCGTCTTAGGGGAAGGAGTAGTTAACTCTTAGGGGAATTAGGAACACTCTCAAGGGGAAGGCAAACTTCTGGGTGGGATGTTAATGGTTGAATAGGTTGGACAAGGGTTTGGGGGTGGGGGTGACGAGTGTCCAGGACTGGGAAGGGCCTTCCATGCAGGAGGAACAGAGTATGGGGGGGATATACGGGTATGAAGTATCAGGATGAGATGGGACAGTTGCTAACACTCCTGTCCGTTAAATTTACTCCTGCGAGGGACAGTGCTGAGTGGACAGAACTGAATCTGGAAGGCCCTCGAAAGCCAAAACTTGGGAGTTTGGAATTATATTTGCTTCTGTATTCAGAATGTGCAGAAATGTCCCATTGCCCTGGTCATGTCCCTCTTGGTCCTAGGAGTCCCTGGCCCTCTTACACCTGGTCCTCTAACAAGACACTTCTCCCTCCACCAACTAACCCCATGCAGGTCCTGAGTCAGAGCTGACCCAGCTCCGCACACCCACCACCACCCACAAGGCACCTGAAGTGCTTACTGCAGCAGAAAGTGGGAGCAGCTCCCCTGAGCAGTGGAAAAATCAGCTGCTGAAAGGTTTATTTCCCTGCTCAGAATATTTTTACAAAGCAAACCCACAAGGCTTGTCACCACGCACTCAACTATTTTTAAGCTTCCTGACCAGATCTTCGGGATAGGCCTTTGGGGACGGTACGTGGCGGCAGGGAAGTGGGAGTTGCTCTTGGCTTTGGGGAAGCCGGGTCTTCTGGGAGTGCTGAGATTTAGTTTGGCCAAAGAACCCTTCTGAGGGGAGGGCGAGGGGGTGAAGTGAAAGCAATTAGCCCTCTTGTCTGTGTGGCTTATTCATCTTCTGTGACCAACAGGAACTCTAACCCCTTGCCTTCCTAGAGCACAGGGGCCACCAAGGGAAATGAAGCAGGGGTGTCACCTCCTTCAAAGCCACTGTGCCATGGATTCAGGCCATAAACCAGGCATCCTTAACCGGGTTTGTGCCATATGTGAGGCCTGGGTCATGACTCAACCAAACAGATCCCTCTCTCTTCTCATACTGACCGGAGCCTCAGCCAGATGGGGCTGGTGGGCGGATGGCTGAATCGCCCGAAAGGGCAAGGCTGTGTGGGTGACAGGGCATTCTCAGAGTTTCCAATAATGATGTTCCTTAGCTGCCGAGTTCCCGCAGCCGGTCTAAATGCAAAGTCAAGTGAAAATGATCCAGGTTTTTCTGGGAACTCAGGCTGACTTTGTCATGTTTTATCTACATAACGGTGAAATGTGGTTGTTTGTTAAAAAATAAATAAAGGAAGTAACAGCACATTCATCATGCAAAGCAGGGGTCCTCAGATTTAACTGGTGCGATAATTTTTTTAAAGAAAGAAACTAATGCCAGATTGAATTTTTTTTGGTGTTTTAATAATTTTAATAGTAGCTTGTGGGTATGTTTTAACAGGGTTTATAAGAACTGTATCCCCTTTGTTTCTCCAAATAACCTGGTCGTTAGAACAAGGACATTTTCTTCATTTTACAAATGAGGCAAGTTATGCAAATATCTAAATGTTGCAAAGTAAATATCAAAATGCAGTTATTCTGATCCTAGATAAGATTATATAAATATATTTGGTACAAAGTATGCTGAAAAATTTTAAAGAGTATGTTAATTACATGACAAAGACTTCTCTGTAGCTCAGAGAGGTGAAATAAATTGCCAAATAAAACAAACACTGTCAATAATAAAGCCAGGATTTCAAACTAAGTCTGTCTGGCACCCACTGTGTGGTTTTTCCTCCTGTTTATAGTGTTCCTTATGCTCCCCCTTTTTTTTCAACATTTAAGTTTAACATTGTGTTCCCCATCTGACACGCTTTTGAGGATTGTGAGAACGTGGTGTACTTACCTGCTCTGGGAGGAGCTCTTCTCAGCTCATTTCTTTATTCCTTTTCCCAACTTTTCCTCAATGCTTCTGGCCCCCTTGTCACTGCCTCTCATGCCGTCTAGCTTCCTCTGGTCCTGTCCCTCTCACGCCCCGAGCGCCTCTCACACAAACATGTCCTATTATAAGAGAAGAACATGGTCACACATAAAGCAGCTTCAAATCAAGCATCAGGCATTACTATTCTGATAAGTGAGAAGCCATTACCCTCCCTAGTGGCTGTCTCTCTGCCTAGCCCAGGCTCTCCGCAGTACTCCTGGGACCTCCCAGAGTCCTTGCTTTCAGAGCCCCCATTAGTTGTATTTAGTCATCTCAGCTAGACAGTGAAAGTTACCTTACTCTGTTGAGCAAAGCACATTAGCTTGCTTTTGTCAACCTGACCCTTCCCTTCAACCCTCTCCTTCTAATCAGAAAGGAAAAAATCTCAATCCATGGCTCCGTCTTAAGAACAAAAAAATCTTTTCAAAGGTCCCCAGAGGGCTTCACTAACTTGTCCTATGTCCTCCCCAAAACCACTGGCAAAGGGGATGGACAAGAAGAGACACACAGTTTTCTTCTAGAGCAAGAGATAGGATAGTGCTCCCTGAGCCTTGGGGGTAGGGGTGACATCTGAAAAAGCTTGGAGTTGAAGGTGCAATAAAAATGAGGAGAGGTCTGATCTGTGGTGGCGCAGTGGATAAAGCTTCGACTTGGGAACACTGAGGTCGCCAGTTCAAAACCCTGCACTGGTCTGGTCAAGGCACATATGGGAGTTGATGCTTCCAGCTCCTCCCCCCTTTCTCTCTCTCTCTCTCTCTCTCTCTCTCTCTCTCTCTCTCTCTGTGTGTGTGTGTGTGTGTGTGTGTGTCTCCTATCTAAAATAAAAAAAAATGAGGAGAATGGATGTAGTGGACCTCCATTGGTCATTGGCTGCTGTAACAATACTCAAATCTTAGCTGCTGCTTTCACAAGTTTCTTTTACACTTACTCATCTGATGTGGGCCTGGTGGCTCTCCTACATGGTGCTCCTTCAGGGATTCAGGTGTCTGTATGCCTTTCATCCTGTGTTTCCCTGTGTGTGACCACAACTCAAAGTCTCCTCTTCCAGGTGCAGGGCTGAAGAGTTGAGGGGAGGTACATTTGGGACTTATCCACCTCTCCTGGAACTGGCTACATTACTTCTGCTCATGTTCTACTGGTCAGAAATAGACACACAACCAACCCAAGTGCAAAGGAGGCTGAGAAGTGTTGGAAAGAACAGGGGTAGCAGGTTATGGCACAGTGGGCATTTCACAGAACCATGAGTATGTCTCCTTCAAGAGAATCTTCTCCTGCAAAACGTCACTCTTCAAGGAAACAAATTGATCAGAAGTTCTGATGTTACAATCTCTTTTTTTTTAATTTCTTTTTATTTTATTCATTTTAGAGAGGAGACAGAGTGTGTGTGTGTGTGTGTGTGTGTGTGTGTGTGTGTGTGAGAGAGAGAGAGAGAGAGAGAGAGAGAGAAAGGGGGAGGAGCTGGAAGCATCAACTCCCATATGTGCCTTGACCAAACCAGTGCAGGGTTTTGAACTGGTGACCTCAGTGTTCCCAGGTCGTCGCTTTATCCACTGCGCCACCACGGGTCAGGCCCACAATCTCTTCTTAGATCTGCAACGGTCCCATACCAATTGTTTCAGTCAGGTTCAATGTCTAATACCTGTGCCTCCTTCCTGGCCTAACCCCCTTCCTCCAGCATTTACTTAAAATGTAAATACAATAGTGCAGCATGTAGAGAATTTTTTTCCCTGTCCCCTAAAGAAAACACCAAGGATTAAAGTTTAGTTGTTTTCTTATCTCTTTTTGTCTGCTTTGATTTAACATCTCCATGTAAGTAATACTCTAACAGATCTGTATCTCAGAAGTCCGTTTCCCAAAGTTAAAAGAAAATTCAGTTCTCCATCTGTCTTTTTTCAAATAAAACTCTTCCTCATTATTTTCTCTCTGCTTTGGCAGACGGACAAGAACGATTTCCTAGTCTTGCGGTCTGTGTCTCCATGACTCGGACTTGCTGGAAGTGGAGCTAAGAAGGAGAAAATTTGGATGGTTTCCAGTTGAATTCTATGGTTTTTCTTCCTCTTGTAGCCTCTTGCCTCCAGAAAATTCTAGGGAAATCCAGTGTGGGCCGTGGCTGACAGGAAATTGAAAGTTCCAATGCTGTCCCCTGTAGAAAGCAGGTCTTGTTACTTAGACATAGTCAGTTAGTAGAAAGGAGTAGGTCCCTTTGCTTGGGTTCAAAGATCCAAAGACAAGCTTTGAATGCACATGAGAGTCCAAGACCACAAGTTAGAGACTAGAAATTATAAGAAATAGTCTCTAATTTAAAAGAGTTTTTCTCCACTGGATTTTGAGTTTTCCAAAATATGACATTTTTAATACTTTCCTTTCATAACTGAAATTACTACTTTTATCAACATCAGGCTGAAGTTAATCAGGTTTGCACTTCTGTCCCAGGTGGCCATGAACTAGCTCTGGGACCTTGAGCAAAATAGTCCCCTCTATGAGTCTGAACATTAGATGGACTCAGGGTCCTGCTCCATGTGAGGGAACATGTCTTGTTTGCCTCTGGGTCTTAGTGCTTAGCACGTGGTCTGATGCTTGATATACTTAGTCATTGTGGGATGATTAATAAATGAAGCTTTATTAGTCTTCTCAGCCTGTCCTAACAAAACACTACAGACTGTCTGGCTTAACCAACAGAAATTTATTTTCTTATACTTCTGGGGAATAGAAATTCAAGATCAAGGTATTGTTAGAGTTGCTTTCTAGTAAGTCCTTTCCTTCTGGCTTGTGCATGACAGTCTTCTTTCTCACTGTGCCCTCGCATGGCCTCCTCTCTTCCAAGGTAACAAGGGAGTGAGAAGGAGACAGAGACAGAGATCTGGTGTTTCTTCCTCTTCTTATAAGGACATCATCTGACCTTACTTGTTCCCCTACAATTACAGTGACATTAGGAGTTAAGTCTTTAACATTTCAAATTGGGAGGGTTGGGGAAAGGATAATTCAGCCTGTAACAGAGATTTTTTTTCTTTAAATCTTATAATAGAGCAAAGTTATCTTAATTCATTATATTACTATTATAGAAATTCATATGGACCCTACATGCTATTCTCATATGGTTTATTATCATCAACATTGTCGATTGTAAATAATTGTCACTGCAGTAGTTCAGAAACATTTGGATAATTGAGCTTTAAAGACAAAGTTATCCCGATTTTCACCGCAGAGAGGGTCTTCAGTTCTGTTCACCTATTTCATATGGATGTTGTCACAGAACTTCAGCCTAGATCTCTTTGTGTGCATACTGACAAAATTTTTCTATCCTTGAAATAATGTCTTAAAATACCTATAAGTTAATTATGAAAGTTTACTGCACTTAATCTTAGCCAAAAGGCTAAAAGCGATTAATTGTGAAAGTTTATAAAGACATTAAGAATTTACTAAAATTGAAATGTGTCAGCGGTTTGATTCAGGAGGACATCACAGTGGTCTGGAAACTTTCACATTCTATGAAGCTATAGGGTCAAGGTTCCGGTCACAAACTGATGTTGGATATAAAGGAAGAAAGAGAGAGAAAGAGAAGAGAAGGAGATAAGGGCAAAGTACAATATTCACCCTGTTGTAAAAACTGCCTCTAAAAATTTAAATTTGGTCTTATATCTTTAGATATGTTTCCTGATATTAATCAAGGTTGCTCACATGACTTGTATTGTGGAACCATTTACATTCAAGTAAGATCCAGGCACAAAATGTCATAGAAGACCTTTCCTCATTATCAAATGAAGGTGGTCAAAGTAATTATATTAATAGAAAATATATAATTATTGTATTAGGATTAATATAACATATTCAAATTTTTAACATTTATATAAGAGTAATTTATTATTATCGCTACAAATCCTGTCTGAAAGTCTGCTGCATTTACTGAAAATCTACTATATCTCACATGCATTTCTTGTCATCAGGAACTCTAGCTGAAACTGCCCTCCAATATTTTTGGCAGAATATATTTTACTTTAATGATATATCTATTACTTTTCAAGCTTATCTAAAAGTAGACATTCAAGTTTATCCTTGAGGGCTGACTGTGTACTTTAATAAACCTTTTGTTTCTGAAAGATGAAGTCAAAGTCCCATTTTAAGACAGCGAGAAAATGAACTGGTTGTTTGCACAGTAGGATAAAGTTGGCCATCATTGTGGGTGGATAAACAGCTCTGTGGATTATTTTTCTTTTTGTCAAAGCTGTTGTGTGATTTTCCCTTTCTTGGGGAGGTTCAGACATGTTCTGGACAAGATGCAGGGAGACTCATGGTAGTAGTAATACACTCTTAATAATGATTTCTTGGGCCAGAGAGTTTGCAAATTATTTTGCACATTTTAACCCAATTGATTTTTGTAGCAACCTAATGAGAAACAAATTATTAGTGTCCCCTCTCTACAGAGGAGTAAACTAAGACATGAGAAGTAACTAGACCGGGGTCACATAGCTATAAGCAGCAGGACCTGGATTCAAACTCAGGCATCTTGATGAACATTCCCACTGGGAAGAGAGAAGCTGGCCATTGCATTACACTGGCCCACTGAGGGTGGGTGAGCAAGGTGGTGGAGGGAAAGAGAGGATAAGAAAACAGATAGCCAGTTGGGAGCCCAATTGAAGGATTTCCAGTCCTAAATATTCTTGGGTAGAGTTTAAGCTTGGTCCGTATTTTACTGTAAGTCATCCTAAGGCTACTGGAACTTATTTATAAAATATCATATTTTATTCACCTATGTATTGAGTGTCTAGCCTTGCTAAGTCCTTTATATGCATTATCTTGTGTATTCCTTAGAATAGAGTAGAGCATCATTATGACAGGAGATCAGAAATCAACATATGATAACCTGTGTAGGGTTTAGGCCTCAGAGTTTGGTGCAAGAGCAAAGAACCGAGTGAATTCAGACACAAATTGGAAAGCTGTAAGGTGAATACAGATGAAAGGTTCATGACTCAGGTTTTCTGTGTGTGTGTGTGTGTGTGTGTGTGTGTGTGTGTGTGTGTGTGTGACAGAGACAGAGAGAGGGACAGAAAGGGACAGACAGACAGGAAGGGAGAGAGATGAGAAGCATCAGTTCTTTGCTGCTGCACCTTAGTTGTTCATTGATTGCTTTTTCATATGTGCCTTGACCGGGTTGGGGGTTGGGGGCTACAGCAAACCAAATGACTCCTTGCTCAAGCTGGTGAGCCTTGCTCAAACCAGATGAGCTCCTGCTCAAGTTGGCAACCTCGGGGTTTCGAACCTGGGTCCTCCGCATCCCAATCTGATGATCTATCCACTGCGCCACTGCCTGGTCAGGCCATGACTCAGGTTAAGAAAGAGGTGAATGGGTTCTTAACAGGTTACAGCAACATGGGTCATGGTAGTCTTGGTATAATCTAAGGATAGGACTGAGCTTCCAAAACGGACCACATGTTTTGCCCAATGTTTTGTGTCAGTGGGTTAGGTTTGGCTCAGCCCATGGAATGGGAAATACTTCAGGGACACTCATCATGAGAAGCTTCGCTGTCAACATTACCAGACATGACAATTGGCAATTTTACTGTACCACCTCCTGATGTGGAGGCTTACTTTAAGTATCATGAAAAGTAAGGCACAAGGAATAAAACATAAGACAACATCAATTTAAAATTAGGGAAGTGAAACAAGAATAAGGCGATTATAAGAACTCTATTTTTCACTCCTCCATTAAAATTATAGCTTACTTTAATTTCATGCCAGAATAAATCTGACTTTGTGGAAATTTTAGACCCTGATGTCCAGAATATAACTCACTTTAGGTCTTCTCAGTAACCTATGAATTATAAAGATAGAATAAAGCATAGAAATTAAAAGATAGAATAAAATAGGAAGTTAAAATAAATCAACATCAATCACTCTCAAATGATTATTTTACTGGACTATACTTCTTATACATAATTGAAAAGAGACAAATGTAACTATTTTCTCCCCCTACAGGTACTATGCCAATATACTTTATCTGTTTATCTATCTATTTACACATATACACATTTATATGTATGCCTACACTAAAATGCATACTAACTCAAACTCAGATCTAGTAAGCCCCTGCCCTTTAGGGTACCAGGTAATTCTTTGGTATCCAAGCAGTTGCTAGGTGGCGGGAAAGGGGAGTTGGTAGGAACAATAAAAACAAAAAACCTTCTCATGGCAACCCCTCCACTGTCGCCACAATGATCCAAGTTAGGATGTTCAGAGAACCCTAAGCTCTGGACAAAGTAAACCCACTGTATTTATACCTCAGAGCACCAGCCTCTCACAGGGTGACTCGGGCTCCCAAATTCTCCTAATGGGAAAGAACAGGAGCAGCTCAGCATCAATCAGACTCCTGTTTCTGTTGGTCTTCGTGAGCCCCACACTTTCCCGGGACACTTCATTCCAAGTTCTGTGAACTATCTCTTCTACAGGTTAAGGGGCTGTGTTCCCAACGATTCATTCTGCCCTCCTGCATTCCTCTACATGCCAGCCTCAGCAAATTACTGCCGAACGGTTTTAAGTTCCCCATTCCGCTGTGACTCCTGGAGACCCTACCAACCTTCCACAAAACCACAGACTTCTCGTACAAGTAGCAACAACTAAAGATTCCTGTTATAGAACAGATCTAAAAATAAGCCTTTAAAAACTCATTTCCTTTATGTTCTCATAGAATCCCATTATTTTCTTCCATAATGTTAT
The DNA here is from genome assembly GCA_037038555.1 of Rhynchonycteris naso. Classification (NCBI taxonomy): domain Eukaryota; kingdom Metazoa; phylum Chordata; class Mammalia; order Chiroptera; family Emballonuridae; genus Rhynchonycteris; species Rhynchonycteris naso. The sequence continues at coordinate 18,618,057 of CM072996.1, forward strand.
TTATCCCACTATATTATAATAGCACATTTGTTTGTCTTATCTGTTGTTTTTATTTTTTGCATCTCAACATCTAACAGAGAGCCTGTCATATAACTGAGTGCTACACATTAGCTTTGAAAGGTTAAATGATAAAAAAAAAATAGGAAGGAGGAGAAAAAGGAAAAAGAACAGCATGTTTTAATGGGATGCTGCCTCATTTTCAGGCAGGTCCCTAAGACAATGGGTCTCTATGCAGAACTGGCAAAGGAGGTGGCTTACCACCTACCTTAGAGGAATACATGATTTAAGTTGGATGTTAGAGATGGGTTGTCGCTACAGCTGCTGGAGCCCTACCTCCACCTCCATTCCATGGCAGAGTGTGTGCTCCCCTTACCTCAAGCTAAGTGAGCTTCAAGACCTATCAAAGAGCCTACACATTTTCCCTGGAGTTTGGGGGACACTCAGAGGGCAGATGACTGACCAGCCTGACATGCCTGAGAAAGCCAAAGAGGAGGAGGCTGGCTGAAGCAGCCCGCAGCAGCCAGGTAGAGCGGACTGGGAAGTCATTACACTGACTGATGATCGAGTCCAGAAGAGAGAGCACGCCAACCAGCAAGGAGACTCTGAAAACCCCGCAGAGATTTATAGAAGGTGTTGGCCTTCTAAGTAACCAGCTAGAGGAGATGCATTTATCCATGTCAGTCATGCAAAAGACAGAAAAGAACCCTAGAAAAGATGAGGGGGGCAAAGAGAGATCTCTAATTATACACGGAACTCTCCATGGGAGTGTCACCTCTCAGAAGCCTCCAAGTCCGGGAGAACTGGGACAAGCTCAGAGCGATACCTGTCCCCAAACCTTTCCCTGCCCAGCTCAGGTCGCCATTCCTGACTCAGTTTTGCTTCTGCAGGAATCAGAAACAGAATTTTCTACAAACAGGAAGAATAATTGAAAATAAAGGTGGAGAAAAATAACTGATTGAAGAACACCCATTATTACATCCCTTTCCTACTGTTGGCTTTCTGGTCTAAGAAGGAGAAAATTTTTAATTGTCATAAAGCTCAGCATTTTGATTACTAAAGGGGATTGGACATTTGGATTACTGAGATGAGATTGTATTGTGGTTTAAAAAGGGTCAAGTCCCATGTTTTTTCTAAAGGACAGCAGATCAACTATTGGCTTGCCAGAAATTTTCATCCAACGAGTCAGGGGTAGAAGAGTTCACATGACGTCCCAGTGGCAGCTATGAAAAAAAAATGTAGTCATTTTCTGATTGTCCCCATTTAGTCTGCTCACAAAATAGATTAAACCTGGAAGAAAGAATGGAAGGGAGAAGACGTGTTTCAGGATAGACATTGTCTCATTAGCATGACCACCAAGTTTTATTGGTAGTTTGGTCTCTACCCTGAAGAAGGTTGACCAGGGAGTCATGGCTCTTTCCCTTTAACCGGTAAGGATCTTGGGTTGACCCATATTCTACTCTCCATCTTTTAATCATCCTCTTCCTAATAGAGGTTAATGCCCCTTGTAACATTTCTACATCCAGTGGAAAGAATTTAGCTGACCAACTCTCACAAAACCCTTAAGCCTACGGGGTAATCATAGTTCTTTCCAAGTACATGGTTCCACTTTAGAGTGTAGCCATTCGCAGACGTGTTGGGCGTGTGTGTGCCCGTTGATCACTTCTAGGTACCCTAACCAAATGGAGCAGTCATAGGAAAGCTGGGCTAACATTCAGAACTCTGTTGTTTCATTCTTTCTTTGTCTCGATGTACTCATTTCTTAGATACTTCCCCTTTAGACTCCTGTTAAGTTATTTTACAACTGGATGTGTTGGGTTTTTTAAATGTCACTTCCATTTATTAGGTCTCACATCTGCCATGTGCTTTGTCTGTCATCTCTTGTTTGAGCATTGCTATCACATGAATCAGGCATCAGTGTCTCTGTTTTACAGGTGAGGCAGCCAAAGCGCAAAGGGTCAAGCAACTTCTCCAAGAGCTCAGGGAGCAAAGGGTACAGCCCTTTGCTGTAGTGGTCAACCCCAAGACCACTACACCCCACGGTCTTTCTTCCTGAATTGTCTCTTCGGCAAAAAGGGGAAGGAAATTTTATGAACTCTGAAAACCCTCTTTTCTTAACTCTGGGTTATAGAACACCTATACATGCCCAGTCCTAAGAAATGTCCTCCCACCCACCCTGCTCTACCTCACTCAGCAACCTGCCAAACACCATTTCAGCGTTTGAATGGGAAGCTGTGAGGACTCCAACCTAGGTCAGTTCCAGCGTCTTGTTTTTACTGTTCATTGGAGAGCAGCTGCTAGAATCAGCTGAAGCTGGCCTGCTGCCCTTGCAGTCCAGCTCCATAAGGCATTAGAGACTAAATACCGTGGCTCAGTCCACCTAGGTGCAGAGCTTTCCAAAAGAGAGCCCACTTGCCCTGTTCGATAAGCAGGGATAAAAGTCCAAGAGCTCTTACCATATCCAAAATAATTTAGGCTCCAGTTTCCAAGTAAACTGACATCACACAAATCCCAGGGGATATAATTACACTTGAAGGAATCCCCGGCACTGAGAAAGAACTGAGATCAGTAGGAAACTTTATTCAAGAATGTACATGTTTCTATATCTAATTTTCCTAATGTTATGGATTCTCCTTATGGCTCAAATCCCTATGAATCATATTGCCTTTGACTTTCACCCCCTTCCTATAGATTTAGGCTGAGTAACTAATATATATATATATATATATATATATATATATATATGTATGTATGTATATATTTGGCAAATGATGCTTTCTGGAAACACAGAAAGACTTCTGAAGAAAAGTCTGTGTGAGGTTCCTTCCAAGAAAAATGGTGCAACTACGTTCTAAGTCACAGGTTTCAGAGATAGAAAAGGTGTTTGTTTTTTTTAATGTCTCCTTAATAAGATTTTCATGTTGGGGCTGGAGTCAACATAATCTTCAGCACCCCTCAAAAAAAAAGATAAGCAATGTAGTGTAATCTTCCTGTGGGGTAATGCTTTTTTATAATCTAGAGAGTCAGGGAAACATAAATCCATGCCTATAGTTCCCATTCATTTGTAATTTATCCCCTCAGAGCCAAATACCTACATTGAGCAGAGCTGCGTCCCTTGTGACTAAGGTTCTGTAAAAAACAAACCTGATTTTAGCTTTTTAGGGAGTGTTTTTTTCATGTATTTCTTCCTCTATGGCATATTCTCCCCAACTCATTACCCATCAAGACCTAAATATCTCCTCATCCACAGAGATCCTTCCAGGATTTTTGTTCTTGGGGAGCTTTCCTGGTTGGTTGGATGGTTGGTTTTTTAACAATTGATATAGAGTGATGTGTTGTTTTGCAAATCATTTCGTCTGTCAGTGAGACTAAGCTTCCTGAAAATAAAGACAAGGGAAAAGCACTGAACTCTGAGTAAACTTCCAGTTTTCTCACAGGCTTTCCACATGATTTTAAATAGGTAACTTCTCAGCTACACCGTTTGTTCTCCTTTCAGATTATTTGGTCTCCAAGGCCCCCTGCAACTTTAATATTCAATGATTTTATGATTTGTTACAATCATATTGATCATTTCCTCAATTCTCCTTACTCGATGTATAAAGCATAGATTCTGCAGGCTGTCCTCATCATCTTTAAAGCAATGATGCTCGATATGACTTTCTTATTTCAAGTGCCTAACACTGTGTGACACAAAGAAAGAGCTCAGAAGATATCCCATGGGATCAATGAATACCTACTTCGTGAGTTAATTGACATTTAACTAAGGACACAAAATATTCCAGGTATGCAGGGGCATTGCCGCATCGCCCTGTGCAGGCTTCACAACACAAGCAATGTAGACAGTTCTTCCAATTTAATTAAGAAAGACGATGGAGGTTAAGAGAGAATCGTGGTTTGTGCAACATGCTGCAGCTGTTCTGTAGCATGGCCAACAGGCCACCCAGCCTGTCTGTCTCCTGGGCCTGGGCCTCCGTTCTGCTGCTGCACCTCAGGTCTCTCAGCCTGTCTGAGAGCCTGCGCACATGCCCACAGCGCTGTAGCTTATGCTACCGCAAGGAAAGGGCGTATTTATGCTGCTCTGATCAAGATGGCAGCACTACTCAGCCTTAATCTGAGGAACAAAGATTTAGGGGAGAGGTTGGGTTTCCCACCAAACCCTCCCCTGGGCAAGTCTGCAAGCAGAATGAAGTTGCAAAAGGCTCTGGGGAATGAGATGCATGAGGGGCTGAGGGTTCTTTAGGTTTGTGGTCAGGAAGGCCCCAGGCTCCTGCTGCAGCTGCCAGGCTTGCAGATTAAGCTTCTTTCTTTCTTCAAAAGCAAGAATGCTGAGGCCTTAAAGTTGTTTTCTTTTAAATGCTATAAGCCTTTCAGGAAACAGCTTTCCCTGGGAACCTGCTTGTCACAGAAAGCCCAGAAAGCCCCTTGAAGAAGTGCCAAAATATAGTCAACCGGGAGGGTGGAGGAGAGGGGGATACGTTGGGTTGCTTCAGAGCAGTCATTTGATGGTGAAAGTGCCTTTATCAGGGGAGCAGAGAATAGCCCGGAGCCTTCTTAACCATGAGGAACACACAGGAGCTCCTGGGAAAGGGGCTCACATTTGGGTGAAATGTGATTGGAAACAGAGGTTCCTGAAACCCTGCAGATATTGAACTTTTTAATAATATTAATAGTTCTCTTATACTAAGGACTCCAAGCACTGGGCTAGGAGCTCTCTATTATATTTAACCCCATTGCCACCTGAGGATAAATGTGATTGCCTTTATAATGAGGAAAAAAATTGAGCCTTGGAGAATAATAAAAGACTTGTCAGTTTCACACAAGTAGCACAGGCCCAGGCTCCCAGTCTGGTAAATTTCACATGATACTGTCTCATCTTTCAGTGTCCAACTGAGCCCCCGATCCGCAAGTCTAATTTAAAGCCAAGTCGTATCCAGGATGGAAGAGGTAAGGGAGCATGTCCATGAGTTAGGATGCACATGTGACAGCCATGACATCATTCCCCTTTAACAGTGGGAAAAAAGGACCTGGGGCCCTCAGGTATGTGACTATCACCATCACCATGTGTTAGAGCTTGTAGCATATCAACAGGCAAGGTGCCACTTCTTTCTGAGCGTCAGAAAAAAAATGTGTGTAGGTATCAATCAGGACCCGGAAACTTCATCCTGAGGCCCATCTCTGAATAGTTCCTTGAGAAATAAAATAATAAACAAAAATAAAAAAGGAGAGTATGGGGCTATTAGTGGAAAAGTAAAGAGTTTAGGCTTTTGCATTAGGGAATTCTAGCATGGCATCCTAGCTCAGATGCTGTTGGGCAAATGAGTTTGTAAAATTTGTGTTTTTTGAGTTTGCTCACTTTTATTGTTAGAAAATGGCGCTGGGCAATGCCAGGTGTATGTGGTCTGTGAAATTGCAAATGACCTTCCTGCTTGGGAAGGGCCACTGTTTTGCTAATGTTTGCTGGAGGAGGGTTCTTGGTGGGCCCAGGTAGTTTTGCAGGGAGAGCAGAGAGAATGCAGAGTGCTGAAGAAGAAAGCCAGTTTGTGCAGAAAGAGAGAAGGTGTGCAGATGGGAAATCAGAGCTGAGGGGTTTTGGAGCCCTGCTGAGACTTGTGGGGGGGGGGCTTTTGATTCTAGGAGGAACCAGAGAAAATTCTCCTGGTTGTGGAACTGGAGAATGTATCAGGACTTTGGGAGCTCTGAATGAGAGGGAAGCAGTTTTCCCTGTGTGTTTGTTCATCAGCCAGTGCGAGACTTTAATAAAGGAATGGCCCACCATTTTTTGGCCCCACTGTTTCCTTACCATCTGCCCCAATCCAATGTGAACCTATATGGTCATGATGGCTGTGGCCCGTTGCCATACAGACACGTATTGGGTTTCTGGCTCTGGGGAAGTGGACAGACTGTTCAGAGTGATTTCCTCATCTAAGAAATGGCTTACAAGACCTTGAACGCTACTGTGAGATGAGAGAACACTCTGAAACAGTGGCTACGCAAAGTGAACACTGTCAAGTAACTCCTGTGATTATTGGTGGGTTTCATCGTTGTTGTTCCTGATGCTACTGCTATTAGTCTTGGCATGATTGTTGTTATAGTTTTACTGTTATTTCTACTCAGGGAGAGAAAGCAAAGAGACACACAAGCATGGACTGATGTCTCAGATTAAATAATAATTGATGGCTTAATTTAGAGCCATACAATAATCAAAACAACGACGTATAGTATTTACTGGGTTATTGCTATATGACAGACACATTTCTAAGTTTCATTCACATGTTTTATATCATATAATCCTCACAGTAACCCTATTTGGTCATAAACAAAATGTTAATCACTTGGAAGATGAGTAAACTGAAGCATAGAGAGTTAAGTAATATTTTCCAAAGTCACAGAGATGGTGAGAGTTTGCTCTGGGATTCAAACCCAGGAAGTCTGACTCAGGCAAGTTGTCCATAAACACTTGTGAGTGAGAATTTTCTACGTCGTGTATCTGCAAGTAAGTTCTGTCAGAGATGGTGAGAAATAATCTCTTTGGAGATGGGCTCCACAGTTACTATTGCTGTTTCAACAGAATTGCTCTTTTTCATGTAATATGTAGAATTTTCACAAAATATCTCTCTCATTCAAATAAAGGAGTTTGTGGCTGACAAACATTAAATAAACTGGTCTAGACAGAGCATGCTTCATGGGGTAAAAGTTCATGGGGTCTGCCACAGCTGGGGCACAGTGAGAACCCCAAAGGGATGGGGAACAGCCACATTGAATGCAAAGCTGGGTTGCACATAATATGTATAAGGTATGGCCCTATTCCTGTTGTTACTACCAGCTGATTCTCTTAACTGGGAAGCAGTATAGGATAACTCAGTTACAACAGCCTCCGCCCCCTCAACTGGGCACTCAGTAGCCTGTGAGCTTCAGCACCCTCTTCATGAACAGCAGCCCTGCAGCTAAATTCCGAGAGGCCTACATCTCATTAATAGATGGTTTGGACTACAAAGATGTTTGGCCTTGCTGGTGTAGTCAGTTGATATGAGTTAGAATGAATCATCATTCTAATCATAAATATTTATTATTGTCTTTTAATACACACACACAATTTAATTGTACTTTTAAAGACTTCTCTACTTCTTGAAATTCCCCCCTCCAAATATCCATTGTTAAAAAAAAAAAGAGGGAATAAGAGTGAATTTTGAAGATGAAACTGTCCTTAAAGGAATGGAGAAATATCTCTAAAATAGTAGTCTCAAAAGTTCTTTGCTGTTTTATGTCATATCTTGAGAAGTCAAAATGACTACCATGCACATCAGAGATGAAAATTTTGAAGAACCCACCTGACCAGGCAGTGGTGCAGTGAATAGAGCATTCGACTGGAATGCAGAGGACCCAGGTTTGAAACCTTGAGGTCACCAGCTTGAGTGTGGGCTCATCCGGCTTGAGCTCGAGCTCACCAGCTTGAGCACAGCGTCGCTGGCTTGAGCGTGGGATCATAAACATGACCCCATGGTCACTGGCTTGAGCACAATGGTCGCCAGCTTGAAGCCCAAGGTCAGAGTGTGAGCCCAAGGTCACTGGCTTGAGCAAGGGGTCACTCACTCTGCGGCAGTCCCCTGGTCAAGGCACATATGAGAAAGCAATCAATAAACAACTAAGGAGCTGCAACAAAGAGCCGCAATGAAGAATTGATACGTCTCATCTCTCCCTATCTGTCTGTTCCTCTCTCTGTCTCTCTCTGTCTCTGTCACACACACAAAAAGAAAAATTTGAAGAACCCATTTTTTCTTCCTTTTTAATCTAATGGCTTCCAAATAGACTTTAAAGAGTTTTAGTTTTATACTATTCATTATTTCATGATGAACCTTTTTTAGTGTTTGTTGTTATTTTAATTTTTACTGATTTTATCAGTATGTGTTCCCAGGAGCATAATACAATAAGAAGTCTTAAACTGCCACATGATTAGGAAGACCCGCCCCCCAAGAGTTCATCAAGGCTAGCTCATCATGTCATTTCAATTCATTGTCCCTTTTCAAGTAGATTTTGTCAACTAACAGGTTTTTTTATTGATACATCTTAATAAAGACTAATTCTATATGATGTGACATTGTCCCCAGAGCTCCATTAATGAATTCAGTGGCCAGTGCTGCCTCAAAGGGTAGGGAAGTGAGGACCCTGGACAGCCAACCTGCCCACCTTGATGAGTTTATTCAGAGAAGGAACAATTGACTTGTCCCAGGGACAAAGGACACTCTGCCTGGATGATTCTCAGGAGTTTCCAAGAGGAGGCAGAGGCTGGGGGTCTTCTCTAAATTGTCATAGCCCCTTTTTAACTATGACTCTCTCATATTATAGGACAAGGTGCTGGTCATTAATTTATTAGGTGGATGAATCCTCATTTCCCAAGTCAGTTTTTTCCACTTTGTATCTTTTCTCCATAGACGGCACTCTTCTGATCCTAAGTTAGCCAAATAAAAAGTGTGTTGGGTGGAGCCTCCTCCATCTTTTCTTCTTTACTATCCACTGGTTGTCCAGTCTACTGACTTTCTCTGATTTGTCCTATGTCATCCACTGACTGGGGTGGTTGTTGAAGCATTAAGGTTATTTACTTTGCTTGTAGACTTGTTCTTCTTATTCATTCTCCAGGCTGTAGCCATAACGAGATTTCCCAAGTGGTAATGTGGCAACTCATTTCCCACTTTAATGGCTCTCCATCACCCAATGCAAGGCTTCATAAACATTTTAAACTATGGAACCTTTTCTTCAAGTGAAAGTTACAATACAAGACAAAAAAGAGGTAAAATTAGAACTGCTCTCTGGTTTAAGTTACAGAGAAGCAAAGTATTAAAGCATTGCTGTGCTAGAAACACACACACACACACACACACGCAGACTGATCCAGAAAAGCTCCTAAAACCCCTAGGGAAGCAAAGGAGCCTCGATGAAAATTTACTGCCTTTGTATAATATCTGTGCTTTCAGAACTCTGAAATAAGACAGCATACCTGAGGTAGCCGACTTCTGGTGCCCACCTCGTTGGTAATTGGGGCTCTCATCACAGTGGACTGTTCCCACCCAACTGATCCTGTCGAGGCCCCTCGTCAAATACTACCACAGGTCTGTCTAAACTTAGCCAGGAACTCTCTGTTGCACCACAAGTTGGCTCATGAGCCAGGAACGGACAGCCCAGAGGTGGCTGTAAAGGTAACACCTCTGGGACCAACATTCAACAGATGAGGAAAGGAGCTCCTGGGTCCAGGCTGCAGAGACCATATTTTCTAGAATCCTTCGTAGCTAGGGGTAGTCATGAGAGTAACTTCTGGACAATAAAATGCAAGATGCCTTCCTCTAGTGTATTCCCATGATCCTCCTTCCTTCATCCTTTCCTCCTTGCTTTTGACAAGAATGCAGACAAGATACCTAGAACTAGAGTGGTCAGATTTGGGTAATGATGACACAGCATGGGACAGGGACAGGGAGAAGCAGCAAAACAGAAGAAGCCCCAGTACCTGAGATCCTCTTGGACCAGAGTAGCCATTGTGTCCCTGAACAGGAGAGGGAAAAAAACCTGTATCTTGTTCATATCACTATTGTTCATGAATGAAGAAGTACAAATATTATTCTTAGCCAAATATTATTCTAGTTGAACATTAATTTTTTGTGAAAATTAAAAGATATTTAATGTGTAAACCATTTAGGAAGCCACAGCACACATATCTGACACTGGCTGATGGTTGCTTCCAGTGCTCACGGTGAGAGGGGTGGGGTGGGTACTGAAGCACAGTGAGGTTACTCAGCTGAAAGCACTTTCCCATTGTCTTCCTTTCCTCAAGTCTGTCCCGGGATAGACTGACACTCTTTCCTAGATAGACTACTCATGTCTCATAATTCCTCAAATGTTCTACAGATACCTGTTCTTCCAGGTATTAGCAAATCTCCTTTCTCCGCCCAGACTCTCATTTCTCATCTATTCCACCAAGTGGCTCTGATTTAGCTTCATGACTCTGCCAACTTCTGTCTCCCAGGACGAACCAAGGACTGGCATCTGTGCTCCCACACCCAGGACACGCCACCTCCTCCTCCCTGCCAGCATCCGCTACCATGGGTTCTCATGAGCTATAAGCATTCTTTTGCCTGCAATCATTTCCTTTCAGTACAGCATTCCTCACTTTCTAGACATCACCTCAACTTGCACTCATTTTTCTCTTCTTCATCAGGACTCAAGTTCTGGGTATGATGTCCATCTTGCAAGGGTGCACCTAGCCCAAACTTGACTCATATCGTGAAATGGGATGCACCGCAATAATACTTGTGTTATTTCTCTGAAAAGCAAGCTGACCTCCCAAACCCAATGAGCCGTGACTCTGGGCACTTAATGGGATGTTTTGAAAGGACCACAATTCTGGAAATGCCACCTATTCAAATGCTTTGCTTTGGAATGAAACCTAGCAGATGAAGATAAGTGGCTGTAAGCTGTTTTTGCTCACACTGCTTCTGACTCCAAAGGCACAGTGTCTTTACCAACACCATGTAGCCAACTCTCCAACACCGGGGGGCGGGGGTCCTACAATCCAATTCAATTCTGACACTATCTTCCTGGAGTTAGCATCAGATCTCCTAACTTAAGGACTCAGTCCCATAAGCTTGCTTCCAATTCAGACAGATATCAATGACAAGTCCCAGGTTGTCACCAGTACTCTGACCAACTAGCTATAAATTCAGGTTTCCCCAACAATCCCTTCCTTGGGTTTGATAATTAGTTAGAATGATTCACAGAACTCAGGAAAGCAGTGAGCTTAGTATTACCGGTTTATTACAAAGTATGCAATTCGGGAACAGCCAAATGGAAGAATTGCATGAGGCAAAGTATGTGTGTGAGAGGGGTGAGGAGCAGGTGTCCAAGGGGGTCCTGTGCCCTCTCCAGGGACACCAGCCTCCCAGCCCCTTGTGTGTTCACCAACCTAGAAGTTCTTTGAGCCCCATCCTTTAGAGGTATTTATGGAGTTGCCATCGCATAGACACGGTTGGTTGTTATTGACCGTTGGTGATTAACTCAATCTCCAGCCCCTCTCACCTCCCCAGAGACTGAAAGTGGGGCTGAAAGTCCACTACAATTATGTTTAGGTCTTTCTGGAGATCAGCCCCCACACTGAAGCTATGCAGGGACCCTGGCCATCAGTCATCCTATTAGCACACAAAACACATTCTTTACCATTTCAGAGATGTCAAGAGTTTTAGGGTCTGTGTACCAAGAACCATGGACAAAGACCAAATATATATTTCTTATTTATAACAGTGGCTTTCTTCCCCATGTTAGTTAACTAGTATAAATTGCTTCAGAAGAGTAAAGATTCTGGTCCAGGACAAATGGGTAGTAAAATTCAAAGCTAAGTTTATAGCCAGCGCTTTCTGACGCCAATGAAAATACCACATCACAAGTCTGCCTGCAAGGCAGCTCACATCATCCTCAGATAATAACAATAACGATAAGAATGACAACCAGAGGAATGTTTATTGAACATGCATTAGATGCCAGAAAAGATGCTAAGCACTTCATAATGATTATTTCATTTTGTTCTCATTTTATATAGGTATATAGGACATGAATTCTTTCTCTCCCCATTTTATAGATAAAGAAGTAGATCTGGAAATGTTGGTGACTTGCCCAGATATAATGCCCAGCTCAAATTTAGTTTTCATTTCAACCTCCTCCAAGGAGAATGAACCGCTCCCTCCTCTGTGCTTTCAGAGTCCTCAGTACACCCTCCATTAGACTACAGAGCCTGCTGTAATACAGTTAGTAGCATACCTACCTGCCTCCTCTACTTTCCTGAGGACCTATTGTATTGACTCATACTCTACATTATTTATCTGCGTATGCTCAGGGCCTGGTAGAATGGTTTAGACAAAACTATCATTCATTCAACTTTACAAATAATAATGGGCACATAATAAATACTTGTTGAGTTGGAATGGCTCTTGGTCTCTCTACCTATAAAATGGGGACTGTTGTTGCTGTCACCAGAGACATTTCTCATTCTTTGCTGCCAAAGAAAATGCTCAAAGCGTTATGAGCCAATACATGTGTGCAACTGGCAAGGTACTTTTTGGGGAAATGCTACCCTATTATTAGAAGGCACTATTGAAAAGGGACCAAAAGAGAAAATTCCTACTGTCCTAACATGATCCAGCTGCAAGAGACAAGTTGTCATTACACCAGCAGAAAGGTCATTGTCTCTAGACTCGAAACTAGCAACTTGGCCCGAAGGCCCAGGGTACAATCTTCGTTGCATATGGCTATAAACTATAGCCGCCCTGAGCAAACAACGCATGATGCCTGCGTTGGGGAAGCTGACTGTGTCTCACCACCAGGTATGCAATCAGCGTCTGCTGGGCAGATTGCCAAGCTGGCCATCTGTGTTGTGCTCGGTTGCTAGGGCACGGGCAGGGAGCTATGCAGTGTCTTGCTTTCACCCTAGCCACAAAGGCCTGGAGGAATGACAAAGGCTGCTCAAAGTGCTGGAGTTCCAAGAATAAGTACATATTTGGCTTAATTCATGGAACTTCTACGGAAGGCCAGCTCAGAAGACTGGGTTTTTTGTTTATCTCTGCTGCTGGGAGAGCCAGGGTTAGGCCTGTACTTCTCTGAGCATCAAAAGTTCTTTGTTGCAAATAAGAAGCACCCAAAACTCAGCATTCCCCTGAGATGGTCTCTGTAACACTGGTGTACCACGTGGACAAACTTGTAGACTATTTAACAGGTGTGGATTATTGTCATGCGCACTAGAAAATATTTATCCTATCAAATACTTGACACCAGCGAAGTAATTGATTAGAGTGAGCGTAAAGCAAATAGTTTGATTTCTTAAAGTCGACATTAGAGAATATGAATACTGGTAGAGAGGGGTCTGTGGATATGACGGAAACTGAGAACGTGGAACACGAAAGCTCGAGTCTGATGTGGTGGACAAGTTAGATCGGACATTCTAGCATTCAATTCTGCAGTTCTATCACCAGTGTCTAATTAGGAAAATCACCTGGAGAATGCAGACAAAAGTGAATTTATTCTGAAAAATGACTCCATTTCCATAAGCCAAATCTATCAAAAGGAACCTTTTATAACACCTACAGGACATTAGACACCAGGCAAGGCATTATAGATGTGAAGATGAAGAAGACAGGGTCTTGGCAGAATCTAATCAGGGACACACCTGGGAAAATAAATATATTTAACTTAGTGGGATGTTTATAATAATGTGAAGCAAACCTGGGAGCTAGAGAGAGAAAACCAACTCTCCCTGGGAGAGAGAAATATTCAAAGAAGTCTTCATAGGGAAGGCAAACATTGAGCTATGTCTTGAAGCCTAGGTAGAGATTTTCTGAGCATATGAGAAAGAGAACACATTCCAGGCAGAAGGAAAAGCATGTGAAAACCTGCTAAATGGCAAATATAATAGAAAACTTATGTTTTCTAACACTGTATTTCAGGTATAAACAAAAGTAACCATGTAACTATCTTGTGTACTTTTTAAGTGGAAGAACCAGGTGTTGAATGGAGTTACACATCCATATATACTTTCAACTATATCAATTCACATTTTTTTATTCATCTCTAAGACCTCGCCGGTGTATAGCTAATAGTGGTATATCCAGCTTATTTATTCTTAACCAACCGAGGGTGCAATATTAACCAACATCGGAAGGAATAATGAGACCTGTTTCTTAAAGATTCATCTCCCTAACTACAGGAAATTTCTGGACTTCACATTACTTTTGCTTTTCTTAAAAAAAAAAAAAAAAAAATCTCTGTAGAATAATTCCCCAAGACACGTTGCATGAATTATTTTAGGAAAAACCCAGAAAGTTTTAGAAGAACTCTCCCATGTTCTTCCAGTTTATACACAGACATAGTTCTCAAAAACATGGGTAATGGCAAGATGACTAGGGAAAATTTTGCTAGCAACAAGGCAGAAAAGGTGCTGGACTCCGGCATTGATGGATGGCATTTGGGGAGTCACGGCTGAGGAATGCTGCCCAAGATCTTCCCTCTAGCAAGGACACTTAATCCAATAAAGCTAGAGAAATAGGACCTCCACAATTTCTTCCTCTCTTTCAAGTTTTTTTCATGTGAACACCCAAAACAAAATGCCACGAATTTGCTGCATTTGACTTGTAAAAAAAAAAGAGCTGATTTGAAGTGAATATGGTTGGCTACGGCTTTTTCTTTTCTCCTGTTCAAACACCAGCAGCTCTTCAAGTCAAACCGGATATGGCTGCTGACTTCAGGGAGGTAAAAGTCCCCTGTGGGAATGAGAAGGAAATTGAAGGGAAGCCAAATATTAAAAATGTTGGCCTGTAGGTATGAAAGAAGCAAGGAGAACAGAATTGGAGCCTCTTCCTATACAAAGGAACCTCTTCAGCCTAAGGAAAGGGTTCCACAACAGAGGACTCCACCTACTCGCACATTTCGTGAAAATATTGAAATAACTATGAATTTTGAAATATATGAGAGGGGTTTTAATTTCAGTGTGCCCGTTGTCAGCTATGTGAACTTGGGACTCTCTGCCCTGTCTCAATTTTCTCGCATGAGGCTCATGGTACAAGTTGTAAGAATATTTGACAACAAGAAGAGACATTGTATGTGCTAAATAAACAGAGGGTCTTCTGTGCCCAATTCCATTTAATGGACATGACATTTGGTTGTCTGGTAGAAGGTATGGCTGTGGATATTCTGAACCTCTCCATCAATGTTTTTCTGCTTTGGTTATTTTATTTAATGTATATTATTAAATGTTCTATCTTTTTAATGCCGATATATTAAAATTATTGGGTTTTAGTATATTTTTCCTGTATCTGGACAACTTTATGAATTATCTTATCTGCTCTAACATCATTTTTGCTAATTGTCTTTGATCCTCCAGATATAAAATCCTCTACCCTAAAACAACAATTATCTTATGCCTTTCTTTCCAGTATTTATCTCTTTTCTTTTTTAAATTGCCTCATTGTACTCTTGCTGGATTTTAATTAAGTCAAGTAAGACAAATGAAATTTTCTTTGGAATGGGGCAAATGACATAGTGACTTGGTGGGGACTATTGGTTTTACATGTTAGTAGCGAAAGACGGAAGATTTCTCTTGTTCTTTCCCCCAAAGATGCATCTGTCCACAACACCAAAGCAGACTGCACCAGATCTGCACCACAGTACACAGACTAATTGTGGAGCCAAAGAAATAAACCACAACACAGAGATGCTCCTTTTAGAGTAGGGTTGGACTTTGCCCGAGGGGGTTTGCTCCACAATCTCATTGAAGAAAGTATATATGTAGGTATAGCTACCATCTTGAGTTAGAGGTGTGAACAGCCTCAGGGGTTGAGATGGACAGCTTCCTGGCCTCTACTTTGACGTCTGTGAAAACCCAGGGTTGTTGGTAAAATAAAGACAACTTAAGTTCATAGATCAGTATCAGTCTACCTTTCAGAGAAGGAGTGTGCACCCCACAATCCATTTCTCTAAGAAGAGGCATTTCAGAAGAATGCATTTGTAACTTATAAGTTGCCACTGCTCTGGACTCATTTAGATTTGCATCTTTAGTTTCCCATAACATCTGTGTGTATTTATTACCCTTCAGTTAAAAGAGATATCTTTACAATACCTATGTATGACCAATGCATATTTATTTATCAAATCAATAATGGCTTATATTTCTTATTCTAATATTAACACCCCATCACCACCCTCCCTCAGCATTCAGCATTTTGTGCCTTTGCACTGAGTATTTTGTTATAATGGTCTTTATTCCCTTTTCGTCTTCTAAGCACAGTAATCTCTTAGTTAGTTAAGGCAGCAATGCCTCATCCAGACTTCCTCTGAGCTCTTACAGTCTACATCTTGTTTATCATAACACTTATTGAAATTAGACGTATTTCTTATTTCTCTCTGTATTCTCACTGCCAAGAACTGAGCCTGATACCTATTATTATTGTCTGTATCAATTAGGCTGCATTTAGCAGCAGGTAACAGAAATTCAAATTCAAATTACCTTAGGTAATAAGAAAATGTACCAATTCAAATAATTGAGGGTCAAAAGGTGGGGCAGACCCTAATTGTGACTTAATGCTGCAGTTCTGCCCCAAATTCCCCTCCATGTGCCTCATTCATCATCAGGTGTGTTGCTAGGCGGTCGCAGCAATCCTGAGCCTCAGATCCACGCAGAGTAAGTTTCAGAGGAGGAGAAACTGATTCTTCCCATGGCCTCATCATTTCCAGAATCAGATCATGTGCCATCCCCAAGTCAGTTATTAGAAAGTGGAGTGGGACTACCCTAAGATCGATCAGCCCAGACCTCGAGGTGGGATCCCTTACTCCTGCAACACACAGACCTTGGTCATCCAGGGTCTTGTTGAAAATATATTGAGATAAAAATAACTACGGGACTTGTAGTCATTAAATTAACAGTTTACTTTCTGTGTGTGTGTGTGACAGAGACAGAGAGAGAGAGACAGAGAGAGGGACAGATAAGGACAGACAGGCAGGGAGAGAGATGAGAAGCATCAGTTCTTTTTTTTTTTTAAAGCATCAGTTCTTTGTTGCAGCTCCTTAGTTGTTCATTGATTGATTTCTCATATGTGCCTTGACTGGGGGGCTACAGCAGAGTGAGGATCCCCTTGCTCACACCAGCGACATTGGGCTCAAGGCAGCAACCTTGGGCTTCAAACCAGCAACCTTGGGCTCAAGCCAATGACCATGCAGTCATATCTATGATCCCACACTAAAGCCAGTGAGCCCATGCTCAAGCCAGTGACCTTGGGGTTTTGAACCTGAGTCCTCTGCATCACAGTCTGATGCTCTATCTACTGTACCACTACCTGGCCAAGCTAGTTTACTTCCTTTTTGTTTATTTTTATTGATCGATTTTTAAAGAGAGGAGAGAGAGAAAGGTGGGAAGGGGGGGAGCAGGAAGCATCAACTAGTAGTAGTTGCTTCCTGTATGTGCCTTGACCAGTCAAGCCCAGAGATTCAAACCAGCGACCTCAGCATTCCAGGTTGACTTTTTATCCATTGCACCATTGCAGGTCAGGCAGTTTACTTTCTTCATATAACAAGAGCTAGGTCCCTGCTAGTATTACTTCAGCCACCTGAAGTTATCAGGACTGGCACCTGGCGATTCTCCAGGCATTTCTCTCGTGCATGTGTCAGTATGGGTCACAAGCAGGAGCAATTGAAAACATAAGTGCATTGGAAAAGCTGCAAGTTTGGTTTTTCACTGATGGAGAAGGGATTTGCAGATATGGAGAGGGTTAAGACTAAACTAAATCCCCTGGCGTGGTGTAGACTGAAATAAAAAGTAATGAGGTAAACTCATGGTTGTGAATTTACAAAAAGATAGATAGATAGATAGATAGATAGATAGATAGATAGATAGATAGATAGACAGATAGATGATAGATAGATAGAAATAAAAGTACATGAAAACTTAGTGAACACATACATGTTCCTGGATTGAATCCAAACATACAAAGGTCATTATTCAGAGCTCAGAGAAATTTCCGTTGGGCAGTTGAGTTAGAAAGCAATATTGAGTCAGTGCTAATTTCCTGATTTTGAGCTCATATCAGTACGTAGGAGAATATCCTCATTTTTAAGAAATACAAACTGAGGCAACTTATTAGGAACTTGTTCAGGAACAGTAATGTATGTGAGTGTATGTGTTGCGTGTATGGCTGTGTATATAAGAAGGCTAAGTAAGACAAATAAGTAAAAAATGCTAATAACTGAGGAATCTGGGTGGCATAAATATGGGAGCTCTTTGTGCTATTTTGTAACTTTTCTGAAGATTTTCAATTACGTCAAAATAGAAAGTTAAAAAACAAAAGAGGAAAAAAAGGGATATGGATATAGCTTGGCAACCACAAGTGTTTAGAAAAATATAGATCGCATGCCTCCCAAGGCAGGCCCTACCAAAAACGCTGCACTCCTCTGTATGTTTCCCCGTGATCAGGGCATTATCCCTCCGGCTTCTCAGATACAGAAAATTCGTTCTTTTACCATTCTCCTCCAAGCACCTCTGGGAATACTTGGGAAACTTAAAAATCTTCTGCTAATCTGGCCGGTTGTCACTTTTTATATAAACTAGTCATTTGTCTCTGGGTGGCCACCTGCTCTTCTGCAGGTCCCCCCTTTCTCTACTGAGATGATTTCACCCAAATTGCAGCTGCCGCCCTTCTTCACCTTCCCAGTTTGCCCCCTCACCTGCCCGTGAGATCACTGAGGTCACAGCTCGGCTGAGCCCGGCTGTCCCCCATGGAGCTTCAGCAGACCCTGGAATCTAGAAGGCTCTTCCTTCCTTGAGCAGCTCCTTCCAAACATAGTAAGTACTTACGCGTGTGAACACCCAGCCACAGAAACAGTCCTCCCCACCGAGAATCCTTAGAGGTCCCCACAACCCTGAATATATCCCCAACTGACTTTCACGGAGGTGAGAGGAAGAATTAGTTGTTTCCCAAGAAAAAGAGTAGGTACTTGCTTTCTATCTGTAGTGTGTGTGTTGGGGAGCGGACAATGCCCCACAGGCGAAATCTAGCCCTCTGCCCATTTTTATGTGGCCTGCAAACCAAGAATGATTTATGCATTTTTGAATGATTGAAAAATAGTCCAAAGAAAAATGGTATTTTATGACCCATGAAAATAATATAAAATTCAAATTTCAGGGTCCATAAACAAAGTTTATTGGAACACAGCCATACTCATTGGTTTATATATGGTCTAGAGCCCCTTGATGCTGTAACAGCCACACTGAGTAATTGTGACAAAAATCACCTGGCTTGCAAAGCCTGACATTTCCTCCCTGACCCTTTATAGAGAGAGGTTGTCAATCACTGACCTATGTGACTGAGAGAGCTGTTCAACATGGTTCTTCTTCAAACAAGAGCACAAGGCACCATCACCTCCTCCTATAGCAAGTCCATATCTCTCCCCCAGACAAGAATTCACTATTGATAACTGCTTTAATGATAGTTGTTTTTTAATCTTTAAAACTATCACAAGTTTCAGTTCTTGGAACTGTGATGCATTCAACACCAAGTAAGCACATATTAAGATGGACTGAGCATTTAGGAGTTGGGCTGCTGGGATCCGGTTCCCAACTGAGTCTCCAGTGTTTCGCAGATAATCAATTCAGGTCAGACTATGTACCTTGATGGTCAACCTTTTTATAAAAACCGCTCACTTTTGCAGTGCTGGTCAACCTGGCCTCTACCACCCACTAGTGGGCGTTCCAGCTTTCATGGTGAGCCAATCGTAGCGCATTTGGTTACTCTGCTATACTGCCCACCATGAAAGCTGGAACCCCACTAGTGGGTGGTAGGGGCCAGATTGACCAGCACTGCAAAAGTGGGCAGTTTCTATAAAAAGGTTGACCATCAAGGGCAGGAACTAAGTGAATGATAACTAAGCAGGAGTATTTTCTAATTAATTCTGCCAACAACTTGAATGAGCTTGGAAGTAAAGTCCTCCCCAGTCAAGCCCCCAGGCATAAATCCAGCCCAGACAACACTCCAATTGCAGCTTTCTGGGACCCAGGTGGGCCGTGCCAGAACTCTTGACCTACTAAAGGTGTTGAGATAATACCTGTGTCCTAGTTCTGAGCTGATAAATTTGTGGCAATTTGTCACACAACAATAGAAAACTAATCAACGGGGCCATATTTCTATGTCCCTTTTCCTGTTCTCTAAGATGGTAACTGTTCTGACCAAGTTTGTGTGGTCAAGAGCCAGCAATGCAAGAAAGAGCTCAGGGACTCTTCTAGACTGATCCCCAGATGCTGTCTTCAGCAGCCAGCTGTAGACACTCTTAGAGCATCTGATGCCTGAATTGGGGCCAAGGGTGGAGCCTGCACGTATCCTTCCCTCCATCCTTGCCCACTGCCCATCCTGCACAAACAGAAGAAACCAGTGGGAGACCCACCTATGGGTCTGGTCACCAGTATGAAAAGAACACATGCTTCACATGTGCGTAAAATCTGAAAAAACAATTGTTTGCGTAAAACATTCCAATGATATGGTGTTGAAGAGAAAATGTGATGCTTGGTGTCTGAACATTTAAGACTTGGCTTTGCCACGTGCTGTATGTTTCAGGCCTCATTTCATGGCGTGGCTCAGTCTCTTCCTCTCAACTTTAATGTGCATCATAATAATACCTGAAATACCAGTTTGCCACACAATATTTAGTGCGCATTGTCAGTGTATACTAGGCTTTATGCGGAACCCAGGGATATAGAAATAGATAAAACATGACACCAACCCTCAAGAGTTGGAAGGGGTTGCCCTGACCTGTGGTGGCACAGTGGATAAAGTGTCCACCTAGAATGCTAAGGTCACCAGTTTGAAACCCTGGCTTTGCCTGGTCAAGGCACATATGGGAGTTGATGCTTCCTGTTCCTCCCTTCTCTTCCTCTCTTCTCTCTAAAATGAATAAATAAAATCTTTTTTAAAAATACTTAGAAGGGATTGGTATGTAAAAAATTAAATGACCGGAAGAATCTCCCCTTTTTCGTTGTCTGCAGGACTTAGAACATCCCAGAGTGATACCTACTGTGTGTCTACTGAGTGAACCTGTCTGCAGAGTTATTAGGTCAAGAACTGGTGATTAAATTGCATTTAGGGGAGAGGACAACCTTTAGGTAGGAAAATCTCTCATGGGTAATTTTGTTATTAAAAAGCAGCATTGGACAGGGCTAGGATAAAATAGCTAAACTGTTCTACCCAGGAAATAAGTAAGCCAGGATATGGGAGAGGGAGGTTTGCAACACTGGGGAGGAGGGAGGAGGAGGAGTGATGAGACTGAATTCTGTGCAACAATAACACCCATCCTGAGCTGTAAAGTTACATACTTAATCACATACAGATTCTTACGGTGGATTGTCAGTAAAAACCTGCTCTCCACAATCTCTGTGGAAAGTTTGGGGGACGTAAAAGAAACTGTATTCTAAGTGTTGATGACTGGCAGAGGGTAGGAGTGGCTGGTGGGGGGAAATCCAAAGAGATGGGCAATGTGAGAGGCATGGGACCAGGGCCAGAGGTGACAATGCAAAACTAAAGCGCACCTGCCCAAATCCCAGGGGGTCATCAGAGGACCCTTAGGGTCCCACCATCCGTAGAATGAGGCTTTGAGCCAATGTAGACTTTGATCATAATGCACACAGTGATTGTGACAAGCTGAAGAGCCAGGGGACAGGTGGGGGCTGAGCCTGAAGCCATGAGAGAATGACTGGATGCAGGATTGGGAGCCGAAGGAAGGAAGGAAGGAAGGAAGGAAGGAAGGAAGGAAGGAAGGAAGGAAGGAAGGAAGGAAAGAAGGAAGGAAGGAAGACGTCCCTCGGAGGGAAGGGAAGAACTTATAACTATCCTCTGTCATTAGCGGTGAATTATTTTACGAAGCAGAAAGAAAAGCTGACAGAGAGCATCTGGGTGCCATTTCATCCCTAGAGAGTGGTCACAGAGGAGGAAAGCCTCTAGGGAAATATGATGGGGCCAAACTTTATGAGATCTGGTCAATGTTGTGGTAGGCAGGAGAACTCAAGGGGGCCTGCATCCATGGCTCCCAGACCAGAAATGGCTGGAGGGAGGCGGCTGGGGGCTGAGGGCCTGTCTCACCTTCCAAATAGACCTGCCTTCTCCCAGAAGAGTATTTGTTTCACTTCCTTTTGTTTATTTATTTTCAGTTTTTACCTGATGCCTGAGACAGGACCTTCTTTCTAATTCTTTTTACTAAATGACCAGGGACATTTAAACAGAAAAAAAAGAAGAAAAGAAAGTTAAAAAAAGAAAAAAAAAAAAAAACTAGAAAAGGTAAGCAGAACATTCATGTGAATGTAGCATGTTTGCAGGGCACAGACATATCTTGGAAAGTGATCCTTTGGAAGAGACCTTTGGTGCCAAATAGTTGAGCGGTTGCCAGTCGTTTATGATGCTTTCTTTATCATTTCCCTTCCGATGGGGCAGATCAAGACAAATCCACATTCCTTCCCCTCCATCTGGGGCCGGCTCTCAGCCTGTGTCAGCCGCCGGTTTGCTGAGGCTCCTGGGTTTGAGAAAGCCCACCTGGCAGCTCCATGTTTGTTTGTAGCAGCCCAAATGGGGTGTCATCTGGGAGCCATGGCAGCAGGGACACAACAAACAAAAGCAAGCCCAGCTTCCAGGGTGAACAGTGAGGT
This sequence comes from Rhynchonycteris naso, assembly GCA_037038555.1. Classification (NCBI taxonomy): domain Eukaryota; kingdom Metazoa; phylum Chordata; class Mammalia; order Chiroptera; family Emballonuridae; genus Rhynchonycteris; species Rhynchonycteris naso. Next base: position 18,640,255 of record CM072996.1, read on the forward strand.
TTTCCTAGTTCCCCTACACTGTTTATGGAGTGGCTGTATATCTCCAGTCCCCCAAAGCAAGATAGTGGGCAGCTGTTGCAGATCCTTCCTGAAGGGCTTATAATAAAATAATTCAGGCTGAGCTTGACCATGGGACCATTAATGTCTCCTGCTGCCTTTTGGTGGTCACTGTCCCACCCCATCTGCACAAGTGCTGCTGCAAACAAACATGGAGCTGCCAGGTGGGCTTTCTCAAACCCAGGAGCCTCAGCAAACTGGCAGCTGACACAGGCTGAGAGCCGGCCCCAGATGGAGGGGAAGGAATGTGGATTTGTCTTGATCTGCCCCATCAGAAGGGAAATGATAAAGAAGGCGTCATAAACGACTGGCAACCGCTCAACTATTTGGCACCTTCTAATATTTTTCTTCCTTCCTTCCTTCCTTCCTCTTTCTATATTCCTTTCAAAAGAAATATTGAAAGATAGATTGATAGATGCTAGATCCTGGGAGTAGAACCAATTATATAACATGAGGAGGACATGGTCCCCATCTTTGTGGAGCTCAGAGCTGAGTTAGAGAGACAGACAAACACAGGTTGCCTTCAGTGTGGTACATAATCTGAAGGGCTGTGGGAAAGAGAAGAATGAATTCCTAATCAACCAAGGGCCTTCAGAGAAGGTGCTACAGCCTGAGCTGGGCTTTGAAATTCTAGTTAAGCAAATACAGGAGCAACAGATAGATGTCTTCCTAGGGAGTGGTACAGCAGGGGAAGACGGGGAGATTTGAGAAAGCACAAGGCTATCTGAGGAACGCCCTGGCAGCTCAGGTGCAGGGCACATGTGGTCCAGTGTGAGAGATAGGGCTGTAGACCCCACAGGAGTGAGAGCATGCAGGGGTGTGCAAACAAAGAGAAGGATTTTAGACAGATGATCCAATCCGCATTTCAGTAAGATGCCACATCCAGCAGCATGGATAAAGATGGAAGGGAGGAGAGGAGGGCTGAAAGAGAAGCATGTGTGCAGACTTCTGTTACTTCACCAGCAGACACACTCCAGCAGGACGGTGTGAGTGTTCAGCACTGACGGCAACGATAGCTCTTGAGCTAATTAGCACACAAGAAGGAGAGTGTCAGCTCTCTTCACAATTAAATTCCAATCCATTTTCCCTTATATAAAGAGGATCTATAATGCCCATCTCATTCAGTTCTTCACATTTGCTCAATTTAACTTTCACTCACTGGTTATCTGATTTAAGGCGAGCACTTTGAGAGACGGGGATATTGAGATAAAATGGTTCATACTCTCTGCTTTCATGACCTAATAATAAATGGTTATTTCTGATACTAAAATAGAGCAATCAATAACTTGGCACTTTCCGTCATTGCCCCCATTGTATAATTCCTTTTTATTTACAGCATCAGATTACAGGGAAATAAAAGGAAATTAAGAAGTTTGCTGAATGCTTTGCGGATGAAGTGAGAGCAGTGGAAACACACGTGATTCCTCCTGAGTCCGTGGTCATGGGGAAGAAGGCTAGTGAGGGCCAGTCTGCCTGCTCAGCGAGAAAGGTACTGTGCTCGGTGTGTGCTTGCTGCCGGCCAGTAGTCTAGTCCGGATGCAGCTCTGGGCTTGGGCAGAGAGTGATGCTGGCCCAGCTTGCCATCCTGTACAGCTGGGGGAGGCACAGGCTCTACAGTGGGCATGGGACACCCAGGTAGGCACCCCCAAAGTGACTCTTCCTTCAAAAAAAAGGTGGCCCCAAAGAATTCTAGTGGATTGTCCTCTGTTAGTTTGCCGTCCAAGCCCACAAGCTCCAAGCTTTAGAAAATGCTTCATTCTCAAGCTCTTCCCTCCATCTGATGAACACACATTCATTTTCTAATGACTTTGCTGTCTGATCTCCCCTGAAGCCAGAAGAAAAACCACTAAAGCATTTAGTTCATCTCCCTTGCGATTTGCAATATGGTGTATATTATACAGTAGTATGCAACATGCATAATAAGCCGATCCATACTGTCTGTCCTGTGCAGTGTAGAGTGTATTACATATTACACGGTGTGCTGTTATTCTGTGCTTCCCTGGCTGGGTTGACGGGAAACCAGGAGCTCTTTGACTGCGGGGCAGTGGCTTATTCATCATCGTCTCCTTAGGACTTAGAAGCTTCTGGCACTTAGTAAGAACTCAGGGAGTGTTTTTGATAATGGAAGGAAAGGAATAGAAAGGAAAGGGTGAGAGAAAGGAGGCAAAAGAGGAATGAAACGAAGGAAATAGTTATCTTGCAAAAAAGCCAACACCCCAGTCTTCTTTTTAAAATGGATTCGCTAGCTCACTAACACAGGCTGCCTCTGTTGAAGCGCTCTGGCTGTTTCCTAATTAAACATCAAGAAAAAAGTGAGAATGCAAAGTCCCTGGCCTCACACCTTCTCAAAGAAGGCCCAGATAGTTTCCCTGAACTTGTTTAATCACACCTTATAGGAGTGAGCTAAGTTAAGCAAATAATAATTGTATGTAAAGATAAGAGTCATTATTCAGGTGTGTATAAGATGAGGAGTTTCAGGAAGAGAGAGGGAGGAACAGTAGTAAATTCTGCCCAGGAAGACCAGGCCAGGAGGACTATTTGAGACGGGGTGTCAGGGCTACACAGGAGCATAGCCTGGGTGAGAAGAGAATTTCAGGGCAGGATTCACTGGAGTGAATCAAAGCTTCCTGGCATACGGGTCCTGTTTCCCAGCTGAGCGGTGGCAGGAAGAGTTTGGATACTTTCAGCAACAGCTACGCATGTAAAGATGGCATCAGTGTCGATGGGAGGTTTGATTCATAAACTGAGAGCTCGAAGTCCAGCTTGCTCATTTCAGTTGGAAAAACTGAGACAAAAGAAAAAACAAAAGGCTTGCTAAAATCCATTCATAGCTACACAGAGACAGGGCCGGTATTGAAAACTTGAATCAAAATTCCTTTAAATCAGCAAGAGGGTAACAACTGGGTCCAATAGAGAAGGACCCCCCACACCCCATTCAAACTAGTGGGGCGGTACATCTGCCCTCTATAGATGGTGTTTTCTATACTGCATGGCCTTACCCTAAAATAAATTTATTAATATCAAAAGCCAATGTCACTAAGCTCTTAGAAGAAAGATCCAAAGTTCTGGTGTGGAATACAGACTAAAGAAAAAAATACCTGAGTGTGTCCCCTGCCTCTGCTGTTTTCCCTGTGTCCTTTCACAAATAAATTGCTCTTTCTCCACCTCATCTGTAAAATGGGAATGTCCATCCACAACTCAGAGACCTGCAGAAAGTCCACAAAATACTGTCTGATGAAAACTAGAGAGTTTCTAAATGGAGTGGGCTAAAAGATGGTGCCCCCAAACGTATATCCTAGTCCAATTATCCAGAGCCTGGGAACATGACCTTGCTTGGAAAAGAGTCTCTGCAGACGTGATTAAGGGAAGAACCCTGAGAGGAAGAGAGGTTATCCAGGTGGGTCCTAAATCCAGTGCCAAAAGTCCTTTTATAAGAGACACACAGGAAAGAGGAGAGAGAAAGGTGACCACAGAGATGGACAGTGCAATGATCTGGCCATGCGCTAATAATACCTGGAGCCACCAGATGCTAAAAAAGACAGGAACAAAATCTCCCCTAGAGCCTCTGAAGGGAAGTGGCCCTGATGACACCCTGATTTTACACCCCAGTCCCCGGAACTGCAAAAGGGTACGTTTCTGTTATTTTAAGTCAAGTGTGTGGTAATTAGTTAGGGCTGCCACAGGAATTTAATACAGTAACTAGACACTAGAGAAGAGTAAGTGCTCAGAAACTATTTAAATACTCATCCTCATCTGCGAAGAAGGTCATTTGGAAAGCACAACTGATGCCTTTATTCATTCCTTTTCTTTTGCTTTCTCTTCAGCTGAGTGGGAAGAGGATGGCTCAGTGAGATTTTGCCCCATGAGCTCAGTTCTAAGCCCCGGTCTGACCTCTGATATGCCTCTACCTAGGAACAAGTGGCAAAAAATAAGACTGAAATCTTTCTGAAAAACACCCAAGAATGGGAGGCTGAGGAGAGGAAGGTAGAAAAACCAGCATCAACATGACTTCCATAACTAAACTCTAATATAAGGGGAACTATGGCTGTTTCTACACCTTTTTTTCTATAGGACCTTTTCCCAGAGGTTGATATAGTAGAAACAGCTCTAGGCTGTCCTAGACTCAGCCACAAACTCATAGTATAATTATTGCTCAGAACACCTTCCTTCTTCTTTCAAGAGTGTTTTTTTGTTTGTTTTTTGTAGATGAAATAAATATTTTATGCCATAAAATTTCAATGGGAAAAATAAAAAGGCAACAAGGTTCAGTCTATTCCAAATTGCATCTGGCTAATTTCACTCTATCAGTCAACTGAACTTCAGTCATAAAGCTGGAAAGTAATTCACTCCGTTACAGGGGTCCTTTTGTTATTGTGCATTCTAGCACCTCACACTCTGGGTGACAGAATGGTACCCATTCCTCTGGCATCCAAGGCCACGCACAATCTCCTAATACAGTTCTTTACAAACATTATGCTTCAGTCTCACTGAGTGATTTCACACTGCTACTGCTTTCCTGGGTGGAAGCTGGACTCCTCTGAGGCACCCCAAACACAAAACATCTAGTAGAAGCAAAGACTCTGACTAGGTCAGTCCTCACTTTTGCCCACACTCCCTATGCATCCCAAGGATCCACAGGCCATCTTAACTTCCAGGAAACAGAAGAGATGCTTGTGGGTAGGAAATTTAAGATCACAGTTGCAAACTATTCAGTAAGTGGAATTCTTTATGGTGATTTCACATTTCATCATTCAAATCTGATCAATGTGTATCATGAAATGTTAGAGTAACATGAAAATTTTAAGACATCTCATTTTGTCAGTGTGGAAGACCAAGGCCTGGAGACAAAAGAGATGCCCAGTCACATGTCATGAGTCAATACCAGGGGAAGAACTAAATCTTAAAACATCTTGAGCCATATATCCCGCAGTCTTTTCGGCAGTATAACTATTCAGTGTCCTGGTAGTGGGGAGCTTGAGTGTAATTGGGTGTGTATAAAAGAGTTAGAGGAGGTTTTAAAGTTGTATAACCAGCCCAGCCAACCAGTGTTCTCTCTACCCTTTGAGATTAAAGGTGAAGAATAGAAAGGTATGAATTACTACTTAACTGAGTTCCATTCACATGGTTCTCAAATGGGGCTGTGGGGGCAGGGGGAGGTTTTGCTCCCCAGAGAATAGTTGACAATGTCTGGAGACACTTTTGATTATCATAAGATGGAGGGTGGGAAGGGATTGGGGGTTACTGGTATCTAGTGGGTAGAGGCCAGGAATACTCTCAACATTCTACAAGGCACAAGATAGTTCCCCACAACAAAGAATTTTTCAGCCCAAATGTCAGTATTTCCAAGGCCTATGTGGAAAGGCAGAGAATGCAAAGACCAGCGATGACATATAGGTATAAGCTCTGTGTTTGAATTATAATGAGCATCCGTGGGTTCTCAAAAAGCTGATTCTTAACGTTGTTCCTTTGGGCCTGCGAACTACCCCAGAATCCAGTTGCAAGAGCCAATAAACATTTTTTTTTTTTTTTGGCATTCACTGATTTGAGTTGGGTTTTTGTCACTTATAGTGGAAAGAGTTCCAACTAATAAACTCACATTTATGGAGCACTTGAGAGTTAGCTAAGTGTTTTCACATTTGTGGTCTCACAAAAACCTGTGCTGTATTGGGAGAAGGGATGCAGGGCCTCAAATCACTGACATGTGTGAAAAATGAAACCCTAAGTCACTGAGGCTAAATGACCATCCAAACACCACCGTTAGGATGTTGAACACTGCGGAACCTCCCCAGAGGAAAGAGCTATACATTCTTGGAGTCAGAATAGCACAATCAGAGGTAATGCAAATTAAAATAATAGAATGATAGTTACCACGGACAGAGCGCTTACCATGAGCCGAGCTCTAGTCTAAGTGCTTTGCCCATATTAACTTGTAAATTCTCACCACAGATGTATGAGAACAGGTACAATTATTTTCTCTATTTTACAGGTGAAGAGATCCAGGTATCTGAGTAAATTCCCGATGTTCTCTAGATAATAAGTGACAGTATCAGGTTTCAAACCCAGAATACTCATGCTCAATCATTGTACCTTATTGAGTTACAGAGAGGTTATGAAATTTGACCCAAAACCTCCCCACACATAGCTAGGAAGGTGAGGAACCAGGATCCAAATCCTGCTCTAACCGACTTAAAGGTCTTCATTCTGAACTGGACCCCAATGCTCACTCTTATTCCAGGCAGTGGCCTGAGATGCCAGGATTTAAACCCAGACTTCATATTCCAGGACTGGTGCCAACATCTTCTCTTATACCCATTTAATGCATATTTAATGCACATTTACTACATGTTAAGCCTCCTGAAAATGTTTTTAGAATGAGGAATAGGGATGATGCACATTGCGACTTATTGAATTATAAACCTATTCTCATCCTTGAAGAAAATGAGATTCGTATGCAAACACAGCTTTGGGGATTTAAGAGCTTGGGAAGGGAGAGCCATCTGCATTTTATTAGGGAAAGACAAGAAATCTCCCCTTGTAAACCTCAGAAGCCAAGTTGAAAAATATGCTAGTTCACAGTTTGTAGCAAAAATTGGACCTGTCACACCCAAATCACTTTTGTTGCAGAAGCGCATGTAGTCAGGATGGTGACTGTTCGCTTCACGGCTTACTCGTAGTAACAGAGGGACGACGGTTCTGTCCCCCTTTCTGTCCTGACATTGGGAAAAAAGATCTTTGGGTCAAAAACAGATGGGTTTTATAGAGATGAAAAAATTACATATCATTCTTGTGACAGAAAAAGACAATATTTAAGGGTAAAATGAATTTCAAAATCTTTGGAAATAGGATATGAGAGGAATAAACATAAAATAAAGATTATTTCAAAGTTCTCCCAAATTTCAAAATATTTTCTGCATCACCTTTATTTCCCAAGACTTCTGAAGTGTTTTATGTCTATTCTCAGCAGGAATGTCACCACCTGGGGGACTTTCACATTGTAATCTCCCAGGTGGATACCAAGAATGAGCAAGAAGGATATCGCGCATGGACACATGAAGCTCACGGGCTACAGGGTGGGATCTTCCAAGGCCTGAGTTGACCAACAGAAGGAGAACCTTGACTCAGAAAGGAGCATTTGTCGAAAGGAAGGCCTTATAGTCAATGTAAAGAAGGAGCTAATGAAAAGAGTTTGGCAAAAGCCACCCCTTGAGTTCCTTGGGCAAATTAATCTTTCCCTGAAAACTACATGCATCATTCTCCCATTCTTAAATGAGATGAGGAAGTCGAGGTCCATGGGATTAAGTCATTTGCCCAAAGGTGAACCCCTAGTCATTGGTACAGCTGAGAGGATGGGCTTTTTGCATCGACTCTAACACTGAGGATATTGTCTTCCTCCAAAGTGGCAACTCCTCAGGTGTTCCCCAATCTGTGACTGTCAGCAAAGTCGTCAGAGCTAGACATCTGGGATGTCTCATCTTCTGTTTCAGTCAACCACATCCCCTGTCCAAATTCTCCTTGAGACTTCCTAATCATCCTTGTGTGCCCACCTAGAGTCCTGCTCACACCTCCCTTCTGGTCTCTCTCCTGTCATCTTGCTGCCTCCTTCATGCAGCCACTAGAACAGATAAACCTGTCCCTGTCCCACTGAGAGTCCCGGCACATACCCTCATCATACACAGGATAAACTGCAGAGTTCTTGGCTGAGCACACAAGAGCCTATTCCTTCTGGCCTGCCTCACCTCCTCTCTCCTCTCTGCTGCTCCCTCCAAGCTCACTCTCTGCCCCTTTAGCTCTCAGAATCCCACATTGCTCGTGGTCTCCCCTCAGGCTCCATGATGCTTCTCATCTCTATGCTTTTCCACCCGACTGCGCTGCCTCCCGCTCTTCTTCCACCTGGTCCACTCCTTCTTGTACTTGAAGTCTCAGCTTAGTTATCCTTTCTATTGTTGGGTGTGTGCCAGAAAGTTTTCCCTAAAGTTTTCTAAACCTCAGCTTGAGGGTTCAATACTTGCCCGTGCTTCTCATTATGATTACCATATTGATTATCTTGATCTCCATGTATCTGCTGACTCCTGAGAGGCAGTGAGAACCCTGCTCTAGGCTAACTGCTTCTCACAGAACTAATCTCTGGTGAGATTCCACCATCCCCCTTACATAAAACTGCAATGCATCCATGGGGGAGATCTTCCCTGTGTGACGCAAACAGTGGCAAGTTGTGTTCTATGTGAATGGGAAAAGAATGGAAATATAACAGGCACACCTCAGCCTCTAGCTCCTACTTTAAATATATCTTTCTTAAAGTCATTTAGAGGAAAACAAAAGAATTCCCAGAGATGAATCTCCCTGGTTCTTGCATTTTCTTGAATCTCTTTGCCTGTCATTCCTTAAGTAAGAGCTTTTATATATAAAACTCAAATCCATTTTACCAAGATTATCTTTTACTCTTTTGGGTTTTGACTTTCTATTGCCTAAGAAAAAAAGGAAAAACTCCTTAATTGGACGTTCTAGAATCTGTATAGTGGGACTCAGACTGCCTTTTTAGTCCTGTGACCTGCCATTCTTTTCAGGAATACCCCAACTCATTCCAGCCTGTGTCCTTCCTCCTGCCATCTCCTCTCTATTTCCCTCTTACACACACACAAATCACAGATGTGTGCAGAGATGAAACAGAGACAGGACATCAGTCCACACTCAGAACTCATCCGATGACATCACTCCTGTCTTCCTAGAAGAACAGAGAAATAATTCTCCTCCGCAGAGCACCGCTGGGATTTTTCTCCTAAATCCTTTCTCATTATAAAATCCATCCCGAGGCTCAGGGCAGACTTATGTAATGCTTGGTCCCCCTGCCCCATCTGTGCACGTAAACAACATGCACTCTCCCCTAGGCAAAGAGAACTGGGGTTTATCCACACACATGCAGCACCCAGCTTATGTCCATTAATAGTCTTAGAAACCTACAGAAGTAGATGTTAGTCCTCTGTTAGAGTAGAGGAAACAACCTTAGAGGAATTAAGTAGCTGAAGTTTTCCAAGTTAGAGTCAGGACTTAAATATGAGTACTTGAACCAAAAAAAAAAAAAATTCTGTTTCTCCTCCTCACCGTGATGTTGCGGTGTGTGAAGTGTTAGTGGCCAAAAGTTCACTGTCACTATTGTAACAGGGTTCTTTTTACACAGTAGGATCCTAAGAGGAGAGCAGAGAAGTCAGAAAGAGATTCAGGGACTGCCATCCACCCTCAGAATTAAGAAATGGGCAAAAGCAGCGGAAAAGGATGAAGAAAAACATTGAGTGTGGAGGTGGGAAGTGTCTGGATATGGCATTGTTGCCCCAAGGGAAGGGGTGGTGACACGTGGGAGGGACAGGGTGTGGCCGCACACAGCAGGGCTTGGGCAGAGTGGTCTGAGGAGCCCCAGGCTCTGTAGTAAATGGCTATGCGACCAAGCATCTGAGCTGCGGGGGCATCTGGCCCAGAAGATGTTCTTGGAACCGGGGACTGCCAAGGGAGGCACCAATAAGGGAGAGCTACAATCGGTCGTGGCTCCATGTGTCAGAGCTCGCAGGAATGCTTTGACTTTGGAGGCGCATTCCATATTGGCAGCGGGATTTTCCAGAGGTCCTATCCCAAACTGCAACTTCTTACTTGAGAGCTATTGGGAGTCCTGGTGGAACTGAGTTACAAAATGGAGAGATTATTTCACATATGACTCTGGTGGCCAGCCCTGCTCAGCCTTCTCCACCAGCAGGGTCTGTGTCAGCTCCTTACCCAGTGTCTCTCGGCCTGAGCTGGCGGGCTTCCTTGAGGTCCCTCAGCAGGAGGGATTGACAGATCAGAAGGTGGAAAGATGAAGCCTCTCTTCCTAGTCCTAGATGCTGGCAGACATCTTCCAGAAGCAAGACAGCTATGATTGCAACTCCAGCAGCCCCAGGATCCGCTGAACAATGCCTACTTAGAGGTCTCAGCTCTAGCTGACCCACCGGGCCTCACTTAACCATTCAGTTCACATTCTCAGAGTTCTGGCACTGGCCACAGAGTATCCTCCCTGGGTCTGAGTACCCAGCCTTGGGGCATCTCCCAGATGTCTAAGCACTGGCCACAGAGTGCCTCCCCCAGAGGTTGAGGCACCAGTTGTAATACACCCACACACTCAGAAGTATGTGAATCAGCCATGCAGAATTCTCCCAGTTCCTAAGTTCTCTGAATACTACCTTCTCATTTTTGTTCTCCCTGCCTGAGGGATAGTAGCTACTTCCTGCCGTTACTAATGTCTGGATTACTTAGCATCCCGTTTGTTGGTCCAACTTTTAAACACTTGTGTTATCAATTTTCTATATTAAATCCCCTCTCTTTGAAATTCTTGACGTCCTTTCCATTTTCCTGGCTGGAACCCAATGGGTACAGAGGGCATCCATGTCTTTAAATGTCATTCTATCAAATCTCCTACAAGGACAATTATATAAAAATAAATTTCACTTCTTTGAAAAGGAAACAACCCTGTCGCGTCATTATCATCTCTATCAAGAAGAGAATGCCCACTAGCCCTATAGATACAAGAGTTCTGATGCTTCATTCACCCTTGAACAAAGCTGTGCTGAACCCCAGCAATATACCAGATAAGGATGTTTTAGGCTCTAGGGACACAACTTTGAATAAGGCATGACCTCTTCCGCCAGGGAGCCTATCAGGAGAGGTCAGGTACAACGCTATGAGACAATATCAACTGGAGCAACCAGAGGCTAAGCGAGGATGATGGAGGATGCCTGTGCACTGTTTAGGAAGGTTCCTGCTTCTCTGAGCCTCAAAGAATGTATCAATCTTGTTATTGTTGTTGTTTCCCCCTGAAAAGGAGCAGAAAGCAATGTTGGATAACTTAATCTGAAAAAGTGTATGTTAGAAGTATGTATAAGACTTAGTTCTGGGATCAGGAAAGGAAGAGGCTAAAGAATGAAAATTAAGTAGATAGAAGCCAGGCAGCTCTAGATAGTGTTATTGGCTGAAATGGTCTGATATCTGGGCCCAGAACCACTGATGGAATAAAAGAATCTATGTGTGCCATTCATTCCCCTGGAGAAGTCCAGGTGGCCTGTAGGTCAATGTCCATTCTATGACTACTCCAGGTGAGAAGAAGGACCTAGTCCGGCATCTCTGTCCACAGTAGGGGATAGAAAATCCCCAAAGGGAAATCCAAGGAGGGGGAACAGAGAATAACTAAACCAAAAAAGGATAGGGGTGCCAAGACAGGAAGGTGTTTGCTGCGAAGAGGGGTAGGCGTTTTCTAGTTAGACAAGAGCCCGATGTTTGAACCAGGCAGGGAGAGCAGCAGGGACAAGGGTATGGTGGTGAGAAAGACACAATAAGGGAACACAAATAACCCTGATAAGTGAGACTGCCAACATTCATAGGGACCAGAAGATGGCTGGTCACAGGCACAACACTGAAGATCCCAGTCTGTAGGTTATAATGTCCAGGAGGCGCCACCAGATGGATTTCAGCCAGTCCTTTACCTCTTAACATTGTTGCGAATATGCATTTTTGCCTCTGTGTGTGCGTGGCGTGCATGTGTGTGTGTGTGTGTGTGTGTGTGTGTGTGTGTGTGTGTGATGAAGCATGTACCTCCTTGCAAACTTGACATGAAAATTTTCAGTGGAATGGAGGGGACAGAGCCGGATTGGAGTGAGCTAAGGAGAGTATGGGTGTGAGTAGGTGGGCATAGGAGAAGAAAATGCTGTATGAGTAAGTTCTAAATTATTGGCACAGCTCCAGGTTGGATAGGAGTGCAGGAAGGGCAAGTTTGTTGGAAGCACTAAAGAGAGGATGTGACACTGAAGGGAGTGTGAACAATATATTCCTTGTCACAGGAAAAGACTGTCCATGTCCTTTCTATTTGTCAGACATGGGAGCAGGCCAGCCTCAAGTGCAGACCAATGACTTTGTAAAAATCTTCCAAAAATAAATTATAAGTCTCCATAAACTCCCTAGACTTTAGACTCCTTCAGGACAGCAACCCTGTTTTATTCATTGCTGTATCCCAAATGTCTCATTTCAAGTAGACACACAAAGCATCCTTTGGAATAAGTTGATTAATTTAGTGGGCTGATATACTTACAAAAGATTGCTTGTAGTAGTTTGATTATTATTTTAAACGACCCAAACAATACACAATATGAAGACACGTGTCTTTAAACAAATGTGGGCTGCTTTGACGGCCGTTCTGCAACTTTCATCTACTGAATATACTGTGGGTAGCAATACATCAACTTGACCTGGCTTTCAAATTACAAGATTACAAGACCAGAGAGGGCTCTTGAGATAAGATTACACCCTATGTCCCTACATAGCTGACCCACTCAGTTAATGACTCAGCAAGCTGATGCTCAAAAATGTGAAGTGACCTTCTCAGTAATGAGAAGAGTTTACAGCAAGACTAGGTCCTCCAGTTGGGTATGCTCCCTTCCCCCAGGGCTTCTGACAGCTGTCCCCATCAAGGCTGGGACAGGGAGGGGGACCACTTGCAACCACCCAGGGGCCAGAGCCTGCGGAAACCGAGGAAGGCCCTGTGAACAGTGCACGGGAGAGCGCCCACTGAGGTAGAGGAGTCTGCCCAGACCTTTGCAGAAACAAAGCGATCGGTTCACGCACAGTGGCTCAGTTTATATCTGTCTGGAATGTGGCGCTTTCATCTGACCAAATCATTCTGGCTGCCTTTGCTCCTGATCCCGGTGCAGTGAGCTCTGAGGGCGCTCAGAGAGGGTAGTGGGTGACTCAGCAAGGCTGGGCAGGGTGTCAAGAAGCAAAAGGAACTGACTAACCCAGCAGGTAACGGCTGCGACTGGTGGTGACTGCCTACGGAGATCGGTCGCCAGCCCTGCCAGCTGCCTACATGCCAGGGAGGAAAGAACCTGGCACCAGTGCTCTCGGGGTTTTACCCCGTCCCCTTTTTTTCAAAAAGCAAATCACCGCCAACCTGCCACGAATGCCCCTCTGCTTCCTTCTCTTGTCGAACTATTTGCAGAACAGGGTTGTTGCCAGAAAACACAGCAGAGGGTCAGATGTGGGGCATCTCAGGGATGGCAGCATTTCAACCGTGGGGCTCAGCCAGGTGGTGACACGGGCTCCGTCCTCCACTTCCTCAGAGGGGACCTGGAACCAGCCTCTGGTTCTTCCCAACCTCTGAGACTAGACCTCTGATTGCAGCTTCCTACCTGAGGGCCAGAGGGAAACTTAACTTGAGGACGGCTAGTAAAATTACTGGGGTATGTCTGCTGCGAGTTCCCCGTGCTGAGTGCAGGTGTTGGGAAAAGGGAAAAACATCGAGTTAGGGCAGAGGACCTCTTCTGGCTTCTAATTAGGCCACGTTGTTCTCTCTGAACCGTGCTTCCCACACCCATTTAGTGGACCCACCATTTACTCTGACTGAGGGCGATAGTGAGAATAAGAGGAGAAAATTTACAGGAAACATCGACCCTTAGCAAGCACTTGGCTAACAGTCCCGGAGATACTGTGACTCATAAGAAGAACTCTGTATTTGGTCTCATCCCTGTTTTTGAGGCAGAGCTCTTAAAGCCCTTATGATTTTCTAAATGATGAGAAAAGAAAGGTGTCCTTTGTTGGGTTAGTGAGGTGACTTTGGAAAGCAGCTAAGAATGGGGCTGGTTGCCAGGAGAACCAACCATGGGATCAGAAGGTTGGGACTTTCAGCCTCACCCCATTGACCTCCCGGGAGGGGAGAGGGGCTGAAGATTGAGATTAATCACTGATGGTCGGTGGTTGAGCCAATCATGCCCAGGAAATGAAGCCTCCAGAAAAACCTAAAAAGGACAGAGCTCAAAGAGCCTCTGGGCAGGTGAGCCCCTGCAAAGGCAGGGAGAGTAGCTCACAGAGAGAGAGCGTGCAAGCCTCGTGCCCTTTCCCCAACCTTGCTCTGTGCATCTCTTCCATCTGGCTGTCCCTGAGTTGTACATCTTTTTATAATAAACCAGTTATCTAATAAGTAAACTGTTATTCTGAGCTCTGTGACCCCCCTACCCCCCATAACAAATTAAGTGAACCTGAGGCGGGAAGCTCTGACTTATATCTTGCCCATTGGTCAAAAGTATAAGTGATACCCTGGATTTGCAACTGACCTCTGAAGTCCAAGGTCAGGGTATTGGGACCCTCCAAGCTGTAGCTCCTCCATCGGAAGCATAGGTGACAACCTGGGCTTGCAACCAGCATCTGAAGGTAGGATGGTTTTATAGGAATGAACACTTAAGCTGTGGAATCCGATGTTACCTCTACGTGAATAGTGTCCGGATTGAGGTAAATTCTCAGACACCCTGCTGGTATCTGAGAATTGCTTGGAGTTGTGTGGGCAGTGCTCTCCCCTCCCCCCACACACACACACCACATACATTGGAATTGGGTCCAGAAACCCAAAATAGTTCCCCATTCTCATCCTTGAGTGAGTTAACCCAGAGGATAACAGTAACTATCCTAGGAAGCACCTCGTATTTTTAGTGAAAAAATAAAAAATTTACTCTGAGTTTTAAAAATTATTGAAATGTTCAAAACTAAGCTTAGCACAAGGAATGTGCCGATGGGGTTAAAGGTTTTGCCCACAAGAACATACTCAAGGGAACAGAATGACAAAACTTCAGTGTCATGAGTACTTCGTTTCTAAAAATAACAACTGCTAAGGGAACACAGATGAAGGTCACCTAGCACATCTTCCAGGGACAGGGAAGGCTTCCTGGAGGAAATGATTTCTAAGTGAGGGACTTAGGGGTACACAGAAATTAAACATGTGAAAGGTGAAAAGGGCTGATGAGAGATGTTCATTCATTTGTTCAACAGACAAATCCTGAGTACCTAACGTGTTACGAAAACCATCATAAAAACTGAGGGTACAGTACTGAGCATGACAGAAAAGGTCTTTCATCTCCTAGAGTCAACCTTCCAGCTGGTGGATCGATTCTAAATAATTCACAAAATGTCAGGAAGTGACCCACGACATGCAGAAGACAAAGCAGAGTGCGGTGCAAAGGAGATACGTTAGCCTTGGTGGTCATGGGAGACCACTCTAGGGGAGTTCTATTTCAGCTGGTATCTGGGAGAGGAGAAGCAGCCAGCTGTGCAAGCATGTGGGCCACAAATGTGCGCGCAGAGAGAAGTGCTCATGCCAACGTCTTAACTTCAGAGCAAACCTGACACGCTCTAGACACAAAAGGATGGCAATCTTAGCTGTCTCAGGGAGCACAACGAGAACATGGAATAAAAGAGGGGCCGCAGAGTCAGCTCTTATAAAACCTCACTGGGGATGAGAAGATGTCTGATTATATTCTAAGTGGGATAGGAGGCCATTGGAGATTTTAAGCAGGGAAGAACTTGTGTTTTGATTTACATAGTTAAACATCACTCTAGTTCTTGTAAGTATATGCGAAGGCTCCAGGTGAGAGAGGGCATGATCTATGTGAAAAGGACAAAGGAAAAGAAAAGAAAACCACCCTGTTCAGTGGAAGGAGGCAGTAGCCAAGGATGGTGGTCCTGGGGAGGTTGGCTCGGACCCCACGTTCCAGAGTCTTGGGTGCTATGACAAGGATTTGGACTTTAACCCAATGCAATGGATGCTATGAAAGGATTTACAGAGGGAAGTCAGCTTTCTGTGTTAGAAACACAGCTGTGACAGGGATGCCGCCTGGACCCGGATGTGGCTGACAGCCTTCCTCCCTCACCGTCAACATCCCGGTTGTGCGAGTTATGTATGTGCTGCCGGAGAGCATGAGTGAGCAGAGGAGAAAAGGGGAAAGAGTTAGGTGCTCACGGCTGCAGAGGAAAGTCAGAAACCCCCCGGCAGGACCCCCGTGGGAGCCTAGGCCATGGGTGCTCCGGGAGCCCGCATCTCCCTCAGTGGGTTTCTCAACAAAACCACAGCCAGAGCCAAGAGAGCTGAGAGTGATCATTATCTCGTCCAGGCCTATCATTTCACAGATGAAATTAGTCTCCTTATTTCCATCAGCCATCTGGCTCTGAAGTTACTTTCTCCAGGGCTCAACCACAAAAACTGGCTAGGTTTTTAAATTTTTATTTCATTTTATTTCAGTCTGGAGATAATGGCTAAAATGACTGTCTCTGTCCCCACCACAAATAATCTGCTTTGGTCCCTCCATTTGTGAGAAGCCACACTTGTGTGTTTGGTTTCCCATGGCCTGACTTTCTCCTGCAGCAAGCCCATCTCCCAGGGACCTGGAGGCTGGGTCTGTGAATGGCCTCCCTGTTGTTCAGTGGGGCGACAGCCTGTCTGCATGGGTCGTTCCCTTTTCCAGTAATTTCGGCTGAGGAGCAGGTCAGGTCTGCAAGGCACAACTCCTTTCAGTGTCTCTGCTCCAACTCACTCTCGCTGGTATTGGTTTAGGGCTGAAACCTGGGACCACTGGGTTCACACATTCACGCTGAGCCCAGGGATCCGCCATGACACATTTTTCTACCAAATACTAGCTCTTCAGTCACTTACAATATGTTAAGGGAACACGTCCTAAATGACAACCCCTCTGCTGTGTAGCTAAAGACAGAGTGATAAAGGTTCGGCCCTGATTTAGGGAGCTGGAGATTTAGTGACTTTTATTCGAATTAGGAAAACATGAAGATTACAATCCTGAAACACATGAACCTCAAACTTCCCTCAGAGATTCATTACACTTTATAATTAATTTCATACTATGCAAGAGGAAAACTAGAGTTTGAGCTCCAAAAGAACTGGAATTTACCTTGACACAAAGTAATTCTTAAGCAGTGGGTTTTCTTTACTCTTAGTTACTAGTGCTTAGTTACTAGCACATGTCTCCAATGCCTAGTGACTGTCTGTTGTTAGGATCTATTTGGCAGGCCTGGCCAAAGGGGTTGATACAAAGAATTATGTTTTTATATAGAAGTGGAAGTCATATTTCTCGTCTCATTTTAACTATCTCGTCCCATTTTACTGACAAGGGAAGCAAAATCTAGAGATAGTCAGAAATTTAACCAAGCTCAGGCAAGCAGTAATTTTCATCATCCTAAATATTGCCTGTCCCCATCATAATTAATGCGATAATTGATAGTCGCATATTATAGTAGTAATAGTGATTGATTTATTGACCATTTATCTAATACCTGTTACGTGCCGAAGACACAGTTCCCGCCACCAGGAAGCTACATAATTTAAACATCCCTTCATTATATATGGTTGTCTAACCACTTTGCTCTGCACCTAAAACGGATACAAAATATTGAATGTAAACTGTATCTGAAAAATAAAATAAGAAAATTTTAAAATCATCCATCAATTGCAAGCCATTTAATTGTTTGTCCTTTTGGCTATTACAAGTAGTGCCATGCTATGCCCTCTTGTACACAAGTTTTTGTATTCAGCTATGAAAAGTGACTGAAGCACTATACATTCTACAACATGGATGAACCTTGAAAATACCATGGTACGTTAAAGGAGCCAAACAAAAAAATGGCACATATTGTCAGATTTTATTTATAGAAAATATCTAGAACAGGCAAATTCCATAGAAAGGGAAAGTAGATGATTAGGTTTTCAGGACCTGAGAGGAGGGTATATAGAAGTGGCTGTTTATGGGTACAGAATTTCTTTTGTGGTAAATGCTCTAAGACTTAGATAATAATGGCGTCTCCACAACTTTGTGACTATACTAAAACCCACTGAACTGCACACTTAACGGGGAAGAATTTTATGGTATGGGCATTGTATCTAAATAAAACATGTCAGTACTCTTTTAAAAAGAAGTGTGCTATTCAGCTGGGCTTCTTACATATTTTGGATCTTAAGCTCTCATCAGGTACTGGATGGCAAATATTTTCTTTCATCTTGTAGGTTGTCTCTTCACTCTGTTGACTGTTCTCTTTGCCATGCAGAAGCTTTTTAGTTTGATTCAATCCCACTTGTCTAAAAACAAAAAATCCCACTTGTCTATGTTTGCTTTTATTGCCTACGCTTTTGGGGTTATATTATAACCAAAATTAAAAAATACATATATGTATATATTGCTCAGAACAACATTAAGAAGCCTTTTCCCTGTTCTTACTTTCCAGTACTTTTATGGTTTCAGGTCTTCCATTTAAGGCTTTAATCCATTTTGAGCTGATTTTTGTATCTGCAATGAGATCAAAGTTCAACTTCATTTTTTTTTGTGTATGGATACCTAGTTTTTCCAACACTATTTAAGAGACTATTATTTCCCCATTGGTTGCTCTTTGCACCCTATCAAAGGTAGGTTGACAGTAAATGCGTGGATTTATTCCTGGTCTTTCTGTGCTGTCACATTGGTGTATAGATCTGGTTTGCTTCCAGTATCATACTATTTTGATCACGATAGCTCTATAGTATATTTTGACCAAATAAAAGACATATTTTGTTCTTCTTGACCAAGATTGCTTTGACTATTCTAAATCTTTCCTGGTTCCACATGATTTTTAGGACTTTCTTTTTCCTGTTTCTGTAATGAATGCCAATGGCATTTTGGTTGAGATAGTATTAGATGGACACTTTAAACATGTTAATTCTTCCAGTCCATGAACATGGGATGGCTTCCCATTTATCCGTATCTTCTTTAACTTTCTTCATCAATGTATTTTAGTTTTCAGTGTACAAATATTTTACCTCGTTGGTTGAGTTTATTCCTAAATATTGTATTCTTTTTATTGCAGTTGAAATTGAGTGGGTTTTCCTAATTTTCTTTTCAGGTGCTCACGTTTCTGTATACAAATGCCACTGATTTTTGCATGTTGATTTTATATCCTGCACCTTTATTATATTTCTTTATTAGTTCTAACAGTCTTTTGTTGAGTGTTCAGGCTTTTCTACATATGTGTTTATGTAATTTGAAAACAGAGATATGTTTACTTCTTTATTTTTTTCCTGATTTGAAAGCCTCATATTTCTTTTTCTTGACCAATTACTCTAGCTAGGACTTTTAGTACTATGTTGACTGTACGTTAGCCAGAAATTATTAAACCCATTTTATAGATAAACTAAAGCCTTCTGATAATTAGTAAGCTCAAAGAATTAGTTTGTGTTGAAACAGTAAGTTCATACTGATTTCCCTGACTCAAACTCCAGGGCTTGTCACTCTTAATCAACCTTTCACTTCAATCCCATAAATAGATGGATTGCAACCCCAGGCTCTACTGGGGCTAGTTCCCCAGTCCACTCCCTGAGCAGATTCATTCCTGCTCTCTTCCTCCCTAAGAACACAGCCATTCCCCCTCTGTCACTGTGGCAAACCACGGGCCATGTGACCACAAAAACAAAGGGCTGCTGTGTCCTCTGACTAATCCTGTTCACAAAGCCTAATCATCACATGCAAACCTAGTTTGGAAAGGCTCCCTGCAAAATCAACTGGATGTCTTCATCAGCAAAGCCTTTATTCTGCTAATTTAACGTTTTCTTCTCTCAGTAGAAAATGGTGCCTATTTCCATATTCTGGTCCTCCCTGATACCCTCCCAGAGACTGGTTTTCTCAGCTCTATTCTCACTCCCCATGGCCTGCTTTGCTGCTCAGGTGGTACCAGCCCCTTGCTTCCTCCCTAGCCCCTTCAGTGGCTTAGGAAAAATACAAAGGTGGCTCACATAGGGTGATGGAAAAGTGACAGGAGGTAGAAAGCAATAATCAGACCAGGATATAGATTTCTGGTAGTCAGGTCCTATTGATGGTGTGGATGTGGGAGGTGGGGAAAATGAGCAACCAGGAGGAGAAAGTTGACAGGTCCTGATAAGAGAAAGATGATGGAAGAACAAGCTTGGGGCTGGTAGAAATTAAGAGGTCTCTTCTGTGCAGGTTGAAGCTGGCCTACTCGTTAGCCATCCAAGGAGAAAGGGAGACTAGACATTCCAGATGTCTAGAGCTGAGGACATTGTGTGAGATAGAACATATGAAACTTGGAAGGATTGTAAATATTGGGGTGTGCCTAAAATGTGGGCTGTATAATAGGACCTTAGGAGAAACAAAGCAAAACCAGGTTACAAGTGATTCTCCATGGTCAATGGAAATCCCCTGAAGGTTATTTTTCAGTCTGTTTGTAATTACACATGCAAATCGCAGTAATATTTGTTTAAGATATCTAAAACATGATATCTTTTTGACATCCATCTTTTTATTCTGACCTCCTGTCTCCAAGAGCAACGGGCTGCTCAAGCTTGGTGCCATTGATATTGGAGGCTGGAGAGGTCTTTGCCAGAGGTGGCTGGCTGCCTTGCCCATTCCAGGGGGTTAGCGTTGCTCCTGGCCTCCGCCTGCTATGTGCCAGCAGCATCATCACCCCTTCCCCAAATTGTCACAACCAAAAAATACCTCTAGAGATTGCCAAATGTCCCCTGAGAAGAAAATCACCCCCAGTTGAGAACTATTGACCTAACAATAACCAGTTCCATACATTCACTGAGAAATTTCATGAACCTTGCCTAAATATTTGCCTGTACATATTTTTACCAATAAAACAACGTTATTTTTTTCTCCTTCTCAACTATGGACTGTTATGTTCTGCACATCAATTTTTAACTTGCTTATTTCAAATGCCTAAATGTTTTTGGATATCAAAACATGCTGGTATGTAGGAAACTGTTTCATTTTTAATTAGGACATAGTAATCTAAACAAATTTATAATGTAATATAAACAAATTTATAATGAATACCTATATGTATTTCCTTATGCATATATGTATTCTCTTAGATAGTGAAGAAGGCTAGAAAACAATGATCCATTTAAAATAAGATTTCGGAGGAGAGCTCTATGGATACCTGGACCGCCAGAAATTGAACAGGTGGGTCCTAGAGCAAATTAAGTCTGAAACATCGCTGGAGGCAAAACTGATAAAACTGAAACTGTCTTGCTTTGAACACATTATGAGAAGACAGAGTTCTTTAAAAAAGAGTTTTGGAAAAAAGAGAAGGCAGCAGGAAAAAGAAAGACCAACTATGAGGTGGACTGATTCCACGGGAGAAGACACAGGGCCCTGACCAGTTGGCGCCGTGATAGAGCATTGGCCGGGCATGTGGAAGTCCCGGGTCTGATTCCTGGTCAGGGCACACAGAAGCGCCCATCTGCTTCTCCACCCCTCTCCCCCTCTCGCTTCTGTCTCTCTTCTTCTCTCCATGGCTTTATTAGAGCGAATTGGCTCTGGGCCCTGAGGATGTCTCCATGGCTTTGACCTCAGGCGCTAAAAAATGGCTCTGGTTGCAACAAAGCAAGGGTCCCAGATGAGCAGAGCATCGCCCCCCAGTGGGCTTGCTGGGAGGATGTTGTTCTGGGCGCATGATGGAGTCTGTCTCTGCCTCCCCTCCTCTCACTAAAATAAAATGAAAGAAAGAAAAGAAAGAAAGAAGGAAGGAAGGAAGGAAGGAAGGAAGGAAGGAAGGAAGGAAGGAAGGAAGGAAAGAAAGAAAGAAAGAAAGAAAGAAAGAAAGAAAGAAAGAAAGAAAGAAAGAAAGAAAGAAAGAAAGAAAGAAAGAAAGAAAGAAGAGACATTAGTATGAGTCTTCAGGAGCTGAGCAGGGCTGCTGAGAACAGAACCTTGCGGACATCATTCATCCATAGGGTTGTCAGGAGTCAGAGTCGACTCAATGGCATGTAGCAAAAACAAAAGGAAGTTGAATTGTTGGTCACAGAGTCTATGAATTTTTAATTTAAAACCTATTAATGTAAATTTGTTTATATAAATTGCTGTGCTCATTTTCTGCCTGTTCCAGGCTCCCTTGCAATATGGCCTTGTGGCCCCTCCCATTGTGAGGGGCCATCTGTTTCTGCATCTGTTCCACTTGAGCTGGCCCTGTGACTCACTGATCAGTGGGATGCAGCTTTAGACAAAGAGTCGGGAACATGGAACTGCCTCACATACAGGCTGGCCCTCAAGTTATTGCAGTTTTGACCCAGAGGACACTCTAGTTTATAGGAGACAAAGCATTAGAGGTTTTAAGGTAGTAATGGGTATACAAGGTATTACAGGGGGAGGGAGGAAGTGTGAGGCTTGGGAGGGGGGAGGCATCATCATGGACACAAGTTAGGGGAGCAAAGAAGCTCAAGTACTTCCGCAGGGAAGCCTGATCTCAGAGAACAGAGGGAGACTGCTGATCGGGCGTACCAAGAGCCGATGCAGAATGGGAACCTTCATCTTCAGCTTCTCCCAGGACTGAGCCGATTAATCCTGAGGGCTTCCTCCTCCTCGCAGATGTGCTACAGGAAGGGCTTTCCAATACTAAGCACCCGCCAATATGCTGAGACGAGCAGGATGAGGTTATACACCGATTTCCCATGGAGGAGTCCAGCTTCGTGCCAACCTACCAACCCGGGAAGGACGGGGTCCATTGAAAGGATCTGATTTTTGTTTCTAAAACATAAAAAAAAAAAAAAACCTATCTCAGTTCATTGGCTTAAGCAGGAATTCATGGGGCACATTTCTTTGGGTTAAAAAATACTGGAGGCAGGTTGGTTTGCGCTGTGGGACAAATTAGGAGGTGGCTGTGGGGAGTGATGCCTTCAGAAGCTTTGGGAAACAAATCTAGAAACTTCATCCTTCTCCTTCCCTCCTGTTGTGCCAGGATGTCTCTTTTGACGTCTGAAGTACCCTGTCGCGCTATTCATCTCCTCACCAAAGACAGCTTTTCTGAACTACTGCTCAGCAACACGGAGTTCCAATCAGGGGAGGCTGCTAAACCCCTCTTTGTTCTCCTTGCTCCCGCGCTTCTCTTCCTTGCCCCCCCTTTTGGTTTCCCTCTAGTGTTGTTTCAATAGGAAAGGAGCATTTCTCTAAGCAGCACAAAGATCCTAGTTCATGGGTTAGTCATTTTGGAAAGGACGAACAGCCAGGCTGCCCTGTATTCCTGGTGCGGACTTCTGTGCGCAGGAGGACATATGGGTTGGAACATTCATTGCAAAATTGTTTGAAATGCAAAACAACAACAAAAGGTCCAATACCGTGTTACAGGTAAATAAACTATGCTATAGCCCTGCTATGGAATACTATGCCTTTAACAATAAACAAAACAAAACTGAACAAAAACCTGGCAGCTTCTTACATACCAGCATGTTTACATGCCCCAGACATTTAGGTGTGTCAAATAACCAAGTCAAAAATTGATGCACAACATAATAGTTCATATGCAGAAAGGGCAAACAGAACAGGTGCTACTGGAAAATGCATGGATAGGCCTCTGTATAAAAGCAGGTGCACAAACTTCTCCAGCAATTATCTGGCATTGGTGACAGCTAGGTTAGTGGCTCTCAAGTGGGGGCAGTTTTGCAGTGTCCTGAGCACTAGTGATGATGAAACTGTTAGGAGGAAGGGTGGTACTACTGACGTTCAGTGGGTAGAATCCAAGGAGGCTGCTAAGCATCCTATGATGCAAAGGACAGCACCCCCAGCAAAGCATCATCCAGATGAAAATTTGAATAGTGTTGAGGCTAAGAAGCCCTAATGCTCTAGGTAGACAGAGAGGCATTAGGTTTACATGGATTTCAAAATGAAGCTTACCAGTAATGTTTTAGGCCTTTCAAGTGAAATGTGATTGCATATTACAGTGGTACCTTGAGATATGAGCAGACCAAGTTTTTTTTAAGATACAAGCTGCACCTCAGTCTGTATTTTTGTTTGAAATCCGAGCAAAATTCCGAGATACTGAGTCGTTATTTGGGAAGCTGCCACTAGTTGGCGCATTGGCGCACGGGTCCAGTACTGACAGCACAACACCAGCATCTCATTCTTTCTCACGTGTTACCCGCAGAATCAGTCAAATCTCGTGCACTGTACTTGTTCTTGCATGTTTGCATTTTTTACTAACTTTTTTTGTGTGCTATCATGGGACCAAAGAAAGTGAATGTAAATGACAGTGGTGAGAAGAAGAAGAGAGGGATGTCGATAGAAGTAAAGCGATAAATAATAGAAAAACTTGAGCGTGGTGTACGAGTGATTGAACTGGCAAGGCTGTATGACCGCAATACATCTACAATTTGTAGCATCCTTAAACAAAAGGATGCCATCAAAAGCCCAAATCCAGCCAAAAGAACTACAATTCTGTCCCAATTAAGGACAAATATTCATGAAGAAATGGAGAAGCTTCTGCTGGTGTGGATGAAAGAGAAAGAGCTGGCAGGAGATACAGTGATGGAGACTGTAATATGCAAAAAGGCATGTATTATTTACAGCAACTTGAATAAGAAAGAACCATCAACCTCAAAAGAGGGAGCAGAAAATATGCTTAAGGCAAGTCATGGCTGGTTTGGAAATTTCAAGAAGAGATCTGGCATCCACTCGGTGGTGAGGCATGGTGAAGCTGTGAGTGCTGACGTTAAGGCAGCTGAGGGCACATCGCACGTTTTGCTGCGCTTATCACTAAGGAAGGCTACATCCCCCAACAAGTGTTCAACTGTAATGAAACAGGATTGTTTTGGAAAAAAATTCCCCGGAGGACTTTCATCACTGCAGAGGAGAAGAAGCTGCCAGGCCATAAACCCGTGAAGGACCGTCTGACCCTTGCATTGTGTGCAAATGCTAGCGGTGACTGTAAAGTAAAGCCACTGCTAGTGTATCATTCCGAAAATCCTCGAGCCTTTAAGACTCACAAGATTCTTAAAGAAAAACTGCAGGCTATGTGGTGCATGAATGCTAGGCCGTGGGTTACCGCAGTTTTTTACTGAATGGGTAAATCTCGTCTTTGGTCCTGCACTGAAGAAATATCTTCAAGAAAATAAACTCCCAATGAAAGCATTACTAATCCTTGATAATGCTCCAGCCCACCCTCCTGGTCTTAAAGATGACATTCTTGATGAGTTCAAATTCGTAAACGTCCTCTACCTCCCACACACCATGACTACAGCCTTGCAACCTATGGATCAGCAGGTCATTTGCAACTTTAAAAAGCTTTACACAAAGCACTTGTCCCGCTGCTGCTTTGAGGTGACTGAGAATACAATTCTAACCCTTCGAGAGTTTTGGAAAGATCACTGCAACATCGTAATATGTTTACACATTATTGACTTGGCATGACAAGAGGTTACAAGAAGAACCTTGAACTCAGCATGGAAAGTTATGGCCTGATGTTGTTGCAGACAGAGACTTCGAAGGATTCGAACCAGAGACTGAGACCGAGGGAGAAGCGTTGGAGGAGATTGTGTCCCTCAGAAAGTCGATGGGTCTGGAGGTAGATGAGGGTGACATAAAAGAGCTCGTTGAGGAACATGAGGAGGAACTCTCAACTGAGGAGTTGAAGGAGCTACAGATGATGCAACATACGGAGCTTCTACAAGAGATTAGTAGTGAGGAGGAGGTAGAGTCGGAGGAAGTGATTTCTACAAGTGAAATTAAAGACATGCTGGCAATGTGGGAGAAACTTTCAAGTTTCATTGAAAAGAAACACCCAGAAAAAGTTTCAACTGGTCGTGCTTCAGCACTTTTTAATGACACTTGTCACATTTCCTTAACATTTTAAAAGGCAGGCAAAAGCAAACCTCTTTCGATAGATTTTTATTCAAAAGTCCTGCAAGTGAAAGTGCCGAAAGTGCAGCCAAAAAGGCAAAACCTGGTGATGATGAAATGAAAAATACATAATGTTAAGCTTTGGTTAAGTTTAAAGTTAAGAAAGTGCATTTTTTTTACAATTAAGTTTTGTGTTTTCATTTCAAGTAAAGAAAGTGCAGTTTTAGTTTTGTTTAAAGTAAAGAAAATGCAGTTTTAGTTTACACTTAGTGTTAAGAAAGTGCAGTTTTAGTTTATATTTAGTGTTAAGAAAGTGCAATTTTAGTTTATGTGTCTACAGTGCCTGCATCCCTTCCTCCCTCTCTCCTCCTCTGCCATTCACCTCCGTTAGCCGCACTCCTCATCTGTCTCCAAGGTAAGAATACAGTACTAAATAATACTCTTTCTTTTATTTCATATATTTTGTTATGCATTGGTAAAGTATACACATTTGTTTCTTAATTAAAAACATGTCTTTTTTCATAATTTAGGATGGTTTGGAAATGTTTTACAGGGTTGGAACAAATTAAATCTATTTCAGTTATTTTAAATGGGAGAAATTTGTTTGATATACGAGTTGACTGAGTTACAAGCTTGGTTACAGAACGAATTAAACTCGTATCTCAAGGTACCACTGTACTTAGGTAATTACAGATTAACTAAAAATTAACCTTCATTAGCCTGACCAGGTGGTGGCACAGTGGATAGAGCGTTGGACTGGGACACAGAGGACCCAGGTTCAAGACCCCGAAGTCACTGGCTTGTGCGCGGGCTCATCTGATTCAAGCAAGGCTCACCAGCTTGAGCCCAAGGTCACTGGCTTGAGCAAGGCGTCATTTGGTCTGCTATAACCCCCTGGTCAAGGCACATATGAGAAAGCAATCGATGATCAACTAAGATGGTGCAACGAAGAGTTGATACTTCTCATCTCTCTCCTTTCCTGTCTCTGTCTGTCCCTATCTGTCCCTCTCTCTGTCTCTGTCACCAAAAAAACAAAATTAACCTTCATTAGATTTCCATTGACTACAGGGGACCTGCTACTTGGCCCAGCCTCCTCACTACCAGGTCTTTGTCACACAGTCTGCATTTTATGCATATCAAAATATTTATAGTGTACTGAAGTTTCATGTGCTTCATAATTGTCTCCTCCCCTATCCCTAATTATATTTCTCAGAAATTTCCTTTTCTTCTTTACAAGCATCATTTTCTCTGTCTTCCCAGGTGAGGCTGTTCTCCCCTCCCCTCTGACCTCTCTGCCAAGCCCAGGCAGCTGAGACCCTGCTCAGACCTCAGCACTCTGACAGGAAAGCAGAGCCTGCACACCATGGCCCAGTCTGCCATGGGAGATACCCTGAATTCCTACACACCCACCAAATCACACGCAAGAACAGGTCACAGGTCACTCCAACCTTAACACATGGACCATCTAGAGAACCAGGCGCTCACATCACATTACTAGAGGTCACACACTAAAACGTAAGTGGAATGTTAGATGTTGTAGATGTGTGACATGGGTGTGGAGGGCACTTTGGGAGACTGGGGAGCACAGCCCGGTCTGAAAGGCAGCACTGGAATCCTATGTCTCCCGCTGACTATTGCCATGTAGACCCCGAGCCACCAGATCTTCCAAGACAAACTGGAAATTCAGAATGTTATTTCTAATTTCTCAATTCCGAAAGTTTAATATCTCTACCCAAATTCCATAATCACTTTACAAGTAAAACAATAACGCCTCAATCAATCAGATCTGTCATAAGGGCTACTGAGTTTTAAACCCTGAACTGGAACTATTCGTAATGACATTCCTGAACTGAATAAATGCAAATTATTGTTTAGTCTAGAAGACAGGCACCAAGATATGTATGGACCCAAGACAGGCAAATGTAAAACAGTCTTTAACATACAGGCCCACCCTGCAGAGAAATACAGACAAATGAAAATCATACCCTTGTCACCACTAGACAAGTGACAGCTTCCCTTGTGGGGTGGGTGCAACAAGGGAGGGGGCCAGAAAGAAGAACCAATTTTCCCTGCCTGAAACTTCTCAGATGAAAAAGGTTCCTATTTTATGAACTAAGATGGGTAGAAACAGAATAAGATAAAGGATGCTTTCCTCCTTCAATGCTGTTATAAATCTAGATTCCCTTTGAATACGATTCTATGGTTCCATGAACTGTTTGCAAACACCCAACTCAGGTTTGCCAAATGACCAGCAGAAAGACATCACAGGGGATAAATATTCCAGGCTCAGGCATGGAGTTCCCACTGGTACCAGCTGCCTTGCGAACTGCACTCCTTGGACCCGAATCATAATGGGCAATGTCCAGATGACCTTTTGTGACCCTCTAAACCTGACTAAGGCCTGGAGCCACATGAAAGCAGGACAGGGGCCTCAATTTCTGATCTACCACAACCATGCAAACGGCCTTTGGTAATTCATGGTTTCAGGATCTTTGATGATGTCCTGGGGCGTATCTCTCTGTTTGTATCTCACCAAGACTGACTCAGGTAGAGCCCGTTTAGACAACTAGGAAGGAAGTGGCACAAGATCACATTTTTCCCAACAAAGGGAGACTGTGAGGTACAACCCCTCTACATGTAACACACTGAAACATGTCCCTGTTGCCATGGAAACCCTATAATGCAGGGTGAGCAAATGCAGCCTGAATAGATCCCATCCAAAATGCTCCGAGGCCACTGCTTTCAGTCCCTTTCATCACCAGAGCTGGAGTCTAACTGGAGCCAGAATTAGTGATGGGCAAAGAGCTCAAAAGGCCGCTGGTCCCCTTCCAGGGCATCTCCAATCTGGGTAAAGCCTCTTGGGTTTGGAAGACTTGAGTAGCTGGACTGTCCCGTGAGAGTCGCGGTTCCTCTTTCTCTGATCCTGGGCCACAGGCTAGCATCTCCCTCTGCGTGGGGCACTGGTGTGACAGCTAATCAAAGAAGCCTTTAAAGGCTTTCCTGGTTTGCAAGAAAGGGTGATTTGGGTAGAGACCAGAACACAGTCTTGCTCCCAGCCTGTTTCCCCTTCTTTCTTAAATACACACAGATTGTGCTAGCTAGGCTCTACAGCAACATGGTTGGAACAAGCAAAGCCTTTAAACAAAGCTATTAAACTTGATTTTCCTTCTCCTGAGAGATGCAGCAACTATGCACTCTACATAAATCCAGAACAGCCCAATTTCAGTTCGGAAGATTTTACGTTGGTTAGAGTAAATAAAAACATTTCCCTCACCTCCTGTGTACAGATGTGTCCAATCAAGTTATATGAAGACTGTAATAACTAGCAAGAGCCCACCTATCTTGCTGAACTCTATTTCTAGGCTCCTAGGATAAAGTAAATAAATATAGAAGTGGCGAGGCCATTTAACAGGAAATATCTTAGGAGACTTTATGGACCTCATGGAATGATCCATCCCATGGGGACAACTAATGTGTCAGATCAACCAGACTCAAAGAAAAATGAGTTTGTAAAAACTTTATTTGCTTCAAAACTATAACGGCTCCCCACATCCCTGTCCTTCAGTGTTGTTATGCTCCTCACACAACACCTACTGCTCTGATCCATCTGGATGGGGACAAGAAAGAGCTAAGGTACTAAGTAAGAGGTGACTATCAGAAAGTCAACAGTCATTTCCTTTCTCCTGAGATGTCTTAGAAAACCTAAATTTATATAACAGATACAAGAAAGGAAATAGTCTTCACTTTTTCCATTTAGAATCTTGGGGGACTGTTAAGTTGTGGATGTATATTGTCTTCCAACTCAAAAACCTAGGAAGAAAATGGAGGAAATACTACTCAAAGCCAGCGTATACACATCTGGTTTTCCATAAGCTTCTCCCTTGAATAGTTCCGTGATGCCAAGTGAAGGAAGGAAGCAGGGCACTTTCCCATTCTCCTTTCACAGATGAGGAGACTGATGTTCAGAGATGGAAGTACCTTTGTGAAAACCAATACAAACACCTTAATCAGCCACTTAACCACATGTGCCCAAGGGCAAGACAGCATCCAATAAGGGCTGGCCCCTCGTCTTTCCGAGAAGATTCAAAGAGAAGGTTAATTAGCCAACTTGTATATTTAAACATTAGAGACGGATGAAATAATAAAATGTCAACTTATAATATTTAATTATTAATGAAGTTGCTATGTATAAAGTCATGAAATTATAGATACGTTTAATCATCGGTTCTTCTTTTAACTCTCAACTTTCATGAACCTCTTTATTACAAACCCCTGACATTGAAGTCCATCCATCATAAACCATCTAACAGCTTTCCAGACCCATCATCTTCGCTTTTATCAAATTCATTGAAACTCTGGTTCTATTTTAAGCCACAAGGACAAATTTGCTCAGTGATAGAACACTGTCCATTTCTTCTCTAAATCTATTCCGGAGACACATGTATTCTTGAATACCACAATGTAGTCCATCAGAAAAAAATTGCAAAATATTATAAATTTTCTTGCCTCGTGCTTTATCATTTTGTCTGATGACCTCTATACATATTCAATCTTTGCATTGATTTCAGCAGATTAATGTGTTTTATCCCAAATATTTTTGCTGTTAGTAACAAAGCAATTGAGAGATTGTCCATAAATCTGTAAGACTTGTCAGAACTTGATTGATTATAAGATGTCCCCTCTTTGCCAAGATAGAATTTTTGTGAACAAAAAACCATTTCCTTATATACTGGTATGCACAGCCCTGTGAGAAAGCAGGAAAGGGGTTGAAATTATTTAGCTTCTAGTTGGGAGTTAATGTCACTGCTCACCGCCACTGATGGACTACAAGTTCCTGAAGGGCACAGCAGGGTCTTATTTATCTTATCCATATTCTAGCACAATACCTGACACAAAACAGGTTCTCAACAACTGTTTAATGAATTAATTAATTGAATAATTAATCAAAGCATCACATATGGAGGGTGGTGCTTTAGAATTCGAAATGTAGCTGTCCCATAAACAACAGCGTGTCCACTTACACGCAAATTTTTTCAATAAATATACAGCTGGTCCTCTGTATCCCGAGTTTCACATCCACAGATTTAACCAACAGTATTTTTATTCTGTGGTTGGGAATCTACAGATGCGGAGGGCCAGTGGTATGCATTGTTCTATCTTTCTTTTATGTAAGGGACTTGAGCACCCATGGTAGTTAAGTTTTGGAAGAGTCAATGTTATCTGCAAATTTTCAATTGGGTGGGGAGTCAGTGCCCACACCCCCACATTGTTCAAGGGTCAATTGTATAACCACATCATTCTCTAAACTGAAGAGGCACATTCTTTTATTTCTTGTGACAATCTTATGACCTTTTATTTGGGCAAACCCATATTGCAACATCTCAGGCTCACCATCCCAGATCTCTAAGTAGTGGAAGCAAATCATCCCAGGGCCAGTCCAACACTCAGTGGCCATTGTAAGTGTTCCCAGAAGGCTGCTGCCCAGATGGAGCTAAGAGTTTCTGGTCTCATGGACAGATTGCCCCCAGAGAACAAACCCTTGTTCTGATTAACTGTCAATTACCACCCTGCTTTCCAGCCCGCAAACCCCCAAGAATCCGGTCACTCCCTACACTGGAGCTGGCTCTGCCTATGTAAAAGCCTGCAGCTGTAGTATTTTCTGGGCTTTGCTCAAATGTAATAATGTAGGGCTGCGTGGGGAGAGGGGACATGCACAGGAAGCAGGACAGAAAAGAAGGTTGGTGGGGGACAGTTTCTGAGGACAAAGTTTCTGCCTGCTGAAGTGGTTTGCACTGAAGCATTGGAAAAGCCATTCTGGGATCGTGTCACTGAGATGTAAGATGGAGGCAGAGAGGCAGGGAGCAAGGACTGCTCTGGGAAGTTGTGGAATAAGCTAAATTCAGAAGCAGTATTTTCTCCTCTCCCTTCAGGGATAACTTGAAGCTTCCCAAAATGCCCCACCATTGTCCTTGCTGCCAGTCACAGGAACTCTGGGGGACTTACCAAATCTACCACGTAGGAGATGCCCAATAGATGCTAGTTTTCTTCCTTCCTTTGCATAATCAGCTAATTCGTGCCTGGTTCAAAACCCTTTCGCCGCCATTTTATTGAGAGACCTTCACCATAACCTTTCAGAATAGGCGGGGATTCAGATGCCCATTTTTAAAGTGGAGAGATCATTTCTTAACGCCTTCTCCAAACTTCCCGGGGAGTTTTGCTTTTGATAGGTTAACCTAGCCGCTGCCTGGTCTGGTCTCTGCCTTTCTCTCTCATGTCTCTTTCCTTGACCCCATCTCCCACGCTGCATAAAAGTCCTGCTCAACTGCTCGTGGTCACTCAGCCAAGCTCGCACCATGCCTTGACTTGCTTCCCCGATCCTTGGAATGCCGAGAACTACCGTCCTCCACTGGGTAGACACATCCCGTCCACTGCTCCAATCACCAGTGCCTGATGTTTACCTGAATTACACCCACTCTCTCTTTCTAGAGGGTTTGTGGGTTCACAGGTCAAAGTTTCCCCACCTGACTCTGAGTTTTTAAAAATTCAGGATTACCTTGTTGCAAATGATAGCATATTCAAGTCAATTTGACCTGAATTTTTAAAAAATAGGAATGGGGATCCATTGGCTCAATAACTCGGTGCAGTGCTCAGGGCACAGCTGGCCTCAGCTGCTCAGATGACATGACCAGAATTCCACCTCCCTGGGTCTCCAAGCTCAACTTCTTTCTCTCCAGAGTTTATTCTCAAGAAATGTTTTTTTGCACACAGTGGCTCCTCGAATAGCATAAGCAAGTGATAAAAGGACACAAATAAGTTTGGAGAGAAAGCCAAAGGCTCCATCATACAGGGCCTGCTGGTCATGTGAAGGATTTTGTTAAATATTTATCATTGCATCAGGAGAGATTTCAAAACAAGACAGAGATATGTGCTAAGACAATTACTTTTGCTTCTAATGAAGAAAATGAATGAGAGGGGCAAGAGCGGAAGAAGGATCATCAGCCATGAGGCTGTCATAGAAATCTGGGGAGCAAGCATGGTGGCCTGAAACAAGATGCTGGCAATAGAGATGGAGAAAGAGGGACAGAGCCAGGATATGGAATGGAAATGAGAACTGGAAGCTTTTATCGCAGATTGAATGGGAGAGTGATCATGGAAAGGGAAGGACCAAGATGACTTTTATGTGTAGGACGCAAGCCACCAGTGGTACTAGTTTCTGGATTAAGAGACAGGTTGGTAGAAAGCGAAGAGAGGGCAAGTTTGGGGGACAGAATCAACACTTCCATCTGGAGTGCTGATTGTTCATGAGACATTCAGGTGGACTTCCACTTAGTTTGTGGACATACTTGTTCACCTAGACCTGCCCCCGATCTAGGTCAGGCCAGAGAAGAAGAGAATGTGAAAATATTGGGGGATACACACCCTGTAGTTGACAAAGAACAGTCACTCTTCTAAGTCTTGTAGGTTTCCTTGGAGAGATTTGAACTTAAAGATAAGCAGGTAGCAAGATAACCAGATCAGGATTCCATGACCAGTTCTGCGGGCACTCTGGCTATGTGACATTCCTTCTCTGAGCCTCACCCTCCCCAACTATAAATGCGAATAATTCTACCTCCCTCACTTTCAGGGCTTTTGTGAAGATCGTCATGTAAGAAGGTATTGCAAACCGTAAAGCAATTAATATCTATGAATCAGAATTATAATCATGTTAACATATACCCAGATGTCAAAACCCAAAGAATTTTTAAATGAAAATGAGCAATGTACGAGAAATGGGGTTCATTCTTTCTTCGAGCCCTAAATCTTTGAAACTCTCCCAAGAACAACTTCAACCTTCTGGTGTCAATGAAACACATTGCTTACTTTGTTTTTTGAACTCTCCTATCACCTTCGGTTAGTTGCTCACGGCCTGTCCCCTGTGATGCTAAAATGTATTTCTCCCCCAGGATGCTCTAGTTTCTCAGACTCGATCCATTCCATTTGGCTGAAGGAGCAGACCAGACGCTCTCCGACATGACTTTCCTTCCCTCAGCCACCAGGGAACTGACCGATGAGTTCCAGCACTTTGCCAACAGATGACTGAGGGTTAAAACAACCACCTGTCAGCTGAACATGGTGGGGTTTACTTATTTTAAAAAAAAAAAAAATTTTTTTTTTTTAACAGCAAAGCCTGGGAATGCCCAGGAAGCTCAGGATGAGATCATCTGTCTGGTCTGTGAGCAGCATGTTCGGCAGGTCTCGTCGTTCTGCATTACATCATGCTAGAAAGACAAGGCGTCTGGACGTTCCTTACGCAGTCTGCGGAGCTGCTGAGGGAGGGAGGCAAGGGCTTGCTGGCGAGTCTCGTGCCTCCCCCATTCTGATTACGCTTGCATATGAACACTCATTCATCCTGCCGACAGTCAGAGAATGCCCACTATAAGCCTGGGATTTTTGATGTAAAAAATAACCTTGCACATTTATTAACTTATTCATTTAACAAATGTTTGCTTTGAGTGCTAATCCAGTGACAGGTAGTATACTAGGTGCTGGGGGTGCAAAGGTAAACAAAATGAATAAAAAAAACCCTTGCCTTTGTGAGACTGGTATTCTTTCTACTATAAGAGATGGCCAGTTCATAAATCAGCATGTGTATCAATACGTGGCAGATAAATTCTCTGAAGTAAAAATTAACCAGGATAAGGAGCTAGAGAGTGATCAGATGGCTGGTTTGGATCAGACAACTGAGGACAGTCCCTCTAAGAAGGTGATATTTGAGCAGAAACCAGAACAACTGAAGGATGTGCAAACAAACATCTCTAAAGAAAAAGATCTCTGAGCAGAGAGACAGTAAGTGCAAATGTCCTGAGACTAGAAAGTGGTTTATTAGAGAGGCAACTATTTTCTACAGCCGTTATCTCAACCTGTAACCCATGCTAACTAAAGCTAGGAGCACCTTTCCCCTTCATCCTGTGCGTTCAAAAGGCTGTCAATTAACCTTCTCTTTAAACAAGGCAGTTTTTTTAAAACAGATTCAGCCTTCATTCCCTTTTTCTTTTCTTTAACTCTCACATGTGCTTTCTGTTAGACTTTCTTTCTATAAGAAGAAAAATTAGGCCAGGAGTTACGTGCTTGAGGTTAATAGCAAAGAAAAGGAAAAGGAAAGAATTCTCCCGCTTCCTCTCTGTTTGCATAAGAATGTTGAATGTGCTACATTTGAATAAAAAATTCCAGGACTGACGATCAAGCTACGTCTTTGGTCATGTTTAATGCCCCAGCCTGTTGAGAGTTATTCCACTTTGATGCCAAGGATATCACGAAACCACCGTTCTTTCTGTGATCCAAAGTGACAAGCTGGCTGCTGGTGGGGGCATTTGTGTACAATGCAAAGAGTTTGCTCGAAATAGATTTGTCTCGCTTTTGTCTCGGCCCTTCCAAATCACAAGATCTTTTTCCTGAAGCCATCCTGAAAGCCACTTTCAAAAGGTGCTTTTACAAGCAGATATTGGGGAAACCTTTAAACTCATCTATTTTGCTAATAAGCAGGACCCAATTTCATGAAGCTTAATGTACAGGGACTCTGGTTAGGTCTATAGAAAAAAGTAGAAAATGGAAAGAAAAGAAGCAAAGAGAGGGAAGGATGAAGGAAATGGGAAATGAGTTAATTATATGCCAGGCATATTTCGTCCCTATCAGAACCTTACAAGGTAGATCTCTTTATCCCTATTTAAAGACAGCATTAAATGTGTGGAGGTTCTGGCAGCTGGAGATCAGACAGCCGGTGAATGGCTCAGTTGGGATTCATACCCAGTGTTAGCGTCTCTATACTGTCTGTCATGTTCTCAGTTTTCTCTCTGACAGTCAGAGATAATCAAAAAGTTTGTCATTTCTAGGACCTGCAGCCCTATTAAAATTTTCAATCATTAAAAGTCCAAGGCTCTGAAATTCTTTCTTGGTATTCCCCCTGCCACAAATATCCAAAATTTCACATTTAAACAGGATAATATCTCTGTAAAACAGTTCTTCCAAAAAGTCTGGCCCCAAACTCCTGGCTCCCATTTGAGGTTGCATGATGGGGATCCTATAATAGATATAAATAGCATTGGGTAATCCTCAAGGCTCCTTGTGAGTGACCACTGATGCAGTCTGAGGTTTGGATGACACAGAAGTATTGGAACTGAATGGCACTGTGCTCTTTAGAATGGTGGCTTCTTTGCAGAGGAAGTAGGACTATTCCCAATTAAAGGCTTTCACGGGTTATTTTGACTAATCATGTAACTTGTCAGGTTGCGATTATTTGTCTACCTGACTTCCCATTTGGCATGCTGGCTGCTCCTTCAGAACAGGGACCATAAGTTACACACCCCCACGTCCCCACGCCATGCCACAATGTTGGCACTCAGTCACATTTAAGCCAGTGGATGTCAGTTATCTTCTACTGAAAAACAAACCGCTTCAAAACTCTGTGGCTTAAAACAGCGACCATCTATTTAGCTCACAATTCTGCAGGTCAGCAACTCCAGGCGGGCAGAGCTGGGTGGCTCTTCTGGTTTCTGCTGGACTCCCTCGTGAGAATGAGGTTAGCTGTCTCTCTTCTGGCTGCCCTCTGGACGGTTCTGTTCCCACAGCATGGCAGGGAGGCAAGGACCAAGGAGAGAAGCAGAATCACGCAAAGCTTATTACAGTCTAGGCTCGGAACGAGCACAGGATAACTTCTGTTAGATGGATCCACATACAAGGGCAGCCAGAAAAAAAGCACGGGCAAGTAGGTTACTCCTGGGTCAAGGAGTGACAACACCGCATCGCGATGGGGACAGCTTGAGTAGAGAGTCAAGATCGTTTGTTTTCAAGCTACCAGAAAATATTTGTAGTGAATGAAAGGCATCGAATTATGATAGAGGATCTCTCTGCTCACTAAAATCAGCAACCTACTTTCTAACCTGGAGGAAGAAGATGGAGGTGACCAACCGACAGCATGAGATGGCCTGGAAATGAGGGACTCAAAAGGTTGATGTTTCAAATTAGAATACTGAACTTAATGGTTTTGGTTTTGGTTTTGACTTGATGGAGGGGGCATCACCTGACCTAACTTGTGCACATATTTTAATGAATAGTGCCTATTCTCTGCTTGACCCTGAGAGGTAGTGTCCTATGGTTTGGTGGGAGGGCGTGGCTTTAGAAGTCAGACAGACTTAGTTTCAAACACTGGCTCCCTGTGGGTTCTGGTCACGTGACCTGGTGTAATTTAGCTCACCTTTTGGGGCTGGTTTCTTTGTCTATAAAATGAGGACTATTAATAACAACTGGGCGTGCCCAGTCTACTATTAAATGAGCTGGTAGATGCATAGCACTTAACAGAGTGCTATGACACAACATAGATGACAAATAAATATCAGGAGGCCCCTTCAAAGTCTTACTCTGCTTTGCCGAGGGCACCTTCCCATGAATCTGAGGTAGGAATATGCTTCCTGAACAATGATACAACATTCAGTTGTTGGAATACTCAAATCCAGGGATAGACATCGGGTATCACTTTTACTTGAAAGTTAGAGTAGGTTAAGGAATGTCATTGAATCCCATTTTAAACCAGCATTCCATATTAAAACAAACATAAGTATGAACTCACATCTGGTGGGTAATTGATGAATGAAACATGTGGCTTCAAAGAAAGTTCCATCGTGCAGGAGTCCACCTGGGTTTCACTGTAATGTATGTCCCCATGGCTGCGCAGGTCCTGTCTTTTTGACACAATGAGGTCACCAGAGACTAAAAGAACTGGATAAGTGATACAGCTTTAAATTCACTCCCATTAACATGTGTGCAGAAAAAAAGAGGTTCTGAAATCAGATAGTTAGGTAGAATGTGGGTGTGGTGACAAGTTCCAAGTTCGGACCCAGGGCTATACTGATTCAGATTCCAGTTCCCGACCAGGCTGACTAGCTGCATGGGCTCCAGTAGTCACCTCATTCCTCTGTGCTCCAGTTTCCTCACTTGTGCAATGCAGATGATAATGCCGTTTACTTTACAAAATTGTTGTGAATGAATGAGCAAACTTTAGAATGTTTCAAAGGTTCAGTTGTATACATAGGCTTACTTTTCCTTAATATCTGCAGACCAATGAATAGATTTCAGGCTGACCTTGGGCAGGTTGACAAACCTTTCTGCTGTTTACAAATCAATAAAATGGTGATAATAATATTTGCCTCGGGAAATGATTGCAAGAGGTCAAGTCAAGGTATGTTAAGTGATTAATATGACACTAGTAGTCACTGCATATTACTAGTAATAGCAAATAATCGTTGTCACCATGAAGTCAATAATCAGGATAATGATTGCCTGAGGCAAACGAGGAGCTATTTTAAATATTAAATTATATTTGAAAATTAAGTCTTAGGTATCTATCATGTAGAGAGACAGACAAGAGAAGTGAAGGCATTGGCAACTGAATTTGAGCTACTAAATACATCACTTAGCCAGAACTAGAGATTGAACATGTTATTTGACATCTCTTTGTTTCTCTTTCCTCATTGAAAAGACTGGAAAAATACCACCTACCTTGCAAGATTGTTGTAGGATTAAATGGGATACTACGTAAAGCACTTGGCGCATTGTTAGAGCTCAGTAAATGGTAGTTATTCTAAATCAAAGGTCTAAGGCAGAAAACTGGCCTGTATTTTTTTCTATGAATATAAAGTGAATTGAAATAAAAACAGCTTGATTTATAATTGTGAGCTGGATTCCAGCTAAGTTAATGAAGATGGAGAGAAAAGAGGAAGGAGGGTTAGAGAGACTAAATACACAGAGTGCGCAGGGAGTTTCGCTGAGGTTAGCTATAAGGAATTTGTGGTTTGATTCAAAAGAGTTCAGTTTTATGAGGTTTCAGAGCCTTTTGCAAAAGGAAAACCAGATGTATCAATGGAAACTTCATGCAAACTGTGCTATCTTCAGCAAATGCTGCTTTGAATCTATCTGTCAGATTAGGTAAGGGTGGAATGGAGAAAGACCAATGGGGTATGTTTTTATTTTAAACCTATTTGGTCCTGTCTCACAAACCCTCAGGGATGTTCTCCAATGGGTCATTAGAGCCATACTTCATAAGCAAAAAGTCCCAGAACCACTAGCAGAGGAATGAGCCCACTATAGCCTAGAAAGCAAAAGGACTTGACATTACAGACTCCTGCCTTAAATCTTTGAGGGAAACTGGGTTTTTCTTCTGGATTCCAGCATCTCCAGGCCCAAGGCTCCCAGCATTCAATAGAGATGAACTGCTTCCCCAACTCCCCCAGGCACCTGCCCCTAATGCCCTGGAGGGAAAGGAGATTCACGAGACAATAAATAGTGCTTAAATTAACTTGCTTTTCCATCTGAACTGAAAAGACAGTGGATTTCCTAGTGAGAGTATCAGAATTAACTGGTGGGCCTTATGAAAGGTTTGGAAAGATTTAAATATGTAAGAAAAATCATCACAGTATCAGTGATATAAATGCATATCGCTTGGTGCCTACTATGAGGTACAGTATGTGAACTGGAGAAGCCAGGACTATGGAAGAGAGGGAGCCATAAGGCATTAGCAGAAAAAGTGAGATGCAACATGAAGGCAGATGGCTCGGGGATGTTGAGGCATGGGTGAGGAAACATTGGACATAGGCTGGGCTATTTCTTCTATGGGGCCCTAGACGTACTTACTGGGATAGGAGTCAGTTCTTAAAGGGGCTGCATGGAGGTGAACAACCTGGTCAGTGCCTTCAGGCGCCAAGACCAGATTCTTTTTACTTTAAGACCATTTTTTCTGCCACTACCTCCTAGCAACACTCACCGAGGCTGTTGTGACCACTTCCTTCATCTACTTAAAGGCAAACATTTTAGGGAAGGGGCAAAAGTAAGCAAAGAGCCATAGAGGTGGCAATACGGCATGAATACTGAGAAGGCTGACTCTGAAACCAGGCAGCCCAATATGAGGATCGTAGCTGAGTTTTGAATTTATATATTTTGGTGCTTATGCACATGCTTCTAATCCATTAACTCTGAATATCCATACGAGAAAATGTGTTAACTTGACCAAACTGACTGACACGTATAGGAACTTCCTTCTCCCTACACTGGCTCTACAAATGATCAGAATAAGAAATCTGATGGCTCTCTTTGAAGTCAGAAGTACAAGGAATGAGCAGAGTTTTAAGTCAATGAAGGATGTGGTCCATGACAGGTTCATCTTGTAGTCTGTTCTGCACATCCAAATAGGTTTGCCCAAACGTGAGTGCGACTCATTTGCTGAAGGAGACCTCTTTCCACCTCTGTCTCAATAGTGGGAAAATAAAAGTGGGAGAGCAATGTCCTTACCTGGGCACAGCCCGAGTTTCTGGGATGCCAGTAGCCTTCGCTGCTCATCTTGAGTCACAACTCAGTATTCTTATCCATCTACTGCAAAGATGTTGGAGAGATCTCTAAATTTCAGACCTGCTTATGTCATAGATTACTTACCCCCCTGAATATTTGTTCTCCAGCTTTTGTAGGGAAGCATTCAACCTGACTTTGATGCGGCCCCATAGCTGTCCATGTAAAGATTACATTTCTCAATTTTCTTTATTGCTGGAGATGAGGCATGAGACCAATTTCTGATGAATGGGATAAAGCTAGACGTGTCTTGTGCAAGCTTCTGAGACTCATTTTTCAGAGAGAGCAGAGCCTTCTTTCTGTGACCTGAATGTTCCTGTCTTCTCAAAAGTTCTGTGTTGAAGTCATAATCCCCAATGTGATAGTCTAAGGAGGTTAGACCTTAAGGAGATAACTTAGGTTATAAGCGTAGAGCCCTCAAGAATGTGAGTAGCCCTGTTATAAGAGACATCAGAGAGCTCCCTGCCTCTTCCATCATGTGAGGGAGGACACAGAGAGAGGGTGGCAGTCTGCAACGTATTGAAGAGGTTTTTCACCAGAACCTGACTGTGATTTCACCCTGATCTTGGACTTCCAGCCTCCAGAACCATGAGAAATAAGTGTTTGTTGTTTATAAGGCAGGCAGTCTCTGGAATTTTGTTACAGCAGCTCAACCAACCCAAAACACTCCCCATAGGTCTCTTATTGACCTCTGCTCCCATCTTGCAGCCTGGACTATGAGTTCGGAATATGCAATCAACAAACACATATAAAGATGGTTGGAAAGACCTAAAATTCCTGATAAGAGTCACTATAGCAATCCTACACCATATAGCTCCGACTTTTATGTGAAAACAAATGTTGATTGTGTTAAAACCAGTATTAATTTGGAGTTTTCCATTACTAGCAGTCAAACCTCATCCTAAATGACATGCCAATCACATCTACTCTTTGCTTAAAGCATCTCCATGGTTCCCAATAAAACTCAGAGAAAAACTCCAAGCCCCTTAATTAGCAAGACATTCAAGGTCCTTATAACCTGTCTATTTGATATCATACTTTATGCTTCTCATTAATATTTTTAACAAACCAGTGATGCCTAATGGTCTGTAATTCCTTAAGTATTCACACTTTGTCCTATTTCCCACTCTCTACACACATTGTCCACTTCTGCTTTGAATGTCATCTCTGCTTGTTTGAAAGAACAGTGTCACTTTCTCTGATAAACCCCTTGGGCAAGCTTTTTGGTTCCTTCTGCTCTATTCCAATTTTACCAATAACAATCACTTCAACACAAAGGAGAGTTTCTGTGTGTTTCTGACTTCACCACCAGACTGTTTCCCAGGGGGATGGGATAGTGTCATGTATGTATTTAAGCCATGGGTGCTACCAGGAATAAAACAAATGCTCAAAAAATAATCCCTTTAAGTGAATAAATACCAATCGCCCAACCATCTTCCATTGTTAACCAATCAAATGCTTCAATATGACTTTATTATTTCCTTTAAACAAAGTCTTTGGAGTCCAGCTTATTGTGAACTTAGGCTGTGCCACCTGTTAACTCTCTGACCATGGGCAGCTCTCTTTTGGTTTCCTCTCCTTTAAACTAGAAGAAAAAGCCTGCTTCCTGGTTTGCGGGGTTACTAATATAGTACATAGGACATCCTGCCTGACCTGTCATTTCGCCTTATCAATGACGCTGATTATCATTGCTCTTTAAGAAAGTTTTCTCCGCCTGACCAGGCGGTGGCGCAGTGGATAGAGCATTGGACTGGGATGTGGAAGACCCAGGTTCGCCAGCTTGAGAGCGGGCCCACGTGGCCTGAGCAAAAGCTCACCAGCTTGGACCCAAGGTCGCTGGCTCCAGCAAGAGGTGGCTCAGTCTGCTGAGGGTCCGCGGTCAAGGCACATGTGAGAAAGCAATCAATGAACAACTAAAGTGTCATAACGGCAATGAAAAACTAATGATTGATGCTTCTCACCTCTCTCCGTTCCTGTCTGTCTGTCCCTATTCATCCCTCTCTCTGACTCTCTCTCTGTCCCTGTAAAAAAAAAAAAAAAAGCAATGGGGAAGAAAGTTTTCTCCATTTAGAGAAGTCACCCCAAAAGTCACTAGAATTCAGCCCTGGCCAGTTGGTTCAGTGGTAGAGCATCAGCTCAATATGTGGATGTCTTGGGTTCGATTCCCAGTCAGGGCACACAGGACAAGTGACCATCTGCTTCTTCACCCCTCCCCTTCTCCCTTCTCTCTATCTCTCTCCACTCCTCCCTCAGCCATGGCTCATTGGAACAAGTTGGCCCTGGGCACTGAGGATGGCTTCAGGGCCTTGCCTTAGGCACTAAAATAGTTCGGTTGCCAAGCAAGCAACAGAGAAACCGTCCCAGATGGGCATAGCATTGCCCCATAGGGGTCTGCCAGGTGGATTCCAGTCCGGGTACATGTGGGAGTCTGTCTCTCTGCCTCCCAGTTCCTCATTTAAGAGAGGAAAAAAAAAACATACTAGGATTCAAAACGAGACAGGAAGACGAGTGACATAGGCAGCCTTACATAATGGAATGAGTACTGCACTGAGCCTTTTGATTTTTAACAAAGCCCTGGATGAGCCACTAGAAAGCTATGAGGTCACAAGGAAGTCACCTCCACCCCCAACCTTTAGTACGTCCATGTGTGCAGAGTTGCAAGTGCCCAGATGATGTCACAGGACCCGTCTGCATGTCTATCATAACTTGAAGCAACACTCCCTTTGTCCCAGTTTCACCATTCTTATACCACTGACCCATGCCACCTTTGCCCTTAGATGACTGCTCTGACCATCTTCCCCACACCCCCGCCCCCTCCTCACCCACTGTTTTATGGGAACCAGGATGAGTCGGTTGCACCTTTAGACTTTGGCCTGATGCTACATGTTTGCGCAGAGCGGGTGATTGGTTTCATATGGCCACGCAATCTGGCAGCTAGGGACATCTGCTTATACTTAGCACACAGGCAAGCTTCCCACAGTCAGGAGTCAGCATGCTCCTGGCCGAGAAGGGGTTGGCCCTCTGGGCTACATAAGTGAGGGACTTAGACTGGTGCTCTGGACTCAGATGTCAGAAAGAATAACTAGACATGAAATAATTGAAGTAAGTATCATCACTCTGGCATCTCTGGATGTATAAATTGCCCAAGGAAATGGGGCAGTTGGACAGAGAGCAAAAAATTATGCTGATGAAGATAATTAAGGGAAACCTTGAAGGATGCCTTGTTCCCAGAGAGAAGTCCAGGCTTCAGGGATATTGACCTACATAAAGAGGGATACCTGTCTCAGAACTAGCCTCAGCACATGGCTCGTAGTCACCATGGGAAGGGACTACCCTCATTGCGTGTTACTCCTCCACAGACCTGGAGTTTCGCTCCATTGCAGTGACCACATGCACGGAGGAAGGAGCCCTGGTCTTGGAATGATCTGACCCGGGTCCATCTCCCAGGCCTTCCGTTCTCTGTATCTTTGGGCAGTCCATGCAGCTTCCTTGAGCAGCAGCAACTTCATCCCAAAAAGGAAGCCACTTAGGACCAAATAAGATGCTCTGTGCAAGTGTTTTGTCTAATGTGAATATGATCCAGATGTCAGGAACTTTTGTTACTAGTGAGAGACTATCTCAAGATCACAAAGAGAGAAGTAAATATGTTTTATCTACCAGCCAGAAGAGAGAAACTATTCTACAGGTGCCCTGAGAGATGGTTGCCTGCTTTTCACATCAAGGTCTCGTCTCCAGGGATTGGTGGCCACAGCCTTGTAGAAAAGTCAGTTCTGTTGCCGGAGAGCTGTGGGGGTCATAAAGTCCTGCCACAGCCCGCCTCCTCCTCCCCAGCATGGGAGATTGCCTGGTCTGCTCTTTCTCCTCAACAGCAGGGGAACAATGTGCTTCCTCTTTCATAAGAAACACCTGACAATATTTGGAAACAGCCATAGGAGAGAAAAGGCATAGACTCTGCTGCCAAGTAGCCCTCGGTTCATGTCCTGCTTTTACTCTTCATCTGTGTGATCTTAAGAGTAAACGTGGTCAACCTCAGTGTTTCCATCTGTACAGGGGGATAAAATACCGAGCAGTGAAGGGATAGTAAAGATTAAGTCAGATGATTCATAGAAAGCCTGACATTGTCCCTTAGATGAGGGTAGGTCTCCAGTAAATGACAACAATTAAATATTTATTGCTATGTTGCCGGCATTGACCACCCTTTGCTGTTATTCCTAGTATTCTTCATATTTATTATACGTGATTCACTAAATGTTTGTATTGGTCCTTCTACAGCTTGGTTTGGCTCATGAGCAAATAAAATCCTTGGGCATTTACTGCGCATCTTCTCTGTCCCAGGCACTGTGTCAGGCACTGTGGAAGACTCAAAACAAAAGAGTTTATTTTATGAATGAGAAACGTCAGACCATGGCCATGTTTCTAAAATAACTGATATATTATAAAAATTTACACACAGTATGAAAGTACAATTGAGACCTTTTAGCTTTTGAAGTTTTTATTCTTTCCTTTCTTTTAAAATGATCTGTGACCCTGGCCAGTTGGCTCAGTGGTAGAGCATCAGCCTGGTGTGCAG
The DNA here is from genome assembly GCA_037038555.1 of Rhynchonycteris naso. Classification (NCBI taxonomy): domain Eukaryota; kingdom Metazoa; phylum Chordata; class Mammalia; order Chiroptera; family Emballonuridae; genus Rhynchonycteris; species Rhynchonycteris naso. The sequence goes on from CM072996.1 coordinate 18,684,694, forward strand.
ATGTCCAGGGTTTGATTCCCGGTCAGGGCACACAGGAGAAGCACCCGTCTGCTTCTCCACCCCTCCCCCTCTAACTTCTCTCTCTCTCTCTCTCCCTCCCTCTCTCTCTCTCTCTCTCTCTCCCCCTCCCCTCCTCCTGCAGCCATGGCTCACTTGGAGCAAGTACTCCCAGGCATCTGAAGATGGCTCCTTGACCTCTACCTCAGGTCCTAAGAAGAGCTTGATTTCTCAGCAATGGAGCAACACACCAGATGAAGAGAGCATCGCCACTAGTGGGCTTGCCAGGTAGATCCCGGTTGGGGTGCATGCGAGAGTCTGTCTTTCCACCTCCCCTCCTCTCACTGAATAAAAATAATAATAATAATAAAATTTTTAAAATTAAAAACAAACAGCCTGACCAGGCAGTGGCGCAGTGGATAGAGAGTCAGACTGGGATGCAGAAGACCCAGGTTCGAGTCCCCGAGCTCGCCAGCTTGAGAGCAGGCCCATCTGGCTTGAGCAAAAAGCTCGCCAGCTTGGATCCAAGGTTGCTGGCTCCAGCAAGGGGTTGCTCAGACTGCTGAAGGCCCACGGTCAAGGCACATGTGAGAGAGCAATCAATGAACAACTATGGTGTCGCAACGGCAACGAAAAACTAATGATTGATGCTTCTCACCTCTCTCCGTTCCTGTCTGTCTGTCCTTATGTATCCCTCTCTCTGACTCTCTCTCTGTCCCTGTGGAGGAAAAAAAATTATCTGCAAGATTTTATGGTGAGACTATTTGCTTGATCTAGAAAAAGTCTGTGAAAGAGCTGTTTATACTATTAGGATCAACAAACAAAGAATTAAGTGGCTTCCTCACCTGTGACAATTCACTCTATGTTTTACTCTACTGAGACAGTTATTGCAAAAAAAAAAAAAAAAAAAAAAACATAAAATAATAATGCAACTTGTAAAACGTTGGCCAGATACTTAAAATCTAAAATATGGTCATGGTGCCTCATTGCTACTAGGCATCAAATCCAAGTTCACTCTAGTGGTCCCAGGCTCCTCACAACCTTGCCCGTGAATACTTTGGGGTTTCACTGCTGACCACTCTTTCCCCCTCTATGCCTACCCTCAGCCCCTGGCCTAACATGCAGTCTGGACTCCAGCTGTGCCGACTTCTTGTAGTTAGATGATTGAGTCTTGCTCTTCTAGGGCTCTGTAGACACAGGCTCACACAATTTCTGTTTCTTGGAAAACCTTTTCCACCTTCTCTGTTTGCACAACTCCAACACATTCTTCTTCAAAGGTAAGCACAGTCACCAGTATTTATGAGAAAGTATCCCCAAGCACCCTGATTCTATCTGGCATCCTTTTTTCTAATGTCAAAATGTCTGATCCCTGCCACCATCCCTTATGTAGTCCACAATTTTTGTAATTCCCACTTTGCTTATTTGTCACTAAACTGTGAGCTTTTTAGAAATAGAGGTCAGGCCTTAATTTTCCTCTGTGTCATTCATGAAATTCCATAGTGCCTTCTGGATGGATAGACAAAAGCATGGATAGATGCATGAGCAGTTTCCGGGAAAATAGATCAATAGCACATCATCTTTCTTCTCTGAAAAATAATTGCGCAAGACCCAATGAGTCACTTGCTTCCTCCAAAACATCTTGGCCATAGTCATAAAGAAGCCCAAAATGGATGGAATTGACCTGCAAATTGTCAAATTTAATCCTGAGTAGTTTAACTCACTTGAGGGCCATAAAAAAAGAACAATTATGCCTTTTAATTTTTCATTCATGTCTAGACATTCTAAGGGCCGAACATGACAAATGGTCCTTCACCACTCACCATATACTGTAACAGCTAATTCTAACCATGCTCAGAGTGTTGCTCTATATTAAGCCTTTCAGGCAATAGAAATTCTGCTGGGAAATGGAAAAATGATAGGAGAGAGAAAGAGAGAATTAAACGAAGAGAGAGAGGAGGATGGCTTAATCATTGATCTTTTATAAAGATATCGTAGAGTTATCCAGACCCAACAGTAACTAAACGCCAACATCTGGCCTTCCCATGAATTCTTATTGGCTGTTGCTGGGCTATCAATCTCCTTCACTGTTGGGTGGAAGTCTGCTCTTGAATGAGCTGAAAGAATGTTCTACTGAAGATGACGTAATGGTCTCTCCAGGTGAAACTGATTCCTGACAGGTAGACACCAAAGACTGCATTTCTTGAAATACCAAACACACATGCACTTTCATCTGACAAGTTCCTCTCTTTTCATGAGCACTGCCTCCATAACTCTCCAACCCAGCAAGACTTTATTAACCTGAAGCCTCCAAATGCTCCTTCTTTACACAACCTGGGCTGATCTTTTCTTGCTGTCTCTGCCCTAGGAAAGAATTTGATCAACACACATGCACAGGCACACACAAACTAGTCAATGTGTGTCTCAAATTCCCTCACGAGGACAACATTTTTCTGTACTTTGAAATTGCTAATTACAACGCTGTCTTAGCTGCAGAGCACAGAGTTGATGGCTGTCTTCGTACTAGGTCATGCCTCTACTTAGAAGTCTGAGGCACCTGATCTAAAAGAACCCCTCTGCTCTCTACATCCTGTCTCTCTGTTTTAGTTTGCCTCATAGCACTTTCTGGGAAGTTCCATAAGAGTGGGGACATTGACAATTGTGTTTATTGTCATTTATTGAGCCTAGAATTCCTGGTACATAGCAGCTAATGGATATAAAGAGATAGATATATTGAATAGAAAGGTAGGTAGATATAGATTTCTAGTTATATATGTATTGGATAGATGGATGGATGGATAGATGATAGATAGATAGATAGATAGATAGATAGATAGATAGATAGATATCCCCATATGGTTCTGCTATGTTTTAGTTCTTACGAGCTGTGTGGCCTTGGAAGGGAGACCTGATGCCTCCATGCCTCAGATTCCCCATGCCAACTCTCTTCACCACGCACAGGGCTCCATACTAAGTGCTAGGAGGAGAGGAAGAAAATCTGAATTCCCTAGTCAACCTGGCTACTCCTGACCTCCTCAGCTTCGCCTCTAACCTCTCTCTCTACCATCACCAGTCACACAGACCTTCCTTCAGCTCCTAGAACATGCTACCATCCTGCCTACCTTAGAGCCTGGCCTGGGACAGTCTTCACACCTCTTTCCACCTGGCTCATTCACCATAAAGAAAAAGAGGCCTTCCGTGTATCTGAAGGCTGTGTTCCCTCATTATTTTCTCTCGCCACATTGTATCCTTCCAAACAGAGTCATTTTGGGGTTAATGTTTTCTCTCCACAATACTGTAAACACCAGGAAAGAAGGCATATATGTCTTATCCAACCTTCTTGAATCCCAAGGACCTAGAAGCATGCCAGGAACATAATAGACACTTGATAAATACTTGTTGAATTAACAAATGTTTCTAAAGATTATCATAATTACCTTATAAAGTTGCCTGAAATTTTAAACAAAAATTTTTTTAGAGTTGAGAGAGGCACAGAGGTTACATCCAAAAAAATAAATTTCTAAGCAATGTGGCTGGAACATAGCACAGTATGTGCTTAATAAATGCTAACTGTTATAAATGTTATTCTTGTTATTGTCATCTCTTCATAAATGCCTTTGGTTACATTTAGCTATTTAGCTCAAATAATTATTTATACTTGAAATCCGCAATATTACATTAATATGCATCTCTCTGGTGATTAGTGACGTCGAGCTTCTTTTCATATGTCTATTGACCATTTGTCCTTTTGGGAGAAGTATCTATTCAGGTCCTTTACCTACTTTTTAATTGGGTTATTTGTTTTTTTGGTGTTGAGTTGTAGAAGGTCTTTATAAATTCTGGATATTAACCCCTTATCAGATGTATCATTGTCAAATATGTTCTTCCTTTCAGTGTATTGTCTTTTCATTTTGTTGATGGTTTTCTTTGCTGTGCGAAAACTTTTTAGTTTGATGTAGTCCCATTTGTTTATTTTTTTCTTTTGTTTCCCTTGCTCAAAGAAATATATCAGAAAAAAACATTGTTATAAGAAGTGTTCGAGATTTCACCAACTATGTTTACTTCCAGAATTTTTATGGTTTTGTGATTTACATTTAAGCCTTTAATGTACTTTGAGTTTATTATTGTGTATAGTGTAAGGAAGTGGTCTGATTTCATGTCTTGCATATATTTGTCCAATTTTTCCAGCACCATTTATTGAATAGATTATCTTTACCCCAGTGTATGTTCTTGACTTCTTTGTCAAATATTAATTGATCATAAGATGTGGGTTTATTTCTGAGTTCTCTAGTCTATTCCATTGATCTATATGTCTGCTTTTATGCCAGTACCATGCTGTTTTGATTTCTGTGGCCCTGTTGTATATACTCTGATAACAGATAGTGTGATTCCTCCAACTTTGTTCTTCTTTCCCAAGGTTACCATTGCTATTCAGGGTCTTTTGTAGTTCCATATAAATTTTTGGTATATTTCTTCTAGTTCTGTGAAGTACACCTTTGGTATTTTGATAGGAATTGTGCTGAATCTATAGATTGCTTTGGGAGGTATGGACATTTTAATGAAGTTAATTCTTTATATCCATGAACACAGTTTATGCTTCTACTTATTTGTATCTTTCTCAGTTATTTTCTTCAGTATTTTATGACTTTCTATGTACAGGTACCTTATTCTTAAACACCTTATTTTTTATTGTAATGGAATTGTTTTCTTAGTTTCTCTTTCTGATAGTTCATTATTGGTATATATAAATGCCACTGATTTCTGAATGTTAATTTTGTATCCTGCTACTTTACTGAATTCATTTATCAGTTCTAAGATTTTTTTTTTGGTGGCATCTTTAGGGTTTTCTATATATAGTATCATGTCATCTACAAATGAAAATGCAAATTAAGCCACAATAATATATCATTTCACACTTATCAAAATGGCTATCATCAATAAATCAACAAACAAGTGTTGGCAAGGATTAGAGAATGCTGATTGGTGCAGCCACTGTGGAAAACATAAAGTTTCTTCAAAAAATTAAATGGAACTGCATTAAAACCCAGTGATTTCACTTCTGGGAATATATCCAAAGAAACCTGAACACTGATTTGAAAGAATAAATGCTCCCCTATGTTCACTGCAACATTATTTACAATAGCCAAGATTTGGAAGCAGCCCAAGTGCCCATCAGTATATGAGTGGATGAAAAGGCTGTGGTACATTTACACAATGAAATACTACTCAGCTATAAAAAAAAACAGAATTCTTACCTTTGCAACAGCATGAATGGACCTGGAGAATATTACTAAGAGAAATAAGCCAGTCAGAGAAAGACAAATGCCATATAATTTCACTTCTTTATGGAATGTAATGAACAAAAGAAGTTAACAAGCAAAATAGAAATAGACTCCTAGATACAGGGACCAGACTGCCAGCTGTCAGAAGGGAGGGTGTTTGGGGGATTGGGTGAAAAATCTGAAGAGATTAAGATTAATATTACTTAAAAATGGTACTCTTAAAAGTTTTCCTATTTTAAAGTTTGGCTGTTGGCAAACACATTTTTTTTTAATGTAATCTTTGTAGTTGACTAGTTGAGCAGACCCATACTTTAGGGTTTGGCCTGAATTTAACGACTTAAACCTTTACTCCATCTATGTTGAAAGAAGTTTGTATCCAGCAAAATATCATGGTCTGAACTAGCTTTTCTATTCCAAATTGGTAAAAACAAATGACAAGGAATGGACCCGTTGTCATACCCTCCCGCTAACCCCTTGACTGATGAAGCATCAGATGAAAGAATAAAGAAGAGTAGACGCAGAAGCAGCCTGTGAGATGATGTCCCTGAGCCTTTGTCTCTGACTTGGGTTCTGGGATACGTGTGTTCAGTGGGAACACCACGTATTAACATCTGGCTGCCGAAGTGTGAGCCCTGCCTCTGCTCCCAGTGGCTGACACTGCCTTGCTGCCTTGGCCCAGCCACTCTGCTTAGCTGAATCACTGGGTCTGACACCTCACATCGCAAATCCATGTGCTGACCCCAGAAAGTGATGAAGAGACTGTGCAGCTGCAAGGGGAGACCGGCGCCTTTAGGTGTCAGGCGGGAAGGAAGGGCACAGCGAGATCTGAACGTTCCTCTCCTTGTACTGTTTCCTGTCTGACAGCATCAGCCTTTACACCCCAAGACCTACCTGCAGAGTTTTATAAGCAGGTTGTAAAATGGATTCAAGTCTGAAACCTGGGGTAAGTCCTTTATATCCGGATATCTGCCTCCCTGGAATGTTAATTGGCGTCCAGACTTAAAGGGAGGTGAAGTGGAGAAATCCATTTAACAGTTTGAAACTAATAAAAGAAGAGAAATACATCAAACGTGCTTTTCTTTGGGCAAAATGTGACTTGATGCAATCGACTAATCCCCTATGTGCTAATGACTCACTAATGTCCCTTGCACCATTCTTGGTCCCCTGTGTGCCTAGATCTCTTCTCTGATGGAATGAGATCATCAGACCCTTCTAGTACTGCAGTCTTATGTTTCAAGACCTATAAAATATCTTAGGAAAATACAATGAGTTAGGAGTTCTGGTGGTCAGTGTTTAAATAGGACAAAGAACAGAACTGAGAAAGCCGCGTGTTTTCAAATCTAGAAATAGCCACCAAACTACTTCATCAAAGTGCTTTAACGTGTTTCCTTTCCATCTGGTCTGAATGCTTTGTCACCCAATACCCATAAAAAAAACTTCTGCTTCACTTGGTAAAGAATCACAAGCGTCTGTGCATTCTCGTACATCAAAATAGATGTTTCTCTCTTTAATCCTGAACAAATCCAAGAGGTAAGAAGCCTCACAAATATTTTTTAATAGAAATTGGAAAACATCATGTAGTCAAGCAGAGAGATAGCAGCTGGGGAGTTGGCCACAGAGTTCAAGAGACTGGAATACGTGTTGTTCATTTGAAAGTCATCTTTTAGCATCTCTGTGGGGGCTGGAGGGTTGTCTGGGGTGTATTTGATATCATGGGGTGTTGGAGTCTGTGCACATTTGTTTGTGTGTGCTCTTTCCTTTGGGAAGATGCAAATTTGATGTGGAAGCCGAGATGGCCTCTGAGATACAGAGATACCTGCTTCTCCAGTCTCACTGGTCCTGGTGGCCCGACACTGCTGTCTTCTCATCTTCTCAGATTCCACAGAGATCCTTGCCTGAGGACTGTGCACCAGGCCTCAAGCCATCCTTGACACTGGCATGCCTGCCTTTCTTCAGGCCCCAATGTGCTACAGTCTCAGGATCCAGTTGGAAGGTGAACCTTGCATGAGGAGGCCAGGGGTTTGGTTCTGTGTGGGTGATGTAGGGCAGTGGAGGAAACCAAGGGGTTGGAACCCCCAAGTTCTAAGCCCCACTCTGCTAACTACTGAGGTGCATTCCATCCTTTCTTGGAGCTCCACTGTTGTTAGTGTTCAGGGTTTCATGAAGAGGAGCCTCAAAGGAATGAGGAAACAACAATATTGCAAGTGGAGGACCCCAATCTCTTCAGATCAGCTATCCAATTTATTAAGCAGAAACATGACATCATGCATAAGAAGCTAACAAGCACTTTTAGACCCCAAATTGTTTGGAAAAGGGTGTGTCTTATACATGAAGAATATGGTTTGTTACAAAACTTTATTATAAGTTGTCTCACTCTACACAAATAGACATTTTTGCTACCTTAGGATATTTTAAAACTGGAAAAAATCACACAGATTTTATCCAATCCCCACCACCACCAAAAGAAATCATAAGCAATGTTCTCTTGGGACTGCAAGATCGTTTGGAAGCATAGGTCATTTTAACATCACATCTCATTTTGAGAAAGTTATTTTCTGCTCAGTTTCCTTTTGATTAATTTGTTTACTTCAAGGAGAATGTCTCAGTTTGTTGCCAGCTTGCCTGTAACATCTCTTAAACTCTGCTCATCTCCTTTATTAACAAAGAATCAAGATGCATCAGGCTTGGAGCTTTCTGCAGACATTATCAAGATTGAAATTAGGCTGACAAGGAAATTAATACTGAGTTATCTTTATTTTGGCTATAATGTTTATTGCCCATTTACAGCATAAAGAATTTTGTATTAAGACAAATTTATTTAAATTAAATGAATAAACCATTTAAAGAAATGTGTTATTATGTAATAGACATTTGCAACAGTATTGATGAACCTTGAGGACATTATGTTCCATAAGTAAGCCAGACAAAGAAAGACATGCTATACGGTATCCTTTATATGTGAAATCTAAAAAAAGAAAAGAAAAAATTAAAATCATAAAACAGAGAGTGGAAAACAGTTCTCAGAGGTTGAGGATTATAGGAGATAGGAAGAGGTTGATTAAAGAGTACAAATATTCAGCTATAAGATGAAGTCTAAGGGTCCGATATAAAACTTGGCAACAATAGTTGATAACACTGTGTTGTGTAATTGAAATTTACTGAAAGAGTAGAACTTAAATGTTCACACTGAAAACAATGACAAAAAAGATAAATATGTGAAGTGACCATTACGCTAATTAACCGAATGGTGAGAATCCTTTCACCATGTACCCGTATATCAAATCATCATGAGATACACTTTCAATATCTAATTCAATATCTTACAGTTCTACTAGTCAATTGTCTCTCAGTAAAGCTGAGAAATGGGTAATAGAATTGATGGTAGGCAGATCTGGCAATAATCATGACTTTGTATTCATTCTCTATTGCTACATAATAAAATAATGCAAAAGTTAGTGGCTTAAGCAGTGATAAATGTTTTGTATCTCACACGGTTGGGTAGGTCAGGAAGTTGAGGTAGTTCTGGCTCAGAGTCTCTCATGCAATGGCAGTCAGGATGGGCAGAGCTCCAGCCAAGCCTGCAGATGGAGAATCTGTTTCCAGGGTGGCTCACGTGGCCAACAAGTTGGTGTTGACTGTTCCTAACCATGTGGGACTCTCCACAGTGCTGTTTAACAGTCCTCATGGCACGGCCACTGTGTACGCCAGGGCAAGTGACCAGAGAGACCCAGGTACAAATGGCAATCTCTTTTTTGACCTAGCCTCAGAAATCACATCCGTCACCTCCACAATATCTAATTAGTCTTATATATCAGCTCTACTCAATATGATTGTGAATTGCACAGGGGGGAGGAGGAAATGCAAGGAAATAAGACTGGTACACCAATGACTGAGGTGTGAGGAGTAAGACTCACACCTAAAGTTTCAATTCTACAGAGAGGGTAACTGAGCATCAGGCATCAGAGAAGGGGAGGTGATATAACCAAGTCCAGACAAGTGTTTTCTGGCAGAGCCAAGGTTAGGATTAAGAGTGCCTGATCCAGCCTGACCTGTGGTGGCGCAGTAGATAAAGCGTTGACCTGGAATGCTGAGGTTGCCGGTTTAAAACCCTGGGCTTGCCCTGTCAAGGCACATATGGGAGTTGAAGCTTCCTGCTCCTCCCCCCCCTTCTCTCTCTCTCTCTCTCTCTCTCTCTCTCTTTCTCTCTCTCTCTCTCTCTTTCCTCTAAAATGAATAAATAAATAAAAATAATTTAAGAAAAAAAAAGAGTGCCTGGTCCCCAGCACAAAGTAATTCCCACCATATTGCAAATGCTGACTCTGCCTTTGGCCTTTCCAACTTTAGCTGAAATCCAGCCCTCTCTCTGGGCAACAACCTCTAACAAGAAGCTAAGCTGAAGCCAATTAGCAGGCTTTCAGAGTCCCCATCTGGGGCTGGGTCCAGGGACCTTCACTGATTCTGAAGACAGTACATCTGGAGTCAAAGATCAGTTACCCCCACACCCTCAAGGCTGCAAACTGACTGTCCACAGGCTGGGTTCAGCCCACAGCTACGCATGCTTGGCCTAAACAGGACGTTGTTAGTTTGTTTTATTTTTGTCTAATGAGTTGCTAATTGGATGTGAAATCAGGGTATTTCATAAAAAATCTAGATGTGAGGTTTCCCTTGAAATAATCAGAGTTGCTGACAGAGTCTGGTCTATTTTTCTGCACAGTAACCATGTGCTAGAGTTATGTTTTGGCAACAAGTGATCTCTTGTTGTCCACGGGGCCTGCCACTTCTCTGCTTTCTTCAATTCTCTTCTTATTCTCTGCAAGCCATTGTATTGACTGCTCTTGACTTAACCCAACTCTTCCATTTACAGATGGGTAAACTGATGGGTTGGGAGGCTTACATTCCATCAAGTGACTTTCCCATGGCCACACAGCTGCTGGGTTTTGCTACCTAAACTGACACTCCTCCTGAAATACTCCTCTGCTGCTTTCACAGGTAAGCTCCAAAGTAACCACAGGATATCCGGAATTGCTCGACTACTCTAGTGTTCTTCCCCTCACTGCACTTTTTGCCTGAAGCAGGGTCTCATGTCAGTCACACAGCAGAACAGGGAATATTTCAGTAGACAGGAACTGCATAGCTCCATACCAGCCCATTAGCACAGTATGGAAAAAGGTAATCTAAAGGTTTATACATGTATCTTGAGTCTAAAGGAAGGCTAGCAAACCAAGGATAGCAGATAGAGAAAATGCAAGTACAAAACCACTCGAGTCCCGGAGAAGATTGGCAATGGTCCCCATACATCGCAGATGTCAGCCCATCCTACCAGCAGGCTCCTCATCTTACATCTTTCAATTTACCATTTATAATTACTAAAAATAATTTATTTAAAATCTTTCAAGGAAGTTTCTTGCTTTCCCCATTTCCTGACCTTTATGAAATCACCATCTTGGCCCACACATGAAAGGCGAATGTTTGCACTAAATTGCATATGAAGATGGTGGAGGAAGGGAGTGAGAGGGATTTGGCCACACCAGAGGCACCCGCGAGGGATAATCTTGAAAGCCAGGCTCAACAGCTGCTCTGGTGATCAGCATGTAGAACTCAGATTCCCCAGCACCAACTGGTTTCAGCCAAGGTCACAGGCTTGTGTCCAAACGCACTGAGCCACGTCTGCTTCGGAGTGGGGAGGAGTAGCTTTGCTCCCCCCAACCCCACCTGGGCCCTTGAACTCAGATCAGCTTTCACTTATAAATCTGCTAAGATCAATGAGTTCAAGAGGCGGGGATACACACTAACAACCACCAGAGAGCCACAAGCCACAGCAGACCTGCAAGGTCTGTGTCCTGCCCCCCAGCAACATGGAGTGGTGAGAGGACGCTTTTGTCACAGACTGCTGGATAGTCTGACTCACCTCCTCTGGACCTTCCCAGGTCCACACCGGAATCCCATCGCCTCCCCCTCCACCGCTCCAAGAAGCTCTGGCTTTCTGTGATGGAATTCACGGCTGAGCCCTGGGGACTTGTCAGCTAGCTGTTGAGACAGATAGAATGACTCTTTCTTCCATGTCACATGTGAGTTGGGGCTCCTTCTGGAGGCCAGGAAAGAAATGAGATGAATGAGAGAATTGTACTTCCTTTCATTTACTCATTTTCCTAATATTTGCTAGGCGTCTATCATGGGCTAGGTGCAGTGGTTAAGGACTGAATGAGCAAGACATGAGCCCTCCTCACAAGGAGCTCCTGTCAAGGAGGAAAGAAGAATGAAAAGTGGTTACAAGGAAATGAGATAAGTGTGATCATAGAGGAAGCGGGGCTGGGAGAATGAAAGAGTATGGAATGAGGGGGAGGGGAGGAAGTTACATTAGGGGGAGACGAGAAAGACCGTGAGGGTGGAGTACAAATAAGAAAGAAGGGCAAGAGGATATCAAATGGAGAAAAGCCCAGCGGAAAGCCTGGTGGCAAGAGGAAGCAAGGTATATTCTTCAGAGGTAAAAGCCGCTGCATGCAAATAAGAGGCAGAGGCCAGGTAAACAAAGGTCTTCATATGTGTGGTAATATGTTTTCGATTGTTCTAAGTTCAGTGAGGACACAATGGAATAAACAGAAGTGGACATGCAGACAGTTGGCATTTAGGAGATTCCATTAGTCCTGCCAGGTGGGAGATGAAGGGAGGAATCCAGGCAAGACAGCATTGCTCTAAATTTACAATAATGATAAATAACTGTTGCCAAGAGAGCATTCAAAGCACATAGCTGGCCTCAAAGCCACCATACACATCTCTGTCGGTGATAAATAGAATGAAAACAGGCTAAGGAATGGGCCAAAGCTCCAGACTTCTGACCCTCCGTCAAAAGCAGGTAGAGGCATTCAGGACTTCTGCTGTTATGGGAAGAACGGGAATAATGCTCAACAGGGGACACAGCCAGACTCCATTCTGGCTCCCCGCTGAGGACCAAGAGGGAGCTTGAGATCTCCTGTTATTAAGAAGGGCTGCCTTGACCACTGTCAGGGGTTACAGCCACCTGATAAAAAAGGCCAGTGTGTGTAGACCCATCCTTACAGCCAGACCCAGCTGAAGCAAGCCATATGCTCCCTGACGTAACTGGGTCAAAACATCCCCACTCTGTCTATGGAGCAGGAATCTCAAACGTTGACATAAAACACAATCCAGAATAGCAGACTCAGAGTTCATTGAAAGAAAACATCACAAATCTAAAGAATTGAGAAATATATCAGAACAAAACAAAGCTCAATCTAGGTAAGATAATCCTGCAAAAACAAAAATACAAAACATATAAAGAAGCTACAAAAATTAGGGGATATTTTATAGCTTCATAATCATTTTGAAATATCTCCTAATTTTTGTGAGCAGTATAGTTAAAAGAAACAACAACCCACAATTCAAACAAAAGCAAAATCAACTAAGCATTAAAATAACATCAAAACCATGTAAAAATCAAGATCAAAACAATAATTAAGAGATAAATAAATGACAAAGGAAACTTTTCTAATTTAATAACAGACCTTTAGTAAGGTTTTAATTCTCAAAGGTATATTAAGGAACAAGAAATTATAGACCAAAAGTAGGTAAAGTGGCAATAGGAATAGTAAATAGAAAAAGAATTAATAGAAAATTTGTAAATAAAAATAACAATTAAAATTATTTTTTAACACTCAATATAGGAAAAAATCTATGTTGGACCAGAAGAGTAAGAAAAAGGAAAGAAGTGAAAGAAAAAGGTTAATTACAAGATAATGTTTTTTAGCAAACCAAAGATAACATTAATTTCAAGACCTATCCTTATTTTATGTACTAATAATATATATAAATATAAATATAGACTAGTAATTCTGTTTTTTATTTGTTCTTTTTTCTTTTCTTAAATTTATTTATTCAGTGAGAGGAGGGAAGGCAAAGAGACAGACTCCCACAGCCACCCTGACCAGAATCCACCTGACCAGCCCACTAGAGGGTGATGTTCTGCCCATTTGGGGTGTTGCTCCATTGCTCAGCAACAGAGCTCTTCTTAGTGCCTGAGGCAAAAGCCATGGACCCATCCTCAGCTCCTGGGGCCAACTCACTCCAATAAAGCCATGGCTGCAGGAGGAGAAGAGAGAGAAGCGAGAGAGGAAGGGGTGGAGAAGCAGATGGGCACTTCTCCTGTGTGCCCTGACTGTGAATCAAACCCAGGACATCCACATGCTGGGCTGATGCTGTTCCTTTGTTTGAACCCTTGAATACAGCTGCTATTTAAACTGTGGTACAAAGCTCTCTTAATGCTTTCTTATTAGTCTTCTTGTAATAAGAATATGTATATAATATTTATATTCAGATAGATAAGAATATCTGTATCTATATCTATTTGTCTGTCTTTCTGTCTTTGTATCTATGGATATCCAGATAAATATATGACTACATACATAAGTACACAGGTAGATGGTAGATAGATAAATTACAAGAAACTGCCTTACACAATTGTGAGGGTCAGCTAAGCAAGTCTGAAGTTTACAGAAAGGGAATATCACTAGCAGGCTGGAACATCACAGTCATAGACTATTGAGACTAAACTCTCTTTTAAGACGTTCACTTGATTAGGTCTGAACCCATCCAAGATACTCTCCTTTAAAATTATAGTCAACTTATTAGGAACCTTAATCACAATCTCAGGATCAGGATTTGATTTACTACCTGGAGACTATATTTTAGCCTAGCCAAAATGACACATTAAAATATCATTACTACAACATTTCTTTTCTTTTAAAAAATGAAAAGATTGGCTCTGACAGAGTGACTCAATGGATAGAGTGTCGTCCTCACATGCTGAAGTTGTGGGTTCAGTCTCTTGTCAAGGCACATACAAGAAGCAATTAGTGCACAACTAAATGGGACAACTAAGTGAAACAACGAGTTGATGCTTCTCTCTTTCTCTCTCTTTCTCTCACTCTCTCAAATCAATGAAAAAAAATTTTTTTAACTTTTGAAAATCTGATTTTATAAAGAGACTCATAAATAAATAAAACCCCAGTAAGAATAAACTAAACAAAAGAGATATCAAGTTAAAAATATAATAACTGAACAGGGATATGAATAAAAATAAAGACAATATTTTTAAATCTTAAGAAATTAAAACAAAATGTGTGCTAATCACTTTACATATTTTAATTTTATATATTTTTTTCAAATACACAAATTTGTAAATACAGCAGAAATCAAAGACTTTCTGGAAATCTTATAAATTAATAAAATTGGCTCAGGTACAAATCAAAATTCTGCACACAATTAGATATTAATTTTGTGCTCAAATGAATTTATAGTCACTTTTTACTAATCTTAAAGAGCAAATAATTCTTCTCTTGTTCAACATGTAAAAACACAGTGCAAATATATAGCTTAATTTTACTTATAAATAGTATTGCAAAATAATAATTAAAATATACCAAGTAGCCCTGGCCAGTTGACTCAGTGGTAGAGCATCAGCCCAGTGTGTGGATGTCCCAAATTCGATTACCAGACACGGCATACAGTAGAAACGCCAGTCTGCTTCTCCGCCTCCTCACCCCCACTTCTTTCTCTCTCTCTCTCTCCTCCTCCCCTCCTGCAGCCATGTCTTGATTGGAGCAAGTTGGCTCCAGGCACTGAGGATGGCTCTATGGCTTCTGCGTCAGACACTAAGAAAATGGCTCCGTTACAACGGAGCAAGGGCCCCAGGTGGGCAGAGCATCACCCCAGAGTGGGCTTGCCACGTAGATCCCAGTTGGGGCACATAGAGGAGTTTGTCTCTGCCTCCCCTCCTCTCACTAAAATAAATTTAAAAATTATATATATCTATATATGTATAACAAGTATATTTATATATTATAAATGTGGCAAAAACAACATTATCAACAGTAACAATAAAACATCACATCCAGTTTATGGTTATTGCTGGCCCAGGAATGCAAAGCTGTTTTAGTGGCATAAAGCCTATTAATTAGATTCACAACTTTAGGATATTAATACAAAATGCATATTATTTCTTATTTGGAGAAAAAAAAGCACTAGATACAATTCAACCTGCAATTATGAATAAAACTTTGGAAAAATTAGGAATGTAATAATTTTTCTAATGTATATAAAAGCTTCATCAAACATGGAACAAACAATATTATTTTTTATTATTATAAAAACATGGAACCACTGTTTGTGGTAGCCACTGTTCTAAATAGTATCTGTATAAAATATATATTATATATCAAGTTATATATGCTCACATAGACAGAATATATAGTATAGAGAGAATATATATATTTTATACATTATATATATATATATATATATGTATTCCAAGTGACACAATTTTAAGTGACAGAGACTGAATTCAAACCCGTTTGCCCCAGAATCTGCATTTTTAACCCCCTGCTGCACAGCCACTCTGGTGGAAGGAGGCAAGGCTCTAGGCAGGGAGAACAATTAGAGCATTCAGTATTTTAGGTGAAGCACAGTGGCAATTTGCATCATGATGAATGGATGGTGAATGGTGGGAATGTGGGGAAGAATGCCACATCTTAGGGAATATCCCCAAGCTTTGGGCCTGAGATCACATTGGTAGCAAAACTCAATGCATAAAGTCAGTTGTAAACATTTCTGTTCCCTTCTCCATCCAAACCAGAATAAAAGCTTGAGAAGTATTGTGATCAATTTAAAAACATGTCCTGGGCTTTGCCTATACTGAGAGTTCTGTACAAATTTAGTCTTAGAAGAAATTCAATCTAGTGAACAGCAGGCAGACGAGTTAGTTCTGAATGGATAAGATCCATGCTGTGCTTTCGAGAGGAGGCCGCCGTTAGAAGTGATTCATAGATCAAGAATACACCATAGCTTATTTGGAAGGACTCACATAGATGCACAACATATTCAACCCGGAATAAGAAAGAGAGTCTCAGACTCACCTAATCTTGGATGGTTAAGACATCATTTGGTCTATTCCTCAGCCTTCAAGCAGATCAATGATTGAAGCACTACTTTTAGATGTTCTCTGTTCCCTCCAACAGTTTCACAAAGCAATCCAGCATCAAATAGACCTGTATTAGAATCCTGGATTTGCATTCTGTGAACAAGTAATGTAAACTCTCTGAGCCTCAATTGTCTTATCTAGAAAATGGTATAATAATAGTACCTCCTTTACAGTGTGTTATAAGATGCACATTAAATACAACACATTACAATTGCTCAATAAATGTTAGCTGACATGATGAACATTGCTTCTGTTCCAGGTAGAAAGGACCTAAGTCCAAAGCACGATCCAGTCTAACCAGTCCTTGACAGCTCTCTGTCTAATATATTCTCACTTGCCCCAAGCCTTCCGCATTTTTGGTTGCAACTCAAAGAGCCAAAAGTTGAGCTAAGTCAACTACTATCTGATTCTACTCTCAAGGTCAGTCCAGGCCAGAAGGCAGGGCACATGGCTCACCTCTGTGGTCCTTTTCCTGATACTCCACACAGAAGCAGTTGCTCCACAATTTTTTTTTAAGTAGGCCTAATGCCAGAAGTCTTGGATATATCTTTTAATGCCATATGTCCAAATCCTTAATAGATCCTTTGAAGTTTATAGCAGCTTGCTGGATTTATCCTTTTCATTTTCTAAATTAAATGTTTAAGATGCATTTGGGTGGCCAACTGTTAACTTCCTCTCCACATTAATTATTTGCAGACACTGAGGCTATGTGGTGAGGGGCTTAAGGGGTGGAGGGCACTGGAAAGAACTGTGCCACTTGCTCTGCATTGGGACATAGCTTAACACACACACTTATGAGTGTGTGAGCTCAGCATAGAAGCTTAACTTTATCCAAAATATCAAATTATGTTTCCCCACACCTTAGACAATGGAATTAGACTCAATACAGGCTGGAAATGCTCAAGTCCATCACACAAGAGGAGGATGACATTCAAAAGAAACACTTTCCATATGCCAGGATACTCTGCTAGGAACTCACTGTGTGCCATCTTACCACTCTTCATCCCCCACACTCCCCACAAGCAAAGTGGTTATTATTATTACCCCATTTAACAAATGAGAAATCCTGAAGATCAGCAGGTTGAACTGAGTTGACCAAGGTCACACAGCTAATGAGTAGCATCACAGAAAAGCCAACTGGTTCTTGCCTGACCTGTGGTGGCTCAGTGGATAAAGCATTGACCTGGAATGCTGAGGTCGCTGGTTCAAAACACAGGGATTGTCAGGTCAAGGCACATACAAGAAGCAATTACAAGTTGATGTTTCTGACTCCTCTGCCCTGCCTTTCTCATTCTCTCTCTCTCCTTTCTCTTAAATCAATAAATAAAATATTTAAAAAGAATAAGCCAAGTGGTTTTGTTTTTAGAGCCAACATTCCTTTCTGCACTGAAGCTTAAAGAAGAATGGAGAGGGAGAGCCAGACATGAGCACTGGCATAGGACTGAACAGTCTATAGCACTGTTGTAACTAGTGTGCAAGACCCACAACAACCCTAGAAGGAGGACATGAGTATTGTCATTATCCCGTCCATAGATGAAGAAAGCGAGGTTTGTTCAAGATGACCCAGCCAGTAAGGGCAGAGCTGGAATTTTAAGGTAGGAACCAGGATCATAGCCACTTTACCATCCTGCACATTGAGAAAGTACAGCATGTGGCTAAGTCATCTCCAAATGCAGTGTCCAGAGTTCTTCTGACGGTTTCTATTCCGTTGACAGTGGTACCTTTGGCTCAGCAGGGATACTCTAAATGATAAGAGAAGAAAAGGCCCAAGACTTAGTTCAGATAGGACCCAAGACTCAGGGACAGGAGCGGCTCACTCAAGGTCAAAGGACCAGTCAAGGGTAATCCTGACACAAGGCTTCTGATCCCCTGGCCTCTAGACAGGAGCTTTCTCCAGTGTCCTATTCACTCTCCTGCTAACTCAGTCAGTTGCTTGAGGCTCTGTAGTCATGGGGAGAAGGATCAAAGGACAGAACTGCTGGTCTGGCAGAAATACTTTAATGGAAACCACGTCACAGGCTGGGACAGCAAGAGCCCTCCCTCCTACTCACATGTTAGCTCCGGGCAGAGTCCGTGACTCATCCGGGGCACCTGGGTGTGTCTCTTCCACGAAGCCAGGGTATCCTGGGCAGAGTCCCAGAAGAAAGGCAGATGGAAGAGCTCTGGGATATTCCCTGCTCCAGGGACAGAGAAAGTGGCTATCAAATAGCATGGAAAGGCCCCTTAAACATTCCTCTGTTAAGCACGGACGTGAAATTTCTTGGAATTGCCCACCCAGTCATTTCAATAAGGAGGCAATAATAGCTCTGGAGATGGAATGTTTGGAGTTGTAAGGAAAAAGCGAGTTTCTGAGCCAGGCCAATTTACACTCAAATTTGATTTCCATCCCTCACAAAAGAAATGAGTAATTGAACCTGGGCAACCCTGGGCGTCCTTGTCTGACAGAATGAGCATCATAAACGTCTCTTTGCACAGTCACGATGGGCGTTCATTGGAATGTTTCTAACAGAGGAAAGGCATACAATATGTGCTCAGTAAAGGTTGAATTTGTCTCCTCTTGAACCAAAGACAGTGAAAATTAATTGGAAGGTTTTATAGGCTACCTATATGATATGCAGGAGTTTGCCCATGCGATTAAGCTAAGGATCTTGAGATAAAGGTGTTTTCACAAGGGTCCCTGTGAAAAGGGCCAGGGTGTCAGAGTCAGGAGAAAGAGACTGAAAGATGCCCCCCCCCATTGGCTTTGATCATGAAGGGAGGGCCGTGAGCCAAGGGTGCTGGTGATCCCCGGAGCTGGGAAATACAAACAAATGTACTTTCTTCTGGAGCCTTCAGAAGCACTTGTCTGCTGACATTTTGAGTGGACTCCCGTGAGACTCATTTTAAACTTCTGACCTCCAGAATTATAAGATCATAATCTGTGTATTGTTTCTTTTTTAAGCCACTGCATTTGTTCTAATTTGTCACATCACCAATAGGAAACTAACACAGAGGAGTCTATCACAAGTGAAGCGTTGACCCTGACGTGGAGGGCTTACCTGTACCACAGGACATGCAGGTGTGACCCAGCGTCTCAGGGTCCAGCTTCCTGGGAACATATGTGAGGTCACAAGTTAGTCAATGGATAAATGATGATGATTCTTAACCACTGCCCAATACTACCATCAATTCCCAATAAATTAGCTTTTTTTTCCCCTCCTGTTACTTCAAACACTCCCAGGAACAAGCTCACCAGTCTCTCTCTGAAACCTTCTGCGCTCAAGCAGTTTTAGGAGAAAACACATATGCCACAAATTCTGGTGCCTTTGGTGAGAGATCTGCTCCTCTCGCTGGCCCTCCTGTTGTCACCGTCTCGTCCCATGAGCCCTAACAAATGCTGGCACAGAGCTCTGGCATTTTTGAACAAACTGCCAAATTTGGTGCCTGTTCCCACAGTTGCACTGCTTCTTCCCAGAATCGTATAGTTTTTCAGCTTTAGCTATCACCCCCGTGTTCTCTCACGGGGTCAGGCTGGGTAGAAACAAATTATGACATCTCCCCTTGCACCTTTTCCTCACTGCTCTGTGCCAACCCTTTCCCACCGCACCCCCCTCCCCATCAGAATGTCTCCTCTTCCTTCAGTTGATAACTGAAGCACCATCCATGTGCAACAACTTCCGCAAATAATGCTTGGAAGGGGCAGCTATTGCTAATTCCACTTGCCATGTGGGATCCCAGCCTGGGTGCTGCAAATCACTCTATTAAATAAGAATAGTCATGCCCTGATATGAACACTTCCCTTATCAGGACCCTCTGGGTGCAGCGTGTAACTAACCAAGATGAATGTGAAGGGTTAGGTTTCAGGATTTCAAAGGGTCTGCTTTGAGGAAAAAGAAAAAAGTGCTCACTACAGTTAGCCCCACATGTCCATTTTCTACTGTGCTCTGATTTCTGATTATAAAGGAACCAAGTTGGCCCAGGATGAACAGTGTCTTTTCTAAAAGATAGTCCTAGAGCAGAAAGCAAGGTGTTAGATACTGTGTTTCAGAATATCTGTTTTCTTTTGCACTTGGAGAAGTTCTGTAAATGAAACAATCCTGGAAAGAGCAACAGTGAACCTCTTTTCCTGCCATTGAGAAGAAACACATCATTATCAGAGCCTGGTATTTCTGTGAACTCTAGTAGTGAGGCACTACTGGCCTAGAGGGGTCTCAAAAAAATATAGCCTCTTCTTCATCCACAATAAGAACCAATGGAGAAATAAGACAGAAGAATTAGGGGAAGGAAGGCCAAAACATCTCTGTAACTTATGTATTGGCTTCTACCAATGAGCAGAGAGACCAAGAGCTGTCTGTCATTGGAGTTCCACATAGAACATTACCCCCCACTGCAGTGTATTCTGTTCTTGTTGAAATACCCACTGCCTCTCTCTTCTGGGCCCATCTTTCTCTGAATATTATCTTTCTTGTGTCCCCGAGACTTACTTTGGTCAACAGATGCGAGCTGAAATGACACGAGCCATTTCTCCCCAGATGCTTTGAGAGCCATTACCTGCCTCCATGTTTCCTTTTCTTCTGCCATAAAATGTTGTCATCAAGATTGGGCTTCTCCATCCATCTTGGTCCCAAAATGATGAGAGAAAATAGCAGAATTGTTGTCTTCCTGCAATGAACATAGCTTGAATAAAAAATAAATGTTTGTTGTTGAGCCAATACGGCTTTGCAATCAATTGCTATCTCAGCCTAACTTGTCTTACACTTAGAGATACATGGAAACCCTCCCCACCACACACCCTTACAACAGCCAGCCACTCCCTTCTCTACCTGGGTCTCTATTCTCCCATCTGTCCACCCCTTTACTGAGTGTCAGCTGGACTCCAAGCCTCCAGAGAAGCATTAGAGCTTCAATAACGAACAGGACACACCTAGCGGGGGAGCTGGTCATGTCAAGAAATACTTGGAATGGAAAGTAGTGAGTGAGGGAGGAGTGTACAAAGTGCCATGAGGGCCCAGAGGAGGAGGATTCAGACCAGCTGGGAGGATCAGGTAAAGACCCAGGTGATCTCTGCAGGAGCCCTTAGAGTCAGGGGCCTCCCATACAGTGTGGCTGACACAATACACTTACCTTGTTATTCCTATTCTCTGGATCATAGACCCAGCTGAAAGGCAACCAAGACATTGGGTGAATTGCCCAGCACATCAGGATAGATGTCAAATTCCAAGAAACACTACAAGAATTCAGAGGAAGGCAGAAATCTTTTCTTCTGTGTCTCCAAAGGAGGTCTTTGGGAAGGAGGCTGCATTTCAGCGGCGCAGTGGAAGTTGGCGGTAGATCACTTCGACAGGAAATGAATGTGCAAAGAACCCAAAGCAGGAGAATCAGCTCTGCCCCAAAGACAGTGTGTGGAACAGAGAGACCTGGGTCATGAGGGCTGCGGGAGGAACCTGGCCTGGAAGAGAAGCTTCACAGCCGGATCCCAAAGACAAGATGAAGGCCTATGGCCCTTACGTGGCAGGAACCACTGAAACTTCCTGAATATGGAAATTGCATAATTAGAAAAGACATTTTAGGATGATGGGAAAATGGCCCTGGCATCGTGGAGGGTGAAATGAAATGGCCAACTGGAGATGGGACAATGAATTAGGAGGCTGCTAAATGCCCGAGGCAAGAAGTAGGTGGTCCTGAGTTTGGGTGGGTGGGTCAGAAGTAGAGAATGGAACAAAAGTGAGAGGGTCGTTAAGGAGAGACCCATAATCAATGGTGTGGGGTGCTGAGAGCAGCGTGGACGTCACAGAAGATGGCCGCAAGGAAGCACTAGAGTGCAGTCTTGAATAATGAAGCAAACTCAGATAAACTGAAGGGGGCGAGGGAAGCAGTGAGAGGAAGGACGGAATGTTAAGGTGAGCAGACTGGTTGGATTAAGTGGAAGTTTTCTGTAGCCGTATGACCGAAACTGATGTCAGCCAGTTGAAAACAAGTTCTGTTGTACACAGCCCTCCAACCTTCCTTCCTTAGTCCTCTTAACTCTCGGCAGTCTACACTGTGACCTCATTTTACAGATGAGCATATGGAGAATCAAAGAGATTGTGTGCAGACTGGCTACCTCCTTTGTGGGGTCTAGTGCAAAATGAAAACGGGAGGCATCTTCTTCTATCATAATTAAGAATTTCAAGGCAGTGCCAGCAGAGCAGTGAGCCTCTGTGCACCGAGCCCTGTGTGGTCTGTGCAGCCAGGACTGGTCCAATGACTCCTCCAGGTGCACAGAACAAGAAGCGGTCATGGCTGCTGTCAGCTTGGTCTCAGTGCTGCTTCTAAGGAAGGGGTTGATGCGGAGATTCCGGCAGCTTGGGTCCCTGAGTCACTACAAGGAGTAGAACGCCCAGTGAAGATGAAAGTGAAACATCTTGTTTTAAGCCCCTGCAAGTTGGGGCTTGTTTATGACTGAAACATAATGTGACCCACACTAAGGCTCAGAAAATCCTCACCGCCCTTACGTGGAAGAGCTAGGTCTTGAGCCGAGACCTCCAAGACCCTGTGGCCTGTATGTTCTCCAACTGCAGGTCACAGCTGTGTAGAGAGTCATGAGACCAATGCATGGGGTCACAAGCAGATTTTTACAATAAAATAACAAGTAAAATATAATAGAAACCACCCTTGTGCATTACACAGCACAGTGCTATTTTCATGCAACTCTTTCGGGTACCTGTGTATGTTCAAAGTCACAATATAAAAATTCACTTCTTGCTATGGGTCATTGTCAAAAAATTTTACAAGCCGCTGCTCAACATCATGCTTTCAGCACAGGAAAGGAAAATAAGTCAGCCCCGTCGACTGGAAGACTCATAATTTCTTTTAAAATTAGCGGAATGGGGGGGAACTTGGATCCCGATTGCTAACATAGCTAATGCTCGGGGCTTTACAGTTTCCCAGATAGGAGGCATTCCCGATTCTATCCAGTGTGAAACTCAACCTTTGCATCACGCCCGTGTGACTCCATTAATCCCCCACCTCCTCCGTCCTATTTCTCCTTCTGCCTTAAAAGAACCGTGAAGTCATCGTTTGGATACGGGCAACAGAACTTCATTGTCTTTGCATGCAAGCCGACAAATTCTGGGCACAGATGTGCCCACTGAAGCAACTACTAAAGAGTGGGCATGGAGCCACTGTGTCACCAGCACTAGGCCTGGGGCCAGGATTCTTCCTTTCTTTGAACCCATGACAGAGCTGAGCCCTCAGAAGTGAGTCAGCGAGGAGCGCCAGCCTCTGCCCACGAAGAGAGACCCATTTACTCAGGGCGAAGTCTGCAGACAATTCTCGCGCTCCGCTCTGCCAGAAACTGTCAAGCCTGCCTTCCACTGTCGCAACCAACCCTGGGACCGAACCACTGCTTACGACAAAAAGAACATACAAAAGAACCGAAAATAGCCTATTTTCAGTTGCTGGCTGAAAATTCCCAGATGTAAACTGCTCTGGCTGTGTGGGGCACACATTTGAGTTTGGCTTGTGGATAGTCCCTAAATTCTCTCTCTAAACCCGGCGCAGTGAACGAGGGCAGCCAGGATGCAAATGATCATTTCAATGAAGGCTGGTTTTCTGCTCCACCTTTCTTCCGTAGGTCCTGACTTCTGGGAGGTGGAGATTTGAGGGACACTGTCCAGGACTCTTCTCTGGGCAGGAATCATCTGCCCCTCATGCGAGATGGTTATATCAAGCTGGTTGAGTTTCTATCGCTATAGTGCCATTTCTTGTATTTTCAGACCACCCTCATTTGGGGCCATGATAGTCTCCAGACTCACTTTATCTGCTGCTTGATTCTTTTGTCATTGTCTATAGTAAATAGCCAGAGCATTGTCTTAAATGCAAATCTCATCACATCCACTTTCTCCCTTAAAATTCTTCAGTGTTTTTAATGGCTCCCTGCAGGATAAAGACTAAGCCTTATCAAGGTTAAGACTCAGAGGAGTCCGTTTGCCCACCTCAGACTCCTCTCCCCTTTGTCCTCTGAGTCCCGCATGGCCACACTATCCTTCTTTACATTCCTGGAATACACCAGGCTCTTCGCTGCCTTGGGGCCTGTGCATCTGCTGTTCATGCTAAACAGAATGTCCATTCTTCTACATGCTCCATGTTGTCAAAGACTACTCACCCTTCTGTTCCCAGCAGACCTTCCAGAACTCCCAAAATAAACCAAGTCACTTTGTATGCTCTTCCATCATCTTATGCTTTTCTGTTACTTCCCTGATTATACTACATAAAATAATAGCAAAAAAAAAGTAAGAAGCTATTATATATTACAATAATATTAAAAAGTTTGATTTTGAATGTCTCTCCTCCACTAGACTAAGTTTCACGAGGGTCAATATGTGTTCACTCTCTGTTCCCATGTCTTAACATAGTGCCTGGTACCGGGACCTAGTACATCAGTATCTGTTGAGTAAATGCTAAAGCCTATTGTAAAGACTTTTTGGAGATCTAACTACATGCAGAAGATTCCTTTGGCTCAGGAACTACCATTTTCGTATAAGCAAATGTCTAATTCTATCTCCCCTTTTTCCTTTGGATGCCGGAGAACTCAGAGTCACTGGTAAGGACCAAATATGTCAGTTCTGTGGATACACCGGGTTAGCATATTACTTTTTTTCACTTTGTCTTGATTTTCTACTTTTTTATTGCTATTATTTTATTAAAATATAGTTGACCTATAAGGGCAGATACTTTTTTTTGCCTTCAAGATTATTTTTGTATGAATTTCCGGTGTACAGCATAGCGGTTAGACAATCATATACTTTACAAAGTGTTCCCCTGATATATTAGGTACCCACCTGGCACCATGCATAGTTAGTGCCACTTTCAATTACACTTTTTTAGGGGTAGGTGTTTGTCATCTGATTCCATCAAAAAGAATATCATATGATACTACTATGGAATACCATTGCCAATCTTCATGGTGAAATTCAAGACAGTAAAGCATGTTGAATTCTTCAAGGAGAGAGGTACAGAAAAATATTTATCTCTTAGGTATCTGAGGCCTCTCAGATTGGAGGACTAAACAGGGAATAGAGAAGCTGCCATGGGAGACAGAGGCCTGGGGCATCTCTCCTCGCGGTAGGACTCGAGTGGGTTGCTCCTCAAACCCTAGATTCCTCATGTGTGGATGAGAAGAACTCTGTTGTTCTTCACACACAAGGCTGTTGAAACACTGTATGACAGCACTTTGTAGTCTGAAAAGCAAACACATGCACGTACGTATGCACAAATGCACACACACAAGGCTATATGGCTATGATCAAGGGTGGGGAAACTTTGATGAGATCACTTTTGATTTCAGAACTGGCTCATGGACAAATTTTCAAGTGAGTCAAGTTTTCCATTGTTGCATTCCTTCTTTCCAGCCTGGATCTTACTCATTCTTTCCAGCCTCTCCTCCTGGGTCTTTCTCACAGAGCTGCTCAATGTTCCCAGGCTCAGAGACCCCCACTGAGGCCCATCGAGAGACTACCCAGGTATTTCCCTTCTACTGTCTGTTGTCCTCCATCAAAAACTGTCAGTCCTATGAAAGGCTTTTCTTCCATCTTCAAAGTCCTGTAGCTGATAATTCATCTGGTAAACTAATTTAAGAAGATGACTGACAATATGAAGAAAAGGTAATTGAAAAGTTCATCTATAGCATGATAACAGTTCATCTATAATGGAGGAAGTCCAAAAGGGGTATATAAGGGTACAAAGCCTTCCCAAAAGATTATGCTGAGCCCAAAAGGTCAGTAGGAGTTATTAAAGTAGAAGAAGAGAAGGAGAGTCTGTGAGCAAAAGGAAACAATATATCCTGAAAATGGAGGGATGGGTTTTTACTTTGGCTTACATTTCTACCTGCTAGCTCTGAGCCTCACTGAAGTCCGTATCTCTAAGAGCCCCAGAGGTATTAGAGGATGGGGATGGGCCCTCCGGAGGCCCCAAGGAACCTCCGGAAGCAAGGAGCTCTCTGGCTTAACAGGGGAACATCACATAAGAAGCCTGACAAGGTCAGGGGCAATGATCAAAGTACTTCTTAAGACCTGTGGCCATGAGAGCAGGAGGAACTCACTGCACAGGACTGCAGAGAGAGCTCAGGACTTATTATTGTATTGCTCTGTCCTCTGGGATCCAGTGCCTGTTAGCCCCCCTGTCTGAAAGCCAAGTGGGAGCCATCTCCCGAGGGACAACCAGCTTGGATCCGGGAAATGCATCCAGCCAAGCCGAGGTTCCTTTCTCCCTGCCAGTCTGTGGAAGTAAGATTCTAACATTTGCTACATACCAGGCAGTGCGCAATGAAAGAAGTCGCAAAAAGATCCAGAACCTGCTCTCAAGGAGCTCACAGACAGCAATGCAGCAGTCAAGCAAAGTGTCAGTGGCAAAGAAGTAAGTGTGGGGAAAAAATGCAATAAGCAGGGACCCCGGCATCAGGAAACGCCTCCCACAGAAGGGGCGCCTGAGCTGGCTATTGGGAGGGTAAGTGGCCCCATACCACCAAGGATTGGATGACCATGCTTTCACCTCCAACAGCCCTCCTGACTCTCCCAGCTCCAACAAGCTCCTCTGCCCTTCCTGGGAGACATTTGAACCACATGAGCCATGAATCCATCTGGTATGAATTGACTATTTGTGTAATAGTGCCCAAATTCATAAATTGAAATCCTAACCCCCAATGTGATGCTTTTAAGAGCTCAGGTCTTCAAAGGCAACTGGCTCATGAGGGAGGATAGAGTCCTCATGAATGAGATAGTGCCCTTATAAAGGAGACCTCACAGAGTTCTTGTCCCCTTCTAGCAAGTGAGGACAGAGTAAGGACTTCCAGGAAGTAAGTCTTCACCAGATACAAAATCTGCTGGCTCTTTGAACTTTGAACTTTCCAGGCTCTAGAACTATGAGAAATATAAAATTGTTGTATAAACCATTCAATCTAGGGTATTTTTTTTATAACAGTCTGAGCTAACTAAGACACTCTCTGTGATTGTGGGAGCCCCTAGGGTCCAGCGACTTCATAGCACTTACCACTCCCATAAATCCTCCTGTCCTTCATCCTCAAATAAACACTAACCTCTGGATACTGAACATGCTCAGTTCTCAGTAAGTATCTGTTGCTAATAATAATGATAGCAAAAGAGAATGAACCCCTTAGCATATACCAGACAGTTGGCTAAAACGTTTTACTTACATTCTCTCAGTTAATCCTCACATTGGCTCTGTAAGACTAGACCAGCTGTCATACCCTTTTAATACAAGAGAAAACTGAGGCTCATGGAGGTCAAGTAATGGGCCGAATGTCACGTACTGGTGTGAGAGGAGCTGTTCTCTAAGCCTGATTCTCTCCCATGTCAGAGTCTGAGTTCTAAGCACAACCTTGAGCTGTCTCACATACGTCTCTCCACGGTGGGGAGTCCCAAGATCATGCAAAGTCATAGGACTTTCTCAAGGTTCCTCAGAACACTGACCACTGTGGCCTATTGAGAAATGTGTTCTGGTGAAGTGCCTTCTCACCACGGTTAGGCAACAGGACCCAACACCTCCTCTCCTCTTTGCAACCAAAAATGATGTGTATTTCAAATCCACGGAAAATCTCAACAATGCCTGACACCACCTGTTCCTGTTGCCAGTGACACAGCTTTTCCATTTAGACCCACAAGGGAGGGAGAGTCACAAAAGCCCAATGTGCCCTGGCACCCAGCACAGAAATCCCGTCCCCGGGAAGGTTCCAAGGTGTCAGAAAACACATTTGGGCTCTGCGGTTGGCTTGAGAATAAAGTGATGTGTGATCTGGTTCTTGTCTCACCATGTTCTGTCGAAGGACAAAATTTACAGGTCATGCCCATTAGGGGCATCTGGACTGTGTCACTGCCCCCAGGATCTGTGCCAGTCTGGACCAGCTGTCAGAGTTAAGGAATTTTTGAATTAAAGTGTAACTGCAGTGTACAAATTGATGGAATGAAGATGAATAATCTTATATCATCTTCACCACAGTTTGCTGAAGCTTTGTCACATGACAATGTCTTGGTGAAGAACGACACATTCATTCTTTCATTTAGTAATCACAAAATCCTTATAGAAAACAACATGTCTGAATTTTATCTATGGAAACAATGAGCCTTAATAATTCTAAGAGTAATGTGGAACTTTTCTTTAACCAGTGGTTCCAACTCCCTACCTTCTAGCAGATCCTATCCATTTACTGTTGTTTATAATTCCCCCTCTTCTCTCCTGTAAGTTTTACCCTGGCAGGGTGGGTGTGGACGGAAAGACACAGGCAGACACAAGTTTGCAGAATCCATGCTTTACCGAGGACTATGTTTGGTATTCATGATACATCTTCTGAATTGGTCCTCACAAGACTACGTACTATTGTTTCCTTTTTCAGATAAGGGCAATGATGCTCAGTGAGAGTAAATGACTTGTCCGAGGATCACATCTTGTAATTGGGAGTGTCTGGGCCCCTCAGACTCTATGTCCTTGCTTTCTCCATTACCCAGGAGAGCAATCTGAAAAGAAGACAGAAAATCCAAATAATAAGCTAGATCAAGGCCCTGAGTGATTCCCCGATTAGAGGCTATATCTCAGAAAATGTGGTATTCTATTTCTGCTAAGATGTCTCTCTTTCCGAGAGTGAAACCAGATAAAGGATAACAGTGTAGCAAAGGGCAAAGATTAGAAAAGATGTGGATCTTCCTAAGCCTGCCAGTGGCTTCAGATGAGAGAGAGAGCTGGGCCTGTGTGAACTAACCCTTTCATTCATGGGTTGGTTCATTCTATCATGTGTATTGTTCACTTGTTTGGTGCCAGGCACCATATTAGATCTAAAACGTGAGAATCTTCAAAATACTGTGCCTGGCTCAACCTAGCAACTCAAGTACCACTTAAGTAGGGAAAGAGAAAACAAATGAGACTCAGCCACTGTCTTCAAGAGTCCAAAGTCTAGTGTCAACCAGAAAAGGAAAGAGGCAATGCATAAAAGCAAATACAACAATCAGTAGCTGTCAGTTGTGATACAGGAAGTAAGAAAGAAGATGGAAACGAGGCATGTCAGGCGAGGTTACTCTGAAGAAGTAAAATCGCAACCCGGAAGGCACTTTGTAGTTGAACCTGAGCCAGAACAAAGATGTTTAGATGGGAACCTGCCATGCTTCCTGGTGCTGGGGTCTCTCCAGAGGTTCCAGACTCTCAGAAAGACTGCAGTAGGGATTGTGGGTCTATATGTGGGAATGCACGGGACAGCATTGCCGGATAAGAAGAAATATGTCCGTAGATGAGCCTGGGAGACTGACGGAGGCCAGGTTGATATGAACATGGAAAGAGAATCTAAAAACATGGACCTCTTCGATGAGCAGAAAGCTATGAAAAGAGTGCTGTCATTAAATTTGTCTGCTGTACATAGAATGAATTAGAGCAGGTGAAACCGGGAGCAAAGAGACAAGATAATCCAGGTGGGGAATGTTGGCAACCTAACTTAAGGCAATTTCAGTGTCAGAAGGTTTATGGTCCGAATTGGACAATTAGAGGTTGTTCAGAATACTCTGAAACCTTAAGCAGAGATTCTGAGGCTAGAATCAATGGTACCTCTCATAATTATATACCTTTGTGGACCCAACTTTAATTTTTTTTTCAGACACAAAAATTACAACAATAAAGATTCCTTACACTTAACATAAATATTTTAAATGACAGTGTGTTCCCACTTATGCCCATATAAGCCTGCTTTTTCAGTAGGTGTTCAGTAAATGAAGGCTCTCACTAGATTCCACAAATAGTACTTTGAGGTAAGAGGAAGAGCTATGAATAGCATCTCCATTTTACAGGTGGGCAAACTGAGGCTCGGAGAAGTTAATGAATACCCAAGGGTCCAAGAAAGATCCAGAGCCAGGAATGAAACTAAATTCGATGTGCTCTCTGATAGGTTTCCACCTACCTCCATGCGAGAGTCCAAGGTCATCATGTTTCTTGGTGTCTACAGCCTAGAATCTGAGTTTGTGAATAGTCTAATAACCATTGATCTTAAAGCTTATTTCCCAGAGAGGGTTTTAAATGAGCATTTGAAATCAGCCTACTCAAACACACTGGGAGTCAGGAGGAAGGTATGGGAGCATGAAAAACCTTAAGGGGGACGGGGACTTGAGATGGTCTCTTCCCCAAGGCTCCAAATGGTGGGGTCAAGCAGAGTCTTAACCTGGCTCTTTAAGTGCTATATCCATGTTTGTGAATAATTATTCCCACTGACAACAAATGAGAGTCTGGTCATTGTCCCTGTCCCAGGTTCTCTGCCCCAGTGCCCTCTGCAGATGCCAACCCAAACATACCAGAAGTCCATCCTCACAACTGGCATCTGCTGAACCAGTGCCTACTGACAAAAAGAATTTCTCAGGAGTCTGGGTCACCAGCCTCTATATCCTGGGAGAACTCCCCTTCAACAGCATGAAAAAAGACACTGATAGTTCAAACCTGTCCTTGTACCTCCTCTAAAGGCACATATGGCCGGGATCTTCTTAGCCCTGTATCCAGATTTCTTGTTTCAGTCTCCCTTCCTAGATCAGATGGAGATGAAGTCAACCTCCTGGCTTCTCCAGCTCATCTCTAGCCACTCAGCTCAGCCCACAGCTCTCCCACACTAAGCAAGGTTGATGGTTGGCCATTAGGGAGAAGAGAAGTTGGAGGAGGTAGACCAGATGGAACAGAGAGCTCTGTTAAACCTTGCCCTGGCCCCTTGGGGTAGACAATATTCCTGCTCACCCATCCAGTGCCTTCCACCTGGAGGTTCATTATATCCTCACCCTGTTAATTTTGGCAGAATCATATGACTTCTTTTGGCCAAGGAAGTTTAAGCAGAAAGGATGTATGTTCCTCCTAAGAAGCTTCCACAAGTCAGTGTATCTCTTCTGAGTTCTCTGTTCCTTCTGTCAGTGCTCCAGATAGAGGTTCCTCAGTTGGCTTGGGTCCCAGGCAGAGGTTGAGGTGGAGCAAAGCCACAGCTAAGCCACAATGGCCACATAGCATGATGGAGAGATAAACTCTGTGGTTGCACATTGAGATTTTGGGGTCATTTGTTACCTAAGCATAACCTAAATTATCCTGACTACTTCTGATGCCCCTTGGCCCTCCCTCTCCATCCCACTAAGGTGGGCCATGTGCTGCCACTCTAGGTTCCCTGAAACAGCCACCTGTGGGTTTCTACATCCTAACATGTACCACAGCACGTTGGAATGTGTATATCTGAGGATCTAGCCACCAGCCTTCATATTCTAGGTTTCTTGATCTGTATACTTACACCGTTCCCAAGCACATGGGCCTCACTAAATAAATGTCTATTGAAATAAACTGAAGTTACTTATTCCTGCAACTAATGTTTTGTGTTACCCCTTCTTTGCGAGTAACACCACACTTGGCTAAACATAAAGAGATAGAGTAAAAACCAACGGTGCCTTCATAAAGCTCCGAGGGGGAGCAGGGATAATGCGAGAGACACTGTCATACCTGACATACATTCCTGTGGGTTTCTCTCTTTCTTGCTTCCTCTGTAGAATCTGGGACAGCCACCACGAGTGGTTATGTAATGTGGTTTTGGACAACAACATATAAGTAAGAATTTGCTGGGTATTCAAGGAAAACATTCACTTTTCCGATTTAAAAAAGGATGGAGTATAGATAATATCACCCATCCCCCATCTTCCTGATCTGGAGATGAATGAGATGCCTGGAACTGGGACTGTCAACGCGAGAGGGTCATGGGGGAAAAATGCAGACAGCAGCCTTGCATTGTGAAGCCGGGCTTCCTGATGAAGTGAAAAAGTAAACTCAAAGTTGTTTTTCCCATTATTAGCTTTTCTGTTACTGGCAACCAAATGTATCCTAAGTGATACAGGAAGTAAGTTGTTTATTTTTGGAACATCAACCTTTGCCATTTGCGTTTATTATCTAACTCCTAATGACACTTTCAGACTCAGCTTAGTCACTGTGTCCCTTTGAAATCTAGTTTGTATATCGAAGCACAACCCCTGGATCCATTAGCCTGGGTCAATGAAACAAGCACATTTCTTCATGGATATACTTGCTTCATGAATTTTCTATCAAGGGCTAGTTTTATTATCCCTACACTTATTCTTAGTGACAAATTCTGCCCAGATCATTGATGTCTACTAGATGTCCCCAAATAACCAATTCTCTCTGGATTGCACGTTTTCAGCTTCCCCCAAATCTGTACTTGAGTATCCCTCCTGTAGACTGCCAGGGGCCTGGATGTAACCTGGGGCCAATCTGGGACACCAGGCCAGCAGCAGGATCTCCAGAGTCTATCACGTACTCCAGTTTGCTGGGTATATTCCGACCCAAAGATGTCTGCGAGAATGGGTCTCAGTTGTTGTATGCTGCTGCCGAATTCCTGGATATTTCCCCAAGAATGATTTCTCTCCAGTTCGTCCCCTTGGCATCAGACTTGGACTAATGCCAGCCCCTGCTTCTGCAAAGGCTGTCTGTTACAATGCCCTTTATCCTAGCAAATGCTCCCTCATTTGGGTCATCCCAGAAAACCATCCCATGTCTCATTACAGAAAATGGTCTTGGGAACTCCAGACCTATGTCTGACCCCTTGCACAATCCATGTAGAACAAAGGAAGGAATGGCCCAACAAGAAGGGGAGGATTGTAAAGACATCTTCCAGAACCTTATGCATGGAAATGCTGGCATAATCTAGAACTAAAAGGCAACCTATGGACTCGGATAACAAGGGCTCAAATGTCGGCTGCCCACTTACTAGCTGTGCAACCTTGGAAAAGCAAAGTAACCTCACTGTGCCTCAGTTTCTCATCTAAAGAGTAGAGATTATAACAGTGCCTACCTTATGGTTTGCAGTGATGATCAGGTAAGTGAACACATGTAAAATGCTTAGTACCTTGTCTGGCACATAGTAGTTGCTCAATAAATTTTACCTAGCACTATCAAGCTATAGAGACAGAAGCAAATCATTTGGTCTCTAGCATGAAAGCCGGGAGCTGTTGTAAACTTTGGGACATGTTAAATGCATTCAAGTAGACAACCAAGACAAGGAATCAGAGAAGAGATACGCAAAATGTCAATAAAAATTAGACTGATCAAAATGCAATAATGCAAGCCAAATTTGTTAACTCAGAAGAAATGTCTCTGGAGGGGGATTAAGTAACTCAATTTGGAGAAACAGATTGCAGACTGGAAACAAAAATCACTAAACGGGAAAGGTGAGACCAGCATCATAGTTGAGAGCACTTCCTCATCACACAACTCATTTTCCAAGATGAGCTCGGTTTAGGATAAAAAATTTGGTCCCTTCCACAGAGATGCTGAACAGCTGTGATTCATTTTCCATTCCTGTCAAGGAAGCTGGGGCAGGAATGCAAGGAAGTAACATTGAGAGAGGCCATCCATATTCAACAGGGGTCCTTGGAAATGAGGTCGGCACAGAAGCATCCATGATTCCAAGGCTGAAATGTGAATGAGGGAGTCTTCACTTTGATGAAGTGAACTGTTCTGACTACGCATTTCCTCTGTTTCAGCTTGGATCTGGTCAAGGGGTGTCGTGGGTATGTTGGCTGGACATGTGGGTCTGAGCTCAGGGCTAGGGACTGGCTACCTCCAACTACTTGCTAGGTGACCTTGAGTAAACACCTTCCCCTCTCTGCTTCAGTTACCCCAAGTGTGAAGTGAGTAAGACCACTCCCAATCTCCTTCCAGCTTTAGACGGGCACAGCATGTGGTCAAAAAAACAGTAAATAACTGACTATTGTCCAAGGACTCTCACTGATACCTCTCCACATGGAATGAGGAATGAGCGTTCCTCTAAAAACAACTATTAACTTGTTTAGTGAGACAGTCACATAGTACTTACTGACCTAACAATCAAAATAAGGAAAACATAACAAATGCATGCAGTAGACAACCAAGAGAAAGAAAGGAAACAGTGCCATTATAACTGTGCTTTGTTATATAAAGTATAAGAATTAATGCTTTCTGAAAATATTAGCATAATTCCAAAGGATAGTTATATTACTCTTACAATTCAAAATAAAGTGAAATAATTTTCAATGTGTTAACCTACAGTGAAACAGCATAGTAAACAGATGGACCAGGAGAAGAATGCTTATAATTCTTGTCTTTGAAATTACAGCAACATTGATTGAGATACTAACCTAGGCCTTACGATTTAATGATCTGCAATCTGCATTAGAGCAACATCAAGGAGCTTATTACCATCCGGTATACTGTGTGCTAACAATGTCATTGTCCTAGGAAGGTCAGGATTACAGAACCAGCTTGGCTATTTTTTAGTTGGGTGACCTTGGGCATGTCACATCCACTTTCTGACCTGCTTTGTTCATCTGTAAAAATCACAGATGCTAATAGCTGTAGACAACGGTGTACTCTCACCCTTCTCTGTTCAGCCTTGAGTGCTTTCTATGTTTGCATGCTCTGTCTTCATTTGGTGCTTGTTGATTGAGAGCTCTTAAAATCAAGCAACTTATCTCATTCAGTAAAGCAGAAAAAAGTGCTAGTGAAATGCTGGCTGTCGGCTTGGCCTTCTTTTCAGCCTAAATTGATTTGATTAAAGGAGAAGATAAGAGCCCCACTCACCCCCAGGTCTAGAGAAGAGCTCTTTATGCTAAACAGGCAGCTGGAAGGAGTTTAAACATTCCTCCAGCCATAGAGTTTCTCACAAAGTTGAAAAGGCAAAATCAAATCAAAACCTCTCATCATCAAACATTGGAGAGGAATAATTTGCAAGCATAGCTTCTCTGCCTCTTAAGGAAATATCTACTAGACAGATTTAGAAACAGGTAAAGAGGGACCAGCACACGGGTCTACATTTACCTAATGAAGCTGACATTTAGATTCTCTTCTTTAAATATGACCCTAATTTCAGTTATGCAGTTGGTTCTAAATTTGGGGAGAGGGGTGGGGTGCCAATGACTGGAACTTTTAATACCACAACAGTTATTATTTTCCTTTATAGCCACACTTTGTTTATCTGATGCTGGAAGGATCTTTGGAGTGGTCCAACTCACTTGCTTTACACTTGGGGCAACTATCACTTCTCGACCTTTCGGCTAAGAGCAAGTGTACACTTGGGGCAACTGAAGCCAGAAAGGGGATGGCATTCACTGAAGTTCACTTGACAAGTTTGCTGGAGGTAGAAGGCTCCCAGCCCTGGAATAGAAATAATGAAGTACATCAAAGGTCACTTTAAACCCCATCAATCTGATGAGAGTGTGGGATCTTAAGACTTATTATTCATGTCCACAAATAGGAGCCAACTATTAAGTCCAAGCAGAACATAGAGGTTTAGAAGCTGTTATAGTTGAAGTCCAGGCATGGATGAGAGCACAGTATTGCGGGAGGATGGAGCCAGAGAAAGAGGAGTGCCAAGACACAACCCACAGGAAGCCAAATGTTTAAGAGACAGAGAAAGAATAGTCAGAGCCGCCCAAACAGAAAAAAAGTTGCACCCAGGTGCCAAAGGAGATGTAAGTTTCTATAAAGACCAGTAAACATTATTCATTTCAGGGATGAGATCTAGTAAGACAAGAACTAAAAGATGTCCACTGGGCTTAGTAATATGAAGATTGGGTTGACCTCAGTGGGAACAGAGACGGAAGGGGGTTTGAGGGAGAAGGCTGATTAAAATGAATTGACAGGTGACTTTGAGATGAGAGCCACTAGATACTCCACAGTAGATGCTCCGCAGAAATAAGGTTACAAAGCCTGACACACAGTGTGTGGTCAGAATCATGGGAATATAGAAGAAAGAAGGGGATAAAGAGAAAATAGAGGAATCTATAACCCTGAGTGAGAAGGAACTGCCATTCAGGGCACAGCAGAAGGTTGCAGAGGCTAAGGTTTCTATAGCACTCTTTTAGGTAAATTGATAGTTATGTATTATTTAGAGACACGTATCCATGAATTAAATTACAAGCTTGATGAGACAATAAAAAGGGAGGTCTCTTCCTCCTTCTGGACGGTGTCTTTGCATCTTTGGCACATTTTCCATTCAGTCTAAATATTTATGGAGACAGCTTTACTTGGAGTTTCACCATTCTTTTGAGGGATGTTAGCAACATGACAAAGACCAGGGAGAGATGATGATGAATGTAGGATGCATGAGGAGTGGGTGGGAGAGCTCTGGCCAGGGGTATGGAGCACGACATCATCCAGAGAGATGTTCTGATGGAATCTGACCCGATGGATAGGAATGCCTTAGTCACAATCCATAGCGACCTTTCAAGATGGGCAATTAGAATGATTCATTTGCTCTTAGCTTTGTTTTCTACATATTGATGTCAATGTATTGTCAGTGATGCCTACCAGGAGGGAGAAGACTGGAAAGGCCTCCTCCATCTCGCTACCATCTACTTACCTGTGACCTGCACAGCATGTGGGTCTTGTCCTTGCCTACATCACTGTGTCTACTTCTTCACGGTAATCCTCGTTACCTCAACTCTACTTGTACTGGCTTTCGCTCTTATTCAAATATATCAGGTTGGTTCTGACTCAGAGTTGTCAGTCCTAATTTTCCCTCTGCATGGGAAGCAGTTACCAGAGATATTGTCAAGGTTCTTCCCCATTAAATCTCTGATTTAAAAACATCCTACTGATGGGGACTTCCCTGGCCACTCCTTTAAAATAAATCCCCAACCCTGTTTTGGTCTCTAGTCCTTTGCCTTGTTATAGCCTCCTTCAATTACTGCCTCTTTGAATATGTTATTGGTCTTTATAAATATTTAGTTACTTATGTGTGCATGTATGTATGTATGTATATGTGTGTATGTGCAGATATGTGTGTATATGTTTCATATTTCCTACTAGACAGAGAAATACTTTACTTTCTTAATACTATATCCCCTAATATCTGGAAGAGTACCTAGCACAGAAGAGGTAGCCCATAATTATTTGGTAAATGAGTAAAATTGTTAATCAATATCATATGTTAATCCTCCAGGAAGGCTCCCAGTCTCTGCTTTTATACCCGTAGGCATATATTTCCTATGACTGTAAAATGTATTCAAGTAAGCTGCTCTCCGTTAGGCCCTTCCACTGGTGGGTGAGTTCCGAAGCTCATGAACCAGAACTGATTTATCTTTGCATCTCCATTGTCTCACCCCACATTATTATTCACTGTGCTAAGGGGAGAAGTTTTACTCACTAACTGCCTATTACCATCAGCCAGGAAATGGGCAGTGGGACAAAGGTGAATTCACGGGCAAAGGTGAATCTTAAAATTCAGCAATGACTTACCTAGAAGAAGGAGAGATAGTGCTGCGATACACTACATTTTTTTAAATCAACCAGCAAAACATATGTAGCATGCATTGAGGGCAATATGCCTGGTCAGAAGAGCATTTTGAACTGAAATTCAGCCAACCTCTCTGCTGGTGCCAGCCTTTGTGTGAGTCTGAGCAAGGCCCCTCCCTCTCTCGGCCCATTTTTACCTGTCCAGGGAGGAGATTAAACCATGGGACATGTAAGGCCTTTCAAAGCCTGATGTTCTGACACTGCACTTACCCAAGACAGTGAATAATGCAACAGACTAATGGGAATATGCAGAATGAATAGCCCTGCTGTCAAGAAAGGCGACCATGAGACATTTGGTGTCAAACATACTTGAATTTGAACCCATATTCTGCCATCTACATAATTTGTGAATTTAAGAAAATTCATTAATCAGTAGAAGCCTCTGTAAAATAGAAATAGGAATTCCTAACTTCATGCTCAGTAAACGGTAGCTTGTTTTGAATTTTCTCTTCCTATATCACACAACTAGCCTTTTAAGTCAAGCTACCGTAAGAACCAGATGATACTTTTAGAAACACCACCCTAGTGGTTCAGTTACCTCAAGTGCCACCACAGCCCCAGCTGGTCCCAATGTGGAGTAGACAACCTCTCCCATCAGACAGATTTCCCAGGACTCCCTTTGGGGGCCTCTGAGCAGGCTCCCTTTGTGTTACCAGGAAGTCTCTTGGACCTTTTCTTTCACTAAAATTCCATGATAAACACTCTTACAGATGACTTACCGCCTGTCACAACACTCTGCAGCTCCCTTTCCAGAAGGAATTCCTATGGAATGAGGTCAGCACTTACTAACCATGAATTCCATTTTTTTTTCACCCCTTTTGGTCTTGTTGTTAAGATGCTGAGCAACTACCCCTGGCTACACCAATGGGTCGCTTCCAACAGCTGAAGGAGCGAAATGTTCCAGCTGCCTAAGATAGAGCCCAGAGGATCCGGGGAGATGAAGCACAGACACCGGACCCAGTCACAGAGCCATGGGGGAGATTCTAAGTCAGTACATCAAACAACCATGCAGTAGAGCTGATGAGAAGTTCTTAGATATGCTTCTAGAGCAGTGGTTCTTAACCTGGGTTCTATTAAACCCTTAGTGTTCAATGAGTCGGTCTCAGGGGTTTGGAGAAGCCTCTGCCGTGGAGACCAGAATAAAGTAATTCCGTAATTTGTCGTGAG
The DNA here is from genome assembly GCA_037038555.1 of Rhynchonycteris naso. NCBI lineage: Eukaryota > Metazoa > Chordata > Mammalia > Chiroptera > Emballonuridae > Rhynchonycteris > Rhynchonycteris naso. The sequence goes on from CM072996.1 coordinate 18,723,439, forward strand.
TTCATGCACTTTGTTGGTTTTGTTCTTTGAGCAAGGTGATGTTCATGCACAGCTCATTTTGTGCAGCAGTAAAACATATACTTATGTGTTGAATTTGGGAAAAGAAATCATATTTTATTTATCACTAAAGAAGGGTTTGGTGAATGTGCATATGAAACTGGTGGGTTCGGTACCTCAAAAAAGGTTAAGAACCACTGTTCTAGAGGATTTGAAAATGGACCTTGTGTGCCTGACCAGGTGGTGGCACAGTGGATACAGCATCGGACTGGGATGCGGGGGACCCAGGTTTAAAACCCCGAGGTCACTGGCTTGGCTTGAACACAGGTTCATCTGGCTTGAGTGGGGTCTCACCAGCTTGAGCATGGGGTTGCTGGCTTGGGTATGGGATCATAGACATGACCCCATGGTCACTGGCTTAAGCCCAAGGTTTCTGGCTTGAGCAAGGGGTCACTAGTACTGCTATAACCACCCTCCCCTGTGGTCAAGGTACATATGAGAAAGCAGTCAATGAACAGCTAAGGAGACTAAGGAGCCACAACAAAGAATTGATGCTTCTCATCTCTCTCCCTTCCTGTCTGTTTCTCTCTCTGTCTCTCTCTCTCTATCTCTTTCACACACATAAAAAAAAGGATCATGTGTAAGGGTCCTTGTCATAGACATTCTTTATTCACCAATGTCCCCTTGATGCCAGGAACAATGTATTTTTTTCTCACTATGTATCCAACATATTGAGACCCTAAAAGAATTGAGCTATGCACACTGAAGAGCTTATAGAACTTCTTATTTGACAGAGTGACTGCAACTCCTTCTCGTCAGGCATGTGGGGACAAAAGCCCAGGCCTTCAGGTCACATCTCTCCCACGCTCTCCAAGAGAGCCATGTCTTGGGGACCCTCACACTGTGTGCGCAGGCATACCCCTGCCTCATGTTCTCAGACTGCTGGGTTACACATAAATGGGAAAAATCACTTCATCTTCAAGACATACAGTGAATGGTTGACACATGATGGATGGTAAGAGTTTAATAGATTGAACTAAAGACTAAAGTTGGCCAACCTGACTCAGGAAGCTGTTTCTACCTCTATCTCCAGTAGTTAATAATTTCCCTATGACTTTTTATTAAAATAACAGTTCATAAAAAGGAACAGAGGAATTCTATGTTATTCATTCTATGAATATTTGATTCAGTTGCTCAACAGACCTTTATAGAGCTCCTAGGAGAAGCATATAGCTCAAAGTCTTATTACCTAAACTTCAACTCCTTCCTGTTGAGCAGGTTGCATAACCTCTCTGAGCTTCATTTTTCTAAGTCATAGAATGGCAATATAATAGAACCTATATCCTGGGCTTGTTGGGAAGACAAAGAATCAATACCTGTAAAATAGTGCTTGACATTGAGTAAGATCTCAATAGGCGCTAGCTATTATTTCTGGCAGTAGTATAGAAATAATGATTGTCCAGCAGCGAAGGTAGAACTAGTAGTATAACAGTATAGTAATAGAGCAATATAATAGCATAGTAGTATAGTAGTGAGAGTACTCTGGTAATACTGGTAGTAGTCATGTAGCAATATACTACAATATACCTCAGTAGTAGTATATTGGTAGCAATATAACAGTGTAGTAACAACGGTATGGTAACGTAGTATTGATGGCAAAAGTAATGACACCATTCTAGATTAACACTAGAATACTATTTTACTAGTATAGCACACATCATCATGTGCCCTGCTCATTTGTGCTTCTTCGTGGGTCATTCCCTCAGAAGTGTTGGAGACACATTTCCTGTTTGCCCTTCTTAACAACTTCTCTTCATTCTTCCAGACTCATCTACTCTTCCAAATGTTCCCTAGGTCCTCCCTCCCTCCTGGTTTTCAGCTGTGTCAGGACAGCTCTCTTTTTCCTTATAGAATTTCTTACAAGGTTTAACACACAGAGCTGAAATCCATTCTTTCAGGCATTATTCTAAATACTTTACAAACATTGATTTGTTTAATTCTCATAAGAACCCCTGTGAGGTTCTTAAAATTGATATCTGTCTTATCTGTTATCCAGCCGACTTCTTAGTTCCAAAAAATAATTACTGAGCACCCACTATGGTCATGTCTTATTAGGCACATACTTGTGAACAAGATAAATTTGCCCTTGTCCTCAAGATGCTTACAATCTAGTGAGAGAGACAGGCACGGAAGCAGCTGATTACAATGCAATATATTAATTCTTATAATAGAAGGTGACTCTGAAACCACATAAGAGGGGACAAACCCAACTGGGGAGAAGACATCAGAGAAAGCTTGCTAGAGGGGGTGACATCTAGGTTTGGACTTAAAGAATGAGTTAGTTGGACAGAGAGAAGGTGGAAATATATTCTAGGGTATAGAGAAGGGCATGATCAAACAACAGAAGTAAAAGAACATAGGTAGGGAATGTTGGGGAGAAGGATGACAAGAACGTTAGTTCCAGCGGAAAAGAGCTGTCAAGCATGGACTGGAGAGGTAGGGGCTCAGCAATGCGGTGTTCTGCAGACAGTTACTTTGTTGGCAGTATCATAGACCATGAACTCCCTGAGGCATGAATTCTACCTGATGTGCTATTATGTTCTTCATACCCAGCACCATGTCTAGTGCAGGGCACATGCTTCACGAGTATTTGTCCAGTGATTGCTTAAATGAACAAACCAGGAATAAAGAACAGAAAGTTCTGGAGAAACTCCTTCCCTCTTTCTTTCTTCTTCTTTTTTTTTTTTCTTTCTTTTACTTAGGACTTCTGTTTTGAGATTTTTTTTTGTTTGTTTTTTTATTCAAGAGACAATGTCATTCCTAACTACTGCAGTGACAACCCAATTGGGGCTCGCTGTGTCCAAAACACAATTTATAGGGCTTTTCTTCTAAAGAGTTCCAGCAAAATTTTTGGTTTCATGGAGCTAGGCTGGGGCCAAGTGTTTGGCATTTTGTAGATGGATGGGGGGAAAAAAAGAAAAGGCAGATTCCATGGAAGCAATAAGTTGAGCCCAAGTGATAAGAAAAATTATTAGAGAAGAAAAAATATTAAAAGAAACTTTTTGAAAATACTTATGAGTACATTCATCATTCTGTAACCATGCTGTCCTGATTAGAAACCCAAAATAGGAAAACTAATTATTTTTCTTCTGTGCTAATACTTTATTATAACTGGCAGCTCCAAACCCCTGGGATCCTAGAGTTTGTGGAGCTCTAGGTTGGGAGCTGGAAGGACTGATCTCAGAGCATTACCTTACAACCCGTTCTCAGGGAAAGCCACAGCACTGAGGGTGGGCTTCCGGAACCCTTGTGGAGACCTCTCATTCCAGCCCAGGCTTTCTAGGAGGAGACAGGGCTCCCTCAGGGGGTTGGCCGACAAAAGAAACAGTTCAAGGATAAAGTCATACCAGGCATGGCGCCAAACCCCAAGTAGCCATGGGAGTCACTGGCTCAGGACCAGGCTGTAAAGGGCCTGCCAGCTGGTCATTTATGCAGCACCCTCTGTGCTTATGACTGTACTTAGTCGACTGAGACCACAGTCCCTGCTCAACACTCAGTGGTAATGTGATGAGTAGAAAGACCAGAGTCTCTATAGATAAACAGACGTAGGTTGAAATGCTGGCCCTACCACTATGCATTACCTAATCGATCTAAACTTTCAAATTCTTGTCTGGAAGTTAAGAAGGGAAGACAAAGAAAGAGAGAAGGGGGGAGAGAGAAAGAAAGAAAGAAAGAAAGAAAGAAAGAAAGAAAGAAAGAAAGAAAGAAAGAAAGAAAGAAAGAAAAGCTGTTGTAAGAACTAAATAAAAACATTTACTCAAAGTATAATTCCTTGCACAAACCATGACTGTTAAATATTAGCACCTTTTCTTACGCTCACTATCAATATAAGGCTCTTTTATAACCTCAATAAAATAAAGAATAAAATAAAACAATTCCCTTGTTTAGAAATTGTTTAAAGGTTGTTAGACCTCCTCAGTTGAAAGGTCCCAAAATATGTGCAAATGCATATAAATTGGTCTTGTTTCTTATCCCCAAATGAATAAGGATTTAATAAACACAATATTTTGAAAAATTGGGAAGAGCACAGAGGAATATCTGTCCTCCTTAAATGCATTATGGTCACCTGGAAATGTCTTAATAAGTATGTCCCTCTTCACTGCTTTCAAAAGTCTTTAATATTTTTGAGTTTCAACTTTGAAAAATCAGAATTCTAGCAGTCTAGAAGATAAGTTTGGGGTCAGTCAGGCCTATATGAAAATCTCAGAGACCCAATTTCCTCAGCCGTAAATGAAAATAATATCTAGACCTCATTAAGTTTAAATATTAAATGGCATTACATACATGAAATTGTTCAACACAGGAGGTGCTTGCTAACTTCATTCATTCACTCACTCCTTCCTTCATTCATTCATTCAACAAATATGTATCAAGCACCTGCCCTGTGCCAGAGATACTCTAGGGACTGATGACAAAGGTGTGAACAAAACAATGTCCCTACCCTTGTGGAGCCTTTATTCCAGTAGAGGAGGCAGGCAATGAAGAGATAAATAGATTCCTCTTGGTGGAATGAGTGCTATGAATAAAGAGAAGTAGAGGAGTGATAAGAGGAATGATGCTAGCAAAAAATATTAGATTCTTTTCCCCTTTGTTCACATGTTCCTTTTATTTTGTATTCTAAACTCTCCAGCGCCCTGCCCATGGGCCCCCAGGAAGGATGAATAAGAGCTTATAGTCTGTTGAGCTGAGTCATCTGACACCCTTTAAACAAAGTTGTAAACACCAAAAAAAAGAGTACATGGTCATCAGCAGGATGGTCAGTTTGGGTGTCACTTTGGAGATCCTCACAGACTCCCAGCTAGGCTTGTCATCGTTGACACTACTGAGGCAATTCTTGGGGAATAAAACGCCCCCTCCCCCAAGGAGGCAGTCCGCAATAATGCCATCTTTGTTGCCACAGAACATCAATGACCTTGTTCTGTGCTAGGTCCAAGTTCAGGGGAAAGAAAGGAACGTCCAGCTGTGAAAAGATCAATTTGTTTCCAATCCACTCTTTCTTACTGTCCAGAGGCCGGCTCCCCACATTGGCCAGCTCTGTCAGGGACAGATGCCAAGTAGGGCATAGACTGAAGAAACACCCCCTGTTCCCATGAACCAGGAGCATTCAGCCTCTGCCCAGCGCCTGTGGTGTTAGCCATCACCCCGCTGTCCTGCTTTGGGGAGACACAGGTTGGGGTAGCCAAGAGGGATACCTCCAGTTTATTTCAAAACTATATTCAAATTTTCTTTAAATTTGCATTTGGAAATACCCAGTATTGGCTTGATGTGGGAGAGCCAGCACTCTCATATGCCATAATTGGGAGCGTGATTGGTGAAGCCTCCTCAGAGCCTGTTTGGCAGTGTCTACGGCAATTGAAAGCTTTGCTGCAGCCAGTCCACTTCTAGGAATTCATTCTTTAGATCAGTTCTCAGAAGTGCACCAAAATGAATGCATGAGAATTTTTATTGCAGTGCTGTTTGCACTAGCAAAGGTCTAGAATCAACTGAATATTATACTATATTTTTAAAAAACAAAAACAAAAAACAAGGCACATGTGTATAGATTGACATGGAAAGCAGTCCAAAAGAAAAAGGAGGAAAACAATAGGCAATTTTGTACATATGATAATATCCATCTGTTCCATCACGGACTCCTCTGTCTGGTCCCACCCCAGGCCCAAGATTCAGTATTACTCACATGGCAAAAAGGACTCACGTAGGGCCCTACGGGTGTGAAGATGCTAGAAATGAATGAGTACCATAGACAGATGGAAGAGCAAGGGGCTTGCAAGACTCTATTAACTCTGCTCTGTAGATCTGATTTTCTGGGTCAGGATAAGGTAGAATCAATAGCCAGATGAGTAGTGAGTTGCTTACATGGTTTATGATTTTTCCTGAGCTCCATCTGAATGGGAAACTAAGACGATGTTCCTGGTATTTTCAGATTTTCAGTCTCTTTATAATGGATGACCTATTTCCTTCTTTTAGCAGACAGCACACAGAACAAATGTGAAGGAACATAAAAGCTCCAAAAATGAAAGAACAGTTTATACTTGCACAGTCAGAAGTCACTTCCTTCCGACTAGAAACATCCCCCCAATTTTTTAGTAGTAAATGTTAGCAATTGTACAATAGGCACCAAATGTGGGAAATAAATAAATAAATAGGAAAAAAATAAGTGATTCTACCTATCTTTCCACTAATTAGCTGTTGAATTTTTATTGAGCTTTCTGCTCTCACTGGGCTTTAGCTGTCCCCATGGTCCATAGGATGTGGACTCCGTGTGCTGAGACCAGCTCAGGGATGACAAATACAGAGCATGTGTGCCACTTCTCTCTTTTCTTCCCCTGACAGACACGACTAATCACAGCGCTCTTTCCTACAGATCCCAGGTGATTCCTCCGAATCTTTCTTAACATAGCACTCTAAGTGGTTACTCACAATGAATCCAAATGATCCCTGAAGTTTATTTCAGAGTTAACATTGTGTTTCCATCATTCAAGAATTCACCTGAATCCCAGCTCATTCATGAAGACAACCTTAAAACAAACAAAAAAACCCAAAACGTTTTTTCCATTTCTGAGTTGTACACTCTGGTCCATCTAAGTCTATATGAACTTGACTTCCGGCTGCTGTGCACTGTTATTTCATTGTCATTACATATACAGCCATTTTGTCTCTCTGGAGAGACTTAATTTAATCACAGCAATTTTCATAGTGCAGAACAAGAAATACCCAGAGGTCCTCAAAAATTTTTCAAGGGCTTCAGGTCGGAGACAGTTTTAAGGGCATTTTCAGATTCTTAACTTTCATTTGCACTCTTTCTCAAGAATCTAAGCATAAGGTTTTATAAATGCTTGTCTCCCATTTTACAAAAGGCAGCTATAAATATCACTGATCTAGACTTTTCTTGGGGTATAAAAATCCACCGGGGACCAAACAAAGGTACAATAAATTCTGTTGTGACTGTTGAGAAAGTGAGTGACTTGTCATCTAGTAATAGATCATTTCGCAATACTTCCAAAACTCCGGTCACAACAAAACTGAAGAGGAAACTAATGAAAATGTCAATTAAGAAATCATTAAAAATGCTTTTGAATGATTATCCCTGTGCTCTTTTTGGCACGCAACCTGATAGGAGATTATAACACAAATCCTTCTTTTCTCATTCGTTTCTATGACTGGGTTTCTCAGTGCTTACAACCAAATAACGAAAGCTAGAAATAGAATTTATATAATACTATCTTATGCTAGCAATAATGACTATTCCTCAACATATAGGTGATTTAATTGGAAAAGAATTTATCTCAATCAGAAAAACATTTTCAATAAAATTTTGTGTCATACGGTATTTATCAAAATTACAATACATGTATAGTGGATGGATCAATTGACTACTAACGATTGTTATAATAATTCAGTTTAGAAGAAATTGTTTTATGCTAAATCCTTATACTTGAAAAACATGAAAGAAATTTTAATATGAGTTTATATACATGTTTTGTTTCAGAGGAATATGATAACGTGATCCATAAAAGACTTTTAAATATAAAACTATACCATATTCGGGTAAACTCCTAGGGAGGACTTGGAATGGAACTACACACTGAATGAGAAAAAGGACTATGTAAGTTTTCAAAGGTTAAGCAAGATCTTATTCATATATTTCTTAATGGGTAAATGGTGGCACTAAATCACTATGAAATTCAGATCCCATTAAATCCATTTAAAACACTGATAGTTTTATTTTTAAACGACTATATTTTCAATATACTTGAAGCTATGTGCTTTGGAGCTATTTAAACATTCAACAAAAGCATTTGACAACTCAAAAAAGGTACATAGCTTTTCTGAGATGACTTTGGGGATTTAAAAGCACACTCCTGAAGATTACTGTATTTTTTCACTGTGAATTTTCTTTAATAAAACAGTAAGAGATCAAAGAGTATGTGCTTAAGGGAATCCCATGTGCTAATGAAATAATCAGTGTAAAGGAGGTGAGGATTACACATTTTCTAACTATAGATGTTGCCTGTCACATTGGGCTGAGATTAGACTACATCTGTGTTTCCTTGTCAACCCACCCCAGTATTCCTACCCATGCACCCAGGCTACGCTTTGTAACAGGGTTCCCTAACTTAAATTAGGAAACCAAAAAAATTTTAAACCTGTGTCTATATTGAGAAGTTTAAAAAAAACTTTAATTTTTAATTATAGCATATAATACTGGTGCCTCAAAATCAATGCCTTGTCTAGGAAACACAAGCAAAGCAACAAATATATGTATCATTTGTTGGGATGTGCTTCTCTTCTTAGTCAATTCCAGATGCTCTTGTTTTGGGAAAGTTTGACGAGCTTGTCTAAAGGCAAGGAGGTGCTGGGCAGCAGTTGTCTATATACTGTTGCTTCAGTTTTTAGTGGGTTTATTTATCCATGGACTCATTCAGTAAGCCTTACCTAAACACCCACTCTGTACCAAGTTCTAGCTAAGATATGGGATTTCCAAGGCCAAGAAGACAGAATTTCTGCTCTTGAGATCTCATAGTTTTCCAAGGAGAAAATTGCTTATGAACAAATAATTAAGATGCTCTGTCGTAAGAGTTATATTAGAAAAACTATCAAGATGTTAGGACTCAGAGAAGATGGGGTGACCAATTCTGCAAAAGGTGGTACTATTCGAGCAGTAAGGGAGTAGGAGCTGTCCCAGCAGAAGGCACAGCACACACTTGGACATGGAAGCATGTATGATCACGACAGTTGAAGAATGGAAGGTATATTGGGGCCAACACCAAGGTAGAATCAGCATTTAGAAAATGGGGGTCAGAGACAAAGTGTAAAATCTAGCTGGGGATGGGTCATAACCAGCCTTGAAAGCCTGTTTGAGGCATTTGGAGAATGAACTTGAACCTTTGAGCAAGGGGAAGAAGCTTGACTACATCAAAATTTTAGGATGATGATTCTGGATGAGAATGGGTTAGGAGATGTGAAAAAGTCTAGCCCCAGCACTGGATACCAACAGATTCTAAAAAACAAACAAAACCCCTTAGTTGACCTCTAAACTCCTTTTTCTCATTCAAAACAGGGATGGCTCTGAATTCCTGACATCCAGGAAATGTTTTATACCGAGAAGATGAAAGAAACCAAGAGTAAGGTAAGAAGTATTCATTTGTTTGTATCCATACTGATCAGATGCCTATTCCCTTACAGATGGGTCTACACATTACTTTTCCATAAATGCGTCAAATAGGAACGATGATCCCCACTGACTAATGAGGATACTGAGTCACAGATGAGTTACGTAACTCGCCCAAGGTCATGCAGCAATAAGAATCCGATTATTTATCAACCCAGCAGTCTGGCTTATATGCATTTACCCACTACCTGTCTTTCTTTAAGTACTGTCTCACTGCCAGGGACTGTGAGAAAACAGACACACCAAACCAGTGGGAAATGCTCCTTGAAAAACGAACTTGGCCTCTTCTTGGCTCTATTTCAAATGAGGAGGCCCCAGGTGTATGGGCTCACAGGCAAGTCTGGAGATGAATGGAGCAGGGGTGCTGTGTCCCACTGTGGTCAGGATCACTAAGAAGTCCTGAGGCTGCCACGGCCTCTGTTTCTGAGCTGGAACTCCCAGATCCAAATGGTAAAACCCCTCAGTCTTCCCCTAATCCCACCCAGTGAATGCCACCTCCATCCCTGTCCCCTACCCCATTCAGGATACTACTTCTACTTCAATCCTCACATATGATCAATCACCAAACGCTGGTGAACCTGTCTTAGCTACTCCTAAAACCTTCCCACTTTCCTCCATGTCCATGGCCCCAGCCTGGTCCAAACCACCAGCATCTCCTGCTTCAATGGCCACGGGGGCCCCTCACTGATCTCACTCTAGGATGCCTTCTTTTTCCCTCTGCTTCACACTGCAGCCAGGATGACATTTCCAAGGCATAAATCTATCCTTGTTCCTGCCCTGTTGACACCCTGGCATGGCCTTCCTTCACCTACCTGTAGCAGAAGGGTTCCAAACCCTTCACACAGCTTGCACGATCCTCAGTGAGAACCTGCCAACCTTGCCTCTCTCACCTGCCAACCCCCCAGCACTCCCTCTGCCCCCCCATCTCACTCCTCTAACATTCCCAAGATGACATAGGCTCTTTCTCATCTCCCACTCTGCTTAGGACAGATCCCTCAGCCTCTCTCCTCTTCCCTCCCTTCTTTCTCTTTCCATAACTCTAAATCATATTCAAAATTCTGTTCAGGTATGACACTCTCTAGCAAGCCTTTCCCTAGTTCCCACCCATCTGGGTCCTCTACTCACCCTATGGTGTCACTTATCCCATTGGACCACAGTCGTCACATTACTTGTCTGTCTTCCTTCTGGGCTTTAAGCCTCTTAAGGGAAAGCCCCCTGGTTCATCCAAATTCCTTGTTTCCAAGAACAGTGCTAAACACAAGGAATCAGTAAATATGTATCAAGTAAATGAATAGGTATCCTCATTATCATCTTCACCTTGGATGCAGTATGTTCTTGTAATAGATGCTGTGTTTGCAAACAGGGTGATTACAAAGTTTAAATAATCCTGAATGTTGTCATTACCTCATCAGGGCCACCCCCGGCCTCCCTCTCCCAGGGATGGTAAAGAATGGCTTCATCATCTCTTTGGGACCACATTCCCTTCCAAAGGGGAACCAATTCATCCCGCTAATTGGAAACAGCAGCTAACAAACTCCCCTCTTCAGTTTTAAAGGTCTGAACAGAGCTCCAGACCACGGATGAGAACATGATGGATTTTTCATACAGCTTTTCCAAAACCAGAAAGGAATCTACTCCAAACGCTGCAAAAGAAGAGCTCTTGTAACTTTTCTTTTTTAGAGGAAATTTTCCAATATAGCAGGCCCCAGACTACTGAGTAGAAACCATTCCCTCACTCTCTTTTCCTTCTCCCTAATACACACACACACACACACACACACACACACACACACACATTCACACACACACACTTAAAAGCAGATGTTCGAAGACTCTCTGAAATCAGGAATTGACCCAAAGAAAGGTTGTGTTCATAAGATGTTTCAAGGGAAAGAGACATCGGGCTTGCTAAAGGTCAAGGAAGAAGAGGCAAAGATGCAGAACGCAGGGTGGTCCAGGTGCCCCGGCCCTTCCCACGTTGTAACGCACGGCCATTTGGGAGAAGTTTTGCAAGTCTGATCCTAAAATATATCTGGACATCACTGAACATTCTTTCTCTCGTTATGAAGCACAGAACAATACATGTCCTATGGCAAATGCCTTTGGCAGAAACCCAAGATATTTAAAGCCGTGACTCCTTAGTTACATTACTGTGGGGATTTCCTAATGTTTTATTTCTTGTACATAAAATGAGCCTTGGATGCATATTACATTCCTTGGGTAGGGCAGAGAAGAATTCCAAAGATTTCAATAAAACTTATTTTCTTCTACCGTTTTCAGGGAACGGTTATGTCATACTGGTGGACCACACGGAGCTAGATAAAGACACATTTTTTTAAGCCTGCCAGGAGCTTAACATCTAGGAACTTACATTTATTCATTTTTAATACGGAACGAGTAACATCTGCCCCCCATCAATTTGAGAAGATTCCGTGAAACGAAATGTGTAAGATGGTCATCCCAGTGCCTGGCACATGTAGGCTCATAATAAAGGTCACTCAGCTTATTTTATAATCTCATCAGACAGGCACACGTGGAAGCAATTATTTAAGATCCAAAGAAAAGAGGGTAATCAGGAATAGAGATAGAGAGGCATTCTGAGCTCAATATTGAGGAATGAGCAGGTGGCATTTGAGTTGAGCATTGGAAGATGGAGTGGCATTCTAGAAAAGAAGAGAAGGCTGTTTTCGCAGAAGTCTGTGGAACTGAAGTGCATCACTTGAGTGTGGAAGGAAACACTTCTTGGCTCAGTGAGTTGCTATTGTGTCACTTGTTAACATTATCAAATCTTTTCCATGTGGCTCTGCTTCCTCTCCAAAAATAGATCACAAACGAGAAACTGAGATTTGGTTCCCAGTACATCCTCATAATTTGTCTCTTCCACGATTACTAATGACTAGAAGGTGTTAAGTCTCTGTATAGTGGTTAGCCAGTGACTCAATCTTCTTCTCTGGAGAGTGGAAACAGCCATCCGTTCCCTCAGGATGGAGGAGGAAAGACATGATTTCATTGGAAAGACCTTGGGAAAAAGAACAGTCCTCAATGGGAAGGGAAGCACTGCCTCCTCTGGCACGCATTATGGTTATGACAGACCAGCATGTGTAGAACAGATTGTAAGTGGACTACAACTACAGGGACACATGACTAGAGGAAATCCCTAGCTTGTGATATGCACACAAGGGTGCTGGGGGTGCCCAAAATCACTGTGGGCAAGCAGCAAGCTCTCACCAAGGCCAGCCATGTGCAGTTCCATCATGTGCTGTGAAACTCCCTACTTCCAAATAGACATTGTTATTTTTGGAAGGTCAGAGAAGCTGAATGAATGCACACTCCTACATTGCACTTACCATACTCATCATCATCTAACGGTCGAGTCCTATCTCCCCCTCGTGGGTCCTGTGCCCATCCCTTCTGAACTATGTACTCATTGCTCCTGAATGCTCTCTAAAGCCTCCTTGCATTTTCACGTGCTGAGTCTTCTACCAGACCATCCTGCCCCAATTGTTTTTGCTTTGAGAATGTTTCAAAAACCCAAACTAAGGATAAATGAGTTAATGCTCCTTTCCAGCCTGGGTTAGATGACCCTCAGCTAGTGGGTTAACAGTTTGGTGCCTTCTCTCTTTTTCACACTTTTGTGTAAGCCCTTTGAGAGCAGGGGTGGGCTGCTTAGGTCCCCCCCACACTGGCATTATGTGTAGTATACTCAAATAAATGATGTGCAATAAAGGAATCAATGTATTGCTTACCTTGCGGGCAGATTCACATGGACCTAAATAACCTTTCTTCCCAAAGAGTTCTATTTTCATTCTACCAATGGGGTGATGTAGTCTATCACCCAAGGGAGTATTGCTTGCCACCTTGTCCCTAGACCATTATTGTCACCAGGAGGGAGGTCTATACATAGAAAGAATTTATGATCAACTAAAAAGTAAGATGCGAAGGACACAACCAGATCTATTGCCCAACAAAGTTGTCCTTCAATGCCTGACTATCTCTTTCCAAATTCAAGAACAAGCTTCAGAGATCTCCACTGTGGCAGGGATTGTCTAAGCTTATTTTCTCACCTTCCTAATACACCCAGATGAACTATATTTCCCAGCATTCCTTGCAGTAAAGTGTGGTCATGTGATTGTGTTCTAGTCAGTGGAATATCACTAGTATGCTTGATCCATAACCCCACCCATGCAATCCTTCTTGATCTCTCTGCTTCTGCTGATTTACCACCAATAACCCCATTCTTTATGGAGTCCCACGTGGTAGAACCATCCAAGGAAAGACCTGGTTCCACTGATTGAAGGAGAGCCAATCTCCTCGCCAGGCTTTACGTGAGTAAGAAATAACCTTCCATTTTGTAACGCCACCAAAATTGTGTGTGTGTTTTCTATCAAGCAATTGTTGTTATCCCCAATAAATATGCCTTCTATTTGTATATGTATCAACCTTGATCCCATGACAGTATTCATTGGGTAACTATAAGAGCAAGGATTCTGAGAGGATAGTCACAATGAGGACAAGATAGCAGGCAGCAACCAGATGGCCAAATGAGAACTGCATGCCCAGGAGACAGGAGGGAGGCCCTAGGAACTAATTTCACCTGTTTGGTAAAGAGCAATGCCAAGAGAAGATTTAGATTCTTCCATCACTCCTCAGTGCCTGGGAGGTCTTGGATTAGCCGTGCTTTCTGCAAAAGGCTAGCTCTTGGCAGAGGCATCTAGATTAGTGGGTAGACCCAGGCCTCAAAGGAAGAGAGACATGGGTTGGAATCCTGGCTTTGCCTCTCAGTAGCTCTTGCCTTTGGGTGAGCCAGCTTTGCTCACCCTCTATTATATCAGCTCTCACATGGAGATGCTAATCTACACATTGCTGTTTTAGAATTACAGGAGATTATACTAACCAGTCAGTAATTAGCATTCTCACTCTTTCGTTTGAAATACAAATGACTTCAAGATTCTATCATTTACATATTTCTTTTTTAAAAAGTTACTGAATACTGACTACTTAACATGATAAGCACAAAAAATACACAAACAGAAATATCCAGTCCCTGTCCTCAAAAGAGAAACCAGTATCCTTTTTCTTTCTTCTATTTCTCAGCTTTCTTAAAACTGCAAAAGAAGCCAACCCTCTCCTCGCCTGGCTCGGGATGAGTTTGGGTTCTCTGGAAGGTGAAAGGCCAGCTCAGAGAGCACCAGGCAACTGCGAGTCCCTCAGAGCCAGAGCTGCTGTCTGTGTAAGCAGATCTGACCACAGAGCATGTGACTAAGCGAAACCCCATCTGCTGTGAGGTTTCCCTGTATTCCCAGGAGGGACGAGAGCAGGATATGAGGCGGCGGCGGACGGCGAGGTGAGGTCTGCACGGAAATGGTGAGATCCCCCACGTATACTGTGTCTCACCGCAGACCTGTGTGGGTCTCCCCCAGCATGACATCATCCTGGAGCTCAAGTGGACTCAGGTCCGCACACCCTGCTCCCTCCTTCTGGCAGGGGACTTGGAGAGTACGTGCGTGCGTGTGTGTGTGTGTGTGTGTGTGTGTGTGTGTGTGTGTGTGTGTGTATGTGTGTGCTGCAGGATATAAACCAGGGTTCTCAGTCTCAGCACCATGGACACATTTGTGCTAGAAAACTCTTTGTTGTGGGGCTGTCCTGTACTTTGTAGGGTATTCTACAGCATCCCTGGCCCCTACCCACTAGTTGCCCGTAGCAACACCCCTCCAAGTTATGACAGCCAAAAAGGATTCCAGTCATTTCCAAATGCACGGGGGGGGGGGGGGGGGGCAGGGTACAAAAATCACTGCCCCCCAAGTTGAGAACCATTGGCATACCCTGAACATTCAAAGTGAAAAATGAAACAGTAAGTCTCCAGCTTCTTCTCTCATTTGAGAAATAAATTGGAAGCTGGGGAGGTAGCTTGTTTGACAAGTTAGGTAATATTTATTCAATAAAGAGAAAAATCTAGAAGTAATAATAATTCCCAACTGCTTGGCACTTCCTATGTCTTCAGCATGGCACCGAGTGCTTTGTCTCACTGGCTCCTAACAACAGACCTGAAGGCAGTGTTCTAATCCCCATTTCGCAGGTGAAGACACTGAGGATCATGGAGGTAAACCGTATCTCCCAGGATTATGAAGCTCGTAAGTCACTGAGCTGGAATTTAGACTAGGGTCTGCACGAGGTAAAGACCAAACTCACGGCCATTGGGTTATCTTAGTCCATTATTTTGGAGTCAGTCCATATGAAACATCGTAAAAATTTCAAAGTCTATGATCTAAACCCATGAGTATTTAATAAGACTACATTCAGCATCACCCTAGACTGTAAGTGGGTGGATTTGTGTGAAATAATCAGACTTTCCATGTCCTTAATTAAACAAAACTAACTCAAATGTGTAAATCGCCATGAGATAGTACAATTAATCCCTAACCTAGTGATGGGTGTTAAAGGCATATCAAGTAAATGGTATGCTGAAGAGAAAAATTATGTGTTAATGACTGCATTTTAATCATGTGTCCCTGAATGGGGTCGTCAGTATACCATGAGGCTCCTCAGTGCGGACTTGGAGTTAAAAGCATGCACTTGACATTGGATGGTTCTGAGTTCTAATCTCAGTTCTGACACTTACTGGCTATGCGGCTTTGGGCAAAACCCTTTACAGCTGGGAGCCTCATCTAACTCCTCCGCAAAATGGTGATTAAAAATATTCTCCAGCCTGACCTGTGGTGGCGCAGTGAGTAAAGTGTCAACCTGGGAACACTGAGGTTGCCAGTTCAAAACCCTGCACTGGTCTGGTCAAAGCACATATGGGAGTTGATGCTTCCAGCTCCTCCCCCCCTTTCTCTCTTTCTCTCTCTCTCTCTCTCACTCTGTGTCTTCTCTCTAAAATGAATAAAATAAAATAAAAATTTTAAAAATATATTCTCCAGAGAGGGGGTGCTAATGTAGAGTGTCTCACAGCCCCTTGGTTTTTCTTCCATCACTCTCATTGTTTGTAATATATGTTTATTTGTGTCTTCATGTATTTGATGGATGTCTCACTCATGAGTCTGAAAGTTCTATGAAAGCAGGGACTGCATCTCTTTCATTCACTGCCTCTCCAGCTCCTGACTTAGTACGTGGCACATAGTAGGTACTCATTTAAAACATGCTGGGTGAATATAAAATATCAATGTGCTTATTTCCCCTGCATTTTCTTCCAATATATTGAGTTTCCAGACACTGGAAGTATTCTATCAATGGAAAAATTAGACTCTCTGTCCCTCTGTATTCCTACCACATTGTCCTCCTTACAGTGACTCTTACTACAACACATATCACATTGCTTTGCAATTGCCTGTTTCTTGCCTAGCTCCCCTGTAGGGCTCTAAACTCCTTCACAGCTGATGGGCCACCTTTTAATCCCTGTGATTCAGTCCCATTACCTGCACCCAAGTTGTGAGATATGTCCGAGTTCAATAAAGATTTGTAAAGACATCAATGCCTTAGAGGGCATGTGTTGGCCACATTAGAAGTCAAGACAAATTGCCACCCTGATATCTTCCAGCTCACCAGATCTAGGCTTCAGCAACTCTACCTGCTGCCAGTTCTGCTCACACAACATCCAACAACTAGGAACAAAAGGCTTGGGTTGTTCTTTTTATCGTTCCAAACAAGCATAGCCAATCCATTACTTTGTATTGAATTAAATTGGCCTCTTGTACAAAGAAAAATAGTGAGCCAGATTTGGAGCTTGCATTTGAAAGCTGATTAGATTCGATCATTCACAAAACCAATATCTATAGAGTGCTTACTATGCGCCAGCCACATAGTAAGCAATGGCTATGTATTGTTGGGTCTAGGTGCTGATTAAATCTTATGGGATCATTTATGATAGAGAGAATGATTGAGCCATTAGGGATTCTTTTCAGTTACGCAGAGGAAACCAGATGTTCCTTAGGGATTTTCTGCGTTAGCATAAAAACTAAGGAGTCTTGGAGACAAACTCTTCATCCTCTGGTCTCAGACCCTTTGGAGAAGGCACTATCTATGCACAAGGAAAATAATTAAGCCACAGGCACCCCTTAGCCAGAGTAGAATGCTTAGGCATTGAAAAGGCTGACATACCTGCAGGTCGCATCTTTCCAACCACGGTGCAATTTCCCTGAAAAAGCTATTACTTCATTTATAATCTTTTGCCATGGGAAGAAGGAAAAAAGACACTAGCATTTTCTGTGGTTGGCCATAACTGGCTAGCTTTATGACTATTGCCCAGTAGTACATGTAATATTCTACCATATTGGATGATAAGCAACATCTCAAATGGCTGTGTATTGAATACCATAGTTAGAATGTCACTTTGCATTTTTCTTTGCATTTCTCCCAACCATGCCAATCTGTTCTAAGTCCTCACCCAAGTAACCGATAACTCATCAAATTTAATATATATATACACACACACACACACACATATATATATATATATAATAAAAATAACCAAATGTTGGGAAGTTTTCCCCCTTGCCTACTGGTTTATTTAGGAGTCCAGGGATCTCACATGGCCCAGGGCACCTGGAAACCAGTTGCATGACTCATTCTTCTCTGAGCATGGTACATATGCTCATTGTTCAATCAAGAACCCCTAGAAGTGGGTGGTTCTTCCTCTTCCACACCCAAGTGTGGTGCTGGGGTCTTAGCAAGGCCTGGGAGTCCACTCCGGGCACAGGCCTCCTCTCCTCCTGGACTACTGCACTGGAAGAGGGTGTCTTCTCTCTTTTCTCACTAAACAATTCCTTCAGTCCCATTATATGTCTGCTGGGTTAGTTCCATTCAAGGTCATAAAATGTTACAATGTGATTTTTAGGTCGAAGTTGAGGTCTCCTATGCTAGGTAGTTGCCACGATTCCTATATCCCTACATACCTACTACATCAGCATTATTCACACTCAGCACTATTGACGTTTGGGATCAAACTTTTCTTTGTTGTGGGAGACCATCCTGTGCACTATAGATATTTTGCAGCTTCTGAGCCTCTGTTCACTTGATGCCAGTAGCAACCCTCAAATTGTGACAGCCCAAATATGTCCAGACATGAGCAAATACCTTCTGGAGGGTAAAATAACTGCAGGGTGAGAACCAGTGTCCTGGTAGGAAGCCCAAGAGGAAACGGACTATGTCTGTCATACTTGTAGCTGTGTTCCCAGCGCCGGTAATATAGGGCCATATACATGGAATGAAGCAATGAATAAACCGTCAAGTGAGAGTTAATCAGTGAAAGTATTACTGTGCCCTTTTCCCTGCCCCTGCCCCTGTCCCTTGTTTTTAAACAAGAGAAGCAAAGCGGTAAAATGTGCTCTTCAGGGAAACATAGTGAGGAGGACACTATACAAGATGAAAAGAGGTCGGGGATCTAGTCCCACAGATGGTACCAGGTCTCTTTTGAGGTTAATCATAATATCTATCCATAGGTTTATTGTAAAGATTAAATGAAGTTAGTACATGTGACATTCTAACTATGGTATTCAATACACAGTAAATGCTTAATAAATATTAGCAATCACCATTTATAGGAGATCCCCTGTGGTAAAAACAAAACTCTCCCTTATGAAGGGCCCTTTAGAAAGCAACCAACTACTCGGACCCTCGCCCAGGTGTGGACTCAAGAACATCATCCCTTTACATACACTCCCCGCTCCTCTCCCTGGCTCTCTGTCTGCCTGAATCTGTGCTGTGATAGTCAACATCAGCGTGTGACATCTCCTTGAGTGAGCCTCTTCCTATTCTACCTGGATTCTACACAGAGCTTTGATATCCATAGAATACCCACAGACAGGAGAAAGCAATCCATTGTTCAACCATGGCTCCCAGAACTATGGGACTGGGCTACCTCACTGACCTTTATTCACAAAGATCCTTCCCCACACCAACCTGGCCAGTCCTGCTATTGCAAGGGGGACAGTGGGCAAAGCCACTTTATAGTTCGCCAAGGTTTGCTCTGGGGTTTACCTTTGTCACAACTTTGGTGATAGTGCTGGAAATGTACTAAGTAGAACTAAATAGGTAAGTGCCAGTTTTGTAGGTCAAGTATCATCAGATATCAGCTATTTCAAATATATCACCTATTTGATTAACTGGGCAAATGAAATTGCAACTTGCTAAAGAGCTGAAGTACTTCCACTTCCTTTAAAGGCAATCATTTCCTGCTGATTTCCACTCCTTAAACCAGGCTCCCAGAAGACCTCTCGTTGGGACGCTATACTAGCTTACAGGAGTTACTGGCAGAATATTCTTTACGGTGAGAGTCCCTCAGCTGGTCTTCCACAATGCAGCTGTCTCACTGATTCATCCTGGCCCCCACCTCCCTCCTGTCCACAGGGATTATCAAGGCTTCATCATCATTTCCTTATAAAGCATTTCCATGGGGGGTGGGGTGGAAATCATCTATCATGTGCCTTGTACAATGAGTCATGTATCTATACCGAGAGTACTCCCCATATACTATTCATCAGCAAGTTGAGTCCAATTCTGGCCTGGGCAGGTGTTCCAAAGAATTTGAAAAGCTTTTGAACTTCTCCTGCAGAGGCCATTTTCTGAGACAGAGTCTGAAAGTCTTATGGCGGCTCACTCCGGGGCTCCTCCAGTCCCCAGATAGCACAGCTCCATCTGATGAGATCACAGAGCAAAAATGAAACCAAAGCAGAGCTGCAAAGACAGACAGGACTTGCGGATTTTGCACAGAAGCAAGGAGGAAGTGGGGAGTCTGGCGCATGTCCGCTTACTTTTCCCTGTCACCTTTTTATGTCTGTTCTATCTAAGTAGAAGAAATTCGATCTGCGTGAAGGATTTCTAAGCAACAAACTTCTCTGATTTTGTGGGTCTTACAGACATTTAGACAAGTCGCCTCTTCCGTGCGAAACATTGTCCCAGGAATAAACAGAGCTGGATTTTAGCCTCGGCTGACCATGATTTTCAGCGTGTGGGCAAAGCAGACAAATGCTCTGAGCCTCCTTTTCTTATCTCTCACTTGAGCACAATGATCAATTCGCTCTTTTCACCTGACAAAGTGCGGTGGATGAATCCTCGGAGTTTTATAGATGAGCAGCTACCCAGATAAGCCTGACACTTATTGGGGTCAGGCTGACTCTGGAATGACAAGGATGGAATGTTTAAGTCCAGTTTTACTCCTCTCTCTGGGCTACATCACTCAACACCGCAAAGCTCCCACATCAAGTGGCCACTTCAAAACTGTCAGGGGAGTGACGGGGGTTGCATCTTCCTCTAATTTCTCTTTCTTTCCCTGTCTTCCAGCCAATACCTAAAAGTCATGCTAAAGAAGCTGCAACAAGAAGGTATTTGGAAATCTAATGAGATAAGATTACCATTTTAATGTTCTGTAATACACAAGACGGACATCATCCCATTTCTCTCCCTTGTATTAGTTTCCTGCAACAAATTACCACAAATGCAGTGGCTTAAAAATTTATTCTCTTCCAGATCTAAAGGGCAGAGTCTGAAATGAATTTTATTAGGCTTAATTCAAGCTGTCCACAGGGACGCTTCCTTCTGAAGACTCCAGAGGAGAATTTGTTCTTTTGACCAGAGTAACTGCCAGCATTCCTTGGCTTGTGGCCACATCACTTCAATCTCTGTTCCTTAGTCACAGTGCCTTTTCCTCCTCTGTAGTGAAATCTTCCTCTGTTTCCCTTTTATAAGGTCACTTGTGATTTTAGCCAGGATAATCTCCTCATATCAGAGTCCTTATCACATCTGAAAAGTCTCTTGTCATATAAGGTATTCATAGGTTCTAGAGAATTGGAACATGGCTGTCTTGGGGGTGCCATTATTCAGCCGACCACAGTCCTGTCAGCTCTATTAAGTGAATCCTCTAACCTCCATTATACAGAAGGAATTTGAAACATTTCACATACTCATAAATGGCATTGCTGGAATTAAACCCAAGTCTGTCTAGTTTCAAATCATGGGCTTCTTTTTTGTATATACCAGTGTACTCCATGACACTGATAAAATAACACTCTTTATCAATAGTTTCTGCAATGGAAACCAAAGAGCTCAGTTTATGACATGTGGACATTTTCTGTCAAACCACACACTGGCTATATGATTTGAAGCAAGTCTCTGGACCTCTCCTCACTTCAGTTTCCTCACCTGTAATATGGGTATAACCTAAGGTGTGAGGACTTAAATAATATTCATGCTTTCTAATGTTATTAGCAATTATAAGTGTTATAATTTCCACCCTGCTTTTGGAAGGCTTTGGGTAGGGAAAGAGTAGAGGTAAGCCTGCCCAGTCAGGACCAAGGCCAGCCCAAGGATTCTTCCCGAGGAGCACGGTGACCCCCTGTGGGTGCCCCTGTGTTCCCAGTCAATTCTAAGCCCTGCTGGGGAGCGTCTAACTCTGTGGCAAGTGAGTGATACCACCCCTCTGACTTTGAATGGGGGAGAATTTCCATCCTCAGCTAAAGAAACAGAATATGTCAAACTTGGAAAATAGTGAGAGAACAGGTCCTTAAAGCCCACTAGTGAAAGGACAGGCAAGATAGTTCTTCGTTTCAAAAGAAATTGATACAATTTCTCCCAGATAAATAATCTCTCAGCACTAAACAGCCCTTTAGGAAAATACTCATTTCAATGAATGTGTGTGTGTGTGTGTGTGTGTGTGTGTGTGTGTGTGTGTGTGTGTTTGTTTGTGTGTGTGTGTGTTGCATCGTGTGCACCCCAGGATGAAGGGGAGATTTATGAAGGATATTTGAATAAGTAAAGTAACCAACACTCAGTTCCATCAACCTGGGACTCTCATAGCCGGTAACAAAAGGAGTTATGTATTTTTTACTTGCTTATACATTTTCATTAACCCTTCTTATTTTAGTAAGATTATTTTTGCAACATATTGGCGCTTATCTCTTTTCCATCATTTAAGATGAGAAAATAAATGTCCAGAGCAGAATAAACAACCACCACTTTGAGATTACTTAGAAGGTGGCAGGCATAAACATTTGACGAAGCATATTGCCTTGAATCCCCAAATGACTCCACATAGTGTCAGTTATTGTTGTTGTACCTGTTTTATAAATGAGGACCTATAGCAGAGAGGTTAAGTAGTTTGCCTAAGCGTCCACTCCTTTTCATAGCTAGTTGTGGATCCACTCATTTTCATAGCTAGTTTGGGGTGGAATTAGTACGGAAACTAAATCCATGCCAACTAGCTTCACAGTTCCAACATTAGCAAAGACAGACATGGACTTTCACTAAACCCTGTTGATGCACTACCCAAAGAAACAAAACCAAAGCCTTTCATGACTCATTGGGTATTTATGCAGATTTAAATACATTAGGAAGCACTGACCCCACCCACCTGGAGTCTACAACCTGGGTTTGAATCCTCTTGCTACCATTTGTTAATCATGTGTCTTGGACAATTTACTTAGCCTCTCTACACCCCACAACCCCCATCTGGAAAATGAGAATAATATGAAGTATAGATAGTGTCTACCCAATGGGCTCATTGGAAAGATCACAGAACTCAATACATGCAAAACTACTTAATGTGCTTAATGACACTGTTATCTGTCATTGTTCACAAAAGAAATCTAAAAAGAACCAAAGAGAGAAATCAGGAAGAGGACAAATGATACTTTCTCAGAAGTATCTCACTCAGCTGTGGCAAAGCAGTCAGGAAAACTCAATCTGCATTGGCTTCCAAGCTGTGTACTCCCTTTCCGACCTGCTTCGGCCTGGCATGGCTTGACTCACTTGTATTCATTGCTGCAGACCAGGAAACATGACCACAATCACTTCCCCAGCCCTCTGTAGGGAATACACCACTCTAGACCTTCTCACTCAGCGTTGGCCACTGCTGCTCTTTTGAACTCTTCTTCTTCCCCTTCGGCTCCCAGATAAGAGGCAGTCTTTGGAAAGTGTTAGCAGGCAAGACAGCACCAGGTGGCTTCAACTTCCTTCTCTCCCCAATTGTCCCTGCAGAGTCCAGAAGTATTTTCCATAGAAGCTGGGGCTCCTGCTCTCAGAAGTTCAGTATGGCTGTGCAAAGCGAGAGCTTTCCTCTGAGACTTACGGGGCAAAGTCAGTCTTCGTGATTTCACAAATCTGCGTAGCGCCTGTTTGCTGAGCGCTTTTTCTTCCACTCTCTCACTTGGTGTTCACACCAGCTCTGGGGGGGGGGCGGTCCTGGAAGTAGGGGTTTTTAGTCTTACTAATGGGGAACCTGAGTTTCAGTGAAGGGCCATGATTTTCTGAAGGTCATTCACTTTGGAAATGGCAAAGCCAATTAAACCCTAATCTGTGCTTATCGTATGCCTTTCCCACTGTGCCATTTTGTTCAGCCAAACAGTTGGCCAGTCAACCCGTGGGCACGCACACTGACATCCCAGAGCTTTGGGACAGAAAGCACAGCTCTTGTCCTCAAGGAGCTCACAGTGCTGTTGGGAAAATGGACGAGTAAATCAGTGAGAACAGTAAA
This sequence comes from Rhynchonycteris naso, assembly GCA_037038555.1. Classification (NCBI taxonomy): domain Eukaryota; kingdom Metazoa; phylum Chordata; class Mammalia; order Chiroptera; family Emballonuridae; genus Rhynchonycteris; species Rhynchonycteris naso. The sequence goes on from CM072996.1 coordinate 18,747,132, forward strand.
TGCTCTAATCATCTCATAAATCATTCCAGAACAGTTTTATTGTTTACTTCTACCAAAGATCTATGCCATTCAAAAACTCATGACATGCAGAAGTCATACTTCGAATAATTAACAAGTGGCATGGTATAGATCCTAACCATGAACAGATGCTGCTATGACAGATCTGTGACTAACAGATGGAAAGGTACACTGCCTTCCCTCAAACTGTTCATGCTCTAATGAAGTAAACGAGCAATTTATGCACTGTGCTAAAAGCAAAAGTGCGGGTAAGCATGGAGAAGGGGCCCTTCTCTCTGAACGTAAGGTCATAAAATTTCCTTAGAGCAACTTTGAAGTAAATCTTGAAAAATAATATAGGGATTTGCCATATGGATGAAGTAGGAAGAGGGTCATTTTAAGGACAAGGCATTAAATGTACAAAGGTTCAAAGGTCTCTGAATTATTTCTTTAAATTTTTTACTTAATATATTTAAGTTGCTAAGATCCTTACGGATTGCTCAGTTGGTAACCAGGGTGCTAAGAGCCAGGGAAGAGGGGAATTTGATCAAAGTCACACAGCACGTTGATGTAGCATCAGGGGACTTAACCCCACTCGAAACCAAAGCTCTTTCTACTCTGTCATGCTGACCAGAAAATCGAATCATTGGTTGATTACACAGCTGATTTGCTCTAGTCCATCAAACAGGGAAGCTCTCTTGTGTCTTGCCACTAATTCAATGACCATTGTCGTCTTTGAAATTTATTTTCATCCAAGAAGAAGTGAAAAGAGATGGAGAAAAGCAGCAGTGAAGAAAGAGCTACAGAGAGCAAGTTGGGGAACCGTGACTCTAAACAAATGCATCTGATTGAATGACTAGCCCGTTGTTGGACCAGAGCTCCTTCATTGCTTTGGGAGAGATTTTGGCTAACATGAACTCACATGGGATTTTGGACGGGAATTAGTACAAGATCAGTTCTAGGAAGAAGAGGAGGTGGTTAGGAACAGTGCGGGAGGTGGGTAAGCAAAGATGGGAAGCAAGGAGTACCATGAGAAATGGATGACAGACTTCTCAAAGAAATGGACACTCAGCTTCCTCAGATAATGCTGGTCCTGTCCAATATTCCACTCACTGGGTGATCTATCTGGGAGGTGGGAGGGAAAGTGTGACATTTAACAGACCTTCAAGGAAATGAGGATGATCTCACCTGAGGTGAACCCCCACGTTCCCTCTTGCCTCCAAATCACAGCCTCCACCATCACATGTACATGGAGACCTCAAGCAAGCAACAACAAAAGCAGTCTTTGGCTAAGAACTCTGCACAGAGGTAGGTGGTGTTGACAAGCCTTTACTTTAACCTCTTACGTGGAAAAAAATGTCCTACAGTACTAAGAAGGAGGCAAGGGTAAGAGATCAGAAGCCAAGACACGTGGCCTCTGCCAAGCAGGAGGATAGTGGTTGTTAATCTCATAAACATCCTTTGCTGTAATGTCTAGTATGATTTGATTGTTCAGTTCTGACTGTGGTGACCATCTGCATGGAAAGCAGCCATGGTGGCTTTGCGTAAGCCCCCTCTCTGGGCTTCCTGTTCTCATCTGCGCAATGGATATGTTGGCTACAATAACCCAATTTCCTTCTTTTGTTCTAGGGGTAGAGAAGAAAGGATTCAATTATAAAGCCCAGCATGTCAAACATTCTCTTGTTCCTCCATTACTTCATTCATTCAATCAGCATTTGCTGAATGTCTATAACAGCCAAGGCTGTGTGCTAGGCGCAGAAAAAGCAGGTGTGGTCACTGTCCTCTGGAAGCCTAGAGTGGAGGAGAAAAAACTAGACATATTTCTATCATGTAGAGCCAATGACTGTCCTAATGGAGTTAGAGAATGCTATGGCGCAGGGAAGTGTTCCTTGTGGAAGAAATCCAAGAAGCTCCTTGGTGAAGTCAGATCCGACTTGGCTGATAAGTGGATGCAGGGAGGTGGAGGTGAGCATTCTGGGTAGAATACAGCATTAGCGAAGGCTCAGGTAATATAGAACACAGGTGGATGCATACCCGTTTGCCAGGACAGAGGTTGCAAAAGGTCCAGGGATGGACAGAAACAAGTCCTTGCGTGGGCCCCCTTTACTCACAAGCCAAAGTAAGATTCCACAGAGGCTTGGGACCAAACTCTTTTTACAAGTAGCCTCTTTTAAAGATACATAAATAGAGCTACCCGTATCTCTTCTGTGTTTATTGAAATGTACTTCTGTGATAGTTAACATAATGCTTGTTTGTTTGCTGTACTGGCCTGTTCCTGCCTTGAGGGCCAGCCTGGTCATAATTGCCCTTGTTTTCTCTGTGACTGGCTAAGGCACTTATAATAGGCCTTCGTCAATGATTATGGAATAGTACAAGTGTGTGTGTAGAGGGATAAGGTTTGGGACGTGTCCAGAAGAAGCCATATTTATTACCCAAGTTTTCTAGCAGGCCTTTTCATCTCATGTAAAACAGACATAACTGGAAAGATATGAAGTATATATTATGTGTAAATGTAATCTATATGCTACCTGACACGGTTTACATACTATTCTAATATTTTATTCCCTTGGTAGACATTGGAAAGCCAAGAGGCAGGGAAGCATTTACTACTGGTTGAAAGATGCAGCCTTGTGCTACTGCAATATGCTTTGGCCACAACACAGAATTAAAAACTTCCAAAAGAACTAACATTTGAATTAGCCAAAATGGTTCAAAAGTTCAAATGAGCTGTTTTACAACATGACTATTTATGGGCTTTCTTGCTGTTGGAATGGTCACTTAAACAAAAAATCCTAGAATACCAGAGCCAGAGTGACCAGAGGGATAATCTTGTTCCCCTTCCTCCCCCCCCACCCCGCTTTTTTTAGATGGGGAAACTGAGGCCCATGGCAATAAAAATCATAAGTTTGGAGATGATATCATTCAGTATTTAAAGTAGGGGGCTAATTGAAACTTCTGTTAGTAGTAGTTAATGAAAAAATAATCAAGGCTCTCTGAATTACCTCTATGAAACAAAGAAACATAGCTTCCATATTCAAATACAGCAGTGATTTTTATACACGTGGTGTTATATTCTAATAGGGCATGAAACATTTATATGTTAGCTTACTGTGTTCCTGGGCGTTGATGTGGAGTTGTAAGGATTATGGCGCCCAGTTTTTATCATCTGAATGCTTCTCGGGTGTATTCCCTTAGTGGAGTTACATTACTTCTCTGAACCTCAGTTTCTTCGTCTGCGAAAAGGGTCAGACAGCACTCGTGCCTCCCACATGCGGCGGCTGTGAGGATGATATGAAATAATGTTTATAAAGCATTTTGCACAGCACCTAACACAGACCTTCCAAAGGAGGGCCCAACGACAGGTACAGGTTTCGTGATGCCTTATCTCTGTCCGCTGTCCCATGTCTACTATGAGCTGTGACAAGCTCTAGCTGGGGTGCCGTGCCCTCGCTTCATCCTCACTCCCTCCAACGCCTGCATGTGCCCTGAGGACACTCAGTGCACACTGGCCACCCACCGGCTCAGGCTCAGGGTGACTCAGAGCTTGGAAGCAATGCACAGCAGGCTGGCGGGCGAAGGTGCAGCTCACGTCTCCAAGACTAAGTTGTTACTGGTGGGGCGCAGGTGTTTGCCACCCCAAAGCGTATCTCTTTGGCATGAGGAATATTTTAGGGTGGTTATTTTTTAAGAAACAAAACACTCAGCAGGGGTTTTCTTTAGTTTGTTTTTATTTTTGTCCACACCCCCTCCCTCTTAACTGCCTAAAAGAATCCAAAGGAACTGCTCCAGGAGGAGCACTATCAGCAGGGAAATCTATAAAGTCCATGGGGGCAGGGCTCGGAGACCAGAGTCCTCTCTGCTGCCATTGTCTCTGGGTGGTCCAGCAAACACTAGCTTGTTCATGTGAATTGCTTTCCTCCCGCTTTGCATTGGAAGCCACGCTCCTGCACCCTTCTCCTTCGTTCAGAATGGCATGTAAGCCCCACACCTGATTATCTGCGGGACTGGAGGTCCTATGGAGCCCCCATACCTACAAAGTTAAATTTTATTTTCTCTTGTTAACCCATCTCAGGTCAACTTAAGTCCTAAACCAGGCCAGAAAACCTAGAAGAGTAGAGAGAAATATTTTACTTTCTGAACATTACTTTTATTATTTTCTTGTGAAGGACACCCTTCGGCGTTGAGAATAAACCTTAGAGAACTCTCCACAAGGGGATGCTGCGAGAAGACAGGACCAGGCACTGGGGCAGGGGGAGCTGGCCCAGTGCGGCTTCCAGGCAGATGAGCTTGGCTGTCTCCAACAGAAGAGGAGAGGGACCGATCTGTGCGCCCAGCGCTGTCCCCACCTCCTGAGAACTAATCCTGGGCTATCTCTCGGCTGGCCCAGAGAAACCCGAAACTCCCCAGGCTTTTGTAGGGCTTTATCTCCTCTTTCCAGGAACTCATTTGCTTTCTCAAAGGTGCCACCTAGCAGCTGCTTCCCAGAGCCCAGGAGAGCCCCGGGTCGCATTTCCAGCCTCAGAGCAGCAGGGCCAGACTCCCTGATCCTGCCTTCTCTCCCTCCCTGGGTTTCCGTCTCACAATCAGAAAATCCCTGCGGGGAGCAAAGCAAAAATCACACACTTCACGAACAGCTGCTCCGAGTCCGGTGTCAGGAGGGAGGGAAGCGGGAATTCCTCCTTTCGCCATAAATTGTATGCAAATAGGTCCTTTTCTGGCAGAGAGCCCACAGCGGGAGAGAGCGTCTTTCATGAGCTAACCCTGTTCCGCCACTGGGAGGGCTGTTCCTTTAATTCGCCAACTGAAAAAGTGGGAAAGGATGACTGGAGGCGAGGCGTCCCATTACAGAGGAAGGAGCTCACTATATAAGCCAGCCAAAGCTGGCTGCACTGGCCACAGCCTGCCTACTGTCCCACACTCTCCCGCTCAGACACACACCGCCCCTCCGCCGCACAAAGACAGCGCAGGGTGGTGAGACTCGTGCGGGACAGCCGCGCACCTGGGGGGGCCCGGCTGCGCCGGCTGCTCACCTCCAGGTCCTTATTCCATGGAGCTGTTTCATTCAAGGATCTAGGTCTATTCCAACTTCGGAAAGGTAAGTCTGTTTCACTCCCACCGCCAAAGATCATTATGACATACTGTTTGCCTTCCTGGTACCAAATGCGTTGCATTTTCTTAACAAAACTTTTGCTTGATCTGCACCGCTAGAGATACAGGGTGTGTGTTATGATCTGCGTGCGGTGCACCTTGGCTGTTTTCTATTCTCTCCCTTTCAGTCTTGTAGACTTTTGTCTATTTGTTCTCGTTCTGTGAAGAGTCACACGTGGAAGGAGCCTTTTATTTTTTTAAAAAAAAGTTTTTATCTGTGCAGTTCTTCGGAGGAAAAATAAGAACTTTCACTGAACTCTGCCTGGCTGATTCACCTGCGGATATTCTTGGGAGGGTTAGGAAAGTGGAGTTTGCTCATGACCTTACTCTGGGATGGGCTGGGGGAGATGGATAGAGGATTATGAAGAGAACAATAAAAATTTACATCTAAGTAGCCCTTACCTTACAGCTTTTAGTGTTGTATCCATCCCCTTATTCTAGAATATCCGCCCTCATTGCCATCCCTGTGGTCAGACCTGGAAAGGGATGAGGGCTGGTGACAGAAGCCAGAAGGTGACTTCTAGGACCAGGTGAACAACTAGAGGTCTCAGGTGAGACCGAGACCAGAGTGCTAGACACCAGTTTCTGTGCTGATGGGTGGGGGCTCCCTGTGGCTGCCTCCCGATTTACTGATCCTTGAGCTCAGCACATAGATAGGTGTGGAGTGCTTAAAGATAGCAGTACCCTATGCCTTTCTAGAATCATCTATCCCTGCTCACCTCTCATCACAAAAAAAATCCCAAGAAACACATTGTCTGGGTGTGGAAGCTCTATGGATCCTGGCTGACTGTGGAGAAAACACAGGGTTTCCTCTTTCACTGGCATTGTAAGGCATTAAGAGTTCAGGTTTTGAAGCTGGGGATCCCCACCACCACCAGCCCATGCATGTGACCCTAACGAAAATGTATACCCTCTTTGAGCCTCAATTTCCACGTCTCTAAAATGGGCACAATAACTTCCGTTGTTGTTATGAAGATAAAAGGATCAGTCGCTCAGTAACTGGAAGTTACTGTCCAAAACTGCCATTACCTTGGAAGTTAAAAGAAGCAGCTTGCCAAAGTGCGATTGTTTCTGGTGCACTTCTCACCCTCCTGTCCCCACTCCCTGTTATTTCATCTTGCGAGGTCTGTATTTTCATCTTGAGGCTCACTTGGCTGGCAGGTCTGAGTCCTGACTGTATTTCCCAGGCAGGAGGTGTGTTGGCACAGGTTGGGAGGAAAGGGAACCGCTAGGGGCTGGACGTAAATGCCGGATGCCAATTCCAGAATGCGTGAGGTTTTGAGTTTGGGCATTGGCTGGTTCTGAAGCTGTCAGCTATAAAGTATGATGCTGCCACTGGGGGCTCTTCAGAAGGCTTTCAGTCCGGAGGGAGTGCAGGACAGAGGGCCTCGCTCGTAGAGTGAATACTTCTTTCTCAGGTTCTATGGACTTTTCCCCCATTTTTTATGGTGCTTTCCCATATGTGCTTTAGAAATTGAACCTGGTGACCATCCCAGCCTGCTCCTGGCCTTGTCCTGCAATATGAAAAGCCCAGCTCAGGACTGGGGGGAGGGTCTGTTCAGTGCTAAAGAGACCTGTGGACAGTGTGCTGGCATCAGGCGCATCCAAGCCCTTTGCAGTAGGTGCGAGTCAGTGAGCTGTGACCCTGTGGGTTACAACGAGGCGACAGTGTTCGGGGGAAGAAAAGGGAGCACAGTATGAAAATTCTGATTTGCTTGAACAGTCGAAAGTGAATAAAGATAGATGCAAAGGGGTGCTGATGCTGCCACATTAAAGTTTGTTTGTTTTTCTATGTTTTGTTTGAAAAACCTGGTTTCCCTATATCATCTTCCACTACCTGTCTCCTCAACCCCCAAAAAGTTACTGACCTTTTGGCCCTCAGCTTTGTCATCCAGATAAAGAAAGTAGACAGTTTTAATCTCATCCAGCCTTTGTGGCCCTCGGGTAAGATAATATATAGCAAATTTTTGGCACGGTATTGGGCATATTATAAGAGGTCAATAAAGGGAGGCTTTTCTTGGTTTCATTGCTTATCGATTTACAGGGGCTTGTCCAAGACTAACTAACATTCTAAGACAGTGGTTTTCAAGCATGTTTAGCCATGGAAATAGTCACGCAATGAGATCGAGGGCAACCTCCTAATATAGGACAGGTAAATATGGGGCTGATTGGGTTGAAATGGGGTTGGAAAGTCCAAAACTTACCTTGTTGCTCTCAGCCTCTGGGACATGTCCACAGAGAACCTGAACACACAAAACAGTTCACCATGAAGCCAGGTGCTGTATATTCAGGCTGCAATTTTGCACTTTGACAAGGCTCTGTGCCCCTCCGAGTCCCCACCTCTCATGGAAGTCAGAGCAATTTTCCAAGTAGTACAGTTGACAAGAATGTATGTGGGAAGTTTAAAATGCTAAATGAAGAATAGTTATTTTAATTAATTTAACATAGAGAACCTTCTGTCTGACCTATAGGTCTTTTGTGTAGATCATCTCGCTAAAGAGCCACGTGTCTCTGAGACATGGACTGTACCCATTAGACAAGAACATGGTGTACAAAGCAAAGGGCATGAGTGAATGTTCCCAAGGTCTAAGACCCACGTCCCTAGCCTCCCCAAATCAGAAGCACCTCCCACAGCATACCTGCCAAATGCTGCTGCTTCTTGAACTCCCTTTAGAAAGAATGAACTTCCTTTCTGATTAAATCTGCCCCTTCAGCCCGACTGCGGCCACCCGTAAATACGGCAGCAGCATGATCATATAACGAGAATGGAATTTGGAAAGGGAATTCAAGCTGACAGAATGAAAAACGCATCCCTCTTAATCCTCCCCTTTCTAAGTAAGGCTCACGAAGATCTCCGCGCACCTAGTCTCTCCAACCCCTGGGTGTCTTTTAGACACACAGCTGTATGTTCTTATAAAACATACCCAGCTCGCTTAAACCACAAGTCCCTCTACACTGATGTCATGTCGATTTGAAAAGCAGAAAGCAGGTAACATTTAGTTCACTCTTAATACACAATCCCCTTGTCAGAAAAGTTCGAATTTCAGTCCCAGGAGAGAGAAGAATGACACTAAAGCAGTGGTTCTTAACCTTTTTTGAGGTACCGAACCCATCAGTATCATATGCGCACTCACCGAACCCTTCTTTAGTGATAAATAAAATACGATTTTTTTTTTCCAAATTCAAGACATAGGTATATGTTTTTTTACTGGTGCACAAAATGAGCCGTGCATGAACATCACCTTGCTCAAAGAATAAAACCAACAAAGTGCATGAACTCACAACAAATGAGTCCGTGGCAGAGGATTCCCCGAACCCCTGAGACCGACTCATCGAACCCCTAGGGTTTGATAGAACCCAGGTTAAGAACCAGTGCACTAGAGGTAGCACACACACACTCAAAATAGTTAATGTTGAAGGTTATAGAGCGTATATGTGATAGAAGGGTTTGCCTATGGTTTCTCATAATTTGCATTCAAACACTGCAAGTTATGAATGACTAGCTTCATTTTATGGCCAAAAGAAAAAAAAAATCAAGGCTCAAGGAAGTTAAGTGACTAATCTCAGGGTTTTCCATAAGTGAGGGGCAGAGTCGGCTTTGAACCCAGACCCTCTGAGTAAAACCTGCCCGTCTTTTCCACTCTGCTGCCTTGTCTCCTGGAGTCAGGCTAGGTTTATCTCGTACAGAACCCTGAACAATGCCTCTCAGTGATTGGCCAAGACAGCAGGGAAGCCCTGACCAGCATTGCTGCCTATTGATTTTACAGAACGACCTGGCATATATCATTTTTCATGGTGCTCAGAAAAGGTCAACTCACGGTGGGGCACTTCTCTGCCTAGAAACAAAAAAGTTCAAATTTCAGCCCCAGGAGAGAGAAGAATGACACTAGAGGTAGCAATGAGGTCATTACTCATGATCTGCATCACAGAAAAATAGGCACACGTGTTGCCAGGTGGGAGCTCTGATTGGGGAAGCAAGGCTGTACCCATACCTGCATCCTTTCTGAAAGCCAGGTGAACTGAACACCTGGTTTTACAAGAGCTAATTGGGAAAGTCCAATTGGTGTGCAGCCCCAGGGCACAGTGAACCCCAACACGATCAGGAAATGCTTGTAGGCTCTGAGCCACAAAATCCCTTGTAGCCTCAGAGATAAGGGGTATGTTTCAATCGTTTCTCACTCTGAGAAGATTACTGGGAATCCCCTTGAATCGCATCCCAGGCCAGTAGGAACACCTTGGACACGTGAGACACATTAGCTGAAGTCTCCTTTGCAGGGAGAAAAACCTCCTCAAACTCAGGCAGTAATTTCAGCTAAGACAAAAGCAGCAGTGGCCTCACCTAGGAGAAGAATCCATGATCCTATCTGATTGTAACCATGGCAACCAGACATTATTACCCCAGTTATGCCCTTAAACAAATAAATTCTTTTTCTTATTTTTCTAATTCTTATTTATTGATTTGAGAGGGGGGGGGGGAAGAGGGAAACATCAATTTGTTGATCCACTTGTTTATTCACTCATTGGTTGATTCTTGTATGTGCCCTGACCGGGGATCAAACCCGCAACCTTGGTTTATTGGAACAATGCTCTAACCAACTGAGTTACCATCCAAGGCTAGAAATCCTTTTTCTGTTCCCTTCTCCCTTGTCTCATACTGCCAGCCTCTCTTTAACTTTAGCAACAACCTGGTTCAGCAATTAACTACCCCCTTTGACCCTCCATCACCGAATAAATAGAAAACGCCCATGTTGAAAGGAGATCATGAATGGAAAATCCCTTCCATGGGTATTTTTAGTCTGTTTGTTAATGGAAATGATAAACAATTATTCCGTGCCAAGTTAGCTCAGATTTTTTGAAATGTCCTGAAATTCACAGGTCCTGAATTATGCTGCCTTAGTCAATTCAAATGGTGTTGGTTGGTCCTTTCCAAACACCCTATGTCAAGAGCCAGAGATATTTCATAAGCTCTGAGTAGTCAGTTTTACTTAAGAATTAACCACTGATCAACTCTTACCCTGGAGGAGGTGAATTCACTGCTGCTAACTACTGCATGAATGTATCCAAAAAGTTATTCCAGGAGTATGCTCAAAGATAATTGTAATACCTCCTATTTACCGAGTACCAGGCGTTATGCCATTTAATCATCCACCATTGTTTCCAGCAAGTATAATTGCCCCTTCCAGTTCAAACATGGGGAACTTGAGGCTGTAAACTTTTAAATAACTTCCCCCAAACCACGCAGATAGTGATCGCTGGTGCCAGAACTCAGAGCCAGAGCCAGATCTTGAGCAAGTGGTTATGATCAGTCTGGTAAGCAAGACATGCTCAACAACATAATTCTAGTCTTCTGCAGGAGAGGGAAGCCGGCTACCCACCACATCCCTTCTATCAGCCTGAGACTCGGAGCAGGGCCGCACATAAGCACATGCTGCCCAAGTGAAGCCGCGTGAGCCCTGCAGGCTGGTTTAAGCCCCCTACCTTCTGGTTCCTGCAGACTTCTCTGATTCCTTCACGGACCGTTCATGCTTCATAATTGATGAGGGGCTCCCCCTCCACCTGACTGCATGCCACTGAGGACAATTATACCAGTGAGGCAGGAACGGTGTCTGTTAGAGCAGCTGTTTACCCCCAGAGGCCCACCAGCTGCTGGCAGGTGTCTGCATTCCCAAAGGAATCGAGCAATAGTACAGACCACGTTGCTTCTCAATGGCATTCTATGATTTACGAAACATGTTCATGTGGCAGGTAAATGTTAACTAAGTAGGAGGCTCATAAATTTATAAATGTATAAAGCAACTTTCCTGTGCAACACTGTCCCATTCTCCCAGCAACAATGTGTCATTTTACAGACAAGTCAACCGACCCCTAGAAACATTGTCACTTGTACAAAGTGGAAAGTAGTGACTTGGGGTTCCTCCCCAGGTGCAATCCCCAAACTGTGCTTTTATGACTGTGCCGCTCAGCACTCTGGCAGGATTCCCAGTTTTTAGATTAGAAAGGAGGTTGGAGACAGTGGGCAACTGGCTAGCAAAAATATTTACATGTTTAAAGGATAGTTCGGTACCCAGGGCAGATACCGAAAAGAATTGACAATGGTGGGCTTTAGAGAAAGGAAGACTTTGGAGAAACAGGGGTCTCAAATTTCATCCCGCTGGGATGGGTTCGGAGATAAAACCATACTTGGTAGGTAAAAAAAAAAAAAAAAAAGATGGAAGACTTAATTTGAGTGCAAACCAGCATATATCTGTACGAAACTCTGAGCCTACAAAAATGCAGCATGGGGAAACCCCAGCTAACAGCAGTGCCAGGGAACTCCGCTGGGCATGCAGCACCCAGCGGACACATGTAACCTCACTGTGGGAGTGACACGCCACAGCCTGGAAGACAACCTAGAGCAACAGTGGAGTCCCTGCCAGCCAGAGACCCTCAAGAACACTGCATCCAGTATCGGCACCGGGATCCAGAATAGCAAAGGCAACATTAGTAATAAGTCTTGTGAGTACCCCCCCCCCCCCGGCCAGGAAGCCATGGCTTTCCACCTAATGAAGGAGAGGCAGGTACCCAAGGAGCCTTGATGTAACAGAGGGAGCCCCCCTGATGGGGCACTCAGGAAGTCAGATGGGCTCATGTTGGGCAGATGCTTTCCCAAAGGAAGTGGCCTGCTCTTGGAGGTTCTTATGTCCTGGGCCCTGTGATGGTCACACAGAAGTAGCTAGATACAGAAATGCCACAGAACAGTGATGTAACCTACAGGTAGATTGTTAAAAACAAAACCAAACAAACAAAAATAACATCCCTAAAATGCATAGACTATTGAAACCAAAAGGGCTCATCGATAATCTCTAAGCCATGTCCACCAGAAACCTATATAATTTTGTTAATCAGCGTCACCCCAATACATTCAATAAAAAAATAATCTCTAAGCTAGGCTCTGGCGCCCCTAAAGTGATTTGGGGGATGACATAGAGAGATGGGAGATGAGGCTCAACCTTATTTCAACTAAAACACCTCTACTTTAATCCACTTCATATACTGAGCTTCCTCGTGAAATTGCATTTAACAAAAGAGTTCTGTGACCTAAAACAAACAAAAATGTTTTGTAAATTGTTGGCCTAGTTTGATTTCCTTCAGTTTACAGATGATGAAAATGAGATTTACAGGAAGAAATAGCCTTTCTAAGCTTTCATGCCGGTTGGCAAAAGGGTCAGTACTGAATCCTAGGTCTTTTGACTCTTGCTCTTAGAAGCCAGAGACAATATAAAAAGTGTCAGCATTAATACATGGTTTAAAAAGGAGAAATCAACAGTTTGGTTCATGGAATAGCTTTGGCACATGTGGAGCCAAGGAGTCCTCTGTGTTTGTTATCTGTTGCTGTATAACAAATTACCACAGACTCTGGTGGCTTTGACAAGCACATTTATTGCGTTACAGTTTCTGTAGGGCAGGGTTCCAAGCACAGCTTCGATGTCTCTTCTACCTCATGGTCTCTCATGGGGCTACAGTCACAGGGTTGGCCAGGATTGGGGTCTTATCTGAAGGTTCAACTGGGGAATGGTTAGCTTCCAAGCTCAGTCATGTGGCTGTCGGCTAGATTCAGTTCCTTCAGGGCTTTTGGATAGAGAAACTCAGTTCAGTGCTGGTTGTTGGCCCAAGGCCACTCTCACTTCCTTCCACCTGGGTCTCTCTAACATTGACATTTGCTCATCAAAGTCAGCAAGAGTAGAGAGCCTACAGGCAAAACAGGCATCACAATCTTGTGTAGCCTAATAGTGCAAGTGACATCCCATCACCTGGCCATGTTACATGGGTTACAAGCAAACCACCAGACCACCCCACACCCAAGGAGAGAGAATTACACAGGATGTGAATAGCAGGAGGCAGTATTATTGGGAACCATCTTAGAATTTGCCTGCCAGTGCTTCTAAAACTTCACTGTCACTGATTTCTGAAAACTTATTATCAATGACAGATTCATCCAACACACGTTCACTTCTATTGTAAGCAATCAATAGGATGGCAGCCACTAAGAAAGACTGTGTTTTATTTAAGCTTCCCATCCATTTATACGGTAAAGCCAGATGTTTTACATTAAATGTTCTAGTTCACTAGGGAGCCATGAGCCCTCTTGAATATCACCCAAGAGCACAATCTTCTAACTCAAGGACTTCAAATACATTTCATTCAAAGGCTTGACATTCAAACTGACCAAAGTTGAAACTGGTCCATTGCCCTTCTCCCCAACCTATTCCTCTATTAGCAGATATAATGAAAACTAAAATCTAAGATTAATCCCATCTCCCTTTCCACATTTCCCCCCCTACCATACACCAAATCTTATGGACTTTTCTGTCTTGACAACTAAATGACTGTGTCCTTGCCCCCCCCCCCCAGTTCAGGCTGTGGCATCTCACAGAGGGACCACTGCAACAGTTTTCCCATTGGCCCCATCCACCTTCTTTCTAAGCCTAAAGACTTTCAAATGGTTCTCTTCTAGCCACAGGAAAAATTCAAATTCGCAGGTCGATGTTCAGTGTTTTCCATGATCTGACTCCTACTCTCCAAACAGACCTGTACTTCAGCTATAACCCATGCTGTTCACACCAGCCAACTGTTTCATATTTTGTGCATCCTCCCAAATGCCATTTCCTCTTTCCTAGAATGCCTTGCCCTGTGTATTTCATCAATTCACAATCTCCTTTCAGAATTCAGTTCAGGAACCACCTTCAGGTAGACGAGATGACCCTTTGCTGCCATCCTGTTGCACCCCATGTTCTTTTCTCTCACTACTATGTCATCCTGTTCATTCATAAGTCAAATCCTCCTGCCAATGACATTCTTGAAATGAGGATCTGTATTTGTTTTATCTGTATTCGAACATAACTGGAATAAAATTAATTTCCAACAACAGACGGCACTCCTGCTGTTTCCTAGATTTGGACTTCCCCTTTCTCACCCGAGTTTATTTGTAAAGCCGAGAACTTAAAGTTGTTGTCATGCTTTCTTTGCCCTCTAAGCTCTCAGCTGTGTGGGGTGATGTCATAATACATGACAGAAGGAAGCTAGCACAGTCTGGGGACAGGAAACTATCTCAGGACGCAGACTTCAAGGAATATTCTTGCTCTCAGAGGTGGCCCCCAGAATCAAAGCATGCCCTGCCTGGGATTTTGGAAAACCAGTACCAAGGACAGAGGAAGCCCGTCTGGGGATTCAAGGCTGAGTCACAAGAGATAGGAAAACCAGGAGGTTATAACAAGGGTCAGTCTACAGCTAGGGAGGAAGGAAAGGGCTGGAGGAAGGAATGAAGACAAAGAAATCTCTATCTCAGGACATGAAGAATTTCATAGCCCAGGAGAAGGGTTGAGTAAAAACTAAAAATAGGGCTTGAACATCAAAAAGTCCGTGGCTCAAGAGCTTGCTATCAGCTTGTTACATGATCTTGGCCAAGTGACTTATCTTCTCCAAGTCTCATTTTTCTCATCTGTATTAAAGGAAAAATAGGAGCATCTACTTTATAAGGTCATTGTGCTGATTTAAAAATTCACTGCAAGTGCATTGCTTAGCAAAGACACTGGCACTCAATATAAATGTTTCATTGTCATTGTCATTGTTACTGGTTGTCGAAATAGTTCTTAGTAATAAGACTCCACTAGACAAGCATTTCCCAGAAGTGTGTCTTTGTGAATGGTATTCTCATGAGATGCACCTTAAAAAGTGTTCTGTGACCAAAAGAGTTTGAGGAATACTTGATATTGTACCCTGTTCTGGGATATTCACAGTTCATATATACATTCAATGCATAGTTCTAAGGGCTGGAGATACAGTAGAAAACAAGATATGTAAGATCTTTTATTCAGGGAACTGACATTATGGTGGGAAAAGGTAGACAATACAAAGGAATCAAATAAATTCATAGTATAATTTTAGGTAGATATTTTCTAAAAAATATAAAATGTAATAAGGGACCAGGCAATGACTGGTGGTAGGAGGGGTCCTCTTTTAGACAGGGTGGGACATGGAGGTGACGTTCGAGCAGAGATCTGAATGCAATGAGGAAATGGCCTCCGTGGGCAGTGGCCAGGAGTTAGGATTTTACTATGAGTGGGATGAGAAGCCTGTGGGAGATTTGGGTAGGAGAATACATAATCTGAGAAACCCTGGAGCCACTAATCTATTCAGCTTTGTTTAACCCAGTGTCCCCAAACGGTTTTGACCACAAATACCCTTTCCCATGGGACATCTACCTAAATACATCTTGGAATATAGTCTGGTAAATTCTGCACCAGAGCTCTGTAAATTTTAAAAGAACTGCAAATTTGCTATACCTCATCTAGACCTGCAGTAATAAGCCAAAGCAACCACTTGCACCAAAACAGGCATGCCCAGAACAGGAAAGCCTAGCCTTAGAGGTAGAGACAAGCAGGATATCACCCTGCTTAACAACTTTTTTTGGCTGACATGATCAGTGAGCACAGCCAGACTTCAACAGACTCGGGAACCCCATCTCAGGCCAAAAGAAACTTGCCAGCATCTTCCTAGAAGCTAATGAGCATTTGCAAATAGTGCACCTTGGCTGAAGCTTTCTCCGAAGGGGAAGTGTATAAAATTTGAGCTCCCACCAGAGGCTCTGGGAGAAAGACAGAGGTCAAGTATTTTAGTGTGTACATGTGGACAGCCACCAGATTGCTACTGAAGGTCTAGGCAATGGAAGGTGGAGGGGTCTGCTGGGGCTCTGATCTCCCATTTTATCCAGCAGTGCTGATTTGTTTTCACCTTGTATAAACTGCAGGAAGTTGCTTGATGAATCAACCCCATGTGGAAGTTAAAAGTCCAAAAACTGGCTCTACTTCTTAGGCCAGTGGCTGAGCCTCCCTGAGTATCAATTAAACTTCCAAATAAGCATAATAATACCTATCTTACCAGGTTGCCTTGGCAAATGACAAGATAAATGATGGCATGTATAAAAAGACTTCAAGTATAAGGCCAGGCACAAAATAGGTATGTGGTAAGCTCTCAACAAAATGTCAGCTTCCTCTCTGTTCTGGTTCAATCTATATTTGGTTTTATAATACCAGTTGTCATTTATTAACTAACTACGATCGTCTAGCCGACATCACCATACATTGAGTATTAGCCTATTTTTGTAAAGGAACTCTTATTGGAGCACAGCCTTGCTCATTCATTTATGTCATGTCTATGGTTACTTTTCTCTACAATAGGAAAATTGAATCATGACAGAAACCCTCTAACTGAAAGCATTACATTTACTATTTGGTTACTTAAAAAAGGATTTATCAACTCCTGCTGTAACTGTGTTTAATTTTGACATATAATTTTCAATCACCAGAACCTAGCAAGTTGGGCATTGTTATACTTATACCTATAAAAAGACTGAAATAGAAATACTCATCTAGTAAGCCCCCCTCCACAAACATATGCCAAACTAGATCGGAAGGAAGCTTAGAAGAATGCTATAATGGTTATTCATATGTGAGGTTCACCTCATTTGCCCCTTACTATCTCTCTCAGACCAAATTTGTTGACATTTCTACCATGTGCTAAATTAAATGACCCATCTAGAAGGGATTTTCCCCCTTCCTTTATTTTTTGGTTTGTTTGTTCATTCATTCACAAATAAAAGTTGTAATGTCTAGACCCTCTGAAGTGCGATATATCATGGCTTGACGAATTTCTTGGAAGCTATATACTTTTATACATTTTTCTTGCAGATAGTACATAGCATGAGGCCCAATTTTCCAGAGAGGAGAGATATTTAATGCTCCCCAGTCTGCTACTGCTCACTTTATCTCTATCTCCAGGCCAGACTCAAGGAGAGTTAGCTATTTCCAGGGGCTTTAAAGATTTGCTCGAGCCAGAGATAGTATAGTGCGTTTGGCTTTGTGCCTCCCCTCTGGTTAAAAATGTAAATAACGTAGTCATGTGCACCCTCCTTCCCCAACATCATTCTTCCAAGAGGCCCCATTTGAGGAATCCAACAACTCTCCTTACATCAATGAAGTTGACTTTCCCGCTGATACTTATTGTCTCAATATTAGTTCTTTAAGCTGAACAAATGAATCTTGCTTCATAAGGCTGCTGCCCCAATGGAATGGCATTTGTATAGTGTCGGGCACAGGATAAATGTGAGACTGTTTGCCTCAATCTTAAATGACTAGAGAACCTCCATTCTGAAGCTTCCATGGAGCCACAGACCACTCGTCGCTATATCATTACTTCTGTCTTATATACAGGGTAGAGCAAAAAGAAGGTTACAGTTGTGAGTGTGTGAAACACAAGGTTTATTCTTGTGTTACTATGTATTAATTATTGTATTCTCCTTTATACAAACAGCTGTAAAGCTCCTTCTGCCCCTGTAAACAGAAATAAAACGAGAAAGGGTTTGGGAGCCGTTCCCCATTGTGTGCCATCAAACCTCATCCCGTGACATACTTCAAACACAGAATAATCCAATAAACTGAGGAAACTCTCTAAACTCTCCTATTCTAGGAGAGTTCTGAGGATACAAACACTTTAAGACCCTGGAATGCCCCAAAAGTTATGTAATTTATTTGGCTTCAAAGAGCATTTGACTTCAAAGAGCAGTTGCCAAGAATGTTTAATTAGAAAATGTGTTTCCCTTGCATTAGTACCTGTCAGCATGTTATAGATTACACTCTAGAAAATGCTGCTTAAACAGTGAAATTCAGTCAAAGTCAAGGGCTAGGAATATCTCTATATTCCAGGCATATGTGTAGCTCTTCCTGCTCTCTCTGTAAGTCATAAAGTTCTTTTGTGGCTAATATTTATTCTGGGCCCTGGGTCCCTTTGAAGTTCATGTAAACTTAGTCATACAAAAACCATTTCTTTGATATTATTATGGAATGGCAGCAAAGCTGATGGGTAGCAATGAGCTCTCGGACTCACGAGCCAGGCCACCAGAATTAAATTCCTGCTCCTCCTCTCCAGAGGCATGGCCTTGAGCTGTGTGAGCCTCAGTTTCCTCATCTGTAAGCGGATAAAAATGAAGGTCACTAGCTGCCTCAGAGGGCTTGGAGAGGATTCAATGAGGTAATGCACATAAGACACGGAAAGCAGCTCATGGCACAGGTGTGATCAATCCATGTTACTACTGTAGCATTCAAATGAAAGCATGTCTGCCTTGCCCAGGATGGCACAAATCAATTACTGGAGTAGACTTTATTCTCCCTGAATGTCCAGTTCCCGGCTTTCAGTCTTAGAGGCATATTTTAAATTCAGGTGTCAATTTCCTCAAAATGTACCCCACTGAACTGAACTTGATTCCTACAGGCTTTCATAATTGTCAATGGCTCCATCTGGCTCCCTCTGACACAGGCCTCTGTCAGGCCACATTCCATTCATTTGAGTATCAGCACATGGAGCTGGAAAAGCTCGCCAAAGCTATCTCATTTTGCTATGCCAAATATTTGGCACACATATAAACACTCACCCCATTCTGTACCCACGGCAGACATAGCTAATCCATCACAGACTTTTTTCCCTCAAGTCCAAACATGGCCACGGGCTCTTTCTCAGTGCGGCGCCAGGAGCTAGGTGAGCTAACTGAAATTGAATTGCAGTATAAGCAAATACTTACTTGCCATCCCAAACCAGTTCGACCTCTTTGCCAACACATGAACCTCTACAATATTCTCTATTTTAAAAAATATATTCAGGGTTGTAGAGCTTCCTCAGCAACAAGGGCAGGACAAGAAGGGAAAGGAGGGAAAAGGGGAACAGATACTAACATTTAGTGAGCATTTATTATTAATATTCTAGGCTTTTCCAATGCCATTATCCCATTCACTGTCTCCAACAACCCTGGAGAGATCTTTGTTTTACAAGTGAAGAAGCCACAGTTCAGAAAAGTTAAAGGGCTTTGTTCAAGGCACCCGAGCAGGTATACAGAATTTGATCTCAGGTGTTCCTGACTGTGAGAGCTATATTCTTCTCTCTCCCATCACACTGCCTCCTTAAGCCTTTTCAAAGTTTTTTCAGGATGACATATTTGGCATTAGGTGACTGATAAAAGCTTCACAAAGACTACCATGTCACAGGGCCATTTTCAGAAAATGTCTAATTTAGAGTTATGCATGAAGCTATAACCTGTTCTACCTAGATAATTTTCTTTAATTTTTAAACCAATGCTAAAGAGCTCAAGAACCCACTTTCTAATACTTATGACAGAGTCAACTGGATTTCTTAAAATTCTTGATGAAGGCCAAAACAGAGGAGGCCATTCTTTCTTTAGGAAAATGAATTTAAATCTATTTTTGAAACGATTTTCCAGAATTTTTCAGGAACCTATCTTGTTGCCACTTGGTCGGACCACTTTTTATTTTCTTTTCTGGCTAGGCAAAAAAATAGAATAGGAAAAGCAAGCACTATGCAGAATTTTATTTCAGAAATTGAAACCAGACCATACCAGGGCAGTTTGTGGTCTGAATGTATCAATGGATCTAGTCATATTTTATCCGAGCTTTTCTTAGGTATACTAAACCACAAATATGAATCTTGGCATTGTGTCTGGATGAAAATATTTTATGGATTAAAATTTGTGGGCTTAATTTGGTTAGTAATGAAACTTCTGTTTGGGGGATGGGAGAGAGAGGAAGCAACAAAGTGCCACCAATGCTTAAGCCAGACAATTCTAGAAACACTCAGGATATGACGGGTTTTTCGGTACTTAGTAGTGGCCATCGGACTTGAGTCTAAAGTAAAATCCAAAATTAAATTGGGCAGAAATATTGCTGAATTACCAATGACCCATAAATGATTCTAGAAACCAAAGGGATTCTAGAATTGGGGCCACACACACTTGCTTATTTTATAGGAAAGTGGTTGTGACTTATTCAAGGTCACCCAAGTGATAGAACTGTGGCTCACAGCTCAAGAACCCTTGGAATATTGACTAGAATCTCATGGGAAGGAGCCTGATCTGTGTTGGCTACTTTCATAACCCATGTTTAGTGTGGTTTCTGGCACATCGCATGTAGCTGAAGGAATAAAAATGAACTAATTGTAGGAGTGCAGCTATGAGGAATTCCTTGATATATCTTACCTTAGAAGAGATCACAGAGGAACTAATGTTATTAGTATCATCAGAAAAATAAGAGTATGTGTTTGTGCACTCATTTCATGAATATAAGCACCTGCTGAATGTGAGATGGTGGCGCAGCAGATAGAGTGATGACCTGGGATGCTGAGGACCCAGGTTTGAAACCCCAAGGTCGCCAGCTTGAGCACAAGTTCATCTGGCTTTATCTTGGGCTTATCATCTTGAGCACAGGGTTGCTGACTTGAACATGGAATCATAGACATAACCCCACGGTTGTTGGCTTGAGCCTAGGGGTCTCTGGTTTGAGCAAAGAGTCACTGCTCAGCTGGAGTCCCCTGGTCAAGGCACGTATGAGAATGAACTAAAGAGAAGCAAGTATGAGTTTATGCTTCTCACCTCTCTCCCTTCCTGTCTGTCCCTGTCTCTCTCTCTCCCTCTCTCTAAAGAAAAAAAAAGGAAATATAGTCAGCTTTATTTTATTCAGTACAATATATTTTATTTTATTCAGTACATTTAGTATGTTCAAGTTGGAATGCTTGGTATTGGGTATGAAGAGATAAATGACTCAGATGGAGCTCCTTCTTCATGGAGTTTTAAGTCTACAAATAATCCACCTGTGCGCATTCTCGCTATACAAGGACAAACTGTACACACCCTAACTGCCTACAGCCCAATATAAATACAAGATAGAATTGGCTTCTTGCTCTAAAAGAGGAAGATAGGCATCGGTAAGAAAGCTACCCAAATCATTTTTAGAAGGACACCTGATAGAAATACCAGATCAAGTACTCAGAAAATTCAGAAGAGGGAAAAAGTTATCTGAAAAAAAAATTCTAACAACAGATTAATTTTCAAGTGTTACCATGAAGGACAGATAGAGCTGTCCACTCAGAGATGGCAAAGGGGCTTTCTAGAAGCCTTCAAGGCCTCTGGAATCCCAGTGATAACTGAAATGTATCCCCGAGGTGTGGGTAGCAAGCATGCTTTCTCTCTGCAGCCCCCACAGATACAGACACATAAGGCCCTAATTCCAGGGCATTGATAGTATTCTGATATGAGCCAGGTGTTCGGAGATTTCACAGACAGAGCTTGATTCTGGTCTTGAACCATAATTCTTTTTGTTGGTTCTTCAGCACTACAGGTATATATAACATGAGGGTTCAGAGCACTTACTTTGGACTCAGATGGCCCTGCATTCAAACCCCAACTCTACTACTTAATAGATCTCTTAATGTGCACAAGCCACTTAATTTTATTCTATGCTTCAGTTTTCTCATCTGCACAATGAGAATAAAGATACTACTGCCTCCTATCATTTTGTCAGAATTTGAAATTAGAGGTTTAATGCTTAGCAGAGGCTCTGGTCATTCAGACCAGCAGTGCTGCTGAAACTTGCTTGCGTATGTTCTAGTTTCTGAGATTTCTGGAACAGAGAACAGGTCCTTCCTTACTGGTCTAACCTCCCCAGCACCCAGCGTGTTGCACAGTACATAGTAAGTAAACAGCAAGTAGCTCTTCAAAGGATCTTAACATGTTTTACTCTTGCTGCAGTCTTGGGAGCAGTCCCCATGTTCTTAGTCACAGTGACTCTTAAGAATATTACTAATCTTAGACCCACAGTACGTGGATTTAAAATCAATTTTAGCCTGACCAGGCGGTGGCACAGCGGATAGAGCGTCGGACTGGGATGCGAAAGACCCAGGTTCGAGACCTCGAGCTCGCCAGATTGAGCGTGGGCCCATGTGGCTTGAACAAAAGCTCATCAGCTTGGACTCAAGGTTGCTGGCTCCAGCAAGGGGTTGCTCAGTCTGCTGAAGGCCCGCGGTCAAGGCACATGTGAGAAAGCAATCAATGAACAACTAAGGTGTTGCGATAGCAATGAGAAACTAATGATTGATGCTTCTCACCTCTCTCCATTCCTGTCTGTCTGTCCCTATCTATCCCTCTCTCCGACTCTCTCTCTGTCCCTGTAAAAAAATAAAAAACATAAAAAATAAAAGATAAAATCAATTTCATTTTGTGAGCTTTCAGGAGGAGAGCGTTATGATTATAGGGAACATGCCCATGATCTTTATTGTTGTATCCCTCATATTCACATGGGGTTTGGCACGTGGTAGGTATTTGATAAATGTGTACTGAAAAGATGGATAGTTAGATGAATAGATAAAGAAATGGAGGGAGGGATAGATGAATAATGGATGGAAAATTGAAGAAATGTTACAAGACCAAGGAGTCTGGAAATCTCTTAACACGGATGTGCTCTGAAATCCCATTGCTTATATTTCTCTCTGGAGACCATTAAATTGACCTCTGACTAAGAATTACTAGAAACCTTTCAAATGCACTTAATTTTGAAGCTCTCTCAGTGATCTGGGGAAAGAGATAAACCACAATGAATTTTTTTTCCTTCTTTTCCAAGTGAGAGGAGGGGAGATAGAGAAACAGACTCCTGCATGTGCCCCAATCAGATCCACCTTGCAACCCCTGTCTGGGGCCATGCTCGCAACTGAGTTATTTTTAGCTCCTGAGGTGGAGGCTTCACAAAGCCATCCTCAGTTCCCGGGCCAATGTACTTGAACCAATCGAGCCATGGCTGTGGAAAAGAAAGAGAGAAGGGGAGGGGGGTGGAGATGCAGGTGGCTGCTTCTTCTGTGTGCCCTGATGAGAAATAAACCCAGGACACCCACATGCCAAGCCGATGCTCTACCACTGAGCCAACTGACCAAGGCCAAAATTTCTTGATCAAGAGACAGGATCTGTGGGTTTAATATCAGCTTTACCCTGATTAGTTGGAAGCCCTCTCTAGGTGTTTCAATGCTGTTATTCTCTTTCTTTTTATTTTTAAAAGATTTTATTTATTTATTTTAGAGCAGTGGTTCTTAACCTTTTTTGAGGTACCAAACCCACCAGTTTCATATGCGCATTCACCGAACCCTTCTTTAGTGATAAATAAAATATGATTTTTTTTTCAAAATTTAGTTTTGCTGGTGCGAGACTAGAGTTGCTCAACTTGGCATTGCATATCATGCAGATAGGACGCTGACTCCCATCCCATTCCGTGATACATGTGGACCCATGTTGTACATATTCGTCCAACCACTTTCTTTTTTTGCTCGACATATTTAGTATGGATTAAAATATTAAGAAAGAAACCACACGACATACAACTACGACAGCCGTTGACTACTGCGCTTTCTAAATTCCCCGCAGCACTGGTTGGCCAAGCAATGTAACGTGATCCTCTGCAGCAAGTGATGGCCAAGAGGGGCATGTCATCACGACTTTACAGAAGTGTGTCTTTACCTCCGCAGCAGAGGCTTCTTCGAAACCCTGAGACCGACTCATCGAACCCCTAGGGTTCGATAGAACCCAGGTTAAGAACCACTGTTTTAGAGAAAGAGAAGGGGGAGGAGCAGGAAGCATCAACTCCCATATGTGCCTTGACTGGGCAAGCCCAGGATTTTGAACTGGTGACCTGGGCATTCCAGGTCAATACTCTATTCACTGTGCCTCCACAGGTCAGTGACTTATTCTCTTTCATGTTATGTACCTCTTCTATGAAATTGCATGTGGCTGCTGGAGTGATATACTCATAACAGTTCTGAAGTGGGGCTGCACAGAGGTGCCTCAGTATTGATTAGGAATATCTGGCACGTACACCAGAATCATGTGGGTGGGTGCCACAGGTTTGCCACTCCAGGAGTCAGTGATTGTCTACAGTTGCCTCTAAGCCCTGCTCAAGTCTGATTTTGATTTTACAATCTGATGTCTGTCTGTGTCTATGGAAAGTGCTGAAAATCTGAGCCAAAACGTTTCCCGTCAGGAGCAATGTCTTGAAAGATTAAACCACAGGCAGGCTGTTCTGGGGAAAACTCTGGCCAAGCAGCATGGACAGCCGTCCCAGTAGCAGCACTGCCTCTTGGCCAGGGTACTAACCTCTTGGAAAAGAGCTCCACACCAGGCTCGTGGCTTGATTTTCTTGCTACTGAATTAGAGTAGAGAGGCTAGGGGGAAACCAGGATGATGGCCATAGCCTCCTTTCTCTCCTAAGGATTTAAGGGTATCCCTGGTCTTTAGAGCCACCCCAGAATTCCCTTATGAACTCCTCATCCTTCACTAAATGCCTTCTCCAAACAAAAGACACAACTCCTCCTACAGTAGTAACACACACCAGTGACTAAGATCCCCTCTGGTTAGGCACTGTCCTAAGTATTTCCAAGCACAATCTCATTTTCCCTCACTTGCAGTTAAAAGAACTTTATTGTGGGGTTGATATCCGTGTTGCCATTTTATAAATAAGAAAATTGAGTCTCAGAGAAGCAATGTTATGTATATCTAAGGTCATCACCTCTAGATTTAACCATACGAAGTTGCCCCTATCCAACCATTTTTACCCACAAAAAAATGGCAATTCCATATGGTTCAAACTAATAGCAAATGGCAGAACCAGGATCTGATAGTATGCAACTAACTCTGGAGCAGATACTTCCAAACACTGCACAGAATATCCTTGGATATCTGTCCATCCTATCATGTATCATTCTTCTCTAAATGCCTGTTCACATGTCTCTTTCCTTTATTGGACTCATTGAGAGCAAGTACACCTCACAGTCTGGTCTTAGCACTCATTCAGCTCATCTCAGGTGAGTTCAAGAATGAATGATTTTTAAAATAAAGTCGTTCTCAGGCCTCTGGGAAGGTTGTTGACTCCACTAGCATTCTAACTGGGCACAGGTTAAGCCTCCGTGCTACCTAACGGATAAATGCTTAGTGCTGGGATTCAAACGCTTGGTGCTTGGAAGCGTTTGCATTTGGCAATCAGAGTTTTCTCAATTCTTTTAAGACACTGGTTGTGCTGGACTCAGTTGACTATAAAAATCAGATGTCCTTGGAAAAAAAAATCCACCTTTATGGCTCCTTTCTGGCTCCTTTCTCCTCCTGAGACATTCCAAGAGGGATTTATGAATGTTGGGAAGGACAGAGAGTGAGGAATTTCTAGAACCTTTAAGAACGCCCATGTAAGCAACTCCATGCTTAACTGACTGTGCACAAAAAAAAAAAAAAAATTCTCTTGATGTGAGCTGTCTCATGCGTTGCCAAAATGATGTGGAAAAAAACTAATCTGAATTGCTAAACAGTGAGAATCCTTGTTCCCCCAAACCTAGGGTATTTCACATACTTGCCTAAATCAACAAGATAAATATACTCTGAGCTGCTAAAAATGAAGTCACCAGTAACTAATTCTGAAATACGATTCTAGCCTGTTGGAAGTTTTATCTTTATCTAAAAATGAAATTGTTTATTCTCCAGCTGTGACTAAGGAAAAATCCAAAGACTGTTGATTCCTTCAACTAGCAATGATCTTTGTCCTGTGGGGAGGTGCCTAAAAATAATCCTTAGTTTATTTCATGCTGCTTCCAAAGAAAGGTTAGCTACCAAACAGCTCTGGCCAAAGGAGGCTGAGGGGATAAAAGGAAAATTTGATAAGAAGCCAAAAGGCATCTGAAAGTATAGAATTATTAACCAAAAAATCCTGGTATATGGTTGCTATAATATTGAAAATGGTTTCCCTGTTCAGTGAAGTAACTCAGGGTAATGTTCCAAATAAAAATCTATAATGCCAAAATCTAGGAACTCATCCTACATTGGCAGCATCTAATACCAAAGAAATTGAAACAGTAACTATTTTTATCTGTCATCAGTAATGAAGACCTAATACTTTAAGCCCTCTCCCCTCTACAAAAGAAAAGCTTTTAGAATCATTGTTTTTATATAGTACTTATTTTTTTTGCCAGGAATAAACACCATAAATATGCCAGGTATTTGGAGATCAATAGACTAAATACAGAAGTCTATGTTTTTTCAGGAGATGACACTGGGAGCAATTAGGCACGCAGCCTTAGAGAGACACACAGTGCTCACGGGACTCAGTACCAACTCTTCACACTTGACCCTCATGTCTTCCTCGTTATGGCTCTCCCGACTCATGTGCTCTTCTTGCCTTTCCTCTTGCCTGGATCTATTTTACACCCCAGTTGTGTCTCATAAGGTTACCCGACCTTTGTCCATTTCACGGAACCACAAGGAGAATCTCTTGTTATTCTCATCTTCTTCCCATGTGTTCCCACCCCATTGCCTTTTCTCACACTGTTCCCTCTTTCTAGACTTCTGTAGGCTTCACATATAGCCCCTACTAAAGTAGTATCCCTCTATGTCTTAGACACTTTCAAGGTGTCTTTCTCTTTAGCACCTCAAAAGAATGTAGTCTCCCTCCACTTTGAGCTTTAGTAGGCTTAGGTTGGTCAATCCCTTTTGTTACCTATTATACTGTTATCATAGTCATTATGGTATCTACCTGACATTTCCATCCCTTCTATATAAAACTTTCCTCTCTGATCTATTCTTTAATTGATCAGTGTTATTATCATTGCTTTTATCATTAGCTACCATATATTAAGCGTCTGCTGTGTGTCAGGCACTGTGTTAGTAACTTGATACACATCTTCACACTTTATGCCCTCCTCCCACAAAACTATGAACTAGATGTATGGATAACCATGGACGGGATGAGGCAAGTGAGACTCAGAGGGGAAAGAGGATGCCCACAGTTGGTGGCTGCAAAGTGGAAGAGCTGGATTCTAACACAGGTCTATTTCTCCCCAGACGAGGCTATTTCTCCCACATCCAGCTGCTCATCTGCAGAACTGTTTAGATTTGTAAATGCTATGGATTGGGTTCCCTTAAAAACTCTGGAGCAAAGTAGCGCAAGGTCAACAGAAGAAAGAGAACCATGAGTTTTCTTTTACAGCTCCTAAGAGAAAGGTAAAGTCAAGTAGGACAAAATGTCAGGTGTGGCCATAGTTTTTGGAGCAGTTAACATGGGGTTTGATTTGAAGAGAACCTCCTGAAGAACTTGGGGCTTTGGGGTTTACAGAGAAAGAAGAAAATAATGTTTTAATCCCTAGCGTAGGATGTGGGGAAAGGATACTGACATGGGGCAAGGTGGATGTTCCTTCAGCTTTGAAGACGGTAGCCATCAGGACCATTTTTCACTGGATATGTTTGAGCATGTCAGGTGTGGGAATTACAGTACACAGCCACGCTTGCTTGTGTTTAGGTGAGTTATTCAAAAGAACTCCCTCGTCTCCTGGCACCTCTATCTAGGGTACTCACCCATTTTCATTAGATAGGAGACTTAATAATATCATAACTTTCTTATAGACTCTTTTGACCTCTCTGAGCTTCGTTTTCCTTATTTGTAGCAGGGAGGGCTTAATACACCGAGCAGCCTCCAAACCAGCACTGCTCAGTAGGACTTCCTGCAATGATGGAAATGTACTTTATCCACACTGTCTGGTATTATAGACACTAGCCATGTCACTATTAGGCCCTTGAAATGTGGGTAGTACAAGTGAGGGTGGAATTTTTAGTTGTATTTCATTTTAATTCATTATCATTTTAATAACCACTTGCAGCTAGTGGCTACCATAGTGGACAGCACAGCTCTAAACCAATTAATTCAATGTTTTCTACCTCTTCTTAAACCTTTTCTCTCATGGGGACATTTTTATGGTGATTTTTTTTTTCTCTATATTAATTATGTTTTGAGTAGTTAATGGGAAATATGACACCTAAAGAGTTTTACAGAAACAATTCACAGCAGTTCAATTGACTCTACAATTTTTTTTAGTATAGATGAAAAGCTAAGTCTGGTCCATGCATGTATTTTTCTGCATTCGGCATATATGTTGAGATGGGGTGCAGAATATGGAAACATATGTGGCTTGGAAACAGCCACTGTGTCCTGGGTATGTGACCCCAACAGTCTATGTATTAAGCCCGTCCAAAGGCTGTGTCTCTTCCTGCTGCCTTCCTTTGCCAACACTGACTCACCAGATCCTTTAAGCTCACCATAAAAAAGAGGTATATACATAGATAGATTGGTAGAGATAGATAAAGAGAAAGAGACAGATAACGATATCTCTCAGGATATATGTGCCCGGGAACTTTGAGAGAGAGAGAGAGAGAAATCTTTACCTCACTGCAGAACTCTTATCCTTGCTGGAAAGAAGAAAAGAGAGAAGAAAGAAAGAAAGAAAGAAAGAAAGAAAGAAAGGGACCTGAATATACCAAAGAAGTTTTAAAAGTTGGGATAAAGAAAATTCTGGAAAAAATATTAAGTGATGTTCATATTTTTTACTACAAAGCTTCCCTTTATTGAGTTCTTGCTGCTGCCAAAGAAATGCGATCTCATGCACTTTTCACAACAGTCCTATGAGGGCACTCCTATCATATTTTATTGATGACACATATCACATTTTATTGATTATACGACTATGGCTTACAGGTAGTAGATAATACCTCACTTCAGGAAGAAGAAGTAGTGAAATGGTGATTCAAATCCAAGCTAGTTTGCCTACAAAACCTATGCTCAACACTATTCTATCTGTTCACTATATGATTCCAGCAACTTCAAGCTCACTGTATTCTCAAAAAAAGCCCTTTTGACTGGATAATTCTAACTAGAAAAATATTTCTCCTGATGTGCTAAAATTTGACTTCTTGTAACCAATCCTTCTTCATACCCCCAGAACACACACACACACACTAACAGTTCTTCTGTCTTTTGGGGCCACAGGAGACAAAGTAGCCCCTGCCTCTGCAGGATTTAGCATGGTAATCTTGTTCCTCTCAGTCCTAGCTTTTTCAACCACAGGATGAACATGCACAGGTCCATACTTCTTCCTCCTACAAAATATCTTCCAGCCTTGGCACTGCCTGATCACTTCATATAAAGACAAGAATCTACTTGTGCTTTTTCAAGAGTCTCTACACAATAAGTTGTTCATTTTCAAATTTTAAAAGCCCTGTCAGAACATGATTCTTCATGTCTAACATAGCTATCACAAATTTTAATCTATAGTAATCTTCCCTGGGTCTATCCTCAAAGGAAGGGGACATTAACCATCCAGTTGTCTGCATGCGACATTCTTAATGGTTATTATTTGCTCCCTATTCTTGGCCTCTCTGGTGTAAATATGTCCAGTTCTAGTACATTTGTCTTCAGAAGATTTACCCTTCACCCATTAGTGATTTCTGCAGGTCCTCTGTGATCTAGATTCAACTTACTACAGAGTTTAGGACTAGATTCAATGAGGATGTCAAGCTTAAGCAAAAGGAGGCTTAGATTCATGCTAGATTCTGTTCTTGAAGTGTAGCAAAATAGATATAACGGGCCTTTCCCCGAGTACAAAAACATCCACTTGCCCTCAGACCACCAGAAGCCAATGGGAAATACACAGCTCAAGCATCCCGTTTCCTTCCTCCCAACAATGTAGCATTTGGCTGTGCCAATGCACGTCTCTGCCATGCACAGTGAAGAAATCCTCATTCAACCCACACTCTGGTCATTATTACCCTAGACTCATTGCTTTAGAGTCCCAACCAGCAACTCTAACAGCTTTTTAGATGGAAATTTAAGTCAGCAACACACACAAAAGTGTTGGGTAGAAGTCCAAAAGCATTTCAAACTGGTCCATGGACCTTTCTCGTTAAAAAGAGAGAGAGAGTTAAGAATTGATGGAAAGCAGATGGAAATAAAGGAAGGACTGTGTGGAAGGCAAAGAGAGTTAAAGCAGTTGGAATAGATTAGGCAATCAATAAATATTTGTCCAGTCAACAAATAAGATGAGCTATGCTAGTTGGAGAGAAGAGATGTTGCCAAGTTCTCCTCTTCATGATAAATTTTATTCAGTGGACTTGCCTGTATCACAGATCCACCAATTCTAATTTAGGAAACTAATTTGAATAAAAAGCATACTCAGAAGTTTTTTTGTTTGTTTATTTTTTGTCCTTTTGGGTTTTTTTGTTGTTGTTATTCTAACCGGGGAGTAGAAGCCCTAAGAAGATGTCACATGACAGTTGGTGAAATATCAAGTATCAATATAATTAGAATGAGGTATGGATAGGAAGGTGTTGATTCAATGCTCAGCTGTTTTCTAAAACCCCAAACCCCTGCTTAATCATACAGAGGAGCTTCTTGGTCCAATTTCCCATGTCACGGTCCCTCTGCAAGTTCTGCAAAGACTTCATGTCTCCATGGAAGAGGCGATGACTTGGAATCATCATTGGGATAAGATATTCCTGGGAATAAAATGGGAAACCTTTCATAGGATAAGCAATCCAAATACCACATGTAATTGACATTGATGAACTGAGAGTGTGCAAGTCTAAGAATAGCATGGGCATAGGAAAACGTCAGTTTGTGAAAAACAAATATCTCTCAAGTGTTTTCTTAAAGTACACACAGGTACATTTCCTCAAAGACGAGGACTGTGGATTGCGTCATACTATGCATAGATCATTCTGATATGCACCCAAGGCATGTTCTAATCAATATTATAACCACCTAAACTTTAACCTTGTCATCCTGTCTTCTTCTCTTCACTTGCTAGTTTCTCCTCTGCCTTTGATTACCCCCTTCCTCTGCTATGATTGTCCATACCGGTGAATAGCTGTCACATAGACAAATTCGACAACTTAGCAGAGTAAGAACTGCCACACAATAGCATGTCTCCTCTAGTTTCTGTTTGTATCTAATCCTCTTTACTCTTTTAGCAACCACTGTGTTGCAACACTATAGTGAATATTGAATGAATACCAGGAGAACTTCAAATGTAAGGGGCATAAAATAAAAATTCACTTACAATCGTAGATAGTCAATAGATTTCATTAGCAGCAAATACTAATAAGCTTGTTGTTTTTCTTTATTTACCCATAGAAGAGAATTCCTTGAAGAAGATCAGGAACAACTGATTTTAGATTCAACTCTGTGCTTCCAAGTCCCCAACTCTGCCGAAGAGTAAGACACCCTAGGATCCTAGGACCCCCGGAAACATTCTGCCAAACCCACCTCCACCATGGGGCCCGTGACTCAGCTGTGGGCGGGCATTTGCCTAGCTTTGCTTACCCTCCCTACTGAAGGGGGCGTCCTCAAGAAAGTCATTCGGCACAAGCGAGAGAGCGGGGTGAATGTCACTCTGCCGGAAGAAACCCAGCCAGTGGTGTTTAACCATATCTACAACATCAGGCTGCCTGTAGGGTCTCAGTGCTCTGTGGATCTGGAATCAGGCAGCGGGGAAAAAGACCTGGCGCCATCATCAGAGTCCAACAAGAGCTTCCAGGAGCACACAGTGGATGGGGAAAACCAGATCGTCTTCACACACCGCATCAACATCCCCCGTCGGGCCTGTGGGTGTGCCGCTGCCCCTGACGTGAAAGAGCTTCTGAGCAGACTAGAGGAGCTGGAGAACCTGGTGTCTTCCCTGCGGGAGCAGTGCACCATGGGAGCAGGCTGCTGTCTCCAGCCCGCAGAAGGTATGAGCTGGTGACTGGCCCAGCCTGTCACGGTACAAATGGGAGAAATGCTGAGCATGGCAGAATCCGTCCGTTGTTCTCAAAGTGGGTTCCCTTGGAAAGTAGCTTCACAAGGTGTTCATTATAAAGAGGTTTGATGGTCAAATACAGGTGGAGACTGGAACCGTCTCTATTCTGCTCTTGGTGACAAATGTTTCTCAAAGAAATTTGCAGACCTCTGAAGTCTTGCTTAAAAAACACAGATTTCACTTTAATTACTAGTTTCTAAAACTTAATTGACCATGAAATATACACATTCCCAACCTCAAAACCTATGAACACACTGTGAAATTCCTAACCCAAAGATCAGACTCTGAACATACTGATATAGCTTCATTTACCCCATTGTACCAATGGGTAAACTAAGGCCCGGAGGGAGGATGGGATTCTTCAAGGTCCTGCCGTAAGTGGCCAGTTTAGGACTTCAACCACAGTATTCCACCCCCTGGTGGTACGATGCTGCCGATGGAGGCACAGGTCTGAGAATTGGAATAAGTGTTCCAGTTATATACAACACAACTCTGGTTTGATCTCCTTTTATGTACAGGACACTATAATTCATTGTCTAATTGAACCCTTCCACAAACCCTTTAAGATCAAGTTGATCTAAGATCTCAGAACTGAAACTCAAAGAAGTTAACCAACCTACACAAAGGGTAGTAAGGGATTGGAGCTTTGAACATGCCTCTGTGTCTCCAGAACTCACAGTCTCCCAGTAATACCTGTCTGTATCCCTTTTAAAGAAATGTAGCCACTTTGAAATTATGTCTTCATCCCCATC
Source organism: Rhynchonycteris naso (assembly GCA_037038555.1). Lineage (NCBI taxonomy): Eukaryota > Metazoa > Chordata > Mammalia > Chiroptera > Emballonuridae > Rhynchonycteris > Rhynchonycteris naso. The sequence goes on from CM072996.1 coordinate 18,779,546, forward strand.
CCCTAAAGTTGATAGAACTGCAGGAGTTTCAACAGCTTTAAATTAGAGATGAACATCTCTGTTTCTGCCACTCGGGGAAAAAATTACTATAAAGTAGTTAGACAAATTATTTTTTAAGAGTAGACCTCATCATCATAAGTGGAGAGTACTACAGACATGCTCTAGGATCCTAAGGCCAAAAAGAATTATTCTTTGTGCATAAGTTAGTTTATCTTCTACCCTTCAACTCCCTGACAAGACAGATAGGAGTTATACAATAAGATTAATTCCAGAAAGCAGGCTGAAGAAATTGCCTAGGGCAGTGCTGTCCCGTAGAAATAAAATGTAACTTTAGATTTTTCAGTCGTCACATTGAAGAAACGAAAAGAAACAGGTAAGAATAGTTTGAATCATCTATTTTATTTAAACCCACAGAACTAAGATATCTGTGCTTCAGCCTGTAATCAATACGAAAAGTATTTCAGGCTATTTTGCACTCTTTTGCACTAAGCCTTAGAAACCCTATGTGTATTTAACACTGACAGCACACCTCAAGCCAGACCTGCCATTGTGCAATTTGCTTAGTAGCCACAGGTGTCCAGTGACCACAGTACTACACAGCACAGGCATAGATTCTCACTTTTCAAATCAGCTCTTAAAAAAAGAAATTGCTTCCTTCTGGCTGTCAGAAAAGGGATAAAATATATGAATGCAACTGTATTTATGTAGATGTTGAGAAATGGAGTGTGTGTCCATTGCTTCTCCTTGGGTTTCACAGAGATCACGCCGGTTACTCCCACAAGTAGAGCCGAGACGCCATATAAACTTTAAGGAGCTGAAGTCATGTCAGCACTGACCTGTGTTCCTCAGACTCACTCACCATTGAGCAAGCCTCCAGGAAAGAGAAGGAAAACAATTAGAGGCTCATGAGTTTTGTGGGGGCAGAGCCAAATTGCACATTGTCCTAACAGAATTAGAAAGCCACTCCTTGGCTGCCTTGTTTCAGTTATGGAAAATTAGAAAGTTTGGGTCACGTAAACCCATATGCCACCTTGAGTCAACCCCCCCCCAAAAAAAAACCCCTCTGAAAGAGTACATCATGATGATCACAACAGCTCTTATTATCCCCATTTAACCCTGATAAACCCCAGTAAAGTGGTCTGTGGGTCCCACTTGACCAAGGTCAAGAAAGAGTCTAAAAAGAAAGAGTCAAATGCAGAACAGCTACTGACTCAAAGAATCAAAACTGGGTTCAGTTCAGCAATTAATTCTTGGACATCCCTTATGGGCCTGATCTTCGCTAGAAACTGAAGTAGCAACATAACCCAGCATAATACATTTCACAAGGCAGGGATCCATAACTATTGGGGTCATGGGACTATTTGAAAATTTGATGAAAACTATGAGTCTTCTACCCAGGGGTAGAAACGCACATGAACATACAACATACTTACTTACAAATCTAAACCCACACTGTCTTTGCCTACAGGTCTGCAAATTTCAGAGAGTTCAAGTAGAGAATCCTCCCCAGTATAATTAGATATGAGTCCCACCTGATCTTACACACTAACCAACTAGTTTTCAAGCCAGATGGGGCCCAAGCGTGTAGCCATGCTCTGGCTGAATTTGAATCTGGATTTTGTGGGTATAAACAGAGAAATTGGGCTGCTGTGCTCAGCTGCGAGTATTCTGTTCTCTGTGGTGCAGGCCGGCTGGACACCAGGCCCTTCTGCAGCGGCCGGGGGAACTTCAGCTCGGAAGGATGTGGCTGTGTTTGTGAACCTGGCTGGAAAGGCCCCAACTGCTCTGAGCCGGAATGTCCAGGCAACTGTCACCTACAAGGCCAGTGCATCGATGGGCAGTGCATCTGCAATGAGGGCTTCACCGGGGAGGACTGCAGCCAGCTGGCCTGTCCCAGCGACTGCAATGACCAGGGCAAGTGTGTGAATGGGGTCTGCGTCTGTTTTGAAGGCTACACGGGGGCCAACTGCAGCCAGGAGATCTGCCCGGTGCCCTGCAGCGAGAAGCACGGCAGGTGTGTGGACGGCCAGTGCGTGTGCCAGGACGGCTTTGGGGGCAACGCCTGCAATGAGTCCCTGTGCCTCAACAACTGCTACAGCCGCGGGCGGTGCGTGGAGAACGAGTGCGTGTGCGACGAGGGCTTCACGGGAGACGACTGCAGCGAGCTCATCTGCCCCAACGACTGTTTCGACCGCGGCCGCTGCGTCAACGGCACCTGTTTCTGCGAGGAGGGATTCACGGGAGAGGACTGCGGCCAGCTCACCTGCCCGAACGCCTGCGGCGGCCAGGGCCACTGCATCAACGGCACCTGCCACTGCGAGGAGGGCTTCACGGGAGAGGACTGCGGCCAGCTCACCTGCCCGAACGCCTGCTTCGGCAAGGGCCGCTGCATCAATGGCACTTGCCACTGCGAGGAGGGCTTCACCGGAGAGGGCTGCGGCCAGCTCACCTGCCCGAACGCCTGCGGCGGCCAGGGCCACTGCGAGGAGGGCCAGTGCGTGTGCGACGAGGGCTTCACCGGCGTGGACTGCAGCGAGAAGCGGTGTCCTGCCGACTGTCACAACCACGGTCGCTGCCTCGACGGGCTGTGTGAGTGTGACGATGGCTTCACGGGAGCTGACTGCGGCGAGTTCAGGTGCCCCAAAGGCTGCAGCGACCACGGCCACTGCGTCAACGGGCAGTGTGTGTGTGACGAGGGCTACACCGGGGAGGACTGCAGCCAGCTACGGTGTCCCAACGACTGTAACAGCCGGGGCCGCTGCATCAAGGGGAAGTGTGTGTGCGAACAAGGCTTCCAGGGCTACGACTGCAGCGACATGAGCTGTCCTAACGACTGTCACATGCATGGCCGCTGTGTGAACGGCATGTGTGTCTGCAATGACGGCTACACGGGTGAAGATTGCCGGGACCTGCGGTGCCCCAAGGACTGCAGCCACCGCGGCCGCTGTGTGGACGGGCAGTGCGTGTGTGAGGACGGCTTCACCGGCCGCGACTGTGCGGAGCTCTCCTGTCCCAGTGACTGCCAGGGCCAGGGCCGCTGCGTCAACGGGCAGTGCGTGTGCCATGAAGGCTTCATGGGCACAGACTGCAGAGACCAAAGGTGTCCCAGCGACTGTAATGACCGGGGCCAATGCGTGGACGGCCAGTGCATCTGTCAGGAGGGCTTCACAGGCCTGGACTGTGGGCTGCTCTCCTGCCCCAATGACTGCAATAACTGGGGGCAGTGCATCGCCGGCCGCTGCATCTGCAATGAGGGCCACACTGGGGAAGACTGCTCACAGGGTGAGTATCAGAGCTCAGACCAGCAAGACAATGGCCATGGCTGAGTGTACACTTCATATGTGCTAGAGAACTAAGTGTTATATTAGACATGCACTAACTCTTTGAAGGGGCCCTGATTATTCACCTGTTACAGGGATACCTATTTAAAGTCTCAAAGGCTCAGAGAGGTTATGGAATTGTCCCACGGACACACAGCTAATACGTCACAGAGCTGATATTTGAGTCTGCCTAACTCATCCACACTGCATTTAACACCCAGCACCCGATATGAAGTAGATGGAGTGATAACCTCCCTTTTGCTAAGCATCAACCTTCTTTCCTACTCCTCAATGACATTGAACCACTAATAAACTAGATCCCTCTATTTGGAGGGAAGTAAAAATTCAGATAAATTGAATGGGCAGTGAGATTATATGAAACAAACTATTTTAAATGCCCACTCAGCTAAAGACCAAGTGCTGATCACTTATCAGGCAGGCCCGTCTCTTGAATCATCTTTTCTCTACTGTCTTGGATCCCAAGGATTGTGAGCTCCTTAAAGGAGCACTGTTGCTACAGTTAGAACAAGGCATGGTATACAGTTAGTGCAAAGTAAACACCAGTTAAGTGAAAATACAACAAATAGTGATAATACTCCTGTTTAATGAGGGTCTTCTTTGTACTTCTCTTAGCCCCCCATGTTACAATTGTCATAATGGAGAATTTCTACCTTGATTAAACTTATTGGCAGATAAGAATAAATAAATAGCTATGTGTTTGATGTGGCCAAGGCAGAGAAGCTGGGTGGGAAGAACCCCAGGCTGGCAGAGAGGTGTGAATCCCAAATTTGATGTGTCACACTAAGCTGAGCAAGTCCCTCTACCTCACTTCCATCTAAAACATTGGATCAGGTGAGCTCAAAATACCTTCCCAGTGCCAAGGATATGTGAGCTCAAGTGCAGAGCAGGGAGCTAAGTGCAGGTGGCTCCTCCCCAGGCAGATGGCCTGAATCATAACTAGGGTCCAAGGAATGGAGAAGTTGGAGGATTCAGGTCACAAAGAACTCTCCAAACAGACCTGAAACTTCAGTCTGAAAGCAATGGAGGGCCACCAAAGCTTTTATAGAGGGGTCATGGCAAGGGTTCCTTCATGAGTTCTGCATCTTAAATAATGGACGCTGGGCCTGACCAGGCAGTGGTGCAGTGGATAGAGCATCAGACTGGGATGCGGAAGACCCAGGTTCAAGACCCCAAGGTCACCAGCTTGAGCGCGGGCCCATCTGGCTTGAGCAAAAGCTCGTCAGCTTGGACCCAAGGTCGCTGGCTCCAGCAAGGGGTTGCTCGGTCTGTTGAAGGCCTGTGGTCAAGGCACATGTGAGAAAACAATCAATGAACAATTAAGGTGTTGTGATGGCAACAAAAAACTAATGATTGGTGCTTCTCACCTCTCTCCGTTCCTGTCTGTCTGTCTCTATCTATCGCTCTCTCTATCTCTCTGTCCCTTTAAAAAAAAAAATACTGTGAATAATGGATGCTGGATCTCGGGCCTCTGACTCCTCATGGAAGGAAGAATTTATCGGGTACATCACTGACCCTAGTTATCCTTTCCTATGCCCACCAGTGTCCCCTCCCAAAGACCTCATTGTGACTGAAGTGACAGAAGAGACTGTAAACCTGGCCTGGGATAATGAAATGCGGGTTATGGAGTACCTCGTTATTTACACACCCACCCACGAAGATGGCCTGGAAATGCAGTTCCGGGTCCCCGGGGACCAGACGTCCACCACCATTCGGGAGCTGGAGCCAGGTGTGGAGTACTTTATCCGAGTGTTCGCCATCCTGGAGAACAAGAGGAGCATCCCCGTCAGCGCGAGGGTGGCCACGTGTGAGTGAGCAGAACCATCCTTGGCATCCTCAACTGCCCCTATGGGTGCTCACCCTGCCTGTGCCCCCATAACTCCGTAGCTGTTCTTTCAGAGTTATACCATTAAGACCCTGGAATTCAGTGAAGCCCACTCCATATTTTCTTAAAGAAAAATCTTATATACTAATTCATTCAACTCACAATAACCCTGTAAGATAGCAGCTATTGCTCACCCATTTTACAGATGAGGAAACTGAGACTCTTAATGGCTGAGCATCTCATCCCAAATCACACAGTTAATAAATGGCAGGAATGGGATTTGAACCCTGACAGTCTGGTTGCAGATTTATCCTTTTAAACACTCTGTTCTACTGCTACATTCCTATGAAGCTCACTATCTCTATATATTTTTAAAAGTGGAAAAACCATAGGGCCCAAGTTGTTTCTTTAAGAGTCCAACATTAGTGTAATTTTCTTCATACCTGAAAAATGAGTTGAACTAGAAAGTGCTCTTTTATTGCTTAGTCATAATAACACTGGCCTCCATGTTAAACTGGACTCCCTCCCAGGAACCAAGCCCCCCAGTCTACATGCAACATGCTGCTCAGCCTCAAAAATATTCCCAAGGGGCAGGCATACTTCCTTCCTTCTCCTGAGTAAAGAAACTGAGGCTTAAGGCATTTTGTGTAACTTGCCCAACCAAGGACACAAAATTTGTAATTGTAGAGCTTAAATTCTAGCCCAGGTCTGTCTGATTCCAAAGCCTATGCACATACTAGGTTTATCCATATAAAATTTCCAAGATTTAATCGTATGGTTGGTCCTAAACTTAATTTTCATACTGCCTCGCAGTAGACGACATCCCAGAAGAACCCTCAAATCGACCCCAGCTCAGATTATCTGGCCCTAACTGCGGCATACACCCACGCTTGGTTTCAGTGGGACAGGGCTTTGTCACCCCTACCACACATACAGCCATCGTCACCTCCTCTCTGTGCTCTTCCTGACAGACTTGCCCGCACCTGAAGGCCTCAAATTCAAATCCATCAAGGAGACATCTGTGGAAGTGGAGTGGGATCCTCTGGACATTGCTTTTGAAACGTGGGAGATCATCTTCCGGAATATGGTAGGGGCCCAGCCCAGCGGGCATGCAAGAGTCTGAAAGCTGGCCAAAGCCTCTACAGACTTTTATGTCAGCTCTAGGTCCTCGGCTTTGATTCGGGGACAAGGCTGTATGTAATTGGCCCTCATGGGCTTGCATATACATTTTAAGTGATTTTAATAAGTCAATAGGCCTAGTACTTAGGGCTGAGAACCTGAACAAATGGAAATTAAGTCATTCCTAGGTTTCAATGATTTCTCATAAAAAATTCCACTCAGAAGTAAAAAAAAAAAAGAGGAGTGGTCTCTGTCTCAGAGTGCCTCTGGGCCTACAGTACCTGCAAGGCAGGGACATGGGTTTCAGAGTTCAAGCCCAGGCTCTGCCCCTCACTGGCTATGTGACCATGGGACAATCACCCGACTTCTCTGATGCTAGCTTCATATTCTGTCAGAGGAGAGATTAAGACTGTGGCTCCCAAATGGCTTTGGCGCTCATGTTCTGTCCCTCAACTTGAATGTCAGGGGTGAGTGGAGAAGTTTATGAGAGAGATAAACATACCTGAGCAACCTCTTTATCGTTTCTGCATCCTCAGCACCTACCAAGCCAATCAGACGCCTAATAAGGGCTTAGCGAAGAGAGGAAAGAATAAGAGAGGAGTGAGTGAGCGGGAAGTGAATGAATTGCATAAATGGAGAGGCTGGAACCTCCTTTAGGTCTTACCAAAGTGCTTCTATCTTTCAGAACAAAGACGATGATGAGACAATCACTAAAAGCCTGAGGAGGCCAGAGACCACGTACCGGCAAACTGGCCTAGCTCCTGGACAGGAATATGAGATATCTCTGCACGTTGTGAAAAACAACACGCGAGGCCCAGGCCTGAAGAAAGTAACAACCACCCGTGAGTATCACCTTTAATATGGCTGACACAACAACAGAGCTGATTGTAACTCATAGCATTCCTGGGTAACAGCATGCCTTCTTATATAGCACCTGTATCAATTAGCTTTTGCCACATAAGAAAAGCCTACAATTTAGTGGCTTAAAACAGTAATTACTGACATTGGTGATTTGGGGTTAGGCTCAACTGGGCAGTTTTTCTGTCTTTGACTGGGGTCACCTATGCATCTGTATGGGCTGGGGGCTGGTTGATCTAGGATGGCCTCAGCTAGGCCGATGCCTTCCTGCTCTGCTGGTCTCCCAGGCTCCAGGGTGTTTTCCTGGCCCTGCTCTGAGAGTAGCTAAACAGGCTGCAAACTGGCACAAGTATTACTTCTGCCAGAGCATATGTCAAGCCCAGTCCAGATTTAAGGGGTAGGGAAACAGATCCATCTCTTGAGGACTGTAGCTTCAACACGACAATTCAAAGTGGCATGGACGCAGGATAACTGAGACCATTGCAAACGACCTGCCAGGCCATCTAATTTAATATTACCATCAGTCCCATGAAGGAAATAGAGCAAATGTTCATGTTATTATTTTTCAAGGGCAGAGACTGAGGCTTAGAGAAGCTAAGTCCATTGAACCAATATCACATGCTTGATATCATCAGGACTATAATGTTAAGCCGGGGTCTTGTTTTGTACCTTGAATCCCATGACCACTAGCATTGACTAGGCTCTGGTTTATGTAGCATGTCAACTCTACGTCTTCAACAGAAATATACCTACATCAGTACTAGTGATGTCAGAACTTCTTGGGGGTGGAGTAGAATTTGGCACTGCTAAACCATTTGGTGGGGTAAAATAAAAATCTGAATTTGGAGTTGTTCTACCAGAAAGCAAAGTTTTAAGAGGCAAATAAGTTTAACTTTTCATTGCCATTTGGAGAAACCTCTTTATCTTTTTCAAGAGAATGCATGTCCTACCGCTCAAAGAATTGACTCTTCTTGGCAGGGGGTGTAGTTAAATCTGTTGACTAACAGAAAGAAATAGTATCTTGCATTGAAGTATTTGCACACTTTGCCTAGCTCAGAGCCAATTCATAGGATTATCTCCTTTATAAGGCAAGTGTTTTCCACCACCCTGACACTATGGCTCTGTGGTAGGTAGAAAGCAGGTACCAACAGGACAAAATCATTACAGCATCAGAGAGGCATAAAAAAGATCAAGCAAATGTTTATTTGCTCTAGAGCAGGCACACTGAGACAACAAAAAACCATTCTTTCATCGGCCCTTTTCTCTGTAAGCTAAATGTGGGAATGGCTGCTTTATTTTCTTTTTATTATAGGACAAACACCCTAATATTTGAGGTTCTGTGATCGCATCAATATCAGCACTGAGAGGCAGATATTTACCTGTTCACTTGGCTGCTACCTGAACTTTCTTTGTGTTGAAAGAACCTCAAAGTTTTGCTGCCAAAGCAGTTTTGACTCTTCCCTCTGATCTTGATCGAGGTTGTATTTACAAACCATTTTTGGCACAAGAAAGTTTTTGAGAGGCTTTTGCATATAGTGGAGAAATAGCACGGGCTTTGGACCAAACAGTTCTGAGTTTGAATTCGAGCTTCTTCACTCACCGTTACCTTGAGCAGGTTCACTTCTTTAAACTTCTGACCCACCATCTGGAAAATGGGTTTCTAATATCCTACTTTCAGAGTTGTAATGGGACTTAAGACAGAAATGACAAAGCACTGTGGTTGCCACACGGTAAGCACAGGGCCATGCTGGTCTCCCCTCTTCAAGTGTCCAGATTCAGGCAGAGATCAGTGTCCTTGACTGAATCCCAGCTTCCCTGATAAAGGGGCTGCTAAGGAAGGTGGTCGGTGTTTGGGTACCTGCTAGGCCCTGTGAGCACACAGGATAGGCAGCTTCTCTGTTGAATTATAGCATCGTTTCCATTGTGCATTTTATGGGTGTACTCTCTGTGGACTGAGACTAATGTATCAACACCTCAAATTCAAAACTGTGTAGGTGTCTCGCAGTCAGCGATGAATTATTCCTTCTTATTCTCTTTATAAAACCAAGCTCCTTTCCTTTGATGTTTCCTCAACCAATCCTGAAAAACACAAACTTAACTATTTTTAAAAATGTTATAAGAAGGAAACTTTGACTGAATACCTAGCAAGTCTTCACTTCAGGTATTTATTGAATGCCTGAAATGTTTTAGTGTTTGTGTTAAAATTATTTATGTAATGTAAAAAATAGAGTTAAGACATAAACGACAGAGTCTGACTCTATGCTGGGTATTAAGAAATGTCAAAGACCCTTTGTGTGAATGAATGAGTAACCTATTTAAAGTGAATAATACACTGTGAATAAGCTGTATAGAAATCTGTTATGGAACTGTGAGAAAATTACAGTATTAGAATATTCTTTTCCTCATTTTTATTTTTATTGATTTATTTTAGAGAGAGAGAGAGAGGAAAGGGGTGAGAGAGAGGAGAGAAACATCAATTTGTTGTTCCATTTTTCTCTGCATTAACAGGTTGTTTCTTGTATGTGCCCTGATTGAGGATTGAACCCACAACCTTGGTATAGAAGGATGATGCTCTAACCAACTAAGCTACCCAGCCAGTGCTAGAATTTCCCCCTTTAAATTGTGTTAGAACACTTCGCATGAGATTTGCCCTCTTGGCAAGTTTTTAAGTGTATAATATGATAGTTTTAACTATAGGTACAGTATTGTACAGCAGATCTCTAGGAGTTAATCGTCTTGATTAACTGAAACTTTATACCAGTTGGGGAAGAAATGCGTGTTTATCTGACTACAGCAGTGTCAAAGAAGGCTTCTTATTATGCAGTGACTGAAAACTGAGGCTTTGAAGGGTGAATAGGAGGTTTTTAGATGGAGGAGGGGCAATCTTGAGGAAAAAAAACAAAGGAGCAGTATGTGCAGAGGCCCGGAGGGGAGGGACAGCACAGTTGCTCTCTGAGCCCCGAGCACCCTGCCGTGGGAGCTCTGAAACCAATGGTGGAGAAGGCGGGACGTGAGCAACTGGGCAGGAGGAGACCAAGATGAACATACAGAGACAGGCCGCTATGACTTTCCTTCCTGAATTCTTTTCATCAAGAATAATTTTCCCCATGCTTTCAAGACAGCCCTTGGTGCCATAATTCTGATGGGGAAGTTATCAACCATCCAGGGAGTTTTACCTAATTAAAAAAAGAGAGAGAGACTAAACTGATAATTTTTAAATGCAATAGCCCCTCAGCTTGCTTCTTCAGTGGATGAAAATAATAATAACAGACTAACAATCTCCTATGAGGTAGCCTCCATGTTCCAGGACCCCTGCCTGGAAGCAAGCATTCTCTCCTTTGCTTTGCAAAAACAACAAACTTATAAGGTGGCAGTCATCAACCCTCCTTATAGCCTGCTGAACAGGAAATTGAGGCTCAGAGAGATAAAATAAGGTCGAGTGGTCAATATTACACCTGCCTGTACACAGATAGATCAGAGTGGCTCTCTCTCTCTGCTCAGCCCTGGCCCTGCCCCCGATCTCTGAAACAGCTCTGTCCTCTACCCGCCACAGGCCTGGACTCTCCCAGCCAGATCGAGGTGAAAGACGTCACAGACACCACTGCGCTGGTCACCTGGGTCAAGCCCCTGGCCGAGATTGACAGCATCGAACTCTCCTACGGGATCAAAGATGTGCCAGGTGACCGCACCACCATCGACCTCACACACGAGGAGAACCAGTACTCCATCGGGAACCTGAAGCCGGACACTGAGTACGAGGTGTCCCTCATCTCCCGCAGGGGTGACATGGTCAGCAACCCTGCCAAAGAGACCTTCACAACAGGTAATGGGCCTTCCACTGGCATCAGCGCCAGCGAAAGAGGGATGGGGGGACTTCCGTCCCCCTCTCCATTGGGGCGTCTCCCTGGCTTCTTTTATGGGAGAAAAATAGAAAGGAAATTTTTATTCCTTCATTTTATTTTCAAATATTGTACTAGTTGTTTAATTCTTCAAAGAAAAACAATACCCAAAATACCCTTCTGGAGCAAAAAGTATATGTAGCTATATTTGCACCCATAGAAGGTGCTGGTCAGACATTCTCAGACAAAAGTTGTAGTAAGAATTTTTTAATAATAGACTATAGTATATGAACAACATGAATGACAAAGATGCCTTCTAACCTCTTAGCCAATGGTATTTTTTTTTTTTGCAAATACCAAAGTGTCAATCACACATCCGAAATACATTTTTTTCAGAGCTCAGTAAGCACCATATGAGTTATCATGATTTGTTAGAAATAGAGTGATGAACAAAACAGACCAGTTAGAGCTTATTTGTAAGTTTCTGTATATGTTTTTAAAGCACGAATGAATGACTAATGTATCACACACAGTAGTAATGGGGAAAGGTCCCAACGATTTTGTTTAGATTCGTGCACCAGCTATTGAGACAGGGGTAGGGGTGATTTTCTCATTATTTTCCTCCAGTGGCAGAAACCGTTCACATCTCAGCCTGAATTGTCAGACTCCCACTTTTCTGGGGCCCGGTGCTTGCAGTACAAATGTCCCTTCCTCTCCCAAACAGGGCTGGATGCTCCCCGGAACCTTCGCCGCGTCTCCCAGACCGACAGCAGCATCACCCTGGAGTGGAAGAATGGCAAGGCAGCCGGGGACAGTTACAGAATTAAGTATGCACCCATCTCCGGAGGTGACCATGCCGAGGTTGAAGTCCCCAGGAGCCAGCAAACCACAACTAAGACCACACTCACAGGTGAGCTTCTCATCCCAGACCCAGCCAGCCCCCCGGGGACATGGCCCCATGTTGAACCCTCCAGAGAAAGAAAACTGAGAGGTTCCCAGCAATTCCTCTGGATGTCAGTGAGTCAGTCTGTAGGACATTCCAGACACTGAAAAATCATAGCCTCTGGGGACAGCTCAGGGCCATTTTTATGATCCTCTGAAAGTCTTTACGATTTGAAACTCAATGTCAACCTGCATGTTCTCTTGTAGGTCTGAGGCCAGGGACTGAATATGGGATTGGAGTGTCCGCTGTGAAGGGGGACGCGGAGAGCATCCCTGCCACCATCAACGCGGCCACAGGTGAGGCGCACCTGGAGTCCGTCCACCTCTGGGCTGGCACTAACAGACAGGGCTCAGGAGGCAGAAACCCGGCTTTGAAAGAAACAGGAGACACCCCAAGAAGGAAGGGGCCCCTAGGATCCTCTAGCCCAGATGTCTAATTCAAAAGTAACATGAGCACACCACATCTGGATGATGCCAACCCCGTTCTCTCAGTCCAGGCAGGAGAACAGCGCGTTTCTTTTCAGGAAGAAAATTGGAGCCAGACATATGAAATCTAAAACTTTTTAAAGCTTGTAACCAAGTCTATGTTTTTTGTTTTTTTCTTTTTAATACCATTGACTAATTGAAATATATCTGGCGGAGGGGTGTTCTCTTAGAACACGCCTAACTTATATTATATGCCTTGGTCATACAAAGTCTAAGTGGGAGGAATGTAGTTTAGTCAGACTTTGCTCTTACCCACTGCATCCTGAAGCCCAGCCTCTGAGTGAGGTTGGTGAAGGGGCTACCTGACTTTTTCTTCAAGTTTTTTTTTTCCCCGAAAAACTTGCAAAAAAGGAAACACTGTCCTCTATTTCTCCTCGAGCCTCCCTTCTTACCTCTCCCAGACACTACGAAGGAAAGGGAGGCTGAAGTGCAGAGGGGACATCCACCAGGATGTCCCCACTGAGCTTCCTCATTAGGCAGGAGCCAATGCTGAGCCCTCCCATTATTTTTTTTCATTGTTTTATTTTAAGATAATTGTAGATTCACACGCTGTTGAAATAATACAGAGACCTTCCCAATACCCCTTGCCCAGTTTCCCCGAATAGTAACAATTGTTTAATCATAGAACAGTCTCACAACCAAGAAACACGTTGATCCAGTCTGTCAACTTGACTCAGATGTCACCAGTTTTCCATGCACCCATCTGTGAGTGCAGATATAGTTCTATGTGATTTTATCATGTGTGGATTCCTGAGTCCCTCCCTGCAGCCAAGACGCAGAATACCTAGTTCCCTCCCTGGGATCTCTCTCTTCCTTGTTTATAGCCACGCCGCCGCCTCATTTCCTGTCCTTAACCCTTGTCACTCACTAATCTGTTCTTCATCTCTATAATTCTGTCATTTCAAGACTATATAAGAAGAATCATGTAGTTACAACCTAGAGAGATTGGCTTTTGCATTCAGTATAATTCTCTTGAAAACCATCCACATTGTTTCTTGGATCAATAGCCAGTTCCTTTTAAATGTCTTTAATTGAGTAGCATTCTGTGGTATGGGCATAGCACTATATTCTTTTCAGTCTTCCAAAATTCCAATAAGGTAATGTACGACGGCCTGTGCAAAGGTGAACACTGAGACCATTAGGTGCGTGTCCTGAAGCCACTGGCCCCTCCACAGCTGACCTGGCACCGCAGCCCAGAGCCAGCAGCCTGCCTCCCAGCCTGAAGAGTGCCGTCTCTGTGTTTTCCTCCCAGATTTGGATGCACCCAAGGACCTTCAGGTCTCTGAAACTGGGGAGACCACCCTGACCCTGCTCTGGAGGTCACCATTGGCCAAGTTTGACCATTACCGCCTCAACTACAGCTTTCCCGCGGGCCAGCCAGTGGAGGCTCAGCTTCCCAGGAACGCTACCTCCCACGTCCTGAGAGGCCTGGAACCTGGCCAGGAATACGCCATCCTCCTGAGAGCTGAGAAGGGCAGGCAGAAGAGCCGGCCCGCACGGGTGAAGGCGTCCACAGGTGAGGTCAGCCTCTGAGCTCTCTGCAGATGCTCTGTGGATTGTGAGGTTTGCAGACCCAGTAGCCTGGCTGTCTTCACATAAGAATACCAGACGGGAAGTCCTGCCACTTTCTCTACTCATGAAGCCTCTAAATGTCACTTTGGAAAAGCTGCTTAACTTTCTTTTCTCTCTTGTCAACTGATTCACCAGAGCTCCCCTGCTGGGGAATCAAGAGTGGTTTTCAGCTATTTCTTCCTAGAACTTAGAGCATCAGGACCAGTGTTTGTCCTTCGTTCCTTTTTTTTCCATTTTATGCATTTTACAGTCTTTCAAATTATTTTTTTTTGTCCTGCTCTCCTTTAGCCTAACAATGAATTTACTTTTCATTTTATTTCTTTCAAGGTGACTAGGATGTTGGTAATAATTCTTTGGTTAATTCCCATGAAATATGTTTATTCCAGGTCTTTTGCTTTTCTCTCAAGTCACCTGATGAGTTGCACAAGGTCCTTGGAATCTTCCAAAGTACCCTTCTCATTGCCTTTTTTCTCTTAGCCATCAAGAGCAAACTCTGTTTTCCCTTGGCAGCTAATCCTGACCTCTGCTGTTCCTTCTCACTCAATTTTCCTGTTCTCTGTACCAGCGGCCGCATTTTCTCAGAGGCTAAAATGAATGGAAAAAAGAAATGAATCCGTTCTTTTCATATAAAAAATATGCACATATAATTTTGGCCTCAAAATATAGATGGTGATTCTTCAAGGTTTGACAACTAATTGCCTTTAGTTTCAATTTAATTAGAAAGTACTTATTGAAACCCCATGGAATACACTGTAGTCTGCTGGTACTTGGGTCACAAGTGGGTCACGTAACTCAGCATTGTCCTTTTGGCTCCTGCACTCCTGCTCACAGCCCTCAGGGAAGACTAGACTTTCAGAATGTTAGTCGGAACTCAGACAAGGACAGGGAAGGATTGGGAGCATCAGGGGCAGCCAGAGGAAGTGTCATGGCAGAGATGTTACGCCCACCATAAACAGGAAAGAGGTCATAGTGGTGGACAGATTTGGAATGCCTTTGAGTCTTTGTCACTGATGAACACCTTCACCAACATATAACATACATCCCAAAGAATAGTCACTTAAACAAGAGAAAGGTTGGTTTCCTCCCTCATAAAGTAAACCTGAGGTTGGATGATTCAGGGATAGCACAGCGGTTCCAAATGATCAGCGGCGCAGGCTCCTTCCTGCTTTCTGTCCCACCATTGTGGGCCTCTGTTCTCAGAGTCACCTCTGTGTCCCTGTATGGCTGCCACCACATAGCCCTCACATCTGTGTTCCAGAAGACATAAAGGAGAACAAAAACAAAGTCAAAAAAGGAGTACCTACCAGATGAGTCTTCTGGGAACCTCACGACTTCTAGTCATATTTTTTGGCCACTCCTAGCTATAAATAAGTCCAGGGAAGGTAGTTTTCTGGCCGAGCAAGTTGCTGCCCATATGAAAATGTGGTTATTCATAAGAAAGAGAGAGTAGGGATATTTGGTAGACAAAAAGCAGCCTCTTCAGAGAGTCTAGAGTGAGCTCTGGTGGTCAATTCTATGGACTCTGTGCACGGACTGCTTCCCACCCAGTTATGAACTGACCATCAAGGATGCTCTGGAGAGGAGGCATAATCACAGGTGGGGGGGGGGCAGAAGCGAATCAGGAAGGAATAAATGTATGGTAGACATTTGAATGTTTCAGCTCGTTATAATGTATCAAGGGATGACGAAGAATCAGAAAAACAAAAATGGGGGAATTCCTCCTCCTCCTCCTCCTCTTCTCTCTCCCTTTGCTTTTTCCTGAGTTTGACAAATGCTTCCTAGCCCCATTCAATCATATTACCCTCTGGCTACAGCCATGTTATCTCCAATCACCCAGGCCTCAGCAGCTCAGAAAGATGGAACGTTCAAGTGAACCACAGGCTGGGATCACTTTGTCCCTGACTGAGAGCCCTGCTCTGGCATCCCAAAGGCTCATGATTTCATTCCCCAGGCATGCCTCCCTAACACTGATTCAAAGAAATCATGTTGTATATATTTAAAGACACTGTTCATTATAAGAAAAATGTGCAAAGCCCCTTTTAGTGGTTCTTTGCACATTGTCTTCATAACATTTCTCTCTAGAGCATTCTCCATAGAACTACTTTATTTTATTAAAAGGGGGGTAGATGGTTCTTTCCTTCTCCTGAATTCTGTTTTCCCAAGTCTCTTTCATTCACTACAGTCAATGATATACTACAAGTGTGCTCTGTGCTGAGTTCTGGGGATGCTAGAGCCATTAAGACACGTCCTTACTCCAAGGAACTCACCATTAAGTAAACAGAAAACCTGACACTCCACTCACTGTAATTAGGTGTACAAAGTGCTCAGCAGGAGCACAGAATTAAATGTAAGCCTTTGAGCATCAGGCTTAAAATGAGAGGAAGCTTTTGGACAGACATCCAGAGGCAAACAGGACTGTGCTGTGGAATATATAAAGAAATAGAAGTCTGGGCACTTGGCCTTGGTAAGCATGTGGGAAGGTGGGAGGGAGGGGAGGAAGGAAGGAAAGAATGGAGGGAAAGAAGGAGGGAGAGAACTAGAGAAAGGAGGGGAAAAAAGGAAGGAAAGAAGGAGAGAAGGACGGAAGGAAAGAAGGAAGGAACTATTCCTGTTAGCACTGAAAAAAACTTGTGTGTCAGGCATATTTCTCCCCACCCTCCTGTTTGCATTTGCACTCTCTAATAACCTCAGGAAAAGCCTGCCTAAAGTGGCAGCCATGACTTTGCTATGGACGGTAAGGACCAGAAGCAGAGAGGCTAGGTACAGGCACGAAGCCAATGAAGTATCTTGCCACACCAGCGTGGGGAAGGGGAAATTTCCCTTTTCCCATTAGTTAGTTCTTCTGGCTGGCCAAATAATTAAAATGACATAAGGCAGATTAACAAGAGACAATAACCAAATTTAATTATATAAGGACCAGGGTCCCACAAGGATATTGGGCCCAAGGACAAACTGGCATGGAGGCTTGTATGCCATCTTCAGCTAAGAAAAAAGGAGGGGTGGTGATTTAGGACTTCAGAGGGGAGCAAGTTCACGTGGAGAGGCAGAAGCAAACATTTGTTTGCTGGGCCGCCAACAATGGGACTCACAGAAGACTGATCCAAGGGGCCTTGCTATGTGCCTCCTTGTCTATCACACCTGGTTCAGATAACTGTGGTTATTTATGGTGATAACTAACTTCCTAGAACAGGTCCTCTATCAAAATATTTTTTGACAGCTAGGGAAAAGGTCAAAGGTTCTTCTTGAGCCTTTTGTTCCTTAAAAATAGCCAGATTAAACTAATAAATTTCCCAAAGAGGCATATTATAAGGTGGCAAATGGTTCCCCTTTACCATCTACGAGATGTTGGGAATCTACCGATTTAAAGCTGGCACAGCCAGAAACTCCTGCAGGCCAGCTGGTCAGCCCACCATCTGCACAGATTTCCCAGGCCCACTGGCATTGTTCAGAGGGTAGATGCCAGTGCACAGCTGTAAGAGAAGGACAACAGCCTTTTCATAAAGAAATGCCGAGACACTGAGTGTGGAACTAGACGAGGGTAATACTGGTCACCTTGGGCAGTAAGCACACAGCGTGTCATCTGCCACTGAAATGTAGAGTCGGCATTTATTATGGGGAGCCTCTTGGTCCCCACCTCAGCTATTGTCTGCTGAATTTTTATTAAGATCATTCTCTCTAGTTTTATCATTCTTATCTGTTTTCCTTTAACTGACCTATGGATTGCATTCATTGAAGTTACACCTTATCTGACTGGCATTTGTTCAGAGAAGGGGTGCGGCTGGGCCACCAAGAGCAGCCACTACAGAAAGACACAGTGTCGCTCACTAAGTGTACACTGATGCTCTTTTAGGATTCACCTAGCCAAAATGGAAGAACAGCCAAAAATGTTCATGGAAGTAGCATTACCATGATTATTATTAATTACTGAGCAACCTAACATTAGGTAAAAATTCCTCTATTAACCATGTGAGCAGATGAAGGAGGGGCTGGGGGACACTGTAGGGTAGTGTCCGTGGCACATAAAAAAAAATTGATTCAAAGAGAAAAGATGGGTCTTCTCAGGAAGAGACGTTTTTCTATTGTGGACTTTCTCTCCTCTCTCCATCCATCTTTTTTTGTCTGTTTAATAGACAATCCGTAATCACCTCCTCCCTGCCCTGTTAGTTGAAATCCCAGGTAGGTCACTCTAGTATCTCTTACAACATGGTACCTGGTACCTGAAATTTCTTTTATGGAAAATAAAAAGGTAGGGTTTTATGTCAGAATTAAAGAGATAGCTTTAGAAGGTAGAGACAAAAGACAGTGACTTAATTCACATAAAGGGGGAAATTGTCAATGTCAGCTAAGTTGCTGACCAGAAGTTTTGATAGCCGGAGGAGAAAAAAGAGGGAAATGGGACAAGAAGGATGTGGAGCGGTTATGAGCCATAAGATTAATTCCCTTATCCTTACCATTTGCTTAGATTGGATTTGTCCAATGTCTTTATACAAGAGGCCTGCTGGAATACTTTACAAGGATGTGATCCTGACGGTAGCTGTGCTTAAATCCCAAGGTCAAGGAGACAATTGTTATATCTGGACCACTGCTCCTGGGCTCACAAGGGCCAGTAGTTTTAAGGGTGGTTGATTCTCCCTTTCTTTCACCCAAACTACATATAGGTGGTCCTCGGGTTATGACACAGTTCCATTCTTACGACAGTGACATAACCCTAATTATGGTGTAAGTCAAAACAGACCCCAGCCTAAATCACTTACCTATCCTAACACAGTTATAAAATCATAACGTAGAACATAAAAACACAACTAAGCCACAGAAAAAGGAAAACATAAATATACAGTACTGTACGCTGTACTTTAGTAACAGAAAAACAAATAATTATTATAAAAAATGTTTCTTACCTTTATTCCTGTGGTTGGCTTGCACACTGGAAGGGGCATTGGAAGGTGAGAGAGAGGGACCTGTTGGGAGGAAGGAGCTGGAGAGGCAGGAGAACCTGCAGCAGGTGCTGGAGATACTGGGTCAGGTGGATCAGGATTGCCTAAGGAACACGCAGGAGACGCTGGAGATGATTGTACCTGTACTACAGGTGTTTCATCTCGAGAAGCAGCTGATGTAGAGGGTACAGGATCTGTTGCAGGCCTCTCTACTTTCTTAAAAAATTATTGCAGGCTAGTCTGGGAGGTTGATGACTTCTTTTCTTCCAAAATTTGCCTATAGCATTGCAAGGCATCTGTAACAGCTCTGTAGGCCTCACTGAACCTGTCATCGCTGGAGTCCTCAGCCTGAAATTTTTCCAACCCATCATCTACCATAGAAAAACCTTCTGCGAAACCCTTGGTAGTAAATCTCTTGCCAGCTTTATGGCCTAGTGCTGTTTTCTCCCCCTTGGCAATATAGGTTCTGTTAGGCATATACTTCCAAAAAAGACCTGTCTTATCCACATTAAACACTTGTTCAGCACAGTAGCCCCCCTCGTTAAATAATTCAGCCAACCTGTTAGGATATTCGCTTACAGCCTTCTCATCCTCACTAGTAGCTTCACTCTGCACCTTAAGGGTATGCAAGTTGGCATGAGCTTTGAAACACATGAACCAACCCCTACTAGCCACAAACTCTTCACTCCCTTCCCCCTTTTCACTTCTTATTGCCTCAAACAATCGTTTAGCCTTCTCCTGAATCAACAGTAGACTGACTGGTCTATGGTGCTGATGCTGCTCTTCCAGCCACAAAACTAGCAATCTTTCCATCTCAATCATTATGCCATGTCACTGTTTAGGAATCACAATCAATTTCATAGGGGTTGACTTTTTTACCTGCTCTAGGATATGGTCTTTATCCTGGATAATTGTCCCTGCAGTAGAGCAACTAAGGCCCAGGATGTGGCCGATGCTCATCGCTCATTCTCCCTTTTCTGATCTCTTTACAATGTCTAATTTCACTTCCATCGTGATGGCTTTCCTGTTCTTTGAAGCACTACCATCTGAAGACCCTGACTTTTGTTTAGGAACCATGACAAGGGCCCAAAATCACCAAACAAAGCAACACAGACAGAACACTTGCACTTTGAACAGTCCAAAATGGCGTAGGTAAGCCTTCCGGTGGACACCAACACCCTCACTCATACGCACGTTACCGCGTACTCTTCTGCCGCGTGCAGATCAACTATTTCAGCCACCTATTCCATAAGCACGACACTAACGGCATAAACTGAAACACTCAAGTCTGAACTTTTTTAAGTATTTTATGGGCTGAGCTTCATAAACTCGGAACATCACAGGTAGAGACTGTCATAACCCGAAGACTCCTCCTGTACATCACTTTGAGTTTGGGGTCCTCTCTTTCTCAACTTCTGTGAGGCCTTTGATGTGCACTTCAGGATACAAATTTGGGCTCCATGAAGAGTCCATAAAATGTAGTTCAAGATTAGGTACCCCAAATACTTTCTGAAATGGGCCAGATAGTATTTCGGGCCATATAGTTTCAGTCACATGACTCAACTGTGCCTTCAAAGCACAAAGCAGGCCCCTGTTCTAGATCAAACAAGATGTAAAGACATGTAAACTTTGCCAATATGCAACAATGAGAACATTCCCCAGAATTTGGGTAAGTCTGAATGAAATAGATTCTTGAAAAGAAATGTTTTTGCCTTCTGAAAAGATATCTCCAATCCAATTGCAAACTAAGATTTGCAAGTTGGATGCCTGCTTTAATGGACATGCAGAGCTCACCTGAAGTTAGCAACCAGTATGAAACACAAATAGAGAGAAAAAGAAATTTGTTTTTCATGAACTCAAAGCAAATCTTCCTCTGTTGTTTGCAGGATCCATTTCCAGAGAAAGCCCTTTCTTCCTAGGTCATGCCAGGTCCATTTAAGCTCAGCCCTGGGCATATACTCACCCTGAAGGCACATTCAGACAGGAGGATGTTTACTGTACTTACACGGTGGGGAGATGAAAGGTGATGGCACATTCCACAGTGGCCATTTCTCCCAGGGCTTCAGTCCTTGTTTCTATCCGCTAAGGGACGGTTTTGCAAAGACTCACCTCCCGCTCAGTTCATTGCTACTTGCACTGTGTTCATTTATCCCTCAGCTTCCTGAAGTGGTTCATGTCAACTGATCTGAGCCTTGGATACTGAAAAAAATTCCAACACAAAGATATGATAACACAGAGGAGATGAAGGAAGCATGAAAAGGAAGGAAATCTCAGAGAAGCCAATTTTCTCGAAATGTAGAAGGCTGGGCAGCCCAGACCAAGGGTCCAAGGAGTAGCCAAAGGCCGTTCCTTCTGATCTCATCCTTATGATGATAGACATTTTCCAAAATGAAAACTGAAGCCCAGAGCAGTACTAACAGATGCGTAGGGTTTTCTAAATACACTGGTCAATAGGAAAATACCATTTCCAAATAAAAAACATAAATACACAACAAGGCAAAATAAGCATTATATTAATTTTTCTGTTGGGGTGTTTATAGTGACAGCACTGTCCAGGGGTGCAGTCAGCAACACACAGCCGTCCGGCCCCCAGCATCAGTGACCAGTTTGTCATTTCTGGGTTCCCAGGAGGAAAGCATTTGGAGGAATGGTTTGACTGACCCCATCTCTGTCATTATTCAGACCACACCCCTGGACTGGGAAACCTCACCTTGACCAAGGTTGGTTGGAATGGCCTCCACCTCAACTGGACCACAGCTGACCAGGCCTATGAGCACTTTGTCATTCAGGTGCAGGAGGCTAATAACGTAGAGGCAGCTCAGAACCTCACGGTGCCTGGCAGCCTGCAGGCTGTGGACATCCCAGGCCTCAAGGTCGACACCCTTTATAGAGTTACCATCTATGGAGTGATCCAGGGATATAGAACACCGATGTTCTCTGTCGAGGCCTCCACAGGTACCTTCCCTCTCTGTCTACATCTTCGGGTTTCTTTCCCAACAGGAGACTGCCCAAGGATAATCAGACTCAACCTGTTTTTGAATGGCCTTGTTCTGTCCCCAGTGATAGTGCTATGGTGTGTAGGGATGGGGAGCCATCAGGCTGTACAACTCCAGAGCCAGCTGTCACACTGCACCCCACATGGACAAGACCCTTTGGAGTTCTGCAGAGCCCAGCCTGGGGACTATGCACACAGCCCCAATGGCAGGGACCTTTAGCTTTACAAACAGGCTCCCTCCTGGTAAGGGAAGTAAAAGCATTTTATTTAATAAGAAAACAGTAATCTCCTTCTCTACTGGAGGTTAGCAATTCTTAATGAAATACGATAACAAATATTTTCCTACCCCTTACCCGTTTGCTCTATTTTATAAATTTAGGAAGCTGCATGCTATGCATTTCTCTAAGGAAAGTCACTTTTTTTTCAAGTCATATATGGCTTCCTCTTGTGTTGAAGAGTCCCTGGATCTCATGTGATTTGATAATTAAACTGGTTCTTTGTCCTTCTCCAGGGGAAACTCCCAGTTTGGGAGAGGTCACCGTGTCCGAGGTGGGCTGGAACGCCCTCAAGCTCAGCTGGACTGCTCCGGAAGGAGCCTATGAGCAGTTTTTTATTCAGGTGCAGGAGACTGGCACAGTAGAGGCAGCCCAGAACCTCACAGTCCCCGGAGGACTGAGGTCCGTGGACCTGCCTGGGCTCAAAGCAGCCACTCGTTATAATGTCACCATTCGCGGGGTCACTCAGGACTCCAGCACAACCCCTGTCTCTGTTGAAGTCTTGACAGGTATTCTAAACTCATTCATCCCCTCGCTTCCTCTTGTTGTCTGTGCTCACGAGGGACCAAAGTTCTTCCCCGCTATAAACTGGGTTCGGCCCCTACCACCTTGCAGAAAACTGGCGAATCACCATGCTTCTGTCCAAATGTCATATCCCTTATATGGCCAGGTCCTCGTGGTAACACAGTAGCCAGTTCCATGGAAAATTCCACCTACCCTTCCCTCATGAAAATGAGAGCTGACTCTTCTTTCAGAGAGAGTCTCAGTGATAATATTTAAGAAGTTGGAAAGCGCTATTCGCAAGTGGAAAAAAAATTGGGCTTGGGCTGAGCTCATTTTAAGAACATACCAAAGAATTCCCCAAAGCCCCATTTGTGTGTCAAAAATGGAAGTTGTGAACAGTTCCTCCAACTATCTTTCATTCCCCAAGGCCAAATAGAAAAAACCCTGGCTTTCGTGCCAACAGTTTGAGTGAGCTCACAGCTGCCCGTAAATAAATCGCGCATCTGTAATCCACGCTCACCAGACAACTCATCCCAACTCTGGCCAAAGTGCCATCTTACCTGACCTCCGAAGTGCAACTGCCTTTTTCAGTAACTCAGCTACTCTGTGTCTTGTGCAGAAGAGGTTCCAGATCTGGGAAACCTCACAGTGACCGAGGTTGGTTGGGATGCGCTCACACTGCACTGGATCGCCCCAGATGGGATCTATGAGCAGTTTTTCATTGAGGTCCAGGAGGTGGGCCAGGCCGAAGATGTTCACAATGTCACCGTCCCTGGCAGCCTGCGCTCTGTGGAGATCCCAGGCCTCCGCGCTGGTACCCCTTACACAGTCACCCTGAACGGCGAGGTCAGGGGCCGCCACACTCGACCCCTTGCACTGGAGGTCGTCACAGGTATATGATCCTTCTCTCAGGCTGGGGACGTGACTGAGCCCGCCTGTGTTGCAAACCGAGAGAATTCCCACGGGGTGGGAACCTATCGCAGAGTTGTTGAGAGGCAGCAAGAAAACAAGCTGTTACTCAGGGAGGGTCGGGTTGGAATTCCACCTTCCTGGCTGAATATTCTTGGAATATCATCTTACATCTCTGAGCCTTCTTTTCTCACCTTCAAACCCAAGCTAACAGCCCTACCTCCGAACACTGTCATGAGCAGTGAATGAGATCATGGAAGTGCCTAGCACAGTGCCCATCATATAATAAATACTCAATAGCAAATAGCGACACATCAGAACAAAAAGCAGCAGACACGTAGCTAGGGCGGTGGCATGAGAGCAGGCCTTTCTAGAAAAATCTTACCGTCAGTGGCCTCACTCACTAACTGCCATCCAGCTCATAGTCAGAGCTCGGCAGAATGACCTTTGAAATGATCTAGTCACCTCCTAAAATGATCAGGTCTCTCTCTTCTCAGCAGACCCTCAAGGCAGGAACATTGCTAAGAAAGGACAGTCATATTTGACGTTGATGTTTTTTACTCAATTTGGGGAGGAAAAACAATTCCTCTCCATTTGTCCCCTGAAAATATGCTGGTCCATTTGTTAGAGAAAACTCCACACTCTTTATGAGGTTTCTGTAAATGTCTTTAAAAGGGGCTGTGGGAAAATAGGCCAGATATTTTGGTAGAAGGGTTTTTATGAGTTGTAAGCCCATGACATTTCCTACATATTCTGTTTTGATAGCACCATCCAAATAATCTGATTCAAGAAATTGTTTTTCTTGCTCGTATATATAATAGTAACTGTTTTGTTCTTTATATTTGAATCCCAATTTTCTAAATCAGCAATAACAACTACATTACATTTCCTTCCTACACTGTAGAAAAATAAATAGTGGGCCCTGTTCTGCACCATTTACCAAGCAGTAGTCACTTATACTTAACAGGGACCCTCGCTGCACCCTAAGGACCTTACTTCGTAACTTAGGCATTCTTCATTCAGACACCAAGTACTAGTAGGAGACCGTGGGAGGGAAGGAACCAGGCCAAGAATCCAGTACAGAATCTTCGATCCCTGCAAGCTGAGAAAAGTCCAGAGATGCAACATCAGACTTGTTCAAACCTGAGGCTTTATAAACCCGTTGAGACAGCATGTGGCCAGCAATGTGACGCACTCTCTCCAAGGTCAAGTAACGACATGAAGCAAGAATTCTCGCCAATATCACCAAGAATCCTCAGGTCAGCTAATGCTCTGAAACCTGGCTCCCTGATGGCTTCTAGGGCACAAGTTATAGAGACTGATATCACTAGTTATGGTGACTGACGGAGTCAGGGTCATGGGCTCTACTGATTGGTCAGGACCAGGGTAGGGGGCTAGTTGATCATTGATTGCATCTGGTCCTGAGGTCAGCTATGGCATTGTTCTATATGATCTTCAAAGGATGTGGTCAGTAGAGTCGTTCCACCCTCATAGGTCTAGGGCTGAAACATGACTGAGGTCAAGAGGTTATCTTTAGTTTGATGGAAACCCTGGTCCCTTGATCAACAACACCTGAAGGTTTGTTCTTTAGGGGAAGTCTGGTGCCGACCAGATCCTAACTGTCCTGAGGGCTTACTGAGAAGGGA
The DNA here is from genome assembly GCA_037038555.1 of Rhynchonycteris naso. Taxonomy (NCBI): domain Eukaryota; kingdom Metazoa; phylum Chordata; class Mammalia; order Chiroptera; family Emballonuridae; genus Rhynchonycteris; species Rhynchonycteris naso. The sequence goes on from CM072996.1 coordinate 18,804,788, forward strand.
GTGGACGGCAGTACGTGCCTACATGTGAAGGTAGAAGGGTCTGGCTGCAGGGAGGCGAGTGAGTCACGGTGCTATTAGACAGGGCAAAGCTGGCTTGAATTAAGGAAAAAGTCATATGAAAGAAACGAAGTTTCTGTGCAGTTACAACATCAAAACAATGAGGTATTTGTTAGGCTGCCACTTCTCAGGCACTCTCCATGTGTCAGGTAGGATACGCAGAGGTTTATAAATGGGGTCACTCGGTCATCACACGGCCCAGTGAAATGGTACTGTCAGCTCCTTCCGAAGGTGAGGGAGAGAGGCTCGGAGATGAGTTGGGTGACATGCCAACATTACACAGCTAGCGAACATCACTGTGGAGTTTCAACCAGGCCCGCTGCCTTCAAAGCCTGCACTTTGAACCATTCCTACTTCCCCTGTCCCGACCCGCAATCCCTCCTTTTCCAATTGTCCTGGCTGTGCCCGCTCAGTGACTTCCCGCTGGGCTTGCAGTGGTCCAGACGGCATGGCTGTCTCAGGGACAAACCATGCAGACATTCCCTATGTGACCATATTCAACTCCTGGAAAAAGAGGGAAAAAAAGCTGTGGTCAGGTTACTACAGTTCAGATCGGAAGTATCCAGAGACCAGGAAGGAACACACACACACACACAATTCTCTCACCGCTTTCTCTCTTCCCCGGGCTATGGGACCTTTGTTTCCTCATTTTTCACTTACGGAACTGACAAATGCCTCTCTGTCCTTCTTCAGAGGAGCTCCCCCAACTGGGAGACTTAGCAGTGACCAGGGTTGGCTGGAATGGCCTCTACCTCAACTGGACCGCAGACGACCAGGCCTATGAGCACTTTGTCATTCAGGTGCAGGAGGCCAACCAGGTGGAGGCGGCTCAGAACCTCACTGTGCCCGGCAGCCTGCGGGCTGTGGACATCCCGGGCCTCAAGGCCGCCACCTCTTATAGAGTTACCATCTACGGAGTGATCCGGGGATATAGAACACCGGTGCTCTCTGCCGAGGCCTCCACAGGTACCTTCCCCTTTGTGCCCGTGCTCTCTCCCAAGGTTCCCCTTTCTCTCCGGGAGTTCAGGGAGTGGGCGTCTCTCCACGTCTGAATGGGGCCCGTGCGCCCTGCTGCTGTCTGTGCATGGCCAGAGACCTCCCTACAGGCTGTGCCTCGGTCCAGATGCCTTTGCCCTCTTGAGAATGAACAATATAGATGCCGCCTTTTCTGACCTTCCGCTTCCAGCCTCTCCCAGGCTGTGTCTAATTTTACGACTCCACCTCTCATCTCTGTTGAATGCCAGCTTGCTGTTTCAGAAGACAGCCTGAAGGCTTTACTTCTCCTCCCGGTGCTTGTATATAATGGAAAGCTGATCCCCCCCACACACCCCCATGAGTTCTGGTGGAAACAGGGTATTTACTTTAGAGAGTCTTTTTGCTAGTTGGAAATGGTGGGAAACAGTGGGAAATAGTTCTTTACAGTCCCAAAGCCCTCCAGGGTATGGGCACTGTTGTTCTTGCATTTTTAAAAAGCATTTTAATTTAAATATTTCTTTTAAATACACTGAGTATAATAAGAGAACTGAATTACCCTCCTCTGGGCAATTCTCTCAGATACTGAGTCATTGTTAAAACACCAAATTAGCAAATAGCTAGACCAAAAGGGGAGGGAGAAAAATCACATAATTATGACTGGAGACTGTAGCAAAGAAAAAGCCATTCATTAACAGAAGTACACGCAGCAGCCTTTGAAGCAAGGAATGTCCCAGGCTAGGAATGTCAGAGCCCGATGCCCTTTTTGCTCTTTTAATCAAGAATTGCTCCCTGGTCTGTTGGCCTTTCGATGGCACCGTCCCCGCTCAGACCCAGGAGGGTGCCTTCTAGCTTACTCATCGCCCTGTTGAGTGACGAGGTGTTCAGTGTCTCCCTGGGAGCCTGTTAGAGAGCGGAGCCTTCCAGCAATGTTTTCCAGTGTTCATCTTCCTCTGGGTCACCCTTGGTCTGAAGCTTGGCAGAGGTTATGTTGTCTGGTTTTGCAGATGCCTGCCCCATTGTTTGATAATGATTGCAGCTAAACGTGCCTGCAACCCTACATGGCCTAGGTGGTCCTACCAAAACCACAGCTTCGCATTTCAGCCTCAATCAGTTAAGTGACACATGCATTTTAGTAACTAACATACAGCACAGACACCGCTGAGTGAATAGGGACACTGAGATGCCTAACAATGGGGGTGAGGCTGCCCTGGAGATACCTGGAGCTCCTGTCAGCTCACATCCACAAGCCCTCCCTCTGCAGAAGGCGGAGAGGTCACCCTCCCCTTCTGAACTGTCCTGCAGATCTTGTGTTTGGGTGTCTCAGTATTTTTATGTTTTCTTTTTCTTTTCAGTGGTAGCAACATTCTTGCTTCTGATTAGTCAGTATGAGGAGAGCAAGGGCCATAATCCCATCCAATCTGTTGGGATAGAAGGCCTTTGCCCTCTTTGCCAGAGAGACACTGTTAGCTTTTCAAACCCTGCCTCTGCCTGCCCTCTGCATGTATTATGCCCATGGCTCGGAAAAACTCAGGTTGGACCATCTCCAAGACAAAATGTTATTTCTTGGCTGAACAAGGTTGCCTGACTACCTTGCCTTGGCTCAGCACTCCTGGTTGGCAAAGCAATACTGGCCTTCTTGGACCACATAGAAAGCAGTTAAGAGAGGACAAGCTATTGTAACAGAATATGAGAACAGCCTTGTCTGGTATATAAAGAAATGACCAAGAATTACGCAGACAAGTTGCCGATTTCCTTCAAGTCACATAGTCAGAAGCCTCCAGGTACCATCTTGGGAGGGGACTGGCATCAGAATTATTTGGTCTTCATTTGACTAGATGAGAGGTTGCTCAGAGCAAAGGATGCCGGCCGGGGGAGGTCTCCTGCGTGCAGTCCAAGACACTGGAAGCTACTGGCACTCGAATCTTTTGACTGATGGCCAGCGTCTCTGAGGTGGGGCTCCCAGAAGCCTCTGGGCTTAGGCACAGAAGGGCCAGCCTCATAATTCAGCATGTCTTCTCACACTCCACATCTCAGCCAGCCTCATCCTGTGTGGCAGCTCCAGAGCAAGGAACTCTAATCGCCACACCTTTCCTTCTGTATTTTTCTTTTAACAAAGCCCCTTTTCCTCCGTCATTGGCACGGATGGGTAACACTGCTCCCTTATGCCATCACCCCTCAGGTGGCAAATCTTTCCACCCAGCTGCAGCTCTATTAACAACCTCAACATTAAAACTCAGCCAAATGATTAACTCAAATTTATTTCTTTCTTCTCTCCTACTTTATTTTTTCTTTCTTTTTTTTTCAGCTGAAGAACCTGAGATTGGAAACTTAAATGTTTCCAACATAACCCCTGAGAGCTTCAATCTCTCCTGGACAGCTACCGAAGAAGCCTTCGAGACCTTTACCATTGAAATTATTGATTCCAATAGGTTACTGGAGACGATGCTATACACAATCTCCGGTGCTGAGCGAATGGTCCACATTTCAGGGCTACGCCCTGGTAACGATTTTATTATCTACCTCTCTGGACTCGCTTCCAGCATCCGGATCAAAACCATCAATGTCACAGCCACCACAGGTACACGTTCACCCTCCCATGTCTAACGCCCTCTCTCTCCAGGCTCTGGTTTGCAGGGTGAAGCCGCTCCTTCCCGCCCACTCAGGTGCAAGACACAGTGCGGTAATTCGTCCGCAGTGCCCGGCCAGAGTACTGTCTAACATAACTCTCTCCCAACAGTGACCCAAGTGGTGGATTTCCATTGAGTCTCTTGCCTGACTGATCACTGATCAGGACATTTGCAGCATAAAATGTAGTTTGATCGCCACAGAGAATCTGGAGGGGAAAAAAAAAAAGGCATTTTCCCCTTCAATAACAACAACAAAAAAAGCCATAATGAGCATTGACCCTGAGTTGGAAAAAAATCTACATCAATCAAAGAAGTCTTAGAAATCATACTTTTGTTATCCTGGTATCTTTGTCTTCCTAGTGCCCTTGACCTTCAAATACGCAAATATTCTGATGATTTCATAAAATTGTGTTGTTGTTATTTTTAATTGGGAAAGCAATGAGAAAGAGCAGATCCCTCATCTGGTTAATGCAGAAGAAAACTATGCCATTCAGAACACCCCAATTCCAATGCCAACTATGAGAGGAAAGATCAGAATGTGCTGTCTAGTCCCCAGAACAGCGAATGGTAGAAAATAGTCATGTTTAAACAAGGAGCTTGATTTGCAGAAGGGTTCCCAGCTCTCACTTTAGATCTGTGGTACCCATGCCATCCCGACTAGAGCACACGTTCTATGGCATGCAGCAGAAGAGAGGACCCTGTAGGGATTGAGAAAGGAGAACCTTTCCCATTCAAAATAGCATCCTTAGCACATTTGGGACGACCCTGTCTCTTGACAGATAAAAAGTAAGGCCGCAAACTAGGGAAAGAAAAGTTATTTGTGGAATAAACACAGGAAAATTTTTTTTCTTGTAGTTCACAACCTCATATTCTGGGGAACTCAAGAAAAGTGTAGACATCATAGCACCAAAATGACCTATCAGATAAGTCACCCATGGTTGAGGGCAGGTCTGTATTCATTCTGAGTAAGACTACCAGCTGTTGTCAGGGTGGTCCACAGAAAAGTCAGAGGGCCAGCCAGGTTAAAGAATAACAAAACCTAGGGAAGAAAATTAGCCAGCCATATGTATTTATTTCTGATTGCTCAGACTGGTTTCCAACAAAGCAATTCCCTCACCAGAGGGTAAAGTCTAAAACATTACGGATTTAGTCATATGTGTGTGGATTTGGACCCTGTAAAAGTGTTTGGAATTGATATGCCTTCCTATTGTATTTTCTCCCAACTTTAGTAGCCATACCTCTCCTTAGCCACCTCCCTATCTCAAATGTGAGCAGGGGCAGTGTGTCCCTCTCATGGGAAGCTCGGAAGTCTGCCTTTGGTAGCTTTCTTATAAAAGTTAGGAACTCTGGCCACCTCTGGGAGACAGCAGTACATTGTTTGCCTCCAGCCACTCGTAGTCCTGTTCTCGCCAACCTCAGAGCTTCTTCTAATTACACCGCCCACCTTCACGGGCTGACTGGTGGGTGGCGTACTCACACCCTGATACTCCAACCAACCACAGCGATTTCCCATGATGTATTCTTCACTCTCCATTGAACTTCCTTTGAGGAGCATTCCAAAAAAAAAAAAAAAAAAAATCACTCACTCCCCATTTTTCATCCTCCTAGATCCTCCGGATCTTTCTCAAATTTGATAAACCCACCCAAATCACAGCTTTAAAAATTTTAAAAAAAAAACACACAAAAACTCTCACCCCAAATTAAGGACCTTCAATGTCAACCTCTTTTTCCTAAATAACCCACTGACATCTGAAGTAGCTGTTTGTATAGTGTTAAACCTGACTTGTTCTGGTTGAATTTCTAAACCATTCTTTCATCTGATCTTGAATAATCCTTTCCAGTTCCTCCCATGACCGTCTATCTGCCTGTGGTTTTTCTAATCAGAGTGTGCCTGTGTCGTATTCAAAGAGGTGTACGCATGCCCATTTTTGTTCCTTGGTCAGAATGCTCAACGTTCTCTTTCTCTTTATGAAGATTTTAAAAGTGGCGCCACTAACATTCAGAGGAAAGACCCTAAAATGCACCCCAGGAACCATGTGAGGGGACCCAAAGCTTTCATCTTGTCCTTGAGACTTTCATTTGCCTGCATTCCCTACAAGCGGACTGCTCTTTTTTGACATTTTTACTCTATCAAGCATGTTTTGTCATCCTCTGAAATCCATCACAAAGGGTCAGAGTCTTCCTTTCATCCATCATCTTGTCCAAATCTTGGTGCGTGTGGTGAATATTCAGCACCTTAACTTTTTTGACAACGTCTGTCTTTCCCAGAAGCAGGCAGCATGGGAAGGCATTGTTTCAAAGGGTTAGAAGTAGTGGGAGGAAAATGTCCCCAGCTTGCATGGAACGCTAACCGCCGTTCTCTTCCTGGGTTGTTTGTCCTTGCATCTCACTTTTCAGCTTTGTTGCACCCTATGGGAGACAGCTGGCAGTAAACCTGACCTTGACAAGCCAGGTCTTATTCAGCATGGTGAATAAGACCTGCCGGTCTCTGTCTAGTAGCATGAGAAGAGTCCTAACGTGCATCCTTAATTCGGGAATTGCTTCCACAGCCAAACCTAGGACAAACAGAGTCCCACTTGGAGGATTTTACATTTTGTGGGGTTGAGGTAATTTGCCAATGCTGTGGCTGAAAATTATACCATCATTAGCTTCCCAGACTGACTGCTAAGGAGGAAATCCGTTACATAGGGCTACAGTCTGCTTCTGAGCCAGAGCCTTTTTGTTCCAAGAGACCTACTGGCCTCGAGTTATGCTGTGCAATTGTCCAGATAAAGTTTATCCGAATGAGTCCCTTCCTTCCTGCAAATGCAGTAGCTGCAGCAAAACAACTCCAAGTCCTTAGGAGGACTGGTCTGCTCCCTCCCAACCCTAAGTCCTCACTCTCGTATCTCAGCCTTCCAGGACGACAGCCTCTCTCTAAAGTACAGCCTGGCTCGAACTTACTTTAGTGTTAATTTTATTTGATAAAGGTGCGTTTAGAAGATCAGACCATATACCAATTGAAAGTAACAAAACAGGCCCCCTTACTTTCTTTTATTTTTAATTTATTTATTCATTTTAGAGAAGAGAGAGAGCAAAATAGAGAGAGCGAGAGGGGGGGAGAGAGAGAGAGAGAGAAGGGGCGAGGAGCAGGAAGCATCAACTCCCATATATGCCTCAACCAGGCAAGACCAGGGTTTCGAACCGGCGACCTCAGTGTTTCCAGGTCGACACTTTATCCACTGCTCCACCACAGGTCAGGCCAGGCCCCCTTACTTTCAAAATGAGTTACTCTCATCACTGATTGTCTAGAATATAAGGGACAAAAGAAACATAAACTCTGTGGGACCATCCCATCTTTCCAAATGATCCAATAAGTGAATTTCCTAATTGGAAAAATGCAACACCCAACTTCAAGGTTTTCTTTAATGTATGCATACACAAGGGCTTTTTAAATGAAAGCCATTTTCCCATGTATAGTATTTGGGGTGAGGTGAAGGTTTTCCTATGGTGTATATACATTTGGGTGTCTAGATGCTATCAAGAATTTCTCTCATATGGATATTAACCTTTAATTTGTACAATCCAAATAGATATACACAATACTAAGTAAGGAAACTTCAAAGTAAACCAGTGTGGTCCTGAGTAAGTTTTAAAAAAAGGAAACTTCAAAGTAGATTTTCTAAGGCATTCTCAGTGGCACACCAGCTCCTTGAGATGTTCAAAGAATATTCCTCATAAAGGTTATCCACTGATCCTTTTCAGTAAGTTTATGAAATGCTAGGCTAAACAAAATTAAGTAGGTTTCTTTACAGACCGGACATTTCCGAGCTTTCAAATGCTAGCATGTTTTGCAAATCTGAGTGATCGTTTTCAGTGTTTACTAGACATGCTTCAACAGGAAGCTGTCTTTCCCTGGAATATCTCACTGAGCTAGTGCCCCATTACAAACCTTGGAGAATGTCCCCTTAATACCCTTTGCATTAATCCTATCTACTGCTCTTATGGCCTATTGACTTTTCTTCATACATGACTAGCAAATGGTCCTGTCTACACTTAAAAAGAACACAAATCCATGCCTATAGCTAAAGCAATGGAGCCTTTTATCAAGCATTTGGAGGGATTGATACTGTCATGTTCTAAGACTACATTCAGCAGAGATCCACCACTTTCTTTAATAATGTCTCTCTCTTTCTCTCTGCCCGTGTTCCTTCCCCTTCAGAGCCAGAGCCACAGTTGGGCATGCTAATTCTTAGCAATGTTACTTCTGACAGCTTCGACGTGTCATGGACCACTCGAGCTGGCCCTTTTGCAAAGACTGTTATCAATGTTAGCGATTCTCATGCGCTGCATGAGCCCCAGATGTTCACAGTCTCAGGAGACGCACAGCATGCACATGTCACCGGCTTGGTGGAGAACACTGGCTATGACGTTGTTGTAACAGGGACCACCTGGGCTGGGGACCCCACCAGACCCCTCACTGCCTTTGTCATGACAGGTACTCATTTCAAAGGTTCTCACTTGTCTCCTTAGAATTCTGAGATGGGAAAAAGGGGGGAAGGCGATAGATATTCTATAGAGAAACTTAACCTAAAATATAGTCTTCACTCCGTATCTAGACTTCTAAGTGAAGAGAGAGCAGGTACTGTTGCAAAGAGGGATCTTTTGCAGCCACTCTTAGGAAATGGAGACAAAAAAGTCAACAGTTGAATAAAGCTTCCACAGATTTCCATGCTCAGTTTTATAGGCTGTCTGTTCCACAGTTCGGAGAGTCTGGCCAAAGAGTGAGTTCTAAGTTAATAAAGGCCAAGGGCAGGAATTTCGTCCATAAATCATGCTGCTATGTAAGGCAGTAAGTCCATAAACCACCTGCCCTAGAAATATAATAACTATCTTTTTCTAATAAAAAAAGACTTCTTTATAACAGATTAATGAAGACCCAATTTAGGATGGCAGATAAATCCCAAGCCTAATCAAGCCATACCCACTCATTAAACTTCTATCTAACTTCTCTTTGAATTACGTAAAGTGGTTTCCTATTTCCTTTCCTGAGATCATCCTCAATCAATGGCAAAGGCTGCAAATAAGTGTTGATTTACCCAGTAGCTGGTCTGAAAAACAGGAGAACCTACTTTGCCATCTGGTTTTCACATTAAACCAGGACTCTTCTGAAATCTAAGTTGCTGTAAGTAAGATCTGTTAATAAGTCCAAGTACGTATTTAATTGGAGGCAACACAGTGTCTTACAAGAGGGAGGATTTTGAGATCAGGCCTGAGGGATCCTCTCCCACATATTTTAGTGCATAACTTTGGTGGTTCTTAGCTTCAGTGAACCCCAATTTCCTTGTGTGTGAAGAGAGGACACAACAGGTCCCTCTGGCAACCTCATCACAGGAACTAAGTGGATATGATGAAACTTAAGTGCCCGGCATCCAGTTGGTGTTTTACAAATGCTGGGTCCTTCCTGCTTTCTCTCAACATTATGAGGCAAGTGGCATTCTTAAAAATAAGCGGTAAGCATAGGTAGAAACAACAGATCTGTGCGATCATGGTTTCCTTATTAGTTTTTAAGAGAATACTGAATGTGTTTAAATGTGACATCAAAAAGTACGTTACATGTTCTGTCCTGTTATCTAATATACATTCAATCATTCAGACAAGTCTGCAAATGCAGACCATGGTGACCCCATTGTTGGGGGACAGGGGTTAGCCATGCATGACATGAGAATGCCACTGCCCAGGAGCAGAAGAGAATGGCCAGACACAAAGCCCATCAGGCCCTGACGTGGAGCCTCTTGCAGGACCTCCCACAGAAGAGAGGAGAAAAGAGGGTTGGGAGAGCTGGCTTTGGGAATCTGAGATCTAGTTACAGCATTGTCTCAGCTAATCCTTTAAGAGAAAAGATTGCATTTTAAAAGAAGCATATTTTTAAAAAGGGGGTGGGGGTGAACATGAGAAACTATTCATAACAGACCCTCAACTGACTAATTAGCCTGAACACCCTCCTTTTCATTAGAACGTGCTGCTTTGATGACTTGGAGGGGTAAAGAAGCCAGCCAGCGAGCGAGCGGGGCCAGGCGCCGTTTATCTAAACAATGCTCGGCATCAGAATTAGAGACCCTTGTCTTTCGGGCAAAGAAGCCTGTTTGCACAGGACATGTGATTTCATCTTTGCCTTTGATAGAGTTAGCATTCTGGAGAGATCTTTATGTGGTTAAAAAAAAAAAAAGCCTCAAAATAAACACCAAGTGTTTCAACATAAGTACAAAAAGTTCCAGCTACACTAAAATTTAAATCTCTGTTTCAGAGATGAGGGCATTTATTTACTTGTTCATTCACTCACCAAACACTTCTTTTTAAAACATTTTTCTTTACATCCTGTGGATTAGACTGTGGGCATTAGGGTATGGTCATTTATCTTTTTGAAAGTTTCCATTTAGCGGCAATGAGAAAGAAGGCTCTGAACTAGACGCTGCTAAAGCAGACTTGGTCATAGAATTTCCATCCCCACGCTCCTCTGATAAAAAAATAAATACATTCACCATTACTGCATTTTGTTTTGCTAGAGGGGAGGCTTCAGACCTTCACTAATCCTGCTTATGCCTCGGGAATTGCCAGCACTGATAGGGTTGACTAATTAGATGTTGGCTATGGGTATGGAAAGAACACTGAACTTGGAGTTTGATGCCCTGAGTAGAATCTTACCTTAGCCACCTAGCAGATATGTGATCTTGGAGGGAGGGAAGTATTGACAGAAATTCAGCTGTTATAAGCTCACTCCTCTTGGGAATCCCAATGAGGGAAAGGAACCATTAGCACCCAATGAGTAAGAATGTCTGAGATACAGATGTTTGGTGAGTGAATGAGCAAAAATGATGACAGAATCTACTGATGATTGAGACATGTCCTTAACTCCTAATTTTATTCAGAAAAATAAACATTGAAAGAATTAGCATACCTTAGTGTTCTTTACTGGCCATCACCATAATTTGTTAATTTTGACACATGAAAAATCTTACTTCCTTCATTTATCTCAGCTTGTGAACATGTGTCACAAACTAGACAAATTGACTTGATTCAAAATGTGAACTAGAAATTGAAAAGAAACATATGAAGTATACCAAAAAGGAAGTATACTTGAAAAAAAAAAAGAGCTGATTTAGTTCAAGACCAGAAGACAGTGGGAAATAGAGAAAGGATCCAAACCTGATACAAAATAACCAATTGTAGAAGAAGTTTGTGGCCAATGGCATCAGACTCGGTCGAAAACCCTTGTTCTATCATATACTAGCTATGTGACTTTGACCAACTCAATCATCTCCTTGAAGCTTAATTTTCTTACTTGTATAATGCAAGTAATATCTATCTTCTGGGCTCATTATAAGATTTACACAAGATAACATCATCTGGCACCTAGTGTATCTTACTAATATTCATTTGCTGAGCATATGACACATGTAATGAGTGGGTATCTATTGGTGTTTGTGGAGACTTGTGCTGTCCCAGCAGAGTCAGTGCTGCTAACCTGAGTTGTTTTCACTCCTCCCTTCTTTCAGAGGCTCTGCCCCTTCTGGAAAACCTAACCATTTCCGACATTAATCCCTACGGGTTCACAGTTTCCTGGATGGCATCGGAGAATGCCTTTGACAGCTTCCTAGTAACGGTGGTGGATTCAGGGAAGCTGCTGGATCCCCAGGAATTCACACTTTCAGGAACCCAGAGGAAGCTGGAGCTTAGAGGCCTCATAACTGGCATTGGCTATGAGGTGGTGGTCTCTGGCTTCACCCAAGGGCACCAAACCAAACCCTTGAGGGCAGAGATTGTTACAGGTATTTTGATTCAAGTGAGCCATTTTCTTCTCTTCTTGGTTTTCTACCATGTAATCCATTTACCAGATCACCATGGTTTTAACATCCTTATACTTGTTCTCTACTCAATCCATAGGTAGCTTATCCTTTTTTATCTCCCCACCACCACCATCACACAATCTCCTTTGTCTATGTCTCTAATGAGCACTCCCGTTCTCTCACTCCAGAAATGAGAAGGTCGAAATGTTTCCACTTGGTGTTCCAAATCCTCTAGACCATGTCTTATCCGTAGTTCTTGTCTGTTCATTCCCCATCACCTTCCCCCATGTTCTTCCTGGCTGATCCCTTCTACATTTCAGCCTTCTCAGGAGAAATATACCAATGAGTATATTTCAAAAACTTACAAATTCTCCATCTCAAAGTTTCCACTATACTCTTGACAAACTTACCAGATGGGCTCGTCATTAGAAAACCAATGATCAACCTATTATATTGATACATCACTAATATCATAGATATTCTTCAACCCAGACTAAACCCATATTTTTCTCAAGACTAGTAATTCCTAGAGAAATTGAGCATTAACAATGTTAACATTCAAAAATCTGTGTTTCCCAAAGTCTTTCTAGAGATTACTGCTTCCACAGAATGTTCAAAGGTCTGACAGGGTGAAGAAGTTCCCTGTTTAAGTAAGTTTTGGAAACACCGACTGAGACATAGTTTAACGGGATCCTTGACCACAAGACTTTATGGAACACCCTACTGTGCATATGTCTGTCCGAGAGGGACTTACCCAGGCAGTATTTCCCAAACTAATTTGACAATGGCTACCTTTTAAGGAAGAAAAGAAAACAGGAATAGTTTGCTGTGAGTACACTTTGGGAAACTCAGTTGTAAATCTGTCTTGACATTGAGTTTTGTCTAGTTCAGGCAATCCAAGATAATACCTTGAGTCCAAAGTAGTTAACACAAGCGGTTCCAGGCCTCTGTTCTACCATCTTAACACTTATCTAAAGGTTAAACAAAAGCAAGCCAGTCAAAAGCAGGAGCCTTCTTTAGTGAAACAGCTCCAAGAAAAAAAGCAAAAAAGATCATAACATTTGTATCATTTTAAAAGGCATTTTGCTCATGATCAAGGGAAATATCATCAGCGGTATCATTATGGGCAGCCCTACAGATCGCTAATGCTGGTTTATTTGTCTTTTCAAAAAGAAAAGAAAAAGATTGCACCGACGATGGGCACTCAGCCACTGGGAGACAGAGAGCAAATGTAAACAAGTTCCTGGCTTTGAACTCGGTTAATAATGCAGGGGAGGGGCCAATGCTGAGCTCAGATGTGGATTAACAGAATTGCTTTTAGACAAAACTCACATATGCAAGCCTCCGCTCGGTTTGTACCCAATGTGTTGACCCCATCTTCCCCTTCTCCTAGGCCTGCTAGACTTGTTCATGTTGAATAATTCTTCTTTCGGTATCTCAGGACACTTCTATTTCTGAGAGCTGGGGCATCACTGCATACCGATATCCCCACGAGAGAGCAGATGGCACACGCTGATAAATGATGTTTTCTTTCCTCCTTCCACCATTCTCTCCCCGTCTAGAAGCTGAGCCAGAAGTTGACAACCTTCTGGTTTCAGATGCCACCCCAGATGGTTTCCGTCTGTCTTGGACAGCTGATGAAGGGGTCTTCGACAGTTTTGTTCTCAAAATCAGAGATACCAAAAAGCAGTCTGAGCCACTGGAAATAACCCTCCCTGCCCCCGAACGTACCAGGGACGTAACAGGTCTCAGAGAGGCCACTGAATATGAAATTGAACTCTATGGAGTAAGCGGTGGACGGCGGTCCCAGCCGGTCAATGCCATAGCAACAACAGGTACAGTACAGAAACCCGAGAAAACGGAGAAAAGGCAGTGCTTGGGAGTCTTCTTCTCAAAGGGCTTGGAAATGCCAGGAGCTTTGGATGCAGACGAGCCCACATTCAGATCCTGGCTCCTTCCATTATAGACGGGGTGACATGAACAATTTGGCTGAAGTCTTTACACAAAAAAGAGCATGATGGTCTTTTACTAATAGCGTTGTGAGGATTCAGTGAGATAATGCGTAGAAAGCTCACAGCAGAAGGACTGGCATGGTACATAGCAAGGGCTTGGCAAATGAGATATATTTACATATTCATTATCATTAATATGTCATCATTGCGATTATCGCTTTTTTTTTTTCATTCCAAACACTTGTCCTTCGACTTATGATCTCATCACTTTTTTATCCAGAGATATACTTCCTTGTTCTCTGGTCGAATGTTCACACTACATTATGCAGGGATAATGGGGAAGTAGAATCTCCACCTATAAAATTTGATATTGATAAAATGCTTTGTGTGACGAATCGGTACTATGATCAGGAAGGGACCAGAGGAAGCTGGCAAGGTGACGGGCTGCTCTTCACGACGCTCCCTAATTTTATTCGATACTTAGAGCAACTCTGAAAGGCACTAGAGAGGGAAATGAAAACCCTTTTCCACATGGGTTGATTCAAAGAGAATAAAAGAAGATGGCTAATAACGTGACTCTTTATCATAATAATATGAAAACGAACATGACTTTTTACAAGGAAAAGGAAAGACCTACAACAGGTGGGGTGCATCCCTTCACAAAATTGGGGGACACTTAGCCTTAGCTCGAGGGGGCTGCTTCAAAGAGGAACCATGGGAAAGATCACAAAATCACAAAATCACAGGAAGAGGTGAAGGGACCAGAGACATGATGAAGCCCAGCCTCGTCTGTTTGTGCATGAAGAGTCTGAGGCCCAAAAAGGTAAAGTGAATGGCTTAAGGTCACACAGCCAGAGTTGGGGTAGAACCCACATGCCAACTTATTTTAATACCATTAAATATAAGCAGGCAGGATGACAGACAAACAATGGATATACAGGGGTGGGCAAAGTAGGTCCACCATTGTGAGTATGCAAAACAAAGTATATTCTTGCATTGTTATTAATTATCATATTATTCACCATATAAACAACTTTAAAGTTACTTTCACTCACCTCTGAGTATAACAATAACCAAAACCTTCTCTTTGCCCGGAGATGGGTGTTTCATGATGTCAAATTTCAGGACCTAACGAGCTCTAGGAAGCCATGCCTAGAAACCATAACCAATATTTGCAGAGGTGGAGGAGACGGTGAGATCCAGGCAGAAATTCAGTCGGGGGAGAACCCTGTTTCTCATTACCCAGGACGCCCTATCCCCGGGCTGCGGGTCCTTGTCTCCTCCCCCTGTGCCTGCTCATAAAACAACTTCAGATCCGAAGCACAGCCTGATTTTGACCTTGGTTCATAAACACTGGTTTTCAAAGTTTACTTCTGATTACTGATTTTGTTTTGTTGGTCTTTTTTTTTTCTTTTTCTGGAGGCGCTGCCGTTCTAAAGCCAAAAGGAGAATGAATAATCATGACTTTTTTTTTTTAAGAACAAAAGAAAAGAAAAGGCAGACCCTGTTTTTTCAGAAAGCCCTTTCTTTGATTTCTTTCTCTTAGGCCTTGTAATTTACAAAGTGCTTGTGTGTGTGTGTGTGCCCGCAAACTCGTGTGTGTGCCCGCACACTCGTGTGTGTGCCCGCATGCCCGTGCTCTGGTACTTGGAGAGGACGGGAGAGGTGACACTTGTCATCAACTTTGTGAAGTTTCCCTTTTGTTGTTTTATCCGTGCTCTGCCCTTTCATCCTTTGCAATGTTAAAAACCTTCTCTGCGATGCTCTGTTCTCTGTTTCCCTTATAACCCACTGATTTTCCTCTAACTCCCCTGAGCCAGCTGCCAGGCCTGGGTGACCTGGTGGCAGAGAGGGTGGTTAGAGATGGTGTATCCTAGTGGTTAAGCATGCAGCCTCTGGCTGGATTCCTTGGAGTCTAATCCTGGCTCTATGTTTTAGCAGCTCTGTGACCTTGAGGGAAGGCAAATCTCCTTTCCTCTCTGAGAGCCTTAGTCCCCTCACCTGGCAAATAAAATTTACCTCAAAGGTCAACCATGAGGTTTAAATTAAGATTATAAATGCAGACTAGTTCACATATTCCCTTTACCATTGTAACAAAATTATCAATACATTATTAACATAAAATAGCATAATACAATATAACATAACATAATGTTGGATGATTTAATATAAATTTTACTTTTAATGAGCCACTTGGTTCAAAAATTAAAAAAAGGCTACAGAGTGAAGTTTCTATTCTGCTATGTCCCTTCTTCCAAGTCTATCGAGAGGCAGCCAATATTACCACTTTCTTCTGTACCTTCCAGAAATAGTCTATGCAAATAGACACAATTAGATATAAATCTACCCTATTTTGGCACAGTGGTTAACATGCTCACTGTTCCCCACATTGTTGTGGGTGGTGGCGGTGTGTATGTAGTCCCTGCTTATTAATAGATCTCAGAGACAATTGCATACTCCTTACTTAACCATTTCCCTGCTGATGGACACTTTGGGTTATAACTTTTTTGCTCCTTGTATCTGTCCTTTGCATTTACAATGGTACCGCTTCCCTTCTGCAGTTTGAGCCACTCCTTCACAATAGCCTTGGCCCCCCGTGGGAAGTCTAGAGATGCCAAGGGCTTCTTTATCCTCTGGGGAGCTCAATGCCAACGTGCCTCTGAGTGCCATCCGGAAGGGCCCCAGACTAGACAGAAAATAGATCCAAATCCAGCAGCAGAGTAAACTGATTCTGTCGTTCTCTTCTGCAGTCTCCTTAATCTGTCCCCATTGGGAGATGCAGACATGTATCCCCGAGGCCAGTGAGGGTAGTCAATGTACCTTTCCCAGCTCCCAAAATAGGATCCCTCCTACCCCTCCCCGTCTCTCTCAGCCTAAGAGCCTCTTCAACTCCTCTGCTCAGTTCCAGCTCAAATGCCCTTGAAGCCACACAGTGGCTTCAGTGTTGCAGTGACAATGCGTCTGGGGGCCCGGGTCAGCGAGTCTGCCACACTTGCTTGGCAATCCTCCATTCTATGTGAGCCAGGCTCTTCATGCTAAAATAACAAGTAGTCTTCCACACTTAGGTAGGTCTGTGGTCCAAATACATTATACACGTTGACCCTGAAATTCCACCACTACTGCGCCGTTCAGGAGTGCATGGAGGATGAGGTTGCTGGTTGCTATGGATCCTAAGATAGGGCAGACAATCTGGCCATTTTGCAGATGGGAACACTGGGATCTAGAGAAGAAAGCCGTGGCCTCAAGATACACCTTCTCAAAAGGGCTAGAACCTGCGTCAGTGAGGTTTGCAGGAGAGTCTGAGTTTACACACTTTCCTGGGGTTTTTTAGCTGGCCTCATCTAGATCTTTCTTGGGGGCTGCTTGAACATCCAGGGTGGCTCATGGTGGGAAGAGTCACATGGGAAAGAAAATAGAGGGCAATGCTGTTTACTGAATTCTTTTTGTATGCAAGATGCTATGCATTTTCTCTGCTAATCCTCAGAACGCTCCTGAAGGAGAGCACCATTTATCATGGGAAAGATGGAGCCATGGAGGAGGCTCACAGAAGCCAAGGGAGCCGCGCCCAGGTTGCTAAGGCTTCCATGATATTTAGACAATAAAAATCTAGCAGGCCCTCAAGCCCTTGTGGTTTCCAAAGCTCTCCCAGGAGAGGACAAACCCCCAGCCATCCAGAAAGTCTAGGGGTAGCTACCAGGTTGCAAGAGAAAGGCGTAGGAGGAGAGAAAAAGACAGAAACAGAGAGGGGGGAAAAAACACCCTCTCCAAAGTGGTCTGCGGGTTTCAGAACTTAATAATCAATGTGGGCTGGTGAGGGGGAAAAGATGAAGTGAGGTCCCTAGAGGCCTGAAAATTGTTTCCTGAATTCTCTGGTTAAGTATGGTCAGCTAAAGAGGGCAGGAGCTAAGCCAAAACCCACACAGAGAAAAGCTAAAGGACACTGGGTTTGCAGGGGGAGGTATTTATGTAGCAGAAACTGACCTCTGGGCATGGCTTTCCCCGCAGGTAGACTCAATGTCCATGGGGTGTTTGCTTTGGTGACGGGCCCAGGGTCATTCCCCTGGTTCCGGAGCTCCTTCCAGTTCTGGGAATGGGCTTGCCTAGGTCAATTTCTATGTGAACATTATTTCCAGGATCCTGGGGTTGTGCTCAGTTCTACTGCCCAGTCCTAGGACCTAGAAAGGTCACAGCACAGCACAAGAATGTTCATTGGAAAACAGAGCCTGAGTTTACTCCTCTGTCAAAGGCTAACCATCCCTTCCCAGGGTTTGCTAAATGAGGGTTAATCCTTATAAATGGCAAAGAACTCTATAACTGTCAAGTCTTGGTATCATTTAATAAAAGCAACTAGAAATCTAACATTTGAAAATAAATGCTAAAAAGCTAGAATTAAAGGAGGTGGACTTCAAGCTGAGAATCCACTTACCCACCCTTTTTCAGACGTGCTAACCTTCTTCTTCCATGAAACCAAACGGCGGCTCTCCACCCCGGGGCCCTGAACCTGAGTGCAGAAATGGTTGTTTCTATCAGGTCATAACTTGCCCAAACATCACCACATCCTCCTTCCTAAAGGCTTGGACCAGACAAAGAGTAGGGGCAAAATTATCCTGGATAAGGAACTCAGGATCTGAGAGGACTCTTTGATGAGCAAAACAGTTAACTATTGCTGGGCTTCTCCTGTGTTTTCTCCTTGACAGCCATGGGCTCCCCGAAGGAAATCATTTTCTCAGACATCAGTGAAAACTCAGCCACCGTCAGCTGGATGGCGCCCACTGCTCGGGTGGAGAGTTTCCGGATTACCTACGTGCCCGTTACAGGAGGTAGGGGACAAGGGATGCGGATGGGGAAGAGGAGCCTGAAAAGTTTGAGTTTGAATAGTGAAGAGACGCTGATAATTCCAATCCTCCCAAACACCATGGCCATCCTCATGTTAGAGAACACCCAGACAGACTTCACTTGTAAAGTGCTATGAGGTCCCTAGAAGAAACAAGCTTGTGAGGTCATTTTGTGAAGACCCTTTATAGCCCTGAAATTCTAAACATCTATGAGAAATAGACCCCCGGTATTGTTTTCACACCATGACCTCTGTGAGCACACCCCTCTGAAAAGCTGGTCTTGACCTAGATATAGGTGAGGTTCTGCCTTTGGGTCCTGACGCCTGTCTCAGTATAAGACGGGAAGTTGTGACTTGGTACAAATTGGGGGTTCTAGTTGAGAGCACATGGTCTGTAATAGAGACCAAAGATGAAGCACAGTCATATCTGTCCCAAAACCATGCCTACAGGTAGTGAGCTCCCTGTTAGAGGAAGCACGCACAGAGAGAATGCTTGTCGACTGCTTCAGAGGAATGCCGTGGCATCTTCACAGGGAAGTCTGATTAGCCAATGCCCAAGCTCCTCACCAGCCCTGAAATGATAAGAAATATAAATTTTGGATTTTTAAATAACTATAAGAGTACAAACTTAACTCTGACCGTCTTCTTAAAGAGTAGACTCCCGGTTAGAAAGGGAGACTATATATCCTTAGCCCAAGACAATGGGTTAAATATAAAAGACACATATCGCGTAATGAGCTCTCCATATTTTCTGTGAGAAAAATAAGTAAAATTCACACAACATGACAGCTCTCTACTGAACGGAAATTTGCCATTTTTAGCACATTGTGATTTCATGTTTTTTCCTCTCCTGGCTTTGGTTTTTGGCATCTGCCTGGATGGAAAAACACATTATACAAAAAGTAAGATCTCTTCTCTTATGCCAGAGGGTAGGAGCAAATGAGAAGTCAAGAAAATGGTACTGGATGAAGATGGAGTGTCATTTCCGAGTCGGATACACCCATTCGGGGGCAAGAGTGAGTGCGTATTAGTGAAGCTCACCGGTCCTGATGTGGCTTCTCCTGTGTTCCAGGTACACCCTCAGAGGTCACTGTGGGTGGAAACAGTACCCAGACCAGGCTGGTGGCACTCTTACCCGGCGTCGAGTACCTTGTCAGCATCATCGCCATGAAGGGCTTCGAGGAGAGCGAACCGGTCTCGGGCACATTCACCACAGGTGCTGTTCTCACCTGCTGCGTTATTGGCCATGACTCAGCAGCCGGGGAAAGGTGTCTATTCAGGAAATCTCAGTGGGAAGTGGACCTGATTTGGAGCAGTACACGCCTCATCTCTGGTCTACCCCCAGCCTCTTGTGGGCTGGGGCAACCTGGACTTCATCCTTAACTTCCCTGGGCCTCCATTCCTGGGAAGAAGAAGCCCAAATTTGGGAGTCATACTGACCTGGGTTAAAAATCCCAAGTCTACCACTTCTAGATCCAGGGGCGGTCAGTTCCTTGCTTTTGGCTCCACTTTCCTTTCCTGTGAAATGGGTACAATTCTGCTTCCTTTGCTATAAGAATCACATAGAACAATATATGTAAAGCTTCTGTACCTATGGTGACTGTGCACAGTCAGCCTCCTCCCTTCCACTGCCTAGTCCCGGGAAGTCATGAAGGTCCTTTCAAGCAGGTGCTTCACACAGACATGTAATGGTGACAGTGACAAATAACCCCTCTCAGCTGAGCAGCTACTGTATTCCAGGCCTTGTTACTAAATAATCCCTTTGCACTTAAGCCATTAAAATGGCTGCTATCATTCCCATTTCACAGCAGAAACTACTGACGGCCAGGCCAGCCATTGCATCTCTTAGGGCTCAGACACCTCATCTGCCAAACAAGCTGATGACAGCTGCCCTCCATCCTCCCAGGGCTGCCGGCCCAGAATCACTGAGTAGTAAATGGGAACGCAAGGGGGAAAGAGTCGTGTTGAGCATGGTTTCTAGGAAAGAGCTATTGGGTAGCCAGGGCCCTGTGACTATCCATCCTTTCTCAGAACAAGTCATTTGGAAAGCACTTCTATGACTCCAGATATGGTTTAATAGTCTGTCGATAACACCCGCAATCATTGGGCACTGCTCCAGCACCCATCACACACATCGTCCAGACTTTCCTACGGCAGCCGCCCTGTGACAACTGAAGAAAGTGAGGTTTGGAGAAGGGAAATGACACAGGCCACAGAGACCCTAGACAGAGAAGCTGAGGTAGAACCCGGACCCCCGGCCTCCAGAGCCCGGGTCAATGTCATCAACAAGCCGCCTAACCAAAGCTATCACTCAAAGCCTAGAAAAGCCTCCAGCAGCCTTCACACCAATATGAACCATAATGATAACCTTTGTCATGTGCTCATCCCTTTCCATATTATATAGAACCTTTTGGCCTGTGACATCATGTAGCAATCGGAATAACACTGAGGATACAACCAGACAGAATTACTATTCCCATTTTACAGAAGGGGAAATAGAGACCCGAGGTAAACTGACCAGCAAGAGAAGAAGTCATGACTTAAACCCAAGTCGTCTGGCTCCAGAGCAGGACTCTAAACATTCCACGCAGCTGATGCTCTGTCCCAAAGCGGGAGCCCGGGAGCAGTGCAGACAGCAGAGCGGCTGTGGTCTGAGACCCTACCCCATGATCTCCTATACCTCCAACACGTTACCATCTTTCTTTGCAGCTCTGGACAGCCCCTCTGGCCTGGTGGTAGCCAACATCACCGACTCAGAAGCTTTGGCCATGTGGCAGCCCGCCATCGCCCCCGTGGACAGCTACGTCATCTCCCACACAGGGGAGAAAGGTGAGGTAGTGTGCAAGACCTTCCCCATGCTGAGGCGTGTCTGTTCTGCTGTGAGCTTTCCCCATTCTCCCTTCTCTGGCCACATCGGGGGCAGGATGACAGAGACGCATGGGGAGGCTGGAGAGGCCCTCAATGTCCTGTGCCCCTTGATTGCTACCTTAGAACGGTGGCTGGAGCTGAAGCCAGGTGTGGTGTGGTGGGGTGTGAAGGAACCTGGTCAGGGGTAGCAAGGAGGCCCTGCTCGTATTCCTGTGCTTGTTGTCAAGTGAAAGAGCTTCCATATTGTGGTGACGCCCAGCTGGCCATTTAGAGAAAAAATGAAAAGGAACACATCCACCCATCCGTGCTTCTCCAGCTTATTCCTCCTCTCCTGCGACAGGGACTCTGCCTGTCAGCATGGGCCACCCTCTTGAGCAAGTAGCTCTCCTCTCCTACAAAGAAGGAGCCCAGGACCTCAAATTTTAAATAGGCTACTTCAGGTGACACTGAGGAGCCCGGGCTTCACAGAGGCCATGGAGGAGGCCAGTTGTAGCAAATTTGACTGAGAAATCAGAAGTTACTGTTCCTCGTCTTTGCAGGCATCTTTGCTAATTCACTCAGTTGGCAAATTAAATGCTTGTTTCGGGCACCAGCAAACAACAGCCACCAGAACATTAAATTCAAATACAAATAAGAGAGGGGAGGAGTGATTCCCTTCCATTGAATGAGCCATGCTTTTGTAATGATCTCCTCCAGAAAAGACGATGTTACTATTTTCATCTCAAAGTAACATACAAGTTTTATGTTTGACGGTTCAGTATTGTTTTACTTTTTGTAGCAATACGGGAAGCCACCATAATCTGTGTCTGGGGCCTCTTGAACATCCTAACTCAGACCTGGCCACCCTCTAAGAGAGTTCCTTGTGAGGACAGAGCCTGGGGGAGGGGAGGGGGAGGAGGAGAGGTGTTGGCATTTATTCTTTGTATTCTACAATTTGTAAATATTCTCTATGCAGACTTCCAAGTCTGAGAAGATGGTGTTGTCGCACCTAAAATATATCAGAGTTTCTGAAGTTCATGGGAATCATGGAAATTTTGGATGCCTAGGAAACATCTCAGACTGGGGGGGGGGGGGCGGGGGGCGAGGGGTGGGTGGCGGCTCATAGGTGCTGTGGTAGAGTCACTGACTCATCCCCATTTGCCCAGGACTTTCCCACTTTTAGCACTAAAAGTCCCACACCCCGGGAAACCCCTCAGTCCCTGACAAGCCAGGATGGCTGGTCACCAGTGTTCGGTTCCCATTGTTCAACCTGATCCAATGGGTCTCAGAGGCAGCCACCAGGCTCTGGTGTGTGTGCCCCCCAATTTTCGTGATCCCCCAGCCTAATGAGTGGACATGTAAGTAAGTAAAAAGGAGAGGGCCAATAAGCCATGGGGCAAATTAAATGTGAGTGGCCCAAGGCTTGAAAATGTCACCTGTCACCTCCTCTCCAGCTGGTTCAGTTGCGTCGGCTGCAAAGCTGTTGCAGCCTGCACCATCTTGAGGTTCTCCTGACCCCCAGTCCCCTTCCTTCTGAATTGGTGCTTGGAAACATTCGGTCTCCATATGATAAAGCTTTGTATATGAGGTGAATGCTCAAGAGCGAGAAAGGGGCTGAGAATCATTTCAAAAACCCAACCTGCTTTTCTGCAGGGTCCCTGGGAGGGTCTGTGTCAGAAGAGGGTGTGGGCATTGTTGGCCGAGTCTGCGGAAGGCTCGGACGGGAGAGGTAACGGCCTTGGTGTGTGTGTTTTACGTTTAGTGCCAGAAATCACACGAACAGTGTCTGGGAACACAGCGGAGTATCTGCTGACCAACCTCGAGCCTGCCACGGAATACACGCTGAGCATCTTTGCAGAGAAAGGGCCCCAGAAGAGCTCAACCATCAGCTCCAAGTTCACAACAGGTACAGAGACACCAAGAGCTGGGAGATGCCCACCCACGACCCCCATCTGAAACAGTCACTCTCTCCCACATCTTTCCCAAGTCAGATCCTCACAAGTGATGATGTCAGCATCAGTGAAATCCACCAGTGCCCACTCAATCAGGACCTGAAGAAACACCCCGTTTCCTTTTGCACTGAAATGACCTGTTCTCCCCGCGGACTAGAAAACAATTTTGAAAGAAAACCTTTTAAGTGGAAAACCAGTTCCCACTGGCCCTAAATCCAGTATTTAATGGTCCTTGTTCTAGGCAGGGAAATATTGCAAGAGAAAGATTTTTCAGGCAAGTTTTCCTAGATGTCCCATTTAGGTTTTTATACATTGAAATCTTTTTACAAACTGTAGCCAACAGGGCAATGGAGAAAGCGTCCTCTCAGCAGGGGTGAGCACCGATATCAGCACCCATCTGTCCTCTTGTTTAGGAACAAGGGACATCGGTAAATATATTCTCAGCTGTGTCCTTCCCCCCAGTGCAGCCACGGCCAATCAAGGCCACGTTGGGCTCAGGAAAACGTGGCCCCTGGGATGAGATGACTGCAGAGAATGTTTGTCTTTGGAGATTATGCAGCTCAACCTCTGCATTTACGGATGGGGAAGGCTCCATCCAAGGCCACATAGGGCAATGGTCAGGAAAGAACTTGGACCCAGACCTCCCAATACCCAGCCAGGACTTTTGTCTTATACTCGCTGACCTATTTGCTACTGCATGTCTATCTTCTCCAGACCTGGAATCTCCTAGAGACTTAACTGCTACTGAAGTTCAGTCGGAAACTGCCCTCCTCACCTGGCGAGCCCCCCGGGCGTCTGTCACCGGCTACCTACTGGTGTATGAATCCGTGGATGGTATAGTCAAGGTATTTTGAAGTGTATAAACAACTCCCCACCACTCATTGAAACGTTTACGTTGTCCTCAAAATAGGGAAGAATGATCTGGGGGTGTTTCTCTACCCCAGGGAAACTGGGAAACCGAAAAATAAAATAAAACAAAATAAAATTCACAGGGACTGGATGCCATGCCAAACCTTCTGGATCATGTGCTCCAGCCTCCCTCATTTTCACCAGACTCCAGTCTTGGTAGCCAGCCAAGGTCAAGAACACCGCTCAGAAGGCTTGAGGACATTTTAGGAGCTGGATTCTTGGTCCTTTAATATTCTGTTGAGCAAAGGCCCAAGGCTCCTCCTGAGTGCTTGCTAACTGTACATATGTTATCTGCCAGAGGGCATCACTCCAGAATGTGTTGAAATATAGATCACCACGTTCTGTTAATACTGTTTGTGGAAATGGTTCATATGATTTATTTTCTATTCCCGCAAACTTGTTTTCCTTTTCCTTTTTAATTTGAAATAACTTTAGACTTTCACACAAGTGAGATTTTCCAAAATGCAATCTTCTCAACTTGTTGTTGAATTTTAATTTTAGTCATTGTACTTTCTATTCCCAGGGTCCTTTCCTTATTCTCTGCACATTCGCCTGTTTCTAGCATAGTGTGCACCATCTTCTTTTTATCTGTGAATATATGTTATTGTTTATCTTACAAACTGCTCAGTGTTTCTTCCAAGTTCTTTCTTCTGTTCACTTGGGTTTAGATCTCCATCTTTCATGTGGGGGAATTCTATCCAATATCTGTTGGTCCTTTTGCACGGGGAACCGACAACGAAACAGCTGCTGGGAATTCAGTTGCACAGGCAGGGCTTGTCAACTATGGGGCTCACTGTAGCTTGATTGGGCAAGTACCCAGCCATTTTTATGGGGGACCCCAGGTATCAGTACTGTAGGTTTTTTCTCCTGAGGTACTCAGTCCTCCCGAGGATCCTCCATCCAGGCTGCCAGGAGCCTAGCTGGAGGAAGAGCGTGGGTTCCCACAGTGCACAAACCTATTTGTAGTGTGATGCCTTGGCCTCCCCTATAGCTGGCCCTGGTGCAGTTGATTCCAGAGTCTCTTCTCTGCCTCATCCTGTCCAGAAATTAGACCTCAACCTTCCATCTGGACCGGGAAGGACAGTCATGTGGACGGTTTGAGCCGGGAATCTGTTTCTCATACAGAGCTCTTAAGCAAACCTTCACTCGGCCACGCCCCACACTGACCTTCACAGGCATCTTTGTTGTGCACACCTTCCGTTGCCGCACTGGCTGGGCCCTGGGGCACTCATTATCCAGCCTCTGGCTGGCTCTGTCCCTCAGCCGTCACTGCCCCGCACACTTCCCATTCACCACGATTTCCATCTGTCGCACGGCGGCGGCTGTCTCCTCTGCCAACCCCGTCCCTCTGTGGGTTCATGCTCTCTATCCCTTTACCCTCATCTTCATGGGCATCAGCAGCACGTAGAGATACACCGGCGAGCGCAGCCTGCCACTCTGGTCAGGAGCAGACACACGTGTCTACTGACTCTCGTGGCCTCTCTCGGAGTTGCTATAACAACGAACTCACTCCCTGTGTGAACAGGGGCAAGTCCATGGCTGTCTCTGGGTGGCGGTGCTCACACCCACAAAATGAGTGTCTTGGACCCACCAATCTCTATGGTCCCTTCCTGGTCAGGCATTCTAGAATTCAGTGTTTCCCTGAAGTCACGAGTCTCATCTCAATCTACCCTAATTGCCTAGAAAATGACTTTGCATGGCAGTCTAGAGAGCTGATAGGTAATTGTATCCCTGAGTAATTCAATAACCCCGGCTTTGTACCTGATCCTCCGCCAAGGACCGGACCTGGGGCCACACGAAGGTCACTGGGTCACTGGTATCAAATGAGCACTCACCCTGGTTTACTTTCTTGCATGTCCAACCCCAGCTTATGTATTTCATTCAAAAAAGAAAAAAATCTGCCTAGTGTAGGAAGAAAGAGTCCCAGGCGGAATATTGGGCAACAGATGCAAGACCACCGTCTACCACCAATAAATTATGGAGTGGGAGTCAGTCGCTTAGCCTCTCTGAAACTCTACCCCCATTGAAAAACTCAGGATCACTTCACTTGCCCAGTTATAGAATGGAAGAGGACCTTCCAGGGGCTTCCACACTGACTCATTACTGCCATTCACCTGTTCAAAACCTTTCAGGAATCTCCATTTCTTATTATGATAAACTTTAAATTCCATAGTGTGGCAGTTAAGGCCCTTTGTCATCTGGTCTTTGTCCACCTCTTTCATCACTCCTCCACCAAATCCCATGTATGGCTGAGGTAGGTCATTGCTTTTTCATATTATTTTAATTAGTTCTGCCTTTTCTGGCCCCAGGACCTTTGCTCATGCTGCATTCTCCCCCTCTCTGACATCTCAGAAGTGAACATAGAGCCTAGCACAGAGTGGGACTCAGTGGATTCTTGTTGAATAAATGCATAAATAAAAAAATAAATAAATGGATGGGTGACTGAATGAATGCATCATCTGTATTCTAAGGATGTATGTGGCCAAAAGCTATTATATTCTTTCTTCTTCCCTTAGGAAGTTATTGTGGGTCCAGACACCACCTCCTACAGCCTGGCAGGGCTGAGCCCATCTACTCACTACACAGCAAAGATCCAGGCATTGAACGGGCCCCTGAGAAGCAAGCTGATCCAGACTATCTTTATCACAAGTAAGGAGCTTAGGGGTCCAACTCTGTGAGGCTGAGCCAACCCTCCTCCTCTGACTGTTACATAAAATTTTCCTATCAAATCTCTGAAAAGGATCAATTCCCTGCCCCTATGTGAAAGCCCAGGAATGTGGGTACGAGAAACAACAGAGCTCATGGTGAAAGCAAAGGAAGGTCAGTCATGAGAACATCTAGATTCAGTCCTCATCTTCATCACTTGCTCTCTGTGACTAAGGAACATCACTGCCATTCTATTTTTTCATCTATGCAATGGGACTAATAACCCTCTTCTTCACAAGAACTTTGTGAGGGTTATTGTATTGTATCGTATCATATCGTATTGAACTCCTAGCCTATTATGTGGTCCATTCTCAGGGCCCATTATAAGCTTAAGGTCCCCTCTCTCCTTCAGCATGTCAGCATTCACAAAGCCTGTCCATATTCAAAATCACAGACAGTCCTCCCATCAACCTGGTGTGGTGGGCCAGGAATACCATGCCCAGTTTTTTGGTGGGAAAACAGAGGCTCCCAGAGAGACGCAATGATCGGCTCAAGGCTACACCATGAGTTAGAGTCAGATGTGGGCTCACGCATTCCAGGACCAGGGAGCCACCCTGCACCCTGCCTTTGGCATCTTCTGCAGATGGCAGACGTGCAGGTGTTCCACTGGTGACCAACAGACACCCGAAATACACATCCCGAGCATATCCCTCCTTCCCTGCACACTTTCCCCCGGTCCCTCGACACAGCTGCCGAGGGAGGTGCACAGGCAAATGGACCTCTTTGCCAGAACCTACGCCAGGTGCTGGGGACACAAAACTCGGCGTGTGCACTAATGATCTCAGATGGGGGCTGTGAAACAGATCAGAGAGCAGCCAGTGATGCCACCCTGGGTGCAGGTAAACGAGAGTGAGGAGGCAGATCAGAAAACAAGAACTGCTAGGGCCACCAGCACTTCATGCCACCTGCTAAGCACAGACACAAGGTGGCCTGTCTCTGTCATGTTTATAGTGCTTTGCCTCACACGCTTGCACTCAGAAGTTCCCCAGGCATTCTTGCTTTACCCTCATCTAAGATTCTTAGGCTCGGGGTAGTTAAATGTCTTCTCTAGCATCCCAAGGCCAGGAAATGGCAAGTTCAGGACTAGAACCCTTGTCTTTGGCTTCGGAATTGTCTGATGACACAGAGATGCTTCCAGCCTAATAGAGCTCCCTGATCCACAGTGAGCCACCCACGGGGTGCTAGGGACCTAGCCATCCTAACCAGTAGTACCTGGGTGTTCATCAGGTACTGCCTGGCTGCTCCGGGTAGATCAAGGCCAACCTCACTCGTGCCCATCACAGCGGGCTGGCCCCCTTCCCACTGACACTGTTGACGGCTTCCATCAGTAAAAGGAACTGAGATGGATGTGTCCCTTCTATCCATCACCTCCAATCCTTGTTGCGTCCCCATAAAATAGGTTTTGTCTCCATCTTGCCTATGCGGGAACAGAGTATCAGAGATGATCGTCATCTAGTCAATGCATTGCAGGGCTGAAATGTGCTATCTTCTGCCCCAGTCTTCCTGCTCTGACAGTCTCTCTGTCTCCTTATCCCACAGTTGGACTCCTGTACCCATTGCCCAGGGACTGCTCCCAGGCAATGCTGAACGGAGACACAACCTCTGGCCTCTACACCGTTTATCTGAATGGCGACAAGGACCAGGCTAAGGAAGTCTTCTGTGACATGAACTCTGACGGAGGTGGATGGATTGTGAGTATCACCAAAACCTCAGGCACTGGGGATGGGGGCAGAGAGCACACGGAGGCAGGTGGGGGGAGGTCCTTTCTCTGCACTCTGAGGTTTTGCAAGATAGTGCCCACTGTATGGAGACATTCAGGAATTATCTCCTAAACAGAAGAATTGAAGCTGGGGTTGAAAAAAAGAAGAAGAAAATAATCTTTCTCATAATTTACCTCATCTGATCCTTAGTCAGAAATGCATAAAAAATGAGAGTGCTCATAAACCCACTCTGTATACTACTTAGTATTTGCCATCTATTAGGCACTATGCCAAGAGTTCTATATGGATTATTTCATCCTCTACCATATGATCTAGGTAGTGTTTGTTGATTAATAAACTTTATTTTTTAGAGCAGTTTTAGGTATGCAACAAAACTGAGCATAGGGTAGAGTGTTCATAGACCCCGGTTCCCATGTGCACAGCCTCTCCCACTATCAACATCCTGCCCCAGGATGGTGCACTTATTACAACTGATGAGCCCGTGTTGGCACATTGTTATGGCTCCAAGCTGGGTGGTGTGTTTAGTCCCTGTTCTTCAGGCTCAGAGAAGGGAGGTGACTGGTGACCTGCTCAGAGTTACCTGGCAAATTAGTGACGGACAGAGCCTGCGACTGTGCTTTTCCCACAGTCTGATGTTACTCCTCTCAGAAAGATGCTTCTCTTTCCTTCAATTAGCTTAAGTGGACCCAGATTCACTGGTTCTGTTCATAGGTGTTCCTAAGACGCAAAAATGGACGTGAGGATTTCTATCGAAACTGGAAAGCCTACGCCGCTGGGTTTGGGGACCTCAGAGAAGAATTCTGGCTTGGTAACGCAGTCCTGCATGTTTGTGTGTGTCCCCAGTGTCCACTTCTGCCCTCCTGGTCACTTGTCCCTCCCCATAGAGACCTGTGGGAGAGAAATAGATGAGGAGGAAACAGCTCTGGTCGTAGACACAAAATGTCAGCTTCCCAGTGGAAACTACTTTACATTCTCTGGGTCATTAAAAATAAAAGTCTGGTCAAGGGAGAGCCAACAGCCAGGCCTTAAGAATGAGCCCAGACTTAAGTCATTCACTGAACCATTTATAGACTCATCCTCTCTGATACCATTAACTGCTTCTGCCTTGGGCTACTGGTGCTGAGGCGGTTCATTATAGCCGTAACCTCTAAGCACCCCGCCAGGGTACAAAATTCCCATTTTGCACATGAGAGACCAGAGCATCAGAGAGAAATGTAGCCAATTCTGTAAGCATTTGAGCTGTAATTTGAAATTTCCCAAGCCAACACTACAATGCCATCTTCCATCCATCTATCCATCCATCGACCCACCCACCCATCCATCCATCCATCCACACGATGCACACCTTCTGACAACCTACCTGCACAGGGCTGTGCTGTGCACAGGTGCCTGGTGGTGGAACGTTTGTCTGGCTGTCACCCACTGCCTTTCACTTGAAAGGAACATTAGAGTTTAAAAGGGGCCATCTCTTCCTTATCTCCTTTGATCTTCAAAATACCCTAGGAGGTTGGCAGGACAAAGCTGTCAACCCGATTTTGTCTGAGGCTCAGAAACACCATCTGTGTTACCCGGTACTACACCTGCAAGGGGCAGACCAAGCTGCAAGCCCGGGTCTGCGTGACACAACCCTCCTTAGTGTGCACCATCTGATGCTCTGACACGGTGGAGCAGAAATGACAACCTCAGCCCCTCGTGCTTCTGCATCAGCCCTTGCCTGTCATCCACAGGGCTGGACAACCTGAACAAAATCACGTCCCAGGGGCAGTACGAGCTCCGGGTGGACCTGCGGGACCACGGGAAGACAGCCTACGCCGTCTACGACAGGTTCAGCGTGGGAGACGCCAAGACGCGCTACAAGCTGAAAGTGGAGGGGTACAGCGGGACAGCAGGTACGGGCGGCTGCACGCGGGGCCCACGGAGCCACAGAGCCTTCTTGTGTTTTCAGCTGGTTCCTCCGCTCACCATCCCTTCCTTCACTAAGCCATCCAGTTATTGGTTCAACAAGTGTCTGAATCCCAGTACAGAACAGACCTGGGCAGATATTTTGGTCACTGAAACAGAGTAGGTTGGGAAGCAGGGCAGTCAGGACTCATCTGTAGCTGCCATCACTTAAAAATATGTCTACATTTTTAGATATCGGTTTTAGACGGATAGCAACACAGTCTCTCGGGGGCCTTAATACTCATGTAATGCGCTGCTTCTCTATCTAATTTAGTATCTGCATAGGACCCCCTCAGGCTGCAGAAGGTGTGCTTGGGGGATCGGGCCTGAGAGTGTGACCACTCTATGCCACCCATGCCCACTTTGGTGGCTCTCAGTTGTGAGTATCAAGCAGAAGGGAGAGAGAGATGCTGAGTGTATTTCCTGCCTCCCTAAGCCCTGACAGAACACATCTGTAATGGAAAAAAACAAGTCTCCAGAGAAAGCTTTACCAAGAGCCAGGTTCAGTCAAAAGAGAGACCGAGCTCCCCAGAGGCAAAAATTGTTGTTGTTCTTGCATCCTCCCAAAAAAACTCTGACACTTCATTACCTGGCAATAAATACCTCTTTGGCTGAGATGGCTTCAGGCAAGAAGGATGTAGTTCCATGGCAACTAAAGACTGACTGAGCAGCAGGAAGGAGCAAGCCTGCTCCTGGCTCTCTGTGTTCCAACAGAAATGAGCCGTGATGTCCCCTCACGAAGATAACCCTGACAGGACGTCTCCCTGCCGTGCGCATGCACCTGGCAGCTTTAAAAAGGCATCTGATCCACCTGACAACTTGCTCCAAAATGTCAGGGTAGAACACCGTGACATCCTGATATTTCCATGCATGGCATTAGCCGGGTGGGGAGT
Organism: Rhynchonycteris naso; assembly: GCA_037038555.1. NCBI lineage: Eukaryota > Metazoa > Chordata > Mammalia > Chiroptera > Emballonuridae > Rhynchonycteris > Rhynchonycteris naso. The sequence continues at coordinate 18,836,028 of CM072996.1, forward strand.
GAGGGTCCACAGAAAGAAAGGGCACTTAAATGTTCCTAAAATTCAAAGTGTTAGGTCACAAACTAGCATCCCGAAAGTCACTGTCTATCAATGGGCTCCTTGCCTAAGAATCAGGGAACTCTGGTCACTCTAAATATTTGTATTTGGAGAAAAGCATTCTTAATTGTAGATTTCTCACATTACTCAGTGAGCTCCTTTATGGAAAGGGAATACAAAAGAATCATATAAATAACAACAATCCTAACTATTTGCTCAACACTACCTTTTAAGCATACACCTTCATATATGATCCCAACAGCACTCGGACGTAAGTAGAATCAATGGGTTAGTTCAGCAAGAGGCTTGACTTTTGCAAGGTCATGGCCAGGGAGTAAAAAAGATGGGACTTGAAGCTAGACCTGTGATAGTAAACCTATGACACACATAGCCATTTTCGATGACACGCGGCCGCATACCAGGGAAGTATGGGGCCGCATGCTGAGAAGGACGTTTCATCCTCGGCTCCTGCACGGCCAGGTGCAGTAGCCAAGGATAAAACATTTGCTGTAGTGTAGGCACTCTGTGTCGGAGGTCCGTAGGCCAAAACAGCAGAACTCCGGCACAGAGCGTCTAGTTCTGGGACTTCCGGTTAGACCGTTTTTCTCAAAGTGACACACCACCCGGGTTATGCTCGGTGTTTTGGCGAATTTTGACACACCAAGCTCAGAAGATTGCCCATCACTGAGCTAGACCCTCCAAAGCCCACCTGCAGCCCACTTTCTACCACATTATGCTGCTTTTACCAGAAATGTGTCCTTAGGTGACATTCATTTCCCACCAGTCCTGTATGTCATCCTCAATCTGGGTCCAGTGTTCAAGGCCCGCCCACCCCAGGGCCTCTCCATTGTCCCCCCAGTTCTGCCCCTCATAGCACACAGGACACTCCAGCTGGGATATCTCACGTATACCCCCTCTCTCTCCCAGGTGACTCAATGGCCTACCACAATGGCAGGTCCTTCTCCACCTTTGACAAGGACACGGACTCAGCCATCACCAACTGTGCTCTGTCCTACAAGGGGGCCTTCTGGTACAAGAACTGTCATCGTGTCAACCTGATGGGCAGATATGGGGACAATAACCACAGTCAGGTGAGTGGACCATGAGAGCCCAGGACCAGGCTTGGTAAGCCTGTTGGGGGTGAGACTAGGAGGCAGGAGCCTCAGAGAGATGACCTGTTTTTTCTCAGTGACAACTGCAGGTCACGAAAAATCATAGAAACAGCACGTTAGCTCTTGCAGATCCCACTGGTCAAATAGATTCCAAATCTTTCCTCAGACAAAACCTTTCTCTGAACCCCAAAAGGAGAGAGGCCACCCAGGTGAAGCGAGATGAAAGCATCTAATTCTAATTTTCCATCGAATTCTCAGATATTCTGGCTTGTGACTAAAGTCAAACAATTGAGTCAGATTCCACCAGCCCCTTTGACACTTTTCACTGCACAGAGCCGTAGGCAGATAGGCAAGAGACAGCCGTGACCCGCCAACTAGTCACGTCAGAACAGAATTCGCTCTGTCAACGAAATAGCAATGGTCAATGAACACCTTGCCTAATGGAAACCAATCTGGAGGTCTCCTCTTTTCTACAGGGCGTTAACTGGTTCCACTGGAAGGGCCACGAATATTCCATCCAGTTTGCTGAGATGAAGGTGAGACCCAGCAACTTCCGAAATCTCGAAGGCAGACGCAAACGGGCGTAAGTTCGGGGACAACTGCGTGAGAGACACACAAGGCCCGGAGGAAGAAAAGAATTTGACCAAAGTATCAGAACAACTCATCCAACCGTGAAGCATTTGGCAGGAGTTAACACTGACCGCGGAGCGTCGGGGCCGACGGCCGGGGAGCACTGGCCTCCCCACTCTGCGATTCCTTCCTTCGCACCAAAGACCAGTCTCCATCGGGTTTCTGCTTTGTTGTTCGAGCCAGCAAAACACTTCCAGAGACAGTGTCACAACTGTTTTCCTTCTCGTGGGGGGCTCTGGGAATGGGGAAGGGGTAGGCTGTATGGTGGTAGCTTGTTATAGAACCAGCTGTACTTTACACAACGCTGTAGAATTAATCATCATCATCTGTGTTCACAATGATCCAATGTGTGTCTACGGGAGCCGTCCCCGTTTTTGTACGTTTCGTACAACCCAACCCAGAAAAGAGATCCTGTTCCAATGTTAAGGACATAATTAATATTATTAATATAATAATGATGGTGATGAGAACTAAGAATTTTTAAAGAGATCTTCCTTTTCAAAACACATGTGGACAGTACCTGATTGTATTTTTTTTTTTTTAAATAAAAGCACAAGTACTTTTCACTTGGGGTGTTGTTTTGCCTTTCCTTGTTGAGCTTGAATGCCACCAAAGATGATGCATTTGAACAAAGGGGGAAAGGTGGAAAGGAAGGTGAGGAGCGGTGTGGTCAAGTGGGGGGGGGCAAAGAAGGAACAGGAGACAAAGGCCAGAAGGGGGCAAATACTTTCTTGGACAAAATTGAACCAAGTAAGAAGAAGCTTACAACTTAAGATTCAACTTCTTGCTTAATATTTCCAAGGCTAATAGTTTATGGCTTAAGAGGTCATTTTACACCCATTGTCTAAGGTTACCTCCTAACAATATTATGACCCAGATGAGGTGAGAATTGTCAGCATGCAAGAGTTAAAATTCCCAGAGGCAGAACTGCCTGAGTTCAAATCTTGGCTCTACCCTTTCCCTGTTCTCTAACCTTTCCATGCCTCAGTCTCCTCATCAGTGATGTGGGGATGCTCACACTTCTTTCTTCCAAAGCATTTCAGTGTAAAATAGATGATATCATCCAGAGGAGGCCCTTAGCATGGTTCCCAGTGTATATTAAGTGCTAATAAGCGCTATTATCTGTGGATGATGGATTGTGGTTTCTAGAAGTGCAATGGCTTGTCTGTGGCTACTTACCCAATTAATAATAGGACTAGGGCTTAAACTCTGGCCCTCTGGTCTCAATGTCCCTGCTCTTCCCCAGTCCCCTGATGAAAATCTCTCCCTCCCCAGGTAAACGTGCCACGTTGACAACGTACAGATTGCAGAATGAGGAAGGTCACCTGGGTCCTTCTTCAGGATCCTGTGATCCCCAAATCGTAAAATGAAAAGAATGTCTGCTAGGAATATCTCCTCCTCCCCTACTCCTAGCCCCCTAAAAAGAAGGAGAGCCCAGTGTCCCCAGCCTCGGTCCCTGGTGAAGGGGGCAGCTCCCTGCCCAGCCAGCAGATCTGTGTGTACTCCATGAATGTGAGTCAGAACCACCCACTATTCGTTTCTCTTTTAAAACGAGGGTGTTGGGAGTTCGGGTAAAGCAATTCCCGGTTCGTTCCCTTAGGAACTTTCAGCAAATTGACTTATTTAATGAAAATGTTTGGGCTGATCGGCCTCATTCAAATGGAATCTGATGGCTCCAAAGTGGGGATCAGAGGAATTTATGACTCTGGCCAGACCCTTTGCTGCTGAGTTTATCATGCTTTAATAAGCGCTGTCATGTTATATACACAATTTGCTGTTCCAGATCATAAGACTTGCTGCCTGCAATTCAGCCATAGCAACCCCCGCCTTGCTCCATAAACCCAAACAAACTGGTGCCCTGCAACAATCAGACCTTAGTGGAAGGGTTCACCCCCTGCTGGCTGCTGCCTTAGAAGTTTCCGAGCTCTGGTCCCAGCCTCTCCCACCAAGAAAGACAGCTATAGCCATGCTGGTATGGTGTTCCCCCAGAAGTCACATAAGAATCAAACTCTGATTGATGAAGAAGTTGCATCAAACAGGAGGCTTTGATCATGGCCTTGGGAAGGCTCCAGAAGAGCCCAAGGCTGTGACATTCAGTGCTTCAGAGCGGGTTTCAAACTGTCTACACACGCCAAGCTCTGGTTGAAACACTCTGGTCAAATAGTGTGAGGTCACCATTTCTCAAACGCATTTCAGTCCAGTCGCTGACTCCGTGGCATTGTGCAAGCAACCTCTGCCATCTTGAAAGGTCTCCTGAAATTCTACTCCACCCTCAAAAGTCAAGCCCATGTCCACTCCTCATGAAGCACTCAGTCGCTCTCCACTGAGAATTAGCTTCTGGGGTGTCTGGTCTTGCCCTTTGGCCCTCCCCATCCGCTCGCCCTCCCTTCTCCCTGCTCTGTATCCTTCTAAGCCACCTGTGTGAATTACATCAGTGGACTTCCATGCCTGGCATGGGGTAGGGGAGTTAGGGTACTTATTTTTTAGCTCCAGTTCTTTAGCAAGATGGTGGGCTGACAGTTCCCCTCATAACAGAGATCCAGGGCCTGTCACCTGGCCATCTCCACACAACCTCTGTCCAGGCTTCAGATAGCTGCTCCTGCACTTGTCCCTTTATGCCCAGGGTGATCTCTGACCTCAGCAGCTGCTAAACCTGAGGAGCCATGTACTTCTCCACCCCCCACCCCCACCCCACCGCCACCACAACCCACATCTTTGGAAATATATCCCCCCCTCCTACTTAAACTCTTCTCAGGGCACACCAAGGCCCTTGGGTCCCTGGCAATCAGTACCACTCACAAAGCTGCCACCTGCCTTACCTCACTATGCCTCCGGATGCCTCTCTCCCTGTTGGGGACATTGGTCATTTAATGCCTTCCAGGTGTCCAAACCCCATTCTGGTTTTGAAGCATTTCCATGGGAACCATAAAGAAAAATACTCTTTCCTCCTCCCCATGGCAGCCGGGCCGTGGGCATATAAATTAGGCTTTGCCCATCGGATACCTGCAGTGGGACTTTTATTTCACCTTGAGCAGGAAAGCAAACCAAGGAGCCAGTGAGGCTGGTTTGCCATCCCAGTCTCTTCCACACAGCCCTGTCCTCCGGGACTGAGAGCAGCCCACCTTCTCCCCTTCTCGGCCACTCTCCTCAGCACCATGCCTGGCCAACCCCTGAGTACCCAGAGCTCCCTGTGGGCTGTGCCGGCTGGCTCTCTCCTCCCAGGGTTCTTATTTCCCTTCCCATTTCAGAGTCAGGAATGAGCACCCCCACTATGCCTAGCACAAAGGGAACAAAATAACCACGTGTCCATCCCCACACAGCCTCCATACCAGGGACAGGCTGGCGGCAGCCTCAGCACCAGACAAGCCAATGGGTGAGTGGAGAGCAGGGGCGTGTTATGGACGCAGGTGTGAGACCAATGACAAGGTCTATCTGGGACTAACTGAGGAAGACATTTGAATTGTGATCGGCACGATCAGTGGGAGTCCCCCAGTGAGGGAGGCCAGAGAGGAGGAGGACAGTGTCTCTACGGGCCTGGAGGCTGCCAGGCCGTGCAGAAAGCAAGCCAGAGGTCCAGGAGGAACGGGACTGCCCAATCCTGCAGTTCCTTTTGGTTCCAAGTAAGGATTTTGATCTTTTTCTTAAGTCAGTGGGAAGCTACTTAGGACTTTTAAGAACGAGAGTATTATGATCCTCTCTGCTTTTCTACAACCATCTCTTTGTGGCAGACAGGGTTTGGGCTAGGAGGGGTCCGATGGGGGAGGCCAGTGGGGAGGCCGTGCAGGAGTCCAGCTGAAGGGGATGGAGTTTGTCCTGGAGATGGAGCATGTGATTCAGAAGGTAAGAACCACAGGACTTGGGGTCCCAGAGAGCTTCTCCACAGCCACACTCCCCATTCCTGAGCTGCCCGCAGTTCCTACAGGGCCTCTTTCCTAGACATGGGAGTCATTCAGTTAGACCTGTCTCATCAGGAAAGTGGGGAGCCAAGGTCAAGGTTCCAGGAATGGGGAGGGCTGCATGAGCCGGGAGCACTAGGGCCTCACTCCTCGGAATCTGGGTGAGGTAGGATGGGGACTCAGGGGAGGGTCCCTTGTGGCTGCTGAGGTTAGAATGAGGACAGCGGTGACGTCAAGATAAGGCCATGTGGGGGGAGGCAGAGGTTGGTGGTGCAGGCCTTGCTTTGAAGGCTTTGTATCCTGAGGGCAGCTGAGAATTGCTGAAAGTATTTAGGGCAGAAATGACAAAATCAGCGTTGCTCTTTAGAAAGCTCACTCTAGAGCACTAGAAAGGCACCCTACCCCACCCCCACCCACCCACCTGTGTCCCCTGGCCTCAGCGGGTGCTGGGATCCTTCCTCCCGTGTGTAACCTGCCAAGATGTAAGCAGGTGTGCTTTAGCAGTGGCCAGCAGAGGGCTCACTCTCCTCATCCTCCTCCCTCCCTGAGCCTCCAAAATGAGTTAAAAATTCAGAAAGGAAGCAGAAAAAGGGTCTATCCTTGATAATTGCTCCAATCCCAAGAATGGAAAATAGATTTAAATATATTATAGAAAACAAACACACAGTGAAACTAAGTAGCTGCCATATTGGCAGAGTATATTTGTAGTTATAGGTTAAGAAATGTATCTCATAGCAGTAAAATGACTTTCAAGTTCACTGGGCTTTGAAGTGTCAGAGCTCGGACCAAAACCTTGGTCTGTGAGCCCATCGGCCACAGGGCCTTGAGGAGCACTATCTGCATGCTTATTCCACCATCCATTCTCTCACTCAGTACACACAGAACACTTTACAGTTTGCAAAACAGGTGCGATCCTAACAACTTCTGCAAAGTAATCCTCTTGTAGTCCGACCTGAGCTTGAATCCCAAGTTTTCCAATTGCCGGATGAGCTTGGTCCCTCGCTTAACTTTCCTGAGTATCCCTAATATGGAGAATGGAGAAGAGGACCCACCCTGAAGAGAATCTGTGATCATTTAAAAGAACAGAAGAAATGCCAGCCGGGAGAAAAAGCCAACACATGTGTGTCTTTCTAAAGTTTTAAGACCTTCATGTAAAGCGAAGCATCTGGGTACAATACCGAAGACGTCCAGCAGATGGCAGTATCCCCCGGCTTTAGGAGGGCTCTAAACGCACGCTCCTCGCGAAAGTGCTGATGTGGACGTGGGATGCCTACTGGGCTCCCCGACTCACAGGCACTTTCGAGAAAACACTTTCACCTCCTCTCTCATTCCTCTCTCCATAAGGGGCTCACACTCTGCCCAGGGCATGGCAGGCCACTTCCTCTGTTCTTGTCTCCCCCGCTGTTGCACAAAACCTCCTGTCAACAACTGCAAACCCTATGGTTTGTCACCGCTTACAAATCTACACTGGGGTGGGGGTGGGGGATAGGGATGTGGGGGACAGAAATACTCGGATTCCGCAAGGAACTCCTGGCAAGGACCACCAACCACCCTTCTCTGCCATGTTTAACGGGCTCCATTGTATTCATGTCCCACCACTAATTCACTTTTGCTTTCTACTCCCTTCCTGTTGGTTGTGAAGGCCAAGCTCACACTTTCCTACTATCCCGTGCTTGTTCCTGTGGCTTGTCCCGGCCACCGAGAGAAGAGACTTCCAGTCTCCTTTCCTACGGCTCAACTGTCCAGCACAGAGTGAGGCGCGCCTAGAGCTGGGGGCGGGTTCGTGTTGCCCTTGATATATTCTACTTTTTCTTCACCTCTGAAGCCGTTTAGATGGCTAGCCCTCCAACTATCCTGAGCAGCGTGGGCAGCACTGAAAGTCAAGGGCTGTTCAGACCCGTCACCCGGAACGCTCTTTCCCGCAACACGTGCTGGCCCCCTCCCAACGTCACCTCCTCAAGGAGACGTTCCCTCACCTCCCTGCATAAACACACACGTGCGCACGCACGCACAAGGTTCTGTGCCCAGCGCTCGCCTCCATTGTTTCTCCACCGCACGTACGTACCTCCACCAGACGCAGTACTGCTTTACCCGTTTAAGCGCACGTTTTCTAGAGCTCAGGCTCCGCGAGAACAGGAACTTCATATGCGTTTCCTCCCTGCTGTCTCTCCAGCACCCAGAACGGGGCCTGCTCCGTCATGTCTCAGCCGTGCCATGGTAACTAACAGCAGGGCCACCGGGGAGGAGAGGCCAGTGGTCCTTATTTGCCTCACCTGTATTATGCCATATTTCCCCATGTAGAAGACACTCCCATGTATAAGACATACCTAAAGTCTGGGGCCTGAAATTTGGGGAATAAAATGTATTACATAAAGTTATTGAACTCAAGTTTTATGCATCATAAAATTCATACAACTCCTCATCACTGTCAAAACTCCCATCCATTAGCTTGTCCTCATCTGTGTCTGATGATGAATCACTCTCTTAAACTGTGAGCGCAAAAACAAGCACGAAAAAGCAAGAAATGCAAATTTAAAAATCTACAACCCCTGCATAAGACGCACCCAGTTTTTAGACCCCAAACTTTTTGGAGAAGGGTGCATCTTATACATGGGGCAATACGATAACTGGCTGAGAGTTGACTCTGCTCCCAGATCATTATTTTAAGCAGAAACAAACACAGAGAGGATGTGGTTTTCCCAAAGCTGCCACACAGTCAGTGTGGATTCCAATTCAGCTCCCCTTCATCCAGAACGTTACCTCAACAGGCCAGGGCCTAACGGTGTGATTTAAAGAAACATCAAAGGAATGGCTCTCTCGGGAGCCCCAGGCAGCAGCCACTGCTAGGACAGGGCATGGGCTGAGACTGTCTTACAGTCAAGGAGAGAGAAATCAGCAGGATATTTAAAGGAATAAAACACCATAAACATGTCGTTGGAAAGACAGAATGTGGTATACGTCCAACCAAAATCACTTCTCCAGGGACTTTCCACACACGTGGCGCCTTGGACATCATCATCCTCATTTTGGACAGACGCCCTACCACCCCACTAGTCCAAAAACTGCCATTTATCAAGGATTGATGGGAAGTGAGAGAAATCAGCTGACCTCCCAAGCCTTTTATTTACAGGCACTAACTTTTTTTAAAAAGGGTTACTGAGATGATGAGAGAGAGAGAGAGACTCAGAGAGCATTTTCCAGATACAGTAGGAGGAGCATCACTGAGCTGGATTCACGTAGTTGTGGGTTCAAGGGCTTCTCCAAAGAGCGCCTCCGCATCCCAATGCAAAATGAGGCTGGGTCGCCCCCAGAGGCATTAGGCTTCTCTGTATCGGTGGACCACACTCCACTGGGACACCCTTCACGTAAGCCTCTGAGTCAGGTTTGGAAAGGCATCTGTCTCCACCCAAAAGCCCAGCTCCAAGGTAGCACAGAGCTTCTAAATCAGTATAGCACAGGGCTAGCTCCAGAGCAGCCTACCAATTCTACAAGGATTCAGATAGTCTATGTGTTCACGCCACTTCTCCAGGGCTGCGTTCATGGAGATAGCATTTGAACACAATAGCTACACAGTTAGGATTCCTTTATTAAGAAACCAATTTAGGCCCTGACCATTTGACTCAGTGGTGGAGCGTTGGCCCAGCATGTGGAAGTCCCAGGTTTGATTCCCAGCCAGGGCACACAGGAGAAGTGACCATCTCTCTCTCTCTCTCTCTCTCATTCTCTCTCTCTCTCTCTCTCTCTCTCTCTCTCTTCCCCTCCTGCAGCCATGGCTCAAGTAGTTCAACTGCATTGGCCCCAGATGCTGAGGATGGCTCCATGGAACCTCCACTCAGGCACTAAAATTAGTTCCATTGCGAGCATGGCCTCAGATGGACAGAGCATCGACCCCAAATTGGGGTTGCTGAGTGAATCCCAGTCAGGATACATATGTGAGTCTGTCCTTCTATCTCCCCTCCTCTCACTTGGAAAAGAAGGAAAGGGGGGGAGAGAAAGCAATTTATAATCACTTCTTGAAAGTGCTAGGGAAAGATTCTGAAGTCACGGCCAAACCCAGTTTAAAAAAGAAAATAAAAGAGTTACAGCCAATTAATAGATGGCATTAAGCCTGACCAGGTGGTGGCGCAGTGGATGGAGCATCAGACTGGGATGCGGAATACCCCGGTTCAAGACCCCGAGCTCGCCAGCTTGAGCGCGGGCCCATCTGGCTTGAGCAAAAGCTCGCCAGCTTGGACCCAAGGTCGCTGGCTCCAGCAAGGGGTGGCTCGGTCTGCTGAAGGCCCGCGGTCAAGGCACATGTGAGAAAGCAATCAATGAACAACTATGGTGTCACAACGGTAATGAAAAACTAATGATTGATGCTTCTCACCTCTCTCCATTCTTGTCTGTCCCTATCTATCCCTCTCTCTGACTCTTTGTCCATGTAAAAAATAAATAAATAAATAAATAAAGTGAGTCTCTTTAAAAAAAAATAGATGGCATTAATATATTTATCACCCTGAGAATGGCACATATTTAGACAATCAGGATAATGAGAAGGCTAGAAATACCACCTCTCTAGATAATAGATAATAAGCAGGGACATAATCTCTGACTCCAAATCTCTGAAGGTCTGTCGTGAAAGCGGGGGAGAAGATTGGGTGATAGAGAGAACTGGGATTCAATGGTGAAATCTACCCAGGGACAAATTGCACTCAAGTAAGAAAAGAATATCCAGTGACCACAACGATCCAAAGGACAAGCAGGCTGTCTTAGAAGCAGTGAGCACCCGATATTGGAGGGACCCTAGTTCCCGGCAATTTAAAGTGGTGTTGTAATGGCCCTTGCGGCCTTAACATGGACTTTCTCTGCCCCTCTTGGGCTCTGCTTCAGGACCAGTGGGGCTGCCTTGGTCGCCTTACATAACTTCTCTGCGCTTCAGACACTTTCACCTATAAATCAGAAATGCTCAGACCTACCTCGTGTGATCGCAATAAACGTGATCACGTGTGTCCGTACTTCACACAAAGTAGGCGATCAGTGAACATTTGCCTGGATGACCCAGAGGTGGCAGGAAGATGAACACTCTCAGTGAATTTAGGAAGAGGCACAGACAGGTGAACTCATGAGCCTTGCGTTGGGGTGAGCCTTGCTCCGTGGAAGAGCCTGGGGCACACGGAGAAAAGGAAAGCTGAAATTGAAGTGTATCTCTGCTCACTGTGAGAGGCAGCTAACACTCGTGTACTTGTCTCTTGTGCTTCATCCTGTGATTTCTACGCTGGCATTTTAGCTCCAAAGAGCAAAGTCGCAAGATCTTCTAATGAAGTCACAGGAGCCACACATGTAAGAGCTTTTCATTAGTAGAACTGGACATACAGATACAGTAAAATGCAGTCCCAGTGATGAATGCTCCCAAGAAGCCCCGTGTGTCATTCCTATGGTGTCCAGAGCCCCCGCCCCGCCCCGAAAGAGTCCATTGCGGCCAGTGAACCTGTCCTTGGTGCTGTTATCAGGAAGTGGAATGTATGTCACCAGTATGTTCCCTCTCTGCCTTCAATGCAGGGAGCGTAAGGACAAATTCATCACCCATTTCTCTAATCATCACGGCTCAGGTCTGTGGCGCGATCTAATCCTTCTGGTTCCTTCCACAGCTCTCTGCTCTCTTTTTCAACCCACTGATCTGATTTTACTTTGCGCTTAAATCCATCAGCCACTGCGAACCTTCCTGCAGCAAGGTAAGATAAGAGACCATTAAGAACATGGCATTACACATAGATTCCCCATGTGGACTCCCCTAGTTTGAAAGCAACACCTGACTTCCTTCCCTCAGGTCCACCATCTTTAAATGAGGGATGATGCTGCTAAGGACATGAAGCCCTTGTCAAGATAGCTCCGGATAGATGCCAGGCATAGTTATAAGGGGTTCCCATGTAGAAACTCATTTAACCCTCACCAAAATGTGATATCGTAAGTAATATCTTATGTCCATTAAACGGAGGAGGGACTGAGGCATAGGCAGATGGGGTGACTTCAAAGCACACTATTAAGGAGATGCTTTATTTCATGCAATTAGGATTAACATGAAATGCTTTATTTAGATCCCTGTCACATGGGAGCCACACAGATGGCTGTAAATATAATCAAGACACTGCAGATGATGGCAGCGGAGCCAGTCAGCCCTGCACAGACACTGATTATGATGGTAAGCAACACATCTGATTTTCCTTCCACCATTAAAGTTTCCCTGTCAGAAACTACAGAACCTGATGATAGGAACAATGGCAGCCAGGAGGCTGTTTATTGTTGTAACCGGGCTACTGAAGACAGCTCCATAAGGCAGAGGGGCACACACACTACTGTTTTCTCTGACTGCAAGGTAGACACTCCGCTCCGCCACCTCTGGCCTCTCCTAAAGCCCTTCCGCAGTGTGGAGAAGTGAGATGAGTTGTGGGGTCATCGCGAAGGGAAAACCTGCAGCCCCCCACTCCTGACCACAGCCTGCAAGGTGACTCATGCTGTGTGCATTCAGCAAGCTGGTCCTGCTGAGCTGTTCTGATGGAGAAGCGGCTGCTCTCACCTGGGGCCTGAAAAATGAGGGTCCATGGACGGTACTGCCCTGCTCTCTTCTTCCAGGCAGTTTCTCCAGAACTGCTGAGACCCCTGCAGGCTGCTTCCCCTGTGGACCAAGACTCAAACAGAGGCTCTTTCAGGTCCTAAGATCACTTTACTGTCACTTTTGGAATGAGTTGTAGCCAGAAAAAAATGTATCTTTATTGAGGTATGGACTAAAATCATCACTTCTCCCAACCATTTTATTTTTATTTTGTATTTTTGTATTTTTCTGAAGTGAAAAGCCGGGAGGCAGAGAGACAGACTCCTGCATGCACCCGACCAGGGTTCACCAGGCAAGCCCACTAGGAGGCGATGCTCTGCCCATCTGAGGCCACTGCTCCATTGCAACCAGAGCCATTCTAGCGACTAAGGCGGAGGCCACGGAGCCATCCTCAGCGCCTGGACCAACTCTGCTCCATGGAGCCTTGGCTGGAGGAGGGGAAGAGATAGAGAGAAAGGAGACGGGGAACAGTGGAGAAGCAGATGGGCGCTTCTCTTGTGTGCCGTGGCCAGGAATCGAACCCGGGACTTCTAACATGCTGGGCCAACGCTCTACCACTGAGCCAACCAGCCAGGACCTCTCTTAATCTTGGATGACATCAGCACGGCCATGGTGAGGGAATGGAAACCGGATACAGAGAAGTGCCCTGAAATGCCAAGGCAGGAAGGACTAGGAGGTGTACCGTGCCCATTCCCAAGAGAGCCTTCTGCCTGCCCAGCATTGTCTGTGGAAATCACACTGGACCTGCGGTCTCCTCCTCCTAAGTCCCCTCTTCCTGCTGCTCGGTTGACTTCTGCTGGTGGCTTACCTTGCCTGCTGTGCCCAACACTGATATCTTCCACTCCAACACCTGATAATCAACCAAAGCTTTGGCATGTCTTCAGCACCCGTTTCCTGGGCTGGCATTGGAATTAGACCCTCTTTTTCTGTGATGACCCCAGTCCAAGTCTGGTGCAGGTCTAATTTGAACAGATTCCAACACTCATGGACTTATAGGTCTTAAGCCACACTGGCCAGACTGCCAGAGGAAGGTCATGGAGAGAAAAACTATCATGGAATGGCATAACCACAGGTCAGGTCCTTCAGACAAGACACCAGGAACACCCTCGCTAAGACGGTGACATTTGACCCTAGATCTTTAGTGTGTCCGGGGCACAATCCATAGTGGGAAAAAGCTTGCTAAGTAAAACAGCTTCAGCAGACATTCCCCGACGCTGGTGCAGCTGCAGTGGACACACTGTCCTTCGAGCACATGCCTCTAAGTCTTTCCGCTTCTCTGCCTCGGATCTTTCTTCTGAGCCTGGGAAGCGCACTGAGATCTACCCAGGGACGGGAGCTCTGGGTGAATGTCCCAGGCTCCTCTCCTTCCTCAGGATGCTCTTGAAGGGCATTGGCCATGCTTTGTCCCAGGGAGCCCAGTGGGAGCCTGACACATAGCACATGCTGGCCGTTCCTTCCTTCTTGTCTCCCCCTGCATCCTGGGGTCACCTCCCAAGCCCTTGTTCCAGGCTCTGCTTTAGGCCTGATAAGCTGCGGAGGAAGCTCATTGTGGTTACAGTGAGAGTCAGGACTGCTGCATAAGATCAAATCTGTGAGATCAATACCAGCCAGACGGTGGCTGATCATGGAAAAGCTCTAAATTTCAGATTTCACTACCACCAAGGTGCTCGGGACAATAGAGTGCTGTCTGGGAGTTCAGCTAACCCCTTCCGGAGGCAGAGGCGGCCAGGGATCTGGCCTCACCGGGGCTGGATGGCGTCTTTGAGCTTCTGCTAAGCTGGCTAAGTGAGATTCAGGGGAGGTATTGGAATGGGCAGAAAAGGGACACTGAGACAAAAGACTGCTCATTGAAATGGGGCCACCAGGGAAGCCACAGGGGAAGTTCTGACTCAACCCTTATGTAAGTGCCCAGAAGTTATCTCTAGCGCATTGGATATAGCATGAAAACAACCGCAGCTTTCCTGAGTGCTGCTTATTTTCAATCTGCTAAGCAGTTTTTGTAATGAGCTCACTTAGTTGTCAAAACAACCACGTAAGTCATTCTCCCCATTTTCCTGAGGAAGAAAGTGAGCCCACTAAGCACTAGGACCTGGACTTGAATCCAGAGTTATTGGATTTCAAATTCCATGTTCTGGCCAACACACTGCCCTGCTAGGGTCAATGGTGCTGCAGCCCATGTTAAAGGTCAACCACTGACCCTGCGGATGTAAGCCTGCTGGCTGCTGGAGGGGCGGGAGCGGGGGCTGAGAGAGACAGAAACTGATCCTCAGTGTCAAAGTGCACCCGCAGCCTGAGTTCACTGGCATCGTCGGAGAGAGACGACACTCCCTGTGCCTCAGCTTCTCAGCCTCACGGCAACAGTGACCATGTCCCGTGCAGTCACACTGCAGCTGTCTTTCCATCCCTGAAGAATGTTTCCCAGATTTGTCATTTACATTTAGGGCCTGAAAAGGAAGGACTGACCTCAGGTTGCGGTGGCCAGTCTGGAGTGCACGCATCCGCTTACAAAACATATTCCAGGGCTTAAAGTCACGATGCTGAGGACAGGCAGAGCAGGCTGTGTGGTGACCCCCATTTCACAGAGGAGCCAACGGGGTCACAGATGCCGAGAGGCAAGAAGGACAGTGTGGTAGTAATCCCAGCCACTGGCCATGGAGCCAGGAGTGCCCTTTCTAGGCCAAGTTCCTCCCTGACTGACCTGGACTTGGCATGGGCTCCCTAGCCTCCCTTGATACCGACTTTGCTGACTGCATGTTGGAGAGGGAAGAGATCGAAGGTGAAAGGAAACTGTCTCCCTGAACAACAGCCTAGAACAGAGACCAGACCCACTGTAGCTCTGGGCCAGTGATGTGAGCAAGCAGTGCATTTTCAGTGTTTTGTTGCCACTGAGCTTACGGAGCTGTCTGTTCCGGCAGGCAGCCAGTGCTGGTCGGGGCAGTCCCTCTGAGGTCAAGGCGGCTTTGTCCTCCAGCCTCAGTGCAGCAATTGGCATCTCTGAGAGCTTCCTTCTGGTGCTTTCCAAACTGGACTTCACTGAGTGCACTTGGGTCCTGAGATGTCCACTCCTGGTCCAAGTCTTGCCAGGGCCCTTCTTCATTATCCCCAAAGTCAGTGAGAGACAAACCCTTCCACTACTCAGCTTCCCTCCCTGCTAGAGAAGAACCAGCCTCATTAGATAATCCCAAAGCAAGATTGAAGGGCACCAGACGTGGTCCCAGGAGACCTGGTGCTGACCTGAGCTTGGCTACCACACCACTATGGCATCCTGAGCACGTTTTTGTGGCTCCATGGTCTGACTCTCCCATCTCTAGATCGTGGGGCTGGCCTCACTCATACAGAGCCTCTTGCTAACACTTTGGGATTCTAACATGTAGACTCCAGGCCCGAGAGAGAAAGATGTCCACTAATCAAAGCTGTGGCATACTTCATGAAGGTGATTTCCCCAGACTGTGAGGCAGTGGTTCTTATCCTGGGTTCTATCGAACCCTAGGGGTTCGATGAGTTGGTCTCAGGGGTTCAGAGAAGCCTCTGCCGCGGAGGCCAGAATAAAGTAATACCGTAATTTGTTGTGAGTTCATGCACTTTGTTGGTTTTGTTCTTTGAGCAAGGCAATATTCATGCATGGCTCATTTTGTGCACCAGTAAAAAAACATATACTTATGTCTTGAATTTGGAAAAAAATCATATTTTATTTATCACTAAAGAAGGGTTTGGTGAATACGCATATGAAACTGGTGGGTTCGTAACCTCAAAAAAGGTTAAGAATCACTGCTGTAAGGGGAGAAAATTGTAAAAGCTGATGTCATGTTTACAAAGGCAAAAGATGGGGCTGTTCCCATGTTAGCAAATCCTACTGTTGGAGCCGTAGCAGAAGAAAGTGGAATGGCCACAGGTTCTGGATTGGCTCTGATGTGGGTTTAAATCCCACCTTCACTCCTAACTGACTGAGTGATGATAAGAATTCACTACACTTTCCTCAGCCTCACTTTATCACTTGTGATATGGTAAATATCAGGAAGTTGTGGTAATTAAACAAGATAATGTGGGTAATACACATGGTAAGTTTTGGCAGGAAATTCCTTTGACTCTCGTCATGCTAGGCTAATGGAGAGAGCTAGCTTGGGAAAGCAGGGGGAGGGAGGAAGACATTACATTCATTGATGTATTCATTTATCTCAACATTATCTGTCAGACACTGACATTATAAAAATGAATAAAACACAACCCCTGACCTCCGGGACTTCAGCATCTAGGTGGAAAGATTACCTCATGTGACAACGACAAGTACAAGAAAGCCGGCAATCCCTCATCTAGAGACACCTGTATGGAAATGACCACCGACATTCTGGTTATACATTTAAAATTAGGAAAACAATTAAATGTCCATCAGTAGCAGAGCAAATAAATGGGAGCCGATGAGTAACTAGAATCATTGACACATAGTCTCATTAATTTGAGTGAAAATACAATTATCAAATGATATATAGACAGTTAGGTACATTTGATTAGATTTCATAACACATGCAAAATAATTTGTATTTTTCATGGATGTGTGCATTTGTGTGTATAAAAATGTATTTTACTTTTAACGGACTAGAAGAATCCACCTCAAACTCATGAACCTGGTGGCTTCTGAGGAAGATAGGAAGAAAATGAGCCTAGAGATAATGAGCAGAAGGGACAATAATTTCATCCATAACGTTTTACTCATGTTTAAAAAGACTATAAAAGACATGACAAATTAATTTGGATATTGGTATTATATGTGATGCTATTCTTAATCCCTTTCTGCATTTTTAAATTTTCCAAAATAATAGTATATCAATGTGTTGTACAAAGAATGAATAAAGTGTCCTTCCCTCAGCCTGAGTTGAGTTGAGTAAAGTTTCAAAGGCCACATAGTCAGAGGTTGGACCCGAGGCTGATGGGAGCCAACCCGTGATGCTGGAGGATCATGGAACATCAGTCAATCATACTGACACTAGCTGGGAGCCAGCATGAGACTTTGTTGGAAGAAATAAAGACTTAGTTTCCCCTCCTGGGTTCTCCACTTACTAATAGGAGTACACAATCACAAATGTAATCACACATCAGCCCTGAAATGTATTGCTTTCTCTCCTGAATCGAGTTCTCCACGCCAGTTAGTAGATAAAAGGTGGACTTTAAATTCTATATGATTCATATTTAGTTTGAGCCAGTAATTTAAATAGACCCTTTAGGAATATCTCAGTCGCTCTAAGAGAAAAGGTCCAACCTCTGAAGAGATGGTTTCCCGCCTGCCATCCCCAACTCTGGTAATCCAAGATGGTGCCTGGGGGTGGTTTAGACAACCTTATGACGCTGGGACCCTGAGACACAAACCAGGGGGTGTTGGTGTCAGAAGTAACACCTGAATCTACCTAAATACAGACTGACCGGCTAGTGCTTCAAGTAAAATCTGCACCAGATGAAACTTGAGATCTACTGAGTTTCTCTCTCTCTCTTTCTCTCTCTCCACTTGGGCAAAGTCCAGGTGCTCTCTGGCTACCTCAGCCACACCACCTCCAGATCTTTCTGAGATCTGTTGTGAATCCATTCAGCCAAAGCCCAAATGATTTATTATTTCTGCAGCCTTCTCTGCAGAACCACCTTCTATGATGGACCTTCTAACCAGCACCCAACCCCAACTGTCTGGAGCACACAGAAACAGATGGCAGCTTCAGAGGGCTAAACCTCTAAACCTTCTGCAGCCTCATAGATGCTACACTGCCACATTCTTTTGAGATAGATGTCCTGAAATTAATGTGACATCCTGTGAGGTATCTCTTGCCTGGCTGTTTCCCAAGCAGAGAGTAAAAGCAACAGCAGCCTCTGTTCTGGATGTTTCTTTCATTTATCTAAAGCACTACCCTTCTTTTGGTCAGCTGTTCTACAGATTAGTTCAAATTGCCCTCCTCCTCTCCCAGCCTTTTCCTTTCCATGAAACCCTAGGCTGGTGAAAGAATTAAATTTATGTGTCAATTTGGCTATGCCATCATACCCAGATATTAGATCTCACATGTCTGGGTGTTGCTGTGAAGCTATTTTTTAGATGAGACTAACATTTAAATCAGTAAGCTTTGAGTAAAGCTGATTGTCCTACATAATGTGGGTGGGCCTCACCCAATCAGTTGAAAGCCTGATGGAAAAGACTGGCCTCCCTTCAAAGAAGAGAAAACTGCCAGAAGACTGCCTTCAGGCTCAAGCTACATTGCCTCTTCCTTTACCTATAGCCTTCTGGTCATCCTTTCCTTCTCTATAAGGCCCAGTTTTCAAGGCTATGGTCTTAATTAGGAAGTCAAGTACCTGTCCTCAGGGATGACAAACCTGAAGGCGATAAGAGGCTTCAAAGAGAGCATGGTAAAAGGGGAGAAAATTAAGCTTGTTAATAAAATCTTTTATCACCATTATATTATGTAATCTTGGACAAGTCTTTTCATATCTCTGAGCTTCTATTTGCCTCACAGTTGCACATCTAATCCAGATATCATCACTATTATTAATAGTAGCACTCATTTTAGGAAATTCTACCATGCACCGGTCACAATTCAAAGTTCAATGGGATTGTGAATGGTGGAGGTTTTGTGGAGGTAGGGTTTGGATGACAAGTCAGAGTTCAGGGCCCACAGTTGGCGTTGTCTAAGGTGGATGTGCACAGGCAAGTTTGAGATAGCCAAATCCTGGCTGGGTCATCTACCAAGTTGAAGGTAGAGTTGAGACTAGTGTGTGGTCAGCTATGACAAGACCAGAGATTTGGAGGCAATGGGATGACAGTCGAAAGACAGAGAATAATGACAGCTACTTCTTCCCATATCTCCTGTCCCAAATGATGTGCTCCTAGTCAGTTTGTCTTTGATCCAATAACAACAACAACAACAATACTGTGCTGAAGCCAGATTTACCTTCTGCCCTGCCAGGTGAGGAGCGAATGTTCTAGCAGCTTCACCCATAACGTCCGAGGAGGATGGGAAATTCCCCTGGAAGCCCAGAACAAACTGAGGCCAAACTCTGGGCTTTTTCTGAGCAAACATTTTGAGAGAAACCAAAGTGATGATGCTGTGGAAGAGCCAGTGGGGCTGTCCCCCTGCACAGAACACGGCTGATGAAAACACAGGGATCAGTACAGATGAATCATTGTCAGTCTTTTCCCTGAGAGCCCATGGCAACCCAATGCATACCAGCTCTCCGAAAGCGCTGACAAGTCACCCCGCAGGGCCTGGGAGTCAGAGAGATGGCTTCGGAACGTGGTGGGAGGAGAAAGCGGGAAGTGGAGACACGGGGGCGTATCCCCCTTCCAGAATTCATGTTCCTTCTCTGGGTAAGATCATTTCCAACTCTTTCTGAAGTGTGGGTGATTCTAGAATCTAGATGAATGGTGCCCGCAATCCTGACCTTCCGCACATCCTGTGTGGGTGGGAATTAGTGTCCCTCTATGACTTCTGCCCTTGAGAGCAAGGAGTAAGGTGCTCCACCTATTGGGAAGCTTCAGAGGGCAAGGAGGGCAGCTGCCTTGCCTTTGGTTATTGACAGTGAGGATGAACTCTCCGGAGCACTGCCGTAGACAGAATCTGGGGTGAGCAGAGCTTTAAGAGGTAATATTCCATTCAGTATTTTGACTGTGGTAGTGAATACAAACCTGCACGTGTGATAAAAACCTATAGAGCAAAATACATAAATATACACAGCAATATGAGAATGAGTAAAATTGGGAAAATAAATATCAATGCATTCTATCGATCTTAAAATCCTGGTCTCAATATTCTATGATGCTAGAGTTTTGCAAAATGGTACCATTGGGAGAAACTGGGGAAAGGGTATGCTGAATCTCTTTATGTTACTTGTTTAAAAAAAATACAGGCTGATTGTGACATGATTCACATACCATATAATTCACTCGTATGTGCAATTCACTGGTGGTTAGTACATTCACAGAATTGTGTATCCATCACCAAAATTTTACAATATATTAATTATCCCAGAAAAGAAACCCCACATCTTTTATCTATCACTCCCAATTTCTTCTGTCCCCTGAGCCCTAGGTAATTATTAATCTACTTTCTGTCTCTATAGATTTATCTGTTTTGGATATTTTATATAAATTAAATCACATATAATAGGTGGTCTTTAGTGCCTGGCTTCTTTCACTTAGCATTTATTCTATCATAGATCAATATTTCATTACTTTCAATTGATGAACAATATTCTATTGTATAGATATACAATGTTTTAATTATCATTATTCATCACTTGATGAACATTCAGGTTGTTTCCATTTTTTTGGCTATTAGGGATAATACTAATTATCCCTAATAGCCAAAAAATGTTCATGTACAAGTTTTTGTGTGGACATATATTTTCAATTCTCTTGAGTGTATACCTAGGAATGAACTCGCTGAGCCACATGGCAACTCCACATTTATGTTTTTGACAAACTACCAGACTGGTTTTCAAAGCAGATGCATCATGTTATATTCCTACCAGCAGCGTCTGAGGGTTCCAATTTCTCCATATCCTCATTGACACTTACTATTACCTCTCCTTTTAAATTAAAACCAGTCTAGTGGATGTCAAGTGGTACTTCATTGTGGTTTTAACTGGCATTTTTGTGATGGCTGTTGAGGCTGAACATCTTTTCATATGTCCCTTGCCTATTTGTATGTTTTCTCCGGAGAAATAAATGTCCATTCAAATCCTTTACCTACTTTTTAATTGGGTTATCCACACTTTGATTATTGATCTCTGAATTATGGCTTACAATTGCACATGAATCTACAATGATCTCAATGCAAATTTCAACTTTAAAAATAATGACATTGGGGAAAACTAAAAGAAAATGTAGGAAAGCCAAGTAATATTTTATCAAAGAGGGTACACATAGGGCAACTGACCACATGTGATGTTCAATAACATTGGTCACTAAGGAAAAGCAAATTAAAACCACAATGAGCTATAACTACACACATATCAAAGTGGCTAAAATAGAAATTATTAACAAAACCAGATGGTGAGGAGGTGGAAAAATGGGGTCACTCAAATATTCCCAGGTGGGTAGTAAAATAGTACAGCTACTTGCCTGACCTGTGGTGGCGCAGTGGATAAAGCGTCGACCTGGGAACACTGAGGTCGCCAGTTCAAAACCCTGCACTGGTCTGGTCAAGGCACATATGGGAGTTGAGCTTCCAGCTCCTCCCCCCTTTCTCTCTTTCTCTCTCTCTCTCTCTCTCTCTCTCTGTGTCTCCTCTCTAAAATGAATAAAATAAAAATAAAAATAAATAGTACAGCTACTCAGGAAAACAGTCTGGCACATTCTTACAAAAATAAACATACAACTACCACACAGTCCAGCAATTAAACTTTGGGTCATGGATCCCAGATAAATGAAGGCTTATGTTCACTTAAAAGCCTGTACTTGATTGTTCTCAGAAGCTTTACTGGTAAGAGCCCCAAAGTGGAACAACCCAGCTGAATGATTAAACAAACTGTCACATCTCCACACCATGAAATCCTACTCAGCAATACAGTGGAACAAACTATTGCTATACTGAACAACTTGCACAAGAGTCCAGAGAATTAAGCTAAGTAACATACGCACAAAAATATATATACATCAAAAAGTAAAACACTATATTATTTCATTTAGGTATCATTTTAAAATGACAAAATTATAGGAATGGAGAACAGATTAGTGGTTTCCAGAAGTCAGGGATGGGGTGGGGTGCAGGACAGGGAGATGGGTATGATGGTAAAATGGCACCAACAGGGATGGAGCGACAGAAATTCTGTATCCGGACTGCATCATTGTCAGCATCCTCATTGTGTTTGGTACTACCGTTTTGCAAGATGTTACCCAGTGGAAGAATACACCAGATCTCTTGCATCTCCCTATAGTATTTCTCAAAATAGTGAACCCACAATTATCTTGAAATAAAAACTTGATTTTTAAAAAGGCAGTGCCTTTAGGGATCTACTTACAGCTCTATCGGTTGTGTGATTTGGGACAAGTTAACATTGTCAGATCTCCACCTGTAAAAGGGGCATAATATCTACTCCAATGATCATAATAAGGGTCAAATGAATAGAAAAGTGAAAGCACCTATAAGTAACAAAGCAGTTACTGTTACTACTACAGCTATTAATAGAGCAGTCTCTGCCCTCAGTTTATATCCCTCCGTGGATGCCACAATGTCAGAAATGTCCGTGCGTCGTTACTTGATTTTTCCATTGCTAATGTAGTCACTGTGAGGAAGGTACCAGAATACAGTAATTCCTACTCAGGCAGGAGCGGTCAGTGGTTGCTGACAGGAAGGTTTTAAAAGGATCAAGGCAGGAAGGAAACAGGACAAGACCTGGGCACTCCTCAAGGTCTCTCACACACAAGGGGCATGGGACAGGCCATGCTGAAATCAGGTCACAAGTTTGATGAACTTTTAGTACCTGGAAGTGGGGACTTTTGACCTACCTGCATGATGATAACTTTACCCTTAACCTTGTGGCCCTGGGAAGGCCCCTTCTCCCCGCCTGCTAAGCAGAAATAAGCACAACTCCTTTACAGAGCCGGTCTGAGGACCACCCACGTGAGAGAATTCAGTGTCCCAAACTCCAGTCACTCCTGCGCCAGCATCCTCGTTTCTACCAAATTCACTTAACACCAAAATTGTCACTTATTTACTAGTTTTTTCAGTAAACCAACTCTCTTCTTTGCTCAGATAACCTTAATTGTTAAAGGAAACAAAAGGAGATATACATTTGCTCACATGTTACATCAGCAAATGTACATCTTATAATCAATGATGTATGAGGGATTAATTAGCAAATTACTTTTCTGTCTTAGAATATATAATAATAATGTTTTATAATCAGTAACATTTCAGATTCTATTACATATGGAATGTCACCTCTTTGAGAAGAAAATTGAGGTTGCTTATAAAATATAGAAGGAACCATTTAAATGCACATATTTTATTAAAGTCATATTTTGATTTATATTTCCAACATAATTGAATTTCAGTTACTGTGCCATTTCCAAGTATGTTAGCCTAAAGCCTGCTCCTAATCTATTTAAAAAAGGGAAAATTTAGTGAGCATAGAGGGTTAGCAATGACTTCCTAGCACCAAACTGATCGTATCTTCATGATGCAATATAGCATATCATTCCACGTTAGTACAGTCACACCGTACAGCACCTAAAACTATCTCCATGTGCAGCCAATATCTGCCTTTACAAAGCACTGTGGAAAAGCAATGACCCCAGCAGTCAAACCCGGCATCCCTGCTTCTGGGAATCGGAGGTAATTCACTAGCCATTCCTAGGAAACTGAAAGAGTATGGTGGTGTACTGCTTCCACATTGAGATATTATGTAGCCGTTACATGCCTGAGCTAGAAGCACCTCCACTCATGTGGATAGAGTCTAAAATAAAATGTTAAGTGAAGGAAAAAGAAACAATGAGATCTCTACCACAGCATCATATATGTAAATTAAAAGCTTACACAGTCACCATAAACACCACACATTTTCAAAAATAGACACATATCCAATCGATGGGGAATGGGAGAAAGGACCAAATAAAAATAATATGCATAAACTAAAACTAAAACAATAAACGGTGTTGGACCAATGATGCTACTATGCCCTGAGATAAAGTTTTTGAGAAACTCAACTATCTATATTTTAAAAATATGAATCTAAATGTAAAGCTCCTATCAGTATCACATAGGTATACAGTAAGTATTCAATGAATATCAATTATATACTTGCCTTTAGAGTTATCTACAAAGGCTATCTAGCGTATCTTCAAGAATTCCAAGTGGTACTGAATTCCCAGGGACTGTCCCTAAGTAGATTTCCCCCATCCCTTAGCAGTCTCCGGGATTGGGCCTGGTCCCTCTCCTATCTATACACACACCTCAAACTACTCTAGATCAGGATGGCCCACCACTGACAGCCTCCGATTCCCCAACCCTACAATGCACATAAAGCCAAGCAAACTGCCCTGAAATAAGGCTTACAGACCCTGAGAGTTTATCTAAGTCAGGGGTCCCCAAACTATGGCCCGTGGGCTGCATGCGGCCCACTGAGGCCATTTATCCGGTCCCTACTGCACTTCCGGAAGGGGCACCTCTTTCATTGGTGGTCAGTGAGAGAAGCACAGGACGCATCTGCACCCATAGTTCCCATTGAAATACTGGTCAGTTTGTTGATTTAAATTTACTTGTTCTTTATTTTAAATATTGTATTTGTTCCTGTTTTGTTTTTTTACTTTAAAATAAGATATATGCAGTGTGCATAGCGATTTGTTCATAGGTTTTTTTTTTTATAGTCTGGCCCTCCAACAGTCTGAGGGACAGTGAACTGGCCCTCTGTGTAAAAAGTTTGGGGACCCCTGATCTAAGTGGATGCTGCCTAGGGACTGAGTCCCACCATCCCGTTGTACCGATAGGCAACTGTTGGGCAGATAAAATATGTTATGCTCACTTTGTTAAAGATGGTGCTGCCCACTTGGAAGCCCATCACCCAGTGTTGGTCAAATAAGTTTGTAAATATGATATATATGTTTGCTTGCTTACAGTTTGCTTTGGGTGTGGGAGACAGGCTGTAAACTGGCAAAGTCATTATAGCCTAAGGCTTAGTTTTAAGACTAAGCCTTTCCCACTCTTTTTGATGTGGGGTGGTGCACTCTCACAAGGAATCCCATTATGTCTCAGATAAGTGACTTTGTTTCAGAGACTTCCTTGTTTGTATATTGGATTAAAGGCTTTGATTTCTATGCCATAAAGTGGGGCAGACTGGGAGCTTGCTCTCTCTTGGTTCCTGAGATTAGCATTAGAGAGGAGAGCAGAGAAAGGCCATGTGGAGAAGGTCAGGAGAAGCAGCAAAGATGGTGGAGTGCTGAGGGAGAAGCCAGTTTGTGCAGAGTTTGTGCAGGGAGAAGGAGATAGGGAACAGAGGTGAATAAGTCTGGTGAGCTAGAAAGCTTTGATTCTAGGAAACTCAGATAAGTCAATGGCTTTGTGAGCACTGAATGAGTGGGTTTAGGGGCCCATTGTGTGTGTTTTTACTTGCCCGCCGGTGCAAGCTAGGATTAAAGCTAATGGCCCAAACTTTCTTGGCTCCGTTGTTTCATTACCATCTGTCCGAATCTAATGTGAACCTGCATGGGCCATGCAGCTGTGATGGTGGCCGTGGCTACTGGTTTCATAGCAACTGAGGCCAGAGATGTGCAGAAACTAGACAGAATCTCACAATGAGTAAGAGGCAGTTCTATAACTAGAAACAGGCTGCTTTCCTTTCACATGGGCATGCATCCTCCCCCTCCTGCCGCATGGTGGGCAATGCCCTTTACCTGACTTACCCATAAATAAACCAGCAACAAGGCCTCTGAAAGAGAATTTCCATCTTTGAAGGGGCTGATATTTGTGTCTAGGCTGCTGCTCACCCACCCGCCCCAGGGAGACATTAAGAGGTCAGAAAATTACCAGGAAGGCAATCAGTACCCTTAGCAGATAAGACAGAAGTGATAACAGCCAATGGTATATTTTTCTTTTTAATGGTGTCGTTTCTTAATGCCATCCTCACTAAAGATGATCTATTCCCTGGAAGACAAATGATATGCCTGTGGGCTGTTAGCATCTCTGCCCCCGGGAGTGTGGGTGGCAGATGTTAACAAGAAGCAGTGGGCAGAGCATGGAGGCGGCATAAAACATTTTATGAGCCCTGTCTCATATTCCCAAAGTGTATAAACTATTATTTGCTTTCTACAGATACTGAGAGGCTCAGAAAGGCTAAGTAACTTGTCAAAATTCATAAAGCTAGGAAGGGGCTAAAGAGGTATTTCAACAGAGCCCATCCTCTGACTCCGCCATTTCTTCACCGTCTACCCGAATCCAATGGGAACCTGCATGTGAATGGCCACGATGGCGGCTCCTGGCCTTACAGAGTCCCCAAGGGCTTTCTTGTATGCCTAGAAAATAAGGTTTAAGGAAGAGAGGTGTAAGCTTTGAAAGGGGTGCAAATCCAGTGGGATTCACATGCCTCTGTCACTTGACATAGTTCTTAAATGAAGAATATGATTCCCACAGGTGCATAGAAGCAGGTAGTTCAAGTGGGGAGGATGTGTCTATAGTGAAGGCATCCAGCTAAGAAAGTATATACAGCGCATGCTCAGTGCTCCACACCGGTGGTTGAGTGAGAACCTCACGTCAAGGGGAACACAGACTGTTCAGGGTGAAGGACAGCTTTGTACAGATAGACAAAAGAGCCACTCGTCAGGTGGAAGGGTCTGCAGGCACCACAGTGGGTGCTGCAGAGTTCATGGAAGGATTTTAAGGTGGGGCATGACTAAAGAGCTTCCCCATCCTCCCCAGAGTCTCCGTGTCTCAGGGAGTAAGGAAGGGAAGGGTAAAGAATACAGGTTTTGGACCACACTGCCTTGAATTTGAATCCTAACCCTGCTGTGAGTTAGCTGTGATCTTGGGCAAGTGGCTTATCCTCATACATGACACTCAGAACATGCCTGGCACATAGGAAATGTTCAGTGTGAGTTACTGATGATGGTGAGGAAGATAATGATGACAACATTGACCATGGGGGAGGAGAGGGGGAGGCAGAGGAATGAGGATGAGGACAGGGAGGAGGAGGAGGAGGAGGAGGACTTGTTGTTGTGCTCATGTGGAAATGGAGATGGCTTCATGAGTCAGGACTTACTGAAGAATAAAGCGTCACTAAGTCTGTCCAGCAGGTTGGATTCGGAGAAGAGGTCTGGAGACACAGTCAGGAATCTCTCCAGAGCCAAAACTCTATCTTCTTCTTGTCTACTCTTAATCATCCTGGTACCTTGCTGGGTCTATAAAATAATACCAACATGTATCGAGAAAACCCATGTGCTAAACATCATGCTATGTGCTAAAGGCCCTAAAATGTATTAGACCCACCCCTGCCCTCAAAATGTGTACAGTCCATCAGGTGGGGGCAAGGAGGGGCACAGACATATAAGCATTGGCCTGCTGCAGAAAAGCCCACCAACCTGAGTGCTGGGCTGAGCTTCAAGTGAAGA
Organism: Rhynchonycteris naso; assembly: GCA_037038555.1. NCBI lineage: Eukaryota > Metazoa > Chordata > Mammalia > Chiroptera > Emballonuridae > Rhynchonycteris > Rhynchonycteris naso. The sequence continues at coordinate 18,863,364 of CM072996.1, forward strand.
GCTGGATGTTGGGGGTTTGGGTGGAATTGGGGGTGAGGTGGAGGTAGGGGCTGGGGTGACTACACTTCCGACCAGAGGAATCCACGGAGAGAGCCCAGAGGCTCTGACTCACTGAACCTGAGCGAAGATTAGAAAATTAAGTCTGCAAAGAATTGGGCAGTTCCAGAGTTCTAGGTCATAGGAAATAACCAATAGTTTTGTCCTCACCTTGGAGTGAATGCACTCTAACTCTTTTTCCAGCTTTGCCTCATTTGCTCAGGATTCAAAGTCTGAAGGTCCATCCTTCGGTTTTGTGGTGGCAGGAGATCAGGACCTTCCATCATAGGAGCAGGTTCATCTCCAGAGAGAAAATTCAGTCTCCAAACATGGGAGCACGACATAGATTATCGAAAAGAAGTAAGTTATCGACTATACCTCGAGCAGACACAGCTAGTTTACCACTCAGTCTCCGCCGCTTTGGTTCAAAGAGACAAAGGGCCCAGTTTAAAATCTTCTTCCTCCTCCACCCAACCATCATTGCAACTAATAGTAGATCCTGGAGCAAGACCCACATCTGGCCAATGAGATACCGGCAGGAGCCAATGGGTAGAGCTCTGGGTAACCCCTTTGAAAGGAAATGCGTCCTTTGGCAGTTGGTCCTTTCTTTCTTTGCACCTGATGATAGTCGTAATGCCTGCAGGAGCTGCAGCCTATCTATGACCTGAAACTGAAAGCAGCCTTCTAGGACTGGAGACAGGAGGGTAGAAGGAAGGAGCCCAGTCCTAATGACTTCGTAGAACTTTTACTTCACAGGGACACAGATTGAAATTCCAACAGTCAAACCCATATGACAATCACTTTAACAAGTATTTGTGGTAGGGGTTTGGGGAAGGGTGGTCCATGTATTGGAGTTTAGCTCTCAAATGACTCTATGTAGGAAGGCTCTCCTGACTCCCCGCATAAATCAGGATTTCCCCATTGTATAGGTTTGTGGTTCACCAGACATTTCCCCCCGGGCAGTGACCACAGTTATTTGCATTACTGTGTATATGATGCCTGTGTCCATTACCCGACTCTGAGCTTTTCAAGAGTCCAGTAGATCTCTATGTCTGTGTCTATATCTTTATAGCTATATCCTCATATCTATCATCTATCTGTCTGTCTATCTATCTATCAGTTGATCTATCTATATCATTGCATCCCTCATGTCCAGCACAGTGCCTTGTATACATAGGTTCTCAAATCTTTGCTAAATAATTGAATGCATGAATGGATGACTTGAATGAAAGCCATTAGTTGATGGTACCTTCAAGTTTCTCTATCACCTGTATTTCTACTGAGAAAAGCAAGATGTGAATAAACATATGGAGGGTTCCTGAATACTTGATAAGAGGGCAGACACCTCTGAAAATTTGGGGACTGACTGTGTGTTGTCACTCCCGGAATTTCTTCCGAGCATCACCTGACTTCTCAGGATGCACACAGATTCTAAGGGCCTGTCTGGTTCCCCTTTAGCTGAGCTCCGGTGGAGACAAGGTTGGTCGCACCCGATGTCTGGGCCTCCTGAGGGGTGTAATTATTGAGGTTCATATTCTCTGCCATTTCCCCAGCGGCCCTTCTGACTGTCCCCAGCACCACTGTTTGGTCCCTTCCCACAGCCCTGAATCAGGGCCGCTTGTGTGCCGTGTATGTCAAAGCCACATCAAAAGCGAGAGCTGGGTTGTCGGGTCTACGCTGAAAGTCCTCAGGAGCCGCAGCTCAGGCGGCACAGGGCTCCCGAGGCTGCTGCTGGCTCCCTGGTGGACAGGTACTTTCCTGAAGAGAACACATCATTAAGCTCTTCCTGTGCTTTTACTGTAAACTCTTGGTTTATTACGCACTTCAGAGGAAAAACAGAGGGGAAGGAAAAAGAGACTGAGACAGACACAAGGGAGGTTTGATCCAAAAGAGGCAGAGCAACCAGCAACAGATTCTTATCCAGTCAGAGCTGTAAGGGACAAGCCCCCGACAGAGAGGCAGAGACTGAGGCCCAGGAAGGGAAAGTGGTCCAGGAAGTGCCCGTGTCTAGGAAGCCACGAGGGCAGGGACAAACCCCAAGTGTCCTGATGTTCTGCCCAGGGCTTCTTCTACACATCTGGACACCATTCACCGACACCCCTTCTAGAATTTAGGCCTTCAGGGCAAGGGAGACTCTCAGGAAGGAAGGGAGGCAGCTCAGTCCAACCCCAGGCTGACGGGAGAAGGATCAGAGTTGCCCAAAGGAAGGATCCGAGGGTCGGGATGTGAATCCGCAAAGGCTTCCCAGCTTCAGGGTGAATGTGCGTGCACTAGAGGCAGGAAGGTCACCACACGTAGTGAAGGCCTCAAAGTGGGGAAGTCCATGGTGTAATCCTGATGAGTCACCCTGTGACTGAGGCTTCGCCTGTTTGGAGGGGAAGGTTGCACAGAACTGACAAGGAAGGCCATTCCAACCAGCTCTGAAAACCCCGAAGCCCGGATCCTGGCCTTGCCCGTGTCTGAGTAGCCAGCACAGGGCTGGGCGCAGGAGAGCCTGATACCAAGGGGATGGCAGAGTGGCCTGATTCTGAAACCTTCTCTTACAACCTGGGAGTTTGTGCAGAAATCCCTATCGAATTCTCCGTAGTCCGAAGCACAGAAATTCTAGGCTAAGACATGAGTCAAAGAACAGGTGGACAACCTGACCCATCACTCACCTGCTGGCTTTATAAAAGCACTTACAGTGGATTCTTCCAGAGGATAAAGAGATCAAAGAACTGGGGCATCTTGAGAGAAAGAAATTTGCTGGAATCATGTAGGCAGAAATGCCCAGGCTCTTGGCTGTAATGGAAGAGAACGATTACTGTGGAGGCCAAGTGATTTTCAGCCCGACAAGCACCGAACCAGCCAGTACATCACTACACGTGGGAAGAACCATCGCAGGACTCTGCAGGACCGAATGACAGGCATGCCACCATGGAGCATGAAGAAGCAGGTGCTCCGAATCTAGTTTTCCCTCCAGTCTTGAATTTTAGGGAAAGACTGATGATCCCTACTGAACCAAGTAGGCTTCTAAGGTTTGTGGGAAATCTGAAAAAGTGAGAAGAGTCTGAAAAAAGGAAAGAGGGCATTTCCTTCCAAGGGGCATGCGGGTTCGCTAGCAAGAATGTGTGACCTGAGTCATATTCTGAGCAGGTCAGGGGGATTTTAGAAAACTCTTTTTCTCTCCCTGTCCAGCTCTGTTTTCACATACTTTCCTCAGTTTGTATTTCAAAATGTCAAAAATAGTGAGACATCATTGCCTAAAGTCATCCCTACCCACCATCCAAAAATAGTTTTCAAAAAAGAAAAAAAAAAAAGATACAAGGATGTTTAGCTGTTTTTGTGACATTTCATGCATGTGTCACTCCGTTAACATCGGATTATGACATTCTTGGATTATTTGATCTTTAAAACCAAAATGTAAGAGAGAAAAAGGAAAGCGTTTAGCCCTAGGAACTATCTGATGTTAAATGTAACTCACATCCATGATGATTTGTATAGTTAAGTGTTTTACAGAGTTAGGCACAAATTCTTCTCGTTTCTTCTTGCCTTGTTTACCATCTGCCCTCTTACCACCTGCATTTGGTATAAAAAATGTATGGCAGGAAATCTAGCACAGATGTTGCCCTGCCCTGCTGTGGTGAATCCCCAAATCCCTAATGTCTTCCCTTACTAAGACAGAGTGAGGTACAATGGAATTTATGCAGCTGGCTGTAAATTCTTGCTCTGCTGTTGATACACTGTGTGATCTGGAGCCAATTATTTAAACTCTAGGAGCTGGTAAATGGGTACAATCATGCGGATACTATACTGTGTCTCCCTGGGCATTGTATGAGATCACACTTACTAGAACATGGTGGGCGCAGAATAAATAGTTAATGCAGGCGATGTGTGTTTATCTATCTGTTGCTCCCCATTCCTGTCATTCCTCTGACTCACCCTGGAAAATTCAACTTATGTTTTGCATGTTAAGCATGAAATGTTAATGAGGGGTAGTGGGCAGCAGCGGCAAACTCCCCTAACCATTCCTTTTAGGAATGCTCTCGCGGGGCATACCCAGCACCCACACAGTCCTGGGGGCACAGACTCCCAATTTGGGGTCTTCCAGACAGGCCCCTTGTGTTGTGCCAGGCTTGGGTGCTCCAACATATAGGCTCAAATGCCTATATCTCTGCCTCAAATAATCCCATAGAGTTAAATAATCACATCATTTAAATAAGGTATGGGCTGATTATCTTAATCCATGTTAATATGTATCAAAGAGACATTTGAAAACTTGAGAGGAATTCTCTTAATATTATGCATTTGATCTCTTTCTTAAACGTGTATATTTCCATTAGCCTTCGGTCTTTACAACAAACTCATGGGGTTCATTGGGCAAATACAAGTATCTCACCTTTATAGCTGAAGAAACCGCGGTCAAAAGCAAGGCACTTTGTGGCCCTGGCTGGGTGGCTCAGTGGATTGAGCATCATCTCAGCATGTAGAGATCACAGATTTGATCTCTGGACAGGGCACATCTGAGAAGCAGCCAGTGAGTGCACAACTAAATGGAACAAGTAAGTGGAACAATGAGTTGATGCTTCTCTCTCTCTCTCCCTTCCAATCTGTCTCTCAAAGCAATGAAAATTTAAAAATAAATAAATAAATAAGCAAAGCATTTCACTCATGGTTGCTCAAAATCCAGAGGGTTCTTTACAGTGACCTATTGGGTCAAGGGCAGCTCAGCTTTGACATCTTCCCATGGCCCTGGGGATAACTATAGAGCCCAGCCATTACATCCTGTCATATGCCCCATAGTCAACCCATCCCACCTCACTTCCCAGTGCATTACTAGTAGCCATGAGATTATTCAAGAAATGTGGGGGGGGGGAGAGGTAATTACAATCCTTTCCATTCACACTTCAGATTAATACTTGGTACAAATGGCAAATACCCACGCTATCGTAGTGTGTGCTAGTCAGTCCTGGACTGTGCAGAAGGAGGGGTCCCACGTCTAAGCCTTCAACTCCTTCGGCACTTCCTTGGAGCCAGTATCCCAGATCTTGTGTATGAACTGAAGAGAAGCATATTAATATATCTAAAATTATAAGAATAATTATTTTGATAAGTAGAGAGATATCTTCATTAAGACAAAAATGTAAATATAGAAATCTATAAAAATGAAATAACCCATGACTTCACTGTGTCTCTTTATTTTTTGCAACCCAATACATTTATTAATGTGTGAGAGCATTTCTGTCTTTTTTTTTTCCTCTATGCTTGTGAAACTTGTGGCCCTGACTCTATTTTTTATAAGATTATGGGAAGTAGTTGGAAGTTGAGAAAGTACTTGCCTCCTAATCATATCCCAGAAATGTGGATATTTTAGTTTTACTCTCATGCCCAATGATTCCATTTGAAAAGAAAAGAGGACAAATTGGTAGGCACCTACTATACCACCCCCACCTCCTGCTTTCAAAATGGGAGAAGTCGGATCCAGAGAGCAGATAAGATTGTTAGACTCACAGAGTCAGGAGACATACAACCCGAATCCTGTATTCTTGGTCCCATGCCTTTTCTGCTGTGTTCAGTTTTCAAACAATAATTACTTTTAATGGTACCCGAACATGTGACATTTTTATGGATAAGGAACTTGGGCTCAGAGAAATTGAGCATCTTCTTCTTGGTGACACAGCTGGTAAGTGGTGGAGCTGGATTCCAACCAGTTCTGCCTGAGTTGGCTGGTTGGTATGAGCAGCTGATGACCCAGCAAGTGGTCATTTCTCTGTAGGAAAAGCTGAGAGAAAAGATAATCTTCACTTTCTTATTCATGTAGACCATACTACTGAGTGAAATCTGTACTCATTGAGTAGCAGAGCCCCTTTATAACAAAGTAACTTATGCACACATACAATGATGCTATTGTTCTAGTAGACACAATCTAGAACTGTATTGTCATGGGCAGTACCCACATGGTTACTGAACGCTGGAAATGTGGCTCGTTCAGACTGAGATAGGCAATACTTGCAAACTACAAACTGCATCTTGAAGACTTAGTGTTGAAACAGAAATGTAAAATATCTCATTAATATCTGTGGACATTGATTACATGACTGTGTTCAATGCAATATACCATTAAATATATATTATTAAAATAAAGATATTATTAAATAAAATTAATGTCACTGTTTCTTTTGCTTTCTTTACTGTTGCTACCGAAAAAATTTTCATGTCTATGTGGCTCACATTATTTTTCTATGGGACAGCCCTGGTCTATACTACTTGCTGATTCTGTGATCAAGGCATTATGACTATCATACAATAGGCCCTATTAATGGAGGATGATCATCCAAACTATAGATAAGGCCTAGAACCCTAGATGGTTGGGTCTGGAAGAAACCCTTGGCAGGAACTTCTAATCATTCTGTGATACTCATTCTCTCCTCCCAGTGATGGAACCCCAGTTGTTTGCTGACACTGAAGCTAATAATAAAAACCATATTCCCCAGTCCCCTTTGCAGCTAGGTGAGGTCATATGACAAAGTTGAAGGCCATGGTCAGTTGACTCAGTAGTAGAGTGTCAGCCCAAAGTGTGTATGTCCTAGGTTTGATTCCCAGTCAAGGCACACAGGAGAAGTGACCATCTGCTTCTCCACCCCTTCCCCCTTCTTTCCTTCTCTCTCTCTCTTGCTCTTGTCATCCTGAAGACATGGCTCGATTGATTCAAGTACATTGGCCTTAGCTGCTGAGGATGGCTCCAGGGAACCTTAGCCTCAGGTGCTGAAGATAGTTTGGTTGTGAGCATGGCCCCAGATGGGCAGAGCATCAGCCCAAGACAGGGGTTGCCAGGTGGATCCCGGTTGGGGCCCATGTGGTAATCTGTCTCTCTATCTCCCCTCCTCTCACTTGGGAAAAGAAGAAAAAATAAAAATAAAATAATAAATAAAGTTGCAGCCAGTGGGATGTGAGTTGAAATGCTATACGCAGCTCCCAGGTTATAGATTTCCTCAGTAGAGGTGGCAGATTCGGTTCTTTATACCTCCTGACAAAACAAAATGATCTGGGTTTTGAGGATTTCTTGGAGTAGTGATACCTATAGCCCATATTGAGACCTCTGCACGAGGAAAGAAAACCATTTCATCCTATTTAAGTCACTGTTTCATACAACTAATTTAGTCTTAATTACCACAAAGACTGAAGACCATTTTTGTTTAACACTCCTATATCACAGGACAATTATATATCAAAGAGGGCTAGAGAGTACCCAAATTCACACAGCAACTTAGCCTGAGAGCTGGGTCTTCAGCCCAGGGCTTCTGTCTACCCTTGCACACCATGCATCTCACTCAGCTAGCTCATCCAATTACAGAGTGTATAAAAATGCATTCCAAAAGCATGGAGGTGGGTAAATGAAGTATTCTCCTTTGTAGCCCAGAGATAAGAATCTCCACTGCTCATATGACTGGCATTTTAAACTGCTTCCTTAAAACCTCAATGATTTGTGTAAACTACCCACAACACAACAGCCGCTTGAGCAAGACATAGCCATAAAATAATCTTATCAATGATATATTGCTGAAGGCACCAAAACAGTGAAATGTAATCCTGGTGTTACTTGCTTCCTCCCTGCCATATAAAATCCAGATAACGTTGGCTCAATTCATTAACTCCATGCTCTATAGAAAAGCATGGTCTGGAAGATTTCTGCAGATTTCGGGGATGAGGGGCCAAACCTAGGTACCCAAATCTGCAGGTGCTGTTCATTCCACATTGCTACAAACCAGACAAGAAATCCAACCCTTCCTGGATGTCTACACATACATATATGCACGAGTGGCATCTCACACAAAAAACTAATAAGTATAATACATACACTTACCTGAAGATTTACACAGGAGATAGGAACTTCAAACTGAATGGTAGGTGTCTCTCCCTTGTGAAACTTTCCTTTGTTCACCCTGCTTCAAGGCACTTCCCACGGGATGATTTCCCCAGAGTTCCCATAAGGCCACAGAGGCACTCCCTCCTTGGGGACATGCGCCGGAGAGCAGAGCCCTGGTGTGGTGGCAGCCCTAGCCTGCCCCCTCAGCCAGCCAGCTTGTGCAAGGACAGCCTGCAGAGCCTGCAGACCGGGCTCTGGCTTGATCAGAAGTACTCCTCAGTCACAGACCATCTGCCGAGTCCCTCCCACCCCGTCCTCTACTCCCTGGTATTCACCTGACCTCTCCTCTTCCTTATTGAGAGAGAGATAGAGACATTCCTTAATGCCTCTGATAGTCACAGGCTGGACCACAACTGCCAACCTCCAATGTCTTCTTTTCCTTGAGCTCCTACAAAAAGCCTGGTTTTATCTGCCACTCAGAATGACTTGACATGTGATCTCTCCAAATCAGAAGGATCTCTTTATTTTGGTACCAGCTATTAAGATAATAATAAAGCTAAACTAGAAAGCAAAAATAAATAGAGCCTCCAGGCAGTTGTGTTCACAAAATGACATACTGAAACGCAACTCCCTAAAGAGCTGAGGGCTGAGGCCATTCTTTGGGCTGGGAGGGCTCATCCTTGCCCTGCCTAAGTATGTATAGGTGTTCCGCTTTACAACTGAAGAGTCTGAGCCTGAATCGATGTAACTTACTTAGAAAATGACCTTCTCTTCACCCAGAGCCCTAAGGACACAGGTGAGGACAAAGGCATCTCCTACAGTTTCCTTGTGAATTGTCTTGCCATTTTTCTGCTTTCCACCAGAGGGATAATAAAAGCTCCAAATTTCCGAAGAGGCATTTACTGGTGTGAGATGTTTGAGTGAGTCACACTCCCACAATGCTATTCAATTCTGGATTTATTGGTTGAGAAGCCAATCAAACTTTCACACACACACACACACACACACACACACACACACACACACACACGCCTAATAGTTTTCAAACTGAAATCTCTACAGAAAAATTTCTGTGCTCTTTTTCTTCCTTTTCTCCACGAGTTATATCTGCCAAAGCACAAGGCAAAAGCCAGGATGTGAGCCCTGAGCCACAGGAATGCATCTGCTGAGACATGTAACTGGGAATACAGAAGCGATGACTCTGGACATAGCGTCACTCAGTGGCAAAGCTCTAGCCTCATAGCCTGGTCTACTACAAGCAATCCTTGTTATACATCTTACTGCAGTAGATAGACTATAGGCTTGACTGATATAACACAGATCCAAATCAGTAATGGTTCAAACAAAGTCACGTGTTATTTCTCTTTCCAGGGCTGGCATGGTACCTCCATAATCATCAGAGATTCAGATTCGACCTTGTTGCTCTTTCATCCTTAACAAATTTTCATCTTGTAGCCAATATGGCTGCTCTAGTTCCCACTATCACATCTGCATTCTGGTTACCAGGGAGAGAAAACTGGAGCTGGCATGCCTTCTCTTATATAGTGCTTGACTTGGAAGTAATACACACTTCTAAGTTACAGTTTTAAATGTTTTCAGTTTCCTTTGTATTTTTTTAAATCTATAAATTATTTAGAAGTGTGTCATTTAATTTTCAAATATTCAGGAATTATCACTGTGTTATTGGTTTTTAATTTATTTCTCTTATTGTCAAATAATATATTCTGCATGTTTTCAGTCCTTTAAATGTATTGAAAATTATTTAATGTTCAGCATACAGTCTATCTTGGTGAATGGTCCATGAGATCTTGAGAAGAATCTCAATTCTGCTTTTATGGGAAGTGTTTTCTATAAATGCCATTTGAGTCCATTTAAATGATGTTATTTAATTCTTCTATATCTTTAGTGCTTTTATGTCAGTTACAAGAAGAAGAAAGTTGACCTCTCCAAATATCATTGTGAATTTGTCTAATTCTTTTAGTTCTAGCCTTTTTTTTTTTTTAAAGAGAGAGCGAGGAACAATCAGACAAGAAAGAAGAGAGATGAGAAGCATCAACTCATAGTTGCGGCACTTTAGTTGTTCATTGATTGCTTTCTCATACGTGCCTTGACCTGAGGGCTCCAGCAGAGCCAGTGACCTTTGGGCTCACTCCAGCAACCATGCAGTCATGCCTATGATCTCACACTCAAACCAGTGGCCCCGCACTCAAACTGGTGAGCCCATGCTCAAGCCGGCAACCTCGGGATTTCAAACCTGGGTCCTTATCGTCCCAGGCCAACACTCTATCCACTGCACCACCGCCTGGTCAGGCTCTGTCCATTTATGAGTTATATATTTTAAACCTCTGTTAAATGGGTACAGTTTAAGATTGTTATGTCTTCCTAATGAATTACCCTAATTTTCTTATAGAACATCCCTTTTTAGTCCTGAGACTGTTCCTTGCTTTGACTTCTACTTTGCCTGATATCAATATATCTCTAGATTATTTTTCTTATGATTGGTATGTGCACATTATATCTTTTTTCAATCCTTTTACTTTTTCTTTTTTTTTTGAATTAGCAAAAAGCAAATTTATTAATTTAAGAAAGAGCCTATTTCTTAGTCATTTTCCTAGTAGGGGATCCTTAAGGTGTGTCATATTGCTTTTTTTTATATATATATATATATATATATTTTATTATTATTAATTCTAATGGGATGACACCAATAAATCAGGGTACATATGTACAATGAAAACATCTCCAGGTTATCTTATCATTCAATTGTGTTGCATACCCATCACCAAAAGTCAAATTGTCCTCTGTCACCTTCAATCTGGTTTTCCCTGCATCCCTCCCCTCCTCCCTATCCCACTCTTCCCTCCCTCCCCCCATCCCATAACCACCACTCTCTTGTCCATGTCTCATACCCTCACTTTCATGTCCCACCTATGTATGTAATCATGCTGTTCTCAGTTTTTCTTTTTTTCTGATTTACTTATTTCACTCCGTATAATGTTATCAAGGTACATCCATTTTGTTATAAATGATCCGATGTCATCGTTTCTTATGGCTGAGTAGTATTCCATAGTATATATGTACCATCGCTTTTTAATCCACTCGTCTTCTGACGGACACTTGGGCTGGTTCCAGATCTTCGCTATTGTGAACAATGCTGCCACGAACATGCGGGCGCATTTCTTCTTTTCGAACAGTGCTATGGTGTTCTTAGGGTATATTCCTAAAAGTGGGATAGCTGGGTCAAAAGGCAGTTCGATTTTTAATTTTCTGAGGAATCTCCAAACTGTTTTCCACAGTGGCTGCACCAGTCTGCATTCCCACCAGCAGTGCAGAAGGGTTCCCTTTCTCCACATCCTCGCCAGCACTTATTCTGTGTTGTTTTGCTGATAAGTGCCATTCTGACTGGTGTGAGGTGATATCTCATTGTGGTTTTAATTTGCATTTCTCTAATGATTAGTGATGTTGAGCATTTTTTCATATGCCTATTGGCCATCTGTATGTCCTCTTTGGAGAAATTTCTATTCATTTCTTTTGCCCATTTTTTGATTGGGTTGTTTGTCTTCCTAGTGTTGCGTTTTATAAGTTCTTTATAAATTTTAGTTATTAACCCCTTATCAGATGTGCTGTCGAATATGTTCTCCCATTGTGTGGTTTGTCTTTTTATTCTGTTCCTATTGTCTTTAGCTGTGCAAAAACTTTTTAGTTTGATATAGTCCCATTTGTTTATCTTGCCTTTTATTTCAGTTGCCCATGAAGATAAATCGGCAAGTATACCGCTGCTACAGATGTCGGAGAGCTTGCTGCCTATGTTTTCTTCTAAGATGCTTATGGTTTCACGGCTTACATTTAAGTCTTTTATCCATTTTGAGTTTGTTTTTGTGAATGGTGTAAGTTGATGGTCTAGTTTCATTGTTTTGCAGGTAGATGTCCAATTTTCCCAACACCATTTGTTAAAGAGGCTGTCTTTACTCCATTGTATGTTCTTTCCTCCTTTGTCAAATATCAGTTGTCCATAAAGCTGTGGGTTTATTTCTGGGTTCTCTGTTCTGTTCCATTGATCTATGTGCCTGTTCTTATGCCAGTACCAGGCTGTCTTGAGTATAATGGCCTTGTAGTAAACCTTGATATCAGGAAGAGTGATACCTCCTGCTTTATTTTTTCTTTTTAAGATTGCTGAGGCTATTCGTGTTCTTTTTTGGTTCCATATAAATTTTTGGAATATGTGTTCTATATCTTTGAAGTATGTCATTGGTATTTTAATTGGTATTGCATTGAATTTATAAATTGCTTTGGGTAATATAGACATTTTAATGATGTTTATTCTTCCTAGCCATGAGCACGGTATGTGTTTCCACTTGTTTGTATCTTCCTTGATTTCTTTTATCAATGTTCTATAATTTTCCAAGTACAAGTCCTTAACCTCCTTGGTTAAATTTACTCCTAGGTAAATTTATTTTTGGCTGCAATAGTGAAGGGGATTTTTTTGGCTGCAATAGTGAAGGGGATTGTTTCCTTAATTTCTTTTGCTGATATTTCATTGTTGGTGTATAGAAATGCCTCTGATTTCTGAGTATTAATTTTATATCCTGCCACCTTGCTGAATTCATTTATAAGGTCCAGTAGTTTTTTGACTGAGACTTTAGGGTTTTCAATATACAATATCATATCATTTGCAAATAGTGACAGTTTTACTTCTTCTTTTCCAATTTGGATGCCTTTTATTTCTTCTTCTTGTCTGATTGCTGTAGCTAGGACTTCCAGAACTATGTTGAATAAGAGTGGTGAAAGGGGGCAACCCTGCCTGGTTCCTGATCTTAAGGGGATTACTTTTAATCTTTGTCCATTTAGTATGATGTTTGCTGTCGGTTTATCGTAGATGGCCTTTATCATGTTAAGGAATGATCCCTGTATCCCCACTTTACTGAGAGTTTTGAACATGAATGGGTGCTGGATTTTATCAAATGCCTTTTCTGCATCTATTGAAATTATCATGTGATTTTTGTCCTTCCTTTTGTTTATGTGGTGAATCACATTGATTGATTTGCGAATATTGAACCAGCCTTGCCTCTCCAGAATAAATCCCACTTGATCGTGGTGTATGATTTTTTTCATATATTGCTGGATCCGGTTGGCTAATATTTTGTTGAGAATTTTAGCGTCTAAATTCATCAGGGATATAGGCCTATAATTTTCTTTCTTTGTGTTGTCTTTGCCCGGTTTTGGGATCAGAATTATGCTTGCCTCATAAAAGGAGTTTGGAAGTCTTCCTTCCTCTTGAATTTTTTGAAATAGCTTCAGGAGAATAGGAGTTAGTTCTTTGAATTTTTGATAGAATTCACTTGTGAAGCCATCAGGACCAGGACTTTTCTTTTTTGGGAGTTTTTTGATAACTGTTTCGATCTCATTTGCTGTAATTGGTCTGTTTAGGTGTTCTGATTCTTCCAGATTGATTTTTGGAAGGTTATATGATTCAAGAAATTTGTCCATTTCACCAAGATTGTCTAATTTTTTGGCATATAGTTCTTCATAGTATTTTCTTACAATGCTTTGTATTTCTGTTGTGTCAGTTGTTATTTCTACACTGTCCTTTCTAATTTTATTTATTTGAGTCCTCTCTCTTTTTTTCTTGGTGAGTCTAGTTAAAGGTTCATCAATCTTGTTTACCTTTTCAAAGAACCAGCTTCTTGTTTCATTGATCCTCTGTATTGTTTCCTTAGCCTCTATGTCATTTATTTCTGCTCTGACCTTTATTATTTCCTTCCTTCTACTTGTCTTGGGTTTTATTTGTTGTTGTTTTTCTAGTTCTTTTAGATGCAGGGTCAGGTTGCTTATTTGAGCTTTTTCTAGCTTCTTATGATATGCCTGTAGTGCAATAAACTTCCCTCTCAGAACTGTTTTTGCTGTGTCCCATAAATTTTGAGTTGATGTATGCTCATTATCATTTGTTTCTAGAAACTTTTTTATTTCTTCTTTGATCTCATTGTTAATCCATTCATTATTTAATAACATGCTATTTAGTTTCCAAGTGTTTGAGTATTTTTCAGTTTTTCTTTTGTGGTTAATTTCTAGTTTCATGGCATTGTGATCAGAGAAAATGCTTGATATGATTTCAATCTTCTTAAATTTATTGAGATCATTTTTGTGTCCTAACATGTGGTCTATCCTAGAAAACGTACCATGAGCGCTTGAGAAGAATGTATATTCTACTGCTTTAGGGTGAAAAGTTCTGAAGATATCTATTAAATCAAGTTGATCTAGTGTCTCCTTTAAGTCTGCTGTTTTTTTATTAATTTTCTTTCTTGAGGATCTATCCAGTGTTGTTAGAGGGGTATTGAAATCCCCTACTATGATAGTATTGCTGTTAATCTCGCCCTTTATATCCATCAAAGTCTGCTTTATGTATGTCGGGGCTCCTATATTTGGTGCATAGATATTTACAATAGTTATATCTTTCTGTTGAATTGTTCCCTTTATCATTATGTAGTGTCCTCCTTTATCTCTTACTACAGCCTTTGTTTTAAAGTCCATTTTGTCAGATATAAGTATTGCTACCCCTGCTTTTTTTTCATTTCCATTTGCATGAAATATTTTTTTCCATCCTTTTACCTTCAGTCTATGAGCATCTTTTGTTTTAAGGTGTGTCTCTTGTAGACAGCATATGTATGGGTCCTGTTTCTTTATCCATGCAGCTACCCTATGTCTTTTGATTGGATCATTTAATCCATTTACATTTAAGGTTATTATTGATATGTAGTTGTTTATTGCCATTTTATTCTTTAAAGCTGTATTCTTCTTTTGCTCTATTCATTCCTCCCTTTAAACTGTTCACAAGAGGCCACTTAGTATCTCTTGCAGGATTGGTTTGGTTTTTATGAATTCCTTGAGGCTTTCTTTTTCTGGGAAGCTCTTTATTTCTCCTTCAATTTTAAACGTTAGCCTTGCTGGATAAAGTAGTCTTGGTTGTAGGTTCTTGTTCTGCATTACTTTGATTATTTCTTGCCATTCCCTTCTGGCCTCAAGTGTTTCTGTTGAGAAGTCCGATGTCATCCTTATGGGGGCTCCTTTGTAGGTGATAGTTTTTTTTTCTCTAGCAGCTTTTAAAATTTTTTCTTTATCCATTAGCTTTGGTATTTTAACTATGATGTGTCTTGGTGTGGATCTTTTTGGGTTTCTCCTTAATGGAGTTCTGTGTGCTTCTTGAATGTGTGGAGTGTTTCCCAGCCTTAATTTAGGAAATTTTTCTGCTATGATTTGATTGAACAAAGTTTCCATTTCCTGTCCTCTCTCCTTTTCTTCAGGCACCCTTATGATGCGAATGTTGTTTCTCTTCATGTTGTCACAAAGCTCCCTTAGAGTTTCCTCACATTTTTTAAGTCTCTTTTCCTGTTTCTTCTCTGCTTCTGTGCCTTTGTTTATTGTATCCTCTAACTCGCTTATTCGATCCTCAGCATCATCCATCCTGCTTTTAATTCCTTCCATTGTGGTCTTCAGTTCTGATACTGTATTTGTCATTTCTGTCTGATTCTTTTTTATTATTTCAATTTCATTTTTTATACTTGTTATCTCTTTATTTAGGTGTTCATAATGACTATCCATTGTTGCTCTAATTTCTTTGAACATCCTAACTATCATTATTCTAAATTCTGCTTCTGGTAATTTGGTTATATCTGGTTCATTCAGGTCCTTCTCTGGGGATTTCTCTTGATTCATTTGGTTTGCATTCCTCTGCCTGCCCATTTTTTCTGTGTATAAGCAAGTTGTGGCCACTGGAGTCCAGTAGGTGTTGCCTTTGTGTTCTCTAGGTGTGGTCTATCTGCAGGCCCCCCACCCCCTCTGCCGGCGCCTAGGGTGGTTGGGTATGAGCGTTGCCAGCGCCGGCCCACTGTGGCTTTTGCTGTGATTTCTGCCTCTCCTCCGTGGGAGGGGCTGTCACTGAAGCCACAAGATCAGCACCAAGGGTAGAGGTGAGCACCTTTGCTCAGCTGCGGACCCAGCCTATTTCCGGACTTCCGCCCAGAACCAGCAGTCGGAGCCTGCTTGCTACAGTTCCGCGGGTTAGGCGGGGCTTTTGACGTGCTCTCAGCTGTAAGCTTTTGCCCGTCCGGAGCTTTAGCCCCGCCCTCGAGGCCAGGGCCCTTTGCACAGGGTCGGAAACCAAGGTTTATTGGGGCGGGTGTGTTTGCTGGCTTCCGCTCAGCTGTGTACTTCCGCTCGTCCCTGACTCTACCCCGCCCCCGCGTTCGGAGCCCGCTCGTGCACGTGTGAATGCTATCCGCGGTTTCTCCGGCCAGATGGGGATAGTAGCGTGGGCTCAGCTGCGAGCCTCCACTTGTCTCGGGGTCCACCCCGTTCCCGCGCTTGGAGCCCGCTCGCGCACATATACTGGCCAACCTGGTTTCTCCGGCCCGGGGGGGGGGGGGAATGGTAGCGTGAGCTCAGCCACGAGCCCCTGCCCGTCCCTGGTCCTAGCCCGGTCCCCGCGGTCAGGGCCGGCTTGCGCAGGGCCTGCCCGTTCCTGGCCTCCCGCTTTGTCCCCGTAAGTGGGATTAAAGGCGGGCCCGCAGCTTCCGGACCGCTCTCGCGCGTCCCCTCCGACCTTCTGGGCTAGACCGATCTCCCACCGGCTTGGTCTCTGCCCCCGCCGACAGAACTACCTTTCAGCGTCCTGCTGCCCACCATGCCCTTAAGCAGCACTCAGCAGAGTAGGATGGGACCTAATACTCCACACTGTAGGCCTGGGAGCTCCCTCACTTGTTTCACAGCTCAATACTGTCCAAACGCCTCTTCTAGGCTCTAGGACTGCAGGCTGGGGCTTGGTTCCTGGGACCCAGGTCCCTCCCTCTCCGCCAAGCTTTCCTCCCGCCCCGCGGGTCTCTCCGGGCTGCCGTTTGCTCCGGGGAGCTGGGCAGCCCTCTTCGCGTTTTCGCTATTCCTACCAGTCTCAATGTGGCTTCTTCTGTGTTCCTTGGTTGAAGAGTCCACTTAGTTTTGTTCAAAGTTGGTTTATCCAGGTGATGGTTCTTAAAATTGAGTTGTAATCCACTTTGGTTCTGGGAGTTGGAAGTTGGTACGTCCGCCTACTTCGTCGCCATCTTGCTCCCCTCCAATCCTTTTACTTTTAACCTGTGTCTTGATGTGTGAAATGGTTTCCACACAGGCAGCACATAGTTGGTCTTGCATTTTTATCCAGTCTGAAAATTCCTGCTATTGAATAGGAACATTTATCATTTATGTTTAATGTAATTAATAATATGATTGGGTTTAAATTTACCTTCTTGTAATTTGTTTTGAATTTTTTCCAAATGTGTTTTGTTCACCTTTTCTCTTACCCTATCTCTTTTTAGACTGACTATATTATTCTATTTTAATTCTACTAGTGGCTCATAAGCTATATGTCTTTGTTTCTTTGTTTATTAGTTCACTAGGGTTCACAATATGCATCTCCAACTTATCACAATCTACCTTGAGTTTTACACCATTTCACACATAAATTAAAACCTTGCCATAGTGTACATTCATTCACACCCCTGTGTACTTTCTACTATTTTATCATACAATTTATTTTTGCCAAGGTTTAAATCCACAGTGTATTGTTAGAATTTTTGCTTTGATTAATTAATTTTACAGAAATTTAGTAAGCTTGCAAATAAAAATGATTTTTTTTAGTATCACCTATATTTACCATTATATTATGATTCATATTTACCATTTCTGGAGATTTCTATCTCTTTCTGTCAGTCCTAATTTTCATCAATTGTCATTTTCCTTCCATCTAAAAATTTTTGTTTTAGCGTTTCTTGTAATTCATGTCTACTAGCCCAAAATTCTCTGTTTTTGGAAAACACCTTTATTTTGCCTTAGTTTTGAAGGATATTTTTGTCAGTTATAAAAATCTAAGTCTACTGGTTTTTCTTTTTCCTCTCTGCATTTTAAAGATGTTTCTCCATTCTTCTGGCATGCCTAGTTTCTGAAGAGAGATGAGATTTATATAGCTTATTCTCTACCATAATTTTTCTGGCTCCTTTTAAGATTTTTCTCTTATTTTTATCAATTAAATTAATATTTTACTTGGTTTGTTGTTGTTGTTGGTGGTGGTGGTGTGTGTGTGTGTGTGTTTGTGTGTGTGTGTGTGTTTCCAGCTTCACACTTTTTGAGCATCTTGGATCTCAGGATTTAAATTCCTAAAAGGTCTAGCCATTATTCTTCAAGTGTTTATGCATATATAAGGGTTACTCTGTAACAAAGGTACTTTTTAAGTTAGTGGCATAAGTATGTCCTCTAAAATAAATTATGTGGAGTAACCGGTTAACATGTCAGTTTTTGTTTTGTACCTCAGTCAATTAGCAAAAATAAACTGCTTGTATATTAACAACCTCATGCTTAAAATAAAAATGTAAACATCTCAGTAAAAATAAAAGGATTAATTTAGAAACAGTGTAAAATATTCAAGTTATTGCCCTAGGAAACCTTGTATGAATTTTTTTAATTTACTGGTCTTGCTAAAAATTACTGTTGGTGAACATTGTGAAAATGTTTTCTGTATTCAGTTCAGCTAAAACATACAGAAAACTAAAAACAATAATGTTTTAAACAAACAGAAATTTATTTCTCTCTCAAGTTTATGATAACATACTTATTCAAGGTTGATAAAGAGATTTGACTATCATCAGATACCCAGACTCCATCCTTCTTCTGTTCTGCTCTTCTCAACATGTGATCCAAGTTCCAAACATCTTACCCATTTATCTATTTATCTTAGCCACTCAGAATGAGAAATAAGGAGAAAATCATGTCCCTTCTTTTAAGAATATTTCCTAGAAGAACCCATCTGCTTCTTTACCCTTCCCCCTCTCCTTTCTCTCTGTCTCTCTCTTCCCCTCCAACAGCCAAGGCTTCGTTGGAGCAAAGTTGGCCCGGGCACTGAGGATGGCTCCATGGCCTCCGCCTCAGGTGCTAGAATGGCTCCAGCTGTAACAGAGCAATGCCCCAGATGGGCAGAGTATCATACCCTGGTGGGCATGCCGGGTGAATCCTAGTTGGGCACATGTGAGAGTCTCTCTGTCTGCCTCCCCACTTCTCACTTCAGAATAATAAAAAACAAAGAATATTTTCTAAAAACATGAATATTCAAATTACATTATGTTCCATTGGTCTGAATTTAATTATATGGCCACACCAACTATAAAGAAGTCTGGGGAATGAGGTTTTGTGCTGGGCTACTGTTTCCAGGTAACTTTCAGGTGCTGCACTATTGAGGGGAGAGGGAAGACAGATATTAGGGGACAAGTAGGTTTTCTGTATTGCTCATAGTTCCTTCAACAAAACTGTTTGGCCACCTCTATATAAGGTACTAGTGATAGACTCTAAGATGTAGGATGAACATGTAGTCCCTCCTACTTGAATCTTACATGCTAGTGAAAATATAAAAGCTGAGTAACTAAGAATATATATCTCCTATACCTTTCCTACAGCCTAGTTTCTTTTTCTTTTTGGCATTTAAATTTTTTTTTATTGAACTTATTAGAGTGACATTGGTTAATAAAATCATATAGGTTTCAGGTGTACAATTCTGTAACTGTCCTTCCATCGCCATTTATCCTTCCTTTACCCTCCTCAACCTCCTTTCACCCTTCTTTTCTTCTGGTAATCACCATTTGTTGTCTCTGGTTATGAGTGTTTTTTGTTTTGTTTTGTTTTGTTTTGTTTTGCTTATTTCACCTTTTCACCTAGCCCCCCACTCCTCTCTGCCAGCTGTCAATCTGTTCTCTGTATCTATGACTCTGTTTCTATTGTCTTTGTTTGTTTATTTTATTCATTAGATTCCACATATAAGTGAAATCATATGGTATTTCTCTTCTCTTGCTGGCTTACTTCACTTAACATAATACTCTGCAGGTTCATCCATAGCATCACAAAAGGTAAGATTTCCTTTTTTGTGGCTGAGTAGTATTCCATTGTGTAAATGTACCAACGTTTTTTAATCCACTCATCTACTAATAGGCATTTGAGCTGCTTCCAAATCTTGGCTATTGGAATTAATGCTGCAATGAACATAGGGAACATATGTTTTTCAAATTAATGTCATGGGTTTCTTCAGATATATCCCAGAAATGGAATCACTGGTCATAAGGTAGTTCTATTCTTAATTTTTTGAGAAACCTCCATACTGTTTTCCACAGTGGCTGTACCAAACAGCATTCCCACCAGCAGTGTATGCGGGTTCTTTTTCCTCTACATCCTCGCCAGCACTTGTTTGTTGATTTATTGATGATAGCCATTCTGATAGGTGGGAGGTGATATCTCACTGTGGTTTAATTTGCATTTCTCTGATAATTAGTGACATAGAGCATCTTTTCATAGGTCTGTTGGCCATCTGTGTTTCCTCTTTAGAGAAGTGTGTGTTTAGGTTCTTTGCCCACCTACACCCTATTTTCAACCATGTTTGAGTGCAATGATATTCTGTTGGTTCAATTCTTACAAATCACTAATACCATTATTAAGTCCCACTGAGAACTCAGCATCACAGTAGACCAGATGAGGGATCCCTTGAGTATTAGAATGAAAGAAAATTTCAGAGATCATTTAATCCTTTGTGGTTAAGAAAGCCAAGGGCCAGAGAGAAAGGGACTTACCCAAGGCCCCTCCTTCAATCTCTCTGTTGGCAAGGATGCAGATCTCTATCTGCCATCACTACAGACTCTGATATTCAAGAAATAAAAGTTGAGCTTTCCTCAGGATTCCCCTGCTGTGTATGACTCACAGGGAAAAACCCCTGGGGACAGCCAGCTGCTAAGCACTTGAACTTTTCACCATTAAATAGGAACTGATCCTGAAAGAGGATGATAGGATGGGATAAACCTGAAGGGAAGGGGGGAGAGCACTGCAAGGAGGCGGGGTAAGGGAGATGTTGAGGGGAATATGGAGGAGGGAGGATGCAGTCGGGGTCACCCTAGAATCTATGTAAAAACAATTAACTAAATAAAAAAAAATGTTTATGACTTAAAAAAAAAAAGAGTACATCCATGATACCCTGGGAGCCCAAGAGGGGCACCATCTCCCGCTGGGCTGGAAGAGAAAGTACAGATTAAGGTGCAAAGAGTAAGAGTTCAAAATAACCAGTGGAGAATTCAGTTAATTATTTAAATTGTTTACTCAGTTTACTCAACTGACAAAGTACCTAAATAAAACAATTGTTTTGGATGCTACATGGTTTACTTTAAGACTTTGGTAAATGCTTCTACAAATCTCACAATCACATTCTAATTGATCTGTTTTTGTAAAGTCAGCTTTTCATATAATTCCTCTTACTTTAAAAATCCTTTTCACTATACTTGTAAAAGATTATTGTATCACCTCACCCCTCCCACTCCCTAAACCAGTTCTGTCAAAAGAATTTTTTTCATTGTATTTGTTTTGGTACTTAAAAACCCAATATGTAAGTAAAACAACATGGTTTACATTTTAAAAAATAAAAATAAAGAAATAAATAGGATCTGATCCCATCTAGACTACTGAAATGTCTTTCGAACCAGCCTCTGTGCCTGATAAGAAACCAGTTAGCTGAACGTGCTGGCTCTAACTCCCTACTCCAACACTTCCTAGCTGTGTGTCCTTGACCACATCACTTAATCCCAATGGGTTTTTATTTCTTAGTTCTAACTTGAAGGTAGGTATCCCTATACTAGAATACTAAAAAGATCCATAGAAATACCAGAGATAATACCTTTAGCACAATGTTATTTTCATTCATTTACATTCACAGATCATTGTTTCCAGCGTAAGCTTCCTCTCCCAAAATTATTTTGGATGATTTAAGCACTTCAAATCCTTCAGTGGCTGGCTCCTAGTCACTCACAGAAGAAAGTCAGGATGCCTTTGCAAGATTTTCAAAGTCTTCTCTTTAAAAAAAAAAGAAAAGATTTGGCAAATCAAAGATGCAACTAAAACATATGTCAATTGACTCCTGTTCTCCTCATTCTTAAACAAATAACCACAATAAATATTTACAAATAGTCATTAAACAAATAACTATAGTAAATATAGAAAGTTCTACAAAAAGGATTAATATAGAGTATGGGGGTAGAAAGGGAGGTCTGTATGTTAAAATGATACTTATATCTTCTTAGACATTTGTTTTCAGGGAGTAGAATACATTTTAAGAGATTTACTGTAGTCATCTCTAGATGGCAGAGATATGCGTGATTTTTAATAATTTTGTTGTCAGTTTGAGTATTTCCCAATGTTTCAACAGCAAAATATTTTCCATGTACAATGAAAGCAAAGTGAAAATGATGGTTAGATGCCATGCCTAGAACTGAAGACTCGGCAGGTAAATGAAGCGACGAAGGGGAAAGATTTAATGACAATATAATCCCAGTGGTCCTCAGGGTCATTGGTACGTCACACACAAGACCGCCACCACTTGATTCTACCTCAAGTCTCAAGGTCATTTTTCTGTTTCTGAGACTTTATGGCTACATCTTGAGACAGGACCTGCATTTGAAGGGCATTCCTCACCTCTAAGAGAAGCACCCAAAAGGAGTTAATAGGTAAAATATAATGTTATATAAATCAATAAGAAACAGACAGCTGCCCCTTTTAAAAATATGGTAACAGGATATAAGCAGTCAATCTGGGGAACCCTCAAAAGCTTATGTAGAGATGGTCAAAATTATCAGCAATTAGAGAAACACAAATGAAATGTTGGATTCTGAAACAATGATAAGCATTTTACGCTAGCAAAACTATGAACCTGTATCAAAACACTTTTGTTGGCAAGGATGTTAAGATATCCGAACCTTTGTATACTGCTGGTAGGCGTGTAAAATGGTCCACCTGCCGTGGAAAACAGTATAGAAGTTGCTCAAAGCATTGAAAATACAACTACCAATGGAAACAGCAATTCCACTCTGGGTATCGGAATCTTGAAGAAATAGCTGTACTTCAATGTCGGATGCAGCCTTATTCACAATATCAAGATAAAGAAGCAACTTAAATGTTCGTTATTGGATGAATGCTTAAAGAAAATGCAGTATGTGCATACAACAAAATATTTAGCCTCAAAAAGGCAGGAAGTGCTGACATATGTGACAACATGAATAAACTTGAAGGACATTATGTTAAGTGCAATAAGCCAGTCACAGAAGGACAAATATTGCATGAGTCTAGTTATATGAAGTATCTAAGTAGTCACCTTGTAGAATCAGGAAATAAAATGATGATTGCCAGGGGTTAGAGGAGAGATATAGAGTGGAATATAGTGGTCAACATGTCCCAGTGGTGGGCCATCCTAAAGGGTGAGCTATCAGTACTTAGTCCCATTGCATATACACACAGAGCAAGTCTCTCCAGAGTATAAAGCATAAGATATGCTCACACAGGTTTATCAGAGGACATGCCCGAGGGTGTTATTGTGCTGTATGTCTTTTTTGGAGCAAGTGGAAGGAGGGGATGGAAAGAAACTTGGTGTCCATCCCTGAGAAAGTGGGTAGGTAAGAATAGTTGGGTACAAACCATACAATACCATAAAATACCAGGCAGTGCAAAGGAATGGCTCGTTGTCACAGCAACATAGATGGATCTGAAAAACACTGCCTTGGGTGAAAAAAAGAAATGAAAATCAGAATGGATACTTTATCCAAATTCAAAATACATGTGAAATACTAATGCATTTTGAGGGAACTCGTACAAGTAAACATAACAGCACCTCATTGGCCTCCCCTCCTCCCACGCTCCCTGTGCGTCTACTCTTTCCATACCAAAAATAATGAACTGCGTATAGTTCCACAAACTCAGCATGCTGTTTCACTATTGTCTGCCTTTGTATGTGCAGTGCCTCCCCCTAACCTTTTTGTCTAGTTCACCAAGGGATGGGCACACTGAATCTTACTCACTGTTGAATCATCAGAGCTTACAGCTTGCCCTTTGGTGCTAGGTAGCTGTCCCGTAAATATTGCTGACTTAAACTCAGTTTGGACTCGCTCTGCAGTTTGGACCCCCGCACCACAAATCCCTTTCATCTTCTCCCAATATTTGTGTGTAATAGCTGCACGTAGGTGAGTATCTTCTAAATCCCAACATTGTACTACAGTCTGGAAGGCACCCACTTGAAGGTCAAGATCCTGGGAGCTTCGTATAGAAAGAGGACTGGGGTACAAACGCTCTGTATGTTGACTTTCATTTACTCCTCCTACCCATTTTCTGCAAGTTACCTCTTCTCCCAGCTGCACCTGGCATCCATTAGTCCAGGGCCCCTCCGACTTCCTGTCTGAAGAGCAAACCTCCAGCTACATGCCAGGAAGTAGAGGAAGATGTCACCTGGTGTGGTTGGTTGGGGTGATCAAAGAGGTCCCTTTGCTTTTACAGATTTTCAACCAGTCCTCCTCCTTTTGGTCCAACCTCACCCTGTTCAGAAGTTCCGGAATCCACAATCCTTCTGAGGCTCTAGGGAGTAAATCTTTGAGTCAGCTCATGGATCTGGCTTCTGAGGTCTGCTAAAAGCAATGCCCCATCTGCTCTCCAGCTTTCAGTATTCTTATTATCCCTTCTCATCTCTCTGTCCTTGAGAGTTTATGCCACACATGATGCTAAAAGTTCAGTCACTGTCACTTTATTGGTATTGTAGGAGAGAACACAGATAAATGTGTGTTCAATCTATCATCTTTAACAAAAAGCTGCCCATTTTCAAGTAATGTAAATGGTTAAAAATATCTTGTTTAGCTTGGGGCAAAATGAACTAATTGGTAAAATCCAATTCACAGATCTTCAGGTATTAGAGAATTCCTTAATTTCTCCCTTACACTATTGTTCCTCTCTTTTTCTCGATAAAGACAAGCCCCTTCCATTATTCATTACACCCAGTAAACACAAAAAGGTGGAGGGGAGATGGGTGAATCAGAAGGAAGAATACTGACGTAGTTCAGTTGCTGACACCTAGATTGGCATTGCCCTATGTGTGCTCCTGGACCGGTAGCATCAGCACCACCAGGGACTTTTCTGAAATACAGACTCTCAAGCCCCACCTTAGACCTACTGGATCAGAAACTCAAGGTTGGGACCCAGCCATCAGTGTTCTCACAAGGAGATTCAGATATACACTCAAGTTTGACAACAATGGTCCTAAGGTCAACTATGCCCAAAGGCACAGGGGAATAACAAGTCTGACCTTCTCACCAGCCTGCCCCACCCCAGCTCCCAGAGCTGCTAGCCTGAAGGTTCCGTCCTCAGCCTGACCTGGGAAAACCATGGATTGTTGGTAGGGGACAAAGTGGAACCCAAACAGTTACAGGGGAACAAAGTTGGAGTTTTGATCAACTGATGGTTTTAGAAGAAAAAAACAACTAAGCTTTGGGTTCCAGGTGAAGTTTCTCATGAAACAATGGTCAAAATTCAGGCTATTGAAGTAATGGTTCAATGGCTATTTTGAGTAAAAAATAATTATAGTAAGTCACAAACGTCTCCTGTAGTGGTAGAGATTTGACAGAACTGAGGAAAATGAGCCACAGCAATCTTGAGAGCAAGGCAATGAAGCTGGAGGTATCATACGCCCTTCCTTTAAATTATACTACAAAGTGACAATAATCAAAACAACATGGTATTGGCAGAAAAACAGACACAGTCCAATGGGACAGAATTGAGAGCCCAGAAAGAAACCCAAATGTATATGGCCAAGTAAGTTTTGACAAAGAAGTAAAAAACATACAATGGAAAGAAGAAAGCCTCCACAGTTTCTTTTCTAAAAAAAAAAAAAAAATTAGTATAGCTCTGTAGGCATGCATAAATTTTATTGTAATATATACATTTTTACAGTATTTAAGAATGAAAGTCTCATGTCTGGTACAAGGTACTACTATGCATTGTATTTATTGTTTTTAATTACATGATTAATTTTTTGAATATTTAATGTGAAGATATTTGTATACCAATTAATAACTGATATATTATTATATTCTTGTTAATGTCTAAGGGAAAAAGAACAGACTAAATAGAAGGCAACTTACTGAATCTGTTTTCCAGAAGTATAAATATATATGAATTTTTTTAAATGTACTTGATATAAATTATTGAAAATGTACACAATATTTTTCAAATTTTATTTGTTTGAAAGATGTAGTATAGTGCAGTGATTGGAAACATAGACTCTGGAGACCAGATTCAAATCCCAGCACCAGCACCCATTGGCAAGGTGACCTTCACAAGTTACTTTAACCTCTCTGTGTTTTAGTTTTTCCATTGAGAATAATCAAACCTATCATTCAGCTATTATGATAATTAAATAAGTTAGTATAGTTAAGGTATTTAAAACACTGCCCAGCACATAGTCACTAGAAGTACTCGTGGTGGCAGTGGTTATTATGTCAAGGTCTTCTAAAATTTAGAAATTGGTCTTTTGTAAAAATATGTGTCATTTATTGCCTCTTTTTAGTAATTAACATAAGAGAATGACTTTTCTCCTTTAATATATCTAGCTGAAAAACTTCAGTGACAAAGGATAAAAAGGTGACAGCTACTTTCTCTCTTTACATCTTGATTTTTATTCTTCTTATGTGTTTTGCTTATACTGTACTTTTTTTCAGAGAGTACTAACAGTCGTACATTCTTCTCAAAGAGACTGAACAAAAACAGAATTTGGTCAACCATGCCACATGGATGACTCACCTATTTATCTTCTTTCTAGCTAATTGCATGTTTCTACATCTCTATTGATTATTTATATATGCCAGGTTTCAAGATTTACACAGTAATTGTAGAAAAAAACAAATGTTCTCTGGTATTAGTACATGTATGTCTCTTAAATTTATTAGTGGTTTTACTTGTACATATACTTAGATCTCATTGCACCTGTTGTTATTCATGGTATTTCTTAACCAAATTAACTGTGTACTTGCATTTTGCAAATGTATGTGAATTGCATTAGTTCTGCATTTTTAGCAAAGCTTTATGTATATAAAATAAACTGGTTTTCAAAAATATATATAAAGAACAAATCTGGACACTGTGTTGTAGGCCCACTCTGTTACTGGGGAAGGAGAAATTATAAACTGGAGGCCCACTCAGTTGATATCAATTACACTCTAGTTTCCCAGGAACTTACAGTCCTCCTATGAAAAACAAAGCTAACTTCAAATTGGTCCATGTTGAAAATGACTCCCTTCTATTCATGCCTTAGTCTCATGGTTTTTCTTGCTCTCTCTGCATCCTGTACAGGAGTGAGTGTCTATTCTAAGAGAGCTGACCCAGAACTATAGCATCCTTTCCAGTGGGTATCCTTGATGCTATTCATGACTACAGGCATGAAACAGCTTTGTACCGGGCATGTCTTAACAGCCTTCTGAAGAGCTCTCCTCTTACAAGCTGATGCTCTGAGGTTTTTTTGTTTTGTTTTGTTTTGTTTTACCAATGGGTATCCACAGCAAAGATGACAAATCTCTCACCTTGTTTGATTTCATTCCAGCCTAAGAAAAAACAGAGAATGCACCCCAATGCATTCATTTTGAATGTCAACATGAATCCCTGAGTTATTGTGATTCAGAAAAGTTTCTAAGAAGTTTTGAGAGGAGAGTTGAAAAGTTATAAATAATACAGTCTTTGTTTTTTCACAGTGGATCGCTTTTCACTGCTGACCCAACTTGATCAGAGTGCCACTAAGATCCAATATGTTAAAATGACAATAATGACTTCAAGTCAAGGGTCTACCGTGTGCCCAGCAAGGTACAAATGTTTTTACATGTTATGTCAATTCGCTTAAAGTTTACAATATTATTGAGTTTTATCCTCCTTTTAAATATGAAGAAAGTAGGACTCAAAAAGAATGAACAATTTGACCAAATCCACACAGCTAGTAAATCAAGATTAAATCTATACCTGTCTGTCTGAAACATCCATGATTCTGATTACCTGCCACTCTGGTTCCCTGAGTGCACAGAGCTGTTTCAAATAAACCAAGTCTCAGTTCAGACAGGACTGGATCATTCCAAAAGCCATTCAGAATTTTCCTCTGCCCAGAAGATACTCCTAATCTCCCCCAACATCTCACAATCCTATCTGCCTAACAAGCCACTGCATTTCCTTGGAGACCCAGTAGAGCATCAACCCTCCATGAAGCTGCTTCCTCTGCCACAAATCTGCAAATTCAAGTGCTTATACCCAGTGAAGCTTGTTTTGCTGTGTCTTTTTATAATTTCTTTTTTTTATTATTTTTTATTTTAATTCTTTTTTTATTTATTCATTTTAGAGAGGAGACACAGAGTGAGAGAGAGAGATAGAGAAAGAGAGAAAGGGGGGAGGAGCTGGAAGCATCAACTCCCATATGTGCCTTGACCAGACCAGTGCAGGGTTTTGAACTGGCGACCTCAGTGTTCCCAGGTCAATGCTTTATCCACTGCGCCACCACAGGTCAGGCTGCTGTGTCTTTTATATCTCTGCCAATTTCGTGTTTCTTATCTCCCCTTTCTCCTTCCCTTCCCTCCTTTTCCTTCTGTCTCTCTTCTCTCTCTCTCTCTCTTTTAAATGCTTATAATAGAGAACTGAACTTACACATGTCATATTTTCATCTGTTGTAATATATGATTTAGATTTAGATATAATTAATGTTCCCCACTTTTAATTTCAAAATCCAGTGGATGGAACATTTTGGTAATGTCTAAAAATAGAATCCAAAACACAAACACCCACAACTCTCTTGCTTGAACTAACAGCATACAGTAAATTGAATTTTTTTTTTTTTTTTGGTGAGTCAGTGACTAGCAATAGGAAAAAAATTATCCAAGCCTGTGCAATGGGAGGAATTAACATGATTATAGCACCTACTAAGTATCAATAATACATTAATCATATAAACACAATAATTAAGCATATATGTAATAACATAGTAATCCTTAATCATATATTAATCATTTTGTATATATGTATATATACATATACGCATACGCACACACACACACACACGTATATACTCTGTCTTCCTATCTATAGTTTAGGGAGACAACTGAGGTTCAGAGAAGATTAGTGACTATCCCACTACAATGTTCACAAAAATCAGGGGATATTTTATCGTTTCATTTTGAAATATCCCCTAATTTTTGCGAGCAGTATATCACATAGCAAGAAAGGGTAAGAGGTCGGATTCAAACTCAAGACGCATGTTTTCTCACTAGATTTAATATTGTCTCATAGGAAATCAGAGAGGCTGTATTGGTAGGAGAAAAGAAGAAAGGATGAGAAGATGCCCCTTGCAAAGAACACAAACATAGGACTGAGGAACACTTTTTCCAGGAGAGCAGCAAGATTAGGAGCCAGGGTTTTGCAATCGCAGGCCCAGAGTCTGCATGCTGACACTTCCTATGATTCAGCTCTGCCGTCTCACTCGCCTCTTTACAAAATTAAACCACACTGCAGAAGAGGAAACAATATCACATTGATATTTCTGCTTAAAATCTGATAACGTGAAACAAAGGCGAAAACCAATAGGATGACATAAATTTTTATCTCCCCCTTCTAGTCACAGAAATGTTGAGTGTGAAAAACTTTGAATTCCACATTCCAGAAACAAAACTTCACTTCGCTGGTTCTGGAGGTTTCTCGCATTGTTTCACAACCTACACACCCCATGCCCCTGCTCTCACAACATCTCCTTCCTCTTCCTTCAGCCCATGCCATGAACCCGAAGGCAGGCGGCAGGAGGGGGCAGGGTGGGAAGAGCCCCGGCGCCCTCCCCTGCGTGGGGCACGCCTGTCAATCTCTACATAGCACCACCCCAGGGTCCCCGCCGGCAGCTCTGGGCTGGCCAGGAGAGAGGGAGACATCAGGCAAGATGTCAGCCCTACTTAGGTTCTGAGAACTGCTATGTGGCCATAGTTCTCTCGGGCTTGAACCCTAGCAGCAGGCAGAATGAAAGTGTAAGTAAAGAAAGTGCAGCTGACGCTTCGCGGGAAGTCGTCAGAGTGAAAGCAGGTGGGGTCTGCGGCAGACCTCAGCCCTGGCCAAAGCCGAGTCGGCCTGCTGAGGCTGCCAGGCCTGCGCAGGCTTCCAGGTCCTGCCCTCCTGTCCAGAGTTCCAGGAGTCACGTGGCATCCGCATCCTTCTCTCAGACATCAGTTTTCCATAGCGTTTTCCACCTTCATTCTTAAGTCACATGTCCCACTAACTGTGAGTTTTTCCCAAGCCCAGTCCTAAACCTCTACTCTTCTGAGCTGCGTCTGGATAAACTGCAAGTTAATACACTATTGTGGTTGAACATGAGAATAGATTTAGAAAGATCTGACTTCATACTCTGGGTCTGTCTGTTGTCATCTCTATGACCTAAGAAGAGTCTTTCTCCATGTCATTCTCTCCTTTGACTTCTCAGTAGGAATAATTTCCTAATCTATGTTTTCATTCCCCACCTCTAAAACAGGCAACTGCCTGCTGAATGTTTCCACTCGGATGTTCCTCTATTGCCTCAAATATGACAAATAAGAGCCATTACCTACTGTTCTCCATCTCTCCAAAATCCTGGTTATGCTTCTCTCTTTCTGCTATAGAACCACCAGTCACTGAGGTTCATTGTCAACCTCCCGTACTGGATCAGAACGTAAAGGCTATTGATTCTTCCTCCACAGCTCTCTGCCGTCCACCTTCCCCTTTCCCGCTTGTTCTTGTTAGTTCCTGACATTTTATATTCCCCTACATGTGTCCTCCTTTCAAGCTAACCTTTCTACCACAGCCAAAATATACCCTCCAACCACTGCCTACTGCCATAACTGGAAAACCATCAACCACCTTCCAGCTGGAGATGAGAGCCTTCCTTAGCCGGCTGCTCAAGGCTCTTCATAATCTGGGTTTAGCCTCTCCCACCATCACCTCCCAGACCGCCCCACCTAAGGCCTCTGTGCCCATGAAACCACTTCACTCAATATAATTCATTTCATTTACTAAATATTTGTAGAAGGCCCACTTTGAGCCAGGCATCAGGGACCCAACAGGGAAATAAACAGACACAGGTTTTCTATAGCGGAGAGACAGGCTTTAGACAAGTAAACACACAAATAATGACAAATTGTGAACTCCTGGTGAAACATGACAAACTGACCACAGCATTTACTGTATTTTTCGCTCCATAAGACGCAATTTTTTCCCCAAAAAGTTGAAGGGGGAAATGCCCGTGCGTGTTATGGAGTGAAAAATATGGTATTTTATTAAATGTTTTAACACACCATTTGGTTCAGAATATTTTTTTTTTCTTATTTTCCTCCTTAAAACCTTAGGTGTGTCTTATGGTCAGGTGCATCTTATGGAGTGAAAAATACGGTATATCTTTTCTTTTCCCCAATGCAATGACAAAAAAAATGTTTGAGGTAGACAACAAATTGTATAATCAAATTTTAGAAGACAACATATAGAGAGATGAGCAAGGATCCACCTAGCGCAGTGGAGAAAACATCAACTTAAAGAGTCTGGGGAGGTGATCACGCACCCTGAGAATACCTGCAAGGTGAGGCTCTTGGATGCCGGAGACTCCACAGAAGCCTCGGGCAAGGTGTGAGGCCTCACCTCTGGACACAGGAAGAGCTAACCCTTAGATACCCCGCTTTGGCCCCATAGAACTTGACTACCACCTTCCACGCAAAAGACTGCGGAGCTAGTGCCTGGAAAAATCGTTTGAATTTCCAGGGGCGCGTAAGTCTGGCACAGAGCAGGACAGAGATGAGGCATTGGACAAACAATGACCATGCCCTGACACATCCCCATGGTATTTCAGAACTCCATGGGTAGAGAGGTGACCCTGACAGCTCCTAGATGGGGAAGGGGACGAGAAAGAGATCATATACAAACAAATGGGAATCAGAATTGTAATCGTGCTTCTACCAGAAACGCTAAAAGTTGCAAAAACTTGGAGAAAGCCTTCCAACTTCTGAGGAAATCATTAATATTGAACCGATGCCATGGCCACACTACCAACAAAAATAAGAGGAAATTTTCAGACATATGAAGACTCAGAAATTTTACCTCCCATACACACCCTCGTTTTTAGGAAGTTCGTTGAGAACATCTTCCAGCTAAGCAAAGAAAAAAAAAAAGCAAGAAAGAGGAAGATGCAGAGACCCAAGAAACAAGGGGTCCAAAATAGTAAAGCAGTGCAGGGAAATTCCAGGATGCAGCAGGGCAGGACGCAGAGGGACAAACAGAGCAGGGTGGAGGGCTCTGGACCAGGGCTGTAAGAATATTAAAAATGACACAAATTAACATCCAATATATTTTATCATTTAGAATAGAGGTGGGCAAACTCCAGCTTGTGTTCCCACCCTGCCTGCTATTTAGTTTAGTAAATAAAGTTTTATTGGAACTCAACTCCAACCATTCAATTCTATATTGTCTGTGACTATGTTCCCTCCTCAACAGCTAAGTAGTTGCCACAGAGACTGTCTAGACTGAAAGTGTCAAATTTTTACCATGTTTGATCCTTTATAGAGTTTTTCACCCCCTGGTTTTAAAATAAAGAAAAAAAAATTCTGAGCTGGTAGAACAGGTGAAGAAAGATAAGAAACGTGTGTGGGGGGGGGGGGCAACCCCGCACCAACTGGGGGTAAAGAGGCAATTGTTAACTCAGGAAATCCGAAGTGTACAAGAAAATAAATGATCATAGGATACTATTTGGACTTTTCAGTGAACAATACTTGCATGATAATAAAAATAGAAACACTGATTCTATTTATTCAAAAATCGTGATATAAATATTAAGAGAAGAGGAGAGGAGAAAGGAGATATATAAAAGCTCTAAATTTTCATCTACTAGAACAGAAAGTCAGTGGACGCCTGACATTGATAAATCAATAAATGACAATAAAAGTGTATTTGCTAGAAATAAAAAGGCACATCCAGAAGAAAGAATTTCAAAAGCTAAAAAGGGATTCGTCTGGTGAGCAAGACCAAAGGAAGTGAAGATTACTGATTAGTAAGCAGGACACCGTTTTCATCGTAAACCTTTCAATGATTTTTTTCTTAATATCTGTATATATATTGGTTGATAAAGTGGCAATTAATTGTCAAAAATACACCATCTCAAAATTTACAAAAGACAGTAAGTGTTATGAAGCCCCAAAACAAGACACCGTGAAAAAGAATAATGGAGGTGGATAAACTATAAATTTCTATAATTTTCAGAGAAGTTGGTTTTATGGAGATGACATTTAAACTGAGAACCTGAAAGCTGGCCAGCCAGCCAGGTTGGGGGAAGCAGACTCCCAGACAGGACTAGCCCATGTAAAGGCTCGGGGCTGAGAGCAAGCATGATGATATAAAGGACTTGAATTGGATGGAATTAGCAGAATGAGAAAGTGTGGATATAGAAGTGTACAGGAACAAACTAGAAAAGACAGCAAGAAACATGTCATGATGTCGCCCTGAAGCATCCCAAAGGCAACACTGACATGATATCAACAGAATAACATCACTGTGTCACAAGATGTGACCAACATTTGGAGCATGTTTCTTCCTTTCATGACTTTTACATAAAAAAGACAGATTTAAATCTACAACCTAACAACAACAAAATAGTCAGAAAGTTGAGCCAGACTATATCTGTCTCCTTCAAGATGACATGTCAAACTCATCTCTAAGCAGCAAGGGGACCTCTCAATGTCCTTGCTTGTTAAAAATGACCTCCCTTATTATAGTCAGTAATATTTTAATAACTGTGTATCATCTCAAGGGGTACTAGATTTATCAGGGGGATCACTTCATAAGTTAAAAAATATCTAACCACTATGCTGCATACCTGAAAGTAATATTATATTGAATGTCAGCTATCATTGAAAAAAAAAAAGTGACCTGCCTTTCTCAAGTAAATTCCTGCTCCAAATACCTACCTACTCCGTCTTCTTAACCCCGCTGCATGGAACTCTGGATGCAAGACTCCTCCAATCTCTCCTCTCCTCTCTTTAACCAAATCCAAAGTCTTGATCTTCTCCGTCATTCATTTCTAAGTGTCCTGTTCTTCACTCTCTCAAAACAGACTTGGATCTTTCAAAGAGCATCCAATAGATGCTCCCTCCCTACCGCCATGAAGAATGGACCCCAGGGAAAGATTTCCCCAACGTTACACTGCAAGCTGAGAGCAGAAGCGGGGTCGCAGTGCAGAGTGCATTGTGTCTGGTTTGGGAGGCCGTCCCTTTAAAACCCTTCAGACAAATAAATCTATACACACCCACGAACAGGAGCTTTAGATTGTGAAATTCCAAGAGGTGATTTTCCTCTTTTATCCTCTTCACTTAAAATAGGATTTTTCCTTTTTTAAAGAAATAGCAATTAATATTTTTTTTAAAAGAACACACTTTCTAGTTACATGTTACAATTCATGCTGTTGGGTGAAAGTAATACCGAGATGTAATCATTTTTTGTAAAATAGCATATTAACTCTTGCTTCCTCTAAAGCAGCAGGAAGCCTCCACATTATTGCTGCCGGCATATTTGGGGGAAAATTACTAAGGATTAATTACAAATTATTTTTGTTGTACTGGGATGAGGAAGCACTGAACTAATAATGAGTCCCAAAGATTAATTTAATCAGTGGTTCACAGCCATTTTGATCTCAAAACTCCTTAGCCTTTCAATAATCAAGAATCTCATATAAACATCAAAAATATTTAATAAAGAAAAATTGTTTCAGTAGAAACCACAATGCCCAATTGCAGATATTAGATTCTAGATTAGTTGTCTTTAAAATCTTATATTTCACCTATGAACTAGACTGGATCCTGAATTTTTTTGCCTGACCTGTGGTGGCCCAGTGGATAAAAAAGCATCAACCTGGAATGCTGAGGTCTCCAGTTCGAAACCCTGGGCTTGCCTGGTCAAGGCACATATGTGAGGTGATGCTTCCTACTCCTCTCCCCTTCTTTCTCTCTCTCTCTTTCTCTCTCTCCCCTCTATAAAATGAATAAAGTCTTTAAATTTTTTTAAAAAAAGATTCTCATAAAAATGTGTGTCTGTATGGGTTTATCTAGGAATATTATTGAAAATAAAAACAACAACTTTAAGAATCTTAATTTAATTCATTTAAAATACCAATAATAAGCCCATTATATGTTAACAAATGACATTTTAATTTAAAAAAACATGTTTACAAAAATTACTAAGAAGAGTGGCATCGGTTTTACAATTCTGTAAATCTCTTTCACATCTGGCTCAATAGGAGACAGCTGGATTCTCACATCTGCTTCTTCACTCAGCCTTTCACAGGTGTCACATGTCATGTGGCCTTTGGAAAATTCTACTTATGTTTATGAGGGAATGAAGAAGACCAATCTCATATTGTCATGAAAATAGCTTTGATCTGGTGGGAACCGCAAAAGGAGTATGGTGATTTCAGGGGACGCTGGATCACATTTTGAGAACCTCTGACCTAACTAAAATGAAAGAGCAAAATATAGCTATCTATTCAAACATTAGTGTTTTCCCATAAAGGCTTTAACTTCATCCCGCCAACCAGGCAGAGAGGAGATATGTTTACATTCCATTACATGTAAGAAAGTGTTTGTTACTAAGGACGTTGGTGAATTTGTTTTTAAACATTTGCACGCATACACCATGACTCAGGGGTCTGTGGCACTCTTTGGGCGGACACCCAATGGTCAGAGTGAAAGTGATGTCACTCAAAGGTGATGGGCTTACTTTAGTAAGTAGTTCACCTTGTCCTTAAATATTCACTGTGGGCAATTCATTTGGGTCCATGATTCATTTAACAGCTTTGCTCAATTATTTTTTATCTGTTTAGAACATAGATTCCTATTTTAGGGAGCAGGTACTCTGTTGTCATGCCTCCTATATCCTTGGAGTGGGGGACGGGAGGCAATGCCCTAAACCTGGTGTCTGCCGAGCAGAATGATAATCACGGCAAAAAGCAGCTGAGCAAATACCAATTTGCACTTTGTCAAATGCTGTCACTGAGGAGGAAGAAGAGGACCCCAACGAGAAGCAGTGTGCATTAGAAGGACAGAGGGTGTGCAGGAAGATGGAACTGGTTTCCGATCCCTTTCTGCCAAGTCGAGGGACTCTGTGGAACTCAGTATCTTCGTTGGTAAAGTGGGATGACAGTACCAGCCTCCTGGGGTTACTGGGAAGTTCCTATAGAATGAGGCATGGAAAGTGCCGAGCGCTGTGCCTGATCCACAGTGACAGCTCCGTGGCAGCCGCTGTGACATGTGGATCATAGCAATGTGGGTGCAGCCATACCCTCGATGTAAGCACAGCCCATTGATCCAAGGGGCCACTGGACGGCTTCTATGCAGAAGCTATGGCCTCCCTTCCCCTCTTTGTGTTTCAGCCACAAGAGCCATCTTTCAGGCCTTTGACTATGCCAGGTTCCTCCAGCTTCAGGGCTCTCCTCAATGCTACTCCTTCTGCCTGGAAGCACTTTAAACCCCTCTATACTCACAGTCACCCAGTCAGTCCCATATGTCCCACAGATTCTCTAAACAACTGGAATGGTCTCCTTTGACGTCCCTAGCCAGTGTCCTCACAGATGCTGTCCACACAGAACTACTTGTTGATGCCAGCTAACCCGATCACCCAGAAGACATGGACAGGAGATACATGTCCCTTGGATGGGCTGCAGTTGTTTTGGTTTGGTTTCCATCCCCCACTCCTCTTTCTCTTCTATACATCCTATTTGGGACCATTTTAATTAAAACCATCCATCTGTTTTATCCACAAGTAACCAATATGCTGATAATTCACCAAACTTATCTGCATAACCTGTTGACATTACTCTAAAAGTGATGGGTCTGCCCTACTAATATTCTGTCACGTACCCAAGTTTACACAGGGTAAGAATAGATATGTATATCCTCCACCCCTCCTCAAAAAAAATTCTGAAATTTGCCCAAGTTCACACTGGTTACAGAATAGATAGTTATACCCTCTCCCCTTCCCCTAAATCAACAAGCTAAAAATGTGCGGACTACAGTTCACTTTTTTTTTATTTTCTTGAGGATCTGTGGCCTTTGTTCTAGTTTATCAAAAATTAGCACGGAAAGGGCAGAAGCAAATAACAGCACAGTTTAGACCACAGCCATGATTTCAAAGGTAAAACAGCTCCTGTTAAATTAATGAAATCACAAAAAGGAGAACTGAGTCTCCACAGTGGCTCCGAGTGCTTTTCCTGACCACTACCTCATACCTCCCGCTTGTGTCCAGCCCTGTCATGCTAGATCATATTTCCAAACATGGTTTGAACCTCGCCATTCTCCAAAATGTCCGATGTCCCACCACTGCCCACAGCCTAAAATCCCAGCTCCTTTCTGTTGCATCCTTCTCCGAGTTGGCTGCATCCCACTCTACCAAACTTCTCTTTCTCTCTCTACTCCTCTACCTCCTACAAAAAAAAAATGTCAGGTGGTCCATTGCAAGATTCTCTCGATGAAGGAAGCAATGCGCTTACATTCAGACATAAGTTTCTTATTTCATTGGTACTCAGATAAGCTACTTTGAATAGCACTGCCTAATATACTTCTCTTTCCTTGGAATGCCTTTCCATTATCAATTTCTAAGATTGATCTATCCTTTAAAACCCCCTCCTCCAGGAAGTCTTCCATATTCATCTCCACTGAAGACGGTCTGTAGTTGGTGCTCCTTCTCATGCTACTTACATCATGTCTTTAATTAGCATTCTCTCTACCCATCTCCTAACTCTTCCAGTTGGCTACCTGATAAAAGGCTATGTCTTCAATGTCTCTATATGTGCCTCCCTCTCTCCCATACTCAGTACAGGTCCTGGCACACAGGAAATGTCAATTGATAAACTTAAGCCAATTAATAAATAAATCCAATTTGATCATGACACTCTCCACTTTAAGCTCTTTCCATGGTTTCCATTAACTCAGATGAAACCCCGACTTGCCAATAGCAAATACAAAGCCAAGTGTGATTGTCCCTGTTGACTTCTCCAGTGTCACCGGGTACCACTTCTCCTTTGTCCTACATATATGCCTCTCCCCTACCTTGCCCTTGAACATATAAAATTCTTTCTGGCCTTGGGGCCTTCACACACTCTCTTCTCTTTCTAAAACCCACATCCTCCCATTAATTTCCTGGTCCACAATTTCCGACACATCAAGTTTCACCTTAAAAGCCACATCCTCAAAATAAGCATTCTCTTGGATTTATACCAGTAAGGGTCCTGGCAGGAAACAGGTGCCACATAGCCAGTGGGTTAAATGTTAATAAAGGGACTATGTACAAAGGTGTGGATAAGAAATAATGCCACGCCCCATGGCTAGCAGCAGCAAGCAGACATTACCTCGTGCAGGCCTGAAGCAGGAGAGGAGGGAACGTGTACAGGAACCTGGAAGGAGTGCTGTAAGGGGTAGGCTACCTTAAAGAATCTGTGGTCATCAGTAAAAGGCCTCAACTAAGCAGGAAAGCCTGGTAGAGAAGGAGCTAGGGAGTAAATACCCCAGCCTTGGTCTCTCACTGCTCCAACGACCAGTCCCCAGCTGGGAGCAGAGGAGCCTTCCAACGCAGTCCGTGCAGGCCAGCCTCACAGGAGGGGTGAAGAAGATGGAAAGAGAAATGATGGGGTGAACAGAGCTACCCACCAGCACACCATCCATTCTCGGGTAAACCTTCATTATTGTGTCTCATAGTAACCTGCGTTCTTTCATCTGACAGGTCAACATTTTCACTTCTGTATCTTCTCTTTTTTTTTTTTTTCTTCTGAATGCCTATAAGTACCTTCAGATTGCAAATCCCATGGGCCTGAAGGCATGTGCCTTGCTCGCTGAGCTTGCTCACTGCAGCAATCTCAGATTCTAGCACACAGGAGGTGCCAAACAGATACCGCTAGCAAATGGGTGAACACAGGCATCGGGCAGAGACACTCACGCGTATCTCAGTTTCAAAGGAAGAAACTCCCTCCACAGAATTAAGAAATGCCAGGAAATTTCACATCAAAGTCAATTCAATGAAAACAAAATGCTGCCTAGAAAATCAAACTGTAACTTCAAAAAGAGCAGATCATTTTCTAAGAAGAGAAGAAGAAGGAAAAGAAAAAAGCCCTTTCTATGACCTGTTATGAAAACACTGGGCCAGAGGAGAGAAGCTGTCACTGCATACAAAATTGCCATCGTCCCCAATCTACACTGCGGGTTTAAATAAGGTCTCATGGAAGCATTCTCCTTCCACTCTCAACACCATAGCTTCAAAAGCAGGAAAGAGCTCACAAACCCTAAATTCCTTCCTCCTGGTCTCAAGATTTTTATGTATCTGCCAAAAGACCAGATTTCTCTGAGCTCCTGTGGGAACATTATGAGGAATCCAGACACAAAACTTTTCAATCAAATTCTCCCTAAATTCTTAAGTCAGTATAATTTATAGACAACTAAACTGGATACCCAACCAGCCTCTCAGCACAGTCCCACTTTGATGAGAAGGGAGAAGTCTTTTTCCTTAGCTTTTTTTAAAACAAATAATTCCCAATGCTTCATCACTCTTTCAGTCCCTCAAATGTGCCAGCGGCCATGTGCGCTCCAGCAACAGGGCTTGTATATTCGCTGCTCTCTTTTACTAAGATTGGCCCCTTTTTCCTCCAACTAGTTCTCTAAAACTGGGTTAATGTTGATCCTTAGATTGTAGTGTGGTTGTGATGAATTATAAGGATAATTAGATCATTGAGATAGTACATGTTGAGATGCTTGAAAGAGCACCAGGCACATAGGAAGTTCTCAGCTGTCTTCGTCGTCGTCGTCAATGATTACTTCCAAATCATCCTTCAGACTTTTAATCATGTAACACTCGTTCCAGGAAGATTTAACGTCCCCCACATTAGACTGGGTGCCTTAATCTTGCCCATTTGTGTGACTGAGTACCTTTCCTTCATACCACTAATTTCAATTCATAACTATGTATGATTCAAATAACCATAAAACTAATGTATATGTCCTTGACTAGACAAAGGAAAAACAAATTGAGAGGATTTGTGCCACTAGCAAGTGTCTTATTGGTCATACTGTATGTATCTCTA
The DNA here is from genome assembly GCA_037038555.1 of Rhynchonycteris naso. Taxonomy (NCBI): domain Eukaryota; kingdom Metazoa; phylum Chordata; class Mammalia; order Chiroptera; family Emballonuridae; genus Rhynchonycteris; species Rhynchonycteris naso. The sequence continues at coordinate 18,903,242 of CM072996.1, forward strand.
ATTTCTAGGAAAATGTGTCACACTCGGTGCTTAAAATACATGTAAGTGAGAGGATGAAACCACAACCTCTCCCCTCTGACTGTGACACACAATAATCACCATCACTTTCCACACATTTCCTTTATGTTCACTATTTCAAGAGCTCCAAAGTTAGATATTTTAGGTGGAGGAGGGTAGAGGTGGGTAGATGGTGATGAGGGAGACTTGACTTGGGGTGGTGAACACACAGTATCATATACAGAGGATGTGATATAGAATTGTACACCTGAAACCTGTATAATTTTATTAACCAATGTCACCCCAATAAATTCAATAAAAATTTTTAAATAAAGTATAAAATCTTTTTTATTTGCAATGAAAAAAAAATTAATTAATTAAAAAATTATAAAAGGAGGTATTTTAGGAAGCTGATGCACAAAGAAGCCCCATGACTAGAGACTCCAGTTACCAGAGTCACAGGTGGGCCAAAACTCACATATTCCTCTTTCTAATCATATAATATCCAGGGTATGGGCTGAAAATGGCAGAAGGTCTGTGTTGTGAACTAAATGTTTGTATCCTTCCAAAATTCATATGTTGCAACCCTAACGCCCCAATTGATGATGTATTTGGAGATGGGGCCTTTGGAGGTTATTAGATAACCTCCAAAGGCCCCATCCTCAGGATGGGATTATGACTCATATAAGAGATCAGAGCATTTGATCTCTTTCTGTCTGCATATGAGGCAGCCATCTGCATGGCAATAAGAGTGCCCTCACCAGAATCCAACCATGGGGCCACCAGCCTCCAGAGCTGGAAGATATAAATGTCTGCTGTTTAAGCTACCCAGTCTGTGGTTGTTGTTACAGCAGCCTGGGCAGACTAATACAGTTTCCTGTGAAGGACAAGAGTGGGGGTGGAGCCCTCAGTCTTATTTACATGGTTTCCTATACAGCTGTGCAAGCCACTTGTTCTGATAGTGTGTGCGGAAAATGCTTTATGTTCGCAACACTATTTCTTCTTCCTGGACACAGACAAAGACAACATTTTTCAGCCTTCCTTATACTTAGATTGGGGTCATATGACAGTTCTGTCCAATAGAACACAGGCCCAGCCCAGAGACTATTCCATGTATAATCAATCTTGCACTCAGTCTTCCCTTCCCACAGCCGCCTGGGAGACCACAGGGGCTACCTATCACCCACTAGACTTCACAAAAGTGAATAATAATTTTTTATTTTATTAAGTTCCTGACATTGTGGTGCTAACTTGTTACTATTGCATATCCTAGTATTATCCTGACTAATGCTAAGAGACAGAGTGGAATAGTGGAAAAGAAAAATGAAGAGACCAAGAGTTTGAGGTCCAACTTAGTCCCCAGCGTGTGATGTGACATTGGAAAGTCATCTCTCTAGCTCTGAATTTCCTAACCCATGTTATCCATCACCATGGATGGGTCTTGATGTTGCCCAATATCTACCTGGAAACTGGACACAGTGCTTCACTATATCCTGCTCTCCCACACTTAGGTACCGCTCTAAAAACAATGGGAAATCAAATTGTTTTACTGAAGAATTATTTGGGTAGTATATCTATAGTTAATACTGGTGTTATGTTTTGGCTAGGATATGCCCACATAGGCCTTTTGTCTCTAGGGTAATTCACGGCAGTTATTAACACTGGAATCTCCTTTGCCTCTTACATATCATAGTATAAACAGTAAATTATAAGGCAAGCTGCACACATACAACATATAGCAACTCTCACTAGTCATCTTTCCATCCATACTATTGTTCTCCCTCCGCTGAGAGACTCCGCTGTTCCCACAGACCCTCTGTATACAGCTCATTAGCGGAGAATGAGATCAGAGAAATATGCTAATTCATAACTCATCATATTTCATTGCTTCAAACTGGCCATGTGGCTCTACCCTAACAGCAAGAGAGAGACGGATTATTATAAACTTCCCAGTAACCTTGTATGCTCAAAAACAAAAAAAACAAAGTGGTGAGTATGGGTAAAGGTTGAACAACATGCTTTCACCCACTCTACGGGGAAATGACTTTCAGTCCACCTAATAAAGGTGGATCAACATTGGTCATGGGACAGATGACCTCTGAGTGATAAACCGTTCCTAGACTGAGTAGAATGGGAATGCACTATAAATATGGGTAGAAAGGCATAGATTTAGGCTTCTCACAGTGTAAAACCTGGAACCTCCGGACCAGATATTCATTCCAATGGAGCTTAGGGCTTTTAAACCAGAGTGGTCCCTATCCCCAAGACATTAGCCACTTGACAAGATCAACACCTGTCTTTTGGGGGAAGAGGACAATAGATTTGGACTGCCATGAAGAACCCCACTGAAGAGACACGCGTGAAGCTGCCCTCTTGGCCTGTGGTGCTGCTTTTGCCTCATTCTTCTAAGCACAGTGGACCACTGTGATCATGTGGGTTTGATTTTCAATCCTTGCTATTAAAAATATGGTCCATGGAGAGATCACATTAATGGAACTTCCTAGAAAATGTGATCAGCTTTGCTTCAGGCCTACTGAATTAGAATCAATATTTTAATAAGATCCCCAGGCAACTGCTATACATAATTAAAGTGCCTGAGCCAGGGCTTTAAGATGAACCCAGGAGCAGAACTGGTGGTCACAAAGAATGGGCATCAGAATGGGCACCAGCCAATTTCGTCCCATCTTAGGACAATCTTACCCATTTCCAAGTCAAATTCATATTCATGTGTATTTGCTTCTTGTTGTTTAGTTTTCATTTGTAATTCCTTAATCGCCGCATTACTGATGTTCCCAGAAGACTCAGTAAGAGAGATTAAGTCGTGTTGCTGTAACTTACAATTAATCAATTGGCCCTCGATTCCATGAAGCGGGGGGCAACAACTTCCACAGTGTATTAAATGCATTAACTTTTAGGCTTTATTTCTTCTCCCCAAAATGCTTATGAAACTCCATCATATCAAAGTAAGAGAAAAAGGATAGAAAGGCAAAGCCACGTGGCCTCAAAGTTGGGGTCCCCCATCCCATGGAATCCAGGAGAGCTGGGTCCGTTTTGTTCAGCTGAATCTTCCAAGGGGCACACACCAGAAATCACAGGAGGTGTTTGCTGCTGGGAGCACCTTGGCAAGCAATACCTGGGTTCCAGTCTGCTAAGGACAGGGAAGTCACCTTCTAAAACATTGCCGGACTTGCAGATGAGCCCCTTGGACAGCTACCTTATTCTCTCTCAGTTCCCATAAAGGTTTTGTGCCTATCCAGCTGTTTGTCAGCTGTACTAGCAGTTCTGGTGTGAAGGACAGAAGGAGCCACCCCAGAGAGCAACGTTACAGCACAGGAAGAAAAGAACACCCTGGGCTGTGGCAACCACTCTGTGGGCTGGTCTCCGAGGGAAACATTTCATTTCATTTCTTACACATTCCATGTTTTCTAGAAAGAGGTAGTGAAAGGTAGTACATTGTCTTCAGATAAGGAAATAATAGATTTTCCTACGGCAGCACGAAATTACATATATTAAAAAAAAGAAGAACAGAACAACATATTTAATATAATCACAAGATATTAGTTTTGGTAAGAAATATAGGTTGTTTCTGGTATCTTCTTTACTGAAAGCAATACATGTTCATTATAAACAGTTTGGGGCAAAAATAGATAACAAAAATATGAGAAAAATACTGGCTGAAGTTGCCACTCAGTGAGCAGAAGGGAAGAAAAGCATATGGACAAATGAGAAAAGAAATAGGGAAGCACTTAAAAGGGGAGAGAGGGAGAAAGGAAAGGAGAAATGAACTTCTTTGGGGATCTGACCAGCAATGATGGAGGAATTTTACTGCCTAGCTATGTACTCAATGGCTTACCTAGTTAGGCTAGTGTCTAACACTTCAAGCCAACCAAAGGCTTAGGTCCTCTCAACAAATGTGAACCAAGTGCCCAATATGTTCCAGGCACTGTTCTAAGATGTTGAAAACACAGTATCAATATTTTATGATATGATTTTTGTCCTCTGACCAATGAAAGCAACTGAGACAGGGTGACTAAGTTGACTCCGTCCCAATAGTTAGAAATACGTATCTCCGTGTGAGTGTTTAATAACTGTTCATTCAGCATAGAAGGAAGAGGGAATTTGAAATCAGGTCTGAATTTCCAGGTCACTTCTCTGAACACTTCTTCAAATATCCACACTGTTCTATACAACAGCTTCCTCGGTCCACGTTTTTGCTTTCCACACGCTCAATTGCCTGTGGTCACACATAAGTTGAAAATTAAATCAAATGTCTCCAACCATTGACATCACCGCAACTGTCGACATTGTCATGGATTGAAGACACGGAATCACCCAGAGCTGCTGATCCTCCTTCCAATCTGGCACATGCTCAGTAGGTCCGCAGTAGCCTGACGCTACATCACAACGCCTACGTCACCCACCTCACTGCATCTCATCACACGTTGTATCATCTCACATCATCACAAGAAGGCCCAATACAGAATAAGGTATTTTGAGAGCGAGACCACATTCACATAACTTTTATTAAAGTATATTATTATAATTGTTCTATTTTATGAGTAGTTGTGGTTATTAATCCCTTACTGTACCTAACTGATAAGTTACGCTTTATCATAGGTATGAGTGCATAGAAAAAAAAACAAAATATCTGGGGCTTGTTATTATTCACAGGTTTAGGCATCCACAGGGGGTCTTGGAATGTGTCCCTGGGAAGAAGACGGACTATGTACCTTCCCTAGGGATCCATGTCCCAGAAAGTGCTCCCCTATACATTGTTTTTCCGTTTCTTAGCACCTTCTGTGTCTCTCCCCCCCCGGATTATCCCCTCCGCAGGCAGAGGCTCTCGTTTTGGCATTTTCGGTCTGTTAACCACCCCTACCTTTACGCAGCTGAAAGTCTGATGTTCACACAAAGTTAGGCTGGGCCTTTTTTGCTCTCCTTCCGGGTAAAGATCCCAAGCACGCAACAAGAAGGGCTGCGTCCTCGTGGTTCGCATAGCTCCTCCTTTCCTCGTCCCTACGCCACTGAAAATGTGCCGTTGCCCAGGGAAGGCACTGGTTCAGTTTGAAATAGTTAGTTTCGGGATAAATGGTGTTTTACTTCAAAACCAAGACCCATCAGTCTTCAAATTTCACAGAAATTTAAAATAAAAAGTCAGTTCACTTAAAAGAGAAAAGGTCACTTCCTAATTTTGCTAAAGTCAGGAACATCACTTTAGGACACCTAGTGACACCCTCCACCCTCAACACAGTCCCTAAATCCAGCATAGCCAGAGAAAAGAGCCATTCAAATCCCCCCCCCACACACACACACACACACACCTCTAATATAAGTTTGCTCATCTAATTCTTTGCTCAGCAATTATGTTTCAGGCACCATTGTAAGAAGAAATCAGTTTCCTTAGACGTCTATGGGTCACAGTTTCTGTCTGCTTTTATTTTAAGATATGTGTACCCATATACTTGGAGGCAAGGACTTGGTGGCAGAGACAGGAATTTGGAGTTTGGAAGGCAGCAAGAGGGAAGAGGGAGGGGAGGGGACAAGGCCTGGGATCTCTTTCCTGGGGCATGCTCATGTTCAGATCTCACTTAGGAAAGAAAATGTAAAAGTCTTTAAACAAATGGTGTTTCCCCCAATCTATGAATTTGAATGGGCTTATTAGGTAGGTGCACAGTTTAAACATTTACTGGCATCATCCTGAAGCACATAGGTTGCTGGTTCAGTCCCTGGTCAGGGCACACAGGAGAAGTGACCATCTGCTTCTCCACCCCTCCCCTTCTCCCTTCTCTCTCTCTCTCTCTTTCTTTCTCTCTCTCTCTTCACCTCTCACAGCTATGGCTCAATTGATTGGAGCGCATCAGCCCTGGGCATTGAGGATGGTTCTGTGGAGCCTCTGCCTCAGGTGTTAAAAATAGCTCAGTTGCAAGCATGGCCCCGGATGAGCAGACCATCAGCCCCAGACAGGGGTTGTCGGGTGGATCCCACTCAGGGCATATGCGGGAGTCTGTCTATCTCCCCTCCTCTCACTTGGAAAAATATATAAATACATGAATAACATTTATTGGCAGCCTGCTAGGTGTGGATACCTGCAACTCATTTTCTCAAGGGACATGCTGTGCTCTAAGGTTGCTTACAGTGTAGCTTGGGAGACAGAGCCCCAGGTTGCCACCTAGAATACAGGTAATAATTGCACAGTGGTTACAGCAACTTGTCCGCAGTTAGGCAGACCTGTGTCAGAATGCCAGCTCCATCGATGCATAACGGTAAGACCTTGGAAAAGCGGTCTGGCAGCTCCAAGCCTCAGCTTCCTTATCTGCCTAATGAGAATAGTAGCACTCATGGGATAATCATAAAAAGTAAGTGAAATTATGAACATAATGTGCTTGGCACACAATATGAGCTCACTAAATGTAAGCGATGGCTGTAATCACAAAATAATAATGATCACTGTCATCACTATTGACTGGAGATGGAAGTAAGCTATGGAACCCTACAGAGAGAAGAGGGACATATTTCTTACTGGAAGTTCGGGGAGAAAGCTCAGAGAAGACACAATATTTGAACAGCAACTTAAAAAGAAAGTGTTGAATTCTCAGAGTAAGAAATTTAAAGAAGAGCATTTGATGCGGTGGGGGTGGAGCATGCATGATAAACAGTTCCGGGAGGGGAACAGCAGAGACGGAGTACAAATAAACAATGCACCTGGAGCATCTGGAGCGGAAGCGGGGATTTAATAGGATCAGAGGCAAAAAAGAAGCTTAGGAGAAGACCAGGAAGGACTTGCAAGGAAATGTGACTGGGTTCCACAGGCAAGGGGAGATCCCAAAAGATTTTAAAGTGGAAGAGGAAAGGCGTGACACTACCTAATAGCGTTCAGAGGACTATTTAACCCTATGGAAGGATCAAAGGGCTCGCCTCAAGGAAGAAGCCCCCTTGAGAATGCTAGATAGCTTGAGTTTTCCCACTGTGCACATGTAACAGCCTGGATCTTCTGTTATCAATATCCATCATGTTATGTTACAAATTACTTATTTAATTGTCCATCTCACTTACTCAATTATAATCTTCATACAGGTGGGAATGATACCTGTTGTGTTCTTTATATTGACAGTGTCCAGAGCATCGTAAGTTCTCAAATGCCCAGTGGACAACATACCATAAAACACATCATCCTGTCTCGTTCCTTATCTGTTTTGTCATCGATAGGGAAGGACCTCATCTCAGCTTTGAAAAAAATACAGACTCTTCTCTCTTCTTTGAATAACACTGGAGTTCTCAGGGACCATCTAATTTATGAGATTTCTAGTTTCTCAATTTCACTGGAGACCCACAGGAGACAGGGAAGTGATGGTCTGTTTTTGTTCCTAAATCTCTCACTTCTCTAGTGTTAATTTATCATGAGTTCTGGATCACTGAAAATCATAAAGCTACAGTCCTTTTGAAACACTTCAATTTTGTCCATCTTTAAGATTAGCTTTTAAATCATTTCAGTGGCATGATTTAAATTCACAGACTATAATCATCTATTGTTTCAGAGTACGTACATTTCAAAGCACCTACACAAAAAGCAAAGGGTCAGTTTCTCTTTTTGAACTCAATTGGCTTTATATGAGCCAAGAGAGTTAGACAACCCAATGTGTTTTCTTTTTTGCCTTGCTTACCAGGAAGCTCAGGATACATGTGCTCAGCTCCTGAAACTGTCATTGACCAGGCTTCCTTAACCCATTCACTTTGTCTCTCCCTTTATATCCTGGCTCCTACTTTTTGCTTTGTCTCATGGCTTCAGTTATTATAAATCTGTGTATTTATTTTAAGTTGCCTCAACACATTTTTTTTGTATTTTTCTGAAGTGAGAAGCAGGGAGGCAGAGAGACAGACTCCAGCATGTGCCCATCCAGGATCCACCTGGCATGCCCACCAGGGGGCGATGCTCTGCCCATCTGGGGCATTGCTCCGTTACAACTGGAGCCATTCTAGCACCTGAGGCCAAGGCCATGGAGCCGTCCTCAGTGCCTGGGCCAACTTTGCTCCAATGGAGCCTTGACTGCAGGAGGGGAAGAGGAAGAAAGGAAGGAGAGGAGGAAGGGTGGAGAAGGAGATGGGCACTTCTCCTGTGTGCCCTGGCCAGGAATTGAACCCAGGACTTCCACATACTGGGCCAATGCTCTAGCTCTGAGCTAGCCAGCCAGGGCCTTAATATACTTTTTAATCAGCGGTAATAACATATATATGTAAATATGTGCTTAGGTATGTATATATGCATATGTATGTAATTCACATATATGCATATATTCATATATGAATATGCGCTAAATACATATTATTTATAAACACACATGTATATCCAATACTAAAAATATACCCGTCTATATATTTCCCAATGTCTCCTGCCACACCTCTCTCTCTCTCAGCCCCTGTGTCCTCTCCAGTAGTCTACTTTTGTCATGTACCAATCAGAACATCTGGCTCCTCTACAGTTGGTTTATCCCAAAGGGGAACCTTCTCATAGGAGGGCATGAGTCAGCAGTGTAAACCTAGGTAAGAATTTTATAAAGGTCTCTGTGGAAACACATTTCTGTTTTATTCTCCAGACCCTTTTTTTGGTCATCCTGCCTTCAGTTTATTTTAATACTCTAAACCAGGGGTTGGCAAACTTGAATGGCTAAAGAGTAATAATATTTTTGACCTTGTGGGCCATGAGGTCTCTGTTGCACCTGCTCGATGATGCTGTTGTAGTGCAGACTCACTTATAGATAGTGCACACATGACAGGACATGACTGTGTCACAACACATTTTTATTTATGAAAGAGTGGCAAGCTAGAGCTGTCCTGTGACCAGAGTTTGCTGACACTGCTCTAAACCTTTCCCCTGCTGTTTCTGTCCTCACTGCACCCTCTCAATGAGTGTCACTCTGGCCAACTCCAATGTCCAATCTGTTCAAGGTAGCCCCAGCAAAACAGAGGGCTCTCCAGCTAATGGGACAGGCTCCTCCCTCCTCAGTAAGCAGTGTCATCACATACCATTGCTTGGAAATAGCCTGGGGGCATTCATTTGTCTCTAGCATGTACCAATACATTTTATATATATCGCTCTACCACTGACAACTAGATACATGTGACAAATATATACCTCCATCAGTATAAGCAATGGTATTTTTACAGCCTCTAGACACATTTGAAGTTAGAAAGAGAGCTCAATTAAGGAGCAGAAACACAAGTCTTCATGTCAACATTCTCCAGCTGTATGACCCTAGACCAGTGGTTCTCAAACTTTTTGAAGTCGGGGTGCATTTAAAATCCTACACTTAATTGTAGGTACATTATATACAAATTTCTGAGAAATATGTTATAATAATTAAGTCAAATATTTTTAAAAAAGTAAAGTCCAAGTGTGCTTTTATGGTAATTAAATGAAATAAATACGACAAAATTAAATTTATTCTGACATTAAAAAACATTTTTAGCCTGACCAGGTGGTGGCGCAGTGCATAGAGCATCGGACTGGGATGCGGAAGACCCAGGTTCAAGACCCTGAGGTCACCAGCTTGAGCATGGGCACATCTGGCTTGAGCTAAAGCTCACCAGCTTGGACCCAAGGTCGCTGGCTCCAGCAAGGGGTTGCTCACTCTGCTGAAGGCCCGCGGTCAAGGCACATGTGAGAAAGCAATCAATGAACAAATAAGGTGTCGCAACAGCAACAAAAAACTAATGATTGATGCTTCTCATCTCTCTCCGTTCCTGTCTGTCTGTCCCTATCTATCCCTCTCTCTGACTCTCTGTCCCTGTTAAAAAAAAAAAAAAACATTTTTATATTACATTTTTTGAATTATGCTTTATAGAATTCATATAAAAGGGGTTAAAAAATAAAAAATGACAAAAAAGTTATTTTTATATATATATAGATAGATACATTCTTAGTAAGATTTAGTAAATTCGGCAGGTCCCGGTGCGAATGTATTAAGTTTTTTTATTCTTGTGTTTATGAGAAACATGAGCCTGATGTGTCCTAGCAATTTCTTCAATGTTTGGGCATATATTTGAAAGGCAAACTCTCGTTTCCTCGTCAATACATTGAAGAATTCCTCTTTTTTTACTCTTAATTGTATTGAGGGTATAAAATCCTAATTCACATAAATAAGATGTTGAAAATTGTAGTAAAATGTTCAAAACTTTTTTAGATATTGCCTCATATTCTTCTTTTATATAAATACAAAAGGCTTCAAGAGACAATTCCTATGTTTAATCGTCAATCTACAATCAGTGGATATAACTGCCAGTTCTTCTTCTGTTAATGTTAAGCCAAAATCACTTGAAACTTCCATGAATGGGTTTCTAATCTCATTGTATTGTTCAGTGTTAAATGATGAAAAATGCTATAAATTAAATTCTGCCCATCAGCCTTCAAGTCCTATTTTATTTAAACTTAACTTTTGCTCACTTCCAGAATCGGATTCTTCAATATCACACTTCTTTTTGAGAAATCTATCCATTTTATTTGGGTGTATTTATCTAAAAATAATATAATGATGTGTTAATCATAAATATAATAATGATATGTTAACAAAAAGAGCAGTATTTTTGTAATGAAATGGTATAATAGAGTAACTGTATTTATTTTTATATCTGGGCACATGCCGTGAACCAGTGCAGCTAGTAATTCTAGGTCCCAAGTGGGAACGGTACAGAATTAAGAAAATATGTGCAATTAAGAAAATACGGGGTCAGGAGGGCCCTGTAATTGCTGCTGGCAAGAACAAAACAAGCCCAAAAACCACATCTTGCTTTATTTATAGGGCAAAGTGGGCCATTAGCAAATCAATGAGATCTTTGATCATGTTTCCAAGGCAACCCAAGAATTTTACCAAGTGCAGAAAACCCCCACCATACATATCATCTTAACTTTACACCAAACAAAGGATAGAAGAAACTTGCCTCCAGTCTTTCCAGGGAACATTGGAGGGGGGGGGGAGTAGGGGGAGTGTAAACGATCCAGCACCACAGCTTAACAGCCTTTTGCAACCTAATCAGGCAAAGGAGGTGGGGGGTTGGGCAGACTGTCGGCTTACAGGCAATTCCCCACACCTCTGTCCCCCAAAAATCTAAACTCCAAAGACCCTGTTGGTTTTTTGGTCCCCAACAGGCACATATTTCTCTGGAATACCATAGGGCGCTCCTGGAAATCTTCTAGGGCTCACCAGTGCGCCCTGGCACACACTTGAGGACCACTGCCCAAGACAATAACTTCTGTGCTCCTTGTTGTCTCATCCATGCAATGGGGGGTAGAGTTCATCTGCCCAAAGACCACAGTCTGGACCAGAAAACCCCTTGGAGGCTCAGCCTGGAATAGACTATTTAAGATCATTTCCTTAAACTAGTAATTCCCAAATGGTTTCAAGAATCACAGTTTCGACACATACTACAAGCAACCAAAGATCGCACAACTAAGTGGAACAACAAATGAATGATTCGCCCCCTCCCTCCCTCTTTCTCTCTCTTCTGTCTCTATAAAACCTATCAATAAAAAAGAAAGAAAAAAAGAGAATCACAGTTTCTGAGGTGCTCGTTAAAACACGGATTGCTGGGCCCCAGACTGAGTTTTAATTCAGTGAGTCTAGGATGGAGCCCAAGAATTTGCAGTGCCATCAAAGTCTGCTACTGCTGGACCAGGAACCATACTTTGGGAACCACTGGTCGACATGCTAGAGATTTCACAGTCCCTTCTAAGGGGAAACAAATACTGGTAGCGGAAGTTCTAGAGCTTCTTCTTCTTTTTAAAAATGGGGCTCCTTCTCGCAGGGATAAGAAATCAGTTTTTTTTGCCCACCAGGTCTCAGATATTACAGCCTCATTGCTAATTACAGGCTAAAAGGAGGCTGGTGGTCACCCTCATAAAGCCAGGTGAGCCATCAGGAGAAGGACAGGGAAGTGGGGGACAGTGGAGAAGTAAGAGGCAAGTATGCCATTACACAATCTCTTTGTATAAGCCAACCTTCTAGAACTTTCTCTCTCCATAAACGGAGTCAAAAGAGTCAACAAAAGCTGAGGGCTGACCATGCCTAGGCCCAGCGCCAAGTAATGCAGGGTGGGGTGCAAGGCATCAGAAGGAGACTGGGAAAGTGCAGGCTGCCTGCATCTTACAGGGGAAGGCAAACTTCACACGTGTTCATGCACTTGACAGTCATACGTCAAAGTGGCTAGTAGATAATTAGATGCAATGTTAGGTGGCACGGAGATAGAGTTCTAGAAAGAGGATGTTGGTGGACCTGAGAAATTTGCACAGGCAATCCTGGAGGAGGTGAGGCAGGCGGCCGGGGGTCTGGACAGACAAGAAGGACCCGAAGGAAGGGAGAGGAGGACATGGAAAGACATTTCAGTGTTCCTGGAATATCAGCAGAGAAAGCATGAGAATGAGCACAGAGGACTTCTAAGCTCATCACTGCCTTCCCCGTGTGAACTCCCACAAGTCATTTCCATTCATTTGTCTCAGTTTCCCAGTTTGAGCAATGAGGGTTTTGAACTACATCACAAGTTTCCAAATGTTACGCTATCTTGAAGAGACCCCAGACCGTGGAAAGGCAAAGTGAACCGGCGGGGCTCAGCCCTTCCCCTTGTCCAGTCTCTACTGCCAGAGAAGCTCTGTTTTCTTACAATTTTCACTCCATACACAGTTTCACTTCCAGAAAGGATTTGAGAATCACTCAACAAGACATTATTGTCTTGTTGAGTGATTCTCAACAAGTGAGGCTTTTTCCATTGGCACGTTGGGTGGCTGAAAAGAACGGAGAAAGCAGTCAGTTAGCACAATGGGTGGCACCAGGTTGGCTGGCCTCACTTCTGGAACCTCTTGTCAACCAAGGGGCCAGAATCGGGGAACCATAGAAGGTGTGTGAGTGCAGGAGTCCATAGGAATAGAAGTGGAATCAGGCCCACAGGCTGCTAGAAAAACCAATCTGAAAATCTCAATTGCTCAGAAGGTTCTCAGTAAACACACAGGTTGATTTTTCCCCCTTGTCAGCCTCCCTGCCACCGAGGATACTTGTACTGTATGCAAAACGGGTAACTGTAAGACAAACATTTTTTTCCACTGCCCTTCTCAGCCCCACAGGCCTTCAGGAAGACCTGCACTTCAAGCAAAGCTTTTTTATTTTTCAACACCCACAGCTTCCATTCAACGATCAGAAGTTTTCCACTTTCATCAAAGAGACTAAAGAGAGGGGCCGAGAGAGCAGCCTGTTCTCAGCAGCTCTGGGCCGATGACTGAGCCACCTGCTTCCCACTCACTGTCCATGCCCACCGTAGGACACAGCCTTCTCCCCAGATCAGCCAGGTACACATGCAACAAAACAAAACAAAACACTAGCTAGTTTTATTCCCACGCCAAATGAGTATGTGTACTGACTTCTTCCTAAACCAAGCCTAGATGTTCACTGGATGAACCTACTGTGGGAATCATTTCACCATTAAAAAAAAAAAAAAAGCCACTGTATACCTTAAACTTATACATTGATGGATTTCAATTACTTCTCAATAAAACTGAGGGGATAGAAATCCAGCTTGGGATAGGGGGGGGCCTCAGCTTCCTTGAGTGTGAAATAGGTATACAGCCCACCACTCTATTTAGCCCAAGAATACAATCTGCTTCTTGACGGCTCTTCCATATCCAGAATCTGTGGTTGCAGACATTCCCTGGGAGGGAATATCCAGACCCGTTCCTAAAGTCTGACCGAACTCAAGTGACACGCAGCCGTCTGGGATCCCTGCCGAGGTGGCAGTGGTAATAATCCACGCTTGGCTTGGGACTCAGGACGTTTACTTATGAGGATCTGGGGTTTCTGCCGGCTCTCAGAGATACACTACAGCCAAAACACGAGCAGAAAGGGGAGGGGTGCTGCAGAGCATTGGGGTACTTCCAGATGTTGTCAAAGAACTCTCTCTGCAGGCACTAGCTCTGCAATGCTTCACATTCTAAATGGTGTTTTGACACGGAGAGCATTAGGGAGCACAGAAGTGACCAGTTCTGTCCCCCAGAGGATCTACTTCTTGAATCTATCTAAATTCCAGAGTGGGCCCTGGGGACCGCTTCAGATGTTTGACCGGAATGGTCCAGCATCGCGGCCAAGTCTATTCCCGTTCACAAAGTCTTCTGTCATCACTAACCCACTCCACGTTCATGGCGGCTGTCAGTGCAGATGGGGAAGACGGAGGGCCATCAGGATCTGTACAAGGACCCACGGACAGTCAGGGGCAGGGCCAAGACCCAACCTCAGGTTTTTAACTTTCAAGCGCAATGATGATTGAATGATTTAGCATCCGCTTGGAAGCTAGCCAGGTATGGCTCTGCACCCATGTTGTCACATTGATCAACATTTGCGACTTTGGTTGAGATAGTTTTCATTCTCTCTGATACTCAATTTTCCCATCTGGGGAGAAAGAAACATGACTTGCCGCAGAGAGTGGAGGTGAGGGTAGAGTGAGGCCATGTGTCAGCTCCCAGCATGTGCCTGAAACAGTAGAGGTTCAACTCTAATAGTCACATACACACACAGCACACAACACGTACATATATGCACACGATACGCCCCACACATCACAAATCCAGGTCACACATGCACCCACCCACATGCAGCACGCGCACACACACCCGGCACCTTCAGCCCCAGATCTCTTCTTCCCCGCCCTCAAGGCCCATTCCTTCCTCTTTTTGTGAGTCTTATGGCGAGCTCAGGTTTATCTGCTACTTCAACAAATCCCAACACACTTTACAGAAGTTTTTGTTCCAAAGATCAGTGTTTCCAGACTTCCAGCTCACACACAGTCTCGTTGCACCTGTCTCCAAATCTCATAGTGCCATGAGCCTGTCCTTTGGATGACTCTCCACATGGGTCGGCTCTTCCTTCCCAGATATCAGGGAGCATCTCCAGCTTTCAGCAGGAGCGAGACCGTCAAGCTGAGCTCAAGGAAGGCAGTGCCCCCGCGGTCCAGCATTTTTTGATGAGGTCCTCTGATCCGCTGGCCTCCTTAAAGAGAATGTGCCATTTCTCAGGCAGGAAGGCGTTCTGTGGCTGAGTCTAAATGAAACAGAAGTGACTCTGTGCGCGCGCATACACACACACACACACACACACACACACACACACACACACACACACCCCAGAATAGGGAAACCGTCATTTTCCTACTCGCCCTCTGACATCAGCCACCTTTCTGTGTTGCTACTGTTTCTCTGCACTCAAACTAATCCCTGGTGATGAAAAATGAGCCTCTCCCCCACCCCTGCTGCTGCCTCTCACCACACGCCCCCAGAGAAGAGTGTCTTCACCAGGCAGCTGGTGAAATTTTTTTTCCAAGTCACATGATCCAGGATGCAGGGGAGAATCCTTCTTGGAACGGAGATGGGCCCAGAACCGAATCAGATGAGGAGAGATAAGGTGTGATGCGAAGAAGACTATATAAGAATGGGCCCAGGGCTGCAGCAGGCACTCCACCGAGTGGCCCCCTCTCACGACACAGCCATGCACGAGCCCACAGGCTCTGTCGCCAGCCACTTGGGAACCGCCGGCCGCAACCACTTCTACTTCACCACGGTCACGCTGGCTCTGTGTCTCGTCTTTGCCGTGGCGACCATTATGGTGTTGGTGGTGCAGAAGTCGGTAAGTGGACTTCTCTTCCTCACCCTTCCTTCCCAAGTTATGTTCAGTTTTTCCCGGAGAGAGAGCCTGGGAAATAAGCTAATAAATTAGTTGAGAGTTAAAAAAAAAAAAGTTACATAGATCGTGTAGAGAAAGGGAGAAGAGAAACAGAAACTTCACGCTGAAATATTTTGGCTTTTTCGAGAGAAAAATCTGTTGAGGCATCATCTCAAAACTTCCCGGACTCCTAGGAGCCAAACGAGAGCAGGAGAGCGATAAACTTTGAGAAATTAAGATTTAAATCTGACAGAGCTGGACACTCGTACCAAGGAAGGAAACAATGAGAAAGCCCGGTAACATATTTGCACAACTTATTATCATGTCTTCAAGTTCCACAGACCAGATTCCCAGGTTCTATATTCTTGGTCCACATGTTCATTGCCAAGGGCTTTTTATTTATTTATTTAAACAAGGAGCTAAATTTTAGAAGCCAACAATCGTAAAGGAAGGAGACAAAAGAGAAGAGCAGGGTGACTTATTGCTTTGAGCGTTTCAGCATTAAAACCCACAAGCCAACTTGAAAACTTCCTCCCAAGTTACTGCTTTGAAGAGCGGAGGGCGTCACAAGAAGCAGAACAGAGAAGCAGAAATGTTTTCTAATACCTGTTCTCTCTGAGACTTCTCAGCATACTGATAGGACAAGCAATTATGAGTGCACACAGTAAATCAAACTATCTCAGGAGATTAACTTTGTTTGAAGCAAAAGGTAAACTTTGTTGCAAAAAGCAGAAGAGATGAAGGAGGAAACCCTCTTCGGATTTTAGGAAATTGGTGTTGACAGAGAACCCACCAGCCCGCATTCTTTAAAAATCCTGTACTGAAAGTACATACTGCTGATGAACTTTCAAGTAAAGTTTTTGTTAATTTTGATATTTTAAGAACTGTCGCCTCTCCCCACCCTGCCAAAGTGACAACGTTTCTGCCTAGTCCTAGTTTCCATTCCTGGTGGTGTGACAATCCTGCAGAAGCTCCTGTAGGCTGAATGCTCTAGAATTTAAGGATCACTGAAAAGAACCAGGCTTTAAAAGGCTTTGCTATCTTTTTCAAGCACCCTCAAGCTTTGAAATTTAAATGAAGCTTTGAGCCTCGAGTCTCTATAAAAGTGAAAGGAAACAGAATTACTAATATTTTATTTCAGTAGAATTCATGAAACTCATCATTTAATGGCCTTATCTACATCTGCTAAGAATAATGCTCTTGAAGACACTCTAGGGCACTTAGCTTTTGGCAAAGGCTCTACAATTTCTGTAATTCTAGTTTGATGTAAAGCAGGGCTATATCATTTTATAGCAATGGTCAAAGAAAAGAAATTGAAGTGGCCTTTAAGGTCTTTAATTAAAGGTTGTATCTAGAACTGCTGAGAGAGAAAGAGAGATGATGATGATGATGATGGTAATGATGATGATGATGATGATGACGATGATGATGATGGGGGTGGGGGGTGGAGATGGTGACATATTAAACTAGAGAGAGCTCCAGAATGGTTCTATCCAAATCCTACATTTAGATGACTTTTTTTTTTATAAAGGAACTGGTCTGGATCTTTCTGCCTTATTTTTGTAAATGTGGAAAATGAGGAACAGAAAGGGAACAGGGTTTGAACCAAGTCATCCTGAGAAAGTGGTAGAGTCAACTTGTTTGATTATTTAAAGAGGAAGCATTCCCTTTTCCAACACAAACATTAACAGAAGCACTAAGAAATGTTGTTCTCATTTTTCTCTGGGGAGTTTTATCTTCTTGTGCATCCATTGTTTTGACTTAGTCCTCATGTTTGGATATGAAAAGATTCACTTCACAATCGGACTGTATGGTTTGGTATGCTGTGATTTCTTAGCCTGAGAAATACCAGTTGTTTACTTAAAAGCATTGTGATATGAAGTGTTAAGTGTTTTACACATGTCATTCCCAATGAATTACTCAGATGTTAACTGTTAAAAGAGCTAAGAAGGTTTATCTCTTTGAGCTCATGCTATCAGGGAAGGCTTCTTGCAGGAAGAGGGAATGCAGGCTGACTTTAGGATATGAATAACTTAGACAAATGAAGAGACGTTAAAAGGATTTCTGATTTAAAAAGAAAATTAATAAGAGATATTCAAGAAACTTAAACTCACATCCCAGTTATGACAAGCGCAATGTGTTGATGGCTACATAGCACTCTGTGAGGTTGGATGGGGCAGGAGTGGAGAGCTACAAACATGGTTTTACTGGAATAAGAAGTCACAGTCGTAGGTGAAAAGACACATGCATAGACAAAATTAAAACAAGATAAGTCCTAGTATATAATAAGTGACAGAGGTAGACACGTGGAGCTACCATGAGATCCCAAGTTAAAGCAACAGGACATTTTCCCAGACAAGTTTACAGAAAACTTCACTGAAGATTGAAGTTTCAAGTTGGCTTGAGAGATTGTATGATTTCAAACAGGTAGAGATGGTCAGTCAAAGGAGAGGGCACTCTTGGCCAATAAAACCACGCAAGCAAGGGGATGGAGAAAAGACGATACGAGGCATGGAGGACAATTCACAAAGATTGCCTTGAGATAACTCCAAGGTCAATTCCAGGGGTCCCCAAACTACGGCCCGGGGCCACATCTGGCCCCTGAGGCCATTTATTTAGCCCCCGCCGCACTTCCGGAAGGGGCACCTCTTTCATTAGTGGTCAGTGAGAGGAGCACAGGATGCATCGCACCCGTAGTTCCCATTGAAATACTGGTCAGTTTGTTGATTTAAATTTATTTGTTCTTTATTTTAAATATTGTATTTGTGCCCGTTTTGGTTTTTTACTTTAAAATAAGATATGTGCAGTGTGCATAGGAATTTGTTCATAGCTATTTTTATAGTCCGGCCCTCCAATGGTCTGAGGAACAGTGAACTGGCCCCCTGTGTAAAAAGTTTGGGGACCCCTGGTCAACTCCTTGGGCCTTGGGCAAGACAAACAGGCACTTAGGTTCCAATCACAAATTTTTATTGAGCATCTACTGTGCGCAGGACACTGAGCTAAGCAGTGGGATGTATACAGCCTTCAGCAAGGCGAGCCAGAGTCCTGATTTCATGTTGCTGAGGGAACAGCAGTCTAGTACTGTCTCTAAGTCTGTGTGGTAGTTGTACTCTGTTTCATTTACGTTTAAACCTGGATACTTGTTGTAAAATTATTATATTGAAATTATTTAAGCAACGTAAACAAGACACAATGGAAGAAAACAAAAGTGAAAATCTCTTACACCCTCCTCACCTAACCACCAATCCTTTTTTCCTGAGATAAACACCGTCATTGTTGACTGTTTTCTGCAGTCCTTCCAAAAATTTGTGTACCTATGAATATATAATACACACATCTCATAATTTTGTACCTCAACTTACTGACCTGACAGTATATCTTGGCTATCCTTCTGTGCCAATACATAAAATCCACCTATTCTTTTGAGGAGGCTCATAGTATTATTCTATGGTATGACTCCCATGATTTATTTTATCTGTACCTAGGGAAGGACACATGTTTTTCCCTAGAATTTTTCTTACCATGCACGTCTGTGAGTAAATCGGTGGGATAAATTCTTAGTGGTGGGAGTAGAAGGTATATTTTTCACTTTAATAAATATTATCAGTGAGCTTCAAAGAGACTGTACTTGAGGAAGCAAAAGTTCTACCAACAAAGAGACACTTCTTCACCTCAACAAGGAAAGAAAAGTGATGTATTATTGAGTTAGCACAACATACAGTACACACGTGTATGTCAGGATGAAATTTCACACTATTTACACAGCAAACCAAAAGCAAAACCAAAAAAATTTCTCTTATCTCCTCCAGAGACAAAAGATTCGTTAGATAAGGAGGAAGGCTGCCAGGTTGACCCCAGAAGGCTTTACATTGCAAGGGACTCTGGGGACTTGGTCTTAGGGACATCCCTGTTACAAACCAGAGTTCTATTTACATTCAAAATTTTAGAGCAAAGGGAAGGCTCGTGATCATCAGGTTTTCAAGGAGACCCTTTCTCGGAGAGAAAGTAGCTTCCTCTTTTCTCTTTATAAGCAAAGAAAGTTCCTTTTTAAAACAATAGATCCTTACCGCCAGTGAAGCTGACTGCCTGTTTAAGAGTGGTGATTGGGGTAGAAGTACGGGTTTTTCTGTTTGTTTGTTTGTTTGTTTACTTTTACGCTTAAATTTAAAAAGGAGGGTAAGCTGAAATCCTTTCCTCTGCCCATGTTACTCTCTTCAATGCAATTTATCAGCCAAAAAGGTCCTTTGAACATCTCAGGGTAAAGCCCTGTGTTGGGAGGGCCATGTGAACAGGGTAAAACTTGTGTTTCCTGGGAATTCTCTAGACTGGGGGAGATGAGACCCAAATATCCAAGAGCTTGAGCTTGGGGCAGAGTGGCCCAGGACATCACTGACCACAGAGAGGAGGACAACTTCCGCTGAGAGTGAGGGAGGGGTTCACAGAAGAGCTGGAATGCAAGCTGAGCCTCCTCCAAGGGTTAGAAGGATCCTGTCTTACACCCAAAGTTTTACTATTCTGAAAACGTTCGAACCTACAGTAAACTAGCATGGCAAATACCCACATAAACTAACTTCGATGGGCTCACAGTTTGCCGTATTTGTGCTCTCTTTAGATATATGTACATGCAAAGAAGTTGCAGATGGAGTGACCTTTCACCGGCATGTGTTTCAGCCCCATCTCCTTCTTACTGCAAAGACATTATTATAGCCAAGAAGTTAATGTTAATTCAGCAATATCATCTAATAATGATAAGCAGTCCACATATTAATTTCCCCATTTTTCCAAAGATATCTTCTACAGGCGTTGTGCCTTGTTTTGCTTGGGGATCCAGAATCCCCTGTCAGGCCACACACACAAATCATAACATTTGGCTATGATTGTTCAGAGAGAACATTGCTGTTTAAAGGGTGGTCCTGGATGCTCATTAGAAATGCAGAATCTCAGGCTCCATTCTGGACTTACTGAATGAAAATGCATTTTCACGAGGTCTCCGGGTGCTCTATGTGCACATTCAAATTTGAGAAGCAATGATCTACCAATCTCCTCTCCCCTTTGTTGTTTTCACAACATTGACTTCTTTGAAGGCTCCAAGCTAGTTTTATTACAGAATAAATAGTTCACCTTTTGGATTTGTCTTAGTGTCTACTCATGATTATATACAAGTGACACATTTGTGGCAATTACAGTGCATAGGTAATGTTATAGACTTCTTATGTAGCACGGCTAGGGGCTCATGTTAGGTTGTTCCATTACTGGCAAAGATGTGTAGTCACTTGATTAAGGTGGTAACCACTGGCTATCTCTTTGGTAAAGCACTTTTTCTCTTTTTTATTAATAACTAATCTACTGGGTAACACTCTGAAGACATGTAAATATTCTTCACTCAGTGGTTGTAGTACTCCTTGATGACCCTTGTCTGAATCAGCTAACACACTGAAGGTAGAGGAATAATGATTGCCCGATTCTATCATTTCTCCCACGTTGATTAGCTGGCATTCTTCAGGGGAGATGAGCTCTCCATTGGAAGGGTGGTGGCAGGTGGAGTCGGGACAGGGCATCCCTGACGAGGTGAAAGGGTGAGCAGAAACACATTCCACAGAAAGGCAAGCCGAGACACAAGGAGGGTAATGGCCGAGCTAGAACCGGGGTCAGTCCAGACCACACTGGGAGGCAGCGGAAAGTAGACCCAGGTGACAATAAGCATTGATAGAGGAAGGTGAGAGGATAGGATGCCACTCCATCAGTAGTCTGGGAAGAAGTTTTCCTAAACCCATGTTTGGGCCCGGTCCACACTCAGCCTCTTGCAGGTATTCCCCATTCCTTGGGGAAGCAAGATCTCTGATGTTCTAATTGCCTGTTGAGTGATGTCTTTAAGCCCTTGCCATTCAAAGTGTGGTCAGTGGCTCAGCAGCTCAGGCATCATCCGGATGCTTGTTAGAAATGCAAAACCTAAGGACCTACCTCAGACCTAATGAATCAGAATCAGCATTTGAACAAGATGTTTTCTGGGAGAACCACTGCTTTAAGCCACTCTATTCCAATTTCCACTTTCACTAACCACACCAATTCAAAGGCTGCCAATAAAAATCATCTCTCTCCTGGTTATTTTCTATGACCTTCATCCACTTTCTCATAGAGTCACAGGAGAGCTTTCTACCTCAGCCTAATCCTGCCCTACCCTAGCAAGGCAATGTGGCATCCCATCCAAGTCAACCCACCTGGATTTTAATCCTTTCCCTTCCAGTTACTATCTGTGCGACCTTCTGTAATCATTGAGTCATTTTTCTAAGTCTTGGTTAATCACCAACTCTTGAGGTAAAGTCCAAATAAAATAATCCACGTAAAGCATTGAGCTCCAGAAGAGTAAGTGCTTAATCATGTTAACTTGAAAATAAGAGAGGCATTCCTGGCAAAGATCTCTGTGGCCCACCATACAAGACAGCATGAGGCCAGCAAGGAAATGGATGTAGAATCCCCTGGCATATTGCAAATATATTTTGCCTTTGGCCACTTTCAATAAGAGAGAGCATCCTCTGTCAAGAGCAAATTTGGGAGCTGATTACCCTGCGCTGTGAAA
This sequence comes from Rhynchonycteris naso, assembly GCA_037038555.1. Lineage (NCBI taxonomy): Eukaryota > Metazoa > Chordata > Mammalia > Chiroptera > Emballonuridae > Rhynchonycteris > Rhynchonycteris naso. The sequence continues at coordinate 18,925,502 of CM072996.1, forward strand.
GGAAATAGCCTTTCAAGGTATTGACGCAAATTAAGCACATCATTAGGATCGAGAGAATAGCCAAAATGGGTACCATTTTCAAGCATCCACTAACACTTTATATATAACATCTTATTGTGTCTGCAACAACCCAGTGCAAGAAAGGATTATTAGCCCTGTAATCACAATGATTAGGAGAAATGGGAAAACAAGAGTCTTCAGCAGGGAATATGACTGGGTTTGGGTCATTTGGCTGGCCAAGAAGGTTAAATATGACAGTTCTTCCATCCTAGCACAGAAAAGAAACATTGTTGCAGACATCCATCACATACCAAATCTGAAAACCAAAAGAGGTACACTGAAGGAAGTATAACCAGTTGGTAACCAAGGAGATGAAGTTTCCTGAGCTACTCAGTAGAGCTGAGAATGACAGCCTGGGCGGGTCTGTTAGCTTGTGTCTGCGTCTAGCCTATGCGCTTTTCACATCAAAGCCAAGTCACTGAGCAAGATGGTTCACACTTCCCCATCCAGGACCCCAATTTCCAGGCGAGATATGGGAGAGAATTCTAGGACTGGAGGCATTTGCCTAAAAGAAATCAGTGAACAACACTTAGCGTAGTGCTTAGGGCACATACAGTCCTCAGCAAATTTTAGAAGTGATCATTCCTTTATGCCCTGCCTTTTCTGTCTCCAAATGGGTGGAGAGAGCAGGGAAGAATGAGTTTTCCTATCATTGGCTTCTAAAGATAGCCATCACTCCCAGGGAAGTGGAAAGAGCCACAGAGAACTTCAGTTCAGATCTAACACTGACTCATGAGCGTCTTCGTTTCCTCTTCTGTAAACTTAGCTTGATGGACTAAAAGAGGTCTCACCTCCCTTCTGGTGCTGATCCTCTCCTCTTGTCTACATTGGGCAGCCAGGAGAATTAGGAGACTTTGTCCCAAGAGCTCTTCAATACAGGAATAGTCGCTTTCCTGTGTTGGATGCCCTGGGCCCCAGGTGAATCTTTAAGCCACAGGACTCTTTCCTGTACAAGACCTTTGTTTCTCACATCTCCTGTTGGAAGTTAGGAAACCAGAAAGCCTTCCAATGACACACAGAGCCCACCTGTGACCCCCATATAAATGAGGTCCTCCTCCCAGACATCAGCTCTTACAATCTTGCTACCCAAAGTGTGTTCTGTGGGCCAGTGACAACAGGGTCACCAGGGACATTGTCAGGAATACACACTCCTGGGCTCCACCCAAAACTGCTGAGTCAGAATTTGTATTTTCACAAGTGTATGAGGACAGCAGTATCCCCCTCCACACACACACACACACACACACACACACACACACACTCACACCACCTCTTATCTGTATTCATAGTTATCCATGGTCAACTATGATCTGAAAATATTAAATGGAAAGTTCCAGAAATAAACAATTCTGAGAGGTGCGATAAAATCTCACCACATCCCCTCCATCCCCCTCTGTCCTGCCCAGGATGTGAATTATCTCTTTGTCCAGTGTCAAAGATACTGTAGACAGGCTCCGCTTAATAGTCATTTAGTGGCCGTCTGGGTGATCAGATCTCCTGTCACAGCGTCAAAACACAGTACTTCTCTTCAAGTCCCCCTTCTTTCACTTAATAATAGCTCCAAAGCCATCAGTAGCTGTGCTAGCAATTTGAAGATCGTTTATGTGAAAAGGTACGTACGTGCAGGAAAAACATGGTGTACTTAGGGTTTAGTATCATCCATGGTTTCAGGCATCCAGTAGGGGTCTTGGAATGTATCCCCCTTGGATAAGAGGGAGACTGCACTACCATCTTGAAATATTCAGACTCTTCCTTTATAGCTCTTGCCACAACTCAAAATTCTGATTACATACTTATTTTTGTATATTTTAAATAACTGCTTTAATAACAAAGCCATAAAAGCCACAGGATGTTTTCCAATGACTAGTGCTTGGCACACACAGGTGCTCCTTCAATAGGTGCCAAACGTGTGATTCTCTGGTATTTTCCCACTGCTGGCGGGCCTGAGATGGCTCTGCTGGCATTGCTGTCCTGGTCTTCTTTCACTGGACCCACATACTTACATGCACAGCCAGCGAATTCAGTGTTCTCAGTACCACGCCCAAACATCAGTGATTTTCTTTGCACATGTGAACATCACACTAACCAATGGCCACACTTGGCCATAAACTAGGTGCTCCTTAAATTTTGCAATGCAGTTTATTATCTCGCAGAGGCAACCCAGAGGGGAATTTTGTGAGGTCAGGTTTTCCTATGAACTGCATCACTGAGAGACCACACGTGAACAGACTGCATTGTTAGTTAGGTTAACAGCTTTTTATTCCAAGCAATAAAATCATAGAATATCAAGGCAAAGAGGGAAGGACCTTCCAAGCCAAGTTCACTTTCTTTCCCGTGAAACACTGAAGCCCAAAAGATCATACTGACTTCTGCCTTTTACAGATCAGTAGGGTGCTAGGACTTTGCCTCAGGTCCCAGACCCGTTACACCCACTGAGGTTGGAAAAATTATCTGTTTCCCAGGAGAGAAAAGTGGTCAGGGGTAGGCAAAAGGGGAACTCCATCTGACCCTAGGTGTTTGCATCTAGCACTAAGACAATAAGACCTAGGCAGCTGCCAACTTCTTCCTCCGATAGAGCTTGGGAAGGTGTTTTCCTCTGTGGAAGGGCTCACACCTCGCCAGGTCTTTATTAATATTTCAATCCAATGAACCATGGGAGGTCCCAACCTGGACAGGTCAAAAGATGAGTAAGGTATTTCATTTCTTCTTGGCAGAACACCTGAGGGGTGGCCAAGGTGAGGGAAAGGGGGAGAAAGACTGGGTACGGGGAAGTTAGTCTCTGAAAAATTTACCAGGAGTGAAGAGCTGTGCCCATTTGCTCCTGTTGCCGGCTTGCCCAAGGCACTTCAACAAGACCTCCCTTTCATTCCCTGTACTGCCCCCAGCCTAGGAGGTCACCCTGCAGGAGGCAGCCTGTTTCTATTGACCTCTTCCTTATCTGTGTCAATCCTGATGTATAGATTTATGTTCATTATAGAATAAACCATATGAAATATATCATGAATATATAAATATATAATGATATATTATCTATTATATAAATATGTAATGATATATTTTCTATTATATAAATATATAATAGATATTTGCATTTGTTTATGTTACATGTTTATAAATATTTGAATGTTAGTTTCAATTTTTAGCCTGTAATAAATCCAGAGGGGCAGAGACTCTATTTAATTATTTGTTATTCTCACAACGTTTGGCATATAAACATTCAATTAATTCAGAATTTCCAACCACGGGAGGGATATAAATGTTCCTTCCCATGTAAGTTTACAACTTGCTTTTACTGCTTGATGAATGAAAGATGGAAAAAACCTCACATATATTTATATACTATACTTGATTGGTTTTATGTTGACCAAAGGGGGTAAAATAATGCGTATAGGGTGAAAAAATACCCTAAGCACTGGACTGGGTGTGGAGTCACAGATTCTGGCCCCTGAGCTGCTGTAAACTTTTCATTTTACATCTCAGCCCCTGGCTCCTCACCTGTAAATAGTGGCTAGTCATTGAATTGCTTTCCTGATAGGCATGTTGTCCAGCAAATACATAATAACTAAGTTGGTGGGTTTATTTTTTAAAGTTTGCATGCCAGCTGGAATGTGTATTCTCACTTACTTTGAGGACAACATAAATGGGAAAGGAAAACGTGAATTGTTTGAACTGACCATCACCCTCACACTGTGTTTTCTTTTTTCTTTCTTCTCTTCTAGGACTCCATTCCCAACCCAGCAGGAAAAGTCCCCCTTAAAGGAGGTAAGACCTTGGAATTAAGAGTACGTGTGTAGTGAGTGATCCATATCACAGCATAGTTGGCTCGCCACCAGAAACATCATGGCCGTGCCCAACAGAAAAGTCAGCAGAGGCGGAGGTGGGAACTGCTCAGGGCGGAGCTGATGCAAGTTGATTCATCTGCACTCTCATCCCCACAAGTCTCGCACCATCCCTCAACCCTCCCACTCATGAAAATTCCACCGTTGGCATAGGCTGTTGCATGGACGTGGACAGGAACACAAAGCAGTGCTGTGTTAAGAGCTTGAAATCTGGAATCAGGATAACGTGGGTGTGAATCTTGGCTCTCCATCTCTGGGAGCCTCAGTTCCTTATCTATGAAATGGAAATAACAATACTACCGTATGAGGGTGTTCAGGAGCCAATCAGATCTCACCCATAAATTGCTGGGCATGGTGATCAATACTTGGTAATTATTAAATAACAGGTAGTAGCCAGAATGCATATTGCAGTTGAGGACTTGTGAAAACAGACCTTCCTCTCCACACGCCCACATTCGCTACCATTGAAGTCACTAATAAATGCATTGTCCCTACTAGCGCCAGAGATAACGCAGAGTTGGGTTAACACTGAAGGTGACAAACTTTGCGATCTTATGATTAATGTTTTCATTATGCAGAGGAGGAGGAGACCCAGTGAAGGGCTGTGTCCAAGGTCATAGGGAGCCAAACCTAGAACCCAGATGTCCTCATCTCTAATCCAGAGTTCTTTCCACCCATGAACATTAACCCATCTCAGTTCTGTAATCTTTAGAACCTAGGGAACTAATATAGCTGGATAACTAGATAGTTCCAAGAAAAACAAAAGAGAAAGGGTGGATCATCATAAGCCCCCAGGTAGAGACACCAGAACATCCTTGACTCCAGAGGAAGACATAAGTATCTGGACACAGCCTCTCACATCAACAGCCTCACACTTGGGGTTCCCTTAACCGTGTCTCTCCTACTCTCCGTCACTCAGAGACTTAGAAAATAGGAGCAAAATGCCCAAACAGACCAGCATTCTGCCTCTCTCAAGGCAGACTAATAATTATAGCTTCGTCAACAATATCTAACCTTGTCTCTAATTAGCATCTGACCTCAATTTCCATAATGCCTCTGTAGGCAGTCATATTAAATAAAGTAAAAAAAAAAAAAATCATGGTATAATAAAGAGGTAAGCAAAAAATAAAGAAATTATTTTTCCATAAAGGGCCAGATAGTAAATATTTTAAGCTGTGCAGGTTGTACAATCTTTCTTGCAACTAGTCAGCTCGGCTGGTATCATGCAGAAGCAGCCAGGGACGCTGCAACTGAGCGGGCAGGGTTACGGATCCATAAGCTTTAATTACAGAATGAGGTAATGGGCTGGCTCAGACCCACAGACCAGAGCTCACCAGCCCCTATTATGGAAACAGCATAGGCTTTGAGATCAGAACACATAACACATGTTTTCCAGGAGCCTTGCAAAAAGCCGAGGGCACAGAGCAAAGGGCATTTCCCCTCCCCCACTCTCACCATTCTACCAGCACATCTACCCAGATTTTCCAAGAACAGAACTTTTCATTTTCTGAGTGGGGGAGGCCCTCTTGAACAGGAATGTGATCTCAGTGACAAGGACACTTTTGATTAGGCAGTGTGTCTGTAGGATCTCAGTTCGGCACCTGGAGAGAACTTCCATCGTAGGTTGCCCAGCACAGGGGCTCTGCCTAGGGGTTCTGTCCCTGGGATAGTTCTCCCCAGTCCAGAGTGGAATCAGAAGAAGAAAGACAAGCTCGCCCCTTTTCCTATCGCCAAGTATTTTTCATGTAAGGGGCACTGATTTGCTCTGAGCGTATGTCCTTTCTTTTTACAACATGAAGCTGATACGGATGGAAGTTAAGTTGGTTCACTTTTTGTCCAAATTATTTTGTTTCATTTTAATGACTGCAACAGGCAAAATCAAAAGCTGACCACTTTGTCTGAGTCACTGAATTTTCATTTGGGTGTAAACTTTATCGACCCATGAAATCCTAAATTGAGGGCGCCCTGGACTAGATCACTTGCCAGATGTCTTCTTATCTTGACCATCACTGTGAATTATCAGAACACAAACTAACCCCAAACCAACCTCAGTTTATAATTTAAGGTTTCTGCAATAAGATCTTTTTAAAATGCTAACAATGATAATAATCCCTACCACAGTTATGAAACTTTTGGTAAAAAACCTTCAAGTATCTCCCTCGGGTAGGTCTTAACCTCCCCCTCACCTCCCAGTGCTCAAGCAACATGGGGATTAGTGATCCCATTTTGCAGATGAGGAGCTGAGGCTCTTGTAATTAAGGTGACTTGCCTAAGGTCATCCAAAGAGTTGCCAGCAGAGCAGGGACCAGGATCCCAGACTCCTCTGTATTTCCCTGCAAGATGTGCGTCAGCCTCGATGTCCATGACCTGCTGTGTGTGGTTCCTGGCTCTCCCCTGCTTTTCCCTCCATTTGGCAAGCTATAGACACAGTAGGAGGGTGAGGTGGAAAGCACAAAACCCTGGAGTAAGACCTGGTGTCCAGAACTGACCTTCACTACTGCAGGCTGTTTCTCTGGCCAGGTCTTTCTTCTCCTCCGGGTCTGATCTCTAACAGAACAGCAATGTCCTCAGTAAACTAAAAAGTCCTTCCAGCTTGGATGCTTTAGGATAATTCTGTTGTTTAATATATAAATATTTAAGAAAAAGTCAAACAATAACCTGGAGGAAATCTGCCACCATAGCTGCTGCCTGCTGCTAACCCGTCTTAACCAGGCACAAGCAGCAAATGGTCCCTTTTGAAAAACCATTGTGAGCTAATCCGGGGCAGAGAGAAATCATCTCCCAGAAACTCCTAGGAGAAAACTCCAGAGGCAGCCTGAGGTTGTCACTAAAATGAACAAGGGCAGAAGCCAGACACTTTCAAGGGATCCCTCTGTCACCAGTTGATGGAAACTGGCTCCCATCAGCAGAAAGCTGGCAGCAGTCCAAAGCCCAGGAAGCAGGGTCATGTATGAACACTTAAGTAACTTAGCACAGTGTAAAGCCAGTGGCCGTGGCCACCATCACAACTGCCGGGCCCATGCAGGTTCGCATTTTATTCGGACAGACGGTAATGAAACAACGGAGCCAAGAACTGGTGGGCCATTAGTTTTAATCCTAGCTTGCACCCAACAGGCAAGAAACACACATAGTGGGGAAAAAATTTCCTTTCTATTCAGGGCTGCCAAAACCAGACTTATCTGAGTTTCCTAGAATCAAAATTTCTACCTCACCAGACTTATTCACCTCTGTTCCCCATCTCCTTCTCTCTGCACAAACTGGCTTCTTCCTCAGCACTCCGCCATCTTGGCTGCTTCTCCTCTCCTCCACGGGACCTTTCTCTGCTCTCTTCTCTAATGCTAATCTCAGGAATCAAGAGAGAGCAAGCTCCCGGTCTGCCCATTTTATAGTGTAGAAATCAAAACCTTTAATCCAATATACAAACAAGGAAGTCTCTGATACAAAGTCACTTATCTGAGGCATAATGGGATTCCTCATGAGAGTGTGCCACCCCACATCAAAAAGAGTGGGAAAGGCTTAGTCTTAAAACTAAGCCTTAGGCTATAAGGATCCTGCCTGCTTATAGGCTGTCCCCCCACATCCAATGCAAACTATAAGCAAGCAAACATATACATCATATTTGCAAACTTATTTGACCGACACACAGCATGACAATTAGCTGCAGGGAAACTATGGTAAACCAAGCCATTTTTGTAGTGAAAGGATTTCTCAGTCCCAAGACAAAAGCTTCCTATCCCAGCCAGGACACTAGTCATGAGCAGACACCTCACATTCGCTCCATTGTGTTAGAACTCAGTGGACCACTCCTGGGGTTCAGCCAGGACTGTGGGTCAGGAAGAGCACGGGGAGGAGAGCCTTCCACCACACCCTTCTCTCTCATCTAGACAACAGATTTAAGAACTCCCACACAGGGTCACAATGATGGTGACATGGAACATCTAATACCACCCTCCTCTGCTACCTGGCTGAGCCCATGTCCTTTGGACACAAGAGCCACTCTGTTCCTTCATCACCAAATAAAATGGCTTTATCCCATCTCATATATGGGGAGGAACCCAGAAGGGCTGCAGGGAGAGTGAGGCTCGTGCTGCTTCTTTCTTCAGTTTTTGTCTCGACTGTCTGTTTCCACCACATTTTGAATCTTGCATGTGCTCACGTTACGTGGCTTATTTGTCCAAACCACAGAACACAGATGCTCTGCCTTAATTTCCCCAGAGTCCCCACGGCACCCCACTGCTGTGTATAGTGACATTGACAGCAGGAGTTAGGGAGCCGAGGGAAGCTGGCAGGCAGAGCATTCCGCCCATTTGCAGAGGACGATGCAGATGTGTGTGTCCTACACACCTCTGTTCATGTAAGACCTCTGCCACTCCAGCCACCGGGAACTTCCTGAGGGATAGCTTTCCTCCAGGGGGTCAGCCCTCCGCCAGGCATCCTGACCCCTCTCCTTCCTACCCATCCGCGTCCTCCTTCTCGCGGCTTCCACCCTCCCACCCATATGCATGACTTCCCCTCATACACTCTGCTGAAACTCATTTTCTGCTGACTCTATTTTGCAGAAAGATTTCTGTCACCTAGCTCTCACTCCCGGGCCTTCCCAACTTACCTGCAACCAAATGACAGTTCTTCTTCCCTGCACTCGAGAAACTCCATAGACAAGTTTTAAATCAGTTTTCTTTCATTCCTTCACCTCATATGAGGGAGGATCTGTCAGAGGGAAAATAATACACACACATGTGCAAAGCATTGGGCGGAGCGCTTCGCGATTTACTCCTCACCTCAAGCCCTGGAGATTATTATTATTATCTTGGTCTTATAGGTACAGAAACTGGTGCACAGAAAGGTTTACTGGCTCGCCTAAGATTGCACAGCTAGCAAGGACCGGGGCAAGACTTCAAAATCCAGGCTAACCTGCCTTGGAGCCCTTTTGCTCAAGCAGGGTTGTAGCAGCAGAGGCTTAGTAAAACTGTGCTTTCTTCCAGCGCTCCCACCAGTTCCCCAAGGTGGGGAGCCCTTCCAACACTCCTCCTCCCCATCCCTTCCTCAGCTCCTGCTCCTCTGTCTGCTTTCCTGTCCCTGAAGCACTCTGCTCTCTGTCATTGAGCTCTGAGACAGACAGGGCCAGGAGAGTGAGCACACGTGTGGGTCTGTATAAGAGGTGGAGTGGTAGAGAGCATCACCAGCCCAGGACGGGGATGGAGAAGCTGAGTTTAAGCCCTTGCTTTGCCTCTGATGAACCCTGAAACCTGGGATGGTTCCCCACCACCACCGCCTGCCAGTTAGATAAGAATGCCACATGCCCCTGCTCCCCAGAGGTTTCTGGAGACCCTGGGGAAAGTGGATAAACCACACATGGGTCCTCCCAACCCTTTCCTCGCCTTCCCTACCCTCTCCTGAATCCAGTCTCCTGCTGAGGACCAGATACAAAAGGCCGAGAACTGGGTGCAACTTTGGAATACTGACACTCCAGTCTTGAGACTGGAAGCAACTCACTTTTCCCGGCAGGGACTGAAATTTCCTGTTTTCTAAAATATCAGGCATGGTGGGGGCAAGCCAGCTGGCCTGACCCTGGCAGTGCCTTTGCCTGGAGTATAACATTCCACGAATCAAGTAAATATCTCAATTCTTTGCCCATTTTACCGTTCTCACAATTACAATCCCTGAGTGGCTTACCAGGCAGCTCTCCTCCCCACGCTCCTTCCTAAAAAGAAAATGTGAGTATTAGATCTAGTAAGGCTGGCTCTCTAATTGTACCTAGTGGTTCTGACCCCCAGAGATACAATAAAATCTGCCCAGTGCAGGCAATGAAGCTAAAACAGTGAGACTGGCTGCTCACGGACCCTCAGCTATCCCTGGGGTCCCATGGCTGTGATCTACGGGGTCACAGCTCCCCAGGACCCTGTGCTGGGGTAGAGGAGACAGGTAGAAGGACAGCAGCCCCTTCACTAGACAGGCTGAAAGTAGCAAACAGACCTCACTTGTATTATCTGGATTGATCTGAATCTAGCTCAGCTCACCAGATGTTGCTTTTTTTTTTTCCGTAGCAAGAAGGGATATGCTGCTTACAGGGTAAATTGCTTTCCAGATAGTCACAGGTCTCAGAGAGTCTATGTGCTTCTCCATTTACTTTTAACACACTCACTCCAAACCCTCTCTTAAACTCACTGGCTTTTCCTTAAGGCAGAGAGCTAACAGGGATCAGGAATCTCTCCACAACAAGTAACGTAGAAAATGGTCGACTCAGAATAAAGTGGAATAGGGTCCTGGGGAGGCTACTCACAGTGCTAAAGGGTCTACACCTAATCCCCACCACCTGCCCCCAGGAGGAGAGGGGGTACTAGGGAGGAGGGGAGGGGGGAGGGAGGAGGAGCTGGGAGGGGAGGAGGGGAGAGGAGAGGAGAGGCGGAGAATAGGAAAAAAATATTCCGATCACCAAGACACATTAAAATTTATACTTGAACTTAGCAAATACAAATCACAAGTCTCTGCATCCACAGGAAATTCTCATTTTTCAAATGCTTTGAGGAAGGAAAAGACAGAGAGAAATAAAGGTGGGAAAGGGAGGAGGGACGGAGGGAGAGAGGGAAGGAGGGAGGGAAAACAGGCCTATCCCTCAAACTGGCTTCATTAGTTATTTCATCCAAGGCCTCAGGACACATGTAGTGACTTACATCTCTACAAGCCCTGCAGTGCATGTCCTGAACCAGGGAATGGGAGCCAACCACTGTCTAATATACTTTGGCAGTGGTGGATAAAGGCTCGTTGTTAAGCATTATCTCCTTTACTCCTCCCAGCAACTCTTCAAAGGAGGTTATTATTATCTTCACTTTTAGGAGAATTCAAAGAGGCTGACTGGCAAGTGGCAGTGGGAGAATTTGAACCCAAGCCAGTTTGATCCCAAGCCTAGCATGCTAAGTGAGCTGTCCTACTTCTGCATCTAGAATACCTTTTTCAAAAAGTTATTTAAAATGTTGGCAGATGTCACCAAAAGACTCTAGATTTACTTTGCCTTTTAGGTTCTAGCCTTTAAAGGTGCTTCTTAAATGCCCCCAATAATATCTATTCAACCTTCATTTAGTAGAAGTGAATTCCAAAGAAATGCCCATAGGGTCAGGTAGGTTTATCTTACATACTGCAACAGGTCAGGATTGAAAAGACCCCAAAATCCTAAGGAATCTTCAAGGGATTCAAATGAGCTTCAAATAGATCTCAATGTGTAGTCCTGATTGCTTTCTATGTGCTTAACAGGGTGCCTGCCTGGTTGGGTGTTCCCCACCATCACTAGCTGGCCTAGGGATGGTTAAGTTGAAGACAGTGGCAATGACCCTTAAATTCAAGGAAGGATTCACTTAGAGTCCAAAGTCTACTGACAATGGAGAGACTGTCCCCTAGATGTCACTATTGGGACTCTACTGGTTATTCTGCCAGACGGATGGGATAAGAAGCCAGGTACAGATGCAGTCATTGGAATGGTTCCTCTCCTTCCTCAGAGGATTAAAGTATTTTCAACAGATGGAAGGAGGATTCGGCACACTTTTTCTGGAAGTGTCAGACGGCCTCAAATACTTATGTACATAATTGAGAAACTCTAATCTACCAGATAATGCCAGGGGCTTTGCTTTAACGAGCCTTTCATCAACCAGATCGCTCTGCTATGCAGTACTGCTAGGCTGTGCCACTGTAACAAGTAGGGAAAGAGGAGGAGGGGAGGAAGGCACTGACTACCATTTGCTGGCCGTCTCCTCTACGTCACGTGCTGCACTGGCCACTTGACATCCATAATCTCATTGCATCATCACAACCTTCTCACATTTGGGTTGACTGCTATGCCCACTTTATAGATACAGTGACCGAGGGGCAGTAAGAGGCAGTGACATGTCTGAAGCTAACAGCCTTGGCCAGAACTCAGGTGCTGGTTTTGAGATGCACTGTGTCTATCTTGTCCTGAAATCAACACAGATGGTATGTGGCAATCAGACTATACACCATCTAGCTACAATGGTTGGTGTGGTTTGTTTTGCCATTTTGGGCATTGTTGCATCGTAATGTAGGTCTGATTGCCCATGGGTGATGACTTGGCAAGGTTCAGCGCAGGGGCCTGACGTCACCTTTTGGCATGGTCCCTCCAGAGGGAGCCCAGAGGTTTGTTTCCCTAGCACATTCAGCTCTCTCCTCTGTTTCCAGCCCCGTGTGTGTGGTGGCTGCAAACCCACTCTTTCCTACATTTAACCCTGTCTGCTCCATGGGAAGACCAAAAAAACAGCAACCGAGCTTTGGACTAGGAGTGCTCTAACCCTGCTCTGCTGCTAACCTACAGTGGGGTCCTGGGTCATACTGGCAGCCCCTCTAGGTTCGGTCTCCCCACTCAGAAAACTAGGATTGTGGTCAGCTTGGCATCTGACAGCCCTTTCAGGCCGAACTTTTGGAGATCTCAAGGTGGGGTCCAGTGTTCATCCTGCCATATTCTGACTTCTAGAACATGACCCTTTCAGTCAGCTTATCCAACACCTCTCTTTTGTGCAACTGGCCAGGATGTTGTCATTGGCACATATTTCTCTTTGGGCTTCCACAGAAAGTTTTTCAAAAGTTTCATGATCTTTCCAGAGTAGCCCAAAGGTTAGGGAAAGAATTTACACACCTCTCTCATCTGGAGTCCTTGGTCCTCAGGAGAATTCACAGAGTACGTAAGCTGGCTGAAAGATGAATGCCCCATAGCAGTAAGGAGCGCTGGACTCTGGTCTTGCTTCAGTCACTAACTCATGGGGTGACCTAAGACAGGTATGCCATGGGGCTAACATTGAGAAACATGTGTATTATGTGGTCATCAAGCCTGGGCCAGGTGACTTCTCAGGGAACTTTCATTTCTATGAACCATGTAAATATATACTGAAGAAACCAGGCTTTTTTGGAACGTGGATTATGCCCAGAGCTAAAATGTTTTGTCTTGCCATGGCAGGTGTCTGGCAATCTGAACATGTGAAGACAGTCTCCTAGCTGGGTAGAGCAACATGCCCACAAAGACAGAGAGCTGGAGCCGGGACTGACTTTCCCCCTGCAGCAGGCCTGGGAATACACAGCTGAGTCTACAAGGTTTGCTAGAATGAGCTAGCTCAAAGGGCCTAAATCATCAAATCCACACTGCTCTTCATCTAGCCAGGGACACGAGAGCTCAGAGCAGGGAGAGTCCTAGATTCTAACTCCCAGACCATCAACTCAGCCGTGACTTAAAGAAAGTTCTCATTTTCCACACATCAGCTCTTCAAACTAAAGCCTTAAAGACATTCCATTCATTTGGGGTAAGAATAAAACAGGGAGTGTGGCTCCCTGTGCTCCCAGCATTCAAAATTCCAAGAACATTACAGGATTCCAGCTTCATGTAGCACTACCTACTTATAAGTCACTCCTTTCTGTCTTCATAACCAAGAAGGAAAGCCATATCACGGACTCCCAGAGTGATGAGGAGACACAGCCACATAAAATGTTCACCTAGCTCTTGACAAGGGCCTCACAACCCTCAAAGCAGCCCCAACGCCTCTTTGAGCAGCACTAACTAGTCAAGTATCTGAGGTGCCAGTACTGTGACTTCCGGTGTGATTTGTGTGTGCTTAGTGCAGATCTTTCCATTGCATCATTGGAGAAATGGGGATGACAGCATGTTAGCCATAAGCTGAATGTGGCATCTCCGTAAATATGCAGTTGGAGCCTCAGTGTCTGAGTCCTGCTGAGCAGGTGGCACCATCCTCCTGCTGATGGCCTTGCAGACCCAGAGGCAGAGGCCTCCTCTGGGCCCCTCTCCACGTTCACCCACCTCATCCACCCCACCGACAACCCCACAACACCCCCGGTACCCTGGGTCCTAGCCCGCTTTCCTTAGCGATGTCATTGTCAATGGGGGTTGCCCACATTTTCCCTTTTACTTAAAACCATTCTAAAAGGTTCTGTAAGAAAAATTAAAATTAAAAAACACCCTGCCATTTGACTCCAGGAAATGCAAATGCTTCAAAATAAGGTTTGCTTTTTTTTTATTTTCTTTTTTTCCATCCTTGGGTTTCTCAGAATTACAACTGAGGTCAACCCACCAAACATGCAAAGACCAAAGGGGAAAGAAAAAAAAACTGCATGTGTGAGAAGCAAGCCCAGGCTTGTACTTTTGCAGTCATCTGTTTACAGAAGATCACCTGATGTGGCGTGGCCTGAGGGGACCTCTGGCCTAAGAGCAGAGCCTGTCCGTGGTGTGATAGGCTGGCCTCAGTCCTGAGCCCAGGTCTTAGCCTCTCATTGAATCTAACCTTCTCTGCGGGACCAATGGGAAAATGAGGCCTGCTGTTATCTCAGCCCCCAGGAGAGAGGCAAGCCAGGCACCCCCATTCACCTCCCTCTACCTTAAGAACTTACCTGACAGTCACAGAGGAAAGGAAGAGAGACAACTAGGTAATTCAGTTCGACAAACATGGGCAGAGCATCTATGGGCTGTGCAGTGAGGAATACACAGACAGTAGTCTACTCACGGTCTAATGGAGGAAAATCAACAGAGGGAAAGGTCAGAGAGGGCTTCCTGGAGGAGATGACTACCAGGCTGTGCTGTAAATGGATCATCACCTGCCCAGTGAAGGGGGATTTCCAGTGGGATGGCAAATCAACATGGCACCAGAAGCCCCCAAACTCCAATGGTGGGGTGAGCAATCCACTCAGGCGTAGGCATCAGGCAGCCTGAGTTTGACTCTCCACTCCACCACCCAATGTCTGTGTGAATGTGAACAAGTCATTTAAAACCTCAGCTTCCTTGTGTACAAGATAGAAATTATTATCAGACATTTCTTCTGAAGTGGCTGTGAGAATTAAATGACAGAATGCATGTAACATTCTTAGCAAAGTACCTGGAAAATAGCCATCACTCAATATGCATAACTTTATTATTATTATAACAGTAGTACTACTGTTACTACTATTACTACTACTATTTTTTTTAAGTGAGAAGAGGGGAGATGGTGAGACAGACTCTCACATGCACCCTGACCTGGATCCACCCAGCAAACTCGTCTGGGACTGATGATCAAATCAACTGAGCTATTCTCACGATCTGAGGCTGATACTTGGACCAACAAGCCACTGGCTGCAGGAGGGGAAAAGAGAGACAAGGGGGAGAGGGAAGGGCAGAGAAGCAGATGGTTGCTTCTCTTGTGTGCCCTGACAGGGAATCGAACCCGGGACAGCATCCATACTCCAAGCCAACACTCTATCCACTGAGCCAGTTGGCCAGGGCCACTATTATTATTACTAATTAAGACAGAAGGTGAGGGATGAGAACACAAGGGAACATGAATGCCATGTGGATGAGCTTGGTCCTGACCCTGAAGGCACTCTAGAGTCAGAAAGGGGGTTCAAGCAGAGAAGAGATGCAGCCAAATATGCCTCTCCGTGATTCCTCCCCACTTGCTGTTCCACCTCCCACAGAAAGAAGGCAGGACCAGAGAGGTCTCAACAGCAGTCACAGTGCATTAGACAAGAAGCCCTCGGTGTTTGGGTTCTGATCCTTCACACCCCACCAGTGCACAGTGTGGCTGAACCGGGCAGGGCAAGAATGCTCATTGGAGGGCGAGTAAGAGACAGGATCAGAAGTGTGGCAGCTAGCCTACAAGCCCTCATCACCAAAGAAACCTTTGGACACAGGCCTCTTGAAGGAGTGAGGGCAGGCAAGGATGAAAACTGCCCCTCCCCCACCCCGGCTCCTGCTGAAGGTGACTCTAGCAGCCAGCTTTTCCAGACAGCAGAGGGAACTCTTCACTTAACAGTCAGCCATTCCAAGTCTCGCGCTATAAAGGGCCAGGAGGGATTTTCTCAGGCCTGGGAGGGGAACCCAGGAGGGCAGGGGGGAGATTGTGAGCCCAACAAGTACTGGTCAGAGAGCCAGCAAGCAAATTCATGGGTGTAAGTGGCTTCAGCTGAATAGACTATGGCTGCCTGATTTCTGATTATGATGACATCATCCAAAAGAAGTCAACGTCAGGTCCTCGATCTATCAGTTTTACAGGCAGGGAAACCAAGCCCGCCGCCGCCGCCGCCGCCCAAGAAAGAATTTTCCCAGAATAAATTGAACGTATGAGGCACTGCTAAGAGTGTATAACTTGGTTCTTTGCATGCAAAATAGTTATTATAATAAGGAGAAGCTAAGCCACCATCACAAGTGAATATATTTAAAATATTTTTATATCTTAAATGCCATGACAGAAACATTGTCTTTTTCCCCCGCCAAGGAAGCTCTTGATAGCAGCCTCCCTGCTCAGATCTCTTTCATCCTATATCCTCTTAAAATTAAGCACAAGGATATGTTTATCTCCACTGTCTAGCAAAACAGCTTCAAGGAGGAAACAGGCCTCTGGAATCTTATAGACTTGGGGGTGAATCTCAGCATTTCCACCAACTTGCTTGACCATGTTTGTACCCCTGACCATGCCTAAGCATCAGAATCAACCTTGCAGAGTTATTCAGAGAATTAAGTCAGCTTAAAGAGGTAAAAGTACATGGTCCAGTATCTGGTGGACTCTCAAAGGAAGGACAGTAACAACTACCATCAATATTGTTGCCCTGACTCCCACTTCCTGGCTGAGTGACGTGGGACAACGTACTAAATCTGTCTGGCCCCAGGCTTTCTTTTACCTGTCAAAGGGACTTTAAAACACGTCTCTCATGAAGTTGCTTCAAAGATTAAGTGAGATGAAATATGTAATAGGACTAGAATGGCACCTGGTACATACAGAAACCCAGGTCAAATATGTTTTCATTCCCCAACTGCCACAGTGTTTTGTAAAAGCCCAGGTGGAAACAATCAATTTAAAAATAAAATACTAAGGTACTTGATGGCAAAATGGAAATGAACAAATGGAAACAGAATGGTAATTGTCTCCAGAAAGAGTCAAGGAGAGAGGTCTGCTGTCTCCAATCCCTGGACCAGAGAAAGATAGTTCACATGTAATCTCGTTTTCAGGAAATTGCTCAGAGGACATCTCCTGCATCCTGGAAAGGGCTCCGTTCAAGAAGTCCTGGGCCTACCTCCAAGGTCAGTAACCAAGTCCAAGAACCCAACCACTGAGGGCCACATCCTAAGGCCTTTCTGAAACTTCTAAGCCAGAGGTCACAAATGGTGGTCCACGGCCAGATGTGACCCGCAGATGTGTTCTACTTAGCCTGCAAGCAATTCTTTTTTTTTTTTTTTTTAGAATGTGAATTAAAATGCCTTAGGGGGAAAAGAGAAGAGAGTTACTGTACTTTAGAACTGCAAGGCTCCTCTTTCTTCATTCCCATTCCTTTCTTTGAGTTGCCTATCTGGTCCCTAAAGGCATCTGTGTCCACAGCCCCCCACCTCCAATGCAGGCACCTCTAAGTTGCAGGCCAAGGGCATACTCATACAAGGGAAGGAGGCTCTTAATCTCTGCCTCTATCAGGTTATTCACAAGGGAACCGACCACAAAATTGCTCTGTTCCCAGATTGACAGCTTAATGAACATGTCAGCACAGGGCCGATTTGCATATCACAGCAAAGTAAGAGACCCCTTATAAATGAAACAATGAGAGCTACTTACACTGGGACAGATGAGGTATGGAGGAGACAGCCAAGATTTTTGGAATAGCCATTCTGCTCATTTTAGAAATTCAATTTTGCAGTTAGATTAGCGTGCCCTCTTCAAATGCATTGCAACGAAGTTTAAAGGAAAGGCACAGAGGCAATTACAACTAAGATACCAGCTTGCCGGTTCTGAAAGGCACCCTGACCAATCAGTGCTGCTTCTCACTTGTCAGGGCTCAGAAGGACTTGGCTTCTGACATGAACATGTTGGCTTAGAGGATCTGCTAACTCTGCTTCCCTCTAAACCCCGGCTGGGAGAGCCAGCATATGAGGGACCTACACAGTGATATTTGGCTGCCCTCTCAAAGAGAGGAAGACATTTAAACATTTAGACAAGGAATGCTGAAAGGATTCATCTTTGTGTGAAAGTGAATAGACTGAGATTCTCCCGGGCATCTTGATGCCTGAAGTGGTTACTAATTAAACAAAATTAAATATCCTGTTTCTAATATTTTGTGCACTGCCTACAAAATAGTAAAAAAAAAAAAAAAAAAAAAAAAAACCATTGATCAAACATTTATTGATTTATTGAAGAAAATGAACAGGATGACCCAGAACTTATGGGGAAGACAGTTCAGGAGCTTATAGTCTGAAAAGGCAAAGATAATAACTATAATAATATATTATATTATATATATTATTATAGATTATATAATATAGGAGATAGAGGTTCAATACCCTGTGTATTCTGACCCTCAGCTTTGAGCATTAGAGAAAGGGAAGAGGGACACTTTTGTCCCTGTGCCTTGAATATTAAGCAGCACCTAGAAAGGGTAACACAGAAGACATTCCAGATGGTTGGAACAACTGACAATATTAGAGAAGACTTGGGTCTTGAATGGAAACCCTTGAGTAAAGACATCAAATCATTTCAATCTGCCCAATAATTTAGTTTTGCTTTTCCTTCCCTTTGCAGTGTCAAAGTACATAAACAAATCCAAGCTGTCTTGGAACGAAGATGGCATTATTCACGGAGTCAGCTATCAGGATGGGAATCTAGTGATCCAGTTCCCGGGCTGGTACTTCATTATTTGCCAACTTCAGTTTCTCGTGAATTGCCCAGGACAGGCTCTCGACCTCAAGTTGGAACTCCTCATCAACGAAGATGTCAGAAAGCAGACCCTGGTGACAGTGTGTGAGTCGGGAGTGCAAACCAAAAGCTACCAGAATCTCTCTCAGTTCCTGCTGGAGCATCTCCAGGTCAACAGCACGGTATCAGTCATGGTGGAGAAGTACCCGTATGTGGATACAAACATCTTTCCTCTTGAGAGTGTGTTTTCTGTCTTCTTATACAGTAGCTCAGACTGAAAACCCTTTCTCCTGGCCTCTACCGTCCAGCACTTCATCCATCTAAACACGTGGGCAAAAAGGAAACTTTGAGACCAAGACTGAAACTGCACGGGCTATTAGTATGCTTCTCCTTCTGTCTCCTGGGAAGATACAGCTCTGGAGTTAAAAAGAGAGTTCTGAGTGCAGTATCTTCCAGACAGAAGGCAGGGAAGCAAGGCAGTGCAGGGGACAGAGCCCCACATGGGAATCAGAAGAGATGGATTTATATCCCAACCGCTAGCTAGCTGGAGGCCCTGGAGCTGTTCCTTTCCCCTCCTTGGAACTCAGGAGCCACGTCTGCCAAATAAAGCGGCTGGATTGGAATCTCTCCAAAGTCTCCTTTATCTCAGAAGACCAGCCTCTCTCATCACACATCTGTGAACTAAGATTCCAGACAGTGTTCTGGAAGCCCCCAACCAAAGGGAAGGCCCCCCACACCTGTATAAAACCAATGGTACTAGCAGCACCTGGCTGCACATTGCTTCAGCAGAGTAAGAATTTGCAGACCAGCTTCCGGGCACCTTGCCCAAACGGTGTGAGTTGTAAGACCTAAAGTGTATAAAAGAAAGGACTGACTGCCGCAAATCTAAGAGGCCGTGTGGGTATTTGAAAAACCACCTGTCCAGGCTAGACTCCATTCAAGCTAACTCAACAATAGACAGTTTTTGTCTCCTCTCAGGAAAGTGCTGTGCATTCAGCAAGCTCTTGAATCAGTGTCAGTGGTCAAGGGCACAGCTGCTGCCATCATGTCCACGTGATCGCCTTCTGTTCCCTGCTTCAAACATGTCTCAGAAAACCGTTCCCGTGGAGAGTTGTTGAGGCGCCACAAAGACAGCGAGGACTAATAAAAATGGGGGAAAGGACTTCTGAGCAATAGCCACCTTGTTCCCTGATATGGGCAGCAGGGAGGTTTCTCTGGCTCCATCAACCATTGGATCAGTCCATCATCTTCAAAGGAGCATCTCATGGTTGGAAAGGACTGCTGCCCTTGAAGTATAAGCCCCTGAGGTCATGCCTCACAAAGAAAAGGGACCCTTTAACTGTTATGCCAAAGAATGAAGCAACGTTTGCATTTTTTTCTCTAGAAGGAGTAGAGAAAAGAAAGGAGCAGGAATGCAGGAAATTTTGTCAAAGAAAGATTAGAAAAGATTGAAAAGAAGAGAAAGTCAGCCGTGGCAGATGGGAAGCACTTGGGAGAACAGAAATGGCTGAAGAGAAGTTGTAAGTCATTTGCTGAGAGCAGTATGCTCTATTGACTCTTCCACAGTCAATGAAATATTCAGTAAAGTCTACCTTTCTCCTAAATGCTTTCTGTGAGTAGAGTCTTTGGGAGCAGGGGGCATCTGAACAGGTGTGGAACTCCGCAAGCCAAACGGTATGTGGTAAAAACCTAAGCAGGTTTTGATCACCCAAAGCTAGAGAAGGAAGCCTCTGGCATCTGAGATACAGTCTAGCTCTGCAGGACAAATGAATCGTGCCTTAAACCAACTCATGCATTCTTAAAAAGCTATCTGCAATCTAAGCATGTGTAAACTAAGCAAATTTTCTTACTGTGTCATATTCCAACTCAAGAGAGATTCCATTTGCACTTTTCACCTACCATCCTCTGAGCAGAGGTGTCTGACTTTGACCATGTTCCCAACCTCAGCCTCTATCAAGCAATACGGTTAAGCCAACAGCTGAAGACACAGGGGGCACGGCACTAAAAGGAATCGTGTGGCAAGTCAAAACAGTAAGAGAATAATCTTTACTAACTCACCTGAGAGATACATTGAGAGTAGACAACCCCAGGAAGTTCAAACTAAAGTTACTCCCTGAGGGTTAATCAGTCTGTGGGAATATTGTGAGCAAATGACACCATCTATGCAAGTAAAATAAGTGAATTTTGTAACTGGAAACTCAGGCTACCTGAAATATGCCTCTTTGGTAAAAACTGCTTTTCCCTCTACCCCCTAACACACACATTCAACACACACACACACACACACACACACACACACACACACACACACAGTATTCTTATAGAATTTGTAGAGGAGGATGAGTTGATGAAAAGTAACAAGTCAATATAAACTAAATGTATTCCTGCCCTTGAGGAAATGTATAGCACTGCTTATTCTGACACAAGGAGAAAGCCCTTAAGAGGATAGAGTAGTCAGTCTGTATCATCTCTGGAAAGATCCTGAGAGATTAGCTAAACCAGAATTTGAATGAAAGCCCAATGGAAGGCAGGGATTTGTCAAGTCCTTACACATGATTAGTAGTAAAGCTAGGATTTGAGGCCCACCCCTTGACGCCTGCTTCCCACCAGGCTTTATCAGTCCCCTTCTATAGCCTTTCTGTAATTCTTCAGGTCACATCCATTAAGCCCTTCATTGGAGTGGTCCCCAGTACTCCGGGCATCACTCTGCTGCCCTGCCCTTTCTCCGGTCCCTCCAGGATCATCATTCCAACATGAGACACGGGTGATCTGTAGATTCAATACATGGTCAAATCTCAAAAACAGGTTCGATTCCCAGGATAGAAAGTTTTATCTCTTAGAACAGTGGTTCTTAACCTGGGTTCTATCGAACCCTAAGTGTTCGATGAGTCTGTCTCAGGGGTTCGGAGAAGCCTCTGCCGCGGAGGCCAGAATAAAGTAATACCGTAATTTGTTGTGAGTTCATGCACTTTGTTGGTTTTGTTCTTTGAGCAAGGTGATGTTCATGCACGGCTCATTTTGTGCACCAGTAAAAAAACATATACCTATGTCTTGAATTTGGAAAAAGAAAATCGTATTTTATTTATCACTAAAGAAGGGTTCGGTGAATGTGTATATAACTGGTGGGTTCGGTACCTCAAAAAAGGTTAAGTACCACTGTCTTAGAAAGTGAAGAAACATGTAAGGCCTGAATTTTTCCAATTAAAAAAAAATTAAAAGCATGTTTTAATTTGAAATTATGTATATATGTGTTCATGTATATGTGGATATAAATATCTGTGTGCATGTAACTGCATATGTATATACATATGTGCATGTATACATAAGTACATGTGTGTTATACACATATATGTATTACATATACATACAATGTGTGTGTGTGTGTGTGTATACTTTCCCCTAGTACTTGTTTTAAAGTCTACTGCTGAACTTAAGGTCAGGGGAAGAAACCTGATTCTTGCTCTGGGCATTACAAAATTTATATTCATTTGTATTTATTTTTAATTATAAAAAACAAAATAATATTGCTGCCATGCTTCACCGGCTTATTTAATAACTATTAAAATGTTGCTAAATGTCTTTGTTTCTTTTAAAAATAATACATACAGAACTAAAGTCCCATTCTTCCATCCATGTCTCCACACCCTTCTCAGAGAATAATTATTGTCCGGAAGTTTGTGTCCCCTTAATTGACATAAATTTATACTTGTTCTCCCATAAGAATATATAGTAGAGTTATGTGTGGATTCTAAATTTTCAATAAATGATGTCATACTTTATATATAACATTATGTGACTTGAATTTTTTCATATAACATTACCTTTTTGAGATTTATTCAGACTAATGTATGTAGATGTAGCTCATTCACTTAACTACTACATACTAGTATTTCACTAAATAGACCACAATTTGTCCATTTCTCTATGGGTGAACATTTTCGTTTGCCTCCCAGTTTTGCTGTAATAAGCACATCTTCCTATACAGCTCTGACCTTGTGTTGCCCTTTTTCTATACATCAAGAATGCTCTTTAAAAATTATAAATACAATAGTTTCTCTTTTATCCATAAGGAATACGTTCCAAGACCCCCTGTGGATGCCTGAAATCACGGATAGACCAAACCTAATATATACTGTTTTTTCTTGTAATACATATACCTTATCACTTAAAAAACAAAAAACAAAACACTTTATGGCTTCTCTTTGGCATATCTGAATTGCCAGCATCATTACTTTTGTGTTTTGGGGTCATTATGAAGTAAAATAAGGGTGACTCAGCCACAGAACTGTGATGCCCAGACAATAGATCTAATAACCGAGTCGGCTGCTAAGTGACCAACAGGCGGGGAGCAGGTAGAGTGTGGATACAATGAATGAGTCATGCCCATGGAGGGATAGAGCTGGATGGTGCGAGATTTCATCAGTCCTCAGAACAGCCCACAACTTAACAAACTGTTTATTTCTGGGAGTTTCCATTTAATAGTTTCAGACCACTGTTGACCGTGGGCCAGTAAAAGCAGGAAAAGTGGAAGCACGGAGGGGGAGGACCGCTGGAGTAGCCTGAAGCCACTGCGTCAGCCTCGGCTGGTGAGGTTAGTTAGATCTTCTGTGCTCACAGCTCAGGAGATGGGGCTTTGTGAGGAGCGCTTTCCACCTTCCCTAAGAACTTCGCTACTCCACACATCCCTTCCACACACATCATCAGTGCCAGCATGGTGCTCGGCCCCAGGCCAGGCACCAGTTTATGATCCAGCATGGCATGCATGCCTGGCTGATGCAAAATCAGCTGTCATCAGTGTGTGTTTGGAACATGCCTTTCCAAAGCACTCTGGAGCTTCTCTGGAGCCAGCTATCTTTCTGGGGAGTATATGGAAGATACCAGATGCACGGAGGACAAGCACAACTACAGAAGAAAATTTCTGCCCCAGAGTAAATGTCTAAGTTCCCTGGAGTCTGTTTCAGACCTCCTTCTCTTACACTCCACATTGTCTCCTTGGGTGACTTAATTCCCATGGCTTCAAATACACACACACACACACACACACACACACATACACATATATACATCTACATATATATACATATATATAATCTAGATATCCAGCTTTGACTTCCTCCTAAAACTCAACCTTCTGTATTCAGTAGACTCCAGGCTCTATCCATTAGTTCTCGCTGAGATTTTGCAGTGGGGGAGATTGGCACTCAACGTCTCTAGTTCAGTGACTTTTGAGGGTTTTTATTTTCCACCATAACGCAGAGGGAGAAATATTCTAGTTTGCAAACAAAGATGCATGCACGCATACACACACACACACACACACACTCACTTACACACTCCTAAGACAAAAGTTTCATTATATTAAGTAATAGTTGCTTTTACTATTTGTGACTAACGGGGGGGGGGGGATCTCTCTGTGACCACCTGAGTTGATTTTATGATGCTTTCATGAGTTGCAACTCATAATTTTCAAAATACCATTCTAATGTGACTTTCCCTGCTCTAGAAATTGGAAAACTAAAGATAGACTTCAGTTTAGTCTCTTGCGGCTTGGGCTCTAGATTAGTTTCATCTGAGATGGACAAGGTGTAGGGACACGTGTTCCTTCTGCCACAAGCCCACCTGCGGAAGCGGCCGGTTTTTCTGTTGCTGCTTTTGCAGAGGTGTCTGTGTTCAGATACTGGCTTAGCAGGTGTGGCAAGCCTAGGTGTAGGGAGAGGAGCATCCGTTCTGCTGACATGGTCTGTTGCAGATTTTCATTGGTTCTAGAACTGGCAGTGGCAGCAGCTTCCTGATTGTCACAGTTTCCTGTTCAAAACAGCAGTGTTGTGGCTACTGAGAGGGCAGCTTCCGGGCTGCAAGATTACTAAAGAGGTAGCAGCTACCCAAGCAGCCCAGTTCCTGGGAGAGGGGTTAGAGGTTGCTTCTGAGAGCTCAAGCCAGATCCTGTTTCCTTAGCCCTCTTGGCAATTCTGTAAGCCATTTAACACCCTGGGATACGTGCCTTCCTGCTGAACAAGCCAGGGCGAAGTCTGCTTCCTGTAACTGATCACTGATGTATACAATCTCAGCATGTACAAATCCGACTTCACAATACCCCAAACTTGTCATCATGCCTACGTTCTAAATTTCAAAGTCTACGTGAGTTTCGCGTGACCCTTCTCTCCTATTTCCCATCCAATCCACATCTGTCCAGTTCTCCAGTCCCAGCCACCATCATCTCACGGGCATTTACTCTTATCACCTCCTAACTCACCTCCTTGCGGCCTGTCTTTCTCCTCACAAACTCCATCTCCAAACAGCAATAACAACCCTCCATTGTTCTTGGGCTTGAGAGTAGTAATCGTTTACCCAGACCTCACATGTTGTACACTTTTCTTGTTCTCACTCATTTAATCCTCAAAACAGCTCTTCGAAGTAGACATTATTATCCCCACTCAGCAAATGATGACACCAAGATTCAGAGACACTGAGTAGCATGGCCAACATCACACAGCCAGTGGGTGGTTGGAGCTGGGACTCCAGCCCTGGTTTCTGAGTGTCCACTTTCCAACAGTCCATGTTCCAGTCACTACAAATGTAGCCCTCCTAAAATCTGAGGTCTCTAAACCAGCGCCCTCTCCATCTAGATCCTGCCTCGCCCCCACCCCCACCCCAGCTTCATGCTACCCGCCACCTCCTGGTGTTCCTTGCTCAGATCACACTGAATGGCTCCCGATTCCTCAGACCTTCTGTGCTCCACCTCCTCACCAGGTGTTTGCAGATGTTCTTCCGTCTGCCTGGAATACTTGTTTCACTCACTTTGGCCCGGTTAACTGCTATCATTGTTTTAATCTGCTCAGAGAAGTCTTCTGATTCTTGCGGCATACTGACTTAAAGAAAAGAGAAATTTTCAGAAAACAAAACCCACTGCTGCCCCCCAAGAATTTGGAAGGATAAAAGACAAACCCTCCCTTTTGTCTGAACTGAACCCCTGAAGAGCCCAGGGTAGTATATCCTCATCGCTATTCCTATCCCTATGAGATAGCTGGATACTATTCTATTCATTTCTTAGGCAGGAATATTAACCCCAGAGAGTTTAAATCAAATTTTAGTGTATCTTACAATCAACTGAGAGACTTCTTTAAGTCCTCGGGCCACCCCTCAAGCCAATTAAGTTAGAATCTCTGGGTTAGACCCCAGGCATCAGGATGACTTTAAACCCCCAATCTTTAAGCTAAGTTTGAAAGCCAGTGGTTTAAAACCTTGCTCTCCAAATTGTGTCCTGGTCCAGAAGGCCAGGATCTCACACCCACCCAGACCTATTAAAACAGAACCTCCATTTTAATAAATTCTGCAAGAAACTCACAGACACCCACACCCTATGAAAGCTCAACCTGGATTCTGTTCGCTCAGCCCTCTTAACAATTCTATCGGCCATTTAATTTCTGAGGGGCACTGGTTTCAGTGACTTTCCCTGCAAAGTAGAGAAGACTGCCCTGAACATAATGGTATGCTTCCCAACCTGATTTTGGAAACTGGTTCTCCCTATCCTCTGGCTGCTTATGCAAATGTGACGGTCCGGACACTAGCCAGAGCATCCTGAAGTCTCCATGATGGTATTCATTTGTAACGATCATCACTGTGTTTGTTAAATTGCTTTTGGTCCAGCTCTCTCCTTTTAGAATCTTAGGCAAGATCTGGAACAGTACTGGCCAATACGTTGAAAGCTTGGGATATAGTCCAGAGTAGGTTATGTACTTTCCCTATGGCTGAGGAAAGACAGAAAACAAGTCTGGGGCGGCAGATGGGAAAAGACAGTTTAGAAACTTGAGTTTGAATCCTAGCTCAGGCAATTGCTTACATTAGGATCTTGATGAACCACAAACACCCTCTAAACTTACATTTCCACAGCTGTGAAATGAGAAGCAGAGTCTGTGCCCAAGCCACGGGGAAAACAAACATACAATAAGGTTGAAAAGTGTACAAATGGGCGGTATGTTTACGATATTCAGTATCCTGGGAGGAGGCAAACAAATCAACAGCAGATGTGAGGATTGAAGCTTCTGCAAACTCGCCGAATCCAGCTCCTACCTGCACCCGGAAAAATCAGCCACTGGGCCAACACAAGTGTACGCAAGGCCAGTGTGCAGGAGGTGCTTTCATACTTTGGGGAAAACAGGCCTGTTTAAGCCAACTGAATATTGAAAGATGGGGTTCTGGGGGTCCCATCCCTGCCTCCTTCTCGGCAGTGCTGGTCACCCTGGAGTGCCAGTGTTTTCGTGTCTCTTTTCCACCTAGAGTGGAGCACCATGGAGGCGAGAATCTGCCTCTGAACAGCAGCACCCTGATCAGTGTCTGGCACGAAGTCAATACTCAGGAAATCTGTACACTAGCAGCAAGACAGGGAATTACCAGCTGAGGGTCTCAGCACAACTAGTGAAGAACACACTGTACCAAAGTCCCCTCCAGCTTCACCCCCCAGGAGGCTGCCAGTGAAAACTGGCAGAGGTATTTCATCATCGCATCCCCTGGGCCGGCGGTACAGATGACATAATGGCCGTGACCTGTGACTTTGCCTTCCGCTGTCACAACTGGTTTCATTTCACCAGCGGGCCCGATGCACTCAGCATCAGGTGCGGAAGGAGTCAAAGGAAGGAAGGCCCCAACCTGTCATGGGATCAACACATCGAGATGAGGACAGAGCAAGAAAGTGTACAAGAAGGGTGAATTCCCCCTGGCAAGGCGACATTGGGACGCTCCTATACACAGCCCTCTCTGGTATCTGATCTTATCCTGTGTCTCCGCATGAACTAGGGTGTGTTTATTTAAATAGCTTTATTGGATACTAACCTATACAGCTGCTAACACTTTCTGAATGCTTGCTCACCAGGTTCCAGGCACCGCATCGAAGCCTTCGATACTGTTCTAGTCTCACAATCCCTTATGAGAAAGACTGCCATTCCCACGTGGTAGCGGAGGAAACACAACCTTAAAGAAACACACAAGCGTGTCTGACTTGATGCAGCTTGGAGACAAAATGTAAATGCTTGAAATCTGACTCCCCAGCCGCGTCCCCAAAGGACCACCCCCCTCCCCCTCCCCCCCCCCCCCCCCCCCCCCCGCACTGCCCTGCTCTGAAACAACCTGACTTTGCCCACGCTATTTCCTTTGTCTGCCAGGTCCTCGCTCTCTCATCCCAGCTTGGTTACCTGACCTCATTTGTAAAACATCAACTCAGAGATTTTATTATTTCTCAGGAACCATTCCCAAGCTAAGGGAGGCATCCAACCCAGGTCCTGACATCCTCACTTCTAAAGACTCATCCCCCGGTACTAGAATTGCATGACTATGTGTTTCCTTCCCTTGCTAGACTGTGCCCTTGTCATGACAACAATGGTTATACATGGTACGCTTCTCCCACCAGGGTCTACCGAATAAAGTGAGGCTTGCTTCCAAATGATTTTGGCCTGGTTCCCCATCATTCACACCTTCCTCTAGACTCTGGAAGGGGCATGGCTACCTTAAGACCTTAACTATACCCTGAGCCTTCATGCCGGCTCCTCCAGAAATGCTGGCCACTTCGCCTCATAAACTTAATGATACCGATCACTCTAAGTTCAGGTGCACATAGCCAGGAAGCCTCTCATTCCCCACAACCAGGGTGACCAAGGCCATTCTGTGACTTAGAATCTTGGTCCAAACTTCCTGGCTCCAGAGTGAGAAAGAAGTGTGACCACCCCCAACCCAAAGTGCCAACTCACTTCCTGCCCAAAATTAACCACTTCCCAAAATAAGTGACTGTGTGAACATGAATTCCCTTCAGGGGAAAACCCCGCCTCCATCTACTGGGTTGTCATCTTACCCTATGACCCTGGCTTGACAATCACTCAACAGTCTGATATAGGTACCCTTCTCAAAGTTTATGTGACTCATCCTTATTGACTACCACCTTGTTGGCATAGGACAGTTCTTAACACACACTGGGCATTTATTGAATAAATAAAAGATTGAATGAATAGCACCTTGGATGTCTGCATAGTCCTTTTTTTAAATTTTATTCTTCAATTACAGCTTATATTTAATATTATTCTGTATTAGTGTCAGGTGTACAGCACGGTGGTTAGACAATCATACACTTGACAAAGTGCTTCCCTGATATTTCCAGTACCTGCCAGGTGCCCACCACACGTAGTTATTACACTATTATTGACTATATTCCCTATGTTGTCACTTATATCCCTGTGACTATTTTGTCACTATCAGTCTGTACTTTTTAATGCTTCACCTTTTTCACTCATCTCTACAACCCTTTCCCCTCTGGCAAACATATCAGTCTGTTTTCTGTACACACAGTAATTTAGAGCTTAAAAATTATTTTTTCAAGTGACAGAAGAGGGGAGTAAGCCTATCATGTAGGGGGTCAGTGGCTAATGGGGATGGTCACGTGAGGAACTCAGACCCTGGACTTTTGGCTAGGACCGCCCACAACTAAACGCGCCGAAAAGAACCTTCCCAGAGGACCTTGAGGAGAGGAGTGACTGTCTGTCAGCCAGTGAGATTTCACCACGTCATATTAGCTCGACGACCCCAAAAGACCCCTAGGACCCTTTAAATACCTCTCACGCAGTCTAATTCACGCCACTCCTCTGGCCTCTGAACCCCGGGACTGGAGGACATCATCCGGCGGGATGCACGGTACTTAATAAAGCCTTTATTATTCCACACTTCATGGCTTTTGGGCCACCTCTTCCTTCTTTCTCGGTGGGGAAAAATACCTTACATATCAGCCAGCTGCTAAGGGGCAGAGCTGGGGGATCCTGGTATCCTGATTCCTAGCCCATACTATATTATATTCTGGGATCAGCAAACTACAGCCTCTGGGGTTTCTACATGTTATGGTAAACAAAGTTTTATTAGAACACACCTCTGTCCACTCATTTACATACAGTCGATGGCTGCTTTTGTACTATAATGACAGCACATTGAATAGTTGTGCCAGAATTCAAGAGAGCCTCTAGGGCAGTGGTTCTTAACATTTTTTGAGGTACCAAACCTGCCAGTTTCATATGCGCATTCGCCGAACCCTTCTTTAGTGATAAATAAAATATGATTTTTTTTCCCAAATTTAGTTTTGCCGGTGCGAGACTAGAGTTGCTCAACTTGGCATTGCATATCATGCAGATAGGACGCTGAATCCCATCCCGTTCCATGATACATGTGAATCCATGTTGTACACATTCATCCGACCACTTTCTTTTTTTGCTCGACATATTTAGTATGGATTAAAATATTAAGAAAGAAACCACACGACGTACAACTACGACAGCCGTTGACTATTGCGCTCACTAAATTCCCCCTAAATGTAACATGATCCTCTGCAGCAAGTGATGGCCAAGCAGGGCAGGCGTGTCATCACGACTTTACACAAGTGTGTCTTTACCTCCACGGCAGAGGCTTCTCCGAACCCCTGAGACCGACTCATCGAACCCCTAGGGTTCGATAGAACCCAGGTTAAGAACCACTGCTCTAGGGCTTGCAAAGCTTCAACATATTTACTGTTTGTTCCTTTATAGAAAATGTTTGTCAATCTTGCTATATATGTTAAGGTACATACGCTTACATACCACACACACATCTTAAATTCACCTACAAAGTGAATGGTTGGCTACTACCTCTATCTGAACATCTCAATTCTGTCTGCTGTCAGAAGGGAGGGTCAAGTGTTTTAGAATCGAGTCCAGAACATGCCTGTAGGCATCTTGATGGTTGCCAGATGAAAGGGGGTGAGGACAGGGGAATATGGGGGAAGGGATTAAGATGTACAGATGGCCAGTTCTGAAAACAGTCACAACAACATAAAATATAGCCTAGGAAATATAGCCAATAATGCAATAACTATGCATGGTGTCAGATGAGCACTAGACTTATCGGGGTGACCTCTTCCTAAATTATATATAAATGTCTAATCACTATGTTGTACAGCTGAAACTAATATAATATTGTATGTCAAACTGTAATTAAAAAATAAAAATAAATTTTAAAAGTAACATGTCTGTGAGTGCTAATGGATCCTCGTCTTGCATTCGGCGACCTTGGTGAGTTTCTCCTGGAATTCCGGACTGTCCTGTTTTAAGGTAAGAGGCCCTGACATTAATTGAGCTGCTTTTAGAAGTCTTCGATGTGAATCTAAAGGTTAGGGTTTTAGAACCCAGGTTAAGGTAGGACAGTTTCTATGAGGGAATGCCTAGGCTTTGACCATGGTAATATCTATCCTAATGTAGACGAAAAAAATAAAAATGGGGCCACTAACCAAACCTGACAAGCTCGGGGAAAGGCTGCACAATGGACTTGCAAACTCAGAGACCTAAAGGAAACATTCAGGATGGTCTAAATTAAACCTTTCTAACTAAAAGCAGTTTACGGTGGGTAGTCATGTCCTAGGGAGGTGATCTCTCTCTAAACAAAGGTCAATGCTTACTTTTCCTCAAGCCTGTCTGTTGTCTTTTGCATCTACTATTGATAGGGTACCAATATAGTATACAATCAATAATATATGTATATATATATGGGGTATATGTGTTTTATTAGAACACAGCTCTGTTCACTCATTTACGTAGAGTCGATGTCTGTGTGTGTGTGTGTGTGTGTGTGTGTGTGTGTGTGCATAATTGCTAGTGCACCATATGTAATTATTTCCTAGATTGTCTTTAGCACCCCCAACCAGGAATGCAGAACTACTAAAGCCGGATGTTCCCATACTCCCTGAAGAGATGACTGGTTCCCAAAAAGCAATAAAGACCATGATTAGATCAGAATGCTATGGAAAAGTGTAAGGCCAGGAGCCACCGTTGTGGCCATTCACATGCAGGTTCCCATTGGATTCGGGCAGAGTCGGAGGATGGTGGGCCATTCTGTTTATTGGTGTCTCACCAAGACAGGCAAGCCACAAGAGAAGACAAGGGAAAAGCAGAAAACCTGCTTTTCCCATGAAGGGAAAGGGATATAAGGGAGGCCCTTGCAGTGGTAATAGCAGGAACCAAGAGAACAAGCTCCTGGTCTGCCCCACTCTACAGTATAGAAACCAAAACCTTTTAATCCAATATACAAACAAGGAAATCTCTGATACAAAGTCACTTTTCTGAGGCTTATAATGGGATTCCTCATGAGAGTGCACCACCCACATCATGCAACAGTCAAGGGTGTGGGGAAAGGCTTAGTCTTAAAACTAAGCCTCAGGCTATAATGACCTGGACTGCTTACAGCCTGCCCCCCCACACACACACACACACAATGCAAACTATAAGCCAGCAAACGTATATATCAATTTACAAACTTATTTGACCAACGAGAAGAAATTATGATTCCGGTAACCAGCCATCCTGCTTGATGACTCTTCCAATGCCGGGATCCAGCTATCCTGCTTTATGACTAACTGCATGTCCCCCATTATACTAACTTCACCAGAAGAAGTATACCGCTCACAAAAATTAGGGGATACTTTATTGCTTCATATTCATTTTGAAATATCCCCTAATTTTTGTCAGCCCTTGCAACTGAGATTGTAAGGCAGGTTTTGGGCTAGGATATGCCCCCTGTCTTCTCAAGTTGCTGGCAATCTTGATTAAAGACAACTGTTTCTCTCTCAGACCCAGTCTCTGCTAATTGGTTATTGTGGTGGCAGCGGGTGAACCAAATCCCAGAACCGGTTGTATTCTGGTGACACTATAATATACCTGATTACATACCTTTGGAATGTAGAGTCATCTTCTTATCCCATCAGGCCAGATATCCTACCAGAGTGGGAACCGGCAGACTCCTCATTGTTATTGCTATGTGAACCATTAACTCCTGTCTTGTTCCTGCCTGCGTAAGAGAAGTTTCAGCATGTACATTTTTACTGTTTACCCAATCCCAGAGATTTCCTAGCTTTGCTTTCTCCTGTCCCCTTATCTATCACCAATCAATTTCATGGAACCCCCTTACGTCTTCCCCTTTGATTCGTATGTATCAAATAAATGGTGAAATCACCATTTTCTGGAGAACTTTCTCAATCCATTAAGACTTTGGTTCCCGGGAATTGTCGACAATTTGGTTCAAATAAATTCATAAAAGAAATTCGTACAGCCTGACCAGGCGGTGGCGCAGTGGATAGAGCATCAGACTGGGATGCGGAAGGACCCAAGATCGAGACCCAGAAGTCATCAGCTTGAGCGTGGGCCCATCTGGCTAGAGCAAAAGATCACCAGCTTGGACCCAAGGTTGCTGGCTCCAGCAAGGAGTTGCTCAGTCTGCTGAAGGCCCGCAGACAAGGCACATGTGAGAAAGCAATCAATGAACAACTATGGTGTCGCAATGGCAACGAAAAACTGATGATTGATGCTTCTCATCTCTCTCCGTTCCTGTTCGTCTGTCCCTTTCTATCCCTCTCTTTCTCTCTCTCTGGCTCTGTAAAAATAAATAAGTAAGTAAGTAAGTAAATAAATAAATAAAAGAAATTTGTACAGGTTTGGAAGTTGTTTTACGTTGACACTAACAAAGCAGGAAATGGCCTCAAAGGCAGTAAGAAGGAAGGGTGTGCAGTAAGAGGAGACAGAAGAACCATGAAAACAGAATAATATGAAATCACAGCACAGCTCAGGGTGAGAGTCTTACACACCCTTATAATGACACAATTAAGTTCAGTGGTTATGTCATTGCTGACACTGAACCATATTTCTTGTAGTAGTAGTAGTACTGGTAGTAGTAGTAGTAGTAGTTAATCCTGATTACTTGAGTTAGAGGGAAAAGCTGCCAGGAGCTTTCTAACTCCAGAAGTGTGAATTACCCTTTGAGCTTTGGGTTTTTTAAAAAACATATTAGTGGACCTTTTTGTTATACAAAAACAAAGCAAAGATTTGGTGCTAAATAATAGAGCTTTGAAATGTGAGAATTTGAACTTCTTTATAATATCAAAAAGGTTTTGTGGAAATGTCTCTTTCTAAAACATGGATTCACAATATACTGCTCCAGGAAAATTACTGGTTTGCTCTTAGATGTGTATGGTAGCTGGTTTTTTGTTTTGGGTGTTTTCTTCCCAATCAGCTATCCAGAAGAGTTTGGAAACAGTGACTAGATGGTGACTGAAGCAATATGAAAATGCCTCTTTCATTTACACTAGTAAAGGAGACAGAAGCAAATTCTATGTAAACTATGGAACTCCATACCTGGCTATTTTCCAGGATAAATGATCCAGATTCCAGAAATATACTATGAGATATGGGGTTGTATATAAGCATAAAGCCAAACCCAATAAGGTAGGTAGTAGAATCATTTAGCAATTCAATATGACAGGGTATCATTATTATTATTCAGCTTTGAATCACATGATAGGTACTTATGAAATATTTATTGATTTGAATAGAAGCTAAAATTGTAACTGCGCAGAAACTTCATTTCTTTAATATGAGTTTTCTCTTTTCTTTCCTTTTGGCTTACACAGACTGGCCTCACCCAGCACACTAACTCACCTGCCTCCTTCTTGCATATCCATTCCCTTAATCATTGAGCCCTCAGGACAATGAGGTTCAGGTCAGCATCAAAACATCTTAGGAACAAATCCTCAGGTCTGTTAACTACAGAGACAGAGTTTCAGTCAAACTAGAGATAATATCTAGGCCAGGGGTCCCCAAACTAGGGCCTGTGGGCCCACATGTGGCCCACTGAGGCCATTTACCCGACCCAGCCACACTTCCAGAAGGGGCACCTCTTTCATTGGTGATCAGTGAGAGGAGCACAGGATGCATCCACACCCATAGTTCCCATTGAAATACTGGTCAGTTTGTTGATTTAAATTGACTTGTTCTTTATTTTAAATATTGTATTTGTTCCCGTTTTGTTTTTTTACTTTAAAATAAGATATGTGCAGTATGCATAGGGATTTGTTCATAGTTTTCTTTATAGTCCAGCCCTCCAACAGTCTGAGGGACAGTGAACTGGCCCACTGTGTAAAAAGTTTGGGGACCCCTGATCTAGGCCTTAGTTGTATTTCAGCTCCAGAACCAGACATGTGGAACGACCCCACTGACCACACACCTCACAAAACCTGACAGAGCACACCATGGCTGCCATCAAGACCAGATGCACGGATCAACTACCCCCTACCCCAGAACTGTCCAATCAGTAAAGACCATGACCCTGACCATGAATGACTCTAACTCTCCTAGTCCCCTATATAACCTATCCTTAGAAGACAGCAGGGATTCAGGTCTTGGATCATTAGCTCACTTGTGACTCTGAGTTTGGCACCATTTCCTTAAACAAACATTTATTTCCTTTGCTGCAAGCTCCTGTTGGCAGGTAACTGGGCTTTGATGCGTGCTGGCAAACAAAGCCTTATAGTTTGGTAACAAAATCACCTTTAAAAGAAAACTTCCTATATTAAATTTTTTCTTTTAGTTTCATCTCTTTTCCAACTGAAACATTCTATTCAAGTACTCATTACATGAGATGTAGGATTTCAATCTGAATATTGAAATACAGAAGAAAGCTAAATGCTGCATTAAAAAAGACATTATTAGGGGGGGAGGGAGGGAAGAGTGGGATAAGGAGGAGGGGAGAGACACAGGGAAAACCAGATAGAAGGTGACAGAGGACAATTTGACTTTTGGTGACGGGTATGCAACACAATTGAATGATAAGATAACCTGGAGATGTTTTCATTGTACATATGTACCCTGATTTATTGGTGTCACCTCATTAGAATTAATAATAATAAAATATATATATAAAATTAAAAAAAAAAGTCATCATTAAGAAAAAAAGAAAGACATTATTGTCCTCATTTGATGAATGTAAAGAAACTGAGAATCGGAGATGAAAGCCACCAAGCTAATAAATAAATAGGAAAACGAAGACTCTAACCCAGATTTTTAGCAACCAAATTAATTTTCCTTCTATTTCCACATCTCTTTCTCTGTACGTAAAGAAATTAAATCTCCACAGAATATAGACACATCTCTTATCCCCAAAATAGCTCCAAAAATGATCAGGCTATACTATTTTAGAAATACAGGTAAAAAAATTAATGAAATATCAAAATGATCATTTTGCTGCTCTATTGGAGATAGTCAATTTGACTAGCCCATAGGAAACGCAAGGTAAGTATCACAGTCATATGTGCTTTTATAGAGCTTAAAAACTAATGTGTAAAATACGCTATTTATAACCAAAACATCCCGATGAAAATATAAAATGATATATTAAAATGCTCAATAAATGCAATAGTATCAGCTAATAATAATAGCTGACATGTAATCTATGTAAACCAAGTGCCACACACTACCATAAGTGCTTTTATATCCAAATGACTCTTTTAATCTTCTCAGGTATACTATGAGGTGGGTCCTTTGGACACCTCCGACTTAAAATATATGGAAACGAAGCCCTGAGAGATTAACTGACACCAAAGCCTGTTGTGGGAGTGTCTGACGAAGGAAGAGAGCTCTTGTGGTCACTGTGGGATGTGACTTTGGAGGACCTCATCCCCAGCACGGCAGGATAAAGACCCACAGGAGAAATTAGCCATGCAGATGTGGTGGTGCTGAGGGGAAGCCCAGTCTTTCAAGGGGGTAAGGAATGATGCAAGCATGTCTAAGGCCCAGCAGGAAGATAGAGGGGAGTGAAATGTTGCCAAAAAAAAACAGTCCAAGGGCAAGATAAACGGAATAAAAAAGGATGCTTAAATCGTCTTATGAAAACTATACTTTTAGAAATAGTATCTTGCCTTAACAGACTTTTTTAGATTCTTTGTGAAAAAAGAGGTGTTTTATTTAAAAATGCTAAAAATAATACATCAAAAAAGTAAAAGCATCCTTTGACATGACTGTTAAAATATGGGCGTGGCAGGGAACAGGAGGACACAATAAACAGCAAGTCCTTCCTTTCTCCCTCCATGCTCCGGAATAAACCAAAAGTTAAAGCAAAGACTAAGACTGATGGGAAACTAAAATATTAACTGTGTGATTGTGGAAGGTTAAGTGGGAGGATGCTACTCTGTTGGAGAGCCAAATGGGCCAGCCTCGCCAGCCGAACTCCAGAGCCAGGCAGACTTCCCAGTCATAGCATCACCGAATCCCAGACAAGGACTGGGATCTCCCACGGGGAACAAAAAGAGAGGCGTTGACAGAAACAAAAGAACATATTTACCAAGATGCCTACAATGAAAACTATATTCAGTGATGAAATATTAAGTGTTTTCCCCTGGTTGGTAACAAGATAAGAATAACCATTGTCACCACTTTCATGCAACACTAAACTGAAGGTCCTCGCCAGAGCTATAAGAAAAGAAAAAGAAATAAATTGTACAAAGATCAGAAAAGAAGTGAAACTGCCCTTATTAATAGAAAATATAAATATTATACTTTAAAAATTACAAAGGGTCTACAAACAAATGAATTTAAAAGGTTGTTGCATATATATTTCTGTATCCTATGAACAATTAGAAGACAAAAATTCAGAAAAATATAACATGTACAGTAGTCCTCAAAAATATCTAATACTGAAGAAAAACTCTAAAGGAAGCTAAAAAAAAACTTTAGACTAAAAATTATAAAATATTGCTAAGAGAAATTGAAGACCTAAAGAGATGTTTCAGGTATATAAACTGGGCATCTTAATATATTATGATGTAAATTCTCCCCAAATTGATCTATAAAATGAAACCTATTCTAACTTAAATCCTTGTAGGTATTTGTGCCTGGAAATTGACAAACTGATTATAAAATTTATTTGAAAATGCAAAGAAACTGTAACTGACAAGATAGCCTCAAAGAAAATGAGAAAGTTGCAAAACTTACACTATGAGATTTAAATTTACTGTAAAGTTAAGATACTCAATGCAGTGTGATCTAACAATAGATTCTACACACATATGATTACTTGAATAGTGATACAAACCTCTTTGGAGAAAGAATATTCTTTTTAATAAATGATGTTGGAATAATTGTATGAAAATGAACTTTTTGCACTATACATAAAAATTTATTTGAGATGGACCATTAACCTAAATGTAAATAATAAAGCAATATAGCTACTGCAATAAAATATGAAAAGATGTTTTCATGATCTTGAGGTAGACAAAAATGTTTTCATTAAGATATAAAATACACAACTATAAAGAAATGATAAATTGGTACTCATTTAAATTAAGAACTTCTGTTCACCAAAAGACACCATTATAAAAGTGAATAGAAAAGCCACAGATAATTTGGAAAGATGTTTGCTACATATTTTGACAAAGGTTTCACATTCACAATGTGAATAAAAACACCTATAAATCAATTAATCTTTAAGTGGGAAAATTAATTGCTAAATGGGCAAAATAATTAAACAGGACTTAAAAAAAGAGAATGCTCATATGGCCAATAAGGATATGAGACAGTGTTTGGTGTCACTGGTAATCAGGGAAATGGAAATTAAAACCACAATAAGATCCCACATGCACCCAAGTTACTAAAATTAAAATGACTCACAGCAAGTGTCAGTGAGGATGTGAAGCAACTAAAAAGCTGATAAATTACTGGTGGAAGTGAAAATGGTACAATCACTTTTGAAAACTGTTTTGCAATATCTACTAAAGCTGAACATATGCTTGCTTTAGGACCCAACCATTCCCTCCTGGGAATATTCCTAAGAGAATTGAGGTCATATATTCACAAAAAGGCAGGTAGAAGAATTTAGCAGCTTTATTCATAATATTTCTAAAGTGAAAACAACTCAAATGTCCATCAACAAAAGAATGGATAAATGAATAGTGTATATTTATACAATGAAATTCTAGACAGAACCAAATGAAATAGTATGCAACAACAAAGGGAGAAAAGCCACACACAATAACATAACTGGATCTTAAAGACATTTTGTTAAGCAAAAGAAGGCAGACAGAAAAGAGTATGTTCCACTTGATTGCATTTGATGAATGGAATACAGTCATGCATGATTGCATTTATCTAATGTTCAAAATGGGTGAAACTAATCTGTGTTGATAGAAGTAAAATAGAGAAGACTTGACTTGGGGTAATGAACACACAATACAATAGACAGATGATGTATAATAGAATTATGCACCTGAAATTTTATTAATCAATGTCACCCCAATACATTCAAGGATAAAAATCACCCATGGTGAAAAAAAAGAAATCAAAATGAAGTTTGGGAGAGAGTATTGATTGCTCTGGGGTGATGGAAAAATTCTAAATTTGTTATGAATGATGGTTACACAGGTTATACACATCCATGAAAACTCATCAGACTCTGAACTTAAGACTTGGGTATTTTACCTCAATTAAAATATTAGATTAAATTTAGAAATAACTGTCCATGACCGGTTGGCTCATTGGTAAAGCATCATCCCAGCATGTGGATGTCCCAGGTTTGATTTCCAGCAGGGCACACAGAAGAACCCATTTGCTTCTCCACCCCACCCCCTCTTGCTTCTCTCTCTCTCTCTCTCTCTCTCTCTCTCTCTCTCTCTCTCTCTCTCTCTTCCACTCCTGCAGCCATGGCTCAATTGGAGTGAGTTGGCCCCAGGCACTGAGGATGGCTCCATGGCCTCCACCTCAGGTGCTAAAAAGAGCTCGGTTGCTGAGCAACAGAGCAGTGGTCCCAAATGGGCAAAGTATTGCCCACTAGTGAGTTTGCAGGGTGGATCCCAGTCAGGGTGCATGTGGGTGTCTGTCTCTCTGCCTCCCCTCCTCTCACTGAAAAAAAAAATTAGAAATAATTAAACAAGGAAATAACCCAGCCACTGTCATTTTGATCCCACCCCTGAATACAATCTCTGGTAACTATTTGATATGTACCCTTTTTCCTTTATATATTTTTATCTTTCTTTCTACACAATCTATTTATCATACATACTTCATCACACCTAAGTCTCTGTCAATTCCTGTACCACTAAGAAAGAAAAAACAGTACTGTCAAACTAACATATCACACATTATAAGATACACCCTGATTTCAAAGAAATGGAAATATGAAAAAATATGTTTTAGAATTGGTGAAATATACATATGCACACACCCCTAGATAATACATACATGTTGTTTTTACACAAAGTGCAATCATGCTAAATGTACATACACATATATACATATGTGTGTGTGCACCTGCCATTTACTGTTTTGATGATATAGCGAAGATATCCTTCTAGTCAGTGCCTACAGATCTGTCCTTGTTGTTCATCCTTTTACATGACTGTCTAGCATTTATTTGTAAAGAGGGAATTTTCAAACCATTTCTTCACTAATGAATGAATAGTTTGAGGTATTTTGCTATTTCAATAATACTCCAATCAACATCCCTGACATCTTTATGCACCTAAAATACAATGAAAATTTGTTGTAAATTAGATTCCTGGAAGTGAAATTTGAT
This sequence comes from Rhynchonycteris naso, assembly GCA_037038555.1. Lineage (NCBI taxonomy): Eukaryota > Metazoa > Chordata > Mammalia > Chiroptera > Emballonuridae > Rhynchonycteris > Rhynchonycteris naso. Next base: position 18,965,442 of record CM072996.1, read on the forward strand.
GTCAAATAGACAGGGGCATTTAAGATTTTAAGAGATATCATAAACTCTCCTCCATAAATTTTGAGTCAAGGCATTCTCTACCCGTCAGCGCTTAGTGGTGCCTCAACTTGACCAGCCGTGGGCGCTGCCAATCTTTGTTGTTTTTGCTAATACAGGGGGATTAGATGACATTTCATTTGGCATTTTACAAATAAGTTAATTACACATTTGTGCTGGACACCACCAACACTAAAATAAGCTAGACTCTAGAAACGCTGCTATATTGATTAGACATGTTTAAAAATAAGTTAGTTACAGTGGTAGAGAAGACTTCTGTTTTCAAAGGGTAGGGATTGGTTAAGGTTTTGTACAGTCTCTCCTTATTCATGTGGGATCCATTCCAAGAGCCGCAGCAGACGCCTGAAACCGACGATGGCATTGAACCCAATCAACTTCAATGTGGCAGCAGCTTCTTCAGAAGCGGACACAGCCTCTGTAGTAACTTTTACATCTTTCAGCCCAAACCTATTCCTGAGTCTGTGTAACCATCCCTTACTTGCAATAAAAAGCACAGTGCCGCTCCTTCCAAGGGGTCCATTCTTGAAGTCAGTGCTGTCTGTCCCCACGTTGCCATCAACCAGAGCACGTTTCCTGTCCGTGTCCTCCGCCCACACATGTGATGCCTTTTCCAGCTGAATTGATCACTTATCTACCACCCACTGTGGCCATAACTCATGCAGTTGGAGGGGCGGCAGCAGAACTAGCATGTGTTCCTTTTTTCTTCAAAATTTCATGAATGAAAGAGTTCTTCCTATTGTCGGTCTTAACAACCTCACCATACAGTTTTTTATTAAGTGGAGAACTCTCACCTTTCCACATCAAGTAAGCACGTGACAGCTTCTCCTTAGCATATCTGAATTGCCAGCATCACTCCTCTTGTGTTTTGGGGCCGTTGTGATGTACAATAAGGGTTACTTGACCAGAAGCATGCGACATTGTGACAGTCACTCTGATAATCAAGATGGCCACTAAGTGACTAATGGGCAGGGAGCGTCTACAGCATGGAAACATTGAACAGAGGGCCTATCCACATCCCCAACGAGATGGAGCAGGAGGCGTTAAGATCTGATCATGTTAGTCAGGACTGCCCATAATTTAAAACTAGAATTATTTCTGGAATTTTCCATGTAGTATTTTCAGGCCATGGCTGACTGCAGGTAATCAAAACTGTGGAAATAAATCCCAGCTCATAGGTGGCTGGTGTTCAGGAAGCTGTTTCCCTGAGAGTGCCTGCCCAGCCCTCCGCCTTGGCTGAAGGAAATAGCTCCAGGCAGCACAGGAAGCCACATTGCACACCCAAATCATCACCATCTGGCTTTAGGGGATTTGACCAAGGACAGATTACCCTTATGGAGTGGACAGCAGAGTCGGTTCCCTATACATTAGTCTGGCTCTGCGGAGACAACAGAGAAAAAGTGGGGGCACATCTCCATGCTGTTTTGTGTAATTCTTAGTCTAACCCCATCCCTCCAACAAACCCTTCTGCAGTGACGCTCTGGAAATCCTGGTCTGGGGTCATCAAACATCTCCACATCAGCAACTCTTCTGGGTAAGCTCTTTTTACCTTTTTGCCTCAGTGGGAATCGGGCTGGTCTCTGAGATACCATGGTTCCTATGGCCCTCTTCAAGGGGAAGGTGCTTTGTTCTTTCATATCCCACATCACCAGAGTCTTGAGATGGGAGTAGGTGTCCTCCTGGTTCCCCATTTCTTCTTCCATCCTCTCCCTCTCCCTTTCTCTTGTAAAACACTCAGGCTCTTGTGAACTTACAACTTCTCCTTGTTGCGATGATCTACGACCACCTGACCACTCCCTTACCCTTAAAGACCCGAGCTTCCCGACCCAATTTTCCTCTTTATCCCAACTTCCGAGTTTTGCTCACGGCTCTCCGCATCCACACAATGGACCACCCAGCCCGCTGGTATCTCAGCTCCTTCTCCTTTCCTCTGCTCCCGTGGTCACATCCCAGATCTCCCACCCGCAGAAACTCTATCATCTATGAAGTATCATCTTAAACACCCCACACCCTGACTACCACCCCCATCATCCCAAATCACATGCTCCAGAACAGCCCTAAGCACTCCCACCCCCACAGTTCTTTGACCTGAGTCTCCCCTGACTTTACTTCCTTTCTTGCCCATCCTACATTTCATGAGCACTCATTTCAATTGTCTGGCAGTCCTTCCCTACCTCGTTGCCCAGAGTCCCCTTTATCATGCTTGCCTGCACTCCTAGCCCTCTGCTCCCTCGGACGCTGCCCCAGGCAGCTGTCTATTGCTGTAAAAAAAAAAAAGAAAAAAAATCACGTTAATGTAACAGTTCCATGTTCCGATGGGCTTGCACATCTGCCCAGAGAGCTGACCTTCTTTCTCTCACAGGCTCTCTTTGTCACTCACCAAGGTGAGTGACTTCTCTCCCCCCAATCCTCCCCCACCTTCTCCTCCATCCACAGTTTCCGTTGATAAACTCACGTCATAGTTAGTGGAGTACAAGTCACCGGGAGTAAAGTCCCTCAACTTCTCACCACCCATACTCAAGCCTACGGTACCTATACTCATTTTCCTTTTCTTTTAACTCTCCGTGATAGAGGAAGTGTCCTCAGACCTAACAAAAGCCAACCTTCCTCTTGGCTCTGAGTCCTATCCCATGGAGTCATCCTTGTCTCCTGATGGACCTCACTTCTTTAATTAATCCATTTCCTGGAATGTGGTTAGTCTCTCCCTCTTTCTGCTACATAATTCCCATAAATAGGCACACATGCTGTAGTGTCTGCTCTTAGTAAAAGCACATGTCTTGACCCCAGAAGTGCTAACAGCATTCCTCTATTCCTATTCATAGCCAAACTTGACAACAGTTATCTACACACAATATTTCCAAATTCTTCCTCTTCTTGCTCTTTCTCACTTAATGTACTCTCCTCAAAAATTTAAAAATACAGAGAAAGAGTTGGCTATGTATCTGTGTATGTATTTCTTAAAGATTTTATTTATTCATTTTAGAGAGAAGAGAGAGAGAGAGAGAAGCAGGGAGGAGCAGGAAGCATCAACTCCCATATGTGCCCTGACCAGGCAAGCCCAGGGTTTCAAACCAGGGAACTAAGCATCCCAGGTTGGTGTTTTATCCACTGCGCCACCACAGGTCAGGTTGTGTATGCATTTCTTAAGTGAATTGAAAGGATCCACATGTACATCATAATAGAGGTAGCTCCCACAATGGGTATGTCAGAATGAAACTGGAAGTGTGGGACAAAGGGGACTTTACCTTCAACCTTTTACTCTCAATAGTCCCTACTTTCAGTCCCACCTCCACCACTCAACAGAAAGTACTCCTGTTAAGATCATCAGTCAATAATCCCCATGCTTCTAAATCCAGTGGACATCCCTTTGTCTTCATCTTACTCAAGCTCTCAGCATTTGTCACAGTTGACATCTCCCTCCCTGGAACATGCCTCTCTTTCAGCTTCCATAATGCCACCATCGCCTGGTGCTTTCTCCAACTTTGGGGGGGGGGGTTCTCCCTGATATTTCAAGTGTAAAATGTACAACATTCCTTATTATAACATCTATTCCTTGCCTGCTCCCCCCATTCTCTACACTTACTCAGTAAGTGTTATTTCATCAACACAACTGCTCAAACCAGGCACCGGCCTTTCAGGAAGAACCAACATCCACGCGGCAAGTAATAGGCTTTCACATTTTTCCTCTTGTCTTCATTCCATTCTCAGCACTTCAATCCAAACCATCATTCTCACCTGGATCCTGAAATAGACTCCTGTTTGTTTTCACCTCCTCCTCACTGTCCTCTACCCGCCTGTGATCTCTGGCACATTCTCACCCATGAAAACGAAATCTCCTCAAAATAAAGATTGCATCATATTGGCTTATTGCCCCCCCTTCTCTCTCTCCCTCTCTCTCTCTCTCTCTTACATGTACCCATTACTTTCTCATTAAATTTGGAACCTCCAGAACTGAACTTAATATTGACACATAGTAGAAGCACCATAAATACTGGTTAAATGAATCAGTGAAGTAGAACAATCAGGAAATTCTATAATCTTGTGAAATTCAGCCACAGTGAGCTGAGAAGGTAATGATAGAGCCAGAAACCAAAGCACACATATAGAAGATGGTAATATAACAGCCAAGAAGTAGCAGACAACGTGAAGATGAAAAAATCATCAGGAATGGAAAGTGGGTGGTATGGTGCCCGCCCCTTAATAGGCATGCTTATTATTAAAGAGAAATTGGTGGTGGTGATGGCGGAAACAGTGGCCAATGTCAAGTAGTATCCTTGGAAGGTCCTGAACCATCTAGTGCCCCCATGGTGAGCCAGTCTTTTCAGGGTCTAGCTGTGTGACTGTGAGTCTATTCTTCCTTATTCCTACGTGTATCCCAATAGCAGGCTAAGGGATTGCCTGAGTCCCCTGGAGTTTGGGTTGTCCATTCAAGTATTACTGTATGATTGAGTACCTCCTGAGCTGACTTGGGAGAGTTTCTGTTCTTACAACTGGAAGAGTAACATACTAATAGACTCTGCCTGCTCCCTCCCAGAGTTAGTGTTCTGTCTTGTTGGCAACTCTGTCCATGGTGCCGGCACAGAGTAGGAGCCTGAAAGGTATATATTGAGATGAATTCAACCAGCCAGAATGCTCCAAGAAATTGATTAACCCTGGACTTTTAAAAATAATTTTCCCCTTCATTTTTAAGTAAGAAAGGGGATGATTTCTAGTGAAGTTTAATTTATAGTTAATAAAGCTTTAGCAATGTTGTCTAAATGTAGAGTCGGCTTTAGAGTATTACTTGGAATGACAACCTGAACTCTAATTAACTCTTAATAACTCTTAATGTACTGGGAGGGCTCCACACACATGACCGTATGCTGTATCATAAGGGAAGGTTCTTTCTAGAGGAGCTAGTACTATCCATCCCAGCCCAGAAAAGCTGACCCACCAAAGCACCTTTCACTGTTACCTTCTAAAAGGGATCTTAGACGATCACCTATTGCTGTTTCATAAAAGAGGGGGCTAGAATTCCTAAAACTAAACCAAGGGACACCAACCTAATCAAAGCGAACATAATTATTCAGACTTTTCACTTCTCTCGCCTCCAAATTTCTATCCTATAACCCATTGACACTCAGCCACGTAGCTGACCATTTTATGCGAACACTGTGATGACCTGGAAGCAGCATCGACATTAGAGCCAGGATTCTGATCACACGTCTACAATTTGGATTTGAACGAGTCACTTAACTTTGGTGAGTTTGTTTACTCATCTGATAAATTTGTACAATTATGCCAACATTGTAGTGTGTTTGAAAGAATTATGAGATATAGGTGAGCCCCTGCTGTTTGGCTCATAATATGTAGACACTCCATACTGAGAGCAATGAGAAACAGGTACTGATCGACTTACGACCTATGCAACTTAAGACCATTCGACTTTACAACCTCAATCGCTAGCCACAACTGCTCCACGTCTGGAGCAGTTTTTGTATGCACCTGCATTTTGTAATTTTGTATGTTTTGCAAATATTAAACCAGTTGTACTGGTAATACAGTGTTTTACTTAAACCTGACAAATGTGAAAATAAGAAACAAAATGGTGTAGAGATGATACAAATGGCATAAAATGAACAAAGAAAATTATGATATACAAGAATAATGAAAGAAAATTATGATAAAATATGACTTAAAGATTTTTATAATATCATTTCACAGTACTGTACATATAGCCTACTCAACTTATGACCAAATCGTGTTACGACCGGTCTGTCGGAACCTATCGTGGTTGTAAATCGAGCACTAGCTGTACCATTGTACGATTGTATGCTGGTAGACCTCTTTCTCCAACTTTCTGCCAAAGTTCCGAAGATGTGTAACAAATTTTCCCAGCATAAATTTGATGTTGGGGTGCTTTCTATGAATATTTCGCTTTCTGTAATTTAGTGTTATGTTCATTGGTGCAGAACTACTCATGACAATCTATTCCATTATGGATCACACTCGCCATCATTATACAAGGTTCCTTTGTGACCTGTGTCACATCTTTGGCCTTGAATCCCACTTTCCTGATACTGTATTAATACTGAGATCCTTCTGTATTCTTTTGGGTTGTCTTGGCCTGTAGACCTCTGCCCAGCCTTGTAATTTCAATTCTCAACATCTCTTTGTTTTAAATCTGTTTGCTGAAGCACTTCAGTGAGCTCAGTAGTGAATCTGTGTGCCTTGAAGAACCATCAAGTTTAGCATATTATTTTTAATAACACTAATCCCCTAAATATCTATAGCACACTGCAGCCCCCAAAAAATTACTTTCTTATCTGTTTTCCCCTTAATCTGTACAACCACCTTTGAAGTGGAAAGGACAGATATTGTCATTCATTGTGATTCTGAAGACAAGGTGATTCTGAACATTCAAGTATTATAGTCCCAGTGTAAATTAGCTCACATACTTTCAGGGCAAACACACTAATCCAATAGGAGGAAGGTGGGTCAGGCAAACTTACGGATTGGAGGAATGGGGTAACTCTAGAGAGTTGTACTTTTCATCATTTATGTTAAGTATACAGGCTTGGACATTTATTCATTCAAAAAACATCTCTGCTCTGTGGCACTCACAGTATAGTTTAGGGATCCTCAAATTTGGCTAGTCATCAAAATTAACTAGAAAATTGTCTAGATTCCCTCTAAGCACACTCAGTCATAAGGCTAGAACCAGAAAGCTGTATGTTTGAAAGCTTCCAAGTCCCAGATAGAGGTGAGAACACTGAACAGTCAAGGAAAAGAATAAACTTTTGTCACGTTTAGCAATTCCCGCAATATTTTTGCTCATACAATCTCATCTATGTCTCACAGCAGAACAGTAAGGCAGGACTGGGTTATAGTTGCTTCATAAATGTGAACATTGAGAAGCAAAGTAGTTTCACAGAATCACAGCCAGTAAATGACAAAGTTGTGCCTGGACTGAAATTTATTTCTTTACGTGCTCTACACTTTACCCCACTTACATGTGATGAAAGGAGAGGAAGGAATGACAGCACATAAGCAAACAGCCTGAGAGGAAAGAGGGAGAGTTCTATCCTTATTACTAACAGTTTGGCTAAGAGCCTATTACAGTGTCTGGATTATAACAGGAGATTAATACATGTTTTTCAGTTAAATTGAATGGAAACTCCTGTGTCTATTATGATGGGAAATGGCCAAATCAGATGAATTTTGCAACTCCCTAAGCCCAGAATCCAAGCCCTGGGATAATGACAATGCCCAATCAATCAAGTAGTGTTCACCAAATGCCAGGCCCCATTATTATGGTACATTAAATATTACGTGTGTGTGTGTGTGTGTGTGTGTGTGTGTGTGTGTGTGTTTAAATTTTATACACACACACAAATAAAATTTAACCCTCATAACAATGTTAGGAGGTTTGAACCAGTATTAATCCCATTTTCTAAGTGAGACAACTCCAGAGGGTCAGAAAAGTTTCTTCACCCGAGGTCACAGAACTAACAAGCACTGGAGGCAGGATTGGGAGGCAGCTAGTCCTGGCCCAGAGACCGCATTTTAAACCATTTCACCACACAGCAGCTCTGAGTAATTCTGGATTTCTAGCCTTTGACCATTTCCATAGTTAGAGTTAAATAATACCAGTTTTAGGGTCTATCATGTTATTTTTCAGTTGTACTGTATTCTCCACAGCCCCAGAATCATTACTCAACTAAGCAGAACACATTTGGCCACATCCCCTCGGCCTTGGCCTGATTTCAGCACACATCAGTCTATTCCACGCACGTGGCCAGTGCTCCATCTATGTGTGTCATGGGGGCTCTCTGTTTCTCTGTCTCAAGGTTTTCTCCAAAATCATGGAAACCTTCTCCGCCCTAATTCATGTGCAGCCTGGTGGTCTGAGGTCGTTCCCATTCCCAGAGCCTACCCAGAGGAGGATGGAGTTGATGGGTAGATGCTCTGCTCAGCATTCATGAGAAGGATGATTTGGAGGCAGATTTCTCCACATTTGGACCATTGATATTTTGTTGGGACTGTCCCATGTATCATAGGATGTTTAGCAGCAGCCCTGGAAACCAGCCACAACTCCCAATTGTGACAACCACATATGTCGCCATACATTCCCAAATGCCACAGAGAGGGGCGGGGGGAATCATTCTTGGTTGGAAACCATGGAACTACATGATTTGACAGAAGGTTCCCAAAGGGACTGAACTCCAACTTCCTACACTAGTGACCAGTTCAATGGTCACTATTTAATGGCTTTCTTCCTCCCCTCCTATTTCCTGGAGTCACCTCCTAAACAAACTTCTCACCTAAACCCTTGCCTTAGGCTTTGCTTTCATGGGAACTCAGATATTAGATTATTAATTAGTAAGTATCCCTTAATTATATATAAAAAAATTTCAACCTATGGAAATTGATTGTATTAACCTACTAAACATAAACAAAGGACTCCCACCTGATTCTGTCTGAGACCCTCAGACAGATCCTCGTGGAGACCACATTTTTGGAACCACAGCTTAGACAGCAACTCTGGGAAAGAGGATACGGGCTTGAGTTCCCTCACGTTCCAGTAAGTGGGGGAGGCATGGCCCATACCACGGAGCGTGCACTTCTAGGACCGTATATTCAGGTTCCTAGGGCCAGGAGCAGTGACTCACAAGGACAATCCATATTTCATTTGTCTAAATCAGGCTCTCTGAGAGTGGGCTCTGAACATGTGTATTTTCAATAAAATGCACTTAGGTACTGCTGATGTCTGTAACTGCACATTCATTCCAGCCTGCCCACTCACAGGTACAGACTCTGAGCAGGCAGAGGGGACAAGAGACTCCTTCAAGGATGCATGGAGCATAGAGGCTAAAGAACCAGAACAAAGTCCCAAGACTGGATTCCCAGGCCTGACCCTCGGCAGCTGTGTTGCAACTGTGGACTTCTCCTTAGCAATGCTACATTCAAGGACTGGGGAGGAGAAAATGAGGGATGGGGGCGAGGAAAGGAAAGCCTGGACAGCCGCTCTTCTCTGGGAAGCTGTCCAGGAGAGAACCCAAACGTCCTTTCCTTCGTGCCAATTGTTTGCACAGAAAGTGCTTGCTCAAGAAATGGACGTCACAAGGCACAGCTGGGAGTGGGGGGTGAGGGGCCATTCCTCACCGAGAGACCTGCCCTTCTTCCTAGATTTTGGACTCCAGTTCTGACTCCATTCAACAATGTAAAATATTTATAATTGTTCAGTTTTGAATCTTACCATTCAGGTATAATATTTGTTCTTTAAAACTTGAGTCCATAAAAATATTTTCTTTATTTATTTTTTTAGGTGAATCAGACCAAAATAACTATAAAATAGAAAGAGAAAAGAAATTCACCCACAAAACTAAGCTAGAACAATAGCGTGGGACAGAACAAGGAAAGGGGGAAAGATTTATTGGGACCAAAATTATAAGGGAAAAATAATATGGTTAACTTTTATTGAGATCCTAAGTACACTATTTTATCTACTTGTCAGACTAACTTCATGGGACAGGTATTATTATTATTTTTTATTATCATCTCTATTTTATGAATGAAGAAAATGAGTCCCCACAGAGAATAATTCACAAGTTCAAGAACATACAACTCAGCATGCGTTGAATTAAGTAGGCCCAGCTTCAGACCTTTCGTTTCTTCAGAATATTGGACATGCTTTCCTGAATGCTAAGACTGTTTTCCAAACCCCTGAACAGATCATGTTCAATTCAGCCCCATAAGAAGTATAGTTCTTTCTAGATGTAGGTCAACCTTTTACTAGGTATCTTCTGTCTAAGAAGGTTCCATAATAAAACTTTATATTTTTGCAAAGTTGCCATTGGAAGGACTCAACAGATTGAAGAACAGCTTTCTTTGAACAGATAGGGAAATTGAAGCCCAGAGAGAACAGGGGCTTGCCCAAGGTCACACAGCAAGCCAGTGCCAGAAGCAGCTCAAGGTTCAAGTCTTCTGGTGCCCGGTCAAGGTTAGGTGAGGAAGAGGAGAGAGAGAGAGAGAGAGAGAAAGCAGTAGGGCCAATGACTTCTCAAACGTCTTCTTTGCTCTGTGTCTTCCCAAAATTTAGAGCCCATGATTTCATAAATGTAAAAAGACAAACATTTCCCCCCATCAAAAAGGAATTGATTTTCCTGTAAGTCAAACAGCACATATTCTGCATTAACTCAACAAGTTCTCAAGAACAATGAGAGCCCTGATGTGGTTTTTTTTCTCTACCTCCTCCCAAAGTTTTGGTTTAAGTGGAACAGGGAGGATTCCTTCCCACTTGGCTTCAGTGGGCTGCTCCTAAAATTTGCTGTGACTTAAACAGACATTTATGGCCCAAAACAATTGTCAATATTCCTTCTTTTTTATTCCAAAGCAAGTGAGGTCACTCCCCTGCCTCCAGCACCACCAATAGTCACATCCCTAGCTCACAAGGCTGTATTCTGGGCAACTTAAAACTAGGAGGACACTGTTAATGGAGTCTCATGTGATTTTCCTAGCTGATTCTGGGGCAGCAGGGAATGTGGTACAACTGAAGGAATAATGATGGACCAAAAAGTCTCCTAAATTAATTCTAATTAGTGTTAGCTTATCTTTAGTTTGATCGTTTTATTGTTATTAACTAGGTCCCTGCAAGTAGGGCCTGAGCAGTAGTAATTTTTTAAATCTCTCAATGAGGGTTCAGGGTTGGAACCATTGGTAATGGGTTGAGTTATATTGCCCAAACTTGTCTATAATTCTTTTAAAAACGGAATGAAAGAAAGAAGATCACTTGTCATGCTGATAGGGAAGCCCAGAAGTTAAAAATTTGCCTTCAGTAACACTAACTTTTAGTTGTAATGAACAGGAGATGAGTAGGGATCAGGAAATAGTTAATCTGCTTGCTCTTCTCTCCGAATGGCTTCCTGGCCTTTACTTTGAAACATAGTGAAAAGTTTATCTTGGCAGGAATGTTGGGGAAAGCTTACTTTGGGGAAGGACCTGACAATTAGGGAAGTTTAAATCATAATAGTTGTTTGGAAAAGCCTAGCCACGGGATTTACTGTGATAAGTTAAAAGCCTACAAATTAATTAGAAACTGAGTTCACCAATCTTAAATCTTTACTTTGTATTCTAAGAAAACAGGGAGTCTTTTCACAGATAATTCTCAGAGGCAGGTGGTCCCAGAGGTTTCAGGTCCCGGCTATTCCTGGGAGACACCTGACCCTAGCTGTCTTGAAGATTTACCAAGGACCATATTAACTGGGCCTGTGTTACATCAAAAGAACTTGCAGAGGAAATATTTCTGCAGCTGAACCCCCACCTCTTGCCTATTGTTATGTGACTAACTGCATGAACTTTTCCCTTTTTTTCTTTTGCTCCTGAACCCTATAAAAACCACCAGCACCAGGAGAATGTTAAGGCAGTTCTTTTGGACAGGAGTCATCTGCCTTCTCAAGTTGCTGCAATTAGACAACACACTTTATAGCTACTCTGTCCTCGTCTCTCTTTATTGTCATTAGGCATGGCAAGTAACCCCAAATCTGGCTTTGTTTTCTGGTTACAATGCCTAATAAAGATACAACATCTCAGACCCCTCTTCAGATCAGTGTCTTTACCAAGTACTTCCAGATAACTCTTTTGTTGTTGTTGTTGTTGTTATTTAGAGAGGAGGGGAGACAGAGAGACAGGCTCCCACATGCTCCCTGACCAGGATCCACGCAGCAAGCCCACTAGGGGGCGTTGTTCCATTGCTCAGCAACTGAGCTCTTCTTAGCACCTGAGGTGGAGGTCATGGAGCTATCCTCAGCACCTGGGGCCAACTTGCTCCAATTGAGCCATGGCTGCAGGAGTAGAAGAGAGAGAGAGAAGCAAGAGGAGAAGAGGTAGAGAAGCATATGGGCACTTCTCCTGTGTGCCCTGACAAGGAATAAAACCCGGCACACCCACACACCCGGAAGATGCTCTACCATTGAGCCAACTGGCCAAGGCCCAGATAACTCTTGTTATTTGGGAAAGTTTAAGATCCAGCAAGTTTGGGAAATGATGGTGAATGATGGCATAGACTTTTAATCACACCCAAGAGAGACATCTGATGACCAGTAGTTTGGAAAATGGAAGGCATTTCCCATCATCAAGCAAAGAAAACTCAGTCTTGGACCAGGAGTTCCTCACCACAAGACTGTTTTTCTTTTCTGGCAGGCCCTCCCTTTCCCTACATCCTTACAATGATCTTACCTCCACAAGCCGGCACCTCTGCCCCCTCACCCAGATTGGCCCCTTCCTCTCAGCTCTGCTATCTTAAACCTGCCTGCCCAGGTTCATGTCCAATCCCAGAATCCCTTATCATACCAGTCCACACTGATTTCTCCCTAGATGAGAAACTCCTTAGGGGTCGTGATAAAACTAGAGTCCACCCCGAGTGTCGCTGCTAAGGGAAAGCTACATGAATGAAGGCCAAGGCTAAGCTCTGAAAGGGCAGTCAATGTGTTCTTCATTATAGCCCCAAGGCCTTCCCCGATACGGAGCAGCCAGCGAGTGTTCACTAAACCCATTGACTACAGGAATAAATAAATGTCTACATTTCAAGCTATAAATATTTGAGCACATACACAGAGTTTAAATTGTGATCTTGGAAGCTAACCTGGATACAACCCATGACTTAGTTTTAGTGTCTGTACACGAGCACTTCTCAAACATTTCGGTCTCGGAGCCCCTTTTTACTCCTAAAGCAACCCAGTGGTTCTTAACCTTTTTTGAGGTACTGAACCCACCAGTTTCATATGCGCATTCACCGAACCCTTCTTTAGTGATAAATAAAATATGATTTTTTTCCAAATTCAAGACATAGGTATATGTGTTTTTACTGGTGCACAAAATGAGCCTTGCTCAAAGAACAAAACCAACAAAGTGCATGAACTCACAACAAATTACGGTATTACTTTATTCTGGCCTCCTCGGCAGAGGCTTCTACGAACCCCTGAGACCGACTCATCGAACTCCTAGGGTTCAATAGAACCCAGGTTAAGAAACACAGTCCTAAAGATTACTGAGGATCTTAGAGAGCTTTTGTTTGTGTGAGATCTATTGATATGGATTGTATTAAGAATTGAAACTGATATTTAGGAATATTTATGTGTAAAAATAACAGTAATAAACCCATTATATGTTAATGGCTTAACAGAAACTATGTATTTCTATGAAAAATACTTATTTTTCCAAAACAAAATAATGAGAAGAGTGGTATTGTTTTATATTTTGCAAGTCTCTTTAATGGCTGTCTTAGCAGAAGCCAACTGAATGTTCAGGTCTGTTTCTGCATCCAACCTGTTGCCTCGGCAAACTCCCTGTGCAGTCATGAGAGAAAGAGAACAACAAAGTCCAATTACATCTTAGTATCGTTATGGAAATAGTCTTGGCCTCATGGACTCCCCCAAAGGATCTTAGCAACCTCCAGGGATCCCCTGAGCACACTTGAGAACTGTTGCTACATACATTTTTATAATACAAGTTCTACCCACAGTTGAGAAAATTAATCAAAGGACTGTTTTCCTGCTTTGAAAGAGATATAAGGGTTTATCCCACAAGGATAAAGCCCGATATACTAAGATGCCATAACAGAGAAATTTGATTGTGCATTCTCATTAAATGACTAAAATGTCCTAGATACTAAAATTCATAAAAAGCTTATCTTCACGAACCAGAATATTCATAGCACAAAATGGGCGTGTCAGTAATGTTCCTTCTAACTTCTACCTTATCATCCGCTGCATCTTTGACTGTGCCTTAGAGATCAGCAGGTGTTCTATAGCAAGGACTCCAAAAGTAGCAGGAGATGACAGAGGAAGACAGCCTTTCATTCTCATAATGGTAGATAGAAAAAAAATCCCCATGTAACTTTTCCTTTTTGTCCTCCCATCCCTCAAAGCCTGACGTTGTTTAAAAAGTAATTTATATTAAATGGCTTTGAATTAACTACGTATCTCCTCAGTGGTCGATAAAAATACATCTTGGAGTTCACTTCCGAGTGCAAGTTCAGAAATCCAACTGCCTGAATTTAAATCCTGGTTCCTCCACTTACTAGTTGTGCGACATAAAGCAAATTACTTATACTCTCTCTAAGGTCAGCTGAAGGAGGACCCCGAGTTCAGGTAGCAAAAGTTTAATAGAGGGTCATCTGCCAGGCTGACTCCTAATGCGGAGGTCAGCAACCAGTTCTCTAACAGGTAGGGTTAAATAGGGGATTTGAGAGTGGGGGCTGGTAGTCGTTACGGAGGGGTGGTGGGGAGAGAAATGTAGTTTTCAGTGATTTATGTAAGATTAACCATAAGCAAGCTAGGGGACCATCCACACCCAGGTGAGTCAATCCGGATGCCTGGGGGTAGGTGATCTGGAACGTCCAGTTTGTCAGTGTGCCTTTGTCCACTTCACCTGATCACTCTCTCACCACAGTTTCCCCATATCTGAAATTAAAACTGCCATTGTACGTATCTCTTAAAAGGTTTATGAGAATTAAATAAATTACCACATGCAGAGTGCTTAGAATAATGCATTGCCTGCAGCAAATTGTCAATAACTGTCAGCTAGTATATGTCTTTTAAAGGTTCTTAAAAGGAACTAGAAAAGTAAATTTCTGCAATTGATTCATTCCCCATAATTCAAAATGACTTATAAAGATTTGTTTATAGATTTGTTTTAAGGCTGAATTCATTTAAAATAGCCTTACCCTACAAGGATCCATTATGTAAAGTCCCAATATACAGGCCTCTGCTAACAAATCAAAGATGAGGCTTGAAAATCCATTCTAACAACAAACTGCAGGAACATGCCTCCTTTTCCCAAAAGCATTTGTGCATATAGTGGTGATCACCCTTGCACTAGCAAGTGCTAAGTGATAATTAAATTGAAACTGGCCTCTGGGTAAATTGTACACCAAGAGGAATTGTTAATGTCAAATATTTACTGAGCACCAGCGATTCTACAAGCACGTGCTGATCATCGCTCCACATAAACCCTATGAGGTGATGAGGACACAAGCTTACAGGAGACAGTCCCACCCTCAGGGACCGGTGGAGAGACTGGTGGAGAGCTCTTCATGTACAAAACAGTGATACAGACAAGAAGTCCTAAATACACCAACACAGAAAGTAAAAATGCCTATAAAAGAGCGAAGAGCAGCTCATTCTGACTTGAGGAACCTAGAAAGACTTTGCTAAAGTGGTAGCTTTTGAGAAGGGCATTGAAAAATGGGTGAGATTCACAAAAAGACACGAGAGAAAGGGAACCGGCACTAGCAGAGGCAGGATTAGGCGAGGTAGATGATGTAATAAGATGTCCCAGTAGGGCCCAAACTCTACGTCGATCAGGCGTCCTCTGTTCGACTTCCCCGCACAGTACGACACTCCGGCTTATCAGCAGGCTGGCAGTGTGTTTGAGACTACTCTTGAGGCGGCTATGAGGATGCTACCTATTAGTACTGAGACCAATTGCCACTGGGGGAAAGACACACTAGTTAGTTGCAATAATCACACAGGCAGTTTATTGCTCACAAATCCTTTCGGCGTGCCTGGGTACAGCTTAAGGGGGTCCCATCGACGTGCTTCTCTCGACTGTCAGAGCAGCATGGAGACAGTCCACGTCAACATTGGAGTCTGGGCGACTACTACAGCAGGGGCCCCTCAGCTTTAGTACCTTTTCTGGCCAACGGCTTCTAACACGTGTCAATCTACAGGATTATCAACTCAAACCATCTTTTTGAGAGCTCCTAGCAGGGAGCCCTTTTTATGTTAATCTACTGAAATGTCATATTAAGCTACTTTTAAGGTGTTCCTAGAGGAGCCTCCTGTCTATGTCAACCCCCAGAGTTATGACATAAAGCCACTTCTTACCTATATGTCACCCACATACACTAACTGAGCCCTGTGGGAAAGGCAGAGTCTGTTTATCATATCTGTACACACTATATTAATTCCTATCCAGATGGCATAACTTTATTTAATTTCCTTAATTGCTTTTAATATTATACCTTAATTACTTTTATATATCTTTTATATTTTTCTACATTTCCATATATTTAATTACTACAACATTATATTATTGCAACATAAGAGCATAAGGCAATGATGGAAAAGGCTGTCTGGAATTGAATGCAGCAGGTCTTACATGTTAGGCTGAGCAGTCTGGACTTAACAAGCCAAAGGTCAGCCTTAGCAACCATGAGTGTAAAACTGTGTCATTCACACCTTAGTGCGCTGTCACTAAGGTGGATGAAAAGGAAGGAACTAAAAGAAAGGGAACCAATGGTGAGGCCATTGCAACAGTCCAAAAGCAGAAGCAGTTGGGGCATCTACAATGAGAAGAGAAAAAGAGGATGGGACCTTTGTTTTAAAAGAAGACTCCAGAAGATTGGGAGTCTGTCTAGACCAGAGCTCTGTGTGTTATAAAAGAAAGAACTTTTGCCTGACCTGTGGTGGCGCAGTGGATAAAGCGTCAACCTGGGAACACTGAGGTCGCCAGTTCAAAACCCTGTACTGGTCTGGTCAAGGCACATATGAGAGTTGATGCTTCCAGCTCCTCCCCCCATTTCTCTCTTTCTCTCTTTCTCTATCTCTCTCTCTCACTCTGTGTCTCCTCTCTAAAATGAATAAATAAATAAATTTTAAAAAATAAAATAAAAAACCTCAGGAAAAAAAAAAAGGAAAGAACTTTTGAGACACCTCCAAGAAGCTAAATTAGGAAGGTATGTTAGACTGAGAAAAAGAATGAACTCAGGATTACCTGACTCAGAGTTAAAGGAATTGGAAAGGAGAGAATAACCCCACCAGCCTGACCAGGCGGTGGCGCAGTGGATAGAGCGTCAGACTGGGATGCAGAGGACCCAGGTTCAATACCCCGAGCTCACCAGCTTAAGCACAGGCCCATCTGGCTTGAGCAAAAGCTCGCCAGCTTGGACCCAAGGTCAGTGGCTCCAGCAAGGGGGTGCTCAGTCTGCTGAAGGCCAGCAGTCAAGGCACATGTGAGAAAGCAATCAAGAAAAACTAAGGTGTCCCAACGGCAACAAAAAACTAATAATTGATGCTTCTCATCTCTCTCCATTCCTGTCTGTCTGTCCCCATTTACCCCTCTCTCTCACTCTCTCTCTGTCCCTGTAAAAAAAAAAATAATAACGCCACCAGAAAAATAATAAGCAATGAACTCTTACAAATCAATAAAAGAAAAATGAATATACCAATAGAAAAAGTAAGACATGAACAAGCAATTCATAAAGGAAGAAGTAAAAATGACCAAGCAATATGGGAAGAAAATAACTCATTGAATTTGAAAGATTTAAATATAAACAAAATTATGAAATGTCATTTTTGCCTCCAAGATTAGCCAAAACATAAAATATTGGCGAGGCAGACACTGCTGCTTGCCTGTTTGTTCAGTTATTTTCCAACTGGCTTTGCTTTTCTCGGTCCCAGCCCAGTCCTGTACCATTAGGAAAGAACTTTGCATAATCAAAGCCAGAATTAGGATTTCAACACATTCTTATCATTGATTTCAGAAAGAATTTATGATATAACTCTGGCTAATTATATGTGACAGAAACACATGGACAAAGGTGAAAAACCTATAAACAACAGGAAACTTTTAAGAAATTTTTTTAATCTTATATAAAGATCTCCAGGCATTTCAGTGCCCACTTTATTTGCCCCTAGATGCACGAGAATGCAATGCCTGGAGTTTCAGCAGCTACATTGAGAAAATGAGGAAATCCAACTAATATGCTGAGAGAATGTCCCAAAGGAAAGGCAAAAACAAAACAAACTTGGTATTTTTTTAAATTAACCTATTTTGGAATCTATCTATTTTGGAACATGTTGTTATATAAGGTTTTTAAAGTCTTGTTATTTAAGACACTTTAATTTAGATCTTAGTTTCTTAAAGACCTTTCAATATCATCTAGGCTAGTTGTGAAAATAAATTCTACATTACATAGTAGCTGCTTAATAAATTTTTTGAATGAATGAATGAATGGTCTGAGGTCTATGAGGATGGCAATGGGAAGTACCAAGAAGGATCATAAACTTCATGCTGGAAAGAATTCACGTATGTTCAAATTTACCCAAAGAGTCAGTGGGAAAATGGAAACTAGAACAGGTTTTGAACTTCCCCAAAGAAGCCTTCATCTAACTCACCATTTTCCCCCAATATTGTTGTTGCTCCCAAGATCTTAGTTTCCATTTCACACCGGCTAAGACAATCAAGGTTGCAGAGTTAAAATCTTTCCTTATAGGCCCTGGCCTGATAATTCAGTTGGTTAGAGAATTGTCCCAATATGCCAAAGTTGCGGGTTTGATCCCCAGTCAGGGCACTTATAAGAATCAACCAATGAATATACAAATAAGTGTAATAACAAATTGCTGTGCTTTCTCTCCCCTACCCCCTCGTCTTTCTCCTTTCCTCTCTCTCTAAAATCCCAGGTCTTCCCTCATGGGAAACATGATGGCTGTTCACCAAAGTTCCCAAAGACACTAGCCCTGAGAGGGGATGGATCTCCACCCAGGAAAGTTAAGAAAGGTTCCAAATCTGATATGCATAGGAGAATCCCTTCCTTGGTTCTTTCCTGGTTGCTACAGCAGAGCACCCTGGCAGGAATCCAGCTGAGGGAGTCTGCTGGGAGTTGCCCTGTGGGTTCCCCTTTCATCACATAAATTTGTTCAAACCAGTTCTGTAAAAACTTGTGGCTTCCAGTGGTGTGATCACAAGCACATTCACTTTCTCTCACAAAAGCAGTTCTTTCTTGTGATGTCCTCAGCATTTCCTCCAGATGACGTAGCTTTTCTCTTTTTCTTACAGCATACTTAATTCCCTTGGATTCTGCAAGTGGACATGAAGCATACTCCATCTTCCCTCTGACTTTAAAATTCAAATGTTAGCTCACTAATCAGAAAATATAGAGCCTTATTTCATGCCATAAGTCAAAGTAAATTCAGTGGGATTAAACTTTAAATGTAAAAAAGAACTATAAAAGCAGTAAGAAAAATACAGTGCTCACAAAAATTAGGGGATATCTCAAAATCAAAATGAAGTGATTAAAAAAGAAGCATTTGATTGATTTTTTAATTAAACAAGAACATCAGTAAAGCAAACGACAAGTTAAAAAAATTGTTTGATTATGCAAATGAGATGCAAAACCAACTTTTATTTCATTGGTGAAAATGCACTATACAAAAGGCTGTAGTACTGGAGTTATCTGCATGGCCCCTGATCCCCTAATTTTTGTGAGCAGTGTAAATAAATATCCATAGCATCATGTGAAATGAACACACTTTCTAAATATGGTGAGGTATAATAGTAAAGGTAGTAAAGGTAGAAGCCACAAAAGAGAAGATGAATGGATTTGGCTATAAAATTTGTCTTAACTTCTGGAGTGAAAAGCTGGAACCTGGAAGGGGGAAGGTGACTAACTCATCATTGTGCTGCTCTTACGTCTAGAGATTGGCTTTTCAAATAACTAAATGATGATGCCAAAATTTACACTTTTGTCATCAGAAAATTAAAGGCAAATGATACACTAAAAGTAAAATGTATTTGCAACATCTACAACAGAGATAAGCTATTGTACTTAATATATAAAGAGCTGATGAATATTAATAATGCCATGTAGCCTTCTGTTCAGCAATGGACTTTGCAGGCAGACAGATCAAATCAGCTCCAGGTCTTCCTCTTGCCAAATGTATGACTTGGGCCAATTTCTCTCATTGCCTCAGTTTCCTTCTCTACAAAATGAGGGTAATGCCCTCCTGTGGTACAATAAGAAAAATATTTGGTCTTTGTCCTTAGCTCCTGGCACAGAGTTCTTGAAAACCTTTGCAGTTTCCTGAGTGATAAGTCTAATTGAAAGATCTTTTGTTCTCATGAGCCAAATCTTGGTTGGAGCTGGTCAGTAGAAAAACCAACTGTTAATTGGAAACTTGGAATTTCCAGTCTCACTCAATCCCCCTTCAATATCCTGAAGTGGAGAGAAGCTAGAGACTGAGTTATTCTCCAGTGGCCAATGTTTAATCAACCATGCCTATGTAATGAAGTCTCCTTAAAAACTCCTTCGACATCTCTGAAAGCTTAAGAGTTGATGAATTCATCAATGTATTGGGAGGATGGCAAACCCCCACACTCCTTAGGAACAGAGGCTTTTCCAGTAATAAAGTGTTTTTCAGAGTTCTAGGAGCTGCTTTAGCAAACTGTCCAAACTGAGAAGAGGGTTATGGTAATCCCTGATTTATAGCTGGTCAGTCAGGAACCCGAAATGTTACTGACATCTGAACTCAAGGCAGTCTTGTGGACTGAGCTTTTGCACCAAGTAGTGCAGATTTGAATTGAATTGTAGAACACCTTGTTGGTGTTGGAGACTTAGAAAAGTGGTGTTGAAAAAGAAATCAGAATGTCAGGAGAAAGAAACTTCTTACCTCTTCACAAAATTACTGTGAGAGTCAGATGAGAGAGCTGATGTAAGACATTTAGCAAATAGTGGAACTCAGGAAAGCATTAGTATTACTATTGCTGCTAGAAAAAGAAAGGACTCAGCCATTGAACATGGACAACAATCATTAACAGGTAGTTCACAAAAGAAGACAAGCAAATGATCAGTCAACAAATAAGATATTAAAAATCATGAATTCTTTAAAAATGCATATTTTTCTGTTTATTTAATTGCCAAATATTAAAAATAATGGCAATGGCTGGTGTTGGCAAGAGGTGCCTTTAATAGGGTAAATGGTATGAACTTCAGTGGCAAAGAGGTAATATGTGTCAAAGTCTTAAAAATTACATGCATACTCTTTGCCATCACTATTTTATTTCTGTGAATGCACCCTAAGGAAGGAAAGAAAAACTAAGGCATGCTCAAATATTTAGCTACAAAAGTATTCATTACAGCATGAGTTATAATGGCAAAAAAGAAAACAATATATAAGCCATCTAAAAGATTTACCTTTAGAAGAATCATTAAATAAATTATGACTGGCCTTTAATATAATATCATGCAGCTATTACAACAAAAATATTTAATGGTAGGAAAGATTTTCATGATATATTAAGTGATTAAATAGAGGTTATAAAACAATTCACACAGAATCAAAATTATATATAGTCATAGTTGTTTGATAAAATATAAGAATATATATCAAAATAGTCTAAGTGGAAAAATTAGAGGAGGTTGTACTTTTGCTTCTTATTGGTAAACTCTAAATTGTTTACAATAAGCAATTACTTTTGAAGTGACTTTTAAACAATAAACTTTTTAATGCCATTTTTACTAAGTGATTATAAAGAGTGAATATATAGTCAGAATATTCTCTTTAAAGTGTTCTAAGAAAACGATTATTTTAGTGGCTCTGCTCAGCCTACTCAGTTATTTTGTTCACCAACTTACTTATTGTTTCCCTCTTTTTTTAACTAAACTTATTGGGTGACATCAGTTAATAAGATTATATAGGTCTTTCAATCTACTATATATATGTCCATGGTTATTGTTTGGATTACAGACATTCATCCAGTGTGGTCCCTGTCCTCAGTGAGTTTCCAATTTAGACCAAGTTTGGGAGCTCAGGAGAATACAGGGAGGTTCAATCAAAAATAATTATCCACGAGTGGAAGGTTTTGCAGGAAAGAGCCTTCCCTGTGCCTAACCATGAGGTACAGTCAGTGTAGGAGCTACCTTGATGGGAGACCAGCGTGTGACCGTGGGCAGTCCCAGGACACGGCACAGCTTGGGCAAAAGCAAGAAAGCATGAACGTGCAGGCACATGTAATATGACATGGCACAAAGTAGGGTGGCTGCAGGGGAATAGCTAGAGAAAAGTGGGTTTGGCATTTTTCTTACTTTATAAGAAATAATAGAACCATTTAGAGTGCCTGCCTTTCTATTTAGGTTTGTGAATAGGGTGATATTAATAGCTCTGCATTGACTGGACTGACCCCAATGCCCGGAACTGATGACCCCAAACACCTTTGGACAAGAACTCCAAGGCCTCAATGGTCTGAATCTAAGTGGGCACTGGCCATGGACAGGCAGTGTCTTAGCCTGTCCAAGCTGATATAACAAAGTACCATACACTGGGTAGCTTATAAACAATAGCTAGTTATTTTTCACAGCTCTGGAGGCTGGATGTCTAAGATCATGGTTCCAGCATAGTTAGAATCTGATAAGAATCCTCTTAGGGCTTGTATCTTCCCATGGTGGTAAGAGGGTAACACCTCTCTGGGGTCCTTATTATAAGGATCCTAATCTCATTCATGAGGGCCCCATCCTCATGAACTAATTATCTTTTAAATGCTCTATCTTCTAATCCCATTATATTGGGGGTTAGGATTTCAACATATGAATTTTGAAGAGACACAAACGGTCATTCCATTGCAAGCAGGTTGCCTCTCCAGATCCCTTCTTGCTTGTAAAGAAGAAAGGCATAACATTTTCTGTCTCATTAAACAGTTTACACACCCAGAGTCAGCCACTCAGTTGAAAAGATGAAAAACACAAGCAGGATTTTTGGCAGAGCAGTACTTCACCAAACTAAAAAAAAATATCTTGTATGACACTCCTTCTTGTCACCATCACCCTCAACATGCACAACATTCAACACTGGAGAGAGGGGATTAAAACTGGAACAAGAACCACTCTGGTCTTTAAGGAGACGTGACTGTCTGAAGTCTCTCCTTCAAGGCTGAGGAACATCTCCTAGTGGGGACCAAACCTCTGCACAGCTTTCCAGTCTATTTCCCTTGAGCTTGGGCTGAGGTGGATATATATTGTAGAATGACTGAATTGATGATCCACATCTTCAAGCATTCATATGTCATGCCCTTTGTCATGTGCTTCTTAGTTTATTTCTCTGTCCCTTGAGTCTGGGTTGGCCTAGTGACACGCTCTGGCTAACGAGATGTCAGCAAACAGGATGCAATCAGAGGCCAGAGAAAGGACTCAGGCATTTCAACTCACCTCTTTTACTTCTGCCACTACCATGTGACCCGGCCTGAGCCAGCCTGCTGAAAACCGGAAGTCATGTGGAACAGAGCTGAGGCACCCGAGGCAGCCGAGATCTGACAACAGTAGGCCCACTCCCAGACATGTGAGTGAGTTTATCCAAGATTAGCAGAGCTACCTCACTCACAGCCAACCACAAATGCATGAGCAAGCCCAGCCAAGGTCAAGTCCAACCCAGATCATCTGAAGCCCACTGACTCTGAGCTAGACAAATACGTTTACTGGGTTATTACATGGAACTTTGTAACCATAGATAACTGATACAACATTTGCCTAAAACACAGTATTAGTCCATCTCAACTAGAAAGAGAGTCCTTGGTAAAAATGAGAGATGAGAGGTACAAGTCCAGGAGCCCCTTCTCCCAGAAGAAAAGAGTAACAGGACCCCATGACCTATCCTTTAATTACTGACTCCAGCTACATCTCTGACCACTTCCAACATTTATCCTCACACTCCATAATACCAAACTCCCTACAATCCATCACTAGTATGGGGATCACTCTTATTGGGCTATGGTGCCAGACTGTATAGGTTCAACTTACCACCACTTACTTGGTTGTATAACCCTGGGCAAAATCATTCAATCACCTCCTTCATGTGTAAAATAGTGACAATAACAGGACATATCTCATAGGGTTATGAGGTTAAATGAGTTGGTAGGTATAAATTGCTTAGAACAATGCCTCATACACACATTATTCTAATGTGAAAATGACTGCATTCTCCCACTCTCTTATACATTGTAATAATTTCATTTGAAGTCTTCATGTGCATCTTCAACATCAGTGGTGTCTTTGTCATCACTAGAGCCATTGTTTGAGTTAACTCAGTTTTTCAGCCTATTATGTATGCTTCTGCTAAAGGGCTATGAGTTAATCCAGAAATCATACTCACACCACAAATGTAATCCCAAGCAGCAAATGCCCATTTTCGGAACATTGGAATATTTTGTTTTCATTTGTCTTCTGACATATATTTGTAGCAGTCAAAGCATCACCACTGAATTCTATTGTTTTATGAAGCCATCCATAATACTTGTACCCAGCACTTAGTCCTGGAAAGGCAGAGCTCGAGAAAAATTATGAATCTGGGTTAGATCCCTTTGCCTCATTCTAAATGACTAAAAAGAAAGTGACCTCTGTAAACAGCTAAAACCTGATTTCTTGAGATCATTTCAGGTGAATTGTCTTCCTTCAACATTCTATCAATTATAGAAAAAAGAAATGCAATGTAAAAGCATCCCATAATTTGAGATACTCCACAAAGACTTGAGTATGAAGAAATTCCCTTTTTCCATGAGTAATCTGGGAGCAGGATAGGTGAATACATTGCTTTATATTTGGACATACAGAGCAATTCTCTTTTTATAAAATCTGTTTTATACTATAAATAACACAAAGGTATTGCAATATATTTTTGGTGTTTCAACTTCTAAATTGTTAAATCTCTACCTTTAAAATAACACATAAATTCTATATTTTTCTTTCTTTTAATCTTAAACTATAAGACCCTCAATATATAAACAAAGCCTGCTATATCATTCATTCCCTCTCCCTCCTTCTAGTCTTGCCTTTTTACTTTCTCACTTACCACTCCGAAATTCTTTCACTAATTCAAGGAACATTTTTGCAAACCCCTACAATCATCAGGTGTCTTATTAATTCATGAACACCAAACAACTGACTGACCTCATGGTGCCACAAGTCAAAGGCATGTGATTGATGCAAACTCATTTCATAATATTTGTCATTTCCATTAAACTTACATTTTTTTTCTTATCTAACTTAAATAGAGTTAAGTAGTTTCTCTTGATCTCTAAACAGTGCTTAAATCAGGCTCCTTTCTCAGTCTCTTTGCAGATAGCTCTCAGCATGACCAAAAATGGAAAGTATGGAATGAACCAAGCATAGAAGGGGAATTCAGGACTGACCCAAGCAGCAAGTTCATTCCAGAAAAGGCTGAGAGAGAATGTGCAAAAAGACAACTTGACCAAGTATTTGGATATTACCTTTTGGGCAATAAGAAGCCACTAAATATTTTTTAGATGATAAACATTTTTTAAAAAAATCTATAAACTATTTAGTATGATAATTAAGAACAGAGTCTTTTGAATCAGAAAAAAACACTACACTCAAATTTGTTTGCCATTTAATAGCTAAGCCTAATAACGAGATGTTGGACATCACTTCCCATAAGCCCCTGTTATTTAGGTGAACATAATAACATACAACTCAAAGATTTGATGGGTGTATTTTAAAATACAATGAATATAAAGTGCCTAGCGTGGTACCTGACATATTATAGGTACTCAATAAATGGTGGCTGTCAAGTCATATTACAAAGTCATGTTCAGGAAAAATTAATGTATTAGAAGTTAGAGGCAGGGAGATGGTTATTATGTACAAGAAGGTTAGGATACTGGGTTGGAACCCTACAAGATTTACTAATAAAAAGAACAGATATGACAAGACAGAGGAAAGACGAAAGATGACCCAGAGAGTCAGCCCGACTAACCAGCTAAACTAGAGAACATTGGGGCCTTTCACAGGCAATGTCGGGACAGAGAGAATAAAAAATAAATAAACTTGCTTTTAGACAAAATGAGTTTAATTTCTTTTTATTTTATTCATTTTAGAGAGGAGACACAGAGTGAGAGAGAGAAAGAGAGAGAGAGAGAGGAAGGGGGGAGGAGCTGGAAGCATCAACTCCCATATGTGCCTTGACCGAACCAGTGCAGGGTTTTGAACTGGCGACCTCAGTGTTCCCAGGTCGACGCTTTATCCACTGCGCCACCACAGGTCAGGCTAGACAAAATGAGTTTAAAATGATGATGGTAGAGCCAAGGAATGCTCACTAGAAAGTTAAAAATACAAAACTCTCAGAAGATAAGTCACAGGAAGAAAAAGAGACTTTGGAAAGCCTTCCACCTGAGCAAGAGTTAAGATGGTAGAAAGAACTCCTCACCAGGTGGGACACCTGCACTGTGTGGAGTTGACAAGACAAGCCCTCTTACATAGTGGCTTTCTTCTAGTTTGATTTTCTTCCCTGCTGAACTTAAAGCTACAAGAGAACAGAGACTGTGGCCAGGGATGCTTATAACTGTATCCCCCAAGTCAAGCTCAGTGTCCACAGAGGCAGACTCTCCTCAAATACTGTTCCCGTAATCCATCATGCATGAGATAGCCAGACCACAGCAAGTTCAGGTTCAATGTTAAGCATTTTATAACCCTTGTTCTTAAAAGCCACTCAACATTTCTTTGAGCTGTATATTATTATATTATTATGTTCATCTAAATAACAGAAACTTATACAAAATGAGATGTCCAAGATCTTGTCCAAGATCATTCAGTAAATATACTTGTTGTGGTCTCTCTGATTATCTCATGGAGCTCAGAAGCTCTAATGATCCCTCTCTCAGTCTTTCATT
This sequence comes from Rhynchonycteris naso, assembly GCA_037038555.1. NCBI lineage: Eukaryota > Metazoa > Chordata > Mammalia > Chiroptera > Emballonuridae > Rhynchonycteris > Rhynchonycteris naso. Next base: position 18,991,929 of record CM072996.1, read on the forward strand.
CATGAGAACAAGGAAAATGAACTACTAGTCGAAAACATCTTTATTGGGCAAAATTATAGAATAGTGTCACTGTTCCTGATGAGACAGAATTGGGAGCTGCTGTTGGCAGGGACTTCAGAGGAGTGGAGGTAGAGGCACTCAAAGCAGCGGGAAGGTCAAGACCTCTAGAGAACAGAAAATCTCACTCTCTGGGTGAGATGCCAGCTTGGGAAACAGCCCCACCTGCCTGGATGACTAAAGCAGAACCCTCTTTGGGGAGTGCTAGCAAAGAGCATCTAGTCATGTTGCTGTCGGAAGAGAAGGCAAGGCAGCCTGAAGAGGAAACTCAGCTTGGCTCAGACCATGGCTGCCCTGGCTGCCCCTCCCTGCCCACCTGGGACTCCCCTGCCTACACCTCACCAGCTTGGCTGGTGCTTTCCCCTTTGTTCTCCTTTAGGCTCCCAGACTATCATGTCCTAGTGCCAATGTGCCAATCCATTAATCCCTTTGGAATGAATGCCATCTTTTAAGCATACCTTTTTAAGTACAATAAACACTGACCTTTCTTTACAAATGGCAAAAGGTAGAGAGGAGGCAGCCAAGGAAAGCCAAATCTTTAGATAACTGAAAACTAATCTCATTTAAAGGAGGTTGTGGCTGGACACATTCAAAACTGCTGGGGGACTTTCCTCAGTAGGCTTCCAGGCTTTTCAAGAGGTTTCCATCACCATTACGATAGAGAGAATGACTCCAGTTTGTCTAAGGAAATCCCATTACATAGATCAGAATGATTGTAACACCTTGTACCTGCCAAAAGACTGCTCTGCTTTGTTTCCCAACCAAAACATAGGCTTCAGGAAATATCACCATTAGGCAACCTGAGTGGGGCTGCAGTCAAGTATTCTGCAATGGCCTGACCTTGCCCTTGAAGAAGAAGAAGAAAAAAAATTCCCTCAACTACTAGCTTTTCTTCCCCTCCCTGAAAAGAGTAATGAAATAATATTAAATCAGACACCTTCCCACTCACATCAGCTCTGTCCCATGGCGTGTGAAGCAGACACAGCTTTATGACCAGCCGGTCTACAGCAGAGGGCACTGCCAAAAATAGGGATTTAAACCACAAACCCATGCAGAAAACCACAATTTAAGGAAATCATTTACATGCCTGTCTCCTGATCCCCTTGCCCCAGAAAGGGAAGCAATCTGTGGACAGTGTCCAGGACCACTTTTCTGTCTCTGCAGAAGTAGTGAATTGAACAATTGCCAAACAAAGCTGTTTTGAAAGAGGGGAGAGAAAGGGAGTTTTATCAACTTCAGAGGTGGAGATCAGCAGGCCTGGGCAAGGCCTGGTGACTGCAGGAGAGCACAGGACTGTCACCCAGGATTCTGAACACCATCACCTCCGAGTCTGCTCTGGGGATGTGTGAGGAGGCTGCCGGGTCTTTGAGTGTCTTGCCAGGCCTAAAGTCGACTCCTTGCTGGTCCATAAGCTCCTCAAAAGCAGGGACTGTGGACCCTGCCCACGCCTGGGGTCCTGGGGCCCTGGCTCCTAAGATAGTGCCTAGCATATAATATGCGCTCAAAAATTTATTCAAATAAATGAATAGATGCCTCAAATTTGGTTTCTATTTGGAACTTATGATTAATTTTAACAATAGACACTTGGCTTATCATCAAGTGAAAGAGCTTTTTGAAGGTGAGAAAAGATACACAGGGTGGCCCATGGCACTCCCACAACTTCTCTTTCCACCATCATTTCAGAAAAAGCTCTGATTCGAAATCAGTGAAAACCGTTGACCATCCTCAAAGCCTGGTCTTATCACTTATCCTCCAGGTAAATTTGGCAAGTCGTTCCTATTCCATACATTTCAGGTTTCCTTCTATAAAATGAGGGCAATAGTACCTCAAATGGCTTATCTGAGAATTAAATAAAACAGAGCATGTCAAATGTCTAATATAGTACATGGCTCACAGCAGGTGTTAAATGTTATTCAGTATTCTATTGCTTCTGTAATCATCACCACCCTGGTAGAGGAAGAGAGGGGAAATTGTGAGTGAGCCCCTCCTAACATTTATTCTCTCCATTCCTTTCTGGACACCATTGTGTCTTTTGCTCAAGCTCCTGGTGGCAAGAAGGAAGGTCCAGCTGGGCATGGGGATTCTAGAGGACAAATGACCACAAATCTTTATCTATCTCAGCCAGTGTTGGGATGGTAAATGTTTAATAACTGACTCCCTGTGGAAGAAAGAGAGCCTTGATTTGTAGTTTTTGCCTATTTCTATGGTGTAAATATTCTCCCCTCGTGGCCAATATCAAGCTGTTAATGTAATATCCCTGAACCTGGAGTTGAGAGAAGATGAGCAGTAATACATCATTATACATTATTTTCACCATTCGGATACAATAGATGTAAATGCCCTTGAGAGTATGGTAATTAGAATAATAGTAAAATGTAGCAAAATAATTAAGAAGCAATATCTTGACTATTCTTTACCTTGTTTTCATTATAATTTATTTGATTATAAATTTATATAATTTCCAATAATGGCTGTGTTTCACAAACAGCTTGCCAAATTCCTGAAAATCCAGCAAAAGAGCCAATGTGAGCTGGCTCCAGCACTCCGCTGATTCTAGCCTACTTCTGCCCACAGTAGCGATTTCATCAGAATGGAGTTGGGGCACATGCAGTGAGGTTAGACATTAAAAGACTCCAATGATTTAGGACAGGACTTCCCCAGAATTCAAGACAACTTCCAGAGAGACAAATTCTTCTCTGACCTTCTCTAAAAGTCTCTCCAAGAGAAAGTAGCCATCCTTGAGGGTCCTTGAATGAGGAGGTCATTCGGCTCTCTATGTTCGGGGGAAACCCAGTGCAAGTCAGTACACTGGGATACCAGAAACTAAATCTATAAAGTCGGTGTGACAGAATGAGTAATGTCTGGAGAAGAATAACAGGGGCTAGCACCTGCCTGTGCTGCCACATGGTTATGTGGCTTTGAGCAAGTGACTTTATTGTCCTTAGCCTCGTTTTCATCATCTGCAGATGATGGGGGGACAGCACCTCCCTGTACGTGTGGCTGTGGGGTTGATGAGATCATATATTCCCACTGGCTTTGTGAACTGTGAGGCATCAGAAAAACGTAAGGCATTGCTCCTAGGTGGGGAATGAGACAGAAACCTGGAGTGAGAAAGAGCTGGGTGGGGAAGGAAGGAGAAAGAAGGTCATCGATTTAGATAGAGGACAATGGGAGAAACCAGGAAGGAGAGGTTTGGAGTAGGAGGGGGAGAAGGGAAGTGGGGGTGAGGGAGGGCAGTGACCGTCCCATTGCATTTCTAGTCATTGCCTCAGAGTTTCGCCAAACCTCTGATCACACTCAGTGCAGCAGGTTCTTCCTTATTTCTTAAAAATTCCCATGTTTATCCTAGGACAAGATTTTTACACCACCCTTACCACCAAGAGTACATTTGGACTTTCTAAACCTAGATGCTATGCCCTTCCTGCCCCACATGGGCTCCTCATCATGGATGGAACCATTTCAACTGCACTGGAGGCATTAGAACCATCTGACTCCCAGGGCTCTATTTTGACAAAAATCCTTCTTGAGCTCAACCACATTTCTGTGTCTGACACGCAGTTTGAAATACTGCGAGGCCTCAAATGAGAAACAGTGAAAATCAATTTCAATCCAAGCAATGGCCTGCTTGCATAATGCCTTCATTAATCAGGCATTTTGTGCACAGGTTCTTAAAGCAACCTCTTTCAAAGGCACTCGTGTTCCTGCCCACAGTGGGGCAGACATGGGACAGGTGGGTTGATGTTCAGTATTGAGACTTTTCAGCAATGGGACAGGCTCCACAGGTGGTGAATGGCCTCTCACTGCAGGAAAAGCCAAGAAGAGCCTGGGCACCTCTCAGTGAGCATGTTGTCGAGGGGTTGAGACCACCCAAGAGGTTGGCTTCTCAAGGTTCTTCCAACACTGAGACTCTCCTACAACCACTCAGATAGATATACCCAGCCTTCACATTCCACGGCAGTTTTTCCACCCTTTAGCAGGGTTGTTATGAAAGCTGAAACAAGTTCTCACCCCACTCCCCAATACACTCAACCAAACAAATGTTAGGGAATCTACAAGACGGCATGCCTCATGAGGACATTTGTGTGCCAGGTATTTCTCACCCCAGCTGTAGTTACACTCCGTTTTAGTCATTGAGGCCCTTATAGACACTTGGATTCAGAAATATTTAACATGATTTAACTTTAGAGATGGGGAATCTGAGACCCTGATAATCACCTCTCTTAATTTTATTCTTATCTGTCTTCCTGTCTCACCTCTGTGGCCCCTGCCCTAATCCTCTCTCCTTTGGGCAAGGGCCACAGGTTTGCACTAGTGACCCTGCCACCAGCCTTTCTCTCCTCCAACTCATCCTACGTACAGCGCTGGGGAGATTGTTCTGAAATGCAAATGTGACTATGCCTTTCCTCTGCCTGCAGTTTTTCCCATAGTTTATCCCTGTTTGCAGGTAGCAAAGTCGTCTGGATCTGTATCATCTGGGCCCTCTCTCTTCCCTGCTTTCTTCTCCATACAAGCTAGAGCTGTGCCAAATAACAACCCATTACCCAAAGACGCCATGCTTCCTCGTTCCACCACGTTTCATGCAAGTTGTTTTCTCCAATGAGAATAGTGCTACCAGACCCACCACCACTCCTACTCCACCTAGTAAAGGTTTCTCGTTTTCTTAACGCCCATCCCTAATGGCACTTCCTCTTTAACATCTTCCCAGAACCACTCGTGCAGATTCAGTTCCCTCCTCCTTTTGTCTTCCTGCAGAATTACTGTACACCCCTCTATCTGAGCCCCTGTCACTCTCAATGCATCTTTGTTTCATCTGTCTGCTTCTCCAAGAGTTATGAGGGCTGAGACTGACTTGTCCTCATCTCTGTCCCCCAGAGAGTAAAGCAATGCCTGGTTCTTCTAGAAATGATTTGCCCATGGTCACACAACGAGAGGAGGGTCAAGCATGAACTAGCTCTTCATAAACTCATTTCTTCATGTGCTTTCTCTCAATCTCTCAGCCCTCGTATATATATTTTTTTTATTTTCCTCATTTTTCTTTTCACCTTTTTGTGAACATAAATTTTCAACTTTAAGGTTTTACTGATATGCTCTTCCAAAGCAGCGCCATTAACATCTACGCTGCTCTCTCTGCCTCTCTATCTACATTAATGGTCCCTGGACGCTGCCCAGAGCATAGCTGTCAGAAAGACATACAATGCTACTGGAGTATAAACTTGTGGAAAACACCTTATCCTTTGCCACTGACATATATTTCATCTGATTATAACCCATCAGTCATAAACCACCTGCTAGTGTTTCAGAATCCATCAGATGGTTGTCTACTATGGTCCAAAAAAAAAACATGTCTGAAGATTTTCCCATAGAGAGCCCTCAAAGAAAGGAAAATGATAAAAGCAAAGTATTTTCCCTCAAATGCTTTTATATCCATAATTAAATTCAATCCTCTTTACATCCACTCATCCCACCCACTTCATTTTATAAACCAGCCAACAACACAAAGATGACAGATGCTTACCTAGGACTGCGCACTTGGTTGTAAGCAAAACTAGAGATGACCCCGGGATCTCCCAACACCAATCCTTAGGTTCTTTTTCATTCTCTAAGAGCAATGTGCTCTTCCTTTCTCCTTCTCTCCCTTTCTCCTTCCCTCTCTCCCTTTCTCCTTCCTTCCTTCCCTTCCTCCTTCCTTCCTTCCTTCCTTTTTTCCTTCCTTCCTTCCTTCCCTCCTTCCTTCCTTCCTTCTTTCCTCCCTTCCTTTTTCTTTCTTTCTTTCTTTCCCTCTCTCTTTCTTTCTCTCTCTCTCTTTCTTTCTTTCTTTCTTTCTTTCTTTCTTTCTTTCTTTCTTTCTTTCTTTCTTTCTTTCTTTCTTTCTTTCCTTCTTTCTTCCAGCTCACTATTTTAGGCACTGTTGACACAGTAGCAACAAAACAAAGTCCGGGCCTTTATGAAACTTACATTTTAGCTTTTGTTTAATTTTTTAGAGACTTGTCTGAATCAAAGGAAAGATTCATTTTTCAAAGAAGTCATGAAAAAAGGAAGTCCAAAAAGTTTAAAATCAGAAAACCAGAAGGAAGTCTGATTCCAACCACTGTTTTGGGCCACACAGCATACGATGCTTTGGAAGGCAAACGCTGGTTCCCAAGGAGAATGGCTCCAAGGCAGAGGACAGAGCTAGCTGGTCTAGCACAACTTTGATTAAAGAAAAAAAAATCAAAGAGGCAGCATTTGGCTCTTAGAGCTCTACATGGTAAAAGTCAAGGTACACAATATTAAAATAATCAAGACCCCTTTTACTCCCAAGCCACCCAGCTTGATGTAGGACTGTGCTGAATCTCTTTCCAAGAGAACCCCACACAAGTGGGTTACTCTGCAGACACTTATTCTCTTTAAACGCCTTAGTCCCTTTTATCCTCTTGTTGGCTCAGTTCCTGCCAATCACTCAGGCATTTATTAGAGCCTATAGTTTTGTTGCCATATTGAGCCTTTACCGATAGGAAATTAAGAGAAAATTGCTTTCCAGTCTCATCATTTTGGTCTGGGGGGAAAAATGTGACTGATCCCAACCAACTTTTTCATACTTGCAGGCGTAGCTTTGGAGAAAAGAGATTTGAATCTGATGAACAGGGACCTGACAGGTATAAAGGGCACAAATCCAGAAAGCTGTGATTCTCAGGGGATCCCTGACGGAGAGGGCATGTTGGGAAACGAGACTGGCTGAGTGTTTTGGGTGCAGTCCATGAATAGCCGTAATTAGATCTCATTGTACTTTGGCTGATAATGAATCTGAAGTTCCTGAGGCCTCCAGGGCAGGATGGGAGAGGAATGGATATGAATCTGAATTAGATATTTGCTTAGGACAAACAAGATTTGGCTCTAGTATCCTTAAGGTTAAATAGAACTCAGATGGTCCTCAAGGTACCAGCAAGCTCTACAAATTAAGATGAAAATTTGGTTTATTTGAGTCTCAAAGGTGGAAATCATGCGAAGGGGGTGACTTGAGGCAGCTGAGATTTTCTGAAGCTCATCTGTGCCTGGCCAATGGGCCAGGATTCTGCTTTCATGTCACCTGGGCATGAACGCAAAGCTCCACTCGGCCATCTCCACACCATCTGAACTCCGCTGTTAGCAACATCTCCCTGTGCCTCAATTTCTTCCTCCAGAGGGAGGGGAAATGCTACTGACCTCCCTCGTGTAGTTTTTGCAAAGTCAAGTGAAATTATATACATGTGCCACCTTAGCAGTTTGTTCACACCCAGTTAGCACTTAATCAAAATATATTGGCCAAGTATTTTTGCCAAATTGAATTAAATACAGCAACCCGCACATTCAAGAAATGTAGTGACATCCAAGCAGTATAATTACTAAAAAAAAAATTTCTAAGTACATCATATTTAAATTACTAAAAACAAAACATTTTTTAAAAAAGAATTTTTCAAACAGCTGAAAGGACAAATAAAAAACACATTTATATGTATTTATATGTAGAGGGGTACCTTGAGATATGTACAGACCAACATACTTTTTTAAGATACGAGCTGCGACTCAGTCCGTATTTTTGTTCAAGATCCGAGTGAAATTCCGAGATACAAGTTGTGAATCCGGAATCTGCCGCTAGTTGGCACACGGGTCCAGTATCGGCAGTTTGATATTCAAGTTGACTGACTTACGAGCTCGGTTACTGAACGAATTAAATTTGTATCTCAAGGTACCACTTTACAGATATTGTCAATTATTGAAATGTCAACAGCAGCATTTCTGGGTCCCTTGGCACTCCTAGTCAGTGTAACAATGCAGGACACAGGAGCCCATAGACATCAGTGGGGAAAATCCAGACTTTTCTCTATTAAAATATGAATTGGGCACTGGAGACCTCATGACCCTGAAGGGTCCTTCCTTAGCCCCCAAGACAATATTGTCTAAGACCATAGAGGTCATATCCCTCACTTCCCTTCTGGAGGAACGGAGGAGAGGGTCCTTTGGCACCTGCCGCTCACCTCTCACCAGGATGCAGACACCCAGTGCAGATCTTCTTCCTTTGTGAAGTACCATTGTGATAGCTCCTGTAGACAAGGAAGTTCTCAGCACCTGCCGCTCACCTCTCACCAGGATGCAGACACCCAGTGCAGATCTTCCTCCTTTGTGAAGTACCATTGTGATAGCTCCTGTAGACAAGGAAGTTCTCAACACCAAGATCAGTTTTTATTTCTTAGACCCTGTCCAATGGCCCCAAAGACTAAGTGTGGGACCTTAAGAAGGATTTTTTTCCCTTGCTGAGCCTCAGCTTGGCAATATTCCTATCACCTACCTGGGGATATTAATCCCTGCCTGAACAAGATCAGTTGAGTGTTGGGCCAAATATATCCAAAAAGCATTGTGAAAGGAAATATAGAAAGTAGTATTTAAAATAAATATGGTGTGAGAAAAATGTATCATGTCACAGAGTACAAAATCCTAAGAGTAGGTAAGAAGGAGGAGGTAAGGGAAGGAAGTATGTCTCATTCATCTCTGCATTCCCATGTCCAGAACCAGAGACTGCTCCATCAATGACTACGGAATGAAAGAACAAGAGCATGTCAACTACAGACTGGGTGGTGAGACTGCTCAGGGCACATACTAGTGAGAAAGGAGAAGAGACAAAAAGCAATAGAAATTCAAGACAATTCAACCACTTTTTAATACTTACTTGTTTTCAAGACACTCTTAACTGCTGGGAGGTCACAAAAATAATAAGAATAATAATGGAAATAGAAAAACAAAAATTCTGCTAGACTGTTAGGAGTATATATTGATTAAAAATACTTTGGGAGGACAATTTGGCTATAATTGTCAAAAATTTAAATATGCACATTCTTTAGTCCAGCAATTCCAACCTGGAAATCTATCTTAGTAAATAAAGATTGAAACAACAAAAACTTAACACCTAATAAACTGTAACTAACATTAATAAGAGCAACTTCTGCTGAAGAGAAGACTATCCATTAGTCGCTCAGGGGGTGGCAAGTGTTATACATACGTTACTTTATTTAATCTCATAGCAGTTCATCTAAGGAGATACTATTGTCCCAATTTAGCATACTGAGAAACTGAAATTCTGGTATTTATGTTATGCCTAATTATTTTAAATCTCAGTTTGGTCATTTATAATTTGGAGCCCAATTATCTTGGGTTCAACTCTTAGCTCTACCAAGTCTAACTTCACTACCTAATGTAACTTTGTATCTTAAGCTCCCTTAGACTCAGTATTCTCATCCATAAACTGTAAAGCCTTCTTCCCATCGTTGTTGGAAGAATTAATAAGATAGGATATAGGTAATGTGACAAGCCCACAGTGACCACTCGAAAATGGTGTTATCCTTGTGGTGGTCACACAGCTATGAAAGAGGTGGAGCTGGAATTTAAACCTATGTCCAAAGCCCAGGTTCTTTCCTCTAAATCACATGATGGGAAACAACCTCAGTGTGCAACTCTGTGCACAATGTTGGACAATCTGACCTCCAAAGATGGGAATTTCCCAAAAGGATTTAGCTGCTCCAGAAGTCTTTCTAAACCTAACTAAGTGTCTCAGATGCCTACTATTAGTTTCATTTCATTGGGCTAAAGCTCAATTAAAAGCCAAGAGTTTCTCTTTGGAGGGAAAGTAACCATATTTATTTTGTTAAAGTGTCATGGCACTACTTTTACATTTGATGGCTATCACCAAACAAAGATCAGAATACAAGAAGGATGAAAACAAGCAGAGGTGAGTGTCTACAAAATAGAGATGCCAGGAAAAGTCTGCAGTAAAGACTTCCCCAGAGTATTGAACAGACATGGAGTTAAGTCTCCCAGAGTTAGGCAACGCAGACTGGGAGACAGAATAGTAGACTTTGAGTCAAGAAAGTTGACTCATAATCAAAACTAATAAGAAAGTTCTAGAACTCGGCTATACAGCATAGTGCCTATAGCTAACAGAGATGTATTGTATACATAAAATTTGCTTAGAGAGTAGATCTTATGTTAAGTGTCCTTACCAAAAAATATTATTATCATTATTATTATTATTATTAATAAAGGAGGTGGATGTGTCCATGGCTTTTATGTGGTGATGGGCTCACAGGTGTATACTTATACTTCTTCCCCAATCCCATCAAGTTTTATACATTAAATCTATAGTGTTTTTGCACGTCAATCATATCTCAATTAACTGGTTTAACAAAAAAAGAGAAAGAAACTTGACTCAATAAGGAAGTCTTACTCTATCTCACTGTGTGACATTGGCTAGGTCTCTTCTCTCTTGTGAACCTCAGTTTCCCCTCTGTAACAAAGGACTCAAGAGTTCAAATATTTTTAAACACTTTGCAGCTCAGACCGTCTAAGCGCCTGGGGAGGGAGAGCAGCCCAGCAGTGCCTGGATATGACAGTCCTTCCTGGGGCCTCTTGAGACGCTCTAGGGTGGAAGCGGTTTGACCTGTGGAGCCAGGCCACCCCAACCAAGTGTTGGCCTGAACCGCATCGCCGGGCGGTGGTCACCGTATCAGGTATCCCCATCCAAAGTCTGAGCTTGCTCCATCTCCCTGAGCTCTCCAAGACTGAAACAGAACTTGGAAGTATTCAAAACATTCTGGATAAACTATTACTTTGGCTGAAAATGCTCTTCTCTGAGGAAGTCCAGCTGATTCCCCAAATTCAAACATCCTGGTCTTAAATTCATATGAAACTTAGAAAAATACATCTTTACTAAATGCTAGAGTTGGCAATGAACTTCACACTCAACTCTCATCCAGTGCTCCCTCGCCTCTATCCGATGGACTCTAATTCTAATTCCTCTGGGGCAGCGGTTCCTAAACAAGGCTGATTTCTATCCCGACAGGAGAAACCTGGCAACGGCTGGAGACATTCTGCACTGTCACAACTGGGGTGAAGGGAGTGCTTTGGGCATCCGGTGAGCTGAGGCCAGAATACTGCAGAGCATCCTGCGATGCCCTGAGTAGCCCCCACAACAGAGAAGTATCTGGCCCAAACATCAATAACAGTAAGATTGAGAAATGCTGCTCTAAAATCTAATACCAGAATCTCCACTGGTTCTTTAAGTTTCATCATTAGAGAGACATGTTAATAAATTTTCCGATGACTAAGCTAAAAGTGAAGCCTAGATCACAGAGTCCCTGGCTCTTTGATTCCCTTCATCTGACATTTCTGCCACACACACACACAAAAAAGGAACAGAGGCTCTTTGTCAGGTACAAAGATGTTTTCTTATCTTCACGTCAAAGATAGAGTTACCTTGAGTCACATTTCCACGTAACAGAATAATCTTTCCGTTGAATTCGTGTAGATTTCAACCTGGAAAGAGAGGCCTCCCAGCCAGTTTTAGGACTCATCGTGAATTGTCAAATGTGTCAATTTTTATTACTCACTGACTTGGCTACTTCCCTTCTTCTCACACTCACGCGTTAATGCATGCAACACTGCTTATCATTTGTGTTTTAGCAAGGCCTGTACTGGGCACTGGGGACTGCAGAAGAAGTAACACTAGCTACCCAGAACAAGTGACATCTAGTGGGAGAGAACTGTTGACAGACGGTACGGCGCCACATGGAGGAGAAGCCCCGCGGAGGTGCTTGGCCAGGTTCAGGGATCAGAGAAGGCTCCCAAGAGGAAGTGGCAGCATGGAGGCAGTGAGGTGTGTGGGGCCCTGTGCCCTGGAGGATATTTTGCTGCATCCAGGTGAGAGGACAACAAGTGGGGACAAATAGAAGGGTGCCTTAGCGAGTACAATGGACAGTGCCTGGTTATCGCTTGACTGTGGGAAGTGAAGAGTTGGGGAAAAGCAGGAATGACTCCAGAGTCTTGATTTGGGTGACAAGGGTCACGGAAGAAGGGGACATGATGAAGGAGCAGGCTGGGGGCAACATGACTGTTTCGGTTCTGCTTGTATTGAGTGTGGACTCTCCAGAGGACCACTGTCTACACTGGTCTGGAGCTCAGAAGAAAGGCCTACACACTCAGGAGGAGGTGGGACTGGAAATGAGGCGACACACCATGGCGTGAGGTTTTCATCCACCCCGCGAGCACCAGCACCAGCACCGCACCCGGGGCTGCGGGAAAGGAGTGAGGTCAATGTCAACAGTGGTTGAGCAGATAACGTAGCTGGGGAAGGACCTGGTGTGCCGACTGTCTCTCTGCCTCATCTTTATCCTCCAACAACCTCCACGGCTGGTGGGACCTGCAACTTCATAAAGGCACAGACGGAGCTCAGTGAGGAGGTCATGATCAGCTCATCAGTGTCACGAAACCAGTGCGACAAATAATTTTGCAGGTCTCGGGTGGGAACGGTGGAGGATTAGAAAATAAACACAGGAAGAAAAAGGATGGGATCGGGAAGACCCATTGCCAAGCTGATGGCTTGCAAGAGTGAGTCTCCACCCCCAAAACGCTTTAGTTATAGGGCAGAGAGCAAAGTCATTAGCAAAATAAAGAGATCTCTGCTACAAAGTCACATTTCTGAGAAAAACCAAGAATTCTCCCAAGTGCAGGAAACCCCCATCAGGCATAATATCTTAACTTCACAAAACAAAGGGTGAAAGAAAAACTTCCTCCAGTCTCTCCGAGGGACATGGGGGGAATGGGACGAGTGGAAACCAGCAGCCTCACAACAAGCATGGAGGTGCGGAGAAAGGCACAGCCTTTAGCAACTGCATCAATCAAAGATTTGTGGGCAAGAGCTTATCCTTTTGGCTTAAGTCTTAAACTGCAAAGATCTTTGTCAACTCTCAGCCTCCCACACATCAGCATGGAGGCGACACTCCAAATCAGGTCCCCTTATTTCCAAATCCTGGGTTCTTACAAAATAAACCATATTGCCTTGCTCTTCCAAAGTATTTGAAACCTTTTAAAGTGGTGACACATTATAGGCTCTGATGCTGGGAAAACATGGGTTCAATTCCCAACATCATCTGTTATTAGCAGCTCAACTCTCTCATTTGCAAAGCAGAGGATATTAATATCCTGTTGACAAGGATATTATGAGGACTGAGTAATACTGAAATTTCTTAGCACTGTGGCAGGCATTAAGAAGTACTTGATCAAGGTGATCAACATTAATATGGTTAAATACTCTTAAGTCAGTGGTTCTCAACCAGGGGGATTTTGTTCCCCTCCCCACCCCCAGGATATTTGACAATGTCTGAAAGCATTTTTAGTTGCCACAAGTTACGGGAGGGGTATTACTGGCATCTAGTCGGTAGAGGCCAGGGTTGCTTCTGAACAGTCTACAGTACGTAGGACAACAAAGAATTGTTTAGCCTATAATATTAAGGATGCCAAGGTTGAAAAATCTTGCCTTACTTAACATTAAATATCTAAACTGGAGTGGTATGAAATGCACTGGATTAGAGAGACCCCGACCTAACTTAGTCATTGCACAGGAGAGAAAACAGAAACCAGAAAATGAAAGGGACTCATGTCCCGAGCACAGATTGGACGGAGAGAAAGGACTCTGGGGGTTAAGCACTGGTTGTCCAGAAGGCTCTCTGTGAGGATGCTTCTGCACCTTTCCTGCCACCCTCGTTTGGGACTGGGACTGCGGCAATTCCTGTCCAAACTCCTGGAAGAGGAGAAAGGATGTTTCAGTGGGGCCGGAGGGAGGGCGCCCTGGCTCAGTCCTCCTGGTGACCACAGCCCAGCCCAGCCCGGCGGTGTCTGACCCAGTTAAATGTAGCAGTCAAGAATATGGGTTGTGCAGTATGCCCAGAACTTGGTGAGCGTTATGTCATTTACTCTTTGCAGCACATGGTTCTGTTGTTGTCATGCCATTGTGGATGATGAGGACCCTGAGACCTGAGGAGGCAATACGGTTTGCCCAAGGTTACACAAGTTATGGGTGCAGTGGGAAGTGGGAGCCAGGCGGTATGGCTCTGGGGTTCACATTGACCCATCTCTCAAGGCTGACCAGCGAGACCCTGGCCTGAGTATCCAACACCCTTATTCCCTCCGTATCTAAGAAAAACACAACCAGCTTCTTTCGGACACTGGGCTTGGGTGTTGCTGAAATCGTACTCGCCAAAATCATCAGAAAGCACATTTCACCGGATTGACCCTTTTTTTTTTTTTTTTTTTTTTTGGTACAGCAGTCATGGATCTGGATAGGTTCTCAGACCACTTCTTTTTCTGGAGACCAGAGGCAGGGTGCAAATGACCTGGGGTCAAACAGCAAGTTTATAACGGGTCTCCTGACTTCTTGTCTGTTCCATATTTGGAAACAGTAAAGCAAAAGGAAAACACCAACTCCAAATGCTGACTTCTCAGGAGATGCTTAACCTCGGGACAGTTTCCTTCTGAGACAAATGATATTTGCATGAAGTGATTCCCCAAAGACCTTAGAGAAAAGGTTTTCTGGTCTCCTTCTTCTGCCAACTAAGGCAAATAGGACTTTGGGTTGTTAAAATAGCAACTTAAAAGGGGTAAGTAAAACTATAGAATCAATACAGATCAGCTAGTTGCAGATCCCAAACCCGACGACGATTTCAGTTCTGCAAATTTTTATGCCAGGACCCAAAGCTCCACTTTCTTTTTTAAAGAAGGAAAGGGATACTTACTGACTGGTCCCCAAATTTCCCTTTAATAGAAGCCATCTTCCAGCAAGAATGCTCTTGATTCAGTCGTTCACTCTGTAGCTAACCTCATCCCCACGTCCATTAAGGCAACAAACAAAAGTACACAACATTGGGTGGGTAGCAGTGAAGGGAAGGAAAAAGTCAAGGTTATGGGCAAATGAAAGCCAGATGGGAACATGAACCAGAGAACATAAGTAAACAGCAATGAACAGTTGTTCAAATGAGCTTCCTCGTAGCCAAGTCAATGAAGAAAACCAGTTCTTTAGAAGGCTCACAATGTCCATATGTGTGTGTGTGTGTGTGTGTATGAGTTATTCAGGAGAGAAAACAGATTTTTCACGACATGATGTAAAAAAAAATAAACCTTTATTGCTTAAGACACTAAGATTTGGAAGGTTTTGCATTGCAGCAGATAGCTAGCATTGATTACCTGACAAATCCCACCCCACCACCAGCACGCCTGATATAACCCCTCCCCTTCGGAAGCCCTCAGTTAAGTACTGAATAACAGAATAGTTTTCGGATTCCCAGGTAATGTCCCCTAATCTGGCTATTAGGCTGGGATGTTACAGCTTTTATTCCCTAGACCAGAGTTTCTCAACTTTGGTAATACTAATATTCTAGACTGGACAATCCTTCATTATGGGGGGTGAGGGGGACTGGCTTGGCTTTGTAGGATGTTTAGCAGCATCCTTAGCTCCTACCCACTAGATGCCAGTAGCACCCCTCCCCACTACTGATTGCGACAAGTTCTAAAGTCCTTCTGGGCCAGCTTTATGAGGTTCCCACTCTGGGGGAGGGGCTGTGAACCTCCTCTCTGGCAGCTCATGCTCGTACACTGTTTGCATGACCCCTGGTCCTCCCTTTGGGAGTCATAACCTGACCTTCCTTGGACACATACACAGTGAGTATTAAGAGATTTTGCCCTCCTTGGACATGGCATAGTCTTCCTAAACTACTTCCTGTTCATAGAAGGTTATCACGCCAAGGGTTATTTTAAACCTCAAAGATTTCCTTGACCAGGCTCATGACATTTTTGGCATTGCATTTCACTCGATAACTTAATAGGCTTCTGATTTATTTCCAGGGACCAAAATCAAAGTTCTTTTTAAGAGACAATTTTTCAAAGCTGTCCTTTTCCTTGCTTCTTCATTTCTTCAATTCTCTGTCCCTTAAGCTAATGGCAACTGCTTTGAGGTTGTATGAAAAAATCAATGAAGAATCTGCTTTCCTCATTTGAGCTATGCCCTGGGTCATTTTTCCAAATAAGAGGATTTACAGGGTCTTTGCCACTTAAATCTCTATGGAATTCCATCTCTTTTTGTGTGGGTATCTAAAGCAGTATGCTATTCCAACTTGAAGGCCTCCCATTCCTGGACACTCTCTGTTCTTCTTAATTTCTGTTTAAAATCTAGCCACCAATGTCCAGAGCTCATCTCATACTTGCCACACCTTGCCAATGCCACCATGCTTTCTTACCTTTTCCTGTAGAATGACAAGTTCAGTCAGCACAGGGTCTGCTTTGTCAAGTCACCGCGGGCAATGACTTTACAAATACATTGCCGCTGAATGCCCTCACTGCCATCTTTTCAGTCTCCTATTCAGTTTTCTATTACCTGTCCCCGGCTCTCTAAGCTAACATCATCTATTTTGTGTATTTGTTAAGAAGCACTTCACTTCTTATACCAATTTCTGCGTTAAAAGAATTAACCATGGCTGTCAAAACAGATAAGTCATAAAACAGTAGTGGGTTAACACATAAAAAGGTGTATTTCTCTCTCACTTAAAGTCCAAAGAAGATAAGCTTCCCTTTTCCATCTTGTAGCTACAGAAGAGCCAACTGCTTCTAGATCCCAAGCAATAACCAATGAGATTTTTAAAAAGGCATTGAAAAATAAAGACCCAGTAAAATCTGGTTAGAAAGATCAAATTAAAGGTGTGCTTTCTCTCTGTCCTTTTTTGGTGGCCTTGATAAACGTAGTGGACAGATTGTAGTGTAGCTATAAGACAGAGGAAAATTATTCATGGGTATGATCACCTGCTGCCCCCTGAGCATCACCTACCTTCAAGTTGTCTTGTCCTGAACTGAATCTTCAATATCAAGAGGAACATCAATAAGTAACTTCTGTAAACGATGGACTAGCTTAGGTAGAGAGCTAAGAAAAAGCTCTTTGGGGTAGACTTGTTATTATGCATAAATATTAGCTGTTCCATCTTAAGTGCAGGTTTCCCTCCTCTACTTCATTGACCGAAGGCTCTGGCCAATTTAGCGTGACTGAAGCTGATGTGTGTCACTTCCCGTAGATGCTTTCACGACCAGGGAGTGGAGACCCGTGTTCTCATTTTCCTTCACCCACCACAATAGACCGTGTTTTACATAGAGGCTGATTGGTCAGCCTGGGTATTGGAGTGAGTATGGATTGCAGCAGCTGTTCTGGCCTGCCGACGAGCATTGACTGTGAGCAAGTGGCAAAGACCCTCTCCTCGGACAAGCTCTACTCAGGCTGTCATGGGCTCTCTTCTCAACAGACTGAGTTGAGCTTCAGTGTTTGTCTCTCTGTTTTAGCAAGAATCCTGCCAAGTCAGCTGAGCCAGAATCCCCCAGACTCCATGTCAGATCATGCTTAATATCTGCTCAGGTTGTCCGCCCTCCACCATCCCCCAGGTGATGTCGAATCACCCTGGCCTACCTTCAGTAAGAATCTTGTTAGGCCAGTTTAGCCAAAATCCCCCTTATTCCTGGGGTTTCCTCTTTAGCTATAAACTTTCACTTGCCCATGCTGTATCTGGAGTTGGGTCCAGTTTCTGCAAGGCCCCACTGAAGTGGTCCCTGACATCATTATAATCTCCCTTGCATAAAGTCAGATTTACCATTCTTTAATGTGCCATGAATAATGTTTCCTTTAGCAGTTAGAATATATATTTTTTCTCTAACACAAAGAATAAACTCTTGCCCCTAAGAGCCTTTGATATCTTAGAATTGTTTGTTACTACAGCAGAAATTGGCCTGTCCTGACTGATAACACCAGGGACTGCAGCTGATGGTTCTGAAGAAGAGAGAACATGGTGAGAGGAGAACAGTCATTGTCATCAACAACCTAAAGAGCCAAGTAGAAAAGCAGCACTAGACTTGCTTGTGTGTTGCTCTCAAACCGGAAGTCACAGAGCGGTAGCCCAGCCTATGGAAGAATGTTCTAAGTGTTAGTGCTGACCAACTGGTTGCCAGGGGTAACTGCAGAGGTAGAAGCAGAGGTCTGAGATTGGAAGACGGAAGGCGACACTAAGCCTCTACCAGGGCTGAGATGCTGTCATTACAGGGGAAGTCTATATTGTAGGTGGCCTTACCCACAAGGGTTTCCACCTGTCTGCAAAGAAAGCACAGAGACTTAGGACAGTCCTAGCACCTCAGCGAAGCCACGAAGCCCCTATTCGCAGGGGGGCCCCAAGGGCCAGGATGCAGTCCTTCTCAGGACTTGTCTCTATTAAACACAGCGACCCATTGGGTGTTTGAGTCACTGTTCTCTTTCTCTTTGTCTCTGTCCCCATCTCTCTGCCTCCTTGATTCTTTGTCACACTGTCCTGGTTTCCATGTGCCCCTGGATTCTTAGGGTGTTATCTCTCTGTGTTTCTGTGTCTTTGCATTTTTCTTTTATATTTCTGCCTCCATCCCAGTCTATCCCTCTGTCTCTATGCTGTTTCCTCTTTTTCTCCTCTTTCTCAACCTTCCCTCAGTCTCTTCCCCACATGCATTGCCTCTATCGGTACACCACCCAGGTGCTTTTGGTGACAAATGGCCCCATGAAACCAGTCCTTGGACTTCGCTCTCACTGAAGCTGATATTTAAGCCTTCAACCTGTGCGGCCACATCTTTAGTCTCTGGTTCTTTTTTTATCACTTCCTTTTCATCCTGCAATTTGGAGCTCCTTCTCTAACCAGACATTACTCATCACCAGCCCCAAAGGCTGAAAGCTGTGCTCAACCTCTTCCATCTAAATTCCAAAATTGTTGTCTCTGGCCCTGGTTCCAAGGCACTGCCTTGCCCTCCCCTGCCAGAGCTTCCTTTGTTTCTGTTTTGTTTTTTTATTAATTTAGAAAATTAAATTGAATGGGGTGACATTGATCAATAAGAGTACACAGGTTTCAGGTAAACATTTCTATAGCATCTGAACTGTGGATTGTGTTGTGCATCCATCACCCAAAGTCAAATCATTTTCTGTCATCGTATATTTGTCTCTGTTTACTCCCCTCCCCGCAGCCTCTTCCCCCTGGTAACTGCTTCACTTTTATCTATGTCCATGAGTCTCATTTTTATATCCCACCGATGTCTGAAATCATATTGTTCTTAGCTTGTTCTGACTTACTTATTTCGCTCAGTATAATATTCTCAAGGTCCATCCATGTTGTTGTGAGCTTGCCTGAGCTTTTAGTCCAGTTCCAGAAACATTCCCTGGAAGGCCATGGCAGGGGTGTGGTCACTGTGAACATTCTAGGCTATGAAGGGTGGATGGAGGTTTACAGATTCCAAGTAGAATGTCCCTGGCCACAGACAGCACCCAGCCAAAGGAGCTGCGCAGCCTCCTGCTGTGGCCTCATTCCTAATCCTCCCCTGCACAGTCCTCTGGATGTGTCTAATGGCTACCACTCACACCCTGGCTTTTCCCATGACTTCCACTGGTGGCACGCTCTCCACTCGTGGCAGAGTGACAGGATGGGAGAGGGAACGAAGCCTGGGTTCAAGGTCAGCTCCAGTTCTGACACTTACTTGTTGGATAGTTCTAAGTAAACTGCATCATACCTCTTAAAAATTGGAGTTGTGGTGCTAACCTGCCAAGATTATGTGGGCATCAAGTAAGATCAGGCACAGAAGCTCCTGGTGCAGAGCTGGAATAAAGATGGTGATGGTGACGCTATTGTTTTTCCCACCTCCTCATCACCCAAATTCAAAGCCTTTCTTCATCTTCTAGGTGGACCTGTGGTTACTAGTCACGGGGACAGCAACACTGACTATTCACCACCGGGGTCTACTCTGCTGGCTCAGCAGGCATGGCATTCCTGTTGTTATTCGCTTTGCCTATCCTCACCCCCACTCTTCCACCCCACCCCACCCCACAGTTTCTCCTCTGTCTCCATCCACAAAACTCACTTGAAAATACAAACCATCTTGAGTTTGTATTTGTGCATGTTAAGTTTTATCTAATGACTAAAATATCCAATAAAAATAAGCTATGGTTTCTTATGATGAAAAAAATAAAATAAAATAAAATTTTATTAAAATTTTCAAACCAAACCACCCCCTCCTCTCTGAACTCCCTGGAACCCCTCCTCAGAGTGATCATCTATCTCCACTTTGAGGTCCCACTCACTAGGTGCTGACGACAGGTGTGACACATGGTGTTCCCCCCAAGCATGTTTTTAGCATCTACACTCTGTGCTGAACTTGGGAGACTTGGCAATGAAAAAGACAGTCTCCACCCTTGAGATGTTCACATCTTCACAGGTCAGTAGGTGGGAGAGCTACATAAATAAATCGTGACAGTGCAATGTGATAAGGCTTCAGTAATTGAGGTGTGGGTGGGACACACTGAGAGGTGGGAGCTCTGGCTTTGCCTGCAGCTGCAGCTATGATGCAACTGCAGAGCTTAGCCCTCTGTTCCTTCCCTTCCAGACCTACTCGACTCGATTCAACAAGGAGAGCCAATACTGTCGGTGTTGAGAGGTAAGGCTACAACCAGGGACAAAATAATAACGATCTCTAACCTCAGATCTGGGTCACAACTGTACCTCCAGTTGCTGGTTGAGCCTGGACCACAGAGTAGGTGCCTGAGGAATGAGGGAATGTCCACACTCACAGCCAGGCCTCACAATTTAGAAGCATTCCTGGTTGAAACTGAGTAGTAATGTAAAGGCCAGAGAAGGGAGGAGTCCGAGGTAAGAGTCTGGTGGTTTATCCTAGGCTTCTCAGACTCCGTCTAGCTCACTTGGAACTTGAGACACTCTGTCACTACCTGGTACAACTCGGGTTCCACATCCCTTCCTTTGCTTCTGGACTTCAGCCAACCCTCTCTCCACCTGGACACTCTTCTCCCAACCAGAGTGTGCCATCTACCCAAGGACAGGTCTCCTCCTACTCCTCTTCCCATGCTCTTACCGTAACCAAATGGTCCACAAATACATAATCACAACTCCAGGAATGAAGTTAAAAACATTCCTAAGGATATGTACTTAACTTCAACAATGGAACTACATCCAACAAGACCTCATTAATCTGCCAACATCAGCTGCCAGGACCAGAATTAGGAACTAAAAAGAAAATAAAAACACTCTTCTGGGAAGCCAAAAGATACACACTAAAATCTATGTACCAATGTTCATCCATAATGATTCACTGGAAAGCTTATCAGGACCACACACAGCATGTTCTAGCTTATTTCTCTGTTCTGTCCTTGGATCTCACAAAGACAGGATTGGAATTGGAATCCCAGCATCACGCCACACTGTCATCATGGTTCATACTTGAATTGCTTTTTATTTAGTCAGTTAATTAGTTAGAACATCGTAAATACCTATTAATCCACAACATAAGATGAAAGCCCGAACCCTGAGGGCTAGCCCATGAGACCATACAGAACCTTTCATGACCACCCTGAACTGCCCAGCTCAGGAGATCCATCATCATGGGTCCTGTACTCATCATTGCTTTACTCTCCTTTTTAGTTAGTTGTCTCTATATGTATTTGTGTGTGTGCATAAGTCTGTGTGTGTGCACATATGCATTATCATTAACGTTATATTACCTTGCTGTATACAGTCTTGGGAAACTTTCTTTTTCACTTTATATGGTCTTGTTAAGATTCCACCAAATTGAGATGCTTTGCTATTGTCTCCTCGTTTGGATGACAGTACAATGCCCTATTGGGTGACTCCATCACATTCTCTTCACTGACTTTCCTGTTGACAGGCAGTGGGTGTGCATCCAGGGTTTTGCTACCATGACATCTGCTATGACCAAGGCCCTTGCACGTGTCTCCTATTGAACACGCACCAGAGTTTTTGTTTTTGGCATGTGCTTAGGAGTAGATGAGCAGACGCTCATCTGCTTGAGATATATCTAAAGGGCAGCTAGATCTAAGTAAACCAGAGAGAGAGTAATTAGGAAGAAAGGAAAAGAAGAATGGATTCTAAATGCCTAATTTGGAGGCAAACTCAGCATAGAAGCAACATTGTTCTTTGGGACTCAATGGCTGCAGAGGACACAGGCACAACATAGCGTTGTTCATTATGGGAATAGAATTACTCACACACAGTGAACTCTGCTTTGGTGTCTCACTAAATAATGCAAATAAGGTTGTGCTAGGAAAATATCCAATTCTGGCCAAAAAATGGAGTGATATGTGGTACCACTTCTGCATAGTAAGAGGCTCAAATATGTATGTTCATATCTTCAGTCGTAGAGATGCCACCCCACCCCCGGACTTCATGCAAGACCCAAAATACAAAACAAACAAACAAACAAACATAAACCTATGCTGTATTCACAAACTAAGAAGAAACAATCCTTCACTACTGCAGATCTTTACCCTCTTCCCTGTTATGTTTTTGTTGTCACAGATTATGTTTGTTTTTATTGTGACCTTGTTGGAGCTCTTACTTGTAGTTTTGACTTGTTTTGTTCTTTGTATCTGGTTGAATAATGTCCTTGAGTATTTCTTGCAGTGGGGGTTTTCCAGTGATAAATTCCCTCACCTTCTGTATGTCTATAAAAGTTTTTATTTCTCCTTCATCTTTGAAGGATAATTTTGACGGATATAATATTCTTGGCTGGTAATTCCTTTCTTTCAGTACTTTGAATGTTTGGGTCCACTCTCTTCTGGCTTGTAGAGCTCCTGCTGAGAAGTCTGATGATAATCTAATAGGCTTTCCTTTATATGTTATGTTTTTCTCTTCCCTAGCTGGTTTGAGGATTCTTTCTTTGTCATTGTGGTAAGTATATACAATGGAATATTACTCAGCCATAAGAAATGATGACATACTGCCATTTACAAAAACATGGATGGCCTGACCTGTGGTGGCGCAGTGGATAAAGCATCAACCTGGGAACACTGAGGTCGCCAGTTCAAAACCCTGCACTGGCCTGGTCAAGGCATATATGGGAATTGATGCTTCCAGCTCCTTCCCCCTTTCTCTCTTTCTCTTTCTCTCTCTCTCCCACTCTGTGTCTCCTCTCTAAAATGAATAAATAAATAAAATATTTTTTTAAAAAATGGATGGACCTTGAGAACATTATACTGGGTGAAACAAGTAAATCAGAAAAAAGCTAAGAACTATATGATTTCACACACAGGTGGGATATAAAACTGAGACTCATGAACATCGATAAAAGTAAAGTGATTAACAGGGGAAGGGGATGTGGGAGTGGCAGGGGAGGGGAGGGTGTAAAGAGGGACAAATATGATGTGACGGAAAATAACTTGACTCTGGGTGATAACAACATAATCAGCAGTTCAAATGCTATAGAAATGTTTACCTGAAACCTATATACTCTTATTGATCAGTGTCACCCTGTTAAAGTTAATTTTCTAAATAAAATTTTAAAATGAAAAAACAATCCCAATGCCCTTTAAGGAGGTGTCATGTAAACTTCAATACCCCATTTATCAGAAGGCTCATGCAGTCTTTAACATCTTTATTCATGAAAATCATGAAATGTTACTACTCAACAGGACAAGCAGAAATCAAAGTGGGATGCATAAGGTGATCACAAAGATGGTTAAACTAAAAGCATAGAAAAATAAATTGGAAAGAAATAAAAGAAATATTCTTAAATGTTAATACCAGTTTCTAAAAGGTTTTAGAACAGAGGTCAGAAAACTGCTGCCCAAGAACTAAATCCAGGTAGGCCTGGTTTAGTATATGGCCTAAAAACAAAGCACAGGTTTACGTTTTTAAATGGCTACATAAGCACCTGCATAATAACTTCACTTTTGCTCCTTGGTTCACAAATTCTAAAATACCTACCATCTAGCCCTTCACAGAAAAATTTTGCCAACACTTCGTTTAAAGAGTGGATAATTATTTTCTCCGTCTTTTTTCAGTTTTCTAAAGTCAAAATATGTTACTTTCATAATCAGAAGAAAAGTAAATGTTTTAAAGGTGTGAACTTTATTTTAGAAAGCTTTCCATTCAAAATGGTTGTGTTTTTTTAGGTTGTCCTTTAGAAGGTTCTGTGCCGATTGTTGAAAAATTCTTACTAGTGGACTTGGCTGGTTGGCTCAGTAGTAGAGCCAATGTGTGGATGTCCTGGGTTTGTAGTGGCCCGATGTATGGATGTCCTGGGTTTGATTCCCGGCCAAGGCAAACAGGGAAGCACCCATCTGCTTCCCCACCCTTCCCTCTCTCCTTTCTCTCAGTCTCTCTTCCCCTCCCGCAGCCAAGGCTCAATGAGAGCAAGTTGGTCCAGGCACTGAGGATGGCTCCATGGCCTCTGCCTCAGGTGCTTAGAAGAGCTCAGTTGCTGAACAACAGAGCATCACCCCTTAGTAGGTTTTCCAGGTGGATCCCAGTCAGGGAGCACACAGTAGTCTGTCTCTGCCACCCCTCCTCTCATTGAATAAAAAAAGAAAAAGAGAAATTCTTAATAGCTCATTTCCCAAGAGAACCAGAAAGGGACTGCCCTGCAACCGTCAATACCATTCCGGAAAGATGGAGCTGTGCCCTTGATTAGTACTCTTGTAGGACGCCTGTGAGTGTTGCATCAGTCAAAACATGCTTAAAAGTCAAGAAGTGACTACTAAAAGACGATTACTTTATTCCCAGTTTGGGAAGCAATGGAGAAAACATCTGCTTTTCCATCCCAGCTGTGCATCCTAATCCCTTGTTACACATCATGGGGAAATTGCCATGGCACAGCCTGGGAGAAGGGTGACTCAGAAAACAAGGACACATAAAAAAAAAAGAAAAAGAAAACAAGGACACATAGAAAAGAGTGGGGGAACAACCGATGGGCAAAGAGGAGACCCAGAGAAGCTGAGAGGCCCTGAAAATGTTCAAGTCAGAAGCGTCCTCAGCAATCACACTGCTCAACCACTTGGCCCCATTTTACAAATGTAGAGAATGAGCCCTGAGGAGCAGAAATGATTTAGCATCATCCTATTGCAGTGAGGTCAAGAGTTGTAAAAGATATCAACTCCAATCATCTCTGAACTTTAACTGACTTTCTTCCAAAATAGCCCAATAAGTGGTTGTTCAGATCCTGTGGTGGTGGTGGTGGTGGTGGAGGTGCAGGTGGCGGAGGTGCAGGTGATGGTGGTGGTGGTGGAGGTGCAGGTGGTGGTGGTGCAGGTGGTGGAGGTACAGGTGGTGGAGGTGC
This sequence comes from Rhynchonycteris naso, assembly GCA_037038555.1. Classification (NCBI taxonomy): domain Eukaryota; kingdom Metazoa; phylum Chordata; class Mammalia; order Chiroptera; family Emballonuridae; genus Rhynchonycteris; species Rhynchonycteris naso. The sequence goes on from CM072996.1 coordinate 19,016,946, forward strand.
AGGTGGTGGTGGTGCAGGTGGTGGAGGTGCAGGTGATGGTGGTGGTGGTGGAGGTGCAGGTGGTGATGGTGGTGGTGGTGGTTGGTGGTGATGGTGGTGGAGGTGCAGGTGGCGGAGGTGCAGGTGATGGTGATGGTGGCGGAGGTGCAGGTGATGGTGGTGGTGGTGGAGGTGCAGGTGGTGGTGGTGCAGGTGGTGCAGGTGGTGGTGGAGGTGCAGGTGTGCTACACGACTGACCTCCCACCTTTAGAAGCAGCATGATCGATCACTCAATGGCACTGACATAGTCCTAAAACTGAGCTGAAATGTGCCTTTCAGTACCTTCTACTCCCCAGCCCATTTCAACTCTTTGGATGCCTCACAGAATGATAAAATAATAATAACAACCCTGATGATAACATAAGTCCACAATAAAGTTCAAAAAGTTCTAAAAATCTGAGAGCTGTTATGACATATTTGGCAATACAAGCTGGTGTGTGTGTGTGTGTGTGTGTGTGTGTGTGTGTGTGTGTGTGTGTGTGTAGTCCTTATTGATCCCACTCAATATGAGTATGCTGAGCTGCAGAAACGTCCGGAAACGTTTCTGTGTTTGACTATAGTGCTGTTGTGGACCCCACTGAGAGTGCTATGTAATATAAGGCATACAGAGTGCATTATGAGGGTGAACCACGTGAACTTATTATTGTAGGTCAAAAATGGTCAGATAATGTCAGTGTCTGATGGTTCAACCTAACGCTTTTCTAAAACCTGGCCCCAAGTATTTGGGATCAAGGAATTGAGGACCTGTGGTCAAGAGGAACCTCCACTTTGGAGCCCGAGCTAGGTGATAAGTTTTGGGTCAAATGACATTCTCAAACTCATATTCCACCCACACCTACCCCTGGGACCCCAGACACAGCAGCCAACTGCCTGCTCTGCATATCATCGGCACTGGGTTGTCTAAAGTTCCATACATGGTGCACGTCTTCATCGGAGCTCCGGAGCTTCCTTTCCTGTCCCCACAGATAGCCTCTCTATCCTCCCAGTGCTCCAAGCAAGAACCCGGGGTCCAGGCTTACTCTTCTCTTTCTCTCTCGCCTCACATCCAGCTTGATGAGAAATTATCTCTGCTCCACATCAACATATACCCAGAATGCGCCATGCTTTGTGACCCCCCCCACACACACACACACCCGCTGTCACCTCCCTATCCAATCCACCATCACGCCTCACCTGAAGTAGTGCAGTAGTCCCCTTGACCCCACCCTTCTCCTTCAGGCTACTGAAGCCCAGCAGCTGGAATGGGCCTTCTGAAGTGAAATCGGAACCTACTTCCCCTCTGCCCTACACCTTCCGGAGACTCCCCGTCAATGCCCGGAGGCCCTCTGTGGTCAGCCTCCTGCTATACTGCTTTGATCTCATCACCCCACATCCCTCCCCCTCCCTGCTTTAGCCGTCCTGGCTACCTCAGTGCTCCCAGAACACACCTGCTTCAATGCCGGGAGCAGCCTCCTAGCAGACACCCACAGGCCTCCCCTCCTCTCAGGTGGCCTTTCTTGACCATCCTATTTTAAATTACAACTAAGCTTAACTCCCAATCTGCCTTTTCTGCTTTTCCTTCCCCTAAAGCACTAAGATGACCTCAGATACTATCAATTCAACTTATTTTATTTACTGGTCATCTGCCCCACTAGAATATAAACTTCACAAAAGTAGAGATTTTTGTCTGTTCTCTTCCCTGTTTTATCCCCTAGTACACAGAACCCTATCTTGCATAGAGTGGACACCCTGGTGCAGGAACTCAACGTTTATCTGTAAGCTGTTTACCTTCACCTTGGCATCTACTGAGAATCAAGAAGGAAGTGAGAAGTACTTGTAGCAGTCAAAATAGATGTCTGTCCCACCAGAGTGGTTATACAGATGGCGAGCAGGCAAGTGCCTGAGAAGATGTCCAACATCGTTAGCCACTGGGGAAATGCAAATTAAAGCCACCGTTATAGATTACTATACACCTACCAGACGATATAGATTTCAAAATACACCGACCAAAATGGCTAAAATAAAAAGCATAGTGATAACGCTAGCGCTGGAGAGAGGATGGAAAGAGGATGTCGGCTCTTGCCCATGCTGCCGTTGGGAGGCACGATGCTACAGCCACTCTGAACAAAGGTGTGGTGGTTACCTACGAAACTGAACAGGAGCCATCACATGACCCGGCAATTTCACTCCTGGGTTTTTACACCAGAAAAATGAAGGCACATTCACACTGAAACCTGTACACCTTATTCATAATAACTCTAAACTGGAAAGAGCCCAAATGTCCTTCAGTGGGTGACTGGTTAAGCAAACGGTGGACAACTATCAGTCACGTAATAATTTGGATGAACCTAAAGGAAACTACACTGAATGAAAAAAAGCCAACCTCCAAAGGATACAGACAGCATGATTCCATTTATATAACATTTGTAAAATAATTGTCGATTTCGACAGCAGATGAGGGGTTGCCAAGGGTGAAGAGGAGGTGGACGGTGATGGCTATGACTATAAAGCATAGAATGAAGGAGCCGTGGGGTGGCGTGTTCAGTACCTTGACCGTGCTGATGGCCTCATGAGCCTACACATGTGACAGACTGCACACAACTCTGTACAGATACACAAATGAGTGCATATGAAAGTGGTGGGATCTGAATATCTATGTAGATGTCAAGTTCTTGGTTGTGACATTATACACTACTTATGCAAAATGTTACCTTTGGGGAAAACTGAGTAATGTATTATTTCTTACAACTGCATGGAAATATACATTGACCATGATCTCAAAGATATGTTCATGGGTCCAGGACCTAAAACTCCTATTCTCTTCCAAAAGAATATTCCTCAGGCACAAACTCAGAATCCATGAATACTTACTTTCGACAGAATCATAATGAGCTTGGTTACCGGGTTTGGCAGTAGGAGGTATGTTAGGACAGGGACAGTCAGCTAGCGCTCTCAGGCTCACAGAATAGAGGAGCTAAACTACAGGTTTCCAGGTCTCAAATTGCTGTTTTTAGTATTCACCATCTTTCAAGGCCTTTGTATTATGTGGATGATAACATGTAACACTTCATTTGAGCCCTACATGTAACACTTTTAAGACCCTGGTTTGATCAACCACACCAACTTTCTAAAAAAGAAATACAGGGGAAGAACACATTTGCAAATCCCTTCACGATGATCAGATATTAAGTGTGAGTATTTATTTAAAAGTTCCAACAGGCCCTGGCCCGTTGGCTCACTGGCAGAGTATCGACCTGGCGTATGCAAGTCCCGGGTTTGATTCCCAGTCAGGACACACAGGAGAGTGCCCATCTGCTTTTCCACCCTTCCCCCTCTCCTTCTCTCCCTCTCTCTCTCTCTCTTCTCCTCCCCGCAGCCATGGCTCAATTGATTTGAGCACATCAGCCTCAGATGCTGAGGATGGCTCCATGGATCCTCTGACTCAGGTGCAGAAAAAATAGCTCAGTTGCAAGCATGGTTCCAGATGGGCAGAGCATCAGCCACAGACAGGGGTTGCCTGGTGGATTCCGGTCAGGTCACATACGGGAGTTTGTCTCTGTATTTCTCCTCTCCTCACTTTAAAAAAAAAAGAAAGAAAAAAGTTCCAACAGCACAGATTTAGGTAAGTCTCAAGGAAAAGTTTCTTACTAGATTTGTTAACAAAGAATAGATATCCTAGGGCCAATAAAAAAAGTTGTTCTTTTCTGGGATTCTTTGAAAATATTATATGCTTATTTCAGTTGATGTTGATTGAGTCTATGATGTGAGAGTCACTATGTTAGGTGCTACAGCCACAGTAAAGCACCTGTCTTCTTTAATATGATCGTTTAATAGGGACGATGAGGAAAATAGTCTATCTCAGTCTAGTATGAAATGTTCAGTGATAAGGAAAGAACATAGATGAGCATCTCACTGAAGCTTGGAGGCAGGGAGATGCAGGGAAGATTCTGACATGAAGTTAAGAGATAGGGTAGCACAGTGGTATGAAGGGAAAGGACTGAAAGTTTTCACAGTAGAGGGAACAGCATGTGCAACAGAGCAGCTAGCCCATAGTGCACTGGTGGGGAGGGGCCTGCAGCGTGGGAAAACAGTAAGAGATGAGGCTAGACACTGGGGAGGACTGGTTGTGGGCAGGGACCGTGTCATAAAAGTCCTTTCCAAGTAGCCTTAAAGGGGGTAGGCAATAATATATATATATATATATATATATATATATATATATATATATATATATATATATATATATATGAGAAGCAAATGAATGGAAATACTAGTCAGACTGGTTTCCACCAAATGTCACAGGACATCCATAAGCTTTCCTGACCCATACATACTCTTCTCCAGTGTGCTTCTCCCTAAGCTCCAAGGTCTAATCCAGCACCACCCTTTTCCCCAGGAAGCCTCCCCACCCCCCAGCTGGAAGGGGTGACCGCCTGCTGGGTAGAATGGGTACAGATGTCCCTGTACGTGCACTGTACAGCAGCAGGTGCAGTGGAGAGTAACAGTTAGGAGCTGTGACTCCGCCTGCCCAAGTCCCAATCCAGGCTTTATGGCTTACCCTCTGTGCTTCAATTTCCTTAACTCTCAAATAGGAATAATAACATTGTGATGTCAACAGTTTTTCACAAGATTGAATAATTTCATTGCTACATTAATCTCACTTAGAACAGTGACTAGCACAAAGCAAATGTTTAATAAATGTTAGCTTTTATGACATGCTGTGGCTCTCATACACACCCATCTGTGGGCAATCAATCAGCTTTGGACTAATCAGAGTAGAAGTCAATGTCCTCTTCTCACAGACAGTCAACCTCTATGACCCCCTCATACTCTTTGCTTAGACAATTGGTCAACACAGGCTGGAAATACAGCTTCCCTTCATAGGTAGTTGCATGGTAGAGGCAAGATCTCCGCAGCATGATTTAGAAGAACTAGATCATCTTCCTAGCTCCCTGCCTTAATCCCTAGGTGACCTGGGACACGTGCTTTCACCTTCTAGAATTTCGGTTTCCTCATCTACGCAATGGGAATGGGCTTTTTTGAGGCTCAGAAGAGACAGAGGGCTTGCCAGCCCTTCGCACAGTGGTAATGCAAAGCTGCTTTCCATTTCCCAGTCTGCAAGCACAGCAGACATCACCCCGTCCCTCACTTTCACTTCCAGCAGAAGCACGCTTTCCAGACTGGCACAGCCGGCTGGCCTCCGCCACAGAAACAGGTATATTTAAATTCATCTCACCCCTTGCATTGACTTGCTGAATTATTTTCTTCCCCTCCAGGGACTTTCCTGACTTCCTTCTGTAAACGAAGGAAGGGGCACATGAGCACACTGTACATAAATATGTTTGGGAAGCTTTCTTCTTCTTCTTTTTCTTTTTTTTTTTTCTTAAACCAAACTTGGTTTCTGTTGTAGGCGGTACATTCCCTGGCAGGGCGGGGCGCGCTGTGTTGTGGAGGGGAGCGGAGGAGAGGCGGTGGGGAGGAGTAGGCAGTGATCATTTACCTCTTGTATTTAATGGGGGGTCTCTCTGGAGGAGTCAGCTCTGTCTACCGGACCAGCAGGAGCATGGCCGAGGATCTGGGGCTAGGTTTCCTTGGGGAAACATCCAGCGTGGAAATGCTGCCCGAGGACCAAAGCTGCAGGCCCCCGGACAGAGCTGGGCTGGCAGCCAGGATCAGCAGCTCCTGCTGGGTTTTCACCTGTTGCCTGGTATCACTCCTTATCCTGGTAGGATTCATCACCTACCTGCTTGTTGGCCAGCTCAGAGCCCAAGAAGAGGCCTGTTTGTTTCAGGTAAGCAAGACTGTGAGCTGCCCTGGGGGGACCAGTGGACCCTCTATGGGTGTCTGCAAACTACTGCAACCCTGGTACTGGGAAAAAGCTCCCTGACCCATCACCCCCCTTTTCTTCCTTGCTTCAACATGTAAAGGAAATGCAAACAGTGAGGGGTGCAGAGGTCCAATTTGGTGTTTGTTCTCAATATTTCCAGGGAATGAACTGTCCCTTTTTATGTTTATATGGGAACAACCTCAAGCCACATATTTTTAGATAATTACAATCATAGTGTACTGATAAGTTGGGAATGTTCCTTTTCTTAAAAGAAAACACTCTACGTTGTATAACTAACACATGGTCATTTTAAAAAGTTAAAATCACAGATTAGGAAAAGAAGATAATTATCTTATTCCATAGAATTAACTACACTAAAATATTAATACTTTGCGATACATAATTTCATGTTTTAATAAGATGGGATTATTTTGAGTGTCTTATTGTTGTCATTGAATTTATTGTTCATAGATTCATAGCAGCATGAGGGTATAGATGGCTATAGTAGATTTCTATATACGTATGTGCTATAATTTATTTCACCAACCCCTTTGCTTGGGTTCAGAACAATTCTTTTTCAATGTTCCGGAAGGAACTGCTTGCCAGGTTGTCTATTATTCAGGTCCTGCTGGGTGTCGGGGTCAGGGCGGTTGGGAGGAGCTTAGTAGAAATAGAGAGAGAGTCTAGGCAGAACAATGAGAGGATACAGGTGTCAAGGCAAAAACTTACAATTCTGAACTAAGGTCAAAAACCTGACAGTCTAAAGAAAGTGCTTTTTAAAAAATACTCCTTTTTTAAAAAGCTCTTGCATAATCTGTGGATGACTGATTTTAATTTCGGTCCAAAGTATTATACTCCATAGGAGAAAACAGGCTTTTCGGTTGGTTTCACTGAAAACCTGGCTTCCAAGCAATGCTGGCCAACTTCAAAGCAGAGACATGGAGGGCAAGCAAGCAAACCACGGCCGAAGCATCACTCTCTGACCCATTGGGTCAGCAACCAGATGGTGTGTGATTCAAGCAGCAGCAGCCCAGCCTACATGCCATTATCCAAAAAACGTAGGAATTCTCAGGCCAGCTGGAAATGCTCTTTATGTTAGAGGAACATGGCAGGGCATGAAAAATTAGGCTGGGACCCTAAGGTGACCATGGTTCTGTTTGCCGGGCAGCAAAACTGCAGCATCCAATTGACTCTCTGGGACCCTGCCCATCTTTAGCCAGAGACAGTTGTTCTTGATGTCGCCGGGAGTAACCCAGTAACCTGCATTACCCTGCGCCCGGGAGGTCAACGCTTCTTCTGCCCAAAGCAGTGTCTGACATCCCTTATGTTGGCAGAAGCCAAAAACACCTTTGTTGGTCTAGAAGACCATCAGGTGGAATGCCACGGTCCAGAGGGGGCCAGTGACTCGCCCAGTCAGGTAGAGACTTTGGGACGGGAGCTGTCGCTGAGTGGGAAGTCTATAAGGAAAGGCTCTGAGCACCTGCCCTATTGCAGGTCCTCAAAAGATGAAAAGGCTAACACTGCATTCCATCAGGGTTAAACCAGTCAGTCTCCCTGGAGAGTGGACATGAGAGAACATTTGGAGCTGTGGTTTAGCCAGGAGATGTAACTTCTTGGTCAGAAGAAAGACAAAGGGAATTGGGGCTGAGGCCGGGGCACATGCAGCAATGGGGGTCCTGGAAAGAAGAGAGTTTAGAGACAAATGTTTAAAAAACTGAAAATGGGCTCAAGGAAGAGTCTCTTTATTGAGATGCAGAAAGATTAAAGGAAACCTCCAGAGCTAGAAGCACAGGGTGGATTAGCAACAGTGGAAGGCAGGTCACCGAACCGTGGCCTGAAAGGCCACAAGGAGGGGGCTGATTTAGAGGAGCCCAAGGAGACCTAGTGAAGGAGGGGGCCTGCCTGGAGGAGATGCCATCCGAGTGAAGGAAAGCCAGCAGTCTGCCAAGACAGCAGAGAGGGAAGGGGGAAACAAGGGAAAACTCGGGCCACTGCTCTGAGGGCAAATGTGCCCAGAGGTCAGGCTCGAAGGGCAATGGGATGGCCAGGAACAGTGGATCCAAAGTGGTTAACAGACGATAACCAGCTCAGGAGAGACTAAAGCAGATGGGAATCAAGGAGGGAAAAGCAGGTCACTGAGCAGAGCTTAGGTGGGCATGGACATGACAGTGAAACATCACAGCTCTTAGAAACCTTTGTTTGATTCCCAGCCCGGCCGTCTCTGACCATGTGATAACAGGCACATGGCTTCACTTCTTTGATCCTGTTTCCTTTTCTACCAAAAGAGGGTACCAATATCCATACTTCGACAGCACTAACGAGGCATGTGCAGGAGGAGTTCATACTTTGCCAATGCGGAGAACTAGACTCACACAGTTAATATGAAGTGACTGTCACTGTGCCGGGCACCAGACAACTCCCAAGGAAACCTGGCCTTGGCCTTAGGGGGCTCCATTTGATGCATGACAAGGAAACGGGCTGTGTGCTGTGGCGTTCCAGGCGCTCTGTGAGTCATCCTGGGGGTAAAGGCAGCTCAGGGGCAAGCTTGGAGGAAGGAAGGAAGCCAGTGGCGGCCAGAAGGCTAGAGCTGAGGTTCAGGCCACAGACTCCATCACAGATAAAAGCCCGTCAGACAACGCAGACCTTTGGAAGTCACAAGCCTTTAGGGGTCATACAACCTAAAGCTGCACACCCCACCCTTGGGCCCCTGCTCAGTGCTCCCTGTCCACTGTACCAGGCTGCCCCTCACATTTCAAAGAGATAGCTCCCAGGTCACTGAGGAAAAAATAGCCTCTCTGTTCTTCAAAAGATTGACATACATTTTAAAGAGAGGAGAACCTACTTCCAAGTTGTCCGTTCCCACAATGCCCCGGGTTCACGGCAGTCGACTGTAACACAAGGAGAAATAAGAGAAGGGCGAGCAAGCCCAGCAGCAGAGGCTAAGCCAACAACAACAACAATAATAGTACCATGATATGAACTCCCATCTGTAGAGAGCTCTCACAAAGATGATCTCACTGCATGGTCACAGAAGCCCAGAAAAGCAGTGAGGGGGTGAGTAGTCACATTCTGCGGATGAGGAACTTGAAGCGAGAGTCTGTGTGAGCCCAAGGTCACAAAGCTGGGAGAGCACCGTGCTAAATGTCCGCATTGGCAAACCCAGGTTTCTTTTGGTTTCTACATTGCCTCCCCTCTCTGCCCTCTCTACTCAAAACAAGTTTTGTGATCGTGGAGAGCGCTTTCCATCCACCCCTTCTACAGATGAATAAATGGATCTCCCTTGTAAACCAAGAAACTTTAGAGACAAGCCTGGGTCTGATTCTCCACACAAAAGCCAAGGGGACTCTGTGAGAACTTTCCCTGGGTTGTGTCCTGGCCCTGCCTCTGGGGCCTCATCTTTTACCCTCTCCCTCCCCTCCCCTGCCCCCATCACTGGCCCCAGCCACCCCTTCCCTCTGCTCCCTAGCACTCTGAGTGTTCCTCTGTTCCCACCCTTTACTTGGCTGTTCCTTCTGCCAGGACTGCCCAAAGGGACTTCCTCTTTATATCCTTGGAACAACCACAGATTAGCTTCCCTAAGAATCTTTTCTAACCTAACATAAAAACAGAAGAATGGATGCTTGAGAAGAGGAAGCTCAAAGGTACTCAAAAGGAAGAGAGGGAAAAAGCACACAACCCTTCTGAGGTTCAATTTTCCCATATTACCCGCCTGATTGAAGCGCTATGAGGATTCCGAGTACTCTCCATTAGGCTACCCATGAGTGCCCGGCAATGGGGCATTGATCCTTCTCCTTCCCCTACGTAGAAAAGGACAGCTCTTCATAGATTTATGACAATGAAGAGAGGGATGGAAATTCCCTTAGTCCCAAGGTCAGCAACGAGGACCCACAGACCAAATCTCACCCGTAAATAAAGTTTTATTGGAACACAGCCCCGCCCACTCACGTAGGCACTATCTGGTGGCTGTTTTCATGCCACACAGCAGAGCTGGGTAATTGTGACGGAGACTCTATCACCTGCCAAGTTCATGTTTACTCGGTGGCCCTTTACAGGAAACATTCACTGACCCTTGATCTAGCCCAATCTCCATGTTTTACAGTTGAGGAAACCAAGGGTGAGAGATGAGAAGGAAAGTTCAGGGTTACAGAACAGGTCAGGGGAGGCAGAGCCAAACCTCAATTCTATTTCTACAGTCACTTGGCCTCATTCAACCAGCAAATAGGACTGACTCCCCTCTTGCCAGGTTCCTAGATCAGACATGGGGAAAGCAACCATAGAATCTTAATTAGAACAATAATGGATCAGAAATTCAAATCCAGTTTGAATTTTAACTAGCCACTTCTTAGCCATGCTACCTAGCCTTTCTGGGCCTCAGCTTCTCCGTGTATGAAACAGGGATAATTAGAAATAAAGTACTTATAGTGTCTGGCAGGAATTAGTGGGGAATTAGTAAGCGGTAAGTAGGGACTTTCCCTGTTCACAGAAATTACATCATGGAAAACAACTTCTCCACCTGGTCTGGAATCTGCTATCACGAGGCCAGAGAGCACTGTTTGGGCGTTAGAGGACTTTTCTTGGTCTCTGATACTTGTGAGCTATCTCTGTGCCTCCCTCTCTATCCTTGTCTGGCACCATCAACACACACTTCAATCCATTTTTGGCCCAGTGGCACTTTACCCTGGCTTGGGTCTTCTTTAGGTCTTTTGTGTCTTCCATTGTCCTCAGGATGGGTCCACAGGCCAGGCCCCCACTTCTCCAGACACTGCTTCAGGTGTGACAGAAGGCTCCGCGCTGGCTCAGCCCCAGGCCTGCCACAGAATGGGAACCCTGCTGTGCACTGAATTGTCAGGGATGCCAGACTAGGTGTTGCTGCCCACGCTTATACCCGCACCCTATTTCTGTCTTTCCCTTCCAGGTCCTACTTCTAGAAACATCTGTATACACACTCTCCCCTATGTTCCCCCTGGTTCCCTCCAATCTCCCTTTCACCCGCTCCTAAAAAATCCCTGCAAGGCTCTTGGTCCTTGTTCCCTGCACCCCTATTCCCTGACACACACACTTGTCCCTGACACACCCTCGTCTCCTCACAAAACAGGACCCCTTAGTGATGGCAGCTCGGTCTTGAGAGTGACACAGACTTGAGGGAAAGCCATGGCTTCCACATATCACAGTCGTGACCTTACAATAATTTATTGTTTTATTTATTTAATTATTTTTAGCGAGAGAGAGACAGAGAGAGGATCAGAGAGACAGGAAGGGAGAGAGATGAGAAGCATCAACTCAAAGTTGCAGCACCTTAGTTGTTCATTGATTGCTTCCTCATATGCGTTTTGACTAGGGGGCTCCAGTCGAGCCAGTGACCCCTTGCTCGAGCCAGCAACCTTGGGCTTAAGCCAGCGACCTTTGGGTTCAAACCAGCAACCATGGCATTATGTCTACAATCCCATGCTCAAGCTTGTGACCCTGAGCTCAAGCTGGATGAGACTGCACTCAAGCCAGTGACCTCGGGGTTTCGAACCTGGGTCCTTGGTATCCCAAGCCAGTCAATGCTCTATCAACTGCACCACTGCGTGGTCCAGTACAATAATTTATTGTGTACTAGAGCCCATTCTAAGCTTTTTCAGAGTTAGGGTTTTGAGAAGAGCAAATGAGATCACATCACGTCTATAAAGTCCTTCACGTGATATCCGGTACAGACATATGTCTGCTATTGCTAACATAGGCATCAGCTCAGTCAGTCCCTGAAATCACACAGTGAGAAAAGTTCCACTATTATCTCCATTTTAGAGATGATGAAACTGAGGCTTAGGAAAGTTAAGCCCCGTGCCCAGTCATACAGTTACAGTGTGACATTGGAGTTCAAATCCGCCATACCCATTCCTTCTAAACACTATGCTGTCCTGCCTCTGAGCATATGCACAGCAAATTATTCACCCCCTGAGGCGGCCAGGCGGGTTTACCACTGACACCTGAGATGTGCCTGTCACATAGTAAGTGCTCAGTAAATGTTAGTCTCCTTCCTGCCCTGAGAGCACCTAACTGTATGCCGGACACAGAAGGCACCCATGAAGTGTTAGCTGAATGCAGAGGGATGGCGGGATGCACAAGGTGCCCAACCTCCCTAAGCTTTACACTCCCTGTCCATACAATGGGAAGGCTGACCTGCTATCTGCACAGCACTGCGCTGAGAATTCTGCCAGGAGATACTCTAAAAGAACTGTTGCCATAAAGTAGATGCTCAACAGGCATTATTTCCCTCTCCAGCCTTGGGTGAGCCCTTTTATCTCACTCATGCTGTGACATGGGCTGCCATGAGGGCAGGCATAAGAATCCTCTTTCAGGGTTGTCTAGAAGAAACACACAGAGAGTTGAGATAAAAGTGCTTTGTAAATTGCAAAATGCAGAGCACTCAGTTGCCCCCCGCCCCGGTGTAGCCTCAGGAAGTCCTGGCACACCAGCAAGAGAAGCCCGACTCACTCCAAAGGTCAGGCTGTGTGGGCAAAGGGCAGAGAAACCAGAGGTCGTGGAGGTGAGCTGGGCAAGCGCAGAGGAATGGAGGGCTGGCACGCTGTTGGTGTGTATCCCAAACATACCTGCGGTCCCTAGCTGCACATTCCAGGACCCATTTGTTCACCTGTGAAAGTCAGCAAAGGCATCAGTCAGTGCCAAGCAGGCTCTCTGGACAGACCACACACAGCCCAGCTGCAGCAAGACCAGAGGTCATCTCTGGGCCAGGCTCTCTAGCGGCCCAGCAGCTAACATCTGCAAGTAGCTTAGGTGTTGAAATGCATGGGGGAGTACATTCCATTCCCCCACCACCGGACGTTCTGAAAGGGCAGAGTCCAGGAACAAACTGAGGGCCAAAAATGTGTCCTGTCCAGAGAGGGAGGAAGCCTTCTCAAGCTCTTCAAGGGTTCCAACCTGCTACTGGTCACAAAGAGACACAAGAGTGGCTTCATTTATCAATGAAACAAAGGGAAGCCCTACCAAAGCAACAACATATGCCTCGAGCATCTTTTGAGCCCAAAGAAAGAAGGAAAATGAATTGCCTATCCACTTTATGTGTATGGTCTTTCCTAGCCATCACAACAGTCCCTGGGGAAAGAATCCTTGTCTGCTTTATTGATGAGAAACAGTCCCATTGTGGGCAGGTGACATGCCAAAGTCAGACCACCAGGAAAAATAGAGCTGAGATTTCCATGTTTGCTCCCCTGCAAACACCATATTTTTTGCTTTGCACCACTCTGAACATCGCCTGTGAATTAAAGAACTGTCTGGCGCAGTTCAGCAGACGATGAAATGAAAGGGCTTTGGAATAGAACACGTCTTGGTTAGATTTATCCTAAGCACAAACGGAGAGGAGCAAAAGGAAAAGATAAGGAGCCAATGTCTGTGTCATTCTCCTAGAAGAGCCGGGAGGATAGTGTGGGTCATAAAACAATTAGGTCTTTGCAATTGTGGCTTTCATTAGGGCAAGTAACACAAACGCCCAGCACAGGATGTGGCCCCCGGCCAGGTAGGTAGCCGTCTCCTCCTTCTCTCCATCCTCCTTCTTTCCTGTTTGAAGGACTACAGTAATCCCCAAAATGCCTGTAGGAATAGGTCCTGGCTAGTTTGAGTCAGGATCACCAATCAATATACCAAAAAAAAAAAAATTTTTTTTTTAGAAGAAACAAAGAAAGAAAACCAAATGAGTCCCTGACCTCCAGGAACTAAGGGGTGAAAAGCCCCACGTGCTTTGCTCGGTGCTCAGGCTCACAAGTGCTCTTGGTGGCAGGCTTCCACCACTCCATGGCCGTGCATGCCAGTGGGTGTACACACGAGCCTTTTCTGGCTCTGACTTCTGACCGAAACTCCCATCTTTCCACAAACATTTCTAAAGCCATGACTATGCTCCAAGTAGAGCGTGATAAAAACCTGGGGAGGCCTCTGTCCGAAAAGATTTTGGCTACCCACCTCTATATAATTAAACATTTTTTAATTTGAACAAAAACAGAACTTTACATCAGTCTAAAAATAAAATGGTCTACTTCCTAGTTCTTGGGATTGCAAAACTGTGGCTCAAGTCCCTGAAGCTGTACCTTACTCCATCCTCTGCTCTCTCTCCTGCTTGTCTTTCTGATGCCCGAGACGTGGTGTATTTTGCCGGCTGGGTAATCCAGCGAAGGGGCCAGGCACTGTTCGAGGCACTGGAAACAGCAGCGAGCAAGACAAACAGACCAGGCCCTTGCCTACACGCTGCTTGAATTCTACGAGAGAGAGAGAAGCCATAACACACGCATGAGTAATATCACTTTAGGGAGTCATAAGTGTTCTGGAAGGGAAATAAAATAGGACCCTGGTTCTCAGCCTCGAGTTAGGAAGGCATTTAAGGGGAAATAGCGCACATTCTCTGGGATGCTCTTGAATACTGTGTCTATTTAGCTTTGGAAGTCAATGTTGCACTGATTTTCAGGAGCTACTTTCTCTTGGTGCCCCAGAATAACCCATGGGGATGATTCAGGGTTAAACGACAGGAAACAGTTTATTGGCCTGGTGTTGCCAGCAACAGTCTGGAGGGCAGGCACTGAGCCAAGTCAAATACAGAAACCTTTTCCCCAATTAAACTACTATTTCTTCCTTCCAAATCTCCTCTTCATTAGTTTCTGCTTCTTGTTGCAATAATCTTCCTTCCATGATAGAGTCATTATTAAGAGGAACAGTAATGGGAGGCTTCGGATGTTCTTGGGGAAAGAATCCCAGCTGATGTTCTTCTCGGGAAGTCTGGGAATGTTGTGTTCTCACCACCTGCTAATTGGCACTACCACAGTCTCCAGATATTTAGTGGCATTCTGAGGCTACTAAGATTCATCCACATCCATCCCCATATGAAAATGCAGTGTGTTTCCCAGTTAGAGAAACCTATAGAGCAAATAGGGAAATGTACTCAGATCCCAAATACATGTTAATGACAAGGCAACGCTGAGCCAAAAAGAATGCTCCAAACTCTTAACTAGGTGTCTGCTTAGCCAAAAATAAGGAGGGTGTTCAAGAAGATTTCTTAGCAGAATGAATGACTCAGAGAAGGCCAGTCAGAGAAAGTACTGTTCCCTGCACAAGGGGTGCAACCAAGCTCTCCCCCATCCTCTTTGTGAACCCCACCTCCAGTTTTCTGTCTTGCCAAAGGACCAATTCCTTATCAGCCTTGGCAATAGCAGGAAGACCGACTTGGAAATAAGCTCATCCCTCAGCTGCTTCTCTGCCTCCCACGCCCATCAAAGTTAGTGATGCTGGACAAGTAGTCACATCAGCTGGGTTTAGATTTTCAAAGACCATTGTACTCATGACCTGATACTACATGTATGTAACATGTTCATCTGGCAGCAAAAATCCTTGCAGATTCCCAACGGCTCCCAAGCACTGCTGGGCCTCCTTGCTCTTGCATAAGCTGGTGGCCACTTAGCTACCCGGCCAGGGCCAGCAACATCTTAATCATACCCATGCTTTAGATAGCTGTGTGGATGTTGGGGTCAAAAGGACTACAGATGGTCTGAACTCCAGTATAACTTTCTTTCCCAACAGACTCCAAAAGGACAGGAACTTGGACCTTCACATCAGCGAGCTTGTAAGTATGCTCATATTTAATGTCTTTTCTTGTGGGGAACAGGAACATGTCTAGTAGCTCTGGTATGCGGAAGGATCAGAGGGATGCAAAGCTAGAAGGGAAGTGAGGGTCTCCCCAGCCACTAAGAAGGCCAAACGGTTCCAGGGTCAAGTGCGGGCCTATGGATCAACGGCCTTTGTGCAAATAATTTCATCAGCCTTTGTCTCATTGTACTCAACTAGAAAAATGATTATGATAGTACCTACCCTCCCAGGCTTTGTGCAGATTGAATTAGGTAATTCTTATAAAGGTATTAGAACAATGCCGACCACATCAAAAGAATACAATGATTTTTTTTTTCCTTTTTATTATCATCAATATCATCTTGATCACTGCCATTAGGATACACTCGTTCAATATAATCATATCTAAAAACCAAAAGGAAATTCTGAGGTCTTCTGGAGAACTGATAGGGATACAGAGGACCAGAAAGGGAAAAGACCTGTCAGGGTCATAGAGCTGTGAAGGGGTTCCCACCCCATTCATTAGGCCATCCCAGTACTTCCGTGGAGATGGTTAAGGGGACAGTGAAGAAAACAAAAGACCAACTAGCTCCCACAGAAGCAGTAGAGGGAAAGGAGAGGCAAGATGAGCTTTGCTGAGCACCCACCATATGCCACGAATCATTCTGAACACTCTATTCACGGTAAGAATCAATGTATCCATTCGAGAGATGAGAAAACAGAGTCTGAGATAGGTTAGATTTGTCTAAAGTCATGGAGCCAAGATACACTTGTGTTTAAGACTTTCTCTGAGTGAGCCTTGTTCCTGTCAAAAAAAAAAACAAGCAAGCAAGCATAAAAACAAAGTGAGGAACTAGACCAAGACCAAGCTGGAAAAGAGGAATATTTCTCGCCAGTTGCAGGCACTGGGAAGCTACCCAAATGCTGTCTTCCCTCCAATCACCCTCTGACTCATAGAAAGCATTTTTCTCCTTTTCTTACAGATATACCTCCTAGAGCTGGTGAAGACAAGCCAAGGGCACACCTGACAGGTAATTCTTCCTGGTGCGCTTTCTGGGAGACCACAGGGCATGGGCCTGAGATTGCTTTCTTTTTTTTTTTTTAATTTTTTTATTTCTTTTTTTTTATTTTATTCATTATAGAGAGAGGAGACACAGAGTGTGTGTGTGTGTGTGTGTGTGTGTGTGTGTGTGTGTGTGTGTGAGAGAGAGAGAGAGAGAGAGAGAGAGGAGGAGGAGCTTGAAGCATCAACTCCCATATGTGCCTTGACCAGACCAGTGCAGGGTTTTGAACTGGCGACCTCAGTGTTCCCAGGTCGACGCTTTATCCACTGCGCCACCACAGGTCAGGCCTGAGATTGCTTTCTGCGTGTTTGCCAAAATTCATTCTAGTAGCTTCAAACTGGAAACTGCAGCCCTTAGTGAACAGACTCTTCCTCTCCAATGAGGGTTTTCAGATATCTTTCTATCAGGAAGGATCCAAAGGCTCATGTCTCTGGGGCATTTTCTTTCAGATTCTATCAGCCCTCTACCTTTCTCTACTGTTTCTTTCTGTCATTCACACAGTCATTCAGAAATGGCTTTCCTCAAACTCTGAGATTCATGTAATTGTGAATCTGGTCAAAGATGAACAGTCCCGAGTTGCTAATTTTCAAGTCCATCTGTGCCCAATTCAAAATAAAGAATAAAGTTATTGGACATTATTCAGATAGGTATTTCCAAAGATTTTGCATTGATAGGAAGAGAGTAAGAGAAATATAATACCACCAGTTGGCCAGCTCCTCAAGTCTAGTGTCAAAATTCCTGGCATCTCATATCTGAAGTTGTAAAGACTTCTAAGACTCAAGAGAAAAAGGTAAAACAGTGCAAAAAGATGTTAAAAACCCATTGGAAAATGAGTTAAAAAGCAGGCATACCCTCATGACCTAATAGAAAATTTGCAACTCACAGGGAGATTTGGGTCCAAGACTTTTGTCTTAACATTTGTTCAAGAAGAAGCTATTTGTGAGGAGTCCCCAAGGGGGTTAGGACCAGGGAGATGGCGAATCACCATCACTTACCACTCATGAAGAATGGGTGAGGTTGAAAGGCTAGGCAGGGAAATCCTAAAAACTGTGTATACAGATGCCATTCCTCTTCCTATAGAATGGGGAAATAGAAATTGGTGTGGGAATCGAGGCTCTATTGAATGCCTAATATGTATCAGACACTGTGGTAGGCGTTGTACATCTATGACTTATTTAATCTGCATGTTACCCAATGAGATGGGGAAACTGAGGCTTGGGTAACTAAATTCACTTATCCTAAAGGACATAAGTAAGAAAAGCTGAGCATTGAGCTTGACTATCAGACCTGCACTGCTTCCATCACCACACAGTTCCTACCCAAACTCCTTCTTACTGCTATGATGACATGGCTAATTGCAGACCAATTTGCCAAAACTTGCTTTCTCTAGAGACTTAAGTGATTGTTGGTTTTGTTATCATCTGGAAGAAATTTTTTTCTTTTTTAATCTATTGCAACAAAGAAGGAGTGGTGACTATCATGGGTGACTAATAAAAATGCCTTTCGCAAATTTTACGAAGAAGCAACTGAACTTTCTAGAGGCCACTAAGTGTGGGGCCAGGGGAGACCACACATATTCGAGCATTTTTTCACAGTTGCAAAAGAAATCATAGGCAGGTCAGCAATAAAAAGGATGCTTTAGAAAAATCTAGGAACCAGGTTTTTGGTCAACCACCAGATGTGAAGGTTGCTAAACACTTCTTTAAACCTAAAATGGTCCCTCATCTGTCACAGGGGTTGGGTTCCAGAACCACCCGCAATGGGTGAAAATCTGCAAGGTAGCGACCTTATATTTATTTTATTATTTATGTATATTTTAAGGCTTTATGTACAGTCCCCACACTCTCATAAACCTTTCCCACACTGTTAACTTTTCCTACACTTATTTTGCTTATTTTACTGCAAAAATAATTAAAATAATAAATATATAAAAAATAACTATAGGCTCTGGCTGGTTGGCTCTACAGTAGAGCGTCAGCTCTGCATGTGGAAGTCCTGAGTTCGATTCCCGGTCAGGGCACACAGGAGAAGCACCCATCTGCTTCTCCACCCTTCCCCCTCTCCTTCCCCTCCTGCAGCCAAGGCTCCATTGGAGCAAAGTTGGCCCAGGCGCTGAGGATGGCTCCATGGCCTCCGCCTCAGGCGCTAAAATGGCTCTGGTTACAACAGAGCAACGCCCCAGATTGGCCAAGCATTGCCTCCTGGTGGGCATGCCGGGTGGATTCCAGCTGGGCGCATGTGGGAGTCTGTCTGACTGCCTCCCCGCTTCTAACTTCGGGAAAAAAATACCTATATACCACAAAATCTCACAATATAGCTAAAAATCCACAATAAAAAATTAAATATATACAATTTTAAAATCTGCGCTACAGTGAGACCACGAAAATTGAATCGCGATATGGCAAGGGACACTGTACTCCCAATACTGAGGCTGACAGAACATAATGGTGATTCCAAAACTAGTGGTAGGAAATTAAAATGTGTTTTTATTTTCCCTGAACAGTATTATTTTATTGCGAATTATCTTACTTGAAATATGAATTGCTTCTATTCATTTTTTCTATAGATATACTTCATTAAAACATTCACTCATATGTTGTACAAAATGTATATGTGTAAATAATGCAAACATAAGAACATATAAGCCCTCGCCTAAGTGGAACAACAAATAAATGCTTCTCTCTCTCTCCCTCTGCCTCTGTCTCTTTAAAATCAATCAATATTTTTAAACACATATAAAAATGTATAAAATGAAATAGGTTTCTTTTTTAATCTGTCCAAATGAAAGATGGTAGTTTATTTGGAGAAAGAAACATACATATTAAGTAATGCTGTATCCAGCCATCATGATAAAAATGTCCATGTCTCTTTCAATTACTTGATCTTCAGAACAAAACTATGAAGGAGTTTTATTTCCAGTTCCCAGACAGGAAATTGAGATTCAGAGGGAGAAGGAACCTACGTGGTTGATTAACAACCTAGAGTTGTAGACTCAGGATTGGAATGGAGCCCAAGCGGCCCAGAGCCCTGGTCCCTTCCACCCCGCCAGTTAACTATGTACATTGGCTAATATTTTGGCACTGCCAATGTCAGAGAAGCACTTCAAAAGCGTTCTGGGTCTCTGCGTCCAATATTCGCCCTGCATGTGGATTTTGTATTAATTACTACCTGAGTTTCAAGTGGCTTTGGGCCCCCATGTTAAAAGAGGATGACAGGAAACATTTAATGCTCTCTAAAATGTCCTCTTTGTAGCAGAGCATGTCTGAAACAAAAAGCTAATAAAAGTGAATGTCGTTTAGAGAATATTCCCAATAGCTAAGGATTTATACACGCCCTCTCTCTACATTCTTTCCAGAGGTATTACTAACTCCCCACCCCCATTTTTTTAAGGAAAGGTGATGTCAAATAACAAACAAATCCTGACATAAAAGAGAGAATTTATGCAAAAGCATTATTGCAGGGTAGGGATGTGAGGGAGGGAAGGGACCATTACAATCAGGAGATCCTCCAACCAGAAAGTCTGCAAGTGTATCCAGAGTTAGGCTGAAAGGGCTTGTCTTTCATAGAGAGAGGTAAACAAAGCTAGAAAGAACCAGGTGTGGGGAAGAAGGAAGAAAGGATGGCATGACCGGAGCAAACGACCTATATCTACTAGCCCAAGCTGAGGGTGGGCCCCAGTTGGGAGAGCTGGAGGAAGGAGAGGAGCCGAATCCAAGTTCCGATGCATCAGTGGGGCATAAAACAGTTCAGCTAATCATTTAGGAGGCAACAAATAGGAATTTGGAGGGTCTTGTGTCTGGTTTGGTTATATAGGTAGATAAGGAGAGGGACATCCATCAATCTTATCTAGTAAGTCATTGGGGAAAGAGTGATTTTTTGCAGTAAACTGATTTCCCAAACCAAAAGAGTGAGATTTTCAAACTTCACTAGTTTCCAGGATCTCAGGACTCAGGTAAAATTAAATATAGTCAGGTATGAAAACTCAGGTTCAGGAAGGCAAAGTAATTTGCCCCAGGTCACCGGCCTCAGATGCTACTCTTTAAAAAAAAACATGAGACACTTTTTGAAAAATCCACAGGTTCTCCAACACCAACAAATGCAACCTCTTTCATGTCTCTGCAGTTGTGAGACAAACGCCTGCACCGCCGTTAATAAATCAGTTCCCAACTCTGGATTGGGAACATGAACTTGGCTTGGCCTTCACCAAGAACCGGATGAACTACACCAATAAATTCCTGGTGATCCCAGAGGCAGGAGACTACTTTGTTTACTCCCAGATCACATTCCGAGGCCCCGTATCCAAGTGTGGTGAAGTCAGCCAAGGAAACCGACTGAACAAGCCTGATGCCATCATCGTGGTCATTACCAAGGTAACGGACAGCTACCCCGAGCCCACCCAACTTCTAATGGGAACCAAGACAGTGTGTGAAATAGGCAGCAACTGGTTCCAACCCATTTATCTAGGGGCCATGTTCTTCTTGCAAGAAGGAGACAAGCTGACGGTAAATGTCAGTGACATC
The DNA here is from genome assembly GCA_037038555.1 of Rhynchonycteris naso. Taxonomy (NCBI): domain Eukaryota; kingdom Metazoa; phylum Chordata; class Mammalia; order Chiroptera; family Emballonuridae; genus Rhynchonycteris; species Rhynchonycteris naso. The sequence goes on from CM072996.1 coordinate 19,037,981, forward strand.
TCTTTGGTGGATTACACAAAAGAAGATAAAACCTTCTTTGGAGCCTTTTTGCTGTAGAGGCAAGGCAAGTGGCATTGTGGAAAGGTCCTCTCCTCTTACTTCCTTTTTTTTTTTTTTTCCATTCATATGTAATTATAGCCAGGGATTTTCTTGGAGAACTCCACAGAGACAGTGACTTAGCTATGTAATGTAGGGCCCAAAAGTTCACACTTTATATGCCTTACTGATGAGAATACTAATTGGAAAAAGGCAGAAGAAAGCAGATGTATTATCATGACTGCTTGGAAGAGTGGTGAGTTTCCACACATTAGAACACCAGTCACCAAATAAAGGATGATCTACCTGAAACATTTCCACACCATCCTACTGCATATTTGTCACCAGTGGGCTCAGTTGTTGTTCAATTAGATTATAAAGCATCTGCTTCAGTTCAAGAACCTTGAATAAAATCCAGAGCCCTAGAGAACAGTGTAAACCTTTTCAAGGAGAAATCCTTAATCTGTTTTCCCAAATGCTAATTCCATGCCTTGCCTAAAAAAATGAAAAAGGCTGGTGTTTTTCATGAATATTTTTAAAAAGAAATTGGTTTTTTTCATAATGCTATCTATGGTACATGAGAAGAACTAGCTTTCCCTTTATTGTGTGCACAAGCATCAAAACAAGCAAGAGTAAGTTCCACCTACATATCAAAAATACAGCGATAGCATTTATTCACCACAGTGTTCTTGAGCGCCTGTGACATTCTGGGGGTTACTTTTACCCAGAAGACACTAGGAAGAACAAGCCAGACTCTCTACTCAAAACTTATGTGAATATCACCGGTGGCTCCTGGTCAAATGTGTCTTACCATGCTCCAAGAACTAACTCCGAGTCCTAAAATATTAATATCATCTGACAAGTGTTATGTAAGATTGCTGGAGCACTTCTGACTATGTAGGACTCCCAGCTGACAGATTTCTAGCTAACTAGATCAACTGTACAACAGACTTGATTAATGCCAGGAGGCATGGACTTATTCTCTGGGGAAGAGGGAAAGGGAGAGGAATATCATTCATCATATCTGGAGAACTTAACCTAGATCTCCTTTGAATTTTGATTCCCAACTTCATTTGCAGAGTGTCATGTGGGTATTTTGCTCTTAAAATACTCAGACAGACTTAAATATGGGATTAGGTAATCAGTTCAGCCAAGACTTCTTCCCTGGAGGAGCAGGTGGACATTGAGGAAGTCCCTCCTGAGTGTCAATGGGTTCATATCCTCTAACATATCATTTTCCTGTATTAATAGGTCAAGGGTGGGAGGGGCATTTCTGCTCTCTGAGCCTCTGCTGACTTGTCTGTAAAGCAAGAATCCACCAATTTGTTTCCCAGGATCAAATGAGTTCATGGAGATGAACCACATTAATCTTGAGTGCTCTGTAAAGTCCAAGAGCATGTCAGCATGACTTGGGTGCAACCTTCAGGACTTCAGACTCTATTATAAATGCTCCCTATTGTTGGAGACCCCATGATGTGTCTGAAAGCAAACCTGGCATCAAAATCACTCTTCCCCTATTGTTAGGGTCTACAGAGACACAGAGGTGCATGATGGACCTCCTGAGTACAATGATTAGTATAGCAGTACTTGATTAATATTTGTTGAATTATAATGAAATAAAAATTAGTTTCCAGTTCCTCAGTTGGGTGGTTAAGGCTCTAATGCCATCAGCTTCTCCAAACAGTCAGCACAGGGCTCAGTGGGAGCACAGAGAAGGGTATGACCCCTCCACCTGGTTCAGAAGACTCTTCACCAAGGAAGTGAGTTCTGAAAGAAGGTGGGTGGACGACAGATGGCCTCGGGTAAAGGGCATCTCAGAGGGAGGAATTACCCTTTCCTTAAAGCAGAAAGGAAAGGTTTCTTAGTAACTACAAAACCAGCTCGATCAGAGAATGTTTCCTTGACCAACTCCTAGAACAATATTAGATCATGAATGTTTTATCAATGACTCTAGACTGGCTCTATGATCAGAACTAACACCTCATTAAGAAAATAAAATGCTCCTTTCCACATTGGCATGAGAGAGCACCAAGCCACGTGGGGTGTGGGAAGGATCTGTGTGGGAGGGGCCAGAGTGTCCTGCTCATCTTCTTCACTTAAAGGAACCCTTGCGCCCAGGGCCTTCAAACCTGCCCACTGTTCCCTAAGGCATCTGGTGGATTTGGAAGTTTGTACAAGAAATTGGAATTTCCTACTATCCTAAAAGACTGGAGACTTTGGACAGATACTATCACATATTTATTTTGCTCCCATTATAAGCATGTTTATTGAAGAATATATTACACTCAAGTTTCCACGGTTGCATCTGTTTAATGCTCCATGATATCATCATTTCTTGTTCAGAAAGGCCCAGCCAAACATTTCTAGTAGGACTCAAGTGCTAGGCATTATTCCCACGGCAGATACCTGTGCCCTAGTTTTTCAAATGAAGTGCGAGAGTGCTTTTTAAGACCATGTGGACTAAGGGGATTGCATTCAAAGGTTCAGAAGGGAAAGAGACATACTTATGTGCTTTAGAAAATAGTTAATTTAGGGGAAAAAGTGCTTTGCTGATTCAATGTCTTTCAAAAGGCTGAATTCAAATCAATTCCACAAACATTTACTGAGTACCTACTCATCCGGGAGACACAAAGATAAATTATCTTCATCTCAGATGTGTTCATTTTCACTGCTCCACATCATTGTCTGTAGATCCTTTCATTTATTTTGGTTGTATTAGCTAATTAATTAGCTAACTTTAGGCACATGGATATTTTCTCATTAGGAAAATGGGTGCCATTTGGTGAAAGATGATCATTAACAAAATGATTTATGTTTACTCTAAGTGATTTTTTAAATGGCTACCCAAAGACAGTTCCGTAAATAAAAGGGGAGAACTTACTGTTTTCTATGATGGAATCCATTATTAAGGCAAATGTGGGAAGAAGTCATTATCTGCTGGACTCAAGTTTGGCTAACAACACCTTGAAAATCTTGGAGCTTTACGGGTGACCCAGAGGTACCACATCCTTCAGCACATACAGGGATCAGGACCACAATGCATGGGGTCCCTAGCTTTAGACCCTAGCACGGTTTAGATGCATTTGATAGAACAGAATTGCTTAAACTACTAAAATTTTTAAATTTTCTTTTAAACTAAGCTACAGTAAAATGTAAAAAGAAAGGTACACTTTTCACATCCTGAAGTGTCCGGTTCAGTTGAATAACAAGGCATGCCGAAGCCCTTGGCTCCACTTCAATCTAAACTATCTCACCCCAGAGGAAATTCCATTAACTGCTCTGGGTTATAAAAGTTCAACGAGCTCACCGTGCACGTGGCATGCCCATTGCCAACATTCTTTAGTAAGGTATTTTCCAAGTCCTTTCCCAGTCATGTTTCCATAATTGTGACATCGGGGACTAATCCTTCAGGACTAATCCTAATATTCCACACCTTGCAAAACACATGCAGAACTCTCTTGCCTTGAGATTTCTTGTTCTCTTAGGGCCCATAGTCCTGGAAGCGTTTTGCCATTTTTAGCAGAATTTTTAAAGTATGTATCACTATACTGGATAGTAACAGCTATTACATCATAGTGGCAGTTGGGCCTGCAGAGAATTCAGTGGACTGTTAACCCCTGAATCCTTTTGCTCCGGTGGTGACAGAGTGTGGATCAGAGCGATCACATCTGTGCCCTGCCCCATTCTGGCAACCATATTTACAACTTCCCAAGCTCTGAGACATGTTGCCCCCCACCCCCTTATACCGCCCCATTTTAAGAAGAAAATACTATACCGGCCCAGACAGAAGTTACTTGTCAGGGCCACACAAGGAGTTAAGGGCAGGTGTAGAGCTAGAATGTTATCTTCCTGAATTATAATCCTAGGACCATTCAATTATTCATTTTAATAGCTGGAGGAGAAATTGGAGGAAGCTATGAGAAGTTTTATCAAATACTTATGGGATGGTACGGAAGGAAAAAGGAGATGTCTTCCACGAGTCCCTGGTGGAAGGAGCTAGGACTAATGAGGTACAGTTCCAGCACCCCCATTTCTGAAAGGATATCTGAGGTCTTTACCAAATCTATGATTATGCCCTTGTCTAACTCCTGTGTGTTCTGTTCGGTCATTAAGAACCTGGGAGGCCTCATCAAGGGTTCAGTGGCTTCCAGCCTACAAGTAGAGGCCATTTCCCACTGGTTCAGAGAGTGGCCCACAGGAAGAAACTCGGAGATCTTGGCCAATAGAGAACTTCATGGGATTTTAGATCTGATGCGATCTGTAGAGTTTATCTGCTCCAAGTTACATCATTTTAAGGATGAAGAAACCCAGGCTCAGAAAGTTGGTACAAATAGCCCAATGCCAGACAGTAGCTAATAGCAGTGTTGAGATGAGAATTCATATCTCCCGACATCAAGCCTCGCGGTCTTTCCAGTTCATCCATGAGTCAGTTTTTATTTATTTATTTATTTATTGAATATCAGTCACATGACACATACCTAGAGGCTGGAGAGCCAAGATCAGAGGGAACATCATGACAGACCAGGCCCACTCTCATGGTGCATATATTCAGAAGGAAGGAGACACCCCGTTTCAAATAAATGAAGTAGCTGAACTTAATCAAATGATTTTATTCTTAAAGTCATTAAAATACGTCACTTTCCCCTCTTTTGTTTCAGGGGTGTAGAGATTAAACAAATGTAAGTGTTTATGTGGTTTTAGTGATAAGCCCCATGTGCTTTCATTGACTTTCTGTTTTATGTTAAAACGTCAGAATCCCAAAGTAAACTGCATATTGTATATTGTTGGATATGTACTTCACTGGTACGCAGCCCATGTCTTCGGGCACCATTGTGTCAATTCCAACCTCTGTGAATGAAATGTTGTATGTGTTGATGTATTTAATAGATGTAACTTAATAAATTGGCAATCAAAGCCACAAATTTTAATAATTGAGTCCATCTTTTGTTCACCTGTTTATTTTTTCTAAATTAAGATCTCTCAGTGGTAACCTCTTGGGGTTTTAAAAATGCATCTAGTTCTCCTTGTACTTGAATGCAACTTTTTTTCATAGGTTATAATAAGTCTTATAGCAAATTGACTGAACCTTCCCACACTGTGCCACTGGTCAGATGAAGGAAAGGAGAGAAGAAGGGAATCTACTACAGTTCCTTCTATGAATTAGGAGACTCTGTAGTTAAGTGGCCTACACTCCTACCTAGCAACAAGAGAAAGAGAGGCCAAAGGGTGAAAAGTTACCACTTGATGGAGCCAGAATTTGGATCCAGGTTTCTCTGACACTGCACCCCACTGCCTCTCATGCAAACAGTAATGAGCCTGAATCAAAGGGGCTCAACTCATCCATCTCTTTCCATTTTCCAGGACAGCACCTGGAGTCAGTACTGACGCTCAACCCATATTAGATTGGGACTGTATTAAATTGTTATGTCTGCAGGTCAAAAAGAGTCACATAAATTTCATGTGTTTTCATCTAATAGCTTTAGGTAAAAATCAGACACAGATTAAGATAAAAGAGGGTAAGCTTACCTCCAAAACATCAGCCTCAACAAAACATCAGTGGGAACCAGAGAGTATATTGATTGATGCCTTTCCTAAATTCACTTTTCTCATTTAGCTTGTATTCATTCCTAGGAGTGATTCGCATGGAACATTTTTTACACTTATGGAGAGAAATGAATTGCTTGCCCTGAATTTATTAAAAGCCAATTATATATAAAAGTCACAGTGCCGATTCTCCAGACAAAAACTATTCTTCATCGACTCTAGCTCAGCAAAAACAACTTTTTCAATCAACACTCAAAAGGACCCTCCATACCTCGGTGCTCTGGAGCAAGGAAACAAAACTAGCAAACCGTCTCTACTGACGTTCTGTCAGGGTGGCCAGGAGCATGCCTGAGTTAATTGGTTAGATGTGATTCTGATTGGCTGATGCTTATGGCACACTGGTTGTTAGATATTTTGACAACTATCTCTGTTTACATTTCTTCCACTCATACATACACACCCCCAAATAATAATAGCAATCAGTATCATCAATAATGTTCCAGGGTAGAACTACAGAAAACACAATAGACCTGGATGAAAAAGGTAGACCTACGTTTCAGGCCCAGGTCTGCCAACTGGCAAAGTCTGAGCCCTCGGGCTCACCCCTTCATGTCTATAAACCTGTTTCCTCCTCTGAGAATCAGGAGCAGAGATGAATGAAATGAACTAAAGCCCCTTCCATTGGCAGTTTAGAAATAAGTCTCAAGAATGCTGTCTGTGCTTGACTTTCAAATGAGCTTCCCTTTTTCAGATATGGGGGAGGAGGGAAGAAGAGGGTTTCTCCAAGAGAAAGCAAAATTCCCCATGTACCTGTTGCTGCTAATCTCTCCGGCTGGCTCACGGGGACTTTTCACCCCCTCAGTGCAGGAAACAAAACGGTAACTGGAATCAAGAGGTAAACTCTGGGGTTGATGAATCCTGTTCCCTTGTAACAGCTGTCTCCTTTACCCCTCTGCTCACTCAGCCCTTGTGACTTTCACTGGGTTTGGTGTACACCCACCATTCCATGTAAGCACGGGCAGCACTCATTCAACTGATATTTAATAAGCACCCTTAATAAGCTCATGTCAGTAAAATGGGCATGGCTATTGGGCTCACCAAGCGTCTGCACTATTGAGTTGAAATTGTGATGGGGTACAATAAAGGAGTTAATAAATAAAAACACATTGTGATAAGCAACTTCAAGGAAACAAACAGGATGTAAAGATAGAGAACATCAGAAGGGACTCCTATTTTATATGGGTGACTCAGTGTGTTTGATTTCATTGACATTTGGACTTGTGACTCCACAACACTATTATTGACTGAGGGCAGGTGTGACTCACTCAGCAGGTACTGCTGATGACTAGAACCATCAAGAGCAAAGAACAAGATGCCTGAGCACTGGCCAGCAGCCAGCTGTCCCTGAGCCAAATCAAATGAGTTACACCTTGGACTCTTCTGGCATGGCTGGGAATAACCACCTCACCAATCCCTGCAGCTCCACTCCACACTCTCAGATGGGAAACATTTCCTCTGTGGCCACTTTGTGGGGATCTAGAATCCCTTTCGGCACTCCCTGCTGTTTTTCAGGAATGACATCCGACTAGACCTTGTTTCCCTCTGTGCTAAGGAACTCTCCCTGCTTTCACCCTTTCACTAGGGTGAAATTTTCTGACACCACAGAAAAATTGCTGGCTTGTATCCCTTCTCCCAAGAGTTCCATGGGGAGGAGTCTAGGGTTTGGATGACAATACCTATTTTACAGAGAAGAAAACGGAGGCTCAGAGAAGAAACCATCATGCCTAAGAATTCACAGGAATAAAAGGAATCACGTCTGATCAACCCCAGACTATGTGCTCCAACCCATGATGCTTCCCTAGACGGTATGGCCCATGAGCAAAAGGATCAGAGATGCCCCACTCTGGGAGTTCACAGAGCAAAAGTCAATCCCAAGTGTTTGTGGGTTTGATGCAGGCAGGAACAGAAAAGTAAGGCCCAAATGCATTGAGGTTCTGGGATATTTTGCCTCTTCATGTATCCACAGTCACTAGCAATTCAGAGGCATCACACCATCTTCCACCAAATGTCCGAAAGCAGAACCTGAGGCCAACTTAAACTGGTCACTCTCCATTATCACCAACATTTAATCACTCACTAAGGCTGACCCCATCCTTTTTTACTGCAACAACCTCCTCACTGGCCCCTTGTCCCACGTGCAGCCCACTCCAGCCCATCTGCTGCACAGCAGCCTGAGTGGTCTTATATAACACACTGGACCATATACGGCATGGGGCAAGAGTAGGTCTGCAGTTGTGAGTACACACACACATAAACAGACACACACACACACACACAAACACACACACACACAAAGAAAACGAGGCTATTCTTGTATTAATACTTATTAACTATTGCATTATTTCCCATACAAACGAAGGTCAACCTACTTTTGCCCCACCCTGTAGTTCTGCTTCAAAATGGTTTAGTAGCTTCCTATCCCTTTAGAGGGAAAATCCAAGCTCCTGAACTTGGCAATTAACAGCTTTCCTGATTCAGCCCTTATCAGTCTCTCTCCTTCAACAGGTGTCTAATCCCCTCATGTGATAGGCAGTAGTGTGCTGGTAAATGTTTAATAACTAGCTCTCCAACATAAAGTTATGACTTATACCATTTGCCAATATCTGTGGTATAAATATTTCCACCATGACCAATTTCTGGCAGCCAATGTGTTGCCACTGAATGGGGAGTTGGAAGGAGGTGTGTAGTAACACCCCATTACATAATATTTTGATCACACAGATGCAATAAAAATAAATAACCTTAAGAGGGTAGAGAAAAGTAAAATGTAGTTAATAATAAGGAAGCAGCAAATTTTGAGTATGTATTACCTTTGCCTTAATATAATTTATTTTAATGTAAGTTCACATAATTTAATGTTTAATCATGGCCATGTTTAATGACCAGCTCATAGAATTTCTAAAAAGTTAACATTCAGCTCTTGAAGGTAGGTACATACTGCCCACAGCACCATTGGCTAAGGCATTGCTTTTTTACAGTTTTTTGTTTACTTTTTACTCTGGGGAGAACACCTGCTCTCCCCCTACTTCATGGTGAACTCCTATTTGTTCATCAAGACTTGGTTCTGGTATCACTTCCTCTATGAAGCCTTCCCTGAATGACCTACCCAGGAGCTGCCACACACGTCAGCACCCAGGCCCCTACCTCAGATTCATTGTCTGCTTGTCCATCTTCCCTCCATTAGATGGTTTTTATTCACTCTTGGGAACTAGAATCAAGTGGATGATAATAGATGCTTATGGAGCAAGCTATTAAACAGAATTTCAAATGTAGAGTCCCTTCCTGTTAGCATGTCTCCCAATGTCCAATTGAAAATTATGTTTGTCAGTGATTTATGATAGGAAATTAATTATTATAGGACTTACCCAATCTTATCTATCTCCAAGGATCCTGCCCAGAGCGAAAACAGGCTTTTAGCCTGACCTGTGGTGGCGCAGTGTATAAAGCATCGACCTGGGAACACTAAGGTCGCCAGTTCAAAACCCTGCACTGGTCTGGTCAAGGCACATATGGGAGTTGATGCTTCTAGCTCCTCCCCCCTTTCTCTCTCTCTCTCTCTCTCTCTCTCTCTCTCTCACTCTGTGTCTCCTCTCTAAAATGAATAAAACAGGCTTTTAGTCGGGGCTGGAAGCAGGTTGAAACAAGTGGGAGGGGAAGGTTCCAACCAAAATCTCCAAAATAGGTTTTTAACATTTATGTTTTTGTAGAAATGTAAGTTCAGCTGCCACCCACATCCCCACTCTAAACCAACATTCTCTAGCAAGAAGAAGAGAAGAAATCAGAATGGCAAGAAGCTTGACCAACCAAACAGCTAATCCCAGAGCTTGTTTTGAAATTGATCTGGAACTAACTAGAAGAGAGGACCCCTCAGCCACAAAACAGAATCAGGTGGCCACTTTTCATTGACTCATTTTATTCAATTCTCCCAATAGTTTTATCAATCAGGACTTGTTATCTCCATTTCACAGCTGAACAAACTGAGGCGTGAAAAGGGCCTGTGACTCCACCAGGGCCTAGAGGAAATGAGCTGGAGAGTTAAGATTTGAACGGAGGTCTGGCAGATTGCTGAAACCATGCTCCTCTATAGTTTTTTGTAAGTCAATCATATGCCTCAAAAAAGGGGTTTTTTTCTTGGCCCTGGAAGGCTGGCTCAGTGGTAGAGTGTTGGCCTGGCATGTGGAAGTCCCAGATTCAATTCCCAGCCAGGGCACACAGGAGAAGCACCCATCAGCTTCTCCACCCTTCCCCCTCTACTTTTTCTCTATCTCTCTCTTCCCCTCTCACAGCCAAGGCTCCATTGGAGCAAAGTTGGCCCAGGCACTGAGGATGGCTCAATGGCCTCTGCCTTAAGCGCTAGAATGGCTCAGGTTGCAACGGAGCAATGGCCCAGATGGCAGAGCATCTCCCCCTGGTGGGCATGCCGGGTGGATCCTGGTCAGGTACATGCAGGAGTCTGCCTCTCTGCCTCCTGCTTCTCACTTTAGAAAAATACAAAAAAAGGGAGGGGTATTTTTCTTAAATGCTCTTACCTACTAAAATATACTGCTCCTTTCTCTCCTGGGGAGAAAAAGAAAGAAGAAAGAAATAAAAAAAGAAAAGAAAGGCAGGCAGGAAGACAGAAAGAAAAGAATGAAGGAGAGGAGGGGAAAAAGAAGAAAAAGAAGAGGAGAGAAGGGAAGCAATATTTACCCTTAACACATTGAACCTAACCTAGTAGATAGGTATGTAAAGAAACTGAGGCTTAGAGAGCTTAAGGAAACTGACCACTGACGAACTTTTCATAAGTAATAGAATTCAGTTATAGAGACCTCCTTCCTTCCATGTTCCACATTTCTGACCTGATAAAATCTTCTACACCACTTCCCCTTCCAGCCACTCCTAGGAAATGGGTTAAATAGAAATCACTATCACAGCATCAACCTAAAAGAGTGTAAGTCAGTAGAAAATTGCCCCAGAAGGATCGGGCTAATCATCAGGATTATTCGAGAAGACAGGAAGGTAGCCCTGATTGCATCAGACAGATGCTCTAAGCATGTCCCATGGCTTCGCAAAATGAAGAAGGAAGCTGAGAAGAGAGTACTGAAAGATTTTGGACATTTCTCTGTGCTTCCCCCATAGTCCTCCAAAGTGAATCTCAAAAGGTTAAATGTGGTTTCATCACAATGTGGGTGTCAATTTCGTAAAGGAGGGAAGAAGAAGTCATTCATTGGGGAACTTAAGCCTTCTTTCCACAAAGGTATGTTGAGTGAACTCTGGGACCCCATTCAGAACCACAGACAGAAGAAAATGAAGCCCATGAATTACAGCCTGCAAAGGCCCAAACCAGAGACATAGGATGTATGTATTGCTTTACCGTGTGCCCTCAGCCAGGTCGCTTACCAAAATTATTGTACATGCATTCAACTAACATCAGCATCTAGTTCTAAGCACTACCTTAAGCTTGAGGGAAACAAAGACAAAGACGATATTGGAACTTTCTGTTCTAGCCATGCAGAGTCATGGCTAAAGAACTTGCCTTCTTGTCATAACACCTATAAAACAGGATGAAATATATAAAGCAACTGCTTGGAGACATCAAACAACAGACCACAGAGGGCTGTGATCCTTGAGAGAAGGGAAGCATATGAGATGCCCTCCACAATCACCTCGCAATACTCTTAGATTTCTATCTACACAGTTTCCAAACAGTGGCCCGGAAAAGTGGAGCCCAAAAGGAAAGCAACAGTCTTACAAGGAAGAGGAGACACCATGTCAGTTTTGGGGATTTCTGAAGCAGCTAGAATTTGTGGGGAATGCTACAGAAATGAAGGCTGCTATGCAGAGAAGCTGAAGAAAACTTTCGTGCAAGTCCTTGTGGTTGAATATTACACTGTGCAAGTTCAGTAGCATCACAGGTAAGAACCCCAGGAGGGCAAAGAGCCGAATGGAGATTGCATAGGTCACATACTACTGGGATAAGTTGGATTTCTGACTAGCCAGAGTAGAGGCAGATGACTGTGGGCCCAGGCATTCAGCCGAGACTCTAGAGAGGACATGTTCAGGAATCGGCTAAACATTGGTAAACATTATTCTCATCTTAACAAGCCCCTAGAACAAGCCTCGACAGGATCAAAAATACCAGGGGCGGGGGAACTCATCATCTTCCAAAGGTTGAGAAAAAAACAATCCAAGCTCTCAACACATAGCATTCACCATACCCATCATACAATAAAAAATGACTACACATTGAAAAAAATCAGGAAAAATGAAATGCATAACCAGGAAGAAAAAGAAATCATTGAAACATACCCAGAGACAGCAGGGTTATTGGATTTAGGGGACAAGGACTTTAAGTAGCTATAGTATAATAAATATGTTCACAGTTTTAAATGAACAGCAGGACATTACAAGTGAATATCTAGGAACTTTCAGAAAATAATGGGTAACTATAAATATAATCAAAAGAAAACTCTAGCACCTTGGCCAGTTAGTTCAGATGGTTAGAGCATCATTTAATATACGCCAAGGTTGTAGGTGTGGTCCCCAGTCAAAGCACACACAAAAATCAACCAATGAATGCATAAATAGGTGTAACAGCAAGTCAATGTTTTTCCCTCTGCGTCTTTCCTTTCTTCTCTTTCTCTTAAAAAAAAAAATCAATAATTTTAAAAAAGGAAAATAAATCTCTAATTTAAAAAAGAAAATAAATTGTAACAATAAAAAACATCACACCAAAAATTTTTAAATTTACTGATGTGTTTAACCACATATACATTACAGAAAAAAATTATTGGTGAATTTGAAGACAGGTCAATAGAAATTATTTAAACTAAGGCATACAGGTAAAAAATACTGAAAAATATTAATAGAACCTCAGTGACCCAAGGGACAAAATCATGTTCAGCATATGCTTAATTAGAGTCCCAGAAAGAGAGAAAATAAAAATGAAGTAGGAAAATATACATGAATAAATAATAGCCAAAATTTCCAAATTTTATGAGAAACAATCACCCTTAGACCCAAGAAACTCAATAAGCCACTAGCAGGATACAATCTTTTAAAAGCAAAAGAAAAAAAAAAAGCTTATTATATTTAAATAAATGAAGCAGAGAAAGATTTTTTTTATGTCTGGGTAATAATTTTTTAATTTTTATTGAACTGATTGGGGTGACATTTGTTAATACAATTATATAGGGTTTTGTTTTTTTTTTTTTGGCAGCACAGCGATCTATTTTATTTCCTCTTTGTGTATTCATAGAAACAATCTTTTTTTGACTGTTATTATTCCAGCTTTACATAATTTATATAGTGTGAGGAAGAAATTTTTTTTTATTAATTTTAATGTGGTGACACCAATAAATCAGGGTACATATGTACAATGAAAACATCTCCAGATTATCTTATCATTCAATTGTGTTGCATACCCATCACCCAAAGTCAAATTGTCCTCTGTCACCTTCTATCTGGCTTTCCCTGTGCCCCTCCCCTTCTCCCTCTCCCACCCTCCCTTCCCTCCCCCCATCCCGTAACCACCACTCTCTTGTCCATGTCTCCTAGTCTCACTTTTATGTCCCACCTATGTATGAATTCATGCTGTTCTTGGGAGAACATATTCGACAGCACATCGGATAAGGGGTTAATAACCAAAATTTATAAAGAACTTATAAAACTCAACACCAGGAAGACAAACAATCCAATCAAAAAATGGGCAAAAGAAATGAATAAAGTTTCTCCAAAGAAGACATACAGATGGCCAAAAGACATATGAAAAAATGCTCAACATCACTAATCATTAGAGAAATGCAAATTAAAACCACAATGAGGTATCACCTCACACCAGTCAGAATGGCACTCATCAGCAAAACAACACAGAATAAGTGCTGGCGAGGATGCGGAGAAAAGGGAACCCTCCTGCACTGCTGATGGGAATGCAGTCTGGTGCAGCCACTGTGGAAAACAGTATGGAGATTCCTCAAAAAATTAAAAATCGAACTGCCTTTTGACCCGGCTACCCCACTTTTAGGAATATACCCTAAGAACACCATAACACTGTTTGAAAAGAAGAAATGCGCCCCCATGTTTGCGGCAGCATTGTTCACAATAGCGAAGATCTGGAAACAGCCCAAGTGTCCGTCAGAAAACAAGTGGATTAAAAAGCTTTGGTACATATATACCATGGAATACTACTCGGCCATAAGAAATGATGACATCGGACCATTTACAACAAAATGGTGGTACCTTGATAACATTATACGAAGTGAAATAAGTAAATCAATTATATAGGTTTTAAAGTTCACAATTCTATAACACATCCTCTGTATGGTATTGTGTGTTCATCACCCAAAGTCACGTCTCCTTATCCCCTTTACTCTCTTCTATCTCTCTCCTCCGCCTTTCCCTCCTGTAATCACCATACTGTTGTCTTTGTCTACGAGCTTCTTTTGTTTTTGTGTTTTTGTTTTGCTTAATCTCTTTATCTTTTCACTCAGCTTTTCAAAAGCAGTCAGAGAAAAAATACACATAACATGGAAACTATAATAGACATGGCATCTAACTTCTCAATAGGCAATCAAATAACATCTAAATTGCTAAAGGAAAAAAATATATCGACACAATTCTATACTGAGTGAAATTCTCCTTCGAAACTGAAGGGACAATAGAGGTTAAATCAAGACCCTACAGCCCTTCTATTAAAATCTCAGACAATGAGAGAGAGATGGTGATGAGTTTGCTGACCAACCATCCAAAGTATGATTTCTCCTCATTGTCCATCCAGAAATAGCTTTAGCCTACCAAAAAGTATCTCTGAAAAAAATACAAAAAACACATATTTCCTGGGGAATGATGAATATAGAGAGATTGCATAAAACACTTCTCATTCAGTGTTCCGGCTTATTATAATACAGAGAAAATCTCGACAAGGTGTTCATGAAAACAATGAAGTAAATGTGATACTGTCTCCAAGATCAGGGATCTTGTGTGTACTGAGGAATTAGGGTTCCCTTCTTAAAATAATCCAGAGAAATTCACAAGGAAAGTTTTCCTATGACTGACAACATATCAACACAAAGGACCTATGGGCTTAGTGTCATTTTAGATGGCCAATGCATTCAGTTTGTCCATTTGATCAATATTTGTTAAGTATTTAACCTTGTGGCAGGAAGTGTTCTATATGCGTTGGGCCCCAGGTGGGACAAAAGTAGCTTTATAGTTTTTCATATGGAAAATAATATAATAATTAATAAATAGTAATACAGGGAGAATAAACTCTGTTTTGTGTACTCACAAATGTAAACCTACTTTAGCCCCACCCTGTGTAGCATTAACAACATAGACAGGGGCTCTGCTCTTGAGAAGCTTGTATTCTAGTGGCTGGGGAGGGAGACTTTATTAAAAACATGATTTGGGTAGTACACATGCTACATAGGGCAACAGGAGCGGTGGAGAGGGTGATGGGGTGGGGACAGAGATCCTAAGCAGGGAGATTATGCTGATAATTCTAAAATAAATTTTAAAAAATGCATCAAGCAGGATGGATATTGCTTGCAGAGATTTTAATTGTACTGCTAGAACTCATCAAGTATCCCCAACTGATGGAGTTGAGCATCTAAGTCCCAGGACTAACCCCTTGGGTGGATCAGAGCCCTTCCTAATTCTATAGCCAATGGACCACTAGTGGAAGCATTTTAAAATCCAGAAACTCAGAATCTGGATGTCTAGAACAAGTTGGTGCAGATTCCTTCAAGTTTGACGGTCTTGCTACTCAGGTACCAGTAGACTCTTCAGAAGCTACCATGCAGCTTTTGACCACAAGTCTCAGCAGCAGCTCTTTCTTGGGACTCATGCATTAAAAATTCTTCAGTTAATGTAGCTCAGCTGCAGCAATATACAAGCGCTCTTCAAAGAATGAGTGAAAGGACTAGATCCTACTGCTCCCAGCAGCCTGCAATGAGTTTACCACGGTCTCAGATGGCCCATTGAGACCACCCCTCTCATCCACACTTTCATCAGTAACTTATCAAAGTAGTTCAACCCATTGGTCACTCCTTAGCAGACCTTTCCCTCATCATTTTACAGATACCCCTGAATCTCTTCATAGCACCTTGCACAGTTTCTTTTTATGCTTGTGAGGCAGAACATCTGCCTTTTCCCTGCTGCATCCCCGCACCTAGCACAGTGCCCTGAAGACAGTGGGTGCAGAATGCAAACGTGTTGGATGAAGGAATACTCAACGGGAAAGTAGCTTACTGCAAGGAAGACATTTAGATACGTGCATTGAGTAGCATTATAGTTTATAATTATAGCGAGTCTATAAGACTTTTAATTTTAAGTTGAAATTGAGGTATAAAAATATAAGCATTCTACAAAGGACATTAATTCTAGTCCTGAGATGTATGTACTAAAACTATGAAACATTTTAAAACATTGCAGCTTAAAATTTAACAAAAATAAGGTCTTTAAAACCAGGATATAGCTATATTTTCTCCTTCTTAGTAGAGAGCTCCTAAATGCTGAATTTTATTTTGGTAACCTTAAGAATTTTAATTTGTATCTGACAGAATAACGACAGTTAGTGAAATTGAGAGCAGAGGAATATAATGTTTTGAATGAAAATAAACCTTGACTCAAGCAAAGCCTTGGTGAAGATGCAGAGAACTGAGAGGGTGTGACAGAGAAGGAGCCCCAGGAAAGGATCTCCAGGTTTTCTTGACATTTGTAACAGTTTGAATAGACTAGAGGACCAACACACGCATCCACTCAGCACACACATACACGCACTCTCTCGCATGGGGGCCTCTTGTGATGTTGTGATGACATAAACAAACTTATAAGCATCATCTGGGAAGGAGGGCAGGGGGGTGGGAAAGTTTTCTCATAAGCAATCAGAATGCTGATTGGAAGTTAATCGCACTAGGTATTTTAATGGGCAAGACAAAATATAAACATGCAATTATATAATGCCTGTTGGAACTTCTCATTTTCTTAAAACACTATTAATATTGTCTTTATTTGGTGTCCCGCTTTTGCTCGTTTCTGTTTGGGACATAAAAATACTTAAAAGGGGATAATGAAGGCAAAATAAACCATTTAAAATACACAAAAACTAAGAGACTTCACCAACAGATCTGCACTCAAAAAATTGGGTTTAAGGGAAATGATGTCACAGCAAATATCTACACAGAGGAACAGAAGCACCAGAAATGTCAAATATAAGAGGGAATAGAAAAGAAATCTTACCTAATTTGCTAATCTTTTAAAAGACAATGAACTATTTTAAGTAGAGGTTGGCAAGCTACCAGCAGCAGACCAAATCTGGCTTGCCACCAATATTTGTACGGTGCACAAGGTAAGAATGGCTTCAACAGTTTTTTAAAAGAAGAGTAGGAGAGCGAGAAGTTTCAACTCATAGTTGCTTCACCCCAGCTGCTCATTGCTTGCCCTACGTGTATTGGCCTGGCAAGCCTGGGGTTTCAAACAAGCAACCTCAGCGTTCCAGGCCGATGTTCCACCCACTGCACCACCCCAGGTCAGAAGAATGGCTCCAACATTTTGTAATGTTAAATGATTGAAAATAAATCAAAAGGAAAAAATATATAATATAATGCTATAATAAAAATTTTCCAGAATATGTGAAAAATTATATGATATTCAAATTTCGGTGCCCATAAAAATCGTTTATTAGTACACAGGCCCATTTGCCTAGGTAGGTAGCATCTATGGCTGCTTTTGCACAAGAGGAGCCAATTTGAGTAGCCATGGCAGAACCCATATTCATGGCTCTTACCACCTCTCACTGCCATGAGGGAAACTACAGATCGCAGTGATGCAGTTATATATAACTTAACAGCATTTTGAGCCTCATACTTCTTTTTATTGTTACCAGTACAAATCCATAATGTTGAAACAAAATAAAACATAAGAAGAGAAAAGGACGCATTTTTATTTCACAAAAGAGAAAATGTCTCGCATTAGGGCCATGTGATGCAGGAATTATTTTATCTGTATATGGCAATGCGGTGTGGATTAGGCAATGGTACTACAGCTGTGCTCAAAGAATACACTGTATGTCAACATCACCAAGGAAGCATTTGTCACGGAATTTCCAATTCATGGGGTAGCAATGGTCAGAAAACTCTAGAAATTGAAAATAAAATACCTCATTGCTGTGTAATTTCTTCTCAAAAATACGTAAATAACAAAAAGGAAGCTGCAATCAAAATATGTTTCAAACAAAATATGTTTGAGTGGCTCATTTAGCCAAGGAAGGGGAGCCGTTTACCAATGGTGAGTTAATTAAATCATGTTTCAGCAGCTAACGCAATGTGCTCGGAGCCCAGAAAATAAACTTGCTTAAGATTGTTTACCTTTTGGCAAGAACAGTTGCTCAAAGATTTGGGACATTGGGAGGAATATCAGTAGTCAATTAAAAAACAAGGCAAAATGATTTATGTTTCTTGGCTATTGATGAGTTGACAGATGTTACCAATGCTGTTCAGTTGCTTATTCGAGAAGTCGCTGCCAAATTTGAAAAGAATGAACAGTTGGCCTCCATGAGTAGACTTTATGAAACAACTCCAGGTAAGAATATTATCTACGATGTTGAGAAAACACTACTTAAGTACAGTTTAAAGAGGAGTCTGCCCAGATGTGTTATAATTGATGGTGGTAAAAATGTGTGTGGAGCAGGACTCTTAGTTGGACAAATGTACAAATCTTGTGAAAATGTAAGGTGTTTATTCATTATATTATTCACCAGTTGGTAGTTCTCAGAATATACTTACATTTATTGTATGTTATTAAATCAGTAGCATCAACGGTGAAGTTCATTCACTCCTATGGGAAAAAAGTTCCATGTTGGTTCTATAAATTTTTGTCAAAAGTAAAAGTGACTATCTTTTTTTTTTTCCAAGTGGGAGGAGGGGAGACGGAGAGACAGACTCACACATGTGCTCCAACGGAACCCATCCAGCTCTGCCCATCTGGGGCCATGCTCACAACCAAGCTATTTTTAGCACCTGTGGCGGAAGCTCCACAGAGCCATCCCCAGTGCCCAGGACAATGTGCTCGAACTAATTGAGCCGTGGCTGAGGGAGAGGGAGAAAGAGAAAGAGAGAGAAGGGAGAGGAGGAGGGGTGGAAAAGCAGATGGTTGCTTCTCCTGTGTGCCCTGACCAGGAATCGAACCCGGGACAGTCACACACAGGGCTGACACTCTACCACTGAGTCAACTGGCCAGAGCCAAAAGTGAATATCTTGACTTGCCCTGCTACATAGCAGTTGGATGTTTTAGCAGGACTAAACATTTATTGCAAAATGTTTTATAAGCTTGTCGATGAGACTGAAACTTTTCTGAAGAAGAGCGTGACTCAATCAGTATTATCAAACACTTAAATGGCTTCAGAAATTAGCTTTTGCTGCAAACTCAACAATATTTCTTGTTCGGTGCATCCTGAAATTACAAGGCAGCACAGTCTGACTTTGCGAAACACATACCGCAATGAAGTCATTTGGCTACAACTAGCATTGTCTGAATCACAAATAACATCAAGCTGCTTTTATGCACTAACCGAGCTGTCAAAAATTAAAACAAAAAGCGAAAGCTCAACATTCCCACGCAAATGTGCAGCATGTGTGTTTGTAGCTGAAACTCCAGTTTCCAGCAGTGTTTCTCACTCCTGATGTAAGTGCAAAGGTAATGTCCATACTTCCAAACCCATTCAGCTGGGCAATTGAGGAGCCTCTTCCTCATTTTCAGTTGCAAGGGGTATATCTGCTTTGCAAGGGCTTATTGAAAGAGAAGTACCGAGAGACGAACCCAATAGATTTTTTGAATTCCTTCTGGGTGGTAAATGGTGAGTATGCTCAGTTACAGACATATGTTCAAGATCTGGCATCAGGATTCTGAGTACCGATCCAGGTAGAAAAGAAGGAAAAAATTTCTCTTTCAAAAGGAAAATACAGAAGATCTCATTACAGATCACCATTCACAGAGGAACGTTAGCAATTGAATTTTATAATAGAGTGAACTACCTCTGAACTCTATTTACGTAAATGTTATCCCTCGAAAAGAGAATTCCATCCCTCACATCAGTAGATCTGTATTATAAAATATATATACTCAATATTTTGAGTTTTGTAAATAAAAAGTTGTGGGGATTTATTTTCTCTCTTGTTTTTATGAGAAACTAAATATCTGATTTTGCCTCCTGGCCTATAAGGTGTAAAATATTTACAATCTGACTTTTTACCAGAAAAGTTGGCCAGCTCCTGATCTACCCTGAAAAGTGCTAAAGAATGTTTAGAGAACTTGAAGACCATAAAATGTGGAAGAAACTTACTGCTCCTTGGATCAGACTACCAGATACTGTTAAGGTGTCATTTCTCTCTATTATTGATTGATAAATCAATATAATAAGCCAATCAAAAGCCCATATTCTTTGATAGAAATCAATAGATTAATTTTTTTTTTTTACAGGGACAGTGAGAGAGTCAGAGAGAGGGATAGATAGGGACAGACAGACAGGAACGGAGAAAGGTGAGAAGCATCAATCATTAGTCCTTCGTTGCCGTCACAACACCTTAGTTGTTCTTTGATTGCTTTCTCACATGCGGGCCTTCAGCAGACCGAGCACCCCCTTGCTGGAGCCAGCGACCTTGGGTCCAAGCTGACAAGCTTTTGCTCAAGCCAGATGGGTCCACGCTCAAGCTGGTGAGCTTGGGGTCTCGAACCTGGGTCTTCCGCATCCCAGTCCTACACTCTATCCACTGCGCCACCACCTGGTCAGGCTAGATTAATTTTAATGCATTAGAAATTACAAGGGACTTAGAGTATACAACACAATCTAACATAAGAATAGATGAATAGGCCCATGGAATAGAATAGAGTGTAAAAATACTCCCACATTTATACTTTCCATTGGCTTTTTATAAAAGACCACATAATTCAAAGGGGAAAGGAAAGTCTCTTCTATAAATGATGATAAAATTATATATGCATCTGAAAAATAATAACTTGCTTCATATGCATCAAAAAGTTATCTGAGATGAGTCATAGTTCCAAATAGAAAAACTAAAAGTAAAAAAGACATATCTTCCCAACCTTGGGCAGGCAAAGATTTTTTTAGACTGTACACAGGAAATGATAACCGGGAAGGAAAAAACAGTAAGTTAGACTTCAGAATATATAAGGAAGTCTTAATAAAAATAAATCAGACAACCCAAGACAAATGTAGGCTAAGACTTAAAGGTATATGTCACTAAGGGTGACCAACAAACATGTGGAAAAGTGCTTAAGAGCATTAGTCATTAAGATAATACAAATAAAACCACCACGAGAAACCACAACACTCCCACGAGAATAGTTAATACTAAAAACACTGGGCACACCAAGTTTTGTCAAAGATACAGACTAATTGTAACCCTCACACACTGGTGGGGGAGTGGGAAATGGTTCCACCCCATTAGACAACTGATGGCAGTTTCTTAGAGTTACGTCATATGTCTACCTGTGTGTGACCCAGTAATTTCACTCTTAGTGAAATTTTCAAGAGCAATTAAAGTATATATACCCCTAAAAAATGTATTGAGAAGACAGCCATAATAGCCAAAAGCTGGGAACAACCCAAATGTCCATCGACAAGAGAATGGATAAACAAACTGCAGTATATTCATACAATAGGATGCTACTCAGCATGTGACCACACGCATGGATCTCAAAAAGATGATGCTGGGTGGAAAAGCAAGATATGAAAGTGTACGTACAGCACAAGTCCATTTATGAGCAGTTGTAAAACAGGCCTAACTAATGCACCGTGATAGAAATCAGAAAAATGGTCACCTCTATGAAACATAGAGCTATGAACTGACTGAAAAGAGAGAATAAGAAACTTTCTGGAATGATATAAATGTTCTATACTTTGATATGGATGCCAGCTACATAGTTTTTGAATTTATCAAAATTCCAATAAACTGTACACTTGAGATTTGTGAATTTCACTGTCTGTAAATTACACGATAATTTAAAAAGAAAAGAAAGAAGAGCTTGACATTGCCTTAAGAGGGTCACACTCCAATCTGAAAATTTTTTCAGGACACGCATGGAAATCTTCCCTATTATCTCTCCATTCCACCCATTTCAACAACAATCACATCTCTCCCCACTAGGTGAGGCTCTACCACTGCCAGTTGCCTTCGAACCAGGTGCTCAGTCCACAGTCTGACCTCTCCAGAGAGTCTCTGCACCTCACTCAGTGACTGATCTGAGATAAAAACATTCCAGTGTCGCTCTGCATTGCCCTTAGGATGAAGTCCACCTCCTTCCTCCCAGACGTGGTCCTCTGTGATCTAGCTCATGCACACCTGTTCCTTACCTCCCACCACTCTCCCCTGGCAAACGGTCTCACGGTCCACTTCAGTTACTTATCTCTGACTTCCCGCGTTGCTTCTTCTGCTCTCAGTACTTTTCTGGTCTCCTGCCAGCCCATAGATCAGCATCAGGTGAATTGCAGAACCGTTCTCAGTGCCTGATTTCAAAGACCATTACAAAACCAAGGTGTCCAGAAAATGTAGATCGTTAATGATTTTTTCTGAAAAGTTTTTCTTTTTCTAGTCCATTAAAAAGTGGAGAAGTGAGCATTTTTCCCAACAAAGCCCCACTGTGATTGTAAATCTTAGAAAAAGTTCAACAAGGAAATATAACCTTGCGAGGTGGTGTTCGCCATGGTTATGTGTTTACTGTCTGGGGTTAAACTACTGGGGTCTGTCCTCTACTCTACTCCTCACCTGCTGAGTTACTACTGCAGGTAAACTACTCGGGAGCTAGAAGCTCAGAGGATGCATGACATGGGCAATGGCTTAAAGCAACGGCTTCTTCATAAACAAAATGAAGATGAGGACAGTTATGACTCCTTGTTCAATTACGAGAGTTAAGTGAGACCCCCACATATAAACTGCTTAGCACCCTCTACATTCTCCGTGATGTTACCTATGAACTGTTGCCTTTACGTCAGAATTCTATTTCTGCTGCCTGAACACTATGTATTGTTTTCATACCCTTCTCTCCATTTGTGCAAAATATTCAAGAAAAGAAAGTCAAAACTCTCTTGGGAACTCTATCAGCTAACAAAATGGTCTGAGTCAGCCTTTATAGGCAAGCCTGCATAGTTTTTTTTTTCTCTTCTGCTAATGTGAGCACATTTCTATCTTGTGCAGCCTGCCATGCAGACTCGAGACCATCAAAGCAAATTAATTTAAATGTTACTACAAGGGTGAAACAAGAATCCTGGAGAGAGTGAGATAAGCTACCAGGTACTTCTCCAGCCAAAAATACTAGTGTTATGAAATCATTAACCCCTCAGCTTCTGTAACAAAGTAGGACTTCAAAAAAGGTATTCATGATCATTTCATTATGTTGGCTCCCAGCCCTCCCTCTAGTTCCATTTCCACTGCAGACAATGCGCACGCACACGTGCTCACACACACACACACACACACACACACACACACACACACTGAAGATCTCATTTTGTTCTTCCTTACTGGGGACCAATCCCACAAATGAGAGGCCTCACAGTCTAATAGGTTTGTGTAGGGAGCAGAAAGACCCCACCTGCCAGTCTCGCTGCTTTTGCCCTTGCTTTGGGGGTTTAAAGGATACTCGAGGGAGTGCCAACCAAGTGGACGAATAAAACTAATTTGAAAGTGGGATCTAAGGATCTTTGTCCTCAGCGACATCCATTCTGATACAACAGAAACAAGAGTCAGAAGAAAAGCGCACCTTCCTTCTTCCTACAGAGCTTTGGTATTTCATTCCCTGAACATCTGATCACTCTGAGCCACTTGGAGCTCCCCCGCAAAAGCTCTTCAACTACTCAGTGCCTTTGCACGGGATGTTCCAAACTTCTGGAAATCCCTTTTTCACCTTCAACCCCATCCCTCCCTTAATCTCCTCTGGCTGGCTCTTACTAATTGTTTGGGATTCAGATGAAATGCCTCTTCTTCCAGGAAGCCTTCCCTGACTCCACTTGCATCACTTATTCATTTGCTGTGTTACTGCAGTGGCCTCTTTTTTTACTGGATCTTGAGCTGTGAGGACAGGAACTATGCTTGCTTCATTTCTGTGTCCCAGCGTCTGTCACATGGCAGGCACCCACTGTACATTTTGGAATATACATCTTGTTATTTATAGAAGTAAAGAGAAGCGACTGGGTCATGGCCACTTTCTGGTAAATTTTGTTCCGATGTGTTTTGCAAGACTGAAAAACGAGGACTCAAGGCTAGAGACTCTAAATGGCATTCATTATCTGAGGGCATCCCTTTGGATTAAATCTTAGATAATTAAACCCGTTTTTGATGCTTAGTACCTACAATGCATTTAGTAACTAGTTGTCTAACGATTAGCTACACAGATGATGCGAACAGCACTGCCAGGAAGTGAAGAACACTAAAGAAAGTGCTGGCTTGTAGAACTCAGGGTTCCAGTTCGCTCTGCATCATGGATCCACTGCTTGACCCTGAGCAAGTGTCATCCCCTGCCTGTCTTAGCCTTCCTTTCTGCACAGGGCAAGGGTTGGCCTGGAATACTGACTCTCAGACCGAGTTCCATGGAGCTCGGGGTGGCTAACACTAACTGGACATCGGGTGCTCTGCCACTGTCATGGGTGGGACACCTCACGTTGACTTGCTTTATATGTTCACATTCTGATATTTTATACAGACCATGGTTATACTCCTGGACAGGAGGAATAATCTGGAAACAATGAGATTAGATTCTTTCATTCAATAAACATTAGTTCAGCCCAACGCTGCCTTGGGCACTGGAGAGGTACGCAGGATGAAATCTCAGCCCTTGTGGAGTTTACATTCTTGGGTAGGAAGATATACAATTAAGAAATGACCAAAATAATTTTCAGAGAGTGTGTCCATGAAATAAGAAAAAGAATTCAGAGAACGCAATAGAGAAAGTTGCTTACGATTGTTCAATCACCTTTGATAAGGTTATTATTTGGATTGAGTAGTCAGGAAAGAACATTTTTGAGAAGTTGACATTTGAGCTGGGACCTGAACAAAGGAAAGAAGCCAGCCTTGTAAAGATCTAGGGGGAGAGCATCCCAAACAGAGAGAACAAAAGGTGCAAATGCCCTAAGGGGGTAAGAAGTTTCACATCTTCTAGCAACATGAGGACAGTGTGGTTGAACCAGGAGCTGGAGGGGGTGAGGAGGAGAAAAGAGTGGAGAAGGAGGGAAAACAAGAGAGGCCTCACGGGCCACAGCAAGGAGTTCAGAATAGATGAGCCTGATGGGCCAGATCTTTGGAAATAACCTTAGAAGACCAAGAAGCCCAGCCTGGTAAAACAGATCTAGAATTTTCCATGTAAACTAGAATAAAATTGAGGTTCTAAAAGGGACAAAATGTAAAAATCAAGGAGAGTGTGCTTTGACAAACGGCTTTCCAACACTTGTTTATTTAGTTTGCAAGAGAAGAGGCTCACCGTTAGCAATGAAAGCTTTAAGAACCAGGTTTTTCCTTTGGAAAAGTCAAGCTTTATTTCGCCCCCTGGAGTGCCTTTGGAGCTCAGTCACTATACTCCCCGCCTCCCTTGAAAAGATTAAAGACGTGACCCAGAGCATTACAGAAGCTAAAAATTTTAATGGACTTTTGGGTGAATACACTAATTTTCCTTAGAGGCAATGAAGACATCTCACCTGGAAGTGAAATCTATGGGGTAAACAGCTTGGAAATTCTAAAACCGTGCACCAATATCAATTCAGATCATCTACAAAAAAAGAAAGGCTCTTTTTCCATTTGATCATTGCTAAGGAATATGTGAGCTAGACCTTAAATCCAAGATGCAATGGGAAAACAATGGACACTCCACGTAAGAGTAAAGAAACACCCAGTCCTGTCTGATGCCGCATTTCAGCAACAATTCTCTTTTCACCTGGAAGCTCAGCCAGACATTTTCTGTCCTGATCACCTTGGACTTGATCTGCTCTCTCACATACTTTTTACAAAGCATAAGTAGTACATAAAACCTTCCGATGGCTTCCCACTTCAATTAGAATCAAATCCCCACTTTGGGGATTTGCTGACTATGGTCTACCAGTTCCCACATAACAGAACCCCACCTGCCATGACTACTGGCTCTGCCATCCTCCTCCAGATAGTCTCAGCACTTTGCACGAGCTGGTCTCCTGCTCATAATGTTCTTCCCAAACTTGGTGCAGTTCCCTCCTTTGCATCAGTTTATCTCGGCTCAAGTGTCACCATCTTGGAGATGCCTTCCCCAAGCCTAGTAAGCCTCATGCCCACCCTCTGCTCCCATCACTCTCACTGTTGCTCCTATGGTCCACCCATAGCACATACCACTATCCCAAACCCTGTTTATTGTTATTGTCTGTCTCTCTCCACCTCCACCGGGACTAAGCTCCTTGGGAGCGGAGACCCTGCCTGTGTTGTGAATGGTCATCACCCGATGCATGTGGGACACTCCCCGCCACAAGCCAAGCACTCAGCAAATACTGACCAACCGGATGAACTAAAGGCATCAGCCTCCTAAAATGACATAAGCCCACAGGTCTTTTCTGTTGATATGCTGTGAATCACAGAAAAATTCTGCTCTTGAAATCCCCTGGAGTATTTTAACAAGGGATTAGAAATCCTAATTATTCAGTTCATACAATGCTTAATGAAGCTGCTTTCGGTGTATTCCATTAGAAACCTTTCTTCTCTCGACCTTGCTAATTGAACAGCCTTAAACTCTGAGGAGTTCGAGTGAAAAGGGGGGATAAAACGCCTTGATAGCATTCTTTTTAGCCAAAGCAGCTTGCTTTAATCCTACAGCTGCACATCTCTCATGATTGTATATTATGGCACAGGTGATGAATTTGCTGCTCCTAAAACTTCAAAGCCGTAATTACACTGTAGGCCTCAGATCCTCTCTGAGATATATTGCATATGCATATTGCATCATGCAAATGCAACAATTTGATGAGGTACCAAAGACAACAGGTAGAGAGCTGTGGTTTCAACGTGTTAATAGCAGCGCTCTTTATTGAAATAAAATGTAAGAGGCTTTAAAGATGAGGCAGCCCCATGGGCAAAACCCCAAACCACGATGGTTACTACAGCCTGCAAACACAAAAGTCCGCCAATTCAATCGACCAGGCAATCCACCACGTGAACGGGTGTGATGCTGCTGGACCCTGGGGGGTTTCCACACTAGGCCTCCTTTAGAGCGTGAGCTGAAGGGGCGCCATCACTTAAAGGTATAAGGACGCGTTGTCCACAACATGCCCAGTAATGGGAAGACAGGGTTGCTCGCTTGGGGTCCAGCAGCCTCGCTAGAGACACAACTGGCTGTGCCGCATATGTTGACAGGCACTCGCCAGAGCTGTGCCTTCTGAAGGGTTTCCTCACCCTGGTTAGGATGGTAATTCACCATATAAAAAGAGACAAAGTAGACCTGCTTGGATGCAGTGGCATGAAAGAAACTCTAAGAGCCTCCCCTCCCCGAGGCAGCCTCCCCTGACTCTGTCCACCAGTCCAGAG
The DNA here is from genome assembly GCA_037038555.1 of Rhynchonycteris naso. Taxonomy (NCBI): domain Eukaryota; kingdom Metazoa; phylum Chordata; class Mammalia; order Chiroptera; family Emballonuridae; genus Rhynchonycteris; species Rhynchonycteris naso. The sequence goes on from CM072996.1 coordinate 19,065,148, forward strand.
GCTGAGCCTAGGGCCATCTGTAAAATGCGTATAAGGTGTGGCACCTGCCACTGTGAGGGCTGCCTAGGGTCACGTGACTGAACAGGCCTGACCTGCAATAAGAGTTCACTAAAGGTGTGTCAGCCTATAGAGGTGGGGGGTCAGGGTGGGTTTTGAAGAACAGGTTGAGACAAAAAGTACAGGCATTTTTGGTTGTGGGAATAATGTAAAAAATTTTGGAATGGAGAGGAGTGGATATTTAGGGAAGAAGAGGGGTCGACTAGGTAGAGAGAGTGCCATAGAGCAGCAATGGTGGATGAGATCAAAGTAGCAGGTAGAGCTGGATGTGGACTTCTGGGGTCAGACTTTGTTGTGAAAATTTTAAGAGCCACCAATGCTGCCAGTCAATCTGGTGCTCCCAGGATACTCCTTTTTCCTAGCCTGCCCTGGTGGTTTACCGGTTGCTTCCATTTCAATGCTTTAGTTATCTCTTGCTCAAAGGAATGAGGAAATAAAAAAGAAGTGTTAATAAATGTTCACTTTAATTTGTTGAGCATCCACTATATGTCAGACATTATTAGACTGTTCAATAAATACATATAATAATGTCTGGATATTGAATATTTAAATAAGAATGTCTAGACAATAATCCTGGAGACACCCTAGTGAGCAGGACAGACAAGATCTGTGGCCTCATAGAGATAATATTCTAGTGGGTGAGCCTGGTAACCAATAACCACCACAAGGAGAACTAAAATATGGTGATGGAATCAGAAATGACTGAGGAAAGAAAAGAATTAACTGAAGTTGATCAAAAGACAGACAACTCCAGGCACAGAGAATATTTAGTGCAAAGGCTTTAAAGTATGATGACCTTGAAGTGTTCAAGGAACCAACAGAAAGCCATTGTGACCAAAAAAAGGTGGGATGGGGAAGCAACTTGGTAGAGATGGGGTCAGAGAGGAGTAGAAGGGCCAGGCCATGTGAGTCCCTGTATAATAAGAAAGAGTGGGGCTTTCATCTGCAGGCAATCAGAATTCATTGTAAGTAAGCAAGGTAGTGACATAATCTGAGTGATATTTCCAAAGAGTAATCTGTCTGCAGTTTGTGTAGGTACAAGAATGAAAATAAAGACACCAGTTAGGAGGCTGGGTGATCTAAGGCAAAAAATAAATAAGTAAATTTTTTAAATGAAGCTACAGTCTATAAATCTGCAGATTATTTTGGATTTTTCAAATAGATCCCACGTGACTTACTACTGGATTGGATGTGGGATCAAGAAAAAGAGAGGAGGCTTGGTTTACACCTTGTTTTCTGGGATTCAGCATCTTCATGGCCATTGTTGTCATTTACTAAAGTAAAGTCAACAGGTAAAAAATGGTCATGGGCATGGGGAAAATCCAGAGTTATACTTTCACTATGTAAATTTTGGAGTGTCTACTGAACAATGAGGTGGAGAGATCAGAAAAGCAATACATAGCATGTGTTTACAGTTCCAAGGACAAGTCAGCACTAGCAAATATGTTTGAGAGCCATCAGCACTCAGATTTTTTTATAGCCATGAGACTGAATGAGGTCACCTAGAGAGACTGTATAGTGATAGATAGAGAAAGAAACTCAAGACCCCTGTGTGACATTCCAAGATTTAGAGATTTGAATAAAAGAGACGGCGAAGGAAACTGAGAAGTATTAACTAGTGAGACAGGGATAAAACCAGGAGAGTGGGAGGCCACAGAAGTCAAGGGGAAAGGACATTCAAGAAGGGGTGCTACTGGAGGGCCACACAAGGTAAGACCCAAGGAGTGACCACTGGATTTCGCAACATGAAGATCATTGGCACCCTTGATAAGCAGTGTCTCAGTGTGGTGGTGGGGAACTGTTTCAGTTATTTGTCACTCAGTGACAAATCACCAAGTACTTAATCTTAAAAAGAACAATTTATTCTCTCTCATGATTCTGTGGAGCAACTGGCAACTCCTATGCTCCACATGGTGTTGGGTGGTGAGCTGGGGTAGTTACAGGCATCTGAAATCAAGCAAGCTGGAACATCTAATGTGGCTCGCTCCATAGCTGGAATTTAATGTTGACTGTCACTAGGGAGTGCCACTTGGGCTGTGGACCAGAGTGGCTACAAGTGGCCTCTCTGTGGAGCTTGATCTGTTCGTGGCATCTAATTCTGAGAAAGAGTGTCCTAAGAGGAACCAGACCATGAGACCCAACCAGGCCAAAGCTGTAAGCATTCTTATTAGCAAGCTGCAGAAGTCACAGAACACCGCTTCAACCACGTTCTATTGATCAAAGTAAGCCCAGAATCAAGGGCAGGAGAAAAGGACTTCACATTTCAAAGAACTATGGCCATCTTTAATCTTCCACAGAACCAGAGCCTGACAGAAGTGAGAGGAAAATCTGAGATGGGGAAGTGAAACCTGAGACAGTTCAAACTTGTATGCACTCAAGCTCACAAACTAGGCTCAGAAAAATAAAATCCAAAATAAAACCAAGGCCTTCTTTATGATTCTTCCAGTGATTCTGCTAAGCTTAACTTCCAATGTAACAAACCAACCAAAACAAAGAAACATAAAATTAGGTAGGAATAAAATGCAAGACAACAAAAGTGCTAGAAGAAAATACGAATAAAATAGTTATGCATATAAAAACAGAGCTCTTCCTAAGAACCCCAATATTAGAAGCCATGAAACAAAAGATTTTTGGATTAGATAAATGTTTTAAATGCCTGTAAATTAAAAAGTAGAATTTAAAAAAATCAACCCAAAACCAGGAAACTCACTAACAAAATTACTATTTCTTACAAATAAGAAGGAAGCAACCACTTCAATAAAAATGGGCTAAGTATATACACACAAAAGAAGAAAAACAACAAATAGATTATAAAACATTTAAAATTTTATTTACAAGGTAATCAAAAGTAAGCAAAATAAAATGCTGAGATGTTGTTTTTTGAAAATCTAACGGGCAATCGTTTTTAGGTGAACACACAAAGTAGGCAAGGTTGGGGGGAAAACGGTACTTTCCATATTTTGCCAGAGGGGGTAGAAACTGGAATATGCCTTCCAAAATTAAGCATTAGTAATCAAAAACTTCGGCTGTAGAAAGTGTACTATTGCTCAACAAACACAGACTGTTCTTTTTATTAACATGCCTTTACTTACCCCACCCCCCTCACTCAGCTCACGTTTCTTACCCCCCCCCCCCCCCGCACTCACTCCCTTGGTAGGAAAATCCTGTTTGCCATTTAAAACCCAGGTCAGATGTTAATTCCTGAAGCAGAATTTCCTAAACCCACTTCCCTCTAAAATAATTGCAATCCCTTTCACTGTTTCTGTGCCTTTCTCCAGGCTGCGTGGCTGTCACACTGCAATATAATGACATACCCTTTAGCTAGGCAATCCTCTCAACAAGTCACTTAGATGACTCTCAATTTCTCTACCTGGAAACAAAGAAAAGAACACCTACTCTGCGGGGCAGTTGGGAAAATTAAGATGCTCTCAATTTGCTGGCGCATAAATAACAATTCTATTTTTCAAATTCTTGCTGCTTTTATATCCTGTCCAGCTATCCCTTCCTTCTGGGAAATGAGCTTCCTTAAATATGGTTCCATCTAATTCTGTGACTTCTCAGTACTAAAAACAGTTTCATTCCTCTCTTTACAGCTTGGTCCATCTAGGTTTCATTCCCAGCTCATAAGCATTCTCCTCTTCCCTGGCCCTCCAGCACAGGTGTACTTGTGCTTTCAGTCACCTGGGGCACAAGGAGTTGGACATGGGACCTGCCCAGCCCTTGCTCTTCCCTGCCGAGCTTCCTCTGTTGTTGGCGCAGGAAGCAGGGAGAAGCTGATGTTTGTTCTCAGCCAAGTATTATTGTTGCCCTTCGCTGAAGTGAAATCAACAGATGGAAAAAATGGCCTTGGATGTGGAGAGAATCCAGAGTTACACATTCACTATCTAAATTGTGGGGTGTCTACTGAACAGCAGGTGGGGAGCTCAGATACGTAACATGCAGTATGAATCTCCAGTCCCAGGAACAAGTCAACACTAAGCTAGATGTTTGGGAGACATCAGCACAGAGATGTTTTTACAGTCATGAAACTGAATGAGGTCACCTAAAGAGACAGTGGCACTCCCCACTGAGAGTCAACATTAAACTCCAGCTATGGAGCGAGCCACATTAGATGTTCCAGCCTGCTTGATTTCAGATGCCTGTAACTACCCCAGCTCACCACCCAACACCACGTGAAACAGAGGAGCTGCCAGTTGGTCCACAGAATCATGAGAGAGAATAAATTGTTCTTTTTAAGATTAAGTACTTGGTGATTTGTCACTCAGTGACAAATAACTGAAACAGTTCCCCATCCCACACTGAGACACTGCTTATCAAGGGTGCTAGTGATCTTCATGTTGCGAAATCCAGTGGTCACTCCTTGAGTCTTACCTTGTGTGGCCACCCAGTAGCACCCCTTCTTGAATATTCTTTCCCCTTGACTTCTGTGGCCTCTCACTCTCCTGGTTTTACCGCTATTTCTTTCTTTTTTTTTTTTTCAGGGACAGAGAGAGAGTCAGAGAGAGGGACAGATAGGGACAGACAGACAGGAACGGAGAGAGATGAGAAGCATCAATCATTAGTTTTTCGTTACCGTCGCAACACCTTTGTTGTTCCTTGATTGCTTTCTCACATGTGCCTTGACCGCGGGCCTTCAGCAGACCGAGCCACCCCTTGCTGGAGCCAGCGACCTTGGGTCCAAGCTGGCGAGCTTTTGCTCAAGCCAGATGGGCCTGTGCTCAAGCTGGTGAGCTCGGGGTCTCGAACCTGGGTCTTCCGCATCCCAGTTTGACGCTCTATCCACTGCGCCACCGCCTAGTCAGGCACCACTATTTCTTTTAATTGCTCATAATTCCTGTTCCCTATGTGAGCAAACCCAGGGGCAATTTGTCCTGATGAAACTGTGTCCTCTTCATGTCAGGTGTCCCTGCTTCTCAATCTCCCTGGTGAAGGGCTGACTGTTTCTCTCTAGGGGGCCCATGTTCAAATACAGGATCTTTTGTATGGCAATTTTGTGGTTCTTTGGAGGGCTTTCTGGGGACTTCACTACCCAGTCCCTTGGAATGGGAGGTCCAGCTAAGGCTTCACATCCTCTTCTCTCAACCCTCTCATCCCTGGGTGGTTCACCCCACAGCCTCTGCTTACACAGGCTCTGTTCTCCACTGTGGTCCACATAGAGAAATAAGTAAGAAGGGTTAAGCCCTAGGCATTTTTGTGGGGTCCACTCCACCCAAGGGAGACTCCCCTATCATTTCAGTGGAAACATAGTCACCCACACACACTTCCTCTCTAAGATCCACTGGCTCTCACTTACCCCTTTTTCTACAACCATCACCATCAGCCTTGGAGTTTTAAGTTCTCTGCAGGTCCTATTGTTCAAAACATTTCAGAAGTGAAATAATCATCCCTCCCAGCTTTGTGTTTGGGGAGTGGGAGGACAGATGTTGGGCTTTCCCAGTTTTTAGGAAGGAAGAGGACAGGTCAATATCCCTCCATGAGGAGGCAAAGAAGAAGAGTGAGAGGCTACAAAATCAATATTCCCCTCCTGCTCAGCTCCCTCGCAATACTTCTCCTGGCCCTGATGGCCCACTTCACTCTCACTGGCACGGGCCATCAAACTTGCTCAACCTGTGGCACATGGAGGCACATGTAAAGTCTTTCACCAGGAACCAGACCTTCTTTTAAACTAGATTTGGAAGAATTTAATAAACCAACGGGGTATTCTCTCTCCTACAAACCCAATGCTATTTAGTAACCTCTAGTAACATGAAAATATGCTATTTGGGACCAATCTGTGTCATTCAGGGAAAAAAACAAGAACTATTGCAGGGAGTGTTAGTGCATGGTAGTTAAAATCAGTCTTTGTCTTAACTGGGTGCTCTTTCAAGAAAGAGACTATCTGGTGCTACATTCACTTCAATTCAATCTAACAAGTGTCAGTCATGTGCCCTAGACACATGCCTAGCCATTATCTCAAGGAGCTTATGCTGAGCCAGATGATTGCAGGAAAGGAAAGAATGAAGGGGACATCACGGGCAATTTTCCTAGCAGAAGGGACAGCTGACTACTCCTTCCAGGCTGAATAAGAGTTAGCCTGGTGAGGAGGGGTTTAAGTGGAGCAGAGAGCCCAGGTGAAGGCCTGAAGGTACAAAGCAGGCCGGGGTGCTCGGGAAACCAGAGGAGATTCCATCTGAGAGAAGAGCACTGAGAGTAAGAGGGGACATCTAGGAGCCTAAATTGAGATGAGACTGAAGAGGTGGATAGAGCCAGGAACAAGATGAGCTGTAAGCCATGCTAATGATTTTGGACTTTCTCTAGAGGGCCCCAGGGATCCATGAATGGTCTTGTAATAGGGAAAGAACTTGTTATGGTTTCCAGTTTTGAGAGATTATTCTGGTCACACTCAGCAGAAAGAATTGGTCAGGAGCAAGACTGGAAACATGAAAATCTATTGGGAGGCTATTGCTGTCACCCAGGTGACAGTGGCTTGCACTAAAGTATTGTCAGAGAGATGGAGAGGTAAATGAAGACTGGTGATACTAAGAAGGCATATTCAACAGCTCTTGGAAATTGATAGAGATAGAACGTCATGCTGGGAAGAGAAGGAAGTGTGAGGAGGAGCCCAGGTGTCTGGCTTGAGCAACTGAGTGCATGATAATGATGCTCTCAAAGTTAGATAACACTAGGGGAAAAGAGCCTGGGCTCAGGGATAGGAAGGTGCTATGTTTAATATCATGCGTTATTTATATACCACTTGCAACAACCCCGTAAGAGAAATAACTCTCTTCCCATCTCGTAAATGGAGATACTTTCAGTCTGGGATGTGAAAGGTCATAAAGTTGGAAGAAAAAGAGCTGGGACAGAACTCCTCTTGAGTACAAGGGCCCCTGGGGACAAGGGAAGCCCAACAGGCCAAATTCCAAAGAAAAGCTTGGGTCAATCATCATTAACCTTACCCTGGAAGCTCACATTTACCTTTTAAGGGGAACAAAGAAAGAAAATCCTAAAGCTAGCACCTACAGTCATTTCTGTCCATCTCAAATTTCCCACTAGACAGAGTTGGGGCCTGGACTTCCTTTATCCGGCCACAAAATTTGCAAGATCTTCCATGGGTAAAATGATCCCTGCCAATAGGGAGGCCAAGGGTAGCATTTCCTCTTGTGGAAGAAGCGTCCCCACCTACTCCCTAGCCTCACCTTGCATACCCATGTTTTCTTGGCCACTGTGGTCTTGGAGTCATAGCAATGTCCACCCCACTCACGTCTTTAAACAATTATGTAAAAAGGAAGTAACATGCTACCACAATTATTAAACCACTTCTCTCTGCTCAGAGCTGGGCCTAATTCAATCCAGGTTATCTGACGTCTGTACCTTCCGGATCTTTGGAGCATGTAGGTCTCAACCTTCTCCCCTTCCCAATAAATGCAAATCATCAACCACCAGATTTGCATCAAATGTCTACTCCACATCAGTGACCATACCTGGCACAATGGAAAGCTCCATGATGAAGAAGACCCATTATAACCCAGGGTAGTTTTATGTATAAAACCCAAGTTAAAGTCCTAAATTCAAAATACAGGGGAATTAAATACGTTTGAGTACATGCTACACGCCAGGACTATATTAATGCTTTCCATATGGTATTTCATTCAATCCTCTTAATAAGCCATGAGATGAACATTATTTTCCATATTTGATAAACTGTGGGAGAAGAAACTCAGCATGGCAAAGACTGGGAAACCTTGAATAAATTCATTCCTCATCTTCCTGCTCACACAGGTAGACTGCATTTCTCAAACTCCCTTGCAGGTATGCCTATGGGTATGGGGCCTGAACAATAGAAGTTACATGGGTCACTTTCAGACCTAGCCCATAAAAGCTCTGTGTGATCTCCCATTTTTCATTTTCTCTATGTCACACCCAGGAGAATCCTGGAAATCACATGTTGAAGATGATAGATACTCTTTGGTCTGATTCCTTGAATAACTGCACAGAGTAGAGTGCCCCTTCATTGGACTTTGAGTGAGAAATGAAATTCTATTGTGATAAGCCACCAATGTTTAAGAGTTTATACATTACTGTAGCTAACATTCATTCATGAATACAACAGGTATCAAAGACATCAAATCACCTGCACAAAGTCAACCAACCGGTTAGGGTCAGAGAACAGATTCAAATCTAGGTTTACGTTATTACAAAGCCACTTTACCACACACAGAGGTTTGGGTGGTCTAGGGAGGGTTCCTGGAGGAGGTATTATAGTTATAGCAAATAAGGAAGATTTAAAAAGACAGGAAGAAGTGTGGTAGTAAAACGGTTAGGGAGGGGGAGCAAGATGGCGACGGAGTAGGCGGACGTACCAACTTCCAACTCCCAGAACCAAAGTGGATTACAACTCAATTTTAAGAACCATCACCTGGATAAACCAACTTTGAACAAAACTAAGTGGACTCTTCAACCAAGGAACACAGAAGAAGCCACATTGAGACTGGTAGGAATAGCGAAAACGCGAAGAGGGCTGCCCAGCTCCCCGGAGCAAACGGCAGCCCGGAGAGACCCGTGTGGCGGGAGGAGATTTTGGCGGAGAGGGAGGGACCTGGGTCCCAGGAACCAAGCCCCAGCCTGCAGTCCCAGAGCCAAGAAGAGACGTTTGGACAGTTTTGAGCTGTGAAACAAGTGAGGGAGCTCCCAGGCCTACAGTGTGGAGTATTAGGTCCCTTCCTACTCTGCTGAGGGCTGCTTAAGGTTTTGGGGCGGCAGGACGCTGAAAGGCGGTTCTGTCGGCGTGGGCAGAGGCCAAGCCGGTGGGAGATCCGTCTAGCCCAGAGGGTCGGAGGGTAAGCGCGAGAGCGGTCCGGAAGCTGCAGGCCCGCCTTTAATCCCACTTACGGGGACAAAGCGGGAGGCCAGGAACAGGCAGGCCCTGCGCAAGCCGGCCCTGACCGCGGGGACCGGGCTAGGACCAGGGACGGGCAGGGGCTCGTGGCTGAGCTGACGCTACCAGTCCGCACCCCCCCCCCTGCCGCCCGCCGGAGAAACCGCGGTTGGCCAGTATACGTGCGCGAGCGGGCTCTGAGCGCGGGAACGGGGTGGACCCGGAGACAGGCGGAGGCTCGCAGCTGAGCCCACGGCTGCTGTCCCCATCCGGCCGGAGAAACCCTGGATAGCGTTAATACGTGCACGAGCGGGCTCCGAACGCGGGGGCGGGGTAGAGTCCGGGACGAGCGGAAGTACGCAGCTCGGCGGAAGCCAGCAAACACGCCCGCCCCAATAAATCTTGGTTTCCGACCCTGCGCAAAGGGCCCTGGCCTCGAGGGCGGGGCTAAAGCTCCTGACGGGCAAAAGCTTACAGCTGAGAGCACGTCAAAAGCCCCGCCTAACCCGCGGAACTGTAGCGAGCAGGCTCCGACTGCTGGTTCTGGGCGGAAGTCCGGAAATAGGCTGGGTCCGCAGCTGAGGAAAGGTGCTCGCCTCTACCCTTGGTGCTAATCTTGTGGCTTCAGTGACAGCCCCTCCCACGGAGGAGAGGCAGAAATCACAGCAAAAGCCACAGTGGGCCGGCGCTGGCAACGCTCATACCCAACCACCCTAGGTGCCGGCAGAGGGGGTGGGGGGCCTGCAGATAGACCACACCTAGAGAACACAAAGGCAACACCTACTGGACTCCAGTGGCTACAACTTGCTTATACACAGAAAAAATGGGCAGGCAGAGGAATGCAAACCAAATGAATCAAGAGAAATCCCCAGAGAAGGACCTGAATGAACCAGATATAACCAAATTAACAGAAGCAGAATTTAGAATAATGATAGTTAGGATGTTCAAAGAAATTAGAGCAACAATGGATAGTCATTATGAACACCTAAATAAAGAGATAACAAGTATAAAAAATGAAATTGAAATAATAAAAAAGAATCAGACAGAAATGACAAATACAGTATCAGAACTGAAGACCACAATGGAAGGAATTAAAAGCAGGATGGATGATGCTGAGGATCGAATAAGCGAGTTAGAGGACACAATAAACAAAGGCACAGAAGCAGAGAAGAAAAAGGAAAAGAGACTTAAAAAATGTGAGGAAACTCTAAGGGAGCTTTGTGACAACATGAAGAGAAACAACATTCGCATCATAGGGGTGCCTGAAGAAGAGGAGAGAGGACAGGAAATGGAAACTTTGTTCAATCAAATTATAGCAGAAAACTTTCCTAAATTAAGGCTGGGAAACACTCCACACATTCAAGAAGCACACAGAACTCCATTAAGGAGAAACCCAAAAAAATCTACACCAAGACACATCATAGTTAAAATACCAAAGCTAATGGATAAAGAAAAAATTTTAAAAGCTGCTAGAGAATAAAAGGCTATCACCTACAAAGGAGCCCCCATAAGGATGACATCGGACTTCTCAACAGAAACACTTGAGGCCAGAAGGGAATGGCAAGAAATAATCAAAGTAATGCAGAACAATAACCTACAACCAAGACTACTTTATCCAGCAAGGCTAACGTTTAAAATTGAAGGAGAAATAAAGAGCTTCCCAGAAAAAGAAAGCCTCAAGGAATTCATAAAAACCAAACCAATTCTGCAAGAGATACTAAGGGGCCTCTTGTGAACAGTTTAAAGGGAGGAAAGAATAGAGCAAAAGAAGAATACAGCTTTAAAGAATAAAATGGCAATAAACAACTACATATCAATAATAACCTTAAATGTAAATGGATTAAATGATCCAATCAAAAGACATAGGGTAGCTGCATGGATAAAGAAACAGGACCCATACATATGCTGTCTACAAGAGACACACCTTAAAATAAAAGATGTTCATAGACTGAAGGTAAAAGGATGGAAAAAAATATTTTATGCAAATGGAAATGAAAAAAAAGCAGGGGTAGCAATACTTATATCAGACAAAATGGACTTTAAAACAAAGGCTGTAGTAAGAGATAAAAGAGGACACTACATAATGATAAAGGGAACAATTCAACAGGAAGATATAACTATTGTAAATATCTATGCACCAAATATAGGAGCCCCGACATACATAAAGCAGACTTTGATGGATATAAAGGGCGAGATTAACAGCAATACTATCATAGTAGGGGATTTCAATACCCCTCTAACAACACTGGATAGATCCTCAAGAAAGAAACTTAATAAAGAAACAGCAGACTTAAAGGAGACACTAGATCAACTTGATTTAATAGATATCTTCAGAACTTTTCACCCTAAAGCAGTAGAATATACATTCTTCTCAAGCGCTCATGGTACGTTTTCTAGGATAGACCACATGTTAGGACACAAAAATGGTCTCAATAAATTTAAGAAGATTGAAATCATATCAAGCATTTTCTCTGATCACAATGCCATGAAACTAGAAATTAACCACAAAAGAAAAACTGAAAAATACTCAAACACTTGGAAACTAAATAGCTTGTTATTAAATAATGAATGGATTAACAATGAGATCAAAGAAGAAATAAAAAAGTTTCTAGAAACAAATGATAATGAGCATACATCAACTCAAAATTTATGGGACACAGCAAAAGCAGTTCTGAGAGGGAAGTTTATTGCACTACAGGCATATCATAAGAAGCTAGAAAAAGCTCAAATAAGCAACTTGACCCTGCATCTAAAAGAACTAGAAAAACAACAACAAATAAAACCCAAGACAAGTAGAAGAAAGGAAATAATAAAGGTCAGAGCAGAAATAAATGACATAGAGGCTAAGGAAACAATACAGAGGATCAATGAAACAAGAAGCTGGTTCTTTGAAAAGGTAAACAAGATTGATGAACCTTTAACTAGACTCACCAAGAAAAAAAGAGAGAGGACTCAAATAAATAAAATTAGAAAGGACAGTGGAGAAATAACAACTGACACAACAGAAATACAAAGCATTGTAAGAAAATACTATGAAGAACTATATGCCAAAAAATTAGACAATCTTGGTGAAATGGACAAATTTCTTGAATCATATAACCTTCCAAAAATCAATCTGGAAGAATCAGAACACCTAAACAGACCAATTACAGCAAATGAGATAGAAACAGTTATCAAAAAACTCCCAAAAAAGAAAAGTCCTGGGCCTGATGGCTTCACAAGTGAATTCTATCAAAAATTCAAAGAAGAACTAACTCCTATTCTCCTGAAGCTATTTCAAAAAATTCAAGAGGAAGGAAGACTTCCAAACTCCTTTTATGAGGCGAGCATAATTCTGATCCCAAAACCGGGCAAAGACAACACAAAGAAAGAAAATTATAGGCCTATATCCCTAATGAATTTAGATGCTAAAATTCTCAACAAAATATTAGCCAACCGGATCCAGCAATATATGAAAAAAATCATACACCACGATCAAGTGGGATTTATTCTGGAGAGGCAAGGCTGGTTCAATATTCGCAAGTCAATCAATGTGATTCACCACATAAACAAAAGGAAGGACAAAAATCACATGATAATTTCAATAGATGCAGAAAAGGCATTTGATAAAATCCAGCACCCATTCATGCTCAAAACTCTCAGTAAAGTGGGAATACAGGGATCATTCCTTAACATGATAAAGGCCATCTATGATAAACCGACAGCAAACATCATACTAAATGGACAAAGATTAAAAGCAATCCCCTTAAGATCAGGAACCAGGCAGGGTTGCCCACTTTCACCACTCTTATTCAACATAGTTCTGGAAGTCCTAGCTACAGCAATCAGACAAGAAGAAGAAATAAAAGGCATACAAATTGGAAAAGAAGAAGTAAAACTGTCATTATTTGCAGATGATATGATATTGTATATTGAAAACCCTAAAGTCTCAGTCAAAAAACTACTGGACCTGATAAATGAATTCAGCAAGGTGGCAGGATATAAAATTAATACTCAGAAATCAGAGGCATTTCTATACACCAACAATGAAATATCAGCAAAAGAAATTAAGGAAACAATCCCCTTCACTATTGCAGCCAAAAAAATAAAGTACCTAGGAGTAAATTTAACCAAGGAGGTTAAGGACTTGTACTCAGAAAATTATAGAACATTGATAAAAGAAATCAAGGAAGATACAAACAAGTGGAAGCACATACCGTGCTCATGGCTAGGAAGAATAAACATCATTAAAATGTCTATATTACCCAAAGCAATTTATAAATTCAATGCAATACCAATTAAAATACCAATGACATACTTCAAAGATATAGAACACATATTCCAAAAATTTATATGGAACCAAAAAAGAACACGAATAGCCTCAGCAATCTTAAAAAGAAAAAATAAAGCAGGAGGTATCACTCTTCCTGATATCAAGGTTTACTACAAGGCCATTATACTCAAGACAGCCTGGTACTGGCATAAGAACAGGCACATAGATCAATGGAACAGAACAGAGAACCCAGAAATAAACCCACAGCTTTATGGACAACTGATATTTGACAAAGGAGGAAAGAACATACAATGGAGTAAAGACAGCCTCTTTAACAAATGGTGTTGGGAAAATTGGACATCTACCTGCAAAAAAATGAAACTAGACCATCAACTTACACCATTCACAAAAACAAACTCAAAATGGATAAAAGACTTAAATGTAAGCCGTGAAACCATAAACATCTTAGAAGAAAACATAGGCAGCAAGCTCTCCGACATCTGTAGCAGCGGTATATTTGCCGATTTATCTTCATGGGCAACTGAAATAAAAGGCAAGATAAACAAATGGGACTATATCAAACTAAAAAGTTTTTGCACAGCTAAAGACAATAGGAACAGAATAAAAAGACAAACCACACAATGGGAGAACATATTTGACAGCACATCTGATAAGGGGTTAATAACTAAAATTTATAAAGAACTTATAAAAAGCAACACCAGGAAGACAAACAACCCAATCAAAAAATGGGCAAAAGAAATGAATAGAAATTTCTCCAAAGAGGACATACAGATGGCCAATAGGCATATGAAAAAATGCTCAACATCACTAATCATTAGAGAAATGCAAATTAAAACCACAATGAGATATCACCTCACACCAGTCAGAATGGCACTTATCAGCAAAACAACACAGAATAAGTGCTGGCGAGGATGTGGAGAAAAGGGAACCCTTCTGCACTGCTGGTGGGAATGCAGACTGGTGCAGCCACTGTGGAAAACAGTTTGGAGATTCCTCAGAAAATTAAAAATCGAACTGCCTTTTGACCCAGCTATCCCACTTTTAGGAATATACCCTAAGAACACCATAGCACTGTTCGAAAAGAAGAAATGCGCCCCCATGTTCGTGGCAGCATTGTTCACAATAGCGAAGATCTGGAACCAGCCCAAGTGTCCGTCAGAAGACGAGTGGATTAAAAAGCTATGGTACATATATACTATGGAATACTACTCAGCCATAAGAAACGATGACATCGGATCATTTATAACAAAATGGATGTACCTTGATAACATTATACGGAGTGAAATAAGTAAATCAGAAAAAAAGAAAAACTGAGAACAGCACGATTACATACATATGTGGGACATGAAAGTGAGGGTATGAGACATGGACAAGAGAGTGGTGGTTATGGGATGGGGGGAGGGAGGGAAGAATGGGATAGGGAGGAGGGGAGGGACGCAGGGAAAACCAGATTGAAGGTGACAGAGGACAATTTGACTTTTGGTGATGGGTATGCAACACAATTGAATGATAAGATAACCTGGAGATGTTTTCATTGTATATATGTACCCTGATTTATTGATGTCACCCCATTAGAATTAATAATAATAAAATATATATAAAAAAAAAAAAAACGGTTAGGGAAAGGAAGATATAAAATATTTTTAAGGAATCTGAATAGACCAAAGATCCCTTTGTTTCTTTTTTTTATTGGGGTGACACTGGTTAACAAAATTATACAGGTTTCAGGTGCCCAGTTCTACAACACCTCTTCTGTACAATGTATTGAGTGTTCACCCCCCAAGTCGAGTTTCTGTCTATCATCATTTATCTCCCCTTTACTCTTCTCCACCTCTCTTCCCCTCCACTCCTGGAAATCACCGCACTGTTGTCTGTGTTCATGAGTTATTTTTTTTTCTCTCTCTCTCTCTCTCTTTTTTTGTCCTTTTTTGCTCAAGCCCTCCACCCACCCCCACATAGCCCCCAGCAAAGATTCTATGCTGGAGAATTACAGGAGAGAAAGTTGAAAGTGTAAATTGAGCTAAAATAGGACAAGTTACATTGCGTTAACCAACAGAATCCAAATCTCAATGGCTTAACCCAAGCAGAGTGCATTTCTGACTCATACTACATTCCAGTGTAGGTCCCCAGGAGTTTCACACAATCACTTCTGGTCATATTTCTTTGGTCAAAGAAACACCAGCACATTTTAACTCAAAGTTGAAAGAAGTACTGTACATGTCTATCATCTACCCAGAAAGGAAAGATCAGAAAATAGTTGGCAAGCAGCAGTAATAATTACTATAGGGTCAAAATGGGAGGGTCCTGAATATCAAAGTGAAAAATATACATGTTTCTTTGGGAAATATTTTAATTAGAGGATTAATCATCTAACACTTAACCAAAGCAGAAATTCTTCTTTTTGCCAGAGATAGCACAGAATTATAAACTGAAAGGCTGCATAGAGCTTCTGGAGAGGTAGCTTGGATATATACTGGGAGTGTTAGAAATTTGCACACCATTTTCCGCTCCGATTCCTTTTGTATACAGAAATCTCATAATATTTAAACTTTCTGGTTTCAGACATATTGAAAGTCAAATCCAGACCCTGCCACTCACCAAGTAGGTGATGTTGACCAAGCTGTCCATCTATTGTCTCATCTCTAAGATGAGAATGATAGTAGCAGCAATCTCATAAATTCATTTAAGGAATACAGATTTAACACACATAAAGGCTCATAGTACATTCTTTTTAAGATAATAAATGCTGCTAAACACTCAAGAATTCATAAAGAAAAACACATTCTTTATGATACTGTAATAAGAAGAAAATTTGAAATTCTCCATTGTTCCATCAAGGTAAAAATTACTACATGTGTGTACAGAGACAGATAGAGAAAGAATACCCAATAGTTGTTTTTTTAAAAAAACAAGACAGCATCATATATAATGATCTGGAAAGATACACATAAATACATTATGAGATTGTGAAATGGGGGAAAGCAAGTTGAAGAACACACTCACAGTTTTATTTCAAGGATGTGTGTGTGTGTGTGTGTGTGTGTGTGTGTTTCATAATAAATACAGGATGGTGCAAAAGTAGACTTACTGATGTGAGTACATAAAACAGAATTTATTATTTTATTGTTGTTTATTAATTTTTATACTATTTTTCTCTATGAATAACTGCAAAACTACTTTTGCCCCATCCTTTATACTAAGTCATAATAAGTCCTATAAAAATATTTTAAGGATTATGTAATAGAGAGCCATTGATTTGGAATGGGGTGCTATTTCAAATTGGGGTGATCAGAAATGGCCCTTCAGAGCTGAGGTGGATTGACAAAAAATTGTGTGTAAAAAATTTCATGACCCAGCACCCAGATGTTGGTTTGTAATATCATTCAGTCTCCAATAAAAAAAACCAGTACTCTATGGAGCAATGGCTGATTCTAGGATTGTTGCAGAAAATATAAAAGATGATTCTGGAGCATCTTGTAGCGCCAGAAAGTAACAACATACACAAAAAACAAAAGTACGGGGGACATAGGAGCCAACTATAATAGAAATCCCAACATCTAAAGTCAGAACAATTTGACCAACAAAATAATTATTAGATTTTACCCCAAAAGTATAAAATAAATATTTATGGGTCCATAATATAAATAAATGCATGAATAAATAAACAAATGGGGTATAGACAAATAAATCTCCATGACAACAAATTCCCAATAACTTTTGTCAATATCTTGCCCTCAAGGAAGTGGAGCACAATTCCATAACCCTTAACGTGCGGACTGAGCAGAGTGACTTCCTTCTGGAGAGCAAGTACAGAAAAGAGGTAGATAGCTTTATAGTAGAGAAAGCTGACAAACATTATCTCAGCCAAGTGATCAAGCTGCATATCATCAGTGATTAGTCATGCTGATGGCATGTACCCTTAATATGAAATGATGAAAATATTGTCTTCCTCCCCCAAACCCATAAACCCAGTCTAATCATGAGAAAAACATTAGAAAACCCCAATTGACGAGCCTTCTATAACATACTTGCACTCAAAACTGCCTAGGTCATCAACAATAGCGAAAGATTGAGAAATTGGCACAGCCCAAAGGAGCCTAAAATCAAAACAAAATAAAAACCACTGAATATAATGTGGGACCCTGGAAAAACAACAACAAAAATTAAAAATTAGGAAAAAAACTAAGGTATTTGACTACATTATGGAACTTTACTATTGTATCAATATTGCTTTATTAAGTATGACTAATGTACCATAGCAATGTAAGATGTTAACAAGAGGGGAAACTGTACTATCTTTGCAAATTTTCTGTAAATCTAAAACAATTCTAAAATAAATAATTTTTTAAGATTTTATTTATTCAATTTAGAGAGGAGAGAGAGAGAGAGATGGTGGAGGCGGGAAGGTCAGGAAGCATCAACCTGTGCCTTGGTTTCCAACTGGCAACCTCAGCATTCCAGGTCAATGCTCTATCCATTGCACCAGCACAGGTCAGGCTAAATAATTTATTTTTAAAAATTAAATTTATGTCCATGAACAGGAGAATTTATGTCCTATGATGCAATACTATTCAACAAGAAAAAGGAACTGAAAGCTAATGAATGCTACAGCGTGGATGTATCTTAAGGATACTGTACTGAGGGAAAGGAGCCAAATCCAAAAAAGCACACACTGTATCATTCCACTTACATGACATCCTAGAATATGCAACAATAGCCTATGTCAACAGATGTCAAATCAGCAGTTATTTGGGGAAGGCCAATAAGGGTGAATTGACTGAGAAGCTGCATGAGGGAATTTTCTGGGTTAATGGAAATGTTGGCTGGCCTTGACATGCACTTGGTGTGATTGAATGGTACACTTAAGATCTGAATTAAATACATAGATTAAATATATATTAAAACAAATTTAAAATCCATAAAAATCATTTAAAATATATGAAAATCAATTTAAAATATATATTAAATTGTGGAAGAAAGATGTGGGTGTGCAAGAAAGAGGGAGAGAAAAAAGATGTTTTTGAAAGAGATTTGATTACAAGAAAAATTCAGATTGTGTCTAATTCCTTCACTTAGAGAAAACCACTTGCTTAAATCTTCCAGATACATACAGTATATAACAGAAACAGGATCATACTGCTCATATTGGTTTGTAGTCTTTTTCTAAATTAAAAATGTATCTTGTAGTTTATCCTTCAATAACACAGCACCTACTGGGACACATGGCATTGTACAATACAATGGTATTTTATATTATAACCTCGAATAAGCATGGCAGAAACTGCCAGTTGACACTAGGGTTTATTTCTGCTTTGGCAGAAATAGTCATAAGAAAAGCAATGACTAGATATCTATGTCCATTTGGATACTTTTCTTGAATTGATTTGAGAATTCATCTTTGGTCAAGGCTAAGCTTTGGGTTCACCTCTTAAATTCTCACTTTCCCTTTCAAAGTCATTGTTCCCCCACTGTAAAATAAAAGGACATACTTTTCATCCAACCTAAATATTGTTGTTGTTATTATTATGCAGTGTGTCAAAAGAGACGATTCAAAATGTTGGTGTTGATGTTGAGCTAATCAATAAAGCTAATGACAGGTCAACACGTTTCCTTTGCAAGGACAAGTGGTTTCCAGTTCTTGTTTTTAACAAAATTGAAGAAGTGAGTTGTCAACTTATAACTCATTAAAAATAATTTTTGATGGTAGACCACTGTGTGATTTTCACATTGTACTTCAGAAGAGCTCAGCGGATTGAGTGACATTGCTCTAAAATAATTTCTTCCATTTCCATTTATTTATTTATGGAACAAGGTTTGTCAATGCTTGAATCTATAAAAGTATAATTAGAAATATAATTGGTGCTTATGCCTACCCTTCCTAGCGCTGTGAGTCACCCAAAGGCATGTAAATTCGTTTTTTAAAGCCTCATTCCTGTCATTAAGAGAAATGTTTTGTTTCATAGATTATTTTTATCACTCATATTATATCAATAGTTATAATGATAAATTTAAAGAAAAATTTTAGTAGAGTTTTATAGCCACAGGAAATTAAAATTTCCATGTCTTAGATATTGTTGTGGCTGATGGGTATGATAAAGTGACAGAGGATAAAAGCTCAAGGCCCAGTGCTGGGTCCCTGGGTGAGTGAAGAGTCCCAGTCCCCGCTCCCTGGTCCCGGGTCCCCCGTTCCCAGAGAGGAACGAGGACAGGGAGCCTTGACAGACCTTACTGCAAAGGTGAAATTGACAGAACACCATTGTTTGACCCAAGTCTACTTCGACAAGTGGACCAGAGCCAGAATACAGCTACCTTTTCTCCAGCCATTTCTCCGACACATCCTGGAGAAGGCTTGGTTTTGAGACTTATTTGTACTGCTGATTTAAATAAAGGGTTGTGTTTTTTTTTTTAAAGGCACTAGGTCTATGGACAGAAACTGGCATTGTCAATCCTGAGCAGTTTGTGAAATCTTTTGAGCCCGTGAAGAAATCTGGGGCTTATGATGTTACAGTTGTGAAAGATGTGACTTTAGGAAAGATCGTTGCTGTGGCAACTCTGATTATAGAACATAAACTCATTTACTCCGTGCTAAGGATATTAGCAACCCTTACTTTGCTAAGCCAGAAACTGAACTATTATAAGATGACCTTTGAATGTCTACCACAAAATGTTGGTTTCTGTAAAAAAAAAAAAAAGGACATCTGAAGAGAACAACATGTGTCGGCAGTCTCTATCTCTAAAGTAAAAATCTTTGAGGAAAGACATTTGTCAAAGGAGCTAACACAACAAGGCAACATACCTCTCCCAGACTTAGAATATTTGCTGCAACCCAGTGACCTCCACAAACACTGGATATAAAAAACATTGCGATACAACAAATAGAATGACATTTAGAAGATTACCTTGGGCTGGAGGGACATGCTGTGAGTTTAGATACAAGTGAACATCATAAAGAGCAGGATTTTTAATCGAAGGAATATATTTTTAACTTCAATCTTTTATGCACTGTATTCTTCTAAAGTTTGGTTTTATTTCCTGGCAATCTGAGTATAGGAGTTATGTTTTTGCTATCTGTCCTGCTCTTTTTTTTAAAGCATACAATGAATAATGCTGTTTCTTATCACATTCATAAAATTAATATTTTTGTTTCAAAGAAACATTTAAATACAAATCAAGGGTTTATCATTTCCCATATACTAGTTGAAATTGGATAAGTTTGATATATTATCATTAAATGTAGTATACAGTCTAACATTTGTTGATCCTTATACTTTTTTGGTAAATAACCTGGTCAACCTTTTAAAGTAGAAGTAAAAATTATAAAATATGACAACGTTCAAAAGTAAAACAATTTAAATATACATCTAAAGGTTTATATAATTCTAATGTATGTAAAGTACTACCTGTCTTATGTGTGAAATGTAATAATTACTCATTTGTTTAAAATACCTAAGAGCAACTGACTGGTGGTGGCGCAGTGTTTAGACTGTCAACCTGGGATGCTGAGGTCACAAGTTCAGAACCCCAAGGTCGCTGGCTTAAGCCCAAAGGTTGCTGGCTTAAAGCTCAGGGTTGCTGGCTTGAGCAAGGGGTCACTGGCTCAGCTGGAGCCCCCTGGTCAAAGCACATATAAAAAAGCAATCAATGAACAACTAAGGTGCCACAACTATGAGTTGATGCTTCTCATCTCTCTCCCTTCTTATCTATCACTCTTTCACTCTCTCTTGTTCTCTCTCTCGCTAAAATACCTAAGAGCAAATATAAGGTACTTTTTTAACAGTGAATTAGCAAATACTGGGATACAGGGTTGGGCAAAAGTTGTTGGTATAGAAAATAATATTATAATTAATAAATAATAATACAAGAATAAACTGTTTCGTGTACTCAAGCTGTAAACCTTCTTTTGCCCTACCTGGTATTGTGTAGTTGTAACCAGAATTCTCATCTCTTCATGAGTGTCTGAAGTCTCTCTTTTCAGAAGCATTTTTATAACAAATAGCTAATAAAGTTGAGTAGAATATTTTTTAAATGTATCATACTGTATTTGTTACATTCTTAAAATGTTGATGGAAGCTTTTCTATTTAATGTGATTTTAATGGTACTATTATTCTGGTCACTGCCTTGCTTTGATTTGATTTGATTTTTTTTTTAGTTGAGGTCGTATTAGATACATTAGTAGTGGTTCTAATTTTTTGCATTTCATGTTACATTAAACCTGTTCATTTGAAGAAAAAACAATCACAAAAAATAAATTTGAAAGATCAAGCAGAAAATATATATAGCAGAAAGAAATCTGTAGAGAAAGTAGAATGAAGAAAAAGAAATAGTAGAAAATTGCCAGCTGTTTCAGGGCTTGTGTATTTTTTAGATGGAGGATGATGGTATCATGTCACAACAGCATTACATTCCATTGGATGTATTTTGTTTTTTTTCAATTAATTGACATACCATTAAATGTATTTTAAAAAGTCATACAAAGCTCTAGTTGGTTGGCTCCGTGGCAGAGCACTAACCCAGCATGTGGAAGTCCCAGGTTTAACTCCCGGTCAAGGTACACAGGAGAGGTGACCATCTGCTTCTCTTCTCCTCCCCCTCCCCCTTCTCTTTCCCTCCCACAACCATGGTTTGATTGATTTAAGAGCATTTGCCCCAGGTGCTGAGGATGGCATTGTGGAGTCTCCACCTCAGGTGCTAAAACTAGCTCGGTTGCGAACATGGTTCCAGATGGACAGTGCATCAGCCCCAGATGGTGGATCCCAGTTGGGCACATACGGGAATCTGTCTCTTTATCTCCCCTCCTTCCACTTAAAAAAACATAAGATGATACATAGTTTTATTTTTATATCAATATTTACAGTAGGCCAGAAATTATATCTTTCGTATGTATATAAATCTGTGATAAAAAAAATTTTCAGGGATAATATAAAAATATACAAGATGATTGTTAATATTTCAAAATTCTTCTAAGGTTATCTGAGTAGAAATGTTTGAAAATGCTAGGCCTATCCAACATGTATTTTCTCTTTCTTCCTTCTATTCTTCATACCAGAACAGCAGGCAAGCTGCCCAACTGAAAATCTACTCTTTCAAGTCTCTTTGCAGATACACATATCTAAGTCCTGGCTGATTTTTGCTATCCCTCTCTTCCACGGGGGATGTAAACACAATGGCTGGACCTCCAGCTGCCACTTTTGCCCATGCATTAAAAATAGCAATGATAGCCTGACCAGGCAATGGCACAGTGAGCATCGGACTGGGACACAGAGGACCCAGGTTCGAGACCCCGAGGTTGCCAGCTTGAGTGCAGGCTCATCTGATTTGAACAAGGCTCACCAGCTTGAGCCCATGGTCACTGGCTTGAGCAAGGGGTCACTCAGTCTGCTGGAGCCCCCCACCCCCAATCAAGGCACATATGAGAAAGCAATCAATGAACAACTAAGTGCCGCAACGAAGAATTGATGCTCCTCATCTCTCTCCCTTCTGGTCTGTCTGTCCCTATCTGTCCCTTCTCTGTCTCTGTCACCAAAAAAAAAAAAAAAAAAAAAAAAAAAGAATGGCAGTGATAAAAGAAAGAAGAAACCTGGGTTTCAGATGACTTTTGTCACTCCTCTGTACCAAATCCACACTCCTGACCTCCAAGTTTCTTTTAGGCCAAGAAAAATAAATCCCTACATGTTTGAGTCACTGTTGATTTGGGTTTTCCGTTATGGGTGGCCAAATCTAATATTTTTTGTTCCTCTCTTTTTCTCGTTACTAAAAAACAAAATGGTTACAAAGGCAGTAAGAAACACCAAGAAAAGTCCCTCATCTCCTGAAATTGTCCTCTGAGGATTGAGGATAGACCCTATCTCGGGCTCAACATCCAAACCCTTCGGTTCTGATGAAGCCCAGACTTTGAAGTGAGAGAAGCCTGGGCTTAACTGAGCAAGTATCAATAAATGAAGGATAACGATACCTACCTCACAGGATCAATTGAGATAAGATGTGTACCTGGCACATAAAAGGGACTCAATCAATAGTAAACCAGTGGGAGTCCCCAGTTCCAAATATCATAGATGCCAAGCAGCTGCAACAGTGTTTGTTGTTGTTTTCCTTTTTCTTAGAAAAGCCCCTGTAATGGATTGGTCATAGTTTCTGGATACACAATTTTAGATTCTCATTCTCTGACCCTCCTGGAGATTCTGAGAGTTTCCTGTTACTCTTTCAAAAATCCCTTTGCTACTTAAATAGACCAGAGTGGATTCTGTTGTCTGCAACTTAGAACTTGGACCATGATACCTCTTGTTGGTCACCACATTTTATTGATCATTTAGTCTAACTCCCAGAAGAAGAGCTTCATTGGAAAGAAGTTTTAGTAAGCCCAGGCAGCTCAGTGCCTACCCTTGACTCTATCTAATATGGATTCAAGTTTTGCTCTAATTACCAGTAACTTGTGTGTCAATTGCTTTCTCAACTCAACAGAAACCCCTTAGAAACAGAGACAGCCTGTTGAAACCCAATGGAAAATGGCCAGAGGAATGAGTGAGGATGAGGAGATAAGGCCCTGAGTCCACTACTGGAAACCCAATGAGCCCAACATGAGTTCTTCTAATACCCGGGGCCTTTGTTTTCTGGTCTGTGAAATGGGAAGATAGTATCTGGCCCAGGGAACTGATGTGAGGTTGGAAAAAAAAGACCTGAAGACCCTTTGTCAATGCTAGACCTAAGGGACAACTTCAATAGTGTCTTTTTATTCATATACTTCCCATAGTAGGCATGCACTGGATCATGTCTTTCCCCTTTAAGGGCACTTACCCTATTAAGCAGGTCTCTCCCTGCAGGAGCAGGGTCAAAACATGGGTCATATCGCCCTCTGGTGGATTTAAATTGAAAGAGTGTGGTTTTCCAATGGGTTACAAAACTACAAACACAGAATTCGCAGAATCCTGAAATTCCAGAAGTGAAAGGGGTTTTGAGATCATGTCATCTCACATCTTTATTTATAGATGGGACAATAACAGAAGGGTAAGAGGAAGAGTGACTTGCCTGAGGTCATACCAAGAACAAATGTCAGAGCCAGGGCCTGACGTCAGTCCTTAACACTCATCTACTGCCCAGGTCATTCTCTCTGACATGAAACACAGTCCCCATTGTTTGTGGTCAGATGTTCACATGTCCCTAAACCCTTGGCACAGCTAGGCCATGCTGTCATCAGGTAGCACTTCAACTAACTCTGCTCAAGATTGGGTATTTTCCCCACCGAGTCATAGTGTTTAAAAGTTATGCTACTTTCTCTTTAAAAGTTTACCATGTTAATATTTTGATTTTAATATAAACAAACAGAGCTATAACTATGGCAACTTCTCGGAAACTTAGAAAGAAAACACTCTTGAAGCATAAATGGATGATTCTGAAAGAACAATGGAGTACCTGATCTCTCCATGAAATAGACAAACCCTTTATTTTAGACACCAACCTCTCCCACAGGTAGTTGTCCATGACGATTAGAACAGTCCAGAGGATTAAAAACAAGTCACCTTCACATCAACACAGCCGCTAACCTAGCATGACTTACGTAAGACCTCACATTCTAATGGTGCCCAATTAGCCATCTTAATAAAGGCCAAAAGAAGTGGGTTGCATTGAATCTTTGCAATGGTGAGGAAATGTCCCCATTCAAGAGAGTTCTTAGAAATCTTTGTTTTAGTTTTTAAATTCCTTTGAAACCCGAAAAGGCACAGGGACGACTTCCCAAGGTAGAGTTCAAATGAGCCACCTGAGTTCTGTCCTTAGAGAAAGCAGGTGGGACCCTGAGTGAGTGACTTCTGTCCCCCTCACCCCAGCTCCTAAGTAGTTGGGGGCCAGCTAGCAGGTCCTGATGGCCTTGGAGGGTTACTGACAGGATCTAATGGACTTTATCCCCGGATCACAAACAATGCAAATGTGCAGAATTTTAATCACTCATAATGAAATAACATGTGTATTCCTCTCGTTTTCTGACAAAACCCTGAAGCTTAGCTTGATTCAGTTCTCTGTTTTGTTTTTTTCTTTTAGTGAGAGAGACAGACAGACAGACAAGAAGGGAGAAATATGAGATCAACTCATTGTGGAACTTGAGTTGTTCACTGATTGCTTTCTCGTATGTGTCTTAGTCTTGACTGGGGGGTTCCAGCTAAGCCAGCAACCCCTTTCGCAAGCCAGCAACCTTGGGCTTCAAGCCAGCCATCATGGCATCATGTTTATGATCCCGTGCTCAAGCCAGTGACCCCATGCTCAAG
This sequence comes from Rhynchonycteris naso, assembly GCA_037038555.1. Taxonomy (NCBI): domain Eukaryota; kingdom Metazoa; phylum Chordata; class Mammalia; order Chiroptera; family Emballonuridae; genus Rhynchonycteris; species Rhynchonycteris naso. Next base: position 19,090,587 of record CM072996.1, read on the forward strand.
CTGGTGAACCCTTGCTCAAGCCGGCAACCTCAGGGTTTCAAATCTGGGTCCTCAGCGCCCCAGGTCAAAGTTCTATCCACTTCGCCACTGCCTAGTCAGGCTCAGTTCTGTTTTTATTATTATTTAATATTTCTCAACAATAATGATATATTTCATATTGAGTGCTTACAGTTGCGATATTCCAAGAGGTTTGCATAAGTTAAGTCAATCCTGACCAGAATTCTATAAAGAAAGCACTATTAATTATCCCCATTTTACAAATAACTGGGGAGGAGGGGATAAACGCCTGTGACCCTCAGCATCATGTAATGAGATGTGCCTGGGCTTTGGACAGATTCCCAGATATGTGATATGGGACAAATTGTTTAATTTTGCTGAGTCACAGTTTCCTTCCCCATAAAGAGGAAATATAGCCTCATTATATATTATATATATTCACGATACTTACCATCCAGTCAGGAAGCCAGGACACAGATAAAAATAAAAGGAAGATTAGAGCATTTTAAACATTTTTACAGATACTTTAATAATGTAAGCTACTGAATTAAAGATTCTACACTCCCTTTGTTTGTGCTAAGCAATGAGACAAACATAGGAAATGCTAGAGGTGCAATAAAACCCCAGCCTTCCGGGATGTCCTGAGACTGGGGTGCTATAGTTACAATTTCTAGATTGTTTCAAACAAAAAGAATCATTAGTCTAATTTTGATCAAAGAAAGTAGAATTATTTTTAAACATGTTACATTTATACACATTCTATAATTTTTTTAATTATAAAAGTATCACAGGCACATACCCAACAGAAACTCTTGCAACCTACAGTAGGAGGCTTGTTTAAGAATGAACAAAAGTTATTATACGTAACACAGGAAAAAATGTAAGGAATTCAAGTGTCTGCCGAAAGAGAATGAAGATACAATGCCATGCTGTATAGCAGAAAAACGAAACTATAGCCGTAAGTGACAGGGATGAAATACTAGAAGCCTAACATTGAATACAAAGAACCTACTCATGGAACACAAGTAAGCATGAGACCACTTTTATAAAATTCAAAGACAAGCAACCCTAAATTAGATCATATTTAGAGGCACATAGAGAAGTAGTGAAGGCATATTTTTAAAAAACAAAGAAGTTATATTTTCAAATTTTAGGGAAGCAATAACTGCTGGGAGAAAGATGAAGGGATAGGATTAGATAGCAGCACAGGGATCAATACAACAGTATTGGAAAAGTTCCCTGCTGGGTCGTGGGTTCACCTGTTTGAGTATGATTCTTAATAATTTACTGTATCTGTAAGTGTACTTACATATACATACATGCATATATGTAGTATTACGCATAAAAATGTTACATAACAATACTTTTTTATATATATATATATATAGTGTGTGTGACAGAGACAGACAGATAGGAAGGGAGAGAGATGAGAAGCATCAGTTCTTCATTTTGGCACCTTAGTTGTTCATTGATTGCTTTCTCATATGTGCCTTGACCAGAGGGCTGCAGCAAAGCAAGTGACCCCTTGCTCAAGCCCGCGACCTTAGGCTCAAGCTGGTGAGCCTTGCTCAAACCAGATGAGCCCTCACTCAAGCCGCAGACCTCAGGGTTTTGAACCTGGGTCCTCTGTGTCCCAGGTCTATCCACTGCACCACTGCCTGGTCAGACCATAACAGTATTTTTAAAACCCATGCTATTCAATGCTGGATGAGAAATCTTGACTTCTTTGTTCCTAATTCTGTGTTGTTAATGCTTAGGGATTTTTTTCTTATGTCTATTCTGTGAATAGACTGTGCAACCCAGCTACTGATTTAAAAAGAGGCCCACTAAAGACCTAAGATCAAGGCTATAAACTGAATCACAGGAATAAGGCAATGCATAAAGACAACCATGCATCCATGCCTCCTGGGTCACGTGACAAAGGGTGGAGTTGGTAATCGCACTGCCCTCAGGGAGTCATCTATTCTTAGAAAGAAGATTTGAGTTAAAAATTCATGCCAGGGCCATATTAAAAACTGTGAAGATGGCAAGATGGCGATGGAGTAGGCGGACGTACCAACTTCCAACTCCCAGAAGCAAAGTGGATTATAACTCAATTTTAAGAACCATCATCTGGATAAACCAACTTTGAACTAAACTAAGTGGACTCTTCAACCAAGGAACACCGAAGAAGCCACATTGAGACTGGTAGGAATAGCGAAAACGCGAAGAGGGCTGCCCAGCTCCCCGGAGCAAACGGCAGCCCGGAGTGACCCGCGTGGTGGGAGGAGAGTTTGGCGGAGAGGGAGAGACCTGGGTCCCAGGAACCAAGCCCCAGCCTGCAGTCCCAGAGCCTAGAAGAGGCGTTTGGACAGTATTGAGCTGTGAAACAAGTGAGGATACTGTTTGTGAGAAAGAGACAGTTTTCTCAGACCCAAGATTCTTCTTAAAGGGACAGCGTAGAAAACCTCTCTCACAACGACTCACCTGGGGCACCGGGGAACGGGGACAGAGGAGAGGACCAGAGCAGTGGGAAGAGAGTGTGGACTGAAGGCACAGGGAGAAACACTCTGAGGGACAGCAACCCTAACCCCTGGGCTGAGTCACTTCCCTAATCAAAAACAAATATTTCCCCTGGAACTAGCAATACCAGCAAAGGGAGAAAGGACACCAGCCAAACAAGCTCTCCCGCAGCACTTAGAGCAGAGCTGCTTAGACGGAGGGAGCTTCCAGGACTACAGTATGGAGTGTTAGGGTCTGAGCTGCAGTGCACCCACCCACACTGCTGAGGGTTGCTGGAGGGACGGTGGCGGCGGGACGCTGAAATGCGATTCTGTCGGTGGGGGCGGGGACCCAGCCGGTGTGAGTTCAGTCTAGCCCAGCAGGGGTGGAGGGGATGCATGAAAGCAGTCCAGCAGCTGCAGGCCTGCCTGTAGCCCCACCTGCAGGGGAAAAGCGGGAGGCCAGGAACAGGCAGAGATCTTCTCTGCGACCCTGGACCCTGCGCAAGCCAGCCCTGACCGCGGAGGCGGGGCTAGGACCAGGGACAGGTGGAGGCTCGCAGCTGAGCGCACGCCAGCAGCCCCACCCAATCCGATAAACCGTGGTTTGCCATCCCATGTACGTGAGTTGACTCTGAAAGCGGGGGCAGGGCTAGAGTCCCGACTGAGTGAAGGCTCACAGCTGAGCACACGCTAGCAGCCCCACCTGGCCCGGCCAATAAACTGTGGTTTGCAATCCTGCACAGGCAGGGCCTGGCCTCGGGGACGGGGCTAAAGCTCCGGATGGGTGGAGGCTCCGAGCTGAGTGCACATCAGCAGCCCCGTCCAACCCAAGAAACTGTGGCGAGCAGGCTCTGACCTCGGGGGTTGGGCGGAAGCCCGGAAACAGGCTGGGTCCACAGCTGAGCAAAGGTGCTCACCTCTACCCTTGGTGCTGAGGCTTGTGGCTTGAATGCAGTGTGCAACACAACCTGTGTGAGTGAGGCGAAGGCCCAGGCAGACTGAGGCTTATAGAGCAGGCACCAGAACACAGCCCCTCCCATGGAGGAGAGGCGGAAATCACAGCAACAGCCGCAGTGGGCCGTTGCTGGCAATGCCCCTACCCAACTGCCCTAGGCAGCGACAGAGGGAGTGGCGGGCCTGCAGACAGATCACACCTAGAGAACACAAAGGCAACACCCATTGAACTCCAGTGGCCACAACCTGCTTAGACACAGACAAAATAGGCAGGCAGAGAAATGCAACCCAAATGAATCAAGACAAATCCCCAAAGAAGGACCTGAATGAACCAGATATAACCAAATTACCAGATGCAGAACTTAAAATAATGATAGTTAGGATGTTCAAAGAAATTAGAGCAACAATGGATAGTCATTATGAACACCTAAATAAAGAGATAACAAGTATAAAAAAGGAAATTGCAATAATAAAAAAGAATCAGACAGAAATGACAAATACAGTATCAGAACTGAAAACTACAATGGAAGGAATTAAAAGCAGGATGGATGAGGCTGAGGGTCAAATCAGCGACTTAGAGGACATAATAAACAAAGGCACAGAAGCAGAGCAGAAAAAAAAAAGAGACTCAAAAAATGTGAGGAAACTCTAAGGGAGCTCTGTGACAACATAACACAAAGAGAAATAACATCCGCATCATAGGGGTTCCTGAAGAAGAGGAGAGAGAATAAGAAATAGAAACTTTGTTCAATCAAATCATAGGATAAAACTTCCCTAAATTAAGGCTGGAAAACATTTCACACGTTCAAGAAGCACACAGAACTCCATTAAAGAGAAACCCAAAGAAATCTCCACCAAGACACATCATAGTTAAAATTCCAAAGCTAAGGGATAAAGAGAAAATTTTAAAAGCTGCTAGAGAAAAAAAGGTAATCACCTACAAAAGAGCCCCCATAAGGAAGACATCCAACTTCTCAACAGAAACACTTGAGGCCAGAAGGGAATGGCAAGATATATTCAAAGTAATGCAGAACAAGAACCTACAACCAAGACTACTCTATCCAGCAAGGCTAACATTTAAAATTGAAGGAGAAATAAAGAGCTTCCCAGACAAAGAAAGCCTCAAGGAATTCATTAAAGCCAAACCAATTCTGCAAGAGATACTAAGGGGCCTGTTGTGAACAGTTCAAAGGGAGGAAAGAATATAGCAAAAGAAAAATACAGCTTTAAAGAATAAAACGGCAATAAACAACTACATATCAATAATAACCTTAAATGTAAATGGATTAAATGATCCAATCAAAAGATATAGGGTAGCTGTGTGGATAAAGAAACAAGACCCATACATATGCTGTCTACAAGAGACACACCTTAAAACAAAAGATGCACATAGACTGAAGGTAAAAGGATGGAAAAAAATATTTTATGCAAATGGAAATGAAAAAAAAAGCCGGGGTAGCAATATTTATATCTGACAAAATGGACTTTAAAACTAAGGCCATAGTAAGAGATAAAGAAGGACACTACATAATGATAAAGGGAATGATTCAACAGGAAGATATAACTATTATAAATATCTACGCACCAAATATAGGAGCCCCGACATACATAAAGCAGACTTTGATGGATATACAGGGCGAGATTAACAGCAATACTATAATAGTAGGGGATTTCAATACCCCACTAACATCACTGGATAGATCCTCAAGAAAGAAAATTAATAAAGAAACAGCAGACTTAAAGGATACACTAGATCAACTCGATTTAATAGATATCTTCAGAACTTTTCACCCTAAAGCAGTAGAATATACATTCTTCTCAAGCACTCATGGTACATTTTCTAGGATAGACCACATGTTAGGACACAAAAATGGTCTCAATAAATTTAAGAAGATTGAAATCATATCAAGCATTTTCTCTGATCACAATGCCATGAAACTAGAAATTAACCACAAAAGAAAAACTGAAAAATACTCAAACACTTGGAAACTAAATAGCATGTTATTAAATAATGAATGGATTAACAATGAGATCAAAGAAGAAATAAAAAAGTTTCTAGAAACAAATGATAATAAGCATACATCAACTCAAAATTTATGGGACACAGCAAAAGCAGTACTGAGAGGGAAGTTCATTGCACTACAGGCATATCATAAGAAGCTAGGAAAAGCTCAAATAAGCAACCTGACCCTGCATCTAAAAGAACTAGAAAAACAACAGCAAATAAAGCCCAGGACCAGTAGAAGGAAGGAAATAATAAAGATCAGAGGAGAAATAAATGACATAGAGGCTAAGGAAACAATACAGAGGATCAATGAAACCAGGAGCTGGTTCTTTGAAAAGGTAAACAAGATTGATGAACCTTTAATTAGACTCACCAAGAAAAAAAGAGAGAGGACTCAAATAAATAAAATTAGAAAGGACAGTGGAGAAATAACAACTGACACAACAGAAATACAAAGTATTGTAAGAAAATACTATGAAGAAATCTATGCCAAAAAATTAGACAACCTAGGTGAAATGGACAAATTTCTTGAATCATATAATCTTCCAAAAATCAACCTGGAAGAATCAGAACACCTAAACAGACCAATTACAACAAATGAGATCGAAACAGTTATCAAAAAATTCCCAAAAAAGAAAAGTCCTGGGCCGGGTGGCTTCACAAGTGAATTTTACCAAATACTCAAAAAAGAACTAACTCCTATCCTCCTCAAGCTATTTCAAAAAATTCAAGAGGAAGTAAGACTTCCAAACTCCTTTTATGAGGCGAGCATAATTCTGATCCCAAAACCGGGCAAAGACAACACAAAGAAAGAAAATTATAGGCCAATACCCCTGATGAATTTAGATGCTAAAATTCTCAACAAAATATTACCCAACTGGATCCAGCAATATATGAAAAAAATCATACACCATGATCAAGTGGGATTTATTCTGGAGAGGCAAGGCTGGTTCAATATTCGCAAATCAATCAATGTGATTCATCACATAAACAAAAGGAAGGACAAAAGCCACATGATAATTTCAATAGATGCAGAAAAGGCATTTGATAAAATCCAGCACCCATTCATGCTCAAAACTCTCAGTAAAATACAGGGAACATTCCTTAACATGATAAAGGCCATCTATGACAAATCCACAGCAAACATCATACTAAATGGACAAAAATTAAAAGCAATCCCCTTAAGATCAGGAACCAGGCAGGGATGCCCCCTTTCACCACTCTTATTCAACATAGTACTGGAAGTCCTAGCTACAGCAATCAGACAAGAAGAAGAAATAAAAGGCATCCAAATTGGAAAAGAAGAAGTAAAACTGTCACTATTTCCAGATGATATGATATTGTATATAGAAAACCCTAAAGTCTCAGTCAAAAAACTACTGGACCTGATAAATGAATTCAGCAAGGTGGCAGGATATAAAATTAATACTCAGAAATCAGAGGCATTTTTATATACCAACAATGAACTGTCAGCAAAAGAAATTAAGGAAACAATCCCCTTCACTATTGCAGCCAAAAAAATAAAGTACCTAGGAGTAAATTTAACCAAGGAGGTTAAGGACTTGTACTCGGAAAATTATAAAACATTGACAAAAGAAATTAAGGAAGATACAAACAAGTGGAAGCATATACCGTGCTCATGGTTAGGAAGAATAAACATCATTAAAATGTCTATATTACCCAAAGCAATTTATAAATTCAATGCAATACCAATTAAAATACCAATGACATACTTCAAAGATATAGAACACATATTCCAAAAATTTATATGGAACCAAAAGAGAACACGAATAGCCTCAGCAATCTTAAAAAGAAAAAATAAAGCAGGAAGTATCACTCTTCCAGATATCAAGGTTTACTACAAGGCCATTGTACTCAAGACAGTCTGGTACTGGCATAAGAACAGGTACATAGATCAATGGAACAGAACAGAGAACCCAGAAATAAACCCACATTTGACAAAGGAGGAAAGAATATACAATGGAGTAAAGACAGCCTCTTTAACAAATGGTGTTGGGAAAATTGGACATCTACCTGCAAAAAAATGAAACTAGACCATCAACTTACACCTTTCACAAAAACAAACTCAAAATGGATAAAAGACTTAAATGTAAGCCATGAAACCATAGCATCTTAGAAGAAAACATAGGTAGCAAGCTCTCCGACATCTGTAGCAGCAATATATTTTCTGATTTATCTCCACGGGCAAATGAAATAAAAGGCAAGATAAACAAATGGGACTATATCAAACTAAAAAGTTTTTGCACAGCTAAAGACAATAAGAACAGAATAAAAATACAAACCACACAATGGGAGAACATATTCAACAACATGTCTGATAAGGGGTTAATAACCAAAATTTATAAGAAACTTATAAAACTCAACACCAGGAAGACAAACAGTCCAATCAAAAAATGGGCAAATGAAATGAATAGAAATTCCTCCAGAGAGGACATACAGATGGCCAATAGGCATATGAAAAAGTGCTCAACATCACTAATTATTAGAGAAATGCAAATTAAAACCACAATGAGATATCACCTCACACCAGTCAGAATGGCACTTATCAGCAAAACAACACAGAATAAGTGCTGGCGAGGATGTGGAGAAAAGGGAACCCTCCTGCTCTGCTGGTGGGAATGCAGACTGGTGCAGCCACTGTGGAAAACAGTATGGAGATTCCTCAAAAAATTAAAAATCGAACTACCTTTTGACCCAGCTATACCACTTTTAGGAATATACCCTAAGAACACCATAGCACTGTTCGAAAAGAAGAAATGTGCCCCCATGTTCGTGGCAGCATTGTTCACAATAGCAAAGATCTGGAAACAGCCCAAGTGTCCGTTGGAGGACGAGTGGATTAAAAAGCTTTGGTACATATATACTATGGAATATTACTCAGCCATAAGAAATGATGACATCGGATCATTTACAACAAAATGGATGTACCTTGATAACATTATACGGAGTGAAATAAGTAAAACAGAAAAAAACTGAGAACAGCATGATTTCATACATAGGTGGGACATAAAAGTGAGACTATGAGACATGGACAAGAGTGTCGTGGTTACGGGGAGGGGGGAGGGAAGAGAGGGAGGGAGAGGAGGGAGGGGAGGGGCACGAAGAAAACCAGATAGAAGGTGACAGAGGACAATTTGACTTTGGGTGACAGGTATGCAACATAATTGAAAGATAAGATAACCTGGCTATGTTTTCTTTGAACATATGTACCCTGATTTATTAATGTCACCCCATTAAAGTTAATAAAAGAAAAAAAAGATCCATGCCAGGACTTGTTAATTCCCACAGGCCAAACCGGCACAGAATTGAATTCCCAAATAGTTCAATGCACTCTTCTGTGTTATAACAGATCAAACAGAATCAAACGAAAATCACTGAATTAATTTGCTTAGGCTGCCATTAAAAACTGAAAGGACCACAGACTGGGTAGCCTAAACCACGGGTATTTTCTCACAAGTCTGGAGATTTAAAGTTCAAACTCAAGATGTTGGCAGAGCTGTTTCTTCTGGTCTCTCACCTTGGTTTGTGGATGGCTGTCTTCACCATGTGGCCTCACAGGGTCTTCCCTCTGCGTGTGTCTGTGTCCTAATCTCCTTGTCTTATAAGGACACCAGTCATATTGGAAGAGGGTTCACTTCAATGACCTAATTTAACATTAATCAGCTCTTTTAAAAGCCTATCTCTGAATACAACCACATCCTGAGGCAGTGAGAGTTAAGACTTGAACACAGGAACTAGGGAGGACACCATTGCAGCCCTTACAGCATGTGTTTTTTGAAAATCAATGAAATATAGCCAGTGTTGTCCAAGAGAACTTTGCATAATCATGGAAATATTTTCTATCTGCACTCTCCAGAAAGGCAGTCAAATGTAGCTATTAAGCACTTGAAATGTGGCTAGCATAACTGAGAAACTAAATTTCTTTCTGTTTTAATTAATTAGAATCAATATTGATTTTAGTTGCCACAGGTGGCTCATGGCTATTCTTTTGGACCACTTCAAGATTAGACCAAGCATGAGCCCAGGGGAGGCGTACGCCAAAGAGAATGTTGACAGGCTGGAAAAGCTCAGAGCATCAGGACAGAACTTTTTAAAAACCATCCCAGTGGCACCCACTGCCCAGTGGTCTATTCACCGTGGAGGAAGAGCATTTGGTCCAGGGTCTCAGAGAAATGTGAGAGCCTCCTTGGCAGGTTTATCTGTTGCTGTCCTTTCTTCATTCATATTCTTTTATGACATCCTTATAGCACTAGTGCCACACATTTGCTCTACTTCCCTTTGCCAATAACCAGTCCCCATGTCCTCCTGCAAAACACCAGCTTTTACCACCTCAAGGCCTGTATTTCTAATGTGGAATTCTGCACAAGGGTTTCCTTCTTACCTCTAGTCTTCAAATCAAACATCATCTTCCTTGATTACCCTGGCTAAACTAGCAGCCTCTTCCAATCCTGTTGTCTAATTTTTTTTATCATGGTATACTTCACCTTATCTGATATCATCTTGTTCACTGATTTGTTATTTATTGCTTGTTTTCCACTCCCCACCCCCACGACCCAGTGAGCCCCATAAGAGCAAGAACTTTGTCTGTTTGTCTCACTGCTGTAGCCCCAGTGCCTCGACAAGGGCTAGATCCTCAGCTAGTATCCCATGAAGGGTGGATGATGGACGAATGGAGGATGGATGGATGAATGGGTGATGGATGGATGGATGGATGGATGGATGGATGGATGGATGGATGGATGGATGGATATTTCTCTCTCTCATCCTCAGAACCAAATTGTCAAAGGCCCCTGTCATGCTTGAAGTCCTATGAAGCAGTCAAGACCTCTGTCCCTACACTCTCACCTTCTGCCCCTTAGAAAGCCAGCCAATAGTTTGGGTCTCATCTAGTGGTGGGATTCAAATAATTTAACAACCAGTTCTCTGCCCTAATGATCATTTTAAGTACAAAGAAAATGATATACCGAAAGGTGGTTTATTATTTCATGCATTTGATACTTAACTAAGAACAATAAAATGGTACACAAAACTAGACTTATAAGAAAAAGTTTTAAAATATTAATGAAAAAAATATTATATAATACCTGACAAAAAACAATGCAACTGTGATTTAAGGTATTTCCATATTACTTCTTGATTGGCATCCTCGCTTGCAATTTTTTTTACCTATGGGCAGAATGAACATTACTACGGGTGCTTAGAATATGCTGTTGCGCAGATGAATGTTAAAAAAGAGTAAGGAATGCAAATTTGTCATTTCCACATTGGGCGGCTGCCCAGGCACCCACCTTAGAGAGAACTCTGATTACAAGAGCCATTTTAACAAGGGTTCTCTGAACTCAACAAAAAAATTAGGTATCGGTTCGCGGAACTGGTGCGAACTGGCTGAATCCCACCACTGGCCTCACCCACAAACAGAATTGAGGGGAACATATTGCCCCAGGGAAAGCAAGAAGCCAAGGTCACTGTCTATTTGTGTAAATCCTGCCGCTGGCTTACCCTCCCTGCCTCATCTGTGTAAGACAGCATCTTGTGTAAGTTCCCCACCCCCATCCTGGAGTGCAGAGAGGGTAAACACATATGGGGAAAAATCACCAACTTAACAGTGTAAGGAACACAACCTGAAACCAGGTCAAAGAGCTATAAAACTCTCCTGCCCTGTGGATAAAATAATTCTACCCTGAGGAGTGTTCCCAAGGAAATAATCCCAAAGGGAGGAGGGGTTAGTTTTGAGTTACGTGTTGCCTGAGCGTAGAGTTGAAAACCTCGTAAACACACAGCAAAAAGCCAGCAGCCAAACAGCCTGTATGGTACAGTCTACAGACGCACAATCCCTTACCCAGAACCCTTCAGGCCTGATGTATTTTGCAAGTCAAAATGTTTTCCATTTTAGAAAAATCTATACCTTGCTTCGGTTCTGTTGTTTCATTCCCAGCAGAGTCGGGGGCATCATTCCTACTCAAACATACTCGTATCTGCAGCAAACGGATGCATAGTCCCAGTAAGTGGAATAAATAAAGCAGACAAACAGCCTCACAGCAGTTCAGATAAGGCTGGGAGGAAAGCTTTCCCAGACGAAGGACTTCTGGTGTGCAGAGAGTCGGAGATTTCAGAGCTGCAGACAAGGGATGAGGGCGTGAACCAACAATAAAACGCAACAAAACTTGTAGGTGATGAGAAGATGGGCCCTCAGTACCTGATGATGCTGAAGAGCTTAGTTAGGAAGAAAAACCAACTGAGCGAGCAGTAGAATGTGCTTCACCGACCTATAAAATACATGCTAACAAGGACTGGGACATGACGGGGGCCATGGGAGGCTCGGCTTATAAGGCTATAAGCACATGGTTGAGAGGAAAAGCTAGTGATGACGGGGCAGGGAGGGGCCCAGAGAGTGAGAAAGAGAAGGCAGGGCTATCAACACAGCTTCCTTCTTTACTGCCCACTCCCCGGCCCAGTGCCCACCTAAGGCAGGGAAATAGGGACAGAGTACCAAGATTCTATATAGCCCCAGAGAAGGGGGCCTAGATCATGACTCTGCAGCATGTATTACAAACCCCGTGCAAAGATCATTAGTGGACACCCGCTGGGGGCACCAAATAAACGTTCTCTCCAGAGCCCAAATCTATTCGCTGTGGTTCAGTGAAATCCTCAGGGAATTCTGTCCACAGGGGACAACATTGTAAGTCCTGTTGGGCAAAGAGTGATCTGAGATTTTTTCTGGTGCAGACAGAGCATGCAGAAGCAAGTGAGGCAATGAGAGTGGCTCTGACCTGGAATTTTAAAGGTGAGAACATTCATCATGGGTCACCTTTTCAAAACATCCTTTCAACACACATAGTCTCCCTCTTCAGGTTTTCTTTATCTTAACAAAGTATAATTCTAGAGATCTACCCTCTTAACAAAGTTTTAAGCGCAAAATACAGTATACTGTTAACTATAGGCAGAACATCATACAGCAGATTCTAGAACTTACTCATCGTGCATAACTGAAATTGTATACCTATTGAAGAACACCTCTCCAATTACCCCTTCCGCCAGTCCCTGGAAACCACCATCCTATTCTGTTGCAAAGACTTGGACTATTTTAGGTGCTTCATATAAGTAGAACCATGCAGTATTTATCCTTCTGTGACTAACTTATTTCACTTAGCATAATGTCCTCCACCCATGCTGTCACATATAGCAGGATTTCCTTATTTTTAATGCCTGAGTAATATCCCATTATCTATACATACATATTTTCTTTATCCACTTACCTGTTGATGTTAGATTGCTTCTATAACTGGGTTACTGTGAATATACTGCAATGAACATGGAAATACAGGTAGCTCTTTGAAGTCCTAACTTCAATCCCTTTGAGTATATATCCCAGAAGTGGGATTGATGGATCCTAACACAGTTCTAGTTTAAATTGCTCATACTGTTTTCCATACCAGCTATACCATTTTACATTCCCACCAACAATATACAGAGGTTCCAATTTTTCTACATTCTTGCCAACACCAATCCTTTGAGTTTTTTTTTATAATAGCCATTCTAAGAGGTGTGAGGTGATTTCTCATTGTGGTTGACTTGCATTTCCATGATGGTTAGTATGTTGAGCACCTTTTCACACATACGTGTCGGTTATTCACATGTCTTCTTTGGATAAATGTCTAGTCATGTCTTTTGTTTCTTGCTGTTGAGTTGCAGAAATTCTTTATATATTCTGGATATTAATGCCTTATCAGTATGGGTTTGCAAATATTTTCTCCTCTTCCATAGCTGGCCTTTTCAATCTGTTCATTGTTTCCTTTGTTGTGCAGCTTTTTAGTTTGATGTAGTCCTGCTTGCCTATTTTTGCTTTTGTTGCCTGTGCTTTTGATATTATATCCAAGAAATCACTGCCAAGACCAAAGTCAAGAAACTCCTCCACCAAGTTTTCTTTTAGAAGTTTTACAGTTCTACATCTTACATGTAAGTCTTTAATACATTTTGAGTTGATTTTTGTGCATGGGTAAAATAGAGTCCAAGTTCATTCTTTTGCAGGTAAACATCCAGTTTTTCCAACACCTTTTGTTGAAGAGACTATCTTTTCCCCGTTGTGTGTTTTTTATACCCTCGTCAACGAGTAGTCAGTTCCATTGGTCTATATGCCTGTCCTTACACAAATAAATGAGTGATGTCCCATTTTCATGGATTAGAAGACTCAACATTATTAAACTGTCCATACTACCCAAAGCTATCAGCATCAACATGCCAATGGCATTTTTACAGAAATAGAAGAAACAATCAGAAAATTCATAAAGGACCAAAAAGACTCTGAAGAGGCAAAGCAACTTTGGAAAAGGAGAGCAAAGCTATAGGCATCGTACTTCCTGGTTTCAAAATATATTAAGAAACTACAGTGATTAAAACAGTATGGTACTGGCACATGCTCTTTTGTTAAAAAATCATCCTGCTAACAGCTAGGAATCAAACAGCAAGGTTATCCCCATCAAGGAAGAAAACTTGGGGCTTGGCTGACATCATCTAGGTACTACTTTCTGTTGCATCTTTCCCCATTATTTCTTCATAACTCATGAAGATGTATGAAAGTCTTATAATTGAGACAAGAAGGTTCTGGGGTTCACCTGCTGAAGATATCTATGGTAACTGATCTGCAAATTTAAGCAGAGAGGAGTGACAGCTCTGTTGTTACAACACTGGAGCCAGTGGGCCCGGTTGTGAATTCTGGCTCTTCCCTCAGTAGCTATGTGACCTTTAACAAGTTGCTTAGCCTCTCTGTGCCTTCTTTTCTCATCAGCATAAGGATCAAAGGGAAAAAAAACACAAACTGACTAGCACAGTTTGTGTAGCACATAGTAAGGGCCAAGAGAAGCCAGCTTTCAATGCTAGTGCACCACTGTGTAGAGACTGAGTCTGTGCGGCTATCTGAAATTATGCTTATGTCCGATTCCTATGAACGGGACCTCTTTCTTTGACTTCAAGTTGCTCAAACAAAGAAAGATCTGCTGTGTCTCAATAACCCTTGGATCTGGGGATCCTTAAGCCAATGTGCAGGGTAGGAAACTGACACTGTTCATACAAGAGAAATGACCGGCCCCAAATCACAGAGATTCTCAGGCAACACGGGGGTTTGAACCAGGCAAGGCAGGGATTTGAACCAGGTTTTACGACTCCAAACGCATGGGTTTGTTTTGTTTTGTTTTTCATGGCACAATTGTTCTTAACTCTTTTTACTGGGGAATCAGTCCTTGGAAAGAAAAGTTTGTTTTTTTTTTAAGAAATGTACAATAGACATCTGAAATCAAGATTGGCAAGTAAGGTATATTTGTGAGAAGACCACACAGAAATGAGACCTTCAAACAGGAAAAGACTTCGGGGTATGGAGTAGGGCTGGTTGCCAAACTGGGCCTCAGTTTTCTCACCTGTGAAATGAGTTTGTTGGACAACATGACCTTCAAGGGACCTTCAGGAAAGGTTTGAACAATGGCAACCCCGGTGGCAATAGACTTGTTGCTGGATATCTGACTTTAGCCGAATATTATTAATATTGTCATTAACATTATGGCATAGGTGCTTCTGAAATGGTGAGGACGATCACTTCATGTTACAGAGAAAAAGAAGAGGACCCAGGGAGATATTAAATATCACTGAGGCAAAACAACCCCGCCGTCTCCTGCCTCGTCCCCAGGGATGCTCTCTGAATTTGTTTGCTCAAAGACATAATCAGGAACATCTAAAATTAGCAGCTGAGTGCCTTCCCTCTCCTACTTCATCATCTCTGAGAGGTTCCGCAGATTGAAGAATTGCTTATAATGATGATGGAATAACTCATTTAAAGACTCACAAACTCAGGAAACAAGTTTACTGCCTTATCTGAGAATAGTTTGGGCCTGAAAGGAAAATTTCGGCTTCAGCCCAACAAAGGGAAAAGAAAGTAATTATCCGAAATGAAAACCCCCCCCCCAGCCCATCACTGTGCCTCCGGAAGACGGAATTCATTGATCAGAGTCAAAGTTCCAGGTCTGGGTGAAAAGAAATAAGGTCCCTGCCTCATTAATTTTAATAGAATCTAAAATAATGGGATGCAGCCAGGCAAAAGCACAATGAAAACTAATGTTCTCTGTTCCCTACGTCACCTGTTCCCAGTGCGACAGGGCAGGAGACGTGCTCAGTCTTCTCTGCCCAGAGTTGGTTTTCAAAGCTGCTCGGTTTTCTCCTCTTTCAATTATGACATATTTCAAACACTCAGGAAAATGCAGAGGGCCACGCAATAAATATTAACACACTAACCCAGATTTAATAAATGTTGACATTTTAACGTATATACCTGGGACGTTTTAAGACAATAAAATATTACCGGTACAATTAAAACTCCATTACTTCCATTCCCCTGCCTCCTCCCCAAGATAACCACCATCATGTTACTGATATATACCGTTCTGCACGAGATTTTACTGTACATATGCTGCTCTGAATGCTTTTCCTTATGGGAGTCAAACACATATTAGTAAAATGTCTAACTGGTTTAACGTATATAATCCAGTGTCGTTTAGTACATTCACAATGTTGCACCACCCCCATCACCACAATCCAGTTTCCAACCGTTTCCATCCCCCCAATAGGAAACCCTATACCCTGTAAGGAGTCACTCCCTCCACTCCCCTACCCCTAGAAACAGCTCATCTTATTTATACCTCTACAGATCAGCAGATTCTAGACATTTCTGATAAACAGAATCATATGGTACATGGTTTTTGTGTCTGGTTTCTTCCATGTAGCATGTTTTCAAGGTTGATCCATGTTATACTGTGTATCAGCACTTCATTCTTCTTTTATGGCCAACCTGTGTTCCATTTCATGGTTACATCATGTTTGTTTATCTGTTCATCGCTGATGGACACTTAGGGTGTTTCCCCTTTTGTGCTATTATGAAAACGCAGCTATAAATATTCATATATAAGTTATTTTGTATGAACAAATGCTTTCAGTTCTCTTGGGTTTATACTAAGAGTGAAATTGCTAGATCATAACGATATGTTTGTATAATATATATAATCTAGAGGAATTGCCTATTTCTAAAACTGCATGTTTTTATATTGGTATCCCATATCTGTTTTTTCCACTCACCATTTTGTTTTGGAGATGTCTCCAACTTAATATTTAGCTGTAGCTCCTGACCAGGCGGTGGTGCAGTGGATAGAGCATCAGACTGGGACACGAAGGACCCGGGTTCAAGACCCTGATGTCGCCAGCTTGAACATGGGTTCATCAGGTTTGAGCAAGGCTCACCAGCTTAAGCCCAAAGTCACTGGCTCAAGCAAGGGGTCACTCAGTCTGCTGTAGTCCCCCGGTCAAGGCACATATGAGAAATCAATCAATGGACAACTAAGGAACTGCAAAAAAGAATTGATGTTTCTCATCTCTCTCCCTTCCTGTCTGTCTGTCCCTATCTGTCCCTCTCTCTGACTCTCTCTGTCTCTGCAAAAAAAAAAAAAAGCAATATTTAGCTGTAGCTTATTTATTTTAAGGATGGTATAGAGTGCCATTGCATGAACAAACCACGGTTCATTTGCCATTCCTCTATTACTGTATATTTAGGTTATTCCCAGTTTCCCACTGCCATAATGGGAGTTTCAAAAGTTCTCTTGGGTTTATACTAAGAGTGAAATTGCTAGATCATAACGATATGTTTGTATAATATATATATATAATATCTACAGGAATTGCCTATTTCTAAAACTGAAGTCTGTGGACCAAATCTGCAGAACCAAAGATCCTCACTGACCACTAATTTTATCTGTTCTTAGTTGACAGCACCCCCAGTCTCCTCAGGTGATGGTTCTGGCTTGGGGGTGGAGAATCAAAGTGAGTGAGCTGAGGGCTACGTCAGACCATGCCCCCCGAATAACTAAAGCTTCTTATTTCCAATTCATTGCTCTGTGACCCGCAGTGTGTCCTTGGAGGAGATATACAGTCCTTGTCCCTATTCCAGACCTCAGGCTTGGCCATGTGATTGATGTGGCCTCGGGGTATGAGCAGGAGCTTGCTGATCCATCCGCTGCCTGGACCTCGGGATAAAGAAAGCACATGGGGCAGAGCCACAGCTGGACCTAAACATGAGCAAAACTAACTTTCATTGTTGTCACAGGACCTAAACATGAGCAAAACTAACTTTCATTGTTGTAAGCTTCTGAGATGCTGGTATTTGTCATCATAGAACAACTTAGCAAAAGCTAATAGGATGGTTCTCTTCTTTATCCTCATCCCAGCTGAATTCTCTGCAATCTTGACCTGAATATCTACTCACCTAATTTTTAATCCCTTTTAATCATCAATCTAACTAACATACATTTACCAAGTTTGGACTTTGCCCATTACTCAGCCCTGAGCGTGGGGTTAAAACCACAGGGAAAACAATAATAATAGTTAGAATCAGCTCTGGTCCAGGCTCACTTGGGTAAGCAGCATGTCATTTGTCTTCGTATCACCTAAGGGAGATAAACACTGTCATTATCCCCGTTTTATTGATGAGGAAAGAGATGCTTCAAGGTATAAAGTAACTGTCCTCACGTAACACTTATCTAGCAAGAAGCAGCGGGAGGAACGGGATCCGAACACGCTCATTCCTCTGGTCCTACAGGACACATAGCCTGCCTCCAACGAGCTCCCAGACGTGTCCTCCTGACATGCCACAGCTGATTGTCTGTCCATGCCAGGGACTTGGCATAGGTAAGCCGCACTCACCAGCTGGAGAAGCCAAACAAATCATCCGCTTAGCCAACTTCCCTTGAGGATCAATGTAGCAACTGACAAGGGCCTAGCAGTGAGTTGGGCCAAGGGCATACTCCTTCTTCCACTCATGAGCTGGAAAATGAGAATATGAGTCTCAGTTTGGCCACCTGTTGGTGATGACTTGGGGTAAGCCACTCTCAGAGTCTCACTCTCCCCAGCTCTTGACTGGGAATAATAGTCACTACCTTGCCCATTGTTCGGAAATAGAAACAAGTCAAGGTGTGTGAAACCACTGTGCAAACACTGGAGGGCTGTGTGCAGGTCAGCTATGAGCCTCCGGAGGTTCAGGGCACCACCCTTCAGAGGTCTCTGTGAGAGGGCGCTCACACCCACACACCCGATTCCAAGAAAAACACAGAGATGGGGGCCTTGTGGTTTCATCTGTCATGACTCACAGAGGCCACTCCTGCTGGGTATTCAAATCTTGTGGCTAAAGAGCTATGCTTTTTGCTCACAACGCTGTATGGCTGCAACTCACACCCACTCTTCTCGGGTCCAGAGGGAGGGACTGGAAGGCCAAGGCGACTTAGAAACATATGCCAAGGCAGTGCCACCATTGCGGGGGGAGGAAATGGGGTGCCCAGTGTGTACATAGGGAAGTCAGGAGGGGGCATGAGTTCTCTGGTCTCTGAGAAAAAAGATACCCAGCCCTGACAGCAGGAGATCCAAATAGAAAAGTGTAAGAGATGTCACTAGGAGACACTAGATATTTATTGTCTCATAATTCTGGAGGCTAGAAGTCTGAGACCAAGGTCTCATTAGAGTTGGTATTTTTCTGAGGTTCTCTTTTTTATGTTTTCTGAAGCATCTCATTTTGTCTTAGAGATGGCTGTCTTTTTCCTTTGACTTTACAACCTCTTTTCTCTGCACCTGCCTGTAATTTCCTCTAGTATAAGCACACAAGTTCTGTTGCATTAAGACTCACCTTAATGCCTGACCAAATGGTGGCGCAGTGGATAGAGCGTTGAACTGGGATGAGAAGGACCCAGGTTCGAGACCCCAAGGTCGCCAGCTTGAGCGCGGGCTCATCTGGTTTGAGCAAAGCTCACCAGCTTGAACCCAAGGTCGCTGGCTTGAGCAAGGGGTGGCTCGGTCTGCTGAAGGCCCATGGTCAAGGCACATATGAGAAAGCAATCAATGAACAACTAAGGTGTCACAACAAAAAACTGATGATTGATGCTTCTCATCTCTCTCCATTCCTGTCTGTCCCTGTCTATCCCTCTCTCTGACTCTCTCTTTGTCTCTGTAAAAAAAAAAAAAAAAAAGACTCACCTTAATGACCTCATTTTAACTGAATTATCTCTTTAGAGACCCTATCTCCAAATACAGTCATGTTCTGAGGTCCTTGGAGTTAGGACTTCGACATATGAATTTGGGGGGGGGGAGCTACAATTCAGCCTATAACAGGTAAATTATGTTAATGGATTATCTGGAGTAATATCCTTGTTATAATACTTGATCATGAAATATCTTACAAATTGTTAAGTTTAAATTGCTGGCATTTTATGTAAGAATTTAATATTTTATGGCCAGTAGATGATATAATACTGCATGTAGAGAACCCTAAAGATGCCATCAAAAAAGCTACTAGAACCAATTAATGAATTCAGTAAAGTAGCAGGATACAAAATACATATCCAGGAATCAGTTGCATTTTTATATTCCAATAATGAACTATTAGAAAGGGAAGCTAAGGAAACAATTCCATTTACACGTACATAAAAAAAAAACCTAGGAATAAATTTAACCACAGATGTAAAAGGCCTGTACTCAAAAAATTATAAAACACTGAAGAAAGAAATTGAGGCAGATATAAATTAATGGAAGCATATACCATGTTCATGGATAGAAAGAATTAACATAATTAAAATGTCCCTACTACCCAAAGCAATCTATAGATTCAATGTAATTCCGATCAAGATACCAATGGTGTATTTCACAAGAACTAGAATGAATATTTCAAAAATTGATATTAAACCACAAAAGACCCCAAATAGCCACAGCAATCTTGAGAAAGAAGAATAAACTTGGAGAAATCACACTACCTGGTATTAGATTATACTGCAAGGCCATAGTAATCAAAATTAGCATGATACTGGTATAAAAACAGACATATAGATTGATGGAACAGAATAGAGAGCCCAGAAATAAACCCACACCTTTATGGTCAATTAATATTTGACAAAGGAGGCAAGAATATACAATAGGGTAAAGACAGTCTGTTCAATAAATGTTAAAACAATTGGACAGATATATGCCAAAAAAATAAAACTAGACCACCTTCTTACACCCTATACAAAAATATATTCAAAATGGATTAAAAATTTAAATGTAAG
The DNA here is from genome assembly GCA_037038555.1 of Rhynchonycteris naso. Lineage (NCBI taxonomy): Eukaryota > Metazoa > Chordata > Mammalia > Chiroptera > Emballonuridae > Rhynchonycteris > Rhynchonycteris naso. The sequence goes on from CM072996.1 coordinate 19,111,163, forward strand.
ATTCAAAACAATAAACATCCTAGAAGGAAACACAGACAGTAAGATCTTGGACATTTCTCTTAGCAATATTTTTTCTGACATGTCTCCTCAGGCAAGGGAAATAAAAGAAAAAAATAAACAAATGGACTACACCAATCTATAAAGTTCTTACACAGCAAAGAAAACCATCAACAAATGAAAAGACAACCCACTAAATGGGAGAGCATGCCAAAGATACATCTGAGAGGTGTTAACATCTAAAATTTATAAAGAACTCAAACAACTCAACACCAAAATACAAACAATTCAATTTAAAAATGAGAAAAAGATCTGAATAGACATTTCTCCAAAGAAGACATACAGATGGCCAATACACATAAGAGAAAAATGCTCAATGTCACTAATCATCAAAGATATGCAAATTAAAACCACAATGAGATGTCTCCTCATCTCTGTCGGAATGGCTATCATCAAAAATTCAACAAGCAACAAGTGTTGGCGGAGGTGTGGAGAAAAGGGAACCCTCCTGCACTGCTGGTGGGAATGCAGATTGGTGCAGCCACTGTGGAAAGCAGTATGGAGTTTCCTCAAAAACTTAAAAATGGAAGTTATGACCTAGCAATTCCACTTCTGGGGATATATTTAAAGAAACTTGAAATACTCATTTGAGAGAATATATGTATCCCTATGTTCATTGCAGCATTATTTACAATAGCCAAGATTGGGAAGCAGCCCAAGTGCCCGTCAGTAGATGAATGGATAAAAAAGCGGTGGTACATTTACACAATGAAATACTACTTGGCCATACAAAAGAAGAAAATCTTACCTTTAGCAACAGAGTGTATGGACTTGGAGAGTATCACGTGGAATTAGCCAGTCAGAGAAAGACAAATACCACATAATTTCACTTACATATAAATTATAATGAATAAAATAAACAAACCAAATAGAAAGTGACTCATAGATTCAGAGAACAGATAGCTGTCAGAGGGGTGGAAGTTTGGGGGGGGGGGCTGGGTGAAAAAGGTAAAGGGATTAAGAAAAACAACTCATAGCCTCAGACAACAGTATGGTGATTGCCAGAGAGAAAGGGGCTGGCGGGAAGTGGAGGTGGGTGTAAGGGGGATAAATGGTGATGGAAGGAGACTTGACTTGGGGTGGTGAGCACACGATATAATATACAGAGGATATGTAATAGAATTGTACACTTGAAACCTATAAAATTTTATTAACCAATGTCACCCCAATAAATTCCATTTTAAAATGCTGTGGCCATATTTAAATTTGTCTTACGTTTTATTTTATGTTACCATCCCTGTTGGGTTTAAGTATCGAGGTTATAACAGCTTTATAAAATGAGAAAGGCAATCTTTGCTCTTCATTCTATTTTACAAAACAACTGCGTAACCACAGTTTATGTGTGTGCTGAGGGCTTGGTGAAACTGAACCGTAAATCTCTATTGCTTCAACAAAAAGTAAATCAAAGGGGAAAAAGAAGGGTGGTGCTTGTAAGGGTGAATAATGGACAACCTGCATATATTTGCTGCACTCAAGGTCTGATTCCCAATTCCTCAAAATATACAAAGGAGCAAACAACCAAGCCAGGCCAAGTCATTCCCCTGCTCAAACTGTTCATTGGCTCCTCATTGCCTTCAGAAAAGAGCTCACTCTTCCCCACCACCTTCCAGGTTCTTTGTGTTCTTGCTTTGCCAGCTCCTCTGGTCATCCTCCCTGAACCGGGCACAGGTTCAAATGTATTAACCTTTATCTCACTCCTAGGCTTAGGCTTAGTAGAATGCTGTCCTTTCCCCCATACCCTCCTCCAGCTCCCAGCTCAGATAGCACATACTCCAGGAAGCCTTCCAGAGTTCTCCCACCCCTCTCCCCATCCTCAGGCTCCCGAGAGTCTATGTTTTGTCAATAAAATTTTCTGTGTTTTGTGTTGTCTTTATCAAGTCTTTGATTACTTAAGAAAACGGAGGCCCTGGCTGGTTGGCTCAGCAGTAAAGCATCAGCCTGGCATGTAGAAGTCCCAGGTTTGATTCCCAGTCAGGGCACACAGGGGAGGCAACCATCTGTTTCTCCACTTCTCTCCCTCCCCATTCTCTCCCTATCTCTCTTCCTCTCCCACAGCCATGGCTCAAATGAGCAAGTGGGCCCCAAGTACTGAGTCTGGCTCGGTGGCTTCACCTTAGGTGCTAGAATAGCTCAGTTGCTATGCAACAGAGCAGCAGTCCCAGAGGGGTAGAACATCTGCCCCAGTCAGAGCTTGCCAGGTGGATCCCTCTGGGGACATGCAGGAGTCAGTCTCTCCACCTCCCTTCCTCTCACTAGATAAACAAAAAAGAAAAGAAAACTGAGTCTTCTCTATTAAAAGAGCTGTTTTTTGGGTGTTTTTCTTTTTACAACTATGTAACTTTCTGTATTTGCCTTTGAAATCTTTGTTATTTTGGTTAAATAAGTATTGCTTCACAGTGAAAAACAATAATGAAATGCAACTCTTTTTTATAACTTTCTATGAAGGATAATGTAGAAAAGTATGCAAATCATAAATTCAATCTATGAATTTTTACCAACTAAACACACCTGAGTAACCAGCACCTGGATCAAGAAACAGAATAAACTAGCATCCCAGAGCCTCCTCATGCCCTCTGCAAGACCAGTAGGCTTATTGTGGTCTGAATTGTTTCCTTCTACCCACCCCTGACCCCAAATTCCTATGCTGCAGCCCTAACTCCAGTGTTATTCAGAGGTAATTAATGTTAAATGAGGTCAGAAAGTGGGGCCCTAATCCAACAGGACGGGTGTCTTTAGAAGAGGTAGAGACACCAGGGAGACACACACACAAAGAAAAGGCCATGTGAAGGCTCAGCAAGAAGGCAGTCATTTGTACACCAAACCTATCAATACCTTAATCTTGGACTTCCAACACTCTGAGAAAACAAATTAATGTTGTTTAATCCACTCAGTCTGCACTACCACCTCTGGTGTGCAAGGGTGCCTGGTTCCCCACCCCCCTGCAAATACTTGGCATTATCCAACTTTCTCATTTTTGCCAGTCTAGTGAGCCTAAAGTAACAGTTCACAGTTGTGTTAACTTTTATGTCTAGTTTTTAATGCGTTTGAGTGGTTCTTCACATATTTATGAACTATTTCAATTTCTCCTTCTGTAAATTGATTACTTGCACACTTTACCCAAGTTTTTCCCTTTTTCTTAACACTTTATATACAGGACTCTTTGTATATTCCAGGCTTCCGTCACATGCTGGTTTCAGAAGTGGCATCTGTTAATGACATTTGTCTATAGCAGGGTTTCTCAAGTTTGGTACTATTGACATTTTGGCCAAGTAATTCTTTGTTGTGGGGCTGTCTTACACATTGGAGGATGTTTAGCAGCATCCCTGGCCCGCTAAAAGCCAACAGCACCTCCTGCCTCGTTGTGACAATCAGAAATGTCTACTGATATTATTGCCAGGTGTCCCAGAGTGGAGGACAAAGTCACCCTTAGTTGAGAACCATTGATCTATATATAGGCCATCCCTCCCACTGGATTATGGTGAGCTAATCCCATTGACTAGAAATCTATAATCCTAATTTAAAATAAAATTCATTAATTTTTTACATTATGTTTTGTATCTTGGGAGTAGGGGGAATATCACTTGTGAAGACTTCTTTACTCCTAGGTCATAAAAATCTTCCCCGACAGCCTGACCTGTGGTGGCGCAGTGGATAAAGTGTCGACCTGGGAACACTCAGGTCACCAGTTCAAAACCCTGCACTGGTCTGGTCAAGGCACATATGGGAGTTGATGCTTCCAGCTCCTCCCCCCCCCCTTTCTCTCTTTCTCTCTCTCTCTCTCTCACTCTGTGTCTCCTCTCTAAAATGAATAAAATAAATAATTTTTAAAAAAATCTTCCCGGACATTAATTAGCTTTATTGTTTAACCTTTGACACTTAGGTCTTTAATTTACCTTGGTCCACTTTCACATCCTGGGTTAAGTAAGGATCTGGTTATATTCTGATATATATAAAATCAGCCACTTTTCCAAAGCCATTTGCAAGTCCGTGTGAGCTTTCCCATTGGTATGTGGTGCTGTATTTATCTTACATCAAGTTCCTATATATGCATGGCCTGTCTCTGAGCTCTCTATTCACTATCAATTGGACTATTCACCTGTCCTTCAGAACCACACAATTCTTCTATTTCTATGACTTTGTAATATATTTTAATATCTAGGAGACGAGTCCCTCCTCTTTATAAAAGTTGGCTCCACTATTTGCCAACCTTTATACTTATGAATTTGAGAATAAGTTTGTCAATTTACTCAAATATCTATCTGCAATTTTAAATTGCAACTGTACCAAATTTATAAATTAATTTGAAGAGAACTGACAATGTTATATCTACCTCTATTTATTCAAAACTTCCTCTCATGTCCTTTAATTGAATTTAAATTTTTCTCCTGTAGAGGACTTATTTCTTGATAAACTAATTGCTAGGTAAATATTGTTTTTGTAGCTGTTGTGAATGGCATCTTATTTTCTATTTTATTTTTTTGTTGGTTTTCAAATGATCTTTAATGGAAATATATTCCTTTGTACTTCTTCACTAGCTGGACATTTCACTGTACCACTACTGACGTCACCTATGATGACATGAAGATGGTGGCCACCCACGCTGCAGCCCACATTCTGGGCAGTCCCCAGGCTCTCTTTAATAGTCCCTGAGAATTCTCTAGCTAAAGGTCAGTGTTGCAACTGTTAGGCAATATTGACAATCTCATCAAAAGTGATATTTCCACTATGCTAAATGGTTGGAGTTTTTGTTTGTTTGTTTGTTTGTTTTTTGCTCCCTTCTCTTTCCTGGTGGTTCTTTGAGGGATTTGATGATCAGGGCAAAGGCAGAAGAAACTACCTATATCTGGGCTTCTCTGTGAATGGCCAGTTTCACTATCATACTCAGACCCTTTCAATCATCAATTGCTTTTGGCAATGTCATCATCAAACTTTTTGGACTCAAGGGGCCAATTGTGGGAGCCAGAGAAGACATGGCACCAACTTCCCCAGGTATATGACTTTGATCTCATTGGGGTTGAATTTCAGCAGCACGTTGGAAGCAGCTGCTGTCAGATGAACCCGGATTCAGGACAACAGAAGAAAGCTGCACCTAAGCCTCCTCCGAGCTGAAAGCCAAAAGCTATTATATTTTATGGTTGGTATTTGCTGGTGAGGAGACGTGCTATTGGTTTTTAGTGGTCATCTTGTGTCAGCCAATCTTGCTGAATCCTCTCATTAGTTCCAAAACAGGAGCTGCTGATTCAGTCGGCTCTCTCTGTAGATGATCATAGCACTTGTGAATCATGATAGCGTCATCTCTTTCTTCCAATCTTTACACCTCTGTATTAGTTTGCTAGGGCAGCCATGACAAAGTGCCATAGGCTGGGTGGCTTTAACAGCAAAAATGTATTTTCTTCCACTGTGGAAAACAGTTTGGAGATTCCTCAGAAAATTAAAAATCGAACTGCCTTTTGACCCGGCTATCCCACTTTTAGGAATATACCCTAAGAACACCTTAGCATTGTTCGAAAAGAAGAAATGCGCCCCCATGTTCGTGGCAGCATTGTTCACAATAGCGAAGATCTGGAACCAGCCCAAGTGTCCGTCAGAGGACATGTGGATTAAAAAGCTATGGTACATATATACTATGGAATACTACTCAGCCATAAGAAACGATGACATCGGATCATTTATAACAAAATGGTGGTACCTTGATAACATTATACGGAGTGAAATAAGTAAATCAGAAAAAAAGAAAAACTGAGAACAGCATGATTTCATACATAGGTGGGACATAAAAGTGACAATAAGAGACATGGACAGGAGAGTGGTGGTTATGGGATGGGGGGAGGGAGAGAAGAGTGGGATAGGGAGGAGGGGAGGGGCACAGGGAAAACCAGATAGAAGGTGACAGAGGACAATTTGACTTTTGGTGATGGGTATGCAACACAATTGAATGATAAGATAACCTGGAGAGTTTCCATTGTACATATGTACCCTGATTTATTGGTGTCACCCCATTAGAATTAATAATAATAAAATATATATAAAAAAAAAAAAGAATCTAGACTTTACACCACAATGATGTCAGCAATTCCCGGGACATCGATAACAAACAAACAAACAAACAAAAACAATAAAATATTTTTGTACCATTAAAAAAAAAAAAATGTATTTTCTTACAGTTTTAGAGGCCAAAAGTCCAAGATCAAGGTGTCAGTAGGGTTGTTGTTTCTGAGGTTCTCTGCTTGCTTGTAGATGATGGCTCTTTTCCCTGTGTGTTCACATGGTCTTTCCTCTGTGCATGTCTGTGTCTTAATCTCCTCTTCTTGTAAGAACACCAGTCATGTTGTATTTGGAGCCGTCCTCATAATCCCATTTAAACTTAATTATCATTTTAATGACTCAGTCTCCAAATACAGTTGAAGGTTCTAGGGGTTAGGACTTGAAAATATATACAGCTAGTGCTCGACTTACGACCACAATTGGTTCCAACAGACCGGTCGTAACACAATTTGGTCGTAAGTTGAGTAGGCTTTATGTACAGTACTGTGAAATGATGTTGTAAAAATCTTTAAGTCAGCCTGACCTGTGGTGGCGCAGTGGATAAACCGTCGACCTGGGAACACTGAGGTCGCCAGTTCAAAACCCTGCACTGGTCTGGTCAAGGCACATTATGGGAGTTGATGCTTCCAGCTCCTCCCCCCTTTCTCTCTTTCTCTCTCTCTCTCTCTCTCACTCTGTGTCTCCTCTCTAAAATGAATAAAATAAAAATAAAATTTTAAAAAAAATCTTTAAGTCAAAGACAAAGACAATTTCCTCGTGGTAGACATCTTGGGAGGGGTTTGATGAAAAATATGCAAGACACAAAACACAAATTGCTGTACCGAGTCTGGGATAACAGTTGAAATGGTGCACGTGGAGATGGTAGTGCTGCCGGAAGCTGGTCCGCGCTGTCATACACCCAGGGGGCAACGCTTGCGCTGCCAGACGCGGAGCAGTCGTGGTTAGTGATTGTGGTCATAAAGTCGAGTGGTGGTAAGGTGCATAGGTCGTAAGTTGACCAATACCTGTATTTGGGGAATACAACTCTTCTTGTTTGTTCTGGGCTTCAACTGCAGTAATAACCAAAGTTTCCCCCATACTTTTCTGGCTCACAGTTGTGTCAGGAAAGCACTGATGGCCTGAGGCAAGGAGTGGGAAGGAGAAAAGAGCAGGAGTCAAACCTACGCCTAGTGAGGCTCCCTGTCCCCCTCCGCCTCTGGCTCACACTCCCTCCACATGAGGAACAGGGTGCTCTCCCCAGAGTTTTCCCACCTGGATTTTATGCTAGTTCTTCAGCGCCCCCATGCCTCCCTCTCCTTTCATAGTGTCTCCAGGGTTCAAGCTTAGGTGGCAGGGGTGGGGTCAGGGGGCAGGGAGGAGTGGAGTAAACCATTCAGCCCAAAATTCCCATGTCAGATTGTTAGAAAGATCTTGTTGGCTGCAGTGTGGAAACTGAATTAGAGTTGGGAAATATTAGAGATTGAGAAACTAGACAAGGGGCTATTGTAAATAAATGATTCCTAGAAAAAGGGAGTGGCAGTGGGAACAAAAAACTAATAGTGTTGACAGGACTTGGCAATTCTCTACACGTGGAAAAGAAGGCAAGAAAGACATCGAGGATGAATCTTAGATTGCTAGCTTTGGTAAGTGGGTGGCTGGCAGTGGGATACAGGACACTGGAGCAAGAGAAGGTTTGGGGTTGCAGGAAGAACTCATGAAGAATGGCGTGCCCACAAGATGTGCCCACCATCCAAATTGAGATGTTCGACAGACAGATGGAGCAACAGAGCTAGTATTCAGAGTAGAAACATGGACTGGATGACTTTGGAAGTCATCAGCACATGAATAGATGAGCACAGGTGAACTTCTCAGGATGGTGTGAGAAGGGAGAACAGAGGACCTAGCACACATTCCCCAGGATCACAGTCTAAGAGCTGGTCTGAAAAAGAAGAGAGAGTAAAGGAGGCTGAGAAGAAGCTGCCAGTGGAATAGGAGGGAGCCCTGCAGTGTCACAAGAACCCAGGAGAAAATGACCAGGTGAGAAATTAACTCAAGTGAGGACTAAAAGGTGTTCCTGGATCTAGAGACATGGAGGTATTGCTGGCTTTTGCTCCCAGTAGGGGAGGCTGTCATTCTCACCACCATGATGGCAATAAAATGTCATTAGCAGTGATAATATCTTAGAACTACATTGGCATTTCACACTTTTGCAAACAGTTTATATTTTACACCTTTCTTTTGTTTTATGGAAATTGTGGCCCAATATCATTTTTGAAGAAACTAGGGAAGGTTTTCTAGAAAATAAAAGACTTGGGGAAGAGGGTGAAGGGATAGAACAGTGATAGGCAATCTCTTGAGCTTGGTGTGTCAAAATTCGCCAAAACGAGCATAACTGGGGTGGCATGTCACTTTGAGAAAAACGGCCTAACCGGAAGTCCCAGAACTAGATGCTCTGTGCTGGAGTTCTGTTGTTTTGGCCTACAGACCTCCGGCACAGAGTGTCTACACTACAGCAAATGTTTTATCCTCAGCTACTGCACCTGGCCGTGCAGGAGCAGAGGATGAAACATTCTTCTCAGCATGCGCGGCCCCATACTTCTCTGGTATGTGGCCACATGTGGCCGCATGTCATCAAAAATGGCTATGCATGTCAGTACTGACACGTGTGTCATAGGTTCGCCATCATGGGGATAGAGGCTGACCATTCTGGAGTGTTTGAATTCACAAAAGGCTGTCCAAAGTCAGCCACGGGGAAGCAGGACCTGACTTAGACCTTTGTAAAATTAGAGCTAACAATAGAATGTGCTGCCTACAAAGCTAGGGACACTCTTCCTGATCTGTTCTAGCTTCTTGAGTTCTTTCAAGTTCATTGTCTCATTTCATCCTCACAGCAGTTCTATGCAGAGAGAGAAGATTTTTTCCTGTGTTTACAGATGGGAAACCTGAGTTTCAGAAAGGTTAAGGGTATGAAGATCATACAGCTAGAATGTGGAAGAATCGGCACCTAAGCCAGGTTTTCTCTATCTGAGAGCAGCATTTTGGCCACACCTCCCATCACAGAGGCTCTGTCTGGCCACGCCTCCTCACAGAGATTCTGTCTGGCCATGCCTCACATCACAGAGGTCTGTCCAGGCTGAGAAGCTGCCTAACAGGGAAACCCAGCAAGAATTATTGCCTGTGGGAAGGATGAGGGCTGGTAGGGACTGACGACCCCTACCAGATGAAGTTGAATCCAGTTAAGCAATCAGTGACTATGATTTTCTTCATCACGCAGGGATAACTCACTCTTTACACATAAGAAAACAAATGCAGAGGCTAAGAGACTGCTGTTGAAAAATGAAAGCATACCTTCATAAATGCTAACTCACGAATGGCTGGGCTTCTAGAGGCTTCAGCAACAACATTCCAACCTACAGGATGGCTACAGCCATGGTGATGATCAGTTTATTGGGAACAGTATTTTCCTGGGCTGGTGGGACCCTGTCAGGAAATCTTTGTCCCTATGCTCTGCTACAGGGACAGGCTTGATGACTAGGCCCCTGCATGGAATCAGCAATGGCCCAGCTTCACACTCCAAGTCACAATTCTAATTCACATTCACCACTTCAGCTCTTCTTATGGGGGTGCCACCAAATCAGGGAATAGGACACAAAGGGCCACCTGGAACAAGTTTTGAGGAGCAACACCATGTAACTATCATAGAAGAAAGAGTAGCCACCAACCTATCCAACTCAAGCAGAACTCATCCCTTATGACTAAGAAAGTCACAATGATCCTTAGCCATTTTGAGGGGCAGCATAATAGAGCCTCAAGGTGGGAAGTAGAGAACTTCCTGCTTCAGGTTCGGGAGAGCTCCTGCAATAAATTTGAAAGAAATTATAAACAACCCAAGTATTCATCAATAAAAAAATAAGTAAATAAATTATGGTATAGCCCATACATTGAAATGCTATACAGCAGTGAAAAATGGGTGAGCAAGTGTTGGGCAGATAAAATATATTATGCTCACTTTGTTAAAGATGGCGCTGCCCACATGGAAGTTCGTTGATGTTAATGCGTGTTCTGGAACAGGCTGTGGGCAGGCCGGGTCGTTATAGCCTAAGGCTTAGTTTAAGAGTAAACTCTTCTCCACACCCTTGACTTATTGGATGATGTAGGGTGGTGCACTCTCCTGAGGAATTCCATTATGCCTCAGATGGGTGGCTTTGTATCAGAGACTTTCTTGTATGTATAATTGGATTAAAGGTTTTGAGTCTATGCTATAAAGTGGGAGAGACCAGTAGCTTGATCTCTCTCTTGGTTCCTGAGTTCCTGAGGTTGGTATTAGAGAGGAGAGCAGATTAAGGCCATGTGGAGGAGAAGTAGCCAAAATGGCAGAGTGATGAGGAAGAAGCCAGTTTGTTAAGAGTTTGTGCTGGAGGAGATGGGAAACAGAGGTGAATAAGTCTGGTGAGCTAGAAACCTTTGATTCTAGGAAACTCGGATAAGTCAGTAGCTTTGTGAGCACTGAATGTATGGGTTTTGGAGCCCAGTGTGTGTTTTTGCTTGCCCGCCAGGTGCAAGCTAGAATTAAAGCTGATGGCTCACCAGTTCTTGGCTCCCGTGTTTCATTGTCATCTGTCCGAATCCAATGCGAACCTGTGTGGGTCAGGCTGCTGTGATAGCGGCCCCGACTACTGGCTTTACAGCAAGGGTAATCATGTGTAAACTACATTGGGTGAAAAAAAAAAGCAAATTGCAGAATAATGCATGCAGTCTGACATGATTTAATGTAGTTCATACATTGCCTCAGATACATACATACTGGTGTAGAAGTATAAGAGAAATAACTGGGACAGATAAAGACCTCATTCAAGACCTGGTTCCCTCTTGGATGAAGAAGTGGTAGGGAAGATGCAACAGGGAAAGGTTTCCACAGTACAGGAAATATTTTGTTTTTTAGGATAGGTTGGGTGCACCCAATCTCAGATTATTATTTATTTAGGCTTTTTTTTTTCCTTTTAAAATACAGTGTGTCCGTAAAGTCATGGTGCACTTTTGTCCCGTGACCGGTCAAAAGTGTACCATGAGTTTACGGACACACTGTATATTTCCTAGTAACTTTTTGTGACCGGTAACACAAATTATAGCTATCATATTTGTTGATGAATCTGTCTCCCCTGATGAGGTGTGTGGATGTACACTCATGAGACCAGAGCCACCCAGCTAAGTGGCTCCCTAGTGGCTGGCCCACTAGGTCTAGGGGTCATTTGTTACACAGAAACAGAAAACTATTATGAGGAACCATTGAGCATGCTTGGGCAAAGCAGAGACACTATGAAAGTGGTATTTTACCAGGCTATCTTGTGGCCACTGAAGATCAACTTGCTAGATTTATTTCAGATGTGCAAAGCCCAAGGTGGTTAGCACAAACCCGGAAGAGCCTGCAGCCCCAGACTTTGTGGGTGGGGCAGGCAACGTATTAGTAATCTCAGTGCGGCCTCAGCAGACCATTCTTGGTCAACTCTGCACTTTTCCCAATCAGACCTACTTGCTCCAGGGGACACCTCGTGAGGACAGAAAGAAGACCTTCCGGCTGGAGAGCTGCAGGGTCAGCACAGGGAAGGGCTAGCTGACTCACAATGCTTCGATGCTCCAGAGGAGATGAGGGGAACATCCCCATCCTGGCTGGGAGGGGCTGTGCAACTAGGAGGGACAAGTATGGAGCCAGAGACACCCAGCCTCCAGCTCTCTCTGCAGCTTGGTAAGAATCCTCTCAGGTTTGATGTCCCATTTACCACCTTAGATCCCTGAGCGCAGGGAGTACAGGGAGGAGGGCGGGGGAGTGGTGGGGAAAGGGGTGCTCTCGCACTAAATAACCGTAAAGAGAAGGGAGAATGCACTTGGCAAAGCAGAAGAAACTGTCTTTTTTCCCTGGGCTTCAGTTTCCAAAGCTGATTCAAACAGAAAACACTGCTGTCAGATGGAAAATGGGATTTTCCCTGAAAAAAGTTTTCGAAATTATCCACAAATTGAGCACTCACTGAGAGGGAAAGGGATGAGGCTGGTGACAGAAACAGATCGAGTCACCTGGATGGAAAAATGTGTGTATCTTCATTAATACGTGCTTTTAGGAGTTCAGTTTGTGACCAAAGCAAGGGAGTATTTGTGTTTGATTAGGGTAGTCTCCTCAAAGCTAAATTTCTCTCCCCCATTTCTTGGGGGTAGATAGAGTAGAGGGGAATAATCAATTATACTGGGGAACAAGTTACAGTATAAAAACATTTCCTCCCCGCCCCAACAAAAAGAAATTGAAAGAGTTGCTGTTTGAGATGTTTCTGTAATATTAAACAGGATTTTACCCAGAAGACAGAGGCCTCAGCTTTCTTCCTTAGAAGCTTTCGAAGAATCTCCTTTGTTTGTAAATGGGGAAGCTGAAGTCCAGGAAGGGGAAGACACAAAGCCAAGGTCATACAGATATGGTTCGCAGTGGGTCGAACAGGACCCGGGCAGGAACCCACCCGGGATAGGATAACATCTGTGAAGAATGTGAACCTCTCCAGTTTAGAGGAAAAGTGACTGAGTGGGAAGAGCTGTGCCTCTGTTAGCTGTTCTCCCTTAATCCTCTAAGGATGGCCTGCTCAGGCCACACAAGTTGCTGATAAGGGAGTGAGAACTGAAAGACAGGTGCTCACTGGCCCAACAGAGCACATGCACGGGAGCAGCGTCCGGGTGTCTGGGAGCTGAGTTTTCTCCGGTGTGGGCCCCAGAAGCTGGGCCTGGGACAAAGCTTATTAGAAATATGGCAGGAAATTCTTTAAAAAAGAAGGGGTTCTGCACTGAGTGAAAAGGCTCCATACTAGAAAGACCTGGGTGTGAACCCCAGCGGTGCCCCTTCCAGTGTGATTTCAGGCAAGTCTCAGCCTCCATTTCCTCCTCTCAAATGGAGATCATCATTGCACATCTGGCAATGAGCTCCAGGTATATAAGAAGGGCTTAATAAATATTATTAACCCCTGGATCCTGAGCTAAAAAAGAGAAAGGGAGAAGACGCCCGTGCACACACGCCAACCTCACCTGCCCCAGCCGACAGGACTTGCTGCTGTTTCTTCCATCCCTTTGGCTGCCATAGTACCCAGCTCACTCCCTGGCTCCCCAACGGGCCCGATAAAATTCCAGTGGGCTTTGGAACCCATATACCCAGCACCTTCCCTTTTGCCTCATTTAAATCTTCCCTGGCTGTGCCAATGACAGTATAAAAGACAGTGGGCAAGACGGTGTGTTCTAGAGCCAGGCAGAGCTGGGTTCAAATCCTGCCTCTGCTTCTCGTTGTCTGAGTACACTTGGGCAAAATGCCCCACTCTCTGAATCTCAGTCTCCTCATTTGTGAAACAGCAATGATAGTAAATTCCGTATTTTCCCATGTATAAGATGTGACCATGTATAAGACACACCTTAATTTGGGGGCTTAAAATTTAGGAAAAAAAATGTATTACATAAAGTTATTGAACTCAAGTTTTATTCATCATAAAATTCATACAATTCCTTATCACTGTCAAAACTCCCATCCATTAGCTTGTCCTCATTTGTGTCTGATGACGAATCATTGTCTTCATATACTGCCTCATCCTCAGTTCCATCTATGGCATTTGAAATGCTACACTTCTTAAATGAGTTGACAACCGCTGTATAAGACACACCCAGTTTTTAGACCCCTAATTTTTCTAAAAAGGGTGCATCTTATACATGGGGGATTGTGGTACCTATCTTGTAGGGTTGTGGCAAAGTTTAAAAGAGCAGTGACTGCCGTGGCCAGTTGGCTCAGTGGTAGATCGTCAGCCCAGGCTGTGGATGTCCCAGGTTCCATTCCCAGTCAGGGCACACAAGAAAAGTGACCATCTGCTTATCTACCCCTCCCCCTTTTCTCTTTTTCCCTCTCTCCCTCTTGCAGCCATGGCTTGATTGGCTCAAGCAAGTTGGTCCCAGTCACTGAGGATGGCTCTATTGCCTCTTTTTTAGGTGCTAAAAATAGCTTGGTTGCCAAACAACAGAACAGTGGCCCCAGATGGGCCCATAGGGGGTTTGCCAGGTGGATCCCAGTCGAGGCACATGTGGGAATTTGTCTCTCTGCTTCCCCTGCTCTCTCACTTAATTAGAAAAACAAAAATTTTTTAAATAAAAATAAAAGAGCAGTGACTGAAGCTCAGCCAGGCAGTGTCTGTGGTGGTCACTGCTGTTAATATCATATCCTGTGAAATCAGGGTGGGCTGCGTCCCCAAAATAAGTGGCTTAATGTGATGAGTCTTAGAAATTTTTCCTCCATGGTGTAGGAGGTGACCCTAAGGAAGTCGCTTAACCCCCTGGACTTCCATTTCCTGTTAGGGACAATAAATATCATGCTTTCCCAAATAGAAGTCTTTTGTAGAATCCGACTACGGTATTGGTGAGAAAGGTGGTCAGGAAACTGGAGCACGACTCCATATAAAGATGATTATTATTTAAACGTAACTGGACATCTGGAATGCTTCTAAAAGGCTTTCCAATTGCCATTATCCAGAATGCAAGCAGAGAAGAGATAAAAACTAGCCATGGGGCAGGTAAATAAAGTCAAAGGATCTTGAAACCTCTCATGGCACAAAATTCACTCTAAGTCAAACATAACAATTTCAACCTAACTATTCTTTGTTGTGATTATTATTTTACTTGGGGTTGAGATTTATATGAAGTTTATTTCCTGAAAACATTTGTCTTTTTTTCTCTTCTCTAATGTTACTGAACCATATAAATCAGTGGTTCTTAACCTTTTTTGAGGTACCGAACCCACCAGTTTCATATGCGCATTCACCGAACCCTTCTTTAGTGATAAATAAAATATGATATTTTTTCCAAATTCAAGACATAGGTATATGTTTTTTTACTGGTGCACAAAATGAGCCGTGCATGAACATCACCTTGCTCAAAGAACAAAACCAACAAAGTGCATGAGCTCACAACAAATTACGGTATTACTTTATTCTGGCCTCCGCGGCAGAGGTTTCTCCGAACCCGAGACCGACTCATCGAAGCCCTAAGGTTCGATAGAACCCAGGTTAAGAACCACTGATATAAATACTCCAGTTAAGAGTTTTAATAGAAACAACCATCCATGTGATTTGTCAGGAGCCCAAATGAAGTTCTGTGAACAACAAACATGAGGCCACTTGAAAGCTATACAGGTATTCCCACGAATGCAATGAGGATTCCTCAGAGCCACTTAAAAGCGTCCATTTCAGAAGTGTATTGACTTCCTAAGTCTACTCAAGTGGTTAAGCACAACAAACTGCATCACACAGACCTGGGTTCGAGTCCCAGTGCTGCAGTTTAAAATGTATGTGAACCAGAGTCACTTGATCCATAAGTGGGGAAAATAATACACATCTAGGAGAATTGTTGTGAGGGGCCGACCCAAGTGCCTGGGACCTCTGAGGCCTTACGGTACTTTTCTGTTTGTCACTTGTTTTCCATATCATAACCTCTCTTGCTCTCTCAACAACCTGAGAAGATCTATAGATTAGAATCATTAGTGCCATTTCACTGTTGAAAAAGTTGAGTCTGAGAGAAGTGAAGGGACTCACCTCCAGTCACAATGGGTACGAACAGAGGTGAAGACAGGTTCCTTACAAGCCCTGACAAAAGGGCTGGTTTTGTGGGCCCAGAAGGAGAGAAGCCAAGGGTGCCAGTCCTCACACACAGTCCCCTAACCCAGGGCAAACTTCAAGATCTCAGTGTGCTCATGGGAAAGCAAATGTAGCTAGCTCAGTTCCCGCAGCCAGACTCGCCCACCTCCGACCTCCCCCTACACACATACACACACACATCGGAGCTAGGGCTGTGTCAGAGCTGCCCAGCTGACCGCAGTCGGATCTGCTGACACCTGTTCCAGATAGGCAGGCCCAACTGCGGCTGGAAAGCCAGAACGTTCTGCCCCACAGTTTCCAGGATCTGACGTGCACGCCACTGTTCACCTGCTGAGAGAAATCTCCATGACCACGTCAGCGGGTTTATCGTAGAGTCATCATCTTCCAGCCCCTGATTAGTCAGGCAGGCCCCCTCCTGTTTCCCTTGTGACATGGGAATGGGGGGACCCCAGAAATGAGGGAAATCACTGTCATCATTTGATGTCCACAAGGCCCTGTACCTCTAGGCCACCAGGATCTCAGACTTCTAGACCCTGAGAATTGTACCCTC
The DNA here is from genome assembly GCA_037038555.1 of Rhynchonycteris naso. Lineage (NCBI taxonomy): Eukaryota > Metazoa > Chordata > Mammalia > Chiroptera > Emballonuridae > Rhynchonycteris > Rhynchonycteris naso. Next base: position 19,127,450 of record CM072996.1, read on the forward strand.
AAAGGCTGTCTAACCCAGGGATGAGAAAACCTGTCTGTAAAAGTCTAAGTAATATCTATGTTTGGTTTGGTGGGTCATATCCAGTCTCTGTTGCATCTTCTTTCTTTTTTAAAATGTTCTTTAAGATTGTAAAAACTGTTCTTAGCAGAGGGGCTATCCATAAACAGGTCTGTGGCAGAATTTGGCCCAAAGGCCTCAGCCTGTGAATCTTTGATTTATCCAACCCTCTCATTGCACAGATGGACAAGCTGAGGTCCAAAGAGTTTAATTAAGTACATTTGTCCAAGGTCACTCAGCAATCAGGACTGTCACTCATTTGCAGGTTTGAGTCTGGACCATTCTGGTCCCAGAATTAAAAATACTTTATTCTATCATTTTCAAAACTCTGTTAATCCCTGGTTCTTAACCAAAATATTTGATTATTTGCATTTTTCAATGTTCAATGTGAAAATATTGCTGTCTATGAATGCAATAGAAGAAAAAACTGTTATCCAAAATCCAAACAAGCTGCAGTTGGCTCTGCCCACCAGAGACTGGTAAAGTGATATTTATTAGGGGGAAGACATATCTCTCTTGCCTGGAGAGCTAGTGGGGAGAGAGAAAGGAAGAGACTTACATTTCAAAGTTTGTCCCCGGTTCTCTTACACTAGTGAAAAGGCAGGGAGTATTGAAGAGGACTGCTATTGCTTTGTAGAGTCTTTGAGAATGCAAAAGGAAACCCCCCAGCCTAAACTGTTCTACAAAATAAAGACAGGGAATTGGGGAGCCAAGCAGTTGGGGTGTCGTCACAATGGATATGAAGAGGTGGTTAGGAGAAACAGGACAGCAAAGAGACATGGCCGCGTGGTACAGACAGGTGGTAAGACCAGGAACATCTGACGTCAGCACTAAGTAATTTGCATTAACAGGATCTAAGCCCCCTTTGTGTTGTGTTCCTCAAATCTCCCCCTGGAGTGTGCCACACACAAAAACCTTGGGTGAGTATTTTTGTTGGGTTTTTTTTTTTGTTTCGTTTTGTTTTTAGAGCAAATCAAAGAGGATCTGCTGGGAGGAGAAGGGTAGACAAGGCCAGCACACACAGACACAACCCAAGGACTCAGTGAACCAACTTAGCAGAGACGCCCCCTAACAGATTCACCTGCCCGAGGTTGTTTCCCTCCTCTGCTTCTTGCTGTTGGAACTCCGATCCTGTCAGGGTCACAAAGTAGCCCATCCTATTCAAGAACCTCACTATCCTAGGTTTCCCCACAGCTAGGAAGGACCACATGACATAGATCCAGACAGTAAGTCAGACAATGGCAGAAGTCTTGGAGAAATTCTGGAAAAGTGTTTCTGTCTTGATAAAAAGGCACAAACATGGCCAGCACTGTCACATTCTCTTGTTCGTCTCTGCTTGACATACCCACTTACGCCTAGACTGCAGGAGCCATCTTGCTACTCCTGCCCAATGGAACATTCCAGAAGGGTGGAAACGTTCTGTATCTGCACTGATGCAATGCAACAGCCAGTAGCCCCTTGAAATGCTGCTGTGGTGGCTAAGGAACTGAGTTCTTTTTCATTTCTGTTTAATTATGATTTATCCATGTTTAAGTAGCCACATGGAGTACTGGCTACCTTACTGGGCAGCTGTGGTGAGAGAAACCTAGAATCGCTAGCCCACCTGTTGAGACACCTACCTCCAAACTCTAGAAACTCAGGGGAGGGGGGCAGGTGTTTGTGAGAAATAGTTCTAGGCTGGAAGTATGCACAAGGTTATATACCCCCCATCAACTCTTACCCTCAAACAATGCCAAGCAGACTTGTTTTATATATACTGTTAAAGGATATTTCTATTTTTTATAAAAAGGATATAATCATGACCTTTATAAAATATAAAAGAAACATGTGTCAAGGAGTTTACTTGGCTCATTAATTTATGAGAGAACCAATAGGATATCACAACTGGTTCCAAGAATCTCACACACACACACACACACACACACACACACACACATACACAAGAAATGCTGAAATGAATTTACAAACAGCTGCCCAACTGATTTTTTCCACAGGGGGTGTGGTAACCCAACTATATTTCCACTGGGAAAGAAATTATTTCTCTATCTCTGGACAGGAACAATTTGCATTGCTCTGTTATCTATGGCTCCAAGTTCTGAAATAGCTCAAAGGCGGCCAAAGGCACAGAGTTCTCACAGAAATACCTTGTTTTCCATCAAAGACACCCAGTCATCTTTATAGTGTATTTCAAACTCATTCACTCTCTTTCCTATAACATCGAGATCGAACCTCTATCACCTTATCTACCAGATCCACAGTGTCCGTGGGATTACCCCCTTGAAATGGATGCCCTCATTCTATCTCCAAGTCAGGCAGCCTGCTCCGGGGCTGGAGACGACTGATGTCAGCACTAAGAGGGCATGGAATAGGGTTCTTGAACTCAGAGACCTCATAGCAAGGACTTGATTTTACAAGAGCAGAAACCTAGGCTCCAGGAGGGAAAGGAAAAGGGATTTTCCTCCAGACACTGAGTAGAGTGGAAATGACACCTTCCCCTAGATGGCCCACATTTGCTAAGGCAGAGAGGCTGAAATAGGAGGTACCAGGCGAGGCCACGCCTTCCCCCTGGTCTCGGCAGAGTGACCACTGGAGCCTTCCCTGCTGACATATGTGCTTTCTCTCCTTCAGTCACATCAGCTAAATGGGGGTAGGTTGTGAGGTTCAAATGGGGCGATTTAGATAAAACGCTGCGTAGTAGGTTCTCTATAGAAACTGTTTCCCTCCACCCTCCTGAGTGGCTCTGTGATCCCAGGGCAGGCACAGGGGCCATTCCACTATCACTCCTCCAAGGGGTAGCAACTCTTGCCACGATGAATCATATACTTCATTCTGGCCCAGATTCAATGAGATTGGACCAGCCTCAGCCCACCGCCGCATTTCCTGTGCCGAGTCAACCCCATCATAACAAATTTTGAGGAAAACATAAAAAAAGAGGAAGGTGCAAAAAAATTAAGTCTAAAAGTCGCTCCCAGCAAGAGGGGTTCTGCAGCAGGGGGCAGAGTGTGGGTGGCAGAGACAGCCAGGCAGCAGTGGGAACAGGGGACCCAGAGTCACAGTAAGTTGTACCCTCAGCACAGGGAACCCGCAAACAGAGACACTGAGTCCGTTTCCCAGCAGGGTGAGTTGGTGTGACCTTCAAACAGCCCGCAGGGCAGGGCTCAGCGCGTCCTCTGGGTCCTGATATGACTGAGCATCCGTCACGTAACCGTATTGCGAACAACTTGGTCTCAGTTTTCTGTCACATTCTCAATTTCGGGGCATCCCTGATTTCTCTCTTCAGAGAGATTCAGAAGAGGCCCCAGGCTAGAAAGTGGTGGGGTTTTGTTTTGTTTTTTTCCAACATGCACACTCACACCAACATGCAATGAATGGGGCCTGTCCCCTTCTCTGGGAGGGAACTTTTCAAAAGCATACCCCCCAAAAGTTTCTGGGATCCAGCTCTCTGCCTTCCACCATCTCAACTGGAAACTGCCCTGGGGGCAGAATCCTGGCTCTTCCTGGACTGATCAAAACACAGACCTCAGATGAAAGCCCTTCACGTTTCCCTGACACTTCAGAATTTCCAGATCACTTTCTTGTCCCCGTCATTGGAGAAAATTTGACCCTATTTTACCATCAATGGTAAAAAAAGTGTTCAAACCAAGGCTAACAACCAGAGATATAAAGAAAAACCAGTTAAGAAAAATGACGTTCTGATGGCCCAGACGAGTTGACTGTGCAGCCATAGCTGAGCCAGGACTAAAACCGATGTCTTTCTTCATCGGTACCCGTGGCGGCAATGGGGAAACTGAGGTCAGGGAAGGAAAAGCAGCTTGCCTCAGGTCGTGCAGTAGTTACGCAGCAGGACCAGGATTGGAACCTACGTCCTTCCCAGGTCAAAGCCCTTTTCATTCTACTACCTTGCCTCTCTGCTTGGAGATCTCCCAGGATGGAAACTCCATCCGTGGCCCCTTGGACATTTCCTTCTGGGGAAAGATGGCAATGACTGCACGGAGCTCTTTGTTGAGAAGACCATGAGTGTGTGTAGCTCAGCTGGAGAGAGAATTCCGTAGTAGCCGCCGTGTCTGCCGTGAATGTTGTAGGGAGACTGGTCACTCCCAATTTTCTGTCCCTGTCTGGATTCTAATCTCCCCCTCTCTCCCCCTATGCCGAGGAGCATTACTGTAGGCAGAACACAGAGGTGACAGAAACAGTCAAATCTAGAGCTCAGCCTACTCCCTGAGAATGAAATCAAGACAAATGGGCCTATAACTCATGAGATCTGCCCTCGTTAGGAGAATTTTGATCTTTTACAGAAAAACCGAAGTTTACAGCCTGAGTGTCGAGTCACCTGGTACTCACTGCTACCCAGCCATAAGTGCAGTAAATTGAGGCACCATGTGGGGAACAGCTCCCCCAAAGGTCAATACCTACATTCTGAAGGGTCTGTTATTGTGATTTTTCATCTGGAACTCATATTGGACACCACTGTTTGTGGCGGTGTGCGATGTACCTGTGAGCTGCAGGAGAACATGGACTGCCACTGTCACTCAGTGTCACCTGCTCCAGAGGTGAATGGCAGTCTCTTTGAGCTGCTCCCCTGTGCTCCTACTAAGTGAATTTAACATATGCCTCTGTAGTAGACTGGACTACTATTCCCTATTCTTCCCTGCCCTATAATAATTTTTAGGACTACATATCCTTTTTGCCTATGACTTAACACTATCTCTGAGTGAAAGAGGTGAAGTATATATATTCAAGCCCCTTAACACTGGACTTGGCCATCAGACTTGTTCTAGCCAATGGAACATGCATGTAGGTGACAGAGTACCAGTTCTAAACAAGGGTCTTAAGAAGCATCACATGTTTCTGCTGACAACTCTTATTTGCCATGATAAGGGCTTCTGCCAAGTAGTTTCTGCCCCTTCTGTTTAGGTCCTAATATGGAGACATGTGAAGCAGACCCGAACTGACCCTCAGCTAGGGCCAAGCCCTACTTAGCCGACTTAAACCCTATAGAGCTTCCCAAGCTGACCTTCAAATCTGCAAGAAAAATGTATATGACCATAGCCACAAGCCATTGATAATTGGGGTTGAGTGAATTTGTTTCGTGACATTATCAAGCAAAAAAATTGACTCACACAAAGAAATTGTTATTTAGGTTAGTTCATCCAAAATATAACCTCTAAAGCCAATCAGTATTCTATTACATGTAATAGTAAATGGATCATTTTTTATTTATATAGATTGTACATTGACACTACGTACATTGATGCACATAGCGTCTATTTTGTACATCAATCCCTTAAGAACTTGGGCAAAATGACTGTGTTCCTGAGACTAATCACTACTCAGGGTATTCAGGGGTTCAAACCAAGGCTAACAACCAGAGATATAAAGAAAAAATTCACATATCAGAAAAAAATATTGCAGAAGTCCACTCACTGATGAGCTGCTATGGACAATGAAAAGTTTGGGGAATTATGTTTTCTGATTATCCCCTCACATACCCCGGGAAGTATTTAAGGGAAGAAGTGCTCAAACACCAAGCACTGGCCACATTTGTAAAAGGGTAGAAAGAGTTCCAGCTCTCTTGCATGCAACAGCAGAACCCTTTGCTTGAACGTAGTCTTCTACGAACCAGTCTAAATGTACAGAATTGACTAAAAATGGAGCTGCCCTGCTTGAAGCCTATGCAAGAGGCCAGAGCCCTGTCTGTTCAGCCTCTCCCTGATCCCCTGCGGCTATGTCTATGTGGATATCAGTTTTAGCAGTGGGGAAACTGAGGTCAGTGAGAGGAAGATAATTCTACAGACTCCAGTGAGAAAGCTATGAAATTTTAGGGTCTCTGAAGGCTCTCTAAACTCCAAAACCCTAGATGCCTTCCAAGCAAATAACCTGGTGGGGGGGGGGTCATTTTCATCCCATTTGGAAGAACACAAACTATAAATAAAGAAGTTGGTGAGAATCTTTTTTTTTTAAGTGAGAGGAGGGGAGATAGTAAGACAGACTCCCGCATGCATCCCAACCAGGTTCCACACGGCAACCCCTGTCTGGGGCTGCAGCTCAAATCTACTGAGCTATCCTCAGTGCCTGAGGCCAATGCTCTGACCAATGGAGCCACTGGCTGTGAGAGGGGAAGAGAGAGAGAAGGGGGGAAGGGAGGGGAAGAGAAGCAGATAGTCACTTCTTATGTGTTCCCTGACAGGGGATCAAACCCAGGGCATCTGCACATTGGGCTGATGCTCTATTCACCAAGCAAACTGGCCAGGGTGTCATTGAGAATCTTGATATGAGAGACATGCCTAACCCAGGCCATTGCCAGCAAGTGAGGCAAGGACTGTTCTTTCTCTCTAAAGAATACTCCGACTACAAGGTTTTGACTCAAAAAATCAGCAAATGAATCTCAAAATCATCTCCTTTATTAGAAGCCATCATTCCGCCCAGAGGAATCATTGTTCCATGTGAATCAAAGTGACACGACCCAGGTCCCTGAGTTGCCCTTATCCTAAGATCTCCTTGGCTCTGCTCGAAGGAGAGTTGAGGCACTCCCTGGAGCCCACCAGCTCACCGCTGTCAGTACCTGGTGCTTCACTCTTGCATCCGTCCTGAGTTCATAATGAAGTGAACCCATCCACCATGTGCCAGGACAAAGACGGCATCTCTTTGATATCTCAGTGCAAGCCATAGAGGAAGGGGATAAAAGGGCTGAGGCAGGCTAAGATGAACCCTGGTTCTATTTAACAAACTTATGAAGGAGGTCAGGCTGAGTGTACTTAAGCGATAAGGAAATGAAACGGCTATTGCTCCATTTCCCCCTGGGGCTACATTATATAACATATTTTTCTCTTTTCTGAAAAAAGATATAAAATATGTTTTGCATTAGTGCATCTAGAAACTGGCAAGTCCCCACTTAAAGGGACATGAGCTATGTAGGAGGGAAGGCGATAATCCCATGCAATGTGCAGAGCACCGGATGAGGATCTGGTTTGCTGGGTGCCCCCTGAGACTCACATAGGTAAATCTCTTTCCTCTTCCAGGCCTCAGTATTCCCCAGAATGCAAAGGTGGGGGGAGGGTTAGAAACCTCAGAAAGACTCTTCCGCCATTCAGTTCCTCAGAAACTGGTCTGGTTTGGTTTCCTTAACTTTGATCCTGAAAAATCAGCAGGATCGGCAGATGCCAAGAAATTGGATGGAATCTTGCTTGCGTTTAACCCAAGCAGCAAACATTTACTTTGTGTTAAAGAGTCAGGAAAATTGCAAGAATCATTTTTATTTCTACAACAGAAGGAAAATAACCAGAGAATTGTTCATCCTAAAACCATCAAAAAAAAATAAGGGTTGTGTTTTTTTAATTTGAGGAAAACTTGGTTACACTTACTATATCTCCCTCTTGCATCAACTATTGTGATATTTAGAATCATTAATGTTCACACTGATAATATTTGTTTTTAATTTTCAAACTAACCATCATTTTATGACTTTAATATTTACACTAGCTATCATTGTATGACTTACATATATATTTAAATATCATTTTGAGAGTATTTGAAATAACTAATAAAGGATCTTGAATAAATATATATGCATATATAGTATATAACAGAAAACTAAATTATCAAATTTATTAGCACTAGAGGAATTTTCATCTCCTTTAAATATATATAATAGATATATATAAAATCAGGAGCTTTAAGAATCATGAAGGCGCCTGACCTGTGGTGGCGCAGTGGATAAAGCTTCGACCTGGGAATACTCAGGTCACCAGTTCAAAACCCTGCACTGGTCTGGTCAAGGCACATATGGGAGTTGATGCTTCCAGCTCCTCCCCCCTTTCTCTTTCTCTCTCTCTCTCTCTCTCTCTCTCACTCTGTGTCTCCTCTCTAAAAATTGAATAAAATAAAAAAAAAGAAATTAAAAAAAAACACAAATGTAAAAAAAGAATCATGAAGGCTAGGGGGAAAAATGCACTTTATAAAACTTCTTGAAAAGGAATTTCCACTTGTGGGTATTTATTCAAAGAACACAAAAACACTGATTTGAAAAGATATATGCACCCCTGTGTTCACTACGGCATCACTAGTAATAATAGCTAAGATACGAAAGCAACCTAGATGCTTATCAATGAATGAATGCATAAAAAGATGTGATATATAAATGGAATATATATATATATATATACACACATACATATATATTCCATTGTATTCGGCATTGAAAAAGAAATTTTGCCATTTGTGATATCCTGATTGTACCTTAAAGGTATTATACTTAATGAAATAAGCCAGGCAGAGAAAGGCAAATACCATATGATTTCACTTATATGTGGAGTCTAAAAAAAATGAGTAAACAAAACAGAAACAGACCCATTAAATATAGCGAACAAGCTGATGGTTGCCAAAGGGAAGGGAGTGATGAGGGGAATAAATAAATAAATAAAACTTTTTTTAGCCTCTCTCTTGCCAACAAGTACTATGGTACTTAGAAATTATCCAAGAGAAGCTCATGTTTCTGGACTGGGTTGTTTTTCTTCCTATCTTGGGAAAAGTAGGACTACAACCTAGGTCCCATTCTTCCCGGTTCAGTTCTCAGGCCACAGCACAACTGTTTTCATGTTATGAATTACTTCTCTCTGAAAAGGCATCTCATCTCCAAAATAGACTCTTCCCAACCACTAGGTAAAGCTTGTGAAGCCTTTCACAATGGCTCACTCAGAAGCAAAGATTCCCCAACACAGAAGCAAGTCAATATAAACACTCCACACCCTGGGTCTGCACCAAAGCTCCAGTCTCCAGTTGTGCAGTCCCCAAGCCAAGATGGCCCCAGAGTGGCTAACCCCAGAAAGCAGTAGACACTGTCCTCTACTGTCTCCATTCCCCTTGTTGGACAACACAGCAAATAGAACTTTCTCCCCTTGCCTTTATTTTTTTCCTCTTTCCATCCATGCCTCCATGTATTCAGTCACTCAGTCATAGTAAATTAGATCCACTCAGGCCCCGATTCTCATCCTGTCCTATAGCCATTTCTTTGCCATATAAGAGTGAACTACCTTCCCACTCTGTCTCTGGGTCCAGCCACAGGACTTGCTCTGCCCAATGGGATGTTAGCAGACAAGATACAAGCAGAGGTAAGAAAAGCCTGTGTGTTTCTACTGATCCATTGGTTTGAGCTATTCTTCTGGGATGCGAGAGGCATGCAAAGCAGAGTCAAGTCAACACAGTTGTCCCGGCCATGACCACCCCAGATCAGCCAGTAGCCAGCCAGCTCCCCAAACATGTGACCAGGTCCAGCCAATGTCAGCAGGGCAGCACCCAGCTGACCAGCCCAGACACATGAGTAATAAATAAGCACTATCACAAGCCACTGAGGTTTTGTGGTTACTTGTTGTTACTCAGCATCACTGTGGCAATAAATAACAGAAGAGCCAACAACAAACATTTCAGCATCTTCCATGTCTTACGCTGGGTTCTGAACTACAAAGGAAAACGAGTCCTGGTCCTTCCCTCACAGGATTCCAATCTGCTGGAAGAAACTCAGAGAGCACCTCTTTATCAAAGAGAATCTTGCCCCTTTGCCCCAAACAGAATTCCCAAGAACTAATTTCTGCCCCCTTGATAACAATAAAAAACCTGATCTGAAGGGAGAGTGTGGTGGCAGAGTATCAGTGAAGAAAACATCCAAGGGCATGGGACAAAATATTTTAAAACAATAACAGCTGTTAAATAGACATGGTTTTATTCCCTCATATAAAAAGCCTGGAGACGAGCATTCCAGGGCTGGTATAGTATTCTGCTAAGTCAGGCAGCCCAGATCCTGCTACATGGATGCTCTGCCATCCTCAACACATGGCTTCCAGTTAATAATCCAAGATAGCTGCTCAAGCCCCAGCCATCACCTGAACATTCCAGCCAGAAGCATAGAAGAAGGACAAAGAACGTTTCCAAAAGTTGCACAGGACTCTACCACTTATTTGTCACTGGTCAGAACATAGTCTCATAGCTACCTCTATTGCAAAGAAGACAGGAAAATAAGTCTTTACTCCACAGGTATAAGCCCAGCCACCAATGGGAGGTTCTATGATTAAGAGGGACACAGAGGATAGAAGTCGGGACACAATGCATAGTTTCTGCTGCAAGTACCAACAGTTTGGGATCAAACAGACCTAGACCCATATCACAGCTCAGCTAAGGGGCTAAACTTGTAAACTGGGGAAATCCTTTCCTTCTTTGGGCCTACATATACAATGAGGACAAGGAAGAGGGTTGGTCTCCATGGTCCCTTAATCTCCTTCTGGCTCTTTCCTCTCCAAAATCATAAAGTGAAGATCCTGAAGGGGTTGGCTTTCCATCAAAGGCTGGCACTGAGGCACCTGTTTATACACCCAGGTGACATCTCCCCTTCGGTCTGTGCTGAGATTTGTGTGTAGTATAAGGAGACATAACCAACAGTTTATAATTGCTGTTCAGAGGCAAATACGGAAAGCACAGGGTGGGGCTCACGCTTACCCCTTATCATTCCGTCAAGTTGCCCAAGGCTGCTCCTTCCTTCTCTACCCACTCTCCCAGAGAGGAGGGAGGAAGAACAAACTCCAGCACCAGGAGGGACTGCCCATCAGGAGTTCCTGAGAAATGACCTGCTCTGAGACATTGTCCTGTGGGCCCCTTTCTTTTGAGAGGGAGCATGCATTGCCCCTTTAGAACCCAAACCCTTTTACTCACTACCCAAGAAGGCCCCGAATGAAGCTCTCTGGCTCTGTCCCACAGCAAATAATGTCACTGTGAAGTTTCACACTAATAAAGAGATGATTCAGTAATTACTCAGAGAAACCAGAGCATTTCGGAGATGTTCTCCTGGACCACGCATGCACAGTGATATGAGCTTTGTCTTCTGGCTGCAGCCTTTGCATTTAGTGTCAGGTCTGACTAATAAGGGACACCCTAAATGACTGGTGACAGTATGTATACTTCCTCCTTCCCCATCCCTGCAACACTCAGAAGTCCGCCAATGTGACAAAATTTCAATACCAAAACCTTCACTGAGAACAGTGAAACTTTTATGCTCTCCGGTTTCCCACAAGTCTCAAAGTGATACTGGAAATATTTTTTCTTTGTCTCCAGTGTAATCGAAAAATATGTTTCTATTTAGAAATAATCCAAAAGTCAAGCTTATTTTAAGAATGTGAGATTACAGAGGAGGATTCTTTTTTTCCAAAAGGTTCTTAAGCATCGATTACGTGAAAGCCACAAAAGGGTTTTACTTGTGACAGTCACCTGGGGGCTCTGAAAGGAGTCCAGTGGTTAGAATTCCTGGAAATTAAGATGTTGAAATCCTTTGAAAGAATAAACCAAAATTCCAGCTCAAAAAAGTATGAGTTTATATACAAAATAATGCCCTTCTTCAAGCTTCCTGGAAGGGAAAGAAATTCATTCCCTAATATGTTGTACATCACATGAGTTTTTCCTAAACTCCCTTTTTTTACCTGTCATTGTGACTCTGCCTATTTTCTCTACTATTATTTCCTTAATATTTTTCTTTAAGTCACCTCATTCTTTTACACTAAAATGTACATATCACTATTGCAAGTGGGAAAAGTCAACACAAAAATAAATATAATAGCCCTGGACCAGTTGGCTCAGCGGTAGAGCATCGGTCTAGTGTGTGGAAGTCCCAGTTTCGATTCCTGGTCAGGGCGCACAGGAGAAGTGACCATCTGCTTCTCCGCTTCCCACCCTTTTCTCACCCTTCTCTCTTTCTTTCTCTCTCTTCCCCTCCTGCAGCCATGGCTCAAATGGTTCAAGCAAGTTGGTCCCTGGCACTGAGGATGGTTCCATGGGCTCGCCACAGGTGCTAAAATAGTTTGGCTACCAAGCAATGGAGCAGTGGCCCCAGATGGGCAGAGCATCACCACTGAGTAGTTGGCTTTCTGGGTAGATTCTGGTCAGGGTGCATACAGGAGTCTGCCTCTCTGCCTCACTGCCTCTCACCCTCTCACTTAATAAAAAATAAAAATAAGTAAGTATAATAAAAAATAAATAATGTGCTTAAGTTCTGGTTTCAGTCTGTCACCCGCCAAAGACTGAGCCTGCAGGCCATTTTCTCTTCGTGATAAAGGGAGATCGGCAGCTGTTTATAAATATTACAGAGTGGCTTGGGACTTATCCAGGGCTTCTCCTTTTAAGTAATTGAAAGGACTAAAAAGGGAGCCACTCTCTCATGTTGGGATTCAGTGCTCTACAATGTCACGCCCATGTTTGACCTTAAATCATCTCACTTCCCACTGGAGGACTGAACTGTGCTCCCAGATTTGGGGAAGTATTGTATTCACTCCTATGCCTAGCAAGTATCCCAGGGTCTCTAATGGATTAGCGCTCCTGTTCAAACAGAAGTGGATTGAAAGGAAGTGCAGTGAGCACTCTTAATCTTTACTCTGATGTGACAGTACTTCAAATATACAAAGAAACCTCATGTCCTATGTCTCCCTTAACAACAAGCCATCGCCCAACTCAGTGGTAACCATCACACTGTTATTCCTTTGCCTGTGAGTTGCATGGGGGTTGGCTCTTTCAGCAGGGCTTAGCTGGAGTGCTTGTCTGGAGTAACTCTGATCTACATTTCTCATCATCCTTTCTGGGATATCATAGGGGTTGTATTCTTTTATGGCAGTGGTAGAAGAACAGGAGCATAAATGGCAACATGACAGGCATTTTTTAAGGCCTAAGCTTGAAACTTTAATGCTGACTATTGAGCAAAGCAAGTCACTTAGTGAAGTCCAAAATCAAAAGCAGGAAAACAGGCTCTGCCTATGATGATGCCATGGACAAGGCAGGACCATAGACAGGGGTAAAGAATAGGGGCCAACAATACTGTCTATCCCATTCTGTATCACATGTGATCTTTCTGGAAACCTTCACGTGACTTTTCCTTACAATATCAAGTGCGCCATGCTCAGAAGTAAATTTAAATTCTTATATTTATGGCCAATTGATTCTCGACAAGAATGCCAAGAGCATTTAATGGGAAAGGAGTAGTCTTTTCCACAAATCGTGGTGGGACCACTAGAAATCCACATGCAAAACAATGAAGCAGACCCCTACTTCATAACACATACAAAACTTAACTCATAATGGACGGTAGACCTGCACGTTAGACTTAAAATTATATAATTCTTAGAAGAAAATATGGGAGTAGATCTTTGTGACCTTAGGTTAGGGGCCATTGGTTTGTTAAGTGTGACATTAAAGATGTAAGTAACAAAAGAAGAAAGTAATTAAGTTGAACACAAAACTTAAAACTTTTGTACTTCAGAAGATACCATCAGAAAGTGAAAAAAAAAAGAAAGTGAAAAAAATAATCTCAAGAATGCAAGAAAAATTTGCAAACCATGCATCTGATAATTGTCTAATACTACAATATTTAAAGAATTCTTAAAACTCAACTGAAGAAGAATAACCCAATCATAAAATGGGTAAAGGATTTTAATAAACATTTCTCCAAACAAGATATACAAATGGCCAATAAATACATGAAAAGATGCTCAACATCATTAGTCATTAAGAAAACACAAATCAAAACCACAAGATACTTCACACACACTAGGGTAACTAAAATTTTTAAAATAGACAATAACAAGTGTTGTCAAGGGTGTGAAAGATTGAACTCATATATTGCGGTAAGCATGGTAAAATAGTGGGCCATTTTGAAAACAGTGTAGCAATTTCACAAAATGTTAAACATAGAATTGTCACAAAACTCCACAATTTCACTTCCAAGTATATATACCCAAGAGAAATGAAACCATTTGTCCATACAAAAACTTGCACACAAATACTCACAGCAGCATTATTCATGGAGCCAAAAAATGGAAACAAAATAAATGTTCATCAACAGATAAACAAACAAAATGGGGTATATCCATACAGTGGAATATTATTTGTCAATAAAAAAAAAATTAAAGAACATCATGCCACAACGTAGATAAACCTTGAAAAGATTATGATAAGTGAAAGAAACTAGACACAAAAGGCTCTATATTATAAGATTCAATTTATATGAAACGTCCAGATTAGGCAGATCCATAGACAGAGAGTAATTAGTGGTTGTCAGAAGCTAGAAAGAAGGGTGAATGCACAGTGACTGCTGATAGGTATAAAATGTTTTCATGGGGTGATAAAAATATTCAGAATTATATCATGGTGACAGTTGTACAACTGCAAATATAATAAAAATTACTGAATTGTAACTTTAAAGTATACATTTATGGTATATTAATTATATTTTAATAAAGCTTACATTCTAAAAGAAACCAAATTTTAAAAACAGTCCAATCAGTGCCTGGGGGTGGTGGCGCAGTGGATAGACGGTCAACCTGGAACACTGAGGTCGCCGGTTTGAAACCCTGGGCTTGCCCGGTCAAGACACATACAAGCAACAATCAAGCAATGAACAACTTAAAGTGAAGCAAATACAAGTGGATACTTCTTATTTTCCCCTCTCCTCTCTCTATAAAATTCAATAAATAAAAAATCTTTTTCAAAAAAATATAATTAGAAAACGGGAAAAGACATGACGAGATATTTCACCAAAAAGGATGTAAAAAATAATAATAACAACAATAAACACATGAAAAAATGTTCAGCATCATTAGCCACTAGGGACAAGCACATTAAAATTACACTGAGGTACTAGAACACACCTATTAGAATGGATAAAATAGAAAAACAGTGAAAATAACATTAGAGAGAATGCAGAGAGACGGGATCATTCATTCATGGCTGGTGGGAATCTTAAATGGCACCCTCTGAAAAATAATTTGCCACTTTCTTTTAAAACTAAAAAATGAATTGACCACACAATCTAGAAACCCAAACTAGAAACCATTCAAATATCTTTGAAGGGGTAAAAGGTTAAACTAACTGTGGTAATCCATGACATGGGTTTCAAGTCAGTAAAGACAAGGCATGAACTTTTGAAACACTCTATATATAACTTCCATGAACTTCAAGGAAGCTATGCTGAGTGAAAAAAAAAACCTCATAACAATACATACACACTGCATGCTTCCACTTATGTAACATTCATGAAATGACATCATTATAGCAATGGAGAACAGATTAGTGATCTCCAGGAGTTGGAACTGGTGGGGAGAGAGGGTGGGTGTGGCTAATAAAGCACCAGCCTTGTAGTGTAGTTAAGTGTCTTTCCTGTGGTGACAGTTACATGAAACCACACAGGCCATAAAACTGCATACAGCCACACACACACACAGGTAAGTACCTGTATAACTGGTGAACTTGGAGTAAACTCTGTGGATTGTACCAGTGTTTATTTCCTGGTTTTGATATTGTTAGTGTTGCAAGATGTTAGCATAGGGGAGTCTGGGTGAAGAGTTCCTGGGACTTCCCTGTACGTTTTTCTGTTATTTCCAGTGAATGTGTAATTATTTCAAAATAAAGTCTTTTTAAAACCTAAATGTATCCTCACCCAAATTTTTTTCTCTTTCTGAATTCTTTAATTTCACAACCACAGATCTGAAAGCTAGATATATAGGCCTCAGCCCCGGACTCTTCCTTATCCTTAATTCTCAATATCAAAGAAAGAGGAAGAGGAGGGGGAAAAGGAAGAAGGGGAGGAGGAAGAGGAAGGGAAGGAAGAGGAGGGAATGAAGAAAAGGAGGAAGAGGAGGGAGAGGAGGAAGAGGAA
Source organism: Rhynchonycteris naso (assembly GCA_037038555.1). Lineage (NCBI taxonomy): Eukaryota > Metazoa > Chordata > Mammalia > Chiroptera > Emballonuridae > Rhynchonycteris > Rhynchonycteris naso. The sequence goes on from CM072996.1 coordinate 19,143,186, forward strand.
GAGGAAAAGGAGGGGGGAGGAGAAGGGAGAGGAGGGGGAGGAGAATGGAGAGGAGGGGGAGGAGGAGGGGGGAGGAGGAGAAGGAGGAGGAGGAGAAGGAGGGGGAGGAAGAGGGAGAGGAAGAAGAGGAAGAGAAAGAGGAGGGGGGAGGAGGAGGGGGAAGAGGAGGAGGAGGAGGGGAGGAGAAGGAGGGGGAGGAAGAGGGAGAGGAAGAAGAGGAAGAGAAGGAGGAGGGGGGGAGGAGGAGGAGGAGAAACATTTATTGGGTGCTTCTTCTCCCAGGCACTGCACTTACAGCATTCCATGGCTGGTTTAGTTTATTTCTCACGTCAACTCTACTATTATTCTCATTTAAAGGTAAGGTAACTGAGGCATTGAATGGTTTATGGTTATAGCCAAGGTCACCCAGAAAGTTAGGAGGACAGGCTTCCCACCGAAGCAGTCTGATTCCAGAAGCCAAATCCTGCGGAGCCATCGGTTTCAAAATCCACCCTTTCATTTTAAGTCAGGGCCTTAGTTCAAGATTTCAATGTTCTCTACCTGGACCAAGAATTATTAGCACAGGAACCTGCTGACTGGTAGTCTCCCACCACAGACCCAAAGGGAAGGGAGCAGTGCTTGAATGGTAAACCAATCCAAACAAAGACAAGTTCCCACGTTCCCCATGAGGAAAAAAGAAAATTAAGTATTTTGGTCACCTTGAATGTATGTGTTTAGTGCTATGGATGAAATAACCAAGCATCTATTTATAAGGATTCAATACATGATATGTGTTTACAATGGCATATTATGTAAAATATATTGATTTGGCAATTTTTCTATCCCCACTCTGCCACTTTCTGAAGTAATTTCATTCAAATGCTTCACACACATCTCTAACACCAGCATCTTCACAGTTTTTGTCTAACCTAGGTTTCCAGAGTATGCTATCTTCAAATCGAAGTTATTTGAAAAATAGTCCTTTGAACCCACATAGGAGGCTGTCACCGGAAAACTAAAGGACCTGCTCATACAGCATCAAGAAAATTTAGGGCTTTGTCTTTTTAATTTACTCTGAAGATCAGTGGTTCTCCACACTGGCTGTGAATTAAAATTATACTATATTAGAAATGACTAAGAGATTAGATCTTAATTGTTCTCAACACACACCGAAGGTGATCCTTATGTGACATGATAAAGGTGCTAGCCAACACTGGCATACTAATCATATTTTGTAATACATAAATGTATAAAACCAACATGTTCACGCCAAACCTATACAGTGTTATATGTAAATTATATCTCAAATTTTTTTTAGTGAAAAAAAAATCACCTAGGAGCTTGAAAACCTACCAACACCCCAAATCAGTGATTTTACTGGCCTGGGGTGGGCATTGGGTGTGGCAATTTTGGAAGTTCCTCAGGTTATTCTAAATGCAGCTTGAACTGAGAACCACTGCTGACGTGTATAATTAGAGCAGCCCACCGTATAATTCAGTAGTTCTCAGTCTTGATTGCATACACCAGGCCCCCGTTACTCACTGGGGACCCCCAATAGATGTCTGAAACCACTGATGGTACACAGCCCTATGCAGCCTACATTTTTTTCCCTACAAATACCTAGCTATGATAAAGTTTAATTTATAAATTGGGTCCATTAAGAAATTAACAACGACAAATCATAACATACAACAATGATAACAATATACTATAATAAGTGATGGGAATGTGGTCTCTCTCTCCCTCTCTCGATATCTTATTCTGCTGTACTCATCCTTCTGATGATGATGATGATGTTGCGAGATGAGAGCATGCAAACCTATTCCTGAGTCTCTGTAACAGTTCCTTATTTGCAGTAAGTCGCAGGGCGCCCTTCCTTTCGGGAGTGAGGGGGTCACCTGTTGAAGTCTCCCCGTAGGTTCAATGCTGCCTGGCGCACCACGCTGTGGTCAACCAGAGTACGTTTTCTGTCCGAGTCCCCTGCCCACAAATGTTGATGCCTTTTCCACCTGAATTGAGTACTTACCACCCGCTGTGGCCACACTGTTGCAGGTAGAGGTGCGGCAGCAAAACTAGCACACATTTCTTTTTCCTTTTTCACAGTTGCACAAATAGAAGAGTTATTTTTACTGTAGATCTTAGAAACATTAGCGTACAATGTTTTTCCTTTCCTTATTAAGAACGTTCACCTTTCCACATCAAGGAAGCACGTGACAGCTTCCCTTTGGCATATCTGAATTGCCAGCATCACTGTTGTGTTTTAGGGTCTTGAAGTAATATAGGGGTGGCTTGACCACAAGACCTGTGACACAGCTATCTGATAACCCAGAGGGCTGTTACATGACTAAGGGAGGAGAGCGCCTACAGCGCAGAGACCCGGGACAAAAGGATGATGTGCGTCCTGGGTCACGCGAGATTTCATCATGCTACTCAGTGTTGCACCCGATTCAAACGTATGAATTGTTTTTTCGGCAATTTTCAGACCATGGTTGACCGTGGGTAACTGAAACTCAGGAAAGCGAAACCGCGGATCAGGAGGGACTGCTGTATAAGAATTTGGAATGCTTTGTAAAAATACTAATGCCCGGGCTCCACCTTGCCCTTCCCAAGCCTCTTAATTTATTTGAAATTAGGCCACCAGGGAGTTCTTAGGTTTAAAAACACCTCTGATGAATCTCACTTGCAGCCAGAGTCGAGAACCTTCAACTTTACCACTTAGGAATATTGCCTAACAAGGACGTTTGAAAGACTGTTTCATCAACCTTCAATTACATACGATATTTGGGTCCCATCTTCCTCCCTCATCAACCCCCACCCCCACCCCCACGACTCCCATTACTTCCAAAACTGCTGAACCTTTGCTTTCTTCTGTTTCTTTTGTATCTACAAACCTCCAAAGACAGCCCTGATTGAGAACATTTTAACTTAAACTGGCTTCCCCAAATAGTACCTGGTTGTCCTAAATAAATGAAAAGAATGTCCCAGGTGGGGAGAGATTTTTGTGAGGATGCAGACATAAAGTGTTTCCCCTTTTTCTTGAAGATAGATTAGGAAGAGATTGCCACTTTATTCTCACACATATTAGCAACTATTTCTTGAATGTTTACTTCAGCTAGTCACCACAGCAAATGTTAACCTGATCTCAGTTCATCCTAAAATATATATATATGACATGTAATTGTCATAATTCTTCCCGTTTGAAAGAAACCCAGTTGCAGAGTGTCTTTGGTTTGCAAAGTGAGGCTCAAAGGTTTGCCCCAGGATACCACCCAGTTGGAGTAGGAGGCAGAATTCCGATCTGGGTCTTCCATGCCCCATGCTATACCGCCCCCTTCTGGCCCAGCCATCCTCAAAATGCTTTTAGAAGAACACCAGAGAACACACTCTTCCAGTGTTCCCATGGTGGAGAGCATGGAATCATGGACAGAGGGCAGGACCACTGGGTAGGGGGTCAACAGACCTTCTCCCAGGTTTTGCAGCGCAGTCAAAGCCCCTGCCCCCAACACTCCCTGGTTCCTGAGCTCTGTGACCTCACAGACAGCTCCTCCCTGCTCTGCCAGATGCAGGCAAGTGAGGCTCAAAGGTTAGACCAGAGACCTAGAGGGGGTATTGGTTCTGTACTTAAAGGGACACATCTCCATCACTCTTAAACATCTTTTCACTTTGCTCCAGGAAGCAGACATTAACTCTAACTGAACTTGACCCTGCTTTTTCTCTCTCTGGGTCCCAGGCTCCCCACCTGTGCTGAAAGACCCCACAGGACTCCTCTGGCTTCAGAGGAAGTCTTCTGTTTGACTTTGTTGATCTTTCTTGCTCTGGACCAAGTGCAGTGGAGTCACTGGAAACCTGAAGTTCAGACCCCACAGGGCCACCAGGACCCGTGCTGTGGAGTCACTGGAGACCTGAAGTTCAAACCCCACAGGGCCACCAGGACCCTTTTCTTTGACTCCTGCTTCCATCTAGAGGCGGGCACTGGAAGTGCAAGAGACACCACGCCCTACCCTGCCCCAGCCAGCAAGTATCAATTCAACTCAACCTCTCAGGATCCGCCTTCTGGTACAGGGGGTCTAGGGGAATACTGTGCAACGTTGATTGCTCTATTCTAGAGAAATGTCCCATGAAGAAAGTTTAGCTAGGCAGTTAAGGAAAGGAACCAAAGTGTGAGTGGGTGGTAGACATACGGTTAGCTGGAGAAAGAGAGATGTAAAGAAAGTCGTTTTCAGGTTTGAGTAGGAGTGAGATTTTATCTTTCTTTCTTTTTGAGTCCAGAGCATATCAATCAAAAAAAGCTCTTGCATGTTTGGTCTTTTGCCTTCTCTTTTCTCCAGAGCCCCTCTTAAATCGCTTATATTTGACATTTGAAGTTTGACATATTGGTCATTGTAATTCTAAATCGTGTAGTGGAAATCTCACCGTTTATTAAGATAAGTGCATGAGAGTACATATGGTGAGAGAGAGAGAGAGAGAGTGTGTATGAAGCAGGAGTTTTTTTTCAGAAAGAGGCAGCAACTTCAATGTAAATAAGACCATGACGAACAGCAAAGAATACACTACAGTTGATCAAAATTTTGTAGTTATGCATGGTGTCTTAAATTCCTTGGCCAAGGAGAGCCTTAAAGAGGTTATACAATCAATAAGCTGGAAACCACTGATTCCAGGCTATAAGCTGACCAAAGTGAGCTCCTTTCATTAATTTAACAAGACAGAAACTGTGCGCACGAAGGTTCCAAGGGATTGAAAGCAAAAATTTAGCAATCCTTTTGTTTATAAAAATTGATCACCTGTTTAACAGACCTCCAACCATTAGTTCTCTGGGCTGACTTGTGGTGAGGGGGTTGTTCCATTCCTTCTTTATGAGACACTTTTTTCCATATTCAACATACATGAGCCAATCTGAAACAAAGTAAAACCCCAGGAGGCAAGAGTTTATGTAAGTAGATGAAGAAACTGAAACTATTAATGGAAAGCATATTTGCTAAATGGTGCATTTACAAAGATCTAATGGTCTTATATAAATTTCTATTTGTTTATAGTCTAAGGAAATAAAATAAATTCACTACAGAGAGCTCAATGAAATATGTCAACATTCAAATCATGTCAAGAAACTACCTTGGCGACAGATCTGAAAGACTATTAGAAGGGGTTGAGGGAGGGGGAGGGACATAAAAAGGGACAAATATAAGGTATTGGAGGATGATTTGACTTTGGGTGATGGGTATACAACATAATTGACTGTCCAAATGATGTGGAGATGTCTGTCCAAAATCTATGTACTCTAGTTGACCAATGTCACCCTGTTAAATTTAATCATCTAAAAACATTTTTTTTAAAAAAAGACTATTGGAGATTGGGGATAAATGGACCCAGGGTGTATGCTTTTGGTTTAAGGATCCCACACAATGAGGACATCTGTATGTGTTTAGGCAGCTGGCTATATCTAGCCACAATATATAAATTGTGCAATATTGCATAGCTATGTTTAAGTAAAGACTTTGCATTAATTATTAAGAGGTCAAGGGTAAAAGAAACAGGGAAATCAGTTAGGAAGCTCTTGCCATCATTTAAGCAAGAGATGATGGTGGCTTGGACCAGGATGTATATAACCACAGAGAAAATGAGAAGCAAGCACCCAAGAGTGAGATAACTCACACAGTGAAGTAGCTATTATGAGGGGTGTTAACCAATCCCATGGCAATGCCATGGTATTTCCTAAATGGGAAAGGGGGTTTGGCCACAGAAAGGGGCATGAGAACAGGAAGTCCAAAGACAAAGAAAGGACTTTGAGACAGAAAAAGGAGTTTGGACTCAAACAAGGTTTCAAAATTCTGAACCATCAGAACTAGAAAGGTCCTTTCTAACTAACTAACTAACTAACCTCTAGCCTAACTTCCTCTTATTAGTGAGAAGTCTGAGACAGAAATAGCATGGACTTACCTAAAGCCATATAGCAAGTGAGTGGCAGAACCGGGACCTAACCCTACAAGACTGCTTCCACCCCTGTTCTCATGGACCTAGACCAGCTGGTATCATTTGGAGCCAATGAGCCACGTGAAGGGAAATGACATGACCACTGACTGGCAGTTATGGTGTGCCTAGCATCACAAGGACTCACTTTTCATACATTTAACCCTTTTCTTCTGCAAAGCAGGGACCAGATAAAAGTTAGGCTCCAGAAGGTTAAGGAATTGACCCAAGAACAGGCACCTAGAGACGGGGAAGAACACATCTACTTGAAAGCTGAGTGCTTATGTGCATTTCTGCCTGAGCTGGGATTTTGCTCGGGGCAGCGGGGGGCAGAAATCCTATCTGGACTGTGAGCGCAGGTCAAGGACTGGCATTTTCTAGCTATGGTCTTATATTTACCTAGGGAACAGTCCTGCCCAAGAAACTGGACTCCAAGATCAGCTGATTCAACAAGGCAGACAAAACTGGCACAGTAGAAACTTCGATTCCTTTCATGGGTAAGAAAATTATGTAAGAATTGGGGAAAATATTTTAAGAGAGGGCAACATAGGCAGCATCTGAGCCTGCTGGCCATGGGAAACTACAGAACGTTTGGGAGAGGGGAAGGCTCTTATACTTTGGGAGAGGCTGACCCAGTAGGACCCTCCTCACAGTACATTTCCAAAGGGCATCTGGAATTCAGACCTCAGATCCCGTGGCCCTCATATTTTTTTCCTCCTACCATAGCCCACAAAAACCTGGCCTCAAAGCTCTTCTGTGCATGCTGCAGATACTGTGAGGAAGTCCAAGCCACTGATGACTCCACAACCTCCAGTCAAAGCCAAGAGCAGCAGCCTGGTAGGTACCACACAAGGTGCCTGGCCTTTCTATGCCTCATTTTGCTCTTCCCCTTCCTGCTGGGATACCCTCAGATTTCTTTCCGCTTTTGAGGGATAATTCTTACCTAAAAGTAGGTGGGAACTGGGTGTCCATGGACCCAAACCAATAAACAAATAGGGCTTAAAATCTTGATACTTAAGGTGTGATCTGTAGACCGGCAATATCAGTATCGCCCAGGAATTTGTTAGAATTGTACTTTCAGACCCCGCTCCAGACGTCCTGAATCAGAGCCTGCATTTTAACATGACCTCCAGGTAAACCTGAAGGTACTTTATAGTTTTAGAAGGGCTTCCTTAATGATTATATATTAAGATCCCTGCCCTTGGGGTCCTGCCACAATATGGGCCAAGTCACTTACCCTTTCACTCTGAGCTTCAGTGTCCTTGCCTGTAAAGGGAACATGTTCATCATGAATTATTACTTCCTAGGGTCACTGGGAGGATCAAATGACATAATACATTTAAGCACCTAGCACAGGGACAGCACAAAGTAGTCACTCAACAAATGTCAACAAGTAGAAACTCTATATGGGTATCAGCCAGAATAGGATAGGTTCTACTGTTAAAACAAATACATCTCGAAATCGCAATGGTTTACAAAGTAAAACTGTATTTCTTGTTTATGTAAAGTCTTTAGCCAGGGCTTCCGGAACACATAGCTTCCAAAGAGAGTGAGGAAGAAGTTTGTGATTGCAGCCTTCTCGATGACCCAGTACTAAGTTAATAGTGGAGAAGATTGGGGGTCAAAGTCAACAATTTCAGACTGAAAAAAAAGAAGCTATATTGTCAAGCTCAGGCAAAGCCAGGATTGACAGGCACATGGTGGGGAGCGTGAGGGCAGGGCTAGCCCGGCAATCTGGCATGGTTCCACTAAGGGGTGGGACAGTTCAATGGCAGAAAAAAGATTCTCACAGCAAGTTTTCCCAGAAATCCGTACTGGAAGTCTTTAAAATACTTCCCCTGGAAGTAGTTTCACAATAAAAACCAAGAAGCTTTCCTTTAATAAGGATAATTACTGAGCCCCTATTACATGCAAGGTACGTACTATCTAGACACTGGGAACCCAGCTGTGGTCAAATGAATCCTTTACTGTTTTGAAGCTTACACGCTAGTAAAGTGATATTATTTAATCCCTACAACGACTCTAAGAAGTGGACATGATTATCTAAAATGGACGTCTCATTTTGCAGATCTGAAAACAGGCCGGCCCTGGCCAGTTGGCTCAGTGGTAGAGTGTCAGCCAAGCATGTAGATGTCCTGGTCCAATTCCTGTTCAAGGCACATGGGAGAAGCACCCAAAGGCTTCTCTACCCCTCCCCCTCTCGCTTCTCTCTCTCTTTCTCTTTCTCTCTCTCTCTCTCTCTCTCTCTCTCTCTCTTCCCCTCCTGCAGCCATGGCTCAGTTGGAGCCAGTTGGCCCCAGGCGCTGAGGATGGCTCCATGGCTGCCACTTCAGGTGCTAAGAAGAACTCGGTTGCTGAGCAACAGAGCAATGCCCCAAATGGGCAGAGCATCGCCCCCTAGTGGGCTTGCTGGGTAGATCCCAGGTGGGGTGCATGCGGGAGTCTGTCTCTCTGCCTCCCCTTCTCTCACTGAATAAAAAAAGAAAATAGGCAGAAGGGGGTGAAGCAATGTGCTCATTATGCAGCTAATAAATGACAGAACTATTTATTCCATCACAGACCACAGCTCAGTCTGTTGCCAAAATTCTGTTATACTTTTAGGAATCTATAAGTATGTAAAAACAAATCCTTATATACAGCAATGTTCATCATAACAGTATTTACCATAGTGAAATTTGAAAAGTCTATAAACACCCAACAATAGAACATTAGTTAAATAAACCGTGAATTATCCATAACATAGAATATTATGCAACTATGCAACCATTACTTCTTAAAATTTAGTGACATAAGGAAAGTGTTTGTGATATAATGTCTATAGTAAAATGCATTCATGCTGTATAAGATGTGATGGACCATGTAAAAACATGCATGGGAAAAGACAGACTGTGATAATATTTGAAAGGAGGTGTTTGGGGCATTTTTTTTCCTCCTTTGCAGTCTTCAGTATTTCCTAGCTTTTCTGTGATGGATATACATTACATTCATAAACCAGAAAAAAAAACAAGTTCCACATTTTAAAAAGAATACATATTTGAATCCAGCAGCTGCATACGATAGGGACGCTGAGAAAACGAGAGGAGATATATTCAGGTACTCCCCAGCCCATCAAAACCTCAGTGGCCCGTGCACACTGCTTCAGAGTTGACAAAATGCGTTCACCTCCGTCCTGTCCTCTGAGCCTCCCCCCTGACCACGCGGAATTATCATTGCCAGGTTCGCAGAATGGTGAGCTTGACCGACAAAATCCTAAGTACGCTAACAGAGCCTCCCGCTTGCCTTTGGGGCAACCCCTGATCCGGCCAGAAAAAGACTCTTCGACCAGCAGCAGTGATTTTGAGGGTGAGTCCCAAATTAGGTTCTCACACTGACCAGGAACCCCTGGGGGGGGCCTTGTCCTGATGACCAAACCCCATTGATATTTGAGCTAAGTCCAATGGGGTGACAGGAGAGACGGGATTGCTCCCATCGGGAAGCTGGAGTCATATTCTAGAACATGCTGCAGAGGGTTCGAGGGTGTATAGGACCTGCCTGCGTGACCTTCCTTGCTAGGAATTACATGAGGAATGGGTTTTGGAGGAAAGAACACACATCCATGCTTCCCTTCTAAGCCCAGCAGCATTGCCATATATGTGCACTCTGCGTGATTATTTGTTCCGTGTCTGCTTTGGGGCACTAGACCAGTATGTTTCAGGAAGACAGGGCCCATACTAGTTTTGTTCCCCCAGACACAGCCAGGTGCATGGAAAGTAAACACTGCCAGAAAATTCTTATGGATGGAGCATAGACCATGAGGTCAACGTGGGTGAAATGTCTGTGGGTCATGGGAGGACAGGAGAGCAGTCCTGGACAGACAGTGGGCGCCACCTAGGAAGAAGAAACACAGTCACATAGCAGGGCAACAGCACGGTGCCTGGTGACCTCACATAGCTCACAACTACCCTATGAGGCCCGCTAAGGATCACCCAGCCCCGTCATTCCCGAATTCTCGTGAGAGTTAACCCTCCTTGCAGACAAAGTCCACGTTCTGTAGATCAGAGCTAGCCCTCCCTTCCTTCTCCCCTCCTTCTCCCTCCACACTCTCCAAAGGGATCCATGGAACCCAGTTTGAAAACCCTCGTCTCACTGTATAGGGAAAGCTGAGGCCCACACTGGGGGGGGAGGACTTTCCAGAACTCCATCACGGAGGGGCATCATTGTCAGAACCCGCTGGGTTCTCCCACTTTCCAGGACACTGCACTTGGCAAGGCCCTCCACCATCACTGAATGCCCCCATGAAGTACCATGCAGAAGCAGCTGTAGAAGGCTGGCATCCTAACACTGACCAGGAACCCCCAGGGGAGTGGGCCTTGTCCCTATCACAAGTGACTTTGAGTCCCTGGCTACAGTCTCTGGAGCTCCAGAATCAGACAAGGGGTCAGGGACGGAGGTAACCAGGGCCGTCCAGCTTGACCCACGGCAAAGGCTTCACCCAGAGTAACGTTTTCCTTTCTTCTTTTGTGTACACATACAGATGTCCCCCGAACGGGTTTTTACAAGAGAAACCTAGACCGCTACTCCCAGAATCACTGGCCATTCCAGCCCTGCCTCATTGGGAGACCCTGAAGGTTCTAGCTGGGGACTCCACGTGGGTCCCTGAGGTTGCACAGCTGCCGGAGTGACCAGGAGGAAGAGGGAGGCAAACAGGGGCCATGAAGACTGATTCAGAAACTTCGTCCGAGGAGAAGACGTCTGAGCCATCCCTGTGTCGCCAGCAAGAGTCACTGCAGCAACTGACAAAGCCACTGAGGGAGGAGCTGCCTCCCATTAAAGTCCTTGCTCCCATCACAGGAAGGCGTCCCTCCTTTTCCCCTCCCCCTTGCCGGGGAGACGCGCTCTCTCGTTGGCTTACCGATTTTTAAATATGCTAACCTAATATCTAACCCAAACAAATGCGCTGACTTTTTGGATAGCGTTTTCTTTCATTTTGAGGTCAATTCAAACATGCAGGAAAGTTGCAAGAATGATACAAAGAACTCCCGTTCGCCTTTGGATCCGGATTTACCCGTTGCTTACCTCTCCTCCACTTGCCTCAGCATTTCTTTCCTCTCTCTGCCTGTAATTTTTTTCTAGACAATTTGAGAGTGGGTTGTGCAGGGCAAGTCCCTTTAACCCTAAATTCTTCAGTGTGTATTTCCTAAGAACACAGATACCCTCCTACATAACTACAGCACAATTATCAAAGGCAAGAAAGTCAACATTGATACAATACTATTCAAATTTCATCAGTTGCCTCAAAGACATCTTACAGCTGCTTTTCCGCCCAGTCCAGGATGTAACCCAAGACCACCAGCTGCATGTAGTAGTCCTGTCTCTCATCTCTGGTTTAATCTGCACCTTTATAGTGTTGAGTCCTCCTACCTACAGAGTGTTTCATTTTCTTCAAACCTACCTCTTCATCTTTCATGACTATTTTTAAATGCTCTTTGTATACATTTTGCAAACTTCTTATTAAATTTATTCCTAAGTACTTTATCTTTTTGGTTGCCATTGTAAATGGGGTTTTTCCTCTGTTATTATTACTGTAACTAGTTATGGGTTGTGTATGCTAACACTGTGGACTTATTTTATGTCTCGCTTCCCTTCTGAATCATGCTATTGTTTGAGCTACTTTTGTCACTGATTCCCTTATGGCTTACCAGGAATATTACTACATCATCTACAAGTAGAGACACCATAGCATCTTTCTTTTCTAATTTATATATCTCTGATTTATCTTGTCTAATTACAATGGCTAGTACCACCACCACAGTGTTAAATCGTGGAGATAGTGGATACCTGTGCTTTTTCTTTATTTTAAAAGAAATGCCTCTAGTGTTTGCCCTTTAAGGAAGAAGCTCATTTTTAAGATGAAGAGATTGAGATATAGATAGCGTATTAAGAAAATATCCTTTGATTTCCTTTTCTTCCTTTTTTCACCATATACAGGAAAATAAATCTCTCCTATTTAATCAACTTTCCATTCCATGAATAAATTCCTCTTGATATTAATGCATTATTTTTGTAATATGAAGTTTGATTCAGCTCAATAATAGTTTAATAGTTTTGTGTCCAATATGTGATATCACTGTAATTTTATTTTTTGCATTGCCCATATCAGACTTACTTATCGATATTATGTGTTTGCTTCATAAAATTTATAAAAAGAACTTGGAAGCTTTCTTTTGTTGTATATGCTCTAGAACAATTTATGTAGCATTGGAAGTATCTGGTCTTTGAAAGTTTGGTACAATTCCCCTGTGAAACCATCTGGGCCTGTTGCCTTTTGGGGGAAAGTGTAGTTTCTTGGTGAATTTCTCTATTTCTACGATAGGAATTGACAGAGTTTTCCATCTCTAATGCAGTCATTTTGACAATCTGTAATTCCCTAGGAAATTACCCACTTCATCTATTTTTTCAAATGTATTTGAATAAAGGTATATAAAGTACTCTTGAGATTTTTAAAATTTCTTTGTCTCAATGATGATTTTCCCCTTATCTTTTCTCATTTTATCTATTTTGGTTTTCCCCCTTTTTCCTGATAAAGTAACATGGTATTTCCAGTTTGTTAATTTTTTGTAAAATATTTTACCATTTAGATTCAGGTTTTTTTATACTCTAAGTAACTCCAGTTTTTAATCCTTGGTACTTCTTTTTCTCGTATATTCTTTTGCTTGCTTCCCTCTTCTTTTTCTAGCTTTTTGAATTGGGAATTTATTTCATTTATTTTCTTGGTACAAGTATTTCAGGACTGTGGTGGAAAGAATAATGCCCCCCCCCCAAAGACATCTGTGTCCTATTTCTCAGAACCTGTGACGATGTTAGCTGACCTTACAAAAAAGGATATGCAGATACAATTAAGGTTGCTAGTCAGCTGACCAGGATGGGGAGAGTGAGCCCATTCAATCATACGGGAGGATCTCTGCAGCAGCTCTGGGGCCGATTTCTGTCACCACAGCACAGAGAGGTCAGGACAGAAGGACGGAAAGTGGTGGCAGCAGGTAATACAGCAGCAATGCTTCCTTCATGGAGAAAGAACTAACGTGGTACAATCCATTAGTACAGTAATTTGACAGTATCAGCCTTGTCCCTTTAAAATACCCCAGCTTCTCTGTGCAGATTATCAGCTGTGTCACCTTGACCGAGTTCCCTAACAAACATTCTGTGCCCGGGTTCCCAGTTCCCAGGCTCTGTGACCTCACAGACAGCCTCTCTCTGCTCCGCCCGCTGCAGGTAAGGCTCAAAGGTTAGAGCTGAGACCCAGAGGGGGTATTTGTTTTGTACTAAAGGGACGCGTCGTCTCCTGGACACCTTTCCCCTTTGCTCCAGGAAGCCGACTTTCCCTCGAACTTAACCTTGAGCCCACTGTTTCTCTCTCTGGGTCCCAGTCTCCCCTCCTGTGCTAAGTGACCCCTAAGGTCTTCTCCAGCTCTTTAGAAGACTTCCTGTTTGACTTTGTTCTTTCTTGTTCTGGCCTAAGTGCTGTGGAGTCACTGGAGACCTAAAGTTCAGAGCCCACAGGGGACCATCCAGGGCCCTTATCTTTGGCTCCTGCTTCCATCTAGAGGCGGGCACTGGAAGTGCAAGAGACATCACGCCCTACCCTGCCCCAGTCTCCATCTCTCCTACATCACAGTCATTTGCATTAAGCACTTAACGGTGTGCCAGGCACCATGCTAAGCACTTCACATCTTTATGTCACCCAACCCTGACTAAAACATTCTGGGGCAGGTTCCCATTTTACAGTTAGGAAGACTGAGGTTCGAGGAGGTTAAGTTGCTCTAAATTACATAGCAAGGTCCAGGAAGAATTATATCCTGCCTCCATCTAAAAAAAAAAAAAGGTATGTTCTTAATTGCTCTGCCAAGCTTCAGGAGGAGCTTTTTCATTGGAAAACCAGCCACCACCAACTCTCAGGGGAGAAGTTGGTTCTGAACTTCTCTCTTTCTCAGGAATCGCCTGTAGGTGAGGCTGTAGACAGCACAGACTCTGGCAGCAGACAAAAGTATGTTAAAATCCCTACTGCTCTGGCTGCAAGACCTGGGAAAGTCACCGCTCTGAGGCTCACTTCCGTCATCTGAGAAATGGGACAGAACACGGCCTTGTAGAGTGAAGCTGGAGTTAAGTGAGCCGACAGATGTCAAAGGACCTGTCCGAGATGCTCCACGAATGTCCGTATCCTTGATGCCTTGGCTGTTTCTCTTCCCTTGTTTACCTGCTAAGATTGAAGTCCCTGGGGTAAGGAGGTAAGTCCAGAATCAGGATGTTACTCTCCATTTCTCTGTGCAGGGAGTAAAACACCTCTCAGTGGAAGGGAAAATGGGGATAATATTGGGTATATCATTGTCCAGCAGTCAGGGAAGGCTCATGCATTTACACACACGATATTGAGAGGGTGTCTGCTCTGTGTGAAGCCCTGTGCTCAGCGCTGGGGTCCAAAGGTGAATTGCACCCATCTCCTGAGAGTGAAATCTCTCGCCCATGTGCATTGCCACATCCCTCACGTGGTGTCTAGCACCAGTAGGTCCCCAATAAATACATGCTGAGCAAACTGTCTTATTCCCAGATGTAACAAAGGCTATGGAGAAGAATGAGGAATGAGGTGGGAAAGGGAAGAGGAAGTTCTGGGGAAGGAAAGGGGTTTAAATAGGATGAGTTAAATAGGATGAATAGGCTAGAAGGTTTTTCTAGAAAAGATGACCTTTAAGCAAGGCTTGAAGGAAGTGAGGGAATGAGTCTCTCAGACCTCAGGAAAAGAGCACTCCAGGCGGAAGGCAGCCCATGCACAGTCAGCTGGAATGGACGGGGCCGGACAGCAGGGAGGAGTGGGCGAAGGTAGAAAAGGGGAATGAGAGCGGGGCCCGGAGGAGAAAAAGGAGATTGGGAATATGGTACAACCTTGGAAATGGATCATCAAAGATGGAAGGATCCTTGGAGAGGTGATGCAGCCTAACCACCACCTGTTACAGATGGGAGTGGAGGCCCAGAGACAGACATGGGCTAACCCAAAGACACACAGCTAGTTAGTGCAGAGCCAGGATTTGAACCAGCAGGGCTGAGCTTCAGCATCCTGCTCCCATGCGAGCAGGGCCATCTGGATAAGATGGGAGCCAACAAGCGACATGAAGGCAAGGGAACAGAACGAGAATGAGCTCCCAGCCAGCACCCTCATGCCCCTGCCCTCACAGTGGCCACCTCACATACAGTGAACCTTTTGTTCCCCTAAGCTGGGTACACTATTCCCATTTTCCGGACAGGAAAGTGAGGTTCAAAGAGCTTACAGATTCAGCCAAGAGCAGACATCCAGAAAGCAGAAGATAAGTTTGACTCCTAAACACAGGGTTATCTGTGGGCACCACTGCACGCACGTGCCAGGCTCTGCTGACACGGACTTGGCAGAAAAGGACTGGCATTCTCTAGTCAGTCTTACACTCATTTAGGAAACAGCCCTGCCCAGAGAACTGTGCTGGACCTCCAGGCCTGCTGATTCAGCAAGACATTTCTGCAGGGAGCCCATCAACGGGGAGGCACCAAGCCCTTTCCTGAGTAAGAGAACTCTGGACAGAAGAGGAAGGACTGGCCAGAGGTAGGCCCACGCAGGTGAGCCTGGGGTTGCTGGCTGCAGGCAGCTGCAGGTGTGGGAGAAGGGAGGGGCGGGGAGGGGAGGGATCTTGGGAGAGGCTGGCCCAGGATGACCCACTGCTTAAATAACAATGGGTTTCTGAGATTGGGGCAGCTCTGCTGTGCCCCTTCTTCTCCCCACAGCCCACCCAAACATGGCGTCAAAGATCTTCTGCTGTTGCTACGATGCCAGCGAGGAGCCTTCTACCACCACCGTTGGTTCTTACCATCCAAGAATGTCCCAACATCAGCATCCACGGACCTTCGGTAGGTTTCGGACGCGGCTGTCTAGTAGTTAGCAAGAACACCTGAGCCTCTCCCCGGACACCCTCAGGTTTCTTTCAGCCTTTTGGCTAGAAGGGGAGTAATTACCCACACCTATAACAATTCTGCAGACTATATGTATTAGATATTAAAGATCACCGGCTTCAGGGCAACATACCTGCTTGAATTCTGCCTCAGCCATTTACTGAGCTGGGGCATGTCACCGGACCCCTCTCTCTGCTTCAGTATCCTCCTCTGCAAAATGAAGGTAATTATAACTCACTACCTACTTTTCGGGTTGCCAGGAGGATAAAATGAGGCAATATATACGTGTCTAGAATATGGCCCCACATGAAGAAGGCACTCAACTGATGGAAACTGTATATGTATCTTAGGACCAGCTAGGCTATGCTGGCACAAGTAACCTCTAAGATTGCAACTGTTTAACCCAGGGTGAAGTTATTCTTAGCTCTAGTAAGCAGAATTTTATTAAGCCACTGTATGAGCAATCTCCAAATGGGATATGACTGAGACTGTTCATTCATGTGTAATCCAAAGCATTGTCCTTCACTCTTTCAGATCTAAATGAAAATGCTCACAAAAACAGTAGGCAAAAGAGTCACCCACGACACTCCTTCAACAACAGGGCGGAGAAGGCATGCACTCCTGCGCGACCCTGAAAGTTCTGCTAGTCAGCATACAGCCCCCCCGCATGTCTCTGAGGTCGCACAGCTGCTGGAGTGACTGCAGGAAGAAGAGGGCGGGGAGCAGGGGCCATGAAGACCGATTCAGAAACTCCCCCGAGGAGGAGAAGACGTCTGAGCCATCCCTGTGCCCCCAGCAAGTCACTTCAGCTTCTGAAAAAGCCACTGCGGAGGAGCTGCCTCTAATTAAAGTCCTTGAGTGCATCAAAACACTGGGTCCCTCTCGCCCCCTCCCCCAGCCCTCGTTCTGTGACTTCCTTGCATGTGGAGCAATTAGAACCTAGCATCTTAAAAAGAAAGGTGGTGTTATTCTAAAACATTTCAATCACTCCTAGCCAACCTAACAAGGAAGTGTGTAGGAGAGGCCAGTTAGCACAAATACACACTAAATGTCTGGACACTGAGGGCACACCAGCTCACCTACTGCGGGACGCCATTCGGCGCGCAGGGCCAGTGAACAAGTGGGGCAGGCTGTGCAAGGCCTCTGCCACCAGCAGCCCTGGGGTGATGAGACGCACACTGTCTCCATGAGCAATGCCCAGTGCAGACACAGAGCATGCACACGTGAGTAGTACACAGGAGACCCTGAGTGCCCTCAGCTTCAGCCAGGGAGCCAGGCACAGAACCAGATCACTTTGTCGTGATAGAACAACTTTAGGAGTGAAAAGATGAGAAGCATTTTGCAACCAACTTGGGGATTATTTAGGAAGGCTTTCTGGAAGAGATGGTGCTCGAGTTTTCTGAAGGTTAAAAGGGAGCTGACCAAGCAAAGAGGAGGGGGAATGAATCTCCAGGAGGAGGAAACAAAATAAGCGAAGCTGGGAAACAGAGGTACAGACTGGTGGGGGAATGAGAACAGTGAACTCCGGTGTCTGCAATGACTAAAGTGAAAACCTGAGCCAGGGTGTGGTGGGAGGGGAGAGGACAGAGCTGTGAGAGTCTAGTAATATCCAGGGCAAAGGGGTTGGCCTGTAGCCTCAAGGTACTGGGGAGCCACAGGTGAGGGTTTCTTTGTTGTTTGTTTTATATATATATATATATTTTTAATTAATTTATTTATTTTAGAGAGGAGAGGAGAGAAAGAGAGAGAGGGAAAGAGACAGGGGAGGAGAAAGAAGCATCAACTCCCATATGTGCCTTGACCAGACAAGTGCAGGGTTTCGAACCGGCAACCTCAGTGTTTCAGGTCAACGTTTTATCCACTGTGTCACCACAGGTCAGGCCACAGGTGAGTTTTAAGCAACAAAATAACAGTGTCAGATTTCTGATTTTTTCAATATGAACCTGGTGAGTTAAGAAGACAACTTACCAAATTAGCACTCCCTATTCCTGCCCCCACCTCAGAAAAGAGGAACAAAAAAAGATGGTGTCTCATGTCATAGTGTTGCAGACTAAAATTGGTACCTACAAAGGACAGCATGGCTACAATTTGAAGACAGGCAAATGAGTAGCCTGACCTGTGGTAACACAATGGATAAAGTACTGATTTGGAACCCCAAGGTCGCTGGTTCGAAACCCTGGGCTTGCCCAGTGAAGTTGCATGCAACAAGCAAGCAATGAACAACTAAAGTGAAGCAACTATGAGTTGATACTTTTCATTCCTCCCCCCTCTTTCTCTCCTCTTTGTAAAATCAACAAATATTTTTTAAAAGGCGAGTAATAATAATAATAGCAATAATATAAAGTCTGATGTGTTGCCTACTCTTTTAAGTGTTTTATAAATACCAACTCAACATAATAACCCAGTGAAGTCAGTACCATTTCTACCCTGATTTTACAAATTAGGAGTCTGAGTCAGAGAGCTTAATAAGTCTCTTAAGGTTACAATAGTAAATGGCAGAGCCGAGACTTGAACCCAGGCCTTACTTCAGAGTCCACACTCAACCAATCAGTCATGCTGCCCATCACAATGGTGGTGGAATGTTATTCAGCAGCTCTCCGGGATTCAAATGGATCATTCATTGCCTGCTCTTCACAAATGGAGCTGAGCCCTTTAAATCTGTCCTTTGGTAGCTGGTGCAATGTTAAACTTTGTCTGTAGGGGGTGCTAGAGACAATGAAAGAGGAAGGGCTTCCCTTCCTCGTTCTAATGTGCTCAGCTCAGCAGGCTCATGCATAACACACAGCTTCTCCAGTACCAAACGTCGGCAGCACATGTAGCATCGCAAGCATCCGGCTCCTGCAGTACAGGAAGCTGCTCCAGCATCAGGTTTCTACAGTGTAGACAACTTTCCAGCACCCAGGTCCTGCACTAGATGGTCATTAGTAGCACTTAGCAACCAGCAGCCTCTCCTGCTACCCACCAGCAAATGGCAGAGTGTCTCCATCACTCCATGATAGCTTTCCCTGCCACCCTAGAGGGCAGGTGTCTAGAACATCACTTCAACACAATGTCTCAGGGACTTTTCTGCATCCAGTGAGTCAAAGCCATGTCCTACCCAACAAGGTTCAGCTCTCAGCTGGGGGTGGGGTGGGGCGCTCTTCCTTCGGGGCCTCTATCCCAGTCCTGGGATTGGCAGCTGCTACTTATATCTGCTATCCCCGTAGTCTTTAGAGCTCTTTACTTCTTACTAACCAATCCATTATTCCAGCCCGTTCTAGTTAATTCTTTATATTAAACATTCCACATTCAATTACATGGTTTCAGTCTTCTGATTAGGTCCTGACTGATTTGGACATCCAAGAAGCCACCTAGGCAATCAAAACAGTGATACAGGTAGTGTGAACTAGGATCGCAGCCCTGGGAAGGACAGCCCATGTTATAGGACATTCCTCAGGTAAAGCTGGCCGAAACTGAGAACAACAACACAGGGCAAGAAGATTCTGGGAAACAGGGTTGTTGGTTTCTTTTGCACTACAGAGAACTGGGAGCGGGAAGTAGTGAGGCCAAGTTGACAACACACAGCAAATCATTTCACCTTGGGCGATTTTAAACTGGGGGTGCCTATAGGACATCAGGTGGCCACATCCAGGAGGTTGAAAATACGTAGCAAGAGTAGGTGAAAGTACCTTGGCTGGAAGAAAACAATCAGGTTTGCTAATTGTGTGTAGGTTATCACTTCACTAGGCTGAAGGGCCTCTTCCCCACAGGGAAAGAACCGCCAACAGCATCAGCTGGGTAAAGAGATGTCCACCTTCCTGCTGCTTCACTGTCCGGGGTCCTTGGCTACTTCCTGTTCTCACAATGCATGCCCATCCTTTGACCTTGATTCTTCCGATCTATCCTCGGCATTCCTCACCACCTACCATACCAAGGTCCTGCTCCCCTTCTCCAGAAAAGCCCATGTCCCTTGTTATGTCTCAGAACAATTTCCTGCACAGATGCTGCAGGTGCTTTGCACATAAGAGATGCTCCTTAAATGTCACTTCCTGTTTTCATCATTTAGAACCCTCTTCACAGATGGGATGGAAAGAGACCCATGTCCTATGAACCTGTCAAAGGGCTCTCAGCTTCACAGTGAAATCTTTTATGAAGGATTTTCAAATAATAACAATAATAATGGAAGCTACACTGGACTTGACCTCTGACTATGGCAGACTATATATCAGATCAACCCTCTTATGATAGCAGTTTTAAAAACTCTAGTTTGGGGAGAAGGGGTTTCTTAAATCTGCTCAAGAGCTACCAATGCAGCAAGGACTCAAGAGGACAAGATACTGAAGAGAAAGGAAGTGTAGAGAGATGAAATGGACATTGAGATCTTCTGACCCTATCCATCCAGGCACCTGCCAATCCTATGCAGGTCTAATAGGCTAAAAAGCTGGGCAGAGCTTTCAGCAGACTCATAGCCTGGAGTAACAAAAATTGAAGGGTGAAGGCTCATCTTGAAGAAGGAGTCCTCGTTTTAAAATATTTTATAATAGGCCTGACCTGTGGTGGCGCAGTGGATAAAGCATTGACCTGGAAATGCTGAGGTCGCCAGTTCAAAACCCCGGGCTTGCCTGGTCAAGGCACATATGGGAGTTGATGCTTCTGGCTCCTCTCCCCTTCTCTCTCTCTCTCTCTCTCTCCTTCACCGCTCTATAAAATGAATTAAAAAAATCTTTAAAAAAAATAAGAGTTTTATATAGGGTTTTCAGTTAAAATTCCTGAAGGGTTATAACCTGCAAGTCAGGCTGACCAGAAATAAACCAGTTCTCACAGCTCTAGAGTCAGCTCTATCCCAACCCCATTTTTCTCCAGAGTCTTATATATCTCTTTACTTAAAATTAAAAAAAAAAAAGTCTAGCACTCAATCAAAAGTTATCAGGAATACCAAAAGTTAAATCAACTGGCCAAAAAAGTAAAAGCAACAGATCTACAGAACTGCTGCAGTCAGCAGACATGGGCTTGAAAATATTGAAGAAAATAAATACTAATTCACCTGAGAACCATAAACTACTTTTCAAAGTCAATTAAATGTACAGGATTAGCCTGCCCTGTGGTGGCACAGTGGATAAAGTGTTGACCTGGAACGCTGAGGTCTCTGGTTCAAATACCTGGGCTTGCCCCGTCAAGGCACATACAGGAAGCAACTACTATAAGTTGGTGCTTCCCGCTTCTCTCCCATTTCTCTCTCTCTCTTTTTCCCACCTCTCTCTTCCCTTTCTCTAAAAATCAATCATTTTTTAAATATGTATAGGATTAAATACTATGATAGCCAAAGTTAAGAACTCAATTAAAAAGATTAACAATCAAACACAAATGAGGGCAAGAGTAATGGGATAGACTATAACTTAGCAGAAAATACTCAGAGTGAATCATGAGGAACCAAAAGAATGGAAACAAAGTTTTAAAGAGAGAGTGAAAAGGTCTTAACACACATATCATCAGAGTCTCAGGGGATGAGAGAGAAGGAGGTAGAAGCTTTGATGAAAGCTATTCTTCTGTTGTGTCACAGTTTTGAGATGTGCAACGAACCCCATGCAGGATAAATACAAAGACATCTATACCTGGGCACATCAAAACAGAATTGCTAAAAATCCAAAACAAGGAGAAAATTTTAAGAACAGAAATGGGACTTAGAGCCGACTTCACAACAGAAACAATGACATCTTCCAAAAGTTGAAAGAAAATAACTGTAGGACCCTAGAATTCTCAACTTACCAAAAACTATCTTTCAAAAATAAAAACAAAATGGAGACTCTTCAGCCAACAATAACTCTGTCACCAGAACACCTGTACTAAAAGGAAAATGCTAAAGGTATTTCTAAATAGACTAAATATTATACCATACTGAAGAAAAACTTCAAAAGTAGTTCTAAGAGGAGAATGAGCCTAGATAAATATGTGAAAATGCAAGAAGGAACAAAGAGTAAAGAAAGAGTAGTGAGTAATAAACAGTACACAGATGGATAAATCTGAATGAGTACTGACAATATCAAACAATGTCTGTGGTAGTTTATAATATAGAGAACTGAAATCCATTGCAATAGCACAACAGGCAGAATGGTGACAGAGTTCTCAAGTCTTTGGATTGTCCAGAAAGTGGTGTAAAGAACTTAGAATAGACTTGTGTAAGCCAAGGACACATGCTGTCGTCTAGGGTAACCATTACAGGAAAAAAACACATACATCATATGCTAATAGAGAAGCAATGAAAAAAAAATTTTTAAACCCACATGGAAAAGGCGGCAAAAAAGGACAAAAAAGAACACAGAAAAGGAGGATCAATAGAAAATAAACAGTAAAATGGTACCTATAAGCACAAATCTATCTGATGTATCAGTAAGTACATTAGACCAGTGTTTTTCAACTGCTGGTCCACGGACCAGTGGGGCCAGAAATTTCACACCGGTCAGCAAAAGCATGAACTACCCTGATGTTGTATGAAGTTTACAGATCCAGTGATCTTAAGTCGAATTTGCTTATGCTTAGGGTGATTCTGCCTTAGCAGTCCCCAAAGTAATTCTTCTATTTTCACTGGTCCCCAAGTAAAAAATGGTTGAAAACCACTGCATTAGACATAGCATAGTAAATACTCCAAATAAACAAGAGACTGATTTTTTAAAAATCCAATGCACCCCCAAGAGGGGCACCTTAAATATAAGGATACAGGGAAGTTGACATTAAAAAGATGAACAGCCTGACCTGTGGTGGCACAGTGGATAAAAGCGTTGACCTG
The DNA here is from genome assembly GCA_037038555.1 of Rhynchonycteris naso. NCBI lineage: Eukaryota > Metazoa > Chordata > Mammalia > Chiroptera > Emballonuridae > Rhynchonycteris > Rhynchonycteris naso. The sequence continues at coordinate 19,165,840 of CM072996.1, forward strand.
GGAACAGTGAGGTCGCCAGTTCAAAACCCTGCACTGGTCTGATCAAGGCACATATGGGAGTTGATGCTTCCAGCTCCTCCCCCCTTTCTCTCTTTCTCTCTCTCTCACTCTGTGTCTCCTCTCTAAAATGAATAAAATAAAAAGAAATTAAAAAAAAAAAGTTTAAAAAGATGAACAAAGGTATACTATATAATGACTATCTGAAAGAAAGCTAATGTGTCAAAGTAAATTTTTAAGGCAAAAATCTAATAAAGGGGGATATTTCACAAAGATAAAAGGGTCAACCTATCAGGAAGCTTTAACAATTCTAAATTTGTATGCTGTCGGGAGCCGATCAACGGCTGCTGGTTGACACAGTCACAGCAAAGAAGAGGCACAACGATACTTCCCCCTTTAACCTTTTGGATTAATTGGTTTTATCTCCCCCTTTTCTGGGTGTGTGCTGTCATTTATGGCGCAGGGACAACAGCACCGTGCTTGCCCTGCAGTTGTAGTGATTGCTCTGCAAGTGAGACAGAGGGTGTGAGTGCCACAGAAAGCCTATAAGCCCCTTTACCGGGGCTATGAACATAGGAGGCTGGCTATGATATTCCCCCAAAAGGCTTAAGTCTGTAGGAAAATTGCCCCTATAAATTATATTAGAGAAAATTAGACTGTGACTTATGAATAGGTAGGAAGTAGTGACTATACACATAAGCACCTTTCAGCCTTCACTTAATCCATCATTTCTCCTCCCTAGCCTTTTCATATAGTAGAATAGAAAAACTTTCCTTTCATCTTGCATACCTGACCTGCAGGTGGTGGAACACTCTCAGAAATATAGTTAGAACTTAACTAGCACATGAATACAGTAAATAAATAAAATTTGACTAAACAATAGGCCGTTAGGTAAGGTAGAGTTGTTAATCAAAACTAACCTTTTAGAAGTTTGATCAAAAACCGTAGTTGTTATTTTCAAGTTGTTGTATAACTACTTAGGATGACTTAACACCTGATTTATAGCTTATAGAAATGTACCAACCATTGCCTAGGAATATGTAACCATAATGAAACAAAAATAATCATTAATCAATGTATACCATGTGATTGTAACTTAGTGTGCATGTATAAAAATAAAGCTATACCAGCCATTGGCAGAGATGCCTGGCAGTGAATGCTAAAAAAGAATTCGGCTCTCTCATTCGAATCGTGCCGATGCCGTCCCTTCCTGTGGGACTCCTGGACCTTTTCCCCCCGAGGCTGGACCTCGGCAGTATGCATGTAAAATTACAGTAAAACTTGTCAGAATTGAATTAAAATACATGTCACACAAAAACTTGTACACAAGTATTCAGAGCAGCATTATTCATAACAGCCATAAAGTAGAACTGATGAATGGATAAACAAAACGTGACATGACCACGCAACGGAATAATACATAGCCACTAAAAAGGAATAGAGCACTACTGCATGCTGCAACAAGGATGAATCGTGCAAAGCATTATGTGAAAAAAGCCATATACAGAAATCTACATACTATATGATTCCATTTTTATGAGATGTCCAGACTAGGGAAAACTTCAGAGACAGCAAATAGATTAGTGGTCGTCAGGTGCTGGGGAGAGGGAGGAATGGGGGGTGACCGCTGATGGGTAGGGTACTTTGGGGGGCGAGGGTAAGTGATGAAAATGTTCTAGAATTAAACAGTGGCAATGACTGTGCAATCTTAGGAATATACCAAAAACTGTTGAACTGTATCGCTTCTCTATTGGCTAAGGTCAAGTGTAAAAACTACTAAACTGTATACTTTAAAATGGTGAACTTTATAGAATGTTTATTTCATCTCCATTTTTAACACCATGTGATTGAAAAAACAACTTCTCAGAAGTAAAAGCAGAAATGAAACCTCCACTTGAAGATTTCCCTAGCATGGTCTGATAGAACCAACCACCCAAAACCAGCAAGGATACAGATCAGCACACCCAGATAAACGCCTGCACTAGCAGACACAGCCAGAAGACAGCACATGGAAGCTGCAGGAGAAAAGCCGCCATTGGTGGAGCCTGAATTATGGCCTTGTGCTTTTCACACATCACCTCAATTAGCCTGCCTATTGTCACACACCCCGTAATAAACAAGGAAATGGAGGTATAAGAGGAACTGAGAGGGTAAGCATCTCGCCCAAAGTCATCAGCTTATGCTTAATCTTCCTGTCTCCCAGTACTTAGTCTAAGAAAGATCTGACTTGAATTTTCTTTTTTTGTGTGACAGAGACAGAAAGATGGGCAGATAGGGACAGACAGGCAGGGAGAGAAATGAGAAGCATCAATTCTTCACTGCAGCACCGTAGTTGTTCATTGATTGCTTCTCATATGTGCCCTGCCCAGGGGGACTACAGCAGAGCGAATGACCCCTTACTCAAGCCAGTGACCTTGGGCTCAAGCCAGTGACCTTGGGCTTCAAGCCGGCGACCTTTGGGCTCAAGCCAGGGACCATGGGGTCATGTCTATGATCCCAAACTCAAGCCAGCAACCCCGCACTCAAGCTGTTGAGCCCAGCTTAAGCTGGATTAGCTGGCACTCAAGCCGGCGACCTCAGGGTTTCAAACCTGGGTCCTCCGCAATCCAGTCCAACATTCTATCCACTGCGCCACTGCCTGGTCAGGCCTGACTAGAATCTTAATTCACATAAATACATCCCATGGCACTGGAGTAATGGTGGTCTGATGCAGAATGAAGAAACATAACCTGTTAATGACCTACTACTACATTAACAAATACATCAGGCACCTACCGTATACAAGACAGAGGTTTAAGAAAAATAGCTATAATTTATTGAGCTCTTACTCGGGCTTACAACTCAAAGCTGCAAGCGCTTTACGCTTTTGATGCCATTTGATCTTCCCAGTACCCTGCCGGGCAAGGACCCCACTCCACACAGGAGTGAGACCTAAGGGTGGGAAGGACATTGCTCCTAAGAGGCAGAACTTGGATTTGAGTCCATGTGACTCTGGAATCCAAACTCACTTCGGGACACTGCACCCTCTTCACCATCCCCATGGCTGTCACAAACACGGAACCTTCAAACGTAGGGCGCATGTTCATCTGTGGAATGTGGTCTTCACCGCAACACAGAGATGACAGAATTGTCTTAACAAGAAAGCTGAGGCATGCACCTCGTGGGCACAGCTGGGCGCACCACCCTGCAGGTGAGACTGTCAGAAACTCAAGGGAGGAAAGGCAGGAAAGAACACACAAAGGGCTCTCTCTAAAACGAGAGACTGCTCTTTTGTCACTTAACACACACATTTTTATTCTGTAATTATACGTACCAGGCCTTTAAGGTTAGACGAGAACTGCCGATCACATTCACCAACCACATTTCCTCTGCGGCAGGTGACGATGGCGGTAACTGCCTTCATCAGTAATTCTCATTGAGCAAAGCTGCCTAAGAATCGGCTGCAGAGAAATGCCTAAAACAGCCACTTCCAAGGGCTGCTCGACACATCGTTTCTCTTCTCTGGCTCAGAGAAACAGAGTCAGACTCATCTTTTCTACAGCAAGTCACCCACATTATTACATTTCATCGTCACCAGATCCACTTATCAAGGAGTGGACTCACACTCAGAGAGGTTAAGTGATCTAGCCAAGGTCACGCTGCTGGGAAGCATCAGATCTGGGGTGAGAATCCAGGTCCCCTGCTAGCCAGGCCAGTGTCCTGCCGAAGGGAACATCAGGCCTGGGATACCTCAGCCATGTGGGACCATAGAACCCTTGCACATGTACATTAAAGAAGACAGGTCAGGGGCTATAAGAAAGCAGAGAAAAACTGGAAATTCTCAGAACTTTGGCTTTGGAAGGGCCATTTTAAGAGTCGACCATTCTACCCTTTACATAAATGGGTAAACTGAGGACCAGCCAAAGGTTACACAGCTAGAAGTGGCAGTTCAGGACCAGAACCCAGGTCTGTGCCAACTTCATCATTCAACTGAGCTTAGAGAGCAATTTGCAAAAGCAACTATGGAGATGACAAAGCAATTGCTCCTTGGCAAGACCCGGTCATGTATGTACAAAAGATAAGGTATGGTCTTTTTCCTTGAGGAGCTTATAGTCTAGCTAATCAGGCATGTGCAGAGAAAAATAGAAAATAAAATAAAACATCAGTGAAGGCAGCAGCTACATCTAGAACGGAAAAGGAAGAGGAGAGTAGCAGGACTGGCTGTGTTAGAGAGCTTCCTAAAGGTGGGCCTAGTAAAGCTGGGCTTTGAAGCATGTATAGAAGCCCAATAGGTAGAAAGGAATAGGTACATCAGTCCAGTAAAGGGTTTCAACTTGGGAAACTTTTTATTTTGTGGGAGATGAAGCCATATTGCAGATGAAGGCCAGACGCTGGGGACTAAGGAGTCCTTCCACGCCAGGCTAGAGCTTCTGGGTTTGAGCCTATGCAGTAATGGGTCTTCAAACTTATTCAGGAGCAGAGAACCAGGAGGCCTCTGAGCTCTTCCTGGAACTCCACAAGTGACAGATGCTTCATTCTGGGACAGTGACAGTGTCAGGAAACAGGACTATTGCTCTACATCTGACATAGAAAACCACAACCATAAGCACACATGCCTTTGATCAAAATAAGTCCTCAAGTCAGACAAAATGGGTTCTCCAAACAGTCCCGTTAACAGGTGTGCGCTGTATATCTCTTCGCTCTGTCCCCTGGAAGTCTGCGGTACTAGCTCAAGCACCACTGTCTTTTCCTTCAGTATAGGAGGAGAAAACAAAAAAGAACATTCTGAGAACTTGCTTCTTTTTTTCAGCCTGGGAAGAAGTAGTCCTGTAATCTTAGGGGCCCAAGGCAATGCCACACAGAGCAGCGTCCTCCCAGGGTCCATTTCCCCATCTGACATGAGGGGTTGCAGATGGGAGCATCATCTGAGACCAAACTCTGGACATGTGTGGCCCAGGCTGGTCGTCTGCACATCTGCCGGGCTGTCCAAACAGTGAAAGGGATGGCAGAGAGGCCCGTCCGTCCAGGTCCACAGTTCTAAGCCGCACGAAGAGTAGTCTGTAGCTAGGACAGGCTCGGCAACCATCGCTTCTGAAAAGGCCTGAGTCACCATGGGATGTCAACAGCCATTTATGCGCAGGGTCCTCGAGTGAGCGTGACGCCCCGTTGCTGACACAACTGACACCCTTCAGAGTGCCCCCAGATGCTTCTCCGTTCACCTGCGGCTCGCCATCGGGCCCCTTGGGCTCCTAAGGCCTCTCTGACTTCTCACCTTTGGTTCTTGGAGAAGGCAGAGTACCCTCAGCCATAGGTCACCTGGCCAGAAACGGGCAGCACCCTGTGCCCAGGATGTGGGCTTCTATGAGTTGGCAAGGGCATGGAACCCTTGGAGAGTCTGTGTGTCGTGTCCCCACTGCCTGGGGGAGCTGGGAAGTCACCAGGAGCCGGATGTAGTAGCCGCCAAACACTGCCAGCAGCTGCTGGGCCATCTCCTGGAAGAGGCAGGGAAGCAGAGTGAGGGCCACAGAGACGCAGCTAATGCTTGGGGGAAGCCCAGTGGTCCCCACCCACCGGGGCCAGCAGTGATGCTCACTGGGAAGAACCTGGCCAGGCCTTTGTCTGGGGCTCGTAGAAGATGCCTGGTCTTGTCTGGAACCCCAGCTCTGCAACTGACGCTGTGGGATCCTGCAGCCTCAGTTTCCTCATGTCCCAGGTGGGTAACCTACCTGCTGATAGGCGATAGTAATATGCATAAAAAAACTATGGAGCCATGGCCCTGGCTGGCTAGCTCAGCAATAGAGCATTGACCCGGCATGTGGAAGTCCCAGGTTCGATTCCTAGTCAAGGCACACAGGAGAAGCAACCATCTGCTATGGAGCCTCAAAGTGCTAGAGAATTCAGCATTGATTTATTATCCCAGCCGATCACACACACACACACAGTTTCCAGGTTCCAATATCAGTGGGCCTGAAAATGCATGAGATCACGGAAATGCACTCAAAGAAAATCGCTAGTGAGTGGGGGCAGGCAGGAATGGAACACCCCTACGATGGCATGGCTCTACAATTTCCACCAGATACCTGCTGGATTGCTTTAGACAAGTGCTTCTACCAGATTAAGCGTTTGCTTGTAAAAACTGGATTTATCTCAAGAAGACAAATACAGAATGATTCCACTTATATGAGGCACCTAGAGCAATAAACTCACAGAGACAGAAACATCAGTGGTTTCCAGGCGCTGTGGAAGGGGGCTGGGGAGCTGGTGTAACGGGGATGGAGCTGCAGTTTGGGAAGAGGAAACTGTTCTGGAGATGGATGGTGGTGACGGCTGCACAACAAGGTGAGTGTAACATAAAGCCACTTAAAAACAGTTAAGATGGTAAGTTCTGCATTTTGTATATTTTACTGCAATGAGAAAAATTTAACAGCCAAAAGGAATTTCAAAAATTGGATTTATACATATTCTTATGAACACAATGGTCTGTAAATAGCTCATCACTGGTCTGGCTGTTGGAACTCTAAGAAGAACGCTTCCTGACAGGCAGCATGGAAGGTCTTTCCTAATACGTACTTGTGTCCAGTCTGACCGTAACACAGTAAGGTGTGGGCTGCAGCAGGCGGGCTACATTGGTAGGGTCAGTGATTAAAAACACGCTTTCAAATCAAAAGGCCAAATGGAAATTTCAGCTCAGCCACCCTGTGATGGACCCTGAGCAAGTCACTTCTTCTTGCTGAGCCCATTTCCTCATCAGTAAAAGAGGGGAAATCATCGCATCTACCTGGTTGGGCTGGGGTGAAGGTTAAAGGAACTGCAATAATGGAGAGAAAGCCTAGTAGCTAGTGCTGAATAAGTGCTAAGTATCATTACCATGATCATTCTTCAAAAAAGTAGAGCCTGGCCAGGCGGTGGCGCAGTGGATGGAGTGTCAGACTGGGATGCGGAAGACCCAGGTTCAAGACCCTGAGCTCGCCAGCTTGAGCGCGGGCCCACCTGGCTTGAGCAAAAGCTCGTCAGCTTGGACCCAAGGTCGCTGGCTCCAGCAAGGGGTTACTCGGTCTGCTGAAGGCCCACGGTCAAGGCACATGTGAGAAAGCAATCAATGAACAACTAAGGTATTGCAAAGGCAATGAAAAACTAATGATTGATGCTTCTCACCTCTCTCCGTTCCTGTCTTGTCTGTCCCTATCTATCCCTCTCTCTGTCCCTGTAAAAAAAAAAAAGTAGAAACTCCCCTAGCGCTGTAGCATCTGTTTCCTATGTGCTAAAAAATACTGAAAACTCCAACTAGCCCATGACTTACTCAGATTGGTCTTCTTGCCCATTTTCTCTAAAATCAATAACCTAAGACGCAGAGAACTGTGGACAGAAACTCGGCCTAATTAGACTCAGTAGGGCTAATTCTGCCCTTGGCTTTCCCACACTCTTCCTTGCTCTGTGACCTTGGACAAGTCAGCTGACTTCTTAGAAGCTATTTCATCCATCAGAGAAGAAGAAAAAATAATCCATACCTCAGAAAGTATGCTAAAGAATTTTATGCATGATTTTTTTAAAAGCTGTTAAAATGCAAGAGGTCATTATAACTATTTCTTAATCTTTCACAAGCACAGGCTTCCTACTAAAATATAATGGTCTGGCCCATGCTGAGACTTGGGCATTGATTATATCTTTTTCTCGCTCAGTTATAAGGCCAGCAACTTTAAAAACATGTGCACACACACTGAAGTGGCAGGAAATTGTATTACTATTGATTTGAATGAATTAGAAGATATAATTTTAAAGACTCATCATATTTTATAGGCTATTATCAGAAAGCCAAACATGCATGCCACAATAAAGTACATGACCTTATTGATTTTTTGTGCTCTTTAAAAGAAAAATAAGTCAAGGGAATTCACATAAAGATTAATATATTTATCATTTCTCTTGTAATAGTTCTATTTGCAGTCCCCCCACTCCTCTCCAGTGCGAAAGGAAAAGTCTGGACTGGCTTGGACCTTTAATCCCTAAATCTGCCAGCTTAAAACAAAATGCAAGTGCTCTCCTGTGCTACATCATGCCTAAGGTCACCCTCACTGCATGTCTCCCAGGCAGTGGGTCCGTCCTCAGAGTGAGAAGAGGGTGCAAAGCTACAAACACATTATCAGATGTCTGCTCTACCAGTACTTAATCAAACCCAACACATAGCTTTGCAGGTCCAACACAACTCTGGGGCTGGAGGAACAGAGATTTCAAGGAAACGGAGATGAATATAAGATTTAAATAACTGGCCCTGGCCAGTGGCTCAGTGGTAGAGCATTAGCCCAGCATGTGGATGTCCCGGGCTCGATTCCCGGTCAGGCCACACAGAAGACCCATCTGCTTATCTACCCCTCCTCCTCTCACTTCTCTTTCTCTCTCTGTCTCTGTCTCTCCTCCTCCTCCTCTTTTTTCTCTTCCCCTCCTGCAGCCGTAGTTCAAGTGAAGCGAGTTGGCCCCGGGCACTGAGGATGGCTCCATGGCCTCCATATCAGACACTAAAAAATGGCTCCAGTTGCAACAGAGCAAGGGCCCCAGATGAGCAGAGCATCGACTTCTAGTGAGTTTGCTGGGCGGATCCCGGTCGGGGTGCATGTATGAGTCTGTTTCTGCCCCCCCTCCTCTCACTAAGTTAAAAAAAAAAAAAAGATTTAAATAACTAACTGAAGTTCATGTAGATAGACTGATAAAAAGATTTTAAAATGACCCTAAAAGCCTGACCAGTGGTGGCACAGTGGATAGAGCATTGACCTAGGATGCTGAGGTCCCAGGTTTGAAACCCCAAGGTCACAGTTTGAGTATGGGCTCATACAGCTTGAGAATGGGGTCACTGGCTTGAGCGTGGGATCATAGACATGATCTTATTATTGTTGGCTTGAGCCCAAAGGTCGCTGACTTGAAGACCAAGGTCCATGTCTCGCCTGGAGCCCTCCAGTCAAGGCACATATGAGAATGCAATCAATGAACAACTAAGGTGCCGCACAAGTTGATGCTTCTCATCTCTCTCCCTTCCTCTCTGTCTCTCTCTCTCGTGCAATAGACAGACACACAGATAGAGAGAGAGAGAGAGACAGATAGATATGACCCAAAATAGTCATCAACATGTTGGTGGTCCGGTAGGCAATCTATGCTCCATCAACACACAACTATATGTCCGCTGCAACAACCAAAAAGAATATCCAAGATGTTGGGGGGGGGGGGGGGGGCAGTGAGTAGCAAATGACTCCTGTTAACTAATTGCTAAAGTTCTGAGGTATAAATAAATAAATAAATAAAAGTGCTGAAGCATGAAAAATACTGAAAACAAGTAGGCTAGAAGATCTGTATGGTCTCTACCTTCTCAGTAAAGCCACATCAACAGGGAATTGACAACTTGAGGTCCCCACACGCACGCTATGCAAATACCCCAGAAGAGAAGGTGGCCGTGACCTCCCGGGCGCGCCCCTCACCACCCCTCACCTCCGGCTCTGCCTCCGGAACAAGCTGGTGAAGCTCAGTCTGCATGAGTGGCCTCTCTGTGGGCTGGGCACTGCTGGGCAGGAGAGGAGCTTCCTCCAGCAGCTCCTCTGGCCCCTCCGCCTGTGGCATGGGGCTCACCCCAGTCTCCATAACAACACAGAGCTGGCTCAATCTGCTTCTCAGTGAGGACTGAAAAGAAAGAGAAGGAGCTTGGGTGGTGCCCTGAAATGGGGGCACGTGGGAGGCCAAGTCGCTGCTGGAGGTACAGACCCACGGCGGACAGGTGGGCCTTCAACAGACTCAGACACTGACCGTGGGAGAAGCTGGCACTGAGAGATGAGGGAATTCACCCCAAAAATACGGTCCTGCCTGACCTGGGGTGGCGCAGTGGATAAAGCGTCAACCTGGGAACACTGAGGTCACCAGTTCAAAACCCTTCACTGGTCTGGTCAAGGCACATATGGGAGCTGATGCTTCCAGCTCCTCCCCCCACCCCTTTCTCTCTTTCTCACTCTGTCTCCTCTCTAAAATGAATAAAATAAAAAGAAGTTAAAAAAAAAATACGGTCCTTCATAGCTTCTCACACACTTTCCTTCCATGCTGTCAGGTGCTCCCCAAGCAGCCTGGGGCGTGGACCTCTTAATCTGTACATCACACATGAGCGCACTGAAGCTCGCAAGCCCTGCCCAAAGCCTTACAGAAGCTAACGGCCAGGACAGAGCTAAACCACAGTCCCAGCTTCAAGGCTGACTACTGGGCCCAGGAAAAGGCTGATCCCAGAAGAGGAGCCCAGGCCTCGGAGACAGGAGGGCAGGGCCCCAAACTGGGCGTCACCAAAGGGCTCTGCAACCTCGTAAGGGTGGCCACAAGGCTCCTCAGAGCCTCAGCTTCTTCATCTGTGGAATCAGAGCAAGTTCCCTGATCCTCATAAACGGGAAGAAGGCATTCTGAACAAGGGAGTCTTCTAAATACATTACACTCTCCTCTGCCAGGACCTTTGTTATTACATTATAAATAAATATTATTATATTATCAATATATAAACAGGGAAAGTGCCACTAGTTAAAAAGGAGACTGGTTAAAATTTGATTAAGAAGATTAATTCCCTAGACAAAACACCTACCAATGTGACATAGGTGTTCTTTCTTCTAAGTAACTTCTCCTTAGACATTTCCCAACATGGAGATCATGCAATCTACACAATTTGGTCTCCTGGTTTAGTCTGTTTGTTTCTCACTTAGGGCTTCTTACCTCTTGACTAGTCTTCATTTCTCGAACATGTTCAGATAAAAACTGCTTGCAGTTCTCCAGGTCAAAGTAGACAAACCAGAGCTGGGGGGAGAAGAAGTATGGCCCCTAAGGCTCAAAGCCAGCCCGACCGTGAACTCTCCAGTCCTGAGCCGGTCTACCTCCTGCATCCTTGCCAGAGGCCCACCCCGTGAGTGAGGACCGCTGGATTTGTCCCGGTCTCCAGCGGAAACACACCACTCTGCTCTCTCCGCGAGTCCCCACTGCTGACAGAAAACTGCTCTGCGTGCAGACCTGTTCAGAACGGCTACAGTGCCATCTCCCACAAGCCCTAAGCACCTGACAGACTCCAAACCATCCCGTACATCATGTACCCATCCAGGGCCAGATGCCCTTCTGCCTGGAACCCAACATGCAAATGAGTAAAACTTATCAGAGCTGTCACCCGCAGCCCACGGCCAGGTCCTCTGGGACGAGGGGAGAAAGGGAAGAAGTCCTCACCTCGCCATTTCCGTCCCTTCCTCCAAACCTCAACAGTCCCCAGGAAGCCAGATTAAACTACCCAGGCCGAAACCCTCCATGTCCACACGCTGCAGAGTCTTGTCAGGTCCACGCCTGCCACATATCCCCCAAGTTCTGCAAGAAGCTGGTAGCCCACGTCTCATACCTCCAACCACTGAGAGCCTCCTCGGGCTCCCAGAACTCCCTCCTCCCGGTGGCTGACCCATGAGACCCAAGGTCACATCCCTCCTGCCAACTAGCCCCTCCCATTGTCTCAGCCCCAAGGGAACTTGTTTTCTTTCCAAGTATAGGGTGTCACGTCACAGGAAGGTCACAGTGTTCGGCCACCTGTGAGTAGTAAACCCAAGTTCCTGTTGGATGTGTTGTAAACAGAGGAGCCATGCTTCAGGTGCCCTGCTCTGATCACATCCCCCAAGGGAATAATTTTTCATTTCTTTTTTTACTTTTTATTTTGAAATTTTCCAAACACGTATAGAAAAGTAGAGCAAACGATGTCAGTTAACTTCCAGCTACCAGTGGTCATTGTTCAACAGTTACCACTTCACGGCTACTCGTTTCATCTTACCCCACCCATCACTCACCCCAGACACCTCAGCCCCAGCCTACCGCAGCCCATCCCTACAGGGGATTTTTTTAAAAATCCAAGATAGTGTATCACCTCACCCCAAGACACTACTCTGAAATGGGAAGAGCCTAATTATTTTTAAAAATGTATCCATTCAGCCTGACCAGGTGGTGCTGCAGTGGACAGAGCATCAGACTGGGATGCGGAAGACCCCGAGCTCGCCAGCTTGAGCATGGTCTCATCTAGTTTGAGCAAAGCTCACCAGCTTGGACCCAAGGTCGCTGGCTCGAGCAAGGGGTTGCTTGGTCTGCTGAAGGCCTGCGGTCAAGGCTCATGTGAGAAAGCAATCAATGAACAACTAAGGTGTCACAACGAAAAACTGATGATTGATGCTTCTCATCTCTCTCCGTTACTGTCTGTCCCTATCTATCCCTCTCTCTGACTCTCTCTCTGTCTCTGTAAAAAAAAAAAAAAGTATCCATTCACAAATCATCCACCCACCCATACCCTCAACTAACACTTGCCAAGTCACCTCGATACCATCCATAAAGAGGATACAGAGACAAATGGGCCTGAGAGCACCCCAAGACTCAAGGAACTCTCAGTCTCTACATCACACCTGAACTGACAGACATCTTATGACACCATCAAGTTAACCCCCTGGTGTCAGTCAAGATCCTCTAACACTCATCTCAGGTGTGCCAGACCCCATAAACACAGGGGTCTGCACGCATCTGTTCTCTGTGGCAGCCCCAGTACCTGGGACCGTGCCTCACAGTGGACCCTCAGTAAATGCTGGCAGGATGAACAGGTGATGTAGGGGAGTGACTGAGAAGGCAGACGGAGTGCTGAGATTTAGCAATCCGACCTGTGAAGTCCAGCCAGGAGCACGGAACCTGGGGCTCATCTAGCCCAGCTGTGTCCCACACCCACTGTGTGACCTCATACTAGTCACTTAAGATCTCCCCACCATCCTTGGGGCAAAGAAAACCACAGAGCCAACACCAGCTTGAGCATGGGGTCGCCAGCTTGAGCGTGGGATCATCAACATGATTCCATGGTCACTGGCTTGAACCCAAAGGTCACACTGGCTTGAAGGCCAAGGGCTTGAGCAAGGCGTCATTGGCTTGGCTGGAGACCCTAGTCAAGGCACATATGAGAAGCAATCAATGAACAACTAAGGTGCTGCAACTATGAGCTGATGCTTCTCATCTCTCTCCCTTCCTGTCTGTCTCTCGCAAAAAGAAAAAGAAGACAACTGAGCCAAGCTGATGATGACTTCAGGATCTGATCTGCCTCTCCTGAGGCCTTGCACGGGACCCTCAGTGCTTGGCACAGAGGAGGCCCCATCTGTTTGCTCAATAAACGCTAAACAAGGAGTGAGACTTGGACAGTCTCTGAGCTTCCCTTCCAGCCCTGCCCTGTGGAGGGTCTATGCTGCTGGTTACCACCCAGAGAAGAGTCTGCAGGAAGGAACACTGGGCAGGGAGGAAGAGCAGGGCTCCCACAGCATCTTAATAGCAGACTCTGGGAGATGCTGTGCCGACTATGGTGAGAGAACACGGGGCCACCACTCCCCATCAGCCCAGCCCCACCGTGAGCCATCGGGAAGCAGTTACTCAGAGACACTGTACCTGAATCACGCTCTGGCAGCCTTCCACTGTGTCCGTCACCCCCAAGAGCACCCGGTGTCGCAGCAGGGCTCCATTGGCAGCGGTCAGCCGTAGGTCCGTGTTGGTATTGGCCTGTAAGACACACACCAGCCCTGTGGCCAGACCTCCACCCTTCCAGGGAGCTCTTAGGCCCCGGAAATAACCACACACCGACCCACCACTAGACACCATGGGACAATCCTCTTCTTCAACACACATCCATTTCCTCCCCTACCAAATGGAGCAGTGGGGGTGCTGAGACAGGAAAGGCAGTAGTGTCAGACAGCCCAGCTGTGCAGCCCTGGACGGGACAAAGCGCCTACTCTGTCCCCTCCCTGAGTCTTCCTTTCTTCAGTTGTAAAATAAGGATAAAGAGTGTCCCTGCCTCCTAGGAATGTGGAGGGATTTAATTAAGTTTGTGTGTGTGAAGCACTTAAGCCAGTGCCTGGCACACAGTAAGGTGCCGTAGGTATCTGCAAGAGGAGGGGGCGGAAGGGGGGTGGAGCGGGGATGGGAGGGGGGACGCAGGGGGAGTAGAAGGGGGTGGGAGGGGGATGGAAGGGCAATGGAGAGGGCTAGAGGGGGAATGGAGGGGGGTGGAGCGGGGATGAAGGGGGGACGCAGGGGGAGTAGAAGGGGGTGGGAGGGGGATGGAAGGGCAATGGAGAGGGCTAGAGGGGGAATAGAGGGGGGATGAAGAAGGGATAGAAGGGGATGAAAGGGGGATAGAGGGGACATAGAGGGCGGGTGGAGAGGGCAGATGGCAGGGGGGGTGGCAGGGAGATGGAGGGGATGGAAGGGGAGTAGAGGGGTAATGGAGGGGTACGGAAGGGGTACGGAAGGGAGATGGAAGGGCGATGAGAGGGGTAGAGGGAGAATAGAGGGGTGATGGAGGGGGATAAAGGGGAAAGGAAGGGGTAGAGGGGGCATGGCAAGGGGAATAGAGGGGGATGGGAAAAGGGGAGACGGTGGTTGAGTATTGATTGTGTAAGCAAAGCACCTACTCTATCTGTCTATAAGGTACCTACTTTCCTAAGTACCTAGTACAGTGCCTGGCCTTCAACAAGGGGGCTCTGCGACTCTCTCCTTCTTTTCCCGCCGAAACTAACGACCTCGTATTTAGTTCACAAAGTAAAGCAGGAGGGAGCAAAGGAGGATGAAGGGTGTCAGGGCCCAAATTGCTGGTTTGGGGAAGAGACCCCCCCCCCAAGTGCTTTCAGATGCAATCAGAAGACAGCTCAATCAAAGACAATGGTTCCCCAACGATCAGGACCCCTAAAGGGAGCTTTCTGAAATGGGCGAAGACCCTTGGGATCAGTCGTCCTTGGGTGGCATGGGCAAAGCTGGCACTGAGGGGTGAGGACCTGGGAGGCTAAGCACATGCCTTCCACTGAAGACCACGTCCCGTGAGAGACAATTCCACATACGGAAGAACTATCTCCCAGCCAACCTGGACTAAAAAGTCACTGGGTGAGAATGCAGGTGAAAAACCTGGATGTAACCTCCGACTGGCCGACCAAACTCCATTTGTTACATATAAACCTAAAGCCTGTTTATTTTTAAGCAGGTTTAAAATATAGCAAATTTTCCAGGAATGCCACAACTGTGAAAATCAAGAGATGACTATATTTTGTTTTGTTCATCCCTTTCACAAACCTGCATCACCAAGAGTTCAAATCTTGACTCTGTCTCTCACTACCTGTATTATTTTGGACAAGTTACTATTTCTCTCTGCCTCCTTCTCCTCATCTCCAAATTAGAGACACTTAACACCCCTGTATAATAAGGACTATAATAAGGACGAAATGAGTTCATCCACTTAGAACACTTGGAAGAATAAACATTCAATACATGTGAGGTAATATCATTATGAGGATGATATTAAATTGAAAACAGTGTTTTCCACTGTACCATGCTGGCCACGGTATTTTTCAAAACTTCCCACATGCCCTAGCAATGTGCTTTATACTCTGTAGGGGGCATGAGGCAAGGGCTCGCCTGCCTTCTCAAATCTCCTGATTTTGAAGAAGAGTACTAATGCCTCAAACAAGGGGAAAACAAAGCAGTATATGCAAAGTGCTGAGGCTTGTAAAGGGTACTACATGACGCAGGCAGGACTCTAATAGCACAAGTGACAACGGTCAGGAAGGGGGAAACGCAGGGGCCTGAGTGACAAGGGATCCAAGAAAGAAATCCTTGTGCTGAGGCCAGACCTGAAGAGGCTGTGTGACTACAGACTGGTTACTTAACCTCTCTGAGCTTTTCCCCCACTGGTCAACAGTGTCATTGAGAGTTATTGAGCATTTACTGTATACCAGGTACGATTATAAACACCTTGCATGTATTAAGTCATTTAACTCTCCAAACGATTGGGGAGCACGCTACAATTATTATTCCATTTTACGGGGAAGACCCTGAGCGGTTAAGTAATAACTTGACCCCAGGTTGCAGAGTTAACAAATGACAGAGGTATCCTGCCTCCCTGTCAGGCTGTTGTTGGGCATAGAAATCAGGTTTCAAAGACATAGAGAGCATACAGTAGGTGCTCATTAAATGGTAGTCATTACTAGGAAGGAAGGGACCCTGCAGGGGTTCCCTGAATGAGAAACAGTGAGGACAGGAGTGCCACTGAATACCTGGGGCCTCCATGCTGCACCCATGGGTACAGACGCGGGTCTTGTTCATCTCTGTGCCCTGTGCCTGCCACATGACCTGGTACTTGCAGGGGCTTCATAAATACCAGCTGAATGAGGAAGGGAGGAGAGGAAGGAGGCAGAGAGCCACAGCAGGTATTCCCTAAACCCCTTTAATTCTGTCTCCCTCCCTGAGGCACCTGCCAGGTGCCAAATATTTTGCTAGCTCCTGCTGAAAGCAGAATGTACACTGCCTGTCCCCACGCCCCAAGAGAAGTGTCTGCTGCAGGAACAGCCAGTGCAATTTACTGTTTACAGGCCAAGCACGGGGCGTGAAAGCTTCTAGAGCCCAAGGCAACGTGATTGTGTCAGCCTCCTTGCAAAGCCAAACAAAGATCTTTTCAGAATGATTAAGCCATAAATTTCCTATTTGTCCCTGTGTGCACAGGCACTAAACAAGAACTCATACCCCAAAGGCCGGCCACATTTCTCAACACCCCACCCTCTCTCTCCTCCTGAGTCGGGCAAGAGCAGAGTGTTCGCTGAAGACTCCAAGTCCAGCTCCATGCCAGCTGTTGGGGGAGCTTCCTAAGCTCTGGAAAGAGGGCAGAGGTGTGTGCGGCAGGGAGAATAATGCACTGCCCCAAACATGCCTAAGTCAGTCCTGCTCCCCAGAACCTGAGAATGTGTTACGCTACATGGCAAAGAGGAATAAAGGTTGTAGATGGAATTAATGTTAATCGGCCAGCTTTAAAATAGGGAGGCTGTCCCCATTTTACACTGTCCAGGCAGGCCAGTGTAATCACAAGGCACCTTGAAAGTGGAAGAGGGAGGCAGAAAACTCAGAGTCTAAGATACAAGGACTCAACCTGCCCCTGGTGGCTCTGAAGATGGAGGAAGGGAACACCAGCCAAGGAGTGCAGGTGGCCTCCAGGATAAGGCAAGAAGACAGTCTGTGAAAGACTCTACCCAGAGATTTACTGGACCAGTTTAACAAGTTAATGCACACAACGCATTTAATAGAGGAGCAAAGAAACAGGCAGGGCTCAAGAAGTAACAAAAAACAGATGTTAACGATGCAGAACCACACATAAGTCAGGAGGTATCATTCTCCTTTGTGGATGGGATCGGCGATCTGAGGGCTCAGGCTTCAAAACCCGGCTCTGCCACTCCCAGTGGGACTGGGCCAGGTGACCTAACTCTCCGACCACCCACTCACTGCCTCCCTCCTAAGCCGCCGCTGCGGTTCCATGAGACACGACTATCAACAGAGCACAAAGCCAGCCCCCACTCCTCTCCCTCAACCCTCAGCCTCAGGCACCCCATACTCAGTAGCGTCCTCCTGGCCCAGCGCTCTCCTGAGCATCCGGGGGGACACGGTGTGTGAAAGGACTCAGTAATCTTCAAGTGCCACACAAACACTGGCTCTCAGTGCCCTCCTCCGCCTCCCAGTCTCCCAAAACACAGTTTGCTTCCAGAAAAACAACCCAAAGGGATTAGATAGGAAAGACAGAGAGGATTTAATCACGCATGTGATTCCATTTCATTTAGTCACTGGGCACAGGGGCCAGAGTGATTTTCCAAGACTAGAGCAATTTGTTGAAGCGGGTGAAAGAGAAAACTCGGACTCGGGATCGCCCTGCCCGCACAGCCCTTCTGGAGGGAGCGTTCCTGGGGTCTCCGGACGTCTCACCTTCCTCTGGTGTCTTTCAAAGATGAGCATGAGGGTCACGGTCAGGGTCACCGCAGCCAGGGTAACGAGCAGCACGCCCACCCAGTGGTTCCCCAGGGCAAACATCTGGCTGGTGGAGTAGATATTGGCCCACACCACCACGTAGAAAACCTGCAAGAAGCCAAGGCAAGGGCAGGTCAGGGATGCCAGTCCTCAAGGGGAACAGCTTCACCCAGGGGAGCACCCTGGGACACTCTGACAGCTCCCTGATTCATAGAGCTCACAGGGCCCAGAAGAGGCTGATGAAGGCCTGTGAGAACGAGCTGTTCCTTCATCCTAAGTGAAGGTAGAGAAATGGGGTTAGAATAGTTACTCCGAGTCCCTGCTTGCCTAGATTTTAAATAAAACAGAAAAGGGCAGGGGGCTGGGAGGGAGAGAAATCTGAGTCAGAAACTCACTCTGATCCTTCAACAGCTTGTGGCCTGGACAAGTTATAACAACTCTCTGAGCCTCAGTTTCCTCATCTGTAAAATGGGAATAATATCTACTTCACAGGGTTAATACAACATATATAACAGCCTAGCACTTACTAGAAAATTAATAAAAGGTGGTGGCCATTCCTTTCCCTTCCTGAGAAGTGGAACATGGGGGTCAGGAGGTGCTATGTGACCATTTATGCATAGAGCAGCAGCAAGTGACCAGACTGTCTGGGTTCAAATGCTGGCTCTGCCATATATATGCACGTGTGTGCATGTATGTTTATATGTATCTGTGTGTACACACAAACACACATGTGATTAGAGCTAAAATGGACCCATCTGTTGAACAGATGGGGAAACCAAGTCCTGGAGAGAGCAGCCTGGACCAGAGCCGGACACCGAGTCCAGAGCTCCAGCAGTGGGTCAGCACATGCAGTCCCGAGCGCGGCCCTCAGTAAACCCTGCCTCCCATCCTTTTGGGAACCTGTTTATGACTCTCTGCCCTAAACTGGCACCCCCTCCCTGCTTACCACAGCAAAGGCCAGCCGCATGGGCCTGGAGTTGTAGATGATGTATCTCCTCACTTGGGGCTCCAAGAGGGCACTCTCGGCCAAGCTCCTGTACTGGTCAGCCGGGACCTGCTTGGCCAGCCAGGGAAAGAGCTCGGTCAGCGCAGAGAAGTCCTCCTAGCTTCTTCCCGCCAGTGAGCATGTCGAGTATGTCTTTCCAGGCCACATGACTCTCATGCGGAGAAGGGATCCGGCCCAGAGGGAAGAATGGGGAGCTCAGAGCACTGACGGCAATCCCAGGGCGCAGCTCCCGGCTCAGGGAAGGCCAGGCATCCTGAGCAAGGTGGGACAGCTCGAGAGCCAGGAGGATGTCCCTCCGAGGAACCCCTGCAGCCCAAGGCTCAGTACCTTACAGCAGACCCAGGATAGTCTAATGGTTAAGGTACAGGCCCGGGAGTCAGCCAGCCCTGGGTCCAAACCTTGGCCCTGCCACTCATGTGCTGTGTGACCTAGAGAAAGTAACTCCACTTCTCTGAGCCTCAGATTCCTCCTCTGTACAATGAGAACAATAAGAGTAACACCCTGTAGAGATGGTATGCATATTAAATAAGACAATACTTACACAATACTTATATATGCATTACACAGTAAGCATATGTAGAATATGCGTAATTCCTATTATCTGGATGTCTTTGGGAGCCTCTGTTCTGCCTGCCACAGTTGGCTATGTCTCATGTGGATAGATATTTGTATCTAAGTGTATGCGGGTATCTCAGTGCATGTGTACGCTGACCCAGCACTGGTTCCATAGTGCACACTTGATACACAAGTGTACTATGAATACTGCAAATCAGTAACTATTACTACATCCCAGAGTGCAGAAAACTCACATCTTCCTGCCCAAACAAAAATGCCGCAGAGCAACAAGGGCTGACAAGAGTGGACTGTTTTAAGAAAACAGAATTTAACTGTGAAAAATGCTATTTAGGAACAGAGCAGAACGATACATAAACCGTTCCCAGTTAAGAAAACCTCACCCGAAGATAACTGTTTAAGAAAAATGTCCTTCTAAACAAAGGCTGAAAGGAAACTTGAGAAGATAAACCAGCTGCTGTGCCCACGTGGGCTCAGTACTATCAATCTGGAAAGTTTCCCTCTAATGGTGATAAAATATTCTTTGAAACAATAATCCAGTTCAGTGTAAAGAAGTAAATTCTAAAACCCTTGGGTAAAATTAGCATTTTCTCTTCCCCATCCATAACTACTCCTCCCAGGGGAGGGAAGGGGAGGGAAGGGGAGGGGAGAGGAGGGGAGGGAAGGGAAGGGAGGGGAAGGGAGGCGAGGGAAGGGAAGGGAGAGGCCTCACCATGCTGAGGGAGAAACCGCAGCAGTGGTCCTTAACAACAACAGCAACAGCTACGATTTACTGAACGTTCACTGTGTGCCAGAGACAGTGCCAGCGTTCCCCAGGCATCACTGAATCTTCACAAAACCCTCTGTAACAGGTATTAATGTTGCCCTCAAGATAATGAAACTGTGGCTCAGAGAGGTGAAGTCATCTGCCTAAAGTCACACAGGCAGTGAGGAAAGCTAGATATACACCCAGACCTGTGAAGACTAAGCCTCGAATTCCTAGGCTCGAAGGTACTGCATTCGCAGCTAATGAATCCAGATAACCTCTCCTCTCCTAAAATGCCCTTCCTCCTGTCTACCCAGCACACTCCGCGAGACCCCAGGTCACGTGTCCGCTCCCCTGTAAAGCCGTCATTGCCACTACCCGCACCACAGGCGGGTTTACCACTTGCCCCTGTGAAGGTCGTCAATGCCTTACACTGCCCTCTACTGCAGCATTTCAGTCACACCGCCGGATTTATCGACATGTGTCCGTCTCCCCCCCTGGCTCAGGGAGCAGTGTGAGCAGGGGCAACGGGGCCTATTCACCTCTGCAGTGGTGGTACCCAGCTACGTGCCTGGCACTGACGGGGCACCCAAAATGCGCATCTGTTAAGTGAAACAATGGGAGAGAGAGGACAGTTCTAATACATCTCCCTTCTCCCTTACCATATCAAGCATATAGCAAGAGTTTAATAAATATATTGTGAGTAACTAGACAGGTGGACAGACAAGATGCGTGGACAGATGGATGAATGGGAGGAAAATGGTAAGGATGAAATAAAATCCGCACTCACCCGAATGCCCCAGGCCTGCAGCTGCTCCTCTGCGGCGCCCAGGTCGAAGGAGATCGGGGCGCAGGCATTGTCGATCCGGAGAACTGTAAGGACCTGGCCATTGTGGAGCTCTGAAAGCAGACCAGAAGCTTCAGCTGGCTGAGCGGTAACTGATACTTCGGATGAGCCCAGAGCCTAGTGGCATCACCTCCTCTGGCCACGAGAACCATCGTGGAGTGGACGGGAAAGTCCGCAGGAGACAGAACTGAGGCCAGGGTGTGGAGGTTATCAGGACACAAGGCGAGACCAGGGGAGGAAGAACGTCCACAAAATGAGAGCTACCCACACACAGCATGGGAGGTAGTGAGCTCCCCATCACAAGAGATATTTAACTACATTGAGGAGATGGTACAGCACAGTGGTTTTCAATTGCTGACCTGCAAAAAAGTTAACCACTCTGAAGTTGTATGATGATTATATGACTCCTTCACAGATTGGCACAAAATTTCTGGTGGACGGGCACTCGTCCATGGACTGGAGGTTGAAAACCACTAATGTAGCACACATTCATTCAAGCATTGCTCAACCAAGTAACTCTTCCATTCCCAGTGGACACAAAGTCTAAGTAAGATAACCAACGGTGGTAGGCAGAACAATGGACCCCCAACGATGCCCTGCCCCCTCCCCAGAACTTGGGCAGACGTTATTGTACGTGGCAGAGGAGAACTGAAGGTGCAGATGAATTTAACTTTGCTAGTCCACAGACTGGAAACAGGGAGATCATCCTGGATTATCTGGGTGGGCCCAATGTAACTACAAGTATCTTTCAGAGTGAGAGAGGGAGATGAAAGAGTCAGGAGGGATGTGACTCTGGAAGAAAGGCTCAGAGAAACAGATGACTGTGGGCTTGGAAGATGGAGAAAGAGTTCAGGAGCCAAGGAATGTGGGCATCCTTTATAGAACAGGGGCCAGGAACCTTTTTGGCTGAGAGAGCCATGAACGCCACATATTTTAAAATGTAATTCCGTGAGAGTCATACAATATCTTTAACACTAAATACAAGTAAATGTGTGCATTTTATGTAAGACCAACACTTTTAAAGTATAATAAGTCTCTGAATGCTTTCTAAAATTTATTTTATTTTTATTTTATTCATTTTAGAGAGGAGACATAGAGTGAGAGAGAGAGAGAGAGAAAGAGAGAAAGGGGGGAGGAGCTGGAAGCATCAACTCCCATATGTGCCTTGACCAGACCAGTGCAGGGTTTTGAACTGGCAACCTCAGTGTTCCCAGGTCGACACTTTATCCACTGTGCCACCACAGGTCAGGCTCTGAATGCTTTCTAATAATGTTGTTATGCTGTTGCTAACCAATAATGAATAAAGTACTTCTTACCATTAATGTGACTTCTGGTGCTGCATGGTTTTGTTGATGGCTTTGTAGTCTGGTTGATACATGGTGAGGTTAAGCTTCAAGCAGGCATTGAGACTTCCATCTGTTAAACATGATCGTAGGTTGGTCTTAACGTTCTTTAGATGTGAGAAAGACTGCTCACATGTGAGCCTGGCTCACTATGTAGAGCCAAACATTGTCAGTACAGCAATACTCACACACTGCAGTGTGTAGTATGTGATGGGAAGCACGTTCCAAGTTTCGACAATCAGCTGGTCCGCGGGTTGAAGTTTTTTCATTTCTCCCCACTTGTGTTTGCGCGCCAACTCTGCTTGCTGTCGTGCAAGTCTTTCCACATCTTCATTCAGTAACTTGAACTTAATCACCCACATGTCTGGGGCCTTCAGGTCAGCACCTTGTAGCTCAAAATCTCTTGACGGAGACACCAGGGATGTAACTCAGGTCGGCGCTGTCCACTGCACACTCGTGTGGATGGGTGATGAACTTAAAAAGATGAATGCACTCACGAAATTCTCCAAAGAGCGCTTTGAATGACTGCAGGAGATTAGATGTGAAGCCCACTAGCTGCTGGAGATCAAGATGTTGAGCAGGGTCACTTGCTGTGCAGGCATCTTTAAACTCTCCCAGTTTTTCAAAGTATAGTAAACAACCTGTTTCAATGTCGGCCATGAAGAGTTCCAGCTTATTTTCAAATGCAAACACTGCCTGTTGAAGGGTATTTCCAATGCCTTGCATTTTCACATTGAGCTGCTTCAGATGTTCAGTCATGTCCACGAGATAGTAGAACTTCAGGAGCCACTCAGTGTTAGCTAACTCAGGATGCTCGATGTTTTTCATTTCAAGAAAAGTCTGGAGTTTGCTCAGACAAAGCTGCGAAACAGCTGAGCACCTTCCCTCTTGACAACCAATGCACATTGCTGTGCAGAAACAGACCAGTATAATTATTACCAACTTTATCCAGCAGTGTTTTAAACTGGTGATCATTTAAAGCTCGGACAACAATAAAGTTGACCACCCGAATGACCAGCGACATCACCTCACCAAGCTACTCGCCACACATCTGAGCACAAAGCGCCTCCTGATGTAGGATGCAGTGAAAACTTAGGATGGGTCTCTTTTCATGTTCACGAAGAAGCGCTACAAATCCTGTTTTCCCCACCATGCATGGAGCACCATCAGTACACACCGAAATAAGTTTATCTATCAGAAGATTATTTTCTTTAGCGAACTCAGTTAAAGACTTGAATAAATCCTCCCTTCCTGTTGTCTCTTTCGTAGGCAAAACAGCAAGACTTTCCTCACGCAGTGTGTCACCAACAGCATACCTTGCAATCACACTGAACTGGAATACATGGCTTATGTCTGTTGGCTCATCCAAAGCAAGAGAAAAGAATGGTGCTGCATTTATGTCCTTCACTTGTGTTGCCTCAATTTGATTTGCCATCATGATGGTACGATTGTGAATAGTTCTTCCCTACAGAGGCATGTTTTTTATCCATTTGATTATCTTGTCTTTATCCGAAAAGTTGTCCAAAAGTTCATTGGCAACATCAAGCATGAATATATTGGCATACTCCCCATCTCTGAATGGCTTTCTGTTTCTCACAATTGCTAAAGCACCAGCAAAGCTAGCCGAATTCCAGTCACCTTGTTGGGTCCAAACACGGAATAGCTGCTGACTAGCTTGCACTCTGCACAGTAGCTCTTGACATACTTTCTTCCTGCTGTCCCCCACTGGATATTTCGATGCAAATGTAGTATGGCGTGTGTTGAAGTGCCGCTTTATATTTGACTGTTTCATCAATGCAATTTTATCATTGCATATTAGACACACTGCAGAACCTGCTCTCTCCACAAAGGCAAATTCCTCTGTCCATTCCTGCTGAAAAGTATGATATTCCTCATCATTTTTCCTTTTAGCCATCTTGTACATCAAAAGGGTTTCTGCAATTAGCTAGCTGACTCCTTGATTAAAAGGAAGGAAGTTTATTTCCTGACCTCACAATGACCCATGTACGTTATGCATTATCCAATAAAAATTTGGTGTTGTCCCAGAGGACAGCTGTGTTTGGCTCCAGCCACCCACAACCATGAACATGAGTGGTAGGAAATGAATGGATTGTAATACCTGAGAATGTTTTATATTTTTAACATTTTTATTAAAGATTTGTCTGCAAGCCAGATGCAGCCATCAAAAGAGCCGCACCTGGCTCATGAGCCACAGGTTCCCAACCCCTGGTTTAGAAGCTGGGAAGAAATGGAAACAGACTCTCCCCTGAGCCTCCTAAAGAACGCTGGGATGACTCACTCAGTGAGGCCAAAGTCAGACTAACCTAACAACTCACTCAGCGAGGCCAAAGTCAGACCTCTAACCTAACAAACTATGAGAGAACTTGTGTTCTACGAGCCACGATGTCAGTGGCAATTTGTTTGAGCAACTACAGAAAACTCATACCCTGACTTACTGTAACCTGTCCCAGTGCCTCTGGAACTCATTCTACATTTTCAAAGCATAAACTGTGACCTCTAAAAGCACACCACATCCGCCCAGGCTAGTCACTACAGCTTTCAAAACTCCTGCCCTGCAGGACTACGATGAAGTCAGACTGAGACTGAGGCCAGCTGGACTGTGCCCTCGGCTGACATCCCCTGCAGCCTGGGGAGGAACGGTGGCGGAATGGAGCCAAACCTCCCATAGTTCTGAGCAGAGGCTGGCCTGAAGCATAAACTAGTCTGGGGTTGAGACTGTAACTCCATCCCTCGCCAACAGCATCACCTTAAAGAAGCAATCTAAATCCCTGGACATCCAAGTGGAAGATGATCAGACCCACTGTAGAGTATAGGTATTTTCAAATAATTATTAAGTAATTAAGATGATGAAAATAAAACACTTGGCCCGAAGTGGGTGCTGAATAACTGGCCACAATTGTTGTCACAACTTAAAAGCAGGTATGTAAGAACTCCAAGCTACAACAGAGCAACACTGGTTTAGCTGTCCAGCTGACCAACCGTCGAACAACAAGGGGTAGGAGCACCCACCTGTCTCCTACCCCTTCTCACATCTGAGTATAACTTCTGACTCACCCAAAACTTGAGTTGTCCCTCTGGCAACCATGGGGGATTGGTTCCAGGACCCCTCGTGGGCACCAAGATCCACAGATGCTCAAGTCCCATATAAAACGACGCAGATCAATGCATGCAGGTGGCCTTCCACATCCGCAAACTCCCAACCACGGATGGGAAACAGTACAGCTGTATCTTTTCTTACCCTCCCGCACCAGAAAGGATTTAAGGTGGCTTCATAAAAATAAAACTTGAAAAGATAAAATTATCAAGTTGGACTTAAAAATAAGCAAAATGAGAAAAACTAGACAAAAAGAAAATAAGGACAGAAATAAAACATTATAGAACAATACAATAAAGTAAGTATGACCTCGGGGATCTGAGCCTTTACCATGGACTGGGCACAGGGCGTGGGCTTAAGATCACTTCCTCCTCCAAGAACCCTAAGAAGCTACCACGGAAAAGGAAACGGAGACTCGGAAAGATGAACAAGGGGACCTGACCAGTGCTACCAGGGGAAACGCAAGTGAGGAGGAGAAGAGGCAGGCGCGCGTGCTGGCGTGCTGGACAGGGCCCAGACTAGCTCTGCATGTCACAGCACGGAATGGCAAGCCCGCGCAGCTGTGTGCCACACCTGGAGAGTGTGAACTGCTCCCGCAGCGGCTCTCCGCACACTGAGCCAAGTGTCTGCCCCAGCACTACAAAGACTCTCCTCGGTTTGATTGCCTTCTGAGCCTAAGGCAATAATGTTGTCAATTCTTGTCAATAATCTCTTTCATTTGTCTCTTAAAGGCAGAACAAGTCCTCTACTTAGAAAAACTTGCTTTTACACCTAGATAAGGGGAAAAGATCTGAAAAGCTACCAAAAAATAAGTGTGTGTGTGTGTGTGTGTGTGTGTGTGTGTGTGTGTGTGTGTGTAGATTTCCTACAAAAGAATAAGAACTGGCTTGCCAAAACTCAGTGAAGTAATGTCTTCAAAATTCTGAAGGAAAATTATTTCAGTTTGTTTCATTCTACTGTGTGTGCATGTGTGTAAACTGCTTTCCTAATAACAGTGGTTTAAAAAAAGGAACCCTTGTTTTTAAGAAGTCAAGTTTCAAATTATATAAATAACCAGCCACATTTCTATGAATTCCCCAATTCAGAATTATCTCCCCTGGCTTATGCTCAGCCACTCACTCACTCATTCATTCATTCAACAAAACTTTATTGAGCATCTACTATGGGCCAAGCACCTTGGTTCATCACATGGAAGTACAAGACAAAAGAGAGCCCCGTCCTCATAGGGCTTATAGTCCAGTGGAAAAGCTGAACATTCAACACTTTATTACACAGATAGTTTTTAATTACAGACTGTGATACTGTTATGGGAAGATGTAGAAATAACTCAGAGGGTCCTGATTTAGGCTGGGTCATCAGGAGAGGATTACCCATGGAAAGGATATCTGAACTGAGCTCTGAAGATAAATAAAAACTAAGCAGGGAAGGCCTGACCTGCGGTGGCACAGTAGGTAAAAGCGTCCACGTGGAATGCTGAGGTCGTCGGTTCGAGAGCCCGGGCTTCCCTAGTCAAGGGACATATATCGGAGTTGATGCTTTCTGCTCCTCCCTCCCTTCTCTGTCTCTTTCTCTGTCTCCTCTCTCTAAAATGAATAAATAAAATCTAAGTAAATAAATAATTTTTTTTAAAAAACTAAGCAGGGAAAAGGAGGCAGGCAAAGAGCATAACAGGCAGAAGGAACAGCAGATGCAAAGGCCCTGAGGCACGACAGCATGGCAGGAACTGAGACCAGGGGCACCAGAAATCATTACGGCAGACCTTACAAGCTGGTGAGTGATAGCTCTTCGTGCTAAACCCAGTGGGTAACACTCAGTATAAAGCAGTATGGTTGCTTGTACATTCAAAAAAGATCTCTCTGGATGCTGTGTTGAACATGGACATCAGAGGCAAGATGGAGAAGAGATTAGCTAGGACGCTACAGTAGGAATCCAGAGAGTGATGGAGGCTCAATCTCAAAAGGTGGTAACAGAGAAAATGGGTAGAAATGACAGACACTGGCCTGGAAACAAATCCCCAAATGCCCACCCTTATTTCAAGGCACTTCTGTGCCCCACAACACCGTCCCCCCATATGGCATGAGTGCAGCTCAGGATTGGTGTGGGGGGGAGTGTAGCAGGGAAAGGAATTCAAGATCATGACCTTACCTTGTCCCCAGCTGGGAGGGCTCCCCACAGGCAGGGCACTCCAGCCAGGGGAGGCGGTGGGCAGGGGGCCAGCCGCCCCGCCGGGGTCCATCTGCGGTTCACAGGCCATAACTGAGAACCAGCTGGGTAGCTACTTCCCTTTCTCAGAGCTCAGATTCATTCTGCCACAGCCAGCTCAGCTTCATTTGGCTTCAGAAAACAGAGAAAAAACAACTTCAGGCCTGGCCCGGAGCAGCCTGGGCTCCCCACACTCCCCTAGGCCAAAGTCATCACAAGGCCAGGGAGAGCCACCAGGAGTCTTTCCACTGGCTTTGGTCTCTCTGGTCATGCTGAGGAACATTCTCAGAGGAAGTGAGGAGGAACTAAAACCCTCCCAGACCTTGACTGAGAATTTCCCTTCTGGTTTTAGGTCTTCTCCAGCTTAGACACATCCAGGGACCCACAGGGAACCCAGGAGCTGACAGGGCCCCTCTCCTAGGAATGTGAGATAGCCACTCTCTTACCACAGGCAGGATGGGTATACTCATCATGGGGAGACTTGTATATAAAGGACCTCACATAGCTTTCCAGGAGACATTGCAAATACAAGTGTTAAAATCAGGATGGTGGGAAAAAATATTTTTTTTAAAAAAGTGATAACCATGAAGAATAAAAATAGGCCCTGAAGTTAGTTCAATGGATAGAGCGTTGACCTGGCGTGTGGACATCCCAGGTCTGAATCTGGTCTGGGCACACAGGAGAAATGATCATCTGCTTCTCTATGCCCCGCCCCCTTCTCTCTCTCTTCTCCTCCCACAGCCAGTGCCGCAGTTGGTTTGAGCATGGTTCTGGGCCTGAGGATGGCTCAGTTTGTCTGCGCATCAGCCCCAGATGCTAAAAATAGCTTGGAATTCGAGTGCTGGCCCCAGATGGGGTGGCCAGGTGGATCCCGGTCGGGGGCACATGCAGGAGTCAGTCTCTCTAATCTCCCCTCCTCTCACTTAAAAAAGAAGAAAGAAAAGGAAAGAAGATAGAGGAAAGAAGAAAGGAGAAAGAGAAGAAGAAAGAGAAGGAAGACGACGAAGGAAGAAGTAAGAAGAAGAAAAAGAAGAAGAAAAATACCCATATATTCGGCAATCGGGGTCTCTAGCAGATGTGACAAAGGTTTGTATTCAAGAACATGGTCTCCAGGGTCAGACTAACCAGTTTAAACGCCAGCTCTACAACTTACAGGTCATGTACACTTGGACAAGTGGATTAACCTCACAGAGCTTCAGCTTTCCTGAATTTAAATAGCGATACCGCCCTGGCCAGTTGGCTGAGTGGTAGAGTGTCAGCCTGGCATGTGGAAGTCCTGGGTTCGATTCCCAGACAGAGCACACAGGAGAAGCACCCATCTGTTTCTCCACCCTTCTCCCTCTCCTTTCTCTTTATCTCTCTTATCCCCTCATGCAGCCAAGGCTCCATTGGAGCAAAGTTGGCCCCGGGTGCTGAGGATGGCTCCATGGCCTCCACCTCAGGTGCTGGAATGGCTCCGGTTGCAACAGAGCACCGCCCCCTGGTGGACTTTGCCAGTGGATCCTGGTCGGGCACATGCGGGAGTCTGTCTCTCTTCCTCCCCACTTCTCACTTCAGAAATAAATAAATAAATAAATAGTGGTACCTTCCCCACAGAGTTGCAACAAAGAATAGATGGGATGGCATATAAAGGACAGACAACAGAATGTGGAACAAAGGACACAGGCCATAAATACTACCTCTCATTGTTGCTATTTTGAGCTTTGACACAGTTGCCATACCTGAACCAAGAATTTGGTTTTGAGCTTCCAAGAAGCAAGAGTGAGAATAGAAATACTGTGAGTTAAATAGTTGCTGCTAGCTAATAGGGGACAAAAAAGAAAGAAGGGAAGCAATGCATCCCCTGGCAGTTAGCTCTGAAAGAACTTGGAAATGTCTCCAAAGTCTCGGAAGCCATGTTAGTGACAGTACACCAGGCATGACCTCTAGCCGCTTCGTCAACAAAAAGCAGATGAAAACGAGGGGACCCCCTGTTGAAAAATTATGAAGAATTTCAAGGTGGTGACAGTAGAGCCATACTCCAGCAAGGGTGGGGGTGCTTACTAAGTGGGGGGTCCGGTGGGACTACTGGACTGCATGCACTTGAGCTGGCCCTGACTTTAAGCTCCAAAAGACCACATGGGAGGAGCCCCTCCACCAACCAACAATATACAAAAATAAGCCGTTCACTAACAGGTATCACACACTGCATGGTATCAGGCTCTGAGGTAAGAACAAAGAAAAATGTTAGGAAAAGAGCGAGAACTTCAGTGTCACCCTTTCCTCATAGGTTTTCCTAATTTCACAGGAGAGAAAACTGAGGGTCAAAGATATGCAGAGACCTGCCGAAGGCAGGGTGGCTAGAAGCTGTACAGCCAGCAGGTGAGCCCAGGCCATCTGGCTCTGGAGTCCAAGCCCGATTGATGTTCCTGTCTCTCTTTCCCTTCTTCTCTCTCTAAAATCAATAAATTTTAAAAAAAAACATTAAAAGAATTAATAAACATTATAAAAAAAGAGTGGGTTGAGGAAGACTGCCATTTCCCAGGTGTGATCTAGCAGCAAATTCTAGGTTGCACCTGAGATGCTGCCCTCTGGGAGGGCGGGGACCACTGTCCCCTCCCCTAACCCAAGACCTGGCCCTCTGCAGCTACTCCCAAACACAGCTGAGCATTTACTACTCAATCGTATCACCCTTTACTTCCTTCCTCTTATCTTGTGCCCTCAAGAGGCATGAAAGCAACAACCAAAGATGTCTGCCCTGCACTTGGCAATCACTGAAGCCCTTTCCTGCCCCAACTGATCACGTCCCAGTCCCACCAGGAAAGTACAGTCCTTTGGTCCATTTTGCACTGAAGGCGATTTAGTGTAATGACTAAAAGCAATCTGCACAGTCCTGCCACTGCCCATCTGTATGACCTGGAGCAAAGTTACTTCACTTCTATGGAAATAATAATGGTAACAGCTATTTTGAGGCTTAAAGAGTTCATCCTAGTAAATCACTCAAAACAGGGCTGGACAAACAGGAATCACTGAAGGAACATGGCTGTTATTTTGACTCCAGAGATGTTCCCTAAGAAACTTACAGTGCCAGGCATGCTGCTCTCTCCACTATAAAACTAGAAACAAAATCATTAAGTCCCTCTTCAGCCCTCCTTGCTGGGCATCACCATCAGATAGAAAAGACAAACTCAGAGAAAAAGAAATAAGAAACAGACAACGACCAAACAAGGCAGTCAGAGGGAGTAGGCAGCACCTTGGGTGGAAAGGTTTGGCAATGGTGGAGGGTAGAGAGAGACTGGCAAGAAGGGGAGAGGTACAGACCATAGGCCAGGATGGACCTAATCAGGGCAGCCTCTTGTCCAATCTGGAGGTTGCAGGGGGCAGGAGGGGTGTTGACAAGCCTGGTCCAGAGCAGACACTGACCTATTCCTTATGAGGGAGTCCTGAGCACAGTATCCCGCCCAGGGCTG
Organism: Rhynchonycteris naso; assembly: GCA_037038555.1. NCBI lineage: Eukaryota > Metazoa > Chordata > Mammalia > Chiroptera > Emballonuridae > Rhynchonycteris > Rhynchonycteris naso. Next base: position 19,196,925 of record CM072996.1, read on the forward strand.
CACCAGCCCTGTGGGGAATATAGGAGACAGAGGAGAACATCAGAGTGGAGGCAGAGCTAGGGAGTGAGCACAGCCCTGGGGCTCCTGCAACTAGTCACCCACTCCCCAGCTTCTCCAAGTTTCCTTAGTTGCCTTTTCTGACTCTGCATTTGACCAGAACTTCCCAATTACCCATCTTTTTTTTAGCTAGGTGGAAGACCCCGCAAAGGCAGAGGTCCCTAAGTCCTGCTGAGCACACGTCTCCATTTCTGCAAACCCTGAGTGTCCAGCCTCCTCAGGAACCAGAATGCTTCGCTGAGATTTGGGAATGGAGCCTGGAGGGAAAAGGGGGAAGGGGGGACGCACGGGAGTTGGGAGTGAAAGATCCCAGTTTTCAGTAGCTGGGTTTTGTTTTCATTAAACTGGAAAGTCCCAACAAGAAGCCCTAAGAGGCCCTGTTACAGAAGTACTGGAGTGAAAAAGCCTTGAGAAACAATGGGTTCAAGCTCTCCATTTCACAGATGAGAAAATTAAGACCCAGAAATGAAAGTGAACTATTAAAGGTCAAGGAGCCTATCAGGGGCGGGGCAAAAATGAACCGGGCTCATCCAGGCCAGAGAACACCCACCTCGCCTGGCCTTGGCCTTGGCAAGCTATGTCTTGCCCCAGTCCCAGCCCTCAAGTCCTGCCCCCGGGGTCTCACCCCAGAAGTCACCGCACAGGCCCGCGGCCCCCAGAAGCCGCCGGAGAGCAGCTCCCACGCACAAGACGCGGAGGACCGGGCCCAAACGCGTCCGGAGGAAACTGGACGCGCCCCGCGGCGCCAACCCCAGGCCAGGAACGGGCGCCCAGGCAGTCACGCAGCACCGGCCCGCGCCGCTCAAATCAGGGCTCGCGGTCGCACGGGCCCGCGCGCAGACACGGGGTGCGCGGGGCCGCGCACACTCACCTGCCCGCGCCGCCGCCGCCGCCGCCTCCCGGGGACGCGGAAGGTTGGGGGCGCCGCCGCCTTCGGCCCCGCCGCCCGCGCCCCGCCCGCCGCGCGCGCCGCCCTCCCCAGTCCCGCCCCCGGGCCGGCCCCGCGCGGTCACCCCACCGGTAGGAGCAGTGCGCCGGGCTCGCCTCGGGGCCAAGAGGGAAGGCTTCTCCTTGCGCGGCGAAGCGGCGCCCGAGGCGGCCTTGCATCAGCCGGGCCCTCTCCCGGGACGCCAGGAAGCGCCCCCGCGCCCGCCGACCACGTGGAGCGATTCCGGGGCTCGCGCTGTGGGGGGCGGGGGTGGGCCCTCCGGAACAAGTTCCCGCCCCTCTCAGAGCCACCGTCTGCCCTTTGTTACTGCAGCGGCTCACCTCTGAGGTCCAGCCGCGCCTAACAGTCACAGGACACGGTGGATGAGGCAATATTGGGCAGCAGAAATTTCTCAGGGACTTGTTTTTTATAGGAAAATTATATGTGCGGTGTATTATTAAGATTATCAATTTGGGGACCAGGTTATTTGAGCCCGAAGCCAGGTCTCCGCTTTTGAGATGAATGTCGGTAAACTATTTCACATTTCTGTATCTTAGTTTTCTGTAAGAAACAGATTATACTATTTCATGGGATTATGTAAAGTTTATGAGATCACCTGTGTGTTGACAACCAGCAGACAGTAATAGCTGCTCACTAGACTTTGGCTGCCACCCTCGCCACCATCACTCAGGTTTTCCGAGGGTCTACAGTGAAAAGTGCCCCTCCCCTCGGAAAGCACTAGCCTTGTGTATTTTTCCATAGAGCACTTATAGACAGATGCGCACACATGTGTTCGTACAAAAGGAAGCCTATTCTATTCTGCTGGGCACCCTACTTTTCATTCAACAAAGTCTCTTACGTTCCCGACTCTGCCTCTTTTTTTATTTATTTATTTTTTTTAATGTTTTATTTATTTATTTATTTATTTTACAGGGACAGAGAGAGGGATAGATAGGGACAGACAGACAGGAACAGAGAGAGGTGAGAAGCACCAATCATTAGTTTTTCGTTGCCGTTGCGATACCATAGTTGTTCACTGATTGCTTTCTCACATGTGCCTTGACCGCAGGCCTTCAGCAGACCGAGCAACCCCTTGCTGGAGCCAGCGATCTTGGGTCCAAGCTGGCGAGCCTTTGCTCAAGCCAGATGAGCCCGCGCTCAAGCTGGCGAGCTTGGGGTCTCGAACCTGGGTCTTCCACATCCCAGTCTGACGCTCTGTCCACTGCGCCACTGCCTGGTCAGGCTCTGCCTCCTTTTTTTAATGGGTGCACAGACCTCTGTATAGGTAGGCTCTCTCTTTCCTTTGCCCCTCCCTGGCAGTGGACACCTATGGAGTTCCCACTCTTGCTCACAGGCCTTGCTGGGATGGTCATAGCCACAGCGCTGCCTACATGCTACAGCCTGCATTTCTACAGCCCAGGCAGAGTGGGGACACTGCCGAATTGCTGGGGCCTCCCAGACCCGGGACTTAGTTGGCTACATGCTCTGCTAGGGGCACAGGCAGCTTGCTTGCAGACAGCGAGCAGTGACTCAGGTACTGCCCATTCATTCACCAGGCAAGTGAAGCTTGGCCTTGGGTGCCTGCTAAGTGCCAGGCACTGTACTGGGCGGCACTGAGCAAGACACACCAGATCCCTACTCGGTTTGCCTCATTTCCCAGAATAGTTTGGGGAGAGGGAAGCAAGAGCCCCATGGGATGTCGGAGCTTTCCTAACTGCCTTTGACACGTGTGGCCCGGCCACCACCTATCCAGATCCTGCCCCTCCAGTAAGGCCTACCTCCTGCATGACTGATGCCGTTCCCGTTCTTTCTGCCAGGCTGCCTTCACTCGGCATTCTCTCTTCTTGTCCCGCCAGCGTGGACTTACATGTTGACACGTCAGTCTCCTTTGCAAGGAAGGCACAGAAGATGTGGCCTTTGGAGCCACCTGACCAGGCTCTGCCACTTCCTGGTGTGAGGACTTACACAGGTTGGTTCACCTCTGAGCTCCACTTTCTTCATTTGTAAAGAAGGAATATCTGCTAAATTGAGATACTGAGCATGACACGAGATGATGATAGGCTTAGCAGAAAGTGCGCAGTCAGAGGGAGCTGCTGTCCTGGGCAGCGAGGCATCGTGCCTTTTGCACCTCTGAACTACAGTGCATCCAAGGCCTGGCACTAGAGTGTGAGGGCGGGGCTCCACGCAGAATGGAAAAAAGCAAATAAAATCCGGTAGAAGGTGAGTAACACCCAGTAAAGTTCGCTGGAAAGCACTTTAGTAAAGCTATTTCTGTGGATTCACAAGGCTCAGTGTGGTGGGCCCAAGCCCATCCCCACCCCAGTCAACCCTGTACTAATCTTTACGCACTGTCTCCCAACCCCTAAAAAGCCTAAGCTCTAAGAACGCAGAACACTTCGTTCCTCCCGCACCACATGCTCTTTCACTTCCGGTTCTCAGTGGTTGCCATTCCCTTGCCAACTGGAAGATAACCCCAAACCCATCCCACCTCATCACCTGACTGACACAGTCTTAGGTCTCAGCTAAAGGGACCCTTCTTCTGGGAGTCCTTTCCTGTCCCCAGTTCTCATAGTTACCTTTACTTAAGCGATAGCCACACCTAGCATATGGTATGGCCATTGTTCAATGTCCCAGTTCCCAAATAGAGAATAAACCTATGGGGCATAGGACTGCTTCGGCTCATGTTCATACCCATCCCCAAGCACCCTGCTGTCAGTATGTGTTATGTGCACTTTGGATTAGTGAATAAATAGCTATGAATGAAATCATCAGGGCCTACTACAGATAAGTTCAAATAGTCATGCACCCTATAACAACTGCATATCCGAAGGTGGTCCCAAAAGATTACAATGGAGCCTAGGTGTATAGTGGGCTACACCAGCTAGGGTTGTGTACGTGCACACACTAGGATGCTTGCACAATGAAATCACATAATGACAAATTTCTCAAACATATCCCGGTCTAACCAACACATGACTAACCACAAACCCTAGCCAAATCCACCCTTACTCAGCAGTTGCACCATCATGTTGTGTTTATAAGGGTTAGAGACCCATGTTTCAGGGCCACCTGCCAACTATCTGGCCACCTGGATGAAGTAAGAAGAAATGACAGTCTTCCTGGCCTGGTAGAAACTATTGGCGTGGCAGCTGATGGGGCATGGGAGAGCCTTAGAACCTCCAGATGAGTAAGTAAAAAGCAAAAATTAAAAATTAGATCTTGCTTTTTGGAGCTGGTCTGCCAGTTAACAGATTCACTAACTCTTTTAGAAACATACTGCTTGAAATGCTGCCATAGCCTAAATAAACTGAGCTAAATCCTATAGTGATGCAGGCTGGGAAGTCACAGACCTGGATTCTAATCCACGCTTTTCCTAAAGCATGTCCCACAAAATGTTCCATTGCTAATGGTTGTATTAAATTGATTCCAAATCCTGGAAGTCACATCACACAATGAGTACTCCACTACGAGATACACTTATGAGAACTTGGGACTAAACACACAGCTGTCCTCTTAAGAATGTGCAGGAGGTAAGTCACATGCTATTTGTCAGGAATGAGGGTCAGAACCAGAAGAACTACTCTGCATTCCTGTCTGTGAGGCCAACAACCCCCCTGAAATGTCAAGGACCTACTTCCATACAATGTGTAGAAAGAACCACTGTACAAAGGGTATAAAATGGGGCAGGTCCGAAGAGGTAGCACTCACACCTGGGAAAGGAGGGAACGGCAGTTCAAAGGTAATCGTACTTTTAACTAGAGAGCTAGACTCTTGGGCCTTTTATCTTTAAAAACCATGTAAGACAATAGTAGACAACCCCATCATGCTTTCGGAACCACACACCTAGCTTCCCTCCTAACTTACCTTCAGCCGCTATGTGTTCCAGAATGCTGCCGCTCCTCCCTCTGTAAGTTATTACTAGTAGAAAGGATGGGGGGCAGCATTGTCTGTTCTCTGACCCTCCCAGCCCACCCGTCCCCATCAGTCATCCACCCAAACACTGAGCTATGGCGTTGAATTCACACTTGACCCAAGAACTAGTCCGTGTCATTTCAAATTTTTTAAAAGTCAGAGAAAATAGATGTTGATGGGATCTGGCAACAGCCTCTCCCCAACCCCTGGCCAGATCTCCCAATAATGAGCCTCTCCTGCCTGTGAAGACCTGCTTACTTGCAGAGGAAGGGGTGGCAGTGGTGGAGCAAGACTTGCACTGCTGTCTGTGCAGACGCTTTTCCTCTCATTTCAGAGCCACTGAAGTGATGAGAGATCAGCTGACAGGAGAAAAACACTCTTGAGATCTGCCAGATTGTGCCTGAAGGAGAGGAAAAAATTTTTAAAGCGAAAAATGTGGGGCATTGTAAGGCTCGTCAAAACTGGGAAGGCCCACCAAATGGCTTTCCTTGACCTGTGGAACCATCAAGCCATCACTCTCCTCACAAATGTGCCACGAAATGCGGGTCGGCTACACAGTGCCCCACCCACCAAAGACCTTGGAAAAAGTATGGTGGGTTTACTCTGGCAGCCTTCAGGCGGATCTGATGGTCTCCCTTCCAGCTCTGTCACTTCCTTGCTCTGAGAGCTGGGACATTCTTTAAGCCCGTCTGGGCCGCAGCTTTCCCATCGTGGAAGTGGGACCACACTGCAGGACTGTGGAGGTTTACATAGTGCCGGGCACGTACGGGGCCTCCCGCCCTGGAAGCGTGCAGAGATTCACTGTACAGCCTCTGACAAGTTGCTTCACTTTTCCAGAACCTCAAGAGTTCTCTCCCCAAAAAGTGGAAGTGGTGACTCTTCAGGGAACTTATGTAAGATGTTACCCACAGGGTCTGGCTCACTTTTCTATGCCTTTTCTCAAGAACTTGCGTAGGTCTGCACAATGGAACCAAATGGAATGGTCAGCATCTGTGACTGTAATGGGCAATACTGGGGGCATCTTTCTATCTAGGCAGCAGGTTCAGGGGACATGAAACTGCCAGAAAAGCCATCAGTCTAGGACAGTGGTTCTTAACCTTTTTTGAGGTACTGAACCCACCAGTTTCATATGCGCATTCACCGAACCCTTCTTTAGTGATAAATAAAATGACTTTTTTTTTCCAAATTCAAGACATAGGTATATATTTTTTTACTGGTGCACAAAATGAGCCGTGCATGAACATCACCTTGCTCAAAGAACAAAACCAACAAAGTGCATGAACTCACAACAAATTACGGTATTACTTTATTCTGGCCTCCGCAGTGGAGGCTTCTCTGAATCCCTGAGACCGACTCATCGAACCCCTAGGATTCGATAGAACCCAGGTTAAGAACCACTGTTCTAGGATTTGGGAGGTAAAAGGAATCTTGTGGGTGAGATACATAAAATGTGTCTGATTCACTCAGTCCTGAGCATACACATAGCGGTTAAGCACAGATACTAAGTCTGTCAGTCTGAATCTTGGCTCCAACAGCACATCTGTGGGCTAGTTCTTGACCCTCTCTGTCTCATATCCTGTAACATATAGTTGCCATGAGGATTAGTTAATAAATATACAGAAGTTCTTAGAACATTAGATGGCATGGAGAAGGCATGTTAGCCATTGTAGCAGGTATTTCCATTCACCTCTCCAATTTCTTAGCCTCATCAGCAGTTAGGCTGGAATATAACCCATGCTGGTCCATAGGCCGAGCTGTGTGTCATTTCAAAACTGAAGCATATAGGGCATCGTACATGTTTGCCAACTTTTTCTTTTCCCTTGTCTGCAGTCCTGGACACCTGTGTGCTGAGATGGGAGTGGCACAAAGGGGAAGTAGTCTGAATCTCTGAGTCACTGCATGGACAACAGCTGCCCCGGAGTCACCCAACTTGTATCGAACATTGTAAGGAATCTTCCACTGAGATTTCACTGTATCCTATCCCGACCAATAACAGCTATTATTGAAGACTTGAAAATTTATAATCCAGGGTGATTAGACTGAGGAGAGAATAAGCAAATTTTAGAAAATTTGGAAACATCTGCTGAGCACCTGGAATGTTCCAGGAATTGTATGGTGCTTAATTTTAACTGTTGTTGCTATGGAAGTGGTTCTCAACTGGGAGTGGCCGGGGCGCCCAGGGGACATCTGACAGTATCTGGAGACACTTTGGTTGTATAACTGCAAAGGTACTGCTGGCATCTAATAGGTGGAGGGCAGGGACACTGCTGAACACCCCTGCAGATTAAGTGTCCAGAAAGGAACAGGAGCCTTCCCGTTGTAGCCCAGACCACTTCTCTTCTGAGATAGTCACTATTACCCGTTTCCCTTCTCCAGACACACCCTGCACATAGACAACTAGGCAGTTGCCTATCTCTTTTTCTGCTCAATGGAACAAGTCAGACTGTTCTGCATGCGGACCTTGGAATTCACTCCTTATCATCCCTTAGTGGTCAAAGATCCTAACAGATGCTGATTCCTCCTCAGGCCACAATGGGAGTCCCTCCCCAAGGGAGCTTTTAAAATATCTTAGCCTTGGCCCCATTCCCGGAGTTAAGATTCAGCTGGTCTGGGAGGGGCCTGAACACCCACCTTTTCCCCGGGGTACAATCAAGGTTGACAACTGCAGAACGCAGAACCCACCTTACCACCTGAGCTCTGGATCTCTCTCCAGGCAGGCTCTAGTCAACTCCCCACCAGCACTTCAACATGTTATCCCCTCTCTCAAACCACCTCCTTCTGCATCTCCCTCTCCTCTACCCTTCACAGTGAATGTTTCTCCACTCCCTCACTTCACATTCAATTCACTTTCAAACCATTTGGGATCCTCTTCCAGGTCACCAAGCTCACTGCTTTTCAGATCTTGTATTGTCCTCTCAACCGACCCTCGCTCACACTTTTGAATTAATTCCGTTGATTCTGTGACATCAACGTTCAACTGGTTGGCTGAAAGTTGAGCTGTTGTATAAATAAGTCCAACTGTATTAATCCATGATACAAATATCGGTGGCAACCAGGATAAAGACTGGTTCTAAACCAGTGAATGAATGCAGGTGCTGCTTCTCTGTGGCCCTTCAGCTGGGGAAATCTGTAGCTGCAGCAGGCTGAGGCTTGTAGCTGCTAAACTCAGTGATACCAAGGGTAAATCCCTAACAAAACTGGGTATAGTTTGGGGCATCTTAAAATGGAGATGTTTATTTTGCAAACTCTAGTTCAGGACAGATAAGTTGAAGATACAAATTTGGGTCTTCAATATAGATAGTTTTTATAAAGCCAGAAAGTGTAAATGCTCTCTCAGCAAGAGAATTAGTATAGAAGTCCAAGAACAAATCCTTGGGAAAGAAGAGGAACAAAAAAGAGACTGAGAAGCAAGGTACCACACTGCTGCAGAAGCTAAGACAGTGGTTCAGGAAGGAACAGTCAGTCAACCCCGTCAAACAGTACTGACATCAAGTAAGAAGAGGATTGTACCCCTCAACGTGGTTAGTATTGCTGACCCTGACAAGCAGTTTCAATTGCTTTGACTGTAAAAAAATGGAAAAGCTCATATAGAAAGATCTTTTGAGGAATTCTATTAAAAAAGGAACAGTAACTGAAGACAGCTGTGACCTCAGATCAACCAATCCCAAGTTACATAAAATATAAGATTCTTATAAGGCCATCTAATTCTCTTGTACTGTTTCAGAACAAGCAGGGAAATCGCAATGTCTCTTTTAACTGTTTCTACATACCAAAAATTATTTTTTAGCCAAATACTTTTGACTAGGAGAGTTACAGAGTACTTAACTCATAAGTGCTAGTGTGATTTACCCAACCAGGAAAGAAATATGCTTGGTAACCTGCCCAAGGCTGCCCCAGTCCAGGGTGCCCTGGACGAAAGGCAAACTGCTGACTTACTAGTTGCTTGTTGTTTTTCAAATCAGCTGGTGGGTTAAATCACAAGTGATTCTTTCCTTCCTGCTAAGATGCAGACCAAGAATATTTTCTAAGTACATGCGGGAATGTGTATGTGATACATGTGCTAATTTAATTTCCTCTGTGAAATTCTGCAAAACATCTGCCTCAACATACACTCTGCATCATCAAAAAGAATGAACCCAAAGGGAAAAATGCATGACAAACAGTCTTTACTTTTATCAGTACACCAAAAAATAACATGTAACAAGTTCTTGAATTCTATCATCTACTAATTTTGAGCAAGAGATACTAAAAGCAGCCTAAACAATTACATTAGCATTCACTGTTCTAATCTTTAGTCAGAAAGGACTATTGTAAGGCTGGCTGCTGCTTTACACAGGTTACAAACAACTATTTACTACTTTTTCATAGAGAAAGCCCCTGACCTTCAAGAAAGCTTTAGGGAAAACAAATATATTTAATCCCTTTCTTTCTTAAAAAAAAAAAAAAAAAAAAGTGTTTCTTACTACATCTAAGAAAGAAAAAGCCAATATATACGCTGCTTGAGCTAAAAGGCATAGAAAAACAGACAATATATACCCATTAAATTTCTAATAAGAGGTAAAAAGATGAAATCTTTGGATAAGCTCTAAGTTTGTACAAAGTAACTAGATTTGCTGTTCTCCAAAAAGTAAAAAGACCTACTATGTAACATAGAGAAATAATTTAATGCCTTTCACAGGAATGTAACTCAAGCTTTGCAGAAGCTTCCTATCCATGGAGGCATCTTAAAGGCCAATCCATGGAACAGGTGCTTCCTTGTTCTTCCCTATCCCTATCCATTTATGCGGTAGTTTTCATGGATTTCTGGCTGGATATTGCAGACAAAGGCCAAGAGGTTATCCAGGACTTCATCCCTGTTCTGCTGGAAGTAGGTCTGGAGGATGGTCATCTTCTCCTGAGTTTCCTTCTCCACTTCAGTGCTGCAGCTGCCATGGGATCCCAGAGCCTGTGGACAAGAGTTATGACACATGGAATGTCAGAACGATGCTCTGATTAGCCAGGAAAATTGCTAAGCAACGTTCATACTTTTGGAAACACCCAATGTTATCAATGAATATAAACAATCAGCAGTAGGCAATGAAGCCTGGATATTAAAGAGCATGTGGGAAGCCGGCACTCTCAGAGTTAATGGAAGCAAAAATTGATGCAGTCACTTTGGTGGCCAACCTGAAAACATCTATCAAGGAGTGAGCTGCACAGCATTTCCACTGCTAGCAAGTTCTCCCAGGGAGCAGTATACTGACCTCTCCCTGAGTCTAACAGACAGCCTTAACCAAAGACTAGAACAAACCTGAAGGCCCAAGGACTGAAAAGTGTTAAATGATGGCGCATCTACCCCACACTTAGCTATTAAGAGAGATAAGGTAAATGGGTGTAACACGACAGAATGAACTATAAAATATGCAGTTTTAGAGAAAAGAAAGCAAGATAATAGAATGGTATCAGTGGTTAGTATATAAGTTTGCTTGTTTGGTTTTAATGGGGGGAATATATGGTGTTTAAAAAAAACTTAAGAAAATAATAAACACAAAGGCACAAGGGGGATGCAATTTGGGGTGCAAGAGTTTCACCATTACTGGTTAGCACTTCAGCAAGAGCCTCATTAGTATTATGAAAACATAACACCTGTTCTTTCAAACATGAATATTCTAGAATACACAAGACACTATGCATAGTGACTGTCTCTGAGAACTACAGGTCTAGGTGGGAGAGAAACTAACTTCTCACCACTGCCCATTTAATTGCTTTAATGTTTACTGTATGTTATGTCTTACCCCTTCAGTCTCCATTCACAATTTTACAAACACTGATCACTGAAGTTTTTTTTTACCTTCTACTGCCTTCACATTATGGATGGCTTTCTGTTAACTGCTATACCTACATTACTAGAACGTGACCGATCAGGTTCTTAACACAAAGGTGTCTGACCCTTTGTATCACCTATCTGCTCTCCCCTCACTACATAGAACTACTATATCCCGTTCCATCTGTATAACACAAGACAGTTTACAAAGCGTGCTTTCACATTACCTATTCCTCCATAACCTATGAGGACGCTATCACTCCCCTTTCCACAGATGAGGAAACCAAGGCTCAGAGAGGTCAGGGTAAACATGCTAAGATTCAAATCTAGAACTCTTTACCCCTACTATAACTGTCACACTATAGGAATACCCTGAGGCATTTCACAATGGTTAGCTTAGTTGCTAGGTCATATTTTTTAAAAGTCCATACGCCACTAGCTCTATTCTATGAACATAAACTCTATGCCAAGCCCCAGGACTCAATGCTGAAGAAGTCAGAACGGAACACTAGAAGAACTGAGAGCTCGTGCTCGCAGCACGATGCAGAGACTGTCTCCGAGAGCGACTGCAGCAGCAATGTGAAAACGAGATGAGATGGCTGCCCCCACAGGAGTATTTCTACACGGTTCTGTGGGCAGTCTGACAATGTACAGCACCAATCTGCCCAGGTTAGAAGTCAGAGAAATATTTTAAGTTTTAATAACACTATCATTGCCCAATGCAAACATGAGTGAAACTGTGGCTATTTACTGCTAGGAGGGAAGCATGTGCACCTGGAACTCGCAGAGGCCACAATGCAGAACTTGAGAATGAAGCCCACAAAGCCAAAGGAAGAGCTGAGAGATGAAAATAGCGTCCTCGGATCTTTCTTTAAGCTTCTGGATAAAAATCAAATTAGCTTCTCATCTGGATTTTTCACTCATTCCCGTTTTGTTTAAGCCAGTTTGAACTGTTTTCTGTTACCTATACCCAACAGTCCTGAGGGAGTTCCTTTTCTCCGTGAAGACATCCTCCATCTTTCCCCTTTCCAGAATTTTCCTTGCTTCCTTTGTACTCTCGGCAATGTTTTTCTGTACTATTACTGTATGCACTCTACACCTGGTCATCTAGCCTATACTACTGGTACGTGTCTTTATCGTCACCAAAGGGGGCTCCACGTGATCTGTGTGTCTCTGCCACCACCCTTTCACAGGGGCACGTTTGTAGGACTTGCATTCATTACTGAGTCTCCTTGACCACCAGTCAGTAAGCTCCATGAAGGCAAGGACCATGTCTATTTCTGTTCACAGCTCACCACCTAGCATCTGGCACAGGACTTGGCACATGTTAACTGTTTGACAGATATTTTTAAAAAGACTGAATACGTGAAGGCTAAGATCCAACGTTAGTTACAAATTGGTCACCCTAAGAGATTCAGCCTAAGAATCCAATAAAACATACAATACCCAAAATTTTAAAATTCAGCCAGAATGAGAATCAGCAAGCTATGCTGGGTATTTTGAGAGCCTGGAGGGAAGGGGAGGAGAGGGAAGCCTGCACACTAAAGCAGCAATGAAAACAAATGGAGCCCACCGCAGCTTCCTTGGCCTTGAACTCCTTCTCCCTCTGCAGGCGGTACTGTTCAATTTCAGCCTGAGCCTCTTCTTTGGCCTGTTTCAGTCTCCGGTTCTTTCCTGTTTTCAATCAAAAGAACAAGCTACATCAGGAAGTGGTTAAAAGACAAGAAGAGGAAGCAGAAACTGAGGGGGTAAATTCTAGCGTAAACAGCCTGACCAGGCGGTGGCGCAGTGGATAGAGCGTCAAACTGGGACACTGAGGACCCAGGTTAGAAACTATGAGGTCACCGGCTAGAGCACAGGCTTATCCAGCTTGAGCACGGGGACTCTGGTTTGAGCGTGAGATCATAGACATGACCCCATGGTCGCTGGCTTGAAGCCCAAGGTCACTGGCGTGAGCCCAAGGTTGCTGGCTTGAACAAGGAGTCACTCGCTCTGCTGTAGCCACCCCTCTACCCCCCCCCACCCCCAGTCAAGGCACATGAGAAAGCAATGAACAAATACCTTAGGTGCCACAATGAATAAATGATGCTTCTCATCTCTCTCCCTTCCTGTCTGTCTGTCCCCATCTGTCCAGCTCTCCCTGTCTCTAACACACACACATACACAACACACAATCTAACGTAAACAAAGAAAAAAGTTTTTAAAGATGCAGTCGCAAGAGACATGCAAGGGAGACGGAATTCAGCTCACTGACAGTATAGGTTCCTGCCTCCTACAAGCTTTAACTAGAAAGTAACTAGATAAAAAGGACTGCCTTCCATAACTACAGACTGTAAAGATGATGAAAAAGTAACTTCAGAATGCATCAGAATATTCTTCCAATCTCAACTATTAAGAACCAACGGGTGACATTAGCCATCTAAGGAACTCTTCCTCTTCCCAAGAAGTAAACATCTTATTATGCCGATTGCAGTTGGAGCTCTGCTTAGAAGCCTTGCAAGGAGACTAATATGCTCCCCAGGGATAGCAACCGAAAATCTAACTAATGAAACAGATGATGTCATATTGAAACTAAAAGCCATGCCTGTGCACAGGATCTGAGTAATGAAAGTGGGACTGGGAAGGATTGGGAAGGAAAATGGAGAGCAATGGACAGTAAGACAGCACAGAGACACAGGTGGTCTAGTGTCTAGAAGACACTAGTATAATACACAGCTGGAAAAATTCTCTAAGTTCTATTGGAGCCTATATAAAAATAGACCCCAAAACCTACTAACAGACTCTTTTACTCTCTGTTCACCAAAGTTTTCAGATACTCAAACAGGGGGCAGAAAGGGCATCAATCTGAACATTTATATAATTCAGAGCAAAAAATATCCGGCATCTAAAACTAAGCTTTATTATACATCATTGTATAGCAATTGCCCAAATTCCACTCAACCCATGTGGACGAATGAAATTAAATTTAACCTTCCACCTCCTGATTAAGAAAGAATAGAATCCTGGACCCTAATGACCCCATTATATCAACACTCCATGAGGCAAGTCTGAAACAATCAACAGATCTCTCTCTCTCTAAGCACTCAGAGACTTCTTCTGCAAGCGTATATTTACTTCAGCACTATTTAGGACCTACTGCTGTCCTCTGCTCAAACCAACCTGTGCCCCAGTGCTCCTCATACTATCCTCCTCATCAGTTGCATTCGAAGCCACATTTCAAAGCCAGAGATCTTATCCAAACCAACCATCTACAAATGGCACTAATGGCCCAAACATCATGCAGTAGCTCCATATTATTTCACAACACCACTCTCCTGACCACTCCCAACTCAACTCCCAGGGCTCCCTGAATTAATCACTAAGATAATAATACATTCTCTGCCTTTCAACATTCAGTTTTGACAGGTTTCTCTGAAAACTAAAAATAAATATGTGAACTGGAAATGCTTTTTCTCCTCAATCTTGTTGTTAATGGGCCTTATATATGGGAGCCAGTGTTGTTTCACTCCAATGAAATAAACCATAACACAATTATTTTTTTTAAAAAGTATTATGGTTCAAAGCAATAATTACATGAAAAATTTGGGTTGCACCATTATATCACATCATGCACTGCCTCTTCCCAATTACTAACTAAACAAGTCAACTATAATTACAAAAGAAAGGAAATAATTTTTTTAAAATTGTAGTGCTTCGCCTGACCAGGCAGTGGCGCAGTAGATAAAGCACTGGACTGGGATGCGGAAGACCCAGGATCGAGACCCCGAGACCCCGAGGTCTCCAGCTTGAGCATGGGGCCCATCTGGCTTGAGCAAAAGCTCGCCAGCTTGCACCCAAGGTCGCTGGCTCCAACAAGGGGTTGCTCGGTGGCTTGAGCAAAAGCTCGCCAGCTTGCACCCAAGGTCGCTGGCTCCAACAAGGGGTTGCTCGGTCTGCTGAAGGCCTGTGGTGAAGGCACATGTGAGAAAGCAATCAATGAACAACTAAGGTGTCCCAACGAAAAACTGATGATTGATGCTTCTCACCTCTCTCCTTTCCTGTCTGTCTGTCCCTATCTATCCCTCTCTCTGACTCTCTCTCTGTCCCTGTAAAAATAAAGTAAAATAAAATAATTAAATAAAATTGTAGTGCTTCTCAATACTTCTGTTCCTAGTTATTGCAAATCCTGAGATGTCTATTAGCCATGAACTCCTTTAAAAAAAAGTTAATTCAGTACAGATGTAGCTATTGAAATACACAGGCACCTGCACCAGCCTTGATGGGATCAAGAAACATGACCCATTTCTCCAAAGCATTCATAATTATTCCTACCATATTCCAAGTGTTTGTTCCTGCACTTCCCTCAAATAACCTCACATGCTTCCCAACAGTACAACTTGTTACTCATGAGCCATCCAGAAGTCATTCTGGAACTACTGTGTCAAGGGCATAATCACAAACAATCTGTGAAGAAAACAGAACTTTCCAGTCACCAGCGCAAGACTAAAAGGCTTGTTCCCATCCCCAGCTGCCTCAAAGAAAGCTTTTCCCATGAAACACAGAGGATCACAAAATAGCCATGAACTTGGGTGTAAGCGTGTCTTATTATACTTGGAGAAACGGCAAGGAATTACTAGCATGAGTATTTCTGGGTATTTTATCTTTGCACAAGAAAGGAGGCCTCCAAATCCCTGCTATGCTGCTTCCCAGGATGTGCTCAAATCATTTCTCTCTGGGCCTCATTTTCCCCATCTGTAAAGTAGGTATAGAAATAGCCATCTCACCAGATGGGAAACTGAATACACAAATCAGACACAGTCCCTCATCTCCATAAGTTGAGCTGAGCTGAGCCACATGAAGACACAGGTAGTAATTGCACTGCAATGACTAGGACTCCTAGCCTAGTCTGAGGGGAGAAGGTCAAGTCAGGAAAGGCTTCTCAGAAGAACTGCTGCTTCAATTCTGACATCTGAATGAGGGTTAAAAGAGAAATACAAGAAACCAGGAAAAGCCTCATGCAATCAGGGCAAACAGCTATGCAAAGGCTTTCAGGGAAACCAACAAAGGTGCCTTTGAGGAATCACAGTGGTTCAGCAGTGTGGAGGAGAGTACCTGTCAGATGAGGGAAGAAAGCAAGAACTGATCCAAAGGTGCCTCCAACACCCTATAAGGAAGTTGGGCTTTATTCTGCAGGCACTAAGCGTCTGTTGGCTGTGAAGATGGTGGGAAAGTCACAGTAGCATTTCAGAAGGGCAACTGCAGTGCGAATGGACTGGAGAAGAGGAAACTTCCACTCACCAGTCTAGATTAGATCTACCTGTTAAATTCTTTAGCAACCTCGCATTTCTCAATTCCAGCCCTCTCACCTCACTTGCAATTAACCTACCCAGTATCTGCTGCCTTCACTGGGATTCTAAATACCACGATGACGGAGGTCACAGACACATCGGACACCGTGCTTGGCACCCATCAGCCACATTTTAAAAACATTGAAGGACTCAACGAATTAGCCTGCTGTAGGAGCCTCGGAGAACTTGATGACCTGGACTAAGATCCTGGCGGTATGGAGGGGGTAAAAACGAGCAGATACATAAACCATCACGACTAAAGGTGACGAACGAGGGAGACGGGCAAACAGAACTGAGCAACTGCGTGGATGGTAGCTGCCTTCTCTGCGACAGAGCTCCCAGAAAAGCAAGTGGGTAGGGGGAAGACAATGAATTCCGTTTAAATATCCCCATTGTACACACCTCCCAGACACCAAGAAGGACGCCCACCCATTGTTGTCTACACGCCGGATCTATTATGCCACAACGCAACTTCCAGTCGGCCTACACACCTTTCAGAGCCTTGAAGCACACCCCGTCCGCGATCGCCCACCACCCCCACCCCGCAGAGTTGCGGGGCCTCATCCACCGACCACCGCTCGCGGCTCGGCGGCGGTCCCGGGCCTCGCGCCACGCCTGGCCGCCCCACCCCCCGAAACTCACGCTTCCGGGCCTCGGACACCTTCTCGGCGGCCCGCTTCTCAGCCTGCAGCAGCTGCTGGATGCCCTGCGACTGACTGGCCATGGTGGCGGAGACACCAAAGCCGATCTGAGCGGCCTAAATCCGACCGGTCGCCCCACTGGTCAGCTGACCCAGACGCCCAAGATTTGCGCCTGCGTCCTGCGCCAGCGCCCCGTCCTCTGTCACGTGACCTTCGCAGCGCCCGCTCAGCTGACTGCCCTTGGCGTCCCGTGACTAGGAGGGGTGGGGCGGGCCGGAGGAGGGATGAGCGGAGGTGCTCCACCGCGCCGGCGCAGATGCGTCTGCACATTTTGCGGTCCTAGAGCTCAGGCCTGTTTCAGTGGTGTCTGTCCCTTAGCTGGTTCAGTCGTCATCGCCGCCTTGCCGCGCCATCATTGTCTTAATCCCTCGTTTTACAGTATTCCCACATTAAGGTCCAACGAGCAGGGGCCAACCCAAATCATTTTACCTACTCTACACACTGCTTTTTTTCCCTCGTTTCTGGAATTTTCCGTGGGACTCAAATATATTAGTGGGTAGATGAGGAACAGTTCTGCCAGGTTCTGGAAGGTGTCGGGACAGGGAATAGGAAGGGAGATTTGGCTCAAGTCTGATGCCTAATCTGCTGTGTGGTTTGGGGAAGGAAATACTCCTTTTCTGAACCCGAATTCAGGGAAGGATTGAAATATTTGTAAGTATTTCATGAATGTCTGCTGTGTGATCCTAGAGCACTGAGTACATGTGGAGGATACAGCAGAGAGCAAGACAGACAAGGTGGGGCGCACGGTTATTGGACAAGAACAGATTAACTAAAATTGCAAACTGATGAGTAATGAAGGAAAAACGGAATATGCTTTAAGAAGGAATAAGGAGAGAGGGTGTGACTGTGTTGAAGGCCCTTACAAGGAAGTGGCATTTAAAGTAAAATCAGAAAAATGAGAAGTTAGCCAGGAAGGAGTGGAGTGTGGCAGGTGTGGGGGACCCAGGTCCATGAGAGGGTTAAGGACCAGCATGCCTGGATTGGTGGGTAAGGGTAAGAGAGAGGGCTGCTGTCCCATACCAGGAATAGAGACAGGAAGACAGTGGTTGATGTACAGCAGGGGTCCCCAAACTACAGCCCCAGGCCGCATGCGACCCCCTGAGGCCATTTATCCGCCCCCGCTGCACTTCCGGAAGGGGCACCTCTTTCATTGGTGGTCAGTGAGAGGAGCACAGGATGCATCTGCACCTGTAGTTCCCATTGAAATACTGGTCAGTTTGTTGATTTAAATTTACTTGTTCTTTATTTTAAATATTGTATTTGTTCCCATTTTGTTTTTTTACTTTAAAATAAGATATGTGCATTGTGCATAGGGATTTGTTCATGGTTTTATTTATAGTCCGGTCCTCCAACGGTCTGAGGGACAGTGAACTGGCCCCTGTGTAAAAAGTTTGGGGACCCCTGATGTACAGTATAATAGGCACTGTCCTAGAACACTTAACTTACTCCTGACAGCAGCTTGGAAGTAGTATTATTAATCTTAGTCAGTAGTGACCATCCAGGGCTGCAGAATGGAACATCTGGCCCACTGTGCTCTTCTGCTAGAATCTTGTGGGCCGTGGAAAGAACCAGCTGATCTCTTAGAGTCCTCTAACTGCTGAGAAGTTAAGAATGCCAAAACTGGCCTGACCTGCGGTGTCACAGTGGATAAAGCGTTGACCTGAAACTCTGAGGCTGCTGGTTTGAAACCCTGGGCTTGCCTGATCAAGGCTCATATGGGAGTTGATGCTTCCTGCTCCTCCAACCCCCTTCTCTCTCTCTCTCTCTCTCTCTCTCTCTCTCTCTCTCTCTCAATGAATAAATAAAAATCTTTAAAAAAAAACCCACCAGAACTTTTTTTCACAGAAAGATCTCTGCACTGAAGGAGGAACTGGATTCATAGCTCAAGACATTTTCATTTGATTGAGGTTAGGGATGGAGTTGGAAAGGAGGCTACAACCCAGAACTACTATGTTACTGAACAAAAGTTCATTTTTCTGTGTGTATCAAAACCCAATATGACAGAAACAGGAGCTTGCAGCAAAGAAGTTAAGAGTTTGTTTTTAGGAAGTGGCCCATGCCGGAAGTCACAGGTAAGCTAATGCTCAAAGACGTGGCTCTCCAATGGCTCCCAGGGGATGAGTTACATAGGGGGAAAAAGAATCATTAATCATGGTAACTAAGGGACTTAGTGTCAGGGTCAGGGTCTCCACTAATTGGTCGATACTAGGATAGGGGGTAGTTGATCAGTGCATTTGTTCCTAATGTCAGCCAAGATGTTGCTTCATTGGGTTTTGATTAAAACTCTGTGGTCTGCAGACCTGAGGCCATGTTCCTAAAATTATGTATTTGATGCTGATCGGAACCTCATTGTCCTGAGGTCTAAATGTTTAAGGGAGTAGATGTGCAAGGGAGAAGGAGGCAGGTGAGTCAGGGTGCTGGGTATGGCCAGTGTGAATCAAAAGGAAAAAAAGGACAAAAGATTATATGAGAGAAATGAAGTTTCTATTTGGTTACACTACCCTTTTCATGATATAAGAACCAGTACTTGGTATCTGGAATTTCTAAGTCCAGTCAATGATTTCTTGGGACAATTTGCCATTTTTAGTGTTCTAAAAAAACATAACTTAGCCTGACCTGTGGTGGCACAGTGGATAAAGCGTCAGCCTGGGAACACTGAG
Organism: Rhynchonycteris naso; assembly: GCA_037038555.1. Taxonomy (NCBI): domain Eukaryota; kingdom Metazoa; phylum Chordata; class Mammalia; order Chiroptera; family Emballonuridae; genus Rhynchonycteris; species Rhynchonycteris naso. Next base: position 19,216,313 of record CM072996.1, read on the forward strand.
GTCGCCAGTTCAAAACCCTGCACTGGTCTGGTCAAGGCACATATGGGAGTTGATGCTTCCAGCTCCTCCCCCCTTTCTCTCTCTCTCTCTCACTCTGTGTCTCCTCTCTAAAATAAATAAATAAAAAGAAATTTAAAAAAAAAAAAAAACATAACTTAGCCTGACCAGGCTGTGGCGCAGTGGATAGAGCGTCTGACTGGGATGCTGAAGACCCAGGTTCGAGACCCCGAGGTAGCCAGCTTGAGCACGGGCCCATCTGGCTTGAGCAAAAAGTTGCCAGCGTGGACCCAAGGTCGCTGGCTCCAGCAAGGGGTGGCTCAGTCTGCTGAAGGCCCGCGGTCAAGGCACATGTGAGAAAGCAGTCGATGAACAACTAAGGTGTCGCAACGGCAACGAAAAACTAATGATTGATATTTCTCACCTCTCTTCTTTCCTGTCTGTCTGTCCCTATCTATCCCTCTCTCTGAATCTCTCTCTCTGTCCCTGTAAAAAAAAAAAAAAAAAATCAGAAAAAAACATAACTTATCAAATCAATCAATGGAGAGTAATATACATTTCTAAGGGTGGGATAATGATTAAAAGAGATGATAGTATATGATTTCACTTATATGAGGAATCAAAAGAACAAAATAAGGAATTCCAAAATTGAAACAGACTAAAAACAAATAATTGAAACCGACTCAGACACAGAGCAGACTGGTGGTTACCAGAGTGAGGAGTGGGTTGGGGGACTGGGTGAAGGAGGTGAAAGGGTTAAGAAGTACAGATTGGCAGTCACAGAATAGTCATGGGGGTGTTAAGTCCAGCATAGGAAATAGTCAATAATGTTGTAGCAAGTGTGAATGGTGTCAGGTGGAAATATCGGTGGGGGGACAATTTATAAAGTATATAATTGTCTAACCACTATGCTGTAAGCCTGGAACCCATACAAAATAATATTGAAATAAACTGTAATGGAAAAATAAAAATAAAAAGTGCAAAAATATTACTAATACTGTAGTACACAGGAAAAAACAAGAGACAGAGATAATGGTGGCCAAGAAGTAGAAACACCCCAAATGCCCATCAACTGATCAGTGGATAAATAAAATGTGGCATTTCCATACAATGGAATATTTTTATAAATAAAGGAATAAGGTTACTGATACATGCATGCTGCAATATGTAGGGACTTCAGTAGCATTACACTAAGTAAAGCCAGTCACAGAAGACGACATATTGTCCAGTTCCATTCATGTAAGATGTCTAGAATAGGCAAATCTTTAGCGATCCAAAGCAGACTGACTATTGGCTAAGCAGGGCTGCAGGGCGAGGGAATGAAGAAGTGACTGCTAAATGGTAGGGGGTTTCTTTTTGCAATCAGGGAAATGTTCTGGAATTAGTGGTGAGGGTTGCACAACCTTATGAATATACTTAAAGCACCAAATTGTATGCTTTAAAGGCTGAATGGTACAGTATGTGAATTATGTCACAGTAAAGCTGTTATGAAAAGAGGGAGAGAAAATGGATGTGAAGCCCTCGCAGTTTCTATTCTGTGCTAAGTGCCAGGAAATGGCAACTGTTGTTTTTATCTGGCTAGGGGGTAATTGTTTGATTTACAAATCTGGTCCTCCACTTAACAAAAGCCTTCACACCAGGGTTCCTCTAACAGCCAGCTTCCTCAAAGCATCTAAATATCTTCAAATTCCAGATATTTTTTTTCTTCATAGCATTTCAAAAGTTTATTGTGTAGAGAAACATTAGACTATTTGTTCTCAGAAATTTCCAGACTGGTTTGGTTTTTTCTGATTTTCGGAGTGGGTGTTTGTTGTGAGAACTCGGGTACACTGGGGTGATGTCCCACAATAAGTAGGAAATGAGGGTGAAGCAACTACCCTCCAAGGGAAGGCTTGAGGTCTTGAGCCAGCCTGCCAGAGCAAAGATTTGCAAAGTCATCTGAAGGGTACAGAGTAGATCCTGGTCCTTGTCCCTAGAAAAGGATTAGCAAGACTAAGGAAAGAATATGCCCAAGTTCAGAAAAGAGCCGAAATTCATGAAGAAGGAGCAATAGCTATCTTCAAGGCCCCAGTACAACAGTGACCAACGGAAGTGGAGTCTCTTATTGCCTTGGCTAAGGAAACTAGATAGCCTATCATTTACTTGCTGGGTGACCTGGAGCAAATTACTTAACTTCTATGATCCTCAGGCACCTCACGTTAAAAACAGTTAGTATAGTAGAGGTATTGTGAGGATTCAATTAATTAATACATAGAGAGGACCACCTCAGTATCCTTGGATTGGATCCAGGACCTCCCTTCCCCCACAGATGCCAAAATCTGAGGATACTCAAATTTCTTATATTTAATGGCATATTATTTGCATATAACCTGTGTACATCCACCAGTATACTTTAAATCATCTCTAGATTACTTATACTACCTTATGAGGCAGGATAGTAAGAAGCTAGGAAAATTCCTTGGTATGTGGAATGGGGAAACTGAGAAAAATGCCTGAACAACTGGTCTAGCAATTTACAGCCAGATAATAAATTGCAAGGTCTTGCCTTCTCTAACCAAGGACATTTAAAAGCAAATGTTTACACAATCCAGACCTTGCCAGAGCACACCTGTTTTGGTCCTGGCCCCTCTTCAGTGATATTTTGTGGTGGTGAAACTGAACAGATAATGATCCTGACCCCTCTAATATGCTTGTGTGGCCAGTAGCCATGGCTGACATCATGGCCATTCACATGCAGGTTCTCATCTGTTGGGCAGATAAAATATATTATGCTCACTTTGTTAAAGATGGCGCTGCCCACGTGGAAGCCCATTGCCCAGGTGATAATATTAGTTGCCCTTCTTGCTTGGGATGGCGTGATTATATTAATGTGTGTTGGGGGCAGGCTGTAAGCAGGCAGGATCCTTATAGTCTAAGGCTTAGTTTTAAGACTAAGCCTTTCCCACCCTTTTTGATGTAAGGTGGTGCACTCTCATGAGGAATCCCATTATGCCTCAGATAAGTGACTTTGTAACAGAGAATTCCTTGTTTATATATTAGATTAAAGGTTTTGAATTTACACTATAAAGTGGGGTAGACTTGGAGCTTGCTCTCTCTGGGTTCCTGAGATTAGCATTAGAGAGGAGAGCAGAAAAAGACCACATGGAGGAGGCCAGGAAAAGCAGCCAAGATGGTGGAGTGCTGAGGGAGAAGCCAGTTTATGCAGTTTGTGCAGAGAGAAGGAGATGGGGAACAGAGGTAAATAAGGCTGGTGAGGTACAAACCTTTGATTCTAGGAAACTCGGATAAGTCAGTGGCTTTGTGAGCCCTGAATGAAAAGGGAAGTGTTTTCCCATTGTGTGTATTTCTTTCCCGCCAGGTGCAAGTTAGGATTAAAGATGATGGCCTACCAGTTCTTGGCTCCATTGTTTCATTATCATCTGTCCGAATCTAATGTGAACCGCCATGGGCCAGATGGATGTGATGGTGGTCGTGGCTACTGGCTTTATATCATCAAATTCAGGCAGATGGTAAAGAAACGGTGAAGTCAAAAAATGGTGGGCCATTTCTTTATTAAAGTCTCTCACGGGCTGACGAGCAACACAGAGGGAAAACACTTTCCTTTCACTCGGGGTTCCCAAAGCCACTGACACACTCTCTGGTTCCACAACCGGGAAAATCTTCTCCAGTTTCTCCTAGAATCAAAGGTCCCACCAGCCTCAACAGAGCTCACAAAGCCCCTCACCTCTGGTTCCCCATCTGCACACCTTCTCTTCTCTGCACAAACTGGCTTATTCCTCAGCACCCTGCATGCTTTCTGCTCTCACTCTGCAAACATGGCTTCTCTCTCTCTCTCTTCTTCTGCTCTCTTCTTTTCAAAACTTTCTGGCCCGAAAACTTCTCCTCCTGCAAGCATTAGCAAAATAATGGCCCCTCCTAAGCAGGAAGGTAATTTGCAATTTTACAAACCCCCATATACCTGGCGCTGCCCAGCCCCCAATGCAAACTATAAGCGAGCAAATATAAAAATTCTATTTTACAAACTTATTAGACCAATAATGCTCATTTTGATGAATCAGCATATTAAAGGACACACCGGAGAAGCTGATGAATAGTCTATTGAGATCCTCCCCTAAAATTCCCACCTTTAGAAAACAGATAAAAACTCTTAAAATAGAGGACACTGGTATGTGCTCTCTTTCTCCTAAACTCTAAGGGTCACCATGAGATTTTCAACCAAGGACTCAGTGAGCAGTGGCAGCTCATCCCAGGCTAAGGTCCTGAACCTGCCTCAAAGGCCCCTTTTTCTATGGCTTTTCACTAAGCTAAAAGCATCCCCACCATGGCCTACTTCTATCACTGTGACTGCTACTCCTCAGTGAGTCCATGCAGCCCTGTGTGGCTCACTTCTTTCATATGAAGTCTCTAGGGAGCCAAAGCAGGATCACCTAAGCTCTCTCCTGTCGCTTCTGTTATCTCAAGCCCTTTCTTTGTGTCACTGGCCCCAGCTTTAATAAACATACTCTCAAAATCACCTGGACTCATGTTGTAAAATCTTTCCTGCACAAAGTTCAGAACCTACATACTACTGGCCAGCTCGGGGCAGACCAACTTCGAGCCCAGTTGTTTTCCAGGACACTCATACAATGGAAACACTATGACACCCCCCCGCCCGACATGGGTCATAGGACTCTCACATGACATGTGCCCTCTCTGTACCCAGAGGCAAGGAACAGTCTTATCTGCAAAACCAAAACACTCCAAGATGAACCTGAACGAATAACCGTGCTAAATCCCCCACTTTTATTCCACTTAGCTCGTAGCCCTTTGGTCCCATCACATTTCCCCATGACTTCCCACCCTCCATCAAATCCTGCATAAAAACACTCAGGTTTAATCACTTCTTTGGGTGTTTGTTTCCTTACAAAAATGCCCATGTCACATAGAATTTACCTTAAATAAATTTGGATGCTTTTCTCTTGTTAAGCTGTCTTTTCTTACAGAAACCCAGCCAAGAACCTAAGTTGGGTAAAGGAAAGATATTTTTCTTCCCCTACAATAGCATTTACTTGCTATTTCAATCTCTTCACAGATACAGATCCAGGATCTGTCTGGGTAACATTTATTTCGCTGCTTTTGCAGGAGCTAAGGAGCATGTCTGGAAAGCTGGTCAAGGAAACAAAGCATTGCAAATTATTTCTAAAATTAACTACAAATGAATCTGAAAAAAGTCGTCAATAGAGATATGAACAGTAACCCTTTTCATTAATTTATTCATTTATTTTAAAATGTTTATTGAGCACCTGGTATGTGCCAGCCTTCAGCCAGCTGCTGACATTCCTTGTCCTCCCGAACTTGACATAAATGAGAAAGTCAGCTAAACAGAAATACACCCCAATGAATACATAATATCAAATGGAATTAACTGCTCTACAGTTGGACTGTTCAATATGGAAGCACTAGTCACAGGTGGCTACTGAGAAGTTAAAATGCGGTTAGTCCTCATTAAAATGTAATCTAAGTATAAAATACATAGAAGATTTCAAAGAACTTGTACCCCCCACAAAAAAAGAGTAAAATATCTCATTAATAATGTTTTGCTGATTACAAGGAGACTTAATAATATTGGGCTAAATGTCTTATAAAAATTAATTTTATCACCTCACTCATACCCATTAGGATGGCTACTATAAAAAGAAAAAACGTAGAAAGTAAGTATTGGTGAAAATGAGGAGAAATTTGAGTTGTGGGAATTATGGGAATTGTGAGTTGTTAGTGGGAATGTAAAAAAAACCAGGCTGCCATTGTAGAAAAATGGTATGGAAGTTCCTCAAAGAAATAAAAATAGAATTATTATATGGCCCAGCATTTCCACTCCTGGATACATGTATCCCAAAAGAATTGAAAGCAGGCTCTTTAAGAAATATCTGTATACCCATGTTCATAGCAGCACTATTCACAGTAGCCATAAGGTAGAAGCAACCCAGGGTCCCTGAGTAAACAAACCATACAATGAAGTATTATTTATCCTTACAAAGGAATGAAATTAAGACACACACTACAAAGAGGGTGAACCTCAAGGACATTATAAAGTGCAATATGTCTGTATGAAAAGACAAATGCTACCTGACCTGTGGATAGAGGGTCAATCTGGAATGCTAAGGTTGCCAACTTGAAACTCACGGCTTGCCCGGTCAAGACACATAAAAGAAACAACTACCACAACATGATGCTTCCTGCTCCCCTCCCCCCTTCTCTCACTCTGTCCTCTCCCTAATATCAATAAATTAAATCTTGCCTGACCAGGCAGTGGCACAGTGGATAGCACATCAGACTGGGACATGGAGAACCCAGGTTCAAAACTCTGAGGTCACTGGCTTGAGCATGGGCTCACCCAGCTTAAATGCAAAGTTACCGGCTTGAGCCCAGGGTCACTGGCTTGAGCCTGGGATCATAGACATGACCCCATGGTTGCTGACTTGAGCCTAAAGGTCGCTGGCTTGAAGCCTAAGGTCACTGACTTGAGCCCAAGGTCACTGGCTGGAGGAAGGTGTCACTTGCTCTGCTGGAGCCCCGGGTCAAAGAACATATGAGAAAGCAGTCAATGAACAAACTAAGGAGCCCTAACGAAGAATTGATGCTTCTCACCTCTCTCCGTTCCTGTCTGTCCATCCCCATCTATCCCTCTCTCTGTCTCTCTCTCTGTCACCAAAGAAAAAATAAATTAATTAATTAAATCTTAAAAAATGTATAAATAAATTAAAAAATAAAATAAAAGACAAATGCTGTATGACTCCACTTATATGCAGTACTTAGTAGTCAAAGTCTTAGAGACAGAAAGTAGTACAGTGGTTGTCAGGGGCTGTGGGAGGGGAGGTGGGGAGTTGTTTAATGGGTAGAGAGTGCTTTGCAAGATGAAAACGTTCTGGAGACTGGCTACACAACAATGTGAATGTACTTAACACTAACAAATTGTACACTTATAAATGGTTAGAAGGGTAAATGTAACACTATGTATATTTTACCACAATTAAAAATACAAAATAGAAAAGAAATACAAAAAATTAAATTCACCTTTTTACTTTTTAAAATATGCAATAGGAGAGTTTAATATTACATATCTGGTTTAAATTATATAAAATGTTTTTCTTTTTCTTTTTCCTGAAGTGAGAAGCAGGGAGGCAGAGAGACAGACTCCCACATGCGCCCGAGCAGGATCCACTGGGCATGCCCACTAGGGGGCCATGCTCTGCCCATCTGGGGTGTTGCATTATTGCAACCAGAGCCATTCTAGTGCCTGAGGTGGAGGCCATGGTACCATCCTCAGCGCCTGAGCCAACTTTGCTCCAGTGGAGCCTTGGCTGTGAGTGCGGGGGTGATGTAGGGGGGAGGTAGAGAAAAAGGAGAGGGGAAGGGTGGAGAAGCCAATGGGCACCTCTCCTGTGTGCCCTGACCAGGAATCGAACCTGGGACATCCACACACCAGGCCAACGCTCCACCACTGAGCCAACCAGTCAGGGCCTCAAATTATATTTCTATTGGTGCTGCTCTCAAGGAAAATAATTCTGACTTCTGGGGATTTTTCTTTTTTTTTTTTTTTTGGCAAAAATGACTAACCCTATTAAAGTAGACAGAGAAAACTACCTCTTACAGGAATTATATTTATAACCCAAAATATCAACTGTTTATTTAATATTCACATGCCAAACAGATGCAAATCTTGAGAGGGAAATACATCAAAGATATATATGCAATTATAGAAGTTCTTGTTTTACACGTAGTATAGGAGATACATTTATTTATTACTTTTTACATATTCTAGGAGACATGCAAAGGAGATAAGCAGCTTTAAACTGGTTGATACATTTCTGGTGCTTGAGGTATCTCCAAGGATTTAAAAATTTTTATTTTTCAAATTACAGTTGACATACGATATTACGTCAGTTTGGGTATATAACAGTGATTAGACATTTATATACCTTATGAAGTCATCATCTCGTTAAGACTAGGACCCATCTGGCACCGTGCACATTTATTGCAATATTTTTGACAATATTCCCTGGGTTGTACTTTACATCTCTATCCAGGGATGTTGGAAGGAGACACTGAGATAATTCATGAAATGTTAGCTTGTCATTATTATAAAGTATACTGTGGCCTCTGGAAGGAGAGAGAAGTCATTGGCTACAGGAAGAATCTAGATCACACTCAGTGTCTGCCACTCTTGCATCTCACGTATGAGCCAAATAGCCAGAGGCAGATTCTTGCACACGGGTCATCGTGATTTTGCTCCCGTGATCCTGCACCCCTGGAGTAGCCGAAGCTTTTATTGCCCCACGTAATTCCCTGCCAGTATTTGCATCTCTTAGAATTGAGGAAGGTGGCTCTTCCCACGTTCTGAATGTGACTGGGAATTAACATAGCCTAGGAGCAGCCCTTAACCAATGTCAGGAGGGAGTTGGTGTACCTCTTTTCTCTCTACTTTTGGGGTGGGTTAATTCTGAGACATATGTTGTTTTGGGAACAGAGGGGCAACAAAATGTTCTTTTATTGTGGTTGTGACTTTTGTCAAAACTTAACAAAATTAATTAATTTTATTGTATATAAATTGTGTCTTTCCAAAATCAATTTTAAAAATCATACTTTCAAAGATTAAATGACATAAAATGCTTGGGATATAATTTTTCATGAATAAAGAACATAAAACCAATTAGAGTTATATCCAAAAATAGATATGATCACATTCACATTAAAAATGCAAATGAATCTCTGGCCAGTTAGCTCAGTTGGATAAGAGCATCTTCCTGAAACAACAAGGTTGTGGGTTCGATTCCTGGTCAGGACACACACAGGAAGCAACCAATGAATGCACGACTGAGTGCAACAACAGATGAATGCTTCCCTATGCCCCCTTCTTCTGTCTCAAAAAAAAAAAAATTATGATCTCACCAGATAACTCTGTTGGAGCGTCATCCCAGAGTGCAGCAATTGCTGGTTCAATTCCCCTGTCAGAGCACATACAGGAACAGTTCAATGTTCCTGTCTCTCTCTCCCTGACTCTCTCAAAGAAAATTAATTAATTAAAAGAACTCAAGTTATGGGTGATGTTTCTTTTTTTCTTTTACCTCTTCAGTATTTGACAAATGTTCTACAAAGCCCCAACAATGAATACATTTACCTGCTCAAGTACAGTATAATCTGTCTTTCTTTTAGATGACATAATTTTGCTATGCATGTTTGGAAGTAATAAGTAATCCTACAGAGATTCTCATCTTTGTGTTCCAAAGTTTATGGAAAAACAGTCCAGCAGCACTAAGGGCACCCCATTGATTTCTCGTAGCAAAACCCCTGATCCTACACAATTGTTCTGGAATGAGGCATATGTGTAGTGCTGAGATTTAACTCTACTCTTCCCCTGGGGTAGCTGGCTTAATAATGTACCTTGCCTTCCTGGGGTCACTTCTGCACCCCTCTACCAGTCTGCCTTGCCCCTTCCAAATGAAAACTTGCACTCAAATTTTGCTTCAGGGTCTGCTTCCCAGAGAACTCACACTGACGAGCAGGCCCAACTGATTAGACAAGGATGGAAGCTTGGTCCAAGACAGTCTCCCATGTGTGGCTGGAACACTCTGTACATGACTATGAATATGCGAAGCAACCTGATTCCTTTCCCCAGGGAGTAGAGATGGAGGAGCTAAAGTAGAAAGAAGAAAACAGCAACAGATGAGCTGGCTCCCAGGAAAGGTGGCCTGTGGCATCCTGAGCGAGGCTGGTGGTGGCCTTGTACCCCCACTGGTGTACTTTCCTGAGCATGTGCATATCTCTCTGCAGTTTTATAACAACTTCTACCACCTTGAATCAATCTAAGCATGATGGTCCTCACAGTCTTAAAAAGGCCAACTCACAGAGGCTTCAGAGTCAGACAGGCTCGAGTTCAGATCAGCTCTGTGTGGTCTTTAGCAGATGGCTTAGGGTCTCCGAGACTTGGTTTCCTCAGCTCCAAATAGGATAACACCTACCATCTCACAGGTATTTGTGTCGAACAACCTGGCACACAGTTTATTGTCAATGAACATAACTTTGTCCCTTACCTTAAGATCTTCTACAGGTATAGGCGCCTGCAAATAGTTCTTGTCTGTCGGTCACCATGACGACACTAGGCAAGCTCATAAATTTTCTCTAATGAGGCTGAGATATTTTCACTTTTCCCTGCTGTGCTTGTCTGTGTCTTGGATAGATTAAAAATTTCCCATGGGAGTCACATTTCAGAGTATGTAGTCGGGCCATTTATAACCCACATCATCTGCCATGAGATGGGTAAACACAAACAGATAGAAAAAGTAGAGAAGGTTCAACCCAATCTTCCTTGAGCCCAAAGATCCCTTTATAGTGTTGGTGGTTTAGGGAACATCTAGAGGGTGGGGAGGATAATGATTATTGGTTGGCTTTGGCAGGAAGATTAGCCTTTGGCCAGTTGACCACCAAGCAAGCTGCCTGCCTTGTTGCCTGTCACCCACCTCTTCTTCGGGTTTCTAATTCACTCCAATTCCTCCTGAGCACCTGATCATACCAGGTCTGAGATAAGCATGTGGGTCTCAGATACAAATCTGGCCCAGGACCTGCTCTGAGGAGCTCACCATCAGCACCATCAGTTTCCTTCTTTGTAAGATGCAGGCATTGGACTCAGTGATTTTTAAATCCCTTCTCATCTTGAAATTCTACAATTATTATGACCATGAGGTCAATTCCAGGAGGAAGGCTTGTGGAGACAGGTTATACTAGAAGATAAGAGGTGATCAAAATATCGTGGATTTTTGAAAAGGATCCAAAGTATTACCAAAATACTAACCCGGCATTTCTTTCCGTATGTTTACAAGAACTATCATGTAACTGGGACCATGGCACATGAAATGTGAAGAAGCTGTGTCCACTCCAGAGATTCAGGCTGACTGGGCCACATACCTACAGTTGGTTATGCTTTAATGCTTGTTTTGAAAATGCAATTTGTTCTAGTGCTACTTATACGTCAGATAACAATTTGAGCATAATGCAAATATTTATTTCATCACAAGAAACATTAAGTGAAAGCAGAAATCTAGACCCCCATGAAGTGACTGCACAGCGGTAAATAAAGAACAAATTGGCCACGTAGTGTTCCACTGTGTAAGTGGAACCACAGCTTTTTTATCCACTCATCTACTGATGGGCACTTGGGCTGTTTCTGGATCCTGTGCAACAGCATGGATGGACCTGATGATTACTATGCTAAGTGAAATAAGCCAGTCAGAGAAAGACAAGCACCATACGATTTCACTGATATGTGCAATCTGGTGAGCAAAATATATTGATGAACAAAATAGAAACAGAGGCATGGATGCATGGAACAGACTGACAGCTATCAGAGGGGAGAGGGTTCGGGATGAAAGAAGGTGAAGGAATTAGCCAATGTGTATGTATATATATATACACACACACACACACACACACACACACACACACACACACACCTTACCAAAATACATCATCACAGACAACAGTGTGATGATGGCCAGAGAGAAAAGTGGAGGTGGGTGGGGTGAGGGGAATGGGGATAGAAAGAAACATTGCTAGGTCAGAGGGGTGCATGGTGCAGTGGGCAGATGGTTTGTTGGTGGTACACTTGAAACCTGTATGGGTTTGTGAACCAATGTCACCCAATAAATCCAATGAAAATAGAGAGACAAAAATTTCAAAAAATACTAATCTGGACAGAATCAAGGAGAGAGATCTTATTTAAAGGTTTACTGTAAGGAGTAGATACGGGAAGAAGGGAGAAGTACAGTTGCAGTTGGGAGAATGCTCACACCATGGGATTTGCAAGCCTCTCAAGGGTCAGGCAAATGAGTTTTACTTTTGTGGAGAGAAATAATCAAGGCCAGGAAGAAGCGGGTGTGAGAAGAAGGATAAAAAGTTGGTATGATAGCAGTCGCTCAGAGAATGTCAGCCAACTCTCAGGAGGACCCTAAGGGTGAGCTGTATGCAGGCTCAGGTTGAGGCTGGGCCAAAGCTCAAGGGCCTGGGTAAAGGAGGAAATCTTAAGCCAAAGTTTAGTCGGCAAGAATTGTTTTTCTGCATCAGTGGGACAAAACAGTCCAACTACTCATTAGAGATGCAAAGAATGGGACTTTGAAGGGTCTGCATTGGTCCTTCCGCTAGATTAACAAGGAGGCCATCAGGAGTCTTATCTGAGACCTGTGGGACATGAGCTGTTTCTGGGACACAAAAAGAAGTGTTTTGCAGAATCACAGGTCTCTGTTAAATTCCACATTGTAGGTAGGAATGCGCAAACACACACATGCATACAGTTCCGACATGACCAGCCCCTCAGTTCTCCATGTGCATTCCGAGCCCCCCCCATGTGACAACCGTCTCTCTGATCTCAGACACCTTCCTCCCACCACTTCACTGAAACTCGTAGCTATAACTCTTCCACAAGCAAACTTCATGTTTTTCTCACGATAAGGTGCCATATTTATTGTGGTATTTATGAATTTCTTAACCATGTAAGACTGTGCTACCATTTTGATTATGTCTCTTTCTTTCTTTCTTTCTTTCTTTCTTTCTTTCTTTCTTTCTTTCTTTCTTTCTTTCTTTCTTTTTTAACTGGGTCACTGACAAAGTTTTTGAGTGTGGTGCCGTAAGTGCACTTTCCCCACGAGCCCTGTTTTGTTTTTGTTTCCTTTAACTGCACTGTTTTATGCAGCACGGGGTTTTCTGGAGCGCGCATGTTGTCATAGCAGAATAACAGGCTGGCAACGGGGCAATGGGGCACAAACCCAGGGACGCTGGTTTCTCTATATTTTCTGTGGTGTGTTTTCCGAGGCGTCGTGCTCCACGGCGCCATGAAGGCTTTGTGTCCACCACAGGGGTACCCAGTGGAGGTGGGGTGCAGGGTTGAGAGCCAGCACTGCTTTGCTCGCCAAGCCCATGGCACTGTCCGCCCAGTGGCGGCTCCTGTTCCTAACTGGCACACCAAGGAGGACAGAGTTTTAATTGGACTTGAAATTGGACTGAGTCAATTGAACAAACTGGATTGTATATTAAACACCAAAATGGGACTCTACTAACAACCTAACACAGTGCTTCCAAACCTCATAAAAAAAAGATATTTATTGAACTCTCATGGCTCGAGGCCATCAGCCAAGACCTCTGACAGCCCTAGGTCCCACCCAGGCTGCTCTGAGGGCTCGGGGGGTCCCTATGTCCCTGCACCTTCAGAGTCCAGGGTGCCACAGAGAGCTCAATTCACAGTAAAGGTGAAATGAGAACCTTACCAAAATACTATCATGGGCCACTATTCAATGGGAAGGGTGGGGGTGGGAAGGATATATGTATCAACTGAAGCACCCACTGAGAAAGATAAAGCTCTTCTCTAATAAAGTGACCTCACATGCCAATGTCTCCAGGACAGTCCCGGTTAATGTACCGGTCGGTACCTCCTTTTATTCATGAAAGGGTCCCACTTACACTACTTATATTCCAAAAAGTTGAGACGACCAGTAAATATTGAGTGAAAAAGCCTGTGGTATAATAATAAATATATAGTCAGAGAATGTCTGGTTTCTAGCATGGAGATCTTAAAACCCTTGCCATTTCTAAAGTGATAAGAGCATCTTTGTTAGTCAAGATGAGCCTTTTTCAACCATACCTGACTTATGCTAATAAGGTGACTCTTGGTGGGCCCCTAGATAGTTTTTTTTTTTTTTTAAAGGGTAACTGCTACATTTTTTTTTATTATTATTCATTTTAGAGAGGAGACACAGAGTGAGAGAGAGAGAGAGAAAGAGAGAGAAAGGGGGGAGGAGCTGGAAGCTCAACTCCCATATGTGCCTTGACCAGACCAGTGCAGGGTTTTGAACTGGCGACCTCAGTGTTCCCAGGTCGACGCTTTATCCACTGCGCTACCACAGGTCAGGCCCCTAGATAGTTTTAAGATAAGGACTGGTCCCCAGAGAAACCAACCGTGTGATTTCAAGGTTGGAATGTTCAGCCTCACCCCGCCTCTGGGGAGTGCAGAAGGGTTGGAGATTGAGTTCAATCACCAATGACCAATGACTTAATCAATCATGACTACATAATGAAATCAATATGAAAACTTTCAAACACTGAAGTTTGGGAAGTTTCGGGATTGACACAGGTATGCACGTGCCAGGAAGGTGGCTGTATCCATCTCCATGGGGACACAGGCCCCTGCACTTTGGACCCTTCAAGACCTCACATCTGTACCTCTTATCTGACTGTTTATTTGTATCCTTTACAATACACAGGAATTGTAAGTACAGCATTTTCCTCAGTTCCGTAAGTCCTTATAGCAAATTAGGACCTCCAAGTATGTAGCCACTTTAGACAGAAGTAAGTGGGGTTAGACTGGGTTCCTGGGACTGGTGACTAGCATCACCAGGGAGGCAATCACATGGGACTGAGCCCTGAAACCTGTGGAGTCTAGCTCTGGGTAGTTAGCGTCAGAATAAGATTGAAATGATGGACCCTGGGATGGTGTCATAGATTCAGACATAGTTCTCTCAAGACCTAATTATGGACTGACCAGGTGGTGGTGCAGTGGATAGAATGTCGACCTGGGATCCTGAAGACCCATGTTCAAACCCCGAGGTTGCTGGCTTGAGTGTGGGCTCATTCAACTTGAGGACAAGGTCATTAGCTTGAGCACAGGGTCGTTGGCTTGAGCATGGGATCATAGACATGACCCCATGGTCACTGGTTTGAACCCAAAGGTCACTGGCTTGAAGACCAAGGTTGCTGGCTTGAGCCCAAGGTTGCTGGCTTGAGCAAGGGGTCACTGGCTCGGTTGAAGCCCCCTGGTCTGGGCACATATGAGAAAGCAATCAATGAACAACTAAAGTGAAGCAATTATGAGTTGATGCTACTCATTTCTCTCCCTTCCAGTCTGTCTATCCCTTTCTCTGTGTGTCTCTTTCTCGCTAAGAAAAAAAAAACAACGACCTAATTATGGCCCCCTCTAGAAGACCTAAACACCCAGACAAATGGTTTGGGACAGATATAAGTAGCAGATGCCAGACTAAGTATGGTCCTTCTCCCTTGACAATGCAGGTGGTGATCTTGGGCCACAGGCCTCCTGCTTCCTCGCCTGTGATGCATCAGAGCCGTGTGCTCTGTGTGGAGGTGTGGACACCTTCTTTTTCTCCCAGAAAGTGGAAACTCACGTTCACATTCCTGGCACTCTCTACCTGGTCACACCTCGCTGTGCCATTTCTTAACGCTTTTCTTTTTCCTCCGCTCAGGGAGTAGGTGAGTCTAGCAAGGCAGCTGGCCTAACGGATGTCCAGCTGTGCAACAAAATGCCAGTGTTCTCCCTGCAGACACCCCAATAGGAGCCTGAGGGAGGAAGAGGGGGCCCCCTTGCCTGAACACTACACTATCCACAAGGCCAGCAACCCCCACGTCTTTCTGTCCCCTTTTGTATCTCCTGGGAATGGTGTGGATCAACCTCATCTCTTCTCAAGACTTGTGGGAACATACAGGAACTATTACAGCAAGTGACCTGGTTAACACATCGGCCACAGGGCCCTACTGCGTAGAGGGAGGAGGGTTGATTCTGAGGCTATCCAGTCTTCTGTTCATAAGCCCACACGAGACGCCCCAGGGGCCTCCTAGAAACATTAGGGGGGACATCACTGGGCTCTGGGTCTTGCATTAAAATTTGAATTATCCACTTATTCATATACATCTTTGTGTATTTTTTTTTAGTTTTTTTTTATTTTTTAATTTTTATTTTATTCATTTTAGAGAGGAGACACAGAGTGAGAGAGAGACAGAGAAAGAGAGAGAAAGGGGGGAGGAGCTGGAAGCTCAACTCCCATATGTGCCTTGACCAGACCAGTGCAGGGTTTTGAACTGGCGACTTTAGTGTTCCCAGGTCGACGTTTTATCCACTGCGCCACCACAGGTCAGGCCCACATCTTTGTGTATTGATTCAACAGATATTTATTGAGCACTTGCCTGGTGTTGGGCACTGGCAATTTTAGTTTAATCCCCAAAAAAGGGCCATCTTTTTCACCTAGCCCACGGCCACCACCTACTTCAAGCTTTCCTCCATCCCTTCCCTCACTCCACCTAGAGTAGATCACTTCTTCCATTGAGCCCTGGTGATGGACCAAGTCCATATCCTTATTAGACACCCAAGACTGTTCAACGTGCATCACTTAGGAACGATTTTGGCTACAAGTGATTGAAAACCCATCCAGCAGTGGCTTAAATCAAACAGGTTCTTATTATCTCACTTGATAAGAAGACAAAGATCCCAAAAATCCAGGGCCAGTCAGAGGTCCAATGAGATCACTCAAGAGCCCAGTCTCTTTCTACTCTTTGGTTCCTCCTTCTTAAATTGTTAGTTTCGTCATTTTCACACTAGTCATTTTAATGTCACAGATGGCCATGGCAGTTAGTCAGGAACCCTCATACCAACCTCCCAGAGAAGAAAGAAGGGGCATAAGTAAAAGGTTTCTTATTCTGAGGCTCTCTCTTTTTTCTAGGAATTGAGGGCCCCTAGCAGACTTCCCCTTCGGACTCCTTGGCCAGAACTGGGGCCAGAAACACTCACAAAGAAGCACAGGATTACCAGGGCTGCCTTAAACGCATGGTGACTCGTCCTGGGGCTGAAGGAGGGATCTCTGCCTTTACACATCCCAGAGGGTGGAGAAAGGATGTTGGGCTCTGAAGCCAACCTACTTTGGCCACCTGTTTTTCTGCTGGTCAGTTCCTAGGTACATCTGCATCTCCAGTGGCTGCGACCTTCCTGCAGATGTCTCTTCTCTCTCCCAGGAGTATTGCGCTTCCCATAAGGAGCTGGACAGCACTCGATAAATGTTTCCTGAATAAATAACAACCAAAAAAAAAGGTTTAGTTTTATGGAGGTTATGGGGAAGGGAGAGAATTTGGAAGAAATGTGTCTCATAATCAATCAATAAATTGAGCCCATAGATCAAGAATTCTTTCCTAGGAGCCCATGACTGGTAAAACATTTTGTACAAATGTGTATATAAATTTTGGGTAGGATGTGTTCCTGGTTTATATCAAATTGTGAAAGGTTCTGTAACTCCCAAACACTTGAAAACCCCATATCAAATGGCCTGGGACAACCCTCTCCAATTATCCCTGGGCAAACCAGGAGACAGCGTCCTGTAGTGAATTGTAACCTAACTGGGCGAAGCACCCAGCACCCCTGATTCCCAGGACTTCTCCTCACATGAATGTAGACGCCATAGGTTCTATTTTTAAGAGGCCAGTCCAAAGGGTGTTATTATTCTGTCTGCCAGCAGAGCCTGGAAAGAGTCTCTCATAATGACTCAGCCCTGTCCTCCCCTGCACAATGGTCTGTGGGTTCCATCACTCACTGTTGCCAACACACTGGCCTGGGTGCTTGTGTAGAAATATGGAATGCTGGAGACATGATTAGAGGAAGGAGCTGGGTGGAGTTAGAGTGGGTCCCCAACCATCCACAGTCACCCCACTTTGGGCGAGAGAAAGGAAGTTTACTTATAGATGCTAGAGCATGGTGAGCTACCTGTTAAATTCCAAGTGGTTTATGCATAGCTGAAAGCATGTATATAGGGGAGCTGAGAGAGGCCCTTGGCCTGCCTCCCTCAGTGGGCAGCTCTTCCCTCTTACCCAGATGGAGAGAGCTTGGCTTAGGAGGGTGAGTGAGCTAGATGGAGAATAGGACCCCACTCCCATAATTCAGAGGGTGCAAGACCAGGACCAGGATAGTTTCACGGTTTAGTCTCCCTGGTTTGCATCCTGGTTAAGCCCTGGACTTGCTGTGTGATCTTGGGAAATCCATTTGGCCTCTCTGGTTTTGGTTTTTGTTGATTTCCTTAATTAGAAAATTATAGGTTTGCACAATATCGGTGGTTGTGTTCTGATTACACAAAGGTAACTCTGGGCAGTTCTCAGAGGCAGGAGGTTCCAGTGAGGGACATTGGCGGCCACGAGGAGAGGCACTTTGGGGGACTAAAGGGAGGCAGGCCTCCAGTAAGAGGAAGGAGAAGGACCCTGGCCTCTGGATATCTCATACTTTTGATTCTCCAACATGGCTGCCCTTTCGAATTGGAGAGCTTTGTAAATATCAGGATTGCGTTCCCTAGACCTACCAATTCCGAATCTTGCAGGGCATGGGGACAGGAACAGGTATTGGAGATCAAGGTCTGTGCCGACACAGTGTGCTGCCCACAATTGCACATGTTAATTACAGGAGGCTGTCTCCACTTCAAAGAGAGAGAATAAACAGCCTTCAAAGCCAGGAATCTCTGAAAGCAATGGGGTCCAGACTTCAGCATGTCCTCAAGAACAGCAGCTCTCTTGTCTCCAGCTGCTTTGAGCACATTCAGTTCACACACATCTGTTGCCCTGTGCTTCCAGTGTCCTCTGAGAGGCATCATATCCAAAGCCACAAGTCTAACAAGATCTTGAGTGGAAATATTACTATCGTTTAGCTGGTGACAGACACAATACCAAGAACAGTGTCCCTATTATCACTGGAGAAAAACATTGAATGGGTTTTTGAATAACTGCGGAGTGGCTCACACAGTGAACAGGAATTCATTATCAAACTTGGCTCGCTCCCTTCAGACTTGCCTTTGGCACTATTGGTTTCTGAAACTTGCATTCCTGGATGGAGGACGTGTCTGCAGATAGCAGGCCACTGAGGTCAGCGTGGGGAAGGAAAGGGTTTAGAAGCGGCTCGGTGGTGGTTGCCTCGAAAAAAACAGATGTTGTTTATTTACAGTGGCAATCTTTAGTGGTTTCAGAAAAAAGGAAATTTACCAGTGTGACGGGAAGAGTCAAGAGTTCTATCTGATTCAATGTCATAAGGATTCTTTCTCCAGCTTCTGGTTCTTCTTTCCTCTGTGGGGGCCTCTTTGTTGGCCAGGTCCTCCCAGTACGGGCAATCCCAGGCACCAGGGTGGCAACTTCCCTGACTGGTCAAAGCTGAATTGGGAGACAGAGAGGTTGAGCTTTACCCTTGTGCCTCTAGAACCTGATTCCAGTTTCTCAGCAAAAGCGGCGAATCTTTTAGAAGAGGATAATGCATGCAAAGAAGGCCTGCAGGAACTTACCCCCAGACCCTCCCAGAGAAGACTGAGGACTCATCTGCCCTGTTAGCAGCTAAGTTGCCTTCTTCACTTAGTTCATTTTCCCTAGCTAATTGGATTCTTGCTTCTAGTCTATGTCTTAACATTCATACCTAACTCTGACCATGTCCCTTTCCAGCTGAGAACCCTTCAATGGCAACCCATGATACCCAGAATGATAGTTCAGCTCCTTATCCTGAAATCCAGGGACCTTTATGATATGGCCCTTGCCTGCTTGTCTAGCTTCATTGCTTGCTGTCAAATCCCTCTCCTTGAATGAGCTGCCCTTAATTGCATTGTATCATATACTTTAGTACTACTCTGAATTATTTGGAATCTTAGGAATATTGAGCCTCTTCTTTGCCAATACTCTTATTTCTTCCTAGTCTGCCCTCCTTGCTCTAACTGAGAGTAAGCTTTCATGTCACCACCTCCGTGAAGCCTTCCCTCATCTCCCAACTCCTTTCCCAGCCAGGTTAGGATGCCCTCACGCTGCTCTTGTGGGCACTCAGTACTTTCTTGGCTATACTGACTATTATACTTGTGTTGAAGACATAATTTTTTTTAATGTCTGTTTTCAACTGAAGTATGTGATCTCTTAGAGGGCAGAGATTTGGACTTTGTTTCCTCTTCTAATCCCAGTGCCTGGCACAGAGCCTGGCAAGCAGTTGGCATGCAGCTAGTGTTTATTAGATGGATAAACGTCTGTTCATTACTTTTTAGACAGGTTTGAAAAGCAGAATATAAACCTTAAAAGTCAAATAACACATTGGGGAAAAAAAACCCAACAGTTGTTATATATATAAAATATATATATACACTGTATATATAATATGATTAAGAGTTACTATATCTATAATTATATTGTTAAATATATTTATATTAAACATCTTTTATAAGCCAATAAAGAAAATCGTAACCTCCTCAAAACAAGCTAAAAACACGAACACAGAAAGATAAACACAACATGGCCAATAAATAGAGGGAACAATTGTCCAACAGAGCCTTACAAATGAAACATTATATCACTTCAGGTTTCATATAAGTCAATGTAAATAATGGTAATCCTTGGCTTCAGTGAGGTTGTGAGGAGAGGGGCACATTCATTCACAGCTGGTGAAATATTCCTGAGCTCATTTCTACAATATGTCCTAAAATTCTTTTAGATGTACAGGCTCTGCTCATCAACTATTCCACTTCTAGAATTCTTATTCCAAAAAGTTAGCAGTAACACACACATCTTCACATACAGCTGCCGTTAGTCCCTCATTATTTTCTGATTGATTGCCCTGCCTTGAAGACCAGACTGCCAATACCATCATAGGACTTAACAGTATCTTACCGCTCATTTAGGGGCAGAGCAGAAAATCCTCTGGTTTGGTGGTGATTTGATTGTTGGCGACCAGCCTACGGGAGGCCGCCCTGGAGTTGCTGTAATAAAGCTGGTTACAATTTGCATAGGGTTCACAAGTTTATCGTCTACTGCGCCAGTTGGAAAATGCCCAGTAATTACTAGAAAGACCAGCTTGGGAACGGAATCCTGGCTTGTCCAATGGAAAGGGCAAGTATTTATTGGACAACTTCTAGGAGCCAAGAAGTTACTGATATGACCTCATTTTATCTCTTGTCGGGCAGCCATGATGATAACTGATGGGAAAGCTAAGATACAGCGTAACGAGAAACATGAGGATGTGAACCCAGTACACCTCACTTCAAAGCCCGTGAAAAGTTTCACAGGAGCACCGCAGACTGGGCTTGGAGAACTTTGCACTTGGACATGCCATTGGTTGTTTAAGCAAAGGAGTCAGAGCACAGCTATTCTGGTTGCTCTTCATTAAATTGCATTGAGTGAAATAATTATATGACACCCACATTCAGTAGCCTCAAATCTTTCCCCAGGCAAATAATAATAACCTATCATTCAAATGGGAGGAAAACAATCTGATTTCGGGCAGGACAAAGTGAAACAGGCTACGGAATGGATTCATACTTAGTGCAATTTCCTTTAAGCAAATTCTCAATTAGGGTACCGGCACACGTTGTGATAATTGATTGAGGACAGACTGCCCTGTTCTGGCAGCTTGTAAGTTCCTCTAAAATGATTCTTTTTTTCACATTATGTACAATAAACACAAGCTCCATTGCATTTGCATTCCCGTCAGAAGAAAATAATGATTATTTGGCTGATGTTTCCATGTCTCCTGTGAAGCCCCATGCATTGGATTTTCATGACTTACAGGAACCCTGCGATATGTATAGAAGACCTGGACTGGGACCTATGACCAAGGTCAAGCAGCAAAGCAGAGGAACCCCAAAAATATCAGTTAGTTAAAAATGACTCACTGAGTTTTTCTGTTTGTACAACAGTCACTGTTGTTTTGGGGGGGATTGGTTCAATTTTCAGTTAAACTTTTTAGAAAATATTTAGATTTGGTTTGTTGAAGGGTCAACAAATACATAAAGTTTAATTTAGATTTTGTTTGTTTTTTATTTATTTATATTTTAAGAGAGAGGTGGGGGAGAAAGTAGGAAGCATCACCTTGTAGCAGCTTGTTGTATGTGCCTTGAGGGGGCAAGCCTGGGGTTTCAAACCTCAGCTGTCCAGGTTTATCCACTGAGCCACCACAGGCAATGTTAAGCTTTCTTTCTCTCTCTTTCTTTCTCTCCCTCCCTCCCTCCCTCCTTTCCTTCCTTCCTTCCTTCCTTCCTTCCTTCCTTCCTTCCTTTCTTCCTTCCTTCCCTCCTTCCTTCCTTCTTTCCTTCCTTCCCTTTTCTTTCCTTGCTTCAAGTTCAAATACAAAGCTTCGAATAAAGCAAAGGTAGGATGAAATATAAATTTATGCCCAGACATACACATAGCAATATAGCCAAGGGATATCATTTAACCATTTATAATAAAAACCAAATTATACCACTCACATCAGCTGTCTCATTTTATCTTCTTGGTATTCCTGCTTATCACCATTATATAAATGAAGAGTTTATCTTAAAAAATAGTTTACTGGCCCTGGCCAGGTAGCTCATTTGGTTAGAGCATTGTCCTGATACACCAAATTTGTAGCTTTGATCCCTGGTCAGGGCACATACAAGAATCAACCAATACGTGAAATGGCCAATCTCCATGTTTCTCTCCCTTTCTCTGTCTCTCCCTTTCTCTCTAAAATCAATCGTTAAATGACTTGTGGTTGATCCAATACTTATTCAGTGGTTCTCAGTCCTGTGTGAGAAGATGCCTTTGAATACTGGAGTTTGGGACAGGCCACTTGGAAGGATTAACAGATTCCCAATGATGAAATAAAGGAAGCAATATGTATGGTGGATGGCCGCCAGAGTGAGAGAACAGATTCAAGCATCATTAAAGGAGGCAGGTCACACTATTTCCTGGAATGAACCACCCCTTAAATTGTGCCCCTGCCGAGTAAGCTTCGTTAGTGCTTGACCATGCTCCTTAGATATTCTAACCCTGAGTTAGCCAAAACAGTAGCCACTGGCTACAAATGTGGCCATTCTGTTATTGAGATGTGCTGTGATTATAAAATACACACAGTATTTTGAAAAAGTTAGTGTGAGAGAAAGAATGTAAAATATCTCAAAAATCACTTTTTTTCTATCAATTACATGTTGAAATAACGTTATGGCTATATTGGGTTAAATAAGATATATTATTAAAATTAATTTCACCTGTTTCTTTCTACATATATTAATATGGTGAGAATATATATATATTAAATGACATATGTAGTTCACATTACATTTCTATTGGACCAAGCTGCTCTGGAGACCAAGCTCTCCCATGTTCCAGAAAATACTCAACACCTCGTTGGAGCTGGCTTCATAGTACCCTTCGCTTCTTACCTCGTAACAGGGCAATGCAAGAGGTGTGATTCCTGAAGATCTCGCGTGATTCAAGTCAGATCCTGACCAAGAAAAATGAGTACTTAGGTTTCCCTGCCGAAGAGGCACAGGCATGAATCGACAGTGTAAACCCAGGATGCAATTCATTCTGGCTCCTCTAGTTTTTCATCATGCATTTTCTTTTCAGTTTGAGAGAATCTGCATTATTTCATATTTTGCACACAGAATGAAAGCTTAATCAGTACGTTGTGCATCACAACATCTGTAGTTCACAAAATTCAGGTTTACATTAAGCGAGAGCAGGAAGATGTGTGACCTGCTCTGTCCTGCGTCTCACAATCACTCCATGGGCCAGCCACAGCTTTACTCAGCCCTAACAGAAAACTTTTACACAGTGATCAAAGCTTTGCTCTACATGTAGAGACAGACAGTCAAGTGGATGAGAAATGCTGAATTCATCAAGACAGGACAGTGCAGCCTGACCAGGCGGTGGCACAGGGGATAGAGCATCGGACTGGGATGCGGAAGACACAGGTTGGAGACCCTGAGGTCGCCAGCTTGAGCGCGGGCCCATCTGGCTTGAGCAAAGTTCACCAGCTTGGACCCAAGGTCACTGGCTTAAGCAAGGGGTTACTCAGTCTGCTGAAGGCCCACGGTCAAAGCACATATGAGAAAGCAATCAATGAACAATTAAGGTGTCGCAACGAAAAACTGATGAGTGATGCTTCTCATCTTTCTCCGTTCCTGTCTGTCTGTTTCTATCTACCCCTCTCTCTGACTCCCTTTCTCTGAAAAAAAAAAAAAAAAAGATGAGACAGTGCAGAGATCCCTCCTCACCCATAACTTCACATATAACAGCACCAGTGTTATATCTCCAGATCAATAAGGGACCTCAGAAGTTGTTCAGGCTGGCCCCCACCCTGTACAGGACTCTCCTTTACATAATTCTTTTTCTTCTTCTTTTTTAAATGAGAGGAGAGGAGATAGACTCCTGCATGCACCCCGACCAGGATCCACCCAGCAGCCCGCATCTGGGGCTGATGCTCTGCCTATCTGGGACCATGCTTGAAACCGAGTTATTTTTAGTAGCTGAGGCAGAGGCTCCACGGAGACATCCTCAGCACCTGGGGCCAATGTGCTTACATCAATCAAGCCATGGCTGCAGGAGAAAAAGTTGTTGGGGGTTGGGGGTGGGGAGAAGCAGATGGTCGCTTCTGTGTGACCTGACTGGGAATCGAACCTGGGAGATTCACACACCCAGCTGACGCTCTACCACTGAGCCAACCAGCCAGGGCTCATAATTCTTGATAGCAACCATCTGGTCTCTGCTGACCTTTCCCTCTTTAATAGAAAGCCCTTTCCCACTCCAAGAACCCTGATGCCTAGGGTGGGTTTTGATTTGTTTTGTTTCAATACCTCTCTGTATGTAGTTCATGCTGGTTCTGAAAAAATGGTCAGATGTTCATTCTACTGTGACCTAAATGAGATTCAGAATTCAAAGAGACATCCCTCCCCTACACAAGGATGAGTTTGAATGCAGGCTAGATGTGATGTTTTTGGTTATGCCTCATAACCAATTTCAGCATCAGCCAACTCATCTAAAAACAGGAGTGAGGAGTGAGAAGATAGCTTAATGAGTTACTATGAAGGCAGGAGAGCAGAAAGGGCTCTCTAGTGCTGCATGCATGCATGCATGCATGCTGGTCTGTCTGATTCAGTGTGCCTGTTTCTTTAAAACAGGCTTCCTTCCACGTGCCTAGCAAGCTCTTACTTTCACAAAGATGTATTGGCAATTACTCACAGCCTCGAACTGTCTTAGGCATTTACAAATTGATTTGTTCCCACATTTCCAGGTATAGAGATAAGCAGCTGAATGACGATCCATGGGTGAGGACTGGGAGTCCAGGCTGGGTTTTGTGAGAGAGAGAAGTATGGAATGAGAAGGTGGCTCAGAATCCCAGGGGGAGAGCAGTGGCTGTCATGGTGTCTACAGAATTCAAGTAAATAGTAAATACTCACAGAGTGGGACAGAGAGAGCACCTGATTTGGAGTGAAACAGACTTGGGTATAAATTCCAGCTCTGTCACTTATGAGCTATTGTGATCTTGGAGAAGTCACATTCATCTCTTTCCCTCTTTTTCATCTATAAAATGGGAATAATATCAACTTTGCAGTAGGAAGTGGTGCTTAAGTGTGTAGCATCTGGAGCCAGACTGGGATTTATTAGCTGTATAACCTTTGGAAATGTGTTTTGGAACAGATTTATGGAGGTATGATTAAATGATTAAAGTGTACAGTGTTGTAACTTTTGACATATGTAAATATGTGTGAAACTATCACCACAAGCAAAGTGCAGTAATGAACACATCTGTTAACTTCCAAAAGTTTCCTCCTGCTCCTCCCAGTTACCATCTTCCCCAGAAATCCACTATTCTGCTCTCTGTTCTAACACATTAGTTTATGTTTTCTTGGCTTAGTTTTGGATAGTTTCTATAGCTGTATTGTCAACTTTACTAATCTTCTCTGATGGCTAACATGCCATGAATCTCATCTGATATATATATATATCTGACATGGTAGTTTTCATCCCTACAACTGTAATTTAGGAGTTTTGTTTTTAAAAATATATTATTTGGCCTTGGCTGGTTGGTTCAGTGGTAGAGCATTGGCCTGGCATGTGGATGTCCCAGGTTCAACACCTAGTCAGGGCACAGAGGAAAAGTGACCATCTGCTTCTCCACCCTTCCCCCTACCCCTTTTATTCTCTCCTCCTCCTCCTCCTCCTGCAGTCATAGCTCAATTGATCTGAGCAAGTTGGCCCTAGACACTGAGGATGGCTTCCTGGCCTCCACCTCAGGTGCTAAAAATAGCTTGGTTGCCAAGCAACGGAGCCCTCAGATGGGCAGAGCATTGTCCCATTGAGAATTTTCAGGGTGGGTCCCAGTGGGGGCAAGTGCAAGAGTCTGTCTCTCTGACTCCTCTGCTCTTACTTAATGAAAAAAATTAAAAAATTCTTTGCCTCTATTTAACATGTCTATTTTTTCCTCTACCTTCCAGGCACAAGGAATAAAGTTATAAAGATTGCTCTAAGGTCCTTATTTATGAATTCTCGTATCTAGGTCATTTCTGGATCAGACTTGATTCATTTTTCTCTTTCTTTTTGTTGCTTTTGCATGCCTAACCATTTATTTATTAGATGCCAGACATGTAAATTTTACCTTGTTGTATGCTGGACATTGTTGTATTAAACAAACAAATAAATAAATTTGAATAAGGATCATTGTAATTTAGTACACTTGTAACCAGAAACAATAAAATGTATATATTTTTAACTTTTTACACATTGAGCCCATCCATTTAAACATTTTTATCTGGCCAGTTCATAGTTAAGTTGTTTTTTTTTTTTATATACAGGGACAGAGAGAGAGTCAGAGAGAGCGATAGACAGGGACAGACAGACAGGAACGGAGAGAGATGAGAAGCATCAATCATCAGTTTTTCGTTGTGACACCATAGTTGTTCATTGATTGCTTCTTCACATGTGCCTTGACCACGGGCCTTCAGCAGACCGAGCAACCCCTTGCTGGAGCCAGCGACCTTGGGTTCAAGCCGACGAACATTTTGCTCAAGCCAGATGGGCCCACGCTCAAGCTGGCGAGCTCGGGGTCTCGAACTTGGGTCTTCCGCATCCCAGTCCGACGCTCCATCCACTGTGCCACCGCCTGGTCAGGCCATAGTTAAGTATTTTTAAAATATATTTTGAGTTGTTTTTCTTGGCAGTAGTTCAGTTACTTGGGAACAGTTTGATCTTTCCACAGCTTTCTTTTAAGCTTTGTTAGGCATGACTAGAGCAGTACCTAGTCTGGTTTTAATTTTCCCCACTAATGAGGCAATGCCTTCTTGGTCCTTTAAATGATGCGCCCCAAATTATGAGAGTTTTCCATTCTGGCTGTTGAGAACAGGCGCCATTCATTCCCAGCCCAGTGTGAACTTTCAGCAATGTCCCTTCTAATTTTCTCAGGTTGTTTTCTTCCCCTCACTTTTCACAGTTTCCTCCCATTCATGCACTGGTCAGAAAACTGAATACTGGGGAGTGAACCTCAGCAGAACTCCAGAGTTCTCTCTCTGGTCCTCTACTCTACAAACGTTAGCCACCTTGACTTCCTTGGACTCCCAGTTCTGCATCCTCTGCTCAAAGAGTATGCTGGGCTCTGCCTGGACTGCTCCATCCCCCCGTGGACTGAAAAGTTTCTCCAGGTAGTAAGCTGGAGCCTGCCAGAGACTCACCTGCTGTCCTTCGTTGATTGATATCCAACATCTTGAGGGCTGCTGTTTGGTTTTTCTCATTCATTTCAGCAAAGAAAGTACATTTGATCCTTGTTTTTTCACTTTGGCCAGAAGTAGAAGCCAGGGAAGTTACTTAAATTCTCTACGACTCAATCTCTTCACCTATAAAATGAGAAGAAGAATAATACCCATGTCACGGGGTTGTTGCAAGGATTAAATGCATTAATACTTATACCTACGACACATGAATTGCTCAATACATAGAAGCTATCATTGTTGTTATCATCATTATTATTATTATCATACAGGTATATGGATGGATTTCTAGGATCTGCCAAACTTCTGAATTTTCAGTCCCAAGCACAGTACCTGACACTTCACTATTATTTAATGTTTGGACTTTTACTGCTCTGTCCCTTCCAGCAGATCTCCATCCATCCTCTTACTTCAGTGCCAGCTAACAATGACCTTTGAGATCTGTAACAGCCATAATTTCTATGCCTCAGAGATATAATTGACATTCTCATTGAAAAAAATTAGCATTTTCAGCAAACATATTTCAATCTAGATTTATTATGCTCCCTAAATGAATGTAACAAGGGTACGTATTCTGAAGAGCAAACCAGAGTTTAATTCATATGAGTCTTGAGGTCAGTCTCAGAGTCAGCTAGAGGAATTCAAGGTAGGAAAAAAGAGCTTATTCCAATCCTTCTCAGACTAACCGTATGTCCAAATGAGATAGAGAACTTGTATTTTTTTTAAAAAGGCAAGAAATATATTTGGGCTATGCACTTGAAACAAAGGAAATAGGAACCCTAGCTCTTTTAACTCCAACTCCTGGCCTTCAGACATCTTCCCTGATGTTCATGTGGATGGCATCAGATGAGATGTTTATCACCCTTCACGGACCAGACATCTGATGGGGTCCTCCTGGAGGCTAGGGGAAAGCCAGTTGTTTGAAGCAGGTCATAATGTGTCACATGAACAAGTAGAATGTGTTCCACAGAAGCCTCAAAGAGTCTATATTTCAGTCTTCTTCTAAGACCTCTTCCTTCCCACAGCAGAAGTCCAGTCTGCTTCCCACTGTTGCACCCTGCCCATGTCGTACACAGACTTATGACTCAGGGGCTTATTATTGCCCAGCACTTTCTTAAGAAGCAAAAGCCCACTTATCCTGCTTTCACTTATTTTAAAAAAGTAGTTTTATTGTCATTAAGAACTAAAATTCTTGCCTGACCTGTGGTGGCGCAGTGGATAAAGCGTCGACCTGGGAACACTGAGGTCGCCAGTTCAAAATCCTGCACTGGTCTGGTCAAGGCACATATGGGAGTTGATGCTTACAGCTCCTCCCCCCTTTCTCTCTTTCTCTCTCTCTCCTCTCTAAAAATGAATAAAATAAAAAGAAATTTAAAAAAATTAAAAAAAAAAGAACTAAAATTCTTATGCCCCAATTAGTGTGACCACTGGTACACTCGTTTCCGATAATAACACTTGCAGTTCCATTACCAAACTGGCATTTGCATTCTTTTTTTTTTTTTTTAATCTCTGAAAGCCAGATCATCACAAACAGACTTTTCACAAATAGCAATACACTAAAAAGAACTAAGTCTGGTCCTGAAGGGGGTATGAAGGTTGATGGGGTATAAAATAATCCACAGTGTTGAGGAAGCGTGCCTGTATTTAAACATAGGGCCCCGATTTGGGGACTGAATTAATCCTTTCATTCAACAGTTGTTAAGAAAAGTTCTACAATAACCTTTTCTCAGAAGGCTGCAGTTCAATAGGAGATATAAGACAAGAAAGAAATAATTGGAACTCACGGTAAGAATTGCTTAGGGCTAGAAAGTTGTCTTGCATGGGGGTTAAGATTTAGAACTTTGGAGGCAGACCTGGGTTCACGTACTGGTTTAGACCTTGAACCTGCATGTCCTTGAGAAAGTCATTGTGTTTCCCATTAGTTTTCTCTTTTTGCAAAATAGGGATGAGAGAGCTGTTGCATGAATGAAACAAGTTTAGATATGTAAAGTACTGTTAGCTATTATGATTCATTATTTTTTCAGTCCAGAGGAGAAACCATACTAATAGATGGTTTCCTAGAGGTGGTGGCAGCCACTTGGTCGCTCCCTGGACCAGATTGAGGGTAGGCCTTTGGAAACTGGAACTTTCTGTTTCTCCCACCTGCAGGACAGATTTCGAAAAACATCCAGTGGCTCTGCTTTCATCTGGATGCCTGAGCAGATTCCATGTGGGATATATAAGCAAGTATCCATTGCTTTTCTTGCCTTATGCTCTTTTTCTTTTTTTTTAAGTAAGAGGAAGAAAGATAGTGAGACAGACTCCTGCATGAGCCATGACCAGGATCCACACAGCAACCCCTGTCTAGAGCCGATGCTCCAATTAACTGAGCTATTTTTAGTTCCTGAGGCTGATGCTCAGACATGTGAGCTATCCGCAGTGCCCCGGGCTAACACTCAAAACAATGCTGACAATCTAACCATTTAGTAAACCAGCCAGGTTCACCTTATGCTCTTGACAATCACATTGACCCCTGGAGTTTGAACTCTCATCTGAGATATTAAGATCTCATATTTCTGCCCAAAGCAGTCTGCCCCAAATGAAATGTTCCCCTTTTTCTGACTGCAAATTTATTTCTGGATGGCCTCATCCTCCCAGGGATTATAGTCAGAAACTTTACTAACATCCCTGATGCCTCCCTTTTCTCCTTTTTTAACCCCATATATTCACCATCTTGCCCATTCCACATCCTGGATATTGTACTTAGACGATTAAGGAAACATAAATTCTGGATTTATAAGAAATTTTCTAAACTGGTTCCTGCAACTTCTCCAACCTCATCTCTGGCCACTCCCACTGCCTATACTTGCCCAGAATTTATCATTCAGTGCCTTGACTTGTACTGTTTCCCTGTCTAAGAAGCCCTTCGACCTTTCTGGACCTGGATGCTTCCCAGTGCACAAGATACAGCTCAGGCACCACCTCACCTGGGAAGCCTTTCGTGAATCCTCAGGCTGTGCTTGTTGCCAATCACTGAGGAGCTCTTAAAAAGTTCTGGATGGAAAGTTCTGGATGATGAGAGGAGGGGAGGAGCGGGAATATGTCTGTGTGGTCAGCTTGCATGTCCACTTGCTCCCAGTCCTTCAGCTGGAAAGGATCCGGGAGGGTGGAGAAGAGGCCTTCCAAGGGGTTTTAAATGTCATCAATTTTAGTTTTAGTTCTCCCTTTACAATAACTCCTAAAGACTGAAGTCTGCAGGCAGAGCTGAATGCCTGCCTGGGAAATTCATTAATTTCAGTAGGCTGCTGTCTCCTTTCCACTTTTCAGTTACACTTGCAAGAGTTAAAAATCAACACTGAGCAAAATAGAAGCAATCAGATAAGCCCCAGTAGAAACCAGGAACATTTAAATAAATCCTTCTATTTGCAAGTTAGCTCCCAAGGGAGGAAAAAACATTGATGAGTTTGGTATTTATGGAGCTCTTTCATTCATTCAACCATGCATTCACTCATTTATTCACCTCCTCCCTCGGCACTGACAAGATCCCCTTGGTTACAAGTCAGAGAAACACAACTCAAGCTGTCTTAAGTCAGAGAGACAAAATTCTTTGGCTCGTATACATGTAAAGTCTAAGAGTTCTACTGGCTTCCCATACTGGGGGCTTGGGGCTTAAATTATGTCCCCAAGTGTCTGTCTTCCTTCTCTTTACCTTCTCTTTCTCTCTTTTCCTTTATTCCTCCTTCCACCTTTCATCTTCTCCTCTTTCAATCAGTCTTTCTCCTTGTGACAAGTAAAAGAGCCTCCAGCAGCCTTAAATTAGCAGTTTAGCAACCCAGGGCAGAGAGGTTGTCTGCCACTGGCTCCAACCCAAAAAGTCCCTGGGAGGACTCTGATCTGGCTCGTGTTGCATGCCCCTGCCTAAAACCAATTTCTGAGGCCAGAAGTTTGGAATAATCTGATTAGCTAGGCTGGGGACACATGGGAAGGGTGGAGAATGTGAGGGTCAAGTGCAGCCTCACCTAATTACAGACAGGGAACGTGGATAGGATACTGAAGAGACACAACTGACAGACTTCACCATCCCACCCATCTTTGCCTTATTCTCCCTTCCTCTCTCCCTTTCTCAACCGATTAATTCATTTATCCATTTATCCATCCATCCACCCACCACCCACCCATGTATTCGTCTACCTATCCATCCGTCCTATCCATCCATTTGTCCATCCAACAAGCTTTTTCTTTAGAACCTTTTCTATGCTTGCAATATATAGACACTTAGCTATAAGTTGTCTACCATAGAGATAAAGGACAGGATCAGGGCTTATCACAAACTTGACCCAAAGTAGGTGCTTGACCCAAAATAAGCATTCAAACAGAAAACGTGGTTTGGGTAAAAGGAGCTGTCCTGGGCTGAGCGCCTGAGCGTCTTGTGTTGCTCCCACCTCCCCTCATGACTGAATGGCACATCACCTCTTCCCTGGCGGCAGGAGAGCCAGGCACCGCCTGTCTAAGAGACTGGGGACCAAGGCAATTATTCTGAGCTGTCAAATGAATAGTTTGGAATGTGAGTCAGCAGGGAGATGTGATGAGATTTAAATAGTGATACGATATGCCAGGATGCTTTCGGGAGCCCTGGTCAGGGCACTAATAAGCCAGGGACTCCGTCCCTTGTTCCCTTTCTGTCTCTCAGGAGATGCTCCCAGGGAGGGAAGGACACATCACCCTGATCTCTTTCTGACTGCTCATTTTTTGCTGTTATTAAATCACTCATAAATCTTCTCTTGAGAGAGAAGGGGGGCAGAGAGAGAGAGAGAAGCGTCAATTCGTTATTCTACTTAGTTGTGCCATTGATTACTTCTCAAATGTGCACTGACTAGGTAGGGCTCAAACCCTGAACCCCCAATGTCGGGGTTCAAGCTGTTGCCCTTGGGCTCGAGCCAGCGACCCTGGGATCAGTGATCCTGCGTTCAAGGCCATGATCCTGACCCTGGCCCCTGGAGCCAGTGATCCCAGGATCAAACCTGTGACCTGGAGCTTGGGGAGGACGCTCTATACACTGTACCTCAGTCCAGAGCACTCTTCCTTCCTTCTTTCATTCATTCAACAAACACTGGTGAGGCAGATTATCTATGCCCCACCCAGATTCCTTCTCACTGTTTCTGTGCCTCACACCCCTCCTCAGGTGCATTTTTGCCTCCAGTACTTAGACCCGTGATGGTGAACCTATGACATCCGTGTCAGCACTGACACGCGTAGTCATTTTCGATGACACATGGCCACGTGCGGCTGCATACCAGAGAAGTATGGGGCCGATGCCAGGAAGGACGTTTTGTCCTCGGCTCCTCCTCGGTACAGTAGCTGAGTTTAAAACATTTGCTGTGGTGTAGACACTCTGTGCCGGAGGTCTGTAAGCCAAAACAACAGAACTCCGGCACAGAGCGTCTAGTTCTGGGACTTCCGGTTAGGCCGTTTTTCTCGAAGTGACACACTACCCGAGTTATGCTCGGTGTTTTGGCGAATTTTGACACACCAAGCTCAAAAGATTGCCCATCACTGCCTTAGACCCATGGTTCCTATAGGACAGGCATTGGGAATTTACATCCTCCCCCGCCCCCAGGGTGCCTCTAACCAGTGCCTGCCAATTGCAGGGGTCAGAAAGCCCCAGATCCCTGGCTCCTCATCAGAAAAACTGTGAGGTGTGACATACACTCCAGGGTCCCCAGCAGGATCAGGCTGAAGCTGCCCTCTGAGGGATTTCATCTGAAAGCATATCTTTGCCCAAAGGGCAAAGAATCCTGGAGAGAGAGGAGTGAAGCAACCGGGGCATAGAAGTTAAGGGGATGCCAACTCATAAGGTCATGAACTTCTCTGCACGTTTTGCACCCTGGGCGCCTCCCTGGGCTCCCCCAGCCTTGGCCCAGCTGGCTGGCCCTCCTCCTCTTCCCTCTGGGAAACCTGACCCAGGCCAGCTGAGTAAGTGCTGCGTGCTGGAAACTGGTCTGCGTGCACAGCAAGGAATAAGACATGGCTTCTGGTCTCTGAGAGCTCAGTCTGGTGGAACATTGTGGTCTTGGGCCCTCTGTCTGCAAACAGCCGTGCCACCTCTGGGTATGGCCCTAAGAAAAGCTGCCTGAGTGCTCAAATGACTGGCCTCAACTGCCTTGTTCCTCAAAGCTTCCCGAGGCCGCTGCCCTGAGAAGAGTCACAGCATCTGAAAAAATTAAACACACTTTTAAAAATAATTGACTGTGTACACTCACTTGCTGCAGACATCCATGGATTTGCATATTGTAAAGGCAAAGAGATTTGTTCTTAATGAACTTATTTACAGTATTTGGATTTGAAGTTTAGTTCAGGTCACCACAATGTCTCTGCACAGTTAGCGCATGAGGCCAGGGTGCTCTGAACTGTCCGTGCAAAGGAAGCACAAAGCCAACAGAAGGATTAAGTCTTGGAGTAAGTCCCAGGGATCTCCCCACATTCACCTGTAATGGGTTGAAGAGTGTCTCCCAAAATCCATGTGTACCTGGAACCACAGAAGCTAAACTTATTTGGAAATGGTCTTTGCAGATATAATTAAAGATCTAGAGATGAATTATCCTGGGTTTAGGGTGGGCCCTAGATCCAATCACTGGTGTCCTCATAAGAAGAAGAAAGAACACCATCAGGGACTAAGGGACAGAGCCATGTGAGGACTAAGGTAAAGATTGGAATGGGGCAGTTAGAAGTCAAGGCCAAGGACGTCTGGCAGCCACCCAAAGCTAGCAGAGGCAAGGAAGGATTCTTGCCTAGAACCTCCGGGGAGAGCATCCTCCTACTGACACCATGCTCTTGAACTCACAGTCTCCGGAACTGTACAAAAACAAGTTTCGGTTGTGCTAAAGTACCAAAGTGATGGTAATTTGTAATGGCAGTCCTAGGAAACTGATACAACCCAAAGCTTCTTAAAAGGGGACTTCAGCTTGACCAGGTGGTGGCGCAATGGATAGAGCGTCGGACTGGGATGTGGAGGACCCAGGTTCGAGACCCCGAGGTCACCAGCTTGAGCATGGGCTCATCTGCTTGAGCAAAAAGCTCGCCAGCTTGGACCCAAGGTCGCTGGCTCCAGCAAGGGGTTACTCGGTCTGCTGAAGGCCCGCGGTCAAGGCACATATGAGAAAGCAATCAATGAACAACTGTGGTGTCGCAACGAAAAACTGATGATTGATGCTTCTCATCTCTCTCCGTTCTTGTCTGTCTGTCCCTGTCTATCCTTCTCTCTGTCCCTGTAAAAGAAAAACTGGGGGGGGGGCTTCAAATGAAGTCACAAACCAGGGAACAGGCAAGATAGAGCCATGGACTTGGAGTCAAGAAATTGCAGTTAAGGGGGCAACTGACTAGCAACCCCCAGTGAGATTCCTCCCAACTTTTCACTGCATGTTTTTAACCAGGCAGAATAAAAAAAGAAGTCAGAATCTGCAAGGAACTGACATTAATTCCAGGCTGCTAGTATAGGTAGACTGGGTGAAACCCGAACTTAAATGCAAGGTATCCTCTCCTTTTTGTCCAGGTAAGACAGTCAGGCATGGCGGGTGTCAGAAAGAGCTTCTAGACTTGGGGATCTTGTTAAAATGCAGATTCTGGTTCAGCAGGACTGAGGTGGGGCTGTGAGTTCACACTTCTAGGGAGCTCCTAGGTGATATAGGTGTGGCTGGACCACATTTGGGTAACAAGGACTGAGACTGTTACCGAACTAGGTGCTAGGCACAGGAGGAAGAGCCAATCAAAGCTAACCTGCTAGAATCTGGGAGTTGAATTAAGGTTGTGGCAACTGTTTCATATATATAGTCCACAATGCTGATGGCTCTTCGTGGCTGAGAATGTTACTCTCCTGCCTCCTGGCTTGCTTTGGACAGGGGATATGGCTGGTGTCACTGCTGGTGAAAGCTTCCACACCGGCCCGCTCTGCCACAAGGCTGACTGTGCTGGTTATTAGCCCCAAACCCACCCTTCTCTCCTCCACTCTGTAATGCTGGGGCACCTTTGCAAGTGGTTCCCTTTGGTTTTGCCATTTGTGACGGATTGACTGTTTGTGTCCCAGAATTCATATATTGAAACCCTATTTCCCAATGTGATGACATTCAGAGGTGGAGCCTTTGGAAGGTAATTAGGGTTAGAGTCAGTCATGGGGGTGGGGCCTCCTTTTAAAAAGAGAAAGGATCAAGATCTGGCCTTTCTGCCATGGGAAGCTACAGCAGGAAGGTGACCGTCAGCAAGAACCTGACACTGCTGGCCCCTTGATCTCAGACTTCCAGTCCCCTGACCTGTGAGAAACACATGTCTATGCCTTAAGCCTCCCAGTCCATGGTGTTCTTATAGAAGTCCAAATTACAACACCAGTAGTGGGCACTGGGGGAGGTTGCAAGGCTAGAGGATGGGAGAAGGGTCGTTCTATTCCCGTTGCCATAGCAACAGCCCTAAGTCCTGTACTAACAGCTGGCTCCCAGAGCCAGGCCCATTGCACCCCCTGTGAGGTGCCACCAGCAGCCTCTGTTCCCCAGAAGCATGGACACCAGCTCTGTGTGGCCCTGCTTCTAAGCAGCTAGGTTCTGACAACCCCAACTCCTTCCTTTCACTTTCCCAGTCTGGGGGTGGGTGTCTTCACCCTCAGGGCTCTCTGTTCCTGCAACACCTCACTGTTCCCTTTGACCTGTCAGTCCTCTAGGGCTCATCAAAACAGTTCCCTGTATTATTAGAGTCTCTCTGTTAAAAACACAGCAGAATGTTTTTTATCTTTCTAACCCTGATGTCCCAGGTGGGTAGCGTGGATCCTGGACTCATGACATGAGCAGAGGCTTGGCCAACCTGCAGTGGACACGTGGTCTGAGCAAGGAATAAACCTTTGTCCTGGGAGTTGCTGAGATTCCTCCAGCCACTGTTTTATGTGACACAACTTAGACTATCTGACTGATACAGAAGCCACGAACATCATAATGTCTTCTAGCTGGTCTCTTGGGAAGGGGTTGTCTCACTGTGCCCGTGGGCAGAGAGCTGCATCCAGAGCAGTTACACACTCTGGAAATTTTACAAATACCCCAAAGTCTAGGGAGAACTTGCTGGTTTAAAATTGAGTGAAAAAGAAAAACCCAGGATTTTATTTCTATTATATGAAGCTTTATAAATAAACAAGGAAAAGACAAACACCCCTGTAGAAAAATGCCCTGACATACATATGGGAAAATGCTCAATTTTACCAGTTATCGAAAAAATGAAAATGAAAGGATATAATTGCATTGTTATGGGTTGAATGATGCCCTCTCCCACTCCAAAAGAAGGGGGTATATTGAAATCCGAGTCCCCAATACTTCTGAATGTGACCTGATTTAGAAACAAGGTCATTGCAGGTGTAGTTAGTTCAGATGAAGTCCCACTGGATGGAGTACGGGGAGTCCCTAATCCAACATGACTGGAGTCCTTATAGGAAGATGGCCATGTACAGACAGAGACACAGGGAGACAGCCGTGAGATAATGGGGGCCGAGACTGCAGTTATGCAGTGCAACCCAAGGTACACCAGTCGTTTCCAGCCAATCACCGGAGGTTAGGAAGAGGAAGAAGGATTTCCCTACAGATTTCGGAGGGAGTGTGATCCTGCCGACACCTTGATTTTGCACATTAGCCTCCAGAACTGAGACAATAAATTTCCATAATTTTCAGCTACACAGTTTGCAGTTTTGTTTTTTGTAAGAACAGCCCTAGGAAACTAATAAAACCATTTTTTACTTTTCACATTGGAAAAGAATAAGAAGAATAAATTCCCCAGGGTTTAGTGAAATGTTCATGAGGGGTGGGTAATGGGCACTCTTACACCCTGCTGATGGAAGGCTCTACTTGTACAGGATTATTTGTTGAGTGAATTGGCAAAATGTATCAATAACAACCTTAAAAAAAGAATATACCTTTTGTTCCAGCTGCTACATTTCTACAGGGTTTTCTTTCTGATAATAGGGAAAGTTAAAAATAAACCGGATGCAATAAGGGATTGCTTACATAAATCACAGCATATTCTATGCAGTCATTAAAAATTATAATGTAGATTTATATGTATTGCTATAGAATGATAGAGAAATTCAAATAGTAAAGTACATATATAGGATGATCCTGTCCATCATAGGGAAAGATACAGATATTTACATATATATATATCTGCAAAGAAAAATGTCTCCATGATCTGCTAAAGTACTTGGAAATTTATAGATACTCAATAAAACATTTATCAAATAAATTAATGAGTAACTAAATTAATAAAATTTATAGGCCAAAATGTTAACATTAGTTTTCTGTAGGTGGTGAAATTATAGGTGAGCTTTTTGAAACATGCATTTTAATTGTTTTGGAATTATATCTATTTTCTAATTTTTATATAATGAGCATGCATTACACTTATAATAAAAAAAGGAAGGAAGGAATGAAAGAAGGGAAGAAGGAAGGAAGGAAGGAAGGAAAGGAGGGAGGGAGGGAGGGAGGGAGGGAGGGAGGGAGGGAAGGAGGGAGGAAGGAAGGAAGGAAGGAAGGAAGGAAAGAAAGAAGGAAGGAAAAGAGGGAGGGAGGGAAGGAAGGAAGGAAGGAAGGAAGGAAGGAAGGAAGGAAGGAAGGAAGGAAGGAAGGAAGGAAATACCTGTGTTTCTGTTTCAATTCTGCCATCAACTTATTTTCTGATCTGGGAAGCCACAAGGCTCACCGCCCATCCTGCCTCAGTCAGCAGCAAGACATTGGGGTGTTGGTCAGGTGACCTTTAGGCCTGTCCCCAGGGGCCTGGCGAGGCATGGTCGTATGGATGTTTCTACAGCAGAGGGAACTGCAATGAAATGGAACCAGAAATGGAAAGGTTCCCCAGGAGCCCAATGAGAGCATGTAGGTGAGAGAGCCACTGGCCATAAATCCTGCGGGGAGGCCTCAGAAGCCAGTAGGAAGCACAGTCAGAGCTGCCCAAACAGTGTTAGCTTAACTAGGCCTGAAGCCACGTCATATGTGAATCCTGGCTTGTAAAAATCCAGCAAAGAAACAAATTAAACAACAATAGCAAAGAGGGACTGAGAAGTTACTTGAACAGATGTTAGCTTAGAAAATCCCCAATGGATGACATTTGAGGGCTTTAAAATGCTCAGGTTTAGGGCAGCCACCTTGGAAAGCAATCTGGCAGTTCTTTGAAAGGTTAAACATAGTTACCCCATCACCCAGAAATTCTGCTCCTAAGAGAAATGAAAACATGTGTCCACACAAAAACTTGTACATGAGTGTTCAAAGAAGCATTGTTCATAATAACCAAAAAGTAGAAGCAATCCAAATATACATCAATTGGTACATGGATAAACAAACTGTAGTATATCCATACAATGGAACATTATTCTGCCATGAAAAGGAATAGACTACTAATATATGCTATAACATGGAGGAAACTTGAAAATATATATTATGCTAAGGGAAAGAAGCCAGTCACAAAAGGCCAAATGTTGTATGATCCCATGTGTGTGAAATGTCCAAAATAAGCAACTGCCTAGAAAGTAGACAGGCAAGGTTGCCTGGGGCCCAGAGGGATGGGGAGGTAAGAGGGTTCATGGTTAAAGGGTATGGTGTGTGTTTTTTTATAAGTTTTTTTTTTAATTTTTATTTTATTCATTTTAGAAAGGAGACACAGAGAGAGAGAGAGAGAGAGAGAGAGAGAGAGAGAGAGAGAGAGAGAGAAGGAGCTGGAAGCATCAACTCCCATATGTGCCTTGACCAGACCAGTGCAGGATTTTGAACTGGCGACCTCAGTGTTCCCAGGTCGACGCTTTATCCACTGCGCCACCACAGGTCAGGCGGGTATGGTGTTTCTTTTGGGGTTGATTGAATAGGTCCTAAAATTGATTGTGATGATTTCACAGTTCTGTGAATATATTTAAAACTACTGAACTGTTAACTTGCAGTGAATTATATGATAGATGAATAATATTTCAATAAAGCTTTCAAAAGAAAGAAGAAAAAAATCTCTAAGGCAGGCTTTTCCTAACCTGTGTTTTCAGTTCATCCTGCAGACAAGTGTGATGATAACTCACATTTCTTAGGGACATCACTCTATCAAACAAGGGTGTTAACCATGGCGTGGAGCTGGAACACAAGAACATGCAGTCCAGTCATTTAGCCTGAAACCAGCAGACATGTGAGTGAAGCCATCCTAGAAGAACCAGCTACCAGATGACTCTCCAACTGACCATTCCTTCATAAAAGAGCCCAGCAGAGATCAGTAAGGCTGGGCCAGACAGAGAGCTGCCCAGCTGACCCACAGAAGTGTGAGCTCAGTAAATGATTGTTGTTGAAGGTACTGAGTTTTGGGGTGGTTTGCTATGCAGCAGGAACTAACTGACACACTTTTGGTATAAATGTGTCATCGTTCCTCCAGGGAATATTTTAAGCTGTAGAAATGCTGGGTTATAGATTTGACACCTCTTTAAGTCTACTAGATATTGTCAAGTAGTTTTCCACAGTGGTTCTGTCAATTTACACTCCCACTCACTCTGTAGGCAGGTTCCCCATGCACCACCACAACCTTGCCAATACTGGGTAATGTCATAGGTTCTCATTTCTGCCTATCGGATAGGTGCGAAATTGTATCTTGTTTTAACTTGCACTTCATCGGTCTCAAGTCAGGTAAATGTCTTTTCTAAAGTTTATTGGTGGCATGAGGATTCTGCAAAGAAACAACGACCTCGTTCAGATTTGCATTTCTCAGCCTTCTCAATGTGGCCAGTTCCCACCCATTCTAAAAGATGCATGAGGAAGTTAGGCTTTAATCCCAGTGTCCTCTCCATCCCAGAGTGCCCTCTCCAGCTCTTTAATTTCTTTTTATTTTATTCATTTTTAGAGAGGAGACACAGAGTGAGAGAGAGAGAGAGAGAGAGAAAGGGGGGAGGAGCTGGAAGCATCAACTCCCATATGTGCCTTGACCAGACCAGTGCAGGGTTTTGAACTGGCAACCTCAGTGTTCCCAGGTCGAAGCTTTATCCACTGCGCCACCACAGGTCAGGCCCCCTCTCCAGCTCTTGTCACCTGCCTTCTGCTTTAAGAATCAGCTCAGGCAATAACTCCTCCAGCCAGCCTGTCCTGACTTCCAACCCCCACACTGGGCTAGGTGCCCCCTTGGCTCCATTTACCTCTGTCTATCTATGCGCCCACCTCATTGCATTGTAATTGTCTAACTGCTTTTCTAGAGCAGTGGTCAGGGGAACAGGAAACCAGTGCCCAGCCTCCCCTCCCCATTCTAGGACCCAGCCAGTCAGCTCGGTGCTGGGCTCTGGGTGACGCCCTTTCTTAACCTTCCTTCCTGAGCAGCTTTGTGAGAGATGAAGTCAAAAGGGCAAGTGGGAATCTGCTTCACTTACTCTGGTGTCACACTTGTTTGCTGTCTGTAGGGTTTATAGAGTGCTTCCACGTTCATTATCTCATTTTGATTTAGCAATAATAATAATACATATATTAATAACCAAATTAATCAATATTATATTTGCATGGCATTTATTGAGGAATAACCATATGAGGGGCACTGAACTTAATACATTATACATGCATTATCTCACTAAATCCTCAAAACGGACACACAAGAAGATAGGTCCATTTAATAGACATGGAAACAGGCTTTTGGAGTGGCTGAGCTACGATTTAATCCAAGGTCAGTCTGACTTCAAGGCCTATGTTTTGCTCTTAATCATGGGGCCATACTGCATCTATTAATATGAGATTGAATCCCACAGAAAGGGAAGTTGTCCCTGAAAATCTTCCACAGGCATCACACTCACAGCTCAGTTGGCTCATCCTCCCTCCCCCACCTTATTTAACCTGAGATTGGTGGGACTTACCGTCAGTTTACTCACATGGTGGAAAGTGAAGTGAGTAAGCCATTATTCTCTGGTCACATGGGTCTCAGGACCAGAATCCTGAATCTGGATCTTCAGTGCTAGGAGCTGGTCAGTCACCACACCATTGCTACTCAGGTGAGGGTCCGTGAACCACAGCACCAGAGTCACCCGGGAGCCATCTCGGGTCCACAACTGAGCTCTGTGGTTCAACAAGAGCCCAGGCAATTCCTGTGTACATTTAGGTGTGAGAAGCACTGCCCATACCAGGATGCTTGAGTTGGAGTCCCACCTCCACCTGTCTTAGCTTAAGACCCTGAATGAGTGAGTCATCATGCCTCATTTAACTTCTTCACCATCTCTAAAATGGGATGAGTCAAGTAATAGAATGTTTAAAACTCAGCAACTTTAAATAATTATAATTAACCATGTATATTAGTTGCCTACAGCTGCCATATCAAAGTGCCTTAAAATAACAGAAATTTATTTTCTCAGTCTTTGGAGGCCAGGGTTCAAGATCAAGGCATTGGCAGGGTTGGTTCCTTCTGGACGCTCTGAGAGAGGATCCATCACATGTCTCTCTGCTAGCTTCTGGTGGCTGCTAGTAATCAGTGGTGGCATTTGGCTTTTGCCAGCTTAACTCCAATCCCTGCCTCTCTCTGCACAAGGCCTTCATCCATGTGTCTGTGTTAAATATCTCCCTTCTGTCTTTTGTAAGGACACTAGTCATTGGATTTAAGTCCCACCTTAAAATCTAGGATAATCTCAGCTCAGGATCTTCTACTCAATTACATCTGTAAAGACCCTTGTTCCAAATAAGGTCACATTCTGAAGTTCTGGGTTTTTCGTGGGGGTGGGGAGAACACCATTCAACCCACTACAGCATGTTAGGTGTAGATTGATTGCCATATAGTCCCATTTGGTCCCTTCCCTGTATCCATGCCCCTTGCAATATGACTTTGCAACTCTTTCCATCAAGAGGTAGAGTCTAGCCTGACCAGGTGGTGGCGCAGTGAATAGAGCGTCGGACTGGGATGCGGAAGACCCAGGTTCGAGACCCTGAGGTTGCCAGCTTGAGTGCGGGCCCATCTGGCTTGAGCAAAAGCTCGCCAGCTTGGACCCAAGGTCGCTGGCTCCAGCAAGGGGTTGCTCAGTCTGCTGAAGTGCCTGCAGTCAAGGCACATATGAGAAAGCAATCAATGAACAACTAAGGTGTCGCAACAAAAAACTGATGATTGATGCTTCTCATTTCTCTCTGTTCCTGTCTGTCTGTCTCTCTCTATCCCTCTCTCTCTATCCCTCTCTCTGATTCTCTCTCTGTCCCTGTAAAAAAAAAAAAAAAAAAAAGAGGTAGAATCTATTTCTCCTCCCCCTCCTTGAATCTGGACAGACCTTGTGACTTGCTTTCCCAACAGAACATGGGACAATGACTGGAGTTTTAGTTATGAGCTCGTCATCCAGAGTTGTTCTGCTCTCTCTCT
Organism: Rhynchonycteris naso; assembly: GCA_037038555.1. Classification (NCBI taxonomy): domain Eukaryota; kingdom Metazoa; phylum Chordata; class Mammalia; order Chiroptera; family Emballonuridae; genus Rhynchonycteris; species Rhynchonycteris naso. Next base: position 19,258,945 of record CM072996.1, read on the forward strand.
CTCAGATTGCTGCCTCTAACGTGAGAGCCAGGCCAAGTCCGCCTGCAGGAGGATGAGTGATCACACGGAGCAGAGAAGAGGATCCCAGCTGAGGCCAGCATAGCCAGCCATTCTCCAGCTGTCTGCCTACTGACCACAGACACATGTGTGAGCCTCGCCAAAATCAGCCAAGCAGGCTCAGATCAGCAGAACCACCCAGCTGACCCCAAAATAGGCATTTATGACTGTATGCCACTGAAATTTTGTGGTTCGTTATGCAGCATCATTGTGGCAATTGATAACTATTACATGTTATCCTCTTAATAAAAATAAAATGGCATAACAGCATGTTTTAATCTAGTGGTTGTAATCTTGACGTTGTATTTAAATCTACCTGGAATGTAAGTTCCACAAGAACAAAGACTTCTTCTGTTTTATATTCCACTGCATCCCCAGTTCTTACAATAATGTGTGGCACTGAGTGTGGATTTAATAAATGTTTGTTGTATGGATTGATGAAATCCAGGCTCAGCCCCTAAAGGTTTTGCCTCCCAGCCTCAATTTTCTTACCTATTAAATTGGATGACACAGACCTGAGAGGGTTGACATGAGTGTTCAGTGAAGAAAGGAACATAATGTACTTGATACATAGTAAGCTCTTAGTACATTGAAGCAAGTATTATTTAGAGTAGGGAAGTCAATCATTTGGGGCCACAGACCACAAAATTTAGAAAAATAAAACATTGATACACACACATGCACAAAATATTGTGTACAATTCCAGGGACTTCACCAATGCACTAAAGCAAGAGCCCCAAGTTTATAAATGTCTGTTATTTTTTATTAATAAGATTATCATTGCCTGACCAGGCAGTGGCGCAGTGGATAGAGCGTCGGACTGGGATGTGGAAGACTCAGGTTTGAAACCCCAAGGTCGCCAGCTTGATCGCGGGCTCATCTGGTTTGAGCACAGGCTCATCAGCTTGAGCCCAAGATCGCTGGCTTGACCTTGGGGTCACTCAGTTTGCTGTAGCCCCCAGGTCAAGGCACATATGAAAAAGCAATCAATGAACAACTAAGGTGCCGCAATGAGGAATTGATGCTTCTCATCTCTCTCGCTTCCTATTTGTCCCTGTTTGTCCCTCTCTCTGTCACACACACACAAAAAGACTACAATTGGTAGCACCTAATAAATGCTCAATAAGATGGTGCCGCTGAATGAGTCAATGTAAAAACGAATCATCTATCCCTGAAGCTCTTTGGCCATTGAACACTTTGGCTACGGTCAGGCCTTTCTGGCTCACCAACTGTAAGGAAAGACGAATAACCTTGGCTTTTTCTGAAAAGCAAGAATAGGGCACAAGGCCTTCTCCACATGACCAGCAGAGGCCTTCACAGTCATCCCAGGTTGCTCCGCCCGACCTCCTCCCAGGCCGCAGCTCTGCCCCAAAACTCCTCATTTCCTCCAGTTCCAACATCAGAACAGTGTGATTCTGAATGTAACTGCAATACCCTTCTTGCTACAGTGACTTTTAATTAGGCATCAAAAAGCCCTGGAGATCACACTGCTTCCTTGTAATGATATGTTCCAGAAAATCACTGCCATCTGATTAAATTAAAGGAGGGCCGTTCACCTGATTCGTTAGGCATGTTTCAGTGGTGTTGAGAAGGCATCACAACCATCGGTGCTGTTATTGTTATTTGCAGAGCGAGGAGCCAACGCACGTCCTTCTGGAAGGTTATTGATGAGACAAACTCATTCTCATGGAATGGCTAGAATAGGAGAGGCTGAGAAAACGTGCCTGGAATTGGGACATAGGAAATCCACCAACTGGAGTTGAAGAAAGAAATATTTAACATTGGTTGAGACTATACTATTTTGGGCTGAATTGTGTCCCATTTCCCCCAAAATTTATATATTGAATTCTTAACCCCAGTACCTCAGAATGTAATCATATTTGGAGACAAAGTCTTTAGATAGATGATTAAGTTAGTATAAGATTTTTAGGGTGAGCCCTAACCCAATATGACTTGTGTCCTTGTAAGAAAAGGAAATTTGTATACAGACGCACATACAGAGACAGAAAAAAGATCATGTGGAGACACAGGGAGATGACGGCCGTCTACAAGCGAAGCAGAGAGGACTCAGAAGAAATCAACCCTCTGAAACCTTGATCTCAGACTTCCAACCTCCAGAACTGTGAGAAAAGAAGTTTCTGTGGTTTAAGCCACCCTGTCTGTGGTACTCTGCTGTGCAGCCTGAGCAAACTAATACATACAGTGCATGCCAGGGGGGTGCTCAGCATATGAAATCCCATTTCATCCTCCCTTGCTCAAATTCTTACCAGATGGCAAGTGGCAGAACCAGGATTTGAACCCAGGTCCCTCTGACTCTGATGCCTGTCACTCATTGCCAAGCTGCATCAAAATTGGGATGAGGAGAAAAGGCAGCCAGTGGCCTGTGTGAATTTTCCAAATCTCTTCCCAGGTAAACAGTCTAGAGTTTGGTATGCCGTGGAGGCTCAGACATATTTTTAGAAAGCTTTGGTGGCTAACATACTCTTGAAAGAGTGCCACCCTCACTGAAGGTTCTTTTTGGAGTACAAGTGCTTCCATAAATCTTTGAGAGCTGTTAGAGAAGTTGCCTGATGCTTCTCCAGGAAAAATAAAAATCTGCACCTGCAAATTGATGGCTCTGTTGCTTTTATTTATTTATTTGAGAGATTTGTTGTTATACTTTATTTATGCATTCATTGGTTCATTCTCGTATGTGCCCTGACTGGGGATTGATTGAACCCACAGCCTAGAATGACACTCTAACTAACTGAGCTACCTGGCCAGGGCTGCTCTGTTGCTTATAGAATACTGTCAAAATTTTTCAGCCCAGCACTCCATGTCTGTTATGATCTGTCCTTGCCTACCTCCTTTCTAGCTAAGTCTCTGGCCACATACCTGCTGAATCCAACAACGTAGAGTTTCTTTACTGTTCCCCAGACAACTCGCATGCTTTCCTGCCTCCATGTCTTTGAACAGGCTGTGCTTTCTGCCCAGACTGTCCTTCCCACTTTGTCCACCTGGTGACCCCCTACTCAACCTTCAAATGTCACCCTTCCAATTGTCCCCTCTTTTAGGAAGCTTTTTTGACCTCAGCTGAAAGAATCAGGGGCTTCCTCTTATGGGCACTTGTTGTACTTTCTCCACCTTTAAGATGACAGAAACACTCTAAGGTGACCCCCCCCCCAATGAGGTACATCCTTGTACAATCCCTCCCCCTTCAGTTTGGGCAGAACCAGTGACTTGCTTCTAACCACTAGTGTATGGCAACGGGGATAGATAGACTGGCACTCCCTTGGGTAGATTCCCTAGTATGGCCAATGGGGTGACACTCCTAAGATTGCATTATGTGATGAAAGACTCCATTTCATCAGACTGTAGACAGAGACTCCCTTGCTGGCTTTGAAGAAGTCGGCTGTCATGTGTGGGCCACATGGCATAAAACTGTCAGTGGCTTCTAGGATCAGACAGAGGATCCCAGCCAACAGCCAGCAAAAAGGTGGGGCCTTCAGTCATTATTTCACAACAGAGGAACTCTGCCACCAACTGAAGGAGCTTGGAAACAGATCCTTCGCTGGTGAAGCCTTCAAATGAGAACACAGCCCTGCCAACACCTTAATTGTAGTTTGTTAGTTACTGAGAGAGGAACCAGCTAAACCAGGCCTGGACTCCTGATCCATGGAAATGGTGAGATAATAAATGTGTGTTGTTTAGTAGTGATTTGTTACACAGCACTGGCTAACTAATACACTCTGTTACAACACATAGCCAGTATCAGTCTTCATATGATATTCCCAACTAGGGTGGAGTTATGAGAACAATGACAAGAGTTCAGTTCGCTCAGCCCCCATCCAGTGCCTGGCACATAGGAGCCACTTGAATCATGTTTGTTGAATGAATAAATGAATTACCTTTAAAGTTTCACCTGACTTTAAAAAAAACACTCTGATTCTAGGATGTTGAAACTCCATTTACTGTTACATTCATGAAAGGTCAATAAGAACATCAAATTTCCAAGGAGTAAAGAAGAATGCAGACAGCAAGCATTGTTCTGTAACAGCCATAGATCCTTTGACACAATTTGTCAAGCAGCTGGGTACGCTGGGCCTCGGAAATGTAATAACAGTGTCTGCCGATTGTCTTTGAAAATGGTCAAAGGCAAAGGCAAAATCCCGAAACCTGCTGAAAGGCAGCTAGGACCATTAGCTGTTATTTGAAACCCAGAGGCAAAGAGATATTAAGAGCCTCAAACCAGTCAGAGGAAGAGTCATCTGTCAACCATGAAGCCAGGGACAGAATTCTAAATCTAAATTTGCCCAGAACCCCCAGAAAATGCTTTGTGTCTCTCCCTTCATCCATGTCTTCCCCTCCCCACCCTCCTCCTGTGCCGTAGAAACAAATACATAATTCTTAGGGCTGGAAAGGCCTGCAGATGACTGCCTCTGAGGCCCTCATTGTACAGGTGTGAAGACCCAGGCCCAAGGAGAGAGGACTTGGCCCACGGATACGGAGCTGGTTGGGAGATCAGCGTTTGTTTCCAGAATTCCCTGGAGACTAAAGTTAAAAATAAAAACAAAACAAAACAAAAAGCTTCCTTTGAGGATCCGTGAAGAAATGAGGCAATTAACTAGAAATTCAAGCACCTCACAATGAAAACAAGAAGTGTCACAGGGACTAACTATATAGATTAGGAAAGCTAAGGAGTCATCTTCTCAAAGCAATTCTTACAGAAGCCTGGAGCAGCCCTGGTCCCAGGCGGCGTGCTTTCGTGCATTACCTTCGTTAGCTTCCCAGCCATTCCTTTTCCACAACTCCTTTCTCAGTCCTTTTTTTCATGAATGAAGAAACCGAGGCTCAGAGAGGTGACATAACCAGGAATTATTTACCCGAGTCTGTTTGTGGTACTCTGCTGTGATGCCCAAAGGAGCGGGGAGGGAGGTTCAGGGAATGGAATGGCAGCCGAGCCTTGCTTGGGACACTCCTGTCAGACTCAGGACACTCCCATCCAGCCGCCCCTTACTTAGCACACCTGATGCACACAACACAGCAGCTCCTGACTGTCAGCCCCAGGAGGGCAGCAACCATGGTGGTCTCTGCCCTGTTGAATCCCCACAACATCGCCTGGCAGGACGGAGGGGAAGCTAAGGAAAGTTTGAATGATGAACAACAGAAGGGGGTACGTGCATGAGTGGATGCCCCAGTGAACCGTGCCGATGAGTGCACGGCAAGGATATTTTTGCCGGGGGCTTCTCTAATCTGAACCAAGCTGCTGTGTGTGTGGAGTGAGTGTCCCAGTCTAACCAAAATATAATCCCCTGACTAAAGAAGCTCTATCCAGACTTCCTAGCAATCGGATTACAACACAGCAGGCCTGATAAGGTCACTTGCACTGCTCTGTCTCTTTGCAGTCCACAAATTGGTTCCCTGATCTTTATTATCGCGATTGTTATAGTTTGCTATTTCCCCCAAAGCTGTGTGAGAGAAGGCAGCTTCAGTCCCATCTGTCTTAATACAAGATGCAATGAGAGCGTGTAGTGGGTTGGTAATGTGGGTGGTTAACATTATAGACTTCGGGGGACCACTTCATAGCCTAGACACTGTTTCCTCATCTGTAGAGGAGAGGTAATAATATCTGTTTCATAGGATGGTTGTGAGGATGAAAAGAATTGATGCTTATAAAGTGCTTAGCTCTGTAACTTCTCCTTTTTGCTACTAATGAGAGAGCCTGGCGACCACTGGCTCCGGGTGGGACAGTGTGAACAAGACAGTGACCTTCTCTGGCCCTTGATTGTTTTATTTGTAACACAGTGGGAGAGAGTGAGAACTAAGGATTCGTTCAACAAGTAGCTAGCGAGCACACACTATGTGGTCGTCCTAGGGCTGAGCACCAGAGCTGAGCACTCTGGCCCTGTTCTTGAGGGTCTCCCTTGTGGGAAGAGTGTTAACCAGTATCGAGACTGAGCATCGTGGGAGTGCCTGGCCCATGCCAGTCTGAGTGATGAGCACTTTGCGTAGGTGAGCTCAATCAACATTTGTAACAACATTGATGACAATGCCACAGACCCCTTTCTATAGGTAAGGTCCCCCTGGCATAAACACCCTCCATGACTTGCCCAAGGTCACACAGGCAGCCAATATCAGAGACGGAACTTGAACCTGGAAATCAACTGTGTGCTCTAACACCCTTCTGGCACAAACACCACATGATTCCCCATGACCAGAGAGACACACTCGAGATGACACCGAGGGCAAGGTAAATACGTGCGTCTCCCCTCTCTTCCTGATGTTTCTGTGCTTTCTCTTTTTCTTGTCTCTCTTATCTCCCTGCACTTTCACCAATATTGTCTGCATTATCTACCAGTCATAAAGGCAAGCATTTCCATTTTCTCTGCTGATACCATCCCCACTGACACAGCAGGGAAGAGACAGGTCCTGCAGCAGAAGTGATCACTCCAGTCGCTATCCTCCTTTCTCTAGGGACCTCAGAGCTGGCTAGGGCTCCTCACGACACCCCACATCAGAGTGCTTTGAGCCTCCTCCTCCTTTATTAAACTCCTGCTCATTCTCATCCAGAACGTCAGCTCACCACCCACGACTCATTAGTGGGTGGCTGCTTTTTAACCTCAGACATTTCCTAGCTCAGCTTCTGAGAGAAGTGGTCTTCATCCCATCCCCTCTAGGATGCTTTAGCATCATTTAACTAAACATCTGGGAGGCAGCACACACAGTGGCTGTGGAAAAACTCTGGAGCCAGACTGCCAGAGTTCAAATCCCAACTCTTTGATTAACTACCTCTGTAACATGGGAATAGTTATGTCTCCATGCCTCAGTTTCTTGGATTTTTTCAAGGATGAAGAAGAAGAAGAAGAAGAAGAAGAAGAAGAAGAAGAAGAAGAAGAAGAAGAAGAGGAGGAGAAGGAGGAAGGAGGAGGAAGAGGAGGAGAAGGAGGAGGGAGGAGGTGGTGGTATCTTTCTCTACAGACTAGTTGGGAGGATTGAGTGAGTTAAAATATAAGTGTTTAAAACAGTGTCTGGCACTCAATGAACATTAGCTACACTTTTTATATCTCCCATGGGAAATACATCACAAATTAAATTAATCTCTATTGCCTTCTAGGGATAGGATCCAGTAGAAAAGAGGGAAGGGAAGAAGCTCCAAATGACTACGGAACAGGAAAGGCCTTTTGAAGAGTGTCAAAAAGAAGAAAATAAAAGAATGGAAAACTTTACAATACCTTGTGAGTCACCATGTGCTTTTATTTACTGCACAGGACAGGGCACTTCTGGGGAGATGGGAGGTTTAGGAAATCTGTTTCACAGATGGGAAGAGAAGTCATTTCCCATGGGTCAGTCAACTAGTAAGAGACGTTCTGAGAGCGGGATACTGGTTTTTTGCCTGTTATTCAGAGCACAACTCAGTATGGTGTCTCTTGATTAAAACAAACACATAATAAACAAATAACAACCAAAAGTCCAGCTCAACACAAAGCACTTCTGAGCTGAGTATAATTCACTCTTCTTCCTTCAGTCTTTTCAACTGTTCCCGGGTGTTCAAGTTTGCTCAGGAACATCCATAGGAGAAGGGCATTGATTTGCCGTAGTTGGGGAACAATAAAAAGCAGCTTTGGTGAAGACAGCAAAGGATAGGCTGCAGCATACACAGGAGAATACTATTTTCCTTCTGAAGAGGGCAGTGTGCAACCAAGGCCAGACCTGCTCTTGTAACTCAGGGCTGGACAGAGGCTGTGCAGCCCTCAGGAGTCCAGGCATCTTGGATTTCCAAGAGCTTATTTCCGAACGACAAGCATATCTTCAGACATGAAATAGGATTCTTGAGGTTTGAGCACATGCTGCCTCTCATCGAGGGGGCACACTGCAAACTGATACGAAGGTGGTTATGCAAAATGGATGGAAGAAACCCCAACGAGTTATTTTTCTGTGCTCTTGCACTTGCCTACCCTCCCAAATGGGCCTCAACAAAATTCAACAGTAACACGGCATCCCAGATGGCCTCTGATGTTTGCAGAGGAAAAGGTTTCTTTTTCTACTAAGACCTGTGTGCAAGGTGGTTTCTGCTGCCTAAAGCAAAATACCTGCTCACAAACATCTTTTTTTTTTGCACAGAAATAAAATGTTGGGAACGGAGATCTTAGCTCCTGGGATGCATTTATCAAGCCAATCATAGTAATTATAATTAGAATACAAACTAAGTGGAAACTAAGCATGAAATACATTTGCAGTAAACCTGAACTGAATACAATTAAGCCCTGCTGGGTGGCATTTTGAGGTATGCCATTAATATATTTTGGGGGTAGGGAGATAGATTTTTTTCTTAAATATCTTTTGTGAGATTTTTTTTTCTTAAATATCTTTTGCTGGTTGCATCAAAGGCTTCAACAGAACTTAAGAAGGAGAAAAAAAGGATACACATTATTAACTGCTAAAGTTAGAGCTATAAGACAGATGCCCAAAGGTAGCTTAATTGGCTATGTAAGACACCTTGTCAAATATATTCACTGGGCATTAATTTAACCTTAGTCTGCTTCAAGGAAGTGGAGAATTGAGTATGTTGTGGGGAATAATATAACTTCAAGTCCTGGCTTCAGTTTTTGAAAAGCACTAACCTAACAGTTTTGAAAATCCTTCCATGGTTACCTGTTTTGTAAAAAAGGAAGTCCTATCCCCTTACGGGCCTCCATTCAGAAGTTACCTCTTTGATAAAGTACTTACCACTGTCTCCTCCCCTAAACCTGGGTTCTCTTACATTACAACACTTTTCAGACTGGTGTTTAACTTTATTTACCTAAGTCCGTGATGGCGAACCTATGACACGTGTGTCAGCACTGACACACGTAGCCATTTTCGATGACACACGGCCGCATACCAGAGAAGTATGGGGCCGCATGCCGAGAAGGACGTTTCATCCTCGGCTACTGCACCTGACCATGCATGGTCCTTCCATGGTTACCATGCATGGTCAGGTGCAGTAGCTGAGGATAAAACATTTGCTGTAGTGTAGATACTCTGTGCTGGAGGTCTGTAGGCCAAAACAACAGAACTCCGGCACAGAGCGTCTAGTTCTGGGACTTCCGGTTAGGTTGTTTTCCTCAAAGTGACACACCACCCGAGTTATGTGCGGTTTTTTGGCGAATTTTGACACACCAAGCTCAAAAGATTGCCCATCATTGACCTATGTGGTCTTTCTTCCCTGCTAGACTGTGACTTCCTTGAAATCAGAGATGACATATTTTTTAACTGGTATCTCTAACAACAGGCACATGATCTGGCAAAGAATCTCAGCGCTTGAAAAATGGTGAATGTAGATTGGTCAAAGGAGTAAGTGAATGAATAAAAGAATGAATGCTGAGTCTTTCTGGGTCCAGCTCAAACCTACTGTTTCCGGGACACCCCACCTCGCCCTCCCCCAGATAGAAGGGAGGTGGTTCTGCAATGGCAATTTCAGAATATTTTTAGGGAAAACACAGCTTCCCATAAGAACATAGCTTAGGAGATGCAATTTGGGTTGGAGGAGATGTATGTGAGGTGTGTGTGGTGGGCACTACTGGCTCCTTAGAAAATTATTTTTGAGTAAAAGCACAGGTTTTTGCTTAGATTGTATTTAGGGGAGTCAGATGGGAGGTGAGAAGCTATATGCCACACCTTGGTGTATCATTCCATTTTGTCTTGGAATGGAAAGGCATAGAATATTTTTCTCCAACCCATTTCATATATATTTAAATTTTTTTGAGATAATTGTAGATTGACATACAGTTGCAAGAAATAATACATACACATTCGATTACCTTTCACCCAGTTTCCCCCAATGTTTTATAAGATCACAACCTGAACATTGACATTGATACAATCTACCTACTTTATTGAGATTTCATCAGTTTTATATGCACACACACACACACACACACACGTGTGTGTGTGTATGTGTGTGTTGTGCACACTTTGTATTTTGAAAACGACTTTGTTGTCTACTGGAGACTGGGCAGCAGTCCAGCGTGATCCATCCCTGCAGACTAGTGGGCTCCCATAGGCACCAGTATAGGCTTGTATATATTTTTTGAACTCAGTAGGTGTTCAACAATCATTCACATAAACACTTGAACCTGTATCCCGGTGTATGCAAGAGGGGAGCGCAATGTTCTAGGGTAGAAAACCGAGCCCGAAGCATTCGGTATTTTAGAGGCAAAAAGTTGGCTATTTTCTGCCACAATTGTGAATTAGCTAGCTGGCTAATTGCTCCAAGGCGATTCTGATGCACATGCTCCGATCGCGGAAGAACAGTTTTTGAGGTTCACTCCTTACTCCGGCTGAAGAAGTGGAGGGGACCCACAGGGCCCTCGGAGCTCCTTCCACCCCTACCCCCACTTTCACCCCTTCCTTCCATGGGGCTGGACTGTTTCACCCCGTCTCCAGGCAACCGTCAGGCGCGAAGCGGGACGTCATTTCCTGAAAAGCCAGTGGGGAGACTGGGGTGAGAGAGAGGGAGGGACAAGGGGCGGGGCTAAGGCTGGGCAGGCGACGGCGACGGCGACGGCGTCGGAACTCGCTGGAAGATCGTCCCCGGGTGGTTCAACAGTTCGCAAAGTCTGGGCTCGCGGCCGCGCGGTTCCGTCTGTGCCCGGGCGGTGCTGGGGCGCTGGGGTCCCCGGGCTGCTGCATCCCGGGGCTGCCCCGGACATGCCCCGCACCCCCTGCCGGACGCCCGTGCGGCTACACCGGCTGCGATTCGGGGGGCTCTGAGACTAGAGCGCCCCATCCCAATTTATAATTTTGGGGTCCCCCAGCCCGAGAGGAACGGGCGGCCTGGCTGGGGGAGCCCCGGGCGTGGTGTGACGGGGCGGTCAGCTTTGCTGCGCCCCCCACTCCGGCCACCCGTCGTCTCTGTGCCCGGCAGAATGTAACTGCTCTCTTTGCTCCCCCCCGGACTCCAGCCGCAGTCTCCGCGACCTCCCAGCTCCAGCCGCCAACTCCTTGTCATCCGTGATCCCAACGCCGTCTCTGCGCCCAATGGACTCCAGTTTCGTGACTCCCTGTCTTCGCGCGCCCGGGACTCGAGCAGCCGTCTCCTCGATCCCCACCCCAGGATTCAGACACTAATTCGACACCCCCAAGCCGGGACTCCAGTCGCCGTCTTCGTGACCCCAGCCCCGCCCCCAAACCCACACTCCAGGCACGGTCTCCGAGCTCCCCGGCTCCAGCTGTCGCGCCGGTGCCGGCGAGTGCAGCAGCTGCCCCACCGCGCGTCCCGAGTCCGTCCGGGCTTTGGAGGGGAGATGAATGCGCAGCTGGACGGCCTGTCGGTGAGTTCGTCCTCCACCGGCTCGCTGGGCTCGGCAGCCCGGGCAGGCGGCGGAGGGAACACGGGGCTGCGACTACTGTCTGCGAACGTGCGCCAGTTGCACCAGGCGCTGACCGCGCTGCTGAGCGAGGCGGAGCGGGAGCAGTTCACGCATTGCCTGAACGCGTACCACGCGCGCCGCAACGTCTTCGACCTGGTGAGCACCCTGCGAGTGCTGCTGGATAGCCCGGTCAAGCGGCGCCTGCTGCCCATGCTGCGTCTGGTCATACCGCGCTCGGACCAGCTGCTCTTCGACCAGTACACCGCAGAGGGTCTCTACTTGCCCGCCACCGCCCCCTATAGGCAACCCGCCTGGGGCGGCCCCGACGGCGCGGGGCCGGGGGAGGTGCGCCTGGTGAGCCTAAGGCGCGCCAAGGCCTACGAGGGTTTGGGCTTCAGCATCCGCGGGGGCTCGGAGCATGGCGTGGGCATCTACGTGTCGCTGGTGGAGCCAGGCTCTCTGGCTGAGAAGGAAGGGTTGCGAGTCGGAGACCAGATTCTGCGTGTAAACGACAAATCCCTGTCCCGGGTGACCCACGCTGAGGCTGTCAAGGTAGGGTTCTGGTTTGAGTTCATGGCAGAATGGTGCAGCTATTCATGGTGGCAGTAGCTCCATGCTGTGTGTCCCTAGGCAAATCACATGAGCTTTCTGGGTTCCTTTTTTTCTTAAGGATGTTTCTTTAAAAAGAGGAACATTTAGTTTATTAAGCAAAGTAAAGCTAGGCACTGGAATATAGTATAGTGATGGGCAAAGCAGATCTGGACCCTGCTTTCCTGGTGTGTGGGAGACAGACCTTGTCAAGTACTCTGGCGAATGTGTGATCACAAAGTGTGAAAAGGGTTGTGGATTCTTATGAGCATTAAAAAAGGTAAAGCCTCCACTGGCATATGGTTAGTAATCAGTGGGTGTTTTCTGCTTCTGCTATTATTCTTATTACTCTGTAGTCTTTTGCCCCTGGAAGAGAGTTTTGTAAGCTCCAAATGACCCGAGGAGGCTGTTCTGATGATCAACAGAGCTCTGGCTTAACCCTGCTGTTTATGGACCAGGCTGTGTGTATTCTGGGACAGTCATTTGCCCTTTCACAACCTCTAGTTCTCCATTTGGGAAATGGGACACCCGGACCAGATAAGAATCCCTAACCTTGTTGGAAAGGAGGCCCCTGCCTGAATGTCAAAAATAAATCCCCCAATAAGTCCCCCACTCACTTGAGATTAGTTGTACTCTTCATGTCTGTTAATTGAGAAAAATAACCTTATGACAACAAGCTCTTAGGAATTTAATCATGTTGTTTAAAGGAATGTGTCTTTTTGCTAATCTCACACCTAGGGCTTTTGAAAATCCGTTGGAGTGTGGGATGGATAGTGTAAGTCTATGTGTAGATTCAAGGATGCCTTGCAATACACACACACATGCACACACCCTTTGTGTGCAGGAAGTGAAGAGTTTTGAGGAAAAGGAACAGGGACACACTCTTTCTTCAGGGAAAATGCTTTCTAGGGTTTGGGCTGGCCTGAGACCCAGTTTCTCACCACCCTGCCCCTTGCCTCTGCGTCTGGTCCTCCTCAGTGCAGGTGGTTTGAACTCCACTGAGGGCCTGGGGCTGCTAGGAAAGGTTCAGGCAGCAGATGTCCAGGGCTGCTTCCTGTGTGCTGTTCAGTGACCTGTGGCCAGGTTTGTCTGGAGTCCACTTCCTGACTGTTCACCTGGGGCATGACCATCTCATCTCTGACCTTGGCTTCCCTTCTTTACCTCCCAACCCATTTGCCCCTCTGGGAGGCCCCTGAGGATTTTGGAAATGTATTTGCTGCTTCTGGCAAAAGGTTGATCAGTTTATATTGTTGGGGGGTGTGGGTGCAGCGGACAAAGCTCCTTGTGGATTTCCATGCACTTAACCTGCTCTTGGTCTCCTCCCCCCACATTAATCTTTTCCTTTAGCTGACATTCCATGTATTTACAAAGAAATAATCCACTAGCCTTAGGCCGTAAAAGGTCTGGAGTTCCCAGATGATAAATTTATACAGTACTCAAAAGATACTTAGCCCAAATGGTCACATATAAAATGTGGATTCAATTTTAGTGGCAATTAAAAAAGACCTGGGTCACGGGGGTGAGGCGTGAGGGTGTGATATTGAGTGGGACACTTGAATCCATGTTAACACAATAAATTAAAATCACGTAATAAATTTTTTTTAAAAAAGACCTGGGTAACTTAATCATCAAAAGGTGATAGACTTTGGGAAGGCCTCAAGTAGCCTGGACATTAAAAACACAGACTCTCCCCTTTAATTCACACCCAGGTTCAGCCATGCCTCTCAGGCCGGAGCTGCTGGGCTGGGAGTTTCAGTTGGGCCCTCCTGCATTTCATCGATTATACTCTGCACCTTCTGTCTGAACCTCCCTGAACTACCAGGTGCCGTTCCTCTGACTCACAGCAGCACCAGGCCTGATGTTGCTTATTTACTCTTGTGGCTTCCAGAGTAAAACCTAAACTTTGTGTGGCATAGTTTTTGATGCCCCAGAATGGATCCTTGCCAGAGGGAGAGGTTAAGAGCAGAACTGTCCTTGGGTGGGGCCTGTGGGAGCTGAGCAGCCCCCCCCCCCCCCCCCCCCCGTCACTTTTCCTATAGAGGCACCTGCTAAGGCAGGACGAGCCCCTCTTCCTGCCAGCACAGACACAGAGCCTGTTGGGAATATACCCATTTGGACCCTCCAGAAGCAACAGGCAAAATGAGTGCTGCTTTGTGTCACCTTAACTCCTGGGAGAAAGGGGGACGGACTTTCCGTGGGTGGAATTTAAAACGGAGGAGGCGGAACCTGTCTCTGTGGCCTTCGGTGCCTCCACGCTCGGTGCCTCCGCCGCTGGGTTGCAGGATGGGCGGGCAGTTTCAGGGACAGTTTAGACACTTGGAGCTGTCGACACATTTCCACAAAATTAAGGGTATTCAGTCTCTAACAGAATGCCAAAAGAGGCCTGGCTTCTCCACTAAGTACAGACTGACCTTTACCAGGATTTTCACTCCTAGCCCCGCCTTTGTAAGCGACAGTGCTGGAGGGCACCATGTCAGGGCTTTTTTGAAGGTGCATTGCTTTGAACTGAACTTCAGACTTCATTCAAATGTCACTGGTTTTTCTGCTTATATCTTTATGTTCCAGGATACCACATTGCATGTAGTAGATAGATGCCTTTTCTTCTTCCATTTTTTAAAATATATTTATAGTCATCTTTCTGTATCCATGGGCGATTGGTTCTAGGGCCTCCTGCAGATACCAAAATCTGAGGATGCCCAAGTGCCTTAGTTGATTAAGTATATATTTTTTAATTTTAGGATAGTTAGTATACAATATTACGTTAGTTTCAGGTGTGCAGTATAATGATTTGACATTTTTCTCTCCTCACAGTATTACCACCCCACTAATTCTAGCACTCATCTAGCAGACTTATTACAATATTATTGTCTATGTTCTCCCTCACCTTTTCCATCCACACCTTCCCCTCTGGTAACCATCCCTCTGGTGTCTGTGTCTGTTAAGTCTGTTTTCTGATTTCTGGGTTCTGCATCTGAGGATTTGGGTGGCTGACTGCTTGTTTGCTTATTTCTTTTCCTTCCTCCTCCAGCTTTATTGAGTGTACATGAAAAATTAAAATTGTGCAATGTGCTGAATGGATATACCTGTACATTGTAAAGTGATGACCATAATCAAACTAATTAGCATATTCTTCATCTTACATAGTCATTTTATTTTTGTCCTAAGAACACTTAAGATGTACTCTTTTGGCAAATTTTCAAGTTATAATATAGAATTGTTGCCTGACCAGGCAGTGGCGCAGTGGATAGAGCATCGGACTGGGATGCGGAAGACCCAGGTTCGAGACCCCAAGCTCGCCAGCTTGAGCACGGGCTCATCTGGCTTGAGCAAAAGCTCGCCAGCTTGGACCCAAGGTCGCTGGCTCCAGCAAGGGGTTGCTTGGTCTGCTGAAGGCCTGCGGTCAAGGCACATGAAAAAGCAATCAATGAACAGCTAAGGTGTTGCGATGGCAACGTAAAACTAATGACTGATGCTTCTCACCTCTCTCCGTTCCTGTTTGTCTGTCCCTATTTGTCCCTCTCTCTGACTCTCTCTCTGACCCTGTAAAAAAAATAATAAAATAAATAAATAAATAAAAATAGAATTGTTAACTATTGTCATCGGTTAACTGTGCATTAGAACTTACTCATCTTGCAACTGAAAGTTTGTACCCTTTGGCCAACATCTCCCCATTTCCTCTGCCCCCTGGCCCGTGGCAACCACTATTCTGTTCTCTGCTTCCATGAGCTCGGCTCTTTTAGATTCCACATATAAGTGAAATCGTACAATATTTGTCCTTCTGTGTATGACTTATTTAACGTAGCCTAATATCCCCCAGGTTCCTCCATGTTGTCACAAATGATGGAATTCCCTTCTTTTTGATGGCTGAATAATATTCCAGTGTGTGTGTGTGTATGTGTGTGTGTGTGTGTATATATGCCACAGTTAGTTTTTCCATTCCCGTCAATAGACACTTAGATGGTTTCCATGTTTTAGCTATGAAAAAGAAATATGTTTTCCATCTTAAAAATCTTTATTTCTTTTGCTGGTAGAAAAAGTGGAGGGAAAGACCTTCTGAGCTTCCCAAAGGAGAGATTAATTGTGTATGTGTCATAAAAAGAGAATTAAATTTTAGGAATAAAGTTACTTAAGAGTTATGAGTCAGAGAGTCACCTCCTCCCAGTGAACAGAGGATATTGAACAGAGTGGTTTGCACTTCTGTCTCTGACCAGTCAAACATCCTTTGTTACCCAGAGCAGTTCAGTGAGGATTTTATCCTGTGTCAGGTGGGGCTCCTATTCCTCTTTCGAAGCCTGTTTGCTAAATCAGCAGTGACAGGTCCAGATAAGGCAAGCCAGTTACTATTTGCAATTATGTTGAAACGTTTGATTTTGGAAAAAATCTATCTTGAACTAACAGGAGCCAATCTAATACTAATAAAAAAGGTTTTCAGCCAAAAATGCTTGATAAATTGGCCAAAGAGTCCACAGACCAAGGATGCTGCACTGGACTGGGCTGTACATTTGCTGTGTGACCTTGGGCCAGTCACTGACCTTGGGTGCGTGGGTCAGGAGCTTCCCCAGGCCCCTACCAGCTCAGACAGTCGGTGATTTGCTCCATAAATGCTACACGGAAGGCATTTAGAATGTCGAATGTGATGTTTTCTTGTTCTTTTGGAATTGCTTTCTTTTAAGGCAGAGTAAAGAAATTTGGCTCGGGATTAGAAGATGGGAATCTTGGCACTCTGTGTAGCCTGCTACTAAATCAGGAAATTGATGGGTTACACACTGTACTGACGAGAACTTGACTGCGGTCCTTCGACCCAAGAACACCAACCCTGGTGCCATTCCAGAGTAAATGAGAAAATGACTATAGGGTTATGGCATGCACCACCATGGGAGCACTCAAAATCAAATTCACTCCCCCGTGTGCTTTCTGGGTCCCTGATCCTGCAGGTAGCAGGTAGCAGAATGGAGGGGGTATCCAGGTGTTGTTAGGATGTGTGTACATTTGTGTTAAAAATTAAACGGCCTCATTACATTTTCTGCATCCTCCTTGGTACATCCCAAGAGCATATTAGGATTTGAAACATTCTAGACGACGTTAAAAGGGTGGCTGGCCCTTTCTCTTAGAGTTATCACAGCCTTCCAACCTGGGAAGAATCTAAGTCATTGTATTTGGTCTGGCATGTTCTAAATAACACATTTGTCATTTTTCCATTGTACATGGTTAGTTGAAGCCGTTACAAATTATTAACCACTTCCAACTTTGTATCTGAAATGCAGCTTCCCGCACTCCTGCGGTTACTCCTGTGTTCCGATTTGGAAGCCATGGGTAATATGCTCATGGGTATGCATGGGCTTCCCTCGGGTTCTGCACTCTGTCGCGGGTCCTCTGGGTGCTGCCAGCAGTGACAGGTTAAAGGCTCACTATTAATAAACCCTTTCTTGAATAAGTGTTGCGTGCTGGATCCAGAGTGTGACAGAGTACCTGGTAAGGATCTATTTCTTTAATTTAGTCTTGTGTGTTTGGCTCAGGCTGATCCTCAAGGATTTAGAAAATGCTGGTGCCTACAAAGGACAGAAAGTCCTTTCAATTAAGTTATTTACCGTTCACGTCAAAGAAGCATTTTGTAGGGTGGAAGAGAATGCCTTTGTTTTTTTTAAGAATTGACATTTTTATAGTAGGTGATTCCTGCCTCCTGACTTTTAAGATGGGCATGGAAGAGGCACTGAATCACTCCGGTGCTAGCTTCTGATTTTTCTGTCACTCTCGCCCCCCTTCTGACAAGCCCAGCCTTGTTTATTACCTGCCATGGAGTCATCATTTGGATGGAGCCACCTAGATAAGTATGGTCCTTTAACTCCTGACCAATTGGATGTTGTGTGTATTGTCGTTTCCCACCTCCGCCTGCCTTCAGCCACACAGCACACAGCCATACCTCCCTGTCAAGTGCACGCAGCCCCTCACATGTCTGTTGATGCTCACGGCACGTGCGCAGCTCCTCCGAGTCATAATCCCCCTCTGACCTGCAGAGAGCTCTGCACCGAAGCAGGCGTCCCTGTGGGACTATGCTCCAGCTGGCTTTCCAGCAAGGTACTTTGATGACCTGGAAGTCCACTGCTCAGAGATCCCACACTAGTGCCCAGCAAAGTACCAGAGACTCTAATTAGAAGGAATGACATTTAATGGCTGGAGGCTGAAATACAAATCTTTCAAAACTGATTCTTTTTCTTTTCTTTTTTTTAATCCTCCGCACCCCCTCCTCCAGCAAGAAGCTCACAGCGCTGGGCCCACATGGACTTCTAATTGTGCTCCGGGCCTCCGTCTGCAGATGTTTCCCTTTTACTCTCGTAGCTCGGCAGGTGGAACGGGTGCAGGGAGTGCGAGTCAGACTCTCCATCTGTTTCCCGTGCAGCCCTGGTGCCGGCGGCTGGAGGCAGCCCTGGGAGGCCAGTGCACTTGTGTTTGAACTTGGCTTTCCTGGAACTGTGTTGAGAGGAGGCTGACATTAGTGAGTACCTGTGCTGTGTGCCAGGTGTTCTCTCCTTCCCAGGGGGAGCAGGGAGGTGAGGAGGGTCAGGCTCAAGGGGGTAGAATTAACTAGCCCAGGCTCACCAATGGGATTAGGAACCAGGTGGCCCCTTTTGCCCTACCTCCCTGTGGGAACCCAGCCTTAGGCTTCTGTAGCCAGCTTCCTAGAAGACAGTGATGGCCCCCTGCTGGAAGGCAGGCAGATGTCACTATCTGTGATTTGACGTTTCGGTGCCTTTTAAGAACTATACAAAAGCCTTCCTTTTACTAAGTGGGAAGTCTGATGCCCACACATCAAGGGAAAGTGGCATGTGTTAGCCCAGCTCACCATTACGCAGAAATATTCATCTATATATGCTCTGAGTAGCACTTACCACAGCCAGGCCTGAGGCTGGAAGTCAGAGATGAGTGGTACAGGCCCCTGCCCTCAGGGACCCATGGTGGGGAGGCAGGGGGGACATGGACCCACTCATGGCCACAGGTCATCCAGTATTTTAAGTGCTATGACATCTGCACACATCCACATCCCTGCTTCCCTCTTCACAGCTGCACTGCTCACTGCCTCCCCACTGCTCCATCCCCCCCGATCTCATCCTGCTTCCGTTTCCTTTAGTGCACTTGTCTAGGATGGTTCACGAATTAAGCCGTGAGAACAGAGATCTGATCTGTGTTGCTCACTGACACACCCCAGTAGCTCCACAGTACCTGATACATAGTAGGCATTTTAATAACTAAATAAACATTTGCCGAATGAGTGGAATGATCTTGCTCCCCATTCAGTGTGTGTGAGTTCAGGATGCCTTGGTTCCTGAGAATAATATCTGGAGAAAGTCTGTGTTTTGCAATGTAGTGGGTCCTGGGTAGGAACACCGAGGAAAGCCGTAGGATTTGGTATATGCTTCACTACGAAGCTGGCTGGGTGGCCGTGGCACATCACAGAACACCCCCGAGCTCAGGTCTGGGAGCTGTGATAGGCATAGCTGCCTCCCATCTGCCTCCTCCCCGGAATGGGTGTGGTGATCAAATGATGTCATAGGGGTAAAAAGTGTGGTAGATAGGAAGCCCTTTGCTGTTGCCCTTGACCCTGGAACAACGTGGTTAGAATTGTGCAGGTCCACTTATATGTGGTTTTTGTTTGTTTTTTTAGTTGACTCACACAGTTCAAACCCACATTATTCAATGGTCAACTGGTGTCTGGGAATCCGAGTATGCAGAGGCCCAACTCAGGTTACACTTGGACTTCTGACTGCAAGGGCATCAGTCCCTAACCCCCATGTTGTCCACGGGCCAACTGTACTTTAGTGAAAGGCCTTTAAAAATGTGGTCTGTGCCCTGGTGGCGACAGCTTTCTTTCATCCTCTGCAGCCCGGCCCCAGCCTGCGGGAACCCTCTGGCTATCTCAGTTGTCACTTTGCTGTCCATTTTAAAACCGCATTTCCAGAAGTGGGTTATTTACAAAACCTGGCTGTGCCTGTGGTTCCAAAATAGAATCGTTTATGCATTCTGAAGCAATCAGTGAACCAGCTTTGGGTGAGGTATAGCTTTCTGGCTTTTTGTTTGTGAAAGTAATGACAACAACACACATTGTTCAGGTATCAAGCTACCCCAACATTTCCAGTGGAGGCCAAGTTCCTGCTAATCACGCACGTGTTTAAATGCCACTTTCTTCTCTACCTAGAATGCATAGGTGGGTTTATTTTTGCCTCTTTCCTGGTCCCCGCCACCTTGCCTTCTTCCTCCTTGGAGATTTGCGTTCCGTCTGCTAAACTGGCTGTGGTTTCGCTTCGGCTGGCCGCCACTTCCGTAGCTGTCCCTCTCTATCCGAGCATTTGTAACCTTGGCATCCTCTCCACTTTGAAAGCAGAGCAAATGTATCACCCTCCGCGAACAAGTCCCTAGCTGTCTTCTTGACTGGGTTCTGAAGCTGCAGGCTACAGGGGAGGAACATAGTGAAGTGACATCAAAATCAGTATTTCCAAAGACCTAGGGATTGGGACCTTAGAAGTAGTGATTCACCAATGCAGCTTAACTGAAAACTAACAAGACCCCAGGCAAGTCTGACACACACTGAGGTCTGGGAAGTACTGCCCTCCTGTAAGATCCATTCCCCCATCCCCAGGGATCCACATGGACCTGGCCAGAGAAGCAGGCCCACCCTGTCCTCATCCTTAGCCGTTTTGGAGCACGAGCCCAGATGTGCAAGGCTTAGCTGATAATACTGGAAATTCTAAGGAAGGGAGGTCTGTACCCAAGAGATTAGAAATAGCTTTTGGAGACGATCCTGGGTTCAAATGGCAGTGTACTTGGCTGTGACCTGGCGCAAGCTCCCTTTTTCCTCTTTGTGACTCAGGCTCCCCATCCTTAAACCTGCCTTGTGGTCCTCCCAAACGGTCCTCGTTGCCATTGCATAGCCAGTTTGAAAACTATGGCCATGGAGGTCCCTGCTGCAAGCACTGTAATGAAAAATGTTCTCAACTGCATCCGCTTGGCTTTGAAAGTCTTCTGTTGTATCTTAGTTGGGGGAAAAAAGGGCCATTGGAAGAAAATACTGGAGCTCAAAGCCCTCGCGATGCGTCGCAGAGGTTTGAATTGTAGAATCATTTACTAATTGTAGTTGATATTCCCATGTAGACAGAGTTCCTTTAAAAATGTCTCCTCTCTGGATGTTAGGATGTGCACTTTCATTTCGCAGCAGTATCCAGCCCAGCAGTGTGCGTCCCGACTGCCCTTAGAAATGTGAGGGGGCGAGACAGACCATGGCCCGGGGGCCAGTGTGGGGCAGCCGCATCCCAGTCTTGTTTTCCAGCATTCTTCCCTGATGGGCTCTCCAGGGGCCTGAAGAGGAGGAGGAGGAGGAGGCTGTTTCCAGAACCCATTAAAATAATTAATGCAGGTGGAAATGGTGATTTGACAACACGGGCATCTGCACTTAAAACAGCCCTGTAATGTATTTGAACCACACCTGAAATGGTGTGCTAGGCTTTGTTAAGAGGCTCCTGGTTAAGGACCAGAAAGGAAAGTGGCCCAGCCTTCAGCAAGCACCCTCCCGTGTAGGTGGGAGGCTTCTCTCCTTAGTCTATGGGGAGGAAAGGCCTTTCTTCTGTGTCTCTAGCCCCCTGTGGAAGGCGTGGCGTCCTCTGCTGCCTCCGAACCCAGCATGACCTTTACCCCTTTCTCCAGCTCCTTTTGCCTCCCTCCTCCTTCTTTTCAGGGGACCCCCTTAGATTTCTCCCAACCCTCCTGAATGCTCTCCCACTTCCCAGGGTCCTTCCAGTCCTCTGCTGGGAAGGTCAAGACGTTCAGATGGTCCTCGGATTCGTTCTCGCTTACCCCAAGTGTCTGCATCTTCACCCATCTTCTAGCTGCATTGTCTCTGAACAGGACCTGTGCTTCCTCTTGGTGTCTTCCTTTTTCTAAATTTCTGTTTTCAACTCTTGTTCAGTATTAGGGATGATTTTATCTGCCCTGGAAGTCCTGGATCAGAGCTGACCCTCAGGAGGGCACCTCTCCTCTTGACCTCCAGCATAGACATCTCAGTAACCTTGACCTGCTCCTCTTCTCCCTCTTCTCCATGGTCTCCCTATTGGGCATGTGGTGAGGGGAGACCGTCCAGGCGTGACCTCTGCCCAGCACGTCTCAGACCACACTTCCTTTCTCTCCGCCACCACCACTGCGCCCTCGTCACTCTGTCCCTGTCTCCTGGGTTGCTCATCTGCCCAACGGTGTGCTCAGCATCCTGGGGGCAGGGCTAACTTTCTAAGTTTGTCTCGGACCAAACCGTGTCCTGCCCAGTGCCTTGCATTGGAACTGGCGCCTTAGTGCGGCGGCTGAGCCCTCCAGCTGACGTTCGGGCTGCCGGTGGTCTGATCCCATTTACCCACAGATGTTCCTCTTCTGTCCACTCTCGGCCAGACAGGCAGCACACCGTGCTCTGAAAGAAGGCTGTGTTTCCGTGCACTGTGGGTACCTACAGCGCGGAGGGCCCGGCCCCCTGCGTCCTCCCAGGGGCCTTTCCTCATTCCCCCAGGTGGGGGCGGCTGGGAGCCTTCTCCGCTTCCCCCCCAACTCCCTCAGCATGTGGCCTGCTCTGTTCCTGTCAGGACACAGATAGTAGGTGTCCTAGTATTTTCTCGGTTGCTCCTTGGATGGTCGTAACCGTGGTATCGAGGGCTTACAGTGAGGCAGGCACTGTTTTCGGTACTCTTTTTGTATAAACTCATTTAAACCTCGCCACAGCCCTACCGGGTTGAGGTAGGTAGTACTTTTATTGCTTCATTTTGCAAACTGGCAGAGTTTGTCACTTGTCTGTTGTCTCAAAAATAGAAAGGGGCAGAGGTTTTGTTGACTTAAGAGAATGTGTCCATCACCCCAACACCAGAGAGAGGTGACATCCCACGATGCCAGAGCCTGGGCCCCGGAGCCTGGCGCTCTGAGTGCGAAACCTTGCCCGGCCACTTTGCACCCGTGGGGCCCTTGAACAGGCCTCTTCATGTCTCTGATCTTCAGGTTTCTCTTCGTTAAAACTGTAACGGAATAATAGTCAAGTGTCAGGCAAGTTACTTAATTTCTCTGCTTAATATCTTTCTCTTTAAAATAGGGAAATTGAGGGCCACACCGGTAATGTGTTAAAATACTGGGCACGTTGGTTCATCTGAACACTGAATGATGACCCCTGTGTTCATTGTGTCAGGGCCTGTTGTCCTACTGGACGATGCCCTTCCTGGTATAAAACGTGTAAGACCCAAGATGCTTACAAGCTTATGATGCTGGGCACATGCATAAATACGGCCACCAGGGAGGGTCTTCTGGGTGTCAGCCAGAGTTCTGCTAGGGCTTCTGGTGAATCACCCCGCAGACTCTTCATCACTTCCCCCCTGGGCAGAGGAAGAGGGAACCGAGCATGGGGCAGGGGCAGTGACCTGCCACCGGCACACAGGTGGGAGGTGGCAGGATCAAGATTTGAACCCAGGTCTTCCTGCCTCCATAGCATGTGCTCACTGCTGCTGCTGCTTTCGCCTGCTTCCCACCCAGAAGCACGGTGCTGGCCAGAGCCGGAGTTCAGTAAGTGCACGTGTCTTCCTTGATTTTTTTGTCCTTATGGAAATGGCTTAACAGCCGTTTAATGAGAAGAGCCACAGGAACCAGACCAGCCAGGCCACGGCTGCCCCACCCGTCTCCCCGGGACAGCTCCGTGCATTTTATTGACTAGACTTCAGGCACAGAGGCAGCACTGGACACTGTCTTTTCTTCTCTCCCTTTTTCCTCTCTCTTATGTGTCTCATCATGTCCTGACCTTTATCAGGATTTTATTTTGTATGTTGTCTGTGGAAATTCACTAAATAGATAACTGTGACCTGAACTCAACCCCCATTAGGACAGATCCGTACTTATGAAATCATGTCACTGAATGGTGGAGTCTCTCCATCTGTCCACGCTGTCTGCCGTGTGGACAGGATGAGAACGAGGTCTCCTGGGCCTCGTGTGAAAGGCTGGTGGTCATCGACTTATCACAGACTGGACTAATAAAGGGCCATTCTGTCTGGTTTGTAGGAACCATGAGGCGTCGAGGAGTCAGCCTAGACTTTTAAAAATGAAGTGTGTGTGTGAGTGTGTTTTAATGACTAAGATATATGAATCCAATTTAGAAAACTTAGAAACTCCTAAACAACACAAAGGAAGAACAGCCAAAATCATTGATAATCCCCTCCACTCAGAAATAATCACTATTGGACAATTTGATTCCTGTCTTTCAAACCCCCTGTGTTGCCTATGTGTGTAAATTTGTGTTGGGAATTTTCTTTGCCATTCTGAACATAGATGTGGAGCCTGTTTCTTTCATCAAACAGTGTATCACGACTATTTTCCCAGCTTAATAAAGTTTTAATGATTGTGTGATGTGTCATCACAAAGAGGTACACAATTTATTTAACTAATTTCTTCTTATTGAACTGTTTGTTGTTTTTAAACATTATCCATATTGCTGCTTTGAACATCCTTGCACATAAATCTTTAAGCATGTCTCTAATCATTCCTTGGGCTGTCTGTTTACAGGCAGCATTGGCTCAGGGGATAGACAGGTTTCTAAGGCTTTGGTAACTGTTGCCAAATTGCTCTTGGGAAGAGTTTTGTTTTTTTTATAGTCCCTCCTACCAACATTAGCAGTGTATGAGCTGCCTCATTTTTCTCCTGCCTTGGCAACACTGGATATTATATTTCTTTTCCATTTTTGCCAATCTGATAGTCAAAAATGTATCCTATTTTAATTTGCATAATTCAAATAGGGAGAACTCCTTTACATGTTTATTGTTTGTGTAGCTGTATATACATACATATAACAAAATATTTAGCATATGTAATGTTGTGTAATGATGTATTTAATATCTTTAACATATTCATTTATTTTTGGTATATAACGTATTGATGTCCTGTGCCCATTTAATCACAAGAGTTTTACATTTCCGTGTCATCAAGTCTGTCAGTCTTTCTTGGAGACAGTTGATTCATTCACCTTGGATCTGAATTCTGTCTGAGGGCAAGTTAAATTGGAAGCCTATCCCCTGTTAATGAGAATGCACAGGGAGTGATGAGAGATGGGAATGTAGTCAGTGCGGATAAACATCCCACCCGTGTATCCACTCGTGGACTGAGAAAATGATATTGATACGAGCAGCTTTTCCTGATGGCTGGTTGTGCTGTAGGCATTGATTCTGCCAACAAAACACTCCATTGCAAACCCATCAAGGCTCATCTTGAATGATTATATTCATGACTCCTAGAATCATGTTCACTTTTTCCCAAAGAAGGGAAGACTAAAGACACGAAATTTAAGAGAACGTTTGTAAAGGAATTTACCTAAATTATGAGAGACTGAAAGCCAAGCTTAGTGGGTAAGGGAAGTATTGCATTAAAAAAGAATCAATATCTTTCCGGAATTGGCTCTGCCTTCATCTTGTGAGTTGCTTTGCAAAGGGATGGGCTCTCTGTCACTGTCTTGCAAGTTCCTCCTAGCATTGTCCTCGAGGACAGCAGCTTTTCCTCTCTTTGATCCTCCGTGCTTTTCCTTTCTAGTACAGCCCTGGCTCCCCAAGACATTTAGGAGCAAAGATACTGGAGAGCAGGGGCTTTAAAATGTCACGTCCTTGTTCCAGCCTCCGGGACTCTGGCATTGCCGGCCGTGAAGCCAAGGTTTCCTTCTGCATCTTCACAATGAGCCTTTGGAGAAGGTCAAACTCATAAAGAAAAGAGAGCTGAGGGGATGAACTGTTGACTTTTGGTTTAAATGTATATATATATTTACACATACACACACACACACACACACACACACACACACACACACACACACACACTTTGTAAAGCCCAGATTAAAGGCAAATTTAAACAGCATTATAGAAGACTGAAAAGTGGAGAAGAAGACGCAGATGTCCCCACCTTCCTGGCTCTCTGCCGGCTCCCCGGCCTTTGTCCCTGAGCATTCACATTTCCTTGGTGGTTTCATCTCCAGCTTTCATTCACCTTTGCTTTGTACATATGTCCTGGTGGTGTTTGTGATCCTCTGTTGAGCTGCATTTCAGGAAAGAGGTCTTGGGTGGCCTCACACAGCTACTCTGCAGTCCATTTGATGTTCCCTGGGGTGCAGCAGCTCAGGAAGGTGGTTGGCCACAAAGAGCCGTACGTACTTTGGGATATTAGCAAGTTCTTACCACATCTCTGTCTGCTCATGTCAACATTCCAGAAGGGAGACTAACAATTTGTGGACTTAAGGGGATGTTTATAAATGACATGTGTTCTTAGACCAAAGTTAGCAGCAGCAAAGGATTTCTGGGGAGTGGAGGGTGAGGTAGAATGATAAGGCAGAGTTGTCGCCCAAGCGTTTGTGAAAAAAGTATCTCTGTGTACAAGGTGTCTAATTCGTGAGATGCACTTTAGCATTCATTCATTCATCCACTTTGCAGTTGTTTTACTGAGCATCTCCTTTGGGATTAGTGTGATTTTACACCCTCTTTAAACTCTCCATATTCTATTTTCCTAGTGTTAATATATTGTATTTGATTTATAGTTAAATGGAACTGTGAACTTCCTAGCAACCAAGACAAAAAGGGAAATTAATATATTATTAAGTTCTCTTAGAAAACTCATTGGTACTTCAGGTGAGGTAAAACTCCTTGTTGGTATCGAGTGGAAGGCAATGAATTTCAGAAGAAAGCTATTTTGATTGCATTACTTAATTGTTTCTCATTTTCTTGTGGAATCATCTATAACCTCCTATCTTTCATATTTATTGATACATCTGTGACCAAGTCAGAAGAATGCCCTGCCTTCTTTGTCTATTGAGAAAGATGTAAATAAGATGATCATTTGTATGAATGTGTTGAGATGTGTTCTTTCAGGGACAAGGAGCAGCACGTGCGTGCAGCACTTGATACCGTAAGAAAGGTCGGGTGACGGGCAGGAGCCGAGGCTGGCCAGGCAACAGGGCCAGCTGTGTAGGGCTGAGATGCACTGCAAAGAGTTTGCATTTTATATCAGAAGCAATGGGAGACTTTGGGGCAGGGAAGGGACAGGGTCCACATGCACTTTAAAAGGATACCCTGGCTGGCCTGACCAGGTGGTGGCGCAGTGGATAGAGCGTCGGACTGGGACGCGGAAGACCCAGGTTCGAGACCCTGAGGTCGCCAGCTTGAGCGTGGGCCCATCTGGCTTGAGCAAAAGCTTGCCAGCTTGGACCCAAGGTCGCTGGCTCCAGCAAGGGGTTGCTCCATCTGCTGAAGGCCCGCGGTCAAGGCACATGTGAGAAAGCAATCAATGAACAAC
This sequence comes from Rhynchonycteris naso, assembly GCA_037038555.1. Lineage (NCBI taxonomy): Eukaryota > Metazoa > Chordata > Mammalia > Chiroptera > Emballonuridae > Rhynchonycteris > Rhynchonycteris naso. The sequence goes on from CM072996.1 coordinate 19,286,247, forward strand.
TATGGTGTCGCAACGGCAACGAAAAACTAATGATTGATGCTTCTCACCTCTCTTCGTTCCTGTCTGTCTGTCCCTATCTATCCCTCTCTCTGACTCTCTCTCTGTCCCTATTTAAAAAAAAAAAAAAAAAAAAAAAGGATGCCCTGGCTGCCAGGCAGAGGCTGATTTTGGAGGCTGGGAAGCTGTTGCAGTTCGTGGTCCCTCTAAAAGGTGATTTACACAGATAACAATGTGGTGCAGAGGGAAGGAGCTCTGAAGACAGAGGGCTAATTAGGGCTTTACTTTCTCATGACATTAACATAAGCCAGTGGGACCGAGAGGCCACGTCACCAATATCCGTCTTCTCTCAAAGTGGGGATGAGGGGAGGGTCTTTTCAGCCCATGGAGCTGCGCCTGGCATAAGATCAGGGTTCGAGAGCCCAGAGACTCGCTTGTTTACAGTTCCACATTCGCTCTTTAGGGCCCCCTCATCCATTTTGTGAGCCCAAGACTTAGGGTAGGCCTTGTGTTATCTGAACTCCCTTGAACCGCTGGTGAGAAAGGCATGAGTTCAGATGAGTCCAAGATTCAAATCCAAGCCCTGCCTCTTACCCTCTTTGTGACCTTACAGAAGACGCTTCACGCCTAGACTCTGTCGTTATCTGTACAATGGGAAGAATAAACCCTGTGGTCCTCCCTGTGATGTTACTGTTACGAAATAATATTAACCATGATTTTCTGGGCACCTACTATGTGCCAATCCCAGTGCAAAGTGCTTTGGGCTCACAGTTGAATCTGCTCGTCGCTCTGCCTGCATGACAGCTGCATTAGTGTAGGCGCTAGTAGTACCTCTTAACAGGTGAGAAAGCCGAGCCTCAGCCAACTTAAGTAACTTCTCTAAAGTCTCTTAGCTGGGAAGAGGTGGAACTTTGCTTGAAATGGCTTTCTAGTGGGAATACCTTCCACTGAAAGTACTCTTAGCGGGGCCTCACCCTAAGACACCTTTTTATTTTGGTGCTTTGAAGGACTTTTGTCCTCAGATGAGGTCGGAAGGTAGAGCCAACATTTGCCTAAATTGGGATGTCTCTGGAGCCTGTGGAAGAAAGCAGGGAGGGTGGATATCTGCACCAGAGTGACTCTACCTTAGGAAAAGATTATATTATTGGAAAGCCCCCACTCAGTCTCATCCACAACCTCTGTAGATGAGGAAATGCAGACCTTCTATCAGCACAGTGCTTCCCCCTGCAGGTAGTTATTGGAAGTACAACAGGGAGGGACATGGTTACATACCTAAAAAGCTTGCACTGCTCACTGTCTCAGGAATTCCACATCTCTCTGATCTAGAGAATTCGGTGCACTTGTGCTTCAAGATGCAGGTAATAGGTCTGACCAGGCAGTGGCGCAGTGGAGAGAGCGTTGGACTGGGATGCGGAGGACCTAGGTTTGAGACCCCAAGGTTGCCAGCTTGAGTGCGGACTCATCTGGTTTGAGCAAAGCTCACCAGCTTGGACCCAAGGTCACTGGCTCGAGCAAGGGGTGGCTCGGTCTGCTGAAGGCCCGCAGTCAAGGCACCTATGAGAAAGCAATCAATGAACAACTAAGGTGTTGCAACGAAAAACTGATGATTGATGCTTCTGATCTCTCTCCGTTCCTGTCTGTCTCTATCTATCCCTCTCTCTGGCTCTCTCTCTGTCTCTGTAAAAAAATAAAAAAAGATGCAGGTAATAGTACTTTATTGCAGCATTGTTTGGGCTGGCAAAAACAAAACAAAACGAGGAACAACCTAAATGTCCAACAGTAGGGGAGTGGGAATCCAGTGGTGGTTCATCTCTGCCAGGGATTGCGAAGTAATATACAGAAAAAAATCAACTTAATGTTCTTGAGTTGCTGACTAAAGATCCTCAAAGTACATTTTTAGCTAAAAAGGGGGGGCGATGAAAATGTTAAGTTTGAGTCAATTTACGTAAACATCAAACAATAGTTTCTATATGTCTATCCACAGAACACGTGAGGCAGGACAAGCACCAAACTGTAGCAGTGATTACCATGGATGGTGCGTGGGGACTTCCGTTTGGGGATCTCAGTGATAATAATATCTAACCCTTGTAGCTCTCACCTGTATTCTGGCCCTAAACATTTTATGTGTATTATAATTTAATCCTCACAACTACCCTGTGAGATCATGACACTTATCTCATCTTATGCCTGGGAAACTGGGGCACTGACCGCAGTTGGCATACCCCCTTCTGCTTCTCTCTTCCATGTGTGTCTGAGGTGTGCATGTTCACATGAGTGTGGGGAAGCATGGGATGGTGACCTAGGGCTGCCTGAGCTCTGGTCTAGTGCACTGCTTTTTCTGTGTCCCCATTTGAACAGATTCTGGGGCACTGGCTGGCATAAAGAAAGCTCAGCAAATATCTTGTTGAATGAATGAATGAATGAGAAGGAACAGGGAGAAGTTAAGCCTTGTGCCTCAAGGAACTTGTAGTCTTGGAGATAGGATGCATGAAAGTGATGAAGAGCCTATAGTATAGATGGCAACGAAAACGTAGAAGTATGCTGGGTGCTCTTTTTTTTTAATGTTTTTATTTATTTATTTATTTTACAGGGACAGAGAGAGAGTCAGAGAGAGGGATAGATAGGGACAGACAGACAGGAACAGAGAGAGATGAGAAGCATCAATCATTAGTTTTTTGTTTTGTTTTTTTTTATATATATTTTATTATTATTAATTCTAATGGGGTGACATCAATAAATCAGGGTACATATGTACAATGAAAACATCTCCAGGTTATCTTATCATTCAATTGTGTTGCATACCCATCACCAAAAGTCAAATTGTCCTCTGTCACCTTCAATCTGGTTTTCCCTGCGTCCCTCCCCTCCTCCCTATCCCATTCTTCCCTCCCTCCCCCCATCCCATAACCACCACTCTCTTGTCCATGTCTCATACCCTCACTTTCATGTCCCACCTATGTATGTAATCGTGCTGTTCTCAGTTTTTCTTTTTTTCTGATTTACTTATTTCACTCCGTATAATGTTATCAAGGTCCATCCATTTTGTTATAAATGATCCGATGTCATCGTTTCTTATGGCTGAGTAGTATTCCATAGTATATATGTACCATAGCTTTTTAATCCACTCGTCTTCTGACGGACACTTGGGCTGGTTCCAGATCTTCGCTATTGTGAACAATGCTGCCACGAACATGGGGGCGCATTTCTTCTTTTCGAACAGTGCTATGGTGTTCTTAGGGTATATTCCTAAAAGTGGGATAGCTGGGTCAAAAGGCAGTTCGATTTTTAATTTTCTGAGGAATCTCCAAACTGTTTTCCACAGTGGCTGCACCAGTCTGCATTCCCACCAGCAGTGCAGAAGGGTTCCCTTTTCTCCACATCCTCGCCAGCACTTATTCTGTGTTGTTTTGCTGATAAGTGCCATTCTGACTGGTGTGAGGTGATATCTCATTGTGGTTTTAATTTGCATTTCTCTAATGATTAGTGATGTTGAGCATTTTTTCATATGCCTATTGGCCATCTGTATGTCCTCTTTGGAGAAATTTCTATTCATTTCTTTTGCCCATTTTTTGATTGGGTTGTTTGTCTTCCTGGTGTTGAGTTTTATAAGTTCTTTATAAATTTTAGTTATTAACCCCTTATCAGATGTGCTGTCAAATATGTTCTCCCATTGTGTGGTTTGTCTTTTTATTCTGTTCCTATTGTCTTTAGCTGTGCAAAAACTTTTTAGTTTGATATAGTCCCATTTGTTTATCTTGCCTTTTATTTCAGTTGCCCATGAAGATAAATCGGCAAATATACCGCTGCTACAGATGTCGGAGAGCTTGCTGCCTATGTTTTCTTCTAAGATGTTTATGGTTTCACGGCTTACATTTAAGTCTTTTATCCATTTTGAGTTTGTTTTTGTGAATGGTGTAAGTTGATGGTCTAGTTTCATTTTTTTGCAGGTAGATGTCCAATTTTCCCAACACCATTTGTTAAAGAGGCTGTCTTTACTCCATTGTATGTTCTTTCCTCCTTTGTCAAATATCAGTTGTCCATAAAGCTGTGGGTTTATTTCTGGGTTCTCTGTTCTGTTCCATTGATCTATGTGCCTGTTCTTATGCCAGTACCAGGCTGTCTTGAGTATAATGGCCTTGTAGTAAACCTTGATATCAGGAAGAGTGATACCTCCTGCTTTATTTTTTCTTTTTAAGATTGCTGAGGCTATTCGTGTTCTTTTTTGGTTCCATATAAATTTTTGGAATATGTGTTCTATATCTTTGAAGTATGTCATTGGTATTTTAATTGGTATTGCATTGAATTTATAAATTGCTTTGGGTAATATAGACATTTTAATGATGTTTATTCTTCCTAGCCATGAGCACGGTATGTGCTTCCACTTGTTTGTATCTTCCTTGATTTCTTTTATCAATGTTCTATAATTTTCTGAGTACAAGTCCTTAACCTCCTTGGTTAAATTTACTCCTAGGTACTTTATTTTTTTGGCTGCAATAGTGAAGGGGATTGTTTCCTTAATTTCTTTTGCTGATATTTCATTGTTGGTGTATAGAAATGCCTCTGATTTCTGAGTATTAATTTTATATCCTGCCACCTTGCTGAATTCATTTATCAGGTCCAGTAGTTTTTTGACTGAGACTTTAGGGTTTTCAATATACAATATCATATCATCTGCAAATAATGACAGTTTTACTTCTTCTTTTCCAATTTGGATGCCTTTTATTTCTTCTTCTTGTCTGATTGCTGTAGCTAGGACTTCCAGAACTATGTTGAATAAGAGTGGTGAAAGTGGGCAACCCTGCCTGGTTCCTGATCTTAAGGGGATTGCTTTTAATCTTTGTCCATTTAGTATGATGTTTGCTGTCGGTTTATCATAGATGGCCTTTATCATGTTAAGGAATGATCCCTGTATTCCCACTTTACTGAGAGTTTTGAGCATGAATGGGTGCTGGATTTTATCAAATGCCTTTTCTGCATCTATTGAGATTATCATGTGATTTTTGTCCTTCCTTTTGTTTATGTGGTGAATCACATTGATTGATTTGCGAATATTGAACCAGCCTTGCCTCTCCAGAATAAATCCCACTTGATCGTGGTGTATGATTTTTTTCATATATTGCTGGATCCGGTTGGCTAATATTTTGTTGAGAATTTTAGCGTCTAAATTCATCAGGGATATAGGCCTATAATTTTCTTTCTTTGTGTTGTCTTTGCCCGGTTTTGGGATCAGAATTATGCTCGCCTCATAAAAGGAGTTTGGAATTCTTCCTTCCTCTTGAATTTTTTGAAATAGCTTCAGGAGAATAGGAGTTAGTTCTTCTTTGAATTTTTGATAGAATTCACTTGTGAAGCCATCAGGCCCAGGACTTTTCTTTTTTGGGAGTTTTTTGATAACTGTTTCGATCTCATTTGCTGTAATTGGTCTGTTTAGGTGTTCTGATTCTTCCAGATTGATTTTTGGAAGGTTATATGATTCAAGAAATTTGTCCATTTCACCAAGATTGTCTAATTTTTTGGCATATAGTTCTTCATAGTATTTTCTTACAATGCTTTGTATTTCTGTTGTGTCAGTTGTTATTTCTCCACTGTCCTTTCTAATTTTATTTATTTGAGTCCTCTCTCTTTTTTTCTTGGTGAGTCTAGTTAAAGGTTCATCAATCTTGTTTACCTTTTCAAAGAACCAGCTTCTTGTTTCATTGATCCTCTGTATTGTTTCCTTAGCCTCTATGTCATTTATTTCTGCTCTGACCTTTATTATTTCCTTTCTTCTACTTGTCTTGGGTTTTATTTGTTGTTGTTTTTCTAGTTCTTTTAGATGCAGGGTCAAGTTGCTTATTTGAGCTTTTTCTAGCTTCTTATGATATGCCTGTAGTGCAATAAACTTCCCTCTCAGAACTGCTTTTGCTGTGTCCCATAAATTTTGAGTTGATGTATGCTCATTATCATTTGTTTCTAGAAACTTTTTTATTTCTTCTTTGATCTCATTGTTAATCCATTCATTATTTAATAACAAGCTATTTAGTTTCCAAGTGTTTGAGTATTTTTCAGTTTTTCTTTTGTGGTTAATTTCTAGTTTCATGGCATTGTGATCAGAGAAAATGCTTGATATGATTTCAATCTTCTTAAATTTATTGAGACCATTTTTGTGTCCTAACATGTGGTCTATCCTAGAAAACGTACCATGAGCGCTTGAGAAGAATGTATATTCTACTGCTTTAGGGTGAAAAGTTCTGAAGATATCTATTAAATCAAGTTGATCTAGTGTCTCCTTTAAGTCTGCTGTTTCTTTATTAATTTTCTTTCTTGAGGATCTATCCAGTGTTGTTAGAGGGGTATTGAAATCCCCTACTATGATAGTATTGCTGTTAATCTCGCCCTTTATATCCATCAAAGTCTGCTTTATGTATGTCGGGGCTCCTATATTTGGTGCATAGATATTTACAATAGTTATATCTTCCTGTTGAATTGTTCCCTTTATCATTATGTAGTGTCCTCTTTTATCTCTTACTACAGCCTTTGTTTTAAAGTCCATTTTGTCTGATATAAGTATTGCTACCCCTGCTTTTTTTTCATTTCCATTTGCATGAAATATTTTTTTCCATCCTTTTACCTTCAGTCTATGAACATCTTTTATTTTAAGGTGTGTCTCTTGTAGACAGCATATGTATGGGTCCTGTTTCTTTATCCATGCAGCTACCCTATGTCTTTTGATTGGATCATTTAATCCATTTACATTTAAGGTTATTATTGATATGTAGTTGTTTATTGCCATTTTATTCTTTAAAGCTGTATTCTTCTTTTGCTCTATTCTTTCCTCCCTTTAAACTGTTCACAAGAGGCCCCTTAGTATCTCTTGCAGAATTGGTTTGGTTTTTATGAATTCCTTGAGGCTTTCTTTTTCTGGGAAGCTCTTTATTTCTCCTTCAATTTTAAACGTTAGCCTTGCTGGATAAAGTAGTCTTGGTTGTAGGTTCTTGTTCTGCATTACTTTGATTATTTCTTGCCATTCCCTTCTGGCCTCAAGTGTTTCTGTTGAGAAGTCCGATGTCATCCTTATGGGGGCTCCTTTGTAGGTGATAGTCTTCTTTTCTCTAGCAGCTTTTAAAATTTTTTCTTTATCCATTAGCTTTGGTATTTTAACTATGATGTGTCTTGGTGTAGATTTTTTTGGGTTTCTCCTTAATGGAGTTCTGTGTGCTTCTTGAATGTGTGGAGTGTTTCCCAGCCTTAATTTAGGAAAGTTTTCTGCTATAATTTGATTGAACAAAGTTTCCATTTCCTGTCCTCTCTCCTCTTCTTCAGGCACCCCTATGATGCGAATGTTGTTTCTCTTCATGTTGTCACAAAGCTCCCTTAGAGTTTCCTCACATTTTTTGAGTCTCTTTTCCTTTTTATTCTCTGCTTCTGTGCCTTTGTTTATTGTGTCCTCTAACTCGCTTATTCGATCCTCAGCGTCATCCATCCTGCTTTTAATTCCTTCCATTGTGGTCTTCAGTTCTGATACTGTATTTGTCATTTCTGTCTGATTCTTTTTTATTATTTCAATTTCATTTTTTATACTTGTTATCTCTTTATTTAGGTGTTCATAATGACTATCCATTGTTGCTCTAATTTCTTTGAACATCCTAACTATCATTATTCTAAATTCTGCTTCCGGTAATTTGGTTATATCTGGTTCATTCAGGTCCTTCTCTGGGGATTTCTCTTGATTCATTTGGTTTGCATTCCTCTGCCTGCCCATTTTTTCTGTGTATAAGCAAGTTGTGGCCACTGGAGTCCAGTGGGTGTTGCCTTTGTGTTCTCTAGGTGTGGTCTATCTGCAGGCCCCCCACCCCCTCTGCCGGCGCCTAGGGTGGTTGGGTATGAGCGTTGCCAGCGCCGGCCCACTGTGGCTTTTGCTGTGATTTCTGCCTCTCCTCCGTGGGAGGGGCTGTCACTGAAGCCACAAGATTAGCACCAAGGGTAGAGGCGAGCACCTTTCCTCAGCTGCGGACCCAGCCTATTTCCGGACTTCCGCCCAGAACCAGCAGTCGGAGCCTGCTCGCTACAGTTCCGCGGGTTAGGCGGGGCTTTTGACGTGCTCTCAGCTGTAAGCTTTTGCCCGTCAGGAGCTTTAGCCCCGCCCTCGAGGCCAGGGCCCTTTGCGCAGGGTCGGAAACCAAGATTTTTTGGGGCGGGCGTGTTTGCTGGCTTCCACCGAGCTGCGTACTTCCGCTCGTCCCGGACTCTACCCCGCCCCCGCGTTCGGAGCCCGCTCGTGCACGTGTTAACGCTATCCGGGGTTTCTCCGGCCGGATGGGGATAGCAGCCGTGGGCTCAGCTGCGAGCCTCCACCTGTCTCGGGGTCCACCCCGTTCCCACGCTCGGAGCCCGCTCGCGCACGTATACTGGCCAACCGCGGTTTCTCCGGCGGGCGGCGGGGCGGGGGGGGGGGGGGCGGACTGGTAGCGTCAGCTCAGCCGTGAGCCCCCGCCCGTCCCTGGTCCTAGCCCGGTCCCCGCGGTCAGGGCCGGCTTGCGCAGGGCCTGCCTGTTCCTGGCCTCCCGCTTTGTCCCCGTAAGTGGGATTAAAGGCGGGCCCGCAGCTTCCGGACCGCTCTCGCGCTTCCCCTCCGACCCTCTGGGCTAGACCGATCTCCCACCGGCTTGGCCTCTGCCCACGCCGACAGCACCGCCTTTCAGCGTCCTGCCGCCCCAAAACCTTAAGCAGCCCTCAGCAGAGTAGGAAGGGACCTAATACTCCACACTGTAGGCCTGGGAGCTCCCTCACTTGTTTCACAGCTCAAAACTGTCCAAACGCCTCTTCTAGGCTCTGGGACTGCAGGCTGGGGCTTGGTTCCTGGGACCCAGGTCCCTCCCTCTCCGCCAAAATCTCCTCCCGCCACACGGGTCTCTCCGGGCTGCCGTTTGCTCCGGGGAGCTGGGCAGCCCTCTTCGCGTTTTCGCTATTCCTACCAGTCTCAATGTGGCTTCTTCTGTGTTCCTTGGTTGAAGAGTCCACTCAGTTTTGTTCAAAGTTGGTTTATCCAGGTGATGGTTCTTAAAATTGAGTTGTAATCCACTTTGGTTCTGGGAGTTGGAAGTTGGTACGTCCGCCTACTCCGTCGCCATCTTGCTCCCCTGGAGGAGGTGCTGGAGGCAGCCATCTCAATCATTAGTTTTTTATTGCCGCTGCGACACCATAGTTGTTCATTGATTGCTTTCTCACATGAGCCTTGACTGGGGGCCTTCAGCAGACCGAGCAACCCCTTGCTGGAGCCAGCAACCTTGGGTCCAAGCTGGCGAGCTTTTGCTCAAGCCAGATGGGCCCCGCGCTCAAGCTGGTGAGCTCGGGGTCCCGAACCTGGGTCTTCCGCATCCCAGTCCGACGCTCTATCCACTGCGCCACCGCCTGGTCAGGCTGGGTGCTCTTGGGGAGGGAGAGTCAGTCACAATCTAGGAAAGCTTCCTGGAGGTGGTGGGAGAGGGGCTGAATGTCACAGTTGGGACAGATATGAGGAAGTGTGGATTAAAGGAAAGGAGGATGTTTATGAAGATGAGGAAAGCTGGGAGAGAGCAGCTAGAGTTGCCCATGTAGTAGTCTCTATGTGGATTAGAGGCCTAGAGAATCTCTAGAGCTTGTGCTTCGGAGAAGGAACTGGAAGTCTCAGGAAAATACACATATGTATTTAGTGCCTGCTATGTGTCAGTATATAGGCGGTTCACATTATCCTAATTGTCCTCATAGTAGTTGCATTTAAAAATTCTTTAGACAAGAAAAATAAAATAATTGTTTTTTTCAATTACAGTTGACATACATTATATTAGTTTTGGGTGCACAATGTAATGATCAGATACTCATGTATGTTTTTTTTATTATTATTATTTTATTCATTTTAGAGAGGAAACACAGAGAGAGAGAGAGAGAGAGAGACAAAGGGGGGAGGAGCTGGAAGCATCAACTCCCATATGTGCCTTGACCAGACCAGTGCAGAGTTTTGAACTGGCGACCTCAGTGTTCCCAGGTCGACGCTTTATCCACTGCGCCACCACAGGTCAGGCCAGATATTCATGTATGTTTTGAAGAGATCTCTAGAGTAAGACTATACCCACTGGCAGCATACATAGTTACTACAATATCATTGACTGTATTCCTATGCTGTATTTTACATTCCCATGACTGTTTTTATACCTGGGCAACTTGTACTTCTTAATCCCCTTTTTCTCCATCTGTACAACCCCCCTCCCATCTGGCAACCATCAATTTGTTCTCTGCATTGATGAGTTTGTTTCTGATTTGTTTTTTCATTTTTATTTTCAATTTTAGGTTCTACACGTAAGTGAAATCATATGGTATTTACTTTTCTTTGTCTGACTTATGTCACTTAACATAATACCCTCTAGGTCCATCCATGTTGTCACCAATGGCAAGATTTCATTCTTTCTATGGCTGAATAGTATTCTACTGTGTATGTGTGTGTGCCACAACTTCTTTATCCACTCATCTATCAATGGACACTTAGGTTGCTGCCATATCTTGGCTATTGTAAGTAATGCACAGCAGTTGCATTTTACCTGCAGAAATAAGCAGAGAGAGGTTAGGTCATTTGCTCTGTGTCTCACAGCAAGTAGACAGCAAAGCCAAAAATAATTCCCAGTGTGTCTGGACCCAGAACCCCAGCTAGCCAAGGTGGGGTCAGGAAGAGCAGTGGGTATCATCCTTTCCTTTCCTCCCGATCGTTGACTAGGGTCTCAGGCCAGCTCCCCTTCCTGAGGTTGAGCATCTGTTTCCAAGAAGAGGAATAGAGGAAAGCTTGCTCCTCGAGGTCTGTGCCCTGAAACAAGGTGGATAACTCACCATTATTGTCCTTACTCAAGACTTTTCCAGAATAGTTCTTTTGCCCATGCCCCTCAGGACAGCAGTGTGCTTCACCTCATGCTTGCACTTGGATGTATGTGTTTGAACGCAGGAGCATATGCATGTCTGTGTGTTAACACACACCCTCCATACCCTTTATGCTGGGGCCCTCTCCATTCCATTTCTCAGTTCTCCGCTAAGCGGAGAATCATGTCAGCCTGGTCTATGATTTTGGGTTTTCAGAGTCAGCTCTGAAGAGCCGAGTGAGGCCAATTTGCCTTCTGAGAGCATTAGTCCAAGTAGCAAGTTGTTAAGTTTGAAGACATACACATATAATTAGCGTTGTCATAATCATAATGTGGCCGCCTGAATTGTCATCGAGTGATGGGTAGTATCTTAGCCATGCCATTTGCCGGGTCAGAGGGAGATGTCTCTGATCTGACTTGGTGGAATGCCCGCAAGTCCCTAGGTCGAGTTTCACCAGGAAACACACGATAAAAGGGACAAGAGCCCAGCCCTCTGATGACTGCTCTGCCTGCGGTGACTTCTCCTCAGAACTTGTTTTTGTTCTTTTTAGCCACAGCTCATTGAGTCCTTCAGTGAGAGGCATTGTTAATAGGGCTCGTCTGCCTAAAGAGAGAGTAGAATTATGATCTCCATTTTACAGGAGAGAAACAGAAAGGTTCAGTTACCTGCGTGAGGTGGCACAGCTAATAAGCAACGGAATCAGGAGGCTGGCTGATTCTGCAGGTTGCCACAGCAGGAGAGGGGCATGGGTGACAGAAAGTCACCAACAGGCAAAGCAGAAGCATGTAGGTTATTTTAAGGTGGGTGGCATACCACCCGTAGGCAGCTGCTATACTAAGAGCAGGGCCCCTCAGCATAGCCCTAATGAAGGGGCGTCTCCCCAGCTCTCGGGTCCTTTAAGGGCTCCTCCCCCGCTGCTGATGGTGCAGAGTTGGGGTGTGCCTTGGGCCACACCTGACATGTTCCATCTGCCCTGGTGTTTTCTTAAACCCTCTTGGCCCCTCCCAACTGATATGGAACCTCAGAGCGTCCAGGTTCAAGATCTGGTTGAAAGACCCCGCAGCAGCCCAGTCAGCAAAGTTCTGATTGTTCCCTTTTTAAGTAGGGGAAATGGAGGACGGTCCCCCCAGTGGAGCCCTCAAGCCTGCCTGGAGTCTTTCCCTGCAAGTGCCAAAGCCCCTGATCTCTGCTACCATGACCCGTGACCACTGTGTGGGTCAGTAAAGGCCCTACATCAGTGGTTCTTAACCTTTTCTGAGGTACCAAACCCACCAGTTTCATATGCGCATTCACCGAACCCTTCTTTAGTGATAAATAAAATATGATTTTTTTTCCAAATTCAAGACATAGGTATATATTTTTTACTGGTGCACAAAATGAGCCGTGCATGAATATCACCTTGCTCAAAGAACAAAACCAACAAGGTGCATGAACTCACAACAAATTACGGTATTACTTTATTCTGGCCTCCACGGCAGAGGCTTCTCCGAACCCCTGAGACCGACTCATCGAACCCCTAGGGTTCGAGAGAGCCCAGGTTAAGAACCACTGCCCTACATCTAACTGCAGCCACGAACCAGAAGACACTGAAAGTTGAACTTGGGGCAGGACCTCAGCAATCAGTGTGTCCAACCTGCTCTTGCCAGCTGGCAAAACTGAGGTTCAGTGAGAGGAGGCTATAGCCAGTGAGAGTTCACCTAGCAAGCCAGTAGCACGTATGGGGACACGCCTGAGTCACTGTGTCTCAGCCAGAGTCCGTTCTGCTTGCCTTGTTTCCCAGGGCGGCTCGCAAAGGAGGCTCGGTGGCTCGCTGTGGTGAGAGAGGCCACTGGTCCTTCTGCGACCTGAATGGCCCGGTACACCTGAGTGCGGACACACAATCCCCGGGTGGCCTGAGCTTCAGGGATCAAGGTGGCCGTGGGAGTGGGGTGAAATGCTTGTGGAAGGAGAATGCTGAGCGAGCGGGCGGATGTAAACATGGAGACAAGAGGGCAAAAGGAAGTATCGGCTGATGATTTCTTAGACCATCCTCCACCTCCTTCCCTTCCCTGCACGACACACACGTTTTAGGGGGGAAGGAGGGCCCTTCCACGGGGTTCTAATGGCCACTGCCCCAGGACTGTATTCTGAGAGCCTGTCCTAAGAATCTTGTTTTTGTCAGTTTAAACAGAAAAATAGGGAGGCAGGGAATGATGGTATTCTTGCTCTTGAAGGCCCACAGAAAGCCCACATTTATTCCCCAAAAAGCCAGTATCAATGGTTCCAAAATGTCAAAGTTTGAGTGACCATCAGATTTTCTGGTCCCATTGACTTGTGATGAGGAAACTGAGGCACAGAGGGGAAGGGACTGGCCTCATGTCCTTCCTTGGCTGTCCCTCTCGTAGATGTACCCTCTCTGTCCTTCCCGTGTGGGGTTTCCAGGGTCCTCTTCTGTAAGATACTGGGGGTGGGCGGCTTGCGGAAGGCTCAGTGACCTCCCAGGCCCTCTCCAGTGCCAGCCCTCTGTGGCGTTCTCATCAAAGGCATTACTGCCTCTCGTTCTCAAGGTTGTTGCCTGCCTATTTATAGAACTGACCAAGAGAATTCCACTATGGCCAGCAATACGGAATACAAATCATGCTGTATGCGTTGGTTTCATTCTCTCGCCCACCTTCTCTTTACACTCCCTGAATAGCGCTTTTCTGCATGTGGTTTCCCTGCTCAGTATGGACACGCCATGCCAGGGAGTTCTGCCGCCAGCTGAGCTCCTGCTGTGTGCACAGGCCTCTCCCACAAGGTCTTGTTTAAACCGCACAACCTGGAGCCGTGGGTGCTCTTCCCCTTTCCCGTGTGCTGCTTTGAGAGAGGGTGCGGCTGGCCCAAGGACTTCATACTAGCAAGTGACAGAAGCAACTGAAATCTAGTTCTGCCTGAATCCGCAATCCATGCTCTTCCCACTTGCACACCTCTGTTCCTGATTCTAGCGCAGCCTCCCAGGCCAGAGGCACAAGGGGGCTGCAGGCTGATGTCTGGATGTTGGGGTTTCTTTTGGGGCCACAGGTTTACTTTCTCACCCAATCAGGTCAACCAGGCTTTGCTGAGGACCTGCTGTGTGCCAGGGGAAGCCTTGTCTCTCACCCGGCCATAGGTGCCATGAGGATATGCCCACGTTGTTCTCTCTAGGCCTGGCGCACAGTAGGCCCTCCGTCAGCTCTCATCGAATGAATGATGGAGCTCAGATTCACTGTCCAGGTAAGAAGGAGAGAAGAGGCAGGCGGCTGAGAACAGCACGGAGCAGTCAGTGCTCTCGTGGGGGAAGGAGCGGTGGGCAGGGAAGAGGGGGCAGGAAGGCTGTGCAGAGGGCTCAGTGGCCTCGGTAACTTCTGCTGACGCCCCTTGTGCCCTGAGACCCACTTCCCACTCTGCTCCAGCGGAAACCCACTCGGTCTCCGGCTTCCAGCATCCTGCAACTCAAACTTGAACAGAGATGATGATTATTTCCCCCCCGCTGTTTTGTCGGGGGGGGGGGGAGGAGTCCTGGGGAAGGCTAAGAGAACATAGTAAACCTTTCCCTGCTCATCTTCTCAGAAATCTTTTTCAAAAGCAGCATTTTCGAGATCCAGAAGCGACTGAAATGATCTCATTATCCTTCTACTGGGGACTAGCGTTAGCTGTGGAACTGAGGGGCCCAGTGCCACCCTGCTCACCCGTCATCCTCCATGGCAGAGTGTCCTCCTTGGGCAGGCCCCATCCAACGAGGACTCCCTACTGTCCTCGAAACCTCCACCCTTGACCCCGTTTGGCTGTCAAGAGCATCGGGGGGTCAATAGACTAATGTATGCTCCAGATTTGGGCGAGTGGAAAGGACCCCAGAGCTAAGTACTCCCTCCCCTTTAGGCAGTGTGGTTTTCTGGAAGCAGTATATCCTCATTCTGGAACATTTGGAAAATATTGAGAAACAGGAAGAACAAAATAATAATCACCCGTAATTCTGCTACCCGGCGGGAAGCCCTGCGGGCATCTTGGCACACTGCCAGCTCAGTTTTGTTTTGTTTTGTTCCCTGGTGATTTCGCTCTTGCCACAACTGAGATCATACTACAAGGCTTGGTTTATATCCTTCAAACCCCCGCCTCACATTAAAATCGATCACGCGTCCTTAGCATTACAAACTCTTTGTAATGTGTTTTCTAACAGCAGCATGAGCTTTCCTGTGTGTAGGCACCACCATCGACTCACATGGTCCCCAGTTTCGGGGTGTGTTTGCTCTTCATCCTGGTGCACAATGACTTTCTCTGGGGAGAAACTGCTTCATTGCAGCTGCAGGTGCATCATGAGAAAGCAACATGGCCTATCTCAGCTTCCAGCCAGGGCTTAGGTCTGGGCTTCCCTTCCCTGTGCTTGCTCCGTCTCCAGACTGGAAAATATGGAATAAAGGTGGTATCTACACTCAAGATTAGTTGCTATGCAAAACAAAAGTAGTTGCTATGGGCAAGGAACTCCTTACTAGCTATGTGGACAGGTGACTTTCCTCCATTGCTTCATCTGAATAATGGGATTTCCCTCCCGGCAAGAGTGGGTTCCGTGAGGATTTCAGGCGATAAAGGCATGCCTGGTGCAGAATGTCCAGCACGGACAGGCCCTCTGTAAATGTTAAGCCATCTTTGTTTTCTGTACTTTTATCTCTTTACTCTCTTGTCTGGTATTTTATCGGGGTCGCCAAGACCACCTCGGGCTCTATGACGCAAGAAGGGCTCACAGGGTCACCATACAGTTGAACTCGTGGCTAAGATTGCTTACGGGGAAAGGCTGCACAGCAAAAGGAGCACAGGGCCCCGGTGCGCGGACACCAGCTGCAGGAACCAGGCCCGGCTGCTGTGTCCTCCCGCTGTCCCGCTGTCCCGTCACACAGGATGAGCGCACTTCCCCTAGCACTGAGTTGTGGCCGCAGGTATGCAGCGCTGTCTACCAGGGATGCTCACTAGGGATTCAACGCCAAGGGTTTTTCCCGGGGGCTGGTCACATCAGCACCCTCCGCCTGTCCCGATGTTCCAGATCCCCAGAAGGAAAGCACAGTGACCAGCATGAACCACGTGGTTTACACAGATAGCCCGGGCACAGTGAGCCCTTATCAGGGAACCATGGGAACACTCAGAATGCAAGTTTCCAGGTGCCAGCCAAGCCGGCCTTCCTGAGGGTGCAGTCTCGGGCCACCTCTGTTAGCTCTTTTCTGCACAGGTATGCTAAGAGACCCTATGTCTTGTGTTTGCACCACTTCAAGATAAGGGTGGGACAGATGTCCCTGTTTCCAGAGGACATAACGGGGTGGGGGGCTAGTAAAGAGAAGGGATTTAGGGCCTGGCCTGCTCCTCCGTGAATGAGTCCCAAGAGGAAGCAAGTTCTGGCTGCCCCCTGCTTTCTAACCCTGTGTCCCTTTCTCTCTAGGCTCTCAAGGGCTCCAAGAAGCTGGTGCTGTCTGTGTACTCAACGGGGCGCATCCCCGGGGGCTACGTCACCAACCACATCTACACCTGGGTGGACCCGCAGGGCCGCAGCATCTCCCCGCCCGCGGGCCTGCCCCAGTTCCATGGCAGCGCCCTGCGCCAGCGCGAGGGGGACCGGCGGAGCACCCTGCAGCTCCTGCAAGGCGGGGATGAGAAGAAGGTGAGCTGCCCGGCCTTGGCCCTGATCTCGGCCTCTGCATGCTGACCCGAGGCGGAGGGCTGGTGTGGGAGGCTGGCCCCTGACACCCCCTTGTTCTTGCCAAACTCGGAACAGGGAAGCGTCTCAGAGGCTGGCAGATGGGGCGTGGTTCCACTGGGGCTCTGTTCTTCCTTTCCGACCTGTGCAGCCTGTGTTGCACCCCACAGACGAAGGTGCTGCAGCAGAGAAGCCCAGAGCCTGTGATTTAAATGAGATCGGTTCTCTCCCCTTGTCAGAGCAGAACAGAGGGCACAGTGTGGGCTGGTGGGAGGCCGTGTGTCACATTTTATTCTGGGACCTGGATCCCCTCCACTCTCATCCTCTAGGAGACTGCCCCCTTCTGGCGGGCAGCTGGGCCGTGCCAGGGCCTCATCTGGCCCCTAGAGGGAAAAGGGGAAGGGAGGAGGCCGGGAGTTTCTCCTCAAACTAGAAATGATGTAACCTCTCAGGGGTCCAGACCCAGGCACCTAGGCACACTGTGCCGCCAGGGCTCACGCTCTGCAGGGAGCCTGTTGCCGCGTGGTCCTCAGGTTGTAAGGAGCAGAAACCGGCCCTGGTCATGTCCACAGTGTAATTTACTGGCAGGGTGTGGCCAGCCCCAGAAAGGAAGCCCAGAAACTCTTGGGGTACAACCTCTGGAAGAAAGGGATCGCCTCCCTTTCAGTTCTCTGCATCCTTCCCCTCAAGATTCATATGCCAGGAAGGAGCACCTGATTGGCTGGTGGGGAGGGCTGGGCACTTTGATTGACAGAACCACCAAGACTGTAGCTGGTGGGGGAGGGGTTGTTGTCCAAAGCACCATGGGATGTTGTAACCTGAAGAAGAGGGACAGAGCGTCAGCAGGTGCCCCCTACGGAGCCCTACTCTCCCCAGACATGCTGGTTTCTTGAAATATTGTGAAAAGGACTGAAAGATGGTCCCCCTGGTGCTCTAAACTTTACCCTGGGGGTTGTTTGCATTGCTTCCCATGGCCACTCCTGAATGTCATTCCTGCAAGCAGCTCTGTGGTCCTTTGGGACCTTGACACCGACATCCTGGAGTCCACACAGATTGGGGCTCTGAGCTGCGCACCTTCCCTCTGGAGGCATTCTCAGCTTTCCCTTCCCGTCCATTATACCGATGACATTTATTTGATGTGTTTTGTGTTCTTTGTGCTCAAACGTCGATATGCAGGACCAGGCAGAGATGGCAGCAGCTCCTGTGCCAGGGAGAGGCAGTGGGGTAGCCAGCTGGTATGCAGCACGGCGTCCGCTGAGCTTCTGCAGGGGAGTCTGGGCGGGGTGGGAGCTCGTACTCATCGCCCCGCCAGGGGACCTTGCTCTCTGGCAGTCTTGAGAAAACAGCAGTGCCTGTGGCCTTGACTCATTTCCAAGGCCAGCCTTCCAGGGCTGAGCAGAGAACTGGCTTTATCTTTTTCTCGAGCCCCTTCCTTAGTGTAGGGCCTGATCTTAGAGTGGCACCTGTCGCCCATGGAGAGCTGGCTGGGTGCTGGGCTCTGTGCTGACAGCATATTTCTGAGTCCTCATGGTTGCCCTGCAGGGAAGGTGTCCTCATTCACATTTTACAGATGAGGCATCTGAGGCTCAGAAAGCATTTGGCAACTTGGACCCCTTCAGCTTAGCGAGCCCCTGCTGTGCCTGATGCTGTTTTGGGAGGTGGTAATAGAGATGTTGACAAAAAAGCTGAGGCTCTGCTCTGGGGAAGCTTCCACTGAGTTAGGAGGTCATAGGAGGAGGAGATAATAATCCAAAAATGAACATAAGTGAGCAAGACCATTAGAGTGGTAAAGACTGAGAGAAGAAGTAAAATCAGGAAAGGGGATAGAGAGTGTCAGGGAGGGAGGCACTACTTTGGATGAGGTGGTCAGGGAGGACCTCTCTGAGGAGATGACTCCTGAGCTGAAACCTAGAGAGGAAGAAAAATATACCATGTGCCATCTGGGGGCTGAAAATCCCAGCCAACAAAGGGATAGCATGTGCAAAGGCCCTGGGGTGGAAACAAGCATGACATCTTTGAAGCTTAGAGAGAGGGACCCTATCTTCTGGAACTGAGTGGATGGGAAGGTTGGGAGGAGATAAGGAGACCTCTGAGAGTCTTGGAGTGACTTATATAAGAAAGCAGGGGCTGAGAGAATCCTGCTTCTGGAAGGACCCACACACCTCAGAAGGCAGGAAATACCCTAGAGCATAAGGGAGGCCTTCACAGATCTCACAGCTCCAGACTGAAGCATCTGCCCTCCCCCCATTCCTCCTCTTGCTGAGGCAACATGGAAACCCCCATGTCCTTGGTGAGAAGGGCATGAGGAAATGTCTCTGGAGCCCTCCCTCTGGCTCCCTGGACCCGATTCTCTTCTGTCCAGTGGCCTGATTTTATTTTCTAATATTCCAGATAGTCGTGACCAAACTCCCTGTGCACTTCCCAAACCAAAGTTAAAAAACCTAACACAGCCCCCGTGGGGACACACCTTCTAGGGAAATGAGTTACCAGGGCAGTAGTGACGTAACAAAATTCCCCTTGAAGACCCTCAGCTGTCCTCTGGAATTGGTTCTGGCTTTGCAGCCCGTCTAGCGATGCTCTTCTCCACACTGAAGTGTGAGAACCATCCATGATGCTGAAGGAGGGCGCAGAGGGAAGGACGTAGGTAGCTTTCTGCGAATCAGACCTATCTGTTCCCAAGACACTGTCATGTTCTCAGAGGGCAGGTTGCAGAGCGGCTTGTTGTTTCCGCTTCCCAGTCTATGCCAACCCTCAGCCTCCATGGCTATAATAAACCAGGACAGGATTGCTGTGGGGAGGTTAAATGGCATAGTGTCAGTGAGGCAGGGAGGGTAAGGCACTGGAGCCAGGCTGCCTGGGTTCAGATCCTGGCTTTGCCACTTGCCAGCTGTGTGACCTTGTACTAGTTATATAACCTCTCTGTGCTTCAGTCTCATCCTCTGTAAAATGGAGACAATGACAGGAGCTATTCTCCTTACCACTGTGTAAGCTCTGTAGCAGTAAGGATCTTGGTTCAGTGCCCTGCTACACCCATAGTGCCTGGATCAGTGCCTGGCATAGCATAGGCGCTCAGCAAGTATCTAATGAATGAATTAAAATGAGAACAACACCTTGCCAACTGGCCAGTACATAGTAGAGGCTCAATTTGCAGGGTTTGAATCTAACTCCTTTTTGATTAGACCCCTGAATACACTGCTCTTTGCAGAGTTGCAGCGGATATAACTTGGAGGTTCTCATGACCCTGCTCCTTGGGTTCAGTTAATTTGCTAGAGCCACTCACAGAACTCAGAAAGAGAGTTCCTTTCCTGCTTAGCAGTTTGCTGTAAGAGGATATGATAAAGGATACAGATGAGCATCCTAAAGGGAGAGGTGCGAGGGCAAGGTACGGGGGAGAGCGCAGAGCACCCATGTGCTCCCCAGGTGAGCCTCTCCCCTTACCTCCCCGTGCTCACCAGCCCAGAAGCTCTCCGAAGCGGCGGCGGAGGCTTCCTCACACAGACACGAGCAATCAATCATTATCTCCCCTCTCTGGGCAATGAGGGGCGGGGCTGAAAACTCCAAGCTTCTCATCATAGCTTGAGCTTTCTGGTGCCCGCCCCACTGAAGGGCCCATCCAGGAGCCCACCCGGGGTCACCTCATTAGAACCAAAGGTGCTCCTGCTGCTCTGATCACATAGGAATCTACAAGGGTTTCAGGAGCGGGGTGCTAGGAATGGGAAGGAAGACCAAATATGCATACTTCTTGTTATAAATCACAGTATAACACCCAGTTTTAGAACTTCCTGACCACATGACCTTGAGAGTCACTTAACCTTGGGTGAGAAACTTAAGCTTCCCTCTTCTTGATGTGGGGATAGTCACAGCAGCCATGTGGGGCTGTTTCAAGGATTAATGATCGTGTGTATAAGCACAGAGCGCAGTGTCAGGGACATTGTGATTAATTCCAGTGACAACCATCATTTATCGAATGCCAACCAGGTGCTAGGTACCTTTCATATCCTTTTTTGCCCCCAAATGCTTATTGACATTACCTCCTGGGGTTGCTCACGTGGCTTCCTCGGCAAGGTCAGGGTTCTAGGGCAAGGCAGGAAGGGAGGGGTGGCAGTGCCTGCTCCTTGTAGGTTATGCATGAGAATTTCACTGATGGGGAAACTGAAAAGGTCAGAGAGATGATGGGCCTTGCTCCGTGGTTGCCCAGGAGGAAAGGGCAGAAGCCGGACCTGAACTCAGGCCTTTGGGAGTCAGTGTGGTGCTCTGGCTAAATGCCTAGCCTCTGCTAGCATTTGACCCTGTGATCTTGGCCACATTCTTTCATCCCTCTAGCCTCAGTTTTTTCATCCAGAAAATGGGGATAATAAGGGAAAAAAACCCATAGAGGAAGAAGGAGATTAAATGAGGTAATTAATGCATGTGAAGTGCTGAGCACAGTGCCTGGTATTTGGGAAATACATGTAGCGACCAATTCATTTAGTGAGTTATTATTACTACAGTCGTATAATCGGTGGGAGCGGTATTCTTTTCACGGCACCAGTCTGCCTCTCCTTAGTGTCCTTTTCCATCAGTGAATTCTGTTTCTTACCAAATGCTGGTTGAATTTCCAGCAAGTGATTGAGGCAGATTACTCTGTGGTTGATGGGACTGTTATTACAGTTCTGTGATAAAGACCCTATTTTATTCCCATGTAGAGGATTTATGGGGAGGTGGCGGGGTGGTGGGAGGTTCGTTTCCGTCCTTAGTATTCAGAGGGGCTGCCGCAGATGACTGCTGCCATCTGTGTGTCCCTAGGTTCCTGTAGGATCTCTTCGCCCAGAATCCTTGTGTCCTGGAGCTGGAGGGACCAGGTGGGGTGGGCAGGGGCTGGAGAAACGACCCCAGGTCACCAAGTGAACAGGGTTGGAGTTCAGCTTGCTCTGGGTCCTGAAGACACAGCATGGAAGACGAGGTTTGTTGTACCTGGCAGGGTGGGCGTTCCAAGTGCAAACTGCTTACTCTGTCCTCAGCCTGCCTCACTGGTCTGAGTCCTGTCTCTCCTCCCCCGCCCCCACTGTCTTAAGATGCACACCCTCTCCTTCAGGATCTCCAGAAAGTGGCCCTATCTGCTGTTTACCTCCTCAGTAGTTTCTAAACTCCCAATCTGAGCCTCTCTCTCCTGTGTAAAGCCCAGGCTTTTTGGCCTGGCCCACAGCCTCCATACTTAGGCTAATCTTGTGTCTTCTTCTCCCTCTTTCCTGCACTCCACACAGACAGAATTCTTCAGTGACCCCAGGGGGCTGTGCGCCGACCAGGTTCTGAGCTTTCGCCCTCCCCCTGCCCTGGCTGGTCCCCTCAGCCTTCAGGATTCCGAGGTCATATTTCCAAGAGGCTCTGCCTGAGGTCGGGCTCCCAGGAATGGACTCTGAGACCAAGGTTTTCCTGGAAAAGGCTTAGAGAAAAGTGTCTGCATTAAAACAAGGACCTACGGGCCTGCAGCCACCCATTGGCAGTGCCACCTGGCCCTGGCTCATGGGGGTTGGCCTCCCTGACACTCCACAGCAGAGGTCCCCAAACTACGGCCCATGGGCCAAATTGCGGCCACCTGAGGCCATTTATCCGGCCCCCGCCGCACTTCCAGAAGGGGCACCTCTTTCATTGGTGGTCAGTGTATGGAGTACTGTATGTGGCGGCCCTCCAACGGTCTGAGGGACAGTGAACTGGCCCCCTGTGTAAAAAGTTTGGGGACCCCTGCTCCACAGAGTCCTCAGTCTTAGAAACAAACCCCGTAGTCACTGTCTATTGGGCTCTCTCCCAACAATGGTCTGCCGGCCGGCCTGTGGCCATGTGGCCGAGTCTGGTTTTGTCATGTGCAACATGGAACCAACAGTGGCTCACATCTAGCGACCATTGACTGTGGGCCAGAGACGAGCCTACAGTTGTCTCTTAGTTTGATCTCTCCACAGTCACCATGTAAGGCAGACACTATTTTCATCCTCATTTTATAGATGGGGAGGCTGAGGCCCAGAAAGGTTAGTTAAGTAACTTGCCCAAGGTCGCACAGCTGGGCGCCTCAGTGGTAAGTTTGGATTGGACCACCTGCATCCTGACCTCTGGGGAGTCAGCATGAAGCGAGACCATGTACGTAGGAGGCTTCTCCCCGTGCCTGGTGCAGAGCCCTTGGTAACTGTCAACTGAATGACTTGATGGAAATAGAAGGGTGGTTGGATGCCTTCCCTAACTCCGTGATATTTGCCCTCTTGATGCCCACGGGCAGTCCCCCCTCCTGTGTACAGTCACTTTGGGCTCTTTTTGGGTTCCTTATGTATCGCTGGGTCTTGTTGAAGGATGTTTTCTGCCCTTGTGGGGTAGGTTTTTGCTCTTCTAGCTCCCTTCTCCTTTTCTATAAATTCCCCTCTCATACACAAGGCACACTTGACCTGAATGTTCCTGCAGGTTTCAAATCTGCCCCTAGCCCGCCCCCCAGCACTCCCTGCTGGGGCCCCAGCGACTCACGTCCATGCCTGAGCGAAGCGTGCTCCCCTAGCAGGGCAGTGACACCTGCTGTCCTGTGTTCCTGGGAAGGCTTTTCTGCCCCTGCTCCTGCCCCGCACCCTACCTGGTGACTCCTGCTCACCCTCTGATCTCATCAGAGACACTTTCTCTAGGAAGCCACCCGGACCTCCCCATACCTCCAGTTAGGACCATTGCCTCTTCTCTGCACCCACATGGTCCCTAAGCCAGCCTGTCACGCTCTGATCACACCGTTTACTGGTCTTGCTGTCCCTCTAGACTGAAACCCTCATGAGCAGGACTTAGTATGGGTTATCTCTGGGTCCCCTGCTCAGCACTGGGTCCGGTTGCTCCTTGTATTGGTAGAATTAAGAACTACTGGGGCAACATCTCTGGGGTATGTCAGGATGGATGGCAGAGGTGGAAGACCCCTGGGGAGGCAGAGGACTGCTGGGGTGGCATATTGTGGCACCCTGAGCCTGGATTCAGCCTTGATCCTAAGGAGGAAGGCTGGAGTGTGGGTGGAGAGCCCAGGACCTGAGCAGGCACTCTGTGAC
Source organism: Rhynchonycteris naso (assembly GCA_037038555.1). NCBI lineage: Eukaryota > Metazoa > Chordata > Mammalia > Chiroptera > Emballonuridae > Rhynchonycteris > Rhynchonycteris naso. The sequence continues at coordinate 19,309,824 of CM072996.1, forward strand.
TGAAGGGTACGGACAAGGGTGGCCAGTGCAGGCACAGGGAGTCCGTGGTCCCTAAGGTGTGAAACACCCAAATTATTGAGAACTCTAGAAGGAGCATCAGGCTGTCCTGAGGGCTCATCTCCTTTAGTGCCTTCCTTATACTGCTCTTGTCACTGCGGCCCAGGGAAGGAGAAGGACTTCCCGAAGGTCACTCAGCAAGCCGGAGGCAGAGCCGGGGCAGAAACTGGACTGTTTCAGGGATCTTGCAGACCTGAACCAGTGTGCCCACCAGGGTTGGGGAGCGACTCTGCAGCCTGCAGCCCCCTGAAGTTCATGGCACCCTGCGGGTCCTCCACTGCGGTCTCCTCTCCCGCCTGCAGGTGAACCTGGTGCTGGGAGATGGCCGGTCCCTGGGCCTCACAATCCGCGGGGGAGCAGAGTACGGCCTTGGCATTTATGTCACTGGCGTGGACGCAGGCTCTGAAGCAGAAAGCAGCGGGCTCAAGGTGAGAAGGCCCTGGCTCCCGTGGGAGGGGACTGGGAGCTGGGCTGCGTGGGGATGGAGCGTGGTGTGAGGGAGGGAACTGTATGCATGGAGATCATTTGAGGCTGATTTCAGTCAGACTTCCAACAGAGCAGTCAGCCCCCTTAAGGACTGGTCCCAGCCGGGAGCCCTTCCCTGGCTCCATGCCTCTAATCACAGCTCAGAGCAAGCAACAGGAGCCGTGCCCCCACCTCCCACACCCTGAGTTTTCCCAGCTGTCCTCAGTGCCGGGTGGCCTCCCACATGGTACCAGGCAGCGGGCTAGCCCAAGTTCTTCGTGTTTGGCAAACACGGCTGACGGACTGCGACGGCCTGACTTCAGGATTTAACACGGTGCTTGGAGAGGGAGGAGGGAGAAAGCCATCAGCTGGGTGGGGGCTGCATACGGGCAGCTTTAGGGTTATTTGATCCAGAGCAACATTCATGATTGACTTCACACGTGTCATCTCATTGACCCTTCATGCTATCCTGTGCAGTAGGTCATCATTACCACACTCTCCAGCTGGAGAAACTGAGGCATAGAGAGGTTCAGCAGACTCACCCAAGGTCACACAGAGCAGGATTTGAGCCCAGGCAGTCTTTATGTTTTTTTAAGTGAGAGAGAGAGAGAGAGAGAGAGAGAGAGGCGGATAGACAGGAAGGGAGAGAGATAAGAAGCATCAATTCATATTTGCGGTACCTTAGTTGTTCACTGATTGATTTCTCATATGTGCCTTGACCGGAGGGCTCCAGCCGAGCCAGTGACCCCTCGCTTGAGCCAGTTACCCCTTTTTCAATCCAGCGACCTTGGGCTCAAGCCAGCAACCACGGGATCATGTCTATAGTCCCACACTCAAGCTGGTGACCTCAGGGTTTCGAACCTGCATCCTCAGCATCCCAGGCTGATGCTCTATCCACTGAACCACTTCCTAGTCAGGCGAGCCCAGGCAGTCTTAATTCCACATGAGAGGCCATGGAATGCAGCGTGAAACGAGACTGTGTCTTCGTAACGAAGAGCCCGAACACCCCAGTAATGTGGGGAGCCTAATCTCTCACACAGATAAGAAGAAAAGGTCATAGCAGATCAGAGTGGTGTTCAGGGAATCCTCCCGAGCGATGGTGTGGTGTGTGGCTGGAGGGGTGGAGAGACAGAGACAGGGGATCTGTCCAGTTCTCCTAGGAAATACAGTGTAGTGGGAAGAGCTCTGGGTTTGGAGGCAGGAGGACTGGATTCAAATCCCAGGTTGCTGCTTTTGCTTTAATAGCTGTGTGACCCTGGAAAAATCCCTTCTCATCCCTGAGTCTCCCTTTCCCTAGGAAATCATAACAGTGTCTTTCTCAAGGTTACCAAAAAGATGCAAAGAGGAATGAACTAACAATAGCATTAATAATAAAGGTTAAATTTATTGAGTGTCTTAAGTTATGAACTCAGCATTTGTGCCCCCCCCCCGTTCACATGTGTCCACTCTAAACCCCAGTATGATGGTATTAGGAGGCGGGGCCTTTTAGAGGAGTTTAGGTTGTGGGGGTAGAGCCTCCTGAATGGGATTAGTGCCCGTATAAAAGGGACCCCAGAGAGCTCTCCAGCCCTCTTTCCACTATGTGAGGACATAAGGAGACGTTGGTAGTCTGTAACCTGGAAGAGAGGCCTCACCAGAACCCAGCTGTGCTGGCACCCTGATCGTGGACGTCCAGCCTCCAGAACGGGGAGAAATAAAGGTTGCTTATTAGTCACCCTGTTACTTTACTATACAGCTGGGACTGACTGAGACAGTCTGTTCTTTCCTAAGTGCTTTAAACCTTTCATCCCTGTGAAATACCTTCTCTTGTGAGCATATTTTATAATATCTGAGACTCAGAGAGTTACAGACAGTAAGCTGGAAAGTGGGGGTTCCCACTCAGAAATTGGGGTCCTGGTTCTAGAGTTGTGCTTGTAACCTGGCCAGCCGGGTGGGTAGTGGGTGACCACAGAGGTTGACTGACTTTGGCTGGTTCGGAAATGCCCTGGGTTCTGGGCTTTCGCTGCATTCTCAGCTGGTTAAGATGATGCTTGTCGGGGTTCCAGGAGGAAACAGTTTCCTACTATACCCGCATGCAGATTGTGTTTAATAAATCTATTTTGAACTAATTTTAGATTTACTGAGAAGTTGCAAAGGCGGTTCCCCTCTTTCCTTCATCTAACTTCCCTTGATCTTATATAAACAGGTGCATTTGTCAAGGCTAAGAAGCTCACATTATTGGCACAATGCTCCTCTACAGACTTCATTCAGCATTCACATTTTTCCCACTAATGCCCTTTTTCTGAACTAGGATACCATCCATCTAGCACACCATGTTGCATTTAGCCTAGATGTGTTTTTTTTTATTATTATCATCATTTTTTTTTTACAGGGACAGAGAGAGGGATAGATAGGGACAGACAGACAGGAATGGAGAGAGGTGAGACACATCAATCATTAATTTTTCATTGCCATTGTGACACCATAGTTGTTCATTGATTGCTTTCTCACATGTGCCTTGACCGCGGGCCTTCAGCAGACCGAGCCACCCCTTGCTGGAGCCAGCGACCTTGGGTCCAAGCTGACGAGCTTTTTGCTCAAGCCAGATGGGCCTGTGCTCAAGCTGGCAACCTCGGGGTCTCGAACCTGGGTCCTCCGCATCCCAGTCTGACGCTCTATCCACTGCGCCACCGCCTGGTCAGGCTGGATGTGGTTTTAATACCATTTTTTTTCCTCCCAACATTACAAAAAAAAAGAAAATTGATGTTAGTTTCAAAATACAGAGTAAAAAAAAAATTTTTTTAATGAATGAAAAAATTGGGAAGAAGAAAATCGTGGGCAGAGGGGAAGAGATAAAGCTGGTCTGAAAGTCTTTTCAGAACACTCGCTGTGTGGGCTGCACACCCAGCTACAGGCAGGACACATTTGGTGCAGAGCTTGCTTGCAGCCAGCACAAAGCGCGAAGCAGGGGAGTGACATTTGTCAGATGGAAACAAAACAGCTGTGCCAGAGAAGTCTGGCTGTTCCTCCCCTGAGGCCTGGGAGCAGTTTTCCTCTGGTCCCTCCCAGAGAGGATCTTGTGTGAAGACATAAGCAGTGTCCTCGGTGGCAGGAAACACGTGAATGGATGGGTTCCATTCTTTGTTGATGATGAGTAGCATGTTCTGATTGAATCCATGTTAAGAAAAAGGGAGGAGGGAGTGTGTAAGAGAGAGGACATGTGAGATTCTGGCCTGAGAAGACCATGCCTACATCAAGGATGCCCAAGGCTTATTACGCAGCAGGAAGCCCAGGCTGAAGAATCACATATCTACCGGGGTCCCATCCGTATGGTGTACGTACATAAAAACATGCAGAGAAACGTCTCTAATGACCTATTCCGAAATGCCAGCAGTGGCGATCTTGGCGTGATGAGGTTATAGGTGATTCTCACTGGTCCTTATGCAGTGTCTGAGTGGAGTGAGCGTGACTGTTATCATCATGGCAACAGCAACGACAATAAAGCCATCCCCATTTTGAAACGAGGCAAAGGAAAAGTATTCCATAGAAGTTTTACTGTCACTTCAGGTGCTTCTCAGTGGCAGGCTCACTCTGGAAGGCTTTATTTGCTCGTAAAATGCCCACCTTCTGTTAAGTTCTTCCCATCTTCCACACCCACCACAGGAAATTCTGGTATTCCCTGCCAGTGTTTTACTTTCCCCTCCCAGGTCCCTGGGATATGCAAACACCTGCCTACAGTCCCTCGGGCATCCAAGACTGATTAATTCCGTTTATTGTCAATGCATTTTCAGTAGAATTAGGCATATTGAAGTGAAATAAAGGGGTTTGGCTGTGTGGGTGGTGGAGCCAGGAACAGGCTTTATTTGTAAATAGGGCTCCTTGCTGCTGTGCAGGGCTTTCCAGGGGAGAAAGTGCTGCCTTCTGCCTGGCTTCCGGGGCTCACTTAGCTCCCGAGGGCCCGTGGGGGTCCAGGGGAGGGACACTGTCAACTGCTAGGAAGAAAAGCTCCTGGAAGGGGGCATCTGGGTGGAACTTGGAACTCTCCCACTCTCCTGGCAGGGGCTGACTCCCCCTCCTGCACTTTCCTTCCCTCCCCTCTTGTTCCTGTGCACCTTCCCCTGCAGCTTCAAACCCCACCAAAGAATGGACCGTGCAACCTCGTTTGTTAACCTTTAAGTACAGCCAAGGTTGACTAGCATTTAAAAATAATGATGATAGCAGTTGCTTGTTATTAACCAGCTATTGTGGATCAAGTGCTGAACGCTTCAGGTACACTCTACTTTTTTTCCTCCCAATAGCCCCTGGTGGGTATTAGCAGCGCCCTCTGGTAGATTAGCAGTGGAGGCTCAGAGAAGTGCAGGACTTGCTCAGGATCAAGGGCCCCGCTCTCCAAAGACCCTGTGCTTTGTTCTGTCACCTTCTTATACCCTAATTTAGCCAGATATTAAAAGAATGCGGAGAAAGGAAATGAAGGACATTTAGTCTTAAAAATCACCACCAAACTTCTGAAGCCCAGTGTGGCTGTCCTAGATCCTGTCCGGCCCCATGACCTTCACCCCTGATGTCATCCCAGGGTGGGAGGTCCATCATGTTTCTGGCAGTGGTCAGGACTACGAACATGGACTCACTCACAAACAACAGAACACATGTATGTTTACACACACACAGATACAGACATAAATAGAGATGTATGCACGCACGAGTTAGAATACATGCATACAGTTCCTCACCTGATCCATTGAGAGGGGCTGGAGACAGGGCCACCCCAATAAAAATGGGTACACCTAACACCCAGATCTTAGTTTCTAAATACTCTTCTCCCAATAAAAGGAACCAGGGTTGTTTGGAGGAGTGGTAGATTCCAGGTCGAGGGCAGAGAAGGTACAAGATGAGCTCAACCAGCCAATCAGCATATCAGAAAAGCTCCCAGTGCCCTTATGGGAATATCGTAAATACCCCTGAGTCCATGCCCGTGTCATTACAGAAAGAACCCAATAAGTAAATAAGTGGGGGAGGAGCGACAACTCTTCCTGAAAGAAAGTTTCCCATGGACGAATAAGGGGAGGGAACACCACCATTAAACATTACGTTTCAGTAACAATTGCCGTAGGTGTGATGCACCATGGATGCTAAATAGCGAGCAGAAGTTTAAGTAGAAATAGGACTTTTTATTTTTAGCAGTCTCACATATCTCTTTCATAATTATAAAGGGAAAAAATAGTAAGTTTGCAGCGGAGAAACCTGGCAGGTCCCAACTTAGCCAACTGGAATGCATATTTTTTTTTAAATCTTCATTTTTTCCCTCATTGTAAGCATAATACCTGCTAGTTTAAAAGAAGTCAAATCAGACCCTGACTTGTGTTGCAATGATGGTCCTTCCTCCTCTGGCCCTGTGCAGCCCCGGGATGGGACAACTGTCAGCAGTTGGCATGTCCTTCCAGACCTATGTCTATCTAGCCTGTTTTTCCCCACCATGTCCTGGGGGCCCTTCCAGTTCATTCTGTTCCTTTAGTTATATAGAGAGAAACCATGCAAAGGAGAAATGACTAAATCTCTTCCTAAGTGTGTCCATTTTCTCATCTTCCTGGAGCATGGTTTGGAGAGAGCCTTGTTGGCTGGGTGGCAGAAGAGGCGGCCGTGTCCCTTCCCTGGCACCCAAGGGTCCCAACGGTCCCTCTTGTGGATGGAGCGCGGCAGGCAGTTGGGTGGACACCAGGGGCCTGTGAAGGGGGAACGGAGCATGGTGTGTGTGTGTGACCCAGCACCTGATTTGTGCTCTTCCGTGTGCTCTGCATGGAAATTGTGTTGAACACAGTGGGGGCAGGGAACAGAGGCAGTGAAGACTGCTGGTCCCCAAGCTGAGCATTGGTGAGAGCTGGTAACAGCAAGCATTGACTGAGTGATTATTCTAGATTGGGCACCCCACTGAGTGCTTTTTATGTCCCACCTTAATGACTCTCTAAAGGATCCCTGAGGTAGACGCTGTACCATGCCTCACTGAAAGATACACGCAGTGAACAGAGGCTCAGAGAGGTCATCACTTGCTCAAGGTCACACAGCAAAGAAGTGGGGGAGCTGGGATAGGGATCCACCTCAGGATCTCTGGTTAGTCACTGGACCCTCAAACCCTGCACTTGAGTGATGAAAACAATAGACTGACGTGACGGCCCTTGGCACTGGGCACTCAACCCTCTGCACGTCTGCCGTCACCGCCGTGGTGACACCGGCCCAGTGCTTCCACACACTCCGCTTCTGGATTTGGGACCTGGAGGATTCTTCTGGCCGTTCAGAATGCATTTCAGTAAAAGCATGTTGAAAATGGCAGAAGGTATGGCAGCATGAGGGCAGTGACAATGACCACAGAAGGCAGTAAATTAGGGCAGAGCCATCTTCTACGTATAGCTCATGGACAGTGACAATAATAGTAATAGGGGAGTGCCCCCCATGCCATCCTGAGTGCTGTGCAATGAGTGTTGTGCCTGCTCTGAGCCATTTAGTCCTCCCTGTGGGGAGACACTATATCATCTCTATTTTAGAGGTAGGCAGCTGAGGCCCAGAGAGGTTAAGTAACGTGCCAGAGGTCACACAGCTAGTAGGTGGAGGAGCTGGGACTGGAACTAAGGTGTGTATAGGCTTTAGCCACAGAAGTCCTGTTCCCACCTCGTCTCTCACACTCTCTCTGACCAACCCCAGTGGCTCTTACAGAACTTGCAGGAAGCATTCTCTTGCAGAGTGGTTCTCAGGCAAATTGGGGGAGGAACACAGGACAGACAGATGTTCCTGAAGTCTGCACAGTAACAATGGCGCAAAAGCAATTACTGACTGCTCACGGCTGGCCCAGTGCTGGCCAGGTGCTTGCTGAATCATTTGGTTCTGTGCACATTGTCGCCCAAGTGGACGTTCTGATCGTCACCATCCCCATTTCATGGATGAAGAGCCTGAGACTCAGTGAGATTAAGCATCTTGCCCCAAAGCATGTTCTTAGTTGGCAGAGAGCCTGTGCTTTGAAAGCACGGCTCACATAAGCCACGTGCTTGCCTCTTTGCCTGCTGCCCACAGGGATGGCTGAACATGGAAGTCAGAATGCTTTGGAGGTTTTTATTTCACATGGGGAAGGGCCTCGTTCGCGTTTCTGTTCCTCCAAATCCAGTGCTCTTTCCGTTCCCAAGGACGGCAAGTAACGTACGTCTTGCGTGCCAGCACTGCTTAATTAGTGTGGCTGCAGCAGTGTGTGTACTAATTGGCTGCAGCTGGCCCTGCAGGAGAATGCTGAAGCTGAGGCTAGCTCAGGTGCACCTGCGTGGACGGGGAAGCTGGGGCCAGCCACCTGGCGTGTGTGTGCTGTCTTCACGCGCATGCATCAGCCTTGCTCAACATTTAAGATTATTTAATAAGAATGCCTGACTAAAGCTCTACTTCAGCGAGAAGGTGTTATTTTGAGGGAAACTAATAATAATGCGAGTAACAAGCTTTTTTCATATCCACTGTGTGCCGGGCGATGTGCCGTTATTGCCAGACAGAGGCGTGTGGTGGTTAAATGCAGTCAAAATTAATTAATTTGGTTAAATGGAGTCAGAATTCCTGTCTGGGTCAGTTTATCTCCTGGTCTCAGTTTCCTAATCCACAAAGCTGGGACAATAATCCCTCGAGGAACGTTGTGAGGACATAGCCAGCAAATCTCTATTAAGCGCTGACCACAGATAAAAAGAATTTAAAATGCACTGGTTTGGAAAACTTATTTCTGGCTTTCAGTATAGCCCTGTAAGGTCTCTAGCATCAGTTTCTCTTTGTGGATGAGAAAAATGGGAGGGGTTTTGCCCAAGGTCACAGGTCAGGAGGGAGGTGGCCAGGGTCACCGGCCTGGCTCTCTCCTCTAACACCCAGCCAAGCAGTTTCCCCTATGGAACCTGCCTCCCCGGCGAAGGGGCACTCTCGTGTTGCCTCTCAAAGATGGAATAAACCCAAGGCCGCCCCTTTCCAGCACCTTGCTGGCTTGCCAGCCCCGGCCCCACAGAGCCCTCTTGGGAGGAATCATAGCACAGCAGCCCCTCATTGCTTTGGGGACTTGAAAATCCCCTGGCTCTTTAAGCAAGAGGTGGGATGATAACTTGTATGTGATCGCTGACCTCCAGCTTAGAGGATGGGCTTGTCTCCCATCTAGAGCTTTTCCTCGGGGGCTGCCCCTCCCAAAGCTGCAGTGACCACCTTGTGCCCCTAGAGAGGGGCCCACGAGCCGTGAGCCTCACAGTTGGCATCTTGTTTCCCTTCCCAAGGACTGTGGAGGAGGAGCTGTGCTGCCTGTAGATTGCAGGCTCTCTAATAATAACACTATTAGTAATTACTGTAATAATGTCAGGGCACAGTGAGCTGTGCGTGTGGAATTCAGTGCCGAGCATAGGGTCAGCACCCCCACGGCAGCTCTAACTGAGTGAGTGAGTTTCCGTAGCCACACGAGTATGGATGCTGGTAGCTAAGACTGGTCCGGCAAGACATCTGAAAGTCTCTGGTAGCTGATGAGTCCGCATTCAGGGCCAGCAGCTTTCCCAAGGAGCGGGGCGGTGATTTCTTTCCCCAGAAACCCGGCACCTGCTGGTGCCTGTTTTAACCTCTCCCCTGGCTGTGCCACATTCTCCATCCTCCCTAGCTGACTTTGTGAACTGGCCTCTGAGTGGGTGCTTGATAAATTGCAAATGTTCAAGTTGCTGAGTTTTGACTTCTAAAGCCTACCCTCCCACCCCCGCTATGGCTGTAATTGCTGCCAGGCAGGCTCCTGCCCCAAAGAGCAAGCTTGGTTTCTATAGGGAGGCCCGTTAGAGGTGGAGCCCAGCTGTGTGGGGGTGGAGGGGTCACAAGAAGAGGTGAGAACAAGTGCTCAGGGCCTCTGCAAACCACGCTCTCCACCTGAGGGAGGTGGTCAGCAGGGGCTGGCCATGAGCTTTCTCCTGCTTCCTCCCTCCCATGTGGCTGAGTGAGGGGCCTGGAGTCACTGTGTGGCGACTGACCAAACATCAGTGGCCCCTCTGGCTTCACATTTGGCTGTGCCACGGTCACTGCCTGCACATGGAGGGTGTGCCTGGTTTCCTGGGTCTGACATCAGCCTGTTCCCCCATTTCGTAAGGGTGTTCACTCGGCCGGCCGGCAGCTTTCAGAGGCTGGAGTGCACAGCGACCTGGGGGAGGGTCTGTGCTTTTAGAGATACTAACCCAGACACTTTGGGGAACTTCATTTCTTTTTAGCTTTAATTTTTTCCAGCTACTAGGTTCCATACATAAGACACACACACACACATACAGAAAGTAAAAGGACCCAGACATCCTACCTTCCAAAGTCAAACTTCATTAGCATATTTCTTTTTAGATCTAATTCACATATAAAACGGACCCTTTTAAACTGTACAGTGCAGTGCTTTTGGTACGTTCACGGCCGTCACCACTCTCTACTTTCAGAATCTTTTTTATCATCCCTTCCCTACCCCCCAGAAAGATTCCTGTGCCCATTAAGTAGTCACTTTCTATTTCTGTCTCTAGAGTTGCCTGTTTGGGGCAGTTCGTGTCAATGAATCATAGTCCGGGTGGCCTTTGTGTCTGGCTCCTTTCACTTTGCACAGTGTTGTAGTGTATGTCGGGGAGTTCCTTGTCGCCGAATACATCCTGCTGTACGGCTGCTCCACGTTTTGTTTAACCACTCATGAGCTGACGGATGTCCGGGCTGTTTCTGTCTGTTAGCACTCGGATGTGGTTTCTTTCCTTCCGTCCTCTGTACATTTCCTACACGGTTGGCATTATATGGCACATACCGTTTTGCACCCCGCATTTTTCACTTACGTTTCCCCCACGTAGTTGAGAACTTCTACAAGGGCAATTTGTGATAGCTGCATGGTAACATTCCCTCTTGCGGCTGAGTTATAATTTACCTAAGCATTCCCTGGCACTCAGGTGTTTAGTTCAATTCCAACTGAAATAAGGTTTTTAAAAGGAGCAACGAATGAGAGAAACCTCAGAGGATCTTTCCAGTAGAAGTTAAAGTAGAGGGTTTCCAGGAGAGGTTAAACCTCCTCCCAGCCTATCTGTGCCAGCAGGCTGCTGAGCCCAGTTGGGGACAGGAAGGACACCCCACTCTCCCCAGACCCCAACATTGAGGGAGATGTTTCATGTCATGTACCCCCACCCCCACCCCCACAAATTTTTACCTTTGTTTTTTAGGGATTTTCTTTTCTTTTTGCCCTCAACAATATGGTCATCATATACAATCTGGAGAGCACAAAACATGACTAAGAAGCTTGTAATTTCTTTTCTTTTCTTTCTTTCTTTCTTTTTTTTTTTTAGCGAGAGAGAAAGAGAAACAGACAGGGACAGACAGACAGGAAAGGAGATGAGAAGCATCAGTTCTTCGTTGTCGCACCTTAGTTGTTCATTGACTGCTTTCTTATATGTGCCTTGATGGGGGTGGGGAGCTGCAGCTGAGCCAGTGACCCCCTGCTCAAGCCAGAAACCTTTGGGCTCAAGCCAGTGACCACGGGGTCATGTCTATGATCCCACGCTCAAGCTAGTGACCCTGCGCTCTAGCTGGTGAGCCCGTGCTCAAGCCGGCGACCTCGGGGTTTCAAACCTGGGTCCTCAGCGTCCCAGGTGGATGCTCTATCTGCTGTACCACTGCCTGGTCAGACAAAACTTGTAATTAAAATTGCCTGAAATTCACCACTCAGAGGTAACTCCTTGGAACATTTTGGTATATTCCTTTCCAATCCCTTTGAAGGGCATTGCAGACCACATTAGATGGCTAATTTTAGGATAATATTAAAAACCCGGAATTCAGAAGTAAAGCATGTTCATTGTAGAGGGTGTTGCAAGTCCTGCGGTTAGAGGAAAGCCAGCACGGCGGCCTTGGTGTACGCCCTTCCAGAGTGGCGTGCTTATGTGGAAGGTGACGCAGAGAACAGTCGCTCAGCAAAGCTGGGATCAGGCTCGTTGCTTTCCCTGCCCTGTTGACAGTGCAGCATCACGACCCTTCCATGTCAGAAAAACCTTTGAACAATTCGAAGGTACACAGTAGTGTTATCTGATCTCATTTTTTGTGCTTTTTTTGTGGTTTTTGTTTTTGTTTTTTTGAGATGGGAAATACATTTATTTGTAAATGCTTACATATGTAAAAAGAACCCATGGGAGAATGCCCAAGAAACTGCTAATGGTGGTTACTTCTTAGTTTTGGTCTAGGGGACCGACACTTCAGGTGGTCTGGAGGTGTTTTTTACCAGAGTTGGAGCCCTTAGAGAGGCAGGATTTATATGATTTATATATACTCCTTTTTTTACTGTGTTTGTGTCTACTATATGCTCGTAGTGGTTTTGTAATTTTAAAAGGTTTAATGGGAAAAAATCATTATACGTCATTAAATATTCTACAACATTATATTTTATGATTGGACAGTATCACTGTGTGGATATACCATACAATATTCAGCTGATCAATTCCTACATATTAGGAGGGGGTCCAAGTTATTTTTGTAACTCCTTGTTTTGCATAGCCATGGTAATCTTCCCAGGGTTAATTCCTAGAAGTTGCAATGTGTTTGTACCATTTGGCCAAATATTTCTTAGCAAGTTTGAGCTAGGTTGCGCTCCGGTTGGCAGAGTGCCAGAGGCCCTGTAAACCATTCTTCACCCAGATTGGGGAAGGGGGGCCCTTTGGGTGTTCATTTCTGTTTGGTTAACCATAAGTATTCGTCGTGTTGGAGCACCACCCATGTGGTTGGCACAGTAATGAGCCTCAACGATGTCTACATCCTAATCTCCAGAACCTGTGGATACATTAGGTTACCTGACAGAGGAGAATTAAGATTACAGAAGGAATTAAGGTTGCTAATCTGTTGACCTTGAGAGGGAGGATCATTCTGGATTATCTAAGTTGGCCCAATGAGATTGCAGGGTTCTTAAGAGTGGGGGTAGGCAATCAGAAGACAGATCCAGAGAGTGGGCCCTGTGAGAAGATCTTGGCCTGAAGATGCTGGCTTTGATGGTGGAGGAATGTGGCCACCAGCCAAGGGGTGTGGGAGACCTCTAGAAATGTGGAAAAGGCAAGTAAGTGCCCTGTTCCCTAGAGCCCCGTGAAAGGACTTGGCTCTGCCGACATCTTTATCTCAGCCCAGGGACACCCGTGTTGGACTTCTGACTTCCACAGCTGTAGGATAATAAGTCTATGTTCTTTGAAGCCATGCAGTTTGTGGTTATTTGTCACAGCAGCTGTACGAAACTAATACAGTACTTGCTGTATTCCCAACACCAGGCGCAGTGCTAGCCCAAGGAGGTACTTGGTTCTCATCTAGATGGTCAGGCACTTATTCACTTGCCCGGTCTTACAAAAGTAGTCGCAGAATTGCCTCATGCATACCACTAAGTTGAGTTTCTGATTTCTTTGCAATTCATTTTGTCTTTAAATTGAGAGTTTAGAGTCAAAGTATTGTTACTTGAGTTAATTATTTCTTTTTCTTCTTCAGCTTATTTTTTTTAATTTATTGATTTTAGAGAGAGAGGGAAATGGTGAGATAAAGAGGGAGAGAGAAGCACTGATTTGTTGTTTCACATAGTTATGCATTCATTGGTTGCTTCTTGTATGTGCTCTGACTGGGATCAAACCTGCAACCTTGGCGAATTGGGTTGACGCTCTAACCAACTGAGTTACCTGACCAGGGCTAGCTTAGTTCTGTTATTCATTTGAAATAGATCCATTTGTTTCTTCTGGTATTCAGTAAGGCTTCCCCCATCTCTATTGGTTTAATTCTGCTTCTTGAGTAATTAAAACATCAAAATTATACAAAAATAAAGTAGGCTCAAGGTGTCACTTCTCTCTTACATCCCCTCTACCCACTCCTTATAGGTAACTAATCTACGTAGTTTTTGTTTTATTCCTGTTTCTTTTTTGCAAAAACAAATACTTTCTCCTTTCTGATACGAAAGGCAGAATGCTATAGATACTATTTTGCACTTTAATTTTTAAGATGTAATATCCTGGAAATCACTTTGCATCAGTGCACAGAAGTCTCTATTCTTTTTGACAGCTGCGTGGCGCTCCACGGTGAGGCTCTACCTCACTTGAGTCACCTACTCCTCTGTGGGCGCAGGGGTTGTTTTCAGTATCTTACAATTACCAACCCTGCTGCCATGAGTAACTGCGTGCATACATACAGTCTTACTTTTGGATATATCTCTTTAGGCTGAATTTCTAGAAGTGGGATTTCTGGATCAGAAGCTAAATACATACATAGTTTGCAGAGTATTGCCAAGTTCCACTCCGTGCGTGTTGTTCTGTCCTGACCTCCAACAGCCATGTCCCAGCATGCTGGCTACCCACCACATTGTCAAGTTTTCAATTGTTTTCAGTCTGATAGGTGAGAAATAGTGTCTCGATGTAGCTTTATCTTGCAGTTTTCTTATTATGAGTGAAGTTGAACATTTATTCTTATGTTTAAGGACTTTTAAAAATGTCTTTTTTGTAACCTGTTCATGTCTTATTCTTTTTTTGCTATTAGAATTTTGGATATATACATATATTTTTGTGACAGAGAGAGGGACTGATACGGACAGACAGGGAGAGAGATGAGAAGCATCAATTCTTTGTTGTGGCTCCTTAGTTGTTCATTGATTGCTTTCTTATATGTGCCTTGACAGGGGAGGGGGGCTACAGCAGAGCAAGTGACCCCTTGCTCAAGCCAGTGACTTTGGACTCAAGCCAGTGACCTTGGGCTTCAAGCCAGTGACCTTTGGGCTCAAGCCAGAGACCATGGAGTCATGTCTATGATTCCACGCTCGAGTTGGTGAACCCCACTCTCAAGCCGGGCAACCTCAGGGTTTTGAACCTGGGTCCTCAGCGTCCCAGTCCACTGCTCCATTGCCTGGTCGGGCTGGACATGTATATATTTTTTCTTTTTTTTTTGCCCTAAAATTTAAGAATTCTTTATTAGGGCTAATTAGCCCTTTATTTGTGATTATATATTACAAATGCTCTCTCTTTCATTGTCATTTTCTTTTGCTTACAGTTTTTTTTAATGTGAATTTTTTTTTTACTGTTATTTAGTTCATTATCAATTCTTTTTTGTTGTTGTTGAATCTGATTTCCTCTTAGGAAACCATTTCCTATGCCCAGGATAAAGAGAATTGTTTCTTGTAAGTACACTTTCCCCCCTTTGGATCGCTGACCTCTTTGGCATTTACTCTTGTGTAGGATGTGAGAAACGGATCCAATTTCATCTCTTTCCAAATGGCTACATAGTTGTCCCAGTGCTGTGGAGTAGAAAGCCGGTCTTTGCCACAGTGATTTGTGACTCCGCCTTCATCATATAGTTAGTATGTTTGCAGGTGTCTGTCCTTGGTCCTGTTTCTAGTCTGTTCCCCTGTCGGTCTGTCGGCTCAGGAGTCAGTGCCACACGGTAGAATTAGAGAAGCTGCCCATTGGACTTTAGCATCTGGTGCCTGGGTTTTCATAGCCATTCTGGCATTCTGATTTTTTTTTTTTTAACTAAAAGGTGGTCATTTAAATAATTAACAGATTAATTTTTAGAGTGGTTTGAGATTAGCAGAAAGTACAAAGTTCCCAAAAAGCCCCTCTCCCCCCCACCCTTCCTGCACTTCGTGTCCCAGTTATTAACGCTTGCATTAAAGTAGTGCCTTTGTTCACACTACGAGCCAGTATTGACACAGTACTGTTACCTGAAGTCCATAATCTACACCAGGGTTTACCCTTGTGATTAATGTACATTCTGGGGGTTTGGGTCAATGCATAATGCCATGTATCTCTCATTACCGTATCACACAGAGGAGTCTCACTGCCCCAAACGGCCCCTGTGCTCCCCCTGTTCAGCCCTCCCTCCTCCCAGAACCCTGGCAACCGGGGATCTCTTTACCGTCTCCGTAGCCTGCCTTTCCCAGAGTGTCCTCTAGCTGGAGTCACACGGCTGCGGCCTGTGCAGGCTGGCGCCGGGCACCCAGCAATACGCTCGTAAGGCGTCCCCCGTGCAGCTTTATATTTTCACATGATCTTTTAATATCAGCTTATGTAATAAAAGCTTATTGGTGTTTTTATTCGGATAATGTTAAATTTTCAACTGAGAGAGAACTGACATCTTAATGATGCTGAATCTTTTCCCAGAACAGGATGTCTTTTCTGTTTTGTTTTGTTTTCTATTTGTTGAGTCTATTTTGAGTGTTTGGAGTTTTTATCACATAGGTGCTGCACATTTCTTAAGTTTATTACTATCTCTTCTGTTGCCCCTTCCATCATGTCTTCTGACGGGTCACTGTTTGTGTCTATGAAGGCTCTGGGCTTGAACCTAAGAATGCTGATTCGTGCAGGTGTCTGGGGCAGGTGGCAGCTTCGCCCCACTGGATCGAAAGGCTTTAGGCTGTGACATCTCTCCTCTACCCCTCACCCCCGTTTTCTTTCTTCCAAAGTGAGAGGCTGGGTAAATGTGCACCGTTTTCCAGAGCGTAATTCCAGCCGAAACAAAATTGTGATTTGTGTTTTTACTTCTCTGCCTTCCATTTGACTGAAAAAAACTGGATGTTCTTTTTCCTGCTGCAGTGCTCAGAGCTGGGCTGCAGCTACCCCGATCCCCACACGCCCTGGCCTTATCTAACTAACCTTTTACCAATGGAAAATGTCTCCTGCCTGTCTGCAGAAACTGGAGGGGAAGGGGACGAGCTTGCTCGTGTGTGTGCCTGCCCGTTGTCCATTTAACCATTTATTCACTTGTCCACTGAATCTGTCAGGCATTTCTGGGATACCTGCCTTGTGCCACGCAAGGAGGAGGCAACACCAGGGCCCTGAACTTAATGTTTGCAACCCAGCATGAGCTCATGCCATAATGAGGACTGTGGGGTGAGCTTCAGGGTGCTCTGGGGTAGACACCAGAAAGACCTTGGAGGAGGTGGTCAGAGAAGACCTCTTGGAGGAAGTGTCATTTGAGCTGAAATCTGAGGTTATCAGGGTAAGGAATGGAAGGAAAAATCTTTTGGGCAGAGCTACAGTATATGCAAAGGCCCTGAGTTAGAAAGGGCTCCATCTGTTTACAGAACTGAGAGATGACAAGTGTGAACAGATTGGAAAAAGCTGGGGGAGAGGAGTCTGAGATGGATTTGCATGGTAAGTCCCCTCTTAGGCGAGGTAAAGAGCTTAGACACCAGTGGGGAGTTTTAGGAAGGTATGACAAGATCAGATTTGTAGCCAAATCAATCAAATTGATCCCTTTGCTATGTAGGGAAGGAAATTAGATCTCGCCAGAGAAACAGAACCAACAGGATGGATAGATAGATAGATAGATAGATAGATAGAAAAAATGTATTAAAGTAGTTGATTCATGTGATTATGAAGACGGAGAAATCCTACCATCCGCCATCTACAGGTTGGAGAACCAGCTAATTAAGCCAGTGGTATAATTCAGTCCCTGCCTGAAAGCCTGAGAACCAGGGGAGTCCGTTATGAAAGTCCAAGTCCAAAGGCCCCCAAATCAGTGGCCAGTGGTCTAAATCTTGGTCAGAGTCCTAAGGCCTGAGAACCAGGTATGTTGACTCGCCCAGGGGCTGATGAAGAGGGATGTCTTAGCTCCATCAGAGAGAGCGACTTCTCCCTGCCTCTGCCTCTTGTTCACTTCAGGCCCTCCCCAGTGGGTTGGATGGTGCCCACCCGAGTGAGGGCAACCTTCTTTATTCGGGTTGCCAATCCAAAGGCTAACCTCTTCCAGAGACCCCTCAGAAATACACCCACAACCAAGGGTTTTCTAGTTACCTGGGCTTCCCTGAGCCCCATCAAGTTGACACATAAAATTAACCATCAGACGAGGGTGTTGGAGGGGTGGCGAGGGGGCAAGCAAGGGGGCCATGACGGTGGTCCAGGTGAGAGGCCATGGTGGCTGGGGTCAGGGTGGATTCGTGGAGGTGGAGGGAAGTGAATAGATTAGATAGCCTTTGGAGAGGCAGGTAAAATCCGGTGGGCCTGAGGATGTACGCAGCAGACCTGGGAGTTTGGGTCTTGGACACTGAGATCAGGTGACCTGGAGGAACACGACCTGGAGAAGGAGTGGGAGGAGGTCCGGGCTTCCGTCTGAGGCACCAGCTCGGAATGGCGGCAGCTAGTCTCGTGTGGCTATCAAAGTGGAGCCAGTGCAACAGCAGGAAGGCATTTTTTCATTTTAATTAACTTAAACTCAGATGGTAGTGGTGCTGTTTCGGACAGCGCAGATGTAGAATATTTCTGTTTCTGCAGGAAGTTCTTTTGACAAAGCTGCTTTAGAGTGACTTGGAAACATCTGATGGGGCATAAGTCTGGGCTCCGAAAAGCAGTGGGGCTGGATTCAATTCCTACCCTGCTGCTTGCTCACTGGGTGTCCTTGAGCAAGTGACTTTACCTCTCTGAGATTCACTACCCTCACCTATAAAACAGGACACCACCCCACGTCTTGTGTGGTGTTTGTTAAGTTTAAAGCTAAATTGTATGGGGTAGCTGCCCTTGCGAGGAACTCAGGGGAATAAATAGCGACCCCTCCTCCTGGGTCTGACCTTGATGATTGCTCCAGTATGTTTACCTGGAAGCAGACTCTCCTGTGGGAAGGACTCAGCAAGGGCTTCTCTGCCCTGGCTCTCACCTTGACTCGCCCTTGAGCAAGCCCTTTCCCCTTTCTGGGCCTCAGCGTTTCCATCGGTGGCTTGGGGGTCGGAGCAGGCCTTCACTGAGGGCTGAATAGAGAGCCAGTACCAATGACAGATGTGCTGGCATCAGAAGGCAGCAGGAGTCATAGTGGAAGTCCCATGCTTTGGCTTTGTCATTTCCATCCATGGTTTTCTGATGAGATTCTGCCAGGTGAGGGCACTAAACCAGAGAGGGCTGTAGAAGGACTCCCCCAGACCCTGCCCTTACCCCTACACTTGCTCAGGGAACCTTGTTAGCTTTTATCTTAATCCTTTAAAAATAAATGGACAATGTTTATTAACTTCCTGAACTGTTGGGAAACACTAACATCTCGTTAAAACTGCATTGCTGATCAGTTTACCCCTACTCCCCAAAAAAGTCCTTAAAGGTATGGAAAACTATTAGATATTTATAATTTTAATAAAACTAATCAATAAAATTTGAATTTCCAGTGTGCTAATGCCGTAAGTCCATTTCAGTCAAGCTGTGGGTGGTGGGGGAGGTGGTGAGGATGGTCCTGACCCAGCATGCTAGGCCCTGCTGTGTGCCCTGAGAGGACAGGTTCCTGTCACCCTGATCAGCACCCGGTCAGTGTTGTCAGCAGGTTTGTCTCCCGAGTACCTCTGGCCATGGGGCTCGGGGCTAGTGCCATCCTGCCACAAGTTCTTCAGCTCACTGATTTCCAGTTTCCTCCACCAGGCCTGGGCAGAGCACCTAATGTGTGCATGGCAGGAAGCCAGAAGCTGAGAGGTCATGTAAGAGATGGAGAAAGGATAGGCTGGTTTGTCTTAAAGGAAAGGTTGATACTGGTCCGAGCAGGGGCTTTGCAGGATGGCAGAACAATGGCCAAATCCAGTGCTTGTCACTTCACCTCCTGCCTCTGTTTCCTCATCCTTAAAATGGGGATAACAGCACGTGCCTCGTGGCTGTGGTCAACGTGTGTGGGTATGCTGATGCAGAAGGTACGGCCCAGGGAGAAGGTGGGTGGAAAGGTGGGGCAGTGGCTTTGAGAGACTCAGCAGACAGAATCATAAGGTTTGGTTGGTGAGTGGTTGAGGGGTTGCTTCAAGGGGGTAAGTATGCTAGATACTGTTTTACCTGCATGTTTTACCTGTGTCCATGTAATAAATATTCATTGAGTACCCACAATGTGCCAGACACAGTGGAGAGTTTATTAACTCATTTAATCCTGGGACCTACAAGGTAGGCACTGATGCTATTCCCTTTCCCCTGAGAAGGAAACTGAGGCACAGAGAGGTTAAGGAAATTACCCCAAGTCACAAGGTAAGTGGCAGACTCCTGGGTCTGTGCTCACAACCACACACCAGATGGCCTTTCACTTAGTCTGCATAACAGTTGGTAGTCTCGTGCCCACATTTTGGAGAAAAGAAGACATAAAGTGATAGAGAAAATTATTTTCCCTGGGTCTCCAGGAGTAAGAGGGTGACCTTCACCGAGCGGGCTCACTCCTAAGCCTGCTGAGCCGTTGCTGCTGCTCCAAGGGCCTCCTCCGTGCTCCCATGCCAACTCAGACCCAGAGAGAGTGAATTTCTGCTTCTTGCGGTTGGCTCATTTCAGGGGAAATCAGTGTCCTGTCCTTGTTGGAGTTGGAGTCCCTACGTGCTCTCCTCAGAGCATCCCAACTCTGAGCCTGTCACTCGATGGGCTGTGGATGATGGAGGACTCCTTCCTCCGCCTTGAGATGAAGGGCATTCCCGTGACCCGCCCTCCGCTCCTCCACCGCTGGTGATAAATAGGGTGCCTTGGTGACAAATAAAATAAAGCCACCTTTATCCATTTATCCTTCTGTGACCTCCCCATTGGCACCCCGATGGCAGGCTGAGCAATATTGGACACTCGATCACTCTTTGCACCTGTCTCTTCTTTCTCCATGGGGTTGCGTCCCGATGAGTTCAGGGCAGTATGGCTGTTTTCTTGACTAATTCGCCTGAGGGTCTGGGCGTTGACCCCAGACACTTCCCTGTGCTTTCTGGGCCTGGTCCCCCTGTCTGCAGGCCCGGTGGTCGCAGCACCTTTACTTTTTGCCTTGTTGACCCACATCACCTACCACAAGCTGGATTTGGTGGGTAAGAAAAAGTAGCATTTCAATGAATAACACATAGATATTTTTGTTTTTGAAGCGGGAAAGAGCCAGATCGGTAGCTTTAAGCATGCCATATCCAAGTTCATCGCCCAAACCACAGGAAAAGGGGGAGGTGAATGCAAGTGAGACTGGAGAGGTGAGCAGGTGATCTCTCCTGTCTCCTCACCCCCCACCAGTTCTTGAATGCCTCCTGCACACGCTGGGGTAAGGGTGGCACAGAGTGGTAGGAAGTATGTGGAAAGCTGGGCTCAGATGCTGGCTCATTATTCACTTCCTGTGGGACCAGTGACATTGAGCAAATCAGTTGACATCTCAATCTGTCCTCTCCATTTGGAAGGGAAGGGAAGGAAAGGCTATTGAAGCCTCTCCTACGGTGTCAGGCTCTGTGCCAAGTGATCCCATTTGTTCTCGCAGCCACCAAAAATTGCAGGTAGTGTCATACCACTTTACAGATGGGTACACTGAGACTAACTATACTTGTGAGCTATGAAGGACCATGCAGCTACTATGTTTGGCTGCCTGGTTTCAGAACTAGGGGAGTCTTTCTAGTGCACCATAAGGATGGGACTTCATAGCCCACTGGCCCCACAGGGGCTGCTGTGACCAGCAGGGAGATACTGGATTTACTTGAATCTGGTGTGTGGACTCTACAAGGCAGTGAGCGTGCAGACACCCATTCCGACACGGCTCCTGGAGCGGGGAAGCTTTCCAAGCAGTAGAGTGTATGAGAGAGGACAGGACATGGAGATATGGGAGTAGCTCAGACCTACCCAGATGCCACAGAGGACTGCGTGGAGACCCCGAGGCCAGCCCCGTCCAGAACTTCAGCTGTAAAACAGGCCCTGGAGGAAGAAGAAAGGAGAGGATTGTAAAGAGATGGGGAAGATGGGCTCATGTACCCCCCATTCAGTTGGGGTTTCTTGAGTGTGACTCCTTTTTCACACCTGTTCCCCAGGAGTGTCAAACGTGACCCCCACTCTGCCCCTCACAAATCTGTATTTATTAACAGGCATGAGAGGGAAATGTGACTAGCACAGCAGACCTGTGGTTTCTCAGATGTTAATACTTAGAATGAGGCAGAAGTAAGTGATGTGCTGGGTATTCATGGGACTGCATGCGTGACAGGTGCCAGGCTTAGGGCAAGGGACAATAACTGATGTTTGGTAACCATAGCACGAAATCAGCCCTCACCCCAAGAAAGTATTTGCCTGCAGTTACTGACACCTCCACCCCAGGGTCGTTAGATTTAGCTAATAAAAGTACAGGACACCCATTGAAATTTGAGCTCCAGATGAACAACGAATACTTCTCTTAGTGTTCATATGTCCCTTGCAGTGTTTGGGGCACTTCCACCCCCCCACCCCACCCCCCACCCCCGTTGTGGAAGGCCAGGTAGATGCCTACGGAACTGAGCTGTCCTCTCTTCTGTCCGCCCCTCTTCCCTGGGCCCCTCTTTTCTGGGCCTGGACCTGTAGGGAGAGGCTTGTGCACGAAAGGCTGCCTGCCCATAGCCCGTCTCTCAGCGGCTGCTTCCTTTAATTAAACTCTGGCGTGAAGTCACATATACGGGGGAGGTTAAAATTGATTCCCTTTGCTTCTCAAAAGCCAGAGCTATTGAGAGGAATACTTAACGACAGCCGAGCACTTCAGCCAGTCGGTGGAAAGTGCCACCTGGGCTCCAGCTGCGGGAACAGCTGGACAAAGGGGAGAGGCGGGGCCTCTGCTGCCCAGGAGGGAGGGAAAGCAGGGCTGGTGATGACCAGAGCCAAGTGGGCCCAGCAGGGAGGAGCTGCCCTCCCCTCTCAGTAATCTCCTCAGCGCAGCTCTGCTCCTTGGAGTCCGGGAAAGACAATGGAGGGAGGCTGGGAAGGGCTTTGTCAAGGCAAGGTGAGAAGCGGCAAAACCCAAACCTTCATGCATCAGCACTTACGAGCACTTGCTGTGTGCCAGGCTCTTTCCAGGGAGCCCAGTGTGGGCCGGGGGTGGGGGGGGGCTGCCTTAATTCTCAGGGAGCCCAGCTAGGGGTTCTCAACTAGGGAGCTCAATGAGGCAGAAAGAGAGAGAATTGTGATATGGCTGCTGGCAGGGGAAACAGATGCTGATGACTAGAAAATCCGAGGACAGTCCTGGGCTAGCAACCCCTTTTATACCCAAGGAAACCGAGGCACAAAAGCTATTGGGGGATTCGCTTGCGCTCACACTGCATGGAAATAGCCCAGTCAGGATTTGAACCCCGGTCTGGTGGTATTTGAAACCCTTAACCATAATACTTTGCTGCCTCCTGGATTGTGACGGGTCGTTGGAGGTTTTTAAGCGAGGAGGGATATCATGAAAGCAAAAAAATTGAGGAAAAATGAACCTGGTAGGAGGTCTGAGGCCAGTTTGGATGTAAATGCCTGGAAGAGGGATGCTGGCTCAGGAACCCAGGTTGAGGAGAAGGGGACCCATGTTAGGGGACCAGAGGATGGAGGAAGGAGAAGACTGGGTGGGACTTCCTGAAGGATCTACTCAGGGGAATAAATGCAGAGTCGATGAGAAGGGTGGGTTTCAGGTCAGGGTGCTGTGGGCAGGGCTGGGGAGAGCTGGCAGGTCAGTGGCTTTGGACATGCCGGATTTGAAGAGATGCCACATGTCCCCAGGCAGAGGTCCTGACAGCAGCCCAGGAGGAGAAAGCCCAGGGCTTTGGGGCCAGCCTGACCTAGCTGTGCATCCTTGCTGTCCTCTTTGCTAGTTCTGTGGCCAGTTTCCTTAACCTCCCTGAGCCCCCATTTTCTCGCTGGTGTGTTGCAGAGCAATAATACCTACTCCTCAGGATGTTGTGGGTATGAAGTGAGGAAAAATATGTAAAGGGACAGAGAAGGTGCCTGGTACACAGTCAGCCTCTGGTAAATAGCGGTTTGAAATATGGGGCTCTCGGCTGGTGTAATGTGCCGGTCCCCCATGGGCTTGGGCAGAAATGGTCCCAGAGCTAGGAATGGAGGGGAATGGGCGTCTGACTTCTCATTCACTTGATGAATTTTTATTGCATTCCCAACTGTGTGCTGGGCCCAATGAATGAGAGCACAGAACAGCCCGTGCTCAACTACGAAGTGGGAGCGGGTCTGTCTTGCTCGCACCGGACCCCAGCCCACAGCCTGGCAGCTACTAGGCGTGCAGTAAGTGTCGCTGAGCGGGGTCGTGGAGGCGGGGGTGCACTGGGCCTTCCCTGTGCACGGCACTGCTGGTGCAGAGTGGACATGGGAAGCCTGGCTTTGTAACCCCTCTGTCCTGGAGACTCCGCCACTACAGGAGAGGTGTTCAAGAAAGACAGGACACTGGGGACCAGGCTTTGTAGTCTCAGCCTCATCGTCACATCTTCTTTTCTCCTCTTTTTTTCTCCCAAACTCACCTTTCCTAAATTTTGCTTTGAAAAATGCTGAAATTTTCCACTAAGGATTGATAATGAGCCACCAGCAGGCAGGGCAGCCGGGGAGAAGGAGAAGCAGCCGTGACTAACGGGCCTTCTGAGGCTGCCCTCCAAGACCACGGTGGGAGTGACCCTGGGCAGCCCCTTCCCGGCCATGGGCCACAGTCCTGCCATCAGGGACAGGAAGAGAGGCGCCTGACCCTCCGAGTCTAAAGGAGCCACAAGCCCTTCACCTGAGCCCATCCCACACCATAGCATCTTCGCTTCAACACCTACTATGTCTGTCACCTATTTATTTGAGGGGAGGCTAGGTTTTTATTTTCATTTTTTAATCCTTTCATTTTTTTTTTTAAAAAAATGTGTTTTTTATATAACAAAATAAAACGTCCTGCTTGTTGTAAGAATCCAAGTAATACGTTATTGCTTTGATGGGAGGCTGGTTATCTCATGTACTGCTCGTTTTTTTGAGTAAATTAGAACATTGTTTATGTCTTAATGCTCGCTTGCGCAGAAGATCTCAACAAGGAGAACTGTCGAAGGCAATAACGGAAGTAGCCTCACGTCGTTCACCTCGTTCCCCCACCCTGGCCTCTGCAATGGCTGTTGTTTTCTGGAGAAGGGACCCCTGGGAAGCTGGCTGTAGATCCACCCCTCAAACCATTGCTAGGTCAAGAAGAGGTGGCCTTTTTTAGTGACAGGAGCACGGGCTCAGGATCGGGGTTGGGAGGTTGTCTCTGCCATTGACTTGCTGAGTATCCCTCAGGCATCCACATAACCTCTCTGAGCCTCAGTGACCTCCGCAGGCTGGCCAGGACGAGAATTGGGATGAGGGCCCTGACGTCCTGCAAACAGCCCAGGTGACTGTGCTGTGGTCTTGGCAGGTTGGGGACCAGATTCTGGAGGTGAATGGGCGGAGCTTTCTCAACATCCTGCACGACGAGGCGGTCAGGCTGCTCAAGTCGTCTCAGCACCTCATCCTGACAGTGAAGGACGTCGGGAGGCTGCCCCACGCCCGCATGACCATGGACGAGACCAAGTGGATCGCCAGTTCCCGGATTGGGGACACTGCCACGAACTCAGCAGGGTCAGATCACACTGCTTCCTCGGAGCCTCAGGACCCCAGGGCCGTTACTGAAAATCAGTGACGTTCCCCGCCCATCCCTTCACCCCGTCCTGACCCATAAAGATTGCCTCACTTCTCAGAGCCTGGGGTCCCAACACCAAGGTCCCTTCCACCTGTGCGTGGCCCTGGGCACATCCCTTCTCCCCTCCTGGCCCCAGTGGCGCATGGAAAGGTGAATGGTGCGGTCCTGCGCTCTCATCCCTTATTTGCCTCTGGCAAGTCAATTAACTGACTTTGGGGCCTTAGTTGCTTCGTTTGGAGAGTTGAGTCATAAACCCTGTCCCATCCCAGATAATGAGAATCTCATGAGTTACCTAGGAGAACGGGTCTTGGAAGTCTGAGTGAGAAGTAGCTGCCAGGTGGCTGGTAGGTGCTACTACTCTAATGTGTCACCTGTGGTTTCCATCAGACGTCTCAGACTGGGGGTGCCCCTCCAAGGCCAGGTACACCCAGAGCAGCTCTCGTTTCCTTCTCTTTCTCCCTTCTCACCTGTACAGTATTATACATTTTTTAAAATTAGTTGCCAACAGCCTGACCTGTGGTGGCGCAGTGGATAAGGCGTCGACCTGGGAACACTGAGGTCGCCAGTTCAAAACCCTGCACTGGTCTGGTCAAGGCACATATGGGAGTTGATGCTTCCAGCTCCTCCCCCCTTTCTCTCTTTCTCTATCTCTCTCACTCTGTGTCTCCTCTCTAAAATGAATAAATAAAAATTAAAAAAAAAATAGTTGCCAACATTTAAAAGAAATCCCAGGTTTCCCATTTAAAACTAAAATGGGATTTTTGGCTGCTGCTTAAAAATCAGGAATTCTGGCGGCTTGGCCCACATTTTTTCCGTGAAGGTGAGCGGCACCTGAGAGTTGCATCTCCAGTTCACCCCAGACCCCCTCCTCGGACTGGCCTGATGCCAGGCCATGGATCAGTGGCCCTTTTATGCTCTCCTCTCCTGGCATTACCAGCCTAATCCTATAGGGTTGGAAACAACTCAGGAATCCGCCTTGCCTGGCTTTAGAAATACCGTCCACAGGGGTTGACAGGGAGGCCAGGAGCCA
The DNA here is from genome assembly GCA_037038555.1 of Rhynchonycteris naso. Lineage (NCBI taxonomy): Eukaryota > Metazoa > Chordata > Mammalia > Chiroptera > Emballonuridae > Rhynchonycteris > Rhynchonycteris naso. The sequence goes on from CM072996.1 coordinate 19,335,685, forward strand.
CCCATCTGTCCAGGGGTTCATGTTCTCTGAAGTAGCCCCAGTGAGTGGAGGCCACGGTTCTCTCAAAGCTTTACTCATCCCGCTGCATACTGATCCTGCCCTTCTCAGACGTGCGGCTGAACATACTTTTCTCTTTTGATAGGTTTCCTGGGGACCTCGCCACAGAAGGGACAGACAAGGTAGGGTGCTCTCCATTCGCAGGCATCCTTGGCTCCTTAGCTCTTGTGGGGGGAGTCTAGAGCTGGTATGTGTGCGAGTAAGTCACACAAATGATCTCACTCATTTGGGCAGTCCGCTGACTGTGTGTCCGCATTTCATTACACGTGTGTCTGTGAGTGCCACCAGGTCTGGGCACCATCTCTGACACCACCCAGACAGTGGGGTTAACAGAACAGATCATGTCCCTGCCCTCATGGAGGTCACCCACAGTGAAGGAGACCCACATAAGAACAAAACAAACTACACACATATCTAATCACAGAGGACGTTCCCTGCCAGACAGGGTGCCAGGCGTTTCGAGAGAATAGCGGATGAGACGCCTAATTTAGATGGAGCGAAGGCCGTCTGAAGTAGTGACGTGATATCTGGGTTGTGAACTGAATATTAGGCAGAAGTCGTCGAGAGTGAAGTCTGGTGCAGGAGCAGGAGGGAGCTGATCTTGTCAGAGGGCACAGCCGCGCCAGAGCTCTGCGGCTGGCGGGGGGCTTGGCTGGTTGGGAGAAGGGAGAGGCTGAGGGAGTGCAGGGAGCAAGGGGCAGTTGGAACCAGGATGACAACCGGTGGCTGGCCGGATCGCGCAGGGCCTTGTGGACCACGTAAGAGGTTTGGCTTCTCCGCTAAAACGATGAGATGCTGCTGAAGGGGCTAAGTAGGGAGCTGTGTTTTTACGAGATCATTGCAGCAGCTGTGCGTAGGTGGCACAGAGAAGCAGAGGGAGACTGGATGGCATCTCACACAGCTCATGATGGTAGAGACAGTGGTGGGAGAGGGTGGAAGACGCATGTGCCAGTCCAAGCTCTGTTTTGGAAATAAAGTTACTATGATCCCCAATTTACCGAGGGAGATACTGAAACATATAGCAGCCATTTTCCAACTGGTGTGCCACGGCACCCTGGGTGTGCCGCAAGAATTTTTTAAACATGCAGTAGCTGACTATATAGTCAGGGGCACCGACCTCTTTGCCCTTAGATTGTCAAATAAAACAATGACAACAGCCAACACCATAGCCGTCCAGTGTGAATGAATCAACATTAAACCTATATTTTTGTGAGAATCGCAAAATATATTTTTTGGCGTGCTGCAGAGTTTTAGTAATTAGTTTGTGGGCCACAGGAGGAAAAAGGTTGAAAACCGCTGACGTAGAGAGTGAATGGGAACCCTAATAATATTGCCCCCCTCTGAATGGCCACGAGGATGTGATATGGTAACATGTGAAAGTGCCACGCAAACCTTTAGCGCTCTGCAGCTGCAGGAGGCCATGCACACAACGTATGGAAACGTGTCCTGCAGGTTTGTCGGGTGGGCCGACGCCACAGAGGGACCGAAGGCCTCCCTCGGCAGGGTGGTCGCTGGCTTGGCCTGGCCCCCTGGCTCCGGAGCAGCTCGGGCTCCCTGTCTTTCAGCTGGGATTTTACAAGGGGCTGGCCGGCTCCCAGGTGACGCTGAGCAGCCTGGGGAACCAGACGCGCGTGCTGCTGGAGGAACAGGCGCGGCACCTGCTGAGCGAGCAGGAGCGGGCCACCATGGCCTACTACCTGGAGGAGTATCGCGCCGGCAGCGTCTCCGTGGAGGCCCTCGTCATGGCCCTGTTTGAGCTTCTCAACACCCATGCCAAGGTGACCTGCCACCCCTCCTTGGGCAAGGGACAGGTTGGCAGAGAGCCTGTGGGGTCTGGCTGCAGCTCTCAAGGGCTCTGTATCCCTCCCTGCCACCCTCTGTCCCCCACTCCTTTACTAAGAACCCACAAGGAATCAGGCCAAACTGAACCCCGAGCAGAGACCGGTGAGCAACACAGCCCCCTGCCCCGGGGAGACAGTTAGAGTCTCCTGTGATGAGGGTACTCACTAACACAGTGACTTTCCATGCTAAGTGCACATTTAGAATTGTCTGGATTGCTCTTAAAAAGCGATGCCTGGTCCCAGAGGCGGATTAAGGTCAGTTGAGACCTGGGACGCAGAAGAAAATGTTGGGCCCCTTAAAAAAAAAAAAGAGACAGGGAAAATAAAAATACATGTTAACCATATTTTTAAATAAATAAAAAATATTATGTACTGTTAATGTTAAAAGTGCACATATGAAACCAAACTTGGTGTCATTAGAAAAAAGTGTAAAGTTGGGGTTTTGTGGGGCCCTTTCAGAAGCCGGGGGCCCAGGGCACGTGCCCGGTGCACCCTCTGTTAAATCCGCCTCTGCCTGGGCATCACCCTGGCCTGGTTAACCCTGCACATCTGGGGGAGGGTGTAGGCTGACGGCAGTTTTTACAAGCCCCCAGGTGACTGCCGAGCTGCCGGCTTTGAGAACCCTGCTCTAAGGAAGTCTGAGGTTCTGGAGCTTTACGAAGCAGGAGTGGTGGAATCCACTGGGCTGGTTACATCTGGGGAGTACTCACAGAAGAAATGCAGTTTGGAGAGAAGTTGGGGGGGCAGGGATGGCCAGAGGCTTTCCGTGGGTTCAGGAGGTCGCAGTCATGTAGGCCGAGATGCCAGGGAGGAGTCAGATGATGCTGGTCCAGCATCCAGGACAAGGAGTTTGGACTTTTTCCACTGAGGGTTAAGGAGGGGAGGCCAGTGGTCAAGTTTGCGTGCAGATAATTTGTGGTAGCAGGCTGCCAGTCCGCCCACTGGTGGGGCTCCCTGCTGAGTGCCCCACTCATCCCTGCCTCCAGTTCTCACTCCTCTCTGAGGTGAGAGGCACCGTTGCTCCCCAAGATCTGGACCGCTTTGACCACCTGGTGCTGAGGCATGAGATCGACTCGATGAAGGCGCGGCAGCCCCCTGGCCCCGGGACCGGTGACACCTACTCCATGGTCTCCTACAGCGACACAGGCTCGTCCACAGGCAGCCACGGCACCTCCACCACTGTCAGCTCGGCCAGGGTGAGTGTTCCTACCCCGTCCCTGGCGCAGTGGCCAGCGGGAAAATGCAGTCGGACCTCTGTATCAATGAATTTCATGTCCACAGATTCAACCAACCATGGATTGAAAATAATTTTGATGGGGGGAAACCCTAGAAAGCTCCCAAAAGCAAAACTTGAATCTGCTGTGCATTGAGCACTACACGGAATTCATGTGAATGGAGCATGTGTAAGGTGTACTCTACCGTAGCCTGTATGCAAATACAGATGATGGGCAAACACTATATCGTTCTGTATAAGGGACTTGAGTGCCCAAGCATTTTGGTATCCATGTGGATACTGAGGGGCGACTGTACTGGCCTTGGAGTGAAACCCATAGCACCACCACTTTCCAGCTCCATGCCTGCCTTTCTGAGCCTCCGTTTCTTCACCTGTAAAACCTCATCATGGTCGAGTGCTTGCCACGTACCAGGCATGCGCTCTAGGGGAAAACAGGTGCGGCCCTGGCTCCTGGGGCTCACAGTCTGGGGGGTTTGGCTGGGGAGAGAGTAGAAGTCACAGGTACTGAGACAGATGGGAAAATAATGATAACCTGCGGAAGGTTCCCTTGAGAACCTGATCAGTGCGTTCATAGCAGAGGTCCTGGTGATTTGGATCTTCCCCGAGTCACGTCCTCTTTTCATGGAGCCCAGGCCCAGTCTGGTTTTCTCCTGTACTCTCTGCCCCCCGCCCCCCCCCCAAGGCATCTGGTCCATCTCAGGGCGTAGTTCTGCACCCAGGATGCTTGGAGGCGAATTAATCCCAGGAGGTCTTGCATAAAAAGGGCTGTTGAAACGCCTTGCTATCCCCCACGGGGAAAACCCAGTTATTGCCGTCCATGTTGGGGGCGGGGAGTCAGGTGGGAGGTCAGGAGATGTGGCTGGGCTCCGGACTCTCCTTTCCTCACCACTCTCCATAGAAAAGGAGGGTGGTCGAGTTTCTTAAGCACTGTTGCTCCCACAGCCCGAAACGGGAGCTCTTACAGGTAGAGTCCCTCCCAGTTAGACTTGGGACAGCCAGTTGTCCTGTTGGAGGAGCAGGAGCTCTGAGGGTGGCAGTGATGTCCAGGGTTGCAGACACGGGGTGGTTAGCGAGCACAGAGGAGCTTGCCACCACCAGGAAACAGCCCTGCAGTGGGCATAGCTCTCCTTTGCAGACCCCAGCTCCCAACATGGCTTCTTTTTTTCTTTAGCTCTGGGGATCTGAGTTTCTGGGGGAACTTCTACCCCTCTGCCTCCGATCCATACCATTGAGTCACCTTTATTCCCAGGAGTCCCTGTCACTTCTGGGGGTGACCCAGGAAGCTGCTGTGCATTCCTGTAGGCTCTGGGGGTGGCTGCAGGGGAGGCAATGCCACACTTATGAGCAGGTCACTTCTGGGGCAGAGAGGAGGTTGTCCCCCACCTTGGGCTGCATGTTTGGTTCTGTGCACATTGTCTGATGTGCCTTGATGATGTCCACATTGGGCTTCAGGAGCCATGAGTCACTGCTCTGAAACCCGAGGTGGGGGGGGGGGCGGGGATTGCAGGCTCTATTTCTGGGATGGTTCTTTTAGAATTGGGGGTCAGAGATCCAGTGGGCGGGATGGGATGTGTTCTAGTCTGGGAGGTGGGAGATATAGGTTTAACCCCGGCTTCTGCGGTCCTCAGTTTCCCATGGGTAACATGCCCCGGGGTTTTTGCTGGCTCTGGCCACAGCAGTCCGAGGCCCTGAGGACAGGTTAGACTGCAGGACTAGGAGTCTAGGTGACTATTATGCCTGGGAAGGGGTCTGGGCAGGGGTCCCAGCCCCAGTTTAGCATTGGTTTGCAGTGACCTTGTCTCAGCCCAAGGGTCTCTTTCATCCCTGAGTCATGCTATCCCTGGCTAGTCTAGGCCACAGGTGTGGCAGTTGACTGTACCCTGCCAAAGAGACCCTGTCGTCTGGGGCACCCTGGGGAAGGCAGACTTTAGAAAGGCCATGGGATGAGTTTGAGCGGGAGTTTTGGGGGACTGATGGAAGGGATCCCCAAGTTTTAGGTGTGAATAGCTGTGGGAGTCTTTGACCCTCCAGATAGCACATATTAGACTGAGTCCAGGGTGAGCTCTCAGAGGTAGATTCTACAAGAAGGTTTCACAGGCAGGAGAGGCAGTGTGGAAAGGTCACATTCTCCTTTAGTGGATTCTATGAGAAGGTTTCACAGGCAGGAGAGGCAGTATGGAAAGGTCACATTCTCGCTTAGTGCCTCGGTTTCCCCTCTTACATTGGGGCAGTGATGCTGCTCCCCCCAGCTGGTTGGGAGATTAACTGATGAGCACCTCCCTACTAGTGCCAGCATCCCTGAGATGCTGCCCGCAGCCCAAGGGCAGGGGAGGCCTCTGTTCTTTCTGTCCTGTCCCAGCCTGGCTGGGAAAACTACCCTGAGGATTTGCACCGAGGGCCTTGCAGACACTTGGAGGCTTCTGGAAAGCGCTGGGCTGAGGATCTGCTATGCCCCCTTCAGTCTCTTTTTTTTTTTTTTTTTACAGGGACAGAGAGAGTCAGAGAGAGGGATAGATAGGGACAGACAGACAGGAACGGAGAGAGGTGAGAAGCGTCAATCATCAGTTTTTCATTGCCGTTGCAACACCTTAGTTAAGTGGTTCTTAACCTTTTTTGAGGTACCAAACCCACCAGTTTCATATGCGCATTCACTGAACCCTTCTTTAGTGATAAATAAAATATAATTTTTTTCCCCAAATTCAAGACATAGGTATATGTTTTTTTACTGGTGCACAAAATGAGCCGTGCATGAACATCACCTTGCTCAAAGAACAAAACCAACAAAGTGCATGAACTCACAACAAATTACGGTATTACTTTATTCTGGCCTCCGCGGCAGAGGCTTCTCCGAACCCCTGAGACCGACTCATCGAACCCCTAGGGTTCGATAGAACCCAGGTTAAGAACCACTGCCTTAGTTGTTCATTGATTGCTTTCTTACATGTGCCTTGACCACGGGCCTTCAGCAGACTGAGCAACCCCTTGCTGGAGCCAGCGACCTTGGGTCCAAGCTGGCGAGCTTTTGCTCAAGCCAGATGGACCTGCGCTCAAGCTGGCGACCTCGGGGTCTCGAACCTGGGTCCTCCGCATCTCAGTCCGAGGCTCTATCCACTGCGCCACCGCCTGGTCAGGCGCCCCCTTCAGTCTTCATCCTGCTGCAGGTGCCTTTCACGTGGACAGCCAGGGCTCCCTTTCTCAGACTCAGGTCTTTTCTGATCAAGTCTTCTGAGCAAGGTCCTCCTTCTGCAGGCTCTGCCTGTCATTAGCAGGTGTGACCTTGGGCAAGTCACTTCCCTTCTCGAGCCTTAGGTTCTTCATCTGTTAAATGGGAATAATGACCCCAGCTTCACCTGCTGGAAACTCCCAGGGTTGCCCCAAGGTGAATAACCATCTCCTGAAGGCCCTTTTTAAAGACAAGTGTCATTTCTTTTTTTTAACAGGGACAGAGAGAGAGTCAGAGAGAGGGATAGATAGGGACAGACAGACTAGAAGGGAGAGAGATGAGAAGCATCAATCATTAGTTTTTCGTTGCCGTTGCGACACCATAGTTGTTCATTGATTGCTTTCTCACATGTGCCTTGACCGTGGGCCTTCAGCAGACCGAGCCACCCCTTGCTGGAGCCAGCGACCTTGGGTCCAAGCTGACGAACTTTTGCTCAAGCCAGATGGGCCCACGCTCAAGCTGGCGACCTCGGGGTTTCAAACCTGGGTCTTCTGCATCCCAGTCCGACGCTCTATCCACTGTGCCACCTCCTGGTCAGGAAGACAAATGTCATTTCTGCAGAGCTGTGAGGACCCCTTGTTTCCTTCAAGCAGGCAGTTAGAACGAATCAGTGCTCGTGTAGAACAGGGCCCTTTCTTTCCCATTCCTCCGTTATCTCTTCCCTAAGCAGTCAAAGTAAAAAGAGAATCATGTTTATTTTGCCTCTGCGTGTGTATGTGTGAGCATGTGCGTGTGTATGTGTGAGCGTGTGCGTGTGCCTGCACGCACGTGTTTGGGGGGTTTTGCTGTGCCCACCCCATCCCTGATATTTATTTGATGTATTTTTCTTTTTGCCTTTTGCACACCCTTTCTCCCCAGGAGCGGCTGCTGTGGCTTATAGACCTGATGGAGGTACCGTCCGTTTGGCTGGGTGGGGCTTTGGGAGTCCCTTAGTTGGGGCAGAGGTAGGGGGCTGGGGCCCTTCCCACCTGCCACCCCCTGACATCTGCACTCAGCCTCAGAGGGGACCCAGGGTTTTCAGTGCTCATTCTTTCTCCCCAGGTTTTCTCATTTTCTGGAGTGAGAATGCCCTTTGTTCAAATCCCAGCTCTGCCACTTCCTTGCTGTGTGACCTAAGGGCATGTTCTCTCTCTGAGCTCAGGTGGTTTAGGACCTGTAAAATGAGGATGGTCATTTCTGTGCTGTGCAACTGTTCAGAGGCCTCTCGGCCTTTCATATGTCAGACACTCTGTCTGTCTAGGTGTTCTCCTTCCCACTTTACATGGTCTGGCTGTCTCCTGTGTGTGCTTTGGCTCTCAGCTCACTTGCCACCTCTTCTTAGTAGACTTCCCTGATTGTCTCAAGGAGGGTGAAACTTGGTCATGACTTTCCAGGGTCAGCTGCCATACCTGTGGCCTAGACTGGCCAGGGACAGCACATCTCAGGGATGAAAGAGACCCCTGGGCTGGGACAAAGTCACTGCAGACCAATGCTAAACTGGGGCTGGGACCCCTGCCCCGAGCCCTTCCCAGGCATAATAGTCATCTAGACATCCCTTTGTCATGGCTCTTGTCTCATTATGTTCTAATAATCTGCTACCCACTTTGACCACGGGCTGCTTGAAGGCAGTGACTGGGTCTGGAGCCACCACTGAATCCCTGGTGCTCAGCACAGAGCTGGCCCATAAGCGGGGCCTTTCTTAATAAAAATAGTATTTGGCATTCGTCAGGAGTTCTCCATGGCACAGGGATAACACTTTCCAATCCTGTCTTCTCTGACTCTCCCAGTAACGAGGAGTGGCAAGTACTGCTATGAGCTCTATTTCAGAGAAGAAAACTGAAGCTCAGAGAGGAGAAACGACTTGCTCAAGGTTGCACAGCTGTAGGTGGTGAAGTCAGGATCCGCCCCAGGCCTGATGGCCTCTGAGCGGCTGCTGGTGACCCCTGCCGTCTGGTGGTGATACCTCCCTGAAGGAGCCCACCAGCTGCTTGTTACCATTATCTGTCTGTCGGTCTATCTCTCCTCCGTCCCTTCCTCTCTTTCTCCTGTTCTGTTGAAGTGCTGAGTGCTTGCTGTGTGCTGTGTACAGTTCTGTGTGCTGTGTACAGTTCTGGGTGCTGGAATCCAGCAGTGAACAGCAAAGAAATCCTTTCTATTGTGGAATTTAGGATCATGCCAGGATAACTGAAATGCTCAGTGTAAATGGTAAACGTGCTAAGGAGAAAAATAGGGCAGGAAGGGGATTTGGGGAGGGGCGGGAGGGGTCAGGAAGTGACCCCTGAGTACCGATGGGGAAGAGGTGGGGGAGATAACCATGCCCCCCCACGCTGCAGAACAGCACTTCTAACAGAGGGAACATCAGGTGCTCCCTGGGGCAGCAGCAAGCCGAGTGGAGTGTTCGAGCAAAGTCCAGGGGGCCATGAGGCTGGAGCAGGGTAAGTGCAGGGAAGGGCAGTGGCAGATCGGGCGTTGAGGACTTTGACTTTGACCTTGACTCTGAGTGAGATGGGAGCCGTTGCCAGGTTAGAGCCAGGCTGGCGTGGTCTGAGTCACTTTGAACAAGATGCCTCTGATGGTTGAGAATAGATGAAAGCAGGTTTGTAGCAAGTCCCAGGCAGGGTCTGAGGAGGTTGTGCAGCCCGAGCTGCTAAGAGATGTGATGATGAGCTCTGCAGGCTCCAGCTCTCCCTGCCGCTTGGTTAGTTTTCGCCTTGGTGTCTCCTGGCAACCCCCTCCTTCCACACACAGCAGGGCTCAGACTGGACACCTCGTACTGCCTGTGTGTGGAGCCACAGGACAGAAACGCCTTCTGCGGGAAGTCCTTCCTGCAGGAGTACAGGGCACGTGCCCCATCCGGGGCATCGGCAGCCCCGCAGCCTCCCTCTGCTCTGTTCCAACCATGTAGTGTTCCTTCAGGGAAGCCCTTCTCCCACCCTCGGCCTCAGTCTCCCCATCTATATGATCACAGCAGGACCCGCCCCTGCCCCGCCCAGGCTCCTCTGAGTCAGATTCCTCCCTCTGTAGAGAGATGCGGGGAAATACTTCAGGGGAGACACAGAAAGGAATGGCAGCTCTATATTTCCACCGGTTCTCTGTGCATTCGGACAAGGGCTGTAGCATCAGTCCAGAGGCTGGGCCTGCAAAATAATACATATTCAACACTGAGTAAGTGCCGGGCTCTGGTCTGCAACTACACCATGTATTAGTGAGCTTTGGCTGCAGTGATGCTGAGTAACAAACAACCCCACAGTCTGGATGGATGGCAACGTAAAACATTTCTGTCTCATGGCGAAGATCCCTGACCTCACGGAGCTCACGTGCTTTTTATACCTCCATTAAAACACCTATCACCGTGCTTCAACCTTCTTGAGTCTGTCTCCCCATGTAAGCAGAAAGAGGTGATGGCAAGGTGTGGGCAGGGACCACATCTTTCTCCTATCTGTGTTTCCAGTGCCAGCCCTGGGCCTGGGAAATGTGGAGTAGAAACTGAAACGAAACCGCATTCCTGGCCACACGTGATTCTCTTCTAATGTTCCAGCCTGCTAAATGTTTGCCTCCCTTGTCATAGGAAAATGTCGTCTGCCTGGCACTCAGACAGGCAGGGTGGCAGGTGGCTGGCTATCAGTGACCCAGATGCCCCAGACAGTTGCCCCAAATGCAGCCAGTTTCCATTTTGCCCGAGTCCCCGGGTCACGCTGCACTCTGGCCAGCCGGGTCAGGCACGGCTCCTGCAGCTGTTTTTCCTAAAACCAGACTCAGACAAGCAGTGGAAATCAGATGCAGCCCTCCCCATTGACAAGTTGTGTTTATTTACCAGTTGTCTAATAGAGAGTCGGCCCTGGGAATTTCTTGCTGCCTCCAAACTATCATTCTCCTCCCTCAAAAGAAGTCATCCATTCCCTGGCCAGATAGCTCAGTTGGTTAGAGCATCATCCTGAAGTGCAGAGGTTACGGGTTCAATCCCTGGTCCGGGCACATATGGGAACAGCCTGATGTTCCTGTCTCTCTCTATCCCTTCCTCTCTCATTAAAATCAATCAATAGTAGAGGTAATAAAAATAGTCATCCAGTAGAGCTGAGCACAAAGAAGGAAGGCCTGCCTAACTGTAAAGCCAGTGGCCAAGGCCACCATCACAGCCGTCTGGCCCATGCAGGTTCACATTTGATTCAGACAGTCGGTAATGAAACAGCGGAGCCAAGAACTGGTGAGCCATCAGCTTTAATCCTAGCTTGTACCCGGTGGGCAAGTAAAAACACACACTGGGCTCCCAAACCCATTCATTCAGTGCTCACAAAGCTACTGACTTATCCGAGTTTCCTAGAATCAAAGGTTTCTAGCTCACCAGTCTTATTCACCTCTGTTCCCCATCTCCTTCTCTCTGCACAAACTCTGCACAAACTGGCTTCTTCCTCAGACTCCGCCAATTTGGCTGCTTCTCCTGGCCTCCTCCACGTGGCCTTTATCTGCCCTCCTTTCTCTGTTCTCCTCTCTGATGCTAATCCCAGGAACCGAGAGAGAGCAAACTCCCGGTCTGCCCCACTTTAGAGTGTAGAAATCCAAACCTTTAATCCAATCTACAAACAAGGAAGTCTCTGATACAAAGCAATTTATCTGAGGCATATAGTGTAGAAATCCAAACCTTTAATCCAATCTACAAACAAGGAAGTCTCTGATACAAAGCAACTTATCTGAGGCATATAGTGTAGAAATCCAAACCTTTAATCCAGTCTACAAACAAGGAAGTCTCTGATACAAAGTCACCCATCTGAGGCACAATGGGATTCCTCATGAGTGCACCACCCCACATCATCCAATCGTCAAGGTTGTGGGGAAAAGCTTACTCTTAAAACTTGCACATGGCAGTGCCATCTTTAACAAAGTGAGCATAATATGTTTTATCTGCCCAACACCAACCATTCTTGAATTCTTCCTCTCGTGCAAGCAGGCCCATGGCAGAAGGCCTTCAGAGCATGTGATCTGGAGTCCCACACAAGACTTTCCTGACCAGTAACTGTGGCACCTTGGGTGGGTGACTTAAGCTTTCGGAGTCTCCGTTTCCGCATCTGTATACTGGGCTGATAAGACCAGCTATCTGTGGGTTGTCCTGAAGATTCACTGAGATCAGGAGTGGACTTGCAGGTGTGGACTCCACGGAAGTCGATTCTAAAGGCTGGCAAAGGGTATTGCAGAGGAAATAGGGTTATAGAGTTCAAGGCCAGGTGTACCCACAGAGCAGATGTCATTGAGGTGAAGCTGGCAGCTAGGGCTTGCCCCAGGCTTAACCACAGCCTGTTTTCACCTGGATTTGAGTGGTTTTGTGTTCCAGGCTTCCCATGTGTGCCTGGAAGGGGCTCCCTGGGCCTGCCTAAGGATGGGGGGGTCCCTGCTTCTTACGGTCTTACTGTCCTTCCCCTCCCCCCTGCAGGAAGATGAGAATGGGGTGCTGGGGTGGCTGTCAGCCTTTTCTTGCATCGACCCCCTCCCTGATGTCCGCATGCCCCGCTCCTCATCCAGGCCAAGAGGAGGGAAGAGAACTCAGGCCTGTCTCAGAAACCCATGGGGAGCAGAAGGAACCCGTCTATTTACTCACTCATTCACTCAACAAGCTTTCGTGTATGCCTCCTGCATGCCAGACTCTGAGCCGGGCACTGGCAGCCGTGAGCTCAAGAGACGGCACCTGCCCTCCTGACAGCCCAGCAAGGCCGTTTGGGGAGGTAACCTCTATTCAGATCATCTACAGAGTTCACACTCTGATAAGTGGGTTGAAGGGTGCAGTGGAAGCATGGGATCAAGTCCCTGACCAATTCAGGGTGTTTGGGGAGAGACATCTGAGCTGACATCTGAGGTTGTTGTCATCAATGAGGTAGCACAGGGGACCGGGAGAGGGCCCTGAACTGTGGGATTCATGGACACTCAGAGGAGCTACAGGAGGCTGGCAGGACTGGAGTGCTTGGACTGAGGGGAGAGGGATGCTGGTCAGCAGCAGGAGGTGCCGGGGACTTGGGTTTCATTTTAAAACCATCGAGGGTTGTCAGTAAGGAAGTGACATCATCCTGTTTGCTTCTTTTAAGATGCCTCTTCCGTGTGTGGAGAGAGCTCAGAGGGGCAGCTGAATGAGGGTGACCCTGTCTAGGTGTGCAGGTACATTGTCAGGTGCCGTCCGGGTGTGCAGGTACGCTGTCAGGTGTGGTCCAGGAATGCAGGTATGTTGTCAGGTAGATGAGCTCTGTAGCCCCATCCCAGAAAGCTGTCGAGTGCCCAGATGATGGCATTGCAAGGCTGGAGTTTGCTTTTCCCCTTGAGGAGCACACCCCATAGATTGTAGGCCTTGGGTACCATGGGGTGGCTACAGCGTTGCATCAGCAGATGTCTGAAATTCCTCCCCGTCAGTTCTTTTCAGAGTGCGTCCCTGGATGGGCACTTGGGGGTGCTGGAAGCTGTCTGCACCAAACAGAACCAAACCCACGGGGCCAGGGCCTATTGAAACGTGGGCTGGCCCTGCTCCTCTGGGGCCCTCCGTTCCCCAAGCTAGCCAATGGCAGTCGAACTAAGCATTGATTCAGGATGGACGTCCTTTGCCTTTTCTGTGCCATGGACCCCTCTGGCAGGTTGGCAAGGCCCTGCAACCACCTTCTCAGAATAACAGCTTTAAATGTTGAACAATAAAACACACGGGATTGCAAAGAAAAACAAATCTTAAGGAAATGTCGTGCTCAAAATGCCAAAACAAATCGTGAAAAGCTGGCTTCGTATTAGCATGTTCAATAGCAAGGGGCGGCACGGGCTGTAATTGGAAGCCATGAGCAGCATAAATGGGCTTCTGCGGCATTGGCAACGACCGGAATGTGATATGAAAGATCTGTGACTTCGGTCAGTGACTGTGACACAGGCGCTGCCGACTCGCTGGGCTGCGTTGCCTATATTCATAATGCAAGGAAATGTTACATTTCAGTTAGAGATTAATGAGAGTGAAGATGCAGTGTTTCCGCCCAGCCAGGTGCACTGGCCACTGCGTTCCCTGCTGGAGCCCTGATTTCCAATGATTGTCCTCAGGGCTCTTCCAGCCCTGCCCTGCGCATTCTGGGTCACGCTCTCTGTCCACTGTGTGACGTCCTTTTCCTAAGGCTTTGGGGAGGAAGGTGAAATGGGGCAGGAGGGCGCACTGTCTGCACGGAGCGGGCTCCCTTGGCCCGAGGCAGTGTGACCTTGTCTCAGGAGGGCTGCGTGCACAGCCTTCCCAGGAACTTTTCTGTTTCTTTGGTTTGCTGGTCGAACTTGACAGCAGGGGCGGACAAGCTGGTGAAAAGGCCCAGTGCCGGCCTGGCACCAGGACGGTTCCCATGGTCTCGGCCACCCAGAGAGTGGGGGTTCCAGTCCACCCCGTGGCTGGAGAGGTTAGGAGCAGGTTGTCCCGTCTCCCCCAGCGTGGCCATCACCCCAGCATCTTTAGGATGTTCAGACCTGTTCCCTGTACTCTGGGCAGCCCCGCTGCTCCTCAGAAATGCCAGGACTTTCTGGCTGTACCCGGCTCACGTGGCTGTCCTGCCCCCTCCCGCCGCTCCATCTGTCCTGGGTGACCAGCTTCTCTTCCCCAGCCGTCCCACCGTGCCCTGTTTTCTCATCTCCCCTTCCTCTCATTCTCCCTTTGTTCTCTCTTCAGGGCAGTTCCTCCCAAACTCTCTCCCTTCTCTTTTTTTCTCTCTTCTTTTCATTCTTCCCTCTCTGGTTTCCCTCCTTGTGTCCTGTGACCTTCCAGAAGTCTCTGTGACTCAGTGCCTGTTTTCCACACACAGAAGAGGGAGCGCCACCCAGCCTCAGGCCTCTCCTTGTGCATTTTTGGGGCAGAGGTAGGGGGAGCCTGTTGTCCTGACATCAGAGTAAAGCAGCCTGAAGAACAAAGGGCTGAAAATAGCGCCTTTATGTAAGAGCCCTCCCATTGTAATGCGGGGAAGGAGGCCTAGAAACCAGGGGTTGTGCTGGAGGGAGGGTCAGGGAGGGGAGGGCCCTCACTGTGCTGAGGTGGCACCTGGGCCGTGTACACCTCCGTTCCCCGAATCAGGAGTCCACCTCACAGCGGTCAGCACAGGTGACTCCCCGTCATCATTTCATTTCTTTTTGTCCCCACAGTTCCCTCAAACCAGACTCCCGGGATATCTGGGCCCGACTGGGCCACCTCAGAAAACAAAGGAGGGTTTTTTTTCTCTGAAAGGAAGGGAATTTTCTGAACCACTACAAATTGGAGAACGAAAGGGATGGGGCAGCGGGTGCTGAGGGCATCCTGGCCCTTGTGAGAAGCCATTTGGATAACAGACTTTAAATAAGATTCAGCTTTCTGCCCTATCCTTGCTGTGTGACCTTAAGCAGGTGGCCTTCCCTCTCTGAACCTCAGTCACCTGAGCTGTGGAGAGGTGAAGAATCCCACCAGGTCAGATCTTTCAGCAGAGCTCTGGCCTCAGTGGTGCAGGAAAAAAGGGGCCCAGAGAAGTTGGGGGTGGGGGATGGCCAGGATGGTCAGGCCATCTCCTGCGTGAGCTCTGACCTTGATCTTCCTCTTGGAGCTGTTCTGAGGGCGTTTCTGCTGACACATCCCCCGGGTTCTAAGCCTGCTGTCTGCGGCTATTTCAGATGCACAAGGAACATGGCTCGGGGACTCAGGGCTCCTGAGCGTCTGGATTCGGCAGATGGAGTCTGGCAGGGCTGGGCTCCGGCCCGTCTGCCATTCGCTCCACTTCAGGCCTCCCTCCCAGGGCTGGTGGCTTGTCCTGCCTCACCCCCCGCCCCTGCCTTCCGTCTGGACTCCAGGATGCCATTAATAGCAGAGAATGGCTGAGGCCAGGGACCAGTGATGGCTGTTGTCCCGGACAGAGAGTTGCTCCTGGAGTCCTCTAGTTCCTACAGTATCAGGACCCTAGCCAGTTCTGGGGTCGGGCAGGGCTGCATGGGCTTTGAGGTCAACCTGACCCGGGTTAGAAACCAGATCTGCTGTAAAATGTCCACATGACCTTGGACAAGTCACTTCCCTCTCTGAGCTTACGTATAAAAGCTGTGAGGTGGGGAGAATCATAGTGGACTGCCTCACACTGACTCGAATGAGATCATGAAAGTGAATGAAATGCCCAGTAGAGGGCCTGGCACACAATAGGTCTTCCAGTTTCTAGTTCTCTGATCTCCTTCCTTTTAAGAGAAAGCCACATCCTCCCTGTGTGCTCAGCAGACACATGCTTGTG
This sequence comes from Rhynchonycteris naso, assembly GCA_037038555.1. Taxonomy (NCBI): domain Eukaryota; kingdom Metazoa; phylum Chordata; class Mammalia; order Chiroptera; family Emballonuridae; genus Rhynchonycteris; species Rhynchonycteris naso. The sequence continues at coordinate 19,351,246 of CM072996.1, forward strand.
TTGTCAGGCTCTGGATCCTTCTTTTCCCTCTCTCATGGGCCCTTTTACAATTGCCAGCCCCATCAGTGATCCTGAACAGGAATTCTGGGACAGCTGCTATGTGCATGGACCTCTGCTTGGTGTTGAGGACACGCGACCTGCTCAGCTTTTATCCCCATGAGCTTTGCTCATAAGTCACTCTGCCTAATGAAAGCTTGTTGAGTGAATAAACAACTGCTAGATGCTCCTAATGTATCAGAACAGGACAGAATGCTGTCTTTGGTCCCACCATGGACAGTCATCTAAGTCTCCAGAGTGCTTGCAGGATGGATTCCGGGGGCAGGGGACGGTGCTACACTGGAGTGTGGTGGAGGCCCCTCTTGCCTTTGCTGTAGGCACTTTCCAGGCTTTTCTGACCCTCTTTGTGTCCCCTGCTGAGGTTAGGGCTGTAACTGGCAACTCTTGGGAAGTCATGGCATGTAACCAGCCCGCCTCGCCGTTCACCTTAACTGTAGGTGGTCTGTGTTGCCCAGCTGGACTATTTCCAGAGAGCGCTGGATGCATTGCGGTTCTGGAGTTTGGAGGGGGTTGTGTGGGAGGGCTGCTGCTTCCTTTCCATCGTGTTCCTATGGGGCCAGGGCACGTTTTGCAGCTGTTTGTTTGCTGAGGCGCATTTGCAAGGTCTCAGGCTTCTGCTGTGTGTAACAGTCACCTGCCCTTACGTATTGTGCCAGCTTGTGTTCTGAGCATGTTTTAGGTGTTATTACATCAACCGCAGGAGGGAGGGGCTGCTGTTATCTCATTTTACAAATGAGGAAACTGAGGCAAAGAGCAGTTCAGTGATTTGCTCATCATCAGTCAGTTGCTATGGCAGAGCTGGGTGTGATCTCGGAGAAGCCAGAACTGGTGCCACTAGTCAGTGGTGAGAGAGCAGCCTCACCTCTCCGTGTCCCCGAGGCTACCGCCTGCTTGCATCCCGAGGCTGTCAGCAGCATCTCCCTGTGAGGCAGAGCAAAGAGATGGGGTTGGGGGGAGCAGGAGCCTGTGAGAAAGCCAAGATGTGCATGTGAGCCTTGGCTTTGTTTGTAAATGGGGCAGTTGTCCCAGCCTGACTTGGCCCCAGAGGCATCGTGGGACCAGATGAGGATCCCTGGGAGTGAGGTTCAGAGGCCAGAGGGCTAAGCATCTCACCCATCCGTGGGTTCCCATGAGAGGTCTCCGTGATCGCGTACCCTTTTTCCGCCCAGAATGCTCAAGGCTTCGGGAGAATTATGGGATATGGAGCTCAGTGTGGATGACCTGGCAGCCTCTGCCCTAGGAGGTGTGGAGTCGGGGCGCCTTCCATCCCACCGCTGCCCTCGCCCTCGCTGGAGCCACTATGAATGATCTCTGCAGAGACAGCCGTAGCCACCCCACTGGATTCTCTGCCTGCTCAGGCCTCCTGCCTCTGACAGCCGGAGTGATTGATTGATTCATTTACTCATCGGTTCATTTGTGGGTTCATTAATCTGCTTGACAAATATTTATCAAGCAGCCACTATGCTAAACACTGAGGACAGAGTAGGGACCAGGTGTAGTTACAAGTCCTGCCTCTTAGGAGGTTTTATCCTACTGACAAACAATAAGCAAATTAATAGTATAACATCAGGTGATGATAAGTCTAATGTAGAATAGAGTGTGGTGAGGGGGTGTTGCTGTTTTAAGTCAGGGCTGGTCCAGGAAGGCCTTGCTGAGAAAGAAATACAGTGATCTGTCGTCCATCGCAGGGGTTAGGTTCCAGAACCCCCCACGATAGGCGAAAATCCACGATGTAGTGACCTTATATTTATTTTATTGTTTATATATATTTAGGGCTTTATATTTTTTATATTGTTTTCAATTTTTTAGGCTAGGAAATGCTTATTTTACCGCAAAAAATAACTTAAAAAATAAATATATAAAAATACCTATGTACTGCAAAATCCTGTGATACAGCGAAAAATCTGCAATACAAAATGAGATATGTAAAATTTAAAAACCCCCGATACAGCGAGACTGCGAAAGTGTACCGTGGTATGGTGAGGGACAACTGTATGCTTTAAGAAGGAATAAGGAGAGAGGTGTGGCTGTGTCTGTGAAGGCCCTTCCAAGGAAGTGGCACTTAAAGTAAAATCAGAAAAATGAGAAGTTAGCCAGGAAGGAGTAGGGGGAGTGAGCCAGGAACCCTGTGGGCAGTGAGTGCAAAGGCCCGGAGGTAGGACCAATGGCGTTGAGCAGTTGGTTGGAGGAGAAGCAGGATGAGTGCAGAATTTGGAACTTCTTCCAAGTAAGAAGGAAAGGCCCTACCTGGAGGGACATTATCTGACTTGTGTTTCAAGGACTACATCTGGGCCACAGGGCAAAGGATAGTGATCACTGCAAAGGAGAAAAATAAAACAGGTCGGGGGATGGGGATTGTGATTTTAGGTGGGTTGTCAGTGTAGCGCTTTCAAGGAGGTGGTATTTGAGTAAGGTCTTGAAGGAGGAGAGTGTGTGGAGCATGCTCTGTGTAGCTGAGGGGAAGAACGTTCCAGGCAAAGGGAACAGTCCTGTAGAGGCCCTGACATGCCCGCATTGTTTTAGTGTGACTTAAAAGGAATTGAACAAAGGGCAATTTCACAGAAGGCAAACGTGACCATGTCTCCATGGCAACCCACTGCCCTCAGGCGTAGGTCCAAGTAGCTCCATGTTTCACTCGTGTGGAACAGCTGGAAGATTCTCAGACATCCTCAAGCCTTTCTGCTTTATGCGCACCCTTCCCTCTGAAACATCCATCTTTCCCTCCTTACCCATAAGACTCCGCTTTCAGCCATTGTCCCTCCTCCAGGAAGCCTTCCTTGATAACCCCTCCCCATTATATGCCTGTGTTTCCTCACTCTGTGCACAGTGTCCTCTGTGCTTGTTTGTGTCAACCCCACTGTCCTTAAGCTACTGAAGGCAGGGGTCATGCCTTACCTCCTCTGTCAGTCTGGAGCACTGAGACTGCTTCGTCAGTGGTGATCTCTGCACTTGAGACTTGAACTAGGTGTTGGTCACGGAGGCTTTGCAGAGGACTCGCTGTGGTGGAGACCCGGCTCCCCTGAGCCCTCAGGAGAGCCCGGTTTATGTAGCAGTGCTGCTCAACTGCCCGGGAAAGGCCTAGAGATGGCCTTTCAGCAGCTCAGTGTCACTTGAGAGAGCATTCGGCCTCTTCTGGTGAGGTAGAGATGGAAGGAGGAAACGGTCAAGTCCATTTAAACCATAACCACCCTCTCTGCACTATTAAAACCATTAAAGGCCTGACCTGTGGTGGCGCAGTGGTAAAGCGTCGACCTGGGAACACTGAGGTCGCAAGTTCAAAACCCTGCACTGGTCTGGTCAAGGCACACATGGGAGTTGATGCTTCCCGCTCCTCCCCCCTTTCTCTCTCTCTCTCTCTCTCTGTCTCTATCTATCTCTCTCTCTCTCTCTCTCTCACTCTGTGTCTCCTCTCTAAAATGAATAAAATTAAAAAAATGAGAAGAGGGAGACTTTCCCCATCCACCCCTCATTTGCACATTCTGGGACTCTGTGAGCCAGCAGTAGGGAGAGAGCCCTGGGTCTGGGGGGTGTTGAGCTTGTGGAGCTGCTCCAAGCTTTAGGAATTCAGCGTCCAGGCCAGAGCCACCCCACAGCATCTCCAGGGGTCCAGAGAGGCCTGGAAATAATTAGCAAGTCTCAAAAAAACATTGATTTCAAAATGACTAGCGAGGAAATTAACATTTTTAATGCATAATAATTCCAGCAGAGTTGGGCAGGTCAGAAGTCACATCAGAAATGATGTATAAGTGTCACGGGGTCCATAGATTTCTGGGGCCTGGGAAGCGAGCTGTTCCCCCCCCCCCGCCCCCGATTTATATTTGCCCACACTGTTTTCTCCTCTATTTCTAGAACACTCTGGACCTGGAGGAAACTGGCCAGGCTGTCCAGGGCCATATGAACACCCTTCCAGATGTTTCCCTGGTAAGAGGCTCTCTGGCCCTGCCATGATCTGGTTGAGGCCCTGGGGGCTGGCTTCTTGGTGAGAGCTCTTGGGAGGGGACAGAGGACCTAGCTGTGATCTCTCAGACACCACCTTGGGCCCACTCAGCTCTCTTGCGGGGTCAGGACTGCTCCTTCCTGGCGTTTTAGGTGGGGCTGTCAGGCTGTTTGCCCAGGTGGTGTTACTTTTGATATGTTATCTGAACATTATCACAGCAAATACTGAAACACGGAGCACATGCAGAGAACTCCCTGGAGAGGTGATATGGCTGGGCTGGAAACGGAAGTTAAACATGACCTTATGCCCGTCTGCACACATCAGTAGTCTAGGCAGTACCACTTTGTGATTCTGATCCAAATAACTTTTGAATGCCTTGTGCTCTGGAGCCAGTCTGCCTGGGTTTAAATACGACCTTTGCCACTGATTGTGTGACTTCGGGCAAGTTTCTTAAACTCTCTGTGCCTTGGTTTTCCCATCTGTAGAATAAGGATAAGAAAAGTGTGCCTAACCCATAAGTTTGCAGCAAGGGGTATGTTACTTAATTTAGCTAAAGCATTTGGAACGGTGCCTGTGCTACCGTCAGAGCTATGCAAGCGTCGGATATTGGCACAGGCAGAGGGGGAAGAGTAATGACAGTATCCATAGCTGCCACTCACCCAGCACCTGCTGGGTGGCAGGCGCCTTGCTGAGCCAGTCTACACCTGGCTCCTCACATCCCACAGCTCTGCTCGTAAGTGCGGTTTCCCCCACCGCCCAGAGGTGCACTCAGAGAGGTGCTGTGCCTTGTCCGGGGCCACACAGCACCGCAGCCCACATGTCTGTCGTCCTTCAGTCCACACTCTCTGCCTCCAGTCCTGTCACATTGCCTGTCTCTGGTAGCCAAGATAATCCCCTAAAAGAAAAGCCAAGAAAGAAATATATGTAATATATCTTTATTGTTTTACCATTCTCCACATCCTGGCTCTAATTAAGCCCTGTTCCCCGTGACAAGCCCTGGCTGATGCCAAGAACTTCAGTTCCCAAAGGTAACGGTGCCGTCCCCAGAGACGCGGCCAGGATCCCAATGCTTATCAGCTGCCGAGATGCTGGGAGAAGTTTTCCACTGGGTGTTGCATTATTCAGGGCAGTGTGGCCAAGAGCCGATAGAGCGGGGAAGGAATTCCAGCCTAGCCTGGCCCACTCGGCTGTCGGATCTCCCCTCTTCCAGCCGCAATGGGCTCTGACTCCTTCTACTCCTGTTGGGTCTTTTGGCAGGATGATGTGAAATCCACGGCCCAGGGACTGCCTAGCTACAAGCCTCCACCTCCTCCACCACCTCTGGCCCAGCCGAGGAAGCCGGGAAGCCCAGACCAAAACCCACCTTCCTCTGCGTCTTCCCACTCGGGCATTGTCTTCTCAGCTCCGCAGAACCGCAGCCCGCCGGTGGGCACCGCACCAGCTCCAGAGGCCCCCCCAGCACAGGACTCGCCCTCCTCCCCTGTCTACGCCTCTGTCTCCCCTGCCAACCCTGGCTCCAAGAGGCCGCTGGATGCCCATCTGGCCCTGGTCAACCAGCACCCCATCGGCCCCTTCCCACGGGTCCAGTCACCCCCACACCTGAAAAGTCCCCCTGCAGAGGCCACGCTGGCTGGGGGCTGCCTCCCACCGCCCTCCCCCTCAGGCCGCCCGGACCAGGCAGGCACAAATCAGCACTTTGTCCTGGTGGAGGTGCACCGCCCGGACAGCGAGCCCGACGTGAATGAAGTGAGGGCGCTGCCCCAGACACGCAGTGAGTACCAGCAGACGGGGGCTGGGCTCGGGGACCCACTGGGTGATCTTGGGGGACCCATCCCCTCTGGGTTGATCTGCCTATCAACACAGCGAAGGTAGAACCAGGCGCTCACGCGGCGAGGGGTCTTCTAGCCCAGATGTTCCCCCCTCAGGGTCAGGGTGGCTGGTCCTGAGCACACACGGAGGGGCTTTGGAGTCAGAGACATGAGTAAATCCTGGCTCTGCCAGGCACTCATCGTGTGACTGCAGCCAGCCCATGTGCCTCTCTGAGCTGCTTCTTCATCCTAGAGCAGAGGTGACAGGTACAGCCCTGACAGGCTGCGCTGGGGGTGGGTGCCTCCTCAGCCCCAGCCCTGGCCACCTTGCATTCACCCGCCAGCCTTGTGGACAGCAGGGCTTCCCTCTGTGAGCTCTGTCCCCCAGGGCTTTGCTGAGAGAAGGTGCTGGGGGAAAGGTGGACCCCTGGGGTGGGGTGGGGGTCTCCTGACTTGAGGCTGCAGGGTCAGAATGTAGGACGGACCTGCCAGGAACCCAGGAAGTCAGCCCAAGGCTGTAGCCCCTGAATTTCCAAAGGACGTCCAGCTCAGCTGAGGAAGTGGCGGTACAGGACGGTGAACCTGCTTTCACTCCAGGGGAAAGCCTGAGCCCGCTGCAGGCTCTGACCTCCTCCCTGCTGAGTTGGGTACATTTTGTTGGATTCTGCTGCCATCTTGTGGCTACAGTGATATGTGAGGTCCTGCTGTGTCCAGAGAAGGTGGCAGGACAGGTCTAGGGATGGACACTTACTTTCTGCTGTGTGCCATGCTGTAGGCAGACCAGGGTGCAGAATATAGGGTCCCCGTGCTCAGTAGCTTGGTGAGCTCGGGGGGAGGAGGCAGCTAAGGGGGGGAGGAGGAGGATGTGGTGAGAAACCCGAGCTATCGTAGATGGGTCACTGCTGCTTCTAAGCCTGGCACTGAGCGGAACACACGTGATAGTAAGCCATTATACAGCACTGTCTGTGTGCTGGACACTCTTCTAGGGACTGTGCCTACATTAGCCACTCATCTAATTCACCCCAACAGTCTTGTGACGCTGGCACTGTTGTTATTCCTGTTTTATAGATCAAGAGGCACAGAAAGGAATTGTGCAGTCTAACACAAGTCTGTTCTCTTGACTGCTTGACCCTATACATCATATCTATTAGTCTTTATGGTCACCCCATTGGATCGGCATCGTTACTCCTGATTAGAACAAGAACATGGAGGCTCAGAGAGGCTATGTAATTTGCACAGGGTTGTGCAGCTGGTGAAAGGGAATTCAGACTCCAGAATGTGTGTTCTTAACATAGGGTCTCAAATTCAGGGGTTAGGCCGTTACCCATAGTGAGGCAGCTAGGCTTGACCAGTAAACCAGAGGGGCTTGTGTCCACACTCAGCTCAGGCCAGTTTGGGTCATGTAGGGGAACAGAGCAGGCATGGAAGAACTTTTTTTTTCTCAAGGAGCTAGAAATTTAAATCTTATGTGAAATTTCCTAATCTGAATGTGTTGGTCCACCATTAAAAATTGATAACATTGTATGTCTTTAAAACACATACATCTGTTGCCTGGGTTTGCTTCCTGATATGTTGCTTAATCATTACACCAGAGGCAGTCAAGGCAGACATCCTGGAAGTGACAGCCTTGGGGCCAGGCCTATTTGGAAGGGCAGGTTTCAGTAGGTGGAAGGGTGGTAGAGTCTCCCTGCCCTCCAGACCCCCACCCCAAACACCCCCAGTCTTTGCCCAGGGAAACCCCCCAGCCTTTCAGTCTGCAGCTTCATCACCTCCAGGAAGCCCTCCCTGACCCCACCTGTACAAATCACCGCTCTTCTCCTGTTCCCCCCTCTCAGCAGCCTCCACGCTCTCACAGCTCTCAGACAGTGGGCAGACTCTCAGCGAGGACAGTGGTGTGGATGCTGGTGAGGTAGAGGCCAGTGCTCCCGGCCGAGGCAGACAGTTGGCATCCGCCAAGAGCAGGAATAGCAAGGAGCCGCCTCGGAACGAGAGGAGCACAGAAGGGGCCACCAAACCGGTGAGTGAGGAGGGAGGGTGTCCCAGAGGGTGAGGGGAAGGCGGGCCTCAGGTGAAGAACAGGAAGTCCTGACGAGGGTTCAGCTTGACAAGTGACCACAGAGATAGAGAGAACCCCCTCACTGGAGAGGTCGGGGCACTGGAAAAAACACTGTCTTAGGTTGGAGGCCCATTTAAGTCCTGCCTTTGCTGTGACGCTGACAAGCTGAGCACTGGAGTTTGGTCTTGAGAGTCTTAAAGCTCGGTTCTGACATAGCATGGTAGCTGAGGCAGGCAGGCCTGGACTCAAGTCCTGGTGCCACCACCAGGCAGCCTTGGGCATCCCCTTAACCACCTGAGCCCCAGGGATTTTTGTAGCAATTCAGAGCCAAGAACACCAAGTGCTTAGCTTACTGCCTGGGGTGCTGGAGGCTCCCAACATTGGGCTGGAGTCTGAGCCCTGAGCTGTCATAGCCAGGCCTGTCCACTGAGAAGACCTTCGTCACTGGTCTCCTTCATGCCCACAGCCAGGTCTCCTGGAGCCCACATCTACTCTGGTCCGAGTGAAGAAAAGTGCGGCCACCCTGGGCATCGCCATTGAGGGGGGCGCCAACACCCGCCAGCCCCTGCCCAGGATTGTCACAATTCAGGTACTTCCCAGGGGCCCCGCTTGACTATCCCTGTCCTTGGGAGTTTGTTCTCAGCATCCAGAGTTGTGCCACCCCCAGAAGTGACACGCAACATCCAAGGGCAGACCCAGGCTCATATGACCTTTGCTCTCCCTAAGACTCAGTTTCCTAACCAGGGCAGTGGACACCCAGATTGTAGCTGCCTGGTTGGCAATGCCAGGCCTGACCCAGTGGGTAGTCACAGCCAGACTGGCCTAGTCCTCAGGCGCCCTGCGTCTCGCCCCTGCAGCGCGGTGGCTCAGCCCACAACTGTGGGCAGCTCAAGGTGGGCCACGTGATCCTGGAGGTGAACGGACTGACGCTTCGGGGCAAGGAGCATCGGGAAGCTGCACGCATCATCGCAGAGGCCTTCAAGACCAAGGAGAGTGACTACATTGACTTTCTGGTCACTGAGTTTAATGTGATGCTCTAGGGGCCAAGGCTTGAGGGTCTCCCACCGCTGCCCGGCCCCTGGCCCCGGTCCCTCCTCCCTCCTGGCACTGTTAAGCTCCTCGAGGGGCCAGGGCTGCTTGGCCAAGGTAGTGGGAAGACAACCCCCCCCCATTCCTTGGCCCACTGAACCAGAACTGGAAGAAGAGGGCCAGGTGAAGCAAACAGAAGGTCAGGTCAGGATCGGGTGCCATGCCCAGCACATAGTAGGCACTCACAACAAGTGTGGGTTTCGGGAAGGGGACAGAGTGGGGGGAAGGACGGAACCCCTGTGTCTTGGTACGTCCACCTGAGGTCTGCCAGAGCCTGTTACTCTGGGTTGACTGGGGGGACACGTGCCCCTGGCCCACCCCCAGATGCCTCAGCCTTTGTCTAGAGTGAGGTTCCATGAGAATTCATGGACACGGCCCCCAGCCCAGGGGTCATCTTGCAGGACCTTTAGTGCCACAAATAAGCATCAAGCGCCCCCCATTCCTCCTAGCTCCTTGCCCCCAAGGTATTTATTATTTATTTCCCTCTCTACACCCCTGGGGACCCAAGACTCCAGCTTCCTACCGCACCCTCAGCCTATCCCAGAGGCCTTGCAGGTGACTAGTGATGTCAGTGTATTTATATACAGAGCTTATGACTTTAATTTTTCAATAAAGAGACCTGAACAAGGTTAGGGTCCAGTGTGCTGTGTGGTGAGGGTCTTGATTGCTCAACATGGGGGTGGGAGAGGTGGGACAGACAGCGCCGTCCCCACCCTCTCCCCTCCTCCCCACATCAGAAGTGCAGGGGCACTTGAGCCGCACTTGCATCTTGGAACACCCAACCTGAAGGTTATTTACAGATAATACTTTTAGATTAAAAGGCACAAGCGTGTCATGGGATGGAATACATGATGTGCATGGATGTTTTAAAATATAGAGCGGTAGCACACCTTATGACGGGTCCCAGAAACCAACTCTGAGGTGAGGATTTGTGTGCAAGTGATTCATCAAGGAAGGGAGGCACAGTAAGGCGTGGGGGTCAGGACGGGAAGAAGAGCAAGTTAAGCAGGGTGAGATTTCAGCTGTACTCCTGGGAGGGCGGCTGTTGCCTGATCCTACAGGAGACACCATAATGTAAGTTAGGTCTAAAGCTGTCCCCACACAGGGACGGGACGGGGATTTCATGCTCTTGGTCTTTGGACAGGCCTGGTGAGAGACAATAAATTCCCAATGACTTCTCACCCTCTACCTGTGCGGGCCACTCACTGTTCCAGGAGCCAAGCCTCTGGGTGTTAGAACTAAAAGTACATGGAGGGTAGGGAGGGGAGGGTGGCAGGAACTGGTCTGCTCGAGTTCCTCTGGGGCAAGAAGAGTTTGAGGAGTCCTGCTTTGTCCAGCCCTGTGTCCGGGGTCTGTGAGAATTGGCAGTGAATTCCACAGACTTTCACCAGATTCTGCTGTTAGCTGCCCCTGTCCTCTCCCCAGGCCAAGGAGATCACCTGAAACTAGGGCCCTGGGTTCCACTTGACCTCTGAAGCAGCCTGTTCCTGAAGGTCCTAGCCCTTCCCTCCTCAGTCCTAATACTCCTTCAGGGCAGAACCCTTATTTGCTTCAGGAGAGCTCTGCCAGGCCCCAGGTCTCCTGGCTTCAGACTCTAAAGGGCAAGTGGTTTCACCTCTCTGAGCCCAAGTTCCCCATCTGGAAAGTGGTAGACTGAATAATGGCCCCCAAAGGTATGCAGATTCCTGGACCCAGTGAATGTTACCTTATATGACAAAGGGACTTTGCAGATGTGATTCAGGCATTTAGATGGGGAGGCTATCCTGGATTATCTGAGTGGACCCAATCTAATCACAAGGGTCTTTGTAAAAGGGAGGCGGAGGGAGACTTGACACAGAAGAGAAAAGGGTGATGTGATGGAAACAGGTTACAGTGAAGTACTTTGAAGATGGAGGAAGGGACCATGAGCCCAGAAATACAGATGGCCACACGAAGATGAAAAAGGCAAGGAAATGGATTCTCTCAGTGGCTGCAGAAAGAACCTGTCCTTGTTGACACCTTATTTTTAATTTATTGATTTTAGAAAGAGAAAGACAGAAACATCAATCTGTTTCTGTATGTGCCCTGACAGGATTAAACCAGCAACCTCTGCGCATCCAGACAATGTTCTGACCAACAGAGCTGTCTGGCCAGAGCTGATCTCTCTTTGTAAGAGAACAAATTAGTGTTGTTTTAAGCCATGAACTGATGGTAATTTGTTATAGCAGCCATGGGAAATCAATACATAGGGATATTGCCACTTGGCTTTGATGGAGGTTGGGATGCTGTGTGTAGACCAACGCACCAGGCTCCGAGTCAGCCCCAGGGAGATAATTACAGTCAGGATGATGGTGAATGAAGAAACGGGCCCTCTGATCTTATAAATACCACAGGCCCAGGGGAAATACCTTTTCCAAGCCCAGGGGACTGAGGGCTCCCCGCAGCTGCTGCCTATGGTCCCAAGTTTGTACTCTAAAAAGAGTAAAACAAGAATGAGTTTCCGGAACTGTCGCTTCTGAAATTGCTTGGCCTTACTCTGGGGCTGTGGAATTTTAAACCTAAAAAATTCCTTTGCAAGTGGACTTAGATCAAATTACATGCCCAAGGTTGCATGGCTAGTGAGCAGTAGAGGACAAATTTGGACTGATGGCTACCTGCAGTCAATAGCATAAAGCCCCAGGACAAGCACATGCCCTGTTGTCTTTTGAAAGGACCCAATACCACGGGCTAAGGCAGCTTTGAATATTGTGAGAGGAAGGGTCCAGAGGTCCACCTGGACCCATGTACCTGTGGCCCAGACATCTGCTGGAGAGGAAAGGTATGGCTAGAGACTCTCAGAGTGTGTTCCTAGAAGAAAACAGAAAAAGGTGAGTTTTTTACTTGAGCTGGGGCCTTCCCAATCAAGTGGCAAGTTGGCCTTCAAATCACCTGAAGCCCTTTCTGCTTGGGAGAAAGCAGGGTACGGGGATGGAGTAGCTCAGTGTGGGGAGTACAGGACAGAGAACAGGGCACCGCTCAAGGAATCCACACCTTAGTGTCTCAAGCCTGGCATCAAATTCCACCTCCACCACTTCCTGCCTGTGTAATCCTGGGCAAGACACTTAACCTGAGCCTCAGTTTCCTCGTCTTTAAATGGGGAGCATAATACTAACCTAACTTGTGAATTATTGTAAGGATTAGCTAAAATTTTTCTCCCTGGGACAGAGTTGGCCTTTAGTGAATAGAAGCTGCTGCCATACTTGCCATTAGATATGTGTGTAGGGTAAGGTGACCAGATTTTAAAATTGGTAAAGTGGGACACCATTGACCAGGGGTGGGGGTGTTCTTGATTAAAAATTTGGTCTATATAGAGCAAAAAAATTTTTCATAGAATGCAAAAATAGTATTGTAATATATATTTTTAAATTTCAACATAAGTACAATTTACAAATATAATACATTAAAAATTATGTATAGTATTATTTTATTCTTTGGCATATTTCTCATTTGAGTGAATTTTTTTTTAGTAGATTGCTGTCATTGTTTAAAAGGTCATGAAATTTTTCACAAGAATTTGTTAAATTATATTTCACACATAAAATGGCTTTCAAAGTCTCATCACTTAATTGTGATTTTTCTGATGTCTACACTTTATTAACAGTAGAAAAAAAACGTGTTCAGTCGCAGCATTAGTTCCTGGTAAAGACAGCGCATATTCCACAATTTTTAGTGCATTACTGTATGGAACATGGTTTGTTTCAAAATGATGAAATATTTCAACCATTTTTTCTCTATTGTGATTTTTGCTGATGCCCAAGATTTCACCTTTTCCTTATCAATCTATTTTTTTTTAATGATACCTCATTAAAAAGATCATTTTTGGAAATATTACTATATGGGAAATTTTGAGTGAGTCAGAGGGATCGGGTTACAGGGTCCCCAAACCGATGCTGGAGCTGCATGAGCAGGCGGGAGCAGTCAGGGCAGCGCTGCCGGCACGCTCACACACAAGCAGTTGCGCACACTCCCCGCCTGGAATGGTCCTTGCATGGCTGCGCTCCCCGCGTCCAGTCCCACTGCCCCTGCTAGAGACCCAGCGGTTTGCGTTGGAGCCCCAAGCCACACACAGGTGTCCAGGACGCAGGCCTATGGGTAGTTAGGGGACTTGACAGCGGCCCCAGCAGGTACATCCCGCCCGAAGTTCTTTGTTTCCGGGCCCCGCATGGGGCAGCCAGCTCTTGTATCAGTGCAGGCGCTTCCAGATCCAGGTGGGGTCTCCCCGCCGAAAACCGTATATTCCCTTCCTGTTCTCCCTCTGTTCCCTAGCTTTTCCTGCATTCTTTCCAAAAATTGGGACTTTTTAAAAACGCCGCGGGACACAGGACAAATTGTTAAAAATCGGGACTGTCCTGTCTGGTCACTTTAGTGTAGGGAGGCACCAGCAACCAGGGGAACTGGGAAGAACGGGGCTGCAACATGGCTGTTGCAGGACCTTGGAAGAGTCACTTCCTGCCTCCGGACCTTAATCTTTCCTATGAAATAAGATTCTTCGGGGAACGATTTACATTACTCCCATTGTTTTATTTCTTATAGGCCTGGTGCCATGTTTATTTACTTCCTCTCATCAGCAACCCTGTGAAGCAGGAGTTAGGAATCTCATTTACTTGAAGCTCAGTGGCAGCCAGTGGCAGAAATGGAGCAAGTGCGACACTTTGCACAGCCATCCTTCAAGATGCGCTTTCAGTGGACAGTGGATAGTTTCTGTCCTATATTCACTGCGGGACCCTGGGAAAGTTGTTGTTCCTCTCCAGGCCTGGGTTTCCCCGCTTGCCTAGTGGTGGTTTGGACTAGAATGATAATAGCAACCGGCCTCATAGGAGAGTATCGGTCATAGTAAGAGCTTACAACAGTGACTGACACATAACAAGTGTTCAAGAGAAGTTTATTACAGTGTTGATATTGTTATGAAGCAGTCCGTTTCCATTATGAAAGTTCGATTTCTTCCTCGCGGAGACCTTGAGAAATGTCTTCACCATCACACCCCTCCCCCCATACACACGTCCCTGCCCCCAGGCTTCAGCCCTGCCTCTGTAATCGGACGAGTTCCAGGAGGTACACGCGACGTCCCAGATTTGAGATTTTCTGTGAGGGGAGCCGCGCCCGAGTTCCTGGGGGCGGGCTCCTCTCTGCGATTGGTGGAGCTTTTGAGACCCCGCCTCCTAGAGCCGCACCCCGCCCGTCAAAGGCCGGCCTTGAGGATTATGCAAAAAGTCACCGCCCCGCCCCGCGCCCCGATTGGAGGCCTTTGTTTGCCGCTCAAGTCCAGGAAACCACCCCGCGCGGTCACCGCCAGCAGGTGAGACGTGGGGAGGGGCCCGTGGAGGGGCCCGGGAGGGTTCTGGCCCTAAACTGGGTCTCAGTTTCTCCGTCGGGGGAATGGGGAGGGAGGGTGGACGGCACAGGGACGGTGCTGCTCTAGATTTCTCCCACGTGGAAACACCACGCGCGCGGGAAGGAGACTGATCACCCTTCGGGGAATGCGAGTCCTAGACAGGCGGTCGGATCCTAGTGCAAACCCCTCCCGCTGCGGTTTCCGCAACCTGCACTTTGTGGCCTCAGTCTCCACCTCCACTCAATGGGGGCGTTGGGTTTTTTTTTTCTCACTGTCTTGGGCAGGGGCTGGTCTCAGGAAGGGGTGGGGTCCCAAGGGAATATGGAGGTGGTCCTTGGCCCGGTTTCGGATTGTGTTTGGGCTAGAGGTGTGGCCCGGTAGCTGTGGTTACGGGGAGGTGGGACTTCTCTGTCTTGGGATTTGTGTGAGATTCGCTCACCCGGCAACAACCCGCGCACCCGGGACAACTCGGAGCCGCGCGCCCTCCCCGGACGCCTAACGCAAGTTTCTTTTCCTCTTTTTGGCCGGGGAAGAGAGATAGATAGAGCAAGCGCCAGCATGGGAGTGGGCGGCTCTGACAGTGGTAGGAGCTGGAATGGACTGCAGAAATAAGAGCAGCTCCTCTTGGTACACAGATGGGGAGACTAAGGCCCAGAAAAGGGATCATGACTTTCCCAAAGGTGCACAGCAGGGCAGGTGCAGAGCTGGCCTCTCCCCAGTGTGATGGGGCTGGCACAGGCAGAGCCAGCGCCAGTGTTTTGTGCGACCTGAATGAGATTCCTTTGCCCGGCTTTTGTTGAAAGAAATGACAGATTGGAGCGGATCATTACCTACGTTTCAAAAACTTCTGCTTCTGAGTGAGAAAGTTGGAAAGGAAAGTTCCTGATAACAAACCGGGGCTCTTTTGGAGCTGAGAAGAGAAGCTGAGACAGGCTGCAGTGAAAAGAGACATTGTTCCTGTCCTTTAGAACAGAAGCATAGGAAATGGCTGAAACGGAAGCATGAAGGACTGAGGTTAGATACTTGCAGGGACTTACCAAGAGAATTTTCTAGGTGCCTTCTCTGGAGTTGGTAGGTTTTATTTTTTAGCTGTTGGTCTTGTTTTGTTAAGAAAATTATTTCTTTCTGCCCATCCATTTGAGGGGGCCTTACATCTGGCTTACTTACCAGTAGGGGAATGGACCCCCTAGTGTTTTCTGGACTATTTTGGGTTTATTCCCAGAAACTATATCAGTTCTTCTGCAGGAGGAAGAAAGTGCCCATGTGGGACCTTTGCCATCCCAAAGTCCAGCGGTTTGCATTGGAAACATGTGGTTTGGGCTGTTCTTGCAAGGAAATTTCATCAGCTCCCACCAGCCTGCACAGTCCGCCAGGGGCGCCAGGGCTGGAGTTTTCAGAGAGCCTGGGAATGGTCCAGGCACTGAAGCTATCACGCCAAGAGGGTATTTTGGAAACTGGAAATGGCAATAATATTTTCATTTACCCCCATGAAGTAAATGAAAGGGGGATAAAGAAAGTATTTTTAAAGCATCCAGCTGAATCACCAGCTGAATTGCTCATCCTTTTTCTTCTCTCTCTTCTGGGAGGTGTGACTGGGTGTTAGCGGGACTTTGTTCAGACCCTCAGCCTGGCTTCAGTTCTGAGCATCTCAGTTTTCCCATCTGTAAAATGGGAATGAGAATGCCTACTTTAGTGCCACTTTAAGACTCAAGTGAAGTGACATTGTAGAGTTTTGTGCAGCCCACATTCTGAGTACAGAGATGAGGAAACTGAACCCAGAAAAAGGAAGGAATAACAACATTAACACCATTGGCAATAATAGATTATAGTTATTGAGTGCTGTATTCTACCCATTGTGCTAAGGGTTTTACTGCAAGGAGTGAAGTCTAGAAAGGCAAGAGCTCTTGTGTATCTTGTCACTAGTCATTGTCCTGGTGCCCAGTACGGAACCCTACACATAGTAGGTGTTTAACACATTGTTGATCACCTAGATTATATTATTTAGTATTCAAATTGTTGCCACGAGGTGGGTGTGATTGTTGTCCTCATTTTACAAATGAGAAGCCTGAGGTTCAGAGAAGTTAAGTCACTCACCTGAGGTCACACAGCTCTTTATTGGGGTTTGTGGTCCTTACTTTGGGATTTCGCAGGGGTGTGTCATCTGGTGAGAACTGACTGTGTGCATCTCTTCCCACTGCTGTGCTCAGTAATAGCATGTTGGTAACTTGAAATTGTCCATAATAAGGAAATCAATAAATACCACAAATCAGGGCTTTTTCTTCTTTGCTTTGCTTTAAAAAGAGAGTTGCATGTGCAGGGTGTTGGGGGGTGGAATCCAGCCTTGCTCGGCACTGCAGCCAGGAGTTGAGGGTGCCTGGCCATGCAGGATGCCCCAGGGGAGCCAGGCCAGAATGCCTGCACCCCACTGCAGATCTTCTGCAGGTTGGGATTTGGAAAGGAAACCTTTATGGACAAGGCTTCTAGTTTATACTGTGAGTTGTGTAGTGTAGCAACCCTCTGATTTGGGAACAGGGCTGTATAAACCTGAATTTGAGGCCAAAATGTCTGGTCTTTAACCTGAAAGCGACAGTACCATCCATGGTCTTTAAGCAGTGAAAGCCTTGACCAGAATGATGCTCTAAGAAGATTTATCTGGCTGCAAGTGCCTAAGGGATTGGAGGGTGAGTGAGGGCGGGGCAACTGGGAAGAGGCTTTAAATTGACCAGGAGAGCCAGGAAGAAGCTAACGCCGCCCTCCTGTGTTTTCTGAACACCCTGTGTGCTAAGCCATGCAAACACATTATGCTGCTGTTACTTCACATGCACACTCCTGAGGACTGTGTTACCCTCAGTCTGTAGATGAAGATATCAGAGAGGTTTAGAAATATATCCAAAATCAGAACTACCAGATCTGGACTCAGGCATTCCTGCCCTCAGAACTTAGAATTTTTTAATTTCTCAGTCCCTCTTCGCTTTTAACCTACAGTCCCATCTTGGCTTTGATCTTTCTTTCCAAGTGCCAGCCAAACTCCACCATGGTTGTGGAGAGAGGCCTCCTGCTCCTATGGGTGGTCCAGCACCAGCCTCTAGAGCCTAGCCCGCACTCGACCTCCCTGACACTAGACTGAGGCTGAGCCTGTCCTGGGGGAGGGGCCCACGATCAAGGCCAGAGTGGGATGCTCAGCTTCTTTTAGAATCTTGGGTCCACGCAGCAAACACCAAGGACCAGCAAGGGCAGGCATCAGTGTCCCGGAGGCTGCTTTCCACCCCCCCTAAGTCAGGGGTTCGTTTGGAGGATAACACTTTACTTGCGGGTACAGCTCCAACTCAACCCCTGATGTGCTGTGTGATCTGGGAAAAGCTGTGTAACCTCTCTGTGCCTTTCCTCTCTGTTGAATGTTTGGTTCTGAGCATCCGATCAGATAACACATGCCATGCCTTTTCCTTTTTGTGTTTTTCACATATTCCTTCTTGTGTAATGTGTATGTGCAGGAAAGGACACATGTATGAGAGTTTAGAAAGAGGAAGAGGTGGGGGGTGGAAGCTACAGAATAGAATGTCAGAGCTGCAGAGGGCCCCAGAGAGCCCAGCCGCTCTGCTCTGCCCAGCCTGCACCGGTGTGGAAACAGAGGAGGGTGTGCCTAAGCTTGCATCAGAATGAAGTACTCCACAGATGTATGGTGGTGGCTTTTGTTTGTAAGAGTAGTAAATGCTCATTTCACTCTTATTTGTAAATTAACTGTTACATTTAGAAACTACACATAAGGGAAAAGAGTAAACTTGCCTTAGTTCTACTACCTAGTAATAGTTATTAAAAACACTTTGGAACACCTCTCTTTTTTTTCCCCTTTCTCCTCCCTTCCTCTCCCCTTCCTTTCCTTCCTCCCTTCCTTCACATTTTACTGTTTTGTTCTTTACTGGACTCAAATTAGATATATTATTTTATAACTGGTTTGTTCACTTAACATATCACATTTTTTACATCATTTCATATTTTTCTACAATGTGACCGTTAGTAGCTGCACAGTATTTCTGTGAGTGGAAATACCATAATTTAATTTAATGATCCCTTATTATTGGATACTGCAGTGGTTTCCAACCTTTTTACCTACTGCAAGCTTCAGTTGCAAAGTGATTATGGTTTATTGTCTGGATTCCGACAGCTTGATCCAAACCTAGCTTTCTCTCTTGTGAAATGGGCATCGTAATTCCTACCTCCTTGGATTGGTGTGAGGATTAAATAATGAGATCCTAATCCATGGGAAGGCCTTCACATAATAGGTGCTCAATAAAGTTTTGCTGTTGGTGCATTCCTAGTGCATGCACACTTTTTTTTTTACTCTTCATGGAGCATGAATTTGGGAGTGTATGTGTGTGTTCGCGTATGTCTTTTCCTCGACATGGCCACACCCTTCTCATCACCCATGTTTTAGTCGGCTTAGAAAGGCCTGTTTCCTCCTTTCCTTAGGTATTTGGGTTGGGAACACAGTTTCTAGCTGGATCAGTGACCCCCCCAGAATTGGTTTGGGGGCCACAGAGAGAGGGTCCTAGAGGGATGGCAGCATTTCTTTCCACTTGAGAGGGCTGGCTCTCCCTCTTTGTGCATAGGATCCAAAACTGGAACTGTGGCTGATCCTGGGGAAGCTCCAGAGCCAGGAAAATGAAACTCAGCCTTGCAGGGACACCTGGACATTTCATGGATATGACCATAGTCATTTATATGTGCACTCTGTGTCACCTGGGCCCTGGACCAGGACTTTAGGCACCCAATCTCGTTTATCATCCCAAGGATGCTGTAAGGTTAGTATTATCCCTGTTTTACATATAAGGAATCTGGGGTTCAAAGAGGTTAAGCAATTTGCCCAAGATCACACAGCTTTCAAGACAGAACCTGGAGGTCTCTGACTACCCAAAGACCCCATGTGTCCTAAGCCCCTGTGCCCTGCAGCCCTCCATATACATTTCTGCTTAGGTGGGCAGTGCAAAAAAAGAAACCCGGAAACTGAGTGCTATAAGGTCATTTCTGATAACCTCGGGGATAATCTCATTAAGCCCAGAGGTTCAAAGCTAAGAGAGGGGAAGGCATGTGTCCAATGTCACTGAGGCTGGGACTTGGGTCTCTACTTTCCAAGCTAGGCTTCCATGGATTATTCTTGATTCACTCCGAAAATTCTCACTTGCCTCTTCTCAGCCCCAGACTCCCTGGATTTTAACTACAGGGATAAATGCAGGAGCCTGGGCGGGAATGAGTGGTGGCCTTGGGGTGGGTTTCCATTTCTTTCTTAGGAAATGGGAAATGTCGGGAGCTCAGGGAGGGGTTGAGGATGAGATAACACAGCCTGCATCTCCCAGTGCTCCTGAAATGCCAAAGCCTGGTTTTTCCTGGGAATGGCTGAGACCCTGCCATACTCCCTGGGCCTTAGGACATGGTGTGGCCAAGTGACTGACTGTTCAGGGCTCATCACATCAGCAAGTAATGCCCACCTCGGTCCTGGGCTGTGTCCTAGGCTGCAGCGGAAGGCTTGCAGAAGTACAGACTCACCTTCCAGCCCGGTTAGTGTGCCAGGCACTTTGGGGGAGCTCCAGAACAACAGAGAGAGGGAGGAAATGGCTGAGCGGGTGGACCGAGGGAGAAACGACTACTGTGGTGCTAGGGCATCACGATCCAGGGGCTGGAGGGAGCACATGGCTGGAGGCTCCCTGCGCCAGGCTCCTGTGGTCAGGACTGATAGGGCCGTGCAGCTGCCTTATATGGGCGTGCTTCCGGGGAAAGTACTCAGCCCCTGCAGTGGGAGCCAAAGTGATTTTGTTGTTGTTGTGTTGTTTTTGTTGGGTGACCAGGGACCAATTTCTTCCCCATCTCTGGGCCTCCGTTTCCTCACCTAGACAATGGAATCACACTCCTGTCTTGCCCACTTCCCAAGGCTATTCTTCAGCACCCAGAGTTAGGAAGGACAAGAATTCACATTAGAAAACAGAAAGGCTCTGTGCAGAACCAGAGCCTCATTCCAGAGTCAGAACGTTGCAGTTAGTTGGTAATAAGCTCCGCTCCCGATTTCATCGTGCCCAAGTTATTAATTATCTCCGGAGGCTGCAACAGTGTGAGCACCAAGTGTAGGCATTATGAGTTCGGTCTCTGTGTGTTTGAATCTCTACTGGCACTTACCAGCTTTGTGACCGGGGGCACGTGGCTTGGACTCTGCGTCTCTGTTTGCCCACCAGTAAAATGAGGATGTCACACCTGCCTCAGTGGGTTGTTGTAAGTGGGTGCCGCTGAAGGAAGGGGTGGACAGAGCGAGAGGAGGCAGGAGCAGTGGCCAGGCTATGGAGTTTCATCTTCTTTCTCTGGGTATTTGAAGCACAGAGGGGCCGAGTTTGGACGCTTCTGTTCTGCAAGAACCCTCTCTGGTGCAGGGTGAGGAATGGATGCAGGGACCGAGAGCTTCCCAGGAGATCCTGCTGCAGGAGGCCATGGGGGGTGGGGGATGCAGAGATGGGGCAGATTCTGGTGCGAGTTAGGAACTAAAGTCAGGAGTTGATGAGAGATTGGTGATGAGTGTGAGGAATGGGGCAGTTCCAGGATGACACTCGGTCCTGGCTTGTGCACCTGGGTGAAAAATGGGCCAAACCAGGGAGGGGGGCTGGGTTAGGAGGGCGGTGATAGGATGAGCTCAGTTTTGGACACGTTGCTTTGGTTAAGTAGGATTTGGCCTGTGGGTGGAGATGATGTGCCAGGAGGGGGCACCGCCTGGGCAGAGGTAGGGAGGAGGGTCATTAAGGCTTGGGGCTGGCAAAGACAGTGCATGGGATAACCCTCGGATGGGCCTAGGGTTATCCAGGGGCCATTGGGTGTGCCTGGCAGTGGCAGCCACCTGGCACTGATGGCAGCGCTGCCTGGGTTAATGACTAGGGAGGGAGAGGGAGGGATGACAGGGTGTCAGGGGAGCCCGCCCCTCACACAATGGCCCACATGGTCACCAGACCTGGCGGGGAGGGGGCCTCAGTAGGGTTTGGCTGTGCTCCATGCTAGGCTGGGGGCTGTGGGTAGAGCCCTCCCACCCAGATGTGGGTAAAAGGCAGGGAAGGAGAAGGGAGGGTAATAACAGATGAGGGCACCTGGTTCTAGCCTGGCTTTGCCAGATACTCAAAGGCTGACCTTGAAAAAGTTTATTCATTCATTCATTCACTTACTCACTCATTCATTCATGTTCTAGGCCCCTGGCTCTGCATTTTTCAGGCATTGCCTCATTAGATCTTGGCAGCAGCCCTGTGGGGTGGCTACTCCTCTTATATCCTTGTTTTATGGATGAAGACATGGAGGCTGGAGGCTTAGAGAGATGAAGGCTGAGAGAGGTCACAGAGCTAGCAAGAGATTTGACCCACGTTCTGCATTGACTGTAAGATTTATTTTCCTCTCATTTTTCTCTCCACTTGGGTGGTTCGCAAACCTGACTGCTCATCAGAATTATCTAGGGGTGAGGGACAATACAGAGACCAAATTTTTTCTTTTTTTCTTTTTGGTTCCTGAATCAGAATCCCTGCATCCTGAGCAGGGCCAGGGCTGGAGACACACACACAGACACACACACACACACACACACACGGACTGGGTGCTGAGCCTGCCCCTGTGCCCCGGCTCCTGCCTCTACTCTCATGATTCTCCCTGTTCAGGGCACACAGCCTTGCTGTTCTCAGCGAGAACTCCGCCGAGTCCCACCTTACCCATTGCGTTTGCCCTTCCAGAATACTGCTGCCAGCCCTTCTTGTGGCTTGCTCCTGACCCTTTTCCCCTTCAAGTCCCTTGATTGGATGTCACCTTCTCATAGAGACCTTTCTGGCCATCTCCATACCCTTCTCTCCAACCTGTTACCTTCTGACCCATGGATTCGCTACCAGGGCACACATCCCAGTCACCTGAGACACTTTAAAATCTCTGTTACCCAGAGACTGATTCTATTGGTCTGGGTGAGCCGTAGGCATCAGTATTACCAAAAGCAGCCTGGGATATGGGTCTCTGCTCCATCTTATCCTTTCTGTCTGTTCACACCTCTCTCTTTGTTTGTTGTCTGTGTTTCTACTAGAGTGGAGCCAGGGTTTGGCCTGTCTTGTGCCCTGCCATATTCCCAGCAGCTGGAAAAACACCCAGCACATGATATATGCTCAGTAAGTACCTGTCAAATGAATGAATGGAATGAAGGGGCTTGGGAAAGGCAGCTTGCCTTCTGACGAACCCTGGGAACAGCAGGGGAAATTTACCTTATCAGCCAGTTCCCTACCTCTATTTGCTTAGAAAATCTTACTATAGCTAGAGGCCTTGCTTGGGGCAAGGACAGTGGGTGCAATGGCAGGAATCATTGCAGCCTTACTGAGATGTTGGGTTGCATATTGGCAGACAGGATAGAGAGTCAGATCTGGAAAGGTGCCAAGCAAACATCCAGTCTGGGCTTCCACTATATAGATGGGCACTGAGGCCTAGTGAGAGAGGGAGCCTTGGGCAAGGCCATGCCCTAGAGGGTAGGAGCTATGGTAAAAGCTCCTAGAGTGTTGAAGCTGTCAGAGGCCTCCTGCCAGGCTCTGTCTGCATGCTGAATGACTTTGGCCAATCCTCTGACCTTCTCTGAGCTTTAGTCTCCTCAATCTGTATTTTGGCTGTGATGTTCCAAAGCCGTGCCATCAGAAGTTTCCATGAGTCCTTTCCTGGGCCATACAGACCCTCAGAGGGCCTGCAAGGGGTTAAGCTCCTCCTGCTCACTCTCACTCCACACTCAGACAAACCCCCTCCTTCTGACAAACACTTGTAGGAAATCAGGCTGGGCGCTTCCTGCCTAGGCGAGGCGAGACTAGGCGGCCTCAGCAGCAGCAGGGGCGGGGAGAGGTGGGGAGCGATGCTTGTCTGTGAGCAGGCAGCTTGGGCTGGCAGAGCGGCCTGGAGGCGGGCCAGGGCGCCATGGAGGCAGGGGGCTCCCCAGGTTTGGAACAAAGACCTCACACGCTGGTCCTCTGAGCGTGGGCCAGCAGGATGGTGGAACCCTAGAGAGGTAAGGGAACGGAGGAGGGCAGGGGAGGCCGCCTTCTCTCTGGACAGGCCAGTCACAGACTCTCTGGGACAGTCCTGGGAGGCTGGACCAGCCCAGCCAGGAAGTTGCAGCTGCTAGGACAGCTGTATGACTTATCTCCCGCCTGAGGGAAGCCTGTATCCCCACACCCGGGCAAGAGTGGATTTTAGGGGGTTTCCTCAAGCCTCTGGATGCTGGATTACAGTCCAAGCTCTGATTCTGATCTCTGTGAACTTGGACAAGCGCTGGTCCCACTCTGTGCCTGGGAGTGTCCTTATCTTAGCACATGGAGAGCTAGTCCCACGGGCTGCCAAGGGGCCTCAGACATGATGCATGGATGAGGAGTAAGCCAGGAGGCCATGGAAGAGTGGTCCTTTCTGCCACATAAGGGCACAGAGAGGAGCCAGCGATGGTCCAGAGGACCTGCCCAGCCATTGCGGCCGGTGGGATGAAGGGTCTGCAGCAGCCAGGGCTCCTTTTCTCCTTCCCCAGGGCCTCTGCTGCTGCTGCTGGAGAGAGCCGGGGCCTGGAGGGGAGACATCAGAGTGGGGACGGGCTGGTACTTCCCCACAGTCTATTTCTGCGCAGTAGGCAGGAGCCCCTGGAGAACAGTGGGTCTGTGCCCCGCCAGCTGGTCAGACAGGGAGGCCAAGATAGGGGCTCTGACCGCAACAGCCCAGCCTTTTTGGAAGAGCCAGCCACTTGCTCTAGGGGTCTTCTTTCCCCTTCCTCCTGCCCCCCACCAAGTGTGACGGACTTGGATTCACAGTCTCAGACCCTGGGTTTGTATCCCTGGACCGCACTTCCTGGCTGCGAGGTCTTAGGAGAGCCTGCCTCCTCTCTCGCTCTGTTTTGCATCTGGGAGATGTCAGGGTCAGCATGGGGCAGCACTGGCTGGATGGGAAGGGGCTTCGGAAGGCATGGGGAGGCGGAGGTGGGCTGTGTGGTTGCAGCGGGGAGAGGAGAACCAGGGAGACTGGGACGGAAAGCGTCTCCATTCCAGAGCGGCCGAGGGGCAGAGAAGCTGCCCAGTAGGGGTGACTGACCCGCTCAGGAATTGGAGAGAGAGACTGCAGGGTGCCCAGAGACCCCTAAGAGGGCCATGGGCAGGGCTGCTGGGGTGGAGATGGGGAGATGTACAAGAGGAGGGGTCCTGATTGGGGGGTGCTTCCTTGGGTTAGTTTCTCTAGGACTGGCAGGGACCAAGCCCAAAAGACCAGCCCTAGAGGGGACTTTGCGCTAAGGGGACTTTCCTGGATTCAGCGCCCAGCTCACACGGCTGGAGCCTTTGACAACCCCCGCTGCTGCCCTCATGGAGGCTGACTGGAACAATCCTGCCCTTGGCCGCCATTCGAGGACCCCTGCCCACAGCTCTCCATCCATCAAGTTCGGTTCATCCGTTCAGACCTCTGCCTTTGCCTACGCTGCCCTCTGCCTGGAATGCCCTCCGCCCCACCCCCAATCCTCTTTGTCAACTTGATGCTTCTCTCCTCGGTAGCTCTTCTGTATTGTCCCCCACCCCACCCCGCCTTCATCTGAAATTCTGGGCCACTTTTATGCATTTCTGTAATCCTGTGTGCTGTGTAGTGCTTCGTGCACAGTAGGAGGTCTTAGGTTTTATTTTTTTATTGAATTTATTTGGGGTGACACTGGTTAAACTTAATTATACAGGTTTCAGGTGCCCAGTTCTACAACACATCTCTGTACATGGTATTGTGTTCACCCCCCCCCCAAATCAAGGCTTCGTCCATCACCATTTATCCCCCATACCCTCCCCCACCTCCCTCCGGCCCCCAGCAATCACCCACTGTTGTCTGTGTTCCTGAGCTCCTTCTTCCTTTTCTTTTTCCCCTCAATCCCTCCACCCTCCTCACTTGTCATAGGTTTTTTAAAAGTTAGTTTTTAAAAGTTAATTTGCTCAGTATACATCTTTGTTACTATGAAGGGGGGCCCCACAAGGGGATTCACTGTTCTGAGGCTGTTGCCCTCAGGGGCCGATGAGACAACCAGGAACCTCAAAGTTCACTTGGTCACGCCCCCGGCCATCCTCACAAGGCTCCACCGCCTGGAGCAGGCAGCGTTTTCCCCGTGAGGACAGCTGGCCGAGGGCTCACCGTGCAGCAGCCTGCGACCTGAACCCGGTCCCTGGACGCCCCTCAGCTTCTCCCTAAGCCCCCCAGTGAGCCCGTGTCCTTGTCCAGCCTGCGGTTGGCACATGGTTGGTGCTCATGGGTGTTGCTGATCTACCAGCTGACTGGCCAGCCCTGAGCCCCGTGGCACCGAGGGTGGGGACTTGCATGGAAGGCAGAGTCCCTGCTCAGAGAGGCCCACAGGTTTTGGGGCCTGGGGCGCCTGTACAAACTCAGCTAGTCACTGCAGCAGCCTCTGACGGGCGGCCTTCCCTGGTCACAACGAGATTTCTGACTCATCCCAGGGGACAGGACGTTCCTCTTTGTACCCCAGGGGCCTCTGTGATTGGCCAGGCTGCTCTGTGGCAGGGCTAGAAAAAAGCCCTTTAAAAAGTCAAAAAACCACATGCCTCCCCAACCCCTTCCTCAGGCGGAGGTTTCAGAAATAGCAAAACAACAGCTTTTAGCACCTGCCATATAGCAGCAGCAGGAAGTTCTAGTCAGCCTATGGGGCTGGCTTTGCCTGGGGTGCGCCCTGTCTCAGGGCAACCATGTTCAGCTCTCTTTGGGCCCACCTAGGAATCTGCATTTTTAGAGGATTATTAAGAGCATTCAAGTTTAAGGCCCACTAGCAGGGATTTCCAAGAGGACTACAAGCCCCCCAGAAAGTATGGAGAAAAGGATTGGAGTATCCCTTTAAAATACTTATTTTTATTGCATCTTTTTAAAAATTCATTTCTGGATATATATTCTTTAATACATGTAATATATTAGCATGAGAATACATGTCTACAAAGCTATAAGAAATAAACAGGGTCTGGCAGAAGTAGGTTTACAGTGTTCTTATGGGAAAATAATACGTGAACAAACTTGTTCACGAGCTCACGACTGTAAACCTACTTTTGCCCACCTGATGTATTGCCCCACCCGGTATATAGGGTGTGCAGGCAGATATATATTTTTCCTGATGAGTTGTGTGATTGAAAAAAATATTTTGGAGACCACTGGGCCAAAATGGACAGTTCCCAATCTTGTTCGGTCACTAAAAGGTTGGGTGATCGTGACCAAGTCACTTTTCCATGTTGAGCTTCAGTTTTTTTGTGTGTGAAAAATAGCTTCTCTGTGATCCATTCACCTGCTTGAGAATATACAGGAAAAGCTTCTCGCCCAGACCGGCAAGAGAAGGTACATACAGCAAATGTAGTGGGGTCATGGGGACACTTGCGGGGCGGTCTTGAGGACATGCCAGGGGCGAGAGGAAGGTTGAGGCGGGGAGAGAACGAGACCCCTGAGCTCCTGTCTCTACCTGAGCTCTGAGAAGGCTGCAGCCCTTCTCGGGCTGCATGTTCCCCCGGGAACTTTCTATCCAGAAATAGTTGCCTGCCAACCTTCCTCAACCCTGCAAACCAGACTCTGACCAAGACCCAGGTGCTCACGAGGCTGCAGGGGCACAGACCTGGGGGGCTCGGAATTATTTATACTCAGTTGTCACTGCATGGAGGGAGGAGCCCTGACCTGGGCCACAAGGTGGCCTTTCACCCCAGCCTTGTCCTGGCTGATGCGTGGCTTCTGCTCGGCCCTCTGCTCTCTGGGTCTCAGCTTGACCACCTGTGGAGTGAGGCCCGAGGCCGCCACGAGCTCCTGGTGTGGGACCATGCCTGCTGCTCCGCCAGGTCTGTGTTTCCAGGCATGTGTGGTGCTGGCCTTAGTAAGAGGGCCTGAGAGGAGGAGGCAGAGGAGACTGGAGGGAGAGACGGAGAGGGTAGGAGGCCGGTGGGGAGGAGCCCTGCGTCCACCATCACTGTCCCACTGCAGCCAGGCTCCCCTCTTCCGGCTCATGCTCCCCGAGCCCTTGATATGCCTTCCTCGGGGGGATGCCCTTCGAAGGCCTGAGCAGGACCCGAGAGGCCCTCCTGGATCTGGCCACGACGTGTGCTCGCCCACACCCCCTGCCATCCAGCCACCCAGCCCCTGCCTCCAGTGCCACAGCCTACAGGAGACCACCCAGTCACACCTCCTACCTCTAGGCCTTTGTGCTCGCTGGTCCCCCTGCCTGCAATGCCTTTCTTAAATTGAGGTGATGCATAACATAAAATTAACCATTTTAAAGTGAGCAATTCAGTGACTTGTGGTATATTGGTATATTCACAATGTTGTGTAAACCGACACCCCTATCTAGTTCTAAAACATGCTCATCTTTTTTCCAAAAAGAAACCTGTGTGCATCAGTCAGTCAGTCACTGCCCAGTCCCTGCCCCCAGCCCCTGATAACCACCAGCCGGCTTTCTCACACATTGACCTACTCCAGATATTTCATGTCCGTGCCGTCACACTGCCTGGGACCTTCAGTGTCTGGCTTCTTTCACACAGCACGTGTTGTCAAGGCCCACTTGTGTTGCATGGATCAGCACTGCCTTCCTCTTTATGGCTATTAGAACGTTGCATGTTTATACCACAAATTGTTTATCGCCATCATTGATGGACGTTTGGGTTGCTTCCACCTTTGGGCTGTTGGGAGTAGTGCTGCCACGAACGTGTGTGCACATGTATTTGTTGTTTGAGTACCCGTTTTCAATTATTTTGGGGACTGGAATGCTCTTTTCGCCATCCCCCTACTCTCGATTTGAATTCTTACATGAGTGGGGGGTCAGAGAAGGTACCCAGAGGGAGTGGCTTCTGAATGGACCTTCGCTGACTTCCTAGGCCTGCACAGGACCCCTGCCCTCCCTCCGCCCCCCAGGATCAGGCCTGTACACAGGGCCCAGGCATGGGGCCTGGCATCAGTAACAATAGCTAGCACACACCCCATACCGGACAGAGGGCTGGCCGCTGGGCTCTGTATCCCGTATCTCAGGTCATTTTGCACAACTTTTGGGGGAGAGAGGAATTGTTATCCCAGTTTTTCTGATGAAGAAAATAAAGGAAGGGTGCCTTGCCCAGGGTCATACAGCTTCAAGGAAATGGAGCCAAGAACTAACCCAGGGCTGTCTGATTCCAGAGTTTCTGCTGGTAACTTCTTGTTCTGAAGAAAGGAGGGGACTCAAGAGTTAATACTGTCCCTTGATTGTGTCCCCACAGGCCTCAGGCAGGATGGCTGGTTCTGAGAGGAGCAGGCGTCTCCTGAGGATGAAGTGGCCCAGGTGAAGCGCAGGCAAGGCCAATGGCCAGCTCGGGGACAGAGGCCCCCTGGACCGAGCCAGGCCTGGGGAAGGGGCCCCGACGACAGCGCTGGGCCTGGGTGGAGGAGGAAAAGGATGCCACTGGGAGTGGCCCGCACAGCTGGGGCGCAGAGGGGCCCTTTCCCAAGGCCGCCAGCCCCGAGCTGCTCGAGGACTTCCGCCTGGCCCAGCAGCACCTGCAGCCACTGGAGCGGAGCTTGGAGCTGCGGCCTGATAGGCACCAGGATTCGGGATCTGAAGGGTCCACGGAAGAAGGTGACACTGACTCTCCCACCTCACACTGTGCCCCTCAAACATCCTACCTTCTGGCCATAGGCGGGGAGTGGGAGGGAGTTATAGAAAAATTTTTAATTAATATCTATGAAGTCTATAATTTAAAAATTGTAAAGATTTAAGCTATGTAAGTAATACCGTTTATTGCAGAAAAATCAGAAAATACAAGCTAAAGGAGGAAAAACTAAAAATGACATACTTATGTGACTCTTTTGCCATATATACAGTGTGTCCGTAACTTTACGGACACACTGTATATATACAGATGTACTATGACTGTGGAGCAATATTTTACAAACCATATTGTATCCCGCTTTTTGAAATTTAATAGACATGGACGTTTTTCCAGCTCATCAAATATTCTTCCACAAGTCACTCCCGATGCCTGGTTAGGAATTTGTGTTGTGGGTATTCTGAAATTTGCTGGGCCAGTCTCTTCCTGCTGGGCATTTAGGCAGTTTCTGGGTTTTGCTATTACAACTAATGCAGAGATGGATAGCATTAGCACATCCTTGCACACTTGATTGGATAATAACCATGGTCGTGGAAATTGCCTGATCCAGGGGTTTTATGCCTGTTTTTAAGATTTTGTAAAAACTCATTTAGCAGTAGGAATGTTGGCATTCCTTGTTTTCTCCCCCCCCCCCCCACAGAGACAGAGAGAGAGTCAGAGAGAGGGATAGATAGGGACAGAGAGACAGGAACAGAGAGAGATGAGAAGCATCAATCATCAGTTTCTTTTGCTGTTGCGACATCTTAGTTGTTCATTGATTGCTTTCTCACATGTGCCTTGATCACGGGCCTTCAGCAGACCGAGCCACCCCTTGCTGGAGCCAGCGACCTTGGGTCCAAGCTGGCAAGCCTTTGCTCAAACCAGATGAGCTCGTGCTCAAGTTGGTGACCTCGGGGTCTCGAACCTGGGTCCTTCCGCATCCCAATCCAATGCTTTATTCACTGTGCCACCTCCTGGTCAGGCGACATTCCTTATTTTCTAAAATAACTGTTCTCTTTGCATTGAGACCAACTTCAATGAACTTCCTAGTTTGGCTTGGCAAGTCCCTTTTCCTCTCTGAATCTTAGTTTTCTCATCTGTGAAATGGGAGGAATAATACTGTACCATTGAGAACAGTAAGAGCTTGATGCGTGGTGCCTATTGCACTTAGTGTATGAATGAAACACCCCGTCTTAGGGTTGTGTGAATCAGGCAGGTCTCCATGAATGGTCAAGGAGCCATTAACCTGGTAGTGGGGTTATTTTGCGTTACGACCCAAAATTCCACATGCCAGATCAGCTCAGAGCTATCCACTCAGGAGCTGTTTTTGAGCTCTGCCTCAGGGAATGGTGGCTCGGATGCACTGGGTGGAGGGGGCAGAGGCATCTCTTCCTGAGGTCACATGGTAACCCCCTGCTATGATGTAACAGCTGCTGCCATGTCCTGTACCCTCACTGTGTGCCTGGTGCAGGGCTGGGCAGAGCCCGGGACTTACCTCCTTTCCTCCTCAACATCCTCTTCCAGGTAGGAGAGGCTGGCCCATAGTCTGAGTAAGGACTGCCGGGGAGGTCAGCTCTTTGCCCATGGCCCCCACTGAGGGATCAGAGGGGCCCGGATCAATCCCAGGGTCCCTGGCTCCAAAGCCCACTCTCTCCATCTCACCGCATGAACCCCAGTGGCAGACATGAACTTGCCCGCATAGCTGGGGCCTGGGTTTTAGGTCCAGGCCTTCTGTGAAGCACTGTGTAACCTTTGGCAAGATGCTTAACCTCTTTGGACTTCGGGAGTGCTGCTGTAAACAAGAGAGACTTGCTGAAGGTTTGAAGGATTCGAAGGCTGCAGAGATTGCAAGGGTAGAGAAAGAGCAGAGGGGAGCGGAGAGTGATACAAGGGTTATGACAAAGGTGCATCTGGCCAGAGCGGAGAGTCTGTGCTTGGAAGCATGCAGACTGTTTCATGAAACTTTGGCTCTGTTTGAAAGGTTGACACAGGATCTAGGACAGAGTAGGGGCTCAACAAACACTGCCTAGATAAATGGGTGAGGTGGGGATGGATGGATTACTATTTCCTGAGTACCTCCTATGTGACCATTACAACTCTCTGTCTTTGGGAGCTTTGCATACCTTATTGTCCTCCTCCCTTCTCTCCTTCCTGTGCAGTCAGCAAGTATTGGGCCTACTCTGCAAATACATTAGGAGGTAAACACAGGTAGTGTCCTTACCTTCAGCAGCATACAGTGTGTGTGTGTGTGGGGGGGGTTAATGATACAATCACATGAAGACGTGGAAAATTGCAGCTATAATAAGTACTTCAAAGTTAAAGTCTTCAGTCTTGTGAAAACTTGACTTGTGAGAATTTGACCTCATTAGGAGATAGAAGAAGGAGATATAAGATATAAGAAGGAGATATAAGAAGACTTCCTTGACGAGGTTAAGGTTGAGCTAATGCCTGAAGGACAAATAGAAGTTAACTAGGTCAAAGGAGGGAAAAAGGACCCTGGCAGAGGGAGCAGCATGTGCAGAGGCTCTGTGGGGGGAGAGGGTGGGCACGACTAGAGCAGGGACAGACTGAGGAGGACCCTCGAGAGAGATGGGCCAGGAGAGCTCATGGGGCCCTCAGGACCATGTTAAAGGTTCAGCTCTATCCTGGAACAACTGGAAGAGATTGATGTGTTCAGATGGAGGGCGATGGTGATGACTGAGGAGACAGTTAGGTGGCCACTGCAGTGGTTCAGGGGAGAGAGAATGTTGTATTGGGCCAAAGTGGTGGCACTGGAGTTCGGAGCAGTTGGTGAGTTTGACGGCTCTGTAGGAGGGGATGGTGACAGATTGGATTATGCAGATGAGGGGGAGACAGATAGCATAAGATCCCTCCCAGGTTTCTGGCTTGTGCAACTGGATGGGATGATGTTACCACTTGCTGGGACAGAAAACAGTGGTGGGTGACCAGGTTTGAGGTTTGCATCTGGAGGACCTTGGAGACAACTAGGGGAGGTTAGGTAAGTACTTGGCCATGTGGGTGGGGTCTTCCTGGGAGTCTTGCCATTACCACATGCGTAGGAAATGAAAGCCCAGAGTGGTGGGATGGCTTAGATAGCATTCCAAAGTGAGTTCAGACCCCCATGTGCTAAGAAATGACCTGTCTTCCCAGAGTTTGAAGCAGAGGATGTGGACAGCCCAGAAAGTTCCAACTTGCCTCTCGACTGGCTTTCACCGGAGGATCCTCAACTGGACATGACTGAAGGGGAGCCAGCTGAGGCCCTTGGGGACCAGGAGGCTGAGGAAGCTGGAGAGAGCTCCCCAAGGTTGGAGGATGAAACTGGTCTCTGTTCCGGGGACAATGGAAACACCAGCCCCATGGCTCTTGGGTGGGCTCAGGCCACAGGCTCGGTAGCCTTTGTCAAACTAGCCAGTGGAGACAAACTTCCAGAATATTCTGAGGTCAACCCAACCATTGACCTCAGCTCTGCGAGGTCCTGGAGCAGTGGGACCGTGAACCTCGACCACCCTAGTGACAGCCTTGATTCTAGCTGGGAAGGAGAGACCGATGTCCCCCAGCCCACTGCCCCGGCAGAAAGCTCACCACAGAGCCCCAGCCACCACCTCCTAGATCCACATGGCAGAACTGGAGGAAGCGTTACTCCGGCAACTCCCACGGAATTCCAGGACTCCTCAGCACCCCCAGCCTGGGGCCTGCAGTGTCCTGCAGATAGATGGAGGACAGAAACGTCCAGCCTCTCCTGCCCTCAGCGGGGGGACCAAGCCTGGAAGCGGACACGGATATCACCTAAGGCGCTCCCTTCCCGATTCACTGGCTCCATCAGCCCCGGGAGTCCTCCGCCTAGGCCAGCCCGGCAGGACAGGCCGCTGCCCAGGCAGGGAGCCACTGTGGCTGGCCACTCCTCTTCTGAGGCCCCCAAGTATGGCCGGGGACAGGTGAACTACCCACTCCCTGATTTCTCCAAGGTGGGACCCCGGGTGAGATTCCCCAAAGATGAGACTTACCGGCCCCCCAAGGCCAGGAGCCACAGCAAGAAGTCTCAGGACCCTGCCAGACCACTAATCTTCAAGTCGCTCGCTGAGATTGTGCAGGAGGTGCTGTTGAGCAGTGAAGAACCCAGCTTGGTCAAGGACCCACCTCCTACCCATCCTATCACCAGGGTGCCCCAAGAATTTCAGACTCCTGAACAAGCCACCAAGCTGGTCCATCAGCTCCAGGTAAGCCGGACTCATTTCTATAGGCGTTTCACTCAGGCACCTGCTGGTTTGGGAGAGTTAGAACCTGGGAGGGAGGGGGCGCCTCAGGCTGGGCCAGGAGCCCCCTGCTGGTGGAGAGAGGGTTGTACCCCAGGCCATGAAGAGAGTCCCAAGCCCTTTGCTCAAAGAGTCCTGGAAAGGCGCTCATGCTGCAAGAGCAGCCAATGTTTCTTTTAAGTTCTGCTGTGAAAAAATTTGAAACATACACAAGAGAATAACTAGTCTAATGAACCCCCCCATCACCCATTTGCCCCCCCATCCCCCTGGCCACCTTTCTGTCCTTGGCTTCCCTCCTCCTCCACTCACTCTACAGGAGTATTTTGAAGCAAATTTCAGGCATCAGATCATTTTATTAAAAAATATTTTCGTGCCTGACCAGGCAGTGGTGCAGTGGATAGAGCGTCGGACTGGGATGCGGAAGACCCAGGTTCGAGACCCAGAGGTCGCCAGCTTGAGCGCGGGCCCATCTGGCTTGAGCAAAAGCTCGTCCGCTTGGACCCAAGGTCGCTGGCTCCAGCAAAGGGTTGCTCCGTCTGCTGAAGGCTCACGGTCAAGGCACATGGGAGAAAACAATCAATGAACAACTAAGGTGTCGCAACAGCAACGAAAAACTAATGATTGATGCTTCTCATCTCTCTCCATTCCTGTCTGTCTGTCCCTATCTATCCCTCTCTCTGACTCTCTCTCTGTCCCTGTACAAAAAATATATATATATATACACACACACATATATATTCTAACCACAACACCCTTTGCATACCTAAAAGTTAACACCAATCCCTTAATATTATCCAACCTCCAGTCAGTGTTCGGCTCTCCCCTTGCGTCTCATGAATGGCTGGTTTGCTTTAAGTTGGTTCAAATTAGGATCCAAACAGAGCTTGAATACTGCATTTGGCCAATGTGTCCTTTTTTTATTTTTAAAGATTTTATTTATTGATTTTACAGAGAGAGGAGGTGGAGGGGAACGAGAATGTCAACTCAGTTGCTTCACGTTAGTTGTTCATTGCCTGCTTGTCGTTATGTGCTTTGACCGGACAAGCTCAGGGCCTTGAACCGGCGACCTCAGCGTGCCAGGTCGACGCTCTATCCACTGTGCCACTGCAGGCCAGGCTCCTTACTTCGCTTCTTTTTTTTCTTTTCTTTTCTTTTTATCCTTTTTCAAATTCCTTTCTTCCTTATAACTTATTTATTAAGGATCTGGTTTTGTCCTGTAGAGAGTCCCACAGTCTGGACCTGCACACGCGCCTCTGACGTCTCTTCCTGTGTCCCTTTGTCCAGCATACTGTCAGTTTAGAGCTAGAGGCCTTTTGGGGTTGTAATCACCCGTTTGTTTCCCCCCCAGACCAAGAGCACCACACAGACAGGGAGTTTGGGGCACGAGTCCACATCACGGGTGGCAGGGGCTGCCTGCTGGCTTCTCAGCTGCGATGTGAGCGGCCACTGATGGTCATGGCCTTGATCCAGTCCCTCAGCTGGGATGACACATAGCATCCTCATGCTGTCATTCCTTCTGCATTTATTTGATGGAAATTTGCTATAAAATCACAACTTCCCCTCATCAGCTCTTTAGTTACCAAGGTCTTGTTCACATGGGAAGAACAGGATAAATGCTTGATTCTGTCCTAATTTCCGGTTTTTAGAACAATATGTCACTTTCCTAGCATTCTTCAAAGGTGACCAGTGACATTTGTTTTTGCTTTCCCCTCCTGAAATGACTTGTTTTAATGAAGCTCTTTAGTTTTATTTAAGGCGAGTTATGAGTCTGAGTAGATACAACAGTCATTTTCAAGGCTTCACTTTTTCTACCAAGGGGACCCTTGATCATTCATTCATTCAGCCATTAAAATATACATATTAAGCACATCGTTTGTAAGCTGCATATAGGGCCGAGGGAAGACAGATGTGGGCCTTGCACACAGAGCCCACAGACGGGCAGGGGATCGGAACACAAGTCCTTCCAGCCCTCTGCGATGGGGGTCATGCATCGAGGTGAAGCAGTCCAGAGGCCCTCCTCCCTGACTCATTGTCGGGGACGGTGGAAGGGCCGCTGGATGAGTTGTCCTGCCACCTCTGACCCTCCGGAATTGGGCCAGTGGGTCTGCATTGCACGTGAGCCGGAGGGGTTGTCAGGTCCCACTACTGAGCTCCTTCACGTAGAGGAAACCAAAGCCCCTATTGTGAGGGTCTTCCCAGCGTGGAGCCTGGGTGGGTGACCACTTTGCTGTCCCTCTCCTGCAGGAGGACTACCTCAGACTCCTCACCAAGTATGCAGAGGCTGAGAATACCATCGACCAGCTGCGTCTGGGAGCCAAGGTACCTGGCTGTGGGGGGGTGGGATGGGCCCCTGGAGAGAACACTTTTCTGTATGGAAAGGGGCCACGCCTCCTGAGACCTGCCTCCTGGGGAGTGGGACCCAGCCCTTCCTTCTGCTACCACAAGGTCACTCATTCTGTGACTTTGGCCAGAGATCTTCAGGCTGAGTCTCCTTTACCATTGATAACCTTGAATCTTAGAATCCAGGGTCCCCAGGGATTTCACTGGAAGCTCTCTCCGTCTAGGTGAACTCTGGGTTAAGATCACTTGGGCCCAATTCCTAAATCTATTACTGGTGAGCTGTGTGACCTTAAAGAAGTTACTTGGACTCTCTGAGCCTCAAGGAAGTAGCACAGAATTTCTTCTTAGCCCCTGGTGTTTGTTTCTTGGGTCTGATCCTTCCTGGTCTGATCCTTCCTGGTCTGATCCTTGCCTTTCTTCTTACCCACCCTTGACCACAGCCTCTCCCTCATCTTCTAACTGAATGCTGAGTGCGCGCCACGCGTGTGTCAGGGAGAGCATGGAGGGGGAGAGCCACCCACCCAAGCAGAGCTGGTGGCCATCTGCCCAGCCCCCACCCCAACTCGGGAGGAGGCTGTGGGACCTTCCCCTTTTCTGGGGCGAGGCAGGAAGTGAGACCTGTGGCAGCCCCTGTGGTTTCCTGCCCTCCCTCCTCTTGCCCCGGCAGGTTGCAGTGGGGGAGGGGGTGGGAGCTGAGGTGCAGAAATGCAGACCCCCCCCTCAGGATGCCCACGTGGGCCTGCCCCTGTCCTGCTCCAGGACCCTCCCCCTGCCACACGGCTGCAGTCGACCATCTAGAAGTGCTTCTCTGGCAGAGGCAGTCCTGAGGAGAAAAGGGAAGGGGCCCTGTCCTAGGAGCAGTGCCCTGTGTCCCCACACAGGCAGGCCCCTTCCCATCCCAGCCTCCTTGGGTGCATCTATGAAAGGGGGCTCATCACACCTTCCTCCTGGAAGCCCATGGGCTCTGCCTAGTATCTTATACCGCCTTGCAGCTCCGAACTGCCGGGCCAGACTCAGGGATGCAAGGGACAGGGGTGTTGGGTGGACAGTAGAGGGGCTGGGTGAGGCATCTTCTCCCAAGAATCCATATTCTCATGACTGCAGACTCCCAGTGGGTCCTCAGCTCCCTGACTTAAAGATTGGAGGTTTGGGGAATTGGGACCCCAGGAGAGGCAGAGGCTGCCAGAGTTCAATGTCAGGGCAGAGGCTCGAGGCATCTCCTCCTCTCCTTTCCTTTATTCCTCCTTTACTCATTAAGGGAGTGAGTCAGTCCAGGGAAAGCACAGACCTGGCACCTGGCAAGTTCTTCCTGGGGAGGCTGGCCAGGAAGTCCCCTGCATGGCCTGGGAGCATCACTGGATCTGGACTAGGTTGGGCAGGGAGCCAGGGCTGGTCCGAAGTCTCTGTCCGGCTCTGTTCTCTACACCAGCTCAGGGCCAAAGCTTCTGGTGATGTCACACATTCGATGCCCTGTTGCCACCTGCCACGTCCTTTGTCCCCCATCCCAGCCG
The DNA here is from genome assembly GCA_037038555.1 of Rhynchonycteris naso. NCBI lineage: Eukaryota > Metazoa > Chordata > Mammalia > Chiroptera > Emballonuridae > Rhynchonycteris > Rhynchonycteris naso. The sequence goes on from CM072996.1 coordinate 19,388,274, forward strand.
CTCTCAGCTGCCGGGGAGCTACTCCAGAAAGACTGCCTTTCCTAAAAATGTGTGTTCTGGAAATGTGTGCCCCTGGAAGAGGTGGGATGTGGTGGGGGGTCGGGCAAGGTCTCAGTGTTCAGAAGAACGGAAATGTTTCCTATACTCTCCACTCCCTCCCCTCACCCCATTTATAAAGCCCATTAGCATTCTAAAGGCTGTGAGAAACCATCTGTGCCAGTGCAGTCAGTTATTTAACCCAGTGCTTCCCACACTCACTGATTCACCCCTTTGCTGATTAGCCCCCCTGAGGGAGCTAGTCCAGGCTCAGGGAACATGTAGGATGCCCTGGCCCCAGGTGGGTGCCCACTGTGTTCTGGAAGACAGCTCAGTAGCTGCCCACAGCCTCCCTCAGCTCCCCACTCCAGGGCATCTGCACAAGCCTTAGACCCCTCTGCTCCAAGCTCCCTGACCCCTAAATCAGTGGGGCCTCATGCTGGAAGCTGCGTATCCCTGTTATTCCTGGGGCCTTCCCCGGACTGAGGCTGGGGGAGGGACAGGTAGGACAGGGGAGGACATGGAGGGCTGGGCTTCCCCAGATCTGGGTCACCCTGGGAGGAGAGGGTGCTGGCCAGCAAGGCCCCGAAGTTGGGTCTGAGCAGATGGCTGAGGGGATTATTAAAATCCAGCTTTGTTCTCATCAGAGGCTGGGTCTGAAAGAGGAAGAGGCAGCTGGAGGCAGGATTGGGGGGATGGGGAGGATGGGGGGCTTGCCCAAGCATCGATGACGACCATGCAGGGCCATTGTCCCTCACTTTGGAGCAGATTTTTCTGCCACCTCCAGGACGTGAGGAGCAGCTTAAGCAGGGAGAACTGCGTGCCTAGAGGCTAGGGGAGCTCCCTCCAGCGGCCCACCCTGAACTGCCCACTCCTGACCTTGGCCTGACACCTTGAGGAGGAGGGGGCACTGAGGCTCCACAGGGGAGTGGCTTTTCTAGGGACCTCCCTGGGGGGGGATGATCAATGGTGGTGATGATAGTGATGATGATGATGATGGTGATGATGTTGTTTATGCTGGTGATAGTCATGGTGATGGAGATTATAATGATGGTGGTAGTGGTGGTAATGATGATGGTGATGATGATGACGGTGATCCATGATGGTGATGATGATGATGGTGATCATGTGATCATGGTCGTGATCATGGTATTAGTGGAGATGAAGAATGTGAGCGTGGCGGCTGCTGTTTACTGAGCACTCACTTTGTGCACAGAGTTCGAGTCAGCTGCTCTGGGACCCGGAGGTGGACGTGAATCCCAGCTCTGCAGACCTCCCACACTAAGCAGGGTCAGCAAACTTCCTCTGCCGAGGGCCAGATAGTGAATGTTTTCACTTTTGTGGACCACACAATCTCTATGGTAACAACTCCACTCTGCAGTTGTAGCATGAGCAAACCATCCACAACACCTAAACATACGAGCGTGTCTGTGTTCACTAAAACCTTATTCACAAAAACAGTGTTGGCCAACCCTGCTCTAAACCACTCTATGGTACATGGGTCTCTGCTCATTCTGAGTTTCAAATGGTCTTCCCTGGCCGGCGGCCTGAGTCCAGACTGCTCTCCCACATGCTGGGCTATTTACCGTGCTAACTCCATCCTCAGTGATGGTAAGGTGCCACAACTTGGGGAGCAGTTCATTTACTTGTTGGTGTACTCATTCACTCAAGCCACCATTAACTGCTGATATTGTCATAGTGATAATTATTATTTGAAAGTTTTAATTAACAAATGTTATATCATGATAATATATATTTGCTTTGTTAAATATTATATTGATTATATTATTATGGTTATAGTATAAATTATTATTTAAAATATTATTTTAAAGTTATTAATTCAAAAAGCCATAGACTTTGGGGTCAAAGCCAGGTTATAATCCCAGCCCAAGCATTTATCAGCTGATTTTGAGTTAGTGACTTACCTTCTCTGAGTCTCAGTTTTCTCTTCTGTAAAATGGGGCTGATGGCCCCTGCCCAGCCTCCCTTGTGGAAATGCCATAGAGAATGAACTGGAAGCCCTTTGCCCAGTCTTTGGCTTCCCTCCCCAAGGGCTCCTCTAACAGGTGGCACTCATTATTCCCAGCATATTTGTTGAGTGCCTGAGTAGTGGTATGAACGAAGGTGAGGACTTTGGGTGGGATTATAACCCCAGTCCTGACTTGGGTCTGCCTGGGCCTCTCTCCCTGACAGGTGCACCTGTATTCGGACCCGCCCCAGCCAAGCCACAGCATCTATACAGGGACGGTGCCGCAGGGTACCAAAGTCTTGTCCTTCACCATCCCACAGCCCCATTCTGTGGAGCGGTGGCCGGGGCCCGCTGAGGCTCCCCAGGCCTCTGAGACCTCAGCCCAGGTCACCGAGACCTCAGGTGAGTCCAGGAGAGGCGACACAGCCGGAGGGCTCCTTCTGCCTGTGATTCTACTCTGGAGACACTTGGTTCACCCTGGGGTGGCACTGGCTCCAGTTCAGGGGAGGGAAGGATGTGAGACCCCTCTCTGGGCCCTTTGACTTGAAAAGGTCAAATGGAAATGTGGAAGGTATCCTGCTTTAAGCCAGAGCAGCCTGGGGGAAGCCCTCACTCTGCCCCTTAGCAGCTGGGTGATCTTGGGCGAGTTGCATGACAAAGATCACTGTCAGTGTGGAGCCCATCCCGGGGCCAGGGCCTGTGCTCAGCCTTGCCACACGTGGTTCAGTTAATCCCATGGCTGGGTACATGCTGGTGTTACCCACTGACAGTTTAAAGAAACTAAGAGTCAGAAAAGTCAGCACATGTGAAGGTCACACTGCTACATCTTTCTGAATGAGAGCCCACCCTATTAGCTGGGAGCCCCGAGGCCTGGCTTGGCTCCAGCTGTGTGATCGGGGCAGAGGCAGACCTTATTCTCTTCTGTAGATGGGCACAGCGCTGCCCAGCCTGCTGCTGTGGACCTGTGTGAGGATGGTGCGGTCGTGAGATGGCGGAGATACAACCTGGTGACAGGCCGTGGTTGTGGGGGGCGGCATCAGTCTCTCAGCCTCAGGAGGGACTGTTTTGGCTCTGGTGTTTAGTGGTTGCGTATTCCAGGGTGGTCAGCAGCTGGAGGAGGCCCAAGCCCCTCCTCTCCCTCCAGGGCGCCGGCCCCAGGGTGGCTGTCGGAGAACGCAGGCGTTGCCCAGGACCAGCCATCAGCAGAGCGGACCCAGGCACTGGCTTCTCAGGCCAGCCAGTTGCTGGCCAAGGTGAGTGGAACCCCAGCTTTGCTAGATGGGATGTAAGTCACTTGGAGAAAGCAGAGCCTCTGCTTGTTTAGACGAGAGGCTCTCTGTGACTTTCACTTGTCCCCACCTTGCCAGAGTCAACTTGATCGTGTTAAAAACATGAGCCTTTCCCTGGTTTTAGAGGCCACATGGCTCCAGCCTCCCCCTTGTCACCCAGTGCTAGGCTTACCTCCCTTTTTGTCACTGTGTCTCATCAAACTCTTTCTGTTGAGCTTGAAAATGTCGCCTGGTTCACCCCTAGGGGACGCTCTCAGCTCTAAGGATTCTGGAAGGGTGATAGAACCGCCATTTAGCCTTTCCTCTTCAGGATAAGTCACCCCACTTTCTTAGTTCATTTCATAACAGAAACCAGCTCTCAGTCACATTGCAAAAGGCCTTTATATTTTCATCAGACAGTCCAAATAACGGTGAATTGTTTGTAGGTCTGTTTATAACTATGCACTTGGTCTCGTTCCAAAAATGGCTTAGAAAATACATGCTTTATAACCACGTTGTACAAACGGAAGTGAGGAAACTGGGGCAAAGGGGAAGTAAGGGTAAAAAATAATAAATTTACCGGGTAAAGTGAGCAAATAAAGTGTTCTGTTGGATCTGAACACTACCAGATTCATATTTATTTGGCTTTGAGCTTTCTAGTTGTCAATGCAAGAAGAGAAACGGGGTAGCCCTGGCTGTGTGGTTCAGTGGCTAGAGCGTCATTCCGGCATGCCGAGGTCGTGGGTTTGATCCCCAGTCAGGGCATGTACGAGAAGCAATCAATGAGTACCCAACTAAATGGAACAACTAGGAGGAAAAACTCTCTCTCTCCCGTCCCCCTTCTCTCCTCCTCTCTTTCAAATCAATGGAAAAATATTTTTTAAAATTATAAAAAACGAAAAACAGGGAAATGGAATAGTTATATATGTCACCATGTTCAGAAAAACTTTTTTTCAGAGAAACGCTAGCATTTCTTTCTTTTTCCTCTTCTTCCTCCTCCTCTTCTTTGTCTTCTTTTTGGTAACAGCTTTATTGAGATATAATTCACTCATTTAAAATGAATGCTTCAGTGATTTTAGCTCTCTCCACAGTCCTGCCCCACCCACCACAATCCTTATTAGACCATCTCCATCAGCCAGGAAGAAACTCCAAGTCCATTCTCTATTCCCCTGCCCCTAGCCCCTGCTGGTTGCTCATCTACTTTCTGTCTCTATGGCTTTCCCTGTCCTGGACATTTTCGATAGAATTGTCCTTTTGCTTCTTTCACTTAGCATAATGTTTTCAGGCTCCTCCCTGATGCAATAGCATGAATGTTGCTACCAGTCTGGGTCCTGTAGCTGGAGAGACGTTTCCCTTTACCCTGCGTGTTGCAAACTGAAGCAAAGCCAAGGCCATCACACCGAGCCGGAGCTGGGGCAGCAGCTGACCCCTAATGATCCAGGGCTGTACTGTCTGATGCAGGAGCCACTGACCACGTGACTATTGCATGCTGGACCTATGGCCAGTACAAACTGAAGGTGTTCTGTAAGTGGAAAACATGCTGGTCGAGGACCCTGTGTGAAAAAAAGAATATAAAATATCTCATTGGTAATTTTTAAAATTGATTTTAGAGAGGAAGAGAGAGAGAGAGAAACACTGATTTGTTGTTCCACTTATTTATGTATGCATTTATTGGTTGATTCTTGAATGTGCCCTGACTGGGAATCAAACCCGCAACCTTGACATATCAAGACAACACAATAACCAAGTGAGCTACCTGGCTTATAAAATATATTGTTCAAATTAGTTCACCTGTTTCTACATTTTTAATATGGCTACTAGAAAATTTGAAATTACATATGTAGCTTTCATTACAGTTTTATTTTATGTTCTGTAGATTGTATAGTTGTATTATATAAATTTGTATGTTACTTTTCAACACTGATCTAGATAGAGCTTTTCCAGAAATGAACCCCAAATCATCTTTTGCCTTTTCTGGTAATTAAAATATGTCGTAAAGGTAATACCGTGTGCGCACGGTGAAGACAACCACACTGTACACAGGTGTACTCAGTGACAAGTCTTCTCCCCTTGCCATCCTGACCCATGCAGAAATGCTCAGCACAGACATATGCATTCATAGAAAGGGTCACAGAAGGATACGCTACCTTGACTTAATGTCCCAAGTTTGATATCTATTTCTAGGTAGGCAATCAATTCACTTTGTTCGAAGTTCGAAGGAAACAGAATAGAAAACCTCCCTCCCATCCCAGCCCTCCACCACCCAGTTCTCCCAGAAGCAGTTACTCTTTCAATTTCTTGCATCCTTATAGAGACAGTTTATTATATACAAGCAATTGTATTTACATTTTTCCTTTCTTACTCTCCACATGTTTTATAGAGAGGGTAGCGTATGAGAAACACTGCCCCGTACCTTTATTGGAGGCACTGACACATCAGAACATACACATGTGCCTTCCTCTTCTTGCTGTCTGCATACTATTCCCCTGATAGACATTTAAACTGGTCTCTCCCCAGCCGCGCCCCACCCCGACCATGCTGCAGTAGATACCCTGCCTCACATGTCTTCATGCATGTGAGTGAGCATGCTTTGCTGTCAATAAGTTCCTGGAGGCTCCCCTTTAATTTTCCCAAGGCTGCAGTGGCCGAGGTCAGTGGTGAAGTCTATTTCTGGCACATGCTTCTTCGTGCTTGGCAGAAAACCCACATTCCGGGGTGGGACCCAGCTCCTCGTGCCAAAGGGTGAATGGGGCCGAGTGCAGGAGTCTGCAGGCCGCGTCTTCCAGGGTCTGGACTAATGAAGCGCTTTCCTTCTCCTCCCAACGTCCAGGTGGAGTTCTTTGCGGACCTGATGCAGAGAGGGCGGCTGACGCCCCAGGATCAACTCAAGGTACCTCCCACTTTGGGGGGTGCCCTTAGAGCTGCCAGATAACAGCTCTGTCTCCCATCGCAGAGTCTTTGGAGCCTCATTTGCTGCAGGACAGGCCAGAGAATCCCAGACAGTCTCCTTGTAGAAGAAACAGCTTCCGCTTGGCTTTCCACGATAACGATCATTATATAGCAATAGTTACCGCTTCCTACTCAGTGTGACGGTGTGCCAGGCACCGTGGCAGGCATTTTCAGTTCACTATTCCATTCTCCCATCATAAAGACCCCAGTAAGGCAGGTACGGTCATCACCTCCATTGAACTGGGATGGAAGTGAACCCCAGAGACGCGACCTGAAGGCCACACAACTAATAGGCGTCAGAGCCTGGGCCCACTTCTCTTTGATTCCCAAGTCCAGGGTCGTAATCACGGCCCTGCATGGCTTCCCACCAATTATCCTGCTCTTGGCAACCAGAAAGAGACCTTTTCTTTTTTGTTTTCTGTATTATAATAGTAATTGCCAAAAAAATGGAAAATTGGGGGGTGGAGGGGATAGGGATGGGGAAGACCCCGTGATCTAACCATTATTGGCTTACTTCCTTTTGGACTTTGGTGTTTCTAGGTAACTGTTGTCATGTATAAAATTGAGGTTTCTGCTGCAGTCAGGGTCCCAGAGGAGCGGACGGAGTTCTCAAAGCTGGGAGTGTGGGGATCCGTGAAGAGGCAGTTAGCAGGCATGGGGCAACACTAGGGGCCTGACAAGGAACAGGGAAGCCCAGCGACTAACACCTGCCTAGAGCCCTTTCCTCCCGGGCCTCTCTCCTCTTGCCCTGTGACCTCTTGTTGGTGCCTCCCGCTGGACAGACCTCACGGGAAGCCAGCGAGTAGGGACCCCGTTCGTACTCGAGGCGCAGAACAGGGTGGGGAGAGGGAGGGACAGAGGGACAGATGCAACACCTGGTTTGTAGGAGCTGTTATGGCACAAGTAGTTCCTTCTGTTACTGTGTAGACATCACGTGTATTTTCTATTTACAAACGTGTGATAGATATATTATTTCATTGAGTGGATCATCAAGGACCTTGGAAATTAAAACCATTCATTTTCTTCCCCTCTGTCCTAATTCCTTCATTTGCAGGGAGTTGGGGACTGTGGGGACTAGCCTCTAGGTTGTCCTTGACTTCAGTCTGTCGTCAGCATAGAGTGAGTGGGATGGGATGATATTGAGCCAGAGATAATGGTCTCCCCTTCTGTAGTTTTAGCTGTGTGTTGGCTATTACCATGTTTACTGTGCGGGCTGAGCATAATGGTTAGGCCCATGAGCTCTGGAGCCTGAGTTCAAATTCTGCTTTGTATCCAGCTCACTCACTGTGACTATCACCAACTGAACCTCTCTGTGCCTGTTGCCTCCTCTTTCAATGACGATGATAATATACTCCTCTCATTAGGGTTATTTATGCGTAAGGTCAAATGAATGATGTGAAGTGTTTTAGCACAGCCTCCGTGCTCAGTAATGTTACTTATCATTATCAGTGGTGTGGTGCTAACATCGTCTGTCACGATAGTTTATAAGGAGTTGGGAAAAGATTGACTAAGATTCCTAAACCCACAGTGTTGTAAATCAAGAATGAAGACCCATGGTCTCTCGAGTACTAGGTCCTTATGGGGACACAGTGATAGCACATTTGACAGTATAACTGTCATAGAATGCTGGGGTTCTTCTAGATCTACCCAGGAAGGACCGGTGCCCTCGGGAGCTGGTGCCGAGGCCCCATGCCGTGCCTCTGCCCTGTTGGTCTAATGGCAGAGAGCTCGACCGGGGCAGGCAGGCCCCAGAGGCTCCCAGCCCCAGCCTCCCGGGGACCCAGCGGCCTTCGCAGCCCCAGGGTGAAGCCCATGGCCCTTCCGTGGGCTGTCTTACCCACTGTGTCTTCGGGTGCCGAGTTCACAGGGGCTGGGCGCTTAGGGCTTCCTCGCCTGGTGTGGTTTCAGGGCTTCCAGCGGCTAAAGGCTGCCCACTCGGCCCTGGAAGAAGAATACCTGAGGGCCTGCAGGGAGCAGCGCCTGGCTCAGCAGCTTGCCGACTCCATGGGGACGCCTGGGAAATTTGATCCTGGCAGGTACGTGCTGGGGAGGGAGGCCAGGGAAGACAGACGGGGCAGGCCCGTCCCCTCGGTCACCAGAAGGGTCACACTGCATCGTCGTTTATACACTAGGGGAGCAGGGAGAAGCCCTACCCTAATTAGCCACATGTAGAAATGGGTGAATATTGAAGGCTGAGATTTGTGTCCTTCCAGACTCACTGAAATGAGAAAGTGACCTTGGAGATAAGAGCTGGAACCCCTTGTTGGAGAACGGGGAAACTGAGGCCAGAGGGGGGAGGAATTTTCTCAAGGTCCTATGGTCTGTTGCTGGCAGAGGGGTACTCAGGCTGAGGCCTCCTGATCCCCAGGGGGGAGTAGACCTTCCGGGGACATCCTTGTGCATCTGCTCTGAAGCACTGCCTCCCAACATGCCTGCTGTGGCTGCCATCCCTCAGCCCCAATGCTGGTGCTTCCCCTTTCCAGGGAGCTGGAGGCAGAGATATTCCAGCTGGGCATTCGCCTGGAAGAACTGAAGGACCATATGGAACAGAACCATCAGGAGCCTGAGCGAGACGGGTTAGACTCGCCTCTGGACAGCCCGCTGGCCACGCCCTCCCCCCAGCCTGCGTGCCTGCTCTCCCCCTCGGGACAAGCCCACGTGCCCGCCTCCCGGAACCTCTGCCTTGAGGTATCTCTTTGCCCATTTATGTTGGTGTCTTCCTTCCTTCACTTCTTCATTAATTGACTTCTTTACTGTGTGTTTATGAAGTGTATACCAGATGCCAGGACCCAAGACACATGCTGGGAATTCAGTGGGAAACGAACAAATAGGTGGTTTCTCCCCTCACGGATTCTCTGTCTAGTTGAACTAATTCCAGTTACTCAGTTATCATTTTGATCAGCGCTCTGAAGGAGAATAATGGGGTTTATGCACGTAGATAGCAGGGTAACATAAACGAGTTTGGGGGGGTCAGACACACTTTCCTCGAGGAAGTAATGTTTGACTGAGATCAGAGAGTGAGCGGGAACTACCGGGTTTCTTCTACGCAGAAGATGAAACGCGGTCCAGCAGGGAAAACTCCAGCGTGCGGCTCAAGTATGGAATGTGAAGGGACAGTTGTCTGAGACTTGTGGTGGGAGGCAGGCAGGGTCACATCAGACATTTAGTCTGAAACTGCTAGGTTTTCCAACAGGACACGGCATCTAAGGATTTTCACAGGTAGGCCAGTCAGAGACGGGGAGGCAGCAGAGCAGATGGAAAGATGAGCATGAACTTGAGAGGTTTGGAAGGCTCATTTGACTGGCCTGGGAATACTGGAGGGGAGGGAGCCAAGGATACCCTCCAGGCTTCTAGCTTTTGGTAGTGGATGGATTTGGGACTGTTCCCCAAGACGGGAGACCCTGGACAGCGGCTGTACACGGAAGGGGCTTTGTGGAATTTCCTCCAGTCCACGTCGCAACCCATGAGAGAGATGATCACCATCTGCGTGTTGCAGTGGTCACTTGGGTGACAGTTGGGAGTCTCTGTGCTGCAGACATGTCTGCTGGGGATTGGAGCAGGAGAACGAGCGGCGTGTTAGGGGACGGGGCTGGGAGAGAGCTGGGCACTGACAGAAAATTTGCAACAGCTGACATCTAGGGCCCAATGATTTAAGGGACGTTCTCTTGCGCTGTGCTCTGCCCCAGAGGGTAGGAAAACTCACTGGTGCTATCTCATATACTTACTGGGCAAGCCTGAGTGTGGGAAGGGCTTCCATGCACCTGCAGTGAAGGTGTTTTGGGGACTGATGTCCATACTGGAATGGAGAGGGGTCAGGAGAGGTGCACCTGGCAGGAAATCTAGGTTCAAATCTCAGCTCCGCCCCTCACTTCTGTGTCAATTCGGGCAAATCATTTGTGCCTCAGAACGTGTCTGTAAAATGGGTTATAATAACTGTAGGGACTAGCGGGATTGTTGAAGGATGTCTGTACAGTGCCTGGCATGGAGGTGTCCAGCTGAAAGTAGTTAGTGTTGAGAATCATATGATCCGGTTCCTACGTTTTGCACATAATGTAAAAGGGTGGTGGAGTTGGTACGTCTAACCTGTTTCACTTTTCAACACCCAGCATGAGGTAGGTCCTTAAAAAGTAATGTTTAGGTATCTGCTGAGTCTCTGCCCCCTTCCTCTCTGGCCCCCAGCCCGATGCTGCTGACGCTGAGCCCTGTGCATTGCACGTGAACGAGGGAGCGAGCCCCGCCCGCAGTGAGGTGGAGGACAGGCCGCCGGGCCTTCCGGCCCCGCTCAGGCACAAGGCATTGCAGGTGGAGCGAGACTTCCATGGGCCCCTAGAGTGGTGAGTGTCCACCAGGAGGGAGCCAGTGTCTGACCCCACGGGCTGGATCTTCTTGGCTGTTGCAGCTGGGCAAAGGTCACGCCCCGTCTGTGTGTCCATCTGTAGGTACCTCAGTGTGAAGTCCCTCCCAGAAGCCATGAGGGCGGAGGAGGAGGAGGAGGAGAAGGAGAAGGAGGCGGCGGAGGAGGAAGAACAGGGCGGAACCCTGGAAGTTGACGGGCCCACTCCAGCTCGAGGGAAAGCAGAGACCCCCAGGCTTCCCTCAAGATGGCCCTCAGTGCCGGCTGAGAGGAGTTGCGGGAGCCCCCTCGAGTATGTACACGGAACCCCCCTCCACTTGTCCCGTGCCAACTGTGAAATGACAAGCGTGGTGACAGCTCTTCGCAATTTAGGCATGGCCTCCCTGGCCTGTAGCTCAGCGTCTCTGAGTGTGGAACGTACAACACCTAACGCACTTGAAATGACGCCGGGCTGCGTGGGCTATGATTTCAGGAAGGCAGTGGCGCTAACTAGCAACGTTCTCCTGGTTGCTCTCAGACCATCTCAGTCCATCGAGGGGAGAGTCTCAGCCAGTGCTGATACGTCTTTCTTGGTCTTCCTTTAGAGAGAGAGAGAGAGAGGCCTCAGGCCCAGAGCCGTTAGCAGGCGACAGGATCTGTCTGGACTGCAGTAATTGTGTTTTCATGTTCCTTGTATTTATTTTCAACGTTAGTGTGTCTTTGCAACACAAAATACTGGTCTTCTATTTATGACAGTGACATAAAGCCTTCTTGGGTAGGCTGAAGTTGTGGGAAGTGGATGAAATAGGGAAGATGGCATGCGTATTCCTGAAGCCTGGGGAACGCCGCTTGAACTCATTAGTTTCCGCACTATTTCCCCTGTGGTGTATTGGGTTCTATTGGCATTGTGTCTTACAGCTGAGAAAAGTGAGGTTCAGAGAGGGAAAGTGCCTTGCCCACGTCACACAGCTAGAAGGGGGCAGAGTCAGGGTAGGCATCCAGAGCTTGTACCCTGGACTGCTTGACTCCTGGGACAGGGCTGCCCAGCTTGTGCCAGGGTCTGACATCCTCTCCTCTGCCAGGGAGACTGTGGAGCAGATGTTGTCCACGAGACCAGCAGGCTTCCGTGCACCCGTGGCCAGAGATGGACACCTGCTAGGCCCGGGCAAGGCCAGGGCAGCTCCTTCAGTTCCTGGTAGGCCACCCCACTCTCAGGGCACCAAGTCCACGGCCTCCCACCAGAGCAGTCTGAGCAGCCTAGAGGGAAGTGGCAGCTCTGAGCACCTTCTGCAGAAGTCTCTACGCCGAGCTGCTGGTCCCCATCTGGAGGTAGGTGCCCATGGGGGTATAGGCTCAGAATCTCAAGCAGCTTTCTGCCTCTGGACCTTTGCTCACACCATTCCTTCTCAGAATGCCTGCCTCTGTCGCTGCTAGTCATAATCCTGCCCAACATACAAGGCTTATGTCCAATGCCACCTCTTTGCCTCAGCTTCCCCTGCCCCATCCTTCTGCCAGAGGCTCTCTCGTTCCTCCCCTGAGAGATTGTAGCCCTCTAAGAGCCTGCTTAGCAGAGCTCGGGGGCTTGTTCTAGACTCTGTGCCCTATTTGTGCCATTATAGCAGTGGTGTTTAAACTGTTACAGGGGTCACAGATTGCTATGGAAAGTGATTTATTCCCATAGAATAACACTATATGTGCATGTACACACACACACCATAGTCCTAATGAGCCCATAATAAGGAATCTGCACTAGACCATGAACTCACTGAGGGCAGGCACTTGGGTCTCTGTGGTCTCTGTGCCTTACACTTGAGACATGGTATGCAGGAGTTTTGATGGATGTGGTTTATCCTGATTCATTGAGCATTTCTACAGTCAGAAAGGCCCCAGGGCCCGGCCAGAAGGCAGGTGGAAATGAGCTCTCCTTCCTGTAATGGGACTGCTTTCTCCTCTTTCTGTTCCTCAGCTCAGGAACTCTGCAGGATCCCTCCCCAGGGGCCTGGCTCCCAGGCCTCAGGGAAAGGGGGTGTGTGTGCTCAGGGTCCTCTCGGGGAGTGGAGTCCCTGGTCTTGGCCTGGTGCTCATGCTGGGTGCTGAGGGCCTGAGGACCCTCACTCCCTGGGCCAGCCTCCCTGGTGCAGTCTATGCGCCTCTGGAGTGGGAGGCCCAGGCCAGGACTCGGGAAGGTCTTCCCAGTCACCTCAGGCACATTGTTCAGACTTTAAAGGGACACTGTCCTTTTCAGGAGTCGTGGATGGTGTCCCCCGAGACAGACAGTGGCTTTGTGGGCTCAGAAACCAGCAGAGTGTCGCCCCTCACCCAGACCCCAGAGCATCGGCTCTCCCACATCAGGTACCTCGGGGACCCTCACCATGGTCCTATCAGTGCCACGTACCCGGGATCGCCTGGGAATCGAAGTGCCTCCCCAACAATGGTCCCCTGCCCCACCTGACTGATAGAGGGAACTGAGGCTCAGAGAGGGAAGGTGACTTGCCCAGCACCGCTCAGCCAATTAGCGACAGACGGGGAGATAACGGAGTGAATGGTTATTGAATAAAACCGGGAGGGTGGCGCGAGGTGAGCAGAAGACGAGGACAGCAGGCGGTCAGGTGGCTACTTGGAGAGGGAAGAGACTGCTGGAAGCCAAAGGGAAGAGAGCGAGTGGAGGGGATGGGGGCGAAGGACGGAGTGACAGAGCCACCACGAAGAGGGACAGCCTCCAAAGCCAGGTGTTGGCCCTCAGGAGGCCCATGTGGCAACCCAGGGCTGCATGGTGAGAAAGGATTAGAAATGCTGTTTCTCTGTATATTTTCTTAAAGCAAAAGTGAGCTTTATAATTGTGCACAGGTGGGCAGGCATGTGAGGGGCTTGCAGTTTATAAAGAAATGCATGTGTAGTGGGGGTGTGTCCTCAGAAAGGCTCCTATACAGGGCGCACAGTCCTCTAGTAAGGTGGTCATTGGTTCAGGGTGTGGAGGGGCTCGGAGGCCGTGGCCTCTCTGTGTGACTTCAGCGTGTCTCTCCCTCCATGATCCTCCAGTACCCCAGGGACATTAGGCCAGCCCTTCACTGCTTCTGTGCCCCAGGATGCAGCCTCCCACCCCCAGGCCAGGGGTCTTCCGGTCCCCAGAAGAGCTGCGGAGCTCAGTGCACCCAGGACCCAAGCCCAGAAGCACCCGTCTACCCGGGGCAGTCATCTCCGGCAGAGGGCTCCCGGTTCCCGCCTGCAGCGGGCACAGCAAGCTGAGATGGGTGAGTGGACGTGCTGCATTGGCCAGGACCTGGGGCCGGGGCTGGCTGGATTGCCTGGATTAAATCAAACAAACAAAATACTCGCATTATTCTTTAGGATACAAAATAGCATATGGGTTCATTGTAGGAAAATTTGAAATTACAGATAAGGTGTTTCTCAAAGTGAACACAGACCAAGAAACTCAACTTGATCAGAGCCCCAGAACCCTTCAAGCCCCTTCCGGTCACTCCAGTTCCTCCCAGTGATAACATCTTGCAAAATTACAGGGCAACCCTGGCCAGGTAGCTGCGTTGATTAGAGAGTCATCCCAACACAGCAAGGCTGGGGTTGGATCCCCGGTCAGGGCACACACAAGAATCAACCAATGAATGCATAAATAAGTGGAGCAAATTGATGTTTGTTTCACTCTCTCTCTCTCTCTAAAGTCAATAAACAAAAAAATTACAGTGCAGTGTCACAACCAGATATTGAGGCGAACTCAGTCAGGAACCTGTCCACACCAGAGGACCCCTCACACCACCCCTTTATAGACACACCCACATCCCTCCTGCCTCCACCTTCTCCTTAGCTCCCGGTAACCGCTAATCTGCTCTCGGTGTCTATGATTTTGTCAGTCCCAGAATGTTGTATAAATGGAATTATATAATAGATAACCTTTGGGATTGGCTTTGTCACGTAGCATGCTTCTCTGGAGGTTTGTGTCAGTTGTCCCGTGCATTCGAGGTTTGTTCCCTTACACATTGCTGAGTAGTCTTCCATGGGCTCGTTGTTTTTAGTGCCTGAGCCAAATTAATGGTTCTTACCTGCTCATCCACCCCTTTGGAAGGGAAAGGTAGGAACACCCTCCCCTAGAGCATGCTCTCAGGCTAAGGTGTGACTGTGATTTCAGAGAGAGGTGCGGGCTCCAGAACAATGTGGTGAGATGCGTGACAGGCTCTGGGGAAGCCACCAGGGGAACAGAGCTCTTTGCAGGGGGCGGGTCCTGAGACTCGAATCTGATGCCAAAATAGTGGACTGTGAGGAGTGTCCTAATTACAAGTATCTCAGCAGGCCTCACATAGCACGCCCAAACCCCAGCAAAACCCCACATCTTCTGGTCGTTGGCCTCATCAGGAACTTCATTTGTGACCTCAGCCAGGCACCGTCTCTTTACCCCTCCTCCCCACATGGTTCCACCCATGCAAGTTTGCATACTGAGGGGCTTCTCCGTGTGAAGTCACCCACTTCAGTCTCCTTCTGCCTCCCTAGCTGTCCCTGGCTCGCAGTTGGAGGGGCAACAGCGGATATCTGAACAGCCGCACCCCAGCATGAGAGTCAGCCCGCCCTCCACCCCGGCCCCGGCCGTTGCTGCTCTGTCCCGTGGACCAACAGAGACCACCGCCACCCTCCTCACCAGAACGGCACGAGAGTAAGTCAGGTGCTTGGATACAGCAGGCTCCAGGTCACTGTCCAGACGAGAGTGAGGCCCGAGGGCGACAGGGGCTTGCTCAGCCTTCAGCCCCAGTGGAGGTTGTGCCGGGCCAGGCAGACGCAGCTGTCTCGCCCCCAGGCTGTTTCTGGGGGACCTCACTGCTCCCGACTTTGAAGACATGTCTCCAGTCAATGGGAAATGACCCGGAGGTTCACCTTTCAGGTGCTGAGACCTGTCTTCCTGGCCAGCACTTCCCCTTTCCAAGACAGGTCTGCACTAGCCAGGCGGACGGTTTCTGCTGTTTATGCGTCCATTGTACGAACTGAGAAGAGGCTGTAGAGACCAGTTTCAGTTTCCTCTTTGTTTTTTATCCAAGCACAGCGTTTCTACTCAGAAAGTTGTTCCCTGCTTGGTTAAGAAGAAATGGGAAATAGGTCGGTCAGTCCTCTTACCTCTCCTCTGAGTTGTGACCAGTGATCAATCACATGCCTCTGTCAGATTGGGGTGTCTGTCCAGAATCCCAGCATGCACTGGGAGACTGCTTTGCAGTAACCTCCCGAAGCCTCTGCAGCTCGTGCAATCACGGGCTGTCTGTTAAGTTGTCTATGTGTAAAATCAGGTCCCGCTGCTGGCGTTTGGCTTCCAGGACCGAGTTTAATAAGTGTACTCCTGCAGTCTCCCTGACATCGGCATAGGAATTAGAGGCTTACTGCCAACAGTATGCCAGGCTCTGGGAATACAATAGTGGATAAGACACTGTCCTTAGCCTTATAAGGCTTACCATCTTGCAAGGTGGGCCAAGAAACAGGTGGTCACACCCCAAGTGTGATAAGTACAGTGATGTCAGAGGCTCAAAAGATTGTTGAAAACAGAGACAGAACATTTAGTTCAGTCAGAGGTTCAGGGAGGGCTTCCTGGAGGAAGTGGATCTTAGATGAGACCAGAAGAAGACACATGAAAGGGGATCACCAGCAGAGGGAACGGCACGTGTAAAGGTCTCGAGGTGAGATGGCACCATCACCTTCGAGGAGTCAATCATTCATTCTAGCCAGATCCTTGAGTGTGAGTGTGTTGAGCAATAAAGACAGCAAGGCTGGGGGAGACCTGGGAGAGATTTTGGAGGACCCCAAATGCCATGGTGAGAGGCTCAGAGGTATTGACTGAATATTTGTGAATGCATCAAGACTCCCCTGAGCACAGGGAGAGAGATCTTAAGCAGGGGAGGGGTGTGGTCAGTTTATGTTTTAGAAAGAATCTCTGGCTGCTACGAGGGTGGCATTGGAGGCTGGCAGACTGCTGAGAAGGTGGCCACACCCCGGAGAGAGGTGATGGGGCCAGTGGGGAGGGAAGGGCAAATGCATCTGAGAAGAGGGATTTAGGTGTTGGACCCACGGGACTTGGTAGTGGAACACTTTAGGGGGTGTTCAGGGAAGGAAAGGGTCTAGAATGACCAGTGTTTGGCCGGCCGTATGATGCTGATACAGAGCTGTGGAACCCAGGACGGGGAGAAAATTTGCAAGGAAAGATGAATTTTAAGTGCCAGGTCAGTCACTAAAGACGCCAGGGAAATTGACACTCTAATAGAAAGAAACCAGAGAGACTGACACTTAGTGGGTGTTCCAAGTCCCAGACCCTCGTTCAACGGCCTTTGGCCTGGGACAGGAAGCCAGAGCTTCCCTAGGTCCTGCGCCAGCACGGAGCCTCAGCCCTGCCTCCCAGGTGTTAACCGGTGACCGACTTCTCTCCTGAAGCCACCACCCTCACAGTTTGCCTTGGAAACTCCAACAAGCGTCTCCTTGGGGATTGCCAGGGGAACTGAGTCGCCCTTGGACACACACTGCACTGGGGCAGAGCTAGAGAAAGGCCTCCCGCTTCCCTGGCACACTCATCTGAGAGCTAGAGGTGGCGCCATGGGACACTCACCCACGAGTCCGGGAGCCACCAGGCAAGAGCTAACCCTGAGGGGAGCCCCCACCCTGGAACCTGGTCCGAAGCAATAGGTGGAGAGCCCGCATCAGCCTTGGGGATGGCCATGCCTAATGAACCAGACACCGAGACTCCTTTGGGGCTTGGGGGGTTGCCACAATGCCAGCGACACCCTCAGAAGGAGGCTAGAAAATCAGGGACTGGTTGGAGAGAAATACAAACAATATTTACTCCCTGGATGCCCATGGCTCACTGAGATACCTTCCAATAGGACGTGGTGCGTTTTGGGGGTTCACAGGGATCCCAAGAGCCCTTTACTCTGCTCCCTCTTGGAGCCTGGAGTCCCGTTCAGAAATGTTCCGAGAGCCTCTGTGAGGTGTAAGAGACTCGGGATGTGAGACGGAGGCCTGCTGTGTACCTGCGATCGGCTCACTCTGGCTGGGGAGGCAGATAGACAAGCATCTCCTACCAGGAGCAAAGAGATGGACTTAAACCACATAGGAAGCATTTGGGGGAACCCGGGAGGGAGGGGCCGAGTCAGGGCAGGGAGGGGCCGAGGCTGGGTGGGTGGACGGTTGGGATTTCTCTAGCCTGAAGCAGCCCAGGGGCCGGGGCAGGTCAGAATTCAGGTTTTAAAGGGAGCCTTTAGCCATCGCCTTCCATATTCTGCCCGCTCGTCTCTCTCCTGAGCACTGGCTGTCACTGGTTAGGAGCAGCAACTCGGGGCCCTGCATGTTAGGACAGGTGAACCTCAAAGAAACTTCTGCTTTGTTAACTGAATGTACTGAACTCGGAGAGGTTCCAGATGCATCTCAAGAAAAGTAGACACACAGGCAAGTCCTAGAACCGAGTAACAATGGAGTTGACCCTGTGCCTCCTAGGAAGTGACAAAGGCTGCCCCATCTGGCTTCGGGGGCGGCGGGGGTGGCTGCAGCTGCATTCACATGCATCTGTTCTTTGTTGCTGTCCCCACCCCACCCCAGCCAGGCCATCCGCCAGCTGCAAGAGGAGGTGTCCCGGCTCCGGCTCCGACTGGAGGACAGTCTGCACCAGCCGCCCCAGGGCAGCCCCACGCGACCAGCGTCCACCTTCAGCCGCCCCGCCCGGTCCCGGGACCGCGCAGCAGATTCCCCAGGCGTGTGGGGCTCCCACTATGGCAGGTGGGCGACCCCAAAACTCCTACCCCTGTGTCCCAGAGGCAGCCGCAGAAGGCAGACCTAGCTGGCCTTTGGCGCTCCACAGACAATGTGGACAGCCACACCACTTTCTCACCCCTTCACTCACTCATTCATTCTCACATTTTTTCATTGTTGGTGTGTGACAATATAGTAAACGTGTTAATAATAAGGTCTGACACAATGACTATCCCTGCACTCAACACCCCACTGAAGAGCTAGAATATTTTTAGGACTCTCACCCTCTTTTACTCAGTAGACTTTCATTCACATTGATAATTTACAACATTACAATCTTGAATGGTTCTCTGGGAGGGCATCAGGTTAGGGTTTTATGGATATTGTCCCACTAATCTTTCCAACAACCCTCTGAAGTAATTGCTCTTATTATCCCCATTTGACAGATGAGGAAACTGAGGGTCAGAGAGGCCCAGAGGCATTTTCTGTGATTCTCACTCCAGGGTCTTTGGTTTGGACTTCTGTGATCTCCTCCTCCCATTATAAGTATTTCTTTCTCTGGATTGGCCTTCTCACTGATCACCTTTAAAGGCTGCATGGAACCTCACCCAGTGACATCAGCTCTCTCTCTTTTGCTAGTAAGTCCACGGAGAGAATGTCCAGTGAATCTGGTGGTGCAGAGCAAGCTGTCCCCACAGGAAGGCGGCGAGCCAGGTCCTCCTCGGTGCCTCGGGAAGTGCCCCGACTGTCCTTGAGTAAGTGACTACCTGCCAGAGCTAATTTCTGGAGGCCACAGTCTAGGTGTGTGGGTTCAGCAGTCAGGGACCACGGCAACAGGCTTAGACAAAACTGGGAAAAGGCTCTTGTGTATCTGTTTTAGGCAGTTGTGGTGCTTTGAAGCACAGTGCACCTCCAATATAGCTACTGCATCTGTAAGGGCTTTGTGTGTGTATATGTATGTGTGTGTGTGTGTATATATATATACTGCTCACAAAAGTAGGGGATATTTTATCGCTTCATATTTATTTTGAAACATTTTTTAATTTCTGTGAGCAGTATACATCGTCTCGCTTAATCTTCACTGCAGGACAGATCCTGTTAAGGGCATTGTGTGTATGTGTGTGTAAATATACAATATATACACATCACCTTGCTTAATCTTCACTGCAGGACGGGTCCTGTTGTCCACATTCTGCAGATAAGGACACCCAGGCCCCAAAGTACAAGGGACTTGCCCACAGTAACACGGCTCTGGAATCAGTAGCTGCGTTCAGCCCCAGCTCACTCCTTCCTGGCTGTGTGACTCTGGCCGGGTTGTTTCCCTGTCCTGTGCAGTTAAAGGGACAGCTGACCATGCAGGAAAGATAGCATCTGCCTCCTGAATTGCTCTGTGGGTGCAGGACTCAGTGCACGCCAAGTGTCTAGACCAGCACTGAGCACACAGGAGGGGTCTGGAGGGGTCAGCTGCCTTCAGCTACTACGAAGGGCTGGATCTGGAATTAGATACACCTACTCCCAGAGCTGCGTGACACCCCACCATGCTCCTTCTCTTTCTACCCTAGGTTCCGAATCTGAGCCCACCTCCCCTCGGTTGTACTCTGAGAAGGGCAGGACCACCGAGGACAGCTCACAGGCAGCCCGGGACAAAGTGCGAGGAATGCGCAGTACCAAACGGCCAGACAGGGTCACCTTCCGCGGCCAATATACAGGTGGGCCAGAAGGGAGGGCTGGGGCGGGCAGTCCCCAGGGTGGTCTCCTCTGTCATGGGAAGCCCTTTCTGTTTAGCCATTCCAATAGTCTCATTTCTGAGTTCTGCGAGATGAGAAACTGCAGGGAGTGCTGCCTCTGAGTCTCGGGGCATTTGTTCCCGTTCATTCAGCACACTGTTGCCGGTTCTTCCCCTCTGGAGGGCCCACGCCTGGTTCTGGGGAAGCCCGTTCACCTGGTCAACCATAACGGGCTTTATGGAGTGCCTGCTGCTCATGGGAGCTGGGCGGCAGGGCGCACACTGAGTCATTTACTCCTGTCTGACCTCCAGGTCTGACTCCCCAGGAGGCCCCTCTGTCTTAGGAACTCGGGACCCAGCACCGAGTAAGATTTCAAAGTGCTTAACTTTAAAACAAATATGGATAGGGCTCCAACTTTCATAAAATTGACTGCCTAGCAAAGACAAGTAGCAAACAAGTCTTTACAGTCAGTGGGTACATTATTACGGTAAGTAAATTACAGACACGGCTGGCACCCACACCTCACTCACTGGGAAGGAGTGTGGTTAACCTCGGATCCGTGCGGCTAAGCATTGGGGACAAGGCAGGAAACGAGACACATATCCTGCCCCAGGAGAGTGGGGGACAGAGGCCAAGGAGTCAGAAGTGAGAGCAGCAGTGAGTCTGGGGACCCCAGTGCAACACGCAGAGTATAAAGTGGGAATCCCGCACGGCTGAGGACAGAAAAATGGTCAACAATGAGGCAACATTTAGAAGATCTCATCTGAGACTGAGGGATAGGTGGGTGAGGCAGGGGGTAGGTGAAGGCCTGAGAGTCTGTCCAGCTTCTAATACCATCGACCGCTGCCAGGAGCTGGGCAGCCTGCCCCGTGGACACGGCCCCATTCGGCCTCGCAGCAAGCCTAGGAGCCCTGCACTAGGACTGTCCCCAAACACCCTTTGGAGCACAGGGAGAAAACACCGCTGGCACCGGGCACAAGCTCCCATCCCAACCAGCCAATGGGATCCGGGCGGAGGGGCGGTGCTCTTTACCACCATGTATCACGTCTTCCCGGCTTGCTTTCAGATCCTAACCGCCTGGGTGTGTTGATTGCTCCATGTATGTCAAAGACTAAGCAGCTGGTACCCTAAACAGGGTCTGAGATGGAACAGGAGTCAGAGAGCTTACCATAAACAGGAAGATCAAGGTGTCTTTCTGTACCTGTGTATATGTACATACACACGTATTCATATATTCGTATTGACGCATATGGCACGTGTGTGTCCGCGTGCACAATAGAAAAATGGGAGACAGAGACTGTGCAACCATTTGGAGGGAGGGGAGAGAGGCCATTCTACTAAGTCCCCTGAGCTCTGCATCCGTGCCTAGCTGACGCTGACCGTGCTGTGTTCGTTCCCAGGCCAGGAGTACCATGTTCTGACCCCCAAGGTTGTTTCAAGAGGCGATAGCACCGTCTCCTGTCCCCACTGCCAGCCCATTAGGACCCAGGACGCAGGTAAGGGATGGACGCGATCAGGGCAGTGAGGCTGCAGCTTCTCTCTGGGGAGGGTACTGCTGGGCCAGGCATGGGCCTGCCCGGAGCTTGCAGAGGGTAAAGGTACAGACAAGGGAACGGGATTTTTCTGCGATTCTCAGGCGTCCCAGCACGGCCTGCTCCTCCCCCTGGTGCTGCAGGTGCTGCTGCCTAAAGCCCCCCTTCTGACCCTGACATGGAGAAACCATGGATAGCATTTGAGAAGTGCTTGAAGGGTCCTACTAGGAGGGTGCTGGGCAGCAGCGTTCACATCTCTCCCCTCCAACCTCCCTCCACTCCTCATCCTTTCCCCCAAACCCAGCAGGGAGAGCAGTGGCCTGAGAATACGGGCACCTGTTTCTAGTCTCAGTTCTGCTGTGTGATCTTAGGCAAGTTCCTTAACTTCTCTGAGCCTCAGGTTCCACATCCATAATGAAAGGGTTGGAGATGGGCCCTGGGCCCTTTCAAGCAATGGTGCCGGTAATGACGGGGCTGTTGTGTGTTAAGCCCCTGCGATGTACGGGGCGTCTTGCTGAGGGTTTTCTAGACATTGATCCTCGCAATTCTATGAAGTAGGTTTTTGGGTTTTTTTTAATTTTTTTTTTTTTTATCTATGAAGTAGGTTTTGCCCACTTTATTATTATGCCCATTTTATGAGTGAGGAAGCTAGGTTCAGAGAGGCCAAGTAACTTGCCCAATGGCATATAGCTTACAAGTGGTAGAGCCAGGATTTGAACCCAGGTCTTTGTGGCTCCAGAGCCCCGGCACTTCACTATGTCCTTCTGCCTTTGTGAGCATTCTAATAATCCTCGCCATTTGTTCATTTGTTCGTTCGTTTCTTTGTTCACTCAATCACCACCTTCCCATACCGGGCCCTGAGCCCCGTCCCTAGGAAACTCAGCTAAGCCGACAGTGACACAGTGGAGTGGGCAGAGCTGGGTGGAGGAGCACAGGGTGCGCTAGGGTACACATGTCTCAGTCTGCTGGGTGGGAGGGTTTCCCAGAGGGGGTGATGGCCGAGGCGAGGCCTGAAGGACAAGTGAACTAGCTCTGGAACTGCCCCAGGGTGGCATCAAGGATTTGTTTGGGGGGAAACAAAGCTGCCCACTCTCCTTACAACTCGCCAAGTTCAGGCTTCTTCATAGTCCCAGGTTCCTGACCCCTCCAGTGCCCGGGACCACTGTGGGCCACTCCCACATGGAGAACAGGCCTGTCTCACTGTGGAGGAAGGACCATAGGTGCAGGGCTGCAGTCAGCTGAGCTGGGCTTGGGGTCAGACACAGGACCACTGACCACTTCCCAGCCCTGAGAACATGGCCAATTATTCAATCACTCAGAGCCTCAGCTTTCCCCTCTGTAAAGTGGGGGAGTGATGATAGTGGCCAGTCCTGTGTCTTTATTGGATTTGATAAAATAACGTATGAAGGCCCTGAGCAGAGGGGATGGCTCATTAAATGTGGATTCATTGTCATGGTTGCCATCGGTACTATTGTCACCCAGAAAGGCAGTTTGTCTCCTCTGCACGGTCCCTGAGGGGAGCTCTGTGCCTCATGAGGGCAGCTTGGGAGGCGCCAGGCCTGATGATTCAGACACAGTTCTCTCCTGACCTCTTTCCCACTTCCAGACGCTGCTGTCACCAGGGACCCACTGGGACCGTCTCCCACTGATGCCCTGCGATGTCCTCTGTGTGGTCGGGCTGGGTCCTCCCCCAAGGAGGATGGTCCCAACACAGCCACCTCTGGTAAGAACAAATGCTCAGTCTCTTCCCTCGGGCCTCCTTGATTGCGGTTTGGGGCCCGGGTCGGGTCAGCAGGGTGGCTGCTCCCCCCAGTCTAGCCTGGGGTACTCTGGACAGAGGCTCTACTTCCCCAATCTTGGCCCTCCCAGCGTGGCCAGCCGTGTCCAGCTCTAACAGGGAGGGCCCTGGGCAGACTCTGTGTTCTCTGCTAGATCTCCCCAAGTGGTCAGACTGTGTCTCTGGTGTCCTTCCCTGACAGGGGCAGAAAAGGCCACCACGAGGAGGAACGCACCTTCAACTTCCAGCCCCAAGCACAGGAGCAAACGGGTGGGGTCGCCGCCCCGGCCACCCGCTGGACTGTGGTATCTGGCTGCCATGCCTTCGGTACCGGCCCCTCCGGCTTTTGCCTACGTGTCCTCGGTTCCCGTCGTGCCTTACCCGTCCGCCACTGTGTAAGAACCCTCCATCCCGACCCTCACAGCCTCTCTGCCTGAACTGCTTAGTCATCATTCAGACCTGTGTCAGGCAGCTGAGAACCTGGGCGTCATGAACTCTTGTTTTCTCCCTCGTGTATCACGTGCAGAACAAGTCTGACACTCCTAGAGTCAGTCAGCGAACCCTGGATGCTCCCTGTGTACTAAAGGGGGGGAGTGCTCAGCCCTGGGGACCCAGCAGTGAAGGAGCCTGGCACAGATTCTGCCTTCCAGAAGCTTCCAGCCTCGTGGGGGTCTAGAACCCTAGTCTACTTGCAATTCCCTGGGAGCCTTCTCAGTGAGCGAGTAATGCACACTCACTTTGAAAACAGACTTTTTCCGAACAGTTTTAGATGTATAGAGACATTGAGCAGGTCAGGTTCCCATGTATGCCACCCAGGACCGACACCTTTAGCCGTCACGTGGCTCCCCGTGCCTGGGGCAGCGTCTCGGACCTGCCTTGTTTCTGACGGCCTGGTCGGCTGTGAGGATGGTGGGGTGGGCACTGACTGAACATGGACTGTGACGTCACAGCCAAGACAGAAAAGACATTAGCAGTCGAGGCAGAAGTGAGTCCGAGCTGCACGGAAATCCTGTCTGTCTGCCACTTCTTAGCTCTGTGACCTTGGTCAAGCCACTTTATTTCGGAGCCTCAATTTCCCTGTCTATTAGAAGCAGTCATCATCTCCATCCTGTGCACATGTGTGAGGGGTGGATGAGGCCCGTGGCAAGAACCACGTAGGATGTTTGTGGAGTCTGGAGTTAAGTGTCCGCACATGCTTATCGCTGAATAAGCGGCAGCTTCATCATCATGGCAATGTCATGTCCTTAGGAAGGACAATGAGAAAGTGGCTTCAACATGACAGGATCATTCAGGGGGAAAGGCCTGGAGCAGGGGTCCCCAAACTTTTTACACAAGGGGCCAGTTCACTGTCCCTCAGACCGTTGGAGGGCCGCCACATACACTGACCACCAATGAAAGAGGTGCCCCTTCCGGAAGTGCGGCGGGGGCCGGATAAATGGCCTCAGGTGGCCGCAATTTCGCCTGCGGGCCATAGTTTGGGGACCTCTGGCCTGGAGCCTGCACTTAGGAGACTTGTCTTTTTGTTTTTCTATCCTGACCTTTATCACCAAGCTCCATACCTCAGTTTCCCTGGGGTAAAATGAGTCGGTTGGGACTCTTCTTCAGTGACTTTTCATCAGAAGCCTGTGTCTGCGGGCAGTGAGGGTCCTGAGCCCCTGTGAGGCTGGCGCCTGGTGGGGACAGAGGCCCGAGGCACCATTGAGCCCCCCCCCCCAGGCTCTGGCATGCTGTGCAGCTGCTTCCAGCCTTCCCAGCTGTCTGAGCAAGTCGTTAAGGGACGTTCGCTCCGCAGCTGTGAGAGGCCTACTGCGTGCTCAGGCCTCTGGTAGGGGTGGAGGCACCTGCCCCTGCTCCCACTCATTGGGCAGGGTAGGTTTCACCTGGAGTCTGTGGCCCAGGATAAACTGAGTGGCCCTGTAACCAAGGGGGTCTCTATTTCTGTGGCTGTTCCATAGCCGTCCAGGCTCAGACTTGTGGCCAGAACTAACCAGGTTGCTGTCCCCAGGCTTGGACGGGCCGTGAGGAAGGAGAAAGGCCCTGGGCTTTAATGCCTGACAGACCTAACCGGCAGTGGCCATGTGCAGCACACAGCTAGCTTTCTTTGTTCCTCAGTGATGTGGATTGTGGTAAGGATTAGATGAACTAATGCACAGGCAGCTCCTACTACATAGAGGTTGGCCAGTAACCGTAGCGCTTCTAATGAGGCTTGTGCACGCCTTAGAAAGCTGAATGGGGCTGTGCTGCCACCTGGTGGTCGGCTGCTATATAGCCCCTGCACCAGAGGCTT
This sequence comes from Rhynchonycteris naso, assembly GCA_037038555.1. Taxonomy (NCBI): domain Eukaryota; kingdom Metazoa; phylum Chordata; class Mammalia; order Chiroptera; family Emballonuridae; genus Rhynchonycteris; species Rhynchonycteris naso. The sequence goes on from CM072996.1 coordinate 19,413,874, forward strand.
TCTGGCCAGCGGGGTTGGTTAGGTTTTGTTTTTATAGCTTCAGTCCTTGGGGAAGTTTTGGGTGATGCTCAGGACAGGTTATCACATTATCAGAGGGTAAGGGTGTCTATGGCCATACAACCCTGAACGCGCCCGATCTCGTCTGATCAGAGGGGAAGGGTATGTGGGAACCAGCAATTACATCCAATAGTCCCTGAAGGGGGGAATTGGATTCAAGAAGCTCATTTATTGTTCATTAGGTTCAGGTGATATGTGTGGGCATCTAGCAGGTACTAATTAGCTCTGAATGTGAATTCAGCCCTGGCCCTGCCAGCTCTCTGGCCTGGGGCCTCCCTAGCTGACATTTACAGAGTCAGGTGGTCGGGCTGTTTACAGAGCTTTTTACCTGACTTTTCCCACTGGCCCTACCCTGGGAGGTGTTTCGGTGAGGAGGAGCCCAGAGCCCATAAAAGGTGAAGTAGCCTGGCCAGGGTCCTGCAGCCAGGCAAGTGGATCGGGGAAGCCTCCTGCATCACCTAGCTTCCCTGAACTTCAGTTTGCTCCTCTGTGAAGTAAGCATAACAGAACTGACCAATCAATGAGATGGTGTGATAACACACCTCTCTACCTCAGAGCCTGGCACATGGGTTCCAAAGGTGAGGCCCCAGGCCCTGGGCGAGGCACTCTTTTAAGTGTTTGGGGAGCTGTCGGACTGTTTCCAAAGTGCCTGCAGCATTTTAGAGCAGCTTACGAGAGTTCTAATCTCCCCACACCCCCAACAATCATTACTGCCTGACTTGAGGCACCCCCATGCGTGTGAAGTGTGTGAAGCAGCATCTCGTGTGGTTTTGGTTTGAATCTCCCCGATGACTGATCATGTCGAGTATCTTTTCAGTGCCGATTGGCCACTTAGAGGTCTTCAGAGAGTCTATTCAGTCCCTAGCAGGGCCCTTTGTACACGGCACAATAACGCAAGTGAGGAAGCGGGGGGCCGGGAATATGACTAGCGTTTATAGAGTGCCAGCGAAGGGCTCAGCCCGAGCCCGCCTACACGCACCGCTTTATCGGGTGAAATGCTGCTTTAGCCCCTCTCACCACTCACTTTCCCCCAGCGCAGGGGCCACACCCTCCTTGTTCGTGCCCACTGGCGTTAGGTGAAGGCAGCAGTCACTTCTCAGGGAAACTGCTTTGTCCCGTCTCGTCAGTCCCTTTTCCTTTTTGTTTTGTTTTTTTGCAAGAGACAGGAGACGAGAAGCATCAACTCATAGATGCGGCACTTTAGTTGTTTGTCGATTCTTTCTCATATGTGCCCTGACTGGGGGACTCCAGCCAAGCTGGTGACCCCTTGCTCAAGTCAGTGACCTTGAGCTTTAAGCCGGCAACCTTAGGGTTTCGAACCTGGGTCCTCAGTGTTCCAGGTTGACGCTCTGTCCACTGCGCCCCACCTAGTCAGGCTTTTTTAAAATTTCTTTTAAATTGACTTTAGAGAAAGGAGAGAGAGAGAGAGAGAGAGAAAATAGGGGAGAGAGAGGAGCGGGAAGCATCAACTTGTAGTAGTTACTCCTTGTCTGCCCCTTGACTGGGCAAACCCAGGGTTTTGAACTAGCAACTTCAGCGTTCCAGATCAATACTTGTATCCTCTGCGCCACGACAGGTCAGGCTCCCCAAAATATTAAAACGACACCGTGTTGCTGCAGGCCCAGGCTGGGGAGGACCCCTTCCCACTGCTACCCTCAATAAAACCAGACTGTGCCGCTTGTAAGGCCGATGGCCAAGGTCAGGCAGGTTCACACTGGCTTCGGGAAGACAGTAGAGGAACTGCGGAGCGGGCCATCCCCGTTTGCTCACAGAGACGGGCAAATGAAAAGGAAAACTGCTTTCACAGCGGAGGGCGAAGGGTCAGGAACACCGTCCCTCACAGTGGCACCAGGACCTAGGAAGCCCAGCAGTACGCGGGAACCGCCCATAGCTTTTTTTTTTTTTTTTTTTCCCACCCATAGCTTTTTATAGACTAAATGCCTCTCTGCCACAGGCTCACACACTAATCATGCAAAGTGTTTGCAGCCGGACAACGAGCGAGCAAGCCTAACCACAGCTGTTTTCCCAACAGCCGCTCCTGCAGAAGCCTAACTGCCATGACTGTCCAGTGTTCCACACTGGCAGTGGGACGCCCTGTTATCTCTCCGATGAAGGGTGTTTGTTTGCTCCCGAGCCTGGGTGATCCCGGTCTCTCCCAGATCTGGCTCTCAGATTAGAAGCTCTGAGAAGGTGACAGGGTCTGTGTTATGCATTCCCTGTTGTATCCCCATGGCCTAGCACAAAGGCTGGCACACGGCACACGAACCACAAATATCTGTGAAATGAATGGGTAGGTGAACCAGCCAGTTCTGAGTACCTGTTCTGGTTTAGGCATTCCTGTTCATCTTCATTCTTCCAACACGTCCCTCAAAACAGGTGTTTATTCCCATTTCAGAGGGGGAGGCACTAAGACCCAGAGAGGAGGGCCTCGGCACCAGCCCTGTCCGTGGGTAATGACACACTCACCTGTCTCCTCAGGTTCTATGCACCTCCAGGAGGACCTACCTCAGCCCCTTCCGCCCGCCCAGCTGTTGAGCGGCCCCCAGCAGCCTCCTCTCGACCCACTGGACGACACCGGCACTCCATCCAGCTGGATCTGGAGGACCTGGAGGAGCTCAACAGGGCCCTGAACCAAGCCGTCCAGGCGGCCAAGAGCATCCGCTCCACCACGAAGCACATGAGCCGTTCCCTGTCCGCCGACCTGCGCCAGGCCCGCAGCCTGCGGGGCTCCTGCCTCTTCTGACGGCACAGGGTTCAGAGACAGATGGCGGACAGCCGGGCAGGCAGCCTACTGCTGTCTTTGCTGAGGACCCCTCACAAGGAGCTCTCCCTCCAGCACAGGACCGGCCTGCTCAATCTTGGTGTTTTCAAAACAGTACATGCCTGGTCATCAAGGGAAGTAACTTCCCTGGCACCAGCCCCTGAAGTTGGTACTGGGACCAAGGCTACTTTCTGTCCGGACGCAGTTTCTGGCAGTCTCCTGCACTTGTCCACCTCCAGCTAATAATATGTATTTTATATACAGATGGACAGATAATGCTTAGGCTGAGTTTACCTGGGCTTGGATCCTCCTTAGGAAGCCAGATAAGAAGGCACGGGGCCAGGGTCTCCGGCACAAGCCTGCCTGTCCCCAACCATTTGGAAGGAGGCATGTCTGGAAAGATGTGGCTGGGGACCTTTCCCATGGTGGCCGATGGTGGGACACTTTGGGACCATGGGGATATCTTAGGCCCCAGGATCACACACACCCAGCTTTTCCATGGTCAGACCAGCCTTTCCTGGGGGCCTGCTGGGATAGCGATGCCCCAGGAAGCCGCCCACTGGCCCCTCTCAGTACCTCATTTTGAGACCCCCCACCCGGGCGCAGGGACCCCTGTGGAGTCCGGCTAGCGGCCAGCCACCTGCCAGGCCCCAGTCTATGGCCCGGTCTGCGGCCCCGGCGAGCCATCTCCTGCTCCCCCACCCCAAAGCCGCTCATACCTCAGCTTTTCTGCAATGTGTGCGCATCAGTGATATTTGTATATTTGAGGCATTTGAAAATTCTATTTTCGTTATGAGGGCAAATGAAGAAGAATAAATGTTGACCTTATAAAAAAGAAAAAGCAAAAATAATAACACCCAAAAGCACTCCCAGCATTGCCCTTATTTGTGGTGTGCGCCGCTGACTGTGGTTTCTAAAGTCAGTTTGGTGGAGTGGAATGTTGACAGGGAGCCGTCTGCCGGAGGACCTGTCGGGTGCACATTTCCAGACTCTTCCTGCCTCCCTCGGGTGGCTTTTTCTCCAGCTCTTTCCCTCTGCCTGTCTCAGAAATAGCGCTCTGGACTGGAGGGACCTGCATGGAGAGGCTGCCTGGGCAAGCCGCTTTTTATCGAGGCTGGAGACACAGCATATCGGTGTCTGCAAAACCTGAGACTGGACTCTCTTTCCAGTGCTCCTTTCAGTAGCAAACAGCAACAACAGCCTCCCCTTCCTGAGCACCTAGCAGACGCTGGTTCTTGAGCTTCTACTCAGCATGGGTACTCCACAGGGCACATGCCAGCATGCCAGCCTCCCACTGTGCCCCCCTTTACTGATGAGGAGTCTGGGGTTCCAGCAGGTTACCTGCTCAAACTGACGATGGCCTAACTGCAAAGTTTATACTCTTTGCTACTGATTTTCTTCCTAAATGTCCATGATTCCCCTTCCCCCTCGTCCCCTGGCTATTCCCATGGCCTTTTTATCAGTTGTCCCCACCTGTCTCATCTCACGTGCTTCTTTCTCCCCGGTCACCAGGGCCCATTTCTGTTTCATTTCTTAGCTACTCCTCAGGGTTGACAATGTCATCTTAGTGAAAATATAACTGAGATGCAAGGGGTTTCTCGTAGGATCTGAGCCACAGGGCCCACACCCTTCCGGCTGGTACGAGGCTGTCCCATAGATGTCAGGATGGGAGCGGGGAACCCAAGGTGGGGGCCCCAGGCAGCATCTCCAGCCACAGTGGCCTGGGTGCAGTGGCAGTTCCAGCTTTGAACAAAGGGCGCGGGAGCCTGGCTCTTCAGCGGGCGTCGGCCTGTGAACTGGGCTCCCACACCACTCTAGGTATTATCGTCTATCCTGGGATGTGTGCTGGGTAACATCACAAGAGGCTTTTCCAACCAGGGGCAGGGTCTTATCCAGTGGTCAACCAGGGCTCCCCTCAGGGCAGGCTTCAGCATGAATGAATGAATGAGCAAATGACAGCCACAGAAGCTTTACTGGTGTAACTGAGGGAAAGAACCGAGGTTCAAAGGGTGGTGGGTGGGGGGCTCAGGATAGGCCCCCTAAGTTCCCAAGGTCCTAATCTGATGCTGTGTCTGGCTTGGACCCCTCGCTTCCCTTCTTCCTTTCCTCGTCGTGTTGTTTCTCCAGCAGCTGACATCGGTCCTACAAGCAGCGGGAGACAAGCACAATGATGGGGGGACGGCAGGAGGCTCCTGAGGGGAGGCTGGGGTGCGTTCTGGACTGTGATCTCTGCCACGTCGAGCTGGGTGACCTTAGGCAAGGCATTTCCCTCTCTGAGCCTCAGCTTATTTACCTCTAAAGTGGGGGCTGGAGCCCTTAGGAGCAACGGGAGTTTACAGAGCTCTTACGACCTAGTCAACCCTTGTGTTGATCTGGATTTCTCACCACTGTTTTGTAGCTGATGTGACAAAGGCTCATAGTGGCCACATCCGAGGTCCCCCAGCCAGTAGATGGGCATGTCAGACTGTAGGCTAGGGAACCGACTTCAACCCCTATGTTTCAGGCCTTTTCCTGGGGTTCCCAGGAGTTTGTGGGGCATGGAAAAGGATCTGTGCCCCTGGTGGTCACAGGGGAGGACCTCAGATAGCAAGCAGATGGGGGCATTTGTATTTGAATAATCATGAAAATATGTGTATATTCAAAAAAGTGTAACCAGCTCATCAGCTTTGTGACTTTAAATATGGTTGCAGAGGACAAGGCCAAGTAAAGCCTTTCACTTAACGCAGGTTTGGGAAGTGTTGAAGTCGTTACACAGGTGATTCCCTATAAAGCCAAAAGTCGGGGTGGCGGTCCTGGACTGGCTGCCATTTGGGCGACACTGGGAACCACGACACCCTCTCATCGAGCCGTCTGAGAAGCCTGAGTGGGGCAGGCAGCTGTGACTAAGAATTGCCCACATGTGTGTCTTTCCCAAGTCCCCCCCCCCCATGACACCTTGGTTATGCTGTTCCCCTCCTGCTAGCCTTCCCCATCCTCCCTACCTGCTTTGCACGTCCTCCCTAATTTCCCAGGGTCGCCCCACCTGGGCTCTCGTCCACCCCCCCACCCCACCCCCGGGCCTCTGTGGAGCCCAGCTGTCCCTGCAGTGAGGCGGGCGCGTAAAAGCACAATCTGCCTCGCTGGGCAGCCTCTCTGACCCTCGGAGGTTGCCCACGACGGGAGCACCCTCAGGGGGGCCCCACCGCTTCTCTCGGCACTCGCCTTTTTCTCATCCGTGTACATGACTTCCGACTTGTCCATGCCCATGCACCTGAGGTCTTCATAGAACTGTTCCATCTGCTCCTGGGTCACCTCTGGCTTGTCAGCTGCAGGAGGGAGCAAGGGAACTGGTGAGGATTTTGGGGGGCCTGCTGCGTGGCCAGAGAGGGTTAGGGGTCTGGAGGCCTGACCCCAGGAGCAGGTGGTCCCGGGAGAAGCCTGAGTGGGGTGAGAGTTTGGGAGGGTGCTTACCATAGAAGGACAGCCCCATGTTCTGCTTGTCTCCCGGTGAAGCAGCAAGCATGAAGATCTTCAGGTCCTTGGGTAACATCAGGTAGGCAAAATGTTCTCTGCCATTCTCTGGAAGAGAAAGCCTCTGAGTGGGACTGTGGGGGCAGCATAACGGTTCCCTCCTCACAGGCGAGGAAATCTGGTGTGCCCAGGGCCACACAGCCGGTTGGTGAGGGCCAGGCGTTCACTGAGGCCTTGTGTCCCTGGCTCTTCCTGTGTGTTGGGCCCTGGGCTGAACACTTGCGTGTGTGAAATCAGTGTGAGCTGTGGTTGTCAGACCTTTTGTCCCCATTTTACAGGTGAGGGGAGCCTGGGGAGCCTTGGCGGTGTTGGTTCAATTCCATGGGCATTTGTGGGTTCCTACCATATGTGCCCTCTCCGGGGGGATGGTGGGGACATGAGCAAAGCCACTGCCTCCCCACCAACAGGCTGCTGCCCTTAGCTCCCAGAGGCAGGACTGGACACAACCTGGGGGTTGCATCTGAGTTCTAATTACAAGCTGCGTGACCTCAGAGAAACTAGTTACATCTCTGTTTCTCCATGTCTTTTTCTGATCGCTAGAAAGTCCTCCCAGGGTCGTTTATGAGTGTTTAGTGGGTTAATTTATGTAAAGCACTTCACACATAGTAAGAGCTCAGAAATGCTGGCAGTCATTACTGATTATTTCAGTGTGCAGGCGCTGGGCCCACGGAAGTATAAGAAGTGGGCCTCTCCTGTGCTCTCTATGCCCAACGCCCCCAGGGCCCCTCCTCTGGGCGGGTCCCTTCCCCATGGCAGCCCTCCCCTGAGAGCTCACCATATCTGGATAAGGTTCCATTTTCCCGATGGATCGTCAGGTATTCGGAAGTATAGTTGCACTGCTCCCCGCTGAAGCCACGTCGAAGGGAGGAGAAACAGAGGAAGACAGTCAGCAAGAAGAGGATGGTCATGGTCACTAAGGGGACACGTGGCGATTAGAATCAGCCCCCTCTACCATCACCCCCATTGCATGGATGAGAAGGGAGTGGAAGTCAGAAGCTGGGGCCAGGGCTGAGCGGGCACGTGGGGGTCTTACAAGGTCGTGTACTCTCTGAATGGAAACATGTCCTCCGTGTAGTTCGTGTCAAAGTAAAAGAAGGCTGCGTGGATGTCGCTAGCCATCTTCTTGTACTCGGGGTTGCGATAAGCCGAGGCGATATAAAACCACTTGCCAGAGAGCTGGGGAGAAGCCAGGAGCAGGTGATGGAGGCTGGGAGCCCTATCCTTGATAGTCAGCTGGGAGGAGATTCAGGCAGATCTCTCCATTTTGCAAATGAAGAGACTGAGGGCCCCAGTAAGGAGTGGGGCATGCAGGAGCTCACTCTAAGAATCAGGCATCACCCCACCCCTGGGGGCCCCTCCTTGCCCAGCGTAATATTGTCCCCTGCTGAGGGACTTTGCAATGAGGCTCTGAGTTTGGAGGCAAAGGAATGCCTCTGGAGGCTGGCCAAATTTTACCCCAGGACCCGGGAGAGAAAAGGGCAGAGTCAAGAGAAAGGGTTGACACAACCCATCAGGGGAAAGGGGAAAGGGAAAGCTGGCTGCCCACAATGCTCAAGGGCCCAGGCAGGAACCCACCTGGTCCAGGGTGGCATTGGTGATGGTCCCAGTGATATTGGTACATGTTGGGCTCTGGGCATCCAACAGAGGAAGAAGGCTCAAGACTGCGAGGGCCCAGGCCAGCGTCATGCCGAGACAGAGATGCACCTGGAATCAGGTGGTACTGGCCGTGAATGGTGCACCTAGCTACCTTTATAGTGAGCTGTGGGCGGAGCCCTGGGGACCCGGCGGGACACAATCCGGTGAGCTCTTGGTAAATGTCATGCACAGAACCTTCCCTCCTTTATCCAGTTCCTGTCCCACTGAGCGCCAAGACTTGAGAGGGACCTCGTCATAAATCAAATGCTGAAGGCAACTGAGCGTGTTTCGGGGCATAGGGGGCGATGGGGTGGGGGAAGGGCGTAGGAGTGGGGGCAGGGCAAACGTGGCTGCAGTTCCAGTTGAGTGTGGTAACAACTAGGAAAGAGCTAAAAGTCCAGAAGGGCCCCAGCCCAGTCCTGGAAATAGAGGCATTGCCAAACCAAAAGGTCAGGGCATTCAAGTTGAGTGTCTGTTTTCAGTAAATGTATTATTTGAACAATCTCCCAACATCTAAAATAGGAAATTATTCCTGTGTTGCCTTTACCCTCTGCTATTTAAACAGGGAGCTTGAAAAATAAATAAAGAAAGACAGGGAGCTTGCTTCTCTTTTCACTAGCATGCCCCCCCCTGGGCACATGGACCCCCCCACGGGTCCTAGGACAGTGACCAGCACTTAGTGGGCACACAGGAGATACTGTGGAATTACTAACTCTATGACCATATGCATTTCTCCATGACAGGGTCAACTCCTTATCCATACAAATAAATAAATAAATACTTTCAGAAAATATTGTTATGGCATGCTTGCAATTTTGTATTCTCATTCATTTGATATATTTTGAATAATTGTTCATGCTACAGTGTAGCTGATGGTTGTAATTTGAAAGCTTATATAAATTTACACTCAAGGTCCTAGATTATAATTTACTTAACATGTCCTTTCTTTATATTGCTGGCATTTCATTGTATTTTTTCCCGAGCTTCATTGAGATATAATTGCCTGTAGCCTTTTATAAGGTGCTATTTCCTCTGATGATGGGTGTTAGGAAGTGACCGAATTGCTTTCTAAAATTACCACAGCATTCCAGAGAAACTAAAGCATATGTCATATGGAAGGTTGTAGGGTCATTTAACCCTTTGAGTAGTGAGGTTTTTTTCATGTTCGCTGACCCCTGGGAGTATTTCTTTTTCTCAAAAAATGAAATTAGTTCCAGTTCCAGTTTTATTAACTTAAAGTCATGTTTGTTTGATAACCAATTTATGGAAACAAGAACATACATTTGCCTTTTTTAAATATTGCCTTACACATTTTAAAAATAAACCGATTGTACTCTGGATGGTCAGAAGGCACGAGGATGTACATGAACGTTCATACTACTCAAAGCGTTAAAATAGCCAAGAAAACTAGAAACAATTCAAATGTCAGCACAGAGAAATGGAAAAACAGATGGCAGGACCCATGTCGGCAGCACACGTACTAACACTGGACTGACACAGAGAAGGTTAGCAAGGCCCCCGAGCAAGGATGACACGCACATTTGCACATTTGTGAGGCATTTCATTTCTTTTTTTTTAATGTAGCATTTTAGTTAGCAATGAAAAGAAATGAATGAATGGTACAGGTAACAAGATGCATGAATTTCAGAAACATTCTGCTGAACAAAACAAGCCAGACTTGATAAAGCATATGTTGCATATTCTGCAGGGTTCAGGATGAGCCCCCCCAGGCTGTGCCAATCAGCAGATTATTTAAGAGAGAGGACCAGCTTCAGAAAGGGAGCTACCAGCCTAGATTGCTACAGTGCCCCTTCCACAGATACTGCTCTAGTCACCTCCCCTCTCGGACTGTTCCTGAGTTACATCCTTTTATAACAAAATTGGCCACCTAGGTAGTAAGCTGTTTTTCCCGAGTTCTGTGAGCTGTTCTTGCCAGTTGCCAAGCTCAAAGATAGGTTCAGTCAGAGGCACAGGTGACAACCTGGACTTGTGATTGGCCTCTGTGTGGAGACAGTCTTGCAGGACTAAGCCCTCAACCTGCGGGACCTGATGCCAACTCAGGTGAGTTTCAGGACTGAATCGGATGGTAGGACACCCAGCTGACATCTGCAGAGTCTGATCACCACCCATGTGGCTGGCCAGAGTATTGTTAGTAAAAAGAAATAAAATTTCTCCCTTCCAGTGAATAAATGGAGTGCCTCCCCCTGAAGAAGTGAGGTTCTCATCCTCTTCACTGTCATCAGGCTGCCCCTTAGGGGCCTCAGTCTCCTCCCAAAATGCCCCCAGCACTCACCCTGACAGTACAATTTTCTCCAACTTCTTAAGTTTCAAGGATGCATTAGTACCTCTGTGGACTGAGGTTCTGGGCAGCCCTACCTTGCCTGTCCCTTCATCTGACCCTGGCACAATGTCAAGAAAAGATTGACAAGAAAGAAAGAGACAGAAAAGCCATCACGCCAGTGTAGAGTGGTGGTGAGGTGTTTGCAGCTGTGTCACTGCCAGCTGTGTGACCTTGAGCAAGTTACTTAACTTCTCTGTGCCTCATTTTCCTACCTGTAAAATGGGGAAAATAATAGTGCCTATTTCACTGGATTGTTAGGAAGATTAAATCAGTTCACATTTGTACAATGCTTGTTAAATGAAATGAATTTGCTTCGAAGGGCCCTGTTATTTATAACCATCCCTATCAGTTTAATGACAAGCTGCGGTGGGAAGGAAAGATGGATTCTTGCATTCCATATCTACTTCACTGGCTACAAGTTACATCTCACTTCTACAGACATCAAAATGCAAAAATATGACTATGGTAGGAACAAGAAAATAGGATATTTCTCCCATGAGATTGATGAGGAAACAGATGGCGCAGTGAGCTGTGGTACACGGTGAAGACGGTGAAGTTCAGATCGCTGGGAAATGTACTCATTTGAAAGGACTCATTTGCTGAGAAAGCCACCTTATCACCTACTTCATCATTAAGGCCAGGGCTTGGCTCTGAGCCCAGTGACTAATTCATGGTCTTTCGCCTGAGCAGCCATGAAGAAGGTATTGACAGAGCAAACTGTCCTAGTTAGGAACTTTGTGTTTGGCTGAGGAAATACCCAGAAAGATGGTTTGCTTAAGTTCAAACCCTGTTTTGTGGTTTGGGTCATCTTATGTAACCTCTTTGGACTTCAGCTCCCTCAGCAGAAGAGCCAAGGTACAGACACGTGTCTCAGAGGGTTACGAATGGGCCAAAAACATGCCACGCCCACACGGCTCCCAGTTCAGTCAGTGCGCAAGAAATGCAGATGCTCTGATGGTGAACGGTGCTGTCGCTGGGTTGAACCATATGACACTGTGAGTTTTACAGGTTAGAAAAGCAGCCGATATCATTCGTTCTATGTCATATGGCTCACCCTACAATTACAAAACAATAGTTCTGTCTCTGATTGGCAAGCAGGGTCTGGCATAACATCCCCACTTTGCAAAGGGAGAGACTGAAAGCCCAGAGATAGGGAATGACCCATCCAAGGCCATGTCCCACTCAGGAAGCTTGAACTAGAATCACCTGCTAGCCTCTCCCCTTGCTGCCTGCCCCGGCCTTACTTTCCCAGCACCAGGCTGAAGGGCAGTGTGAGATGTGACTTTCCATGGCTGGGGTTTGATTCATTGTGGATAGAGCAAACACGGGCTGGCCTGGGCTTTCCCTTGGAGCTGACCGAGTCGGGGAGTTCACCCTGGCTCTTTCCTGACTGTCAGTTGTGCAACAGGAGGTTGGAAGCTGCAGGTGCTGCCCACCCGAGCAGAGCTGCCTTCTGCCCCCGACAACGTCCTACCTACCCCTGCTGGGAAGGAGCTGGCATTAACCGGCCGGCTTATGGGAGGCCCTCCTGGAATTCAGAGCAGCCGAGGGTGGCGTGCCACGGCTTTAACCTAGCACCTCCTTCTTTTCCCTCTGGCCCTTCTGCCTGACTCTCTTGCTCTCCCTTATCTTCAAAGCCACACAGATGCTGCTGACAGGTCTGGAGCCCTGGTGGTGGCTGAGACTTCTTTCCTGGCCTCCCTGCTCCGCCGGCTGCCTCCTGGGAAGCTCCACTCCAGCACCCCATTGCAACCTAACCCAATCGGCAAACCCAAACCCTGCTCTCCTGAGCAAGCCTGTGGCTCATCCCAGTCTCAGCCCGGCATCCCAGGACTTCCTGCACCCTTAGCACCACTTGAACTACTTCCTGCTCCCCTAATATGCAATGATACCTTCACCATCAGACCTTCAGAGATGCTGTTTCCACCGCCCCCCCCCATGCCCTTCCCCCTCCGGCTAACCTCCATTCATTCTCTCTCAGCTCAGCGTGGATGATTTATGTCATAATCAACTTACCTGAGCCATGGGGAACCCAGTAGTTCATTAAAGTGCTTGAGATGGTCATCAGCCTTTTCTCGCCTTTGGACACGCATGGAAACAACAGTTCTTCCCAGGTCCCCAGCCGGCCTGCCTCCAGACTAGAACTATACCAGTGGCTCTCTTGAGTCTCTAGCTTGCCAACACCATTAGCAGATCTCGGGACTTGCCAGCCGTCATATAATAAGTTTCTTTACACATACACCCCCCCACACACACACACACGCACGCACATCGTAGTGGTTCCATTTCTCTGGAGGCCCTGATGAATGAATGCAGCATTGCCACCTGCCTCTCCTCCCTTGCTGAACCTGCCTCAGCTATACACCCTTTTTGTTCCCCTTACTCCCTCACACCTGGCCCCTCACCCTTAACCACACAAGCTCCAACCCCTCCCTCTGCCTCCACCAGACTCAGAGCCTCCAGTGCACACTGCCAGGTCCGCCCATTACCCTGATGCGCATGCGCGGCTCAGTGCAGAGACAGGGTCGCTGCTGCGTGTGCGGGAGGCGAGCGAAGACCAGAGCTCCTTGGAGCAATCATTTAACAAGTTTGAGCGCCTTCGATGGGCTGTATTCTTTGGCTACAGCTGAGAACAAGTTCATGCCCTGCTCTCACAGAGCTTTCTACGGGGAAAACAGACATTAAAGTGACCTAGCTTTCCCTCTGCACAACGGGAGGCGTGATGGGACAGCGAGGCGAACTCTTTAGGATGACAGACCCCAGGAATGGGCCATTTGGTCTCAGTTTCATTTCTGATTGTCAAAGAAGTGAAAAGAATATTCCTACCTCATTTCTAAATTTGTTTGTTTGTTTGTTTTGTTTTCTTCCAATGTTGCAAAAGCACCAGATTTAGGAACTAGGGCAGGCCCGTGATGTCTGGGACTTGATTGACCAGGCATTCAGATCTCCAGGGAGGTTTTCTGGATGGCCGGCCCCATCAGGGTTTGTGACTCAGTAGATTTGGGAAGGGGCTGAAAATATGCATTTATCACCAGCTTCCAGGCACTGCTGGTTCTGCCCTTGAGAACCACCGGTCTAACGCACAGAACAGCAGCATCAACAGTCTTGGTCTGAATGGCAGCTTTGCCTCGACTTCACCAGGTTCAGGTGCCCTCTTGGCAATGGGAACGTGTCCCTGAGATGTGGGAGTCGCCAAGCCCTTTCAGACCACGAATCCTGGACTTCATGGAGGGCGCTCCTGGAGGCACAGAGGGCGGCAGCTCCCGGTGCTCACTGCTGGGGGGAGATGCCAGGGTGGGGAGGGTAAGAAGCAGAGGTGGGTTTAACGGTGGGTGCAATGTGCATGCGCCCTGGGCCTTGACTTCTGAAGGGCCCCACAAAACCCCAACTTTGAACATTTTCTAATGACACCAAGTTTGGTTTCATATGTGCAATTTTAACATTAACAGTACATAATATTTTTTATTTATTTAAGATTATGGTTAACATGTATTTTTATTTTCCCTGTCTCTTTTTTTTTAAGGGATCCAATATTTTCTTCTGCACCTGGGACCTCAACCAACCTTAATCTGCCTCTGGTAAGAAGACCCAGCTGCATGTAAACTGATGACCTAGAAACTTAGTTTATATATATATTTTTATTTTCATTCGTTTATTTATTTTAGTGCATGCATGAGAGGGAGGAAGGGAGATAGACAGACAGACAGGAAGGGAGAGAGCTGAGAAGCATCAACTCATAGTTGTGTCATGGTAGTTGTTCACTGACTGCTTCTCGTATGTGCTTTGACCAGGGCACTTCAGCCGAGCCGGTGACCTCTTGCTTAAGTCAGCAACCTTGGGCTCAAGCCAGCGACCATGGTATCATGTCAATGACCCCACACTCAAGTCAGTGACCCTGCGCTCAAGCTGGTAAATCCACACTCAAGCCAGTGACCTTGGGGTTTCAAATCTGGGTCCTCAGCATCCCAGGTCAGTGCTCTACCCACTGCACCACCACTGGTCAGGTTACAGCTAGTGTAAAAAACATATTATCCCAGGTATGAACTCAACTACCTTGTGATTTGTTCTTTCTCCTAGATGAGGACAGAAAAGTTCTGATTCATCCAAGGTCCTTGAGAAGGGCCAGGAGATTTGGGGTCCAGATCCAGCAGGTCTAAGTATACCTCAAATATTGAAGGGGACATACTTAAGCTAAAAATATACTTATCGTTAATCTGAAACTCAAGTTTATCTGGGTGTCCTATATTTTAGTTGCTAAATCTAGCTAACTCTATCTCCCAGATTCTCACTTCTTCCAAGGCAGGTGTTGTGGCTTCTCCCAAAAACCTCACAGATCAGAATTGCTCATATTGAAGCATAGTGCACAATTATCAAAGGAGAGGAAACAACCCAGTGTCCATCAGGGGATGAATAGATAAAGCAAATGTGTTCTGTCCACGTAACGGAATATTAGGCATGAGAAGGAATGATGTACCGATACATGCGAAATGAAAGAAGTCAGTTCCAAGAGATCGTATATTGTATGATTACACTTATAAGAAAGAATTATGGTCAGCAACGCCATAGGAAGAAAGCATATTCGTGGTTTTCCAGGGGCTTGGGCAGGGGGAATGGGAAGTGACTACTTCAGGGAAATAGAGGGGATTTTTTTGGTGGGGATGATAAAAGTGTTCGGGAACTAAAGAGTGGTGATGGCTGCACAACGCTGTGGGTGTACTAAAATATCACTGACAGCGAGTTTTACACTACATGTAATATTTTACATTAAAAATAAATAAAAGGACTTGCCATGTAAAACTCAACAGACCGCCTCCCTGTATATTATGGGGGAACCGGGTCTCCCAGAAAGCTATGTGGAAGTCCTAACCGCATTCCCTGGGGATGTGGGCTTTACTTGGAAATAGGGTCTTTGCAGAAGCCATCAAGTTAAGATGAGGTCCTTATCCAAAATTGACTGCTGTCCTTATAACACTGTGTGAATACAGAGACATGCAGGGAGAATGTCATGGGACCTCGGAGGCAGGGATCGAGGTGTCAAACAAGGCACGGGGCCACCTGGAGCTGGCCTAGGTCAGGGCCCTCCCCCAGGGGTGTCAGAGGGATGGTGGCCCGACCAGTATGTCTACTTCAAATTTCTAGCCTCTAGAACTCGGGGAGGATGCATTCTGGTTGTCCTAAGCTGGCAGGTTGGGGGTACTGTTAGAGCAGCCCTAAGAAACCGAGGCACTACAGAAAACCTGGGTGCCCTCATTTTAGTGCCACCCCCTCCCCATTAAGGTGCAGTTATGTCTCGCCCTGCACCCCCCCCCCTTCCCCGAAGGGAGAAGCAGGGCATCCCCTGAACATCTCCCCTCCCCCAGCCCTGCCAGAAGCCTCCCTCTGGGCTTTTCAAAGAAGCACGCAGCCACAGATCTGTCATTCCATTGCCTCAGTTTTAAATATTTATTTAAAATCCAGAAGGGAAAAGCAGAGACGGAACTCACTGGGGTTTTAACACACTGACATGTGGACAGAGACATCAAAGAGGACAGCAGAGAAACCCAAGAACGAGACAGAGGCCAGGTCGAGACTGACAGCGTGGGGATACCGCGTGCTGAGTTGAGGCCCGAATTGCTACAAAAATGCCCTTCTGTGGGTGCATCTGGGCTGGGGCCAGAGGGTGAGGGGTACGGGATGTGTCCGGTGGGAAGGGGGTCCACAGTGAGGTATTAAAGAATGCAGATCAAATCCAATTCCCAAAGAGACACAACTTCAGGGGAAGAAAAAAGAAAAAGACAAATAGACTTTCACATAAAATTTCCCCTTCTATAAAAATAATTTCATAGTTCAAATAACCTCAAATTCCAACCTGGGTGCTGACGGGTTCACGGATATAGGTAGGACAACTCGGGTGACACTGAACATCCCTCACGTGCTGAACTCTGAGGTTCCCACAGTCATTCTTTCTCCTCGGCCCGCATTTGCACTTGGCGCAGATGACACTGTGTGTCCATAGAATTTGATGGCAATGCAAAAACAAGCGTGATGACAGCATCTCCAACGTACAAGCTCCTGGAAGGGAGGGCCGTAGTGGACGATGGTTTGTGGCTTCGTGAGATGGTTCCGTGCCTGTATCCCATCTCCAAGGTCAGCCCTGAGCCCTGACCCACTGCTGCTTCTGTAACTGGTTTTCTTCAAGGTCAAGGCTTCTCCCAGGACTCTCCAGTCTAGATGGCCCCCTCCAAGCCAAACTCCCCTCCAGAATCATGAAGGGCCAAGTCAAAATCCCTCACGTGCAGGCCTCCCCTGCCTTAAGAGGACAAACATTTCAACGTCCATAAGTTAAAAGGTAAATCTTACTGCTTCTATTTCTGGCAGGTGTTTTATTTGTGTGTGTTTTTTTTAATTTTTGCTTTGCTTTTTTTTTTTTTTTCCTTTTTCCTTTCCCCTTCCCCCACCTGCTCTCCTTAGCAGATAACCTGATGAGCACAAGGGTGACATTAGGAAAATTAGAAAGTTCCCCAAACTTTTGGAGGAGAGAGGAAAATGTGGACGCTCGCCCACATCGAAATATTTCTTCAAAGTCTGTGGCAAAAATGGTAGCACCTTCAGAATCTTAAATAGGGGTTTGTTTTGTTTTGCTCCTTTAAAAAAAAAATCACATACATGAAGAGACAATTGTGAGCACCAGCGATTTCACAGTGGGAGGTAGCAAACGTGGGCGTCCCTCAGCCTCAAGGGTCTCCACTCCCTCGGCCTCCTTTGCTCCCCACCCCGCTGCTCTTTCTCACCGTCTTCACCTCTTCCCCAGGTGAAAAAAAAAAAAATAGGAACGCACCTTCTTTGAGTCTGTTTAAATAAAATAGATATAGTTCTTTCTTTCCTTTACTCCTTTTTTCATGCCTCCTCTCTAATATTGCACATCATAGCTCCCTGGCCGGAGCCAGCTGCCTCCCTGCCCTCAAGCAGGCCGAAGGGCAGGAAGCTGGGGAGGAACAGGGTGCCGCAGAGCGGGGAGACAGGCCACGGGGCTCAGGCGGGTTGCAGAGCCAGCTTGCTCCGGCTGGCTCTTCGGTGGGTTTTCGGAGCTGTGCTGGTATCACCCTGTTCCCTGCTGCCTCCCCCCACCCCCGACCAGCCACTTCTACGGGGCGGGGCGAACAACATCTGGGGCCTGCCCTAGGATCCTCCAGCAGGTGAGCTGCCCCGCCTGGGCCCACCTGCCCTAAGTGCCCTCCCTGTGCTGCCTCCTTTTCCTCCTCCTCCTCTTCCCTCCGCCTCAAGGCCTAGAGGAGCCAGGAGGTCAGAGGTCAGAGGAAGCACGCAGGTCCCACTTCCAGGCGGTACCGCTTCCCTGATGAGGCAGGAGGGAGGTTGTCCACACTGACGATGGGCAGCTGCTGGGGGTCGTGGGTCCGGAAGGTGAAGAGCGTCTGATGCCAGCGGCCATCCTGGACCTGAGGGCAGAAGGAAAAGGGGACACGTATATCCATCCCGGTCACCGTCACGCGTCATGGGCATTTCCCCGGCACCTCTCCTCACACTTTCTAATGGCCACATGGTATGTCGCCATAGCAATGACCTGGTGCTTCTACTCCCTGTATTTCTTACACATAATGCTGTAATGACTATCGTCGTACTAAGCTTTTGTGCACATTCTTAATTATTTCCATAGAACAAGTTCTAGGAGTAGATTTGCTGGATCAAAGGAGAGGCACATTTCTAAAGCCTGGGAGGCGGTTTTCAAAACAGCTTCGTGTAAGCGTGTTAGTTTCACCACATCCTCACCAACATTGTATATTATCAGTTTTGTTTAATCTCGTGAAACTGGTTTTGTTCTTTTTTTCTTGACAACTTTCTGTCTTTCTCTCCCCCAACGACCCACCCTGTTTTAGGCATTTGAAAATAATCAAAAAATGTTAAGAAAAGAAACTAGCCTGGCCAGGCTGGAGGCAGAGGGTAGAGGTACATCCTTGTTATAGTAATTAAATATAGAGAAATATAAAAAAATATGGAAGATATATAAAATTAAGATATAATATTAAAATTAATTAAGGGAATTAAATAAAGTTATGCCATCTGGATAGGAATTAATATAGGTGTGCAGATGTGATAAACAGACTCTGACTTTGGAGCAGGGCCCAGTTAGTGTGTGTGTGAAGTTATACATAGATAAGAAATGGCTTGATGTCATAACTCTGTAAGTTAACATAAACAAGAAGTTTCCATAGGAACATCTTAAAAGTGGCTTGATGTGCCTGACCAGGCGGTGGCGCAGTGGATAGAGTGTCAGACTGGGATGCGGAAGACCCAAGTTCGAGACCCCGAGGTCGCCAGCTTGAGCGCGGGCCCATCTGGCTTGAGCAAAAGCTCGCCAGCTTGGACACAAGGTCGCTGGCTCCAGCAAGGGGTGGCTTGGTCTGCTGAAGGCCTGTGGTCAAGGCACATGTGAGAAAGCAATCAATGAGCAACTAAGGTGTTGCAATGGCAACGAAAAACTAATGATTGATGCTTCTCATCTCTCTCCGTTCCTGTCTGTCTGTCCCTATCTGTCCCTCTCTCTGACTCTCTCTCTGTCCCTATATATTTTTAAAAAAGTGGCTTGATGTAACATTTCAGTAGATTAACATAAAAGGGGTTCCCTGCGAGGAACTCCCAAAAAGGTGGTTTGAAGTGATAATCCTGTAGATTGACATCTGTTAGAAGGTGTTGGCCAGAAAAGGTACTAAAGCAAAAGGGACCCCCTGCTAAGGTAGTCACCCAGACCCCAATGTGAATGTGAACTGTCTCCAGGCCGCTCTGAGCTCTGACCAAAGACAGCTGAGAGGAGCTTGTCAACGGGGCCCCTTAAGCTGTACCCAGGCACGCCAAAAGGATTTGTGAGTAATAAATTGCCTGTGTGATTCTTGCAACTAACTTTGTGTCGGTCTCGTGCTTTTCCTCTGGTGGCAGTTAGTGTCAGCACTGATTAGTAGCATCTTCATAGCCACCTCAAGAGTAGTCTTGAAGAGGCTGCCAGCCCTGCTGATAAGCAGGAGTGTCCCACTGCATGGGGAAGTCAAATAAGGGATGCCTGATTGATGTAGAGCTTGGGCTGTACTGGGACAATCCTCCTAGAAGCAGCCTTGCAAATAAATGCCGTATCTACCCACAGACCCTCCCTCAGAAGAGAGAAATGTGAATAAAAGCAATTTTATAAAATTGTCATAAAAAATTATTACACAGATGTAAAAACTCTTTCTATCATGCTATATGTTCTAGTGTAAAATACAATTTTAAAATAAAACCACATTTTTCCACTTGTCCTCGCACGAGGGGTCTGTGGGTTACCTTGCAGCCATCCATTGATACTTCCGGCCTGAACTGACCCCCGGCTTCAAAGACCTGCCCGTTCCAGGCGCGGAAGCGCACAGCCTTTTTGGCTGGGGCCTTCCCGGTGCCCTCCTGCCACACGGTCAGGTTAAGGCAGTGGATGGTGATATGCTGTGTCACCTCGGAGCTTAGCAGGTGCAGAAAATTCATCTGGACCCTGCTGACGGCAAACTCTACCTGTGGAGGAGGCGCAGCAGAGGGGTCGGGTCTGGTGTGGATGCCCACTGCTCCCAGAGGGCCAAGGATAAGCCCTTTCCTGGAAACATTTCCCACCCATGTTCCCCGACGTGTGCTCACATGGAAGACAGGGACAGGGAGGTCTGTGTGAGTTGGGCCACAGCCAAGGAGCAACAAGGAAGGGAAAGAACCAAGGCCTGCCTGACGCCAGGGTCAGAGCTGTGAGGGATCCGCCCACCCCCTCCGTGTGGGGGACAGGGTCTTTGGAGCCCAGCTTGGTCCCGTCCAGAAGGCCAGGGAAGAAGATCTTGCCCAAGAGTCAGAGGCTCTCCGAGTGCACAGGAAATAAGCGCTCTTCCTATCCTGTCTAAGTCCCCATCCCATATCCCTGTGGGGGTGGGATGGGGAGAAATGCCAGACCCGACAACACAATAGGACAGGATCTGTGGCCTCAGTGGTCCCAGTGAGATCCCTGACGGTTGGGGTTTCTCTACTTTTGTAATGCAAGTTCCTGGCTTAAGCTTTGAGCCCGTCCACTTCACAGGTGGCCGGCCACCTCTGGTAAAGGGCCAGACCACCTTCCCCAACAGTGGCTCTTTTGTTTTCAAGATACTGGTTGCTTTCAGCAACTGACCCTTTGGGCCACTTGTCCGTTCCTTTCCTGTGCTTTACCTTCCCACCGTTAGGTTTTAAATCCACCAATAGCATGAGCCCACAGGTCCCCGGGCTTCTGGGACCTCCCTGTATGGCCCCAGGTGTTGTATGTAATTTCCGGTCCTGTGAGTAATCAACCTTTATTTTTTCTAAAGTTTCCTGAGAGTTATTGCCAAAGGGCATCCTGCAATCATAATAAAAACCACAAAGGCCAGTCCAACCATAACAATGGTTATAGATGAATTGAGATCAGCACAAAACAGTGGTTTGTTGTTCCCGATGGGAATGGCGACTCACTTGGGCAGTCATGCTGCCAACCCAGGTGCCAACTCTGGCCTCAGCCCTCTGCCAGGTGGGCCTACCACGTGGCCCCAATCCTGGGTTAGAGGGAAAAGGGCCTGCTGGACCGTGAGCTCTGGCGGTGGGGGCCGAGGCGGGGCTGCTGTGTTGAATCCTAGCACCTGGTACATGGAAGGGGCTCAACTGGTTGACCAGCTGGCTCGCCTAGAGAGTCTCAGGCTCTGGGTCTGAAATACTCAGCACGAGGCAATTCCTCGGGCCTCCCCAGGGAGCTGCTGTGGAGGGATGCCAGGTGCTCTGGGTCCCTGCCTCCCCTGCAACCGGAGCTGCTCTTCTCACCGCAGCACAAACGGTCCCCTGTGCACGAGCTGTCAGTGCAGACCCACAGGGCACTGCCAGAGGCCCTGGGCAGGCGAGCGGCCTCGCCCCACTGCCACCGCCTGCCTTGGCTGCTTGTTGAGATGCCCTGAGCCACCTAAAATGCTCAGCCCAGAGATGGGCACCTGGTAAGCAGGCAGCAGCCATTCGTTTAATATTTGCACGCCCAAGGCTGGTGGCGTGTCCCAGGGGAGCGGCACCTTGACTTACGTTGTGCTGATGGCTCATGGTCCTCGCAGTTGGGACAGCTTGGCCGACTGCACTGTTTTAGGTATTAGAATGTCTTCTTTGAAGAAGGGACCATTAGCATATACATATCAAAAACGGTTTGGAGATAGAACAATTCCTCCCCAATTTATAGATGAAGAAACTGAGGTTCAGAAATGAGAGGTGACTTCTTCAAGGCCATGCAGCATGACCTAAACCTGGATAGGGTATGGCCTGGTTCAGGGTGGGGATAGAGAGAGCCAGCCAGTGGGGGACGGGAGAAGATGGGTACCTTGGAGGCCGTGATGGGCTTGAGACACGTCTGTCCACCATGTGTGAAGTTGCAGGAGACTTCGATGGTGTCGGATGAGCAGCCAAGGTTCGGATCAACCCAGTAGGTCCCTGCAGGAAGCAACGGGGTGCTGGTGTATGAATGCACAAAGGAGCCCAATGGTTGGTTCTGCAGGTGGGCACCGCACCGTATGACCCCAAAGCCCCATTTGGATGTAAACTGAGGAAGGGGAGGGGAGAGAACAGGGATTCTGTGAGCCACAGATCTCTGAGCAGGGCTCACATATGGCAGCGCCGCCGCCACCGGCGTGGCACACGGCTGAGCACTTGACCTGTGGCCATTGGGAAATGCTCCCTTTGCACAAGGGACAACCGAGGTTGAGAGGCTGAGCCACTTGCCCAAGGGATTTAGGATGATCTAATGGAATGGGTTCTCTGCCGAGGCCAGTGACTCTCCTAGGGCTGGCCGGGGAGGGGCAGAAGTCAGGGCTTCCACCCCTGCTGCTGGCATCTGGTTTCCCCACTGGGCTTCCGAGGGAGCCAAAGGCTCTGCCGCTGAAAGAGTAGGACAACGGGCCACTAGGCCACCTTCTCGTGCAGCGAAGGGAAGAGGGACGCAGGGCGCTGCGGTGGCCTCCCCGGCTCCCAGGGCTGACAGGGGAACTGAGGTGTGTCTGCCTCCAAAGCTGTGGGCCTTCCATGGACCACACTTGCTCACACAGAGAAGAGAGGGCTGGGTGCAGAGCCTACTCCCCGTCCCAGCCTCGGCCAGCCCTCCAGGGCTTTTCCTGCCAAAGCCCGTGTTGCTGAGCTGCAATGGGTGGCCCCACCCCCCTGTGTTTCCCACGATGCCCCCCCACCCCCAGGAAGCATGAGGCCTGGCATTCTGGGGCTCAATGACTGCTGGTTGAGGGAATAAATGACTGACCATGGCCCTATGTCCCTGAGGACAGAAACTTGGCCCGATGAGCCCAGCCTCTATCTCCCCCAGTTCCCCCTGAAGCCCCTCCGCCGAGACCATCCCACCCACCCCACCCCTGGGGCAGGAAAACCTCTCTCCAGACCTACGGGCCCTCGTACCATCTGCCACCTTCTGCTCACAGTCCATGAGGTCCCGGCAGACCCGGGCGGGGTTCTCTTTGGTGCCCAGGGGCGTCTTAATGCTCTGGATGAGGTTGCTGAGGTAGTGTAAGGTTTTAAAGATCTCCCCTCCCTGGTCCAGCACCAGTCGGTCTGGATGGTTGTACACCTGATGTGAGGAGAGAGCCATCAGCCCCTTGAGGTCCTGGCTCAGCCTGAGGGCCGAGCCTTCACAATCCCAAGTCCTTGACACTTCGGGGACATCTCTGAGGCCCTAGGGGCATGGCTGGCTCCGGGGCTGGGCCTGCTCCACTTAGGTAAAGAAACTGGGGTCCAGGGATGGAGAGGGAGAGCCGGGTTCCTGGGGCAGGATGGCAGGCCCCTGTGAGCAAGGCACACAAGGGGTGCAGAACACTGGGGAACGGCCCCAGATCCTGCTAGGAGGGGATGATGGAGGTTCTCCACTGACCCCCCACCCTCCATGGAAGGAAGATGATGGGATCTTCCATGCCCTCTTCCTCCTGGGTTGTGAGCCTCAAAGGGCAGCCTGGGCACCACCTTTCCTGGCATCCAACCCAGGGAACAAATGGAAGTGTGTGAGCTGGGATGATGGGTGGGGGTGAGTTCCCCATCTTGGGAAGGGCACTCCTGGAGGGGGTCCAGCTAGAGGACACCGAGACCTTCTCAGCCTGGAGTCTCAGAGTTGAGTTGTCCTGAACCGTGGGACTGAACCATGGAAGCTGCTTTGCACTGGGCCAGGCAAGCATCTCTTCCTGACTCAGGCCAGCAAGAACTCGGATACCCTGAGAGGCCTTTGGAGGGGCTAGCTGTGTGACCTTGGATGTGTCACCATCTCCTCTAAGCCTCAGCAACAGCCCTCCCCGATCTGTGGTTGCAAGATGCCATCGAGGGTCATAAAATGCTCGGTGCAGGCCATGTGGCGGGGGACATGACCGCATGTGGGCACATTACTTCTGTTTCCCCCAGGAAGGGATCCCACGTGGGCGGGGCTCCAGGTAGTACCTCTGCTCTCAGTGCTCCATTGGTGTCCATCCACGTCTGGAAAGCTGCCCCAAGGTCATCTTGCTGCTGGGCAGGGAGAAGACAGGGTGTGTGGCCTGGACCCCCAGACTCACCAAGCAGGAGCCCTAGGGTCTGAGCACGCACTCTTCCACCCCACCCTCCCCAGCGAGATCCTGGGCAAGACACATGCCCTCTGTGGAACTCTGTCCTTCCTCCCCTTTAAAGTACAGTCAGAGCGAGGGGCCCTTCCACTCCCTTCCCCCTGGCACTTTGATATCTCCACTGCCTTCAGCATTAAGTCCAAATTCCTCAGCATGGTTACAAGACCCAGTGCTGTGGTCTCTGGTCTCTCTCGCTCCTTCCTCCCACATCTACTCTGTGCATAACACACTGCCATAATTCTAAGTTCCTAAATGCCATGCTTTAAGTCCACAGGGACTTAGCACATGCTGCTCCCATCCCTGGAACACTCTTCCTCCCTCCAATGTTCCATCTGGCTAACTCCTTTTCCAGGGGTTCTCAGCCAGGGGTAAGGTTCCCCCTAGTGGACATTTGACAATACCTTGAGACAGTTTTAGCTGCTACAGCTGGAGGAGGGGGTGCTACTGGCATCTAACGGGTAGAAGCCAGGGATGCTGCTAAACATCCTACAATGCACAGGACAGTCACTCCTTGCAAATCATCTAGTCCCAAACGTCAGTAGCCCTGCCCTAAGGCTGTGCCCCCAGGCTGGGCATAGACCCCTTTCTCTATATGCCTACAGCGCCTGGTTCCTCCTTTGGCTTGCACTGTCGTTGTCTAACACACACTTGGACCTCCAACCCTCGCACCAGGCTGTCCAGAGCACACTGCCGCCTTGCCAGGGAAACAGCGAGGGGCAGAATCTGACAGAGAGCGAAGCCCAGGATCAGGATTCAGAGCTACGACTCTGAAGGCAGTACTTGAGAAGTTCAGACCCCAGCCTTGCTACTTATTAACGACGTAATCTAGGGCAAGTTGTATAACCTCTATGCCTCAGTCCTCCCATCTTGGAAATGGGCATGATAATAACACTAATGAACTGTTGAGAGGAATAAATGGGGTCCATACATATTAAGTTACTTCTAATGGTACCTAGCATACAACAATCGATGAGGTTAGTATTAAAAATGTCAAAATCTTCTCATTTTCCATTTCTTAGAGGGAGAGGGGTTTCTGAGCCCTCACACTTTCCCTCGGTCGGCTTCCTCGGATAGCGGGAGGGTACAGGGAGCGGCCGGCTCTCACTCCGTTTGGTGAATGATGCAGGAGGACCTGCGAGAAGCTGAGACCAGACGGCTCAGAGATTCTGAGTGGCTCGTGGCTCGAGGGCTCCCGCCCCGTTCAGTCTTTCCCCTTGGCTACTTCCTGGAACACCGTCAGGGTCTGATGCTAACAGTTGATCAGCACAGTGTTAACACGAGGAAGCACTCAGCAGGGGGTTTGGGAGAAGGCCATGCTTTCAGATAGGGTTGCGGTGCCCACCAGGGAGGGAACACAGGGCCCCCAGGCTGCGTCCTCCTGGGACCCAGAATCTGTGATACAGAAGAGTCCTCAGCTGTCAGCAATCTGTACAAGCGCGCCAACAGGACCCAGGAGCCCAGCGGTTGGAGTGTCTTCCTGGGTTCAGTCAGGGGCCCATCCCAACTAAAGGCTGGGTTTCCTGCCTCCAGCCCAGGGCTCCTTCTGCAGCTTCTGGGTCTAGGAGCCAGTATCAAGTGACAAAAGGACATAGGCACCCCCAGTCCCAGTTTAGGGTTCTAGCCACCGTGGCCAGAGAGGGGTCAGCTGCCAGACTCGCTCCCCAGGCCTTACCCAAGTAAACCAAAGAGAATGTTCTCCAACTTACAAAGTGGATAGGGCTCCCTGGAGGACCCTGTAAAAAAAGAGGCTGGGTCAGTATTTGCTGGGGACTGGGTGCTGCAGTCCTGGAGGCTGTCAAGAGAGTAGAAGGGCTATCGGGTCCCAGAAGCCCCACGAAGCTGGGGTCTGCCCTTGCACAGGCCTGGCCCCACTGGGATGGTCTATATTCTCCTAAAAGCCTGTGCAGCACAAGAGGCTCATGAGTCCTATAAGGTCAGGGCCAAGATAAATGCCTGCTGGCAAACCCTTGGGTCTCATTTAAAGGAACCCCACCTCCTGCCCTAGAGTTCAATGGGCACTGAGCATGCCGTTACCTACCGGTGGGCCAGGTCGCCCTCTGGGGCCGGGAGGACCCTGGAGGAAGAGGGGAACAGTGTTCCAGTGAGGCCCTGGTCAAAGCCTACAATCTTCCCCCACCCCGGGCCTCCTGGAGCAGACCTAAGACCCAGGGACAATGATGGCCCTGGCACAGATGGGTACAGACAGGATAACCGAGGTCCAGCAATCCAGTACCTGTCCAGTCCCAATCCCCCACCCACCAGCCTTCACACCCTGCCAACTCACCCTTGGACCTTGCAATCCCTGGATGGAGACAGAAGCAGGAAGAGAGAGTTAGGAGACCCAGGCTGAGCCGTGCTCACATCCCATGAAATTCTCCCCACCCCAGCCCATCCACTCACCAAGTTCCCTTGGCTGCCTTTGTCGCCCTTTGGACCCTGCAATAAACCATGGCCCAGTGAGAAAGGGGGGGAAGCCCCATTTCTCAGATGGAGAAACTGAGGCTTAAACTAGGCCACAGGCACAGAGACATTCCGGAAGCAGGAAGGCAAGGGGAACCAGTGGTCTTTGACCAACCTCCTGAACATACCGGGCGTCCTGAAGGTCCCAAGATCCCGAGGGGCCCAGTGATGCCTTCTTTTCCCTAAAGGAGAGAGAAAGGCTTGTGTGCCCTTGTCCCAGGGACTGGGGAATAGTCACAGGGACAGGAGGGGAGAAAGTACCCTGAGTGTCCCAAGGGAAAAGAATGTAGACTTCCTGAAGCAGGGGCCAGGGCATGCACCTCCTGAACCCTCCTATGTTCCCGGGGGTGGGCTTCAGGAGTGGGGGGATGGGAGAGAGGAAGGAGGAAGGATGGCAGCCCAGCAGGCAAGAATGACACAGGCGAAGTGTGATCATGGGCAGACAGGCTCGAGGTTGAAGGAGCAGGAGGATGACATGTGTCCATCAGTGGACCTGCGGTCACTATCCCCTTTGTGAACCTGGGGTCACTATCCCCTTTGGGACAGGGAGGAAGGGGACTCACCATCAAGCCAGGAGGACCCCGAGGACCCTGAATGCCTTTGAAGCCGATGTCTCCAGGGGGGCCCTGCGGGAGACAGAGAAAGGCTGTCTGTGTCCAGTGGCCGCTGGCAGAGGCCCAGCCGCTGCCCCCTTCCCAGGGGTCTGGCCAACCTTTGGCCTCCCTGTCAAGGTAGGCCCTGCCTGAGAGGTCCCAGAAATAGTAACAAATGTCCACAATTATTAAGCAGATTCCCATGTGCTGGCTCAGTGCTGTGTGGCGTATATCTCTGGTCTTACTTAATTATTATGACAATCCTCTGTTATCATGCCCATTTTTCAGATGAGGAAACTGAGGCTTGGGGAAACCAAGTGCCTCGCTTGAGGAACAGAGCAGGTAAGTGGTGAGCTGGGTTCAGGATCCAGGTTGGCTGGCATGTGAGTGAGGACAAGATGCTCAGGCTCAATTCTGGTTGTGTGCAGGCCATATTGTTAAGTGCTTAAGAAACATGTTGAATGAATATGTGAATACATGAATGAGCAGGTGGATGGACAGGACCCCAACAGGAACAGTGTGGAGTGGGAATCTGTACCTTGGGTCCGAAGAGGCCAGCCATTCCTGGGAAGCCCATCTCGCCAGAGTCCCCCTGTGGGGAGAACAGGATGAGGCAGTGTGAGTGGGGCCAGGATTAGGGTGTCTAGCCAGCCACCCAGGACCCCTGGGCCTGACTCCTCACAGGGACATCAGCCACTCTATTATGAGATGATCAAATGTGTATGAACACTAGAGACCAGGTCATCCCGGGTTCGCAGCAGCAAGAGCCTGTGCCCTCTGCCAGAGGAGAAAGTAGAGGCCAGCTCAAGTATTTCACAAGGAACTCTCTAGACCACCCAGGATCTCCTGTCCCAGACCTTTATGGAAGAGAACGAAAGGACCCACCAATTCCTCCCGACCCATCTCAAAAGCACTGTTAAGAAATGAGCCCCTAATAGTAACACCTTTAGCTGAGGACCTGCTACGTGCCAGGCACTTCACATGGACCATCATGCACGTGTGTCCCACATCAGCCTGGGGAAGCACAGTATGCCCTCTGCCCCGGTGAGAAACTGAGGCTCAGAGAGGGCAAGAACTTGTTCAGAGTCACACAGCCATTATGTTGGGGAGTGTGCTGGATCCGGATCAGGCGGGAACAATTCCAGCGGACGGATTATATGGTAGACGCATGCTTAACTTTTGAAGTCCAACTGTTTTTCCAAAGTGGTCGTACCAAGTCACATTCCCATTAGTGAGTATGAGTTCCAGTTGCTCGGCATCCTCGCCAACACTGGGTGGGTGTGGTCAGTCTTTTAAAATTTTCACCATTTTACCACGTGTATAGTTGCAATGAGCAGCTGCCTAATACTTAATGATATTGCTCTTCTTTTCAGGTACTTACTTGCCATAAGTATGTCTTTTTTTTCCTTTGAAGTGTCTATTCAAATCTTCTGCTCAATTTTTAAATTGGGCTGCTTTTCTTATTGAGTTTTGAAAGTTCTTGATATATTCTAGATATAAATCCTTCACCACATATATGATTTGTTTCCTCCTAGTATGTGGCCTATTTATTCTTGTAACAGGGTCCACGAGGGGGCAAAGTTTGACATTTTGATGAAGTCCGATTGCTCAAGTATTCTTTTATGGATCGTGCTTCTAGTGTCCTATCTTAGAAATCTTCGTAAAACCCAAGGTCTCAAACATTTTCTTCTGTGCTTTCATTTAGAAGTTTTAGCATTTTAGGTCTTACATTTGGTGTATGATCCACATCGAGTTAACTTTCGTACATGGAATGAGGTATTCAACTCAAGGCACCATTAGCTGAACTATTCTGGATCCACTGAAGTGCTTTTGTGCCCTTATCAAAAATCAACTGTCCACCTATGTGTAAATATATTTCTGGACTATCTGTTCACTAGCATAGCTATGGCTCTACCATACTTTGTCGATTCCTGTAACTTTATAAGTCTTGAAATCAAGTGCTGTTAGTCCTTCAACTTTGCTCTTCTTTCTCCGAGTTGTTTAGGTTATTATAGGTCTTTTGCATTTCCAAATGAGCTTTAGAATCCGCTGGTTATTTTCATCAAGCAAAGCAAAATGGCATTTGGACTGGGATTGTGTTGAACCCATGGAACAACGGGAGGAAAACGGACACTTAACAATATTAAGTCTCTTGACCAATAAACACAGTAAACATCGCTGTTTATTTAGGTCTTCCTCAATTTATCTCAGCAGTGCTTTATAGTGTTCGGTGTACATGTTTTGTACACCTATGGGCAGATGCATCTCTAAGTATTTTACATTTCTGTGCTATTGTAAGTAGTATTGCTTTTTAGATTTCAAATTCTGATTGCTAGTTGCTAGTGTACAGAAATACAATTCATTTGTGCATGTTGAGCTAGTGCCCTGCCATCTAGCTAAACTCACTTATCCTAGTAGCCTGATTATAGATTTCATAGATTTTTCTACATAGACAATCATTTCATCTACAAATAAAAAGTTCCATTCTTCCTTTTTGATATGAATGACTTTTATTTTTCTTGCCTTACTGCATTGTCTAGGAGTGCCAGCACAGTGTTGAACAGAAACGGCGAAAACAGAGATCTTCGATTTGTTTTTGTTCTCAGTGTAGGGGAGAGATTATTCCGTGACATGACCGCTGTCAGACTCCTGAGCTGAACCTGGACCAGAGGGGGGATACTCTTACCTCAGCCTCCGCCCCCAGAGACTGTCTGATAGCAATCAGTGTTCATTCTGGCATAAATCAACGCCCCTCCTGGGCCTCCCCTAAGTGTGCTGATTCCTGGAACAGGCTGTTGTCCTGACCTGGTCAAGCATGTAAAGTAATTTCTCATAGCTGGTAGCACCCATGCTCTACCTGTGACCTTTTCCCTGTTTACTCTATGTAACTATTTGGCCCCTATCAACTGGCATGGGGAAGGGGGTGTCCATTTCATCTTGCAGCTGCCCAAGACATACCTTATATGTAAGTTTCCTTTAATACACTCTATTAATCACCAGATTGGGGTGGCCAGCCTGGTTCTTTGTTCTTTCCCAGCCCTCTGCTTATAGAAGTAAATTTTCAGTCCCAGGAACCTTTCCTGGGTCTTCATGTACTAACACTGGGAGAAAATGTTCAGTCGTTCACTACCACGTTTGAACTTAACTGTGGGTTTTTCATGGATGCCCTTTACCAAGTTGAGGAAGTTCCTTTCAATAACAAATTTGTTGAAGAGTTTTTATTAGAAATAAAGTTGGGAGGTCCTGGCCAGTTGGCTCAGTGGTAGAGCATTGGCCTGGTATGTGGGTGTTCTGGGTTTGATGCCCAGCCAGGGCACACAGGAGGAGTGCCTATCTGCTTCTCCACCTCTCCCCCTCTCACTTCTCTCTCTCTCTCTCTTCTCTTTGGCTCGATTGGCCCTGGGCGCTGAGGATGGCTCCATGGCCTCTGCTTCAGGAGCTAAAAAATGAGTTTGGTTGCAACAGAGCAAGGACCCAAATGGGCAGAGCATCGCCCCCTAGTGGGCTTGCTGGGTGGATCCCAGTCAGGGCGCATGTAGTAGTCTGTCTCTGCCTCCCCACTTCTCACTAAAATAAAAAAAAAATGGAGTTGGATCTTGTCAAATGCTTTTCTTGCATCTACTAAGATATTTTTTAGTTTGTGAGTATGGTGAATTATATTGATTTACCTTCAAATGTTATATCATCCTCACATTCTTGGGATAAACCTCACTTGGTTTTGATGTACTTTTTACATATTCTTAGATTTGTTTCCCTAAAATCGTACTGAGAAATTGTGTATCTATTTATGAGGTATACTGGTCTCTAGTTCTCTTTTCTTGCAATATCTTGTCTGACTTTGACCGCAGGGTAACATTAGCCTCATTGAATGCATTGGGAGGTATTCCCTTCTCTTTAGTTTTTCTGGAAGAGTTTATGCAGACGTGGTATTATTTCTTCCATAAATATTTACTAGAATTCACCAATGAAGTCATCCAAGCACAGGGTTTTCTTTGTGGGAAGCTTTTAAATAATAGATTCAGTTTCTTCAGTGGATGTTAGGCTGTGTATCTGGTCATGACCCACGTCTCCTCATTCTGAAGGGGCCACTCAGACCTCCGCCCTCAGCCTCCTCCCACCACTCCCCTCAGGGGAGGTGGAACGGTGTCTGGTACCCAGAGAGAGGGTGGCTCTCCCCCTGTCACGGAGCAGGCAGATGGCTTCTTGATCTGTGCCTGCGCAGATGTTCAGGGTACCAGAACATATTTGTGTGTGCACGTGACAAGTGAGCATGTGTATTTCCTGGGGTGCACTCACCGGCTGTCCTTTGGATCCAGGCTCCCCCTGCTTCCCAGGAAGCCCCGTTCCGCCCTCTGTCCCTCGCTTACCAGGG
This sequence comes from Rhynchonycteris naso, assembly GCA_037038555.1. Classification (NCBI taxonomy): domain Eukaryota; kingdom Metazoa; phylum Chordata; class Mammalia; order Chiroptera; family Emballonuridae; genus Rhynchonycteris; species Rhynchonycteris naso. The sequence continues at coordinate 19,445,225 of CM072996.1, forward strand.
GGACCCAGCTGCCCAGGTAATCCACTTTCACCCTTTAAGAAACAGATAAAAAAGACCAATCAAGGGGGAGATGGTGTAGGGGACAGAGGGGGGGACCTGGGAGAGACAGTAATTCCACAGGGCCACTTGAGAGCTCACAATGCTGGGGTTCGGATTGAGGCCTAGTGGGGCCTCAAAACTTCAGCCTCCTAAAGAGGGAAATAGTCAGCCTCTTCCTTACTCTGGCATTCAAGGCCCCTCCCCTCCACAATGCCCCTCCTCTTCATTGTTTCTTCCCAACCGACCATGAAGCCCCCCCCTCCATGCTGCTATTCATGCTGTCCCTCCTGCTAGGAAACTACCTCCAGTAGTTTAAATCCTCCCTGGGCCAAAGCCACCTCTCCCCCAGCCTGCTATCCTGACGGAGGATCTAATCTCTCCCCAACTAAATCTCGAGTTCAGGAAGGGCAAGAGCCACATCTGATTCATTCATCTCAATCTTCCTTCAGCATCAAGCCCTGGGCTCATACTGACTCACGGCTGCCTTCCCCACCAAATTGCTCAAGGTAGCAGCTTTCTAGAAGGATAAGGATGCCGTGGAGGAGGGTCCTAGCACAAGCAACACCTATTGTTCCATAAAAGCCCACAAGAGGGCGCCCATGGACAACTCAACAACCAGTTGAGGGATCAGGAACTGATAGGGGGCAGTGTTTATAGCTCCCTGAACCAAATTATCCTCTAAGTTAGGTTCAAGCTTGGACAGGAACCCCTGAGAAAGGGCAGCAATGTGGACTCCATTTCCACACAGGCCCTGGGACACAGGGGCCCATGTCAGCATTACAGTCAATACCTGTACAGCTAGTACCAAGGTAGAAAGGGCAAAGCGTGGGTAAGGGGATTAATCAGTGTCTGACCTTAAGTCCTGGGGGTCCCTGTGCTCCAGGCAAGCCAGCCACACCTGGATTTCCTCTCTTCCCAGCAGGACCAATGGGGCCAGGGGTCCCATCATCTCCTTGTTCCCCCTGTGAAGAAAGAGGCCAAGGAGGATCTCAGCTGTGTCCGGAGATGCAGCCAAGGAGGCAGCTGGCCCCAAGCCTAGGTGGGCTCTAGGTGGAGCTGGAGGCCGGGAGGCCAGACTCCAGGCATGGAGGAGAGACGGTCAGGAGGGCCACACTCCCAGGCCCCAAGGGATGAGGCGATTGTCCACACAGGGAACTTCTGGGTGTGTGGGTTCTGGCCCATGGCCCACGGAAGCACCCCCCCACCCCCGCCCCAATACATGCACACCTGAGCTCAAATGGAGATGCCCCAGTCCTGCTCACCTGTTGTCCTGACTGACCGTCCCTGCCAGGAAGCCCATCTGGTCCAGCGATACCTTCGGGGCCCTGTCTCCCCACCACGCCCCGGGGCCCCGGCAGCCCCTGTAGGCCCTGGGGGTACACAAGAAGTTGCTGAGGGCTTCTGGGGAGGGGAAGGGAGGGGGCGGGTGGGAGAGCCGCTGTCAGTCACTTACCTGAATCCCCCTCCGTCCTGGTGCCCCAGCCTTGCCTTGCTTTCCCTTTGGTCCCTGAAAAACCAAGCGGTGCATGCTGGAGGCCGCCGGGAAGGCGCAGAGCCCCAGAGATCCAGAGGCAGGGCATGCAGAAGACGAGGGCCCTTGTGTGGCTGGGCCCTGCCCCTCCACCTCTAGGACCTCCGTATCTGAATCTGCAAAGGGGCCCAAATGCCTGGCTTGGAAGCCCAAGGGCAGAGCTGGCCTTGGAGCCTGCGGGTGTTGTCACAGACCCTACTCTGGCCTGGTCTCTCACTGCTCCAGAGGTTCTGGGCATTGGTAGTTTCCCGGTAGGAACCGGAGCCCATGGCTGACCCGTCCACTTGATCCTCCCTGTGTTTCCCTCCCTTTCCTATCGTCCTCCCAGCCGGCCTCCTCCTTGTTGTGGGCTCAAGCCAGTCTTTCCCCTTCCCAGGGCCCTAGTCTCTGCTGGGGACACCCAGCCCTCTTACCTCTTCCCCTTTCGATCCTTTGGGTCCCGGCCGCCCCCGGGGTCCCGGATGCCCCTGCAAACCAAGGTGAGATGACGCAAGGTAGCCCCAGGATTCTCTCCTGGGGAGGGTGGTCAGTCTCCGCCTGGAGGGGGAGGGGTGGGGAGGGGTTTGGGGGTGCAGGCTCTGGGGGTGCCCCCAGGGTCAGGGCAGGAGAAACCAGAATGGGCTGCCCCAGGCCCTCCTGCAGGGAGGGTCCCTATAAGCTTTCTTTAATTCCCCCCACAGCTGCTCCACCCCCTCAGGGCAGGAGGGGGAAAGGACAGAAAGCCCACTCACGGGTAGGCCCTGCTGGCCCGGATTTCCAGAGGCGCCTTGTACACCTTCCTGTCCCTGGAAGCCAAGGAGAGACAGGTGAGGGTCCCATCTTGGGAGGGGCAATTTTCAACCTGGAGGAGCCCAGGGAAGCCCTTGCTGTTCCTAGCCACATGTCATTGCCCCCTGAGCCTCAGCTTCCTCATCTGCATGGACGGAGGGGAGGCAGAGCCTGCTGGGGGCGCGGTGCTCATTCAGTGGCTGGTCTCCTGCTTCTGTCCATTGGTCCTGCTGGGAGGGTGTCCTGGCCACAGAGGGGAGACGGAGGCCACCCCCCACCTCCTCCCTCCCTTAGTAAAGGTGTCACGCCAGACCCTTCCCCTTTCAGTGTGAAATACTCCCTGAGTCCTCTTTCAGGGGTTTGTGCTGTAAGCATGGGCACTAATGGTGGGAGCATCCCTTGAGTCCCGGTGGAAGGCTGTTTTCATCTCAGGACTCACGTGACTGGGGATTGGGGCCAAGGAATGACCTCTTATAACACCCCTACTGCTGCCAGTAGGTAAGCGTTCTGATACTTACAGGGTATCCGGGGTCCCCTGGTTCCCCGCGGTCTCCTCGATCACCCACAGGCCCCTGAATGACAACAGCAAATATGGACCACCAGGTACAGAGGATGCCTGACCTGGGCCTTATTGGCCTCACCCCTGTTCAGCCTCCCCTCCCCGCACAACAGAAGGCGGGGCTTCACCTTGGCCTTGATCCAGGGCATGGAAGTTGCGGGTGGGGGGGGGCTTACCAGATCGCCAGGTGGCCCAGGGGGCCCCTCAGCCTTGCCATCCTCGCCCTGCTCTCCCTGTTGAGACAGAAGCAGCTTTAGGATAAATCACCTACTCTTAGTAAATTTGGGGAATTTCAGACTCCACACTGAAGCCAAAAGGGCCTTCATCAGAGATGGAGTCCAGCCTACTCAGGGTTACAGATGGGGAGACTGAGGCCCAGAGGGAAGGGGCAGTTGTGGGGCCAGCCCTGAGTGCAGAACCAGGATTATGGAACACAAAACAGTGCTGTTATCCTCCTCGCTGGGCACCCCCAGCCCAACGCCTTCAGGCTGTGAGCTCTGTGCTCTACTCCGGTGGCTGAGCAGGGACCCTGGCCACACGGGCTTTGCACAAAACCAGCTGCTTAGACTGTCAACAGGTCTCCCCCCAGATGGGAAACGAGGTGAAGTGGGGTATATGAGACAATGGAAATGCCCACAAGGGTGGGATTTCATGAAATGATGCAGAAGTCCCTGCATGGCACTCAGCAGGGACTGACAATAATTCCAGCAGCTGGCATGCCTGGGCACTGCCATGGCTAGACATGGGTACTCACTGAGTCCTCTCAATGACCCTGTGAAGCAGGCACTATTATTATTCTTATTCTACAGATGAGGACACTGGCATGGAGAGGGGATGAGAGCTGCTCAGAGTTACTCCGTCCTCAATAAGAGTCCCTTTCTCTAACCTTGTTGGGAGAAAGTCAGCTAAGAAACCAGCTATAGAACAAAACTCCCACCCTTAATGGGAGCCCCAGAGAAGGCCCTGGGCTGTCCCAGGATGCACCCAGCATGGGATTGACTTGGGGACTTTGCCCATAAGATGGTTTCCTGTCTGCACAGTGGGCCGGTGAGGCCTGGCAGCGCTGTTCTGAAGGTCCCGGAGGAGACGCATTTGGCTGTCAGCACTCTCCTACACATGTAGATGTGTGCTCAGCAGACTGCTATAAAGATTGCTGTTGTTGATAATAGTAACAGCAGGGCTGGCGTGTGGCACAGATGCAGTCAGAGATGACAGCAGTCCTTGGGCCATGGCAGCACACTCCAGGCCCTGGTCCACCCTTAGGACGGGTGGCTGGACATAGCATACCAGCTACGTGGAAGGTGTACACAGAGCAACAAGTGACAGATCCTCCGGGCTCAGAATGTTCCAGCCACAGACAACACACACGTGTCACCTCCCATGGGGCACACTGTAAGCAGGGGGCTCATGTCAGATCCCCTCTGAGCCCCCTCGCTGCCAGCAGGGATTTGCAGGGGAGGCAGAAGAGAGAGGAACTATTCTAGAGCCCATCCCAGGCACGAATCAGTGCCCAGGCAGTGGCGGCAGCACCTTGGCCCATGGCCTCTGTGGTTCCCGTGGGCAGAGACTGAAGGCGGAGGGATTTGGCGCCAGGTCTAGAACCAGTTGTTCCTGGGGGGCGGTGACCCAGGGAGTGGGCATTCCCTCCCCGCCCTGCCCATTCTCTATGGCTCTTTGTCCTAGGGCCTGATCCCTCTGTGGGAGGCAGCTGGACTGGGGCCATTGGGGAGGGGCCGTGTTTGCCTTGTGTGTTCTATGGGCCTCACCTTCTTCATCATTTCATGTATTCCTCACGTTGCTCCATAGAATCCATACAGCACCCCTATGCTGTTATGACTACTGCCCCATTTTACAGATGGGGAAACTGAGAGCAGGGAAGAGAGGGCCTTAGCCAAGGCCACACAGGAATCAAGGGGCGGTCTGGGACTAAAGCCAGCTGTAGAGATCTTTTCTTCTCCCCTCCGGCCCTACATTGTGGCTGTAGCGTGGGGATCCATTTTTAGCGCCCACCACCCCCTCTTCCTGTTCCTAGAGTCTCACCATCCCATCACCCCAATCCCGCTAGTCCCCGCCTTTGTAGACACCTGCCCCACAGGGAATTCCAAGCTGAACAGCATCTTGGCTCGTTGAGCGACGTTATCCAGCTAGAGAAGCAGCGTCTGGCCTCGGACAGCGTCTGAATCCGGCCCTGCCACCCTCCCGCTGGTCCTGAGCTAGTCCCGAGCTCCATGCAGACTGAGTTTCTCCAGCTGTCATGGCGAGGATTAGGGGGAAACATTTGGGAAAAGAGCTTGCATGTGGACTTTATGCCCTGGGAGGGATGTCTCCCAGGAACCTGCTCTTTCTTCCCTCCCAGCTTGTGGTTGGCTATTCATTCATGTTACTATTTTTATTGTTGAGCTCCTCAGGGCCTCACAGTCCAGCCCCCACACTAAATAAATCATTATAAGTCCAGAAATACCTGTTGCATAGTCAGATGTACAGCCAGACTTACAATACCGTGTAAGTCAGAAAAAGCATCTGGCTGACACATAGGTGATGTCTTGCTTAGTCTTCCTAAGGAACCCACTCACTTAACAGATGAAGCAATCAAGGCTCAGGGGATCCAGGGACCCCAGCTGACTTACAGCAGATTTGGGGTTTCGGTTCCACTCTCAGCAGCCACAGGGACTATTTTGGGGGCTGTATACAGCTCAGAGCAGAAGCGCCCTGTCTTAGGGTCTGTGTTAACCCCTCCTGCACTAGCCTTGGCAGACTGTGAGGGCCAAGGAGGGACTCTGGGAACCAAGAGGCACTTTCTGCGGCTTCCTGTGTGATGTCAGAGCCTGTGGCTAGCTGATGGCAGATCTGTTCTCCAAGCAGGGGGAATGGGCCAGCTGGACAGCAAGCCAGGCCGGGGTGATTCACCCGCAGTGGGATATAGTTAGTGGGAAGCTGACTAGGCAAAAGAAAGCAGGGCTGAGGAGCCAGCGGCAGCCGCCTGCTGGACCTTCCAGCTGAGCCGTCAGGAGAGGAGGGAGGAAATGGAGGAGGAGCTCCGAGCCGCTAACATGGGACTCAGAGAAGGGTCCCAGGGCCAGCTCGGTGCTGCCTTGGACCTCTGCACCCCGCCCCCACGCCCCCACCTGCAAGGACTTGGGAGGGACAGTGGGGCAGGGTACAATGACCAGCAAGGTTCCTTCTAGCAACTCCTCTGCCCTACAGAATCAGGAGCCAAGGGGCAGGGAGTGGACATGCCTCCCTCTGCCTTGTCCACCCCTTCCTGGTCATGAAATGCTGGTGTTCCGCACTTGCCCTCCTCAGCCCTCTCCTGGCGCTCGCTGGGTGAGCTCATTCACCAGCAAGCCTTCGGTCCCCATGTGCATGTAGATGATGGAATTGAATAGGTTTAGTCATTACGTGGCTGATGTCCATCTCCCTTGCTGGACTGGAAGCCCCAGGAGAGGAGCTGTGTCTGGTTTTGTTCCAGTGCTGGGCACAGAGACGAAACCCGAAACATGTGTACTACACGCAGGTTTAAGGGCGCCTGCCTCCTGGCTGCTTGTGGTGTAATTGGGGTGAGCCTGCTAGGAACTTGCCACACTGTCCCACAGGCACAGTGCCGCAGCCAGCCTGGACACCAGGGAGCAGCTGCTTCCCTCAACCTAACACCCACCTTGTCACCCTTTGGTCCAGCAGGCCCAAGGGGTCCCGCGATGCCTTTGTGTCCCTGCAGGAAACAAGACGACAAGTCGGAAGGTGAGCAAGGACTTGGGAGGGACATGTGATGAAGGACAGGAATTGGGAAATAGAGACACTGCATCCTGGCTTTGTCCCAACTTGCTGTGTGACTTCTGAGCAGGCCCTGTACCTCTCTGAGCCCTGATCTACCAGACATGCTTTGTGGGTCCCAGATACACCTCTGAGGGTAGGTCTGCTTGGACAGCTGAGGGCTCTGCCTGCCCTGCCCAGGAGTAGACCTGGCGTAAGACCTCGGGAGAGCCAGCTGTGTCCTCTGGGGCAGAGGCAGAATACTTGCCTCAGTGGCCTGTCCCAGGCTATGGCCAGAACCGCACAAACGGTTTCCTCCGTGGGCTCCCAGAACCCCTCTCCCAGTTTCCATGTCCCTGTCCTCTCTCTTCTATTCTCCTCTCCCCCGCCCCTCCCTGCTGGGTCTCTTTTAGACACTGGGTCCCACTACTAACTTCACAAGCTCTCAGGCTTTGCACACGCATTCTTTCATCTCTCGAGCCTCTGTTTCCCTTCCTGTGCAAGCCCGGTGCCTCCCCGAGGCCTGGTCTCCCCGATGTGCAACGTGGGTTGGCTCAGCCATATCTAAGGGGCGCCAACTTGGATGCAGAACAGGGCTAAGGCTATTTCCTTCTGCCAAGTGCAGCTGTGTAGCTCAGAGACGAGGTCCGTGGGGCACCCACCATCAGAGGAAGGAGTCAGAGAGGGCGCCACCTCACCCTGCCTGGCCACTGAAGGTCCTTGACTCCCACCCTGGTCTGTGGGACAGGTGAGACTATGAATGCCCATCAGCCCAAGGGCTGGCCCTCAGGTAGAGCGTGGTAGGGGCAGGGGACCCCGGCCCGCAGGACAGAGTTTCAGAGAGAGGGGGAGGGGAGGTTTCCTTACATCATAACCTGCTACTCCTGGTTCTCCTTGGGTCCCCATCCGTCCTGGAGCACCCTACGAGAGGAGGGGGCCTGTGTTGGCACAGAGTGTGGCTCTCAGAACCGGACTCAGGCCCAGCCTGACCTCCAGGCCCCCACTCAGCACAGCCCAGCACAGCCCAGTATGTCCATTTTGCCAGAACCCAGGCTGGAGGTTGAGGTGAAGAGCAAGTGCCATTGATCCCTTGTCCTGGAGCTCCGCCCCCGCCCCCCGCCCTTCTTTCTCCCGGCTCCAGTGGTTCCTGAGAGGCAACGGCTCACTTTCCCGCGATTCTGTGAGCAGAATGGTTACGAAAAATTAAATGATAGGAACTAACAGTTCAATTCTATCAAAAATGAAGACAACACCTATTCAAAACTCACTCCTTCCTAATTAGTTCACATTTTACTGTTCATTACCTATGCTCAGGTTGTCACGTGTGTTGTATCCGGGTGGGGAAATACGAGATAAGGGAGTGCTCCCGCGCGTCCCCCCTTGACCGCATGGCCAGGGACCATGTCGGCAGCCCGAAACCAGCCCTGCCTGGTGGCGGCGTTTCTACCATGGGAACGGGCCAGTGCCACAAGCCAGCACAGCTGTCTGCCAGCACACACTGGCAGCTCCGAGACGCTGTGTCACCCTCATCTGCCCGCTCCCTTGCTTCCTCTCAGGGTCCCCCTGCACCCTGCCGCTGCCACACCCCTCAGGCCAGCATGGCCTGGAACATCAGTCCCCCACAGAGCTGCAGCGGCTGCTTCACCCTGATCCTTGTGATTCTGTTTCCAGTGGGAAGACTCTTTGTTCAGTAAAATTACGCCCAAGGGTCTAGTACAATTAAGATTACATAGTGTTTGTTAATCTGGGTCTTCAGGAGACCCACAGACCCTGTCAAATTGCGAGAGACACTTTGTATTGCATGCGCCCTTCCAGAAAAGGGGCTGCGGCTCCTGCAGGTGCTCAGCCGCAGCTGGAGTAGGGACCCTTCCCTGTCTGCCGTCGGCCCCCCTGCTCCATGACTAACATCCCCCACCCTGCCCCACCCAAGAGTTCTCACCATTGGTCCCAGGCTGCCCCTGGACCCTTTAGGACCGGGGGTGCCAGGGGGTCCAGGGTCTCCAGGGGCTCCCATCTCACCCAGCTGTCCTTGGTAGCCCTTGGCACCCTGTCGTGGGAGGAAAGACAGGCTGTCACCAGGCCTGGGGGGAGGGGCGGTGGGGGGAGGGGCGGGGGATCATGGCAGTCGGTGGTGGGCGCGGACCTTACCTTGGCCCCAGTCCGGCCCTTCTCCCCTTGCTTCCCTGGTTTCCCTTCCGGACCCTGAGGGAGAAGGCAGGAAAGAGCGAGGAAGATGAGCAACAAGGGACAACTGAGGCAGGCCTGTGCAGCGTCACAGCAGAGAGTCGGCTGCCAGCTGCCTGGCTTGACACTGATTCTGCATTCAATGCCCACATGCCCTAGCCCTGGCCGGGTAGCTCAGTTGGTTTGAGTGTTGTCTCGATGTGCTAAAGTTGCAGGTTCCATCCCCCACTCACAAGAATCAGCCAGTGAAGGCATGGATAGGTGGAACAACAAATCTCTCTCTCTCTCTGGTCAATAAATAATATTTAAAGAAATTTTAAGAAATCCACATGACCTGGACCATGACGTAACTTCCTGTGATTGGCATATTTTTCTGTGAAGTGGGCACAGTGGTATTTGCCTCACAGACCTGAGGATTCAACCTGGTGATACAGTATCATGATGATGAGATGCCTGGTCCATAGTCAGGGCTGGTTGAATGGCTGTTGTCATGGTTGCTGTTAGGTACCCAGGCTGTCCCACAGGGAACAGCTCTCTGAACTGAGCTCTCTCCATGTGCCATGAACTGCTCCATCTTCACAGTGACCCTGACCCTTAGGCCCAACTCAGACTCCCCCCGACAGATGGTGACAGCTGACATGCCCAAAGGGAAAGCTATCAGCCCTGATTCCCTACTGATCCATGGCAGGGTCCTGATTCCACTGCAGATCTGAGAACCTGCCCAGGGCTCAGGGTACCTCGCAGCACCAGGCAGCAGGAGAGCTATCCTAGGTGTTCCCTTGTCTCTGAGTTGCTGGGCATCACTTCTGATAAGCCCTGAGGTCACATCCCACTGCCAGGGTCCCCCTCTCTCAGGAGCTAGAGCTGAAGGGACTCCTCACAGTAGGGCACTGTCCCAGGCAGGTCAGTTGCCCTCTGCTACTCTCCCACAGGGGCACCCAGCATGCCCCAAATGCCGCTCTCCCTTGTCTTGCTTCAAGGTTGGCCAGTCTGGCTTTGTCTCCATAGTTATCAGGGAAGCTCAGTTCAGGGAGGTGAGTGTATGTAAGTGTGTGTGGGAAGGAGACATGAGAACGTAAGAGAGGGAAAAGAGAGTCCTGACACGGCCACACTGGGATGGGGTGGAGGGAGTAGGGTAGGCAGCCTTTCTGTATTGGAAAAAACATCCCAACTGCCCCCAGAGGAAAGTTCCTTGAAGACCCAGACCTCAAAGGGAGCTGGGAAGAACATTTTATGTTCTTGGCAGGCACTAAAGAGCTGGTTTGATTCTATTCCTTTGGTTGCATTAACAGAAGCACATGTTGTAGGACCAGGGAGGTGATGATCTCATTTTGGAATAGAAGTTGGACTCTAAGAGGAGGCACTGAGTAATGGTGATGGAGAAGGGGGAAGGAGAGGGAATCCTAGAGGAACAAGGAAACACCTGGGCTAAAACAGAGGGACTCGATTCCTATCTGTAGATTTCAGCAGCTGCCCTGAGGATGTCTGGCGATAAAACCTACAGGGAGGCTGGCTTTCATTTAGCATAAGAGAGAAATTTCTGCTCAAAACACACAACATGGCAAAAGTGTATTGGAGAAGATAACTCTGTCCCAAAGGGAAGTGCCAGTCAGACCACCCTGGGTGGTCAAGAACTAAGGAGTAGTGACCTGGATGGACCAAGCACAGACCGCGTTGCAACCCAGTGCTTGAGCCCTCATGTGACCCTGGACAAGTCCCTTCCCTTCTCTGTGCCTGTTTTCCCACCTTTAACATGAAGATCTTGAACTAGTCTCATAATGTCCAATATGGTGGCCCTTAAACACATATGGCTGCTGAGCACTTGAAATGTGGCTACTGGGACTGAATAAGTGAATTCTTAATCTGATTAAATTAAATTTAAAAACAGACATTGAAATTATTGGAAAACTTTCAAGTATGTTAGGAACAGCTTGAGATATGCATTTACATTTTCAACTGCGTATTTTATGAAATCTAAATACATATCAGCTTCTTTCAGTGACAATTTGGTGTCTGAATTGAGAGATGCTATAAGTATAGACAACATGCTGGATTTCAAAGACAATACAAAAATGCAAAATTTCTTATTAATAATTTTTACATTGATTACATGTTGAAATGTTTGTATTTTGGGTACACTGGGATAAATAAAATGTTACCACAATTAATTTTACCTATTTATATTTACCTTTTAAAAATGTGCCTATCAGAAAATTTTAAATCACACACATGGCTTGTATTCTGCTTCTATCAGACAGCCACGGCCTTGACAACCTTAAGGTCTCTTGCTCCTCCAGTAATAAAATATGAACAACCTTTGGGAGCTCAACCATTCCCAGGCACTCTGTCTACAGTCAACCTCATAGCTCTTTCAACTGTCACCCTACCTACAGCTGGGAGGAAGAGATTATTTATCTCATCTTAGAGTTAAAGAAACTGAGGCTCAGTGAGACAAAAGTGTTGTCTGCAGGTCACCCAGCTGGGGTAGGAACAAACTAGGAATCCTCAGTTTCTAATTGCCCCTTGGCCCAGGCTAGTTCTGGCCTGGGAACTGTGAAATCAGAATGCAGGGGATGATGGAATTTGCTGGTGGACTGAGGTGGATGCAATGGCTGATCCCTGTCAGAAGGAGACATGAGTCCATGCCAAAGTGTCCGATACAGGGGCTGGGAGATGGAGCTCCCCCTGGACAGGGCGGCGGCCGGCCACTTGCGCTGACAGCCCCTGCAGCTGGGAGGATCCCCCATAGTGTGGGAAACCCTGAGTAAGTGTTGGCGCATCCCGAGGAGGAAGGCTCCAGGGCCAGAACGAAGACTTTCACTGGGCCCCCATCCATAGAGATGTATTTTTGGAAAGGCCCTGATGGCTCATAAAATTCTATTTTTAAATACTCAGCTGTTTCTAGGCCACAGAGTGGAAGATACTTGTCCGGCAGCCCTGATGCCAAAGAGACTCCAGTACAGGGTTCTCAACACCTACACCACCCAACACACACTCCATCTGGCCCCAATAAACCTCTGTCTAGTTCCAGTGTATGAGAACTGGGAGTGACAGCAAATATGGACAATAACACTGCCACCAGCACCAGCACCACTGCAACCACCTGCAGCACCACGTCCACTGTGACCACCACTGCCACCATAATCATTATCACCAACTCTACCACCACCATCACCACCTTCACCACCATCACCATCATCACCATCATCTTCATCACCATCGTCACTATCATCATCCTCACGATCATCCCCATCTTCACCATCATCACCATCACCACCATCATCACCATCTTCACCACCATCATCACCATCTTCACTACCATCATTAGCATCTTCACCATCTTCTCCACCATCACCATCATCTTCATCACCATCATCACTATCATCATCCTCACGATCATCCCCATCTTCACCATCACCACCATCTTCACCACCATCTTCACTACCATCATTAGCATCTTCACCATCTTCTCCACCATCATCACTATCATCATCCTCACACCATCATCACTATCATCACCATCTTCACCACCATCATCACTATCATCACCATCTTCACCACCATCATCACCATCACCACCATTACTACAACCACCTGCAGCACCACGTCCACTGTGACCACCACTGCCACCACAATCATTATCACCAACTCTACCACCACCATCACCAGCTTCACCAGCATCACCACCACCACCACCATCAACATCACCACCATCATCAGCAGCAGCACCATCATCAACATCACCACCATCACCACCACCACCACTAAAAAACCTGCATCATGATGTCTACTGTCACCACCATGGCCACTGCAATCACCATCACCAGCTCTACTACCATCATCACCACCACCACCAGCATCACCATTACTAACTTCATCATCATCACCATCATCACCATTACTAACTCCACCATCATCATCACCACCACCACCACCACCATCACTACCACCACCACTAACTTCCAGTCATTTTCTTTTCCAAATTCATAAAGACAATCTTCCATATTTCTGGTATATTTTATAAAGTGTTTTGCAGTTTCACTGACTCTTAATAAATGAAAAAAAAAACAAAGGCTCAGAGAGAGGCAGTGATGTGTTCAAGGTCATATGGCGAGTGGGTGATTGAACAAAATCTCAGTCTTAGGACTTTGGGTCCAGGGCTATTTCTGCCCCATGTTTTTGCCCATTCCACAGTCATGATACTCAAAAGCTTACTAAAAAGGGGCTCATGGAATATTGGGACTCAAAGTGATCTCAACACATATTCCTTCCAAATTCTTCCAATATCCCAAGACTGGGAGCAAGTGAAAGGTCGCAAGACAAGAGAATCAGGGCTAGTCCCCATCCTGCTCAATTCAGTGTGGCTGAATGTGAGTGCTGGGCAGGAAACGGTCATCAAGGGTCAGGTCTGGGCAGCGGACAGCGGCAAAATTAAGGAGTATGTTATTACTCTGATGGTACTGGGGAGCCATGGGAGGTTTAGGCAGGGGAGGAAGGACCATAGCAGAACACCGTTAGGTGGCTGTTGCCAAAAGGTCTCCCACTCAACTGCCTGAAACAGGTATGGATGTTATTTGCTCGCAGGAGCCCTAAGTGCTGGCCTGCAGCCATGAACACTCACCCGGACACCAGTGATGCCAGGGAGGCCAGGGGGGCCATCCTCGCCCTTCAGTCCCTCCTGGCCCTTCTCTCCACGCTCGCCATCGGGCCCTGGGTCACCCCTGTCTCCCTAGGTGGGGGCAGAGGTGGAGGAGAGAGAAAGAATAAATTAGTCACCAAGCCCAGTAGAGGACCCAAACCTCAGGACTCATTCTGATGTTCACAGATGACCAGCTTCTGGATTCCCTGATGGGTCTCTGAATTGCCCAAAGGGCTGGGTTGGCATGGTCCCGAGGGCACAGGGAACAGCCCCCACATGGCAATTGCTAGTGCTTGTGCCTGTGCCGGGGAGGGGTGCCTCAGGGAAGAGAGGACCCTGACCACGCCCACCCCCAAAAGTTCACAGGAAGGGTCCAGGTTCAGGAGATGAGGGCTCTCTCCAATATAGACACGCGGGAAAGACAAGAATCGTCATAAGCTGAAATAAATTTTCATAAAGGAAACAAATCCACCCAATTCTGCTTCTCAGAACATTTTCCAGTTTTTTTTGTGTTGTTGCATTTCGACCTCTGCCCGCTTGCAAACAGTTTACAACTGTAATAGGAGGTGATAGTCTTGCTTGCGTTGTATCAGTCTCAGAGCAGCGAAACAACGTTCCGAGCCCGTTAGCAATAAACCAAGCTTTACAGGCACAGTCCAATGAGACTGAGCAGCTCCGCAGTTGTTCTGTTCATGTCTTACTCTACTGCCAGCACGTGTGCCCCTTGCTGTCAGCTCCGCGCGGTTCTAATTCTCACTGGCTGCAGACACTCCTTCCAGCGAGTGGAGGGCAGCTGGCCCGCGGGTTGTGCCAGAAGAGCCGCTGCCCGTGGCCCCGTGGGCAGAGCAGGTGTGAGGGGTGTTGAGCAGGCAGTGGCCGCAGAGGGACAGGACGCTGCCTGTCAGAAGGCTAGCTCCATCGGGGCTGGCAGGCCTGGCGGGACCTGTGGCCAGTCTAAAGGTGGCTCAGCGGGGACTGTCAGAGAGAGGGTATACATTCAAGGGTAGGAGGGAGGGTGGGTGGGGAAGCAGGCTTGGGGAAGCAGCGTCTTTGCTGGTTTTGTCTCCTGGCACCACACTTTACGAGGGGCACAGATAAACAGGGGTGGGTCCAGGAGAAAGAACAGGGTCAGAGGGCATGAGGCTGGAGTGTGGGAACAAGATGGCTGAGAGCTTGCAATGCAGGCTGGTCCTGCTGGGGCCTGAGCTCTGGGCACAAGGGGCTGGTGTGAGGCATCGCAGGGGCAGGTTCTAGTTCAGCCAGGGAGGACTTCCCAATGGAAAGGGCTCCAGGGATGACACAGACGAGGGAGGGCTACCCCGAGCTATCGTGTAGGCCAACGCAGAGCAGATCTGGGCACCAGGAAAGGGCCTGGCAGCTTGCTTTCTAAGGCTCCTTCCCACTGAGATTCTCAGATTTCAAGCATGGAGACAGGGAGCTGGCCACGATGAGCCTCTTGCAGAAGCCCCTGGCTCTGGGACTCCCTCCTTGGCCACCTGCTCTCTGAGGTCTCAGAGGGCAGGTAGCTTGAGCCGGTAGATGAACTGGTTTTCAGTGAGGGGCCCTAGCCTCGGCCTTGTAGGAGCTCTCGACCCAGGGACCACCCAGACCCCCATAGCCCCGGCTCTCCCAAAGTTGGCGTGTAGGGGTTCTTGTGAATCCTATGCAGAATGAGCTCTGGGGATCTGGAGAATCCCACAGTTCTCAGACATCTGCCAGTGCTCAGAGGAGTCTTCCAAGTTGCCTTGCTCAACTTCCTCAATGTACAGGTGAGGCAACGGAGCCCGGAAAGAGGCAGAGACTTCCCGATACCCTGTGTAAGTCGGTCAGTCAGAGCCTTGGGGAGCACCCACGGTTCTGGTTCCTTCTAATTCCAAGGTTCTGTGCTCAGAGAACAATAACTCCCTCACCTCTGGGGTTACGCCACCTGAGTTCAAATCTTGCTGTCACCTCTCAACCGCTGTGCGACCCTGGGCAAGTTCTCACAGCCTCTGGCAAACGGGCTGGATAAAGGTAAGCTGTGACTAAGAGGCCCTGCCACCTCCCTCATCGCCGGGGGTGGGTTCGTGGTCAGCAAACTCAGAAGAGGAAGCCAGCAATAAGAGCACTGTATAAACTGTAAAGAGATGTGGACCTCCAAGAGGTTGTTTTCACCAGAAAGGCGACTCTCAACAAACACCGTAGAGAAAACAGGTACTATCCTGGAATTCTCCCGAGGACCAGGGAAGATGCTGCACACCTGCATGACTCCCCTGGCCCAGGGACCCATCAGGGGAGAGCTGGCTTTTGGAGGGAGAAGAGAGGAAGCAAATCCGGGACCCAGGAGCCATGACAGGTGGGCTGGAAGGACTGTGTGAGGCACCAGACCTGGAGAGCCCTCCCATCCCACCCAAACCACAAGTCAAGGGGGAGAAGGTGGCTGTCTGTTTTCTCATCTGTCAGGTGGGGATGGCCATGTACCTAGTTCACAGGGTTGCTGGGAGGATTAAATGTGTTAACTCGTGTGAAGCTCTGAAGGCAGGTGGTACAAGCCCACAGTGAGCACACCAAGGATTTTAGCCCGAATGCTCTGGTCACATCCTAGGATGCAGCAGGGTTGGGAGGGAGAGAGGCGGACAGGGGGCGCTCTCACCCTTGCAAGAAAAATATAGGGCAGTGGGGAACCAGCCAGGGACCAATCACCAAGGCATCCTGGAAGAGGGGGAAATCTTGGACTGGAGCAACTGTGGGGACAGGGCAGTGTGGGGTGCAGGTCTAGGGACGGGGGTATTCAGGCCCAGAGACAAGGGGTGCTTATCTGGGAGTAAATGGACGACAGAAGGAATCCCGGGACGTGGCACTTGGGGCCCTGGGCTGAGGAGCTGACTCACACAGTGTTACAGGTCAGCTCCAGCGAAAGCCTACTGTTGAGTCAGAGCTAGAGGCCAGGGACAGGCTGGTATCAGACAGCAGGGCCCACCTGACCTGGGGTTCAGGGGACCTCCTCAGGGTTTTAGCCTCTGTGGTAGACAGATGTAGCTAAGGCACGTGGCCGGTCTGAGTTGGGCCCACAGGCTTTGATGTCAGTGAGCCCTGGGTTTGAACTTTTGGATCCTCCACTTATAGCTTTAGACACGGGATGAAAACATCACTACCATCCTCTGAGCCTCAGTCTTTTTACCGTTACGATGGGCACATGGTATAGAAAGTAAGCCAAGGCTTGGGTCTTGGCTGTGTTAATTATTAGCTTTGTGTCCTTGGGCAAGTCGCTTAACCTCTCTGAGTCTCATTTTATCTAAAGACAGAACTTACCCTGTAGCATTGATCAAGGTGATCCGTGTAAAGGATGTAGCATAGTACCTGATACATGCGTGATTAGCCCTCCACAAGTAGTAGCTTACAGGTCATGAGTGGTGACTATTATTGTTCCTGATCTTCCAGAATGTTTGGAAGAAAACTGATATCAAAGCTGCTGGCTCTGGGCCTGGCATAGAGTGGGTGTTCAGGGGCCACGCTTAGCCAAAAGAAGCTGCAGTTTTGAGAATAAGGGAAGTGGGAAGGAGTGGGGGGGGCAGAGGGCTGGGGGGGATGAGCGTTGGAGAGGGCCCACCCTCACCCACTTTCAGTGGGAACTGGCCAGAGGTCTGCTCTCAGAGCTTTGTGGGAACACGTGCTTCAGGGAGAAACCTTAGGTATCGGATGGGCGGTAGTGGGGGGACAGCAGGGGCAGTTTCAGAACACCCCTCCTCCTTAGGGCCTGCACCAGAAGGACACTTACCTTCAGCCCATCGGGCCCTGCAGGGCCACTGTCCCCCTCAAGGCCCGGCTCTCCCTGGAAAGCGTGGTGGGAAAAGGAGAGGAGACATTACTGGAAAGGGGGCCCAGGTGCTTTTACTTCCTCCCCTCCTTGGAGTAGGACCCCTGCCCCTGATCTCTAGGCAGCAGGGCCCTGGCACACACAGTGGGTGGCTGAATTTGGACCAAGAGGGTTGAGGTACCCATTCAGTTCCCAGAAAGGAGAGGCAGACCCCCAAGCACAGCCTGCTGTCTGCAGGGTAGGCTGGGGTGGAGTCTGCATGAGGTCATGAGTTAGAAATTGCTGGTCACACAGCCATCCTGGTTGGTTGGTTAGACTGGAAGGCAGTGCGGCCTAGTGGTTGAGAAAGGCTTTGACGTCAGGCAGACCTCAATACCCCCGTGGGGCTTCCCAATCACTGGTGGTTTGACCACAAGCAAACAATTCGGCCCCCACAGACGTCTGTTTTCTCATCTGAAAATGGGGCTGATCTTACTTTTTTTTAGGGTTCCTTCAAGGCAGAGTATAAGCACCCACAAATGGTAGCCATTGCAGACATTGTTCCTGCAATTGGAACAGTTGAACCCTCACGGGACGCCTTGGTGGAATTCTATTGCTCAGATGAGGAAAGTGAGGCCAGTCCTTGGACTTTCTTGCCAGGAAGTTTGGGAACAATACCCAGACCCTGGTTTAATCCAAAAGAAACCAATTTCTGGGTTGCAGGTCTTCTCATAGCCTAGAAAAGGCTACTGCTGACATGTAAGAGGGGAATACCGAATATGCAATGAGTCTCAAACATTTTGACCACAGAATGCTTTTCTTTGAAGAGCACCTCTCCACTGTGGAGGCGCTGACCCACTCAGAGGCTGAACAAGGCCGTAGTGATTCACGGTCTATTTCTGCACGCGAGGGAACAGACTCGGGGTTGAGTAAAGCTCTCCTCAACCCAATCATTTGGGGTGGCTTTCCAGGGAGAATAAGTTTGCTTTGACTTACCCGCTGTCCGATGAGGCCCTGCTCCCCAGGGGTGCCCAGAGGCCCAAGGTCACCCTACGAGAAACCAAATACAAGTCCATGGGCGTGGGTAGGGCCAGCCCTCACAACCTCTAATTTGGTGGGATGGGGAGGAGGGGCTCTTTCTTCCTAAGAACCAAATAGAAATTGTAAAGTGGCAACCAGAGCCCCTGTCCCAGTCAGCCCTGGCTACCGTCCTCACAGCTCACAGAGCGCTATTCTAAGTGCAACAGGCCCTTTAGCAATGCTCGGGTTAGGGGCACAGTCCAAAATCTGCATATAACTCGAGTCACCCGCCTTCACAGATTCCCAACCTCAGACCTGACCCTTGAACAACGCAGGCTGGAACCGCACCGGTCAACTAAAACACATCCTCGTGTAAGTGAAGGCGCGCGGTCCCAGCCCGTGTTCAATGGTCAACGGTGCACTTTTATTTCAAACGTTTAAGTCTCACAACAGCCCTACCAGGAAATGTATCTTCTTTTTTATAAATGAAGACACTGAGGGGCCGAGGGGTTCAGCAATGAGCCCAAGTTCATGGCTAATAAGTACCAGGTTCAGGATCAAACACAGGTAGCTTGGCCCCAGAAGGTATCAGATGCAGAGACGGCAGTTCTGCCAGCCCCTCTTCCTCTCCCTGAGAGCCCTGAGGAGAAACCCAACAAGCAAGAGGCCCTAAATAAGCCCAAATCAATGTCACCGCCCCCCCGAGAGACCCTAAAAGGCTCTTTTATCTGCAGTGATTTCCACGCTATACCCTCTCCCTGCTGGTGTCTGGGCCCAAGGAGGAAGCGGAGCTCTGAGCCCTCAGCCCTGCTCCAACCCAAATGGGCCCAATTCTATCTGTTCTATTGATGGGGTGGTTTTCTGCATTGTTCATGCAAAGGATTCTGGAAGCGAAGACCGAGAGTCCCAGGCCTGGACCAACTCCCTCTGAATGGCTGGACGACTCAGGCACAGATGGGGGGGTGATTGATCTGCCTCAAGTCCCACAGCCCCTCGAAGACTCCCCCAGGCCCTGCCTAGACAACACTCTCGGGACAGCAGCATCGCTTGTCAGCTGAGGGAATTGCCCAGAAAGCACGTCCTCCTCCTACAATGCAGCGGGAAGAGGGCTCCCCGACCCATGCAGCGGGAAGAGGCCCCCAGACCCAGAACCAGGTACTAGAGGGCGCCTACTTCCCAGCAGGTAATGAGGGGCATGGGTGCTGAAGTGCAGATAGTATCGGAAGCCAGAAGGTAGGGCCGCCCCAACATGGGGGCAGGGACAGGTGCCAGAGAAGATATTGCTGGGCAGGGGTAGGGCCGGCAGCCCAGGGCCAGCTGGGACTTCTGCTATAGCCATGGCGAGGACCCGCTGCCCAGCCAGGTGCGCAGAGAACCCATTATCCTGGGCACAAAAAAGGCCTGCTTCTCTTTGGTGGGGAGGACGCGGCCCCCAGTCACCTACTTTTCCTTCATCCCTCCTCACCTTCATCCCGGCTTCCCCAGGAAGGCCTGGTTCTCCCACGGCACCTGGCGGCCCCTGCAAGAGAATGCCATTGGTCCCTTCTAGAGCAAGGATTGGCCCCTGGTTTTCAGGGAGGAGATAACTAAGGTAGGCTCAGAGAGGGCAAGGGAGGCGCCTGAAGTCACACAGCATGAGACACACACAGGGATCTCGCAGCTTAGAGCTGGGGCTAGAGGAAGGGAGGTGATGGGGCTCAGGCTGCTGAGCCTCGGGGCTACCCAGAGGCAGCTGGAGCCCTCTCCCTCCCCAAGAGTGTGGTTTACCACATTATGCGCTCCTTGGCAAGCGCAAGGAGGAAAATGTCATGATTCACACAGGCCCGGGGAGGAAGCCAGCAGACGCTGTGTTCAGGGCTGAGTGATTCCAGCCCCGCTCTCTGCAGCAGGGCCAGGAGGACACGGGCGGGAGGCCGTCCTGAGTTACCACAACCGGCATGGCAGAGCCTTGCCTGAGCCCTGGGGCTCAGTTTCCCCTCTGGATATGGCAGGGGGATCTGGGGCTCCTTGGGGGCTCCTTGCTTTCCAACCTTAGGAGAGCTGATTCTGCAGTCAAACCTAGGCTGGGCTGAAGTCCTAGCAGGATGGCGGAGGGGCATTGCTGCTTTCCCCAGTGCCAAGAAAGGGGCACTGCCATCTCCCACCCCTGTGAAGGTCTTGGTACCCTTGCCTCCCATCCATTGCCCCTCAGACTGGGAATCCAGCTCCTTGCCCAATGCCATTCGGGTGTGCCTACCCTCTCTGCCAGGGTGCTACCTCTTCCATTTCTACAGCACACAGGACATGACTGTGTCCCCAGGCCAGGACAGAGACCCCTGAGGAGGCAGGCTGGGACAGCCTGACACTTCCTTAGCAGCATCACGGGACAAACAAGGGTCCTTCAGCACTCACCTTGGGGCCCATCTCTCCGGGAGGGCCAATTGGTCCCTGGGGTCCCTGAGGGCCCTAGGAGACAGACAGACAGATACAGAGAGTTGGGAGAAGCTAGCCAGGGTCCTCTTTGAGGTGGTCTGGAGGGGTAGGTGAGGTGAGCACCCATACAGCCCAGGACTCTGCCGCCCACGCCCCCACCCCAGGCCACGCGGAAGGTCCTGGTGTCCAGCATATCTCTTCCATCTGTCTCCTATTCATGCTCCTATTCATCTACCTAAAACTCCGAGGGGCCCTGCCCTGCTCAGAAACCTAGCTCTGGAGCCTCGCTCACTCTGTTCCCTCGGCCTGGATGCCCTTCCACCTCAGACCCACTTCTGGAAACTCCCCACCCAGGCCCTGGTCAAAAGGGCATCTGGTTGGGCCTCAAGAAGTGGGATTGTAGTGCAGCCTAGGGGACAGGAGCTTTCTGTGCTTCCGCTGTTCCACTGGGAACTCTTCCTCCTGAGCCTCTGGAGACTCTGTCCTCTCCTCTCTACCCCCAACAGCACCTCCTCATTCCCTGACACGTGGGATGCTCCCCCACATCCAGCTCTTGCCCCTCCAGCCACACTGGGCTCAGCAATTCCCAGGCAGCATGTTAGTTTATTTCTTCCCTCCCTCCCTCCCTTGCTCTTCACTGTGCTAAGCACTCGAGACACATTTTCTCATGTCATCTTTATGACAGGATGGCAAAGTAGGGACCATTACTCCCGTGTTACTAGCAAGAAAACTGAGGCAGAAGGCTTAGATTCAACCCAGAGCTCCTGAGGTCCCCAGCCAGCTCTGTCTCTACCATCTGAGGCTGTCCCGTTGGCCTCAGCACTGTCCCTCTCTAACCCCTCTCCTTGTGTGAGCCCCCCCACCCCATCTGCCTGGACAAAGATGCAAAGAGGAAAGAAAGGCACTTACCGGTTCTCCTGGGAGGCCCTTGGTGCCTGGCGGGCCCGAGGGACCTGGGATGCCCTGCAGAGACAAACAAAGGTGACATTAGTCCCTCCATGGCCTTCTCTACCCTGCCTGTCCCCTGGGCCTCAGTGAAGCCATCACAGTGTATGAGGGTCCTATCCCCACCCTCTGCCGGGCAGTGGATGGGACACTGAGTCCCGGGGGACGGGGGGAGACACACTAGAGGTTCTTCGGTACAGGGAGTGGGCAGCTGGAACCTTTGGAGCGTCCACAGCAGGTGGGAACATGGCTAAAGGGGCTAATATCTTTCCACGCAGCACACAGAATTTCAAGAACCGGTGACACTTACGGGAAAGCCTCGTGCGCCCAGGTGCCCTTGCTCACCAGCCGCACCCTGGAAGCACAGTCGGGTTTGTTAGAGGCACAGGTCACAAGGCAGGGACTGGGGAGGGGCTGGCAGCTGTGGCCTGACGTACCTGCTGCCCAGGCTGGCCCGGTCTGCCCTGCGGTCCTGGAGGGCCCTGCAGGACAAAGCACTTGGAGGTGGAGAGTGCTTGGGAGGCCCCTTCACAAAGAAGGGACCTGCACTCCCCTGGGAGACATAAGGGACTGTGGGATCCGCCCCTCTCCCCAGTGTGCAGGTGAGGAAACTAAGGCCCAACGAGGGGAGCGCTCACTCCAGGAGCTCTGGGGGGAGAACCAAGGACCTGGTGCTCCTGAAGGGGACAGGAGCAGCCCCGGCTCGGCTCTTGGCCCCTGGAGGGACTTGGGGTCCCCGGGAAGGGGCCAGAGGCCACGTGCGTGGGAATCCTACTCTCTCCATGCTTCTGTGCCCTCTCATCCCCGTGCTGGCGCTCACTCCCATTCATCTCAGAGCCCCTTCTCTCCCTGCCCCATGCTCCAGGTTGGGTGGTGGGGGTGGGGCGGATGAGCTTTCAGGAACTACCCTGCAGCCTCTCAGGGACTCCGGGCTATCCCCAAGGGGTCCAGTGCACTCTGGCTCCAGGTTTCCTGATCCAGCATGAGAGGTGAGAGGAAGGGCAGGCCAGGGGGGTCGTACCTTCAGACCCCGGGACCCCTGCTCCCCAGCTGGTCCGTCTGGTCCTCGGGGGCCCTGCAAGAGGGAAAAGGGACTAGCACAGTGAACAGCAGGGGTCTCCCTCGGGCTGGGAACCAGGAGGGCGGGGTTGCCCAGAGCCCAGGGCTTTTCCCTGCTGGAGCCTGAGGATCCCACTTCCTCCCTCCCATCTCCTGCTCACCCCCACCCTGAGGTGGGTTGCCCCTGGGCAATGTGCCTGCTGAGATGGCTCTGTGGAGGGCTTGATGGGTGGACCCAGCTAGAGACCTTACCATTCCAGAATGGGGTTGGTGGTACATTTAAACCCTGTTTAAGGAGGCCTTGAGCGGAAGGCCAGCCAACCCATTTCACAGATGTGGAGACTAAGGGTCAGAACAGAGAGACACATGGCTGAGTCCCACAGCCAGATCTTTAGACTCTGATGTCACAGGCTTTTCCCAAGCACACCTGGGTATAAACAGGTATATGAACCCCAACTCTTGAAAACTGACAGAGAAAGCCCGGTGGAGGGTCTGCTTATGGCCGCTGTCCCCCGCCCCCCTCCCCCCACCTCCCCCTTCCCCCAGTCAGATGTGCTAATCTGGCCTAGTTTATGAGAGGAGGGGGCAGGAGCAGGGCAGGGGGCAGGTGGTTGTTCCCTAGAGTGCTGGACTCAGATCTGACCCTTGAGACAAAATTCTTGGTCTTTTGAGACCTAGGAGTCCTCCAGGGCAGGGGGAATGCTCTCTTTCCCCCATTGCACAGACGGGAACAGTGAGGCCAAAGGAAGGGACTTGTCTAAGGTCGCTTAACCTATTAGCAGCTGGTATGCCATCCAGGGTTCCACCCACTGCCCCACGTGTCCCCTCCATGGGATGGGGTCCCCTGGAGAAGGCCCCCTTGGAAAGTACTGAGGTGTCTGCTCTGTAGAGGTCAGAGAGGCCCTGCTGGGGAGACAAAGAGGATCCTGTGAAGGAGGCTGGCCCACGCAGCCAGGGAGCGTGGGGACCGTACACAAAGGGGGGCCGGGGAAGTATCTAGGTGGAGGGAGGATAAGAAAACAGAACAAGAAGAAATTAATTAAAATCTGACAAGAAAATTTTCAATTAATAATTGAGCTGGGAAAAGTGACAATTCCTCTTATCAGTTGCCTGGGGCTCCGGATGCTTCAACTCCACAAGACAGTGTGAAATGACACCTCGCTGACTAGATACACAGGGATGGGAGGAGGCTGCATGTGGTGGTTCGGCTGGGAGCCCAGTGCTAGGCAAAGCAGTGCTGGAAACGTCATGTCTTAGAGACCAGGGACTGCTCTTCGCTCAGCCTCAGTTATCTCATCTCAGAAATGGGGGTGAGAAACCTCTGCTACAAGGCAGGAGAGAATCAGCACCTAGCCTATATAGCAAGTGCTATCAAACCTGGCCCGGCTGGAGAAGGCTGCAAGCTCCCAAGGGTCAGGGGCACAGGGGCGTGGCTCAGTGAATCTGGGTTCAATCTGTTCCTCAGCATAGGCAGCTTATGTCACACTGCACAGAACTGGCTGAGTTTTCACAGGTTCAAGACGAGGTTTGAGTACAGAGTATGTGGGTGCAAGTTCTGGATTTACTGCCAGCTTGCTGTGTGGCCCTGGGAAAGCCGCTTCTCCTCTCTGGGCCTCAGTTTCAGGTGAATACTGTCAGACCATGTATTGAACTTACCCCCACCCTACCCCACCTGGATGCATGGAGAGGGGCCTGGCGGAGATGGAGCCACATTGGGGTGGGGCATCCTGGGTCATGGGAGCCAGAACAGAGGCTGAGCCGAGGGCAGGCGTCTGGGCCTTTCTGAGAAATGTCTTCTGGCTGCTGGCCTCTCTCTCTAGCTGAGGCATAAACCCTGGAAAGGGAGCTCTGGGATAGAGCAAAGGCCCAGATGCACTGAAGGCTTGGCCGGAATCACACAGCACCGTTTATCCTAGGAATCAAAGCCCTTCAGGGAGAAGAGCCATGCAATCTGGAAGAGCAGTAACAACAATAGCAGTAGCAGCAATAACAGTGAAAGCCATTGTCCTCATTATACAAATAAAGAAACAGCCTATGGTCACATAGCTAGAAAGTAGAGGAGGCAGAATTTGGGCCCCCCATCAGCCAGATGCCCATTTTTTCCCACCACTACATGTCACTGTTTATTAGTGTGAGAGTGAGCTCCCCATCACAGTGGGTGTGCAGCTCAGGGTCTAGAAAAGCCCGCCAGGAAGGCTCTGCACTGGGGCAGGGTGTTAGAGAAGATGTCTTAAATCTGTTAGTAGGGGACTCTGCTACCCCCTGGGGGCACCAGAGAGCTCTGAAAGCTGGGCTGGCTCAGGAAAAGAGGACCAACCTTCTTGTCTGGAGGAAGAAGGAGGCAATGGGCCCAGCCACCCTCCCTCCCCAGCTCCGCTGTGCGGGGAGGGGAGTGAGGGCAGCCACACTCACACCCTTGCTCTGGCCACTGTGCAGCTTGTCCTGGGTCCTGCAGTTCCCCCATCCTGCCCCCTCCCTCCCCAAATGAACACAGCTGATCTGCCCCCGCTGGAGGAAGGCCCGGCTTTCTATCAGAGCCACATGGCTGTTCTCTCAGGCCGCTCCCCAGGAAGATGTTGGAAGGCACAGCTGGGGCTTGGGCAGGGAGGAGCCCCTGCCTGGGACAGAAAACCTGGCCAATCGCAGCACTTGTGAAAAGGAGATGGATGACAGTGAGGGAACGATCACATGCCAAGCACATCCTGCTCCTGGCTGCCTGGCAGCAGCTGACCTGTGTGAGGTGCTGATGAGATGCAAGCCCCATGGCCATCAGATGAGGTCAGCTCTGCTGCTGACCCATTTTACAGAGGAAAAGTCAGGATTCAGGGCCAGGTCTGCTGAGCTGTAAGCCCCACTCACAGGAGCAGAGTCCACTGTCAGCCCCTGAGCCTCAGGATGCTCCCTGCTATCTCAAAGGGGGTAAGTGGAGGGAGAGTGGAGTCTCCCATCCTCTTCGCCACACTGTGCCACAGCACGCAGGCTTCCTGGCATTGTCCTGTACGCCCCAATCTGCACATGCCCTGGGACGGGGAGCTCACTCCCAC
Organism: Rhynchonycteris naso; assembly: GCA_037038555.1. NCBI lineage: Eukaryota > Metazoa > Chordata > Mammalia > Chiroptera > Emballonuridae > Rhynchonycteris > Rhynchonycteris naso. Next base: position 19,470,950 of record CM072996.1, read on the forward strand.
ACTGATAAACAGTGACTGGTAGTGGTGAATAAAAGTGGGCATCCAGATGACTTGAGTTCAGATTCTGGCTCTGTTCAGTTTCCTCTCAACAGCACCCACCAAGCCTTAGAGAGGTTAAGACTCTGGACTGATAACCGGGAAGGCTGAGACTGGCCCCTATACCTTCCTGACCCCAGTATCCTCGCTCTTTCAACTGAGGCCGGTGGACCCAGACTGTCAACAATCCTACCAAGCCAGAGGGCCTCATCCTTTCTCTGGCTTCAATCCCGTACTGCTCATGTTGCCCAGGGAAGGAGGGTGGGGGACTTGGTGTGTATATGGGGGGGGGGCAGCAGGACCCATCCGCTCATGGGCAGGGGAGCAGGCAGGGCCTTCCAGACCCCCATTTCCATTCTCCATGGCACATACGGGGAAACTGAGGCCTGGAGAGCAGAAAGGCCCTTGCTAAGGTCACAGAGCAAGCCAGGAGCTGCAGGGGCTGGGGGCTGCTCAGGACTGAGCTTTCTAGCAGCCCAATGGCTGCCTTTCTGGGTCCCCACCACCCTCAGTTACCCCGTTAGTGAAGTGGCTAACAGTACTGTTTGGCAAGGGACCTAGGGACAGACAGATCCCACAGGTTTTGCATTCCTGCCAAACCCAGCAGGGGGGAGGGGCTGGTATTCCTGAAGTTCCCTCCCAGCCATGGGCTTTGATGTGGTTGGGAGCCTGGGTTTCCTCAAGCAGGGGATAGTATAGTCTTCCAACCACTGCTGGGAAGGGGGGCTGGGGGGAGCTCAGTGAGGTGGGCTAAGCCTTACATCTGGAGGGCATCAGCAGGGCCTGGGCTCATCCTTCAGCTAAGGTGGCTGCTAGGAGGACATGAGCACAAGGTCAAGGTGGGACCAGACTGTCAATGGGCCTGGGTCCACGTGCAGAGGCCCAGGACGTGACGCTGGGAGGGGCCCTGCCAGGCCAGAGGAATGCCTCCTAATCTCCCCTTTTCCAGGCCGACTGCTCAGGCCATCTGGTTCAGGGGAAAATTTAAAACCACTTGAAATTCGGCCAAGAGGAGAGTGATCATCACGATCCCCTATATGGTGCTCGGCTAGCAGGCCTGGGATGCCTGGCCTACCTATGCCATCTCATCTCCTTTACAGGGCTGCCTGGCCCGGCACCTGCACACCAGCTGGCTGCAGGCAATCCCTCATCAGCCTTCCCTGCATGGGGAAAGTAAGGCTGCATTCGGTATGCAAAAGAGCCAGGTTCACTGGGTTCAAATCACAGCTCTGTCACTTTCTAGCTCTGCAATCCGAGGCAAGCAACTTAACCTCTCTGTGCTTTAGTTTCCTTGTCTTTTAAAATGGAGATAAGAACAGCACCTACTTTATAGGGTAGTGTTGAAGATTAAATGAGTTAATACATCTAATTAGACAATGCCTGGCACATAGGAAGTATTAGCGACTAACCCTTGCTATCGTACTTGGGCCAGCCCTTGCTTAAAACGCTCTGTGGCTCCCCACTACCCTTGAAGTATAGCCCACATGCTTAGCTCTGCTGTTTGAGGCCTGGCTTGGCACCTGCTAATTCTTGTTCTCATCCTTCTCCCCGTCCCTCTTTTGAACTGTTGGGCAGATAAAATATATTATGCTCACTTTGTTAAAGATGGCGCTGCCCACATGGAAGTTCGTTGATATTAATGTGTGTTCTGGAACAGGCTGTGGGCAGGCTAGGTCGTTATAGCCTAAGGCTTAGTTTAAGAGTAAGCTCTTCTCCACACCCTTGACTTATTGGATAATGTAGGGTGGTGCACTCTCCTGAGGAATCCCATTATGCCTCAGATGGGTGGCTTTGTATCAGAGACTTCCTTGTATGTATAATTGGATTAAAGGTTTGGATTTTCTAGGCTATATACTGGGGCAGTCTGGGAGCTTGATCTCTCTCTCTTGGTTCCTGGGTTCCTGAGATTAGTATTAGAGAGCAGAGTAAGGCCACGTGAAGGCCAGGAGAAGCAGCCGAGATGGAGAGTGCTGAGGAAGAAGCCAGTTTGTTAAGAGTTTGTGCAGGAGGAGATGGGAAACAGAGGTGAATAAGTCTGGTGAGCTGGAAAGCTTTGATGCTAGGAAACTCGGATAAGTCAGTAGCTTTGTGAGCACTTAATGTGTGGGTTTTGGAGCCCAGTGTGTGTTTTTGCTTGCCCGCCGGGTGCAAGCTAGAATTAAAGCTGATGGCTCACCAGTTCATGGCTCCTGTGTTTCATTACCGACTGTTCGAATCAAATGCGAACCTGCATGGGTCAGGCTGCTGTGATAGTGGCCTCGACTACTGGCTTTACATGAACCAATAGGGATCCTTCAACATGCCACACCTTCTCTTGCCTTAGCGCTTTCCCTCTGCCTGGAGAGAAAAGCAGGGCCCTGCATGGCTCAAGCAGGGCCCTCCCCTGAAGCCATCCCTGGTACCCTGTGTCCAGGTGAGGTGCCTCCTCTAGGCTCCCAAGATTCCAGCAAAGATGTGCTAATGACCCTAAACTGTCTGACCAACCCAAATGAGTCATAAGGACAGACAGGTGTCATGCCTGTCCTAGCCTCTGTGGCATCGACAAAGCCTCCAACGTGGCTGGCATAGAGCAGGTGTAAATAAAAAGTGGCCGAATGAATGAACAAAAAAGTGAAGTGACAAAGCGTTGGTGCCACAGAGCCCACCTGGGCCCACTGGATGGCAAGGCCTGGCACTCAGAAACGGGCTGGAAAAGACAGGTTGGCCCCACAGTGAGCCCGGAACCCTGCCTGGTTCTGTGAAAGTCAAAGACCTCAGGACAGGACAGGGGCAAGGTCCAGGAGGTGGTCTCCCCAGCGGGTAACTAGAGTCAGTCCCCGGGGGCGGGCTCCACTTACCCGGCGTCCCTTTGCTCCCCGCATGCCTGGTGGGCCTCGAGATCCTGGAGGACCCTGGGGGAAGGAGAACAAATCTGGAGAAGCCTCCTTTTTTAGGGAGTAAGTGGAACAGAGGCCTAGGAGCAAGGGTGCAAAGCTTGGCCTCAGGAGCAGCCCCCCGCCTGGGCTCAGCAGCCTTGTTATTAAAGGATTGGGTCAGTGGAAAAAACTGTCCCACTAAGAGAAGCAGAGGATAAGCTGCAACCTTGAGCAGAAGCCTGACCTGGGCTCAAGGGGGCCTCAACCCTCCTGGGAATCCTTAGTGGGGAGAGGCCTCCCTGGATGAGCCATTTCCCTTTTATCTCAGCATCAGAAGCTACAGGACATTTCTGGAAAAAGGTCCCCTCAAATACCCACTGCCTCTTTTCTCCCTCCATCATCAAGGAGAACGTGGCAGCCCAAGTTCTGTCTCCCACCCTGGCCCCAAATATCACCTGAGAGCTAGCTACCTGAAGTCCAGAAAGAGCCCTGGGGGAATAAGGAGAAGAAGGGCTGGAGCTGAAGGAGGGGGAGGGAACGCTTGCTTGAGGAAAGGATGGTCAGGGGGCAGGGCAGAAGCTGGGCAGAGAAGCAGGTGGGGAGCGGCAAAGAGAAGGGAACAGTCCTGGCCCAGGGAGGATGCCTGTTATCTCGGTTTGATGTTGGAATGACAAGAGGGCCAAGGGAGAGACAGGGAGGGAAAGACAGAAAACACAGGGCTGGCTTTGTTTCTCGAACTCTGAGCACCTGGTCCAGCACAGGCCTGTGACACAGACTGAGAAAGCTGTTGAAGGAATGATGAGTATGTGAACAACTAAAGAGGACAGAAGAAGGTAGAAGGGAGAGAAAGAAGAGAGAGGGTGGGCGGTCTCACGGCCCAGGTTCCAGCCCCCAGGCTACACACATCAAGCAGCAACTGCACCCTGCGGCCAACCAGGAGCCTTCCAACAGCTGTAGGAGCCTCCCAGCTCCCCGGGCAGTCTCAGACTGGGCGTGTCCTTTTACAAGGAAGAGTTGGCCTCAGCCCCCTCAGAATCCAGGGAAAGCCCCTGCAGCTCCCATCTCTCTCACCCTAAGGCCTCCAGGGGTGTGGACCCTCCGCCTGCTGCTGCTGAAAGGCGAATGTGAGGGGCTGGGTCCCAACCTTACCCCTTGTCAGCAGAGCAAGCAGGGTGTGGACCCGGGCTTGGCCCAATGTAAAGGCTGATCTGACTTCTGGATGGTGGAAAACATGAAGACTGGGTGAGAAGGGATAGTTTTATGGAGGGATCTCAGACTGCAGAAGGCACGCGATGCGTCGCTGGGAAATTCAGGAGCCAAGTCTCAACTTAGAGGCAGTAGCACTTAAATGAGCCAACTTCTCCACCAGAGACCTAGGTTCAAATCCTGGCTCTGCCACTTACTAATTCTGTGATGTTGGGCAGATAAAATATATTATGCTAACTTTGTTAAAGATGGCGCTGAACACGTGCAAGTTTTAAGAGTAAGCTTTTCCCCACACCCTTGACTGATTGGATGATGCAGGGTGGTGCACTCTCCTGAGGAATCCTCCCATTATGCCTCAGATTAGTGGCTCTGTATCAGAGACTTTCTTGTTTGCAGATTGGATTAAGGGTTTGAATTTCTACACTATAAAGTGGGGCAGATAGGGAGCTTGCCCTTAGATCCTGAGGTTAGCATTAGAGAAGAGAGCAGATAAAGGCCATGTGGAGGAGAGGAGAAGCAGCCAAGATGGCAGAGTGCTGAGGAAGAAGCCAGTTTGTGCAGAGAGAAGGAGATGGGGAACAGAGGTGAATAAAACTGGTGTTGGGCAGATAAAATATATTATGCTCACTTTGTTAAAGATGGCGCTGCCCACGTGCAAATTTTAAGAGTTAGCTTTTCCCCACACCCTTGACTGATTGGATGATGTAGGGTGGTGCACTCATGAGGAATCCCATTGTGCCTCAGATGAGTGACTTTGTATCAGAGACTTTCTTGTTTGTAGATTGGATTAAAGGTTTGGATTTCTACAGTATAACGTGGGGCAGGCCGGGAGCTTGCTCTCTGGGTTCCTGAGGTATTAGAGAGGAGAGCAGATTAAGGCCATGTGGAGGCCAGGAGAAGCAGCCAAGATGGCAGAGTGCTGAGGGAGAAGCCAGTTTGTGCAGTTTGTGCTGGAGAAGGAGATGGGGAACAGAGGTGAATAAGTCTGGTGAGTTAGAAACCTTTGATTCTAGGAAACTTTTTTTGGATAAGTCAGTAGCTTTGTGAGCACTGAATGAGTGGGTTTTGGAGCCCAGTGTGTGTTTTTGCTTGCCCGCCGGGTGCAAGCTAGAATTAAAGCTGATGGCTCACCAGTTCTTGGCTCTGGTGTTTCATTACTGACTGTCCAAATCTAATGCGAACCTGCATGGGCCAGGCGGCTGTGATAATGGCCCTGGCTACTGGCTTTACAACTGGTGAGCTAGAAACCTTTGATACTAGGAAACTCGGATAAGACAGTAGCTTTGTGAGCACTGAATGAGTGGGTTTTGGAGCCAAGTGTGTGTTTTTGCTTGCCCGCCGGGTGCAAGCTAGAATTAAAGCTGATGGCTCACCAGTTCTTGGCTCCAGTGTTTCATTACCGACTGTCCGAATCTAATGTGAAACTGCATGGGCCCGGCGGCTGTGATGGTGGCCTCGATTACTGACTTTACATTTGGCAAGTAACCTAAACTCTTGGGGCTCAGTTTCATCAACTAAAACATGGGGCAAAGAAGAGTCCCAGCCTCCTAGAGCTGCTGAGAAGACAAAATGACTTGGAAGCTTCTCAGGTAGCTTTGAGCTCTCTTAAAGGAAGAGGTAAGTGACTGGAGAGCTCAGGGCTAGGCTGTCTCCCCCACCCCAGTCATGGAGACAATAATCTTGGCTAACCTCAGGGACTATATGTAGAAAGAACACGGATGTTAAAATGATTGGAAAAGTGGGATAATGCCCATCAGATGTGAACAGTATTGTCAGAAATGTCTCTTTACTAGCAATTGTCTTACTAATCATAGTGGTAATCAGTAAAGTCAACAAGTAGCAATTATTGCTAATACCACCATTAAGCACTTAGCATATGCATGTAGTTTGCTAAGCAATTAGGTCACGAACTATATCATCTGTCTCACAGCAATCTTGTAATGAAGGTAGTGCTATGTTGGCTTACAGATGGGGAAACTGAGGTTCAGGGAAGCCCTGAGTGTCGCCAACAGTCACACAGCTAGTAGGTGGGGGAGCCAGGATTTGACTCACATGTGTCTGATTCTGCAGCCGATTTCCCGGACCTTGGTGCTCTCCTGCTTCCCCAGAGGCACTAGGGGCGGCCGGCTGGCCAGAAGGAGCCCAGGAGATCCAAGGGGGCCAGCCACACACCGCAGCATGAAGGGTCAATCTGTCTAATTTCACTCAGTCTGGGCCAACCCATTGAACAGACAGAAGCACCGAGGAAGCGGGTGGGAGTAGGTCAGCAGGGTCATGGAGGCAGGGAATTCAGAGGAGGCCAGCACCTTCCTTTTAGGAACTACCCTAGACACCCCAGTATTTGCCTACATCCCACTGGCCTTCCATTTTGTCCCAGCAAGTCCTTTCTAGGCTTTCTTCTTCACACTGGACAGATGGGGAGACCGAGGCCCATGCAGGCCAGAGTCTAGGGGCTACAGAGCTAGGATTTGATCATGGTCCTTAGCATTTTGTACTTGGGCTTTGACCCTGGGTACCTCTCACACTGATGGCGTCTAATCACTCTATTTCTAGCCTTTGGAGGGACCTGGATAACCTGAAGTTACTATACCCCAACCCCACTCTGGGATCCTAACGGGGCTGCCCCCCACATGCTTCCCACCTGCCTGAAGCCCACTCCTCCACCTCCCAGCCTCGAGCCCTGGCTTGGTGGAAATGAGAGCCCTCGCCAGTCTCCACATCCTCTACCATCAGCGGAGGAGGGACCCAAGCTGCCCATGCTCTGGATGAAAGCCGGCCCTCCCCACCCACCACATCACCCTCATGGGAGTGGAAGGGGCCTGTGAATTTGGGTGCTCCTACTACACTGCTCCCCCATCCCTCCTTGCCTTGGGATCCTCAGAAACACCCCAGGTTCCTCAGTGAGCCCCAGAAGCCCAGGACCCTTGCACCCTTGGCTCTGACCCTCAGCCCATCTGTTCTCAGCATTTCCCATCTCTCCCCTCCTTTCCCCACAGCAGGCATGTCTTATCTATTGGGTCCTCTCTCTCCCCTGTGCCAAAACATAGGCTCATAGAGGACAGACGGGGACAGCTTTCTGCCTCATTGATGGCTGCATCCCCAGCTCCTGGTGAGGCCCCAGGCACACATTACACAGTATGTCCCAAATAAATGAACAAAACCATGATGGTGCCGATGACCAAGATGCTCCCGTGTAACGAACATCACCATGTAATGAACATCAGCCTCATGGTTTCCCTTAATATGTGCAATCACACTATTGTGACCACAATTACTTTCTCTATTTTTCAGTTGAGTGAAATTTAGGCTCCGAGTTCAGCAATCTGCCCTGACAATACAGCCAGGGAGTAGTGGAGCTGGGATTAGAACCCAGGTCTGTCAGACTCTGAGGCCTGGACTCCACACCCATACTTGACAGTGGGTTTGGGCTCAGGGAACATGAGGGCTCTGCTTACCAGGGGTCCAGGCTCTCCGGGGGTCCCAACACCACCTGGCGTTCCAGGATGACCCTACTCAGAGAGAAGAAAAAGGACTTGGTGGTGGACAATGCCTCCTCCTTCAGTCCCACCTTGGCTGGCTCAGCCCCAGCCCAGGACACAGGGCAACAGCTGGGCTCCCCAGAGGGAGAAGGAGCAGGTCCTCCTGAATAGCTGGGGTAGGCAGAGGCAGGCAGAGGAGAGCCAGCTGTCACCATGCCTGACAGGAGAGGGCAAAGGGAAGCAGACTTGCTCCTTACCATTGACCCCTTGGGTCCAGGTGCTCCTGGGGGTCCCATCATACCCCGGTCACCCTGTGATGGAGACAATTCAGGGAGGTCACAGCTGTGGGGTGGCCCTGTTGGGGGCAGGTGTAGAAGGCCTTCCAGGGGCCTAACAAGGGCTTGCCCAAGATCTATAGAGTGTCCCCGCCCGGTTCATGGACATATCACCCCAGAGTAGTGACAGGGGAGGGATGGGGATCTGGGATTTCACTCAGCAGAAGCCAGACCCCCAGCAAGGCCTGAGATCTGCCATAGCGTGGCACACAGTGGGCTTTCTCCTCAGGCAAGGGTGGTTCTGATTAAGGATATGCTAATTGCATGTCCCCTTTGACTTGGGCCCCATGCCATGTGGTCCCCATTAGGCCTGGCATCCCCTGGCTGGACATGCTAAGGCAAAGATGGCAGTGGGTCGCATTTCTGTGCCCTCCCCACCCCCTGCCCAAACTAGGTAAGTCACTGGGGAATCAGAGATGTAGCTCTCTCCCTCTTGACCCATCCGGACCACCCAGCACAGATGGCGAGTGCAGCAGACAGCTATGGCCAGAAGGCGGGGGCTCTGGGCCCCAACCCTGGCTATTTTTGTGAGTCCCTGTTTCTTGTATCCACCTACCCAGTCACAACATTTATTGAGCATCTTCCAAGTACCCAGCACGATAAGCCAGACCCAGAAGACGTGGTGGTCAGTAGAAACAGACAGATCCCGCTCATGTGGAGTGAGACCCAGAGTGTCAGGAGATGGACACACATCCCCAAAACGGATGTAAACTGGGTAGAGCAGTGACTGCGTGGGTCTCACCACGAGGGCTTCAAATGGGACGTGCCCACCTGGGTGCAGGGGTGTGGTGAGAAGGGGTCCCTGAGGAAGTGTAGCCTGACCTAAGAGCTAAAGAATAACTGAGAGTCATGTAGGCAAAGAGCGTGGAGGGGCAGGGGTGGGGAGGGTATACCCAGCGGCGGGAAGGCGTGGCCATGAGCCCCAGGTGAGGGGGGACACGGAACACCTCAGCAACCAGAGAAGGCAGAGTTGGCTTTGAAACTGCACTGCAGTGATGCACGAGGTTACCACTGAAGACAACAGGGGAAAGGGCACACTGGACCTTTTTATTTTTTGTCACATCTTGTGAATCTATAATTATTTTGAAATAAAAAGTTGCTTAAAAAAGTAAAGAGGAAGAGGGAAAGGAAGAGAAGGAGAAAAAAAAGTGGTGGCCAGAAGGTCTAGGACCGATGAGGAGGGCGTCTCCGGATAAGCCTGGAGAGGCAAGTGGGGTCGGATGAGAGTAGATGCTCCTCCCGCTCTGGACCTCAGTTTCTCCTCCTGTCCAATAGGAATGACATCGGCTCCCCCTGACAGTTTACCTAGGGATGCGACACAAAGGGAAGCAGGTGCCCTCCGGGGCCCCTAGGGTGACAGGGGAAGCCACAGGCTGTTGGTGAGCCAGCACAGGCACAGTGACTTAGTAGGCAAAGGGTGGCCCTGGGTACTGAACCTGGTTCAAATCCCAGCTCTGCCACTTTCTGTCTGGGTGACCTTGGGGAAGTCACCTCCCCTCTTTGAGCCCTGGTTACAAAAGGGACAAGGTTTCTTTGAGGGTCCGTCCAGATGACAGGGCAATGAGGAGAGGCTAAGAGAAAGAAGTCTGAAATCCCCAGGTCAGCTGGTTCCTTCATCTTTTTTAAATTGAAAGAAAAGAAAAAAGTAAGGTGACCAATCGTCCTCCTCTAGGGAGGAAAGTCCTTCTTTTGTAAGTTCCGTCCCCCCTTGAAAAGTGTCCTCCTACATGTGCTCCTTTTTGATATTGGAAGACTAATCTGTAAATGTCCATATTCGATCGATGCAGTCGATCGATTGCATGTGATGTGATGAATTTGTATCTAAATGAGTACTTTTTTCTTACAATTATTATTAAAAATTAATAAACATGTAAGCATAATTACAATATAAAATATTACAAATGTTTTTATTATGCATTTATCATATTATAGTGTATTATTGCTGCAATGAATAAAATGTTTCTTTTATTTACGATATTGTTTTCTTCAATTTATTTTTGTCCTCCTTTTCATTGTAAAAAAAGTTGGTCACCTTAAAAAAAGACAAATTTGCAAAATACAAACTCTATTTGTTTTTATGTTCCCCTCAACATAGCTTACCTTTTCTCCCACGATTCCTGGCTCCCCAACCAGACCAACGAATCCCAGAAGTCCCTGAAAGAAACGCTTATGAAAGGAAGAGAAAGGAGGAAGCCACGTGGATTCAGGAGCATGCTGAGTTTCAAAGGCAACTTCCCTACGGCTTCCTTCCTCTGGGCTCTCCCCATGTCCCCTGCCCCATGCCTGTAAGCCTGCCTGGCATGGGGCTGCCACTGAGAGAGTTGCCTCTCTCATGGCACTGTCCCGACTTCCCTCGCTCCACCAGATGGTTCTCATTTCGGAGCCAAGCGGCGGGGCTGCGGCCAGCATCCCTGGGAGCGCTACACATTCTTCCCGCGCCAGAATCAGGCTGGGAGGCGGCCACGTTTGGAGAGTGTGGTGGGGAGGCCCTTACGCTGTGCTGGGAAGAGGCCTGTCTGTGAGAAATCTGTCCCCGTCTTTTGGGGCTCTGAGGCTGTTTCAAAGAGAGAAACAAACTCGCTAGCCAGAACAGAAATACCATCACAGCCGCTGCCAAAAGACCTGATTGGAATCTGGAAAGTGGAGACCTTTTTACTGTCTTGTGAAAGGCTTCCTCTCCTTTCTGAAAGGGCGCACGAGTGTGCATGCACACACACACACAAGCACACACACACATGCACGCACGCACTGTGCTTCCTGTTGCTCTTTTAAACTCCACTGGGTGATAACTTGCCTCTGCATTCCAGGGGTTCTTTTCGGTGACTGCAGGCCTTGCTGTTGCCCTGAGCAGGCAGACACGTGCACAGCAAGGGTGAACAGCCTACAGGGGTTGCCCAGGAAGGCAGACAATTTCTTGTCCAGACCCCGTGCTCTTCTCTGCCAAGGAACATTCGAGCTGGGAAGGGCCTTGGGTGGTTCAGGGGCGCCAAAATGCCTTTGGAAGAACCCAGGTTTGCAGCTAAAGAGCTTCTGAGAGAATTAGAAAAGACTGAGGGATGAGTGGGTTTGTCCCATAATGTCTGTTCCCTGTCCCCAAACTACATCCAGAAAAGAGACCTTGAACCTGATCAGAAATCGATCAGAAGTTGTGCATTCAGCCAGTCAAGCTCCACACCTGTCAGTCAACTGAAGTGACAGAATGCCAGCCGGTTCCAAAGGGTTGGCTTCTGGGTCTCTGAGTTGGTTTTAAAGTGGCACCTTGGCCAGGACCATGTGCGACCCACTGCTGCAGCCTAGAGCTGTGTGGTTCCAAAGCCCAGGCACCTGTCCCTGCATCGGGGCCTCCGATGCCTGTGGTCATGAGCAAGGGGACAGATCTCCGTGGCCCTGGGCACCATCACCACCCATGGAGGGTCCTGGCTCCCTGGGCTCAGAGGCCCTTCGAGGTTGAAGTACGAGGTGAAAGAATGAGGTACACAGTATGAGGTCATGGCTAATACGTTTCAGAAAATAACTGAGTATTTGACTTTTGCAACTTATAAATAATAAATTAGAGCATTTTCAGGTGATAGCCTGAAAATTTGCAACAATGGCTGGCACCTGGCACTTTATCTACCTCATCAGTCATTCGATCTTCAGGTTTGCAGACCCCGGGCAAATCGTAAGCCTCTCTTGAGTGTCACCTACGGAATGGAGGGCTCTAGATAAAGGCCCCCGCCTGCCTCCCGGGGTTGTTCTCAGTACTGGAGATAATGCACGGTGCACGTAGGCACTCAGTAAATGTTTCCCCTCTCCCCATTCTAAATACCTTCAAAGGGCACGGGGTGAAGACAGGGGCCTGAGCTCCCCACAAGGGAGCAGTCAGACATTTAGAGGATGCCGAGTGGAGCAAAGAAAAGCTGCTCTGTCAGAGAGCCCTGCCCGACTGGCCCAGGGAAACAGAAATTTCATAGCTACTTGAAATTTATGGGTTGTTGGGTCCTGGAAGGCAGGCGGGTCATAAACCTCAAACAAGAAGCCAAACAGGATCCTAATGAATAAGGGCCATACAGCAAGTGCCCCATTCCCCTGCCCCCCACCTCCGGGACCCCTGCTCGGCCCCACCCCCGCCCCAGGCACTGTCCCGGAACATCCCGGCAGCCAGCACCAGAGGCCCAGGGCTTCCACCTGGCGGGGTGGGTGGAGAAGCAGCTCTGACAGCTGCAGGCACGCTGGCTCCTCTCGGGCTGGCAAGAGGGCGTGGGGGAGGAGGCAGTGTTGTGTTGTCAACTACAGTGGGCACTGCACAGTGGGGCTGGGGGGAGGCTGGCCTGGGCCTCAGTGTCTACAGAGAAAGGGCCGCTGTCTGCTATGGGAGCTTCTCTCCCTCCCTCCTCTGACATGACTTTCTGCTAGGTGCTGGGGAGGCAGGAACGAGACAGGGAGCTGTGTACTCCCTGTTGGACTAGGCCTCTCAGGGTTAGGTGTTTACGGGCCTGGCTCTCCCATGGACAGAGCTTCTGAAAGGCAAGGCTCAGGCCTCGTAATCATCTTTGTGTCCCTAGCACCTAGGACAGGGCCAGGCAAGTTGGCTGCACTCTGGGTAGCTGTTAGAAGCAAGATGTCAAAGGGCTGTCCAGTCCCTCTCCGCAGGTCTTGGGAATTCAGCAGACTTGAGCGTCCACCCTGGCGCTGACGGTTATATCACTGCCTGGGAGATGGTGGGCAAGGGACTTCGCAAAGCCTGGTTTCCTCGTGTGAAAGATCAGGTGATAATACCTACTGCCACAGGGCTGCCTGGGGGGCCATGCAGGTGATGGTGCAGAAAGTGTTCGGCATAGAGCCTTGTACCTAACAGGTGCCCAATAAATGCAGCCAGCACTGTAATTATAAGGAGACTGCAACTGTCACAGATACTGATGTGTCATATTATTGCAGAAGCTTCAAAATGTATCAATAAGGCTTGTCACCACTTCGAAATTGAGATTGTTATGACACCCACTACTAGATCTCATTATTTACTGCACGAATAAAGAAGCATATCTACCTGCTAGACCAGACTTGAACACACTTTCATAACTGCATTTCAATACGACTGATTTTCCTTGTAATCCTTTGTTTTTTTTTATTTTCTGCATTTAAACACTCTATTCTGAGAAGGGGTCTATGAGCTCCGCTAGCCTGTTCAAGAGGTCGAAGGCACAAAAAACACTAGGACCCCGGAACAGAGCGATTTCCAAGGACCTTCTGTGTTCTGATATTCTAGGATTGTGAGTCTCTGTTTCCCGAGGGCCCTGCCATCAGCATAACTAAGAAATTAAATTTGCTGATCGTATTCCCCTTTTTTCCAATCAGGAAATCTATCCAGGCCGCAGCAGCCTTTCCAAACTCCCGGGCTTCCCACAGAATGCGCTCAAATGACACTGGAAAGGCCTCCAAAACTCCAGTCCTCCCCCGGTTTTAATTCCTTCCTTCCCCCCCAACAGATGTTGCAGGCCTGGCGAGGAAACCCATTGTGCGTGCCTCTCACGCCACTGACGGTTCTCAGTGGAGAGAGATTCTTCTGGGTCCCCCACATCATCCCTCCTTCTGGACTGAGGCGGCATCTTGCAGGGCTTGGGGGATGGGGTCCTCCTTTAAAGGTGTGGAGGAGACTACCCACCCAGCACTCAGAGCCGCTTCTCTCTGGTGCTGAGGTCCTACGCCTTGATAATGAAGCCGGTGATCCTCAATCCTCCTTTGTAACTACTTGCAACCAACCCCCTCTCTCTCGTCTTCGGACCTTGGTCCTAGCCAGGGCCAATGGCTGGAATTTCATTTTCTTTATAATTTAGGGATGCCCGACCAAGAACCCCTGGCAAGTGACTACGCTTCTCTGGTCATCGGCTTGCCCATCTGTTAAGTCAAGCACAGGCGGTGACTGTTAATGGGCTCTTCCAGTTTTCATGTTCTGGGAGCAAAGTCACATCACCACTTTGGGCAAATGCCCCAGAAACATCTGCAGAGTCAGGCCACAGGCAACAGCCATTGTGACTATGATTCATGGCTCTCTCATTCAGTGACTTCACCTCCCTGAGACGCTGTGTCCATATCAATGCAAGAGGGAGATGAATAAACCTAGCTCTGGAGCTGGGATGGGAATGAATACGGGGTGCGTGTGGAGTGCTTAGCAAAGGGTTTGGCGCAGAGGGAGTGCTCAATAAAGAGAGCCATGATGCTCAGAGACCAGTGTTGACTTACCTGCTCACCCACGGGCCCCGGCCGTCCAGGGTTGCCTGGCTCCCCCTGCAAAGAAATAGAAGGGGGTCACTTTAGATGAGTGACAGGAGTCTAAGCCTCCTGGAGAGCACCCCAGCTGACTGGACTTAGTCCCTACTGCTGGGGATGGGTCAGGGACCTCATTACCAACGTCTGGCATTGGAAACTCCAAACAAGAGGCAGGGACAAAGGGACACTGGGACAGACCCTCTGGCCTAGCATGACCTGAGTCACCCATGTCCTCCGAGTGGCTCTTGTCAGGTTGCTTGGCGCCTTGATGTCTACATAGCATTTTGTGGACGTGGAAACTGAAGCTCAGGGAAGCGACCTGGTCGAAGTCACACAGCCAGCTGGAGGTAGGCCTAGAACTGGAACTTCAGTCTGCCTGATCGAAATCCCTGTTCCTATGACAACAAGCCACCTCACTGCAGGACGGCTATGTCAGGGCACTGGGTTGCAGGCCCCAGCCCCCACCAGAGCTCTGCCACCAGTTCCCAGGTGACCTTGGTGAGTCTTGTCTCTGCTCTGGGCTTAGCCTCCTTGGCCACAAGTAAGGGGAAACAGACTCATTTGTCTCTAAGGCTATTTCTAGCTTTCAAGCTTGGTGGTCTCTTGTGGTCCCATCTCAGCCCTGTCCCATACTGTGGTGGCTCCCACAGGCAGCCACAGCCGTCCTGGTGTCCCCACAGCTTGAGCTGGACAAAGACAAGCAGAACCCCGAATAAACTCCCATCCTGTGCTACGTCACCGCTGCCACTACCACAGAGACCTAACTTGGTATCAGAGGGTGAAAGGCCAACACCTCAGAGGGCAGGACAGGGACCCAGGCCAGCTGTGCTTCTGGCTCACAGATGGATGTGGCTCATGACAACCCCAGCTCCAGCCTCATTCTCCCTCAGCTCCATCCTCAGACAGCACGCTCACAAAACCCAGAGGGCCAGCCAGACATGTGGGCCATTTCCCACATGGAAAACGTAGACAACCTGGCCCCTGGGTCTATCCTAATCCTCTGTAAACTTGCCCAACTGTAAACTTGGCCCAGTAATCCCTGTCCAGATGCCTGGGAAAACCCAGTCCCTCATGGCAGTCCCTGGGAAGCCGCGACATGAAGCTACTCATGCAGAGAGGATCTTCACTGTCCTACCCAGGCTAATTTCTTTTTCATAACTTAAAAAAACCCAACCTTTTAACAGCTATACTACATAGTTATTATACATCATGGGGAAATACAGAGGCCCAGAGAAGAAAGTGGCAATCTCCTAGAATCCCGGCACGCAGAGATAACCCTGTCAATATTCTGGCCTCTGTTCTACACACACAGGAAGGCGGGGCAGCCAGCCCCTGCGACAGGCGCAGATGGCGACGCTCCACGTGACAACCCACTTCCTACCACCGCCACACCCGCAGGCACTTCCCAGTCTGTAAAATCTCCCACTGCACCATCTTCAGTGGCTGCACTGTACCCCATTTCTTGAGCACAATCCTACCGTGGGACATTTAGACTGTGCCCATTTTTCTTTGTGTTACCAATATTTGGTGATAACCAAGGACTATTCCCCTGCCCCTGTCTCCGCACCCCCATGCCTCAAGTGGCCATGGAGTCCAGGGTTCGTCCTGGGTCTTCATATGTTGGCTCCATCTCTCTCCACTGCTCCTTAGGCACTGCCCCTCCCCTTCCTCAGCCTCCTCTCTCCCAAGTCCCCTCACCTTCAAGCCATCAGGGCCGGGCCTCCCAGGAAAGCCTTTCCTGCCAGGTTGACCCTGCAACAGAAAGAGATAAGTGAGAGCGGCCTGCTGGGGTCCCAGGACCTGGCACAGGGGGAGGGCCGTGCAGCCCAGGCTGGGGCAGAGGGAGGCAGAGCCCCGGTGTCAGCAGGCTGTCCTGGGGATGCAGGAAAGGTCTGCAGCCCTGCGATCCTGGGAAAGTCTCCCTTCCCCAGCTGATCTCCCCGTTTACAAATGGGGAGACGAAAACTGCTTGAGGAGTGAGGGAATGCAAGGGACTGAACGCAAGGTGAGGGGTACTGGGGAGTGGGGAGTTTATACCAGGGTCCTGCATGTGAACTTTGGAGACCCCCGCCAGTCCCCGAGACCCTTTCAGCAGATTCGTGCGGTCAAAACCATTTCCGTAATAATACTAAAATGTCATTTGCCTGTGTCGTGCTCCCTCTCGTGAGTGTAAGCAGAGATTTTCAGAGGTTATACGACACGTGGCATGGTCTGCAGGGGTAGTCAACCTTTTTATAAAAACCACAGAATGAATACAAAAGTAGTAAGACAATGCCACCCTTTTTATTGGATTATTTTGATTTGGAAAAAATATATAGCTGTTTTTTTTTTCATTAAAACCATTATTTTTGTTAACATGAAATAGGTTTGTTATTCATTTTAAATGGACTAATAATTACACGTCAAATTTCTCAGTTTTAATAGTGTTAGCTGTAACCCACACAAAGAGAAACATTTTGTATCCCCAGTCATTTTTAAGAGCGTCACGGTCCTAGACCAAAATATTCATGAACAGCTGACTGATGCTATTGCAGGGATGAAGGTGGAGGCAGGACAAGCACCTTCCAGAAGGCCACTCGGAGCAGTGGCGAGAACACACGGGTGGGTTTCCGGTGGGCCACCCCCTCCCTGGCTGTGTGACAGTAAGCAAGGCTCCCTACTCTGTGAGCCTTACCGGCCTCCAGTGAAACTAAGCAAAGTGGTGCCTCTCTCACGGGAGTCAAGTGAGAAAAGGGGCGCACAGCACCAACACACAGTAGGTGGGCAAGGACGGAGGTCAGTTTCCTGCCTCTTGTCTCTCTCCTTTAAGGCCTGTCTTTGTCCCCTCTCTGGCTGGCCAGAGGCCCCCACTGATGTCTCTTGGAACACCACCCCAATGTTGCCCTACTGTGCACAGCTGGCTCATGTCTAACACATCGCCAGGCCAGCAACACTCACCTCCAAGCCAGGGGCCCCGGGTGGCCCCATGGGTCCCTCATCTCCCTAGAGTTGGGAGACACAAGAGAAGAGAAAAGGAGAAAGTTAATCCAGTTGGACTCTTGGGAAACTCATCCTAAAGAAAGGAAAGGGTTGGACAGAAGAGCTCTCCTAGACCAAGAGAAATGGCACACCTGGGCAGAGGCACCACTGGCATGGCCTACAGGCCGGGTCACACAGGGACTCCTATGTGGATGGGGCCCTCAGCGTCATCCAAACATGATTAGCCTGGGTTTGCAGCAGCGCCAGGCAGGAAAGTCAAACCCCACCGTGTGCTATGGGAACAGAGCCCCAGACTGCAGCTCAGAGATACGGGTTCTCTTCTGAGCTCTGTCATTTACTTGCTGTGCCTCAGTTTCCCCATCTATAAAGAGGTGCAGAGCGAAGACGATCATCCTAAAGTATGACTGGCTTCCGTCGCGATCCTGGAGGACAGTGAGGATCTCATATGTTTTTCTGAAGCCACCTCCCAAATATCACTCAAGATGGCTGTGTGCACAGTGTCTAGTGTGTATGAATGAAGCGAGGGAGGAGGGCACAAGAGGACGGAAACGGAGACAGGAATGAATGTGTGAGTGGGTGAATGAATCAGGGAAGATGTGAGCAAGTGGCAGGCAGGCATGCTGAGGGTTTCCTTGAGTGGTAACGTGGGCATAGATGGAAGAACGCGGCGGGCCCCTCTTTCCCACTCTGGCTCGGGGAGACTCTCCAGGCCTTCCCACAGGCACAGACGGCCTCCCAACTGGTCTCTCTGGCATGCCAGGCCTGACCAAGGGCCCCTCTTTAGAGCTGACCCCCCTACCCCAGCTTCCAGGAAAGCAACCTCATGTGATGGCTCCCAAAGCCAGCGCTGGGACCCCGCCAGACCCAGAACCAGCTGGCTGCCTGCCTGTGGTCATGTTGAGTCTGGGCCTCCTGCACCCTTACCCGGGGCTGTGTGTCACAGGATCCTGGGGCCCGAGCCAAGGTAGGTGGTGCAGGGCCCCATGCATGGGCAAAACCTGGGGCCTGCCTGCCACTAACCGTGGGGCCGGACGCAGTCTCAGGGCCTCACTCCTAAGATAAAGCTGACAATTCCTATCCTCCCATGTCACGCCCCAACAAACTAAGCCACCATGAGCAGGAGCAGTGGCCATGGCTCCGAGAAAGAACCCCAAGGGCAGTGGGGTACAAGGGGGTACAGTAGGGGGAGAGAGTGACCCACCTGCCAGGCCAGGGCGGAGGAGACCCCTGCAAAGGTCACCAAGCAGGGCTGTCAGGGATAAAGCCTGAGGCAACCCTGGGGTGTGTCCCAACTGAGGCCCCAGGCCCCAGCCTAGGCCTTCAGGACGCAGGACGGAGCAGGCTGGGATTTGGGCGAGGGCGGGCAGGGCCAGGGCTGGACGTCTTACCTCGGGCCCCAGCTGCCCACGGGGTCCTGGCAGGCCTCGAACTCCGGGCTTACCCTGGTGAGAAGGGAACAAAAAGGAGTCACAGAGGCAGCACCTCCAACTTCATCATGGGCTGGCCAGACTCTCCTCCAGGCAGCCAGCCCAGGAGGACTGTGGTTTCTGCAGAACTGTCAGCTTCCTCCCTTGGAGCTGCCTGTGGCAGGGACTCACCTTCACACCTTCGGGGCCATTGTCCCCAGGGGGGCCGATGTCTCCAGGGAACCCCTAAAGGGAAGCAGAGAGCAGGGGTCACCCATGGGGACTTTGAAGGGAATTGAATTGCTAAGAGCATTGGTCTTAAAGGTGGGGCTGACCTGGGTCTCCATCCCATCCTGCAAGGGCTGTGACCCTGGGCAGGGCAGCTGCCCTGATTTTGATTCTAAAACAGAGATAGTGAGATCTCTGCTCTGAGAAGGTGTCATCATTGCAGGGACCCTGTAAGTATGAGTATGTTCTGGGTTTGCTAGGGCTTTGAAAGGCCTGAAGAGCACTGATCTAATTGCTCTCAGCTCCTCCTAACTGAAGGGGAAACCCTACTACATCCTGGCCAGGTGTGTTGGACTCTGTCCCACACCCACAATGGGGGCTCGCTGCTCCCAGACCTTCCTCCCAGATGGAGGACTGGGCAGTGGAAGCTTCTTCCAGGCATCGAGCACAATCCCCTTCCTTTCCCCCTTAACAACTTCATGCTGTCCCCCAGGGCTCCACAAAGCACAGAGGGTTTCTCTTCCCACAGTGGTCTTCGAACAATTTGGAGATCAGTTATTCCATCCCCAGAGGCCTGCCCTTCTTTGTCTCTTCAACAGCTTCAGGGGCTAGGGACCCTTAGCCTGGCTGCCTCCAATGGGTCATCATCAGGATACCTACACTTCTGTGGGTATGAACTAACAAGTACAGGCAAGTATGGGGAACATCCCCTCCCTTATTTTAGGTATAATACCTCTGTTAATTTGGCTTAGAATCCCATTCACTTTTGGGGCTAACAGCTAGAAACCAAAGGCTTCTCTGACAGCTAGAAACCACGGCTTTTTATATGAATCCCTAAAACCAAAATGCCCCTTCCCATCTTGCCTTCATAAGGCAGCTTTTCTTTTCCTTCTTCTTTTGACCTTTCAGTAATTCCTGCTCAATTGCAGCTCATACATCCTGTCACCCTTGTCACCAGCAAAGGCACGAAGAGTCCTGAATCTGGAACCGTCACCGGTAGCAAAGCCCCATATCTTTTTCTTCAAAATGAGGGACTGAAAATCCCATTTTGCCACCAACTCACTGTGTGACCTGAGGCAGGTTCCCAAGCCTCCCTGGGCCTCAGCTCCCTCATCTGTAAATGGTGACGTAACACCCATCATACAGGGCTGCTCTGAGGGAATAATGTCAGCAGAGCACTTAGCTCGGAGCCTGGTGCCTGGGAAGCGCTCAATAAAAGTCTGCATCCAAAAGGATTTTGGGTCCCACAGTCCTAGGAAAACAAGTCTGCCTGTGGTGGGCCCATCTCCAGGGAGAACTTGGCAATGGGGACACCGATCAAATCCTGGTGGTCACATGGATTGGGCCCACCAGTAAGTGAAAGAGATCGCTTACGCGGGGCTGCCGGGCTGAAGCTCCCACCCGTGGTCTCTGGGAAAGGAGGCAAAGACCCAGGGAGGTGCTGACAAGCTCATCAGCTTCTGTCTTCAGCTGAGCAGAGCCATCTTCTGAGCCGGCCAATCCAAACAGATCACAACGGCGGGAGAGGCAGACCCCAGCTGCTGCCAGGGGCCCAGGCGAGAGCCAACGTAGACCTCCCTTGCTACAAGCAGCGGGGACACTGAGGCAGTCCCCTCCCTGCTCTGTGACTCCCTTTCCTCACGCGTCACCTGGTGGTAGTAATACCTCCTGCACACACGTGTGGTGGCGAGTCAACAAGCTCTCACCCTAAAGAGGCTGCACAGCCTCCTGGCATGAGGCGGAGCCTCATAACTGCGAGGGAGGAGGCGAGCTGTCCACCCTCTCCGGCCAGGCTGCTGGGAAAACCCAGGCTCGTGGAAAAGCCTTTTTCCACAGTGACCAGGGGAAGGAATCGGGGCCATGGAAGAGAGAGGCCAACTCCATTTCTCTAAAGATAGGACTGTGTCACAGCCAAAGTCAAAACAGTGGAAACTCAGAACTCGTAGCTTTCAGGAAACACTCTCATCCATCCGGGCATTACCAGGAGAGATCTTTGGAAGAGCCAGAGTCCTGTCTCTGAGACCTCGCGGATGAGCAAGCCCCCCACCCCCCGGGCGTGGAGAGTGCGTGTGACTCTGGCTGGGGTCGGTGAAGACCCACACAGGACCTGGGTACTAATAATCCTGGACAGATAATGGCCCTGGCACTGCTCACCCTGTTCTCTAGAGCGAGTCCCCAAGGCAGAAGCAGGAGGGGGGGGGGGACAAAAGAGCTCACCCAGCTATCTCACTCCATTTTACGTGATTCCAGTTGAGAAATGTCTGGCGTATCTATGCTAATCCTCACATGATCGGGTTCTACTTACACAACTGGAATTATTGTATGAGTTGCTATACCATCCTTCATTACTTCTCATTCTCCACTCAAACACCAGAATTTTACCTTGGTTTCATGCTTCTCATACTCAGGAGCTCTGAGCCCTGAACTTTTTCAGGGTGGATGTGAGTGGTTGGAAAAGTTCCAGGGCACAGAGGGGCTGGATGTCTGAATCCTCAGGGGGAGAATGTGGGGAGCTCCTACTAAAAGTACAGGCAGTAGAGTTCAGAGGACACTCCTGATGTTTTTTCTGGAAACTGTAAAGGTGGCCACAAAGCTAGGAGAGTTCCTGAGGCCAGCTTCTGTCCCACAGAGGCAGAAAAGATCACTGATGGAGAAATTTCTATTCTTTCCATCTCTCATTTGTTGTGTGACCTCAGGCAAGTATCTCCCGGGCTCTGGGTCTTGGTTTCCCAAGGACAACACCCAATCTCAGCTGTACCCAGACATAGACAAATAGAGCATCACCTACCTCGGGCCCAGGGGGCCCAGGGAACCCAAGGGATCCTTTGTCTCCAACTCTGCCCTGTGGAAGAGAATATGGGGGAGGCAGGAGTGAGTCCGTGCTCACCTTCTGTTGAGCCCTTGTATTATCCCCCTGGCTGCAGGGGGTTGGAAAATTCGGGAGTATGAGAACAAAATCCGCCTAGACAGCTAGGAGCAGCTACTGCTGTTCAAACCCCACCTCCTGCACTTCCTAGGCATGGGGTCCTCGGCAAGTCACTTCACCTTGCAGGACCCCAGTTTACCCATCTGTAAAATGGGAGCAATAATAATTTTCTAACCCCTGGGGTTATTGGCAGGATCTGGTACACAGTAAAATTCAATGAGTAAATGAGGCCCTGGCCAGATTGCACAATAGGTAGAGCACTGTCCTGGCACTGAGGACGTGGGTTTGATCCCTGGTTGGGGCTCATGTAGGAGGTGACCAATAAGAGCACAACTAAGTGAAAGGAGTAGATGCTTCTCTCTCTCTCTTCTCCCATTCCCCCTTCTCTTCCCCCCTCAAATCAATAGAAAAATTTAAAAATAAATAAATAAATGGCACCCACTATTATTATTAATTATACTACTACTGTTTACAAAGTATCAGGAGCCCAAGATCCTTGCCAGTGACAAGGCCTATGTATGACGGTGGGTGGGTTCCTGCCCGTCTGGGCCTCAGTGTCCTCACCTGTGAAGTGGGCGAATCTCTACCCCTGCCTTGCCCTGCTCGCCACCCAGGGCTGCTGCAGGAGGAAGTGAGGTCCTCAATGACCTTTTGGAGAGTGTGAGGCTTGGGGTCTCAGAGCAGAAGGTACTTACTGGAGGCCCTGGCTTCCCCCGTGCACCTGGCAACCCTGGCAGCCCCTGGCTCCCCTGGAAGAGACCCAGAGCAGGCTGGGGTTAGTGAGGAACAGAAATAGCCTGGTGAACAGCTGCTGGCTCACCCCAGCCAGCCTGAAGCAAGCTGGGAGAACACCACCTTTGGGGATGATGGGCTCCCCCTCACTTTCTCTGTCTGCAGGCTGGGCCTCAGGGAAGATGGCAGCCCCTGGCCTCACCTCTGTCGTCCTGGGACCTGGGGCCCTGGGGCCCCCCACAGGCTCTGCAGAGCCCTTTCTGCCTGGGGAAGTCTGAGACTGCAGCCCAGCAGGGGCGGCCAGGCCTGCATGTCTGGCAACCCAGAGACACCAAGGCTGGGTCAGGACAGGCCAGCCAGGAGAGAGGGAAGGAGGAGAGGGAGAGCTGGCCAACATCTGGGCCTCATTCAGTGATGGGGTGAGGTCCAGATATGGCCACATGGTGCCGGACACAGGCAGAGAGAAGCTGACCTCGGCAGGCCGCCTCAGTTCACCAGTCAGTAAACCCGATTACTAACTCACACACTCACACATGCCCTAAATGTTCAGGAGCCTGAGCCCAGCTGCACCAAGGCAGTCTGTAGAACACAAGTCCCCATCAACCAGGGGAGAAGGTGCTGCTGCAGGATAGGGACAGAGAGGCTGCTCAGGCCACTTGAGACAATGAAATAGGCACTCCCCAAGCAGATGGGAAACATGGCACCAGAGTGGGGCCCTGAAAGATGGGGCAGGGCTGGGCTGAGCAGGCGCTGGGCAGAGCGTGTGCCGGGCAAGGCAGCAGTGTGTGCCAGGCCCAGAGAGGCAGTGGGCAGTGCTGGGGCTGAGCACAGGGCCATGAGGATGAGGGACAAGAATATGTCAGAGAGGCCCGCTCACTGGGGTCCTGGGTGCCCGGGTGAGGGGCCTGGCCTTGGTTTTGGGAGCCATTGGGAGCCATGGAGAGTCTGTGAGCAGAGATGTGCCCTCAGAAGAAAACGTTTGGATCAGTGAGGCAGACAGACTGGGAGGGAAGAGGCTGGGGCCTGGGAATAATTCAGGAGGCCTGTAGAGTCCAGGAAAAAGATGATGAGAGGGTGGACCAATGGCAGGGAAGACAGAATTGTTTCAAAGGAAGCTATCTCATGCGTAGGTCCTAGCCTGTGATGGGCCCTGAGGAAGAAAGACAGTGCCCAGAAGGGCAGGACAGGGGGCAGGGGACAATCTGCCACAATTACCTTGTCTCCTTGGAAGCCGGCATCTCCTGACACACCTGGAACCCCTTGTTCGCCCTAAATACACACCAGC
The DNA here is from genome assembly GCA_037038555.1 of Rhynchonycteris naso. Lineage (NCBI taxonomy): Eukaryota > Metazoa > Chordata > Mammalia > Chiroptera > Emballonuridae > Rhynchonycteris > Rhynchonycteris naso. The sequence continues at coordinate 19,494,663 of CM072996.1, forward strand.
AAAGAAGGTTACGATGGAGACCACAGTGGGTTCTGGAAGCCTCTCCCACCTATAGACCCACTGGCAAGTTCCCAAAGTCAACCTGACCTGCAGCAGCCTTGTTAGAGAAAAGGGCACCCCCCCCCTGCTCCCCCCCAGCCTGGGTGGGGAAGGCAGGCCCTGGGGGGACCCAGCCGGCCTATCTGCAGATCTGCCTGGGGTTGCTCAGATGGCTGAAAACTCTATTAACAGGCCTCTTCAGCCGAACAGACACCGCAGGCCCAAGGGACTGTTCCTCGACCCTGAACCTCTTCATCATGGCCGGATGCCACACGGGGGCGAGTGCAGCCTGCACAACAGTCTTGCACGTCTGTGGCTTCTCAGCGCCTCTATCTGCCACTCAGTTCTTCTCACGACCAGGCTGTGAGCCACCACTTCTTCCTTCTGTGCGAGTTTCTATGCCAGGAATCAACTTCCGTCCACTTCTTCTTAGCTCCCTTTATTAATCAGCTCTAGCCCGAGAAACCAGACACCTGGCTTGTTAAGACTGCACGTAAACAGAGTCCACAGGTCTCGAGGTAGGTCTGTGTGGGTTCTTTCCTAAGATGACACATTGCATAGGCGTGGTGACACCAGTTCTGGCTGTTGGACGTCTCTTCTGCTCTCTCCCCATTTTCAGCCACGTCGGGGTACATGAGCTGTCACAGAACCAGATTGGAGACATCGCTCCTTGGAGCTGGAACCACTTTCTGTGGTGGACATTACCAACTGTATACATTGGCCCCAGGACTCAGAAAACAGTCGCAGCCCTGGGAGCAGTTAGAAGGATGAAGAGGACTCATGCCATGTGGCTGTGGCCATGACCCAACAGAAAAACTTCCTCGCTAGAACAACAGCCAGAATTGAAAAATATATTCCTTTTAAACTTTTTTTTTTTTTTTTTTACAGGGACAGAGAGAGAGTCAGAGAGAGGGATGGATAGGGACAGACAGACAGGAACGGAGAGAGGTGAGAAGCATCAATCATTAGTTTTTCGTTGCCGTCGCAACACCATAGTTGTTCATTGATTGCTTTCTCACATGTGCCTTGACCGTGGGCCTTCAGCAGACCGAGCCACCCCTTGCTGGAGCCAGCGACCTTGGGTCCAAGCTGACGAGCTTTTGCTCAAGCCAGATGGGCCTGCGCTCAAGCTGGCGATCTCAGGGTCTTGAACCTGGGTCTTTCGCATCCCAGTCCTACGCTCTATCCACTGCACCACCGCCTGGCCAGGCATATTCCTTTTAAACTTAACTTTGGTTTTTCCAATTTGGAAAATCCTGTACAACATCCCAGAGTTTTAGGAACCAAACATCAGTTTTTTGTTGTTGTTTCTGTCCAAAGGAAGAGTTAAGGGTAAAAGAATATAGAGTATATATATTTTTGACGGCACCTAAGAAATCAGGATAATGGGTCTGGAGAAAGCTAAACGTGGAGCAACAGTCTTGGTTCCAGAAAGTGCATCCACGCAGGGAGAAGGAGCCCCCAGTCGTAAGTGGGACACAGACCGGGCTAGGTCACAGAAAATCTAATATTCCAGGCAGGATGACCTCGGAACATGAAGTGATGGCTCCACCATCCCGGGAAGGGCGGGGATCAGGGGCGGGGCGATGGGGGGCTGATCATAATTCCACTTCTCCCAAGATTAAGGCCCCTCCCCAGCCAAAGGGGCAGAAAAGAGACTTCTTTTTCTTTTTTTCCCCCAACCCTAAGGACTTATTTGATTTTCTTAAACACATGAGCAGAAAAATAATTTCTCCCCCCCCCCCCAGAGCATTCACATCTCTAAATGCCCCAGGCACCAGCAGTCAGCAGGCCAGTGGAATTCTGTGTAACACATTTATTTCCATGTTCCTGAAGAAAGAGTGAGCTGGAGGCCAGTTCCGCATAAGAGCCTATAAAAAGCTCACTGTCTACCTTCCCGTTTCCCACACTTCTTTTCTCTCTCGTCCATGACTTCCCCATTTCCAGAGTGCTGATGTCTCCAACCTCGGGTAAACAGGTAACTGTGGGAAGCCCCCGCCTCCAATAAAAAACTCCTCCAGCCCTGGCCAGTTGGCTTAGTAGTAGAGTATCAGCCAGGCATGTGGGAGTCCCAGATTCGATTCCTGGTCAGGGCACACAGGAGAAGCAACTATCTGCTTCTCCATCCCTCTCCATCCTCTTCTCTCTCTCTTTCTCTCCCCCCTCCCCCCCGCAGCCATGGCTCAATTGGTTTGAGTGAATGGGCCTTGGGCACTGAGGATGGCTGCCCTTCATCTCAGGCACTAAAAAAAATTGGCTCAGTTGCTGAGCAACGATGCTTCAGCCCCAGTGGGCTTGCAGGGTGGGTCCTGGTCGGGTGCATGTGAGAGTCTGTCTCTCTGCCTCCCCTCCTCTCACTAGAATTAAAAAAACAAAGCCCCTCCATATCAAGTGAGAGGGTCTTGAAGGGGGAGGGTTAGCAGCCATCAGGGCAGCGCCAGAGGGTGGGGCTGGGGGGCAGTGGGGACTGTAGCTGGAGTCTTGGGCGTGACGGTGGGGAGCAGAAAGAGATGAAGAAAGGATTGGGGTTAGCATCACACCCCTGTGGACCTACAGGTGGGGGGCAGAGAGCCCGTAAGACAGTCTGGGCGTGCCCATTACAGCCAGCAGTTCCGCTTTTCTGAGTCCAGGGGCCCCACAGATCCACTGTCCTTTCACAATCTCTTCTCTTTGGGTCTGCTCCCCTCGCTGTGAACTGCAGGCACTGGAGGAGGCAGCCTCTGAGGGCCACGTCAACTGTGCCCTTCCGACCTGTCATGCTTCTGGTTGAGGTGTCTGGAGGCAGGTGTCTGGGTTTGAATCCTGACACTACTTACCAGATATATGGCCTCAGGCAAGTGTCCTATCTCACAGGGGGTTGGCGGATGGGTGGGTGTATCCCCACAGAGAACCAAGGTGATGCCTGGCACTGGTACCTGTTCCTGTTTCTCGGGTTTAGGAGGAGCAGTCATCTGAAGACAGGTAGAGAAGGAGCCTGGCCCCTCTCTTCCACTCAGGCTTGTAGAGACTTGCATGCTGCCCGAACGCCCTCCCACACTCCCTTTGGAGTGCCAAGTTTGTCAAGGGACTGTGGGTGGAGGGCAGGAAGATGGCCACAGGATAGAGCACAAATAGCCCCCATGTCCCCGTCACTCAGGTGCTGCATGGCTCAGGCCAGGTACTGCCTGCCCATTTGGGCCCTGAGGACCCACCAACCCACTTCCAGCTGTACTTTGGCACAGGGTAAGACAGTGTTCAGCCACAGCACTGTGCAAAGGACACAGGGCAAGGGTGGCTTCCCCATGGCATCTGGGAGGGAAGCTACACAGGGGCTCAGGGGCCTGTCCTGGCTCTTCTGCTGCATTTTCAGACCATGTACTCTCTGGGATGAGTTCCCAATTCCAATTGGATAGTTTATATGCATTTGTTTCCTCCTGTGCCTGGGGAGGTCTCGGGACCCCACATCATACCTGCCCTGGGGGCCCATCATCTCAGCAACTCCCCCAGCTTGCCCCCTCCCCCCACCCCCTTTGTTTGTCCTCAGCTTTGCTCTCTGAATTCCAACAGCCGCCTTGCTTCACTTCCCACCCATGCCTCAACAGTCCTCCGTGCGCTACCTGCCAATGTCTGCATGCCCCCGGAAGCACCCATCTGAGCCCCACCCAGAGTTACAAGGGAGAAGCTGGGGAGCACAGATTTAGGGGGGGCGGAGGGGAGGCAGGAGGAATGCAGGGGAGTGGACCTGGCGAGAAGTCAGCAGCAGCGCCGAGGTGGAGGGGGTCGCATGCAGATAAAACACAGTGCAATAAGGGAGTATTCAGATCACCTTATCACCTTTCAGTCCGGGCTCCCCCACATTTCCCATCAGTCCCTGCAAGACAAAGGCAGGGGTCTGGCTGTGAGGGTGGCCCACACCCACTGACTCGCTGAGCCCCGCGCGCTCTGTTTTCTCATCTGGAAAAGGGGCGATGAGCCCAGCTCCCCCAGCAATAGCGTGGACTGAATGAGCTTGGGAAGGGGTAGAGGACTCATGAACCCCAGCACCAGAGAAATCCAGGGGGGAGGGGTGCTGATGGGAAGAGATGAGCTTAATGAGCAGCGTCACGTGCACGCTAGCAAATGAGTCATCCCTGGAACATGGGCTTAATGGTTTTGGCCTATCTCTCTCCTGTGTGTTCACCCGCCTCAGGGATGTATGGAGCTTGCCATTATAGTTTCTACATCCTGGTGATGTCCCCACTGGACTTTCAGCATCCTGAGGTCTGGAACCACATCAGACTCACGCTCAGCTTGAGGACTGTTGTCCGATAGAGACGTCCGGCATCAATGACATACAGATAACCGGCTCTCAGGCCTGCAAAGGACCGAGCTCCTGACCTGCCTGCTTCGACCCAGCACTCTTCGGAGCATCCTCCTACCCGTATTCCCCCTCCCCCCTCCAACCTCATGTCAGGGCACCCTTCCTTCTGGGCTGAAATGGGGCAGGGAGTGCCTGGCTGGGACAAGGCCCACAGTTGGGGATGGTCCTGTTTACCTTCATGCCCTTAGGTCCCGGGTAGCCAATCGGACCCAAAGCTCCCATGTCGCCCTGGGGACAGAAAGAGAACAGGATGCTGTGAGAGGTGGCCCACCAGAGGCTGGCCTGGCTTCCTAAGACCCCTGGGGCTGGGTTTCTGAGGACGTAGCCCACTGGACAGCCCTTGGAATTAAGAGCCTTCTTCAGCGTGTCCACTTGCACTGAAGTGCTGGGTAAAGTGGACATAGGTCCTTTCCTTAGGTCATTTCTTGATTGCTGCCCCTCCCCCATCACTTCTTTCCACTGCATATTCGGTATCAGATCTTTCTCTCCCGTATTAGGTTCTCTACGTCCCTTCCTAGCTAAGGGACGCAGGGCACCTCATCTGACTTCTTTGGACCTCAAGCTACAGTGTGTCCGTAAAGTGACCGGTCATCGGTCAGAAATGCACCATGACTTTACAGACACACTGCATTTAAATATTTATAAAGTAGGGACAATGATCCTGCTCCCTGAACAAGCAGCTGTAAGGGTTAAATAAGCAAACAGGGGCTTTCATTCCTCCAGCTTAGGGAGCTGGGGGCACTTTCTGCTTCCCAGAACCTCCCTGGGCAATCTCCTTGGGCAGGCAGCAAGGAAGGAGGAGGGCTGTTGATCACAGAGTTCCTCCAACCCCAGAGTTGGGAGACAGAACCAGTAGAACCATAAGATCCTGAACCACAGATTGGAGGCCCAGTTTCAGATCAGATGAGACCATCCCAGGCATGAGTCCCGGACTCTGGAGAGCAGGAAGGCATTATCTCGGCCTAAGTCTGAGCCAGACCACCAGGTCCCGTCCCTCCTCTGCTGCTCATTCACTGACCTGGGGGAGGGGAGAGGGCCAACCTTTCAGTGGCCCAGCTTCCTCATCTAACACATGGGGACACGCACCTCCCTGCAGTTGTGCTGAAGAGTCATGGACTTACATGGCTGTTGGCATTTTTGGTTGTCACAAAAGAAGAGGTGGCATCTAGTGAACAGAGGCCAGGGATGCGGCCAAATATTGTACAATATACAGGCCAGCCTTCCACAACAAAGGACTACCTGGCTCAAAGTGTCAGTGGTCTAAGGTGAGAAACCGTGGTTTATAGAGTGAAGTGACAGTATTTTGTCTTAACAGGCCCACCCTTTCTCTCAAGGCTCCTCACTTCTTGTCCACCCCTGTCACTACTGCCCCCCTCCATAGCCATCGTATTAAACCCACGCCAAAGGAGCCCCTGAAAATACTGTCTTCTCTCCCTTCCTCAGCCTCTGTGATAGATCTAAATGTCTGGCTGCTCTGTGAGTCAATGTGTTTGACCTCTCGGGGTCTCAGTTTCCCACGTCCGTGGGTCAGGCACCACGGAGACCCCCGGCAAACACTCTGAAGCACTGGAGGAACAAAGGCTGCCCTAGGTAACCAGGCTCAGTGTAGGTTCCTTTCAGAGCTGCCTGGAGACGTCTCAGAGGGAGGCTGGGCAAAGAATGAAAAATCACATTCCTGCCCGACTCCTGCAGAAGGCCAAGGGGCCTGTGCAGTGGAATGCCCCGAGGGGAGACGGGGAAGGTACAGAGCTCACAGCCAGGCTCAGCCTGGCCGAGACCATGATTCTCCCACCCCCTACCCCATCCCAATTGACAGATCAGGTGAGGCAGATGCTAGAGTCTGACTGTGTGGTCTTCAGCAAAACACCTTCCCTGATTGGGTCCTACCTGATTGGGTCCTAACAAACCTTCGATAAGAAATTCTACTTTCAGTTCCCATCTAGAAATTTTGTTGAGAAAGCGAGGTCTCAGTTTAACAGGTGCTAATAGTAGCACAACACCGGGGGCTATGTCCTGTGCTAAGCACCACACAAGCCTCAACTCAATCATTCCTCACTCCAGCCCTTAAAGATCCAGTCTACTACCGTCCCCGTTTTACAGATGAGGAAACTGAGACCCTGAGCGGTTAGGGCTTAACCAAGTCAGAGCCAGAGCAGAGCTGGGATTGACGCCAGGCAGTCTGTCTCCAGAGCTTCTAGGCAATTCCGAAGTACACCAGCCCTTCTGAGAACTGTACTGCAGCAGGCCACCCTGGCCACTTCTCACTCTCTTTTCCTGGATGAAGGGAGGGAGGGGTGGCCCACCCCGAGTTCCTCGTGGTGTGCAAATAAACAGAGAGGGCTGTGCTGGCACTCTGGCTCCGACTTGGTCCAGGCGCGGGCACAGGCCCAGTAGCCGCTGCAGGAACACGGGCCCCTTCTTCCCTGCTCCAGGCTGAAGGTGGCTGGCGTGGGGACTGGATTCAACACAGGCCTGAGTGGCGCCCGTGTGGGGCCACGGGGAAGCCACAGCGGTACCACACGCTCCCTGCCTCTGCACGGCTCTCCAAAGGGGCCTGTGTGTGGTGGGTGGGGCAGGGCCCAGAGCGGGCATTCACCCTTTGGGGGAAAGGAATCATGGAAAATGGACTCTGGCTGCGGCACTCACTTGGGGCGGGTCTTCCTCATGTCAACAGGACCCCCACACTGGGATATCTGCGCATTTGGGGAGGAACAGAAAACAACGCTAGGCTACCCCCTGCCCCTCACTCCCAGCACAGACCAAAGAACACCAGCCTGCTCTGCGCTAGACACCCTCACGGGCAGCTTGGCCGAGTGACACACAGAATGTCGTGTCCTACCAGAAAGAACAATGAGTAATACCCTTAATTTGAATCCTGTTTCCACTTTTGCCTGAGCTCCCAGACACGGCTCTACATGCTTTGCCCTCATCTCACTGGCTCCCACCAAGAACACAGCCAGCCACATCTGCAACCACTTACAGAGCTCCTACTGTGTGCCAGATACCACACTCGACACTTCACGTCTTATCAGATCTTCTTTAGCAAGAGCTTACACGGTGCCAGCAGCCCTGGTGTGTGCGGCCGTGGCGCTCGCCCCCTGCGCGCAGGAACCCCACGAGGTCCTGTTCCACTCCATGGGTGAGAAAACCGAGGCTCGGAGAGGTGCGGCAACTCGCCTGAGACGAAGCACGGAGCGGGGGGCAGAGGCAGGACCAGCACCCAGGTCTGTTGGTCTGTCTGGCCTCACAGTCCATGCTCACTGACCTGAATTGGCTTTGTTTTACTCCAATAAAGGACCAAAGATGCCTTTCCTCGTTGCTATCGCTCATGAGTGACAGCCTGAGGACAGGCTTCAGGTACAGAAACAGGCAAGAGTTCTGCTCCCCCAAACTACGCCACGGAGTTTGCCAGCGATCCCTGAAAGAAAACCCAGGGTGTTTCCGGTGCCCGCCCTTCATGGCAGAGGTGCTGGCCGGGCCTCCCTCCCTCACACGTCTCATTCCTGCCCTGCTGTGTCTCTCCAGCTGCGACATTCTCGGCCACTGTTTCTTCTACCCCTTCTACCCATGTGCTCACATTGTTAGCACCTACTTGTCCTCCTGGGTGACCAGTCTCCACAGGCTGGCTGAGGCCCCTGCTGTCAGGTCTCGGAACCTGACATGGCTTTCACCCCTAGCCCGTTCCACGCTGATGACCGTTTATGTGTGTGCCTATGTGGCCACTGCCTCCCTCTACCCCAAAGAAGCCACTAAAAGTAACCTAATGAACAGGCGAAAAAAAACAAGCTGCAAACTCTCATTTACAAAACCTCCAGGGGAAAATCTCGCCACAGTGGTCCCTGGAACTGCCTTTGTAGGTGACAAGACCTCTTTCTAGAAACACTGATCCAGGGCCCCCAGCTTGGGGACAGGGACCTGGGGGCTGTGCCAGTCCTGGCTTCTGTGTGACCTTAGTAAGTACCACCTCTCACACATAACAGCCCCTGGCACTGCCGGTCCATGTTCTCACGCCTCTGCTGTGTCCATTCAGCACAGGTCTGGCGGAGCTGACTGTGGGGTGTAATGGAGAAGAGCAGGAGCTGAGCCGTGAGCAAGGCCCAGGTCCAGCTTATCAGCTGGGTGACCTTTGGCAGGTGCTCCAGCCTCTCTGATCCTTGGTTTTCTTAACTGTGCAATAGTGATCCTGCTCCCCACCCTCAGAGACGGGCTGTGGTAATTAAATACTTAGCACGGGCTTTGGCAAATATCAGTTAGTGGGGTCCTGACCTCGCTTTCTAGACAAGGAGATAAAGCCAGATGATTGGTGAGTGGCACAATATGGAGGACTTGTCCCAGTATGTGGACATACTGGGTTCTAGCCAGATCACATATTCTTTGGGTCTCATTAAATGGAGGAGCCAAAATTCCTTCTGTGTCACTCAGAATAAAGAGGACAGACATTCTCTTTGTTGAGCAGATTCTGGAATCAGGCACACTTTTCTTGTGGGCTAGCCAAAGGGTTTCATTTACTCAAAGGAGGCTGTTGAGAGGCAGGCTCACCTCAGAGGCTGCAGGGGGCCACACAGGCCTGGGTTGAAAGTCCCTAGCTGGTGACCTCGGGCCCCAGCCCCCCCACCAGGATAGCCAGGCTGCTGCAGCCCGCCTCCATGGTCTTGAGGCTCCCGCAGCCTAACGTATGGCAAGCACACACGGTGCAGACAGACACTCTGTAAACGTTCCTCTGTTCTCTCCCGCCTTGCCTCCCGGCTGCAGGGACCCAGGGGACAGGGGAAGTTTCGGGCTTCAGTCTGCATGCAAATTGCTTCAGCTGACTAGACAGAAGGCACTGAATAAATTTGAATCTCCATTAAAATGATTGTCAAAACGTGGAATTCCCATTTGCTCAGCTGAAAACCCACATCCGCTGGGAAACCGAAGGTGACTCACAACCCATCTCCCCCTTTAACTCCTGGTTAGAAAATTCCTTTGTTTCCCACTCTTTGGGGAGGCAACTCCCCTCCCCCCCCACATACACTCCGTTCCTGGGAAGGAGAAGTATGTGCCTTGGGGTGAAGAGGGCTCTGCCTAGGGGGGGCAGAAGCAGTGACATGGTGGTCTCAGGTCCAGCCCTGTGACTCCCAAGGCACAAGGAGAAAGGGATGGTCACCTTGGCAGCAAAGCGGACTTAAAAACAGTGTGAAGAGAGGCTGAAAGTAGCGGGAGAAAGACCCAGGGCAAGAGGAAGACACGAGGAGAAACTCATCAACTCTTCGGAAAGGGACATTATGATGGGGGGGCATCATCTGTGTCCAGGGCGTCCCAGGGCTCACCTCCAGCCAAGACCCATGGGAGGGAAGCAGGCAGAGGAGTGCCACGGATCAGGAGCTGGGAGACATGACCTTCAAACTGGCCTCTGGTCTCTCCTGTCTTGTGTGTGGACCTTGACTAAGGGCCTCAGTTTTCCCATCTGTCAAATGGGATTCACCTAAGAAATATGGCAAATAGGGTTGCCAGGTTGAGCAAATAAAAATACAGACTGCCCAGTGAAATTGGAATGGCAGATAAACAGAGAGTGATGTTTTAGTATAAATGTGTTCTAACTATGGAAGCCAGCAATCCGATGTCACCAGGTATCCTGTATTTTATTTGGCAACACTGACTGTTGTGGAGAGAAAGGGGGCACAGGTGGGCCCGAGCCTTGTAAAGAGTCAGGAGGGCCCAGGGCTGTGATGGATGGCAGAGCCTCCGTGCCCAGAACCTGCAAGTATTCGGCCAAGCAATATTCTTGCCCCACTCAGGAGCCAATCCATTGGATGCTGGGACGATGATGAATAGGAATATGTGCCTAGGACGACAGCCAGGATGTATAAACATCCCTTCAGAAAAGCGTTCAGGGCTGGGATCATAGAGCCCGAGGAAGGCACCGTGGGAACGACAGACAATGACCATCTCAACCTCTCTAGCAGCCTCTCCCATGGCAGGATGGTGACTTAGGCTGAAGACACGGGAAACTTTGTACAATGAGAGCTCTATGGAAATGGGCCCCCACAGAGGGGAGCATCAGACACCAGGGTGTTCATGTTGGAGGTGAGTGACCACATGACCAAGATGCTCCAGAACAGACCTCAGACCTATGCTGAGCTGAGAAAAGGTTGGACGAGGACACTCGGAAAGTCCCCATGAAGTCAGGTACTCTGGCTCTCAGTGCACAGATTCCTTTTTTCCAAAGCATCGAGGTCAGTGGCTTGTGTGACAAACAAGGTGTTCAGCAAAGGACATCAGGGATGACAAATGTGTGACTCATGTGTTGACATGTCCTCACCCCAGGCCAAGGCAGGCATCATTAATCAATCACAGCATCCTCTCCCACTAAGTGCCAATGTGACTTTTAAATCTTTTTCAATGCAGCAATCTAGACAGCTGTTACCAGGCACAAGATATAATATATCATGCATGTGTGTATAGTCATCATCATTATCAACTATTACTATTGTAACTAGTACTTCTTGAGTGCCTATGTACTAGGTACTTTATATGTACTAGTGTCTTTAAATCCTTGCAACCATCCTCCAAGTTAGGTATTAATATTATTTCTAGTTTATAGATGAAGAAATTAAGGCATTGGGAGGTGAGGAAATTTACTCAGAATTGTGATTACGTAAATGGTAGAGCTAAGGTTTGAACCTAAAGCTATCCAGTTCCTTCTTAGCCATAGGACTAGACTGGATGTGTGGATCTATGATCCTAACAAAAGTGGTCACAACGATCCCATCTTATAGATGGGGTACCTAAGGTTCAAGAAAGTAAGACTAGCCTGACCAGGCGGTGGCACAGTGAATAGAGTGTCGGACTGGGATGCAGAGAACCCAGGTTCAAAACCCCGAGTTTACCAGCTTGAGCCCAAGGTCGCCGGCTTGAGCAAAGGGTCACTCGGTCTGCTGTAGCCCCACCCCCTCCGGTATAGGCACATATGAGAAAGCAATCAATGAACAACTAAGGAGCCATAACGAAGAACTGATGCTTCTCATCTCTCTCCCTTCCTGTCTGTCTGTCCCTATCTGTCCCTCTCTCTGTCTCTGTCACAAAATAAAAGAAAGCAAGACTACAGAGCCAGCAGGAGGGGAAGCCAGTACTTGGACACTGGTTGATCTGACCCTCCACCTCATCCTGACCACCTGACCAGGAACACCTTGCCACTGGGGGCCTACTGGACCCCCTTCCTGGGACCGGCCTCCACAGAACAATGGGGCTCCACAACCCCCACTCCTCCCTGAGGCCTTCTCCAGCCTCCCTTTGAACAAAATTTCTCAGCACAGTTGCTGGAGTGGCCAAAGCACTAGGGAATAGTCTGCTTATGACCCCCTACACCCCATTCCCAGACTCAGACCCCATGAGGAACGAGCCAGAGGACAGAACCTTGAGGAAGTTCTAGAGCCATTTCCCAGACTCAGGCTTCTCACTGGTCCTTGGGGCCAGGCCCAAGGTCAAGGCCCACTCTCTGAAGGCCTGGAGAGGGCCCTGGTTCTGTCTAATAGACCCACCAACTCACTCCACGAGGCCTACCCCAACCTGGATGGGGTCAGAGGTCAGATCCCCCCCCCCCTGTGTACAGGCCTCTCTGTGTCCTGGGCCCATTAGGAGGCAATTACTGTAATTAATATAACAATATTTCCCAGGAATTGCACATTTACTGAGTAGTAGAGCCCATGCCAAGGACTGTACATATGATGCCTCATTTAATCCTCACAACCAGCCCAAGAAGATTCTACTATCACCCCCATTTTAAAGATGAGGAACTATAAAGCTCAGACAGGGTAAGTAACTTGGCCCAGGGCACACAGCCAGGTTGTGGCAGAGGTGTGACATGAACTCAAGTGGCCTGGCTCCGAAGTCAGTAGTCTGACGAACAGGATGGAGAAGACTGCCCACGTGGCCCAGAGCCTCAGATCCTCTGCTGCACTTTGCTCTGGCCCGGAAGCCCCGCCCCTGTCGAGTGGGCTTGCTATCCTGTCTATGCCTCCCGCAGAGCGGTGGTCGGGCAGCAGATGTGAGAGTGCACTGGCAATGTCAGCTCCAAGCGCCCATGCCCATTTAACTAGTGAAGGAAGGGACTCAGAGAAGGTAGGTATTGTGCCTGAGGCCACAGAGTAGGTACTTCCTCCCTAGGCCCCTGCCCAGGCCGGTCAGTCTTGCCAATACGGGCTCCTCCAGCAGGACTGTCGCTTGTTCCCCTCACCCTGCCTCCTGGGCCTCCCCCTCCCCAGACATCTGGGTACTTACGATGAGGCCGGGGACTCCTGGAGGCCCTGGCAGGCCCAGTTCTCCCTGCAAATAGAGAGAGACCCGGGTGGTTAGCTGTCCTTCCACCTCTGCGCCCACCCCCTCCCCACCATCCTGCATGTGTGTGCCTGGTGAAGTCCTCCGAGCTGACCATTCCTTGTTCCTGACTGGTGACTGTCCTGAGCTTGGCCTAAGGTTTGGACAAGGTCCTTGAACCCTCTGCCATCAGCTTCCTGCATCTGTAAAACGGGAGGTTGGACAACCAAATCTGGTACTTTCCAATTGTGAGGGTGAGGAATGGGCGGAATCCTGACCGTGATAATAAGCATGTACGGGGGCTTGACCCAGCTCTTATTTTGCCCTCACTCTGTAGATGGAAAAACTGAGGCTTGAGAGATAAGTAATTTTCTCATGGTCAAGTGCAGGAATATACCACAGTGGTGAGGGCTCCAAGCTGAGACCCACCAGGCTAGCTGTCCCCCTCTGTCAGCCAGGCGCACAGGTGTCTGACTCCCAAGGCCTCCAGGACGCTGGGAGAGCTCTGGCCTGGGAGTCAGGAGATGCCACTGGTACAACATTGGACAAGTTCCTCTTTCCTTGTCTCTATAAACAGACCTTTAATCGCTTGCTCCAGGAAAGATGGTAGGGGGGTTTGGGTCAAGTTTAAAATGAAAAGATGCAAATAAAAACAGGGAGGCTCTAGAAATGGTGATTATCAATGAGAATTGCCCACATCATCCATGGGGTTTGTCTGCCATCATCTGTGCCATCCCAGGGCTGCTCACACAGGGGGTCATTACTCCAGCCACCAAGAAGAGGAGGAGGTGAGAAGCAGCTTTGGCTTTAAAATGAGGAGACCAAAGCTCAGGGAAGGGAAGTGACTTGTCCAAGGCCACGCACCAACTGTGGTGGAGCTGGGACCACACCTCTGGTCCTCTTCCTGCTCCTCTAGCCATGAGTATAAAGACACCCCTGCCCCTCCCCAGGGGGCCTTCTGGGGTGATAGCACGTAGTATAATGGTTAGTCCGATGGCGGGTACACTGAAAGGAAGGCTCTGGTTTCTCACCTCTACACCTTTTCTGGTATTCCTTCCTCCTTCTGCAATGTCTCACTCATTTCATCAACACCATGCTACTGTCACCTTCCCCAAGGGGCTTTCCTACCCCTATGCCTCCTCCAGTGCACCTGGGACCTCCCCATCCCACCCATCCACTCCTTTTCCTTGTGTGGTGACTGAGGAGACAGCCATGAGCACTTCAAGGGCAGGAGCTATGCCTTGTTATTATACCCTACTCTTTATAATGGCTCCATCCACTGAATGCCGGCCATGGGCCAAAGCCCCTCCCCCTCTCACATTTCACCCCACAGTAGCCCTCTGGGGCTGGCATTCTGATCTCCCTGCTTTACAGAGAAGGACACTGAGATCCAGAGAGGTGAAATCATATGTCCAAATGCCACATCTAGCAAGTGAAACAGCAGGATTCAAACCCAGGGCCACCTGGCTCTGAGGCCAGGGCTTCAGCCCCCAGGGGAGCCCAAGGGTCAGCCCCAGGGAACGTCTGTGGAGCATAATCAGGTGCTGAGGACAGATCCAGCAGCCACCCTCTGTAGGACACACAGCTGGCACAGCCCCAAGGAGAGTTGTGGGAGATGGGGGGGACTCATGGCAGGTGTTCCCAGAAGCTCTGGACACCATCTGCACCCCCAGGCTTCCTCTCCCGCCAAGTTGAAGCCTGGGCCAGGAAGGGAAGGCGGGCTCAGCTCCTCGGGGCAAGCTGACCTGGCTCCTCAGTGGGCCTCTGATTATTTACAAACTCTGTAAACATGCCTGAGCTGGAGATTTCTTTAGAACTCGGCTCTCCTCTCCAGGCAAGGCCTGCAGACTATCTGTGCCCCCAGGCCGCCACTGTCTCCTACACACATCTAATACTTTGTAAAGATGCAGCCCTGGCTTCCCCAGTGGGGAGTGACCCAGGAACCTTCCTAGTCCTTGAAGATGGGACACAGCCTGGGGTTTCGGGACCAGAGGCTCAGGGCTGGGGGCTCTCCTGGGGGCTAGGGGTCACAGGGCATCCACAATGGACAAGAGCCTGGGGTTCAAGAAAGTCACACAATTCGTCCAAGAGTACCCAGCTAGTTGGTGGCAGGGCTGGGATTTGACCCAGTCTGTCTGACCTCAAAGTCTGGGTTCCTAAAACCTGCTGTGCGTTCCCTCTGAATGGCTTTCCTGTTCCCAAAGACTTGAAATACTTACTGGGTTTCCATCCAGTCCTGGTGGGCCTCTTTCCCCAAAGTCTCCAGGAAACCCCTGAGGGCACAAGGGAGAACAAACATCTACGGGTTAGTGTTTACACCCACTCGTGGCTTTGAGTCAGACCCCCTAGGGGGACACAAGGACATGTCCATGCTGTCGCACTTTCTGGTTCTAGGACCGGGGCATGCTGAGGGTTCTGGATCACCCCATGCCCTCAACACCCCACCTAAAGAATTTCTCAGAATGGGGCCCAAGGACAGCGAGCCCTCTTCTTATGTCCTCAGAGTCTTCAAAAAGAAACTGGTACCCAGCTCCCCTACATTAAAATGCCAACCATCTAATCTGAGACCTGATCCCCACGGAGTAGGGGTTCAGGAGTTGGGGTCTAGACTTGGAGACCAGCCGCTGACTTGGTGAGAGTTATAAATCCGTTTCCCCAGAGGGCCTCACTTTCCCCAGCGCTCAAAGAAGGGAAGGTCCGTGTGGCATTTTCCAGCTCAAACCTTCTATGATTGTGATGTGCCTTCAAAAGCCACCCTGTGGAATAATGATCCCTAGTTTATATATCAAGAAAGACTCAGAAAGGGTAAGTGTCAAGGTCATACAAGGTCACAGCGGTGGTGAACATCAGCACTGTAGTTGCCACCCACAGGTGAGTTTCAGCAGCTCAGAGAGGTCAGGTTGCCCAATCCAGGCAGGTCTGGCCTCTCACCCCTCCCTGACCCTCCTCCATGCTCTCTGGGGAGACAGGCAGCTGGAAAAACATCAGCGGTGGGGGTAGGGACGCTCCTGGGGTGGCAGAGGAACAACTGCATCCATTCTACTTCAAAGGGGAAGAAAGCCCTTGAGAGCAGGATCCAGGGAAGCCTGTTCTCTCTCCTTGAATTCAATTCAGTTTTCCAGGGAAAGCTCCTGTTTTCCTGACCAAGTAGATGCCTGAGCTCTTCAAACAGTAACGATTCATCATGGAGGATTGTTTGTTTCTGGTTTTTAAGGCTAGTGGGCACCCAATGAGTAGATTAAATCGAAAATAAACCCCAAATCAATTATGAAGTCTATACTGGCTGAGCGGAGACCTTGAAATGAGTGCGCATCCAGGCCTTTGTATTGCCCTGCTGAGCCATCCTACTCCCCTCAAATCCCTCCTCTGTCAGGAAGCCCTCTCGGATCAGAACGGCAGGGGTTGACATTGACCCTACAGGAGGTGTGGCTTCATTCAGACACCCAAGGCAGGAAATGAGGACATAATAGAGATTTGGACCAAGCCAGTTACTTGGCACACAAAACTTCACTTGCCTTTGCCGTCTGGCTTTGAGGGGAAGGTTATCAGTCCCATTTAACAGACGGGAAAATTGCGCGCCAAGAGGAAATGTTCCTCGGCCAAGGCCAAAAAGCAAGTGTGGCAGAGCTGAGCCCAGGTTCCACCTCTCTGGACTCAGCCATGTCCCTCTGAGCTGTGCACAGACAAATCCTGGCTTGCTCGAAGATGTGCCCAACTGGTTTCAGAGAGAGAGAGGTGTGTGTGTGTGTGTGTGTGTGTGTGTGTGTACATGCATGTGCATGCGTGAGTGCATGTGCATGCGTGTGTGCATGTACGGGACCACCTCCAGATCAGGTCTTAGTGGGGACACGTCTGACCCCATCTAAGATTATTTTTTCCATATTCTTGGAGTCTCCCTTGGCAAGTTCCAGCCCCATCCCTATCCAGCCCCTCTTTGTCATAAGGTAGAGCCGTCTAACCTCCAGGGACAGCATATATCAGCCTGGGTGGGCTGTGGTCAGGGAGGCCTTCTTAAGGTATTAGGTTCCTGCCTTCGCCTTTGGAGGTTGGGGCAGGGGACCTGACAGGAGAGGAAGACAATTCCTCAGGGGAGAAGGGGGCTGGACATTTGGTTGACTCCACGCGGTCCACCAGAGGTAAGATTTGGGAAGTTCATGCTCTGTTCTCCAAGTTCAGCCCGGCACTCACCCTCTGGCTTGCCTCCAGGCTGGCTGTGTAATCACGACAGACCCTCCTCTGACCCTTCGTCATCCTTAGGCTGGGGTGCGTGATCTCTAAGAAGCCTTCAGCTTGGCCCAACCCTTAAGCAAGGCCTGGGAGGAAGGAGCCTAGAGCAAGATGCAGAACTTGCCAGCACTCCCTAGGCACTGATCCTGGCCTCCATGCCCCAGATACCTAGAAGTTCTCCAACCCATGGGCCTGCCCTCATAGGTCACCCAGGCTGGCTACTGGACTCCTCTCTACCCCAGCTGCCAAACCAGCTGACCTGATGAGGCTCTGCAACCAGAGCCCCCAATGCCAGTCCTAGCCCACTACCCAGAGGCTTCTCCAAGCCTCAGAGCCCTCGATGCCAGCCCTGGCCAACCACTTGGGGCCTCTCCAAGCCTCAGAATTCTCTAAAGTGCAGTGAGGAGTCCCGAGGGGCCGGCTGAGATGTCTTACCAGGGCAAGCCCTCGCTGGCACATGGAGGCAGGGGCAATTTGAGCGCATATCTCTGAGGCTAAAGTAAGGCAGAGACCACAGAGTGCTCAAATCCCAAAGGGAGGCACATCTGCGGACCACATGCGGCCTGAATACAGCCAGTGAGTAATGACAGTGAGATCATAACAAGGGGAACAACAGCAAACTCCAATGGCCCAATGAGATAGGTCCTGCTATTGGCCCATTTTAAAGATGAGGAAACTGGGGTCTAAAGAGATTGGATAACTTGCTCGATGTCACACAGCTATGGAGTAGCAGAGCATGGATCTGAATCCAGGCAGTCTGACTCCAGTGTCCGTTCTCTTAGCTAAGACTGGACACCGAATATATAGAAAGGGCTATAGCAAGCCTCGGCTCTCTCAGATGGCTCATTATGCACAAGACGGAATGGCATGGCTCGTGCTGAGGACTGGCTCTGCTTGCACATGCTTGGTGGCCCCAATACTCTGCCCTGTCTCCATCTTCAGTCTCCCTCCCTCCTCAGGAGTCAAGCAGATGGCCTCTAGGAATCAAGGGTTTGCAATTAGAGCATAATGTTTGGGGGAAAAGATAGGAATTCTAAAAGTGCTGGAACAAATCTTTGATTGGAACAATCACAAGTGGCCAGAGACAAGAAGACCCTAGCAGTTCCTGACATTCAGCACTTAATTACCCCAATGGGGAGACTGAGGCCCAGCACATGCCCAAGGCCCAGCACCCGGCTAGCTTGCCTCATCCCTCCACGACTGAGTGATACACAATGCTTGGCACCTCTGCATCTTAGACAGGTGGCCACAAAGCAGCACATGTGGCCTCGCTTCCACCCTACCACCTTCCCACTGTCTGTGTCTGCTTGTGTACGGCGCGCTCGCCCAGCCTGGCCAGCGGTGGGACCTTACTCCGCAGGCCCGAGCTTCTGGCTGCAGCAGGCTGGCCTGAGGCCCAAGCAACGAGCTTGGCATCGCGCCGAGGCCCTAGACACATGGTGTCTCCACTTCTCCAGGCCAGGCACCCCTAGGGAACTGAACGCCTCGTTCTTAGAGCAGAAAAGGGTTCAGGAGAAAACAGAGCCAGACTCTGGGATAAGACAATAGACATGAAGACAGGGACAGCCTTGTCACACTTCCCTGGCAGGATGCTGAGGGCTGAGGAGGCCTGTGAGGGCCATCGCCCCCCCGCCCTTCCTTGCAGGGTGGGCTCTAGGGGCAGGGCGTGTGTGCAGCCTTGCAGGTCTGTAGTCCCACTGAAGTCTCAAAGGCTCAGCTCCCTGGCCTGAAAATGTTCAGTTCTGCCCAATTCACCCAGCAGAGTGGGGCTGAAGAAGAGGTAAGATGTTTGTAATCCAGCCCCTGGCAAACTAATGTGCCACCATCACACTGGTCACGGCTTGCGCCAACAGTGGGCGTACTTAATAACCTCTAGGAAGAGCCTGCGGAAGGCTTGTGAAGACCTCTTTACAATGCTTCAATTCTCCAGAGTCAGGAAGTTCTTGCATAAGTCTAACCTGCATCTTTCCTATGACACTCAAACCATCCTATGTCTTTTTGGATATGAGCACTCTAGGTGTGGTGGCACAGACACCTGGATGTCCCCAACACCCTTCCCACGGTGGTATGCATGTTTTCACCCTGCCCTTTTGAAATTCACTAGGGAAGCCACCCAAGTGACCTCAGGAAATAAGGAGGAGATAGGCAGGTCGAGCTCTCACCAGGATTCCAGAGCCACCAGTACCTCTGAGACAGCTCTACCTCAAGTTGGGGACACTGGGGACCACATCCCCAACCCACCGCATGACCACAGCTAAAAACTTTCATCCCCTTTGGCCTCAGTTTCCCCACTTAGAAACATGATCTCGGTCACTTTGCTCTCTTCTCCGCACAGTCTGAGAGTTGGAAAGAGCCCCGAGCGTGGAACCAAAATGTACTATGTTAGAAGCCCTGTCTCACCCTGGTTGGGTGTGTGGCCTTGAGCAAGTCCCAGTTGTCCTCGAGTCACACACGCCAAGGGAGTGGGAGCCAGGGCTGGGCCTTTCCAGTTCTAAGCTCTAGGGTATGCCTGCCTGACTCACTGCACAAGACCCGCCTTGGCAGGCCTGGCCGGAGTCCACAGAGAAGCTGTAAGCGGCGGCCGGCTGGCCAGACATTCAACAGCGTAATAGTGAATTCACAGAGCATCTGACAAGAGGACCCACTGTAGCATCTTTCTAGCCCCAGTGACAGACCCTTGGCTGAGAGGCATGGCTCGGATCCCAGCCATAAGTGTCACTATGGTGTGCCCCAAACAAGCCAGGACAGCTGAGGAGACACCCGCTGGAGCTGAGGGCTCCAGCCAAGTTTGTAACATCTTATGTCTGGTCCCATCCTCCGAAAACCATGACACATTTCTTTCTAGCAGGTGCTGTGAGGAGGAGATGGGAGCTATAGACTAAGTCTTCCATTGGAGGTTAAAGGCATGAGCAGAGAGAAGTGATGTGGAGCACACAAGCTTACTAGCAAGCAAGAGTCCTGGGTTCAAGTCTTGACTCTGTCACCAACTTACTGTGTGACCTTGAGCAAGTTACTGGCCTCTCTGAGTTATGTTTATCCATCGGTCTGACAAAGAGGTTGCGTCAGTTCACCACTAAGGTTCCTGCAGCTTGATGTACTCTGACCTTCATTGTCTCTTTCTCGGCTCCCATTAGCAAGACTCTCTCCCATTTTTCTAAACCCAGCATCAAGGCGGCCGCATGCATGGGCCTGAGGTTTTGCTTGCTGGAGACAGATCGACTACAGCAAAACCACCACCAGGCCTGCCAGAAAGGTGGCCAGCTGCGATCTGGCACAAGGGAACTCCGCCATTCTCCTGACGTTTCCTCTTCTTAATAAGTGCTTAGAAATTGCCTGGCCCAAAGCTTGGAGAAGTAGAAAACCCATTCACAGAAAAGGCCCCCAACCCCACCAGCCAGATCCAGGGCAGGAGAGCCCTGGAAATAGGAGATGGCCCTAAAGACCACTCGAGAGTGTATGAGCTGAGGGTACGGCAGATTGGAGGCTCAGCAGAGGCAGAGACAAAGCCTAGAAGACTGAGTGATATGAAGGCCCATTCCATATAGTCTCTCATATCCGGTGCAGACCCTGCCCATTTGCTGACTACGCCCCCCGCTTCCATCACGCTCAGGGGTAGTGTGCAACCATGGGGCTGTTGTCTAAAGGGAAGGGGTTTCTTTTCACCCACACCTGATGCCCCAGTGCCAGGAACACTCCCATCGTGGAGCATGAAATCTTAGGAAGTTAATGGCATGGAACAAGGAAGCTGAGATGACTTGACACTTATAGGGGTTCAAGTTGGCAAGGCCGTGGTGATCTCTAGGCAAATGGCTTTGGCTGCTGAAGCCTCTGTTTCCTCTTCTGTAAAATCAATCTCAAGTCAGAGAATCAGTGGGAGAATCACATGGAGTTCAAATGCCACGCAAGTAAGACCTCAATAAATGTCTGTTTTGGCTACAGTGCTATCCCTAATACTTGGCACACTGTAGGTGTTCCATAAATTCTTGTTGAATGGGTATGTCACTTACTGATCTCCCCATCTGTAAAGTGACCATGCATGGCCTTCTGTGAGGCTCAGGATGGAGTAGGAACAAGTCCCCCCAGGTGGCCTCGACCTGGGATGCTTTTCCCCAGATAGCCGCAGGGCTCTGAGCATTCTCACTTCATTCCAGTTTCTCCAAAAGTGAGGAGGACTTCCTGGACCAACTTATTCAACAGCTGAGCTCCCAAGCGCTCACCGTCCCCCTATCCTACTGTATCTTTATACTGAGCGCCATCATTCATTCTTCACTCTCTCTTACATCATTGCCTGCCTGTCTGTCTACCCATGAGAATAGGAACTTAGTCTGGTTCGCTGCTCAACACCAACCACAGTGTCTGTCCCATAGCACACACTGAACGAGTGAATGAATGAATGAACAAATGAATGAATGAATAATGAAGGGATGAATCCGACTCCTCGCCCAAGATCCTTGGCTTGAGGAATAGATGCAAATGCCAGCCCAGCCTTCACTGACTCCAGCTCCTTGTCTGAAGCCAGAAACACCAGGTGCTGCTCCTGGCCCAGATCTAGGTGTCAAGTGTTGGAATTTAGGGCACAGAGGGGTCTAGGGTGAGGGTGAGATGCCTCCTCTGTCAGCTCCCCTCAGCCAGGACCTCGATCTTGCTTTTCCTTCTATCCCCCACTTGACCCCCCGAGGGCCCAGGTCCATAAACTACAACAGGGAAGGTAGGTGCCTGTGAACAAGTTGTCAACCTCAGGATCACAGACAACCCCCTTCTGGTGGCCCTTTGGCCTTTGCGCACAGGTGCAACTGTAGACACCAAGATAACACAGAGACTGAGTATTCTCTGATTTAGGGGCACGGACACCTGACCTAGCCAAGATCTCCAGTCCAAGCAGGCCCCCCAGCATGGACACTAATGACCCAGACAGCAGAGCCCCACTCCCCCAAACACAGAACTGCACTGTAGAGCAATTGTGCACACAGACACAGAGAGGCGCCACCCCAGAGGGGCCCAGAGCCCGTAGGAGCCCCAGCCCCAGGCAGGAAGCAGCCACTCTGGTCTGGCAGCGGGACACGAGGCCCAGACAGCCCCTGTGCCGGCCCACACACTCGAAGTTGAGCGATGGCTGAGCAGAGAAGCAAGCAGAGTGCTCAGGCCGCAGGTGGACAGGGCAGCGTGGCTAGTGGGAGGTCAAGTTCCCCCATAGAGACTGCGTAATAGACACGGAAAATCTTTACCGGCCTACCCATCTTGCCCCTCTTGCCAGGAACACCAGGCAGGCCCTGTAGAGAAGAGACAGGGAAGAGGTCAGGACAGGATTCCAGCAGGGGACAACCAGCCCCAGAGCACCCACAGAGGGCCTACCATCCAGGTCACATATACAGTAGACACCAATTATGTGCACAGTGGATGGATGGTCCTTGCACTCTATAGAGTTGGGGTCTGCATGGCCCTGAACTGGGAAGATGTCCTCTAAAAGCTCCCGGTGTTCCTGGTATTCAGCTGGTGCTCAAAGTGTTCCTCCTCCTTCCTAAGATTCTCTGTCCCTGGCTTGTTGATGAGGTTACATTTGAGCTCCCAAATATGGGCTCGGGCAGGGAGGGGACAGAGAGGAAGGTGCAGAGACCCATGGGCCATACAGTCTCTGTCATAATTACTCAACTCTGTACCCAGAGCAAAAGCAACCACAGATGATGTGTAAACCAAAGAGTTGGTTGTGTTCAATAAAACTTTGCAAAACCAGACTACCAGCAGGGTCTAGCCCACAGGCTGTAGTTTGCGGATACCTCATTTGCTGAAAGTCCTTTGGAAGCTCACTGTGCCCTCAGAACAGAGTCCTGTTCCAGACCTTGGCCTCTGAGTGACATAGAACGTGGCCCAAGTGCTCCCTCCAGCCTCGTCTCCCCCTTCCCCCCTCACACTCAGGGCTCAGACTGTGCTGACTGTTAAACTTGCCAAGTTACCATGTGTCCTTGACTTTGCATGCTCTGTTCCCTATGTCTGGAAGGCAGCTGCCTTGCCTTGTCCCCTTAGTGGACTCCTATTTAACCCAAGGGCACCCGTTTTAGAGAGATTCTGTGACCTCCCCAGGCTGGCACCTTGGCGGGGGCAAGGGGACGGGTAAAAGGTAAACAAGAAAGCATACTCACTCGCTCTCCGTCAGACCCTGGCAGGCCGAAGAGCCCTGGGAGTCCAATGTAGCCCTAGGAAAGAGCAGGTGGGGAGTCAGAGGGGCTGCGTGGTGGGGTGTGGCTGGCCCGACCCATCCCAGCCCCTCACAGCCCTCCCACACGCCGGCTCCTCTTCCTGGCTGGTGGCAGTGGTGGCTCCAGAAGCTCCTCGATGACGTAGGCCTTGAGGCAAGTGTATATGCCCATGGACTGCATGGTGCTGGCTTCCACGATGTAGTCCAAAGGCACATACCCTCACGCCAGGGAAGGGCACGGGCGCTCTCGGGGGGAGGCCCGCCCCGAGCCGGGGGCTTCAGGACCTGCAGGAACGAAGCTCTCAACTGGGTTAGATGCTAGCTTGGCACCAGGTCCTGCCCACCCCCCAGGGGTGCTGGTGGGCATCTGTGGCTTCCATAGTGCCTGCCTCCTCCTAGGCTTCAGAGGCCTAGGATGTGGGGCTCACATCTACTTCTGGCCTCAGGGCTCACACCCCCACCATGGCCGCCCAAGTGCTGGCCGTACCAGCAGCTGCCACCCCCGCCTGCTGACGTCCTGCCCGGCACAAGTGTACCACTGCATTCAACCCTCCCGAGGGCCTTGCAGATGGCCATCACCCCCTCACTGGACAGACTAAGGTTCTGCGGATAAAGTAATACAACCAGTCAGCGCGGGGGGACTCCATTGCTGTAGAATGCACCTGAGTTTGTGCCTCCCGGCCTTTATTCTCGCTGGGTCCCCACCAGGTATGTGCTCTTCTCCCCTGCGTGACCACAGACTAAATCTTCCCAAGCCCGGTGCTAGCTCTTCCCTCTGGTATGCAGCCGTTCTGCTCCGAGCCAGAAGCCCTCTCCTCCCTCCACCTACCCAGACTGATTTGCACCTCAGTTTATAGGATCTTCCACTGTATCTTCACCAACTCTGTCCACATTTCACGTCCTCATTATCCAGGGGCCTAGCCCACGGCTCCTATCACTATCTGCACTCTCTAGGTGTTTGTGGAAGGACTTTAGAAGCACTATAACAAAAGCTAACATTTACTGAGCACACTCTGCATGCCAAGCCCAGTTCTCAGTACTTTGCATGCATTAGTGCACTTACTGGTTCTCACTATGTCCCCGGGAAGTACGTGTTATTAGTCAGTCCCTTGTAGAGGGAGGAAAATTTAGGCCCAGAGCAGTGAAGTGACTCACCCAGGGTCACAGAGCTGGAATGTGGTAGAACTGGTATTTGGATTCAATTCATCTGATTCCTGGGCCAGACTCCTAACCATTCTGCTACACTGCCTCCCACAAATAAGCAACAATGCAAGCTTACAACTATCTGCCTTCCCTAAAAGGTCAAGAGGTCACAAAGCCTTCTTTTGAGCACCCAGAATAATAATATTCATCAAGATTAACAAATGACATTTGGTGATCCTTCCAAGCAGACTTACAAGTGAGAAAATAGGCTCAGAGAGGTCCAGCAACTTGTCCAAGATCCCACAGCTGGTAAATGGCAGAGCAGGTCTCAAAGTCAGTTGCCCTGACCCCAAAAGCTGCACTGTGCCTACTTCATTAATAGGGGGCCAGAGATGGCAGGACTGGGAGGGCAGCTGGAATATCCGGGCTCATCCAGGCTACTCAGGGCCCTGTGACCCTGGAAACGGGTGTGCTGGGGCCAGACCAGCTCTCTCTCCTCATGTGACTTCCAGACGCCACCAACATGGCAACCAGCAAGCAGCCCCAGATACTTGTTGCAACCCTCCTGCCCTCCTGGCAGACCAGGGACCCTGCGGCAGAACTGAGGAGACCTCCCTGGGTTCCGGAGTACCCTCTGGGGTCACTGCTTGCGGGAACAGCTGGATTAAGGGAGTTCCAACATCCTAGGGCAAGAGCCTCCTCGGCCCCTGAATGTCACCACCATTGCCACCATCCTCATCCTTGTCATCATCATCACCGCCACCACCACGTCCTGGGGAACTTGCCTACCCACCCCCTTTCCACCTCTCAGATGCTCTCCTAACAGCTGCCTGTCAGTTCCTGGGACTAGGGCCAAGACTGCGGCCATAAATAGTTTTGGCTCAGGAGTACAGGACACGTCACATCGCCCTGGTGTGACCGCGAGCTGACTGACCCACTTGCAGAGCATTCTTTGAGAGGCCGTGAGCCCAGCCCTCGGGACCCCTGGGTCCTCGTCTTAGCTCCACCTTAGATGTGCAGTGCAAACCAGGGCCATTGGGTCCCCAACATGAGCCCAGTTTCCTTGAGTGTACAAGAGAGGATTCCACCAGATCATCTTAGTCCTCCAAACTCCATTTACTTCCATTCAGTTCCCTCAGAACCTTTCCTACTGCTTACAGTGCCCCTGGTGGTTCCTCCTCAGCACTACTGGCTCCCAAATTCCTGGTATCCCCGTAACCATGCTAGAGGCAGGATGGATATCACTCCCATTGTAAAGATGGGCAAACTGAGGCTGCCAGCTACTCAGGACTTACCCGTCCCCGCCCTTGAAGGAGTGGGGGAGTAGATGCTATATCAGTCCCTAGGCCTGGGGCCACACTCAGCCATCAGACACCACTGCCCTCAGTCCGGAGCAGAAGGGAGAATTCCAGTGACAGGCTGAATGGCCTCGCTTTGGTCCCCATCACTCAGATATGCTGGGGCACATGGCTGGCAAATGCCTAACAGTAGCAGCTGGACTTTGGCCAAGCCCCCAGCAAACCCTCTGCCAGCCATAGCTCAAACCTGGTTCAAGAGTCCCCCATCACCAGGTCCTCCTGCTATCCCTCTGCTCTCCAGGGAGCACTCAGGTGGGAGGGGGGTCACAGCCCCAGACCCCCAACAGACACTGGGTGGAGATCTTCCAGCCCTGATCTCTCTCAGACCCACTGGAGGGACAGACAATGTTCACCCAGGGCCCCACCTGTATGGCACTTGCCAAGCCCCACTTACCCGGCTGCCTTTGGGGCCAGGGGCTCCTACAGGTCCAGGTAACCCCTGAAACATAAAAGATAGAGGGGCAAGGACATATGGAGACGTTCTACTTGTTGTCAACAACCCAGGGTGAGTCCCGTCTCCTTTGGGCCTCAACTGCTCCCTCTATAGAATGGGAATGAGTGAGAATGAACCTTAGCTGCGCCAGGATCCCAGGGAGGCGGCTCAAAGGGAGACTGGGTGGCCAGAACCTCTGGAGCCGCACCCCCACCACACAGAACTCCTTTCTTCTGTTCTCTTACTGAGCATCCTTGCCCTGCTGCCTTGGGCCAGGCCCCTGAACATCCCTTTCTCCAGAGCCCACCCAGCAGATGCAGCTCCTTGGCCCCCAGCCCGCCACTGCCCTCTGCCTGGGGGCACCATGGCCATCTTCACATCACTATGGCCACAGAGCTTCCAGAAGCCATATACTGCACCTGCCTGCCAGGGTAACCTTTGGCCCCTGGGCTGCCCTCAGGTCCCGGCGGCCCCTGCAAAGGAATGAAAGAAACGTGAGGAAAGGAGAGAGCCTGACCAGCACCAGGTCTGAGGGGCAGTGAGGGGCTGGGGCTCACAATGGACAAAGAGAAAGGCGGGAATATGAGATGAAATGGGAGGAAGGGGAAGCCACTGGCCTGTTGGGACCCCAAGCCCACCCCTCTGTGAAACCGGTCCGACCAGCTCAGAGGGACAAAGCCCCCTGTGCCAGCAGCCCAGGAATAAGACAGCACTGAGGAGGCCTGGCTGGCTCTCCCACGCTGGCAGCCACTGCTGTTTGATTTGGGCCAGGGCAGCCAAAATTCCTGCAAACCCCGTGGTGGCATGTATAATATCCCCTAACATCACCCGGAACAGGCCAGCTATTCATGGCTCTAACCAGAGCTGAGCAGCTCATGCCAACGCCAGGCCACTGTGGACTCTGGCTCTTTCAGGCAGATGTGGCTGGGGGAGTGGTGGGGTGGGGTCCCCAGCAGCACAGGAGGTGCAACTGCCTGGCCCAGGGGCTCGCACATGGATTGGGGCCTGTGGAGAGGGCCAGGGACAGGCAGGGGCTGGAGGCAGGGTGTGGCTGAAGCCATGGTCCTCACCTGTTCTCCAGGGTGCCCTGCTGGTCCAGGATAGCCCTTGTATCCCTGTGGGGGAAGAAACCACATCAGGCCGGGAAGACACATCTGGGCCGGTGGATCCCAGAGGCCCAGCCTCCCCACCTGCCTTTTCAGCACTGTTTGTGCCGCGGCAGGAATGAGTACGTGTTCAATAGCTGCTTGCCGATTAGACACATATGCATCAGGGTTAGCAGGTGCCTGTGGCTTCCTCTCTGCTACTAATGTTTCTTATACCAGAAGCATCAGAGGGACTGTTCACACCTTGGGCAGGTTTGTGAGCAACTGTGCAGAGGGACCTTGCAGCCTAACCATTCTTTCCAAATCCAGAGGTGGGGGGAGCCAACAGAAGCCGGGGAAGTGAATGGGTGGACTGACTAGGACTTTAAGGTCTGGGATATGCTCAACCACCCTGTGATGCTGGAACCTTCTGTCAGCACCTGCCCCTTCTCAGGAACCCCCTACTAGAAAAGAGGTCACACATATTAACCAAGCGTATTAACCAAAACAGCGGCCTGCCTTCCTCTCATTGGTCCTAGCAACTACACCAAGGGGACAGAGGCCACCCAAATGCCTGATGCAGAAGGAACCTGGCAACATCCCAGCACCAACCTTGACCCTCTGTCCCTGTCATCCAACGACCATGGCTCATGGCCGGGTCTCTAGGTCAAGAGAATCAATTATGAGTGTGTGCTTTTAGGTGGCACTGGGATGACTCCCTCAACAATTTCATAAGAGTTGGGAGCACTCCGAAGGGGAAGCCCAGACGTCAAGCTTCTATCAGCTCCGGGCCGTTGTGAAATAAGACCGAGCAGGGGCTTCCATGTCAGACAGATGGTTGCACAGACCTCCGTTAGAGCCCCTCACACAGGGAGCTCATACAGTTTCTGACTTTCAAGGCAAGTCTGGGTTACCGCCCTTCTTTTTCTGGATCTCAAAGGAGGGAGCTTGAACTAAGTACCCTTCAGCTCTGGTGTTTGGATCTTGAGTTGTAAGGCTCCCCCAGAGGGTGATACATAAGACTCTAGAGTACACACACACACACACACACACACACACACAATGCCGGCAGACCCCTTTATGCATGGTTGTTTACCCAAGACAACACATCTGCATGACCTCCTCTAGCTCTTCCAACAGCTAGATGAGGGGCGAGTAGGGATTATCATTCCCATCGTACAGAAGAGAAAACTGAGTGTTGGAGAACTGAGGCCACTCACCCCAAGTTCCACTGCTAAGGACCAGAAGGTTCACAGGGTCCTTCTGACACCTGAAGCCACACGGAGAAACTTGCAGACATCCCAGGCATGTACAGAGCATGTGCACACACAAACGTATACGCTGAGCACCCCCGCAAACCCCCAAGAAGCGGGACTCTTAATTATAAACAGCAGAGTCGGTTTGACCCAGGAGGTTTAGAGAGTTTACAAGCATTCTTTCTGCACCTACTCATGCCCCAGACTTCTTCAGGGATGTGATCGCATCTCTTTCTGGGGCCCATGAGATCCAGCATGGCTGGGTGAGATTCTTCCACATGGGCGTGTGCTCTCTTTCCCAGTGGGCAAACTGAGGCACCGGCCCCGGCCAGCAGCGGGCATGCAGCATAGCTAAGATCCCTTAGTTCAAACTGCTCTGAATTCCTCTCCTGCTTCAGCGTGGGCTGGCAGTGTGACCTGGGGCGACTGATGTCAATGGAGTCTTGGTTTCCACTCTTGCAAGCTGGGGGTAAACAGGTGGCTCATAGATTGCCTGATATAATGTATGTAAAGCATTTAGCACAGTACCTGGCATTGAATTCCAGGGCCCTGTAATGATAACGCTATTATCATCATGATC
This sequence comes from Rhynchonycteris naso, assembly GCA_037038555.1. Taxonomy (NCBI): domain Eukaryota; kingdom Metazoa; phylum Chordata; class Mammalia; order Chiroptera; family Emballonuridae; genus Rhynchonycteris; species Rhynchonycteris naso. The sequence goes on from CM072996.1 coordinate 19,523,611, forward strand.
CACCTATTTCATTCATTCATTCAAAGAACCTTCACTGAACTTTCTGATTCACCAGCACTATTCTTTGATGAATGAGAAGACAACATCCTTTGCCAGGTTTCTGTCCAATTAAGGAGTTTACAGTCCAATTAAGGAGATATAAACACAGGTAAATATAAAGGATAGTATCTGGGGGAGCGGAAATGGGGAGTAGATGTTTTCAAACACGTAGAGTTTCAGGTTTGTAAGAGTTTGGAGATCGTTGCACAACAATGTGAATGTACTAAACACAACTGAACTGTACATTTAAACATGGTTAACATGGGAACTTTTATGTTGTTTTTTTCACCATAACTCAAAAATAAATTTTAAAAAGAAATAATGTGTGGCAGTGACCAGTGCCTCGAGGAAAAGTGAGCAGAGTTAGAGGACAGAGAGTGGCAGTGTTGGGAGGATGTGGGTGCAGGTGAGCAGGCAGGGAAGGCCGCTCTATGGAGAGAGCTGGACATGGGACTGGCTCTCTGGGGGTAGGCAGTCCAGGAAGAGGGAACAGCAGGCGCAGTAGCCCTGAGACAAGGATGCTCTCAGGTGAGTTCGAGGAATAATGAGGCCCATGCGCCTAGAGCAGCAGAAAAGGGGGGTGGTGAGAGGCAGAGGGCCGGGGTGGTCAGAGAAGTCGCAGGAAGCCAGAGCACATGGGGTGGTCATATGATGGGAAACCATGGAAGGTTCTGAGCAGGGATGTGTCATGATATGATCCATATAATCACCATTATTATCTTTCTCCACTTGGAGCTTGCAGAGCAGGGAGAAGAAGCCTTTGACTTGAGCCCTGAGCTCTAAGCTGTGTGACTCTGCATAGGTGATTGCCCTCTCTGAGCCTCGCTCTGTCATCCCCTTCCTGCCTTGAGGGGCTGCTGCAAAGACCCAATGCAATATCGGGGCAAAGATCCCCAGAGAAGCGTGAAAGGCAACTAGGGAAGCCCTGAGCATCCCTGGCTCCTTGGATTTCCTCTATAGCCATACAGAAACCTGGAAACCAAGGCTTTAGCAGAAAAGTGTGCCCGGTGAAATCTCAGGAAGAAATTTCAAGTCAACCCTTTACTTAGGACACAGCTGAAAGGAAACGAATGACCACCAGGGATAGGGACCGTGGCCTGTGCCTGGCTTGGCATTAAGCCTTAAATACATCCGCTCACCAACTCCTCACAGTCACTCCTGCAAGGTAGGAAATACTGTGCACACTTGCCAGGTGAGAAAACTGAGGTTCAGAGAGGCAAAGCAACTTTCCTGAGGCCACACAGCTTCCCAAAGGCAGGGCTAGGCTGTGAATCTAATCTTTACATACTGAGACCTGAGGCCCACTTAGAAAAGCCACAGGGCCACCCTGGGAAAGACCCCCTTCCCCAGGACAGAGCATGCAGATCACTGCAGCATTACTGGAGCAGAGGATGGTCACAGAACCCTGGAGTATCTAAGTTGGAAGGTAACCTAAGCCATCAATCTGACAACGTCCTTTAGGGGAAGGGACTTGCGCAAGGTTACTGAGCAAGTTATAGCCAAGCCTGGACTGTTCCCCAGGACTCCAGACCAGCTGGGCTGTGCTTTGTTGAGAAGGCCAGGATTCCTAGGTCTGTCCCTATCAGTGGATCCCAAAGGGCCTTGAACATTGCCAGGAATACCCATTTCTCATGGCTGGATGGGAGCAGCAGACAGAGCACAGACATGGCATGGGAGCGGGTGGGCGGGAGGTTTATATGCTCCTGAAACTACCTTTACACTGTTTACTAAGCTAGGGCCAGCTAAATAGCTTCAAATGACAGGGCCCCGGGACCTGCAGCAATCTAAACCATTATCTTCTCCAGGGCCCCAGCAATTACGGGCAGGCACTGACCGCAAGGTGGACCCACGGGCAGGGATTTCTCCAAGTGTGATCGGTGCCTGGCCCTAGGGGAGAGCAGATGCTTCAGGACAGCTCCGGGGACCATGGAGTCTGCAAGGGGCCTCCAGCTGCCCAGCAGGCGGGTCTCCACAGGACCCGTGTTTATAATAGAGCTCGGTCTATATTTTGGTTTGGGAGCCAGATTAATCATTGCTTACAATGCACAAGGAGAAACCAGACATCACCTCACTGTTGCTGCAGACAGTCTCCCCGCCGGCTGGGATGCTATTTGGGCTTTAGGCAGGGAGAGAAGGGGGGTCCTGTCCTTGCTCAGGGGTCCTGGGGACCCATATGTTCACCCAGGCTCCAACTGAGTCTGTAGGAGGCCCTGGCTTCTCTTGCAGTACAGTGGAACTCGCCACTCTTGCTTAGTGCTCCATGAGGCTTCCCTACCAGCTTGCAGCCCACAGGCCACACGGGGCAATCAACAGGACAGAGGGTCCCACTTAACAGAAAGGATTAGCAAGGAAGAGACGTGCCAAGAGGTAAGGTGACTCATTCCATGATACCGGGCAAGTCCCTGCCCCTCTTGGAACTCTGTTTCTCCAGCTGGTCTCTCAAAGCATCCTACTGGCTCAGAAATAACAGGATTCCGAACACATGCCTTTTCCAAAAGTACAGTCCATCACGGCACAGCCAGGTGTCTGAGGTCAAACCCTGCTTGGGGCATACCTGAGACATCAAGGCAGGAAGGTACATTATCTGCACAGCTCGTTCATTCTACAAAGGTTTGCTGAGCCCAGTCCCCAAAATGAGCCCAACCCTGTGTTAGGCACTAAGAATACACTGATGAACAGAACAAACTCACTCTGCACCTTCTAGAAGAGATAATGGGTATTGAATACATATTAAGTGGAAGAAAGGACACATACTGAGTGCTTGGAGAGCATGAACAGTCCAAGGGGAGCAGTGGCATGGCACACCGAGGCTTGAAGCAGGAGTGAGCTGGAGAGCAGAGGGGAACTGGACCTCAGAAATGGCAGTGGGCACGGACCCCAGGACCCAAAGCAGCTCCACAGCAGGGAGCCTGGGGGAGGATCTCGGTACGGACTCACGGAACTAGGAGTGCTACATCCAGGGCCAGCAGGTAGTTGTGCAGAGAGGCAGGAGATCGCTTCAGGCATCCTCAATCACACTCCCCCTAAACGCTCCCAATGACCCCCTCTGCCCTCCCATTTTATCATGGCTTAGTCACAGAAGGTGGTCAACTCAGGGGGCGTCGGGAGGGCGTGTGGGCAGCTTGAGGGTGGAGGAGGGAGCCAGGAGGAATGGGTACCAAAGGGCTTGTAGGACTGGACAGAGTGAGGATGTCTACACAGCAGCTGCTCAGCCTCAGCACTGCGGCACTGTGGGCTGAGTAGGTGTTGTGCTGGGACAGCAGTCCCGGGACACTGTGGGATATTTAACAGCATCTCTGGCTTCTACTTGTTAGAAGCTAGTAGCACCCCCCCCCTCCCAGTTGTGATGACCAAAAATGTCTCCAGACATTGCTAACTGTTCCCTGGGATGCAAAATGACCCCCGGTTGAGAGCACTGATATACAGGAGAGAAAAGAGGAGGCTCAGACTAGGGACTACATGGGACTCCGCTGTCCCCAGGTACAGATGACACTCTGGGACGCTTCTTGGCTAGTGGAGGGTGGTTAACTGGTAACTAAGCACTATGACTGATGGAACCAGGCAGGCAAGACCTTCAGTGCTTCTCCTTCAAGATCATCACAATCTTTCCTTCCTTCCTTCCTTCCTTCCTTCCTTCCTTCCTTCCTTCCTTCCTCCCTCCCTCCCTCCCTCCCTCCCTCCCTCCCTTCCAATAAATGTATATGTAAGCTCTGGCCAGTTGACTCAGTGGTAGAGTGTTGGCTCAGTGCGTGGAAGTCTTGTGTTCGATTCCCGGCCAGGGCACACAGGAGAAACGCCCATCTGCTTCTCCACCCTCCCCCTCTCCTTTCTCTCTGTCTCTCTCTTCCCCTCCCGAAGCCAAGGCTCCATTGGAGCAAAGTTGGCCCGGGCGCTGAGGATGGCTCCATGGCCTCTGCTTCAGGTGCTAGAATGGCTCCGGTTGCAATGGAGCAACGCCCCAGATGGGCAGAGCATCGCCCCCTGGTGGGCATGCCAGGTAGATTCGGTCATGGCCATGCGAGAGTCTGTCTCTCTGCCTCCCTGCTTCTCATTTCAGAAAAAAAAAATGTATATGTAGTTCCTCCCATGTGCCACCCCTGTGTTAGGTTCTGGGGATATAACATCTCATTGAACCCTCCCAACCAGTCTATGAAGCAACCACAGCTCGGTGGGGTGAGGCCACCTGCCCAAGCTCACATAGCAGGAAAGGGACAGCATTGGCCTCCATCCAGGTCTGTCTGACCTGGTCTATGCACCCACCCAGCCCTTGGAAGTCAGCTCAGCAAACCTCCTTGGCAGGCATTACAGGCAGATGCAGTGACACACACCCCAGGTGGGGAGCCTCTTTTATTTGATGAGCCCACTCTTATTTGAGAAGCTATTCCATTCAGCATAGTGGAGAGAAAAAGAGCCTGTGGGTCAGAGACCTAGGTTCAAATCCCAGCTTCATCACTTAGTGACCCTGAAATGTATTTCCATTAAATCCCTGGCTCTCTCTCGGTCTTGGCTGCACATGAGAACCTTGTGCCAGGGTCCCACTCAGACCTGTGGTGGGACCCGAGCTTCCCAGCTGGCTCTAAAGCAGTGTAGGGCTGGGAACCGCTGCTGCAGGCTACACTCTCCTCACAGCCCCCTGATGGTTTCAGTTGCATTTAACATCATTGTGGGCACAGGGTGTGGTATACAGGTATGTGTTTGCTGAGAGACTGACTGGTAGGATGAATGAGCAAAGGAATGAATGAATGAATGAATGAATGAGGCCTATTTGGGCTTGGCTTTCTCAGCTGGAAAGTGGCATGATACCGCCTTCCCTCTTAGAGGCTACTATGAGAGGACAATGTGGCGAGGAACAGTAACCCTTTATACCATTTCCTATTTGCCACGCTATTTACCGTGGGAGTCCTCCCAACCCAAACTCCTTTCTCTGCCTATTTTGTCTCAGCCCTTTTCATCTTCTAACATACCTTTTATTTTTTATTGTTTTTCTTTTTATTGTCTGTCTGCCTCACTCCCACCCCAAGAATAAAAAGCTCTGGGAGCCAGGAGTTCTGTCTGTTCATTCAGCTCAGTGCCCGGCACATAGTAGGCATTCAATCAGTTCTGTTGAATAGAAGAGTGGATAGGATTATTGGTGTCACTCTAAGGTAATACCAACACTCAACATGCTGGTGAGCAAAGAGGCTGCTGGCTTGACCTTTTACCTGCTGCTGTCCTCTTTCTCCCAAGACTCCCTACATGAGATGGGCAGAAAAGACACCCAACAGGACCAGGGCAAAGTGGCCCAACTGTCACCAAAGATGCTTGTGGAGAAGAGACTGCTTACAAACAGTGACAATTCTAAGCCGCTGCCTACCCTGTCAGTCTTCCTTCCCTTCCACTAGGGACCGGAGCTCCCCCATGCTCTGCCCACCACCCTCGTGAGCAGGTGGCATGGGGCTGCCATAAACCAAACTCCTTGGTGTTTGCCTGGGCCAGCCTGAGGGTGTAAATGGCTTTGCCAAATCCCTTTCCAGCTACATGGAGGCTATTCCTTCATTTACAAAGGACACCCCTCCCTGCTCAGGTGAGCTGGTCCATCTTGTTTGAGAAGGGGGGCGCCTTGGCTTTGCTGGACATCTGCTGAGAGCAGAGAGAGCAGCCCTGAAACCCAGTCAGGAGCTGGTCCAGTCTGTTTTCCTATCGCCTGCCACCTCTGCTAGACTCCCACCACCGTGCAGAGTGAGACCACCAGCAGCTGCTTTATGAGCCAGGACTGGAAGGAGTTTCCACTCACACCTCATCCATCAGAAAGTGTTGGAGCCCAGAGGGGAAGTGAGTGGGGTGAGGGAGTCCCTCTGTGTTCTCTGAGCCAGAAAATTCCATGTTTCCCCAGCTCACAGCCAGCCACAGGCTCCGGTCTGGAGAAAGGGAAGAGGGGAGTGTGATGCCCCAAGTCCCCCGTGCCATGGGGACCCTTGGAGAAGGGCAGGATGGAGCCAGGAGGTGCTACAGCTGTTCAGATGAGAACCAGATGGCCCAGAGAGATGAAGCTATGGCCCTAGCTGGGAGCCAGGGCAAATGCTTAAGACATGGAGACCTAGGCCGATATATCTACTGGAAAGCCCATCAGCAGTGGGAGATTTACCAGCTAAAAGCAGTTGACCCTTGGCCTGCACTGTTCTCCTCCTGTGCTAGGCTTCGTAGGGAAAGCGAGGAACCAGATCTGTACGGCCTGGTTGGCAAGGCTGGAGGCAGGGTAAGAATAACCAAGCTAAGAAGGGCTAGGAGAGCTTGAGCAGCACGGAGGCTCCTGGCCAGAAGGCTGAGGTTCTAGGAGGGCTTTCTGGAGTGCACACAACTAGAGTTGAGTCTGAAAGATGAGGGACCCTGTCTGGGAAGCCGGGGAGAAACCCAGGGGCATGTTAGCCAGAGACCCACCATCTAAGAAAATGATAGACTTTTCCCCAAGGGCTTTTAGAGAGGTTACTCTCCAGCTGAGCTGAAGCAGGGATGGGGGTGGGGCCATCTTGGCAACAGCTCAGGAAGTACGGGGTACTTACTGCCTTTACAGAGAACCGGCCTTCCCCTGCAGCATGGAGGGATGAACATTAGACTCAGAGAGGTCCTAAGCTTGCCCAAGGTCACACAGCTAGGAAGCAGGGGAGCTGGGGGTAGAACCTAGGTCTGACTGACCCCAGAACCCATTCTCCCAATCTCTCTGCAGGCTGTCAGCCTCAGGAAGTAGGGGACCAGGGACGGGGTTACTGTTTTCACCCCGGGTGGGAGGAGGCAGAGTTTCAGGGAGGGAATATCAGGCTCAAGGCCCCTCAGCTGGCTGCAGGTGGAGCTGGCCCAGCACAGGCCCTCCTGGCTCTGACAGTATTTCTTCCACCACCCATGTGCTCCTCAGGAAGACCTCCCAGGAACAACCGGACTCCTAGAGGAAGGACAGCAAACCAGGGCCACTTCTCGTCATCTCATTAACCATGGTTAGGGGGGACCTACTCCAAGCCAAGGTGCTGCCCACCCCAGGCAAGCACAGACCTTACAAACCTCTCTCACCTCCCACCAATGTCCCCTGTGCCCAAAGGACCTGGGCTGGGGCTAGGGAGCAGCAGACAGGCAGCTCACAGCACTCCTGCCAGATGACCCTGCTTGCTAGGAAGCCCACCGACCAAGACAAAACATCAAAACCAAGGTGTACCTTTCGTCCACAAGTTCCTGGATTCCCAGGGAGCCCAGGCAAGCCCATGTCGCCCTGCAAAACAGAGACAAGGGGGTGAGCTGGGGGAATGGGAGCAGAGACACTTGTTAAATGGAAAGTGTGACCTCTCATGGCCATTTGTTTGTAAAAAGGATTCATGGGGGCCCAGAGGCCTCAGATGAAACTGGGGGCCTCGGAGCGGGGAGAGGGCGGCCGAGTCGGCAGGGTCGCCAGTCCCTCCTCACTTAGCCCAGCCGCTCCACTGGTTCTATCTTCTATATTGTACTTTTGCAGAGGGCATCATTTGGGTGATGGGTCCTGCTGCTAAATATTTGAGAACTGCTGTTTGAAAAACCATTGTCCCAGGGGGCATGTAATTAGCCTGTCCCATTCCAATCGGCTTTCTCCCTCTGCATTCTTCATCCTCACTGGGCATGGCAATCAGCCATAGGGGGCATGTCCACCACCACCATGAGGTCCGAGAACACACAGCCCGGGCCCCTGGACTTCGTCAGACTTTGGGTACCAGTCCTGCTCTGCACCAGACCGGCTGTGTAACCTCCAGCAAGCCACCCACCTCTGGGGCCTCTGTCTCCTCATCAGCAAGCTGGGCCCATTGATAAGATGTCAACAAGGAGCAGACCAGAATGTATGTGAACATTTACACCCAGTGTAACAAATGAAAAAACCTATCAGGGAGGATGTGAAGGAATGAGTCACCTGTGTCTCGGGGAAATCAAAGGGAGCTGCTACTTCTATGTGCCTGAGCACATGAGGCTACACTGAGAAGCAATGTTCTGGCTGTCGGGAGGGCTCTTAAGCTGAGTCTGGAAGGAAGGCAGACAGGCTGGAGTGTTCCCTCCCGGATGTGGAGGTCTGAGAAGCTGGGGGACCTTACTTGGGGTTCTGGGTTCTCCCATTCCCAAATGTCCTGCACTCCCTCCAGGCCCCTTGATTAGTTGATGGGGTGGAAGCTTCAGGAAAGAATGGAGTCCTTTGGCCTAAGTGCTTTAGCTTCCATGGGAAAATCTCTGGTCTTAGAGCCTTCAGGGTTAAGGAGCCCTGCATCCCTGGCCTGTTCCCTTCCCACCTCCTAGAAATTTACAGACCTGTCTATTAAACACAACCTCAGAGGGGACTTCGAATGTCTTTTGGAAGCTTCTCGGGCATGTGCTGCCCAGAAGCGACTGGATGCAAAGGGCCACCTAGCAGGCCCTACAGAAAGCCACGCAGAACACTAGGCAAAAGGACATTCACCGACCGTGTCCTTAAGCGAAATGCTCTGTGGGTTTTATTGGTTGCAGTCCCAGAAGACAGCAGGAAATGGCTTTGGGTTTGGTGTGGGGAGAAGCGGAAAGACTTCAAGGAAACAAAAACAAACCAGAGCTGATCTCCCAGGCTCTCTCCCTCCCTGCCTTTGTCACACAGCAGCCCTGAAGGGAGGGCTCACCAGAGCACGGTGGCTTCCCTGCTGTCTACTCCCCTGCTTTCCTGAGCTCTGGGGTCCCTGGAACCTACCTTCGTCCCATCGTGGGCCTTTCCTGGTGAGAGCCCCGGGTCCCCTTTCTGTCCCTGAAACAAAAACAGTTCCACTTTGGCCTCTGAGTCATCTAGAGAGGATGTCTCCCCACACACTACACTAAGCCCTATTGTGCTTAAATACCCTTCCATCTGTCTCCCACTACTCCTGGCTCTAACACCTCCCATAGCTCCCTGCTGATTGTGTGATAACAAGTCCAAGACCCTCCTTTGGTATCCCTAGGTCTTTGGTCACTTGGTCCCAGCCATCCTGCCCAGACTTTTACTCTCCTTCCACCAGCTAGCCACACAGATGGGGTCCCTTCTGCCTCTTCCCCTGACTGCAGCCCAGCCCCTGGCCACCCTTTGCGCTTTCCCACTGCCAGGCCCTTGCTCGGGCAGACCCTCCCACCTGGAAAACCATTCCTCGGCCTGCCAAACCATAAACATTCTTCAAGATGCAGCTTGAACGTGTCCTCCCCAATCTGGGCCCATATACAGATGACCCAGCCTTGTATGCTGAGGGTTGCTGGGACTGTCTCGGGGCTCGTTTCCCCAGGGCTCTCAGAGAGCTTCTGGGACACACACAAGAGGCACACCCAGTTCTTTTCAATTTTCCAGTCTCCTCACCTCACCTCTAATTACCCAGGGTCAGTGCAGTAACACTCACCTGCATCTGCATACAGCCCTTCAGAATTTGCAATATTCCTCACCTCCCTAGACTCCAATAATAGCCAGCCCAATGAAGTGGGCAGGGGACGTGCTATTACCCCCGTAACATATTTGGAAAAATGGAGGCCAGGACAGAGGAATAGAGACCATGATGAGGCAATGGTTAGAGCTAAGACTAGAACCCTGAAGATGAGTTAGAACAGACAGTAAATCAGGGAGAAACCGACACACAGCGGGTCCTTGTTCAGACACAAGCACCCTCGTGCCTAGCATTTGGGAGTGTCCACACTGGAAAGATTCCAGCTCATAAGAGTACGGGGTTCAGAGAAAGGGCCCACAGACAGTTCCCGAGCTATGTCTACTACAGGGTTGGAAGGAGTGCTCCTGGCTGTGGGCCCGCTCATTTGGCGCAGTCTGGTTAAATTACTCAGGAAACAGCCCTTTGGAAAGTCAGTCCACCCTGATGTCACCTTCTAAAAGCCCCTGACCCCTGTCCCTCACCCTCACCCCCATGCTTCCTCTTCCAGCTGAACCCTGAGTCAGAAGTCCTGGGGTGAAGCCAGGGACTCACAGTGGGCCCTCAGTCAAATTGTTTCACTTCTCTTGGCCCGGTCTCCTCACCTTTAAAATGGGGGTTGCTCAGCACACACACATACCGTATTTCCCCATGTAATTTGGGGCCCTGAAGTTTAAAAAAAAATGTATTACATAAATTTACTGAACTCAAGCTTTATTCATCATTAAACAATGAGCGCAAAGATAAGCGCAAAAGAGTGGGAAATGCAAGTAAAACAATCTACAACCACTCTATAAGACGCACCCAGTTTTTAGACTCCAAATTTTTCGGAAAAGGGTGCATCTTATATAGGGGGAAATACGGTAGGTATGAGCACACATGGACACACACACATGCATAGTGGCACATGCACGTAGGTGCAAACACATACTCACACCTGTACATATGCACACACACCCACTAGCTTTCCAGGTTTCTTGGCAAGGAGACTGAGATAATTAACGTGACACATGGGAAGGGCTGTTTGGCCAACTTCAATTAATTCCCATTTGGCTCTTTCCTTCGTCAGAACCCAGACCTTCCAAATCCTGACTCAGTCACTCTTCACAAGAAATCGTGGCGTTCTGAATTGGACAGGGCTTGACAGAGTTCGGAAGGGAGCAGCCTTCTACTGCCCACCCATTCTGTGCCAGGCCCCCTCCAAGCAGAAACTCCATTAGTCTTAACCCCACTTGATACAACTCAGGACCAAAACCCGGGTTCAAAGAGGCTGAGTCACAGTCTGGGGTGACATGCAGGTACGAGGCAAGGGCTTACTAGGTCTGACTCATCCCCATCTGAGTTTATGGCTCTTGTTTACAAATGGGAAGCCTGGGTGCTTCTCCCACACCCTCCAGTGGCCCCAGGCTAAGGAGCGGCCCCAGGCTGAGGGGCAGCCTCTCCCTGCTAGGACCCCAAACTTCTGTTCACCTGGACCCCTCCAGGTCACTTCCACAGAGCCTGCCCTCTGGGATCTCACACTGTGGCTGCACCCCATGGACACTCCCGCACCCTCTGCGGCTGCCCCCCACGGACACTCCCGCACCCTCTGCGGCTGCCCCCCACGGACACTCCCGCACCCTCTGCGGCTGCCCCCCACGGACACTCCCGCACCCTCTGAGGCTGCGCCCCACGGACACTCCCGCACCCGCTGCGGCTGCCCCCCACGGACACTCCCGCACCCTCTGCGGCTGCCCCCCACGGACACTCCCGCACCCTCTGCGGCTGCCCCCCACGGACACTCCCGCACCCTCTGAGGCTGCGCCCCACGGACACTCCCGCACCCTCTGAGGCTGCGCCCCACGGACACTCCCACACCCTCTGCGGCTGCCCCCCACGGACACTCCCGCACCCTCTGCGGCTGCGCCCCACGGACACTCCCGCACCCTCTGCGGCTGCCCCCCACGGACACTCCCGCACCCTCTGCGGCTGCGCCTCACGGACACTCCCGCACCCTCTGCGGCTGCCCCCCAAGGACACTCCCGCACTCTCTGCAGCTCACAAGCCCAGCTCCATTACCTTTTACGTCCATCGTCCATCGTGCAAGGCCTGGCCCAGGGATACTCAGGATTCCAACAGCCAAAAAAGGACAGCAGCTCTCCCCAATCTACCCTTGCCCACCTCGGCCTATAACTGGTAAAGGAGCTGGGCTTAAAAAGTTTTCAGGGTGGGCCTCCGCATATCCAAGTCTCATTTTATAAAAGGGAAACTGAGACCCGAAGACATAAGCACCTTGCTCCTTTGCCCGGGGCTCCTACCTGGGGCATTTCAATTATTTATGGGATGCTCACTGGTTACCAGCAGCACAGTGCTTGGGATGCAGTCCTGTCCGAGGACAACATCCACAAGTCCAGATCCTTACGGATCATCTACTATGAGCCAAGTCTGGGGATGACAGCAGGGAATGCCACAGTGGGAAACAAGACACTGGGCTTGCCCATGGGAGGCTCTTGAGGGAGAAACCAGAGAGATAGTTAATGGTAATACCCACCCGGCATTTACTGAGTGCGTTTCTAAGCTCTTAATACATAAATCTATGAGGTAGCAATTATCACTACCCCCATGTCACATCTGAAGAAACTAAGGCACAGAGAAGATAAGTAACTTGTCTAAGGTCATCCAGTTAGTAGATGAAATTTAAACTTAGGCAGTCCGGGTTTCAGAATCCAAACTCTTTACATTTTAAGGCAATGCAGAGTAACAAGTGGAGTCTAGGAGGAAGCTGAGGGGAACAGGGTAAATTTCTAAAAGGAATTTCAGCTAAACTAAGACAAGAAGGGCAGCCAATGAAGTTAAAGCTCAAACAATGCTCCAGGCACTTTGGTCAGGATGAAGGTATGACTTCCAAGATGGAAAAGGCTCTACATCTTCCCACCTAGACTCCTGCACATTGCCCAATAAGACATATAAGGAATATAGTGACGTTAATTGTTTACATCCTCGTGGGGACAAGGACTTGGTGAATCTAGCTCTCCAGGCTCTGAGCCTGTGTGATCTTGGGCAAACCCCTTTGCCTCTCTGCGCAGGAAAGAGTAGACTGCCTAGGCTAGCCAACAGAGCCTGGCCACAACTAGAAGGTGGATGGGAAGGGATGTCATAAACCATAAATGTTACAAACAGAGTGGGAATGGGAACTATGTCCAGCTCCTGTCCTGCAGGTAAGGTTGAAAGGTAAAAAGGTCTGGAATGTTCTCTGAGGATTACTGGGCTTCTTATTATCACTAGTACTATCTTATGTGTTTAGAAGTTCTGACCAATGCAGGAAAGCAGGGAAAACAAATAAGACTACTAACCTTTGAGAAAAAGAACACAAAAGTATTACCTTCTTTGCAAAAAATATGAATGCCTGTTTAGAAAGTCCGGGAGAACTAAGTGAAGTACTGTTAGAATGAATAAGATAATTCGCGGTTTTATTAGAAAAACACAAAAATGCAAAAGTCAACAGTTCTTTTCAATAGCTGAGAGCCAGCTAGAAAGTATAATGAGGAAAATATTCCATTCATGACAACAACAAAAATACAAAATTTCCAAGTATAAACTTAATAAGAATTGTGCAGGGCTTATGCAATAACAACTATAAAAGTTACTAAGAGACATGTTTAAAACTCAACCAAATGGGAAGACTTAATATTTTAAAGATGTTAATTCTTCACAAATTAATATACACATTTACTACAATCCCAATAAAATCCCAAGTGGGTTTTTAGGAAAATTGTTAAGATGAGCATAAAGTGTATCTGACAGAATAAATAGCCAGAAATATTTTAAAAGAACAGGGTTTGGAAGACACACAATATAAAGATAGCAAATGTTATAATGTTAAATAGCATTTTACTAACATAAAAAAAATACAAGCAGCAATGAAACTTATTTGAATGGACTAAAATAGACTCTGATCTATCATGTCATAATCAATGGAGGAAAAGTTATTTAATAAACTGTTAATTATTGGAGAGATAATAAAGTTAGAGTCCTGCCTTGTATTACCCCCTTATTGAAAGTTAATTCCAGATGGTTTCAATTTTGTGAGTACAAATGATATTGTGAAATGACTAGAAATATACGTGAATACCTATCTGATCTTAGGATGGGAAAGAAATGTCTAAGTATAAAAGTAAATAACCACACATTTTACATATGGGTGGAGCCCTTTCCAAACTATCTGACATATTATAAATTCCTAGTCAGTGTTAGCTATTACTGTTAGACTGAAAAAAAAAAAAAAGGTAACATTTCCATATGTGAAAACCATGGTGAATACTCTTAACAGGCAAATAAAATTTGTAAAATAGTTATAAGGTAGATGAGCCTTAATAATCTTGGTATATAAACATAAGTAACTTTTTAAAATCAAGAGCAAAAGATATCATAGCCCCCAAAATAAACAAACTCATGAGTGGTGAAATACAAAAGGAAAACAGAAAAGAAAAGCACTCTTCTCATAGATGGTCAATAAAGTGAAGTGAAAATAATGAATTATCTTTTTAAAATATTCTCTCGTGTCAGCAGCAGCATAAATTGGTTCAATCTTTCTAGACAACAATTGTTAATAAAATAACAGCTAAACCCTTATAATAGCACTTATGTGCAAGGCATATATTAAATTACTCGTGTATATGTATCATGCATGCATGTACATATACATATATCTACATATCTGTAGCTATATATATGTTGATTAATATATATTGCTTAATCCACAAGGGAAGGTCAGAGAGGTGTGGAACTGAATTGCCTTGTGGCTAAAAGTATGGGCTTTGAAGTCAGGCAGCAAAGGGTTCAAATCCTGCTACTGCCACTTATTAGAAATGCGAGTATGGCCATGGCCAGTAGGCTTGACGGTAGAGCATCAGCCCAGTGTGTGGAAGTCCTGGGTTCGATTCCCAGCAGGGCATACAAGAGAAGCAACCATCTGCTTCTCCACCACCTCCCTCCATCTCTCTGTCTCTCTCTCTCTCTCTTCCCTTCCTGCAGCCAGGGCTGGAATGGTTCCAAAGAAGTTGGCCCCAGGCACTCAGGATGGCTCCATGGCCTCACCTCAGGGGCTAAAATGGTTCAGTTGCTGAGCAATGGAACAGTGGCCCAGATGGACAGAGAATCACCTACAGTGACACATGCAGGACAGGAGACTGTCTTTGTCCTCCAGCCTCTCACTTAATAAAAAAAAGAAGAAGAAGAGAGAGAGAAAGAAAGAAGGGAGGGAGCGAGGGAGGGAGGGAAAGAAAAAAGGAGAGAGGGAGGGAAGGAGGGAAGGAAGGAAAGAGGGAGGAATAAATAAATGTGACCCCGGGCAAGTTACTTAGCCACTTTGGACCTTAGTTTTTTCATCTGTAAAATGGGGATAATAACACCTGCCCTGGAAAGTCCCACACAGGATGCTCGAAATGCATGCAGTGCTGATCACTAGGCAGGACCACTGTAGGAGGCCAGATTGTTTTCTTGATACTTTCTGTACTTTCCCACACTTTCCTTAATAAGCATATCCTATCTCCTCAGAGGAAGGGGAAAGGGAAGCTGGGGTCTGAGGTCCGAGAACCCTGTCAAGCTGTCTCAACCTCAACTCCCACCAGCTCTACTAGTAGTCACCTAGGCCACCGAGCATGCCCTGTCCCACCTGCCTGTTCTCCCTGGTGCCTGAGGGCCCCTAATAATCCCGAGTAATTCACTGCAAACCACCAGCCAGGCCCTGCTTCTCAAACTGCCTGAGTGGCCCCACAAACCTCATCTGATCATGTCACCTCTGCTGAAAACCTTTGAGTATCCTCCTGCTGCTCTTTGGATAAAGCCCAAGTCTTACCACCACCTACAGACCTGCTGCCCTCCCCAGCCTCCTCCTGCCTCTTCGCCTAGTTGGCTGTGGCACCTCAGACCTCAGTTCAACCTTCCCACCCTCTGGGAAGACCTGCCTCACCTCCCAAACCAGAAAAGCATATTCTTGAGCAAACCTGTCCATTCAAAACAGCTGCTAATCTCAGCATTCTGATGTACCCCATGACCTGGGAGACCTGAGGCTTCTTCTTCCAAAGAGGTCCCCTCGAAAGAGGAGAGGCAGGTCCTCCCAGGGGACAGTGTCTAATCTGCCAGATCCTCAGTTTCCCCATCTGTAAATGGGTACAGTATCTCCTTCCATCTCTCTGAGATCTTTGTGGGGATCAAATGAGATGAGTTACATAAAGAGCATGCATAGTGCCCAAGGCAAAGTAAAGGTCCAGTATATGGTGGTTATTATCATCAGTGCCTGCCTTGTTAAAACCCAGAGCACCTCTGGACAGATGCTGGGCACTGGGCAGCTGAGGCCTCTATGCTCACCTTCCAAGGAAAGACGTCAGCCCAGCCCTGGCCACCGAGTCACAGACCTACAAGCACAGAGGCTGGTGCTCCTGCACCAGCATTCCGGTGCCATATATTCATATACCCCTATCTTTGTCCCAAACCCTCAGACAAGCAGGTGGACAGGAGGAGGTCTGCTCCAGGAGTCAGGACCAACTTTCGGAGGCTGCACAGCTGATCACTCCCTGCCTGACCTGGGCCCAGCTAGTGAATGGCTTTACTTAAACAACTCAACCTGTACAAGGGTTGGGTTAAAAAGGAATGACTTTGGGCCTCGGCCAACCAAAGCCCGGAGGTGCCCTTTACCGAGCTACCCCACAGAGGACAGTCGGGGCTGGGCAGCCTCCCAATGGAGAGTCCTTCTGCCCTTCCCGGTCCGCCCCATGCCCCCTCAGCACAGTTGCTGAGCTCTTGGCTTCCCTGGCCTTGCACCTTCCTTTCCCTCCTCTCCTTTCTCCAGCATTCCTCAGATTTCTCCTGGTGACCTAAGTGTTGCTGGTCCGGCACTCCTCTTGGCGAGCTGGCTTCTCATTCCGCCCACCACCCCGACACCCTGCCTGCTCTCGGGGGTGCCCCAGGTGTGACCGCAGCTCCGGACTGGAATTCCCCACAGTCATGATCTCTGCCATCTCATCAAACAGTGACCTGGGGCATTCCAAGAAGGTTCCCTGGGGACGATGCCCTGTCTGTGCTGGCCATGCCCATGGATCTCTCTCCAGCTCAGAGCTCTCGGAGTGTCAGCATGTCTGTCCATGAATCACCTCCACCTGGCTGGACTACCGGTACCCAAACCAACATCATCGTGTTCCTTCTCCTCGGTTCCCAGGTTCAGTCCCCCAGGCTCACCACTGAGGAGTCACCAAGTCGTCTCTACCCCGCCCCCTCCTCCCACAACCCCTAGCTGGCCCAGGCTAGCCTCATTTCTCCCCTGGACCGCCCAGGTCTCCCTGCCTCGGCTCTGGTCTCCACCCCCAGTCCATCCTCCACAATGGCATCCAGTGACTTGACTCACACACGATTTTTCCACATCCCTTCCCAGCTCAAAAGTGGACATGCATCCCCAGGGTACATCTTAGGACTTCACATCCCTAGTCGGACATTCAAGGCCTGCCCTCTATAGCATCAAATGACCTTTCCTCCTCCTACTCCCTTTGAGGGCTCTAAGTTCCAGCTGCCCTTCCCCCTCAGTCCCTCCCAACCAGAAGCTAAACTCCTCACTCCTCACTTGTCCCCAGCCTGGCACAAGGCCCAGGACTCAGGAGGCACTCAGGGAGTGTGGATCCTCTGCAATGACCCCAAGGACCTCCCACCAGAAGCCTCAAGGAAGCAGCCCAAATGTGGCCCTAATTTCAGCACCCAGTTCACAGCTGGATCTCCAGGTCGCACAGCAAATACTCACTTTGGCTCCGGGAGGGCCAGGGAGGCCTGGATTTCCGTAAGGGCCAGGAGGACCCTGAAGCGGGAGAGAAACACAGAGGTGAGGGAAACGGGCCACTCCACATCCTAGAGCGGAGGCAGGAGGTTCCTTCTGCCCACGGGGTCCTCCTCCTTCACCAAGTCTGGGCAGTACTGCGGTGGTGCCCTTCTTTCAGGGAGGAGCCCCGGATGTCTGGCCCTATGCTAAGCGCTTTCCATTCATTATCTTTTTACCCAAGAACCCACAAGATAGGTGTTATCACTATTCCTTTTTTCAAGAAGAGGAAGCTGGCATTCAGAGGTTTATAACTTTCTCAGGTTACCCAGCTACTCAGGGGCAGAGCTAGATCCAAGCCTCAGATGTGACTTCAGAGCACAATCCCTGAACAGCTGAATTCTACCACCTTTTTACACACTCTCCAGCTGGCCTTGTCAGCCCTTCCCAGCCAGCTTCCCCACGCTCAAAGCACACTCAGCCATTTGCTCCCCTGCTCGGTGCCCGGTACTTTCTTCCCACACCGCCTTTGCTATGCTGTTCCCACCATCTGGCGTGCCTATCCCAACCATTCCTTCCAGCTGAAACCCAATTTATCCTTCAAGACCTGGCTCAAATGCCACCCCCTCTGGAGAACCTTTAGGGACTCCTCCTGCTTAAAGGACCTTCCACCCTTCTGACTGCAGCTGGACTATTGTATGAGCCTTTGGAGTTGAGCGTTCAGTGAAGGGGGTTCTTGGCTTCACTGCACAAAAGGCACAGCCTTCCTGTGGCCACAACACTGAGTCAGAGCTCTCCCCTGGATTCCTATAGGCTCTGACTGAGCTTACAGCATCCTCCAGGGTCCATGGAACAGCTGGGAAGCCTGGGACCAGAGAGTCAAAGAGTGTTGGTCAATGTCACACAGGAGAGTAGCAGCCAAGCCGGGGCCGGAACCAGGCCTGTTGGCTTCAAGTCCAGGGCTTATTCATGGCACTGGATTTTCCCAGGCCATATCCAAATCTGCTACAACAGCTGGGTCCAGTTATGTCCACTTTCTCTAACAAGGGCCCTGGACTACAGTCTTGAAGCCTAATAATTAAAACTGATCCCCAAGAGTTGGGTAAGTCCTAAGGGTCTTTGTCCAGTAGGCATAATCTGGGACATTGGGGGTGGGGAGACACCTTAAAACGCTCCCTGGTGCCCTCTACCATACCAGTCTCCAGACACACTGCCCTTGAGCCTGGCCCCTCTTGACCCATCTGGCTGGCTGTGTATGAACTTGCTGCCTTCCTCCCTCTCCAAGGCCAACTTCCCAGCTGTAGCCTGTCACATTCCAACCAAGGCACCTCCCTCTTCCTCGATGCCTGAACTATAATCCTCCCCTTCTCTGAAAACATCTAGAAAGAACACTAAATCTGGTGGATTATAAGGTATCACAGGGATCCTCCCTCTAACGCAGTGGTTCTTAACCTTTTTTGAGGTACCGAACCCACCAGTTTCATATGCGCATTCACCGAACCCTTCTTTAGTGATAAATAAAATATGATTTTTTTTCCCCAAATTCAAGACATAGGTATATGTTTTTTTCCTGGTGCACAAAATGAGCCGTGCATGAACATCACCTTGCTCAAAGAACAAAACCAACAAAGTGCATGAACTCACAACAAATTACGGTATTACTTTATTCTGGCCTCCGTAGTAGAGGCTTCTCTGAACCCCTGAGACCGACTCATCGAACCCCTAGGATTCGATAGAACCCAGGTTAAGAACCACTGCTCTAACACCACCAGTTCTCTAGCCCCTCCTAACTCCCACCGCACACTGGCAGCGCAGGGCTATAACCAGTAAGTGTCAAGACTTAAAACCACTTCTGAGCCTCCCTGTGTCTCGCCTCAGTCTCCCGTCTGTCCTTTCAATGGCTGGGACCCAGTGGTCCCTAAGGCATCTGGAAGACTTCAGACGTTCACCCCGACCCAGGCTTCTGAAGTCAGACCTCAAGCTTGGTGTGAACCGGGTAAAGGCTGGGCAGCGATGTTTGAGGAGGGGCCCCTGAGCAGCACCTCAGAACCGGGCAGGGGCAGGGGCAGGGTGAGGCCAGAGGTGGACACTTCTGCCCAGTTGTGACCCCAGCTGCTACAAAGATGATAGGCAGGAGCACTCAGCTACCCCATCTGCAGCTCGTGAAGGTGGGGGCTTCCTGCTTCCCTGCCCCCACCTCCCCACCCCTCTCCAGCCACTGCCTTGCAGAGAAACGAAGCACATAGTTGAGCGGGAGCCAAGCAGACCGATTCTATAAATGCTGCAGTCCAGAAAGGAGGGTGGGGGGCAGGGCCCAGGGATTCCCCGAGGTCCCTTCCTCGATGGGCTGATGGGCTGCAGGAGTACATGCAGGTGGGAAGGGGCAGCCACTGACCTCCCCACGCCCCAGAGCCACCATCTGTGCACAGATGCTGGGACTGCTTAATCCCAGCACTCTATTATCTTTGGAATTTTATGAACTATGGAATTTCCAGTCTGAAAACAGGATGATGGGGTGGGGTGGGGGGTTGCTGTGGCACGGAAAGACAGACGGATGTCAGGGGAGTCATTCACTCATCTGTGGAATTTCAGAGCTGGGAGCAACCTCAGGAATGCCTTCCTAGGATCCCATAATTTTATAGATGGGGAAGCTAAGGCCTAGAGAAGGGAAAGGACTTGGCTAAATTCACACCGCTTCTTTGTGACAATGTTTGTGACTCCCAGACTAGAACTTGTCAGCAACCATTTGCCCAGCATCTGCTGCATGCAGGATACTCTGCAAGGTATTGCATAAGGAAGCAGGGCCTGTCTCTGGTCCCGAGGGGTTCAGCTGAATAGATAGAAAATAAGCAGATAGATGGTTAAGACCATCGGCTCCAGAGTCAGACAGACTATCTGGGTTAAATCCTGACTCCAGTATTTATGCTATATTTGACTTCATCCAAAGTCACCGGGCTTTTCTGAGCCTCAGTTCCCTCACCTGTAAAACATGGATAACATTGGAACCTATTTCTCGGGGTAGCCGGGAAGATGGAATGAGACCGTGCAGATGCAGCTCAGTGAACAGAGGTCAGCGGTTGCTGTGAGTTTGAGAAAGTGATCCATGCCTTCCAGAGGGCCAGATAAAGTGCTGCAGGAGCGCCGAGAAGGGAGTGTTCATCGGAAGAGGAGCTCGTATTGGATCTGAGCCACGAATGAAAGAGTAGTTCGCAGAAAAGGGTGTGCCCTGCCCAAGGGACAGCCTGAGCAACACTTCAGAGGCTGGAGGGCACAGGAGAAGTGTGGGGGCATGGGCAGACTGCCCAGGCCTGGAACGGTAGGTCAAAGGACCTCATCCTGGCCCCAGGCTTCAAGGTCAAAGCCAGCAGTGTCCATGACACCTCAGCAGTCTTATGCTCTGGGCGAGTGCTCCACGGAGGAATCCAGGAGGAAATGCTGTTGGTGACAGCAGACCCCAGCGTCCTGGGCCTGGGAGCACAGGGCCAGGTCTAGAGGGAACTAGGGCTCGAGTAATTGCATAACCAGAACCATCCACTGGGCTCAGAGCTAAACACCTCTCTGCCCGGGCTTTACCAGGTACCCAGCGTGGGAAAGGCTGAGTCAGCCTGGGCACAGATGCCAGGCGCCATGGGTCTGAGTCCTCTTGGGAAGGGGGCAGATTGCCTTCCAAGAGGGAGGCGTCCCAGCATATGGTAAAGAGCCTGGGTTCCAGTCCTGGCTCTGCTGTTTATCAGATGCTTTGTTTCTTCAACCCTAACATGAGAAGGATCATACTAACCCATGGGGTCCTGGGAAAGAGGGGATTAAATAAGGCTGCAATGGGCACATAGGAGCTGTTTTTCACTCAGGGGCTCAGGCTAGCTCCTATCAGCCACCTCAGCCCTGCCACGCCCTCTCCTAGCCTGTGGTTGAACCTCTCAGCACAGGAAGCTCACCTACTCTGTCAGCATCCCTACCGCAGGCTGGTCCTGCAGATATGGGGAGGTGATTGCAAGGGTCATGTCCTCCCCGTCGGCTTTTTTCTTGCAAACACCAAATCCCATCAGCTCAGGGGATGTGGTCTACAGAGACGCCTTCTCCACCCCAAGCTGTGAGAGTCCTACCTACAATGGACAACTGAAACCCTGCAAGAGGTCATCGCTGTGCCATGCCACGTCTGTTCACACAGTGCTCCTAAGGGCCCCAAGTCCACTCCACTGGACAAAGTGGAAAATGGGTGATAGAAAGAGGGAGGGGACAGCTTGAGGACAAACAGAGAAGGGAGGACATTAGGGGCACGCAGACCAGAGAGCCGGACAGAGCTCCAAAGGATGGCGTGTGATCACTTACCCGAGGCCCCCGTGAACCGGGGGGTCCAGGGAGCCCAGGCAGCCCAGGGGGACCCTGAAGAGAAAGCAAGACAGTGTCAGTGCTGAGTGGCATAGAGAATGGGCTCAAGCATTCATTCAATAAACCTGTCTAAGAGCTCTGTCCATGGCTGAAAAGAGGGCTTCCCTGAGGTCCTTGCCAGAGGCACTCACTCTTTGGGGCTTCCAGGTCTTTGCAGCTGCTGCTTCTCAGGCTTTGAAGCTCTTATCTTTGAAGCTCTTACTCAGCTAACTTAGGGTGTCACCTCCTCCAGGAAACCTTCCCTGATCACTCCTCCAATTTGGGCCAAGTTCCTCCTCTTTCTCTCTACTTTAGAGGCTACTATATTATTCATGGAATTGTCTCCTCAGAAGCTTGTCTCTCCCACCAGACCATAGTCTCCTCAGAGGAACTCATGGGATATGAGTCATCTCTCTCTCCCCAGGGCTCAGCCAAATGTTTGATGAAATAAAACAGCAGCAGACTTCAGAGCTCAGCCAAGCTCTCTGCAGAGCCAGAGCAGAGAAAGGGACTTGTCCAAGGTCACACCGAGCATCTCTGCACCACAGAGATGCAGTGTAGCATAAAGGGCACAAGCATCAGACAGGCCTGTGTTCAGATTTCAGTCCTGCCATTTATCAGATAGGTTTGGGCAAGTTTCTTAACCAGCCTGTGCCTATACAACAGGGACAAGAATACTCTCCTTACAGTATGTATGTATTATCATGAGGATGAAACACAAGACAGTAAATTAATCGCCACTCAAATGCCTCCTCTATTTCAGTGGCCACAGCCTGGCCCACTCTTCATCACTGTCCCCTGAGAACATTCCACAGCCCCTTCATCTGTCTCCCTGCCTCCGCCCTCTCCCCTCTCCTGTCTTCCACACAGCCAGGTTGACCTTCCTAAGGCACTCCCCTGCTCAACAACATGCAATGGCTCCCATTTCCCACAAGAGAATAGCCTAACCCTGCAATGGGGCATTCACCTTCCTTTTCACACAGGAAGGGAGGCAGCCAAGCAGACTTCCTAAACCATGTGCTGGCCTTTGTTCAAATCCCGGCTTTGCCACTTGATAGCTGGAGACTTTGTGTAAGCCCTTCAGCCTGCCTGTTCTCCGCTGCTCCCCTTTACAATGGGTTCCATAGCGACTGCTCTGTCTACCCCGAAGGACTAAATGAGGATTCCCCAAGTGCCTGATCTGAAGAACTGAACACGGAGCCTTTGAAGGAAGCCAGGCTTTCGAGGATGTGTGAGGCCTGGGGAATTCATTTGTTTCAAATAACCATCAACAGCAGAGATTCCAGGTTTCCTGCCCAGAGTTAAAATCAGTGTTGAAAACCCAGTATGGTTTGGCTGGTAATTAATCCAGACCTCACGCTGGGCAGCCTCGGTTCACAGTTCTGGCCTGTGAACACCACGTGCTTGCTCGTCCATGAATAAAAATCAGAAGAGAGATCCAGACAGACAGATATGGGTACCAAGGCTCCAGGGTCACTGGAAAGATCTCCGGGTGGAGGGAGGGGGACGCTTGCGTAAGTAACCTCAGGCAAGTTCCAGCCACTTCTGAGCCTCTGGGTCAGCTGGCCAAATTGGCAGCAGTCCTCCATCCAGAGCCCAGGGGCTGAGGGGCCAGTGTCCGGTCCAATGTCCAGCTCTGCAGGTTTGGGGTCCAGGGCCCGTCAACCACTGCTGCTTGCTCCTCAGGGAGCAGTAGAGTAGGGTGTAAGACGGGGGCCCTGGGTTCACTCTGGGCAGCCCTGCTTACTAGCAGTGTGGCTTTGGGCAAGCAACACCCAGTCTCCAAGGTTTCATTCTTTAACTATAAAATGGGGGTATAACAGCATCTAGCTGACAGATAACCTATAAAAAGTGCTAATCCCGGTGCCTGGCACTCAATGAATGCCCATGAAGTTAGCTGCTGTTCCTGTAAAGCAACCTGCTGGAACCACCCCAGGGCAAACTTTTAAGCCACCTTCTTCGACATCTGTTTTTCAGGAAGAGCAAAAGATTTCCCTTCCTGGAAGGCCCTTCTTAGCCTTATTCTTTTATGTGACCTGGAATTAGAGGAAAATTCAGGGGCTAAGGCCAAACATTACTGAGGTGTTGTTATCAATACCAAGTCCTTTTAACAGAGGAGAAACCAAAAAGAGGCTCAGAGATGCAAAGTGACTTGCCCAAGGCTGCACAGCTAACAGGCAAAGCCAGGGGTAGCAAGCCAGGGGGTGCAGCCTATAGAGGTCAGCTTCCCAGGGCACAGAGTGGATCTTGGGAGCAAATGGAGAATAACCAGCACACATGCTTTATCTTGGAAGATGAGTTTGTCCCATTTTACAGCTGGACAAACTGAGGCCCGGAAGCACAAGGAGATGAAGTAACTTGATTGAGGCCACTTGAAAAAGCTCCGCTTCATGTCCTCCTACCCTGGGCAACTTCCACACTGAAATTCTTGACCAGGTGTATTCTGACTAGCGTTCAACTTGCGTAATTCCCTTCCCTTCTGTGGGCATCTGTAAAATGAACATTCCGGAAGCTTCCCAACATTGGCTCTTCCTGAATGGCAGGGTGGCGGGGATTTCCTCCTCCAGGTTATCAGGCGGCAGAGGTAAAGTGAGATCATGCCCATCTCACAGAGAAGAAGGCCAAGGCCCAGAGCGCAAAGGGCTTGTGCAAGGCTCCAGGACGGACAATCTCTGTGGGTGTGGCCCCCTCATGACCTTGGTAATGTAGCCACTGCCGAAGGCCTGGACACTCCCTCTTGGCATTTCTTCTGCCCCAGAAACGGGGGCATCCAAGCTGGAATCTGACCTCATCCACAACATCTGCAGAGCAGACTCTAAGTGCCAGTTGGGACCTGTGGTCCGGCCTGGTGATGTCAGTCCGCAGCCCGACTCCTCGGAATGGCAACCCAGCCCCCAGCTGCAGGCCTGGCCAGCCCTCTTCTACCAACCTGGGCTGGGGCCACCCAGCACCCAGCTAGAGCCTCGGGCCGGGCCCTTCGCCACTCAGAGATCACTTTGTTAGTGGCTGGGTGTGGGCAGGCGCCCCTCTCCCTCGATCCGGGACCCTGCCTGTTCTCCGTGCAGTGGAAAAACGCTGCCATTTCTTTCCAGGGCCTGAAGCCTGAGCGGGTGACTCTGGGATGATTCACAAGGCCGGGGTGGGATTTTCCACTTCATGCTGCAAACAACGGGGCCTCTGAGAGGGCCTAGATCTGCAGGGAGGGGAGCGGGGGCCACAGGCCTATCTGGGGGAGGTGGACGAGGCCTGGGCTCAGGGCTCATGCAAACAGCACCATGGAAACAACCAAGCTCCCACCCTGGGCTTTCCCCAAGGGTCCTGGCCTCCAACAGCCAGGCCTAGGGGAACCCTATCCCACGGAACAAGTCCACCCTTGTGTCCAGCTGCAAGAGCCCGCCTGCCAGCCCTTGCAGAAAGAAGTAAGTACTGGCTGGCATGGCTCTTGGCAGCAAGCAAGGAGAGATTTTACAGGCCTGGGATCTGGAGGCCCGAGTCCAATCCTGGGAGTGCTAACTGCCGAGTGACCCTAAACAATGAACTTTCCGTCTCCAGAGCTCTGCTCAGTGCCACTAGCCTGATGGGGGGAAGGTGGGGATCTCAACGGACTGTTCTGTCTCTGACCATCTGAGCTCACGATTATTCCCGACAATGGCCCACGGAGTGCTGGGCCATCCTCAGTCTCTGTCCTAGGGAAGGGCCTCCTGGGACAGGGCTTTTCTGCATGGCTTCCATCAGGTTACTTCATCTCCTTGTGCTTCCGGGCCTCAGTTTGTCCAGCTGTAAAATGGGACAAACTCGTCTTCCAAGATAAAGCATGTGTGCTGGTTATTCTCCATTTGCTCCCAAGATCCACCCTGTGCCTTGGGGAGCTGACCTCTACAGGCTGCACCCCCTGGATTTCTCGTTCCCTACTTCAGCTAGGTCTGGCCATGTGGAGGCCACTATAGAAGGAGAAAGCGGGCAAGGTATTTCTCTCCCTGCTCACTCCCTGCTGGGCTATAGCTTGGCCCCAGCTCCTGTCAGAGAGCCCTGGTCTTGTTTTAACTCTGGAGACTGGTAACACCTGCCCACCCCCTGTACCATCAGGTGGGACCCTTGTGCGATGCTAGCCCCTGTTGGTTCCTTTGATGTTGCCCACAGTTCTGTAAATAGTCCCTTCCTTAAACTCTCCACAATCACGCTGTTCCCCACCTGGAGTCACAGGACACAGCGTGCAAACTGCTTAGCACAAGCCTGGCACACCATAGGGGTGCAGAAGCAATATGGTAAAGACAACAAAACACCCCTCTGTTCTCCTCGGTTCTAGATGATACTGATGAATTTCTAAAGATCTAGTCCCAATTCGTAACCACCCACAGTAGGAGGGTCCTCCTGTATCCAAACCCTCCTGGTTTTCTTGATGCAACAACGCCCTCACCTCAACCATCAGCCCATCAACCACAACAATCCACTAGGACTCGGATTCCAGGGCTGGCTGCTTTACATTTCTCATCTCGCTCCATCCACACAACCCTACAATAGTAGGTGGTACCATATCCTCACTTTACAGAGGCAGAAACTGAAGCTCAGAGAGGTTCAGTGACTTGCTAAAGGTCACACAGCACCTGATGCCTAGAAGGTACTCAATCAACGTTTGTTGAAAGAAGGAAAGGATGGCTGGATAAGGGAATGGTTCAAACCCAGGTCATTCCAAATCTAAAGTCTATTGGGCTTTTACACTCCACACAGCTTCCTTATCCCACTACCGGCAGAGATCTGTGTAACCTCAAGGAACCCGGCCTGGGAGTTAGGACAACCCGTGTTTTGTAAGGATCAAATTCCTTCATTCCCAGAGCGTCATGGAACGTCTGCTGTAGGCCAGGCCCTCAAGCCGGGTCTCCCCGAGGTGATGCCTGTAAGAAATGCATGTGTGTGCAAATGCCAGCGGCCTGATTGTGAATACAGAAGGCCTTGACCCGCCTCCTCCCTGGCGTGGGGCTTCTGTGTAGCTTCTGTGCAGCCTCTGTGAACCGCAGTCTCCCCACGCCTCCCCAGCCCGAGCCCAGCTCAGCTTTTCCATGCTCCCCCCACGCCCGGGGCTCCCACAGAGCTTCCTCACTCCGTGGCTACAACTCCTGGCAGGCCCAGGCCACGAGCTCCGTCTCAGCCTCCTCCACCAGTTGGTCCTGTGCTCCTGAAGAACCGCACAGAACCGCTCAGACACAGCCAGGGCATCCCTGTCAGGTCCTGAAAAGTCCCACTGTCATTTATAAGGGGACGGCTCTTCCAATGACACGTCACAGAGGGAGACAGCCCCAGGGAGAGGAAAGAAGTTCCCGAGTCACCGAGCAAACTAGATCTCTAAGGCAGCCTCGGGGATCATCTAACTTGCTTCCTCACAGGAGCTGGGAGCTGTTGTCTTACATTCTGCAGAAACTGAGGCTGAGACTGAGCCAGGGCAACAGAGCTAGTAAGGGGGTGGGGCCAGGATTTGAACCCAGGTCTGCATGTTCCCAACCTGGGGACAATTAAGCCCTGTGCCCCGGGCAACACAGCTTTTGGTCTGCTGGGATTAGCTTCAGAATGTCTATGGGGGGTTGGGGGTAGATAAGAGAGGACAGAAGGAAAACGAGTCCTTATCACCACTCAAAGATGCCACTTCGATTTCATAATTTCTGGTATCTGGTGAACTATAAATGACCAGTTTGCCCCCTGCCACACAGAGGACTGGACAAAACATCTGGAAGTTTCTGGGCTCCTACTGAGGTGAGGCTAGATTCTAAACTGAGGGAGGGTGGGATTAAGGAAGAGCATGGGACAGGAGGCAGGATGCCACCTGGGTGGACTGCTGTCCTCATCCATTCAGGGCTGGAGGAGCAGGAAGACCCGAGGTCCTCACTGGAAGTCAGGGACCTGGAGTTGCATCCCATCCCTACAAGAACATGCTGCATGCCCCTGGCCAAGTCTTTTGTCCCTCTAACCCTTGGGTCCTCATCTATAGAGCAGGGATTAACACACACATCCTGCCCCTCCTGAACCAGTTCCTGTGAGGTTCTTAAGGGAAATGCCACATGAGTGGAAGTAACTCATAAACATGATGCCAATAGAAACAGAAGATCCTAGACATTGAGTTCTTCCTTTGAGGCCAGGGACACTGTCTGGCACATCTTTGAAACCTCCAACCTCCGGGTCCCAGAGTCTTAGAGTGGATAGGCATGTAGGTGGAAGGTAATATCATGGACTTTGGAGCTGAGACATAAACTTCAAATCTGCCTCCTACGTGCTGTGTGCCCTTGGGCAAGTCCTGGCCCTCTCTGGGCACAGTCTCCAGGCTTTTCCCCTACCTAAGCACCGATCCATTGCACAGGACAGCTGCAGCATCTCCTTTTATCATGGGGAAGTTCAAGGAGGTGATCTGGAAGGAGGCTTCACCTTCTCCTGACCCAAATCACCAAGTCCAGGAGGAGAGTATGTGGCTCGGGCGTCCGCCAGGCATGCAGGCAGATTCTACACCCTAAAAACCCATTCTCGCTGCAGTTCTGCGGGCTTGATCATGGCCATCCTCTCTCTCCACACCACACACAGCTTGGGAGATAGGGTTGGCTTCCTCTACTCCACCCTTTGTTTTAGGGAGACAATTCACCCCCTTTCAACCTCACAGCCAGGGAGCCAGCACCCATGCAGCTTGGGAGACTGAGCTGTCAGGGCCCTCAGCACCTGGTGCCTGAGTGAGACTGGGAAGCCTGGAGGGTCCCTCCTTTTCTCGGCTCCCAGCTCTCTACCCTGCCAACTGCAGAACATGGGGACTTGAGCAGAACGTTGACATAATTGCAAAGCAATGCATACAATTTCCATAAGTTCTACAATATGGTTATAATAAAAACGGGCCCTCGGTCCCCTTGGAGACAGGCTGAATAAATATTATTCCTAATGATTATTAAAACTCATTAAAGTGTGTTTAGAAGGCCTGGGAATTCCCAGCATCTGCCACTGTCTCCACATTGCAGGGAGCCGGGCGTCAAACTCAGAGCTCAGGAGGAGGAAGCCACACCGCGCTCATCACCAAGGCAGGAGCACAGAGCCGAGGCCCAAGCTTCCTAGAAACTCCATCCCATCATTCCCCGCCTGTAGGAATTGGCCTCCAGCTGCAGAAAGGTCGCTGCCCCTGGAAACAGTCCCAGGCAAGCCGGAGGCATTGACCCTGAGAATGTTTCCTCCACGTGGAATGTTCTTTCTCTTTTCCTTGACTGCTCAGGTCCAATCTGACTCTTCTCACACCTTACTCCTCCACAAGGGGCCACAAATCGAATGTCTACAGGACCCAGGCACTGAGCAGTTTGGAAGACCCAATCAGGAGATGTGGGGACTGGCACAGACAGCAGCGGGCCCGTCCTGTCTGAAGGGGCAGCCCCGATCTAGCCGCAGCCCACGGGCCACCGCAGCTCTACCACTTCCGAGAGAAGCTGGTCACCAGGTCTTTTATAAAAAAAAGGTAGTAACATATTAAATATTTTAAAACAATGTAGCGCATGCCAAACAAAACACATTCAGGACTAACCATGTGCGACCTGTGTCCGAAACTCCCTGGCAAGCCGGTAGGCTGGAGGAGCTCTGATCAAGCAGGCAGGAGCTGGCCTCTGGAGGCTGCCTAACCTGGGGCCAGCCAGTTCATCATTTTCCTTAAGCCACTTGACCTTTACAGTTGGGGTAGCAAAGAATGGCCCGGGGCCTAGGCCAATCAAAGCCCAAGGGTGCTCTCTCCCTGTCCCGAGTCTGGCTCAGGGGATCATGAGTCCAGAGCAGGACATACAACCCTGAAGATAGCAGAGGCAGAGAAGTAGGGGACCCTGCCCTTACCAGGAACAACCACTTGACCCGACTGCCTGTTCCCCACTCGAGCTCCGAACACTACACACACCTCACCCAGTCTTACCGGTAAACCACAGTCTCCCTTGGGCCCCGGAGGTCCCATCAGCAGCGAGAAAGGCGTGGGTTCCACCAGGTGAAAGAATGAATAGCTGCTGCTTGTGGGCCAGGGGCTGGAGGACAGCAGCCGTGCCGGGGCCAACACTGGTGCCGGGGTGGTCTGCCGGCTGGGCCGGGGCTGTCTGGGGCTGGGCCCCACCGTCGGATCATTGACCAGGACATCCCTGGCTGCCTTCCCAGCTCTGAGGGGGACGGGCTTCCGGGGGCTGCTCTTGGGTCTGGCTTTCTTTGCGGCTTCTGATCCAGTGGGTTTCTTGCTTCCAGTGGGGACTGAACCCGGGGTGAGCAGGGGAGGCATCACTGTGGCTAGTGGCTGAGTGCTCCTGGTAGAGACAGGACTGAGGGCAGCTGGTGGGGGCAGAACAGTGGGTGGGGGAGGTCTGTGTGTGCTGGTACGGGCAGGAGCCGGCTCACTGGCACGACTGCTCATCTTGGCCTCCGTCTGGACCCCTGGGGGCAAGGGCTTTTTAGAGGCACCAGCGGCAGGAAGTATGGGCCGGGCGCTGAGCGGAGGGGCTTTGGGAGTTACAGGGTTCCTGTGGATTGGCTTCACTGTGGGACGGGCCACCTTGGCAGGAACTGGGTGGAGAGTGGGTGGCACAGGCTTCTTGGTGGGGGGGACTGACTTTGCAAAGGAGGGTGCAGCTGCCTTCTGGGCGGGGTGGGGGCTTTTGACAGGGGCAGGCGAAGAAGAGGCTGAAGGCTTGGTTGGGTGACTTGTGGCGATTCTGGCGGCTGTGCTC
Organism: Rhynchonycteris naso; assembly: GCA_037038555.1. NCBI lineage: Eukaryota > Metazoa > Chordata > Mammalia > Chiroptera > Emballonuridae > Rhynchonycteris > Rhynchonycteris naso. The sequence continues at coordinate 19,553,895 of CM072996.1, forward strand.
TTCCGCGGTGGCTGGACAGGTGTGATGGGGCTGGCAGCAGAGGCTTGGGGACTGGGAGGAAGCAATGTACTCCCCGACAGCTTGGCAGGTGGCAGCGGGGTCTGCGCTGGGCCCCCCACTGAGGCACGCTTGTGAGGGTCTGTGGTGCTAGTCCTCAGAGGCTTGGTAGGTGTGGTGGGCACCACAGTCACCCCGGGCCCTCTGCCAGCTGGCCGGGACTGTAGGGCTGGAACGGCAGTGGTCAGGTTCTTCAGGCCTAGCAGGGCAAGGTCGGTCTGGAAGGCGAAGGGTGTGTCAGAGTCTCGGGGGAGGAGGGGTCCCAGCTGGGGCCGGTACATGTCCACCTGTCCACACTGCTTCCTCAGGTGGGTACAATAATTGTGAGCGACCTGCGTCACAGGGTAGATACTGAACTGGCACAGAGCACCTTCAAACTGGACCGCGTGCGGGCTCATCTTTCCAAAGAGGAAGGAGCCCTCAGGGTCGAGAACGGGGTCCCTGTGGAAAGCCAGGGGGACAGGCACCTGGCGCTGCCCACAGGCCGTCACCAAAGTGACCGTGGAGCCACGGAGCTTCAGGGCCAGGTGGTGCCAGCGCCCGTCGTGCACGTCGAAGTCGAAGGCCACCGAGCGCCGGGGTCCCAGGTGGACAACCGTCTTGCCGGGGAGGAACTGCAGGCCCAGCTGCAGCTTGTGCTTGCGGCTGCGGATGGCGAAGAGGAAGGCATGGTTCACCCGATGGGAGCAGAGGCTCAGCACCAGCGCCAGCTCTGTGCCCAGGGAGGCAGGGATGATGGCGGTCGTGGGAGCCTGGAGTCGGGCCCGCTGAGTAACAATGAAGCCTGACTGGAACGGGATGACCCCTGGGGGTGAGGGGTTCCGGCCCCCCACTGTCTTGGTCCAGCTGAGGCCCAGCCGCTGGAGGACGTCCACATCTGGAGAGGGAGGGAAGAGGGGGAGGGGGCACGGTGAGGGTCTGCTCTAGCCCCAGACCCCTCCAGGTGCTCAGGCAGTGAGGAGAATCCTCCTGCTGCTACCCACTGCCCCCCACCATGGTGTGGCTGAGAGTGCAGAGCTGGAACCAGTCCCTTGTCTGACTGCATGACCTTGCAACAGAGTGGTAAGAAAACACAGACTCTAGAGCCAAACTTCCTGAGTTCAAATCCCAGCTCCATCACTAATTAGCCCGGTGACTTCAGTTCCTTGGTATTCCTATCTATTAAGTGGGATAACAGACGTACCAAACTCAGGAAGATGTTGGGAGAGTTAGATGAGCTAATACACTTGAAGAAAGTGCCTGGCACAAAAAAAGCATTTTCGAACAGTAGCTATTGATATTAAAAATAATGATCATAGCCTGACCTGTGGTAGCGCAGTGGATAAAGCGTCAACCTGGGAACACTGAGGTCGCCAGTTCAAAACCCTGCACTGGTCTGGTCAAGGCACATATGGGAGTTGATGCTTCCAGCTCCTCCCCCCTTTCTCTCTCTCTCTCTCTCTTACTCTGTATCTCCTCTCTAAAATGAATAAAATAAAATAATAATAATAATAATAATAATGATCATCACCAGGTGCTAGTCCTAAGCGTATTAGAGGCTATCCCTTGTAACCTGTTTCTCCTTGTCTCTGCCTCAAAAGCCATCTCCTCCAGGAAGCAGTCCCACAAGTGAGGGAGAAGGGTGGCAGGAATGGACACGTCACTGGAGCTTGGTAAGGATGTCCACTTTTAGAAACCTACTGAATCGCCTTCCCACCCGAGGTTTCTGTCTGGCAGCACAGGGGGAACTTCGAAGTGCACAGGAGGGAGAGGACGGTTCCAATGACCCCAGGATCCCTGTGTGGCTTAGGCGAGAGCAGAGGAAGTCATCAAGGCATCCCTGTAACCTCTGTCCTCTGGCAGACCGTGGTCTGGCCAGGTCATATCCACCCAGTAATCACAGCAGCAGGGCTAGCCAGAGCAAGAGGAGGGCTTCCAGGGTATTTATGGAAAGGTGTCCTGACCTTGCCTCTCACAAGCCATTCAACTGCTTTCAGGCAGCTGAGCTGCCAGTGCCTGCAGAAGCTGGCTCTGAGCTGTCCTGGCATGCCCGAGAGGCTGCCTCCGGAACTGGGGTCTGGGTCAGGTCCTCAGGGCCCCTCCCCTGAGCTCAGCACCCTAGCCCCTGAGTGTTGAATGCTCTCTCCCTCACTACCCAGTGCAAGGGGGTATACATTGGGCTGGATGCATCACTTGGCACTTAATAGGCCCTCAACTGACAACTGAGATGGATGCACAGATGGAAGGAAGGAGGGAAAGAGGGATGGAGGGGGGATGGAGGGACGGATGAATAGACAGATAGACAGACAGACAGACAAGCTGGGAGAAACTGAGAACCTGGGTCTGGCAACACAGCAGTATGATTCCACAGCAGGCCAGTCTTTAGAGCCAAACAAGACCACCTGTCAATCAGGACCCAGAGTCTGTTTCCCCCGCTGCAAGAATGCCTACATCTTGGGTTTGTTGGGAGATGAAATGGTGGTCTTACTCATCTCCTCCCCCGCACCCTGAACCAGGAACCTCTGGCCAAATCTATTCCTGACTCCCAGGCCTCAGTGCCCCTGCCTGTAAGACAAGGGGACCGAGGCCTGGTGATGGCCTCAAAGGGCTGACAGTTCTGAGAACTCACAGCAGCAGGTCGCTATCTCAGCCATTCGGATTAAAGACCCTCACTCCTCCCTAGGACCCAAAGGTATTCACTTCACTTCAAATTCCTCCTTCCTCCCACCTCTCTGCCCCCAGGACCTAAGCTCAAATGAACCACTGCTTAAGGATTTTGTGTTTAGTAGTGTATGTTTTCATTGCAGCAAAACTTTTTATCATCATGAAGTACTACTCACTCTAAACAAGTTAAAATGGAGGAGCCACATGGTGGGGAAGAGGTACGGGCAGGAAGCCACCTCTCTCCTCCCCTTGTCCCGCCTGAGCGGCAGGAGGAGGCCCCCAGGCCTGCACACATCACTCCCTACATACAGACCTCAGCTTACAGCACCTTGTCCTTGCCCAGGGAAAATGACAACTGGCCGGGCCAGGTGGTACCAGTGAGTTTTTCCTTACTGTCCTCTGCAGGTGGGTTTCAAACCTGACACCAGCCAGTCTCCAAGCCTCCCCCACAGACTGCCTGCAGCTCACGGCCGAGCCCTGAATTCTTACACCTGGAGCAGAGGGGTCCTCACTGCACTTCCGGAGCATTTGATCACTGTGGGCTCCACAGTGGATAGAGGGGGGCTATCTCACCCACACTTGCAGGTAAATGATATAATTAACAAAAATAACTAATATTTATCAAACACCTTCTATGCACCATATGCTCTACATGCATTATCTCACTTGAGTCTCTCAATTACCTGTGAAGCAGGTACTGTTTGTTTGTTACCCCCACTTTATAGATGAGGGTCAGAAAAGTTAGTTGCAATCACTTCCCGAAGGTCACGTAGCTTGTAATAAAAGGTAGAGCTGGGGTTTGAACCCTGACTGCTTGGCTCCACCATCCTTGTTCTTAGCCACTACGCTAGAGCCTCTCAGAAAGGTTGGAACGCAGGGTGGAGACACATCCAGAATCCCATCAGGGGTGAGGAGCTAAGGGACAGGGGAATGAATGCAGCCCAATGCCAAGATGAAAGGGTCCAGCCAGCTGGCCGCAGCAAGATCCCTTTATTACATAAACCTGGCTCCACACAGCTCCGGCCTCTCCCCAACCCCCAGTGCCTGACTCAGGACTCTGGACAGCTGTTCACCTACTTTGTGGGGGGAAACAGCAAGCTTGGAAAATATGACATTTGCACAAAATGTTGCTGGGCAGCGGGAGTCTCTTCCGGGCACAGCCCTCTCCTCCCAGGGGCCCAATCCCTGCCCAGCGGGCAGGTCAGGCCACAGGGGCTCCAGGAGTGCCCGGCTGCCTGCCCCGCACGCGGTGGCGGGTGTGGACATGGGGGAAGGGCTGCTATTTTAAGAGGCGTAATGGCCTCTTGACAAACAGATGTGGGAGAGGTTTCAGTTTCAAGGGGTAGCTGTGTAGCCAGCCCACAGCCACCCCGGCCCCCTGGACAGCTCCTCAGGGAGAGTCAGGAAAAGCAGGATCGCACCGGAACGGGAGGGCCGGTCACAGGCTTAGGCAATACTAGTGGTGGCTTTCGTGCCTCCTCTCAGAAGTTGTCCCAGGACAAGTAGGGACAACTGAGGCTGACTGGCCCAATGTAACCTACTCAAATTGTGTCCCGGAGAGGAATGAAAGGATCACCCTCCGCATTTCTACACTGAGCCCTTCCAACCCCTTACAAAACATCAAACATGATTCTTTCATGACCGGAAGGAACCTGCCAATGATCAGCTCCATTTCACTGATGAGAAAACCGAGGCACTGAGTTCCAAGGAGGGGCACGGATGTCTCCTACCCCTGCGTTCTCTGATCCCTCCTGTCCTCCCATCTCCCCCAGGGCAAAGAGAAGAAAGAATTACCTTCAGGAGCTCCTTGGGTGAAGGCCAGGTGACAGGCAAATGAGACTAAGATCCAGGTGAAGAGAAACCCCCTAGAGACCAGGAGACACAAGCAGAGATGGCATCAGCTTCCACTCCTCAGCCCAGATCCGGCTGGGGAGATGGGGGGTGGGTCACCCAGCCCAGTGCCACCCCAGTCTTGCCCACGGCAGATGGGGAGGCCACATGCAGGCTCTCTAGGACCCTATTAGAATAGTCCCCACTCCTGGGACTCTAGGCACAGCTTCTTGGGGCAGGAACTGCTTCTAAGGTACAAATACAACCTGGCTTTTTATAGAATGATAAACCAAGGTCATGGGGCAGGAAGCCCTGCCCTGAGCGTCAAGAGACCCAGGTTCCAGCTCAAAAACTACAGTCAACTTACTGGGCAACAGGGAGCTAACCCCTGCCCCTCCTCCTCTCTGGGCATCAGTTTCCCCATCATACTATGGCCACATGATCTTGAGGCTCAATGGGTGGTACAGCCAGGGCTGAAAGGTCTGTGGAAGACCAGTCTAGTCTGCTTCGATGACCAAGGTCCTCAAAGGGCAGGAGAGATGAAAAATCACTCTCCAGGCTTAAGGCAGGAAGCAGGAGGAGACCCCTGAACCAGGATCAGTGCATGCTCAGGAAGCTGCCTAGCTGGCTTTATGCTGATGGAAAATGGGAGAAGAGAGATGATGGGGAATCAGGAAGACCCATTGCTTACCAGCTGTGTGACCCTGGATGAGTCACTCAGCTTCCTGAGCCTGTCCTCCTCTGAAACATGGCTGGCACTCCCTATCTTGCAGGCCAGGCATGAGGACGAAATGAGCTCATGCATGTCAAGGGCCTGGCCTGCCACCAAGCATGCAAGTGCTGCTTAGACTGTCCCTGTTGCCCGTGCGCTCTGGGGACCGGAAGGGTTAATGCTCTGCGCAGTGGCTCCTGCCAAAATGGGCAGAGGCAGTGATCTGATTTCACCTTCCTGTGGGAGCAGCCACTGGTGATACTCGAAGCTACCTGGGTCATCTGATCCCCGAGCAGGCAAAGGGGAGGGCGGCACGTGGCCAGATGGCTGGCCAGGATGCAGGCCAAGGCAGCCATGATGGGCGTGTGGGGAGGGCTAAGGCTGGGACCCAGGATCTGCTCATGTTCAGCTCAGCACCAGCAATAATGAAAGGTCATAGTGCCCAGAGAGAAGGGCACAGGCTGACCTTCTGGCACGACCTGCCCACTTGAATCAAACGGCAGCCCCAGCAGCCCTGAAGAGAAATAATAGGCAGCTCTGTTTGACAAAAACGGAGGCTTAGGGAGGGCAGGTGACCTTCCTTAAGGTCACCCTGGGCAGGCTCTGGGCTCATAATTCTTCATCCACCAGGTGGACACTACAGGAAACTGGGGCCACATATTAGGGAAGAACTGTCTCCTGTGTCCCATTCTTGGCAGTTCCCAAAGCACAACTGCACACCAAAGGCTCCAGAAGTCCTGAGATAAACTACTTTCGTCATTCAGCAGTCCCTGAACTTAGAGGACCAGGGAATCCTTTTCATTTTCTTTTTGGAGAATGCCCCCCCCCCCCAGAGCACACTGCCCCTCACTTTCCAGTGTGCCTGCAATCTCAGCAGTTTCTGTTACGTTTCGCTCCACCACCACCCCTCTCGTCCCAGCTCTCTCCAGGCACAAGGCCTCCCTCCTTGGGTCTGACTGTGTTATGTCGTATCCGCCCGGATTAGAACGCTCCCAAGCCGCTAACGACAGGCCAGGTGCAGAGGAGAAGGTGCGGTGGCCGCACGTGTCGTTCTCAGTCAGTTCTTCCTGCTGCATTATGACAGGGTGACTACACTGTAGAGAATAAGAGGGTAATTTAGGGGGAAGCACACAGAGGAGGTGAGGTCAGAGTCTTCTCATCAATTAGTCTTCCTAACTCCAGGGGTTCTCACTCGAGCATTTCAGCCCTGAAGGCCTGTTATAAAAGTATTTGTCCCCCCATCTATTCACCTCAAAAAACGCCATTGACCACCTCAGACCTGGGTTCCGTGTGCACTTGACCCACAAATTTCCAAAGTATAGTGCAGGTGTATAGAGTGGGAGAAGGCCTTCTGAGTTCATCCAGAGGCCAGATTCTAGCCCCTTACTGTAGGGATGGGCAACTGAGGCCCAGAGAGGGGAAGTGACTTGCCCAAAACTGTACAGCAACATCAGTGACCCATATAATCTGACTCCACTGCTTCACAGACAATCCTTTTCACTGGACTTGCCTCCCATAGAGAAGAAACTGAGACTTACAGGGACTTCCTGCTTGCCAAAGACCAGAGTCCCAGCCTTCACCACAGGAACAGAGATGCAGCCTAGGGAGCCAACAACCCATCTAAGTGAGCTCCAGGCCTGGAAAGTTGGCTCCCGGAGGGAGGCCCTGCCGATCCTTTTGCTCCCGTTCCAATTCTGTTTAGGCTACTGCTAATAACATTTAGTGCCTGCGCTGGCTCACGGTTTTGTTCTTCCAGACTTCTGTTTTCACCCTGACTCGTGGGCCTTGGCTTGGGGAACCCAGGGCTCCAGGATGTCGGGAAGACCAGAGCACCAGGGCCAGAGAGGGCAGGAGGCAGCCTCAACTGGAGCCATGAATCAGGTGCCTGACCTTGGAGACAGAGCCTGGCCACGCCGTCCTTCAGGAAGGAAGCCCAGGCGTTTATTTCCCTTGAAAAAGGCCCTCTGTGCGTATACCCATTGTGGCTATGCCTGGACCACTAGGCTGCTGGAACCCGGAGTTGGTTTGCATGGTTTTTCCTTCATCCTCGTTACCTGGGAACACACAGAATCTTGGAGACTTGTATCGGCTTGAACGTTCACTGAGAGCTCAGAGCTGAGACCCAGGGTGCTGAGACCCTGACACACTCAAGGAAAGGGGCCTGGAGGACTCTGGCCTTGGCTGTGCTCCCAAGGAGTAAGCTGGGAAGGAAGCTGTCCAGAGGACATAGAACAGCAAAGGGGGATAGACTTGTTTCACCTGCCTCCATGGATGGGCCGGGCCCCATGTTGCCAGATGGTCACACCCTGACTCCTTCACACCTTATACCTCTTCCATGGGAACACGGATAGGTCATCTGTCTGGACAGGACGCAGCCCAGAATTTTCCAGTTGACTCACACATCCATTCAAGATGAAATGAATAATAATACAAATAACAGCTGCCGTTTACTGAGCACTTACTACTTAGCCAGGCACTGCTCTAAGCCCTTTACAAGTATAGTCCCAATAATCCTCACAATACCCTGCTGCTGACGCGGAATGAAAATGCCCATATTGTGGATGAGAAAAACAAGAAGCAGAGAGGCTTGTCTAAGCTCGCAGGGCAACAGGATTCACACTGTCTGATGGCAGTGTGTTCCCTGCCCTGCAACCTGCCTCCCACTGGTGTGAGCCCTCTGCCACCAAATGCAATGGTAACTTTGGTAGTCTGGGGCAAGGTGTGAAGGAGCAAAGCGGGAAGGTGTACCCGGACCAGAAGGCACCGGATCTGGGGCCCTGCAATGGTAAGAGAGGCAACAAGGCAGGAGAAAACATAGGCTCAGCCTCCAAGCAGCATGACTGCCCACTTGCCCAAAGCTTGGGCCCCACTATGGGGTGCTCCCCTGGCACAACTTTTCTACCCAACCATGGGCATCTGCTTTGGCACAGGGTCTTCTGGAGAAAATGAGTCAGCAATGTGCTTACTGGTGCCGTGTGTTTGTGTGTGTGTATGTGGGTACTGCAGTGGGGGGTGGGGGATCTCAGCCAGCCCTCTTTTTCCAAGACATGGGAAAGAAGGGGGGGGGTCATCACTCCCCATTCCAGCTCAGAGGGGCAGGACATGGAGGGTGGGGCGGAGCTACAGCCTAGGCCAGCCTCTTGGGAGTGTCCTCTGGTCCTGGGAGCAGGCTGGAAAGCCAGCAAGTTCTGTGCTTCCCCAGGCAGTGAGCAAGAGCCACAATCCATAAAGCCCCCAGGGGTTGCTCTCATCCTGGCTGGCCTCCTCCCACACATACCTACAGTGACTGGCCCTAGCCGAGCCCTGCTCGCGCCCGCTCGCTCTCTTACAACTCCTACTCTTTGCACTGGGACTCAGCCGCTGGGCAGCCCCTCCGTGGAATTAATTCCCTGTCTCTATCGGGTCCTTCTGCATGTGTGCACAATGAGGGTTTCCAGTGGTGACCTCTCGGGGCCCTTTCTGCTTTGACATGCTGGCTCTTACTTTCCCTCTCTGACACGTGGGAAAGCAACAGGAACGGAGAACCCACCCCCGACCCCAGAGAAGCAGGGAAACACTGAGACACACAGACCCAAATAGACTGACACACACGCGAAGGTTTCCAGAAACCGGGGACGTGCTAAGACACACAGACACAGAAGCAGAAGCCGAGACCTAAAAACCTAGAAACTTGGGGACAGTTTCACAAGAACAGCCAGAAACGGAGACTTACAGGCTCGGGACCTGTGGACTCCGACACCGGAACACACCCAGACAGCAGAATCGGAGACCCCTCCTCCCACACCAAGTATCCAAAAATCTCCCCTCCACTGCCTGCCGGCCCCTCCGGACGTCACCACCACCCACCCCCAATTCCTACCCGGGGCTGGCTCTTCACGGACCCTCCTCGGCTTGAGATCGGGCCACCCGGCCAGGCGGGCTAGGACAGCGGCGCTCGCCAATCCTGGGGAGGGGGGCGCAGCCCGCGTTAACCCTTGGCCACCCGCCTTGCAGGGGCGCAGGAAAGGGCAGGAAGCTGACGTTCCGCTGGAAGCGTCGGGCGCCACGGGGAACCCCAGCTCTCCCCGAGGCTGCAACACCAGGAAACTGGGGTGGGGGTGTCCCAAGCTCATACTCACCCCCAGCGTGCCACCGCCGCCGCTGTGCCTCGGGCCCCCCGCGCTGATCCCGCTCCCATGGCGGGCCCCTACTTCATGCTCCCGAACCCGGGGGGCAAGTGTGGGCGCGCCCCATGGGGCCGCCAGCCCCCCGCCCCACCGCGCCAGGCCGGCTCAGAGCGCGCGGCCCCCGCGCCCGCAGCGCAGCCCCGCGCCCAGGGGCGCCGGAGCAGCAAGGCAGCGCGGCCAGGGCCCCGCGAGCGCCCGCGCCAGGCCCATGGTCCCAGGAGTCCCGGCGCTGCGCTCGCCCCTGCCTCACTCTTTTTTGCTTCCACCGAAAAGAAGTAGAAAAAAAAAGGGGAGAGAGAGAGAGAGAGATGATTAAACTTTTGGAGGCGGGCTGCTGGTGGTCCCCGGAGACAGAGCAAGGCCGGGCGAGGGCGCGCGGAGGGCGGTGGAAGCTGCCTCCCCGCTGGCCTGGGGGAGGAGAGGAAAAGGAAGGATTTGGGGGAAATGAAGGCGATTTAAAGTCTCGGCCCGCGGTGGCTCTCCACCTTCTCTCCTCCCCGCTCTGGGCCGCCCTCTGCTGCCCCCTGCTGCCCCCTGCCGGCCGCAGCTGGGGACACACCCTAGACCGGCCCACTACAGCTCCACTGGGACCCCCCTAAAGATGGGGAAACTGAGATTCACAGCGAGAAATGTGTTGGCCACAGCTGCACAGCGAGAGGATCTCAGTTCAGAGATTCGGGTCTTCTGGCTTGTGAGGTCCCAAACTGGGAGGAAGATAGAATATAGAGATAGAGGAAGAAAGGGAATATGCTACTTCTGAAAGGAACCCGGAGTTCCAGGGACAGATGTGAGACCAGCACTCAGTGTCCACACACACACACACACACACACACACACACACACACACGCACAACCTTTCCTCCCAGATTCAGAACTCCCTGGAGAAAAGACTCCTGGGTATGTAGTGGAAGGGCTTGTTAAATGTTGGTCACCCTCTTCACTCTTCCCTCTCCATTCGGTAAGAAATGGAAGCTTAACACGCCATTCAGTCACTCCAGTCTATCAAAGTGGCTTCCTGAGACCGCACACTGGAGCACAGTACTGTACGCCGTGACCCCGCGTCAAACACCCTACAAATCCGCACACCCCACAACCCCAGTCGGAGCCCTGGCATCAAAAGCCCCATCTGCCTCCGCCTCCACCTCCACGACTTGTTCGCTGGTGCACACAAGCACTCCCACACACATTCACACTTACTCCATACTCAGACACAAGCTCCCACTCATTCACATGCAAACACAGCCACACTTTCCTTCTAGGCTCACACAAACACATCCTGGAGTGTCTGGACTCAGACGCACACCAGACTGCACACACGCAGACGCATGCACACGCGCACAAATGCACACTAGCCTAGTCAGATGCTCCAACGTATACACCCGCGCACACACCACTCACAAACACCTTCACGTGCACACACACCCCATTTACACACCCCCAAGTGCACATACACCGACACCCCACACACACTAACACCCAGTTCTCCACTAGTGCCTACCGTATGCAGGCACAAACGCACTCATGCCCCGAATGTGTACCTCCCTCCCCATATACGCACACCTTTACAAACACACACCGGTACCCCCGGAACTCCAGGAGCCTCGGGGCACTTACTGGGTCCTTAGGTGCGAGGCTGGACGGTCGGTCCTTCCTCGTGCGCCTAACGGCATTTGTATTCATGGGTCCCCGCAGCCCCGGGCGCGGGCGCGGGGGCGGGGGTGCGAGGTCCCCTTCCCTAAACTGGGCGCGGGCGCTCGGAGCGCAGCGGCACCGGGAGGGGCATGGGCGCAAGGGGCTGCGCCGCCTGCCCGGTCCGCCCGCGCTGGAACTTCGGCGGCTCTGCGTGTTCGGATTCCGTCGTGGGTTCTGGGCGCAGGGGGCGGTTCATAGGTGCTGGGGCTACCGCGCCCCGCGGGCCTTTTGAAGTCTCCGCTGGGGGCGGGGAGGGTGCGCTGAAGGCGGCCTTTTAAATCGTGGCTGCACGCGGGCTCGGTGGAGCAAGGTGTCTGGTTTCAGCAAACTTTAGGAAAAGTCCCAAGCTGAAGAGACGAACCGGGGCGGGAGGGGGGAGCCAAGCAAGAAAGAAAAAGAAGCCGCATAGCTGTGCTCTGCTTCCTGCAGGGGGCAGAGCACCCATGGCTGCCAGGAGGGAGGCCCAGCGTGGTGCTGGGGAACTCACAGGCGGCTAGATGGCTGGAACCAACCCCACCTTGAACCAGAGTTCTTAACATTCACGTGGATGAGCCCCAAGGAGTGCAGGAACACCCAAAACTTCACAAATTGTGCATGTTTGAGAAATCTTCTGGGTAAGAGGGGCCACACGTTTTCCTCAGGTTTTCAAAAGCCCAGGGTTTTGGAAGGTTGGGAACTCCCAGTCCAATCATAGTTGACTTTTTTCTTTTTTTTTTTTTTTTTTTTGAGTGGCATGCTTTGTGCTAGGTGGATCTTGTCCTTATTTTCATTTTTTAATATTTTGTTCATCGTGGATTTTTTCGCATTGGTTTTGACAGTTTTAGAGTATTGCATTAATCCTGAGATTTTTTTATATTGCCTAGTATTTTGCATTCTCACCAACCTGACCTGTCCAGGTACAGCACTGTGCTAAGTGTCACTGTTTATGGGAGGCCTGTTCTCTCCACTTACAGATGAGAAGGCCGAGGTTCTGAATGGTTAAAACTTTCCTGAGGTCACTAACAGGTAGGTGGAGGAGGTGGGATGTGGGCGGAGGTGGTCTGATTTCCGTCTTCTGAAGCTGAGCATGAAGACCCACATCTTAGCCTTTAAGAGTTCTTAAGTGGATCCCTGCCGGCCTCCCCAGCTTTATGTCCCCCCCCCAAGCTTCATTCACCCTGATGCCTGGGATACTTCAAGGCCTTGTCAGTACTGTTTCCCCCCATTCTGCCTGTTTACAGCCTCTCTGTCCTTCTTGGTGTATCTCAGAGCTCTGCCTCATGCCCATACTGATGCACACACCACACCATGTTGTCTTTGTCAGATCCCCACACCTAGCGTGGAGCCTGGGACAAGAAAGAATCAAACTATAAATAATTTCAATGATTTTCTTTCAACTCCTATGGTTTCCAAACTCCTATGCAAAGCTGAAGAGGGTCCACCACTGTGCAACTGAAGACAAAGAAATTTACACGTGGTCTCGCTTTCTGAGCACACACATATTTGTAATGTGGACAGAAGGCATGCACAGCAACTTGGGGCAGGGAAGAGAGCCTATATGGGAGACTTAGACACAGTCCTGGCACAGAGAACCTCCTGCAATCATATAAAGGTAACACAAGGGGAATGTAATAGATGGTATCAGAGAGCACAGATGAATGGAATTGCCAAGCAGACTAAGGGATCAAGAGAAACCAAGGAAGGCTTCCAGAAGGATGTGTTTGATACACATGCAGTGATGGAGGAAGGTAGCTCAAGTGGAAGAGTCATAAAAAGGTCAGGGGGGTGGGGGTAAATTTCAGGCTGGTTTTGGAAAAAGAGTGAGGGGGGGGCCAGTGGAGAAGCAATCTCATCTTCCCTATGCACAGTGTGGGTGATGTCCTGTGACTCACTGGCCACAAAGCCATTTCCAGGCAAGGGGATGTACTTCCTCAATAGTCAGACACCAGGTCAATGGATGAGTGCCAAGACCTTTCCAAATCTCACTCTCAAATCTGAGTACGCAATGATGAACCTTGGGGAGCCCTGCTCCATCATAGACAACCCAAAAAACTCCTGGGAAACCCCTCAGAGCCCATAAATATTGGTGATGTCCTTTTCAAGAGCCTTGCTTTGTCCATTTGTAAAATAGGTGCATCATACATGATAACCTGTATAGGTCCTTTGAACTCAGGAAGATGAGAGAGTTGTTTAACAACAACTCCAATTCAGTAGATAATTATTGAGAACTAGCTGCATTCTTCTAGGTCAGTGGTTCTTAATATGGGTTCTATCGAACCCTAGGGGTTTGATGAGTCGGTCTCAGGGGTTTGGAGAAGCCTCTGCCACGGAGGCCAGAATAAAGTAATACCGTAATTTGTTGTGAGTTCATGCACTTTGTTGGTTTTGTTCTTTGAGCAAGGTGATGTTCATGCACGGCTCATTTTGTGCACCAGGAAAAAAACATATACCTATGTCTTGAATTAGGAAAAAAAAATCATATTTTATTTATCACTAAAGAAGGGTTCGGTGAATGCGCATATGAAACTGGTGGGTTGGGTACCTCAAAAAAGGTTAAGAACCACTGTTCTAGGTTGTAAGGAAAACGAGGCTTATGTTCTTCCACAAGCTTATGGTTAGTTGGGAGGAGGAGACATGAACACTGATAGGAATTCTTGGGGAGGCACCTCATTTTCTGCCTCTGTTGTCTCTTCACACCCAGTCTTCCTGCCAAGGAGGTTCCTGGCACAGTGCCAGTAACTGCACACAAGCAGTTCTGTCTAGGAGTTCCCGGTCTGGTGAAGACTCAAAGGCCACATGGTTTATTCCCTATTCAAGCAGATCAGCCATGGACCCACTGCTCCCTGAGGCACATCTATCTAGAGAGAAACTGTCAAGGTCAGTAGCCTAAATGGTGGACACATAGTAGGTGTCCAGTAAGTGTTGATGAATGAATCACTAGGGAAGTCTTAGCTTGCAGAACAGAGGGTTGCACACGGCCCAGGTATCAGGTATCCCCATTGATTTCTCTCACCAACCTTCTTCTGTGAAAGCACTGTGCACCAGGCTGGGCTTCCTGCCCTCGAAGTGCTGGGGTCAGTTGCAGGAGGCCAGCGAGGAGACAGATAACGCAAGTCAGGAAGTCCTGCCTTAAAGCATGCTTGTCTAACTGGTGCTGTAGAAACGAAACAAGAACTCAGGTCCCCAATCTTAGATTTAGTCTCAGAGTAGTCCTCAGTTTTCCCAATGCCCTATGCTGCTGGTCACACCAAGATGAGTCTTACTTTCATATTTCGGCCCTTTGTGGCATGGAGCAGAGGATGTGTGTATACCATACATGTCTAATAACACTGGGGAAAACAATTTATTTTTTAATTTTCTGTTGCATGAGGTTTTAGAACTGTTTCTATATATTTCTTCATTGATAATTCCAAATATAAAATCTGTTTTTCGGTGCATGCTCTAGTTTTTATGCAATTTTAATTTCTTTTGTTACAGTTAATGGCATGCATTGGTTTTTAAATTGGAGTTAAAGGACAACGACTCTTGGATTGAACATGACCACAAGGCAATTAATGTTTTACAAACATCACATTTACATAATTGTAGATGTTTTTAAATGTAAAATATTATTATCTGATAAAAACACCCTCTTATTTTGTTTTGAGATTGAATCATGGCTTCTTTGAGTAGGCATAAATATAAGAATAGTCCTGACACCTTCTGTTATATATGTGGCTGTTACACACTTCAACATCAAAGGAGCAATATTTCATCATTTGTGACATATGCATATATTGCCTATTTTCAAGTTCCCCTTGGCGATCAAGACAAAAATTGGGCTCCTCATAGTGTGTGTCGTAATTGTGAGGAAATGCTTCATGATTGGACAAAAAGAAAACGCAAAGGAATGCCTTTTGGTATTCTCATGGTTTGGCGTGAACCTAAGGACCACAGCAGTGACTGTTATTTCTGTCTGATCCATACAAAGGGCATTGGCAAGAAAAAATGGCTTATGATTGCATATCCTAATATTCCTTCAGTAATACGACCCATCCCACACTCTGAGACACTCCCGGTTCCAGTTTTCAATGGTTTTATTTTTTCTAAGAAGGAAGAAAGTGAACATGGTGATCAAGTGTATTTTGATAAGATGCATGAGAAAATGGTTGTAGAATCTGAAGGGTCTTCTTCTGATGCCAAGCAATCATTAACCCAGGGGTCCCCAAACTTTTTACACAGGGGGCCAGTTCACTGTCCCTCAGACCGTTGGAGGGCCGCCACATATGGTACTCCATACACTGACCACCAATGAAAAAGGTGCCCCTTCCGGAAGTGCGGCGGGGGCCGGATAAATGGCCTCAGGTGGCCGCAATTTGGCCCGCAGGCCGTAGTTTGGGGACCTCTGCATTAACCCCTCAGCAGTTTACCAAACCCAAATTGAATGACTTAGTAAGAGATTTGGGCCTATCAAAGAAAGCAGCTGAGTTATTAGCCTCCAGGCTTCAAGAAGAGAATGTACTTCCCCAGTCAGCTAAAGTATCCCATTTCAGGAAGCGTGAACAAATTTTTGTGGACTTTTTTTCCGAAGACAAACACTTTGTTTACTGTCATGATATTAGTAGTCTTCTCAGCCAGCTAGGTGTTACCACTTACAGTCCAACAGAATGGCGGCTATTTCTTGATAGCTCTAAACAGAGTCTGGAATGTGTTCTCCTACACAACGGTAATGTTTATGCAGCGGTTCCAATTGGTTATTCAACTCATCTGCGAGAAGATTATAATGACATAAAAATTGTCCTCGACTTTCTGAAGTATGAGGAGCATAAGTGGATCATTTGTGTGGATCTTAAAATGGTAAATTTCTTGCTAGGATAACAGAGAGGTTTCACGAAGTATCCTTGCTTTCCGTGTTTATGGGACAGCTGAGCTTGGGAGAAGCACTAGACACAGAAGGAGTGGCCGAAACGTTAAGCTCTGGAAGTAGGGATGCAAAATATTGTGAATGACCTGTAGTTAATCAAGACAGGATCATTTTTCCCCCACTTCACATCAAACTTGGCTTAATGAAGCAGTTTGTTCAGGTTTTGAATAGAGAAAGTGAATGTTTTCAACATATTATTTCTACTTTTCCTGCCTTGTCTTTCGAGAAGATAAAAACAGGTGTATTTGATGGATCTGAAATTTGAACCCTCATACGTGACAAAGAATTTGCCAGGAAGATGAATAAGGAGGAAAACGCAGCATGGCAGTCTTTTGTGGCAGTTACAAAGAACTTCCTTGGCAACAAAAAAGCTAAAAACTATGAACTTCTGGTTCAAAGGATGCTGTTGGCTTTCCGTGACATTGGATGTAACATAAGCATTAAGATTCACTTCCTGAACAGTCACCTTGATAAGTTTTCCAAAAATCTTGGAGCTGTTAGTGATGAGCAGGGAGAATGCTTTCATCAAGATCTGAAGACGATGGAAGAGTGTTATCAGGGGCGATGGGACAGAAATATGATGATAGACTACTGCTGGAGCATCAAACGAGATTGTCCTCAATAAGTACACAAACGCAAGAGCTACAAACGCAAATTTTTGCCTGAATAGAATTTAAATAAGTTTTGCGCAAATTTTATGATTTAAATAAGTGTTTTAATATGTTCTATTTTGAAATTATAGACAAATTCTGATGCAATCATATCTTTTAGTATATTAGTGTATTTACTGTATTATATAAATTATTATATTTTCACAAAGATGATGCCCAAGAAGACATTCTATTTCATTATGTTAAACTAAATGTTGACAGTTTTACAATAAGATGAAAACCTAAAATCTTGAATTGCAAGAAAACTGTAGCTTACAGAGAAAAAACTAATGTCAGATTTGAGATCAGCACACTCGAATTAGGTAAGAACAAGTGTTTTTGTGGATGCAACAAAAATTTTGTTCCCCAGTATAATAGAATCATTCATTCCCTGGTCACTTGGGGCGATGCTGCTGGGCATCAATCAGACCCTGAGTTGGATGCTGGTCATAGGCAAAGATAAGTTGCGGTCCCCTCTGTGAGAGGTTGCCATGTTGACATTCCGGCCCAGCACGAAGCCCAGTGCCTGGTACATGGAAGCACCCCACAAATGCTGAGTGAAATACAAAATGGATGAAGGAAGGAATGAATACATAAATGAGAGTAAACTTGGCCAGATCAGAGCAGGTTGGCTCCCCCTGCCGCCTGCTCCCTCTTCTATGTGATGACCCTCACCCATGACCACATTTGTTGGGCACCTGCTGTGTGGCAGGCCTGATTTGACGTGCTATAGATACCTTACCCATTCTCTTCCCTGCTCACTGCTAGGTTCCCAGCACCTAGGATAAAGCATTTCAGTAAATTGAATTGAATTAAAATCCAGACTAGAGAGAGAAAGACAACCATCAACAGTGCCCCTCCAGGTAATGCCAGTCCAGTCCCTTCTTTCAGAGGAGGTGACTAGAGACAGTGCCAGCTGTTATCATGGTTTGCCTGTCACCTGGGGCTTGGATCTGCCTGTGGGTCCATGTCACTGTGGCCTGGTGGCTGCAAAGACCCCTCAGAGCAATCATTCCACCAAGCCGATGGGAGTTCATTACCACCCCACTGGCTGAATCAGATGCCAGCCTTTCCTGTCCCACAGTAACCCCCAGTAACACAGCACCACGGCAAGCCATACTGGAGCCGGAGGCAAAAGTAAAAATCTGTAAGTGGACCTTGCCTTCGTTTAAGAGTTTTATCTTTTACTCATGCATTACTCTTTTGCATTAATTTTGATTTTTAAAGTATTGCAATGGTTATTATTTATCTCAATCCTGAGTTTTAGCACCACATTAAATTTTGTTCCTGAGATAAGTATGCTATCCCCTTCACCCTGGTTCTGGCCCTGACATACTAGCTCATATCACACTGTAATAATTACAATTGCTATAGCTGTCTTCCCTACCAGGCTGTGAATCTTGGGGACAGGAATTCACTTCTGTGTTCCTAGAACTTGGCACATAGTAGGTGCTCAATAACTACCGTCCAGTGAGAGAGTGGGTAAATAGATGGATGGACCAGTTGCTCAGTTCCTTTGCCAACAAAATGACAAGGTGATGAAATACATCCTCTGCTCTTGACCAGGGGCAGGTTTTGAGTTTCAGTCCTTCTAACATAACAAAGATTAACCCTGTCCTTGACCCTGGTGAGCGAACCCCTGCACTGGGCATGTCCATTGGGGCCCATCTTCAGACACCTCCAGCCTGGGGCAGCAATGGGAGGAAGTTAAATCTGGAAAGTGGAGGCTGTACTGGGACCAGGGGTGGGAAGTCACAGAGAGACAGTCAGTCGCTCCTTAGATCCCAGGAAAGACTTCCTAACAGTTTGCATTAGCTGCCTCAAGAGGTAACAGAGTTCCTGTCTCTGGCTGGGTCCCAGGAGACTGTCATTTGGCAGGATCAATGGAAAGCAGATGAAAGCTGTGAATACTTCAGGATGACTTCCAGCTCTACAATTTGATAGGCCACCTGCCATCTGAGGGCACCAGGACTTGTTCCCATGCCTGATCCCTTCCTTACCTCAAGGATCACCAAAAATGGAGCACAGGCATCTCAACAAAGGGGATGTCAAAGGGTTCTATTTCTGTAAGATTGCCCATGGATTCCATTTTTTAAGCACATGACAGATATATGTTATGTCATTGCAAAGAGTTCATTGATTACCCACAAAACCCTCAGTTAATCTACCCATCTTACATATGGGAATCAGAGATTTTGGGCAACTTGCCCAAAGTCACATAGCTGGTAATTGATGGGATTTAAATTCTAACTTAGAACCAATCATCTGATTCTAAGAGTTTATGATCTTAACCACATCTATGCAATGAAAGGGAATTTCTAAGATAGACCCCCCCTTGAACACTAGTACCTGTGAAAGGAAAAAAAAGTGGGGGTGGGAATGACCAGATATAGGGCTAAGCAGATATATTTTTGTCCTTCTTCTGATCTGGTCTTGTGCTCTGCTTCAGACATGCTTCCTGCTCTCCCAGCCCACTCACCACAGAAGGCCCCATAGCCTCTTTTACCAACCACGACAGCCCGCTTTCCACCAGTCTCCAAAGAGGAGTGTGTATTCCCAAAAGGGGGTTCTTCAGCTCAAATACACATCTGGAGGGGGCAGGAGCAGGGGAGGAAGCAAACAGTGGGCATCGTTCACACACCAGGCTCAACATACACATATCCATCCTTCTCAGCCCAGGACTAGAAGATGCATTTCCCACCCTCATTATAAAGGTCTGTGTCATCTTCTATGGTAGACATTATCCACATATAGCCATTTAAATTCCTTAATTTATTTTAAATTAAAAATTAAGTTTCTCAGTCATACTAGCCACATCTCAAGTGTTCAATAGCCATATGCCGTTGGTGGCTACTGTATCAAACTATGCAGAAATAGAACATTGCCAGGCTTGAAGAAAGTTCTTTTGGACAGCACCGAGTTAAGGACGAATGGGGACTCTGAGGATGACTTGCTTGGAGCCACACAGAGAGTTGTAAACAGAACTGGGATGGGACCCATATTTCATGCTGTCCAAAGCCTCTACTCCCAGAGCTTGGAATAAATTTGCCACCACCTGGCCCCAGAACAAGGAGGATTGTTTGCCTGGGATGGTAGGTTGACTTGGGAAACCAAATAAGAGATCAGAAGACTGTGGGTGAATACCAAAGTGAAGAAAAGGAGCCAGCTGTTCTTGAGGGTTATTTTTATCCTGCCCAGAGATCCTGGGGAGCTGCCCCCCTCCCCTTACAACTATTTTTATCTCCAGAGCTGGAATCAGAGTGCTGTCTCCCATGGATGCATGGAAGGAGGACTCAAACATCAGAATTTCAGCCTCAGGACCTCCCCGCTGCTGACAACTCCCAAGGTGGCTTCATATCTATTCTCTGATGCTACCCGCGTACCAGTTTGGGAGGCCAGCACAGTTGGTGGAGAATGCAAGCCCCAAAGAACCGATGGGGAAACTAAGGTTCAGATGGGTGCAGTGAGCTGTTTCAACAGCTTGTATATGCAGAGCTGGGGTCTAAGCCCAGGCTGAGCTAGGTCCTTCTTTCTGAGCAGGGGTAGATTTTACATGAGGGGTATTTGCCGAGTGATGGAAAACAGCCCGAATTTGTTGCTGACCCCACCTCACCCCTTTCAGGATGAGCGAGTCAGTTGCTCAACATGTTACAGGGAACTCTGATCTTTTTCTGCCTCTTCCACGGACTTGCTGGGAATGTGGCCAGCGGGAAGGCTTTTTGGCACACGGGAAAACACCCAATGATCAGAAAAGATGATTTATTATTATTATCGTCATTGTTATCATCATCAGCATTCCCATAGTAAGCTATGAAATCTACAGTTGTATGCAGCCTTCATCCCTTCCCCCTCTCTGGGCCTCAGTTTCCCTGCCTGAAACCTGAGCAGTCTGGCCCAGAGGATCTCCATGGGGCCTTCCTTCCAGCGTCGGCTTGCCATTTCTATGACCCATTCATTCAGTCAACAAGTGTTTATTGAGCTCGAGCAGCCTGACACGGTGGGGAAATGAGGGCTTCTGCAGCGGCTCTCTGCCCGGGCTGTTTCAGCCACATACGCAAATTTCCTTCTGTTTTCAAAAGGCAAATTATGGCAAACATGTGAATCGCCGTAACACACTCGGACCATCTTTCAGGGAAAAAAACAACAACACATCTCTTCAACCCCACCAAGAAATAAGCTAACAGAGGACAGAAACCCACCCTTGTTCCTTTGGGCAACTTTCCAGATGCTCACATCCCTGTTGAAAAAAGGGACACTGTACATGGCCGTGTCTCTCTGGGGCGGCCGTGGACCTCGTAAACAACCTGTGTTTGTCCCAGCTCCCTCCGTCCTGAGGGTCAGCCATAGCCAAGGAGAAAAACAACCCTGCTCTGTGCCCGGCCATCCCCAGAGTGAGGAAAATTGTCCATAAATATTTTTATCTTTATGGTCACCACAGCAGCTGAGAGGAAGGCTTTGATTCTCCCAGCCCCAGACCGCTCCCTTCCTCTGGGGACCGAGTGGTCAGAGCTGACCTAGGTATCCCATCACCCACCCCCAAATTATAGGCTGCTGCCCATGCCGCCTGCCCCCAGGCGTGGTGGGATCAGAGGTGGGGCCACACGGCACACCATGGCTGGCCTCAGGGCTGTTGGAGTCGGGTCTCCCAGCCAGCTGGTTTCCTGCTGGGAGCTGGGTGGTCAAGGCAAAGGAAGGGAGGACCCAGAGATGGCATTTGGGGTGGGGAGAGAGCCCCGGGCTGGGGTAGAGAGAAGCTCCGTGTCTGCCATCTTGAGTTGCCTTGCTCACCATGGCTCGTGTAGAGGAGCTCTGAGAACATTACTGACTGGGAAAGTGATTACGGGCAAAGCAGATGCTTGGAGGTCAGAGGCCTTTCAAGATCCAAGGGAAAAACGGTGAATGGTACAACGTCAGACTCGGCGCTACTGACAAAGGCACTGGGGCCAGGGGTTTCAACCCAGGGTTCCTAAAATCATCCCTCCGAGAAGCTTTCTGTGTCCTGTCCTTCCTTGCTGTGTAACCTCCTCACCTAGCTGAAGAAGTCTGCTACTTTCTGGAACCGTCTAGAAGGAAGCGCTGCATCAGGATGTTTATCAGACATGAGAAGCTCAAAGGGTCATCCAAGTGCAAGGTTCTATGATTCTGTGGTCCCCAGATCACGTCTTAAACCATAAAACTTTTATGCCCGGAGTGCTAGACTTCTAAAGTCTTTTGATGCCAGGACTGAGGCCCTACAATCCAGGAATCCTACCTGGCACTGACTTTCAGCTTCTATGATTCTATGATTCTGAGGCTGATTTCTGTGATCCTTCGACTCTGTGACCCTACTTCAGGGCAGACAAGAACCTCGCACAAGGAGGCATTCATTCCCAGCAGGGATTAGGTGGTGTGGAGGAGCCCCATGGGGGCAGCTGACCACTGCCCTGTCTATGATGGGCGCTATTCCACCGCCCAGAGGCTCTCTGAGCCCAACTTGCCTTCTGACCTTTACCTGGACGTACCCTTACTTGGCCCGCCCTTAATTCCACTCTGCCCTGCCCCACCCACATCACCATATTTGGGCAAGAATGCTGTAGCAGCCAGCTCCAATGTCCGCCCACCCCCACTCACCCCAGCCATACCCAGAGGGCAGAGAGAATGTAAACCTGTTTCCTCAGGCAGTGTGTCCTCCAGAGACGCTGAATTGGAGAAACCAGAGAACATAGGCTCATCCCTGGACCTAGTCCTAACTTGTTTCATCCTGATTTAACTGACAAGCACCAGAATGGCCATATCTAGATAATTGAAAAGTCCAGTCAGCCTCAGAATATGTTCTTCCATGGCCTACCCCTGTGGAAATCCCGTCTGTAGGAGATGTTCCCTTAGATCAGTGCTGGCGAACCTATGACACGTGTGTCAGCACTGACACGCGTAGCCATTTTCGATGACATGTGGCCTCATGCGGCTGCATACCAGAGAAGTATGGGGCCGCATGCTGAGAAGGACGTTTCATCCTCGTCTCCTGCACGGCCAGATGCAGTAGCCGAGAATAAAACATTTGCTGTAGTGTAGAGACTCTGTGCCGGAGGTCTGTAGGCCAAAACAACAGAACTCTGGCACAGAGCGTCTAGTTCTGGGACTTCTGGTTAGGCCGTTTTTCTCCAAGTGACACACCACCCGAGTTATGCTCGGTTTTTGGCGAATTTTGACACGCCAAGCTCAAAAGATTGCCCATCACTGCCTTAGATGAAGGTCTGTGGTTAGCTGGAAGGAAAAGAAGGACCCTTCTTTCTTGCCTTAACTTATGCAACCTGCACAAAGGCTGAGTTTCTTAGGGCACAAGAAATGTGACCTTCCTTTATGTTCTTTAAATAAACTAAAATCCAATTTTCAGTTCATGTAATTTCTTGCTGGCAGGAAATTAGGTGTTGGTCACTACTGAGGCTCCCTTACATTACCTTCTCCTGGTTCTGGTTATGCAAAGATCCTGGGGTCTTATGTAGAATAACACACTCTGGGAGGTCTTTCTGTCCTTCTGCTTCCATCCTTGGCCACTTGGCCATCATTGTCAATGCCAGATGGCTCTTGATCTGGTAGCATACGTTGGACATAGGAAGCTGGGACACCAATGAGTTGGCTCCGGCCTCCTTATGGACAGCCTTTTGGGGTTTTATCTGTTTCCCACAAACCTGCCAGCCTGCCAGCACCAACTTTCACCTTCTCCTTGCCTTGAGAGGCACTCACATCTTCCCTTTCCCTCTGGGACCCGGTGCCTTCTCTCCCCGGTGAGATCATAGAAGACTTAACATCAAATAGCCCCAGCTTTCAACTCTTCCAAAGCCCAGTACCCAGAACTGGGCTGACCTTCTGCTTGAGCTGGGGACAAAAGGGAAGATGCTCATAGACCCTCCTGCAAACTAGTACCTCACAAGCCTGTTGTGGCACACATTTATTTGCATGTGATCTTGGAAGATTTATTGGAGCAGCTGGCTGGCTCCTTGCTAACAAAGACAAGTGTAGAGCCCGGGAGGACTGGGGCATAGCATTGTGGGGTCGGCGAGGAGGTGAGCTTGAGCATGGTGGTCCCCTGGAAAATTAAAGCTGGCTGTGACAGTGTTGCGGGGGAGGAGTTTGAAAATGAGATGGAGCATTTGGGGAGGCCCAGTTGTCTGAGTGTTCCCATGGCTCTGCCTGCAGCCTAGGAAGGGTCCTGAAGACAGCGAGGGGGAAAGAACAGCCATAACTTATAAGGAGGCATCTGGCACCCATGGGAAAAAGACTGGGCTGGAGGTCTGGAGCCCTCACTTCTGGCCCTGGATCTTCCACAGCTCGCTGTGACACCTGAGCAAGTTCACTCCCCCACCCCCTGTCCCAGGCCTTGGCCTCTCCTCCTGTAGGACACCAATTCATTGGTGTCCCAGCTTCCTATGACCAACGTATGCTACCAGATCAAGAGGAGGTCCCCATTGCCTGGTGCTAATGATGGCATAACCCCAACTCGGTGTCCAGCATCATCCTTATCTTTGGTCTCCATCAAGCCCCTCCTACTTTAAACAGAGCTGGCCAAGGGCTGCTGTCTAAGGTGAATCTGGTCTGGAATCCCAGCTCGAGGATGACTGAAGCTGCAGTTGAGCACAAGCCCGCCTGATGTGGCTGCCTCTCTATATACAGTACAGTGAAAAATTATTCAGCCACAAAAAAAAAAAAAAAAAAAATCTTGCCATCTGTGACAAAATGAATGAACCTTGAGGGTATAATGTTAAGTGAAATAAGTTGGACAGAGAAAGACAAATATTGTATGATCTCACTTAAATGTGGAATCTAAAAAAAGAGAACTTGTAGAAACAGAGAACAGACTAGTGGTTGCTGGAGGCTGGGGGTGGGAACTGGAAGAAATGAATGAAGGTGGTCAAAAGGTACCAACTTCCAGTTATAAGATGAGTAAGTTCTGGGAAGGTAATGCAAGGTAGGGTGACTATAGTTAATAATAGGTATTGTATATTTGCAAGTTGCAAAGAAATTAAATCATAAAAGTTCTCATCACATACAAAAAAACTCTGTAACTATCTGAGTGATAGATGGGTTAACTAAACTTATTGTGGGAATCATTTCTCATGATATACCTGTATCAAATCATTATGTTCTATACCTTAAACTTATGCAATGCTATAATCAATTATATTTCAATAAAGATAGGGGAAAAAAAGATGACTGTATCTCCTGGTTCCCAGCTGCAGGGAACCTCCCCCCCCCCCCCACAAATACACATGCACACGCACGCATTCACATGCATACACGTGCACACGTAGGCTGGCCTTCTGAAGGAGAATGAGAACTGCCTGGTGCAGAGGTTGGCCAAGGGGACAAGCTGCAGAGCGTTGAAGCACACTGCCTTCCAGGCATCTTTGTCCCCCACAGGCAAGACAACGTGCAGTCCCACCTGTCACACCCTTGCAGCCTTATCTTTAGTTCTTGCCTACACCTCAAGTGACACGGCCACACAGGATTGGGCCCAGGTGTGGGCAGGAACAGGAGAAAAAAAGGCAGAGAGACTAAGAGATGGAGGCAGGAAAAAACAGAGATGGAATCAGAGCGAGACAAACAAGAAGGACACTGGAAACAGAAAGAGAGGTGGAGAGAGCCTGACCAAGCAGTGGCATACTGGATAGAGCATTGGACTGGGATGCGGAAGACCCAGGTTCGAGACCCCGAGGTCACCAGCTGGAGCGCAGGCCCATCTGGCTTGGGCAAAATGCTCACCAGCTTGGACCCAAGATCACTGGCTCCAGCAAGGGGTGGCTCGGTCTGCTGAAGGTCTGTGGTCAAGGCACGTGTGAGAAAGCAATCAATGAACAACTAAGGTGTCGCAACGGCAACGAGAAACTAATGATTGATGCTTCTCACCTCTCTCCGTTTCTGTCTGTCTGTCCCTATCTATCCCTCTCTCTGACTCTCTCTCTGTCCCTGTAAAAAAAAAAAAAAGAGAGAGAGAGAGAGGTGGAGAGAGATAAGTCAGAGAGAAGACGAGTCATACAGAAGAGAGAGATTGATGGAGCGAGATAGAAAAAGAGCAAGACAGACAGCCCTGGGGGAAAGCTATGGTCTGAAGGGAGGAGAGAGATCACAAGAGGAGAAATGGAGAGTGATATGGGCCAAGGAGAGGGAGTGGAGAACACACACACATGCACACATGTGTGCATACGCAGTCATACCACAGTCTCACGTACACAGTCACTGTGTACTGGCAGTGACACTGTGGTATGTCTGGCAGCAGACTCTGGGACTGAACCTCTAGCCAGGGGGGCCGTTCACACCCAGCCAAGGCCTCAGTTACTCTCAGAAGCCCCTCAGAAGTCCTCAGATGCTGCAGAGTTCAGTTAGCCCAGGCCACATCACTAGGGTGCTGCTCCCTGTACCTGCTCTGCACCCGTCTCATTGGAGAGAAAGTCTGGTGGTTCCTCTAGCAATCACCCTTGGAGGCCAGGGTCTGCTCCGTGGGGACAGGAGCCTACCTGTGGCTGTTGTCTGATGTGTGCTGTAGAGCCCTCATCCTCACTCCTTCCTTTCCCTCCCCTCCCCTCTCCACCCCTCCCTCCCCTTCCCTCACTTTCCTCCCCTTCCATTCCCTTCCCTTCCCTCCCCTTCATTCCCTTCCCCTCTCCTCCCTTCCCTTCCCCTCCATGCCCTTCCCTTCCTTTCCCTCCCCTCCCCTCCACTCCCTTCCCTTCCCTTCCTTTCCCTTCCCTTCCCTTTCCTCCCATCCCCTCCCCTCCCCTCTTCTCCCTTCCCTTCCCTTCCCCTCCATTCCCTTCCCTTGCCTCCCATCCCCTCTTCTCCCTTCCCTTCCCTTCCCCTCCATTCCCTTCCCTTGCCTCCCATCCCCTCCCCTCCCCTCCCCTCCCCTTCCTTCCCTTCCCTTCCTCTCCATTCCCTTCCCTTGCCTCCCTTCCCCTCCCTTCCCTTCCCTTCCCCTCCCTTCCCTTCCCTCCCCTCCCCTCCCTTCCTTTCCCTTCCTTTTCCTCCCATCCCCTCCCCTTCCCTCTTCTCCCTTCCCTTCCCTTCCCCTCCCCTCCCTTCCCTCCCCTTCCCTCCCTTCCTTTCCCTTTCCCTTTCCTTTCCTCCCATCCCCTCCCCTCCCCTCTTCTCCCTTCCCTTCCCTTCCCCTCCATTCCCTTCCTTTGCCTCCCATCCCCTCCCCTTCCCTTCCCTTCCCCTCCCCTCCCTTCCCTCCCCTTCCCTCCCTTCCTTTCCCTTTCCCTTTCCTTTCCTCCCATCCCCTCCCCTCCCCTCTTCTCCCTTCCCTTCCCTTCCCCTCCATTCCCTTCCTTTGCCTCCCATCCCCTCCCCTTCCCTCCCCTTCCCTCCCCTCCCTTCCCTTCCCTGCCCTGCTCTTCCAGATGCCCTCTCTCCCTCCCAGATTTTAGCAATAAACCACACATATCTAATTCTCTTTCTCTCAGGCTTGTTTCTAGGGAACCAGGTCAAAGACACCTCACCTGTCAGTGTCAACTCTTTCTGAAAATAGGGATAAGCAGACTTACTCCTCAGGGCTGTCCTGATAATCACATAAAAGGTGATGTGCAAATCACTTGATATGGGGCCTGCTGGCATTGAGTAAGCTATTGGTAAACAATTCTTGTCATCACTCACATCATCATCATCACCATGATCATCATCACCGTTCCACTATCACCATAATCACCACCAGGGAGGAGAGTGGGGATGCAGGGAGACAAAGAGATCATGCAGGTCCTTCTCTTCAGTGTCCCATCTCTAGCACAGTTGTCTCCCATGAGCTTCGAACCCATCCACCCAACTCCTGGTAGGTCCTCCCCAGTTGTCCCATGACACCTCAAACTGCACCTGTCCAAGAGTAAACTGTCAGCTCCCCATACCCCCACTTGTTCTCCCCCCAGTGCTACACTCCCACCTGCTGCTCCCAAGGAAAGTAAACACTTTGTCACTCATCCACAGAAGCTGGAGTAGGGATGATACTCAACACATGTTTGCTGAATGAATGAAAGAACAAATGAATGGGAAACATCAACAAGGAAGGACATAACATGCCTAAGAACACACCAAGCATGGCGAAAACAAGCCCTGATGCAAGCTCTCGCCTCACGGTCTCTCACAGGCAGAGAGTGGTCCAGCCTGAGCAACATCTTCCCCATCCCAGGTTCTTCAAGTCCGGGGGGCAGCACCTTCTGGCCCACACCCAGCTCCCTGAATTATGCAAACAATGAGTAGCACCAGCAGAGGCCCAAGGACACTCATGGGCTCTCCTAGGAAGCTAGGGACCGCCCCGTGGGGGAGCCTCCAGCCACTTCTGAGAGCTCTTCCCAGGCACTGGCCATGCCATAGGTACCCTGCAGGAGAGAGGCATCTCCTTCTGTCCTGTAGAAATTTACCTTGCTGGGATCCAGGGCTGGAGAGTGGCGAGCCACTTCCCATTGCCCAGACAGGAAGGAAGGGGGACATTGAGCTTGCTCAAGGTCACCCCGTGGTTGGTGCAGTGTTTTGTGCATCATATCTTCTGAAGTCCGAAATAACAGTCACTGTGATAGCTGCCATTAATTTGGCCCTATGTCTGCCCCAGGCCCTGTGCTGGGTGCCTGGCTATGGGATCCATTCCTAAGTGTACGTCTTATTACCCTCTTTCAAATATAGGGTCAGGGTTGCCTAAAGAGGCTGAGCAACTCACTCAAGGTCACACAGATTCAAGTTCAGGCTCGCATGCTGCAGAATCCTGGCTGCTCACATAGTCAGCTGTGACACACCCTTCAATCCCTGTGGGTTTTCCTCTTGCCCTGGGGACCCGGGCACAGGTACCCAGCTAGTGCTGGGTGCAGAGGCTGTCCCTCATCCACCGGTCCTCAAAGCCCCTTTCATGGGCCTGCTCCACACCCCACTGGGGAGGCCAGACAAAACCGCTAGTGTTGGGATTATTTTTCTATTTCCAGATGGATCTGTTTGCTGGCTCCATCCATGGCCTCCCATCACTGCGTGAGGGCCAGGGGCCCAGCGCCAGGTTAATATTAGGAGGCAGCAGGAAAAAAAAGGCAGCCCAATGCAGCTCCTCACAGAGTTCTGGACTGTTCCATCAGGGAAGCCTCTGAGGAATATTCCTGGGGCATTTAAAGGGGCCTGGCAGCCAAGTGGGCCATGAGGAAGAAAGAATATTCTTTATTTTCTTTAGAAATTTACAAGGAAGCTCTTGAGTGTCTCGTTTTGGCCTGGGGGCCAGCACGGAGTCCCCAGGTGATCCGTGGTGCTGAGCTGGGCTCTACTCACGTGGGCAGAGGATGGTATTTTAACACTCAACCAGGCAGTCATCCATTTAACCAACATTTACTGAGCACTTCTATTGTCAGAGGACGCATCACACTGAAAGGAAACAAAGGTTTCTACCCTGGTGGGGCCCACGGTCTAGCAGGGAGATGGCCGTTAGATAATTGCACATGTAAACAGCACTTACTGCTATAACAACGTGTTAAGGATAAGGAGGCCAAGATTCAGGAACAGTAGCAGACTTCGGTGTGTTTTTTTTTTTAACCACCCAATCTAAGTGCCTCTTTTCAAAAGAAGAAGAATAGTCCTAGAGAGGGATAGAGACTCCTGGGTACCCAGAAAGGGTACCTAAGCCAGAGCTGTGCCCATCCGTTTGGGCTGAGCTGTGACAGGACAGTATGGACAATGGTGAAATTCTGGCAGCCTTGCCCTTGATACTGGAGGAAGATGGAGATAAGACGGGGGTGTAGGGAACTCACCGATCACCACTGATCAAAGCCAGAAGCATGAGAAACTTATTTCCAAAGCTCTTAAGCTTGTCCGTTAATGAAAACATGACTCAATTACTCTTATTAAAAAATCCAATCTAGCCTATGGAGCAAAAGGTCCCATCCTCCACTCGCCCTCCATGCCCAGGGACACTACCGACAGATCTGACAAAGCAGTGTGTGTCTAGGTGGGACTTTGGGGCAGGAAGAGACGAGAGGTCCTGGAAGGCCCAGGCCAACGGCAGGGGAATGAGTGTGACCTAAAGCAGAGTCATCTCAGCTGGGGAGACAGCTGCGTGAAGGGCTGTCCCGTAAGACAGTCCCTGTGGTCTGGGTGGCCTCAGGCAGAGGCCCCGTGGGAGAGTTCAGCCCACACGGAAAAGGAACTTGTTGAGGTTCAGACAATGGACGGCCTGAGAATGGGAGGTGACTAGCAACCGGTGCTGGGGCTGAGGGGACAGGGAGGGGAAGAGTCAGTGCAAGCAGAAATCAGTGACTCCTTGGCAGAGTCTTGAAGGGAAACTTCTGGCCCGGTCAGGGGACTGAATCAGAATCCAGGGCCAAATGAGGTCTACAGATGTTGTCACACTCAGAATCCTGGCATGAAGCGGCTCACACTAAAGGGGTCAACTGAGACAGTGTTTAATGCTCCAGGCTAAAAGACCAAATAGCTCATAAAAATGATACCACCACTACTGATAATGATTAAGAAAATAAAGATTGGAATAGAAGTTCTCAGTGGAAATACTCAAAGTAAGACACCCATAGACGAATGGGTAGGATTATGGGAAGCAGCCAGGGCAGGTGAAGCACCCTGTGGCTGGCGGCCATGAGGAGCCCTTGTCATCCCAGCTTGAAGGGACAAGGGGAGGGAATGAGTTGGCAGAGCCAGGCAAGGGCTGCAGCCCTAGGAGAACTGATGTCACCAGAGCTAGGGCAGGGCAGGGCAGGGAAGAGAGGGAGTAGACACCCCAGACCCTCTCCCCTCCTGCCCTCCGGTCAGCAGGTGCCCCCCACTGACCAAAGCCAGTCAGAGATTAGGGGGCAAGGAAGGCAAGTTTATCCAGCAGCCTACAGAGGTCAGGCTCCTGGGTCACAGACAAGGAAAGGCGGAGTGTTGAGGGGGGCTCTGAGAGCAGGAGAAAAATAAGAGAAGATGTGTTGTGAGTTGTTATCAAAATATGTCCACCTTTTGTTTTTTTAAAAAAAAAGCCTCAGGTAGAAAGGCATGCAATTTCCATTTGGCCACAGGCCTCAGCATTCCCAACTGCCTTACAGTTCAACTGGCCCCAGCTGGCCCCTGTGCTCATTTGAGTTTGTGACACCCTAGGGAGATAAACTGAGAGGTGCTTTCCAAGCCCCTCTGACTTTGTGACTCTCAGAGACTAAGATGAAGAGAAGAGGGTCACTTGTTCAACAAGTATTGAGCCCCTGCTCTGTGCTGAGACCCAGGTGGGGTTCTGGGGACCCAGAGATTGTCAAGAGAGACCTGTTTATAACCTGAGATTACATTCTGATGGGGGAGATGTGAATTTATTTGGTGAACAAATATCTGGTAGGCAAGCACTGATTCCTCTGCCCTTACAGTACAGTTGGGGGAGACAAAAAATAAACAAGGAAGCCCATAAACGTAGGATATAATTTTATAAGTACCATGAAGAAGAAGAAAGAAAGCTTTTAAGTGGTCTGAATATGCTGAGAAAGATGTTAAAGTGATCAGTCGCTATCTAAAAGATAACAGCAAGCTTAGTGACACAATGCAGCTGCCATTTTTATGCTCATTGGATTCTGTGGGTCAGGAATTTGGGCAGACCATGGCCAGGAGGGCTTACCCCAGCCCCATGAGGTCTGGGGCCTCCCCTGGGAAGACTTAAATAGGTGTGGGTGACTTAAACAGCTGGGGGCTAGAATCATCTTCATTTGCATGTGGCATGTAGAATAATGCACCCAGATGTCCATGTCCTGATCCTGGACACCTGCGAGTATTTTACATGGTTAAAAGAATTTGCTGGTGCCTGACCTGTTGTGGCGCAGTGGATAAAGCATCGACCTGGGAACACTGAGGTCGCCAGTTCAAAACCCTGCACCGGTCTGGTCAAGGCACATATGGGAGTTGATGCTTCCAGCTCCTCTCCCCTTTCTCTCTTTCTCTCTCTCTCTCTCTCTCTCTCTCTCTCTCTCTCACACACACACACACACACTCTGTGTCTCCTCTCTAAAATGAATAAAATAAAAATAAAATTAAAAAAAATTATAAAAATTAAAAAAAAAAGAATTTACTGGTGTGCTTAAAGTGAAGATTTATTTATTTATTTATTTATTTATTTATTTATTTATTTATTTATTTATTTATTTATTTATTTATTTTACAGGGACAGAGAGGAGTCAGAGAGAGGGATAGATAGGGACAGAGAGACAGGAACGGAGAGGTGAGAAGCATCAATCATTAGTTTTTCGTTGCCATTGCAACACCTTAGTTGTTCATTGATTGCTTTCTCACATGTGCCTTGACCACGGGCCTTCAGCAGACCAAGCCACCCCTTACTCGAGCCAGCGACCTTGGGTTCAAGCTGGTGAGCTTTTTGCTCACACCAGATGAGCCTGCGCTCAAACTGGCAACCTCGAGGTCTTGAACCTGGGCCCTTCTGCATCCCAGTCTGACGCTCTATCGACTGCGCCACCGCCTGGTCAGGCCATGAGAGTCTTGATAAGGGAAAGAGGGAGACAGGAAAGTCAGAGAAAGAGATGTGATGATGGAAGCAGGTGTCACAATCAGAGAGAGATTAGAAGATGCTACTTTGTTGACTTTGAAGATGGAGAAAATGGTCAGAAGCCAAGGAATTCAGGTAGGCGGTAGAAGCTGGAAAAGGCAAGAAAATAGATTCTCTCCAGAGCCTCCAGAAAGGAAGGCAGCCGGGCCTGCACCTGGATGTTAGGCTACTGGGCCCATTTTGGACTTGACCTCCAGAAATGTAAGAGAATAAACTTGTGTTGTTTTCAGTCACTGAGTTTTGTGACAATTTGTTACACAGCATTGGGAAGCTCGTACAACGTGTCTGGGTCCTTGGCTGCGATAACTACAACCTGGGTCAGCCAGGACAGCTGACCAGAGCACCCGCATTCGACCTCTCCACACAGTGGGTGCTGCTCAGAGCAGGGCGGCTGCAGAGTATGTAGTCTCACGGTGGTTCGGGGCTCCCAGACAAGTATTCCAGCAAAAACAGCAGAAACTCCACGGTCTTTTACAACCCAGCCCCAGAACTCCCATGGTACATGGTGACATGCTTAAAGCAGTCACAAACCATTGCAGACGCAAAGGGAGGAACAGAAACCCCACCTCCTACCAGGAGGAAGCTCGGCAAATTTGCAGCCCTGTTGTTAAAGCCCCACAAGGCTAGTGTAGATAGGGGAGTCAGGGAAGGCCCCGCTGAGCAGATGACATTTACAGAGAGCCCTTGTGAGGTGAGGGCGTAGATGAAGTTCCAGAGAGACAGGGACCAGAAGTGGGAAGCCCAGAGGGGAGAATGAGGCAGGCGGGTAACCAGGTAACTCCAGTCCATGTGACAAGTGATCCCCAGGGACTCAGAGGGCTGTGGGAACCCAGCCTGAGTAGGTTACAGAAGGAAGAGATGAGTGAACTAAGGGCTGATAATTGGAGCCGAGATAGCCCGTGTTGGTGGGTTGGCAACCCCTCTTGTGTATCCCCCACCTCCCAAAGGAATAAGCACTTCTCACTCTGGCCCCTTGGGGTACTGGGACCCCACCCCCACTACACACACATGTACAGGGGCCCAAGCAGACCTTGGGAAAGGCCTCTGCTTCCTGGGCCCCAGGTCAGCTTTCTTTCTGTGTCCCCCGTGGCCCGCCCTTTTCTGGCAGACGTCCTTGCACAAGGCTTCACTAGATTAATTTAGGGCTGACAAGTGCACTTCCTCATTAAGGTAAAGGGAACCAGCAGGAACAGAGGGAGGCAGTGTGCGTGCAGGGCACGGGTCTCTGGATCCCGAGCCGGATACCCTCCTGGCCTGCCCAGCCACCCACCTTTCTGCACCCAGTCTAAGCTTTCTCCCCTCCCAGGGGAAGTGGGAGGGGCCCCAGGTTCAGACAGTCAGGAGGGAGCAGGGAAAACCTCCTTCTGGTCCCCAGGGTCAGCACAGGGATTCCAGGATTCCAGCCCCAGCACAGGACTTGGCATGTAGAAGATGCTCAATAAATATTCCTTGAATAAAAGAGAGAGAGAGAGAGAGAGAGAGAGAGAGAGAGAGAGAGAGAGAGAAGAGATGGAGAGAGGGGGAGATGGAGGGAAAGGAAGAGAGGGAGAGAGAAAGAAAGAAAGGAAAAAATAAAATAGGGTTTTTTTCCTCTGACACACAATGAAGATGAAGAAAAACATGGGTTTATGTTTGACAGTCTTGGATTTCAATCTTGGCTCAGCCTTTTACTAATTGACTGCAAGTCGTTTCACTGCAAGGAGCCTCAGTTTCCTCATCTGCAAAAGGGGATAATCATACCAGCCTTATAGAATTCCTGAGCCGACTAAACAGGATGGTCTCCAGAAAAGGCTGATAAAGGTGATGATGGTGACAGTGATAAAGGTGGTGGTGGTGGTGACGGTGGTGGTGGTTGTGGGGCACATTTAAGCCTGCAGCACATGCCAGGCATCGTTCCAGACCCCTCTAAAAGTCAGTGTCTTTCATCCTCACAACAAATCAAGGAAGCATTTTACAGGTGAGAAAACTGAGGCACAGAGAGGTTAAGGAACTTGCCCAAGGTCACACAGTTGATACACCATAGAGTGTTAATTCAAGCCGAGGCAATGTGGTGCTGAGCTTGAATTAAAGCTGCACCCCACCAAGCCTGGCACATAGTAGGAGCTCATTAAGAAACAAGTCCCCTGCCCACTGGGTAATGTCCTCTCTACTGGGTAGCAAGCACCTCAAGGGTAGGGGCTGCTGGTTTCTGCCTCTGGGTTCCTAGCACTGGGCTGAGCCCCCAGGACTGTGGCTTGGATGGTTATGGCCCAACATGTCCTTTAATGGGATCGACATGCTCTGAAATGAGGCTGCCTGGAATTGAACCCTGGCCCCACCATCACTGGCCCTGAGCCTCAGTTTCCCGACCTATTAGGGGGAAGAATGGGATTGCCCATGTCACGTGACCTTGTGACTGAGACCAGGTTGTACAACGCCGAACACAGCAGTAGGGTAGAGCTCAATGAATGTTCGCCATCATTACCATTGTCATGTTTATTGTTCCTTTGCACTCCAGTGCACAGTGCACTCCAGCCGGGCTTCCCTACAGGACCCAGGATGTATGGGAGCCGGGCCACCCTCCCGGGCAAAGAACAGTTAACCAGGCTCTTTCTAGTGACAGGTAACTTAACTCCCATCTCAGATGCAGAGGCAGAGGCCAATGCAGAGGTGAGGCCGGAATTCGAGATCGGCCCTGGGCCGCGTGCTCCCTAGCGAAATGGCCAGAGTGTTCACCCCAACTCTTTCTTCTCCTGCCTTCCAGAGCAGTGGTCATAGATATAGCGAAACAAGAGCAGCCTCAGTGGGCCTGGGGTTGGGAGGGTGTTGGGAGCAGGCAGGCTGATGGGGTGTAACACAAGCCCTCTCAATGTCCCATCCAGACAACACGAATCTGCCCTTTGACTTCCCCAGAGGCCCAGAGAGGTTAAGGTTCTGAGCTAGTATCACACAGCTTATCTGAAAGCCAGTTGGACTTTCTGATTCTGGAAGTCCCTCATTCTAAAACTCCATGACACCCCTACCCCAGCTCAGCCCAAGGTCACTTCTTGTGAAATGGGGGTTGGGGGGCAATGAGGAGGGTTCTTGGAGCTTTTCACATGGGTCTTGAACAGGGAGCTAGGCCAGAGCCTTCAGTGTAGGAAGGGGGGCGAGCAGCAGGCATTGGGACTGGGATCGGGTACCAGGGCTGCTCCTCGGCTCCCCGGGGAGGATCGGTTGCTCAGAGGAGGGGCTGAAGGCCAGGATGCCAGGGACCAAAGGCACTGGGAAGCCATTTTCCTAGTGCCGGCCAAGGGCTCTCTCAGCCTTGTCTCCTCTCTCTGCCTCGCTTCTCTCTGGCCCTCTCTGTCTATGACCTCTATGTCTCTGCCTCTCCCCGTCTCTTTCTGTGTCCCTCTCTCTATAGTTCCCTTGGTCTCTATATCCTGGTCTCCCCTTTTCTTTTCCTGAGTCTCTCCATGGATCACTCTCTGTTTCTACCCATCTCACCCT
The DNA here is from genome assembly GCA_037038555.1 of Rhynchonycteris naso. Taxonomy (NCBI): domain Eukaryota; kingdom Metazoa; phylum Chordata; class Mammalia; order Chiroptera; family Emballonuridae; genus Rhynchonycteris; species Rhynchonycteris naso. The sequence continues at coordinate 19,589,524 of CM072996.1, forward strand.
CTGACTCTGCATTTCTGTCCATCCACACCTCTCCTTCCTTCCCCGTTTCTCCCTTGACCTGCCTCTCCTCCTCCCCCTCCCCTGCCTCTGGCTCTGTCTCCCTCTGCCCTGTCATCCCACTCACCTGGACGAAGATAATGGATGTGGGGAAGGAGAGTGACAGAGCAGGGCTGGGAGGTTGGCCAAGAGGCCTGGAGGAGGGGCGATCAGGGCAGAGGGGCGATCACTGCAGAGGTCCAGGGAGGAGAAGGCAAGGTTTGTGCCCTGTGACAGCCACGGAGGGGCAGCTGTGAGGAAGCCCGTAAAGGAGGGAGCCTGGACAGCACTGCTGTCCCGGGCAGAGGGCTGGCGTCGGGAGCACATCCAGGAGAAAGTGGAGGAAGGGTCTCAGCATAAGCATGTCCAGGGGACCGGTTAGGCAGGACCGCAGGTCTGATGCAGAGCGGTGGACTGAGCAGGGCCAGAGGGGCCAGAGGCTGAGAACTGGAGTCCAAGCCGGGACCACCTTGAACGCTGACCGAGAACCTGTACTTCAGTCCAGGGAGTGTTGGCTTTTTATGTGGATCTGATGAAACTCCAGAATTCTCCCCTGACAAGATAAGCCCAATATTTGGCTTCCATGTCAAGGCTTCTGGGACCCTCTGAAGCCCTTCCATGAGCCACAGGTACCTCTGGGTATGAAGCTCGTTCCAGGCCCTGGGCCACCGAGGGGTTTAAGCTGAGGAGATGGCAGACGTAGAGCTGCACTTTAGGAAGGTGAATCTGAAGAGATGCGGCCTTAATTGTTGGGCAGCCCTCTGGGCTCATGGCCTCTCGGAGTGTCCCTACCTCCTAAAAATCCTGCAAGGCCCCAGGAATGCAGAGGAGTGTTTGCAGCCCAGGACACCGGGCTCAAACAGAGGTGTGAAGGACACTTGACCATGAGTGCCTAGGACCGGCCTGGTAGGACTGGGCCTCTGGGCCTTTTGGATCACCAGTCTGACACAGTAGCCCTGCTGTAAGGCCAAGGCCACTATCACAGCCACCTGGCCCATGCAGGTGGCTGTGATAGATTCGGACAGTCGGTAGTTGTAAAGCCAATAGTCGCGGACACCATCACGGCCGCCTGGCCAGTGCAGGTTCCCATTAGATTTGGACAGTCGGTAATGAAACAATGGAGCCAAGAACTGGTGAGCCATCAGCTTTAATTCTAGCTTGCACCGGCGGGCAAGCAAAAACACACACTGGGCTCCAAAACCCACACATTCAGTACTCACAAAGCTACTGACTTATCTGAGTTTCCTAGCATCAAAGGTTTCTAGCTCACCAGTCTTATTCACCTCTGTTCCCCATCTCCTTCTCCTGCACAAACTCTGCTCAAACTGGCTTCTTCCTCAGCACTCTGCCATCTTGGCTGCTTCGCCTCTCCTCCACGTGGCCTTACTCTGCTCTCCTCTCTTATACTAACCTCAGGAACCCAGAGAGCAAGCTCCCAGTCTGCCCCACTTTATAGTGTAGAAATCAAAACCCTAAATCCAATCTACAAACAAGGAAGTCTCTGATAAAAAGCCACTTATCTGAGACATAATGGGAGGATTTCTCATGAGAGTGCACCACCCCACATCATCCAATCAGTCAAGGGTGTGGGGAAAAGCTTACTCTTAAAACTTGCACGTGGCAGCACCATCTTTAACAAAGTGAGAATAATATATTTCATCTGCCCAACACCTGCCCTGCCAGGTCCAGCCCAGCCTAGTTCCTGCTTCCCACCCAGTTACCCACCTCCTGCCCTGTATGCCCTGCATTGAGACTCTACATCAGGAGTCCCCAAACTACGGCCCACGGGCCGCATGCAGCCCCCTGAGGCCATTTATCCGGCCCCCGCCACACTTCCGGAAGGGGCACCTCTTTCATTGGTGGTCAGTGAGAGGAGCACAGGATGCATCCGCACCCATAGTTCCCATTGAAATACTGGTCAGCTTGTTGATTTAAATTGACTTGTTCTTTATTTTGAATATTGTATTTGTTCCCGTTTTGTTTTTTTACTTTAAAATAAGATATGTGCAGTGTGCATAGGGATTTGTTCATAGTTTTTTTAATAGTTCGGCCCTCCAACAGTCTGAGGGACAGTGAACTGGCCCCCTGTGTAAAAAGTTTGGGGCCCCGCTCTACATCGTCAGAAAATGTCCCTTAGGCAAGAAACAGCCCCAGTGTGGGGAGCTGCCTTCCCCAACAGCTGGGCCAGCCTGGAGTCTGAGGTAATAACCATAGTCCTCTGGCCCAACACCCACTGTACAGATGGGAAACCTGAGTCCTAAAGAGTGGGGAGTTTCCCAGTAATTCTCCAGCAAGTTGGTGACTCAGCAGGCCACCTGGCTTTCAGCCCCAGGGCTCTTCTGCCTGTGCTTAATGTGACACTCCAGCTCCTGCATGTGACACTGTTAACCACAATGCCTGGCTGGGTCCTGTCCCAGTCACACCCTCCACTCAGGCTGTCCTAGCCAGTTGGAGCAGAACTCATTGCTGTGTGGTAGTTAACCATTCATTAAGTGCCCACTGTGTGCCAGTCACTTGATATGCAATCCTCACAATGATCCACTGTGTAGGTGACAATGTCACCCCACGTGTAGATCCATCCGGAAGTTGAGGCTCAGAGGGGTTAAGTAACTTGCCTGTTATCACCCTGGTAGTAAGTGACAGAGCCCAGATTAGGACCCAGGTGTGCCCAACTGCATAGCCCAGGCTTTTTTCCTGTACCACATCCCTTTCTCTTTCTGTCATACAAAAGGGGCATCTAATTGGCTTGCCTCAAAGCCTGGGAGACCCAGGAATCTGTCCCAAAGCTTGATGTTCAGACACCCACCTGGCTCCCGGAGAACCCTCCAGGGGTCAGCGTTAGCAGCCAGGGGCCCTCAGCTGCTCCCTTTCCTGTAGCAGAAGAACCACGAGAGAGCATTCGAGAGGTCTAGGAATCTGGTCTCCAGGGTTCTGGCTCTGCCATTGACTTGCGGGGTGTCTGTGGCCTCATCAACCCCCTCCCCCAGGCTGTGCCTCTGTCTCCCCCTCTCAACCTGTCAGCTCAAGTGCCTGCAATTCTTGGCTGAAAGGAGATGTCTTGGTGTCCTCTGGGCAGCTTTGCCAAGCTAAGGGTTTGGCATGCCATCTTTGCCTTCTCTGTTCGAGGGTGACTGTCTTATTCCAACAAGGAGCCACCCCCAGGGTGGCCCACTCCAAACCCCAGTGACTCACTTACGGAGTGAGGGGCAGGCAGGCGGGAGCTCTGTGGCTCTTGGCTTTCAGTGGAGCCCATGGGCCCATGAGCCCACGCCGGGCGGGGACTTGTGTCAACCACTGGCTCCTATAAATCGCAGGGCTAGGACAAGGTGGGACAGTCGGCAGCTCTTGGAGAGAATGCTCAGCCTGTGTGCTCTGGGGAGGTGACCTGGGGGGACCTTGGGCCGCTCCGCTCCCCGGGGGCGTTAATGAGCGCTCCATCTGGTACCATCCTCGACCACGAGCTGACGCTGACACAGCGTTTCAGAGGGGAGAGAGAGAGAGCGCGTGTGTGTTCCAAGGCTAGGAAAGGCTCAGTTTTTCCGATCCGGAAAAATCCGTTCAAAGAAGGGAAAATTGAGGATGAGAAGCCGAAGATTGCCTGATTTATGTGGCCTTAGTCTGTGACTTGAATGGCTCACAGAAGACTATCTCCCTTGATGTCTATCTGGGGAGGCCGAAGCTCCAAGAAGGCTGGGCTCTGTGGGGAGGGCCATCAGATCCCCGAATAGAAACGTGACCTTTCACTTCCCCACACAAAGCTCTGACCATTTTTGCATCTTGCCTCCCTAAGCCGGAGGCCAGCTCTGCCTTTGGCCTGATTGGAACATGCATCCTGATTCCCTGACCCTGACATGCACTCAGGATTGTCACATCTCTGAGGACACAGCAGGAACAAACATTTTTACCAGGAGGCATCCCAGGCAGAGTAGCCAGAGCCCAACCTTCAGAGGGTTTATCATCCTCTTTAGGAGACAGGAAGGTGTTTAGAGGTGAAACCAGAAAAATAATAGTGACTGATGCCTATTTGGTATTTATTATGTTTGGGGCCCAGCTCTGTGCCGAGGGCTCTTCAGGTATTAGCTCATTTAGTCTTCATAACAACATATTAAATATTGGCATCCCTGTTGTACAGATGAGGAAATTGAGGCACCTTGAGGTTAAGTAACTTTCCCTCAATCACACAGTTAGAAAATTGTGTAGAAAGGCAACCTGGTGTTTGAGTCCTTAACCCTCGTGTGGCAAGTGTTAGCACCTCCTGTGTCGGGTACCATCCTCAGTATTTAAGGGTCCAGTGGTGGAAACAATAGACAAGGAGGCCACCCTCAAGACAGTGGACATTGTTTCTCTATTCACTTATCCTTCCTTCCTTCCTTCCTTCCTCCCTCCCTCCCTTCCTCCCTCCCTTCCATCCACCCATCCATCCATCCATCCATCATCCACCCATCCATCCATCCATCCATCCATCCACCCATCCATCCATCATCCATCTGTGTTTAGTTTTAGTCACTATTGTATCCCCCAAGCTCCACATACTTCCTGGCACAGAACAAGCCCTGCACCAATATTTGCTGAAGAAATAAAGAAATGAAGAAATGGAGATAGATCTGGGCTCTGTCCGAGAGCTCTGGGTCCAAGTCCCTTACCCTGTCCCAGTCTCAGTGCCCTGGGTGGTAAACACTGCCCTGCTCGCCTCCTAGTTTCCTTGGGAGGCTCTGATGTGAGGAGGCAAGTGCTTTGCACACTGTCAAGGGCTGTGAAGACACAGTCAGCACTGGGCTGCTGAGCAGCTGCGTCGGCGCCGAGGCCTGCAGAGCTGTGTCTCTGTCAGGTCTGGCTGGTGAGACCTGTCAGACGCTTCCCCTCCGCCTGCCAAGAGGCCCAGAAAGGAAAGGAAATTGACATTTAATGAGCATCCACCATGTGCCAGGACCTTCACACACTTTAACCCTCTCTTCTCTTTTCTTGTACAGATCAAAGAATGTAAAGCCCAGAGAGGTCCCTCTATTGCCCTAGGACACACAGCCAGTGAGGAGCAGGGACCCAGTTCAACCCTGGTCTGTGAACCCCAAAGACTATGGTTGTGACAATAGCCCACACCAACTCCCCTTCGAGAGATGCTGCCGCCTTCCTGCTTTCCAAATCTCCTTAAGTTCCCACTGTTCAAGGTTACACAGCAAGCTCCTGGCAGAGCCTTTTAAAAAGTGTTTCCATTTAGTTTGTGCATTGATTATTTCCTTTTTGCTTTATAGGAATTTTCCCCCTTTTATTTGCAAAGGAAAGCCAATATAAATGTTCTCCCCATGCACAGGTTAACCCTTGTCTGACTGACAGAAGTGGGTCTGAGCAGCCATCTGGGGAGGAGAGGGAAGGTCGCCACTTGCCACAGCCCAGAGCTTCTGGGGCCTTTTCGCAGACCCTTGCAATAGTTCACATACCAGTGTGGCCGTGCTGTTTAATGTCCTGAGGCAGGGAACTCCCGACTACCAGCCTCTTGTGGCCCTCAGCACAAAGCAGCCTTCTAGGACCCAAGTGGAAACCATCCCCTGAAACTTAGAGTTCAGGGAAAAGGCTTTCTGGAGACACTACCCTGAGCCACTGTCTGGGACAGAAAAAGAAATGCCCATAGCCACTGTTCCCGGGCCACCCACCGAGAGCCTGGCACAGCCCTGGGCACCTAACCAACATCTTCTCACTGAGTCTTCTAAATGGGAGGGCAGGCTTGGTGACCCCATTTTACAATGGAAAGGGAAGCTGAGCCTCAGAGAGGCAAACTCACCTACACAAGGCCACATAGCTGGCCAGGGGCAAACTGGGGATAAGAGAGGACCTTTGCTTATAAGTTGCGCTAAGTCCAGAGTTAAAAATAAGACATTATGCGTGTGAAATTAAAAAGCACCCCCTCTGTGCCAGGCACTGTCCTCAGTCCTGGGGACCTGATCCAACAAGAAATTGGTGGAAGCAAGTCCCCATTCTGCTAAAGACTTGCTGAGTGACCTTGAGTTCATTATTCTCCTTCTCTGAGCCCAGAATTTGACCTATGTCAGACGAGCGGGTTGAATGTCTCAGTCATTTATGCTCTTCCTTATGTCTTGTTTGGGTAACAATTTGCAAAGTAGAAATGGGGGGCGGTGAGAGACACTGACTGAGGTTTGTAGAGCAGCAGTGCATTATGGCTGAGCGTTACTTAGAAAGACCTCGTCCTGCCACCTAGCGCCCCCATTACCAACTCCCCAAGATGCAAGATGCCCAGAGGCATTCAGGGGCTCTGGGGTTGAAATGCCCCTGAAGCCTGCCCCACTCCTGACTGGCGCCCCTAGGTGAGGTGGGGGGCTGGAGAAAGAAGTTGCAAGCCATGGGCTGGACACAGAGGAGGGAAGGACAGCGCTGGGCCTTCCACGCCGGTGCACAGGATTCTCTGAGCCCCACTCTTCGGTGGCTCCTCCCCGAGTCCTTGTCCAGTCCAGGGGCAGCCCCTCACCCAGGACTCAGCGCCCAGCACCCCAGCCCCAGCCGCTCGGCAGAGGCTCCTCCTGCACTTGGCTCCAGCGCCAGCGGGCCGGCCATCTAAGGCTCCACCTCACCCCTTTAAATTCTATTTTTTCAAACCACATTCTTGAACTTGGCAGATAACGTGGCAGCTCGACAAGAGCCCTATTTACTCGGAGAGCCGTGAATGGGCCCTTTATAACAAGCTTCATTAATATTTCTACCTATTGGCCGGCTCTCCGTTTCCTCCCCCTATACAAACAGATTCTCCACACAGAAAGACTTTTCAAATGCTCTTGTTGACTTTCCCCAAACAGGGAGGGCAGCCGGGCTGGCCGGGCTGTGTGAGTGTGTGTGCAGGGGAGGGGGTGGCCATGGGCGTACGCCCGCGCGGGCTGGTGCAGGAAGGAAAGAGGCCCGCTATTCATGGGCAGGGGCAGGCAGCCCGGGTGAGCTCAGGTATGCCGCTTCACAAAAGCACACAGAGCCCCGGCTTGCACCGTGAATTCCAGAGTCCTGGCCCGAGGAGTCGGCGGTCCTTTCTCAGCCCCTGCTGCCTGGCCAGGTGACCCTGGGCAAGTCCCCTACTCACTCTGGGCCTCGCTGTCCTCCTCCATCAGTTGGACCCTGCTACTCCAGGTGTGGTCCATGCAGCAGTAGGTGGCCACCCAAGAGCTTGTAAGACATGCAGACTCTGCCTGCACTCACTGTCTTAAGATCTTGGGTGATGCATGTACACAGTAAAATATCAGAAGCCTCAGATCTACAACACAAGCTCCTCCAGGGCGGTTCTATGGCTCAAAGGCCATCACAGACCTTCAACATCACCTAGAAGGCAGCCACCAAGGCTGTTTTGCTCTCCTTTCTGTGACCACAGTCCTGGACCCATGACTGGAGTTCAGGAAATAAACAGAACAGTGTATCGTCAAAGTCTAAAGTCCCGTGCTAAGGATAGAAATTCTTCCTTTTAGATTGTGAGAACAGTGAAGAACAGCTTACTCTGTCATTCAGATGGTCACATGGCAGCAGGAGAATACTTCTAACACTGCAGGGGATGACGGGGAAGCAACCTGTGTGTTGGAGGTATGCAGACAGAAGCTGGAAGACCGGGGAGAGAAGTTAAAGGAAGCACCGAGCCCCGTGTGTATCTCTGGGCCGAGGAAAAAACAGCGCAGGAAATGGGCCAGCCACACCAAGCATGCTCCCAGGGGCACAGTGGCACCTTTGGAAAGAGGCAGAACTGAGTTAGAACACTGACGATGCCCTCTAACAGTGAGGACCTGGGCAAACGCCTTTGCTTCCCTTCCTTGTGCATGTGATAAATGTCTATTCTATGTGTCAAGCCCTCTGCTGGACCTTGGGGACATGGGGGCAGTAAATTAGACTTCGTCCTTGCACTTTCAAGGGAGAGAGGCAGTCAACAATAACAAGTGTGTGTGTGTATACATGTGTGTGTGTATACATGTGTGTGTGTGTGTGTGTGTGTGTGTGTGTGTGTGTGTAATACAAATGCTGGAGAGGAAGCAGAGCCAGGTGACATAAACAAGGCAGTGTGCGTGGGGGTGGGGGAAACCTATTAGTCAGTGGTGTTAGGAAAGACATCACTGGCTTTTAAATTCAAGCCTGAGACAGAGACACCAACCATGTGAGAAGCTAAAGGAAGGGAACTCCTGGAAGTGGGAACAGCATATGCAAAGGCCACGAGGCAGGAAATGCTTAGTGCTTTGAAAGAGGGTCAGCGTGGCAATAGCGTTTCTTACACAAGGGGGAGTGGAATGGTAATTCCCACCTTGCAGACCTGCTAGGAGGGAGGATGGCACAAGGGAAGTGCTCAGCGCATAATGTGCTTGCTCTTAACTGATCTTCAGGCCCCTGCGGCTGCATTAGGCCCCTATTGGGACCGCTGTCTGCTCTTTCCATCTCTCAGGAGCAGCGGGGGCAGTGTCTCAACCTGGGCCACAGCCCAGAACGGGGTCAGCTGAGCTGGAGGGGGTTGAATGAGTTGCCTGTGTGCATCTTGGCTACCTATATCTTACCTTTTCAGGGAGGGGGTGGCCAGCATTCTCCTGGGAGACCGGCCCAGCATTGGCTAGCCTAGGCGGCTTGGACAGAAAGCTCTGACCCCCTGCCTCGGTCTCAGCAGCCAAAGGCCAGACCCTCTTGGGAACACAGGGCCCTCTGACGAGCCCACACCCCACTCCCTGGCCAGCCCTTAAGTACCAGGCTAGAAATAACCAGTTGTCTCCACCCCTTGGGGCTGTGGGCTTGCCCACCGCAGGGGCTGAGGTGGCTGGCCAGAGCAGGGCAGGAGGCCTGTACCAAGAGAGGCCTCTTGGATTCTTCCAGCTGGGAGGCCCCTACTTTCAGGCTTTGGGGGATAAGAGAGGTTGGTTCAAATCCTGGATTTGCCACTGACTCCTCAGGAGCCCTTTAAAAGCTAGATGCCTGAACAATTTGAGCCTCAGTTTCTTTATCTGTGCAGTGGAATCGATCACTCCCTCTAAGGGGTATTGTGAACGAAATGACATGATAGATGCGTGAGCTTTGTAAACGGTACAGTACAGTGCACACGGAAGTTTGTGGTTGGGGGTGAACACTTCACATTGTGTTTAAGGTCATGAAAAGATGGTTCTGGCACAGTTCCAACGCTACCTCTGACTGGATCGCAGCACTTCTGAGAGTCTCAGCTTTCCTAACTAGAACATCTGGATCATCCTCCCTTCCTCAAAGGTTTGTTATTAGAATCCAATTAATTTTCAAATAATATATGTATTGAGCACCTACCATGTGCACTGCTCATGCATTTCAGAAATCTTGCAAAAGGTAGATTCCTTTTCCTTCTTTAATTTCAGAGAATCCTTTCCTGAGGACTCAAGATAAGCCAAGGATGTATTCAGGAAACCAGAGGACAGAGGAGGGACAGGATTCTAGATCTCAGACATGGCCCCCATAGTCAGGTGGCTGGTTCAATCCTGCTTCAGTCCCTTACTGTTCTTGTTACTTTGGGCAAGTTACTTCACTTCTGCAAGCCTCAGTTTCCCCATTCATAAAGTAGTGAGAATAGTAACACCACAGAAGTCTGTTGCTATGATGAAATTACATCAATTGATAAGAGGATGCTTAGCTCAGTCCCTGGCCCATTGGATATAAGCCATAATGTTTGCTGCTATGAGAAGTAGCAGTAAATAGCTCACTGGTGCAGTAATAGTGGTGGTAGAATACTAGTAGGATAAGCACTAGTGGTAGCAGTGGGTATTAGTCTAAGCGATAGTAACCACAGTAGTAGAGGTACTATTAGAAGTACTGATGGTAGTTGCAGTCAGAAATTCTAGCAGTAATCAAGTGGGAGAGTACGGGTGGTCGTCATAGAAGTACTCGTATTAATAGGGTGGTGGAAGGACCAGCGGTGGCAGGAATAGGAATAGCGGGTGTACCAGTAAACCGTGGTTGCCGTAGCGGTCGCAGCAGACGTACTAGTATGATAGTGGTAACAGCAGTGCCAAAGAGAGCAAAAGGCCAGGGGAGAGGTACGGCTAAGAGGACTCATCCCCTTTAATTCAGGGGAGAGGACACAGGGTCCCACGGATGGAAAGTGGAAAGCAGAGGGGTCCAGACAGATGTGGTTGATAGGAAGAGTGCAGAGCCCCAGAAATCGGCGCTAATCAAATCTTTGCAGGTTTTCGTGAGAGAAATGACCGTCTCGGGTAGTCTTGGGGTAGTAGGAGCTGTGTCTCCCCCTCAATTTCTCTCAGGGAGGCAGGGACTGTGTTTTCTCCCAGAAATTCCAGCATCCTGAAGCAGGCATGGTCTTAAATGTCTCTGAGCTCTACCCTCCTCATTTGCATAAGGGAACACTGAGGCTCCAGGTGAGGGTGGAGGGTGTGGTCTCCATTGGTAACAGAGCAGGGAGTGAAGACTCAAGCCGGAAGACATGGTTCCTGCTGCTCCCTGGGGACCAGCTCTGAGGGCTTGAGCTGATGGGGAAGTCCCAGCTCTGCATTCCAGGTCCTTAGCTGCCAGAGAGGCGGGTCAGCAGTGGGCCCGGGCACCCACCCAGGCCTCAGGAACTCAGTGTCCTTGCTGATGAGGTGGGTGGGTTTTCCTGGGAAGAGCTAAAATAATCACAGGAGGGGGTTCCAGAGCATCCCCAGGCTCTGCTCTTCCAGAATGAGTGAAGACAACTTCCTGGACAGGACCATTCCCTAGGTATCCATGGAAACTTCTTGCTTTGGGCAGTTTGGAGTATGATTCCACCAGTCTTCCATCCCTTTAAGCAACGGTTTTCTCTTCAAGTTGACCCACCTCTGGCCCTTTGTTCATGCTGTTTCCTTTGCCTGAAATGCTCTTCGCCCTTTTGCCTGCCTCAATTGCTATCTACTTTTTTTTAAGCCTGTCTCAATGCCACCTCCTCCAGGAAGCCTCCCTAGACTCCCCAGCCTTTGCTCTTTGGCCAGGATTCCCTTTGCCTATGCTCCCAAGGCATTTGGGTCCAGCTGTTACAAGTAGTTCATTTTAACAAACATGCCTATATTCACTGACTAGTCCCTGCCTACAGAAAGCTTAGACCTCTCTGACACAGACAGATGTTGATGCCCTCCCCCCAGCCCAGTCAAACGGATTAAGGTCTAGGGGATGATAGGTGTGGCTGGGTGTGGGTCCCCAGAGGAGGGCTCTCATCCCAGTCCAGGAGGGATTCCTGGGAGAGGATATAGCCACTCTGTGCTCACAAACAAACAACACAGTGGATTGTTAATACCTAGTTTGTGACCCAACACATAGTAGGTGCTCTGGGTGTGCTTAATTAACATTCTGATCAAATATGCAGCTGCATCTCCCTCATTGGCCAGCTTACTGTCACCTGTGTGTGGGGAAACTAGAAGGGGAGAAAAATCTGAAAAACTCTTAACAGATCCCATGGTCCCCACAGTCAGGGTCTGTGTGCAGTTCTGCCCTGGTCAGCCTATGATTTCTCAGTGGATTCCAAAGCTAGAAATGAACAGAGGGACTCTGGAGACCGCAGTGAGATGGCTCATGAGAAAGCTGGGTGTACTAGAAAAAGCAGACAGAAGGTCTCAAAATGCCCATCAAGATCTAAGAAATCACTATCAGAATATAGCCCAAAGCACACAATGGACGGGATGGTTTTGGTCATCAAGAAAAACTGAAAGCTGAAGTTGTCAACCCTGGCAGTGCTAGGTCCAACTGGGGAGCCTCACAACACTGATAGCCTGGTCCCCACCCAAACCAGGGAGTTCGAATCCTTGGAGGCAAAGTCTGGGATCCCTAGGTGATTCTGATGCCAGGGGTGGAGCTCCGCTGCCTTAAAGTATCACTCCACATTCCCCAGGGAAGAAGGCAGGGCCATGTGAAAGCTGATACGGGAGCATGTTTCAACAGAGATGGTTACACTAAGGCAGTGGTTCTTAACGTGGGTTCTATCAAACCCTAGGGGTTCGATGAGTCAGTCTCAGGGGTTCGGAGAAGCCTCTGCCGCGGAGGCCAGAATAAAGTAACACCGTAATTTGTTGTGAGTTCATGCACTTTGTTGGTTTTGTTCTTTGAGCAAGGTGATGTTCATGCACGGCTCATTTTGTGCACCAGTAAAAAAACATATACCTATGTCTTGAATTTGGAAAAAAAAATCATATTTTATTTATCACTAAAGAAGGGTTCGGTGAATGCGCATATGAAACTGGCGGGTTCGGTACCTCAAAAAAGGTTAAGAACCACTGCCCTAAGGCAAGTGTGTACTTGAAAGGTCAACTTCAGTTATCCAAGTTCAGCTTTCCAGAACAGCTCACCAAAAAGGGCTGCGAGAGGATTGAACAGAGCACAAGTTTTGGCAATGGTCAGATTCCCACATGACCGTGTGTGTGTGTGTGTGTGTGTGTGTGTGTGTGTGTGTGAGACCTTGGGCAAGATACGGAACATCTCTGAGCCTCGGTTCTTTCATCTGTAAAATGGGGACGATTGTAGTGCCAGTCCTAGAGGGTTGCTCTAAAAAATTAATTAAAATGAAGTAGAAAAAGTGCTCAGTGTTTAATAAGTATTAACTCCCATTCCTCTGACCAGAAGGTTCCAGACACATGAGGCATTATTGTGCATGGGAGGGTTCTTAACGCCCCTTAACATTCTTACACATTATTGTTTTTAGAGGAAAATATCCAACTCATAGGTAAGTCATTGCTGAGTGAACAGTTGGTAAACTGACTCAGGGGAAAGATGCTTATGTTTCTAGGGAGAAGAGCTGAGATCCTGGAAACAACAGGGAGTTTCAACATCCCCGAGTCCTTTGCTTTCACAACCACCCAAAGATGCTCATCTTCACCAAAAGATGAACGTGGCTTCAGGGCATTGCATTTCCTCTTGCATGGACCTTCATGCCTCCATCAGTCAGAAGTTAGTGGGTGTACCTCCATGCCAGGCCCTGAGCTGGGCCTTGGGAAATGATCTCTACCTTCACAAAGCTCCTGGCCGAGCAAGAACCCTGGCATGACTGCTAGTACCCACCAGACACGGCAGAGAGGCCTCGTGAGGCTGTGAATAGCAGCCAGGCATTTAGGGGAAAGAGTGGCCCAGGAACACCCATGGGTTACTGTGACTCTCTGTTTCTTCCTAAAATCATTGCTCCTCCACAATGCAAGTGCTGCTCCAGCTGGTACTACCCCTCCTTTTAGGCTTCCCATCTGTAAAATGGGGGCAGAAGGACCAGAAAGAGGTAAATTCAGTGGTTCCCTATGGTCGGTGCTTTGGGGAATTTTGTAAAATGAGTCCTATGGCCTACATTCACGTTTTAATGAAAGATTACAGCAAGCTCTGTTTGGAAAATTTCACAACTGGCCTTGGATCCATCTGGTTTTTCCTCCACCGGGGGTTAAAGTGGAACAATGGAGGGTGAGGGCCATGTGATAAAAGGAGAACTTCCTCCCCAGTCTTTCTATTCATCTCCGTCCCCCACTTCAGTCCAATGCAAGGCTGTCTGGCAGAGTGAGCCCCAGTCTTGTCTGGGACCCTGGCTGGGGCTGGGAGAATGTCACCAAGCTTCTGGGCACATTTTAGAGCAGCTCTGTGGCAGGGGCTGATGATCTCCATGATAAATGAGTCCCTGAAGGAATCCTTACATCATGAAGTGAAGTGTTTGTGGTTAGCTCTGAGAGGGCGGAGGGAGGAGAGATGGCAAGAGAGATCGCCAGCCTCCCTTCCTCCTTCCCGGATCCTTCCCTTCTCCGCCCAGTATTTGCTGAGCTCCTACTGTGTGCAGGGCCCTGTGCTGGCTCAGAGGACGCAGGACGAAGCCAGCCAGTCCCTGCTCCCAACAGACGGGAAGACCAACCTAGTATGTTCAGTACTGAAAAGTACTGAACCCAAGTGTCATCAGTACCGTCGCAAAGGGAAGCCCAGGAGGCTGTGGACCTGACCTGGTGGGGAGGGTCTTTTCTATGGGAAGACTTGCAGAACAAGCCCACCACGTAGAAGACAGTGCTCCCAGCAGAGGAACAGCAGGAACAAATGTCGAGAGGAATCAAAGGAAAGCCCAAAAAAGCTTTTGGGCTGGGGCACAGAAAGCAGGGAGGGGTAGGGGTGGTGGGTAGTGGAGAGGGACAATCACAAGGATCAGTAGAAGATAGAGTCCGAATGACCTCGAGTCTCAGTGTCCCCCTGCTGAGTCTTTCCCCAGGATTATTCCAAAGAGGAAGGCTGGAATTGAAGGGAGGAGTCAATTGAAGGGGCTGTAACCAGGAATAGAGATGTGCACGGGAGAGCTCCCCAATTGCTCTTTTTTTTTTCTTTTTTTCCAAGTGAGAGGAGGGGAGATAAAGAGACTCCTGCATGCACCCTGACCAGGATCCACCCAGCAACCCCTGTCTGGGGCCGTTGCCCTGCCCATCTGGGGCCATGCTAGCAACTGAGCTATTTTTAGCACCTGAGGTGGAGTTTCCACAGAGCCATCCTCAGTGCCCGGGGCCAATGTACTTGGACCAATCTAGCCATGGCTACGGAGAGGGAAGAGAGAGAGAGGGAAGGGGGAGGGGTGAAGAAGCAAATGGTCACTTCTCTCTGTGCCCTGACTGGGAATTGGACCTGAGACATCCACATGCAGGGCCAACACTCTACCACTGAGCCAACCAGCCAGGGTCTCAATGTTGCTTTTAGGCATTCCATTAAGGAGCATTTCTTGAAGGCCTGCTCATCCCTCTCCACAACATTAGGCTGGTTAGCCCCTGCACATTGCTCAAGCTCAGGGGAAAAAATGTATGGAAAGAGCATGGCTACGCTTTACAAAGCCTTCTTTGTGATGAACCCTGGGGCCATAGAGGCATAGTGCTCTGCTGCCCTCTAGCGAGGCCTGGAGATGCACCCCTGTGGCGTCCAGCCAGGTTCTAAGTGGCCGAGTTCCCACAAATGCCTTCCCTCAGTCCCTTCCTCAACCACGGGGGCCTGCTGTTCTTGATTAAAAGGCGCAGTTTGGGAATAGAGGCTCAGAACATACAGTGAGGTACACATTCTAATCCAGGTTAGAGACCCGGAGCAAAGGTCTCTACAAACACCTCATCACACCCCAACATGTACCTATCGGTCTCTACCCTTTCCTCAAAACCCCTTCTGTGTGGCTCATCACAGTCCAGTCTGACATCGACAGCTATGGGATTAAACCAATACATTAAGCTGTGAATGACTGATGGTCCCTAACCCTTTCAAGGGCATGTAAAGGAGCAACTGTTCACTTACTGGGCTTACACCTGAAGAAGGCAGGCTGCCGCAGTCACATAGCACCAGGACTTGGAGCTCAGACTTCCGGGTTTGAACTTCTCAGTTCCGCCAGTTACAGCCGCTTTCTCCTTAGACGGCCTCCCCTGTTCTGTTTTCCTGTTTTGTTTTGTTTTTCATTTGAAAAATCAGGAATAGTAATTCTTGTCCTAGGATGAAAAATATATATAATAGATTAAGAAATTTCAAATTGAAAGAAATCTTGACTGATCATCTAAGGGTTTTTATTTTGGCTTTTAGATAAATCCTTACATATATAAATCACTTTGAAATACACTTCTCAACTGACAATAGGATTATGGCCCAATAAACCCACAAGAAGTTGAAAATTTGTTAAGTCTAAAATTCATTTGATAGTGCACTGTGGAGTATCGGCCGTTTACCTTCATGACCGTGTGGCTGACAGGTTTCTACTAACTGCTGCTGCCTGATACCACAAGAAAGTATCCTACTGCATATCACTAGATCTTCTGGAAAAGAGCAAAATCCAAAATTCAAAGTAAGGTTTCTACTGCATTCTTATTGCTTTGCACTATTGTAAAGTAAAAAATAAAAGTCTAAGTTGAACCATTGTAAGTCAGGGACCATCTGTTTGTACACTATATCACTGAAATCTCAGAAAAACTAGGTAAAATCATTAACTTCTTTTTACAGGAAGGAAACAGGTTAAGAAAGAGGTAAATGACTTGCCTAAGGCTCTCTGGTATGTTAGTGGCAGAGCAGGGGACAAGTGGCTCTTCGCTCTACCTAACTTTCCCTATAAATCCTTCCTTCTAGAAGGCCCTATAACCCTCACCTGCCATGCTCACCTCCCTTCCCCTACAGACCTCTGAACTTCCCCCCTACAAACCCCTACACACCTGAATTCCTAGCTGAACTATGGGATTCCTCTACCGGGTACCCTGCATGGAGACTGGCACTGAATGGGTGAGTGCCCCACCCCTGCCCATTCACAGACACCTCTGCTGCTTTCATAAACCAGACCAGGAGAGGGTTAAACAACAGTTTTGGCCTTGGGTCAGCCTTGGCACTGGAGAAGCAGGTGGCCCAATGTTTAACCAGATGCTTTGGGGCTTCTGTCAATTTAGTCAAGAACTCAATCCAGCCAGGTCTTCCTAGAATGGAGACCTGGCCCCTCCCACCCTGCTGGCCTCTCCCGCCCTGGGCCCTGGGATTGAAACAAGCTGCAGCTGCTAGGGAGGCCGTACTGGAGAGGGGAGAGGAAGATTACAAAACTGGGGAGTACATGGGTAGAGTAGGAAGAGCCGGGTCCATGCTTTCTCTCAGTCCGGGATTGCTGTGTGGCCTTCCTATCCCAGCCTCAGTATCCCTACCTGAACACAGAGGAGGCTGGTCTGGGTGGTCCCTTCCGATGAGAGTGGGCAAAGGTAAAGGGTCCTCAGACTCCAGAACCCCCTCACGAGGGGTCCCTAGCTTGGGAGGGACTTTCTCCACCAGAGGTGAGGGTGGGTAAATCTTTAACTAGCCAGCCCTGGGCGGGCAGGCCCGAGCCTTTCCGGATGGATGACTGGCTGGGAAGGGGGGATGGGGTGGGGGATGTAGGGTGTGTATAACCAGTCCCAGTGTGGTGAAGGGAGGGTAGTGGGGAGGGAAGAAAGGAACGAGGCTGGGGCAGAGCAAACCCCGTGAGGAAAGCAGGACATGGAGGAACGCGGATCCCCCGATGGGTAAGCAGAGATTCTGGGAGGTTCGAGGAGCCTCTGGGCACAGGGGTGGTTTAACTTGCTTGCTGCCACAGGGATCCCGCGCGGAGTCTGGAGCAGGGGCCTGAGGGGCCGGAAACGCCCATCCAGGTAGTGATCAGGTGGGTGTAGGTTGGCTTGCATGTGCCCGAGAGAGGAAGGGACCGGTGCAGGCATCGGGATGGATCATCCACCCTCCTGTCGGACCCCAGGGTGCGTCCCATGAGCGCCGCTGAGCTGCGTCGAGGGGAACAGAGCGCATTGCACTGCTCAGGAACCAGGACTCTGCAGGTTAGAAATTCCTGCCAACCCCCACCTCCTACCCCCTAAAAAACCTACGGGAGAACACCTCCTCCCTTCCCCCAAGCAGCTTTGTCCAGGCCCCGCCCCCACAGGCCCTGCCCCCTCTCCACGGCCCCCTCCCTCAGGTGAGCCCCCCAGGAGGGGGCCCCGACGTGGCGTTCCGCTTCGGCGCTGTGCTGGACGGGGCGCGCTCGCAGGAGGACGTGTTCCGGACGTGCGGCGTTCGGCGACTTGGGGAGCTGGCGCTGCGAGGGTGAGTGTGGCCCTACGGACGGTCCGCACCCTCACACTGCCGGGACCCCAGGCGCACCGCCGCGCAGACCCAGCTGCACACCCCTGCCGCCCGCAGCTTCTCCTGCACCGTGTTCACCTTTGGCCAGACGGGCTCCGGGAAGACCTACACGCTGACCGGGCCTCCTCCCCAGGTGGGCTGAGCGTAGGAAGAGCCCTCGGGGTCAGGGGTCGGTGCGGAGCCACCCACAGCTCAGACTCCCAGAGGGAATGGTTTTGGGCAGTGCAGGTCAGCGGGGTGTATTTGCAGACAAGGAAACTGAGGGCCAGAAAGGTGAAGGGACTTGCCCAATATGGAGCTCAAATTTTCTCCCTTTCCTGACTAGCTCTCAGAGTGTTATCTGTAAAATGGAACTGAGAGTATGACTGTGAGAATTAAATAAGATGTTATGTAGGAACGGGGCACAATTCCTGGGGCATAGTAACTGAAGGAGCTAGAAAGGGTAATTACTACTGTGGTCGTGTTTCTGCCCCCAGGGAGAGGGGGTGCCCGTACCCCCCAGCCTGGCCGGCATCATGCAGAGGACCTTCGTCTGGCTGTTAGACCGTGTACAGCACCTGGGAGCCCCTGTCACCCTCCATGCCTCCTATCTGGAAATCTACAATGAGCAGGTGGGGACTGAGATGAACAGAAATCACTCAATTGAATGAAGGCCTTGCTTCCCAAGGAGCTGGGATCAAGGGGCAGAATAGGTGTGGGGGCAATTGTCCGTGGTCGGTAAGGTCTGGGGGTGGGTAGAATCAGGGTCCCTTTCCTCACCCTCTACCCTCATCTCCCAGGTTCGAGACTTGCTGAGCCTCGGGTCTCCGCGGCCCCTCCCTGTTCGCTGGAACAAGACCCAGGGCTTTTATGTGGAGCAGCTGCGGGTGGTGGAAATTGGGAGTCTGGGGGCCCTGATGGAACTTCTGCAAATGGGTGCGTGCTACTTCAGGGGAGCTCTGGGGTCCAGGGGAAGCCTGGCCCCCTACTGTTTGCTGACTGCGCTCGGGCTCCTGGCTGGAGCTGTGGATGATCAGAAATGACCCTTGTGGGAGCTAAGAGCCAGCAAAACAATGTTTCAGACACTATTCCACCCTCAGACCTGCTGATTCTGCCTCCCAGACTCTTTCCAGACCCACTCCTCTTTCCAGCCCAGGACCTCTGCCTCAGTCAGAACTACTTTTTCTTTTCTCCCTAGAGATGGCTTTCCCGCTCAAGGCTGCCCCCTTCCAATGGTGTTCTGTGCAGCAAACCACATCCCTCTTCCCCTCCAGACCTTCTGGACCCTTCGGTCAGACCTCTTAGCCTAGCCTGTAGGCCCTCTGTGCCATTCTCTTTCAGTCATCCAATATTTATTGAGCACCCACCGTGTCACAGGCATTGAGGACATTGAGACTCGGGGCTCTGCCCAACACTGCCAGCTGGTCTCTGCTCCCTCTCCCTTCCTCCACACAGCAGCCTGAGGAACTTTTATCAAATGTGCATCTGCCTGATATTCTTATACTCAGTTTTCTCTATCCCCCTCTCACCTGTTTAGGCTAGAGCCCAACTGCATGTCCCATCATTCCCCTTTCCTGCCTCCGTGCCTTTGCACAGGCTGGCCTCTCCCTCACAGGATGCCTTTGACTCTTTTATGTCATTGGTGACCATGTGCTCTTCCTATCAGGTCCAGCTCCTGATGCTTTTCCCTTCCAGGTCTTAGCCGTAGAAGGAGCTCAGCTCACACCCTGAACCAAGCCTCCAGCCGAAGTCATGCCCTGCTCACACTCTATATCAGCCGCCAAACTGTGAGTGCCCCAGCTTGGGGAAGGAGCTGGCCCAGGGCCACTTAGCAAGGGGCCCCCTCTGGGTATGCATAGGAGGTCATTGTGGAAACCAAGTCCCTATCAAGCCCTGATCCTGCCATCCCGGCAGAAGCCTCCTGTGGATCCCGGAGAACACCCTGCTGGTGGGAAGCTATGCTTTGTAGACCTGGCAGGCAGTGAAAAGGTGGCGGCCACTGGATCCCGCGGGGAGCTGATGCTTGAAGCCAACAGCATCAACCGCAGCCTGCTGGCCCTGAGTGAGACCTGGGGCCACATCTGACTTTCTGATTTCCTCCTCCTGCCTGACCTGTAGCTGTCCACAAAGCGCGGGGGTGGGGGGAGGGTAGGAGGGTGGTGGAACCAGAGAACCTATAGTGCATTATTAGGAGCTATAAGCCAGGAGCCACAGGCCTCCTAGCCTCAGCTTGCTGGTGACTCGTGCCTCCCCTCCTAGAACCTTGTTGAGGAATCTAGAAACTCCCTAAGCATGATTCTATTAGCATAAAGGTACAGGCTAACTTGGGAGGTAGATGCACGCAGGTGCAGAGCATGAGCCCTCAGACATTCAAGCTGTCACATGTGCAGTTGTGAAGGCTGAGGCCCAGTGAGGGAGGGGAACTGACCTGCTTTCCCACCTGCCCCCCAGAGGGCCTTCCTCTGCCACGCGCATGGGGAGATCAGGGAGCCCGCTTCATTCAGTCCATCTGTCAGACATTTCCTGAGGCCCTGCTGAGCACCAGGCCCTGTGCTGGGTATTAGGGGTATATGGGGAGATCCATGGTCTGCATGGATCAGCTAGCTGCAGGGCCTTGGGCATGGGGTGTGACCTTGCTGGGCCTCACTCTGCCCACCCAGGTCACTGCATCTCCCTGCTGCTGGACCCACGGCGGAAGCAAAGCCACATCCCCTTTCGAGACAGCAAACTCACCAAGCTGCTGGCAGACTCACTGGGGGGCCACGGGGTCACCCTCATGGTACCTGACGGGGGCTGGTAGGGAGGAGTGGGACCCAAGTGAGGGGCATCTAGAGAACAACACTCAAGGGCATCCTCCCCAGGTGGCCTGCGTGTCCCCCTCAGCTCAGTGCCTCCCTGAGACTCTCAGCACCCTGCGATACGCCAGCCGAGCTCAGCGGGTCACCACTCAGCCACAGGCCCCCAAGGTGAATGGAGAGAGATGTGGGCAGAGGGTCGGCAAGGGCAATGGTTGGGGTCAGCAGTAATTGGAGCCTGAGTTGGTGAAATCTGAGATTGAGTCAGAGTTAAGATTAGAGTTGAAATCCTGATGATGGGGTCATGACCAGGTAGGGTGGGGTCAGGCTCAGGGTTATGGCAGGTCTAAGGTTGGAGTCTGATTTGGTATCATGATTAAGTCTGAGTTGAGTTGGGGTCTGATGTGGAGTTTGGTTTGGGGTCAGAATCTGAACCAGGGTTTAGCCAGAACTGAGTTTTAGGTTGGACTTGGAGCAGGGTCCAACTTAGAGTGGGCCCTCCAGGCATGCAGCTGAGGCCATAGGCACTGATAGTTAGGACAGGGTGCCCCCTCCAGGGGGATGGAGCCTTGTGCCAGGCTGCAAGGCTGCTAAGTGAAGCAGGGGCTGGGTTTTAGGTGTGCAAACCAACCTGGGGATGCACAGGAGGCTACCCCGACGCCCAGAAGCCCTGTGCAGTGCACAGCTTGTCCACCCACACGTGGCAGCTCTGGGCCCTCTTCTCTGCAGTCCCCTGTGGCAAAGCAGGCCACGCACTTGGAGATGGAGATACTGCAGCTCCGGGAGGAGAACCGTCTCCTACGGTCCCAGCTGGGACAGACAGACTGCAAGGGTATGCACTCCCTGGGGTGCGGACAGGATGTGGAGGGGGTCTGGACTCCTGTGAGCCCAGACAGACAGACTTCAAGGGTATGCGCTCCCTGGGGTGCGGACAGGATGTGGAGGGGGTCTGGGCTCCAGTGAGCCCAGCCAGACAGACCTCAAGGGTATGCGCTCCCTGGGGTGCGGACAGGATGTGGGGGGGGGGGTCTGGGCTCCTGTGAGCCCAACCATCTCCCCCTTCTCTGCAGTCTCTGGATCCAGTGGGAGCCGAGTGGCCTGGGCCCAGCGGAACCTGTACGGGATGCTCCGGGAGTTCATGCTGGAGAATGAGAGGCTCAGGTAGGGACCAGCCAGGGGCCCAGTGCCCACCCCTCACTGCTGGGCTGCCTCTGCTGCGCTGCCCCTCCCTGGTCCCCGACTCCCTCCTGGCCCCACGGCTGGCTGGGGCTCATACTACACTGCAGTGAGGAGCTGACTGGTGCCCCCCGCCAGCCCTGTTTCCTGTGATCTTCCTGGGGCCTCTCCTTCCCAGGAAGGAAAAGAGCCAGCTGCAGAGCAGCCGGGATGTGGCCCGGGATGAGCAGCGCGTCCTGGCCCAGCAGGTCCACGAGCTGGAGCGGTGAGCACGGCCCCCGCCCAGGGACAGGCCTCGGGACGGACGGCAGGTGGGAAAGGGGTAGCTTGATGGAACGGTTAAGAGCCTGATCTCTGGATCCAGACCACCGGGGTTCAAATTCCAGCTCTGTCACCTACTAGCTGTGTGGCCTTCGGTGAGCCATGTAACCTCTCTCTGCCTGGGTTTCTCATCTGTAAAATGGGATGATACAGTGCCTACCTTACAGGGTTGTTTTAAATATTGGGGCAAATGAGTTCATTTGTAAAGCATTACAGATGGTGCCTGGCATGCGGTCAGTGCGCCAGGGTGTTTGTTAAAATGGGGACGTGGGGCCAGTTTGGTGGTAGGGCTAAGGGCTGCATGCACTGACTCCACTGCTCTTTCTCTTTATTTTTGTATTTTTCTGAAATGAGAAGCAGGGAGGCAGAGAGACAGACTCCTGCATGTGCCCGACCGGGATCCACCCCGCATGCCCACTAGGGGGCAATGCTCTGCCCATCTGGGGCATTGCTTCATTGCAACCGGAGCTATTCTAGCGCCTGAGGCGGAGGCCATGGAACCATCCTCAGCGCTCAGGCCAACTTTGCTCCATTGAAGCCATGGCTGCAGGAGGGGAAGAGAGAGACAGAGAGAAGGGAAAAGGGGAAGGGTGGAGAAGCAGATGGGCACTTCTCCTGTGTGCCCTGGCTGGGAATCGAACCCAGGACTTCCACATGCCAGGCCGATGCTGTACCACTGAGCCAACCTGCCAGGGCCCCACTGTTCTTTCTAACCATTCTTTCTAGGCGCCTC
This sequence comes from Rhynchonycteris naso, assembly GCA_037038555.1. Classification (NCBI taxonomy): domain Eukaryota; kingdom Metazoa; phylum Chordata; class Mammalia; order Chiroptera; family Emballonuridae; genus Rhynchonycteris; species Rhynchonycteris naso. Next base: position 19,612,117 of record CM072996.1, read on the forward strand.
TTCTCTGCCTGCTACCTTCACCAGTCTAGCCTTAGCCCAGCCCCACCATGTCCCTGTGTGATGCTGACAGCTCCCTCCTGCCATGTGAGTCTCTACCCAGCCTAAAGGGGGGAAGCAGGGTTGACAGGGAACCTCTGACATGCCTTCTTGCAGACCCTGCCACCCCTCTGCTCCTGCCCCTGCTGCCTCCTGTGCCCCTTGTGCCGAGCACCGCGAGCCCACTGGGCCTGCCCACGGAGGGAGCTCCACCTGCCCCAGGTAGGAAAGGCCAGGGCAGAGGTGAGGGAAGTCTATTAGAACTGGAGACCTTGAGCTAGGGGTCAGTCCAGGAGGCTCCAGAGCTCTAGGGCCACCAGGGTACCAGGCTGGGTCATGGGGCACGGGGCTGGCTTTTGGGTCCTGCCCAGGGTTCAGAATCGCTGTTTACTTTGGCACCCACTCATCATGATCCTGCCTTCTTTTCGGAACTCACTCTGCCATTTGCTTATTCGTTCATTCACTGACACAGTACTGTACTCAGTTCTGCATTTGCTTATTCATGTGTTCACTCACTAGCTCACTGACACATGAGCTAGTCTCTTTGCTTTGTATCAGCCTCTGTTCTGGGCACTGATGATTCAGGTATAGACCAGACATGGTTCCTGCACTCAGAGAGTATGTTACAAGGGCCACCCACTGCCCACAGAAGTGACCAAGTTCCCTTCCTTTATGCCCATCTGACATTCTTGGTGCCCGTGGGGCAGGTGGGGCAGGAATGGTGGTGTCATGGTCAGCACCAGGGAAGTGGGGCAGAGAGGCAGGGCTGCGGTCACTCAGTGTCAAATCTGGCCTTTCCTGCAGGTGTTTGGCCCTAAGGCCCCAGATGATGTGCCCCTGTCTGCTCGGCCCCCACCCTGGGCACCCCCATGCAGCCCGAGCTCAGCCAAGTGCCCAAGAGAAAGGTGGACCCAGCCCTGGGGCACTGGGGTGGGGGAGGAGGAAGCCTGGGAACTTGAAGGCTCACCTCCCACCGTCCAACTCACCCTGGCCCAGGAGTCACAGCGACTGGACTCAGACCCAAGTGCTGGCAGAGATATTTACCGAGGACAAGGTGGTACCTTCTGCACCTCCCCTGCCCGTGGGGCCTCCAGACACGTCGCCAGTGCTGAGAGGTGAAGCAGGGAAAGAGGAGAGCCCCTGGTGTTTTCTGTGATCTTAGGCTAGAACCCACTCTCTCCAGACCTTAGTCTTTCCATATCTGAAATGGGGTACATATTGAGAGGCCATTTCCAAGGCCTTTCTAATTTCCAAACTTGGAATTCTCTTCCTAGGGCCACCATCACCCCCAGAGGTATACCAGAGCCCTTGGTGTACGCAAGGGGGGCAGGGGTGGTGGGTACCCTTGAGGGTTCCCTGGAGCATGTAGGGACCTGATGAACCCAGAGATGCACAGGCCTCGAGTTTCACCACGCCCCTCAGGTGTGGCCACGGTTCCAAACCTGGCCCGGAGACTAGAGGCCCTCCGAGACCAGATCGGCAGCTCCCTGCGACGTGGCCGCAGCCAGCCACCCCCCAGTGAAAGCACACGGAGCCCTAGCCGAGTCCTCCCTCCCTGCTGAAGGCACAGTGGAAACCCAGGAGACCACGTGGGACCTCGGGCTGGGCTCTTTGCTCTGGGGCTTCAGTCTCCCCATCTACTAAATGGGCATAGCAGCTGCCAGTCCATTCTGCAGCCGGCCTGGACTAGGACAGTTCCAGGGGGCTAGGAGGTGAAGGCTACAGGGCAATTGGGGGAGCAAAGGGGAGGGTACCACCCCAGACTATGAGAAATGAGCCTGGGTTCAGGAGAAACCAGGCAGCAGGTGATGAAATATATATCCCAATAAAGAGGTCTAAGCTCCACGTCTGGTTGGTCCTGTCCTTTGGGTAGTCACTCATTGCCCATGGGGACATCCCAGAGGGAAGGGGTTCTCCGTGGAGTCTGAGGATAAAGAGGCAAGGATTCTTAGCAGAAGTGTGTGTCCCCTTCTGATCAGGAATGTTCTAGGTTCCCATCTCCTTTCACGTATTACATGCATTTTAATTGAGCAACTATTATACAATCACTGGGACAACATGGGGAAATTGAATGTTGAGCACCTCCAGGAAGGAAATCGATTTGTTCTGGAGCTAGGGCAGGTGGTGGACTGAGGGGCTTGCCCCTCTGTGCTGGCTGCGTGTGGCCTGGTGCCAGTAGGATTATGAGCCCCAAGTTCTGATGCAACAGACTTGCTCTGAGACCCCGGGCAAGCCCTGCACCCTCCCTAGACCAGTGTCTGGGTCTGGTTCTAGTCAGTTAGTGGGCGACATGGCTCCCTGTCCTGCTGAGCTCTAGTGATGGTCAGGGAGGTGAGCAATCTCATGATTCTTGGTAAAGTGCCCCGTAGCTTTACAGTCGGGGAAGGCAAGATGTGACATGAGAGATGGAGGCGCTGTGGGAGGGCCTCATCACAAAGAGCCCGAGGCTAACCTGACTGCCCCCCTTTGTAGAGCTGGGCTTGTCCTGAGGGCCAAGGGGAGCCACAGAGGGGCCTGGAGGTGTCACCAGCGTAGATTTGCCTTTAGGTCACACTAGTCACTGTGGCAGGTGGATGGATTGGTGAGGGTGAGCTAGAGACAGGGGGACTGGTAAAATGACCAGGGCAGGGACATGCTGGAACTCCTCAACCAGAAGTCCCTGAGCCAGGCCTCAGGTTGTAATTCCCTGAGACCTGGACCCTGGGTTCCAGCGAGACCCTAAACAGGCCCAGCCTCAGTCACAGGCGTGGGGAGCACTACGGAGCAGCGGGCCTAGGCCGGGGTTCGCTGGTGAGGTGCGGGGGCCTGGGGATGCCCGTGGGGAGGGGTCCAAGTCGTCAATGGAATGGTGCTCAAACTTGCCCATAGGCCTGGCCCAAGGAAATCCAGTCCCGTTGCTCCCACCCCGCTGCCCAGGCAAGACCAGGCAGGAACAGACCCAGTGTTCTCCTACCCGCCACGCTCAAACAGCCCTGGACAAGCTCCCTAATCATGCCCTCCTATCCCTAGAGGATGAGGACCCATCATGGGTAAAAGCAAGGTGCCTCATGGCTACACTTGAGCATGCTGTGTGACTTAGGGCAGGCTACTTGACCTCTCTGAACCTTCCTCACTGTAGGGCCTCTTGACTAAGTCTCTGCAGGTTTGGCCCCTGAAATGAACCAGCAGGGTCGGCCCACATTGAAGCCCCCCAGCGGCCAGGAAGTGAAAGACAAGACTTGTGAAAGCATTTGGGGTGTTCAACAGTGGTGACTGAGGATGGCCAGTGGCCATGGAGGCAGAGCCCAGGGATGTGGGGTCACGGGAGACACCATGGGCACCTGGGCCAGATAGAGGTCGTTGTGGTGAAGTCCACAGACTGAGCCACACAAGTTCAAATCCTGGTGCTATCACTTATCCGCGAGTGATCCTGGGCAGGTGACTTAACGACCGTGAACCTGAGTGGCTTCATCTGCAGAATAGACATGATAACAGTACCCCCTCACGGGATGGTCGTGGGGATTAAATCCACTGCCGCAAGAGAGCATGAGGCTTTGCCTGTTGCAGACAAGTTAGCCGAAAGCAACTTGTAGTCAACACAACAATTCGATGGAATTGACTGTCTGGGTTTAAAAAGATAATAATTGGCCTGACCTGTGGTGGCACAGTGGATAAAGCGTCGATCTGGGAACACTGAGGTTGCCAGTTCGAAGCACTGCACTGGTCTGGTCAAGACACATGTGGGAGTTGATGCTTCCAGCTCCTCCTCCCTTTCTCTCTCTCTCTCTCTCTCTCTCTCTCTCTCTAAAATGAGATAAAATAAAAAGAAATTAATATTAAAAAGATAATAATTCAACAAATATACTGCTCACAAAAATTAGGGGATATTTCAAAGTGACCATGAAGCGATAAAATAGCCCCTAATTTTTGTGAGCAGTATATTTAGGGAGGACCCACTTTGGGCCAGCATTGAACAAAGCACAAGAATCCTTTCCCTCGTGGAACACAGACAAAATGCAAGAAAATGGGCAAAATACGTGGGAAGTCAGTGATAAATGTCATGGAGCAAAAGAGAGGGGGGAGGTCCATCTGCCAGGGCGGGAGCAGTTGTGATTGGGGACAGGAGAGGTCTCACGTAGGTGACCTTTGTGCAGAGACCTGGAGGAGGGAAGAAGGGTGAGCTTGACTCATTGCTGTAAAGTCCCTTTTTCTACTCTAGGTAATACTGATGTCACACCAGCTTGGGGGGCTCGCCAGGTTTGAGCCTGGGCTCCTGCCCTGCCCAGAGCCCTTATCCCATTCCCTGTGGCCATGCTTGCTGGGAGGTCCCCACCCTCAGGCGGGGGAGGCTCCTGGCACCGAGCGTGAGACTTTCCTCAGCTGCCCTGGGAGGATGGACAGGGACCACCCAGGGGGACCCTGGCTGTTGCTAGTTCATTTGTGTCGGGATGACTCCCTCTCCGGCAGGAGCCAGCCACGATTCTCCAGTTCCCGGGTTCAGCTCTGCCAAAGCCCCGCTTACTTCCTCAGACTTAAGGGGATAAGTCTCCACTACCCCTCATCTCATAAGCCACAGTCCTCACTCTAGAACTGCCACTTGTCCAGAATCCCTAGACATTAGAGAAATTCCATAGCACCTAGTACTGTATCCAGACTTCAAACCCAGTGGTCCTTACTGAGAACCTGTAAATTGCAGGAAATTTCTGAAACCCTGGACACTCTAGGCCTTCCTCAGAACGCTGGCATTTGGGGCCAGTTTTTTGGCCCCATGAAGTAAGATAGTAGTTCTCCAGGACAGTCAAATTTAGGAGATGGAATCTGGTACCTCAGAACATTAGAATTGGGGGTAGCTCTTGGAAATCCCGAAACACTGTAGGGATTTCCTAAAAGATCTCTCTGAAATTTTACAACATTGTATAGAAGTTGGGAGGAATTCTCTGGAGTCTCTGGCTGGGTGGGGGTGGGGATGTTCACCAGAGCTCAGAGGGACATCCAAAAATTTTTAGAAGGCTGGCCAACCTAGAATATGACTGAGATGTCTAGAACCCTGTTTGAGTTCTCCAGATCCTTGGGGACCCCAACTTCTAGCCCAGGCAGGATGGGTTATAGGACTGCACATGCTTCAGGCAGAGCACTCCTGTGGATACTTGTGTTTAAAAGGCTATGAGGTCTCATCCGGGCAACCAGCCCCAGGCAGACTCCCAAGAGGTGAGTCCACGTGAGAGTGTGTGAAGAGCCTCCTCCTACTGCCAAGAACATCCTGCCCTCATCTCTCTGTCTGCTTTGGCCACACCAACCTTCTCTCACAACCCAGACGGGCCCAGCTTTCTCTCCCTCAGGGTCTTTCTTCCCTTTGCCTAATGACAGATTTGCCCCCAGTTTCTATTTATTTAATGTTATATACAACAGGTTCATTTCAGCCACTTTGAAGGATATTTTGGGTCTTCTTGGATGACATTTTCCATTTCTGTTCTCTTGTCAAGCTTCGAAAGACTCGTCTTCCGCCTGACCTGTGGTGGCGCAGTGGATAAAGTGTCGACCTGGGAACACTGAGGTCGCCAGTTCAAAACCCTGCACTGGTCTGGTCAAGGCACATATGGGAGTTGATGCTTCCAGCTCCTCCCCCCTTTCTCTCTTTCTCTCTCTCTCTCTCTCTCTCTCTCTCTCTCTCTCTCTCTCTCTCTCTCTGTGTCTCCTCTCTAAAATGAATAAAATAAAAATAAAACTTAGAAAGACTCGTCTTCCTTTACCGTAAGCAAACGAACAGGTGGGGCAAGTGGGGCAGGTCGGGACGGTCCTGCTACGAAGTGAGGAGCAGCAGCTCCTGGAACTTGTAGACGGCTGGTGCTGTTGGTTGGGACCAGGACTGGCATCAGGGACCTGGGTTGTAAGCATGCTGCAACATACCTACTGTGTGAGCCAGACCCGCGCCCTGACCGTCACGGACATCTATGTTGGATGGCCATCAAGGAAGACCTTGGGAAGTTGGCCAGAGGTGTCTTCCTCAAGAGCCTTCATTCACCTCATGGCTCAGATCACGCTATCTCTCCCCCATGACACATTTTCTAAGCCCCTACTGGAAGTCTGGGCCTGAACAACTGGGCAGGGGACACTGGCTGACCTGTTCCCAGGGAGCTTCCAGACAGTTAGGGGAAAGGGATGATAAAAGTGACAATTGCTATCAGTGGAATAAATAACAATTAGCAAGAATTGTTCCCAGTACTTGCCATATGTTAACTCGTTCATTTCTCATAACAACTCTGTGAAGTACATACTATTATTATTCTCATGTTGCAGAGAGGAAACCAAGGGAAGAAGAGGTTCAGGAACTTTCCAGGGTCATGCAGCTAGTTGGGGGCAGGAGTGGGTATGTATTCAGGTGATCGGGCTCCTGAATGCGTGTTCTCAACCACCATGCCACGTGCATCCTATAGGACCCCAGCAGAAGGACAAATACAGGAGCAGTTTCTGTCCAACTCAGGAACCTCTGAGCACATGGGGCAGTCTCCCTGTAAAGGCTGGTCTCCATCGAAGCCCAGCACAGCCCAGCAAGGCCCGATTATGCCGAGGTCTATGACGAGGCAGAAGAGGGACTGCCCAAGGTCTTTTCCCTCCATGGAGGAACCTTCAACCACCCTGAAGATAAAGGAATTCTTTACAGACTAGCCAATGAAGCAGGATTCTGGGAAACCTGGGATGGAACCAAGAGAATTAGAAATGAACGCCTAAAGTCTAGCCTTTGTGTGGTGGACAGCCCTGGGCGAAGAACGGGGTGGTCTCCAGGCTATGGAACCTTGGGCGCACCCACTTCCTGTGCCTCAGTCTTTCCACATGCAGCAGGGGGAGACGGGGCAGGTAGTTAAGGTCTCTGAACCTTAGTCTCTCCTCTGTAAAGTGGGAATAAGGTTGGTTTACCCTGCAGGAAGTTCATAAGCACCCATCGGGGATGATGCGAGGATTGCGAGAGTGGGTCCATATAAACTGCACGCGGTCAGTGCTAACTAAATGCTAGTCGCTATTACTATCTTTGTTACTAATGGAATCTCCCAGCACAAACATTCTGCTATTCTTGTGCTCACAGGAGAGGAACTGCATTCGTGGCTGGACTCTGGTTATAAAGACTCATAAACTTGTTGACATCCAGCTCTGCCAGCTCCTTCCTACAAGGATTCTTCCAGGGAGAGAAGTGGCCATTCAGGACTTCACTCAATGATAGAGCCAGGGACAGGTTCCTGCTGCCCGTGCAGGGAAGCTGATTGGGAGACATTCATTTGTCCTCACTGAAGGAAGGCTGGTGGGACTTCCCAAAGAGTCTAGCTTGCCTTGTGGTTTCAGAAAAGAGCTATTTTCGTCCCTCTAAGGACATTGGGTGACGTCAACTGGGTCAACCAGGAGCCCAGCCGGCACCTGGAAGACCTGCTTGAATAGACAGATAAGATTAGGGGGGAAGAGCAGGAAATGCGTGTCCTCTTCCTGGATGCAGACAGGACTTTGGAAGTTTATGCCTTGGGGAGCCCTTTCTTCAGGGGCACAAAGGGAACCAGGCCCTGGGTCATAGGCTTTGTCCCCAGGGCAGCCAGAACTCAAGGACACTCAGCTCCAAAGAGGGTCACTATTTGTTTCTCCTAACTAAGCGGCCCCCCTTCTCTCATAAAAAGGAAGCTAACTTGACAACATCTAAGGGCACCTCCCACCCAGGGTACCCCTACCCAGGGCTACTAGCATTCACGATTTGCTAGGCTCTCTCCAAAGAGCAAGAACATGACGCCTGACCAGGCGGTGGTGCAGCAGATGAAGCATCGGACTGGGATGTGGAGGACCCAGGTTCGAGACCCCGAGGTCACCAGCTTGAGCGCAGGCCCATCTGGCTTGAGTGGAGGCTCGCCGGCTTGGACCCAGGGTCGCTGGCTCGAGCAAGGGGTTACTTCAGCAAGGGGTTTCTCGGTCTGCTGATGGCCCGCGGTCAAGGCACATATGATAAAGCAATCAATGAACAACTAAGATGTTGCAACGAAAAACTGATGATTGATGCTTCTCATTTCTCTCCATTCCCGTCTGTATGTCCCTACCTATCCCTCTCTCTGACTCTCTCTGTCTCTGTAAAAAAAAAAAAAAAAAAGAACATGACATGTTTCTCATCATCTAATTTTTCCACACTACTGTGAGCTCTTTTTAACCCCATTTAACAGAGGAAAAGGCTCAGATTCAGAACAGTAGAGTAACTTAGTTAAGATTAAACAGGCAGCAAAGGGTCACGGTGATGACTAGAAACCAGGTCTGTCTGTGTGCAAAGTGCAGCTGCTTAACCAGCACTATGTCAGATGGAGCCCTGGGAATCCTCCCAGATACAAAGACTAATTTAAAATTGGTGACACAAGGAAAAGCCACCACAGAGCAAGGGTTCTTCACTTTTTAAGTTGTGTCATTCATTGCATCAGTCCCTCATTCCTGTATCATTTTTCAAGGACATAGGGTGGATTTCACCCTCCCAGACTCCCTCAACTATCCTCTAGTTGGGTGGTCCTTATTGCAGTCTGACCTCACAGTTCTAAGTAAGTCAGTTAGCATGTGTTCAGTGAGCACCTACTAAGTGCCCAGTACAATGCTGGGCCCTGAAGGGGAAGAGGAGGGTCAGGTTTCAGTGTGGTAGGCACTGAGCAAGCTCGGGGCTGGGGAAGGGACAGCCAGACTCACACAAGCCAGACTCCAGCTCGGAGGAGTCCAGTGAAGGGAAACAGCCCACCCTCTGCTCCAGGTCACGGCCCACGGACCTGCTGTTTATCAAGGACAGGGTCTGGAAGGTCAGCAGAGAGACTTGGGCATCAGGGAGACAGAGCAGGGTTTGGATTCCTACTCACCGGCTGGGTACCCTTTGGCACTGGATCCATCTGATCTCTCAGCCTCAGTTTCCCCATCTGCAAAATGTGGCTACATTGTAGTAAAATGATAGCACCTTAAGGGGAGGATTCAGTGAGACGGGCTTGTGGAGTTCTCAGCACAAGGCCTGGCACTTCCCACACTGTAGGACCCTTCATCAGGTGATTATTCAGGTTACAGTCACCTATGGTCTAGAACAGCTGTATCCAATTCTGGCTCACCAGGAGGATCTCCCCACCAACTCTTTTTAAAGGGGCCCCACCTAAGCATTCAGCTTTGTAGCTGTGGTGGGGATGGGCAGGGTAAAATCTGGATGTTTTACACTCACCATTTTAAGAAGGCTCCAGTGACAAGTTCTTTGGTCAGAACAATTCTGTGACTTTTGCCTTAGCCTCTAGCTAGCTCCTGGTCCAAGACTAGCGATCTGTCAGCAAACCCGCGTTCTTTCTAGAAGTCCTCTTCTGCCCTCTAGTGGACATGGGGTGCTCGCGCCTTTCTGCAGTTTGTATGAGGCTGGCAGGGCACCGCAAGCTGTGCTGAGTGCCTGAGATGACAGCGGTCCCTCCAGTGTATACACTTGGGGAGCACTTTCACAAATGTCCCTCATTTGGTTCTTACTTAAGCCCTGGGAAGTGAATTATTATTACCCTCGTTTGGAGGTCTAGACGAGGAAGGCGGGGTCAGGGAGGGAAGGACTGCCCCACGGTCACCCAGCAAGTTACAAGAACTGGGACCCAAGTCTGAGTGGCCTAGTTTTTTGGAACACGGGTGAGGAATGCGTAACAAAACCTAGACATCGCGGGGCAGTGAGACATCTTCTGTCCCTTTGCACAGAGTCCTGGGTGCTGCTCACCTCCAGCTTTGCTATGAATGGACAGGTTTTGGTTCCAAGTCCAAGGGAGCTGGGCGGGGTCAGGCCCCTCATCACAGGGAAAGGTGCCACCCCGCTATCTCCTTCCGCCATTAGCAGAGGAAGGCTTGAACCTTGACCACACCATGTGGCCTGAGTTCTGTCCAATGTCCTTGATGTCCCTTGCTGGTCCAGTCACCAGGTCCCAGTGGCCCAGCTTCGTCCTTCTCTCTGGAAAAATCCCCCAGGGAGTTGCTTTCTTGGGCCTCCCCATTGATTAATGGGCCTCCCATTGATCTCTCCTGTTTGTGAATCTGAATGGCCACTCCCTCTGAAAACCTGCACTCCCTATATGGAGCAAACCCCTTGACCTGACACCACAATCCTAACCACTAGGCTTCCGCCACGCCCACAACCTCATCTTGCCACGCCCCTCTGTCCCCTCAAGCGCCAGACTTGTTTTTCTTGGTTTGTTTTGGTTTTTGTATTACAAATGCATTTTTCTCTCTCTCTCTCCCTCTTTCTCCTCTAAGCCTTTGTAGTTGCTGTTCCTTCTGTCTGGAATACCCTCTCCCCGCACAGGCACGGTGCACTGCTGTCTGGCTAACTCCCACGCATCAGGTTAGCTTCCCTTCCCCCCACCTGGGCTTCCCCCATCACTGCAGTTCGCCATCCCGTCTCAGTCTCATGGAGCTCTGAGAGTCCTTTCCTGTTCCCCATCCAGTCCTCGCCCCCAGACACCCGCTGTGTGTTTGATGAATGAATGAATGAATGAATGGACAAATGAATACGTGTGGGGGGGGGGGAGTGGTGGAGTTGGAAGTCAGGCTGATCTGGTCCCCAGCTCGGCCACAAGCCCGATGACCTCGAACAATTCCCATTCCCTTTCTGAGCTTGTGTTTTCACCTGAAAATGCGGCCTCTCTTTCCCATTGCTCAGGGCACCTCTCACCTCTGGGGCTGAGGCCTCCTACATGGGGCAGGCCCTTCCCATCCCCTTGAAATGGTTCCAGACCCTGGCCAGTTTCTGTGGACTCTTAGATCCCTGGACAGCCTAGGAAGGAGGGCAGGGGCCCCAGAGCCTCCACCCCCCACCCCCACGCAATGGCCAGAGAGGGAAGAGGGGTCAGCACCTCCTGACCACTGCCAGCCATGCATCTTTGCATCCTGGGTTAATTTTTAAAAAGCAGCTCAAAGTCCAGAGGGCCTTGGCAGCATTTTCTCCCTCTGTTTGTGCTGGTTAATAATCTCGAGAGACAGCAAACATCCCTGGAGGCAAGAGAAGAAATCAATATCCTGGCCGGGCCTCTGGCCTCTCCCCTCCCCCAGGATAGGCCCAGTACTTGAATAAGCAGCCCACCCAATCCCGCATTCTTCTTCACTCCGTGTGCCTTGGGCTTCCCATGAGCCAGTGGGGTTGACAGTCCTGATAATGCAGACGCACTGTGCAGATCAGAGGAGCCATTGTGGTCTGCTGGAGGCAAACTTAATAGGGCACCCTGTTCCAATGATTAACGACTCACTGTTTTTTCGTTCTTGTACCAGGCTTGGTTTCTCCAAAGACAGACACACCCTGAGTCTATCACACAGGTAAGACAATGTCACACACATTAGCAGACAGAACAGGGGCTGTCATCGCCCAGATGAGGAAAGTGGGCTTCAGAGATGGAAAGGCACCCCAAAGTCACACAGCACAGGAAGCCAGGGCTTCCGGCTCCCGCTTCTCCACACTCCTCTTGAGTCAGACAGCCTCCTTACCTCCACCAACAACCAAGCCTTAGAAGACTTTGTGAACACTGGGAAGACAATTGCCCCCAAAAGACAAGCCGACACAACTGCTAGGATTAAATTTGTAACATGGCTTTGAGCTTCCTGGCAGCCAAAGCAAAAAGACACCATCAGGAGCCAAGCTGTCCATGTTGGAGCAGAGAAAGCACATTCATTTAAGATGACTAGAGAAACCCTGTTTGTGATACTGGTGAATGACAAATGTGTTGGGTGGCTCTCCCAGAAGGGACATGACGTACCCTTTGTTGGTGCCCCTATGTGTGTATGTGTTTGGGGGGCTCTGGATTCTCACAAGAGCAGGCGTCCTGCTTAAGGAACCATCTGTCTGAAGGGGTCATTCCCAGCTGTGCAGAAGGGAGACTGCTGTGTTTGTGGAATGTTCCATGCCCAGTTCAAGACAGCAGCTCTGAGCCCAGGAGAAGAGCACTTCACACAGGGAGCCTGAAGTGTCCCTGGCTAGAGTGCGAGCTTTGCAGACAAACAGACCTAGGTTTTACAGTTTTTTCCATTCAAATTTAAAATTTTTAATGAATACTGTATTGTTTCCTAAGGCTGTCATTAACAAAATGCCACAGATCAGGGCAGGGGGTTGGGGGCTCAACACAGCATAAAGTTATTCTCTCCCAGTTCTGGTTAGAAGTCTGACCCCAAGTTGTCAGCAGGGCCATGTCTGTCCTGAAGATTCTAGGGAAGAATCCTCCCCTCTTGCTAGCGTCTGGTGGCTGCCGGCAGTGCTTGGCCTTGCCTGTCATTGCCTCATCCCCATCTCTGCCTCCATCTTCACGTGACCGTCTTCCCGTGTGTCTGAGTCTCTGCCTAAAGCTTCCTCCCCCTGCTCTTAGGAAAACACCAGTCATTGGATTTAGGGTCCACCCTCATCCAGGACGATGTCCCCTTAATTAGTTACCTCCAAAAATAAGGTCACATGGTGGGGTTCCGGGTGCGCGTGAATCTGTGGGCTGCTATTCACCCCGCTTCAAGCATATGCAGCTATGACTGTGTTGGCTACTGTCCTCGCACTTCACAGCGTTAACTCCTTTAGTCCTCACAGCAGTGCTATGTCCCTGGGACTATTATTATCCCCATTTCTAGATGAGAAAACTGCAAGGCACAGAGAGGCAAAGTCACTTGTTCAAGGCAACACAGCAGATGAATCATACAGAAGGCAGTCGGGCTTCTCAGTCCATGCTCGCACCATCAAATTCTGCCCCTCACAGCAACGCCGCTCACCAGCTGTGAGACCCTGGGCAAGTCACTTGCCTCCTGGAGACTCAAATTCCGTGTCTGTGGGGGAAAATAGCCCCTAGTTTACGCGGTGGTTGTGGGGATTGGCTGTAGTCCCCAGGAAAATGCTGGAACAGAGCAGGTGCTCAGGGAACAGAAGCTGTTATCTTCATCATCATCGACATCATTGTTATTCTACTGTGATTGCTGGGGCTATGGAAAACCAGAGGAGGGAGAAGGAATGTTGGGGACAGGATGTCACAGACTTCCCTGTGGTCCGTGATAAGTCACTTGCTCTCCCTGGGCCTCAGTTTTCTCATGTGAGAAACGGGTCCTATCAGGATCCCCCTCCTAACTCACGGGAGTGTGAAGTCGAGATGGAATGACCCAGCAGGAAAGGTCAGGGCTACCTGTGTCTTCTATCACATGCCCCTGTGACATGTGGCGAACCTCTGGGGAAGCCTTTCTGGGGGGAAGCCCAACCGGGGCTACATCCGAGCCCTGTTGTGTTTGGCAATGTCTCCTCTAAAATAGACACTCTGGCCTCTTTGGACCACTGACATGAGCCAAGGCCCTCCGAGGGATCGATCGGACCTGGCCTTGGGGCCCTGATTGGTCCTGGCTGAGCAGGGCAAACAGCAGGCTCACTCACAAGCCACAGACCCCCTCCCCAGCCTCAGTTTGCAGCTGCCTCACGCAGGAGCTTCTCTGTCCCAGAACTGAGCCCGCAAGTGACCCCCCGGGTAGTGGAGCCAGAGCCATGGGGAGTCTTGGGGCCCTGCTTCTGCTGACCACCTGCCTGGTGGTGAGGGCCAACCCTGTGCCAACAGTGCCCGACGACATCCAAGTGCAGGAGAACTTCGACCTCTCTCGGGTAAGGCTGGCCTCTCTGGCGGTGATGGTGGTGTCCGAGCAGCTGGGCCTCACTGGGGGGGGCGCATGTCGTGCCTGCCTCGGGGTCTCATTCTCCCCATCTGGAACTCCAAGGCTGGGTCCCCAAAAGTTTTTCCTGCTCAGACAGTCTGGGATTTGTTAACGCGACAACTCTGCCCCTGCTATTCTGTGGGACTCTTTCTCACATCCTGAATCGAATGCCCTCACATTCAAACGTGTCCTCTCAGTTTCCAAGGGGAATTTGTGCTTCAATTAGAACCACCTTGGAGAAGGCTTTGGGCTGACCGCTGCCCCGGCATCCCCCACCATGCCTCGCTTTTCAGGACTCTTCCTGCCCACCCCACCCCAGTCCTCACCCTTTAACCACTCACCACATCCCACAGCATGTTAGCCTGTCCTGGGTCCTCTGCCCTCACAGGCCTGGGGTGGCCCAGGGCGGGCATGTGAGGTGTGGGGAGAAGAGAAGCAGGTCAAGGATCGGGGCTGGTGGGAATTAGAGGCCTGGGCAGGGTGCTGTGTGCAGGGATCCCTGGGGCTCTCCAGGCCCAGCTCTGCCCAGATCACTGGCTACCTAGGGCTCAGTCTCCACATGAGTCGGAAGACCTCTTAGACCCCCTAGCTATGGCGTCGTGTGGGTTTTATTTACTTTTAGGGACCAGGAAGTGTCGTGGGTGGAGGGGTGTGAGGAGCAGGGCCCTGAGGTGCTGTGGGATGGAGAAGGGCCAGAGATCTCAGTGGCCCTCTGCAGGGATGTGAGGGTTCTCTCAGCTCTCTGGTGTGCTGTCAGGAGAAAGAGGGTGCAGGCTTGTCCTGCCTCAGCTCAAGGGAAGGAGCCACTTTCTAACGTGGAGCCCAGGCTGGGCTGCTTGCGACCTGTCCCCTGATTCCGGCTCTTGAAGTACCAGGTTTTGGACCGCACCCAAGTGAACATCACAGACCTCAGATCACAATAAAGTAAGGCCCTCTGCCAGGAACCCCACCTGAACATCTCCTTCTAAGCTTGCCACATGCCTGAATTCCACCATCAGGGCCCCAGCCTCCCTGGAAGCCATGTGGCCTCCCATTAGCAAAAAGATGTTATCACTTAAAAGGATTAGTCCTTCAGAGAAGGGCGGGGAGCAGACGCCCTCCAAGTCTTCGAGGTCTGAGGCAAACCCAGACCCTCAGTATTGTGGCTGTCCCCTAGTTCTACGGAAAATGGTTCCACGTGGCCATAGGCTCCACCTGCCCGTGGCTGGCGAGGATCAAGGACAGGCTGACCATGAGCACGCTGCTGCTGAGGGAGGGAGCGACGGAGAGGCAGATCAGCATGACCAGCACCCGGTGGCGGTGAGCTTGGGGATGGGGTGGGAGGGATGAGAGGGACTAGGGTCCACCAGCACAGCGCCCTGGCTTCAGTCACCACCACGTCCTGGAAAATTACCTCTCCTTCCAGCCAGGCCTTGGCCTCTGAGCGAGATCCGAGATCCGTCTGCTGTGTTCCACCACTAGGGAGTCCTTTCTAAATTTTTATTTTATTTTATTTTATTTTTTTCAGAGTCAGAGAGAGGGATAGATAGGGACAGACAGACAGGAATGGAGAGAGGTGAGAAGGATCAATCATTAGTTTTTCGTTGCCGTTGTGACACCTTAGTTGTTCATTGATTGCTTTCTCACATGTGCCTTGACCGCAGGCCTTCAGCAGACCAAGCCACCCCTTGCTGGAGCCAGCGACCTTGGGTCCAAGCTGGCGAGCTTTTTGCTCAAGCCAGATGGGCCCGCGCTCAAGCTGGCTACCTCGGGGTCTTGAACCTGGGTCTTCCGCATCCCAGTCCGACGCTCTATCCACTGCGCCACCGCCTGGTCAGGCTAGGGGGTCCTTTCTAATCGTCCCCTCTGCACCTCAGGGGCAGTGCCTCCAACACTAGGCATATTTTTCGATCAGCTCTTACTCCTGGGCATCTCTTTGCCCAGTAAGGGCACTTCTACCCACCAGGGACCCAACCCGGACAGCTGGGCAGAAGAGGGATGGCTACACTCTTCTCTTGCTGCCCCAGACCATTCAATCCACAGCAAGCCCTGCCCATGCCCTTCCAAAATCCTTCCAGTCTGTTCACTTCTTCTCTCCCCCACCCCCTACCCTGTTCCCCGCCACCAGCCTTGGTCCAGGCCACCTTCCTTTCTTTCCTGGTTGTCTACAATAGCCTCTCTGCATTTTCCCTCACCTCTAATCTCGAACCTTTCGTTCAATCCATCCTTCACCCAGCAACCAGAAAGACCTTTCAAAAACTCAGATCTGCTGCCTGACCTGTGGTGGCGCAGTGGATAAAGCATCGACCTGAAACACTGAGGTAGTTGGTTTGAAACCCTGCACTTGCCCGGCCAATGCACATATGGGAAGCAACTACTACGAGTTAATGCTTTCCACTTCTTCTCTCTCTTTCTCTCTTCTTCCTCTTTCTTTCTCTCTCTCTCTCTAAAAATTAAAAAATAGCCTGACCAGGCGGTGGTGCAGTGGATAGAATGTCGGACTGGGATGCAGAGGACCAAGGTTCGAGACCCCGAGGTCGCCAACTTGAGCATGGGCTCATCTGGCTTGAGTGAAAAGCTCACCAGCTTGGACCCAAGGTCGCTGGCTTGAGCAAGGAGTTACTCGGTCTGCTGAAGGCCCGCAGTCAAGGCACATGTGAGAAAGTAATCAATGAACAACTAAGGTGTCGCAACGAAAAACTGATGATTAATGCTTCTCACCTCTCTCCATTCCTGTTTGTCCCTATCTATTCCTCTCTCTGACTCTCTCTCTCTCTGTCCCTGTAAAAGAAAATAAAAAATAAAAAAATTTAATTAATTAATAAGAAATAAAAAAATTAAGTCTGTTTAAACCTTTCCTATAGCTCCCCTACTGTCCGTGGGAATAAAATCCCACCCCTTTGATGTGGCCTTCCAGGCCCCTCCCAGCACTCACCATTCCCTGCCCCACTCTCCTATGGACTCTATGACCCACCCATGTGGACTTTCTTTCAGTTACTGGAATCCTTCATCCCCTACCTCTTAGCCTTTGCACCATATGGTCCTTCTACTGGGAAAACCTCTCCCTACCTCCCTGGGCTAATGGATCCTTCAGAACTCAAGTTCTATGTCACTTCCTCCAGGAAGCTCTCCTAAACCCCCCCCCCCCCAGGCTCAGATTACATGCCTCCGTTGTACTCTTGAAGTACCTTGCCCTTCCCCCACATGGCACACTGATTGCATCTGCCTCTGGCTTGCCCACCTACCTGACCCACTCAATTGTAAGCTCCATAGGGGACACAGTGCCTGGCACGTGGATGCTGCTCAGTAAATAAGGATCATTGTAACAATAATAGCTAAACTGTGCCTAGTGCTTACTCTAAGCTCTTTACGTAAATATCTCAACCGGTCCTCCCAGCCACAGTGTGAGGTAGAAACCATCACTACTGCTATTTCACAGCTAAGGGAACTGGGACAAGAGGGACTCAGAGTGACAGATGAAGGTCTTAATCCATCGCTCAGTCTTCTCAGTGCATCAATCAGTATATGGGAAAATTTGGATCAAGAAGCTGATTTTTAGTACTGGCTTTGCCAAGAGATGGCGTGGATTAGTCCCTTTTTTCTCAGTCCCTCTGTCCCCTCATATGTGAAATGGGTGTTTCCCAGAGCTGGTGTAAAGGTTAAACAAGATATTTGAAAATGTTACTTACCAATTTTTTTTAAAAAAAAGACATTTGGGAAGGATCTGGAAGGAGAAGGAGGGTGTCAGGACCACGGTCTCTACCCAGATTGACTGTTCTTCTGATTTGCTCATTTCCAGGAAAGGCGTCTGTGAGGAGATCTCTGGGGATTATGAGAAAACAGACACTGATGGAAGGTTCCTCTATCGCAAATCCAGTAAGCTGAGCCAAAGGAGACACCCACAGTTCTCTCCTTTGATGAAAAAATACCTTGATGTCTTAAGCTCTCGTTCCCGTTCTCTCAGCTCTCTCTCCTCCTATAACCTTTCCTCCCATTTTTCTAAGATGTCATCTAGTCTTCCTCTAAATTTCTCCTCTTCCTCCTCCTCCTCTACTTCCTTACCCACCCACCCCTGCCCCCATGCACGGGCACATCCAGAATTAGAGCAATGGCGTGTATGTGAGGATAGCATCAAGATTTCATCAATTTTTGTCAGACATCTGCAACCAGCTGATAGAAATTTGCTAAGCATCTAGCATGTTCAGTGTGCATGGTGCTAAGCGACAGAGGGACTTGGACATGAATTTATTCATTTATCCATTTAATCCAATATTTATTGAATATGCTCTGTGTGTCAAATAACTGCATTAGGGGTTGAATATATAAATGTTCAGGCAGGTGGATGGTTGGATAAATGAATGAGTGAAAGAATAAGCAAATGTTTGGTAGATGAATATACATGTGTACAGATGGCAGATAAGTAAGTTAATCAATCATTTAATATATACGTTGATGATTTAATGGATGGAGGAAAGAAGAAGGAAAGGCGGGAAAGAAGAAAAAGGGAGGGAGGAAAGAAACTGGATAGATTTACTGATCGATATGTGGGGAAGATGGGCGGATGGAATGATGGCAGATGAAGTGAGGATGGCCCTATGGAGGAGGTATACAGATGGGTGAATAGGTAGACGTGTCTGCAGAAGGGATGGGTGCACAGGATGGCTGGATGGATGATGCGTGGGTGACTAGGTGAAGGATCTTAGGCTAGAAGAGCCTTCTGGCCACTAAGCCTTTGGTCTCCTGTCTCTTCCATGCAGAATGGAACGTCACCATTGAGCCCTACGTGGTCCATACCAACTATGATGAGTATGCCATTATTCTGACCAAGAAACTCAGCCGCCACCACGGACCCACCATTACTGCCAAGCTCTATGGTAATGACCTGGAACTAGATAAGCTCACTGGAGTTGGGAATGAGAGAAGACCCGGGTTTAGGAACAGTGGAGCGGGTGGAATAGGGAGTTTTGCTTCCTCCTCCTGACAAAACTTCAGTTACAGGGTATGTGGGAACATTTATTCCACCTGGAGGAGGTAGAGCTCAGTCTCCTGTTTGAGGCAGGATCCCCTTCTTTTGATTGCTAAAATTTCAGACCCAGAGAATTCCAGAGCCGGCAGGCCCTGAAAGGAACCCTTGGAGAGCCCTGTGTGGGGGCTTGGGAGACCTGGGCGGGAGCTTGGGAGGGTCACGCCTTCCTTCTCTGGAGCTGATCTTTCCATAGGGTCCTGAAGGGATCAGATTGGACCACTAGTTCCAGACTTCCCCGAAGGGAAAATCACGGGGCACAATAACCTCAGGTCCTGCCAGCCCAGCCGTGTGGTTCCAGGTGTCTTCTCTGCTCCCCACTTGCAGGGCGGCAGCCACAGCTTCGGGCGAGCCTGCTGGAGGAGTTCAGGGAGGTTGCCATGAGTGTGGGCATCCCTGAGGATGCCATCTTCACACTGGCTGACAGAGGTAAATGGTACCCCCACCCCACTTCACATTTCTGTCTCTTCCTCATCCTTCACAGCCCCCCGAAAACATCTTCCTAGCCCCTGCATCTTTCTGGTAACCCTCTGAGATAAGCAGAGCTACAGTCCTTCCTTACAGAGAGGGCAGCCGGGGCCCCTGGATTTGCTCCATGCCAGGCAGCGTGTACCTGGCACAGCCTGGACGAGAACCAATTCAGAGTTACTCTACTGCAGGGGTCCCCAAACTTTTTACACAGGGGGCCAGTTCACTGTCCCTCAGACCGTTGGAGGACTGCCACATACAGTACTCCATACACTGACCACCAATGAAAGAGGTGCCCCTTCCGGAAGTGCGGCGGGGGCCAGATAAATGGCCTCAGGTGGCTGCAATTTGGCCCGCGGGCTATAGTTTGGGGACCTCTGCTCTACTGCTACGTGTGTGTCTAAGTGAGCGGCTATCCAGAATCATAGGTACCTCTGAGGAGGTGATAGGGTGTTAAGGTTAAGAGCGTGGCCTCTAGAGTTAGAGCACCTAGGTTCCAGTTGAGCTGTGTGGCTGGCTTCTGGCTAGCTGATCTTCCAGAGCCTCATTTTCCTCATCTGTAAAATGGAGATAATAATGTCTCCCTTTTAAGTTGCTGTAAGAAGTCAATGAGATAAAGCCGTTAAATACAGTAGAGCTGTACCTGGTGTCTAGTAAGTGCTCATCAAACCTTAGCCGTGACCGTTGTGATGTTGCTGATGAAATGCCGGTGGCGGGGCAGGTGGTGATGACGACACAGCCACCAGCCTGCAGCTTTTCCAAAGAATGATTTTCAGCCAGCCATGCGGGTGGGGCCATTCACAAAGTGGGCTAACGCACAAGACAGTTCCCAGTGCGACACCCACCTGGCACATTGTCAGCACTGTGAAAGAAGCAAAGCCCTCACTGGTCCAGGATGATGCCCCCCAGTTGTGGTCCTTTTATTCACCTCTGTCGCCTGTCCTCTGACCTAGGAGAGTGTGTCCCCGGGGAACAGGAACCAGAGCCTGCTTCACCCCCAGTGAGTACCTTTCTCCCTTACTCAGTCCCCTCCCCGCCCGCTTGATTTTTGCTGCCCTTGCTTAGGTCCTGCTGAGGTGGTGGGTGGGCTTGCTCATGAAGAGGGGCTGAGGGAAGGCATTGATGGGTTTTGAAGTCAGTCCCACCTTGGCTCAGTCTTGGTTCTGCCTTTTAGGCTGGTTGCTGCTCTCTCTGGACCTCACTTTTCTCGCATACGAAGTGTAGTTACTTTCCAGGAGCCAGAATTCAGTGACATGTTAGAATAGCTCTTAGCATAGTGCTTAAAAATGGTAAAGTATTTAACAATGGAATAACAATACTCAATCAATGAAAATAAAACGAATTGATCTTTCTAAAGACAGCAAAGCTGAGAGCAGCCAGCATCCCTAACTGTAGGGCGGAACTTCCATGCTGCTTTTTGATATTTGGGGATTTCTTCCTCTTCTGTTTTATCTTCCTGCTTTTTGCTGAATTGACTTAGCTGTATTCATTCTTTTTTTCCTGATTACTTGAAAATTATATATCCTAATTTATTCTGCTGATTATGTATATGTGTGTATAAATATATATATCTTTATTTAGAAACGTGTTCTTAAAAATTGAAAACAAACAAGCAAACAAAAGACAATGTCCTTGTTTCTGCTTAGAATTAAGTTAACATATTATTTGCTTCTACATGTTTTGATAAAAATTACATTGATTTTATAAAACTAACATATGTTCATTATAAAGAATTAAAATAATTCAGAAAGGTATTAACAAAAGCTTGTTTTTTTAATCCCACCATCCCAAAACAATCTCATTCCAGGAATCTCGACATGCATGCATGTGGGGAGAAAGACAGACGGCAGAAAGATTGGACAGATGCACAGATTTTGATATGCTGTGCTTTAATTAAGTAGGGTTGTATCAAAGATGCTACTTCTAATTTTTAAAAGCTTTAAATGTTTTATTTGGATTTCTTGAACCTCAAGTAGATATTTCTTCACCACAATGGATGAATTTCTTTTTTTTTTTAAACATCAGAAGACATTATTATTTTTTAAGATTTTATGTATTTATTTATTTTAGAGAGGAGAGAGAGGGGGAGGGAGAAGGGAGGAGGGCAGGAGCAGGAAGCATCAACTCCCATGTGTGCCTTGACCAGGCAAGCCCAGGGTTTTGAACTGGGACCTCAGCATTTCAGGTTGAGGCTTTATCCACTGTGCCACCACAGGTCACACCTGGGATTGATTTCTTAAAGCTCTAAGTAAAGTCAAGGTTATGAAAAACATTAAAGAGGCTGGCATTACTGGATATGCTTTTGGAGGATATTTGTTGTCTTTACGATTTGAAAGACAAATGTTGCCTGATCTGTGGTGGCGCAGTGGATAAAGTGTCGACCTGGAATGCTGAGGCTGTTGGTTTGAAACCCTGGGCTTGCTTGGTCAAGGCACATATGGGAGTTGATGCTTCCTGCTCCTCTCCTCCCTACCTCTTCTTTCTAAAATGAATAAATTTTAAAAAATTAAAAAAAAAAAAGATAAATGTTAGACTCTCAAACTTTGTGTCACTTCTTGTCCCCTTCTTCTTTACATTGTTCAGATTACTGAGGTCACCATAATTCCCAGGCATTTAGTAGCAGTTCTATATTTTAATGGACTCTACACTCACCCTTAGTGAATATAACCACAGCTTCTTCGTTCCTGAGTTACTTATTTCTAGCACTCTCTTAATTAGTGCCATTTCTTTACCTAGTGGTATTTTCTTTTCTTTTTTTTTTTAAATTTATTTTTATTTTATTCATTTTAGAGAGGAGACACAGAGTGAGAGAGAGAGAGAGAGAAGGGGGGGAGGAGCTGGAAGCATCAACTCCCATATGTGCCTTGACCAGACCAGTGCAGGGTTTTGAACTGGCGACCTCAGTGTTCCCAGGTCGATGCTTTATCCACTGCGCCACCACAGGTCAGGCCCTAGTGGTATTTTCAAGGAGGGTTCATGAGTATTTTAATCCCTGAATTCTTCCCTGTTTTGAGAATGTCTGCTCGTGTCCTTTATATCTGAATGACCTAGGGTTTCAAAATCTTGGGTTTGTTTTCTTTCCCTCAGAAAAAGCTCCACCTACCTTGCTCCATTGTTCTCAAACATTGATTATCATTGTGGAGAGCCAGACGCCAGCTTGGTATTTCTTCTCCTTGTAAGCACTCTGCCCAGATGCCTGGACAGAGTTTATTCTTTTTTTTTTTTTTTTTACAGGGACAGAGAGAGAGTCAGAGAGAGGGATAGATAGGGATAGACAGACAGGAACGGAGAGAGATGACAAGCATCAATCATCAATTTTTCGTTGGGACACCTTAGTTGTTCATTGATTGCTTTCTCATCTGTGCCCTGTCCACGGACCTTCAACAGACCAAGTAACCCCTTGCTCAAGCCAGCGACCTTGGGTCCAAGCTGGTGAGCTTTTGCTCAAGCCAGATGGGCCCGCGCTCAAGCTGGCGACCTCGGGGGTCTCAAACCTGGGTCCTCTGCATCCCAGTCTGACGCTCTATCCACTGTGCCACCGCCTGGTCAGGCCAGAGTTTATTCTTCAAGTCAATGTCTTAATGAGGACATGTCTTAGTGTCGAGAATTCCATATCAGAATTTCCTAGAATACAACATGCTCCAATTAGATTTCTCTGTATTTCAGAAAACTTTCTTGCATGGCATAGAAGTCATCCTCCATTCTCTTTGTTGGGTTTTGCTGCCTTTGGAACACTTGCTCTTCATTCTGGAGCATCTCTGTCTTCTACATCTCCTAGTTTCTCTCAAGTTACTTTCATCTGTATTCACTGGGATTATACCTAGCTTTCTTCTATAACAGTCATTCCATTTCATTCTGCTCCTTACTATTTCTAATTTATTCACTTGCCCTGAATTTATGATGTCTGGGTTCTCAATTTGGTTAAGCCTGGTTCTCTCTTCTCTTCTTATTCTGTTATCTACCTTTTCATCTTTGAATCTTGTTTTAATAAATGCCTGTCCTTATTAAATCATTCTATAGCTTGAGGCAATTAAGGAATTTCCTTCGGCTCCTTGAGTTATGTCTTCTGAGATGGTGTCACAGCGAGGTGCTTTAGATCAACACCTGTGGAAGGGAAGGGATGAAGGGAAGGTTGGACAGAAGGAGAAGTAGAGTTGTGATACCATCATAATGCTAAACCAGCCCAGTAGGGAGCTCTGGAACTAGGAGGGCCCTTGGGAGTTGTCCCATGAGAGTGCTGAGGGGAGGGGCCTCAATCCCTCCATGGTGATATGTCCAAGAAGGGAACATACCTTGAGTGAGAGGGCTTCCTTTAGCTATCTCCAACAGTGGCAGACAGCTGAAGTTCCCCTGTGAGGTCAACTCTAACCAGTTCATGATGGTCTCTTTCTCTAGTCAGGCTATTTATTCATTTATTTCTGAAGTGTGTCTGGGTAATTTCTAGTCCACTTCTTTTTATCTTGCTCCTGCTTATTCAGTTTTAGCCAGACTTTGTTTGTTCTGATGCAGTGGGGTAAGGAAGTTTCATTTACTCTGTGGCTCTTTACCCACTAAATTTGACCCTAGTCCCCTCCCCTCCAAATTTAGTGTAAGGTCTGGGTTTTTGTATTCTGTCCACTTTCCTGAAGTCCAAGGTTGGTTGGAAAACCCTCTTTTGCTTTCTCTTCTGAAGGACTGCTAAGTATCCTCTGTGGGTTTTATTCCTCCTGGTTGGGGCTGGCAGTGATGTCCATGTGTCCCATGGTGACACCCCCTGGAGCATTAGATTATATAGCCCCCAAACCTTCACTTAGAGGGAGTCAACCTATAGTCTGTTTTCTTGTTCTTCCCACTAGCCATTTTCACTGCTCCTCTGTCAGAAGAGGAAAATATTAGGATCCCCCTCAGTTTTCTTCTCTCAGGATTCAGGCATATTAGGGAGACTTATCAGGAATTGGATGACTTGCCAGACCATCCTGTTTAGCTCCAGAGTATCTGATTCATTTCCTTGATCAACAGTTTTAGTGTTTGCTCTAAATTATGTTCCTTTCCTTGTTTGAGTAATGCTGATGAACATTTGGGGGCTGGCATTTTTTGACTCATTTCTTCTGCTAATTGTTAAGTATTGGAGGGGACAATTTTGAGGGACATTTCCATCTGCCATCTCAATCCAGACCTCAACACAATCTGTATTGCCTCATCAATGTCAAGAATGAAACATTAGCAAATAACTCTCCTTGCAAAAGAGAGACATGGAGCACGCTCCCATTGCTTTCTTCCAGGCTTGTACACCCCCCTTTTTGTGGATACTATCTGAGATTGATGTTTATACTTTCTACCTTTTGTTTTGAGGATTACTTTTACCATGTACATTAAGTTTGTACAACCATGCTAACAACACAATTTAACCTAAACTCTATATTTTTATTAGCTTTATCTTTTGCCATCATTCCTTTGCTATCACATCATCCATTTTCCCTTCTCAATTGGTGGGACTATTTCCATTAGTAATTTTCTCCAGAAAGATAACATGAGTGGAGAACTACGGGATCCTTGCATGTCTGAAAATGTCTTTCTGTGTGTATATCACATCGTCAACAGCTTGCATGAATGAAGAATCCCTGGGTTACAACCTTTTCCCTTTTACAACCTCAGATGTTGCTCTGTAGTTTCTGTCATTAAATGTCATCATTTACTCCAAGGGCCACTGGGCTCTCTGTCCTTGTCCCTAGGAAATGCCTACGTGGGGCTCTTCATTACTTTTGTCTCATTCCCTTTGAGCTTTTATAATTAGACAACTCAACTTCTTCAACTGAGAAAAGTTTTCATCTATTATTTCTATATCGATTGCTTCTCCTTTTAGAATTCCTATTAATATGAATTTATTTCTTATAATCTCCACACTGTAGTTTATTATTTCTTCTGTGTGGTTAAATTCAACAGAATCTTTCCCTTTTCCAATAACTTTCTACTTCTTTCCTATTATTCATTTTCAGAACTGTTGCCTGCTGTTATATTGATTCAATGTCATCTTGAATTTCATTGATAGATTTTTCTCCTGTTCCTTATTGCCATCTTGTGTGTAGTAGAGATATTTCTCCAGCTCAACCTGATTCTTCTGAGCAGCTGCATTATTTAGTTTGTCCCATGAATTTTCTCTTTTCCTTCATTCTCACCAAGGAAGGGCCTACATGCGACCAGCTTGAGATGGAGTCTGTCTGCCTGACACCAGAGTCCCTGATCACAGCTTTTACTCACATCTTCAAAGCTGAAGGTTATTATAGTTTTACTTTTGTAGATTCCAGGTCTCTCTCTCTTTTTTTTTTTATTAACTTTAATGGGGTGACACCAATAAATCAGGGTACATATGTACAATGAAAACATCTCCAGATTATCCCATCATCCAGGTCTCTCTTGTGGGCAGGAAGACTACCTGGTGGCCTGCATTTCCCTATTAATCTCTTCTCAAATGGCCGCGGCAATGGGTCCTGCTCTGCAGCCTCTTCCACCACTGCTAGAAGTGTTAGGGGCAGTTTTGGGTCCCTCCTCCTTACTCTCTAGATGGCTTTTCCATTGCAAGTAGCTTCCATTGTAAGCAGCCTTTCCTACCAGCCAGTCACCGCCATACTCTAGGGTAGATTTCTTTCCCGTCCTCACATTCTTTTGGCACTTCAACTGGAGGTCGGATGTGAAGCATTGTTATACCTCAAGGTTCTGATTTTTTCATTTCAGACCAGAAATCTGTCCTATGAAGCCCAATCAGGAATTCAGGTTGATGCTCTTGAAAAACAGGCCATCAACCAGTCTAGCAGCTGTGCTTCTGTTTACACGGATTCCTGAAACAAAGGGTTTATGCATTCCCAGGGGCACAGGTGAGCAGTAGTGGCAAGGTCCCTGCAACAGCTTCTCTTTCTTCCTCCCCCAGAGAGCTCGACGGGCTGTGCTGCTCCAGGAAGCGGAAGGATCGGGGGCTGGGCAGCCACTAACAGATTTCAGAAAGAAAGAAGGTAATGATCACTCACCTTTCACCACCTCCTGCCATGGTCTAGAGAAGCAGGACCCATAGCTAGCTCACCCTGGCTGCCCTCGTGACCATAAAATCTCTTATTTTTCTGGTAGAGTCTAGGACTAGGACCAGAAAAGGCAAATCAAGCACTCTGCCCTTTGCCGGGGTTGTGAGGGGAGAGAGGAGATAAGGCATGGTCTTAGCTCCACAACAAGCCAGTTCTCGCCCTGTCTCACTGTGTGGTATGGCCTCCTAGCCTTAGTTTCCTCATCTGTACAATGGGAGAAAAACCTGCTGAGCTGACCATCAGGGCTCTTGTGGGAGCAAGATGGGGGAAGAATGTGAGGATGCTTTGTGAAGTTGACAGTGTTTATAACAACTCACTCTCCAACTCTCTCCACAAACACTGAACCTGCTCCAACCCAGACCCTGTGCTGGGCACTGGAGCCACAGAGACAAACTACTCACGTTTTTTTGGAACTAACTTCTGGTCTAAAGTGGGAGAGTCAGTCAGGAAAGAAAGTGATAGTCCCAAAAGGGAAGGTCAACTAACAGGCTGGAGTAGCTGAGAGGATGGAGGGGTGCGAAGATCAAGGACCCCCTGGATGAATGGAATTCATGCTGTGTCCAGGTATCCAGGTAGGGTCTTATGGAGCAATGCATTCGGGAGAGGGAACAATGAGAGCAAAGGCGTGGGTGAAGAGGTTGGGCTGGTGGCATGGGTGCTGGTAGGTCTGTGGGTCGCTGGTAACTGCCCAAGTTATGGAATGGAATGAGCATTGACTTTACAGTCCAAAAGACATGATTTTAAACCTCAGCTTTGTGCGACCCTGGGCAAGCCAATGTACCTCGGAGTCAATCTCCTCATCTATAAAATTAGTTGGTAATCCTTAGCTCAGAGATGAAAACTAAGTAAATTGAAACATGGTACGCAGCTAGCCTGGTGACAGGCACACTAGAAGCAGTCAGTACCGCTGCTCTGCCCCTCCCCAGATTCCTGCCAACTGGGCTATGCAGAAGGTCCTTGCTTGGGAATAATCAAGAGGTATTTCTACAATGGCTCGTCCATGGCGTGTGAGACTTTCCAATATGGCGGCTGCCTGGGCAATGGCAACAACTTTGTCTCAGAGAAGGAGTGTCTGCAGACCTGCCGAACTGTGGGTGAGTTCGGGCCCGCACTCCGCCTCTGCACATGCTGTACCTCACAGTGCTGTCCTCCCGGCAGTCCTCCTGCCCCTTGAACAGGTAGCTAAGAGAGCTCGTCCCAGCGGTGGAACTCCAGGGCACATTTCCTGAAGTCATAGGCATTGCCATTTGGATATGGGTAGTTATTTTTCTAGGCAAGTTATTTCTTCTCCTGGGCTTCGGTTTCCCAGTGTAGAAGGAAGAGACGAGGTGGTCTAGATGAGCAGGGCCCCCTGGCTCAGGTCCTTTGCCTCTGGTTAGCCAGGTGTGAGGATTGCTAATGCTCTGTGCCTTCCTCCCATCCCCACAGCGGCCTGCAACCTTCCCATAGTCCACGGCCCCTGCCGGGGCTCCATCCAGCTCTGGGCCTTCGATGCCGTCCGTGGAAGGTGCACCCCCTTTACTTATGGGGGTTGTCAAGGCAACGGCAACAAGTTCTACTCGGAGAAGGAGTGCAAGGAGTACTGCGGCGCCCCTGGTGGCGGTAGGAGGAGGCCCGGGGTGGGGCCTGGCGGGGCCAAAGGGCTGTTGGGGTCCAGGGGGAGAGCCCTGGCAGGCGGGGGCCTAGAGAGCTCATTCTGTATTCTGTCCCAGGTGACCAGCCCAGCACACTCTGGGACTCAGCTTTACATTTGTAAAATGGGGCCAAGCGCTGGCTCTTACCCTCAGCTTGGCTAGGGAACCTGAGGTACCAGGTGCAGGGCAGACTGGGGAGTCCGGCCGGACTGGGCTGATTCTGGCACTGCCACATTCCAGGCTGGCCATGCTGGGCAAGTGCCAGTCTTAGCCTCAGTTTTCTCTTTTGTAAAGTGGGACAGAGTATCTTCTCCCCAGACGTCCCAGTACCTGGCCCAGTGGTGCTCAGCTAGAGGCAGCTGGTCCCAGTAGCGACGGTGGTGCTGGAAGGAGAGCAGGGTGGGCACGCCTGGCTTTACTGCGCTTCCCAGAGTGTTTCTTACACACTGAAAGCTAGACCCTCCACCAGCAAAGAGATTACAACTCACTTGACTGTGAGAGTTGCTTCCTATGGGGGTCTGGAACTGAGGCCGCAGTATCTCTGAGGCGTGCCGGTATTAGCGTAGCAGGGACCAGCAGCCAGCTAAGATTACCGTGCCTTATCTCCCCACTGGGCAATGGCACCTCAAGTAGATCAGAAGAGGCCAGCAATCAGATCCTTCCATGGAATGCACTTGGGAGATGCCAAGTCATTCAGCAAGCAGAAGTTTCTGGCCTCAGGCCCAGGACCCACGTCGACCCAAGCTGCCTTTCTTCCTCTGAGAGGCATCCGCTCCCGACGGTGCCCTCCCACAGGTCCTCGGGCGAGCCGCATACCTACTCCGAGTCTCTGTGTTCACAGGAGATGAGGAGTTTCTGCGCTTCTCCAACTGACGGGTCCAAGGCCAGAGGTCCAAGGCCAGAGGTCCAAGGGCAGAGGACAGCAGGGAGGCTGCAGGCCAGGGTCTGTCCCAGGGCCCCACACTGGGCAGGCCAGGCTGAGACCTGGGTTCAAATAAAAACATCACAGGCTCCTGAAAGTCCACATCCTGACTGTTCATTGTCATCCTCGGTGAAATGAGAACACGGAGGGGGTGACACAGCGGGGTGGGTCGTGGTGAGCAACCTAGCCTACCCCAGAGCTGAAAAATGTACATGTTGGAAATGGAATAGAACTATCTTCTGTATGTGAAATTGGCTATGCAAATTACGAAACATAAATCTCGACAGTGGCATATAATAGGACAGTGTTGTTTACATAAAGCTAGAAAAGAGGGGGACGCTCTGGGTACTTGTTACTGGGAAAGGTTGGATGGGTCACCAGCAACCCAGGGCCAGAATAATTGTGCCCAGGTGGGTCAGTGCGTGAAACGATTCCCCTGCCCTTTGCCACATGGAACCCCCTCCAGTGTTGTCCTTCAGCCACACCATGTCCCCAGCACCAGCAGCCATGAACAGAAAGAAAAGCTGTGGGCTATTTCAACACCAGGCCCTTGCCTTCCCATCTCCTGGGATCCTCACTCTGGCCGTTTGCCCTAGGAGAATGTTCACTGACCTTCATGTTGTCCTTACTGACCAGCAGGGCCCTGGACCAGAACCCACAGCCCTCGGTCTGGCCTGGCTTCTCCCCCACTTCAGAATTGGTAGGCCATTCAAGGGCTCAGGCACCAACCTGGCCCAAGAACATGACTCTAGAAGCCTCCAAGTTAGACACACTAAATATACAAACATGTGATTTAAAAATATCTCTTGCTAGCTCCACCCAGCCAGAGTCCAGCTGGATGAGGCTGCCACTGAGGGAACAAAGCCCAGCTTTGTTCCTAAACTGGGAGGCTGAACTGGCCAGCAGAAACCCAGCAGGGCCAGCACCCTTCTCCATGGGGCATTCAGCGTGCTAAGGCTAATTCAGTTAAGGCTCCTTCTCATGCTATTAGTCCATTTGCTTAAGGGACCCATCAAGAAGGAAGAAGGGAGGAAACGCCATCTCTCTTGAGAGGATCAATCCAGAAGTGAGAATTTGGGTGTAGAACGATTTGCAACCCCCTTGGTCAGACCACATACAGTCCTCCCTCCTGCTGTCTTCTCCAAAATCTAGAGCTTGGGGAGAGGGCTGTCCTAAGGAGCACGCGTGTTGTCATGGCCAGGACTCTCTGGGGAGAAATGGGTGGGGTCCAGAGGGAAGAGACAGGCTCTGCAACTGGAACTAACAAATGTCATCACACCCTGTGTGCATACTTTGGTCCCTTCTACATGTGCCTCGCACACCGAAGCCACCTACGGCAGTCTGAAGGTGCTACTCCGAAGAGGGCTAATTTGAAGTGACCTGAAGAACAAATGCTTAAACCGGAGGGTGCAAGCCACAGGTGCACAGGCCCGCTGGTGGATGGGGTATGTGGCTTAAAAGGTATTTTTCACAGTTCTGAATTTGCCGTTGAAAAACAGGCCTTTCTTATACAAATGTGGGTTTTGCAACTCTCTAGAAAAGTAAGGTCCAGCAGCCCTGGACCCTGGGCCGAGGGGCAGGAGCTGACTCTGCTGGGCCCTGGAGACAGGGCCTCTGGGTTCACCAGCCCTGCCCAGTCCCCAAGGCATTTGTCTCCATGACTTGCCAAAACTTTCCGAACAAAACATTCCCTTGGCTCCTGACTCCATCCCTCAGGGGTGCAGGGGGGTGGAAGCACACCTGTGATCCTGGGTCAAGGGTCGTCCACGATGCTCATCTAAGAAGACCCTAGAACATTCCCTTGGCTCCTGACTCCATCCCTCAGGGGTGCAGGGGGGTGGAAGCACACCTGTGATCCTGGGTCAAGGGTCGTCCACGATGCTCACCTAAGAAGGCCCTAGAACCGTTCTCAGCGAAGTGGCCGTCCTGAAGACTCCCTGGGATTCTTAAAGCAGTCCCACTCATTTCTGATACAAAGTAGATGTGGCTGCTTAGTAAACATACCCATCTTTAAACTCTGTAACCCAGAGGCTGTCCCTTTACCTGTCTAACGCTCCGGGCCAGGGCCCGGTCTTGTTGGCAAAGTTCTGAGGTGTGGGGTGGATGCTGTCAGCTACAGGATGACGTCTGCCTTCACAGACCACACAGAAGCGCCATGAAATCTCAAGTGCTCGCTCAGGAATGTCGCAACGGTCTGCTTCAGGGCAGGAAACTCCCACAGGAGGGTGGCTCGAGGTGCAGGGCTGCCGGGCTGCCGCCCTCGGGGAGGCCCGGCCAGCGTGCAGCCTATATGTGCAGTGTTGTTCACTGATCCCAGTAACAGTCTGCCTTCAAAAGCAGCCTGCACCCGGTTGGAGGTGGATACAGTGAGGCACTGGGGTGCCTGGCCTCCCCTTCCTTTCACAGCAAGACAGCGGTGTCACCTTTGCACAGTGTTCTGGCCGCAGCCGGCCAGCGTGAGGAGTGGCTGTCACCCCTCCCTGCCCACTCAGGCCACAGCTCGTCTTCCAGTGGCTTCTTCGGACTGACCAGACTCTGGCTGGATTCTACTCAAGCAAAGCATCGACGTGTCCGTGCCTACAGCCTGAGGCTCTGGGTGAGGCCTGAGGTGGGGCCAGTCCACCCAGGCTGGTCCCAACAGTTCTCCACAGAGGGCACTCGTGGACGCCATCAGGAATCTGGCAAAGCCAGGGACACTCCCCCAGACAAGAGACATCACACACATCACTTGGGAGGCCAAGGCCACAGGATCACAAGGGTCACATGAATAACTGCTGAGCAAGGTGAACACGGATGTGTCCCTTAGGTATTAGATTAAATCCATCCTTTTGTCCACGGGGCAGTGCACCATAGCCAGGCTTGGAGGGACCACGTCTCCCCTTGGCCATATCCCGCCATCATTTAACAAGCACTGGCCAAGCCGGGTCTGGTGCTGGAGGTAGGCAGTGAGCTCAGATGAGTTATCAACCCTGACCTACATGTCCCCTTTGGGATGGACTCCAGTTGTCACCCCCGAGTGCCCTGCCTCTGGTCCATCTCGATTCACCGGAAGATGCTCCTAACTGGATGACACAGTCCAACCTCACACCCAAGAAATAACACCAAACGCTGCCATCTTCCTAAAGGTTGTTTTATTGTAAAACCATAAATACAACATTGACATGAAATCATTTAAGCAACTGATCCTTTCTAACCATTAAAAGGATGTCTTTTTGCCTTGGCATCAACCAACTGGGAAATTATGTTGCAAGAATTCACGGGGTTAGCGGGGGTTCTGAATTGTGGGCTGGGGCTTTTGGCGATTTAAGGAACCAAGTGGAACTTTCCTCTTCTCCCTGGGAATGTCCCACTCTTGGACAAGAACAGACAGCTGAAAAACGGCAACATTTAAACAGCTCAGTTTTAAATTTTATTACTTTGTAAAAATCTTTTCTTTTTCTATTCCTTTTCTCCATTTGACATCAGTAAAAGTTTGAAACATCACGAAATTGATTTGGCTATAAATGGAGAAACCAAAACAAAGGGAAACAAAGGAGAAAAAAAGAACACCCAAAGGACAAACAGAAAACCCTTAAATAAACCCTCAAGTTGGGTCTCGGGGGCTTACACATCACACAAGAACCATCAACTCAACCCCCATGCAATGTGAGTCCTTAGAGCTGTCGGATCCACACCGACACAGGAGACTGCAAACAACGTCTTTTGTTAAGTAACACAGCAAAGGTGACACTAGGTAACTTCTTTTTTTTTTTTTTTTTTTAAATACAGTACATGGTACACAGGGTCCCAAGATGGCCCTGCCTAAACCCCTTGTGGAGACTTGAGCCAAGCACTGGCTGTTTATAAAAATATTGTGTTGCTACAAAAGTATAAATTAATGCTACCGGTATTAAGAAATATTAAACACATAAAACTTATAAGGATTAAGAAAAATATTCATTAATACCTGTAGAAAACTCTGGCCTAAAAAAGATATTTTTTTGTGTTTGTCTTTTTGTAAATTTTTTTTTTTTGTATTTTTTTTTTAAGATGACTTGAGTTTCTTGCACTCGAAGCGACACAGATGTGCCTGTGGTATTGCCTAGAACATCTTAACTACTGAGGAAGGGTGGGGGGCACACACGTGGCTACTGAGTGGGCACGGGAGGGAGGGGCACCAAGGCTTTCTCAAGATTTACCTGATGTGAAAGAATCACTGACGTGAAGTTATGGGGAAACGAAAAAGGTAGGATCGGAAGAGAACGAAAAATAATTTATACTTTTTAAAATATATCTCTGCTTCAGGTGGTTGTACAAAAAACGGTTTCCTGATGCTTGGCATCTGAATGGCCCTGGACATGTTGCCTGGTGGGTCTGAGCCTTCGGCCCCGTAGGTCCCTGTCTCCTGGCTGGTGAGTCCCAGCCCTGCGCCAGTCCATGAGCTTGCTCACTGCTTGCGACCCCAGCCGGCCCAGCTGGGTGGGTGGGTGGGCAGGAGGGCCCCTGGCAGGGACTGGCTGGCACCTGGATTGTGGGAGGAGCCCCTCCTTCCGACATGTCTCAGAACCCAAGGTCTCTGCCAACCTGGACTTTCGGGAGCGCCGCAGGGATCCCAGGCCCCTGAGGTTGCAGTCAAGAATGGGCTGTGCCCCTGTAAGGAACTTTGGTTTGAAGAGTCAAGGTGCCCAGTGGGACGCCAGGATAGGTTAAGACCCTTATGGGTCCTGATGCTGACGCCCAACTGCAAACCTAGCAGATCCTTGTCAGCACAGGAGTTGAATTTTTAAAGCAACGCCATGG
Organism: Rhynchonycteris naso; assembly: GCA_037038555.1. NCBI lineage: Eukaryota > Metazoa > Chordata > Mammalia > Chiroptera > Emballonuridae > Rhynchonycteris > Rhynchonycteris naso. The sequence goes on from CM072996.1 coordinate 19,645,651, forward strand.
TGGCGGGGGCATGAATATCCAAACAGATCTGCACCGTCAGCCAAGCGGGAGCAGGTGCCTCTGTGCACAGAAACCACAGGGCCCCAGAAAGGCAGGCCTCTACCGACTCCGATCCTCAAACCCCAGTGAGAGCCAACAAAAAACAACCAAATCCCGCAGGAAACTCTGAAAGGGCATACTGAGAGGGAAACATAAGAGGATAAACCACTGTCATTGGTTCACCATAACTGGCCTAGCAAACATTAGCCACAGTGAAGAGAGGGGCAGGCCCCGCCCAATTCCCCCACTGGCCCAGGTGGGTACAGGGGCTGGGTCCAGGCCCAGGCCCACAGGGTCGACAGGACCCTGCCCCCATCTACTGTCTCCAGGGGACAGCCTGAGCCTCACCGAGCCTCTCGGTTCTGTCTAAAGCAGCGGCCTGTCTAGAAGCCCTCCTTCACGCACAACCTAGGGGCACAGGTGTTGACCTGTTCTCAAACCAAGGGCAGAGCTACGAACTCACTTCAGCTCAAGGGGGCAGGAGGCTGCTTCCTGTGCCCTGCGCACTTTCTCTTCCTGTCTCTGCAAGCACAGCCATCATGGTGACGATATCCAGGTGCTATCCCCTTTGGGCCATTTCTCATGGGACCTCCCTTCTCCATCCACCCCCCCCCCCCAGCTACATTCCGAACCCTTCTTGTGACCAGCGGAGCCCAGAGAGTGCGGGCTGTATCACTGACATCCGTCCAGGTGCCCGATCTCCAAGGAACCCAATCCAAGCCCAGGAGGAGGCAGGTGGCCTCCCGTGAGCACAGGGGACTCCTAGAAGCAGAAGTTCGGTTTCACAGTGGAAAACGGGCCTTGCGGAGTTTTTCTCTGGTGTTTCTTGAAAGTGCAGAAAAGGAGCAAACGGACAGAACTGGCAGCCTACGGACTTGGTGTGAGTCAAGTCCTTCCTAGAATCCTGGAGACCCATGACATCTTGATGTGCCATCATACCCTTTCCCAGCCCAGGGCCACTCTCTGGTTGCCAAGCACGAGGTTGTCAGGTGGGCTGGGCGCAGGTGGCTCCTCCATTTTGTTTCCTGGTTTCTAACTGCCATCTGGAGGGAGACCTGGCTGGTTAGCCTAGGCAGGGTGCAAGACAGGAGCACCCACTCATGACTGGGATGGCACCGCTGCTCTTGGTGGAGCTGAGACCCCTGGGCTACTCCAAATCTGAGGGACCATGAGGTACAGTCCTTGGCTTGGGCTTTGGTGGTGAAGCTAAGTGACCTCAGATGAGAGGCCAATCTCCCCGCAGGGTCTCCTCTTGGGTCCAAGCATGCCACAGCAAAGACCAGTTCTGCCCTGGGAAACTCATGGCTTGAGAGTTGTGCCCAAGTCAGCAGGTAACAGCTTGAGCTGCACAGAACACAACAGAAACGGTACCTGGCCCGCCAGCAGCCAAGGCCCTGTGGTAGAAAGTCCTACTGCGGTCACAGGGGTAAGAAGCAGAAGACAAAACCCATCTGTAGGTCAATCCAGGCTGAGTACCTAGAGATTATGTGGAACAGCCCACCTCAATCCTTTGGCTGAACTAGAATCTGAACAAGGTGGATATTGCTGTAAATTGGGGCCAGTGGCTGGACCTGTAAGATCTTTGGGTTGTTAAGCTGTTGGTTGCAGCAGGATTTGCACTATGGGAATTGCCTGCACGAGAAAGCAGACTCAGGGGGGCACCTTGGTACAGTCTTTCCCATTGGCGACACCAGTTTCTGGGGAACCAGAGGTTTGCAAGAGAGAAATGGTACCAGCCGCCATGTTACCACATCTGGTAGAGGTAGCCCCAGGAGACAGACACCCGGTGGGATTCACATTAAGCATTTCCTAAGGATTGAACTAAGGTGGGATGGAAGAACGGAACAGGTCACACACACGACTAGATACCTAGGATTCAGTGAGACGTACTCGAATTTTCATTCTGGAGGGCAGACATCCCGTGTTCCACAGACTCTAAATGCACATCTGGGTTTAGTCTCTGATGGCTTTACAAGAAAATTAAATGCCTAGTTCCTATAACTGGCCCCCAAATGGGGCAACACCGAGACAGCTCTGCTAGAAGTTGAGGGAGGATGGGTTCCGAAGCCGTTCCTACCGACCACACGAGTGAGCAGCTCTGATCCTCCTGGTGTGGTTAAGTGCCAGGCTGTGGACCCTTTCCCAGCAGCAAAGCAGAGCTGAAGGAACCTTTAGTTGTAGCCATCGGTCACTCCTCAGCAATCCCACAGCCATCTCTGGAATGCCCCCAAAGGTCCGATCGAGGTCTGCTGATAGACTCTAGGAAGTGCCATTAGGTGACTGTCCATTGAGAATGGAGGCTCTTCCTGGAGGGGAAATAGCAGGGCGGTTGCTGAGACCATGGCTTGCTGGAGAGAATGTGGAGACGGCCCACTTTAATGCATTTCAGTGTGTCCAAGACTTGGAGGGTTAGTTCTCATGAGGCAAAGTGAGCGGGCCTGACCCCCAGGGACAGTGTTTTTATACCGACTTTACTTCTCCATCTGCCGTGGGCCCGGGGGAGAGGGCTGTTGTACAGTGCTTTTTGTAGTCGAGGTATCTCGCAGTTGAGTAATGCTTTATCACTAGGAAGGGCTGGCATGGATTTGGTCAACCCCCAGGGTGGTCAAGTGTGCCTTTGTGAATGGCCCCCATGATGATGGTCTTCCTCAGCCTGAAGCCCTTGGTGTAACCATCTTTATGCCACAACCAAGGGCACTAGAGGGCACCAGCACTTTATTCACGGAGAGGAGGGGTCGGGAGTTGATCACTGATCCTGCCGGAATCCCTCCTGTGAGGGGAAAGGTCCACCCTCAGCATGTAGACTGAGTGTGTAGAAACTAAACTGCTCAGGGAGAGAAAAGCCTAAAGACATCTTTCACAGCTTCGAGTGAAATGTGGCCCGAGTGCTATTCCACCCTCAAGACATCAATTGATTGGCCCACAAGGCACCGTGCTCAACTATTGTCCTGGAAGGAGGGCTGAGGCTCACATGGGGACTCCAGGGCTGCGGGCAATGGAGCCATCGGAACCCTTGGGGTCCTGCGAAGGGAGGGGAGGCGGTGGGTCTGAGGTGTGGCTGACGTGAGCATGGATTAACTCAGGAGTCCCCGCTGAGCTGGAAGTGTCAGGGATGTGGCGAGTAGTGTAATGCACTCTGGGTATATAAGTCAGACATGCGCAGTACCAGACACAGCGAGCCAGGAGGGCGGGTCTTCCTTACATTCAGCAGAACTCCCAAGCTGCACGCTTCCCTATGGCTTCCACCAAATCCTACATCTGTGAAACCTGTGGCTCCAACCCCACTGCCGATCTCCAAACAGCACAGACAAGTTCGGGGTCTCAGCTGTTCAAATACACGGAAACTGGACTGTGCGGGGAAGGCTGCTGAAACCTTGGGAGAGTGAGTATACCACTGAGATGAGCTAGTTTACAGTGTGACTTGAGGAACAGTAAGGGCAATTAAAAAAACAAACCTTGAAAACATAAATTATAGACATTCAGTGCCTCCTAGCAGAGTCTAAATCAAATTAGGAACACCCCCCCCTAAAAAAAGGGTAAAAATTGCTAAAATGTTAGAAAAAACAAACTAAGGAGTGGAGACAGTATCTATACTTCTCTGAAAAATGTCTTTTTTTTTCTCTTATATTAAAAAGCTGAAAGTCAGCTTTCTATTCTTAAAGTCTCCTTTCCTGATTTGGGGAGTTAGATAGGTGTGTTTCTAAGGCGGCTGCCCGGCAACACCCGAGGGCGTCTCCAAGGCAGCAGCTCAATGCCCTGAAGGTGAACAAGAACAAAGTCCAGTGCAGAAACTGTCCATCTGATGCAGTTTGGAGAATCCATAGCAGGGCAGCCGGGGTGGGGCGGGTCAGGGTCAGGGTCAGGAGGGCTCGAGGGAGGGGCATGAAGAGAAAAGGGGGACAATGGGGTGAAGGACAGAGAGCGTCAAGTCACTTCAGATCTCAGCTGCCTGAACACTTTGCAACATCAGCGTTCTACCAATCTGCACACCTGAAAACGGAGTCTTTACAAGCCCCTCACTGAGAAACGGAGGTGAAGCATTTTCCCTCTTTCCCAAACACTCAGCTTTCCTGACACACCCAGTCTAATGCACACGCGCCCACAAGCGAGCGTGTGCACACGCACCAGGGTAGTATGTGTGTGCATGCGTGTGCGAAGCTTCTGTGGCCACGCAGGTGAGCCGAGAGCCCCACACTCGCATCCACAGTACGTGTGCTTGGACACGTCCACACAGGTGCGGGCGCACACACACATGCACACACACACTGGAAAAAAAGCACTTAAGTTTCCAGGGGGCATTTATAATGAGGTCCACAGTGTTTAGAACTTAAAAATTCCTTTTCTTTGTTTGCGACAGTGTTGTGTATTTTTTTTTTCCTACCATTCTCTTCTCTTTTTCTTTCCTTTTGTTTGGAAGCCAAGTCTTAAAGCATGTTGGATTTCAGAAACATGAGTTTGTTCATATCTTCTGGACTGAGCAGTCGCCTCCTTTTGATTAGAAGGGCCTGCTCACACATATTTACACACCCACTCCTGGCGCCCACGGCCGGAACCGCGAGGAGCCAGAAGGCGAGCTTGGCGAGTTTCGTGTGCTTTTGGGTAACGCACGACCAGTACTGAAAGAGATCAGGGGTGGCCTGGAAGAGGGGCTCCTGCAGGTAATCATACACTTCGTTCTTCCCCAGCCGATCGTCCTCCTGAGCTGTGGGGTTCTCACTGGTGGCGGAGCGGGCCTTCTTGGCGGCGGGCTCGAAGTCGGCCTCCTCGGTCCAGGACTCCTTTACCTCGTTGATGAGCTCGCACACCTTGCCAATGATCTCCTCGTGCTGATAGGGCGGGACCGGCCGCAGCTTCTGCTGTGGGTCCAGGATCATGGCCACCTTGTGCGCCGGGTGCACCTTGAAGTTCTCCTTGAGGGCTTCCAGGAAGAGGTGGCACAGCTTGCTGACGGTGCCTGCGTCATTGGCCTTGGCCGTGAACAGCTTCTCCAGCCTGACGTAGGTGGGCAGCACCAGCTGCAGGGTGGGCTGGCTCTCGTTGCTCAGGTCGATGACTGCCTGCTTCACAGGTGTCAGGATGGCCGCCAGGTTGCTGAGCAGATGCTTGTTGAGGCTCTGGATGAGGCTCATCTTCTTGGCCCGGCTATAGAACTCACAGATCTGCTCGTAGCGCTCATGCACCAGCAGCAGCGAGTCTGTGACCGAGTTCCAGCAGGGCGGTGGCGAAGTCTCCTCCAGCGACCCAAAGGTCTCCTTGGCGAGCCCTGTGGAGCCTGCCAGGTCCTCACAGACGTTGAGCAGCTCGATGACCTCGTGCATGCTGCGGGCCTGCAGCGTCCGCTTGCTCAGCACGCTCTGTACCACTGAGTTCAAGGCACAGGCTGAGCAGCGGAGGCACATGCCGGCCTTGGAGAAGGCAGACGCGCTCACCCGGCAGTCTGTCACGTATACTGTCCTGATCTCCGACATCACAAACTCTGACAGCACGTTCTGCACCCAGTGGTGCACCAGGTCGCCGCTGTCATGAATGTCCGCTCCCTTCACACCCAGCACATAGCTCTTGATGTGGTTGCCCTCGGCCTGGTAGGCAGTGAGGATGTAGCAGGAGTCAGGGCCGACGCTCTGCGAGTGACAGGTGACGCCAATGCCCAGGCACGCATTGCTGCCCAGGGCACATGTCACCTTCACCTTCACCTGGTTGTACATGCGAGGCAGGTGCTTCAGCGCCAGTGTGTTGAAGTTGCCCAGGATCTCAGTCACCGAGAAGGCCCCGTAGCGGGCACCACTGTCCACCAGCGTCTGGGCCAGTTTCAGAAACTCCTTCCCGCTCACCACACTCAGTGCACCCAGGTCGGCGCACATGACCCGCAGCAGCCGCTCTGCAATGTTCTGCCGCTCCTTCTCGGGGATCATACTGTTGGATGTTAAACCACCTGTGGTGGCTGGCAGGGGATACAAGGAGAGATGTGATTAATGCTGTCATTTGAGGCTTCTTGGTCTGGCAAGCAGCCTAATACTCTAAGCATCTAGTGTTAAGAATTATGAACCGATTTCATCTTGCACACAAATTGGTGGTGCTTGCTGTCGTTAACATGAGTCTCATAAGCACAACATTCTATGACTGACTGATTAGTAATGCCTGCCATGTGCACGGGAATAGAACACAGTGGTATGTGTGTAACATACTGGCTGCATGTACCATTCACCTAGACTTTTGAAACCAACTAGTTGAACCTCTTCCTCAGTATAGCAATGGTCTCTAATAAAGGAATCTCTAGTGAATAAAATATACGAGGCCACAATATCAGGAAAGAGCAGCCAACAGAAATGGTGAGATCAGATTCCAGTTCTGATTCTGTCAATAATCTGTGCTCTCTGACCACAAACAGGTCACCTCCTCTCCCCAGGCCTTCTTTTACCCATCCCAAACAAGGCCGTAGGTATGAAAGAGCTTTGGAAACTGTTAGGCATGCTCTTCTCTCCCCAGGGGAGGCCCAGGCAGTAGGGACATGAGACAGAGGGGCACAGCCAGAGCAGGGGCTGGCGGTGCACGGGCAGACCTCCACGAATGCCTTGGGGTCCTGCCGAGGAGAGACCTACCATTGTTGGCACTGTTCCTCTGGGCCTGGGGTTTCCACTTCTCTTCTACAACAGCAGGTGGCGATCGGGACTGGTTGGAGGCGATGTTGTTCTCGTTGTCCGCTGCGGGCATGAAGGGGGACAGTATGTTACCCTAAAGCAGGGGTCCCCAAACTTTTTACACAGGGGGCCAGTTCACTGTCCCTCAGACCATTGGAGGGCTGAACTATAAAAAAACCTATGAACAAATCCCTATGCACACTGCACATATCTTATTTTAAAGTAAAAAAACAAAACAGGAACAAATACAATATTTAAAGTAAAGAACAAGTAAATTTAAATCAACAAACTGACCAGTATTTCAATGGGAACTATGGGTGCGGATGCATCCTATGCTCTTCTCACTGACCACCCATGAAAGAGGTGCCCCTTCCGGACGTGCAGCGGGGGCCAGATAAATGGCCTCAGGGGGCCGCATGCGGCCCACGGGCCATAGTTTGGGGACCCCTGCCCTAAAGTATAAGAGGCTTGTGGACTAACAGATGAGAACTAGAACATGGTGGGTGAAAGCAAACATGGCCTCCGGGACTCAGTCCCCTGGGCTCCTGCTCACACAGCTAGCTTATGTTTTGGAAGCCTCATTTTCACCATTTGGAAAAATGAAGATAATGACAGAGATGTAACATGACAGCTGGGAGGACTAATGAGAGATCATGCAGGGAAAAAGCAGAGTACAGGGCAGTGCCCCAGTGTGGTGTAAGGGCCAAGTGACTGGGGCTCACCCCTCACCCACATGCAACCACAGAGTGCCAGCTCTGAAACGGGGGAGGGGTGCCAGGCACACCCCAAGTGGCCCAAAGCATCTCACACTGTCACTTCTTCCAAGTGTGCTTTTTTGGGTCTTTTCAAGTCTGTTTATTAGAAATCTATTTTAAGAGGCTCTCATTACCCCATCCAAAACTAGAGGAAAACATTATAAGAAACTACAGACTAATATTCTCCCTTATAAACATACATACAAAAATCCTTAACAAAGTATTGGCAAACTAAACACAGTAGTATATAAAAAGAATAACATCATGACTTAGTGGAATTTATCCCAAAAACCAAACTGGAGTATAATAACTGAAAATCAAATAGTGTACTGAGTGAAAAAGGAAGAAAAATCATCTCCACAGATACAAAAGCACTTTAAAATGTGACAAAACTCAACACCCACTGTTGGGGACCTAAATATAAACAGGGTGGGGTTTTTTTGTTTGTTTTTTTTACACGGACAGAGAGAGAGAGAGAGGGATAGATAGGGACAGATAGACAGAAACGGAGAGAGGTGAGAAGCACCAATCATCAGTTTTTCGTTGCTGTCGCAACACCTTAGTTGTTCATTGATTGCTTTCTCACATGTGCCTTGACCACGGGCCTTCAGCAGACTGAGCAACCCCTTGCTGGAGCCAGCGACCTTGGGTCCAAGCTAACAAGCTTTTGCTCAAGCCAGATGAGCCCACGCTCAAGCTGGCGAGCTTGGGATCTTGAACCTGGGTTTTCTGCATCCCAGTCCGACGCTCTATCCATTGCACCACTGCCTGATCAGGCTAAATAGAGTGTGTTTTTATTATCTGGATATTCAGGGGACAGAGGTGCTGGGCCTAACCCCTCATTTCACCTGTCCAGTTAACAAAGAGCTATAGCTGATTCTCGCTTGTCCCACCCATGTTCTCCGGAAGAGGCTGGAAGCTAGTTTCTTATTGGTGTAAAGTTAGATCTAAATGGTGTGATGGGGGTTGTCTTTGAAACAATTGAATTGCTAATGGACCACGTTTTTTCCCTGAATAAAGACGGATGTGCTTCTGGGGGCCGCCACTGTATCAGCTTAGGAACAGTAGTGAGAGAGAGTTCGCCGTGCCCTCCTCCCGAACCCATCTGTATGTATATATCTTTAATTCTCTATCATTTATTTAATTCCATACCTTTTCCCATTCGAGGATCTCGTAATAGACTTGTCGTGGCTGGACCGCGACAATTGGCGCCCATACGTGTGGCCATCGAAAAAGGGAAAGCGGAAAGGTAATGGAACTCCCCCAGAAGTGAGCACTCGAAGTAAGTTAAAGGTTTTAGAGAGTAAACCTTTTAAGTAGAGTGTGGGGGGAGAGTATAGTAATAATTTGGGAGTAAATACCATGGGACAAATAGGTTCAAAAGTGAGGAACCTTTTTCTTTTTGTACAAATGTTTTTATTTGAGAATAAGTTGTTTGATCAGAAAGAAGTAGAAACAGGAATGTAAATATGAGAAGAACTTAAGAGTCTGAGAATAACTCGGAGATGAGCCCAAGGTCTTTGTCTCAGACCCTTTGAAATCCCCGCTCCAATAAGCTTTGGATCAAGCTTGAGATGCAGGGGAAGAAATGGAGGAATTCAGCAATATTAGGCAAGGTCCTGATGAGCAATATCAAGAATTTGTTTCACGGCTGATTCCGGAAGTTGAAATAATATTGGTAGAAAAAGTTTATATCAGAATATGTACTGATAGTAGGCTTTAGACATGGAAAATCTTTCTTGCTTTCACTACAGGCTTTAAAGCAGGAATTCCAGGGTATTTTGATAAAAGGCAAATTAAACGAAAGAAGGAAAGTCAGAGAAATATTCATGCCAGTGGATCTTGTTTCCAAAGCGGGGAGTCAGGGCATTTTGCTAGAAACTGACTTGCTCCCCTCGGATGTCATTCTCGGCCTCCTTTTGAAGCCCGGATGGCTCCTAAGGATCCAGACTTTTGCCCACGGTGTGGGAAAGACAAACACTGGGCGAACGAGTGTAAGTCTAGATATAATGCCGAGGGGCAAAGAATTCAGATAAGCCACAGAGACTACTTCTCCCTTGCGCCCCAGCGGCCGCCAGCACGGGCCAGCCATGGGGTCCCCTCTTGGAAGCCCGGGCAGCGGAGGAGGCGTGTCCTGTGGGCCTGCACAGATGGCGAAGGGGACGTGTCCCACCAGCGGTGCGGGCAGGGTGCGCAGCCTCCTGTGCTGGAATATGCGGCTCCCGCGAGTTAGCGGCGCAGCAGTAGAGGAAACGCGGGGGGGGGGGGGGGCTGGGGGCTGGGGAGGCTCGGCTCTGCCCTGGAGGCCCAGCCCTAGGAGAGGAGCAGGAAAGTATTCCCCTCCCAGATAAGCTAAACCTGCCTTTCTGCAGAGGTTGAAACGGAGAGATTTCTGCTGCTGGTTGTAGCAGCTATTGGAATTTAAGAATGATTAGAAGACTGAGATGCTTTGTAAAGTCGTGTTATTATCTGATTTTCTTTAGTAAATGAAAAGACTTAAGAGTTTGGGAAAATTACAGCTTTTCCCCGTTATTCTCTTTCTCTAAACTCATTTTATTTCTTTCCTGTTCTATGCCTGAAAAGAGGGCAAAGGGAACGCCTGTTTGGATGTGGCTAAACTGAATCTCATAAACGGCCGTTCTCGAAACTTTTCGAGAGAGAGTTCTGTTTAGTTTCTATCGTTTATGTTCCCATCAAAATAGCCCTGTGTAAAAATCATGCAGGCCACGTTCTAATCTCGAAAATCCCAGGTTTCTCTCTAATTTGTCTACTTTGTCTGATTCTTGTTTGTGATTGGTCTTTGTTTAATGTTGTCTAAGTGTGATTTTTTAAGTTCTTGCATGCAAAATATTGGAAATGCCGGCTTTAATATTAAAAAAATAAACTATTTCTACAAAATTTTAATTTATTTGGAACAAGTATAGTGCGCTGACTTAAATTTAAATAGAATGGAATGTGCGTCCTAAAGACTTGCTAACTTTGGCTAAACTGCTTCAAACTTCAGGCTGCTTGCTGCAACTGCAAAGCTTAAGGCAAAGTAGATTTACCTAACAAAAGTGTAGATTTTTTTTTTAATATAGGAAAATGATGAAAGCCACACTGGAATTTTCCAGCTTTAATGTGCTCTTTGAATGGCCTGTTAATTAATGGTATAGAAATATTTTTATAAGTATGGGAATGTTACTTGAAAATGCATTTGCTATATTTTGTTAGAAGTTAACATAAAAACAAGTATTTCTTACAATCTTTGAAGTCAAGGTATTATAAAATATGCTCAACAAATGCTTAAAGGTCAATTGTAAATAATATAAAAAAAGGGTGGAGCCATATCCTGGAACTTCTGCAAATCTATTTTATCATGCTTTTTACTTAAAAAAAATTTTTTTTGAATACTGATGTACAAGGTCATTCAGCAGCTGAAAGACTCTGGAATCCTACAGGAGATGCCAAACCTGTTTCTCCTGCAAACTTTTACCCTCTTTTATTTGATCCAGCTAATAACACTGTTTTTGTCTTTTTTCAATTAGCTCCAAATATACGAAAAAAGTTTATATAGGCGATGGGGACCCTCAAACCCCTCAGCGAGATCTTCTGAGCATGGCTTTTAAGGTCTATAATGAGTAAGAGAGGAACAGAAAAGGCTGACAGAGCCTAAAAAGAGATCAGGCAAAATACCAGCTCTTGGCATATGCCCATAAAGGCTCCAACGTCCCGAAGGGGCTTTATAGGACTCCATCAGGGCCCTGCTTCAAGAGTGGAAAGGAAGGTCATTGAGCTAAAGCCTTCCAGGCTTCTCTGCCCCCACCAGGGACATGCCTTTGCTGTGGGAAAAAGGGACACTGGAGGGTAAGCTGACCCCTTGCTCCTCTAAAGGAAGGTTCAGTCTCTTACAGCCCTGCTCCAGCCACCTGTGACCTGACCTTGCCCAGCCTGTTGGGACTTGCCACTGAAGGCTAAAGGTGCCCAGGGCCATTGGCCCCATCTCACGTCACTGTGGACGAGCCTAGGGTATTTCTTCCAAGTAGCAGGTAAACTGATCTCATTTCTTACGGACACGAGGGCCACTTACTATGCCTTACCTGAATATTCAGGGTTTTTTTATTCATCCCTCGAAGATCTCTGTTGTGGGTATTGATAGTCTTATTTTCTGCTGCTTTGTTTAATATATAGTGTTTCCTTTATTCCTCTTGTCTCAATGCCCCATGCCTATTTTAGGCTGGGACCTGCTCCTAATTTCAACAAATTTACTGCTGCCACCAACATAGTGTACCCCAAGGTTCTCATCACCACGTCACTGTTGCAGAGCTCCAGGGAAAGGCCCCCTGGGTTGATCTCTCTAGTTTAAAGAAAATGGAGATTCCATCTCCATACTGGCTGCAGACAGCTTTTCTGGTCTACCTGAATCATTGCCAGCTGGAAGCAGTGGTCATTGGGACTTGGACTCTAGCTGCAAAGTGTGGAAATGTGACCACAACTCCAGTGCCTTGTGGACTTTTCCTGAATGGGTGTGACTCCTGCTCCTTGGGACAGTTCTCAGACTGAAGTGGGGTTGGGTTACATTTACAAATAATATGAAGCAGTGATGGTGTCAACATGAACTTAGTCAAAGTACATTAACATGTTAAGGACATTTAAGCCTAAGAATTTTATTTTAGATCCTGTTGTATCAGTTAAGACTTTGCTTAATAATCTGATAGGCCTTTAATCACTTCATTCTAATAGGAAACTTGTTATAGTATCTGTTAGCATTAGCTATTTTATATTTTTCCAGTCTGCCTCCAAATCGGAACATGGGAATTCAAATGAGTATGAATTACAACACACGAATTGAGGTTTTAATAAATACAAAAGGGGGATCTGTTGGGACCGAAATATAAACAGGGTGTTTTTATTATCTGGATATCCAGGGGACAGAGGTGCTGGGCCTAACCCCCCATCTAACCTGCCCAGTTAACAAAGAGCTATACCTGATTCTTGCTTGTCCCACCCATGTTCTCCGGAAGAGGCTAGAAGCTAGTTTCTTATTGGTGTAAAGTTAGATCTAAATGGTGTGGTGGGGGTTGTCTTTGAGTTGTCTTGGAAACAATTGAATTGCTAATGGACCACGTTTTTTCCCCTGAATAAAGACGTATGTGCTTCTGGGGGCCGCCACTGCATCGGCTTAGGAACAGTAGTGACTGTTCGCCGTGCGTCCTCTCAAACCCATCTGTATGTATATATCTTTTTTTTTCTTTTTTTTATTATTTATTCATTTTAGAGAGGAGACAGAGAGAGAGAGAGAGAGAGAAAGGGGGGAGGAGCTGGAAGCATCAACTCCCATATGTGCCTTGACCAGGCCAGTGCAGGGTTTTGAACTGGCGATCTCAGTGTTCCCAGGTCGACACTTTATCCACTGTGCCACCACAGGTCAGGCTTTATGTATATATCTTTAATTCTCTGTCTATCATTTATTTAATTCCAAACCTTTCCCCGTTCAAGGACCCCATAATAGACTTGTTGTGGCTGGACTGTGACAACCCACTCATGACACAAACCCTCAGCTAACAAGGAAGAGAAGAAAATTTCTACTTGATTAAGGGCATCAAAGAAAACGTAAGTTTACTGACTTGAGAGAAATAAAAGGGATGATAAGAAAATACTATGAACAATGTATTCCAACAAATTAGATAACCCAAATGAAACAAGAAAAATTCTTAGAGAGACATAAACTACTGAGAATGATTCATTTAAGAAACAGAAAATCTGAATACACCTATGAAAACCAAAAGATTGAGAAATCAAAACATTTCTTTTTAAAAAGAAAAAAAAAAGTCCAGATTCAGGTGGCTTCACTGGCCAAGTCTATCATATGTTAAAGGAACTCTTCACAAATTCTTCCCAAAAACAGAAAAGGAGGGAATACTTCTTAATTCATCTTATGAGGCAGGCAAGTATTACTCTGGTACCAAAATCAAAGAAATTTTAAGAAAAGAAACGACAGCCCACTATACTATAAGAATATAGAAACAATTATCCTCAATAAAATACAGTAGACCAGGCCCAGGCCAGTTGGCTCAGTGGATAGAGCATTGACCTGCCGTATGGACGTCCCAGGTTCGATTCCCAGTCAGGGCACACAGGGGAAACGACCATCTTTCTGCTTCTCACCACCCTCCTTTTCCCCTTCTTTCCCCCTTCCCCTCCTGCAGACAGTGGCTTTATTAGTTTGAGAGCTGGCTGCAGGAGCTGAGGATAGTTTGGTTGGTCCGAGAACATTAGTCTCAGGTGCTAAAATTAGTGCAGTTGATTAGAGCATTGGTCCAAGAGGGAGGTTGCCAGGTGGATCTGTGCTGAAGTGCATGCGGGAGTTTGTCTCACTATCTCCCTTCCTTTCACTTAAAAAATAATATAGTGGACCAAATCCAGATCCCAAGACCAAGTGGGATTTATTCCAGGAATACCAGGTTGGTTGAATATACAAAAACTGATGTAATATATGTACTGTATTAATAGAACAAAGAACAAAAGCCACATGATCATCTCAACAGATGCAGAAAAAGCATCTGACAAAACCCTTTCATGATTAAACCACTTAACGTAGAATTCAAAGAGATTTTTTTCAACCCGATAAAGGGCATCTATGAAAAACCCACTGTTAATAACACACTTAATGGTTAAACATTGAAAGCTTTTCCCCTAAAATCAGAAAGAAAGAATATACACTCATCTTTTCTATTCAATAGTATTAGAGGTTCTAGCCAGAACAATTAGGCAAAAAAAAAAAAAAAAAAAGAAAAAAGGATCCTAGATTGTAATGGAAGAGGATAAGTAAAATTAACTCTATTTGCAGATAATAAAATGTATATGTAAAAAATCATATGCAACACACACACGCATACACAAAACTATTAGAATAAATGAGTTTAGCAAGGTTTTAAAATAAAAAGAAAAAAACAAATGTAATTCTCTACACTAGCAAATAAACACTCCTCCAAAAAATTAAATTAGAAAAATAAATATAATATTGTTCCAAAGAATAAAATGGGTGGAAATAAATTTACAAAAGAAGTACAAGGTTTGTATATGAAAACAATGTTGTTGAAAAAACTCAACGAAGACAAAAACACATTCCATGACCACGAATTAAAAGACATGTTAAAACGGCAATATCCCCAAACTGATCTCCATTCAGCAAAACCCCTACGAAAATCTGTGCTTACTTTTTTATAGACATTGACAAGCTGATCCAAAAATTCATGTGGAATGGCAAGAGATATAGATTAGCCAAAAACACTCTTGAAAAAGAAGACTGTTGGAGGGCTCACACTTCCTGATTTCCAAAGGACTACAAAGCTACAGTAACCAAGCCAGTGCAGTACTGGCGGTACAAGGAGAGACATATGGTGGTACAAGGAGCGATGGAACAGAGTGCAGAATCCAGAAATGACCCTCATGTGTATGGTAAATTGATTTTTGACAAGGGTGCAAAGACAGTAGAGTGGGGAAAAAATAGGCTTTTCAAAAAATGGTGCCAGGCCTGACCAGGTGGCGCAGTGGATAGAGTGTCAGACTGGGATGCGGAAGGACCCAGGTTCAAGACCCTGAGGTCGCCAGTTTGAGTGCAGGCCATCTGACTTGAGCAAGAAGCTCACCAGCTTGGACCCAAGGTCGCTGGCTCCAACAAGGGGTTGCTCGATCTGCTGAAGGCCCGCGGTCAAGGCACATGTGAGAAAGCAATCAATGAACAACTAAGATGTCACAACAGCAACAAAAAACTGATGACATCTCTCTCCGTTCCTGTCTGTCCCTATCTGTCCCTTTCTCTGACTCATGCTCTGTCTCTGTTTAAAAAAATAAAAAAATGGTGCCAGGACAACTGTATATCCATGTGAAAAAGAATGAAATTGGGACCCAACTTCACAGAACATAGAACAATCAATTCAAAATGGAACACAGTAAAAAATGTCAGAGTTAAAACAATAAAACTCTAAAAGGAAATAAAAGTCTTCATGACCTTGGGTTAGGCAATGGTTTCTCAAACTTGACACCGAAAGCACATACAATGAAAGAAAAAAATACACGGACTTGATCAGAATTAAAAAGTTTCAGGCTTCAAAGGACAGCACCAAGAGAGCCAAAAGGCAACCCAAAGAATGGAGAAAAATACTTGCAATCATATATCTATAGAGGTCTTCCTTTTTCTTTTCTTTTTTTTTTTACAGGGACAGAGAGAGAGGGATAGATAGGGACAAACAGACAGGAACAAAGAGAGGTGAGAAGCATCAATGATCAGTTTTTTGTTGTGACACCTTAGTTGTTCATTGATTGCTTTCTCACATGTGCCTTGACCGCAGGCCTTCAGCAGACTGAGCCACCCCTTGCTGGAGCCAGTGACCTTGGGTCCAAGCTGGTGAGCTTTTGCTCAAGCCAGATGAGCCTACGCTCAAGCCAGATGAGCCTGCACTCAAGCTGGTGACCTCAGGGTCTCGAACCAGGGTTCTCGGCATCCCAGTCCGATGCTCTATTCACTGCGTCACCTCCTGGTCAGGCTCTATAGAAGTCTTGTATGTAGAATATATCAAGAACACCTATAATTCAATAATAAAGAAAAAAAAACAAATTAAAAAATGGGCAAAGGATCCAAACAGACAGTTCTCCAAGGAAGCTATTCAAATGATAAGCACATGAAAAGATGTTCCACATCATGAGTCACCAGGAATATACAAACCCAGAGTACAATGAGATACCACTGCACACACCTAGGATGGCTATAATAAAAATATCAGGTAACAAGTTATCAAGGATGCAGAGAAAGCAGCCCCTTTGGACACTGTTGGTGGGAAAGTAAAAATGGTACAGCCACTTTAGGAAACAGTCCGGCAATTAATTCCTCAAATGGTTGAACATAGTTACCACTCCATCCTGCATTTCCGTTCCTAGGTACATGCCCACAGAGTTAAAGACATCGGTCCGCACAAACAAGGACTTGTACTTTAAGTCAAGTTCACAGTAGCATGTTTATTCACAGTAGCCCCAAACTGGAGACAACCTAAAAATGTCCATCAATTGGTGAATGGCTAAACAAACTGGTCTACCCCAGCAACGGCGTACAACTACTCCGAAATGAAAAGGGGAACTGCCGATAACATGGAACACGAAGGAATCTCAAGAAGGTGCTAAGTGAAAGAAGTCAGACACAAAAGACTGAACTGCCTACAATTCCATGTAGGGGATATTTTATCGCTTCATATTCATTCTGAAATATCCTCTAATTTTTGTGAGCAGTATATAAAATATTCTGGCCAAAGCAAAGCTATAGCAAAAGGAAGCAGACAGTGGCTACTTGGGCTGGGGTGAAGGGAGGGATGGGCTGCAGAGGGGGCAGCAGAGAGTGCTTTGGGGTTCATGGCAGTGTGATATGTTCTGACAGTGACGGTGATTAAATGACTATATGCATGCGTCAAAAGACATCAAACTGTACTCTTAAAATTGGTGAACTTCATTTCTGTAAATTATATCACAATAAATCAGATTTTAAAATGACAGAAATGAAACCCATTAAAAAAGTAACAGTGGGCCCTGGCTGGTTTGCTCAGTGGACAGAGCATTGGCCTGGCATGCAGATGTCCCGAGTTTGATCCCTGGTCAGGGCAGACATGAGAAGCGACCATCTGCTTCTCGTCCCCTCCTTCTCCCCCTTCTCTCTTTCTGCCCTTCTCACAGCCAATGGCTTCACTGATCTGAGTGTTGGCCTCAGGCACTGAGGATAGCTCAGTTGATTCGAGCATCAGTCCCAGATTGGGTCTGCGGGGTGGATCCCAGTCAGGGTGCATGCAGGAGTCTGACTCACTATTTCCCCTCCTCTCACTTAAAAAAAAGCCAAAAAACAAAACCAGTGGTTAGTTTTGAGTAGATTATGGCTGGTTCTTCATTTCCTAAATTTTCTGCATTTTCCCAATTTCTTTTAATAGCTCTTACATTTAAAAAGGGGAAGCACACATTTTGAAATGGAAACCAGAAGCTTCTCTTACTGATTTGAAGTACAAAGATTCAAAAACACTGGGTTTGAACCCAAGTCTGCCATGGCTGTGGGTGTAACCATGAGTTAGTCCCTTCTGCTCTCTGGGCCTGTTTTCCTTTCTCCCTCTAAAATGCTGGGGCTGGGCAAGCTAGAGGGTGATTTCCCCATTCTCCATCTGCAGGACTTGGAATCAAAATCACTCAACTCTTGCCTGACCAGGCGGTGGCGCAGTGGATAGAGTGTCGGACTGGGATGTGGAAGACCCAGGTTTGAGACCCCGAACTCGCCAGCTTGAGCACGGGCCCATCTGGCTTGAGCAAAAGCTCGTCAGCTTGGACCCAAGGTCGCTGGCTCCAGCAAGGGGTTGCTCGGTCTGCTGAAGGCCCGCGGTCAAGGCACATGTGAGAAAACAATGAACAACTAAGGTGTTGCAATGGCAACGAAAAACTAATGATTGATGCTTCTCACCTCTCTCCGTTCCTGTCTGTGTGTCCCTATCTATCATTCTCTCTGTCCCTGTAAAAAAAAAAAAAAATTACTCAACTCAGGGTCCTGGCCGGTTGGCTCAGCAGTAGAGCTTTGGCCCGGCGTGTGGAAGTTCTGAGTTTGATTCCCGGTCAGGGCACAGGAGAAGTGCCCATCTGCTTCCCCACCCTTCCCAGTCTCCTTTCTCTCTGTCTCTCTTCCCCTCCTGCAGCCAAGGTTCCATTGGAGCAAAGTTGGCCCGGGGTGCTGAGAACGGCTCCATGGCCTTTGCCTCAGGTGCTAGAATGGCTCCGGTTGCAATGGATCAATGCCCCAGAGGGGCAGAGCATCGCCCCGGTGGGCATGCCGGGTGGATCCTGGTCGGAGGCATGCGGGCATCTGGTGTACGTCTGTCTGCCTCCATCCCCCCACTTTTCACTTTAGAAAAATACAAAAAAAAAATTTACTCAACTCAGCATTAGATCACAATGTCTGGTATTAGATCACAATGTCTGGTATTGGTTGAATAAAAATATGATTTTGCCTCTCTGTATCTCAGATACTGCTATTGTATGGGTGAGGTCGTCAGTCAATGCTCTGTAAAGAGGCTTGATTTATAGCCTGGGCTGGACGTAACGTTTACTCAGCGTGGCTATCACTATGTGCCACCGATACACACGTGTCTGGAAAGGGCTGGATGCAAAGCTGGAATGGAAGCTGTCTCCCGGGAGGGCCCGTGCAGGGAGGCGAGAGTGCTTGTTTCTGGCAGGGGATGGAAAAAGAGGCGCCTGCTGCTGTTGTTGGGTTTTGTCTTCGAGTGTACCACAGCCCTGAACACTTCGCACATCACCCTGGGGCTCTCACCCAGTCTGTGAAGGGTGCTGGTCAGCCCACTTTACAGGTGAGAAGACTGAGGCCCAGGCAGGTGAACTGGTTGAAAGAGATTAGAAACCAGGTATGGCTGTTCTAAAATCCTAACGCTGCCAATGCCAACCTGTTTGTTGTCTGGGAGTTCCCACGCCCCTTAGCGGAGGTCTGGGGACAGGCCCCATGCCTCTCCTGGCTGTGGTCCTCCCCAATGTACTTTTAAAAGAGAGTGGGAGGAAATGATCTCTGAGGGGGCTTTGCCTCTGCTATCCCTCCACAACTACCAGTTTATCCTGCTGAAGAGAGTGGTTGTTGAGAGGGTCAGGATCCTGGCCTCACACTGTGACTGCGTAGCCTTGGGCAAGTTATTTAGCCATTTGTGCCTCAACTTCTTTATCTGTGAAGTGGAGCTAATCAGGGCTTTTAACTCAGAGGGCAGTTCTGAGGGTTAAGTGAGCCAATATGTGTAAAACTCTTAGAATAGTAAGTCTTGGCACCAAGGAACAGCTCAAATCACATTAGTAGCTGTGCCACTCTGGACGAGCGATTGATTCCGTTCTCTGAGCCTCGGTTTTCTCATCTGTATAATGGGATAATGTCAGCTAGCCAATAGGCTTGTTCAGATCTGATGAAATAACCACCCAGACACATACGAGTCGCTCACTAGATGTTAGCTGTCTTTAGTATTATTAGTGCTCCAAAGGGCTCCTGAACTGTTACCAGAGGCAAGGCAGGTTTTCCCACAGCACAGAAAGGAAGTTTATTAGTGGGAATTACCCCGTGCCATTCAGAAGCCTCTTAATGAGATTGGTGTTATTCGAGGCTGATCCCCCTTATCAGCAGCGCTGCGAACTGCGCAGATCATGACGTTTAATTTCTCTCTATGGAGTCAATCCTTTAATCCCGACTCAGCCTGGCTGGGACTCAGCCTGGCTTTGCGCTGGATTGCCTCCCGCATTCTCTGCTTGCACTGGACCAGAACAAAGCAGCCCAAAGCTCTTCTGGAAAAGCAAGTCGAGGTGCTTGGGGGGAGGTGGAGCTACCACTAGGTACAGCCTCGATTTGCATTTTAATGGCCTCTGCCCAATTGCCTGAGGGACAGTGAAGCACAGGCACCCAGACTGTCTCTTAATTAGCCCCAGCTTCCAGAAGCCGCAGAGGAGCCGGTGGAGGGCTGGGGTTTCAGAGGCGGAGGGAGCTGGCTTGTTGGGGAGAGTCCCTGCGCAGCCTTCCAACTACTATCACTATTCCTCAGAAGGTCAAGTCTAAATGCCCGACCTGGCATTCAAGGCTTCCCCTGGTGCAGGACAGCTGAGGGCGAAGGCGAGTGGGAGGTGTGAGGACGGCAGCTGGAGATCGACTGCAGGTTTGCGTGCCTTCCTGTTAGAAATGGAGACGCTCTGAGAGGGGGACAAAGTTTCCTGCCCGAGGTCACAGGGCATGGAGGCATATCAGACCGTGGAACTCACATCCTGGCTGCCAGTCCAACTCCATCCTCGTTTCAGCAAGTCCAACAAAATAAACCATAGGCTCCCAAATAGAATGTGTATTAGTGCCCGGTGTACTGCAGTACCCAATAAAAACATGCTGAATGGATGGATGGATGGATGGATGGATGGATGGACGAACGGATGAATAAAGAGAGGCTACACTCACAAAACAGGACCTAGCCTAAGAGAGAGCCTAGTCCTGTACTCCTCTGTGCTAAGCAGGCCAGCCCTGGAAGATTATATGAAATATTTATAAACCTAAGAGAGATAGATACAAGCAATAATGATAAAACCAGCAGAAATAACAGCAGCTAGCGTTCCTGAGTCACTGTACGTGGCCCGCATCATTCACAGGGCAGAGGGCAGCTGAGGGAGGGGTGCCAGGAACAGCTGGCCGCCTCCCCCAGGTTCCTGTTGCCGTTCCTTAAGTGGTGGCTCTGGGAGTTTGCCCTGGCCCTGGAGTTTCAGCATCTGTGGGGATGTGTCACTTGTCATCTAAAATGGTAAAGAAGAAAGTGTGCTTCTCTCCCTGTTCACCAGTCATAAGACAGGGCTCTGAAGACCCAGGACAGGATGGAGCCTCACAAATGGAGCCTGGGTGCTGCCATGTGGGAGGCCACCAGCACAGGCCACTTGCATTAGGCTGTGATGTGGCTGAGAAGTGTGTATGCTAAACTACCTGAGAGTCTGGCATTTGTCTGTTACAGCGAATAGTCTCCCTGACTAAAACAAAAATTAAGACTAAACATGGGGTGCCACTGTGATAAACCCTAAAGTCGGAGGTACCGGCTTGACAGCTGGGAGGTCTAGAGCGAGGGAGTTAACGCCGGGAAGATGGCAGAATGGCTGAGAAGAAGGGCGGTGTGGACGGCAGACTACAGGCCTGTAGCTCCATAGCGTGGTTCTCAAAGTACGGTCCCTGGACAGGCAGCAGGGACACAGCCTGAGGATGCTACAGAAACACAAGTCCTAGGTCCCACCGCCCCAGACCTGACCTCCAGAGTCCAACACGTGGAATCCAGCCCTCGGGATGGGAGTAGAAATGTGCTTCAACCAGCCCTCCCGGTGACAGACACCTCTGCGCTGACACGGGGCGCAGGCCCCGGCTGCCTGGGCTAAGGGCACCCCACTCACGTCTCCTACCTCTGCTCACCCTCATCTCAAACCATATTCAATGGCCACCTTCATGCCTCTTTCCTGGCCAGCTTCTAGCTGGCCTTCAGGCCGGGCAGGCACAGGAGCCACAACCTTCCCGAGGCCCTCTCAGCCCTGTGCTCCCCATGTCCTCCCAACCTGCTGTCCCCTCAGCACAGACCCACCCCTGCTGTGTTATAACGGACTGACCAGGGCTCCCATGTCCTGTGACCATTCCCCGGGGGCCTCAGGCTGGCGCTGCCAGCTCTGCCCTGTGTAGGCCGGAGGGAGGGGGCGGCACCCCTACCCCCGTGGGCTGCCGGCTCTCTCACCCGCGTGGGACTGCATGTGCTCCAGCAGGTTGTTGTAGAACTGGAACTGGATCCCACAGGCGCCACACGTGTAGGGTTCTGTGGGGAGACGAAGAGGCTGTGTTAGGGGAAGAACCACGAAGATGGACGCATTCCTGCTGGGCTGCGGGCAGATCTCAACCTGGGAACCCAAACACATGCTGGGCTGAGCCCAGCCTGAGCGGCCCCTGTCACTGACTAGTGAGGGGGAGGCCTGGCGGGGGGAGGAGAGAAGAAGACGTGCAGATACACAGACCATCCAATGCAGTTGAGCAGCTATTTATTGAGTGCTTACTGTGTGCCAGGCACTGTTCTGGGCACCGGGGATGGGCTGGAGAAGGACCCAGGGGCCCTCCCAGGCAGAGGCCATGTCTGACCGGCTCCACGGCCCAGCTGTCTGCCTGTGGAAGTGCTCGGACAGCACTCTGTTCATTGAGGGAACGGATGAATGAATGTACAAACAAACCAAAAAACAAGGCACCGGACGCAGAGGAAAGGGGGGAAGAAGAAACGAGAGAACGGTAAGAGGCGGAGAAAGCCACAGGGAAGCAAGCAGCAGCAGAGTAAGACATGGAAGAGGAGGAGGGCAGCAGGGAAGGGAGGAGGAGAGCATACAGGAACGGGAACAGCGTGCCACTGGGCCTTTATCCTCTACCTGTTTCCAGTACTCACGTCAGTGCCCAGCAGAGGCGAGGGGGCAGGGAGAGAAAAGGGGTGCGGACAGGAGGAAAGGGTAAAGCAGCAAGGAGGAGGATGGCTGACATGGGGCTTGGAGGAAGTGTCCTGAGGCTGGGTCGTGAGCAGGAATGGGGAGGTTTGTGTTCCTGCCAGGCCTGGGGGGCAGAGGCAGGCTACCGCCATCAGGGCTCTGGTCAGAACTCCTCCACCCGCCTAGGGCTGGGCCACTAGAGGCCCCGTCTGCCTGGGAGGGTGGCCCAAGGTCAGGTGCTCTGGGGAGGCCCTGAGAGTGTGTGGCCACTGAGTTTGTTCCCTGTCCTGGCTTGCCCTCTCCAGCCCCCCAAAGGGACCATCACTTACTCTGTAGGAGAGGGAAAGTATTGGAAATCAGGGGACTTGCAGTTTCTGCAAAAGAGAAACAGTTTAGCTAGGTCTCTTCCAGTTCTGGTGCTCTGAGATAACTCATTATTTCTGTTCTTAGTAAGCAGTGAGCCAGACGGGGCCCTGGGTGGGGGTGGAATCTGAGCCAGGCTCACCCTCTGAGCTAAGGCTGGGGCTGGGACACTGGGCAGGGAGAGCTCAGCCAGCGCCATCGCTCTAGGACACACTTGACTCCCAGAAAGGGAGCCCACAGAATCTAAGGAGCACTGTCCGCTTCAGGACGGGAAGCTGCTTCCAGGTCCTGGTGGCGCATGAAAGCCTTTGGCACCAAACACCAGAGCAGCCACAGCGAGGGCTGTGCTTTTGAGGGCTTCTGCCTGTTGGCACTGCCCACGCTTCCTGGCGACATCAGGTGAGCCTCAGACACAGGAATTGGCAGCATAGGGCCAGATGGACGAGGCCGCAATCCTGGCTCCACCACTTACAAGCAAGGGACCTGGGGCAACAGTCCACCTCTCCTGAGCCTCAGTATTCTCATCCAAAAAGTAAAGAACACTGACCCGACCCTCCTCCTGGGGCTGTGGTATAAAGGAAGACAGGTAAGACACACAGAGCTCTGAACACACGCCAGGCACATTGTAAGCGCTCAATAAACGGTGACTGCCCTCTACACCGTCAGTTCCCAATTCTGAGTATCGGCTCTGAGGGAAGAGGAGGTAGGGGGTGCAGCCCGCAGGGCTGAGAGCCAAGGCTCCCAGGAGACCGCGGTTCTGGTCCTGACTCTGCTTCTCCTGTGTGGCCCTGGGCAAAACTCCATCACTTTTAGGCCCACCTCTTGGAGATGCTGCTCGATGACATTTTTCAAAAGGATTGAAGCAGCCTGGAAGAGTCAGAACTTTCTCTGCAGTTTAAGGGATCATGTCAACATCGTCAGGGGGACGAGAGCACACCTCACTCCCTTGCTCAGGGCACTGATCAAATCACTTGGCTTACATTAAAAATCCCACCATGGCAGCAGGTACGGAATCTACGCTGGACACTTGCTGAGTGCTCACCAGCGTAGGGGCATGTGTGCTATTATTCCCACCTTCCAGGGGCCCCTAGTCACCAGCTCACAGGTGGGAGAGCTGAGGCTCAGACCTCGGTTGGAGACAGAAGCTGAAGCTCAAGATTCCTAGGCAGAAGCCTCCACATTCACATCTGTGCTCCCAACTGTTTCATAAAGCCCCTGATGTTCACGCTGCGTCCATCATCTGTCTACACCCAAGCAGTGCCCAGGATAGGCTGGACACAACCTGAAACCTAACAGCACGAATGAAACTTCTACTGGT
The DNA here is from genome assembly GCA_037038555.1 of Rhynchonycteris naso. Lineage (NCBI taxonomy): Eukaryota > Metazoa > Chordata > Mammalia > Chiroptera > Emballonuridae > Rhynchonycteris > Rhynchonycteris naso. Next base: position 19,669,779 of record CM072996.1, read on the forward strand.
GCCATATTTTAGTATAAACCAGTGTCAGAATTCTTTTCCCTTTCTGCCCTGGCTGACACTGTGCAGACCGCCTTGTTATGCTTTTCTCAAACAGAGGCTGCTGGTGACCACGCATGGCCCTGCCAGGCTGACCCAGAACTATCTGGGGAGAGAGGCCTCTGGCAGCTCTGTTCTAAGGCACTCTGGGTCCTGACAGGGTGCTGGGAAGTCAGCCACCAGGCGGCGCCAACACACTACCAGGAACCTCAGGCAAACCGTGGGCTGGTAGGGACTGGAAGGGAACCACAGGATTGTCCCTGGTCCAATGCAGGGCCAGAACTCAGGGCCTCTGGCTATTAGGCCACGGCTCTCTCTACTGTAGGCCTTTTGCCTCTCCTAGAAAGGAAATGGCTATGGTATTTACCCTAAAAACATAGGAATGGCACTTTTAGACCCAGCTGTCTGGGGCCACGTGAGTAGATGTTGCAGGCTACGGGGAGGGGGAGTTCCTCTCTCCACAGGGAGGAGACGAGGAGGAGCCATAGTTCCTGAGATGCCTCTGAAGCCCAGAGAGATGTCCCTGGAAGAAAAGGCCCCCGTGCTTCTGCCCAGTCCCAGTCTCCTAATTCCCAGCATCCTTCCGCCATCCTGCATCACAGAGACCCCAGGCCACACAGTGGCTGCTGCCGCCACCGCGGGTGGGAACAGACGGAGATGGCAGCTTCGGCACAGAACACCTGTCACGGGGCACACTCACCGCTGGAGTTCTGGGAACTGCTATTCGTCTCTTCAAAGTGGTTTTGTGCTTTGCTTTCTACTCTCCGACTGAAAGCACTTTCTGCTGGGTGGGGACAGGAGAGAGTGAGAGAAAACAGGTGACTGATCAGCACTGGGTCCAAGGGGGAGGCATGCCAGAGATGGTTCAGAGGCTGGGGTACCTGGAAACCGCCCAGCCTCCGGGCTGGGGAGGGCCCAAGGCTTTATGTCAGGGGGATCAGTGAGCAGCTCCAGGATCCCAAGCCAGAACCCCCAGTTCCTCAAGCTCACCTGAGTTGCCTGATACCTTGTCACGCCTCCAGGAGACCCTCCTGACAGTGCCCAGAGTGTGTGGAGGTCAGGCATGGGGGCGGATGTGTGGGTGAGCTGTCTAAGAGCACACAGAGGAAATCTTGCCAAGTGAGCAGATGGCAAATGGGTCTGGTCTCCTGGCCCCCGGGAGCCACTTTTGTGACACTGAGTAATTTGGACCTGCCCCCATTGGTCCCTATTCCAGATCCCGTTGTGTCAGACTCCACAGAGGAGCAGAGAGGACGATAGGCTGTCTCCAGGTGGTGGTTCTGGCCGAGCAGGCAGGCCAGACAGCTGATTCCAGCTCCACATGGTCCGAGCTTAGCCAGGGGGCACCCCGGAGAGAAGGCGTGCCTCGCAGAGCCCCACATCCCAGGAGGCCAAAGACCAGGTGAGGTCTGGTGAGTTCACCGAGGGGAGGGGCTAGCTCCTGAGCGATTTTTTGGGCATCTTTGCTTACAGGTGGCACTTTCCTGAGTGGCTCACCCTCTCCCAGGCACTGTCTGGAAACCCCAGAGGGTAGAGATAGCATCCAATCAATGGAAAAACACCAACCAGTCCCACCCCCAACCCTCCTGCAGAAGGTACTGAGACAGAGTATCCAAGCTGGAAGGTGGCTCGGCTTTTCCAAGAAGCTCTTGGCGCAATGGGGATGCTGGATGTGAGAAAGAGACTTCTGGGGACAAGTCACTATGGGCTGAGCAGCCAATGCAGTCCCTTTCTTAAGGAAAAACAACTTGCACAAGAATATCAAAGGCTCTGAGAAGTCCAACCGAAAAGAGACCCATTTTGCTTCATTTAACCCAGCCTTCCCAAATGAATCTGGCCACCAAAGCCTATTTTTTAATTAGCAGATTCCTTAATATCCCTCAAAAACAAAAAACAGGTGATTTCTGGAACCCATTTTGGAAAATGCCACTGTCACCCAGCCCACCCCATGCCAGAAGGGCAAGTGCCCAGAACGATGGGGCTGGGGTTCTGGACGACCACTGGGGTGGGAGGGGATGTAAATGGAAGCCCGAGGCAGTTCCTATAGTTCCTGTTCAATGCTCTGTCCCCTGTCCCCAACAACGTCTCTTGATGCAGCCTCCCTTTTGCAGAGGCTGTCCCCAAAATCACAAGGATGACCCTCTCTTCAAAACTATAGAATGCCTGGGCTGAGAGCTACATACTTGCCCCCTTCAAGAGGTCATCTTTAAATTGTCAAATAAGGCCCCTCAATTCTTTGCCTAGGGGAAAGGGGGTGTGTGCGCTCATTTACTGAGCACCTACTACGTGCCAGGCACTGATCCAGATGCCTTACACCCATGGTATCTCTTAATCCTCCCAAAAGCTCTGTGAGGTCCACACTGTCATTTCCATTTTACGGGTGAAAAAAGCAGAGGCAAGCAAAGCTGTCAGGTTACCGGAGCCGAACGTGCTGCTAACCCTCTAAGATGAGAGAATGAGGAGACGCTGTTCTTAAGGCACAATGCTTCTTTTTATTACCAGTGCTTCCCTTTGCCCATCTCATCCCTGGGCATGCAGGGGGTGCCGACCCCTCTGCGGAGGATTCCCGCGCAGCCTAACCAACTTACTGGTAGAACTTAGGACAACCGGGGTTATGTTTCCAATTATTCCGTTCATAATGCAAATCTTGATTCGCTCTTCCTACCAGGCACCTCGGGCGGCCAACCAGTGGGCTGTAACACAGGTGAGGTCCCACGCACAGGCCCGCACACCCCCACAGTAAGAGCTGCTGATTCTAGAGTGACAAAGGTAGTGACAACTTCCGCTCTACCACGCAGGTTCCTCATTGCAACCTGGTGTCCTCTGCTCTGCCCACCTATTAATTCCAGGTGTGACCCCGCCCCCACTCTTCCAATCTCAAATCTTCCAGATCACATAAAGGTAGCAAGAAGCAAGTCCCATACCTTACCAGATGTTTACTTTGGGACACACAGGTCTGAGGGCTACACAGACCTCAGAGCCCCTTCCAGGCAGTTCCCTGCAGAAACTACAAACGTAAGCACTCCCAGCCACAAGGGCAAGGATAAAAAGCAACATTTGAAAGCCATGATCCCGTTATTCAGCTGGGCCAACATCTATCACCTATTAGCCCACAATGACCAGTCTGCTTCTAGAAAATACAATGGCTATTGTCTTTTCTCAAAACAATACCTGAAAACCCATTACCTTCAAGATTAAGTACTCCCTCTCCTTTTGGGACATCTAAACATAAGCGTATCTTCTAACATTGTAAGGAGCCATATCCTTGCCCAGCAGTAGCCCCTGGACCAAGAGGAATAGCCAACACAAGTAGCTGCTTAGCTATATCACCAGTCCAATCTACTGGTTCATTAAACTCAGTTTGACCACTCGTATATTTAATGGATGGCTTTGGGCCTCTTGAAAGCAAGAGGGACCCATGGTCCCAGAAGGACCACATCATCACGCTACTCTTCGGCTGGCACATTCAGGCAGGTGGCCCAAGGCTCATTCCATCTGGGTATGAGCCAGGACTCCTGATAGCTAGTTCTCAGCACACAGTGCTTCTCCTCAGTTTTCCTGGGAGAAATGCTGCTGTGAACCTACTACTACCTGTTCACCCTTCCGGGGTCGGAGCCTCTCTCTACGTGAACTCAGATACTAGAGATGGCATCCACTGGTTTCTGCTGGACTGTGGCTCATGGAGCTGTTTCACAGGTAGCACTAGGTAGAGGGAGGTCAAGGGAACAGAGCTGCAGGTCAACCACTCTGCTTCAAGGAGAACAGCGCTTTATAGAAATGAGTGTTCTTACTGGGTTTTCTGAAAGATGGGGGATGCAAAGTCATGCCAAGGGGAGTCCAGGCAGGTGACAGAAATGGATGAACTGGGCTGGATGTCAGACAGACAACAGTGTGATCACAATGGGAAATGATACCTGCCACATGGCTATTGTGTTTAGCAGGCAGGAGGGAGTGGTGGGGACTGTGGAAAACTGGAGAGCACATGCTCTATGAGAGGAGGCAGCAGTGGCTCAGCCCCAAGCCAATTGTTGCCCTGCAGGGAAGTGGGCCCAGAACTACCAGATCTGACTTGTCAATGTCAGCTAGAGGTCAAACTTTACATAAAAATCTCCTAATGTTCAAATGTTAGCAATTAATTAAAAACATTTTTTAAAAAATACACCTTAGGCCATGTCTTGAGAAAGAATATTCTCTTTCCAAGAAATAAATCTTGTAAACCATCTTGCACAACGTCTGATTTAGGATAAAAAATTTAGACTCAAGAGAGTTAGGCGGCTCACCATGGTCACAGGGCCAGCCAGAGGCCCAGCTAGGACCCAGATCCATTCCAGAGAACTCTGGGATCCCCACTCTTGCTCTTGCAAGGGAACAATGACCCCGGGCACAGCTGTGGCAGGTGGGTAAAGGACACGAAGTGGAGGAAGTGTGGGGTGACATAGGCCATTGGTACCTGCGGTTGCCTTGCTTGCCGGAGATCCTGAATTTGGAGTGCGGAACGTCTGGGTTTGCGTGGCTGGAGGGGTGCGGTGTAAGAGGGTGGAGCATCGGACCACGGAGGCCGAAGCTTTTTTCCCCGACTGGTTCGTCTGGGTCTTCGCAGCCACGAAGCGTGGAGACGGGGAGACCTCTGGATGTGAACACTCAGAGCCCGTGTCTGGATCGTCCGGTGGCTCCCACCCAGGGGCGGTACCTGAGAGGGTCACGCTCTCAGTCCTCAAGAGCCCTCAGAGCTGGCCGAGTAAGTGGCCTCTCGAGCCACAGACCCCCATGCTCACGGGCTGAACCCTCTTCTCGGTCTACAGAAAACAGACTCTTGCTCCTTACTTAGAGCCTGAGAAAGTCCAGAAGTCTAGAACCTTCCCCAGCTTCTCCTTGGGGGAAGCCTATGTCACACGTTAGCCTCCCATTGGTCCCAAGGGTATAAGGCAGATGGGGATACAGAGGCTCAGAGAGGTACAAGCACCACTCCAGGGCAGTTTGAGATTGAGCCAGGATGAATTTCCCAGACTCCTAACTAATTTCTCTCAATAGTTTGCACCATCTGTTGACCTTCTCAGATGGAATGTTACCAGGCTGGAATTCCTACCTTGGCTTTCACTGAGAAAGGTAGAGTTTTAGATAGACTGGCTGATTGATCTTGTAAGAAACAGAAGAGCTATTTAAAAATAGAGAACACAGTGGTCTTTCCTTCCTGTAAAGTCAAAAATTGAACTGGAGAAAAAAAAAAAAATCGGAGAATATAAGGTTTGAGAAAAGTAGCCATGCAACTGAAAAGGAGAAGAGATTGGGGGGGGGGTCTCCCTGAAACTAGGTAGAGGGAGTGGAAATGAATTTGCAGCAAATGGGAATAGTATGCTCAAAGGCTGGAGGTGAAAATGAATGGGCGACGGGATGCAAGAGGTCTTATTTAGGAAATGCTCCTTGTGGATGGTTTCTTAGGAAGAAAACCTGGAGACCTTACACTGCTGGCCATGACGGAGCAACTGGTGTAGGACTAGCCCTCCTCAAATTCCACTGTAAAGCTGGACAAAACACATGAAACAGCAGTTTTCAGACCTTGAACAGAAGAAGGTGCATGACAGTCAATCATGAAAGAAAACCTTCCATGAGCCCCATGACCAGTCCCGCTCTTTGTCTGCAGAGACTTTCTGGACCGTGGCACAGCAGTTGAAGCCCAAAGGAAGCACTGTGATCACCCTGAACTGAGCAGACAGTGATCAGAGTTCAGGGCTTCTATGATGGCTAGAATTTGCAGGGCAGAATAACAAAGAGGAGAGAATGAGGCAAAAAAGAGAGAGAACTCCAGAAATGTGCAAAGGGACCCCCTGAAGTTGCTGGTTGAATGCCAAACTAATATATACTGACAAAGCCTCTGCAGAGTCTGGTAGCACTAGCCACTGCAGGGCTGTGAGCTGAGTCAGGATTCACAGGCTGCACAACATTAGAGGATGTTGAAGTTCCTACCTGCCAGAGAGGAGATATTGCTGAATACCTTGAGCATTCAGTTGAGACCCAGAAGAACCATGCCTTAAAAGGATTACTCTGACCCTAGCATTAAGACTACAGTAGAACCCCATTATTAACCACAGGGGATTCATTCCAAGATCTCCAGTGGATTCCTGAAACCACAGATAGTATTGAATCCTAGATGTACTATATTATTTTTGCCATGCATCCATATTTGTGGTATATTTCAATTTTTTAAATGAGGCACAATAAAAGATTAACAACAAGAACTGATTGTAACATAGAACAATTACAACAATATACTGTAATAAAAGTTATGCGAATGGCTCTGGGGCTATTATTAAAATAAGGCTTATTTGGAGCACAAGCACTGCTATATTGTGACAACTGATCTGATAACTGAGACAGCAACTAAGGAGTGGGTAGTTATATAGCATAAATAAGTTAGACAAAGAGATGATTCACGTTCTGGGAGTGATGAAGCAGGATGGTGTGAGATTTCATCATGCTACTCAGAACAGCATACAACTTAAAATGTACAAATAGTTTATTTCTGGAATCTTCCATTTAATATTTTCACGCCACTGTTGACCATGGATGACTAAAACCATGGAAAGTGAAATTACAGATAAGGAGGGGCTACTGTACTCCAGATCTGCCCCGACATAGCTTAAAACCAACCAGTTGAAGTATCAAGCTAATCTGTATTAACTGCCTGACAGAACAAAATTCAACATTTTCCAAAAGAAGATAACAAAATCCAGACACCGAATAACACAGCATCTATAGTGTGCAGCAAAAGTTATTTATCAGGCAAAACAGGAAAATGTGAGCAATACCCAAGAGGAAAAATAACAGTCAATAGAAACATACAGAAATGACAGAGATAACAGAACTTGCTTAAAACAGGTATAATACATATGCTCAAAGATTTAAAGGATAAAATGAACATAATGAAGAAAAAAATGATATAAAAAGGAACCACATGGAAATTACATAGATAAAAAATATGAGAGCTGAAATGAAAAACTTACTTGATGAATACTTCTAATGAAAGAATTAAGACACTGTAGAAGAAAACATCAGTGAACTTGAGGACAGGGCACTTGAAACAATCCAAATTGAAACACAGAAGGAAACCAAGGTGGAAACACTATAGAGAGCTTCAGCTGATCTGTAAACATCATCAAAGTATCTAACATAAATGTAAATAAAGTCTCAACAGGAGATAAAAGAGAAATTAGAAAAGAAAATATTTATAGAAAGACAGATGAAAAATTTTTCCTTGATGAAAAATATAAACCCACTGATTCAAGAAGCTCAATGAAGCTCAAACAAGATAAAGCCAAAAAAGTTATATACCCATAATCAAATTACTAAAACCAGTAATATACAAAAATACTGTATTTAAAATAATCCAGAGAGAAAAATACATTGTAGAATAACAACCAGAATGATCTTTGGCTTCTCCATTGAACACAACATAAGCCAGAAGATAAAAGAATGATATTTTTAAAGTGCTGGGGAAAAAATCTCAACCCAGAATTTCATATCCAGAGATGATATTCTTCCAAAGGTGAAATAAAAACATCTTCAATTAAGAAAGTCTTTCATCAACAAACCTACAATGTAAGAAATGTTCAACAAAGTTCTTCAGGGAATAAAGAAAAAGGTTAACAGAAGAAATTCAGATTTATACAAAGAAAAGTATAGAAAACATTATATATGTAGGTCAATATAAAAAACCATTTTCTCACTTTAATTACTTTAACAAATAATAGATAATTAAAAATAACTGTTGGGTTTCTAACTTATTTAGACTTAAAAGTATGATATAAGACTTACATGTATGATGTAAGAATAGCGCAAAGGACAGGTGGGTAGTAAATGGAAGTATATTGTTATAAGGTTTTCACATCATGTGTGATATGTTATGATACTAATTCAGGATGGATAATAATACATTAAAGATATATATTATAAACCAGAGAGTAACCACTAAAGAAAAAGATATAGGTAGAAAGCTAAAAGAGGAAAAATTTTAAATTCTTGATTAATATTCAAGAAGGCAAGACAAAAAATGAATAAGAAATGAAACAAATAGAAATATAACAAGATAGTAAACTTAAATCTAACGACATAAAAATACATTAAATGTAAATGGATCAAACACTTCATCAAAAAGGCAGGGATTGTCAGATGGAATAAAGGAGTGAGAACCAACTATATGTATGCACTTCAAGTATAAAGAAAAGGATGAAAAGAGATATACCATGCAAACACTAATCCTAAGAAAGGTGTAGTAGCTATGTTACTATCAGACAATGGGTATTACCAGATATAAAGAAGAGCATTGAACAATTTAAAAAAGGTCAATTCATCAAGACATAATAATCCCAGGTGTGTGTACCTAAAAACAAGTTTCAAAATACAAGAATCAAAGCCTGACAGAATTAAAGGGAGAAACAGCATACTCTACAATTAAAGTTGTAGATTTTAACTCTTCTCTCTCAGTATTTGATAGAACAAGCATTCTTTTAAAGCCTGAAAAGGTATAGAGACTTGAACAATATTGTCAATCAATGTAACCTGACACTCCATTCAGAAAATACTCCTTTCAACTCATTCTATAAGGCCAGCAATACTCTGATACCCAAAGTAGGTAAGAACATTTCATGAAAAGAAAGTACACTGCTGGTTGGAATGTAAAATGGTATAATTGCTTTGGAAAATAATTTGGCTGTTTCTTAAATGTTAAACATACACCTACCATATGATCCAGCCATTCTATTCCCAGGTATTTAGCCAAGAGAGATGAAAGCATTTGTCCACACAAAGATGTGTACAGAAATGTTCACAGCAGCTTTATTTGTATTCGCTCCAAACTGGAACAACCCAAACGCCCATCTATAAGTGAATAAAGGAGATTGCAATCTCTATACAATAGATCCTAGCATAATGTAATTTCACTTCATTATAACTTGTGTTGTATCAATTAGCCTATGGTAAAACTCATTTTGTTATACATTGTTTCACTCAAAGGTACAAAACCTATTGACAACTTAGAATGAGGACTTATTGTATCTAGACAATGGAATACTACTAACCATCAGTCAAAAGGAATAAAGTACTGATACATGCAAACAGGTATGAATCTTAAAACAATTATGGCAAGTGAATGAAACCAGAAACCCAAACATACAATGAAATACTACATGCTGAAATATTCAATATATGTAATTTTCTATAAAATGCAAATTAATCTAGTGATAGGAAGCAGATCACTTCTTGCCTGTGGATGAGGAAGTTGTGAACAAAGAATTATAAAAGGGCAGAAGGAAACTTTTGGGAGTGACAGATATGTTCATACTCTTGATTGCAATGATGGTTTCATGGATGCAAACATAGGTCAAAATCCATCAAATTGTACATTTTAAATAAAGGCACTTTATTATATAACAGTATACCTCAATAAAGGTGTTTAAAAACCTGAAATATTTATTTTCTTGTTTATGACCATCATTAACAAACCATTGATTGAATATGGAGCACTATGCTAATCTTAGGACTGTAGTTCTCTGTTCTGGAGGGATCAGTTTTGGGAGTGATAGTAAAATTCAGGTAAAATTGTGGGGAATTTCAGAAGAAGTGATCAGAAAATATGCTTTGAAAGCAAATTAACTCTATAAACTACCCTAGGTCTTAAAGTAATTTAGATACCTACTCAAGTAAAAGAAACTTCAAAGAAAGAAGTCATTCTCTGGCAAAAACAAAATACCCCAATATTGTAACTTTCTTCAGTTCATTTCATAGTTTGACTTTCTGATAGTCTTAACATATTTTAATAAAGTCTAGGCATGATTTATTAAAGAAAAAAAGTCCATGCAATTTACTTTATCAGAATAAAAGATAAGAATCATAGAAGCATCTCAATGAATGTAGGAAAAAACATGTAATACCAATTTATAATAAAAGCTTTCAGTAAACTATGAATAGAAGGTAAATTCAACTGATAAGCAGCATCTATGAAAACCCACTTCAGCTAATATAATACTTAATGATGAAAATGACTATATTTAATGATGAACAACTGAACCCTATGACTGGGAACAGGGCAAAGATATCCACTCATTTCATCTATTCAACACTGTACTGGAGGGTCCTAATGAGTACAGTAAGGAAGAAAAAATAATAATACTACAGATTGGAAAGAAATAAAACTATCTTTATTAGTACATGACATCGGTATATACAAGGAAAATCCTAAGAATCTATAAAAAGACTATTAGAACTAATAAGTGACTTTAGCAAAGTTGTGGATAACATATTCAATATTAAAAAACCAATTGTGTTTGCCTGACCAGGCGGTGGCACAGTGGATAGAGCGTCGGACTGGGATGCGGAAGACTCAGGTTCGAGACCCCGAGCTTGCCAGCTTAAGTGCGGGTCCATCTGGCTTGAGCAAAAGCTAGTCAGCTTGGACCCAAAGTCGCTGGTTCCAGCAAGGGGTTGCTCAGTCTGCTGAAGGCCCATGGTCAAGGCACATGTGAGAAAGCAATCAATGAACAATTAAGGTGTTGCAATGGCAACGAAAAACTAATGATTGATGCTTCTCACCTCTCTCCGTTCCTGTCTGTTTGTCCCTATCTATCCCTCTCTCTGTCCCTGGAAAAAAAAAACAACAAAAAAACCCAAAAAACAATTGTGTTTAACATGCACTAACAATGACTGGAAAATTTAAAAAGTCAAAGTAACGTCAAAAAACATAAAATGCTTAGAAGTAATATAATATGTGCAAGATCTTCACACTGAAAAGTATAAACTATCACTGATACAAATAACAGACATACATACTTAGAGAGATATACCATGTTCATGGATTGGAAGGCTCAATATGTCTATTTTCTCCAAATCAGTCTACTGGCTCAGTGTGGTCCTAAACAAAATCCCAGTTAGATATTTTGTAGAAAATGACAGGAAGACTAACATTTATAAGGAAAAACAAAGTTCCTAGAATAGACAAATATTCTCTAAAAAGGACAACACTGAAAAAACTGAGAGTACCTGATTTAAGACTTTCTATGAAACTCTTGTAAATAAGACTATAAACAAATAAATGAGTGGAACAGAAATAGACTCACTTATACATCAATCGATTTTCAAGAAAGGTATCAATGCAGTGTAATGGGGAAAAGATAACTTTTTCAACAAATGGTGTCAGGACAACCAGATATTCATACGGAATAAAATGGATCTCAACTCACACCTCTCATAGCTCATAACTTGAAGTGAATCACAGACCTAAATGAAAAATACTAAAATTATAAAGCTTCTTAAAGATAATAAAGAAAAATATCTTCACCATCTTGAAGTAGGCAAGAATACCCTGGGTGAGACAGAGAAAGTACCAATCTTAGAATAATAATAATAAATTAGACGCCATCAAAATGAAAAACAGATGATCCTCAAGAGAGATACTGTATGAAAACTAACAAGCATGCCGAAGACTAAGAGAAAATATTTACAGCATACATATTTGAAAAAGAACCTGGATCTAGAATATATAAAGAACTCCTACAACTTAATAAAAAGACAACACAACCAGAAAATGGGCAAAAGACTTAAATAGTTTCCAAAGTAAAATATACAAATGGCCAATAAACAAATAAAGGTGCTCAAAATCATTAGTCATCAGGAAAACACAAATTAACATGAAGTACCACTACACACTCCCCAGAATAACTACAATTAAATAATCCATTGTCACCAAATGTTGGCAAGAACATGGAATCTGTGAGTAGTGGATGGTAAGATGCTGCAGTCATTTTGGAAAATGGTTTCTCAGTTCTTAAAAGTTAAACATACTCTCCCCTATGACCTACCTAGCAAATCTACTCCACAAAAAGTCTCACACAAGCATTTTCATAGCAGCTTCATTCACAACAGCGTAAAACTAGAAACAGCTCAATAAGAAAATGGCTAAACAAACTGGTAATTTTTCATACAATGAAATACTGCTCAGTAGTCAAAATGAATGAATCTTGACACTATTTTGCTGAAAATGAAGCAGCAGACGCAGGAGTACACATTACATGACTCCATTCGTAAGAACTTTCCCAGTTAGCGTAGGTATCCCAACCTGAATATTCTCACCAGACCCAGGGTCTCTTGAGGCCTGGCCCTGGGTACCACTGGATGCTGTCCAGTCCAGCCCCTAATTCCACACAGAATCCATGGACATGCAAATCTCCAGATCCAAAGGCAAACCAAAGGCCACTGGAGGGGCTATTGGTCAGCCTTGGAGAATCAGTCTTCTATGAGATCTAGCCTAAACCACTCATGTTGTATTTTAAACACAGCTGATCCTAGAGTCCTCAGACTTTAGTGAGTAATGAAGATAGATTTATTCAACAAACAGATGAAGAAAGACAAAGAAAAAGTCCGTAACAGAGAGAAAAAGAAAATGAGTAACAGAGAAACAGTAGACAGCTCTTCAGGATAGAAGCACCTAGATGCTAAGGAAGAACTCAAGATGCAAGCAATGTACCCCTTCATGCTCTACCATCTGGCATGTGATACAGAATGGCTTCATGGTTAGGAGCATGGGCCTGGAGCTCATCTTCCAAGGTTCAAAACCAAGCTCCCCTTCTTATTAACTATTCTATGACTGTACTCAACTTGTTGCAGAAATTTGGGAGAAGAGTAGAAGGGGCACTGAAGGCACTCTCCAAAGCTTGAGACCGTAGTTGCAGGTTGGCCTTGTAACTAACACGTAAGGGCATTTTGCGTAGCATCCTCTCCAGACACCAAGCAGTAGGACAGATGCCCACCACACACAGCTGCTAGTCCCTGCCCATGGAGCTCAAGCCCAGCCACAGCAGTGATGGCTCAGCACCAGCACCATTACCAGGTCAAATGGATTGGTTGTCTCACCAAGCAGAAACTGTCCTCTTCCCCCAACACAGGACCTGAATATGTGGTGGGAAGTGAATGAACCGTACATCTCTAGCCTCAGTGGCAGGGTGGTTTCTTCTACTTGGGCCACCAGGGATTCCTGCCTGAGGGTTTGAAGATGCCTAGAATCCAGACCCATGGGCTGCGAAGACCTCAAGAGCTCCTGGAGGTGGGAATCCTGAGCCCAGAGAAGGGAAGTGAGAGGCACAAGGTCACCCACCAATCAGATGCTGAGCAGGACAAGAACCAGCCCAGTTATGGACCTTAGGATGGAGCTCTCGCCCATGGGAGACCCTCAGCTTCTGTTGCTCTGCTCAGCAGGGAGGTCTTCTTGGGTAAGCCGTCTGTACCACCCTCTTAGCTCTGGATACCATCTTGCCCACCTGAATGCCCTTGGGGGGCCACCTGCTTGTGCTACTGTTTTCAGGTGCTCAGAAGGGTCATGGGCCTCCTAGACTGTAGGGAGCTTAAATCCCTGCTGACCTTGCCCAAACCCTCCCTGTCTCTGGACCTAAGTCTCCCCACCCAAAGTCACAGAGTGGGATCTATACAGCTCCACCCTGAGAAACAAGAGCAGCATCCTAAACACCCCCACCCACCCATGAAGATTGTTAGGCCCCGCCCATCAAGACTTTGGATGAGGACTGAGGGCCATCTAGCTCATATACTTGGGATTGAAGGGCGGAGTCCACTCCAACACCCAAGTGAAGCTGGGAAATCAGTGGCAACAGAATAATGGAGGAATGTTATGTCCCTGTGGGAAGGGCCCTTAGAACTTTTTCCTTCCGGGTCAGGAGAGGAGTGAGAGATCGGAGGCCCGAGACAGGACAGGGCCTGCCCAAAGTCACATGCAAGTCTGTGACCCACTGGGCTTCACACCCATGGCTCGGAGTCCTGGTTTAGCCACTCCTAGTTTCTTACCTTTCTACCACTAAGGACAAAGAGAGAGCTGCCCTGTCTAGTTGGCCAGCCCTTGCCTGGGTTAGGCTTGCAGGGGTTTTGGTGCTGGATTTGGGACTGGGGATTCAGGAACATGAGGCGCTTAAGAGGACGTGGGAACAGGGCCACTGAAGAACCTGGACAATTAGTGCCCAACCTCTGAGTCTACCGAGGGAAGACTCAGGCTTTCCTGGCTTAATGGTGGGGCCTTTCCAGCTATTCCAGCTACTGGAGCAAGGTGGCCCCAGGTCACACCTGGGCACCTAGAGGCCAGATGAAGGTCACCTTTACTTTCACCCTCCCCTAGCAATGCCCCAGAGCCTCGGCCTAGGCCTGACCCACCCCTCCCCCAGCAACAAAAGGTACTCACTGATGGGGGCGTGTAAGGCCACGTGCTCCTGGTAGGGCGTGTAGTACTTGTACTGCTTTCCACAGAATTCACAGGTGTAATTGCCAGTTTCTGCTCAAGAGGAAATAAAAGTGGGGGAATAGGCGCCTGGCTCCCAACCAGAAGCAGCAGCGTGCTCCCTCCCCCCACACTCCTCCTCATTCTGGGACAACAAACTACAATCGGGTGCCCACCTGAGCTGACGACTACCTGAGTTCAAATCCCAGCTCTGCCATTTGGAGCTGTGTGACCTCGGGCAAATCTCTTAACCTCTCTGTGCCTCAGTTTTCCTATCTGCAAAATGGGGGGAATAATAGGACCACCTTATAGGATTGCTGTGAGGATTAAATTTATAAGTCAAGTGCTTAGAACAGTACCTGGCACACACCGTCCTCCTTCACTGCTCCACCCCCAGGCCCTGGTGCTCAGGAAATGTGTGGTGACCCACGCTGAACGCCAGCGCCAACCTCGCTATCTGCCCCTTTGCAAGCCCTGCCCTCCAGAATGGCCACACCTGGGTCCCCTCATCTCCAGGACCTTCCCTTGCCCCCAAGCACCCTCCACCCCCAGCAGAAGAGGTCACGTCTTCCTCTCAGGTCCCACCATACTTTATTTTTACCTCTCTTTTGGGTCTGCCTAACTTCTTTCTTCTTAAAAATTTCTGATGTTATATTGTTCACTGGGGGAAAATTATAAAATACTGATAAATACAAAATTTTTTTAAAAAATAAAGAGAAATTTCAATCATCTGTAATCCCCAAACAGAGCCGCAGCTGCCCCGGGGGTAGAACGTGCACCTTGCAGGCTGCCCCAGATCCCACCCCTCACTCCCTTTACACTGACATCATCTGTCTGGCTCCTGTGGGTCTTGAATTAGCAGCTCTGATCTATATCCTCTTTGTAACCTAGTGCATTCAATCGACAATACTTTGTGGACATCTTGCTCAATCAATAAACTTCGATCTCTACTGCATTATTGGCTGCACGGTTCCCAACGGACTTTAGAATTTGCTGCGCCAGTCTCCTACACCAGGGGACATTCAGATTGTTTCAAAAAATTTTTTCCATATATATATATACACTGTGATCCACATCCCTGTAGAGATTTTGGCACATGTGCTCCTTATTTTTTGCACATCACCGCAAAATAAAGATGAAAGATTACTGTACATAATCTCTGTACCTTATTTCCATGGGAAAAACTAAGACTTTTGATAACCACAGCACCAACTACCTGTATCAAAAGGCTGGGCCATATATTTTCTTTTTTTGGTTTCAATCAGAAAGATGTGAAAATGACTGTTTATGTACACTGTATCGAGCAGTCAGTATTATTATCTTCTTAAACTGTGACTGATAGGGGAAGCTATACCGCACTGCTGGTTTGATTTTCCATCTCTTTTGAGTTGGAAGGAAATCGACTATTTCTCATGTTTAATTGCTGTTTTTCTGTCATGACTTTTCTGTTACTACTAGTGTTTCTAGAGGTATACTTACCTTTTCTTAAATCGCTAAGAACTCTGTAGAGTAAGACACTAACATTTTGTTGTGTTTGTTAGTTACACAAGTATTTTTGCTCAAATTGGCTTCTTAGTCTGTTCAGGGTTTTTATTCTCTTAATAGGGAAGCTTTAAAATTTTTCTGTAGTTATATAATTTCAGTAACTGACAAACACTGGAAATGATCTATTTGCTATCTTAGGCTTCAAAGTTGTTAGGGCAACTGTATTATAACCTATATAATCTTATTTGCCTACTGGCTCTGTCCAAGACTAACGGTAATAAAGCCTTTCACTTCACAGTGTTTCTAAATGTATTTTGTATATTTAGATCCAATGTTGTGTGATGCAAGGAGGCTCAGGAGATGCAGATCTTCACTGGGAACTGAACCCTGTATTCGTATCACCCTGTTTTCTAGTGAAGTGGTTCTCCAAATGTGGACCCGGGGCCAGCAGCATCACTATCCCCTGGGAACCTGTGACACATGCAAATACTCAGGACCTAACCAAGACAGAGAGAAAGAAATAGTCTTGGGATGGCATGGGATCCGGCAACCTGGGTTTTAATAGATCCCTTAGAAAAGTTTCTGAACCACTGCTCTAATACACTGCTCACAATAATTAGGGATCAGGGAACGTGCACATACTCCAGTACTTTCAGCCTTTTGTATAATGCATTCACACTATGAAATAAAAGTTGGTTTTGCATCTCATTTGCATAATCAACTTTCTTTGACTTGTCATTTGCTTTTCTTTTTTTTCTTTTTTACAGGGACAGAGAGAGTCTGAGAGAGGGATAGATAGGGACAGACAGGAACAGAGAGAGGTGATAAGCATCAATCATTAGTTTTCTGTTGCCGTCGCAACACCTTAGTTGTTCATTGATTGCTTTCTCACATGTGCCTTGACCGCGGGCCTTCAGCAGACCGAGCAACCCCTTGCTGGAGCCAGCGACCTTGGGTCCAAGCTGACGAGCTTTTGCTCAAGCCAGATGGGCCCACGCTCAAGCTGGCAAGCTCGGGGTCTCGAACCTGGGTCTTCCACATCCCAGTCCGACGCTCTATCCACTGCGCCACCGCCTGGTCAGACGCTATGAAAATTTTAATAGGGAATTCAATTTAGTTAAGGAAGCAGCAAAGTTTCCTCAGAAAAAGATAATCAACTAGGTATGTCTCCAATAAGGCATTGATAATTGGGTTATTACAAATTAACCTGAGAATCTTTGTCTTCTAATGAAGGAGATCATGCCATTTGCTTTTATTGCTGTAACTGACTTGGTTTAACTTGTTTTATAATTCTTTTATTTTTCTTAAGCTTCCCCCTTCTGGTTTGTTCCTTGAAATTTTCAGGTGTTAGATGCATGACCTCTTTTCTTTGCCTTTCCATTATTCGCCAATATTCAATTATTTTCCAACATTCTCCAATGTTTTAGACAGTATATAAGATAGAGTTCTCTAAAAGTCATAATCAGGCAGGAAATGATATTTTCGCATCTATTACCATTGAGAAGGGGAGTTAGATGCAGTGCTTCTCAAACCCTACAATGTATATGAATAATCTAGATTTACAACAGAGATTGCTGGGTCCCGCCCCAGAGGATCTGATCCCAGAGGTCTGGTGTGGGATCTCAGAAGTTCTATTTCTCTTAAGTTGCTAGGAGATGCTGTTGCTGCAGCTGCTGCTGCTATGGGGACCACACTATGGGCAGGACTGGCTTCACCTACCTTTACTGTACTCCTCACCATTCCGTCCTTGTGTTTTAAAAACTCATTATTAATATTTTTGAATACTCTTTTGTCTTTTGCATTCAATTTTACAATCCAGATTTGCAACACTGTAAACTTACTTCTAGTTTACATGACTTTAGTATTCACCACAAGTGCTCTTGTACTGTGAATTATTTCTTCATAATTGAGCCCTTAAGTATGCTCTATCACTCAGTTCTGGGGAACATAACGTCAAATAATTTCTTAAAGATGGGGACGTAGAAGATACAGTATGTTTCTGAGCCCTGGCTATTTTTTTAGACAAAAATTCAGTTTGAATAGATTTAAAATTCTTAGATTGCAACTTTTCTCCTTGCAAACTCTTTCACTTACTATTGCAGAAAAGATAGAGGCATGTTCATTGTGGATTAATTTGTATATAACTTGCTTTTTTAATTTCTAGATGGCCGTAAAATATTTTCCATTATAGTTTTGAAAAGTCATTAAGATCTATTTAGTTATGGGTCTCCTTATGTTGACTCTACGTGACATATGACAAGCCCTCTAATCTGCGTACACACGTATTCCTTCAGTTGAGCAAATTTTTCTTCTATTATATCTTTGAAGTACTGCTTCTGTTCCACTAGTATAACATTAATTATCTAGAACTGGCTCCCCATTCTCCATATTAATCAGTTTTCCTCTTATCTCATGTGTTCAAATCTGTCCTTTACATCATTACTCCTACTTCAGTGGATCGACTCTGCTCTTGACTACCTACAATTTTAAGTCTTAGCTTTTCTGCAATCCTTCTTCATCTCATGCCTCTCTTTGCCTTTTCTTCTTACCCTTTTTACCATATAACTGCAGGCTCCTTTTTCACAAGGATTGATGTTATGGCTTGAACCATGCCCCCCACAAATTCAGATGTTGATGCCCTTCCACCCAATGTGATGGTATTTTGGCTAAAAGAGATAGCAACAGAACCCAACCATACTGGCACCCTGATCTCGGATTGCCAGCCGTCAGAACTGTGAGAAAACAAAATTTCCTGTTGTTTTAGCCACCCATTGTTAAGGCAGTCCAAGTAGACTAAGACAAGTCATATTTTCTTATGCTCAACTGTGGCTGTCAAACCACAATCTTCTAGATTTTATGGTAGATCATTTTCACAGGTATGATCTTCCCCTGAGTCTCCTAAATTCTCTTTCTTGTCGTGTGCAATTTCATAGTTCCCATGGTTTATTTATTTATTTTTCAAGTCAGTCTTCTTTATTCTCATGTAAAAATCAGGTAACCTATCAACAAATCCAGACCTACTCTGTTTCAGTAGACATGAATGAACTGCTCTGAATCTTCCCATTATCAAGGTAGACCACTACCATGCTAATACTTCCCAGATCACAAACAGGACCCCTTAGACCAGTTCCCTTCCTCTAGCAGAATTCTCCTATCCTGCCGCTGGCTTCCTCAAGTACATCTTTCTCTAATTTGCTCAGCTAATGTGGATGTGGAAGGTGTACTTCCCAGCATGCACAGCTGCCAGGTTTGTTGTGTTTTTTTCCCCCTCTTCCTTCCTCAATTTACAATTGCTATCTGTGGCGACTAGTCCCTTCACAGTGTACTATGTCATTACTGGCTCCTCTTATTCTGCACTCACCATTTTTAGGGTTCTGTGGCAATGGCCTGCTTACAAGTGGCAGAACCCAGAAGCAGCATTCTTAAGCCTGCAAGGGACCCTCACACTATTCTAGCAACCTCACTTCCAGTGTCAAGGTGGGAGCACGGGGCGGGGCTGGGGGGTAGGGATAGGCTGGGAGCCAAACTCAGTTAGATTTTCTCCCTGCAATATCCTACTCTGTGTCATCTGGGATAATTCCTCCCAGGTCCTAGCATGGTTTGTCTGTAAGGCTTAGCTACTGACATACAGAACAAGCTTCATCTTGTTCTGCACCTTTCTGGGTAATTAATAGGTACCAAATATTTAATGCTTCCGTGTGAGTGTCAAAGACTAATTCTTTTATAAATATAATCTCCGCTAATCTCCATGATGATCCCAAGAGGTGAGTTTAACTGTCATTACCCCATTTCTGAACTAAGGAAATGCTGGATTAGAGAGATTACAGAATTTGCAGGACATAACACAGAGATTAAGTGTAGAGCTGGGACCCGTATGTGGGATGGCTCTAAAGCTCTCTCTCTTAGCGATCTCTTGGAAGCACTGCTCATTTGTGACGCCCTGAATACGAGCCAGGTGCTGGCTAGACACTTTATGCAATCCCCCTGCAGAACAGATAGACATTCTTGTCACCCACTTCTAGACCAGTCAGAGGACATGGGGGGGGGGGGAGTAAGCAGATAGTGAACTGGTGGTGCCAGCAGTCAAAGGTGGGCCTGTTGGATTCCAAAACCGATTTCCATAATTATAATGTTAGATAAGAGACAGGAGGGCAGTGCTGTGCTGGGGCTCCCTATCCTGTACCTAATCTGTCTCCAAATTTCTGTCACGGAATGTGTCCGATTCACATCTGGGTTTTCCCATAAGCTACCTTCTAGCAGTATTTGTGTTGAGAATTTCATCATTTTATTTATCTTCAAGATTTTTTTAATGTTATTGTTTACTGAATGTTTACTATGCATATGACAAAGCACTGTGCTAACCTCTTTACAGATGTTATCACATGTGCAGTTTCCTGAGTGCTTTAAGAATAAAAAGAAAGCGGAGACATATCCCCTATAAGGAAAGAGGAAGAAAACGCATTCAGGGACTCAGCCCAGTCTTTCTGAGGCCTCGGACCAAGCTCCAGGCTACACCGTTGCATCACCTTGGCTTCCCTTCTCTCAGGGTCCCGCATTCCTTCCTTCCACGTTTGTGCATATTATTTCTGCAAGCTGCCTTAATTCTTATTGTGATGAAGCAGAGTCAATAAAGGTCTTTTTTTTTTTTTTTTTTTTTGCCAGGTAGTAAGACAGGCACAGGAAGTAAAGTAAAGAGGGGAATCGGAGTACGTAAATTTCTGAAGGGTGGACCAAATGAGCCTCACTTGTGAGTCCCCACCACCACCTCCACCGACCCATTCTCCCAGCAGCCAAAATGGTCTTCCTACAAGGCAATCAGAGTAAGTCCCTTCTCCATTAAGTCTCCTGGCTCCGCTAATGCCCCTCAGGATGAAGTCTAAGTAACTTCAGCCGGCATTCAAAGCTCTCTAAGACCTGAACTCAGAATTGATTTCCCTTTCCCTTCCCGGCACGGTGCTGCTCTCCTGCCTTTGCGCAGCATGCAGGGGCTCATTCCCCAGCCTGGTCCCACACGGGAGCCTCTGGGATTCCTAAGGCTGGTCAGGTACCCCTGGCATCCACCATCCCCTGTGCTTCTAGGTACGCTGTAACTATTGCTTACTGGCCTGCAGGCCCTCTCCCTGTGCATTACCCAAAAGGAGGGCCACCTGTGTCTCGCTTGCTGCCACATCCCCACAGCACTCAGTGCAAGTGTGCTGAAGACAGGCAGGTCATGTGCATGGCTCTGGCCTTCAGGAATTTACTGGGACGAGGACAGAGCATCTGCATGTGGCTCCCCTGGGCAGCTTCACAGGCTGATAAACCCCTTCAGATAACGAGTCATTTTCCGAGCACCTATTATGTACCAGGCACTGTGCTAATTAATAGGCGATTGATATCCATGATGTCATTTAATCCCCCAACAAACCTGTGGGGAAATGTCATCCTCATGCCACAGGTGAGGAGCCGAGGCTCAGGACGGCTAACAGACTGCCAGGGCACACCAAGCATGTGCTACTTTCACTGCCCTGACCATGACCCTGTGCTGTCCTGTTGTTTCTCAAAAGCTAAATCCTAACACTGACTAACCCATTTGACAGGTGGGCAAAGTGAGGTACAGGAAGGCCAGTGGCTCCCTGGCCAAAGATGCTGCTGCCAGATAAGCAAGCCACCCTCCTCCAGCGGCGGAGCTCACCTTGCCACCCTCAGCCAGCCCCCACCTGTCTCCCCACCCAGCCCCAGCCCCAAGGAGAGGCCCGCATACTTGGCCCGATTTTCTGGAATGGTTCCGGGGGTTCTTCCTTCACCTCTTCAGTGGCCACGACACCTTGGTCGAAGGGGTCTGCAGAAGAACACATGGCCCTTAGCACCCTGGTAACCAGGTCTCGGGAGCCCAGCTGGGGACCAGGGAGGTGGCCAGCCACCAAGTACTTACCTGCCCGATTCTCGGGGGCCCCTTCCACACTAAACACTGTGCCCAGGCGGGAGGCAGCAGCCGCAGAAGAAAAGAAGCAAACGGAGTCCTGTTAGTCCCTGCACACAGCTGCCGCTGCCCGTTGCCCCCAGCCCCCCTCCAGGTGAGCTTGGCAAGTATGGATGCCCAAGAAAACCAAGGGCAGGGTACAGGAGGGCGCATCCCAACCCGGACATAGCCTGTATCTCCATGCTTCTTCCTCCTGTGGCAAGGGCCCACCCTTGGGCAGGCTGACATCTCCGTTTGCCCGGTTTCTAGATCACCAGCACTCATTTGAGGAACCAGGGCAGGAGAAAGAGATCAGGAGGAGAGAAAAAAATGAAGGCGAGAGGATGGATGAGCCAGTAGGTAGTGAGCCTGGTTGTCATGGCTTGAGATGGGCTCGGGGTGGTGGGGCTTCCGAGGGAGCCCCCAAGATCCCTCCCAGACCCAAGATCCTATTTCTAGGATTCTTAAGTTTCCATAAACAAATTACCTAAATTTATTGTTCTAATTTCTAACTCTATAATCTAAGACACGAAAACACCATCATTCATTTTTAAAAACTGTTTTAATTTCACCAGAGCACGTGAATACTCAATATAAAATCGTATAATGAATTGATATGAAATTGCGGGTATCCAACTGATTTTGATCTATGAAACCTGCAATTTCACTTGGGTGACCCTCATCAGAAGTATATACGGAGGACGAGGACAATGGGGACCTTCTTCTCCCCTAGGGTACTCAGGGATTGGCCACGCCCCTCCGGGTCTGGCTGCTGCAAGACCTCAGAGAGGAGGAGGGAGGGGAGGGCCCAAGGTAGGGTTGGTGCTGGATAAGCAGCCCTGGGCTTGAGAGGGGTCTCTTTATAGGGAGTGAGGGGCCTGGCTCACACTCACCATCCACAGCGTGCAGGTCTCGGTGCTCCTGGAAACAGCTGTAGTATTTGTACTTCTTCCCGCAGATGTCACACGTGTACCTGAAATTGTCTGCGGGGGATAGGAAGACAACACATGGTTACCAGAGCTTCAGTCACTTGGGGTGGAGTCTTTGGAGACCAGCTCATCTGCCTCAGGAACCAGAGTAGTTTAGACTGGCCCCAACTGCTGACTCCGTGGAGAATCAGTTCTGGGGATGTTAAGGTCCTCGGCACAAGGAGACCGGGAAGCCGGAAATGACTTTCAAATCAACCCCGATCCTACCCTTTTGAGAGCTGAGCTCCTAAGGGAAGGGTCATACCCCCCTCCGTAGTTACGTGAGAGTAACAATCAGGGCAGCCACCACTTCCTGGGCACCGCGTGTGCCAGGCACCAGGCCAGGCGCTCCCCCTGCATTTGCTCCACTAGCCTTTGCAACTGAGGGAGGGCAGTGTAGCCCATTTAACACACAGGGAAACGGGGGGTCCGAGGGACCTGTCCCAAGCCCCACAGCTAAGAGGGCCTGTGGCAGGCAGTTTCAGAGATGGCTCCAGTGACCCCGGGCTCCTGGTGTTCACGTCCTGTGTGCTTCCTCCCCCCAAGTCTGGACAGGACCTAGTGACTTGCTTCTAATGATGAGAACGCAGTCAAGTGGTGGGATGTCAGTTCTGAGATTAGGTTATGAAAGACCATGACTTTCATCTGGCTCACACCATCTGGCTCTCACCAGCTGGCATGCTGTACGCTGCTCCTCAGAGAGCACACGGCAGCCTCGGGTGGACAGCCAGTGGGGAACTTAGGCCCTCTGTGTAAGAGCTTGGGAAGGACCGATCCTGCTAACAACCACACGAGTGAGCGTGGAAACGGCTGCTGCCCCGGTTGAGACCTGAGATGAGACCATGACCCTGGCTGATGCCTTGATTACAGGCTCACAAGAGCCCAGAGCCAGAGGACCCAGTGAAGCCCAACCCAGATTCTGATCACAAAAACCATGCGATAATCAGTGTTTGCAGCATTAAGTCCTTAAGTTTTGGGGAAAATGAGTTATACAGCAATAGATAATGAACAGAGGGCCTTAGACTGGATAATCCCTGGGTCTTTCCAAAGTTGGAAGCTGGACTCACACAGAAGGTTGTCCTCACCACATAGGCAACACTCTTTCTTCTTTTTTTTTATTTTTATTTTATTCATTTTAGAGAGGAGACACACAGAGAGAGAGAGAGAAAGGGGGGAGGAGCTAGAAGCATCAACTCCCATATGTGCCTTGACCAGACCAGTGCAGGGTTTTGAACTGGCGACCTCAGTGTTCCCAGGTCGACGCTTTATCCACTGCGCCACCACAGGTCAGGCTACCACACAGGCAACACTCTTAACATTGGCCCCAGCACCAACTTGTGTGTGCATTCCTTGGGCTGCTCTAGGCCGGCCCACTCACCTCACCTTTCTGTGGATGCCCAACACAAGGAGGTTGGGCATATTGCACAGTGGGACAAGAAATAGCCAGGATTAAAATACTGACTTAATTCTAAGCCTTGGCCGAGTCTAGGAGCATGGCCTTTCTCGGTCCAGATAAGCCACATTCTACTCCTGGGATCCGATGAGATCCCTCCATCCCAAGGCTGCAGTGCCAGGCAGTTCTGTGGCCCCTAGGTGGCTGAACTTTGGGACACAGATGACATTAGCCATCTCCCCACCTCTTCTACTACACCTGTAGTTACCTTGGCAGATGTGAGGACCAAAGAGACTAACTGGTCCTAAGTGAGGCGTGCACACAGCCTCGGCACATGCAGACACTCTGAGGGTGCAGGAACCAGGCAGGGTCCAGGCAGGGAAAGAAAGGTCTGGTCCTGCCCGACCTCACCCAGACTGCCAGCCAGTGCCCGCCCCACCTTGGGACTCAGCTTCCCTTTTTCTCCTTAATTTGAGGGGAGGGAAGAGTGTAAATGAGCTGACTCCTGGGGCCTCTCCCAGGCTTCTGGTCCCCGGATTCTAAGCCTAGTGAGCTAGGCTTCCATCCTGTTACACAGCCAGGAATCCAGCTTAGATAACATCCTCCCCCGTCAAATCCCATCTGGCCCATAATCCTGTTGGTGCTGAACCCCTGGAAAACAGAGGTGGAGAAGTAAAGGCCACCTGGGGTCTGCTAGTCAGTGCTGGTCACCCACTGCAGCTGCCTGCCCCACCTGCCTGTGTCTGCTCAGACATCCTCTTCTACCAGCCAGGCCATGTCCATGACCTCCAATAAAACAAGAACCCCAAGTTTCTGCCACTGAGAAGCACCCCCCACCATGCTCTAGCGCAGGGGTCCCCAAACTACGGCCCACGGGCCACATGAGGTCATTTATCCGGCCCCACCACACTTCCGGAAGGGGCACCTCTTTCATTGGTGGTCAGTGAGAGCACAGGATGTATCCGCACCCATAGTTCCCATTGAAATACTGGTCAGCTTGTTGATTTAAATTGACTTGTTCTTTATTTTAAATATTGTATTTGTTCCCATTTTGTTTTCTTTACTTTAAAATAAGGTATGTGCAGTGTGCATAGGGATTTGTTCCTAGTTTATTTTATAATCCGGCCCTCCAATGGGCTGAGGGACAGTGAACTGGTCCCGTGTAAAATGTTTGGGGACCCCTGCTCTAGTGTATCCCACACCCTACTTCTCCTCAAAGGGGCAGGGACACACCTAAGGCAGGAGTGAATGAGGACAAGAGAGTTACCCCCAAAGGAAGAAAGACAAAGTGATTTGCTATCAGTGAAACCACATTTTCAGAACCAGAAGGGAGCTCAGTGTCTCTGGAAACACCACTGCATTCTGGGAGGCAGGTTCTGGAATCAGGCAGCCCAAGCACAAACCCAGCTCTACAGCTTCCAAGGCTCACTACTGTCGGACACACTCCCTAATCCCGCCCCACAGTGTTCTCCTCAGTAGAATGGGAATGATATTTCTTCATCTCCCGGCGTTGTGCGAAAGAATAAATGAGCACTTTGCCAACATGCAATATACACTTGGTAAATGTTACCTAATGCTCCTGTTTTGCAAAGGGAATCAAGGGGACAATACCAAGAGAATGGACTTGAGGTTAATCTTCTATTTTAGTTGAGAGAAGGGTAAGTGGGCAGATGCCTCTGTGTACGACTGCAGGATTTTTCTAATAAATGAAAATTTCCTGGACTCAAGGAGCGAGACCTGGTTTCTATGTCCATCTCTACCCTTAGCAGGCTGTATGACCTCTCTCTGGGACTTAGTGCCCGCATCTGTAGAATGGGAAGGCTGGACTTGCTGTTGTTGACGGGACCCTTTGGCTCCAGGACCCCACGGCCAGGCCCCCGGTGAAGGCTAGGGCATGAGGACACCAGACTTTCTGAGCAGGCACGGCTGGCCTCAGTCAGGGCAGGGATGCATGACTGGGGATCAGTGGCCATGGGGAGAAAACGCCACAGGGGGGAAGGGAAAAGTGATGGAAGGACTAAAAATAGCCCCAGCTACAGAGCCCTTCACAGCCAGCAGCCTGCGGGAACAACGGAAGCCCAACGGAGCACAACACATCACTGAGGGACTGCTAGGCAGGACATGGCCCAGAATAGCCACAGGCGGACCATAGGAGCCAGAAGGGAAGGGAGTTATTGAGGGAGAGGGAGTCAGGGGCCAGGCTGGGGCATAGTGGGGCTCGGGAGGAAGGGCAGGCCTTCGCCTCCTCCTAGCAGTGGGCATGCTGGCAGGTGTCAGCTAATCTGAGTCCCGGACTGTCCTCCAGAAAATCAAAGACTAGCCTCAGCCCTGGCTGCCTATCACATGGGTAAGAATCCAAAGAGAGAGTGGATGGGTAAGGTCCCCAGAAGACATACTACTAGGACCCAGTTCAGTTTAGGCCCTGCTTTAGACCCAGGCACCTGTTTTGGATTTTATTTTGGGGGAGGGGGAGGTTTGTGTTTATTTATATTATAAGAAACTTTTTGTGGTGGTATCACAAACATGTAGAATAGGAGCTCACGTCTGTGCCACATGAGCAGCTGTGACGGAGACGTCCGGTGGTCTGCAAAGTCTAGAATGTTTTTACTGCATGATCCCATACAAAACAGTGTGCTGGCCCCTGATGTAGAAAGAGCACAAATCCTAAGTGTGCAGCTTGTTCAATTTTCATAAACCCCAAACACTCGTGTCGCCAGAGCCCAGCTCTAACATCAGCACCCAGAAGCCCCCTCCTAAAGGTAACCAGGATCCTGATGCTTCCAGTATGAAATCGTGTCCCCAGGCTTCCTGTACGCAGATCTCAGGAGGGACGCTTGTGTCAGGCTTCCTTTGCTAAGCGTGTCCATGGGTAGTCCACGTTGCTGTGTGTAGCTCTGTCTTTGCTTCTCAGTGCTGTACCGCAGTCCTCTGCGCGAACACGCCATGACTTATCTATCCCTTCCCCTAGCTGGGCCCTTACGCGGGATGTCTCTGGTTTGGAGCTGTTGCTATTAGAGCTGCTAAGAACATCCCAGTTCCCATGTCAGGGTGGACAGGGGCACATATTTCTGCTGGGGATACACCTGGGAGTGAAGCTGCCGGGCTCTGGGTGATGGTGGTTCCACCCCAGCCTACCTGGCCGGCTACTCACCAGACCCGTGGGCAGCAAAGCAGAACATTGCCCCCAGATGCCAACGCCCTGTACACCCCTGCCTCTGGGCTTCTGCACCCCAGTGATGGGTGCCCACGGTGCTCACGAGATAACTCTCTGAAGCAGGAGTCCCCAAACACTGGCTATGGTGCCCGAGACCCATGAATGGGAGTAAAAAACACAGAGGAAACTGCATTCGCTGGGTTCCTCTTGGAGGTGCCTGTGTGCATGGGCAGCAAAGGGCTCTGGGAAGTTTGTAGCAAGAACCATGCTCATCTTAGCAGTGCTCACGGTTTCCCCAGGCTACTGGCCAGAGAACCCTTCACTGACAGACACCTATTAACTTCCCTAGAATGAGAATGAATGTCACAGAACACACTTTGGGAAAGGCTGTTCTGAGGTATTACATCACAATTTCCTAAGGAGCCTCTGGCCCTAAAGCCTGGACCATAAAGTATCTCCAGAGGCCACTGGTGGGGGTGTGTGATAAAAGTGTCTCCTTCTTCCACCCCTGGTTCCCTCGCCCTGCCCCCGAAGCCCACAGGGAGGGGGAAATACTCACTGCCTTGGGAGGCTCCCTCCCCTGAGGTGGCTTCAGTGTCTGTGAGGAAGAAGAGGAAGAGGGAGGGGAGCGAGAGAATAAATGAGAAGGAGGTGAGTACACTGCACCGAGGCCTGGTGAACCCACAACAACGTGCCCAAGGACACCCTTTCCAACTCAGGCTGCAGAGCACTGAGTCTCTCAGTCCTTCCCCAGGCCCCTCACTGACGGTCAAGGCCGTGACCCAAGGCCTTCCCTCCCTATCTGCCAGTCTCAGGGAGCGTCAAGCACCAGCCCTCCTGTCCCTCCAGCTTCAGTGTCCTCATCAACAGAACGGAGGCAGCCACCTGCCCCCACGCCAGGGCTGTCATGGAAGCACACGAGATGGCACTGAGCAACAGTGAAGCCTCCTAGGAGGAAACAGGCCTGTGCAGAGCAGGCAAGGGACGCCGGAGGCATGAAGCCGGGTGGCATGCCCTACTGCCCTACCCATTTGCTCTCCCCCAAGTAAAGGAGGCTACTCCTCTTCTCCGTGAGTCTCCCTCCCACTACAGAGAGAAGACTCAGGCTCTGAGGGTCCCTGAATTCACCTAGGAGGGGTCCAGGTAGAAAAACAGGCAGGGAACAGAGAGGTGTGGCCCCTGAACTCTGCCCTAGGGACACGTCACTCACCTCGGTGTGCGCGCACGTGGGTCTGAAAACAGTTGTAATACTTGTACTTCTTGCCACAGATTCCACACTCATAGGACCCTGGAAAACAGGAAATAAAGGGACCACTTAGCGCGCACCTAATACATACAACCATGAGGCGCCAGCATGCGTGGGAATGCCTCCAGGGACCGCTAACTCTGCATCAAGGGGCAGGGCTCGTCCAATGGCATCTTGTCCCCAGTAAGCAAAGGGGCAGCAAGGACCAGCAGAGTCATCATTGACCAGGAAGTCAGGAGGCCTGGGTCCAGTTCCAAGCTTGCCTCAACTCCCTGAGCGACCTTGGGAGAGTTATTTGCCATCTCTGGGCGTCAGTTTCCAAGTCTGTCAGACAGAGCAGGCAGCTTCTCTACGTAACTCTCACTTATACCTTGAAAAAGGAGATGTAAAAGTGCTCGTTTACAATAAGTAATGAATTGCAACCATGGAAGGAAATCACCATTTGAATGCATTAGAATAATTTCTAGCTATGTGTCTTTGCTAGGATGTGACAGACGTTAAGGCAACAGGCTTCAAATCAGATATGTCTGGGTCCCTGTCCCTGTTCTGCCACGTACTGGCAGCATGACCTTGGTAATCTCCTTAGACACTCTAGGCCTCAGTCTTTTCACCTGTAAAATGGGGCCAGAAGTACCTAACGCACAGGGGTGGCCCAACACTGCCCCAGTAAGAACACAAGGCTACTGCAGATGTTCCTGACAAGAACACCCCCCTCTGCCCACTGCTGGGGAGCTATCTTGTTCCCTCATATGCGCAAACACAATACAGTGTAAACGTCTGACCCTAGCGTAGGGTGAAATGACTGGGTTCCCAGTGGGCATGTTCCAGACAGGTCCAAGGCAAAGGAGTGCACATGCAGTGCACAGGGCAAAGGCCTGTGGCAGGAGGCCAAGCAGAGCCCATCGGACCCAGCCTGGCAGGGGTCCCAGGAGTAGAGGCCCCGCCCATCCCTCACACAGGCCTGACAACACCTGGGCCCTGGCACCATCAATCTAACAGAGAGGCCACAAGCCTGCACACACACACAGAGGCCCAGGCCCCCCTCCAGACTTAGTGTGCTAGCATGGCTGTGGCCAGGCGCCTAGGAATCTGCCTTTTCAACAGGGTCTTCTCAGGTTTATACGGAGTCCCAGCTCTTCCATTTTCTGGCCAGGCCTCCGTTTCCTCATTGGAAAATGTGAGTATCGCAAGAGCGGCGATGTGGAGACGGAATGAATGGTGTCCTCCGGATGAGCCCAGATACCCGGTGAGCGGACTCAACGTATCATCAGGTCAAGTCAAAGGAGCCCTGAGCCAGACTGTCAGCTCAGCTCTGCCAGCCCCTCGCTGTTTGGTCACAGGCACATGCCTTTCTTGGACGGTGCCTCAGTTTCCTCACCTGACGTACATGAGTACGATCCCTACATCTCATCACTGAGGCCAAGATTGATGAGATATAACATGCAAGTCTGCTGACACACAGACAGCATTGTCGCCTTACTACTGTGGGGCACTCGAGGGACTGCTGTCATCCTGACCCCCAAGTGGGACCCAGCAGTCTGCCACCCCGTGACTTTATGTGCGTCTTGTCACACAGGGAAGAATATGAACACGGGGAGGAAAGAGATCAGATTGTACAATTCTTAGTTTTTGGCTCCACAACCGGTGCAGAGCAGAGGCTCAGTAAGTTCACAGTGTTCTACTCATCTGTCACCGAGTAATACTGACCTGAATCCATGGTCACCGTGTATGCTGGTTGGTGCAGTGAGACACTCACAGAAGGGCCTTTTGGGGACTCTGCACACACAGCCCATCCCCGCTGCCTGACGCTCTGCCTGGCATGCTTCCTCACTCTTGGGTTCTCCGACTAGCTTTTTGTCCTTAGTCACCATCACTCTCGACTAAGTTCCAGGTGCTGCACAGGCCTGGCCTCTGACCTCAATGCACAGGGTGGGAAACAGGAGTGGCCGGCCAGATGTGCAGCAACTTGCCCACCTCACACAGCCAACGAGTGTGAGTGGGGTCCGGACTCGGGGCCTTCTCACACATCGGCTAGGTTCACCCTTGCCAGTCCAGCAGACAAAGGCAATTATTGTCTCCATTTCCAGGTGAGGTGAGGATTGGAGGGGTGACACACACCGCCCAAAGTGGCCCTGACCTGCCTTGACCCAAAGCCGATATGTGTAACTGCCATGGAATCAGCCTCCGGAAAGCACCAAGAAGAGATGGTGCCCGTTTATATTAATATTTATTGAGGACACCCAGGTCTCACTTCTATCCTCCACCTTCCCACAAGTCCTCGGAGCAGGTGGTCCAAGGCTGGAGCTCCTTGGCTGGTGGTCTGTGAGGAACTGGGCTCAAAGGCAGCCACCTGGCTCCAGAGCCATCCTCGTGCCATCATGTTAGGTCCCCTGGGTGCCAAAGAAGCCATGAGTCTCCTGCAGTCCTGGGGCTCCCCCTAACGCTGCAGGGCATCAGAAGCCCGAACATGCCTGGTCCCAGCACAGGACTCCAAGAAACCACTTTCAAGAGCCAGAGACAGCTGGCAGAGAACCTGGCTAAGCTCCTTCCCGGAGAGCCCTGGACAGACCAGCAGATGGCAGCTGGGTCTAGCCCCCAAGGCCATGAAAGGGAGAAGTGGCGAACACCAAGGCAGAGGTCTCCTGATGAACATGAACAGCAACCCTCAACTCAGATAGTTTGCACCCAGCTAGCTCCAGCTAAGCCCAGACACGTCTCAGGATACACAAAATGCAACAGGGCAGACATGCAGAGCAGGTGAAGGAGAAGAGAAAACACAAGTGGGGGTGGATGGAGATGGCCCTCACAATGATAGCCCTGTATTTAGCTCACAGCAACCGCTGCTACAGAGCCGATGCTGGGGAGCAGCCAGCCCGACTGGTGGTAGAATGCGATGGGAGCTGGGCCAGGGGCCTACGGGGGATAGCGGACCTGGAGAGGTCAGTCGTGGATGCTCTCTGGGGCTTGGCCTCATGCCAAACGTCCTCTGGACCAGGGTCTTCCAAGTAGAGTGCAGATCCTCTAGGGATATGTGAGCACAGGCAGGTTTAAGATAACTGATCTCTAATCATCAACTTCCAGATACATTTTTCCTAAAATCACGACATAGAACGTGGCAGTAGGAAGGAGGCCCCACCCTGTGGTTCTCCTCTCCTTCCCTCCTCTCTTCTCTCACAGGACACCCAAGGTAATTCTTTCATGCCCCCTAATGCCACCCCGGTGTACTCCATGGGGGACAATCGTCTCAGGGATCCAAGCAAAGCCGGGATCTGAAACGCTGGTGTCGGATTTGGAATGATCTTTCTTGTGACTTGAGTATTTTCCAAGTCTTAGCTCTCATAAAAAAAAAAAAAAAGAAAGACCTAATGGAGTTGTCAGAGAGACCATTAAAAATAACGTCTGATAAGAAGCCCCACGTCAGTTCTGGCAGACAACCTGGAGTTAAAGAACTGAGGGACACTGTTAATGCAAACCTCCACCCCCACCCCTGGCTCCATATTTATGTGATGGAGCTTTCTAAGCACTTAGATGTATAAAAACCAAAAACACAGGAATTAAATTAATGCCGAATCCTGTCTCATTCAACACATAAGAAACAGTAACTCGCAGAAACATGAGCCAATTGAAAAAAGAAGAAACAAAGCCCAGACCATTTTATGAAAAGGTGCATTTCGATCATTTTCTACTTGTACATTTATGATTGCTCTAAATCTGTTTTTTGGCAAATTGTATGCTAATAAACAACTCAATCTGGAAAAAAAACTGGTTTAAAATATAGGGCTTTATGATCTCAACAAATTTTTTATAGAAATTTCTATTTCAATGCACATGCATCTTGTTGTAGGAGACGAGTGTGAAATGGTGATCAATAAAAGACTCTCAAGCATAAAAAATATATTACATTAGGATAAAACCCTGTGAGGGAAGTGGGCTGGAAATATGAGTTCAAGAAGAAAGATGTAAAATTTCTGACTGTTAAGGAAGGGCCTGTTTGTATGTTTCTGAAATGGACGATGGCAGATAGCGAGTAGCAGTGAGGTTTGGATAGATGTAAAAGAGTGGTTCACAATTTTCTTTCCAAACGCCATTTTTTCTTTTACACAATAGTCTAGAAATTATATCTTCTGTAATTACTTAAATGTTGGATTAAAATGTTTTATGTCAGCTCCAAAACGTGGAAGAGAATATCGTTTCTCAAAATTCCTTTAAGAAATACTGAACAGAAAAGTGTGAAGCCAAGATACATCCTTTAGATTCTCATCATTCCACTGATAATGCCAGATGTGTCAATACCGGAGCTTCAGTTAAGAACACTGCTATGTGTTTGGCATTTCTGTCCCCCTTTAAAAACACCTTCATACCCTTTACTTCACTCTGCTCCCAAAAAACCTGCTGGCAGATTTTGTTATACCCACTGATCTGCCAAGACAGTATTGCTTGGAGAAGTTAGGGGACCTGTCCAAGGCCCACTGAGTCTCTTGGCTTAGAGCCCTAGGGACTTTGCCAGGGGGGACCCTCCCACTGGAGTCCCCTTACCACCTTGGACCTCTAGGAGAAGAGTCTTCAGCAGAGATGAGACGCACCTGAGAGGGTGGCCAAACCCCTCCTTTCTGAGTGGCCACAGCAAAGAGCTCAGTGTTGGTTCTGGCAAGCTCAGGTGCCAAGCCCTGCCAACAACCTACTGAAACAGGAAACTAACAGCTGGCACTATGAAATAGGACCTGGCACCTTCGCTGCTGGGTTCGTCACAGACCAAACCCACGCGGCCCTGTCTGAATGGCTGTCGGCTTTTCTGCTGCTTGTTGCAGAGCTGTGGCAGAGTCCGTCCCCCCCCCCCACCCCCTGGCATCCTTCCTGCCCCTCCTCCCCCCACCACCCTGCCTGTGTGCGCACACATCCCCTGGTGCTCAAGGCTCACTGCCTAGAAACACACTTGCAGGATCTGGTTTCCCAGGTGATCCCTGACTCCCCCTCCTGCACCCTGACCAGTGATCCTCTCCATTCCAATATCTCCAGAACGGGAACTCCCTCCCTCACAGGCCTGTATCTGCTTAAGCCTCCCATAGTCACAAAGTCCTTCCTTTAACTGAGTTGAAATCACCTCCTGGCAACGTCCTCATACTGGCTGAGGCTACCTGGGATGTGTCCGCTCCAGCCCCTCCCACCAAAACAGATTTTTATCACCTCCCAGGCCCACAGTCCCCCTGCCCAGGACCAACTTCCCTTCGCTCTGCCTGACGTTCCTCCCTACACCGAGTCGGTTAACTCTCTGGAAATAACCTGCTGGTCCACACCTCTCATCCGAGGAGCTCAGCCGGGTCACTCCCTCCCTCCACGGGCTCTTCAACCACTAGGAAGACCCCTGGAACACCAGGTGTCCCGGCACCTGGGGCTCCCCCTGGGCTCCTCTCTGGATCAAGGACCAGTAGTCTCACAGCACAGAGAAGAGCCACTGCTTGGTAGCACATTCTGACCACCATGATGGGACCTGGGCATTCGTATCTCTCTGAACCAGAACAAGTTCCATGGGCTGGAGGTCCTGCTTATCGTAAACCCAGCCCACCTTGTCTTCACCATCCAGGACAAGTATGGCGAGCAACTTCCTACTTCAGATTTGTCCATTCTGGCTGACTGGTAGGGACTTCTTGGTATACTGTGTTAAGAAGGATTCTGAGGTACACTGTTAGGTGAGCATGCAGTGATCAGTTGGCAATGCTGTGAACATGGAATTGGGGGGTAGCAATGGTGGTCCCTTGTGTGTATTAGCATTCACCACAGAGGAGCGCCCGAAACCCCAGGTGCGGTTCTGCAGCTTGTCAGGAGGGAACAGGCAGTTGTTAACTCACTTCCGGTTTTATCCAACGAAGCAGTCACAGTATTATCCCCGCTCTTGCTAAACAAGAAAGCTTGAGGTCTTGCCCCTAAGCCCCACCCTGGCTCCAATGGCAGTGACGTGCTTTCTAAGAGCGAGGAATACCCTTTCCCAGCTCAAGGAATTGCCGGGCAGCAGGGAGGTAGCTGCAACCACTGCAAGCTTGGCAGCCAGCCTCCTGGGCACTGACGTCCCTCGGGAAACCTCCCCGCCTGAGAAGCTGCCAAATGCCATCCATGTGTCCACGACCTGGACTCATCCATCAGAAGTGCCTCGGATAATATCTGTGTCATCGGTAACACTGTTTGTCTGATGGTTATTAAAGAGCCAATGAGGATGTGGTGGGGGGAGTGAGGTAAAGGGCACAAAGCTTAGAGAAAAGGCAGGCGGGAGGTTCCCTCATGGCACAGCGTCGGCTGACCAAACAGGACCGCTATTCTACACAGCAACAGAGCCCGGTACTGAGCCCTGAGCATGGCACTCGGGAGGCTCTTGGCTCAGCAGAGCCCCTCAATCCCCTGCCAATTGCCTTGGGAACATGTTAAGTTCTCCACGTCTGGCCACATGGGGCAGCAGCTCATTTACAGGGATGGCTCTAACCAGCATTCCATCCCAGGCAAAAACCCTGGGGGTTTGTCCCCCTTCGAGAAGTGGGCGGGACGGGGTGCTGTGAGACAGAGCAGGGCCTCCACAAAGTGGGAGAAAATGTCACTGACCTGCTGTGCGACTCGGGGCAACTCTTTCCGCAGGCCTTTGCCCTTCTGTAAAGTGGGGGGGACAAGGGCATCAAATCTATATAGCATGTGAGCCCCACCAACCACTTTAACATCCATGGCAGACATCAATAATCGATCATGCCATCCTTTAGAAGCTTCAACACAGATTCCTACGAGCCAGCAGCAATTCCTTGGACTTGGCCCATGAGATAAAATCAACTAGCCATCTTGTGATTAGATTGGCTCAAAGGTTCAATTTTAACATCGATTTGTTGTTGTTGTTGCTGCTATTGTTAAATGGTTTTCTTTCCTGGAGCTGAGGCCAAGCCATGTTCCTCTGAGCCTGCCCCCTGGCAGGAACTACACCCTCAATGAAGGTCAGGTTGAATGGATGAGAGGAGCAGCCACGACCTGCAGGGAGCACCCTGGGCCTGTTTGGCCAGGGCTCCAAAATGGTCATTCCACTTCTAACTTGTTGCTGTGACTTTTATACCTCTGCACGAGGGTCTGTCAAAAGCAGGGAACTCAGAAATTTCCCAAGATACTCAAAAGTCCCTGGATTCCAGGGAGGTGGAAGGATCTCTTGGGACTGGATCACCCTGTGAGGAAACCGAGGCCCCATTAGAACCCATGTCTTCTGACACCTTGTCCAGGGCCATCTTTCCCCTCCAGCCCTTGTTTTTCTCTAGGTCATCACACTGGCTCATTTCTTCAAGTTGGGGGGCAGGGGGAGCAGAAATGTTACTCTTTTCCCTTGAAGAGGTATGTTATACCATTAATATTACTTAGTATTAGTACTAAGAAAAGTTAACCACTTACTAAGTACAATATTGAGTGCTTTACATACATAACCTTTATTGAGTCCTTGCACAGACCAGTGAATTTGCAGTAGTGAGTAGTGAAATTGAGGCCCAGATAGGTCAGGTAACTTGCCCGAGGTACAAGAGCTATTAAGTCACAGAGTCAGGATTCATGCCCAGTCCTTAGAGCCAAGTTCATTCTCCTCGTACAACAACGTTCCCTTCCACCGCCTCTTTTGATTCCCACACCCTTTGGGTGGCCAGCCTCATTTAACAGAAGAGGACTCTAAGGCACAGTGAGACCAAGGGCCCTGCAGCTGAGCACCAGCTGAGCTGGAACCCAGTGTGGTGACTGGCATCTCCAGGCTTTTCTTGCCGAACCCAGACTGCCTGGTCCATCCCAAGGTTCCAATTCAGCTACCCTTCTGGGCATCTCCTGGTGAAGGACATAAATAGGCACTGGGTTCAATGAGTCTCAACACCCCCCCCCCCCACCTCCCCATGAGCAAGGACATATCCTCTCCTCAGTTAACTAACACATTTAGTGACTAAAAGTCCTTGGCCTTGGGGAATGAATACCGATGGACAGAGGCCAATCACGGGCCCCCGAGAAGAGTCTTCTCTCATATGGCATTGGACTAAGTCACCCGTCCTCTTCACCAAATATTTCTGCTTACCCCCCACATCCACCCCACCTGTCACATGCTAGCATGGCATTTCTCAGACTCCTTGAGGTTGGGTGGGCCATGTGACTACTTTTGGCCAATGACTGCATGGAATTAGCACTTCTAATTTCTGGGTTGCAGCAGGTTAATTGCCAGTGTGAGTCCTTCCAAAACTTTCTTTCCCTTTTGTCACATGGTGGCAGTGTTCCATAGAAAGGCTGCTTCTGGTCTGGGTCCAGAGCAGAGCGGAACACCTACTTGGACCCATAATGGACATGCGATGTGACTATGAAATAGACTTTTGTGTTTTAAGCTACCACAATCCTTTTTTTACTTTTGGGATCTTTGTTACTGCAGCATAACCTAGACCAGGCATGGCCAACATACGGCCCGTGTAATGAGTTTATGTGGCCTGCGATTAAATTTTTAATATTCTCAGCTACTCAGAAGCAGAAGCATCTTTGATTATTGGAAATCGAGATATTTAAGAAGATAGAGTAATACGCGAAAAGAATTCCACGTGTGACTAATCTAGGGTTAACTTCCAATAATTGATCAAATGGATTTGCGATACTTCTTTATTTTTTAAAAGAATTCCATTATAAAGATTTACAACTTTTGTACTCGTCTATACTTGATATGAACTGTTTGATGTTTAGTGGTGATGTGAAACCCACATTCTTTTAGGCGGAGTTTGCCAGTGCGCACCCAAGGTCAAACAAACAACTCGTTATTTTTGTGGTCAAGTGTGCTGAATCAAGTGACACTGTAGCATTGACAATAGCTGCAGTTGATAACTGAAAAGGTGTCCAGGCTGTTTGTAAAACGAAATCATTGTTTTATTTGCGACATAACCGCTTCAAGCTCATTCTATTAATGAAATATTATTTCGATTGATTGCAATATAGTTTGGATATTTATACGGTATGCAATTATATTTTTATTAAAATATACTTTTATTAAAATAATATTGTATATTAAAAATATTTTTCATTCACTTACATTTAGTCATAAACAAATTACATAATGAAATTTTGTTTACTTAAACAAATAAATCATTTTTGTATTTAACATTTTTTAATTTTAATATTTCATCTGTCCCGTGAAAAAAGATTTCTTTCTAATCTGGCCCGGGGGCAAAAACTGTTGGCCACGCCTGCCCTAGACCCATCCTGACAGTTACAGCACAATGGCAACACTGCTTCCTAAAAACCAGTGCCTTGCTAGCTTTGAAGGGGTAGGTGGGAAGAGTATAGACACATAGAACTGACAGGTCGTGGAGTGCCAGTCTCCAGGAGCACCTGAGGCAGAGACAAACCGGGACAGGGCACCTCTAATCTTAAGTAGATAATGAGAAGTGCCCAAGCAAGGGACAGAGTAGAAACAGACTGCTTCTGACCAGAAGAGATCAAGGAAGGTTTCTGGGAAGAGACGGCAACAAAGTTGGTAAAGGATGGCTTAGTTTGGGGCATGAGGAAACGGGCAAAGGCATTACGGGTGAGGGATTAGCAGGGACAAAGGTCGGGGATGCGGCAGAAGAACAGACTGTACCAGAATGGAAAGTCCAGAAAGCTCAGAAATAAGAAATGAGGCTAAAAAGGCCCAGGCTATGGAGATTCTGGATGATACAGTCTTGACCCTATCAAGTCACAGTGGGGATTTACAAGTTCATAATCAGGGCGTGACATGCTCAGTGTTCTGCTCTGGCCAAGGCCCCTGGCAGCCAGAATGGAGGGCAGGTGAGGGCAGGGAGACACAGAGGCATGGTTGTCCGTGGGATGCTAATGACCCAGGTGGGAATGATGGTGGCTATGACCAGCAAAGAAACAGGTAAAATAGGGAACTCCAGGCCGATTCCCAGAGGCTGGAAAGAAAAGAGAACAGGACTTGAGACTAGACTTGGGAAAAGAGACACAGGTGAACTTCCCCACGAGACCCTGCATGCCATGCATGGGATGTGAGCCTAGAAATCAGGAATGAGTTAGAGCTGGACCCGGGCAAACAGGCAGAGAGAGAGATGCCAGCACTTCTAAGAACATATTGAACTTGGGAAACATGCAGGAAGGTACTCGGAAGCAGATGAGGCAAGGCCTCGATGCCAGGCTGAGGCATGTGGACTTTATTTGACAGACCAGGGTTTGCAAACTTCTGGCCCATGGAATGGCTAGGACTCACACAGATATGTTTTGTTTGGCATGTTTCAAAAGTTGACTTAGTTGCCAACATTTAAAGCCAAAAGAATTCACATGGAAAGTCTCATTTCTGGTGTGTGGTATGTCCAGAGAGCTGGCCACACTGAGCCTGTCTCCCCAGCTCGTTACAGCTCGGCAGCAGCTGAGGAGTGACCCCTCTCCATATGAGAGGCATGGGCGCTCCAGCTGGACACGGTCCCCACCACCTGCCTGTCTGGCTCATCTCTCCTTATGCTAAATAACGTATCTGCTGGGCCTCTGTGAAACTGGCAGGAATGCAGGCAGCCCCAGAAGGGTATCCCCCGGCTCCTGCTGGAAAGTGAAGGGAGAGTTGATTTCTAAGAGGCTCATTTCCACGGAGCTCCTCAAAGCCTGGCGCAGATCAGAGGCAGGGGAAAGAACCAGTCTGTCACCAATCCCATCCTGACCAAGCATGTATTCTGAGCAGGACCTGCCCTGGGAGCTACCCCCGGAGTCCCCAGTCAGGAAGAGGGGGAAAAATACAGACAGGCATTTAGGACACGAGGCAATATGGGCGGCGCTAGACCTACCTGGGGCACGGGAGCCCCAGAGCATGAGGGACTCACCAGTCCGCAGGAAGTTCTAAGCACCTGACCTACACCAAGTCACAAAGGATGAGTAGGGTTTTTGCCAAGTCAGGCAGAAAGAGAAGACGTCCAGACCAGAACAGTGCGGACTAAGGAGCCCAGTTCTTTCCCTGAGAGCAGAGGGCAGCCACTGAAGGCTCTCAGCCAGGGAGGAATAGAGATCCCAGGCCTCCTCTCCCAGGACTCCAGCCGCAGCCCCAACCATCTCAGACGGGCCGTCACTCACCGAGGGTCTGCTGGTTGCGGACGCCGCCGATCACCACGCAGATCTCGGCGGGCACGTCACCGGTCCCGTCCTTGCTGACCGCCTTCTTCTCCTCCTTGGCCTCCCCCTGCCAGATCACCTCCTGGATGTAGTCATCGGGCACCTCTGTCTTCACCTTCACCTCCGTCATCGTCCCCTGCTCGGCACTCAGCGAGGCCTCGGGTGGCACGGGCTCTGGCCCCTCCACCTTGGTGCTCTTCTGGCTGCGCTTTAAGCGCTCCCTGGGAAAGAAGCAAGTCTGGTCAGTGTGGACCCCATAACTGCCTCCAGCCTACCTGGGAGCCCACCACCTCAGGGGGTTGCAAAATCTTTAGCTCCAGCCTGAGCAGGTGGTGGCGCAGTGGATAGAGCGTCGGACTGGGATGCGGAAGACCCAGGTTCGAGACCCCGAGGTCGCCAGCTTGAGCGCGGGCCCATCTGGCTTGAGCAAAAAAGCTCGCCAGCTTGGACCCAAGGTCGCTGGCTCCAGCAAGGGGTTAGTCGGTCTGCTGAAGGCCTGCGGTCAAGGCACATGTGAGAGAGCAATCAATGAACAACTATGGTGTCCCAACGGCAACGAAAAACTAATGATTGATGCTTCTCATCTCTCTCTGTCCTGTCTGTCTGTCCCTATCTATCCCTCTCTCTGACTCTCTCTCTTTTTTTTGTAAAAAAAAAAAAATCTTTAGCTCCAGACCAACCTCTCACACAGAACCTCTCCTTGAAGCACACAGCCCACGGCTGCCCCTGCAGATCCTCTGGGGAACGTCGGGGCTCCAAGAAGCACAGTTTGAAAATACTGGGCCAGGCTGGCTCCAATTCCATCCATTATTACAGATGGGTAAGTGGAGGTCTAATCGTGCTCAATAACTCTTCTTCTCAAACTTCAGTGTGCATGTAAATCAGCCGAGAATCTTGGCAAAATGAAGATTCTGGGTCAGCAGGTCTGGGCTAGGGCCTGAGACTCTGTGTTTCTAAGAAGCGCCCACTGAGGCTGGCGATGCTAATCCTCCACCCGCACGTGGAACAGCAAGGGTTTTAAGTGGTTCGATGTATGCGAGGTGTCTGGTGCTGTTCCCTTCGCTCCCTGGCAGAGGGCCTAGAGATCTCATCCAAGCTCTTCCCTGCTCTAGTTTCACAGGCGGGAAACTCTAAGCCAAAAGGCTCACTTGGTGGCAGTGTCCTGGAGCCAACACTTGGCCCCCAACACACTGGCCTCTAGGTGGCTCTTTGAATATATGGAAAACATTCTCAAGGTAAAAGAGTTCAATACCGAGGCGGACAGGACATTTGGTCTCTGAGGCCTAGAGCGGAGCTGTGACTTGCCCAGAGCCACCCACATAATTAGTCACAGGTCAAGACACAAAGCCAAGTCCCTGCCATCTACTCCTGAACTGTGTTATCACAAGGGCCCCCCATCCTTCTGGCAGGGGACTGTCGCCACTACTCCTGATTCTGAGGGGGGCCCCATCCTTCTGGCAGGGGACTGTTGCCATTACTTCTGATTCTGAGGCGGCAAAGCCAAGACGTGCACAAGCTGGGAGATCACGTTGTATTCCAGGCCTGGGGCTTCCGCCCAAGGCCATGACCACCCCCCCTGTTCACTGCTCCAAAGATGCACTGAGCTGTGATCTTCAAGGCACAGACTAGAGGCACGCTCGGGCAAGACCCACTGGCACACCAGCTGGGAGGCAAGACCCAGGTTCTGACCCCGGCACCACAGTGAACTTGCTGTGTGACTTTGGACAAGACCCTCCTCTCTGGGCTCCAGCTTCATCTATCACGACGGCATGGGTTTCATCACGTCTGCTGTCCCTCCCAGCATGGACAAACTAAGCAGAGAGAGGGAGGGATGGCCCCAACTAAGAAAGAAGGGTCAGAGAAAGGCCACTGGGGAGGCAAAATGGACTGAATTATGTCCTCAGCTCCTCTATTCATATGGTCAAGTCCTAATCCCCAATGTGACTGTATCTGGAGACAGGGTCTTTACAAGGTAACTAAGGTTAAATAATAGACAAGGTCATAAGGGTGGGGCCCCAATCCGATAGGACTGTGGCACAGACGAAGAGGGAGCTCTCTCTTTCTCTGACTCTGTCCCCACCATGTGAGGACACAGAGAGAAGGTGGCTGTCTGTAAGCTAGGAAGAGGGGCCTTACCAGGACTCACCTACGCTGGCACCCTGATCCAACTTCCAGCCCCAGAGCTGTGAGAAAATACCCACTCTAAGGCATTTATTTATGGCAGCCCGAGCTGACTGATACTGGGGGCCAGGACTCAGATGAGCAGGACAGGAACAGAAAGGTAGGCAGAGGGGACACCAGCCAGAGGCAAGGGCTATCGAGTCAGCCGCTTTCTTGCTGTGTGCCTTGAGCCAGCTACCTAACCTCTGAGTTTCAGTTTTCACATCTGCAAAATGGAGCTCACAAGGGTTTTTACATGGATTTCAACCAACTAACACTTGAAAAGCACTTAGCACAGGGCCTGGCTGCAACAGCTTTCAAGATACGGTCACCGTTACTCTTATTAATAAAAAGAAACTGTTAAAACATCTTCGGCACCCAGTGGACCCAGTGATGCCTTCTCCTAGTGTGCTTTCCACGTTGGGGCAGACACTGCCTGACTTTATGCCCTTCTCCTCATCAGGAAACGAAACCCCGGATGATTCAATGACCTCAGCGTCCGTTCCCTTTATTTATTTAATAAACGCTTCAACAGAGTTCCCTGTGTGCCAGGCACTGTTCTCACACACTGGCTCCTCTCATCCTCAGTCACAACCCTGTGAGGCGAGCCCTGGTATTATCCCCATTTTACAGATAAGAAAACTGAGGCACAAGGTGAAACAACTTGTCCAAAGGCACATGGGAGCAAGGAAGTGAAACCAAGAGTTGATGCAGGCATTCTGACTCTGAGCTACGACGTACCTAGACAGGGACAGAGCTTTCCAGAAGGAGGCCTGCCCACCAGCACCATGGCAGCCCCAACACCACCGATTCTTGCCCTTCAGCATCCAGACCAGAGTTAGGACCAAGGGGCTAGTGGGTGAACAGGAAAATGGGAGGCGCTTGGCTTTTCTGGCTGCTGTTGCC
Source organism: Rhynchonycteris naso (assembly GCA_037038555.1). Classification (NCBI taxonomy): domain Eukaryota; kingdom Metazoa; phylum Chordata; class Mammalia; order Chiroptera; family Emballonuridae; genus Rhynchonycteris; species Rhynchonycteris naso. The sequence continues at coordinate 19,712,452 of CM072996.1, forward strand.
ACCACGGGATATCCCGAGTTAGAGCCCCCCTGCTAAGGTCTAGTGCTCCACTAGGAGACGGTCATGCAGATACCATCCTAGCCTTCCAGTCTGGACAGGCCCAGTAGCATAACCAGGACTGACAGGTCTGAGAAGTGACAAGGGGACAGCTATGGCTTTAGACAGGAAGACTGTTCCTGCCAGCCAGCCAGCAATAGGAAGGGACGTACTGGGAGTTAGGGGGCGCCCCTGGCACGGGGGCCCCGGAGAAGAGGCTGGCTGCTGGCCTGGCAGGGGTAGGGTGGACATGATGACTTGAGATGGGAAGAGCACCAGGGTCTGAAGTCGGATCATCCTGGGGCTGAATCTTGGCACTGCCTCTCTCAGGTTGTGGGTTTCTGCATAAGTGACTTCACACCCCCCACTCGGCCCACGCCTCAGTCTTCACACCCATATAACAGGTAAACACAGCATCTAGCCCTCAGCACTGTGATGCAGAGAAAACAAGGCATTATCTGCACAGGACCTGGGACAGAGGCGCCAGGGACATGTTCTCTGGGTACGTCCTGTCTTGCAGGGGGTGGAAGAGGGAAGTATGCACAAGGATGCCAGAGAAGGGTCTTACATGACAGACTTCAGTGCAAAAGCTGATGAGACAGACCAACAAGAGTTTAAATCTATCTCAACTCTACCTTCTGGCTGGTGACACTGAACATGTCCCTGACCCTCCCTGAGCCTGTTTCCATATCCCTGAAGCAGGAACCCCCACACCTACTCAACAGGCCATGTTGATGATCAACTGCAAAAATGCAAACCCAGACTAAATCAACTCATAGGAACGATTGTGCTGGTGGACACGGGTGGCAGAAGTGGCTGAAATTCCCATTCCCTAACTAAGACCACGTGGGTGCTAAAGGTCAGCCAGCTCTGCCCGTTCTGTGGCTCACTAGGACAAAGAGTGGTCTACTTGGTCCTCAATGCCAGCCCAGCAAGAACAGTCCACAGGTCTGGGTGTGTGGGGGGGTGCTGGGCAGGCAGCCGAGAACTCTCCCGGGCCTGGCCCTTGCTGGTCCTAACCCTGGCTGCCGCAGCCTAGCAGGACCAGAGAGAGGAGAGGAATGGGCAGGGAAAGGAAGAAAAGAGTCTGGGCCCCCACCCAGAACACCCTCAGCCCTTCCTTCACCGCCAACGCTCAGAAGCTCAGCCTGAGTCCTGTGAGCACTTGACCATGCCGGACTCAGTGTCCCTTCCTGCTCTCAACGACCTCAGTAGCATCGGGACATCCTGGTGAGAGGGAGGAACTGTCGGCAGTCAGAAAGTCTGGGCCTTTGAACACCCCGTTACTTCAGAAAAAGACTCCCTTCTCCGAGCCTCAGTTTCCTTGTCTGTTACCATGACCTTTGACGGGCTGAGGGCAGGAATGTGCCAGGGAGCTGGCACAGAGGAGATTTCCATAGATGACAGATGTCATTATGAGAATGACACCCCCACCTCAGGGAAGCCTGCCCCGTGCACTTGAGATAGAGTCAGACTCCCCTCGATGAATGTCCCACCTGCCTGAATGTCCCACAGGCAATAGTTACACTACACTGGGAACCATGTGAGCCACCCTCTCGCCCACAGGAACAATCACGATGACACACAACAGATATCTTCTCTTCCCTGGCTTCACGGGTTGGATTTACAAGCCCAAATGTTGCTTTTCTCGGATGCTCTGCATTTAATTAGGTGTCCTAATATCAATGAATCGCAGGAGTACTTATATCACTTTGAATTAGTGGTACAGCTCCTTCTAACTTCTGTTAAAAAAAAATGCTTTTTCATGTATCATTTTTTTAAAATAGAGCTCATTATTTTAATTATATCCACTTAAATGTACGGTGGAGCCCTTGGATATTCTCAGCACGAATCATTAGGTATATTAGTGAAAAGCACTTGGAACCTGTCTACATGCTGACACGCCACAATCTATTCTATTTGTGTCTCTGTAAAATAGATTTATATATAGATAACTACAAAATAGTTGCTCAAGATATGCTATGAATTTTGTACTTAACCCAAGTCACACTTCAACATAAAAATCTAAATTCGGGCACTAAAAGGATATTTCTCAGTAAGTAAAGTGTCTGTGGTCGCTGGCTACTATTCACGTCAGAACGCTGGGAGAGAAGCCAGACCAAGTGGGTCCTTGCCTAAGGAATTCTCTAAGAACCCTCACCTTTTACTAAAGCAATGCTTCTCAAAGCGTGTTCCTTACAGGTCTGGGGGTTCCCCAGTGTCCATGAGGCCCCAAAGTATCCATGAGGCCTGAGTGAGGAGGGTGGCATTGAGTAGGGCTCCAAGTCCCTTACTCACCCTTTGATATGCACAGCTTGGTCTAACGTATTCTAATCTGGGTTTCTTTCTCCCTGTAGTGGAGTAAATGGTAGCACCCCCACCAGATACACGCTCACAGTCCTAATCCCTAAAACCTGGGAATGAGATCTTATTTGAAAAATAAAGTTCTTTGCTGATGTAACCTGGTTAAGAATTTTGAGATGAGATCATCATGGATTATCTGAGCCCTAAGGCAATGATGAGTCCTTAAAAGAGACACACAGGAGACTGGACAGACAGAAGAGGGAGGGGACGATACAGAGAAGGAGGTGGCGGCAACATGACCACAGCGGAAGCAATGAGGCTGCAAGTCAAGGACCGCTGTAGCCACCAGAAGCTGGAAGAGGCAAACAGAAGATTCTCCCCAGAGCTGGAGAAGTGTGGCCCAGCCAACACCTTGACTTTGAACCTCTGGCCTCCAGTACTGAGAGAGGACAAACCCGTGTTGTTTTAGACCACCCAGTCTGTGCTCACTGTTACAGTAGTGACAGGAAACTAACACACGGCCTAAGACCAAATTGAAGAAACAGCTCCACAGGGGTTAAGTCTGCAAACCACTGCCCTCCATTACCCTCGGGTTTCTTCTGTTTTGGTCTTCTGCATCCCTGTCACTACATCTGGCCAGTCCAATGTGCCCGCAGAGCCTGCCTGGAGAGGTGACAGAAACAAACCTCGCCCTCTGGGTCCTACCAGATGGCTCTGCGAGTGCTGGGACCCACCCCGTCACATCTGGCACCCAGAGGGGAAAACTGCAGCACAGCACAGCCTCCTTCACATGCACAGCGCACTTGTGCACACCAGGGACTCAATACACACAGCGAGGAAACGGCACGCCTGAGGTCACACGACTGCCGGGGATGAGCGCCGCCTGGAAACCATCCTTCCAACTCCTGTGCTGAAGCTGATCCCTCTAACCCCTGCAGCCCAAGACAATGCAACCAAATAATCAATCTGCGGATCCGAGGCCCAAGGATAAACGCCATTTCTGGCCGTGTTGGAGGACGAGTCCCCAGTGATGCCAGGTGCCCAGAAATCAGACAGCTTTGTTTCTGGGTACAAATTCTACATCACTCCACCAGAAAATGCTAATGCTTCATGTTCTACCAAGTCCTACGCCACACTTTGATCCTGTCCCTGCCTGACTCGGTTTTCACATCCGCACAGTCGCTGATCTAAAAATCTGGCGGCTAAGGCCCTTGTCAAGGCCGGACCTCTATCTAGCAGGGTGTGCTTATCTCCTTTCACAGGATGGGGAGCAGTGCCTCCATCTGCACCCCAAGACTCAGCCTGAGGGCCCCTCCAACCCACTTCCAAAGGCTACAGCTTCTTTACTCTAATGCAGTGGTTCTTAACCTGGGTTCTATCAAACCCTAGGGGTTCGATGAGTCGGTCTCAGGGGTTTGGAGAAGCCTCTGCCGCGGAGACCAGAATAAAGTAATACCGTCATTTGTTGTGAGTTCATGCACTTTGTTGGTTTTGTTCTTTGAGCAAGGTGATGTTCATGCACGGCTCATTTTGTACACCAGTAAAAAAAAACATATACCTATGTCTTGAATTTGGAAAAAAAAAAAAAATTTTATTTATCACTAAAGAAGGGTTTAGTGAATGTGCATATGAAACTGATGGGTTCGGTACCTCAAAAAAGGTTAAGAACCACTGCTCTAGTGCTTTAGCCACCTGAAACAATGTAGGGGGGAAAAGCCCTCTAATCACAGTGTGTAAATAATGACTCGGTTAACTCCCTCCAGAATACAACTTCATTAAAGACTCCATTCATTAGGAATGAGGGTTAACTGGCCTCAAGCTGTGCTTAAGCACACTCTCCAGGAACCTGCACGGATGCGTGGGGTGTGAAATGAATTAACGCACACCCAGGCATGACTTCGCGGGCCGTGTTTACCAGGCTGCAGGGGCTGACCACTGACCAAGTCCTCCAACTTGAGCCATCTGCCCATCTCCCAGTGAATGATCTGAGTGCAAATGATGATCTTGTTGATGTCAGTGTGCCCCTCCTTGGCAAAGCTTCCTAAGTCCAATGAGGCTGTTGCCTCCCCTAACCCCCATTCCACCAGAGCTGTTCTTCCCAAGACCTCCTGTGACCTCCATGCTCCTCAACCCACGGTCCCTTCTTGGTCCTCAGTGACTCCGTCCTTTGACGGGCTACGCTCTCTCCCCCCTTCAGCTGTTTCCCCACTGTGCTCTGTGCTCACTGCTGCTGGGCCTCTCACCTTCTGGCCCCTCCCCTGCCTTCTGCTGCTGGCTCCTCTTTACCAGCCCAGCGCTTACACGTTCACATGCCCCAAAGATCAGTTCTAGAACCTCTTCTATTTTTATCCACTCACTCCTGAAGTCATGCTTTTAAATATTAACTATGGGAAGATGAATCACAATCTCTGGACCTGCCCCCTGAACTCCAGACCTGTATCACCAACCTGTGCCTGCCTGACACACCCGCTGGGACCCACATGGGACAGGTACCCACATGTGACAGGCCCAAACTGAGCTGTTGCAATATTCCTCCCTCAATCTACATCAAGAACAGTTTTTCTGGCCTGAACTGTGGTGGCGCGGTGGATGAAGCGTGGACTTGCAATGCTTGAGGTTGCCGGTTCAAGACCCTGCACTGGTCTGGTCAAGGCACATATGGGAGTTGATGCTTCCTGCTCCTCCCCCCTTTCTCTCTTTCTCTCTCTCTCTCTATCACTCTCCTCTCTAAAAAATGAATAAATAAAAAATTAAAAAAAAAAAAGAACAGTTCTTCTGACCCCTACCTACCCTATCTTCCCACTAATCCCTGTGTCTAAGACACCACCAGTAAATAGTATAGTCTTTTCCATTTCCCTTACTAACAATTTCATTCCTCCAGATCCTCAGGCTCAGACCCTGGAATTATCCTTGTCTTGAATCTACCAGCAAATACTATAAACTCCATCTTCAACGTATGTCCAGGACCATAGTACTCCTTACGCACCGACGGCAACCACACTTGTCCAAGCCGCCTTCCTTCTTCCTGTTTTGTTGTAATAACCTCACAGCCAGTCTCCCGACTCCTACCCTGGCCCAACGCCCCCAAATCGATGTTCAACAGAGAGCCAGAGCAATCCCATGAAAATAAGTCAGGTCGTGTCACTCCTCGGCTTAAAGTCCAGTTGCGGTTCTGCATCACACCCAGAGCAACAGCCACAGGGCTCTCAGAGACGTGCCCCATGAGCCCACCGACCTCCTCTGCTAACATTCTTTCCAGCTCGTTCCCTCACAAGCCAGGCCAGTCTCCACGCTGTTCCCTGAGGACACAGGCAAAGTCCTGCCTCAGGCCTCTGCACAAGCTTTTTCCCCTGCCTCCAATAGGCTCTCCATCCCCTGCCCAGATGCCTCCATGGCTAGAGTTCCCCACTCTGTAAGGTCTGTTCCCAACATCCCAGTGCTAGTGGAGATGTCCTGGCTGCTGCTGACCCAAGGCTTCCAATACGCCACATCCTCTTCCCTGCTTTATGCGTTCTCAGTAGTTACCCTGTGCTCATCTAACATACTTATTACTGCTCACCCTCTTCACTACCACCCCGACTAGAACATAAGCTGCAATAGGATGGGGACTTTGTCTCACCAATTCACTGTCACATTTCAGCACCTTCGTTCAGCAGCGCTAGCATGTGGGAGGCGGTCAGTAACAGCCGTGCATTTAAGGATCCAAGGCACGTGCCCTGGAAAGGTCAATGCCAGCGCGGCCCTTCAGCTGTCTCCCTCTACCTCCACCAGCCAAAGAACTGATGATGGTTTCACTGCTTTAACCGATACTCAGAACCAAGGACAGCAATGTCCCATCCCTCTCCCTCGGCGTAACACAGGCTGGAGATGTTTCCGAGGAGCCAACTAAATAAGTGACGCTGGTTTCTGAAGTATCTAAGTCAGGGGTCCCCAAGCTACGGCCGCATGCGGCCCCCTGAGGCCATTTATCCGGCCCCACCACAATTCCGGAAGGGGCACCTCTTTCATTGGTGGTCAGTGAGAGGAGCACAGGATGCATCCGCACCCATAGTTCCCATTGAATACTGGTCAGTTTGTTGATTTAAATTGACTTGTTCTTTATTTTAAATATTGTATTTGTCCCCATTTTGTTTTTTTACTTTAAAATAAGATATGTGCAGTGTGCATAGGGATTTGTTCATAGTTTTTTTTATAGTCTGGCCCTCCAACGATCTGAGGGACAGTGAACTGGCCCCCTGTGTAAAAAGTTTGGGGACTCCTGATCTAAGTCGTATCTATTTCCTTCCCAGTGGAAATTTCCGTAAATGTAACAAACTCCTCCTACTTTCTGAAATACCAAAATAGAGTACCTTAGTAATGCTCTGACACCTGCTTTCATTTTGGCCTCTGGGTTTCTTGAGATGTTATTGACAGATAACACACATAAGTGTAAGGTGTACCACATAGTGACTCGATGTTACAAAGACACCAATCTCGCAGATGCGGGGTCACCATTCTCTTGGGTCCCAGGTGGGGTGCTGAGGTCTCTCACACCAGTGGTTCCGGGAATGCCCCCTCCAATCTGCTCTCTGATGCCGCATGGTCCTGGGAGACCTCCAGGGGTAAGGGCTCCAATATGTTGCTTTTTGTATCTGTGTCTGGCCCCTGGCTGATGGCAGTTAACATCTGCCGAATGATGCAAACAGGAAACAACCCAACATAAACACACTGACGTGCGGGGTGAGAGAGGTTAATGGTGGTGAGGATGAGAAGGGCATTGATCAGCACGAGGGCAGCTGAGGCATCCCGAGTGGCTGCAGCGTCCCAGGGCGGCGCTTCACTCCGTGACGCCTTACACGGGAGGCAGTTCTGCTGACAGATAAGAAAACCGACGACTGGAGAAGCAGAGTGACTTTTGCAGCGATCGTACAGCTTTCTCGTGACAAAAGCAGGATTTGACCAGGTCTGCCCAACTCCAACTCTTGGGCTTTTGATCATTTGGATGACTTCTGTCTTCTCAAGGAAAAAGATAATAATAAAATCAACTTGTTGAATGAATGGACAAATAAATGACCGAATGACCAGAAGCTCCAAGAGATGGGGACCTCATTCCTTTGTCTCCTCTGGTACCCATACTATCCTGGCAGAACGGGGCGCGTGCTAGAGGCGTAAAATGAAGGGACCCCTCTCTGCCCCAGAGAAAAGAGCTCAGGCTCTATGCTCAGTGCTGACTTCCAGCTCTCCTTGGCATGTTTTAAAATGGCTGCTGTGCTCGCATGCGTCCTTTGGATAGAAAGAGGCTCCTGTTTTTAGCTGCGAGGACAGAAATCATAATGGGGATAAAGGTCGCAATGTCCACTAGCCTGGAGGGACCAGAGGGAACCTACAGCAAAACCCCCGTTTCCACAAACCCCCCATTGCGAGGCCTGCGTCTGTATCGACTATTCCCCCCGAGTTTCACTCCGTCATGTCCCCACCCGGGCCGTTATAACCCTCAGAACAGTCTGCATTGCCATGTCTGCCCTGTACCATTGATGTATTTTAATAAATAGTCAAGTAGAAAAGATTAATCGATTGAAACTATTAACCTATTAAACAACTCTTAACAGACTAGAAATTCAAAATAATCCACAATACATAAATACACCATTAGTTTGAGGTAATTCCTAGGCCCTAAATTGTCTTCAATGTATGGTGTCAGTCATCCACAACGCTGGGTAATGCCGCAGTTCAGAAAGACAGCATGAAGATTTAAATAGTAAGAATTAATTCCCTGGTTAATTTAAGCCTAAAATAGAGGAAAGCAGGAGTCTTGAGCAATGCTGTCAAGTCACAGACTCCGATGTTGAGCTGGTGGAACCCTCCGGGTGAAGCTGGAGATTTCTTTCACAGGTGTCCTGGTATATGGAAGGCTGGCCCCGGTCACTGAAAAATTGTTAACAGCGTCTTAAATGAAAGCACAGCCTCCATCTTCCAACGGGTCTTGCAGTGGCGCAATCTGGATCCGTGAGCAAGGAGCACTGCTCCCTGAAGACACATCTCACCATGTTCCCCTCACAGAACCATCGGGACACTGCCAACTCAGGAATTCTCGCCTGGGTAGAACCTGCTCCCTGGCAGCTGGGGATAGGAGGCCACAGAGGGGCCATGCCTACTGTTCTGTATCTTCCCGGGCACCCGTGGGTCCAGAGCACACCCAAGAGGGCAGGTAAGTCCATCTGTGAGGACTGAGACAACCCCTAAGCTGGCCCTCACACTGGACGATGTAGGAACAGAAAATAAATACACTCCCTCTGGCACCAACGTTATTTCCTGCCAAGGCTGTGACTTAGATACCATACTTCCTCTGGCCACTTTCTCCTTGAAATGAAAGGTCCTACGGAACAGGACTACTTTCCCTCCAATGTCCTGCCCATATTATCAACTGATGCCCAGAGCTGACCAGCTGCCATCCCTCCCATATGCCCTCCCACCTCCCATACTAGCTTTACATCTGGCCTCCTCCCCTCCACGCTCCACCCACCAGTCCTTGAGGCCAGCTGACTATAGGCTAAGGATTGTGCTGCAATGTACAGCCAGTTCTTGTCCACACACTCTATGGTGAGAACCCAGCCCTGGTCCCTCACTGACCAGGGTCCACTATCCCCCGACACACAAACAAAGCTCCTGACTACACAGCACAGACCCTTCTGAGGTATCAGGATGGTAAACCAGATGCATGGACCATCGCCAAGCTCCTTAACCGCCTACAACGCCCACTCCTCATGGGTAAGCTGGGATGTTGACACTAACCACTAGGGGCTATGTAGATGATTAAAGCACCAGCATGGCACCACACACACAGTAGGGCTCCATAAAGGTTAGTTGTTTTCTTTTCCATCCTTATCAAGCACTTGCCAGACAAAATATGAAATTTGATGAAACTATGGAAAAGATGAGCTCTTAGGCCACGCATGGAGGACTCCTACTAAATGAACAGAGAAGGGATTTTTGACCCTATCCAAACACGCGGCAGCGATGAAGAGGAACCAGGACGCACACTGCAGCCATGTTCACTGCAGGAGGGGAAGGCAGGAGTGATCAGGATGGCTTTGGAACACACTGACATTCTTTTTTTTCTAACTTGATTGAGGCGACATGGGTTAATAAAACCATACAGGTTTCAAGCATACAACTCAATAAAACATCACCTGCACACTGGATCCTACGCTCACCGCCCAGAGTCGTCTCTTCCTGACAACCTTAACCATCATGGGTTGCATGGGACCCAGAGGAAGCTGAAGCCAAGAGTGAGGATTTTTCTCCTCTGTCGGCAGAGCCAGACCATGAAGTTGTGGAAACTTCCCGAGTGGCTTTCTCTGATCAAGGGCCTTTGTCATGAAAGGCCTCCAGAAGTCAACGGGGCAGGTCATCCCAGTTACCGCTCTCAACGTGGCGCTTCTTCAGGACAAGGCAAGACCTCCGAACACTGACCTGATCGCCGCAGCTTCACAAGGAGTTTTACAATTTGCTCAAGGAGCACAGGTGGGAGGCCGGAGTTGCATGGGTGATCCAGGCCGAGGTTCCCGAAAGACCTACCACTTCACTCTCCAGGACCACCCCAAGCTCGAGAAGCACCGTTACATCTGGCAAAAGCGATTCACCGATTTTTTTAAAAAAAAATGTATTATTATTTTTTATTTATTCATTTTAGAGAGGAGAGAGTGAGTGAGGGAGAAAGAAAGGGGGAGGAGCAGGAAGCATCAACTCCCATATGTGCCTTGACCAGACAAGTGCAGGGTTTTGAACCGGCGACCTCAGCATTCTAGGTCGACACTTTATCCACTGCGCCACCACAGGTCAGGTGCGATTCACCAATTTTAATGTGCATAAAATCGGTTTGCATTTCTGTGGCATTCTCCACAGGGCCAACCTAAGGATGTGTCTGATTTTTCAAGACTCTGCGCTATTTGCAGAGTTCAGGTTTAACAGAACTGATAAAGCAAAGAGTGAACTCTACCCACCCAAAAAGCAACCCCTTCTCCCCCCTAATTTGGAACCGAACTTTCAGAGTCAGCCTGCAATTTAGAACTTTTGTGGTCCAACTTTGCCCAACGTTTGGTAGGGTGCGAATACACATTTCTGGAAGTTAAATAAGCTCCGATGTCAGGAGAATAAACCTCTAGTCAAGAAGCAGGACGTGGCTGACTACAGTACACTCACAGTTCTCAAGTAACTCATTCAGATAATACCGCACTGGTCACTGATAACGTCGGGACTGCTGCTACCGTGAGTTTTTGTGCAAATGAAGTTCATTTGTTTAGGGCTACTTTTATTTACTGCTGAAACCCGAAATGATAAACAACAATAATGTGTTATTCAATAAATAAGCACGCAGCCACACACATGCGGCTATCAAATTAAATGGTCCACTGGTGAAAAATCTTGGCTTTAAAGACAAGACTCAGCTTGGCCCAAAGCCATTTAACTATTTGAGTGACATCGCACAAGTCTTTTCTCAGTTCCCCGAGGAAGAGGGATGCCAATCACTGCCTCAGAAGATCAAGTCATTGATGTTTATATATATATTATATAAACTGCATAACACAGTAGCTAGATTGTGATAGGCCCCTGACAAATACAAGCTCCATCCCCACACTTTCCCAACCTCCAGCTCCCTCTCCACTGTCCAGGCTCTGGTGTGCTAAGCCCCCTCCCCGCTCTTCCCCCTTCGCACTTTTTACCACGGGACAGACCACATATTTCATGTACTTATGCTATGTCTCTTCCACTCTCATTAGGACATCAGCTCCACAAGGTCAGGGGCTCTGTCTGCTTTATTCACCGTTGTATTTCTGGCCCTAGCTCAGACGCTGACACTCAGCAGGTGCTCAGTAAGTATGTGTGGAATGAATGACCGAGACTTGGTTTTTCATATTCCCCAACGCTGACAATCTCCCTGTCTCCTCGATCCTGATCACTCATTAGGCTCATGGCACACACAGAGAACAAATGAGTCCTTTAACCGCTTCTATCCCAGTTCCCTCATCTCCAAATGCGAGCCTTGGACCAGAATTACCTATAGAGAGTCCTTCCAGCTCTGAAACTTTCAACGGACCAAAAAAGGGGGGAGGGGGTATTTATAATTCTTCATTATAGCAAGCCCGTAGCTGTATTTCCTTGATAATAAAAACTGCATTTCCTTTAGAATGTTCCCAGTCGAGGCCGCCGCTGAGAATTAGTGGGGCTTGGCTGCAGTCGCGCTCCAGGATTCGAACCTGCACACCAGGTCAGCATTAACCTCAAGCGCTGGGATCACTGGTCCTGTAAAATTGACCCAGGCTGAGTTACAGGGAAGTAAACCAAACCACATTTGGTTGTCTCTCAGGATCAGAAACACCACCTCTCCTTGTCCTCCTCAATTTAACACTAATTCCTTAGCATCCTGTGCTGTTGATTTTGAGGTTCAGCCAGAGGCCCTCTGGAGAAGTAACAAAATTAGGTGTTCTGGGCCAAAAGGAAGGCGCTGAGACAAAAGCAGACCCCGTGGTGTAACAGCGTGCTGTGGCATGGCAGGGACCTGAGAGTGGAAGCCCATGTCAGAGGGTCACGGGTCCTTCAAGGTCATTCCTGACCAGGGCCATCTAGCCTTCCTCTGACTTCAGGGAGCCTTGGGCTTTGGTTTCCCCATCTGAAACAGTGACTAAGTGACCCTAATGCTCTACAAAGTGTCTATAAGTCTAAACCCTACCTGGCCAATCTAACCCAAGGCCAGGGTCAAATTCACCAGTACCAGCTAAGGCCGACATTGGCAGTCTCTTAATGTTTAATGCATAAGTCACATCTCAGACTGAATGCTGGGTCACTATATAATATTACGACTTTCGTTTGTCAAAGATGCTCTGTTAGCTTTAATGACAGAATCAATAAACTCACTTGTTAGTTCCTTTGGAGTCCCTGCCTTCTTGACAAGCCCCCAGCCTATGCACAGACCTTGGCCCCGAACAGTCTCTGCTCACACCTGCTAACTGATCACTTCATACCAAGAAGTGAGAGGGCACAGTGCTTAAGCATATACACTGGAGAAGTCAGACCTCGGGGGTGTCCTGGTTGTGCTGCTCACATCCACTTGGGCAGCCTGAACCCCATAAACCTCTCTGTGCTTCATCGTCCTCATCTGTAAAGTGGGAGTGGTAGGAGCACCTCCCCTTAGGATTGGTATAAAGATTGCATATATAAACAGTAAGTTAATATATGTAAGTCACTCAGCCCACAGCAAGGGCGGACTCAATGGTAGTCATTATTATTAGAAACTTCTTCAAGTTAGACACAACCCTAAGGTTTGGACTGGTCCTTCCTGGCGTATATTCTGGCATCTTGATAATCAAACGGGGCTCTATAACTGCAGGCTGGCCAGGGGAAGCCAACAGACGGCATGTGTGCTAACCCCTCTCCCCTCACTGGGCAGGCACTTCTAACCTATCTCAGCACTCTTCCCCCTCCCCCTGCAGCGGGCTGGTAAAACTCAAAACAGAGCTTCAGGCAGCCACTAGGACTATGGGAAACCCGCCTGCTGCCCTCTGATCAAAAGGCAATGTGCTGGCGTAGGACAGATTCATGCATGAAGGCAAAGACCACATCTGCGTGAGGGTCATGAGAAACAGACGGAGCTCTGCTGTATGTTCACCGCCATAGACCCAGCACTGTGAACCATGCCTGCCACACAGCGCACACCCAAATATCCACTGGAGGGATAAACTGCCTTCACGTGCATCTGAGTCCACAGCACACAACACTGGGCCTAACCTAGCAGATGCTCAATGAATGTGGGAGGATGCTGGGATAGGCTTGCTAGAGCCACCCGAGCATACTCCTGGCGTTGAGAAAGCACCCAGCTTGGGCAGGTTCAAGGCCTGACACAGCCACTCACTCATCTCATGACCCTGAGCAGGGCCTTTCTTCCCCATGTGTACAATGAAAAGCAGGGGCCACACAAAGCCCAAGGCCCCTGCCAGCCCTGACATTCCAGGACGTACTTCCAGGCTCCACTTGTCTAAAGACTCCCACTTGTCTAAAGCCACAGCATCATACACCTTCCTCACGTAAAATCCCTCCTCCAGTGGCAGAGGAGAGAGACACATGGTGCGGGGCAGCCGCTGGTCATGACATGGGTCACCACCTGTGTTCACAGGCCCACGCCTGGCCATCCACCTGCTTCATATCCCTACACCATTCCCACCTCCTCCCCCCTCTCATCCAGCATATCCAGCCCCTGAACACTTACTGAGCACCTGCTGCGGGCCAGCCCCCAGCAGTGAACAAGACAGACGTGACCCTTGCCTGCGAAGTTGGCACTTCAGAGGCAGAGAAAAAGATACAAATAAGTGAAATATTTAAGAAGCATTAACAGGCCACAGGCCCTTGAAGAAGAAAGCGGGTCAGGGAAGACTTCTCTGGGGAGCGGGGACAGAATCAAGACCTGAAGGATGAGCCTGACCAGGCGGTGGCGCAGTGGATAGAGCGTCAGACTGGGATGCGGAAGACCCAGGTTCGAGACCCCGAGGTCGCCAGCTTGAGCGCGGGCCCATCTGGCTTGAGCGAAAGCTCACCAGCTTGGACCCAAGGTCGCTGGCTCCAGCAATGGGTTGCTCGGTCTGCTGAAGGCCCACAGTCAAGGCACATGTGAGAAAGCAAACAATGAACAACTAAGGTGTCGCAACAGCAACGAAAAACTAATGACTGATGCTTCTCACCTCTCTCCGTTCCTGTCTGTCTGTCCCTATCTATCCCTCTCTCTGACTCTCTCTGTCCCTATAAAAAAAAAAAAAAAAAGACCTGAAGGATGCAAGGCCCCTAATTATGGGAAGATCAAAGGAGAGAACAATGCAGGCAAAGGAGCAGCAGTAGCAAAGGTTCCGAGGCCAGAGGCTGGCCAACCATGGCCTGGGTGTATTTATGTGGTACTGGTGGCACTGTTGCATTACACAGGCAGAGCGAAGACGTTGCCACAGAGACTACAGCCTGTCAAGAGTAAAATATTTACTATCTGACCCTTTACAGATGACCTTGGTTGAGCCCGGGGAAAGAATATTAGATAGAGAGGAGGTTAGGGAAGTCACACAGACCAAGCGAGGGGGAGGTGACATTGGGGAGGTAGGTGCGAGCCACCCGATGCTGGGCTGTGTGGGTCACAATGAACTCCAGCCTGGTGTCATCGCCTCCATTCAAACTGCCTCCACTCCATACCGAAAAGTTGCCAGGGTGATCTCCTTGAAACGCACATTACTGTTCGGCTCCAAAAACTTGAACAGCTCCTGTGGTTTCTCAAGGCCTGTTCCAAGAACACTCTCTCCATGGGAGGAACCTCAGTTTAAGGGTTCCGTGGTTAAGTAAGTTTGAGAAACATGGCATTCTCCCATCTCTCTTGTCTGCTTCCAAGCCACACCCATCAGCACATGAAAAACTCTGAAGAGCTCCACCATGAAGAAACTGGCTGACCTTGTTTAACCCAGTTGTCCTTCAGACATATTTGGCCAACAAACCCCTTTTTATCCATAGAAATCTATTAACGTTTTTTTTAAAAGTAGTGTTCCATGGGGTAACGGGCAAACTCCTCTACTTGACCCCAATGCCAATAGGTAATTCTAGAGCCTGATCCAGATCGTGTGTGTGGCCTGGGGAGCCATCTCTCTTGTCTGTCCCTTGGCCTCTCTTTGCTTCCACTGCCCCAAATCAAGGTCTACCGAGGAAATGTCAGCAGCAGCAGCAGCAACATGTACCAAGTGCCTGCCTGTCTGTGCTGCTGTGATGCCATCCCACATGCGGGCAGGTCTGGTATCTCTTCCCACCCTCTTTGGTGATGAGCCCAGCTTGCTTCTGGGGACCACCCCTCCTCATCTGCCAGCCCCAACGGGGAGGAGATGCCCGGGTTAGGCTTGGCAGAGCATCTCACTCCCCTGCTGTGCAAGGCCCGGTCCCAGGGAACAAGCACAGGACTCCAGCTAGTCTGGTGGGAGTCAGACCAGGCTGGGCCTAGCTCCCCTGCAGTTCACAATGCAGCAGATGAGATGGCATTCAACCCCAGGACTTTCTGCCCAGTCTTGTGCTTCACCCCGAAGTCCCTGCCCCCAACTTCAGCAGCCAAAGGCCCGTTTAGGATTGAGTCATCCTCGGTTCCGGTCACTAGTGCCCACAGAAGACACAAGGAGGGCTGGCGAGTACCACCCACAACGGCACATCCTCCAGGCAGCTATGGATACTTCTCAGCAAAGTGGGCTGGCATGGACCATCCATCATTTTAGGTGGAAGCGGACAGAGGTGGCTATTAGCTGTGAGGCTGGGGTCGTGGGGTCGGGGGTGTACCTGCTCGCCGTGCTCTTCCTTCCAGCCGCACTGGCTCCGTCAGCCTGCAAAAGAAACCCAACACACCTGCATGAGCCAAGCGGGAAGACACAGGTTCTACCCACTGCCACCCCACCAGGCTCCAGACACAGGGGGGAGCTGGCCACCACCCCCTGCTCGCTTCTCCCAGGCAGGGAAAAGCTGCCCCCAGTGGTAAGAGGGAGTCAGCACAGCACCCCCCCCCCCAATTTACTTGGCCCTTTAAATCCAGCAGAGCACCCACTGCCAACACAAACCCCGCAGCCACAGAGCCCTGGGGACTCGGTGAAAAGTAAGTAACCAGCTAAATCTGAGATTGAACTGCACCATTTTTATTTTCAGCTGGGATTTCCAATAAAACAGTAGCCGCAGATTTATTCCTACCAACCAGAGGCGGGAAATCTCATTACGTTAAAATATTCTGTCCTCCAACCCTCCGAGCAGGGGGAGGCAAGAGAGAGCTAGTTCTTAATCTCTTTATTTAGGGGTGGGAATGGGGAGATAAGGTGAACCAAATGAAATTTTCAGAAATCGTAAAATTCTGGTTCAGATGAAGAGACTGAGGTCCTGGGCAAAGAGGGAGCTGCCTGAAGTCTCCTGAGGACCGAAAGACAAATAAATACCTGGGGATCTTAACTCCCGGGCCAGCGCCGGGGGGACCTCAATAGGGAGGCTGCAGACACGGGGGGGCACCCAGGTTCCCCACCACCCCTGGGTGAAGATGCATTCCCTAGCTTCGTGAAAACACAGATAACAATCGTGATCCTAGTTCAAACAACACAGGTTGAAGACTCTGGCATACATTTGTTCCCAAACTCAGAATCCTTCCAATTTTAGAAAGGTAATGCTGGCACATGTGTTCTATATTTGGAAACAACCCTGGTGGGGTCTAGGGACCCCCGGTACGAAACCCCTTGATATTTCTATAGTGAAGCATATGCCGTCAGCCCCACGCGGCATAAATGGAGACGGCAACCAGCCTCTTCTCCCGTAGGTCAAGTTCTGCCACAATGTCAGTTACAAAACATCTTTTTTTTTGTTTTCAAGCTTTTCAAATTTCAGCACCTTGGATGAGAATTGAGTACCTAAAATAAACACAGTGGCAGCTACCTTTTGATGAGAGCTTACGGGAAGTTGCAAACTGGCAAAACCAGATGGCAGACTTCAACCCAAAGAGTAAATACATAAAAATAATTTCACACCCCCCACCCCACAAAACACACGAGAAGCTGACAAGGCCACATGTCAGCTTCTCTTTAAAAACCAGTTAATCCAGCAACAGAGTCCCACATGGCCACAGTCAGCCAGAGTTGACATTCCTGGTTCTCCAGTCCCTATCCCTCCTACTCTTGCCTTATACCCAGTCCTCCAGCCTGGCCCCTGTGGGCATCCAGACTGGCTACCTCTGAAGAACTTCCCAGCAGGTGCTAGTGTACGACACTGAATGCTTATTAAGCTTCTCAATAGATCTCCCAACACATGTCTACAATATTCTCATTTTATAGGTGAGGCACAGAGGGTCCTTAAGTCATT
The DNA here is from genome assembly GCA_037038555.1 of Rhynchonycteris naso. Classification (NCBI taxonomy): domain Eukaryota; kingdom Metazoa; phylum Chordata; class Mammalia; order Chiroptera; family Emballonuridae; genus Rhynchonycteris; species Rhynchonycteris naso. The sequence goes on from CM072996.1 coordinate 19,729,663, forward strand.
TAACCAACGCCCACAGCTACAAGCCCAGGTCTGGGCCACTCCAATGCCCACCTTCCTTTGCTCAGTAATATGTTATCTCCCGCAACATCCAGAAGAGCCAATCAGGAGACAGGGTGAACCCACACCGCCTCCATTGCCCATGTGAGGGAAGTGGAAGGTTAAGGACAAATAAGGAAGATAGAAGTTCAAGGCTTGGGTGGGAGAGATCAATGGGATGCTGGCGTATTATTCCAGAAGAAACAAAGCAGAAAATGGTTTGCATAGCATTTCCCTGGGAGCAGAATAACAGGATCAGTTACAGCCTCTCTCGACATCCTTACACCCCAAAACTTGTCTGTAAACGAGCGGGAAGACATGGTTTTCACATCCATAGCATAAGAAGCAGGAGTGACCGGGGACGGAAATTCTGCCCCGAGAGGGACTAAAATATTTGTAAAACCCCAACCTCTCTCGCCTTTCAGACTCAACTCTGGGCATCTATTTTTGCATGTCATACATATTTGTAAATGTGTTCTTTTGGGGTTTTTTTTGTCCCTTTCCTTCATAACTGCACACAGAGTGGGCCAGTTCAAGTACAGTGAACAGGTGGCTGAGCAGGGAGTCTCTGTTTTCGGCACACCTAATCACCCTCTACTATGTTTCCCTTCTACGAGGTTTATGATACTTGAGCGTTGTATAACTGCTAGCGACACTCCTTTGTTTTCCACCCACTTTTTATAAAATAAAGACAAAATGCTCAACATGTTCAAAGAGTTGTCAAAACAAATCCCTTGGCAGAGACTGAGGTGGCGCCATGGGGGAAAGGAACCCATTAAAAGAAGTGCTACCTCAGCAGGGGGTGAAATGTTCATTTAGGACAGTGGTTCTTAACCTGGGTTCTATTGAACCCTAGGGGTTCCATGAGTCAGTCTCAGGGGTTCGGAGAAGCCTCTGTCGCGGAGGCCAGAATAAAGTAATACCGTAATTTGTTGTGAGTTCATGCACGGCTCATTTTGTGCACCAGTAAAAAAACATATACCTATGTCTTGAATTTAGGGGAAAAAATCATATTTTATTTATCACTAAAGAAGGGTTCGGTGAATGCGCATATGAAACTGGTGGGTTTGGTACCTCAAAAAAGGTTAAGAAACACTGATTTAGGACCTGAAGGACGCCATGCACAGGTAAAAGATGTCGAAGAAAGCACATGGTGCCCAGGTGGGTTGGCTCAGCGGTAGAGCGTCGGCCCGGCGTTTGGAAGTCCCAGGTTCGATTTCTGGCCAGGGCACACAGGAGAAGCACCCATCTGCGTCTTCACTCTCCCCCCTCTCCTTTCTCTCTATCTCTCTCTTCGCCTCCTGCAGCCAAGGCTCCAATGGAGCAAAGTTGGCCTGGGCCCTGATGACAGCTCCATGGCCTCTGTCTCAGGTGCTAGAATGGCTCCAGTTGCAACACAGCAATGGCCCAGATGGGCAGAGCATCACCCCCTAGTGGGCATACCGGTGGATCCCAGTTGGGTACATGGGGAGTCCTTCTGCCTCCCTGCTTCTCACTTCAGAAAAATACCAAAAAGAAAAAAGAAAAAAAAAAGATAAAAAGTACATGGTAATATTGCAGCACCTGTCAATCACAGCATTTGGGCTTGGCTGAGGCTAGAGTCACTACAACAGGGCCCTCCCAGGCCCAGTTGAAGCCCACAGTGCTAAAGGCGCCAAACTCTCAGGTGTAGAGACCCCTAAGGCTTTGTCCACGTCCTCACCAATCAATCTATCAATACATCACAATGATCCCTACTGTTTGAATTCAGTTGCACATCTGACACTGCCATTTTCCTAGGTCCAAACAGCCTAATACTAGCAAATGCATGTGAGTCAACCTACACCACAAACTCACCTTTACCCAGTCTGACTTTGATCTCAATATGAACCAAAGTTTAAGAGCCCAGGATTCGGAGTCAGGCGTCTCTGCATTCAGGTCTTGGTTCTGCCATTTTCTAGCTGTATGTTCCTGGGCAAGTCACCTGTACTCGCAAGGTCTCAGTTACCTCACCTGCAAAATGGCAATACAGTAATCCCAGGACCTCCCTAATGGAGGCTGGCATGAGACTTAAACAAGATTAGACTAACTACAGTAACTCATGTAAAAGTACTTAGCATGGGCTCAGCTGGACTAACAATCATGAACAACCCTAGATATATGTAGTTACAAAGGCCACCATTTGTTGGGTCCAGAAAACTGAAGCACAGGAAAACAGAGTCAGATTGCACAGCAGAAGAGCACGCCACAGAGCTGGCCTGGACAGCACCAGATTTCCCCAGTCTGTCTCGGGACTGATCTGAATCCCATGAAGCAAGTCAGCCTCTCCTGAGCATCCACCGGACCCCCCCAGGCCTGAGGTCCTGTCCAAAGGGCCAGTTAGATGACACTGAATACAGCAATGCAGGTAAAGAACTAGGCGCAGGCCAGGTATGTGTAGTAATCGCTCAAGTAATGGGAATTCTACCGCTGCCACCACCACGGAGCCATGTGCTCCCAGAAGAAATGCAACTTCCTGCCCTGGTTCTGGTTCTGTCCGGGTCCCACTTGGAACCTTGAGCAAGCTCTTTCCTTTCCCTGGACCTGAGCTTCTCCATGAGTAAAAATGGAGACAGGAAAATGAGAGTTAAATCAGGTCATCTCTGCTCTCTATCTCATCTCTGTCATTCTATGTGGGTGGACTCAACCTTAACCAAACCCCCTGTGCCCAATGAAATGTGCTGGGGGACAGCAGGCCATGAGAGACCCCCTCTTGCTCACTCTTACAGAGGTGGGAGTAAAGGTAGCCACCCCCAGCTCCCCATAAGGGTACCTGTTCCCCCTCCCCAGCCCCATCCCTTCAGTATGCACCGGCTTCTCCTCAGGACCCGGGCAAGGCTATTTTTAGTTTTATCTGACCCTCCCCTCCCCTCCCAAATGGATGTTAAGTTGTTCTTTTCCATTCTCTTATTAAGGATTTTCTTGGAAAGAAAATATTATTCCAAACCCAGAAATTTTATTTCTAAATTTGTGCAAATGTAAGTTGTAATACATTAGCTGCATTTCACATTTTGTGCAAATGGCAGAAACAGGCAATTCGTGTGCTACGGGGTGGGGGCTGGCCAACGATTTCGATAAAATAAACCCTTTTTTAATTTAAATGCTAATGCACTGAATTAAAATTTAATAACTGAGGAAATTGAAAAGCCGAGCAGGAATATTGGAAATAAATCCAAGCAGAAACAGCTGAAATTAAAAATTCTAGAGAGTGGGAGGATAGCAGCTAAGCTGTCTTATATGATTACATTTTTTTTTTTTTCAGAATGAAGCAAAAAAAAAAAAAAAAAAAAAAATCCTATCTCTCGCTGGCTCTAGGGCAGTAAATCCACAGTGCTGTGATTTATTGCTCAATTTTCCTGAGGGAAAAAGGCTTTCTTTCATGCTGAAATATTTCATAAATTTCAAGCCAGCATAAATTCTTAATTTAAAAGTTATGGAGGTCACATTTAGTGCACTGGTACGGTTCCAAAATCTTAAAGAAATAGCAGCAACCAAAAAAAAAGAAAGAAAAAGAAAAAAAAAAAGGAGAGAGAGAGAGAGAAAAAGCAAAGAGGAGGGTTAGAATTTGCTCCCCCCTTTTTTCATTTTGGTTTTAATTCACGAGTTGAAATTTCATTATTAAAGATACCTCCTGGAATGATGAAACCCAAGCACACGGGGAACTGGTGTGTGTTTGGAAATCTGCTGCAAAAGATGAAGAGATAAAGATTTAATTCAATTATAAAAAGGCTTTTTTTTTTTTTTTTTTACCCCCTTTAAGCCACTTGAGGAATTTCTGGTAAAATTCCCTCCCTTCACTGCCCGGGAAGGGGTGACGGTGGGGGAGGGTGGCCAGTGTAATTGCTTCTCTTAGATCTCCAATCTTTTGTGCACACTGATATATTCATTTGTTATACAGCTGTTCAGCGGCGGAAAGAATGCTGGGGCGCCCATAATTCTAAGCAAATCAATCAAAAATTAATGATTTGTCATGCTTGCACAATGGAGGAAAACAGCTCCTTGGGTCTTGGCTGCCTGATCTTAAAAAATAAAATGCCCTTCTTCGATAAGAGAGCTGAGCCAGAAGTTCATGCAGGCTGGGGTACCACAGCAAATGTGGGGGGCTCATGGTCCCCCGCACTCTGAGGGCACAGAAGGGGCCAACCTCCCGGAGGGGACATCTCCAAGATGGCGCCTCGGCCGGTCCAGCCCAAGGACGTGGTACAGCACATGTTCGTGGTGGTCTAATTAGGATCTTGCCTTTTCCATCCTCCCTCCCACACTAAAACTCAATAATTGCTTCCTCTCTGGAGACTTCGATGGCCCCCTCCCCCACCAGACTTGACCCGGCCCTCATTACTGTTCTCCAGCACTGCTAACACACCACCACTGCTGGCGCCTTCACCAACTCCACGGGGCTGGGCCACGGTTCCCGGAGCGCCAGTCTCCTCCCCAGGCCACGCTCTCCTCCTGGACAAAGCCAACATCTCACACATGACCACGTCTCCAGCACCCAGCTCAGGGCCTGGCACAGAGCAAAGAGCCGGCAAATACAGTTGAACCCGTCAGTCATTATTTCTTAGGAAATACAGATAATGAGATAGCTTAGATGAATGATGAACTGCCTGCACTGGCAATTGTACTTGGACGAAATATAACAATTGACCCTAAGTAATCAATCACTGCTTTATTCGTTCGGCAGATATTTCCTTGAAAGCCTACTATGCATCAACATCCAATCTACTCGCGGAGATTCTAAATCGCCAACGTTCACCATTTCTGGGGCTTCTCTCAATCCTTGGAAGGGAAGAGTGAACACAAACCCAGGCAGAAGGGAAGCCCTCTGCATGCTCAAATACTCCAGGAGTCTTGAAGTCTTTCTTACTAATTCATGTGAATGTTATACGTACAAGTATCAAATGCATGGTACTCCATAACACGTGACTGTGTATTTCATATATATATGCATGTTAATTCAAATATATAAACTGTTTTAAATTACTAACTGGTCCCACTGACCCTGCAGAAAGGTGCTCAGCCTCGGCAGGGACTGAAAGCAAGTGTACTTGACCTGGAGGCCTGCAGAAGGCACCACACCTTCGAGCACCTGCCAGAGGACAGGAGGACAAGTGGTGTCTGGGAAGGGGAATGGCCAGTGCGGACACTCTGGGGCAAGAGTGAGTGAGAAGAAGAGAAGAGGTGCAGGCGGTCAGCCCAGGGCCTGCAGAAGGGCTTTGGCTTTTACTCCGCAAAGCCACTGGAAGGTTCTGGCTAAGTGACATAATTTGACTCATTTTATAAAGATCATTCAGCTGCTGTATTGAGAATGGACCACGGCAAAGGTGGAGGCCAGCAAAGAGGTTACTGCAGCAGCCCAGGTAAAAGATGAGGGTGGCGGGCACCAGGGCAGTGGCAGAGAGTGGGTAAGGAAGGGGTGGATCCTGAACACACTGGGAAGTAGAACCAACATGACTTGGTGGATTGTATAGGTTGAGAGAAAGAGTCAAGGAAGATTCTAAAAATCTCGTGTCTTAGCACCAAGAAAAATGGAATTGCATCTCTCCATGAAAATATTAATCACCAGCACAACTAGCACTCACTCTACTGATTGTTACAATGCATTGAATTCTCCCAATAACCCCAAGAAGACACTGCAGTTTAACTATCTCCCTTTGATCAAGAATTACCCAAGCACCCAGAGGGGCCAAGCAACTTGCCTAAGGTCACACAGCTGGTCAGTGGCTGGGCCAGGGGTCACATGCTTTCTATGCATACCTTCACTTCTAGACCCAAGAAGTCAAATCTGGCCCACACTGCTTTTCTATCTAACCGCAGGGCCCCAAGGCGAGGTAGCTCCGTTTGTATTCACCAGGTGCTCCTGAAAAACACCTATTAAGGGTGACTGTGCCAAATAAAAAGAGGGTTCCATTCCCAAGAAAGTAAATATATTATAAAATCTCTAATTAGACTTTGTTTCTTAGATCACATTCAGCAATGTTTCTAGCATGTGGTAGTTGGCTTTTCATGTGTTTTTGCTCTCTCGAGTGAGCAGTCACTCAGACACACTGACTGCCCTGGGTTCCCAGCATGAGGCGTGGCTGCCAGAGAGGACTCTCGGCTAAGAAAACTGGAACTCAGACAGGTGATACCATTTTTCAACAGGTATTTATACAGTTCCTAATAGATGTGTGATGCTGAGCAAGGCTTTGGGAGATTGATACTAAGATGAGTGGTTCTTTATTCATTGACCCATCTACAACTTGTTAAGTTCCTACAATGTGCTGGCCACCAGGGTAGTTACTGGGAATACAATAGCAACAAAAACAGTGAGAAAGACAAGCACTAATTACTTAAATTTATAATTACCAACCGAGATATCTTCTGGGAAGAGAAAAGCCTGGATCCTATCCACATCTTTGGCAATAGGATCCAATGGAACTGCAGGGCCGGGAAGGGCCGGCCTCCCCAAGGGACGAATGTTACAACAGGGCACATACACAGTGCTCCTGCTCAACGGGGGAATGGAACATCTTGATGCAAATGAAGCTTACATACGCTGGGTGGCAGGGAGCAAGGAGAAGGGTGCCATCTTGCCAGCTGGGAAGCCTGGATGGCTGAACCCCACAGGGCTGTAGACTTCTCTGAGGGCCCTCACCTATAGAGTAGGGACCAGCCTACCCACATCCCCACCAGACAGCTCTGGCCTAGACTCCAGGCCAGAGCCCAGAGGCTAAGAGATGCCCCACAGATCTCATGACCAACCAGCCAAGGTTCCAACGACCAAAGAAACCCATGAGAAACGGCGACGGTCTTCACTCCCCTTGGTTACGCTGCCCTTCTCCCTCTTCCCCAGCCCTAGCTGTCTGCGGTCAAGTGTCAAGAAGTAAACCAGGTTTCCTGGGAATGGAACCAGCACAGGCCTTATCTATTTCACGTGAGTCTCCGATGCAGGCAGGTTCTTCTCCTCTCTCTGGTGGGCAGCCAGGCAGACTGGAGCAGGACCCTAATACTGACAGCAGCACCGTTATCTCTGTTGTCGCTAGTAATTACTGAGCATCTGTAAACCAGGCTAGGGAGCTTCTGTTTTATTCCCAGGCTTACTCGCCACCCCGGAAGGCATACTTACCTCTGAAAGCAACGGCTGTCTGAAGGATGGAGCCCAACATGAAGGCCACCATCATCTTCCAGGGAAAAGATGATGACGGTTTGGGGACAGGAATGGAGAAGAGAAAGCTCCAGGACCGAGAGCTTTGGAAGTGACAAAGATCACCTGAGACAGAGTGTGGAAAGCACCCAGGGTGGAGCTGGCACACAGTAGTTGCTCAGTAAATGGTGGATTTACAAAATGAATTAAACTGCTGCAGTGGTGGTGTGCAGAGAACCTGGTCTCCTCCATGCACGGAGCTGGGCACTTGGGATGGCCAGGGTTAAAGGATGAATTCACCTCCACCCGAGGCCTGACTCATGGACCTGAGATGAAGAGGGAGTCCTGGCCTCAGGGAGGAGAGGAAGCTGCGTCCCGTGGGCTACCATGCAGGACCCACCAAGCAGACGACAAGCCTTGTTCTCATCCCAGGGAGCATGCCAGCAGCTGCCACAGCTGGAGCCCACAGTCCATACCTGGATCTAATGGGTCTGTGATGGTTTCTGGTTGTTTGATGTGTGTAAATTCTCAATGCCCAGCAGAGTCTGATCACAAAGGGTTATTAAGCTGTATCAAAAAGTGCGAGGTTATTCCTGCACTCAGGCTCAGTGAAGGTTTGGGTTCTTTTTCTTGTTAACTTTTTTATAGTGAAATAATTTTACTAAACTTATAGAAGAGTTTTCTTCCATTTTTCAAACCCAACATAAAGGGCTTTAGGGCAGGGAGGGGAGCAACATAATCAGAATTCTGTCTGCAAACAGGCTGCAGGAGAGGGCCATACAGAGGCATTAGGACCAGGCAGGGGGCTGATGCCAGCATGCAGGGAGGGTAGCTGGGGCCTGGGCTCCCTCCCTGGGACCAGCAGCCAAAAAGCCCTCAAGCTGCCAGATTAAACCATGCAGAAGGACACAAGGTGCAGGGGTGGTGGACACTTGCTAGTGGGACTTCGGACAAGTAACTTGGCCTCAGTTCCCTCCTCTGTGAAATGGGAAAGGACCGAGGTCGTCAGTAACATGCTTAAAGCAGGGCCTTTCCATACAGTGTCAGCTTGTACTTTTAGTCCAACATAAAAGCTCTCAGATCAGGATGATACTAGCAATCCCGGAGCGCCCAGCACCTACTGAGCACCTCCTGTATGCCAGGCCTGGGCTCGGGCACTGCGCACACCCCACTCAACTGCCCTAAGTGGTAGGGACCATGCTCAGCCCCACTATCCGGACAAGGACCCAGAGGCTTGCAGGGTGCGGGGACCGGCGGGGAAGAGGCTCAGAAGCTCTGATTCCAAATCCGTATTCTCAAACCTTGTATCATGCTGCCTCCTTGTATCATGCGGCAGGGTGACCTTGGCCAGTAACTTTCCCTGCCTTCTCAAAGTGGACATGCTCGCTCCTTTGGGTGCATAAATGATGCTCGTTTTCTTTTTTTAAGAAAGAAAACATGGTGTCTCAGTTCTTCACAGTCACACAGTTAATCTCTCAATTTACAAAAGAGAAAGTCACGTGACTGAATTCCACAAAAATTCTCTCTCCAGGTTTATGATTTTACAGAAAACTCCAGGGAAAACCGCCTGGAGCGAGTTAAAACCAGATCAGCCATAAACCATGTCCTGGTACAGCCTCACCAAGCCAAGACTCAGATTACTCATTAAATATTTGATAAATACTCGCCTCAGATCAGCAGGAAGTGGAGGGGATGGGGGAATGTGGAAAGAAAAAATCTCTATCATAAATAAGTTTACAGAGAGTTACAAGCTCCAAATTTGTGAACCCAGAATTGGGGGACAGGGTTTTGAAAAGTCACCCCTTACGTAGTTTTAAGTAAGGCAGTAAGGGGGCAAAGCTGCTCCTCAAACCTCTTCAGGGGATAAAGTGAGGGCTCCTACAGCGCGGCCAAGGTGATACTGGGGTGTTGGGACGGCCCCCGGGGAAGAGTGGCGGCCCCCACGCCAGGAGACCCCTTCCTTTCTCTGGCTGCTGGCTGAGGCCACCTCTGGCTCTCCATCTGCCCTTCTGTCCAATAAGGCTGCTGGATTGACAGCCTCTCAGAAACCTTCCAGCTGTGATATGTGGGGTCTCACAGACCCAGGTTCATATTCTGTCTGGGACACTAGGCGCTCAAGTCACATCCCCTCTCTCAGCCTCAGTTTCCTCTGATGTCAAATAGAAGGAGAAACCTTCAAAAAAAAAAAAAAGCCCAGAGTTGCCGAGGGTGGGTGGGTGGGGTAAAAAGGTTGAAAAGTCTATTGTATTCTCAGCTAGTGTTAGTAATACTACATGAGCCACAGATCTGAACGATGTCATGATTACATAATGGTGGTGAGTACATGTAATATGTTCAAGAAAAAAGAAAAACAACCCAAAGATATTCTGGTCATTCCAGCAGGATTTACTTGGCACAATAGTTCCCGGCATAGAACCTGGAATGGGACTGGCCTGGGTTCAAACCCTGACTCCACAACTTAGTCATGTGACACCGAGTACAATCACTTCATGTTACCTCATCTGTCAAAACAGGGATAATAATAGTATTCACTTTGGGAGATCACTTAGGACTAAATTAGTTAATAGATGTAAAGGTCTCAAAACAACGCCTGGCACATACTAAATGCTATTTAAAAATTACCATTTAAGAAACTTTAGCTATATCACTTACTAAAATTCAGGCGAGTCCCTATTACACTCTGAGCTGCAGTTTCCCTAGCTATAAACTGAAGGATGGTGACCAGATGGGCTCTGAGGACCCTCCTAGTTCAGAAACTTGCCGATTCGGTTGTGTCTGTCTTTGCTCATGCTGTCCCCCTTCCTAGACTGCCATCCACTCTGACCAGCTGGGTCCCAGGCCCTGCTCCACAAAGCCTTCCCTAACTCATGGCCCACATCCTAGAGGCCCAAGGGCATGCCTGAGCACACCTGGGGACACCACCACTCTCTGCTAAGAGCGTGGCCAGCTTTCTATAAACAGGTCCTCTGTGGCTGCATAGCACCCAGGGTTGTGTTGCATACAAAAGGGGCTCAACAAAGGTCAACTGATTTAAACATAAAGAAATTGCACTGCAAATACTCAGAGAACCATGGAGGTGAACGGGTCTAGGAAACCATCTAGTCCAAGAATGGCAAATAGATTTTTATTTACAGTGCCAATTCTAATCAAGTAGTGGTGGGTACCTGGAACAATCAATGCATTGAGAAGGATTCTGGGGCCACAGCAGAGCTCAGCTGGGAAGAGCACTGTGATTGATTATTGATGTCTGCAGTGAGCAAGGTAATGCTAGGGAAGGTAGCACGTTTGACTCTTCTAATCTAGTCAAACACCCTCCTTTTATACATAGAGAATCTGACATCTCCTGATGCCCGCCCAGATAACTCTTCTTCTGGTCACTACATTCTCATTTGCAAAAACATTCCAACATGAAGGAGGAGCCGTGGCTTTTGAAAATTTCAAGTAATGAGATCTTAAAGAAGAGAGAAGACCAGAAGCCAAGAAATACACACAGAAGAAACAGTGTGTAAAACACAGGCCCACGTTAGTTTGAAAGAGAAATTATTATGGAAGGGCAAAGTAGATGTTCTAAGAAAGAATTTTTATTTTCTTTTTAAAAAAGGAAAAGTCTGCCACACGTGTTCAAAGTAGAAATCTTACAAATTCCTATTGCAAAATAACTCTTGGTCAGCCAACCACAATCTCTATAAATATATCACAAGATCAACAGCCCAGGCAAATGGAGGGAGGGGGAGAATTACTGCATGAATTTTTCAAAAATCAAAATAGTTCTTCTTGCAGCTGGAAAGGAAGGACTCACCAAATTTCCTACAAAATGAGAGGCCCACAAAGAAAACAAAGATTGCAACACTACACATCCCCAATGGCCATCTGCCGAGAAATCGAGGCAGCTAGACTATTCCGAAATTATTTTACAATTCTGTTTTCTTTGCAGGGGGAAACGAGTATCTGGTACCATGAATTGATTAGGCCAGCCATGATGTTACAATGGCTTCCATGGAATTATTCAGGGTGGGAGCAGCCAAATGTTTTATGGGGTCTGATCTGGGTGGTACGTCGTACGCAATCTGGATCAGAGAAGCAGAAGCCACTCAAGGTCTTTAAAATGAGAACAATTTAATTAGGGGTTTGAGCACACAGGTGATGAATAGGTTGAGAAGTCAAACAGGGAACAGATAGGCAACCAAGGATTCGCATATGAGGAAGCTGCTGCTACCACCTCTAGGCCTGGGGAGAGAATGGGAGGAGATGGTGTTACTGCAAACTGGGGCTGTTTAGCAAGGACTGCCCCCATGGGAATGGATCAGAGGAGCTGCAGCTACCCAGAAAACCAGGAAAGAGGCAAAGAATGAGCACAGAGAAATACCCTGGGCTTTTCCCTTCTTCCCACCTTCCAAAGGGCCTGCAGTGCATCCTTCGTGCTAAACTATTCAAAGTCCAGAGGGCAAGGGCATGTGGGACATTTAGTTCCTTGTAATACAGAGCACAGCAGGGACGAAGCAGCGTGAGGTCAAACCAACAGGTGATCAGTTCGGCTCAGGAAACTCCTGGAGAGCTGCAACCACCTGATGGCAGTGTCCTGCACAGATTACCAAGGGGTCCACGCGAGTCCAGCTTCCCGGGATGCACTGGCAACTCCATCTTCTCCCGCATGACCCGGCAGAATCACAGCACGGCACAAAGGGCCCTGCAAGTCTAAGGCACGGGAGCCTGGCCAACCAGTCCCAGTCTCCCAACACCTGGGTGCCTGGGTGGCCTGCCAGCGTATTTTTGCTTCCAGCCTTTGCCGAGATCCTGCTATTGACAGAAAACTCATAAGTGGAAAGTCACCTGACCCTAAACGATTGCTCGGAAGACCCAAGCACCCAGGAGCCACTCCAGAAGCATTTCTTAACCAAACCTAGAACACGACGTTCATCGGGATCAGGAGTGGAGCCTCTGTGGTCCCAAAGTCTAATGCCAGCTGGGCCGGCTGAGGGGAGAACAGTCCTAGGGCCCAGAACTTTCCATCTTCAGAGCCGCTACTCCAGACCACACCGGACTTTATGGTACTCTTTTATGAACCATATCATAAAAGACATGGTCATTCATGTCCCGCAAGGCGTACACTCCACCCTGTAAACGTCTTTGTCCTGGCTGTGGTGGTTTCAAATTATATTCTGCAAAGAAAGAAAGGGCTCTTCCCCTTCATTTAAAGCTCCATTCCCCACCCCCAAGCCACACAGCCAGATCTCCCTCTGCCGTTTTCTTAAAGCACTGATTGCCCGGGCCATTCAAATGGTATTGATCAACCAGCTGGTACACTCAGTCATCTTTTTATGACCTGTCTTCCCAGCTGGACCATAGATCTTCCCTGGGAGGAGCCATGCCTCTTGATTCCCCAGTGCCCCACTCTGTCCAGCACACAGAGCGCCAACACAGCATCCTTAAAGGGGAAGAAGAGCCAGGCTCCCAGAGCTAAGTGTGGGGTAAGGTAGGAATAGCACCTTCCATCAATGCCCCACATTTGTTTAGTGATTGATGGGATGGTTTTTTTTACATACATTATTTCATTTAATTCTTTACAAGGTAGGAGTCATGATTTCCATTTCAGAAAGGAGGAAGCAGAGGTTAAGCAACTTTGCCCAAAGTCACCAGGTACTGGCAGGGGTGAGATTCAAACCTAGGTCTTCTTCCAAGACAAATATCAAGTTCCTTCCATCTCCTGGCTCCAGTCTCCCTTTCCAAAACCCCCATGTCTTGCTTCTCTTTCATGAAATGAATTGATTTAATGAAATCATTAAATGGTAAAAAAGAGTTAATCAATGTAAGGCCCTTAGAAGAGTGCCTGGCCAAATGCTATGTAAGTAACGGCTACCGCTGTTTTCACTGTTACCCTCGTTACTTCTCCATTGTTGTAAAACTCATTTTAAGAAGTCAACCTGCCTGACCAGGTGGTGGTGCAGTGGACAGAGTGTCAGACTGGGATGCGGAGGACCCAGGTTCGAGACCCTGAGGTTGCAAGCTTGAGCGCGGGCCCATCTGGCTTGAGCAAAAGCTCTCCAGCTTGGACCCAAGGTCGCTGGCTCCAGTAAGGGGGTGCTCGGTCTGTTGAGGGCCCGCGGTCAAGGCACATATGAGAAATCAATCAATGAACAACTAAGATGTCACAACGAAAAACTGATGATTGATGCTCCTCATTTCTCTCTGTTCCTGTCTGTCTGTCCCTATTTATCCCTCTCTCTGACTCTCTCTCCGTCCCTGTAAAAAAAAAAAAAAAAAAAAAAGTCAACCCACCACAATCTTAGCAGTTAGCATACTTCACAGCCAAAGCAGTAGAAAATGGAAAATGTCTACATTTAATTAAAACTGGGTAATTCTAGAAAGTCAAACAACTTAACAGTTCAGAGAGACATCTGAAGACATTGTATAATTCTCAGAAGTCTATCCAAAGCACTCACCTCTCCTGTGCCAGGCAGCCACCAACACTTTATTCAAAAATAGACTAGAATCTCCCTTCCTGACTGACTTCATGGACAATACCTTCAGTGCACAAAATACAGCATTTTCTCACTGATACACTCACTGTATTTTGAGCCAGGAAGCCTATCGTACAGAAGGTAAATAAAGGCTCACATGTGCTTACACACAATCTTCAAGTTCCTTTCATGAGTGTTAGCCTTACTGCTTTCTTGTCAAGCCCCAAGGGAGGCTCTGTAATCATGGGCACTAAATATGTGTTTCAGGCCAGACACATAAAAATCAATACTCTAGCTACCAGATCACTGCTTGACCCAAAGTCCTTGTGCAAACAAAACAAGTCAGCAACCACCAACCCAGCTAAGACAGAGGATGAGAGGGCAGCAATCTGCCGTGTCAACTTTCCCACATGGAATTCTTGTACAAGAATCTACAAAGCAGCAGTATGCCCCCAGCTGTCCCATCCACGGCCACATTTCTCTAACTTCAAGTTGGCACTATCACAACAGACTTACCAACTCTCATATCTGACCTAGTAATACACTTGGAGGAACAAATTCTGTGAATATAGCATTAAAAAAAGGATTCATGCACAAAGATGCCCATTGCATTATTTATAATAAACACTGGAAGACAACTGATATACACAGCAATGTAAACAAATATCTACTTACAAAGCCATTAGAATGGATGCTCGTGAATGGCGGAGAGCTACATGAAAAATGCCTAAGGGCTATAGCAACATGACAACAACAGAATCAAAACTATATATACAGCCTGACCAGGAAGTGGCACAGTGGACAGAGCGTCAGACTGGAATGCTGAAGACCCAGGTTTGAGACCCCAAGGTCGCCAGCTTGAGCGCAGGCCCATCTGGCTTGAGCAAAACTCGCCAGCTTGGACCCAAGGTTGCTGGCTCCAGCAAGGGGTTGCTCGGTCTGCTGAAGGCCCGCGGTCAAGGCACATGTGAGAAAGCAATCAATGAACAACTATGGTGTCACAACGGCAACGAAAAACTAATGATTGATGCTTCTCATCTCTCTCCATTCCTGTCTGTCTATCCCTATCTATCCCTCTCTCTGACTCTCTCTCTCTGTCCCTGTAAGAAAAAACAAACAAACTATATATACATACAATTTTATATAAACAAATAATACATGCACGTATATAATACCCCCAAAAGCATTTGCCCTGGGTGGTTCAAAAATACATGATTTCTGCCTCCCCCCTTCTTAGCTTTCTATCATTACTTTTGAGGGAAAACTCACTCAAGTTTACACATGCTACACATCTATAAAGGCAGGTTTGGGGACTTCCTGGGATGGCATCCTCTCTGCAGATTGAAGACCTCTGACTCTATATAACACGTATTTACAGTCTATCCTCAAGAATACAGTTATTTGAGTAGACATAGTAGCTGGACCCAGGTACACAACACCTAACAACGGGAAGTTGAGCACTCAGGGCATTCAAATTCCACCTGGGAGTTGAACAAGATGACCCTGAGACAATTCTGAAGGACAGAGATTTTCTAAGAGGCTCTTGTGGGAGGCCATCTTTAAGCCTGTTGCCTTTTTAATACAATAGACCACAATAACTATAGACCGCTGGAGTGTACTGAGATACTATCACGTGCCAGTGACTCTAAACAACCCACTGAACGTATTCATCCAACACCATCATTAACTAGGAATTACTCATCTACTTTAGCAGTGGGGAAGCCGACATCCCGAGAGGCAAAGTGACTTGCTGTCGTAGGGAACCAAAAGCAAGCGAGAATGCTCGGAGGTGAGCAGTCCAACCGCGTGGCACAGTCTAGAATGTGAACGTAGGCTGGGCATCTCTAGTAAACCATTTCCTTTTATTCTCACCACTTAACTGCACAGTGAAGGATAGTGTTGCCATTTCTCTGGGCCTTCCCAGAGAGCTCCTAATACTATTGTGATGGTATAGATAGACAATGAGGCTCAGAGAGGTCGTCTTTATTTGCCCCCAAATCATCCAGCTAGTAAGGAACAGGGCTGGTATGAGTACCCAAGCTTGTCTGGCCCCAAAGGCCATATACAATAACCAACCATCATGTCATATCTAAGTCCCACAAAAGGAAAGGAAATGAGAGCTATAAGGAGACACACTGCACCACTCAATAAGGAAATACATACACTCAGAGGCAGTGAGCTCCTCAGGGGGACTGTGTCATCAAAGGATGGGCAGCCATCTGGTGAAAAAAATCCTGAGTGGCTACAAGCAAAAACGATGAATCAGCCATGGTGGGGGAAGGGGAGCAGGGAGAGAGGGATGAAAAAGGTGGTGTACCCAGCCAGGATGTTCCAGTTCTGGATCGTTCTGCAATATCCCAGACCTTCTTGACACATCTTCAGACAGGCCCTAATTACCCAGCTTTTCATCTTCCATATTGAAAGGCCACCATCTTTTAGTGAAATGTTGCGGACCAAATATTTCATTTCCTTTATTCCCCCTCTTCCTGGCTTCACAAGTGTAGTAAAAAGTTAATGAATCTATAAATTGCTCGCTGGCTTTAAAAAAATAAAAAATAAAATACAGTTAATGGAAATTTTAATGAAAACGTCCCGTCTGCATAACTGATGGCAAAGCCAGGGACGGACTACCTGGAACTGCGGGGCCTAAACCGGTGCCCCAAAGGCTTGTGACCCTTTACGGAAAGAAGTGGGGTGCCAAGCTCACGGGCGTCCGAGGCAGCAAGGTGAGTTACATTTACCCTAAGGGGCAACATGGTCAGCACATTCGACTGTCAAGCTGGGAAACCCCGTTTCTGAGAAAAGGAAAACGGCACAGAAATGTGCCTGCTCTGCAGCACGAGGCCAAGGTCTGGAACGTGACACTCAAGATGGGAAAGGACATAGCTGAAAAGCCACCACGTACTGCTAGGGTTCCCAAGAGGAATCCATCAACATCGTGTAGGTACTTGAATTCCACTCCTCTGGAGATGCTGCAGATGGTTGGGAAGAAGTCTGGAGTCCTAGGCCGTTCTGGTACATGCTCCCTATTCAAAAGTACCTCTCTGATGTCCACTCTATGTCAAGCATGGAGCCAGAGCCACTGTGAGACTTGAATATTTCCGATATGCCCCCTACAACATGGAAAGGTAAATGTAACTATCCTCACTTTGACCAGTAAGGAAAGGGAGGCTCAGGGAAGTGACCACCTCAGTCACACAGCTAGTCCACCCCCATCATGGCAGGTTGACAGGCTGGCAGTCACCTGATGAGAAATCACCCAGGCTCCCTTCAAAGGCCTCCTAACAGGCCTGCCAGCCTTCATTCAAAGCCCTCCAATCCAACATCCCCCCAACTGCAGCATCTCTGGTCTTTTCTAAGATAAAAGTCTGGCCCTGTTTAAACCCCTCACAGAGCCCCCTTGTCCTGCCAAGATAAAACCCACACTCCTTCCCAGCTGCCACCATGGTTCCTGTACCTGCCACTTGGTCACCGCCTGGCTAACTCTCCTCCACCTCCATCAGTCAAGCCTCACCCTAAGAATCACTTCCCCCAGGACACTTCTGAATATCTCCACTCTGCCCTACACCACCTGCCACCTGCCCCTGGCCGCCCAGGGCAGAGCTGGATCTCCCCTGATGCACTCTTCCCAACGGTTCCCTAGTTCAACTGCCTATCTGCCCATCTCCTCCCCTGGGCCACAGGCAGCCCCAAGGCAGGGACCAGGGCTGGCCCAGAGAAGAGGCCTGGGGAACACTGAGAATGGTCACCACAGCAGGTGTCTTCCTGTGGCATCCTTGTCACACACCAGGCTCAAAGCCCAGGACCCAGATCCAGCTCTGCCCAGGCTTCCCCATGGGAGAACCACATGGGCCAGTGGCCCGGGGCAATGGTGGATGACAGGAGCGTTGACAAGAGCTGGAAGAAATGTAGTTTCCTTCAACACCTTCAACCTCCTCGCCTGATCATTGAAACAAGAGTCAGAAAATGGAGAGCCAGGGACAGAAAACCACAGCAGGACAGGCACAGGAGAGCCACAAGCCCAAGGTGGTCCTACGGGGAATCTGGGCCTACAGAAAGCAACACGGACCCAGACGCCCGGGTTCGCACAGAAACAATAGGGACGAGAAAATACCTGGAAATTTTAACAGCAGCTTTTAGTTTCCAGAGGTTGTGAAGCCTCTTTCTCTTTGTTTTTCCCCTAAACCAGTTACAATTAGCATTGAGGGATATAATTACGTTGTTAGTCTAATTGCCTGTTTGAAGCAGGATCTACGGGGGTTTAATGGAAGATCTGAGGGGGAGGGCCTGTAAAATAAAAAGTCAGGATAATCACGGAAGACTTGTGTAGTGTGACTTTCTTCCCAGGTAGAGCCGAGGCCTGAGCTGCACCAGTGGCCAGGGAGCCGCGTCCCCACCAACTCCCTCGCCCGGCGGGGTGGGGCACGGCGCTGCCAGGCTGCGTGACTTTGCTGGAAATTGATTTTGGAGACGCTGACCTAATTAATCAGGAAAGGATCCTAGAAAGGCCCTTGGATTTGGAGCCTTTGCACTATTATTGGCAGTGACACACTTACACGTTGGCGGGCAGTATCTTCCCAGTCGGAGCGAGCGGGCGGCAGCTCACAGAGCTGGGCCCGGAGACCTGCCCTTCCCTCCAGGAGGGTGGTCCATGCAGGGGAGCACAGGGCTCTTGGGGAGGCGGCTCCGGGTTCGGGATGCAGAGGCACATTCTCCCCCGGGGCAGGAGGACAATGGAGAGACAGTGAGCACCTTGGCAACAGGGGCATGCAAGAAGGATGGTCTTGCAGTGCGGACGCAGGATGAGGCAGAAGCAAATGCCTCCGCGTTACTATACAAACAACCCCTGTCTCCAGACCGCGGAAAGGAAGGGGACCACAGGGTCAGTGAGGGAGGGAAACATTCTCTTTATATTACAGGACCCTTCGGCCTGCCAGCCACTGACGCCTTGAGTTATGGGACTTGAAGACCCAGCCCTCGTATCTGGGCGGCAAGGAAATGCTCCGTCTCTAATTACTTTTTTCCAATTTACAGGTAGCAACGAGCAGTGACCAAAAGCTACCTCCGTGTGGGAACGGTGGAGCTGCAATGCAGAAATCCAAAGCAAGGCAGCCTCACGGGCGATGGCGGTCATCACCGCAGCCTTGCGCTGCTCCAGGGCCGCCTTCCGCGTCGTCCCATTTACTACAAGCGCATCTGAACCGGGGACTAGAGAACCTGCATTCAAGCCCCAGCTCTGCCACGCTGAGGCTGAGAAAACAGACACAGGTCAACTACCCTCCACATGATCCTTTAGTTTCCCCTTTATAAGGGAAAACAGATCCTAACACTTCCAATTCCAAAATGTAAGAAAGTAGGAAGTTTCCCTACCAGGCCGGTGAATGCAGAGATAACTTCTGCATGCAGAAAAATTGGACCCCATGGACCCACCTCACCTGTAGAAAGACACTGCCTTCTGAAGTCTTCGCACCAGTAACTGTCACAATGCAGGGACCCCCGTCTGCGCACCCCAGCACAGCTGGCTCCTAGCACAATGCTGGCACGCAGAGGGCATCGGAAATTATGTGGATGGACAAACAGCACAGGGTAGGTGAGCACTTAACTGACAATGAGCAGGCGGGTGTGATGAAATGACGTGTCCTTTTAATCCAGTAATTTCTGGACCAGTGGTTGGCAAACTCATTAGTCAACAGAGCCAAATATCAACAGTACAACAATTGAAATTTCTTTTGAGAGCCAAATATTTTAAATTTAAGCTATCTAGGTAGATACATTCCTTATCAAGGTAGTGCCCGCACTTGGTATTTTGTGGAAGAGCCACACTCAAGGGGCCAAAGAGCCGCATGTGGCTCGTGAGCCGCAGTTTGCTGACCAGGGGTCTGGACCATCTTAGCTTCAGGGTCAGAAGAGAGGGCCTCCAGATTCCTTCTAGAATATTTCAAGTCTCACAGCCACATGTCTCCTGGAATCGCTCCTCTGATCTGACGACTGCAAAGCTGTGAGGCCCGGCAATATTCTCTGAAGGCCCTGAAACACGCCATGGAAAAGTGTGAAGCTTTGGGTTTCTAGGCAAAGACAGAGCCACTCAGGACCATGCAGTTTGGAAAGGCGGTCCCTGCTTCCTCACCCCCAACTCTGCCTTCTGACTAGCGTGTGCGCCTCTCAGCAGAACCATCATATTCCATATCACGGGGCAGCCTGGAAAACACGAGTTCTGCCAGGCTTTCTGCATGTTCTCCACTTGAGGCTGACGATGGCAGTGTGTGTGCTTAAGGCCCTCAGTACAAAGGGAGCGAGAATTCCACTGCGCCATTTATGAGGGTGCGCGGCACCTCCGACCCAGAGCAGAAAGACTCACTGAAATCTAATAAAGATGAGGGGTGGAGGAGGCCGCGGTGTTCGAGGAGCCACCGACAGCCTCTCCTTCCACGCGAGCCGCCCGTCTCTGCCACTGACCAAGGGGATGTCCTGGACTCACCCTTCTCCCCCGCATTCTCCCAGGGACTCAACTCAAAGGCTTTCAAAAGTCTGAGGCGGCTGACTTTCCCTTTCCCACTGTGGAAGAGGGGGCTAGAGAGTAACAGTCTTACTTAGAGTGAAACATACAAATGGAGTTGCAGTGCCTATTTCCCTAGTCAAGACAGTCACTGGCTGCCTTCACATCCTTAAGAAGGCTGGGTGGGAGATGTCGTACTGGCTCAGCAGCCTTCGCATCGGGGCTGTTCCAGCTGCTGAAAGCAGCCAGTGAGCCGTGGACGGCCTGGTCCCAAACAGGGTCTCCCGAGGGCCTGACCCTGGGCTTCCAAGCACAGGCCAGAACTTCCCACTCAGTCCAACAGTCACTTAATAACCAGAGGGAGCATGTGGCTGTGGGAATGGGAAGCTTCCTGAAGGAGTCGATATGCGAAGCCCTTTGGCTGGACTTTGGGGATTTAAGTAATAGGACACTTCCAAAGAACTTCTGACCTGGGACAGCCAAGATGGTGTCCCAAGAAAATCACTTCAATGTCACGTGCACTATAATCATTTGCACCATCTGAGTGCTCACCATGTGCACAGTGGTGTATAAAGTACTTCACACACGTCACCTGTTTTCATCCTTGCCATAATGCCATGGGTAGGCATTCCACATCTCAGCTGTCCAGAGACGGAAACAGAATTACTGAGATGAAGTATCTTATGCAAGGGGAGGAGCCCATGTTCAAGTCCAGCTCCATCTAATTACCAAGTTTCCTGGACAATCCCAACCAACCATTGAGTACGGTCTCCCTAAGAGACCCCCACTGATTTTTTTTTATGAGAGCCAGATGGGCAGGGACCGGCTTCCTTCCTTTATTCTACAAACCCTGCCCGGGCCCCTCAGCAGAACCAGGCATTCTACCTACACGATATGACTGATAGGCAGGGCAGGAGAACAGCATGCCTCCACTTGGAAGGGGAGAGGAGAGAATCAAGATTATAGAGCCATGGACGGTTAGGAGAAGGCAGGCCTTCCCAGAGCCATGCAAACACAGAATGAATGGGCTGCAGAGAAGCAGCCGGTGACCCCGACCACTGGAAACAAGCAGCGCTGGGCAGGAATCCCACAGTGGGAACAGGCATCCAGGTATGGTTGCCCTGATGATGAGATGCTGGTCTCCTTCTCAGCTCAGTGAGTACAGATAGGTGCAAGAGCACAAGACCCCCAGCCTGCACACAGCCACTTCCACGGTACGTAAGTCCACACTCTCCCACCCACCTGGTCCCCATCACACCCCACTTCCGAGACGAGGAACTGATGAGCACAGATCCTTCCTTACTCCTTGGCCTGTAATCGGTACAGAAATGTAAGGGGCTGTGGGAACGATTAACGTCCCTGCTTGCCCCCCACCTCTCATAAGTAATTACACACTGGGTCAGGACCACAGTCAGGGAAATGAAGGTGGGACCTCTTGAAGGTGCGAAAGGCTGTCTGTCTCTGTGAACTCGTGTGAAGTCCCAGGACTCCCTATTTCCTTGGAAAACAGTTTCTAGACTTGTCACCTATAAATTGCCTGAATCATTTTTTTTTTGGAAGGTTTTTTTCCCCACTCCACTAATTGCTTTCACTGCCTTCTTCTCCATAAATTTAATTAACCTGCTATGTGACCTTGGGTTAGGCAAGCCACCATCCATCCCTCTTCAAATTCAGTTCCTCTCTCTCTCTCTCTCTTTCTCTGTTAAATGAGAGTGAGTTCTAATCTCTCAGAGCCCTGACTGACAGCTCAACCATCCCAGGATTCCGTGACCGGGCTCAGGCTAGGCACGTGACCGTAATGTTCCTCACTGCTCTGACCGGGAGCTCCCCGGAGTGCCCAAGACCATCCTGCTCAGAACAGTCCCTGGCCCCGAGGCAGCGGCACTAGCTCTCAAGGCCGGGCATCATTCTAGATGAAAAGGCAGAATCGCCTACCTTGGCAAAGTCCCCTCTGTCCCAGATGAAGCCCCAAAGCTCAAATTTGCCTGTGGCATTTCAGCAGAGTTGCCAGTCCCTGGGTGAAGGAGAAACTCCAGATCAGGGGCTGGATCAAGAGCATGAGCATGAGGCTGAAATTGTAATAATAATAACTGACATTTATATCACGCTTTTCATCCCCAAATCCCAAATTAATTAACTTTTTACGAGACATTTTTAAACTAGTGCCATTTAATAAAATTCTATTAGGAGAAGTCTTTTTTTTTTTTCTTCCTCAGCCCTATATTTTTATTAACAGCCACCAAAAATATAATTTACAGGCAACTGAAAGCCAGTCAAGAGAGAAAACAGGGAGAGGCTGATTCTGCTGATGAGAATGCAGGAGACCCAGCCCTGGCCACAGGGGCTGACCCTCTGGCCTCGCTGTAAGCGGGCAGAGTCCTCTGGGGGATCCCATCGGCCCTGATTATTCGACAAGACTGAATCTCAGCCCTGCATCATTCATCTCATATTTATTGATCATCTATTTTCTGCACCCACTATATGAGCTGCTGTGGGTAAAACAAGCAAACAAAGCATTCATGGTCCCTGCATTCCTGAAGCAAACTCTCTAATGGGGCAGAGAAATGCTGGCCCATGATCTCACTGATAACTGGATAATTATAATTGTGGTAGGTGCTAAGAAGAGATCCCTCTCTCTCCATGACAGCATCAAAGAGAAGTAGAATCTAGTCTGCAGTTGGGGGATCAGGAAGGACCTCCCTGAAAAAGTACTAATGAACCTGAGAAATGGTTTGGCATAAGTCAAGCAAAAGGGAAAAGGTTGAGGAGGGGGGCCATGGGAACAGCATACACGAGGGCTCAGAGGCTGGAAGGTGCTTGGCATGTCTGAGGAAGAAAGAGACGGTCAGCCTGGTGGGGAGGCGAGAGGGAGGGTGTGAGATGGGGTTGGACAGACGACCAAGCAGGTGGAGTTCCACCCTGAAGAGAATGGAGAGTTGAACAAGGTTCAAGCAGGGGAGAAGCATGACCACATATGTCCTTTTAAATAACTGGTTCGTGACTGGCCTGTAGACAGCAGTCTCCTCTTATCCACAGAGCATCCGTTCCAAGGCCGCCCGGTGATGCCTGAAACCAACAGTACCAAAGCCTATATGTGTGATTTTCCCCCTATACATACCTACCTGTGATAAAGTTTAATTTATAAATCAGACACAGGAAGAGATTAACAAGTAATAATAAAGTAGAACAATGATAACCATACACTATAATTAAGATTCTGTGGTCTCCCCCCTCCCTGTACCGTACCACCAGTGTGGATACGCCAGACAAAGGGAGGATTCATACCCCAGGCGGGATGGAGCGGACGGCATGCAATTTCACCACACTGCTCAGAACAGTGCACAATTTAAAATTCATGAATTGTTTCTTTCTGGAAATTTCAATTTAATATTTTCGAAATGTGGTTGACTATGGGTAACTGAAACTTCAGAAATCAAAACCTCAGCTAAGGGGGCCTACACTGCACTCTTCTGTATCAGTGGGACGTCACTTTTGTGCACCTCTGATAACCATACTGTCCCATACGGCCGCCACCAGCAACGGGGATAACTGAGCATCTGAACCATGGCCCATCCAAAGTGAGCTGTGAGGGGTGCTGTCCATGGAAAAGACACACTGATTTCAAAGACTTTATATAAAATAAAAAATATATAACAGCTTAAGAATTTTTACATAGATTACATTTCAAATGATAGTATTTTTGGAGATACTGGGTTTAATATAGTAACATTCATTTCATCCATTTCTTTGTCCTTTTTTTTCATTGTGACTACTATAAAATCTAAGGTCATATATACGGCTTGCATTATTATGTCAACTGGCCATCTCTGCATTACGCATTTAAAAACAAAAAAGTTCCAGTAAAATATGCGTTCATCTACCTCAGGGGAAGATGAGCGTTCATGGCTATTGTGGCTGGTCGAGCCCCAGAGTGCACTGATGTGGCCCTCACCCTGCTGTCTACCGACGGTGGCAAGGGAAGAGATTCCACAGCGAATCAGAACTGCACAGGGAAGGGGCAGGGAAGGCTGGAGGTTCTGAGAGGCAGACCAGCCCCAACTACCACCATCACATTCTCCAACCAGATCTAGTAAGAAAACTAAGTTACCAGGAGAAAAATCCATAAACCTAAAACCCCTTTGACTCCCGCTCCCTAAGTCACAGTCAAGTAAGGTCAAGCAAAGAACTTCTCCAGAGTCACCTGTGCTCCAGTTCAAATTTAAGGCCAAGCTCTCTCTTTCCTAAAACGGCTTATGGAAGGGAAGCATCAAGGCCAGGTCGGGGGAGGAGCCCCGAGTCCCTCTTCACCCTCACTTCTCTCATCCCCTAAACAGGTTTCACAAAGTAGTGCCCTGGAATGCTTGGGGAAGTGAGGATCACATTTAAAAAAATTTTTTTTTAATTAGTTATCCTAATTTAAAATTTAAGAAATTTTACACAATACTCCAGATTTAAAGTTTCTCTTTACAACAACAACAACAACAAAAAAAATCAAAAGATTTGGCCACACTGTGCTTATGTCCTGACATGGCCACAATCAGCTGTACCTGAGTGGCAATGGCTTCCCTAAGACAGAATGGGGGGCTTCCCATCCCAACCGTGTGTGGGTCTGTGCCCTGCTCTCTCGCCACCCTCAAGCTGCTAGGCTGAGCACATCCCATGTGGAACCACTGCCCAGAAAGCCCTTCCCTCTCTCACCCAGGGCTAGCTTCTTCTCACCCAACCCTGTTCTCTCCCCCGCAAGCTGTCCTGGCCCCTCCAGCCGGCCTGGGTTGGGTGACGGTCTGCACTTACCATGCTTCACTGCAATCATTCATTCCCCTCCTGCTCCCTGCACAGGAGGCTGAGCCATTTGAAAGCAAGGGTTACGTCTGCTTTACTCTCCTGTCTCATCAGTGTCAGGCAGAAAAGATGCTCAAGAATGTTTGCATGGGGAACCGTGCCAAGAGAGAGAGCACACTGGAAATCACACCCTACCTTTGTCTCCTCCCCAGTGGAATTTCTTCTGGTGATGTTTCAAGATGAGCCTGGGATTGTCTTCAACTTGGCGAAAACCAACCCAGTACACCCCTCTAAATAAATTACACTTTCACCAATTACCTGAGCACCTAAAAAAATAAATCATTAGAAGTTGAAAATTATATGGAGTTTGGAGTGACTTTGAACCTATGTAACCACCCTAAATCACTTTTTCTGTTGAGCAAACAAGAATATCTTGATTGCCCTTTTTGAAGTTGCCAGAGCCCAGTCTTGTTGCTATTAAAATGAAGTTTCACAATGGTCCTAAACCAGTTCTTCTAGTTTTCCTGAAAGAACTGACTGTCATTCAACACAAATAAAAATCTTTTTATAAAACAACAAATGCAAGGCAACTGGCCCAGCAAAGTGGGAAGCAATCATCTCTCCTTGCAGGAGACAGGGAGCCCTGATTCATCATCTGCTCCCTAAGCATTTCCCGAACACCTGCTGGATACAAGACCTGGGGACACGGAGGTGACTGCATAGCCCAGGAAAGTGGCAACAGGTACAGAGGAGACATCGGAGGATATGCCAGATACTGGTCATGTACAAAGACATCGAACTTTTTGTTTATTCCAGCCAGCCAGATTCGGGTAGACAAGTCTGTAGCCCTTTCTCTTTGGCAAATTAAAAGTTCTGTTTGAATCATGGATCCTGCCTTTGCCAAAGTCACATTAACCAGAATTCAATGGGGGGAAAAGAGAAAGAGAGAAGAGACAGAGGGAGAGAAAGAGAAAGAAACTGAAGGGGTAGGGGAAAGAAAGGAGAAAAGGGAAGAAGAGGCCAAATTTAACACTCAGGAGTAAGAACTTATCTCCCACTAAGCCATTTACTTTTTTCAGAGACAGAGAGAGAGTCAGAGAGAGGGACAGATAGGGACAAACAGACAGGAATGGAGAGAGATGAGAAGCATCCATCATCAGTTTTTCGTTGCGACATTTTAGTTGTTCACTGATTGCTTTTTCACATGTGCCTTGACCATGGGCCTTCAGCAAACCGAGCCACCCCTTGCTGGAGCCAGCGACCTTGGGTCCAAGCTGGTGAGCTTTGCTCAAACCAGATGGGCCCTCACTCAAGCTGACGACCTCGGGATCTCAAACCTGGGTCCTTCCACATCCCAGTCCAACGCTCCATCCACTGCGCCACTGCCTGGTCAGGCCCACTAAGCCAGTTCTGTATGTAAAATACATACATATATATTTTTTAAAGGAAGAACTAGTTATCAAGTTCCGTCATTTTGAATAAAGGAGACTAAGGCTCAGAGATGGTCTTATCTTGTCCATCCTTCCAAGTCCAGCTCAAACACCCACTCCATCCTTCAATTCTGATACAAGGAATTACAGAGGGAGCAGCTCCCACTACGGATGATTTACTCCATGCCAGACACCATTCTAACTGCTTTGCTAGTGAGCCCTATTTCATCTCCTAACAACGCTATGTGGTAGGAGTTGTTCTCATCCGTCTTTTCCCGATGGGAAATGTGAGGCTTGGCGAGGGTCGACCAGCTGTCCAGCGCCACTTGCACCCCAAGCAATCTGACCTCCAGGGCTTCAGTGTCTTTCTACCCTGGAGACCCAATATTGACCCAATATTGTTCATCTCTCCAGAGCACTGAACAGAAATAAAGGCTGGAGTTTTCAGAGCAAAATATCCAGCTGCTGACCTAGGATAAAATTTCCCAACTCCAAGAACAAAGAAGGATCCTAAATGCTTCCATAAAGGTAAAACAAACAAACAAACAAAAAACCCAACCCTGTAGAGAAACAAAGCTCAGTGTAGCATTAGACTTCTCATCTGCAAGATCAAGGGCCAGAAGACAACAGTTTAATAGCTTCAAAAGTCTAAGAAAAAGGACTCTGAACCCGGAACTTAATCACAAACCAACTCATTATTCAAGTGTGAGGAAAAATAAAGACCTCTTCAGATATACAAAGGTTCTGGGGCCACCAGAGCACCTTTTCTGAAAAACATTAAGGAAAATGAATCTATGAAAGAAGACATCAGACAAAATTTTAATTAAGAGGAGAAAAAACCCCAGCAAAACAAAGTTAACGCTAAATAGTGACTGAAAATATGACCTCAAAGCAGCTCTTGCATAATTCCCAAACATACAATACAGACTTTTTTAAAAGCTGAAAATAAAATTCCTTATCATATTAACCAAGAACTGATTATGAAGGATAAGAAAATTACAAGTGCATTTAAAAGTCAAATATTTGTATGTGGAGGGGCTGAGTGTACTTAGAGATATTAACTTATTATTGACCAAGTTCAAATATGTTTGTTAAAAATTTAACCATCAGTGAGAAATGAGAAATAGTATTATGACTTCTGGCCAACTGGGTGAGGGGAGAAGAGAAGCAGCAGGAATAGGATGAAAAAGAAAAGGGGAAACTGAAGAAAATTTCAGCAATTCAACAATAAGCAGGAGAAAATGCCATGCAAAACCAAAAGCAAAATAAGGTGACAGAAATAAGTTGAAACTTAGGCAAGCAATCACCAATAAAAATGACTGGTATACAAATTCCCCATTTAAAATCATGGTATCCATAGTTAATAGATTCAACAATATTCTAATAACTATGTATGGTACCAAGTGGCTACTGTAAATATCAGGAGCAACAACACTCTGTAAAGGATATGACTGTCTAAACATTATGCTGTATACCTGAAACTAATACAAAATAATATTAAATGTAAACTGCAATTGAAAAAAATTTTAAATAAAAAAATATATAAATAAATAAATATGGTATCACTAATGGGGGTGGGGGAGGGCGAGGCAGTGAAGGTAGGTCAGCAGCTAAAATAAAAGACCCAGAAAGGCAGAAAGGCTACAACAGAAGGGATTACAATAATGTCAGATCAATGAGGAAAGCTGGGCAAAGCCTACACTGTTACACTGTATCTTCTGTTCCTTGGGAAGTCTTAAATTATTTTAAAACAAAAAGGTGTTTTTAAAAAAACTGACGAAATGTACATATAGGAGCAGTTCCATGTTCCTGTTACTCTCTCCCTGCCTTTCTCTCAAAAACAAAACAAAAATTAACAAAATGACACCAGGCATATGTCAAAAAGCAGAAATGGTAACACTCTGTAGCAAAAAAAAAAAAAAAAAAAAAAAAGATTTACAAAGAACAAATTGATATAAAATTCAACCACCAAAAGGACATGCAGTAATGAACTTTTACAATCCATAAAATACATGAAGCAAAACATGTTGAAAATACAAGGAGAAATGAAAAAAAATAGTTATAATAAGAGAATGAAACATACTTCCCAGAAATGGACAGATCACGAGGACAAAAACAAAACAAAACAAAACAAAAATGAGGCAATAAAGGACCCAGAAAACAATGAGCTAGTTCCATATGTTTTATATGTACTCATAAAACAATGAACATGTTTTCAAAAACCCCTAGAACAATTACAACCTGATCATGTGAGAGGCCACCAAGAAATTTTCAGTATTTTTTAAAATTAGAAATTATACAGGACACATTTTCTGACCACAAAGCAATAAAACCAAATATTAAACAAAAAGAGAACCACAAAAAATTTAACCACATGGGAATGTAACCTGAAGGTTATTTAAGTTCTTTTCTTAAGAAATTAAAATAAACTTCAGACTGCTTTAAAATGGACAATGAGAGTACTATGTACCAAAAGCGACAGGATACTTCCAAAGCAGTCATGGAAAGACGTGAAGGGAAAAAGAAAATCAAAAGAAACCAAAAGAAAGTAGAAAATAGAAAATAATCAGAAGTTAAAGAAATAGAAAACAAAATATTTTAATAATAAAAGCAATGGCAGCAAGTTATTTGAAATTACCCATAAAACAGCTACTAACACCACGGCCCCACCTCTCTGAAATAAAAGTTAAAATATTAAGAAATGAGATGGTGGCTATAACTAAAGAATCAGAGGAAGGAACAGAGGAAAGGAGAAAGGAAAGAAAAAATATATATATATATATATATATATCGATATTTACATAGTTTTAAATGCATACCAATCCATTTCTAACTAATAAAAAGTACCTTAAACTGACTCAAGAGGAAACAGAAAACCTGAACAGATCAATAATCAGAGGAAGAAATTTGAATTATAAAAATTATCAGGAACGTTCAAATAATTTTACTGTCAAATTCTACCAAATCCTCAATAAACAGATTATATCTCTGTTTTCTAAACTGTTGAGGGAAGGAGAGAAGCTCAATTTTAGCTACAAAGCCAACATATTCCTATTAAACCTAGGCAACGGTAATTTAAAATCTTACGTAAATACAGGTTAAAAATTCCTATTTAAATGTTAGCAATTAAGACATGGCACTGAATTACAAAAGTAATACAATTTCTAAAAACCAAACTTCAACCTAGGATATCTAGAATAGAGTGAGATTTAAAAAGACCAACATAATTCACTAGGAACTTTTCAAAGTCTACGCATAATGAAGTTCTCCCCGGAATCTCCCTCAAACACTGAATATAATGCCAGAGTTACTCCAACTAAAGTCAGAAATAACCAAAAATATCCACTATCACTACCATATCATTCAAAATTATTCTGGACATCTGAGCCAATGTAAAAGGACTGAAAACAAAAAGAAACAAGAATATAAATATTGGAAAGGATTAAGACAAACCTGCCATTATTTGCAGATATAATTGTCTACATTAAAAAAAAAAAAGAAATCCTAGAGAATCAACTGAAAAACCTGTAGATTAGAATTCAGCAAAAACAGGATAAACATTTACAAGCCAACGGCTTTCCTACACATCAACAAACATCAATTAAAATGCATCATGAAAGGAAAAATACCACTCCCATGAGTAACACATTATAAAACACCAAGAAGCAAACCTAGTATAAGTGGAAAGGTACAGTAATTAAAACAGCTGAAAAAAAATGGCACAGAACTAGGTCAATCAACTTAAAAGAGTAAAAGTCCAGAGGTAGCCCTAGTCAGTTAGCTCAGTTGGTTAGAGCATCATCCCAATATGCCAAGGTTACGGGTTCAATCTCCAGTCAGGGCACATAGACGATGCAACCAATGAATGCACGTGTCCGTGGAACAGGGGACTGATGCTTCTCTCCGTCTCTCTCTCTCTCAACTCAATTAAAAAAAATAGTTTAAGTCCAGAGGCAGACCCATGTGTTTTTGAGAATTTAGAAAATTGCAAATGTGTCATTTCAAATGTATGGGAAAAGGACAGAGCACTCTAATAATAAGGCCTCCTGACATGATCCACGGAGAAGGACCCAGCATCACTCCTGGATACTCGAGCAAACACTGGCTAACCAGAATCTAATAATAAGGAAATATCAGACAGACCCAAATTGAAGGTCATTCTACAAAATAACTGGTCTATACTACAAAAAAAAAAAAAAGTCAAGGTCACAAAAGACAGGAGAGACTGAAGATCTGATCCAGATGCAAAGAGACTGAAGGGACAGGACGCCAGAACACAGCTTGCGACCTAGGGCTTTCCTGTCTCATAAAGGCATGATGGGACCAGATAGCGAAAGTGGCAAAAGGTTGTAGAGTCACTGACAGAACTCCATCAGTGTTCCTTTCCTAACATTGATCACTGAACTGCGTTTATATAAGTTAATGTCCTTGCTTTTAGGAAACACATCCTGAAGTCTTTAAGGGCAAAGGAGCATCATGCCTGCGATTTTGTCTCAAATAGTTTAGAAAAAAAAATTTTTATAAACAGAGCTAGGGGGAAAGAGGGAAGGGAGGAGAAAAGAGGAAGAGAGTGAGGGAGAGCGAATGTGGGGATACTAACATTTGGGGAATTTGGGTGAAAGTGATACAGGAATTATCTGTGCTGGTCTTACCACTTTTCTGTAAGCATGAAATTATGACAAAGTGAGTTTTTAGAAGGAAACATGTAAGTTGTGAGATCCCTTGGGAAAGATGTGGTTTCGTCCATATGAAGAATTATTATAAAACGTGCTGGGAGTTACCCACACCGAATCCTAGAGTGTTGTTACCTCTGGAGAGGAAGGGAATTGAGCCTGGGGAAGGGGATATCGACTCTCTCTCTAAAGTTTCATTAAATTCAATCAGATGTGGCAAAAACAAATAAATAAAATGTATAAATAGATATGAGTGAGACACCTGGAACAATACATAAAAATAAATACCAGGTGGATTAGATAGCTAAACATGAAAGAAAAACACTAGAAAATACTAAATAAATACAGGAGAATTTTTTTTTTTAAAGGGACAGACAGAGTCAGAGAGAGGGATAGACAGGGACAGACAGACAGGAGCGGAGAGAGGTGAGAAGCATCAATCATTAGCTTTTCGTTGCCATCGCAACACCTTTGTTGTTCATTGATTGCTTTCTCACATGTGCCTTGACCGCGGGCCTTCAGCAGACCGAGCCACCCCTTGCTGGAGCCAGCGACCTTGGGTCCAAGCTGGCGAGCTTTTGCTCAAGCCAGATGGGCCCGCGCTCAAGCTGGAGAACTCGCGGTTTCGAACCTGGGTCTTCCGCATCCCAGTCCGACGCTCTATCCACTGCGCCATCGCGTGGTCAGGCCAGGAGAATTTTTTTTTTAAAATACTGGAAGAGATATTTCTAAGCCTCTTCAGAATACAAAGTAAAACAATAACAAAAAAATAATACCAATATGCCAGGCTCTGTTCTAAGCATTTTATACACTTATTATCTCAACTGATCCTTATAAACAACACAATGTTATATATCCTATTACTCCCAGAACACAGATGAGGTTTAGAGAGGTCCCTTGGTCACAGACCCAAGACACCTCCCAGATTCCAGAATCTGCACCAACTCTCACCCTCTTAGGCTTCTCGTGGCAAAAGGTCCCAATTCTTTGCAATTTCTGCATAACAAACTCAAGAAAATAAACCCAGGAGCAGTCACATTCTAGAAGAAGATTCCCACATTCACTCATTCAACAAATATATACTATACATTTTTTAATTACCTCTTTTTATTGTCACTGTAGTAAGTACTTCAATTATACAGTTGTACCTTGAGATACGAATTTAATTAGTTCTGTAACCAAGCTCGTAAGTCAGTCAACTTGTATATCAAACTGCCGATACTGGACCCGTGCGCCAACTAGCGGAAGCTTCCCGAATCACTACTCATATCTCAGAATTTCCCTGGGATCTCGAACAAAATACGGACCAAGCTGCAGCTCGTATCTTAAAAAAGTATGTTGGTCTGTTTGTATCTCAAGGTACCACTGTATACTTAATCCTAACACCACCATTATGAGGTAACTTTTTCTATTTTTCAAGTAGAGACAACAGAGGCTAAGTCTGGGAGTGCACTGTTTGAGATAACAGTAGGTAAGGCAGAGCTGGGATCTGAACCCAGGCCTGTATGCTCTAGAGCAGGGGTGCCCACACTTTTTCAGCTTGCGAGCTACTTATAAGATAACCAAGTCAAAATGATCTACCTACAATAAAAATGCAAAACATAAATTTATTTCTTCTATATTATCATTATTTAAGTTACTATTATTACTATTTAATATGGTGTATTCTTCTTTCACCTTTCTCCTTCTCAGCTCTCTTTTCAGAGGAAAGTCAATGTCATAGTTTTTAGGAACAGTCCGAAAAAGCCACTCCACATTTCCCTTCTTTGGAATAGCAATGGCACACGGACAGATGAGGCAAACGCACTTAGAATATGACATAGTGAAAAAAATCCCCTCCCATTCTGTATGAAAGTGGTATGTTTTAGGCTTCTTACTCGGACCAGCTATGGCACTCATTTTTATACCCTTTGTTGTATTTAGTTTAAATAAATTGAAGGCTAACTACGCAGCAATGTAACTGAACAAGTTAGCGCGGTTTAACGCGCATGAGTAGGGTGTCAAAAGTTTAGACGTCAGATTGGCTACCCAGTATGCCAATCAAAAGACAAATGTCTTTTTAATGTCATGCGATCTACCCACACTTCCTTGGCGATCGACCAGTAGAGATCGCGATCGACGTATTGAGCACCTCTGCTCTATAGCCTGTTCCTTGACCACTAATCAGCATCACCTTTTCTACTGAGTGTTAACAGTGCCAGGTGCCAGGTTCCATGTGAGAGGCCTCTTCTCCGGGAGGAAGAGAAAGAATTCCAGCCTGTGGTTTCAAGCCAACCACCCCCGCCCCTGATATGTTAGGAAGACTAGGCCCAATCTGCTTCTGCTGAGCCTCCGAGTGACAGTGCTCAGAGCTGTAAGGAGGCATGACTGTGACCCATGCAGCCAACACTTGAGCTGCTATTACAGGTTGTAGAGACATGTGCCGGATCCTGGGGACACAGTGGGGATGAGAGTGACTTCACACGATGCTCAAAGAGCTTGCAGTCCAAACTACTGAATATCTGGCCACAATTAAGGATGACTCCAATTAAGACTGACCCGGGATGGGGGGGTTAAAGGGGCTTCATCGAGGCCTCAGTGCCCCTCTTTTTTCAGAAGCAACACCAAGGCCCAGAAACAACTTGTTTGTACAAAGGCCATGCAGCCAGCCAGTGGGAGACTCACATTCAAGGTTTCCAACTGCAGTCTTGGGAAAGGACTCGTTCCCCAGGGTGAGGTGACAAAGATATGCTCAGGGCACAGTGCTAGGTGCTTCCAGGGTCAGAGACAGAGCAGGTGGAGCTTTGGTCCCTGCGAATACCTCTCATCCCAGTGCCGGGCATCGGCCACGTCCTCTCCTGGATCTGCCCTGGACGGGCAGCTCCCACTTGAACTCCTAAAATGACACATTTCACCTTGGAAAGGTGCTCCCCTTAGTGAACCTGATGTGACTGGCCATGGTGTCATCTGGGAAGAAAGGTCCATCTGTTTCCAAGGGGGCACTGGCTGGAAAGGTCAGAGCAGCCATGGAGAGTCTCTTTATTCAGGGCCTGCGCCACACAAAGCAGCCCTCCCCACCTGGCCGGGGACACTGGCCTCAGCCCTACACCGGCCACAGGGGCTCCAGCCAGGCCACCCACACTTCCCCTGATCCCTGACCAGCCACCTGGCCACATGTCCATTCATAAAACCAGGCACTGAGTCTGAGGCCGCTCAGGCCTGCACTTGGGGAGGGCCGGGCTTGGCTCCTGAGCGTGACTCAACCCTTTTGAGCTCCATTCTCTTCTTCATCCCAGCAGGGCTCCTTCACGGACTGCTAGAGCAAATGTGCTTAGAAAGCATTAAGGGCTGTTCCGATGGGATACCCTAGCGGCCTCTAGCCTATCCATGCTCAGGCCAAGGCCGAGCACAGCCTCACACCCAAGGTTTCTCTGATTCCTTACATCTGTCCCGAGCTCACACTGCTCAGGGATTAACTTAATCCAGCCTGTATCATTTTCTGCGTCCTCACTTTGAGCCTAAAGAGCAATGTTTAACCAACAGGCCAGAAGACACATGACCTAATGGGTGCATCCCCTTCAAAGTGCCCTCTGGAGGCTGTGTTCTCATTCCAACAGTCCCATTTCGGGGAACACATTTGCAAGTCCCTCTGGGATCAACTCTTCCTCGTTAAATAGTGGTTCTGCTTTGGTGAAAAGAGCTACCAGACTTTGGGCGCTTACCATAAACCAAGCGTCAGACTCAAGCTCACCCCATGCATTTTATCTACTTAATCCTTGCAGTCGGTAGATAAGGCTGGTGCAATTGTTACCCCCGCTTTTTAGATGAGGAAGAATCACCCGACCACCAGGAAACAGCAGCAGCAGAGCCAAGGCATGGCCTGGGGCTTGTCTGTGGACAGCCTCCTTCCTACCCTTTGCCACACCCAGAGCATGTCTTCCTAGCCTCCTCTGAAATGGCAGTCACACTGAAGAGGCACACAGGCCTGGCAACTCCTCCCATCAGCCCTACAAGTGGCACATCTGTAGACAATGTATGTTGAAGAGCGTGGCCCCCAGCTCACTCCCTGCCTCCACTCTCCTGTCTTCAGTCCCAACAAAATGAACAGCTCCTGTGACTCCGGCCAACGAGCTCTTTAATCTTCCTCCCAGTGGCCTTCCCTTTACCTCGCCTCCACCAGCAGCTCAACTCCCCACTCCAGCGTTCACCCTTTGCCCTCGCCAGTGGTACCACTGCAGCGGCAACCTCCATCTGAAGCATCCCGTCCTCAGACTCCCCAATCCTTCGGCCAGTCCTCGCCCCAACTTCCCCTCTCTCCACCTCTCCGACTGCTGTCCTTCCCCCGCAACGACCAGGCCCATCTTGAGGACCCCCTGACATAGTCTTTCGCTCCCTGGCAACCCCCACAACCACGTGGACTGTCTACTTTAAATTTATGACCACAAGCCTCAAGCGGGCCCTTAGGACAGCCCAGCCATTTCCCTCCTCAATTCACTTTTCTGCACAAGTATTTGAGACTTTCCCCTTTCTCCTCAAACCTCAACCAGCTTCCCCCTGAAGGCTACTGTCCTGAGAAAATCAAAGCAATCAGAAGACAACGACTCACCTTTTCACTACAGCTGACTCCCTGTGCACTGAAGAGCCCCTCTTCCTGCCTGACACAGTGGTCCCAATGCACCCCTCCCATCCACCAAGCCAATCCCACGCCGGGGCACTGGGTCCCCTCTGGTCCCCCCCCCCCCCCCAAATAAGATCATGGCTCCAGCCATTTTCCTACCTGCCTCCTGCAACAGCAGTTTTCCCTTCTCTACCAGATCCTTCCCATGGCACAGAACAGGCCATAATATCGGCAGCAGGGCCCATGTCCCCATCCATGTAACCATGTAACCCTGACCACCATTTAGAGCAAAACTCAGCACACATCTGTGCTCACTGGCTCTGCCTCCTCTCTCCCATGCTTTTAATTCCACTTCTTTCTAAGTAGCCTACCTGCCCAGGGCACACCAATGAAATCACCCTCCCAATATCACCAGTGAAGAGACCCTCCCCATGTTAGCCAAACCCAATGGGCACCCTCCCCCAGTCCCTATCCTGGCTAACATGGCTGATGTTTCCTTCCTTCCCCCAACTCTCTCTTCCTAGTTGAGAGAAACCCGGAACCCCGGTTTTCCACCCACCTCACTGGCCACTCCCCCTCAGTCCCCTTGCCTGGTTTCTCCTCCACTTCAGGAGCTTAGTTTTGGGGCTCCTCTGCACCTTCACCGCATGGGTGACCTAAGTAAGCAAGGCCCATGGAGTTCAATGCCCTCTGCCTGCTGATGATTCACCAATTTAATATTCAGCCCTGGCCACGGCTCATCTCAGAGGCATCGTAAACTTCCCGTGTTTAAAGGTGTCCCTTTCCCACCCCCGCCCTGCCAATAACTGCGCTTCTCCCTGAGTCTCACGCATCTGGCAACGGCACTGCCCATCACCCACGCTCCACACACAACGAGACTGGACTTGGCCTTGAGTCATCAGCTCTCCCTCACACTCTCCATCTAACCCACTGCTACGTCCCATGACGTCAAGATCCGCCCTACATCTGGGCCCTCTGCACCGTCTCCATTCACCCCACCAGCATCACCTCCTAAGGAAGGAACCCCCACCCCCCACCCCTGAGCCAAAAGGCTTCAAGGACATTTTATGTTTTAGGCCAAGCGTTCTGAGATTTTGTAAGGGACACCGTTGTTGTAATTGCATGACTTGTACTGTTACTATAATGTACTTCATTCCCCGCACTGGAACGCCTGTGGTGTAGATAGCAAAGCAAGCAATAGGGGTAGAATGTTGGTCACATAAGTTTGTAAAATATGATTTTTATACTTGTGTGTGATTTACACTGAGGGCTGGCAACACCAGCTAAAATGGTCAGTGAGGTTACAGATTGCATTCCTGCTTGGGGAGGGCTATTATTTTGCTAATGGAGAGGTTTTCTTACTAGAAAGTTTGAAAGAAATAAGGAAGGAGAAATCAGACTCCCTTCCCTTATTCACTGAGGAGGAAGAGAAGCAATGAGGGACGCAGGGGGGAAGGGAGATCTAAATAACCCCTTCCTCTCTCTTCTTCTTAAAAGTTTTAAGACCTTAATGGGCGATTTCCAACGCTCACTCTCTGACATCACCTAAACCTCCTCCCATCCTGAAGTTGTGTGATTGACGTGTATACCTCTAGACCAGTGGTTCTTAACCTTTTTTGAGGCACCAAACCCACCAGTTTCATATGCGCATTCACCGAACCCTTCTTTAGTGATAAAGAAAATATGATTTTTTTTTCCAAATTCAAGACATAGGTATATGTTTTTTTCCTGGTGCACAAAATGAGCCGTGCATGAACATCACCTTGCTCAAAGAACAAAACCAACAAAGTGCATGAACTCACAACAAATTACAGTATTACTTTATTAGAAGCTTCTCCGAACCCCTGAGACTGACTCACCGAATCCCTACGGTTCGATAGAACCCAGGTTAAGAACCACTGCTCTAGACACAGAGATCAGGAGCCCCTGGTATGTAAACCTGTGTTCTGTAAAAGGTATATAAGATGTATGAAATCTAATTTCAGGGAGCAAGTGTCTTTGGAGCCACTAGCCCCACATGCTCTGCTGGCTCTGATAAGTTCTCTTTTCCTCTTATAAAGTTATCTGAGTGTCTGTCCTCTGTTGGGTCGCTTTCCTGCAACACTCCCACCTGGGTTACCTCTGAGTTTCCCAATCAGGCTTCTCAATTCCATGCCTTCCCCTCCCAGCAGCCTGGGGGGGTATATTTTATACATACACCATATCTTCATTCTGACTAGCCACATTTCAAAGACTCAATAGTTACATGTGGCAAGTGGCTACTGTACCAGACAGCACAGATCTAAACCATGAACCTGATCAAGTCACCCGTGAGCCCTTCCCCGACACCTCACTGCTCTCAGGATAAAGTCCCAACTCCTTCACCAGGCATGAAATATGCCTCACAACCTGTCCCTCTGGGCTCTCCAGCCTCATCTCTCAATTCTCCCCTATTCCAAGCTCACCTTCATTCAGATCTTTGAATGCACTGTCTGCTTGCCTCTGAGCCTCGGCAATCGCTGTCCCTTCCACCTCCAAGGCTGCTTTCCTATTCATCTGAAGACCTCCTATTCAATCTGCAACACCCCTTCACTGACACCCTAGCTCTGGAGAGGTACCCCTTCTCTGTGCTCCCACACTCCCCATTTTCCTGAACTGCGTGTGCTCCCAGGGAAGGAACCATTGTGCTCAACTGGGCTGAGCCCCCAGCACGTACTCCATGATTATTTCTTAAATTAATGTCCGAACTGGGCTCCCTTCTAATCGGGAACAGCCCACCCCCTCTTGCGCTCCCTCCATCTCTCAGCACCTCCCCGCCCTTACTAATCACTGCATAAAACAGAGCTATAGTCATGTCCCCACTCCACAGCCTTCCCGAGTCCTTCATTTTCCTTATGTTTCATTCTGAGAAAGCAGAACTCTATATTCCCATGTAAAACATGTGCATGTACTAATCTGGCCTTGACTTCCCTTCCCTACCCCAAACAAGGCGAAAATCCAGGCAAGAGAAATAATTGTACGTGAAAACTGACCCTATCGACCGAGTCATTGCCAGACCTCAGCCCAGGAAAATGGCAGTTCAATGCCAACACCACAGGTCATCAGCAGCCACCCCTGTTGCTCAACGATGCAAGGAGTTTGTTACAAAAGACAGATGAGAGATCTGAGAAAGGCCAGGACTCAGAGCCTTCTCTGCTTCCGGGCACCTTCCTGTTGAGCCCTGGGGGACAGCAATGCGGGCATGTTGCTGCACTCGGTAATTCAGTCAACGTCTTAATGACCACCTCCTCTTCGCAGGTACCACGCCAAGTGCAGGGATACAAGGTGGAAATTACACTTCTGAGGTGTTTTATTGGTTTTTTTAAAAAAAGACATTAACTAAAATAGCAATAATTCCCTGTCCATTCAAGGGCCAAGCTGCTTCTTTTGATAGTTCTTTTTTTTTTTAATAGGAGTCTCCTGAACCGACAAGTTCACCATCATGAAGTCAATGGACATCTAAAAATTTTTTTAATGTTTAAAAATAATTTAAGAGCAGTAGAATATTGGCATAGTAATTTAAACTAACTGTAGGTTTAAAGGTATAAATCTTTTTATGAGTAAACAAAACATATGCAATGCTTTTCCTGCCCCTAAATGACCTGAGTGGCACCACAGCCAAGAAAACGAGCAAAAGATAACCCTGACATGTATTTTCTGTTTCCCCCAAACTTCAGCTTTCCAGAAAGAAGACAACTCCAAGTCTTGGGTTCAAGAACCGACAGAGACTGCGCAGGACGGGCTCCCCTCGCAAACAAGGAAGAGTGGGTGAAGGTCACTGGTTCATCACCCCAGGGATACCTTCCTTCCCTCACAACCCGGGACGCCCCGTAAGCCAGGCCTGTTACCAGAGGAAATGCTGTTTAGAAACACACTCATCATAGGAAGGGCAGTCCAGTGAGCTGAGTGACTGACTGGTCATGCATTCACCTCGCCCTCATGTGATGCCGTTCCCACTGTTCCCATTAGGAACCCATTTTATCACAGGCATACCTCGCTTTACTGTGCTTCACACAGAGAGTATTTCCATCAATATCAACGCATGAGCCTCCATGAGCAAAAAAACTACTCACTGAAGGCTCAGGTGATGGATGGCACTTTTTAGCAATAAAGTATTTTTTAATTAAGGTACGTACATTTTTAAAGACATAATGCCACAGCCCCCTTAGAAGACTGCACTAGAGCATAAACATGGCTTTTACATGCACTGGGAAACCAAAAAATTCTTGTGACTCACTTTATGATGACATGTGCTTTACTGTGGTAGTCTGGAACTAAACTGGTAATATCACCCAGGTATGCTTGCATTTAACAGCAACAGCAAAGACATCTGGAAATACGTCCGTAAACACGAACTTGTAAAGTCATTCCCCCGTCTCTGGTAAAGCATCAACAAAGAGTTGTGTTAGCTCCATAGGAGCTCAGAGTGCTGGAAGGGTTGCCAGCCCCTTTCTACTGTCCCACTGGAAAAAACTGAAGCCCAGAGAGCACAGCTCAGACCTGGACACAGGACTCATAACCCACCTAGGCTGATCCATCATTTGCCCCCCATGTGAGAGGCAGGAGTAGTACAAAGCACAGGCTGTACTCTGTCTGGCCAGGCCAGGAATGGCTAAGACATAAAGGAGAAGGCATCAGGAATTACTACTACATCCCCAAGCAGCCCTGGCTTTGTTCCTGTTTCTGGGCAAATTGAAGGGCACCAAGCCCTCCAGCACAATCATGAAATAAGAGAACATCAAAATCCAGCAAGTGTGAACTTCTAATTTCAGCGTTCACATGAGAAAAAAATCACGAAGGTCATCACTCCTGTCCCTATAACAAGAAAAAAGCTACACAAGCTGAAAATGCAACAATTTCCCTTTGATCAGGGAATTGGGGTCACAGAGCAAACCACCACCCCGGAAACTGGAAAGAGGAAAATACAGAGAAACATGGCTTACCTGGAACTAGAGCAGAAGTTGGAGTTAGTGACTGACAGCAACACTTACACTGTAATCGCCTAATTGCTAGAAGCTGAGGGAGGACTAGTTTGAGAGTTACACATCCTGGAAACCCAGTCTTAGAGAAGCCACCACAACTTGTAGGTTTTAACCCCAAAAGCCTCAACAGGTTAGTGCTTCAACAGGAAAGGTGGGGAGGAGAGGGTGGAGCGCCCATTTGAAATTTCAGAACAGAACACAGCCTGTCCTCAAGACCAAGTACTCTATCATAGACTTATCTGCCTTGGGTGAAGGGCAATTGGATTTGCCAGCCCTGCTAACCTTCCTGTTGCACATAAAGGGACACACACACACACACACACACACGGCTTGGAAACACTTCTAAAGGGAACAGCCCAGGGGCTCAGGCCCACTATAAAAGCCTGAGATTGAATCATGAAAGTATAGATCACTTCCTCTCCCTAATATCTTACCACTACATCAAAAAAACTGGAGAATAACAACAGTGGATTACAACTTAGAGCTGCAAGATGCACGTTCTATTTAAGAGGGAATTCTTAGGAAAATCCAAAGACAACAGCAAAGGGGGAAGACAAACAAACATACAGGAAACTAAAGCCTCTGAAACCTACAGCTGCAGCAAACATTAAAGACAGCCCAATAATGCAATATAGCCACATAAACATAAAGCTTCACACTGAAATCATTGTGATCTCAGTTCCTATTACTAAATACACCAGGCATGGCTTTTTAACAAAAAATTACAAAGCATGCTAAAAGACAAGGAAAATTTTTAAAAAGTCTGAAGGAACATAGCAAGCATCAGGATCACAGTCAGTCACAACACAGACTTTGGAATACAATTTATTATAGTTATGATTAATATGTTAAAGGTGCTAATGGAAACTTAGATAGCATGCAAGAACAGGTGGGTATCATGAGCACAGAGATGATAACTCTAAGAAAAAAGAAAAGAAAATACTATATATTAAACATACAGCAACAAAAATAAAAAATGCCTTTGATGGATTCCTCAGCAGACCAGACGGAACTGAAGAAAGAATCACTGAGTTGACAGGTCAATAGAAATTACCCAACTGAAATACCCAAAGAGACAGAAGAATGAGATGATCTAAACTTCTCGTTTCTACTTCAACATGGAAAGTGGCTTAGAAGTCATGACTCCTATACCTCCCAACAAGGAAAGAGCTGAGCAAACTGAAAATCAACCACTTTTCTCAGATTCCCCCAGAGTTGAGGTCAAAGGGCAAATCACTGGCCCGAAAAGTGGGAAGACAGGCTAGTAAGAAGAATCAACACGTAACCATGGCTGATGTGGCCACTGCAGACAGTAACAAGTAGGAATACCTGACGACTGAGTGTAGACCAGCCTAAGAGATGAAAAACTCATGGGACCCCAACCCTTTCATGAGTTTTTCCTCCAGGAATGTCACCAGCTCCTCAGGGTCAAGGAAGGAAGAGAAATCTCCCTGTGGTTCCAGCAGAGGGAAGGGAAAGGAGCACTTCTGCAATATACCTAGAGTGTTCTGTCCTATTCAACAAAGGCTTACCCTCAGAATAAACAATCTACCAGAGTCTAACCAAAATGAGTTTTACCAGGGCCTAACTGCTATGGGGAAAGGAAATACCCAAGGCCAGTCCCCTCTGTACTACCTGTCTCACCTAAGAGGGACAGAAAAAATCTGAGAAGCACTTGTTAAGGTCACAGCTCAGGGGCACAGGCCCACTAAAGACTGAAAACTAATCATAAGATTCTAAAATGCTTCTCCTCCCACACCTTACTTCCACATCATTAGAGCTCCTGAATAATAACAGGGGATTACAGCTGAAAGAACTGCAAAGCTCTTTCTCCTACTTAAGGAGTCTCTAGGGAAACCCAAAGATAAGAGGGAAGGAAAAAACAAGGACACCAGAGAAAATTTTAGTCTCTGACATCCACAGCCACAGAAAACTGTAAACACAACCTAACTCCTAACCTGATGATAAACATACATGTCACACTAGAGGCCTATATATCGTTCACCCAGTATATCATGTGCGGCTCTCAACTTCACACTAAAATGCTGATTACATCCGTTCCTATTACTAGATATATCATGTCTGGCTTTCAACAACAACAAAAATTACAAGGCATGCTAAAAGGTAAAAAACAAACAAACAAAACACTACAACCTGAAGAAACAAAAATAGCAGGCCTCAGAGCCAGACTCAGATATGACACAGATTTGGAAATTACCAACCAGGAATTTAAAATAACTATAATTAATATGCTAAAGTTTCTATTGGAAACGGTGGACAACGTGCAAAAACAGATGGGAATGTAAGCGGAGATGGAAACTCATAACAAGAAATCAAGAGGAAATGCTGCAAATGAAATATCCCAACAGACAAAGCAAAGAGAAAGAAAAAAAATGTGAAAAAACTTAGTGATAACTGAGGAAGGTGAGGTGATGGATACATGAATTTACCAGAAATTCCAACTGCCCTTTTGCTATTCTGCTTGTCCATCTGACTCCACCCTTACTCACTGGACTATTGCCCCTGAGGCAGAAGAGTTCCAGAAAGCTGGTCAACTGCCCCCAGGAGGAGTGTTCCAGGAAGCCGAAATCGTGAGACCACAGAAGGGAGAATACCAGAACTTCTGACTCAGCGCCCACTTGCTCAAGGCTCTCCCCTACCCTATAAAATTTGTCCCATAGTCTATACCGGTGCTCTTCTCCCAGAGAAGTGCCCGGCAGGTCTTTCTCCTCTAATAAAGCCTGAACTCCTGGTGTTCGGAAAAAAAAAAACAAAAACAGAACTGAACACCCAGGAACTGCAGAACAATTACAAAAGGTATAACACACGTGTAATGGGACCATCAGAAGAAGAAAAAAAGAGAAGAAATATTTGAAGTAATGACTGAAAATTTTCCAAAATTAATGACAGACACGGAACCACAGACCCAAGAAGCTCAAAGTATACCAAACAGAATAAATATCAAAAACAAATACACTGTAAATAAATTTTTAAAAACTCAGCACCTAGGCATATCATATTTGAAGTGCAGAAAAATCAGATAAAGAGGAAATCCCAGAAAAGCCAGAAGAGAAAAACAAAACAAAACAAAACAGTTTATCCCTGGTTGGATAGCTCGGTTGGTTAGAGCATCGTCCCAGACACGGAGGTTGCCAGTTCAATCCCAGGTCAGGGCACACACAGGAACAGGTTGATGTTTCTTTCTCTTTCTCTCCCCCCGCCCCCACTTCCTTTCTCATTAGAATGAATTGTTAAAAAACAGTTTGCCCACAGAAAAACAAGAAGAAATACATTGATTTCTCTCCAAACATCATGTAAGTGAAATATTTAAAGTATTGAAAGAAAAACAAAACATCTAACTAGAAAAATCTTAGCCAAAAAATTATATTTTAAAAACAAAACAAAACAAAAAAAGGACAAAATTGAGGGGATCTGTTGTCACCAGTAGACCTGGCGTGCAAGTTAAGTTCTTTAGAGAGAACGATAGGTCATAAACTTGATATACATAAAGAAAGGAATAATGTTAGAGAAGGACTAAAGAAAGTAAAATCTTTAATTTTTTTTTCCAAAGTGAGAAGCAGGGAGACAGAAAGACAGACTCCCACATGTGCCCGACCAGGATCCACCCAGCATGCCCACTAGGGGTCGACGCTCTGCCCATCTGGGGCATTGCTCCATTGCAACTGGAGCCATTCTAGCACCTGAGTTGGAGGCCACAGAGCCATCCTCAGCACCTGGGCCATCTTTGTTCCAATGGAGTCTTGGCTGCAGGAAGGAAAGAGAGAGGGGGGGGGGGTGGAAAAGCAGATGGGCACTTCTCCTGTGTGCCCTGACTGGGAATAGAACCTGGACATCCACATGCCGGGCCAACACTCTACCACTGCACCAGCCAGCCAGGGCCTATTTTCTTATTCTTTTTTTATTTTTTTAATTTTATTTTTTACAGGGACAGAGAGAGAGTCAGAGAGGGATAGATAGGGACACACAGACAGGAACGGAGAGAGGTGAGAAGCATCAATCATTAGTTTTTCGTTGCCATTGCAACACCTTAGTTGTTCATTGATTGCTCTCTCACATGTGCCTTGACCGTGGGCCTTCAGTGGACCGAGCCAGCGACCTTGGGTCCAAGCTG
Organism: Rhynchonycteris naso; assembly: GCA_037038555.1. Taxonomy (NCBI): domain Eukaryota; kingdom Metazoa; phylum Chordata; class Mammalia; order Chiroptera; family Emballonuridae; genus Rhynchonycteris; species Rhynchonycteris naso. The sequence goes on from CM072996.1 coordinate 19,774,408, forward strand.
GCGAGCTTTTGCTCAAGCCAGATGGGCCCGCGCTCCAGCTGGCAAGCTCGGGGTCTCGAACATGGCTCCTTCCGCATCCCAGTCCAACGCTCTATACACTGCGCCACCGCCTGGTCAGGCTATTTTCTTATTCTTAATTCACCTAATATATATAGGTTTGCTCAGAATAGTAACAATAGTATACTGAATGATTATAGCTTATAAGCAAGTGAAATGAATGATAACAACGTTAAAAAGGATGAGGGGGAGCAATTGGGAGTAGAACCCTGTCATAAGGTACCTGCACTGCTTGTGAAGCAGTAAACTGTTATTTGTAAACAGAGTTAGATTAATTGTAAATGTATACTGTGAAATCTAGGGCAAGCACTAAAAATTTATTTTAAAGAATTGAAAGGGGGGTGTCGAAAGGAACAAGGGGGTGGGAGGAGATATATTTTGTGGGACACTTGAATTTATGTAAACACAATAAATTAAAATCAATAAAAATTTTAAAAAACGAATCGAGATGTTATATTAGGGAAGAAACTGAGCTACCTCAAATGCTCAATTAAAACCAGAGAAAAGAGAATAAAAAGTGGAAGACAAAAATAAAAAGGAACCAGGACAAAAAACAAACAAACACCAGTTCCAAATATGGTATATATTAATACACCTATGCATCATGTTAAATGCGAATGGTGTCTGACCTGTGGTGGCGCAGTGGATAAAGCCTTGACCTGAAATGCTGAGGTCACTGGTTTAAAATCCTGGGCTTGCCGGTCAAGACACATATGAAAAGCAACTACTATGAGCTGATGTTTCCCACACCCTCCTCCATCCTCTATTCTCTTTCTCTCTCTCTCCCCCTAAAATCAATAAATTAAAAAATGTGAATGGTTCACATACACCAATCAAAAGACAGACTTTGACTTTGCCCTGGCTGGGTAATTGAGTTGGTTGGAGTATCATCCTGAGACGCCAAGGTTATGGGTTTGATCCCCAATCAGGGCACATACAAGAATCAACCAATGATGGCATGAATAAGTAGAGGAAGTTGATATTTTTCTCTCTGTCTTTTGTCTCTCCCTTCCTCTCTCTCTAAAAAAGCAATTGATAAAAAAAGAATCAACCAGCCCTGGCCGGTTGGCTCAGTGGTAGAGCATTGGCCCAGCATGTGGATGTCCCGGGTTTGATTCCCAGTCAGGAAACACAGGGGGAGTGCCCATCTGCTTCTCCACCCTTCCCCCTCTACTTTCTCTCTCTCTCTTTTTCCCTTCAGCAGGCAAAGCTCCATTGGAGCAAAGTTGGCCCAGGTGCTGAGGATGGCTCTGTGGCCTTTGCCTCAGAGGCTAGAATGGCTCTGGTTGCAATGGAGCAACACCCCAGATGAGCAGAGCATTGCCCCCTAGTGGGCATGATGGGTGGATTCCGGTAGGGCACACGCAGGAGTCTGTCTCTCTTGCCTCCCTGCTTCTCACTTCAGAAAAATTAAAGAAATAAAATGAAAAATCAACCAATAAATGCATTGAGTAGAACAACAAATCAATGCTTCTCTCTTTCTCTCCCTCTCCCACTCCTTTCTCCCTCTAAAATCAATCAATAAAAATTTTTGAGGCCTCAGCCAGTGGGTTTACTGGCTAGAATGTCAGCCTGGCATATGGACATTCCAGGTTCAATCCCCAGTCAGGGCACACATGAGAAGCGACCATCTGCTTCTCTTCCCCTCCCTCTCTCCTTTCTCTCTCTCTTCCCCTCTGGCAGCCAGTGGCTTGGTTCATCTAAGTTTATCGACCTCAGGCATTGAGGATAGCTCAGTTGATTCAAGTATCAGCCCCAGACAGGGGCTGCCAGGTAGATCCCAGTCGGGGCACACACAGGAGTCTATATCCCCTCCTCTCACTTAAATTAATTAATTAATTAAATTTATTTCCAGAGTGGGTTAAAAAAAACACAAGATAGAACTACATATTGTGTACAGAACCTCTATTTAAAATATCAAGACAGATATATATAGATTAAAAGTAAACAGATAAAGAAAGACATATCATACTAATACTAATTAAAAATCTAATTAACCAATGTCACACCAATAAAAATAATAAAATTTAAAAAAGAAATCTAGAGTAGCTAAATTTAATTTCACACAAGGCAGAAAGCAGAGCAAGAAAAATTGTCAGGGATAAAGAAGGCATTACATGATGGCAAAGGGGTCAATTCTCCAAAACATAAGAATCTTTATTATGCATTCTCCTAACAACACAGCATCAAACTATGTGAGGCAAAAACTGATAAAACTGCGAGAAAAAATGGACAAACCCACTGTCAATATTCTCTACCAATAACTGACAGATCCAACAAGCAGAAAATCAGTACGGATATAGTTAAACTGAACAGCACCATCAATCAACTGGATCTAATTGACCTTCATAGAGTGCTTCATAGAACAACAGCAGAATACACACTCTTCTCAAGCTCACTTGGTATACAAACGGGGAGAGAGCACATTTTAGGCCATAACACACACCTTAGCAAGACCTAAAGAAGAGAACAGAAGCCACACAAAATATGTCTTAGACTACATGGATTCAACTAGAAATAAATAACAAAAAACTGGTTAAATTTTTAAATATTTACTAGAAATTCCAAAATATTTGGAGATTAAACTACATACTTCTAAACAACACAAGTCAAAGCAGAAGTCTAATAAGAAATTTACAAATATTTTAAACTAAATGAAAATGAAAACACAATTATCAAAATTTGTGAAAGTAGCAAATACAGTGCTTAGAAGAAATTTAAGAAACTACATAAAAAAAATCTAAAATCAATAATCTATGCATTCATCTTAGGAAACTAGAGAAAGAAGAACAATATAAACTTAAAGCAATCAGCAGAAAAGAAATAATAAAAAATTAGGGCAGAAATCAATGAAATTGCAAACTGGAAATCAGTAGAGAAAATTAATGAAACCAAAAACTCATTATTTGAAAAGATCAATAAAATTTAATAAACCTCTAGACAGGCTAACCAAGACAAAAATAAAACACAAATAATTACTAATATTAGCATTCAAAAAATGGCCATCATTACTGATCCCATGGACATTAAAAAAATAATAAAGGAATATTATAAACAAGTCATAGGCTACAAATTTGATTACTTTGATGAAACAGACCAATTCCATGACAGGTACAATCTACCAAAATTCACACAAGGATAAACAGATAACCTAAATATTATGCATATACACACATAGGGACAGCCAAAGTAGGTTTATAGTTGTGAGTACCCAAAACACAGTTTATTCTTGCATTATTATTTATTAATTATTCTATTATTTTTATTACAACTGTGAGCCTACTTTTACTCACCCCTGAATATATATGAAACCATATCAATAATTAATTACCTTTCAAAAATGAAAGCACCAGGCCCAGATGGTTTCAGTGGTAAATTCTAACAAGCACTTAAATGACACCAATTTGCTATAATCTCTTCCAGGAAACAGAAACAGAGAGGACACTTCCTAACTTGTTATATGAGGCCAGCATTACTTTAATACCAAAACCTGATAAACACATTACAAGAAAGGGAAACCACAAACCAGTATCTCCCCTGAACACTGATGCATAAATCATCAACAATATATTAGCAAATTGAATAATATATAAAAAGAAGTATACACCACAACTGAATACAATTTATTCCAGGTATGCAAGGCTGGCTTAACATTCAAAAATGAATTCATAAGAAGAAAAATCACATTATCATATCAATAGATATGCATCTGACAAGATCCAACACCCATTCATGATTTAAAAAAAAAACACTTAGAAAACAGAATAGAGGGGAACTTTCTCAATAAAGAGTATGTACAAAAAACCTACAAGTTACCATCACACTTAATGGTGAAAAACTGGACACATGTCCCCTAAAATAGGGAGCAAGGGTGTCCCCTTCTCACCACTCCTATTCAATCATACTGGAAATCCTAACTAATGCAATAAGACAAGACAAGGAAATAAAAGATATGTAGATTAGGAAGAAATAAAACTCTCTTTATTCACAGATAACATGACCATACATGTACAAAATCCCAAAGAACCAATTTTTTTAAAACATTTTTATTTATTCATTTTAGAGAGGAGAGAGAGAGAGAGAGAAAGGGGGGAGGAGCAGTAAGCATCAACTCCCATATGTGCCTTGACCAGACAAGTGCAGGGTTTTGAACCGGCAAGCTCAGCATTCCAGGTCGACGCTTTATTCACTGCGCCACCACAGGTCAGGCCCAAAGAACCAATTTTTAAACCGGACCCAATAGTGATTTTAGGAAGGTGGCAGGATTGCTTTCACAGAGCAAAAATGAGTAACTGGAATTTGAAATTAACACAATACCACTTATAGTAACACTACAAAAACTAGAATTACTTAAGATAAATTTAACCAAATACGTACAGAATATACAAAAATAATACAAAACTCTAATGAAACAAATTAAAGATCTAAATAAACGAAGAGGTATTTCATATTCATGGAAGGAAGACTCAATACTGTTAAGATGTCACTTCTTAACCAAGTGTATCTACAGACTCAACAAAACTCCAATCAAAATCCTAGGAAGTTATTTTATGGATATTGATGATATGATGCTATAGGTCACAGGGGTCCCCAAACTTTTTACACAAAGGGCCAGTTCACTGTCCCTCAGACCATTGGAGGGCCGCCACATACAGTACTCCATATACTGACCACCAATTAAAGAGGTGCCCCTTCCGGAAGTGCGGCGGGGGCCGGATAAATGGCCTCAGGTGGCTGCAATTTGGCCCACGGGCCATAGTTTGGGGACCTCTGCATAGGATATATGGAAAAACAAAAGACAGAGAGTAGCCAGCACCGTATTGAAGAACAAAAAAATCAGAAAACTTACACTACCTGCCAACTTTGAGACTTACTGTAAAGCTACAGTAATCAAGGCAGTGGTGCTGGTGAAAGAGGAACCAAACAGAACAGAATAGAGAGCTCAGAAAAGACCCACACAAGTACAGTCAACTGATCTTTGAAAAACTTCAACAGAGAAAACGATAGTCTTTTCAACAACTGGTGCTAGAAATAGAAATCCACATGCAAACAGAAACAAAAACAAAACAAACACCGTCTCAGACATGTCCTTGTTGCCCAGCGCACACAGACAGCAAGCACCACCACTTTCTTTGGGCAGTGTATGTCAGCTCCCTTGGCAGCTGCCAACTTTTCCTCCCTCTTCCCATCCCGCTGGTTTCATGCCCAACCCACTCCCGAGTCAGGTCAAAACATTCAGAGCCTGTGGCAACTTCCACATCAATTTCAGTTCTTTCCTCAGTCCCATTTCATCCCCAATTTATTCCTCTCTTTTTGTCAACATAAATTGCCTCCTGGAGAGATGGTACCTGTTGGACCCTGATTTCTCCCCAGCACTGTGCACATAGTAGACACTCAGTAAACACTTACAAAATGCATAAGCTTCTAGGTTATGTACATGTCCTATGTCTACTGAGTATGTACATCAATACATCAAATACCAGAGTGCTCATTTCTGGGTGGGAAGGTTATGGGCAGCTTTGATTTTTTATTCCTTTTTTTTTGGCTCATCTGAAGTTTTTAACTGTTCAACAGTGAACGTGTAAGACCTTGGATAATAAAAATAATAATAGAAGCAAAAAGGGGGGGGGCAAGAAATTACAACATAAGAAAGGCCAGCTTTATACAAAGGAAACATCAGACATGATGATTCACTATATAGAAGGCACTTTTGGCTTTGTAAAAAAGCTTTGTCATAAAAACCTTTTATGCGGGAGCAGTCCTAAAAAGGGGGAGGACTTGATTTGTGGGAAACATTTCAGGATGGTGTGAAATTCAGAAAGTCCTGTTTCCAGGGGAGAATGAAGAGTGGTCCTTCTTCTTCTTTCCAGTGGGGCATCGTTTCCTTCTCTTCTCACGGGAGATCACAGCACATTCCCAATTCTGTCCGTTCTCAGCTCCCCGACTCCTGACCCCATCAACCGCTAGGGTTTCTCCTTCAGAAGCAGGTATTCTGTGATTCCGAATAAAAACAGGCTGGATTCTCAGTTGCTATAACCAGGAAGGAGCCTTCGATGAACTGGATGAAGACTCAAGGAAGAAGTTCTCTGGCTCTCTGGCCTCAGAGTGGACTCTGGGGGCATTATACTGACCAGATCTGACAGATGAGGGAACAAATCAGAGAAGATAAGTAATTTACCTACTGTCACCCAGTTACTAAGTGGAAGAAACAGACTCAGAACACCCAACCCTCATCTGACAGATGCGAAAGCTTCATGATAAATGAAGCTTTGTGTATGTTCAAATTAACTTTTTAAAAAATGTCAAAGAAATTGAGTGCCTGATCTGTGCCCAGTTCTGAACCAAGACCAGAAAGGGAGAGCTACCATCTCTGCCCTGGTGGAGTGTGCATGCTAGCAAGGGAAACCCATCACACAATTCCTAATGACAAACAACTCCTTAGTAGCATTGCACTGACTTCCGCCTATGAAATGCAAACATATGATGAAGCAAAACTACAACTGGCCAAGTGGCACACTAGAGAAACCTCCACTGATAAATCCCATTAATACTACTACAAACTGTCGCTGTGTGTGGCTCTTCCCAGGTGCCAGGAACTGTGCTTAGCACTTAATGGATATGAACAGCCAATGACCACCCTATGGTGTGAGCTCATTCATCCCCACTTTACAGGCAAGTAGACTGAGACTCTGAAAAAAAGTAAAAAATCAAAACCTACTACAGTATCTTCTTATAGTACCTCCCCCAGCACTACAGAGAACTGCCCCTGGCATGAGCTATACCCTGCAGGAACCCCCCCCCCAGGGACTCCACCCCCACCCCCGCCAAAACACATACAGAGAGAAATCCATCTAGGAAGGCTCTGGGCATCTCTTGAGGCAAAATTCTCAGACCAAGGCGGTGACTTCTGCATCCTCACGGCACCTGATTGAGCCAGGCCTGTCAGAACCAGGGTACAAAGGCCTGAGAGAGGAGGACCCATGGGTACCTGGAAGCTCTTCCAACAGAAATTCTTCATTCTGGACCTAGAGCTGCAGAGGCCCTGATGGCCAGGGCTCCACCTGCTCCCCAACTCCAACCAGATGTCAGGCCCCAGCCCAGTCCAGCATCCTTACTCAGGTCACAGTGATACAGGGCGGCTGGGGTGATGGGAAGGCTCTGGGCCAGCTCTGCCATGGACTGACTTAAAACACTGAGCAGTGCCCTTCCCATGCTGCAAAGTCAAGCACAGGGCTCCACCCTGGCTCTGCTACATTTTAGTGGAATAACTTCTGAGCCTCAATTTCCTCATCCGTTAAATGGAGATGGTGACAGCACCTTCTTCCCCAGATTGGTCCTCAGGATGAAATATACATCATGTATGAACAAGGGTGCCTCCTACAGAGCCTGGATTTCCACCATTAGAGCACTCACATAGTATTGTATTGCCTGTTGCATTATCTTGAACCCCACAGGGCAGGCAGGGGGCCTGCTGTCCAGTCCAGCCCAGTGCCTAGAATAGTGCCTGGCATACTGAAGGCACTCAATAAATATTTCTCAGATGAATGAAGAAATGATCAAAAAGAAAACTAGAATAGACCCCTTTCCTGCTCTGCTCTGAGCCACCTTAGCCTGGAGAGGGGTAGATACGCTGAGAGCTAAGCTGGGGGTATACCAGGCTGGGCGAATGTTTGGCTATACCCCCAGGTTAAGAAAAAGGGCCCCCAGCATCCCTAACTAAAGACTAAAGAAGGCTTGTTGTCCTCTTAACATCTGTTGGAATTTCTCCACACCCTTGCCCCAGTATCACATAGTAAGTGTTCAATAAATACTGGTTCAAGGCAAGCTCACAGTGCCTTTTCCCTCCCGCGTCACCTGCTCCTCCTGCATCTCCCTCAACTGCATTAAACTTGGGCTTCTGTGCTCGCTTCGGCAGCACATATACTAAACTTGGGCTGCTGCCCCCAACTCAGGAGAGCCAGGAGTTGGCAGCTGGTGCTCAGGTATCCCCCACAGCTCCCCCTCCCCCCGGTACTGGGATATTTTTTTAAATGTCCGTGATTTCCAGACTTCTCAGCGCTATGAAGAGACAGTCACTTCCCTTTTTCTGGGTTTCAGCTTCTCTGTCTGCAAACAGGGACAACCATCCTTGCCTGGCCTCCTTCCCAGGACCACCATGCAGATATCAGGAAGAATGCAGACGTTCAGGGGCTCCAGAAACCTGAACTTCTAGATCAAGGCAGTATCAGCATCCTTAACTCCTCCTGGAGAAGGTTCTAAGTTGCGAAGGGCCAGCGCCGTTCTCAGAGGACACCAGTCACAATGGCCCAGAGCCAGCCAGGCCTCTCCTGACCATGAAAAGGCTACCACTTGCCAAGCTTGTTCCTGGCATAGAAGTCCACCAGAATGGGTGACAAGAAAGCCTAGCAGCCAGTTTTCCTCTTAGGGGCATGCGCGCGCGCGCACACACACAGACACACACACACACACACACACAATTGAACTCATAAATAAAAATCTGATTATCACAGGCTTTTCCAAAACCAATGTGACTGAGTTTTAATCTTTTATAAAGAAAAACTCATAAAATATTCAAGCGAGGTCTGTGCATCTCAGGAGACTAGAATTAGCTCTGGGCAGCCCCCAGATACAGACACACCGGGTGGGGAGGGGCAGGAACCGTGCCATCGACCACTGGAGTATCTTGCCCGTGGTAGCTGGTGTTTAGCGAGTCATTAGCAGCGAGCAGGTCCGGGCTCTGCCAGCCACAGCGAACTATCCAGCTAGCCTGCTCCCCTTGGCTGTGCTCCATGCTCCTGGCTCTTTCTGCTCTACAAGAACTGAGACGCCCTGGGCTGCTTTTCAGACTGTGCAGGGCTGCTGAGAGTGGGCTGAAAGAGACCAGAGGAGTCTGGTCAGCCCCTACCCTAAGGCGCAAGGAGAGAGAAGAGGAAAAAGACGCCCCTTTTCCAACTCAACTCAGAAATTCAGGCTTACCAGGAGGGGGCTACTAAAGTATGTACTGCAGCCTCTGTACCCTGGCCTACTCAGTCTCCCCTTCTAGGATTCATTCACTCACTCATTCACCCAGAAATTATTTGCTGTGACCCTACAGATGCACAGAAGACAGAGGAGCCTGCACAAAGGGGAGGCCACTGGCCAAATCTGGAATAATTTGAGCAGTGAGAGTAATGTTTTATAATCCATTAATCCATGTCCATTCAGACACCTGGAGTCCACAGTGATGTAAATAAGTGAATGAGTGAATAAATAAATGGAGAGGAAGTAGAGCTCATTCTACGGTAGATGTCAAATTAATAAATGTAGGAGGAATAATGGAAACAGGAAATATCTATTTGAAAACAACACAATAATAACTGTTGCAGGCAAGAATGGATGCTAAAATTACTGGACAAAAAAGTATGAAGAGGGAAAAAAGATATCAGCCTAGTCACAAAGTACCTCCCAAAAAGTACTTATTAATATGAAGAGTAAGAGAGTAAGTAGCTTTGCAGAGAACTTGACAGGTACCACATTCACAAAGTTCAAAGTTCACATCACCAGTGAGAAATCCTATCAACACCCTGTACCTCCCGCTATGATGCAATAAGAAGGGACAGCATCATTTCTGGGGTCCTACTGCCAGAATGCGTAAGTCGAACCACTGATACAGCTAATATCCAACAAACCCCAGAGGAGTAGTCTACAAAATAACCAGTTGGGACTCTTCACAGGGGTCAAGGGCACAGAATTCAAAGAAAGGCCTAGGATCTGTCCCAGACTGTCGGAGGCTAAGGAGATTCCAAATGCAATATGAAATCTTGGACCCAAAAAGGCCGTTAGTGGGACCACTGGTGAAATCTGAATAAGGTTTGTAGATGAGTTCATAGTATTGCATTACTATTAATTTCCTGCATTAACATTAGCTTCGTAATATAATTGGTGCATGATACTATGATTATGTAAATAAGGCGCTAACATTTGAGGAAGCTAGGTGAAGTAAGTGTATATGGAAACTCTGTACTATTTTTGCAAATTTTTATAAGTCTGAAATGCTTTCAAAATGAAAAGTTGGAACAGAGTAATGCTTCTCTGGTTGGGCACCAGACAAAGGTGCTGGCTCGCGAAAACGGGCCGTCTAGTATGAAAGATGCTCATCCTGCAACACAACAATCACAGTCAGGGAGGCAAGACCCTCTCCTGTTGAGAGGAACCGAGAGAACAGCAGTTCTCACCTCCTAGTCATCTACCCGGGGGCACCTGCCAGCTGCACACGTCATATTCTCAACGATCACATGCATATTTGGTGCAATATCATGATTCCCATTCATCAAATCATGTCCCTGCTTCATCACTGGGGGTCGATTTTCAGGTTACTGTACAGTTCCTATCCACAACTAAACAACAGAGGACATCTCCTAACTGCAGGAGTACAACAAATCGAATTCAGTGTTAAGCTTTTTTTCTATACATTTTGTGCTGGGACCTGTTACTTCCTACCTGCAACTGAGCTCTTCATCAGTACCATGAAGGAAGAGACAACAAACTAACTCTAGCAGATAGGCGTGCAATCACCTAGTCCTGCCCATGTGGTCAGCTACTTGGTTTTCTGGGTCTGGCTCAACCTGGGATTTTTTATTACAGTCATATAACATGGTCATATTTTCCGCCCATAAAATTGTCCCTGGGTCATACAATGGAACCAAATTGATCAATATTTCACAGTGCTGTTACAAAAAATAGCTTTCTGGTGTCCTCATGCTTCCCCCCAAAGCCACAATACCCAGACACACACACACACACACACACACACAAGAACAGCCCATCTTCATCAGTAAAAGGCAGTAATATCTCCCCATAATAATGCCATTAAGATAAACGTAATATATATCCACTAAGTACCTTCATTCACTCACTCAACAAACAGTTAATATACATTTACTACCTCAGGCCTTTGCTGGGAATTGAGGACAATGGTGAAAGAGACAGACACAGACTGTGACCTCATGCGGCTTAAGGTCTACTCATGCTCATTTTCTTGGTGAGCAAAATTCTCCACCTTGTTTTCAGGGTCCTCCACAAGGACATCTAGTATCTGTTCATCTGTCCATCTATCTACCTCCCTCTATCCTTCTCTTCCTCCTCCTCACACCCCACACTCCTCCATCCCACCACTCCCCAAATACTCTGTTCAAATAGACCACCTGCTATTTTCATCCTCCCTCAGAAGGTATTTTAAACACCCTGAAATACCACTTGCATATAACACGTCCCCCAATAAGAATCTTTCTACCTCTTCATTAGAGCCTAGGATGTATGTCCTCTCCTTTCCCCACAGCCTATCTCAGTATTAATCACACCACAAGGTCACACGTCTCCTCTGGCAGTTCCTATCAACACCCTGTACCTCCCTGCATAAAGACCCTGGCAGGTGTCTTTATGACCCCCACCCCAAGCCCCCTCTGTCCCCCAGTACACCCCTCGGCATCCCCAAAGCTAAAAAGGGGCCAACAGCCTGACTTCTTAGGAGCTTACCTCACCCTCTGTCCTGTCTCTCTGAAAACAGAAGCTCAATGGCAAGGACTGTGACCACCGTTTCAAAATCCCCGTCCATCCCAGAAGCCCTGGGGGACACGTGGCTGGGGGCTGAAAAGCCCCCTCGAGGCAGAGCACTGCATGACGGCCACTGTGGTGGGCAGCAAGCTACAGGGAGGCACTTTTTGTCAACACCAACTCCAGCTTCTTGCACAGAGCCTGGTGCACAGTAGGCCACCAGTTAGTAGTGGTCAGTTGTTGCTGAAACTGTTGATCCTTGAAAGTTTTGTTGAACAAGACAAGACGCGCCTCAGTGGTTAGTGGAGAAGAAACAAGCAATTACATGCTGTGCTCTTCAACACTGGGGAAAATTTTCTTAGAAAGGCAGAGGTATGGATTTCAATGGGCCTGGGGCCCTACAGGTAACTCCCACAAGTAAGCCAGACTGGGGTCCAGAGTGGGGAAGATAAGGAGATGGAGCCCACCCACTCCTGCTGACCGTTGCCGGTGGAAACGCATGGCCACCACTGCCCAGGCGTCCAGGCTGTCAAAACAAGTGGGAAATCTGAATTTTTTAAAGAGAGGCAACTAAGTCAGCTATTGTGGCCAGAGTGTAATCTCTGTGCAAACCCTTCTCCCTCCTCCACCCAGCCTCCCTATCTTGTTTACACCAGTTTTCAACAGAAAAAGGTGTTTTTATAATTAGCACAGTGTTTATATTCCAATGAGAGCCTTCAGAGGGCTTAAAAATAGATCTGAGTCTTACACACTTCAGAATTCTTCCCCTAAAGATCTTGTTTACGCTAGCATTTTCCTTGGCAACCCTTCTTTTGCAAAGGTCAGCTGCAGTTCACGAAGTCTTAAACTGGCAGCTCCAAATTATTGGGATTTTGTAGCGCAAGCTCGGGCAGCTTCCAACCCCCCACCAACAGCACGTCCTACTGATAACTGCTCGCAAAGGGAACCCAGAGAAGAGCCTATTCCCGATCTTGAAGGCTGGGCAACTGGAGGGCTCTGGGACCCTAGAACAGACAGGGACTCTGGTTTAAGAAAAGTCAAAGTAGGGGGTGGGTGTAGACACCACCTTGCTAAGTGCAGGTTTTCCCAATTCACTGAATGGGTGTTCTCAGGACAAAAAGAACCAGAGAAACTGCCACCTAAAGAAACGGCTCTCTCCCAGGGTAATGTTTTAAGTGTTTAATAAGTCGCTTCACCTCAGCCAGCAGGTCATTCAACAAAAGGTGTGCTTGGAGTGGGGAAGTGTATGGCTGGGCTGTGGGAAGCTGAGTAAACAAAGTTAATCTCCCTTCTTTACTGCAGGACTTTTCGGAGCCTTCAAAGGTCCAGTGGCAGAGCACGCTCCATTCACAAGTTTAGCTGGCCCTAAACTCTTCCTCCCCTTCTCCTTCTCTCCCTACGGACCACCCAGGGAGCACGCTGCCCACACTGACTTTCAGGGATGAGGGGAACAAACTCCAACCCCTAGAACTGGGAGGGGAATGGACTTGCTCAAGATCCACAGCTGCATAATTCATGACCGAGGCTACCCTCGGACCCAGGACCATGGCCACCCTTCCTCAACACCGGCACTGCCTGGCTTACTGTTTATATGGCTGGACAAGATGTAATCTGACAGAAGATAAGAGAGTCACTCTAGTGTCCAAGCACCAGGGAGCAATTTCCAAATTCCCAGCCGCTCTTTTACAAACTGCTCAAAAAGCAGAGACCAGCAGCCAGGCCCAGCGTTGCAGGCCTGGTGAAACCATCAGCCAACTCCTCTTTCTGGTTCCTCCTGTCTGGACAGTGACAAGAGGAAGAGAACACTGGTGTTTTCTTTCCCATGACTGCAATGTTGCATGCTGTAGAGTTTGGCCAGGGAGTCGCAGCTTTAAACACATCTGAGGAAGAAAGCAGTCAGCCTCGAGGACTTGTAGAGATGGCAGCCCTGAGTCAAGTTTCAACTCTACCACCTGCTAATGCGTAGGCTGCTTTGCCCCTGGGAGCCTCAGTATCCTCACCCTTCAGAGTGGAGGTTGCCACGCCCCGCTGGGAGGAGGTACTGTACTGAATAAAACGCTACAAGCAGTTCCATAGCTGTTAGAGGACCCGCACAGGTGTTAGGTGCAACCCAGCCTGCTCACTCCCCTCTCCAGAGCTGGCACTGCCCCTTTGGGTCAGCTGTCCTTACAGCCACCCCTGGAAACTGACCAGATGGACTTGTGGTGAAGGCGGGGCAGAGACCGGCCAGTGCATCTGGAGTGACAGCTGCCTCTGGCCATAAGGGACGGAAAGTCCTAACAACTCTGGTGCCAAAGGGGTGGGTGCTCAAAAGCCAGTCCATCACTTAACTGTACAGGCGGGGAAACCGAGGCCCAGGGGAGGTGGGATCTGCCTCGGCACACACACCAGGTTGGTGGGGGCAGCAAACAGGGCCTCCGACACCCCCCCTTTAGGGCACCCCACTACGGGGGGAAGGACTCGAGGAAGGTGATGCGGCGTCCCCAAACCCTCATCACGTTCCACTGATTTTTTAATAGACTTTAACAATTTACTGACACCAGTGGAGCTTATAAAGTAGTTTAATTGAATTAATTAGCAGTCATGACTTACTCCCGAGTTCCCCCTTTGGCTCCGGGGAGGCTGTGCCAGCCGCCTGCTTAACCCCTTGCGTCCTAGAAAGGCTGTCTGTCACTCACTCTCACTTAAAACAATTCATCAAGGTCTTCACCAGTTTCTTTGTGAAACTAGCTAGCTCTTACCCTGGCCCCACCTGTATCACAGTGCCCATCCCAGTCTGTCCCCGCCGTCTGCCTGCCCCCAGTGGCTGCAATCCCATCCTAGTAACACTCTGATGGTGTAAATATAGTAAATGAATGAAGCCGTTTCCTGCAGGTTCCCCCAGGTGACAGGGACAGCAAGGGGAGGAAGTCAATGCCCCAGCACACGAGCCAACCGCTGGCCTGGACTGGAAAATGGTTACCCATCCTCCACTGCCCCATCTCCACAGCCTCAGAGGAGAAGCGGGTCGTGCACGACCCTGCAGCATCAGCACACCTGGACCCTGGTGCGAAGGCTCCTGAGCATCACGCGTACTCACTGAGTCAGAACCTCTGGGGAGAGGCCCAGAGAGCTGTTCTCACAACTAGCCCTCTCTAGGGGATACTCACACACACTAAAGTTAGAGAAGAAGGGGTCTGGGTGATCACTAACATTCCTTCCAGACGGAAAGTCTGGGAAACAATCCAAAACATGAAAACCAATTCACTTACAAGATACTCTTCACAGTATTCTATATAACAGGGGAAACCGGAAGGGGCAGCTCATCCCCCCAAAAGGGCACCCGGTGGGTATAAACTAGGGTACAGCCACTTCACAGGACAACATATGGCCAAAGCCACAGGGCTTACAGAAAACTGGGAAACCCTAATTATATGATTGAGTTGTATTTTTTTTAAGCAGGAGAAAAATTTTATCTATTGCACATATTGATTAAAAATAATAATAATAATGAAAAGGAAAACAATCCAAATGTCAAAGGTATAAATGCATCTGGAGGGATCAACAGGTGACTTTCTTCCTCAGACTCTTCTGAGTTTTCTAACTTTTTCTATGAAGAGCACATGCTACTTTTTATAATAAATTAAACCAAACTGTTTTAAACAAAGATTCTGAGAAGATATCAATTAGCAGAAAGTTCTAGCCCTGGCCAGTTTGCTCAGAAGTAGAGTATTGGCCCGATGTGTGGATGTCCCGGGTTCGGTTCCCATTCAGGGCACACAGGAGAAGCGACCATCTGCTTCTCCACCTTTCCCCTTCTACCCCCTCCCCCCTCTCTCTCCTTCCTGCAGCCATGGCTCAATTGGTTTGAGCACACTGGCCCTAGCCACTGAGGATGGCTCTCTGGAGCCTCTGCCTCAGGAACTAAAAATAGCTCAGTTGCAAGCATGGCTCCAGATGGGGGTTGCCAGGTAGATCCCAGTCAGGGCGTATGTGGGAGTCTATCTTCCCTCCTCTCACTTGGAAAAGAAGAAAGCAGAAAGTTCTATACTAACTTGGAATTCACTCACCATTTGGGCTTATCACTCACTCGCTGACCCTGCACACAGTAGGTGTGGAGGGAGAGATAGATGGATGGATGGACGAATGGATGAAACTGATTTCTCCTCTGGCATTTCATTAGATGAGTTATTTAAGTAAAAACATAATGGTGGCCTGACCTGTGGTGGTGCAGTGGATAAAGCGTCGACCTGGGAACACTGAGGTCACCAGTTCAAAACCCTGCACTGGTCTGGTCAAGGCACATATGGGAGTTGATGCTTCCAGCTCCTCCCCCCTTTCTCTCTCTCTCTCTCTCTCTCTCTCTCTCTCTCTCTCTCTCTCTCTCTCCCCCTCACTCTGTGTCTCCTCTCTAAAATGAATAAAAAAAAAAAAAAAAAAGAACCACTGCTTTAAGGGATCCAGGAGGTCAAAACATTTCATAATAAAACTAATGTTACCTGCTTTAAAAAAAAAACATAATGGTGAGGGGGGAACCCCAAAAGACAAACAGACCCAAGACAAAGGAAAACTCACATGATGCCATAAAGCTGTCCTGAATAGCACCTACCTCACACACACGCTTTCTTCTGGACACACCTGGCTGGCAGAGACACACTCACTAAGCCAGTAATAAGTCTGTTTCCAGGAACTTTTGAGCCCCTGAAGCTGGCACTGGGCGGCAAGTTCACCCGAGACAGTGCAAGGTAAGTGGATGCGCAGGAATCAATAATTACAACGTGGAGAGCAGGAACCAGGTGAACAAACACTGGGCATGGATTAGAAGCTGGGTTAGCAGCCAGGATGGGGCTCACCCCACACTCCACACTCCACTCTTTTTGTGGGCTGGGAGGCTATCACACCAACTGCCCCAGCAGGAGGGACACAATGCAGTGCACCAAGTGTGAAGGTGGGAAGTTATGGGTGGGTCTCCGAGAGCCATCTAGTATGGCAGGGTCAAGGGCCGCATGAAGCGGGGGTGGGGCGGGGGTCACAAAGATAGGCTGGGCCAGGAGCACTGGGGGTAGGGTTTGGGATGGGAGCATCCCTCTTCCAAGCATGAGGAGCCTGGGAGAGGATGGACAGGAGGGGAAAGGGGAAGGATGGTTCCCACTCTGCGACAGCAGAGGTCCTTGATGGGGTCGGGTCACACAGCAGCGGAGGGGCGGAGCTGCGCCTCTAACCTCAGGCTCCCGACTCCCATCCCAGCTCGGACGTGACTTGGGAATGAGGATTCACTGGCTTAGGGAATAAATGGTGAATGACACACAGGGGCTTGCTGGGTGCCAGGAGGTCCTACAAGCCCCAGGGAGGAAAGCAC
Organism: Rhynchonycteris naso; assembly: GCA_037038555.1. NCBI lineage: Eukaryota > Metazoa > Chordata > Mammalia > Chiroptera > Emballonuridae > Rhynchonycteris > Rhynchonycteris naso. The sequence goes on from CM072996.1 coordinate 19,791,335, forward strand.
ACCAGCACCTGGTTCGCTGCCCACTGGGCTCTGGGGGGCCAAATTTTCCTAAATCTCAGGAAAAGTCAATCAGCAGCATAGTGTAGGACAAGGAGTGGAGCGATCATCCCAAGCCACCTGACCCTTTTCCTTCCTTGTCCCCAAATTTTGTTGTCAAGATCCATGAGACCCAGAGGGACAGGGACACAGACTTCCAAGCAAGAGCAACAAGGTCTCTCTGCATCCCAGAATAACCCTGGCTGTGGGCAGCAGCTGCTCAGGGCGAACCTTGGTCTCTCTCCCTTTAGCATCACAAAACAGCGATGTGTGAGAAGACCGCTGAGTCCAACCAGCTCCTCTCCCAACGGACACCTCAAGCTCAGAGCGGGAGAGGTCCTTGACGGGGTCACATGGCAGCGGAGGGGCAGAGCTGCGCCTCAAACCCCAGGCTCCCGACTCCCATCCCAGCTCAGATGGGCTTGGGCACGAGAGGATTCCCTCACTGGCTTAGGGAATAAATGGTGAATGACATGGGCCCGCTGGGTGCCATGAGGCCCTACAGAGCTGGATCAGAAAAAACTGAAACACAGTGATGAGGTCCCTGTCACGAGAGGGACTCAAGCAGAAGCTGGACAGATAATCACCTGGCAGGAATGATGCTTTAAGAAACTGAGCAGCAGAAAGACTGCGCATCCCATCTCTGCTGTGGTATGTTATGACTTCCCCAGTGAAGCCGACTGATAAGCCGTGTCTGATAAGACACAAGGGATGAGTCTAATCAGTGCTCTCCAAACTGGGTTCCACTCCTCTGGCCACCTCAGGAGTCACCCAGGGGGCGCGGCAGCCTGGCAGCTAAGGACCTGCCTCCTAGGTCTACTTCCCCGTCAACCTGCGGCCCACAAAACTGCTTGAATTTCTTTTAAAATCAAAACAAAGAAGCTGAACTTTTAGGTCAGAGAAAATGTTTAACGTATAATGTTAATATACTCATCTTTATACCAATCCAGTCATAAAACATAACTTTCACTATTTTTTCTGGAGGAAGGAGCCCACAAAACCCAAAGTGCCTCAGGACCCACGAGAGTCACAAATGTGGTCCTCCCTCCCCGATTTCAAAAATCATTTTTATCTAACCTACTTGGCTCCCATGGTTAGAGTTCATCTGTGGAAGGCTTCTTTGGCTAAAACAATGTTTGAAATCTTGTGAATAAAAATAATGTTTTTCTGGACTTATGAACAAATGAAATCTGACGCTGATGAGTCACTGAGCTTTCCCAAGCCGAAGGCCCCATTCCTGACACAGCTGTGCCTCCCTGTTCTCAGGGCCAGTCCTGATGTGTCACGGGCTTTGGGGGTTAGTGTTCCCTAGGAAGAAATGTAGACACACTCTGCGTTACCCTTTCTTTTCACGATATTTCCAGGGTGTGTCTTGAGACACAGAAAGTGCTAGATGGAACAGAATAATGCTGACCTTTTCAGAAAGGGACCTCACACCCTTCAGACTGGCTCCCCAGCTCACACAGTGATCCCTCCTTATTCTGAAAGAAGCAGTTCAAATCTGAAGGAGGGAAATCCTCAAAACTGGATAAACAAGAGTCCTATCAGGAGACAGGAAAAACTCAGCAGACTCAGAGAGTCACCTTTGTGGGGCCCACAGGCTGCAGTGTGTGACAGCAAGGCCGGCCGAGGCATCTGTTAAAATCTCAGATTCACGACCTCGCACCCCCCAAGATTCAGAAACGGCAGGTTTGAGGATGGGGTTGGCGTCCACTGGCTGCTCTAGTGCGGGAGGTCCCGGACCACCCTCAGAAAAGTCATCTAATGATGATGAAAGGGGGTTCAGGGACTCACCAGCCTGCTGGGCCCTTGTTTCCTGGTGCCAACTGGGAGGTAAGGCTTGCCCCACCGGACCTCAGTAGCCCCAGAAGTGTAATGGCACAGCAAGGCATAGTTGAGTTCTCTCTCAGCATGTAACACACACACACAATTCCTTTGCTCTCCCAGAGCGAACCTCCCAGGAGCGGTTTACCTCCACCCCAGGGCTGAGGCACCGGGGCTCTGGTGCTGGCACCTATCTCCCCCTATCTGCTCCATGTCAATGTGGTACATTGCTAGGCCAGACTCTCCTCTGGCAAGAGGGAGCAAAAGCCAGGAAGCTTCACCTGCCCCCGGTGTTGAGAGAGAAGAGCTAATGGCCAGAACCTGGGAAAGACGGAATGCCACTGTCAAAACAAGGCCAGATGAGACAAGCCGCTCAGGGGAGCAGGCAAACAGACCTGCGAGAACCATGAACAGTGGAGCTCTAGAGTGTCCAGAGCCAGAGGGGTGTGGAAAAGTTTTGTTTCTGCCTGCTCAGCATCCCCTCATCCACACAGACTATCTCATCGTTCCAGGAATACAAGATCTAAGTCAGGGGTTGGGAACCTTTTAGGCCGAGAGAGCCATGAACACCACATATTTTAAAATGTAATTCCGTGAGAGCCATACAATGATCCGCGTACGTTACGCATTATCCAATAAAAATTTGGTGTTGTCCCGGAGGACAGATGTGATTGACTCCAGCCACCCACAATCATGAACATGAGCGGTAGGAAATGAATGGATTGTAATACATGAGAATGTTTTATATTTTTAATGTTATTATTTGTTTTATTAAAGATTTGTCTGCGAGCCAGATGCAGCCATCAAAAGAGCCGCATCTGGCTTGCGGGCCATTGGTTCCCGACCCCTGATCTAAGTGGTTTCAATGGGCTATCTCCAGGCCCCGCCTCCAGGGGGAGAATCAAATGACCCATGTCCACCCAATCAAAACAGCACTCCCTCCTGGCACTGTGATTGACCAACAGGGGTCTTTCTTGGGCCTCTGGTTGAAACTGTTGGGAAACAGGTGCTTTCTTTCCACTGGGACTACTCTAGCTTTGCTACAGCCGTTTCTGCCATCACCTGGGGAGAACTTGCTTCAAGAATAAGTCAACACAAGGAAACAAGAGCTCAGAGATGGATAGCAACATATTTCTGGTAACATGATCTAAGTCAGTGAGTGGTTCTTAACCTTTTTTGAGGTACCGAACCCACCAGTTTCATATGCGCATTCACCGAACCCTTCTTTAGTGATAAATAAAATATGATTTTTTTTCCAAATTCAAGACATAGGTATATGTTTTTTTACTGGTGCACAAAATGAGCCGTGCATGAACGTCACCTTGCTCAAAGAACAAAACCAACAAAGTGCATGAACTCACAACAAATTACCGTATTACTTTATTCTGGCCTCCGCGACAGAGGCTTCTCCGAACCCCTGAGACCGACTCATCGAACCCCTAGGGTTCGATAGAACCCAGGTTAAGAACCACTGATCTAAGTATAGGGGTCCAGCCCTAGACTTTTCAGTAGGTACTCCAATAAGTGTTCCCTTCTGGTGTAAGCAAGTTTGAGATGAGTTTCTGAGGTTTGCAACCCGAGGGGTCTCAGCTAAAATGAATGCTCTGTTGTATGCACTGGCAGATTTGGTTTCAAGCAGAAGGAACCCTGGCTTCGACCTTGAGCAGGCCACACCACCTCTCTCAATTTCCATTTCATCCCAAGCCCTTAAGGTTGAGGTGGAAAATTAAATTATATTGCAATGACTACATGAAGCACGTGCAATATTGTCGAGAACCTGTAAGTGCTCATTAGATGTCAGGAAAGAAAGTAGCGGCCTATAGGAAGACATCCCCATGGAACCCCCACTTACTAAGGAAATAATAATATTCCTTCAATGCCCAGACTGAGGATGGCTGGGCAGAGCAAAAGTACCATCAGAGACCCAAGTCAAAGGAGAAACAGCCAGGAGAGGTCCTTTCTTAATCACAATGTTTAGCATGTTCCCAGCACTTTACAGAGCTCAAAGTATCACGTCACCATGTGTCCCCCAAAAGCCACCACAACCCCTGCTATTAGAATAAGACTCTCCACAAAGTACGCAGTGGTACAGCCTTTACCAGGGTCAATTTGGTAATATTAAAATGGAGAGTCTCCAACCCCACGATGCCTCTTCCACAATGCTATCTTCCCAGAATACCCCCACAAACGCAAAATAATACAATTGAAGTGCTGCTGGCCCCTAGTCACGATGGAATAACAGGGACAAGATTTACCACCCACTTTAAAGAACTAGGAAATTGAGTAAAATATGTAAAATAATAAATTCTAGGCATTGGGCAACAGGCGGGCACGACAGTAATCCCTGAGAGGTAAAGCAAACAAGGTGGGTCCTATGATTGATTGTCCCGCTGGCCATCTGGAGGACGTCCAGGCTGTAGAAAGAGAGGGGGCACCCAGGCAGAGTTCAGAAGTCCCCCTAAGTTGAGGAGAAAGAGTTAAGAATTGTGGAGGAAAAGGAAGCAAGAATACACAGGATAGAGAAACAGAGGGAGAGAGGGGTCCAGAGAATGAGCTTTGATCTTCAGCTGCTTGCTAGTGCACGGGTCCCAACAAGCACGCACATTAGCCAACTAGACCTGGACCTTGAGCAAGAACCTCCAGAAGGAGCCCAGCACAACGCTTCCTCAGAGCTCACACAGGGCTAAGAGCAGTTCACATTCCCAACAGCCAAAGTGGAGAAATCTCATAACAGACAGCACATCAGACAGACTACCCAGAGAGTTATGCCCGAGAGAGTGGAGAAAAATTATCTCTAGACAGGGGGGCTGGAACACCATTTCTGTAAAGGGCTAGACGGTCACTATTTCAGTCTTTGTGGGTTGTTGTGTACTAAAAGCAGCCATAGACAATACACAAATGAATGAACATAGCTGTGGACCAATAAAATTGTATTTACAAAAACAGGTGGCAGGCCAGATTTGTCCCATGGCTATAATTCGCCTGCTCTATTCTCAAGGCTGCTCTGGCCCTACACAACAATGAACTGCTGCAGCAGGCAGAATAATGCCCGGCAAAGTTGTCTACATCCCAATCACCAGGCCTGTGAATATGTCAGGATACAGGCAAATGGAATTAAGTTTGCTAATCAGACGTCCTTTAGATGGGGAGATTATCCTAGATTACCTGAGTAGGCCCAATGCCAAGGTCCTTCTAAATCAACAAGGAAAGCAGAAGAGAGAGAAACAGAGAGATGGCAGCATGACAGGGACTCTGCCCAACTTTGCTGTCTTTGAAGATGGAGAAATGGGAGCCACAGGTCAAGGAATGCAGGTCATTTCTATAAGGCTGGAAAAGAAAACTATTTCTCGCCTAGAGAACACAGCCCTGCCAACACCTTGGTTTTAGCCCAGTGAGACCCATCTTGCCCTTTCAATTTCCAGAGCTATAAGAAAATAAATTTATGTGGCTTTCAGCCACTAAAATTGTGGTAACTTGTTACAGCAGCAACAGGACACTAATAACACAGCAATAACATAAAGCACAAAAATATTTAAAGAAATATTAAAACATCCAGAATTGAACAATGTGACATTCACGATGTCTGCCAATCAAAAACTACTATGCATGAAAGCAGCAGAAAAACTAATTAATAGGAAGAGACCCAGCAATGGCAATAAATAACAGGCTTTAAGGACATAAAATAGCTATCATTAACATATTCCATAAATTTGAGAATATAACCGAAAACATGAACAAGTTAGAGAAAGACACAGGAGATATAAAAAGACCCAAATCAAACTTCTATAGATGAAAAACAGAATGCCTGGGATGAAGAATAGATGAAATACTAAAGACAAGACTGATGAACTGAAAAGACAGCAACAGAAACTATTAACAATGAAACAGAGAAAAAAGATGAACCAACATCAACAGGGCATGGATGAACTGTGAAACAAGTTCCAAAGGCGTAACACATATGCAATTGGAGTCCCTGAAAAAAAGAGTGATTGTAAGGTGGGAAAGATATTTAAAGAAATAACAGCCAAAAGTTTCTAATTTGGTGTAAACTACAAACCCAGATGCTCAATGAATGCCAAGTAGAAGAAAACTACTCTCAGGTATATCACAACCAAAGAACGTATAACTAGAAATAAAGAGAACATCTAAGAAGTAGTCAAAAAATTTACTATATACAGAGGAACAAAAATAAGAATGACAGGCAATTTCTCATCAGAAACAATGAAAACAGAAGACAGTGAAACATCTTTAAAGTATTGAAAGGGAAAAAAAACCTGTCAACCTGGAATTCAATAGCTAGCAAAAGTATCTTTCAGAAATAAAGAAGTACCAAAGCTAAAGGAATTCATCACTAGCAGACCAACACCACAAGGAGTGCTAGTTCTCTGTTTATAACAGCTAGCACATTGGCAACAAGCAAAATACCCATCAGGAGGAGACTGGTTATATAAACTATGGTAGATTCTTAAAATGGAATATTGAGCATGTATTAAAATTGAAGCAGATCTATGGAGGCTAACATGGAATGACTTTGTGGCACCCCATAAAGTGAGAAAAGCCAAGCTATAAAACAATGGGGATGGTTCACATTTGTGCCTGTAAACGTACAAGAAATGACTTCGCATGAATGTTCCACTGTCACTCGTGCTTACCAACTGGAAATTGGGCTTAGGAGGGTGGCAAGCGATGTGAAGGGCCCCTTTCTATTTTTATTCTTTACCGCACTTAGTTTTGTGTCATGCGAATTCTTTCCAAAGAACATGTATTCATGTGATTTCAAGTTAAAAAAAATTTAAAAACAAAAGAAGTCACTGGCCAGGATTCAAGACAAGCCCATGAGACAGTCAACTTCTTAATTGGCCAAGCACTATTCGTGATTTACTCAATTAAGGGCATGAAAACATCCACTCCTATCGCTTCCTTCAGATATTCCCTATTTCATTCTGCCTGAAATTCCACCCCTGGGTCCACTTTACAACAAAGGTCTCGCAGAAGCCCACATGGGCACATGTAGAAGGATGTTCCCTGCAGTTTTACTCGGGGTGGGGAGAAATCAAGGCAATCTGGTTGTCCATCACGGAAAGGCAGCTGGGTAGAACATGGTAGCTGCACCCGGGACCTAGAGGTAATGTGATGGATCTCAAAAACTTGGAGCTGAGGACAAAAGTCAGAAACAGAATGAGATCTAGACACTAAAGCACTGACGTAAAAAGCTTAAACATGCGCACACACCTAAAACAGCCCACATTTTGCAAGAAGGCATCTAAACAAAAAGATGTGCCGTAAATACTATACATAGAATGAATGGCTTGGAGACATGGAGGAACAGAGCCAGAGGGAAAATGGGAATAAAAAGACCTGACTGAATGAATCAAGAAAAGAGGACTGACTGTAATGAGCCAACAATGACCATGCGCCCTGAAGTGAGTATAATTAACAACCTGGGGCTCATGAGCTTTAAAAAAGGGGTTAGGGGGTAAACAGGTAACATTGGAGTGATTATGTGCCAGGTACTTTACATGTATTGACTCATTTAATCTTTATAATTCACTCATGGGATTCTCTATCTCTCATTTCTAAAAAGGAAACGGAGACACAGAGAAGTTGGACAACTTGGCCAAGGTCACACAGGGAAGAAGTAACAGAGGCAAGATTTGAACCCTGCCTGGCTGGCCCTGAAGCCTGTGCTCTTCACAACCACTTGATAGCCCCTGATTCTACCTCCCCTACTTACACGGACAGAACAGAAGCTCTGCCTTTTCTTAGAATCACAGAAGTTCAAATTAAATCCTGCATTACACCTCACGGGACCCCTTTCTGTGGATACAGAAACAGGCCCCAAAAGGCAAGCAGGGGCACCTGAGGTAAAACAAACAAACCAACCCAGGCCAATTTCCCCCCTTCACAGGCGTCCTGCCGCTTCACCAGTCAGAAAGGTGGAGCAAAAAACAAAACAAAACAGAAATAGTTTGAAGAACAATATCTTGGAACAAATGACCCAAGGGTTAGGGACCAAGGAAGGGAAAGGAGAGAGGACAGAACCTGCTTCCAGGTTTGTGACCTTGTCCCAAAAACAAGAAAGCCCAGGGTTCAGCCACTAAAAGGTGGCATTGATGAGCTACGTGAGAACCTGGCAGCTTGGCTGGGCCTTCCACTCAGCTTAGATGGGGACTCCAGCCAGGGTATACGGGGCTTCGCTGGGCCTGGGTTCGTCATGTCCTGGAAAAGCCCAAGAGGCTCTGGCACGAGTGCTGATGTATCAGCTAATGTCTCATTCAAGTTGTCAGCATTTTGTTAGAGCCAATTCAGTGAGTAATTAAGGAAAAAGTTGGGACCAGATGGGGAAGCAGATGCTAGCTCAGCCGCAAGCACAGTTCCCTGCAAGTGTCTGGGAAAGCGCCCGGCCGGCCAAGTCTGTCCTGGAGGGGGATGAAGCCACAGCAGCCCAGAAAGGGGTGGGCGAGAGGAGACGGATGCCTGTTTTAAAGATGAAGAAACTGAGGCCCAGAGAGGTGAGGAGAAACTTGAGGGGCTGCCGGAAGGATGACAGAATGAAAATGCAAGGAAAACCAGAAGCGGGGAGGGGGGGAGACAGCGGGAGTAGTGCTAACCTGAGGAAGAACTAACAGACCTCCCAGACAGAGCAAAGAACATCCAGAATCGGGGAGAGTATGAAAGACAGGAGCCTGGGTTCTAGCCTCAGTTCTACCATGGCTCTGCTGCCTTGCTGCCTGCTTCTCTGTGCCTCAGTTTACACATCTGTCAGACAGAGGGTAAGCTTCCTCTACAGCCCACTCAAAGGAATGGTGAAGTGAGCATTGTGCATGAGTGTGGAGGGCAGGAAGCAGAACATCTGGGGGTTTTGGTTCCTGGCTTTCCTACTCACCAAATGCGTGACATTTCACTTGGCCTCAATTTCTTCATCTCTAAAATGGGAGTAACCATCCATACTTCACCTATGTGTTGTGAGGATCCAATGAGTTCATAAGACTTAGTACAGTGCAAAGCATTAATAGCAACCCCTCCCACTGCTGCCATGGAGCCAACAAAAAATAACCACTGTGACATTCACAGAGCTAGCTAGCAAAATAATGACTTTTCAATGTTAAGTGAAGACGCAGGAAACATGGTTGTATGCACTATGACAAGTTAAATTACACAAAGGAAAAACGTACACAGTAAAAAGACCCAGTTAACATAGAGTCATGCTGATCAGGATTATTCGGTGCAATAACAATGATGGACTTACTTTCCTCTAGTTCTCTCTATTCCAGATTTTTAATATATCAATGCTTTTAGAACAAAAAAAGGGGGTGTTAAGTACAATGAGTTTTAAACATTAGGGCTTTATCACTGGGTTCTTTAAAACAATAGCAGGACAGAATAAAAACCCAACCAAAGGCAGTGGCACCACCTGACACTGAACCCCAGACCTGCAAGAGTGAAGGAGGGCGGGCAGTCCTGCTAGGCAGATGGCACAGGGACTGACCACAGGAACATAAAAATAGGAGACACTGTTTATATAAAGTTTAGACCAGGTAAACTAGTCTAACATGAAAATAATCAGAACCAAGTCTGCCTGAGGGAGGAGGCGGCAAATGACAAAGGATAGCAGGAAACACCCTTGGAGCTGGAAACGTTCTCCATTTCCACAGGGGCATGAGTTACACGGGTCGAACCATGTATCAAAGCCTTCAGCCGTGACTGTCCATTTTACTTCTGCAGGTTTTTCCTGAAACAGCTGTAATAACATAATAACCACCAGCATCATCAAGTGGGGAGAGCAGATGGAGAGACAGATGATAACAGAACGGCGACACGTTGAAGGCTGCTAAAGCTGGACAAGGGGACATGGTGGGTCATTACACAACTCTGTTGACTGCATATCTGTGAAAGTTTCCATAATAATTTTTAAATCAGAGAAAAACATTATGATAGTTTCTCAAAAAAAACCCATAAAAGACAAAAAAAATAAACATAGAATTACCATATGACCCAACAATGCGACCTCTGGGTGTATACCCCAAACAACTGGAAGCAGGATCTCAAAGAGATATCTGTACACCTATGTATATTCACAGCAGCATTGTGCATGACAGCCTAAATGTAGATGTAACCCATCGACAGATGAATGGATAAAAAAATGTGGTATATACATACAGTGGAATATTATTCAGCCTTAAGAAGGAAAATAGGCCTGACCAGGCGGTGGCGCAGTGGATAGAGCGTTGGACTGGGATGCTGAAGACCCAGGTTCGAGACCCCGAGCTCGCCAGCTTGAGCGCGGGCCCATCTGGCTTGAGCAAAAGGCTCGTCAGCCTGGACCCAAGGTCACTGGCTCCAACGGGGGGTTGCTCGGTCTGCTGAAGGCCCGCGGTCAAGGCACATGTGAGAAAGCAATCAATGAACAACTATGGTGTCGCAACGGCAACGAAAAACTAATGATTGATGCTTCTCACCTCTCTCCGTTCCTGTCTGTCTGTCCCTATCTATCCCTCTCTCTGACTCTCTCTCTGTCCCTGTAAAAAAAAAAAAAAGAGGGAAAATAGTTCTCACGTATGATAACAACATGAATGAACTTTGAGGACATTATGCTAAGTGAAACAAGGCAGCCATAAAAAGACAAATATATATGAGGGACCTAAAGTAGTCAAATTCATAGACAGCAAGTAGGATGGTGGTTGCTAGGGGCCGGGAGAGAGGGGGTGATGGGGAGTTGTTTAATGGGTCGAGTTCCAGTTTTGCAAGATGAAAACATTCTGGAGATTAGGAGCACAGTAATGTGAATGTACTTAAGACTCCTGAACTGTACATACATGCAAAAACAATGAAGATGATATGTTTTATGTTATACATAGTTTACAGAAATTAAAACCTTAAAAATAAATAAATAAATAACACAGGAGATCCCGCAATCTAGAAGAGGCTTTCACAGCCAAGCCACCCAATTCCACGGAGGATTTCCTGCTAGATGTTAGGAAGGTGGGGATAAATCAAAGGACATCACCATGGACCATCTCAAAGCCACCCTTGAACTTTGACACAGACTCAGCTAGATAAAAACTAAATGTGGCAGGGTGTGTGGGGGGAGGGGGTTGCAGCCAACAGGACCTGGAGGGATCCTATAAAACTCTACAGAACAATCCCCGCGGCAGCTAAGCTTCTTTCAGTTTAGGCCTAGAACCTGGGCACAGGCCCCTGGCACTTCCCAGTGTAGCTTCACCAAGCCGAGGATGGAACCCGGACTGAGATAAGCTACAGCCCCAGCCCTGCCTCCTCAACCCTGGGCCGCTGCATCACATCTGTCATATGAACTTGTAACATCTGGCCCTCCCCTTTCAACTCAAGATCTGAGGAAGCAGCCAACAATCTCATTTTAGGTTGTACACCATATCAAAACATACCTTCCCTTATTTAGAATGAATAAATAAAGCAAAAGGGGGAGGGTAAATGATATACAAATGTGTGGCCCAAAGAGGAGAGAAGCATTCCACTCAAGATTCAGAGAAGGAACATATAAAACCTTAGTTTTCCTCTAGAAAGCTGAAATAGATGTTAGACACACTCTCCTTCGCACACTCAACAAAATTCAAGGCAACAGGAACTCAGTAAAATGAAAAGGAAGCCCAAGGAATGACACGGCAGGAAGGCATCAGATAATGCCAGTGCTGAATTAAAACCAGCACCGGAAGCAGTCAACAGCAGAACTGTCAGTGCAGAAAACCAAGCAAGGCAAAGGATGAACTTGAGAAGGACTTAGAAATCTCAGAGGATGACCCTGGCCAGCTGGCTCAGTGGAGAGTGTTAGCCCAGTGTGTGGAAGTCCCGGGTTCAATTCCTGGTCAGGGCACAAAGGAAAAGCAACCACCTGCTTCCCCACCCCTCCCCCTTATCATTCTCTCTCTCTCTCCCTCTCCTGCAGCCATGGCTCATTCCAGCAAGTTGGCCCCAGGCAATGAGGGTGGCACCATGGCCTTCCCTCAGGAGCTAAAATAGCTCGGTTGCCGAGCAACAGAGAAATGTCCCAGATGGGCAGAGCATCACCCAATAAGGGACTTAGCAGGTGGATCCTGGTCGGGGTGCATGAGGGAGTCTGTCTCTCTGCCTCCCGTCTCTCACTTAATAAAAAACAAAATTTTTTTTAGAGAAAACAAACTAAAGGAGAATTACAGGAAACAAACAATAGGGACAGATAGATATGCATGCATGACTACCATTCCAAAATGAGATGTGACCCATAGGGCACAGGGAACAAATAATTTCCTATTATTAAGAGCTAAATCTGTGGTCTAAATGTACATACCATGTGTCTAGCAAACTAATTAAAGGACACCAAAACACAGATGCTGCCTGGAATAGCTCTGAATTTCAAGGGTGAAAAAGAATGATAGAAGCATTCAGGAAGGGCGTGGGTAGGAGTGGGGGTGTGGGTGGGAGTGGGTGGGAGTGAGGGTGGGAGTCTGGGTGGGAGTAAGGGTGTGGGTGGGAGTGAGGGTGGGAGTCTGGGTGGGAGTGAGGGTGGGAGTCTGGGTGGGAGTGAGGGTGTGGGTGGGAGTGAGGGTGGGAGTCTGGGTGGGAGTGAGGGTGTGGGTGGGAGTGAGGGTGGGAGTGAGGGTGTGGGTGGGAGTGAGGGTGGAAGTCTGGGTGGGAGTGGGGGTGTGGGTGGGAGTGGGGGTGTGGGTGGGAGTGAGGGTCTGGGTGGGAGTGAGGGTCTGGGTGGGAGTGGGGTCTGGGTGGGAGTGAGGGTGGGGGTGTGGGTGGGAGTGGGGGCGTGGGTGGGAGTGGGGGCGTGGGTGGGAGTGGGAGTCTGGGTGGGAGTGGGGGTCTGGGTGGGAGTGAGGGTCTGGGTGGGAATGGCAGTGGGTAGGGAAATCAATCACAATGCCTCTGCATTATCTTCTGCAACATGAAAATTAAGACTACAGAACAGCTATAGAATAAGTAATAAGAGATAGAATATGTAACCCAGTCTCTTCATCCAAATTGCCATTCACATGAGAAGAAATAAAAAATATCTTCGTTGTTACATTAATACTTAGGGAAAAGAAAGTATTTACTTAGATGAAAGAAATAAAAAAAACATAATAAATATCAATAGGGGGAAGTTCCATATTAAAAACACACACACTCAAACTCTGAGTTTTTAAGTAGAAAACACTACATGCTATCTGAAATATAGCTATTTTTTAAAGGGTGTAGAAAGGTTAGAAGTGAAATAAATAGGTAAAATTATACCAGGTAGATTCCAACAACAGAAAGCAAGGAGGAGTGCTCTATAAAAATCAGTACAATTAAAGGTGAAAGCAGAAAATACATTATAAAACCAGGAAAACTGGAGCTGAAAGTAGAAAGCATAAAACAGGTCAAGGAGGGCCTATTTTTACAGATTAAGAGTAATAAACCTGTAACAAAATGTAGCAGGCAGGTATCTTTCTGTTAAATAAAGTAGCAATAACGTATGTAAAGTACATCTAAAGAACGGTAAAGTAAAAAGAAACATTATAGTATTGAAGGACATTAACAGATTCTCAAATTCTTGAAATAATAAGCAAAAAACAATATGATTAGGGCTCTATAGGGAATGTGAAATGTAATTAACACTGTCAATGATATATGAAATTGAGAAATACTGTATATGTAATAGCAAACAATATCCCTAAAAGCAGAAATTACTTCTGCTTTTAATTCGCAGAAATTAATTTGCAAGCAAAGTAAACATTTACACAAACTAATATTCTAAGAGGAATCCAAAAATTTCTATAAATTACCAAAAGCACAACCATCACTGGCAATCTTCTCTCATTATAAAATAAAAATAAAAAAAAACGAATGCAATGAAAGGGATCCACAAAATTTAAATTATACTTTTAAATAATATTTAAGCTAAAGAGAACAGCAAAACGAAAATTACAGAATATTAGGAGAGAAAACAATAATAGTACTTTACAGTAAGGATTATGGGATGTGAACAAAGATGCACTCAGAGGAAAATTCATTGATTAAACCCATTTATTATTAAACAGCAAAGTGCCTGACCTGTGGTTGTACAGTGGATAGGTATCGACCTGGAACACTGAGTTTGCCAGTTCAAAACCCTGGGCTTGCCTAGTCAAGGCACATACAAGAAGCAGCTACTAAGAGTTGATGCTTCCCGCTTCCCCTGCCTTTCTCTCTTTCTCTAAAATCAATAAAATCGTATTAAACAGCAAAGAATAAAGAGCTAAGAATTCAATTCAAAAGTTAAAAATTCCAGAAAGCAGAAGGGTGGACTTATTTAACATACACATAATAATTTGGGAATGTTTTAAGTAGTAAGAATTGACAAATGACTTTAAAATGATAAGAGGTGAAACAGACATGGATATTAGTATTAAAACAAAAAAATTAAGAGGGAAAAATACAACTACAAAAAAATGCTGGTTAGGAAATATAACCAAACAGGGGACAATTCTTTAAAAGAAATAAATTCTGTTTTATGAAAGTATAGTTCAAATTCTTGATAAATTGAAAAAAAAATTCTAAGAAAATATAAACGACTAAAACTATTTCAACAAACATAAAAGCCAAAAAGGTACTGAAGAAAGGAGTACAATGGAAAATAACTTCCTCCAAAAGCCTAGCAAGATAGAAGTTACAAAGGCAAGTCCTTTTAAACTTCCAAAAGATAGCTAATTCCCATGCAATATAAATAATTCCTGGCAGGAACTACAAATGAATATCTGGCATGCATGCTTAAACACTTATTTCCTACACTCATACAAAATACTAAATTGTTTACAAATGACAGGGCCTCAGAATCCTTCTCAACACAACAATCTCAGCAGCTACCACCAACAGGTACACAATTTGAAATGTACTGACCCTCCTTGTTCCAGGTCATTGAAAATGATGAAAAGCTTTCCAATTTATAACGCACAGTACTAGCATAACCCCCATAAAAAAATGACAAAACCAGCACACTAAAAATAAAACTGCAGGACAATCTCACTAATAAATAACACTGCAAAACAGACCCAGGATGTATTAAAATAATGAAATACCATGAACAAAATCGGTTCCTTCTAGGATGGTTTAATATTGGGAAATCTATTAATATAATTCATCACATCAGCAGATCAAAGCAAGAAAACCATATGGCCATCTGGGTACAAAATGAAAAGGCATTTGTTAAAAATTCATCATCCTTTTTTCCCCTCTCATTACTAAGTAGCTTTACCGTGGGGGAGGGGTGATTCACACACCCCATAGAAAAAGAAAAATTCAAATGCGGGAAAGTAAAAACCACTCCTAAATCATATACCACTCACCTCCATCTTGATTAAAATTAAAAAGAAAAAGTTCTTAGCAACCCAGAAGGATGTTTACTTAGTGATAAAGAATACATATCAGAAACCAAAATAAAACTTCATACTTGATTACAAAACGCAACAATCCTTCCCTGTCATCCCTGCCACTATTTAAATTGCTCTAGAAGGTCTAGTCAACTCATAAAGAAGGAAAAAAACTCACAATATTGTAAAAGAAGGAGGGAAATGAGTATTGTTTGCATATGATATTATCACTTACATAGAAACCACAAGACACTATTGGAACTAGAAAGAGAATATTTTCAGTTATTCACTAACAAAGCAACATTAAAACAAGTAGCTCTTCTACGTACTTGAATAGATTAGTCAAAATAGACGACGAGGAAAATGATTTCATTTACAATTGCAGTCAAAAACACCTAGGAATACATTAAACATAAATGTCCAAAACTTATGTAGAAAACTACGAAACTTTACAGTGGATCATATTAAGGAGCATGAACGACTAAAAAGACCAACCACGTTACTGGGCAGAAAAACAATATTGAGACTGTCCTTCCTACTCAGTTAAATGCATAAATTTAATACAATTACCATCACAGGCAATTTTTACCTTGGAAAAAAATGATTCTAAAGTTCATCTAATAGAACATGAGTGAGACTAATGAAAATTTTGAAAAGAGAATAATTGGTTACCAAATATAAAAATATTTGAAAGCAACCCTGACCAAATCAGGATGATACCAGAACTAAAGTTACCATACAGCTGGGTCTGCTGGGCATTTCTGGACTGTAATCTATTTCATTTATCTGTGTATCCATGCCTATTCCAGTTCTGCCCTCTTTTAGTTATTGTAGCTTTTAGATATTTTAATATACACATTGGAAAATATGGCCTCAAATCCACCTACCTCTTCATCACAGTACTACATAGCCAGTTCCTTAATCATTTTATAACCCTTAAATCTACCCAACCATGGATGAAAGTTGGGCCCATGAAACTATCCAGCCCAGGAGTAGAAAATGTGAGCTAGGCCACTAACACACTGCCTTACCAGTGGCAGACATCACTCATCAATCTCAGCATCTATTCCCCACTATGGCCCATCCACAGACCCAATACCAACCAACCATGCTGGAATTCATAATGAAACACCTAGGGGACATTGCTAAAGTTTAATCCCTTCTTCATTTTATGGATGAATGAGGTTTTGTCCTCATGACAATTTTGCAAGGCAGAGCACAAAAAGCTCCTATCTCATATTCTAGACAACAACATTTCCAAGTAGGAAAATAACATCCCAAACTCAGCTCTCAACACTAGGTCTCTTGCATCTGGCTTTACACTCCTTCCACTCTATGTCCTGTACCCATAATGGAATTTGACTAGTGGGCCTTCATAAGGCTTCCATCTTTTATGCAAAAAAAAAAAATTCAGGTGTAATTAGCCAGCTAACCCTTATGTACAATTTACCATGTGTCAAGCACTGTTGTAGTGCTCTTAATCTTTACCCATCTAATTGATGCCGAGAGGTTAATTTGCCCAAAGTCACATGGTCTGAAGGGGGCAGATCTGGGTTTTGCACCTGATAATCTAGCTCTGAAGTACACGTCCTTAGCCACTTTGCTGTGCCACTTATCTGAGCAGTAACCTAGTAACTGTTTTTCCTGGGGCCAGAGCAGTGTCATGTGCCACAGCACTCAGTTCCATACTGCACACTCCTACCAAACCTCACACTGAGCTCTTATAAAATTACACTGTAACAAACATCTTCATATATAAAACATTGTAATATTTTTCATTCCTCGGCTTTGGATATATGCCCAAAGAGGAATCACTGGGTCACAAATAGATACTAGTTTAATTTGCATAATATACAAATACACAGTTTTTGCCATTCCTACATAGGCATTTATTGGTACTAAGCTTTGGCAATCTGTTGAAAAAAATATATAGCAAATCCCTCAAAAATGTTTTGTTAACTCACTTTATTATTATGAAAGAGGTTCATATCCAATAAAGAAAATTTAGTATATATGCGCCTGACCAGGTGGTGACACAGTGGATAGAGCATCGGTCTGGGATATGGAGGACCCAGGTTTGAAACCCCGAGGTCGCCAGTTTGAGTGCAGGCTCATCTGGTTTGAGCAAGGCTCACCAGTTTGAACCCAAGGTCGCTGGCTTGAGCAAGGGGTCACTTGGTCTGCTGTAGCCCCCCTCACCACCACCACCCCCCCCCGTCAAGGCACATATGAGAAAGCAATCAATTAACAACTAAAGTGCTGCAACAAAGAATTGATGCTCCTCATCTCTTCCCTTCCAGTCTGTCTGTTCCTCTCTGTCACAAAAAAAATAAAAATATAAAAATAATAAAAATATATATATATATATATGCAAAAGAGACCTTTAATCCCATACCTCTCTGAGATGACCTCCATTATGATTTTGTTTCCTGGGGCCCATTTGGAACCTGAGTTTTCTAATCACTTCTAGGAAACTGGTCCAGTTCAGTTCACCAACGCGGGAGCTCCACAGCTGCCTGCCTGCTTATGTACTCACATCTCAAAAGGGAAGTTACAAAGGCCAACAGTCATCATGAAGATGGGGGAGCCAGGCAGGAGCGCGTACCTGATCTATTCTTTACCTGTTGGACAGGAAGGGGAAGAGACTCTGTCTGGATCCTACTTGCTCACAGCTGGGAGGTCCTTGCAGGAGAATCCAGGGTTCAGGTTTCATTCAGGGGTTCTTCAGGCTACCAGTTTTCAAGTAGCAGGTCATGACCCTTGCTGGGTTTTAATTCAATTTAAATGAATCACAGCCATCATTTTTTAAAAATAAAATAGAAGGATACAAAAAATATCAGAATGCTTCAGAAGTGGTTAAGTGTAAATACTGTTCCTACTTTTGCTTTTACTTGTATTGAGTAAATTTGTGTGCATCAGATGGTGATATAATATATACTTCTTCCTGTGGGTCAGTCATGAAAGTCCGACAGTCACTGCCAGGCCTTGCTCTGAGACTACCAACAAGTCACAGGCCTTGCAGAGGGTCAGTTCTGTCAGGAAGCAATGGAGCAATAAAACTACATTTGCAAAATCATTTTGCAAAGTTAAAACACTGTTCTGACCTGAGGCCAGGTTACCAAAGACTAATTATTTTTTTCTTTAAATATTTTTATTAAATTTATTGGGGTGACATTAATAAAATTGTATAGATTTCAGGGGTATGATTCTGTAACACTTCATCTGTATACTATATATTGTGTTCACCACCCCAAGTCAAGTCTCCTCCTATCACCATTTAACTGCCCTTTACCTTTATCTCCTCCCACCTCCTTTCCTTGTAATTACCATATATTTACATTTCCTCCGGACTTTTCCCACCCCATCTTCCCACAACTCTCTCTTTCTCTCTCCCTCTCACCTACCCCCACCTCGCTCTGATTAACTGCACATTCTGATGGGCCCACATAGATAACCACATTTGGACAGAATTTTGTAATTCATCAGCTTTCAAAGAATTGGATTTACAATAAAACAGTGTACTCAACACTAAAAATTCACTAATGATAAGTTCATCTTTCTTTGATGATTCATACTATTTCATTAGCTCATAATGCTATATTTTATCCCTTTTCTCCCACTGACTAATTTTACACCCTCAAATTTTATCTGTCCTTCAAAGACAAGTTCAAATACCACTTCCTCCAGGAAGTTGCCTTGGATTCCCTTCACATTCATTTTCCCTCCACCAAACCCCTCTGGCAACCAGTGCTAGAGCACTGAACATTTTCTGCAGCACTTCATAGATGGCTATAAAGAGAATTCATATTGATTGAGCACCCTGGCAGCTATCAAGGGTCTCACCCACAGTTGGGACAAATGGTTGGTGGATGGATACAGTCAGATGTGTTTAGAATCTCAGAAGAGTAAGGATTGTCATCCAAAAATGGATTATCTGCATAAATGCAGAAAAATGAGTAATTAAAGAATTCTGGCAAATAATATAAAATTAAAAATAATTTATTGAAAAATTAATATTTATAAAAATAACTAATACAAGGACAAACATGAAATTAACAGATCATTTTGGAGAGGTGTAGAATTATGGAGGCTTTTCCTTTTCCTGTATATACTCTAGGTTTTCTCATTTAACAGGAACCCTGTTCACAATAATAAAGTCAATGAAACATTTTTTAAAGGATTTGCCAAATTTATTTTCCAAATTAACATAAGTATTCCCAAAAGAAACAGGATATATGGAAATGTGTTAAATTAATATAAAAAATGGCTTTAAAAATATCAGAATATATTATATAAGATGTTCTTTACAGTGTAGTTTTATAAGAAAATTATAAACAACCTGAATGTTAAATAAACTATGTTCATTCTCTTCTGTGAATATTACGCAGTTTTGAAAAATGACAATTAGGAAGACAAAGAAATTAAGGATGAAAGAAAAAGGTAGGAGGTAAAACTCTAATATATCATGATTCAAATAATAAAAATATGCTTATAAAATAACCAGAAGCGCCTGACCTGTGGTGGCGCAGTGGATAAAGCGTCGACCTGGGAACACTGAAGTCGCCAGTTCAAAACCCTGCACTGGTCTGGTCAAGACACATATGGGAGTTGATGCTTCCAGCTCCTCCCCCCTTTCTCTCTCTCTCTCTCCTCTCTAAAATGAATAAATAAAATAAATTTTAAAAAATAAAAAATAAAAAAATAACCAGAAGCAAATACACCAAATTTTAATAGTAAATATACGGGGACAGAATTGATTTAGCACAATCTTTTTATTTCCTTATTTTTGAATTTCTCTGTAATATCATTAGGTTAATTTATTTAAAAATTAACTTATTAAAACAAATGTTAGCATACATCTAACTGCAGCCAGGGAATAATCTGTTTAATAAATTATGTTTTGCCTGACCAGGTGGTGGCACAGTGGATAGAGCGTCGGACTGGGATGCAGAAGACTCAGGTTCGAGACCCCGAGCTCACCAGCTTAAGCGCAGGCTAAGCAAAGCTCACCAGCTTGGACCCAAGGTCACTGGCTCGAGCAAGGGGTTGCTCGGTCTGCTGAAGACCCGTGGTCAAGGCACATATGAGAAAGCAATCAGTGAACAACTAAGGTGTTGCAATGAAAAACTGATGATTGATGCTTCTCATCTCTCTCCATTCCTGTCTGTCTATCCCTATCTATCCCTCTCTCTGACTCACTCTCTCTGTAAAAAAATATATATATATATGTTTTGCTTAAGCCATGATATTGCTTCCCATCCAATTCAAAAAGCATATACTAGCCCCACCCTGTGCCAGGCACAATGGAGGCAGACGTTAAGTATGGTCCCGAAAGGAAAATATCCATGCAACCAAAGAGACACAGAATATGGTTAAAGGAAGTCCATAGGTTTTGAAGTTGGACAGACCCAGGCTCCAAATTCCAATCTGCCACTTCCCAGACACGGAAAATGAGAGCACCAATTAGCTACCCAGAGGAAGTACCTAACCCCACTGAATCTCAGTATCTGTGTCTATATTGGCCCTGAGGCCATTCTGTGTAACAAGGAGTCTGTCCAGTGAAAGAGCCCACCAGAAAACTGCCCCAACCTGCTGAGCACCACTCGTGGCAATTTACATGCAATTTGTATCTATTCTTAAGACACAATTCTAGAGTTAAAGTTTATTTTAAAGTGATCTTAGTAAAAAGTTTTCTACCTGTATACCCAGAGAACAGAGTCCAGAAGCAGACCTAAGAATATGGAAATTTAATATGAAATGAAGACAGCATTTCAAGGAGTTAAAGACAGATCATTTAATTATGGGTTGATCATTCAATTATATCAGGAAGCTCACCATTTGGAAAAAAAAATTCACCCTGAACCTTATGTCCCTCTTCTAAAGCATATACATGCCAGATAGAAATTTAAATGTAAGAAAACAAGACCTCTATAAAATCATAGAAGAAATAAGGATGAATGTTTTTATAAATTCTTTGTTTTGTTCCCAGGTACTAAATGTAATAAACAACACTATATGAGTACTCATAATACACTTCTCACATGGTATACAGGCAGAAGGGTTTCTTGAATGTGCTGTAGTCCCCCTAATCTGCAGTTTCACTTCTCAGTTCATTACCGCAGTCAACCACAGCCAAAATAATTAAGTGGAAAATTCTAGAAATAAACAACTCAAAAGTTTTAAATTGCATGCTGTTCTCAGTAGTGTGATGAAATCTCAAGGGCCTACTTCTTCCCACCCAGGACGTGAATGTCTCCAGGCTGTATACACTACCCGCCCATTAGTCACCTAGTAGCTGTCTTGGTCACCGGAACTGTTGTGGTATCGCAGTGCTTGTATTCACGTTACCATTATTTTACTTAATATTAGTCCCAAAGCGCAAGGGTAGTGATGCTGGCGATTCGGATATGCCAAAGAAAAGCCATAAAGTGCGTCCTTTAAGTGAAAAGATATGTACGTGTAGGGAAAACATATTGTACATAGGCTTCAGTACTATTCCATGGTTTCAGGCATCCATTGGGGGTCTTGGAATGCATCCCCTACAAACAAAGGACGACTACTGTATGCTCCTAGAACACACATTGTTGATTTGTTAGGCTATGTAAACGTTTAACTTTTTTTCTATAATCTTAACCATTTTAAGTGTACAACTCAGTAGTGCTAAGTGCAGCCACAGTGTTGTGCAACATCTCTCTAGAACATTTTTGTCTTATGAAATTGAAACTTTATACCCATTGAACAACATCCTCACCATTTCCCTGGTCCCCTGTCAACCATAATTCTACTTTCTGTTTCTGTGAGTTAAACTGCTTAGATACCTCATATGAGTGGAATCATATATTATTTATCTTTTTGTGACTGGCTTATTTCACTTAGCACAATGTCCTCAAGATTTATCCATCTCCGTAGCATGGAAAAGGATTCTTCGTTTTCTAAGGCTGAATAGTATTCCATTTTATGTATAAACCACATTTTGTTTATCCATTCATTCATTAATGAACACATGAGTTACTTCCACCTCTTGGCTATTGTAAATAATGTTGAAAAGAATATAGGTGTACAAGTATCTCTCTGAATTCTTTTGGACATATACCCAGAAGGAGGATTGCCAGACCATATAGTAATTCTCTTTATTTTTTGAGGAACTCTTTTCCAGCCACACCAAACAGTACACAAAGGTTCTCATTTCTCCACATCCTCACTAACACTTAGTTTTGTTTTCTTGATAGTGGCCATCTTATTGGGTGTATGATAATATCTCATTGTGGTGTTAAATTTCATTTCTCTAATTATTAGTAATGTTGAGCATATTTTTCATATGCTTATTGGCCACTTGTATATCTTCTTTAGGTAAATATCTATTCAAGTCCTTTGCCCTTTCTTAAAAAGAAAAATTGGGTTATTTTGTTGTTGTTGAGTTCTTCATATATTATAAAAATTACCAGACACATGGTTTGCATATATTTTCTCCCATTCTGTAGGGAGACTTTTCACTATGAATTCTTAAAGTGGGAAAATCTTTTTAAGCATAACACCAAAAAAATAGAGACAGACTCTAAAACACAAAAATGTAAACATTTTATTTAACCACCACCAACTCCGACTAACATTAACAAAGTTTAAAAAAAATTAACTCTAGTGAAAAATACTTGGAACCTAAACAACAAAGAGTCAATAACTATCAAAGTCAAAGAACTCTAAAAAACCATAAAGAAAAAGAAAAACAGCCCAAAAGAAAAAAGGGGCAAAATGCCGAAATAGGCAATTTACAAAGCAAGAAGTACAAGTGGCAAATAAAATATGCCAGCAGATGTCTGACCTCATTAGTTTGCCCACTGGGACATCAAAGATTAAAAAAATACTGTCAATACGAGGTGATGGGCACAATGGGTAAAATGAGCACCGGTGATGCCCAAGTAAAAATGTCATCTGTACCACCTGTAGAAAGTGACTGTTGTGTGACTCAGCACTCAGTCTTCTAGAGAATGATGCTAAGGAGATTATCAGATAAGTGAGAAACACCATGTGTAATAGGTTAGAAATGCCCACACTCCATTAGGACAATGAAGTTTAGAACATGTACATGGAAATACAATGTAGTCAGTAAAAAATAACGACAATCATACCGATGTAGAAAGATATCCATGAGTTTAAAAAGAAAAGAAGAAAGCAGGTTATAGACCAGCATGTAGAATATATTCGCATTGGTATAAAACGGTAATCATATGCATGTGAAGGTCAAGAGAGATGACGTGACTGATGCCCACAAAAATGTGAACACTGGTTATCTCTGAGTAGAGGGATTTTGAGCGATTGTTTTTAAAGAATTGTATTTTTCGGTACTGCTTGAAAGTTTTTTTTAATGAATGTATTATTTTTATAAATCAGGAAAGAAAAACTTATTTAAAAATAGACGCAGAGAATCACCTCTTGGACAGCCATTTCAAAATAGAGAGAGCTGCAGACAGTGTGGCCAGGAAGTCCTAGGTTCAAGTTCTGCTTCTGACACTGATAAACTGAATGATCTTGGGCAAGTTACTTAGTTTCTTTGTGTCCTGTAAAAACACGGATGCCAGTTCTATGTCATGAAGTTATTTTGAGGATAAGGAGACTAATACTGAGTAGGTTCTCTATAAATATTAGTGTCATCCTCCCATTTAAGCTCACTGTTGAAAAAACTTACCTATGCCTGGCATACATTAGGTACCCAAAATGTGTCAGGTAATTGAATGGGATAGATAAACAGATCAACATAAGGAAGGACTGACATCTAAAGGATGAAAAGACGAAATGGGTGAATGGGAGAGGGTAGAGAGAAAAATGGATAGAATAGCTAGACAGACAAATTAATGGGTAGACAAATGGTTTGACAGCCTGTAATTTCCCAAAGATGACCACATGAATACATATCCCATCTCACAAGTTCAATGGGATGTTGACATAGATCCATAGAGAGCTGGGATTCATGTCTCTCCCCTGAACTAAGGCGTATCTTTGTAATTGCCTCAACCAGTGGGTTGAGGTGGAAGCTATACTGCATGATTTTTAAGGCTAAGTCATGCTTGACTCTATATCTCTTAGGATATATGAACTTTGGAGTCTCAGGGCACCATATAAAGGTTAGGTCAAGTATGAAGTCTCCATGCTGGAGAGACCACATTAATAAAGATGAATGGACAGACAGACGGACGGACGGACGGATGGATAGATTGATGACCAAGGGCTTCGGTTCTTTAAGTCTTCCAAGCCCTAGCACCAAATATGGGAGTAGTGAAGACTTTAAGATGACCCACCAGCCCAAGACATCATAAGACCACAACCACAGAGAGATCCTAAACCAGACCAACCAACTGAGCTCCTCCCAAATTTCTGACCTGCAAAATCCATGAGCCAATAATTATTATTATCTCAAGCCACCAAGTTTTAGAGTGATCCAGTACACAGCAATAACTATCTAATTCAGATGGTGAGATGAGTGCATGTGGGTGGGGGGACGGACGGATGCTGAATGGCTAACTTCTCTATGAGGAGCCCTGGAAATCAGCAACATCCTGCACTAATAAGAGGCCCTGTATACCTCTCTTGTCTATTCCAATAGCTTACCTTCCTATTCCAAGACTTTCTCACCTCAACTCTAAAGGCCCACCCTCCAAGATCCGAATGTGATTAACTGCCCTACTGCCCCTGAACAAATTATAAGCACATGCTTTCTGAGATCACCTTGACCAAGATCTTTATTGTATAATAGGAGATACTGAGGCCCAAAAAAGGAAAAAGAAATCACCCTAGACCACAATTGAGTTAGGAGCGGGGCTCACACTACAGACATGGGTTATTCTCCTCCAACAATGTGTGGGTTCCAGGAATCCTGAGTTTGAGTCCTGCCTCCACCAATCACTGCCTAGGACAGCAGTCTCATCAGGGCAGTGAGCGATGCCACAGGCTGGGACGTGCAAGAGCTCTTGGCTCCAAGAATACCTTACATCTGTCTGGGCATAAATTTGCATTCTGAATCCAGGAGGCCCCGATTCCAAGTATGTCAAATGTAATTAATTACAGCAAACCTTCTGCAACTGTTTTCAAATGTGGTATTAAAGGATCTGTGCAAAAGAAACACACAACCCGCTGGTCTGCGGGGACGCTGCTGGGAGCTGGGGAATGGGAGCCTAGGACCCCAGAGCCAGGCTCCACAAGGTGGGGAGGGCAGCTTCCCAAGTCACTGTGGTTCAGTACAACCTCACGAGGGCATGGGCAGAGCATTTAAGGAACGTGAGTTCAAGTCCCAGACCAATTACCAACTCCACACCTGGGATAAGTTACTTCACCTTCCTCAACTCTAAAATGGGAATGGTCATCTTAAAGTCTTCTCTACTCTCAGGTTTGGTGTCAGGGCTTGAAACACTCAAAGGGCTATTTGTGAGCCTGGCTTTTGGTGACCATCTGAATGGGAATCCAACTGCCACTGATCAGCTGTGTGTAACCTTGGGCAATTCCTTTCACCTCTGAAACTCAATGCCTTCATATTTAAAACAAACAAAACCCTATTCTCCAGGGTGGTGGTATTAAATGAAATAATAGGTGTTAAATGCTTAGCCCAGTGCCTGGCACACAATAAATACTTGGCAAATGGGTAATAATTAGGGTTCAAGGCAGAAAAATTCTATTTTGCAAAATTCAAGTGAGATAAAGAAGAATGCTAATCTTCAGCCTTTTGACAGAAAGCGTTCCTGATTATAAAACAAAAATTTGTTAAGGCTGAATTTCCAACACACAGCTCAAACTCCTTTGGAAACACTAAGAACAGGAGAACTGAGTTGTAGAGACCTGCGTTCAAGCCAGCTTTGCTGCTCCCCGGGGCTAGGTGCCTGCTCCAGTCTCTGTACCAGATTGGAGGCCAGGGCTGCTACATGACCTGCCCACCCAACTAGCTCTGTCCACTATGGCAGTATGCCCTCTGGGTCTTTTAGAAGCCTAGCTTCTCAAATCATTACAGAGAACAGATACAATGGATTCCACGTACCCTATGACCCAAAACAAAACAATGGATTCCACGTCCCCTATGACCTAAATAAAATTCACAGCCCCTAATGTCACCTGGGTTTCTATGTCCTGCACTGTACTCTCCTTCAGGAAAAAAAAAAAAAAAAAACAGTAAAAACCCAAAGACTGCAAACAACAGACTCTGGAATTGTCTGGCAAGAAGAAAAATTATTTGGGGTAAACTTTTAGATTTGTTTTTGCCTGCCTTGTTAGACTTTCTTCCTTCCTAAGTGTTTAATTAACGTGGAGGGGAATGGATAAACAAAGTGAAAAATAGCTTACTCTCCCCCTCCCCAAATTAGTAATCTCGATCTCTCAAAATCAATATATATATATATATATATATACACACACACACCTTCCTCCATCTCTGTCCTTTCTCTCTCCCTGTCTCTTTCTGTGTCTGTCTCTCTCATAAATTCCCGTTACCCCTTCATCGTAATCACCTAGTTATACTGAGGTCTACACCACTACATCCCCTTCCTCCTCAATTTCGAACTGAGTCTCTCAGTCTGTCCCGTCACCTGATGGAGCCGCTGTGTGTCTCTACGGGCTGGCCTACATCGGCATGGTCCAACAGAAATACAATGCATGCCACACAGGGAATTTCAAAGTTTCTAGTAGCCACCTGGTTTAAAAACATGTTAAACAGTGAAATTAACGTTAATAATGTATCTTATCCTATCTATAAAATGTTATTTCAACCTGCAATCGATGTTTTAGAAATTATTACTGAGAACATTTACAGGGTTTTTTCTTTTTTTTACCTACTAAGTCTATTAAAAAAACAACAACTATAAATTTGACATATAAACACATCCCAATTCAGGCTAAGCCACAGTTCAACTATCCAAAAGCCACATGTGGCTAGCAGTTACCAATGTGGATTGGCTGGTACAGGTTTCCATAATCCCTATGTACCATTTTAGCTCTCGACCCCTCCCATACAAAACGGAGACAAGCCTCACACAAATTCCACCTCCAGCCAGCAGCACCCCCAGGGAAACCTCTCTTCCCTGAGGCTTTATTGCAGGCCAGTTTCAGCTTTAGTTCAAACTAGTTTTACTTTCCGCTGTTCCAGCATACATTCCCAGAAAGACCCACATAAACACACTTAAATTTTTACAGTTATTTTTCCCAGTTGATGAAACTGCAAAAAAAAAAAAAAAAATTTCCAGCATCCAAAAATGTCTTGTATCTCTTCTCCCTGGGTATTCCAAGTGCCTTGGCTGGGTCCACTTGGCTTGCAAGACTCTGAAGCCAAAAATAAAACGAAACGCAAATTCCCTGCAAAATTTCGCCCTCTGAAAACTCCCAGCCGCCAGTCTCCACAGTAGTAGTGTTGGGGCTGGTGGGATTTGTCTGGCGGAGGTGCAAAGCCAGAGGTAGGAATGGCTCGGCCCCCAGGCGTGCTATCTTGGAAAATAACTTCCAGAAAACTGGCCAAAACAGCTACTGACTTTGAATGTTACCAGCAAGCCAGGGGCTTGCGGGGGGCACACTCTGGCCTCAAGGGCACTCATCCTCCTCCGCTTTGCAGGAGTCATTTCCACCCATGGGAGAGATACCAGATTTCTTCTCCCGGGGTGCCCCAGCCTAGGGTCACTTCCCCCTATCCCCACCCGAAGGACCAGGGCTGGCCCCTGGGAATCAAATATTCCATCCCTGACACAAAGCTCACTTCACTAGAAAGCAGGTTTTCCTGTGTTTTCTATGGCAGACCAGAGAGCTGAGTACCACCTGACTCCGTCTATTCTCCTCAGCTTATAGATGAAGTCTCCTTCTGCTTTGTCAGCCAAAATATTTATATCATTTTTCTGTCGATTCAATACCATCCTCACCTCAGCCTCCCTCCTCTCCCTTTTGAGAAAGGAGTTGTCACCCAGGCTTCTCCAGTCCTCCACTGTTGATGAAGCGCCTTTGAGTCCGACGGTGATGCCTGCAGGAATCCTGGGAGGGTGTATGAGTGGACGGCTCTCCCACTTAACACGCAGAACAAACAAAGGCTGCGGCCCCGACACACACATGATTGAAATGGGAGGAGGGCAGGAACTGATCAGAGAGGAGGACACATACCCTGTTCAAGATCTAAAAATCCCAACTTTTTAAATCCTAGATCAGCAGCTAAAACAAGATTAAGGGACCCATTCACCTTGTTGGCACCCCATCTGGGACTCCAGCTTTAAACAATTTACCCCACAGGACATGAAATAATCAGCGCTAGTTACCAAAATTAGCACCTGTTTAAAAAGAACACATATGGAGGGCTTCGGTGAAAAAAGCATTTCCAAATATGTTATTTCATTATTCCATCCCATTTCCCAGATGTAGAAATTAAGATTCATCCATGGTCTTACAGTGTTAGCAAACCCAGGTCATCATCCAGGAACCCCAGGTCCTGCTTCGTCTCTCTGCCATGTCACCTGTATGACAGGAGTAAGCAAGGGACATGGCTGAACCCAGTGGCCCAGCCACCAGTATCTCTCCCCTTTGAAACCTGTTCACTCCAGGATTAGCCAAAGAAGCAGGTCATCCAGCCCTACTTTGATGACAACCCTGAGGGTATCTAATTATAACAGTCAGGAGCCTCTATTTCTCAAGACCAAATTAACTGTAATTCCTTTTGACACGATGTATGTGCCAGTAGTAGGAAAAGCACTGGTGGAGGAGTTAAGAAATCTGAGGTTTGAAGTTCCACTGCTGCCTATTCACTGAGCTTTTGGACTAGTAACTCCACCCCAGTTCCGTGTTTGCGGGCGTGCGCGCATGTGTGTGGTGGGTGTGTGTGTGTGTCAAAATCAAAAACAACAAATTGGCTTTATGTCGCATGCTAACCCCAAGAGACTGGGAACATCATACTAAAAAGGACTCTGAGGCCACTGGCTAGACTCAATAGAAGAAACTGGCATGACCGATTAGCAATGTCTGCCACAGGCTTGGCAGTGGGCAGCGGTGCCATATATGTTACTCATTTATCATTCCTGGATTAGATGGTGTACAAATAACATATTCTAAGTGAAAAGCACTTTGCCCTTTAGAAAGCTTTTCCCCCCACATCTCTCACTACTTTTTACAAGAATCCTGTGCCACACCAATCATCATCATCATCATCATCATCATCATCACTGTCCCTACTTTACAGACAGGGAGAACAACGTGCAGAGAAATGAGGTACTTCAGTAAAGATCACAAACAATAAATAGTGGAGCAGAGGAAGGAGCCAAGCCTTGTCCCTGGAACTTCAACCTGTTCATTACACCCTTGGAAATGTCAGACTGGTACTCTGCCACTAGCAGTACATACAGTTCATGCATGTGCCTGTACAGAAAGGCCACTGTTTACAAAGCATCACCACCTCCCTCCCACTGGCTACGTACACCTTTAAGAGAAGCAAAGCTATGAAAGAAAAGGGGTGCTAACTCAGAGTTCCAGAAGCTTCTTCTCAAGGTGAAGTCCTGCCTCACTATACAGGTGGAGAAGCCACACCCACAGATAAGTGAGGTTAAAAAAGTAAAAGTGCAGGCCTTGACCAGATAGCTCGGTAACTTAAGAGTATTGTCCTGGCCTGACTAGATGGTGGCACAGTGGATAGAGCGTCAGACTGGGACACGGAGGACCGAGGTTCGAGATCCCAAGGTCGCCAGCTTGAGCATGGGCTCATCCGGTTTGAACAAGGCTCACCAGCTTGAGCCCAAGGTCGCTGGCTCCAGCAAGGGGTCACTCAGTCTGCTTTAGCCCACCGGCCATGGCACATATGAGAAAGCAATCAATGAACAACTAAGGTACCGCAATGAAGAGTTGATGCTTCTCATCTCTCTGCCTTCCTGTCTGTCTCTCACTATCTGTCCCTCTCTCTGACTCTGTCTGTTGCAAAAAGAAAAAAAAGAGTGTTGTCCGGAAACAACAAGGTTGCAGGTTCAATCCTCCCCAGTCAGGGCACACACGAAAAGCAACCAATGGGTGCAGGACTGAACAGAACAACAAATGAATGTGTCCCTTCCCCCGCCCCTCTCTCTGTCTCTCTGAAAATAAAGAAGAAATTAAGCCCTGGCAGAAGAGCTCAGTCGTCGCAGCATCGCCCCAGAGCAGGGTGGTTGCCAGTTCGATTTCCCGGGCAAGGCACATACAGGAGCAGCTCCAGGTTTCTGTCTCTCTCAAAACTAAAAATTAAAAAATATTTTGTAACTGCTTTTTGAAAAGAAAAGAAATGAGAGGGACAAACAGTGTGCTAACAGAACACATCTACTATAATACACATCACTATTTCGGAAATAGGAAAATACGGGAATATGACCATTGAGGAAATATGGTCTAACTCACACTGGGATCCTGTGCTCACTTGCTGAGCTAGCTGATCCACACATAAAGTGTTCAAGATTGGCAGTGTTTTATAAAACTTACCAAGAAATAAATAAAAAGATTAAGTAAATAAACAGAATGTTCCCAGTTTTCTCCCATAAATTTTCCTGTATCTTTGGCATCTGCAAACCAGAAACCAAGCAAAGACGGGGTCTAGTTGAACATCAAATCACACAGCGACTTTACATTTAAGGGACCTATGTGTCCAGGGGGTCTGCAAACAGCCCCCTAATGTCCAGTTCTTGGGTTGTGGCCAAGAAGGCCAGCACCTGGAGCAAACATAGGGTACTGTCGAGCCCCTTCCACCTCAAGGCTGCCCATTTCCACCTCCTTAGAAATGCTAGTCCTATTCACCATACTTGAAAATCAGCCAGCTGGATGGTGACCCTAGCTGGCCCCCAAATCATTTTAAAGAAATAGTTCATACAGCAAAGTGAAGGGGGTGAGAACTTTGAAAACATTCCCCAAGACAGGTTAAGTCAAAGAAGCATTATTCCCATCCAACACCCTCTGTGCCTTATCAGTCCAAGGGAGCCATGTCCTCAGAGCTGGCTCTAAGAAAAGGTGCTATCGCTCTCTAATCAAACACTGGTTGTGACCAAATGGCCACACCCCAAATGGTCACCTCCTTATTCTTCACTGGACTCAAATCCTACTGAGCTTTTTCCAAAATTCAAATTAAGTCATCAAATATTAATTCATCTGCCGCTCTGTGCCAGACCCTAGAATGAATAACCCATGATCTCTGCCCTCAAGGAACTCACAAGCTGGCTGGAGAAACAAATGCAACCAACCAACTCTCATGTGTCGGTCCAGAGCATCTGGGAAGTACCACGGAGTGGGGAGAGATGAACTCTACCTGGGAGGCTCAGGAGGGCTCCACAGAAGAGGACGTGCAGGTGGTCTGCAGGGGGTCTGGTTTCTCATGGAGCAAAGATGAATGCGGGAAAGGGCACTAGAGACAGCAGAGCCCAGCGTGAGCAGAAGCTCAAAGGTACACAGTTCACCAGGATTAAGATCTATCACTTTTAAACACCGTCACAGGCTTTGAAACAAATCCAGACCTATTCAGAGGAGCTAGAGCATCCCTAGAATGAATACATTGAGAACACCTTCGATAAGAAAGATGTATAAGGCCCAGGAGATGTCTCATCCTGGTCTGTCTTAAAGCAACAACCAAAAGAAGTAGCTTTTCTTTTGTTACCTAAATTTACCCATTGAAGATAAGCCACCGAGTATTATTTGGGGGACTTCTTATTGGGACTCAATCTCCCCAAATGGAGATCCACTGGCCCCTGGGTCAAGATATAAGTGTTGACTACGCTCCAAAAACCAGTTTCAAAGGACTAGCTGGGTGCTTTCACATGTGCTGCTTTCATTTAACTGTAAAACAACCCTTCAAGGTCAAGATTACTTCCCCCCTTTCTCCAGATGCAGAAGCTGTGGTTCCAAAACCAGAAGTGACTTTCCCAGAGCAATACAAAGCTAGCCATGAAATGAGGTTGGATTTCACACTCTTGTCTGGTTGACCTCAAATCCAGCTTTCCATTTCACCAACTGGGTAGATGTCAGAAAATTTCTATGCCCCTGACATAAGGCCTTTCCGGGGGGGAATTTCCTGGTGGTTCCATGTTCAGTTCAGAAATGAATTTTCCTGACAGACCACCTTTGCCCCCTCTCCTCCCTCTCCTCAAGCCCCAACCCTAGTCTTACCCACCCACTGTCTTCTTACATCTTCACCCTTTCAAACCACACTTTATTTAATACCTACCTCCTATAACTGCCTCCTGCACTTTTCAACTTCAATGGCACACATGCTAGAGTTGCTAGCCATCATTTGTCACTTTTAACTACAGCATTCTGGCCTAACCCTGGCAGAAGACTGCTTTGGGACAAATAAAAGGGAGGTGTGGACCACTTTAGCCAGAAGAGGCTAAATGGATGGAACTCATCACTGCTATCAGCTGAAATGCCTCCAAGCAGATAGGGCTCAGGAAGGAAGTCTCACCAACAAAGCCAAGAGCTTTGAAAGATGTGTCACTGACTTTCTGAGGACATCCCAGTAACAACTAGATGGAACACTAACTACTCTTTGTGCTGTTCAATACAGAAGTCACTAGTCACATGTGTCTACTGAGCAGGTGGCATGGGGCTAATCAGAAAAGACTTAACGCGCCCCCCCAAAAGAATATAAAATATCACATTAATAATTTTTATATTAATGACATATTGAAATGATGGTATGATGGGCATATTGGGTTAAATAAATTATATTATTAAAATTAATCTCAGCTGTTTCTTTTTTACTCTTTTTAAAGGATTACTAGAAAATTTAAAACCACTTATGTGACTCGAATCTGATTTCTATGGGACAGCAGTGGTCTGACACATTTAAAGATGAGAGAAACTAATTCTGGAGTGTTTAGGAAGTACACACACACAAAAATAGAGACGCACACAGAGTCTGATTAAAATTTAAATACAGCACCAACATGAACTCTCTATCTCCAGAAAAATTCCTCTGGCAATTTGAAGAAAAATGAGAAATAACAGTAACTGTGACAGGTCTCCCTCCCAGCAAGACAGGGATTCCAAACACTCCAAGTTTCCTTTCCAGCAAGAAAACCTGCAAAGGTGCAGCCTTCACGCCAGCACCTGTCCTTCAGGTCTCATCCAAGGCCAACAAGCAGAGGTGCACGCCAGCCCACCAGGTAGCTGAGACTTCTTCACAGGTGGCCCTTAAGGCCAGCTCAACCCAGGGACAAACCTGCGGCACGGCACGGGGCACCTACACCGCGGGGTGCACGTAAAAGTCAGCTAGGATAATAAACGAGAAAATGAGGCATAAGCAGTCAAGGGCAACTGCAGTGCATCATGGCGGATCGTGGAGCCCAGTACCTTTCAAACTTTTTATAACCATGACTCACAGCAGCAATCCCATTTCTTATCATGCACATTCATCAGCAAATATAAAGAAAACAAAAGTTTCATGAGGCAACACTTACCTTCCATACTGCTCTATGCCTCTGCTGTTTTGTGTTTCCCTGTATTCTATTCTATTTTTTTATGCCGATTATCATCCACAAAACTGATTTTCCAAACCACTAATGGGGTCGTGACATAACCTAGCCTGAGCATGGTAAATGAGAGATGCACTCCCCACTTTGTGATAGGCATTGAGCCCCTCTCTCCAGAATATGGGTGTGGATATGATCCCAGAATCCTTCTCAACACAGTGATCTGGGTGGCTACCGCCAATCACTCGGGAGTCAGAATCAGAAATGAATCCTATTGATTATTACCATTGTTCTGATCCCAAGCTCTCATTTCACAAGTGCAAAACTGAGGCTCAGAAGGATAAAAGGGACTTGTCCAAGGTCAGACAGCATAAATGAAAAGGTAGGACTCCTGTGAACCCACAAGTCTACTTCACTTGACATCAGCAGGGAGGAGACACAACCGATACACAACATTACAAGAACATGGAAAAACTCAAATTTCACCACGATCATGAAAAAGTCAGCTAGCTTATACACCCAGTGGAACACAGCAAGGAAGTTCTTATCACCCCCACCAAGGAGAAGACATGAGTGTTCTGAGGTCAGAGAAAGCAGCATGCCAAGAGCTGAGTCAAAAGTGGGGGGGTGGGGGCGGGACTGTATCTGACAATGGAGGAGTTTTCAGACTCTGTGTCTCAAACGAAACAAACCATTGGCTGTTTATTTTCTAGGACCAGGGAGAGGTCAGCCTTCCACCAACCAGCCATCTTTGTTGCTTTCCTTCTGCAAAAGCAAGAGGCCTTGTTCAAATTCACCACTGTGCAAGGCTAACGTATAAGCAAACCCTGTTTCCTTGCTTGGTCCAAAGTCAAGCCATAAAGCAGGCCCTTGAAATTTCAAACCTTATTAGAAAGAAAAAAAACTCCTTAGGCAGAAAAGCAAAACATTAAGTAATAAGAGTCTCCACTGTGAAAGTGAGTATAAATGATCTTTCACCAAAATAACTCAGCCCATCATCAAATTACCACCCCTCAAGTCCAATTTGCCAGATTTTTTGCCCAATATTATAAGAAAGCGTGGTAAGCAGACGTGGGCTTATTATTAGCCCATGTATCCATTACTGGTCACACTTCCATCTGAAATAAGAGGTCCGGGAGGCAAGGTCCATATCAGATCTCAATCTTGAGAGATGCCAATAGGAACAAAAGAAAATTGACCCCACCTCCAACAGTACCATCATGCACCTCTATTTCCTCTATAACAAACATGATCAGAATAAACAATTTGTTTGTTTGTTCTTTAAGGGAAAAACAGGTCTAAAAATCAAATGATTTTCAATTTCTAGCCCAGAGTTCCCTTTAAAACATAAGACAACAAAACAAAATTTCAGCAGAATGGAATGAAGGAATCTGAGTTGTGTGTCAGGAGAGCCAGGACACACAAAGAAACATGCTGCAATTTATTTTTATTCCTTGCACCAGAAATAACCTGTTATCAACAATCCTGACTTTCTCTGATGCCTGGAAGGGGTGCCCACCTACCCCTCCCCAGCCCACAGCTTTCCTCTATCTCTTGCTAAACTCAGGCCTACTGTTTCATGAGGCCACCAGAGCCCTTAGAAATTATAAATTCTTTGACCGTCCTAGACATCGGCCTAAATAATTCAACAGAAAAAAAAATTTTTTTAATTATGCTACTTAAAAAAAAAAAAAAAGCTTATTCCAAATATATAAGAATGTGGCCAGTCAGCCCTGAAGGATTTTGTTACTAAAAAAAATAAAATCTCCCAAATGCAATGGCGATGATGGGAAATGTCAAACCTCTGCCACTGTCAAATATATTTCACAGAATTCATATCCCTTTAGAAATGTGAATTTCTACAACACAGGGTTGGGAATCCATGGACTGAAGCTACCATTTCTTCCCAGACCAGCTGGTGGCTGGTGAAAGGAGCACAGAGAATCCTGTCCTAGCCCTGTGTGACCCATCAGCAGCTCCCCCCAAGGTCACACCCTGAAATGCTGACAATATTCCTCTCTTTTGGAAAGAAAAATTAGAAATTTTTTTTGAGGGGGAGGGGGTATCTTGGTTCCAAAATTCCCATCAAGTTCATTACAAAGCACCTTTCTGCTCTGGGTGGATACCTTAAATTTATCTGTTAAATTTTAATTTGGTAAATATTTGTCTTCTAAAAAAAAATTTTTTTTTTTTTGCTTCATCTTCATTTGATTCATTTTAAGACCAAAAAATACATCAAGTGCTGTTTGCACATGTGTTTTCCTGTTCCAAAGGCAAGTACCTTTGGGTTTGGCTTTTGCTTGTATTTTGACTTTTTTTCTTTCAAACATAAAATTAAATTTTGATGCTAGAATTAGCTGAATTGGTATTTTTAACCCTTTTTTTCAGCAAAGTAAGTGTTCCACTACAGAAGGTAGATAAGAATCAGAATTTTCATCTCCTCTCTTGTCTTTCCCTCTCTCTTTCCTTCTTGTTAAGTCAGTAAAATTTGTGCCTTTTAAAAAAAAATCAAACACCCCAAAATGATCAAGGCTAATGGATTTTTCTTCCCCTTTGAAAGTAATCAAATTTGTAGGAAAAAGAATACCGAATGTTAACACCAAGCCCACATCACAATCAAAGAGGCCTGAAACCAATCTGTATTTATTTTTTAAATAATAAATTTTTCAAATTGAAAGACCAAGCACAGAGAAGGAAAATTTTTCCTCCTCCAAGAATTCCTCAACCCTTGTCTTTATCAACTGATGCAGTTGCACGTCATAAAAAATGAGCTTCTGTGAATCCACTGTTAGTTTTTTCATAATAATGTTAATTATGCATATCTTATTTTAATGGCGGTCTCTCCTACAAATCTGTGGGCTACTCAATTTGTATAATGTAATGAATTTACATTTTTTCCACTAAATGAAGCTCAAAAAAGGTTTCTGACATTTTCCGAATAAAACAACAACAAAAAAGAAATGCCCAGACCTTTCAGAAAACAAAATAAAAAAAGTCTTAATTATTCCAGCAAAACACAACAAAATAACACAAAACCAACAAATATAGGGGAAAAAAAGAGGATTTCACTCAACTTTTCCAGTTTCTGTTTTTCTTTAGAACCTTGGGATTTAAATGCAACAAAATGTAAATACAAAATTAAAAAAAAAAACCCTACAATTTCTGGGTGTGTCCAAAGCCAACATTTTAGGGACTACTTTCTCTTGTAAATCCTTCCTTCTTGGAAATAGAAAAATTTAAACATTGTCAAATGGTGAAATTAGTCTTTTTTGCCCGCTAAGCTAACCAAGTTCCAAATTACAATGAAGTACAATTTCTAATTGCTTCATAGAGCCAATTTCTCCCAGTTTTCCCTAAACTCAACCATTTCCTCCTTTTCTCATTCCAATTAGTTTTATTCTCAAACTAAAATGAGTTGAACAGCCAAATTGACTTCAGTTTCAGGAGGCTTTTTGCTTTCATCCTTTCAAAAACTGAATTCATTCAAATTCCAGCTTAATTTTCATTTACATGTTATCTGGATTTGGCTTCAGAAATAAAATTGTCTTCATCCTCCTGGAAAGATCAAAGTAAAAATTTTCACCCCCAAAAAGGTAAAAAAAGAATCTCTTTCCCCTCCACTGCCCTATAGTGCAAACTTTTGAAAAAATAAGAAATAAAAAATATTTCTTTTCAATTTTAATTTCTATTTTTATTTACAAAATAGTATCCTCTAGGTGGCGTCGTTTTAATGGGAAAAAACTACCGTTTGAAGAAAAATTAGAAAAAAAAAATGAGAAAGGGAAATATGGCCTAAAAATATAAAAGATTGTTGCAAAAATGGGGGGCCAGGGAGGAAAGACCTCCCGGGGGGTCATCAGGATCCTGGAGCGCCGAGATGGTCAGGGGAAAATTGCAAATTTGGAGGGGAGGGGGAGAGCTGGAAGGGGTTGCATTTTTGCAAAATGTGAATTGTCCAAACTGAAATGGCTGCTCTGTTCTCTCACCGCTTTGTTTTCTGGGCTCCAGTCCGAGCCTGGGGCCGGAGAGGGCACCGAGTGGGGGTCCGAAAAGACCCCATTATCTTCCCCACCCTCCTCGCACCCGGCGGCACCCGGGGGGGCTATCCAGACCCCGACCCTCCTGTTTGCGCCCACAAAAAGCCCGCAAACGTGCCCAGGCACTTTGCATTTTGCAAATCTTGCAACGAAGTGGCGCAGCGCCCCGGGCCCCTGCCCCCCGGGGTCCCCCGCGCAGTGCATACCCCCGGCCCCCCGTCGTACCTGCGGAGCCGCCGCGCCGCCCGGCTGGTTCATGGGTCCGTGCGGGAGGAGGCGGCCCCGGCGCGTCCTGCTCCTCCCGGGCCGGGCTGCTGGTGCGCGCACAATGCCGCCGCCGCCGCCGCCGCCGCTCCCTCCTCCTCCCGCCCCGCTCAGGCCGGGGGGGCGGGGGGCGCGGGGGGGGCGCCCGGCCCTCGCCCCCACCCGCGGCCCGCACCAGCTGCCGCCGCCGTCGCCGCCGCGCCACCTCTCGTGGGGCCGCCGCCGCCCCCCGCCGCCCTGTCCGCCCCCGGGCCGGCTTCGCAGCGCGGCCCGCGAGCTCCGGGCCTCGGCCTCGGCCTCCGCGCCGCCGGCCTCCGCACCGCACACAAAGCCGGCCGGCCCCCGGGCGCGCCGCTCCTGCCCGCCCGGCAGCCCTGGGGCCGCGGCGCACCCGCCCCCCAAACTTTCTCGCGCCGCGCCCCGCGCTCCCCGCGCCCCCAGTGCCCGCGCCGCTGCACCCTTCTGCCCTCTCCCGCTCTCCAGCCCCTCGGAAAGGTCATTTTCACGTTGGAAAAAAAGTTTGAGGAGCTGCCTCTCAGTGGAACACAAGGGGTTAATGGGAACTCTTCTGCTCCCCTCACCCACCCCAAAAAAAATCAGATTGATTTTTTAAAATAAAAGTTTGAAGAGCTGGCTTTATGGAAGAATCGGAAGGCTCGATGAAGATATTCCTATTGCCCCTGCCACCCCTGCAAAGACATCTAACGTCATTTAAAAAGAAAAGTTTGAAAAGCTGGCCCTAGGTCAGACAAGAGCGGTTAAGGGGACTCTTTCTAGCCCCCCCCCACCACCACCATCAGATTGATTTTAAAAATAAATATTTGAGGAGCTGCTCTGTAATTATGAGATGCTGGGTGAACAGAATTTCTACCTACTCCAATCAAAAAAAATTTTAATAAAGTTTATTTTAAAAATAAAAGTTTAAAGAAATGGTGGTCCTATATATGACAAGAGGGGTTAAGGTTAACTGGGGTTCGCCTCCTCCCATATCCCCTAATCAAGTTCATTTTAGAAAGAAAAATTTGAGAAACTTTCTATGTGAAATAAAGATGAACAAGAATGTTTCCATCCAACATTCTAAAAAGTCAGACTTTTTAAAATTTTATTTGAGGAACTGCCTCCTTGTGACTTGGGAAGTTTTAAGGGGGATTTTTTTTTTCTTTATCTGCCCTCCTCTTCACCAGCCCCAAAAATCAATTTAAAAAAATAAGCTAGGCGTGAAGGCCCTGCCCGTAAAGAGACAAGAGGGATTACTGGGTCCATCCTACATCTCCCATGATAGATTGATTTTTAGAAGAAAAATTTGAAGAACTGCTCATATATGAGATGAAAGAAATCTTTCTTTGCTCCTCCCCAAGAGAAAAATATAAGGGTAGTCTTTTTTTTTTTAATAAAAGCATAGGAAATTAAACAGGTTTCTTTTCACTGCCCCCACCTTAAAGAAATTTTTGTTAAGTTTAAAGAGTTGTTTTGATATGAGAAAAAAAAAGGTTACAGAAGTTTTTTCTCTTTGCTCCCCAGAAAGGTCATTGTTTAAAGGTCAGAAACCTGAGGGACCCTAGAGAAGACACTTCCTCTCCCTGAAGAATGAAAATGTGAAAAGGTAGACCTCCACAGGAGGCATAGAATTGAAAGACACATTGTTACCAGGACCCAACTCCCCCATACACACAAGAGGGTAATAGGATGCATATTCTAACTGCCCCCCCAAAAAAAGTTGGAGAGTCATTAAAAATAAAAAGTGTCCATTTCCCTCCTTGCCAGCCTGGCAAGTATGTTCCTGGCAGAGGCTTGGCAGGCTTTGCCAAAACTGGTATAAGGCAGGAACCAAGGAGAGCAGGGCAGCCTACAGAGTTTGGCAGAGTAGGGCCCCCATGAGACCTGGGAACACGTGCCGGCCAGGCAGCCCCCTGCCTGCCTGCCCTTCTACACCAGGTGGCTGAAGCCGTGTTGCCGGCACAGATGACCAGCTATGATGTCTCTGGCTCCACCCCTGTGTGAAGGTTTCTGGACACCTTTCTCAAGGACAATCCCTCTGCTCTGTCTAGTGAAGCTACCCCTGACCTCAGGCCCTGGAATAGAAACTGGACCCCAAATAACATTGCACCTCAGTCACCAGACTCAGAGCTATAGGGTTATCAAGAGGTGGAAAGCCTGCAACTGAGAGTCTGGAAAACATGATGCAATTACTATTTATTGAGCATTTACTATGTGCCCAGCGCTTTATGTGTAGTAGGGCAGACACATCATAGCGCAGAGGACTGCTGGAATCAAGCAGCCCTTCTCAAACTTGAGTGATCCTCAGAATCACAGGGTGGACCTGTGCAAAGACAGGTTGTTGGGCTCCACCCAGAATTCGCATTTCTAACAAGTTCCCAGCTAATGCTTAATAAGCTGCTGGTCTAAGGACTGCATTTTAAACCATTGCAATACAGCAAAATGCGCAGGTACTGAGAAAGAGCAAGGGCCCAATGTAGCCTATGGGGTCAGCAAAGATTCCAGGAGGAATAATGCCCCGTGGGAAGGCTGGGTGGAAGTACCCTTCCTCTTAGGATCTTAATCAGATGGCAGGGCTCTCTGAATCACGTATTCTTTTTTTTTAATTAATTAATTAATTAATTTGTGACAGATAGAGTCAGACAGAGGGACAGATAAGAACAGGCAGACAGGAAGGGAGAAAGATGAGAAGCATCAATTCTTTATTGCGGCACCTTAGTTGTTTATTGATTGTTTTTCTCATATGTGCCTTGACGGGAGTTGGGGGGACTACAGCAGACCGAGCAACCCCTTGCTCGAGCCAGCAACCTTGGGCTCAAGCTGGTGAGCCTTGTTCAAACCAGTTGAGCCTGTGCTCAAGCTGGTAATCTGGGTCTTCTGGAACCTGGGTCTTCCGCGTCCCAGTCCAACGCTCTATCCACTGTGCCACTGCCTGGTCAGGCTGGATCAGGTATTCTTAAGTAGAGACCTTGATTAGGTTTGGGGACCCCTGAACTAAGCAGTTTCATACCTTAAGCAAACATGTCAATATGTACATTTTTGGGAGAAAATCTATGGCTTTCACAATTTTCTCAAACGGGTCAGTTACACCAACCTGGAATGACCTGCAGCCTGCTTCCAGACACCTCTGGCCTGGAAAACGCTCATGGGTCCTTCTCGGTCTTCTCTTTCTGGAGTCACAGCGAGCCCTTTCTGTTTCTCTACCACCCACGGGCCACAGGGCCTGGGCCTGTCAGCTCATCCCACCAGAGATTCCAGAGTGCATTCAACACCACCATCGACAGGCATGTCCTCCACGGGGGTCTCAGCCCTGGAGCATCTGTTCCTTCACTTTGTCTCGTCTGAGCCATGAAGGGGATACTGAGGGGACAAGGGCTGAGCTTGCTATCTTCCTGACAAAATCCAGTTTCCAAATGAATGCACACATTTACCAAACCATAGTGGAAACTGCAGTCAACCAGAGCTGCGATTCGGGAGGTAAACTAAGCTAGGGGTTAACTAGGCAGGGGAAAGACAGGGAGAGGAGCCCAAGTATTTAGTGAGAGCCCAGGGGCTAGACCAGACCTGCTCAATGACAGGACAGAGGCGCCATATCACAGCGGCAGTATGACCACTGGTCAGAGCTGCCCAGAGCAGACACTTACATTAGGTGGAAACACAGTCCAGTAGGGACCTCGAAGGGCTTACCCATTCTCTAAAGGTCCATGGTTTCATTTGACATACCTACATTTATCAAATTCTGGAAACTCCTGACCCCTGCCATGCTCAGCCCACTACCACTGGAACCAGCACTACTGCATTAACACTTTAAATATGACTTAAGTTTTAAGAGCCCGTCTACTGCTTGGGTTCTAACCTTGGCTCTGGCCCTCGCATGCTACGTGCTCTTGAGCAGATAAGATAATTCAACCTCCCCTTGCCTCCGTTTCCTTGTCTTTCACATGGTGCTGACAACAGTATCTGCCCCATGGGGGTGCTCCGAGAATGAAATGAGATAACAACGTGTAAAGCTCTCAGAAAGTGCCCGGCATAAAGAAAGCACTCCATACATGTCAGCATGGATTGGAAACATAGAGACTATGTTTCCCGTCTCTACCTCTGACACGCTGTGTGACCCTGGGCTTGTGGCTTAATCTCTGAGCCTAGTTTCTGACTCTGTGAAATGAGGATCCTAAAACCTACCCATCTTATCAACGCTTTTTTAGTTGTAACCAGTAGTAACAAAGTCATGCTGAGCTGAAAAAAAGAAGAAGGAGGAGGAAAGAGAAGGAAGGAAGGGAAAGAGAAGGAAGGAGGTGTTATTAAATTAGGAGATGGCTCATGGTATCCAAGGAAATGAAACGAGACCTCAAGAGGATCGGGAGCTCGGAACTAGAAAACCATCAGGAACTGGGTTTACTCGTCATCACTCTGGGCCATAGATTTCTTAATGTCTCAGCCCTAATTCATTGTCTCTGTCTCTTTCTCCCACCTTCCCTTCCTCCCTGCCTCTCTCGGGTGGGTGCTCTCTGCTTCATGAGGGTCACAGTCCAAATGGCCACTCCACTCTCCCCTAGGTGCCAACACGTGCTGACCAGTGTCTCAATATTCCAATCCAGATCCTCAGGACAGAGAATGTAATTAACCAAGCTTGGCCCAGGTGCCACCAGAGCCAATAGTTGACTACCAAAGGGAGCAGGGTCACCTAACACACAAAGACTTCTGAGACCCATTCCAAGGGAAGGAGGTGCGGTCGACTGGGCAGACCCCTCCAGTGTTGAACGTCATGGAGGTCTGAGAGGATTTGCTGAGCTCAGGGGTGTAGAGGTGCCAGGCTTAGGGCCTGTCGCACAGATACACTCATAAGGTGTGTTTCCTCCTGCTGGAGTCTGGAGACATTTAGGTAACCAGCGTCTGAGGGTAGTGAGATTTTGTTGAATGAGGGAGGGAAGTCAATGTCAGGGTCATGTCACAGACAGTAAAGGAAACAAAGAGATAAGTGTTGCCTCAGTAAGTGGCCTTTGGGTCCCAAGGAAAACTTGGGGCTTGGCTAAAACCCTGTGGGTAGATCTTGGTGGAGAAGATATCTTTGGGGTGAAGCAGTATACTTGTAAAGGGTGTGGG
Organism: Rhynchonycteris naso; assembly: GCA_037038555.1. Lineage (NCBI taxonomy): Eukaryota > Metazoa > Chordata > Mammalia > Chiroptera > Emballonuridae > Rhynchonycteris > Rhynchonycteris naso. The sequence continues at coordinate 19,834,343 of CM072996.1, forward strand.
ACAGAAGAAGACAAGGACTTCACAAAATGGTGTTTCACCCTCAAAGGTTTCTTTTCTAGGCCTAACCCGGGAGGGAAGTACTCTCTTGTGACAGCCCAGCCAGGGAGACTTGGGCTCCCTAAAGTCTCTCCACAGTGGGAGAGAACCAGACAATCTAGCCTTGTAGAGTCTCATAGCAACTTATCAGACAAGATGGCAGTATTTTCTTTATTGATCCATTAAGTCTCTGAAGTGGGTGGGCAAGATACAATCACCCCCGTTCTAAGGGTAAGAAATTGGAGGCTCAAGTCTTTGGCCAAACCAGCCAGCGGCAGCCCAGTCTGCCTCTCCAGCTACGTTCTCCCCGCAGTGCTCTGGCTGCCCCTGGGATTGGAATCAAAACCAACAGATTCTCTAAATCATCTTGCTTGGCCCTGGAATTGTCTTCTTTCCCTTCCTTTCACATTTCTCCCTCCCTTTCCCCACAAAGGAGGAAGTGGCAAAGAGGTAGCAGCAATTTGTTTCCTAAAGAGACGTCCTTGCAAGTTACTTCCTAAAGAAAAGTCTCCGGAGAGTTGGGTATCCTAGGCAGTCCCTCAGCATGATGAGTGAGTCCAGGCAGAGAATCCAGAAAGAACAATGGACCCAGGACAGAAGATTGACAAATCAAAAAAGAGAAATTAATCTGATGGCCCAGACCCCAGACCAAGAATCAGAATCAAGGCCAAATCTGAGCAGCCCGTCCCTGGATTCCAGAGCAAATGCTTATTGTGTATCTAAAATGAAGGACCTGTTTCCTAAACCTGTTCCATGAGCCTGCTATCCCATGAAGCCTCAGTTTTTTCATTTGTAAAATGGGCAAAATAAGGTGCCTAATATACAGGTTATTTAAAGAATTGACTCATGTTATGCACTCAGCATGTGGTAGCTCTTATTACTAATCCCAACCCATTCCCACTGTAATATACATATATAAGGAAATTCAGGCCCTCTGGGGGTGGTGATAGAGTCACCTCATTTGTTTTCCAGCCAAAAAGGGAACAAAGTTAACTTTGGAGGCAGTTGCCCCAAGTCTAGCTGTCTGGGCCCCCAAAACAGCAGCAATCCTGACCTTAGTTCCGCTGGCTTTCAGAACGGAAGAGGACCCAGCCAGCGGAAGGAAAGACAAGGAAGGAAGATGGCAGGAGCTGGTCCATCTCCTTTTCTCCTGATGTCACCTGGAAGTCCCCAAAGTGGGCCATTAATGTATCCTTTCTGCCATGAGGCGTCCTTGTCAATGGGATGAGCTGACAGTGCGGAATAGCACAGGGCTCAGGCTCTGGACTCAGACTACACTGTGTTCAAATCCTAGCTCAGCCCCTTCCCAGCCTTGTAAGCCTGAGCCCTTCACATTACTGTCTCTCAGCCTCAGTTTTCTTGAGTGTTGAGTGGAATAATAAAATATGCATGCACATTTTATAAGGGTTAAAAAAGAAAACAAATGCCAGCACACAGTAGGTATCCTAGCTATAAGTGATGATGCCACTAACCATGATGTGATCTCAATGGCTTGTATCAATGGCACAGCTATCCAGTGGGTGGAACATGTCAGGGCCATCCTCCTCGGTGATCTCCATGAGCAGAGGAGGAGAGTGAGGCCCAGGGGGAGAATGGAATGTGTCTTTTACCAGTAAATGGACAGATGGACTTGATGAGCCTCCTGATGGAAGGCACTGAAAAGAACCAACAACGCTTACATAGAATTCCTGCCAAAAATGCATAACCCCAATCTAAACCTGAGGAAACATCAGATAAACCCAGATCGGGGGTGTTCTACCAAACAACTGCCCTATATTCCTCAAAAATGTCAACATTATGAGAGACAGAAAGCATCGAATTAAAGGAGACTAAAGCAGTATGATAACTAAAGGCAAAGACTGATCCGGAACTAGACTCTCTATCAGAGTGAAAAAAATTGCTATAAAACACATTATGGGGACAAGTGGTGAAATTTTAATATGGTAGGATGTTAGATAATAGTATTTACTTGTGCTAAATTTCTGAATTGATAAATATTTTGTGATTGTGTAAGATAATGTTCTTGCACACCTCTGGTATAAAGGGACATGATGCCTGGTTCTCAGTGGTTCAAGAATAAAAATTATGGGCCCTGGCCAGGTGGTTTGGTGGATAAAGCATGAGCCTGGTACACTGAAGTCTCAGGTTCCATCCCTGGTCAGGGCCCAAATGAGTGCACAACTAAATAGAACAACTAAGTGGAACAATTAGTTGATGCTTCTCTCTCCCTCAAATTAATAGAAAAAAATCTTTTAAATAAAATAAAAATTATGTATGTATTACATACATATCTACATATAAATCTGTATACGTACATTGTATATGCAGTAAAGCAGTAACACATGACTGTGTATTAACAATTGGTGAATCTGGGTTAAGAACATGCAAGAGTTCTTTGTACTATTCTTGCAACTCTTCTATATAATTATTTGAAATTATTTCAAATAAAAATTAAGAAAAATGCCCTGGGCAGGTAGCTCAGTTGATTTGAGTGTCGTCCCAACATGCCCACGTTGTGAGTTCAATCCCTTGTCAGGGCACATGCAAGAATCGACCATGATGCATAGAACAATCAAATTGATGTTTCTTTCTCTGTATCTCTCTGTCTCTCTGTGTCTGTGTGTGTATGTGTCTCCCTACCTCTGTTTCTAAAAATCAACTTAAAAAATGAAAAAAAAATCGACACTACGTATATATGAAAAAGCCCTGGCCAGATGGCTTGGTTGGTTAGAGCTTCATCCTAAAGCGCAGTAGTTATGAGTTCGATCCTAGTCAGGGTACATATAGGAACAGATCAATGTTCCTGTCTCTCTCAAATCAATAAACAAAATGTTTTTAAAAAACAATTAAGAAAAGCAATATATCTGAAGTGTCTGAAAAGCTAGAAGCCTACACAGAAATTACCATACAGTACTTTCATCAGAATGGATTATTTTCATTGTATATTTGACAACAAAATTTGACACATTGATTGGTGGTTTGTGCACATCAAACTTTGCTGATTATTTTGTTCTGACAATGTGAATTTTCTTTCACAACCACTGTTCCTACCAGCTCCACTTTCCCAGGCAGATTTTGTGATGTAAATCTTGTCAAGAAGATTTAGGCTCTTCTGTCGATTTTTAATCAAGCATAGTCTACACTGTGTGCAGCATTAGTCTTTGTCAGTTTGGTTGTCTGTTGCTTATTTCCACCAAGTAAAAATTCATTTCAGTTTTTCCAATTTTCAATGTTATCAATAAGGTTTAATTCTTCAAACAGGTTTTTTGGGGGGAGGGGTTAATTGATTTTACTGTGTGTAGTTCACAGGATTTCTGTCCTCGCTGGGCATCTGAATCACCTGGGAGGGACTTGTGTGAAAGATTCCTCAACCTCTACCCACACCCTCATCCCCCTAGATTCTGAAGTAATAGGTCTGGGGTGGGGCCCAAATATCTGTATTTTTAACAAGCCCCCACCTTCAAGTTCTTAGTAGTCATTGACTGTTGACTCGCAACTTGCCTTGTTTATTGGTAATAGAATAATTGCAAACTCTCTAGGCCTTGCTTATGAGGATTATTTTAACATTCCATTTCCCCAACTTGACTATGAGGTCCATAAGGAGAGGGATGAAGGGAATGGTTGCTGTATGGCCAACACAGCTCATTACGTATGTTAGGTTAGGCAGCAAAAATATTAGTTGATTGGTCTTGGCTCAACCAAATTCTTGAATATCAGCATCAAGAGAAGGAATGTCTTTTTCATTGTGGTAAAATGTACATAATATAAAGTTTACCATTATAACCATTTTTTTAAAATTTCTTTTTGTTTTATTCATTTTAGAGAGGAGACACAGAGTGAAAGAGAGAGAGAGAGAGAGAGAGAGAGAGAGAAAGAGAGAAAGGGGGGAGGAGCTGGAAGCATCAACTCCCATATGTGCCTTGACCAGACCAGTGCAGGGTTTTGAACTGGCGACCTCAGTGTTCCCAGGTCGACGCTTTATCCATTGCGCCACCACAGGTCAGGCCCATTATAACCATTTTTAAGTGTACAGTTCAGGGACATTAAATACATTCACAATGTTGTATAATGATCACCGCTATTCATGGCCATAATATTTTATCATCTCAAACTGAAACTCTGTACTCGCTAAACAACTCTCCATTACCTCCTCCCAGCCCTTGAGAGCCACCATGTTGCTTTCTGTCTTGACTACTCTAGGTACCTCCTGTAAGCGGAATCATATAATATTTATCCTTCTGTATCTGGCTTATTTCACTTAGCATAATAGCATTGAAGTTCATTCATGTAGAATGTGTCAGAATTTCATTCTTTTTTGAGACTGAATGATATTTCATTCTACGTATATACCACATTTTCTTTATCCATTCATTCATTCATTGGGTTGTTTCCATCTTTCGGCTATAGTAAATAATGGTGGTATGAACATTCATATTCCTAGCATGTACTCAAGACCACACTTTCACTTCTTTGAGGTAATTCCCAGAAGGGGGGATTGTTGGATCATATGGTAATTCTATGTTTAATTTCTGGAGAAACTACTATAATATTTTCTATAGCAGTTGATGAAGGAACATTTAAAAAGCTGCTTTAATAAAGGTAGAAATGATGATTAATCCTTTTTTCATATTATTCCAATTGAAAAATAAAACCCATACCTCTGTATTTAGCAACCTCAAAGGATCATGGGATATTGCACTTTTCCCTTTGTTCTGTGTGAAACTGATTGCATTAAAAACCTCAACTCTGCACACCTCCCTGCAACTATCCCTCTGTCATGTGACTTTGCAGTTCTTCTCATAAAAAGGTAGGATCTATTTCCACATCCCTTGATTCTGAGTTTGGTCACGTGATGGCCAATGGGATGGTGGCAAATTTCACATAAGCAGAGGCTTTAAAAGTGTTTGTGGGTTTGTGCTTGCTCTTACACTTCTACCTTCACCATGAGAATAAGTCCATGCTAGACTGCTGGAAGAGTAGAAGAGAAAGGTGAGAAAGGTCGGTCACCCCTGCTGACCACCAAATGTGTGAGTGCCCAGCCAATAGACAACCCCCCCCAGAGTGAGAGAGCTTAGAGAAGACTAGAAGAAGCAGCTACATTAAATCCCCAACCCACAGACTCATGAACTAAATAAATGCATATTATTTTATATCACTGAGTTTCGGGGTGGTTTGTTACAAAGCATTATTGCGGTAACAGATAACTGATACAGGTTCCCTCCTACTCTTCCATCTGCTGCCATTTCTGCATCTGTCAAAGTGTGATGAGATAATTGATTTCACTGACTTCATAGAGCTGTCATGAGAAGTAAATGCTAGAAGTGTGCAGGTTTAGTGTCTGACAGTTATAATCCAAAGACCAATTTTTCTCTTCCTTCTTAAAGGTTACCATCTTCTAATTTATTGCAAAGAGGGCTATAGAGGGCACTTGCTCTCCATTGCCCTTCATTCTCGTGACAGGATCACAGTGTTCCTTGGAGAATAAACCTCTCACCATGCTCAGTCAATGTGTTCTGGGCGGAGTTGCTCTGCTCACTCTTGAGTACTTCTAATCAGCAGAAGATGGCAAAGATGATGGGTTGTATCTTCCGTGACTATGTCATGTAAGTGTGTAACTTCTTTTCTGTCTGGTAGACTCTCCACTTTGTTGGCTTTAATGAAGCAAGCTGCCATTTTGGGGAGTTTTATTTGGCGAGGAACTGAGAACAACCTCCAGCCAACAGCGAATTAGGAGAGTTAGCCCTCAGTTCAACAACCCAAAAGGAACTGAGTCCTTCCAACAACCATGTAAGTGACCTTAGAAGCAGATCCTTTCCCAGTTGAGCCTTAAGTGAGACACCAGCCTTCACTTGCAGCTTCATGTGGGCAGATTCCTGATGCACAGAGATTGTGAGATAATGAATGAATGTTGTTTCAGGCTGTTAAGCTTGTGATAATTTGTTACACAGCAATAGATAACATCCTCAGTCCCAGTCTTCGAGGCCTCCAACTCTGGAAGTGGACATGTATGTGAAGAATCTCTGGGTAATATCAGTTCCCAGATGTTACTTACCTCGCAGTCTTGGAGTCTCCCCTGCTGGCCCCAAAGATTGTGGAGCAGAGACAAGCTGTCTCCTTTGTGCCTTGTCCAAATTCCTGACCACAGATCTGGGAGCATAATCAAATGGTTGTTGTTTAACGATACTACATTTTGGAGTAGTTTTTAACACAGCCATGAAGAGTGGAATAGGAGGTGCTATTTTTAAAAAATTGATTTGAGAGAGAAAGAAACATCAATTTGTTGTTCCACTTATTTATGCATTCATTGGTTGATTCTCCTTTGTGTCCTGACCAGGGATGGAAGCCTCAACCTTGGTGTATTGGGATGATGCTCTAACCAACTGAGTTACCCGGCCAGGGTTGGAAGGTGCCATTTTTAGCTGTACACAAAAGAGGACCTTTTCCAGGGTCCATGACTGGAGGGAACCCCCACCCCTGACATCACTTCTAGGTCCTCAGACCCTTCTCACTCCCTAGGAGCATCTTTTACAGGCAGATCCTCCTTGGTGTTTTGTTAATCCCATGCCAAGGGTAGGTATGGTCTTGTCCAGGGTTGCCAGCCAACAGTAAATTTCTTAACAACATGAAGATCTTATTAAAGCTGTAATGTTATTGCTTATAAAAACCTGATAAAATTCTAGACAAGGGCACTCTGCTTCCTATATCTGAGTGGATGATGCTTTTATTCTTCCAGTTTTAGACAATTCCTGGTAAAACAAATTAACTGAGCCCAGGACATTCCCACAATACAGTAAATTTTCCAAAGGAAAACTTTTCTTTCCAGATTTTTATGCATTTGATTCTTTAGAAGTCAATATTTGACTCTGAAATGAGAAACAGCCCTTCCACGACCCCCATATATCCTTCCTACCAAAAAGCAACTGTAACCCAGAAGTTCCCCAGGCCTTGCTAGTCTGTGGGTATAAATGAGGTCACACTTATTTATTAATTTAACAAATTCTTTCCTAGGGCTTGCAATGAGCTATTCTCTAAGTGCATTACAACCATGAATTTCTGTAAGAACTGAATGAAGTAGGTAATATTTTTATTATCCTCCCTACTTTACAAATAAGGAAACTGAGGCACAAAGAGGTCAAATAAACTTGCCCTAGGGCACAGAGCTCCTATGTGCATCTCGGTTTTGGACCCAGGAGTCTGATTGCAGGGCGTGCACCCATCTTTACTTTGCTACTCTGAATCTCCTTGAGGGGATCTCCCACTTGCATGATGAGGGCGTTTCAGCCTCCCTGGTAAGGTTCCTTCCTACCTCTATTACAACTTATAGTTATTGGGAAGAGTTGTATATGGGCTCAATGTTTCCTTGGATACGGCTCCTGGAGGTCAAGTCTGCCACTACACTTATTTGCTATTACCACTACAATGTTACATAACAAGTAACCCTAAGACTCCATGGCTTCCAGTAATAAGCATGAATTTAGTTTTAGAGTCTGCTGATCAGTTGCAAGGTTCTTTTGGTCTTGGCTGGGCTCATGCACATGGCTGGAGGTGGCTGGCTCAAGGCTGACCTCGGTTCTGGCTGGAGCAAGTAGGGCCACATGGGTCTGTTTGGTCCACTTCTTTCTTATTGTCCAGTAGGCCAGCCCTGTCACTTAGCCAAGGCAAAGGAGACAAGCAGACAAGCCCAACTGTGTATGCACCTTTCAAGCCTCTGTTTAAATCATACTTATGAGCATCCCATTGGCCGAAACAAGTCATGCAGCTGGGCCCAGAGTCAGGATCCTGAAGAGTCACATAGACCCAGGCATGGATACAGGGAGGGATAGAGAATTGGGACCACTTAGACAATCAATCTACCCCACTTATCACCAAATTTCTTTCTTCTTAAAAAAAAATTGTCAGAACAAAATCAAATTTCAAAGGAAGAAATCATTTAGATAAAGCTGTGCAAGATGCTACAAATTAAAGCTGTGCTCTGAGAGATGGGGAAGAGGTTGAAACCAAACCAGGGGCAAGAGCTACACGGGTTTCCTTCTAAAGGAGAAGTGGCAGCAGAAAAGGAAACTGAGCATGTGCCGGGGAGGCCCATATCCTGGTGGCGAAGCGGCAGTCGGCAGTCGGCAGGGTAGGCATCATTCAGGCCTGGTGTTCGAGCAATATTGTTAGCACAAAAGTCATGTCAGAGCCGGCCAGCAGCAAAACTGACTCAGTTATCAACTTCCTCGCATATCAATGCCTCATTGTGTTTGTCAGGCAGAAAGCTCAAATACTGGCTTGCTTAAGTCAAAATCGACCCCCTATGTTACCCAGAGTTTTGCCAGGAGGGCATAGTGAATACACACTTTATTCCAATTCCTGGAAAGCAGGAACTGTCATTTTTCTGGGCTCACACACCCCGCACATAGCCTGATTCTAATTCTGTCTCTGAGAAATGGGGGTGCTGTGTAAAGACAGCCATACTGGTCTCCAAATCTACCTCACCATGGACTCTTTCTTCCTCCATGAGGGGCATTGAAAGTATCAACTTCTGCCAGGTGGCAAAGGTCCCGATCTGTGGATAAATATGGATTGATATATTTTGGAAATATTGGAAAAGGCTCTGTAAACAATAAAATGTATCCCCCAAAACAGCTAAAAAAAAGGGTGGAGCATTATGCTTTTCATTACAGAGACATCAGGATATTTACAATGACCTTAAGGCAGGAGGCTTACATTGAGGAAAACGGATCATACTGAGCAGGTATGTCAGAGCTAGGGGACACCTCCACAATCCTATGATGCTTGCTGAATGAATATACTGTTTACCAGGTACTGGGGGCTTGATACACATCATCTCAATTATTCTTAAAGACTCCCCAGGAGAGAGAGCTGTGGGGACCCCCCATTTATAGATGAAGGGAGCTGTCCAAGTCACACGGCCCGTTAGTGTTGAGGCAATCTGACTGCAGAACCGGCCCTCCTAAGATAGATAGGACTCTATCAAAGCTCCCATTCAGGGCACCCTTCAGACACCACTATGCCCAGTGGCCTTTTACTTAAGCAGTGCATCTACTGAAGATACAAGTTCCAAGGAGTAGTCAACAGAGAGTTTTGAAAGAATCCATTTCTAGATTCTCAACCGCTATTAAGGATGATTTTCTACAACTGACACGCCTGAGAACTTCGATGTGAGCGCAATACCCTGGTTCTCCATTCCCATTTTCCCTTCCTCCACTTGACAGAATAAAGGTGTATCCCTGACCCATCCATATTATACTGTGGGGCTTTGTCCTGCATGGAAAAACCTGGGTCAGGGTTAGAGGTGAGGCTTAGGGCACCAAACTAGGACTCATTCCAAATATTGGGGAGCAGGTGCTCCTCTGATTGAGGCACCACAACCCCTCTTCTATCTATCCCATTGAAAGACAAATTTTCATTTATTTTACTTTTTATGTTGAACAATTATCAACATTTTGATCAAAACTGTATCTTGAAATTAATTGTGTTGCTGACTCAATTCAGAAAAATGCTTACCCCTTAGGGCACTGTGATCACAGGAAATACAGACATTTAGGGCACTGTGATCACCGGAAATACAGACATTTTGGGTACTGTGATCACAGGAAATACAGACATTTAGGGCACTGTGATCACAGGAAATACAGACATTTTAAAATTTTCATCTAGGATCATTTTTGATTTAGAGACTATGCCAAAATGATCCATATGAAACTTACAAGCAGAAAAATATATTACATTCCTATAAAATTCTGTTGGGGAAGTGGAATGGAAAAAATGATTTAAAGGAGAAAGAGGAACATTGTAAAATTTTTAGCTGTTAGAGTTTGTGCGTGTACTTTTTTTTAATGGATGATGATGAGTATAAAATCACCATGATATTTAAATTCCATTGGATATATTTTTTAAAAGTGATGCAATCATTTTATCTTTAAACACTAATATTTACATTATGCAGGACATTACAACCTTTACAAGTATTTAAAACCGTGATGGCAAATTTTTTAAATATGTGATTATGTGGTTTTGGAGAATTCTTTTGGAGGCACATGGGCAAAAATATTTGGAAAGTCTCCTGATTTTGTCCAACCAATCTTTCTACAGGTGAGGCATTTGCAAAGCAGAGAGTGAAAAGGATTTACCCAAGATTACCTGGCAAAGTAGTACCAGAGCTAGGACCAAGGACAAAGCTTCAGGACTCCCCAGTTGACTTCTCCTTATCCAGGCAGGATTTCTGTATCAGTCAGAGTCCCAGCAGGTCTCAGTGCTCGAAAAGAATGAAAGGCGGAGAAGTAGATCATATGTCTATGTACAGAGGTGAGAGCAGGGTTAAGGAAAAGCTACAGGGGCTGGCAAAGTTCCAGAGACTAGCAAAGCCATTGCCACCCCTGGGCCGAGGGCAAGAGAAAAGGCCCTCACCGGGGCTCTGTGAGACCTGGAACTATATGATACGAGCTACCACCTGGAGGAACATGTCCTAACTAGAGGAACATGATCACTGACTGCCAAACCACAGTAGCAGGAAGAGAATTGGGGGAATGAATAGAACCTCTCACTCTTCCTGCCTGGGTTTCCTGCTGGTTCTTCCCATTGGTTGAATCTACTAGGAGCCAGAGGACAAGGGAGCTAGTTAATATGGTCCTTAAAGGTCAAGCTCCTGGGTGCAGAGCAAAGTAGAAAAGGAGAAAGAATGGATCTTGATGGGCAACCAGGAAATATTCAGCATGCTTTCCATTTTGAATTTGAAGTTTTTATTTAAACAAAAGATTAGGCTTTCTAGTCAAGGTAAGTCACAGTAACACAACGAGGTCTGTCCCCAGAAGAATCCAAAAGCCTAAGTTTACGAGGCAAGGGTAACTTCAGACATTTTTAGAAGGCTTTTAAAATTTTTTCATTTGTAATTATGTTTTAGTTTCAATGATGTTTTAGCATTAAAACGAGTAGATACACAGGTATCTACTCGTTTTAATGCTACTGATTTTTGGCATCCTCTTTCATCAGAAACAGATCTTTGTTTCTCTAAAATTTGCCTTGTTAAAACCTTACTCGTGGATGATTTCATAGACTGCTACCATCTCCAACTATAAAACCCAGGAGTTGAGGGAAAGTTCCTGGGAAAAGTGATAAAAGTGACCATTTTAAATAGAATTATATTAGTGAATGTCCTCCATATTTTTCATTAAGTCTGAATTGTCTTTGCTATATAAGGAAGCTAGCTATAGACGTAGGTCCATGAAGATGTTGATACACACACATCAGCATTTTTACTTTGCAGTAAGTTTTCTTACTAGATGCCCTTTGAATTTTAAATTTTATTTATTTATTTTTTTATTTTATTCATTTTAGAGAGGAGACACAGAGTGAGAGAGAGAGAGAGACAGAGACAGAGAGAGACAGAGAAAGGGGGGAGGAGCTGGAAGCATCAACTCCCATATGTGCCTTGACCAAACCAGTGCAGGGTTTTGAACTGGCGACCTCAGTGTTTGCAGGTCGACGCATTATCCACTGCACCACCACAGGTCAGGCTATGCCCTTTGAATTTTAAAAAATCTTCTTGGCTTTCATATGTCAATACATCACCGACAAAGAATGACAATTATCTCTCTCCATTTAACTTATTTATGTAGTGCTTACTGGTTTGGCTTACTGGTCTTTACATTTTGAAATAACTTCTGTATGAGTTGGCAAATAGTGTACCAATAACAGCAAGGTCCACCAAAATCAGTTTATGATATAGATTCTAATGTACATCCATTAATTTAGGCTAGTGGCTGTAACACATGACAACTGTCAATAAATGGGACTCTCATCAAAGTGACATCTGAGCACATTATGCAGCATTCCTTGTGAGTTTGGCTCACTTCATAGAAGGCAGAATAGCTTCATGGCACACACTATAGAAAATACTCTATGCTTTAGGACAGTGGTTCTCAACCTGTGAGTAGGTGACCTCTGGGGGTCTCTGAGACCCTTTTAGGAATTTATAGGGACAAAACATTTAATAATAATATTGATACTAAAACATCATTTGGCTTTTTCACTCTCATCCTTATAAGAGTTAAGTAAAGTTTTTCAGAGGCTACATGATGTGCAATATCACAACAGATTGAACATAAAAGCTGATCTCAGAATCCAGCTGAATTCTATTAAGCCAGACATTAAAGAGATTTGCAAAAATGTAAAACAATGACACTTCTTTCACTATTTTTTTTATTTTGGAAAATAGAGTCGTTTTTATTAAAATGTTATTTCTGTTAACATTCTATAGGTTTGTTATTGTTATACTTAACTGAATAACTACAAAAATGTAAAGTTCTCAGTCTGAACTTCTAATATCATAAGCATTGATAGATAGAACTCCCATAAACAAAGATCCAAACTTTCCTGAATAATCTTTAACACTATAAAAGGGTTCTGAGACCAAAAAATTTGAGAGACACTGCTTTAAAAGAATCCCAATTTATTAACATGCCCAAATTATGGAATTGTCCCTGCTTCTTAATCATTTAGTTTTAACTTAGGTTTTATTTTCAATATGCTATAATTCATTGTGTAAGTAGTAACTGTGCAGTGTTCTGATGTTTCTAAATTTGTGTCTTTAAAATTCAATAGTAAAAATGAACCCCAGAGTAAAGATACAGAGGAGTTTGGATAAGTTTCTTAATGTTCTTTTTAAATATTATAAATATGAAACTTCTGACTATGGAAAAATAAAGAAGAAATGATATTAATAATAAACCACACCAGGGATAGTTTCTGTTACTATGTAGAAACCAGAATCCAGGATATATTTTGATACTTTGTAAAAAACAATGCAAAATAAAATAATTTGTGTAAATGAAATAAAAACAACTTGGTTATCTCTCCCCCTTCTCTCTTTTTTTAGGTGACAGGAGGGGAGATAGTGAAGTAGATTCTCACATGCACCCCAACCTGGATCCATCCGGCAACTCCTCTGGGGCCAATGCTTGAGTACTGAGCTATTTTCAGTACCTGAGGCTAAAGTGCTCCAGCAGAGCTATCCTCAGTGCCTGGGGCCATGCTTGAACCAACTAAGCCACTGGCTGTGGGAGGGGAAAAGGGAGAGAAGGGGGAAAAAGAAGAGGGAAGAAGCAGATTGGCCGCTTCTCCTGTGTGCCCTGACTGGGAATTGAACCTGGGATGTTCATATGCCAGGCTGATACTATATCCAATGAGCCACTGACCAGGGCCTGTTATTTCAATAAAAAATAGTATAACTGACTTCATATTGTTAGTGTATAAACTTGGCTCAAAAGTTGTATAATAAAGGTTGAAAGTGCTATACCTCCACATTTCCTAAGAAAGGCAATGTGTTCTGTTAAAACTTGTGGTTTAAATAAAGAAAAATTTCTCTTATGATAAAAATTATAAAAATATTAAAATAAGTTTCATGCATAAAGCATTGGCAATAATAAAAACTTCTGAAAAAATATCTAAATATTGATAAAGCAAATGAAAAACTTCTAGAAAATCCCATCTGTATGGTTAAAAATAATTGAACATTGTTAAACATAAAATATTTAATAGACCTTCAAAAAGAACAATATCAATACAGACTTATAGCAATCTAAATTTATGAACTTACTTTTTGCAAAATATTTATCTATTGCTATGAGAAAATAACTTTTTGGAAAATGTATAAGTCAAGGCAGTAAAGTTTGAATCATTATTGATGAAGCCTCAACAGTTTCATATAAAATAGTTTTAATAATTTACTCAAAATTTGAAATTCAGGACTTTGAAGATAATTTAATGGTTTTTGTTGATCTCATGAAGCAAGAAGGAGCAACATCTGAAATAATTTATCAAAATTTATTGTTGACACATGAGAAAAATGGTTTCAGTGAGAAATATTTCCTTGAAAACCTTATTGGGTTTTATATAAACAGTGCCTGTGCATAGCTAGGAGTAGAGTCTATAGTTTCAGCCAAAATTTGGGAAATTTTTTGGATGTTTTAATTTGGCACTGTCCAAGTCACTGAATGCAATCATCCCTGAATAATGCAATAAAATGCATAGAGCGAGTAAGTCATTGTAAATGTTTTCTTATATTTATCATATAAATATCAAGAAAAATTTATAATATAGCTGAAGATTTGGGAATTGAGACAGTAAAAATTATAGTGCTTGGGCTATGATGCTAGAATTACAAAAGCCATTTGAGATTTATATCAAGTTTATCAATTGAACAAAAATTGTGTAATAACAGCTAACATCTGGAAAATTGTCCTTTTTAAAAAAGAGATTTCACTTTAAGCTAAGAATGTTTTCTTAATTTTAGTGAACAGTTTAATGCCCCCAAATTACAAAATTTTTAAACATATAAAACTAAAGGAAAATGAAGATTTTATAGAAATAAGGGACTATACCCTTTTAAATAGGATAAATATTACTTTAAACATATATTAAATTGATAAATTATCAAAAATGCATCTGCTATATGATGACAAAAGTTAAAATAATAATTTTTCATTAATTTTTTAAAATAAAGTGTGCTTCTTAATTTATAAAATTATTAATCTTGCATTGGCCATTATTATTTGGCCATATAATGTTTATGAAGCTCTGTGAATTAAAAGTAAATAAAGATTGATAAGTTATTTTTGTAACTAAATGCCATATTGTATATAGTAAACAATTTTGTGGCTTATTTGATAATAGATATTAAATATATAGAAAGCCAAATATTTTCAAGGCTAGAACAATTCTAGATCAATTGTTATAAACTGTGCAGAAGCTAAGAGATAAGTCACATCTATGAGCAATATTTTGGACCTTAAGAGATTTTCGTTTACCACATCACTCACTGACTACCAATTAATGGTAAGTTGTTGAAAGAATTTGGTGTGGCTTGTGTGTCAAATTATAGCTCCGAGAAGGCATCATTTAATCAGTGTTGGATGCAGTTTTAAAAAATACACCAACAATTCCTAAAAATCAACAAGTGGCTTGGACATTATTAGCACAATTTGTTGGAAACTATAACTTTGTTATTGTTTTATTGTTAACTATAACTCTGACCTGTGGTGGCGCAGTGGATAAAGCGTCGACCTGGGAACACTGAGGTCGCCAGTTCAAAACCCTGCACTGGTCGGGTCAAGGCACATATGGGAGTTGATGCTTCCAGCTCCTCCCCCCCCCCTCTCTCTCTCACTCTGTGTCTCCTCTCTAAAATGAATAAAATAAAAAGAAATTAAAAACTTAACTATAACTGCTATTAATTGGCAAGCACCGTTTATGATCTGTAGAACTTAGTTTCCTTGGAGTGTAAAAAAGGGACTAAATTTTTAAGTTTTAGTGACCATATTAGTTTATGTTACTAAACTCCTTGTTAAATATTTGAATATGTCCCATGCTTTTGTTACAGTTTATCATCTAATTGCCTCAGCAGGCACTTCTATAATGAAGTTAAGTAATGATAGTTGAGGGCCTTGTCTTCTGATTTTAATCATAATGTTTCTAGTGCTTTGTCATTAAGCATAAAGATGACATTTGATTTGATGTAGGTTTTGAAAAATCAAATTGCATAAGTATTATCTCATAAGTATATAAAGAGTTTTAGCATGGTTTCCCATCTTTGACATATTAATATGATTAGTTATAATAGTGGACTTTGGGTATTGAAATTGACCTTCTATTCTCATAATGAGCCCTTTTTGGTGGTGGTGTATTATTTTTTTTAATGTACATCTGGACTCAATCATTCTTTTATTATTTTAAATAGATTTTCTATCCGTAACCCAAAGCATGACTGGTTATTAGTTTTCTTTTCTGTGTGTGTATGTTTTATCACACTTGAGTTTGAAATGTCTACCAATGAAACAATATAGATTTAATACCTTCTTGGTAAACTCTTTGACAACCATTTCAAATTCAGTCGATTTCTAGTCTATGCAGGTTTCCTACTTCTTTCTGAGTTTATTTTGGAAAAGTATATTCTTATAAATAATGTAGATCGTTAAAATTTCCAGTTTGGGGGGCATTGTATTTTGTAATTTCTATGTAATATGTGCTTACAAATAACATTTATTTTCTCTAGCTCTTTGGTTAAAACTACTTTATTATTCCCAATAATGCAGATGTCTTTATTGAGAGATAATTAAATACCATAAAACCCACCCTTTTAAAGTAAATTATTCACTTGTTTTTAATATAGTCACAAGTCTTACAATCATCACTACTATCTATTTCCAGAACATTTTTATCAACCCAAAGAGAAATCAGGCACTAATTAAGCTGTTACTCCCCATTGTTCCCTCCCCATCAACCCCTGGAAACCACTAACTTACTTTCTGTCTCTATGGATTTGCCTATCTTAGAGATTTCATACATATGGGATTATATCACACATGGTCTTTCGTGTCTATCTTTATTCATTTAGATAATATTTTAAAGATTCATCTATATTTTAGAATATATTCTTTTTCATGACCAAATAATATTCCATTTACATGTATATATCACTTTTCCTATCCATTCACCTTTGATGGGCACTTGAGTTGTTTCTGGTTATTATGAATAATGGTGGGCATTCATGTACAAGTTTTTAGTGTGAGCACATGGGTATATACCTAGAGGTGGAGTTGCTGGATCATATGACAACTCCATGTTTAACCTTTTGAGAAAATGCAAGACTACATTACTTTCAGCAGTATATGAGGATTCTAATTTTTCCACATTCTTGTTAACACTTTTTATTGTGTGTCTTTTATTTAGTTTTTATTTTATTTTATTATTATTTATAGATTTGAGAGAGAGAGGAAGGGAGAGAGAGAAAGAGGAACATAGATCTGTTCCTGTACGTGCCCTGACCTGGGATTGAACCGGCAACCCCTGCACTTTTGGATGATACTCCAACCAATGAAGCTATCTGGCCAGAGCTGTGTGTCTTTTAAATTATAGCCATTCTTTATTTAAGTGGGTAAGGAGTGATATCTCATTGTGGTTTTTATTAACATTTCCCTAAAATATATATTCTTTGGAGAAGTGCCTATTCACATCATTTGCTTATTGGGTTATTTTAAATTTGGTTATTTGTATTTTTACTGTTGACTATACATTTAAATTTGGTTATTTGTATTTTTACTGTTGACTATATGAAAAAGTTCTTTATATATTTTTATATGTTAGCTATCAGATATATGATTATCATAGAATTTTAAAATATTTTCTCCCATTCTGTGGGTTGTCTTTTTTAATTTCTTAATAGTCTCTTTTGAAACATAAACATTTTAAATTTTGATGAAGTCCAGTCTATCTATTTTTATTTATTGCTTGAGATTTTGATGTTATATCTAGAAAATATTGCTTAAGAATATCACAAAGTTTGCACATTTTCTTTTAATAGCTTCATAATTTAGCTTTATATTTTAATTTTGATCCATTTGATTCCATTTTTTATATACGGTGTAAAGTAAGGGTCCAATTTCATTCTTATTCATGTTATTCCTGTATCATTTTTTGAAAAGACTACTCTTTCCTTATTGAATTCTCTTGGCACCCTTATTGAAATCAATTGACCATTGATGTATGGGTTTATTTTTAGACTCTCAATTCTATACCATTGATCTATATGTCTCTCCTTGTGCCAGTAACACTGTCTTGATTACTGTAGCTTTCTATTAAGTTTTGAAGTTGGGAAGTATATGTCCTTCAACTGTCTTACCCTGGGCTTGCTTGATCAAGGCACATATGGGAGTTGATGTTGCCTGCTTCTCCCCCCTTCTCTCTCTTTCTCTCTCCTCTCTAAAATGAATAAAATCTTTAAAAAAATTATTATCTTCTGAGTATTACTTCAGAGTCCCATACATTTTGATAATGGTGTTATCATTATTATTTTCTAGCCTACAATTGTAATCTTATTTTGTTCTCGACTTAAGCTTTATTTAGGAAGGCATATTGTTCTGTAGTTTTCTCTTTTTACTTTTTTTTTTTCTGTTCTAGAAGAGTAATACTGACTTTATAAAATGCATTCTGTGTTTTCATTTTGGATAGTTTCTACTGCTATGTCTTCAACTCCATGAATCTTTATAAGAATATTTTCTATTGATTTGAGAGAGAGAGAGAAAGAGAAGCATCACTCATTGTTCCACTTAGTTGTTCCATTTAGTTGTGCACTCATCAATTGCTTCTTGTAGGTTCCCTGATCAGGGGTCAAACACACAACCCAGGTGCACTGGGATGACATACTATCCACTGAGCCACCCAGGCAGGGTCTCCAATTCTTTTTTTTTTTTTTTTTAATTTTTATTTTATTCATTTTTAGAGAGGAGATACAGAGTGAGAGAGAGAGAGAGAAAGAGAGAGAAAGGGGGGAGGAGCTGGAAGCTCAACTCCCATATGTGCCTTGACCAGACCAGTGCAGGGTTTTGAACTGGCGACCTCAGTGTTCCCAGGTCGACGCTTTATCCACTGCGCCACCACAGGTCAGGCCTAGGGCCTCCAATTCTTTAATGCAATCTGCTGTTAGCCTTACCATTGCATGTGTCATCACTGATACTGTAATTTTATCTCTAGAAAGTTGATTTGCGTCATTTTTATATCTACCCTGTATGCACTTAACTTTTCTACTTTCTCTAGCATCTTGAATGCATGAACTACAGTTATAATACTATTTTAATGTCTTTCTATACTCATTGTTATATGTTCTAAATAAGTTTCAATTGATTGATTTTTCTCATTGTTGGTTGTATTTTTCTTCTTTTTTACATAGCTGGTAATTTTTTTTATGGATGTGAGACTTACCTGAAAACAGTTACTTTATATATTCTCTTCAGTTTTCTAGATATCTGTGACAGGAGGACTAGTTTGATTCCAGTTACTCCATAATCAGAAATGAAAGTGTGGATAGAGTAGTGTTTGTAAAACCTCTCAGCATGATTGGTTGCTTTATGTATTGCAATGCCATGTTATTTAGTGCCTAAAGTTCATGACATCATAAATGAGAATTTTACTTTCATCAAATAATTTAGCCCTATCCCATTCAATTTTGGTTTTTATTTCATGTTTACTTTTTATTTAGAAATTAAATTTAATGGGGTGACATTGATCCACAGGAACACACGTTTTAGGTAACATCTCCATAGCGTGTGAACTATTCATCACATTGTGTACCCATCACCTACTTTATATGTTAATATTGTCCCTGTATTCCTTTTGCAGACTAACAGTTGCCTTATATTATTTTACCCATGCCTTTATTTTAAACATTATTATTTTAACTAGAGTTTTCTTTTAGACTCAATATAGTAATATTTGTCTTTTGATAGAGAAGTTTGATCTGTTTATATTTATTGTGATAACTAATATATTTTTTTCTTAATTCTGTCATTGTAGTATTTTATGCTGTTTCTTTTTGCTGTTTTTTCTTCCAGTCTTTGGTTATATTTTTCACATTATCTACTTTCTTTTTTCTCTATTCTTTCAGTTGTTAGGTACTCTTATTTTTATTTTGTTTGATCCTATTTTTAAAATTCAAACCCTATTAATTTTTGGCTCCTTGCCTATATGTCTGACATTTGAAAATTTCACCAGGATGTGTCTGGATGTGGATTCTTTTAATTAATTGTATCTGCTTTCGGTGAGTGCTTTTTGCTCAAACTGTTATTGCTGCTTTTAGGTTTACTCTGATGTTTCTGCTCATCTTCTTTCATCTCATTAGGCTTCTCTCTGAATTCTAGATCTTTTTCAACAGACAATTTAAATTATTAATGCAGTTTTCTTCAATGTTTAATATGCTCTTCACTGCCTCTACTTTATTTAAAAATTATGTAATCATGGTTTTCATCTTAAAGTAAAATTGTCTTATCTCAGATAATTATCTTTTCATAAATGCAATATATTCTCTAATCTCATAAAAATATAAATTTGATATTAAAATATTTTCTTCTGTTTCTTGGAGTAAGTCTATGTCATTAGGAAACATTTGTTCAGATTTTATATCCAAATTAATTCCTTCTTTTGTACTGGTGAATGTAACAATTTGATGATTGTTCTTGTTTTACCTACTTTTTGGAGGCAGGTCTGGATTTGGAAATGAAGTCTGTTAGAGGAGAAACAAGTTCAGTTCTTTTCATCTCAAATGCAGAGAAAAGGAGAAACTTTATTTTCTGCAGGTTTGGTTGGCCAGTCAGGGCATTCGGTTTCGCATGCAGTGCAGTTTGTAACTACTGGTAAAGCAGTCGTTTGGCACAGAAGCTCACTTCTTTTTAGACTACGTCCTTTCAGCCCCTCTCTGTGTAAGCATGACAGACACAGTTCTCCAAGTTATTCTTGGGCTTGAAATCAGCTCACATCTTATTGCCTCTTGGCTCATTTTTAAATAGCCCCAGATTCTAGGCATCCAGATGAGGTTTAAGGTCAAGATGCCAGTGGGAATTGCAAAAGGCCCCCAAAACAGGGACATTCAGGGTTCAATCAAGCATATTTTGCTTTTGTTATCTGAGTTGGCAGGGGAAACCATGCCTCTTCTGTAGCCAGTCTGGTTATCCATTTCAGCTTAGTGCACCACCTATTAGTGCACCTCGGAGAAAGATGGGGTGAAAGCTACTGTCGTTCTGAGTGTGGATCTCTTTTTAATATCTGAGCGTAGAAATTTCTTATCTTTTGATTTGCCCGTCTTAAACCTCCACAGCTGTGATATGCCCAAAGGTTTAGGGTTTTCAGGCTTGCTTCTCTTTGCTTCTTAAGTGTATCCTTTGTCTCATCCTTCCATCCACCCATTTATCCATCCATCCATCCATCCATCCATCCATCCATCCATCCATCCAACCATGTGACATTTACTGAGCAGTTGCTTTGTGCCAAATATTGTTCTGAATGCTAGAGATTCAGTGATAAAAGAAGACAGACGTGGAGCTTGTATCATAGAGGAGCATTGCATTACAAGATGTGAGGAGTTTAATCTCCCTCATTTTGAGTTTGTTTATACCAATATTGACACAGATATTTTAAATGCTTTATGAGTTTAATAGGACTTGGGGAGGTAGTAATCTTGAATAATGATCCCAAAGTGTAAGAATCACCTACTCCTCCAAAGAAAGCAAGAGAGAAAGAAAGGAAGGAAATAAAAGAAAAGGGAGAGAGAAAGGAAGCAAAAGGAACTCAGTTTATCCCAGAAGTTCCTAGAGTCCTGCCTGTCTCAACCAGCTCAGGTGCACAATTAGATTAAGTCAGAAGTCCTAGATTTGAGTCACAGCCCCATAAGCTCTCTAAGATCCCTCTTTCTCAAATTCTATCACGGTATGATATCCTCTCCATGCTTAGCATAGAATGTAACTTTTAATGTATAACATTAAGGGAAACTAAAAAACAAATTTATCATTTACCACCGTTCTATCATATAAACTATACAATTTTATTTTACTTTTTATTTAACATATTATATCATTTCATTTTTATAATTTTCATTTTAATGGCAGCACATTATTGTGTTACATGGAGTCACCAAACTGTCTAGCTGGCCCCCTGCCCTTTCTTTTAATATTTAAAGGGTTCTACTCCATACTAACACAATTCATAAACAGGGTGGTGAACATCTTTGAGGAGCTTTGGTCCTCAGATTTCTTTCATGAATATGAATTCCCGGAAAAAGAGCAATTAGGTAAAAAAGTATTGATGTTCCTGGGCTCTTGTTAGGTATTTTAAGTTACTTTTCAAAAGGGACCTGCAATGTGGCATTTTTCCTGAAACCTCATCAGCATTAGTTTGCTTTTTAAAATCAGTTTCATACCAATTTGATAATTTAGTAGACAAAATTTGGAGTATATTTATATTTTATTCCTATTGATCACTTGTTTTTGTGTTTACTATTTCTATTTCATTTTCAGTAAATTGTTGGGTCATACCTTTTGCTCATTTATTTGGCTTTGGGGTGTTCCTACATATTTTAATGTATTCTGTTTCTGTCTAGATGTGGTTATTCTTAACCTTGGAACCAAGGACAGGCTTAGGAAATCCACCAGCCATACACAAGTGTACCTACCATTTATATGTGTGTGTCTGTGTTTGTGTATGTATGTGTCAGTGTGAATGCGTGTGTGTGTTCCTGTGTGTCTATGTATGTATGACTGTCTGTATGTATATGTGCAAGAGTCCTAACTTTCTTTCAATTCTCAAAAACGTCAAATTTTAAAAAATAGTAAAGAACCCACTTGATACAAATCTTTTCCCTAGTGTATTTTTTCTCTCAGTTAGTGTATGCATACATTTAGCATTTTAACATAGCTTTTATTCTGTCTCTTTCTCCTGTTTCTAACTTCTTCTATGTCTTCTATCCATAACCTATTATAATTATTGCTTATATGGGATAAATACACCACTTTATGTCTCACTGTTTTTTTACAATTTTTAAAAAATCGATTTAGAATCAGGAATTTGTTTTTAAATGTAGACCTAAACTAATTTCTCTGCTTACTTACCATTCAACTCCTTTATTACACAGTGATTCTTTCTCCCATCATTTTGTGACACCCTTTTTATATGTCACATTCTCTTATATCATCATGTCTGCATTTGGACCTTGGATTTAATCAATCTATGAGCTAATTTTCTCTATTGCCACATCGTTTCGTTATTGTTCTTTAATGATTTATTTAAATGTTATCTATTCTCTTTGCTCTTTTATCAGCATGTTCTTTTTTATTTTGCCTGTACTTTTCAAAAATGCATGTTGTCAAATTCTGTACAAAATCCTTTGGCATTATTTTGAGAGGATCTTGAGTTGGGAAATCAGAAAATTGAAGTATTTAAACTTTCTGTTGAGAAACACATACATGTGTTTATATTATTCAAATTTTCTATTACACTTTCTAAGGACATTTGAAAAATTTTGGTGTGCCATTTTAGTACCTTAATAGATAGCTAATTATATTTAATAATGAATTTGATCTCATTTTAAAGTTTGTCTTGTTATTGCATTTATTTTACAAAGTTATTGATTTTAAAAAATACCTACTGTGTATCCATATCTAGCCAGTTATTGAACTTGTGAATTCCTGCTAATGGTGGCTAAAATGAGAACATAAGATTTTTAAATAATATAATCATGTCATCTTCTAATGAAGCTTTCTGTCTTTCTAATAACTATACTTACGTTTTTTTCGTGTCTTATCACATCAGCAAGATTTATCGATATAATATTAAATAATAATGGTGATAACTTATTTTTATTTTGTCCCCCTTTCCAATAGAAAAATATTTAATGTTTTTCCATTGAAAAAAAGGATACTGGCTTGGTTTTTAATGGATCCTATTTTTATATTAAGGAAATATCATTCTATTTCTGTTTTTAAAAATGTTTTGACATCTCTTGAAATGTGTTCTTTGGCATCCATTAGGATGATCATATGGTTCATATTATTTAATCTATTGATCTGGTGTGTTGTGTTGTGCTGAACTTTCTTTGCATTGCTGGAGAAAGCCTTTGTGGTCATGGTGTTTTTTGTTTCTTAATGTGCTGCTGAATATTGTTTGCTGGAACTGTGCTCTCAAATGATATTGGATCCTGTTTCCTTAAAAAAAATTCTCTATCAAGGCTTAAAATCAGGACTGCATTTGCCTTGCAAACTGAATTAGCAGTTTCTTTTTTATACACATTTTTCCTATGTTAAAGAATAATTCACATAACATGGAAATGCATTGTTCTGTAACATTTGGCTAGATTTCTCCAGGGACCCTGGGTAGGGTACAAATGGTCTTTTCAGGGGGTGGGGAGGGTCTTTCTTTAATAAATTTTTCATTTCCTCAGAGTCTTTCTCATTTGCTGATCTAACCGTCATTGCTTATTGTATGAATTGTATTATTTTATCCTTTTGTAGACTATCGTCTGTTTAATTGATCATTTCAAACAAATTTGCTAAATAATTATGTACAATGTCGCCCCCTCAATATTTTTAATCTTTTTGATGCATCATTGTAATCACTTCCTCGTTTTTTATTTATTTGGGCCGTTTTTTCTTGATTATATTTGCTAGAGGTTGGTCTTTATTATTAGCTCTCTCAAAGAATCAGCTCTTGGTTTTATTTATTGATTTCACTGTTTTTGTGCTTCCTAATTTGTTCATTCCTGCTATTATCTTTCTTTCTTTGCTGCATAGCAATTTCCTTAGGTTTTGTGTGTGTGGTGGCGGTAGTGGAGGGACATCTGTATTTTGAGACCTAAAGCAGTCAGCTTAGGACGTTGATCTTTAGTGTGTGTGTGTGTGTGTGTGTGTGTGTGTGTGTGTGTGTGTGTTAATTTATAAAGCATCCCAAACAGAATTTACCTCTGTGTACTAGCTGAGTTCTAGTTTGAAACTGTTGCAGCAATGCAAAATTCTTGTGGTCTTAGAATGCCCTGTTTTAGGCTTGTTGTCGGGTGGTCCAGTGTATAATGTGGTATGGATTTGTGGGCTGTGGTGTTAGAGAGGCCACTTGGGGGTGTGTGTGGATCTGACCCAAACATTTAAGCTCACAGAGGTTCTTTAATACCACAAGACCTTCCCTGTCCCTGGATCTACCCTGCCCCTTACTCCTTCACCACCTTGGGCTCCATAGGTGGCTGATTCTTTGCATGTGCTCATATGTTTGTAAAAAAGACCCAGTAATACAGTTATGGGCCACTTCATTATAAACAGAAACAGTTTCAAACACCTGCAGGGGCTCTTAACCTGATGGATGGTTAGAATTCAGGAGGTCTGAAAAGTTGGATGGATAAGGACACCTATCTGTTTTTCTTTATTTTCACTCATTTCGTAACTAAAATTTAGCATTTTCTTCCCTTCTGACTGTAGGCAGCAAACCAGTCACATCAGCAGAACTGTAATATGTCACCAATAAAAAATCCCAGATGTTTTCCTATCACAATGCAGCTGTCGCAGGTATCTTAAAATATCACTTAGGTTCATCACTATTTCAAAATCACGTTAGCTGTTAGACCTGTTGCTAGAGTTTGTTATTTAATGCACGAGTAAAGAAACATATCTAGTACTATTTTCTGTATTTGTTCATTTAATGTTGAAAACCATATTTCAATATAATTGATTTTCTTTGCAATCCTATATTTTCATCAAAAATACATATGCACTTAAATATGTATGGATTTTTTTTTCTCCTGTATGTGCCCTGATTGGGGAATCAAAGCAACCATCGAATCTCGGTGCCCTGGAATGATGCTCCTACTAACTGAGCTATCTGGCCAGGTCTTATATATATTATTTTCTTTTAAAAACATTATTCTGAGAAGAAATCTATGGGTTTTCCCAAAATGCCAAGAAAGTGAACATCTCAGAAATAAAACAGTCAAGAACTCTGCTCAAATGCATGGTTGGAGTCAGGTCTTCTTGGACCTCTGTGGGATTTCAGGAGGGTTTAAAACCTTTATTAACTTTTCGGGAAAATCTCTGACCAAAAAGATGAAGAGCGTGAAGAATATGCTTCCACAGTTTGATTAGAAAACACTGTTGTTAGTTCCATGCTTTCTCAGTGGAGTCTCAGCTATGTGATTGGCACAGCCAGGGTCCCTTCCCTTCCTTGTGGTGCTGATAAGATAGCAGGGAGGCTCCTATTCTCGCTCTGGCTCCCAACCTTTCCAATCAAGTAAGTCAGATTCCTAATAATTAACAGTGGTCTACTCTCCCTGTCTTCTGAGCCTCAGCGGTAGGCCGAAAGGAAATGGATGTTATATGTTAGGGAATGGACATTCTGAAAGATTTGCTTTCTGTCCTGTGATTTCATTTAAAATCCCTGGCATTGATATTTACATTTACAAAACTCAGTCACTTGACCAACCCTTTGAGGGTTTAGTCCAATTTTACAGATAAGAAAACTGAGACTCTGAGATGTTAGAATGGCTATTTTAAGGCCACACTGCTCACTGATGACGGAGTAGGGAGTTAAACTCAGCTCCTCTGATTCCTAGTTAATTGCTTTGTCTACTTTCACTGCAATGCTTTCTGTAAATTTAAATTTTCTCTAATCACACATCTAAAACCATGATTGTGGTATTTTTTCTTCATTTTCAATATTACTCTATTCTTATTTTAAATGGGACGCCCAGATATGCTTGAGGCTTTTCTAGGTAATGGAGATGACATCTACCAATCTCTTCTTTAACCCGCTGTGTCTCCTCTGAGCTCCAGGGAAAATTTGCAAATCTGGGAAATTCTCCTTTTGATCTATCTTTGTTCATAGCCTCAAACCTTCTAGTACCACTGAAACTTTTCTTTAATAATAATATGTATTAGAAAAATACCATCACCTTTTGTGCACTTGTTCCAAAATTTTCATTGAACACCAAAGCAGTTCACCTGTAATGACATGTTCATTGTAGAAAAATTAGAAAATATACAGAAGACAACCCTGATGTCCACCAACGTCAGAATGGGTAAATGAATTGCAGTACAGACATAAAATTTATTAATACAGAGCATCAGAAATGCACCAACTAAAGCCACAAGCAAAACAAGAATACGTTGTAAAAATGTGTTGATTTTAAGGCAGTAGACACACACCTACAAGACACAGTCTAACTCCAATTATATAAATTTCAAAAATAGGACAAACTATTCTTTAGGAATGCCTACGTAGGCCGTAAGAAATTGAAAAGAAAATACGGAAAGATGATTGGCTGATTGGCAACAAGCTTCCTCTCCCAGAACAGGAATGGTTCTGTGGAGGAATCGTGAGAAGCTTTTATGTATGGGGTGGCAATGAAGGTGATTCCCGACAAGTCCACTTCACAATTAGTCATTAGATTCAACATTTATGGGCTAGTCAGTCTTCTGTATGTATGTTTTGAAATATTTTGTTAAAAAATAAAAAATGGTTTAACTTTCCAGATAAGAATTAGAGGAAATCGACCGAACGCTACCCTTGACTGAACATTTGGGTGTATTCTCCTGGCCACTATTTTTCTGTATATACTTTGTTTATCCCCCTTTTTTCCTGTGCATATATTGTTTTTCCTAACAGGAGTGAGATCACACTTTAACACAACTTGGATTTTTCATTTTGTTCTTTTGTCAAAGGTTGTTTGTTACCTTCTTTCCTCCCCAGAGCTCCTCCTATTGGCCTTGCATTAGGAGGGGGGTCTTGGACAGTCGAGCTGCCCTTTATTATCAGAAAATAAAAGAACATGACATGGACTTCCACATACCTTCATTTGCTGTCAAACAGTTACCTTTAAAATTCCAACAAGAGCCTGAGCCTCCCTCCTTCCACTTACAAAGCAACAGCAGACGTAGACCATTTACAGAGGGAGGAACTGAGGACCAGAGAAGTGAAGTAACTTACCTAAGAGCATGGAGCAAGCCGGTCAGTGGCAGAACTGGCAACCACTTCTCCCATCCTGCTGGCCCTCCTTCCCCACCCTGCTTTACTCACCCTAATCTCAAGGGCCGTTTCTGAACTCACGGCCTAAATAAAGTGGACCCCGTGCCCAGCCATGCTTGCGGGGAGTCCGACTGCTTCCCCAGAGCCTGAGCTGTGCACTAGGACTCTGGGGAGAGAGCGGGAAAGGCGCCTGGCTCCCGGCCGCTGCCTGCCAGGGCTCCCAGCGCAGCTGATTGCATCATCACTCAGGCCTTGTCAGGTCTTATTGCTCCAACATCCCCTAAATGACAAAGTTGGATTCATTAAGTGTAAATTCAATCAAACTTGAGAGAGAGAGAGAAAATAAAAGTGACTTGGAAGAAGAAAAATGGAAGAGCTGGTGAGAGAGGGTGTTGCTTTCCTTAGGAGAAGGAGCCCCTAGGCCCTCTGTGCTCAAGGCAGTGGAGTCAGCAACCTCTGATGGTGAGGCTGACCCTGGTTCATGTCCTGCCTCCAGTACTTGCCAGCTGGGAGGCCGTGGCCAAGTCACAGCAACTCTCTAAGCCTCAGTTTTCTCATCTGTAGATGAGAATATCTACCACATATGATTGATTGCTTTGAGGATAAAATGGTATTATGCACATCATCAGTATGTTAACTAATGGATGATATGAGTGTACTAGACCTTTCCTCTGCTGAGGCTGTAAGTAGAAATGTACCCAGGTACCTGCGGGTACATCCTGGAGATGAGAAGCTGGCGAAGGGCAGGAGACAGTGGATTAAAGAATGAAGAGTAAGAATTGACCTTGGATGGGGTTCTCAGAACTGTGAGACTCTGATGCACAGGACGAACTTTATATCAGGACTCATTACACACACACACACACACACACACACACACACGCACGCAAACATGAACACACAGGATTTTCATGCATACCTATATGAAAGTAGGAAAAAAACCAATGTTCAGCTGTACTATGGCAGATACAGATTGGTATTTTAAAAACTCTTTTACAGCCTGACCTGTGGTGGTGCAGTGGATAAAGCGTCGACCTGGGAACACTGAGGTTGCCAGTTCAAAACCCTGCACTGGTCTGGTCAAGGCACATATGGGAGTTGATGCTTCCAGCTCCTCCCCCCCCCTCTCTCTCACTCACTCTGTGTCTCCTCTCTAAAATGAATAAAATAAAAATTTTTTTAAAAATCTCTTTTACAATTAAATACCCGCTAAATTGATTTCATAACCTACTAATGAAAGCTTTGGCCAAGGTTACATAGCAAGCTGCAGTTGATACGGGGCTGGAACCAGATCACCTGGCCTCTAGTCCATCACCTCTCCCTGTCCGGTGTCCAGTTTAGGCAGGGTGAGTACTTATCCCAGAAGTACAGGCAGTGGGAGGTGTCAGGCTTCGAGATTGGATGGGAATCCCCCAGGCCGTAAACCTCATGGGTGAGCTCTCCTGTAAGCATTTGCAGCTAGTAGAAATCAGATAAATAGGGGTTGAATGAAGGAAGACATTGAGAGACTACCTCAACCTGGGGTCTGATCCTGGCTATGCCACTGTGTTGTGGCAGGTCCTTGGAAGAGGCACTTTTGCTCTCTAAGCTTCACGTTTCCTTTTTTAGATGTGTGTATGGAATTGGGGGCTAAGGTTCATCTAGCAGTCTAGCGAAAGAGAAAGGGTTAATAGGAAGTTCCTTCAGGCATCCCACAGGCTGCTTTGAAGCACTGCCACCTACTGGTCCCTTTCTCTCATTGCACCCATCGCTTCCAGAGGGCTCTCTTTTTTTAAAAAAACTTTTTTTTTTTTTTTAGATTTTTATTTATTCATTTTAGAGAGGAGAGAGAGAAGGAGAAAAGGGGGAGGAGCAGGAAGCATCAACTCCCATATGTGCCTTGACCAGGTAAGCCCAGGGTTTCGAACCGGCAACCTCTGCGTTCTAGGTTGACACTTTATCCACTGCGCCACCACAGGTCAAGCAAGCTCTCTCTTGGTGATAACAACTCTTGACAGTTCAAAGCCCACCAATGTCCTGCAAGTTCTCTGAATCCTCAGATGAGTCCTGCAAGAAAAGCAGGTATCTTTATATTCATCCTGCATATGAGAAATTTGGGGGCCAGAGAGGGTAATTAATCACTCAAGGAGTATGACACTAGAATCAGTCTCTTAGCTATCACACAATACCACCTCTATTTTTTTCATCTATAAAATCATACAGGATTTTCACATGAATGCCCTGAATCCTAGTCCAGTACTCCCTTTGTCCAGTCCAAGTTACAAATCCCAGCAAGTAGGCTGGCTAGATAAAGGCAGAAAGAGCGGAGTAAGGGTGTAGATCTCTGACTGCTCAGAGGGGAAGGAGGGGAAGAAACAGCTTACTTGGGCAGTTCCAGGAGACACTGTCAGATGTAGCACCTTCATACTGGTTAACCAGTCCTGCTTTGGACTCTCCAAAGACAGAAGAGTCCTTCCAAAGAGTGATGCCACCTAGCTCCATTCTGCAGGAGGTGGTTTGGGGATGTGACAATCACCAGGTTAATCTGGTCTGTGCAGCAGCCGGATTGTCGGGTTTAGACCCCGGTAGAATCAGATTTCATTTTCTTTCATCAGGCAATAAGCAAATAGAGGTGGTATTGTCTGATAGCTAAGAGACTGATTCTAGTGTCATACTCCCTGGGTTCAAATTCCATCTCTGCCACTTTTGGGCAAATTACTCAAGTTCCATGTAAAAACAAGCATCTTGGTTTTTTTCATCTATAAAATGGGGTTACCAAGAGTAATTAATCTCACTGGCTGTTTTTTTAAAAAAACAATTATAATTCTATAAATTATAATTATACAAAGCACTAGAGAGTACCTGGAATGTGGTAGGCACTTATTAAATAGTTTTATAAGAGTTGAAAGCAGTTTAAATTACACCAACTAGGATTAAAATCTTAACTTTGTCACTGACTCATTTCGGGACCTTGAGCAATCCTCTTCCTTTCCCGGGATCACCTTGCTGGACCATCTTCTACCTCCTGTGACTACTGAGTGATGCCTGTGTCTAATTTGAAACCCACACTCAAGGTCAGCTGGGCAGTGGGTTCGGTGGTGTGAGGGAGGGGCAGGCAGGCTGAGACACATCTGCTCCCTTGGTGAGAATTGAGCTCTTTCATTTTTCCCCCTTGGAACTATTTTATGCAGCAAGGTCAAGTGAGCAGGACTACAAATCAATTTAAACAAAATCGCTGAGGCAGATACCCTTGAACTCTGGTGACTTAAAATAGCGTCGCCATCATCCTTAGCCAAACAGCCAGTACCTGAGTTCACTTGGTTGTCATCGCCAACTAATAAGCCCTCCTCCTCATGGGAAGCGACCAGAATGAAACCTTTGAATCAAAGTGGATGTGAAGCCTGTTTGGATTAATAGAGCTGCATCTGTCTCCCTCTGTGTTCCCAGGATTGCTAG
Source organism: Rhynchonycteris naso (assembly GCA_037038555.1). NCBI lineage: Eukaryota > Metazoa > Chordata > Mammalia > Chiroptera > Emballonuridae > Rhynchonycteris > Rhynchonycteris naso. The sequence continues at coordinate 19,865,138 of CM072996.1, forward strand.
AGAGGTTGATGCATTCTTAGGGAAATGAATATCTTATTCATTAACATCAGGGAAGAACAGCCCAGCCATCTTAATCATGACCCTGGCTGCTCTGTGCATAACCGAGCGTAGCACAGCCTTCTCTGTGGAATGCCTCAAGGTTCTTCTACCTTAGAAACTGAATGTACTGGCTTAAAGAGTGTTGGAGGCAGGGCAAGTGGGCAGAATTTGTTTGGGAAGGAAAGAAAACGAACACTTCGCACTTACTGTGTGCCTAGCACTCTGCTAGGAGGTTTAGATTCAACAATTCATTTCTTCTCCACTGTTACCCTCTATGATGGATATTTTGATACCAGTTACTAAAATAACAGCTTTATTGAAATAGAAATCACATGCCATCTGCATTAGTCAGAGTCCTCCAGAGAAATAGAACCAATAGGACATATAGATATAGAGGTATAGATATGACATACATGTAAATATATGTCTATTTTTAAGAGGAATATTAAAAAAGAGATCTATTAGGAATTGGCTCCCATGATCATGGAGGTTAAGAAGCCCCGCTGTCTGCCATTTGTAAGCCCGAGGCCCAGGAAAGCCAATGGTATAGTCCCAGTCCAAGTCCAAGGGCCCGAGGATCATACGGATGGTGTAAGTCCCAGTTCAAGGGCAGGAGAGAGAAGATGGCTCTCTCAGTTCACACAGTCAGGCAGAGAGAGAAATTCAGCCCTCTGCATTTTTGTTCTAGTTGGGCTGTCTGTGGGTTGGATGATGCCCACCCATACTGGGAGGACATTGCTTCCCTCTGGCTATCAATTCAAATGCTGCTCTCTTCCAGAAACACCCTCAGAAATATACTCACAATAACGTTTAACCAAATATCTCTCATGTCCTGATAACATTGACACATAGAATTAACCAGTACACCACCAATTCATATTTTAAAAGTATACAGGTCAGTGCTTTTAGAATATTTACCAAGTTGTACAACTATACCACTATTATTTAATCTCATTTCATCACCCCACAAAGAAACCCCACACCCATTAACAGTCACTCCCCACTCTCCCTTTCCCTGAGCCCCAAGAAACCACGAATCTCCTTGCTATCTATACGGATTTGTTAAATCAAGAAATTTCATATGAATGGGATGAGAATATGTGGCTTTAGCGACTGATTTCTTTTATTTTGCATGGTGTTTTCAAAGTTCCTCCATGTAATAGCTTGCATCAGTACTTCATGACTTTTTATGGCTGAGTAATATTCAGTTGTATGGATATAACACATTTTGCTTATTGAATTTTCAGTTGATGGACATCGGCAATTTCCACTTTTTGCCTGTTACGAATAATGCTGCCATGAACATTCGTGTGCATGTTTTTGTATAGACACATGATTTCAATTCTCTTGAAATTGGGAGTAGACTCGCTGAGGGTGGAATTGCTGGGTGATGTGGTAACTCTAGGTTTAACTTTTTTTTTTTTTTACAGGGACAGAGAGAGAGTCAGAGAGAGGGATAAATAGGGACAGACAGGAACAGACAGAGATGAGAAGCATCAATCATCAGTTTTCCATTGCAACACCTTAGTTGTTCATTGATTGCTTTCTCACATGTGCCTTGACCGCGGGCCTTCAGCAGACCGAGCAACCCCTTGCTGGAGCCAGCGACCTTGGGTCCAAACTGGTGAGCTCTGCTCAAGCCAGATGAGCCCGCACTCAAGCTGGCGAGCTCAGGGTCTCGATTCTGGGTCCTCTGCATCCCAGTCCGGTGCTCTATCCACTGCACCACCGCCTGGTCAAGCTAGGTTTAACTTTTTGAAGAGCTGTCACACTGTTTTCCAAGGTAGCTGCACAGTTTTTCCTACCAGCAACATAGGACAGTTCCCATTTCTTCGTGCCTCCGACAATGTTTCTTATTGCCCATCCTTTTTGCTTATGGTCATCCTAGTGGATGTGAAATGGTATTTCACAGTTGTTTTGACTTGCCTTTCCTTAATGACTAATGCCGTTGAGCATCTTTTCACGTGCTTATTGGTCATTTGTATAACTTCTTTTGAAGACATACACATTTAAAAAATGTATATTCATCTTTTGATATCTGGTTAAAAGCCCAATTAAAAATTGAGCTATTGATCTTTTTATGACTGAATTATAAGATTTCTCTACCTATCCTGCATACCTTATCAGATATATGATTTGCAAATATTATCTCCTATTCTTTTTGTAACTTTTTTGATAATGTCCTTTGAAGCACACATTTTTAAATTTTGAAGTCTAATTTATTTTCCTGTTATTTATATTTCTAGTGCCATATCTAAGAATCATTGCCTATTCCAACATTATAAAGGTTTGCACCTCTGTTTTCTAAGAGTTTTATAGTTTTAGGTCTTACATTTAGACCTACGATCCATTGACTAATATGTGAGGTAGGGTTCAATTTTATTCTTCTATGTGTGGATAGCTAGTTGTCCCAGCACCATTTTATTGCAAAGACTATCCATTTCGCTCTTCATTGTCTTGACACTTTGTTAAAAAAACAGTTGGCCGCCTGACTAGGCGGTGGCGCAGCGGATAGAGTGTCGGACTGGGATGCTGAAGCCCCAGGTTCAAGACCCGGAGCTTGCCAGCTTGAGCGCGGGCCCATCTGGCTTGAGCAAAAGGCTCGTCAGCCTGGACCCAAGGTCACTGGCTCCAGCAAGGGGTTGCTCGGTCTGCTGAAGGCCCGCAGTCAAGGCACATGTGAGAAAGCAATCAATGAACAACTAAGGTGTCGCAACGGCAATGAAAAACTAATGATTGATGCTTCTCATTTCTCTCTGCTCCTGTCTGTCTGTCCCTATCTATCCCTCTCTCTGTCCCTGTAAAAAATAAATAAATAAAACATTTTAAAAAAAGACAGTTGGCCATAGATATATGTATTTATTTTTGTAGTCTAAATTCCATGCCACTGTTGTATGTGGCTGTCCTTATGCCAATACCACACTGTTTTGATTACTATAACTTTGTAGAAAGTGTTGAAATTGGCAAGTTAGAGTTGTGAATTCTGAAATTCCACTTTTCTTTTTCAAGATTGTTTTGGCTATTGTAGGTTCCTTGGATTTCCATGCAAATTTTGGGATCAGCGTGTCAAAAGGCAGTTGGGATTTTGCAGAAATTGCATTGAGTGGACAGATAAATTTGGTGAGTATTACTTCTTACTGATAGTAAGTCTTCCATGAATACAGGCTGTCTACATTTATTTAGGTCCTCTTTAATTTCTTTCAACAATGTTTTACAATTTTTAGTGTTCAAGTTTTGTACTCTTTTGTTAAATTTGTTACTATTTTATTTTTTGGAAACTATTATAAATGATATAGTTTTCCTAATATTCTTTTTTGGATTCCTCATTGTTAGTGTATAGAAATACCATTGTTTTTTGTATATTAATCCTGCAACATTGCTATTGATACTAATACACATGTGAGAAAACAGAGGACCAACCAGGAAGAGTGACTGGCTTCAGATTTCATGGCATTTGTGTCCCCCATGTCCCTCTCTTTACAGAACCACTCTTCCCTGCTGCATGGAAATGATGCTCAGTCAATGGAGTGGGCTCATTCTATCCTCTTTTCCTTACCAGGGATGGGCCATGGCCATCCTTCCCACCACTGATAAAACCCTGCTGAGGAATGAAGTTAATAGAGAAAAATCACTGCTAAGTGTTGGAGAGAGAAAAAGAGCTCTGTCATCATCACTGAGCACCTGGATCCAGCCATACCTAAAGCCATAGAGTTTTTAGATACATTAATATATTTTTTTAGCTTCAGCTCATTTGAATTAGATTTCTGTCACATGTCACTTTCTTTTAATTAAAAGAATCCTGACACACAGCAAGTAAAGGGCAGAGTAACAGTTTGAAACCAGGCCTATATGATTCCAGAGTTGTGCTCACTCCATTGTGCTCGTCCCTTACCCCTTCCTGACACTCAATCTGGGTGGGTGGGTGTTTGGGTGGCTTCCAGGGAGAAGTGGAGCTTCCAGTAGGTCAGCAACAGAAGGACTAGAGTTTAAGACCCCTAGGACCTGCAGGTGCAAAGGAAATCTCAAGAAACCAGATGGAAGGACAGCTGGGGTCAAAGGTAGACCCAACTCTTCCTGCATGTGGGCTTTTGGCCAGTCTCAACTTCTCTGAGGCACAGTTTCCTGGGATAAAACACCCTTTTTTTGTAGTTTCTCAAGCCCACGCCAGGCACAGAGACCCCAGAAGAAATCATGACAGCTCCTGAAATTTACCTGTTCATCATCATATGGAATTCCCATGCGAGTTCAGAGGCCAGGAGGGCAGAACGATCCTGGCCTTTGTACAGATGGAGAACTGAGACTAGGCAGTGCTCAGTGCCTTATTTAAAGGTTCTCAGCTCCTGAAAGACTGAGTGGAACTCAGGTCTTGTGTCTTTGTGCCTAATACTCTCATAGTGAGGCAGGGCAGGCAGCGGCGCCTCCTTGGGATTTGCCTGGGGCCTGAGATTTCCCATAATCCAATTAATAAATTGTCCAAGATGGAGGGCCAGCTCCCAATTAGTTCTCCCTCCCCCCTGGTGCCTCTTGCAGTTTGTGGGTAGCAACTCCCTGGAAAGGGAAGAGAAGCCCCCACCTTATACGCTCCCTCCTTGGGAATCAGGGGTCTAGAAATTAGCTGATTCTTGATAAGCCCTAATTATAAATTAGGTCGTATTATCTGTGGCTCCTGAAACTATGCTGAATGAATTAAAACTCTAGGAAAAGGAATATTTCAATTAACCATATGAACTCAGGTAATTGCCTACTGAAGAGAGGCCCATATGAAGGAGTCCGGCAGCAGTTATGAGGACAGCAGAAGGGAAGGCGGGGGCTGTCGCATGCATGGTCTGTGTAAGCCAGAAATGAGGGGTGCGCCCCCTGGCTCTGCTGTGTTCTGAGGATGTGGTCCTGGAAAATGGCGAGACTTGGGGATGCATCGTCACCAGGGGCTCGGACTTGGAATCAGAGGAGCAGGGTTTGGGTCCTTTTTCAGTCATCCCCTGCTTTGGAGTTCTGTGCCTCAGTTTCCTCACTTTAAAATAGGCAGATCAGATGAGATGATGGATATCAAAGGTCATCTAGGAAGTGCGGCATGCACACCAGACACTATGGTTTGAGGGCATTTAGATGCTCTTAAAAGAGGAAGAGAGAGCAGGGAAGAAAAAGATGAAAAACTCTGTCTTAATTGACCAGGAGGCAAGAAGGGGGAAGGGGTAAAACAGCTCTGACTTCTGTTAACTTTCATTCCTTGGCCCCTCAAGCATTCATGGGTGCTTACCCTGTGCCAGGCACTGAGGGCAGCGTAGGGCACAAAGGGTGAAGACATCACAGTCTAGCAGGAGAAAGATAGGAAATCAAATAGGCGGGACACTCCTTACGGACAGGGTCTCCCAGCAATGACTTTTCGTGGTGATATTTTGGATGAGGGACACCAAAGGCTATGATAGCATGGGGTTTCTTGAACAAAAGTTAGCATGGGGTCATAGAGATTTTCCCCCAAATGTGCCCAACTTTCTGTTTCTTCATGCAGCCCGGAAGCCACTAAGAGTTCTCCGCTTTCTAGGAAGAATTCCAGGAATTCTAAAACACGCTGACATTAGCTTGGACTGACGCCTGAGTTCTAAAAGGAGGCACAGACGCTAATCCTATGCCGAGGTCACCCTTGTAGTACACACGGAGGGGATTTACTCCATTGAGTTCTTAGCTCTCCTGACCACTTTCCCTGGGAGGGCAAACCAGAAGGGCAACTTGTCTGAAGTTTGGAATTAAGTTAAAGAAGACTCAGCCCTGTGACTCTGAAGTATATGCAGTGGCACGGACTACCCCACCACACCGCCGCTTGCAGGAATGAGTGGCTGGAAGAGAGCAGAATGCATGCATCATCTGAGATGAGTATGAGTATGCTGTCGCTTAGCTGGCAGATACCACTAAAACCCTGGAAACTGGTGGTCACGTTCCCCACATAACTTTCCTTGCAGCTCATGCTAGAAGATGCCCCTGTGCAAGTCCCAGCCACAAATCCCGGTACCTTAAAAATACGAATCACTCCTCTAATGTTGGAATCCCCTTTACAGCTCAGTGACTTACATGCTATGCTGGAATATCACCAGCAGTGGGGAACTTGCTCCCTTGGAAAGAAGTTTGGTGCGTTGCCAGATGATTGTGATCATCACAAGTTCTTCTTTGTAACTAGATGGAAACCTGACTCTCTTACATGTGTGGGGAGGCCGTAGGGCCAGGATGGTTGCTGGGTGACTTTAGGAAGGCCCTTTCTACCTGGTAAAGGAAATTCCTTTTCTCTATTCACTGGGGTAACAGAACATTTCATTATGGAAGCTTCTCCAAAGCAATAGATGTTAAAAATTAAGATGAATACACTCATTTTGGCCAATAGCACAAACTAGTATTACTCTGAAAGTCCCAATTCATTACTGTATACTGTAACGGAACATTAACACTCGCAGAACGACCTTAAGACCAGTCTCGCATGCAAAATCATCACACTTTGCCCAGACTGACTCCTTTATACCCAGGAAAGAAAGAAAGAAAGAAAGAAAGAAAGAAAGAAAGAAAGAAAGAAAGAAAGAAAGAAAGAAAGAAAGGAAGGAAGAATCCAGATGTCCTCGGAATATTGCTTGTCCAACAGAAACATTGACAGATCCTTAATTACAATAACTCACCACGTGCAGCCTGATGCCACAATTCAATTTCTGGGCTCAGCTCAATAATGGTGAGGATGGGAGGGAAGTGGTGGCAAGCTGGGGGCTCTAGGTTCTCCGGCTCTCCCACCCCACCTGAATACCCTTCCATCTGCTCTGACTTCTCCATCCCTCAAGGGTGCCTCAGTCTCCCCACTCCAGTGGGCACGAGAGAGTTGCCTAAAAGTAAGGCAGGCTTTCAGGGACCATTCTCCCTGGGCCCCCACTCCTCCACACCCAGGAACACCCAGGTGCTCCAGTGGGTCCGCAGAGTTCCAGAAATGTGGCTCGGGATTCACGTATAGCCACAGGCTTTTGGAAGAAGCCTGGATATTGGTCAGGGCTCTCAGAGAAACAGAACCAATAGGATGTAGAAAGGTGTGTGTGTGTATGCATACACACACACACACACACACACACACACACACACACACACACACACGTGTGTGTAGTGAGATAGAGAGATTTTAAGGAACTACGAAGGCTAGAAAGCCCCAAATCTGTAGGGTGGGCTGGCAGCCTGAAAATCCAGGGACAAGCTGATATTTCAGTTCAAGTCTGAAGCCAGTTTGCTGGCAGAATGACCTCTTCTTCAGGGGACATTAGTCTTTTTCTATTGTGATTGTCAACTGATTGAATGAGACCCACCCACATTAGGAAGGGTACTGTATTTTTCGCTCCATAAGACGCACCTGATCATAAGACACACCTAGGGTTTTAAGGAGGAAAATAAGAAAAAAAATATTCTGAACCAAATGGTGTGTTAAAATATTTAATAAAATACCATATTTTTTGCTCCATAAGACGCACGGGCATTTCCCCTCCACTTTTGGTGGGGGGAGTACATCTTATGGAGCAAAAAATACGGTAATTTGCTTTACTCAAAGTTGCCTGATTTCAATGTGATTCTCATCTAAAAAACTGGATCACATATGTAGGTACATGGTCAAGCCAAGTCAACACATAAACTGAATCATCACAGGTGATAATGAGTCCGACTTCCCCTAGGGGGTGAGGACAGTCACAAGCAGTTCTGGTGGCCTGTGGGACCACGGTTCAGGCGTGGTTCATGCTCCACAGCAGCTGGTCCTCAGGATACCTGAAGGAGGGATTTGCTGAAGATGGGGCATGGTCTCGTTTATTCCCAAGAACGCTGTTCCCTGAGCCCAACTAACTTCTGGAAATTGAGGGCTGAGCAATGTACAAAGAAAGCCCCAGGCCTCTCCTCCCACGAAGGCTGCACTGGGAACTCAAGACTGTTGGACAGCCTCGATCAAGGGTCTGCCTCAGGGGAGAAGCTCTGGCGCCATGGGACCCTGACAAATCACCCCCTTTTTATGCCCTAGTTTACCACTGTAATATGCAATTACAATTCCTACTTTTAAGATTGCTTTGTGAATGCAGAGTGATCTTGGATACAGAAAGCACTTAGAATGGTTCCTGGCAATATATATATATATTTAGTTTTCAATAAACAGTGGCTATTAATAATCCTAGCAGCAGTATTAATGGGTGACAAGGCCCCTTGTAACCTCTACACTGCTCTCTGGACATGACCATGGGATCATTCAGTTCTGGGTTGAAATTAGAAGGCTCCCTGGTTTGCCTGCCACTATCCTGCTTTTAGCACTGAAAGTCTCATGTCCTGGAAAACCTCTCATGCCTAAGCAAACTGTCGCAATCTGTCATGTTCCTTCCTAGCAGTGTATATGGACTAGTCCCCTCTCAGAGCCTCAGTTTTCCTACCTGTAAAATGGGAATAATGTTATAAAACAGTGACCCCTGAACCAGCAGTACTGCCTAGGAACTTGCTGAAAAGCAGATTCTGGGGTCCTACAGAATCAGAAACTCTGGGGGGGGGGAGTATTTTACAACCCCCCTTGGTGAGTCTGAGGGCTGTTAAAGTGGGAGAGCCACTGAGATAAAGGAACTCACAGGGTATAGGAGGGCATATCAGACCAGGTGAACACATGGCGTGAGCACTGAGTGGACCCTGCTCATCACTATCATCACTATAAAGCAGATGGTGGAATCACTGGTGTGGCAATGGAATGTAGGGTGATCCCTGAGCCCCCCAGAATTTCTTTCTCACCCAGAGCCTGACCTGCATTTGGGTTTTGTCCTCTGACAACTGGGTTTACTTCTTGCCTTCAGAGAGCTCAATTCCTTCATCCCCCTTTTGAGCGAACTTGGTGAAGCTTTGATTCAATGGCTCCTAGTGGAGGGTGAAGGGCATCTGTAGATTCGTGGCCATTTGGGTGATGTTCTTTCAGGGCACTGTTTCAACAGGCGGGTGCAATGACAATGATGACAACTACCATTTTCTGGACCTGTACTACGTACCAGGTGCTACGTCGTCATCATGGGGTCTGGATCTGACTCTGTCCTCCATAGACTCCCTCTGCTCAGCACAGGGCCCAGCACCACATGAGTGCTTAATACATACTTGTTAAATAAACAATCAAATGTTCTCAGTGCATAATACACATCTTATTTCTCATGATAACTTTATTTTGTAGAGGAAGATACTGAGCCCAGAAACTTAGATGACTAGTCTGTAGCTCCCCCTCCCATGAAGCAGATCTGGGATCCTGAGCCTAATTGGATGCCTGCTTTCAGGGAGAAGGTGCTGTGCCATGCTGGGTTCAGCCTGAATAACACGTCCTTTGTGAAGCATTATGACCCCCTCTTGGGATCTCTCAAGGCTGACATGGCCTTGCTGTTGTTAAGGCCTGTGTCCAGCTTAACCTCTACCAAGCGGGTCTGTTTATCTCTTTGGTAAAAGTCTGGTGAATGAATGAATGAATGAATGAACCTGGAGACCCCAAGAAGGGACCAGAGTTGTGGTGAGGAGGAGCAGGAGTGAGCACTCCTCTTAACTAAAAGGAAGGTGACTTGAAATCTGGCGACTAAACCCTCTGGTCTGCACAGGAGAGAGTCATGAGGCATTGAGCTCCAAAGCTCACCTTAGGATGTCCTCAGAAACCACAACACACCCGAGACACGTGGTGTCCCTTTTGGACTTGGTTCTTCCAGAACACATCAGAGCTGAGGACAAAACCGCTCTCCTCAGGTGGCACTCCATTCGGTTGCTGTGCTCCCGCTAATATATCGCTTTACCCAGGACTCTTTAAAACAATGAAAACATAGAATTAAAGGGCCCAGCTACAACAAAAAAGATGAGTGATCAGGATTGATAGATTTAACTTAGCATTTATTTCTAAGTGAATGGGGGAGTGCTGACATCACCCAGAGTACCCTACATCCAGGTTCTTCCCCAAGACTTCAGGGAGCAAAGGTTAAAGGGCCTCCACCCATCCTAGTGGATTTAAAGCTTTTCTAATTTGTAAACAAATATATTTAGATAAAGACCGCCAGCGGGAGGTATTTTTTCTTTTGTCAAAGAATCTCTTGTCAGACATAATTTTCCTTGGATTTCCAAAGCCAGACTCTTTTTTTTTTTTTAATTTATTTTTTTTATTTATTCATTTTAGAGAGGAGACACAGAGTGAGAGAGAGAGAGAGAGAGAAAGGGGGAGGAGCTAGAAGCATCAACTCCCATATGTGCCTTGACCAGACCAGTGCAGGGTTTTGAACTGGCGACCTCAGTGTTCCCAGGTCGACGCTTTATCCACTGCGCCACCACAGGTCAGGCCAAAGCCAGACTCTTAAGCTTGGCTAACAAGATAGGCTATAAAACAGGGGTCGGGAACCTATGGCTCGTGAGCCAGCTGTGGCTCTTTTGATGGCTGCATCTGACTCGCAGACAAATCTTTAATTAAAAAAATAATAACGTTAAAAATATAAAACATTCTCATGTGTTACAATCCATTCATTTCCTACCTCCCGTGTTCATGGTTGCGGGTGGCTGGAGCCAATCACAGCTGTCCTCCGGGACAACACCAAATTTTTATTGGATAATGCATAATGTACACGGGTCGTTGTATGGTTCTCATGGAATTACATTTTAAAATATGTGGCGTTCATGGCTCTCTCAGCCAAAACGGTTCCCGACCGCTGCTATAAAAGAACATGAATGTTAATTTTGAGAAACCCCAACCACCTTGCCATCATTGGGAAAGTTGGTTTTGCCAGAATCCACTTCTCTCTTGTATCACAGTTGTTACTATGCATGTGTTTTTGTTTGTTTGTTCGTTACCTTTTTTTATTAGATGGTTAGCCCCTAGGAAGAATCCATTAAAATAAAATCATCTTTTATCCTTTATATTCTTTAATACTACCCAATTCTCCTATATAGCAGCAGCAAAACAGTGGCTTCTTGCTGAGTAGGGTGGTTATAAAGGTTAAATGAAACTGTTGACCCCACATTCCAGGCAGTTTGCCTGACAAATGCAAATGAGTGCATATTAGTCTAGTGATGGGGACAGTTAAGGGGACCAACCATTCTGGTTTGCCTGGGATTGAGGGGCTTCCTAGGATGGACAGTCCTGGATACACCCTCGGGACAGTGGTGATTCCTGAAGGCAGATTACTTGTCAGTCATGGAGCTGAGTAATTTATATGTATTATCTCATTTAAATTTCACAATCGGGGCTCCAGTGGCGCAATTGGTTAGCGCGGTATTTATAAATCTCACAACAACTCTCTGAGATAGTTGTGATTATTCTCACTTGTCATAGTCATAAATTAAAGCTTTAGTTCTTCCCCATCAAGTACTGATTATTTTTAAACAAAGAAATGACTTAATTGTTTTTTGCATTGTAGTTAAATTGAACGCCCCTCTCTCCTACCCAATTCTTTACTTCTCTCTACATCCACACACTTGCTATGTGACTTGGGCTTGGTCATGTGACTTGCTTTGACCAATGGCATATGGACAAAAATGATTGTGTACCAGAGCCAACTCCAGGTCTTCCTCACATGCTTCTGCTCACACTCTTAAGTCTCTGGAATCCCCACAAAAGATCATGCCACAGGCAACCTGCTGGTCCAAGGAGCCTGAGAGGCATGTGGAGGAGAGGTGCCCAGCTAAGTCACAGAAGAAGAGGCGCCCAGCCAAGCCCAGCCTAGATTAGCCAAACCCCAGCTGACCAGCAGATGGATCAGTGATAATAAATAATTGCTTTCAAGCTCCTGAGTCTTGAGCAACTTTGTAGCATAGCAATAGCTAACTGATACATCTACCAACTTGCTCTAATGGTTTGGATGAGTAGATTTTACTGCTAACATCCATTGATGAGCTAAACTCATATACTAAGTCTAGCTAACTGTACCTAATTGCTGGATTCCTAATTTAGGGGATGGTTGCTATTCCTTCCAGGGGTGGTTCTGAAGGGTTAGAAGAGGGGAAGAGGAAGTAGAATGCTTACTGTGTGCCCAGTGCAGTGCTCCATGCTTCCAGAGGCTCTCTTGTTTGGGCTAAGTTACATGGAATCTCATGAGCCTGAAGTCATCTCAGGCCGTCCCCTCCCCCTCCCTGGGAACAAGGACCTCAGATCTGCAGGGCAGCTCCAGGGAAGCTCGAGATACTAGTGGGGACACTCCTTGGTGACAGTCTCCAGGCTTCATTTTCCATACCCAACAAGGGGCACTTTGGGGCTGCTGCTTCACCTCCCTGACTTCAGATCCCCTTCTCTGTAAGAGAGCCATTGGGAAACTTGGGTCCAAGTATGAATGGGTCTGGCATGGGAAGGCCCTCAATCAGTGCTGCGTATTATTACTAACATGGCACAACTAGGGAGTCTGCTGGCATCATTCATCCCCAAACAGCAACCAGTTACTCTCAACAGAGTAAGGATTTTTCTTCTTCGGCACCATTTCAAGCATTTGCTCTTTAATTTTACAGTTGCATTTACAGAAGAGTTATTTACAGTGCAGAGGGACAGGACCGTCTGCCTCCTTGAAATGGTTTCACAAATTTCCTCTGCTTCCTGTTAAGATATTAGCGCCCAGTAATTGTCGCTATATATAAATGTGCAGCCTTGGCTGCGAAGGCGCGCCCTGTAGTAATTGTGAGTTGTCTTGACGCTAATTACATAGGGGAGCCTGTTTAATTGCCAGTTAAATTGACTGTGTGTGTTTTCTCTAATCTGTGTTTCCGGGCAAGTTGGATGACATCAGCTCCTCATTGGACTAAGCTTGAATTGGGAAGTCCCAACGAGGAGAGAGTGAAGCTGGTGGAGGACAGAGACTATGGCAGCAGGTGACACAGGACTGGGTATGGTCCCACGTGTGGTCATCATGCAATCCCGCCTGAGGTCTCCTGGAAGTTGAGGAAGGCAAGATGACCTGGATGAAATGTGAGGGCTGCACTGGGCCAGAATGATATCTCTGGTCTGTCCTCAGGAGCGTGCCCAGCAGAGTCCCACCAGACAGCACTCAGATCTCACACCGAGTTCCCATACTGGCTGCTTCTGCACGGCCCCCTCCAGATCTCTGCTGATGCTGGTCCTTTTGTCTGGAGTGGGGGTCCCAGTCCTCCCTCCCTCGTTCTCCTGACTCCCCATCTGAAGTGGCATTCAGTGCCCAGCTACAATGCTTCCTTTTCCATGAAGTCCTTTTTGACTGCCCAGGAGGAAGAAGGGGTCCCCTTCAGTCAAACCCTAATACTTCTCTGTAGTCTCTTGACTCTTATATTTAAACTAACTGAAAACCAGATGATTAGCTCCTGAAGACAGGTCATGTTTCCTAGAGAGTGTGCGCGTTTAATAATGGGAGGCAGGCGTCAGGGGACAGAGGAGAGGAAGGTGGAGGAGAGTGGGGGAGGAGGTAAGACAAGGAAGGAAAATTGAGGGATAAGAATAGTAACTAACACTTCTCGAGTGTTGTGTGCATGTGTGTGTGTGTGTACTCACCAACCCCTGTTCTAAGCACACCGCATTTACTCTGCCCCACATCCTGAAATGGGTGCCATTACCATCCCCATTTCACAGATGAAGAAACTGAGGCCTTTGAAAAGCAAAGTAACTTGTTCACACAGCCTTAAGTGGTAGATCCAGGACTTTAAGCTTCCAGCTCCTGGACTAAGCTGTCTCAAAGGAAAAGAGGGAGGGTAGGTGGGAGGAAGGAGGGAGGGAGAGAGAGAGGAAGAGGGTTGGATTCCATAGCATAAGTTCTCCTGATGTTTAAAAACCTCTCTAGCCTTCCACACAAGATTTCTCCTTAGCTCAAAAGCTAAATTAGAGTGGATTGCACTCTCCTCACTTTAGTAATTTAGATAAAAGTAAAATTTTGTCTGAGAGCAGAAGCAATTATAGCGTGGGTTTTGTGATTAACTTGATTAACACTGTTTCGCTCTAAAAATGGTCTCCCTCCCTTTGCCGGCATTCTGTAATCAGAGCCCCGTCTCTCAACTGTGCCACAGCTGCTCTGTCTCCCCACTCCCCAAAAAGAATTTTGACATAAATACTTATTAGGGAGGACTCTAGTCTCTGGCTGGAACAGTCGAGCAAAGAGGGGAAAATGTCTCTCTCCACATTAGCATCAGTAGCTGGTTAAAAGGCTGTCGCTTGCGACCCCGGTTACTGACAAAGATCCCAATTATGCGGCAATGAAATATACATACATGATACAGAAGGGCTTATACATTTTTAATTTTTTTTTCAAAGAGAAAATATTCAGAGGAAGCTCTAATTAGAGATTTCGTTTTTTTAAGAGGAAAATGATATGTGGTTTCAGGAAAGATTATTTGGGTTTATCGTTGGGCAATTGTGAATCTTTCCAACCCCATGTTTCTGCTTCTTAGAGAGAGACTGGAGCTAACAGGGAAGTTGTGAAAATACTGAGGGCTTCTCTGGTCTTTGGTCCTTGGCGCTTGGAGATTTGAACCCCAGGTGGGTCTGGGGTTTGAGCTAACACCCTGCCGTCTCCTCCCTTGGCCTCTCCTCTGGGCTCCTGGTATTCACGCTCTCCTGTGTTCCCTCTGAGTCTGAGAGCTGCTTTCTACCATCCCTGACTTCCTGAACATCAGCTGTCCCTTCTCAAATCCTCACCACATGCCAGGTGAACCACGGAAACCTCGTGTTTAACCAAGGCTACCAGCCTAGAGGTAGGAATTACTACTGCCCTCATTATGACAGGTAAAGAAATGTGCTCCAAGGGGTCAGGTCAGCTCATTTGCTCAAGGTCACAGAGCTGCTCAGTGGGGATGCTGGATGTGAATCCACACACAGTGCCCCCAGAGCCTGTGCCTGCTCTCCTTGGTGGTGCAGTGGCTTACAGAAATACAGAGTGTCACAACTTAGAGGGACGGCGGAGAAGGGCAGCCACCCCATTCGGCAGTGGGGGAAACTGAGGCTCCAGGAAGGAAAGGGACTTGTCCATGGCCACATAGCTTCCAATTTGGGGTAGGCTGGGTGGCCTGATCCTAGGCCCTTCCCCTCACTCTGGGGTCAGGTCAGCTCCGTCCAGCCCTCCTCTGTTCTGACCTCTATAAAATGATTTCTTCCCTACCAAAATTTATATGTTGGATCCATAACCCCCAATGTGACTTACTTAAAAATAGGGCTTTAGGAAGGTAATTAAGGTTAAATGAAGTTGTAAAGGTGGGACCTTAATCCAATAGGACTGGTATCCTTATAGGAAGAGGAAGAGACACCAGATGTATGGACCTACAGGGAAAATGCCATGTGAGGAAACAGCCACAAATTAAGAAGCAAACCAGAAAGCAGGGCCTCACCAGAAGCCAACTCTGCTAGCACCTTGATCTTGGACTTTCAGCCTCCAGAAGTGTGAGAAAATAATTTTCTGTTAATTCCCCTGTTGGTGGCATTCTGCATAGCAGCCTGAGCTGACTCACAGCCTACGAGACTTGTCCGCTTTAAGGTTGAGGGCTCAACAAGGACCTTAGCGAGCCCAAATCCACAGGCTTTTCCTAGAGATGCGTCTGTTATGGCCAGCTCCTGGGTGATCTCTAGAACCTTTCCGGGATCCTCTGACACCGCTGAGCATGCAAATGTCCCAAACATTACAATTTCCCTTTCAGTATCTCTGCAGTTTATCTAGAGCTTTCACTGAAATCGGGTTCTTGCAAATTCCATGTCACTGATGGGCTCAGATTTTTCAGTTCATTGCCCTCGTTGACTACTTACCCTCCATGTGGGCAATTGAATAGGAACATCTAGAGCCTTCTCTGCCTTTCTCACCCCCGTGCACAGTGACAGTGTCCTCCAAGGGAAGGCAAAGTAGAAGTGATATCATAATGCTCGCTGTGAAGGGCTCTGGGGCTAACCTGGGTTCAAATCCTGCCCTTGTCAGCTGGGTGACCTCACGCAGGTTCCCTGACCTCTCTGGACCTCAGTATCCCCCTCTGTAAAATGAGGATGATGATTGTGCAGGCCTCATGGGACTGAAGTTTAAATAAATTATTTGTTGAAAGCATATAGATCAGAGCGGCAAGTGTTAGCATGGTCTTCATCACTATATGCACGTATAGTTTGAGCCACAAACAACAGTCTTTTTGTAGGTTAAAGCCGTGGTTTTCACAACATCAGGGTTGTTAACACTTTTGCAGACCAACGTGAAATTCCTGGTAAACCAGCACCAGTCTGCAGATGGGCTGTAAAACAACACTGGATTAAAGGACCTGGTCATATCTCAGCAGTTTCATATGTGCCACCCTCATATCTACTGAGCACTCAATAGATAGTCGGTGCTGCACTTTACAGGCACCACTTGGGTATGTGCGTATGGATGGGTATGCCAGGAGAAAGCAGAACCCACAGCTGGAAGAGAGCAGAGCAGGGACTCAAACCCACGCCTTTTGGTTGTCAGCTTCCCGACACGCAGGAAGTCACCTGGCAGACTGAGCCACTTCTGAACCCCAGGTCCGGCTTTCTCTGCACTGCACCTCCTTCCTCTTGCCAAGATGGAGGCAGGCAGCCTGCACATAGCAAGACAGAGGCTGGCAAAATTCATCTTCTGCTTGCACAACCAACCATCCTGGAGGGGCTTACGGGGCTCCATCTCCGGCCTCATTGGCCCCCTCCCATCCAGCCCTCAGCTGGCCTCCTGATTCCCATCCTGTGCCACCAGCACCTTCCTGCCTTTCCTGGGGCGGGCTCAGGCCTGGCATCACTCCAGAGCGGCTTAATCAGAATAAATCCTGAAAAAGCACATGTATTATTTATTCCAGCAAAGGTTAAATAATTTGATGAATTTCTTAGGACGCTGCTGGAATGCTGATGGCCTCTTGGAAACACACACACACACACACACACACACACACACACACACACACACACACACGGGCAAATACAAACAAAACAACCAAAAAACCCCAACAAATTTCTCTCTCTCTAATACACACACACACACACACACACACACACACACACACACACACACATACACACACACACGCTACTGTCTCTTGCCCCATACCATTTGCCCCACGTTAGCTCACGCAGCGGACCAAGTGGGTAGCCAGCACTGGGGCCCAAGAGGAGACACAGATTTTGCTCCTTGCTGACTGGAGGTGACCACTCCGCCCCTGGCCTCCCGGGCCTGATGCATCATCTGGAGCTGACTCTGCCTTTGACTCTACAAATGGCCGCAGAGAGCCTATTAATTTACAGCCCAAGTGATGGCCTTTCCCGAAACAGATTTGTTGAGGGGGCTCCTTGCACTTGGGGCTCTGGGGCTGTCAGGGAGACAGGAGGGCATGAAGAGATGCCCCTGCCTGGGGACTGTGGGTGACCGTACCCATCTTGCCCATGGCTGCCATGGCAGACTGGCTCACCTGAGCTAAGGCGGCGGGGGGGTGGGGAGGGAGGCCAGAAACAGAGGCAAGTCAGAGCAGGTAATGGGGGTCTTGTTCTCCTCTGCTACCCTGCCTGTTCTTCCTCTTTCTCTGCTTCTTTCTCCTCTTCCCCTCCTCCTTCTCACCATCACAGTGACTGCCATTCATCCAGCACTTGCATGTGCCAAGCATGGGGCTGAGTGTTTTATGAACATCATGTCTTGAAATCCTCCCAACAGGCACAGTGAACTGAGCACTTGCATTTAAATCTCCATTTAAGAGATAAATAGTCCCAGAGAGGTTCAGCGAGTTGCCAAAGGGCACAGAATCATTAGGCAGAGCCAAGCTTCTCACCGCCTCTCTGGGCACCGGGCCTGCATTCTTTCTGCTCTGCCATGTAGACCAGAGTGGGAGAGAGTGTGGGCTCTGAAGGCAGATGACCCAGTGTGCAGCCAGGGGCTGCTGTGGAAGTTTTTCAATGCCCTGTGCCTATATAAAATGAAGACCATCGTTCCTACCTCCTAGGTTTGGGGTGAGGATCGAAGGCGATCACAGGGTGAGTGCTGCTCAGAGCAGTGATGCCTGGCACAGTCTGAGGGCTGTAGCAATGTTGACCGTTGTTTGCCCGGAACTGCTTCCAACTAGCAGCCACACCCACCAACTTGGAGAATATGCCCCACTTGACAAATGCTTTTTTTGTCACTTTGATTCATTTCATTCTTGATCCCTAAACAACCCATTTTACAGACAAGGAAAAATAAGTTGATTTAGAGAGGTCTGAGGGAGATTCTGCCAGTTTGAGAGCCCCTCCTTGGGGAAGCAACAGAAGTGGGGGAGAAGGGTAAGCTCTTGGGTGACTTACCTGGGAAGAAAGCATGGCTTTGGCTAGTTTGTGGCTGGACCGTGCCTTGATGTTTTAGTTCTCTGACCTTTAATTTCTTATCATCAGTGAAAAATAGGGGGAACACAACCCATGTCACAGGGTTGTTCCTTCCATGACCTGACACTGGGCTAAACAGACTTGACCTCGTGCACGTGGAGTGTCCGGTGTACCTGGTCTATGGCACTCAGCAAACAGCGGCTGCTACTGTCCCCCAGCTGAACTGTCCTCCTGCCCTGTCTGAGTGTCGGCTGCCCTAAAAGGCAGCCCCTATCCTCTACCTACTTGCCTCTTTGGGCCCTGCTTCCTATTTAACTCCTCATTCCTACCCCCTCTAACTCCCCCAACACAAAACTTGTTCCAACTTTCCCCAGTCTTGGCCCTTTAGTTTTATTTATTCAACCTTTTGAACATGACCCTGGAGACTGTTCTTGGGTTTGGAGCCTAATGTCCTCAGGGACACTGCCTTCTGTTCCCTTTCATTTAGTGCTCTGTTCCCTGGCAAAGAAGGGATGTGTCTTCCTTTGTTTTGCCTGGGTAGTGTGGGGGTGGAGGTCAACAGAAACACTCAGTGAGCCAGCCCAGCTCCTAAGGATGGAAGGTGGAGGCTTCGTAAGCCTCCCCTTGACTCAGAGCTCCTTGAAGGTAGGCAAGGGGATCTGCTTACCTCTGTGTCTCAGCATCTTTTGCTGGGCTTGGCACATAGTAGACATGCAGAAAATGTTTGCTAAGTCCCAAGCTACACCCAGATCTAGAGCCCCAGAACGATTCTCACAGCTGTTAATCTTCCCAAATCTCCTGCCCCAAACATAGGAGATGTGATTTATAATAGATTTATAAAACTGAAAGCACACATCAGAGTAATTTCAGGTTGCGGTCCTTTTGTGTATTTGTTTAGTTGAGAATACTTCTGAGTCTTCTCGGGGCAGGACAGAATGTTAATCTACTGATCATTCGATCAAAGCTACAGCTCACTAAGAAGCATCCAGATTCTTTGCCATTTTGGGAAGCCTCTTCTCCATGATCTCAGTCATCCATAAGAGTTCAGAAGAAATAATGGAAAAGTTACCAAAATGGATATGGGACAGTCATTAGAATAGCGTTGATCGTTGATCCATGGTAATTGTCCCTAACACTGGATGAATAACCTGTATACCCAACTTTCCATCCATCCATCCATCCATCCATCCATCCATCCATCCATCCATCCTTCCAAAAGATGAGTGATGGATCAGCCACAGTTCCTACTTGCCACAATGCTTTAATATCTTAATGCTTCCAAAAGATTATAAGACCCTTGGGCTGCCGTGACCTATCACTGACATGCCATGATTCACTGGCTTAAACAACAGAAATGAATATTCTCACCGTTCTGGAGGCTGGATGTCTAAGAGCAGGATACCAGCATGGTTGGGTTCTAGTTCTCTTTTCCTGGCTTGCAGACCTTTCCACTGTGTGCTCACACTGCCTTTCCTTGGTGCATGTGCTTGGAGGAGAGATGTCTCTCTTTTCCTCTCCTTAGAAGACCACCAATCCTATCAGGTTAGGACCTTACCCTGCTGACCTCATTTGACCTTGCCTCCTAAAAACACCATCTCCAAATACAGTCACATTGAGGATTAGAGTTTAACATATAAATAGGGGGTGGGGGACAGAGTTCAATGCATAGCAACCCTTAAGGGCAGGAATACTTTATTGGGTCTTCTCCTCTCATGCTCTTAGCCTAGCAGGATACAAATTTAAAAAGCTATTTCTTAGTCTAGTATTTGACCTTGATGATTCCTATTCCAAATACTCACAAAGGGGAGTAAAAAATGCAGGATGAAATTATTTGAAGTCAGGCGAATGTGGATTTGATTCTAGTTTCTGTCGCTCAGTTGGGTGAGGGAGAACATTTAATCCTCAAGAGCCTTAGCTTTTCCATCTGTAAAATGGGGATAATCACAATACATACTATATAAAATGAGATCTCCCACGTCAAGGGCATGGCATAGTTTCTGGAAAAGAGTAATTATTTAACAAATGCTAAAGTTGAGTATTATAAGGAAGACCTAGGCCTAGGAAAGAGCATTTCATAAAGGTATAAAGGTGAGAGGTGTTTGAGTATAGTTATATATATATATATATATATATATATATATATATATATATATATATATATATATATATATATATATTTCCCCCAGGGACAGAGAGAGAGTCAGAGAGAGGGGTAGATAGGAACAGACAGACAGGAACGGAGAGAGGTGAGAAGCATCAATCATTAGTTTCTCATTGCCATTGTGACACCATAGTTGTTCATTGATTGACTTTTCACATGTGCCTTGACCGTGGGCCTTCAGCAGACCGAGCAACCCCTTGCTGGAGCCAGCGACCTTGGATCCAAGCTGGCGAGCTTTTTGCTCAAGCCAGATGGGCCCGCGCTCAAGCTGGCGAGCTCGGGGTCTCGAACCTGGGTCTTCCACATCCCAGTCCGATGCTCTATCCACTGCGCCACCGCCTGGTCAGGCTGAGTATAGTTCTAAAGGGAGTGGGCTCTAGAGCCATATTCCCAAAGTTTAAATTCTAGCCTTGCCTCTTCCTCGTTGAATGACTTGGGGCCTGTGCCTTAGTTTCCTCATCTAGAAAAATGAAGTCAATAACAGCAGCTATCACATGAGATTATTATGACAATGCCTATAAAGTTCTTAGAACACAGTAAAAATGGAAAAATATTGGTTATGATTATTTGAAAACCAAGAAATGTGAGTACTCTTGGAGGGGGTGCAATATTGCAACCCATTAGATGCACTTTAAGTTACAATCATTTTCACTGTTATATCACTTGCTGGTTACTCCCAGAGGTCTAGGGCCCTATCCCCATGTCTTCCCTCCCTTCAAACCTCACCCTGGGAGAGCTCTTCTCAGGGCTGAAGCACAGGCCCTGAGCTGATCCCCAGAGTGCCCTGCAGCCTGCCAGTCAGCTGGCCAGGCCCGGTGGGAAGATATGATTAGAGAAACTGCATACTGTTCCCCTTTTTAATTACCGCTTCCTTAATTGACTCACAAGTGGTGTTTGTGTTGCCATCAAACCCATGAGGACCTCGTTGTTTATGTGAATGACTCTCGGTAGAGTGACAGCTCCAAATGCGAAATGTTCTGTTTGTACCAATTTAAACAAGGCAGTGGGCGACAGCTACAGATTTCCTTCTTAGCACATGTCCCGCGAGCTACACAAATGAGCTGGTCTTTCTTTTGCAAAGGCTGACATGAAACACAGAATGGAACCTTGGTGTCACAGAACCCTGGCTCCATGGGGCATTGTAGCTTTGAGCCACAAAGGGTCTCTCATCTGCTGCTCTGAAGCCCCTTGAGATGGTGAAGTTTGTACCGTGGGAGGCAGCCCACTCCCTGCTCAGACTACTGGCTGTTGGGAAGACCTTCCTTGCTCATTAAGCTCTACTCTGCATTTCACTGATGCTGAGAGCCCTGGAGTAGTCACATCTGGGAAGGCCGTGGGAGTGGGAGACAGTTGGAGGGACTAGGATACATTGACACTCAGACTGTCTTTCTTTCTGTGAGTGAAGTCGATAATCATATACTGAGACTTACTGTGGGCCTGGGCCAGTGCCGAAAGCTACAGAGAAGACAAGCGGAGATGCCCACAGGGCTTTCTTTTTGAGAAATGTGTGCTCAAACTGGCAAGGGCCACACACACAGAGCCACATAAGTGGTGCTCCAGAGAATTAAGAGCCAGGTCTGGTGGCCCATATTCTACATGCAACCAGGAAAGGAGGTCAGAGAAGGCTTCCTGGAGGAGGAGTCACATGAACTGGGCCCTGAGGAAGGATGGGGAGCAGGAGGAAGAGCAAAGGGACCAGCAACACGTCCCACCCTCAGTGGGTCGAATGCAGCCACAGCCTGTTCACACTCCCTCCTATGCCCCATAGGACCCTGACCAGGCAGCAGCCCAGGAGAAGGCTGTGTGGGTGGAGCTTCCCACTGACTTACTTATTTTTTTGGTTCATGAAAAGATAATTCAGGAGACATTATTTCAATCAGACCCCTATGCAGCTTAGGAATACTAATGCCTCCTCTATTAAAAAGGTGTGGAATAATTAGGATGCTGATGAAGACTGGGGGCAAACTTGGGGGAGATCCATTACCCTGCACTCAGTGCTTTTCCTGTCCTCCCCCCCCCCATCCCCGAGTGACAAATTAACACGTAGCAGAACGGCGGCTGCGAACACTTAGGGTGCATTTAGTTCACAATGGAAGCTAGGCTTTTTAGAAAATGATTTTCATGGCTCAACCTTGGAGCAATGTGGGGTCACGGAAACAATCCAGAAGAGGGTGAGTGGCGGGTAAACCAGGGTTTGGTTGGGGTACTGAACAAGGAGACCATGAGACAGTGCTGGATTCGGGAGGTGGGGGAGGGGGGAGGTCTGGATTTTAATCTTCTGGACTTGCAGTGTGACCTTGGAACGCCACGACCGACTGTCTATTTGGGGACAGTGGGAGAGAAGAAACAAGGAAAGACTTCAAAGAAACAGAAACATAATTGTAATTAACATTCACTGAATGCTTCTTAGGAGCTGGGCACTATTCAAAGGGTTTATTTGTATGAATTCACTGAACTCTCACAACAATGCCCTGGAGGTAGGTACTGTTATTATGCCTACTTTAAAGATGAAGAAATTGAGGCTCAGAGGGCATTAGTGACCTGATCGATGGCAGAGCAGAAGCTGGACCCCAGACATAACCATTGGTAGCATCTGATGGCGCTGTAGCTAGAACTGTGAAAGGGCAAGGTTGATCCAGGGAATCCCCAGGACATACCCAGGACAGGGAGTGTGGGCCCAGCTCATGAAGGACCTCATAAAACAGGTTTTGCAGACTGAATGAGCCCATCAAAAAGATGTGAGGTCCTAATGCCCAGCACTTGTGAATGTGACCTAGAAATAGGGTCTTTGACGGCAATCAAGTTATGAAGCCATGCAGCTGGGCCCTAATTTAGGATGACTGATGTCCTCAGAAAATTTAGACCCAGAAGCGGACATACACAGAGGGAGGGTAATGTGAAGATACAGGGAGAATGTCATCTACCAGACGAGGATTGACGGAGGCTGCTGGAACCTAGGGGGGAGGAACAGAACAGATTCTTTCTCACAGCCCTCAGAAGGAACCAACACTGCCAGCACCTTGATCTTGGACTTCTAGTCTCCAGAACCATGAGACAATACATTTCTGTTGTTTCAGCTGCCCGGTGTGTGGTGCTTTGTAATGGCAGCCCTAGGAAACTAACACAATGGGGAAAGGAGATGCGTCTCAAGCGCCTAGGCAATAGGGAGCCATTGCAGGTATCTGAGCAAGAGAATCACCTGAGAGTCTTAAAGGGTATTTAGTGCTGAGAGCAGGAGAAGAGCTGTCATTATTCTATGTGAGATGATGTGAGAACTGCCTAGGGGCTGTGTGGGGAGCCTGGGGAGGTGAAGGAGGGACAGGAACCATAAGATTATCAACAGGAAAGGGACAGGGCCCCATTCAGGGCTGCAATAATAATGACGTTAAATAACTATATTCACTAAATCAACTGCCCACTTTTATCGCTTCATCCCTAGGGGAGACCGAAATGCTCTGAGTTAATATATGAAAGAAGAAAAAAAAAATGGAATTCAGGGATCAAACAACTTTTTTGATGAGGGAAGTGTTATTTCTACTAAGCTAAGACATCAAAGCCTGAGAATGGTACTTTTTAGGTAATATTAAAGTGGGCTCTAAATAATGTTTGAATATTCCTCTGCTTTACCCAGGGATCACAGACAGTCTCTCTTAGAGGAAGAACACCAGGGATGCCCCAAGCCTGCCTCCTCTCCAGGAGGACTTGTGGGTTTTTCTGGGAACACAGAGCTTGTGTAAATACGGCTTAAATATCTTTTTTGTATTTAGCAGCCCGAGCTTTAACATTCATTGTTCTTGGCTTACCATGCATTTCTGTGGATTACACTGGCTATAAAAGCCTGACAGACAGATAGTTTAGCTATGTTTTGACAGTTCTATTCACACGGATGGCTCTTAAATCAGGAGATGTACTTGTATTATGGGAAAATCACCCATCGACTGAGTTTCTGAAAAGCAAATTCTGCTTCCCTACTGATTTCTGTTATTAAATAGTAGGAAACTTGTCCTAACTACTCGTAATAGTTAGCTTTTGCTGTGTAACAAACCACCCTAAAAACCTAGTGACTTAAAACAATATCCATTTTATTAATGCTTATGGAGTCTGTGGGTCAACAGAGAAGTTCTACAGTTAGCTGGGAGAGGGGGGGGGTTGTGGGGGACCCAGGGGTCTAGAATGGCCTCACTCACATATTGGCTAGAGGGAGTGGGAGAAACTAGCCACATGTCTCTGTCCATCTAGTAGGCTAGACCAGGCTTATTCACATGGCCATAGATTCAGGGTTTCCCAAGAATACTTTGCAAGCTTCTGCTTGTGCCAAATTTGCTAATGACCCATTAGCCAAAGCAAATCACATAACTACACCCAGATTCCTGAATGGAGAAAGAGAGAGAGAGACAGAGACAGAGACAGAGACACAGAAAGAACCTCTAGAGATAATGTCACTTTGCAGATGGGTATGCTTACATAAATGGGAGAAATGTTTGCAATCTATCATATCTATCATACCCCCCTCCTCTTATAAGAACAAATAAAGAAAGCTGGTATATTTTAACATACTCTGTGCCAGCTAGGTTCTTTATAATTTATACCTTATTTAATCAGAGAAGTTATGCAACCTGCTCACGGTCACACAGCTAGTTGTCACTGTAGCCAAGAGTCAGTCTCAGAACTGTCTGAACCTAAATCCTACACTGTTTTCCACTACCCTTTTCTGTCTACCCATTGTACAGTTAAATTCGTCATCTTGGGGGTCTTAGAGCACATTATTGGACTCTTCACTACATTCTAGTCAGTTACTTTCTGTCCTGTGTTCCCCATTGTTAGTCATCCAACCTCCACGTGCCCATCTCCAGGGATAGGGAGCTCACGATCTATCTTGACAACCTAATTCACAGTTAAAAGCTCAATGTATTACAAACTTATTTTCCATCAAAATGAGATGCTAAAAAACCTGGGTGGGAAATGAGGGGAGTTGATGGGCAAACTTTTGTTTAAGTCGTCTTTTCTGCTCTGAAATCTCCCGCCTCTCTTTTTGGGCTGCCTGGTTTTGTCGTTGTGGTTAGTTGTGTTCTGCATCATTTGGAAACTGCAATTTGCATAGGAAGAATCAACAGTGGAAACTTGTGATTAACTAGGAAAGGATTTTTCTTTTTCCTTAAAGAAAATAAAGATAAGAAAATAAATGTGTAAAAGCCTTATGAAACAGGAGCAATGATGATCACCTGCTAGGGCCACTCACTTGTGGTCGTCCCTGACGGTAGGCGTGCTGGGAAGGCAGGACTGTGTGCAAATGATGTTCATGGATTCATTCATTTACTCATTATTCATCAAACGTGAAAAAAAGTTTACTGTATTCAGGAGGCTCTAGTAGATAAGCCAGGAGGTATAACTCATTATATACAGCCCTTACAAGAGGCTTTCGGAGTCCAGTGGGAGAATAAGGCAGATGAACCTGACATGAGGGCAGAAAGTGCCATGGGCCCGTGAAAGGTACACATCGCAGCAAGGACTCCGAGGAGGACGGAGTGATCACATCCAGGGTTATAAATTCTGGGTCCTTCCCTGTCATCTGAAGGTAGAAAACTGCTCATTCACCAACTGCATCAGAAGTCATTAGACCAGGCTCTGCTTTGAAACTCCCTTCAACAGAAAGGCACACAATGTGAAATCTTGAAAGTCAAAGCTGTTCCTATGTAAAATTCAAAACCCAAAAGGACCCAGTGCCGAGTGACCCAGTGGTCAGCCTCCCGTGGACGGAAGGGGCTGTCCCGGGTGGGAAGACGTCAGGAAAATCTGTCACAGAGCTGGGGCCCTCCACCAGCTTCTTCAGCTTCCTCTCTGCAGATGGTTTCAGATGTTCTCTCAATAAAAATTACCACTGGGCAAACACAAATAAACTTAACGGATTTAACTGACATAGTTAAACAAGCAGAAGATAGGGTTTCTCTTAATGAGAATAAACTACTTGCATATGAAAAAGATTTAAAACTGAGGATCCAATAACTCACCAGAAACTTGGAACAGACTCACAGGACTGGGAGAGAAGAGAAAGCTAGCAGGCAGGAGAAGTCTGTCTGGAAGCTGGGCACTGCTGGAGGGTGGGGCCCAGGGAGTGGGGGGCAGTGAGGAAGGCAGGGACCATGATGCAGAATGGCCCTTCCAGGTACTTCAGCCTCTGCAACGGACAGTGGCAGACAGGTAGACATCGGTTAAGGGTTTTAGGCGGAGGTGACTGAAATAAGCCTGTGCTTTTGAAAGGTCACTTGATTCCCTGCGTGCATAGAGGCAAGGAAACCAGTTAGAAGGGGGTTGTCAGGATGAGGGGTTCTAGGTTTAACAGCAACGTCAGAACCTGGAAGCTGTCCTCTCTAGCAGGGTGAACTTTGTCCTTACCTTGTCGTTTGGTGCTTTGGATGATAATGTCTCCCCATTAAGGTTTGTGTAAGGATTACATGAGGTAATACTCATCCATTATCTATTCATTTGACAAGTATTTTCTGAGAACCCCTATAGACCAGGTCCTGTTCACAGAATTGAGGACACAGTAGTGGACAAGACCAGTGTGGCCCTGCTCTTTGAACAGTTGTGTTCTAGTGGACGTTAGATCCTAATGTAATTGTCTGAATTTCTTGGTTGTAAAAAAATTATTTTGGCAATTGTCTGACTTTTTTGTTTGCAATAAATAGAAACCCAACTTGCTTAAGGAATTGATTAAGACATTGATTGGTTCCTATGATTCAGAGCATAATGAGGTAGCCCATTAGAGCCGAGAAATTGCTGTAGGGACTAGGTTCTTGGCATCGAGAACTGATGACTAAATTCTGAACCATCACAGCTCGCCCTCTGTGTCTGCGTCTCATCTCTGCCTTTCTGCATGTTGGCTTCTTTCTCCCCCATTGCAGAGGGACCTTTCCAATATGGTGGGGACATGGCCACCAGCAGCTCTAGCTTAGCAACCCCCTCCCCCAAAAAAGGGCTTCCTTCTGTCCGCATCTGTATGGCAATCCTAAATAAGTTCTCTCTAGACCCTGCTTGGGTCTCCTTCCCACCCCTTGAACAATTAATCATTGTTGCCAGGAAGATGGAGAGCATGATTGGTCAGGCTTGGATCACGTGGCCAATGGCTGATGTGTACTATGTACTCTAATCAGTGGCTCCACCACAAACACGGGGAGAGAAGGAATGCTCCCCAATGGGAGTGAAGCAAGTAGAGAAAATAGCCAGTGTCCTACCACAAAAGGCACTTTGCCTAGAGCCTGGCAGGTAGTAAAACACAATCAGGGATCCCTTGAAGTGGTCACAGTACTTAACATGCATGAGGGGAAACTGTTTCCTTTACCTGCTTTGCTAATGTGGAAATAGAAGCCCAGAGAAGGGGAGGATCTCTCTTAGAAACAGGATGAAGCTTCCTTGGAAAACCAGTTGATAATCTCAGAATTTCCCCTTTTACCAGCTGAGTTACTTGCAGTGAACTGCCACCCTCTGAGTATTTTTATCTCGACCCCAGATGGGGCCGTGGCTAGCCACTTGATGATACTTACTTACATGGACACCGCAGGATTAAGTAAGATGATGACTATAGCACACAAATATAAGGCTGAAACAGTCCTGGCAGCTGTGACCGAATCTGGTCCCCAGATGTTTTGTTTGGCTCATCAAATGTTTTCAAAGAGTTGAGCCAACATTTAATAATTGGAAGATTTTACATTTAAAAAAAATGCAGATTTCTGGCTTCTCTTGAAAAAAAAGAATCAAAAGATCTGACATCAAATCTGAATTCCCACATGGCAGCAATCAGCTGAAACTGAGTAGCCACTGCCCCTTTATACAGGGCATGCGTCCTCTTGCTCCAGCTCACCACAGTTCACCACCACTCCCTGTTGTCCCTAACACTGAGGCCAAGGCACAGCCACCGTTTATCACTATGCTTGCACTGGTGTGTTTCCTATAGAGAATATTTTTCTGTGCTCATTTCTCTTTCAAAATGGAAAATCAAATAGAATCAAGGGGGGGTCGGGTCACACAATTTTTCTTACGTGCAGACCACTTCAACCCCCAGTCCCTCTAGGCGTTTCAGTTTGTGAGTATTGTTGTATGGAATTATTATTTTTATTAGATCATTATTTCCCAACCAAGAGAATAATAGGCAGGCAAGGCAGTAAACTCTCTGGAAATAACAATGGCAAGCAATTTCCTAGCACTTGCGATATGACAGACACTGCTGTAAGCCCTTTACACTTCGTATCTCAGGGAGTCCTCAAAACAACCCTATGAACAATCTAACATTATTATTCTAATTTATAAATGAGGAAAGTGAGGCACAGAGAGGTTAAGTTAGCGTCATAGGGATTTGAACCCAGAGAGCTGGCTTCAGAGTCCAGTGTCACATTAATTCTACCAAAATTGCTGGTGTGTGTGTGTGGGGGGGGGGGGGGGGGTGAACACAGTCCAACACATGATCTCTAAACCTTCTCCCAGCTTTACTCTTCTGGGATTCTCTGCCTTTCTCCTGTTTTTCAAATTATTACCCAGAGAGGAACCATGGCCAAGTCAGAGCCCTTGAAAAAAAGGCAGGGAAGCTTTGCCCAAGCTGGTGCCTCCATTTAGACAGTGAAGAGAAGGAAGATCAGAACAAGGACAGCAATGACCCTGGCTGGTAGAGCATCGACCCAGTGTGTGGAAGTCCCAGGTTCAATTCCCTATCAGGGCACACAAGAAAGGTGACCATCTGCTTCTCCTCTCATCCCCTCTCCCCCTCTTTTTTTCCCCCAGCCTTGGCTTGAATGATTTAAGCTCACTGGCCCCAGGCACGGAGGATGGCTCCATAGAGCCCCTGCCTCAGGTGCTAAAAATAACTCGGTGACAGCATGGGCCCCAGATGGGCAGAGCATCGGCCCCAGATGGGGATTGTTGGTTGGATCCCTGTCAGGGCGGATGTGGGAGTCTGTTTCTCTACCTCACTTCCTCTTACTTAGAAAAAAAAGAAAAGGAAAGGAAAAGAATAGAAAAAGAAAAGGACAGTGACAGACACTGGCTTAATGGAGGGTGTGAGTCAGAAATTAAACCTTGAAGCATCAGTCAGATTTGGAGGTGAAAAAGGAGGGGGAGCTCCCTTCATGGGGGGGATTTTCTCCCAGTCCCCAAAAAGCACCTGTGTTCATGCCAAGGAGAGCATCTGGGGTCTTGAGATGACCCTGCTGAGCAGACAGAGGGGTGTGTGATGGGAGAGCTAGCCTCATGTGCTGGAAGCATCCCCAGGTTCACGAGCATTTCAGGGAATCAATACCCCTCCTCAACAAACGTGATCAATGATTGTTCTAGCATTTCACATTTTCATCCCACTACATATTTCCTTCATGTCTGGAATGCTATAGAATTAAAATTGGGAATGTAAATGATGAGAAAAAGGAGATGTTTGTAGGATGAAATTCTCCCTCCATAATCACAAAATTGTGATTAATCAAGCCCCTCTGTCAATTTCTGCTTTGTTGCATTTTATCCACAAGTCTAGGCTGAAAGAGCTTTGAAGGAGGAGGGTTGTAGACCTCTATGCTGACTCAGCTCAGTCCAACACACATTTATTATATATCCACTATGTGCTGTGTGCTATACAAGGAAAAAAGGACTGGCATAAGAGCATTTCCAAAATCACAGTGGAGCTCTAGTTTTGAACAGAAGACAGTTCCGTCACTGATTTGACCTCATCATGACCGGTGTGTATTCCAAGTGGACAAGCAAGCATTGAAACGTGTACCATACTTCCTAGCGTTCATGCTTTCATACGTGCTCTTCCTAGTCTAGGGCACGTATTTCCATCACTCATACCTTCAACTCCAGTTGAAATCTGCTCTGTTAAAATTTGACAGTCTAGAGCCTTTAAAAGTCTTAACATAGTACATGTCTTTGGACTTTGCAATTTGCCTTCTAGGAATGGATCCTTCAGAAATAATTATGGATGTGCGTAATGATGCATGTCCAAAGTTACTCATTACAGGTTGAAAACCACCTGATAGCCACCAATGAAAAATTGGTTACACAAATTATCATGTATCCATAGCACAGAATATTTTTGTGGCCATTCAACTTAATGCAAAGCCACATTTATGGTTATGGAAACAGTATCATCTTGTTATGCTGAAAGGAATCCAGTTGATACAATAATATAACAATGCCACAGTTTTCTAGGACCCAGCTGTAAGTTACCAGCTTAGAATACCTCCAAGATAGTGAACTAGAAGTCTTTCCTGCATAAACTTCTATAAATGTTTCAATTCAGAATATCAAATGTGTTTCTGGACTCCACACACCTGAAATTTGCGGTTTTCTCAGAATTTCAAAGACATCTGATATTGAGGCACGGTTTTAAAGAATCCTGTCTCCAAAATGTAAAGGAAGCTTTGCAGGACAATGTCATGGATGAGGAGCACAACCACCAGGTAGCGCGGAGAATGAGGGAGGGGAGTCGCTTTCCTTATGGCTCCAGAGTTTATCAGTGAAAGGAAGAGAAAGGCAAGGAAGGGGTGGTGGGATCTCTGGTAGAGGAAAAGCCATAAAAATGAATGGGTCCCCAGACTAAACGCATCTTTGGGAAAGACAATAGACTCAATTAAGAACCAGAGTCATAAAAAGAAGGCAAGTCTCCCAAACAAAACATAATTGAGCAGAGAGATGAGACCCAATCTCATAAATAACCCACCATAATTAGAACGTATCAACAGTTCCTATTAAAGAAACATCAGGCAGTCAAGTACTGGAAGTCTGGGAAAATTGAGATCTTAATTAAATCCTCATTAGAATTGCTAGTACCCCTATCTTCCACATTCTGT
The DNA here is from genome assembly GCA_037038555.1 of Rhynchonycteris naso. Classification (NCBI taxonomy): domain Eukaryota; kingdom Metazoa; phylum Chordata; class Mammalia; order Chiroptera; family Emballonuridae; genus Rhynchonycteris; species Rhynchonycteris naso. Next base: position 19,896,420 of record CM072996.1, read on the forward strand.
TTCCTCAAGTCTCAAGTGTAGGTGCATCAGGAAATGGCTTGGTTCCGTGTAATCACAGGAAATAAATTCTTCCCCTGCTCAATCTTAACAAGAACTAATACAGAGGCGCTGGGTTCTAAATCTCGAGACACTAAACCTTCAGAGAAATCTGGCTGAATTTCAGTATTCTCAGAGAGGACCAGGCATGCAGTCTTCTTAAAAACAAAACAAAACAAAACAAAATAAAAACATATATATTATATGTATATACCTTCTCTTAATTAATTCTTCAATATACTGCCTTGGTTCCCTAATGTCTACAGACTACAGTAGAAATTACTAGGACTTGGAGTTCCAGGGACTTCTTCTCTCTCTTCCCCATTCTCTAAATGTGGCTAATTCTTTGTTGGTCTCCTATTTTGCTGATTGAGTCACATGATTTTTATTTTAGTACATTGTTCTACTTGTTCTAGTTTATGATTAGCTATTATTGTTAACCCCTTACTGTGCCTAATTTATAAATTAAACTCTATCATAGGTAGTACACATAGGAAACAACACAGTATATATAGGGGTTCTGTACTATCCACGATTTTAGGCACCCACTAGGGGACTTAGAATGTATCTGAGGACTACTGTATCCAGAACCTTCTACTCCTTGCCAAACATACCTCCTCTACCTTGATTGCTCCTCCTCCATGCTCTGGGTCAGTAAGTATCACCCCCGTAACTCAGTCTCAAAACCTGGACATCTTACTTGGTACCTCCCTCACACTCATCTCTGTGATCCACATCCTTCTAAATCAGGAATCATGAGCTTTGAGGGCTATGTGGTCTTTGGCGATGACTATTCAGCATCAGTTTTAAAGACATGTGCTGGTCTGCTGGTGCAGAGTGGCTATATTATATGATTTCTTAACAGGTTATTTTCAAACACTTATTTTATTTTATTTTTGTATTTTTCCGAAGTGAGAATCAGGGGGAGGCAGACAGACAGACTTCCACATGCGCCCGATCGAAAACCACCCAGCATGCCCACCAGGGGGTTATGATCTGCCAATCCGGGGCATTGCTGCTTTGCAACCAGAGCCATTCTAGCACCTGAGGTGGAGGCCATAGAGCCATCCTCAGGGCCCAGGCCAACTTTGCTACAATGGAGCCTTGGCTGTGGGAGGGGAAGAGAGAGATAGAAAGGAGAGGGGAAAAAATGGAGAAGTAGATGGGCGCTTCTCCTGTGTGCCCTGGCTGGGATTCGAACCCAGGATCCCCTCATACCGGGCCGACGCTCTATTGCTGAGCCAACCGGCCAAGACCCAAACACTTATTTTTTAAAGACCAGGAAATAGATGCTTCATTCACCAAAAGACCACTATTACTAGTTTCATGTGTATCTTTCCAGAGCTAATTATGCATACACAAGCATATACAAATGCTAGTATAGCCCTTACCAGCTGGCTCAGCAGATAGAGTGTTGGCCTGGTGTATGGACATTCAGGATTCAGTTCTCAGTCAGGGCACACAGAAGAAGCAATCATCTGCTTCTCTACTCCTCTCTCTCCCCCTTCTCTCCGTCTTTTCCTCCCATAGCCAGTGGGTTAATTGGTTCGAGCATCAGCCCTGGGTGCTGAGGACAGCTTGGTTGGTCTGAGCATCAGCTTCAGGTACTAAAATAGCTTTACTGATCTGAGCATTGTCCCCAGACAGGGATTGCCATGTGGATCCCTGTTGGGGAGCATTTGGGAGTCTGTCTCACTATTTCCCCTCCTCTCCCTTAAAAAGGAAAAAGGGAAAAAACGCTAGTATATTATATGCATGTTTTTAAACCTTACTTTAAATGTACTTTTCTTACTTTTTCCTTGCTTTTTGCAATGCAATCTCATTTGAACATTTTTTCTTCTCATTAAATTTTAGGGTTTTTCCTCTCTCTTTTGTTATTTAAGTTTTAAGATGCATATGCACTAGCCAAGATCTACGAAAAAGGTTTTAAAATGATATCATATATATTCATATACCTACTACCCAACTTAAAAATTGAACACTGTCAGTGAAGTTAAATCCCCCGCGTGCGCGATTCTTCTGGAATTGCCTTACCCTCCCTCCTAGCAGTAGCCACTATTCTGAATTTGATATTTATCACTTCCAAACATTTCTTTATACATTTGAAATATATAGTGCCCTTGAATAATGGTTAGTATTGTTTTGCATGTTTTAAAGTTTCATAGTATCCGTCCACATCTGTTCTTTTTTTTTTTTTTTTTTTTGTGGCAGAGACAGAAAGAGTCAGAGAGAGGGACAGATAAGGACAGACAGACAGGAAGAGATATGAGAAACATCAATTCTTCATTGCGGTTCCTTAATTGTTCATTGATTGATTTCTCATTTGTGCCTTGACCGGGGGGCAACAGCAGACCGAGTGACCCTTGCTCGAGCCAACTACCTTGGGCTCAAACCAGATGAGCCAGTGCTCAAGCTGGCGACTTCGGGGTCTTGAACCTGGGTACTCCACATCCCAGTCCAACGCTCTATCCACTGCACCATCGCCTGATCAGGCAGTCCACATGTGTTCTTTGTCACCTTAAAACTATATTTGCGAGATTCATCCATGTCAATATATGTTAACTCCCAATTCACTAATACTCACTGTGGTAGGGTATTACTTCTGTGACCATTCTTCTATTTTCTTAACTTTTCCTATTGGTATCTATTTTGGTTGTTTCTAAGATTTTACTACTATAGCATTACTGTGAAGATCATTCTTATACACGTTTCTTAACATACAGAAGCAGTTTTTCTAGGCTTACCTATAGGAATAGAATTACTGGTATGCATTTAGGAATGGACTCTGCACATTTCCAACTTTTCTAAATACTGCCCAATTGCTCTCCAAAGTGCTTGCACCAGTTCCCACCTTGTGGCAGTGTGTGAGTTCCTATGGTTTCGCCTTCTTTCAGTACTTAGTGTGCCAGGCACTCTTGGCAATCGAGAAGACACACTCAAGTGGGATCATGAGAGAGGGTCTAATGAAGGAATTAGTCACATACAGCTAGTGCTCGACTTACAGCCACAACTGGTTCCGACAGACCGGTCGTAACACAATTTCGTCATAAGTTGAGTAGGCTATATGTACAGTACTGTGAAATGATGTTATAAAAATCTTTAAGTCATATTTTATCATATTTTTTCATTATTGTTGTATATCATAATTTTCTTTGTTCATTTTATGCCATTTGTATCATCTCTACACCATTTTGTTTCTTATTTTTACATTTGTCAGGTTTAAGTAAAACACTGCATTACCAGTACAACTGGTTTAATATTTGCAAAACATACAAAATTACAAAATACAGGTGCACACAAAAACTGCTCTAGACGCGGAGCAGTCATGATTAGCGATTGTGGTCGTAAAGTTGAATGGTTGTAGGTTGCATAGGTCATAAGTAGATCGATACCTGTAGTTGTAAACCAACAAGAGATGGTGCAGCACCACAATGGGAGCTGTTAAGACTCCCAGGTCTGAAGGGGTAGCAGTGGGACAGTTTCTGGAACTGAAGAGAGTTGGAACTGTAGGAAGGGTGTTCTGCAAGAGCTTTAGCCTTCAGGAGAGCAGCACAGCCATTGTCAACCGTAGGCAGAGCTGGGTGGGAAGGAGGAAAAAATCCCAAGCACACACTCTTCCCATTCTCCTTATGGAGAAGTGTGGAGAGTGCATCTGGAAGGGCAAAATAGAGAATACTTGGCAGTTGGAATTATTAGACTTTGAAGTTATTGTCAAGCTGATGATGAAGAATTGTACCTTATTGTGGCTTTGATTTACATTTTTCTGACATCTAATGAGATTATCTTTTCATATGTTTATTTCCCACTTACTGTCTTCCTCTGTAAATTGTCTTTTTCAATGCTTTGCACATTTTTTCCTATTGGGTTGTATTGATAATGCATAGATGTTACTTTTTCTGGAAACTAATTCTTTTTGATGGGTGCATGTATATTGTCTTTTGCAGTGTTTTTCATGAATAAAGGTTTAGAATTTTAACGAAGTGGAATTAATCAGTTTTTTCTCATGAATTATTCTATTAACCTTGTTATTCTTTAAAAAAATCCTTTTTTTAGTTCATAAAAATATTCTATATTTACTTTTAACATTTTCAATTTTTCTTCTTTATATTAGGTTTTTAATTGCCCTGGAATTAATTTTTATATGGGATGTGAAATAAAAATCAAATTATTTTTCTATGCATTACCAATTATACTAGCACCTTTTATTAAATGGTTGGCCCTATTATTCCTGGCTGATCTTTTCTGTCATCCCTGTTACATATTAAGTTTCATAGAAGCATTAGTCTATTTCTGGAATGGCAGTTTTGTTCCACTAATTTATTTCTCTATACCTGTCAGAAAGCATTATTTTAATTAGTGAAGCCACAAAGAAAACTGGAAATCTACCAGGGCAAATACCTCCACCTTTTTCTTTCTTTCTTTAAACTCATCTTAATTAGCATGGCCCTTTTCTCTTCTCTATAAACTTTTAGAATCAGTTTGTCAAGCTCCACAAAGTACTCCATAGGGATTTCAATTGGAAGTACATTAAAATTATGAATTAATTTGTAAGAAATTTATAACATTATGATATTCAGGGTTTTTTAATCCATGGACATGGTATATCTCTCCATTTATTTATAATTATCTCTAACTTCTTTCAATAAAAGATTAAACATTTCTCCATAAATGACATGCACATGTTTGGTTAGGTTTATTCTTTTGCTCCTTATGTCCTTGAAACTGTTACATAAATTTAAAATTACATTTTTTAATGGTTGTAGCTGGGGCACAGGATGTGGATGATTTTTATCTTTATATCCAGAAACCTTGCTAAACTCATTAATTATAATAATGTTTCTAAAGAGTATCTTGGGTTTTCATGATTGACAACAATTACTCTGCAAATACTGTAATAAGTTTTATTTCATACTTTCCAAACCTTTACCTTATAGCTTTGTTTTGTCTTGATGAGTCAGTTAGGGTCTTCAGACAATGGATTGCTTCTAACATTTTAATGTCAAATATAATGCTTCCTGTCTGATTTTGGTAAATAGTCTTTCTCAGGTTAAGGAAGTGTTTCTCTATTCCTTCTTTTCTAAAATTTTTTAATGTGAATGAGTGGTAAATGTTTTCAAATAAATTTTCTGTATGTATCAAGATGACCATATAATTTTTCCCCTTTAATGTGAATGGACTTTGTATTTTTGAGATATAACCAATTAAATAATGATTATATATATATTGCATTTATATTTATATACATTTAGTTTGAAAATATTTTTATGTTTTTAAATCTATATCAGTAAGAATGGTAATTTCTGTTCTGGATGATGTCCATGTCTAACTTGCATGAAGGTTTTTAGTGACCTTACAAAATAAGTTGATAAGTGTTCCTTTATCTAATAGTCTTGGAAGAGTTTGTGTAAGGTTAAAATTATTTGTTATTTGACGTTTGTTAGGACTCATTGCTAAAATTGTGTGGGCCTAGTGTTTTGAAAGTAAATGTATTTTAAACTACCAATTGACTTTCTTCGAAAGTAATAAATTATTCAGGTCATTTCTTCTTGATTCAATGATGATAAATAACACTTTAATTTTAATATTAAACTTTTTATTGCATTTAGATATTCAAATTTCTTTGCATAAATCTGCTCATCATAGTCTCTGTTATATTTATGTGTACTTCTCTTTTTCATTTATAATATCCTTTATTTGTGTCTTCTCTCTTTTTACTTCATCAGTCTTGTCAGAGAGTTTTAAATACAATTTGATCTTCAATCTTCTTTATTATGTTGAATCTTCTTCAATGGTCTTCACAATTTTATCAACTTTTGCTCTTTTGTTTATTATTTCCTCCCTCTACTTTTTTCTTTTTATCATTTTTACTATTGCTTCTTTTCTACATAAACATTAAAGCTATAAATCATCCCTCATACCCCCTCCACACAAATCTTCAGCAGTTTTATGATGATCTGCCTGTGTGTGGCTTTCTTTATATTCATCCTAATTATGGATCACTAAGATTCTTTTTTTTTAATTTTTAAATCTTTTCTTGTTTCCCAAGTGAGAGGAAGAGAAATAGAGAGATAGACTCCTGCATGCACCCTGACTGCTGGAATCCACCCAGCAACCCTCATCTGGGCCAACGCCCTGCCCATTTGGGAGCATGCTCACAATTGAGCTATTTTTAGCACCTGAGGTGGAGGCTTCACAGAGCCATCTTCAGCATCCAGGGCAGATGCACTTGAACCAATCGAGCCATGCTATGAGAGAGGAAGAGAGAGATAGAGAAAAGGGGGAGGGGGAGCGGGAGGGTGTAGAGAAGCCTATAATCTCTTCTCCTGTGTGCCCTGACCAGGAATTGAATCCAGTACATCCACATACCAGGTCAATGCTCTACCACTGCACCAACCAGCCAGGGCCAAGGTCACTTAAGATTCTTGAATATGTAAATGTATATCTTTTACCAAATTTGTGATATCTTTAGCTATTACTTCTTCAAAACTTTTTCTGCCCAACTCTGTTTCCTTTACTTCTGGGGCTCAACTTACCTATATGTTAAACCTTCTACTATAGTCTTACAGGTCTGTGAGGTGCTGTTGAAGTTTTTTAATAATAACTTCAGTTTTTTAAAAAATAATTTTAGATTCTAGAAAAATTGTGAAGATAATACAGAGAGTTCTCATATACTCCATACTCAGTTTCCCTTATTATTAACATTTTACATTAGTATGAAATAATTGTTTTAATTTATGAACCAATATTGATAGATTATTTTAAACTAATTTCTATACTTTATTCAGATTTCCTCAGTTTTTATCTTTTTCTGTTCTCAGATCTCATCCATTATACCACACTACATTGAGTCATCATGTCTCCTTAAGTAAGTTCTTGGCTGTGACAACTTCTCAGATTTTTCTTGTTTTCTAAAGACCTGGATACTCAATGAGTACTAATCAGGTATTTTGTAGAATGTTTCTCATTTGGGATTTGTCTGATTATTTTTTAGACTGGGTTATGAGTTTTGGGGAAAAAACTATGACATTGAAGTGTTATTTTATCACATTGTATCTAGGGTACATGCTAATACCATGAATTATTACTGTTGATGTTGACCTTGATCATGGCTAATCATAGTTTTTTTCAGGTTTCTCTATTATAAAGTTATTTATTTCCCCATTTCCATATTGTGCTCATTGCAAGGAAGTCACTATACACAGCACACACATACAGAGTAGGAAGTGACGTTTCACCTCCCTGAGAGTGGAGTATCTACATAAATTATTTGGGATTCTCTTGCACAAGAGATTAGTCTCTCTTCCCCATTTATTAATTTACTCAATTATATTTATTTGTATCAGAATAGATGCATGGATCTTTATTTTATACTTTGGGTTATAATAAAATACTACTTTATTTCATTTCTCCAATTTTTCTAGCACTGGCCATTGGGAGCTCTTTCAGTTGGTTCCTGTGTTTCTTTGGCACACCCCCATTATTGTGGGGCATTGTTTTTGTTTGTTTGTTTGTTTTGTTTGAGCACTACAATATACTCCAGAACTTACCTTATATACATTGCTCACAAAAATTAGGGGATATTTCAAAATGAAGTGACAAAGGATATTTCAAAATGAAGTGACAAAGGTGAGCCTGGAGTACTTATCCCCTAATGTTTGTGAACAGTATATTTCCTGCCCCAATCCTAAAATCAGCTATTTCTCTAAAGAGATCTGGTTCCTGTTATTAAAGAACAGTATCAGAAGCTAAGGTCTAGGAGCTAGGTGTGCTCATTGCAACTTGGGTGTTGTTGCTTCCGGGTCTTCTCAGCTGACAGATCAAAAGATACATGGGTGTTTACTAACCCACATCAATGCACATATCTATAAACATTTCTATATATAGCCACCTGCATCTGTATGAAGCTAAACAAGAGTTAATACTGATCTTATTTTCATTGTTTTATGCTAGACTTGATTTAGGAGCCAGGTTAAGTGTGGAGAGGAGCAGGCATCAGGCATCCGTTCCCAAGTGCAGAATTGAGCAGAGGTCAGATATCTCTAAAGCAGCTTTGTAAATTCCCAGGGGCAGCTTTCTGCTCATAGCATGTTTCTGAAGCATGTTTCTAAAGCTGCTTCCTGTAGTGACAGGAGCAGCAGCTCCTTTGGTGGCCCAGTTCTGCCATGTGGCTTTCGCAGTTATTTCTGGAAGCTCATCCTAGGATTTTTCCCCCCAGCCTTCCTAATTAACTGCATGACCAAGATATTTCTGTTTACAACTGTTGAGAAAGAGTTTTCTTCTCTGCAGCGGAACCATGACAGACATACCTTTAGAAGGCATGGAGAGCTGATGCTATGCCCTTCGCTGCAGATAAAGTCAACTCTTTTGGGTCAAACAGAAACTGGAGATGATGCTGTTATCGAATATAACTAGTCATCAATATAACTAATGTACTTGAATAATTCATTGAAAGACTGAGGATATTTAATCTTGCCAGCCTCAATTTCCTATTGATAAAATGGGAATGATAATTCTGGTCTCATAAGATTGTTGTAAATAGTAAATGAAATGATATATACTTAGCCTGAAATCTGACCCAGAGTTGGCAGTCAGTAAAATTTTCAGGAATTATCAATATTTATTTACCTTATCTTTGGGTAACATCTCAGGTGTTAACAATTTGGACATTTTATTCATTTTGGGTTGCTTTATTTATAATGATCCTGGATACAATTTCTGGTTGGTAAAATAACTGGTGAAAAAATCTTAATCAAGGACAGTATCAACTAGAAAAATATCAAGAATACTTGTAAAGATGGGATCAAGTCTATAGTGGCCAAAGCTTAAAGGAGAGAACTACCATCAAAGCCACTGCAAAATACAGGGACAGCAGCTACTGCATTTGTCACTAATGATCTTTTTTCTAAAAGTGTCTTCCACTCAATACTTTCAATGTGTTGATGAGGCATTAAAAAAAAAAAGCAACTTTTTTCCAAAAATAGCATAGTCTGATTTATCATCTTTTTAGTCAAATATATAATGAAACAATTAATTTTCAAACCCTCTCAATTATACCAATATTCATTTAGTTTAACTATGGCAAGGGACAATGTTAGAGTTTAGAAAGTTACTCTAAGTATGTTGGGTAAGCCCACAGAATCTCAGGAGGCCTGAGAATAAGGATGAGTGCCTGTAGCCCTCAGCAGTACCCCAAGTAAGGTTGCAGAAGGAGTCCATGGAAACATTACAAAGATACCTGCCGCACAGACCCTGTGGCTTGCACTGTTGACCCTGAACCCTCATGCTGTCACTATGCCCCTAGAAGCTGAGTACAGCAACTGTGGCTGCTGCCACCCATAGCCGTATTGGATTTCTGCAGATTTTCTAATACTTTCTGTTGCTAGTTTTTAATTCAAAGGCTGGTATTGTTTATCTGAGTACAAACACTGGCTAACATACCTGTACCCTAGCTGCAAGGGAGTCTAGGAAGGTGAGTTTCTGTCATTCATCTTTTGATAGTGAGAGGTGGACTCTGTCCCATAAAAATGAAAAATCTCTAACTATCTATAGCAGGATGTGGCATGAGATTAGAGCCTGAATAGAGAATGCAGAGTTAGTGTTAAGCACTTTGAGTTCTAAAGAGCCAGGACCAATTGGGGCAATACATCACAATCACATAAGCAGTCTTGGAAGATGGAGGGAGAGGCAATTGTTGAAATATGTGTTTTTAGTCTAGGAGAAAGGACAGTTTTTCCCACTCTGTTCACCATTTAGGAGAAAACAAAATGCTACTCTTCCATCCCCAAGACAAATGATGGGGAAGGGCACCAAGAAATTTGCTCATAGATATTGGGAGTGTCTGCAAAGAGAGAAGGGCATCTCATGCTCCCTGTTGGTATTACTTGGGAAGAAGTCTTGCTGATCTTCCCTTGACCCTATCTGAGCAGAATGAAGAGAGGAGAAGGTAGGGTGGAAAAAGGGAGCTGCCCAGCAGGCATTGACCTTCATCAAAACTAGCTGGAGGAGCTAAAACAGCCAACAGAGAAAGGACCACAGCCAAGATAGTTAAGAAAGGAGAGGATTGTCCATCTCCTGTTCTCTTAGCCTACCACACCAGAGACATCTGGTCCAAAAGAACAGTAGGAGGAAGTGTCCCAGCAGTGGAACCTGACCTTCCTTCCTAACACTGATGCTGGACCACAAGGAGAAGGAAACATCACAGCTGCCCGCTTTAGGTCCAAAAGCCCAGGTCTGCTGCTGTGAGGTGGGAGAAAACCCTGACTCAGAAGTGACCTTGGACCCAGACTGACTTATAACAACCATGAGGACCCTCAAACACCAGTTGCACATCAGAGGGGCTTCAGATGCTGGAAGGCAGACAGAAAGAAAACTGCCACCTTTGGTGCAGAATTCTTAGTTTCCTCTCTGGACAGACTGAAGAATAAATGGAGAAGGGATGGAACCTTGGGGAAATGTGGTTCACAGATATTTAATTTCTAAAAATATTTAGCAGATTTTTTTTCAAGCTGATCACTCTCAGACAACAACTGCAAGGCCAACTGAAGTATCTACCTCTCCAAACCAGTCTGAAAACAAGATGGAGAAAAATGATGACGAGGAGGGATATCAGACAGCAAAAACGGCAGCATTTCAGGTAAAAATATGTAGAGACCCTGAGAACTGGTCAGATTTCTTCACCAGAAATGTCCTCTGCTGAGCATTTCCTGAGATAGGGCAAGAGGGTGACCTGGACTTGGCCTCTCAACAGAACAGGTACCTCATCTAGAATGTTCCAAGCTTACCTTGAGAACACAGCCCCACGGCACCTCATTAGTCACTTTCTGATCCTCTGCCCTTGCAAATCACTGATGAGATTCATAAAACAGTAACTTAAAAGAGGATCCTTGAACCTAACTAATCACATAAGTCTGCATTCTTAAAATATTGCGACTGTAAGAGAAAAAACTGGCCTGAATCTAACCCGGTGGGTCATCATCACACTTCATGTCCTTGACCTACAGTTTTCACACTTGAGGTTCTGGGGTCACACAGGCTTGATTTTGAGTCCTGCTTTGCCACTTTCTAGCCATGTGCCCCTGGGCAAGTATCTTAATCTCTCTAAAAAAGAGACTAGTTGGCAAGCATGCCCCTGGTATAGGGGAAGTGGCCAGTAAGTATCAGTTATTGTTAAGGAGAGCAACCCCTCATTAACCTCTGAGCCAGGCAGGGTCTTTGGTGGTTGACTTTTGGTTTTCCCCCAGTTGGGAATCATTTTAAGCACTTTTATATTATAAACACAGATTATAATGGGGTAAGATACAAATCACATTAATTTTAGCTGCAAGCACAAAACTTCAAAGGCATTTTTGCTTTGTGATAGCCAGCTGTGGGCGCTGCCCCGCCCCAAGGTAGGGGTGGGGGTTTGTGGAGGTGGGGTTGGGGGGAAAGTGGGGGAGGCAGCTGTGTAGGTCAAGTTCTTGCTCACTTTGCTCAACTGTGAGGGGGATTTGGGAGACATGTTTGCAGAGCACAGATAAAATCCCTACAGTGACCTGTTACCATCACCTCCATTTTTAAGACGTTGAAGCAGGGGCACTGAGAGGTCACAATCGTCCACCTCCAAACACTGTCCATCTACGTCCACCCGAGCGCAGTGACTTGCCCTCCGCACTGGGTGGGGATCCCGGGCCACCGCTGCCAGGGCCAGCGCCGAAGTCTGCAGGGTCAAACGTGATTCTTCGGTCAGCGTTTAACAAGCGCTTTGCTTTGCATATCTGAGATTTTTTAAACCTCAGCTCCACTCTCTCTTGAACATTCATCTCTTTTCTGCAAATAAGCAAAACACACTCTTTTCCATGAAATTCTGCGTGCTCAGCGGGATATTTTTGGGCATCGAGGTGGATTGTAATGCAAATGCCCTTGATTTTCTCGGGATTCTCTTACTCTTGTGAATTTTAGTGAGTGATAGGCCCCCTTGATATAAATGTGCTTTTCATAGATGAAAATTCCCTCTTCCCTTGTGAAATGTGCTTGGCAGCAGATACTTCCATTCGATGGAATTTGCTTAATAATTCGATGTCAGATGGGACTCCGCAGAGCAGCCCTGTAAAAGGAAGCGAGGACCAGGCTGGGGTCGGGAGAGGGCGCAAGGAAACAGGTCTGGACCGAAGTACAGGGAGCGAGACACAGGGGTCTCACCCACCGAGAACCGGGAACTGGGGAGACCTGGACGCGGTCTAATCTACGCAAAGCACGCAGAGTCAAGGTAAGCAGGGAGGATACAGATGAGCAGACCTCAGGAGTGGGACCCAAACCAGGACAGCTGCTACTTCTTCTGTCAGCTATGTTGAAGCAGCAGCTGCAGCAGAAGCGACTACATTCGGAGCCATCCATGCTAATCTGTCAGAGTCCTTGGAGAGCACCTGCCGCTGTCTCCACTGAAATTCTTGGGAGTGTGAAGCAGTTCCATGCAGTGGTTTTCTGCTCCCCAAAGAAACCTGTTTAGGATTTGTGGCAGGGCTGGTGGCACCTTCCAGCATCACAGATCTCTCACAGAGTGGTCACGGTCATGGTCATGGTCACGGTCAAGGGAATGGGGGGATGTTAACCCGGAGGATAAGATGAGAAGAGAAAGCAGAGCTGTTTTGAGTGGAGGCTGCAGGGAGGCAGCCTTCAGTTCGTTGTAAGGAAGCCACTCAGGAATGTAGGCTGTCAGGGAGGGATGAGCTTCCTGTCACCAGAGGTGTACACCTCCAGCAGGGCTTCTTGGGCAGAGTCGGGGTTGCACCAGATCACTGCTGAGGTCCCTTCTGCATTCAGATGCTGTGAGCCAGTGTCCGCAAATGTCATCCCCCTGTGGGACACTCTTCCCTAGCTGCCCTTTGTGTCAGAGACATGCCCTGACTCTGGCCACCACTTCTTAGGTGCCCTGTGACTTGGCCCCCGTCTCATCTCTTTCGTTTCAGCACAGTGCCAACTCTCCAGGTTCCAACTCGAAGGCCCTGCAATCATGTCCCGTGTTCAGTTCCCTCTTGTGTCTGGTCCTCAGCCCTTTACCTGTTAGACATGCCTTTCTTTGCTTTTTATCCGGCAAACTCCTGCTCATCCTTCATGTCCCTTCCTCCTGGAATCCCTCTTCCCTAAGGCCTGAGACTGGATCAGGTGTGTCCTCTTGTCCTTCCCATTTCACAACACTTAACACTGTGCTGTCATTGTGACTCACAACACTGGGAGCAACCAGATGACCGGGGAATTCCGTCTTGTCCATCTTTGAGTCTGCAGCTCGCAGCACCCTGCCTGGCACCTGGTGAGTGCTTGGTGTAAGCAGACCAACTGATTTTGATGTGTTTGAATGTCTGCAACTACTGAACCACGGTCACCTCGCGGCCCCAGCCCTCTGGTCAGGCCCTCAGGCTGCCTGGCTGAGCGAAGGGATGTGGTTTCATGGCTGACATTGAAACACTGGGGCCTGGAGTTTAATTATTTTTTTTAATATTTAAAATTTTTCCCCATATTCATCTTATGATTATGGAGATTCTTTAGAAGGTTAGTTGAGGCAAAAATAGACACCAGACTCTAAGTCCCAGTGAGAGGATGACGTTCTCTCTGCAGAAGTAAGATTGCTAATGATCAGAGACCAGAAGTCTAATTCTGGATCCTTTGTTACCTGCTCTGTGACCTTGGGCTAACTGCCCACTCTCTCTGGGCATGATTCACTTGGCAAGTATTTACTGCAGTCCTATCATATTCCCAGCACTTCAGACAGAGGTGCTTGAACACAGACATGATCCCTGCCCTCACAGAATTTAAAGTCTAATGGAGAGACAGCAAACAACCAGATAGACAAATAAAAATTATAATAATAGCTATAAAGGAACTGAGTAATATATCATAACAGAGAATAATGGAGGTAAGAGTGGAAGAAACTTACTTAGATACTGAAGAATTGATACTTAGATCTGAAGGATACAAAAAGCCAGTGATGGAATGTTTCAGGAAGATGGACAATGACAGGTGCAATGGTCCTGAGACAGACATCATTGAGGAATGGAGAGAAGTCCAGCATGCCTACAGAATAATTAGTAAGGGGGGATCTCCTCATGTGTGAAACGGGTGTGGTAATGTTTGTACTTGACACCTCTCAGGTCCTTAACAAGTGGCAAGGTCAGATTTCTCTCAGGACCAAGCACAGAACAGTGACTCAGTAAATATTAGTTAAATAATAAAAGACTAATCCAGTGCTTCCTTTGCAAGAATAAAAATATTTGAATTGGCATTATTGGCCAATTAAGACCATGTAACACATTTATCAATAGGTTTCAAAGATTCACATTTGGCGCTTAAGACTCCCAAGGATAATGACAGCGGCTTATATTTAAATCTGTTCGTAAATCCTCCTGAAAACCTTACAGAACAAAGAAGGAGAGCAAATTAAATTATTCTTGACCCATGCTTATAGTGTAACTAGGAGTCAGAATATGTAAGAAGCTTCAATTTACATCTATATGGAAAATTAACATCTGAGGCCAGTGGAGTTGGTTCTGGGCTCACAGGCAGAGCCCGACCATGGCAGGTGGGAACTGTGTGGGACAGATAAAAGGGCAGCAGAGTCCTAGTGTGATCCAGCCGGGTGACACCAACCGGACCCCACTTGCCCGGAAGGGAGCTAGTTCTCCACCCCCACGAAGAACAGGTCTGAAGCCCAGTAGATGAAACATTAGCTGTAGTGGGTAAAGCAGAAGAGATGGGTACAGGGTACAGAGCTGGAGCGACAACCTGGAGACCGTACTGCTTCCAGGAAGAGGGGGGAGTCTTGGAAAGGAGAGTACCCCCTGGCTGCTCGGCAGCAGAATGAAAGAAATGACCTAACATAATCACACAAGAGTTTCAAAGAATCAGGACAATTCAGATAAAAGAAAACAAGATTTACAGAACATTGTCTTCATAAAGACAATGTTCCTCTCCCTGAGGAATCTACCAGAAGAGCTTTATCCAACTACAAGATTGGAAACACAGGGGCAAAAGAGCTGATTTTGACCATTGGTTAGTTAACCACAGAGCTATGACCAAAACTTAAGAGTTCCAAAGGGTGGAAGAATAGTATAGAAATATTACATGTTCTGAGAAAGTTGGATCATATACTAAAAAGGGGTTAAGGAGAGGGAAAGAAGAGAGTAGAGTAAGTTTATTACTGCTGCATAGCTAATAGGTGAGAGTATACAAATATCACTTAAAGTTACCAAACCAAATACAGGGGTTCTCGGGTTACAACACTCTTGACATATGACGAGTTTACAATGCTCACTCCCATAAAAACTTTAAGAAATTGAGATGTGAGTGTTTCAGGTGTTATGGATGCCTTGCAAAGCTACAGGCAGCTTTTGGAAGAGAAGAGGTCATCAACCTCCCAGACTAGCCTGGAACAATTCTTTAAGCAGGCAGAGAGGCCTGCAACAGATCCTGTACCCTCTAGATCAGCTGCTTCTTGAGATGAAACACCTGTAGTACAGGTAGAAGCATCCCCAGCGTCTCCTGCGTGTTCCTTAGGCAACCCTGATTGAGCTGACCCAGTATCTCCAGCACCTTCTGCAGGCTCTCCTGCCTCTCCAGCTTCCTCTTCCCAATAGGTCCCTCTCTCCCACCTTGTAATGCCCCTTTAAGTTTGCAAGTCAACCACAGGAATAAAAGTAAGGAACTTTTTTACACTAATTTTTTTCCATTTCTACAGTACAGTGTACAATACAATATATTTATGTCCTTTTTCTTTTTCTGTGACTTAGTTGTATTTTGATTTTATTTATTTATTTACTTATTTTAAAATTTTTAGTGAGAGAAGGGGAGGCAGAGACAGACTCCCACATGCGACCCTATCAGGATCCACCCAGCAAGCCCACTAGGGGGCGATGCTCTGCCCATCTGAGGTATTGCTCTGTTGCAATCGGAGCCATTTTAGCACCTGAGGCAGAGGCCATGGAGCCATCCTCAGTGCCAGGCGACAACTTGCTCTAATCGAGCCTTGGCTGTAGGAGGGGAAGGGAGAGAGAGAGGAAAAGGAAGAGGGTGGAGAAGCAGATGCTCACTTTTCCTGTGTGCCCTGACCAGGAATCAAACCTGGGACATCCACATGCTAGGCCAACACTCTACCACTGAGCCAACTGGCCAGGGTTAATTGTGTTTTTATGTTCTAGATTGTTATTTTACAACTGTGTTAGAATAGATGAGTGACTTAGGCTAGGGTGTGTTTTGACCTACACTAAAATTTAGGTTACATCACTGTCGTAGGAGTGGAACTATGTCATAACCAGAGGGCCCCCTGCAATAGAAAACTCAAGGACAGAAAGGAGGACTATGGCAATGGGTATAGGTATTCTACACCCATAACGACTAAAACAAAAACACAAGCCTTTCTAAACACCGAAAGAAATACAAGCACAAAACAAATATATATATTATATATTATATAGAAAGATTTATTATCAGGGATTGGCTCATGTGATTATGGAGGCTGAGTCCCATACTCTGCCATTTGACAGCTGGAGACTCAGGAAAGCTAGTGGTGTGGTTCTAGTCCAAACCCAAGGAGACAAGAATCAGCCCCAGTCTGAGTCTGAAGGCCCAAGAAGCAGGAGTGCCAGTGTTTGAAAGCAGGAGAAGAGAAATGTTCTGGCTCAAGCACAGAGAAAATTTGCCCTTCCTCTGCCTTTTTGTTCTAATCACGTCCTCAAATAGATTGAATGATGTCTACCCATGTTGGCGAGTGTCATCATCTTTACTCAGTCTACTAATTCAAATGTTAACCTCTCCTAGAAACAACCTCAGAGACATACCCAGAAATTATGTTTTATTAGCTATCTGGGCATCTTTAGCTCAGTCAAGTTGACACATAAAATTAATCACTATAAGTTTTTCTGTCTTAGTTCACTTGAACTGCTATAACAGAATACTATAGACTGGGTGGCTTGTATACAACAGTGATTTACTTCTCACAGTTCTGGAGGCTGGGAAGTCCAAGATCAAAGTCTTAGCAGATTTGATGTCTGGTGAAGCCTGCTTTCTGGTTTATAGATAGCTCTCTTCTCACTGTGTTCTCATGTGGCAAAATGGGGGTGGGACCTCTCTGGGGTCTCTTCTGTAAGAGCACTAATCCCATTAACTAGGGTTCTACCCTCTTGACCCAATCTCCTCTCAAAGGCACCACCTCCTAACTGGAGATTAGGTTTCAACACATGCCTACTAGGGGAAAAAACATTCAAATGGTTTACAAAGTCACTTGCTTGAAACTAAGCGATTCACAAATGCTAAAGGGTTAGGCTAAAATATGTCAGACCAAAAGAAAACTGATAATTTTATCTAAAATAAAGTAAAATCTGAAAATATTAAATGAGATGAAGAAGAACACTTGATAATGTTACATGCTACAATTCATAATATATATGTGAGTTATGAATATGAATACCAATGCACCAAATAGCATACAGTAATTTTCATAAAGCAGAAACTATAGGAGATGCAAAATGAAATGTACAGAACAATTAATGAAGGGAGACTGTTTTTTAAGTGAGAGGCAGGGAGACAGAGAGACAGACTCCTGCATGCGCCCAACCAGGATCCACCTGGCAAGTGCCTACCAGGTGATACTCTGCCCATCTGCTTGGCAGATGTTGCTTGGCAACCGAGCTATTTTAGCACCTGAGGCAAGGCCATGTAGCCATCCTCGGTGCCTGGGGCCAACTTGCTCAAACTAATCTGGCTATGGCTGTGGTAGAGGAGAGAGTGAGAGAGAGAAAGAGAGAAGGGGGGGGCAGGGGTGAAGAAGCAGATGGTGGTTTCTGCTGTGTGCCCTGAAAAGAAATCAAACCCAGGACTTCCACATGCCAGGATGACTGCTCTACCACTGAGCCAATTGGCCAGGGCAACATAAAGGGAAACTTTAGCACATGGATTTAACTCTAATAAAGATAAAGTAGATAAGAGATAAAGATGAATAGAACTCCTGCACAACATAATCAATAAGTAGATCATATGTGTATTGATCAAAACTTAAACCCTGACTGGTAATAGAGAAAACACCACCTCAAGTGCACAGGAAACGTTCACAAAAATTAACAATACATTAGGTCAATGTTAACAATGGAGACGTTGGTAAATTAAAAAATAAATTCAGACAGGCTATACAGATAGCTAACTAAAACCTGAAAAATAAGCAGAAAGAACAAATATACAAATTAAAGAACGACAAGGAAGAAGTAACCATTGAACAGAAGACATGTTTAAGATCTCTTTGCATAACAGTATGTGTAAAATTTAAAGCCTACGTGAAAAAGAGAACTTTCTAAGAAAAACTTTATCAAAACTGACACAAAGAGAGATACTTTATATAGATCAATCTTTATAATATATTGAAAAAGTTATGAAAGAGTTATCTCCCACAAAAGTATCAGGCCAAAATAATCTCAAATGCTTTCTACCATTCCTTCAAAAATAAAAAATTCCTGCCCAGGCCAGTATCTCTGTGGTAGAGCATCGGCCCAGCATGTGAAAGTCCTGTGTTTGATTCCCGGCCAGGGCACACAGAAGAAGTGTCCATCTGCTTCTCCACCCTTCCCCCTCTCCTTTCTCTCTGTCTCTCTCTTCTCCTCCTGCAGCCAAGTCTCCATTGGAGCAAAGTTGACTTGGGCGCTGAGGATGGTTCCGTGGCCTCTGCCTCAGGTGCTAGAATGGCTCCAGTTGCAAAGGAGCAACACCTCAGATGAGTAGAGCATCGCCTTCTAGTGGGCTTGCTGAGTAGATCCTGGTCAGGCACATGCAGGAGTCTGTCTCTCTGCCTCCTCGCTTCTCACTTCAGAAAAATATAATTCCCAATGTCATTTCAACTGTTCAGAATAACAGAAAACAAATGCAAACTTCTGATCTTTTTGGTATAAAGTAAAAATAATAAATACCTAAACCTGATATTGTGCAAAAAGAAAGCTGCTAACCAATCTCACTTGTCAATAATTAAACAAAAATCCTAAATAGAATCTTAGCAACAGATTCAACAGCATATTTAAATAATACAAATGGCCAAACTTTATGACAACAATTCAAGGATGGTTCAAGATTAGAAAATTAGTATAATCTTAAATATTAATAATTCCCATAAGAAAAATAATATTATCATCTCCATAGATGCTCTTCTTAGCTTATACAACATAATATATCCAAAGTTAATTTATAAATTTAGCCCAATTGCAATAAAAATACTAAAACTTTCTTTTTTCTGGAACTAAACAACTTGACTTTAAAGTTTATATGGAAACAATCAAACATCCAAGAGAATGCCCAAAATTCAGAGTAATGATGAGGGAAACTAGTTCTCCAAGATGTTAAAACATATCAGAAAGACTCTGAAATTAAAATAATATGATATTGACACATAATTTGAAAGAAACATCAATGGAACAGGATTAAAAGAGCAGAAATAGACCCACTATACATATGAAGTTTATATTATTAAAGGAGGAACCTCAAATCCATGAAGAAATATGACATTTAAGATAAATGATATAGGACAACTAGATAGTCACTTGGGGAACATAAAATTGCATTCTTACGTCATACCTAGATGACTTCATGGATGGGTAGAGAAATGGATGGAAGGATAGCTATCTCATAAAGCACACAGTAAAATGTGAGTGGTATAATTCAGATGCCAAGTATATGGGTGTTCAATGGAAAAGCTTCCAAATTTCCTTTGATGTTTGAAAATTTGTAAAACAATGTTAGAGGAAGTGGGGCGACTTTTTTAAAAGACAGGAGTTGGCTTGAAAAGGCCCCCATTTGCCAAATTAAGACAATCTGAGCATAAAAACCAATAATAAAAATAATGGATTGTAACAAAATACATTAATTTAAAAATCCATGCGTCCTTAGTGAATATTGGCAAAGAGTGAGAGACAGACTCCATTGCAAACACTGAAAGTGACCATTACTCCAACTCCTTACTCTGAAACTTGGTGATAAAAGGGAAAGAATTAAGCCCCTCCTTGATCAGTTTAGGAGGATCTATGCCAACTAGTTGATGCAAAAATACAAGGAATAGAGGGAAGAGTCAAATTACACTAAAAGAAATCAGAAAACTCCAAAATGTAGCACATTTTACAATACAGATGCCTAGTATTTCCAAAAGTCAATAATGGCCTATGTATGAGAGATGTTTTACATTAAAAGAGACAGAAGAGATATGACAATCAAATGCCCTATATGAATCTTGATTGCCTTTTGGATGGTGAAAAACTATAAAAGACATTTTGGTGACAATGGGAGACTTTTAATAAGAACTAAATATCAAAAAATAATATTTGTTAATAAATTATTAGTTTTTGTTTGTTCTTTTGTTAAGTGAGAGGCAGGGAGGCAAAGAGATAGATTTCCACATGTGCCCTGACCAGGATTCACCTGGCAAGTCTCCTACTAGGCGATTCTCTGCCCATCCAGGGCTGCTGCTCTGTTGCTCAGCAACAGATCTATTTTAGCGCCTGAGGTAAGGCCATGGAGCCAACTTGCTGGAACTATTGGAGCCATGGCTGTGGGAGGATAAGAGAGAGACAGGAGAGGAGGAGGGGAAGGGGTAGAGAAGCAGGTGGTTACTTCTCGTGCATGCCCTGACTGAGAATCAAACCCAGGACTTCCACACACCAGGCCAATGCTCTACCGCTGAGTCAACTGGCCAGGGCCAATGAATTACTGTTAATATTCTTGGCTACAAAGTAGCATTTGGTTATACAAAATAACCTCATTTTTAGATATATGAAGGATGAAGAATCATATTGTCTGCCAATTCTTTCAAGTGCATCAGCCAAAAGAAAAAGATGATTATATGGATCTAGACAGATAGGAAGATAGTAAATAACTGCGCTGTGAAGTAGGCATTACTCTCTCCATTTTATGAATAAATAAATGCGGCTATCAATTCTTGACTCGTGCCACAGAGTGTAATTCAAACCTGGATCTGTCTAATCTCAAGTCCAGAATTTATTAAATTGCAGCCTTATCTACAAAGGAACCATGCAAAGTTACTGAGGCAGAAACTTCAACACAACTCAGAGAACCATACAGAAACATGTTAAAGTCACTGCAAGTCTTTGCTAAGCATTCCCAGCATAGGGACCAGGGAGAACAGAGTCAGGGAGACTGGAAAGTGGAGTGTGTTCTGGAAGAGCAGGTGTTCCTGGCTTTGGGACAAGAAGAGGAAATGAGCTAGAAAGGACAGCTGGGCCAAGTCATGGTAGGCTTTGAGGGCCATGCAGGAAAGTCTGGGCTTTCTGTGGATGGCAGCAGGGAGCCATGAAAGATTTGTACATGGGTGAAGGACATGGTAAGGTAGTGACATGTTCTTCTCTTTCTTCTTCCCCAGTGGAGACCATACTAAACCAAACACAAGCTAACAAAACCTACAAAAGGAACTGGAGCAGATTCTGGATGTTTTATTTATGAACTGACTATTGGTCAAGTACAAAAAAACCCCAACTCTTAACAAGATTAAAAATTGATGTACACAGAATGACGCAGTGGCTTGGAATAGCCCTTAGTAGAGAGGGGGAAAATGAATAGCTATTTCATAAAACATTGAAGCTCCAGGGTGCTCCAGGTTTGAGTGCAGGCAGAAAGCTCTCTTGGCAGTGTGGTTCTTTAATAAATGGAATGTTTCTACGAGGGGAAGGTTTCACAGGGAGTAGGCACTTTCTATGCTGCTTGGAGCACTTTCTATGCTGGTTGGCTATTGTCCAAGGGCTTGGGGACCCACCAAGCCCAGGGAGGACCCTTCCACCCTTTCCTTTCACCACTGGGCCAGAGGCCAAAGCTGTGGAGCTCATAGGACTGGACTCTGAGACTAAAACAGTCCCAGCATCCTCCATCTGATCCTTGAATCCATCCTCATCATCTCCATTAAGAGATAACCCACATTTTTTTTTTCCAAAAAGCGAACAAAACAAAGCACTTATTGTTAACTTATTTTTTGACAAAATTAACACACGGTCACTGGTAATTTGGAAATGATAAAATAGCACAAAGAAGAAAATAAAATCACTCATCATTGTACTAACCAGATATAGGTGGTTACAGACTTTTACAAAATATAATCATATTGAATATGCTATTTGATAATAAACTTTCTTTACCTACTAGCATATTATGAAATTTTAGCTATATAAAGGATTAATCTTCTATGATGTCATTTAAAATTATAACTTAACCAGTCCTCTTTTATTGGACATTTGATGTGTTTTCAATCTTTTTAAAATAAAAAATAACATTATATAAATGCTATATAATGTTATTTTTATATAATGTTATAACATTACTATATATATAATACATTATATAATAACATTATATATATATATATATTATATAAGACTTGTTGAGCACAAATCTTTTTGTGCATTCTTGTTATTTCATAGAAAAATAACGCTTCTAAGATGGGATAATCATGCATGTTTCCTTCCCTGTGAGTCACACTGTCCTGTCACTACCCATTGATTAAGTCAGTGACCTTTCTGGTGTTGGGGAAACAGTGGGTACCACCTAGAGTCTAGACCCCAAAAGTCATTTTCCCACTTTAAATCAAACTGAGTTTTGAGGCAATAGCATGATAGTATCCTGGAAAGATGGGCTTTATTGAAAAGATTAAAGTCTTGCCTGACCAGGCAGTGGCACAGTGGATAGAGCATTGGACTGGGATGCGGAAGACCCAGGTTCAAGAACCCGGGGTCGCCAGCTTGAGCGCGGGCCCATCTGGCTTGAGCGAAAGCTCGCCAGCTTGGACCCAAGGTCACTGGCTCCAGCAAGGGGTGGCTCGGTCTCTCTGTCCCTATCTATCCCTCTCTCTGACTCTCTCTCTGTCCTTGAAAAAATAAAACTAAAAAAAAAAAAAAGATTAAAGTCTTTAAATTCTAAATGCTTCCTTACTATCAAGAACAGGGCATGGAGTTCTCAGATTATGGAGCTTTCCTATAAAGTCACATTACAGAGAAGATAATTGGTATCAGTGAAGTAAGTTCCTGTCAGAATAAAGGGGGAAAGAGAGAAAAGAAGAGCAGAGAGGAGGGATTATATCGAGGAGGAGAGACTCCAGGGTCCCGGCTCCTCATTCAGACTGGAGTCCCTCAGATGGGGGCTGGGAAGAAGCAGGTGAGAGAAAGGGGCCAGGTTGAGGGCTTGAAGCAAGTGCACTGAGGCCTGTTTTGCCTTTTGTTTCTTGGGGAGGCAAACAGTTTATGTGGCACTCCTGCACCAACGTGGGCAGCTGCAGCGAATTCGGGGCTGGTGTGATTAGGTGGGGGAGGGACGGTAGGAGGGAGCGAGAAGAAGTAACATGACCTGTTCTTGAAGCACCAGACACTGTACTCAGTTCCTACAGTGCCCCTGTCACACGTAACTCCAGGCCTAATCTCTGGACCCTGGAAATGCATCCACTACGTACTGACAAGGGCTTGGATGCTCTCCTTGCCATCAGACATCATCATGGGGAAATCGAGAGAGGCAGCCTCTTCTTGAGCAGGTAAGAAACTCACTGCCCCCAGGGAGGCTTACTCCATCTTTGCTTATAACAATTGTTTTTTCTTTAACTTTAATGGACTTTCCATTGTTGGCCTATCTTTGTGTTCTAGGTAAAGTTTCACAAATATCTTTTATCTCAAGTGTCAGGCTCCATAGGAAAGTGTCCATGATCAATTAGTGATATTTGCAGACTCACGAGGGCTGTGTGGTGACACTGGGGCCAGTTATCTGTAACAGTCCTAAAGCCTCATAAAATAAAAGTAATCCAGCTTTGCCCTGGCCAAATAGCTCAGTTGGTTAGAGCACTGTCCCGATACACAAATGTTGCTGGTTTGATCCCCGGTCAGGGTACATACTGGAACAGACTAATCTTTGCATGCCTGCTACTGTGGAGCCCTGTAACCCTGGTCCTGGACTTCAACACTGGGGTTGGAACTCAGGACAGGGCCTCCCGTTTGTTTCTGTCCATTCTGTCTGACCTGGTTTGGCCTATCACTCCCGGCTGTTGAGGTTTCTCTGAGTCCCAACACTGCCACACAGCACGTGCGTTTTCAGGCCCGTCCTTCATGAAAATAAAGGGACCTGGTGCACATTCGATTTCTAACTACATGGAAAAGCAAAGCCAGCCCCCACCACAAGGGCCTCATTGTAGTGACTGTGTGCTTCGTTACCCTAGTCAACCATCTTACTCACTGGGGCTCCTCCCTCAGTGTCCACCAAGGTTGGGAACCCACAAGCATGTGATAAACCCCACACTCACCAGAGTTATAGCACATCTGCCGTGTTCCAGGCATATGTGTGGGTGTGCACAGATCCTAGTCCTTGTGGAGCCTACATTCTAGGGGGAGGGTAGGGGTGGGAAGACAGACAACTGAATAAAATATATAGTACAATAAGGACATGGAGAAAGACAGTGTAGATTGGAGTGTGGAGGGAGAGATTATAGTGCTCAATATGGTGGTCACGGTGGGCATTACTGACGTCACATTGGAGTTAAGACTTGGAAGAGGTGACTGACCAGGCGGTGGCACAGTGGATAGAACGTCGGACAGGGATAGGGAAGGACCCAGGTTCAAGACCCTGAGGTCGCCAGCTTGAGCGCAGGCCCATCTGGCTTGAGCAAAAGCTCGCCAGCTTGGACCCAAGGTCGCTGGCTCCAGCAAGCGGTTACTCGGTCTGTTGACGGCCCGCGGTCAAGGCACATATGAGAAAGCAATCAATGAACAACTAAGATGTTGCAACGAAAAACTGATGATTGATGCTTCTTGTCTCTCTCCGTTCCTGTCTGTCTGCTGTCTGTCCCTATCTATCCCTCTCTCTGTCTCTGTAAAAACAAACAAACAAACAAAACTTGGAAGAGGTGAGGGTGAGCCATGTGGACAAGCCAGGCAGAGGGAACAGCAAGAAGCAAGTGACGGAGGGGATGGTGGGAAATGGGATCCAAAAGGCAACGGGGCAGAACACGTAGGGTGTGTGGTCCATGTAGGATCTGGACCCTTCTCTGGGTGAGACGAGCAACCATCCCAGGAACAATGGGATCTGCCATATGTGTTTAAGGGGAAAAGATGGTCAGGGAAACCAGACATGGAGCCCAGAGACAGGTGTGACCTGTCTAAGGTCACACAGAAAGCAGGGGACAGAAGAAGGGCTGCCCAGGGCTCTTCACCCTGCCCCTCGCCTCATGGGGCGCCCCAACCTTCAGACCAATGGGCCCGAGTCAGAGGGCCTTCAAGTGAGTCCCCAAAGCTGGAGCGAGGCTTTTATGAAGGAATGGCGAGAGCAGCTCTGTGATTACTGCCTTAATTCTGCTCTGATTCAACACAGCTCTCCCCTTCGGCATGATTAGTCAGGTACCATTACCATTTTGTAATGAGATTAATGAGGGAATTCATTCAGAAGTCATTATCTTACCTAATAATGACCTTACTGATTACTGTATCTCCTTCAACTAGGTGACTGATTTTGATGAAAATATAATAAATATAGCTTGCAGCACCTGGAAATTTGTTCTCTGCCTGGAATAGTTCGGAGGTGAGGACTTATTTTTAAGAATTTCTTGAAAGTGATTAAATATTTTGGTTCTCCTGAGGCGGTATTTCTGTGTTTTCACAGATGACATTTTTGAAATGTATGAAATATTTGATGATAAAATATTTAATAAGCCTGGCGTTCATATTTTTCAGACATCTGTTTCTTGTTTGAGACTGTCTGAATGTGATTTTACATGAAATTTCTATTTGCATGTTGTGTTGGTTTAAGAAAAGGGCTTGTGTTGTGCTTGACATATGCATCTCATAAAATAATGAATGCCCACGCCTCACAGTCCAGAAGATATTGTACAAAAAGCATTGTGGTCTGCATAATAGAATGCATCTAAGCAAGTCATTAAATAAGAACACAACTATTTCTAGGGGGGAATAATGCAACCCGACTTTTATTCATTGAGGACCTACTATGTACAAAGATACTATGGAGAATAAGAGATCAGTAAGACATGAGTGTTGTCCTCAAGATTCAGACTCAGTACAGTTTTATTAAGTACCTGTTACTTTTAGACACGTCGTCTCATTGATGAGATAGAGTGGTTTGAGGCCATAGGTCTTGGGACTCAAAAAAAGGGGTTTGAAGCTTGATTTATCCTTTGTCACCTTGGACAAGTCACTTAACCTCTCTCTGCCTCAGTTTTCACCTCTGTTAAATGGGGATAATAATTAAATCCTTGCTTTGTTGCAAGGATGAATTAGAAAATGAGAAAACAGATTCTAAGGAATTCAAAGATTTGCTTCAAGGTTTACAAGTCTAGTAAGTAGTGAAGCTGGGTGTCCCAGCTCCTGGGACTTCAAGCTTCAAGGCCTTTCTATTGTGACATCATGTCCCTTATTCCTAATATTCAACCTCACTGTGAAAACAGAGCAAGCTTCAATTTGGGGACTTGGTGTGAACTCTTATGTGATATTTATAAATCTAAACAGTTATCTTGGGATACCGCTTCATTCTGTTCTTAATTCACGAGCCACCTGTAAAGATGGATGAGTAATTTGGCGTCTTGATTGATGTGGGTTTTGCCTGACGACATTCTTGAAGTTAATGGGAACCATGTGGTCCCAAATTCATGAATCACCCCAGCTGGAAACGCCCCATTAGAAGGAAAGACTGATCAACAGATCTGCAGGAAGCTGGGAAAGCATTGATGGTAGTCAAACTCGGCATTTGCAAATGTGGTGGGGGTGCAATGGGCACTGCAGCTGAGGTCAGATCTGGTCCCTGCCATGCCCCATTCTTACTGTGGGATCCTGAGTGTAAGTCATATCTCCTCATTGGACCTTGGGTTCCTCACCTTCCTCACAGGACTGAGGAATTACATCACTGATTACTGGTATTATGGAGTGCTAATTACATGTCAGGCCTAGTCTAAGTGCCTTAGCTCATTTAACCTTCACAAGGACCTTATGAAGCATCATTAGCCACATTTTGCAAATAAGGAAACTAAGGCACAGAGAGGTTAAGTAACTCACCCAAGGTCACCCAGCTAGAAAGCAGCAGAGGCAGAATTTCAATGTAGGCCTAAGGCCTCTACCTATACTGTCTGGTGGGTATCTGAGCACTTCATTCACACGTGAGGTGAGGGCTTGTTAGAAGTCCAGAACTTCCGGCCCCACTCCCAAGGCCTAGCTGAGTCAGAATCTGCATTTTCACAGGCTGCCCAGGTGATTCCTTTGCATATTTCTATCGGGGAAACTGTACCTTCAAATCACATTGCTTACAACTTAGGGGGTCGTGCTGCTGATCCAGAGGTAGAAATTGTGACCTAGGAAGGTAGTGCTCTTTGAGAGACGCCTAGTTTATGTTTTCTCAAAGGCAAAGGATGCAAAACAATGGAAACCAATTCACAGACCATGTGGGGCAAAGTAGTGGACACACACCTACTGGGTGAGGCTGAAGTAAGCCCTGACATTTTTATCGGGTGAGGAAAAGTCTGAGTGCAGAGGCCCGACCCAGTAGGAATCAGACTGACGGGGTCTTGCCTGAGCCCTGACACTGCTGCCCAGGGGACTTTGGAAAAAGCCAGATTAAGGAGTGGACAGCTGGACAACTGCCCAGGGCACAAATCCATGGGGGAAGCTCCCAGATCTCTAGAGTAAATTGGTGAGATGGAACATCCTTCCACTTCCACCAAAGCAGACAGTGCCCTCCAGTGGAAAACAAAAATAAAATGTTCCTTCTAAATGCAGCCTTGTCTTCAAGGCATCCATCCTAGTGGCCTGGAATTCTGTAAAGGTCTGTTCCATGCAGTTGGGCAGTTCTCTGGGAACAAGCAGCTCATTTCATTTCATTACCTAAATATAAAACCTCTAGTATACCTTCCAAGAGAGTATAGGAACCACAGGAGAGTGGGGAATGTGTGGCAGGCATTTTTCAGTGTTGATTCTACTTCTGCCCAAGGAGGCACATTAATTAGTAAATGAACTTCTTTTTCTGTACACTAACTATTAATATAAAGCCAGTCTTTCCTCACCTTCTTGAAATAGCTGTTTGAGGACATTCATTTGAAGGATTCCCAACGAAACCACCAGCCTGGACCACTCAGGGTCCTTACTTCCTCTCGGCTCTCAGGTGATTCTCTTCCCCACCCTGTCCTTCCCTCTTCCTGGCTGGTAAGAAGCTCAAGGGAGAAAATAGATTTTGAAAAAACAGTAGGACAAAGTGCCTCAAACAGTAAACTCAACAAAGGACCATCCAAGAGCAGCAGAGTTGGAAAGTTCTCTGGGCAGCACCACTGGTTCCCGCTCCCCCATGAATGGTCGTGCTAAAGAAACAGTGGCCGAAATAAGACAAGAACAAAGAGGCAACAAACGTGCCAGAACCGTCAGGAAGCCGGGGACTTTACACCATATTCTGCCACGAGACTTTTCACAAACGCTGTGCTAGGCATTGCTGAGAGTGTGGCGCTCTTTCCTTGTCAGTCTCCTCAAAGAGCTCAGCAGCTACTAGGGACTAACAGCTCCGGTTTGCAACCACGCCAGTGGTTCTTAACCTTTTTTGAGGTACCAAACTCACCAGTTTCATACACGCATTCACCGAACCCTTCTTTAGTGATAAATAAAATATGATTTTTTCCCCCAAATTCAAGACATCGGTATATGTTTTTTTACTGGTGCACAAAATGAGCCGTGCATGAACATCATCTTGCTCAAAGAACAAAACCAACGAAGTGCATGAACTCACAACAAATTACGGTATTACTTTATTCTGGCCTCTGCAGCAGAGGCTTCTCTGGACCCCTGAGACTGACTCATCGAACCCCTAGGATTCGATAGAACCCAGGTTAAGAACCACTGAACTTGACAGATTTGGTGCCAAGATCTTCTACCATCATCTACTTGTTAGAAGGTGATTTCTCTGGAACCTATGTCTGCACCCCCTCTAGATCTCAACATTAAAATAACTGAATTTTGATAATTTCAAAATTATCAGAGCTATGTCCCTAGCCAACTGATTTGTTTTTTATTAATTGAGAGGCGGGGAGGCAGGAAGGCAGAGAGATGGACTCCCGCATGCACCCCCACGGGGATCCACCCCGCAAGCCAACTCAGCCATCCTCAGCACCCAGGGGATTGCTCAAACCATTCAAACCATCCTAGCCAACTGATTATTAACATTTGCATTTCAAGAACACTGAGACAACCCATAAAAAGCCAAGGAAAATTTTCAAACAAAGCCACTAATGGCTACCTCACTGTGGGACCTTTGCTAATATGGTGAAGTTTGTTCTCAAATACTGAGGCACCATCAGGAGCACCTGATCCTCAGGTCTGCACTCAGAAATGGCTTCACTGAAGATGGTCAAGCCAGCATGGCCCACAGTGCCTGCCCTCAAGTGACTTAATTCCCCTCTCCTTTCCTGGCATTTATTCACTTCTGTAATCCCCTTCATTCCTGGGATTCAAAGTTGCACCTTGTAGAAGAAGTTCAATAAATTTCTTAAATTTCTAGTTAGTGGTTGTTTTATTTATTTAGTTAGTTTTAAGTGAGAGGAAAGGAGATAGAGAGACAGATTCCCTCATGTGCCTGACCAGGATCCACCCAGCAACCCCGTTTGAGGCCGATGCCCTACCCATCCGGGGCCATGCTTACAACCAAGCTATTTTTAGCACCTGAGGCGGAGGCTCCTCAGAGCCATCCTCAGCACCCAGGGTGATGCGCTTGAACCAATTGAACCACGGCAGCAGGAGGGGAAGAGATAGAAAGAGAAAAGGGGGAAGAGGAGGGGTGGATAAGCAGATGGTTACTCCTCCTGTGTGCCCTGACCGGGAATCAAACCCAGGACTTCTACATGCTGGGTCAATGCTCTACCCACTGTGCAAACTGGCCAGGGATTTTTTTCTTCCTACTCAATTTGGCATTATAATTTTTAATGCAGGTTCATTTTTATGCCTACATATACCATAAGTGAATAGAATCATGTTTTTTCTGGGAATTACTTCTATCCTCCACAGAGCCACTTCTCTACCCTCATAAAATATGCCTGACAAAGGAAAAGGAAAAATTCCTTGTTATGGTGATTGGTACCTTATTTATTTATTTTCATAGAAAAAAAATCAAGATAGATGCTGGCTGCAGTTACAAAATTTTGAAAGCAGCAGCAGTAGTTTTGTCAGAAAACAGATTCTGGAGTTCTGTTCCCAGGGTACAGGCATGCCATAGATTGGCGTTGTTGTTTTAAATCATTTTAGGCTAATTTCCTCATCTATCAGGACTGAGAGTCAATAGATCCTATCTCAGGTTGAAAAATAATTTGAAATTGTAAATGATGCCTGATCTTACACAATGTATAGCCAAGATGATGTTGTTCATTCATGCCTTGTCTATCCCCAAATCCCCCAGCCCCCTTGCTCCAAACACACAGCACCAATAGATCAACTATAAATAGAGAAAATTATTTAGACATAGGCCGGCTCAAAATCAAGAGAAGCATGGCCGTGGGCCAGAAACGAAAAGGGAGGGGGAGGGCTGTTACAGTGAGCCTCTATGTTGGGGAGCAAGCGGAGGGGGTAGGAATGTGCAGGAGTTACAGGAATGACAGGAGTGACAGCCTCCAGCAGGAGGTAGGGCTCCAGAGCCAGGCTCACTGCCCAACACCAGGAGTTTGAGTGGGTGCCCCTCTGCTCTTGAAAGAAAGCTGAAAAGTCTGCTGGCAGCTCCTAGGAGTTACATTCCATATGAAACTGTAAGCTTAGGGCAGGAGAAGGAGGACAGAGTCTTACATCCAGGACCTCAGTCAAGCTGCTGACTCAATGAAACTACCTACACTATCCCCAATGCTGTCACTGGGTGAGAGCCTCAGGCTGTTAATGTAAGAGAGCTAAGGGCCTCGAGGCATTGGGTAGAGACAGCCATGTATGTGCCATACAGGGAGGAGCGCAGGCAGAGAGAGAGAGAGAGAGAGAGAGAGATCTCCTACTTAAGATGAATCTCTAAATCAAAGTTCAAAAGACACATGGAAAAGTGACATCAGTGAAAATGGCAGAGTAAGGACTTCCAAAAATCCTCCCTTCCATTAAAGTGAGAAAACAAACAACAAACAAACAAAATAAAAACTCAGAATCAACGTTTTTATAACCCTGGAACTTACAGGCTTGCAGCAATCTGAAGAGCATTTCTTTAAGAATGAAAGAAGAAGACAGAACAGCTAAATCTTGGGAAAGGAGAGAAAGTGTCATGGCATTTCAATTTGCCCCTTTCCCATCTTGTGCTTTCTGGTTTCATGGTGACCTTGAAAATCAACAGCCTATAATTATAATTTTTAAAAAAGCAAAAAACAAACAAAAAAAAACCACAGCAGTCTGACAGGAGCAAAACAGGGTTGAAGTTCCTTCAAATTGCAGAGAATTGTCATTATTTGACCTGTCTGATGGTTGCCTGAAAGACCTCACTTAACAGGCTGTCTTTATTTGACCTGATTCAAACCACTAAGGAAAACAACCACCAACCTAGACTTCTATATGCAGCTGAACTATTCCTGAGGGAAGGCAAAATACAGATGTTTTCCCCAGATGTACCATTTACTACCCACTTGCCTTTACATCAAAAAGGAGCCTGAAAGCAAAGAGAAGAGGAGAATGCAAAGGAAATGATGAATGCAGAAATTGATAAACTACATTAGCAAATTTAAAACTACTGACTGCATAATAATCATCACACCATTTCTTGTATTTAAACAGAGGTGAAGTGAAACACCTGGATAGCAGTGACAAGGAAGACTGGGTAATGAATGTGGGAAAAGTGTATCATCACCCTCAACTTGCTCAAAAGCTGAGTAGAGATATTGACTAGATAGTATTAGAATAATTGTATGTTGAATAGACACAATAAAATTTTAACGGCAACCACTAAAGGAATATAAGTAAAATCTAAACTTCCTAATCAGCTGGGGTAAAAAGAGAAAGATATCTGGAAAGCTTTATTAATTCAACAAAAGATAGGAAAGAGCCTGACCAGGCGGTGGCGCAATGGATGGAGCATTGGACTGGGGTGCGGAGGACCCAGGTTCGAGATCCCGAGCACCCCTGCTTGAGCGCGGGCCCATCTGGCTTAAGCAAAAGGCTCGCCGGCTTGGACCCAAGGTAGCAGGCTCCAGCAGGGGGTTGCTTGGTCTGCTGGGGACCCGCGGTCAGGGCACATGTGGGAAGGCAGTCAATGAACAACTGTGGTGTCGCGACGGCAACGAGGGACTGATGATTGATGCTTCTCACCTCTCTCCGTTCCTGTCTGTCTGTCCTTCTCTCTGACTCTCTCTGTCCCTGTAAAAAGAAAAAAGAAAAAAAAAAGATAGAAGAAAAAAAAGAAACCAAGAAACATAATAATAAAAATTTAAATGTAAAGTAAGTCCAAAAACCAGGGACCAAATAAATATAAACAGATTAAGTTGATATTAACAAAAGAGACTATCAGCCTGACCAGGCAGTGGTGCAGTGGATAGAGTGTCAGACTGGGATGCGGAGGACCCAGGTTTGAAACCCTGAGGTCAACAGCTTGAGCGTGAGCTCATCAGCTTGAGCGTGGGGTTGCTGGCTTGAGTATGAGATCATAGACATTATCCCATGGTCGCTGGCTCGAGCAAGAAGTCATTCACTCTGTGGTAGCCCTCAGTCAAGGCACATATGAGAAAGCAATCAACGAACAACTCAGATAACACACAAAGAATTGATGCTTCTCATCTCTCTTCCTTTCTGTTTGTCCCTATCTGTCCCTCTCTCTGACTCTCTCTCTGTCTCTGTCATAAATAAATAAATAAATAAATAAATAAGACTCAGATTTAATTAAAAGAAAATAACAATGGCCCTATTTATTTTTGAAAAAAATGTTTATTTGAATTTTTATTTTATTTTCTCTATTGTTACATTTGCCTAAAATCAACTTTAATAATCTCAATTTTAAATTAGCATGGACAATATAAAGTTGTTTTTGTAAAATTCCTTCTTGTTTTTCTTTTTCTCCCCCATTTCTTCCGCCCTTTCTTTATTGGTATATTCCTATGCAGATGCTGAAGTAGTTGTAACCCACGTCAAATACTCTTATAGAAAACTGATTTTTGCACTGGGCCAATCCTGTATTAGGACCTTTTAGGTTTATCATTAAATTTACATATGCCAAAATATCTGTGAGCCCTGTAGACACTGCTGATGATTTAGAGGGAGAAACAGACATAGTGTTTGCTGTACACTGTACTGCAAACAACCTAACCATCCCCATCAGACACCCCCCCCCCAAGTCCCTGGTGTCATAATGAACTAGGCAGGACCACCAGTTTCCCGAACACTTTCCTTCTCTCTCAATCTTCTCAGCAGGGTATTTAAGCTTTGCTATAACCCTTCCAAAATTTCATTACCTATATAGTCATCAGCAAAGTTACTATTTACGGTCCCAGTACCAGATGCTCTCTCTTTAGAAAGTTGCAAAGAATGTGAATAACAATTAACCTCTCTCCTTTTACACAAGAAATGGTGCCGGTGAACACAAACTTGTCAATTCTCATCTTTGATGTTTCTAATAGAATCATATTGTTAAAAGAAAAATTAAAATAACTCAGATGAACCCTGGCCAGATGGTTCAGTTGGTTAGAACATTGTCCCAAAGGATAAAGGTTGCAGGTTCAATCCCTGGTCAGGGCACAGACAGGAAGTGATCAATGTTTCTCTCTCTCTTTCTCTCTCTCCATTCCTTTCTAAAATCAATCAATAAATGTCAATATATAAATAAATAATGACTCAGATGCTTTTTTTTTTTTTTAATTCAGTGAGAGGAAGGGAGGCAGAGAGACAAACTTCCACATGTGCCCCAAACAGGATCCATCCAGCAAGCCCACTAGAGGCTGATGCTTTGTTGCTCAACAACCAAGGTCTTCTTAGCACCTGAGAAGGAGGCCATGGAGCCATCCTTAGCGCCGAGGGTCAACTCACTCCAATTGAGCCATGACAGCAGGAGGGGAAGAGAAAGAGAGAGATAAGTGAGAGGGGGCAGGGTGGAGAAGCAGATGGTTGCTTCTCCCATGTGCCCTGACAGGGAATCCAACCTAGGACATCCACATGCCAGGCCAATGCTCTACCACTGAGCCAACCGGCCAGGGCCAGATGTCTTTTTTCAGATTGAAAGAGAGGACAGAGGGAAAACAACAAACAAAATTAAAGAGAATTTTTAATAAAAACACAAAAAATTCCACCAACTTAACATAGCATTATATAATTTTTTAAAGATTTTTCTCTCAATTTCCACGGTTTTAGATATATTCACATACAGCCAGTTCCCTGAGATAAATTCACCTACAAGTTTGACCCTGCATTAAATCCACTTGGGCGCCTTAATCTTTCTTGCTACCTTTTTGGGCATTTTATACTTATTAAGTCATCAGCATTTCATAAATGATGTTTTTATTTTTTAAGACATCCGTTCATATCCTGCTTGCTCCATAACCTTGATGGCGAGAGTCCAATGGCAGATTGAGACAGGAGGAGGATTTACCATGGGTTGTACTTAGAGTCTTGAACACCATGGAAAAATGTGATAGAAATACTAAATTGTGAAGAAAGGCTTTTTAAGCCTAACATGCCCTTAAATTATTCAAAAGTACATTCAAAAGAAACAAATTACACATTCAAGGATAAAAACAATTTCACAATCAAGGGATGGTGAAAAAACTCTTAGAAATACAAAATTATCAGAAGTACCCTTAGACAATTAAATAACAAACTTAATATGTCAAATGATAATAACATGGAAAATAATATGATAATTGAATAGATATAAAAACACCTAAAGGCAGGGGGCTAAAACTTTAGAGAATTGGTTATTAGATGAATTGATAATTAAGCAAAGTGATTTTTAAGGATTTGGTCTGTTACCATTTCAACCCAGTTGCAATCTGAATATTCATTTCATGTTCTATTTCCTTCTCATTTCACATTATAACTACAGCATTTTCTTCTTTGTCACGTATTCTTTATAAAAATTAATTGCTATTTCAATGACATTTGTTTTTTCTGATTATAAAAGTACTACATGTTCATTATAGAAAATTTGAAAAATATGTAAAAGCACAAAGAAGAATACAAAAATCAACCCTAATCCCATCATCTGGTAATAGCCATTGTTCCGTTTTTATGAGCATGATCCCCTGTCTCAGTAGTATTGGGGAGGGGTGAAATAAGTGTGACAGTTATTATTTTTAATGTCAGTTTATTATTCGGTCATAAATTGTTCTATAATTCTATTAGCTATTTCCAAATTGTGGGTTAATTTTTTCACTTCTGCTCTTTTTTTTTTTTTTTTGCCTTCATAGATAATACTGGGTTGAACAGTTTTAGACACATAACTTTCTGTCTTTGTTGAATTTCTTCCCCTCAGGAAAATTTCCCAAAAATAGCATAGTGGCACCAGAAGTTCTTATTACATAAAATTTCAACCCCCCACACTGTTCAAAAGAGAAGATTGAGGCCTAGAGAGGAGAAGGGACTTGCCTAAAGTTATTTAGCATGAAAGTTGCCTTGAACCCAAGTCTTCCAACCCAGCTACCAGTGGTCTTTCACCACTCAGCCATTTAAGATGGCAACACATTCCAGATATGGGAAATCCATTGTTTTTGGAAGTCATTCAGTTGGTTATTCTTCCCCCATTAAATTAAAGAGGCTATAAAATTTTCTAATAACCAAATCCTTCAAAATGAACCTGTTTGAAGGCTCTAAAGTTTCACCCAAGGGCAAGATATTTACTGGCTAAAATACGTCTCTGCAAAGCCTTTATAGGATCCTTAAAAGCCAATTCTACAACAAAACGCTTGTTTTTATTATAAATTGAATTTTTATTGTCAGCACAAATGCAAACAGCACGCTGACACAATAAACATAAAGCATATGAGCAGCCATAAATATTCTCACACCTTTGGCAGAAGTAATTGTTACCTAGAGGAACACTTCTGGCCAAATCCTGATGGGCACTCCCAGAGAAACGTAGGGCTCAAATTGTGAGACAATCCCTGCCCCTCCCTGCCAAAGGAAAGGGCAGATAGGGACAAAGATCACGTTGGCTCCCCCTCTGAAGGCTGCTCTGTGGGGAACACGGAAGGCTTGGGAACAAGGATCCTGCGAGGCGGCCTGGGGAAACTGAGACAGCCAGGTCCCCCAGGCTGATTCACCCTACTGCTTTTTTTTTCTTGATTGCACTAAGATTCCCATAACATCAAATTCACCATTTTAAAGTGCATGGTTCAGTAGCATTGAGTGCATTCACAGTAATATGCAAGCGTCAGCTCTATCTAGGTCCAATACATTTCATCAGCCAAAGTCAAAGAGCCTCAACAGGAGAGGCGGAAACCTGGTGATAGGACACTGACAACGTGTCCCTCCAGCCCTGCCCCCTCCCCCCAGAGCTGCAGGTGGAGGTAGAGGGAAGAGGTGGAACAAGGACCAATCGAATCTCCTGTGAGGAGTCAGGGATGCTCTCCAGGAGAAGCAAATACAATGACATCTAGAAAATGAAGAGAAATGAACTGGCTGGCGTAGACTAGGGAGATCGCAAGGCTGTGGACACTGTCCTGAATGAAGGCAGTGGGAGGATCAGTAACAGAGGATCTTAAGCCTGGGAGTGCTGTGATCCTCTTGATGCCTTTGACTGGTGCCGCTGGTTGTGGTGCAGGGAGCAGGTGTGTGTGTGTGTGTGTGTGTGTGTGTGTGTGTGTGTCACAGACACCAGTTTGGAGGTTGCCGTAGAGGTCCAGCCAGAAGGAACGGACCTTTGTCACGGTTGTGTTGAGAAAACCAAGAACAGCAGGCGGGGCCTAACGTGCGGTGCACAGTGGGTAAAGCGTTGACCTGGAACGCTGAAGTTGCCAGTTCAAAACCCTGGGTTTCCCTGGTCAAGGCACATATGGGAGCTGAAGCTTTCTGTTCCTCCCCCCTTCTCTCTCACTCTCTCTTTCTCTCTCTCTCCTCTTTCTCTGTCCCTTCCCTCTAAAATGAATAAATAAAATCTAAAAGAAAAAAAAAGAACAGCAGACACATTTGAGAGCTGTTCAGAGGGACAGCGCAGTCTGAGGGGTTGATGGACTGGATATGGAGAGGGAGGGAGAGAGAAGTTAAGGATATTGCCCAAATTTTTAGGTTAAGCAGTTGGGTATTCAGTGTTGTCATTCATACAGACAGTCCAAAAGGAGAAGACAAACATGGTGAGATCAGTTTAGGACATGCAGACATGGAGATACCTGGGGAAAATCCAGGGAAGAGAGGTTCTGCAAGATGGCGTCAACCTCATTGTGCCACCCCTTAGAAACAAGTCGACGTGCTTTTGTTCTTGTAAATGGCTTGGCCTCAGTAGGCTTGGCCTCAAGAAGTGTTTGTTGATTGAATAAATGAGTGACTGACTGCTGACCCACATAAACAGCTTGCCTATCTAATTCTCTTCTCTCCATTTATTTCTTCCCTTTACCTATGTAAAGCCGGCCCATCCATTAAGAGCCACTGTCTCCAAAGGAGTTTGCGTGGCTGGGTGAACAAGGTGAAGAGACTGGGAAGTACAAGTTGGCAATTACAAAACAGTCACAGGATATAAAGTACAACACAGGGAATGTAGTTGATAATATTGTAATAACTATGTGTGGTGGGTACTAGACTTATTGGGGGAATCACTTTGTAAATGATATAAATGTCTAATTACTATGCTATGTATCTAAAGCTGATGTAAAATAATATTGAATGTCAATTGTAATTAACAGAAAAATAAAAAAGAGCGACCTTGTCCAGGAGCCATCACCCCTGTGTCCAGTCTACAGAGCCCAGGGCAGGGGCTAGGAGGGGTCTGGGGATGGCTGCTTTATCTCCAGGCAGCTGCAGAATGCAGAACAATCATCCTGTCCCTCGGTCTAGACACGGGGATGGTGGAGGCCTCCAGAGCAGGACGCAGGCTCTGAGGAAAGCTCAGTGGGTTAGGGGGCATGGAGCCCTCTGGCTGGGATGGTTTCCTATCTGCCCACACAAGTGTAAGACTCAGTGACAGCAGCCACGAAGCCAGGAGGCTCTGCCAAGACAGCTGGGACTGAGCGTGCAGTTGCCTGTGATGTGGGTCAGTGTGTCAGCTGCCCAAGCCAGGGAGGAGCCAAGAAGGAGGAGCCACACAGTCCGGCTCCCAGGGCTAAGGGACAAGCAGTGATGGCAGGGCAAGGTGGGTCAGGGCAGCCAGGATGCTCTGATAGGTTGCCAGGCCAAACTAGTGCCTTCTCCAGCACTTGGCTCACTTTCTTTATTACACCTAGCACGTTTCAACTCAAGTACCACCTCCTGCCTTTGCTTTTGTACAACCATTATCCATGACGCCTCCTCCAGGCCCTGCCTATCTGCGTCCTACTCCACATTTGCAGTCTGCATCAAGTAGATGCTCAGTCCTTCTTAGCTGTCATTTACTTCGATGCAGTGCCACTTCCCCCAGGAAGCCTTCCCTGACTCTTCCAGCTCCTCTCAAACTCAGCCACTCTGAGCACCTGGAATCCTGCGTCTGACACAGCCAATGAGTTTAGAGGTCAAAAGCCTGACTCTGGATTCAGCCTGTCTGAGTTCAAACTCTGGTTCCAACACTTATCAGCAGTCAGAGTCTAGGCAGATTAGTTAGCCTCTCTGTGCCTCAGTTTTCCAACTTGTTCACCAGCGTTAATAACAGTGTCTACCACGTAGGGGATTAAGTGAAACAATGCCCGTGAGTACCAGCACAATGCCTGGCATGTGGAAAGTGCTCAGGAGCCACTACTGCTTGGAAAGTCCATGTTTGCTGAACTTTCTCTGGAATGAGTGTGTGTGTATGAATGTTTATGTGTACATGTATGTGTATGTGTGTATGCATGTGTGTGCATGTATGTGTGTGTGTGTGAATGCATGAGTAGCAAAGCTTCTCTATCCAGCAAGGACAGGTCCCTGGAGGAAAGGCAAAATGCTTAATGTGTCCAATGCAATTCTATAGTTAACCCTTTGTGTTGCCTTTCACAAAGGTCACTTGAAAGCAATCAGGACAGAACTGAACTGAGAGGGGCTCCTTTCCCAGTGGGCCTGAGGAGGGGCTGGCCTGCAGGCGGGCCTCTGGGCCCGGCCCAGCCTGTTCACCCACGCCTGAGGATACGTGGGATGTCTCCCAGCTGGTGCTCTCTGAGGGTGTTCTTGTCCCCTGGCTTCCCTTAATCACAGCGATCAGCAAGCTGTCCACATTAAGCATCCAGAGGGCAGGGACCATGCCCTGTGTATCCATGCATCACCCCCACAGGGACTGGAAGGAGGCTGGCATTTGTTAAGCACTTTCCACAGGCTGGCAACTGTCCTCAGCACTTCATGTACATTTCCTCCAATGCTCACAGGTGCCCCTTGGAATGGTATTATTACCCCCACTTGAGAGATGAGCAACGCAGGCCTCAGAGAGGTTAACAGCTGAGATCACGGTGCCAAGAGTGGCAGGAAGGAATTCCCACCCAAAGCTAAGGGACTTGAAAACCGCCAAGGCAGCCCTGGGCACACAGTAGGTGCTCAGATGTACTTGCCAGGGGATGGGCTGGCTCTTATTTCAAGCAGAAGCTTTCAGTGGCTTTTTAGGACCCACCCACCTAATCGTTGGTGTGCGATTCTTCAAATACAAGTTATGTGAAGCATTCTTTATTTGCAGACCTTGGGCCTGCAAAGGAATTCCTGTGAGATATCAGAAAAGCCAGAGGGAGAGGACTTGATGGAGGCACATACATATGGACCCAGTGAGACAAAGCTTCTGCTGAACCCCGGACCCAACCAAAGAGAGGTCAGAGGTCAGTCAGAGGTCAGACTTTCCCCACCAGAGTCAGCTAGGGCAAAGGTAGAAAGTATTGAAATGGGGCCAAAGGGAAAGTGTAAGTCCAGTAGCCACAGCCACCATAACAGCCGCCCAGCCAGCGCAGGTTCATATTTGATTCAGATAGATCATAGAGAAACAACGGAGCCAAGAAATGGTGGCCCATTACCTTTATTTTAGACTCGTCCGGGCCAACGAGTAAACAACAAACACACGGGCACCAAAACCCACTCACATGTTCCCTGGTTCCACAACCAGGAGATTCTTTCCGGTTTTTCCTAGAACCAAGGGCGCCACTAGCCTCAGCCACCTCCTTTTCCCCACCTGCACACCTCCATCTTGCTGCTTTCTCTCCAACCACCAGGTGGCCTCTCTGCCCTGCGACAATGTGGGCTCCTCCCCCCTCCTTTTAAAACTTTTCAGCACGGAAAGCCCTCCTCCAGCAACATTAGCATAACCAAGCCCCTTTCCAGGCATGAAGGTGATTATCCGTATCACCTAGGCAATGGCCATTCACGTAGGCAGCACCACTTTTTTTGTGTGTGTGTGGCAGAGACAGTCAGAGAGAGGAACAGATAGGGACAGACAGACAGGAAGGGAGAGAGATGAGAAACATGAGAAACATCAATTCTTCGTTGTGGTTCTTCAATTGCCCATTGATTGATTTCTCATATGTGCCTTAACCCGGGGACTACAGCAGACCAAGTGACCCCTTGCTCGAGCCAGCGACTTTGGGCTCAAGCTGGTGAGCTTTGTTCAAACCCGATGATCCCACGCTCAAGCTGGCAACCTCGGGATCTCAAACCCGGGTCCTCCGCGTTCCAGTCCAACGCTCTATCCACTGTGCCACCGCCTGGTCAGGCGGCAGCACCATTTTTAACAATAAAAGTGAGCAAAACCAGAAAATACAGATTTTACAAACTCATTTGCCCAACAGGGAGTCTCCTCTTTTCCAACCTGCTGTGCTTTGTTTTTTCTTAGAAGCTGTCAGGCTCCCTTACCCCAGCTGCCAAGCATGGCACCCCCCAATCCAACAAGTGAGGAAACTATAAATCCCCCACAGAATAACCCAAACCCTGGAGCTAAGGGATTATAAACCTTGGACTAATTTAGAGCCTCTCAGGCTTGAATTTGAATCTATTTGCTGGCCCTGTCAGTTTTGATTATTCCACTGATCTGAGCCTTAGTTTCTTCATCTGTGAAATGGGGATAACCAAGCTCACATTACAAGGTTCTGGGAAGGATAAAGTGAAATACTGTCTGTGTAGAGGATGCTGTGATATGTTACCCAATCCCCTCCTTCCAGCTGGGGGCACTTATGCCCCAGGGTGCAGGGACAATTGGTGACTAATGGCTCTCAGCTCAGACTCTCTTTGTGACTATGAACCTCCCCAGGGCAGCCCACTTCATGAGTGATTGGTCTATGCAGGGGGCTAAAGCCCCACCCCTGGGCCTTAATTCAATTAGAACAAAAGAAGCCATCTCAGCTCCAGAGCTGCCAGCAGGATGGTTGAGGGATGCAGCCACATTGTGCCCAGCTCCTCTCTCTGCTCCATCCTGTGTTCCTGGCTCTCCTGCACGCACTTCTCTGGCTCATAATTCGTCCCCCAGTGTGATGGTTAATCTTATGTGTCAACTTGGCCATGGCACCCAGCTAGTTGGTAAAACACCAGTCTGCGTGTTGCTGTGAAGGTATTTTTAGATGAGATTGCCATTTAAATCAATAGACTTTGAGTCAAGCACATTAGCCTCCCTAATGTGGATAGTCCCCGTAAAATCAATGGAAGGACCTCAGAGAAAACAGACAGAGATTCCCTGTGAGGAAGAGGACACTTTGCCTCTCTGGATTGTCTTCAGACTCAAGCTGCATCCTGGACTCTTCCCTGGGTCTCTAGCCTGCCAACCTGCCCTGCAGATTTTGAGCATGGCATTCTCTATAATAAGGTTACCAGATGTCCTCCTTTAGGGAGGACAGTCCTTCTTTTGTAAGTTCCGCTCTCCCTTGAAAAGTGTCCTCCTTTTAGATATTGGAAGACTGATCTGTAAATGTTCGTATTCGATCAATGCAGAGTCGATCCATTGCATGTGATGTGATGTATTAGTATTTGACATGACGATTCGTCAAGGATCAGTACAGTGCAGCGAGATGTGATTATGAGATGCATGCGCTCCACAAGGGAGACCTTGAGAGAGAGCGTGATATACCGAGCGCGCAAATGGCTTTGTGTACTTCTTACTGAAACATGACACGGCACAGCATGTACGACATTGTAGACTCACAATTATTTCTTTCTCAGTGAATATTCAATCATAGACAGATAAGCACAATTCACGTTTTATTAATTTATTATCTATTTAATAATTTCAAAATACATATAATTTTATTTATAAGTATTTTCCTGAAATTCGAGTTTTAAAGTGGAAATCTAACCTCAAACCATATCTATTAATAACATATTTTGATTAAATGGTTGCATAAAACAGATGTTTTTTTAACTAGAAAATGAGAAATACACTTGAATATTACTCCAAATTAGTGGTTTTGTTTGATATTTAGTTTTACTAAATTAGCTTCCAGAAAATTTGCCTACCATGATGTAGTGTTTTCAGTTCCTAATGTGCTTGCATTGTTTGTGTAGTTCTATATTTTATTTTTAATTTTAAATTTTATTTCAGGAATGGAAAAATCAAAAAAGAGAAAATATCATTTCAATGATAAAAAAGGAATTTCCATTCCTCGTATCAAAGAAAGATACCATTGTTTTCTGCAATATTTGCAGCAGATAAGTTTGCATTGCAATTGGGGGCAGAGCAGCAATAATGAAACACTTGACCACCAACAAACATAAGCAATCATTAGATGCATCAGCTTCTGGTTGTAAAGTAACAAGTTTTTTTAAACCTTCAAATTATTCTGAAGATGAAAAACAGTTGGTTGCAATGGAGGGAACGTTTGCATTTCGTACCATAATTCACAAAGTTTTCGTAGTATGGATTGTACAACTAAATTATTGAGAAAGTTTCACAATGCAAAATTTCCATGTGCCAGGACAAAATGCACAGCTATTTTGAAATCAGTACTTAAAAATTACTGTGACGAAATACTTACAGAGGACTTGGAAACTGCAGCATTTGTAACGATTTTATCTGATGCATCAAATCATAATGAAATTAAATTATATCCAATAATAGTAAGATATTTTAATGTTACCAAGAGCACTCAAGTAAAAATCTTAAATTTAGAATCCATTGAAGGCAAAACTTCTGAAATTTTGTCAAACCATCTATACAGAGTAATAAATGAAAACAATTTGAAATTCAAAGTTGTTGCACTAACGACTGATAATACAAATACAAATTTTGGTGGGTGAAGATGCAAAGGGGTGAATAATGTGTCTGTAAAATTACAAGAGTTACTCCAAAAGAAAATACTAGGAAAAAGCATGCTCCAGGAGCGCAATCGGTTAGTGCGCGGTACTTATACAGAAAATATTAGGAATAGGTTGTCATGCGCATATTTTGTCAAATGCAATCAACAAATCATCACGTGCCATGCCAATTGATGTAGAAGTAACAATAACTAGAATTTGTTTGTATTTTAGCGGTTTTACTGTTTGTGTTGGTACTTTAAAACAATTTTGTGAAGAAGCAAATGTTGAATACAAAATACTTTTAGGATATTCAAAAGTTAGATGGCTTGCTCTAACACCTGCTAGAGAGCGTGTTCTACAATTATTTTAGCCTTTCCATTCATATTTTTAAAGTTTAGACAAATGTTCTAAATTTCTGGAATTGTTTTTCAATAATAAAATATCTGAGATATTAATGTATTTTGTACATAATCAAGCATCTATTTTTCACAAAACGATTCAAAAGATTGAAGGTGAACACATTGCAGCTATGGAAGTTAGTCTTTTTTTTTTTTATTACAGGGACAGAGAGAGAGTCAGAGAGAGGGACAGCCAGCAGACAGACAGGAACAGAGAGAGATGAGAAGCATCAATCATCAGTTTTTCGTTGTGACACCTTATTGATTGCTTTCTCATATGTGCCTTCACCATGGGCCTTCAGCTGACCGAGTAACCCCTTGCTCGAGCCAGTGACCCTGGGCCCAAGCTGGTGAGCTTTTTGCTCAAGCCAAATGAGCCCGTGCTCAAGCTGGCAACCTCGGGTCTCGAACCTGGGTCCTCTGCATCCCAGTTCGATGCTCTATCCACTGCGCCACTGCCCAGTCAGGCAGAAGTTAGTCTTATTTTGAATGACTTTATTCTTCAATATAAATCTTGTTTTGAAGAAAAATATCTTCCTTTAATTATTAAAAAAATTGTCAGAGGAATCAAATCTGGGCATAACAGAAAAGTTTATCAAAGAAGTGCAGAATTTTTACCAGACATGTTTTCATGTTTTCAATATATAGAAGAAAGGTCTGAAACAAACATCATGGGAAATAACAGTTTTCAATGGTGTTTTTTTATTTCATTGCAAGTATATTGGACAGATATTGAATTTTGTCTTGAGTTTTTATCTAAAGAAATGCCAGACATCAAAATAGATGACAATTGTCTCTGAAGAAATTAGAAGACTGAATGTATATTTAAATTCTGAAAAATTAATACAATGGGAAAATGAACATGTTGAAATTGATAAAAGATGGGTGGAAATTTCAGCCATTTCAAAAATGAACATATTCCATGTGAAAATTTATTTATTCTTGTTCAATTTACATTGTGCTGCCTGGAACTAATGCAGCAGTTGAAAAAGAGTTTTTTCAATTGCTAATGATTTTTGGACAAGTGAGAAATCGAGATTGAATGTTGATACTCTCGCTTCAGCACTTGCCGTAAAATTGAATACGAAGGATATTTCTTGTTCAGATATTTCCAATATATTGTTACAAGATGATACATGGACAAAAAATATTCATTCAATGGAAAAGTACTTTTCTTACAATTATTATTAAAAATTAATAGGCATGTAAGCATAATTACAATATAAAATATTACAAA
Source organism: Rhynchonycteris naso (assembly GCA_037038555.1). Lineage (NCBI taxonomy): Eukaryota > Metazoa > Chordata > Mammalia > Chiroptera > Emballonuridae > Rhynchonycteris > Rhynchonycteris naso. Next base: position 19,941,329 of record CM072996.1, read on the forward strand.
TGTTTTTATTATGCATTTATCATATTATAGTGTATTATTGTTGCAATGAATAAAATGTTTCTTTTATTTAAGATATTATTTTCTCCAATTTATTTTTGTACTCCTTTTCATTGTAAAAACATTGGTCACCTTATCTATAATCTCATAATTAAATTCCTTAAAATAAAATCTATCTACATCTATAGCTGTGTTAATATCTATATCCAACACACACACACTCTCTTGGTTCTGTTTCTCTGGGGACCCTGACTAACACACCCAAAGACCCAAACTGAGACCTGTAAATTGTCTGTGGGAAGCAGTCCCCAGATGGCCATTAATTTACTGACGGGGGGTGGGGGGGTCTCTGTACCTGCCTAGGACTCTGTCTTCTCATCTGTAAGAGACCCAGCCTCAGTCTCTCTCTGCTCCCACACCCCATGGATCCACGCAGAAGGCCCTGGCTAGGCTGGAATGGGAGGATAGAGTAAGATTCTTAACTCAGGCTCCATGGACTTAGATGAGTTTCGGGGGAGGACTTAAAATCAGAGGCCCTAACTTATGTTTTTCCTTTGATTTCTTTTCCGGTACTGTATTTTGAAATTAGTCTTTGCAAAATAAAAATGGTTTATGACGAATTAATATTTCTCTCCAAGCAAGTATGGTATGTTGGACCACAGTCTGCATGCTTAGGTGACATGTGATCCCCATCGTTGGGTTTGGGTGTCTACAATAGTTTCTTATAAAGAGATGTTAACAAAATATATACTTTAAGACTTACTTTGCAGTTATGAACATCTGTTCATGCTTACAGAGAACTCAGAATAAGTTAGAAAACATCAGAGCAAAGAATACATAAGTAAATGCCCACCCGCTTCAGTCCTTACTTTCATCCACAGACGTGTGGGAATACCCAGGGCACAGTGTTTCTCTGGGGCAAGTTGCCCCACGGTGTTTCTTGTGGGGCAAGTTCACGATTGTTAAAGTGTGATGCGGACACACCAAAGGAGCCAATGAGGTCAGTGGTCCTCAACACAGGGTCTTTCCAGGAGAAGGCTCTCCTTTATAGGCTGCAACTTCACCATAAGATAGATATGTCCAGACACATGGACCTTATCTAGAAGCACACTCTGAGGTCTTAAAACACCATGCGAAAGATGTCAGACATGACCCAGATGTCTCCCAGGAGCCAGTGCCCCAGAAACGGCTGTGCTGGTTTCTGGATGAGAAAAAATCGCAATCTCTGTTAAATGATATCATCCCACCCTGCAACCCTAACATGTCTTCATAGTATTTTGAGGCCAATCTTGACATACTTGATCGAGTTCCTGGCAGAAGTTTCCCTTTCTATTTATTCGTTTGATGATTTCTTTTTTTTTTTTTTTACAGGGATAGAGAGAGAGTCAGAGAGAGGGATAGATAGGGACAAACAGACTAGAACAGAGAGAGATGAGAAGCATTAATCATTAGGTTTTTGTTGCCCTTGCGACACCATAGTTGTTCATTGATTGCTTTCTCACATGTGCCTTGACCCCGGGTCTTCAGCAGACTGAGCAACCCCTTGCTGGAGCCAGCGACCTTGGGTCCAAGCTGCAGAGCTTTTTGCTCAAGCCAGATGAGCCCGCGCTCTAGCTGGCGAGCTCAGGGTCTCAAACCTGGGTCTTCTACATCCCAGTCCGACGCTCTATCCACTGCGCCACCACCTGGTCTGGCTGTTTGATGAATTTTAACTTTGTCAAGAGGAAAGGAAAGCCAACTCTCAGAACAATTGGACAGGAAAGCTAGTTCATCCTGCCAGTCTTCCTTGGTGACTGAATCTTGTCCTCTTTTCCAGCAAATGAGGTGTGTCTTTGGAGGCCCATGGTAGTTAGTGTATCGGTAGAAAATGAGCCATTTTCATTGAGATGTTTCTGATGTATAACCATGAAACCATGCATGGCATGTTCTCATCTGTGGTAGGGTAGTTTTATATGGGTAGTTATGCCCCTTTCTCATTTTGTTTGTGTCCTTTTATTCTTTGATTAGATTTGACAGAAGTTTCTATTATTTTTTTAAACTCTTTTAAAAGAGCTGGCTCTTTGTTTTATTTACTAATTACATTGGGTTTTTTGTTTTGTTTTGTTTCTCTAATTTATTTACTTTAACTTTCATCTTTATTATTTTGTTATTCTTACCATTTTCCTTTGGGTTGTTTTTGTTTCTTTGCCAGTATATCAAGTTGGTTGCTTTTCTCTTTTTGATAACATTGTTTAAAGTTGTGAATGTCTCTATAAGTACTGCTACGTCTGCATCCTGCAAAATCATCATATATATATTTGAGGGACAGATAGACAGACAGGAAGGGAGATAAGCATCAACTTGTAGTTGTGGCATTTTAGTTGTTCATTGATTACTTCCCATATGTGCCTTGACCTGTGTGCTCACCGAGCCAGTGACCCCCTTGCTTAAGCCAACAACCTTGAGCTTAAGCCAGCAACCTTGGGCTTTAAGCCAGTGACCTTTGGGCTCAAGCCAGCAACCTTGGGATTTTGTTGATGAGCTTACACTCAAGGTGGTGAGCCAGTGCTCAAGCTGGATGAGCTCACGCTCAAGCTGGCAACCTCAGCGTTTCGCACCTGGGACCCCAGCATCTCAGGTCAATACTCCATCCACTGCACAACCACTAGTCAGGCTCATCATCTATTTATTATTTTTTATTGATCAACATATGTTTTTATACACAAATGAGATCTTTTAGAGGAAAAATTAAATGAACAAAAAATAAAAAACTAAGTCATCCCATTTTCCAGAGAGATATATTGCTTTTAGTATACATTTTCTAGACTTTTCTCTTTGCAAATTTATACATATATAGATTTTTAAATTTTTACAAAATGGGGTCATGTTTATCACCATTTTGCAATGTGCTTTATTTATCCAAACAATAAAATGAGAATGTCTTTCCTTGCTGTTAAAATTAGATTTACACTGTCATTTTTAATGGCAGCAAGAATTTATTTTGTTGTGTCAATATTCCATAATTTACAGTACTAATTACCTTCTATTAAACTTTTAGGTTGTTTTCATTTATTTTGTCATCATAGAACACACATACATACACTTTAGTGTATGTTCTTGTTGCCGAGTATTTGTGGATCCCCTGATTGTCTCCTCAGGATAAAGCCACAGTTTATAGCATTGCTGGCCAGCCGAGGTGGGTATGGTTTTAAGATTATGGATGTATCATCTTCCATTCACCCCCTAGAACATCTGTACCAGTACATAATTTGCTCTCAGCCTAAAAACTCCTATTTCCATCCACCCCAACAATATTGAGTATTTTTAATTTGGGACTAGGGGTAGAAGAAGAAATGGTTATTATAATCTGAATTTATCTTATTATTAACAAAGGTGAATATTTCCTATACACTTATTGGCCATTTGTATTTTTTGAACTGCCTTTTCATATCCTGTATTCTTCCTTCTTTATTCTTATTCATTTACAGGGGCTTTTTGCCCTTTGTGATAAATATTACAAATATTTTGGCCATCTTATTGTTAGAATTCCAAATTTGTTTAGGTATGTTTGCCTTATGGAATTTGTCAAGTTTTATTCAGTTAAATATAGCAATCATTTCACTTTCGTGGTTGTGTCTTTACACCTATGTTTAGAACAATCTTACACAATGAAGTTCAAATTATTATACATTGTTATTATTTATTTCTTTACATTTAACCTTATTAACATTTAGATTTATTCTAGTACATTATAGAAGCTGAGTTTATTTTTTTCCCAGTAGCCAGTTGGTCTCAGTCCTACCCCATCCTTCGCCCATGGATTTGATCATTATCATATAGAAAATATATATGGATGGATAGATTTATATGTGAAATCTTGCTTCTATCTCCAGCTTTCTGTTTTGCAATGGTGACTGTCCATTCATTCACAGAACCAGCTCCAGTCCACTGTAGTGGCTGCGAGGGCCAGCTGTAGAGTGATTTTTTGTGACATTTGTGTCTGTCCACATCCCAGCCTACAAGCTCTCTTTGACTTGGACAAGTTACTTAAACTCTGAACTTCAGTATGCTCAAGGGTGGCTGTGAGGATTAGGTAAGGGGATGCGTGTAGAGTTCTTGACTCTGTCCCTGGCACATTCAAGGACTGGTAATGTAGATATTCCTGCTGCTGCCATAGATATCCTGGATGTGAGCTTGCCCTTGCCCCTCACATAAACGTGGCTCCATCCCCCAAAGCAGGGGGGGAGGGGGAGCTGCACAAGCTCAGAGTCTGCTCAAGATTCCAGTGAGTTCTGGGCCATCCCTGTTCTACTAATCTTTACCATGCCCCCCAATTGTGAAAGTCTGTCCCTGCTTAGAGTTCCAGCCCTTCACCCTCAGTAACCGCCCCCACAGCAATGTTGACCGCAGGAGTTATACGGAAGTCCCGGAAGTGTGGGGCAGAGAATGCACTTATCCTGGGGACTCATCAAAGTGGAGTAGGAGGCCTCCGCATTTGGACAAATGGTTCCAGCACCCCCACGGTGGGTGTCACCTGCCTTCCCTTTACTGTCCTCGCGCATCTCCCTCTCTGTGTCCCCTCTTTCTCACCCCGTCCCTCTTCTCTCCTAGTCCTTTCCTCACCCCCAGAATCAAAGCACAGGTGCCTTCTATGCCTCCAACAGAGCAGCTCCCCCATCTCTGCCACCTTGCCTCCTGCCAAGTTTATACCTGCAGGCAGTCCTCCTCCCCAAAGGGACCTTGCAGGGCGTTGTCCCAAACAAGACAGTTCCTTCCCTAAGGGGTTTGGTACCAGCTGTTAAGATGCTGAAGTAGCCATCAACTTGTTACATTAATAATAATAAGAATGACAGTAATGGCATCTACAATTATTTAATGCTTACCACAAGTTACATATATATACGCTATACTATGTCTTTTAAACTTCACAACAATTCTATAAAGCACCATTGTGGGAGAAACATTTTGGGAGGAATGTGATTAGGGCTCAGAGAGTGGATGTGACTGGATCAGGCCACAGGTAAGTATCACAGGAGGGCTTTGGGCTCTTATCATACACTGCCTTTTTAAGGCTCTTGATAAACATTTCTAATTTGTCCATCTCAGAGTTTCTACCAGTCTTCTGGTTTCAGGCATTTTGTGTCAAAGGCCCTGGCCGGTTTGCTAAGTGGTAGAGCTTTGGCCCGGCATATGGAAGTCCCAGGTTTGATTCCTGGACAGGGGACACAGGAGAAGCGACCATCTGCTTCTCCACTCCCCTCTTTCCTTCCCGCAGCCATGGGTCGAATGCAAAGTTGGCCCGAGGCACTGAGGATGGCTCCATGGCCTTGCCTCAGGTACTAAAATAGTTCAGTTGCCAAGCAATGGAACAACAGCCCAGACAGGCAGAGCAATTGCCTGGTAGGGGCTTGCCAGGTGGATCTGTCGGGGTGCATGGGGGCATCTGTCTCTGCCTCCGGCCTCTCACTTAATAAAAAAAATAAAATAAGAAAAAGTAAGGTCCCTCTGGCTACAGATGGACCACCTTGCCCGCCATTATGCCTGGCCCAGGACTCGTACATGACACGGGGACAGGCAGCATATTTCAAACAGTGTTATCTTCTGCTCTGAGTTTATATCTCTACACAATGGGGACTGTGATCTCTGTTTTCATACTGCTACGTCCCAGCAGTGAGAGAAAAGCTGAACACGTCCTGAATAACAACCATGGGAGAAAGTTAGGGGGGGCGTCATTACAAATGGGGTGACTGTGAGGCACAGAGAAGTTAGGTGACCAGGCAAGTCCACACAGAAAGTCTCTGGCAGAGCTGAGATTAAAATCAGACCTCTCTCTCTGCCTGACCTGTGGTGGCACAGTGGATAAAGCGTCAGCCTGGAATGCTGAGGTTGCCGGTTCAAAACCTTGCACTGGTCTGGTCAAGGCACATATGGGAGTTGATGCTTACTGCTCCTCCCCCCTTTCTCTCTTTGTCTCTCTCTCTCTCTCTCTCTCTCTTTCTCTCTCTCTCTCTCTCTCCTCTCTAAAATGAATAAATAAAAAAATGTTTAAAAAAAAATCAGACCTCTCAACACTGGGTCTGGTGGCACCCCCCTGATACACACTACATCCAGCCACCTGTTCTCATGTACCCCCTTGGGATCCCCAGGCTCTGCTTCCAAGAACAGGTCCCAAGTAACCTTTCTGCCCGGAGTGCTGGTCTTACTTCTGTCGGTTACACTGAGCCTCTCTGTTCAGGTCTCTCCTTGGAGCAAAAGTGCACAAACCCGTTCAGCCCTTACGTGGTCAGACTCTGGGCTGGCCACTTTATATCTATTGGTCACTGGATCCTCGAGATGACTTTGCGAGGGGGAAATTAACATCCCCTGCACTAGGGCTGTCCTACCCAATAGCCAACCCTCCCTTCCCAATTCCTGCTGGGAAACAGACCCAGGCAGGGTGCTCCTTAGGACCACCACTGATTGGTCCAGGAAGACATTTGGCCCACCAACAGCCCACCTATAGGCTGGCCACCTATGACATGATGGGCCCAAGGGGCTCATTTCTGGAGTTTCTTAAAATCCTGATGCCCTCCTACTTTACACCCATCCTTTTCTCAACATGGTATCAGGGCTACCCAGTCTTTGCAACCAAGATTCGAACACAACTCCATGTGCAGATAAGAGAACACAGGCTCTGGGAGGTTTCAGAACCAAGTCACACAAGTAGGAAGTGGCAGAGCTCAGACCCAAACCTGGAACACTCTGATTCCAGAAACCATGATCTTTCTGGGGCTCAACACAAGGTTTACCAGCTCCCCAAAGGGGCTACTGATAGCTGGCTATTCCAGCTCCTCCTCTCCTCTGTTGGTCTAGCCTCCTGGACCAAGCCACACGAAGTTGTTAACTACCCTTCATGGGATGCAAACCACATGACAAAGTACTGAGGTCTTCACCCATTGCACATGGTTTTATCCTTTAAGGTAGGTATCAGCAGCCCAATTTTACAAGTAAATAAACTAGAGTTTAGAGAAGTGAAGTGATTTACCCAAAGTCACAGAGCAAGAGGTAATGATGCCAAGACTTAAGCCCCGGTTGGTCTGCCTAGGGCCTCTGCTCCTCACTTCTACAGAGTAGTCCAGCAGCAAAGGTAGGGACAACAAGCACCTCTTTGCTGTTCCCTGTGCACAACAATGTGCTGTCAGGTGCACACATTCTCTTATGCTGTTCCCAGTTTTCTGGTTCACATTCTACATGCCATTCAGAAACAATTGTAACTACCCCTCCTCCAGGAAGCCCTCCCTAATCTCCTTGCTGATGGCTTTTTCTCCCTTTGCATTTCACAGTTTACTCGCCTGCCTCACATGGTGGGTCATTTCTTTTGTTAACTGGTTCCTGAGCCACAAGAGGACATGCTCTATGCCTTTTTTTTTTTTTTTGAGAACCCAGCATCTGGTACTTTACAGTTTACAGAACACCCTCAAGTCCATTCTCCCTCTCAATCTGTGCTACTGCCCAATCCCATTTTACAGATAAGGAGTCTGAAGCTTCAGGAAAAACAGTGCCTGCCAGGCCCGAGCCACAGTGGACTGACTAAAACTTCCTTTTTTTCTGGACCTGGCTTTGCAAGGCAGATTTCACACAAAGGCTGGCAGTGAGTTACTCCAAATACATATTTACAGCTTTATCAAGTGTTGCGACAGGGCCTGCAGATCCTGCTCCCTGCTGCATACAGCGACCTCATCAAAGCCAGTGGGGTCACACCTGCCCTACTGGGGTCAGGCACTGCTGAATATATTCACATCACCTGAGGGCAGGCAGCATGCTAGTGGCCCACTGGCTCCTGCTCCCAGGGAGGGGCCAGCAGATCCCCATGTGACTGCTGAGCAAACTGGGAGAGGAGTGGGTGGAGGATGTCCCTGGGACTTGGAGCAAGCTGTGGCGAGCCTCCCTCCCTCTCGGGGAGAACCGGAGCGGGGTTCTGAGTGGGCTACAGCCACAGCCCCTCCCAGTCTTTTTGCACTCTCTGTATTAGTCAGGTGGTGGCTTATGCAATGCCAAGCAATCCCCAAACCTCTGCGCCTTCACACAACAAATGTTGATTTCTTGCACATAGAAATAAATTCACTGTGGTCCCCGTGCAGTGAGCCCACGACACAGGCTGCTTTAATCTCGTGGCTCCCATCTCAGTCTGCGGCCGCCTGAATGGTCACCGTGGTAGAGGAGGGAGAAACCAGGGAACTGTGCTGGAATCATATGCTGTCACCACCTGAAAGTGGTGTATGCCTCTTCCACTTGTATTTCATAAGCCAGAAATGTTCCACGGTCCTGACAGGTGCAGGAGAGCTGCAGAGTCTGGTGTGTGTTAAGGGAGAAAGGGTGTCTGGACACCAGTAATGTCCATTACCCTCTTCATCGGCACCCAAACATGGGGCTCTCTCCATCTCCCCTCTGCTGACTTACAGATACTCACTTAGAAGTTCTGGTCAAGATGGCAGCCTAACTGAATGCAGCGCTCAGAACCTCCCCCAGCTCCATTGAAAGTACAACCAAATTACAGACCCATCATTCAGAACACCTGAAATCTAGTGGAACAGAAGTCCTACAACTAAGGATATGGAGAAGCAGCCACATCGAGAGGCGTAGGACACGCAAGGGCACAGAAAGGGCTGGTCCCACACCCACGTGTGGTGGATAAAAACTGGGAGGGAGTCTTGGCTTCAGAGGTCCCCCCGAGGAACGAGGAGTCCCAGCCCCACACCAGGGCCCCAGCCCGGAGTTCCAGTGCCAGGAAGAGAAGTCCCCATAACTTGTGGCTGTAAGACCCAGCAGGGATTGTGGCTGAGAGACACGGAGGACTGCTGGGGTCCAGGCAGTCGCTCTTGCAGGGCATGCACTTAACTCCCACTCACTCACTCTGGGCTCCAGCGCTGGGACAGTGGTTTAAAAGGCACCAGAGAGGTCCAGGGAGGAATTGCATTGTCTGGCTTCAGGACGAGGGCTGGAGGGCAGCTTTCTCCTGGACAGAAGTGCTAGCAGAGGCCATTGTTCCTTTGCTGAGCCCACCCCTGCCAGAGCCTGCACGTGGGCACCATACCTGAGTCTCCATCAGCCTGGCTCACACTGTTGGCCCCGCCCTGATGACTTTCTGAGACCCCACCCACACAACTTGCAGGCACACCCAAGCTAGTTTGGTCCAGTGGCTTTTTCATACAATTGGACTGCCCTGGCTCGTGCTTTGGACTTTCCTACAATCTCTCAAACAAGCAGCACCTGGTCTCAGCATGCCCCACGCCTCTTGCTAAGTGGCTCCAGGCCTGGCAGTAACAGCAGCCGGCCTTGGTTTGTAGCTTGACTTCTCCTGGGCACCGCCAAGCCTAGCACAAGTAGCAGCCATATGCAGATAGCTCTGTAGCTCATGCTGGGTAGCCCAGGGCAGGACACAGATAGTGGCTAACCTTGACCTTCATCTCCCGGGAGGTCTTAGAGCCATCACACTTAGTGGACAATTTCAGACCATGCTGGAGCTCCACCCAACCACCTCCATGAAGCTAGTCCTACTTAATGGCTCCTCCACAGCAGCTCCTCCACTCTAGTCAGAGCTGGTCCTCACAGCTGATTGGCCTGGAGGCCAGTCCTTCCCAGTGATGTACCAATAGCAATCAAGACTCAACTGCAGTAGTAGGGTGAAAGCCCACACAGTGGTTGCACCTGATGCACCTGGTTCAGGTGACTAGGGAGCTAAGCCACCGGGCCCTACAGGACACCTACTACATAAGTTTGTTCTACCAACTGTGGGAAACCTAGCAGTTCTACATAATACATAGAAACAAACACAGGGAAGCAGCCAAAAAGACAAAGAAACAGGTTCCAAATGAAAGAACAGGAGAAATCTCCAGAAAAAGAACTAAAGGAAATGGAGGCACAAAAACTACTAGATACAGAGTTCAAGCCAATGGCTGTAAGGATGCTCAAGGAACTTAGTGAGAGCATCAACTGCCCACAAAAGGACATGGAAACCATAAAAACAACAACAACAACAACAAAAAACCAGAAATGAAGAATATACTAAGTGAAATGAAGGAGACATCACAGGGAATCAACAATGGAGTAGGTGAAGCAGAGGATCAAAACAGTGATTTGTAAGATAAGGAAAGAAAAACTATCCAATCAAAACAGAAAAAGAAAAAAGAATCTAAAACAGTGATGATAGTATAAGATACCTGTGGGACAACTTGAAGGGTACCAACATTCATATCACAGGGGTGCTGAAAGGAAAAGAGAGGGAGCAAGGAATTGAAAGCCTGTTTGAAAAATGAAAAATGATGACAGAAAGCTTTCCTAATCTGGTGAAGTAAGGAGACACACAAGTCCAGGAAGTACAGAGATCCCAAACAAGATGAACCCACAGAGGCCCATAACAAGACATTATAATTAAAATGCCAAAGGTTAAAGACAGAATCTTAAAAACATCGAGGGAAAAGCTCTTAGTTACTAAAGGAGGCCCCATGAGTCTATCAGTTGACTTCTCAACAGAAATTTTGCAGGCCAAAAGGGATTGCATGAAATATTGGAAGTAATTAAAAGTAAGGACCTACATCCAAGATTACTTTACCCAACAAAGCTATCATTTAGAATCAAAGGACAGATAAAGAGCGTCCCTGACAAGAAAAAGCTAAAGGAGTTCATCACCCCAAAATCAGTATCGTAAGAAATGTTAAAGGGTCTTCTTTAAGAATAATAATAATAAGGCCCTGGCCAGTTGGCTCAGCGGTAGAGTGTCAGCCTAGTGTGTGGAAGTCTTTGGTTCAATTCCTGGCCAGGGCACACAGGAGAAGTGCCCAGCTGCTTCTCCACCCTTCCCCCTCCCCTTTCTCTCTTTTTCTTCCCCTCCCGCAGCCAAGGCTCCATTGGAGCAAAGTTGGCCCAGGCACTGAGGATGGCTCTATGGCCTCAGCCTCAAGCGCTAGAATGGCTCTGGTCGCATAGAAGCAATGGCCCAGGTGGGCAGAGCATTGCCCCCTGGTGGGCATGCCAGGTGGATCTCGGTCGGGCGCATGCGGGAGTCTGTCTGCCTCCCCACTTCTCACTTCAGAAAAATACAAATAATAATAATAAGATCAAAAATATGAATAATGAAATGGCAATAAATACATACCTATCAACAATTACAAAGACATACAGTGATTGAATGAATAATAAAACATATATCGTCTATAAGAGACTCACCTCAGATCAAAAGCACACACAGCCTGAAAGTAAAGGGATGGAAAAAGATATTTCATGAAAATGGAAACAAAAACAACAACAAAGCAGCTGGGATAGCAATACTTATACCACACAAAATAGACTCTAAAACAAAGGCTATAACAAGAGACAAAGAAGGATCCAGCAACTCTATGTCTGGATATTTATCTGAAGAAACCCAAAACACTAAATCAAAAAGACACATACATACATCTGTTTATTGCAGCCTTATTTACAATGGCCAACATATGGATGCAGCCTGGGCGCCCATCAATAGATGAATGGATAAAGAAGATGTGGGGCATATACACAATGGGATATGATTCAGCCACAAAAAGAACAAAATCTTGCCATCTGCAACAATGTGGATGAACCCAGAAGGTATTATGCTGAGGGAAATAAGTCAGACAGAAGAAGACAAAAGCCATATGATTTCACTTATATGTGGAATCTAAAAAACATGGTAAACAAACAAGCAGAACAAAAACAGTCTCAAAGGTACAGAGAATATTTTGACAGTTACCAAGTGGGAGTGGGGTTGAAGGGATGGGTAGAAAAGGTAAAGGAATTTAGAAATACAAATTGGTAGCTAGAGAACAGTCATGGGCATGCAAAGTACAGCCTAGGGAATATAATCAATGGTATAATTACTTTATATGGGGTCAGGTGGGTACTAGATTTATTGGGGTGAAAACTTTGTAAGTTATATAAATGTCTAATCATAGGGTTATACACCTGAAACTAATATAATATTGTATATCAACTGTAATTTAAAAATAAAAAAATTTTTAAAAGATACTCATTTAGGGAAGTGTGTTAGTCAGCAATTGCTGCACTAATGCTGCATAACAAACCATTCCAGAACTCAGTGGTTTACAACAAGCATTTCTTTTTTATGCCCATGCATCTCTTTGACTGGCTTGGCTGTGCCCCAGGTTGCAGGTTGGCCTAGCTTGGCTGCAGGCATTGGGTTAGATTCATTCTGTCCCTTGGATCAGCAGCTGTTCTGGGTGTATTCTTCTTATGGAGAGTAAGAGGAGCACAGGAGGCCAAGTCAAATAAATCATGTTAGCACTTTTAAAACCCCCGCACACATCACATTTGCTAACATTCCATCGGCCAAAGCACATCATGCAGCCAAGCCCAAAGTCAAGGTATGGGGAGATGCCCTCTGCCCACCACAAAGCCATGGCAGGCATGAGGATGTGTAATTATATTAAAGAAGGAAGTAAAGATTAGGAAACAGTGATCCAATCAGTCATGAGAGGTCTTTGGGGAAAACACAGGACTTCGAGTCCCCCAGACAGTGGCTTAAATCCAAGCCTCACCTCTCTATCCCTCTGAGCTCCGGCAGCCACGTGACAGTTGAATTCCCACCACATGTCAAGCACCAGGAGAAATGTGTTACACCCACCATTAGCTTTTCATCTCTTGTAGGCTGACTTCTTAGCACTTACACAATAGTATGAATTAGCATGTGGAGTAGATCCCCACAGGAGAATAGATTCGATTCTGGAGCTGGGAAGCCAGGAATTTACCAGGGCAGAAAGAAAGAAAAGAAAAAAAAAATCCCAAGGTCAAAGTCACCAACTTTACAGACCCTGTGAGTGCTGCCCTGGGGGCTTTGGAAGGAGTAAGAGTTCAGAAGTCTGCATTGCCACAGAGATCTCTTCTCACTCTTACAGTCCTTCATTTAGAAAATACTGATTGAATGCCAGCTCTTCACTAGGCTCTAAGGATGGAGAAACTGAGGCACAGAGATTTTTCCCCTGTTCTCATAATGAACTTATAGCCTGTATTAGTATACTCCAGAGAAACAGAGCCAATAAGATATAGATAGATGGATGATAGGTAGGTAGATAGATAGATAGATAGATAGATAGATAGATAGATAGATAGATAGATATAGAGAATTGGCACATGTGAGTGTAGAGATGGAGACTGGGACACCCCATGATCTGCAATCAGTAAGCTGGAGTCCCAAGAGAGTCAACAGTATAAGTTCCATTCTGAAAACCAGCAGTTCAAGACCCAGAAAGAGATAACCTTTCAATTCAAGTCTGAAGGCAGGAAGAAACTCACGTCCCAGCTCAGCAGTCTGGCAAGAGGAGCTCCTGCTTACTCGAGGAGGGTCAGCCATTGTGTTCTAGTCAGGCCTTCCGCCAACTGGACAAGACCCACCGTATTAGGGAGGGCAATCTGCCTTACTCGGCCTACCAACCTTTATGTTACACACAGGCAGAAACACCTTTGTAGATACACACAGATAATGTTTGACCAACTATCTGGGCACCCCATGGCCCAGGCTGACTGGCACATTAAAATGAACCGTACACAGCTGAACGAGTGGGGCAGAAACTGAAGATGTAATACGAATGGAGTTAGGGGAAGAGAGCAGGAGCTCAAGGTTCCATGAGGACTCACAGCAAGGGGCCCCTGCCCAGCGTGGGAAAACTTTGTGTCTGAATGGCGGAAGGAGAGGCAGAGGCTCTGAGTGGGGCTTCCAGTGTCCATGAGCTGGTAAAGGCGGCACTTTTGGGGCAGGAGAATGGTCTCTCTGCCCCAAACTACATGGTGGCGATCAAGGCCATCAACTCATAGCGCTTGGAGAGGATGGCAGCAATCCTAAAAGTTCCCACCAAAGTCAAAATTGTTAGAGGTCGTGTAATTTGACTTAATATGGCCCGATCTATTAAAGGGTCACTGAAATCCCATAGCAGTAGGTCACCTAAGGAAGGGTCCTAGCATGAGGTTTTGCTAGTTGTTGGCTTAATTTTTTTTTTAATATTGCCAGATTTCTTTTAATCTTTTTTTAAAAAATTAATTCATGACCTGGTCAAAGAGCTTGGTTGGTTAGAGTATTATTCTGATATACAAAGGTTGTGGGTTCGATCCCCAGTCAGGACACATACAGGAACAGATGGATGCTTCTGTCTGTCTCTCCCTTTCTCTCTCTCTAAAATCAATATATAATATTTTTAAAAAATAACTAAATTGATCCTCACCAAAATTTTTTAAGAGGAGTATTACTATTTTTATTTTCTTTTAATAGATTAGACATGGGAGAGTTAAATAACTTGCCAAGTCCACATAACCAGGCAGCTGACCCCAGGTCTATGCTTTAACATCAAGGTGGTATCTCAGCTGGATTTAGCCAAGCAGAGTTTCAATGTTTCTAAACAAATGAAAGACTTATGTCCTCCAGAGGATCTACTTTTGGGGACCTTCTGAATCAGACTGAATTAATCAGCTACTTTTTTCTTTTCTTTTTTCTTTTTTAGAGAAGAAGAGAGAGACAGAGAGAAGAGGACAGACGGACAGACAGACAGGGGAAGAGAGAAATGAGAAACATTAACTCATAGCTGTAGCACTTTAGTTGTCCATTGATTGCTTTCTCATATGTGCCGTGACGGGGGTGCTCCAGCTGAGCCAGTGACCCCTTGTTGGGTGTAAGCTAGAGGACTTGGGCTTCAAGCCAGCTACCGTTGGGCTCAAGCAGCAACCATGGGGTCATGTTAATGATCCCATGCTCAAGCTAGCGACCTGGCATTCAAGCTGGTGAACCTACGCTCAAGCTGGAGACCACAGGGTTTCAAACCTGGGACCTCAGCATCCCAAGTCAATACTCTATCCACTGTGTCACTGCCTGGTCAGTCCAGCTACTCATTTCTTTATGTGGTCAGCTCAGAACTAGACACATAAACGTAAAAGGAGATCTCTGCCTACAAGAACTTCCCAGATACCTGAACTCTCACACCTCCGGGTTCCTTCCTTTGGCTAAAGGACTCTTTCCTGAGAAAGAGCCATTTTAATTGGAGAGTGTTCTTTGCCTAACTAGCTACACTGAGAGGACCCCAAATCACAGGCTTCGTCTTGGCTCCATTCTGCTTTCGATCACTTACTGTAGTTTTTATACAGTAATGGACCTGAGGTCATCTTGGTTAAGGGTAAACCAATATTTGCTCTTGATTTTGAAAAAGGGAGGGGATTCAACCTGGCAGTCCCAGCCATGCTTGGCAGAGGTTATGAGAAGGTGACTTTTCCATTAAAAGCCCAGCTCATGTTTTATGTATTTCTAAAAAGCCACAGTTTGAACTTAATTTCTCCTCCCTTTAAGACAAGAACCCAAAGTTAGTATTTAAAATGTCACATGCAGCCAGAGGCCTCAGTGGGTCATGGAGGGCTAGACAATTTATAGTAGGAAATAATAAAATTGATGCTGAATGACTTCAAGACTCAAAGAGCTGCCCAATAGGTGAAGAAGAGAAAATGTAAAACGAAACCACGAATAAATCTTAGGAAAGCAGATAGCAGAATTTTAAATAAAGGAAGCTGATAAATAGGTTGAGTTTAAACTTTAAGTCCACATTATGAGGGTTAGTGAAAGGAAGTGACCCTTCGGTTGGCAGTCGATTGGGGAGGGCCATCATGTGCATGGAGTTGGTCCTGCACAAGGTCACCTTATTTACCAACAGGACAACAAGGCCCTTGGACACAGAGCTAGCAGTGGCAAAGCTGAGATTTGAACCTGAGTCTGCCAGGATACTTGTGAATGACTTAAAACAGTGCCAGGCACACAGAAAGTACAGGGGGTTCTTGGGTTATGACACAGTTCGGTTCCTACGACAGTGACATAACCTGAATTTTGGTGTAAGTTAAAACACACCCTAGCCCAAGTCACTTACCTATACTAACACAGTTGTAAAATCATAATCTAGGACATAAAAGCACAACTAAGCCACAGAAAAGGGAAAAGGACATAAATATACTGTACAGTACATTAGTAAAAAAAAAAATGACAAAACCTGAGTGTAAAAAAAATTCTTTACCTTTATTCCTGTGGTTTTTATGGTTTAAAATGTCATATGTTGAGACTGTCGTAACCCAAGGACCCCCTGCACTGTATCCACACTGGCTGTTATTATTATTATTATTACTATTATTATCAATGATTATTTCAGTGCCTTAAGACATAAGCTTAAGGGTCTCATAGCAGGATCCCTTCAAAGACTTTTTGTGGTTGTCATCCCAAAGTTACCTCCGTTATTCTGAAAACTCAAATTGATTTGTTGCCAAAAGTGAATAAATGAAGAAACTGTTAACCATCCCTGACTAAGCCCCTCACCCACTGCTATCCCAAAACACGATGTGTAGAAATAGCCTTTTATTACCCACTTTGTCTCGCAATGGCTTTCATTACTTGACCAACATATGTGCGCGCCTCTCCATATTGCTGCCCAGAGCCTCGCTCGTTGTTAGCAATGGTTGCCAGCAATCCCCTGCACAGCTGGACTGCAGATTATTGAACCATTGCCTTGTCTTGTTGGACACTGGTTCTTTTTCATTTTTCACTATTGAAAAATACAATGAGCATGCTTGCATGGTATCTTTGTGCAGGGTTGCTTGTATTTCTGCAGGATAGATTCCTACAAGTGGGATCACTAAGTCAAAGGGCAGAAACATTAAAATTCTGATAATGAATGCCAGTTGCCCTTCCCAAAAATTCTGTTTATTCTTTTACCAACAACATGTGAGATCTCCCATTTCCCCTCCCATCCTTCCCAATACAGGCAAGATCAGTCTTATTATTGTTACCAAATAGATGAAAAATGTGTCTATTATTTCATTTGTATTTATTTATTAATAAAGAGCATCTTTATATATTTTTATATATTTATTTAATTTGTTTATTTATAGATTTGTTTATATAAATCTATATTTATCTGTACTTCTTCTTTTGAAAATTACCTGTTCATATCATTGGCCCATTTTTATTGGGCAGTTGTCCTTATTAATTTGTAAGCATAGTTCATGTCTTGTGATTATTAACCTCTGGCTTGTTGTATGGGTTGAAAATATTTTCTCCTAGCATGTCATGTGTCTTTTATCTTTGTGTATTATTCATTTTGCCAAACAGACTTTAAAGTTTTGAGGACAGCCAATGTGTCAATCTTTTGGGGGAACTTCTGGGATCTTTATCATGTTTTGAGAAGTCTTCTCCACCTCAGAATTATGAAAGCATTTTCCTCTGTGACAATTTTGTATTTTGTCCTTTACATTTATGTGTTTAATCTACCTGAAATTTATTATTGTTTTTGACATAAGGAGAGATCTGTTTTTATTCCCAAAGTATAGCCAGTTGACCCAGCCCAATTATTGAAAATTCACCCTTTCCTCACCGATCTGAAAATTGCACTTTTATGATATACTAAATTCCTACAGATCCCTGAGTCTGTTTTTAGACCCCCTTATCCAGGGGTTCTCAAACTTTGTTGCATGTTAGAATCACCTGAGGAGCTTTTAGAAATTCTCATACCTAGGCCACACCCCAGACTAATTAAATCAGAATCTCTAGGTATGTGACCAAGGTAACAGTAGTTTTTTCTTTTCTTTTTTTAAAATAATTTATTTTTTAATTACAGTTGTCATACTATATTATGTTAGCTTCAGGTGTACAACTCATTGATTAGACGTTATATAACTTACTAAGTGATCATCCTGATCAGTCTTATACCCACCTGACACCATGCATAGTTACTAGACCAACATTGACTATTTTCACTATGCAGTACTTTGCATTCCCATGACTATTCTGTAACAACCAATTTGAACTTCTTAATTCTTAACTCACCAAGTTTGAGAACTAGCACTCGTATGCAATGGTTCTCTAACTTTGGGGTCCATCAACACCGCCCAGGAATGTGGTTAACCTGCAGAGGCCTAGGCCCTCCTCTCTTTGTGAGCCTGGACCTCTGTCTTCTCCAGTATCCCTCTGGGTCGTTCTGACCCAGCAATGTCTGGGAAACACTGTTCTAATAGGCTGGAGGCCTCCAGAGAATCACAATTCAACAGGCAACCCAATAGCCCGCCAGCAACCAAACTCCCCAGGTAGTTGGAGGTGGGGCCCAGCCTGAATGGCCTGCATGGGACTTTCCTTCCCCAGAAGCTCAAGGAAGGTCTCTTGCTGCACCACCTGCTTAGGGAGCCCCAAACGCTTCTGCAGCTTATGGAGGCCCAGGTCTTGGCTGGCGGCAGGTTGAGAATCCTGGCAAAGTTGGAACTAAGAACAGCAACTCATGCGATGATGGATTTTTGCACTGCTTATCATTTCTCCCCATGACCAAACCTAATTATTACCATCCTTCAAATTAATTCCTTCTGAGATTGATCGATTTGGCCTTGAAGACTGAGCACTTCTCTGAATTGTTCCTTGATCTCACACACACCAAGGCATAGAACATAGGGCCGCTCCATTTTGCTTTGCTTTGTTTTGTTTGTTTAAGCATCTACACTCTCAAAGCAATGCTTTTTCATACTTTTCTACACAAATCACCCACTTTAGTTCTGCACAGCCCACCTTTCCCCTCCCCAGCCTTTCACTGCCTAGCAGAATCCTGGTCCTCCTCCATCTCAACCTGGGCTGCACATTTGAACCTCCCAGGGAGCTTTTTAAAAATCCTGAGCCTAATCCACACCCCAGGCTATTAAGCCAGCAGCTCCAGGGGCGAGGCATGGGATCCAAGTTCAAAAACTCCACAGGCGACTCAACTGGGTGGGCAGGGGTGGGAGCCCTCAATTCTATGCCATGCTTCGGCGCTGTGAGGTGAGCTCTAATTTCATCTGCTCATACCCTAACATGCACACATACCACTATTATTTTTTTCTAAATGAAAATGTTACCTTTATTTGTTCAGCTTGGAGTCGATAATATATGCAAAATTTTAAAAGTACAAAAGAGTAGAGAGAAAATTCTTCCTCCCATCTGGCCGTCCCCTAGCTCCCCTCCCAAGAGGGAAATGCCTTTATCCTCTGCTCTGAGGGAATGGCTGAGTCCGTGGGTCACACAGGCCTGGGTTTGAATACTGCTTCTGCCATTGACTTCCTATATGACTTTGGGTTAGCCATCTTAAATCTCCATCCTCTGTCTGCTTATCTGCAAAGTGGAGATAGTAACACCTGCCTCTTGGGGTTGTCAAGGAGAATTAAAGGGTTGTTTTGGTTCTCTATTGCAGCCTAGCAAATGACCCCAAAACTTAGAAGCTAATAAAAAAAAACAAACAACATTTTTTTTTGCTCTTAATTCAATGGGTCAGGAATTCAGATCCGGGTGGTCTGGTCCATGAAGTCTTACCCCCTAGGATAAGCCTCCTGGCCAGTGGCTGGGCTGAACTCGGTCCAAGACAGCTTCGCTCACATGACTGACACACTGGGGCCCCTCTCCAGGGTCTCTCCCCTCATCACTAGCTTGGGCTTCCTCACAGCATGGCCTCTGGTGGTTGGACCTAGAGCGCCATCATGAAGAGTGCAAAGCAGGAAAGTGAATATGCTGCCCATCGCTGAATGCCCAATATCCGAAGTTACATGGTCAAAACAGCTTCAAGGGGAGGAGAAGTACACACCAATTCTTGGTGGGTAAGTGGTATGGTCACATTGGAGCACATGGGATGGGATATTGTTGCAGCGTCTTTTGAAACACAATCCACCACAAGAGGGGTGAACACAAAGTACCCAAAAGAGGGCAGGTGTCCAGCAAATGTTAGTTCCCATCCATTTTCTTAGTACACAGTTCTTTTGCCTGTTATTATAGTTCATTATTTAAATATGCCTTCTTAGTTCAATCCTCCATGTCTGGCCAAGAGCCTGGCACAGAATAAATGACCAGTGAATGTTTCTATGAAATCTCAGAGTTGGCCATGAGGCCTTCCTTCACCTAGTCCTGTGAGGGCCAAGGGGGTGGATTCCTATAATATCCGGTCATGAGATTCCCCCTCCCTGATCTCCATCACCATCTCTCCTCTTACATGCCGGTCACTTGTATGCTAGGTTCGCAACCCAAAATGTCCTCCTTCTTGGCACTGGCGAGTTGCTTGGTTGATTTGAGTGTGATGCTAATACACCAGTGTTGCAGGTTCGATCCCTGCTCAGGGCACATACAAGAATCAACCAATGAATGCATAAATAAATGGAACAACAAACTGATCTCTCTCTCTTTCCCTTCCTCTCTAATATCAATAAATTTTTTAAAAATGTTATCCTTCTCTCTTGTCATCACAGTGTCTTCCTGTCCAAATTCTCCAAATTTGCTACCATGAAACAACTTAAATACCACCTGTCCCTAAAGCCTTCCTGAGTCTCCTAAGCAGAAGGACAAAGCACATATGTTTAAGCACCTACTACATCGTGGGCACTTTGCAGGCACTCTGTGTGAGCAGGACGGGTACAGGTGAGGGGTGGAGATGAGTGAGGACTAGAGAGCAGCAGGAACAGAGGCAGAAGAGGGGAGAGAAGCTTGCCAGGGGCTCCTTCCTGGAAAGACCGGAGTGAGGGAGAAGGGAGTTGGTGACTAGACCGAGCAAGGTCTCAAACGCTCTGTAGTGAATTGGAGCTTCATTCTCCAGGCAAAGGGAGCCATTGCAGGCGTTTTCAGGAGAGGAGTGACAGTTGTGTAGGCACCGGAGGAACAGAGACCAAAGACATGAAGTTTCCTTATGTACCATCTTGGAACTCATAATCCTGAAATTGGACAGTCAGAGCAAGGCTACCCATGCCAAATCCCCCTCCCAGGTGGACAGGGAGACTGAGGCCTGGGAGGGGAAGGCGATGGCCCGCAGTTGCGGCCACCAGCCTGGGCCATGCAGCTGGATTCCAGGGAATGTCTGCGAGGTGTGTCTGACATTGAGAAATATCCTAGCTAGTGGCAAAGGGGGTGGTGATTGATGGGTCTGATGAATGCAGCCCTATTATTATTGAAATTTATACGCATTCTACTGACCTCTTATTTAATATTCACAGCTCTGGTTTTTCAACTAGAAACCTGGGAGTCTAGCCCCTGGACTGACAAAGCTAAAATCTGCGGGCACTTTCCAAGAAGCAAAATCTGAACATAAAACCCCCATTTGGAAACTGCCCTTGGCCTCTGGTTTTTATGTGACCTGGGCAAGGTGGCTACTAAATCTGAGCCATGTTCTGGATGAACCAGGTCACAGACAAGGTGACCCAGTCCGGACCCTCACATCGTAGTGCAGGTGCTGGATCCCCCAACTCTTCATTTACGCATTCACTATGAAGAGATTCTTTTGAATGCCTATTGTTTGCCAGGTGCTGCAGAGGGTGCTTAAGGATAGAGCAAAATCATGACAGACAAGAACCCTGCTCTCCTGTGCCTTATCGTCCCATGGAGCAGACAAACTATAAAAGAAATAAACAGGCTCTGGCCGATTAGCTCAGTTGGTTAAGAGAGTCATCCTGAAGCAACAAGTTTACAGGTTCCATCCCCGGTCAGGGCACAGATGAGAAGTAACCAAAAATATGCATGACTGAGTGGAACAATAATAAATGAATGCTTTGCTTCTGCCTCCTCTTCTCTCCCTTCCTCTCTCTGTCTCTCTAAAGAAAAAGGAAAAAAAATCAATAAAAATTAAGTGCTGGCTAGACAGCTTGGTTGGTTGGAGCATTGTCCCAGAGTGTGAAGGTTGCCAGTTCCATTACCCAGTCAGGGCACATACTGGGCAACTCTATGCTCCTGTCTCTCTCTCTTCTAGCCTCTCTCTAAAAAAAAAAAGAAAGAAAAGAAGAGCCCTGGCTGGTTAGCTCAGCGGTAGAGCATTGGCTTAGCATGTGGAAGTCCCGGGTTTGATTCCAGGCCAGGGCACACAGAAAAAGCACCCATCTGCTTCTCCACCCTTTCCCCTCTCCTTTCTCTCTTACTCTCTCTCTCTCCCCCTCCCACAGCCAAGGGTCCATTGGAGCAAAGTTGGCCCGGGCACTGAGGATGGTTCATGGCCTCTGCCTCAGGTGCTAGAATGGCTCTGGTTGCAGCGGAGCAACGCCCCGGATGGGCCGAGCATCTCCCCCTAGTGGGCAAGCCAGGTGGATCCCGTTGAGGTGCATGCAGGAGTCTGTCTGCCTCCCCAGCCCCCCGCTTCTCACTTGAGAAAAATAAAATTAAAAAAAATAAGAAACTAATAAACAAAGCAAAATAAAAATAAATACAGCCTGTGATGTGTGCCATGAAGGACACAGCAGGACAGGCCAAGCCCTGGGGTAGGTCTTTATGTCCCCTTTGATAGAGTTGATCCACTCACTTTAACAAAGTGAGTATAATATATTTTATCTGCCCAACACTAGGAAACTCGGATAAGTCAGCAGCTTTGTGAGCACTGAATGTGTGGGTTTTGGATCCCAGTGTGTGTTTTTATTTGCCCCCGGGTGCAAGCTAGGATTAAAGATAATGGCCCACCAGTTCTTGGCTCCATTGTTTCATTACCGACTGTCCGAATCTAATGCGAACCTGCATGGGCCAGGCAGCCGTGGTGGTGGCCCTGGCTACTGGCTTTACAGGATGCAATGATGTTGAGCATCTTTTAACGTGCTTATTGACATTCGTATATCTTCTTTAGGGATATTAGCTATTTGTTGGGCAGATAAAATATGTTATGCTCTGTTGGGCAGATAAAATATAATATGCTCACTTTGTTAAAGATGGCGCTGCCCACATGGAAGCCCGTCACCCAGGTGATATTTTTTGCCCTTATGCTTGGGATTGGTGTAGGGGAAAGGCTATAATGTAAGCAGGCCAGGTTGTTATAGCCTAAGGCTTGGTTTTAAGTGTAAGCTTTTCCCCACACCCTTGACTGATTGGATAATGTAGGGTGGTGCACTCTCCTGAGGAATCCCATTATACAGAGATTTCCTTGTTTGTATAATTGGATTAAAGGTTTTGATTCTACAGTATAAAGTGGGAGAGACCAGTAGCTTGAGCTCTCTCGGTTCCTGCTATTGCCATTGCAGGGGCCTCCCTGATCCCTTGACCTCCATGGGAAAAGCTGGTTTTCTGCTTCTCCCTTGTCTTCTCTTGTGGCTTGCCTGTATTGGTGAGACACCAATAAACAGAATGGCCTACCATTCTCCGACTCTGCCATTTCTTCACCGTCAGCCCGAATCCAATGGGAACCTGCATGTGAATGGCCACGATGGCGGCTCCTGGCCTTACATGCTCACTTTGTTAAAGATGGCACTGCCCACATGGAAGCCCGTCACCCAGGTGATATTATTTGCCCTTATGCTTGGGATTGGTGTAGGGGAAAGGCTATAATGTAAGCAGGCCAGGTTGTTATAGCCTAAGGCTTGGTTTTAAGTGTAAGCTTTTCCCCACACCCTTGACTGATTGGATGATGTAGGGTGGTGCACTCTCCTGAGGAATCCCATTATACAGAGACTTCCTTGTTTGTATAATTGGATTAAAGGTTTTGATTCTACGGTATAAAGTGGGAGAGACCAGTAGCTTGATCTCTCTCTTGGTTCCTGAGGTTAGTATTAGAAGAGAGGAGAGCAGATTAAGGCCACATGGAGGAGAGGAGGCAGCCAAGATGGTGGAATGCTGAGGAAGAAGCCAGTTTGTGCAGAGTTTGTGTAGAGAAGAGATGGGAAACAAAGGTGAATAAGTCTGGTGAGCTAGCAACCTTTTGATTCTAGGAAACTCGGATAAGTCAGTAGCTTTGTGAGCACTGAACGTGTGGGTTTTGGAGCCCAGTGTGTGTTTTTGCTTGCCCGCCGGGTGCAAGCTAGAATTAAAGCTGATGGCTCACCAGTTCTTGGCTCCGTTGTTTCATTACCGACTGTTCGAATCCAATGCGAACCTGCACGGGTCAGGCGGCTGTGATGGTGGCCTTGACTACTGGCTTTACAATTACCGACTGTCCAAATCTAATGAGAACCTGCACGGGTCAGGTGGCTGTGATTCTGACCCCGGCTACTGGCTTTACACTATTCAAATCCTTAGCCCATTTTCTACAATCATTTGTCTTTTTGTTGTTAAGTTGTAAGAGATTTTATGTATTTCTGAATACTGAGCCCTTATCAAATATATGATTTGCAAATACTTCCTCCCATTCTATGAGTTGTCTTTGCACTTTCTTGACATTATCCTTTGTAACATAAAATTTTTAATTTTGATATAATTTAATTTATCTTTTTCTTTTGTTATTTGTGTTGTTGGTGTCATCTTTAAGAAAGGATTACATGGCCCAGGGTCCCAAAAATTTATTCTTATGTTTTTCTTCTGAATGTTTTAGTTTTAGCTCTTACATGTAGGTTTATGATCCAATTTGAACATTCAACTTAATGAGCAGCTATTATGTGCCAGCCACTGATCAAGGGTTGGATACACGTCAGCACATCAGTGAGCAAAGCAGACAACCTCTCTGCCCTTGAAGAGCTGAACTCCAGTGAAAGTAAAAGAGAAGCATCAAGAAGACAAACAGGATAACTTGAGCTGGGGTTGAGCCATTGTTCGGCAGATAAAATATATTATGCTCACTTTGTTAAAGATGGCGCTGCCCACGTGGAAGCCCGTCACCCAGGTGATATTTTTTGCCCTTATGCTTGGGATGGGTGTGGGGGAAAGGCTGTAATGAAAGCAGGCTGGGTCATTATAGCCTAAGACTTAGTTTAAGAGTAAGTTCTTCCCCACACCCTTGACTGATTGGATGATGTAGGGTGGTGCACTCTCCTGAGGAATCCCATTATGCCTCAGATGGGTGACTTTGTATTAGAGACTTCCTTGTCTGTAGATTAAGGGTTTGGATTTCTACAGTACAAAGTGGGACAAACCAGTAGCTTGCGCTCTTGGTTCCTGGGTTCCTGGGATTAGTATAGAGAGTAGAGCAGAGTAAGGTCACATGGAGGCCAGGAGAAGCAGCCAAGATGGCAGAGTGCTGAGGGAGAAGCCAGTTTGTGCAGAGTTTGTGCTGGAGAAGGAGATGGGAAACAGAGGTGAATAAGTCTGGTGAGCTAGAAACCTTTTGATTCTAGGAAACTCGGATAAGTCAGTAGCTTTGTGAGCACTGAATGTGTGGGTTTTGGAGCCCAGTGTGTGTTTTTGCTTGCCCGCCGGGTGCAAGCTAGAATTAAAGCTGATGGCTCACCAGTTCGTGGCTCCTGTGTTTCATTACCGACTGTTCGAATCTAATGCGAACCTGCACGGGTTAGGCTGCTGTGATGGTGACCCCGGCTACTGGCTTTACAGCCATCAATAATGAAACTGCTAGCATATTCAGGAAATGCAACTCTGAGCAGGTACCAGGGGCTGCTGCGGGGGTGGGAGGTGGGGTCACAGGGGCTGGTGAAAGGGACCTGCTAACTCTTACTTGTTTATAAGTAATAGGGTAAGGTCTGGGGAGGTAAGGTGTCCCACAGCAAAAGAGCAAACCCACTCAAACAAAGTTTCCAGTTCCTAGGACTGACTTCTATCTCTCGCCTGGGGTTGGCATCCAGGCTGTCTCTGGAGAAACGACATGGCAAGGATTGTGTTTCTATGCCAGCAGGAGCCATAGAACATGCTCTCCTAGTAGCTGAGCAGTGTCTTACGCACAAAAACCCTCTTAGGATTAGATAATCCACGTGATGAATTTTATGGGCAATCCCCTCAGTGTGAATGGTTCCGCTTTTAAAGGGGCTATTTCTGCCTTCGGTTTTGATAAGATGGTATCTCAGTTAATCCATTTCTCTGTTGAGTGCTGCTCAAACTTCTCCCTTAATCTTCATTATCTCCGACCACATGTATTCCCTGGGACTTTACTGGGCCAGATTCACCTCAAGGGGATCCGTGCAGTTCTAAGAAAAGGAGATAAAATTCAGAGCAACTCAGAGTTTTGCCTGTCTGGGGCCTGATTGGCCGTCACTCACTGGAAGTTTCACCATCTGGACTCTCAGGCTCCCAGGTCATAGGAAAATCCCTTCGCTGGACACATCTTCCCTCTGGAAGGTCTGTGGCTACTTTGTGGGACCCTCCTGGCAATGGGAAAAAACTAAATAGTAGTCTGTTATCGGAGCTCTTGTTCCAGGAACCAGCATTTCAGACTTTTAACAGTAATTAGAGCAGTCTCGGTCCAAGACCACAGACAGGGTTCATCTTGCAGGTCCCGTGAGCCCCGCCATGGCTGGGCAGACTCTCCCTGCTGGTGGAGACAGCACTGCACTAGGAATCAAGATGCCTGGCTCCTGGGCTGCGAGCTGACTTCTGAACTCATGCACACGTGGGTAACGATGACTGCTTGGTCTCAATGTGTGGATTTTGGTCTGGTCTGTGGAGAGGAAATGTACTTGCTAATGGACATCACAGCTCCATGTTTAGGTCAGTTAAGTCCACCCTAGTTACCACGAGTCACATGTGGCTTATTCAATTTAAATTGTTTAAATGAAATAAAATGTAAAATATAGGACTTGGGCGCAGCAGCGTTTCACATGCTCCATGGATACATGGCTCTAGTGACAACTGTATTGGACAGGGCACACAGGAAACGTTTCCGTCATCACCGGGGCTCTAACGCTACGACAGCACTAGTGCAAGCAGTATTTTCTCATGAATCATCTTTCATTTTATAGCAATTCAGCGAGGCAATGGGGAGGGGACTAACAAGACGGAGAGGGTCAGTTCTACTCTGTGCTTCAGGTAAAAAAATTTTACATGCACAGAGTATAATCCCTTCAACATCTTGTCCGAGAAATCTTCGTTTTATATATTTTTTCTAAATAAGACAACTGTGGCCAGAAAAGCCAAGTAACTTACCCGAAGTTACTCAGCTGGTAACTGACCCCACCACACTGCCATATGGCAGCCAGATCCGGACGGGCACCTACATCGTCCAGATGAAGTGACTGAGCTCAGGGAGGTCACATGGCATAGGCCAGGTGTCTCTCTCTGGAGTGGCTCAGCGAGGCCTCTCCCACTCCAGTCCTCAGAGTCCTGGGCTCTAGAAGGAATACTTTCTGTCTGGGAAATGACAAATCAAGAGAAAACTCATGCTCTGGCGGGGATGAAAATGAAAATTTCCAATTTGCTAGTGTAAAGCCAGTAGTCAAGGCCACTATCACAGCAGCCTGACCCACGCAGGTTCACGTTAGATTCGAACAGTCGGTAATGAAACACAGGAGCCAAAAACTGGTGAGCCATCAGCTTTAATTCTAGCTTGCACCCGGCGGGCAAGCAAAAACACACACTGGGCTCCAAAACCCTCACATTCAGTGCTCACAAAGCTACTGACTTATCCGAGTTTCCTAGAATCAAAGCTTTCCAGCTCACCAGACTTATTCACCTCTGTTTCCCATCTCCTCCTGTACAAACTCTTAACAAACTGCCTTCTTCCTCAGCACTCTGCCATCTTGGCTACTTCTCCTCCACATGGCCTTAATCTGCTCTGCTCTCTAATACCAACCTCAGGAACTCAGGAACCAAGAGAGAGAGAGATCTAGCTACCGGTCCGCCCACTTTATAGCATAGATAATCCAAACCTTTAATCCAATTATACACACAAGAAAGTCTCTGATACAAAGCCACCCATCTGAGGCATAATGGGATTCCTCCCTACATCACCACCCTACATCATCCAATCAGTCAAGGGTGTGGAGAAAAGCTTACTCTTAAAACAAGGCCTTAAGCTATAACAACCCGGCCTGCTTACGTTACAACTTTTCCCCCACACCCATCACAAGCATAAGGGCAAATAATATCACCTGGGTGACGGGCTTCCATGTGGGCAGCTCCATCTTTAACAAAGTGAGCATAATATATTTTATCTGCCCAACAGCTAGTCAAAAGCATTTTCCTGTTTAGAGATAAGAGTAAATTTGAGTCTTTGTTATAGGTGATTAATTTATTACAGCGCAGTCTCCTCGCGCTATGGGCGCTGCTGAGTGCTTTAGGACGCCCATGTACCTGGCTGTAGCAACTGCCTGGTCCCCAAATTCCATCTTGCCTTATCTCCTTGCCAACAGTGCTCCGTGATTTTTTTTTTTTTTTTTGGTTTATTTTAAGGGAAGGCTGCCAGAGAGGAAGAGCGTGTACGTGTGTGTGCCTCTGTGTGCACCTGTCACAGTGTCTGAGGCTGTCTCATTAGGTCAGAGAAATGAGGGAACCATTCACGGAAGCAGCCTTCTAACTGATGTCTCCATGCAGAGTGCCAGGCAGGTGGGTGTCAGGAGACTCAAACCCTGAGCCTACCTTGCCGCTTCCTCTGTGAACCTTTCAATTTAATAAGAATTTACAGTTGTTAGAAAAGCTGCTAACTAGAGAGGCAAAATGGGCTTCAGCTTTCATGCCAACTTCAATTGATTGGTAGTGACTGCCTACAGTGCTAGATAGAGAAGGATTCTGAGGACACTCAGAGGCTTAGTGGGTGAGAACACCCTGATTGATTATTCATGTCTGTAGGTACCCAGGAGTGGTTGCACCCTACAGTCACGGCATGATAGTAATGAGAAATAGTAATGATGATATAAATAATAGTAATAGTAATTCATAATAAAACCTTCCCAGTCAGGTCATTGGAAGTATCAAGTAACACTGGGGAACAGTAGTTGTTTTTAAATGTAAAAAGTTATTATCTGATAAAAACACCCTCTTATTTTGTTTTAAGATTGAATCATGGCTTCTTTGAGTAGGTGTAAATGTAAGAATAGTCCTGACACCTTCTGTTATATAGTGGCTGTTTCAACGTCAAAGGTGCAATATTTCATCATTTGTAAAACGTGCACATATTGCCTATTTTCAAGTTCCCCTTGGCGATCAAGACAAGAATTGGGCTCCTCATACTGTGTGTCATAATTGTGAGAAAATGCTTCGTGACTGGACAAAAGGAAAACGCAAAGGAATGCCTTTTGGTATTCTCATGGTTTGGCGTGAACCTAAGGACCACAGCAGTGACTGTTATTTCTGTCTGATCCATACAAAGGGCATCGGCAAGAAAAAACGGCATATGATCGCATATCCTAATATTCCTTCAGCAATACGACCTATCCTACACTCTGAGACACTCCGGTTCCAGTTTTTAATGGTTTTATTTCTTCTAAGGACAAAGAAAGTAAACATGGTGATCAAGTGTATTTTGATAAGATACATGAGGAAATAGTTGTAGAATCTGAAGGGTCTTCTTCTGATGCCAAACAGTCATTAACCCCTCAGCAGTTTAGCCAACCCGAACAGTAAGAGATTTGGGCCTATCAAAGAAAGCAGCTGAGTTATTAGCCTCCAGGCTTCAAGAAAAGAATGTACTTCACTGGTCAGCTAAAGTATCCCATTTCAGGAAGTGTGAACAAATTTTTGTAGACTTTTTTCCGAAGACAAACTTTGTTTACTGTCATGAGATCAGTAGTCTTATCAGCCAGCTAGGTGTTACCACTTAGAGTCCAACAGAATAACCGCCATTTCTTGACAGCTCTAAATGGAGTCTGAAATGTGTTCTCCTACACAATGGTAATGTTTATGTAGTGGTTCCAATTGGTTATTCAACTCATCTGCGAGAAGATTATAATGACATAAAAATTGTCCTTGACTTACTGAAGTATGAGGAGCATACTGGATCATTTGTGTGGATCTAAAAATGGTAAATTTCCTGCTTGGACAACAGAGAGGTTTCACGAAGTATCCTTGCTTTCTGTGTTTGTGGGACAGCCAAGCTCAGGAGAAACACTGGACACAGAAGGAGTGGCCGAAACGTGAAGCTCTGGAAGTAGGGATGCAAAATAATGTGAATGAACCTGTAGTTAATTGAGACAGGATCATTTTTCCCCCACTTCACATCAAACTTGGCTTAATGAAGCAGTTTGTTCAGGCTTTGAATAGAGAAAGTGAATGCTTTCAACATGTAATTTCTGCTTTTCCTGCCTTGTCTTTCCAGAAGATAAAAGCAGGTGTATTCGATGGACCTCAAATTCGAACCTTCATATGTGATGAAGAATTTTCCAGGAAGATAAATAGGAGGAGAAAGCAGCATGGCAGTCTTGTGGCAGTTACAAAGAACTTTCTTGGCAACAAAAAAGAAGAAAACTATGAACTTCTGGTTCAAAGGATGCTGTTGGCTTTCCGCAACATTGGATGTAACATGAGCGTTAATATTCACTTCCTGAACAGTCACCTTGCGAAGTTTCCCCAAAATCTTGGAGCTGTTTAGTGATGAGCAGACTGCTGCTGGAGCATCAAACAAGACTGTCCTCAACAAGTACACAAACACAAGAGCTACAAACGCAAATTTTTGCCTGAATAGAATTTAAATAAGTTTTGTGCAAATTTTATGATTCAAATAAGTGTTTTAATATGTTCTATTTCAAGATTGTAGACAAATTCTGATGCAATCATATCTTTTAGTTTATTTACTGCATTATATAAATTATTATATTTTCACAAAGATGATACCCAAGAAGACATTCTACTTCATTATGTTAAACTAAATGTTGAAAATTTTACAATAAAATGAAAACATAACACCTTGAATTGCAAAAAATCTGTAGCTTACAGAGAAAAACTAATGTCAAATATGAGATCAGCACACTCGAATTAGGTAAGAACAAGTGTTTTTGTGGATGCAACAAAAATTTTGTTCCCCAGTGCTATGGATGCAAAGGTGCTTTGTGACTCTTGATATATGGGCTCTTATTAATGTTTTGATTGTGAATCTTGAGTTCCTTGTTCATGCTACTTGATCCTTTCCCCCGAAGTGTTGCCAGACCTGGAGGTAGCAACGATGTGAAAGGAAAGAGATCTGTTGGCAAATGCACATTCATTTATTCATTCCTACACACAGCACTGCCAGCTCTGTTCATTCAGTCAGGATACATTTGGAAGGGTTGCTTAGGATCCAGGTATTTCCTCAGAACTCCAGGAACAGCTGACCATTGGAACACTTTTCTTTAGGGCAAGGGAAAGCTTTGGCTTTCACCCAGGCTTTGGCCCCTCAGAGGCTCTGGTGCTGGATAATGCCTACCCTGCCAGGACCACTGCGGGGAGACACCACGCTCCAGAGCTGAGTGTATGGTTTATCTGGTAGGCGATCACAGGAAGCGCTGCTTAAGGGGTGGGGACATGACTCAGGGACAGCAAGAAACCCGTTCAGGGGGGATTCACAAGTAGGGAACCACTGTGAGTAAGCGGAGCTCCCTCAGGCTGCATGTAATCCTGGCAAGCTTAATGTAGGAAGGCTCAGAGTGGCCCCACCCCAGAGTGAGGAGGCTGGGGTAGCTGTCCACCAGCTTGCACCCATCAGATGCAACCCAGAGGGTTGCTCCAGGAGCATCGACTCCCTGACTTTTCTGGCCATCCTCACGTGCTGGCCAAGTTTGCTCCTGCAGTCAGAGAAAGTTCTAGGGCAGAGAGTGCCAGGTGCTTGAATTAGGACACCTTGGATGTGTACATATCCAGTGAGCTCTAAGGACATGGGCAGGGTATCCGGAGCGTCTCTCTCCGTAAGAATCACAGAAGTTTAGGTCAGCTTCAGCATTTAAAGATCACCTGACCAACCATCACATTACCAAGCTGGGGAAATGAAGCTCACCAGAGGGCAGGAGACACACAGATTTACACAGCAAGTTGCCAGCAATGATAACAACCCGAATGCCCACTGCCGTGTCATGGGTGCCAAGCACGACGGGAGGGGCTTTGCATAATTATCTTCAAGCCTCACTGTCAGCCCACAGGTAGATGTTTCCTTTCCATTTCGAGTTAAGAAAACTGGGCTCTGCCACTGTGGAAAACAGTTTGGAGATTCCTCAGAAAATTAAAAATTGAACTGCCTTTTGACCCAGCTATCCCACTTTTAGGAATATACCCTAAGAACACCATAGCACTGTTCGAAAAGAAGAAATGCGCCCCCATGTTCATGGCAGCATTGTTCACAATAGCGAAGATCTGGAACCAGCCCAAGTGTCCGTCAGAAGACGAGTGGATTAAAAAGCTATGGTACATATATACTATGGAATACTACTCAGCCATAAGAAACGATGACATCAGATCATTTATAACAAAATGGATGTACCTTGATAACATTATACGGAGTGAAATAAGTAAATCAGAAAAAAAGAAAAACTGAGAACAGCACGATTACATACATAGGTGGGACATGAAAGTGAGGGTATGAGACATGGACAGGAGAGTGGTGGTTATGGGATGGGGGGAGGGAGGGAAGAGTGGGATAGGGAGGAGGGGAGGGACGCAGGGAAAACCAGATTGAAGGTGACAGAGGACAATTTGACTTTTGGTGATGGGTATGCAACACAATTGAATGATAAGATAACCTGGAGATGTTTTCATTGTACATATGTACCCTGATTTATTGGTGTCACCCCATTAGAATTAATAATAATAAAATATATAAAAAAAAAGAAAACTGGGCTCTGAAAGCTGAAGTACTTGCTGAAGGGACTCCAAACACGAGCAGCAGAGACAGAATTCCAACCCAGGTCTGTCTCCATAACCTGGGATCTTTCTTTTCATCAGTCTACAGAGCTAGTAGGAATCTCCAGGTGGTCATTCAGAGCCCAGGGTTCTTCCCCCTGACCCACACTGGGGCACCCTCTAGGTCAAGGGCCTCAACCTGGCATATTGTTTTAAACTCCCCCAAGAGCTCAGAGCTAGCCCACCACTGGGCACCTCTGCTTCCCCTGCTGGCTACCCCTCATCCTCAGAAGAAGGGCCTGGAGAGGAGGTAGGAGAGGGCTGGGAGCAGAAACCAGGGCAAAGTGGGGAGACCAGGAGGGAGCGCAGAGGGAGTAGGTGATCAGCCCTGCGGAAAGGCCCTGCGGACCCTGAGCCTCACTAGCCCCCCTGCCTGCCCAGGGGGCGACCAGAACCACGGCTAATGCTTAATCGGCACTTCCTGTGCCAGCCACTCTTCTAAAGCACTTCTCTGTATGAAACACTGGTTCTCAAGCTAAGGGCAGTAGGTGCTGCTGACATCATTCCCTTTGCACCGAGGAGGAACCGGAGGGACTTGCCCGAGGTCATTCAGCCCGGAGGTTAGAGCCCAGAATGCTCGATTCCCGACCTGGCATCTTAACCCCTCTGGAGCCCCAAAAGGCTACAAAGTGCCCCCCCCCGCCAAGTATATAAATACATAATCCGTGTTTACAAAGTGGCTTTAGCAAACACCCACTCATTTTCGGATAAATACTATTACGGTTTCCATAGTTTCCTCCAGAGAAAACGGATCCCAGGGGCCAAGGTCAACAAGTAAGGGGTAAAGCCCAGTGTCTGTTCCCCAGCCACACACTCTAGGGGGTCCGGGGGGTGGTCAGAGGTAGGTAGTACCTGGGCTCGGAGCGCAGCAGGGGCGTCCAGGTAGAAGAGGGGACTGGGGTGCGGGCTCTGAGCCGGTACCCCCCACCCCACCTCCACCCAGCCCCTTGCAGCCCGCGGGGCAGCGCTGACTTGGCAGTTCGTGAACCTCCGCACCCGAAGCGAGGACCGCTTGCCCGGTGCAGCCTGGAGGTGTCCCCAGTGGCATCGCCCTCAGCGGAGAGGGCGAGAACCCTTGGGAGAGTTTCTAAGGGAGCCGAGGGCGGGAGAGATCTTCGTATAGGGTCCCTCCGGGCCTAGGGAAGCAGGCGGGGCGGGGGCGGGGGAGGGTGAGGAAGGGGGCTGGGAGGATCCGGCCCAGACACAATTATTACAAGCAGGGAAGATGCGATGATCCGCCTCCCGGGGGCGGTTCCAGAGCGCAGTAAAGCCCCCCCCCCCCGCCCAACCTCCATCCGTGCCTATAAGAAGCATTTCTCACCCCCCCACCCCCACCCCCACCCCAGACACAAAGAACAAGAAATTCACAAACTGGGAAGCAGGGACGGGAGGAGAGAGAAAAACCAACAGAAAGCACTGAGAGAGGTCTTCTGGTCCCATCCCACCCCGCTCAGGAGAAACGAGACCTCGGGAAGGAGAGGCCCCCGGTCCGTTAGCCTGGCAAGGGGGTTGGTCCTTCCTCTAAAAGGCCTTGCAGGGCCAGGTGCCCCCCCCCCCACACACACACACACGGAGCCTCCAGGAAGGATCGTCCCCTCTCGGCCTGTGAGGAGGTCCCAGTGTTTCCCTCACATCCCCTTCGGGCTGGGTCCCCTGGCAGAGAAGGGTGTCTCAGCAAGTCCCTCTGGGTGTTGCCAGGGCTGGAGGGCAGAGAACCAAGGAGACCGAGCTGGCTGGCCAGGGGCTTTCTTTCCCTCAGAGACCTGGCCCCCTGCCTCAGCCCTCAGAGGCAAAGAAAGCAGTCCCTGTGGTATTCTCCATTCACTCATCTGTAGTGGAATAATAATAACAACAACAGTGAAAACAACCCCATTGCCCTCCAGGACAGAGTGCCCGCGAGAGCCTGCAGTCCAGCTGCTGCCTCTGCCAACCTTCCTGCCCTCACACCCCCGCCCCAGCCTCAGCGACTCCCCGCGCTCTGCTCTCCCCACTCGGATATTTGCACCTGCTGTGTCCTGTACCCTGAAGGCTTCCACAGTACTTGCAAATCACAAATGCAAGGACGCCCTCGCTGCTAGGGGCAGAGCAGGGCCTTGTCAGGGTCTGGCCATTTAGCAGCGGGGCCTTTCAAACCAGCCCCGGCTCTGCTCTGCGCTGCGGGACCACGCTCTGGAGTCAAAGCCGCCTTTTCTCTCCTAAGCAACCCTGCTCCCTGGCCCAGAGGGCCCGGGGCTTCCCCGGAAAAGGAGCGACAAGGGCTGTAAATAAAGAAGGAAAATTCCTCATCACTGATTGGGCCACTGTCTTCATAGCAAGGTTTAATTAGGATCTAATAGTACACAAGTAACCCATGCCTTATATACAATGAAAGTCACAAAAAGACCAAAAGGAAAAGAAAAAAAATAGTTGCTCACACCCTCAGCACCCAGAGACAAAGAGCATTAATGTTTTAGTGTGGAGCCTTCCAGAGTTTTTCCTGCATTCCCATGTGTATGGTGGATGCGACTTTTACTCCAGAAATGCCAGGTGCAAAAGATATCACAGCACCATATTTTTCTGGAATCAATTAAAGCTTTCTCCAGGCCCTGTCTCACCTAGAGCCTGCCACCCATGAGATTTGCACCCCCATGCCTCCTCCATGTCTTGGAGAATCATTATCTATCTACTGTATTTCTCGCTCCATAAGACGCACTTTTCCCCCACAGAAGTGAAGGGGAAAATGCTCGTGCGTCCTACGGAGCGAAAAATACAGTATTTTATTAAACATTTTAACACACCATTTGGTTCAGAATAATTTTTTTCTTATTTTTCTCCTTAAAACCCTAGGTGCATCTTACTGTCAGGTGCGTCTTATGGGATGAAAAATATGGTATCTATCTCTTTGCTCAAACTGTCCATCAAATTTTGCATTTTTAATCCTTTCCCTCAAACCCTGAGTCTACCCTTTCTCAGCAAATAGTTTCTCCAGTTGCCCACCTTGCTCAAGCAAGAAGTAGGGGGGCTCACCCCCCACTCCTCCCTCCCTTTTCTCCTTCACAGCCAAACATCATCAAATCCTGTTGTGCGCACCCTAAATCATCTCCAGTCTGTCCCCCGCCCTCTGTCTGTCGGTACAGTCACATCCAGTCCAGCCCCCACCCAGCAACTGGAGGGACCGGAGGACTAAACCAGCCGGGCTGCTCCTCAGTCCTAGTGCTAGGAGCTACCCCCCATTGCTCTAGCATGACCCTGAGCCCTCACCTCCCTCTCCTTCCCTCCACTCTGGCCAGGGCGCCTCCCTTCAATACTCCCTGCTTCCTCGGGTCTCCGCACCTCCACACATGCTGTTCCCTCTGCCAGAAACACTTCCCCTCTCCTCCCTTTCCCCTGGGCAAAGTCTCCCCCTTAGTTAGTCCTCCTCAGGAAAGCCGCCCTGGCTGTACCCAGCCCAGCAGCTCAGCACCACCGTTCCCGAACCTTCCAGCCTGCCCTCAGCCCACTTCATCATTTTTTACCTGTCATGCCCATCAAGTTTGTTCACTGCTCAACCCCCAGTGCCTAGTATGGGGCCTGGCATATAACAGCTTCCACTTTGTGAAATAGATGGATAAGTGCATGAACGTGTAAAGTCCCAGGTGACCGGGGCTTATAGCCCTACTGCAGTCACACCTAATGAAATGTCCCTTGGCTCCTCTCTTTTTCTCACCTCCACATTCAGACGAATCCATGGACTTTTACTGCAAGATATGCACCAAATTCATCATGGCCACTTCCATCACTCCTCCCACCCCATCAAAGCCTGAGCCACTTCTCAGGGCAAGTCTCCCTCTTTCTCTCTGATCCCCCCCTACACACACACACACACACACACACACACACCCCTCCACAGAGAGGAAAAAAAAGTAGGCAGGACCTTGTGAAATATGCAAAATCAGGTTCTGCCAGTGACCTTGCTTAAGCCTGACCAGGTGGTGGCACAGTGGATAGAGTGGACAGAGACACAGAGGACCCAGGTTCGAAACCCCAAGATCACTGGCTTGAACACAGGGTCGTGGGCTTGAGCGTGGGATCATAGACTTGACCTCATGGTCGCTGGCTTGAGCTCAAAGGTCACTGGCTTGAGCCCAAGGTCTCTGGCTTGAGCAGGGGACCACTCGGTCTGCTGTAGTTCCCCCAACCCCCATTCAAGGCACATATGAGAAAGCAATCAACAAACAACTAAGATGCTGCAAAGAATTGATGCTTCTGATCTCTCTCCCTTCCTGTCTGTCTGTCCCTATCTCTGTCTTTCTCTCTGTCGCGCACACACACAAAAATGACCCCCAGCAGGCTCCCTGCTGTCTTGGAGAATCGCCCAACTGCCTTCAGGTGGCTTCCTGAGCCCTCTGGGGTCTGGGCTGCCCCTCCTGGCCCCTCCCGCCACACACTGCACACGCTCTGCTTCAGCCACACCAGCCTTTGGGCTTCTCAGATCGTGATAAATCTGTCCCCGCTGCGGGGGCCTTGGCACCTGCCATCCCCCCAGCCTAGCACACTTCTCACACTCCACAGCCCTCAATTCAAACGTTACTTTCAGGGAGAGGCCTTCCTAGCCACACATCCCCGTTTTGCTGTCTTAGCAGTTATCATTAACTGACACCTTGGATGTGTTCATGCAGCCCCACTCTCTCCCCAGGGACCTTGCCCAGCTGGCTCAAGGCTGGGCCCGCACCCACGTCTCAGCAGGCTGCTGCATGGTAGGTGCTCAGTACTCATTTGTCAAATAACTGGAAGGCCCTCCCAGTGCCTCTGAGTCTTGTATGTCTGTTTGGAGTTGCAGTATAGGCCCAGATGTGTTATTTTCCCTTGTTAATTACTGCAGAATAATTATTGTAAGAAGTGTAAGCACAGATTGCATTAATGAGGGAACACATAAAAG
Source organism: Rhynchonycteris naso (assembly GCA_037038555.1). Taxonomy (NCBI): domain Eukaryota; kingdom Metazoa; phylum Chordata; class Mammalia; order Chiroptera; family Emballonuridae; genus Rhynchonycteris; species Rhynchonycteris naso. The sequence goes on from CM072996.1 coordinate 19,978,648, forward strand.
ATTTCATGCGCTAGCTTGCAGAATCCTCAAGCTAGAGACGGGCCTCCCTGCAGCCTGCGAAAATTCTGGAATGGGTAATCTGGCCTCTTGACCCAGGAGATGGGGCCCTAGCCCACCCATGCTCTCCACCCCTTCTCTGGAAAGTCAATCCCAGATCTGTCTCTGCTTCAACAGAGGCACTGATGGGGCTGGTGGAGTTGGGGCCCTTCTAGGGTTAAAATCTTGCTTCTGTGTGTCCCTGAGGAGCAAGGGGGTGGGGAAGAGGTTGGGCCAATGGGTTAACTTCTCTGAGCCTCAGTTTTCCCATCTATAAGATGGGGATAGTGAGACTTCCCTTCTGGGATTATTATGGCCCCCAAAATAAGACAACGTGTGCAAAGTACCCATAAGGGTTTCAACCAAGTTGACTCCCTTCTCCTCCTTCTCAGCGTGGTAGGGAGAAGACATGCTCCCTGCCTTTCCACTCACCACATCCCGTGACTGTCCTCTTCGGAAGAAATGGCACAAGCCTGCCTGTTCATGGCTTTTTTTTCTCCTCTATTCTGAAAAACCAGGTTGGTTTTGACAACGTTGATGAAAAATGTTTTTAATATTGTCAAGAGCCTAAAGTTTTGAAAAGAGAAGGTGATTGGTTGGCATGACACATCTCCATGAATGAATTTTCAGATATACATCAGGCTGTGTACATCTCTGCTTATCCGGCACACACACACACACACACACACACACACACACACACACACACACACACACAATATGCCAGTACTGCCCCACTAGGTGAAGAGAGAAGCACACATAATCCCCAGAATAGAAACCACAACCACTGGGAGAACTGGCCTTGTGAGCATGAAATCACATGGTCAGGGAGGAGAAGGAGCTTAATGTAAAGTGGAAGGTGCTGGAGAGGTGGTTCATCGCTGATACTTCAGCTGCTCTTTGGTCATTTGCAGCTGCTGAGGTGGATCTTGGGTTTGACTTTCACATCCTGATGACCCTGAGACGCCCTCTTGTGGACATCAGCGGTAGCGACAGGTTTTCCAACTTTGCCTTCTGCCAGGTGGAGTCTTACTTTTCTTTTCCTGACTTTTTATTTAAAAAGTACTCTGTAATTCAGTGCCACCTGAAAGGCTACCCCCAAATCACCGCCTACTGTTTTCCAAAGCGGTGTAATTATAAGGTGACCAGATTTTAAAATTGGTAAAGCGGGACACCATTGAAGGGGGAGTTCTTGATTAAAAATTTGGTCTATATGGAGCAAAAAAACTTTTTCATAGAATGCAAAAATAGTATTGTAATATATATTTTTTTAATCGGGACTTTTTTAAAATGCTGCGGGACGCGGGACAAATTGTTAAAAATCGGGACTGTTCTGCCAAAAGCGGGATGTCTGGTCACCTTAGAAGATCTGATCTCATTATTGATCCTATCTTTTAAAAATTAAGCATTTACTTTACTTTCAAAAAATCACTTATAAAAGTTTGAAAATATAGTACCACCAAAGAACACAGAGAAGAAAGTAAATAAGCTATATCACAGCCAGCAGGAGGAAGGAGTGAGCCCACGGTCCTGGCTCACGACATATTTATCTAGAAAGAAGTATTTCGGCAGAACGTTTTGTCATTTCAGCTCAGTTCTGAGCCTGTGAAAGAGGGTGGGCATCTGGGTTTGGGGGCTGCATCAGAGACCCTGTAAACGAACTCTCTTGCTGAGCCCTCTCCCACAGCCACTGTTTTTCTTCCAACTGAGATTCCTGCACAGTTAGTTCAACAAATAGAATGAGTTCTAGAGTGTTGGGTTCATTTATTGATTCGACAATGTTTGTTGGCCGTTTTCTTTCAGTCCAGACTCTGTGATGACCCCTAAAGATACAGAGACGACTAAATCATGGTCCCTGCCCCTCGGAACTCATAGTCTAGACACCATTAGGTCATCAGCAGGTTACAAAGCTCTCTGTTGGGAGTAGAACAGGATACAGTGGGGACCTGGAGGCTAATCCTGGCTTTACTACTCCCCAGCTGTGTGACTTTAGACAAGCCGCATCCCCTTTCTGAACCTTAGTTTCCACATCTGTAGAATGGGAATAATAATACTACCTACCTCATCAAATTATGGTCTAGACGTACGGGAAACAAAGGGCACGTGTAAAACCAATGGCACACAGAGCAATCCGTACTAAATGCTACTTCTCTCCATGAATGCTGAGTTCTCTTTCTTCAGACTCTGGAGAGGAAATATGCCTCTACTCTGAATGTCTGATCATAAAATTTTACATGTAGTCAGTGCTAACAAAGGGGCCTAGAAGTCATCCAGCCAAGCCCCCTTATTTTAAAGAAGAGGTAACTAGGGCCCAGAGAAGGAAGAGGATTGACCTAAGGCAGTGGTTCTTAACCTTTTTTGAGGTACCGAACCCACCAGTTTCATATGCGCATTCACCGAACCCTTCTTTAGTGATAAATAAAATATGATTTTTTTTCCAAATTCAAGACATAGGTATATGTTTTTTTACTGATGCACAAAATGAGCCGTGCATGAACATCACCTTGCTCAAAGAACAAAACCAACAAAGTGCATGAACTCACAACAAATTACGGTATTACTTTATTCTGGCCTCCACAGCAGAGGCTTCTCCGAACCCCTGAGACTGACTCATCGAACCCCTAGGGTTCGATAGAATCCAGGTTAAGAACCACTGACCTAAGGTCACACAGCAGATCTGGAGCTGCACTGTGCTTGGTCCTTACATTCCCAGACTGTGCAGGGAGGAGCCTGTGCTGAACTCAAGGCTCCACTGCTCACCTGTGGCTCTCCCTGTCTCAGTATTCTCATCTGTGAAATGGGCAGAACAACCACCTTTTCCCAGGAATTTATGGGATGAGTATATTCATGCACTCCCAGTCCAGTATGCAATCTACTAGTCCTAGAATTGACATGACTCAGAATTCTAGGAAAGCAATTCATTCTGCACATCTGGCATCTGGAATATATGGGTCAGGATCTGGCTCAAGTTCTTTCTTCCCAAATGCAAGACCTCTTGGTAGAAAAGCCTTGTGTGAGAAGAAAGAAGCTCCTATTCCAGGCAGCCCGGGGGCAAGTTACAATGAAAGAGTTAAAATCAAAGCCGTGCCACCCTTCCCCCTTTCCCATCTCCCCAGATGGGCCTCGCTCAACATCCCATCAATGAACATGGCTGGGTTGTCGTTTAAGAAAATAGGCCAGCTTCTTGGTCACTGGGAGCCCATTGCCTCTCTGGGTACGCCCAAGATGAATTATACTGGCCAAAGGTCAAAAACCAAAGGCCAGCCATTGCATCAGAACATCAGATGAAATAAAGATAAAACGCAGCAGACCTCAGAATAAGTTAGCGTCAGGGTGAACGGTTGCTAATGGTGCCCCTGCACCCGGTTTCCTCTTTTCTTTCCAAGATAGCACATGCGCAGAAGCCCTTCGGGGGTCACTCACATAGAAGAGAAATCCCCCGAGACTGGTTTCAAACCCCAGTTTATCCATTGCCCTTTGCATATCACAACGGAAAATCACCAAGGCCGCACGGAGATCGGGAATGACTTTCTGTGCACTTGCGTAAACAGAACATACCGTTTCCCCTTTCTTCCCAGTAGAGTGGTTTGTTTTTTGTTTTCAAGTTCAGGGGAACTGTTAAGATCATTTAGGGGCGTCGTCCAAACGTCCTGAAATCACAGATACAATATGAAAGAAACATTCCGAGAAGAAAGAGGCTGGTGGGAGGGGCTGCTGTTGGCTGTGAAGCTGGTTGTTGTATTGCCTTGTGAGGTTGCTGGTGTTTCCAAGAGGGAAGGGAGAAGTGAACAATTCCGGAAAGGGAAAATATGCCAGGCTCTCGTGGAGGTCTGGAGAACCCACTTCAGGTTGATAAGGCAGTCTGTATTCTTCAGTGATTGGTTTATAGACTTTTCAAGGCTCGTGATCGCTGACAGCTGGGTCTCTGGGTGCAGTGAGGCAGGCCACGTGCGACTGTGGGAAGAATGGGTCTCTATCTGGCTCTGCTGGTAAGTGACCCTGAGCAAGAGGCTTTGCCCCTGCGAGGCTCGGTGTCCTGTAGCAAAGTGGGATGTTTATCATTGCAATAATAGTGGAGCTGCACCTAGAACAGGGCCCGAGACATAAATTTAACATTTCCATCCTCACTTGACTGTGGCCAACATCCTCTGATAAATAGTATCATACTTGCTCCTTCAAAATCATCTGAGGTCACCTGACCAGGCGGTAGCACAGTGGATAGAGCATCGGACTCGGATGCTGAGGACCCAGGTTCAAGACCCTGAGGTTGCCAGCTTGAGCGCGGGCCCATCTGGTTGGAGCAAGGCTCATCAGCTTGAGCCCAAGGTCGCTGGCTCCAGCAAGGGGTCACTAGGTCTGCTGAGGGCCCGCGGTCAAGGCACATGTGAGAGAGCAATCAATGAACAACTATGGTGTCGCCACGAAAAATTTATGTTTCTCATCTCTCTCCCTTTCTGTCTGTCTGTCCCTCTCTCTGACTCTCCCTGCCTCTGCCACAGAAAAAAACAAAACAAAAAACAAAAGAAAGAAAAAGAAACATCTGAGGTCTTCAGCACTGGAATCCTTGTTCCTACCTTTGGTCTCCTGGATACTGCAAGTTTTTAGCAGATTCTAGACACTAAAATGGTCACATACTTCAGGAAACAGACTGGGGGACATCAGAGCACCTAAGGCACCCACAGAAGAGAGAGACTCTGTGAGCCCCATCGAGAAAGCAGAAAACATCCCCAGGCACCGAGATGTGGACCACACTTCCATAAAGCGGCGTCCCCCAGTCCCAGTCCCATGTCCCAGTCTGCCCCTTTCCCGAGGCGCAGGCACAGCTGCTCACATCGCTGGGCCAGGCTTGGGGAAAGGTCATAGAATGGCCAATGTGCTCACGGTGCAACAGCTCTGCAAGGCCCCAGCCTGGGTGGTCCTTTGGAAAGCAGGAGAACCCCCAGCTCTCTTCATCTCAAGCATCTGAATTTATTACAGCCTCCTCCCAAATCTTAGACATTTTAAAGCCAGGTTTGGCAAAGGAAGGAAGGAAAGAAGGGAGGGAGGGAGGGAGGGAGGGAGGGAAAGAGAGAGGGAAGGAAGAAGGGAAGGAGGGAGGAATTAAAGAAAGGAAGAAAGAAGGAAAAGAAAGTCTGAGATCAAGGGCAAAGAGTACGTAAGAGCCACGTGCTGTAGTCAGGAGACCACGGCTCCAGTGCCAGCTCTGCTTGGGTGGCCTTGAACTAGGCTTCAACTTCTGCATCTGTGCATTCTCATCTCCCTTCATCCCGGGAGCACTGAGAGACAGGACAAGCCCCAGCCCTATGTCTGGGTGATCCCCATGCTCTGAGAAGCTAAATACCACTCACTTGCAAACAGAGACTCATCAGACCCACCCTGTGACCAGCTGCAAGCTAAACATAGGGGAGTGGACTGGGACAGGACACAGTTGTGGCCTCAGAGAAGCCCACAGTCTGCAGGGACATAGTGTGGACAGGGATGGGGTCTAGTCATGAGGCCTTTCGTGGAGCACATAGGGCTGGGCAGCCCAGAGGAGTGGTCCCAAACCCAGCCCACAGGGGAGCCAGTAGCCAGGATGGTCTCCCAGAATAAATTATGCCTACTTGGTTCTTTGAGGTTAAGTGGGATTCATGAGAAAGAAGCCCTTCCCAGAGAAAGAAATGCCATGTGCAAAGAGCCCGTCCAGGGGAGCAGCCCAGTTATTCTGGGGGCTGCATGTGATCCAGGGCCACAGTGAAACATGTGGGGGGATCATGCAGGTGGTCAGTGGGGACCGAAGGGCAAACAGACTGACATAATTATTGCTAGCAGCGAAATTTCAAGAAAGGACTTAGATTGGCCCATCCCTGGACCAGGGGAAGGAGGAAGTGGTTTTCAGACTTGGCTACGTTCTAGAGTCACCTGGGGCCATCTTAAAAATCCACTGCTCAAGCCACACACCAGACCAATTAAACCCTAATGTCTGGGTCGCCCTACTTGAACCACATCAGGTGAGCAAGGGACCATTCCCAAAGGAAAGGGTTTGAGGACTGCTGTGATCAAAGAAGAAAAGCTGGGTGACCAGACTCCAGCCCACCGGGAGACCCGCTGGGCAGCTGCTGTGATAGTCCAGTTGAGACAGTGGTGAGAACAGAGCCAAGGAGACCAGTGGGATTGGCCATTCCTGGGTGGAGCCTGCCAGGAGGGGGTGTGGCCATCTCTTCCTGGCTCCGGAAGATGGCTGGGGTGCAGTGGGGAGTGGGGCCCCGGAGAAGGTAGCCACTGTGGGTCCAATCCTGGCTCTACTGCACTACAGTGCCATGCTGCCCACTCCTGGCCTCAGTCTCCTCGCCGTAAATAAGGCTTTTCTGGCACCAACAGCCTATGATCCTCGCTCAGTCTAGCTGGGCCCAGCTGCCTCTGGTTGGATCAGTACCCAGTTTCTGGAAGGAGGGGCCGTGCCTTCTCTGTGCCAGCAAGTGGGCCAGCTGAAGCTTTAAGTGAATGAGAAGGAACAAAAGAAAAAAAGAGACTGCAATAACCAAGCAAATGCTTTGGGGGGGGAAAAATGTAAAATCCCGTGGAATTGGCAGATCATATACAGGGTGGGACAAAGTAGGTTTACATGGGAAATGATACAATCGTTAATGAAGAATAATACCAGGATAAACTGTTTTGTTTACTCACCACTGTACGCCTGTGTATGCCAATCATTAACAAAAACGCAGTAACAGGTCAGGACACACAAGTTTCCTGAAACGGGATGAAAACAGGCAAAATTAGCAAAACCGCCGGGCCCAAGGGAGTGCTGTGCAGAGGGTCTGGCCCGCAGGCTTTGGTCTGCTTGGAGATACGGCAGCGCCTGCATTTGGGACAGTCCTGGGCAGGCCCTCTGGCTAGGCTGAGAGAACAGATCATTTTTTTTCTGATGGGGAACAGCTGAGGAGTTGGTGGCCACCAGCAGATGGCTGAGCTGACAATGTTTGTTATTTAAATTAACCATCAGGCCTCTCATGTTAATGCACCTGAAGGGGCATCTCACGCGTGCTGTAATTAGCCAGAGGGAAACTGGGTAGAGAAGCCTGTGTTGTTGGCGTGCTTGCCTTGTTTCTATCTAACAGGGCCTAACAAGGTCAGCCTTGTGTGGAAAGCAACAGATGCTAATGGCCGCTCCCAGGGAACTCGCGGGAAAACAATTGCCATGGAGATAGGTTCGCTTGCATGAGAAGGCGAGAGTTGTCGCAAATGATCTCCCCTCCCAGCCTCTCTGCATCGTAAACAGTAATCATACCTTCCAGCCCAGCACCTCAGGTTTCATTTTCTGGATCTTAATAATTCTTGGCATTCGGACTGAATCCCAGAATTCTGTGGCCCGCGCTAGTACCTGTTATCTCTCTGTGTGGATGGTGAGCCGTGGCTATACGGATGCGTTCGGGAGAGCCACAGAGCATCTCTCAGAGACATGACGCATCGGAGGACAACCTCTCCGTTTGTTTGAGACACTATTTCCTCCAAGCGTCACGCGTGTCTCTGCAGAATGACACAGGACACGACCTCCTCTCCAAAGATGCAGGCTCATTTGTTTCTTCATTATTTGTTCATTTATTAACGCACCAGCTCAACATCTACTTATGGGTACTGTCAGGGATGCAGGGAGGTGTCGGTGCGGGATCCAGCCAGAAGCCTGACGGGCTTGTCTTTCCAGAGGGGTACTGACAGTTCAGTGGGGAGACATCGAATGAGCAAGAAATTACAACTGATATGGCTGTTGCGAAAGGCGAGCACATTAATTAGACAAGTACATAGCTAGAGGGGGGTGTTCAGGGTGTCCAGGCCCCCTAAAGAAAAGTGACTCGCAAGCCAAGCCACCCATGATGAGAAGGGGAGATGGAAGAGCTTTCGGTGCTGAGCAAGCAGCGTGTGCCGAGTCTCTGTGCTTTGCGTGTTAGAGGAGCTGCTATCAGCTGAATCCTACGTAGGCTCAGGGTGAGTAGAGGTGGTTGAAATCAACAGGGGCTGGTGCGTGGAGGGCCTTGTGGGCAGGAGCTCTTTGGCTTCATGTTGAGGACAACAGGGGACCGTGAAAGCACGCTGGAGGAAGAGACACCATCAGACTTGCTTTCCCACACATCTCTTTGATTCCAGGGTAGTGGATGAATGGTAGGGAGCAGATGCAAGGGGACCCCAGCACTGACACCAGCTCTCTTTATAGATGCAATTGCTCTTTCAGGCTACTGAGCTACTTTCGAGTGGAATAAAGGAAAGGAGATGGATCACAAAATGACAGCTGGAAAAATGGAGAAGCACTGCACAAATTAAGGGGCTCCCTGGTGACATCTGGGTTGGACCAAAGGGAAATAGATAAGTCAGGAGAACACTTGACATAACAAACAACCCCTAGATTTTAATGGCAACAATTAAAGTTTAGTTTTGCTCATGCAACCATCCAACAGGGGTGTCTTCAGTTATAAAGCTCTCCTGAGTGGCTGGCTCTCCTCCATGTGGTGACTCAGGGACCCACGCTCCTTCTAACTTGTGGACTTGTGGGATCCTCTGCAACCAGTCTGCAGATGACGTAAGAATGTGGGAATCACGTGAAGGGGTTCCCGTGGATCAGACCTGCAAGCAGACTATTTCACATCTGTCTACTTTCTGTGGGCCAGAACCCAACGGCCTGGCAGCACCATGGAGCAGGGAAAATGCAGGCCAACTGTGGGAGCCCAGGAGGAAAGAGACATGGTTTTGGGGAAACCAGCCTGTTTCTGCCACTGAGGGACTGCCACTGGGAGGAGACTGAGACCCAGAGAGGAAAACTTATTTGCCCGCAGTCACTCATCAGATTGGCTACAGGAAGGAGACCAGAATCCTAACATTTGACGCTAGGGGCACAAAGTTTCCCCCTTGTACCTATCAATGTGTGGTCTGAAGCGCAAGGAAATAGAAAATCGAGCCAGCAAGCTTCTGTTAGGGCCTGCTGTTTGCAACTGGCAAAAATACAGTTAACAAATAAATGATCTATCTTCCAGGGGCTCAGTATTTCCCAAGCAGAGAGAAGCATGTGGGGGGGGGGGGCGCTCAGAGGAGAAAAGAATAGAAAGCGGTGAGCTCAGCCTCCGAGGACAGGCTTGTGTTTCACTTTTCTTGTCCTTCCACTTTTCTCAGGCTCAGGTGCAGAGAGCAAAGGTGCTCATCTGTCTCCTTGCTCCTGACCATGGCGCTGCTGACTTGCGCGGGACGCTTCTCATAGGCTCGCTTTTTGTTTCTGAATTTGATTTCATCGTCATCCCTCATTCTCACAGCCATTCCCCTCCCCCTTACAGACGTCCTCCCTAATGTAGCTGATATCTGTTCTTAAAAGGCACGAGTCCTCTGCTAGAACATGTCGTGGGCCCTGTGTTTGTATATGCTCCTCACTAACATGACTAACTCATGCTGTAGCTCTCTGTCTGGTTCTTTCTGTTTTCCTTGCCTACTCGGCACCGAGGTGTATTCCATGGTGTGTAATGATTGCTTCTAACTTTGCGCACGCAATATTCCATGGTGAGAAGCCAGCATATCTTTCTCAGACATTTCCCCAGTGATGGACACCTGGGCGGTTTCCAAGCTCCTGATCCTGCAAACTCTGCCACGGTGGCAGCTGCACAGGGTTCCCTTCTGTCCTGGGAGATGTCTCTGGGAGAGGCCTCCAGGAGCAGTCGCTCTGGGCCATGGATAAACATGTAACTTGACACCCTTACTGTGGGTGAATAGCTTTCCCAAGGCCGGGGCCCTGTAGCCTAGTGGTGCCTTTGTGAAAACTAGCAAAGGGCACCCCCTCCTGGCGGATGCTGCCCAAAAAGCCCTGGCCAGGCTGCCAGGAAGGGATTTGTGTGCTTAGAAAGGGGGTTCCCCTTCCTCCAGGCATTGTCAGCCCTAAGATGGGGGCATGGCTTGACATGGGGCAGGGGCTACCTTTTAGCCCACCCTGACCCCTCAGCCAACTGCCATTGTACCACTGTCCTCACCTTCTTGAAAATGGCTCCCAACCGCAGGGCGCAAGCAAGCGGTCCCTTCTCCCTGCATCCTTGGCCTTGCCCACCGTTCCAAGGGTTGCCATTCTGAGGTTTAGAAGGAGGCCCCATGTGAGATTTTATCTGCATCCCTTGGATTTTAGGGCATCTGTGCATCTCTTCATGAGCTTGTCAGCCACTGACCGTCTCCCTCTGTGAACTGCCTTGTTATATACCCTGGGATCATCTGGTTTGACTTTACCAGGGTGTGTTTCCCCTGTTGATCGGAAGGGGCCCTTGGTATATTATAGATAATAATCTTTTTCTGTTTCAGACGTAGTAAGTCTTCTCCTGCCTTAGCATCAGTGTGCCCACTGTCTCCACGGCTGAGCAGAGGCCCTTACTTTGAATGTAGTCGCATCTAATAGTGTTTTGCCTGATTTTTGTGCCCTTTCGGTCTTAGTTAGGAAGTCTTCCAGCCCAAGTCAGAAACCTATTATCTCCAGTTTCCTTCCACTCCCTTCCTAGTTGTGACTTTACGTCTTTAGTCCACCTGGAGTCCAGCTTAGGTGTGGGTAAGGCAGAGCTAGCTTTATTTCTCTCACTGCAGCAGGTCAGTTGCCCACAGACGGAGGGCCCCATCCTCTCCCACGGTGGCGCCTCTGTACCATGGACGCCTAGCCAATCTGTGCCCAGTCCATGGGCTTGCCTGTACCCTTTACTGAACTGCTGTCATCACTCCAGCTCCACAGTTTGTCTCTATAGCTGATACAACAGGTCCACGCTTTAAAAACTGAAACCCGGGCCTGACCTGTGGTGGCGCAGTGGATAAAGCGTCGACCTGGGAACACTGAGGTCGCCAGTTCAAAACCCTGCACTGGTCTGGTCAAGGCACATATGGGAGTTGATGCTTCTAGCTCCTCCCCCTTTCTCTCTCTCTCTCTCTCTTTCTCACTGTGTCTCCTTTCTAAAATGAATAAATGAAAAAAGAAATTTTTTTAAAAAAAGAACACTCTTTAAAAAAAAAAAAAAAGAAACCCGGGAAAGGGCCACCCAGGAAGAGTACAGCACACAAGCCAAGATCTGGAACCTTCTGCCCCCACTGCCCACTTCACCATCTCCTGCCTGCCTGTAAATCTTGACTGAGACATCACCTTTTTACCGAAGTGGCCCGTCCCTCCCCCGTGTTAGAAGGCCCCGTCATTCCCGACCATAGTACTATACTCACTTCCATATATAACGCATGCCAATTTGTAATTAAAATGAGCTTGCTTATTTATAGTCTGTCTCCCTCACCAGTCAGCAGACTCTTCAAGGACAGAAACTTGGTCTGTCTTAAGTGGCAGCCAGTACAACGCCAGGTCTACAACCAGAGTCAGCTTTATGGAGAACTTAGGCTAAGCACGTCACGTGTGTTGGTGTATTTGCCCCACTCCATATCAACTGCACGCAACAGATACTATTATTATCTACATTTTATAGCTAGGGGAACTGGGGCACAGAAAGGTTAAGCAACTTGCCTAATACCACACAGCTGCAGAGTAGAGTTTGTCTTTGAACTCAAACAATCGGCTCTAGAGTCCATGTTCATATCCACTGGCTAGACTACCTCTCCACACAGCACAGAATACAGTGAATGAATGGAAGAATGAATAAATGCAGGGGAGAAAGGGAAGGGGGAGGGTCAGACCATCACAGCAACAGCATCAACACACACACACAGGGGCACAGTTTCTTTCTCCAAGTTATTATGCTCCTGATGAGAGTGATTTTTTTCTCTAAGATGATGATTTTCATAAATTATAGAAAATTCTTTGGCCGTTGCTTTTTATGTTATGGCCTGGGGTGGAGCACAGGGGGGTGATGAATGGCTTTTTAAATTCCTTCACATTGAATTTTCTAAGACACGACCACATGGAGAATCTATAATTAATTATTATTCACACTTAATATAGTTAGATAATGTGAACACATACTTTCCATTAATTTTGTGGCTGATTCCTCATCATTTTCCCATAGGTATAGTTCACTGATTTCTCAAGTTGTTAAAAATTAAAATTCATATTAGGGAGTTAGAGGAGCCTGGTGTCCCTTTACCTATTTTTAGTCTAAAGTCACAAGCTGGGTGGAGGGCTCCTTGCAACTGCTCTCTTTGAATAATTGTAAACTAAAATGGGTAGGTGCATTTATTCTTCGACTCTTTATAATTCCCTAAATGTTGATTCACGAAGACTTTGATAATCTTGCTTGGGGGTCTCTGTCCCCTGCGGGCTTGCCCCCTCCTGGGGGAAGTGAGTGAAAACAGCTAGTAAGAGCTATCTAGGGGGCTGGGGACCTAGAGTGCCTGGTCTCACCTGGGGGAGGGGACAGGAGCCAATGACGTCTAAACTGGCTTGTGAAAGAAGAGAAGAGTTGGATGGATGGAAAAGAGAGAGGAAGGTATTCCAGGGCACAGAAAGAACAGGTGTGAAGCATGGGAGGCAAGAAAAGACAGAGCAGGTTCTGAAGGGCCTGCTGGGTGTGGGGCAGGGGTGGGGGAGGAGGGGATACAAACAAGGGGTGGCTGAAGTGCATTCAGGAGGGGGGTGGGGGCAGGGGCATCAGAAGCAAAGTACTGAAGAAAGAGAGACTGGTGCTTCCAGAAGCCTCAATACAGGATTCTGAATATCCGGGTTATCACAGGAACTTAAAGCTCATCGAAACCAACTTAATCATTTTGAAGGTGAGACTGAAGCTCACCAGCTTTAAAAACAAAAACTTTTCACAGCAACTAAATTCATTCCTGCCCAGATATGTGGGCTCAGACTGCCCACACGGCAGGCGCGTTTACATTTCAGGACCTGGACACCACTTTCAGAGCAGACTTGCAAGCAGGTGTGACATTGTGGAAAGCAGCCGGGATGCTTCCTACTTGTCCACGCCACCAGGAAGCACTTCAGGGAGAACCGTTCAGATCAGAGAATCACAGGTGCTGTACTGGTTACAATGCAACCAGAGCTACCCTGATTTGCATATTCTGCATAACTTTGCATAAAACATGGACAAGTCTCAGAGCCTGTAAAATAAAACTAATTAGAGCATCATCTTGCCCTGGTATCCAGATTTCAAATCTAGGAGAAGGGGAGAGGCATCTCTGTCCTCCGCACTGTGCACCCAAGCACACCCTGGGGGCTGGTTTGGGATTACCGGGTGAGAAACTGGGTTTTAACCCCAATTCTGCTACTTATTAGCTGTGTAACCTTGGGCAAACTGTCTCAGCCTCTGAAACTCGATAGTAAGGGGCTACCAAACCTAAGCCTATAAAGATGTCATATGCATTAGTGTGGCCAATATGCCTGCCACAATGTCCAACACACATTCAGCACTCAGCACATATTTAGGCATGTGAACCTGATGTAGGTGCAGTAAAATTTCCCGCTAATATTCAGCACCAATTTTTTTTGTCCCTTCTAAACTAACTATTTGCCTGTATCTTTCAGAACAGGAAAACATATCCCTGAAATAGAAGAGAAATTTCAGGCCCCTAGAAAATGACCTTCTAGAAGGAGGTCATGGCATCAGCACCTTTGTACTGAAAATAAAACCCAATTTAGTGAGCAAACTGAAGTCCAGAAGAGGGAAATACAAAGCAAGGGCTGGACCCCAGGTTTCCCGACCTCCTGCTGAAGTTCCCACGTCTGCCCCGTGTGCATCTGGGTTTAGGACACTTTTTCCTCTCCTGACGGTCCTCGGGATTCCAGCCCTGGACCGATAAATACTGCTGGAGTTTTCCAAGATCAATGCTGCTTCCGATACTCTCCCTGCGGCAAGCTCACGACGACGTATCTTTTCACAAGTAATAATTAGCGACAGAAATATCTGACCTACTTACAACTCCACAAATACACACATTTGGCGGCTTCCACATCAGCTCCAAGGCTGTCAGAGAGCCTGTTTGGGAATAGCTTTTTTTAACCTGGTTAAATGACAGTTGCTCAGAGGGCAGTGTGGGACGCTCATTTTCTGCCCACCTTCCCTTGCGAGGCTGGCACTTTTCCCTGCACCCCCCACCTCCTCCCCATCAAAGTAGCACTCAGACCTCCACACCAGGGGTTATTTTTTGCATTTTGTTCCCAAAAGCAGAGGGGAACTGAGTCTCTGTCTTTGATAGATTGTGCATAAATATTTTTAGATTTCTAATGCAACTTAGGCAATCTGGTTGTTGTTGTTGTTTAAAGCTAAGTAAATAAGGATAGTTTACTAGATGTCCAGTTGTATGATATGAGTTCTGCCCTTGCATTTTCTAAACGCAAGTCATGAAGGTTCGGTCCAAGCCTTCCTCTGTCACCACTGGGCACCTTCAGCTCAACCAGGAGAAGGCCCCTCCCTCTCCTTTACCCTTGAGTGGCATCCTGGATTCTAACACGTTCTTAACAAAATTGAACTTAGACCTGTGCTTGGTCCAGGGGCAGGCCACGGGATACACTGGCTGGAGGCTATGGGTCTTCTGACCATCTTTTCCAGAAGCGTCTAACACCAACTGTTGGGATTGGCATTCACGTCGACATTGGTATAATGCACCTTCTAATGGAACACAGCTCAGGTCTTCTGGCCTCTCCTGAGGATAAGGAAGGCAAGAAAAACCCAACCTTAGTACAAGAGAAACAGGGCTGAGTCCAGGAGGATGAGCAAACCTCCAAAATAACCCGCCTCGGGTCATGTCAGCCACCGTCCTACAGCCTAAGATGGCATGGAGCCTACGCAGAGCAGCAAGAAGAGACGCCGAAGAGAAGGGTGAGGTGAGGAAGAGGAAGAGGGCCGGGAGCACATGGCTGGGAGCACATGGCCGGAGCCCGGCCGCATAGCTGGCAGTAAGCAGCAGAAGCGATGCCGCGGAGAATGGAGTCATGGTTCGGAGTAGGAGAAATTACAACTGATAATATGATTGATTGTTTCAGAAAAATGGAGGAGACGAGACAACCAATGATGAAATAACAGTGGCATTTGATGAACAAGAACAACAAATGAAGCAAATTCTATATAATTAAAGAGGCAACGTAAGGACACTCTTCAATGCAGGAATAAGAAGGGCTGTCTGTGTACAGGTCAAAAGGACCCTGGGTGTCCAAGGCAACTTCATTCAAGGGACAGGGGCGAGGGGACAGAGAACAAACAGAATTGTCTGTGCAATTCTAAATGCCCAATGATAGGCGCTGACATTTACACAGATGGGGTTGCACTATAGACTTTATTCTGTTTCTTATTTTTTCACTTAATTTTGCTTTTAAGATCTATTCCAAGCTTGACCTTTGGTGGCGCAGTGGATAAAGCTTCGACGTGGGAACACTGAGGTCGCCAGTTCAAAACCCTGCACTGGTCTGGTCAAGGCACATATGGGAGTTGATGCTTCCAGCTCCTCCCCCCTTTCTCTCTCTTTCTTTCTCTCTCTCTCTCTCTCTCTCTCTCTCTCTCTCTCTCTCTCTCTGTGTGTCTCCTCTCTAAAAATGAATAAAATTAAAAAAAAAAAAAAAGATCTATTCCAGCCATGGTCAGTGGTGCAGTGGATAGAGCATCGTCCTGGAGCATCAAGGTCACCCACTTGACCCTGAGGTTGCTGGTTCGAGCCCCAGTCAGGGCATGTATGCAAAGCAATCAATGGGTGCACAACTAAGTGGGACAATGACTTGGTGCTTCTCTGTCTCTCTCACTCTTCTCTCCCCTCTCTTTCTCCCTTCCTCTCTCTCAGAAATCAATGGGGGGGAAAAAAAAGATCTGTTTGGTTGCTGTGTTTCCCAAATGACATGCCATACTATACGTCCTCCATGTTTGCTCATTCATTCTCCCAGCCACTGACATGGAGGTGCCTACTATTTCCCATTTGTTCCCAGCGGGGCTGCCCTGGGTGAAAATTTCTTTTTTTTTTCTTTTTCTTTTTTTTTGTCAGAGAGAGGGACAGACAAAAAGGAAGAGAGAGAGATGAGAAACATCAATTCTTCGTTGCAGTTTCTTAGTTGTTCATTGATTGCTTTCTCATATGTGCCTTGACCGTGGGGCTACAGCAGACCAAGTGGCCCCTTGCTCAAGCCAGCGACCTTGGTCTCAAGCTGGTGAACTTTTGCTCAAACCAGATGAGCCCACGCTCAAGCTGGCGACCTTGAGGTCGCGAACCTGGGTCCTCCGCGTCCCAGTCTGACACTCTATCCACTGTACCACCACCTGGTACAGTCAGGCAGGTGAAAATTTCTCCAGGTGTAAATCAAGCAGTGGGGTTGCTGGTTCCAGATTATTCTCCAGAATGGCTGTGCTGTCTGTATCTCTAGTTCCCCAACCCGGTGCATAATGGCTGTTTCCCACATTTGCTCATGCCGTGGGTATGTTGTTGTAATGGGAGAGTGATCCAGTCTCTACTGGGGAACTGCCTGGTCCTCTCGTCCACTGGTTAGAGGATTTCAGTGGCCACAGTTTGTCCTATCAACGCAGCCAACTCTTATGTGTGACTAGGATGCAGACCCGTAGCCTGTGTCTTCAACTTCCTTTGTGCCCAGCTCCTGTGGAAATGCCAGCACTCAACAGGAGTCACAAATTCGGAGTCTCCAAGGGACCAAGTAACATAGTTGTTACATGAAGTCCGTGGAAGACAGAAACACCAGGGCGTGGCTGGCCCTTGGCTCAAAAATGACAGCCACACAATAGCTCCAGAGTACATTCCGAAAGTCAGGGTAATTCAGCTGTAAGCTATATCAAACACAGGCACCAAGAGAAGTCCCTACTCTGTCCTGGGCATGTGTATGTATACCTGTAGGTAAAGTGATTATGGATACTTTCTGGGGTTTAATTGTACTTTCAACATTGTCTACAATAAACCTAACTTACTTGTGTAATTTTTAAGGTTTTAAAAAAGTACAAGATCTGGTTCAGGGTATGTATCAAAGGGTCTACCTTCTTGCCCAATAGTCTTAGGGGGATTCACATGAGTCTCTTCCCCAGAAAGGGCATTCTTGGCCAGGCCAGCTAAAACCATGTCCTTGTCCCTCTCTCTCCCCTCACCCTGCTTTATTTTCCTTCACATCCTCACTACTACCTGGCATGATTTTACACACCTCTGTGGATTCATTTACTCTGTCTCCCCTTCAATAAGGTCGGCCCCTTCAAGGCGGGAATTCGGTCTGTGTCCGTGATCCGATCACACTGTTAAAATTCCTTCTTGGCCAAACATTAGAGAAATGACCCTTCTTCTTGACAGACGTTTAAAAGCCCTAAATGCTTCTCTTATTAAGACAGTGAAAGAAAGATGCAGAACTCTAAGAGACAGATATGAGTTGAAAGGGGTTTTCCCACGAAGTTCCTTCTATTATCTACTCAAAATAGAATCACGTAGTCATCAAATATTGTCAGCACTAGATTTCCAGTCCTCTGCTCCTGAGATTTCTCTGTTTTAAAAGCTGCAGCTGCAAGGATTGGCCCACCCCCTGCTATGGCTTAGCCAGCTGAGAAACTGAGCTCAGCCCCCATTCAGCTTCCTGGCCCTTGGTCCTCACGAGTAAGGAAAGCCGACTCCTCTTATACGCAGGTGATGGACACAGGCTACAACCAACCATAACTTCCACCTTTGGAGGCATTTAGAGATGAGGACTCCCTCTATTTTGTGATAAAAATATTAGTAAGCAAGTAGTAAGTTAGACAAGAGAAAAAGGTGGAGGGGAAAATGTCTCATGCTTTTTATTCTTTCCTTGTTAAAACTTTGATCAGCTGTCCCTTGGGAGCCCACGGCTCTCCTGGGGACAGTTGATCAAGCCCCTCCTTTCCTCCTCTCCTCCTCCTTCTCCCTCTCTCTCGCTTCCGTCCTTCTCCCCCTGCCCTCCACTCATTGAACATCTGCCTCTGCCAGAGGCCACGTGGGGTCCCCAGTTCTGTCCCAAGGGACTCAGAGAGTAGGGGACAGGGAGTCATGAGTGCTCCCAGTGGAGGAAGCCCCAGGGAAGGCCTAGAGAGGAAAGGGGTGGAAAGGGGCAGAGCGGCAATTTTCAACTGGTATGTCACAAGAATTTTTAAAACGTGCAATACCTGTCTGTTTGGTCAGGGCACTGCCTTCTTTTCCATTAGACTGTCAAATTAAAACATGACAACAGTCTACACAGCAATGAATGAATCAAAATTATACCTTTTTGTTGTTGTTAGATCGGCAGAAAAAATATATTTTTTGGTATGCTGCAGAATTTTAGTAATTTTGTGTGCCATGAGATGAAAATGGTTTAAAAGTCACTGAATTAGAAGGTGGAAGGGAGAGGTGGGCCCTGCTCCAGGCCCCATTAATCACCCACAGCAATTGGCAAGACCAAGTGCTCTGGTGTGGGCAAGGCTCTGGGGTGGCAACAAGTGTCCCAGGAACTCGGTGGATTGGCCTGGGGGCTTCACCACCTGCCTACGTGCTGCCATCTGAGAAGAGGCCACAAGGTGGCAGCAGAGGATTGGTGGGGGTCACCAACTAAGGCCCTGAGTCCAGGATACCCAAGGCCCGGCAATCTGGCTATGGCCACACCTCTGCCAGGCCTTGGGGCAATGCAGTCCCTGCCCTGACAGGAGGGGTCAGAATCAGGGTATCAGATGTGCATGTATGTGCATTTGTGTGTTGGTATGCATGTGCACACATATATGTATGAATACCTCTAGTATATACATTTGTGTAGATATGCATGTGTGTGGATATGGCTGTATGCATTATATGCACACATGTGCATGTGTGTATATGTCTATGTGTGTATCTGTGCCCGGTCACACAGACGTATATATGTTATAGCAATGAGTCCTACTGTAATATCTAAATCCTGACCTGTGAGGCCGTTTAGCAAGCACCTCCCCACTCTTGCTGTCTCCTCTTAGTAACTTTCCATCCACTGGGCCCTCACGTTTCTTATCTGTAAATCCCCAGCCATCGGGTGCTGTGTTCAGAATTGAGCTCAACCTCTCTTCCCTATTACAGCAGTCTTGAATAAGCCCTCTAGCAGTTCACAGTGTTAGAATGATTGTTCTTTAACAAAGCAAGAGCAACGAGTGGCGAGTGGCGTGAGTGATGGGAAGCTGGAGGAGTCAAAATCCCAGAGGTTGTGAGGAGGCAGGCCACGTATTCCCAAACCCATCTTTCACTTTGTCCTCTGTGAGCCCTTTCTCTGTCCCCTGGCTGTCCCTGCCCCTCTCACCGGGATGCCTGCAACAGTCCCCACCTCGCCTCCCTCCTTCAGCTTTCACTGCCCCACAGCCCACCCCACACCTGACCCTGTCCTATCCCTCAATGGCCCCCAGGCCATAGGCAGTCCAGCTTCCTGGACTGGCGGGAAATCCCGTAAGCTCGGGGCCTGCAGGCAGCTCCACTCCTTCCTCTGAGTCTCAGTGCATTCGTTCCTGCTGCTCCTGCTTCCCACAGAATTACACATCTGAATCCTAGTCAACATGTTAGGCTCAGCCCACCCCTCACCTCCTCCAAGAAGTCCTCCAGGGCTCTGTGCACCCTGAGCCCCTCACTCCAAAGCCCAGCAGGGTCAGTTCTGCTCCCATGGCTGGCCCGCCGGGCTCCCTCTCCTCTCCTCTCTTCTCTTCTCTCCTTTCCACTCTTCTCCTCTCCTCTCTTCTCCTCTCCTCTCCTCTCTCTCCAAGTCATGGGACTTGGATAGTTTGGAGACCACAGATTCTGCTGATCCTTTTCAGCTAGGGTGGGAAGAGAGACTGGCACTGGGTTTGTGACCACCGTCACTGGAGCCCTGGGTGTTAAAACTCATAGAGTGTGTGTGGTACAGTGTTAAGATTTCCTGGAGCCAAATCTGGGTTCAAGCCCTGGTTCACCATTTAGCAGCTGCTGAACTTGGACAAGTTCCCTAGCCTCTTAGTGCTCTGTTTCTCCATCCGCCAAATGGAGTAACAATAAGGTTTGTTGTGAGGACAAAACAAATTAACGTATGTATAAAGAACACGGAGTTCGGCATCTGGCACCAGCTTAGGGCTTGTATGGTTATTAGTTAAGATCTTTACAACTGGATTCAAATCTAGTAGCATCTCTGTGACCTTAGACAAGTCAGTTAACATCCGGGCTGCCAATGCACTGGCCACATACACATACATACACACACACAGAAACAAACACACATTTTGTGTGTTCACTTGCGTACTATCTTCCTTCCCATCACAGACCAGCGTGTGAGCTGTACGAGGGTAGAAAGTTCATCAGTGGAACACCAGCTCCTAGCAAGGTGCCTGGCAGATAATAGGTACTTGATAAATATTTTCCAAATAAATGAACAGATGTGGGCTTTCTTTTTTTTTTTTTTAATTAACTTTAATGGGGTGACACCAATAAATCAGGGTACATATGTACAATGAAAACATCTCCAGATTATCTTATCATTCAATTGTGCTGCATACCCATTACCCAAAGTCAAATTGTCCTCTGTCATCTTCTATCTGGTTTTCCCTGTACCCCTCCCCTCCTCCCTATCCCACCCTCCCCTCCTTCCCCCCATCCCGTAACCACCACACTCTTGTCCATGTCTCATAGTCTCACTTTTATGACCCACCTATGTATGAAATCATGCTGTTCTCAGATTTTTTTTTTCTGATTCACTTATTTCACTCCGTATAATGTTATCAAGGTACATCCATTTTGTTGTAAATGATCCGATGTCATCATTTCTTATGGCTGAGTAGTGTTCCATAGTATATATGTACCAAAGCTTTTTAATCCACTCGTCTTCTGAGGGACACTTGGGCTGTTTCCAGATCTTCACTATTGTGAACAATGCTGCCACGAACATGGGGGCGCATTTCTTCTTTTCGAACAGTGTTATGGTGTTCTTAGGGTATATTCCTAAAAGTGGGATAGCTGGGTCAAAAGGCAGTTCGACTTTTAATTTTTTGAGGAATCTCCAAACTGTTTTCCACAGTGTCTGCACCAGTCTGCATTCCCACCAGCAGTGCAGGGGGGTTCCCTTTTCTCCACATCCTCGCCAGCACTTGTTCTGTGTTGTTTTGCTGATGAGTGCCTAGATGTGGGCTTTCTTTATTCATAAAATGGGCAATAATAACCCCTGTCTCACTGAGCTAATGTTAGAGATGAAGGAGACACAGAGAGAGCACCCAGTTTCCTCCACGGAGTGGGAAGAGGGCCTGGGACAGTTATCTTTGAAGTGGACACCAGGGGGCAGCACAGGACCAAGTCTCTTGGCCGCACTTAACCCTTGCCAAGGGGAGCTTGGCAGAGAGGCACCCTGAGGCAGCTTCTGGGAGGCGTAGGCTGAGCACGTTTAAACACCATCCTCTCTCACAGGTCAGATTCGCATACATCACTCATTGCTTTACCAGACCTTAATTGCGTCACAGAAAGGTGGACTTTATTGCTTCCACAGAGGTCAGAGCCAGCAGGGAGACAGTCTCTGAACAAGTGATTAAAGAAATTACTTTAATTCAGGTAATTAAAGCAAACAAGTGTGTGCTCTGAAGGCAACATGCAAGATGTATTGAGCCACAGTGAGCTTGTGTTTCAGGCTGAGAGGTGATGGTTGAACAAGTTAACCAGAGGAAGTGGGAAGAAGATGGTGTTAGATGGCAGGCAAAGGGAATAACCAGTGCAAAAGTCCTGCGGCAGGAAAATGCAGCACTGTTAAATCTTTGATGAGGAGAGATTCCCTGAGATCACACAGGGATTGAAGCAAAGCTGCACAGTAGCCAGGCTCCTACCCACGCCTCTGACTCTCCTTCCAGCAAGCTTCAGCTCCAATGCAGCAGGCGCAGCAGCGCCCCCAGGCAGAGGGATTTGTCCCTGACACTGACTGACCCAACTTCCCCAGTATATGAGCTGATAAGAGATTTCAATTCCAATGTCTAGACTAAGACAGTGACCAAATGTCCTGAGCAGATGGGGCTGATAAAAGCCTATATTGGGGCAAATGAGGCTGCCTCTACTGTGATCATGTTCCAGTGGCCCTCATCCAGGGCAAGGGGACAGCTGGGGGCTGGCAGAGCTGGACACGTGGCTCCTAATAGGGTGAGGGCATTGACTGGGAGTCAGAGATGCTTGGGAAGTTCTGATTAAGACTGACTGTTCTCATGCCTGGTCTGTGGTGGTAAAATGAATAGAGTGTTGACCTAGAATGCTGAGCTAACCAGTTTGAAACCCTGGGCTTGCCTGGACAAGGCACATACAACAAGCAACCAATGAACAACTAGAGCAGTGGTTCTTAACCTGGGTTCTATCGAACCCTAAGGGTTCGATGAGTCGGTCTCAGGGGTTCGGAGAAGCCTCTGCCATGGAGGCTAGAATAAAGTAATACCGTAATTTGTTGTGAGTTCATGCACTTTGTTGGTTTTGTTCTTTGAGCAAGGTGATGTTCATGCACGGCTCATTTTGTGCACCAGTAAAAAAACATATACCTATGTCTTGAATTTGGAAAAAACAATCATATTTTATTTATCACTAAAGAAGGGTTCGGTGAATGCGCATATGAAACTGGTGAGTTTGGTACCTCAAAAAAGGTTAAGAACCACTGACTTAGAGTGAAGCAACCATGAGCTGACACTTCTTGCTCCGCCCTCTCCCATAAAATAAACAAAATCTTAAAAGAAAAAAAAAAAAGACTAACCATCCTTGAGACACACGTTCCTGGGCGCCTTGGCCCAGGACAGGGCAATTCCACTTTATCAGTCGGATAATGTCATACTAGAAACAAAGCAACTCCTAAGTCCAAGAGGTTTAAAACCACCAAGATGCATTTCTCCCTACTACACAGCCCACCGCGGGCTGGCGCTGTACTGGCCCAGCGCGGCCTCCCCTCCGCCTCTCTGCACTACGCACTCCGCACTCCGTATGGGGAGAGAGGGCGTCTGTAATTCAAGGCATCCACCTGGCGGTCACAGCAAGGCATGGGGCCATGCCCAAGCTCTAGATGGTTCAGTGCAGTGAGCACCTGGGCCGGAAAAGGAGGGGGTCTGGTATGAGCAGTACTAATGTCCCGCTACCCACCGTGGGAGGGACAGCCTGGGAAGGCGTAGTGGGGGGTCAGCACTCAGCCAAACGTTCCACAAAGGCTGGGCCTGGGTGGGGGGCGGGAGGGACAACCTGCCCTGGGCAACTGTGACATTTATCCATCACTTACTGTCTGTGGTGCCCCATGGGCGTTAGCACATTTAATCCCCACAAGGACGATGTGGGTAGGTACCAGGATTCTTCCCCATTTCCCAGTCCAGGAGAGCGAGGCACAGAGAAGGTGAAGCAATTCAAGGCCTCACAGAACGTAAATGCCAGAGTAGAACTGCACACCAGGTTTCTAACCTCCAAAAAGAGGGATTCCAAAAGAGAGAAAAGGGAGGTTTCACATAATAAGGGTGACTTAGGGTGGTGGGTGGTGACTTTTCTGTCCTACAACATAAATCCTGTGTTCAGATCTCTTACAGATTTCAGTAACAATTTATGGCTTTTTCGTGACCTTTTTTTCTTTTACAAACATTTGCATTTTTATTAAAAAAAAAAAAAGCCTAAAACACTGAGTAGTAGGAAAAGTACCCCTCACTGAGATCCAACTACTAACATCTTGCCACACCCACTACACACACACACACACACACACACACACACACACTCACTTCTGCCAAACCATTCAAAAGTAAGGTGGTGCCTGACTAGGCGGTGGCACAGTGGGTAGAGCATCGGGCTGGGATGTGGAAGGACTCAGGTTTGAAACCCCAAGCTTGCCAGCTTGAGCGCGGGCCCATCTGACTTGAGCAAAAGCTCGCCAGCTTGGACCCAAGGTCGCTGGCTCCAGCAAGGGGTGGCTCGGTCTGCTGAAGGCCCGCTGTCAAGGCACTTATGAGAAAGCAATCAATGAACAATTAAGGTGTCGCAACGAAAAACTGATGATTGATGCTTCTCATCTCTCTCCATTCCTGTCTGTCTGTCCCTATCTATCCCTCTCTCTGTCTCTCTCTCTGTTCCTGTAAAAAAGAAAAAAAAATAAGGTGCGACATCGCGATGCTTCATCCCCAAATACCTTAGCATGCCTCCCCCAGGAGCAAGGACACTCTCCCACACAATCCCACACCGGTGCCACACCCACGATAATCAGCGTTTGGCAGGTGACATCCCCCAGCACTGTCTATGCTCACACTTCCCCCGGTGCCTCGCAAGCGTGCTTCATGGCTGTTGCATCTTCCCGACCCAGCATGCAATCAAGCATCACCCGTGGCATTGGGCTGTTAAGTCTCCCCAACTTAGTTCCTCCTAACACTAGACCCATCGAAGAATGCAGGCCAGACGACCCTCAGAATGACCCCCAGGATTCCCAGGTTAGCCTCAAGCCTGAGGTTTTCAGCAAGGGCAGCCTACGTCATCGGCCCATTTCCTCCTGGCCAAAACCCTGCCTGACCCCGAGGGAAGAAGGTGACTGCCTGGCTGCTTCAGCATCAAAGTATGCTCCCCTCTGTATCAACTAGGAGTCTTTGGCGTGACACTTCAAGACCATGCCTCTCTTGTTCCCCGGCAACTTCTACCCCATGGTAGAAGGATGCATTGATGATTCTTGCCTGGATCACTTATTGCATTGGAGGTTACAGTATGTGAATATTCTAATTGTTTAGACAGGCAGACAGAGTAGGCCAAGATTTTTAGATACAGTATCAACTGAGCCTGGTCCCAGGCTGCCCCGCACTCTCCAGATCCAGTTGACGGCTAATGAAAAGAGGGTGGGTGGGCTATTGCTAGACACGCACATCGACTCACCTAGGAGACTGCTAGAAATGCAGACCTCTGAGTGGGAATCTGCATTCCAGCAAGTTCCCCAGGGGATCTGTGTGGCTAGGAATGTCTGGTAAGGGCTGGCCTAAGGAATGCCTTCAGCCTCCCTGAGCCTCAGCCTTCTCAGGTGAAACCAGGTCAAATAGTCTCATTGCTCAAGTGTGGTTTTTCAGAAAAGCAGATTCTAATATGTGCCTGTTCAAGAAAGCAATGATGGTAATGATGGTGGTGATGGTGGTGATGGTGGTGATGGTGGTGATAGTGGTGATGGTGGTGATGGTGATGATGGTGATGGTGGTGATGGTGATGATAATGGTGCTGCTGATGGTGCTGCTGATGGTGATGATGGTGGTTATGGTGATTATGGTGGTGGTGATGGTAGTGGTGGTGATGGTGATGGTGGTGGTGGTGGTGGTGGTGATGATGGTGATGGTGGTGATGATGGTGGTTATGGTGATTATGGTGGTGGTGATGGTGGTGATGATGGTGGTGATGGTGATGGTGGTGGTGGTGGTGGTGGTGGTGGTGATGGCGATGGTGGTGGTGATAGTAATGCTGGTGGTGGTGGTGATGGTGGTGATGATGGTGGTGGTGGTGATGGTGACGGTGGTGATGATGGTGGTGGTGATGGTAATGATGGTGGTGGTGATGGTGGTGATGGTGATGGTGGTGGTGATGGTGATGGTGATGGTGGTGATAGTGATGGTCGTGATGGTGGTGATGATGGTGACTATCATTTCTAAAGAAGGAAGACCTTGGAATACCATTAGCTAATTTTCAGATGGAAAAACTGAGGCCCAGAGAGAGGAAGCATCTTGCCCCAGGTCACACAGCATGTCAGAGTCAGACTCAGGACTTGAGCAGAGAGCTCCCAATCCCAAGTCAGAGCTTTCTCTCTCAAAATATCTTACCAGCAAGGTTATTGAAGAAAGGCAAGTTCCCCTCTCTCCTGGAGCTGTGTCCATTTGCCAGTAAATGTGAAGGAGCTCCAGTGGCTTCAGGGCAGGAGTTCACCTCACTGAACTGGTGGATACTAGTGATCTTCCCCCTTCCTAGAATGGTGGGGGCATCTCCTCTGGAAAACTTCATGGCTCTAAGGCCCACACACGGGCTAGACAAAAAAGAAGTCTATGAGGACCCACTAGGAGGGCTGGGGACCCCACCCAGATCTATCCCAATCATCACCCTTGTTTGTATAGCTGTCATAGTTCACAAAGTGTGGGTGACCTTGCACAAGTTCCTGCCACAGACTTCAGTTTCCCGAGCTATAAGAATATGTATCACAGGTTGGGGCCAATCTCTAATTACCTTTGACTCAGGGTCTAGCAGAAATGGAGGTTGTACATTGTTTTCTTAAACTGAATGGATTAAACTCTTCGGCTCCGAGGCAGCTTTGTGCCGAGTCCAGCCCCCTCTCGGCTGGACAACCCTGCGTCCTCCCATGCCTGCGGGCTCCTCTGGCACCGGGCCAGACACAGCCCGGCAACATCTGCTTCCACTCAGCATCCTGGGCTGGCCGCTCTGCCAAGGCCTTGGCCCGGGGCCTCGCGGGCTCTCAGGGGCCTGGAGGGGCCGCTGGGTCCCCATCACTGGAGAGACAAAGGTCCCAGAGAGGCCAGCGCTTATAGCTCCCACATGGATGGCTCTCCCCCTTGTGCCAACAACCAGGGCCAGGCGGCCAGCTGGGACAGTCGCTGAGTGACTCAGGAGGCGCTAAGAGAGGTCACCCTGGGAGGAATCCCCACACGCCCGCCAGAGCCACCGTTGCTGTCCTTCCGGCTGGTTCGATCATGGCTAACTCGAGTGGCTTGCTCAGACACAGACCCTGTGGGGCCAAGGAGCAAGGAAGGAGGGCAGGACTCAGAATCTTGGTCCAGGCCCTGGGCGCTGGGTGCTGGGTGCTGGGTGCTGGCTGGGACGCCGAGGGGCACCTGGGCCTGGTGGGGGATGAGAGCATTGGCTTCAGCACCAGAGAGACCTGAGTTAGAATTCCTACTCTGCCGCCTCAGGCACACTGCTCACCCTCTCTGGTTTCTCATCTGTAAAATGGGTCAGGTAATGTTACCAAGTCACAAGGTCCTAGGGAAGACTGGCATGCAAAATGTCTTAATCTATAGTACATGCCAAGTAAATTGCACTTGCTATTATTATTACTATTACTACTAGTAGTGACATTAATGTTGTAGAGAATGAAGAAGGTCCCAGTTCAACATCTCACTTCTGATATATTGCCCCCAACTGGTGAGCTGTGCGGGCTTCTGGATGTCAGCTTTGGCCAGCACACAGGACAGAGCTGGAGGGCCCCTGGGAACCCTGTGGGGAGGATCAGAGCTGAGAGGCGGGGGCACTCCACCAAGCGGCCTTAGTCTCCTCCACCCCACGGGGGTTCAGGACCCGTAGGCTCTGACCTTTCAGTTCCGAAACTCCAGAGGTCCTCACTTCGCGGGGAGGCTTTCACATCTATTTTTAAAATGAAGGACAGTGGAGCGGAAGCCGGCATATCCTCTGGGGGCAGAATGGCCCCACCGTCTAAGCGAGAACAGTGTGATTTCCCAGACGGAGTGTGGCCATCGGGTCAGCAAGCTTCCAGCCTGTTTTGGAACCTCATCCCTAGTGGCGAGGACAGCCTCGGGGTCCAGGCTAAGCAGGGAAGCTACTTTCTGCATGGCCCTACTTTTGGCTTGTGGCAGCGCAGGGCAGGGGACTGACCGCCCAGAGACAAAGCACTGTGCTCCGTGAATGCACACATGAATGTTCATTGATTGCTGCATAAACATTTATAGCACAGTTAAAATGTCTACAGCAGAGTGAATAAATAAGTGATGTCATGTGATAGAATATCACGCTGCCAAGAAAGTGAATGAGCTGCAATTTCACACCCCAGCGTGGATGAGTGTCACAAACATAGCATTGAGCCAAAGAATCCAAACAGACGTAAAAACACATGCAGTATGATTCCGTGCGTAGAAAGCTCAAAAATGGGCAAAATTAAACTTTGTGGTTTAAGAATGCCTATGTAGATAGCAAAAGTATAAAACAAAGCAAGAAAATGATCAAAAAGTGACAAATATATGGTGATGGAAAATGACTTGACTTTGGGTGATGGACACACAATGTAATCAACATTTCAGATGATATAGAAATATTTACCTGAAACCTAGGTATTCTTATTGATCAATGTCACCCCATTAATTTTAATTTTCTAAATAAAATTTTTTACAAAAAAGAAAATTATCAGAAAAGCAAGATCATGGCTAACTCTAGTGGGCAGGGAAAGGCATACTGGGGGGTCCAGCTGATGATTATGTTCTATAACTTGACCTGGGTGGTAGTTAAGTAGGTGCTTGCTTTAAAATTATTTGTTAAACTGTACATATATATTATGTACTTTTCTACATGTCAAAAATACCCTGGAATAAAAATTTGTAAACAAAATAAGGTAAGAAAGAAAGTAATAAGATGTCCAGACGAGAGAGAAACAAGCCGTGACTGAGGAAATTGGGGAGACTTTGTGGAAGAGGGGGTTCATTTAGCAGGTACATACTGAGAGTCTTCCACATACCAGATCCTGAGATGGCGAAAGTAATCAAATGTGCACACTCCCTGTTCCTGTGGAATTTGCATTCCAGGGAGGAAGACAGGCAGGACTCAGATAAACATGCTTTAAATTGCAGACTGCAATAATGTCCTTAAGGGTAGAGTCCAGGGGCCCTGAGATCTGAGGAGTGAGTATGGGCTGCTTAGGGGGACTTTGGATGGGGCAGCACCAGTGAAGTTCTCTCAGAGGGGAAGCTGGGCTTCAAGAAGCTGCTGAAAAACTCACATGGCCGTGTGCAGAGAAGTAGCGAGGAAGTGGCATGAGATGAATAGCAGGAAGAGGTGGGAGAGGACATTTGGACTGGGTTTTGAAGATTGGATAGGAGTTCACCAGGCAGAAATTGTATATTCCCCAAGGGCTGACATTCTGTATCCTGTTCCCCTGTGCCTAATGCAGAGTTGTGCTCAGTAAATACATGCTGATTTCTCTTGGAAAGTGAAAAGTTAATGAATAAAAGAAGAATTTAGAGGTTATAAAATAGGGGGCCCTCAGAGACATGGGGGCACAGGTTTGGAGCTGAGATAGGGTCGTTTTCTTAACATCCTGGGCTCTTTCTCATCTGTCAGCAACTTCAGTGGTGCATTGAAGTCACGGACAGAGGGAGGAGGGACTTGAAAAGGGAAACACCAGGAGACAAGCCATCTGCTCTTGGAAGCAGCTGACACAGGGGCCTCAGCGGCCACCATCACCACCACCGCGAAACCAGATTGCACTGCCTCTTCCACACCCTAACCCCAAACCCCAGGGTCTCATGAGAGTGACAGCAACAGGGCCCAGGGACATTGGAGCCAGACACAATCAGAGTGAGCAGCCGCAGCTGCGCTGGCTTCAGGAATCTGGTTGTTAGTGGGCAGCTGAGGGAGCCGCACTGTCTTCCCTGTGTTTACTTGGCTCCATTGAGAGACTGGAAATCCGATCTCCGTGGGGATCAGGCCCTGTGGGCCCCTGCCCAGAGTCTGTGATGGAGCCCTGGCCTCCCAGAGCTGCTCAGAGGACGTCCTGTTATCTGGGGAAACAGACCAGGGGAAAGCGGAGAAGGGACTTGCCCAAACATAAACTGAGTAATAGCAGCTCTCATTTATGGGGAGCTTGTAGTGTGCCAGGCACTGGGCTAAATACTTTAAGAATAACATCTCTGCAAGGAAAGCGTTATCTTTGTTTAACAGTTGGGGAAAACGAGCCTCAGAGAGGGCAAGTAACTTGTCTAAAGTCACACAGAGCTGTAGCTGGGTTAGAGTCCAGTTCAGCCCATATGCCTCTAACCATCCAACCATCCTGCCTGCCAGGGCAGTGTTCACTGTAGCTGGAACGCCAGAAACCAGCCAGTGGCTCTGGCCAGGGTCTCCGGCAGGGAGCTGCAAGAGGATCCTTGTGCATTCCATGACCCCAGGCATGCAAAAAGCACGCTGCAAATGCTTGATAAATACCACACCTTGGATCTGAATTAGACTTTTTACATTTGTTTGGCTTTGGACTGCTTTTCAGCTTCTTTTCTCCAGCAACGTACTACCCGTTTCTGGGGAACGGGGACTGCATACCCACTGCCCAGGTGCAGGCATAGCACCGGAAAGACAGCTAACACCGAGAACCCTACTGACGATGTGAAACCTTACCTTGCCCCTATTTCTCCACTTTTGCTCAGTGTCTGTGGATTTCTCTAAGCCTGTTAAACCTGTTCACAGTGTCAGGCTGACTCCCTCTCAAGGGTAAGGGGATCCAAGTGATCGCTTTGTCTGAGTGTCCAACCTTAACCTTAACCACGCCTGTGTCACTCGGGGCAGGTTTCTCACACCCAGCCCCGAGGTGAGGGAAGCAGCTGTTTTGCCTCCTCACTGAAGTCTGGGGCTGGGAGCAGGAAGAAAGCGCCCCCTCCTCCAATCCAGGAATGCCGCCAGTACCTTTCCTACCGGAAATTTCTTTCCTTTTCTTTGATGCAATAATGCTTCTTTGGACTAGTCATTCACCCACCAGGCCTTTTAGGGAAATATTCCTGAACCTTCCCAGTTTGGGGAATTCCAAGGAACTCAAGTCAGGCAGCCAGGACCCTCCCTATCGCACAGGAGTCTAGCCTGGACCCCTACTTGTATGGAAAAGGGTGAAGAAGGTCACCCGGTGAGGTGTGGCACAGCAAATCCCTGACCTGTTGTCTCTTGCTCCCAGGCCACTGGGCCCTCCTGTGGAGTTCTCACCCCCCTTGTCACCTGAGGCCAGGTACCTTCTGGCCAGCCTCAGAGAACAGAAGAGTCAGGGTTTTTGCATAAAGAATCTCAGGGCCAGAATGGTCACCAGGTCTCCAGCCCTCCCCTGGTAGGTTCCTCCTGGAATTTTGTGCCCGTATCCTATGTCACCACTTGTGACTTTGAGTGTAGACTATCCCTTGTGAAGTAACCTCACCGGGAGGGTGGGGGTTCTTGGTGAAGAAAAGAAAACAAACAAATATACACACACCCCACCGTATATGTTAAGAGCAACCCAGCGGCCTCTTGGGTTCTGCAGGCAACCCCAGGCCCTCAAACCCCATGACCCGGGCCTGGAAGCTCACCCGCAAATTCCCACAACCCATCCCAATGTCTGAAACTGAGTCACAGAACTGAACCCAGAGCCAGAAACCATCTGTCCTCCTGCCCAGAGTAGAACTTCTTTCCCAGTTTGCCTGGTGACAGGGAGCTTATGATCTGTCGAGACACCTCACCCCACTGTCACAACCCTGTAGGCTGCCTGGAGAAGGAGGAGCAGGGCTATGGAGTCCAAGAGACCTGAATTCAAACCCTAACTCCAGTATATGCTAGCCACATGGCCTCAGGTAAAGTCACTTCACCTCTCTGAGCCTCTATTTCTCCACCTATATAATGGGTGGATGGGTGGGGCGAATGTTTGTTTTGTGAAACTGGTGTGAAAATTTCATGAGAGAACATATGTGAAACCCAAATGTCAGCTATAGTCTCCCTGCCCCTGTAGTCAATGGAGCGTAGTGATGATTGTCATGACAACCACTGCCTTCTACTGAGAAATACACAAATCTGTGCTCAGTGCCTTATTTGGATTATGGTTCATCTTCAAGGGAAGCATGACACTGTCCCATTTTACAGATGAAGAAGCCAACACTTAGAGAAGTGTGTGTACCTGGGCAAAGCCACCAGGTCGATAGGGCGGGGCTGAGACTTTCACCTGCACTGAGAACCCACTTGTTTAACCACTGTACCACATGGCCTCTTCAAACCTGTCATGGGTACGCGTCAATAAATGCCAGCCTTCCTTATGATTTAATACTGGACTGCCGTGGACCCATGACTCCCAGTCCAAAGCCCTCTCCAAGATTTCGGCATGAGGGTTCTCACCTTCTCATGCTCTCTCTGCTGAGCACCTCCAACCTTTCTGAGTTAATTCAGCGTGGATCATTCAGGAGCCCCACCTCAATTCCTCAGTGCATCTACTGAGAGGCCACACTTGGAAAAATCCTTTCCCCTCAAAGCATCTGCGGGTGTGCCCTAGATTTAATGGGGGGTGGAATGTGGGGAAGTGCTTGCACTACAGAACGCAAGCTTTCTTTGAATAGATTGACACCCCTGTTCTTGAGCATCCTCTTCTCCCCATCGCACATACCCAAGAATTGTTCCCTGCTCCATTCATAGGGCCCTGACTCCCAAGGGCTGAGCACTCTACCCACGAGGGGTCCCTCTCTCTCTTCCTCCCCACCCCACACCTCCCTCCCTTACCCCAACTTCCACCTGTTAGGGATGAGAATTCTGCTGCTTCCAGACCTTAATCCCCAACTCTCCACTAGTCACACCCACCCAGGGGCCTTCCAGTTACCTAGACCACCCCTCTTACAGAGTAAACAATGGGGCCTTCCACTGGCTTCTTCATTCCCTGGCTCCACGCCTGCTATTTGGACGACTCCAGTGCTGATAATGACAGTAACACAAGGTAATTCTTAGATTAAGTAGCAACAAGCTTTTTCCCAATCATGGTCCTAAAATGTCAAAAGTCTTAAACCTTGGAAATTACCTTACCCAGAATTTCTCCGTGAGGCATGACCAGCCTACATGGGATAGGACTGCCCTGTACATTGCAGGACATCACTGGCTTCCCAGCACTGTATGCCAATGGCATCCTACTTCCTTCATTGTGACAGCCCAAACTGCTCCCCCCACATCTCTCTGCCACACACATATTCATATACAAGCATGCACACATGCACGTGCACACGCGCACACACACTGGATAGAGAACCACTTCTCCGAAGGGTAGCAGAATAAGCCACCCCAAAATATGCCATTTTGGAATATCAATTATTTTGAGGGCCCTGAATGATTGGCTCAACGGTAGAGCATTGGCCTGGCATGTGGAAGTCCCAGGTTTGATTCCCAGTCAGGGCACACAGGAGAAGTGACCATCTGTTTCTCCAACCCCTCCCCTCCATCTCTCTCTCTCTCTCTCTTTACCTCCCACAGCCATGACTTGAATGGTTCCAGCAAAGTTGCTAAGGATGGTGCCATGGCCTCGGCCTCAGACACTAAAATAGCTCAGTTGCTGAGCAACAAACTGCAGCCCAGCCAGGCAGAACATTGCCTAGTAGGGGCTTGTTGGGTGGATCCCAGTGTTGGGGCACATGTGGGAGTCTGTCCCTGCCTCCCCATCTCTCACTTAATAAAAAAAAAATTATTGTGAGCTGTAGGCACTTGAAAAACAGCAAATGCAGTGTTGGGCAGATAAAATATATTATGCTCACTTTGTTAAAGATGGCGCTGCCCACGTGCAAGTTTTAAGAGTAAGCTTTTCTCCACACCCTTGACTGATTGGATGATGTAGGGTGGTGCACTCTCATGAGGAATCCTTCCAGTATGTCTCAGATAAGTGACTTTGTATCAGAGACTTCCTTGTTTGTAGATTGGATTAAAGGTTTTGAATCTATGCTATAAAGTAGGGCAGACCAGGAGCTTACTCTATCTCAGTTCCTGCGGTTAGCATTAGAGAGGAGAGCAGATTAAGGCCACGTGGGGCCCAGGAGAAGCAGCCAAGATGGCAGAGTGCTGAGGAAGAAGCCAGTTTGTGCAGAGTTTGTGTAGAGAGAAGGAGATGGGGAACAGAGGTGAATAAGTCTGGTGAGCTAGAAACCTTTGATTCTAGGAAACTCAGATAAGTCAGTAGCTTTGTGAACACCGAATGAGTGGGTTTTGGAGCTCAGTGTGTGTTTTTACTTGCCCACCATGTGCAAGCTAGAATTAAAGCTGATGGCTCACCAGTTTTTGGCTCCGTTGTTTCATTACCAACTGTCCAAATCTAATGAGAACCTGCATGAGCCAAGCAGTCGTGATGATGGCCTTGGCCGCGAATACTGGCTTTACATGCAGGAAGAAGCTGTCTCTGAACTCCACTTAGCTGCCTAAAGACAGACCCTTCTAAAAGAATTCATTTGTCACCAGTTCCCTCCCCAGGAGTGTCATCCACCAGGGGGTGAGGGGACTGACTCTTGTCACAGAAGACTGAGGAGACTAGAAGTTGATGTCACACCCAGACAAAATTTGTCACAAACTACCATAGCTCCCATCTATTCTTCTAGGAACCCATTCGTTTTCCAAAAAAATCACTTCCTTTCTCCTAAGAGGCCTGCATTTCTGCTTCCCTTTCCCTGTTACGGGGGTTTTTAAGCCTGAAGTCTAAAGCCAGCTCTTTGAGTTTCTCCCTGGGTCACTGCCATGTATCCACAAGGTACACATGTTAGTAAGCTTCTGTGCATTTTTCTCTTGTTAGTCTGTCCTTTGTCACAGGGGTATCAGCTAAAAACTTGGAAGGGTAGAGAGAAAATTATTTTTCTCCCCTATATACATGTGGGCTCACGAGACCAAGAGAGGCAGTGGGCTGTGCTTGAGATCACAGCGGGTGAGACTGGGATACAAGACTCCCACCTCCACGGGGAGCACCTGGCCCAGAAGAACTGTGCCCCCACGGCCTCATTGCCAAGGCTGAGGCCCAGGACAAGGGCCTTCTTTCCATACCATCCAGATCTCTGCAAACCTGACCCCTGGTCCCCCAGGTTAGCAGGGTGCCAGGCAGACACCAGCAGAAAAATACTTCAGCCTCTCATAGTTTGAGAACTCACAGACTCTGCCTGGCTCCCAGTCCACCAGAAACATCAATGTCAAGTGAGGTTAGCATGGAGCACTGCCTGAGGAAGGCTGAGCCAACCAGACCTTGCCCTGGCTGCTCTCCACAGCCCGGCCATGGGATTCCTGCTGCCAGCCGCCAGGGATGCTGGTTGGGGGACAGAAGCGGGGATTTCCAGAATTCAAATGTGCCAGCAAGCCATACTTCCCAGATGTCAGGACCCACAATGCCAAACACACAGCTCTAGTCACACCAGAGACACAGCGACAGAGAAAGGGGGTAAGGGCAGGGACTAGCCCAAAATCGAAGGGTGTGACCTTGACTGTACCTCCTACTGTGTGCAGAGTATCTCCACTCACCTTTCTGAATGAATGTTTTCTGATGACCCTGAAAGGTAACCCACTGCATCCCCACTTCACAGATGACAAGACTGAGACTCAGAGAGGCAGGCCTGCCCAGCCTGGCAGTGTATCACAAGCCCACAGATCTGCCACTTACTGGCTGTGTGACCCAGGACATGCATTCTGGCGGCTCCGGGCTTCATCAAGAGGGCCACCTGGATGATCAAAGGTTGTTCTGTGGCCAAACAAAGCTCACATGCATGGTAGCAGCATAGTGCCTGCTCACGGTGGCTACTGAAAATAAGCTATTGGGACGAGCAGGTTGAACGAGCCACACTGTGATCTAATAAAAAAACACAGCTTGATTCTGAAATCTAACTTTTTAAAATGCAGTCAGTGGGGCAACTCTGGTCATTTGTGTTGTAGGTAATGACAGTCCTGAGAATGCCCAGATTCATGCAGAATTTTCTAATGCAGAAAAAGGGGCAGTGGTCAGCTTCTTCCTTCCCTACTGCCACACCTCAGCCTGTAGGCTGCAGTTTCGACACAGCGGAGGTTTGAGCAATAGCCAAGGGTAAGAGCGGATGGACTGATGGGATCGTTCTTACCTGGGTGGTTCTGTGGTGAGTGGGCCGATGCTCGCTGAGCCTGCAGCTGCCTCTCGGGGCAGGTCTATGGGGTGACTGAGGCACCCAGTTGGGCCAGCAGCTCTCGCCCTTTCTGTCCTCATACACAGAACCCCTATGAAGATGCCTCCCAATAAAGACACCCCCCTTCAGAAGATTCTGTTGGCCAGGTATTGGAAGGGCTGGATGTCAGCTCTCCTGGAAACACCATCTGCATGGAGGGTCGATCCTTCCACACTCCACACTCAGGCTTTCCTTCTTCAGTCCCAGTGTCCTCAACTTTTGAGAACACACATCAAACTCTCTTCAGGTGGTTTATTAAAGTGAAAGAGGTGGCTGCCCCCTCACGCCCCCAATTCTCTATTGTTCCCCCACAAGCAAAGATTTCTTCAAAGAAATTTCTCACAGCCTTCTCTGCTGCTTGCTTATAAATCTTGCGTTCAGTGACAAGCTCAGCCCACCTGGGCATTGATAGCTATTGTTCCAACAGGTGTGTAGAGTGCCGCGTAGACCTTCCTGGGTTGTAACTGGCTAGGGAAGAGGGAAGGAGTGAGGAGGACCTGGCATTGTGGAGAGGCAAGTCTCTTTTTAGGTAGTGAGTGGTAGAATTTTAAATCCTGTTTTCAATCAGTAAAGGAATATATATATTCACTGTGGAAAAGTCAAACAAGCTTATTAATGAAAACTAGCCACAGTTCCATCCCAGAGACAGATGCTGTAGAGATGCAAAATCTTGTTTTCTGTCCACATAGACAGCAGGGTAATTTATAAGATAATGTGTGCCTTTGATTTCCCTTCCAAATGGTCTCTGCCCCCTTCTCTGTCATAGGAGGCAGCCTGATTGTCACCATATCTTTGGCTTGGGGATAGGGAAGGGACTTTTTCAGGGGCTGAAAGGCAGATCTTTCTAAAGAGAATCCCTGCCTCCATCTTTTGTGAAAATCTGAGCTCACAGAGGAGTTTGTGCTAGGTGTCCTAGAGGGACAGGGGTCGAAGGCTGTGGCTTTAAGACCAAAAAGAAGGAAAGGGGACCTGGCAGGTTGGCTCAGCGGTAGAGCGTCGGCCTGGTGTGTGGATGTCCCGGGTTCGATTCTTGGCCAGGGCACACAGGAGAAGCACCCATCTGCTTCTCCACTCCTCCCCCTCTCCTTCCTCTCTCTCTCTCTCTCTCCCCCTCCCGCAGCCAAGGCTCTACTGGAGCAAAGTTGGCCTGGGCGCTGAGGATGGCTCCATGGCCTCCACCTTAGGTGCTAGAATGGCTCCAGCTGGAACAAAGCAACACCTTCTGGTGGGTGTGCCAGGTAGATCCTGGTTGGGCACATGCAGGAGGAGTCTGTCTGATTGCCTCCCTGCTTCTAACTTTGGAAAAATACATATATATATATATATATTAGATAGATAGATAGATAGATAGATATAGATATATAAAGAAGGAAAGGGAGGGGAGGGGAGGGCCGGGAAGAGGAAAGGAAGGGAGGGGTAAGGAGAGGCTCCTAATCAGGAGTGGTGGCGGCTATGAGGATGTTCAGAGAGGCTGAACTGCAGACACCCCCTAAGCCCTCAAAGCTGCCCCAAGAGAGCATCAGAGAGACCAAATTGAGGGGAATGTGAAGTCCCCCAACCCCCAGCTGCAGTGAACAAGGAGGAGGGGAAGGGGCCCCCGAATGACTAAGAATGAATTCCCCACTGGCCCGTGGGCCAGGGTCTGAGTCAGACCTAAGGTAACTATAAATAGAGACAAACATGACATTTTTTACATGTCTGAGTTTGTGACTGATATCTGCAAAACCTGCTTCTCTCTCTCTCGGAAATAAGTTTTAGAAATTGTGGTATAGATTATATATAGTACATACTGTAGCTAGATTTTATACCCTGTGTTTTCCCTTCAATAAGTCACAAGCACTTTCTTCTATCACTCAATAGAGTTTAAACTAATTTCGTGAGAAATGATTCACATAACATAAAAGTCACCATTGAAAAGTGTACAGTTCAGTGGGTTTTAGTATATTTATTTACTATGTTGTACAGCTATCACCACTCTAATTCCAGAACATTTTCGTCAACCCCAAAAGAAACAGGTACCTATAAACAGTTAGTTCCAACACTCCCTCCCCTCACCCTTTCCTGGCAACAACTACCCTGCTCCCTACTGCCGTGGATTGGCCGTTCAGGCAAGGTCTTATAAACAGAGAGAGGAAAGTGGGGTGAGGGCGGGTAGTGGAGGAAGATGGACTGTGCTGATTGACAGCTCGCTTCAATCTGCAGACCATTGTTTTCTTTCCAATGGGTCATTTTACAAAGGCAAAGGAGAGGTGCTGAGAAGGAAGGGACTGGGGAGAGAGGATTTCTGAAGATGGCACACTGAAACAAAGGATTCCTGCCCTCTATGTCCTTACGCCCACCGGGCTGAGTAACCACCAGCACCCAGCAGCCACTGCTGTTACCTGCCACATCCTGCCCAACCTGAGCAGCTTCCACAAGGGCTAGCACACAATACACTGCGTGATCCTCCCCTCTGGCTGCGGCCCCCTAGATCAAAGTGGGGTGTCTGACTTAAGAATAGCCAGTCTGAACGTTGGCTCTGAGAAGTAGCCAGGTATTGTATAACACTGGGGAACAATATTATTGTTGCATCCACAAAAACACTTGTTCTTACCTAATTCGAATGTGCTGATCTCAAATCTGACATTAGTTTTTCTCTGTGAGCTACAGTTATTCTTTCAATTTAAGATTTTAGGTTTTCATCTTATTGTAAAATTTTCAACATTTAATTTAACATAATGAAGTAGAATGTCTTCTTGGGCATCATCTTTGTGAAAATATAATAATTTATATAATGCAGTAATTACACTAATACATTAAAAGATATGATTGAATCAGAATTTGTCTACAATTTCAAAACGGAGCATATTAAAACACTTTTAATCATAAAATTTGTGCAAAACTTATTTAATTTCTGTTCAGGCAAAAATTTGCCTTTGTAGCTCTTGTGTTTGTGTACTTGTTGAGGACAATTTCATTTGATGCTCCAGCAGTAGTCTGCCATCATATTTCTGTCCCATCACCCCTGATAACGCTCTTCCATCGTCTTTAGATCTTGATGAAAGCATTCTCCCTGCTCATCACTAACAGCTCCAAGATTTTCAGGAAACTTATCAAGATGACTGTTCAGAAAGTAAATCTTAACGCTCATGTTACATCCAATGTCACGGAAAGCCAACAGCATCCTTTGAACCAGAAGTTCATAGTTTTCTTCTTTTTTGTTGCCAAGGAAGTTCTTTGTAACTGCCACAAAAGACTGCCATGCTGCTTTCTCCTCCTTATTTGTCTTCCTGGAAAATTCTTCGTCACATATGAAGGTTCAAATTTGAGGTCTATTGAATACAACTGCTTTTATCTTCTTGAAAGACAAGGCAGAAAAAGCAGAAATAATATGTTGAAAGCATTTACTTTCTCTATTCAAAGCCTGAATAAACTGTTTCATTAAGCCAAGTTTGATGTGAAGTGGGGGAAAAATGATCCTATCTCGATTAACTACAGACTCATTCACAATATTTTGCATTCCTACTTCCAGAGCTTCACGTTTCGGCCACTCCTTCTGTGTCCAGTGTTTCTCCCGAGCTCGGCTGTCCCACAAACACAGAAAGCAAGGATACTTCATGAAACCTCTCTGTTGTCCTAGCAGGAAATTTTTACCATTTTAAGATTTATATAAATGATCCAGTTATGCTCCTCATACTTCAGAAAGTCGAGGACAATTTTTATGTCATTATAATCTTCTCGCAGATGAGTTGAATAACCAATTGGAACCACTGCATAAACATTACTGTTGTGTAGGAGAACACATTTCAGACTCCATTTAGAGCTGTCAAGAAATAGCCGCCATTCTGTTGGACTGTAAGTGCTAACACCTAGCTGGCTAAGAAGACTACTGATATCATGACAGTAAACCAAAGTGTTTGTCTTCGAAAAAAAAGTCCACAAAAATTTGTTCATGCTTCCTGAAATGGGATACTTTAGCTGAACGGTGAAGTACATTCTTTTCTTGAAGCCTGGAGGCTAATAACTCAGCTGCTTTCTTTGATAGGTCCAAATCTCTTACTAAGTCATTCAATTCGGGTTGGCTAAACTGCTGAGGGGTTAATGACTGCTTGGCATCAGAAGAAGACCCTTCAGATTCTACAACCATTTCCTCATGCATCTGATCAAAATACACTTGATCACCATGTTCACTTTCTTCATCCTTAGAATAAATAAAACCATTGAAAACTGGAACCGGGAGTGTCTCAGAGTGTGGGATAAGTCATATTGCTGAAGGAATATTAGGATATGT
Organism: Rhynchonycteris naso; assembly: GCA_037038555.1. Classification (NCBI taxonomy): domain Eukaryota; kingdom Metazoa; phylum Chordata; class Mammalia; order Chiroptera; family Emballonuridae; genus Rhynchonycteris; species Rhynchonycteris naso. The sequence continues at coordinate 20,018,410 of CM072996.1, forward strand.
TATCATATGCCATTTTTTCTTGCCGATGCCCTTTGTATGTATCAGACAGAAATAACAGTCACTGCTGTGGTCCTTAGGTTCACACCAAACCATGGGGATACCAAAAGGCATTTCTTTGCGTTTTCCTTTTGTCCAGTCACGAAGCATTTCCTCACAATTATGACACAAAGTATGAGGAGCCCAATTCTTGTCTTGATAGCCAAGGGGAACTTGAAAATAGGCAATATATGCACGTGTCACAAATGATGAAATATTGAGCCTTTGACGTCGAAGTATGTAACAGCCACATATATAACAGAAGGTGTCAGGACTATTCTTACATTTATGCCTACTCGAAGAAGCCATGATTCAATCTTAAAACAAAATAAGAGAGTGTTTTTATCAGATAATAATTTCTTACATTTAAAAGCAGCTACAATTATGTAAAAGTGATGTTGGTAAAACATTAATTGCCTTGTGGTCATGTTCAATCCAAGAGTCGTTGTCCTTTAACTCCAATTTAAAAAATCCAATGCATGCCATTAACTATAACACAAAGAAATTAAAATTGCATAACAACTAGAGCATGCACCAAAAAACAGATTTCTGATTTGGAATCAGTGATGCAGAAATATATAGAAACAGTTCTAAAACCTCATGCAACAGAAAATGAAAAAAATTGTTCCCCAGTGAACCAAAAAATAAATACAGTGTGTCCGTAAAGTCATGGTGCACTTTTGACCGGTCACAGGAAAGCAACAAAAGATGATAGAACTGTGAAATCTGCACTAAATAAAAGGGAAACCCTGCCAGTTTCTGTAGGATGATGTGGCAGCATGTGCACATGCGCAGATGATGACATAACACCATGTATACAGCAGAGCAGCCCACGGCCATGCCAGTCGAGGTGTGGACAGACAGTACAGAGGAAAGTTCAGTGTGTTCTGTGGCTCGCTAAATTTGAATCCGTGACCGAAGTGCAACGTGAATATCGGCGCGTTTATAACGAAGCACTACCACATAGGAATAACATTACTCGGTGGGGTAAGCAGTTGAAGGAAACTGACAGTTTGATGGAGAAACCCCCTTCTGGTAGGTCATCAGTCAGTGACGAGTCTGTAGAGGCTATACGGGATAGCTACCTAAGGAGCCCTAAAAAATCTGTGCGTGTGTGTGCTTGACAATTACACCTAAGCAAGACTACAGTTCATAAGGTGTAAAAGAAACATCTCTGTTTTACAGGGTACAAATTGCGGCTGTCGCACGCTATCAAACCGGCTGATAGACCCACACGATGCGCGTTTGCTACAGATATGCTTCATAAGATCGACAATGATGCAAGATCTTTGCAGAAGATTGTGTTTAGCAGTGAGGCGACCTTCCGTATCTGTGGACATGTTCATCGCCATAACGTCCGAATACGGGCTGCTGAACATCCTCATGCCTACGTTGAGTACTAACGTAACACCCCTAAAGTGAATGTGTGGTGTGGCCTGATGCATGATAAGGTGATAGGCCCATTTTTTTCACGGAGCAGTCTGTGAAGGCAAACACCTATCTTGACATGTTGGAATTGTATGCAGTGCCACAATTTCCAGATGGTGTCATCTTTCAACAGGACAGCGCTCCTCTGCACTACGCCACCATTATTCGTGAGTTTCTGGATAGAACATTCCCCCGGCGGTGGATAGGCAGGGGTCTGTCAAGCCATGGCCACCATGATCCCTGGATCTGAAGCCCTTAAACTTTTACTTTTGGGGTTATGTGAAGCAACATGTGTACATTGAACATATCAATGACATTAATCACTTAAAACAGAGAATCACAGATGTTATTCACTCTGTTACACCAGATGTCTTGACCCGTGTGTGGCAAGAACTTCACTATCATTTGAATGTGTGTAGGGCAACAAATGGAGCCCACATTGAACTGCACTGAATAGGTATGAAACTGGGAAGGCTTTCCTTTTATTTGGTGCAGATTTCACATTTCTATCATCTTTTGTTGCTACCCTGTGACGGGTCAAAAGTGCACCATGACTTTACAGACACACTGTGTTTGTCTCTGGTTCTTGGCCCTAAATCTGTTGGAATTTATTGTCTTTTGCATGCTAATAAGATGACTCAGGGGGAGGGGTGTGGGCTCTGTGGGGAGGGCTGTGGGGCTCCAATAGGTTCAGGATGGGGGCTGGTTGTCCCTACCCTGACTCCTGGGAGGGGAAGAGGCTGGAGATGGAATCCAACCACAATGGGCAAGGATTAAATCAGGCCTACGTAAAGAAACTTCCACAAAAACCTGAAACAACAGAATTTGGAGAGTTTCGGGTTGGTGACTATACCAACTTGCTGGAAGGGTAAGGTGGCCAGAGATGGCATGGAAACTGTGTCACCCCACCCACCCCTGTCCTGTTTCACCCACTGGGCCGCTTCTGGGTTGCGTCCTTTATGATAAGTCGGTAATAGTAAGTACTGCCTGTTCCTGGGGTGAGTTGTTCTAGCAAATTACGGAAAATGAGGAGAGAGTTTGGGGAACTCCCCAATTCATAACTAACTAGTCAGAAGTATGAGTGACCCTGGGACTTAAAAGTGGCCACTGAAGTAGGGGCAATCTTGTGTGACTAAGCCCTAAACCCGTGAGGTCTGCTCTAACTCTGCGGGGTTCGTGTCACCGTTGAATTAATTGTTGGACACCCAGTTGGTGTCAAAGAATCAGAGACTGGGTATAGACCTGACTAACAGCCTGTCCTTGGTAGGTGACTTCCAAACCAATTCGTTCCTCTCCTTGTAGAAGCTGAGAAGTTGGGAGTGAGAACCAAAGCTGAGAGACAAGAAAGGGGAGCAAAGAGAAATTATGGAGTTGCCAGGAGCTCACAGGCCCATAAAGCAGAAGGAACCCCAAGGAGACAGAGGCCACAGTTAGCAGAAACTGAGAGACAGAAAGAGTGAAGAGGCAGAGATGACTGGAGAAGCCGTAACGGCACGCACAAGATGGGAGAAGGCTACTGGGGAAGATAAATACTGGATCTGAACAACCCTCCAGGTCCCTAAAGAGCTTTCCAGACTCAGAGCGCTGGCTGAGCTGCAGGGGAAATTCTGGTTTCCTCGTTTCCCTGTGTCCTGCTTGCTGGAAGCGACCGGGCAGTGTGTGAGCTCTGTACACCCAACTCACGTTCCGGGCGTGTGGGTCTGGGCCTGGCTCAAGAATCGCTGGCCCCAATGGGTAGAGAGGACTTGGAAGCAGGAGAAGGCTCTGTGGAGAGGCATTGAACACCCTCAGCCTGAGCGGGCAGCGTATGAGAACCGGGCTGTTGGGTGGGCTTGGCGGGGGTGGAGGCTGCAGCTCCGTTCCCCAAAACTAGAAGCCCAGATCTGACTACGAATCACTATGGGGCCCTCAACACATCCTGTGCCCTCTCCGGACCCCAGTTTCACCATCTGTAAAATCAGTTGATTTCTACATCCCATCCCAGAGTGAATATTCAGTGAATCAGTGACATGAGAGGTAAAAATCATCTTTTAAAAATACCCGAATTTAAAAAATCCAATAAGCCAACAAATATTGTCATCATTTGATTAAAAAAACAAAACATTAAAAACTTAAAAAAAACTTTTAAAATGATCCATATAATTTTAATTTACAACTCTGAAATGAAAAACTGCACAAGATCAGGATATTTAAAATACTGGGCTCTGAGGGCTGGTGGGAGGTACCTTCCACTCTGACATCAAAAAGCCCCCAGTTTAAATGCCTCAATATTCTGGAATGTCAGAAGAGTCCAAGCTTCTAAAAGCACTCCAGAGTTTTAGATTACAAGGGTTCCGAAACTGCTAGACTTCTATAGACCATGAGTGCTCTAAAGTCCCAAAGGTTCTCAAAGTCCCAAAGGCCTCAACTCCCCAAATTCTAAAAGGCCCCAAACCCACTTTGGGCCTAAGTGGAATCCAGCTTCAAAACCACGAAAGAAGCAGAACCACTATCGTTGTCTCCTGCTTTTTCTGTGGGCAGAGGCTGCGGCCATGCCCTTGGTACGGTTATCCCTGAGGGTCAGGAGACGGGGCAATGTTTTCTGAGTTCAGAGTGGTCTTCATAAGGAACCCAAGAGGTCCCTGAGTGGAATAAGTTCAACCTTTGTCCTTCTCCAGGCCCTTAGGGGGCCCTAGTTATTGGGGGCCCTAATTATTCTCTGGGAAAGGACAGTGTTGTCTGGGGCCCTGGCCCCCAAGTCCGACCTCCTTGTTTTTTTTATTTCTATTTTTTTACAGGGACAGAGAGAGAGTCAGAGAGAGGGATAGATAGGGACAGACAGACAGGAACGGAGAGAGGTGAGAAGCATCAATCATTAGTTTTTCGTTGCCGTTGCAACACCATAGTTGTTCATTGATTGCTTTCTCACATGTGCCTTGACTGTGGGCCTTCAGCAGATCCAGCAACCCCTTGCTGGAGTCAGTGACCTTAGGTCCAAGCTGGCGAGCGTTTTGCTCAAGCCAGATGGGCCCGTGCTCAAGCTGGCAAGCTTGGGGTCTCGAACCTGGGTCTTCCGCATCCCAGTCTGATGCTCTATCCACTGCGCCACCGCCTGGTCAGGCCCACCTCCTTATTTATTCCCAACACTGCTGCCCTCAGAGAGCTCACAGTCTAGTTGGGGACAGGCAGTAAGTAGAGCAGTAAAAAGCCCTGGAAAGCATCAAGGCAGTGGCATGGCGAGGTGTGACCCACTTCGGGGGGCCTGAGCTCCTGCCCTGCCACTGACTGCCTTCCACCTGCCAGTGGCAGGCACCCAGGTCACCTCCCACGGAAGGCCATCCTGGGTCCCTGCTGCAGGACTAAGAATCTTGGAGGCTCCCCTTGGCGGCAGGCTGGCGGGCATCCAGAGACCACTGCCTGCCTCGGCCTCCTGCTGGGGTGGACTTGCCCACTCCAGACTCGGTCCTGCACCCCGTGCCTCCCTGGGGCATTACCAGTTACTTCCCCTTCGCCTCTGGCTCTGCAGCTCCCTAAGCGGACCTCTTCTTCTCTCCCTGAGCCTCACTAGTGACCACGCCCCCGGGACTCATGCCAGCCCCCGGCCCCAGTCAGCATCCCTCTCCCGAGGCAGCGGTGGGCGGAGCACAGACTTTGGAATGAGGCGTAGATCCACTGCCCAGATTTGACTGGATGCCCCCTGGCTGTGAATTCTGGAGACCTTCATTTCCTTCTCATGAAGGCAGGTTTTTATTCCTACCTCTCAACGTTGTAGGGGAATTGGGAGTTAGGCTGCCTCTCCTTATTTGTTAAAGGAGCCATTGGTGCACTCCGCCCCCACCCCCACCCTCAACCCCCACTGCACACAATCCCCCCAACCCTGACTGACTCTCTCCCTCCAGCATCAGCACGGAAGGGGTGGGCTTAGGGGCAAGGGTGGAGAGCCAGAGGCTTTAACTCAAACACTAATTGCGGTCCCTGAACTGCCCTCGCTGGCTCCATTCATGAAAATGGTATTTTTAGCCCAGAACTGGCTGCTTGTGGTCACGGTAGGGATGGTCAGGCCATGTGTCACGTCTGAGTGTTAATGGACTCACTCTGCCCAGGAAGCAGGCCCAGAGGGGCCAGCTGCTGAATGGCAGGGCTGCCCGAAGCTTACACCCTCTCCTCGCCCCAAGGGCGCCACAGGCGTGGAGGATGGATGCAGTAATTAACACGCAGTGAGCACTTCCTAGCCAGACACGGCTCCGACTTTATACATATTAATTTATTTAATCCTTACTACTGGGCTCATATGACTATTATCCCCATTTTATAGATGAGGAAACTGGGGCCGGAGCCATTAATTTAACCTACTTGAAGGCAGTAGTGGGTGGAGCAGGGGGATTTGGAACCGGGTAGCTGAGCCCCAGAGCCTGTGCTCTTACTGTCTGGGCACTTGGGATCCGGACCCTGGGCCGACAGTCAGCTTCCGTAACTAGGTCCTCCGGCTTCAGGCTCCAGCGCCTGTCCTTACATAATCCCATCCAGCCCTCCGAGATTGCAGGCCACATCTAGTCCAATCCTCCTTTGGAGTTGAGGAAACCGAGGCCCAGAAGGAGTCCAAGGCTGTGGAGCCAGGCCAGGTCCCTTCCCACTGAATGATTCCATCTTGTCCCCGCCCACCTTCTCAGCTGACCCCCGGCTGCAGAACTCAGCACCTGTGCTCTTTGGATCAAAGAGCCTGGGCTCTAGAAGCAGATTTAAGACCTGTTCCTAACTTGCTGTGTGACCTTGGGCACACCACCTCTCTGAGCCTCAGTTTCCTCCCCTGTAAACTGCTGAGTGATGGGTATAAATGGTCTGGAAATTCACAAATGTAGGTTTCCTTACCTTGGGCTTTAAAAAGGATGACTTAATCCCTCCTGGGAACAAGGGGCGTGGTGTTCACGTGCCCTACACGACTTTTGGAAATGGAACTTGGTGGAATAGTACAGACTGTGACCAACTGTTAGGGAGACGTTTTGGAGCAAATCCTGTCCTGCTGGCCAGCACCTGCCTGCTCCTCAGATTCCCAGCGGAGGAGAACGTGGCAGGAGAGAGGAGACACGGCAGTCCAGTGTTGGAGCCAGGTGCCCGGTTAGGAAAGCAAAACCAGCATGGCAGAGTTCAGGTCCAGCTTAACCACTTCCCTTCTGGATGACCTTGGGTGACTCTTTGCCTGTCCAAGGGTCTCAGTCTCTCAGATGTAGAGAGAGGACAGGCTCTTTCAGGCTCACCTTGCCCTGATTTTCTGTGACAGGGCAAACTCTTCCCTCAGGAGCTTGGGACCAGTCAGGTCACATTGGATTCAGGCAGACAGACGCTAGAGCAGTGGTTCTTAACCTTGGTTCTATGGGACCCTAGGGATTCGATGAGTCGGTCTAAGGGGTTCGGAGAAGCCTCTGCCGTGGAGGCCAGAATAAAGTAATACCGTAATTTGTTGTGAGTTCATGCACTTTGTTGGTTTTGTTCTTTGAGCAAGGTGATATTCATGCACGGCTCATTTTGTGCACCAGTAAAAAAACATATACCTATGTCTTGAATTTGGAAAAGAAAATCATATTTTATTTATCACTAAAGAAGGGTTTGGTGAATGCGCATATGAAACTGGTGGGTTTGGTCCTCAAAAAAGTTAAGAACCACTGCGGTAGAGGAACTGTGGAACCAAAAAGTGTCGGGCCATTCCTGCATATTAGATTCTCCCACGGCGGAAGAGCACACAGGCAGGGGGAACCACCCCTCGTGGTGGCAGGCGAGCAATCAGGAAAACAGCCCCTCACAGGGTGGGCAAGCACCCATAGCCTTATGCAGGCTATGCACACACGTGGCTCTGTCACGTGCCCACGCACTAATTATGCAAAGCGCAAGTGAGCAAACCTAACACAGCTGTTTTCCCAACAGGACCCTTGTGTCTTCCCCAACACACACACACACACACACACACACACACACACACACACACACCACCTGCATCTCTGCCAAGCCTGTCTTCTGGGCCTGCCTGTGAGCCATCAGGGCAGCTCCCCATGGCAGTCTCAGCCCCTGAGTCTCATGGCTCCCCACAGGCAAGTTTTCCCCATCCTGAATCCCAGGTCCAAGTTTCCTGGCCAGAGAATCTGATGGGCCCAAGTGAGATCAGGTGGCCAGCCAGTGAGCTAGGTCTCGTGTCATGGGCGAGGGTGAAGCAGCTCTCCGAGAACAGGATGCAGATGAGGAGGAAATGAAGGCATCTCTAATTCAGAAACAAATTCACCTAGAATGTTAAGATAGTCCCATGGAAAATTTTATCTATATGAATTCCTCACTTTCCAGAAAGCTACCAGAGGCATCTGAAACTGGGCTTAAAATGAAAAAGGAAAAAACTACCCCCTACCGCCTGCTATCAGGTGCAGCAAAGAATCTTCTCATTCATTGCTTATGAACTCTTATAACACAAACAACTCTTAACACCCGTGGGTTATTGGTTTTTCCGCTACAGGATATTGTCATGGCAGTGGTAAGAAGTAACTGCTGATATTCTGTGAAGAAAAAAAATATTTAATATGAAAACAAAAGCAAAACAAAACTTTTAAGAGCAAAAAAGGACCGTGACCATCCAGTTTCAAAGTCCCTAAAAGCATCACACGTACAATAGTTGAAGCTCATAGTGACAGCCCTTGGGCATCAAGAACAAGTAGAATTATGTGCCCTGACCTCCGTTTAGAATGACATAGGTAGGTAACAAATTGTGATAGACTTCCATTGGATATAAAAAGAAAGGAATAACTTTTCCATCTTTCACAGAAGACTATATGAAAATGCATTCTTGTGAAATAATGCAGTTATACACAATGTATGGCTACACAAGGGTTTATAAGCCAATCCAACCAGACTAATAAGTGGCACAGTTCTGAAACCAAACTCTGTAACTAGCAGCTCAAGTTTCACTGTGGCGGGAACAAAGTACTTTAACAATGACTTCATTGGGTCAAAACCTCAGGGACCTTGCCCAGAGCTTGATAGAAGATAATTTTCAGGAGCAATGCACAGTCCCGACCTGCCATGTAGTTTTACCCTCTGGGTTATGAGGGCTGGAAGGGGGACCCTGTGGAACCAGAGGGAGTTCACACTTGAGGCCCGGAGGGAAAATTCTGGGTCCTCGGGGCAGTGGGTCCTGAAAGTGATGTGCACCAAAACCAGTTGGGAGCTCATAAAAAACTTTCAGACATCTGGGGAACGAATCAAAACTATGCATTTTAAAACACATTCATTAAGTGATTCCAACGCTTGTGGTCCATGGGAACACGGCTCCTCCCAGTCGCAGATGGGAACTTTGAGGCCCGGGGAGGAAAAGAGCAATGACTCCAAGTCACCCAGCAAGTCAGAGGCTGAGCTGGCCTCTAGCCTGACCAGGGCTCCCGTCCACCAAATTCCTCCTGCCCACGGACTGCCTCCCGGGGCTGCTCGCGTTCCAAGGAACCTTGTAACAAACAGGAAAGGAAATGTTGGCTGTGCCTGTTCCAATGTTCGGGGCCCATTGTGACTCTGGGTTCTGCCAGACACAGGCTTCGGAGCTCTGGCTGCCAAGCTGCGTGAGCCCAGTTTTTCCAGATGGGATCGGGGATGGGATTACAAAAACTGGCGTTGACTTTTATTTCCCCAAGAAAATAAATCGGCAGATTGGCTCCAAGAAAAGTGGTCAGGGGAAACAGGGTTCCTAGCCAGGGGGAGGTCCTGGACCCGTGCCAGCCCCTCGCAGCCCTCCGGGGCTGCCTCAGCCTCTGAAGGTGTTGGACGCAGAGTTGGGTCCTCAGACAAAGCGCCTTTGGGCTTTGGGTTCAAGAACCCTCTCCTAAAAGAAAGAAAGAGCCCGCTCCTAACGACAGCTGTGGCTGAAGCCTTGGAATGGAGGGTTACCTTCTTCCTGGGGACAAAGGAGCTTTCCCCAGATTCTCCTGTTGCCCCTCCACACACACAGACACATCTAAAAATGGCAGGTGGTGGACAAGTGATTGCTGCCATGCCACACAACTATGACAGTGGTCCTCAGGGGGGACAATTTTGCTCTCTCCTGAGGGTGAGAGGGGACATTTGGCAATAGCTGGACACATTTTTGGTTGTCATAACTTTGGGGATGTGCTGCTGGCATCTTGTGGGTGGAGGCCAGGATGTACAGCTTGCGGTACAAGAGACAGTCCCACAGCAACCCCCCCATGTCCAAAATGTCACAGCTATGATGCTGAACAATGGGCAAGGGACACAGGAGGTTGGGGGTCTGGTGTGAGTCCAGGTTTTGCCTCTGAATTCTGTGTGATCTCGGGCAAGGCCCTGCTCTCTCTGAGCCTCAGACTTCCATCTGCACGAGGAAGAGGCAGAGAGCGTCTCTGGGGCTTGCTAGGACCCCTGCCCACTGGGGCAATCCAAGACCCTGTGACGCTTCCTGGTCAAGTCTCAGAGGGCCTCTGGGCTGCAGGTGCAGAAAGGAAGCCCTCCAGGCACAGGGAGCCCCGGGCTGGGGGCTGGAATGAGAGGAAAGCAGCCACCCTGCTCAAAATGATATGCAAATGCCCCCAAAGCATATGAAGAGAGGCTCTACCTCACATTTCTGGTCATTCAGGGTTCCAGAGACCAGGGGGCCTGCCTTCCGCACCTCAGACTTGTTGGTCAGGGGGTGGGTAGGGGGTCTACCCAGCCCCCATGTCTGAGGGGTGGACAATCAGCTCTCCTGAGCCCTTCCCCCAAAGCGCACTATCTGGAACTCCTGCTCCACCAGGAACGGAAAAACCATTATCTGCAGATGACATCACTTTTCAAAAACGCGAGTGGGTGGCTGCCGATCACAGCTCCAGGGAAGGGGCGGGGAAAAAAGGGCTCGAAGCTCAGAGTGTGCCAATCGACAGCAGCACCAGAATCCAGGATCTTCATCATCACAGAACAACCCTGGACAAGTTACTTAACTTCTCTGGACTGCAGTCCTCCCATCTCTACAACGAGAGGCTGGACCTGGGGCTTGCTAGGACTCCTGCCCACTGGGGCAGTCCAAGACCCTGTGACGCTTCCTGGCCAAGTCTCAGAGGGCCTCTGGGCTGCAGGTGCAGAAAGGGAGCCCTCCAGGCAGAGGGAGCCCCGGGCTGGGGGCTGGAAGGAGAGGCAAGCGGCCACCTTGCTCAAAATGATATGCAAATGCCCCCAAAGCACATGAAGAGAGGCTCTACCTCACTAGTCAATGGTGAAATGCGAATCAAAACCATAAGGAGATAGCACCTCACACCCATTAGGATGGCCGCTATCAAATAAGACAGAAAGTAGCACCCACGTTCATCGGAGCATTATTTATAATAACCAAAACATGGAGGCAACCCAAGTATCTGTTAATAGATGAATGAATAAACAAAATGTGGTTTATACATGCAATGGGATGGCATTCAGTCTTAAAAAGGAAAGAAATTCTGCCACATGGATGAACCTTGAGGACATCGGGCTAAGTGAAATAAGCCAGGCACAAAAAGACAAATGCCCTCTCTGGAGTTCATCTTTTTCCTCATCTGTCCATCATGAGTCTACCCAGCACCAATATTCCACGGAAAGTTAAAGTACCCATGGTCCCCTTCTGTAGGTGGGAAAGCAGAGGCTTAGGAAGAACAGTGATCTATTCCAGGGCCCTCAAGTCCTCAGCAGAGTCAGAATGAGAAGCCAGTCTCCTGACTCCAAATCCCTCTCACCTCTCCACATTCTCCTCCAGAGGGTCTTATGTCATGCGGATGGGCCAGGGTACCAGCAGGTCCAGTTAGAAGATGTGGTTCCGTCCTTAAGGGACTCCTCAATAAAACCTCAACTCCAGTTAGGTGACCAGACTTCCCCTCTAAACATCCACCAAACAGCACATCCAGCCACATGCCTCCTCTGCTCAAGTACCTTACATGGCTCCCAATCACCTGCTGAACATTTTCCCTAGTGTTCCAGGTCCCAGTCTACCTCCCTAAGTTGATCTCCCTGTGTCCCCCCTGCACAATTTTGCCTTACATTCTGGTCACCATACAATAAGCAAACCTTCGTTGAAGCTGGTCCCTCCGCCTAGAACACCCTTCCCTGTCTCCATCCTTGAAGGCCATCCAAATGTCACCTGCCCCAGGAAGCCTTTCTGCTCCCCAAATCGGACATGGCCTCTCCCTCCTCTAGGCTACCAGCACACTCCCTTAAGTTGGCTCAGGGTACCTCGAGTGCCCATCTGTCACCCCCAGGAGATGGAAAAGGACCTGGGAGCAGAGTCCAAGTCACACCTACCTCTTGTCATCTTGTCATCCTCAGCACCAAGAATGAAAAGAGTTAGGCCCATGTGACCCTGGTGCCCTGAGCCCTCACCAGTATAAACAAATAGAGGCCACTCAGTACCCATCTGGGTCACAATTCCAGGTTGGCAGGGGCTGGAGGTCAGGCCCAGCGCCCGGACACAGACACTGACTCCGCCTCTGTGGCTGTTTTTATTTGCTTTCTCCTTGGGCAGAAGCTGCAGGGGCCCTTCTGAGCCACAGCTGGTTTTTATTGAATCTAGGCTCAAAAAAGGCCTGAGCATATTTTTAGAGAGAAGGGGGAAAGGAATATTTTTTTCCCTGACCCAAGATGAAGGCTTGCTCCAATTTTCCATCTGCTCTCCCTTCTGGGTGGAGCTGGTGGGAAGTTTCTGTGCAGGAGGATCCTTGGGACAGCGGTTTATGAGCTCATAGATATGGTGGGGCAGGCTGCCCAACCCGATGTTCCTCCCGCCCCCTACACACATACAAGCACAAGCGCACACTCACGCTACAGTACTCAGACACATATGTGCAGCCCCCGCCTGTGATGCACTGGGTGAAGGACAGTGGAGGAACAAGACGGACTTGGGGCCCAAAATCCCTGTGGAAGTGGGTGACTGAACCAGGGGTCCCCACCCTGCACCCAGCGTCCTGGGGTGTGCAGCATTTATTCCCACTGGAGGGCCTGGATCCGTAGGACCCAGACACTGTCTAGGTGCAGAATAAAGAATGTGTTTGGTGCATCTTTGAAAGGCTGGTTGCTAATGGTCTGAAGATACTATCGGAATGAACAACATGCCAAGTCATTTAGTGCATCACTGAGCTCCTAGAGCTTTGTTGAAATGCGTTTCCTCAATCAAAAGATGCCAAATGCACCAGAGTTCTGCTGGTGTGTGTGTGTGTAAATCTGTGTGATGTGTGAACATGGTCTGTGTGTGTGACATGTGGGGCAGTATGTCTATATGTTGTGTGTTTGCATGTTTATGTGTATTGTGGATATTTGTGATACGGTTTAAGCTGTGTATGTGAATGTGTTTGCTGTGTGCTCTGTGTAGGGTGGGGGTGGGGGGTGTTCTGTGTGTTTGATACATGCTGTGTGTATTGTGTATATTTGACGCATGCTGTGTGTGGATGTTGTAATCAGGCCAGAGGCACATCTGGAAGGCAGGCTGCATTGGTGCGGGGTGGGGGGGCCTGTTTTCCCTGGCATGCTCTTTAAAATGGCACCTTTTTGAGCTCTTTTCAGGGCAAATTGTTGGGGAAATCACAACAGATACAGAAGGCAGTCGAAGAGAAAGGGGTCACTGTCCGAACTTGCTCCCCACCAAACCTTGTCCCTAATGTCAGAACTGGACTTTGCCTATGGTGACACCCAGTCTGAAAAACCGCAGCCCAAAGAGCTGCAGGCGACAAAGATGAAGTTCAGAGAAGCATGTGGCCCAGTGTTACCCACAGAACAGGAGCCAGAGCCCCCTTCCACCTCCCCACAGTAGGCTGGCCTTCAATATCAAGAGCCAGCAAGCAAAGAAGTAACATGGCAGTGACAACAGCAAAGACCACAGCAGTCTCCATGATGGTGCCCAGGGCTGGCGGGTGCCCAAGGGCTGGGGGGCGCTCAAGGGCTGGGGGGCGCTCAGGGGCCTGGGCCACCTGCAGAGGTGGCCACACTTCCCTCTTACACTCCCCATCAAGGGGGCATCATTGCCTGGCTTTATCAGAGCGGAGACAGAGCTGAAGAGGGCCCTGGGAACCAGGAGGGCAGCCTCTTGGCTTTGGGGGTCAGGCAGGAAAGTTAGGGGCGATTTGCAGGTCGATAGAATCTTAGCTCCATGAGAGGCTCGGACTTTTCTTTCATGTCTGGGAGCCCCAGGCCCTGCTGAGGATGGAAGCCAGGAGGGGTGGGCCGGGATGGAGCAGGACGCAGCAGAGCCATGGGCCTTTCCCCTGCCCAGCCCGGCCAGGCACCCTCTTTCCCACATAACCACCCCTACCCCAAGCAGCAAGGGCTGCTAGAGGCTCACCGCCTTATTCTTGGAAACTGAGGCAGCCCAGCTCAGGCCAAGGGGAGCTTCTTGGGAAATGCGCTTTTCCAGTTGAAAGGCGCAGACTCAAGGCCTTCCTGGCCCAGGGACAGATTCTGTCCTTCCCTGAGCTCTGTGAAATGCGGATAACAACAGCTGCCTCCTGGGACGCTGGGGCACCACGTGCGGTGTGTGAAGTACTTGGCACAGGCGTGGCACAAGAGAGGCTTGATGGACGTGTGTCCTGTTCCTGTCCTTGGCTGCCCTGCTCAGCACAAGGGACAAGCAGGGCATGATTGCCCCAAGGCCCCTCCCCTCCAGGCCCCAGGAGAAGCTTCAGGGAAGAAAGTAACAACAGTTCTTGGAAAGCCACCATCGAGCACTATGTAGAACAGCAGCTACAACAATCCCTGGGCCTGGAGTGACCCTCGGTGACCTCTCACCTGCTTCACACTGAATTCTGTGGTCCTGTTCAGGACTGCATATCGACCCCAACACTGGTAAATGCCATCAGGCACTTCCCTCCCTGGGGACATCCTACCTGACCCTGCTCTACTCAGAGCCTCTCTTGGCCCCATCACACCTTAGGCACTAAGTCCTTATTTAGTCTGCTCCTGAGCATTCTAGACCCCTCTTGATCTGGCCAGCCTCCCCTATGCTCTCTCCTGCACCTCTTTATCTTGCACCCCTCACACCAGTTATGGCCAGTTACCCACGAGCACGTGTTCTCATTACCTGTGGGAAGAGCTATATTCACTGCAAGCTATGAGCCGGACTCTGCAGAGGCACCAGCCTTCTGCCCTCGAAGGAACCTTTGCTTGGAATGCCATTGCCCTCCTCTGGCAATCACTGACCCACACCTTAATCTTTTACCTCCTCCAGGAAGCCTGCCTTGATACCCACCCCTCCAGGCGCCAGTGCAGATGACTTCCTCCCAAGTAGGGCTGCCTGGCGTCTCCAGATCCTCCTGTCATTGCTGTGCCATCTAGATGCGATAACTTCGGTCCCCACCACAGGCCTGGCATGTCTTTCCCCAGGTCCTGTGGGTTTCAGGGGGCTTATGTCTGCCCATCGGTCCTCCTTGCTCTCAACCCCTACACCTGTCCTCTGCTCCAGTGGCCCACTGGTTCCATTCTGGAGACACCCCACCCCATCCCACCCCATCCCACCCCATCCCACCCCATCCCACCCCATCCCACCCCATCCCAAAGGCCTTGTAATAGAAAATTTATTTGGATAATGGAGTCTACTGATGGTCTGCAGATGGCAGGAAGCAATCCAGGGCTGAGCACAAAAGTTGATGTTCAGAGTCAGACAGTATAATTCCAAGGAATTTGTCAACCTTCCCTCACACAGATAATCTCTCAGTAGCTGGGTTGGGGCAGGGGGGACTGACCTCTGGGAGTGTTCTGAACCCCCCTCCCACTCAGAGCCCCTCTCTATTCCCATATTCTGATGGAGAGCTGGCTCCTTGGAGGCTCAAGAGGGGTCTCCCACGAGACAGACTCACTCTCTGCCAAAGTGCAAAAGCCACTGCTGTCAGTTATTTTAGTCATTGTCCTAGACTGAGTCGTGTCCACCCAAAGTCATATACCGACGTCCTAACCCATGGTATATCAGAATGTGACAGTATCTGGAGATAGGGCCTCGAAAGAGGTGCTTATATCAAGACAGGTCATTAAAGGGTGGGCCCAAAGCTGATAGGACTGGTGTCCTTATAAATAGAGAAAATTTAGACGCCGATGCTCACGAAGGGGAGATGTTAAGAAGACATGGAGAAGGAGGCCATCCACAAGCCAAGGAGAGAGAACCCAGAAGAAACAACCCTGCCGACACCTTCATCTTGGTCTTCCAGCCTCCAGAACTCTGAAAAAGTAAATTTGTCATTTAATCCAGCTGGTCTGTGGCGTTCCGTTGGTGGCCGCCTGAGGAAGCTAAGACCGACTTGTTTGTGCGTCTCTTTCACTGAGTTGTCATCCCCTGTTTATGGGCCCGTCCCCCTTTCAGAGTGAATTCCCACTGGACAGATCTGACCTGCCCATCCCTCAGAACCTTGGACCCACCACACCCTGAGAGGTTCAGAGAACATTTGTTGCCTGGGCAAACATCTTCCAGGATAAACAGAATTTTGACTCATTGGCTCTTTAAATCATCATATGCTGAAAAGGGGGGGGGGGACCAGCAACACATATCCCCCCACACACACACCACTGCCTGCCCCTCCCCCACCTGGCCTCTGGTTCCACCCTCAATAGCTCTGAAAGAAAGATTCCCCTCCATTTTACAGATGAGTGAACCAAGGCCCAGATGGCACAGGGAAGGCAAGTGACATGCCCAAGGTCGCTCACAGAGTCAGAGCCATTAGGGAGGAGAGGCCAGAGCCCACAGGTCTCAAGGAGGTAGGCTGGGAGGGTCCTGCAGTCTCCTACCCTCTGGAAGGAGACAGAGAAGACGTGGGTTTGAAGCCGGCTGGCTCCTCTTATTTGCCGTGTGTGAGCAAGTGACCGACCTCTCTGAGCCGGGCCTCGGTTTCTACATTTGTACAATGACGCTGATAGAAATGAGATAGGACATACGGCGCTTAGCGTGGCAGCGGGTCCACAGAAGGGGCTCGAGACGTGGTGGTGGCGGAGCGGCTGCTGAGGAAGACAGGCTTCTGGAACTGGCCGGCTGGTCCGGCACCTGGCCCCACAGGAAGTCTGACAAAGAGCTCTGGATAAGAGGTTTTCCTGCTGGTGGGCATGGGGGAGGGGGGCAAGGCGGGCGGGGGGGGGGGAGGCAGGCAACCTCAGCCCCCTGCGGCTGAGCACTGTCCCCAATCCCCAACACACACATTGTCATTGCCTCCAGTGGGCCTCACGGGGCACAGGGCTGGAGAAAGCTCAAAGCCCCATTGTTCTCCCTCCAGGCTCAAACCCAGCCAGGCCTGCCCGGAACCAGCAGCTAAAAATAATCCCCATGGAGGGTTGGGGTCCAGCTGCTGATCTCACCCCAGGGGTCAGGAGCTGCCCCTCTCTGCTTGGCCACCACTCTGGAGGAGGGCCAGTTTGGCCAGCGCCCAGATCACCCTCAGGGGAGCGTCCAAACTCACACCCGCAAAACATGTAGTGGAAAATGCGAGGCCGGCTCTAATTCCGGGGGCAGAGCCTCGGCGCAGACTTTCCGACTCGGCTTGTGGTGGGTCGGGAGGAAGGGCCAGGAAGAACAGGCTATAGTTGGCAAAGCGGAGAGAAACCAGGAAAGGCATTCCAGGTGGCATGCACAGCAGGAGCAGAGGGATGAGGGATGAGGCTGAACGGAACAATGAGGGGCTGTAGGAGCCTATTTGACGGCTGCAGAAAGTGAGCCTTCAAGAGAAGCGGAGGCTCAGCTGAGCTGGGCCCTGAGTGCCAGGCCAGGCTTTGCTGACTTTCACAGCCACACTGTGCCCGGGGGCTCCTATGGTCGCCTTTACTTCCAGGGCCTCCTCTGAGGCTCCTCTCTAAGGAGTAGTCACAGTCCTGAGAGAGAAGCTGAGGGCCGATGAGGACTGAGAGACTGCCTTTAGCACAGACAGGCCTGCAGGCCTCAGGAAGGGGCGGCTTATCACACACACACCAGGTAGATCCTGAGGCTCTGCCTTTGAGCTGTGTGCACCCAAGTCAGCCTCCAGCCATTCAGACCTTCAATGGCCAGCTTTCAAGCACCTGCTCTGGACTGGGCCCTGGGCTGGGTGCTGAGGACCCAGCTGGCTGCTCCGTTCCAGCCCTTAACAGCAACTCCAGGGCCAAGTCAACTGAAGACAGTTCAGGGACAACCCAGGGAAGGGCCCTCCTCTAGACTTGGGATGTCAAAAAACGGTTTTTGGAAACACAGCCTTTGAGCTGAGTCTCAAAGGTTAAAGAGGAGATGGGCAGATAAAGAAGTGGCAGGAAGGTCTAGGCAGAGTGTGTGCAAAGGCCCCGGGATGGAAGTGAGTCTAGCTGGGTAGGGTGGGGTGGAGTTGGGCGGGGAGACACAGGGAAGAGATGAGATGTGGAGATAATGAGGTCACAGAGGTCTTCTCTGAATCCTCCTGGACACAAACACAGCTGTCACCCACAGAAAAGCTAATGAATGAAATTGTTGGGAAAATTTCAGTCAACCAAATTGAGTAGATTAAATCCTATGTTTTAAACTCAGAGTCTGGGAATCTGATCACTAATTGTTCTGTAAGGACAGTCTTATGCCATTTATATATTGGGGCTTTGATTTATAAGCTGTGCTTGAAATGGGGGTACCTGTATTGCACAAATAGCACCCCAAACCCCTCCTGGGAGGTCCAGTCAGGCAAACATGGGATCCCAGAAGGCCCAGCTTGCACTGGTCTGTGGTGCTTGTAGCCTGGAGTGAAGAGCTTAGCTTGGGTGAAATACACCCAGAGATCAGCCCCTGAATCTCTGTGATTCTCTCCTGAACCCTGTGCTTTACCCACACCCTTTGCCTTGTGAGTTTGTAGTTCTGCCTGTTAGAGGTAGACCATCCTTCCCACCCTTGACATTGGGCAAAGCATGTGACTTATTTTGGCCAATGGGATGTGAGCAGATAAGTTTCAAACCGAGGTTTAAAATACACTTGCATCTGAAAAAAAAATTTACACCAATTCTACACAAGTTCTTCCAGAACATAGGAGAGGAGGGAGCATGTTCTAGTTCATTTTAGGAATCAGTATTGGCTTGATGCCAAAACCAAACAAAGACGGCCAACACCCAAAAAAACTATAGACGGATAACCCTTATGTATATGATGCAAAATCCTTATCAAAATATTAGCAAATAGAATTCAGAAGTATATTTAAAAATTATACATCTTCGCCAAACATAGTTTTTCCAGGGATGCAGAACTAGCACAATACTTGAAAATCGATCAGTGTAAGCTATCACATTCATAGGCTAAACAAGAAAAGTCATATGATCATATTAATCAGTGCAAAAAAGAATTGAACAAAATTTCATATCCACTCATGATAAAAACTATCAGAAAATGTGGAGTCAAGGGAAATATCCTATAGTAAAAAAAAACTTCTTATGAAAATATTTATGTAAATATAAATATATGTAAATAAACACGTTATATAAATAAAATAGTTCCTAAATAATAAATATCATCTATACAAAAAACTGACAGCTAAGATTGTACTTGTTGATAAAAAAACTGAAGCTCAATAAGGCAAGAAAGAAAAACAAATGACCTACAGATCAGAAAAAAAAAACATAAAACTGTACCTGTTTGTCCTGACCTATGGTGATACAGCAGATAGAGTGTTGACCTGAAACACTGAGGTTGCCGGTTCAAAACCCTGGATTTGCCCGGTCGAGGCACAGAAGAGAAGCAACTACTATGAGTTGATGCTTTCTACTTCTCCCCTACTTTCTTGCTCTCTCTCTTCTCTCTAAAATCAATAAATAAAATATTTGGGGTGGGGGAGAGAAAAACTGTACCTATTTGCAGAGGACATGGTTAATTATGTAGAAAAATTCAAGGCATCTACAAAAAAAACCTCCTAGACCTATTAAGAGAGCTCAGCAAGGTCACAAAATCAATGTACAAAAACCCAGTGTATTTCTCTGAGCTAGCAATGAACTCATGGAAACTGAAATTAAAAATAGAATGTCATTTACAATCACTTAAAAAGAAGAAGAAATGAAATACTTAGGTGAAAATCTAACAAAACAGGGCTTGTATGCTGAAAACTACAAAGTGCTGATGAAAGAAATGAAAATTCTAAATAAACAGAGAGACACACCATGCTCATGAATTAAAACATTCATCATAGTAAAGATACCAGTTCTCCTCAGATTGAAATACAGTGTAATTACTACACAAACCTTAGGAAGACTTTTTGTAGATTAGGCAAGATTACTCTAAAATTACAGAAAAGCTAAGTAACTACAATAGTTACAACAATTTTGGAGAAAAAAAAAGTGGGAAGAATCACTCTACCTAATTACAGGGCTTATTATATACATACAGTCATCAAGACCATGTGGCTTTGGTAGAGGGATAGAAAGAGAACTATGGAACAGCATAGAGAATCTAGAAATATGGCCAATGGATTTCTGACAAAGGTGCAAAAGCAATTCCATGACAACACTTTACACTCACCAGGAGGACTATAATAAAAAAGACATCATAGCAGTGTTAGTAAAGATGTGGAGAGACCGGAACCCTCACACACTGAAAGTCAAATGGTGCGGCTTGGCAGTTCCCCTAAAAGTGAAACATAGACCTTGTTTATGACCCAGCAATTCCACACCTAAGTCTACATCCAAGAGAATTGAAAACATATGTCCACACTAAAGCTTGTACATGAATGCTCATAGCAATATTAATCATCATAGCCCCAAAATGGAAACAGCTCAAATATCCATCAACCAATGGAAGAATGAATACAATGTGGTACAATTATGTGGTATTTGAAATAGGATAGAGATAATAGAATATTATCAGTCAATTTAAAAAAATGTAATACTGACTCATGTTACAGCACAGTGAACCTCGGCTCAGAAACATTGTACTAAGTGAAAGAAGCCAGACACAAAAGACCACATATTGTATCATTGCATTTATACAAATGTTCACAAGAGGTAAATCTGAGACAGAAATGTAGATCAGTGCTTGCCCAAGGCTGGGAAGGCTGGGGTATAGAGAACCGAGGGACGACTAATAAGTATGGAGGTATTTTAGGGGTGATAAAAATGTTCTAAGATTGTGGTGAGGGTTGTACAACTTTGTGAATATACTAAAAACCATTGAGTTGTATACTTTAAACAGGTAAATTGTGTGATGCATGGTTACATCTCAATAAAGCTGGTTTCAAACAGTAAACAAATAAACTAAAGCTTTAAATAAAAGACTTTAATGAATGAAGGGCTGTCTTTTAAACAAATGGTGCTAGGGCAACTGGACATCTTTATGCAAAAAAGAAAGAAAGAAAGAAAAAATGACCCTCATCTTCACATCTCTCACCAGAATTAACTCAAAAAGAATCAAAGATTTAAAAGAAAAACTATAAAACTTTTAGAAGAAACATAGGAGAAAATCTTTAGGACCCAAGGATTGATAAAATGTTTTTAGATATAACACCGAAAACATGATCTATCTAAGAAAAAAAATGATAAATTGAACTTGATCAAAATTAGAAAGCATTTAATTTGCAAAAGACCTGTTAAGAGGCTGAAGAGACAAGCTACAGACTGAGAGAAATCGCTTGAAAATTACATACCTGACAAAGGATTCATATATAGAATCCATGAAGTGCTCCCAAACTCAACAGTGAAAAAGTGAAAAAACCCAACTCTCATTGAAAAAATGGGCCAAAGACATGAGGAGACATTTCACCAAGGAGGATGCTCAGATAGCAAATAAATAAGACGCCCACTCTCACTCGCCATTAGGGAAATGCACATTAAGATCCTAACGAGCTCTCACCTCACACCTGCTATGACAGCTAAAATGGAACACAGGGCCAACTTTAAATGCTGGCAGGGTTGCAGAGAAATTGGATCCCTCATCATGTAGCTACTCTGGGTGATAGCTTGGCAGTTTCTTAAAAATTAACCCTCCAGTTTCCATACAACCCAGTCTTGAGCTCCCAGGCATTCATGCGGAGAAATGAAATCTATGTCCACCCAGAAGTCTCTGCACAACTGTTCACAGCAGCTTTGTGTGTAGCAGCCAAGAACTGGAAACAACCAAAATACCCCTCAATAAGTGAATAGTGAAACCAACGGTTATACATCCATACCACGGGGCACTACTCAGAAGTAAACAGGACTGAGCTATCGATATACTCACCTGGGATGGATCTCAAAGACACGAAGACGAGTGAAGATAGACAATCTTCACTCATAAGGTCTCACAGAGCAGGACTCCATTTATATAACATTCTTAAAATGACAAAATTACATATATGGGGGAGGATAAGTGGTTGCCAGGGGTGTGTGTGGGACTATAGAAAAGTATGGAGAAAGATCCCTGCAGTGAAAGAGGTCTGTATCTTGATTGTGATGGTGTTTCCATAATCTACACATGTGGTAAAGTGACACAGAACTGTCCACTGTCACATTCTGGTTTTGATATTGTGCTGTATGATGATGTAACTATTGGGGGAGCTTGGTGATGGGTACATGGAACATTTTTGCAATTTCCTGTAAATATGTAATTATTTCAAAATGTAAAGGAAAATAACCTTTTTCATTTTAGTGATGAGAACTTTTCCCAGGTAGATGCTGACCCTTCCGCCTGGGGGGTGGGCGATGTTGAGCAGATCTGAGCCAAGGCCACAGTGAGGAGTCAAGTCCGGCCATCTCCTCCTGAATCAGCTGACTCCAGTTGCCCCAGAGTGAATATGTAACGGTTGTTTTAAGCTGCTGAGTTTTGGAGGATTTGTTTTGCAGCACTAGTGTGACAAGAGCTAACTAATACATGTCCTCTTGCCTCACCTCCTCTCCACAGCTCTAGAAAGATGAATGTCTGTTATTGGTTACTATGACAGAGACAGCTAGTTGTCCTCCAACATCTGTTCTACCCTTCTGTCACTTCAGAGTAATAGCATAATAGCATCTCTGATTTTTTTTTTTTTTACAGTAACAGAGAGAGAGGGATAAATAGGGACAGACAGACAGGAACGGAGAGAGGTGAGAAGCATCAATCATTAGTTTCTCGTTGCCGTTGCAACACCTTAGTTGTTCATTGATTGCTTTCTCACATGTGCCTTGACCGCGGACCTTCAGCAGACCGAGCAACCCCTTGCTCGAGCCAGCGACCTTGGGTCCAAGCTGGCGAGCTTTTGCTCAAGCCAGCGACCTTGGGGTCTCGAACCTGGGTCCTCTGCGTCTCAGTCAGACACCATATCCACTGCGCCACCGCCTGGTCAGGCGCATCTCTGATTTTTATCTGGTCATATGGCTATTTGGATTAAGAGGACATTTCCAGCCTCTTGTAATTAGTGGCTATGTGACTAATCTCTGGCCAATGGGATATAAGGGAAAGTGTCATGTAACAGTTTCTTCTCTGGGAAAGAACAGACATTCACCACTTTTGACCTCCTCTTTTTTAGCCCCCTTGTTCTTCCCATAGATTGGAATGCAGATGTGATGGCTGGAACTCCAGCATCTATGTTAGTTATGAGGTAGAAGCTACCTTTTGAGGATGGCAAAACAACGGAAGAGAAAAAATTAGGGTGTCTGTTGACCTTTGGGATGCCATACCAGCCCTGGGCTGTTTATATATGAATTTCCTTTATGTGATAGAGATATAAACTTTTTTTTTTTATGTTTTCTATCTCTCACAACAGAACTTAACCTTTACTTATATAGCGGTTTCTTACCTGGGCTACTCTTTTTCATGAGCTTATCCTGTGCAACTAGCTGTGTTAAGTACTATATGCCTTCCATTCACTAAATAAGTGTTTATTAAGCACTAGTATATATCAGATAATATGACAATGCTAGGGAAGCAATAGGAACAAGACAGACATGGTCTCTGCCCAAGGACGTTATAGTTGAGGAGAAGGGACAAACAATAATGAAAGGAACATATGTGTATAAGCAATTACAATCTATGACAAGTGCCATGAAAGGAAAGCACAAAGCATTTTATGAGCAGATGGCAGGGGCCCTTCTCCAGGAAGGGTATCAGGGAAGGCTTCCCAGAGGATGTGACATCACAACTGAGCTCTGGGGAGAAGGAGAAGGGAGTATTGGCTAGCTTAGCTCTCAAGAGCATGGGTTCCGAAGCCAGCCAGTCTGGGTTCAAATCTCATCTCCCTCTTGTCACTGTGTAACCTTGGGCAAGGTCCAAACTCTCTCTAGGCTGCAATTTTCTTGTCTAGAAGTAGAAGTTTAGCTAACAAAAGCATTTATATAGCATTTACAAGGTGCCAGTCACTGTTTCAAGAACTCTACAGGTATTAACTCTTAATTTTCATTATAGCTGCCTTAAAGTACAGGTACTATTTTTATCCCCATGTGCAGAAGAGTAAACTGAGGCCCAGAAAGTGAAGCAACTTGCCCCAGGTCACACATCTAAGGGGCAGAGCAGGGGTTAGCCCACACAGTCTGACTCTAGAGTCTGACTCCTCAGAGCGCTACACTGTGGTGGCGCACAATACTAGCTCTTACTCATGGGGTTATTGTGAGTAGCTCTTACTCATGGGGTTATTGTGAGCATAGAATAAGATAATGTCAGTCATGTAGTCGGCACAGTGCCCGATAAATAGTCAGCGCTCAGTAAAGGTTAGTTGTTCTTATCATCATCATCATCATTAAGAACTAAGGAAGGGTAGAAAGAGTGTTCTAGATACAAACTGAGCACCCCCACCAGGGGCCTCTCTGGCCTCGGCTAGGGTCACAGTGTGTGTGGCAGAGGCAGAACGGGGTAAGGACTGTACCACAGGGGAAGCAATGTGTCACTAACCAGCAGATCCTTCCTCAGCTCAGACTGGCTGGAGGACATGGCGGGCAGTGTCCTGAGGGGTATGAACCATGGGGACTCAGAGCAAGTGGTAAATAGAGAGCCCCATCCAAGTCGGACCTGAGTCCTCTGGGGAAGTGGTTAAGCTCCATTTTTAGTCCTAACAACTCATGCACACGCACGTGCACACGTGGCCTGGATCCCAGCCCCTCACACCATACAAAACACCACCTGCCCCTTCAGGAAGTCCTCAGACAGGAGAAGCTTGGTTCTCGTTTTCCAGAAGAAACCAACAGGAAGGCGGAAGGGCCTCACACACGGTCACAGGATGGTTTGGGACCGACCTGGGGGCAAGGTGGCTGCCTGGTGGTGTAGGTGCTATTCGGTGGTCCCTGAAACTGGCAGGTAGGACCCTGCTGAGCCCACATGGAGCTGGGGGCCCAACTCCACCCTCCTGGGGCCCTGCCTTTGTCATGAGTCATTGGTCGTCTCTTCTCAGAAGCTGGCCGTGAGGCAGATGCGGAGGCGGCTTCCTCTTGAGCAGCTGGTTGAGGTTTGGCCTCAGCTCACCTCTTGGGTCATAGTCACAGCCCCGGGCCTCCCTCCTCTGACCCCACAGTGGTGCCCGCTCTCTAGCTGGCCCTGTGCTGAGGATTTCCACTATTTATCATCTCACTGAGTCCACGTGAGTCCCATGAGGTGGATTATTACTTCCATTTTACAGATGAGATGACTGAGGCTCAGAGAGGTAAGACAACTTACCACACAACTATACTGAGAACCGAGATTCAACTCAGGACCAAATATCTCTACATATGTCGGCCCCCGCCAAACCTTGGCCCTGCTTAGAAAAGCTCTGCCCTCAACCAAGGAGAAGCTGTGGTCAGAGTCCCCATCCACGCCACTAACTCTCAGACTGGCTGGAGATGAGGCTGCCTAGAAGTTAGGGATTGGGGCCCCAGTCCCTGCTCAGTCACAAGCTTGTCCATTTCACTAGACCTGAACCTCCTCATTTGTAGAATGAACACAATACTTAGACCTTCTGCAGACCTGTGAGGACTGATGGGGACATGTCATGGAGCACCCTTGGTGGGTGTGGCCGTAGTTAATATTTTGTATCTACAACTGTCACTGCCCTCCCCCAGCCAGCCGTGCCCTCATTCCCATCTAGGCTGAGCGGGCCCAGACCAGTCCCACAGCTCACCCCCCACACCCAAAAGGGGCTCCTCCATGGCCAGAGGCCCAGGGTACCTCCTTTCCCCCCTCCTACCCGGCCAAAGGGAGGACAGGCAGACAGATGTTTCCCAGATGTTGCTGATTGTAAGCAAAACAATATCACAGGAGTGCTCCTCCGAGGCCCAGGGGCTGCGGCCTGAGAGCAGAGAGCGCTCCGAGGAAGAGGCGGATTGGAGAGGGACTCAGAGGAGTCCGGAGAGGGTGAGGGTAACAGGGAGGCGTGGGGCCTGAGAATGGAGCTGACCTGCCACCACTGCCCCACCCCACCCAGCATCTCCCTGGGAGAGGACCTCAGAACCCCTAGGGGCTCTTGGCCCTCCTGAGCTGCTTCTGGAGATGATGAGCCCGCTGTTACAGGAAGGAGGCAAGCAGAAACCCAAGAAGAAACCCAAGCACCAGGCAGCCGTTTGGACCTGATGGAGAGAGTCTGGAGGCCGTATCTACCCCAAGCCAGACCTAGAGGCGGAGAGCGCAAGGAACTTGACTTGCCTGCAAGAAGTCAGCTGATGTTGGCACAGGCAGGCCGGCACTGAATCTCCATCCACTGGCATCCAACCAAGTGGCACTGCTGTGCCCTCTCCCCTTTCCACCCTTCACAGGCTATTTGCCAGCTGACCCAAGTGTGCCCAACTAGGTCAAGACTGGGCAGAGGCATGGAGACAGGCTGTTCTGATTTAGTCCCTGGAATAGGCTGGCTTTGTCCTCCTGCAAAACTGTTCCTGGAAGGGCAGGGATCTGGGGTCTGAGAGGAAAGACTCCCTGTCCCCTCTAATAAGGGTAAATAAAGCCTGGGGCAGGGCAACTGGAGAATGAGCTTCGCCACCTCCCTCTGCCCCAGAAGAATGATGTCGCTAACAGCAGCTCATGCTGAAAGGGCACAGCCCTGTGCCATGTCTAAACTTTACATTGTGATGACCTTGCTCAGTCATCACAACTCTGGGGTAGGTGCCAATACGCACAGTTTATAGATGAGAAAACTGAGGCAAGAAAGGTTACGTGAATGATTCAAAAATTGGCGGCTCGTTGTCAGTGGTAGAGCCAGGAGCTGAATTCCAGAGCCTGACTTCTCCCTCACTGGGTGCTGCTTCTCTCCCTTCACCTCAGGCTTCCCACCTGCAGGATGGGGAGGGAGCTAGAATTACTGACCTCGCAGCTCCCAGGTCCCACTGACCAGCCTGGATTGTCAGGGGCCCAGAAGCCTGCTCCCGCCTCACCTGTGAGAGGAACGGGGATGGCCCAACCACACTGTGCAGGTGAGAGGGGGAGCGCTGTGCCCAAGCCTGGCCCGGAGCCCAGGGCAGCAGGCTCCCGGGCACCTCTCCTGTCCACCCTCCAGCAGCTCAGTGTAGCCGAAGCCCCTCTAAGGCCAAGAGACCTGGGTGTGAGTAATGGAAACAAGGCCGTGGGGCCTTCTGAAATGGGAATTCCATCTGCCTGACTTTGTTCTCCTGGACTCTGGTTTCCATGGTAATTTGGGGTGGGAAGGTGGAGCGCATGGAGGGGGGCTAAAGCCCCGGAATAAAGAAAGGGGAGTCTCCTTGTGGGCCGAGTGTCTCCTCCAAGCAGAAGATGTCCTTGTTCCCAATTAGGAGCACCTCTCTGTTCCTGTCCTTCCTGCCCTGCCGAGGCACTGGCGGGCTCTCAGCCAGGGGAGCCCTTCACCGTTACACAGCCACGAAGGGCTCATGGTCAGGTCCAGAGCCTGGAAGAACAGCCCCATTCCTGGAGGAGCTCCCATCCTGGTGCTAGGGAAAAGGCCATACACATATGGAGCACCTACTGCGTGCTGGCCCGGGTTAGGCCTCCAGGCACGACCATTTCTCCTTGTGGGGCACAGGGGGGTGGCCTCGTCCGGCGTGACAAGTGAGGGAAAGCAGGAGGAGGGTGGCTACATAGCCCCGTGGTCTTTCCATTGCCAAGGTCCCAGTGGGCGGACACCAGGCAGCAAACGAGATCCAAGGTTAGTCCAGCCTTCCTGCACGAACTAACCCTGTCCGGTTTTAAGCCAGCCCCAAGCCAGTCCCCTGCCCAGGCCACACCCTGTCCTGCCGCAGACCCCGCAGGTTGTGTGTGGCAGCAAGGGAAGCTTTGGCATCAGTGTGGTCTGGGCCCCAGGCTCTCTTCCACCCCTCCAGGAGGGGGTCAGGGCCTCCCCTGCACTGTGGCCTGGGCCCCAGGGTCTCTTCCACACCTCCAGGAGGGGCCAGAGCCTCCCCTGCACTGTGGCCTGGGTCCCAGGCTCTCTTCCACACCTCCAGGAGGGGCCAGAGCCTCCCCTGCACTGTGGCCTGGGTCCCAGGCTCTCTTCCACCCCTCCAGGAGGGGGTCAGGGCCTCCCCTGCACTGTGGCCTGGGCCCCAGGCTCTCTTCCGCCCCTCCAGGAGGGGGTCAGGGCCTCCCCTGCACTGTGGCCTGGGCCCCAGGCTCTCTTCCACCCCTCCAGGAGGGGGTCAGGGCCTCCCCTGCACTGTGGCCTGGGTCCCAGGCTCTCTTCCACACCTCCAGGAGGGGGGGCCAGAGCCTCCTTTGCACTGTGGCCTGGGACCAGGCTTTTCCCAGATCTGCATCTCCTGTTAGGCACAGAGTAGAAAGCCTTGCCCAGGGCCACAGGGGGGCTTTCTATGAACCCTCCTCTTTCCTGTCACCTCCCGAGTTCTTCTGTCCTAAGGGCCCCCGTGAGCCTGCTCGCCTGAAGCTGCTACCCTGCCAAAGATTCTGGCCCTGTCCACCACCAACAACCAGCACTGTGACACCAGAAAGGTCCATCAGAATCTCAGGGCGTGGCAGGGCAGAGAGGTGAGGAAACTTACTAAAGGTCACCTAGCCCGTTCGTGGCCAAGGTCCAACTCCGTCCTGTAGCTGGTAGAGGACAAAAGACCCAGAGAACACAGGCAGACGGACTTAGACTGAATCCTGTCTTTGCCACTTGCCCGCTGTGTGACCTTGGACAAGTCACCTTACCTACCTGTGTTTCATTCTCCTCATCTGTAACATGGGGCTAGCCCTACCTCCCGGGCTTGTGGCACAGAGGAGATGGTACATGGACCCAGCAGGGCAGAGTGCTGGGCACGGGGGCAAAGGCTGTCACCAAGCAGCTCTCACAGGCATATCATGTCTATGGCTGATGCTTGGAGAGGAGGAGCCGCTTGACCAACAGCCCAACTACCCACCCCTCTCAGCCCCAGTCACCCGGGAAAGCCTCTACACCGGAAACACACAGAAAGGGTCAAAAACAAGAAATAACACAGGCCTTTTATTAGCTCTAGACTGGGCTGCTGTGTGACCTGAGGGTGGCATGCTTTCCTGGAGCCCCCAAGGGACCTCCTTACTCGAGGACGCTGGATTTCTGTGCGAGATCGAGCTGTGTCACCTGCCCCTCCAGGCCTCACCAGTCCAGAAGGCCCTGCTGCCCACCCCTGGTGCCTGGAACCAGCCACTCCCCTGACACTGGAAAATGACGTCCACCTTTTCTGCAAGGCGGCTTCTCACAAGGCGTTGGTTAAAATATTGCACTTGTAAATTAGGAAAACTGATGAGGCAAACGTTTCCTCGTATAGGAAGACGTGCCAAGCGTCCCACTACTGTTTAAATAAATAAAACTCAAGGCCGGGTCTGTGCTGCCCGGAGTCCGGGCCACGTCCCTGCCCTTCAGCCGGTTCTTTAAGGAACTTGGTCAATGTGAGGTCTCCGCAGCAGGGTGCAACCCCTCCGGACCTGCTCAGCCAGGGCCCCTGACCCGCCGGGGCCCTTGGGCCCCCTTGTACCGAGGCAGTGGGGACCCAATGGGGCCAGTCCATCTCTCCTCCAGTGGCCTGGGCCTCTCTTGGTCCAAGCCTCTCGTCCAAATGTCCATCTGTCTGTCCGGAGACGCAGCCTCTGGGGGCTTGGTTGCCCCCTCCGTCACAGGGGAGAAGGATATGAGGGAGGGGGCCCTGCCCTCCTCGTGTGAACACTGAGCTCTCTACCCTGGCGGCCCCTAAAGTGGAGGGCTCATCTTCTTCTGATTAATGAGGTCCAGGTAGAGGTCAGAGCGGAGGAAGCGTGGGTACGAGTCCTTTTCCATGAGCCCGAAGATGCGTTTCTGTGCCAGGTCGAAGCAGCCCCGCGTGACGCTCTGCAGGTTGTCCTTGGTGTGCTCCCGTGTGTACGAGTCCAGGTTTACCTTTAGGGGCAGAGGTGACATGGTCAGGGCTGCTTTCACGGATCTGACTCTCGGAACCGGGGCCAGGGATGGGACCTATCCAGCCTCTCCACCTCCAAGGCCCTCTGCTCCACATCTTAAGGTTCAGAGTGGAGGCCATTGGGTCAGCAGATTCAAGCCCTAGCTCGACCACTTACTGTAGGGCCTGAAAACACCACCTCTAGGGTCAGGCTGCCCAGGTTCAAATCCCAGCAGTGCCACACGTAGGTGTGTGGCAAATCACTTAAGTGCCCTGAGCCTCAGTTGTCTTATCTATAGATTAGGAATAATAGTATATTCTTCAAAGAGTTGTGCAAATTAAACAATATCATCTGTATTAAATAATAGGGATTGAATAATAGCTCACCCCTGTGACTCTGTACACAGTGCTTACACACAGTAAGCACTCAATAGATGTCAGCTACTACAATTAGGCTCTCCAAGACCGTCCCTCATTTTAAAAATAAAGATGATATTAAAACCTATTTTACAGGTTGTCATGAGGGTTCAATACAAGAGCTCATTCACAAAGGGCTTAGCAATTTAACAGAGGCCACCCATGTTATCAGTGGCATTCAGTTCTTCCAGCGGCCCCAGCTCGCTTCCTCTTCACCCAGGGCACACAGTCCCTAAGACTCAGTCTGCCCTCTCCCCTTCCTGATCTCCTCCAGGTGCCACCAATCACTAAGAGGCCACGGGGAATGGGGACAGGGCTGAGGGCCCAGCCCGAGGACCTACCTCCTTGCACGACTGGATTGCAATGTACTCAGCAAAGATCTTCTTGGCTTTGGCTGCCATCTTGGACTGTGACTTGACCTTCTTAAAGTCCTCGCATGCCAGCCAGAATTCCAGGTTCTCCTCACTAAACTCAGTGCGAAGGAAGGCCTGGAACACTGCTAACCCATCTGTGAGGAGAAGCCCAGGTCACAGGTGAGAGGCAGAACCAGCCGCCCCTGCCCTCGGGCCCTCAGACTACCCTCCGGGGCGGTTAGGGTACAGAGCCTGGATGTTTAGTCAGATGCTCCAGGGAGCCAGCAGCCCTGGGATGTGGCCCTACCCCTGCCATTGCCCCCCATTCGGGCCTCAATTTCCCCACCATGAGCCAGTCTCCTGGAGCCCTGAGAGGATCATAGGGAATCCTGCCCATGAGGTGACAGGCACATGAGGCCCAGTGCGAGCCCTCGGTACATGGAAATGTTTACTGTTATTCTGGGAACATGGGTATGAGCACACAGGTCCCAAAGGCCTCTAGCAGGCAGTGCCAGCTCCCATGGACAGGGAGAGGCTGGCAGAAGCTGGCTGCAAGTCCAGACTAAGGGCCTCTGCCAGGCTCAGCTTCTCCCAACAGGGCCACCTGGCTGGGCCCAGGAAAGAGGGAAAGGTTATTTCTCTGCGATTGATCACAGCTTCTGGTCTGGGAGAGGAGGATGAGAGGGAGGGAGAGAGCCCAGAGAGGGGACAGGACACTGGCCCCCACTTACATTTGTGAAGCAGCAGCTTCTCCAAGGACTCACCCCACTTGAGGGCTTCCTCTGAGGTGGGCCTGGGGGGAAAGGGAAGGGGTACAGTGAGGCCCTGAAAAGTGGGGTGTCTTAGTCTAGGCTGCCTCTGTTCGCTGCCCTTGGCCCAGGCAGTGGCTGATCCTGCCTGGGGAGCCCAGAGGGGCCCATCTCCTTTCTTGGGGCCAGCATTACTTATAGCCCCCACCTCACCCTGCCTGGCCTTCCTTCCCAGAGCCTCTACGCCCTCTGAGGGCTGCTGCTTGCAGGTGCTAGGCTCCCTCTGTCAGAGCCTCCATCCAACCCAGAGCTGGATCAAGCCAGCAACTCCCCTTCCCACTTCACCCCACCACCAGGCCTGCTCCCCCGCCTCCGGGGACCAGGGAGTGCAGGAGGGGTTCTGGGGTACCAAGGAGGACCTACTTGAATGACTTCATCACTTTGTCTGCCTTGCCCGCTGGCTGGGCCCCGGGGGACTCGTTCCTTCGCCTGAAGATGCCCAACTTGTTCTTCATGTCCTTGGCTCTGAGGGCAGAAGCAGAGAAGGGAGGTGGTCAGCCTGGCACACTGGGCCCCTGCAAATTCGAGGTGCGGAGGCCGCGGGCCGGGGCGAGGGCCACCTACTCCTTCATCGTGTGCCGCCTCTGCAGGTTCCCGTTGCGCGTGAGGTACATGCCTCGGAGCATCTCTGTCGGGCCCCCCACCTCAGGCCCCGGAAGGTCTGCAGGGAGCACTCCCAGCTCCTGCTCCCCACACTGTCCTGGGGGCAGGCAAGCAGCAGCGGGGCGGATGCAGCCAAGCTCACGCGCACTCGCCCTCGCCCTCGCCCTCGCCCTCGCCCTCGCCCTCGCACTCGCCCTCGCCCTCGCACTCGCACTCGCTGGGACTGCAGCCTGACGACTGGACTCCCAGGCTCAGGCTGGGCTGGGACTCAGACAGGAGGAGCCAGGAAATGGGAGGGACCAGGACGGGGAGCAGGAAAAAAATCCCTGCTGGCCAACCCGGAGAGGGAGCCCGTGAAAGGGGCATGTGTCTGCAAGGAGCGGCCTCTGGGGCCCGCCCAGGCAGGAAGCCAGACCCAGTTATTTGTGACTGGCCTCCCCCATTACCATGGCAGCGCTGGGAGGGCTAAGGAGGAGAAAACAAGTCAGCAAATTGCTGGGAGGGAAGCAGGGAAGAAGGGGAAGCTCGCACACCAGGGTGGCAGGACTGACTATTTTTAGCCAAGAACTATTTTTGGCCTTGCCACGCCCCCCAGGCTGCAGATTTCAGCACTGAGCAAAGCTGCTGGCAGGAAAGGGGTTAAATGTCCCGTGCTCCTGTTCGCCTGTGCCACCCCCTTGTCTCAGACCCCCTACTCTGGGCACCCCCTGGCCCAGCCGGCCAGCTGGCCGCTCAGCCTCACTCGCTGGCTTGGGTAGCCCCACGCTCCCGGGAACAGGCAGGAGGCACGAAATGGCTTGGGACAACTTTAAACTGAAATAACTTCAGAAGTACAAGTCCTAGAAAACTTTCAGAAACATGTTTTGAAAGTCTAATTATTTCATTTTTAAGAGATTTAGTTTTGTGATTTTTGAAGAATACATTTTTTGTTTTAATTTTTGGTTTCCGTCCTTCTGATTAAAGATGAAAAATGCTGACTGAAACCAAAAGTTTAACATGTGTGATCTCAATCACAAAGCTAAATAAGTGTAAAAGAAATGTTAATAATTCAACTTATAAATGTGTTTTGTAAGTCTGTAACATTTATTCTCTGAAGTTATTCAGCCTTCAGACAGCACTATGACCTATGGGACACCCTGTGTAATTGAGGGAAGTGGGGCCCAGTGGAGGTTAAATGGGAGAATCTGAAGCCAGACAGCCCAGGGTTCAAATCCCAGCTCCGGCAGTAACCAACTGTGCACCCTTTGTCAAGGTACCTAACTGCTCTGAAGGTTGAGTGTTCTCATCTGTTCAGCAGGCATGATACAGGTACTTACGGTCTGCTGGGCTGCTTCAAGGCAGCGGGGAGTGTTTAGCACAGTGCCCCGGGCAGGACTGCTCAGGCTTAGGAGCTGAGGCCCACGTGCTTCCTGAGGGTCTGGGGCAGCTGCCCAGGGATGGAGACCCTACTCTCGGTTCCAAGCCAGTGAGATATGGCCGAGGACTCTAGGAACTGGCAACCCTCTGGGTGAGGCCTGGGGTGCTCAGAGCGCCTTGGCGTGGCGGGGAGAGAGAGCGCCGCTTACTGGGCACCGTGCTCTGAGAGTCCCTGCTGCACGCCCCCTGTCCAGGTGAGTACACAGAAGCCCGGTGGCGGTGGGGGTGGAGGTGGGGGTTTCTGAGGTCCAGCCTTCGGGGGCTCCTGACTGGCTCAGAGCCCAGTTTCTCGGTGGCTGGCCCAGCCACACCTTTCCTCCCAGAGGCACAGCTGGGCAGACCAACAGCTGCAGGGCACAACTGGAGAGGTCTTTGGAAGTCCCAGATTGGCACACAGACAACTTGAGAGAGGATGGCAGAAGTCAGAGGACAGAACAGGGACTCACAAGAAGAAGCTAAAGGAGCACTTCCCTCTAATCAGAGCCATGAAAGATGGGATGCGTGGCCGCTGGGCTCAAAGGCTACTTAGCATGGCAGCTGCGGACTTCCTTCAGTGTGCTCTTCCCCTCGCTTAGAAATAACAGGCTCTAAAGAATACATGTATGTATGTGCATGTGTGTGCATGTGCATGTATGTGTGTGCATGTATATGTGTGTGTATGTTAAGTATTTTTTAGAGCCAGCATGCCAGGTTTCAGATCCTAACTCTACCACTTACTTGCTATGTGACCTTAGACAAGTAACTTTTTTCTGCCTCATTTTATTTGTAGAGTAAATAAGAAAAAAAAGTGAAATAAAAATAATGGTAAAAATTAAGTTAGATAATATATGTAATACACATAGAACAGTATCGAGCACAAATATGATTTATGTTATTATCCCAGATTGTAAGAGTCCTCAAATAAACTCTTAAGAATGCGACCTTTGGGCATTCAAAAGGTCATGCCCACTCTGAAAGGAGGCTAGAGTCGGTGGCCCAGGGCAGCTCCAGCACCCCGGTCAATGGTCCTCCGCTGCTCCACCCTGGCAGCCCGCCCACAGCAGCTCTGGCCTGGACCATTGGTTGGTGCAAAGGACGGCTTTTGTTTGTGAGTTTTATCTTCCCTAGAAAGTGTGATTGTTCCCTGCTGCAGGCTTGTGCATAATGGTGGGCACCGCAGTACTTGGAGGGGAGAAGGACCCCCTCCAGGTGCCACCATGAGTCTCTCTGCCTCCTCCCCTGTTCCTCTCTGCAGTGGCCAGGGCCCAGGCCTGAGGGCACAAGGAGACCCAAAGAGAGTCACTACACACCCTGTTAATTGACACTTCTACCAAACCCCAAAGCAAAAGTGTAATGGACGCGGAGCGTGACCAGAAAGGCTTGAGGAACGTGGGATATGCTATCTGGTCCAGCAGCGCCCCCTCCTGGCAATGTCCAAGACTGTCAGCAATCAAGAGCCAGGAGGAAAAAGAGAAAACTTATGAATTGTCTGTTCAGCCCTTCCTCAAAGGGAGCAAGGAATTTGTCGAGATCATTCAGACACTACTTGTCTCAGAGGCTGGGTCAGAGCTGTGGCAACCTGGCTGGTTGTCTCTGCTTGCTTCCCTGTGGCTTCCAGGTACAGAATCAGCACCTTGCCTCACACTGTGTAGATGCCGAGGGCAGTGCTGAATGCTCAGAACCCTGAGGACCCCACCCTGCTAAGTCCCAAGATCCTGCTGTTCACTGGTGTCTGTCTGGGGCAGGCCTGAGTGCAGCCCCTCCTCCCCACCTGTACCCCTGGGGGAGTAAGAGGGGTGCAAAGAGCCACCCTGATTGCTAGGGTGAGGGCCAGGGATCTTTCCAACATACAGGTTTTTGCTCTTTCTCTTCCGGGAGCCTTCATCATCGTCCCCCACCGTGTCAGGCCCGCTCATCTGCAGAGAAAAGACAAATGTGTTGGAACCTGGGCATCCTGGGATGCTGCCTGAGTGGAGACTGAGAGGCCCAATAGCTCCTGAGAAACAGTGCTCTCCGGTTTCCCCTAAAGCTCCTACCCCTCATAGAATGGGGGGGGGAGACCCCACTACTAGAAACAGCCTGTCCAACGGGCAGCTGGCTTGGCAGCGCCTCCACCCAAAGGGGTCTGCCCCTGGTGCACCTAGGGCCTGGCGCTGTGTAAAGTGAATTATTACACAGGCCTCAGAGCACCTCTCTTGATTTACAACTTCACTTGGCTCCCCAGTGCCCTCGGGTTAACATCCAAACTGCACAACATGGAATACAGGGTCTACCATCTTGGGATCTGGGCAGAAGGTTCCTTTTTAACATGCAGTACAACTCCTTCAGTTATTTCTCCAGACTGACTCCTGCTCCAGCAACCTCCCCGACCTGCTCTCTGGCCAAACAGAATGTCTTCACCTGCCGTGACCCCTTACTTCAGGCCTTTGCACGTGCTATTCCTTACATGAAGGATGCCTTTGTGACTCTCCCACCTTCCTTTCCTCCTAAGACCCAGCCCAAGGAAAGACCTAGACCTCGGGAAAGCTGCTTAAGTGTCTCCTCATCTGCAAGGCCCTCCCTGGTCTCTAGATCCAGTTTGTGTCCCTTTACCCACTTTAAGGTCCCCACTATAACCAAAATGGCTTGTTCCAAATATGTCTCCACTGGACTGTAAGTCCCCAAGAGCAAGGTCTCTGTCTACCTTAATCTCTGTCTGGGTCACCTTCACTGGGCCTAGTACACAAGAGGACCCAATAAATATGTATTGAATGAATGAATGAATCAAGAGAGAGGGAAAGCAGACTGGGAATGATGCATCTTGAGGCTCTTGCTGCTTGATTCAAGGCCTGCAACTCTACCCCCAGGCTCACAGGCTCCACCCACTCCCCCACCCCCCACCTCTTTGTCTGGAATGCGCTCTGCTCTTTCCTCAGTCTCCATGTTCCCCCAGTCCAACACTCCTCCAGACCAAGCCAGACTCCCACCATCCCTCCTGGGGCCTCCCTCTGTCTCTCTCCCTGCGCATGCCAGTCCTTCTCCAGGGTAACTCAGGGCCCCAACTGTGCCACTGGAGCAGACGCCCAGGAACTGCTCCGAGATTGCAGAGGAGCTACAGCTCAGGGAGGGACAGGCTTGAACACTATGTCCCAAGAGAAGACAGAAGGCCACCAGGTGTGGATCTCAGCTCTGAAGCCTCATGAACCCCACCCTGGGTGTCATTTCCTCATTTGTAAAATAAAGATGGGGTAAGCCAGTAGTTTTCAACCACTGGTCCACAAAAGAGTTAACCATCCTGATGTTTGTTGTATGAAGATGGGCTAAGCCTTAATATACTGTTAATTCTGGAAAGAAAAGTAATCCCGAGATATCCTGCAGGAGAAACTACTAGCTCCAGTGAAGCACCTATTTATTGATGGATAGATGAACTGATGGATGGATGGATGGATGGATGGATGGATGGATGGATGGATGGATGAAGGGTGGTATCATTTATAAAGCTTGTACTATAGGCTAGACCCTGGAATGTGTATTATTCAGATACTATCTTATTAATCTTCAGAGTAAGTCCATAAAGTAAACAGAGGCTCAGAGAAGTTACATCACTTGGCCAAAGATACCCAGAATTTAACTGACAGCTGGAATCTAGGTCTAACTTAAATCGAGCCATGTGCCTCTCTGCCAGAGGATGCTGCTACTCAAATGCAAGGACAGAGCACAGTTTGAATGTTTTCAGTGAGAGACTCAGGGGAAATGCCGCCTCCTTCCTGAGAATGCTGCCCCACCAAGGTTGTAAACACGTGTGTGTACGTGCACACACAGGCACACTCCCGGCTATGATGTGAGATTCCAGAGCTCAGTTAGCAGCCAGACCTGGGTATTGACCATACTTCCACTGACTTTGGAGACGTTTCCCAGCCTCTCAGCTTTGGCTTCTTTAGTTCTAACATAAGACATGATGATGACCATACCCCCACCCCCACTAGGAAAAGTCTGGGCCCCCAAGGCTCAAGCCTGGCACACAGGGCACCCTCACTGAGCAGGGCTGTCGGTGTTCCTTGCCCAGTGAGTATTACTGCTGTCACCCACTGAATATTCAGGCTGTGGTCCCGCTCGCCTGGGCAGTGCCTGAAGCCTAAGCCCCCACCCGTGGGAAAGGGCCTTGGGCCCGCACTTCCTCCCATTCTAACCTCAGCTTCCGCACTTTATCAGCACCACACAATGGGCTCTTCCTTCCACTGCGGGGAGGGGGACATCTTCGGCAGGGACCAGCCCATGCCAACTGCCCTACAGAGGGGCCGGGTAGCACTGGCCCTGGGGGTCAGCCCCCAAAGCATCCAGGGAAGCCCGGGTGCCAACATGGGGCCTGTGAGCCAGAAAGAGAAGGAGTTAAGATGGAAATTTAGGATCTGATTTGCAGCCCAGAGTGGCTTCAAGGATGCTCTCTCCTGGAGCTGCAGCAAGGCCAACCCAGGGCCCGGCACACAGAGGGACTCTCCTTCCCCTCTGCTCTCCACTGTCCCCATGCCACGGGACCCTCCCCGCTGAGTGCTCCTGAAGGCAAGCCCCCGAACCACCTTCCTTCCCTCCAGGCAGGGATCCCTGGGGCCTGCCTACCCCACCCAGCCTCTGCCAGGGACTGAGAGTTCACTGCCTCTTGGAATAGTGATTATGTTTTTTATTGTAATTAGAACTATAATCATAGTACTAGTTAAGAGTGCAGATTCTAAGTGGCCAGGATTTGAGTCCCAGCTCAGTCATTTATTAGCTAACGGACCTTAGCCAAGTGACATCCCTTCTCTGTGCCTTGGTTTCTCTATTTGTAAGACGAGGATGGTAATTAGCCCCGCCTTGCAGGGCTGTTATGAGGACTGATTAAGGTAACACATGGGCAGTGCTCAGCGCGGTGCCTGTCTGTGGACGTGCTCGGTAGCTACATGTTAATCATTGTACTTATTGCTGTCACTTGTTGAGCACTCACTGTGGCAGGCACCAAGCTAAACTTTACCTAATTTAATCTTCACAGCAACGCTAAGAACTATTTGCTGTTATTTCTCCCAGTTTACAGGTGAGGAAACTGAGGCCCAGAGCAGTTCAGCTACTTGCAGGGGCTCCTGGAGCTGGCCAGCCACAGAATTTCAGGCCAGGCCCAGAGCACCATGATGAGGGCTCCCCCGTGCGCAGCCTCACCTGGTTCCCCCAACTGCTCCTGACCGGACTGCTTGGGCCGTGTGCGCAGCCCAGAACTTGTTTGTTTAGACATGGGTAATAATTTTTTATTTGGGCTTTTCTTAAAAAGGAGGCTGAAAAACATCTTAGGGGCCCTTGTCTTCTGACTCCTGGCCTAGGGGGGGAGTTCAATGAGGCAGGGCTGTCCTCCTCCACTGACAGCCTCTGCACAAGCCAGTCCCCTGCAGGAGGGGACAAGGAGGCATGGCCAGGGAGGGCCCCAGCCTCTGTCTCCTCACTGTCAAAGGATGACCTGAAACTCTGGGCTTAACCAGACTGGGGTGGAGCTCAGCGGCAGCACCCTGGGCCCAGACACAGACTCTCTGGGGGCTTCCCTGGCCCCCAGGCAAAGGGCAGGCACAGGCCTATGCATCTGCCCTGCATGGCCTCCAGGGAGCAGCTGGCAGGGCAAGGGTCTGGCAGCAGAGGGCACTGTGAGACAACTCAACTCAGCACAAGGCGCAGACCCGGGCGTGACTCCCGCATAGGGTTCTTTTCTCTGAATCTCATGAGGACCACCTGTAAGCTGGCGGTAGCCAAGCAGACCACCTCTCAGGTCCGACTGGTGTGGACACTCACACTCACAGCAGAAATCACTTGGTGCACAAGAGGGCAGGATGACAGGTAGGGTATGGTCAATGTAGGAGCCGTCGCCTGGTGACAGGCAGCTGGTGCTCCAGGCACCCTCAGCTTAGTCACCACACAGCTGCACAGTGACCGGCCCGAGGCCACACCAGCTCATTCTGGCCATCCTAGGTCTCGTGTCACCACAGGATCAGAGCCATGGGCACCGAGTTTTCTACGTACAGCAACCTTCCTGAATTCCTGGGCAACTCCACGCAGACTCAAGTCTTCACATGTTATAAGAGAAAACTAGAGCTCAGAGAAAGATGTCACATGACCAAGGTCTCAGGACCAGGCAGGAGAAAGCAAAGCTGAGATGTGAACCTGGGACTGTCTGATGCCACAGCCTGAAGGCTCCCCCCCTGCCCCCCTTCTTTACCTCTTGCCTAGAACTGCCTGCAAACAGTGGCCTGTCGGCATCCACTGACCCTCCCAGGACAGCCAGGCCTAAGCCAGGAAGATGGAAGTCACGGGGAACAACTGCCATCCCCGTCCCTGCCCTTCACCAGCATGAGGTGCACAGGGCCCGGGTAGAGCCAGAGCACTGGACCGGGGTGAGGCCACTGATCAGCTGGACTTGCTATGCGGCCTACGACAAACCGTTTCTCCCTCGGCCACAGGCCCTACTGTAAGATCTGCTGGCCCGCCTGGCGTGGCTCTGTGAAAGCTAGAACAGGAGCTGGGGGCACTTGGAGAGTGCTGGGGTGACTATTTCTCCTTTTGCTCTCTCCTCCCCAGTCTCATGGTCAACATGATTTCCATTTATGGAGCAGCCACCAGGTGCTGAGTGCCAGGCCCTGCCCTGAACACTATACCTGAGCCGGGCTATTGAGTCTTCTCAGCAACCCTACGAAGGGGTGTTATTACCATACCGACTTCACCACCGAGGAAACTGAGGCTCAGAGAGGGGGAGGGACTTGCCCAAGGCCCCCTGCCAGTGAGGGATGGAGTGAGACCAGGGTACATGTCTAGCCTAGACCTTCACTTCCCCTTGGCAAGGGTAGGTCTCTTACTAAAGCCAGCTGGCTGGAGGGACAGGATGATGAAGGACTGGAGGCCTAGTAAGTGGAAGTCACCATGGCGCTGGGGTAGCCTCCAAGGCCTGCCAGCTCAGCCACTCAGCCCAAGAAGGGAAGCAGCAGGTCAAAACAGGGTGGGGGAGGAGAGGATATCAGTGGGAACCCTGGGCACCCAAAAGGAGAAGTTGAGAAAGGAGAAAACTGGTCTAAGCCTGCTGGACTCCCAGGCAGAAGTATCTGCCCCAAAATAGAAGCTGAGATCAACATATTTGGGCAACTAGCCATGTATGCATGAATGTGTGCGAATGTATCTGTAGTATAAGTATTTGTATTGGAATAAGGGGAGAGGGGAGAGAATTTGGAAGGGTCTGGTGAGACAATCAGGATTGGGAGGCCCATGGCAGGTGGTGGGCCCTTGAACCTCAGCCACCCTCCAGAGGAGAGTG
The DNA here is from genome assembly GCA_037038555.1 of Rhynchonycteris naso. NCBI lineage: Eukaryota > Metazoa > Chordata > Mammalia > Chiroptera > Emballonuridae > Rhynchonycteris > Rhynchonycteris naso. Next base: position 20,058,867 of record CM072996.1, read on the forward strand.
TCCAGGCCTCCCTGAGTCAGCCTGAGACCTCACCTCAGTAGGACAGAGGTCTGGACTCTCCTGTACTGTACCAGGTGTATCAAGAAATGGCCGGAGACACTTAAACTGTGAGGAACATCACAACCACTAGGGGGCTTGTTTAAAATGCAGGGTCTGAGAAAAAAAACCCTCCCCTAATTCTGATTCCAGAAGTCTACAGTTGGGGGCTTAAAACCTATATATTAATAACCTCCTGGTGATTGAGAAGCATATCAGAGTTTCAGAACTGCATGTATTTACAGGTGAGGAAACTGTCATCCAATCCCAATTCCTTTGAGCTTTCATTCCAATTCCTGGACCCAAGGTTTAGGGTCTTGTTCTTGAGGGGCCAAGCCTGCTTTTTCAGCCCGACCACCTTTCCACAGGTGTCCTCCCAGTGCCAAGCCATCTTTATCGCTCGTGGCTCTGAGGCCATGTCCCAACACTGAGGACACATGCTAGAACCCATCAGTCCTGTCTGCGGGCCATGGGTTTGGAGGCAGGAATAGCCGCCGGGTCCCAGGTGTCTGTCATCCCTGCAATTCTGGAATCCCTGCTCTAACCAAAGTGGCTTCCACAGACATTTTTGTCCAGGCCATGTCCTCTTTCACAGAATGCCTGCCTCAGCCTCTCTGCTTATTCCAAACCCGTTCAGCCTTCAAGGCTAAGCTGAAGGTAGCTGATACAAGAGACTGGAAGACTTCTCCAGACCCTGGGAGCTCTCCTTCCTGAACTCCCAGGTCTCTGAGGGTCAGCTGCCCTCTGTGGACACTGACCACTGCCCCCCGCCTCACCTCACACAGTCGTCATAACAACAACTTGCACTGCTCTGGTTGTTAACACCTCAATAGCGTTTGCTTGGCGCCTGCACTAGACCCTTCTGGTTCATCTTCAACCGCCCTGGGATGTGAGTACACTAATCTCTGCTTTTCAGAGAAGGACACTGAGGCACGGAGAGCTGGTGACCCACCCAAGGCCACACACAGTAAGAGACAGAACCCAGACTCAAGGTGGCTAACGGCTTCAAGGACATGGTGCCATCATTTCACAGATAGCGCATTCCTCCCAGGCGGAGGGCAGCCTCACCCGTATCTGGGCCCCACTACAGCACAGGGCAGAGAGCCGGGCACACAGCAGGAAATCAATGAACACGTGTGCCTCCACTTACAGGTATTTGCAGGAGGTAAACAGCATGGCGGTTAAGAGCTGCAGCCATGCAGCTAGATGCTAATTCTGGTTCCGACATTTAGAAACCGGGTGCAAGTGAGAAAACCTCTCAGTGCCTCAGTTTCCTTATCTGTAGGGAGCAATATGGTATCTATTTCATAGAACAGTTGTGAGAATTAACGTGTTAATGTCAATTGCTTAGGATAATGTCAGCACAGAGTAAGTATGTGTGGTCATTGTTGGCTAATGGATTTCTAATCTGGCTAGGTGACCAGTCTAAATTGTAACCATTCCTCTAGCTACTATCTCGAGTCTTTAAGATCCAAATACACAATGTACTGGGTTAGGCTGCATCTGCTCTACTTTCAGTGGGATCCCCAGTACAACACTGTAAGAACACAGTATCTGGAGTCATAACGTCCTGAGTTTAAGTCTAGGTTCTGCCTTCTGGTCTCTCTGCGTCTCAATGTTGTTCTCTGTGAAATGGGTATAAGGCTCCCTGGAAGAACTCATTGGAAAGCTCAGCAGGAAGATCCTGGTAGGGGGTGGGACAAAGTGACTGCTCATTCCCTGCAGCTCCTGAACCCATGCCCACCCCACCATCTCATGTACCCCCTCCTCCTTCACCCCTGGCCTCTTACCTTCCTGTGACCCGTGAAAAAGAGGGAAAGGTGGTGCATGGAGCCCCCATTGCGGCCCAGCTCCTTCTTGAGGGTGCGGGGCGAAGGCATGGCCCAGGGGGAGGCAGTGCCCTCTCCGTCTGAGCAGTGCAAGGTGGTGTCGGAGGAGAAGCAGGGCCCACGGGTTTCCTGCAGCAGGCTGCCCTCGCTGTGCGTCCGGCGCCGCAGCGAGTTCTGCACGCGCAGTGAGAGGCCGCCCTCGGCCCCCTGGCCCGTCTCGATCATGCTGCTGCGCTTGACCTCACTGCGCTCTCCGTAGTTGTCATCACTCGTGTCCTCATCCTCGTCTTCCTCCCCCTCGTCCCCCTCCTCAGCCTCTCCTGCATCCTCTTCACCGGAGCTGTCCCCCTCTGCCTCTGCCTTCTGGCTGTCGGCACTATCCAGCCGGACCTCGGGAATCACGAAGGTTGGCCTGGAGGCCACAGGCAGGTCCCCGGTGGCTGCTGGTGGGTCCTCCGAGCTCGTGGTCTCCTCAGCAAGGGCCTCAGCTGGCAGGGGGGCTTGGTTGGGGGGCAGGTCTTGACATGGCAGAAGGTTCTCAGCAGGGGGGTCCTGGACGGCAGGGAGGTCTTTGCTGAGCAGAGGGTCCTGGCTGGGAGGGGGTTCTTCATTAGCAGGAAGGTCCTGGCAGGGAGGGAGGGCCAGGCCTGCAGGGTATTCCTGGCATGGTGGGGAATCCTTGCTTGGTGAGGGCTCCTGGTCTGGAGGGAGTTCCTCGCAGAAAGGTGAGTCTTTGCGGGACAGAAACTCTGGGCCAGTAGATGGTTCCTGGAAAGAAGAGGACTCCTTGTTGGGTGGGAGGTCTTGTCCTGGATGGGGCTCCTGTCCAGCAGAGGCGTCCTTACTGGGCACAGGGTCCTCGGCACCTGGGCCCTTCCCTTCCTCCAAGGGCATCTCTCTCTTCTCATCCGCCTCTGATTCAAACATCTGAGAAATAAAGAGACAACAAAAGAGGTCCAGAAGAGGAGGCTATGAGATGCCAGGCACTGTGCACATGGAGGCTGAAACAAAAGCACCTCACATCCTGCACCCCACAATCTGAAAGCCAAAGCACCACAGGGAAATCTGAAAGCCCCTTGGCTTAGCTGTATCAGGGGTCCCAGTCTTAACTCCTTGCTTGATCCTTCTGCCCCATCAAAAACATGGATGGTACCTGAGGGGAAGAGAGGAAACCAGTATCTGGCTCCTATTGTGTGCCAGGGGCCATGCCAGACTAAACCCCTCTCATCTTTTTTTTTTTTTTTTTTAGTGAGAAAGACAGAGACCGAGAGAGACAGAGAGAGGGACAGACAGGAAGGGAGAGAGATGAGAAGCATCAATTCTTCGTTGAGACATCTCAGTTGTTCATTGATTCTCATATACGCCTTGACCAGGGGTGCTCCAAAAGACCAGTGACCCCTTGCTCAAGCCAGAAACCTTGGGCTCAAGCTAGCTACCTTGGGCTTCAAGCCAGTGACCACGGGGTCCTATCTATGATCCCACATTCAAGCCAGTGACCCCACGCTCAAGCTGGTAAGCCCACACTCAAGCTGGTGAGCCCGTGCTCAAGCCTGATGAGCTCTTGCTCAAGCCTGATGGGCCCACGCTCAAGCTGGCAACCTCAGGTTTTCGAACATGGGTCCTCTGCATCCCAGGCTGATGCTCTATCCACTGTGCCACCGCCTGGTCAGGCTAAACCCCTCCTTTACAATCTTCCCGCCAGCCCTCTAAGGCACGTGTCATTGTCCCTCTGTAGTTAAGGCCAGCCTCTCTGCATTCATGGGCCAAAACCAAACCAAGCCCCCACCCAGAGCAATCACTAAGTGGGAGAATCTTGGACCTAGCCACAGGGGTCTTCTACCTGAACCAAACTTTTCTTAAAAACCTAGTGACTTATTCAAATAAGAACTCACTCTCACTGTTGAAGTATCTTTTTTTTTTCATTTTCTTTCTTTTTATTTATTTTTTATTTTTTATATATATATATTTTATTATTATTAATTCTAATGGGGTGACACCAATAAATCAGGGTACATATGTACAATGAAAACATCTCCAGGTTATCTTATCATTCAATTGTGTTGCATACCCATCACCAAAAGTCAAATTGTCCTCTGTCACCTTCAATCTGGTTTTCCCTGTGTCCCTCCCCTCCTCCCTATCCCACTCTGAAGTATCTTTTTTAAAGTACCTTTTTGACACTAAATGGAATGAAATAAGAACTTCAAAATATTGCCCACACCTGAACTAAACAGGTGTCACAGCACATGGAACCTCACTAAGGGACCACCCAGCGACTTTTAAACTACTTGGAGGACCCTTAGGAGTTCCACACGCAGGAAAGAAAGCATTGCTGCCTCACACACAACCCTCAGCACCCTCGAAGTGTTTGCTGGGCTCCTGTCGATTTCATCTGCAAAGGGGAAAACAGCGCCCTTGATGAAGGCTGGAAAGCAGCTATCTCACGTGAAGACTAGGGCTCACAGGATGCTGGGAATGCCCACAGTGCCCACAGCACCACAGCCACACCAGGGAAGCAGGTCTTGGGCCTAGGCTCATTAGAGTTGAAGACTTGGAATGCTGTTGCTAGAACTATTCACAGCCCAGTTTTCATCCATGAAGAGGCCCTACCAGCTAGAACGGATGAAAAAGAAAGATACCACACCTATGCAGAAACTGGACAGATACAGGGGAATGTGTGCATACATCCATATGCACACACAGGCCAAGAGTGTCAGAGGTACCTAGCCCTAGGACACAGGTTAAGACTCTTGCTGTGGAGACCCTTCATGTGCATGGACAGGTGAGAAAGCTGAGCCCAAGAGCAGTGACTGACCCACTACTGCACAGCCACCCAGAGACGGAAAGGCTATGCTGGAAGCTGGAAACCCTTTTAGCCCTCAGGAGTCTGTGGTGCTAAAAATAAAGCCCAGCCAGACCTCACATCTGGGGTAAGTGACCAGCCATGGCCCAGGGCAGCTGCAGGGTGCTGCACACACTGCCAGGGGCCACACTGGCATCTGGGAGCATGGAAGTGAAAGCCCTCCCATCCCAGTGGAGATGGTGGCTACACAAGGGAGGGCTGCCTCAGAGGGTTCTAAGACTATCTGGAGGTTCTGGTCCCCAGGCGCGGCCAAGACATGTGTCCACTCACCACATGTTCTCCCTGTCCTGGAAATCCTGCCTGAGTCTGGGCGATGACACTACCCAGGGGTCCTCACATCTCAGTCTCAGACCCAGAAACATCAGCCGTCCCAAATCCCTTTGCACAGGTAGGGAAGCTGAGTCCAAAGAGGGTCAGGGCCAACCTAGACACACACTGTGGAGCCCGACAGTCAGTCACTAAATCCTCTGGGCCTCAAGGGGCCCACCTATTCAATGGGACAGCCAACATGCCCAAGTAACGAGGGGAACACACTATAGAAGGTACTGTATAAAGCTCTCGAAGGGATTATGGTGGTGATAGTCATGGTGATTTTAAAAATAGATCTAAAGGGAAATGTTAAGATCACAGACCTCAAATAAGGGTACATCTTTCCCAGGAGTCCCTAGAAGCAAATTCAGTCAGACACCCCAAATGAAAGTCAGTGACAGTGTTGCCAGGTCCCCCACTCCAGAAATGGCATCTGGAAACTAAGGGCTGTACTGCGCTTCAACATGCTGTGTCCAGACAGACAGGGAGACCCTTGGATGAACTGACAGGAAGATTGACAGCCCAACCTGGACGGTGACCTAGGGACTTGCCCAAAGAAACCAATCAGGGACAGGCGGGGGTCAGAGCCTCAGGCCATTAGCTCCTTCTTTCCAAGTCTACTTCAGATCTCAGTGGCCAGAGCAGCCCAGGTCCCCACCCACCATCCCACCCACCAGGGAGCATTCTCCATCAAGAACAACAAACTGCGGGAAGCCAGCTCCCTGATGACCCACATTTGCTCACCCCCACCTGGAAGGACCATGGAAGGAAGCAGCAACCGGTGTCCTGTGCCTGGCACAGTGGCCCTGAGATGGGAGCAGGCCGAATTTCCCTTTTCCTGGGGGACGGAGGAGGTGGGGCCCGGCCTGTCCCAGCGGGGACTGCCGCGTGCCTGAGCCGCCCACCCTCAGTAAAGTGCAGCAACAGACCCAAAACCAGAAATGCAAGTCAGCCCGCCTCTGCCAGTGTTGCCTTAAACTGCAGCCAAACCAAACAAAGCCTGGAGGGGAAGTGCCGCTGTCCCCCGAGGTCCCCTGCCTGGGGCAGCTGAGAAAGCACTAAGGACTGAAGGGCATCATGGTGCCCAGCAGTTTGGCGCTCAGATGCCAGAGTCAGACTTTGCTTTTCATCTCTGCGGTGGCACTTTGCAGCTGTGCACCTCTGGCCCAGCCTCCCAACCTCTGGGAGACACCGAACCGTGACATCACACCGGACTCACAAGAGTGAGTCCCCAAAGCGCCTGGCCCAGAAGGAGCACTGAATGGAATGGTGGCTATTATCAGTCTAGTATTATTTTAAAGATGGAGAAACTGAGATCCCAGAGGCTAAGAAAATAGGAGAGTGATTCAGTCAAGTCTCCCAGCAGACGGTCTACCCCTGCTTCTTTAGACCCTTACACACAAGTGTTTGGGAACCCCCAGGGGTCCGGAAGGAGGGGGGCAGGCTGAGCACTGCCAAACCCGGGCCCATCCCACACTGGCAGATACTGGCAAACAAGGGCCAGAGCTCATCGGTCTGTCCTGTGCTCCTGGATGGGCCACCCGGGCAGGTTTGGTCAGGGTGGTGCTCTTGGGAGAGCCGGGGTGGGCGTGCCTAGGGAGGAGGGGGCCTCTGGAGCAAATACAGGAAACCCCAGAAATCCGGGAAGAAAGATGAGAGAATTAGGAAAGCATGTCACGGAATAGATGCCAGGTGTCAGAGTGTCCTGTGAGTGAAGAAATGACACATGCATAGCTGTACGACACGAAACGTGCTCTGGGCGGTGTGAGCAGGACAGGGGGTGGGGGAGGATGGGGAGGGACATGTGTACATTCATTCTCCAGGCACTGAGCGAGGCCCTGGGGGACAGCAGAGGACAAGTCAGACACAACCCTTGCTGTCGGTTAGGCAGAAGAAACAGAAGACTGGACAATCGGTCTTACGGAGTATAGTGAGTGCTGGGATGGAAGAAGCGCAGGCAGCTGGGGACAGACAGCCAGTTAGGCAGCTGTTTTCACTGGGTGACAAGAACCCAGGCAGAGAGACTAGCCTGCTGGCCCAGAGACTCGGGGCGGCTGCCTCTCTCCTGCAGGGAGTCTCTCTCCCCGCTCTGTCACTTCTTTGGCTTGGCTGGACCAGGGTTAATTCTGTCCATGTCTCGCCTGCTAGAAGCACACAGGAAATGAACCAGGCCCTCCAAATGGAGCTGCTGTTTAGGATCTAATCAAATCCTCTCCCTGATCCAATCCAGGGCTCAGAACAGGCCGAGGAAGGGTGGCAGGTGTGACACCGGAGCTCTTGCTCACACCAGCACTGTCTTCCAGGTCCCTGAGCCCCACCTGCTATTGCAGTTGAGGGTGGCAGGGGGCTGCTGGAACTGACTTGTCCAATGTCACGCAGTTACTAAATGCGGAGCCAGGTCTGCTGACCCCAAGTCAACCTGCAGCTCTCACTCCAAGATGACTCATCACAGGCACTACCTAAGCCAGCTTCACATATGCCCTCATGCCCTCAGAAACCACTTCCTGAATGAGGGGCAGGGGTGGTGGTGGCATGGGGAGCTATAAACTGGGGTTTGCCTCCACCTCAGGCCGGTCCTTTCACAGCTAGGATTTTACAGAAAGAGCAAGGAACACAAAACCAGAGGTCTGGGCTGGAACCCTCGTTCCGTTATCTGCAAGCTCTGTGGTCCCAGGCTAGCACTTCCGGTTTGCTCCACCATAAAATGGGGTGAGGGCGCCTCTTGCTTCCTGTCCCAGAGAGCTAAGGGGATCGAGTCTGAGAAAGGATAGGAACATGCTCTGTGAACTGGAAAGTCCTTGGAGGAAAAGGAGAGGCTGTTTGAATTCTGGCCCAGCGCTTGACTTGTGAGGTGGGTGGCCCCTTCCAGTTTGGCACACTCCGGGTCTGGCCTCTGGGTTCCTGGCTCAATGCTGGCTTCCAGGAATCTCAGTTGCTCGGCTGACACTGAGCTCACCAGCCCAGCCTCAGTGCAGCTCCTCCAGCCTGGCTTCTTGACACCCAAAGGCCGGAGCCATCACCCTGCCTCGGGCTGCCAGCCCTGGATACTCATCTCAGCTCAGACTTCAGGCTAGGCAACCTCAGGTGTGACCTCTCTGGTCCTCAGTTTCCTTAGCCATAACATGGGATTAGTACTGCTCCTCACAGTGCTGTGAAAAGGATGACTGAGCTGAGTATACCCAGAGCTGGCACACAAATCACTCCATAAATGGCAGCCATCATCACCATAGTATGGCCTAGCTTTGACATCGCCGTCCCCAGATTTCTGCCCACAGATTCGATGACCCCTTCTCCACTCCGTCACAGCCTGTTCACTGGAACCCGTGGCAAGCCCTCCACCCCCATCTCAGTCCTGCTTGCTCTCTCAGACACCCATCACTCCTCACTCAGTGCAATCACCATCTGCACCACCTGGCCGCTGTTGGTGCCCAGTCCACTCTACCAGCCCAGACCTGCCTCCTAAGTCCAGTCCCATCAGTAAGCGTTCACCAAGCACTCATGGGACTGCACTGCTCCCAAACACTATTCTAGACTCTGTGGAAACAAGAGGGAACGAAAAAGACATGATCCCTGCCCTGGTGGAGCTTACAGGCTAGAGAGAAAGAACTGACATTAACCAAGTCGTCACCCCAGAAACATACAAGGAACACAAACTTCTACCCACGTAAAGGAAAACCATCTGGTGCTGTGAGAGAGAAGGAAGGGGCGTGTGGGGGGAAGGCCACCCTGTAGACTGACACTGAACCTGAAATCTGCTCACTGGGCAGGGAGGGGGTCACTGGGGAGGAAGCAGCAGATGCAAAGGGCCCCAGCCAGAAAGGCTAGCATGCTGGTGGAGCGAAGAGGACACCTGTGTGGCTGGATCTGAGGCATGGAGATGGAGATCATTCTCTGGACATCCCATCAGTGCTACCACCTAAATGTGTCCCAAACTTAATGCATGCAATTCCCCTGAGTCCATTCCCCCTCTTGCAGTCTCTGTATCAATGATGCCAACACCAGTTGCCCAGACTAGGGAACTGGGTATCATTGTCCCTTCTTTTCCCTTCACCGCCACCCCCTTGGCCAATCACCAAATTCTCCTGATTATTTCTCATAAAATCAAAAGTATCATTCCACTGGGGACATGCCTGTGTGGGGACAAGGAGTATATGGGAACTAACTGTACTTTCCTTGCAATTTTTAAAACTTCTCGAATAAATAAAGATTATTAACTTTAAAAAAAGAATCTTTCTGTTCCCTCCTTCTCTACTAACAACACCTCCTTGCAGACCACTGTTAGCTTCCATCGGGACTGATGTTGATCTCTCAATGGCAGTCCAAACCCCTCTGGTCATTCTCATGCCAGGGGAGACTTCTAAGTGCACACCTGACCTTCACTCCTCTGCTTAGAGCTTGACGTGGCTCATCAATGCCTTCCAGGTATAGTGCAGATTCTGTAGCCCTGGGAGACTCTGGGCTCTGTTCTCACCATTCCCTATTTTAAGTGTTTGATGAATGAATGAATGAATGAATGAGAAATCCAGTGAACTTCATGGGACCATCTAGACTTCCTACTCAAAGTATGGCCCATGAACTACCAGCATCACCAGAAGCTCATATGAAATACAGAATGTTAGGCCTCAGTCCACACTTCCTGGGTAAGAATCTGCATTTTACCAAGATCCCAGGTAATTAAGTTGCATATTAAAGTTTGAAAAGCACTGATCCAGATTATTGGTTCTCAACCCAGAGGAACATTATAGGATCACCAGTGGAGCAATTTAAAATATCTCTATTTGGGCCTAATTGCAGACCTACTAGATTCCCTAAGAGTAGGTCTGGGCATCTTCACTTTTCTTTGACTTCCTAGATAATTTTGGGGAATAGCCCCAGTTAACAGATGAGGTGAGTAAGGCCCAGAGAAGGACAGTGACATACCCAACGTCACACCGCAGAATCAGGACAGAATCCAGGCCAGAATCTAGTCCAGGACCAGTTCCAACACACACCGCTCCCTCTGTAACACGAAGCCCGTGAGCGGAGGCATGACCTCAGCAGCCCCTATGCCAGGATGGAGAGCTGGCCAGCCCGCGGGAGTCAGCTACCCATTCGCGTTCCCTAGAAACAGAGACCCAATTGCGGGAAGAATAAGAGGAAGGAGAAATTGAATTGCAGATTGAAAATTCTCTGTTTCTAAAGGATGCCACAGCAACTTATAGGTCTCTCAGGGGCTTTGGAGGGCAGGGAGTATACCCATTCTATGGAAAGTAATACTGAGGCTCAGAGAAGTAGCTCACTGGATTCAGAAACTCTCAAGACAAAGCCACTACACAGGGAAGAGAAAGCCCTGAGGAGGCGTTCCCTACTCTTGGCACTGCCACCAGGCTAAAAAGGACACACCCCCAGGCCTGGCCTTTGGAGCCTACTGGGGTGCTCCACCACTCCCCAGGATGCCCAGCCTCTTACTGGGCAGGAGGAGGGTATTTCCAAGGCCTGGGTCTCCAGTACTAATCCCAGTCACCACCTTGCCAAGCCTCTCCTCCTCTGGGGACTCAGACCCCATTGTTTCAATTGAGGGGGGGAGGCTGGACTCAAAGCACCCCACAAGCCCCAGAGACCCCTTCCATACCTCTAGCACCCTTCTCATCTGAAAGGCAAGAGTGCTGAATGCAGGGGGTTCCCCAACCTCTTCCTGTCCCTGTGGTGACCGATGCCTCCCTCTGTCAGGAAAGTGCCCCCCCACCCTACCCCTCCCACTCCTGGCTCTCCACTCAGCAACCAGTCCACCAGTGGGGTCCAGTACCACACCCTTTCCCACCTGGCACCCTCTTTCTCTGCCTGAGAGAAAATTTCCTGATCTCTATCTCCTCAAACCCATTTCCTGCCTAGCCCTTGAGGCCAGCTAACCGCTCCCCTGGAATGGCCTGGCCAGAGGGCTGGGTTGCCCTCCCCTCATGGCCCTGGGGCAGATCTGCTTTGGCTCATCAGAATGGAGTCTCTGGCTTACTCAGCCCCACCTTTCCCCCACCCCTAGAGTTACTCAGCAAGTAGCTAGCAAGCGAGTGCCAGCCATGAGCCAGGGCCTGTGTGGGACAGTGGAGCCAAACAGTGGCAGGACACATTCTCTTCCCCGAAGGCACTGGGTCTCTGAGTGAGAGAACTCGGTAAGGGGCCAAAGGCAGTCCCCTACCCAGGAAAGGGAGGGGAAAGGAGCCAGCACGGGACATCTGAGGAAGTGCAGGTGGTCCCACGCAGCAGAGGCATGGATATGTTCAGGAATTTGGGCTCTACCCTGAAAGTCAACTTGGTGCTGTAGGGGTAGGGAAGGTGGGACTAGGGATGGTGGCAACAGAAAATGGTGAAAACTATGGGGGGGGGGGGAGACCATTAATTGAGCATCTACTAGACCAGACACTATGACAGTGGCTTTACCCACATTGTCACATCCAGCAACCCTGTGAGGTCCATATCGTTGACCCCATTTTGCAAATAAGGAAACTCGGACTCAGAGAAGTGAAGTACCTTGTGCAAGATCAGAAAGCAAGTAGAGGAATCAGAATGGAAACATGGTCTGCCTGGCTCTCACACCCTGCTCCTTCTCCTACCCCATGGTGTCCTCTCCTGCCCCTTCACTGCCTTTCCTCCCTCCCTCCCCCGTCCTTCCAAAGACTTTCCCAAGCTCCCACCCGGACCAGGCACTGTGCTAGGCACGTTGAGCAAGACCAGATGCAGTGTTCCTGCTTTTACCCCAAATAGGTAGAGGTTGAGAGGCTGATGTCTGACCCCTCCAGTGGAGGGAGGGGGAGGAGTACAGAGTTCCATACACCTGCTGACCCTCCCAAACTCTCTCCCTCCCGGGACCACTTCCCAGGCAGAGCCTGCAGCATGTGGCTTCTCTGTGGTGTCTATACTAGGTGTTAAGTAAAAAGCTCTGCCAAGCTAGGAAGACCCCAGGGAAGGGCACAGATAGCCCTGTGGCCATGAGAACAGGATTTGGAGTCAGGCAGGCCTGGGGTTGAATCCCACTTCCTATCTGTGTGGCTGAGTCATGTGCCGGCTCCCTCACAGGGCTGCCAGGGGGTGGGAGGCAGGGTCTGGTGCACAGCAAGCTCAGTCCACCATGCCCTCCTTCTCCACTCCCTGACTCTCCCTCATGGTGAGCACCAGGGACCAACCCAAAATCTATGGCTTAACTCCAAGCAACAGCTTGGAGAACAGGGAGCACATTTAGAGCCTGTGTGGTGGAGAGAGGCCTATTGCCGGGGAAGTGGGGTCCAGAGACAGACAAATCTGGGTTCAAATCCTGGCTCTGCCACCTCCTGGCTCGGTGTCCTTGGCCAGGCTGCTTAACCACTTCAAGGCTCAAGGTCCTTATCTGTAAAATGGTGATGCAAGTAGTGCGTACCTATAGCACAGTACGGTTGGGAGACAATTCACATAAAGGAGCCTGGCACATAACAGGTGCTCAATAAACACAACTCCCATAATCATTTATTAATCTCATCAGAATTGACCTCTGGGAAAGGGCACTTGACACACTCTGACCCTTACAACAGCCCGAGGTTGGGGGCACTATTATCGGCATATTTCAGGAGAAGAAACTGACGCCCATACCAAAGGCCCTGGAGTGACTCAGCATCCCCAGGCTAGTCAGCCTGGCTAGCTATATGGCCTAGGCCGAATTATTCCCCTCTCTGGGCTGCACTCTCTAGGAGGGGTTGGGGGGATGGTTGGTCCAGCTCTGAATCTCAGCCAGCCTGGAGTGGTCAGATCTCAGGACCCAAGGCATAACCTGGCCTCCCGGGGAGTTCATCCAGGGCAGGAGCAGGAAGCACCCATTGCCAGAGATTCCCCAGGCCTCTTCTGGCTGCCCCAGTTCCTAAAATATCTCCTCCTTCAGGGCATGCAATGCTGGGGGCACTGGGAGGTGGGGAACAGGCTCTTCCTCTTGAGGACACTGGGGTGGACATCTGGCCATTGGACTCAGCTGCAATCCTGTAGCTGAAGGTCACCCTCCAAGGCCCCAGGGAAGCTGCTGCCTCCACCACTGCCCCCCCCCCCCCACAAAGCAGACGCCTTCTGTCTCTGCTGAGAGGTGATGTTGAGGCTAGGTTTGGCTGGGTTTACAGTCTGCTCCGAACTCATTATCCCATCATCCTCCTGTCATAGGCCTCTCTCCCACGTCCCTCACATGAACCGGACTATATTCCTCTCCTGTTTAAAACCCCTGCATCTCTCTGGGATAGTCCCAGCTCCTCACCCTGCTTGCTCTGTCCCTGCCAACTGCCCTCTCCACCACACCATTTCTCTCTTTCCACCAGCCAGGCTGAACTGCAGTTGTCCCTTGAACAACACAGGTTTGAACGGCACGGGTCCACTTATATGTGATTTTTTGTCAATAAATACTGTACATGTATTTTCTCTTCCTTATGGTTTTCTTAATAACATTTTCTTTTCTCTAGCATACTTTATTGTAAGAATACAGTATATAATATGAAATTTGAAATATGTGTTATCAACGGTTTATGTACCAGTAAGGTTTACAGTCAATAGTAGGCTATTAGTAGTTAAGTTTTTAGGGAGTCAAAAGTTATATGTGGATTTTTTACTGTGCAGAGGGTCGGTGCCCCTACCCCATGTTGTACAGGGGTCAACTGTATCTGTAGTCCCCCAAACACACTCGACTCTCGGGTACCTCTAAGCCAGTGCTCACTGTCCTTCCCCCCTACAACACTCTGCCTTCCTTTGTCTAATGGCAAACTCCCACGCATCCTCTAAAGCTCAGCTCACCCGCACAGGTATTGCCCCTTGATCTCTAACAAAGGTGATATTGCCCTACCGTGAGAAAGGATGGCCTTTTAAATAAATCAGATATCCACTCAGAGAAAAAGAGTCTTGACCTTACATCGCACTGTGCATAAGAATCTACTTAAAGTGGATTTTAGATCTAAATGTAAAACATGAAACAATTAACATAGTAGACTATATCCATAACCTTGAAATAGGCCAAGAAACAGGATTTAGAATTATTCTCCATAAAGACAAAAATTGACAAGTTGGACTGCATTAAATTAAGAACTTCTTCAAAAGATACTCTTAAAAGTGAGAATACAAGCTACGAAGCGGGCGGAGATCGTTGCAGTGGGCATAGCCAACAATAAACACTATGCAGAATATTTTTAAGCTCCCACAGATCAATAAGAAAAAGATCAGATAATCCGATAGGAAACTGGGAGGAAGATTTGAACAGATACCTCACAGAGGGCTTATGCAAATGGACAATCAACATATGAAAAGGTGCTGGACCTCATTAGTCACGGAGGAAATGCAAATAAAAAACCACAATTCGACATCCTCATATCTAATACTAATACACTTGTGAGGAGGTGGAGCAACAGGCACGCACTCACCGCTGGAGGAGCGTGCATCGGTGTCACACGATAGAAACTTATACGAGGGTACCTAGTGAAGCTAATTATATACAATTTATGACTCATAATGGCACACCTTAGGTATTTACCCAACAGAAAAGAATATACAATGCATCAATAAACGAGTGCAAGAGTATTCATAGCAGCACTATTCATTATAACCTCCAAATGGCAACGGCCCAAATATCTATCAAGAGTAGAATAGATAAATTGTGATATATCCACACAATAAAGTACCATACAGCAATGAGAACAAATAAAATAAAACTTCATGTAATAGCATGGACAAATCTCACCATCAAAATGCTGATTGAAAGATGTCAAAAGAAAATAATATACACTCAATGGTTCCATATGTACAAAGTTCAAAACCAGGCAACACTAATCAACGAGGGAAACCAGGGGTTTACCATTGAGGCAGCAGGGACGGAAAGGGGATAGAAGAGCCATTACCAGGGTTCTAGATGCTCTATTTCTTGATCTGGAAGGTGTGTTCACTTTGTGAAAATTCATCAGCTGGATACTTCTAATCTTCCTGGTAGCTACAATTCAATTTCAAAATTTATATAACAAACAAAAGCCTTCATCCCAGTGCCTCTCTGGCTCTCTGGGCTGGGAGCCCCTTTCCTATGAGTCCCTCTCTGACAGCGCGTTCTAGTTGACTGATCCCTGCGCTCCAAGAGCCTCCCTTCACCATAGCATCTTCGGTAACAGCCACCTAAGAGGTGCTCGTGTGCTCTTGCTGCTTGCACTACTCTGTGTCCGAGGATGGGAAGCATTTCAGGTACACACATCATCTCCTTTAACCTGATGAGGCTGGGCCACTGCACGAGCAAAAGGAGGCATGGGGAGGCCCACTGTCTTGCCCAAGGGCACTCAACTGTAGAGCGGGAGGGCACACCCACAAGTCCAGGGCCCACGCACTGACACGCAAACACCATGCAGCCTCCCCTGGGATACAAAGGTACACGTACGTGGCTGGATACACAGGCGCTTTCTGTGGCTGGGTAGGAATCACGGCCACACCTCAGAGAAGTGGACAGACCGGGATAGAGACCTGCTTCTCTGATGGACAAGCATCTGTGTAACCAGATTTGGTCTCACCTCCTGCAGAAAGCTTTGCTGAAGCTCCCAGGCTGGGCTGAAAGCTTTCCCAGGATTTCCACAGCACCTTTCCCAAGCCTCCCCCTCAAAGCTGTGTTATAGTCGATTACATGCCTATCCTGGCACTGGATTAAAGATTGGGCCTTTGCCTGACCAGCCGGAGACTCACTGGACACAGCGTCAGCCTGGGGCACTAAGGACCCTGGTTTGAAACCCCGAAGTTGCTAGCTTGATTGAGCGCAGGTTTGCCAACTTGAGCCCAAGGTTGCAGGTTTGAGCAAGGGGGTCACTGGCTTAGCAGGAGCTCCCTGGTCAAGGCACATATGAGAAGGCAATCAATGAACAATTAAGGTGCCGTAGTGAAGAATTGATGCTTCTCATCTCTCACCCTTCTTGTCTGTTTATCTGTCTGTCTGTCTCTCTCTCTCTCTAAAAAAAGCCTGGGCCTTTTATGTCTATATCTCCAGCACCTGGCCATGCATAGTACACCGTACATATTAACACATGTGGAAGGAAGCGGGGGAAGGAGGGAGCAAGCAGACAGGACATGTACAGAGTAACTCTTTGGATCAAGTGGGAGCTTCATTAATCGAGATCAGAGTAGTGAAGGTTTCCCTGTCCTAAGTGGACATCAGTTCTGATCCTGGACTTGAGGAATGGCACGGCCATGCCACCTGTCATCCCATGGCCTTCCTCCAGTCTTTGCTCAAGCATTCAGCTAGCCTCCCAGAGGCTCTGCCCGGCTCTTCTCTGCCTCTTCCCAAGCCCCTATGCCCTGCCACCCTGCCCCATGTTTCTGGCTTCTGCCCTTAGCCCCAGGATAACCCCACCAAAAGGTAAGGAGAACATCACAGACAATCTTGGCTACATGAGGAAAAGTGTGCCCGGCTCCAAATAACTATTGTGACCCCTGGCCTTTCTAAGTTGGGAACTGCTGACAGTTCTCCGGCAGCAGCCTAAGCCACAGTGCCAAGTGCAAGCAGGCTGGCCTATGGCAGGAGGGAGAGGGGAGAAGCCCTGGGCCACCTGGAGTGATGACTTAGGTCCATTACAAAAGAAAGAGGATATTATGGGCCCCTTTCCCCTCTCCCTGTGCCTGGAAGCTTTGATCTCACAAGTGGCTCATGGTCCCAGCAGCCTTCTCCCCATTCCTGCCCTGCACCCGCCCCACCCAGGTGCCTGGGTGCTGCTGGTTGTGCAGGGGAAGGTGGCAGTTCCCTGAGGCTGAGCCTGGCTGGCCTGCAGCGAGCAACTCCAGCCTCTGTGGGCTGAGCGGGCTGAGCCATAAGCAGTCTTGTTTATCCCTGGGAGGAATGATGGCTTTCCCTGAGCAACAACATCTTGGAAACCGCCTGTCTCCACAAACAACAAACTCCCAGCCTCAGCCTGGGCTCCAACTTGCTAGAGAAGGCTTCTGACCAGAAGCTCCTGATAACAGGTTGGGGGCTGCTTCCCAGCTAAGTCGATTCTGTGCTTGAGCAATGACTCTCAGAACCCAGGAAGAAGAAAAGGTCTGCAGAGAATCAAAGAACTGGATGGCTGGAAGGGGGTTGGCAATACCTGATCTAGTCCCTGGTTGTTCCAAAGGGGAAACTAAGTCAGAGGGGAAAGAACATATTCGCCTGAGATCCTCCAGTGAGCAGAGACTAGAATGAGCCTCAGTCTCCAGCCTGTTGGCCAACTGAGGGCTGTTTCTACCGCACACACAGTGCTTCCAGAGAAAAGGACTGGTTCCAGTCAGTAAGCTCAGAGGTCCTAGAAAAAAAATGGGTTAATGAGGAGCCCCAAAACGGAGCACCAAGACAAAAGCCAGGTACTTTGAGTGACCCAGTTGGTGTAATGGAGAGAGACCTGGGCTGGGGAACTAGAGACCTGGGTCTTGTCCCCACTGTGTTGCTGAGTAGCATGTAACCCAGGCAAGTACTTCCTCTCCTGCCTCATTCCTCAACCGTCCAGACAGCAAATGGATTCAGCCATTTCTAGGGCTTGGAGACCAAATGGGAAAGGCTCTAAGGAGCCCCAGGAACCCAGCTGGGCATGTGTACTCCCTGCCTCAGCTGTGCCCCTTATGGCTTACCCAGGCAGACCACTGGCTGAAGAGTCACCCTGATCTACCTCCCTGGATGGCACCATCTGAAGGGGGCCCACGCTGAGCTCCAAGCCACTACAGTCTGTGCAAAGGACTGTAACCACTGCATTCAAACAATACAGGGCTGCCCCTTCTACCCTCGAGCTCTAGCCGAGGACACCACCCTAGCCCAGTATGACCCCTGAGTGGGTTCTCCCGTGGCCTCAGCTAGGCTAAAGCCAAGATTCTCCCCATCTCACCTCCTGTCAAATCCGCTCCCCCAACTCTTTGACCCTATGGAAGCGACCGTGACATGCAGAAACTAGAGTCCCTCCTAAGGGACTCCTCACCAGGCCTGCAAGTTAGTGGTGCCACTCTCTCTGCCAGATGGAGGTGGGCAGAAAGCTGACTTGGACATCAGTGCTTGTCCTCAAGGAAAACCTATCCTAGCCCTTTTCTCCTGTGCCCTGGGCCCCAGGCTAGGCCCTGGGCACCAAAGAATGAATAAGGCCCAGAGTGCCACCATCAATGGTCAGACATCCCAACTGGACTGCCTGCTCTAGTTGTGGAAGTTTGGGTGGCACTAAGACGGGGAGAGAAAGGGAGAGATGGGCTTTCCAGGCAGCAGGAACAGCATGTGCAAAGGCAAGAAAGCTGGGAATAGAGTGATTTCACTGATACCAAGTACTTATAATCAGAAGCCTCTTCCATGATTTCTGGTTCAAAGCCCTGGAGACATCCCACCAGGAGGTCTCTTGCAGCAGCTGCCTCTGTCTTCATCCCCTTGCTGTTTCAGATGCCCGGCTAGGCCTGGAGCAAGCCCTGCTTTGGAACTTGGCTCCCCAAAGGGCCCGCCCTGGCCTAAGCCATGCCACGTGCTAGGACTAGGCAAGAGGGGAGGTGCCCCTTGGCTGGGCAAGGAGGACTCCAGGGGCCCTGGTGGAAACTTTGACGATGGCCGCAGGGCCCTGGCAGGGATCCCACAGGCGCTGGTGGGGCAGGCACTGCAGCTCCTCCCTTCTAGGGTACATACCCACTTTAGCCGTCTGGAGAGGGAAAGCAGATAGCCCCCAGCCATAAGCCCTAGGACAGCAGAATGTGGAAAGTTTTTGGTGAGTGGCCTGGTGGCCCTATATTGAGCTAGGCAATCTCAAGTCAGGAGTGCCAGGTTCACAGCTGAACTACACAGCTCAGGTTGGGGTAATGGCACCCACATATCCTGTCCTCACTGATCCAGGAGGCAGAAGTCCTCCATCTTTGTCCTGACCTTACAACTGCTGTGTGAACTTGGGACATGGCCCCTACTCTCTCTGGACCCAAGCTCTTCATCAGCTCTGAGGTCCCAGGCACAAGGGCTCTTCCGAGAAACCACAGGATGAGAGGAGAGATGGGGGACCTCCAAACTGAGAAGAGAACTGGCCTCTGTCTGCTCACAGTGGCCAGCCCTGCGGGGTAAGTGGTCCCTAACCATCATCCTCTTCCTCACAGGTCTCAGCTGGAGCCAAGGGAGCAGGAATAGGAAGTTTCCCAAGGGGCTCAGGAGATAGTGTCCCTGCTGTGCTTACAGAAGACATTTCAGCACATGTTTTAGGGATCAGAGGAAACCCCTGGGGACCAGCCCCCCTAGACCACCTCCTTCCCTGACATGGAACTAGGCCAGAGCAGCCATCCCAGGTACTTGGGGTGCAGTCAGCATCCCTGACATAATCACCAACACCACTAAGCGGAGAACTCCCTCCCCAGGCAGCGTCCCGACATCTGGTCACCAAACGTCCCTTACTCCCAGAAAGAAAAGCTGACTGAGCAGCCCAGAAGTGGAGAGCAGCACACAGTGGAAGCACGCCCCCACCTTGCAGGCCCCCGTCCCCTGAGACACACACACACAGCTATTTCAGATCAGAACACACATGGTTTGGTTGCAACATGCCCATCAATGGCTGCCCTGGGGAAGAAACAATAGAAACGGGCACAGGGTGGCTTGGACAAGATCGCCCGCCCACCACACACGCCCTGTCAGCGAGGCACCTACCCAGCACACTCCGGCAGGGAGCCAGGCGACAGGGGCTGCCGCTCCTGCCAGCGCTCCTGCCAGCCCGCCCGCCGGGGTCTCTGCCCCGTCTCCGGCCGGCTTCTCCTGCAGGCGGGCAGCCGTGTCAGTGTCAAGCAGCTGCCTTCCCAGACAGAGCTCTTTTGTGTCAGCGGAGCTATTTATGGACTTACCCAAGTTCCCCAGAGGAGCGGTACCTGCTGGGAAAAGCAGAACCAAATGACCAGGTTCCACCTCCCACATCTAGGTAGCGTTTTCAAAACCTTTGCATCACCCGGCCCTCCTCTTCTTCCTCCTCCTCCTTGCCCTTCTCCTCCTCCCCCTCCTCCTCCTCTCCCCCCTCCTTCTTCTGCTCCTCCTCCCCCCCCTCCTCCTCTTCCTCTTCAGCCCTTCCCAAACACACACCCTATCCAGCCGGCTGCCACCACTCTGGAGAGAGGCTGGATTTCTTTTTTCCGTCAGATAGAAAACTCTGTGATTTCCCGAGCCACTTTCATCCGAGGGGTCTGGGATGTCTCAAGGAAGAGTCCTCTGCTGGCTGGTCCTTCAGCCTGCAAGTGGCCCAGCTAACTTCTGGGTCACCTGCTCACACTCGCGGGCCCTGGCTCCCCTACCACCTGACCCCCGGGCCCAGGCTGGCCCCCAAAGTGCCACTCAGAGGGGCGACTCATGCCTCCCTCACAGCAGTACCCCCTGGCAGTAGGATCCCGAGCTGGCTGCACCCCACACACATCCTGAGGGCTCCCCCTGCGGGGGCAGTGCAAAGCCACTGGCCACCACTCTGATAGGATGGAGCCAATCACTGAGGCTTCCCTGTCACACCCCCACCCCCACACCACTCTCAGCCCAGTGGGTGGCTGCAATTCAACCCAGGGTTCTGCAGCCAACGCAGGCTGACTCTGAGAATGCCACGGCCCTCCGCAGGGTGGGGGGGGGGAAGCAGCTGCTTCAGTCACTTCACAGCAGCACCACTCGGAAGGGCAGCGGACACACGTTTTCAGTTAGCACTTTTGTGTGCCCAACTCTGGGCAATCAGAGATGGACAGAGAGCCTGGGCTCCCTCCCCTCGGTCTGCTGGTCCAGTACAACAGCCCAAGAGTGAAGATCCCAAGTGAAGGGGACATTCCTAATACAGCGATGATGGCAGGCAGAGGAAAGAGCAAAGAGCATGGGACTGGGAGGCAAGGTCCCCAATTCTAGTTTCAGCTGCAGCACCGGTTGGCTGGGTGTCACTGAGCAAGTTCCTGCCCATCCCTGACCCTTGGTTTCCTCATCAATAAACTGAGGCTGACAACCCTAACCCGTCTACCTGTAGGATTAACAGAGGAGTCAATGCTCCCATTGCAGGCACTATTTTGAGAATTCTAGCTCTCATTAATCACCACCAGTACCTTGTCAGGCAGGGACTGCTATGAAGAACCCAAGGAATGGCAGAGGAAGTTGCCCACGTCACATTGCTAGCTGGGTGTGGAGCCAGGACTGAACCTCAGTCTGCCCCCCTCCCGGGTGCCCACTCCCAGCAGCTGTGCAGCCCCACAGCTGCAAGAAGCTGCTTTGCCAATGCCAAGCCGTTCAGTGGTACGGTACAGCTGCTGCAATCGGTTACCTGATGTCAATCAACAAACACACCCTAAGGCCCAGATTGGGGGTGCCCATCCCATAGCCAGCTCCAACCTGAACATGCTTACTTCCAGAGTGAAGGCACCTGAGGATGTCAGCACAAAACCAAAGTGGGGTAGTAGGAACCGCACCCTCCTTTCCCACCCCCCCACCTCCACCGCCCTGAGCTGAAGCACTTTCCTTTGCCTCTTCCTCTTCCTAGATTTGCCCCAATATCTCTGAATGTCTGTCTCTGCCTGTCTCCCGGCCCCTGTCTTCTGACTCTCTATTCCTGTCTTTCTCAGATGTGCAAGCAAACGCAGGCATGCTGGTACAAGAAAACATCCTTCAATAGGGTCAACCTGGAACTGTTGGGCGCTTACAGACTCCAGTCAACGCTTTGGCTTGTTACTGAGGGCAGAGCAAGGGCAGTTCTTGCAAGAAGCTTCCAGATTGGAAAACAGTCGTCCTGTAGGCTCCTGGAGGAGATGGCCAATTCCAATGTGGCTGGCCAATTCCCAGTGGGGCTGATTGGTTCCCAGAATGAAATTTGTGGGGCTTGGGTAACATTTCTTAGGGCACAGAGCCTGAATATAGGGTTCCTTGACATGAGAAGAAACCTTGAGCCTTAGCTCAGTTTTTTACCTTCTTTTAATAATTTTAAAATATATATTTATTTATTTCGAAAGCACCAACTATGTGCCAGGCTCTGTGCTAGGCCCTGGGGACTGGGTCCTGCACTCACAAGAATGACAATCCAGTGAGGAAGACAGATACCAGCCACACAGTCAGACTAATGAGTCCATAAATAAACATTGGGCCACGGCAGGCAGAGCAGCTGTGCCCGCCCAGGGCCCGGGGTCCAGAGCAGGTCCAGAGCGCATTCATCAGTGCTCTCTACCACAAGGGAACCAGGAAAGGGCAGAACAGCCGGTGCCTCGAGGCCCTGGTGGTGCCTGCCAGGCCAGACAAGAAGAGCAGCTAGTGTCTCGGGAGCCCAGGCAGCCGCTGCCCTCTGCCTTCCCACAGTTCTAGACACAAATCAGAGGGCCAGGTGGCTGTCCCAGTGCAGAGGCTGGGGCAGGGCGGGGGAGTCACTGACACCCAGGCTATCTAAGCTGGAGGGGCCTTGGAGGTCTTTCCCTTTTATTCCCTGTGTACAGCCAGTCAAACTGAGGTCCAGAAAGGAACAGTGACTGTGCCAAGGAAACAGAGCAACCGAGTGGCAGGGCTGGGAGCAGGGACTGTGGCTCCCAGTCCAGTGCTCTTTTCGTCGCATCCCAAGGCTTCTCAGACCAACCTAAGTGATGGTGCTGCTCGGTCTAGGCGGAATTGGGATCCATGGAGCAGCAAGATCTAGGTGGCCCATAAGCCACAGATTGGTGCCCGGGCACTCAGGGCCTGGGCCCATTTATTGATCCACATAATTTATTTACCAAACACTTATTTGACACTCACTATGTGTCAGCACTGTTCAAAGCACTCCCTGGTTATTGACTCATTAAATCTTCATAACCCTATCAGATACGATGTCTAATGACTGCATTTCAGTTAAGCAAACAGAGCAAAGAGAGATTAGGAAGCCTGCTCAAGGTCACCCAGTAGTAAGGGCATAAATCAAGTCTAATTCACTTCGCACTGTGCCCGGCACTACTTCATGGGGCGGCCATGGAACCATGAGACCCCCCACAACCCTGAGAAGCCAGCTGCTGGATGGCCCCGCCAAGTAGGTGAACTTCCCACTCTGCAGGCAAGCTGACAGCAGCTTCCAGGTCTGGGGATAGGAAGGATTATCAGGGAGCCAGTGTGTGCACACCTCCTATTTTGGGGTGTTAAACCCTTGGGCAAAACCCAAGGCTCTAGAAAGGCTCTAAGGAGATATGGCAGCAGCGGGATGCAACCCAGACCCCCGAAGAGGCTGTCCTCCCTCAACCCTCCCCTCCTGCCTCCAATGCTTAAACCTGATACGTCCAGGTCTATGTCCCCAAAACCCCATCATGAACCCTGCACGGACAGAAACCCACCCACCTGCCCCTGCAGACTCTACTTGGGGAGGCCGAGCTTTAGTAATGCCCTCCTCAGAGAAAGGAGGTTACCTGCCAAAGGCTTCAATGAGCTTCCCCATCCTAGCTTCTGATCCAAAGTCCATTAGGATTTTGTTCCACGGTGGAGAGGAGAGTGATGCCACTATGACGAAAACTGGGCACAAGAGAGGGAGAGGTGTGGTCCTAGGAATTCCAGAGCATATGACAGACTAAGACCAATCCCCACCCCCCCCCAACCCACCCTCAGCTGCTCAGGCTCTCGTTGGCCTGGACAGTGAAATGGTCAGACCTGTGCCTGGGTGTCTAGGGTAACAGAAGCCTGACCTGGGACACTCTGGCCTCACCTTCTACAGAGCCCCACTCCTGTCTCAACCTGCTGCCGAAGAGGGTGATGACCCTGGGCTGCCTTGTGAAACTGTGGAATGGTCTGTATATGCCCACTGAGCCCAGGCCTTGGATCTGCTAACCCATTTAGGAAGTACTGGGTTCTTCCTCAATGGGTCTCACAGCCCCGATTTGGGAGTCTGTGGATTCCATGTAGAAGGGCCCGACCACCAGTCAGTCAAGAAACATTTATTCATTATTTCCATAACCACTGGATCCCTACTATGTGCTAGAGCCTGTGCTCAGAACTATGGACACAGCCTGACAAGGAAGCAGCCTGCTCCCAGGGTCTAACTTGAAGGTGGCCATGTCTGACCCTGGCACTGACGCTGTAAGCATGGACTATCCTACCGAGTCCGGCCTCTATGACCTTATCACCAGGGCAGGGGACACACTCTCCTACTGCTTAGAAGGCCATGTACCTGGCTCTTCCTGCTGGTACTTGCCTTGATCTTGCGGCACATGCTGCAAGTAGTGGGATGGGATAGAACAGATACCCGCAGGTTTAGACCAGGGGTCCCCAAACTTTTTACACAGAGGGCCAGTTCACTGTCCCTCAGACCGTTGGAGGGCCAGACTATAAAAAAAAACTAGGAACAAATCCCTATGCACACTGCACATATCTTATTTTAAAGTAAAAAAACAAAATGGGAACAAATACAATATTTAAAATAAAGAACAAGTCAATTTAAATCAACAAACTGACCAGTATTTCAATGGGAACTATGGGTGCGGATGCATCCTGTGCTCCTCTCACTGACCATCAATGAAAGAGGTGCCCCTTCCGGAAGTGCGGCGGGGGCTGGATAAATGTCCTCAGGGGGCCGCATGTGGCCCACGGGTGATAGTTTGGGGACCCCTGGTTTAGACCCTAAAGGAGTTCTGGCCTGTAGCCTGCAGAGCCCAGGTCAAGTCCCTCCCCCCACCTCCTGGCCTCAGCTACATCTCTAAAATGAGACCTCAGGGCGTCTTGTTGTTGCAGTCCCACTCCTCCCCTTCAAAGGTCAGTCCCAGGACCTTCCAGGTTCCCTCACTGACTAGTTTCAGACAGTGGTATTTAGAAAGAATGCAGACTTTGGCATCCAAAAAATCTGAGTGAGTTATGTTGGGCAGATTGCTTCAATGGCTCTGAGTCTCAGTTTCCTCATCTGTACAACGGAGCTAAGTATTACCATCAGCCCCACTGGGCCCTGTGGGGACTAAATGAGCTAGCGTGTGTGGAGTGCCAGGCACACAGTAAGCACTCAATAAATAAGAGTATCATTGTCATGTTGTCACTGTTGTTACCATCTGTAAAAGGACAGAATTTACCTTGAGAAGGTCAATGTAAAGAACAAAGTTAGACATGCTAGCTGGGGAAGGCCTGAGAGATAAGGACGGGACATGGGGTCTGGCATGTACCAACAGCATAATCATGAACAGTGATTGAGCAACAGGCTACTACCATCATCCCCATCTTACAGATGGAAGCACTAAGATTCAGAAAGGCCATGTGGCAAAAATAAGAGCAAAAAGCTCTTATGCCTCTATGCTCAACCTCTATGCTCAACCTGTATGCTCTGCGCCCAACTCTTGTCTCAAAAATGTCTCCTCCCTGCCATCATCTGCCTCTTTTTCAGCTACTTCAGGTAGCGAGGACAATTCCCGGCTTGCTCATGGGAACTGTATCACTCAGGCACAGCAAGAACAAGCCTACAGGCAATGAAAGCCAGGATACCAAATGTCCCCCTGGAGAGCTGGCCCTGAGAGCTGTCACTGGCTGGACTCTGGCTCCTCCAGCCAGGTGCCTGTCACAGTCACCTCCCCAGGCTCAGCCTGACCTTGGGCAGCTGCAGCAGCTCAGGATGGCCAAAAGCTGTGACTGTCGACCCTCCTGGCTCCAGTCTACGCAGCCATATGCTGGCCTAAGGTTTAGGCTTTTGGGAGCAATCCTCGACCCACAATGCTTGTGCCAGCTCTGGGGACAGGCTGTGTCCTGACTACCCGAGTTCCTGGGAAGTGTTCAGCACAGAGCAGCAGACTGAAATATGTGGAGGTCAGCCCTGTGACCTTGGCTTCTAGATGTGGTTTATCCACACACTCCCCTGAGTCCATCCCCTGCTTGGACTGTTGGGCCTCTGCCCAGGCCACCACCTCAGAGGCCATAACCCAGATACTTCTGGCAGCATTATTATCACCACTAAGGGAGTGAGCCAACACATAAATAGGCAAAATCAAGAGATGGAGGGGATGAGGCCAGTTCTTAGTGATATTGCTCAGGTTCTGAACTCAGCTATGCCTGAAGGCCACTCTCCAGGATCTCATCAATTCCGTTTTCTGGCTGAAGCTAATTTGAGTTGGACTCTTGTCACTTGCAACTGGAAGACTTCTGACTAATGCATACCATATCACCAGTACTTAGCACACTGTCTGACATACCACAGGCATTTTGACATTACTCGTTCGCTCAGGCAGTCGTTCAACAAACACTCCACAGTAAGCAGGACCCCAGGTTTGTTCTTTAGGAATGGTCATCCACAAGGAGACATGCAGCAGTCCCGGGGCAGAGGTGAAGCCTGAAGAGGGTGACTGAACAGAGGGAGGGAGGGAGGGGGAGGGGAAGGCCCCAATCCCTAAATTCACTGGGAACCTTTATGAAACCCTCTCCTCTTTGGTCTAGTCTTCCAAGCTGTTTCGCTTCCACCGTTCTAGCATCCCCATGTTTTCTCCCACTGTCAACACTCAAATCCTTACTGTAGGGTATTGGGTCAGGGTCTGGGTCGGGTCTGGGGGTTGGAGTTGATAAGCAGGGAGTATAGCATGGTAGCTAAGAACATGGGCCCTGGAGTCAGATGCCTGGGTTCGAATCATGGCCTATGCCTCCTAGCTATGAGACCTTGTGCAATCTGCTTAACCTCTCTGCTCCTTTGTTTCTTCATTTATAAAGTAACAATAGTGGCAGGCAGATTACATATTATATCAGAAGGATAAAGCACATTTAACTAACATTAGGTGCCATTATCATTATTACTTTTTTTTAGTAGAAAATCTAGAGGGAATTTGACACATAGAAAATAAATAATTCCAAAAATGAATAAAAAATTTCCCTGAACTGAGGAAGGACTTGAGTCTTCAGACTGAAAGAGCTAAAGTTAGTACCAGGAAAAAGTACCAAAGAGGAAAAACAGCTAGAAATAATCTAGTGAAATCTCTGAATTCCAAAGACTGGAAAGAGAAACCCTGCTCGTTTCCGTAGGGAAATCTGAGAGCCCTGAGCAAGGGTTGCGCTGGATACAACAGTGGAGGCTAGGATGACAGACGCTGTCCCCGGTTTCTGGGGCACAAGGACTGTTAGCCTGGGTTCCTCTACTCAGGAAAGGGGAAAGTATTTTCAGACTTACAAAGACTAAGAAAGTACGCTACCCACAAATCCTTTCTGGAACAATCATTCAAGAAAGCTCTCCAGACAAAAAATGAATCAAAATCCAGAAGTCAAGAGTGAGGTGATGAAGTATATGAGAGACTAAGAAGCAGTGAAGCCAGAAACATTTATTCTTGTAACCACTGATAACATAACTGAGAAGTTAAATGCAATTTAAAGAAACAATTCTTAAGATTTAATGGAACTAATGTTTAAAAACAGTAACAATCAGAAACTAAAATTCTAGATGAATTCAACAATCCTGAGGAGGTATGAAGAAAAGCAAAGAGAAGTATGTACCACCCACACACTCATCATGGTTGATGACGGAAAACTATCCTAGAGCTGGTTTCATACCTGGTATTTAAATGTTTGTGAAAAAGTAAGGGTAGACCTGGCTGATGGGCTCAGTGGTAGAGCGTCGGCCCAGCGTGTGGATGTCCTGGGTTCAATTCCCAGTCAGGGCACACAAGAGAAATGACCAACTGCTTCTCCACCCCTCCCCCTCTCGCTTCTCTCTCTTGCTCTTTCTCTCTCTCTTCCCCTCTCACAGCCATGGCTCAATTGGAGCAAGTTGGCCCTGAGTGCTAAGGATGGCTCCATGGCCTCCACCTCAGGCACTATGAAGAGCTCAGTTGCTGAGCAACAGAGGAACAACCCAGATGGGCAGAGCATTGCCCCCTAGTAGGCTTGCTGGGTGGATCCCGGTCAGGGTGCATGCAGGAGTCTGTCTCTGCCTCCTCTCCCCTCACTGAATAAAAATGGATAGAAAGAAGGAAAAAGTAAGGGTAAAACCACCGGCAGACTAGAACTAGGCTATATAACTTCAAAGGGAATTTTGCACAGTAATGAGGATTGGCCTTGAGATGTTGACTACTATTAAGACATTATGAAACAGTAGTAGTTAAGTTTCATTTATAAGATTAATGAGGGAAATAAACGCATTCAAAACCCATCCACCTATGTGTGGAAATTTGGTTTGTAAGTGAGAAAAGGAAAGATGACACAAAAGAATAGGTTTTGAAAAATTAATTAACCATTTAAGAAAGAAAACTAATGAGAGCTCTGACACCAGACACTAAACTACCAGAAGATAAACTGAAAATATGAATGTATTTGAATAAAATATAGAATATTTGTTATACTCTTGGAATGTGAAAGGCCTTAGAAAGTAGAGCCCTCGACCACCCCCCAAAAAATTGATTACAAAAAGATTTTATTACAAAAAAGTCTTAAATTTCTGAATGATAAAAGGTACCATAAATAAAGTTACGAAACAAATGGCAAACTGGAAAACATATTTGTAATCTATATAATAAGTGGTTAATATTCTAACCATATAAAGAAATCTTACAAATAGAAAAAAAGCCCCAGTAGAAAACTGGGCAACAGATATGAACAACGAGCCAAAGAATAAGTATAAATGACTAATAAATGTGAAGAGATGGTGAACATCATTCACTTTCATTCACTGTTAACAGGAATGTAAATTGCGCATTTCCTTAGCCTCTCTGTGCTTTTGCTTTCTCATCTGTGAAATGGGGATAATAAGAAAGTGTGTGGCAGGTGATGTGTTTAACAGAAGGAAAGTAGTTGTAGAGCACTTTGGTAGGGGGCATCACACTCTGTCCTACAGGAAAATGCAGTAGGGCATCATTAGAATATTTATTGCAACCTTGCTCATAGTATCCAAACACTGGAAACACCTGGTTGCACATCAAGAGGGGAGTAGGTGAATAAATTATGGTCCATCAGCTACTAAAGAGAGAGAGAGAACTTGAGGTGCCATGTAAAAGAGTTATTTAGTGCTATATTTAGTTTTTAAAAATTAGTTACAGAAACATTCGTATGACATAATATTTAGTACAATAAAGCATGATATATGTCTTCATATGTGCATGGAATAATGTTTGGAGAAAACACACCAAACTTATAGCAGAGCTGGGGGAAGAAAGATATTCTTTTTTCTTTTCTTTCCTTTTTTTTTTTTGTATTTTTCTGAAGTGAGAAGCAGGGAGGCAGAGAGACAGACTCCTGCATGTGCCCGACCAGGATCCACCTGGCATGCTCACTAGGGGGTGATTCTCTGCCCATCGGGGGCATTGCTCCATTGCAACTGGAGCCATTCTAGTGCCTAAGGCAGAGGCCATGGAGCCATCCTCAGCGCCCAGGCCAACTTTGCTCCAATGGATCCCTGGCTGTAGGAGGGGAAGAGAGAGGTAGAGAGAAAGGAGAGGGAGAAGGGTGGAGAAGCAGATGGGTGCTTCTCCTGTGTGCCCTGGCCAGGAATTGAACCCAGGACTTCTATACGCCAGGCTGATGCTCTACCATTGAGTAATGTTTCAGATTTTTTTGTACAATTTCTGTATAAAAAAGTATATTATCAAAGAACATATATAATGCTAAATAAATAAATATTTGTATTTGTAAATAGATTTGAAAATTTTAATTTCCTCAAATAAGTCTAACAATAAATGTATAAGACTTATACGGAAAAAAATTTTTCTCAAAACTTTACTTGGGAAATAATAAAAGATTTGAATAAATGAGAAGACCTAATCCTATTCCTAGATGGGAAGGCAGTATTGTATAGACCTCAATATTTCTCTTTTTGATGTGTATTCTTAATATAAGTACAATCAAAATCTCACTAAGGTTTTTGGGTAGGACAGGGAAGAGGTAAGGACTGAATAAAATTATGCTAAATTTCACTTAACAGGACAAAAACATGAGAATAAACAACTTAAAGAAGAGCAAGATGCGTGTACTTATGCTAACACAACGTGAAAGCATTGGAACAAATAACTGAGAAAAATGAAAAGCATTCTGCCTCATACCATACACCAAAGGGAATTCCAAACGGGCTAAAATGTTAAAAGTTGAGAAATAAAATCATAACGTTCAAGAGAGGGACAATGACTACACCAAAGGAAAAAGTATTTTAAAAAACTTATAGGTAAAATATTAGTCATCAGAAAAAACAATTCACAAGCACAGTGAGATACTACTTCACACCCACTGGGATGGCAAATAATGAGTGTTAGAATGTGGAGAAATTAGGATCCTTATATACTGATGATGGGCATGTAAAATCAGGCAGACACTTTGGAAAACAATCTGGCAATGCCTCAAAAATTTAAACATGGAGTTATTACTTGACCCAGCAATTCCACTCCTAGGTAAATACCCAAGAGAAGTGAAAACATAAGTCCACATTAAAATGTTCACACAAACATTTACAGCAGCATTGTTCATAATAGCCAGGAAGAGAAAAAGACCCAAATGTTCATCAACACATAAATGAATAAACAAAATGTGGTAGCTCCATCAATGGAATACTATTCCACCATAAAAAGGAAAGACACGTACAACATGGATGAACCTTAAAAACATTATATGAAATGAAGGAAGCCAGTCACAAAAGACCAAATACTATGATTCTATTTATATGAAATGTTGAAATCTAGAGAGACAGAAATGGATTAGTGGTTGCTTATGGCTTGAGGAGATAAGAGAATTGGTACAGGATATGGTTTCTTTTGGAGACAGTGAAAATACTATAAAATTAATACACCCAAATCTTTGAGCATATTAAAGAACCACCGAATACTTTTAGGGAATGTGAATAATATCTCAATAAAGCTGCTACGAAACAATTTATAGATGTGACTACCTATAAATCAGAAATATTTATGACTTAAAAAAGACAAAAGGTTAACACAAATATCCTCATTATGTAAAAAACTCCTATGAATTAATGACTGAACTAGGAACAAACCAATAGAAAATGAGCAAGAAAAACTTGAACAGACTACTCACAAAAGAGGCAACATAAGTGACGAAAAGGCATATAAATAAATACTCAACATCTCTAGTAATCCAAGAAATGAACCTACTACAAAATGTAAAAATGCTTGGTGTTGGTGAGATTGTAGGGAAATGGGCATCTCTGACCCAGACTGTATCAGTTTGCTGGGGACCAAGCAGTTTCTCAGGAAGCAGGACTTCCCATACTCAAAAGAGAAAGTTCTGGGCAAAGCAGGATGAATCAGTCGTGTTAAAGTATGGCTTATATATAATCATTCTGGAGAGTCATTTGGCAATAGGTATCAAGAACTTCTTTTATAAATACATACCCACTGACATGGAAACTCTACTACCAGGAATTGATTCTAACAAAATATTCATTCATCCAACAAATATTTGTGGAGGGTCAATAGTGTTCATTGGAGGCTGGAGATACCAAGATATACCTACGAGGATTTTTTTTTTAAATATCAGATTCTTGTAACAAAAACTGGAAACAACCTAAATATTAAACTTCTGGAGATTATTTAAATAAACCTTGTTTCCTCTACACAATAAAATATTCTGCAGGCACTAAAAATGATGTTGTAGAGAAATATTTATTGATGTAGAAACATTGGTACACTGCATTGTTAAATGGGGAAAAAGTGAGTTAGAAAATTGCACTAATAACTCCAATTTGCAAATAAGATATATGTGTATAAACAATTGCCTGAAAGGATATACCCCAAAATGTTAACAGTAGTTATCTTTGGATGTTGGATTAAGGGAGAACTTTATTTCCTTCACCCGGTTCATCTGTATTAAATATTTTATTTACCATAAATGTAAGAAACCTTTGCAACAGCACAACAAAAATTATCAACTGCATTAAAAACAAACACCTGCCACGCCCGCAAGGGTGGAGGTCTCAGGAAGGAGTTGCAGAGAATTAAGCATGTGTTCATGAGAGATCATAGCTACCTTTAGTGAGTACCTTCTACATGCCCCACACCTTGCACAGACCATTCGTTTAATCCTCAAAAGAACTCAGTGAGATAGGTGTCTTGTCTCATTTAACAGACCCTAGGTGACCCACAAGGAATCCCACAGCCAGTGAGGGACACAGCGGGGTTTCAACCCTGGCCTGCACACCTCTAATTAGGCCAAGGCATCTGACTCTAGATTAGTTGCCTCTGCTTGTTCCTGGGGCAGGTCAGAAAAAAAGTCCCACGCTACTAGACCCTCTGTGTTGCAGACCACTTCTATGCCTGCCCTTGTCGTCTCTCCCTGCAGACAGTCCAGGCAGGGGGCGGTAGGAGGACATATCAGCAAGGATGGAGCCACCAGCAAAAGGAAGGCAAGGGAAGGCGTGGCGCTGAAAGGCCAGCTGGCCAAGGTCAGAGCTCAGGGCAGACCAGAGGGGGACTCCTCGCCTGCTGGGCGACTCTCAGGAAGCCTGACCATATCCGGCCCCAGGAATTCCCAGGCCCTGTGTTCGCCCAGAGGCGGTGAGAGAAACCCTCAGAAGGCCTGCAGCCATCCTGCTGAAACAGCAGGAGGAAGACAGCCTACCCTCTGGGACCTTGTCCCTGGGCTCGGTGGCTGCTGGCCAGTCCTTTCCCCTCTGCTGGCCTCCAGAGCCTCCTCTTCTGTAAGAGAAGGAGACGTGCAGGCTGATGGCTCCAGGACCCTCCCAGATCTAAATTCTCTGAATCTATAACACTTCCTCACAAAGGGCCTGGCAGGAAGAGGAAGGGGGTGAGGTCCACCCAGCTCCTGAAGGCGCCCCCTCCTCTTCCCCTCAGCGCTGAGCCCACTGCTATTTTTAGAACAGACCACAGGGAGCTCTCCACCAGTCCTGCCATGCTCCGACCTCCAGGTGAAACCCAGCAGCCTCTTTCATTCCACTCCCGCAGGAACACACTGGGAATTTATAGACAAGCCAGCCGACCTGGCAACCTCTCCCCACCCCTTTAGCTGGGCCATTTCTCACTATTTCCATTACAGTCCAAAGTAATGACTTACTTTTCCTCATGACAACACAGCTGAGTGAGATGACAAGAGCGTTTCTGAGCCAATCTGTGTCCCTCCCCCTTCCCAACCTGGCACATTCTTCAAAAGTGACTAAAGAGGAGCTCTGGCCTAAAAGGTAGGGGGTTGGGTCCTAGTTCCAGCTCTAACACCAACCTTGTGCCGTTGGCCAAGTTCTTGCCTCTCTCGGTCTTAGTTTCTGCAAATCACCTTATTAATCAATTGATCTCAGTCTGGGGAGTTTTTCAGCTCCACATTCAAAGATGCAGTCATTCTATCAAATTTCTAATCACTCATAAAGTAAATACTATATTCTCCTATTTTAGGGGTTTGTGTTGAAGATAAGTGAAATAATTTGCCCAAAGTCACACGGTAAGTTACCAGAAAACTCAGTATTTGAACCCAGATCTTCAGAATCGTACTCTAGTTTTCTCCGAGAGCAAGGGGCTCAGTGAGAGGGGGAGAGTACCACGGGAGCAGTTCCAGTCATGTCTCCTTTACCTCTGAGGACTCACAGGAGTCAGCATACAATGTGATAGAATCCATGACCCTGGCATGAACCTGGCCAGATCGCTTAATAAACCAAGAGGTGATCTAGGCTCTGGTCTTGCAAGGCTGAGGTGCAACAGAAAAAGCTCAGAGCCAAGAGGGTCAGGAGACCTTGGTTCTAGTCTATTGTCACTGACTTATCCCATGACCCTGACTGGGTCACTTCCTGTTTCTGAGCCTCAGTTTCCTCATCTAGATTCTAGAACCTGAACTGTGTGACCCAATTCAATTCTATCATATCTACTAAGGACCAGGCAGTAACAGAAGAATAAATAAAATATGGCCTCCACTGGCTTCCAAGGAGCCCACAGTCTCGCAACTGAAACACATCTGCCTACCATTGTGCTGAGGATAAACAAGATACTATAGACATGCAGAGGGGGAAGCCATGACTTCTGACGCAAGCCTGAGAAAGGTGTCTCAGAAAGGTGCCAAGCCTTGGAGGTCGGGAATTGCATCTGACAGAGACAACAGAGGGAAGGCAACCAACATAGGACAGAAGAAACAGCCTAAACATGAATGTAATGGGGAATCTGGAGAAGGGGAAATAGTCCAGTGTGGCCAGGGTATGAGTGAAGAGCAATCAGGAAGAGGCCAGAGAGCCATGCTGAGACCTGAGCTTGAATCTGAAGACAATGGGCTCCCACACTGATCCTGCAGCAGAACTGTGACTGTCAGCCTCTCCATCGCCTACTGGGATGATCCAGGATTGCTGGAAAGCAGCAGAACTGAGCAATCATAAGCAGGAGCTCTGGAGCCAGGCCTGTCGAGTTCCAATCCCAGCCTTCCACTAGCTACATGGCCTTGGGCAAGTTTCTTAACTTCTCTAAGACAGGGTCTTCATATATCAACTGGGTATAATGAGAATAAAGGTGTAATGGGGATAACGAACCTGTGGGACTGAAACGAGGGTTGAAGAGACAATGTAGGTCAAAAGCTTGGCATTGGCCTAGACTCACAGTCCATGTGCTCACCGTATTACCCAGTATTATTGTTCTACCCTTAAACCAAAGAGCTAGGATCTTTGGAAGATCCCTATTCAGAGAAAGGCTTAAGGGAAATAAGGCCAAGATAGGACAGATGGTAAGGTGGTGCTGTGTTTGTTAAGAGCTAAAAGAAGAATAGCCAATCGGCAAGATGCCGAAGATGACAGCCTGTCCACAGCCAGACAGTCAGCAAGGAGGTGGGAGGGCAGCTGGGGAAACTGGAAACAGCAGAATTATTTTAAGGAAGAGTCTGCTTCTTTGAGGAGATATCCGTAATCCAATCCAGTTGATTCTCAGTTACTTAGAGTTGAGATTTGAAACCAGTCAATTAGCAAAATCTGGGCCCAGAAACTGGAACAGTTTTTCCCCGGCCTCGGCCTCAACAGGGTTCGAGTCAGAGGTCTCCTTCCAGACTCATGCTCAGGGCAGCCTGCCTGAACCTGACGCCATCCCTTTCTGCCTTTGGCCAAAGTCCCATTGCTGCCGGGTACCCAAAGGCTGTCTCGTGATTCTCTTGAATGCCAAAGTCAAAGGCAGAGGGAGCTACCTGACAATCCCAGTGCCAACCTCCCACCAAACCCCAATCTTGTCTAAAGGCACTCCATCTTGTCTTATATAACGAAGTTTTCACTTCTTGTGTGAAGCTTTTGTTCCTTTCAGCCTGGGCCACCCCTCAGGGATGTGCACTTTGGAAGTTCATTCTCCACTGTGTGGAGGACATTGCATCACACTTAGTTGTCCTAAAGCACCCGCTCTAGAGCTTACAGGGCTGCTTCAACATGCGGGACCTCTTCCCGAAGGAGATGAGTGACTTCTCTCCCTTTCATCCCTAACAAGCAAATCTCTGCAGTGGAAAGAGCGATGGGTTAGGTTCAAAGGCTTTGGCTTGAGATCGAGCTTGACCACTTACCGGCTGTGTGACCTTGGATAAATTACTTAACTTCTCTGAGTCCTAGTCCCTTCCATCCATAAAACCAGGCTGCTGGGAGGCCTGGGGGCCCCAGTTGCCACCTCCGAAGCCCATGCTCCCACAGTGGGGGGCCCTCTCACCTTGTGCAACTGCCCCTTCACTTTACAAAACCCTCTTGGTAACATGTATGAGAAATGAGGACTTTTGTGGCAGAATTTATGGAAAAAAAAATTTAAATAAAGAATAAAAAATACTAGACATACATAAATAAATGTCATCATTATTCCCAACAGGTCCGAAATCCCAAAGGGCCAAAAGTCCCAGGGCCAGCAGAGCCCTGACTACATACAGGAGAGACCAAGAGTTTCAAAAGACGCAGGGCCTGAGACACCGAAAAACATGAGGCGGGATCAGAAGGTATACAGGCAACTAACGGATCACTTTGTATTCAAATCACACAGATGGCCTTTGCAACAATAAATGCTTGTGCTCCCACCCTCCCGGCTCCCAGACCCTGAGACAGCAAACCAAGACAATTGGCCGTCAGGAAAGAGACCATTGTGTGCGCTTCTTAGGGTGATTTATGTGGAGGGAGGGGCGCGGCTGTGTTTCCCGTGATTATGACTCTCAAATGCAATTTTGATAGCTTGTTCAGCTTCCTGGACGGCTGGGATGGACGGGGTTGCTGAAGAGCAGTGGCCACCAGTCAGATTTCATCTTCTGAAGCCCATGGAGCCAAATTAATTGTGTCATTGATTTGAGAAGCAGAGCAGTAATGGCACTTGGCTCGCCACAGTCACTGGGAAGACAGAGAGTCCTTCAGGAGCTCGTGTCTGCCTCCCTAACAGGCGGTGGGACTGAGGACACAATTCAGCAGCTTGTTGGATCGAGCTGGACAGAAAGCTCTGTCCCCAGGGCTGGGTGCTGCACTCAGATTCTCCATGTCCCCGTGCCCAGAATTCCTGTCCTCTGCACCTGTCTGGTCGCCAGGTAGGTCAGTTCCCAGAGAGACAAGCTAGCTGTCTTCCCAGACAGGCGACCCTCCGGTGCCCCACATTTCCCCTAATGTCATTTGTAAGGGAATCAAATGAAATCAAAGTGCAGCCACAATGCGGTCTGTGCAGACCAGCGCAGCTGCTCGCCGCTCAGCCTCTCCGAATTAACCCTGAGGGTCAGTCCTGGCTAACACGCGCTGTGGGTCACTTGTCCCACTGCGGGCCAAGTCTGTTCTCCTGCTGGGTGATGGGCAGATGCAGTCCATCCCATTAGACCGCTGATGCCACATGCCCGATCTTTCCCAGAGTGGGAGGCGGGTGAGTGGGAAGTAAGGGGTGAACTCTCTTCTGGGCCAACCTTCTTGGGGTTCATGTGGCCACAGCAGTGGAGCAAGCTCACCAGGGCACAAGACCCCTCTCTAAAGACACATAGGAGGTCTTAAAGGACGCAATGCTGTATCCAGGTTCTGGAGCTTCCCTGGTCTGAGCTACCTCTCTAGCCTCTCTGACCCCCTTGTCCCATGCAAGTGGCCCTAATCCTACATATGCCCCTCATGCATAAACTATGCCACTCACACCTATTGCCTTGGGCTCTGCTCGCTCCATCTCAGCAGTTAGGAGAGGGTGTGAGGGCTGCCCGATCCTGGGCTCCAGAGTGCAGCAGGCAGGGAGCAGGCTGAGCTCTAATCACTGTCCCCTTGGTAGGTCGTTAGCCTTATGGCAGGATGATCTCCTCGAGAGTGCCCTGGCCCTGGTCTCTAACTGTAGGAGCTCTGCTGAAAGCAAACCAAATCACTTTCCAGAGTGCTGTCTTCCAGCCTCCGATCGGACCATCCAGAGTTGGATGAAGGGACAGCATAGGCAACTGCCACCAAGGCTGGGGGCTGTGAACTTTCCACCGTGGCCTGACGAAGCACCCACTGCTCCCAACTCCCAGAACTCTGCACTGGTCCCTACCTAGGCCTGGCCAGAAGGGGGCTCTGGGAGAAAGGGCCCAACCCTCACTTGCATCCACTGAGAGAGGGTGGGGACGGGGGGAGAAGCAGGAAAGTCTCTCTACTCATTCCAGAGCCTCTCCCACACCCCAGCATCTGGACATTCACATCCCCACCTCCCCGCCATCATCCAGGACAGGCCATCACTGCCCCTCACCTAGAGGAGTAAAGGGACCCCTTAACAGATCTCACAGCTACTTGGGCTCCTCCTGAGACTGATCTTCTAGAAATGTGCCTGAAACTCTGTGACTCCCTTTCTCAAAAGCCTTCACTGGCTTCCCATTGTATCTAGAATGGTATCAATAAAATATTCACCACTACAGCCCTGTGCAATCTGGTCCCCACCTGCCTTATCTGCCTCCTCACTAGGGCCCAGCCACACCGGAACTGGCCCCATTCCTCCAGAACGCCAAGCTTCCCATCATAGGTACTCTCCGCGGGCTGTTCCATAGGCCTGGCACACTCTTTCCAAAGTCCTTGACTGGCCAAGTCCTTTCTGGCCTGCAGGTCCCAGCTTAGAAGTTGTGCTCGCACACACACACACACACACACACACACAGCAACCTAAACACAGTAATATTCTCAAAGAAATCTGCTCTTTTCCTTCATGGATTATCACATTATCACAGTTTGAAATCACATGGGTGTGTGTGTGTGTGTGTGTGTGTGTGTGTGTTGATGTTCATTTAACGCGACTCTCCTACTAGGACTGAAATCTTGATAAGAGCAGAGACCATGTCCATCTCCTTCTCCATGGCATCCCCAGCTCCTAGCACAGAGCCCGGCACAAAGTAGATGCCCCCAAATATCTACTGAATAAAGGAACGGATGAATGAGTACAGATGAGTGAGTGGGCGAAGGGGTCCTCTCGCAGTGGAGGCTCATGGCATTGTGCTCCACTAGCTGGCCTCTCCCAAACTCTCCTGCTGCCCCTACACAGGCGCTAGGCCCAGCAGAAGCCCAGATGCTATTTCACCGCCTTCTTCCTTGTAGTAAATAAGTTTCTGAATCTTCTCCATTTGGGGCTTTCTGATGCCAGTTTGCACGTGCCCACATGGCCTCTCATGCCACTGTAGTCCTTCTGATGCCAGTCCACACACACCTGTGGGGCCGCTCCCTTCAGATGACCCTAGGCCCACCATCTTGGTCCTCAGTTTTGGGTCCAGTTGAGGTGAGGTTACTGTGTGGCAGGGATGCCCAAGAAAGGGTTAAGTTGCCAGAAGCAGAGTCCTGCCCTTGGGTTTGCTCAGCCAATCAGAGTCTGTCCTGATGAGGTAAAGCTTCTATCCTGGGTAGCATTGGTTGAGTTGGCCGGCCCCATCTCCTGCTGGAGAGAGCTGTAAGGGTGGAGTTTCTGTGGAACCAGACAGAACTGGAATTAGCTCGCTGTCTACTCAGCCCAGGGCCGCTGACTCCAGGACCTGCCCCTGCTCCTTTCTAAGGCATTCAGACAGGTCCTGCCATCTCCAGGGCCCCATCTAGCTGCCCAGTAGAGATGACAAGGTAGCATGTACATCGGCATCACATCTGGGAGAAGTACACAGCCAGAGCAGACTTAGAAGGCCTCAGTTTCCCTGCTTGGGCCCTGGGATACAGCAGCTGGTACAGGAAGTGACATGGATCAGTCGTCACTTGTGCTCAGAGCAGCAGCAATTCAGCATCAATAAACAAGGCCACTAGATGAAAGTTATAGACATAACTTTAATAATAATAATGATTCAGAGTTCTTCTTGTGTGTCGCTTTGCTAAGCGCATGGCATGAGTTATATCCTCACAAGAACCCTGTTAATCCATGTATTTTACTGATGAAAAAACGGAGTCTCAGAGTGACTCAGTGCCTTGCCTGAGGTCAGAGACTAGAAAGAGTTTCTCTCTCCTGTATCACTTGCTATGTTATTTTTGAATGATCTGTAGGCACATCTGTCTCGACCGTTGGACTGTGATCTCCCAAGGAAAAAGTGTGGCAGATTCATCCATGTATTGCTACCATCGAGCCCAGGGCGTGCCCTGAGAACAGGGCAGTACATGCCGTACTGCACCCCCTTCTCATCCCCGATGACTCAGTCAAAAGCCTACTCTCCCCAGAGCTTCCCACTGCCCTGCCCAACGCTGTGCACGTGGTAGGGCTCAGTGGAGGTGCACTGAGGGGAGACAGATGCATAGCCATGACCCCACTGGACTGCTCTTAGGACCCATTAGACATGGCCCTTAATGCTTTCATCACCACCCTGGTGCCCTTGTCACATCTGTCTAATTAAAAGAAAATTCCGTAAGGACAGGAATCAGGTCTCATTTATCTCTGTGACCCCAAAGGACCTAAACTAGTGTCTGGCACAGAGCAGGCATTTATTATGTATATTTGATTGAATAATCAAAGTAATATGTATCTGTCCCTACTAGCTTCGAACCTCAGTGACCACAGGTAGAACCACCTGTGAGTTATTCTAGATGAGACCCATCGCAGCATGCCCTGCGCACGAGTTTAATAAAAGTTATACTAGGCAGAAGAAAAAGGTAGGTTCCCATCAGAGATAGATAATGAAGCAAAAGAGGAGACAGATAATGAGGAAGAAGGAATTAGCGAGCAGAAGACAGAGGCTGGGAGAGCAGCTGGAGAGCACACAGGCCAGCCCGAACAGCCTCCTACCTACTGTGGTCAGCTAAGAGTGAGCAAGACACAGATTCTCAGAGAAGGGATGCTGTCCACCTGCTGCCTGCCTCGTAGTGTCCACCTTGCCACAGCCGGGACCCCTACCCTGCAATCCACAGGCCACAATCACCTCAAAAACGGCACAGAAAGCCTGTGCCTGCCCCTTCCCACCCCCAAGAGAGAAACAGACCTGGCCCCTAAGACAGATTTCACAGGCAGTCAAGTTATGCAGATATCTTCAGGGCATAGTTCCCTAACTGAGACTGGGGGACCCCAGGTCCTCAGATTTCATGATAATTGCAAAGCTTGAAGAGCTGGAAAGAGCCACCAGACCAATGCACAGATAGAACCACTGAGGCCACAGCAGGAAGTAGGTTGCCAAAGGCACACAGCAGGTAGGGGTACACCAGCCTCTCTAGCCTTTGAGTCCATCTTGTTCCAATTCCCTCCATCTTTCCAACACACATTTCCTGTCCAAGGCATAGAACATTTATTATGTTTTGTAAATTTGGGGAAAATTTTGCATTCCTTGAAATGTTTGAAGAATCCCCATTCAAAGGTGGCAGCAAACACTGCTGAAAGGAAAAAGGTTGAAAGGGGGTAGCATAGGAGTTTGGGGAGTTGCCTTGCTTCCCCTCTTTCCCCAGAGAAGCATTTGAGTGAGGGGGCGCGGCACGGCGAGTGGCTTGGGCAGCAGTTTCCATTGTGTAGCTGAAGGCAGAACACTCCGGAAAGAACAAAGAAAAGGCGTTAGAAAAAGGCATGCTACTTTGTCAGGACGAGTTGGTCAAGCAGGACTCTGCTTGAAAAGCAAGGAGCTGGTATCTGAGCTCTGCTTGGCCTGCCCTGTTCTCTCCCCTGGTGGACAGCAACCCTAGTGGAGAGGCTAGGGCCCCGCCCTCGGCGAGGGGCTGCTCAGCCACCTCTGAGGCTGCCAGGACCTGACGGAGCTGAGCGCAGGTGGAAAGCCTGTGGCTGAGTCATTAAGATTGCTCACACACTCCAGCAACTGGAGAAAATCACATGTACCAAACTTTCCGCAGGGAGCATTCTGTGAGTGATCAGAAGAACACGTTGCTGAGACTCTTTGTGTCTAGTGGGATGGGTAAAGATGGGCAGCAAGCCCCCCAGGAGCCTGCCAAACAAAAGTCAGTTACATTGACTGCCTTCTGAGAAGGGTGGGCCCAGCAGGGGTGTGCAAATCCAGGGCCACACCCAGGGTGCAGGGGAGGGGGCAATTCTGAGACAATCCCAGTGATCAGCCTCTCCTTCTTTACCTTTCTCCTGCGCAGAATGCGACTTCTCCATTAAACACACATTTAAAAAGTTTTAATTTGAAGAGGCATCCAACTGTTGCCTGCCCAGGATGCCCATAAATCTTGGTGTGGCCTGGAAGCCAGGCCGCAAACCCTGGGGCCCTTCCAGTTTCAGTTAGCCAAACCCGCAGCCCTGCAGGGACCAGAGCCTGTCTCAGAAACCCAGCCTACCTTTACTCGACCGACGATGGCGAGATTCCCCAAAGTACTGAGAAGGCTGTTGCCAACACACTCCAAGCCCAAGAACTCTGAAGCTGGGGCAGAAAAAACTCTTTCTTTCAAACTGGTAGGAGCTAAGCCCAAGATACAAAAAAGCAGGAGAACACGAGTTCAGCCATGAGATACCCAGGGGCTGCCCTGGTGAACAGGGAGTGGCCTGGCTTCCGACTGTAACCAGCCTACAGCCTCCACGGTCTCTTTTCAGTAGGAGAAACTGACAGTGGGAACCAGCCAGCATAGCAACGAGCAGCCTTGACAGAGGTGGGGGCAGTGTACCACCCACAGCCATTGAGCACCTACTGTATACCAAGCACTGTCCTATGAACTGTATATGCACCATCCCATTTAATTCTCACAACAACCCTTTGAGAGAGGAACTATTGTCCCCAGATGAGGATAGCAAAGCTCCAGGTTAGTATAATGACTTGTCCAAGGTCACACTACCAGTCAGAGTCCACGCTCTTCTCACAGTCCTCCCTCAACAAAGTTATATTGCCACTGGCTAGTATGAAACCGGATAGCTGTCAACTCTGAGATTATGTAATTCTCAGATGCTTGTTCCCTTAGGGAATGGCCAAGGACTGCTGCGCACACTGCCCACCACTCTTCCCCACCTGCTGCCGCGCCATACGCCTGCTGCCCAGAGCACAGTAGGCTTATGCGCATCAGGAAGAAGAAACAAGGCCAGCAGGTTCTTAGACTGCTACTCACTGTCATCTATCCTCTTCTCCCCAAGTCCAGCAGACCAAACTACCTTGGCTCCTTCTGCAGCCAACCAGACCAAATCCCAAAATAGCCAACACTTTTAGCAAGAGAAGGGACCTGAGTGACTCACAAATGGGGAAATACAACTGTGCCTTGTGGCCGGCGTCCAGATGACAAAGGTTCAACTCCCACACCATCCCCTCCACAGGCACAGGGCCAGCTGAAGAAGCGTATTCCAGATTAGCCTCAGATGGCAGTCTCTAATCTTCCTTGATACTCCAGCTGGCTGTCCCCCAGTCCCCAGCAAACTGCGCTTAGTTCCAGTGGGCTGTGACCTGCATTGAACTAGAACAGCTTCTGCCGCAAACATCCCCTCCCAATTATGTCTGCTTTGGGCCAGTGTTAAACACCAGTGTGCCGACCCTGGCACAATCTACCCAATGGCAGACGAGGACCACAGGCCCAGCAGCAGCAGGGAGTCCAGCCCAAATTAGACCTTGCCATGGACAAACCTAAGAGCAGACCTGAGAATTGATGGGTCATGCTCACTTTGGCTCTGTCGCTCTACTCGAGCAATGTGAAACCCACTCAATAGGCCCAGTGACATGCCAAGGGCAGAGAGACATTCGAGCACAAGCCTCCTTGCCAAGAGCTCATTGTCCACATCCAAGTCCTGAGCTCCCACCAGTCCCAAGCTCAATTCGGAGGCTCAAGGGTCCAGGCCGCTGAGGGGAAGCCAGGCAGCTGGGGCTGTAGCCACTGACGAGGCCCTTACCTTGCTCTGGGGGGGCGAGGCCGCCAGCTGTTGCTGCTTCTCGATGTTCTCTGACAGGCACCAGCACACTCTCTTCTTCTGCTCCTGCGAGTGCGCTT
This sequence comes from Rhynchonycteris naso, assembly GCA_037038555.1. NCBI lineage: Eukaryota > Metazoa > Chordata > Mammalia > Chiroptera > Emballonuridae > Rhynchonycteris > Rhynchonycteris naso. The sequence goes on from CM072996.1 coordinate 20,101,982, forward strand.
CCAAAGTGAATAAGCACTCTGCTTTCTGACGTCAGGGAAAATAGAGAAAGGAACAGTCAGGGCTGCTCCCTGGTTCTGGGGGCTTCCAGGCCCAAACCCATCCCTCAGCTCCAGAGGGCGAGGCTGCAGCAGGGAGGGGAGTGCCCACTAAAAGCCACAAATGCACACTAATCCCCGGTGACATTGAGGCAGCCACAGGAGCTGGGAAGCTGGTTCAGAGGCCAGCTGGTGAGCCTTGTGCCCACAGGCTGGGGGAAGGGAGGGGAGTGATGGCTCCCAACACAGTGGAGGCCTGTGGAGAGCCATAGAACAGAACTGGTGAGGTCACTCCCGGGGACAGGCAGCACAAAGCAGCAGATGGGAGAGCACATGGGGAACACAGAGGGTTAAGGTCTCTGCCCTTCTGATGTTCTGTGGACCTGGATTCCCCCTTCCCTAGCTCACATGACCCCTTCCCACACCCAGGGCACATCATCTGATCCCCAGGCCAAGGTTAGATGGTGGTTGGATAGGCATACCAACAGAAGTCATGGCCGGCACATGTGGCCTTCTACAGCCCCACTACTGCCTGGCACATAAGCTGGGTCTGATCTGCGCTGTTCAGCTCCATTGAGCGCAACAACAGTCTCTGGCACTGCTCTATCATTTCAATCTCGCTTTGCTATTTAACCTTGTTAAGTGATGCAGTCTTGTCTCCCCATTAGACTAGACACTCCTCTTGGAAGGCCTTTTCCATCTGTACCAAGCACAGTGCTTGGGAAGTAATGCCTCAGTAAGCTCTGACTCCCTGGAGGGACTTCTGGGATGAGGTCAAAGCCAGGCCAGCTTGGCCTGAGCACCAGGGGGCTGCCAGGACCCAGGAAGTTAGCTCCAAAGCAGTCAGATGTGCTGGGGCGGGGAGGCGGGTACCGCATGCCCGGTGCTATCATCCACTACAGCACACTCTGATCAGGGGATTAGGAGCTGTTCCTACTCTGCTGGAATTTGATTAAACCTCACAGGGCTGTGATTAGATGAATTCAGCCAGGGCGCTAGGAGCATGAGCTGGATGGCTTGAAATAGAGACGAGATTGTTTGTGCGCAGTCCTTCCTCGTCTTACAGTTGAATGGGCCTGGTTTGAATCTCAGCTTTGCCACTTCCTAGCTGATGACCTCAGGAAAGTCTATAAAATGGGAGTGATAATGCTATTGTCCAAGTCCCAGAGCTATCAAGAGGCAAGTGATAAGGGCTATCTCAGGCCTCAACAAACAGCAGCTATTGCTGTTGTTATTCAGTACTTCATTCGTTTAATACATATTCATTGAACACCTGTTATATGTCAAGGGTCATACTAGGCCCTAGGGAAAATAAGAGAGACAGAGCTCTGGCCCTCAGGTTGGGGGCAGGCAATAAACCAACAACCAATTAAACAATATAATTACAAATTGTGAAAAGGCCAAAGAGAAAGAAGTCCTACTTGAGCCCAGTGGCAGCACCCAAGCAAGGCTTAAACAAGAAGGAGCCAGCACAGAAGTGCTTGGGAGAAACCATTCTAAGCAGAAGGAACAGCAAACACAGAGGTTCTGAGCTGGGTGGCTATCGGCATGATCTAACAGCATTTGGAAACATTTTCTACCCTGCCCTCCAATGCAACACTCAGGGATGTCACTCTTCAGGGCAAGGACACCTCCCATATTAAGTGTTCCCTGGGTACAGCCGTTCCTCTCCTGCCCACAAGTGCTCAGAAGGTGATCTTCCTAAAAGCATTAGAGGAGAGAGGGAAGAAAGCCCTGCCCCTGGGCTTCTGGGAATTGGGAGGGTGGGCGAGACAGTCCTATCACCTAACAACAGGTTCCCTCCTCTTCCCAGAACCCCCAGCCCATGACAGGGTAGGACACACCCAGCAAAAGACCCCAAGATTCCCCAGAGAGAAGTCAGGTGGGGCAGGGGACAACCAGCGGGCCCTCTGCTCCGAGTCTCACGTGTTCCCCCTGCGAGGGGAAGGGGGAGGCAGGGACTGTGGCTTCTTCGAGCTTGGAAAAGACCATCACTCCACAAGGCTGGCCTAGGCTGGCCTTGGCCTCCCAGGTTCTGCCTCTACTTTGATGTTTGGGTTTCAGTGAATCCTTTAACCTCCCTGAGTCCCAAATCCTCCTCTTTCAGTTCTGAGGCAGGAATTCTGCCATAATAATAATTCCTTTTATCTAATTATCCATTTTCAGAAAAACTTTCCCATCCATGATCTCAAGAAAGGCTTCAACCTTACGGACCTAACCCCAGGCCTGGCACGGTGGCTAGCTGCCTTAGGTGGGTACGCATAATTAGGAAGCCCATGCTCCCAAGGCTCCCCTAGACGTGCTGCCTGGAGCTTCGAGACTGGCCTGGCCTGGCCGGGAGAGACAGCACGAAGCCAGCTCCCTCCAGGGAGGCTCGATTCCCATCTGCCTAAATCTGTCTGAATTTAGACAACGCATGCCTCTGTGCATGCGAACTGTCGCTCTTCATCTGCTGTGTGATCCAACCTATCAATTGCAAGCTGATGCACACCTGCCCCTCAGTACCAGGGTCCAGGGTCCAGGGTGTAAGGTACCCTGATGACATTCTGACATCACTTATTCAGAGATAGGCCTTCTGACTGTGGGGCGGTTAGCCAAGCAGAGACCTTTCCATTCGAACAAGAGCATCCCCACATCCAGCCAGAAAGCCAGCTCCTCTTGGCCTCTTTAAAACCCCCATCTTGCCTCACCTCCTTACTCCTAAATTGACACTATCTTTGTAAAAACTAAAATCTCTTCTATGATTCACATCTGTTCACTTGTTTTGGCAAATGCTCTTTTCTTTAATTCAGTTCTCCCGGTGACCCCAGGACATAGGGAGGGAGGTAAGGCACCCGGCTGCTGAGAGAAGAGGCTCAGAGAGGCTAAGGTGGCGGCTCCAGGAGGTCTCAGGAGAGGAGACACTCAGAGTCTGTCTGCTGTCTCCCCCTGAGCGGCCACCTTGCCTCATTTATATAACTGCATATGTACATTACAAAGAACATGAGCTATTCCTCTTAGCTTTCTTTTTAAAAGATCAATACCTCATTGGTGACTGTCTCTAATGGAGAGGAAATGAATATGAAAAGCTCGCCCCGTTATGAAGCTGACAAAATAACAGCTACCATTTATTGAGTGCTCACTGTGTGCCAGGCCCTGAGCTAAGTGTCTTGGACACAGAATCTTATTGAACCTCATTTAATCATTACAACCACCTTGTAAAGTAGGCCTCACTGGTCTTGGTTCAGAGAGTATGTGATTGCCCGGATCACTAGGGTCAGATATGGCAGAATGAAGACTCAGATCTAGGTCTTCTTAACCCCCACGTGCAAGCTAAAAGTAACGGAGCCAGCGTGCACTTTGACCCAGTTTCCCCGGTACTCTGAAGCTGGTAGCGGGATGCATCTGTCCCATAGATTTGCAAGGGCTGAGGGACACCTGTCCAGGGGGGTAGAGACCCAGGGCCAAGCACTGCTTAGGGAAACCCCATCCAGGACCTACTGCGGGGGGCACAATCAGAGCAGCTACCACACAGGCAGCTGGGGCTGTCTCGGTGCAGTGGAAAATCCTCTCCAAATCCTGACTCTTTTGCCCTGGTTTCTCCTCTGGTTGCCCCCTACCTTGTTAGAAAAGGAGAGAAACAACTTGTCGGAAGTTCCAACTAAGACGTGAGTGTGTGGTTCTCAAGATGGGATCCAGAACCACCGTGCCATGCCATTCCCCGGCTACGGAGCAAGTGGGCATCTTGTCTTCCTTTGTTACAGGCATGCTTCTCATACACAGCAGCCCACTTACAGAAAGCAGCTCTGGCTCCCTGTGTGCTTCAATCCCCCAGTCTGTGGGGTCAGGTCACCTGGCGCTCTACTGAAACGGAAGGCCCCAGATCAATATCCCTTCATCAGTCTTGAAAGGCTAGGAGATCGCAGCTCCCAGGAAATGAAGAGCAGAAGTGCTTTTCCCTGGGAAAAACAAACCCTGCTTGGCAGGAAGCTCTCTTGGCATTAGAGAACCTGGAGCTTCATTTCATTTCAGACAGTCGGATTCAGAGGGGTGAGGATAGAGGGGCAAATGCTCTGGCTCTTCCCAGCCTGGCTCACGGCTTCTAAACTGCTCGCTGCACTCCGCAGACTGAACACTCGCCAGCTCGGACGCGCCTCCGCCAGCCGCTCCCAGAGCCTGGTGGGATGTGCCGACGTACGGGAGAGAGCCCATGCCTTCTGGACCCTCGGGTCGCCAGTCTAGGAAGCCAGGGTCCTCAGCTTAGCTCTGACAATGTGCACTGCCCTTTGGAACTCTCTCCTTTCCCCTCTACTTTCTACTCTCTACTTTCTGCTAACTTATCTAATCATCTTCTCCCCAGAGGTCTGTTCACTGGACAGGACTCTCTCGAAGGCCTGCACCTCTTACCGTAGCCAGGAACCAGAGGAATGATTTTCAATCATAAATGATACACACATTCCTTCTCAAAAGAGAGTACTCCTGTTGGCCAGCCAGTGTAGACACTGCCCCACCCACAAGGTGTGGCCGGTGCAGACTCTCCCACAGGTCAGGCAGGTGGGACAGACTTAAGCAGAAGCAGAGGACAGAGATGGGCCTAATGAATCCTTGCCTGGGACAGAGAGCTCCCCTGCTTATCTTAGCATTCACCAAGTCCTCTCGCCCAGGAGGGCAGCTGGGAGGGGCTGTTGGCTGCTACCCTTATACCGTAAGACACAGGTTGGGAGTAGAAAATTCGCTGAGAATCTAAAAGAATTTGATGGCTCAGTAGCTCTCAGTTGTTCATCACCAAGAACCTCTGATTAAATTCCTGGTGTCATGATATCTTATCTCCCAAACTGTATCAAGCAATAAACTGTTTGCCCAATTTTTCTCAGAGAAGGCATAACACTGCCCATCTGAGCTTCTGACCAGACTGTGATAACTAGGACAGCCAATCACACTGAGAGGTATTATTTCAGCCCCAAACAAAGACACTTGGTGTGTTTTCTAGTCTGCATTATCTGGCTCAGGTAAAGATACAATTACTTGAAGCCATTTTAAACACTGACAAGACCTTAGGAGGGGTTTTGGGTGGTACTTCCTGAAAAGGGAAAAACAGAGGCAGGCACAGGAGTCAGGCCAGTCCCCAGAGGCAGGATTCCCAAATAAATGGAGTGACGCACAGCGGTCAAGCCACAGCCTCGTTATACCCCTGACGGTGCCGGGGAGCAGGAGGTCCTGAGCAGGAGATCACAGTGTCCTCTGCCCTTCTACACAAAGGTCAAGGGCAGAGACAGCTGTTTCCTATTCTATAGGGCAGAAAACTGCCTGGCTGGACCAGCCCAGGACCACTGCACAAGGTGGGATGTAGGTGGCACTGGAACCCTGGACTAGAACCCATCCCAACATCTCCCCTCAAGCACCAGGTCACAGATCTCTCCTCAAATGCAGAGAGAAGGACTCACCTCAGCTAGATACAACACACAGAATTTCAGGTCTTCTGAAGAACCTTTGGGAATAAAAAATAAGACTTGCATTAGAATTGGCTACAGAGTCTCAGCAGTTTGGTCAAATACAGCCAGTTGTCTCACTCAGAGGGCTGTGTGTGGTACTTCCTAGAAAAGGAGAAAGAAGCAGGCACAGGAGAGAGGGAAATCTTTGGAGGAAATGCCATTTAATAACGAACTAGGCTGAGGCACAGCTGTAAGGCCCTTGCCTGTGGGTCAGCCTGACTCAAGGAATGCTGAGATCACACTGCATGAGAGGCAGCCAGAGCTCCCTTTGGGCATCAAAAAGCCAGGTGCAGGGAGGGAGCTATCATCCATCCCAGGAGGCCTCTTCCTCTCCATACCCGAGAGTCCAGAAGGCATGGGTTCTCTAACGGGCACAGAGGCAGCATGCATTTGGGTTTTCCTTTATAACATTTTAAATGCTTTCACCATTTAGAAATTCAGTGAGCCACTAGTCACAAAGTGGGCCTTATTTCCCACGAAGGAACCCGTGGGCTAGGATGAAAGGGGTCCCCAGCAATGGGCGGGGTGGAACACAGAGATGGCCTCCCAGCTCAGGTCCAACCCCTCGGTGTGCTTTCCTAGTGCATCTCACTCCTGGTCTAGAATCCCAAATTCAACCGTTCACCAAGTCCTCTCGCCCAGGAGGGCAGCTGGGAGGGGCTGTTGGCTGCTACCCTTATACCGTAGAGGAGCCAAGGTGGAATCCCACCCTGCGACAGTAGATCGTTAGGTCAGAGTGCTTCCAGGAGCATAAGGGCCAAGAGATGACCCCCAGCCGTTGGGGAAGGTTTCCTGGTGGAGGATCCTTCTGAGCTTGAACTCAAGATGAGAAGAAACGGCAGGCCAGGAGGTGGGAACAGCTTGGGCATAGGCACGGAGATGGAAAAGCGAAAGTTGCGCTCAAGGGACGGCCAGTGTGGAGAGGAAGCCCCGCCCCCCTCTTGGACACCACCCCTGACCTGCAGGCTGCTCCTCACCAGCCACTTGCCTGGGTACAGGTCAGGGGTGGTTAGTAACTTCCTATATTTCAGGCTACAGACCTCAGCAGGCAGGCTGTCACTTTTAAGGGAAGCAACTATACAGTACATCGTATAATAGCAAATGCCTAACGCATCAGAGAACTTTAGAGTACCACAGTGCTATGTGCTAACCAGTGTGTCAAACGCTTTACCTGTATGAGCTCAAACCTCATAACACTCCCTATGAGGCAGGGCTTATTATCATCCATGTGAGAAGACTGAGGCACAAGTGGCCTGAGTAGCAAGCCCTGGGTAGGAAGGGAAAGAACCAAGATTTCCACCCAGGAAGTCTGGCTCCAGAGCCCATGCTCCAGACCACTACACACCCGCCTCTCAAATGCCTGTGCCCCCTAAGGAATTAGGCCCAGTGCTGGGCACAAAGTATACCCCTCCACACATACCCGAACCAAAGAAAGTGTCAAAGAAATTGGAAACTGTGTTGCAAAGTAAAGGTGGCAAGAATCGGTCAAGCCAATTCCCAAGAAAAGTAGTGAGTGAGGGCCCCGTGTGAGTGAGGGCCAGACCCCCTCAGAGCAAGCCCATGCACAGTTCCCTAGGCAATGTCACCCCTTGGGCCAGGGGTGCCAACCAGGGCCAGATAAAATAAATCCCATGAGTGAGCAGGATTTGCTTTGGACTTGGAATAAATCCTCCTCCTCCTCCTCCCCACCTAGAGGTAGGTTGGGAGGGGAACCCTGACTAAGAAGGCAGTCATATTTAAGGACCCTTTCATTTCAAAGCTTCTGCCAGTTATTTGCATTGCTGAGGGTGGAAACAAAAGAGCTGGTTTCTTTTGTTTAAGAAAACACACGGGGACGTTTCCTTGACTTTCCAAAAGCAGGTTTTAGTGCCAAGGGAGAAACAAAAAGATCTAAGTAAGAAAAGAACAGAGATTCGGGTTTTTGAAGCTGGCAGTGAGAGAAGAGGAAGCTCTATCTAGAAGGGAGGGAAAACCAAGGATGTGGGGGCCTCTGGGAGACAGGAGGACAGGAGACCGAGGTTGGGGGAACGCAGCCTAAGACACGGTGCTAGTGATGAGGCCAGCCGACCACTGCCTTGACAATAATTCTGTGCTGCGGCCCGCCCTGCCCCACCCTCCTGCATCCCCCCAAACCTTCACTGAAGTCTACTTCACATCGTGGCCTCGCGCTGAGGGGAAGACAGAATGGGGGCAGTGCTCAGCATGGCTCTGCCTCGTGAAAGGATGCCAAGCTCAGGAGCCAAGGGTGCCAGGAAGGAGCCGCAGCTGTGGAAAAGCAGGCTGCCAGGTGGCTGACCCAGGAGAGACCCCTCAGCTCCCCAAAACTCTCCTGAAACATTAGATTGAGCTCTGAACTCTCTGGAGTGCACATGGGGTGAGGGGAAAGGGAAAGGGTAGCACATTTGGGTTTCTATCCAACCCTCCAAATGCTTTTGCCATTTTGAAATGTAATAAGGAGCCATTTGGTTCTTGGGGGGGTCTTGCTTTCCACTAATGAATGTATGGGTCAATTTAGAGGGGATCCCCAGTCATGGGCTGAGTAGGGGCCAGAGGGGCTTCCCCACCCAAGTGTGATCCCACTGTCGTTTTCCGAAAGTCCGCTCGAGCCTGGGCCAAGATCCCAAACTTGCCATTCACCAAGGCTTCTCTGCCCTGCAGGATGGCTTGTCCCCATTCTCCAGATGCAGAGACTGAGACCCAGGGAGGGGAAATCACTTATACAGGGCATACAGAAAGAAAGTGTGAGCTGGGGTTGAAATCCAGGACTTCCTGTCTCCTAAGCTTGTGTCCTGACCACTGTGTCACACTTCTGCCCCCAAACCAGTTGACTTCTCTGTCATTCCACCAGGCCATGTGCTCTAGAGGTGAAATGTTTTCCCTTCTTCCACTGGCCCAGGCAGCCAACACTGAGGTGGGCTCTAAGGCTGTGCTCAGAAACTGTCAACTGACTCACTCCAAGCAATCCAATGGCTGGGACCTCAGCAGTTGAGTTTCCAAGCCTGGGCACCTGGCTCCCAGGGTGAACAGAGAGCCCAAGAATCAGCTAGACACTTCCAGGCCATCCTGAGACCAGAGCAGGTCAGGAAGACACACTGTGGGCGGGATGCTGGCTGCCTGGAAGGTATCAACACAAAGAGCTGCAAAGTCAGTGGGCGGCAGAGGCAGGAAGAGACCACAATGGGCCCTGGCTGACCGGAGATGTCCCAATTGTTAGTGCCAGCTCTCTGCCTGTTCCCATTACACTGCCATGTAGCCTGCTGAAGTATGGGGAAGGCTGGACAGGAGGAGGGCTTAAGCTGCCACCAGCCTGGAGCCCTGGAAGAGGAAGGCACTCCCAGACCCCAAGCTGAGGCCATGCTTCTGGTCTGCTTCCAGTCATTCATTCGTTCACCCAACAAACATTCCTCGGGCACCCACAGTATCCAGAGGCCCCTGCTAGATCCTGGGAGTGTGCTTTTCCAGTGGAGATAAGCACCCTTCAGACAAGTCACAGGAGGGAGTCCTTGGGCCCTGGGTGGGGCCGATTCTCCCTGGCCAGGGAACAACCTCACCAGCCCCAGTCCTCAGGAAAGGCTGGGTGTGTTCTTTGTTTACCATCTTCTTTGCCCCAAATTGAACTCTTCACACATGTTGATTCGAAAGGAACAAGAAAGCTAGGAATGTGAGCGATGTTAATCAGAGACCATTCGGCCAACAGAAGCTCCAGCTGAGTCCTAAATGCATCTCTTAAAAGCCTCACTCAGGCCCTTTCCTCCAGCATTGGGTCCCTAGGGGCCCAAGGGAGGCAGTCAGGACTAGGGACACTTGGTCCTGCAGCTCTAATTCTGACTATACAAGAAGGGGTCACTGAACTTCTGTGAACCACAGGACCCACAGAGCTGTCTCAGGGGAGGGAGCGGGGGAGGAGGTGAGGGCTTGACCAATGCCTGGAGAGAAATCTACACAACAGGCACCTTGGAATGTGCACCTTGAGTGCTGCGTCACTGAGCCAGTTCCTTTGCTCTCAGCAGCTCGTGGGCTCCCTAGAGAGCCATGCGCACTGCGTTTGCTCACTGGCTCTGCTGGAGAAGGGCAAGGCCATTTGTCTGCACCAACCATCTGCCTGGCAGGCCCAGGACAGGCATGTGCGCACGTGTGCATGTGCGTGTGCACATACAAACACACCCCTCCCAGGGCAACCCAACGGGCTCTATTAGCATGGTCAGCTCTGGCCACCATCAGCTCGCCATGTGCAGGGAGAGGATGTGGTCTCTAGCCCCAGGAAGCCATGCCTGCACAATGCTGTAGCTCACATGGGCTCAGCAGCTGAGAAGAAGCACAATATCTCTGCAACAACTCAAGGCCCCACATTGCCTACTGTGATCATGCACCACCCTGTGGAGGATGGAGCTCACCATGTCTCTAACTTCAAACCTCGGTCTGGGGGCTCCAACAGGGGAAGATCCAACCAGTTTCCATTCAAGGTCCCCGGAGGGGCAGAGGCTGGACATATGGGCACTGTCCAGCTTCTCAAAGCCACCTCAGGGTCTGTCTGGGGACATAAGGGCTGGAAGGGAACACAAAGAACTGGCCCAAGAAGCTCAAAAAGAGAGATAGCCAGCTGAAGTCACACAACTCGTTAGCAGCAAAGCGGAACCCAGACCCCAAACTCCCACTGCTCCCCTTGGCCCTTCCACTGACCTTGTTGCTCCCACCCCAACCCCTCCCCAAGGCACAGCCAGTTAGAGCCCCCTTCTTCCTCTCTCCTTTTAGCAGGAGGCTGAGCACTGCCTCCAGTATGAGTTCAGTTCTGTAGTCAATCAGCCCATGTTACCAAGCACTGTCCTTCAGTCCTTATCACAGCTGACTGGGTCCCAGACTGTCTGAGCTGGGGATGGGCAGACACAGGGAGGAGAGCGTACAGTGTGTGTGAGTGTGTGTGTGTGTGTGTGTGTGTGTGTGCTTGTGTGTGTGCTCGTGTGTGCATGTGCATGCAATGGGTGGGAAGGGCTAGACAATAGGCACACAGAGGAAGCTGACTAGAGGGAGGGAAGAAAGGGCAGAGCAGCAGTAAGCCAAGGGCAGTCAGTAGCTTTCACTCGCCTCCCTCCCATGGGAGTGCCCTGCAATGCCAGGTCCGAGCAGAACTTGCTCCTGACCTTGGTCAGGGGGAGCCCGCCCCAAGGGAGGAGCTGGCCTCTGAGCACGCTGCCTTGCTTTTCCCCTCAGTGGCTGCTCTGGTCCGTGGGCAGGAGATAGCCAAAGGCAGAGAAGAATTTGTCAGTGACCTCCTGTGGGGTGGCAAAAGTGGAGGTTCTTATACTGCCTGGTGTCTAAGGAGGAAGGCCAGCCGGAGCTGATCACACAGGTCCGGTTTGCAAACAGGCAGGAAGTTTTCCTGGAGCAAAACCCGTCAAAACAGAATTCTTTCACTGGGTAATATTTTCCTCCCTGCCCCTGTCACCCGTGCTCAAACAGGTCTGTTGTTGTTTTCATAATCTAGGAGAGGAAATCAAGCCCCTTTCAGCAGAGACCGCAGGCGCCAAACCAAACTGCTCGGTAGATACTTCCAGCTGGCTTCCCGCTGCAGAGTGGAGGAGGGCACGATGGAAAGTTTGGGGTAGAGGCTCCCTCCATGCTCCCACATGCTCCTGCCTGCCAGTGGCCGCCACATGTGCTCCGGATTCCTGGGGCTCTGGCCAGAGCAGTAAAGCTGAGTGGAGAAGGAGCAGTGGTAGTGGTCTCTTGCCCTGGACGTGTGTGGTGAATGTAGCGGTGAATGCATTCGCTGGGCACCGGGTGGGGGTCAGGTACTTTGTATATGTGACCTGACAATCTTCACAACAACCTTCTGAGATACTACTGATATCCCACATTCACACATGAGGAAACAGGCTCAGAGAGGTTGAATAACTTACCCAAGGTCATACAGGTAGTGAGGGGTTGGATCAACCAAGATTTGAACACAGGTGTAAGTCCAAAGCTCTTCCCACTTCACTCCTTGCTTCCCTAACCACCTCTGAAACAGAGACCTCCCAGCAAAGGTCGGGGTGTTTAGGGAGGCATGCCAGCCTACTATGGAATAGCAGGATCCAAGAGCCTAGCAGCCAGCGGCAGGGCCTGACCACACATGCTCAAGCGTCCCACGGACAGCTGGCAGCTCAGCCCCAGAGGGGCTAGACCCAGACTGAGCATCCAGGCTGCCAGAGCACTGGACTCGGGGCAAGGGGGCGGGGCCCAGGGCCTCTCAGGCACAAACTCACCTTCCTGCAGCTTCACACTCTGGAGGTAGAGGGGGTTCCTCAGGACGTTGCAGAGGCCCGGCTCTTCCTCCTTGGTGAAGAGCAGCAGGTCCGAATAGGCAAACAGCGTCACCTGCATCAGGCCAGAGCAAACAGAGCGGGCTTTTCAGCTGCCCAGAGGCTGGAGCCACAACCTCCCCCAAGGTCCAGGTAAGGAATCCTTGTCATGTTAGGCAGAATCAGGAGCAGACTCAGTGCAGCCTTGACCAAGGGCAACTAAAGTCAGGACTGCTCCTGGCCTTACTGTTTTCCGCAGTTCTGCTTCTCACGGTAGGCAAAACTAAACAGAACAAACAAAAAAGACCCTCACCCTTCGTGGCAGATGGCCCCTGCAAGCCTCTCCGCAGATTCACACCCCCAGGCCCATGTCTCTGACCAAAAGCCCCTGGAATCTCTAGCCCAGCCCCCTTGAGCTGCAAGAGGTCCCACATCTGCTTGTATTCTCTAAACATCTGGCTAAAAGAGCACTGGGTTTGGACTCAGAAGTCATGATGCTCTATCCCCCTAATTAGCCATGAAATCTTGGTTAAGTGCCCTGAGTTGTCTCATCTGCACAAACAGGGGGAGAGTCCTTGCCCAGCCCCTTCACAAGCTCTGTGCAGTGAGTTTAAGCATCACAAAACATAGAGGTACTATTACCAAATTGCTTGCGGTAATTTTAGCTGCAATAATGCACCATCGGTTTAAGAAGTGGCCGGTTACTTACGCTCCAGTACAGACATGTGCATAACAGTACAGACATGTGCATAACTTTTATCTCTTTTATGCACTAGCTGCTCCAAAACTAAAGGAGAAAGTTATTTTTAGACATTATAGGTAAACCAACAGGCGTGCTCGGCATATTTTTGTGCTGCGAAAATCCACTTGAGCCACTAAAGATTCCACTGTGCTTTGTTTTGTAAATCCTGCAGTGGCCTTTTGTCAAGAGCAATAAAATCCAATTTTAGATTCTCCAAAGGAAAAAAAAACTATGATTAATAATGTGAACTTCCCTTTTAGGTGTCAAAATAGGACACTTGATCTCTTCTGAAGTAAGAAGCGTCAGCCAGGAGGGCTTGGCACGCAGTACTAAGGCCACAGTGTGTGTGTGTTGGATTGTCGTTGGTTTAAAAAGCCAACAGGTTGATATTTAGCTATCAGGCTGTTAAAGGTGACCTAACAATCTGCCTCTGGACTAGCCTCCAGAAATACTTATAAGGCTACATAAATATGAACCTATCAGAAGATTCTCAGCAATATTTTTGTAATAAGAACATACATAAACAGAAGTAGAAGAGGGTAAATGGAGTCAAATATATGGTGACAGAAGGACACTAGACTTTGGGTGTTGAGCATACAATGCAATGTATAGATGAAGGACTATAGAGTTGTACACATGAAATTTACATAATCTTATAATCAATGTCACCCCAATAAACATAATGCTTTTAAAAGTACATAAATTGAAGAAAAAAAAAAAGTACATAAATTGGCCTGACCTGTGGTGGCGCAGTGGATAAAGAGTCGACCTGGGAACACTGAGGTCACCAGTTCAAAACCCTGCACTGGTCTGGTCAAGGCACATATGGGAGTTGAGGCTTCTAGCTCCTCCCCGCTTTCTCTCTCTCTCTCTCTCTCTCTCTCTCTCTCTCTCTCTCTCTCTCTGTGTCTCCTCTCTAAAAATAAAAGAAATAAAAAAAATTTTTTTTTAAAGTACATAAATTAATGGGAGGGGGAATGGAGATGATGTAAAAAATGAAATAAAATAAACAAAAGCAGGGTAAAAACAAAAACATAAACGCCTATCAAGAGAAGATAGATAAAATAACTTATGCTACCTTCACATAGTAGAATTTTATGCAACTACTAAAAGAATAAAGTAGAGATATGTGAACAAAAGCTGGAATCTATCAAAACAGTACAATGTTCAAAAATACCAAGAATATAATCTAATTTTGTGAAACAAAACTATAAATCTGTCTATGTTTAACATTTTTAAAATGTCTAAGATACCACATTCTTCACTCTGGGGAGTGGATTTTACTTCATACATTTCTGTTTAATTTGCATTATTTTGCAATTCTAATCTGTTACTTTTGTAACTTAAAGAAGTATAAATATTTTTCCAAGGACCACTTGGCTTCTTGAGCAGAGCAGAAACACAGAGGTCGAGGAATCTGGGCCACCGAGACAATAGGAGGCTTCCTTGAGCAAGAGGCTCTCAGGGGCTCTGGCTCCTCTGATGGGACCAAACACAGGGTTCTGGAACCCTGGGCTGGAAAGAATCCTGGGGATGAAGCTATCCAACCCTCTTCCCACCACGGCCCTGCTCCAACACAGCCCAACAAAAGCCTCCATTTGTTAAGCACATATTTTCTGCTCAGTGGACCCTCACTTGTAAATAACATCATTGCCCTCACTAATAGCAGAGGACCCTGCAGTTCAGAGAAGGTAAGTGACCTGTCCAAGGCCACACAGTCAGGGACCGGAGCCTAGGTCTGGCTGACCCTGACGCAGTCACTATACAGAGAGGTAGCAATATGCCTACAGTTGTTCTTCTCTGAATGTTAAAGAATCCAAGCAGGGACCAAAAAAAGAGGAGCAAAGGAAACCAAAAATAAATGAAGTTAAGGGAGAGGAAGAAAATGATTGGAGAATTCAGGAGGATTTGAGAGGTTGCTTGTCTGAGGAGAAGTTTTCCAAGTCCAAACAGTGAAAAGGAGAAGGCTCCAAACTCATCCAACACAAGCAAAGTCTGTCTCCCCAGCCTGCTCCGAGGAAACCTGGCAGTCACCTGTGAACCCACTGGGAAGCTGGAAAGGGAAGGGTTGGAGAACATTGTCTGTTAGGAGCCCATAAAGTAAAACAAACGGCCCAGGCCCAAAAAACACTGGATTGATGGTAAGTGCCCATGGGCAAGGTGCAGAAAGCCCCAGGCTGCTGCTCTGGCCCTGTTTCCCAGAGCTGGAAATGTGGTCTAGACAGGAAGCGATTAAGGCATGAACGAAGAATTTCCCCAAAGGTCGGGTGAGGGAAAGGACAGAGCTGGCACACAGTGGAAAGCAGGGCAGAGGGGCAAGCGTGCCAAGGGAGGCAGGTGGGCCCCTTTCTCATCTCACCAGCATCCTGCCGACTTTGCTCCAGCAGGAGTCACAGTGGCCCACAGAGGAGTGATACTCATCTCCATGGCCCTTATTACCTGCTGCCCACCAGGTGTCTTCCCCACACCTGCTCCAAAGACACATCTGTTTTTCCCAAAGGGTCAAGGGTTGAGGAATTGCTTGGTTAGGGAATCCTTGCAACTTGGAGGGTCACTTCTCACAAGTAGCCCTAACCAAGCTTCCTCCGGGAATCCGGCCTAAGGGTTGGGTTTGCAGAAAACATGTTGCTGCCTTAGTTAATGGTAAACTCAATGAGTCAGTGTGTAAAGTGAGGGTGTGTCTGTCTTGGGCCCCCACAGTACTCCTGAAAGCTCTCTAACAAGGCCTGGCCACACTGTACCTATTGTTTGAATGTATAAATCAAGTTGCTCCGTTATGCTGATTTGACCTCAGGGCACATTAATGAAGCCTGTGACTTCTGGGAAGGGGGTGTGATGAGGGCAGTTCAGTGTGGGCCAAGATCAGCTCGCAAACACTAGCGAACTAGAGCATGCTCAGAGCAAAGAGAGGACCAGGAACCAAGGGGGAACATCCTGGGAATAAAGACTCCCGTTGAGCATAAGGGAAAACTTTCTACAATTTAGCCCTCTCCGTTAACAAAACCAGTGTTTGGAGGAACTGCCTCTGCAGACTCAACAACTTGCTGCAAAACCACCAGCTGCAAGTTTCTGAGAAGCAATCAGAATGGACTAACCAACACTGCGAGTCTATAAAATCATTCAAGCCCCCCTTGAACTGGTTTATATTTTTGGCCTGAATAACATGACAGGATACCAAGATGCACATATTTGCTTCCTGGCATAATTCAAGAAAACAAATATATTTATTTTACTTGTCTTCAGATTGCTTCTTGTAGTCTTCAGAAGTGGTCCTAAGGTTCCAAAGATCTACTAGCGAGGTTTGGAGACAGACTGTCATCAGGCTATGGCTTCAGCTTGTGTTTGCTAGTTTGCTTTTAAACAAACAGGCCAGAGGCAACATGGGATCATGAAAAGCACTGCTGAGCTAGAGATCTGAGTACTAATGCTGACTCCATCCCTTATGAGCCCTGAGACCCTCGGGTGTCAGTAAAGCTCCTTGGAGCCTCGGTTTCCTCATCTATAGAGGAGAAACAATTGAGTCTGTCCCAGGGGTGCCGTAAGAGCTAACTGAGATCTGGTATGTGACATGCATGCCTAGTGAGGATAACATAATAAGTGGTTGCAGATTTAATGGTGAGCAGTCAAACAGAAGTACAGATTTAGACATGTGAATGTTTTCAGGGTGGCTGCCATTTCTAAGTGCCATCTTTGGAATCTTGTAAGTTAATAGCCCCACCTCCCTTTCTGACCCTTGACCACCTGACTTAGCTCCACCACACCTTCACTCACAAAGCACAGTTCCAAGTGACCTCTTGTTTCTAAAACTCAAATCCCTACTCAACAGATGAAATTTTACTCCCACAAAAGCAATTCAGAAGATATGCCAAGGTTCTTAAGAAAGTTTCCCAGGAAGAGGTCTAGAAATGTATTGAGCCATGCCAATGAGGTAGGAATAAGCATGCAGCCTTCCCAGGCAGCTCCTTTGAAAGAGATGATGCTCATCTGGAACATATGAATTCTGTATGTTTGTTCAAAACAAACAAAAGCAGCCTTCTATGATTACACATAATGTCCCAGAACGCTGGGGCTGAAAGGGCCCTTAGAGATCAGCTGCCTCAAATACACACACATCCACTGTTCAGATGAGAAGTCTGAGTAAGAAGGAAGACGTGTGAGTGGGCCAGCAGCAGAGCAGGAGCTGGCTATATGCTTCCTGCCTTCAAGTTTCCTGATCCTTCCACACTAACGCACGCTGTCCCTCAACCCAGCCAGCCATGCTGTCCATAAGTGTTGAGTCAGGGCCCGATCTGCAGCAAGCCCCTTACCCTATCTTCAAGGCCACCAGGTAGGCTCACAGAGTCCAGGGCTCCAACTTCTGTGGCCCCGGGGCTGAGCTAGAACCTAGCAGCCTCTGGTGACTATGTCTGGTAGGGAAAGTCCCTGGGTCACACAACAGCAGGGGCCAGCTCCCAGGGAAAGTGGCCCGATCTCCACACCCTGGTTGTTTCTGCTAGCAGAGCTAAAGCCCAGGAGAAATCACAGATTTATCCCTTAGAAGAGGATTGGGGATTTGCGTTAATACAGACCCGCACAACCCGCATCACTGATGCTCCTCTAAACTTGCCTCTGGCTGACGGCTTTCATCTTCTCACCTAGAGTCATTCAGCCCAGCCGGAGGAGCAGCCGCCTCTGCCGCCCCACAGAGAAAGTTAGAACAGACAATGCGATGGGTTTCTAACCATCAAAGATGGACAGAACAGCTTTGAGAGGTAGCGAGTTCCTTATCGCTGGAAACGCACAAGAAGAAGCAGGGTCACCCTTTGGTAAGGAGGGCATGGAGGGGGAAGGAAACTTTTCAGGTTTCTTCTACCCTGAGATGGTACAGTTCTAAGACCATCAATCAGGAAGAGAGGAAAGCTTGGGGCCTGGGGGACGGCCATGAAGCCCACCCGGACAGCCTTACCTCAGCAGCCTTGTTCCTCCCCTCGTACAGCAGCAGCTCCTCTGACAGCAGGAGGGTGCGGGCAGGGTTACAGAGATCTAAAGGCTGGAAACAAAGTGGGCAGTTCAAAGAGGCTGGTGGAGATGCTTGTGGGGGCGGAGGGGGAGACAGCTTGACACAGCCAGACACAGAAAAGTCTGCCAGCCCTCCCTGTACCCCGAGAACTCACACGCCCCCTCACACACAGATGGAAACAGAAAGGCAGGCGCTCTCGTCCTGGGCGGAACTGTTGCTGTCACCTTCACCACCAGCCCTCAATGCAAGAGCTACTCTCTCTGGCAGGAAGTCCAACCACACGTTGAAGTCCTCTCTCCCCACCCCCGGCCCCCCCACTACCCTGGGCTCCTGGGACTTCCCAGGCCTTGCACTCCCCCATCCGTCCTGTTCGTGCCTCATGGGATACTCTGGCTGTTAGGTCCAGGCTCTCAGGATACTGAGCTGGGCCAGATTTGGTCACTTGAGTCCCTTCAAAGCCAGGCCTATCCCAGCTCTACATTCATGACACACTAAAGTTACCTGAGACCTTCTCAGCCATCAGTTCTCAGGGGCCAATTCTCCCCCCAAACTCTTACCCGACCCCATACCTGGCCCACCCCAGTGCAAGCTCCCTAAACTCTGGACTACCCTGCCAGACTTATCCTCACAAATACGTATTTAGAACATGCTTCCAGGCACCT
This sequence comes from Rhynchonycteris naso, assembly GCA_037038555.1. Lineage (NCBI taxonomy): Eukaryota > Metazoa > Chordata > Mammalia > Chiroptera > Emballonuridae > Rhynchonycteris > Rhynchonycteris naso. The sequence goes on from CM072996.1 coordinate 20,120,170, forward strand.
GACACCAAGCAAGGTGCTGGAGGAAAGATAATGAAACAAAGGCCAACCACACATAACTAACCTGGATTGTCTTAAAAATAATGTGAAACAAAGGAAGCAAGGCTCCTAAATACGTGCAGTATGGTTTCATTACATAGCATTCAAAAAGAGGCCTAATCCAGTATATCATTTAGGAAAGCACACATAGACAGTAAAACTAAAGAGAAGCCAGGATATGACTTTCACAACTTCAGGTCAGTGGGCAAATCTGCTGGGGACGAGGGGGTTCCAATCAAGAGGAAATATATGTGGCCTCTGGGGTGTATGTCTTAGTGGGAATTCCTTTATCTAAGTGCATATCTGCTTTATTACTATTTGTTAAACTGGACATTGAAGTAATGTGACATATTTTGGTGTATATATTTTATAATTTAAAAATCTTTAATTTGTCATACATCTGATAAGGGGTTAATAACCAAAATTTATAAAGAACTTCTACAACTCAACACCAGGAAGGCAAAAGAACTGAACAGACACTTCTTCAAAGAGGACATACAGATGGCCAATAGGTAGGTAAAAAAATTTTCAACATCACTGATCATCAGAGAAATGCAAATTAAAACCACAATGAGATACCACCTCACAGCTGTCGGAATGGCACTCATTAACAAATCAACACACAGTAAGTGCTGGCGAGGGTGTGGAGAAAAGGGAACCCTCCTGCACTGCTGGTGAGAATGCAGACTGGTGCAGCCACTGTGGAGAACAGTATGGCGCTTCCTCAAAAAATTAGAAATGGAACTGCCTTTTGATCTAGCTATCCCACTTTTAGGAATATATCCTAAAAATACAAAATCACCAACTCAAAAGCAGATATGCACCCCCATGTTTATTGCAGCATTGTTTATAATAGCCAAGATCTGGAAACAGCCCAAGTGTCTATCAGTGGACGAGTGGATTAAAAAGCTTTGGTACATATACATAATGGAATACTACATGGCCATGAAAAAGAAGGAAATCTTACCTATTGCGATGGCATGGATGGACCTGGAGATTGTTATGCTAAGTGAAGTAAGCCAGGCAGAGAAAGACAAATATCATATGACCTCACTTATACATGGAATCTAAGGAACAAAGTGAACTGAGGAACGGAATAGAGGCAGAGGTGGGGTCACAGGGAGCAGAGGGACAGCTGTCAGAGGGTAGGGGGATGAGGGGATGGGATCTGAGAAGGAGAAGGGATTAGTGAAATTATATATACATAACACATAGATACAGGTAACAGGACAGCAAATCCCAGAGGGAAGGGGGGAAGGAGTTAGGGAAAGGGAGGCAAAGAGGGTATAATGGGGGACATGGGGGTGGGGTGAGGGTGTTATATTGAGTGGGACACTTGAATTCATGTTAACACAATAAATTAAAATTAGTAGAAATTTTTAAAAATCTTTACAACTTTTAAAATACTCACTTTAGTTTTTTTGTAAGAATTTATAAGTGAAAACGAAGGATGTCAAGACTTCTGTGGTTACGTCACAAGACAGAGAAGAGAACAGGAGAAAGACAAGAAAGCACCCTACTGATAGAGTTGTCTGGAGAAGGATGTCACCTGCCATAGGTGCACAGTGCCCTAAGAAGTGTAGGTAAGACAGCGACAGGCTAGAATCGGATGCCAGGAAGACCAGAGAAGGAAATAATGGCCAGAAATGAAGCCCTTGGGACATTGTCACCTTTTTGTTACTGATAAGAGGATCAAAGAATCAAGTCTTTATAGACAGCAATTTGTCAATATTTAAAACGTTTATGACCTATGACTCAGTCATTTCAGTTCAAGGAATCTCTTCCAGGGAAAATGATCAGAGAGGAAATTTATGCACAAGGATTTTCATCTCAGAGTTATTTACATAGCCAAAGAAGCAGACATAAGTGCTTGAACAGAGAACGGGTTAGATAAATATGGTACATCCATATAACAGAAGAGTGTGCAGCCACAACAAAACACAGGCTCAAAGAGGACTTAATGATGTGGGGAATGTTCATGCAGTTTTTGTTTAAAGAAAGCAAAAGGATATAAACTGTACAATAAGACCCGTTCGGGTTTGTTTGTTTGTTTGTTTGTTTGCTTCATTTGGACATGTACACAGAAAAGACGCCTAAATGCTCATATTGGTTATATCCGAGTGGTGAAATAAATAAAACTTGGAACCAGGGAAGGAGAAAGGGAAGATGAGGGCAAAGTAGGAGAAGGGAGATGTAAGTGAACCTCGGACCACCAGCCGGTACTGCCAGGCATGCTTGTTTACACCAAAGAGACCAGACAAGATGCCAGACCTCAAGCCTCTACCTTGGTCCTTTCGAAAAACAAGCCACTGGCTGAGCCAGGAAGCAGAAGCCTCCGCACACAGGCCCTGCGACCACACAACAAGCAGCAGCAGTGTGCCTGGTCTGTCCCCAGAGAGGGGTGTGGGGGGAAGCAGGGAGAGGACCCCTTGTTGCTGGTCTCCCATGCCCCTACTCTCCTGTCCCCCTCCAGGAGACCTGTCCCCTCAGTATAACCCCCAGAATCCTGAGCACCTTAAGCTCTTTGTCTCTCCCTAAAGGGAGCCCTCAGTCCTGAAATGAGGCACCATCTCTGAGTCTTGGGGTAATGGGCCCTCGTCTTTCTCACTTTCCCCCGAGGGAGTCCTTGGGACCAGTCACAGCTCACCTGAACAAAGACGGGGAACACCAGGACCTTGGGGGCCAGGGTGACGTAGGTGCCGTAGCTGGAGTGTGGGGTGTGTGGCCTCATGAGCGAGCAGTTCTGGTAGTTCCCATGGCCCTTCATGGTCTGCACCGTCTTCATCAGCCGAGACTTCTTCCCCAGGCCCGTGTAGGACTTCCCTTTACTGGGACTCCCAGATTCTGCAGAACAGAGATGGGGAGGGTGAGGCATTCCATTACTCCTGCAAAGCCATCCCCTCTGGAGAAACGGAATAGGCCCGGTCAGCTGCCATTGCTGTGAGCATCTGTGTTAGGCCAGGCCCTGTGGAAGGTGCCGCAGGCAGGCCCCAGAAGGCTCTTGGACCTCAAGGAATTCCCCCACAATCTGTGCAAGACGCTGACATGTTAATAAGCAACCCCGTGGCTGGGACAGAGCTGGGAATCATTAACTGTGATGGAGGGTGCAGACCCCATCTGGTGACCCAGGGCCTGAATCAGACCTATCAGTTTGGCCTCATACTTATGGAGATCAGGAAATCCCTCATATTTGAGAAACCAGAAGATCTGACCGCACCAAGCCCACAGTCCACCGGAGGCTGCCCGGGGAGGCAGAACACATGCTCTCCGCTTCCCCCAGCCCCACCACTCCCTGCACACACTCAGCGCAGCTCACCCATTCCATTCCTCCCAGGTCCCGTGGACAAAGGGACTGGAGATCCGGTCTCTGCAGTGGCAACAGAGACAGTGGGCTTGCCCAGGACGTAACGGGGTCCGCCCTCTATTAGCCAAGGGAGCTGGAGCAGCGGGGCTCACTTCAGTCAGTCCAGAATGAGAAATGAGGTGTGGCACCTGCTGCTCCAGTCCTCGGGGAAGAGCACAGCTTGAAGCCAGATGGCTGTGCCCAAACCCCACTCCTCGGCTTACTAGCTTGGTGACCTTTGGCAGCTTACTACCCCTCAGAGTCTGGGCTGCCTCACTTATAACAGTGCCAAGTTCACTGGGTTGCCATAAGGATTAAGTGAGATGCTCTAAGTAAATCCCCTACTAGAACATGGTCTGGGACCTATCCATGTGCAATAGAAGTTAGCTGCTAACTTACTATGGTTCTTCTTGTTGTAATCCCCCCACATGGAAAAGCAACTTGGTCAGGTGCCTCAGGGACTCCGGGAGCTCTAGACTTTATTATCGCCTAGGCTTGGCCACCCACCCACAAATTATTCCACTCAGAAAAAGGAGAGAAAGAGGGGGGTGGGAGACTCCCCTGGGAGAGAAAGCAAAAGCCTGCAGAGTTCCTCTTTAAGGGCACACTGCTGGACAGACATCCTCATACGGAACAGGGGTGGCCAACAGGACTTATCATGCCCCGTCCAATGGGCAGAGGAGCAAAACATAGAGCAGCTAAAAAGTCAAGGATTCTTGGACACAAGCAGGTAGGAGGCAAACTCTGGAGCATTCAGGCTCCATGCACCTCTGGCTCCTCCAAGGGCTCCTGTTGCCAGGTGGGCAGTTGACTAGCCCTCTGTGACCTGCATGTCCTGGGGTTAAGGCCTACTTCCACCACCCCAGTCTCGGAAGCCAGAGGGTGAGCCGGTGGTGTGATCCCAGCGACATCTTGGGGAAGCTCCCCACCAACGCTTGGTCCACGGCTGCAGAGGAAAAACTCAGCTCAGGTTTCACACCTGCTTCCTACGCCCACCTCATACCCCTTCTCACCCAGTGAGGTGAGAAAAACAAGTCGACATCCCACACACACCACTGACCACCCATCCCAGCTGTATCTTGGGGCAGCACTCAAACCATAATCGCTTAAACCACTTCCTGCCTCTTCCGGGAGGCGCTTAGGCCGGGATGGGGGCGGAGCCGGAGGGGTGTATAGACAGATGCACAGACGTGGTTACGCATCCCCTTGTCGGATCTGGCCCTGACATCAGTCCCAGGGCAGGTGGGTGCTACCCTGGCCCCTTTGCTGAGAGAACCCATTCTGTACTAGACTTATCGGGGATCGCTTTGTAAATTATAAAAATGTCTAAGCATTGTACTGTACACCTGAAACTAATATAATATTGAATGTCAACTGTAATTGAAATTTTTTAAAAATTAAAAAAGAACCCATCCTGTGTCTCTCAGGGTTTGATCTGGACAAGACACCTGGACTTGAGTACTGGCTTCCTTAGAACCTGCTGTGCAACCCTGAACAGGTCCCTTCCCCCTCTGAGCCAGAGTTATCTCCACTTTGGAGATCATACAGACTGCTGCCTTGCCTGTCCAAGGCCAGTGTGGGGGACACACAGGAGAGACCTGATGGGGAAGGCTTTGCGGAATGGTACTGGAGCATGAGTTCACAAGGGGTTATTACAAACCCCAGGCGAACATATAATCCACCCATCAGGGCTGGCATTAAAACAGGACTGCTGGAAAAAAAACTGAGAACAGCATGATTTCATACATAGGTGGGACATAAAAGTGAGACTATGAGACATGGACAAGAGAGTGGTGGTTACGGGGTTGGGGGAGGGCGGAGAGGGTGGGATAGGGAGGAGGGGACGGGCACAGGGAAAACCAGATAGAAGGTGACAGAGGACAATTTGACTTTGGGTGATGGGTATGCAACATAATTGAATGATAAGATAACCTGGAGATGTTTTCGTTGTACATATGTACCCAGACTTATTGGTGTCACCCCATTAAAATTAATAAAAAAAAAAAAACAGGACTGCTGGGCCTCCAACCATACTGTGACTAGAGTAGCCTCGAAGTAAACAGTCTCATTTCACACAGGCAAGCCTAGATTAGAGAAGGCAAGACCACACAGGACTAACAAGAAGGGGACTGAGGCAAAACAGACCAGAATTAGAAACAGGTATCATTTGCTAATGCCAAAACCTGGGCCCTGGGCCCCCCAGTCTGAGACGTTTAAAAGAATGCATCCCTTCCCTTCCTGAGTGTGGCTGCCCAGGGTTGTCACATTGCCTTTGCCTTGGGCTTGGAGAGTCATGAGAAAGCCATTTGGCATACACCTCTATCTTCAGGTAGGAAAGGTCTGCTCAGCTCCATTTTATAGACAAGGTTACTGAGGCCTGGGGTGGGTGAGTGACTTGCCCAAGGTCATTTGGCCAGTACATGGTACACGGCGAGATCAACCCAGCCTATGTTGGCTCCCATGACCTCGGGTCTGATCTCCACACATTCCTGGATAATATGTGGCAAGTGGGCATAGCTCTCCAAAACTGATTTTTTGAAGTATTTTTTAAAAAAACAATCCAGATTGCAACCCAGCTACTGAGCTCTGTGAGGGCAAACTCTGTGACATCCCTCATGCTACCTCTTAACCACCTCTACTGCAAACCCCCGTCTCACCCCGTTTTGCTCCAGGACCTGCTTCGCTGACCAAACAGTAAACAGTGATTACTCGGCTTCGCTCCAGCTTCTGAGCTGAGCCCCATCTGTCATCCCGCACCAGCAGTGGCCAATCTGAGGCGGGGCTGCCTTCACAGGGCAGGGGACAATGCTGAGACTACCAGCAGCCCTGGGGAACATGCCAAGCACAGGGGGGCAGGCACCCTAGACCCCATTCAGCTCAGAATGGCTCAATCTTTCCTCCTGAAAGGAGGCCAGGTAGCCCAGCCAAAGGAGGGAACAGAAGTTGACACCCTGGTGACAGCCTTAGCCACCGGAGAGCCCTGACTATGTTTAAAGGAAGCTATGTGCTCTGAGTTCCACCCCTTCCTCTGAATCCCGGGACTCAGGCCTAGAGCTATGAAGACTTGATCCCTACTAAAGAGCAGAGGTGCTCTTGGACACCAAAAGGACTTTTATTACGACGGAAGGTCAACCTCTTCGTGTAATGGATTCAGAAAGTTACTTGTCGCTTTCCCCGCAGCTTAGAGAAGTGCCCTTCTTGGGTCAATAAGCCGTGTGTTCTCAGAGGGGAACTGAAATGTGCACACGGGCTGGGAGGCCAGCAGGGTGACTCGGAGGCTCTCTCAGGCTGACAGTGAGCCAATCCCCAGCTACCAGCTCACCACAGGCAACCGCACCTCTCCACTCACTCACTCCCAGCCAGTCTGCAAACCCTGGAGGCCACCCAAGTCCCTCTCCCTCTCTCAGCTGAGTGACAGAAATTCTACCGAGTTCCTGCGGTCCATCACACATCTAGCACTGGACACAGAAATGAGCTGGCCCCGGCCCTGCCCTTAATGAAGTCACCATTAGCAGTGGCACCTCTACTCTAACCTAGTGTACCAACTAAAACTCAGTGTTGAATTGCTGTTAGACCCCTCTCTAAAAGGAACAGCCTGGAGAAATGATGTCTTCTGTCAGCAGCACTGAGCCTAATGGGAGCCCTTTCCCCCGAAAAGGCACAGGCATTCTCCCGAGTACCCGCTCCAAGCGAGCATCTTCACCCTACTGATAGAGGGGGACGGCAAGGACGCAAGGGCAAGCAGCTGGGAGAAGGCCACTCTCAAGGAAGGAGGTCAAAGGGCACACTGCAGGTACCAGAGGAAGGGCCCAGGCACACCCAAGGGAGGCATCACGAACCACCTGGCAAGATCGGTCTCAACCTTCCAGGTACGTGAGTCCGAGGTCTCCAGCAGGCGCACTGGGAGCCTAAGGGAATGCCCAGCGGCTCCAGCATCAAGACTGATATCTCAGGCTTCCTAAGAGAAGGTATTGGTTTTGAGCCCAATTTCTCTCCCTGGCCCTTAAAAATCCAGGCCAGGGTTTGAAGACCAATAGGGAAGAGTCACTGAAATAGCAGAGACACCTGTGCGCTTCAAAGACAACTACCCTATGTAGCATCTCTGCGTATACAGGCTGCTACCCACCACCACCATCTTCTCTGACACTCCCACAGTCCTCTGAGGTGGGAGTTATCAGCCCCATCTTATAGATAAAGAAACTGAGTCTCAGTAAGGGGGGCATGAGTTAATCAAAGTGACACAGCTAGAACTCCAACCTGAGACATCTTCCAAATCCCAGGCCTCCCTTCCCTGCAGGGAAGATGCCCTCTCTTCCTCCTCGGGCAGGCTCCAAGGTTCAGTAAGGGAGGAAACCCACCAAGAGGAAACTGTGCACAGAAAGCCCCCAACCTCAGAGGAGGAGGCAGGGCCTGGCCTCCCGGCTGACCTCGCAATCTCGCAGGCTCGAAGGTCACAGCGCAGAGGACTGACTCACCTTCAGGGATGTCTTCCTCCTGGTACACAGGACGCAGCAGCTGCAAGGCAAAGGCAGGAGAACCACCTCAGCCCCAGGGACAGGGCAGGACAAGCCCGCAGGCTGCCCACGCCAGCCTGGGGTTGGGAAGGAAAAATCGTGGGGCCCAAGGGAAAACAGCAGTCCTACTACCAAGCTGAGAGAGGGTCTGGAAGGGACACAGAACCCAGAGTCCTCCAGAATATTAGAGTTGAATATTTCTTTGTCAACAAGTTTAATAGCTTAACTGTCAACAAGTTTAATCCCTTGGCCAAGTCCCCAACATTTTTGATGGCAACTTGTTCCAAAGAGTGTTCCATGGAGCATTGCACTGTGGGGCGCTAACAAGCCTGCCACCAGGGTATGCCGTCAGGGGAGTCCGGGAGACGCTGCACTCAACAGTGTTACGCCCCTGTCTCCACTACAGGATGCCCTCAGAGGCTCACACAGGCTACATGTATTGGGATACTTCTCAAACTTATTTGATCTCAGAACACTTTTTTCCCCAGAGTATCTTATGGGATTGCTGTTTTGTCTGGAGCACGCACTCCACCATCCCACCACCGCTTTCACACCTCCAGAGACAGTGGACTCACCACCTACCACACAGCAGCCCACTGCACTGTGGAAGGGGGCAGACTGGCACAAAGCTCTCCCTTCTTTTGAGGTGCAGTCTTCTACTTTGTGACATCCCCTGGTTCTGGGTCTGAGGCCACAAAGACCCACCTGCTCTCTCTACCCAGGATAGCCCTGCAGCGGCAGAGCTAACACACACCGCTGCCTCCTTGCTCAACACTCCCAGCCCCTGGCCTCACACAGGGACCCTTTGCCCTTCACCTTCCCCGAACCAGCTGTCCATACCTGGCTCCCAGGGTTCAGCGGGGCCAGGATGATGTAGTTGGGGTCGGCGGGGGCAGTGGCCCGGGACAGCGCAGGCAGGGTGTGCTGGCCCCCGCGCTTGGCCACCTCCGTGTAGCGCTCCCAGCCTCCGAGCAGCAGCCCATCTGAGCTGTCACATACCAGGTGGCAGCTGTGGCGCTGCTCAGGCCGTGCCTGGGCCCCATGGGCGCAGTTCTTCTCCCGCTTGTTGGGGGGCAAGTGGAGGTCATGCGTTGACTTGCAGGACGCCCGCCGCAGGACCCCGCCATCAGGTCCGGGCTTGACTTGGGGGACCATACGCCACACAAGCAGGATGATCTCACTGTGACAGCTCCTAGAACAGGGGAGGTCAGATGGAGAAACTGAGTCTAGGGGAGACCAAAGTTAGCCAGGGTAGGGGAGAACAAGGGAGGGGGAGAAGCCCCTAATGTCACGGAGGAACAGAGATAAGAGGCCGTGTAAAGCAGAGACAGCACAGGGGTCCCTCAGGACAACTCTAAGTGACTGGCAGAGGCTGACAGGAATGCTGAGGCCAAGGCCAGGTTAAACAAGAAAGAGTGCCAAACTCAATTAATGATGTGTTATGGGCGAAGCATAAGCAAAGAAGAGCAAGCAAAGCACCTACATGCGACCCCTCCTCTAGCTACTCTAGAAGCAAACCTGCATTGGGCCATGAGGTTCTACTCAGACAGGCCAAAATTTAGAGGACCCAAATATTTTGAAGAATAATTTTTCAAATTGTGCAGTTGACACACTTGCAACATCTACACATCCTTTAAAAAAAATGGGCTTAGCTCTGAAGTAGCAGGAATAATTAGCTAAAGTAGAAAGCTACCCCCTGGAGCGTCGTCAGGAACCACAGGGTTTGTTTGAGAGCCTCTTCCCTGCTGTTTGCTCTGAGCCTGAGCCTTCCATTTTCAGGCTGAGAAATGGATTCCCTGAGGAGCAAAGTGAATTGCTGACAGCTGGGCAAAGGGCCGGAGGGGGGGCGGTGCCATCAGTCTGGGGCCTCAGGCTGCCCCTGGCTCCTCTCACCGGATCTCATGGGCCAGCTCCACGCATTTCCAATGCTCCACAGGCCTCTCGTTCAGCTGTAGCACCGTGTCCAGCTGCTGCAGCCCTGCCCTTTCTGCTGGGCCCCCTGCAAGGACAAAGAAAAAACTCAAGAGCTCCTCAAGCCCACAACACCCTCAAAGGAACTGAGGGCGTTTGCTTCCCCAGTGACCTAGGACAAGACTGCCCTTCTCTGGTTCTTCATCTGCAAAATGAGGGGCTGACTGTGGCTCCCAGGGACCTTAGAGAAACACCCTTTGACTATTCACACATCTCTGATGTCCACCCTTCTAGCCAGCGCCCCACCCACCTCCACAGGGCCTCCCACCCTACTGAGAACCTTTCCTCGGTGCCAGGCTCACACACTTCATTCATTCCTTTGGCACCACGCATTGAGCGCCAACCTTGTGCCTACCTCCATGCAGGCACTGGGGTCACCCAGATCGCAAAGCCCTGGCTACTCCGCCTAAGATGCTCACTCTGTGATTAGGAGAAATCTTTTCTTTGTGAAGGATAGGGAGGGGATGCCTGTTTTTAAGTGCCAGTTGGGCTTGGAATAGGAAAAAGTGTCAATTCCAGAGTTAAAAAATGACTCATTTTCTCAGGCAGTTATTATTGAAAATATAGGTTTAGTTTCTGTTTGTTTCCCGTGTGGGAAACAAAATATGAAAGTCTGTTCTCATTTTGATAAAAGCAAAAAAAGAGTGGGTATATTTTCATTAACTTCAATTTCTTCTGTAGTTTAAAAATATTATTCTTGCCCTGGCTGGTAGCTCAGCTGGTTCAAGCGTCATCCCAATACACCAAGATTATAGGTTTGACCCCGAACCTATGGGAAGCAACAAAATCAATACATTTAAAAAGATTTTTAATAAATAAAAATAATAATATTGTTGTTTTCATTTTGAAAAATCAGGATACTCTTTGCTCTACTTTGGAGCTCCCTCTGCAGTTCCAAGGTCTTGTTTGCAAAGCCCACATGTGTGACAGTCAAATGGGGCTGGCATCACCCAAAACACTCACTCACCAGAATCCACAGCCTGGACTCGGACCGGAGAGTCACAGCAGATGGTGAAGCCAAAGCCGTCCTTCCCCCTCGGGATGGTGATCTAGGACATAGCCCAGCCCAGTTACTCCCAGAAGCTGATCCAGGTGGGGAAGCCCACAGGCCACAACCCAGTGTCACCCTCCTCTCCAAGGGAACTGGAATCAAAAAGGAGGCCGGCCAGCCCCTCAGTGTCCCTGTCTCAGCCCAGGAATCTTGACCACTGGATTGTGGGCCAAACAGGAAGGCTGGAAGCTCAGGGGGCAAACCCACACCGACACAGGAGGCCAGGATGAGAAAGCTTGGGGGCAAACCTCGCCTTCCTTAGCCCGGCTGACATGCAGTGCAGCCCTTTACCAATGGGCCCACGGGACGTACACATCCCCACTTGGCCTGTGATCCACTGCTCGCCTGATCCCCTTCTCCTGTTCCCCAAGGCTTCACAGAACATGGGCCCCGGGCTAGCCCTGTGCTGAGCACTCAGGGACAAAGCCAACCTGGTGGCTGCCCTGCCAGAGAACCGGAGAGAGAAGACAGGGACACACACACAACTTCAAGTCAAAGGTCATGAGGCAAGTGCTGGGGCTCTCAGGGCAGACCACCACCAGAACCTCAAGGCATCCAGTGCGGGCTCGCAAGTGAGGGGACAGCTGAGGACATAGTCACGCCTCCCTGCTGAACCGGAACTGGGCACTGACTTCACCGTGCCTGCGGAGGCCCATGTGCATGGCAGCTCCACAACTCCTACTTGCAGAAATCCCCTGCAAGGGCTGTGCCATCTTGATGCTCTTTACAAGGCAATTGTTGAGCTCCTGTTGTATACCAGGCTCAGCTAGGCACAGAAGCATGAGGCCTTGGTCTCTGGCTCCCAGAAAGACATGAGGATATGCAGGTTTCTCCAGAGCAAAACAGGACATGACAAGTACTATAGCAGACATGAAGACAGTGTTGGGAACAGTCCTCTGTGCTTGGTTCCATGCACCGCAGGAGCTCAGCAAGGGCTCAGTTAATGAGGACAGCCCGGCAGCACCCACGGCAGCAGGAAGCTGTGGGGGTGCAGTGCAGACTGCTGACTCAGTTCAGTCCAGCCCTCTGTGTATCCCAGTCAGGTTTAGGTGGGCTACAGAACGCCTGGCAGGCCCACCCCAAAACACTATTCCAAGCTGCTGGGAGCAGGTATATAAAAGCAACAGACCTAAGGGAGCAAAAGTCAAAAAAGTGCTTCAGTGGGGTCCCAAGAGACTCCCTGAAAGTGGACGTGGGGTGGGCCCTGTGAGGCTCAGGAAGGGTGTCCCAGGCAGGGTGGGGAAAAAGCCATCTCAGCAGTCCTGGACAAAGTCAAGGGCTCCCCACTTGTCAGGGGATTCTGTCTCTTCAAGGCTAGGTGCCTAGCATTCACTTGCCAGCTGTCCCTAAGGCCAGGCTTGAGGAAGGGAAGGGCCAGGGGGCCCACGGTGACCAAGGCCCTTGGAAGCTGCCGGGAGGCCCCTGAGGCTCTGCTTCCCACCAGCCCTGGGCCTTGATTCAAAGTGAGTTTGTAAAACAGGAAATCTGACAGACAAGGGGAAGGGGGAGGGGCAGGAAAATACCCTGTTCCCATAAGAATTCTGGGAAAACACGCAGCTAAGGCAGGAAGAGAAAAAAATGGAAAGAAAGAAAGGAAAACAAACTCTGGAGCAAGTGCGGAAAGCCCAGGCTGAGGCTGAGGGGAACTGTCAGGAGCCCGGTCCACTCCACACAACCAGCAAGGATTTTAGGGGCGACTCACGCTCACCCCAAGCAGAAGCTGCGATTCCAAAGTCTTGCCAGCACTTTCCCAGTCCTACACCACAAGGGCCACAGCCCACCCCCACCCTAGCCTAGGTGCAGGCTCTGGAAAGAGGTCCTAGCTCCTGTGGGCTCCATGCTGGATGTTTGGGGGCTGGCCCCAGAGTTGAATCTGAGTTGAATCATGTGCTCCAGCAAAACAGCCTCCTGCACCCACACTCAGGTCCCCTCATCCAGGTGGCACTGCGGACTGGAACGCCTTCTGCTTCCTGGGTACCAGCCTAAGACGGGCCAGTCAGGACAACAGTCCAAACCCGCTTGCAGTGTGGAAGGACAGGAAGAGGAAAGGGTATCAGGAAGCAAAGGGGTGGGACCGAGTGAGGGAAACAGGATCACTCTGGGCCATCGGGAGCCGGGGCCGTGCTGAGAAGACACTCAGCCTTCAGAAAGCCGGACCATCGCTGCAGCTCGAAGTGGAATGCAGGGCTGGTTCGCTACGCCCACTGCAGCGGGAAACTGAAATCTGGAGTAAGTGCTCAGCCGGCCTCCCTCATCTCGGGCCTCAGGGTCAGGAGGTGAGGGGCGCAGCCCTTCCCTGACTCCAGGACCTAGATGGCTCCTGGCAGAGGCCGTCCTTCCTGAGGGTAGTCCTTGCTCTTTCCTGTCCAGCGCAGGAACTGCCACTGCTCCCAGATCGTACCCGTCCAGCACCTCACCTCTGCCCTCCTGCCTGGTTTCTGGTCCTCTTCCCTGCCTAGACTTCCATCCCCAACTGCACCACTTATTGAATACCTCCCGTAAGTACATAGCAGGTACTGTGCCGAGCACCGAATACACAACATTCTTTTTATTCTGCCAGCACCATAACTGGACACTATCATCCCTTTCCATTGATGGGAGACCGAGGCTAGGGGAAGAAGGGCGCCGTGCTCCAGCGCCACAGCTGAAGAAGGGCAGAGCTGGATTTGAGCTCAGCCTGACAAAGCTGGTGCTCTCCACACTGCACCGGTTACTAATGCAGGATTGTCCTGAACTTGGGCCCCAGAGCTCCGGGCCCAGCCCACACCGACACCTGGCACCATCCTCACTGCCGTGCTCCCCAGCCCTCCGGCCCACAGTCCCAAGGTAACCAAGGACTTCTTGACCTCCCATCCAGGGCGTGCTCAGCCTGCCACTCCCACCCAGATGCTGGCGTGGGTGACGGGTGGTGGGGCTCTACCTGGTTCCAGGACTGCTGGAGGGCAGGGTGGGGCCGTGCAGGGCCGGCAGGCCGGGCCATGCAGGGCAGGACTAAAGGAAGAATGTGTGGGTCCCCTGGCCTGGGGGCCACAATGCAGGAGGCCCCTGTAGGCATCTCCCTCAGGCCTAAGGATGCCTGTCTGAAGGAGTCATGACCCAGATCCTCGTTGGGACATGGAAACACACAGAGGCCTTTTCTATATGTATTGATCAAATCAGAACCATCTCTTAGCTCCCTTCCAGCTGGGACATCCCTGAAATCTGGACATCCCTTGCCTTCATCCTCGCTGCCCCGTGGCTCTTCTATAAGCAACAATGTCCATCACAGTTCCAGAAGAGGCTCAGAGATGAATGGACCATCACTCCCGCTCTGCCCTACATCCTAAAACCGGGGCTGAGTGATCAAACCCTCTCAGTGAAGTCGGGCTCCAGAGCCAAGGATCTCAAGGCATAACTGGGAGAAAAATCATGTGTGTTCTGTATGGTGACCATGTACATGGAAAATCATATGTGTGCACACATACACAGGAACAGGCTATCTCACATACGCAGGCAGAAACACAACTACACACACGACGCAGGACAGACTCTGCTGTCCCATCGGAAGCAGGGAAAGTTAGCAATACTACAGTCAGCAAAAAACACAAAACCTAGCTGTTCAGCAACCTAACCATTTCCATTCTCAGGCTTGGGGTGCTTTTCTAACCCACATTCCCACAAAATAAAAGTAAGGGAAAATCAATGAATAATCTCATAAAGGACATCGCCAGCCGGTAGTCAGGACAACGCAGAGCTGGGCCTCATCTGCCCCTAGAGAGGGGTGCTGGGTAAAGGCTAGGTCTTAGGTCCAGCTCCTGCCTCTGTCCTCCCCCTAGATCAAAATGAACCTGCAAGGCTCATAAGGGTACTAGGGAGGCCTTGCGGGGAGAGAAGTCCGGCTGGAATAAGCCCCCAACCCTGACCCCCAAAGACACCCCGCACAGCTCCCCAAAGGGCCAAGCACCCACCTGGCGGTAGCGGCGCTCCGAGCACACCTTGCAGAGCCCATTGAAGCGGTTCATGGCTGCAGGTCCTGCCTCAGCTGCCGCCCCATGAAAACCCAGCTCTCCCCCCAGCAGTGGGAGCCCGCACTGCGCCCTGTCAGCCTGGCATGACCGCCCTGGGAAGCCCGCCCCACAGAAGAATGGCAGGAAATCACCTCTCACCTCCCCAGGCCCTGTCTGTGCTGTGTGCCTCTGCACGATAAGCCCGAAGGCTTCCTGAAACCTCAGAATGACAAGGAAGAGGGAGAGTTTTATATTAAAATTCCTGTCAACTAGTTAGTATTCCCCGGGCCCAGCGGGGAGAGGGCGCTTTGTTCTGGCTGCATTCTCCGCCACGGGCCACTCTGTGAGTCGTGTTCTCACAAACACCCCTGGCCAGAGGAGAAGCCAGGCAGAAAACACAGCCCATTCTACAACAAAGCTGCCTCCCCTTGCAAATTCCAGGGTCCCCAGAGCAAACCCAGGGGACCAACACAGCCTAAAGAATCAAAGCACTCTTTGGCGGGGTTGCACCCTGAGACATACCATCTCACAATGGGAACGTGAAACACTGGGAGTCTGAGGACCTGCCTGCCACTCAGCAGCTACTTAAAAGTCAGTTTCCTCACTCATGGAAACGGGCTACTTTAGGACCTATCTAGCCCATAAAGGTGAATTGGGAAGGGATTTTTAATCACCAGATGATCCAGCCTCCTCATTTTATCCATGAAGAAGCAGGGGCCCAAAGAGATCAAAGTCACACAGCTAGGTAGGATGGAGCTGGGACCTGGACTCCATTCTGGTTCACTGTCTTATGGAGCAGTACCTGGTGAGCCTAGCCCTCCATATATATATATATACCTCAGAGCCCCTGGGGAAATACCCACCCACCCACATCCTTGATGCCAGAAAGTGTCCCTTCATCAAGCTCACTTTGGTTACCAGTGACAGTGGGTGGGTCACCCAGGTCACTGGGCCTCCATCTATCTATCACAGTATAGGCAAGTTGAACAGGAGACTTCTGGGACTCTCCTTCTGCCCCAACAAAACCTCCAATAAATCACACCCACTAGGCTGAATCCTACAGACAGCTTTGAGTGTGCAAGCCCAGGAAAATCAAATATCTCAGAACAATGCTCAGGGCCTGTGTGCAGAAGCAAGACTGTTCCAAGCCACCTAGAAACCTGCAGTGTTGATGTCTGGTAATTCCCACAAATCACCAGCAAGACCTCCTGGTTACTGTCCTCTGTGACTTGGCTCAGCAAGTACAAAGAGAGGAAGAAATGTCCTTGCAGCTCCCCCACTGAAGCTAGAAGACAGTTTTAAACTCCTAACAAAGCCACAGAAAATAGTATCTGACAAGTTACTCTAACACTGTGCTCTCCAATACAATAGCAACTAGATACATGTGCAAAGTAAATTTAAATTAATAAAATTAAATAAATGTTAGGACCTCAGCCATACTAGCCACATTTCAAGGGGTCGATAGCCACAGGTGACCAGTGGCTGGCTACCATAATGGATGGCATGGCTCGAGACGGTATGGCTTCATGAGGGCAGGGACCTTTGACTTGCTCATTGCTATATCTCAGACCCCAGAACAGGGCCTGGCCCACGTAGTCAATAAACACCTAATGAATGAATGAGTGAATGAATTGAATAAATGAAAGGGAAACTTCTGTAGAATATAATACAACTAGATATGAAATATTATTATGTAAAATATCACCGACATATCTTCCCAGCTATTCCACATGCAGGAGGCACGTGGCACTGTGCACTTAAAAGGCAGCCAGATCTTGCTTCACATCCTGCCTCCACCACTTGTTGGCTGTGTGGCCATGGACAGTGACTTACCATCTCTGAACCTTACACATCCCCCTCATCTGTGAGACGGGAAAGTAACAACTACTTCAGAGGTGGCAGTGAGGATTAAATTCAATACCAATAGCACCTGGCACAGGAGGCTACTCAATCTCTGGGAGTTTGGTTCTCCCCCTCTTAGTTGCTGAAGAAAACCATGTCCTGCGAAGAGACAGAATGAATTTGGGGGAATTCTCTAATCCCTATGTGAAGGTTCCTCCCTAGATTCAAAGCCCCGATGAAGTGAGAAACATCGGTCTCAGCTTGAGACTCTCAGCTGCCCCCTGACATTGAGCAGGTCTAAACTGAGAGGACGACTTGGCCTCAGTGCCAGGGAAAGCAAGGGGTCTGAGGGACCTGTGGGAAAAGGAGGACTTGGCTTCAGGAGATGAAAGTCAAAAAGATCCAGACTCCTTCCTCCATTTCCACGGCCTGGGCCTGGCTCTCCCGGCCCTTGCCCTGAGCCTAAGTAACCGGAGAAAAACCTAAGAATAATCTCTTTAAAATGCACAACTTGCTGAGTTTCCAAGCACCAAGTGAACCCCTGTCTATGGGTCTCCTGCGCAAAGGGCCGGTCAGGAGCAGATCAGAGCCTGGAGCAGTGCTTGGGTCCCATGAGTCCTGCCCAGGCTAACCCCACCTACCTGAAGGTTCTCCCCGTTCTCAGTGTCCCCACCTCCTGGCATTCTCAGCACTGGGTCTAAAAGGCAACAGAGTAGCATCAGAAAATTTCTACTGGCATATAAGGTCCATTCCACAGAGGACCAGTCCAGGCTGCCAGGCCCATACGGCTGCCCAGGGCACTCCTGGTCTCTGGGATGTGAGGATAGATGCCTGAACTCCGGTCAGGCAGGGGCTCAGGAGCCAGGACTGTGTATGGGAAAGACAGAACATAGGAAATGCAAAATCCAAGTCCTGAACCTCAGGATTCATGGCCAGGCCTATGTGTCCCATACACAGAGGTGGGTTTCCCAAGGTAGCGAGGCAGCCGAAGGGGATCCTGATTCCACTGACCCCGGTAAGGTGCCATGCAGGAAGCTCCTGCAACCCCTCCCTCCGTGAGCAGTGGGACTGAGCCATGTGGGGTCAGGCCTGTAACCCTCTTCGAAGAAAGTCCAACCAGATAAATAAAGGTACATGGGCAAGAGGCCATCTGCCACCCTCTATCTAGAAGGTGCTTGTGAGAAGTACCTTGACCCATGGTCTGATCATAGCTGGGGTCACAGGTGCCACAAAACACGGGCACTGATGCCACTACCTAGGAAGGGAGGAAGGGAGCAGCACATCTGGGCAGAAGCTGAAAGTGGTGTGCACGCACCTCTCAGGGGCCACAGTCGCCGTCTAGCCACCTTCAGGTGCTTGGTCCGGCCCAAGTCCTCCCCCAGAAGGTAGTACCAGCCGCTGATCTCCTGTCACAGAGAAGACATGACATGCTGAGGGCATAGGTCAGGCAGCCACCAATCCCCTCAAAAAGCAGCAGCTGGAGAGCCTCCCTCAGGAGCAGCATCTCTGCCCCAGAAGGAGCTGCTGTGCCTGCACCTCCAGGAAGGCCTCCCTGATGCCGTGGACAGAGCTGGTTCTCCCCCACTAGGCTGGGCGCTGTGCCTGGTGTACAGTAGGAGCCCAACAAATGTTGGCAGCAAAAGGGAGGGAATGAAGGACTGATGAAAATGCCATAAAGGAAGACCCTGAGACCCCTGAGCAGTCCTCAGGGAAGAACATTGCCCAACAGGGAATGAAGCCCAGTGTGCAGCCAAGACATTTGGAACCCATATGCAGGATAAAGGGTCCTCAGTCACCTACCCAAGTCTCAGTTCCAGGATAGAGTTAGGTGACATGGCCACCTGGCAACGCCATGTGGCAGGCCACCAGGACAGCTCCAAGGATATGCAAAAGGAGCATGCCTCTCCCCTGCTCAAAAACCTCCGGTTCGGAGGTACAGCACAGAGCAGAGTTGGATAAGGGACTGGCTGCCCAGGGACGGGGTCTCCAGACCCTCACCTGGCCAGAAGGAGAGCTCCATAGTGAATGCTCACTCCATCCCTGGGCACCTGCTGGGCCCAAAAGCACAAGACCTGGTAGATGACATCAACATGCCCCCTGGAGCAGACCATAAGAAGCACCTGGCCCTCCTCCTCCGGGGAAGTCCCAGGAGTGCTCTAACCTCTGAGGGATCTGCCAGTGTCCTTAATGGCAGACACTGGACTTGGAGCTTCCTGGATGAACTTGGGGCCTCCTAACAACTGCTCTCTAGCAAAAATGAACCAAGAAGAAACCCAAACCCTTGGTCACACATATGACAAATACAGTATTGTTATTCAGGCCACAGGGCACCTGTCTCTGTAGGGCACCATCTCACAGACAAAATCCCTGCCCAAGGGCTTCCAGAAAAACCAACACTGGCCTAGATGCAATGACTCTGCCAGAAGCTTCCCTGGACTCACCTTGTCCTGAGTCAGGAGAGACCTCACCCCGAAGCTCATGCAGCCAATGAGTCCTCTCTGTCTGGGAGAACACAGAGGCTTGAGTCAGCACCTCTCCACTGGGCTATGTCGGGAAACCGATTACTAAGTGTAACACAGGCTGTCAGATGCATCGCACTTTACACCATCTCATTTGATCTTTCCAACTTCATGAGTTGGCCTGGAGAAAAGTTACCTCTCAATTTCACAAATGAAAACACTGAGACTCGGAGTTGGTTCCCTTCCCAAGGTTACCAGACTAATTAGTAGCAGTGTCACATGGGGAACCCAGTTGTCCTAGGTGATGGGGCAGCACTCCCTCCCTCAACTGCAGGTTCTAACTATTCTGGTGCCAGTAGATCCGAAGAGCTGGTCTCCACAGGGAACTTCAGCTCCCACATTAGGGGATGATGTTCAATCGAGGACAAAAGTTATGGGACTTCAATCTCAAGAAGCACAATCTCGGGTCCAGGCAGGTCCTGCGCAGCCCTTGGACAGTGTCAGATTGAGATCCAAACCAACACAAATGTCGCCAAGGCCAACCTGACCTGAACCAGGAGGCATGAACCAGGGCCAGGAATCACAGAGAAGTCACCTGGTGAAAGGCAGAGCTCAGTTGGGTCTTTCTTGGCTAAGAGTAATTCCAAGTACCTTGAGGAGTGTCCACCACTGAATCCCAACAGTCAGGGACTAATTGATACTAGGCAGCTTTCAATAATGATGACATAGATTAATAGTAATGAAATGCAAAACATAATCTCACTACTGTGAGAGAAAAGGAAATTTACAAGTATGTAGTTTAATGAGAAAGACGCCCATGAAAATATTAACAATGGTTGTATCTGGTAGGCGGGACTAGAAGGGGTTTGTTTTCTTTGAGTTTTCAGTGTTTTCAAATTTTCACAGGGAACAAGCAGTACTTTTGTAATCAGAAAAAAAAAACAGTTTAAATGTATTTGAAAGTAGTTCTATTTTACCACATCGTTCCCTATCTTAACACTAGAGTTGCTCTTTAATTTTTCTATTCTCCTTTCTCCTAGCCATCCCCAACTCAGACATCTTCAGAGATTGGTTTACTATTAATCAGGATACATGGGTATTTAGACTGGAGCATAACCCTGATGACTGACTTCAATGCCTGAAAGAACTACACAGATCTAGCATGTTCTGAGGAAGACACAATAGCAGAGCCAAAGATTGAATGAACTTCTGGATGGGCAGTGAACTCCCTAGAGAGGTGCCTTCCTGGAACCTGGTCTAAGGTGGGCTGAGTGAGGCTGGTGGTTGCAGCTAGGAGTGCAACCCAAAGCCCCCGAAAACCCTGTGCAAGTTCTATGCCCAGAGCCTGCTCCTGAAGACTCAGACCTGGCAGGTCCCAGGCAGGGTTCAGGCATGCAATTCTGGAGAAAGCACCTGACCAGCCTGCCCCAGCCAAGGAGCTGTGGTCTAGAAGGCCTCTGTGAATACATATTATTTGAATTCTTCAGAAAAGGTGGTAACTCCCCACCTAACAGCCCTAAGCAAAGCAAAACTGACTTCTTCAGGGTAATCAAGCCAAGTGAGGGGAGGGGGTGCAGAATGGTGGGGCCTGATCCTCAGACCAGTGAACCTGCCCTGCAAATGCACAGTCTGCACTGGGCCAGGCCCCTCCAGTTACTCTCTCTGCTAGTCTCCCTGCTCTCCCTGCAGCCTGGGCTGCACCTACTCCCACTTCTTCCTCGCCCCCTCCCATCATACAAGACCATATTAATAACCCACCCAAAGAGGACAGCGTGATTACCCCAGGAAAGCGACCCTTCCACATCCCCCCTCCTGCCCACCACCAAAAACAAATACTCCTCCCTCCTGGCAAGTGGCCAAGTCAACATAATGGGGAGAGGCAGCTGCAGGGACCATCACAAGCACAGACACTGATCTGAGCTGCCATTCCAGAAACGCCTTGTCGAGGCTTTGCCAAAGTGCTCATCACTAATTTAATTTTGTTTGTCAACACATCCAAGAGCAAGCCAGCTGGTATCTAGGTGCCCGTACTGCCTTGCTATATACACTGTGTGTGGCTGTAACTTTTGAAATCTTCAGGCACAGTGATTTAGCTGTAATAAAGGCAGCCTCTCCCTTCTCTTTGGTAAGTTCAATTTTTATTCCCCGGTGCTTAGAGAATGCTAAATTGTTAATAGCCTCCTGTGAGTTCTATTTCCTGCTTAGGGCCCTCCAGTGATTTTATGATAAGTCAGGCAGAGTAAATTGTCATAATTAATGTTCATAAGCAGGACCCTCTTTCTAAGTGTTCTTTAATGGGATATTCCTCAAGCCTGCTTTTGAAAAACCTTTGGCAAAAGAAAGACTTCTTTTATATGCAACCTGAGTGCACAGCCACATACTGGTCAGCTTGTAAAACTGGGAACCAGAAAAAATAATGGGACCTAGTACGCACCCTGGATGGAGACTGCCTGAAATTTTGGTAGGCACGAAGCCACAGGGGCCAAACCTTCATTACTTCTGAATGCCAAACCCTGAGCCCAGGGTTTGGTGCACTTGATGAAGGTTTGACATAATGGATGACTCTGTCATGCCCATGATTGGCAGGCACTGGGCAAGGAGCCGCAGTATTAAAGAGACAAGACAAACATGCAGGAATTTAAATAGTAGTCCAGGACAGCAATACAGGGGATGTCACTAGACAGGGAGAGATTGACAGATAAACAGCGCAGGCAACAAAGGATGAAAGCTCAGGGAGGGGAGAAGTAGTGTAGGGCTGAGATACTCAAAGATAGCCTAAAGAGTTAAGCCAGAGAGAACAAGAGGAAGAGCATGACAAGCAGAGGGAATAGTCAATACAAAGGCTCAGAGGTGAGGCTTCATGGAACAGTCATGGGAATAGTACTCGGCTGGGTTTACTTTTGAGCATGTGGTGGAGACCCACTGCAAAACAGTAGGCATTATTTTAAGGGAATGAACTTTAATTCTCTCTCTCAGGGACCTTAAACTATTTCTGTTGCAGTGTTACTCCATTTCATCTCAATCTATTTTTAATTTGATGGGTTCAATTGAACACATTTTCCATTCATTTTTTTCTTTCCTTAGTCACAGTCATCATCTCTGGTCACAAGCTTTCTAACATTACAGCACTGTACTTTGCACTGAGGTCCTATTTATGAAGGGAGATTAAAGGAGAGAGTAGACTTAGAGTGCCCAGGGCCATGTGTGACACAGAACAAGCAGACTTTCCCTAAGTGTAGGTACTATTAACATAAAAGATGATGTTCTTCAAACTTACGTGTGTGTTGCTGTTGGGTTTTAACTTGGTACATAACACTGCAATTCTAAGACTGTTCTCTGGCTGCAAGTTCTGCAAATGCTATAACGAGAAGCTTCAGTTTGGCTTTCATCAGATATCAAACAAAACCTTTAAATATCTCGGTTCACAGTCAATAATACTAAGGAATTACTGGGGTTTCTTAAGCCATCTTTTATAGATATATAGAGATGAGATGGTGTCTGGGATTTGCTTTAAAATAATCCACTGGAAGAGAGGAAAGTGGGTGGGGCATAGATGAAATAAGACTGGCCTTATATTGATAATTGATGCAAATGGGGCCATATATTGATCATTGATGCAACTGGGGCCATATATTGATCATTGATGAAGCTGGGCTACGAGTATAAGGATTCATTGTATGCTTCTTTCTACCCTTCCATATGGTTTTTTTTTAATTTTTATTTTTTTACTTTATTCATTTTAGAGAGGAGATACAGAGTGAGAGAGAGAGAGAGAGAGAGAGAAAGGGGGGAGGAGCTGGAAGCATCAACTCCCATATGTGCCTTGACCAGACCAGTGCAGGGTTTTGAACTGGCGACCTCAGTGTTCCCAGGTTGACACTTTATCCACTGCGCCACCACAGGTCAGGCTACCCTTCCATATGTTTGAAAATGTTTATAATTTCTTAAAGACTCATAGAACCTGAAAGCTGAAAGTCACCTTAGAGATCGGTGCATTTTACAGATGAGGAAACTGAGGTCCAGAGCAGGGAAGGGACTTACCAGGGTTTCACAGTGAGTCTGAGCAAGGCCAAAATCTACTAGTAGCTCTGAACCCAGTACCCTCAACTCCCACTGTGATCACCACACTGGGTTGAAATCAGCCAACCCTTCCCCAGAACTACTTTGCAGACCATCTTGTTTCCCTAATACAAGTTTATAGCCATCACTGGAAGGATCATGAGAAATGATGAAAGAGACGCTTCCCTTTTATTTCCTATCAGTTGCAAAATGTAACTGCCACACACGCAGCTGGATGGCATATAAAACTACACTATAAATGCTATGGGAAGTAGTCCAGGCCTGAGGAACACATGTACTGACACAGAAAAAGTGGAGTCGTTTATGACCGGTATGGGACAGTCAAGTGTACTATGATGTGGTTACCAGTTCATGAGTTTGGTGCCTGGATTTGCATCTGGTTTTCACCACATCCTAACTGTGTTATCTTGGGCAAGTTACTTAACCTCTCTGTGCCTCTGTTGCCTCGCCTGTAAAAAAGCAACAGTAATACCTACCTTAAATGGTGTTATGAGGCTTAAATTAGATAATGCATAGAATGTGCTTAGATTAATGTCCACGATTAGTAGACATTAGGTGCTTAATAAGTATAAGCTGTTATGTATCTTCAGGCAAGTTTCTGAGCCTTAAAAAGCCTCACTCTCCTCTTCTCTGAATAGAGGAACAGTAATAATTCCTACCTCTCAGGGTTGTTATGACGATTAAATGAGATAATGTATGCAAAGAGCTTGGCACAGAGAAGAGTTCAATAAATGTTTGTTTCCTTCCTCCTGTAATTGTCCTTCATGTTGATAAGTTGAATGTCCGTTCTTCAGAGAAGCACAATTTGATTTGAGAGCGTTCAGCAGGGCAGAAGTTTCCTGCAATCGCTCTGTCTGCCTCGTTCAGCTCAGGAGGCCTCCTAGGTCAGATGATGGATCAATACTGCGCCTCCCACTGGCTGAGCCAGTCTCCATGGCACTGGCAGCTTTGTTCTGAAAGCAGGCCTGATTGGGCCTGCTGTGTCCCTCTTAAGTTTTGAGTTGGGACTGTGACCACAAGTTCAACTGTGTTTTGTTAATAAGGAATCTCACTTTCCCAAAATAGGCAACAAGTGGAGACGCTCCCTGACTCTGTCCGGCTGCCTCGTGGGGTGCTGACTCACTCTCTAGTCCTCACTTTCTTTTCTGAAAACTGTGAGCTGTGTCGCTGACTTCTGCAGCAGCTCTCTGGGGCTACTCCAGTCTCCAGCAGGGCGGATCCCAGGGGCGGAAGACAGCTCCCAGACAGGTGTCTGCCTCCAGCACCTACTCCACTCCTGGCCTCCACCCAGTGGGCTTGCCAGATATTTCTCTGACACTCTCCTCTGGCTCCTTCAGGGCTTTACCTTCATAACAGGATTCAGACCCTTGGTCTGTGGCACTCCCTTTCTTCCTGGGCAGCCTGACCTGCTCATAATTCACCCTCTGTTGGGTGGTCATGTCCCTCACACTCTTCCCACGGGCACAGACCTCTCTCCCTAAGGTCCGGGTCAGCAATGGCACACCCCCACATACACAGCTCTCTCCTGGTGCCTCTTCAGGCACTCCACTGGACCCAAGCTGGTTGCCTTCACCTCCAGGACACACACTGGCTCAGTTGGGGACACCACCCAGTACCCAGGAGTCATCCTTGGCTTCTCCCACTGGTCTCACATCTAAATCACCGCTAAGTACTGTTGATTTGTCTCCTGCATCCTGGGTCTGTTTCCCTCCTCTCTATCCCTAAATCATCTCTCTCAGATCACCACAAGAACTCCTAGTTCCGCCCCAACCTCCCCAAGACCTACCAGAATGACAGACCTAGAATATGTATCCGCTACTCCCGTGCTCAGCACCCTTCAGTACATCCCATCACCAGATTCCCAAACACCAAGCTGGCTGCGTGGGGGTCTCGCTGAGAGCTTGTGTAAATGCAGATTTCTAGGCCCTGGCCATGAAAATTCATACGTGGCACCTGGGAATCTGTGTTCCCTACAATAAGCATCCCAGGTGATTCTGATGTGTATCCAAGACTGAGAACCACTGGCCCTTAGGAGAAAACCTGCTGAATCATCAGATTGGACTTATGCCAACTCCTTCATCCTCTCTCCAGATAGTCCCTACTTTGTCCGTGACCCTCTAGCGCAGGGGTCGGGAACCTATGGCTCGCGAGCCAGATGTGGCTCTTTTGATGGCTGCACCTGGCTTGTAGACAGATCTTTAATAAAAATAATAATAATGTTAAAAATATAAAACATTCCCATATATTACAATCCATTCATTTCTTACCGCTCATGTTCATGGTCGCGGGTGGCTGGAGCCAATCACAGCTGTCCTCCGGGACAACACCAAATTTTTATTGGATAATGTGTAACGTCATTTACAGGGTCATTGTATGGCTCTCATGGAATTACATTTTAAAATATTTGGTGTTCATGGCTCTCTCAGCCAAAAAGGTTCCTGACCCCTGCTCTAGCGAGACCACTAAGTGTACAGATCCCTCCAGACTCCAGCCCTGCCCCCCACCTCTGCACTCTACTGGCTCTTGTTTCTGTCCTTTTCCCTGAGCCTCCAGGAGGCAAGATAGTGTTGAGAATGAGGACTCGGGGTCTAACTGCCTGGTCCTGCTATTCAACAGCTGTCTGACCTTGGGCAAGTTACTTCCTCCTTAGCTTCAGTCTCCTCTTCTGAAAACTTAAGACAAAAATATGTTCCTTTTAGAATTGTTTTAAGAATGAAATGAGATAATGCACTCTTAACCCCTGGTTGTGGTCAACATCTGATTAACGATTGTTCCTCTTATCACGGTGATGTCCTCCTCCTCGCCTACACCCCAAAGTCTCCATCAGGGATCCTCTTGAGAGCATATGGTCTCTGATTGATCCATGTGCCCCCAGTACCTATGACAATGTTGCCACATTGGTACCCGGGAAATGGCAGCTCAGTGAGTGAGGCCCTACAGTACCACAAGCACCATTCCATGATAAAAAATAGATGCTCTATTAAAAGACAAAACCTTTATGGTGAAGGCTGAATAAGGCTCAACTTTAAAAAGCATACTAGCTATAACATTTAGGGTACTAAAAAGCATTCAACCCAAAAATATTTTCTGGTTCTAAGCAGATGAGTTGAGCTGATTTTCATTCACTTAGACACTTTTTTTGGTCATCATTTGGTTCTATGATCTCTTGACAAATGTTACTGGCCACAGGGTCTACCAGAGCTCTTAGGCTGCACCAGGTGAATAAGCTCCTGCTGTTCAGAGTTGGCATGGCCATCAGTCAAGGGTTCACCCCCTTTCCATCGCAGCTGATCCCCACCCTCACCTACCCAGAAGGCCTCTTCTGCTCTATACTAACCGATACAGCCGGCCTCCTACATCTTGGGCTGCCTGCAAGACCAGCCAGTTTGCAGTCTCCTAAACCTCCACCCCTCCTAAATGGGCCTCCCCACGACAGCCTGAGGCCACCAGGCATATTCCTGCCTCCTTACCTCTGCTCATAGTGTGTCCCTACCTGGGACACCCTTTCCAACCTTCCCTCCTTGTCTTATCCCTGATCTCTGCCCTAAGTTCAAAATCCCCTTTCTGCAAGAAGGCTTCCTTGATCACCTCAGCCGATGATGAACTATCCCTCTTCCCATATTTATTATCCTTTTGTTCGTTTCATTCTTTTTTCCCTGAACCAATATTCACTAAACTTCGATGTACTGGGCACTGGGTACAGTGGTGGCTAAGAGAGAAACGGGGTCCCTTTCCATGGAGCGCCTACTCCCGTGGGACTGATCCTGTGCGTGCTGTTACTATATCTGTCTCCACGCAGTGCCTGGTGTCCCTCGCTGAAAGTCGGTGCCTTGAGAGCAGAATGCAGGCTGGTTGGCAACCCCAGTGGTCAACACAGTGTCATTCTAATACCAAGGGCACAGCAAATGCTCTTTGATAACACAGTCCTTGGCAACAGCTGGGACAGGACTCATTGGGTGGGAAATTTAGCATTGCCACTGCTATTCGTTCATCCACTAAGCCCCTGCTGTATGCTGGCCGCCGGGCTGCCACCCACAGGCCCGGGCAGGGTCGCACCCCCCCAGCTTAGCAGTTCCCCTCACCTGGAGTCACCTGCCCTGTTCCACACGGCGACCAGGAGACGCTTCCGTTCGTCTTCCTCTTGGACAGGACTGCAAAGCAAGCCAGAGGGTCAGACCGCTCGTAGGGCTGAGCTCCAGGCCACACCCATGGTGGCTGACACAACTGCAAAATTTGGAAATAACCTACACATCCAACCATAAAGAGCTGGTTAAAAATACTCAAGCACAGATCGTGTGGGAAGTGAATATTGACATACACAGAAGAGTTTACATTACATTGTTAAGGACCAAAGGGAGGTTATAACACAACACTATAGAACAATTCCATTTTTATAAACACACGCACAAAGACGTACAACCCACGCAAATTCAAAGATCCGAAAAGAAATAAACCACGACATGTCAGTGCATAGTAGGGCTGAGGGGGTATTATCTTTTTTCTCTCTCTCTCTCTCTTTTTGTTTATCTATAATTTCTATTTTTCTACAATAAGCAAAATTACCTTGCATGGTTTGAAAAGCAATAAAACACCATTAATTTGCACTAATAGGTAAATCCAAAGTGTCCATTACCTCCCCACTGGCCCCAGAGTTCTGGGATGAGGAAAGAAATAGTAATAATAATAATGATAGTAATAATAACAACACTCAGTGTTACCGTCTCATTTACACCTCATCTCTCCCAGGTTGGCACTATTATTAGTCCTATTTTACAAATAAGAAAGCCGGCCTTGGAGAGGTTAGCAAGTTTTAAAAGAGAGGGGGAGGCAAAACATCCCTCAGCC
This sequence comes from Rhynchonycteris naso, assembly GCA_037038555.1. Classification (NCBI taxonomy): domain Eukaryota; kingdom Metazoa; phylum Chordata; class Mammalia; order Chiroptera; family Emballonuridae; genus Rhynchonycteris; species Rhynchonycteris naso. The sequence goes on from CM072996.1 coordinate 20,148,297, forward strand.
TGGAAAATTCTTTCTGCTAAAGGAGAAAGCTTGGCCCACAGCACAGTGGGAAACCGCCCGCCCCGCAGGGGCTGCCAGCCTCAGACTGGGCACTTTAGCCGTGAGAGCCAGCCAAGTGAGACGTTATCACTGTGGACCTCACCGCTGGGACAGGTGCCAGGGATGCAAGGACACAGTGAATGAGAAAACAAAGACATCCTTTCGAAGTCACTGTTTTTCTGCTTAGATCTAGTTCTAGATTTGGCAAACAGGGCTGTTCCAGATAAACACCTCCTCCCTCCCCTGTCGAGGGCCCGGCTACACCAAACTCTTACAAGAAGAAGTGCTCGTGGAAGACGGGGTCTCTGCAGTCGGGAATGGTCTGCGTCTTCTGACGGTGTGGTCGACGATCTTCAGGAATCAGAGAAATCTTGAATTGGAGAAGAGTAAGTAAGCATTAGACGGTTACCGGTGGCTGTGCAGTAACCTAAGCCCAGAGGCTGACTGCACAACTCCAGTTGAAGGCTTCCCAGTCTCCTTCACACCAGCCTCTGCAGAGGACAGGGTGCAGGCCTCAGTCAGATGCTAGGGAAGAATAAGAAGCCCCGGGCCAGAGGTGTTGAATTAAACACCAGGACAGGACCCTGCAATGGGTGGTACCAAGGCAGCCACAGGTCCCGCCAGAGACAACACGACACCACTGCTCTCCCTCCAGGCAGAGAGGTTGCGCCCAAAATACAGGCCTCCTCTCTTCTGAGTTCCCAGCAGCTGCTGGTGCCCACTTCCCAAGAGGCTCCAGGTTACTCTGACCAGACCGCCAATCCCTGCTCTTGCCCTAGTGCGTTCACCCCCTGCCTCAGGCTCCCACCCATTCCTGACCAGGTCCTTGCCCACAGAGACCTCTGAGCAGTCTGGGGGCTTCAGAGAGAATGCAGAGAAGTGCAGCAATCCCTGCCCCTCGCATCGAAGTGGTCACACTCTGGGAGGCTCCTGGCCTTCGGCTCTAGCTAGAAGTAGTTCCCCCACCCCAAGGGGCCTCTGTGTTCACTGCAAGGTACCCACTCAGACAGATCTACCAGCCCTCAGAGCCACTCCCTCCACTCCACCACCCATACCTGGCCAGCCTGCCTCTGGTTTGGGGGAGGAAAGGAGTGAAGATGTTGCTTTTCATGAGAGGGTTTAGGATTATCTGTGGCTTTCTAACGTCCACATGCTAACTCTACTCTCCTATACTGATAACCCAGATCACCCATAAGATTTCCACTATTGCAGGAAGCCCTAGGGACCAAGCCAGGCTAAAGGAAGGGGTTTATACTAGCATAGGGCCCCTTGTCCCTGGGCAAAATAAATGCCTACTGACAAAATGATGAGGCAGTCATTGTTACCTCGGTGTACCCAGGCCCACAGATGATGTGCTAGGACCTGGGAACTCAGTCCAGTAACGCAGCCCTTCACCACCTCCCGCCACCCATACCCACCCCAACCTCCATTATATACCTTCACGTAGGGATCGCAGATGCCGGGCTCTTTGCTCATCAGACCTTTGCTTTCCATGACTAAACAGAGAATTAAAATGTTGGGGTGGGAGGGTGGAAAAGATGAATTATTACCAGGCCCTTAAGCTGCACAACCACCACTGGATATTAATCCCTCTCTGATCTAGTCCACTCCCACCATCTCGCACACTCAGGGCACCCTCACTGAGGCATTATAAGGTGCATTCAATCCCCTGATTCTTATAACTGGAAAGGAACATAAAATGTATCGAGTCCAGCCCCTCATTTAAAGGGGAAGTTGAGGGGGTCCAAAGACAGTGGGAAACTTGCCCAAAGTCATAGAGCAGGGCCCCTGAGGCCCCCTGAGGCCATTTATCCGCCCCCGCCGCACTTTCAGAAGGGGCACCTCTTTCATTGGTGGTCAGTGAGAAGAGCACAGGATGCATCCGCACCCATAGTTCCCATTGAAATACTGGCCAGTTTGTTGATTTAAATTGACTTGTTCTTTATTTTAAATATTGTGTTTGTTCCCGTTTTGTTTTGTTTTTACTTTAAAATAAGTTATGTGCAGTGTGCATAGGGATTTGTTCATAGTTCTTTTTATAGTCCGGCCCTCCAACAATCTGAGGGACAGTGAACTGGCCTCCTGTGTAAAAAGTTTGGGGACGCCTGTCATACAGCAATGGGATAGCAGATCCATGTTTCCTGACTACCAGGCCAGTGTTCCCCACCACACAGGACCGCCTCCTGGGATTTGGGGGGCTAGGCAGAGAACTCACCCTGCGCAGTGGTCTATGCTGTGGCTGACAACAGCACAGCACAACAGGCAGAAGCTCGGGGCTAGCGGTAGACAGATACGAGTACGAACCCCAGCCCTACCATTTACTTGCCACGTGAGCCGGAGCGAGTAGCGTTACCTCTCCAAGAATGAATTTGCCATTTTTAAAATGGGTTTGGGATAATACCCACTTCAAAGAGTAGTTGTGCTAATTAAATGGGATAATGTGTCTAAATTGGTTACAGAATGTCTGGCAAGTAAGTAACTGTTTGACAAATGTTTGTTAAAGAAAAGAATAATAAAAAAGGCAAGGGATAGGTGGTGGGGTGCTCGGGTCTGGTCATGAGAGCGAGCGTGGCCCATTCGCTCGAGGTCTGCAGAAATCAGACAGCGGGCCTGACAGAAGCTGAGTCTCTTTTCTGTTTTCTTCTGTGTTCGGTTTTGATTGAGCCCCGGGCTTTGGCTCAGACAAAGCTCCTGTAGTCTGAGGCATGAGGCCTGGGAAGCCAAAGGAGAGAGGGGAACAGGCTGCATGGGATGAAAGCCTGAGACTGGGGTGAAGCCAAAGCAAACTGTGCAGGACAAATGGAGCGGTAGAGGCCAACACGCATTTTGCAAAAACTGTTTGCACAGCTGGAGTCAGGCTCTGGAGGGCAAAGAACCCCCCTCTGCTGGTCCTTGGGAACTTCACCTTGGGCCCCCCAAGGCCAAGACCCCGGGAACCCAGGCGCCTACTGGTCTATGCGGCCTGGTATCCTAGTTACTGTTCCTGTGCGCATCCTTCCCCTCGAGGGTGTGGTTCCGTGAGGGCAGGACCCGGGCCTGCTGAGGCCTGGTTCTCCCTGGCTCTCAGGGGAGGCACTCCCATGCTGGAGAGGAAGAAAGACCCTGGACAGAGCAAGGTAGCACAGTGCACTCAGAGCTTTGATGAAGACACAGAGTAGGAAGCAACAAATTTAGCCCAGGCAGGTAGGTCAAGGGGTAACTCCTGGAAAGGAAGACATGAGGGAAAACGAGCCTCCCTTCCTGAGCCTTAGTAATGATGAAGGCAGGCAGAGGTCCTGCAAAATCAGTGCAAGAGAGAAAAATTTTTCAAAAGGAGTTCAAGAAGATGGCAGGCTATTCCAGACACAGGGAAAAGAGGATGCAAAGGCACAGAAGCATTAGCAAGCATGATGCATTCATGGAGGCTGCATATCACGACTGAACAGGGGTGGAGGGAGCCTTTGGCTGCAGGAGCCAGGGGAGCTGGAGAGATAGGCAGGACCTGCTGGGCCAAACAGAAGAGTCCAGGTAATGGGACCAGGACAAGAAGCTTGATAACTATGTGTGTGCCACATGGAAGGGTGAACACTCGAATAAATGAACAGGTAAAGTGTAAAATCCTCTGGGTGGCACAGAGGACCTTTGTCACTTCTACTGGCCCTGGCTCACTTCTCTACCCCATCCTGTGCTATGTCTCAGTCACATTAGACAGTTCTCCAAATGCACCATGCTCTCGCTGACCCCTTTGCACTTGCTGCTTGCTCTCCCTGCATGGAATGTCTGGCCTGCCTGCCCGCTTCTGCCTGGCTCAGGCCTGTTCTCCCTTCAGGATGAAGTGTGGGTATCACCCCCTTTGCCAAGTCTTCCCTGCCACCCTATTACCACCACCTGGATAGGGATAGGTGCTTCCCTTTGGTGCCCTCACCCCTATCCCATAGCCAATGCTCAATTATTAGTTTTGGAATTCATGGTTTTCTATCTTATTTAACAAACACTAAAATACAGCTTACATGCTAGGCACTCTCCCAAGCGCATTACTAAATAATAAGTTCTTTAATCCTCCTAACAGCCAATAAGATAGGTACTAGTATTACCACCACTTGGCATATGGGAAAACAGTGCCTGCTTATGATCACTTAGCAATAAAGATTTTGAGAGGGAGGGTAGGGAAGTCCTTCTGTGGCCCTGCTCCATGGGCAATGCCCCTACCAAGGGTGATGTTGAGGTGCCCAGAAATAGCTCCAGCCTACGGAGAGAAATCTCAATGTGTGGACTCCATCACATCAGGGGCAGGACCAGGGAAGCGTCCTAGAAAGAGTCCCAAATGAATACCTACTTTTTTTCAATAGACACATGAAGGACACTATACAAAGATGAGAAAAGAGGCCTTGGCCCATGGTAACACCACCTCCAGGCAGGAGGCCGAGTGGCCCACCTCTTCCCGGGCAGACCTGGCATGCAGCCATACTCACTGTGGAGCAGCAGAATCCGGTCCTGGGCATCAATCGACAGCTTCAGCTGACCTAAGGAAATAACAGTAGAAACAACGCCGCCTCATCTCCTTGCAGGGTGCAAAGTGGAGTGACAGTGAGAGAAATGGGATCTTGTTCATGTGAAGCGATTCAAAGACTCACACAGTCTCTGGTTTGGAAGGGAGCTCAGAAGCCACCTGGTGCAGCCTCCTTACCACATGAGGAGTCCCTTCTGCAATACCTCCAACAGTGGTTCTCCAGCCTAGACTTATACCCCTCTGTGGATGAGGAGCTAATTACTTTACAAGGCAGCCCAAAACAAGGCAGTAGGTCATTACTCTGACCGGTTGGCTCACTTGGTTAGAGCATCATCCCGAGATGTGGGTTCCATCCCTGGTCAGGATACATACAAGAACAGATAGATGTTTCTGTTTCTCATTCTCCCTTCCTCTCTCTCTAAAGTCAATAAATAAAATTTTAAAAAATACTAAGTCATTCTCACAGACACCCAATGACCCTTCAGCATGGACAGAAGAGAGGGAGGACCACACTCCTCTTTCTCAATGACATGTTGAAAAACCTTCTCTTAGTCCAATAGACTATTTCTGGAACCTCAAGAAAGAAGCTACTGAACTCACTTCACCCAGTGGACATGCATTGGGGAGGCAGGGCCTCCCAGCCTGCAGCAACCCTACACATCAAACAGAAAGCCCCTGCATCTGCTCCATCCATGAAAACTCTGTCTGACAGTCATCTGCTTCGGCTTGATCACCACCTCCAGGGATGAGGAGCTCCCTTCCTAAAATGGGAGCCCTTCTACTTTTGAGATAGCTCTGATTGTTCAATGCTCCACCTTTATTGAGCCAAAAGTAACTTCCTTTGACTGGACTTCATTCTTCATTGTGGGGTCCCTCCTCTAGACCAAAGTTTAAAGTCCTTCCACCATTCCGATGGCACAGTGAGACACCCCTCACCATTCTACTGTTCATCTCTGGACATGTCCCATGGAACTGGGATGGTGACTGGCATTTGTGCTTTCCTTCAGGATAAAGTGTGGGTATGACCCCCTTTGCTGGTCAAAGGAAAGCAAGGCAGGGTTTGGAGAACAGAAAGGAGGGAAGCTCTGTGTCTCATAATTCTGCAGCAGCCCACCAACGACTGTGACCTAACAACCACTTGCTCAGTGCTCTTTGGAGTGTTTAAGTTACAAGCCCAAGCAGTCCAGACTCCAACAAACCCTGGTTTGTATCTCTACCCATCAGAAATCCCTGCTGCTCCCCTGCCCAGGACACTGATCTCAGAAGCCCAAGAGGCCTGTTCTAGTTCCAGGCCCGACTAATCTCCTCTTTCAGAGCCACAATGTCCACGGCTGTGAGGTGGAACTAATTACAGGGGTTATCGCACTCTCTGAGCTGTGTGGGGATCAGATAACGCTGGCGGGAGAGGAGGTCTTTGGATGAAAGGCGCCAGGAGAATCCATGGTATCATTAGCTCAAGGGCTGCGCAATCACCACTCCAGGACTCCCTAAGCTGAGAAACCTCCTATGAAAACTGCCTGATCCAGAGTGGGGTGGGAAAGAGAGGTTAGAACCTGACAAACAGTACCAAGCAGTCACTGATTGGATATCAGCAACTCAAAGTCACCTATGTTTAGCATAAAACATCTTTTTTGAAACTGTAACCAGTGCAAAGCCAGCTCTAGCCCAAACACATTTGACTCTCAAAAGCCATGAGAACCACTGTCATGATAACAACCATCATCTACTAATTAGGATCGAGAACTTGCCCAAAACAAGTGGTCACTAATTCCATTTGACAAACATTTGCCAGGCACCTACATGAAGCCCTGAGTGAGGACGGGCAGATGTGAACAGCCTGGTGCCTCCCCTTAGGGAGCTCACAGCGCAGGGGCTGGGACGGGGGTATGCACAAGGCCACGGGAGGAACTGGAGAGGAGGATGGGCCTGAGGTGAGGACCGACCCAGAAGTCAGGTGAGTCTGCATCTCTCCACGCAGGTACACTCCTGGACCTGCCAACCACATCTCCTCAGGAAGGGCCAGGGTGCTCTACACCGTTACAGCACAGAAACCACATTCAGCAGACCACGCTCCCGGCCCCAGTACACAACACATGACACACCTTAGCCCAGCCCATCCTCAGCTCCCTGTTAAGGGCAAGATGAAGAATGAGATCTTTTCCTCAGCCATGGCTGTCCCCTCTGCCCACACCCCTCAGCCCGTTCCATCAAATGTCTGAGGCTCCTGAAGTCATCTTGCCCAACCTCTTCATTTGGTAGCCCGAACAGTCAGGCCCAGTGATGGAAGGTGACCTGCCCTGGGCCCAGAGTGGTCAGCCAGGGTAGGCTGCGCCAGAACTAAAGACTAGAACTCCGCCCTGGCTGCAGCACTGTTTCCTGTGCAGAGTGAGTCTTCTAGAACACCCGCAGCCCTCTAACGTGCCCCTCTGCGTCTGCCAATGCAACCCTGGGTTTCAGGAGCAGAGAGAGCCATCAGGCATGGGACAACGTGCCACAGCTTTACTTGAGAAGCCAAGGGAAAGCCAAAGAGGGGACAGGCTCCAGTAAATGTCCTAACGTCTAGAAAAATGCATCTCTAGGAGAAGGAGCTAACCGAGGGTCTCACAAGCACCCCAAATCTCCAGTGCTGGCAATATTCCCACGTTCTCCCCGGGCTCGGGCAGTGGCCTAGGAGAGTACCCAGGAGTGTTCACACGAAAAGGCCTGAAGGGTCCTGGGAAAGGCATGTCCCCAATTCCCATGGGGCTGCAGTTGGGCACCAACTCTGTCTGAAAAGGGTGGTGATAGAGGGTGCCCAGAGAGGCTGCAGGAGCGCACCAGGGAGCTGGGGCCCAGAGGACAAGAAAGAACATGCAGGAACCCCATACAGCAGGAAAAATAGTGGATGAGTGTGAACTTCAGAAAGCACAGAGAAAGCAATGACCCCCAATTCTGCTGGGCACAGGACTCAGCACTGAGAGAAAGGCAATGGAAGTCAGCTAAAGAAATCAGTCTGGCAGACCTCTTTCACAGCAGAGGGCCACAGGAAGATGAATTCTGACTCTCAGGACACAGTCATACCCAGATAACAAAGCAAGAAGGCAAGGGGCTGCACACCATTACTGGAGTCAGGGGTCAGCAGGCATGTCCTAGAGCAGTGGGAGTCAACCTGGTCCCTGCCGCCCACTAGTGGGCGTTCCAGCTTTCATGGTGGGTGGTACAGAGCAACCAAAGTATAAATAAAAAGATAGATTTAACTATAGTAAGTTGTTTTATAAAGATTTATTCTGCCAAACTTAGCGAAAATCCGACATAAAGTATTCGGTAAGTAATTATTATTATATGCTTTAACTTGCTGTAACTCTGCTTTATAAATTTTATAAAGTAAAGTTACTTCCTTACTTTATAAATCACCATTACTGTGGAACCGGTGGGCGGTTAGAAAATGTTACTACTAACAGAGATACAAAAGTGGGCGGTAGGTATAAAAAGGTTGACTACCCCTGTCCTAGAGGGAGCCCATGCCATCCCTGGGTGTGCAGGGATACATTTATGAGGGACTTGAATAGCTAGCATACAGTCATCTCAAAACCCAATTCCCATTTAAAAACTGTCCTATGTTGCCTGACCAGGCGGTGGCGCAGTGGATAGAGCATCGGACTGGGATGCGGAAGACCCAGGTTCAAGACCCCAAGGTTGCCAACTTGAGTGTGGGCTCATCTGGCTTGAGCAAAAAGCTCACCAGCTTGGGTCCAAGGTCGCTGGCTCCAGCAAGGGGTTACTCGGTCTGCTGAAGGCCCACAGTCAAGGCACATATGAGAAAGCAATCAATGAACAACTAAGGTGTCGCAACGAAAAACTGATGATTGATGCTTCTCATCTCTCTCCATTCCTGTCTCTTTGTCCCTATCTATCCCTCTCTCTGACTCACTTTCTGTCCCTGTAAAAATAAATAAATAAATTAAATAAATTAAATAAATTAAAACTGTCCTATGTTGAAAGCCACAGGGGGATGATTTCAGGACAAACGCACGAAGGAAGTGCCTAGCCAGGCACTAACACTCACGATTTTCCCTCTATTTGTGGAGACAAGTCTACACCTCAAACTGTGTGTGCAGGAGGGAGCAAAGGAGCCTTGCCCACTGCCGGCACCCCCTCTCTCTGTGGTCCCCAGCTGCCTCACCCCAACAGCAGCCTGATTAAGGCTCAGAGAGGCTTATACACATTTATTGATTTCACTTTCTGCCCTCTAAGGGAGAAACAGTAGGTAGCCTGCAGCGGTGACGGGAAACTGGGAGCTACATGGCTTGGGGGATGCAGCCCTGGACAGAGTTAACTGTTTGTAATTTCTGAAGAGGGAGAATTGAGTTCCATTCAGAGAAGCAGTCCTGGTGTTTGATGGTGCCAACTGGCAGAAGGAGACCTGAGGAGCAAAAGTGAGCAGGGGCTGCTGTGATGGGTCAGTTCAACCACTTTCTTCTGACTCTCTGCTTCTTGTGAAACCTGGTATTACTGTGGTTTCCCAGGCTGTTTTTCCTTTCAGGAAGAGGTTGCTCTGGCCAGCGGAAGTCAGCTAACATCTTGACTGCCATATGAAGGGGACTTATATTTCTGGGATGACAGACCCACCGAGGAAACCTAGAAAAACTAGACAAAATATTTAAAAACAACTCTTGAAGATGTAACAAGATAGGGAGGAGTTACCAAGAAAGATCTCAGGGAACGGCAATCTGTGGAATTAAGTTTAATGATTTCCTGAGCTAATTTTCTCTTGAAAGTGCTTTTCAGATTCCAGAGAGGTGACTGAAAGGCTGAGAAGCTGAGCAGTTTCTCTCTGCCTCTTGGGACAGGAGTTGAAGATTAGGGCCTGCCCAAAGGTGAGCACCTCTGAACCCCTTTGGATTGGAACCCTAAAGGGTTGCTCCTTAGGAATAGTATTAACCAGGATGAGACACAGTTCCTCAAGGGACTGCAGTTCAACTTCAAACAATCTCAATCCCTAACATTCAGTTAAGATTATGCCACATTGCTAGTGACCTAACGAAGTAAATAAAAATGTTTTTGAAGGAAGATATCACCTCCGGTCTGCATTAAGAAGAAAATAACAACTCTGTGCCTAACATTTGTAACAGACACAGCACACCTAAAACGCAAAGCAAAAGAAAGATTAAAAGAAAGAGGATGAAAGAAGATCTGCCAAGCAATTATGAACCAAAAGAAGGCTGGGTGGCTAGGTTAATGTCAGTAAAAGTAGAATTTGTCTCCACTAGAATTAAAAAGCCAGATTTCATATTAATAAAGGAAGACTATGTTATAATAAAAGCCTCAATCTAACAGAAGATAATAATTCTAAATTTGTGTGTTCTTAATCCTTCTTCAAAATATATAAAGGAAAAACTGACAGAACTATAATGAAAAATAGACAAATGTATGATCATAGTAGACATTTTTACATGCCTCTCTCTATAGATGATAGAACAACTGAGGGGAAATCAGAAGGAGATAGAATATTGAAACAACATAATTAGCAAACTTGACTTAAACCTGACATCTACAAAGTACCTTATACCCAACCACCACAGATCTTTTCAAGGAGACACAAAACATTATAAAAACTGACTATGTGCTGAGCCATCAAAGGACTAAAAGGATGCAAAAAATGTTCTGTGAGCAAAATGTAAGATAAAGATAAAAAGATTACTAGAAAATCCCCAATGTTTTGAAATGAAGAAATATACTTCTTGCCTGACCTGGCAGTCGCACAGTAGAGTGCTGGCCTGGGATGCTGAGGACCCAGGTTCGAAACCCAGAGGTCACCAGCTTGAGCACAGGCTCATCCAGCTTGAGCGCGGGCACATCTGGCTTGAGTGAGGTGTCACTGGCTTGAGCATGGGATCATAGACACAACCCCATGGTCACTGGCCTGAGCCCAAAGGCCACTGGCTTGAGCAAGAGGTCACTCGCTCTGCTATAGCCTCCCACCCCCAGTCAAGGCACATATGAGAAAGCAATCAACGAATAACTAAGATGCTGCAACGAAGAATTGATGCTTCTCATCTCTCTCCCTTCCTGTCTGTCCCTGTCCGTAACTATCTCTCTCACTAAAAAAAAAGAAATGTACTTCTAAATAACCCATGGTTTCAAGAAGAAATGACTGAAAATTGAAAAATGTTTTGAACTCAATGATAAAAAGAAAATCTACATGTCATCAAATATGACACTTCTGGATAAGGGACCTGTATCTAAAATATATAAAGAACCCTTAAAGCCTGACCATGCGGTGGCGCAGTGGATAGAGCGTCAGACTGGGATGTGGAAGACCCAGGTTCGAGACCCCAAACTCGCCAGCTTGAGCGCGGGCCCATCTGGCTTGAGCAAAAGCTCGCCAGCTTGGACCCAAGGTCGCTGGTTCCAACAAGGGGTTACTCGGTCTGCTGAAGGCCCGCAGTCAAGGCACATGTGAGAAAGCAATCAATGAACAACTAAGGTGTCGCACCGGAAAACTGATGCTTCTCACCTCTCTCCTTTCCTGTCTGTCTGTCCCTATCTATCCCTCTCTCTGACTCTCTCTCTGTCCCTGTAAAAATAAAGTAAAATAAAGAACCCTTAAAATTCGACAATAAGAAGACAACTAGCCCAATTTATGTTTGTGCTATTTTTCATATGTGCCTTGACCAGGGGACTCCAGCTGAGCCAGTGACCCCTTGCTCAAGCCAGCAACCTTGGGTTTCAAGCCTACAACCTTTGAATCTGAATACATTTTTCTTCAAAGTAGATATACAAATAGCCCATAAGCACATAAAAAGCTGTTCAATATTACTGAGCATCAGGGAAATGCAAATCAAAACCACAAGGAGATATCACTTCACACCCACAGGAGGTTAGAATCAAAGTCAGATAATAGCAAGTGATGGTGAGACTGGAAAAATCAAAACCCTGCTGATGAGAGTGAAAAGAACTCCCATAAAATGGTGCATTCATTTTGGAAAAGAATTTGCCAGTTCCTCAAGCAGTAAACCTAGAGTTTCTGTTTAACCTAGCAATTCCACTCCTGGGTATATACCCAAGAGAATTTAAAACATTTGTCCAGGCCATGGCCGGTTGGTTCAGTGGTAGAGAATCGGTCTGGTGTGTAGAAGTCCTGGGTTCAATTCCCAGCCAGGGCACACAGGAGACGCGCCCATCTGCTTCTCCACCCTTCCCCTTCCCCTTCTCCTTTCTCTCTTTCTCTCTTTCTCTCTCTTCCCCCCCCCCCCCACAGCCAAGGCTCCATTGGAACAAAGTTGGCCCGGACGCTGAGGATGGCTCCATGGCCTCCACCTCAGGCGCTAGAATGGCTCTGGTTGCAACAGAGCAGCAGCCCCAAATGGGCAGAGCATCGCCCCCTAGTGGGTTTGCTGGGTGGATCCCAGTTGGGCGCATGTGGGAGTCTGTCTCTCTGCCTCCCCGCTTCTCACTTCAGAAAAATACAACAGAAAAGAAAAAGAAACATTTGTCCACACAAAATCTTGCACATGAATGTTCATAGCAGAGCAATATTCATAATTGCCCAAAGACAGAAACAATCCAAATGTCCATCAACTAATGAATAAACAAAATGTGGTCTATCCATACAATGGAATAGTATTTAGCCATAAAAAATGAATGAAATGTTGGGTGACGGGTATGCAACACAATTGAATGATAAGATAATCTGGAGATGTTTTCATTGTACATATGTACCCTGATTTATTGGTGTTACCCCATTAAAATTAATAATAAAAAAATGAATGAAATGCTGATACACGCTACAATATGAGTGAACCCTGAAAACACTGTGCTGAGTAAAAGAAGCCAGTCACAAGAAAACCACATGTGATTCCATTTATACAAAATGTCCAGATAGGCACATTTATATAGAGAGAATGTAGATTAATGATTGCTGAGGAATGGCTGAGAGTAGGGGTGGGGACTGGAAATTAGGGGTAATGAGCTAAAGAGTACAATGTTTCTTTTTGAATTGTGATCAAAATGTTCTAAACTTGATTGTGGTAATGGTTACACAACTCTATGAATACACCAAAAACCATTAATTGTACACTTTAAATGAGTTACTTATATGTATGTAAGTCATATCTCAATAAAGCTATTGAAGTTATTTTTAAAACATGTTAGCAAATATACTAATAAAGTTAAAAGATATTATCCTGAACAAAAAACAAACTTATGTATGCCTATAATGACTTCTTCAAATTACATTATTTCTCATAAAAAATCCCTATGGAGTATATCTGTCCTAGCCCCAGGTTACATACTGTCCCTGCTCCCTGACACCAGGTGGCCTCCTTCAAAGGCAGTGTACAGCCAGTCACTGTTACTTGAACATGCCCCTTACTGCGGGACAAGGATTTGTACTCAAGCGCATGCACACACAATATATATAAACCACAACTTATACCATTCAGTACTCTCTCTGAAAAGGATTCTGGTCAGAACACTTTGTCTCTACAGTCCCAGAGATGCTGGAGATTTAGCTCCCTTTCAATGCTTGCACTCAGAAACTACCAGCGAGGAAGCACCCTCGTCTGTTTCTTCCAGGGCACAGCCCATTGCTGGAGTCCAGAGGCTACCTGCCATGCTGGATAAAGGCCAGTGAACTGAGGAAAACTGAGCAAAGACATTCCTGTTAAGAAAGTCCACGCTGACAACCGAAACAGACTCTGAATCCATACCTCCCAAACCTGCCTGATCACCAAAATACCTCTTTGGCTTCTTAAAATGATAGATGCTCAGGCCCTGCCCTAGGAATCTGTGGGTTGTGTTTTTTTTTAACAGGCTCCCCCCAGTGCTTTTGATAATTGGCCATGTTAGTAACCACTGATATGAATCTCCATTCAGGAGCAGACATCAAAGATCACTCGATATATGAAGAAAGTCAGCAGCCTGGAAAAGGGGCAGCTTTTGTCAGGGAAACAGAATTCAGGAAACAGGAGAGAATGTTCTCAGTGTTCATCACTGTCCTTGGAGAGAAGATTGTATACACGAGCAGGAGGCTTCCCAGCCACCAGGTTCCTGCCTGCTCACTACACACTCAGGTCAGTCACTGGTTCAAGCAGCCACTTTCCTGTTACCCACTGGACCCAGCCCTGAAGCCATGGCAGAACAGCACAACGTTCCCTGCTGGGCTAGACCCTCCCCAACTGCCTAGATCTGGCTGGAAGATTAATTCAATAGAAGCATGTGGACTGATGCAAGTAAATAGTCACAGCATACCAGTAAGGAAAAGAAATGAGTTGCAAAACTGTACTTATAATATGACCTCAATTTCATTAAGATTAGACACAATAGTTCCCCATATATACACACAGAAATAAATCTGGAAGGATATAACCCAAAATGTTAACAATGGTCTTTTCTGGAGCGTCAGATTACAGACGATTCTTTTCACTAAGTTTTCAATAACGAATACATCTTACCATGATAATACAGAAGAAAAAGCAGTGAAACAGAGTTTTACTTTTTAATCAGGGCACAGCTAAGGTAACAGGGCCTCAAAGCTCTCTAACATACTTTCCTGACCCCTCCAGCCCCACCAACTAGATCATCCTGGACACTTCCCTTGTGTGGTACTGTCCCACATCCCAGGAGGGTTAACAGGAATTGCCTCTAAGTATTGCAAGGACTGAATGAGATAATGCAGCTAAAGTACTTGACACAAGGCATGGCACGTGGTAAGTGCTCAACAAACGGTGGTTAGTTACTCTCATTATCCTCCACCAACTGGACCAGTGAAGTCCAGGATGCCAGACCACAGGCCCTTTCTGGGGACCAAGACACTGCTTTTCCACCACTTCCTCTGCCCCTAGAGAAAGAGACGGGTTGTGAAGAACCAAGTGTGCAGACAGAGATAGCCTGAGAGTAGGAGGGCCAGACCCCAGGAAGGGCCTGATTCCTAGGTGCTCTGACTTTGAATTCTGAGCGAAGTCCAGCCATGTTGTAGTAACTGACCCAGCCTTCATAAAGAAAATTGTATAAGAGTTCAAAAACATTATGCTGAACAGGTTGTCTCAGGAGGCTTGAGCTCAGGCATGCTTGACTCTGCCACTGGCTCACAGGGAGACTTTCCTCTCTCTGGAAATGTAACCCCCTCTCCACAGGGAGTTGCAGAGCCAGTGAGGAAGCCAATGAGGAGCTGCAAAGGGCTGTATTCTGGGACAAGGCTGTTATATTTACTACAGCTACTTGGAAGTCTGGGCTTGTCCAGGCTGTAAAGCTGCTGCTGCCAGCTGTTATTGTGGGGTGAGGGGGGCTTGGGAACAGGAGCCTACTACCCATTTCTTTCCACCTCAAGTCCCCAGTACCACCCTGTGGCCCTACTGAGAGCCTGGTCACTGCTGGAGGTGAGACTTCTCCCATCTCTGCCGTGGGTCAGATGTCCACTACGGTAGTCACATTGTAGCTTCCAAGAGAGCCCACAAGGAGCCAGGCCACCTGGGCTGACCCCACAACTCCCTCCCGTGTCCCTGCACCAAAAGCAAGAAGACCCAAGAGATGTAGTAACAAGGCCTTGATTAAACCCTGAGCTGCTTGCTAATGGGAAACTCAGCGGTGACAAGCTGGGTCTCAGAAAGATTAACTGGGGCATGATTATTCCGGCCAAGTGAGGCAGAACCAAAGGCACTTGGCACCAGTGGCCAGGCAGCAGGTGCTGCCTAGCGGCTTGCTTGCTCCGCCCGAGTCTGTGCCTGAGCTCCTCATGGCCAACCAAAGGAAGGGGTCAGAAAAAGTGCCCCAAACGGAAGGATTGCCTGCTCCTAGCCTTACCTATCACTATGGGGGTGCTCTTTCAGGGCGCTGAGAGCCAGGTGCAGCAGCAGGCACTTACCAAAGGTTGTGAGGTAGAAGGACAGGCCCGGGTGGGAACGCCGGCTCCCGAGGGAGACGCGGTGCAGGGAGTGCTCCATGGCCGCCCCGCTCTGGGCAAAGCCTGTAACCCGAGGAGTCTGTGTTGCTCCACCGTAACCGAGGCAGCAGGTTCATACACACACACCCCCACCCCCCCACCCCCCGCTGGTGTCTCGGCGGCAGGAGCGGGAGGCCCGGCTGAAGCGAGCGTTTGAACGGGCGGGCGCGCCAGGCCCTGATTGGCCCGCGCCCGTTTGAATGGGGAGCTTTCCACCTGACCAAGCAGACACGGGCCAGTGGCGACAAGTTGCTGACTCCCCAACTGTGCGAGCAGCCAGCTGCGGCCTGGATGGCATTCCTCCCCAGGAGTTCGCGGGACGGTGGCCACACCAGGGCTCCTGGCTCCAGCACCGCTGAAGGCTGGAAGTGCCATCCCCAGAAGGGGCCTGGCCCCTGGGCTGCCCACTCCGCCATGCTTGACCTGCTGGGCCAGTTCCCCCAGGACAGTAATTAACCTGGTTTATAACATGCTTTGAAGCTTAGACCTGTAATCACCAGACCTGAGCAAGGGCAAAGGAGCACCCTCCTTGCCCAGGGGGCTTTGAAAAATTGTTCTCACACTTGGATCCTCCACCCCCCAGCAGGCTGCAGCCCATCCCTAGCCCTGCCCTCTCCCTCTCCCTCCTGAGCCTCTTGAATGAGAACAACCTGGCACAGGTCCAGACTGGAGCAGCATGCTCCAGCCGGCCTTATGGTCCCCCCCATCCCCCACCAGCAGCCTGGTGCCCGGGGACAAGAAGACAGGCTCCCAGCATCTGAGGGGACAGAAACACAGTGTGCCGAGGGGGTAGATGCTTTCAGTCCCCAGAGACTGGTGCAGGGAGGCAGAGCTGGAAGGAAGGTCAGCCTCTGTGCTGCTTTGTGGGCAAACATTCATGCACTGCCTCCTGGGAGCAGTTTCACACCAAGGCATCAGCTCTGCAGATCTCTGACTGTTGCTGCTGTGGGAAGGAAAGCTGCTGGTCTTGTGTACGTCTAAAAATGGGAAAGTCAGAAGCTGCCAAATGGATGTTTGTGGCTCAGTGATCCACTCAAGACAGCGTTGGGGGATGTAGAGAGAAAATGGGGAGAAAAGTTATATATATTGAGTACCAGGTACCAGGGGCTGAGCTGGGCAATTTGCACTCACCACCTCATTTAACGCTAGGAAGCATTAGCCCCAACTTATCAGGGGTCAATCTGAGCCTCAGGCAGAAGAAGTGGGGGAATTGTCCAAGGTTGGCAGAGCTGAAATTTGAACCCAGGCCAGTCTGCCCCAAAGACCATCCTCTTCTGTTCTTCCTTGGTTTCTGTACCTGCCCCATGACCAACAGCGAGTGGAGGTAGCACACCTGCCTTCCTGATACAGGTAAGGAAACTGGACGCCACGGGGCCAGCTGGCCACCAGCAGGGAGCAGAAACTGGAAAAGGAACCCTAATCGACAAACTAGTGATCGAGTGCAAGTGAATCACATAAAAACCAGTGGATTGTTTGAATCCTGGCTCTGATCTTTCCACCAGCCCCACACCATGAGCACTGCCCTTAGCAGGGGCAAGCCAACTCCCCTGGCCCCAACCCAGTGGCAGATGGACTTGCCTGCACCTTGGACTTGTGTGCCTGATCTTCCTCCTAGCTGGGGAAGTGTGAGTCCAAGCATCCTTGCTGTGCAAAGAGGTATCCTGGCTCTGCCACTCCATCCAGCCAGAGAAAATGGACATCCTCAGGCTCAAACCACAGGATTCAGACAGGACACTGGGGCTGGAGGTGCTGTAGACCTGTAGGAGCAAGGTGGGAGCATGGTTAGGCATGGCCTGAGTATGATCCCTAAGAGGGGATGTTCTCTCCTGGTATAAATTAGGAGGTCTGAAGAGAAAGAGAGTGGCATGCCCAAGGTGAGAGTGACTCATCCACAGCTCTGCCAGGAACCACTGCAGAGCCCACATCAGGAAAACCACCTTGGACTCAAGAAGCTGGGAGCCTCCTGCAGATACACCCTCAGGAGGGCGGGACCCAGCAGGAGAGACCCAGAGTAGGCAGAGTTGCACCATCTGTATATACCCTAGGGGAGCAAAGACTGAGGACAACACTGGGCACTTCTCCCCATTCAGGACAAAGGTCCCCTTGCCTTGCAAGTTCCTTCCTGATTCCTTTTGCCCCATGCAGCAACTAACCTATTTAGTTGGAAGACCCAAATGCCACTCTGATTCTGACCTGACCTCTGTGGTGGCACCATCTTCACCACATTTACCACCAACAGTAAAGCCCCTAATTTAGTAGAGCGCTGAAAGCTTCCTTCTCTTAAAGGGGTCAGTCACTGTTTTCGTAGGGCAAAAGTGAGTGGGAGCCTGGATAGTGCCATGGCAGGAGAGACTGGTCCTGTTAACTCATACTACTCTCCACAGAGCACATCAGAAAGGGTCATGGCTATGGCCCTGCTTTCCCCAAGAAGTCAGGGGAGCTTAAGAGCCAAGCTTGGCTTTCTGACATACCCTGAGCACTCACTCTAGCACCCCCTGATTAAGGGCCTCAATGTCTTTTACACCTCACACACCCCACACACATACATAAACATACTACACACACAATACAGACACACACTGTACAAATACTGCACAGAAACAGACACATACCATAACACTTTCCATATACAATCACAAATACATCATATATGCGCACACACCTTATACATAAACACACCACATACACACAAATAAACATACTACATACATACCTCATATACATATAAACCTATACTATGCACCATATGTGTATCTATGCACATATACAAGCACATAGACACACAGCACGCAAACACAAAAAACACTTAAATATACTACATACATCAGGGGTCCCCAAACTTTTTACACAGGGGGCCAGTTCACTGTCCCTCAGACCGCTGGAGGGCTGCCACATACAGTACTCCATACACTGACCACCAATGAAAGAGATGCCCCTTCTGGAAGTGCGGAGGGGACTGGATAAATGGCCTCAGGGGGTCGTAATTTGGCCCAAGGGCCATAGTTTGGGGACCTCTGACATACATATACCACATTCACACACAAAGATTGATCATAGGCACTTTTTTTTTTTAAGACTGAATCTTTACCTAAAATAATAGAGACTACCTGGGTTTGGAGGGAAAAGACAAATGGGTTTTATTTGGGTGCATTTTCACCTTAGCTTTTAAAGAATCTTAGTGCTGTTAAGATATCATCTGGCCCAATAGCCAAACAAATTTTGAAAAATAATAAAGGTGACTAGGACTACCAGATGTTAAATACTATTATAATAATAGAGTACCAGATAGTAGACAAACAGATCAATGGGACAGAATAGAAACTTCAGGGAAGAAAATGACTATCTTTAGAAAATAAGAAGGTTTTCAAAAATTTTTTAACTGAAGATTTATTTCTAAAAGTTGGAAAAGGAACAAATTAATTCAAATAAAAATCTTAAAAGGAAATAATAGAGCCTGACTAGGTGGTGGCTCAGTGGATAGAGCATCAAACTGGGACCCAGAGGACACAGGTTCGAAACCCCGAGGTCACCAGCTTGAGTGTGGGCTCATCTGATTTGAGCACAGCTCACCAGCTTGAACCCAAGGTCACTGGCTGGAGCAAGGGGTCACACTGTCAGCTATAGTCGCCGGTCAAGGCACATATGAGAAAGTAATCAATGAACAACTAAGGTGCCGCAATGAAGAATTGATGGATGCTTCTCATCTCTCTCCCTTCCTGTCTGTCTGTCCCTATCTGTCCTTCTCTCTGTCTTTCTGTCTCACTCACACACACACACACACACACAAAAATGGAAATAATAGAGTAGAAGTTGAATTTTTTTTAAATAAACTTCAAAAATAAAACCAAAGCCTAGTTCTTAAAGAATAAAATAGAGTTCTGGCAAAATAAAGAAAACTACAAATAAACAAGTTTAGGAAAGAGAAAGATAGCCAAAATACCAAGGTAATTAGAGAAAACCATGGCAACTTAATTTATAAATTTGAAAATCTGGGAGGTGGGTGGTAATGGAAGATTTTCTAAAAGTATTAATTACTAAAATTGATACAAAAGTTTGATATTTTTAATAGTTTACTAACCAAAGATAAAATACAAAAGGAAATCAAAACACTACCTGACAAAATTACAGAAGATCCATATACTTGTAGAAGCCAATCCTATAAGACCTTCAAGAAACAAATAATGCCAATGTAATTTACACTGTTTCATAACTAGAAAAAAAACTGAAAAAACTGTCAGTGCTAGGTATGTCTAGGCAAAGGCAAAAACCAGATAAGGTTAGCAACAGAAAACTATAGACCAAAGGTCAAAGGTAAAAATAAAAGTAGAAACATGATATTGACCCTGGCCGTTTGGCTCAGCAGTAGAGTGTCAGCCTGGCATATGGATGTCTTGGGTTCAATTCCAGGTCAGAGCACACAGGAGAAGTGACCGTCTGCTTCTCCATCCCTCCCACTCCCCTTTCTCTCTCTCTCTCTTCCTCTCTCTCTTCCTCTCCTGCAGCCATGGCTCAAATGGTTTGAGCACATCAGCCCCAGGGACTGAGGATGGCTCTGTGGAGACCCCACCTCAGGTGCTAAAAATAGCTTAGTTGTGAGCATGGTCCCAGATGGTCACAGCATCGGCCCCAGAGAGGGGTTGCCGGGTGGATCCTGGTCGAAGCACATGCCGGAGTCTGTCTCTCTATTCACCCCAACACCACACTCACTTGGAAAAGAAGAAAAAAAAGAAATTAATGAAATAGAAAACATACACACAGAAGATCTAGTAAAAATATGACAAAATTGGGCCTATATCTTCCCAGTTTTGATACATTTCTTTATTTTTAAAGAAAAGCCAGAAATCTCTAGTTTTTAATCTCCCAAGTTTTAAGTTGGCTATACCATATTTCCCCATGTATAAGACGCACCTTAATTTTGGGACCAAAATTTGAAAAAAGAAATGTATTACATAAAGTTATTGAACTCAGGTTTTATTCATCATATTAAATTCATACAACTCCTCATCAGTGTCAATACTTCTATCCATTAGCTTGTCCTCATCTGTGTCTGATGATGAATCACCATCTTAAAAATGAACACAAAAGCAGCATGAAAAAGCGGGAAATGCAAGTAAAATAACCTACAACTGTTGTATAAGACGCACGCAGTTTTAAGACACCAATTTTTGAAAAGTGGTGCGTGTTATACATGGGGAAATACGGTACATTCAAAAATTTTTTTAAATATGTATGCAAATAACATCTCTGCTTTATACAAGTTTGAAATCTCTGCTAGATCAAATCTGACTTATGAATATGAACACAAACATTCTAAATAAAATATTAGCATATAACTAGCAGTATATTTTTGATTAAGTGGTATTTATTCCAAGAATGCACAGATAGTTCAAATTTCATGAACAAATTAGTACAGAGGTTGGCGAACTATGCCTATAGGCCAAATCTGGCCCACCACCTATTTTGTGCAGCAAATGAGCTAAGAATGGGTTTCATCTTTTTAAATGGTTGGAAAAATCAAAAATATGAAAAACTTTCCTACAGTATAAAAACAGTTATGATTTTTTACATTGAAAGATGAATTTAAAATGTTTATGAAACCTCAGAGACAGACAACAGTATGGGGATCACAAGAGGGAAAGGGGGTGAGGGGAGGTAGAAGAGGGTAAAGGGGGATAAATGGTGACAGAAGGAGGCTAGACTTTGGGTGGTAAACACACAATACAATATACAGATGAATTAGAATTGTACGACTGAAACCTATATAATTTTATTAACCAATGTCACCCCAATATATTTAATAAAAATTAAAATAAATAACATTATAAAATATGTGACAAATATATATGTCAAATCTTACAAATCAGTAAGAAAAATATAAATGTACCAAGTGAATAATCATTGCACAAGAGAAGAAAATAATTGACTAATGCATAAATTACTAGTAACCCAAAAAAGAAAAAAGGAAAAAAATCATCTGGTCCTACCATTTGCCTTCAGGAAATTCAAACAGTTGTATTTATAGATGAGGCAACTAAGGTTCAGAATTGTTAAATGAATCCGGTTGCTAGAGTACTATGTGAACAGTGAAGAAATAAGAATCCAGCCAAAGACCCACTACAGAACATCATATTTCACACCAATCCCCTTGCTCAGAGTATTTAGGCTGCAAACTAGGACTAAGACCTCCATGGCTACTGACACATTAAAACACAATTCAGCAAATGTTTGCTAAGCTAAGCATTTATGTTTTGCTGATCCTTATACTGAGCACTGGGGATACAGATGCAAACTAGATGAAGTTTACAATCTAGTTAGACATTGGATGAGTGTTACGGATAGAGGAAACCCGGTAACCTGCGGAAACACAGGTTAACATCTCAGTTAGTCTGGGAGCTAGGCAAACGAGATAATAAAGGAAGTCAGAGAAAACTTCTCAAAGTCTGACCTGAAGGACTATTTAGCCAATCAAAGGAGGTGAAAGAAGGGCTATAGGCAGAAAGAACAAAACATGCAAAGGTCAAAAAATGAGAGAAGTGGCCCTGGCTGGTTTGCTTAGTGGATAGAGCGTTGGCCCAGCGTATGGATGTCCCAGGTTTGATTCCTAGTCAGCGCACACATGAGAAGCAACCATCTGCTTCTCTCCCCTTCCCTCTCCCCCTTCTCTCTCTCTTCCCTTCTGGCAGCCAGTGGCTCGATTGGTTCAGGCGTCAGCTCCAGTGCACTGAGGATAGTTGGTTGATTTGAGCATAGGCTCCAGACAGGGGTTTCCAGGTGAATCCCGGCTGGGGAGCATGCAAGAGTCTATCTCACTATCTCCCCATCTCTCACTTAAAAAAATAAGAAGAAGAAGAAGAAAAAAAAGTAAAATGGTTAGTTTTGAGTAGGTTATGGCTGGCTCTTCATTTCAGAAAGAAAAGAAAGGAAAGGAGAAAGGAAGGAAGGAAGGGAGGAAGGAAGGAAGGAAGGAAGGTAGGAAGGAAGGAAGGAAGGAAGGAAGGAGGGAGGGAGGGAGGGAGGGAGGGAAGAAAGGGGGAGAGAGAGAGAAAGAGAGGGAGGAAGGGAGAGAAAGAAAGAGAGAGAGAGAGAAGAGAAAGAAAGAGGGGAGGGAGGAGAGAGAGAGGAAGGAAGGAAGGAAGCAAGGAAGGAAGGAAGGAAGGAAGGAAGAAAAAATAAGAGAAGCATTGTACATTTGAGGAACTGAACAATGGAAGGCAGTGGCAGAGAACTTAGAGTGTGAAGGAAGAAGTAATATGTAAGAAGGTAAACATCAAACAGGGCTTCATATATTACTGAAAGGAGCTCAGAGTTAATCCTCAAAGCATAGGGCAGCCACCGAAAGATTTTAAACAAGATCCCAAAAGGCTTTCATTTATATTTTAGAAAGATGACTGGCTCCTGACCAGGCGGTGGTGCAGTGGATAGGGCGTCGGACTGGGATGCAGAGGACCCAGGTTCAAGACCCCAAGGTCGCCAGCTTGAGTGCGGGCTCATCTGGCTTGAGCAAAAAGCTCGCCAGCTTGGACCCAAGGTTGCTGGCTCGAGCAAGGGGTTGCTCGGTCTGCTGAAGACCCGCAGTCAAGGCACATATGAGAAAGCAATCAATGAACAACTAAGGAGTCGCAACAAAAAACTGATGATTGATGCTTCTCATTTCTCTCTGTTCCTGTCTGTCTGTCCCTATCTATCCCTCTCTCTTTGTCCCTGAAAAAAGAAAGAAAGAAAGAAAGAAAGAAAGAAAGAAAGAAAGAAAGAAAGAAAGAAAGAAAGAAAGAAAGGTGACTGGCTAATGTGTGAAAAATTGAATTGGGGTGGAGGAAGGGTGGCATGAGGGTTGGAGTCAGAAAGGGCTGTTGGATGATATCTTCTCCAGTAATAAGGGAAAAAGATAATATTGGCCAAATAAGTGCAGTAGCAGTAGGGATGGAAAGAGGTAGAATCAACAGGACTTGCTAATTGATTGGAAGATAAAATGCAGGGAATCCTGGCTTGAGAAATTAAATGTTTAGAAGTGCCCTTTCCAGAAATGCAGAACATGGGAGGAAGGGCTGATTCAGAGGAGACTTGATGAATTCAACTATGAGCCTGCTAAGGCTGAATCATCTATGTACTGTCCAAGTGAAGATGTCAAGTGAACCATTGAATATACTGAACAGAAATTCAGGAAAAATACTGAGGCTGGAAATACAGATTTAGGAATTCCCAGTCAAGCCATGGGCATAGTAGATAAGAGAGCCCAATGAGAATGTTTAATGTGGGAAGGCAGCTCAGGAAAAAGCCAAGAAGAATTTAAACTGAAAACAGTCAGGGGAAGAAAGTCTAGCAAGGGAGAAGGAAGAACAGAGGATGTATTAAGAAACAGATTATAGTCACTGATGTCAAATACTGTTGAGAGGTCAAGTAGGTTAATAACTGAGAAACGTCCATTGGATTTAGCAGCAGGGCAATCACTGTTAACCTTCCATCCCAGAATAAAATGCTGGAAGGCAACAGCTCCACATGAATGAAAATGTACCAAATTCACTCTAAAAGGAAAAATACCCTGGGCTCAAAGCCAGAGAATATTCTTGGATCAGGGTTTTATTTTCTTGTCCTAAATTTAACCAGTTGGAATGCTTTGTTAAGTGGTATTTTATTCACCCTTGAAATGCAGGGATTGCCTGGTAAAAGTATGTCTGCAATTCATCTTCAAGTTAGAACATAGTATCTTTGAGTTAGTCATTCTCTACAGAAGTAGATGCTGGTTGCTGTAAATACCACTGAGCAACTTTCATTTGCCTCAGATGCAGAAAGCTTTGGTAACCTAAATATACAAATACTGTCTAAGTGAACCAAGTAAAACATTCAAGATTTCAAGGGAGCTGAGAGGTGTTCTTTCAAAGTTGAAGAGACAGCCACAGGAATGTGAAATAGTAAGTTGAGTCCTAAGCTAAAAAGCCAAAGACTTGTCAAGAGTCAGAAAAGAAAAGCAGAGTCCTCGACATCTTCTAACATGGCTCAGTGTCCTTGTGGTTATGTTGGAAGCCTTATTAGCCTCTTTCGGAAGCACCCTGTTTCCTGACCTGATAACAAGCAATTTGAATTGGCATAGTCAAAGGCCTCAGAGGCCCACAAAAAGTTTTCCAAACTTAAGGAATAATAGAAACTTCTGCCTCTAGACAAGATGGAGTAGAATTTTGGGACAGGATCTGATCCAAAAAATGGATTTTCCCTCACACCTGAAACAAAAGACTGGACAAAATATATGGAAAGATATTGAACATCAAGCAACAAAGGTCAGTTATCCCTGAAAGACAGAAAACCAACAAGAACCCTATGGTCTCCCTCACTTATTGCCTGAAGAGACTACCTGAGGGCAAGAAGGAACCCAGGCCAACTCCAAGACCCTGAGTTGAGGAGTTCAGGAGGCAGCTAAAATTCACAGGACAGAGTATCAGAGAGGACAGGCCTGCACAAAGAGAGAGCTCCAGAGATCTGCAGAAGGTTTCCCCTCAAATCTTCTGCTAAGTGCTTATGAGTTCATGGGTTTGAGGAAAGTACCCTGAGGCTGGAGAAAGAACCACCCAAAAAGATCAAAAGAAACAATGTTTGAAGCTCCCACAGGACCAGGAATAATTCTCATTTGCATCAGCCAAAGTAGAAAGACTTCCTAATTCATGGGGTAGGTACTCAAAAGGGTTTTGCCTCAATTGTGGGGAATAATTAATTATACCTAGACTAAAGGATGTTCTGGTCCCATCCAAAACAGCTTAAAAGCAAGACCCAAAAGAATTAAAATGTTTATAAGTAAATTAACTGCATCTCAGAACAAGCTCAAGAATATTTATAGGAATACAGAAATATCAAACACCCAACAAAGTAATATCACAATGGCTCGTATTCAATAAAAAGTTACTAGGCCTGTAAAGAAGCAGGAAAGCCACACCCAGATAACTCAGTCGGATAGAGGGTTGTCCCAATACACAGGGCTGTGGATTCAATCCCTGGTCAGGGCACATAGAAGACTCTCTCTGATATAAGAAGCAACCAATGAGGCCCTGGACAGTTGGCTCAGTAGTAGAGCGTTGGCCCGGCGTGTACACATACCGGGTTCAATTCCCAGCCAGGGCATACAGGAGAAGCACCCATCTCCTTCTCCACCCTTCCACCTCTCCTTCCTCTCTTTCTCTCTCTTTCCATCCCACAGCCAAGGCTCCATTGGAGCAAAGTTGGCCTGGACGCTGAGGATGGCTCCATGGCCTCCACCTCAGGCACTAGAATGGCTCTGGTTGCAATGGAGCAACAGCCCAGAAAGGCAGAGCATCACCCCCTAGTGACCATGCTGGGTGGATCCCAGTAAGACGCATGCGGGAGACTGTCTCTCTGCCTCCCTACTTCTCACTTCAGAAAAATATAAAAATATATATAAAAAAAAGAATCAACCAATGAATGTATAAATAAGTAGGAAAACAAACCGATGTCTCTCTCTTTTTCTTTCCCTTCCTCTTTCTCTGAGATAAAAAATTTAATAAACAGGAAAATGTGATCCATAATAAAGAGAAAAATCAATAGACACAATCCAGAAATGACACAGAGGATAGAATTAGCAGATAACACATTAAAATAGTTATTATAACTGTATTCTATATGTTCAAGAAGCACTTTGAGAGCATGTTAAGTAGAGACATAGAAAATATAAAAAAAGGCCAAATTGAACAACTACAGGTGACAAATATCAGGATGAGATTAACAGCAGATTAGACACCGCAGAAAAGAGAAAAGGATTAGTAAACTTGAAAACAGACATAGCAATAGAAACCATCCAAAATAAAACACGAAGAGAAAAGTCCTCCCCCCGCCAAAAAAAAACCCCAGAGCATCCATGAGCTGCAGGACAACTTCCAGCAGCTTAATAAATATGTAATTGGAATCCCTGAAGGAGGTAGGAAACAGAAAATTTACTTGAAAAAATAATGGGTGAGCCTGACCAGGCAGTGGTGCAGTGGATAGAGCATTAGCCTGCAAAACTAAGGACCCAGGTTCGAAACCCTGAGGTCACTGGTTTGAGTGCAAGCTCATCTGACTTGAGCATAGGATCATAGACATGAACCCATGGTTGCTGGCTTGAGCCCAAAGGTCGCTAGCTTGAAGCCCAAGGTCGCTGGCCTGAGCCCAAGGTCATTGACTTGAACAAGGGGTATCTGGTTTGTCTGTATCCCCCCCGGACAAGGCACATATGAGAAAGCAATCAATGAACAACAAAGGTATTGCATCAATGAGCTGATTTTTCTCATTTCTCTCCCTTCCTGTCCGTTTATCCCTGTCTGTCCCTCTCTCTTTCTTGCTAAAAGAAAAAAAAGGTAGAAAATTTTCAAATTTGATGAAAACTAGAAACCTATAAATTCAAGAGGTTAAATGAACCCCAAGCAGAAGAAATAAATAAACCTATACCAAAGTGCATCATGATTAAATTGCTTTAAATCAGTGATAAAGAGAAAATCTTAAAAGTAGCCAGAAAAAAAAACCCACATTACATACAGAGAAACAAAGATAAGAATGACATTGGACTTTTTATCAGAATTATGTACCAGAGGACAGAGAAGCAAATTCTTTAAAGTACCAGGGAGAAAGCTGCCAACCTAGAATTCTTTACCCAGCAAAAATATCTTTCAAAAATGAAGGTGAAAATAAAGATTTTCTCAGATTTACAAAAGATGAATGAATTCATCCTTGAGAAACTTGCACTATAAAAAATGTTAAAGTCTTTCAAGGCAGAAGGGAAATGATATCAAATGGAAGTCTTGATCTACACAAAGGAATTAAGAGAACACCAGAAATTGTAACTATGTGGGTATATATAAGGTAACCAATCGTCCTCCTTTAAGGAGTACAGTCCTTCCATCCTCCCTTGAAAAGTGTCCTTCTACAGGTTCTCCTTTTTAATATTGAAAGACTAATTTATAAATGTCCATATTCGATCGATGCAGAGTCGATCCATTGTGTGTGATGTGACATATTTGTATCTAAATGAGTACTTTTTTCTTACAATTATTATTAAAAATTAATAGGCATGTAAGCATAATTACAATATAAAATATTACAAGTGTTTTTATTATGCATTTATCATATTATAGTGTATTATTGTTGCAATGAATAAAATGTTTCTTTTATTTACGATATTGTTTTCTTCAAATTATTTTTGTCCTCCTTCTCATTGTAAAAAAGTTGGTCACCTTAGTATATATAAAAGAGTTCTTTCTTATTATTTAAATCTCTTTAAAAGAAAATTACAACTTGGATAAGGAGCCATTAACTAAAAACACCCAGAGCTCCTTGCATCCTGGAATTGTTATATGTTGCCTTCTCTAAATTGTGATGAGATAATTGCAAGAAGCAAACTCCAGGATGCTATTAGCAAGTTAGCATTTGCAGTCCTGTGGGAATGTTGATTCTACTGGTGGAAGAAAATAATATAGATATGTTTAATATAAAATGCAGCAACCACAGCTGAGATTTGTAGCTTAGCTGGACTGCACTCAAGTTTGAATATAAGGCTTATGTAGAGCAGAGTCAATTTCTGTGATGATGAACTGCCCTTCCAGTGGACAGATCATATAGGAACAGAGGTCATGGAATCCAGAGATCCCAAAAATTCTCCAAGGAAATTTCATTGGGAATATATCTAGGGTGGTTTTACTAGAGCTGTAACTGAAAGAAGTGGCATTTTTTCTCTCTGCTTCCAGATTCTTATTAATCACTTTTGGGCCCCTTTTTCTGCCCCTTCCACTCTACTAAAACTGTTCAGAGGTCACCATTGACTTTCTAATTATGAACATTATGTACTTTTCTCAGTCCTCATTCACCTTGCCTTAGTTTTTCTCCTACCGATAATTCCTTTATTTTATTACTGTTCCTGCCTTTTAGAGAGAGTATATCACCCAGTTGTTCCCTTTAATCTCCTTCTTCCTCAATATTCTCCCCTCTGAGATCTCATCCACTCTTATTGCTGCTCTTACCTGTTCTGATGATGACACACAGATCTCTCTGCAACCCCAGGCCCCAGGGCCACCTCTGCTATAGCACACTCACCAATTCCTCTCTACACCCACCTCAGACTGCTCACATTGTCTATAGCCCTAATTGTCTGCTTCCATATCTTTCTACCCAATTAGACTGTGGGCAACTCTAGGGCAGTCACTGAGATGTCTTATTGGTTGCTGTCTCCCACCCAGCCTAGTGTCTGACATACATTTTAATAAGCCAAATCTTAGCCCTGCCCAGTGGCTCAGTGGATAGAGCGGCATCCCAGCATGCTGAGGTCACAGGTTCGATCCCCAGTCAGGACACATACAAGAAGCAACCACTGAGTGTACAACTAAATGGAACAAATAAGTGGAATGACTTGATGCTTCTCTCACTCTCTTTCTCCCTTACCCTCCCATCTCCCCCATCCCCTCACTCTTTCTCTCAAATCAATGTGAAAAAAAAAATTAAGCCAAATCTTGCTAGGAAATACAGATCTAAAATCAGTATATAAGGCACAGATTGTGAATAGCCAAAATTACCTTCAAATAAGTCATTAATCATCCATAAAATGTACATGGTATTGTAAATCAAAAGGGGAACAGTGAGTTTACCTTCCGCATCTTGCACTCCCCTGGGACATGCTTGCACTGAGTGGCAGGGTTGGAACAGCCCCCACTGGTTGCTTTATATTCTGTCACTCCCTCCCACCTGTGCTCCATTTGTTATTGAATTCCCATAAGTGAAAAGCATATATAACAATAATTTCATTGTAAAGGTTTGATGTTCAGGGATTCTAACTACATCAAAGGTTGATCTTTCTTGAAACTGATTCTTCCTATTGTGTTCACAATTTCTGATAATGACAGGACCACACTGAGTCAGGCTGAAAATTCTTTTACTTCTCCCTTCCCCTCTCTCTCCAGTTTCCAGGCTCTTGTTAGTTCTTCCTTTGTACACGCCCCTTTGTCTCCATTCTTATAGTCATCTACATAATCCAGGCCCTGAGCACCTCTCATCTTGACTTCTATGCTAGCCTCCTAACTAATCGGATGGGTCTTGTTGGTCTCTAATTCAAGTTTCACTGCCATGAGAGTAACATTTTCTAAATGTTAGCCCACTCTCACTAGCCTGGCATTCAAGGCCCTGAATGCTGTAGTCATAAGCTGTCTCCAGTGCTACATTTCACTCATCCCCAACAGAACCACTGCGCTTCCTGTCCATCCCCCAAACTTTTCCCACCTGTGTCACTTCCCTCCACCTGAAGGCCACCTCCACAAACATCTCCACTTGCCAAAACCTAACTCAGTCTCAGACAGTAGCACCCAAAGTGTCCCTTCCTTCTCATAACCATAACTAACTCCTTGTTGGGCAGATAAAATATAATATGCTCACTTTGTTAAAGATGGTGCTGCCCACATGGAAGCCCGTCACCCAGGTAATATTATTTGCCCTTGTGCTTGGGATGGGTGTGGGGGAAAGGCTGTAATGTAAGCAGGCCAGGTTGTTATGACCTAAGGCTTGGCTTTAAGAGTAAGCTCTTCCCCACACCCTTGACTGATTGGATAATGTAGGGTGGTGCACTCTCCTGAGAAATCCCATTATACAGAGATTTCCTTGTTTGTATAATTGGATTAAAGGTTTGGATTATCTATGCTATAAAATGGGAGAGACCAGTAGCTTGAGCTCTCTCGGTTCCTGCTATCCCCATTGCAGGGGCCTCCCTGATCCCTTGACCTCCATGGGAAAAGCTGGTTTTCTGCTTCTCCCTTGTCTTCTCTTGTGGCTTGCCTGTATTGGTGAGACACCAATAAACAGAATGGCCTACCATCCTCCGACTCTGCCATTTCTTCACCGTCAGCCCGAATCCAATGGGAACCTGCATGTGAATGGCCACGATGGCGGCTCCTGGCCTTACACTCCTGCTTTGTACAACTCAGCGCACACTGCTGCATTATATGGACCTTAAAGAACAGTACATTATATGTACCTTTAAAGAAAGGAGATACATCATTTATGTTTTTTATTCAGTCACTCATTCAGCATGTTATTGAACATTTACAATGTGCCAGGCATTTAAATAGGTTCTAAAGATATGCAGTAAAGACAGATGCCACTCACATAGCTCATAGTCTGGCAGGAGAGGGTGACAGCAAACAAGCTGTGAACCCCATAGAGGCTGTGATAGGAGAAGTGAAAGAGGGGAGACTCACCCTGAGGGTGATCTGAAAAAACTTCCCCAAATAGGTAACATATAAGCTGAGACCCAAAGAATAAGTAGAAAGTAACCAGGCAGAAGAGAGAAGAGAAATTTATAAGTTGTAGAGTACAGAAAAGGCTCTGGCCAGTGGCTCAGAGGATAGAGCATTGGCCCAGTGTATGGATGTCCCAGGTTCAATTCCCAGTCAGGGCACACAGGAGAAACAACCATCTGCTTCTATCCCCCTCCCTCTTCTCTCCTTCTTCTCCTCCCACAGCCAGTAAGTCAATTAGTTTGAGCATGGCCCAGGTGCTGAGGATAGCTCCACTGAAGCACATCAGCCTCAGGCACTAAAAATAGTTCAGTACTTGAGCATCATCCCAAGATAGGGTTATCAGGTGGATCCCAGTCAGCGCACATGCAAATGTCTGCCTCACTAGCTCCCTTCTTCTCACCTAGAAAAAGAAAAAGAAAGAAAGAAAAAAAGTAAAGTACAGGGAAAAAATGTCTGAAGGTGAGAGAGGAGAGCTCATTAGAAGAAACAAATGAAAAAAAATCATTACTGGATTGCACAGAATAAAGTAGGAATGTGGGGACTGAGGCTGGGAAAATAATCAGAGCCCAGCCAAGTCACAGTCTGTCCTTGGAAAGCTTATAAAACAAGCAAAAGAGGTCAGGTTTAATTCTGAGAGCAAGGGAGAGTTTTAAGAAAAGTAGGATGGTATCATATTTGCATGTTGGAAAGCTGGGAGAATGGATGGTAGCAGTCAAGAACAGGAATTCGTGCAGTTATCTGGACAAAAGAAGATGGAGCAGAAGAAACAGATAGGAGTATGGATTTGGATGCTATAGCTAATATAATTTGGTGATTAATTAAACTCAAAGGGGTCATGAGAGGAAAAGGTAAGAGATACTCACACTGCCTAGACCAGTGCTTTACACAAAAGGGCTCAATTAATATTATGAAAGGAATAAATTAATAACAAAGAAGTGATTGAATAAAAAAAATGTATCAATGAATGAGAAGCAGAGAAGAACAGAGTAAATTATTCTTGGAGATCTATTTCAAGACAGAGACTCAAGAAAAAAGAAATCTGAATGTGTTCATTTGTACCCTCCTTGTACTTTTAAACAGGTGAAATCTGATCAAGATAAATTTAGGAGGGAACAAAGCACTATCAGAGCCTCAGAATGTTCTTGGTGTTTCTGTTCCCAAGTGCTGCTTCCCCATGTCTCTGCCCAACTCATGACCCATCAGAACCATCAATAGCTCCCAACTTCCCTAAATCCTAGGCCTTTGGGCATGTTCCATAATTTTCTACACTCTTGAAATCATTCTTTCACTGTCAATCTAAACTGTTTGAAGATTAGTTCATTTGTCAGTATTCATTGAGTGCCTACAATCTAGGCTATAATCTAGGACTGAAACCATGACAATAGACACAACCCCATCCCTCTGGAAGTTACTGGTCCCCTTAAGCATTTAAATTGAATCACATATGTAAATGGAAAAATGTGGATTTATTTTCCCATTTACACACAAAGCAGTCTCTGACTATGAGACGGCTTCAGAAATAACCAGAGGCCTCCAGTCATTGAAGAATGCCATTTTCATAACGTAACATTGCCACCTAGTGGTCCCAAACAACTTTACCAGGAAAACTCTAGCTGTGTTCTTGGGAATGGCTTTCTACCATCTACCCAGAACTTCTCTTTTTCTCTATCAAGATAATCTAGGGATTAATACTCTAACATATAATAGGTACCCTATGTTTGCTAAATAAACATATAAATAGGATGGAAAATTAATTTCATACCCTGATACTTTCTGGCAGTTGGAAGAAAAAATTTAGAAATTCTTTCCCAGATTCCTCTGGACTCAAAGTGTCTAATCATTTCTATAAAGGCCAGAGGTATTTTTGTCCTTAACTAAACAAAAAATTCCTTTAAGTACATTTGAATAAGCTAATTTTTTAAAGATTACGGCTACCATGAATGAAACCTCGACTCTCCCCCACGTAAGCAGCTTTCTGTAATCCAGAAACAATGAGGAACAGAGTCTGTTACTCCAGACGTCAGGACCACTGCCAAAACAAAAGACACCTGGCAAGGAGGAGGCTGTGGACATAGAATATCTGAAGATGCTTTCATTGACTCTGCTTCTACACACAGGTCACAAAATCAAGGTGTTTCAAACGAAGTGGACTATCCCTAGTAAAGATCACAAAGACATAGAAAACAGAAAAAGAAACCAGACTAGTTTCTCAGGAATGTAGGGCTCCTAGGACAATATTGCAACAGGCTAAGTATTAGGCCATCTTGTCAGCTTAAGTGCATAATGTGGATCTCCATGTGATTCTGGCTGGAGACACCTAGCTATCAGGCTTTAATTCTCTGATGCCTGTAGCCCAGAAGGCGGGGAAATGGCAGCAACAGTTAACTGGCTCCTGATCTCTCAGAACATCGGGAGGACGAAGCAAACAGTTAATAAGGGTTCCACCCCCTCTGTCACTTATTTTCGACATGGCCTCATCCTTCCTTTCTGATTAAGACTGTAAACTGTACCTTAAAGAGAGGAAATCAGAGACATTAGATAGAGTACAGTGGATGAGAAGATGAAGGACCCGGGTTCTAAATCCAACAACCCCCTTCAATGGGGCCTTTGATTCATGGCAAACTACTTAATCTCCCCAGCAAGGCCAACAGGTGCTGTTGTGAAGGCTGTGGGCCAACTCTAGGGGTATAATCAACATACATTTATATACTCACAGAAATAATTTTTCAGCACTTAGAAGAAAAGTATCTGAAAGGGTGCCTTTTTTCTAATTCACTCAAAGACCCCAAGTGGGCTATCATCAGCCCTGTATTCTGAGCCTGGGTTTTCTAATCTGTAAAATGTAGACAATCCACATTTATCTATACAGTTGGCCTGAGAACCAACCAAAACAGTGGATGTAAAGTGCCTTGAAAACTGTAATGTGGTATGAGATTATATGTCCCTAATTCTGCCTGTGATTATCCAAATTTGAGGAACTGATATACTAAAGGTGAAACACGTTTCAGCCTGCTAATGTTCTATCTCCCTCTGAAAACAGAAGCAAAGGCCAGTTTTCAGGCAGCCTTTGCTTCTCAATCAAAATATGTCAAAAGGTAACTAGGGACTCGTCAGCAGGACTTAAAAGAATGTGCCAATTTCTGAAAGTTGCTTTACTAAGTAGTTGAATTAGTTATAGAATAGTTAGACCTTCTCTCCTCTGAGTCTTCAGATAAAATGAGCAAATGTAAGCTAAGACCTGCTCATTCTTTTTTTTTTTTTTTTTTTTTTTTTTTGTGGCAGAGACAGAGAGAGGGACAGATAGGGACAGAAAGACAGGAAGGGAGGAGAGAGATGAGAAACATCAATTCTTCATTGTGGTTTCTTAGTTGTTCATTGATTGATTTCTCATATATACCTTGACCAGGGGGCTACAGCAGACCAAATGACCCCTTGCTTGAGCCAGCAACCTTGGGCCCAAGCTAGTGAGCCTTGCTCAAACCCGATTAGCCCGCGCTCAAGCTGGTGACCTTGGGGTCTCAAACCTGGGTCCTCCGCGTCCCAGTCCAACGCTTTATCCACTGCGCCACCGCCTGGTCAGGCAAGACCTGCCCATCCTTAATCCCACTACTGACCACTGGGAATCATGTTTGTGCGGGTGAACAGATCTGAGGGTAGTAAGCTAAGGAAAAATGGAAAAAGTTGTAAATTTTTTAATTCCCACAAAAGTTGTTCCGCAATGTAATATACATTTGATAAATATTATTTTCAGGAAAACAGCCCACGTAATGCCTCTTAGATTCCTCTTACCATGAGGATTCAGCTAAGTATAATTCAGTCTTAGTAACACAGATGATGTCAGATAATTTGATTTGGTTTGGAAATGAGAAGGAATGGGTAGGCAGCAGTTTGAGCTTTCTAATTTGATCTGTTTTGAGACAATGTTAAAAATGAGTTGAACATGTAATCTGTCTTTCTTGTATGAACTATACTTAGGGTAACCCAAATAACTGATGATGGATAAGTTTCTCTTTATAAAAAGATCTTAGGCCCAGCCCAGAGTTCCACTTCTGGCAGAACAGTGTAAGGAGCTCCGTGGACTGCACTCCAGTGAAAATGATGGGGGAAAAAATTTTTTAAAATAATTTTTTAAAGCAGCCTGACCAAGCGGTGGCACAGTGGATAGAGCGTCAGACTGGGATGCAGAGGACCCTGGTTCGAGACCCCGAGCTCGCCAGCTTGATCGCGGGCCCATCTGGCTTGAGCCAAGGCTCGCCAGCTTGGACCCAAGGTCGCTGGCCCCAGCAAGGGGTTGCTCGGTCTGCTGAAGGCCCGCGGTCAAGGCACATGTGAGAGAACAATCAATGAACAACTAAGGTGTCACAATGGCAATGAAAAACTAATGATTGATGCTTCTCACCTCTCTGTTCCTGTCTGTCTGTCCCTATCTATCCCTCTCTCTGACTCTCTCTCTGTCCCTGTTGGCATATATCATACTGCCTGGATAGGTCAGTTGGTTGGAGCATTGTCTGCTATGTAGAGAGCCAGTTCGATCCCCAGTCAAAGCACATACGTGATGTTTCTTTCTCTCTCTCTCTTTCCCTCCCTTCCCTCCTCTCAAATCAATAAGTGTGTGTGTGTGTGTGTGTGTGTGTGTGTGTGTGTGTGTGTGTGTGTATCAGAGACAGAGAGAGGACAGAAGATAGGAACAGACAGACAAGAAGGGAGAGAGATAAGAAGTACCAATTCTTCATTGTGGCACCTTAATTGTTCATTGATTGCTTTCTCATATGTGCCTTGACTGGGAGGTTACAGCAGAGTGAGTGACCCCTCCTCAGGTGACCTCAGGGTTTCGAACCTGGGTCCTCCTTGTCCCAGTTCGACACTCCATCCAATGCGCCACCTCCTGGTCAGGCTCAAAATATTTTAAAAAATTGTTTTTTAAGTCTCTAGAAATAACCCAAAGTGCATCCAACAAATGAAGAAATACTTGTTCAAGAAATTCTACAAAAGCTTAGTAAGAACTGCGAGAATCTATGGTATGCAGCCTCCCTCTCTCAGCTTCAGAGAGACAGAATCTCTGCTCCAGGCTGTTAAGGCCCAACATAATGCTCCCCACAGTGCTCCTTCGCCCAACTCCAAGCCAGAGGGCTGTCTCGTCAGAAGGGACAGATGACATCACTTCTCATCTTGACACCAATTACCTGTTGCTGACGCTAAGTTCCTGCAAATACAAGCTAATAGGCGGGGACTCTTGTCTTCCACCCAGCCCCCACTTGTGGGAAGGAGGCTCGACCTTGAGTGCGGAGCTGCTGAGAATACTAAGGCCCCAACTCCCCTTGCCCCAGCTCATGGGGCATAGGGCCCACAGCTTTCACTGGGTACATGAGAATTTCATTACAGTATTCTCTTTACTTTCACGTGATTTTGAATTTTTTTCTATATTAAAAAGTATAAGGACAAACCCAAACAAACAAAAATCCTCCCAAATCTCAAATTCAAGCAATCCTGAGTCTCTGAGATTCTGAGTCCTTATGAGCATCAGGGAAACTTTCCTACAGATTCCCTAACTTAGAAACGGGAGCTTTCAGACTCTCTCTGGCTAATACGGGGTCCTGCCCCACATAAGCAGGAATGTTACACAGAACACAACCAGTATTATTGTATGGATACCATCCTCAAAAGAAAGCATTTCCACAGAATGAGAGGAAAAGCTGGGAACACAGTAGATGCTCCCTAAGGTCAAATTCATCTTCCTACAACTAGGAACCTTTCAGCACTTCAGAGAGGAGATCAAAGTGACCCAGAAAAGGATGCCAAGAAATATCTCTCCCCTCCTCCCAGAAAGAGAGAATGAGTCTTTTGATTAAGCAGCAGCTATGTTTAATCACCAAATTATTCTGACCCTAATGGAAGAGAAAAATCCAAGTTTCAAAGGGGTCGGGCTCTTTTCCCCTCACTTATTTTAGAGCAAGTAGAGGCAAATGAAGAAAACAGAATCCCTATGCTCAGGCCCTGGTAGAGGCTCCTGCGAGGAGAAGCCCCCTTTCCTTTTAGCCCTTATGTCCAAGGTTGCTGCCCTCAGAGCTCTAAGCACCCTGCCGTGGAACAGGCTGCCCAGTGGAGCTTTCTGCCTCTGCCTCCAGAGATTCTTCTCTCTGCCTCTCAGAGAGCTGGCTCTTCTTGTCCTCATAATCAGTGATCCGAAGAATCCTCCATGGTTTGAGCTCAGGGGTCCAACTTGTTCTGGACGTGCTGGCTGAAAGGTCCTCTGGGGTC
Source organism: Rhynchonycteris naso (assembly GCA_037038555.1). NCBI lineage: Eukaryota > Metazoa > Chordata > Mammalia > Chiroptera > Emballonuridae > Rhynchonycteris > Rhynchonycteris naso. Next base: position 20,185,258 of record CM072996.1, read on the forward strand.
CTCTCTTGGGCTTCCAACACAACCTCATCCTCATTAGCGGGTTCTGTCTTGGATAATTTAGCATCTAAAAGAAGATTCAACCATTAATTGTGCCTGTAGCCTTCTCCCAACTAACTGAGACAACAGGAGAACAGAAAAGGAAGGCCTGGGGTATCTTTAGGACCTTTCTGAGGGATGAGGTCTGTGAGACCCAGAGAGGTGAATCATCCCGGTCAACACAGGTTTAGCCTTCCCTGTCCTCAGTCACGTCCTAAGGTTCCTCAACCCTTGGAACTTACTCAGCTTACTGGGGATGGAATCCAAGGGGTTCTCAGCGAAGTCCATCTGTGGTCTTTTTGTGGAATCCTGAAATTCATTGGAGTAAGTGCAAGGGAAATTGAAACTTTAGGAAACAAAGCATTTTTCTAAAAGATGCTTTTCTTGGAGAAATGAACATCTAACCCCACCTCCTAACACTGAAGAGAGAAGCTTGTATCACACACTCTTTGCCCTCCAGGCTGACCGGAGGCAGCCAGAACCCACTCCTCCCCATTCCCAGCTGTCATTAAGGGCAGACTGCCTCCAAAAGTGGCCGCTAACAATTCCTCCCATTCCTGTGTGCACATACTGTTCCTTCCACCAAGGGAGGGAGTCAATTTCCCCTCCTCTTGAATCTGGGCTAGACTTGTGATTTTTGGAACAATAAAACATGGCAGAAGTGCCACTGTTCCAGTTCCAGGCCCACCCCTTAAGAAAGTGCTTGCATGAGATGACTATTCTGTCAAGAAGCCCAAACCAGCCGCAGGTAGAGAACTCACAGAAGAGAACCAAGGCAATTTGGCCAACAGCCCCAGCCCAGCCTCCAGCCGAATGTGGCTGCATGAGTGACATCAAGCAAGATTAAGCTGACCAGAAGTCCTGCCTTGGGTGGGACAGTCCCAATTTTTAACAATTTGTCCCACGTACCGTGGCATTTTTTAAAAGGCCCAATTTTTGGAAAGAATGCATGAAAAGCTAGAGAATGGCAGGAGAACGGGAAGGGAATATACGATTTTCAGCGGGGAGACCCCGCCTCCACCTGGAAGTACCAGCACTGCCACAAGAGCTGGCTGCCCCGTGGGGCCCCAAGAAACAAAGAACTTCCAGCAGGACGTACCTGCTGGGGCGGCGGCTATTGAGTTCCCTAACTACCTATAGGCCCGCTTTCTGGACGCCGGCGGGCTCTGCAAGGCATAAGTCACTAGATCTCCAGCAGGTGACCGGGGTGGACGCAGGGAGCACAGCTGCTGCAAGGACGAGTCCAGGCAGGAAGTGTGCATGACCGCTCGTGTGCAAGTGCACCAGCGGAGCTGCCCTGCCTGTTCCCGCCCGCTCGTGCAGCTCCGGCATCGGTTTCGGGACCATGTAACCCGATCCCTCTGACTCACTCAAAATTTCCCATATAGTAATATTTCCGAAAATGATCTTTTAAATAAGGTATCATTATTAAAAATATATATTGATAAGGAAAAGGTGAAATCTTGGGCATCAGCAAAAATCACAATAGAGAACAAATGCTTAGAAATATTTCATCATTTTAAAACAAACCATGTTCCATACAATAATGCACTAAAAATTGTGGAATATGCGCTGTCTTTACCAGGAACTAATGCCGCGACTGAATGCATTTTTTCCTACGGTAAATAAAACGTGGATATCAGAAAAATCACAATTAACTGTTGAGACTTTGAAAGCCATTTTATGTGTGAAATAGAATTTAACAAAATCTTGTGAAAAATTTCATGACCTTTTAAACAATGACAGCAATCTACTAAAAGAAATTCACTCAAATGAGAAATATGCCAAAGAATAAAATACTATACATAATTTTTAATGTATTATATTTGTAAATTGTACTTATGTTGAAATTTAAAAAAATATATTACAATACTATTTTTGCATTCTATGAAAATTTTTTTGCTCCATATAGACCAAAATTCTAATCAAGAACCCCCCCTCCTCCCCCCGCCCCCATGAATGGTGTCCCGCTTTACCAATTTTAAAATCTGGTCAACTTAAGCAAGATAGACAAACTATCCAGTCAACACACAGAATCATGAGAAATAACAAAGCCCTACGGTCTCAGCTTTGGGGTGGTTTGTTAGGCAGTGACAGAGAACTGAAACAGGGCCCTAGCGGCATGATCCTCATTCACTCTCACCTGTTTCAAGGTGCAGCCTTCTTTCTTCTCCTGCTGCTGTCGCTTTTTGTTACTTTTCCGACCTGGTGGAGTTCTGCTACCTAGTGATCACAAAGTAACTCAGTTCTCTTAGTTGTATTTCATATCCTATTGTTGGGCTTCTAGTTGACTCCCTTGTCTACAAGTGACTCCCTATCCAGGACAAGACAGGACCTTAGAGGCAGCTAAAAAGAAGTCAGGCTTTCTGAATTCTATTTGTGACTGTTCACCTGGGACTGTGCCCACATCTATTACAGAATTAGAGATTAAGGTAAAGTGTGTGTTGAAAGACCCAGGATTCCTTCAAGAAACCTAAGGGGCAGGTACCTTCACAGCACAGCAGCAAAAGAAGCCCTACCTTTACCTCTCCAGTTAGTGAGTACTCCTCTGACCTTCTTGCACCATAGCTAATGTAGCCATATTGGCTTCTGAAAATGAAACTTCTCCCCCTAAAAAGCTCTAGTTCCAGAATTCTTCTACATCAGCTTTATCCCAAACTAGTCCTGAAACTAAATTATTCTTTCCATCCTCAGTTTCCCTTTATTTAAGTCAGGGGGGAGTCAACTTTTTTATAAAAACCGCCCAATTTGAACGCCTTCCAAGCTGCTAGCAGAAGTACTATGTTATAAGGTAAAGCCAGTGAAGGAACTCCCTTGTTCAACAATTCTGTTGCCTCCCTGCCAGCACTGGTTCCCACATTGGCTGCACCCTGAAGTCCTGGAGAGCTCTAAAAAACACCCAGGACTGGGTGCCAACACCAGAAATGCTGATTTAGCAAGTCTCAGGTGCAGACAGGAATTAGGGTTCTAGAAGCTCCTCAGCTGGTTTCAGTGTGCAGTCACGTGGAGCATCACTGACCTGGAGGCTAAAGATCGAACACCTTAGCAGGCTATACAAGCCGCTACCCACCTTTCCCATAAACATCCAACCCCACAGCCACACGGACAGATCGGGGTTCCCTGAGCACCCGTGCTGCTCCCAGACACCTTTGCACAGGAGCCCCACGTCCAGGAATTGTCTTCCATGTCAGAAAGTTCTCACATGTACCCAAGATCCCATGCAAAAGTCATCTTTTCCATAAGGCCTTTCTCAACTCAGTGAGGACAGACCACTGCTCTAAGCACATGGTTCAAAGGAGCACCCCAGTCACCCAGGCAAAACTGCTCCCATTGGGAGCATCAGAGTGGAATTCAGAGGAGTGTGGATCACTCTGGATGGGGTGCTAAGCTTGCACAAGTCACCTCCTGCCCTGGCCACAGCCATGGTCCCTCTACCTCTTATGCGAGAGTGAGGAGTCTTTTCATATCTTCAAGTCAGAGGACAGCGCTGGTATAAAGAGAGCTCAGCTTCCAAGAGAGCAGCTTTCTTCCCAGGAAACACCTTACCCAAGCCCTCCCAGTGCCCCAGGATTGGAGAGTAAATTCTGATAATTATTTTCACATTACAGTCAGCAGCATCCAGTCTAAGCAGGGCAGAAGGTTTAGGGGGATGCTTTCTCCCACCTTCCCTCCCAGTCTGCACTCAAGCTGAGAAATGTCAGAGGGACAGGGATAAGTATGTCCTTCAGCTCAGACATGATAAGAACTTCAAAGAAGACAAGATACCCGTTCTTATCTCCAGCATGAACTCTAGAGGGAAAAGATCACCTGCCTCCTAGATAGGGCTAGATAATGTGTTGATCTCAACCTGAGGCTGCAGAAACTAACTTGGGGCAGAGGAAGTGGAGGGCCATAGAACTCTCTTGGGGCTTTAGTGAGCGGCCCCAGATCTCCCCTGACTCTTCATCCAATGTCCCCTCCAGGGTCTTCTCATCAGGACTTGCTCATCATCCTCAGACCACCTGCCTTTTCTAAGGTAGGGCCTGAGGGAAGATGACTCTGACTCACGCTCATAGTCCTCTCTCAGAACCCATGAGAAGCAGCTATGTGGCCCCGCGGGCTTGCTTAGTAAATATATGACGGAAGGTGACAGGCAAGCCAAAACACTCCAGGAGAGCTCGGGGTGCCTGACAAGGCAGGACCCCAAATGACAAACATGTTCAGCTTTTTCTGCCCTGGGGTCTATCCTGGGATTCCATCCCCCTTACCCCATCCCCTCCTTACCAGAGTACGAATCACAAACACTGGGACCTCGACGTTTACGGCAAGTGCTCTGGCTTCCTGGACCACTCTTGGATTTCTTTTTAGCCTCCTGAAACCCACAGGAGGAAGAACTGAATTATGACTTTTGGAAGTGAGCAAGACTTTCAAAGAGTCTAAAGAAAGAACTTGATATCTACAAGCAAATAGGAATTTCATACTGATACCAGACAGAGTACAAGGAGAGCCCCAACTCCTATACAGCCCTCCCATTCCAGGCTGCGCCCCTTGTCCCCGGCCCAGCAAGCCCCAGGCATCCCCTCACTGCCGCTTACCTGTTTCTTAGTAGGTGTTTTCAACTTCCTCTGTTGCTGCCGCTGCTGCCGCTGCTGCTTCTGATCTGTGACCAGAGAACCAGCTAAATCCTCTCCTCCCTGATAGCTGCCACCCTCCCCCTGGGCTGCCAGCTGTGCCCTGCTGCACAGTGGTGGCACTCTCTCTCTGGTCAGGACCTGGCTGGGGCAAGGGTGGTGGTGGTGGTGGCTACTTCCTGAAATTGCAGTTTCCTGAGTTCTACATGTGACCCTATATGACTGTGGCCACAAACGTAAATGAATTTGGACCAAGATCAAGTATGAGAACTGTGGGCTGAGGGAGAATGGTACCGCGAGACCTGGCAGCACCAGGAAACCTATCTTCCATCTTCAGGTTATAATACAGTTTCTTCAAATGTTCAGGATATCTCAGTGTTGGCCTCTGGGGGGAAAGGAAAGAAAAGCTCTACTGCAGGTCTTTCCCTTTTCCAATTATACCCCCAGATGCATTATCCATCCAGTCCACACACGTCTGAGAACCCTGTGCGTGCACCACCGTGCCGGGAGCTCTGGAGAGGGGAGAGGTGTGGGGAACAAGGTGCAGAAGAAACAGAGAACAGTGCTCTCCTCAGACGCTGCCCCACAAGCTCGCTTTCACCTACACACAGCCCAGCCCTTCTCTGGGGGCTGGGTCAACTGCTCCAGCCTCGACGATAGATAGGTTGGATTTGCACGCACACATCGTGTTCTGAGACACCCTCGCACCCACCTGCAGGGTGAGGTGGTGAATAGAGAGACCCATCTGAGCAGAAATGGCGCTGTCAGGGCGGCTCTTTTCCAGAGGAGGTGTCTTTTTCTTTATGGACAATTGTGTCTTCACCTCCAGACAAGGCATGGTTTTCCCTTCATCTGACAAAAGACTGAAGGGGACAGAGACAGCCAGACAATGAGCAGCAGCTCTTCTTGGAGAGTGTGGCTGAGGAGAAATATGAGAAGGGCTCCATATTTGAAGAAATGTCCCCTGTGGGCCTAAGAGGCCTGATCCAACAGCTACTCATTCGCTAACAGCTATGATCATTATAGCTGGGTAGATTAGGTGTTTACTATCTGTCAGCCTCACATGCTTTATACAGTGAATCCTTTCAATAAGTTATTGTCCCATTTTGCAGATGAGGAAAATGAAGCTTAAAGAGGCTAAATAAAGTACCAAACTTCGTAAAGCCCGTAAGTTTCAATGTAAAATGTAAAGGTTGTCTCATTCCAAACCACATATCCATTCTGCCTCCCACTTATCCATAGCTCATCTATAAAATGAGGAGTATAATTGGCCTACCTCCTAGTAGAGGTTTAAATGAGAGAAAATACATAAAGGGCTTATTCAGCACAGGGCCGGGCAGATGCTAAGTACTTGATAAATGGTGATTATTGTCACCACTGCATATTGGTAAGTCTAAGAGCTCAGTGAACAAATAGGGTGATGGTTTTCTCCTCTCCCTGCTCAGGAAGAGCACACTGTCTAGATCAGGGGTCCCCAAACTTTTTACTCAGGGGGCCAGTTCACTGTCCCTCAGACCATTGGAGGGCCGGACTATAAAAAAAACTAGGAACAAATACAATCACACTGCACATATCTTATTTTAAAGTAAATAAACAAAACGGGAACAAATACAATATTTAGAATAAAGAACAAGCAAATTTAAATCAACAAACTGACCAGTATTTCAATGGGAACTATGGGTGCGGATGCATCCTGTGCTCCTCTCACTGACCACCAATGAAAGAGTTGCCCCTTCCAGAAGTGTAGCGGGGGCAGGATAAATGGCCTCAGGGGGCCACATGCGACCCACGGGGCCGTAGTTTGGGGACCCCTGGTCTCGACTCTTCTCAGCTTCAAAGAAAAGAAGTAGGTGCTCTAGCTCTCCCACAGGCCTGCATGCTACTCACTCATTCAGTAGAAACTGAGGTACTGTGTCAAACTGGTCCCAGAAAGGTAGGAATTCTGAACTTAGTTGCTCAGACATATCTACTGGAGTGGGCGGAGGCACAATCAGCCTTGGAGTTCCCAACTGTGACTCTGAGTCCTGCTTTCCAGAAGGAAACAGAGATGACTTGTATTTCTGGAAAAGAAACAATGGAAAGAACTCCTTGAAGCACTCTTCAATGCCGCTTCGCCCACCCACTGTCCACCCTTCCAACAACGCCAGCACAGGAAACTCCTTGTTCCCAGACCGAGGCCAGTAGCAGCCCGCTCCCCGGTCTGCACTATGAGGACCACCACCTTATTCCCTCTGGCTCCCCAACTCTATTGTTGAATTCCGACCATATGAGAATTAGCTGTTTTGTTTGTTTTATCCCCCAAAAGGTTATATTCATTTATTCACTTAACAAATATTTATTGGCAAACTTTGTGACAGGCACAGAGCTAGGGCTGGAATTCAGCAATGAACAAAATGGACCAAAATGCTATTATCATGGATGTAGCGACCTTCCAGCTCTGCGACCCTTTTAAAGCTACATTTGCCCAATAAATGGTAGAATTAGAAGAAGCAACCCAGGTTCAAAATAATCCCTACTCCATTGAAATTCTGTTTCCACCACACTGGGTATTCATTTTTTTTAAATTTCTTTTTATTTTATTCATTTTAGAGAGGAGACACAGAGAGAGAGAGAAGGAGAGAGAGAGAGAAAGGGGGGAGGAGCTGGAAGCATCAACTCCCATGTGTGCCTTGACCGAACCAGAGCAGGGTTTTGAACTGGCGACCTCAGTGTTCCCAGGTCGACGCTTTATCCACTGTGCCACCACAGGTCAGGCGGGTATTCATTTTTAATTGACTAAAAATTCCTCCTCAATACCCAGCAGTTCCTCCTAACATCTCTTCAAGGTGCTCTTCACCTTCCTACAGTGAGAAGATATGGAAAAAGTCTCTGAATACAAAATGATTTAGAATTATTTCTTAAGAGGCATTTTCTTTTGCAAATTTTGTTCATTTAAAGAAAGAACAGGACCTGATCTGTAGTGGCACAGTGGATAAAGTGTCCACCAAAACGCTGAGAATCCAGTTTAAAGCCCCGGGCTTGCTGGGTCAAGGCACATACAGGAAGCAACGAGTTGAGGCTTCCCTCTCCCCCTACCCCCTTTCTCTCCCCCCCCCCTCTAAAATGAATAAATAAAATAAAGAGAGAACAGAAGGGGGAAGATATCTGAAAGGAAAACAAAAATAAATTCTACTGAGTAACACCATAAAGCTTTGGCCAAAGCGTCAAACTTACCACTGTAGATGCGTTTCTTTTCTTCTTCCCATCCTGGCTGGGAAAGATAGACTTCTTAGCTGGACTGGAAATAAGAATACCACAACTTAGTTCCAGGCATCTTAAACAAAAGCACCAAGGATATTCGTGAATGATGACTAGGAAGATTTCTATCCTCTATGCTGTACTCAGACACGGCCAGTTGGGAGCCCAGTACCTGCTGCCTCAAGGCTGCTAAAAAAGAACCCTTACCTTCACATCTCAACTAGGTTCCCCACCAGTCTGTCACTCAATCCAGTTATTTACTTTTATAGCATTAATCCAAATCAGCAGTTATACACTTAGGTGTGGTGATGTTCATAATGTCTAAATCCCCACCACCATAAGACTACAGAAGGACAGGGACCAGAATTCTTACAGCTTAGCATGAGGAAGAATTTTCCCTCTGTTGTCTTCCTCCTCCTTTTTGCTTGGAACATGGATATGATGGCAGGAACCCTAGCATTCGCTTAGATCTTTAAAGTCTCCATGGCCTGACCAGTAGTGGCACAGGGGATAGAGCATCAACCTAGGTTGCTGAGGTCCCAAGTTTGAAACCCTGAGGTGACCAGCTTGAGCGCAGACTCATCTGGCTTGAGCACAGGCTCACCAGCTTGAGTGTGGAATCATCAACATGACCCCATGGCCACTGGCTTGAGCCCAAAGGTCACTGGCTTGAAGTCCAAGGTCACTGGCTTGAGCCCAAGGTTGCTGGCTTGAGCCCAAGGTCACTGGCTTGAGAAGAGGTCACTGGCTCAGCTGGAGCCCCTCTGATCAAGGCATGTACGAGAAAGCAATCAATGAACAAGTGAAGTGCCACAACTACTAGTTGATGCTTCTCCTCTCCCTTCCTCTCTCTCTCTCTCTCTCTCACAAAAACAAAACAAAAACACACACAAAAAAACAACCCTGGTGAAGCACCTTAGAAGATGGAAGCCATGACTAAGGATGATGACCCAGAAAGCTAGGAGCTCTGGTTCCTGACTACCTCATGGACCTGACATACTACAAGGCCCTGGCCCACCTGCATCTGGGCTTCTTTTACATGAAAGAAAATAACCATTGGGGTTTTTTTTCTTTGTTTGTTTATAATACACACACACATACCAAGTATACATATATAAAAAAGCATTCACAGTATCATTTTTAAAAAAGAAAATGAAATAAAAAGAAATTCTTAAGTCTCATCATCTCTAAATACTCATTTAACAAGTATCTGAACACCTTAGCAGTCACAAAATAAAAACCACTTTCTTCCTAAGGCTGTCAGTATTAGCAAGCCTTTGGGCCTTTGCCAAGTGATCTTTGTCATGTTTTGCTTTCTACACAAGTTGCTTATGCTGTGTGTTTTGTGCCACTGTACTAGGTCTTGGGGTTGAGACCCAAAATTCATGTGCTTCACCAAAAACCTGTTCACTAGTTGCTGATGGCTAATATGAAAAACTAATAGAAAGCATTTGTTTCTCAATCAGACCTCACAACTACGTTGAGCCCTATCTTGTAAGCTATTTACTGCCATGTAGAATTTGATATAGAGAAGTCCCAGGACATGAATCTCACAATGCATTAAAATAGAATTCCAGTGTAGCAAGAGTCAGACGCATGAGATAATAACCGTCTCTGCTTGGCCTCCTGCTACTTGCAGTGAGGTGGCTAAAAAGGAGATCGCAGAAAGGAGGCCTGCAGAGGACAGTAGGGCTTTATAAATCATTGGAGTTGAAAACCCCTAAGTTCTAGACATGATACTCACTCCACTTGCTTCTCTTGTTCTTTGGGAATCCAGACTACAACCATATTTCTAACATCTTGTGGGCAAGGAAGTGGTGTCTCATTCAAATTTAGCACTGGAAGCTAAGAGAAAAAAAGAAAGCCTATGTATGGTCTGAAGGTAACAGCTCCTGATAACAGTACCAGACCAAGGACTAAATTATTAAGCTAACCAAAAGAGTACAGTGGCTCACAAGGTAATAAAAAGGCAGTCTCCCTCACCAAAACATCCTTATAATATTTTCTCCAAGAAACCAGGTATCAGTACAGGTACTAGAAGAGTGAACATTTATAAGTGAATAGTCTCCCCTGCCTCACTGCGATATTAGGGTGGCATGTAGCAATTCCAAACCTCATCCCATATGGGACTTCCTTGCGGCCTACCTAAGGGAACACTACTCATTCCGGCTACTCCATTCCAAAGACTGATATCCTCTAGATATATTACAGCACAATTTGAGAGCAGGGAGAAAATTGATAGAGACAGAAGCAACTACTTTTACAGCCTGTCCACAATTATAGGCATCTGCATAAAAGTTAAAGTCTTAACTCTTTTCATATTGAGCTATTTAATATACTAAAACACTGGTGCTCAAGGAAACCTTATAAATCATCTAGTCCAGGGGTCCCCAAACTACGGCCCGCGGGCCGCATACGGCCCCCCGGAAGCCATTTATCCGGCCCCGCCGCACTTCCGGAAGGGGCACCTCTTTCATTGGTGGTCAGTGAGAAGAGCACAGGATGCATCCGCACCCATAGTTCCCCTTGAAATACTGGTCAGCTTGTTGATTTAAATTTACTTGTTCTTTATTTTAAATATTGTATTTGTTCCCATTTTGTCTTTTTACTTTAAAATAAGATATGTGCAGTGTGCATAGGGATTTGTTCCTAGTTTTTTTTATAGTCCGGCCCTCCAATGGTCTGAGGGACAGTGAACTGGCCCCCTATGTAAAAAGTTTGGGGACCCCTGATCTAGTCCATATCCCTAGTAGGAAAGGGGGGTGGTTAAAAATAAGGTGTCCCCATGAAAAGAAAATGATTGGCTTGGGAGAATAGGGAAGACTCCTTTGCACTGTAAACCCTTTTGTGCCTTTTGAATGTAGAACCATGTACATGTATTACCTATTCAAATAATTAATTTAAAACTAATTTAATCTAACCCTCTTGTTCAAAAGTGGTCAAAGAGGTAAGTGCTTTCTTTGTTCATTCATCCAAACCATCTACCCTCTCTTAGTTCCTCACACTCTCCACATGACACTGAAAAGTGAAGAAGTATCTCATGAAAAAAATAAAAGCATTCATAGGAACTCAAAGAGCAACAAATCTTACTGTAGATAAGTAGAAAAGTTTTTCTTCCTAAACTCGAATTTAGTTCTTCTGCTAACTAGCTATGTGCTTTCACAAATCACTTCTTATTTGGACCTCAGTTTCCTCAACTGGAAAATATATGAAATAGACCATAGAAGTGTTCTTCAAACTGTAATTGCAACTTACTCATAGATCATTGAATCAAACTGAGTGAATTGAAGCCTACACTGTTTAAAAATGAAATAGAATAATATGGAGCAGGACAGAAAGTTTCAGAATACACCACCCTTAGTTAGGGTAAGGACTGTTCCATGACATATTTGTTATGCCTGGGGCACTGAGAACCTAGGTTGGAAACCTCAAGGTTGCCAGCTTGAGCGTGGGATCACAGGCATAATCCCACGGTCGATGGCTTGAGCCCAAAGGTTGCTGGCTTGAGCAAAGGGTCACTGGCCTGGCTGGAGCTCCCCCCGTCCACGCCAGTCAAAGCACATATGAGAAGTAATCAATGAACAATTAAGGTGCCACAACTATAAGTTGATACTTCTCATCTCTCTCCCTTTCTGTCTGTCCCTCTGTCACTCCACCTCCTCTCTCACTAAAAAAAAAAAAAATTTGAAGTATTTCTTACTGTAGGTCATAGCTAAAAATATTTCAAAGTCAACAGAGCAAATGACCTTAAGGGCCAATTTAGGTCTGCCACCCCAGCATTCTAATTTCCCTGTAATATGAGATAACAGTAGTTACTTAGTAGTTGGACATGTTCTATGCAGGATAGAGACAAAATTCTGACCTATGCCAAAGTGCCACAAATCAAGCCCACTTGTGTCTGGAATATCTGGTAATGGTATATAACAGGTGAAGCCATGAGCACACACCCTAGCATTATTGTAAGGGACAATGTTAGATAGTTATCATCACCACTGTGATCATCATCATTAGTGAGACTGTAGTCATCCCAAGAAACGATGCTACTAAATAAAAGCAAATATTTTATTTCCATTAGTAAAGAGAAGATGCAGAAGCAATACCTTTTTTAATTTGTGGCTTACTTTGGAAGATCTATTCGGAAAATCTTTTTCAGGTAAATCCTTCCAAGGCCTAAAAAAATGAAAGTTTCTGAAGATGAGACAGAGACACAAAAGTCTTCTTGGGATGATAAAATAGTGCTATGAGGAAAAGCCTTCTACTTAGTTATAGAAAGCCTTGGACTAGATACTTACCAAATGAATGTAGGATCTCACCATCTCCTTAAGTTTTGTTTTTCCCAGAACAGTTCCCAAATAGACAAATGCACATTGCAAACACTTTACAACCATTTGTCGTATCAGACTGAATGAATAGCCTATGCCTCTCTCTCCAGCTGCAGAAAGTTACATCACCAGCGATAAAAGTTTAAATACCTTAGATGTAGGTGCCCCAAAACAACTTAAATAAACAAAATGTGGTATATACACACAAGGAATATTTTTAAAGGAATGAAATTCTGATACATGCTACAACACAGATGAACCCTGAAAACATTAGGCTAGATTAAATAAGCCAGACACAAAAGGACAAATGTTCTATGATTCCACTTATATGAGGTACCTAGAATAGGCAAGATCATAGACAATATATAACAGAGTATCAGGAGCTGGAAGAAGGAGGGAATGAGAAGCTCTTGTTCCTGTTTGAGATGATGAAAAAGTTCTAGAAATGAATAATGGTGACGGTTGCACAATACTGTAAATGTACTTACTGCTATTGAGTTAAATATGGTTAAAGTGGACCCTGGCCAGGTAGCTTAGTTGGATAGAGCATGATCCCAATACACCAAGGTTGTGAGTTCAATACCCAGTCAGGGCACATACAAGAATGAATGCATAAATAAGTGGAACAAAAAATTGATATTTCTCTCTCTCTCTCTTCTTTCCTCTCTCTCTAAAAATCATTAAATCTTTTTAAAAAATGGTTAAAGCCATGACAATAAAAAAAAAAAAACTGATTCCCAGTCAGGGCACACAGGAGAAGCAACCATCTGCTTCTCTGCCCCATTCTCTCTCGTTCTCTCTCTATCTCTCTCTCCCTACCCCTACCCCCTGCAGCTGTGGCTCAACTGATTCCAGCAGGATGGCCTCATGCACTGAGGATGGCTCTGCAGCCTCCACCTTAGGCGCTAAAAATAACTCAATTGGAGTGACGTCTCAGATGGGCAGAGCATCGCCCCATAGGGGGCTTGCCAGGTGGATCCATTTGGGGTGTACGCGGGAGTCTGTCTCCTTGCCTCCCTGCTCTCACTTAACTAAAAAAGAAATACCGTCCTCTTACATTTTTGTATCACTTCCTACTTTATTTTTTTAATATGTTAATTGTATAAATGAATAATTATTGAAAAGACATGTAAGATACAGACCCAACTCCTTAGCCTGACTTACAGAGTTCTACATGATGTAGGCCCCTGCTAGTTACTGCAGCTCCCCACTCTTATCCCTGATCACTCTCCCATTCCTGCTCTATGTTCTAAACACTGAACTTTTTTCCTAACACTGAAAGAACTTCCTCTTGCCTTCTGGATTTCGCGTGTGCTACTTATGTAGTCTAGAACTCTCTTCCTGTCTCCCTCCCACCTGCAACCCCCACTTCACTAAACTGCTCTAATTTCAGGTCTAAGCGCAGATGCCACCTATACAGAAAGCAGTGCCCTGGGTTAGGAATCCTTCCCCTAAATTTCCACACACCTAGATGGCACTCTTCATACTACACCCATCACAACGAATGGTTCTTAGCCCCCCCCCCAACTAGGCTGAAAGCCCCTTGAGGGAAAGACTATCTTATTCACAGTGTATGTCCAGTGCCCAGGAAAGTAGACCCCACTATGATTTATCTGTGAGTCCAATGAGCGACTAAACAAATGATGTCATGGTCTTTGCCTTCAGAGGCCCTGACTGGGAAAAGCCACTGTTCTCCCCGAGTTTGAGTACAATAGAACCTGAAAGTAGCCCTATCCTTTTCTATACTATCTCTGGCCTAAGAAAAATCATCAAGGGCTGCTGAAATTGAACAGGAGACTAGAAACCACTACAAGGGCCACCACTAATGCTTTTGACTCCAGGCAACAGGGTCTTCAAATTTTAAAAGTCTAAGCTTTCCACAGACACCTTTCCCTTAGCTTCATATATCAGAAAGCACTGACTGAGTGCTAAACTCTGTAGCATATGCAAAGGGAAAAGCCATTGCTTCTTCCTTCAGGACCTTATAGTTTCATACCTAAAAATAAGACAGCCTGCACGTGTGGACAGTCTTCTGATGACTCACAGAAGTTAATGAGATATTCCCTGATATGGGCTGAACTGTGTCCCTCAAAATTCATTTGTTGATATCCTCACCTCCAGTACCTCAGATTTTGACTGTCTTTGGAGATAAGGTCGTTAAAGAGGTAATTAAGGTAAAACAAGGTCATATTGGTCTCATGCAATATGACTGGTATGCTTATAAGAAGAGATTAGGACACTGACACACAGTGGAACGACCATGTTGTGACAAAGGGAGAACACGGCCACCTCCAAGCCAACGAGAGAGCACTCAGAAGAAAGTAGCTCTGCCAACACATTGATCTTGAACTTCTAGCCTCAGCAGGTTGAGAAGGTAAATTTCTGTTGTTTAAGCCATCCAGTCTGTGGTACTCTGTATATGTGTACCCTCGCAAACTAATAGACCCACACCATTTTAACCAACTCTTAGAACACAAATAAGGATGCTTTCTTTTTCGTTTCCCACTGCCTATTTACCACTTCCTTAGCTGAATTGGCGTTTTATTTTTAACCCACATTTCTCAAGGTCTTCTACAAAGGTAAAGGAAGTCAACCCAGAATTATGAGATAGCAGGCTCTTAAAGGAAGATTTCATGGTAATTTACCTGCCTGGAAATTTGAAGTCGAACTTTGCACCCTGAGACAATGAAGAGTGAGGCTTAGTCAAGGTAAATCTGGGTAAATGATGACGAGGACATCTCTTGGCCAGGAAGCAGGAATCAGAGATATTTACAACAGTGAGCACTGGGGGTTTCTCTAAGAAAGCAGACCAGAAGAAAACATGTAACATATCAAAAGGGGGCCAAACAGAAATAACTCAAATATCTTGTAAGGAAAGAGATGGGTTGGCTAATTCACCGTTAACATCCAGAGTTTTGCATGGTGAGCCCAGAATTCGAGGGTGGCCCCTCTCAATCCGGCGGATAGTTGCCCAGCATTGTGGATGCTGACAAACAGCCGACTTGCAGGTGGTTTCATCCCACTGGCTCTCATCCGGCAAGCCCATAGTTATAAATGGTTTAGGACAAAAGCCAACCTTGCAGCGGTCTAGCCCTCTGGAGAAACAACCACATAATTAGGGAGTATTATATACCAACCAGATCTTAATTTGGACTCAAAGCACAAAATATTTCTATTGAACCCTTGTAGGTAAATGGTGGTCATAGTATAATTAAGAATTGGGTAACAAGCAAGTATGAAAACATCTCAGTGTGAAGTAAAGTGGCAAGAGTTTGGGAGCAGACTGACTTCAAAAGGTCTCCTAAACTGACCAGTGGTGGCGCAGTGGATAGAGCATTGACCTAGGTCCCAGGTCCAAAACTCCAAGGCTTGAGAGTGGGCTCATCTAGCTTGAGTACAGCCTCACCAGCTTGAGCACAGGTTCACCAGATTGAGCATGGGATCACCATGATCCCAAAGTCATTGTCTTGAACCCAAAGGTCACTAGCTTGAGCAAAGAGTCACTGGCTCAGCTTGAACACCCCGCCCCCGGTCAAGGCACATATGAGAAGCAATCATTAAACAACTTAGGTGAAGCAACTACTAGTTGATGCTCCTCATTTCTCTCTTTCCAATCTCTCTCTCTCCATTCCTGTCTCTCTGCCTCTCTCTCTCAAAAGAAAAAAAGAACAGAAAAGATCTAATTCACCATTAAAAGATTGCTTAGCTTGACCAGGCAGTGGTGCAGTGGATAGAGCATTGGACTGGGATGCAGAGGACCCAGGTTTGAAACTCCAAGGTCACCAGCTTGAACATGAGCTCATCTGGCTTGAGCACTGGCTCACCAGACATGACCCCATGGTTGCTGGCTTGAGCCCGAAGGTCGCTGGTTTGAGTCCATGGTCACTGATTTGAGCTAGGGGTTACTCACTCTGCTGTAGTCCCTGGCCAAGGAACATATGGGAAAGCAATCAATGAACAATTAAGAAGCTACAATGAAGAATTGATGCTTTTCATCTCTTTCCCTTCCTGCCTGTCTGTCCCTATCTGTCCTTCTCTCTGTCACAAAAAAATAAATTAATTAGAAACAAAAAAATAAAGATTAGTTCATCTGAGTTTCAACTTCCTCATCTGCAAAATGAGCATAAGTCAGCCCTGGCTCAGT
The DNA here is from genome assembly GCA_037038555.1 of Rhynchonycteris naso. Taxonomy (NCBI): domain Eukaryota; kingdom Metazoa; phylum Chordata; class Mammalia; order Chiroptera; family Emballonuridae; genus Rhynchonycteris; species Rhynchonycteris naso. The sequence continues at coordinate 20,201,607 of CM072996.1, forward strand.
GGATAAAGCCTCGGCTAGCGTATAGATGTCCTGGGTTTGATTCCTGGTCAGGGCACACAGGAGAAGCAACCATCTGCTTCTCCCCTCAACTTCTCTCTCTCTTCCCCTCCTGCAGTCAGTGGCTTGATTGATCCTGGCACTGAGAATAGCTCCATTGGAGCATGACAGCCCCATGCACTAAAAATAGTTCGGTACTTGAGTATTGGCCCCAAATGAGCTTGCTGGGTGGATCCCAGGTGCATGTGGGAGTCTGCCTCACTATCTTCCCTCCTATCACCTAAAAGAAAAAAAAGTTTTTTTTTAATTATTTTAAAAATGAGCATAAGCCTATTTCACAGGGTCATTATATAAATAATTAGTTAATGGGTATTAAAAGGTCTGGCATATAGTTCAGAATAAATATCTGCATCCTTCCCTTTTCCCCTTTATTAATCATTAGGAAAAAGATACCACCATCTCCAAAAAGTTTTCAAAGTATAACTAATCTACTTACAGAAGTGCTTTAAATGGCTCAAAACTTTGGAAGACATGTTTCATTTTTCAATATGCTCCAATTTCCATACAGGGAGGCAATATATGCACCAGAAATTAATGGGTTTGCTCAAACAGTAAATCAGTAGACTTGCAATTGCATCAGAGGCCACTGGCTTTCATTTACTGTCTGTATGGTCTTAAATGACTTAACCTCTCTTAGCCTGTTTCCTCATACAAATTGGGGGAGGTGAAATCCCTAAGGATTGTAGATGCATTAAGTGAGAAAATCTACTTTTACATGTGGTAATATAATAGGTGCTCAATAAATACTATCATCTTTCTCTCTCTAGAAATGTTTCATGCAATCACTACTACCTGATCCATACTAACTTTGTAATAAGAACAGTGTCCATTTCTACTTTATTTCATTCAACACATTTATTGACTACCAAATAAATATGTTAAGGAACCTGTTATAAGCATGAAGAATCATAATAAAAAATAAAAAGTCCTGCCCTGGCCAGTTGGCTCAGCGGTAGAGCGTTGGCCCAGCATGTGGAAGTCCTGGGTTCGACTCCCAGTCAGGACACACCAGAAAAGCACCCATCTGCTTCTCTACCCTTCCTCCTCTCTTTCCCCTCTATCTCTCTCTTCCCCTCCCACAGCCAAGGCTACATTGGAGCAAAGTTGGCCCAGGCACTGAGGATGGCTCTATGCCCTCTGCCTCAGGTGCTAGAATGGCTCCTGTTGCAATAGAGCAATGGCCCAGATGGGCAGAGCATCGCTCCCTGATGGGTATTCCTGGTGGAGCCCGGTCAGGCACATGCAGAAGTGTGACTGCCTCCCCGCTAATCAATCGGAAAAATACAAAAGAAAAAAAAGTCCCTGTACTAAAAAGGACTTTTTTTTTTTTAACAGGGACAGAGAGAGAGTCAGAGATAGGGACAGACAGACAGGGATGGAGAGAGATGAGAAGCATCAATCATCAGTTTTTCATTGCCATTGCGACACCATAGTTGTTCATAGATCGCTTTCTCACATGTGCCTTGACCGCGGGCCTTCAGCAGACTGAGCCACCCTTTGCTGAAGCCGGCGACCTTGGGTCCAAGCTGACGAGCTTTTGCTCAAGCCAGATGGGCCCGTGCTCAAGCTGGTGACCTCGAGGTCTCAAACCTTGGTCCTCCGCATCCCAGTCCGACGCTCTATCCACTGTGCCACTGCCTGGTCAGGCTAAAAAGGACTTTTAATTTAGATCAAAGATAGCAAAATATTGACCTAGGATTGCACCTCGCCTATGACTTAAGTTTAACCTGTACTTTAAACCATTATCTTTAAATGGAAATAGTCCATAGATTTCTGGCTCTTTTTAGAGATCAAAATATCTGACACCACAAGGGCTCAAGTCCAGTAGGACAGCAAATGACTGAAGCCAAGCTTCTCCAGACATCTTTAAATCAGGTCTGTTCTATCAAAGTGCAGTTTTCCCATCAGACCCTACAATTTCCATTTTAGAGAAATGGAAGCCTGACCTGTGTGGTGCAGTGGATAGAGCATCAACCTGGAATGCTGAGGTCACTGGTTCGAAATCTCCGGCTTGCCTAGTCAACGCAAATATGGGAGGGAGCTGATGCTTCCTGCTCCTCCCCCCCTTCTTTCTCTCTCTCTCCTCTCTCTCCCTCTCTCTCTTCTCTAAAATGAATAAATAAAAATAAAAAAAAAGAGAAATGGAAACATCGGTTTACTGTTTCACTTATTGATACATTCAATGGTGGTTTCTTGGATGTGCCTTGATGGGGACCAAACCTGCAAACTGGTGTATGAGGATGACACTCTAACCAACTGAGCTATCCAGCCAGGGCCAGATGCTACAGTTTCTAATTGAAGCCATTTCAGTTGGCATTTATCCTCTAATTGTTGTTGAATTCACATAATAGAGAAATATTTCTCTGTACTCATTACACTGGAGAACAAAATTTTTGTTGCATCCACAAAAACACTTGTTCTTACCTAATTCGAGTGTGCTGATCTCAAATCTGACATTAGTTTTTCCCTGTAAGCTACAGTTTTTTTTGCAATTCAAGATTTTAGGTTTCCATCTTATTGTTAAATTTTCAACATTTAGTTTAACATAATGAAGTAGAATGTCTTCTTGGGCCTCGTTTTTGTGGAAATATAATAATTTATACAATGCAGTAAATACACTAATATACTAAAATATATGATTGAATCAGAATTTGTCTACAATTTCAAAATAGAACATATTAAAACACTTCTTTTAATCATAAAATTTGCGCAAAACATTTAAATTATATTCAGGCAAAAATTTGCGTTTGTAGCTCTTGCGTTTGTGTACTTATTGAGGACAATCTCGTTTGATGCTCCAGCAGTAGTCTGCTCATCACTAACAGCTCCAAGATTTTCAGGAAACTTATCAAGGTGACTGTTCAGGAAGTGAATCTTAACGCTCATATTACATCCAATGTGGTGGAAAGCCAACAGCATCCTTTGAACCAGAAGTTCATAGTTTTCTGCTTTTTTGTTGCCAAGGAAGTTCTTTATAACTGCCACAAAAGACTGCCATGCTGCTTTCTCCTCCTTATTCATCTTCCTGGAAAATTCTTCGTCACGTATGAGGGTTCGAATTTGAGGTCTATTGAATACATCTGCTTTTATCTTCTCGAAAGACAAGGCAGGAAAAGCAGAAATAATATGTTGAAAGCATTCACTTTCTCTATTCAAAGCCTGAACAGCCCTGGCCAGATAGCTTGGTTGGTTCGAGCACCATCCTGATGTGCAGAGGTTGTGGGTTCCATCCTGGGTCAGGGCACATACAGGAGCAGATTGATGCTTGTCTCTATCTTCCTCTCTCTCTAAAATCAATCAATAAAAATAATTTTTAAAAAAAGCCTGAACAAACTGCTTCATTAAGCAAAGTTTGATGTGAAGTGGGGGAAAATTATCCTGTCTCTATTAACTACAGGTTCATTCACAATATTTTGCATCCCTACTTTCAGAGCTTCACGTTTCGGCCCCTCCTTCTGTGTCCAATGTTTCTCCCGAGCTTGGCTTTACCACAAACACAGAGAGCAAGGATACTTCGTGAAACCTCTTTGTTGTCCTAGCAGGAAATTGACCATTTTAAGATCCACACAAATGATCCAGTATGCTCCTCATACTTCAGAAAGTGGAGGACAATTTTTATGTCATTATAATCTTCTTGCAGATGAGTTGAATAAACAATTGGAACCGCTGCATAAACATTACCATTGTGTAGTAAAACACATTTCAGACTCCGTTTAGAGCTGTCAAGAAATAGCTGCTATTCTGTTGACTGTAAGTGGTAATACCTAGCTGGCTGAGAAGACTACTGACATCATGACAGTAAACAAAGTGTTTGCCTTTGGAAAAAAAGTTCACAAACATTTGTTCATGCTTCCTGAAATGGAATACTTTAGCTGAGCAGTGAAATACATTCTTTTCTTGAAGCCTGGAGGCTAATAACTCAGTTGCTTTCTTTGGTAGGCCCAAATCTCTTACTAAGTCATTCAATTCGGGTTGGCTCAACTGCTGAGGGGTTAATGACTGCTTGGCATCAGAAGAAGACCCTTCAGACTCTACAACCATTTCATCATGCATCTTTTCAAAATACACTTGATTACCATGTTCACTTCCTTCGTCCTTACAAGAAATAAAACCATTGAAAACTGGAACCGGGAGTGTCTCAGAGTGTGGGATAGGTTGTATTGCTGAAGGAATATTAGGATATGCGATCATATGCCGTTTTTTCTTGCCGATGCCCTTTGTATGGATCAGACAGAAATAACAGTCACTGCTGTGGTCCTTAGGTTCACACCAAACCATAAGAATACCAAAAGGCATTCCTTTGTGTTTTCCTTTTGTCCAGTCACGAAGCATTTCCTCACAATTATAACACACAGCATGAGGAGCCCAATTCTTGTCTTGATCACCAAGGGGAACTTGAAAATACGCAATATATGCACATGTCACAAATGATGAAATATTGCGCCTTTGACGATGAAGTGTGTAACAGCCACATGTATAACCGAAGGTGTCAGGACTATTCTTACATTTACACCTACTCGAAGAAGCCATGATTCAATCTTAAAACAAAATAAGAGGGTGTTTTTATGAGATAATTTTTTACGTTTAAAAACAACAATTATGTAAAAGTGATGTTTGTAAAACATTAATTGCCTTGTGGTTATGTTCAATCCAAGAGTCCTTGCCCTTTAACTCCAATTTAAAAACCAATGCATGCCATTAACTGTAATAAAAAGAAATTAAAATTGCATAAAAACTAGAGCATGCACCAAAAAAACGGATTTCAGATTTAGAATCAGCGACGCAGAAACATATAGAATCATTTCTAAAACCTCATGCAATAGGAAATGAAAAAAAATTGTTCCCCAGTGTTATCAGAAGCAGGAATATAATACTAAAGGGTGACTTGAGACATGTTTCAAGAAAAATATAATCATTATACTCAGTGGGAGTGAGGGCAATGTCTATGTATGTAATATGAAAGTAAGACAACTTAAAAAGCCATTGTTAAGCTATGGTCAGTTTCTGACTGGGACAGATGTTTGAAGAACAATTTCATAAACTAAAAAAAAAATTTTTAACAGGGTTTGTTCTTCAATGACAATGTGATTTCGCATTAGTCTTACAACCGGTTTGTCGCCCTTTCTGTACCTGACCATCCGAATTGAGCCTCGACGCCTAGTCATGCCCATTTCTATGCTGCCAGCATCAGTGCTGTGCTCGCACAAACTAATCTGCGCTAGAAAATTCTAGGTAACAGGTATCTTTAATACTATTATTACCAAATTGGGAGGAATGTAAATATTAAGGATGGATATCAGCTCCGGTAAGAGTAGAATAAAAAGGTTCCCCGCTTCGCTCTGGAAAGTGGAAGTGGGAGAATCAGGCCTCAGAGGGCCGAGGTTCCTTGGAATCAAAGCCCACCGCACACGTTTCAGCGGCCGACGCCCACTGGAATAAAACGCTGCTCCGGGTGGGCGGTGAGGAGGTCTACGGCCCCTCCCACCAGGCCCCGCCTTCCATCCAAACAAACCCCGCCCCACCGTCTCAGTCCTCGCCTCTTCGTGCCCCCTTCAATAACGCGTCAGGCTGTGCCGTCGCCAGGCAGCAGCGCACAGCACTATGGGGAAGGAACGGAAGCCCTAGTGAGCCCAACTTTATTTGGTGAGAAAGCTCCAGGTGTGGTGGTGGCCTAAAGCAGACAAACGAGCTGGGGAAGGAACAGCGGGTGTCAGTGGGGCCGGACGGAACCCCCAGCGTACCGCAACTATAGCGGCATGGGACGTTCGGCTGCACCGGCAACCTGAAGCAGAGGCGGGGCTGCCGGGAGAAGGAGGGTGTAGCGCGCGAGGCAGTGTGGGTTACAGTGGGCAACGCGGGGTGGGACGGAAGCCTTGTTGGGTCAGACCGTGGCGACGCGGGAAGTCCGGACGCTGTAGTTGTGTGAAGAGGAGGCCCGCGGCCGAGGTCCGGCCCTGGTGGCTGCGATGGCGGAGAGGCCCGAGGACCTAAACCTGCCCAATGCCGTTATCACCAGGATCATCAAGGAGGCGGTGAGCAGCTAGACTGACGGAAGGGCCCCGGGCGGACGAGCGGGCCGTGGGGGAAGCAGGACCTGGGCCGGCAGCTTGGCTCACCCCCGCTCTTCTCACAGCTCCCGGACGGTGTCAACATCTCCAAGGAGGCCCGGAGCGCCATCTCCCGCGCCGCCAGCGTCTTCGTGCTGTACGCCACATCCTGGTGAGGCGGGCAGAGCTAGCCAGAGCTTAGCCGGGACTGGCATACGGGAGGTCTAGGGAGGTCGTGGCTTGGAGCCCACAGACCCCGGTGACTGTGTCTCAACTCATGGAGGCTCATAGCCCTTACCTAGTTCTTGCAAGTTCTGACGCAAATAAAGCAACAAAGTAACTTTGCTTTAGCCCTTTTAATGTTTTTATTTACTTATTTATTACAGGGACAGAGAGAGTCAGAGAGAGGGATAGATAGGGACAGACAGACAGGAACGGAGAGAGGTGAGAAGCATCAATCATTAGTTTTTCGTTGCCGTTGCGACACCTTAGTTGTTCATTGATTGCTTTCTCACATGTGCCTTGACCGCGGGCGGGCCTTTAGCAAATCGAGCCACCCCTTGCTGGAGCCAGTGACCTTGGGTCCAAGCTGGCGAGCTTTTGCTCAAGCCAGATGGGCCTGCGCTCAAGCTGGCGAGCTCGGGGTCTCGAACCTGGGTCTTCCGCATCCCAGTCTGACGCTCTATCCACTGCGCCACCGCCTGGTCAGGCAACTTTAGCCCTTTTATATGGGGAAGACGGATAGTTTACTTTGTCACAAAAATTCATGTACCTAAGACACGGGGTTCCCCATTATATCTCGGGATGTTTCTTTTCTGATGGCCACAAATCTTTTCTTGTTTCAGTGCCAACAACTTCGCGATGAAAGGGAAACGCAAGACACTGAATGCCAGTGATGTGCTCTCAGCCATGGAGGAGATGGAGTTCCAGCGGTTCGTTACCCCGTTAAAGGAAGCTCTAGAAGGTAGTGACCCCAGTAGATGTTGTTCCTGTATCACCTGCCCACCAGGTCCAAAGTCTTTCTTAGCTTGGGTCCCCTTTAAGTGTTCAGTAAGCAAGTATTGGATGTGACTCAAACAATTCAGTTAGCACCACCAGAGATCTGTTTTGTAATACTGGACAGGTTATTTTTCCTTCTGTGCCTCGGCTTTCTCAGTTACACCGAGAAAGAAGTTAGCTGCCGCAGCCTGCTCATTTCAGCCCTGCCTTCTGACCCCCTCCTTCTTACAGCATATAGGAGAGAGCAGAAGGGCAAGAAGGAAGCTTCAGAGCAAAAGAAGAAGGACAAAGACAGAAAAACAGATTCAGAAGAGCAAGACAAGAGTAGAGATGAGGACAATGATGAAGACGAGGAAAGGTTGGAAGAAGAAGAACAGAATGAAGAGGAGGAAGTGGACAACTGAGTAGGGGGAGGAGACTGGCACCTTGGAAGGGGTATACCACTCTAAAAGATGGTATATGTTTATGTGAAGCCTTTTCCTACTGGGCAGAGCAGTCTTAAGCAGAAGAACCTGAGAAGATTGAAATGAAAACTGGCTGGAAATATCAAAGCCAGTGCTTCCCAAACTCAGAGCATCTGAGTAGCAGAATCCTGTTTTGCTCAATCAGTCTGAAGGTTATGACTTTTTGGCAAGAGGGATTCTGAACGGATAATGAGACGGTTTGATCTCATTTACTTATATATGTGACCAGGCAGTTTTTGATTCCAGTTCCCTCTCACCCCCAACCAAAAATAATAACTTTCATGCCACCTGCTATATTCCAGATCACAGGAGGCAGTGAAGGCTCAGGAATAAAATTGGGGCTTGGATCATAGTCAGCCTGTTTATACAGTATTTCGCAATACTAGCTTTTTACAAGTGGTCAGAATGGCTTAGTTTTAGGAAACCACTTAGTTTTAGGCTGTGACAGAGCAATGAAATTTGTGGTCTCTTCACTTGACAGTAACATTAGCTTCATTCGGTTTCTACTGACCCGCTTGGCTTGGGGCCCTTGATTACTGCCTCTAAGCAAGAGACCTGTTGCGGTGGCTATACTGTGGCACTTATGCTTTTAAATCCTCAGTGGAGAGTGGAATTAGTTAAGCAACGACACACATGGTTTAGTCTTAAATGCACCTCACTGCCTGCCACTGTACAGCTTTAGAATCAATTGTCACCTCCTGGACGGTATAAAATTCCAGGCTTTCTCTTCCAAGACTCTGGCTTTTCATTCTTCCAATTCGTGATAAGTTCCAAAGTTTATTTCTTCTAGGCTCAACTTTCTCCTCCTGTGCTTCCTGCCTCTGCTCTTCTCCCCAGCCCCACTTTCTCCCTCCTTTCCCACTCTGCCAGTCCAGGAACTTTGGTAACCTGCTTAATATTCCGTTCCTCTGATTTCTTAGTTAATCTCGTCTTTTAAAAATGACTTTGTAAACCTCTGAAGCTTGAGGCAAATTGGATGGTGCTCAGGAATTCCCCTTCCCCAACCATCCCCTTTAACTGCTTCTAAAGTACCTCTGCTGACCTTTCTCAGGCTTTCCCCCCTTTTTACTTAGTGCTCCAAGCACTTTCTGGTTGTCTCTAAGGCAGTTGACAGGTAGTGAAGTGTAGTTTGACACTGTTAATTTGTTAAATTAATACAGTGAAAAATTTGTTGATAAATGAGTGAAGAATGTTGAGAAAATTATAGTGCTTTGTACAAATAAAAAACATTCTTGTTAAAAGTGATGACTCCTGTGTGGGATCATAGACATGACTCCATGGTCACAGGCTTGAGGCCCAAGGTCTGTAGTTTAAGTCCAAGGTTGCTGGCTTAAGCAAGGGTCACTGGCTCAGCTGGAGCCCCCCAGTCAAGGTATGTGTGAGAAGCAATCAATGAACCACTAAAGTACCACAACTACAGGTTGATGCTTCTCAACTCCCTTCCTGTCTGTCTGTCTGTCTCTCTCTCTCTCTCTCTCTGTCCATCTCTAAAAAAGAAAAAAGTGCCTGACCAGGTGGTGGCGCAGTGGATAAAGCATCGGACTGGGATGCGGAGGACCCAGATTCGAGACCACGAGGTCACCAGCTTGAGCGTGGGCTCATCTGGTTTGAGCAAGGCTCACCAGTTTGAGCCCAAGGTCGCTGGCTCGAGCAAGGGGTCATTCGGTCTGCTGGAGCCCCTAGTCAAGGCATATATGAGAAATCAATCAATGAACAACTAAGGAGCCACAACAAAGAATTGGTGTTTCTCATCTCTCCCTTCCTGTTTGTCTGTCCCTATCTCTGACTCTGTCTCTGCCACAAAAGAAAAAAGTGATGACCCCTGGCCCTGGCTGGTGGTGCAGTGGATGGAGCATTATCGGGTCACTGGCTTGATTCCAAGGTTGTGGGCTCAATCCCTAGAATGCTGGTTGGGAGCCCCTATCAGGGCAGATGAGAAGCAATCTATAGGTGCACAACTAAGTGGAACAATGAGTTGATGCCTCTTTCTCTCCCTCTACCTCTCCTTCCCTCTATTCCTCCACCCTTCTCTCTCTCTCTCTCTCTCTCTCTCTCTCCCTCCCTCCCTCCCCTTTCTCTCTCTCAAAAAAAAAAGTGATGACTCTTATTTCATCCTGCCTGTTTATGCTTTGAGAAACAACTACTGGTCATGCCCTACACCAGGGGTCCCCAAACTTTACACGGGGCCAGTTCACTGTCCCTCTGACCGTTGGAGGGTTGGACTATAAAAATACTATGAACAGCCTGGGCGCAGTGGATAAAGCGTCGACCTGGGAACAGTGAGGTCGCCAGTTCAAAACCCTGCACTGGTCTGGTCAAGGCACATATGGGAGTTGAGCTTCCAGCTCCTCCCCCCCTTTCTTTCTCTCTCTGTCTCTCTCTCTCTCTGTGTCTCCTCTCTAAAAAAAAAGAATAAAATAAAAAATACTATGAACAAATCCCTATGCACACTGCACATACCTTATTTTAAAGTAAAAAACAAAATGGGAACAAATACAATATTTAGAATAAAGAACAAGCAAATTTAAATCAATAAACTGACCAGTATTTCAATGGGAACTATGGGTGCGGATGCATCCTGTGCTCCTCTCACCACCAATGAAAGAGGTGCCCCTTCTGGAAGTGCGGCGGGACCTGGATTCTGTAGTTTGGAGACCCCTGCCCTACACAGTTTGGGCTGTAGACCAGGCCAAACCTTTGTAAATACGGGATCCTGCACCACCTTGGATGACCAGCAGATGCTGCTCATTCACAGGCCGGGGGAGCTGCTCTTCAGGCCCTGGCAAGCACTTTCCATGGCTCTACTGCAGGGATCGATCGGAACCGTTTTGGCTGAGAGAGCTGTGAACGCCATATATTTTAAAATGTAATTCCGTGAGGGCCATACAACGACCCATGTACGTTATGCATTATCCAATAAAAATTTGGTGTTGTCCCGGAGGACAGCTGTGATTGGCTCCAGCCACCCGCAACCATGAACACAAGCTGTAAGAAATGAATGGATTATAATACATGAAAATGTTTTATATTTTTAACATTTTTTTTATTAAAGACTTGTCTGCGAGCCAGATGCAGCTATTAAAAGAGCCACATCTGGCCTGACCTGTGATGGCGCAGTGGATAAAGAGTCAACCTGGGAATACTGAGGTCGCCAGTTCAAAACCCTGCACTGGTCTGGTCAAGGCACATATGGGAGTTGATGCTTCTAGCTCCTCCCCCCCCCCCTCTCTCACTCTGTGTCTCCTCTCTAAAATGAATAAATAAAAATAAATTAAAAAAGAAATGTTAAAAGAGCCACATCTGGCTTGCAAGCCATAGGTTCCCGGCCCCTGCTCTACTGGATACCCTATATATACTAGACACTTAACTCTAGACATTGAGTTCCTGCTGTGTGTTCAGCACTGTATTACCTAATCTACATAGTTTTTTCAAATCATGAATTTATAAATAACATTTCACAAAGATACAGCCCCAACAGTCATTAGATCCAGTGTTGTTTTTTTCTCCACAGCAGAAATTATTTTTTAATTCCCATGAGCACTAGTTGGCTAAGCTCTTAAGTCCCATCTGTATTCCTATGGCTTCCTCTAAGCTCAGTTTCCTGCCGCATCCCAGTTCCCCTAGTTTCCCCTATGTACTGCTTGCCAAGTGGATCTTCCGGGACCATTGCTGTTACAGTCCCTCACTGTTTCCTATTAAATCAAATCCATACTTAAACCTGTTATTCAAAGCCTGCTTAAAGAGGGCTTGCCTTATTTTTCATTCCAATCTGCTTCTACTCCAACATAAGGCTTCAGTCAAGAGTGAATCCCCAAAAGAACTCCCCTTACACGTGACTTGAGTTCTTACCAAACTATGTAAGAAAAGTTCTATTTCCTGAGAGGGGGGACTATGACTTGAAACTACAGAATTTAAGAACTTGGAAGAATATTTGAGGTCATCAGTTTTTCCCACCTCTGTCTTTCCTGTAATGGTATCTGGACTTTGAAGATTCCTTACTAGGCTATGGTAATGTTTCTTTTTAAAAACCACAGCCCTTCATGCCTAGTGATTCTGATTTGGCTTTGGAGGGTGAGAGGGTTACCATCCTTATTCATGCAAAATTACTTTTGCAGACTAATCTATTTTTGCTTATGGGAAATCGAGGCCCATCCAAGAAGCTTGCTCAAGATCTTACCACTGATTTAGGAAAGCTGGGATCTGGGATCCTGTTAGAGTGGCCCACGCCTTTATTTTTTTCTTTTTTAACTTTTTAGTTTGGAACAATTTTGTATTTACAGAAAAGTTGCAGAGTGCAGAGAGTTCCCATATAGCCGCCACCCAACTTTCCCCTTATGCTAACATCTTACATACATGGTACATTTATCAGAACTAAGAAAAACTATCAAACTGGCCAAACTATTTGTACTTCATCAGTTTTTCCGCAAACATCCTTTTTCTGTTCCAGGATCTAAACTAGAATACCACGTTGCATTTGGTGAACCAATTTTCTTGTTTAATTGAGATGAAATTCACAGAACATAAACTTAACCTTTTTTAAAATTCAGTGTCATTTAGCCATTTACAATGTCATAACAACCACTTCTATCTAGTCCCAAAACATTTTTATTATCCCCAAATAAATTTCCATACCATGTTTCCCTCCCCAACCCCTGGCAACCACTGATCTCTCTAGTTCTTTTATGCTCGTCACAGCATTTAGCCCAATGCCATGTATCTACCTGGGAGGCCCAATCGTGGGGTTGTAGGGATTAGTTTTTGTTTTGTTTTTTTAATTTATGCATACTAAAAGGTGCAGATAACTTTAAAGGTTGATAGGTTTCCACAAACAACACATCCATGTAATTCACACTCAGACCAGTAAACAACATGACCAGCACCCTAAAAAGTCCCTTTTGTCTCCAAGTCACTCCCTACCTCCCCAGTGGTCTATCCTGACTTCCAACAGCACATGTACTCTTGTGTCTGGCTGCTTTTGTTCAATATTATGTATAAGATTTGTTCATATTGTTGCATTCACAATCCCTTTTTTTTTTTTACATTTATTAATTTTAGAGAGGAGAGAGAGAGAGAGAAGGGGGAGGAGCCGGAAGCATCAACTCCTATATGTGCCTTGGCCTGGCAATTATTTTCCCAATCTGTAAAATAAGCATAGTGACAATTGTCATCAAAATTGAAGTGCATGGGGCCTTCCTGGTGGTGGTACAGTGTATAGAACATTGACCTGGGACACAAGTCCCAGGTTCAAAACCCTGAAATCACCTGCTCAAGCACAGGCTCATCCAGCTTGAGAGTGGGGTCACCAGCTTGAGCATGGGATCATTGGCATGACCCCATGGTCACTGGCGTGAGCCCAAAGGTCGCTGGCTTGAAGCCCAAGGTCACTGGTTTAAGCAAGGGGTCAATGGCTCAGCTGGAGCCCACTCCCCTCATGGCAAGTATGTGAAGCAATCAATGAACAACTAAAGTGCTGCAACTGTGAGTTAATGCTTCTCATCTCTCCCTGTCTCTCTCGCATGCGCACACATGCATGTTAAAAAAAAACTTTTTAAGCCTGACCTGTGGTGGCGCAGTGGATAAAGCATTGACCTGGAACATTGAGGTCGCCGGATCAAAACCTGGGCTTACCCAGTCAGGGCACATATGGGAGTTGATGCTTCCTGCTCCACCCCTTCTCTCCCTCTCTCCTCTAAAATGAATAAATAAATTTAAAAATACATATTTAAAAAAACACTTTTTAAGTACATGTACTGTCCGACTTTAATGCACAAAAGAATTACTTCCTGTCACCTGCACATATATGAAGCAGGCAGTCTTGCTAAAATAAAAAATAGAACTTTTATTGAAGTCTCTAGGTTTGCAAACTGGAACAATTAGGCAATACCCAGAGTATTCTGAAGGAGAAAGAAAAGTTTAAGAGTTCTTATAGTGAAAAGTAAATTAAGATTTTTTTAAATTTATTTTAGAGCAGAAGGGAGAGAGAGAAACATAGGTTTGTTGTTCCACTTACATATGCATTCATTGGTTGGTTCCTCTACGTGCCAGGATGGCAGTCCAACCTGCAATTATGGTGCAGCCAGAGGACACTCTAACCAACTGAGCTACCTGGCCAGGGCCTACAAAGTACATTTTTGAGACGTGTCAGTCCTGCATGCTTAGCCTCTGCAGTGACCCAAGATGGTAATCTTCCAGGTGTCTGTGACCTGGTTCATTAACAGAGTTGTTCAGATGGTTATCTGCGGAGTTCATGTACATTCAGGCATGGATGCACAACTGAAAAGTGTTAAATTCCCAGGTTAGTTAAAGCAAGAATAAAATTGTTTCCTTATACTCAGTCTACTTAATTTCAATAATTTAGCAGCTTGACCATAGTGACTCAATTTTATTTCTTCACTCTTTTCCTCGTTCCTTTCTGCCACTTTCCTTATTTGAACTGTATCAGAACTCCAGTAGCTGAGAACTAAGCGGTGTCATATTTCCCTAGCATTAAGCCTCTACCTCTTTCACTTGGAATACAAAGAGGTATAAAACAGGTTAGGATTACAGATTTTGAGAAGCAAAATCTGAAAATAAGTGTAGTACAATCAACTGGCACCCTCCACAGTTCAAAGTTAACTTTTCGATAATCCCTTATAATCCTTTATAAAGGCATTCCTTTGATCCAAACCCCCTTCACTCACCCAGTTCTACCAGTTCACCCAAACCCCAAAGTGTCACTAGATTCCTCCTGCCCCTGCACATCCACTGTCCCAGCGCCCCACAGACCCTTCCTTGGTCAGAGCTCTCACTGTACTCATCAGACAGGTCTAATGCCTCAAGGTCCCATGTCATTCAAATTTCATTTCCCAAACCATGGCACAGAGTAGACCCTCCGCAATTACGCTGGAATAAATATTCTCTTAAATTTTGGAAGGCAGCCTGTTGCTGAACTCAACAACTTTAAAATGCTCAGTCCGCAAATATGAACTTAGCAATTGTGTTAGGCATTACGGTGTTGTTTCAACGTTCCTGACATCCAACTATTCTTTCAGCAAATAAGTGACCAGCGCCAGGTAGGCTGTAACTTAGGTAGAGGAAGTATGTAAACAGACCCTCGGGGCCGGAACCGCCGCGGAGGCAGGTGTACTTGGAGGAACCTCTGCACTTTCCCTGTGCTCCCGTAAGACTCCCTCCTGCCTTTCCCCACCCACACGCAGGCGCAGCGCAGCGTGGAGAGGGGCGGGCTCGCCAGCCTTTCAGCACACCTGATTGGTCAGACCACAGTGCATGTGCGAGGCAGGGCTGAAGCACCCCTGCAAAGTGCCCCCCCCGAGGGGGGTGTGGTTTACACGCTAGCGGGGGTGCAGCTTCCGGGAAGCAGCCCCGCCCCCAAGTAGACCAGAAGAGATTCGAGTGCGTGATAGTGGTGGCGGGATCGTAGATTCGCAGCCCTTGGAAGGTAGGTAAGTGGGTGCCGGGCTCTGGGAGTTAGCGGATTTGGGGACGGGGGCTGTCGCTGGCACTTAGAGTCCCGCCTCCCCAGACCCAGATTGTGCTGTGCGTCTGAAGCGCTGGCTGTGCAGCCGGGGATCCGTCCTGTACGGCTGGTATTTGGGCTCTTTGAGGTAAATTGCTATGCTGCAGCTGGGGTGGTAGCCTTTGAGGGCCCGTGTCTCCTCTTTGGGGTTTTCTCCCTTGGACACCGCTGGAGCAGTCTCTGTGTAAGTGCAGAGCGCGAGGTACCGTCGCCGATGTGGGACGGAGATGGAAATAATAACAGCCGATTGTAGCTTGGACGTACGTTACATGCATTGGCCCATTCAGTCTTTACAACGGCCCATTGAGGGCGGTTCAAGTCCTCATTTACCAGATAAAGAAACAGATGGAAAGTGACAATAGGATTTGAACCCATGTGTCCAAAATCCAAACACTTACGGGCATGCTGCCAGCTGCAGCCAGGCCCTGAATCACCAGTCCGCTTCTCGCCCCCACCCCCTTAACCCAGAGCTCTCTACAGCCCAACTCTGCTGTGGGCTTTAAAATCTATACTTAAAGTATCAAGGGGTAATAGTGGGCATTGAGAACTGCGCTGTCGGAAACCTGAATTCTAGCCCTAAATCTGCCACTGACCCCCTGCATGATCCTGGGCCTGTGTCTGTCGTTTGAGTCCCGTTTCACCATCGTTTTTGATGATTTAATCAACAAGCTTTAAGGGGACCCTCTTACTCAAGATGTTTTTAGAGAATCTGTGGATCTGGCAGATTCCCATTATAGCTCCAAATAGCTAAGCCCAGAGGAAACTGGGCTCTTCAAAGCTCTAGGTCAAGGCCCAGGTCTCCTCTTCAATTCCTGTATGTAGTTCTGGGACTGGCCCAGAGTAGATATTCAGGAAATGGGAGTTGAATAAACAAGTTTGTCCCTTTTCAAAACTGCCTAAGAGCTGCTATCCTGGACCTCTCAGGGTTTTGGATATTTTAGCCTTGGCCACCTTCTACCTAGCTGGCCCTCCTGACTGTCTCCTCCCTAGCTAGTGGCAGAGCCTGCCAGAGCTGGCATAAGCTTGCAACCTTCTGTGCCAAGGCGATAGATAGCCTCTGGAATTCTTGGCTGAGCACAACATGGAAGGTTCAGACCCTACAACTCTTTCTCAGCCCCTCCTGGTGGCAGCTTTCAGGGCCCAACTCAGCTTACTCTCAGAATGGGCAAGTTGTCCTTACGGGAAGAGGATACCTTCACAAACACTCTGGAAAGCTCCTTATCCCATAATGTCCCATCTTCCATGAAGCCATCCCCCCCCCTTTTTTTAATGTTTATTATATTGATTTTAGAGACAGGAAAATCAATCTGCTCCTGTTTGTGCCCTGCCTAGGGATCGAATCCCTGTGCTTCTGGACAATGCTCTAAGGCTTAGAGTCTAAGCCAGGGGTCCCCAAACTACGGGCCAGCGGGCTGCATGCAGCTCCCTGAGGCCATTTATCCCCGACCGGCCGCACTTCTGTAAGGGGCGCCTCTTTCATTGGTGGTCAGTGAGAGGAGCACAGGACGCATCTGCACCCATAGTTCCCATTGAAATACTGGTCAGTTTGTTGACTTAAATTTACTTGTTCTTTATTTTAAATATTGTATTTGTTCCCATTTTGTTTTTCTACTTTAAAATAAGATTTGTGCAGTGTGCATAGGGATTTGTTCATAGTTTTTTTTATAGTCCAACCCTCCAACGGTCTGAGGGACAGTGAACTGGCCCCCTGTGTAAAAAGTTTGGGGACCCTTGGTCTAAGCTATCAGGCCAGGGCTGAAGCCATCCTTGACTCTCAGGGAACACAGGTCCTTCCTACAGCACCTGGTCTCCACCCCTCTATTTGTACCATCTGTGTGGTGATTATTTCTCCTCCCCCACACTCGTTGCTGGAAGGCAGGGGACCACCCCCCTCCCCAGATGTCTTGGAAGACCCTGTAGCCCACACAGGTTTGTTTGAGAGAAAGTTCTCCCTTCTGGGTATGGTGCAGAAGGCACAGCTGTGATAACAAGCCAAAAGACCTAGTTACAGCTCATTTCTCCAACTGATAAAAGTAGCTGCATGTTTACTGTGCAACTAGGCATGTCTCTTCACTATCTCTGATCTCTGCAGCTTTGCCAGTTTGGTAGTTTAACTCCCATTTTAATTTTTATTTATTTATTCATTTTAGAGGAGAAAGAGAGAGAAGGGGGGGGAGCAGGAAGCTTCAACTCCCATATGTGCCTTGACCAGGCAATCCCAGGGTTTTGAACCGGCAACCTCAGCATTCCAGGTTGATGCTTTTATCCACTGCGCCACCACAGGTTAGGCTTAACTCCCATTTTATAGATTACAAAATGAAGACTCTGAAAGGCCAATAACCTTTCATTCATATAAAGCGCAGACCAGACCTGGGGCTCTTTCACCTTGAAATGGGATTTTCTCTGTACCACCCTATGCTGCCTTCCAGCTAAACTAACCTGTTCTAATGTGGTTGAGCATAGGTGTTGGGTCCATGGGCACTTGCTCTTAAGTTCATTGATGTGTCACAGGACTTAAGCTGTGGCGTACAGGCTCCCTTGACTTGGGAGAAGTGCCTTCCCAAGTGTATAAAAATCTACCAATTTTAGGCCTGACCTGCGGTGGCGCAGTGGATAAAGCGTCAACCTGGGAACACTGAGGTCGCCAGTTCAAAACCCTGCACTGGTCTGGTCAAGGCACATATGGGAGTTGATACTTCCAGCTCCTCCCCCCTTTCTCTCTCTCTCTCTCTCTCTCTGTATCTCCTCTCTAAAATGAATTTTAAAAAATCTAATTTTTGAGGGATATATTGCAAAGTCAGACCTCCATTGGGCTTTGGCTCTGCAAACAGACTCAACTCTGTTGCTCAGGGTTGTTTTTCTACTCCACAGATACTGATTCAGCACGTGTTGTCACAGAATGACCATGTGCAGTGTAGGTAAGAGCGCTGAACTAGAAGCCAGGAGATCCCATGGTCAAGCCCAGTTCTGTACCTGACTGGCTGTGCGATGTCACACAAGTCCTGTTCCCTCTCTGCACCCAATTTTTCACATCAGAATGTAAGAGATAAACAGGATTGATGATTTTCACCTAAATTTTTCTTTTATTATTGACACCCATTTCTTATATCAAATCTTTCTGAACCCTAAAATTAAATTTTTAAAAACATTGAAGTACAACTGTCCTAGTGAGGCCTCCCCCTCACCATTCTCAGCCTCCTCCCTTGTCTCCCATGCCCAACCCCCAGTCTCCTTGGGGTGAAATTTGGACTGCAAAGCTGCTGGGCGGCTCTGCCCTGTTGTTTTTGATAAGCGGAGAGCTGTTTGCTCCCTCAATTTCTAAAGTAGAAGCAAGGGTTGAAGCCAGTGGAATGCAACTTTGGATTCCAGAAACCCCGAGGCTACTACAAAGGCTGAGAAGTGGATCAGAGCTGTGTGAAGACCCAGCCTCACAATCTGACTTGATTCCAGGGTGACACTGAGCCCGTCTAATCTCTCTGAGCCTCCATGACCTTATTGTTAAAAGAACAATTCTCTACAATCAAATAAGATCATGTATACAGTGTATATAAAGTACATAGCCCAGTGCCCAGCACATAACATACACTCAGTATGTTTTTCTCTTGTTTCCTCCATCTCTCCAGCCACCAAAACAAAGATAGTAGAGGCAGAGAGGTGCCTAGATAAAACCCTTCACTCCTTGTCAAACAAATTCAAATTCTGACTCATTACTAACTAGGTGTGTAGTCTTGGGCAAGGTACTTAAGCTCTCTGAGCTAGGCTAATCCCTGGCAGACCTGAGTGAAATCTTGCCCCAAATGGGCACTCAGGACTTTGTAACTGTTGAAGAATTGTTCACTGGGGGGTTGGGACTTCTTTGGGGAGGCCTGGCTTGCTCCTGTGTCAGGTGATGTGGCTGGCTCAGGGGTGGGGTAGTAGCATGGGTCCCTGTGTGGCTCCTGATAACCCCAACCCTGACAGGGAGGAGAATTGGATAAAATGGGGCTCGGGAGACTGTGGGGAGAAAGGCATCATCAGTGTATTACAGAACTCCCCAGGCTCAGGGAGTGTGTAACTGATAAGCCCCTGCCTCTCTCTGGGCCTTAAGGTCCTGCTCACACAGGAGAGATGGGTGGTTCTTGGCTCTCTTTCCCCTCTACTTGGCTACTGAGTGTTCCTGCAGGCATCTTGTCTGAAAGTAGATTGGAGGTACATTGACCACCAATCTTTAAAGGTGTCTGAAGACTAGAAAATGAAGCAGGCAAGTTTATTGAATATAACAACTTATTATAGATTAATTTACTTTCAGGAAGATTGAGTCGGAACAGAAGAAATGACCCAGCAATCTGCGTAATTAGTCTCAAAGCTGCTAGACAGTTGCTACAAGAAACATTTTATAGTATAGCTAAACTATTCTAATGATTGACAAGACAAAGGGACAAAGAAGGCAGTGAGCCAGGAGCCATACCTCCTGGTGGTCTTATGATGGATAATTGCTTAGAATGAATGCCAACATCTAGTTTGTTATTTATCTCGGTTGCTATGCCATTCTGTCCATTTACTGACAGGAATCTTTATGGTTACATTGTGTAAGCTTACAGGACACAGCTAATCACTAACTGTGAGGATTCGTGATGGCTGAGACCAGTTGGGTCAGAGTTCTCAGCTTGGCAAACAAAAGCAGGGATACAAAGATGGAGTCGGTTTTGTTCACATCAACATCTGTACACACCTCCAAAAGGAAGTCTCTAAAACCGACCTCTCCGCCTCCTCTCCAAGCTTTGCTTCTCACTGCCTTCTTCCTGCCTGTCAGTGTCTCCATTGCCTTCCATGTCATACAAGCACAGAACGTCCACCTCAAGAGACTTCCTCCTGGCCACCTATGATGGCCCTTCCTTCTCTGCCCCTCAAACCCCACTGCCTCTGTGCTCCTCCGCTTCTAATCTGCTGTGCTTCGGCTGTGAGAACGTTCTTCCTAAAACCAGGCTCTGACCAGGCCGCTCCCATACCTCCTGGTCAGAAACCTCCCCAGTCCTTAATCTGGCCTCCTCTCATCCCCTCCCCTTCATATATATATGGCTTGATTGCCTCCCCAAACCCTGAGAACAGTCCATCTCTATCCCTCCTCCCCCACCTTTACTGCTTTCTTCCCTTCCTGAGAGAATGTTCTCTCCTTTCCCTCTGACTAGCAGAACCTACTCATCCTGCAAAAGCAAGTTCAAGTCATCTTATTTCAACAAGCTTCTTCTGACCTCCAAACATGGGAACTCCTAATTCTTTTGAAGTAGGCTCCGTGTCTCCAAGATGCACTCAGTCAGTCCTGCCTCCCAGGACTATAATGTCCACTCGATGAGAAACCTTGTGTGCAAGTGCCCAGCATGGCCTGGCACATGGTAGGTATTCAAGAAACAAATTATAATGCCCCAGCTTCCTTCTGTCTTACAGCTTACATCCCTAGTTTGGCATTTAGGGCACATTGCCTGGTATTTCACATAAGTAAATATTTACTATGTGGCAGAATGTGTGAGGGAAGCAAAAAAAGGATCTCACAGTGGACCCTGCCCTGCAGAAGAAGCTCTGCCTACTGGGACAAGATAAGATAGGTCCACAAAGACCTGTTACATAAGAGAGTGTGATCTAGGCAAGGAGAGAAGCTTTAGCGGGAGAGGGAGGGAGGGAGTATCTTGTGGAGAACCAGGTAGGACTTGGGCCTGGGAAGTTGTAGAGAGAGCACAAGCCTTCTAGATAAAGGAAACAGGGTGAGCAGAGCCAGAAAGCTGGCTAGATATGCTTGGGGAGCAGGAGGAGGCTCTAGCGCTGGAAAAGATGGCATCAGCGGCCACTCTGCAGGGTGTGTGTGTGAGTCTGCTGGGTGCAGTGCTATTTAATCCTCTTAGTGAGTGTCCTGCCTGACAAGAAGTCCATGGACTGAAGTGAGAAGCAAGTGAGGCAGAGAGACAGACTCCCGTATGTACCCAACCAGGATCTACCCAGCAAGCCTCCGATGGGGCGATGCTCTGCCCATCTGGGCCATTGTTCTATTGCTCGGCAACTGAGCTACTTTAGCACCTGAGGTGAAGCTATGGAGCCATCCTCAGTGCCTGGGGCCAACTTGCTCCAACTGAGCCTTGACTGCAGGAGGGTAAGAGACAGATAGAGGGAGAGAAGGGATGGGGGTAGGGGTGGGGGTGAGTGAAGAAGCAGATGATCGCTTCTCTTGTGTGCCTTGACCTGGAATCGACCCTGGGACATCCACACATCGGCCGATGCTCTACTGCTGAGTCAACCAGCCAGGGCCTGTGCTTTCTCTAGAGCCGGGGTCCCCAGACTTTTTACACAGGGGGCCAATTCACAGTCCCTCAGACCATTGGAGGACCAGACTATAAAAAAAACTATGGCCCAGGGCCTGACCTGTGGTGGCGCAGTGGATAAAGCGTCGACCTGGGAATACTGAGGTCGCCAGTTCAAAACCCTGCACTGGTCTGGTCAAGGCACATATGGGAGTTGATGCTTCCACCTCCTCCCCCCTTTCTCTCTTTCTCTATCTCTCTCTTTCTCACTCTGTGTCTCCTCTCTAAAATGAATAAATAAATTAATTAAAAAAAAACAAAAAAAACTATGGCCTGACCAGGCGGTGGCGCAGTGGATAGAGCGTCGGACTGGGATGCGGAAGACCCAGGTTCAAGACTCCGAGCTCACCAGCTTGAGCGCGGGCCCATCTGGCTTGAGCAAAAGCTTACCAGCTTGGACCCAAGGTCGCTGGCTCCAGCAAGGGGTTGCTCGGTTTGCTGAAGGCCTGCGGTCAAGGCACATGTGAGAAAGCAATCAATGAACAACTAAGGTGTTGCGACGGCATCAAAAAACTAATGATTGATGCTTCTCATCTCTCTTCATTTCTGTCTGTCTGTCCCTATCTATCCCTCTCTCTGACTCTCTCTCTGTCCCTGTAAAAAAAAAAAAAGAGAAAACTATGAACAAATCCCTATGCACACTGCACATATCTTACTAAAAAAACAAAACGGGAACAAATACAATATTTAAAATAAAGAACAAGTAAATTTAAATCAACAAACTGACCAGTATTTCAATGGGAACTATGGGTGTGGATGCATCCTGTGCTCCTCTCACTGACCACCAATGAAAGAGGTGCCCCTTCCTGAAGTGCAGCGGGGGGCGGATAAATGGCCTCAGGGGGCCGCATGCGGTCCGCGGATCATAGTTTGGGGACCCCTGCTCTAGAGGTAGAATTACAGGAGACTTTTCTCTTTCAGCTTATCTAAAATTTCTGCCAAGTACATGGACATTTTTCATAGAATAGACAAAGGTTAAATGTTGTCTAGCTCAGTGCTCTGCTCCTCATACTAATTTCCAGTCCAGCCCAGGTGGATTCTTTGATAAGATAAAGTAAAAGTGAATTACTAGAGCCTGACCAAGCAGTGGCACAATGGATAGAGTGTTGGCCTGGGACACAGAGGACCCAGGTTTGAAACCCCGAGGTCACAGGCTTGAGCACAGGGTTGGGACATATCCCCATGGTCGCTGACTTGAGCCCAAAGGTCTCTGGCTTGAAGCCCAAGGTCACTGGCTTAAGCTCAATGTTGCTGGCTTGAGCAAGAGGTCACTGGCTTGGCTGGAGCCCCTGGGTCAAGGCACATATGAGAAAGCAATCAATAAACAACTAGAGTGGCACAACAAAGAATTGATGCTTCTTATCTTTCTCCCTTCCTGTCTGACCCTATTAGTCCCTCTCTCTGTCTCTGTCTTACTTAAAAAATTAAATAATTAATTAAAAATAAAAAATGAATTACTAGAGCCTGACCTGTGGTGGCACAGTAGATAAAGCATCAACCTGGAATGCTGAGGTCACTGGTTCAAAACCCTGGACTTGCCTGGTCAAGGCACATACGGGAAGCAACAATGAGTTGATGCTTCTTGCTCCTCCCCACCCCTTTCTCTACTCTCCCTAAAATCAATAAATAAAATGTTTTTTAAAAAATGAATTACTAGAAAAATGTTACTTAAAAAGAAAAAGAGAGACTATATTAAATACAATCCCAAATTTTATCATTAGGTTCAAACTGTAATGCAACAATCCCAGCAGGGATTGGTGAACCACACTCACAGGAAAAATGGGGTAGGAGCAGGAGAGGCAGGAATCCAGAAGAGCCTGAGGGTATGTGACCACCTCCTGGGGAGAAGAACCATGTCTCATGTTCCTACCATCGCCCCCACAGAGCTGAACACCCAGCAGATACGCCAGGAGTCTTGAGTTCCAAGCAGCTGGCTGCCTGTGCCCTTCTCGCTCACCATGCAGCCCCAGTCTGTTCTGCACAGCGGCTATTTCCACCCACTGCTTCGGACCTGGCAGGCAGCCGCCACCACCCTCAGTGCCTCCAACCTCATCTACCCCATCTTTGTCACGTGAGTCCCCCCGAATTAGCTGGGTCTCTGATCTACAGGGTGTGTGTGGGTGGGTGTGCATGCGACCCAGCAGGCATCTGTTGCTGGTGGTAAAGTGAGCTTTCAGCTTGGAGTTCAAGGTATAGAAAGTGGCCTACTGGGTTAAGGACAGTTGTCGTAGAAGCAGAACAAACCTTGAAAGGCACATGAGCTTCCCGTTTGGAAAATAAGAATAACCCTTATTGCCATCCTGAGCTTTTGCAATAAAACAGCTGAGAAAGTATTGTAAAGTGTACCTATCAGAGGTGGCAGTCATGATTACTATGATAGCAACAGCTGACTTACTGAGTCCTTACTGTGTACTATGCTAAGCATCTACGTCTGTTATCTTCAGTCCTAACAGCATCCATATGAGAAAGACGTGGATATTATCTCCAAGATTGTCGTCTCCATGAGGGCAGGGATTTTCTATTGCCAGAGCCTAGAACAGTATCTGGCACATAATAAGTATTTGTTGTATGGGCCCTGGCTGGTTGAATCAGTGGTAAAGCGTCAGTCCGGCATGTGGAAGTCCCGGGTTTGATTCCTGGTCAGGGCACACAGGAGAAGTGCCCATCTGCTTCTCCACCTCTGTTTCTCTCTCTTCCCCTCCCGAAGCCATGGCTCAAAAGGTTCAAGCAATTTGTTTGGCCCCAGGCACTGAGGGTGGCTTCCTGGTCTCACCTAAGGCATTGAAATAGCTCCTTTCAGAGCAATGGAGCAGCAGCCCCAGAGTAGGCAGAGCATCGCCCCCTAGTGGGCTTGTGGGGAATCCTGGTGGGGTGCATGCGGCAGTCTGTCTCTCTGCCTCCCTGCTTCCCTGCCTCACACTTAATAAAAATTAAATATATGTAGTTTGTCCGTAAAGTCATGGTGTACTTTTGACCAGTCACAGGAAAGCAACAAAAGACGATAGAAATGCGAAATCTGCACCAAATAAAAGGAAAACCCTCCCAGTTTCTGTAGGATGATGTGGCAGCATGTGCGCATGCGCAGATGATGACATAACACCATGTATACAGCGGAGCAGCCCACGGCCATGCCAGTCGAGATGTGGACGGTACAGAGGAAAGTTCAGTGTGTTCTGTGGCTCACTAAATTCGAATCTGTGACCAAAGTGCAACATGAATATCAGCGCGTTTACAACGAAGCGCCACCACATAGGAATAACATTACTCGGTGGGATAAGCAGTTGAAGGAAACCAGCAGTTTGGTGGAGAAACCCCGTTCTGGTAGGCCATCAGTCAGTGACGAGTCTGTAGAGGCTATACGGGATAGCTACCTAAGGAGCCCTAAAAATTCTGTGTGTGCGTGTGCTCGACAATTACACCTAAGCAAGACTACATTTCATAAGGTGTTAAAGAAACGTCTCTGTTTTACGGGGTACAAATTGCGGCTGTTGCACGCTATCAAACTGGCGGGTAGACCCACATGATGCGCTTTTGCTACAGATATGCTTCATGAGATCGACAATGATGCAAGATTTTTGCAGAAGATTGTGTTTAGCGATGAGGCGACCTTCCATATCTGTGGACATGTTCATCGCCATAACGTCCGAATATGGGCTGCTGAACATCCTCATGTCTACAATGAGTACGAACGTAACACCCCTAAAATGAACGTGTGGTGTGGCCTGATTCATGATAAGGTGATAGGCCCATTTTTTTTTCGCAGAGCAGTCTGCGACGGCAAACACCTATCTTGACACGTTAGAATTGTATGCAGTGCCACAATTTCCAGAAGGTGTCATCTTTCAACAGAACGGCGCTCCTCCATACTACGCCACCATTGTTCGTGAATTTCTGGATAGAACATTCCCCCTGCGGTGGATAGGCAGGGGTTCTGTCAAACCATGGCCACCACGATCCCTGGATCTGACGCCCTTCCTTAGACTTTTACTTTTGGGTAAAAGCCTTCCTTAGGCTTTACTTATGTGAAGCAACATGTGTACACTGAACATATCAACGACATTAATCACTTGAAACAGAGAATCACGGATGTTATTCACTCTGTTACACCAGATGTCCTTACCCGTGTGTGGCAAGAACTTCATTATCGTTTGGATGTGTGTAGGACAACAAATGGAGCCCACATCGAACTGCACTGAATAGGTATGAAACTGGGAGAGTTTTCCTTTTATTTGGTGCAGATTTCACATTTCTATCGTTTTTTGTTGCTTTCCTGTGATCGGTGAAAAGTGCACCATGACTTTACGGACACACTGTACATATTTGTGTATGAATGAATGAATCCACCCAGGATACACATGAAGGGTCTGAGACTGAAAGAGATAGTACAACTTGGCCAAGGTCATCCAGGAAGTAGGTGACCGTGATTAGCAAGTAAGAACTTTCTGTCTTCAGAGTCCAAGCCCTTAACCCCTTGACTGCTTTGTATGACTACTCATCTTTTAGTACAGTTGCTCCTGTTGTCACTGTTATTCTTGTTGTCCCTATTATTATTTCAGACCCTGGGCTTGGCCAGGCAGGGGAACCAGACACTGGACCCTATCCTCCTCCCACCGTCTCCATTTCCATGTTCCTTCCCAGCTCCCCAACCATCCCCTCTCCAAGTCACGTCCTCACCACTGGCCCTTCCCACAGCTACCAATCCATAGCCCACCCCCACTCTTGCAGGGATGTTCCTGATGATGTACAACCTATCGCCAGCCTTCCAGGAGTGGCCAGGTAGGAGACATGGCGGAGAGGGCAGGGCGGTGATGGAGGGAGCACCAGGATGCAGAAGCAGACCCAGGAGGTAGATGATCTGGGAAGTCTGACTTTAGCTCAGTCGAGAAAAGGGTCTTTTCAGAGTCAAAGTTGTTTTACAACAGCAGGGGCAGCCTCATAAAGTAGTGGGCTACCCATCACCAGGGGCATCATAACAGTCTCGGAGAGGGGAGCTTAACTTCAACTGGGAGTTCAATAAAAGAACCTTGGAGGGACCCTTCACAGCTGAATCCCATAGCTCTGCCACTTGGGGCCTCAGCTTTCCTATCCGTTTAGTGGGTATATTCCTGCCCCTCCTTATACTATGGGGCTTGAGCCCTCCTGGTACTATGTGCAGCTTGGCTCTTCACAGAGGCACGGTGAGGCAGGATGGGGAGGGTCCTTGCCCGGGACCTGCCTCACTTCAGCCGCTCCACCCCACCTTGATTTAGGTATGGTGTAAACCGCCTGGAAGAGATGCTGAAGCCCCTGGTGGAAGAGGGCCTGCGCTGCGTCCTGATCTTTGGTGTCCCCAGCGGAGTCCTCAAGGTGAGGAATCAGAGGAGGAGTTAGAGGGGAGGGAAGGGGATGGGGGGGGTGGCGGTGAACCAAGGTTCCATGCTGAGCACACCCTCATTCTGGCCTTGTGCTGACCCCTGGGCCACAGGTGAATGGACACGGTCCCTGTTATTAAGACAGCACTCATGTAGGGTCAAGAAGCTAAGTTGGGCTATGACACTGTGACTGGGCAAGTCCGGTCCCCTCTGCAAAATGGGGTCAGTGCTCCCTGTGCCTCCTTGTCCAGGGGCTATGACGGTGATGAAAGGAGAGGGCCGGGGCTGCACCCCATGAGAACTGCTGTGCCTCCTGAAGGCATCACGTGACAGACGCACTACTCTGTCTTTCCCCTGCCGCTAGGACGAGCGGGGCTCTGCAGCCGACTCCGAGGACTCCCCGGCTGTCGAGGCCATCCACCTGTTGCGCAAGACCTTCCCCAGCCTCCTAGTGGCCTGCGACGTGTGCCTGTGTCCCTACACCTCCCATGGTCACTGTGGTGAGCTCCTTCGTCCACCAGCCCTACTGCCACCTGCATCCCACTGCCCAGTGGTCCCCACAGTGGGATAGGCCAGGGCCTAAGGTGCACCCTAAAACCTAGCTGTCTGCCCTGTAGGGCTCCTGAACGAGAACGGGGCTTTCCACGCCGAGGAGAGTCGCCAGCGGCTGGCAGAGGTGGCTCTGGCCTATGCCAAGGCAGGTGAGCGAGCCACCAGCAGGGATGAGGACCGCTGGGCCAGGGAGGTGGCAGGGTTGACAGGAGGATTCCGGAGGTCTGAAGGCCGCCCTCTATCCCTCAGGCTGTCATGTGGTAGCCCCATCGGACATGATGGATGGACGCGTAGAAGCCATCAAGGATGCTCTGATGGCACATGGACTTGGCAACAGGGTAGGGGCAGGGAGGACAGGGAGGGGTGTAGGGAGGTGAGGAGAGAGCCCGAGCCTGGATCAGCCCTTCCCCCACGTCTGCCGAGAATCACTGAACTGAAAACAGCACTGGACAAGGCCTTTGGGCTCTGTGTCAACCTTTGCACCTGAGGGGGGGAAATCAAGGCCCAGAACCCCAGTGGGACTAGAACACAGGGACTCATGCCCAGCCTGGGTTCTTTTGCTGCCGCATTACTCTGGGACATCTGGAAAGGGCTGACTGAGCCTCTACCCCTTCCTTGTCTCCCCACAGGTATCAGTGATGAGCTATAGTGCCAAATTTGCTTCCTGTTTCTATGGACCTTTCCGGTGAGTGGGGGCGGGGTAGGGACCTGCTCCTAAATCCCTGACCCGTTAGCCCAAAGCTGGAGCCCACCCTGATGCCTCTGCTTCCCAGGGACGCAGCTCAGTCAAGCCCAGCTTTTGGAGACCGCCGCTGCTACCAGCTGCCGCCCGGAGCCCGAGGCCTGGCCCTCCGAGCAGTGGTGAGTGACCAGAGCTTAAGCCCCAGCCAGCCTGTCTGCCACTCCCCTGTCCTCCCGGGCTCTGCCCACACCACACCTCATCCCGTAGGACCGGGATGTACGGGAAGGAGCTGACATGCTCATGGTGAAGCCGGGACTGCCCTACCTGGACATTGTGCGGGAGGTGAAAGACAAGGTGAGCACAGAGCAGAGACGGGGCGGAATCTCAGAGTTCGATGCAATCTGCCTGTGAACAGGGATTCTCCCCCTCCCTGCCCTTACCCAGGAGCCACAGTGGGCAGAAGCCTTTGAACAGCTCTGCTTTAACAGTTTAAGAATGGCCAAGCTGCCAGCAGCCATGAATCTGGGCATGGAGCTCGAGATGTTCAAAGGTTGGGCAGGGAATGCGGAACACTCCCAGGGTACACCCACCCTCCACTTCGGCTCCTGCTGCTTCTCCACAGCACCCTGAGCTCCCTCTGGCCGTGTACCATGTTTCTGGAGAGTTTGCTATGTTGTGGCACGGAGCCCAGGCCGGGGCATTTAACCTCAAGGCCGCTGTATTGGAGGTCATGACTGCCTTCCGCAGAGCAGGTGAGCAGGCGGAGATGGGGTTTCTGACCTGTGCCACACAGACTGATAGGCTTTTTGCCCAGAGAGGGATATGAAGACATGAAACAGCCTGGAGTCTCAGGCCTGGACATACCAGTAATCTAACCAGACACAGGCTGGGGAAGAGACATGAAATGGTAGAACAGAAAGGAACAGTGAAAAAAGCAGAGTCCTCTATTATTTTTCCATTGTGAGACCTTGGCCTAGCCAGTTCTCCAAACCTCAGTGCCCTGTCTATAATAGTAATAAAATACCTGGTGCATGGTTGTCATGTGGACTAAATGAGATGATATATATAATTGGCATATGCTTATCACTCCATAAATGGCAGCTGGTTTTATTGGTATGGCACAGCATGGGAAGGGAACTTAACAGCTTCTCTGTTTCCCCACTGTGCAATTTAGACATAGGCAAATTGAGGCCCAGACAGAGAAAAATGACTTGTCCACAGTCACACAATGTATAGAGCTAGAATTGACCAGAGCTGGGCTCAGTCTTATGTTGTGTCTCCCACTGACTGTGCCTCTTCACAATACCCTTCTCCCCTGCTGGCCCTCACCTCCCGGGTGTGCTCAGAGCTGATGCCTCACCTTTCCCCTGCTCCCTGTTTCTCTCCCACAAAGGTGCCGACATCATCATCACCTACTACACACCTCAGCTATTGCGGTGGCTGAAGGAATGATGGAGGGAGTGTGTGTGCAAGACCCAAGAACTTGAACTTGAAAAAGTCCTGGGCCTTGGAGAAGTGAAAACCAAAGTAAATGCTGCTTTTAGAACTATGCCCTTGTGCCCTCTTCCTGCTCACACGCTGGCAGGTGCCCAGCAGGTCCAGGTAGTTTCTGCCAGCATGCCACATCTTACCACTTGCAGCCACATTTTCTTGGGCTTCTCCCTCTGCTGGGTCAGCCCTGAGGCCACCTCTGTCACTCTAGCTCCTTCCTCCAGTGTGGCTTCAGCTTGAAAGCTCCCAGGAGCCATGGGCACAGGTTTGTGGGGCTTGGGAGAGGGGCTTAGAGCATTAGGGGAAGAGGAAGGCATCTGGGTCATGGATCCTCAGAAGCTCTGGAAAAAGCCCAAGGCCTCTGGCAGTGACACTGGGCGCTGAGACTGAGGCCTAGGTTGACATCCCCGGGTTCAGAGTTGAGGTGTGCTGCGATTCCCCTGGAAGACAATGTCGACACAGGATAAGGATGGCCAGGCTGCCTGAGATCTTCTGCTGTACTCTGAGCCATAATCCCAGAGAAGAATCACTTGAGTGAGCAGAAGCATTGCCTGGGGATCCAAATTTAGAAGCAAAGAGAGAGTTCCTGATCGTTGGAGATGCCACCATCGAAAAAGTTTTTCATTAAAGAGATATTTTTTTGACAGCGTGTGCTCTTTGTCCAAGCATGGTGCTGGGTACTGAGGATTTGGCCAGGTAGATCTCAGCTTGTCTCTGTGTCAAAGCTATACAAAGAGAATGGGGAAAACAGACAAATCAGTTTCAACTTCTAATAATTGCTTTGAAGGCAATAAAGAGTCTGAGACAAGAACAGATCGCGGCGGGGTGCTCCCTGAGGTGGAGAGACAAGGAAGCGCCCTTCTGGAGAGCAGAGGGAAGCGTGCCAGAAGCCATGACGGTGACACCAAAGATCCTGCAGTGAGAGCAGCTTGGTGGCACTGCTGGGAGCAGGGTACAGAGAAGGTCTGAAAGACCAGAAGTTAGAAAGGGAGATCCAGCACCTTTTTGGATGCTTGGATTGTATTTTGCATCTGATACAAAGACAACTGAAGGATCTTAACCGGTTGTGCATGGTCCGGTTTCCTACGTTCTGCTGTGGGGAAAGCGGAAGGGTGTGAGAAAAAGAGCCTGGTTAGAACGCTCCTACAGACTCCAGGGAACAATGGTGGTGGCGGTAAAGTGGGGAGATGCAAAGGTATTCAGGATACATTTTAGAGAAAGAATGAGCAGATTTTGCCGATGCTTTAAATCTGGGGGGCAGGGGGTAGGCATCTGGATGAAATAAGAATGCCTTCATGGGTTTCTGGCTTGAGCAACTGCAGAATTGGTTTCAGCTTTCTTCTAGGACCTCCGGGACATAATGTTTCCTCCTAGTGAAAGTTAAGGCCCAGCTGAGGAGGGGCCTGTTTGCATGTCCACCTGCCTATCTGCAAAGTAACAGGGAATCCCAACTCCAGGCCCGTAGTAAGTTAAGTTTGGACTCTGAAATAATACAGCCCCCATTTTAAATTCTAGAGTTAGAAACTCAGCAGCTCCTGCAGGGAGACCAGGCCCTTCCCACTCCTGGTAGTCTTCCCCAGAGCTGTGGCCCACTTAACCGAGGATGTGGTTCCAGCCTGTGAGGAAGAGTCACAGCTTCACCTTCCAGGGAACCTGAACCTGATCTCCCACCTGGGGGCTTGACTACTCCTCATCCTGAAATGAGCCTTTGGTGGCCCAGGGCTAAGGCCAAACCAGAGCCTCTGACCATTAGCTTCTTGGGTTCCTGGCCCCTGGCTTCTAAGCTCATTTCTGGTTAAAATGATTAGTGTGAAAAGGAAAGTTCTTCAAAGCCATCCCAGACTCACTGGGGCCAGTCAGACACAGGACCTGGCTCTGTTGTAGGCACAGAAAAACACTACCCTTTGGAAACGAACGGTCCACAGGAAGCAAAACTATCCAGACACACCCCCCCCCCAACATGCACAGACAAGGGGCAGCATTAAATGGAATGACAATCCCTGAGAACCAAGAGGCCTGTGTCACCAGTGACATAGTGACATGCTATAAAGGAACTAACCTGATATGAAAGATCAGAAAATGCATCTCTGAGGGACTGAAATTTAAGCTTAGACCTGAAGGATGAGCAACCAAGCTAAACTAGTATTCTGTGGGGAAGAGCATTCCAGGCAGAGGAAATCCTGGGACTAGCCTGAGCTGGAAAACACAAGGCCGGTGTGGCTGAAGCACAGGGCAGGATGAGGAGCAGATGACCTGAACTGAGTGGAGAGACTAGGGCTAAACCATGCGGTGGCTCAAAAGCCATGTCAGCCTTTCCCAACTATATTTCAAGAGGAAGGAGTGTCCGGCGAAACCACTTAAGCAGGAGAATTACCCTGATCTGCATTTTATAAAAACATTCTGACAGCACTGTAGCAAAGTGCAGATGACACATTTTGTGGCCAGGACGAGTGATGACTGGGATGGGGAGGGGAAGGGACTCCCAAGATAGTCTAGATGTGAGGGATGAAATTTGAGCCCCTGGTGCAGGGGCATAGGGAACATAACTGGCGCCCAGGGCACGACACTTTATTGGTGTCACCCTGAGGGCGTACGCTTTTCTTGTTTGTCTTGGAGACCATTTGGAGCCCCTCTGCGCGTGGCCCCCGGGGCATGATAGACCCCTTACCCCCCTGCGCCTGGTGGGCCATATGCTGCGATGGGAAAGTTTGGAAAAGGGTCAGAGTGGGGAGAAATCCTAAATCTAGCTGGGGTCTGAGTGAGGGAGCTAGAGAGCTTATAGATCTCCTAAGGCAACTCAAAAGTTGTGGCAGAACTGGGCCTAGAACCCCAAGCACCAAAAACAGGAGAGCTGGGATTTGAATCCATATAGCCAAATTCCAAGACTTCTGCACTTAGCCACTGTGCCACACCACCTCCCAATAAACAGCAAAATCATGGGTCTTACACGATGCTATTACTTGCTCCAGTAGTGGGGCAGATCAATGGGCTAAGTTGCCTTCATGCATCTTGGTCTACGTGAGTGGCACTTTCTCGAGTCAGGACTTGTCATCTGGGGTGCCAATCTGGTATCCCTTCCAGCCACTCTGTTTTTGTCCACAGAGGCAGTAATGGCCAGGCAGGCAACTGGAGGAATTAGGGTGGTTTGGGGAGAATCTGGCTCTTCCACAGTCCCGCCTGCTGTGTACCTGCTCTTGTTGGTAGTCATTTTATTCTTGGGCTTTCGCAGTCAGCATGGGACATTATGCTCAGGCTTCCGGGCATCACATTAGCCAGCATTAAGGGGCCTCTTCACCACACACTTTCCTGTTTCTCAGATGTTCCAACTTGGATTGGAGCTTGTCTGTTTCTGTTAGGACCTTCCTAAAGGTTACAACAAATAGTCAACACATTCCACCACCCTCACTTTTTGCTTTACCAAGATCCCTAAAACCACAACCTCAGTGGTCATAAGGTTGAGGCTCCCAAAAAACGACAGGCATGTTAACCAGCCAATTTACTACCAGTTTTCCAACTAGAAAGAGGAATCCATACTCCATGTGGACTCTGCCAGTTCCACCTATTAGGGTCTGTGACTTGTGGCACCCCACAATCTGTACTGTTCTGGATACTCATGGTTGCAAGTGACAAGCTAAATTCAGTAGCCAGAAAGGAGATGATTGGTTTCATAACTGGCTTAGTAAGTCAGGTGTGGCTAAATGTAGGATCAAAAGCTCTTAGGCCTCTGTCCCT
Source organism: Rhynchonycteris naso (assembly GCA_037038555.1). Taxonomy (NCBI): domain Eukaryota; kingdom Metazoa; phylum Chordata; class Mammalia; order Chiroptera; family Emballonuridae; genus Rhynchonycteris; species Rhynchonycteris naso. Next base: position 20,234,827 of record CM072996.1, read on the forward strand.
TCCTAGCTCTCTATGTTTGCCTCAGCTTTATTCTAAGATGGCTTTTGTCATTTGACAGTAACATGACCTTTCGATGGTCATTTAGAGAAAGATATTTTTCTGTCCCATCATTCACATAGTAACTATCTGGAGGTTTGATTGGCCCTGCTCAGGTCCAATGGCTGGCCTCTTGGCTCAATCATTGTAAACTATGACATGGGAGGTGTGACACAAGGTCTCCCTCATTACACAGAAGGCTGGTGAAGTCTCAGAGCTATTGTACCAGAGGTCCCCTTTACCTAGAAATGTTTTTTCAAAAATCTATATGGCTGTCTCCTTTTCTTAAGATCTTGACTTAAGCGTCACTTCCTCAAGGCAACCTCTCTTGACACCCACTTTAAAGTCATTCCTCAGTCACTCTATTAATCAGGATTCAAGTTCAGTGGGTATAACAAAAGCCAAAATAACAATACCTTGAGATGGAAATTTTCTTTGCAGTCTGGAACTGTGTCAGCTACATGGTGTGGGAAATCTTGGCTCCTGCCTCATCTGTCATGCTCAGCACATCTCCCCTTCTATCTCATGATCAAAGATGGTGGGTCCAGTTCCCACAGTCAGGTCCTCTTCAGCCATCATGAAGAAGAGAAGGGGAAGTGGCAGGCATGACGGCCCTTCTTTAAAAGGATACAATCCCTATGTTGCACATATCACTTCTGTGCACATGCCCTTGTGTCATATGGACACACCTAGGTATGTAATTGAGGCTGGGTCAGCCTGGCACTCAGCTAAAACATGTAATTACTAAAGAATATGGAAAGAATGGATATTGGGGCAAATGGAATGGAGTTTCTTGTAATCACAGAAACAGTGATCAGAATAGCAAAGTAAAGAAGTCATTAGAGATGGGAGACAGACCAGGAGATGGGGACTTGTCCAAATGCACACAAGCCAGGGACAGACCAATGCTGGGATTTAAGTCTAGTGCTCAAAACGGGGAGGGATTGCAAAGGGGGGGGGTAAGGGATTAATTTTAGAGGGACTTTAGCTTTTTGTGTATTATCTTAGCTTCAACTTCATTTTTATATCATGTATGATATATATCTACAAAAGATATGTTCATGTGTTATTTGTGGAAATAAATGTAAGCTTGGCCAATACATGTAGGAAAAAGTGTTATCTTCATTAATCAATGACAAATTCAAATTCTATCCACAATGAGAGCACCATACATTCCTCAAAATGCCTGAAAGTGTGGAGGATATGGAGCAGCTGGAATGCTCCGATATTACTGGTACAACCACTTTAGAAAATATGCTAATTACCTAGTGATTTCACATCTAGGGATTTACCCAACAGAAATGTGTTCATATGTTCACTAAAAGATATATTTGAGAATGTTCACAGCAACATCTCCTAATATTTGTAGTAACTAAAAACTGTCAATAACCCAAATGTCTATCAACAGTAAAGTGTAGTATATTCATATAATGAAATATTACAGGTATGAGAATGAATGACCCACACACAGCAACATGAATTAATCTTACATATAAAATTTTGAACAAGTCCTGGTCAGATAGCTCAGTTGGTTAGAGCATCATCCCAAAGCAAAGAGGTTGTTGGATTGATCCCTGGTCAGGGCATATACAGGAACAGATTGATGTTCCTGTCTTTTTTTCAAAAAGGTGGGGTGGGGTTTTTTTTAGCAAAGAAGACAAAAAAGAGTGCATGCTGTATTATTTTTGTACAGTGTAAAAACAAGTAAATATGCAATTAGAAGTCAGGATAGTGGTTACTCTTTGGGAGGCTAACTGATCAGAAGAGGACAGAGGCCCTAGGGTTCTAGAAATGTTATTTGTCTTGGGTCTGGGTGCTGCTTGTCTAGGTAGGTTCAATTTGTAAAAATTTTAGGACATTTACACTTCTTTGCACCTTTCTCTATGTATGATATATTTTTAACAAAAGTTAACATTAAAAAATAAGTAGGCCCTAGCTAAGTAGCTCATTTGGTTAGAGCATCGTTCTGATAACGCCAACATTGCAGATTCAATCCCTGTCAGGGTACATAAAAGAATCAACCAATAAATGCATAAATAAATGGAACAACAAATCGATGTTTCTATCTCCAAAATCAATTTTAAAAATAAATAGATGAGGCCCTGGCCAGTTGGCTCAATGGAGTGTCAGCCTGGCGTATGGAAGTCCCGGGTTCGATTTCTGGCCCACAGGAGAAGCGCCCATCTGCTTCTTCACCCTTCCCTCTCCTTTCTCTCTCTCTTCCCTTTCCACAGCCAAGGCTCCATTGGATCAAATGTTGGCCTTGGCGCTGAGGATGGCTCCATGTACTCTGCCTCAGGCACTAGGATGGCTCCGGTTGCAACGGAGCATTACCCCAGATGGGCAGAGCATCGCCCCCTGGTGGTCTTGACAGGTGGATCCCGGTCGGGCACATGCAGGAGTCTGTCTCTCTGCCTCCCTGCTTCTCACTTTAGAAAAATACAAAAAACCCAAAAAACAAAAAAACAAAAAAAAACCCTAAATAAGTAAAATTAAAAATAAATAGATGCAAATGTAAAAGTAAAAAGAGATGTATCTGCTGTACCCAGCCTGGGTTTGAGGCAGGACAGTAAGAAGCTGGGAAAATTCCTTGACAAGTGGAATAAGGGAAACTGAGACTAAATAAATCAGTCCAGGCTCTGGCCAGTTTGCTCAGTGAATGGAGTGTCAGGCTGGCGTATGAATGTCTGGGTTTGATTCCTGGTTGGGGCACACAAGAGAAGCGATCATCTGCTTCTGTTCCCCTTTCTTTCCCCTTCTCTCTCTCTTCCTTTTCTTCAGCCAGTGGCTCGATTGGTTCGAGCCTGGCCCCAGGCGCTGAGGATAGCTTGGTTGATCCAAGTGTGTCAGCCTCAGATGCTAAAAATAGCTCAGCTAATTTGAGCATCAGCCCTAGAGGGGATTCTGGTGTGTGGATCCTGGTTGGGGTGCATGTGGGGGTCTGTATCACTAATTTACCCCCCCTCACTTAAAAATAAAAAATTTTAAAATAAACAAGGCCAAACAATTTGAACAATTTACAGCCACCTAATGAATCACAAAATTATATCTTCCCTAACCAAGGACACTTGGTAGCAAATAGTTTACACATCACAGACTGTCTCCAGAACAGACCAGCTTTAGTCCTGGTCCCTCCTTTTTAAAATATAAAACTAACCAGAAAAAAACCCTGACACCTCTACACACATTCTAACCAACAAATTAAAGGAGCCACCTGTAAAGCTAATGAATATTCTGTTAAGACCCTTCCCTGAGACTTTCCCCTATGATTCACAGGAGCTAAAGAAAGACAAAAGCCCCAAAATACCCAGTGGCAAACTCTCTCTAGAACAGTGGTGTAAGGCCAGGGGCTGCCGCCATCGTGGCCGTTCATATGCAGGTTCCCATTAGATTTGGGTAGACGGTAAAGAAACAATGGAGCCAAAAATGGTGGGCCATTCCTTTATTCTACTCTCATATCGGTCAAAGAGCAAACACACAGGGCTCCAAAACCCTGACACATTCTCCGGTTCCACAACCAGGAGAATCTTCTCGGTTTTTCCTAGAATCAAAGTCCCCCACCAGTTTTAGTCACCTCTGGTTCCCCATCTGCACACCTTCTCCCTCCTCCTCTCTGTGCAAACTGGCTTCTCCTTCAGCATCCTGCCATTTTGGCTTCCTTCTCCTTCCTCACTCTGCAAAAAATGGCTTCCTTCCTTCCTCCTTCTTCTCTCCTTTTAAAATTTCTTTGGCTCCAGCCTGACCTGTGGTGGCGCAGTGGATAGAGCATCGACCTGGGAACACTGAGGTCACCAGTTCAAAATCCTGCACTGGTCTGGTCAAGGCACATATGGGAGTTGATGCTTCCAGCTCCTCCCCCCTTTCTCTCTCTCTCTCTCACTCTGTGTCTCCTCTCTAAAATGAATAAATTAAAAAAAAAATTAAAATTTCTTTGGCTCCAAAAACCTCCCCTCTGGCAACATTACCATAACAATGGCTCTTCCCAAGCAGGAAGGTAATTAGCAATTTCACAGACAAGTACCATTTCTAACAATAAAATTGAGCATACTCAAAAATCATATTTTACAAACTCATTTGCGCAACAAGTGGTTTTCAACCTTTTTACCTTTGAGGATTGGTGAAAATAGAGAATTATTTCAGGGCCACTAAAGCAGAAATCACTGTTAGCATAAGCAAATTAAACTATGATCATTGGGTGTTCGGCAGATAAAATATATTATGCTCACTTTGTTAAAGATGGAGCTGCCCACATGGAAGCCCGTCACCCAGGTGATATTATTTGGCCTTATGCTTGGAATGTGTGTTCTGGAACAGGCTGTGGGCAGGCTGGGTCGTTATAGCCTAAGGCTTAGTTTAAGACTAAGCTCTTCTCCACACCCTTGACTGATTGGATGATGTAGGGTGGTGATGTAGGGAGGAATCCCATTATGCCTCAGATGGGTGACTTTGTATCAGAGACTTCCTTGTTTGTATAATTGGATTAAGGGTTTGGATTTTCTATGCTATAAACTGGGGCAGTCCGGGATCTCTCTCTCTCTCTTTTGGTTCCTGGGTTCCTGAGATTAGTATTAGAGAAGAGAGCAGAGTAAGGCCACGTGAAGGCCAGGAGAAGCAGCCGAGATGGCAGAGTGCTGAGGAAGAAGCCAGTTTGTTAAGAGTTTGTGCAGGAGGAGATGGGAAACAGAGGTGAATAAGTCTGGTGAGCTGGAAAGCTTTGATGCTAGGAAACTCGGATAAGTCAGTAGCTTTGTGAGCACTGAATGTGTGGGTTTTGGAGCCCAGTGTGTGTTTTTGCTTGTCCGCCGGGTGCAAGCTGGAATTAAAGCTGATGGCTCACCAGTTTTTGGCTCCTGTGTTTCATTGCCATCTGTCCGAATCCAATGTGAACCTGCGTGGGCCAGGCGGCTGTGATAGCGGCCCCGACTACTGGCTTTACATTGGGTCTATAATCTTCATACAACATCAGAGTGGTCATCTGACCAGGTGGTTGCACAGTGGATAGAGCATTGATCTGGGACACTGTGGACCTATGTTCAAACCCTGGAGGTCATTGGCTTGAGAGCATGCTCACCAGCTTGAGTGTGGGATCATAGACATGACCCCATGGTTGCTGGCTTGAAGCCCAGGATGGCTGGCTTGATCCCAAGGTCACTGGCTTGAGCAAGGGCTGCTGGCTCAGATGGATCCCCCTCCCCCATAAAGGCACATATAAGAAAGCAATCAATTAACAAATAAAGTATCACAAGTATGCTTCTCCTCTCTCTCCCTTCCTGTTTCTCTGTCCCTGTCTGTCTACCTGTCTCTTGCTAAAAAGAAAAAAGAAAAGAAACTTATTTTCTCAAAGAGAAGTAACCAGCATCCAGTGTAGTGACATGGTAGTTGTTTCCAGGGATTATCACCTGGCCAGGATGCACAAGATAGTGTGGTAAGGTACCTAAAAGCTGAAAAATTAATATTGATATTTTAGGAGGAAAGGTCAGGCTTCCTGTCCCCATCCTTCCTTTGGGGAGGGGAGGGAGAAGAAATATGAAAGTTTCCTGGCTTGCAGAAACATACTATGTAGGAGGCTCCCTTCTACTAGGAAGCTTAAAGAGCATTTTATTAATTTGGGCTAGGTATGCAGAGAGATTTTGTAAATATGATTTTTTATACTTGTGTGATTTACACCAAACTAGGATGGCCGATAGCATTGTATTGTAAATGAAGAGGGGAAGGAGATTTATATTCCCTCCCTTCCCCCACACCTATAAGGAAGCAGGTAAATAGCTAGCCATGTGCAGGAAGAGAGAGATTGAAAAAAACCTTTTTTATTTGATGAGCCATTCGCAGGTATTAATCCCCTGGCACCATAGAAACCACCCCTCCCCTCCTGAAAACATATAATGTATATATCTCTAAACATAGGAATGGCAAATAAACACTAGAAAATTTAAGAATATCTTTTAATGTATAGAATAACATTTTTGCTATTGTGTTACCTTGTAAGTTTTGATATTTAAAAATGTTTTTACTGGTCCTATAGACAAATGTTGTAAGCTTGCCAATGAATTGTGTCCCACCCACCTCAGCCTTTTCCCACTAACCTGTGTGTGTGTGTGTGTGTGAGAACAAAGGTATATAACCTGCCGCAAAGGCTGTGCCCGGGACACACGATTTGGGTCTGCAAATGCCCCGTGTTAGTCATATGCGGCCAGGATATTTAATAAATCTCCTCCTTTAATAAAACCCTTCTAAATTCATCTGGACTTGGTGTATCTATGTAAACCTGCAGAAGTGAGGTACAGTACTATTCAGCATCTGGGGTATACGGTACTTTACAACAATAGATCAAGGAGTGAAACCCTCTGAGGGTTTCTGTCACCTGACTTAGAGAGGACACTACACCCATTAAGTGTACCCATCTTTGAACTAGCAAATCAGAAATGTCAACATAAGAAACTTCCAAACCGGTAAAATTTTTTTGTGAGTTTATTTGAACCAAACTGTCAACAATTGCCGGAAAGCAGACTCAAGGAGTTGCGGAAGTGCTCTGGCAAATGGCAGTTTCACCACAGGGAAAGACATAAGCGGAATACATGAAATTGATTGGTGATCGATTAGGGAGGCAGAAGAAAGCAAAGCAGGGGAAATCTCTGGGGTTGGGTAAAAAGTAAAAGTGTATATGCTGAAACTTCTTTACATAGGCCGGAATAAGACTGTTAACAGTTAGCTCATGGTTCACATAACAGTAACAATGAGAGGTCTATTGGCTTCTGCTGTGGTGGGATGTCTGACCTCTTACATTCCAAAGGAATGTTAGATACATTATCTTAGATACCAAAGACAGCAGACAGGCTTGAATCAAAGCAAATCCTACCTTTGTTTCGAGACAGTTCTTCCCTAGGACATGAGTATCCACCGTGTGGGGCAGCAGTGTTAGACTTGCTCATGGATTTACCAGCTGCAAGCACTTTGCTTGTTTGGTGTGTGAACACATGGCAGAGGCACGTGTGCATAGCCTATATAAGGCTACAGGTGCTTCCCCTGGGCAGTGATTCTCCCAAATCAGTCTCCCACCACCACCACTGTGAGGTGCAGTTTTCCTTGTTCCCTTGTCCTTACTGCGAATAGCAGGTTGTCCTTTATTTATTAGCTCTTTCCCTTTTGTTGTTTATTTGCTCAACTGTCTTTGCAAGCCTCCAATAAATGAGTATGGCCCGATGCTTTCCACCTCCACGGTTCCCCTACCATCTGCCTGAATTCAGTAGGAACATGTTTGGCCTCAGCCACCACCATTACATCTGGCGTAGTTGTCAGGATTCGGAACAGATTGGTATGGAGCTGCCGACACCTTTGAAGGGTGGGGTAAAGGAGTGGTCACTGTTCTCCAGCATATGCTTTTCTGTGGCTGTCCTTTTAGGGGCTGTAGGCTGGATGGTTTTTACAGCCCTGGGAGAGAAAAACAATAGTTTTATGCGAGAGTCAGCCCGAGGTTGAGAGCTCTAGGATGAGCTGTGAACCAAGGGGGCAACAACAGCATGAGCTGGAACAGTCACTGGAGAAAGAGCTGCAGATCCGAGAACTATAAGTCAGACTGCAGGCTGAAAACCAGCAACGGTGTGAACTAGAACGAATGCTGGAGAGGGAGGCCAACTGGGTTCAAGAATTGCAGTGTGAGGTGCAGGCTGAACACCAGTGGCGCCTGGAATTGGAACAGTCTCTGGAGAAGGAGTTGCAGGTTCACAAGTTCCAGTTTGCTCTGGAAACCAAACATTGGCAGCGACAGCTGTTGGAGAAACAACTGCGGGTTCAGGAGCTCAAGTGTCATCTTCAGGCCGAGAGCCAACAGCCACAGAAGCCAAAGTGGGTGCAGAAGATAGAGCTGCATTCCTGCCAATGGAGTGGCTCTGAGTTGGCAGGAGCAGGTGTTTCTGACTGCTCCTCTTCTGAGGGGGAGGCACAGGCTGCAACTGCCAACCACAGACTCAGAGACTTGCTGGTGGTCACCAAGAGGGTAAAATCCCAGCAGCAAAGAGTCCCTCAGGGGCAACCACAGCCTCCTCCACAGATACTGAAGCACTATGTGGTCTGGCCCTACACTCAGGCAGAGCTGATGGAGTTGGGGGCGCAATTCAGACAGAAACCCATGGAACCACTGGCAGCCTGGTTACTGAGGTTGTGGGAGATAGGGGGTGGATGGCATCATGCTCTCTGGAACAGAGATGGAGAAATTGGCTGCCATTACCACACACTCCTCCTTGAGGCAGCATCTTCAGAACTGCCATGGAAACCATACCGTATTAAAATGGATGATGGCTGCCATTCGTACAGTCTGGCAGAATGCTGGAGACTTGCCCAGGGAAGTGAGTCAGTGGCAGTACTATAATGAACTGCCATGGTTCCTTTAGGAACTAGGTATAAAGAATACTGCTTTCAACCCAGGGTCCCGTGGAACAGATGAGGAAGTGTTTATGGCTGGGATGTGGGATGTTATCCTCTGCAGTGCCCCATCAACCCTTGTTGGGTCACTAGTGGCTATCCTGGGCCCCTATGTGGGACAGCCCATCAACATGGTTATGCAGATTGTAGCAGTTTGGGGGGAGCTGGAGGTAGCACAGAATCACAAAGCTGTGAGAGCTGCTGCCTGTGCTGCCCCTCCCACTAGCAAGAGGAATGGGCCAGTGAAACTTACCCGAACACAGATGTGGGTAGATTTAATCGTGGCTGAGGCAGATAGGGAGTAATTGGATGGCAAGCCTAATAAGGTTCTTTTGGAGCTTTGGCAGCAGCTTAAACCAAAACAGAGATTTCAGCCACTGAGATGAATGACCAGAGACGGATTTAATGGTGGGCGCATGCCCTGGGCCCCGACTTCTGAAGGACCCCACAAAACCCCAACTTTACACTTTTTTTGACGAAGGACCCAATATTTTCTTCTGTGCCCGGGGCCTTAACCAACCTTAATCCATCTCTGCAAATGGCCTCAGCAGCTACCAATAAAACAGTTGGTGCACAGGCGGCAAGGTTACAAGATTATATGATGGAGCCTGACCAGGCGGTGGCGCAATGGATAGAGCGTCGGACTGGGATGTAGAGGACTCAGGTTCGAGACCCCGAGGTCGCCAGCTTGAGCGCGGGCCCATCTGGCTTGAGCAAAAGCTCCTCAGCTTGGACCCAAGGTTGCTGGCTCCAGCAAGGGGTTGCTCGGTCTGCTGAAGGCCCGCGGTCAAGGCACATGTGAGAAAACAATCAATGAACAGCTAAGGTGTCGCAACAGCAACAAAAAACTGATGATTGATGCTTCTCATCTCTCTCCATTCCTGTCTGTCTCTCCCTATCTATCCCTCTCTCTGACTCTCTCTGTCCCTGTAAAAACAAAAAAAACAAAACAAACAAACAAACAAAAGATTATATGATAGAGACAGCAGAGGGAGAGGAGGATCCCCAAGACCCATTGTTCCAGCTCAAATAGGAGGAAGGCCGAGGGACCCGTCTAACAGGGACGGGTGGGAACTGGAGGCCACACATGGAACTGGCTATCCACTGGTCCCCTTCTAATATACAATGAGTATTGGCCTTGGTGGATACAAATGCAGAATGTTTCCTTCTTTATGGGAACCCAGAATAGTGTGCTGGGACCCCAGAGGTCATTGACGGTTATGGGGACCAAACTGTTCCAGTGAAGCCAATAACTATTCCATTGGGGATAGGAAGACTGCCCCCTAAGCCATATAAGGTATATGTATCTCCTATTCCTGAATGTATATATTTTGGGGGTAGATGTCTTACAAGGATTATGGTTGCAAACTACAGCCAGGGAGTTCTGCCTGTGAGTCTGGGTCGTGAAGGCAGTGTTGCGGGGACAGGCAGCACATTCCCCCTTGAAATTACCTGTTCCCTGGCGTGTGACTAGCACGAAACAGTACCACCTGCCAGGCAGCTATGAAGAAATCACTGGAACAGTCCTAAACTAGAAAAGGAGGGGATCATCTGGCCAGCACAGATGATCCCCACATTCTGCACACAGCCCTTACAATTTCCTTGTGTGGCCCGTGTGCAAACCAGATGGAACCTGGTGAATGACAGTGGCTTACAGAGAACTTAATAAAGTTGTTCCCCTTTGCATTCTGCTGTACCCTTAATAGTTAACCTGACGGATCAGTTAAGCCATGAGTTGGGGACATACCACTTTGTGGCAGATTTGGCTAACACCTTTTTCTCTATTACTATAGCTGCAGAGAGTCAAGACCAATTTGCCTTCACTTGGTAAGGGTGGCAATGGACCTTTACCGTATTACCACAGGGCTATTTGCATAGCCCCACCTTGTGTCATTGGCTGGTTGCTGCTCACCTGGCTAAATGGAAACAGCCAGAGGCAGTTCCTATGTATCATTGTATTGATAACATTGTGCTAACTAGTGACTCTCTTCCAAAATTGGAGCAAGCAGTCCCTACCCTGCTATCCCATATGAAAGTGTGTGGCTGGCGGTCAACGAGGGCAAATTACAAGGACCTGGGTTATCTGTTAAATTCTTGGGAACTGTCTCATCAGCTAAGACAAAGGTTATCTCTGACACAGTTATAGATAAGATCCAAGCATATCCTTTGCCCACTACGGTAAAGCAGTTACAGGAATTCCTAGGTCTGTTGGGGTATTGGCGAGCATTCGTACCCCATTTAGCTCAGTTACTATGTCCCTTCTATCACCTTATTCAGAAGGGGTTCGCTGGGATTGGACTGAGCACGCACAGGTGCATTTGCAGCAAAGAGAGCTGTCAAGGAGGCACAGGCCTTGAATGTGTTTGATCCTGCCAGGCCCTGTGAGCTTGATGTCCATGTAACCCCTGAGGAGTTTGAATGGGGCTTGCCGCAAAGGAAAGAGCGCCTAAGGCAACTTATTGGTTTTTGGTCCCAAGTAAAGGCAATTGCCCCACACTGTGTTTTGTAATTTTGTTGCTGTAGTCTGTACTGTTTTTGTTTTTGTAATGTACCTCAATCCTCACATAGGGACTGTTCGGCAGATAAAATATAATATGCTCACTTTGTTAAAGATGGCGCTGCCCACATGGAAATTCGTTGATATTAATGTGTGTTCTGGGACAGGCTATAGGCAGGCCAGGCTTAGTTTAAGAGTAAGCTCTTCCCCACACCCTTGACTGATTGGATGATGTAGGGTGGTGCACTCTCCTGAGGAATCCCATTATGCCTCAGATGGGTGGCTTTGTATCAGAGACTTTCTTTATGTATAATTGGATTAAAGGTTTGGATTTTCTATGCTATAAACTGGGGCAGTCCGGGAGCTTGCTCTCTCTCTTGGTTCCTGAGTTCCTGAGATTAGTATTAGAGAGGAGAGCAGAGTAAGCCACATGGAGGAGAGAAAGCAGCCAAGATGGCAGAGTGCTGAGGAAGAGTTTGTGCAGGAGGAGATGGGAAACAGAGGTGAATAAGTCTGGTGAGCTGGAAAGCTTTGATGCTAGGAAACTCGGATAAGTCAGTAGCTTTGTGAGCACTGAATGTGTGGGTTTTGGAGCCCAGTGTGTGTTTTTGCTTGCCCGCCGGGTGCAAGCTAGGATTAAAGCTGATGGCTCACCAGTTCTTGGCTCCTGTGTTTCATTACCGACTGTTCGAATCTAATGCAAACCTGCATGGGTCAGGCGGCTGTGATAGTGGCCGCGACTACTGGCTTTACACATAGTGTGGCAGGATTCCAAAGATGCCCACCCAAGACCACCTTGCAGACCCAGCCCATGTTTGGTACCAGCAGGGCCCCACTATCCTTCACTAGCTCCCCACTTAGCATCAGGTGAACTTGGTGAGTTTTTCTTGAAATTCTTAAGTTCCTTGTTTTAAGGTAAGATGCTCAGGTCCAGGGCCTCTTACCAAAAGTTTCAACTAGCCGGGTTGAACTTTAGGGGACCCAATGCCAGAGCCATTCCCATACCTCTCCACCTGAGCAATCCTGATTGAAGTCTTACCTCTGCCTGACCTTTGGACATTCTTTATGGGCTTCAGAAGCCTCTCTGCTTTCACAACATTGTAGAGTTGTGAGCTACACCAAGGGCATAGCTACTACCATTGTAAATACTGACTGTTTGACCTTTGGCCAATTGAGAAGCCTGAGTGAGAACTATTGATTCAGCTTATTGGGCCTATCTTATTCAGGGAAATAAGAACTTCAATCTTGTCCACCATGGAAGTTATTGCATTTCCAGCTCAGTAGTATTCCTGTTCATCTCTCAACATCATACTGTAAAACAAATTAAGTCAGCATTATCAATAGGAGTTTCCTGTAAACGATTCCTAGGAAGGATCCAATGTGAACCTGCACGGATCAGGCGGCTGTGATCCCGACCGCGACTACTGGCTTTACAGAGACCATCACGGAAGAAACCTGTCATGTAGATTGTGAGGCGAGCAACCCTAAAGGGGTGGAATGTGGGGCAGCTGTGTTAGGCTTGCTGGCGGGTTTACCAGCTGTAAGCACCTGGCTTGATTGGTGTGAGCACATGGCAGAGGCATGTGTGCATACCCTATGAAGCTATGGGTGCTTCCCCTGCACAGCAATTCTCCCAGATCGCTCTCCCACTACAGTCACTGTCACCGTGAGCTGAGCTGAGATTTTCCTTGCCCCCTTGTTATTACTGCAAATAGCAGGTTTTCTTTTATTAATTCTTTCCCTTTTGTTGTTTGTTCGCTTGCCTATCTTTGCGAGCTTCCAATAAATAGGTATGGCCCCACGCTTCCCTGGATGGCAGTTCCTCCACTGTCTGCCCTAATTCAATGGGAACCAGCCTGGCCTTGGCCACCAGCATTACACACCATGACCCCTTACATACCAAAGGCATGTTATCAGGTACATTATCATAGATACAAAAGATAGCAAACAGACTTGAGTAAAAGCAAACATTACCTTTGTTTAAAGAAAGTTTTTCCCTAGGACATGACTACTCACCATGAAGTGCTTTTAGTTAGAAAGGTTTGATTTAGACTACCCTGGGTTTACCTTAGTTCCCTGAGTTTGCAAGGCCATTGTGTAGGCTTTCCCTGAGTTTGTCAGGTTTAAGTAAGTGGCCACATCTTGATTTAAAAAATTTTTTTTTCTTTTTTCATCCACATAACATAATAACCTAAAATACCACTGCAGTAACCCCTAAGGAGAGAGTGGGGAGCAGGGAGGCCCTCTCTGCCCCCAAGGCCACTTCCCTTGCTCAACAAGCAGGTTGGGGCCCACTACCTTTGCACTAGCCAGTTCCTTGCATGCCCTTTCATCTTCACCAGGCTGCCATTCTGATCTTTGCTCCTCCACTAGCCCATGCAAAGACTTCTCTCCCCCTTCACTTTTCATGAGACCATTATTTTTATTACCTCCATAGCATTTCTATCTGAAATTTTGCTTATTTACTTGATTTTTATCTGCCCCACTTATGTTCCAGGAAGGCAGGAACTCTGCCTGGTTTTCCACTGTATCCTCACAGAATAACAGGATCAGAGATACAGCAGAAGACACTATAAGTACTTAGTGAATAAGGTTGGGCTTTCGCTGTTTACTTTGTACACTTTGTATTTTGAAAGTTTTGAGATGAGCATGAATACTTTTTCTTTAAATAAATAAATAGTGGCAAGGTCACTGCAGAGGACTCTATCCTCAGCAAATTGTTTTCAGTTAGACAAGTTTCCAACTGAAAGCAATTTCCTTCCGGTACTGAATGGGACTCTGACCAGACAGGGGTATGCCTTGCTCAAGTCCACAGTCAGTAAGACTGGCCAGCACCCAAATCCCCCTCTTCCAAGTCAGCCTGAGCCCCTTCCTGGAGTGTTCGGACCTACGGAGGCGGCGAGGGAGGGGCATGCAAAGAGGCCGAGAGGGTGCAAGGTGACCGTGAGACGCCAGGTTGGGGTAGGAAGGGCGTGAGCTGAGGAGCTGAGAGGGTGTGGGACTCTTTCGAAGGGGCAGAGAGGGGACCTAGGAGCACGGCAAGGGTGGGGGGTCACAGAGGGCACCGAGGGGACTGAGGGAGGGTGCGCAGAGAGGGTGCAAGGGGAGGCGGGCAGAAGGAGGGGCGGGGCCAGAGGAGATACTGTAAGAAGGGGCGGAATCGGAGGAGGGGCGGAGCCAGCGGTGGCGGGAGCGGAGTGGAAAAGGGCCCAGCTCCGGGTGGAGCGCCTGCGCACCTCTCCCAAGCTGGCCAGGGGCCGCAGCGTCTTCCCTGACCTGCTTCCCTACCAGGTGAGTCCTAGGCCCCAGGATTGTGGTCGCAAGCGCGGCCGGCGTCTCTGAGATCGTCCTGCCTCACTTCACACTGCAGACGGCCTCCGTAGAGGTTTCTTTCTAACGGCAGGCATACCGGGAATTCGTCGCTTCCGAGCCCTAGAGGTGGGGAGGAAGGCTGAGCAGTTCATGTCTGTAGCCCAGCATCCCCAGCTCCGGCTTCCAGAAATAGAAACCGCTGTGGGTCTGGAGCCAGGGCCTTTTGTTATGGTCTTAGTTATGCCAGTGGCTCCCTGCATGACTTTGGGCGACTTCGGCCCCTAACTGGGTGGACCTCCTTCTCCCCGCCCCCAAAGTGGGTCTCCCTAAGATTCCTTAACCAGTTTCCTCTAAGACAAGTCGCAGATTCACGAGCCACATCCCTTCCTCTGCAAACACGTGGCTGCACTCAATTCTGAGTCCTCCGATTCCTGCTGGAAACCTGAATCAACTCTGGGGGAAGAAGCCGCGTCCAACCTGTGTGTAACAGGCTGTGGAGTTTGTTTCCTTTGCATTGAGACACTAATGCTTTCTTTCACTGCTGTCCACACAGGAGTTATTACCTCCATTAAAAATTAAGCTGGGCCTAGGACCAGGCTACTCTGTTCTGCCTTTTGTCCTGTGCTATCCAGATTTGCCAAAAACATTTTTTAAAAATTCAGATATGTTTGAGCAGTGGAAGGGAGCACTGGCCAGAGAGGCTGGAAATTTGGGTTCCAGTCCTGGCTATGCTGCTGACTTACTGTGATTTTAGGTAAGTATTAGCCCCTCTCTGTCTCAGTCTTCTCTGCTGAACAGCAAGGGGTTTGATCAAATGGTCTGCAAGGACTCTTCTGCCTTTGGCATTGCTAACAATAGGAATAGCAATCGTAATTGTTTCCTTACCTTGACCCATAAAGCCCTACATGAGCTAGCCCCTATCTACTCTAATCACCAGACTTCTTGCCCTGCCTCAGGACCTTTGCACTTGCTGTTCCTAGAGCCAGGAATACTTAACCACCTCTCTTTCCCATATAGTCATTCTTCACATCTCCATTTAAACTTCACTTGCCTAGGAGGTTCCCTGACAAAGTTTAGGTCAGGTCCTTGGATTGATTGATTGATTTACAGAGATGAGAGACATCAACTTGTAGTTGCGGCACTTTAATTGTTCATTGATTGCTTTCTCATGTGCCTTGATTGGGGGGCTCCAGCTGAGCCAGTTACCCCTTGCTCATGCCAGTGACTTTGTGTTTCCCAGCATCTAGCACATAATCAGTTCTCAGAAATGTGTTGTACAAAGAGTAGATCTTGTGAGGTTGGGCCCTTGTGCTCTTATACATGAGGAGCCAGGGCTTTAGAGAGTGACACTCCCAGGGTCACACAAAAAGTTGGCAGCACCAGAATTTGCACTCAGTCTATATGACTAACTCCTGAACTTCTACTTTACTTGCCGTCTCATTTCAGGATCTTCTGCTGTGAAGATGTGCCAGCGATTCTGACCCATGTAGCCTGGAAAGAGACAGCTACTAGGTTGTGAAAGTGTGGCTCGTCTAGCTCAGTTTCCCCTCGGACCTTGCAACCTGAGGTGGACTTGGTTTGCACTTGGCCTTTTCCTGCAGACCCATGGCTCGCCAGCTACAGATACGACTGCTGACATGGGACGTGACAGACACCCTGCTCAGGATTCGTCACTCCGTGGGGGAGCAATATGCCTCCAAGGCCCGGGCCCATGGGCTGGAGGTGGAGGCTGCAGCCCTTCAACAAGCCTTCAAACAGGTGTTCAAGGCTCAGAGCCACAGATTCCCCAACTATGGCCTGAGTCACGGCCTTACCTCCCGCCAGTGGTGGCAGGATTTGCTCCTGCAGACCTTCCACCGAGCAGGTGTTCGGGATACCCAGGCTGTGGCCCCTGTCGCTGACCAGCTGTACAAGGACTTCAGCAGTCCCTCTACGTGGCAGGTGTTGGAGGGAGCTGAGGCCACACTGAAGGAGTGCCGAAAACGAGGTTTGAGACTTGCAGTGGTCTCCAACTTTGACAATCGACTAGAAGGCATCCTGGTGTGTCTTGGTCTGCGGGAACATTTTGACTTCGTGCTGACCTCCGAAGCTACTGGCTGGTGCAAGCCAGACCCCCGCATTTTCCATGAGGCCCTACGGCTTGCTGGTGTAGAACCCACAATGGCAGCCCATATTGGGGACAGCTACCACTGTGATTACAAGGGGGCACGGGCTGTAAGTATGCACAGCTTTCTAGTGGTTGGCCCAGAGCCTTTGGATCCTGTGATCAAAGATTCCGTACCCCAAGAACATATCCTCCCCTCACTGCTCCATCTCCTGCCTGCCCTTGACCGCCTGGAGGGCTCATCCCTGGGGCTGGGAGTCTTGTGAGGGAAGTGGCTGGGCCCAACAGACGCTGGAGACAGGGAGCCCCTTATCCCCAAGATCTGACCTTTACCCCTTCCCTGCAGTCGCTGTAATGCATTCTGACTATAAAGCAGTGAGTGTGAGGCTTTCCGCCCTGCCCCACTAACCAGGTCTCCGAGATGGTTCATTCATCAATCTGTGTCTCTTTTCCACCATGAGCCCCCTCACCTCCAAGAAGATTCAGTGAGGTCCCAACTAGCTTCAAAACCAGGTACTTTCATGTGTTGTTTTAGCACCAGGGCCCTTTTGTTATCGGAGATCTTACGTAGAACCCCAATATGTAAAACAGGAAAAAGAAAAACTGCTAGGGTTGAAGCAGAGGTCCTAGGGCCCCTCTTTCAGGCACTGAAGCCTCTACACTGCCCCCCTGTACCCCCCAAAGCCTAACGTCAGAGGAGCTTGCTTTGGAAAGCAGAGTGCTGAGCTGCGCTTAAGGACATGTCCTCTAGGGCCACAGTCTGAACAGATTTCAGGTAAGGAACACCATAATTAGTCATGAGAAGAGACGTGATCCCCCCCCCCCGCCCCGTGTGTTAGGTGCTCCGCTAGCCCTTCATATGGAACCCTTGAAGCTGCCTGGTGGGCATAGGTAGTGTGACCTCCACTTGACAAGAGATTCACAGGTCAAGTAGCCTGCCTGAGGTCAGGGCTAGTGCCTGTGGAAGCTAGGCTTCCAGTTTAGGCATGTGTGTGACTCTAAAGCCCATTGGTTTGAACACTAGGTTGCAAGTAGAAAGAGATCTATGTCACATGAGATACAGTGCAGTGGAGATCCTGGGAGAATAGGGAAGGCCAGTCTTGCAGGACACCAGTCATAGGGGGTTAGCGTGGGCTAGGAAAGTGCAGGGAACAGGGACTGGTGCCCAAGGTGGCAGGAGTGTAAATGTGGAGAGAATTATTGGAAATTGAAGAGGCAGTTGAGTTTAATTCCATGTCCCTTCCTGCCTCTCCCTCTATTTGGTACTTACTGGACACCTCTGTGCCCTAGCGAGTGCCAAGCGCAGGGGACACCATGGGTAAAAAGCACATAGGCACCTGTACATTATATTCTGGTCCCAACAGCCAGGGAAGACCCTGCACTGGGCTGGCATTTTGATGGGCATGAGGATAATGTGTCCCTAGCAGCAGAGCTGGGGACTGAGGGCTGCCCTGGGCAGTAGGGTTGGTTAGGGGATCATGGTGTAAGGGCCTTCAGGTGCCATCTAGGATTTGGCTTTGACGCAGGTTTTGTGGCAGGGAAGCTGTCCTCAGACATCTTACTATGTGTCAGGCAGTGAGGACAGGGTCATGAGCTGTGGTCTCGAAGCCACAAGGGCCTCAGAAGTCATGGCAACCAAAACACGTGCCAGTAGTTCTGTGGACTGGATTTGATCCATCCAATGTTTCAAGTCAATTATTGAGCCAGCTTAGGAGTGGGGAGGGCTCTGGCCCCATCGGTGAGCCTGACGTTATAGGTAAGATAGCCTTTGAACTATGTTCCCCAGTGAAACAAAAATGTGAGGACCACTGCTCTAATGTAACCTTTTATTTTTTAAAGATTTGATTTATTGATTTTACAGAGAGAGGAGGGGGTAGTGAGAAGTATCAACTCATAGTTGCTTCACTTTAGTTGTTCATTGCTTGCTTGTTGTATATGCCTTGACCGGGCAAGGCCAGGGTTTTGAATCAGTGACCTAAGCGCCCCAGGTCAACACTATCCACTGTGCCACCCCAGGCTAGGCCTAATGTGACCTCTTTGAGACCAGGAACAGACTTGCTCTTGGTCCCAGCAACGCAGGGCACAGAACCGACTGTAGGCCCTTTAGGCTGTATGTGCCGAGCTCTTATATTTGGTGACGTAGCTGAAGGTGAGGGAAGACATCTAATTCCCAGTAGACACACCTCTAAGATTTGAGCTGGCCCTTTGGGTGGTTTGCCCAATTACCAACAAAGAACATGGAAGAAATTTTTCAATCTTTAAAAACTTTTAGTAATGTACATGCTTTCTATGGCTGGCCCTCTTACACCCTCAGCTTTTTCTGGCTTGAGGGTCTCACCCCAGGTCTCCACACATGTCAAAGGGGCCATCAGGTGGGGTGGTCATCAGCCACAGCTGGGGGAAAAGTTCATCCCTGTTCCTGCAGTGGGCACAGGCTGGAGGTCACCTCCAGGTCCAGGGCAGAGCTGCTGATGGGTGTGTTGCAGTCAGGTTACCTGGAGATAGGATTTTCTCAGTCTCCCAAGTGGCCAGGTGGGACCTGGGGGGAGGACACAGCCCCCTGGTCAGAGTCCTCTGACCACAAGCAGCCTGAAGGGGAGTTCTAAATCTCCTCCAGATTGTCCACGTGTGCTAGAAAAATATTTTCTCTGTGGCATGTCATGGAAAACACTGGATTGAGATGAAAGGACTTGAGCCCCAGGCTTTTCTGCCAGAGCACCACTTCTACATGCTCAGAGCTGGGAGCAGGGGGTTAGAGGGCAGTACTTCTCTGGATGGGTCTAACACGTGCACCCATCCACCCGCCTATCCATCCATCACGCATTCGCCAGATATTTACTGCACACTTGCCAGGTACCATGCTGGATGCGAGAGATGAAGTGATGCCCAAGTTACCATCAGGGTAAATTTGGGAGACTAAGGCCCAGGGAGTTGCAGCTTCCCCAGATTCCCAGAATTACATACCCAGTTGTACCGGGTCTAAAATGGATCCCTACCCCTCCTAAAGCTGCCCAGTGGACACGGGCAACATTTGGGAAAAGGACACTGAGTAGAAACATGGCCTAAAAGGGTGGTGAGGAGGCAGATATGGCCTCCCCAGTGCCAAAGGTCAGTGGACAATGGAAATGGTCTGGTCAGCCACAGCAAAGACAGGGAAGAGGGGCCCAGGGAAGGCTGTGTGGTGGGTGTGGAGCACCATGCCCGAGGCTGGATCAAAGAATAGCAGCTCCTGGGCCTGCAAGTCCAGCAGCATGCCCAGCTGTGCTGGGCAACGCAGCAGCCCCAGGGGCTCATGCTGCCCATCATGTGAGAAACAGAACTCTTGGTCGTAGCGGGAGAAGACCCAGGAGAAGGCATTGTGGCCCAGACGAGAGTCATTGCCAGAACCCTTGCGGGGCAGCTGGCCTGAGGCTACGCCCACCTTATAAGCACAACTGTTCTGCACATTCACCATCCAGGCGTGCAGCCCAGCCTGGAAGGAGACAGCACCCAGGGCATTGGGCCAGTGGTCAAAGCGCTCTGGACTGTCTGCACAAGTCTTGGACTTCTTGGCATTGAAGGTCAGAGTCCTTCGGTCATCTGACAATTGCAGGAAGGGGCTGACAGTTCTTTCGTCGATACGCACATCCTCCAAGCCTGCCAGAAAGAATTCTTCGTGTTGCCCAGTGTCCACCCTCAGCCCTGCCCCAGTCCTGCCAGGTAGTCAAGGGCTTCCTTATCACCCACTGGCAGTGTGACCTCAGACAAGCCATTTACTCTCTCTTGGGCTCAGTTTCCTTATATGTAAAATGGGGATCAAAATAGGATTTACCACAAAGTGGATGTGAGGATCAAATGAAATGATACATGGTAAGTGCCTAGCAATAATACGTGCTTGGCCCTGGCCAGTTGGTTCAGCATTAGAATATCTGCCCAGCATGTGGAAGTCCTGGGTTCGATTCCCAGTCAGGGCACAGAGGAGAAGTGACCATCTGCTTCTCTATCTCTCTCCTCCCACAGCCATGGCTCAATTCGAGCAAGTTGACCCCAGGCGCTAAGGATGGCTCCATGGCCTTGCCTCAGTTACTGAAATAGCTCTGTTGCTGAGCAATGGAGCAGTGGCCCCGTATGGGCAAAGCATTACCCTGTAGGGGGCTTACCAGGTGGACCCCAGTCAGGGCACATGCAGGAGTCTGTTACTCTGCCTCCCCACCTCTAAGTAAAAGAAAAACTTTTTAAATAAAATAATATGTGCTCAGTAAAGTGTGGCCATGATAACAGTAGTCATTATTATTATTATGACTCATCTATACACTCTGATAGAAATAAGGGCCAGAGAAGAGAAGTGAATTGCCCAAGGTCACACACCAAGTTGTTGGCAGGGTCAAAATTAAGACCCAATACTTTGTTCCTACAGCTAGTATCTAGCACAGATCATGCTACATTCCAGTTGAGTACATCTGCAGCCAGCCTCCAGATCAGACTTGTCCTAGGGACACAGCCCCTGGAAGCTAGGAAGTATCCAGTATACAGTTTCCAGCAACCAAATAAATGGGACTGCTGGCAAATCAGGTAATAACTGGTACCAGATTCTAGAAAATTCCAGCTTGTACTAATATTTTAAGGATAACAACGGGGGAGTGGGGAGGTAGAGAGGGTTAAAATTGAGGGAAAAAAAATCAATCCACTACTTAACCCAATTCTGTGAATTGTGCAAATACGACTGGGAGTATGGAAACTTCTGTCTAGGTTGGGGGAAGCCTGCTTTGAGAACCTCCACACTAAGTGGGGATTTGTGGAGGCAGAAGACTGTCAGTCACGTTCACCTCTGTGAGCCCAGCATGCGGCACAAGGTCAGGCGCACAGTCAGCCTGCGTCAATGTCTGTTAGGTAAGTGAGGCGAGTCCAGGAAACTCCACAGTCATTCCAAATACTTCCCAGTTGGCCATCAATTATATCTTCTTAAAAAGAAACTGTCCAAGAAATAATACTGAGCTGTCCCAGTAGGGCAGGACACATATAGAGGACATAATTTAGAGAAACAAGATTTATCCTAGACCCAACTACAGAGCAGGCTGTGAAACGGGAAAGACCTGGCCCAGGTGTCCCAGACTTTTCCAGAACCTTGGCTCCACTGACAAGCCTGCACCCAGCATCACTGGCTGTTTAAACTATCATCCCTTATGCACTGGTCCCCAGTGTTGACCCCACAGCAAAGCCCAGACAGACAGAAGCCCAGTGCTCCAGCTGCTGCTGGGCTCTAGCAACTTCTAACCTGAGAGGGAGCAAAGAGCCGCTGTTGCCCAGAGTTGAGTCAGAAGTCGGCTCCGAGCACACTTCTCATTAAAGTTTAACTTTTTCGACTCCTGGGGATCCAATATGCCCTCTGCTTCCTCGGTCCTAGTATAGAAAGAAAAAAAAAACATATTCAGAAAGGTTCTGGAAATGTATCTAGATCAATGCAGGGTGATAGGGCAGGGCTTAGGGAGAACAGAAGTAAAATTCTCTTCTCACAAGGGTGACACCAAGATTGGCAACCAGGCCCCAGATAGGAGCCACTCAAAGGAGGCTGGAGCCAAAGGGAAGGTGAACCTTCCCCTGTGCAGCCACCCCCTCCCCAGAGCCTTCATTCCGGCAAGACAGATGATTTACAGGGCAGTAACTACTTGGTACCAGTACCAAAGCTTGGAGTCGGTCTGCTCGGTGGAGGAAGCTACTCGCCAGTGGATCTAGTACATTAGCAGCAGAGCTGGGACTAGGACTTGGACCTCTTGAACCCCTGCCCAGAGAAGATTTCACCTCCCTCCAAAACCGACTACAGCAATAATGCCCTTGGTTTGACCAGCAGGAACAGCCAAGTCCTCTGGTCTTAAAATGCAAGCACCCCTGCAGGATCTCACAGGAAGGGACTATCAGTTACCTCCCCAACTATAAATCATTTACAGCAGTTTGCTTCCAGTAACTACCTCTCATCAGCTCACAGCGGACACTGCGTTTGGTTGGAGAGGGAATTTGGAAATGAGGGGAATCACCATTTATTAAGCGGCCAGGCTGTGGGCTTGCTGATTTCTCTATAGAATCTCATGTTTTCTTTGGTATAACCCAGGAGGTAGCTGTTACCTATTTGACAGGATAGAACAGAGATTCAGAGAAGGCGCTCAGCTAAAAAAGGGAGCCGATTCAAGTCCTACCTCCAGGCAAAAAGAAAGCAAAACCAAGCTGAACTTCAGGCACTGTTGGACACAATTCTTCCCTTGACCTGAAGCAGAATCTCAAAAGGGTATAGATCAAAGTGGGAATTCACCACAGAGCTTTGCAGCCTTTTGAACTGGATTCTGAGCAAGAACATCCCACGGCCTCTAATCTTAAAGATGGCTTTGAGATCAGGCAGCAGTTCTAAGAGTACACACTCTCTTCCCCAAATCTCATGGCTCTGCCCATTAATGAAGGATGGAGGAGAGAGGGTGGGGCATGTCTCATGGATGCCAGCTCTTTGCAAGACTGTCATGGGCTGTCCTGGCTTGGGAGGAACGTGGTGAACAGAACCCTAGAAAAGTGGAACACAGGCTCTAGTAACAAAGGCTCTTTGTGGTCAGGACAACAGAGGGTCTGTTAACTATCTTCTCAAAGAAGTGAGGCTGGATCTTCAGGGCCCAGCCATCAGGTGGGGAGGAAAGAGGAACCAGTGTTGACATTGCTAAGCCATCGTCCCTGGGCAAACCAGAGGCCAATCATAGACACCAAAATCTAGAAAACCACCTGGTCCAGGTACCTCGTGGTACAGAAGAGAAAACTGGTGACTCCCAGGGAGTGAGAATGAAGTGAGGTTTGGGCACAGCAGGGCCCTGGCTAGGATCAGAAGGCCTGGTCTGTGCAGCCAGACCCATTGCCATGACAGGCCAGAGCTGAGCCCAGCGGGTGACATGCAAACAAAATTGAAGCCAGTAAAGGCATTCTCAGACAAGTCCGTCACCAGCTAAAAGGCGCTTGACAACCTTTGAGCACTACTTTGAGAGTGTTCACCCTCAGTTTAGAAGCACAAAGAACCATTGTGACCTCTACTAATAGGTTTGTCAATAGTAGTTTGAATTTAGCAATTCTCAAAACAACCCTGTATTGTAGGACTAAACAGATGAATCACAATATTGCTGTGTTGGGAGCCAAGGTTCTCATGGTGCAAGAAGAGATATAAATGTAGAATGGGAGGGGCAAAGGAAAAACGCTATGGTATTCCATTGGAATTAGAAGTTGTGATACAAACTCATGAATTAAACAACCACACTCACACTTCCCAGCTCTGCCTGCTGTCAGCTGAGAAGGCCTGGAAGCAATGCATATTTACTGCCTAGATCTCGGGTTTTAAATACTACTCCCCACCAAAAGGAAGCAGGACTTCCTGGAGAAGTAGCTGGTTCCAGGACTGAGGCAGGAATAGAACAAGTTGCACTCGGGACATCTTATTGTGTCAGAACACAAGAAAGTCTCAAAGAATGACAGGGACTTGTCAAAAGGACCTAGGATCCAGCTTGAAGGGGCTAGAACGGGCCAAATCTAGGACGGTTTGAAATTCAAAACTAATACTAATAGTAGTAGTAATAGGTGTAATGCACTGAGTAAAACAAGGATCCATGAGTTTACATTGATCCTAAAAAAGTGAATGAACAAACAAGCAAAGAAATAAATGAAAAATTCAGGAAGGAATTTAGCATCAACAGAGACACAAACTATTGAATAAAGTTTGAAGATAAACAGGCTACTTATATAAAAAGTACCTGCTCACATTGCTTATTAGTTACAAAAGGGAAGATATAACTTTATAATCAAGAAACCTGGGCCTGACCAGGCGGTGACACAGTGGATAGAGCGCTGGACTGGGATGCAGAAGACCCAGGTTTGAGACCCCGAGGTCACCAGCTTGAGCGCAGGCCCATCTGGCTTGAGCAAAAACTCTCCAGCTTGGACCCAAGGTCGCTGGCTCCAGCAAGGGGTGGCTCAGTCTGCTGAAGGCCCATGGTTAAGGCACGTGTGAGAAAGCAATCAATGAACAACTATGGTGTCGCAATGGCAACGAAAAACTAATGATTGATGCTTCTCATCTCTCTCCATTCCTGTCTGTCTGTCCCTGTCTATACCTCTCTCCATTCCTGTCTGTCTGTCCCTGTCTATACTCCCTCTCTCTGTTCCTGTAAAAAAAAAAAAAAAAGAAACCTGGTAGGTACCACTCTATCCAAGTAATCAAAATTGACATCCCTGATAATGGGACAAAATGATACCGCGTGCCCCCTGACTTGATAGACTGAGGACATATCACTTACAAGTTATTCCTGCCAAAATGCATAACCTGAACCTAATCATAAGGTAACATCAAATGAGCTCAAGTTGAGGAATAGTCTATAAAACAACTGTCCTAGACTCATTAAAAGTGTTTTTTTTTTTTTTAAAGGCTAAGGAACAATTCCAGATTAAAAGAGACCAGTCGGATTAGGAAAACAAACAACAAACACAAAACACAGCCCTGGCCAGATAGCTCAGTCGGTTAGATTATTGTCTGGATACACCAAGGTGGTGGGTTCCATCCCTGGTCAGGGCACATACAAGAACCAATCAATGAATGCATAATTAAGTAGGACAACAAATCAGTGTTTCTCTCCTCCCCCCCTTATTTTCTCTCTAAAATCAATTAATAAAATAATTTTTAACTGCTTAAAAAAGACAACACTATTAAGAACATTTTTGGTGCAACTGGCAACACTTGAATGAACTGTATATTAGATAAATAGTATTATATCAACATTAAATTTCTAAACTTGATAATTATACTGTGGTTATATAAGAGAATGTTTGTGTTCTTAGGAAATAAATGCTGAAGCATTTGGGGATAAAATATCATGTTTTTTTGTGACGTATTCTCAAATAGGTCAGAAAAAAGTTTTTTACTTGTATACTTGAGAAATAGAAAAAAGGAGACAGCAAGAAAGCTAATCTGGCAAAATGTTAACAATTAGTATTCCCAGGTGAAGGTCAGTATATAATTTGTGTAGCTTTTCTATAAGTTTAAAATATTTCAAAACAAAAAGTTGAAGATCAAACTTGTCTTCAAAAATCACATCAGTGTAATACTGAAAACAGACTGTATTAGAGGAAGATAGTGATGATAAAGGAAAAGAGAAAACTAGCAGAAGTATGAAAAAATCATAGGAGGGAAAAAGTAGGAACAAGCCAAACTCAGATTAAAAGGAGACAGCAAAATGAGCCTGACTAGGAGGTGGTGCAATGGATAGAGCAGTGGACTGGGACACAGGACCCAGGTTCAAAACCCCAAGGTCACCAGCTTGAGCGCAGGCTCATCTGGTTCGAGCAAGGCTCACCAGCTTGAGCCCAAGGTCGCTGCCTTGAGCAAGGGATCACTTGGTCTGTTGTAGCCCCCCAGTCAAGGCAAATATGAGAAAGCAATCAATGAACAACAAAGGTGCCACAACAAAGAATTGATGCTTATCTCTCTCCCTAACCTTAGTCTGTCCCCATCTGTCCCTCTCTTTGTCTCTGTCACACACACAAAAAAGGAGACAGTAAAACGAATGTGGGAGCATCCCTACTGTGGAATGTTTTACGGACTTTCCAAAAAGCGAGGTAAGTCTATGTGTATTGACATAGAGAGATTCCAAGATGGCCTAGTAAGTTACAGAACAGCAATTATAAAATGATCCCGTCTGTGTTTTATAATATATTATTTTAAGGCAGAAAATATTTTTTTCCACATATTCTCCAATGATTATACATAGGAAAGTCCCAAACACACAACTAACTTAAAACTGATCACCTATGTCCTGGCTGATTAGCTAGGTTGGTTAGAGCATCAATCTGAAATGTAGAGATTGCCAGTTCGATCTCCAATCAGGGTACATACAGGAACAGATCAATGTTTCTGTCTCTTTCTAGCTTTTTTCCCTGCCTCTCCAAAAATCAATAATATAAACATTGAGAAAACTGATCACCTCTAGTGAATGGGATTGGGAAGGGGTGACTCATATTTAATTTTAATAGCTTTATATTGGTGGGATTTTCTTCTCTCATACACAGGTATTGCTATTGAAACTTAAATACAAAGATAGATGAGAAGAATGGGCTCTGATCCCCAAGTATAGCTTTGAAGTCATGAACAGAAGAAGATTAAGAATTCAGTTTCTTTGCCTAGCAAATTACATGGTTTTAGCCACCTCCTTGGGCTCTGGGTTCTCTGCCTTTTGGGACCTACATAGGGCCTGATGAAATTCTTTCCTTATTGCATAATTAAAATGCAAACTTTGAGGGTTTCGAAGATTCTTTTATCAGAGAAAGGGGGAATGAGAAGACAGTCCCCAGGCAGGTGGCAGGTGTGGGTCCCAGTCCCAGCTCTGGCATTTGGGCAAGTCCCTTCCCCCATTTGAGCCTCAGCATTCTCATCTGTACATGGGGTGGTAAAACCCTCTAAAAGACTACAGTTTTTAATAGGATATGTTAGACTGTGGCAAGCCCTGGTTAATAAGTGATTATTCCACTGCCCTTACCCATGGGTCTAAAGCAGTTCCCCAAGCTAGGGGCAGGAAGGCCTCTGTCCATCGAGCCTGGCTCCAGAGAAGCCACTCAGCTGCACTCACTTTCTCCCAGGAGCAGAGAAGCCTGGAGGCAGTGGGCTATTTAGAAGCCCAAAGCCCATGGTTTCCATGACTGCCCAAGCAAATGACAGGGCCAGACTCACCTCTCAAAAATCTCCTGCTCCTTCTGCTGTGAGAAAAGAAAACAAAGTCAGGCTTGGCATCAGAAACCCAGCAGGCAGTCAAGACTTGAATATATTTAACTGGAGTGGAGGGTTCCACAGAGACAGAGACTCTAGAATAAAAAATTCTACTCCTTTTTTAAGATGCAGTACAACCTTGGAAAGCTCAGTTGGTTAGAGCATTGTCCCTATATACCAAGGTTACAGATTCTATCCCTCATCAGGGCACATACAAGAATCAACAACTGAATGCATAAATAAGTGGAACAACAAATCAGTATCTCTCTTTCTTTCTAAAGTCAATAAATTTTTTAAAAATGAAAACTATAAAAGATACAGCACAGAGCTGTATGGGTTCTTCCACACGTACTTCCCCCATCCCGCACTCAGAATGAATCATTGTCCCCTGTGCCCCATGGTGTCTTGAGTTTCCCCCCACTACACTTCAGGACAAGCACATATTTATACATTTCATCACCCATCAAGACTGTCGGCAACTAGAAGGCTGAGACCCTTCCTGAATCTTCTATTGTGACCACCCCAGTGTTTGGGACAGACTGTGCTCGGTACAAGGAAGCTGGGTTACTAATGGATGCACAATCTAGGGCAGTCATGGAAACTGTCCTACTTGAACTGCAGTGGGACAAACAGCTCAGTTGTTCTACATTCTCATTTCTCTGCTTGGCATATTTATTCAGATGTCACGCTGTCCCTTCAAACTGGAGGTATCTGCATATCTATATAAAGTATTTTGAAAGGAAATATACAACAATATTAATCATGGTAATTTTCAGATAGGATTAAAGTTAAGCTGTATGTCTTCATATCGGACCTCTTTTAGCTTTTCAGGTACAGAGTTCTCTCTCCACCTCCCCACTCCCTTTAACATAGTTGCAGTTCTTATCTTTCAGACATCAGCTCCTATGTCACTTCATCCAGGAAGCCCTCTCTGACTCCCTCAAGTATGGCTTGTAAGGTCCCGAGTTCCCAGGAATGTCATCTACCATGGCCTATATTCCTCCATATCCTAATTATCAGGTTTAGTATTTGTCTCCTCCATAAGGCTGTCACTGACAGCTATATCCTATAACTTCACCCACAGCACAGTGATTAGCACATAGTAGGCAGCTCAGTAAAATGTTTGCTCACTATTGAAAGAATAGTTACCAGGTGCAAAATAAATAATCCGTATGGCTCCCCCTGACTCATCCCTGCTCCAAATTATCATTATCCAACCACCTCTTACCCATAAACATTCTTGATGGTCTCAGACTTTTTGGAAAGACTGGCCAACTGGTCAAGCCCCCACCCTGCCTGACTTACAATCAGCTGAAGGTCATCCATGTGGGTGAGCATGTCCACCAGGCTGGTGCGGATGGTGTCGAGCTTCTGCAGCGCCTCGGCCCAGTGTACCCGCTGCGTCAGGATGCTCTGTTGGGCCCGCTCCTCTTCGCCATGCACCCGTTCCAGCAGCCGCTGCTCCTCAGTCTCACACAGACTCCTCACCAGACCCAGCCGCTGGATGACCAGTTCCCGCGCTGCGCTGGCTGTGCTCTAACAAGCGATAAAAAACAAAGACTCGGATCCTCACAAAGCCCTAGTCAAGATTAGGAGCATTTGGGCTTAGCCAAAAGGAGCGTTGAGATTGATTAGCAATGTCTGCCATGGGAACTGTAGTAGGAGTAACAGTGCGTAAGCCGTCCCAGCCCTAAGAGTTCCCAAATAGGGTAAAGAAATCTGAAATCCAGACATCCAGGCCATAACTCATGGAACCAGGTTCCCAGGATGGAAAAGCTGGGCAGGGCCTAGAGATCAATCAGAATCACCTGCTTAATTCACAGATAGGAATATCAAGACCAAGGGACCATGGTCAGAGATCCTAGAATTATAGAACAGGAGGGTCTACAAAGTCATCCCCATCAACAGGATCTGCACCAACAGTGGTTCGGTTGATATTTTTGACCATATCTGAAAGCAAAAACCTTATATCCTAATATGTCCATTCCAATTGCTTCCAGGGTAAGAATTCTTTTCTACCACATAGTAGACCTGAAATAAATTCTTAGCCAATGAAGTTAATGTGTGTCCCCTAGCAACTAGCATGGTGTCTGGCACACAGTAGGCACTCAAATATTTACTGAACTACTGATGGAAAATTTTTTTCCAACTTAATAAAAAATGTCTTGGTAGTGCTCACATGCCAAGTCAGTGACACAGCTGGGACTAGAATCCAGTTCTCTTGACTCTCAGTCCAACACTGTCCCTGGGCACCAATGCCATCTGGTAATCAATCCCAGCTACAGGGCATCTGTTGCACGAAGCACCTGCACTCTGGCCAGACAAGTAAGAGGACAGTCTCCTTCATGCCAGAAAGTCTGGGATAGCCAACAGCTTCCCTGTGCCCTGACCCTGAAGACCTGCATGGTACAGGCAGGTGACAATTATTCCTGAGTAACAGAGGAAACCGAGACCCATAATTTTCCCAATGGGGAAGAGAAAGAGAGGCTAATTGTATGGCCCAGTAACAGGAGTTCAAACTCCACATCAGTGTTCTCTTGAGATAACATAACACACAGGCTGGGCAGTTAGGCTTTGGAGACAGTGCCTAAGTTTAAATCTTAGCTGTTCCACTTATTAAATGTGGAACTGTAAGCATGTTACTTATTCTCCCTATGCCTCAATTTTCTAATCTGTCAACTGAGGGTAATAATATCTACCACATAAGACTATTGTGAGCATTAAATGAGTTGCTATATGTAAAGTAGACAGAACAAAGCACACGAGTGTTGGACAGCATCAGCTATTGCTCTTCACTCTGTCCCACTTTGATGACCGCAGTCCCACTTTGATGAGCCTCTGTAGCCATGTTTACACTGTGTGATCAGGATCAAGAATAGATCCTGACACAGAGGTATCTGAGGCTCCTTGACCAGAAGATGGCAGTCAATTTCAACATGCTTCTTGAGTCATTTTCAGAAATGTATATATAGCACAGAAGAAAACTTCTCCTTTTAAAGATACAAAAAAGTAAACTAAAAACTCTCCCAGAACAAAACACAGAATTGCTGGGAAAATAGCCCAAAGCATCCTTTTAAAAGTGAAGCTACCCTGGCAGCTAAGTAAAGGAAATCCACTGGAGTCCAAAAGTAAAAAGGAAACTAGAAACCAGTGTCACCAGGAGCTGGGGACTCAATTGCTGTGGGTTTATGATTTGCTTTAGAATCTTATACTCATCTAAACCGTCATACAAAAATGAGAACATGCCTGACCGGGCGGTGGCACAGTGGATAGAGTGTCGGACTGGGATGCGGAAGACCCAGGTTCGAGACCCAGAGGTTGCCAGCTTGAGCGCGGGCCCATCTGGCTTGAGCAAAAAAGAAAGCTCGCCAGCTTGGATCCAGAGGTCGCTGGCTCCAGCAAGGGGTTGCTCGGTCTGCTGAAGGCCCGTGGTCAACGTACGTGTGAGAAAGCAATCAATGAACAACTATGGTGTCACAATGGCAACAAAAAACTAACGATTGATGCTTCTCACCTCTCTCCATTCTTGTCTGTCTGTCCCTATCTATCTATCTCTCTGTCCCTGTAAAACAAAACAAAACAAAAAAATGAGAACACAATAAAGGTATTTCTAATAAGAAATGGATTGTTTTCAATGAATGGGAAGAATTTATTAAAAGATATACTTTAATTAAGATATTGGACAACAATATCTAAGTGAGAGGGTGTTGGGTGAAAGCATTCTTACAGTACTTGTATTATTCAGGTTGACTTATTTAAGACATTATTAAGTATTTTTGTGAAAATCTTAAGGGCACCAAAGATAGACCATAAATAGAATGCATAAGTTTCAAACTAGAAAAAAGAGGGAGGCGATATTAATTGACCCAAAAGAAGGCATAAAAGGAAGAAAATAAAGCTTAGAAAAAGCAAACTATGTAGAAAACATAAAATTAGATAACAGCTATACACCCAAATATATCAGCAATCACAATAGTGATAAATTGATTAAACTCTCTAGTTAAAAGTCAGGGATTGCCTGACCAGGCAGTGGCGCAGTGGATAAAGCATCGGACTGGGATGTGGAGGACTGAGGATCAAGACCCCAAGGTTGTCAGCTTGAGCGCGGGCTCATCTGGTTTGAGCAAGGGGTCACTAGGTCTGCTGTAGCCCTGTGGTCAAGGCACATATGAGATATCAGTCAATGAACAACTAAGGAGCTGTAACGAAGCATTGATGTTTCTCATCTCTCTCCCTTCCTATCTGTCCCTCTCTCTGACTCTCTCTGTCTCTGCCACAAAAAAAAAAAAAAAAAAATTAAAGAAAAGAAAATATTTGTTGGTATAATAATGAATAAAGGACAAAATATATTTTAAAGAAAAAAAAATCCTGGGCATATTAGGTCACCATGAAGTGATGAAGGAATGGTTTACCAAGATTATACAACAAATCTAAATTATACACATTTAATAAATAGTACCAAAATATAAAAAGAATAGTTGGCAGAATTATAAGGAAAAATAGACAAGTCCACAGCATAATATGAAAATGTAATGCCACTTGCCAGTAATCCATAAATCTGACAGATAAAAAATTAACACCTATGGAAAATATTTCACCCAGTCAATAAGCTTAGTAGACAGATAAAGAACCTCACATATTTTCTCAAGTGAATGTGAAATGTTCACAGGTCATATTTTAGAGCAAGAAGCAAGTCTCAACAAGTGTCAAACAACTGATATCATACAAATTACAATGAAATTACCAAAAAAATATAATGATGATAATAATTTTAAAATTAAAACCATACATTTGGATATTTAAAACCTATTTCTAGTAATTCATAGTGAAAGAAAAAATCAGAGTGAAAGTATAAAAATTTCACCCAAAAACAATGAAAATATGACATCAAATTTGTAGAATGTACCTATACCAATACCTAGAAGGAACTATATGGTTTAAAGGCTCACCTTGAGAAAGAAGAAAAACCAAAACTATAAACTGTTCAACTCAGGAAGCTAAATAACAACAGAGTATGTTAAAAAATTAAAAGAAAACAATTATAAATATAATTTTAAAACACTTATATATAAATATACATATATATTTATACATATATATGTATCTAAACATACATATTATTTATATATAAATATTTTAAAATTATATATAAATATAATAATTTTTTTGAGAGAAAGAGAGGTAGTGAGACAGACTCCTGCATACACCTGGTCTAGGATCCACCAACAACCGGTCTGAGGCTAATGCTCAAATCAACTGAGCTATTTTTAGCACCTGAGGCTAACACAATTGGACCAACAGCTATTCTCTGCCCCAAGGGCCAAAGCTCAAACCAATCACCAATTGAGCCACTGGCTACAGGAAGGGAAGAGGTAGGGAGAGAGAAGCAGATGGTTGCTTCTCCTGTGTGTCCTGACTGGGAATCAAACCTGGGATGTTCATAGGCCTGGCTGATGCTCCATCCACTGAGCCAACTGGCCAGGGCAAAAATTTTTTTAAAAGATACAAAAGAGAGGATTAAAATAGTAAAAGTTTGTTTTTTGAAGACTAACATGATAGACAAATCTGTGACACCTTTGATCAACATTAAAAGCAACTTTATGCAAAAAAAGCAACTTTATGCATTAAATTCAACAACAGAGAAAATAGATATTTTTTCCAGAAAGAATTTACTAAAACCAAAGAAAAAAGAAAAACAGGGAAAATCCTGTAAATGGAAAATGAATCAGTTAAAAATCTAACAAAAATACCACATACCACCAAGCTCAGATAGTTTTACAGAGGGTACCACCAAACATTCAAGACACAGATAATTCCAATCTTATACAAACTCCTCCAGTGAAAATAGAGTTCTGTTTCCTAACTCATTGAATAAGGTTTATATAACCTCGATACCAAAATTTGATAAGGGCTATATAAGAATTGAAACTCAGAGGCTAACTTCACTCCTAAACATAGATGCAAAAATCCTTTTTAAAAACCCTGAATTAAGCCCGACCAGGGGGTGGCACAGTGGATAGAGTGTCGGACTGGGATGCGGAAGACCCAGGTTCGAGACCCCAAGCTCGCCAGCTTGAGTGCGGGCCCATCTGGTTTGAGCAAAAGCTTGTCAGCTTGGACCCAAGGTCGCTGGCTCCAGCAAGGGGTTGCTCGGTCTGCTGAAGGCCCGCGGTCAAGGCACATGTGAGAAAGCAATCAATGAACAACTATGGTGTCACGGCAGCAACGAAAAACTAATGATTGATGCTTCTCACCTCTCTGTTCCTGTCTGTCTGTCCCTATCTATCCCTCTCTCTGACTCTCTCTCTGTCCCTGTAAAAAAACAAACAAACAAACAAAAACCCTGAATTAAGATTAGCAACCCAAATAAATTTAAGAATATTGAAAGCATATCAGGCAGGTTTTCTGATCATAATGGTATGAAACTAGATTGGCAACCCAAACCCAGAAATTCTATATAACAATAACACAAGGGGAAGTAGGAGAAGGACCTGCCTATAAAAGGGGTAGCACAAGGGCTCCTTATGATGGAACTGCTCTGTATCTCAATTGTGATAGAGGTCACACATATCTATACATGTTATAAAATTGCATAGAATTAGCCTGACGAACGAGGCAGTGAGTGTCAGTGGATGGAGCGTCAGACTGGGACGTGGAAGACCCAAGCTTGAAACCCTGAGGTCGCCAGCTTGAGCGCGGCTCATTTGGTTTGGGCAAGGCTCACCAGCTTGGGGCCAGGGTCGCTGGCTTGAGCAAGGGGTCACTTGGTCAGCTGTAGCCCCCTGGTCCAGCACATATGAGAAAGCAATCAATGAACAAGCAATCAACAAACAACTAAGATGCCACAATGAAGAATTAATGCTTCTCATCTCTCTCCCTTCCTGTTTGTCTGTCCCTATCTGTCCTTCTCTCTCTGTGTCTCTGTCACAATAAATAAATAAATAAAACTGCATAGAATTAAATACACAAAAATGAGTGCAGGTTTCCAGGTTATGATATTATACCATAGTTAGAAAAGATGTTACCATTGTATGTGAATCTACGTTTACTGTATATGAATCTACAATTATCTCAAAAAAAAAAAATTTTTAGCAAGAGAGACGGAGAGAGGTACAGATAGGGATAGACAGGAAAGGAGAGGGAAGCTTCAATTCTTTATTGCTGCACCTTAGTTGTTCAATGATTTCTTTCTCATATGTGCCTTGACCAGGGGGCTACAACCGAGCCAGTGACCCCTTGCTCAAGCCAGTGACCTTGGGCTTTAAGCCCGCGACCTTTGGGCTCAAGCCAGGAACCACACGGTCATGTCTATGATCCTATGCTCAAGCCAACGACCCCATGGGCAAGCTGGTAAGCCCGCGCTCAAACCAGCAACCTTGGGGCTTTGAAATAGGGTTCTCTGCGTCCCAGGCCAATGCTCTATCCACTATGCCACCACCTAGTCAGGCAATCTCAAAATTAAAAGTTAAAAAAAAAACCATTAAGATCAAGTTGGGTTGATTTTCCACAGGAATTCAAGGATGGCTTAGCATTAGAAACTCTTTTAATGTCTTACTATATTAACAGATTTTGGAGAACAAAGCATATCTATAAACTGATAAATGGCATCATTAAGAACCTACAAGGAAGGTGATAAGTAATGGAAAATAGAAGTAATCAGATGAAAACTTCCACAAGCTCTGTGCATCACCTACTCATCTACCTGCACCTGTACTCACTCTGCCTTTCCTGTTTCTGTGGATGAACTACTCATGCTTTACCTGTGACTAACCCTTCCACTTGTTTACAAGATCCTACCCCTTTTGCTGTACCCAATTTTCCTCATTCTCTTGCATCATTAATTTTCCCCTTTCTATTGGAAAATTCCCATTGGCCTACTCACATAAGTAATTTCTCCCATCTTAAAAACAAAAAACACACAAAAAGCCTCTTGATCGCTTATCTCTCTCCACTATCATCCCATTTGTCAGCTCCCTTCAACAGCAAAGCTAGAGAGTTGCCGCTGTTCACTATCCCAACTTGTTCTTCTCCCATCCTCTCTGAAACCCAGTCCAATCAGGCTTTCACCCTGCCACTCTACAAAATTCCTCTTGTCAGGATCTTCAGTGCTGGGCTTGTTACTAAATCCAGTGGTCTATTCTCATGTACCACTAAAGGGGAAGAAGGGAGGGAATGTACAGAAAGAAATTCATAGCCCCTGCCTTTGAAAGGTATAGTCAAGGGATATAGCCATGGCAATGAATCAACTGAATAAAGGATCAGCTGTGGAGGGCAGCAGAGGGAGCACTGGCCAGAGAGTCAGAAGATCCAGGTCATAGAACTGACTTTGATAGGAGGCTGTGGGACTTTGGTCAAGCCGATTAACTATCTGTAAACAAGGATGTTACTGTTACCTACTGCATAGGACTTCCATAAAGAATACTCAATGTAAGTTTCTAGGTTATTTAAATTCTGGGGCCAAATACAAAATAATTAAATGGTAGGAGAATGCTACCCTTCCTGATTTCTTACCCCCCAAAAAGGCATTTTCTAGTAGAGTCTTTGCACTCAGTGAGATACTTTGCCCAGATGGTAAAACCAAGGTTCAGAGAAATGAGAATCCATCCTTCCTGGGCATCCAGCTTTGTGTCAGTAGCATAGAGTTTGTGAAGTTGGAAAGGGACCCTAGACTGGTTCAAATCCCTAAGGCTGGGGTCTTATCCATGGGGAGGGCTCAGGGTAGAGGGAGAGGGGGAGAATTACCTACCACTGCTCTCTGGTTCTTCCCTGGCAGGACCTCAGCCACATACTTGTTGATACAAGCACTCTGTAACTGCAGTCTCTCACACTGGTCCACAATCTTGTTCTGCAACACAAACACCCATGGCATCTTGATCTACGTTGATCTATTAATTCACTCCATTCCATTTATTATTTTTCCTTTTACCCCTCCTCTGCCACCCACACTCCCATGCTTATATCCTAGACCTCATCATTGAAAGCTATACCACCTCCAAAATCTTCATTTCAAAGATCCCATGGTTGCCTACCGTTTCCCACCCTTCTAGATTACTCACTCTAGAATATCCATTCCAACAATTCTTCAGCTCCATTGGAGCCACCTTACCTCTTTTCACTGTCTAACACCTCCTGTTGTGACCTCAATTCTTTCATTATTCTGAAATCCTATGGCTCATTATTATAATCACTTTCCTGCATACACCCTCAATCTTTCTTCATACCTCGCTACCTGACTCTCCACACATGCACCAGAGCAGAACATGGCTTCTCAAACTACTCTTCCCCATGTATCCCCCATTCATTAAATAGCACCATTAATCATCACCCTCATTACCACCACCAACCGCCCCAAAAACCCAGCTGTTACTCTCCAACCTCACAGCTAATCCATCAGTGAGTCTTATCAGCCTCATCTCCTACGTTTCTCTCTCTTTTTCCTCTGGCAACTTCTGGTCGCCTTCAATCTCGCCATTCTACCCAGATCACCATTATCTATCACAGGAACCACTGTTAGAGCCTCTTAACTGCGGTTCCATTCTTGAGCCCCACAGTTAAACACTGCCACATATTGTAAGGAAATCAGATCAGGTCACTGTCCCTCTTCAAAACTCTCCAATGACTTTCCAGTACACCAAAGTAAGATGAGATCAAGCATCATACCTTAGCCAACAAGGCCCCACCTGTGTATCTGACTGTGTGTATCTCCCCAATGTTACCTCCTACCACTCTCTGCACTGGTCTTCTTTCCGTTCCATAAACACACCAAATTTATGCTGACCTCAGTGCCTTTATACCTGTTGTTTATTTGGTCTCCAGCAGTCTTCCATATAGCTCTGTCTCGCTCCCTTACTCCATACACATGTCACTTCAGAAGCTTTCCCTGATGATCTACACACCCCATTCCCTTACTTTGCTTATTTTTTTCTCCCTTGTACTATCATTCTCTGACTACATAACGTGTGTTTGTTTACCTTTTTTGTATCTCTCCCCCAACACTGGAACATAAACACCATAGACTTATTCTCTACGTCCCACTACCCAGAAGAGAGTTCCTACATACAGAAGGCCCTGAATGAATATTTGTTCAGTGAATGAAACCCATTTCCTTGAACACAAGAAGCTCAGCAGCTTCCAGTTCCTAAAGCTGTGAGCATCGCCCATGAGGGCAGGGGAGAGTGTTAGAAATGAAGCTGAGGCCCACAGAGAAGTAACGTGCCCCAGGAGATGCGGCCAGGCCCTGCTTTCCCCCTCTATTCCTCCACATGACAATGGGAGCCTTCCAAGCAGCAGCACCTCCACTTCACCTAAGACAGTGGTTCTTAACCTGGGTTTTATCGAACCCTAGGGGTTCAATGAGTCGGTCTCAGGGGTTCGGAGAAGCCTCTGCCGCGGAGGCCAGAATAAAGTAATACCGTAATTTGTTGTGAGTTCATGCACTTTGTTGGTTTTGTTCTTTGAGCAAGGTGATGTTCATGCACGGCTCATTTTGTGCACCAGTAAAGAAAACATATACCTATGTCTTGAATTTGGAAAAAAATAATAATATTTTATTTATCACTAAAGAAGGGTTCGGTGAATGCGCATATGAAACTGGTGGGTTCGGTACCTCAAAAAAGGTTAAGAACCACTGACCTAAGAGCATTATCCCAGTTCCATCTTCCAGAAGGCAACTCAGCTACCTCTTCTAGGAAGTCTCTGTAAATTCTCCCAACCCCCAAATGAGGAATTAGCATTGCACACCACCAGTCCAAATGCAAAGTTACAGAGTTGAGTTGACTGGGAGGAAGCTGTGAGCACCACACACCACAGGACTGAGGGAACTGAGACTAGCTTCTGAAAAGCTACAGGGGCAGGAATACAGGTCGTGGAGTGAAAATTATTTCAACTGGTGCTGTTTTTGCCCACTTCAGGAATAATCTTGCCCTGGAATGAAATTTCTTTGCTGGCTGGAGGGATAGGGGAAAGCCACAATCTAATCTAATTGGGAAGAGAAAGGGCAAGAAACATCTCCCTCCAGGCAAAGAAGATAAATATACCTAGGGCCTCAGCAGGGTATAAGGAAGGAGTCCCAGGCAGAACACATTCCAAACGAAGCATCAGGCCTGTCACCCTGCCCAGCCTTTGCCACTTTCACCACTCAGATTCAGCCCTGATACAATATGTAAAAAAGAAAAGGGGATGGGGTTCATTAAATTCTTGCTCCTGTTAACATCACTTCCTCCCTCCAACCACTGAAGCAAAGAGGTGGTTTCCTCTGGTCTAGTCAATGACTGCCCTGGTCCAGTCCTGAACAGTAGTAACCTGGGACAAGTTACTGTCCTGTTCTGGGCCACAGTTTACTCATCTATAAACGTTGGTAGAACTTCAAAGGGGCTTGGTCTGCATGGAATAAGATGATGAATATTTAAGTGCTTTAGAACTTGCCAAGTTTCTTTGCATAATGGAAGTTTATTAAGTCACATTATTCAAATTTATTTTTATCATCACTCTCATGGATAATGGTGACAATTAGGGCCAACCAGGAGCTTTCATGTATGGCTGCATAACTGAATCCCTCCTGGCCCCCTAGCGCCCCATCAGAGGTGTTCATTACAGTCCAGTCTGAGGAGGCCAGTACCCAGCAAGAGCCCTCAGCCCCACCGCTGGGCAGAACTCCAGGGAGAGGCTGGAAGAATCAAGCCTTTAAATCCAATAGCAAGGAAATCCCCAGGGGCCACAGGTAGGGTGGAAGAAGGGAGAAAGTGCCAGGGTGACTTAGACTCTCCAATCTCAGTTGTTCAGGGAGCAGCGGTAATAGGAAGGTGACCAGCCTGGAGCCAAGTGGAGACTGGAGAGGAAGAGAAGCCCTAAACCCTGATACCTCCCGGGTCCTGCCCCCTCCGTTCACTCAGGTGAAACCAGCATGACGTACAGTCAAGGCCAATCCTGAAAGGGAAAAGAAATCACCTCACCAGGAAGCCTGAACGGTGGACAAGGGGAGGAGTTTTGAGCCCTGTGGCTGAGTGAGGAAGGACTGGGTTTTCTCAGAGATTAGCTTCCACGGGACGGTGGGAGTTGGAGCAGCTGAACCCTTTACTGCCCAAGGCCAGTCCCGGTTCCCAGCTTCTTCAACAGGGCGACGGAGAAGCTGGGCAGCTGGATCTGCCACTATGTGATCCTATTCTCTTATTTATATCGCACAATAAGTCTGATTAATGCGCGTTATTATTGCCTCAAACTATAGATGGGGGACTGAGTCTCAGAGGATTATGAAATTCACAAAGAGGACTGACATTTGTATTCAGATCTGCCTGACCCCAGGGGCCACACGCTTTAACCGCCCAGTTCTAGAGCCAGTACCACGGAAGAGCCTGAGCTCCTGGTGGGCCCCCGGGTCAGCCCGGCCCCAGGCTCCTGGGTCCTCGCCCGGTCTTCTTCCCTCGGGAGCCCCCGCCATCCGGCACCCACGCCGGCTCACCCGCAGCTCTTCTGCGCGCTCCTCCACCAGGCGGATGCGGTGTCCCCGGCAGCGACCGCCTAGCTCCGTACAGGCGGCGCACACTGGCCGTCGCTCGGAGCAGCAGAACCACTTCAAAGCTTGACCATGCTCCGGGCAGAGAGGGCCCGGCTCAGGTCCCGATCCAGGTCCCGGTCCCACGCTCTCCCCTGACATGGCCGAGCGACCGCCCGGCGCCAGGCGCTCCACCTGTCGCAGGTGGCTTCTGGGCGGAGCCTCCTTGACCCCGCCCCCGGGTCCCCGTGAGCGGCTGCATCTCTTCCTTTTGCTGAATTCTAGCTGCTCTCTGGCTGCCTGCCCCGCACCCTGAACCAGACTCTGGCCCGGATCCGCCCGCTTCAGCAGTCCACTTTTTCTTTCTCTCTGAATTGTCTCAGTTACATCCGTGTTTGTTTTACAACAAACATAGAACACCAAATATTAATGTGACCATAGGAAACTTAATTGAGATTTATGAGCACCAGGCTTTTGCTAAGTGCTTTATAAGTGTTGTATCATGTAATACAACAGCCTTTTTTGAGAGGCAGCTTTAGAAAAATCCTAGCTTAAAGCCAGGTTCTGGCATCAGACTGTCAGGGCTCAAGCCCCATGTAGCTGCCCACAGCCAGGGACTCAGCTGTAAAATGGGGATAAGGAGGGTACTTAACTCACAGACTTGTGTTAAAACACTACAACTGCTGCCTGACCTGTGGTGGCGCAGTGGATAAAGCGTCGACCTGGGAACACTGAGGTCGCCAGTTCAAAACCCTGCACTGGTTCGGTCAAGGCACATATGGGAGTTGATGCTTCCAGCTCCTCCCCTCTTTCTCTCTCTCTCTCACTCTGTGTCTTCTCTCTAAAATGAATAAAATAAAAAAATAAATTAAAAAAAAATTTAAAAAAAAAAAAAAAAAAACACTACAACTGCTAAACATCTGCTATTCATACAAGGAAAGGATGATGATCCCCATTTAATGGAGATTAGGTAACTTGCCAGGGGTCACAGTTACTAATTGGCAACAATGAGATTGGAACCCAGGCAGTTTGACTTACGGTTAATATGATTAATAATTTTTAATTGCACATTAATGTCCAATGAGGAACATCCGTGTTAGGTTGATTTCCCCAAGTATTTACATCTAAGTGTTCTTAATTTAAAACTTTTTAAAACCAGTATTAAAAAAAATTAATACATGTTTATTAAAAAGATTATGCAAATAAGCATGTGGGTGAAGAACCCATGCCCCTGTACCTGAGCTGTCTTGGGGCTTTTTTTCCCCCCTTAGGATCTGATAAATCAGTCTAAGCCCAAATTGAACCCTTTGCTAGGACTCCAGTCCAGTTCTTCTGGGTACACAAGAAGAGCACTGCTCCCCAGCCCCAGAACTCCATTTTAGGAGGTGTTGGCAGAGGGTTGAGGCAAGAACTCAGCCAAAGAAAGAAGGAGCCAGGCCTTGGTGCCAGAGGATATACTGAGTTCATCAGAACAGGACACCATGAAAGCAAAATTGGAAGGAGGAACATTATTACATCCTGAGGCATGTTGGGGCTCAGACACCTGCCTCTACCCTGATGTACCTCTAAGTGGCTGCAACACACACACTGGAAAACACTTCCCTTCTGTCAGCACCTACAATTTCAGTCCCTGAGGGTAAGAGCAACCAACCATCAGCCTCAGAACTATGCTTCTCACCGCTATGGGACCTTGGTCAGATTATTTAGTTCAGCTGGGCCTAATTTTCTCATCTCTAAAATGGGGGTAATAAAAATATCTATCTCCAAGGACTGCTTCAAGAATTAAATGAGATCTTGTCTGCAAAGGTCTGTTAGCTTGTGTCTATGGCATACACTTAGGGGCTAATGTTTTATTATAGGTGTGAGAATCAATAAATATACTTGTAGCAGGTTTTCAGGATGTAAATTGTGTGAGGTTCTTTGACGAGGGCGGTGAAATGTTCTTGGCATCAAAAGAAGTTTCTAGTGCAGCCCCAATGGGAAGGTGGAGACCTCGAAACAGCATTTACCCTCTGTTAGGGGTGGAAAAGAAAATGGGCCACCATAATTAGAGACTGTGGTTAGAATTTTTTAGTTCTGAAGGCTGGGGGTGGGGAGGGTTATTAACCCTTATAGTAAGAACAAAGGAAAGAGAAGGTGAATTTGTGTGGAGGGAAAAGACTATGGAGGGCAGGGAGAGGGAGAAGGGAATAAGGTCCTTGGGGAAAGTGGGGCCTCTTCATTGGGTGCAGCCCTGGAGCAGTCAGTGGCCCTGGGAAGGCTGGAGTCAGGAAAGCAGCAAAATCACTAGGATTTCTTCCGGGTGAAGGGACTAGAACGTGCAAGGGGCTTATGTGGGAATAGATTTACTTTTACAAAATTGGAATCATCGGGCACTAAGTTGGACTGGAACTGAAAAATCAGTTCCTTCCCTTAATGTGAATCAGGCTCTGCCCAACACATATCCCCACGTGAGAACTCGGAACACACATAAACTCCTAAGTAGTGACTCTTAAGTTTAAATCAGGTCAAGAGCACCTGAGGTGGTACTGGGAAAGGATTTGTGAAGAATGCACTTTCCACTAAGATTCTCGCTCACGCCTGACCAGGCGGTGGCGCAATGGATAGAGTGTCAGACTGAGGTGCAAAGGACCCAGATTCGAGACCCCGAGGTCGCCAGCTTGAGCGCAGGCTCATCTGGCTTGAGCAAAAAGCTCGCCAGCTTGGACCCAAGGTCGCTGGCTCGAGCAAGGGGTTACTTGGTCTGCTGAAGGCCCTCGGTCAAGGCACTTAAGAGAAAGCAATCAATGAACAACTAAGGGGTCGCAACGAAAAACTGATGATTGATGCTTCTCATCTCTCTTCGTTCCTGTCTGTCTGTCCCTATCTATCCCTCTCTCTGACTATCTCTCTCTGTCCCCATAAAAAAAAAGATTCTCACTCACTAAGTCTGGGGTGGAGCCAGGAATCTGCATTTGTAGCAGTCACACAGAGATTAGTATACCAATGAAACCTCTGATTACTACCATAAACACTGGCAGTGGCTACTCATTAATAGGTAGCAAAGTTAATTAAAGGGGTGGAGACCAGCATCTTAAAAATAAGAACAGAGCCCTGGCCAGTTGGTTCAGTGAGTTGGTTCAGTGATAGAGTGTCAGCCTGGCTTGTAGAAGTCCCGTGTTCAATTCCCGGCCAGGGCACACAGGAGAAGCACCTGTCTGCTTCTCCATCCTTCCCCCTCTCCTCTCTCTCTGTCTCTCTCTTCCCCTCCTGCAGCCAAGGCTCCACTGGAGCAAAGTTGGCCCAGGCACTGAGGACGGCTCCATGGCCTCCACCTCAGGTGCTGGAATGGCTCCAGTTGCAATGGAGCATCACTGGGTGGATCCCAGTTGGGCGCATGCAGGAGTCTGTCTGACTGCATTCCTGTTTCTAACTTCGGAAAAATACAAAAAAATAAAATAAAATAAAATAAAAGGTTAAAAAAAAATAAGACCAGAAAGAAAAAATAGAAAACATTGTTCCCTGGCCAGTTAGCTCAATTGGTTAGAGTGTCATCCCAATACATCAAGGTTGTGGGTTCAACTCCTTGTCAGGGAAAATATAAAAGTCACCAATGAATAAGTGGAACTATAAATAGATGTTTCTCTCTCTCTCTCCCTTCCTCTTTCTCTAAAATCAATTTTTAAATAATTGTTCATACTAAGGGTTTTTGTTTGTTGAATTAAATATAGTACATTTACAGGTATAAACAGTGGGGATTGAATGTATTTCTTCTTGAGGATTATGGTCAAAAAGTTTAAAAGCTGCTGCTCTAAAGTGACCTCTGGAGCACTGGTGGGCATGGGGAGGGCTGGACTTGAACTTTAGGGCTTGCCTAAGCAGGACACACTGAGCTGAGGACAGAGAACAACGGACATTTTAATCCACTCAGACATTACATTTTAGTTATTCAGTAGATTTACTGAGCCCCTACCTATGTCCCGGGTTGTATTTAAGACAATGGAAATACAACCATAAAGAAAAACAAAGTCTACTCTTCTGGACAAATAAAACAAATGGAAATGTAACATAATGTCAGTAAGTGATAAGAACTAGGAGAAAGACTCAGGCAGACCAGGAAAGGGAGCTGGATGGAGGCACTGATCTGGAAAAACTGACATCTGAGATCTCTCTGAGGAGTGGTACAGGCACTGTGCCCCGGTAATCACAGCAAGCACACCTGGGCGCTCTCTGGGGGAGGAGCCTTCCAGGCAGCCAGGCCAGCAAGGGCAAAAAGTCTTTTTATGCCATGAACTCTGATCCCCCCTCACCAAAGAACTGTGTACAATATA
Organism: Rhynchonycteris naso; assembly: GCA_037038555.1. Taxonomy (NCBI): domain Eukaryota; kingdom Metazoa; phylum Chordata; class Mammalia; order Chiroptera; family Emballonuridae; genus Rhynchonycteris; species Rhynchonycteris naso. The sequence continues at coordinate 20,278,747 of CM072996.1, forward strand.
CATTCTGAAAAAGGTGCTCCAGGTATATTTACACACCCTCACACATGATAAAATAGTCATTAGCTCCTTACCACGTGACATAGGTGGGAATGTACTTTTTATAAAATTAGGATTATCTGTAAATTCTGTTCTGTAACCTGCCTTTCCACTTGCTCATTTATGACATTTGATTTTGGACTTTATTGGTGGTAAGCATTTGGGAAAGTCTAGTGGAAAACAACTTTGTTTCCCCAGCCTTTACTGTTCCTCAGGCCTGCTCTCCAACCTTCAACCGCAGACCCAGCCCTTGCCTGCCTGCCTGCCTGCCTGGCGGGTGCCCTGGTCTGTCGCTGACCCCGCCTCACCCCGTTCCCATGCCTCCTTCCTCTTCAGACCCTGATCCAAGCAATGTCTCTGGTGTCAGGGCTGGAAGTCATCTGACTGGGGTTTGCATGGTTTCCAGGAGTGGCAAGAAGACTGTCAGTGCTGTGGCTTCTTTTTTCCTGTGACAGCACAACCAGCATCAACTGTCAAGTTTTAAGAACTCGGCAGCCTGCCAGTGCAGACAAACCCAGACCACATGGGTCCCCTATGCAGTGCAGGCCCCCAAGGAGAGAGAGTCCTTTCTGCTCTGGCCGGACCAGCCCAGCCCGGATGAGATCAGATCTTGTCTCCAGAGGGCTCCTAGAACCAGTACAATTCAGAGGAAAGACAATATCAAACTGGGCAAGTCCAAGAAAGAAAAACCAGTTCAGGCAGTAAAGAGCCATGAACTAGGATTTCATTTATATAAGGCAGAATTAGAGGCATTGGTAGTGTTAAGTTGAGGGGATGAAATGTGAGGGGGAAGAAAGGGGTACATGAAATTATATTGCTTACATCCATAGCATTCTCTCTTGTATCTTAATTGGCTGTCCATGACTGTCTTTCACTTTCATTCTTTATTCAAAAACACTCAGTGAGGATCTACTATGTGCTAGACCTGTGCTGTCTAATGCCATAGCCACTAGCCATAAGTGGCTACTTATATTTAAAGTTTATATTAAGTACAACTTAAAATTCAGTTCTTTTTTTTTTACAGGGACAGAGAGAGAGTCAGAGAGAGGGATAGACAGACAGGAACGGAGAGAGGTTAGAAGCATCAATTATTAGTTTTTCGTTGCCGTCGCAACACCTTAGCTGTTTATTGACTGCTTTCTCACATGTGCCTTGACCGCGGGCCTTCAGCAGACTGAGCCACCCCTTACTGGAGCCAAGGACCTCTGGGTCCAAGTTGGTGAGCCTTTTTGCTCAAGCCAGGTGGGCCCGCGCTCAAGCTGGCGACCTCAGGGTCTCGAACCTCGGTCTTCCGCATCCTAGTCTGACGCTCTATCCACTGCGCCACCACCTGGTCAGGCTAAAATTCAATTCTTCCATTGTATTAGTCACATTTCAGGTGTACGACAGGCACACGTGGTTTGGTGCTAGCATATCGGACAGAGCAGATATAGAACAGTTTTATCGTACTAGAATGTTCAATAGCAGTGCTGTGCTAGCTTTTGTGTCAGACACCAGCAATAAATACAGATGTAAATAAGACTCAGGCACTACCCACATGGAGCTCACAGGCACGTGAAAGAGACAAGTAAACAAAAAATCACCCTACAGTATGTTGGGAAAGTGTGCAAGGGTGTTGTAGTAATATAAGGTTATAGTAATTAAATATATAGAAATATAAAAATATGGAAGATATATAAAAGTAATTAAAAGGATATTAAAATAATTATTAAAATTAAATAAAGTTATGCCATTTGGATAGGAATTAATATAGTGGCTTAGTGCCATAACTCTGTAATGTGATAAACAGACTCTGACTTTCAAGCAGAGCCCAGTTAGTATGTGTGTGAAGTTATATAGATAAGAAGTGGCTTGGTGCTATTGACATTAACTTTGTAAATTAATGAAAATAAGAATATCTTAAAAAATGGTTTAATGTAAATATTTCAGTAGAATGACACAGAGGGGATTCCCTGCGAGGAACTTCCAAAAAGGTGGTTTGAGGTAATAATCCTGTAGATTGACACCTGTTAGAAGGCGTTGGCCAGAAAAGGTACTAAAGCTGAGGGGCCCCCTGCTGCAGTAGTCGCCCAGACTCCAATGTTCATGTGGACTGTCTCCACGCGCCGCTCTGAGCTCTGACCAAAGCCAGCCAAGAGGAACACACCGACAGGGCCCCCTTAAGCTGTACCCAGGCACGCCAAAAGGATATGTAATAAGTTGCCTGTGTGATTATTGCAACTAATTTGTGTTGGTCGTGTCTTTCCTCTGGTGGCACTTAACAGTAGCATGATCATAGCTGCCTCAAGAGTAGTCTCGAAGAGGCTGCCAGCCCTGCTGATAAGCAGGAAGGTCCCACTGCACGGGGAAGTCAATCAGGGACGCCTGATCGACTTGGGCTCTACTGGGACAAAGGGTTTTGGAAACATAAAGGAAGGATAGCTAATTCAGTCTGGGGGAGGAAGAGAGAGGGTGAAGTTACAAATGACTCCTAGAGCCTTGCCATAGTTGATTGGTCAATGGTAGTGCTGCCCTCAGAAGGAAAAGAGGAAGAACAGGTTCGGGGGGAAGATAATGTCTCCAGTGTGAGTCATGTCAAGGATGAGGTGTCTTTTATGTGGCCAGGTGGAGATGGGTAGAAAGCAGGTGGATATACAGGTTTGGGAAAAGTCTGGCTGGAGACACACGTTTGGAAGTCTCAGGTACCTTAAACCTACAGTATACTGGGTGGGGAGTGGGGGTGTAGTGGGATGTTATATCCCTAGAGCTGAAGTATCCTGAGGGCAGGAATCTGGTTAATTGTTGCTGCACTGAACCTAGCCCAGTACCCTAGGGCAAAGCAATCAGCCTTTTCTGGTCGAAGGTTGCCAGGCTGTTCTGGGAAAAAGGGACTAAGTTTGTAGGGAGAACACTCAGTTCTGAAGTAAGATGAGTGTTGCAAGTAGCATGGGGGGTGGTGGGTGTTAGATCTCAGCATCTGCGAGGAGGAAGTGTAACAAGGAGCCACTGACTCAGAAAGTAGTAAGTGCATCATCAAGTGTTAACAAGGGCGAGAGGAACCCCAAGGAGTATGCTGTGGAGAGGACCCCTCCTGGAAAGATAGATCCAATAGCCAACCTTGATATTCTCTAAAGAAGAACTTCCCTCACCTGTTTCCACAGGCACCTATCTTTCAGAAATTTTACAAATCTTCATTGAAGGCAGTTCTTTTGGGGAGATCTGCACAGCAGGCGCACCTACTATGGAGCAAAAGATACGTTGGCTAGGATCTCTACTTCGTTCATTCATTCATTCTGTCAACAAGCCCCTACTGTACACCAAGCCCTGTGCTATGCGCTAGGTATACATACATGAATAGACTCTAGTCTGGAAGCAATGCGATTGCAGCTGCAAAAACTTTGGTGGCTGCTGTGAGTTTCCAGAACGGTCTCATCATTGGATCTCAAGAAGGTACTAAGGGATGCCTTTGCTATGGTGGTGAGCCATGAAGGTTTGATAAAGAAAGAGTGAAAGGAAAAGGGGAATGAGGGATCTGGGGAAATTTCCAAAGAAGGGCTCTCTGCTTGGGTGGAATCAGGGAAAGCTCCAAAGAAATAAAGCAACATCTCTATATGGGCGACCTACTTTCCTTGCATTATATAGATTCTTTGACAGCGTGGTCTTGGACATACCTGTCCTCTTCTCAGGAACTTCACCAACCCATTGTTACAACAGTTTAAGAAAGCAGAGCCAGGCGCTCTCGGCTGGGCCGCTGGGAGATGTCAGACGAGCGGAACGGCGGATCAACAGCCCGCTTGGGCGCCCGGAGGCTTTTCTTCAGAACTCCTATCCTAGCGACACACACCTCGTTGCTAGGGGCGGAGGCACGGGAGGCTGTGGAGTTTAGAGGTTTCCGACGCCCTAGGGTCTCGGCGCCCCCGCCAGCCTCACCTCCCGGCTGGGCAGCCTGCCGATCGGTATGGAGCCCGAGATCGGGGAGGAAGGGGTTCAGAGGGCGGGCGGAGAACTGGGAGCCCTTGCGCTCTGCGGACCTCGGACGCCCACCTGGCCGTACGGAGAAGAGAGTTCCGAGGGTTGGGCTTGGGTTGGGTGGCGCTGGATTTCTATCTTGGACTTCCCTAGTCCCCTTTCTCCCACAAGCGCACATCAAGAATAAGCTTTGGCCTTCCGCATAGGCTGGGCGAGGGGCATTTGTGATGTGAAGAGCCAGAAAGTAAGAAAGCGCGCAGATTGTCCTCAAAGCTTGGGGCAACCTTGGGATTCTGGCCTAGTACTGAATCCCTGTGTGACTCTGGGTAAGATTCTCTTATTCCCTGCCTCAGTTTCTCTCTTTGTACTATTAGAAAGATTGAATCAAACCAACTCTCACACACTTGTACCCTGATTTTGTGTTTGAGCTCTGGTTTACATGTCTTGGTCTCCCAGAGTGTAGGTTAGATGTGTGCAGAGGACAGAAGCTATGAAATCAGCATTTACATAAACAGTGGACCAAAAGTCTAGGGAAATAAGGTCGGGTTCTCCAGCTCTGCCTCTGTTTGACCTTTAGCAAGACACAACCCTTGAAGTCCCGGTTTCTTCATGGAAAATAATAGTTGGATACATGCTAGAGTAGATCAAGAAACAAGGCACTGGAGAGCTAAAAGAGACTTATCTGAGTTATGTGTAGGGTGAGTGTATGACCAGTGGCCAAGGCCATTAACACAGCCGCCTGGCCAGTGTAGGTTCACATTAGATTAGGACAGTCGGTAATAAAACAAAGGAGCCAAGAACTGGTGAGCCATCAGCTTTAATTCTAGCTTGCACCTGGCGGGCAAGTAAAAACACACACTGGGCTCCAAAACCCACTCATTCAGTGCTCACAAAGCTACTGACTTGTCTGAGTTTCCTAGAATCAAAGGTTTCTAGCTCACCAGACTTATTCGCCTCTGTTGGGCAGATAAAACATAATATGCTCACTTTGTTAAAGATGGCGCTGCCCACATGGAAGTTCGTTGATATTAATGTGTAATGGGGAACAGGCTGTGGAAAGGTCAGGTCATTATAGCCTAAGGCTTAGTTTTAAGAGGAAGCTTTTCCCCACATCCTTGACTGATTGGATGATGTGGGGTGCCCTCTCCTGAGGAATCCCATTATGCCTCAGATGGGTGACTTTGTATCAGAGACTTCCTTGTTTGTAGATTGGATTAAGGGTTTGGATTTCTACACTATAAAGTGGGACAGACCAGGAGCTTGCTCACTCTTGGTTCCTGAAGTATTAGAAAGGAGAGCAGATTAAGGCCACATGGAGGAGAGGAGAAGCAGCCAAGATGGCAGAGTGCTGAGGAAGAAGCCAGTTTGTGCAGAGTTTTGTGTAGAGAGAAGGAGATGGGGAACAGAGGTGAATAAGTCTGGTGAGCTAGGAACCTTTGATTCTAGGAAACTCGGATAAGTCAGTAGCTTTGTGAGCACTGAATGAGTGGGTTTTGGAGCCCAGTGTGTGTTTTTGCTTGCCCGCCGGGTGCAAGCTAGAATTAAAGCTGATGGCTCACCAGTTTTTGGCTCCGTTGTTTCATTACAACTGTCCGAATCTAATGGGAACCTGCACGGGTCAGGCAGCTGTGATGGTGGCCGTGGCTACTGGCCCTACAACCTCTGTTCCCCATCTCCTTCTCCCTGCACAAACTCTGCACAAACTGGCTTCTTCCTCAGCACTCCGCCATCTTGGCTGCTTCTCCTCTCCTCTACATGGCCTTTATCTGCTCTCCTCTCTAATGCTAACCTCAGGAACAGAGAGAGAGAGAGAGAGAGAGCTCCCGGTCTGCTCCACTTTATAGTGTAGATTCAAAACCTTTAATCCAATATACAAATAAGAAAGTCTGATACAAAGTCACTCATCTGAGGCATAATGGGATTCCTCGTGAGAGTGCACCACCCTACGTCATCCAATCAGTCAAGGGTGTGGGGAAAAGCTTACTCTTAAAACTAAGCCTTAGGCTATAATGACCCGGTCTGCTTACAGCCTGTCCTCCACGCCCAATAATATAATTACGCCCATCCCTAGCATAAGGGCAACTAATATCACCTGGGTGATGGGCTTCCGCATGGGTAGTGCCATCTTTAACAAAGTGAGCATAATATATTTTATCTGCCCAACAGTGACCATTGGGTATTTCAGCACCCTTGGAAAGATAATTAGGGAAGAAATGAATCCTGAGATCCATTTTAGGCCCAGTTCCATCAGGAACCAACAAGGACATACAGAACCATAACTGAGTTTATGGCTTTCCCAAATTCTGGCCATCTTTTCTGGACCTGAAATTGGAAGGGGAAGGGTAAATTGTTGGGCAATTTTAAAGGACCCTTATATTGTTGGGTCCTTAAAAAGCTTCTTCCCAGACTCACTCTTCACTTTAGTATGCCTTTGATTCATTCATTGGTTCATTCAACAGCTATTTGCCTTGTATCCATTCTAGGTTATGCTTAAAGCAGAGGTACGAAAATGAACAAGACACTATCCCTTCTCTCAAAGGTATTACATGTTCACAATATAAACAGTGAAAGATAACTGAATAGTATTTTCATTTAGATTAGTCAACTCATAATTAAAGCATGGACATTATCTAAGTGCATATACTTTGTTTCTGAGATTTTAAGTTGCCACGGTATATAATGTAATAAATTCTTAGCCTTCGTGTGATCAATCACTCTGGTCAGAGGACAAAATTGACTTCAGTTTAATATCCTCCAGATGCATATATCCATTTGTATCTGTTCTCTCAGTATATTTATGTATGTCTAATATATGTGTTTTAAGAGCAGTAGTAATAAGGGTGACTTTTCTACTTTAATTATTGCTATTAATCATGTTAATAGCCATCATTTACTATCAACAGTTTGCCAGGTTGGATTGGGGGCTTTATGTGCACTACCTTTCGTAGAGATACAGTACAATATGCTGGTCAGGAGCAAGGTCTCTGGAATCAGACAACCTGGATTCAAGTTTCAGCTCTGCCACTTATTTGTAAACATGGACAAGTTATTAACATCTCTGTGCCTTACTTTACTCATCTGCAAATTCCAGAGGCTTGTGGAATAGAGTAAATGAGTTAATAAATATAAAGCACTTGAAATAGTCCTTGGCACATCTTAAGTGCTATTTTTAATCTTCACAGAAGCCCAATTGTAGAGTTATTATCCCATTTTACGTATAGGAAACTGAGAATTAGAGAAGTTCAACAACTTGCCCAAGGCCACAGCAGAACTGTAATTCAGACCTTGTGCTAAAAAACAAGCCAATGTGCTCAATCAAATGTTGTTCTATTTTGTGCTGCTCTTAATTCTTAGAGTAAGCTACACTGTCAGTCGATCATTAGAATTTTTTAATTTGAATCCTTAGAGTTGTTAAAATGCAATAAAACTGGTTTCTTCTTTGTAGAGTTTATAATGGAAAATCTGGGCTGGAAGTCAATTGTTTCTCAGCCTTTTGGCTAAGATGAAGCGTGGACTAGAAGTCAAGAGGTCTTCCTAGTTATAATTTTGAAATGATGTTTGTGTCCTCATTCTCCAGATCTTTAAATAAAAGGTTGTTATGTGACTTTTGAAAGCTCTTTCAGTGTTGGACTGGGATACAGAGGGCCCAGGTTCAAAACCCTGAGGTCACCAGCTTGAGTGTGAGCTCATCTGGCTTGAGTGTGGGCTCACCAGCTTGAGTGTGAGCTCATCTGGCTTGAGTGTGGGCTCACCAGCTTGAGTGCAGGGTCGCTGGCTTGAAAAGGGGATCACTTGCTCTGCTGTAGCCCCTCATTCAAGGCACATATGAGAAAGCAATCAATGAACAACTAAGGTGCCGCAATGAAGAATTGATACTTCTCATCTCTCTGCTTTCTTGTCCCTGTCTGTCCCTCTCTCTCTGTCACAAAAGAAGAAAAAAGAAAAGCTCTTTCATTTAAAATTCTATGAATTTTCCTTATTAAGATATTATTTTTAACAGAAGACATTGCCTTTCTAATAAAAACAGTAAGCTCTGAAGTAAGCAGTTACCTCTGAAGATTTTTTTAAATTTATTTTTATTTTATTCATTTTAGAGAGGAGACACAGAGTGTGTGTGTGTGTGAGAGAGAGAGAGAGAGAGAAAGAGAGAAAGGGGGAGGAGCTGGAGGCATCAACTCCCCTATGTGCCTTGACCAGACCAGTGCAGGGTATTGAACTGGAGACCTCAGTGTTCCCAGGTCGACGCTTTATCCACTGCGCCACCACAGGTCAGGCTTAAGAGTAAGCTTTTCCCCACACCCTTGACTGATTGGATGATGTAGGGTGGTGCACTCTGATGAGGAATCCTCTCATTATGCCTCAGATATGTGACTTTGTATCAGAGACTTTCTTATTTGTAGATTGGATTAATGGTTTGGATTTCTATACTCTAAAGTGGGGCAGACCAGGAGCTTGCTCTCTCTTGGTTCCTGAGATTAGCATTAGAGAGGAGAGCAGAGAAAGGAGAGCAGATAAAGGCCACATGGAGGCCAGGAGAAGCAGCCAAGATGGTGGAGTGCTGAGCAAGAAGCCAGTTTATGCAGAGAGAAGGAGATGGAGAACAGAGGTGAATAAGTCTGGTGAGCTAGAAACCTTTGATTCTAGGAAAATCGGATAAGTCAGCAGATTTGTGAGCACTGAATGAATGGGTTTTGGAGCCCAGTGTGTGTTTTTACTTGCTTGCCAGGTGCAAGCTAGGATTAAAGCTGATGGCTCACCAGTTCTTGGCTCTGTTGTTTCATTACCGACTGTCCAAATCAAATGCGAACCTGCATGGGTCAGGCGGCTGTGATAATGGCCATGGCTACTGGCTTTACATTTGGTGTAGTCTGTGGCAGGATTTGATACAGATTGGTAGGGAGCCACCACCACCTTTGAGTGGTGGAGTAGAGGACTGGCTGCTGTTATGGTTCCTCATCGCTGTCCTCTTGGGGCCTGTAGACTGGCTGACTTTTACAGCCATGCATGAGGAAACCAAGCACTCTGTGGAAGAGGCTGCCTGGGACCTGCAAACCGAGCAGTGGAAGGAGCTGGAGGAAACCTGAGAGATAGAGATGCAGACCCTGGAGCTGGAGGAAGCGCTGGAGGAGGAGGCCGACCAGGTTTGCGAGATTCGCCCGGAAATGGAGCAGATGCTGGAGGAGGAATCACAGGTTTGTGAGTTGCAGCATGCCCTGGACATTGTGGAGAGCCAGCAATGGCAGGAGGCCAGGGCTGAGACCAGAGCTGGGGCTGAAAGGCCTGCAGAGCAGAAGGCAGCGGTGGCCCAGGGCTCGAGCCCGGCAGCAGGAGCTGGTGTTTTCAGTTCCTCTTTGGAGGATGAGGAGAATCGGGCTGGAGTTGCAATCCGCAATCTCCAGAAGGTGAGAGCCCAGCAGCAAGGAGTATCTACACTCCTGGTAGGTCTGCAATTTTGGGACATAGTGGTGGATGCCATCATGCTCCCCAGAGCAGAGATGGATATGCTGACTGCCATTGCCACGTGCTTTTTTTTTTAGGACAGTGTGAGACCTGCCATGACGGCAGGAATGAGGGGGGAGGCTAACACCCCATGTGCATGGACTGACTTCCTGGACTACGACCGGAGTGAGCACTGGCTCCTTTGTTGAATGAACTTATGGATTTTGGACAGTGTGAAATACACTGATGGGGGTAAGGGACGGATTTGATGGAGGTCCTTCCCCTGCCCCAGGAAGCCTTTCAAATGGCAAGAGAGAAGATCGAGGACATTTTGCACTTTTGGCAAAGTGCTCAGAGACTGGTGAAATGTACCTTTGTAATTGTTGAAATTGTATGATTTGTCATGTTGTTGTAATTTGTGTAATATACCTAATTTCCTTGTACAGGGATGCCAGTGGGGTAGATTGTGGGTAGTAAAGTGAGCATAGGGGTGGATTGTTGGACAGATAAAATATATTATGCTCACTTTGTTAAAGATGGCGCTGCCCACGTGCAAGTCTATTAATATTAATGTGTGTTGGGGGACAGGCTGTGGGCAGGCTGGGTCGTTATAGCCTAAGGCTTAGTTTTAAGAGTAAGCTTTTCCCCACACCCTTGACTGATTGGATGATGTAGGGTGGTGCAGTCTCATAAGGAATCCTCTCGTTATGTCAGATAAGTAGCTTTGTATCAGAGCCTTTCTTATTTGTAGATTGGATTAATGGTTTGGATTTCTACACTATAAAGTGGGGCAGACCGGGAGCTTGCTCTCTCTTGGTTCCTGAGATTAGTATTAGAGAGGAGAGCAGAGAAAGGAGAGCAGATTAAGGCAAGAAGCAGCCAAGATGGCGGAGTGCTGAGGAAGAAGCCAGTTTGTGCAGAGAGAAGGAGACGGGGAACAGAGGTAAATAAGACTGGTGAACTAGAAACCTTTGATTCTAGGAAACTCGGATGAATGGGTTTTGGAGCCCAGTGTGTGTTATTACTTGGCCGCCAGGTGCAAGCTAGGATTAAGCTGATGGCTCACCAGTTCTTGACTCCGTGTTTCATTACCGACTGTCCGAATCAAATGCAAACCTGCACTGGTCAGGCGGCTGTGATCCTGACCCTGGCTACTGGCTTTACATCCTATTTTGCATATTTAAATAGATGTATAATTAACATTGTGGCATATTTTCCCTAAAATTCTTGGAATTTTGTAAGATCTCTTTCTTTGTGAGGGAAAACTACACTTAACAATCTCTTTAATTAACAAGGTCCTTAATTCATCTTTCAGTGCAAAGATAGGCTGAGACAGAGAAGAGATTAACATAAGTGCCTTTTCACTAATTACAGAGATTAGGGAGTGGCTGCCTGAACTATTTTCCAAAGGATGAACATTACAAAGTATTGAATATCTCACTGCACCAAGAAGATCCTATTGGTTTGGGGTAAGTAATTCTAAAAGTTTCCTTTTCCTTAGAATGTTCCAGGAGTATGCTTTAGGTGGGAAGTACGGCCCTCTGAAGGTACCAGTTAAGAATCTAATCAGTTTTAAGCAGAGCCAGTCCATTTATAGCATCTGCAGTTTCCAGTGACCTAGATGTATGAATGGCATCTGTCCTTAGTTTGATGACAATGTTGAAAAATGGATTAGGCTGACAGATAGGACACCCTGAAACCTATATCAACCTACAAACAATACAACATCCCAAGCTTTTTGAAGTTATACTGAAATTTTTCCTGTCAGCATATCTTGGACTTATTATAGAAAACTTGAGACTATCTGACCTGGAAGGGACCTTAGATTAATTACTTCACAAATGTTTTGTCACACTGTGCAAGCCACTTAAGATACAAAAATGGACATGACAGTCTTTCCTCTTAGGGAGCACATAGCATAGTCTTCCCAAAATCATTTAGTGTGATGCCACATTTTATAGATGGGGGAGGGGCGGAGGTGCAGAGTGGGGAATGGGGAAACTAGGACACAGTGAATTGAGGCGAGGGGGTAGAGTAGGGGGTGGGGGGACAAAGGCCGGGAGGGGGGGGCTAGCGCTCAGGGCTCCTGATGCCACACACACTTTCTACTGCATTGTGCTTCTGTACTGGTTACCAACTCTTTTCAGAAGGTCAATAATGGCAGCTTCTCAAAATGTAGGCTAACATTCTGGAAAGCTCTATTTGTTAATGGTAATGAGATGATTGAGAATATTTGCTGAGTGTCCGCTGTTGTCTTATTGTAGATTCTTTTTCCTAGAACAAAGCTAGTTGTGCTCATAAGAAACTTCTCCCCCAGAACTTCTTTAAGCAGAACCCCGGAAGAGATGGGGACTCCCACCTCCCCAATGATGTCCCTTCACGCCCTGGCGTCTCAGGCAACAGCTAGCTGCAGGGGACAATAGAGTAGCTGAGATTAGCGCCCAGTCACATACCTTTAGTCCCAGCAGATGTCCACAGTGGCTGCATCTTCTGGTTTCTCTTTTCCCTTCTGTTTAACCATTGTAGGACCTACACAAATGAGTGCTTAGGAGGTGTTTCCGGAGTGAATGTGTGGATGAACACCTGTCTTTCTCTTTAGTTGTTGGGGACAATATAAGTAAATCCAGAAAACATTTAATAATATTTTGTTCTAATATGGTAGTATCCATTATTGATTTTAAATTCTACGTATAAGTTCTAGGTCAGTGGTTCTCAAACTTTTTGGCCTCAGGACTCCCTTTAACTCTTGAAGTGTATTGGGGGACAAAAGAGCTTTTGTATTAGTTTTGTTTTGTTTTTCTTTATCTGCTAATGCTTGATTGTAGGGTGAATTCACAGGGCGGGGAGTGAGGCGGGAAAAGGAGGAAAAGCAGAAGCATGCAATTAGTCTTTTTCAAAAGGATACTCTTCCCCTCCCGCAGCCAAGGTTCCACTGGAGCAAACTTGGCCCCAGCACTCAGGATAGCTCCATGGCCTCCGCCCCAGGCACTAGAATGGCTCTGGTTGTCACCGAGCAATACCCTAGATGGTCAGAGAGCATCACCCCCTGGTGGGCATGCCAGGTGGATTCTGGTCAGACGCATACAGGAGTCTGTCTCTCTGCCTCCCCACTTCTCACTTCAGAAAAATACAAAAAGAAGAAAAAGAAAAAGGATATGTTTTTATGTGACCACTGTGGGAGATGAACAAGCTTTCCTCTACCCTCAAGGTTCTTTTGGCTGGTCTCATAATCAAATAGACATGACGGAGGTTATTAAGAGAAAATAACCAAATTTAATACATACATATGTATGGGAACACTGCATATATGAGAGTCAGAGACCCCATGTGCATAAGAGGTTCAGAGATAGAAAGGAGGATTGAGGGATATAAGACATCCTGAGCTAGAGACGAGATAATGCACCTTGGGTATAATGACCTCAAAAGGTCATTAACAGATGACAAAGAGAGCAGATTATTCTTTTTAGTGAGAGAAAGGCAGATGGACAGACAGACAGGGACAGATAGGAAGGGTGAGAGATAAGAAATATCAACTCATAATTGCGGCACCTTAGTTATTCATTGATGGCTTTCTCATATGTGCCTTGACTAGGGCGCTACAACAGACCGAGTGACCCCTTGCTCAAGCCAGAGATCATGAGCTCAAGCCAGCGACCATGGGATCATGTCTGTGGTCCTACGCTCAAGCTGGTGAGCCTGTGCTCAAGCCAGATGAGCCCATGCTCACGCCGGCAACCTTGGGATTTCAACCTGGGTCCTCAGCATCTCAGGCCAATGCTCTATCCACTGCACCACTGCCTGGTCAGGCAAGAGCAAATGTTTAGTAAATAAAAGTTTTCCATGCCTGACCTGTGGTGGTGCAGTGGATAAAGCCTTGACCTGGAACATTGAGGTCATTGGTTCAAAACCCTGGGCTTGCCTGGTTAAGGCACATATGGGAGTTGATGCTTCCTACTCCTTCCCCCTTCTCTTTGTCTGTCTGTCAGTCTCTCTCTCTTCTCTAAAATTAATAAAGTCTTTAAAAAAATTAAAAAAATAATAAATTTTTTAAATAAAAGCTTGCCCTGACGTGTAGATGGGTCAAAAATGTTATTGCTGATGTTACTGTGGGCAAGGCCCCTAATTCAAGTGCTAGGTGGTTAAGGAAGATGGCACAGAAATTTTTCTTGAGCCTGAAGCTTAAATTTCCTGTAGCTCAAAACAGTCCACATCCCACAGAAGCACTTGTTGGGGTGGCTCGTTCTGAACCCCCACGCCCTACTGCCATCATTGTGCCTAATAAAACCAATGGTATGTCTTGTTTTTCTTACTGAACAGGGAACGCAACTGGCCGCAGCCACCAGGGATGCTGCTCCCCGGGCGCCACCTGAGACGGGCTCCTCCTGAGACTCTGTGTGGGTACCGTGCTGTGATGGGGAAACTGCAGAGTAGACTCAAACACAGCACGTACAGATACAGGTACCAACATCCTACCTTGGCACCCCAGGTTTTATCATGCCCCATTGAAATTCTCCACTGAAGAAAGGGAAAGCCCAGGACGAGTATCTGTGACCTTCCCCAAACTGTCAGTTTGCCGTTTTCTTTTGGATGAGAGAGTCAGCTTAGTAGCTAGTGTCTGCAGCCACGCAGAGAGGTGCCCGGTGTCTTCGGAGTTATCTCTAGAGGGAGTACGGCCTCCTGGCTTCTGGCTTTAGGATTCCCTTTTACCAGATTCAGTCATTCTGAGCTTATACAGAGTTAACTACCACTTCTGGCAATGTCCGTGTGTCTGTTTTTCCTTCTTTCTCCTCCTCCTGGTCTGAACTGCTACCTCCCCCACTCTCTTCTTCCCCTTTCCCCCCTGTGCACTCGCATTCCACTGGGCCTTCCCTTCTCTGTCTTCTCTTTAGCAGGCCCGATGCAATTACAGAAGAGAGAATTCAAACTAGAGCCTCTCAAGACTATAGCCCTGCTCACGTGGATAGCGTGTCTGTTGTTGCCGCTCTGAACTCAGACCTTTGTGTCTCCGGAGGAAAAGATAAGGTGGGCTTTGCCGTGCCTCCCAGGGCACCAGCTTACAGCAGAGAAGGGAAGATGTCTGGGCAGTGAGTGCTGGTGTCTCACCTCGGGCAGCAATGTTGGGTAGTGTAAAAATATGGTTTTAGAAGGAGAAAGACTGGGTTGAAATCCCTTCTCTGCCATTTCCTCTGACTTTGAGCAAGTCTTAATTCTTTTGAGCTTCATTCTCTTTATCTATTAAATGGAGATAATAATGCCAACCTCACAGGGCAGTTGTGAGGATTAAATGGTAAAATCCTCAGCACTATGTCACCCACATGCTCTTTATAAATGACAAGTGTTATTATTCCAGCCAACTATTTTTATGCCAGCACACAGACACGGGAGTTATTTGTCACCAAAAGGAGTGGCTAGTCTCTTCCTTTGTGTTGCTCTTTTGCCAGAATCTCCACGTTAGTGTGGACTGTGCTTCCTCCCACCGTTGCCGGAAGCTGGCTGTTTTCTCTCTCTTATATGTGATTCAATCAGTAGCACTCACAGCTAGGATATTGGTAGCAAAAATGTTGGTTCTTTTGTGGTAAATAATACCTCTCGTTTTCAGTAGCCTTTTAGAATCTTCAGACTCCATTTCACACTGTATTCCACTGACTTTCAGATGTACATGTTTTCACATTTTAACACCTCTGAAGTCAGTATGCATTTGAAAATTAATAATAAAGCATAATTTAATTGGCAGCATTTAGTCTTAAAATCTGTATCACCTTAGACACATGAAATTTTATTTGTACAAGCTTCCCCTGTGAGGGGTAGAGGAGCAAGGATTAGCATCTCCATTGTGAAGATTAAACAACTGGGCTTTAGGTCAACTGCTAACATGCTTCTTACTCTAGCAATGAACCAGAGACTGTGCCAGAGAATGCTTTTAAAAATCTTGTTTAGGGGGAAGGAATGATTACAACAAAATATTTCTTTTTAAGATTTTTATTTATTGATTTTAGAGTGAGAGGAGAAAGAGAGAAATGGAGGTGGGGAGTGGGAAGCATCAACTCTTAGCAATTGCTTCTCATGTGAGCCTTGACCAGGCAACCCTGGGGTTTCGAACCGGTAACTTCAACATTCCAGGTTGGCGCTTTATCCACTGCGCCATCACAGGTCAGGCAACAAAATATTAAGTATATACCTGGAAAGAAAAAGATGGAAAGAAAAGTTTAACAATCATTCTCTCTGGCAGGTGGGATATGAATGAGGTTTTTTTGAAATAAAAAAAGTGCAGTTGTTTCACGATTATACTTAATGTTACTGAACTGAATACTTACAAATGATTAAGAAAATGATGAATTTTAAAAAATTAAAAAAGAAAATGATAGAATTAGGGGGAAAAAGTCTAATCCTATATGGAACTCTCTTTCGGTATCTACAACCAGATGTCACCCTGAATCAATTCCCGTTCAGGAGTGTTATCCCAAACCCATCAGTGAGGCTCAGGGGTGGCCTTGGAGCTGGGGAGAGACAGGGACCCATCAGGAGGAAAGACAGAAACTCAAAATAGGGGGACACGAGGAGGGACAGAATAGAACCTTACTGCTTGATGCAAGTCCCTTGACAGAGAGGGAGAATTAGGTAGAGAATGAAGTAAAGGCTTGTTTCATTCAGTTAAACAAATATTCAGCTAAACTAAAATATGCTAATGACTCCGCAGACAGTCGTGGTCTATAACTGGAAGACGGGAAATGTGGTGAAAAGGTTCAAAGGACACGAACGTGAAATCACCAAGGTAAAATTGTCAAATGATTATTATCATGGAAGTAATTTGAAACTGAATAAAGGAATACCTAATAGCGCTAGATAGTAAGAGTGATTGAATATTCAGTCTCAAAGGAAAGTGCAAGCGCTTGATATTTGATGCTGAAGTCCGACTCCAGGAAAGCAGTGCAGACCATTCACTTACCTACTGGTCCAGGTATATTCGACCCAAGTTTTCTTTTGTTATTAAACCCTGAATAGCTCAGGGGGTGAATAGAGAGTAACTCTCCCTGACTGATCCAAAACTCAACAGAGATATTCATTGAAAGCTTACTGTGTGTTTACTATAGTTAGAAAAACACCAAAATCTCTATGCTCAGGAATCTTCTAGTCTAGTTGGGGTGATTTTTTTAAAAAATCAACAATAGTTAAATAAAAATTAATTAGTTAAATAGCTTTACAGAGTAGAGTGAATTTCCAGCAAAATGATAGAGAATGCCAATTTATATAACTCCCCTCTCTGAAGTCCACTTAAATGAAGCAAAAATTAGGACACAAACTATCATAATGAAACTCAGCATCAGTCATAATCGCATAGCCCAGAACAGGATATTTAACTGCCAGATACAGTGCATTTTGAACCAGACTGAGAGAGAGTATCAGGCTGTAACACATTTATTCTCCGGTATTTTCCGTACTTTAAAGTCCAACCAAGCAAGAACATCAGAGATTTATTTATTTATTTATTTACGTACGCGTGTGTGTGTGTGTGTGTGTGTGTGTGCGCGCGCGCGCGTGCGAGTGTTTTTGTTTTGTTTTGTTTTTTTGAGCAGATAGCCTGTATTCACAAATCAAACCAGTTCTTCAGCGCCTCTCGGGACCGGATGGTCATGATGTGGGACTTGCATGGTTCCTCACAGCCAAGACAGCGGTTCTCGGGCCATGCCATGGTGGTTACTGGATTGGCTGTGAGTCCAGGTAAATAAAGCAGAGCTCCTCCCGGTGCTGTTGTACTTTCGGAAAAGCCCTGTTCCAAGTCCATCTCATGGACAATCTTTTTGCCATTGTTTCCAAAGACTCGTCACAGCTATGCACTGGCTCTCGGGACAACACCCTACTTCTGTGGGATGTGGGCACTGGACAGTGTTTGGAGAGAGCTTCAGTCTCCAGGAACCTGGTATGAACTCAAATTTGCTACGGAGCAGGGTAGCAGAAGGGAGGGTGGGGTGAGGCAAAGGGCCTGGGCAAGAATCAGGAGACAGGCATTGGCCGGATGTTCAGTTGTTTAGAGCGTGGTCCGGACATGCTGAGGTTGCAGGTTCAATCCGGGTCAGGGCATGTACAAGAATCAACCAATGAATGCATAAATAAGTGGAACAACAAATCAATGTTTCTTTCTCTGTCTCCCTTCCTCTCTCTCTCTAAACACCAATAAATAAAAATGTAGAAAAGAAAAGGAGAGATCAGGAGACCCACGACCAGGTATTAGAGGCTTGGGTTCTCGTTACTGCTCACTCCTAACTCTGCATCAGCCCCAAGCCTCTCAGAGTTATCAGATTGAATGATCTCTTGAGGCCTTCTGCTCCAGAGAAAAATACCACTGGTTTATATGGGAATCTTAAATCTTTCTTCAAAACACAGTTATTTTATTTTTCCTGTGGGTCAGACGCTGTGCTTAGAGCAGGATTTGTGACTAAGGACCCAGTCTCTATCCTCCAGGATCTCACCGCTCATGTTCTGTGTTCTGTATCTATAACATTATGCAGAGAAATAAGCAATACATATTGTTTTTTGTATAATTTGTGTTTAGGGAGAGCAGTGTTTTCCAGTAGCAGACTGGTATTTAAACTCCACAGCCTTTGGAGTCAGTCATTTCTGGGTTCAAATTATTGATCCATCATGTTTTAGCTGTGTTGTCCCAACAAATTTACTTAGTCTCGGTGTCTTTGTTTATAAAATAGGGAGAATTATATTACCTCACATGGTAGATGTTCCTTTAGTGGTCATCAAATGTCAACCGTAGTTACTGGTACCTTTTCCAATTTTGTTTTAATTATTATTATTTTTGTATTTTTCTGAAGTGAGAACAGAGAGGCAGAGAGACAGACTCCTGCGTGCACATGACTGGGATCCACCTGGCATGCCCACTAGAGGGCAATGCTCTGTTGCAACTGGAGCCATTCTAGCGCCTGAGGCAGAGGCCATGGAGCCATCCTCAGTGCCCGGGCCAACTTTGTTCCAATGGAGCCTTGGCTGTGGGAGGGAAAGAGAGAGACAGAGAGAAAGGAGAAAGGGAAGAGTAGAAAAGAAGATGGGTGCTTCTCCTATGTGCCCTGTCCAGGAATCGAACCCCAGACTTCCACACGCCAGGCCAACACTCTATCGCTGAGCTAGCCGACCAGGGCCCCTTCCCAATTTTGAAGACAACTGTTCATGGCAAGATGTGCTTGCCCTATGCCTTCCATGTTTGGGGAGTTTCCTGGAAAAAAAAAAGAAAATCCTGTCGCTTTGGGTCGTTTTGAAAAGTCCTGCATGCCTGTCCACCCGGGGGCTGTAGGGATAAAGTGAAAGGGGAGCACTCCCCGAACCCTCTGTGGCCTAGACTAGGGTTTCAGTGACCCCACTTTGGGACAGGGGCTGCTCCTCTTTGCTGCCACAGGCCAGCAGCTTCTTTTTAAACCATGTGTTTGGGGTTCAGGCATTCTAAGAGCACCTGCACGCATTTGAGTACTCACAACTGGCCCAGCTGCTACCATTGGCGCTGATAACGTAGGGGATGCCAGGAAAGCGTGATGGTGGGTATCTGCACAACAGACTCCCTTCCTCTACGTCCGATCTCCTAGTTCGGCATCCTTGAGAAGTGGTGCAGAGATGCTTTCTTAGCACAGTTACAGGAATTCCAGCAGAGGAATGACTTGGTATGGAGACATTTTGAAAATTACACTTCTTCCAGGTCAC
Source organism: Rhynchonycteris naso (assembly GCA_037038555.1). Classification (NCBI taxonomy): domain Eukaryota; kingdom Metazoa; phylum Chordata; class Mammalia; order Chiroptera; family Emballonuridae; genus Rhynchonycteris; species Rhynchonycteris naso. The sequence goes on from CM072996.1 coordinate 20,297,869, forward strand.
TCACATGTGCTGGGTCCCCAAAGAACCATACGTACTGCAGACTTCTGAAGATAAAACCATCAGGTGGGCTTACTGAGCAGCGGTGAAGGTGTTTCTGGTGAAGGTTTGTGGCTCCTATGCTTACACGACTCCATTCCCACTCTGCTTCTCTGCATTGCCAGGGCCATCTGCCTCTTTGTCCCTCTCTGGTGCTGGGACCTCTCTGATCTGACCCCACTGCATCATCTGGGTAGAGGGTGGATGCCACTCAGGCCAGGAGAAAACTCCCCTGTTCTGATTGGTTTCAAAGCAGCGGATTGTGCCCACCCCCGCCGTGTGAGCTATGTGAAAGCGTTCAGATTGACCTCAGGACCTGTCACATGCTCCTGCCGCCCCTTCACACTGCTTGGCTCTACTTGCTGCCCTGCTCAGTTCCTCACGTTCTCAACCACCCAGCTCTCGGGGAAGCCCGCCCTGGAAAAGCAGGCTCAGAGCACTATCCGGGGAGTCAAATGAGTTAAATTGTTCTGAGACTAGGGAGTATGACTAGAAATTTTGGATTTCAGAAGAGATTCTACTTAGAAAATGGTAAGAATGAGACAAGAGGTAAAGTTAAAACTACTCTCCAGTGAACCCCGTGGCCCAGGTTGATCAAGGCCTGTAAATCCTTTGTGTCTGTATCTGGAAAGATGACTGCTCCTCTCTACGCTATCATAAGTTCCTTTAAAAAAAATGCATTTTTAAATCACAGGCACAGAAATATTCTCTTGTCCCCAAAGGCCAGATTAACAAATTAACTTGTACAATTAAGATGCTTGGTCTAAATTTCTATTAACTAGATCTCAGACTAGAAAGCACTCAGATGTCACGTTGTTGTTTCCTGCCAGCTTTGGAGTCTCTGTGATCTGGTTCGCGCTGCTGCTTTAGGTATATTATGACTCCATGCTGACTGGCCAAAGTGGCAAAGAGTGACCAGCGGTTCTTAACCTGGGTTCTATCGAACCCTAGGGGTTCGATGAGGCGGTCTCAGAGGTTCACAGAAGCCTCTGCCGCGGAGGCCAGAATAAAGTAATACCGTAATTTGTTGTGAGTTCATGCACTTTGTTGGTTTTGTTCTTTGAGCAAGGTGATGTTCATGCACGGCTCATTTTGTGCACCAGTAAAAAAACATATACCTATGTTTTGAATTTGGAAAAAAAATCATATTTTATTTATCACTAAAGAAGGGTTCGGTGAATGCGCATATGAAACTGGTGGGTTCGGTACCTCAAAAAAGGTTAAGAACCACTGGTCTAGACGTTTATAGGTGGTAAACAGATGTATTTCAGATACATTTACTATAAACTCATTCCTACTATAATGGCTTTCAGATTATGGGACAGTCGGGGGCTGCAGATGGCTCATACATTTCCGACAAAGCAACACATTCAGACATACTGCGAGGTCAGTGAGGACGGACACATGTGCATTTCCTGCAGCAATGGCTTCGGAGGAGAAGGCTGCGAAGCCACGGTGAGGGATCAGGTGGGGCCCAGGGGTCTGGTTGCTGATAACCCAGACACTCTGGCCTCGTGCCTGTGCTGGGCTACACAGCAGGTCTACTGATGGCTCGGGCCATCCCAAGTACATCCTGTAAGGCATCCTTTGCATTCTAGATGCTTCTTTCAAGAAACACCCATTAGCCTAGAGCTTTCTAAACTTGTCTAGGAATGAGGAATGGGATGAGAGTCAAGATAGGAAGGTGTGATATTCTCGAACTGGCCTGCTGATGTCCATGCTCCCAGCAGAGCTTAGGAAGGGGAGGAGTGTTTGAAGAACCAAGTGTTGCTCACTGCACGTGTGGTCATAGCAAAGGAGGGGCAAGTCTGCAGGAAGTTTGGAGCTCCAGTGTCGGTCAGAGGTCCACCCCATTCCTTATTCAGATAGCTTTTCTTGCAATTAATTTTGGGATAGGATTCTCCAAAGGACTTTGGATTTCTAATTGCAGAATGTCAGTTAAATGGGTTATCTAGTTTCCAAATAGAACAATTACAGCTCCCACTTTATCAAACATTTCTTATGTGCGAGGCACTGGGCTGAGCACATGACGTGCATTATCTCATTTAATCCTTAAAACAACCGTGTGAGGTAAAGCACTATTATATTTCCCACTTTACAGATGAGGAAATAGAGACATGGCAGGTTGAAATTTCTTGTACAAGATTACACCTCTAGTAAGTGCTGGGTTGAGCTTTTAAGTGCCAGGCTGTTAATGTAGCATCTCCAAGCTAAGCATTTCCAGCTCCTCCAACTGTTCCTTAGATGACATGTTGTCCAGTGACTTCATTATTTTTTGGACACAATTCAGTGTGCTCACCTAGCTGCACGTTATTCTCTCTGCATGTGGTCTGATCTGTATCACAAGAGCAGAGCTGGCAGGACTGGCACCTCCCTTGTTGGAGACTCTAATCTTCATATACCAAGGTTTAGTGACTACGCGCTAAATCAGAAAGTCTCTGCCTGTCTGTACTTATGAGAAGGTGCCCCTAACTCTGGAGGCCCACAGGACCCACAGATACCCAGGGACTGTCATAGAAAGGAGGTTACTTCCTACTGTCTTCTCATGCTGTAGTACTGGGAGCTTCACTTCCCTACCCATGGTGTTACTGAGGAAGGCAGCAGTCCTCCTGGCACATCCTTAACCAGGGTTGTTTGAGATATAGTTGATGATTAAAATCACCAGATGGATGGATGAAGATAAGGGGTAGCTATGTAAGTAGGTAAGTGGAGAGAACACGTGGGTCACAAGAGGGTGGGGCCGAGATATCGAAGAATGAAATTGGAGAAACATGTATGTATGGCTAGCCTATGTCATTACTTTGCAGTTGTGGGACCTAAGGCAGACGCGGAACAAAATATGTGAGTACAAGGGGCACTTCCAGACTGTTGCATCCTGTGTCTTTCTACCAAGAGCATTGTCCCTGATGCCTGTGATTGCTACCTCATCGCATGACTGCAAGGTGAAGATGTGGAACCAAGACACTGGAGGTAAGGAATGTGCTATTGGTGCTTCTTAAAGATATGTGAAGTCCTAAGGCAGTGATGGGCAATCTCTTGAGCTTGGTGTGTCAAAATTCACCAAAATACCGAGCATAACTCAGGTGGTGTGTCACTTCGAGAAAAACAGCCTAACCGGAAGTCCCAGAACTAGACGCTCTGTGCTGGAGTTCTGTTGTTTTGGCCTACAGACCTCCCGCACAGAGTGTCTACACTACAGCAAATGTTTTATCCTCGGCTTCTGCACCTGGCCGTGCAGGAGCCAAGGATGAAACGTCCTTCTCGGCATGCGGCCCCATACTTCTCTGGTATGCAGCCGCGTGTCATCGAAAGTGGCCACGTGTGCCAGTGCTGACATGCGTGTCATAGGTTCGCCATCACGGGCCTAAAGGCTTCTTAGAACTTTCTTTCCATTGCTCAGCACAGCCACGCATGTCCTGCCACTGTTTAGCCCCCTAGTAATTAAGACACGACTCTGACACCAGAGGCTAGAATCTCTGTTCAACCTTTGGCTGGAGGCCATTACCACAGAACTCCTTGTACCATGTTGTACAGACTCATTCTTGAGAGTTCACATATATTTGGCTTTTGTATTTTTTCTACTTGAAATTCCTTTAACTTGTGGTGCTCAAAATGTCTGGAAAAGAGCCAATATATCCATTGTAAAATGTATTTTTTGAGGCCTACAGTGAGAGCCTCGGATCTCGGTGGGGGCAAGGTGGGGTGAGGATGGTTTCTGACGGAGTCCGCCCTGTTTTGACTCTGCAGCTAAGGTGTGAAATCGCTCTCAGGTCATGGCTCCTCAAAGCAGCAGAGAGAAAGATGTTTTAGGGAGCACAGCTCCCTGGAGTTCGGATGCAATGGTGTGCTGATCCCCTCCCAATGGCTGGTTGTTAAACATTCAGGAATATTGAATACGGTAATAGTGGGAGTATTTACACCACAAAAGTTGGCAAGTGCTATGACTAAAGGCTGTTTTTTCATTCCAGGAAGCTGATTTACCAGCTTCCCACTGCCTCCATGCTATTCTGTCCTGGACACAGGAATAACATTCATTTAGAGGACCTCAAACCAAGCCCTTCCTACAGTAATCTTCCAGAAATTCCGGCCCCAGCAGGGAAGGGGGGTCGCTCCCTCAGAGAAGAGAGGGGGAGATCATTATCAAGTGGCACGAGGGCTAAACTTGCGCAGCAAGGACAGTCCTGCTGTACTCTCAACTGGGGTCGCCTTCTCCAGTCACCCTGGTGGAACGTTAGTGGGCAGTGGGAGAAGCAGCTTTTTAGACTCAGTGAACAGGGCGAACAAGATCTGAAGTGCTGCCCTGCGCCCCCCTTTCTGGGAAGGTTCAGCTTGCAGGTGGAGGGGGACTGGGTCAGCTGGAAGCCCCAGACCGCCCTTGAGGTACCCTGTTATCCTTGTTTTGAAGGTTAGCAAGACCGAGGGAGGCCAGCCACTGAAAGCTAGTCTCCCCATCTGCTTTTCCCTGCCTCGCCCTGCTTTGTTCCAGGGCAAGTAACTGAGGGCAGCTCTTGAACATGTGCTTGCCGGTGCTGTCTGAACATACATCTAGGCGGTAGACACCCGTCCTCTTTGGTCTGTGTGCATTCTCAATAGTTGAAGCCTTGGGGTTGACCCCAGTTCTGACTTCCCCACTGGTGCATGTTCCTCTGAAGTACACGCTGTCTCTCTTGTATGGGTCAGATGCAGATAGCACAGGCGTTGTTTAATTAGGTGGATTTCTTAAAAGACATTGCATTTTATGATATTGCACTTTTGGCTGATGCTGCTGGTTTTCCACTTCCTCCCCCAGCCTGCCTGTTCACCTTGTGTTTGGATGGATCAGGACCGTTAACTTCCCTGGCCGTTGGTGACACCATCTCCTTACTGTGTGCAAGCTTCAGCAGAGGCATTCACTTGCTCAGAGTGGACCACAGTCGGGGGCTGGAGCTGCGGGAAGTGGCAGTATTCTGAGGCCAAGAGATGTGGACTGGATAATATCAAGCCACGGCCCTCTTTCCCCCGCGTGGCTTTGTGTTCTTTCGTGTTCTCTTCAGGGCAGGGAGGTGTGGGCTGCTGTTCTTTGCTTAGTTGACTTAAAAGGTATATCAGGGTTAGAAGTCAGTTTAAGGCCAGAGGTTCAAAATCAGGTGCAGAATTTAGAAACGTGGACTAAGCATAAGTTTCTCCATCTAAGTTAAATTTAGCTGCAAGTTTTAGTGAGCTCTTGGGACTGCTCTTCAAAAAAATGTGTATGGCTCAATGTGGTGACCTGTAGGCCTTTGTGATAGGCCTCTGCGAGTCAGGTCTCGGGTATGAGTCTATCGAACTCACCTTTTCCATGTCTCCATGAAAGGAGAAAGAACAAGGGGGAGAGAACCTCTGTTTGCTTGTCTCAGAATCATCCACATGGGAAAGAACAGGGCAGCGCCGCAGAGGAAAGACTGGCCACGAGGTTAAGCCACAGTCCTGCTCTTCGGCGATGTGAAGAAGCAGTCGGGGCAGGGGAGCTAAGGCCGTGGCTTCTATTCAGAGTGATGGCGCAAAGGGCGGCTGTCCCTGATAGTTCTTGTACCTTCTTCTTGTGCAGCATTTGCGTGAAAAAAGACTCAAGGTGGCTTGAAGAGGCTGACATCTCCAAGGACCTTGTCTAGCATTACAGGAGTTACCAAACCGGTTCTGTGGATGAGGAAACGGAGAGGGTGCATTTTAATATTTTTATTTGGTTTTAGTAAACTCTTTCTAGGGCCTGGCCAGAGTGAATGGCAAAGGGAATGTTTGCAGTGACGACAGAATATACAGAAAAAAGTAGAGGTAGGGGCTCAACTGTGTGCTGACCACTGAGCCGTCAGAGTGAGGGGCAGGATGCTCAGACCTGCCTGTGGGGCCCCCAGGATATGAGTCCCCACCTGGTGCTCACAGCCCATCTCCTCCAGGGAAAGCCTGGTTCCTCCTGCCAACAGGCACACCCATGCCCAGGGCACCTGCCACCGAGAATCCACTTTCTGAGGAGTCCCAGCCAAAGAGAGATTTTGCACTGGTGTTCCCTGGCCCCTGCCTGCCCCATCTTCCTGTCTCCCTCCTGCTCCGCCCTACTGGCAGCTCCCCAGGCTGTCTGCACGGGCTGGGAGGACCATCTTGAGCTACTGCAAAGCATCAGACCTGAGCTTCAATCTCCACTTCTCCGTGTGGCTGGGTGATATTGGGCAAGTGAAAAAAAATCTCAGTCTCCTCACTGTTTAGATGGAGCCACAATTATATGTCCCTCACAAGGATGTTCTGAGAACTGAACAGAAGTATATGAAATGCCAAGCAAGGTAGTAGGTGCTTATAAATGGTATTCATTGTTTTTTATTGCCCTCCATCCAGACTAAATGTTCTCTTTTCTACACAAAGTATTTATCATTCCTTCATCCATTTTGTGTGTGTGTGTGTGTGTGTGTGTGTGTGTGTGTGTGTGTGTGTGTGTGTATGAGAGAGAGAGAGAGGGAGAGAGAGAGAGAGAGGAGGGGGGAACAGACAGGGACAGCAGAAAGGGAGAGAGATGAGAAGCATCAATTCTTTGTTGCGGCACCATAGTTGTTCATTGATTGCATTCTCATATGTGCTTTAACCGGGGGGTTACACCCAAGCCAGTGACCCCTTGCTCAAGCTAGTGACCATAGGTTTACATCTATAATCCCACACTCAATCCAACGACCCTGTGTCCAAACTGGTGAGTCCGAGCTCAAGCCAGTGAGCCTGCACTCAAGCCAGTGACCTCAAGAGTTTTGAACCTGGATCCTCTGAGTCCCAGGCCAACGCTCTACCCATTGTGCTACCACCTGGTCAGGTCATTCCTTTACCTATTTCTTTATATCTTATTTTCTAAGTCTTTAGTCTTTTTTTCAGCTTCCCCTTTGATTCCTTAAGTGATGAGTCTGAGCACTCTGGAAGGACAAAGAGGTGGTGAGTGTGGAAGCTGCTTCATTGAGCACCTACAGAAGACTGAATACTTTCACTCTGATTCTTATTGTTATTCCCATTTCACAAATGAGGAAACTGAGGCCAGGGACACCCAGTCCTTTGCCCAAGGGTACAACCCACAGGTAGGAAGGGGAAGAACTAAAATTTGAACCTGCATCAGCCTGACTCAAAGCCAGATTACTTCCTCTCTCTCCCATTGCCTTTCTTTGTATGATGTCACAAAGCTCACTTTAGAAATGTATAGACCATACATTGTTTGTATATTTCTGGACCTATTATTAACTTTTTGGCTCCAAGCAGTAGACAGGAACCTCAGGGAAAGTTCTAGAGCGTCTATTAGTGCTATAGCTGACCCTTTCTTCTAGAAGGAAGGAGCAAGTTGGGAAGGGGTCCCAAGGAAGGGGAAAGGCTGCTGAGTGGGAATATACCTGTGAGAACATAGTAGAGAAATAAAATTGGTTCCCTAAACTCTACCTGTGTGCTTGATGTATAAATTCCTTACCTGTACATTTTAATAGAAAATAGTTTAATAAATGTAAATGTTAATAGAAACTTTTAGTGTTATGTGCCCTACCCAGGTACTCTCGGCACCTAAGATACAGGCCGATAAAATGCATTCCCTCATTGTTTGAACACTTCATTCCAGGGGCTGCCCCTTTAAATCGCATTGAAGAATTTTCCAAAGGCTTTTTTTTTTTTTTTTTCTTCAGGAAAGTGTATAATAAACTCTTAGAGTCTGGATAAATATGTATTTAAAATTTAAATTAATTTGTATCTTTATTTACGAATTTATTGTTTAAATATATTTATATATTTAAGGAAAGGAGTGGTGATTATTAATGGCCTTCATTTTGACACAGGAAACACAAATATAAAACTCAGTGTTTTTAACCTCTTCACACTGAGAAGAGGGAACTTAGGTCTTTCTGAGTAGCCCTTGGAAACATAGTTATTAAAGAACAGCTTCATCATTTAAAACAATGCACAGATGGTTTGTCGGTTCCTGAAATGAGCACTTCTGTTTGGCACAGGCTGCCCAGCTAAGAGTGCATGCCCAGCGAGGCATGGCCGTGAGAATGAGTTCTTGTCAGTGGGTGTTGAGTGGAAGTGATAAGTTCCACCTTATTCTCTTAGAAGAAACATATCTGTCCAGGATTACCCCTGTGGGTCCCTTCCCACTGGCTGGAATGCACACTGCCCATAACAGCTTCACCTGTTCAGATGAGGACAAGATGCTGAACCAGCAAAACAGAAGGAACCTGGAGTCCCAAATAACCTCCAGGAGCTGAGCTGCTCCAACGGCCTGACCAGCTGGACTGGGACTTGAAAGAGAAATGAACTTCATTCTTTTTGAGCCATTACATACCTTTTTAACTTTTTTTTTTTACAGGGACAGAGAAAGAGTCAGAGAGAGGGATAGAGAGGGACAGACAGGCAGGAATGGAGAGAGATGAGAAGCATCAATCATTAGTTTTTCGTTGCCATTGCGACACCATAGTTGTTCATTGATTGCTTTCTCACATGTGCCTTGACCGTGGGCCTTCAGCAGACCGAGCAACCCCTTGCTGGAGCCAGCGACCTTGGGTCCAAGCTGGTGAGCTTTGCTCAAACAGATGGGCCCGCGCTCAAGCTGGTGACCTTGGGGTCTCGAACCTGGGTCTTCCGCATCCCAGTCCAATGCTCTAACCACTGCACCACCGCCTGGTCTGGCCTTTTATAACTTTTAATTCAAGTATGCAATCAAACCATTTCAGACACCTGAAGTCTATGGCTTGCTGAATTTTTATAAATGGAACACTAGTACCTAGATCAGGGGTTCTTAACCTGGGTTCTATCGAACCCTAGGGGTTCGATGAGTCGGTCTCAGGGGTTCGGAGAAGCCTCTGCCGCGGAGGCCAGAATAAAGTAATACCGTAATTTGTTGTGAGTTCATGCACTTTGTTGGTTTTGTTCTTTGAGCAAGGTGATGTTCATGCACGGCTCATTTTGTGCACCAGTAAAAAAACATATACCTATGTCTTGAATTTGGAAAAAAAATCATATTTTATTTATCACTAAAGAAGGGTTCGGTGAATGCGCATATGAAACTGGTGGGTTCGGTACCTCAAAAAAGGTTAAGAACCACTGACCTAGATAAAGAAGCATAATATGTCCAGGAACCTAGGTGGCCTCCCTCAGATTCCCCTGCAGGCCTATCTGCCAAGGAATTTGTAACAACAAACTGGTTTCATCTTCTGTTCTACTTTCTATACATTGACTCATACTGTACTGTAGTAGATACAAAATGTGGCCACAGGTTTCTCCCATGCCTGTATGTCGGACGGACGCTGTGCTATGTGACTTTTTCTCATCAATAGGTAGGACCTATTTCCCCACCCCTTGAATCTTCCCGGTCTTTTGACTTGGTTTGACTGATAGAATAAACGAATGCCGTGTACCTCGTGAGGCTGGGGCTTTGGAGGCCTTGCAGCTTCACGTTCCCCCTGTTGCAGTGCTGTTCTGAGATCTCTGTGTCAGGAAGGTGACCCAGGCAACATGCAGAAGAACCGAGCACCACCAGGTATGTGAGTGAGGCTACCTTGGACCTTCCAAGCCCACCAGATCTGCAGCCAAAATTCTGCCACAGGTGAAGGTGAAATCAGAAAAGAAACCACAGCTATCTCACACAATCATAAAAAAAACATTTTTTTCCTTTCTCTTTTTTAGCGAGAGAGACAGGAAGGAGAGATATGAGAAGCATCAACTTGTAGTTGCGGCACCTTAGTTGTTCATTGATTGTTTCCTCATATGTGCCTTGATTAGGGCTCCAGCTGAACCAGTGACCCCTTGCTCAAGCCAGCGACCTTTGGGCTCAAGCCAGTGACCATGGGGTCAGGTCTCATCCCATGCTCAAGCTGGCAACCTCATGCTCAAACTGGATGAGCCCACACTCAAGCCAACAACCGTGGATCCTCAGTGTCCCAGGCTAACACTCTATCCACTGAGTCACCACTTGATCAGGCAAATAATCATTGTTCTGAGACACAAATTTTGGGGGTAGTTTGTTATGCCGCAATAGATTGAAGTGAAACAAGTATATGCTTTTATTTTGGTGAGGCTTCTTTTGCTCAACGTGTTTGTGAGATTGATTCATACTGTTGCATGTAGTGGAGTATTATTCCTTCCCATTACTGTATAGTATTCTAATGTGGGACAATATTATAATTCATCCATTTCCCTACTGATGGGCTAGTTTCTAGTTCGGGGCCATTATAAACAGTGCTGCTATGAACATTCTAATAATATGTCATTGGTGAACATATTCATGTAATAGGCAGCCCAGAGAGAATATTACTTCTGTTCTGCAGAGAAGGAAAGTGACTTGCCGAAGATCACATAGCATATGGCAGAGCCCAGGTGGGAGCCTAGGTTTATGGGCATGCAGACTGGTTCTTCTCACAAAAGCCCTCTATTTCCAATGGTGTTGTCCTGGTGGTGGTAGACACGAAAGCTGAGGTGAGAGGGCAGGTAGGAGGTATTTGTGGCTATGGAATAAGTGGCATAGGTTAAACATCACAGACAGAAGGAAAGTTAAGTCCATTCCCAGCTGTTATCTACCCAGGGTCTGGAGCACAGCACCCTGCTTAGTCAAGGTCTTGCACGCAGCAAATTAAAAACTCAGATTTGGGGCAATGGCGTTTGGTGTCAGCTAGCACTGTGTGTCCACATATTGGACTCCCTCAGTCTGTTCAGATATAGCCTTTCAAAAACTGGCCGACTTTATATGACGGATAAGCATGCAGACATTTAAAATGAGGCTGCACAGAATGTTGTCTTTAATTCACCCTCAGTGAAAAGCACAAGTAACAAAACAGCACCATCGGCATCATTTCATCTTGGTAAAATATCTGCACATACGTCTCTACAGTCATACATAAAGGTCTGGAAGAATAGAGCAAAAATGTTAACAGTGTTATCTCTGGGTATTAACCTTAAAGATCAATTTCTTTTCTACTTTATGCCTTTCTTCTTATTATTTTTTTTTGCAATGAGGATGGATCAGTTTCATTTTTTTAAATTTACTAAAAAGAATAGATAATGCATTCACATAGTCCCAATCATGCATGCAAAAGGTTATAATAGTCTCTTATCCATGTCTGCCTACCAGCTGGCTCCCCCTAGAGGTAACCAGTGTTACTAGCATCTCTAGGGGATCCTTTTTGATTCGTTTTATGCGTGTACAAGCAAATGCATATGTTTATTTCCTTTATCACTTTTACAATCAAAGAGCAAGATTTTTGTGAAAAAATATTTTAAAATTTTCAATTACAGTGGACATTCAATATTATATTAGTTTTAGTTTTACAGCATAGAAGGCTACTTTTATTTTGAAGAAAAGGTTGTAGAAGACTGTGATGTAGAAAGATAAGTTAAAAAAAAAGCTACAAAACAGTACAGAGTATAATATATATATTTAGAGAGAGACAGATAGAGACAGAGAGAGGAACAGACAGGGACAGACAGACAGGAAGGGAGAGAGATGAGAAGCATCAATTCTTCAGTGTGGCAGGCACCGTAGTTGTTCATTGATTGCTTTCTCATATGTGCCTTGACCAGGGGCTCCAGCTAAGCCACTGACCCCTTGCTCAAATCAGTGACCTTGGGCTCAATCCAGCAACCTTGGGCTTCAAGCCAGCGACAACTTGGTCATGTCTATGATCTCACGCTCAAGCCAGTGACGTTGGGGTTTTAAACCTGGGTCCTCATTGTCCCAGGCCAATGCTCTATCCACTGCCCCACCACCTGGTCAGGCATAGAATGACATATTTTTAATAACTTATGAAAAATATTTTATATTGAAAATACTGTAGGTATAAGTAGAAGACTGTGAGGCTGTTTCCCAAATGAGTTAGCGGTTATCTCTCAATGTAGGATTTCTGGTGAATTTATGTTCCCCTTATAGGTGGCAGAGTGCCTGATGGTTTAGGGTATGGATGCTGGCATCAGGCTGCCTGATTCAAATCCCAGTCTGCCACTTCCGAGCCCTGTGACCCTGGGCAAATGACTTAATCTTTCTGAGTCTTAGTGTCCTTATCTTTAAAATGGAGGTGATGATGATGATGGTGATAACTATGAGGATGCTAATTGCACCTACCCGTACAGTTGAGTTGTCATCAGGGCTAAGTTATAAAATTCAGGAAGAGCCCTTAGCATGGTGTCTACCATTGCTCCTGTGTCAGTAATCAGTGTATAGAGCCAAGTTTCCTAATTGTCCTTTATTGGACATGCATTACAATAAAAATTCAATAATAAACTCTCACAAGAGAAGGGAAACGATAGGGATAGAGAAAGGAGCACAGATGAGAGAGAGTGGCCACAGAAAAGAGAAGAGTGAGACTCCTGAGGTGCAGAAATGAGACCCAGCAGCCCCAGAGAGGAGGGAGGTCTCCGGCTTTCTGATTTTGACCCTCTAGAACACCTGTGAGAGGGCTCTTCCTTCTCCAGTGTTGCCCACTGAGCACTACAAGAGCAGAGGTGGACCCTGGCCCAGGAGCCTTCTCTCTTGGTATTTGGAGATGGCCTTTGAGGTCTTCCGTGAAACTACCTGGACCTTCCTGTACAGCCTTCAGTCAACACTTTGCGACTCTCTTCCTGGTGGGGCTCCTGTGGGGAAAGGCTTTAGAATAAAGGTGAGGATTCCCCTGGTTGTGCCTGAATGAACACACACCAAGAACCTTCAGAGTGTCAACTGTAGCCACCTTGATGTAGCTAAAAGTCTAAAGGATTAAAAGAGATGCTTCATTCACAGTCCATCTGGAGCAGGAGATGTCCGATTCCAGTTCTGTGTTTGTAAATGTATCAGGTAGCACGTGCAGGAAGTATTTTATCCTTCAGCCTTCAGCTGGGGCCTGTTCTCTGCAGACACAGCATGGGGACAATAGGGAAGAGGGCTGCCCCGTGCTCAGACAGGCTGTCCTCAGATGAAGGCAGGGGAAAGAAAGCACGGACCAGGACGTGGAGGCCCTGGGTTTCAGCCTCAGCTCAGACGTTTTGTGTTGATGTTAGCTGGGGTCAATTCTTTATTTTATTTTATTTTATTTTATTTTATTTTATTTTTACAGGGACAGAGAGAGGGTCAGAGAGAGGGATAGATAGGGACAGACAGACAGGAATGGCGAGAGGTGAGAAGCATCAATCATTAGTTTTTCATTGCCATTGCGACACCTTAGTTGTTCATTGATTGCTTTCTCACATGTGCCTTGACCGCGGGCCTTCAGCAAACCGAGCCACCCCTTGCTGGAGCCAGTGACCTTGGGTCCAAGCTGGCGAGCTTTTGCTCAAGCCAGATGAACCAGCGCTCAAGCTGGCGACCTCGGGGTCTCGAACCTGGGTCTTCTGCATCCCAATCTGACGCTCTATCCACTGCGCCACCGCCTGGTCAGGCTGGGTCAATTCTTTATCTCATCAAAATCCCATTGCTACTCATAGAACTCCTCGAGTTGATCTGGCAATAACCATGCCAGCTCTGACCTGTTCGGTGACATGAAGTATGTGAACTACTTTTTAATAATTTCTTTTTATTTTATTCATTTTAGATGAGGAGACACAGAGTGAGAGAGAGAGAAAGAGAGAAAGGGGGGAGGAGCTGGAAGCATCAACTCCCATATGTGCCTTGACCAGACCAGTGCAGGGTTTTGAACTGGCGACCTCCCTGTTTCCAGGTCGACGCTTTATCCACTGTGCCACCATAGGTCAGGCGAACTACTTTTTAATTGAAAGAATATCTAGATCTGGTAGTTCCTATAAGTCTGAGGCGAACAAGGGCTGGGAAATAGAGCCCAATCAGAGTTTCTAACAATTCAACTGACACATTCTAGAAATAAAATAGTTCCTAACCCTTATCCACATTCTAAAATCCCCACACTCTGCAGACAAAGATTTATTTTCTTTCTTTCTTTCTTTTATTTTTTTTGACAGAGACAGAGAGAGGAACAGATAGGGACAGACAGATAGGAAGGGAGAGAGATGAAAAGCATCAATTCTTTGTTGTGGCTCCTTAGTTGTTTGCTGATCGCTTTCTCATATGTGCCTTGACTGGGGGGGGGGGTACAGCAGAGTGAGTGACCCCTTGCTCAAGCCAGTGACCTTAGGCTTCAAGCCAGTTAGTTACCTTTGGGCTCAAGGCTGAGACCATGGGGTCATGTCTATGATCCCAAGCTCAAGCCAGCAACTTTGTGCTTAAGCTGGTGAACCCGACCTCAAGCTGGATGAGCCCACGCTCAAGCTGGTTACCTCAGGACTTCGAACCTGGGTCCTCTGCATCCCAGTCATATGTTCTATCCACTGCACCACCACCTGGTCAGGCTAGTGTTAATAATATTTATAATAGATTGCATAATATTCATGAAGTTGATTGCAGGGTGCTGTCCCAGATCCCACTGGGAGAGTTACTTGATACATGGTAAATACAAATCACCTTTCTAAAGTATGAAAAATTCTGAAACACATCTGGCCCTAAGGGTTTTGCCTAAGGGATTATGGCCTTGTAACTGAAACAATTTCAGACTCCACATAAAGTAGATGCAGGGGTGTGCACTCCCAGGGTGGGATTTGCCCAGCCCTGTCTGGGGTCTCTTCTTCCTGCTGTCAGGTCTCTGGGAAGTCTTTACGAATCTGAAGACAAATGCAATCAGTACCAGTCAAGGACCATCTATTGGGAATATTTCTCCTACATCAGTGCTCCTCACATCTTAATGTGTTTCTAAATCTCCCAGGGGCCCTGTAAAAATTCAAATTCTGACTTAGGTCTGGAGTGGGTCTTTGTTTCTAACACTCTCCAGGTGATGGCTGTACTGCTGGGACTGTCCTACATTCTGGAAAGGACTGAAACAAGGTCCTGAGTGATGACAATGTGGTGCTCCATGGGGAGAGTTGCCCCTGCCCTTGGAGGGGCTGCTTGCTAAACACGATCATCACCTGACCCAAACCTGACTGTCTTTTCTCCATCCTCCACTGCCTTCTGCCACCTCTTCCGCCCTAGATGCCCAGACGGGTTCAACCACTCTGCGCCTCCACTCCAGACCTCAGATGGGCCCCGTCAAGTCTCATGACTCTCCTCTTACCAGGTTCCAAGGTACTGCTTAGATGAGATGCTTTTCTTGCTGGCTGACCTCACCCTCCAAGCATGAACTAAATTAATTCAACTCTGAAATTCCTGAGATGCCTCATTATGTCTCCTGGGTATTTCCTCAGAAAAAAATTCCATTATTTGCAAAGTATTCCTTGCCCTCACCACCCAGACAGTAGTGACTCGCACAGGGGCCATGGCTTATTTGACCAGTGCTTGCAATGCCCTAATTCCTTACACACTTTCGCTGCTTGCTTTTTAAATTCTAGATTCCCTGGTTGCAGAAGACTCACATTTACTCAATTTTCAAGAGAATTTTCCCCTTACAAAAGTAATACATATTTATCAACGGAAATTCTAAAAATATAGATAAGAAGACAATGACAACACCAGTAAGCTCCTCACCCAGGGATAACCATTGTAACATTTGCCTTATGACCTTTCAGTCTTTATCTATCTATCTATCTATCTATCTATCTATCTATCTATCTATCTATCTATTGATATTTGTTTATTTTACAACAGGTGGCTCATACTGTATAACATTATTTTACAAGCTTTGTTTCCCCTCCTCCATATACAGTATATTGTGACTATTTTCACAAGTCATTATTTTAAATGATTACATAATTTCACATAATTGATGTGCTATAGTTGGACTTTTACATTTTTTCAATCATTTGTGGTTAAAATAAAACTGCAATGAACACCCACACTTAAGAAAAGACAGGCATATTCCGATTCTGACACCAGTTCCAATGTGTCAAATATCAATAGCGTCAAGCAATTCTCCAACACCAAAGGGGTGTCCTATAATTCAAGTCGATTCAATTCTGACACTACCTACCTGGAGATAGTGTCAGTTCCCACAGGTTAATGGTTCAGTCTCACAAGACAGCTCCTTCCCACACACACTTCAGACACCAATTGAAAGTTCAGGTTGTCACCTGTGCTGTCACATGACCAACTGGCTAGAAATCAGAGGTTCCCACACCCCCTCCTTGGGTTTGATTAATTTGCTAGAGCAGCTCATGGGACTCAGAGAAACATTTAGAATAAGTTTACCAGCTTATTATTAAAGATACAAAGGATGCAGATGAACAGCCACCTGGTAGAGGCGCACATGGCAGATGTGTGGGAAGGACATTCCAAGCTCCCATACTTTGGAGTTTTTGTGGAGCCCTCACTATACAGGCACGCTAGGTTTGTTTTGGGGAAGCAGCAAGTTATACTCCGTGTCTGGTATCTGACTTTGCCCATAATTTATTTAGCACAGGTTCATTGTGGGAAATATAATTTCTTTTTTTTTTTCTTTGTGTGAGAGTAGGGGAGATACAGAGAGAGACTCCTGCATGCACCTGGAACAGGATCCACCTGGAAACCCCTGTCTGGGGCCAATGTTCTGCCCATCTGGGGCCGTGCTTGCAACTGAGTTATTCCTAGTGCCTGAGGCGAAGATTCGGCAGAGCCATCCTCAGTGCCCAGGAGATGCCCTTGAATCAATCGAGCCAGGCTGCGGGAGGGAAGAGAGAGAGAGAGAAGGGGGAAGGAGGTGTGGAGAAGCAGATGGTTGCTTCTCCTGTGTGTCCTGACTGGGAATTGAACCCGGGACATCCACACGCCAGCTTGATGCTCTACCTCTGAGCCAACCGGGGCAGAAATTATAATTTCACAAGCCGATAGCATACAGGATAATATTTCTTTAGAAGCCAAATAAAGAATAACATACTCTAAACAAATAGGTTAATCACACTATTGTTTCAGGCAAGAAGAAGTGAAGGAATAAAATTCAAATTTAATATGAGGTGTACCTTTTCATACAAATAAGTGAGTCAGCCTGACCTGTGGTGGCGCAGTGGACAGAGCATTGACCTGAAATGCTGAGGTCGGTGGCTTGAAACCCTGGATTTGCCTGGTCAAGGCACATACAAGAAGCAAGCAATGAACAACTGAAGTGAGGCAACTATGAGTTATTTCTCGCTCCCCACTCCTCCTTTCTCTGTAAAATCAATCAATAAAATTCTAAAACAAAATAAGTAGGCAAGTCAGTGACCAACTGAAGAGCTGACTTCCAGCAGCCTGCACAGAAGTTCCCCATGCTAGAGTGCTCTGCTAGGGAATGAGAGGTGGTGTTGGTGGAAAGGCTGCTCTTTCGAGGGCTCCCTGCTTCTCACACTGTCTTTTTCACCACAGTCCGCCAGGACTGCCTCACCAGGACTCAAGCGAATGCCTGAGGGTCTTCAGAGAGTTTTTTAGCAGGGTTTTTCAACTGCTGGTCCAAGGCTCTTTCTTCAGAGAGTTAGAGAATAGTTGCCTCACCCAAACCCAAACTCTCAAGCACTCCTTACAAACTGGGTGTCTACCGTCTCAGTGTCCCCTTGCCCGTTACTTCTCTGCGTGTACTTATCAGTAAGCCCCCAGCAGAGCCTGTCCCTGGATGGGATGCTGGTTGCTTATCAACAGCCGCTGTAGAATGATGACATCCTGGCATGACTTATTTCATCTCATTAACAAAGCAAAGCTTTTTCTTTGTCATAAACTAGTGGATTAAAACAACTTCACCTGTCATAAACGAGTGGATTTGAAATCATTTTAAACCTATACAAAACTCTAGCAAGTTCAGTGTGGATTCTGAGTGAGGACTTGACTCTGACCCACAAGTCTGACTTGATTGAGAACCTAGGCTCTTCATGCTTATGCTTAAATACCACTCTCTCCCCTGACTCTTTTTCTAGAAAAAGTTGGGTTGTTTGCCTTGTTCTGAATAGTCTGCAGGAGCTCTTAGTGTTTTGGTTGTAGGGGCTCAGAGTAGGGAAGTCTCTATCTGGGTTGAGAGGCAGAAGTGGCGTCAGAGACACCCCACTGTCCCTTCAAGGCGGCCAGCATGTAGAGAGCAGGTGCACCCGAGTTGACGGCAGGCCACCAACCCAAATCAGGACAGAGGCCTGCAGGATGAGTGGACTCCGATCCACTGAGAAAAACCAAGAGCGACTCATAGGAGGAAGATGAAACCAAAGCTTCCCGGTTTCCCCTGTGACCAGACTGTCCAAAGTCATCAGAGGAAGAGAAAACCTGAAATAGAGAGCTGGCCAGGAGCTGCCTGAACACTCATGCAAATGAGACCCGCCCAGGACTGCCTGGAAACCAGGCCAGGAGAAGCCAGAGCACATGCTGCAAAGTCACACTCGGGAAAGGAGGAGGAGGAGGAGGCTCTGAGGAGCAGGTAAGGAGCCAGAGAGGGTCCTGGAGAAGGTCTGGGTCGCAGTGCCCGAGTCCCGAGTGACGAGAGACGACAGCCTGGTCCAGGTGAACAGTGGCCTGGGAGGCGGGGCGCCTGGGATCAGCTTTCAAGCTCAGCGATTCTTTAGTTGGGAAGCCTTGGGCAAGGCACTTCTCCATTCTGAGCCACCACCTGATCAGGCAAATAATCAAATGGGTATGAAAATATTACACTGTTTTGAGCACCTGCCGTGCCTTGCTGGGCAAGTTGCAGACACTGTCCCTTCCTCACAGCAGCCCTGTAAGGCGCGATTATTAGCCTACTTTACAGAGGAAAATGAAGCTCAGAGGGGTTAAGCTATTAGTCCAAGACCTCACAGCAAAAGAGTCTCATTTCAAAACCTGCATTTTCTATTCCCCATCCTGCCTTCTTTACAGGGTGTTTTTTTTTTAAATTTATTTTATTTATTTTCAGAGAGAAGACACAGAGAGAGGGCGGGGGGGGGGGGAGAGAAAAAGAGAAGGGGGGAGGAGCTGGAAGCATCAACTCCCATATGTGCCTTGACCGAACCAGTGCAGGGTTTTGAACTGGCGACCTCAGTGTTCCCAGGTCGATGCTTTATCCACCGCGCCACCACAGGTCAGGCCTACAGGGTGGTTTTAAAGAACCAAATGGCCTTATGCAAATGGAAAAACAGTGTAAAAGCTTTTATACCATCTAGATGTGAGTCGCCACACTTCCATCCTAGCAAGGACTGGGGCTCTGTGTAAACTGTAAAGAGCTATACAAATGCTCTCTCAAGGTTGAAATCGTTGGGATGATGCTACAGACACAGACAATAGATGGCAAACTGACTTGGTCATAGGCGGAGATGATTGATGCCTTTGGGGTCGTGTCTAGCACTTACTGAGATGTCCTGGTTTAGGAGTGAGTGATGGGTGGATACTTGGCTAGCGTCTCTCCTAAAGAGAGGCTGGACTCTGACCAGCTAATCTTGAAACAACAGTGAATGTCTGAGGGCACCCCAAGATCAGGGCCAAGATGCTGATGTGACAGTGATCGTCTCTCCTCAGCTTTGGGGGGAACTGGAGACCCTTACCAGTAGTAGTATAAGTCTACTGCCGCAGAGCTAGAATTTGCAGTTAAGATAATGAAAACAAATATGTATAATCTTACTGCCAGAAGTAACCACGGTTGACATTTTGGTGTTTGTTATTCCAGACACTTTTGCTATTGTACACATATATTGGAATATATTCTAACCTTGTTTTTATTACTGGTTCTTTTCACTTAATGACATAACCTGAATGTATTTCCATATTACTAGGTGTTTTATCACTTCATTTTAAAAAGCTGCAGAAAGTCTCTTTATATGGATGGAGCGGAATTTATTTA
The DNA here is from genome assembly GCA_037038555.1 of Rhynchonycteris naso. NCBI lineage: Eukaryota > Metazoa > Chordata > Mammalia > Chiroptera > Emballonuridae > Rhynchonycteris > Rhynchonycteris naso. The sequence goes on from CM072996.1 coordinate 20,317,569, forward strand.
ACCCATGTCCCACTATTAGATAATTAGGTAGTTTTCAATTTTTCACAATCAGAGCAGAGCTTTGATAGGTATTTCTGTAATCAAATCTTTGCACAGGTCCTTCCTTGATTGTTTTCAAGGCACAGGTTCCCAGTAAGGAAACTGCTGAGTCAAGGCTATGTACATTTTAAGGCTTTTGATAAGTATCAAGGGTCTGTTTCTGACACACTCTGAAATGTGGGGGCTCCTCAAAGCTCAGTGCATGAAATTTTTATAGTCTTGAAGCTGGCCTTGACCTTTTCTCTCTCTCAAATATAATGCCAACCACCTGATCTTCCCCGGGTGCCAGCAGCTAAGAGCTTCACGCTACGGTTAGCTTCCTTTTCAGAAGAAGAAAATGAGAGGTTAAGCAATTCAATTGGAATCACGGCCCTAACAAGCAGTGGATCTGGGGTCATGAGCCTTGACAATGTGGTTCCAGAAACTCTGCTGTCCACTATTTCTTGGGAAGTGCTTTTAACTCCCTTGCCAAAGCTACCTTCTACCCGGGCCCTTTGATCTTCTTCGCCATTGCCTGACTTACGTCAGGTCCCACCGTCCCAGCCTGGCCCACTGCTGGAGTCCCTCACTGGGCTTCCATTTCCACTCTGTCCCTTTCAGGGTGTCCTGTGCTCTGTTTAAAAATAGAAACAGGTTCAGGTCACCCTCCCGCGACCAGCTTCCACCTGGAGGCAGAGGGGCCTGCCTCCTCCCCCTCTGGCTTCTTCTGGAGCCACTTCCCGCTCCAGCTCCACCAGTCACACCTCAGTCACCTGGCCTCATTTCACTACCTTTCTCTGGTGGAACTTTCCTCCTTAGGGCTTCGGCACATGCTGTTCCCTTGACCTGGAACGCTCTCCCTCTGCTCTGCACAGCTAGACTCCTGTTCTCTAGGTCCCCGTTTTCATGTCACCTCCCGGAGGTGCCTTCCCAATGCTCTCGGCTGAAGCGGCCACCCCCCCAGCCCCTCCCTTTTCCTTTTGGTCATTTATTACATTCATTTCAATTACAGATTTATTTATGGCCCTGTCCTCATTAACTGTCTCTTTCTTGCTAGACTGTAAAGGTCATGAGGTCCAAGACCATGTCCATGTTGTTCACTATGACCCAATGCCTCGCACAGTGCCTGGCCTCGGGTGAGCACTCAATAGCTCTTTGTAGAATGGGTGGACGGCCCACAAGAAGGCGTCCATCGGGAAGGGTCCTTGGTGACTATCCCAGCTTTGCCAGCTGTTCGTCCTCCTGCAGCTCTTGGCTTCCCTCCCCTGATGGAGCAGTGACCAAGGTCTAGAAGAAAATCAGGAAGCCGTGAGTGACAGAGCAAGCAGGTTTCACTTCAGGTATCAACTCAGTCGGGGTAGATGATGTCATATCAGGGGCACACGGGAGAGTCACTGTCCCCAAGTCTCCCCTGCACAGTTCTCAGGTTCCTACCACAAGAGACTCATGGCCATGAGAACTCTCCTGAGAAAATACACTATCAAGTTAATAAGACACACCTAGCAGGTGAAGAGCTTTTGACTCCCTCACGGAAGCAACCTTCTACCCCCAGCCCTTTGATCTTCTTTGCCATGGATGAGCATTCTGCCTTTATGACAACACATGGTGGTGGACTGGAAGTCCCAGCTGGGTGACTTAGGTGACCTTCCATCTGCAAAATGTGTGGCTGGGACAGAGAAGTGGTTTTTAAATTTTTTTTTTCTCAGCAGCTCAATTCTTCAACTTATTTAAATAATCAAATATGAGAGGAGCTAAGTGTTTCTGGTTGAAATGGGGAAGCAGGACTGGAGCCTTCTCTCCTCTTTTCCGATTCCCTATTATAAGTCCCCAAGGGTTGAGGTGGCCAACCCTTGGGCTGTAAGCGCTCAGCACTCAGTGCCTGCCAGGCTGGCTGGCTGTGTTCTGGTGGTATCTTCTTGGGCACATGCAATGATCAGAAGGGGGCCCAAGAGGACTTACTGAATCTGATATCTGAGATTTTAGTCTGGGTAAGTAGGTGAATTTTACAGCAACTGATGTACAGGGCAGGCAGACCCTTTGTGCAAGAAGGAGGTTTCGGCCATTTTAGAAGAGAATAAGGGCCCAGGAAAGAGGAAGCCCAGAAGTCTCACCCTCCCCACAAATTAGAAAGAGTGAACTGCCAACCCTACCTTTCCAGCCAGTGACCCTTGATCTTGAAGGGACTGCCTCTACACTTGCCTTCCAGGGCTGGTTGCTTGCCAAGCCCTGGGGGAAGGGGGGAAGTCTGGTCTCCCCCACCCCCACATGTGGGCTTTGCTGCAGGCAGGTGTGCTCAAGAGCTTGCAACCTAGGCCACCTGGCAGCTCCAGGTGCTGTGTGCCTGTGTTGCCATGGAGACGGGCCCTGGGGTTGGTGCTGAGAAGGTAGTCTCCCAAAGCTTTGTGGATTCAGGAGGAGAGACTGGAGCCTCCTGTCCTTCAGGGTAGACTGTTGACCATTCTAGTGCCAACTGAAGCCAGGTGAGTGCCCTGGGGGTTTTCTGGGACAAAGGGAGGGAGGAGGAGCCAGGGGGGCGGCAGGCATTAGGAGGCCGCTGTGGAAGGGCTCATCTGAGGACCTATGCAGAGGAGCCTCCTAGCTTCCAGGTGCAGGGGAAAGCCTTGGCTGGGGCTCCCTTGCCAGGTCAACACGGTGCTCTGCGCAGAGACTGGACAGATGGGCTCCTAGCCCAATGAGAGGGCGGCAAAGGGCCTGGCATTTGTTCCTGGCGGAGGGACAGCCTGGGGACCATACAAAGCCCGAGTCTGCACTAGTCAGGGATTTGAGGCAGCAGGGAAGGAAGCAGCTGCCCTCTAGCACAAACCACTCACTGTGGCTTCTGGCCCCTCCTGGGGTCCCGGAAGCCAAAGGCAGTTCTGTGAAGCATATGGAACATTTTTCTCATTTCCAAGCTGGGGTGCAGTCTCCTCCAGTGGCACCTCCCTAATAGTGGGGCGGCTTGGGCCTTCACCCTGATACATAGGATACTACAGGAGCACCAGACAGTATTTGGGCCCAGGACTGAGTGTTCTGAAACAAAGTGCTTCACCTTTTTGAACCTAAGTTTTTTTCTTCTGTGAAATGTGGGTGATAAGACCTTTGAACAACCCAGAACACTTAGCCTAGGACCAAGCACGGGGACAGAGCTTAATTACTGTTTCTTTGCTCCCTTCCCTTCCTGCCAGGACATCTCTTGTGAGGCCTCTAAGGATGGCCGAGCAGCACGGCCAGGAGCATGAGTGCCCTGTCTGCTGGAACCCCTTCAACAACACATTCCACACCCCTAAAATGCTCGACTGCTGCCACTCGTTCTGTGTGGAATGCCTGGCTCATCTCAGCCTGGTGACTTCAGCCCGGCGCCAACTGCTGTGTCCACTCTGTCGCCAGCCCACTGTGCTGGCCTCTGGGCAGCCTGTCACTGACTTGCCCACAAATACTGCTGTGCTTTCCCTGCTCCGCCTGGAGCCCCACCACGTCATCTTGGAAGGCCATCAGCTCTGTCTCAAGGACCAACCCAAGAGCCGCTACTTGCTGCGCCAGCCCCGTGTCTACACGCTGGACCTCGGCCCTGAGCCCGGGAGCCAGACTGAGGCCCCCCAGGCCATGGCTCCTGCCACCACGCCTCTGCCCATCCCCATCTCCAGCCACTACTCTCACAGGGAGTGTTGCCACAACCCTCAGTCCCGGATCTTTACCTACCTGATAGCTGTCATCCTCAGCGTCACTTTGTTGCTCATCTTCTCCATCTTTTGGACCAATCAGTTCCTTTGGAGTGTGGGGTGAGCACTTGTTCCAGACAAGGAACCAAGCCTATCTCAGCTGCTACTGGATGTGGGGACCGGAGCCGCATGCGTGGTTGTCTTCCTTTGAAGTATTGTTCATTTTCACAATCCACGGATCGCTGAGGCCACGTTTGCTTCTGGGAAGAGTCCTACTGTAATGAGAACCTCTAAAAGCTAAGGGGCTGGGAAGAGATGTGAGGCCTCTGGGTGTGAACCATGGGGTCACGAAGGGCAGGGAAGCAGATCTGAGTACAGAGCTATGGAGCAAGTTGTGCCAAAGACCTGGACAGCTGTCTCTAGGAACTGGACTAGCCCAAACAGCAAGCTGCATTTCTCACTGGAGCTGCTTCGAACTTGCCCACTTTCTTTTTATTTTATTAGTGAAGTTTTGGAACGGGGGCTTCAATTCTGTGAGCAAATGTGTCTCTTCCCCTCTTGCAGTTTTATCTTGCCACCAGTCCGAGTAAAAACGGCCCGCATTCATTTATCCACTTATTCAACCAGTTTATTTGGATGGTGCTGTGTCAGAACTCGGGGTAAGAGAAAGGTAGGAGTGTGTGTGTGCGTGCACAGCAGAGCTTTACCAGCAGGTGAAGCATGCTCATACAGCTGCTTCTGTGGCATGGCCGCCTCTTGTGCATAGGCGGCTTATGGAGGGTTAAGCGTCTGTAAATTTAAAGGTGAAAGCAGGGCCTGACCAGGCGGTGGTGCAGTGGATAGAACATCGGACTGGGATGCAGAGGACCCAGATTTGAAACCCTGAGGTCGCCAGCTTGAGCGTGGGCTCATCTGAACAAGGCTCACCAGCTTGAGCCCAAGATCGCTGGCTTGAGCAAGGAGTCACTCCATCTGCTGTAGCCCCCCCCACCCCCCATCAAGGCACATATGAGAAAGCAATCAGTGAACAACTAAAGTGTCGCAACAAAGAATTGATGCTTCTCATCTCTCTCCCTTCCTGTCTGTTCCTCTGTCTCTCACACACTCTCCCTTTCTCTCTCTCTCTCACACATACACACACACACGAAAGCAGGCAGGGACACTGGATCAAAAGAAATCTGGGATTTGGAGGAAAAGGACTTTTATTCCTCCTGGTAGGTGCAGAGAACCTGGTGAGAAGACAATGCAGGGTGGAGCTGACCTCCTTCTACCAAGCACTGAAATTCTGGCCAGAGGCAAGGCAGCCCTGGATAGAGTGAGCCTCAGCTTCCATCATGCGCCGTGCAGGTCAGTGACACTGGTCTTCATTTTCCTGGCAGAATCTAGGAACCTAAGAAAACAAGGTAGAATTTGGATGCTTGGGCTTCAGCTTGACTACAAGGTGCCATTTTTGCTCTAAACATTTTGTGAGTTTAATGGAATTGACCACTAGAAATTCTTCAGGTTCTTAAGGTACAAGATACTCTAAATAGGCCAAGACACATATTTCACATTTAGTAAAATCACATGGTGTTAAGATGTAAAGAAAAAATGACAAAAAGTTCTCCATTACAAAATTGGAAAGTCAGCAACATATCCCGCCAGGGGACTAGTACCTACCTTTCTATTTATGCCATCAAAGATAATTACACCAAAGCGGGGACTCATGCTCTCCCCACTGACTCCTTTACCCATCCTTGCTCCTTAACCTTGTGGCGGGTAAGTTATGCAATGAATTCACCATGTTCTCAGAGCCAAGATGAACAGGGAGAGGTGCTGAGGGGGAAGTTCAGGAAGGAACACTTGCCTCTGCACTACAGCCTACTGCTCTCAAGTGAACTTCATCCCCATTCAGAGGAAACTGAGACTCCACAAGCTTAGCTACCTTGTTCAAGATCACTCAGTACGTTGTGGAGGACTTTTAGTAAGAATAGACTTACACACTTGAAATGGCTTATATGCCATCCAAATAAGAAACAACATTGATTTGAATTTTTTTGGATAGAGAAACATTATAGTGTCTCCTATTCTCGCATTCAGTAGTTCTAACCTGGGCCCAGTGCCATCCTCCTAGACCAGTGGTTCTTAACCTGGGTTCTATCGAACCCTAGGGGTTTGATGAGTCGGTCTCAGGGCTTCGGAGAAACCTCTGCTGCGGAGGCCAGAATAAAGTAATACCGTAATTTGTTGTGAGTTCATGCACTTTGTTGGTTTTGTTCTTTGAGCAAGGTGATGTTCATGCACGGCTCATTTTGTGCACCAGTAAAAAAACATATACTTATGTCTTGAATTTGGGGAAAAAAAATATTTATCACTAAAGAAGGGTTCGGTGAATGCGCATATGAAACTGGTGGGTTCAGTACCTCAAAAAAGGTTAAGAACCACTGACCTAGAGGATATCTGGGAATGTCTGGCGTATCTTTGGTATACCAATAAAGTGGGTGGGTTGTGCTTCTGGCTTTTAGTTCTCCAGAGGTCAAACAAGCTACAGTGCTACAGTTCCACACAACAAAATACCATCTATCTCAAAATGCAAATAGTTTTCCTGTTGGCTTCTCATGGAAACATGAGGTAGAGGTGGGGATAGTATTAACTTCCTTTGACATGAAGTCAGAGGAAGAGATGCTGTTAACTTGTCAAAGGGCAGTATAAAAAGTGGAGTGGTTAAAAAGCTACGCACAGGTTATGCTGGCTGGACTGATCTTTTTGTCTGGCTAGTGTTGCCAACATACCTAGTACAACCCCAAGAAATTTCTCCATAAGGTCAGACACAGATCGGGATCCAATAACTTTTTTGAACAGGTCACTTAACTTCTTTGAGCTTCAGTTTTGTTTGTAAAAGGAAATAACTAACTCCTAAGATTCAGAGGATTAAATGAGATGTCTGAATGTGCCTGGCACAATGTCTACCAGAGCGTCCTGTTACGTGGTTATATTCATCGACCTCACCATCATCAATCAAATGCCATGCTTGGTTTATGCTTCTCAGCTAACTGCTTTCTTACATTTCCAGTGAAGAAATGTATATTTCACAAGACACTTTTTTTTCCAAACTTAAGACAAAATGTTTTCACCCAGTTGTTACCTCTAAATCTCTTGGACCCATACCCCCAAAGCCAAGGTTAATGGGATAGTGAAATTTAAATTTGAAAAACTAAAAACCTTAACATATTATATGCACATGTCCTAACTGCATGCTAATACATGAATGTTCACTCTGAGTTTACACATTCTACAAAGGTAGTAATGAAAGTAATTTCTTTTACAGCCAATATGAAGGAAATAGTGACCCTTAATATTTAAACAGCAGCGAAGTTCCCAACTGAGAACAGAGCTGAGAATTTAGAAGCTTAACGGGTGCACAGGATAAGCAACACTTGGTTATAACTGAAATCAGATTAAACCAAATACTTAGCTACCTATCACATAATCACAGCCTGAAGCATAGTTGGGCCACTCTCAGCCCCTCTGGAATAGCAAGTAAAATGTGTATTTAACGCTTCAAGAAGCCATCATGTGAACCTTTCTTGAATTCTCTATATACAATCTTTTCTTCTTCCAAATTCCTGTATTTTTTGTATAAATTTACTGTGTACTTTCAGAGTTCAGTGGTTGTATATTTGGGTGGAAAAGGTTGAAGGAAACTGCTGGACAGCCAATGAATAAGAATTAGAGTCCAGAAATAGTTCACTGGTAGTGCGGTCCACAATGCTAAACCCCTCTATTTTTAAATTATTAACAGAGTATTTACTAAGGAGACAGAAACTGGAGTAATCATATCTGAGCTGTGTTACATCTCAAACCAAAAAACAAGGATCTTAATGGGCCAAAGGCTGGAATTCAGAAAAGATTTAACTATGCAAAACAATTCTTTGAAGGATAGTTTTCATAATAGGATTTTACTTTGTAGCAAGTATATAATAAACAACAAAAAATGTTTATGTTTAGGAATACCCACCAGGGATTTTTTCCCCAGAATTACCTCAATATGAAGGGCATGTCTTTTAAATAACCAATAGAAAGGAGGTTGCATAATAGAGACATCATGTTAGCTTTCTAAAAATTTCATTGAATCTTGACACAATGACCTAGTTTTGGGGTTAACACGAAGGATGCCAAACTTCAAACAAAATTGGAAGACATTTTCCAACAAGGCAAATTTCAGTTCTGAGCTTCCTGATGCTCCCTGATGCAGGTAGCATTCCATGTGACCCCAACAGGAAGAGGCAAAATCTTCTTCACCGCATAACCCCGAGCCTGGCTGTGGGCCTGCCTCTTCACCTCCCATTCTCAAGGTAGGGCAAAGCTTCCTGCTCTGTGGGCATCTTAACCGGTACATGGTGAGGTGTGCCTCTTGACTCAAGGGCTTCCAGACTGCTGTGCAGCCACCTGACACTCTGGGCCGCGTGCAGTCCTGAAGCAGGCACCACGGAATGGAAAGCCAAGTTTCAAGAATTAAAAATGGAGCCAGCCAAAATCCTGAGTGCTGTGAGGAAGGCAACAGGGTATTTAAACAAAAAATCAATAAAAACAATTGTCTACTTAGTTACTGGCAGGGCTTGAAGATGAAATCAAAATTCAGCCACAAAAGGGTTTCACCAACACCCAGGAACTGGGCTGCCTGCGGAGTGGGGGCTGACATGGAAATCCAATCTACTGAGAGTCTGTCTATACATGGTAATTGGCAACAAACATGATAGAACAAAACACACCAATTCATCCTCTTTGAAAATGGCTCTTAAGGGAGAGCTTGAGGTTTGAGTCCTTTTACTGTGGTTCTGCCTATTCAGCCATCCAGAGCTTGAAGGTCCTGTCATATGAGCAAGTGGCTATAAGTTGCCCATCCGAAGAAATGTCTAGGCCCATCACTTTGCCTTCATGGCCAGCCAGAGTCTTCAGTGGGGACCAGCCCGGATGAGTCCAGATCTTGGCTGTGTTATCATAGGCACCAGTGAGCAAGAAATTCCCATGGATAGCTGTAAGAGATAAAAGGGAATTTGCATGAGGAATTCAAGTATTCAGAAGAACTTAAGAACATAAAAGCACAAAAATCTTCTAGAACATACTATTTCAAAAAAGAACGTATTCATAAAAACCCAACAACACTGTCTGATCTATATTCCTACTAGGCCTCCAGGAAAAAGGGATAACAACAAGGCAAACGTAGGGAAACAAATAACATTATTAAGGTCTTCTGGCTCTTTCAACAACCTGTTCAGAATATTATTACGGACTCAGGCCTTAGGATTTTCATGGAGAAAAGGAGGCAGAAAAGCATTCGTGAAGTCTTTCCTTCCTAGCAGCAAGCAGCATGCTGTCCTCAGTCTGTCTGAGTGCCGGGCAGAGGAAGGAAACTATAATCCACATCCTCTCCTGTTCCACCTCCAGGTTCTACCGAAGCGGGACCTGCATGGCGTGAAAGTGCACTCTTTCTCACGGTTAGGCCTGGACCAGGAGGGACGCTTACGCTCAAACTTGACACCAGTCACTAAGTTATGATGGGCAGGGATGGTGTAGATGCAACGCCGCTGTCGGAGGTCCCACACCTTGCAGGTGTTGTCCCCACTGCCAGTTGCAATGTGGTAGCTGTGGATAAGATGTAGAATTGAAGTTAGAAACAAATGGTACTTCCCGAACAAGAACCCTCTCCACCTCTTATTTAATCAGCTTATTTTACCCATTGGGGGAGAAGTTTATTCCATAGATTTCCTTCAGGTGCCCTTCTAGGAACATGATACAGCGTCCTGTGCGCAGGTCCCAAACCCGACCAAATGCATCCAGTCCCCTGAAAAAAGAATTTACAAATAAACATTTTGAATGAAGTTCTCTATGGAAGCAGGCATCCACAAGAGTTAAGACTACTGAGCTGCCCCTGGCTATGTGGAAAAAGTCTTACCCAGTGCCAGCCAAAGAGCCATCTTGATGGAAGGCAATGTCATATACACCCATGCTGTGGCCTTCCTGATGCAGGATCTCCTCTTGAGCTTCTAAGTCCCATAAGCGCCATGAGCGGTCATAACTAAAAAAACAAACTTATAACTAACCAGCAGATAATTCATTCAGTTTCTACAATGTGCAAGGTACTATTAGTTAACTAACTTCAGTTAGGCTTCCGAAGCTATTCATAGAATCACGTAAATAAATTATTTTCTGGCATAAACACTGTCTCAGTAACTAAGCATATCTGTCTTGGTTGCTAACTGGGAAACCATGACTTCCTATAAACTTATTTCAGTGGCTATTTTAAGAACAGAAGTCCAGCCTGACCGGGCGGTGGCGCAGTGGATAGAGCGTTGGACTGGGATGCGGAAGACTCAGTTTCGAGACCCTGAGGTGGCCAGCTTGAGCGTGGGCTCATCTGGTTTGAGCAAAAGTTCACCAGCTTGAACCCAAGGTCGCTGACTCAAGCAAAGGGTTACTCGGTCTGATGAAGGCCCACGGTCAAGGCACATGTGAGAAAGCAATCAATGAACAACCAAGGTGTCAAAATGAAAAACTGATGACTGATGCTTCTCATCTCTCTTTCCATTCCTGTCTGTCTGTCCCTACATATCCCTCTCTCTGTCCCTATAAAACAACATCAACAACAACAAAAAAACCCAGAAGTCCATAGGAATAGCCCAGCAAAAATTCTGTTGCCTTTTTTCTTCCCCAATTGCACTGTTATGTTCTTTCATTCACTGAACACTGATAATATTTACTGGGCCCTAAATTGGATGTTGGGGAAACAAAAATTAATCAGAGACAAATCAATAGAGTAGAAAAGAAATGGACCCACACTTATATGGTCAAATGATTTTCAATGAGGATGCCAAGCGATTTCAACAGGAAAGCAAAGTCTCTCCAATTAATGGTGGTACAACTGTCTACATGGATGAACATAAAGACAAGAAAAAAAATAAACATTTAAAAAATGAGTCAAGCACCTGGAGACTACACAAGAGAATGTATAAATGGTCAATAAACACATGACAAAGTACTCAACAAGAGTCATTAAGGTAGCCTGACCAGGCGGTGGCACAGTGGCCAGAGCGTCGAACTGGGATGCGGAGGACCCAGGTTCAAGACTCCGAGGTCGCCAGCTTAAGCGCGGGCTCATCTGGTTTGAGCAAAAATAAAAAAAGATCACCAGCTTGGACCCAAGGTCACTGGCTTGAGCAAGGGGTTACTCAGTCTGCTGAAGGCCCGCGGTCAAGGCACATGTGAGAAAGCAATCAATGAACAACTAAGGTGTCGCAACAAAAAAACGGATGATTGATGCTTCTCATCTCTCTCCATTCCTGTCTGTCTGTCCCTGTCTATCCCTCTCTCTGACTCTCTCTCTGTCCCTGAAAAAAAAAAAAGTCATTAAGGTAACAAAAATGAAAACCGTAAGGTTTCACCATACATTTGCTAGACTGGGCAGAATGACAGGATGGACAAAACCAAATGCTGGCAAGGAAGTGCAGCAATCAGAATTCTGGGAATGTAAAATGACACAACCACTTGCAAAGGGTGTGTATGTGTGCCTGATGCGGAAGACCCAGGTTCGAGACCCCGAGCTCGCCAGCTTGAGCGCAGGCCCATCTGGCTTGAGCAAAAGCTCGCCAGCTTGGACCCAAGGTCGCTGGCTCCAGCAAGGGGTTGCTCGGTCTGCTGATGGTCCACGGTCAAGACACATGTGACAATCAATGAACAGCTATGGTGTCGCAACGGCAATGAAAAACTAATGATTGATGCTTCTCATCTCTTTCCATTCCTGTCTATCCCTATCTATCCCTCTCTCTGACCCTGTAAGAAATATATAAATAAATACCTTAAAAAAAAAAGGGTGTGTATGTGTGAGTGTAAGAAGGGAGTGGGTAGACAGAGAGACAGACTCCTGCATGCTCCACGACTGGGATCCACCCGGCAACCCCCGTCTGGGGCCGATGCTCTGCCCATCTGGGGCCATGCTGGCAACTGAGCTATTTTTAACGCTTGAGGTGGAGGCTCCACGGAGTCATACTCAGCACCTGGGACTGATGGGCTCAAACCAATTGAGCCACAGCTGCGGAAGGGAGTGAGAACTTCCACACACCAGTTCTAAGCTCTACCACTGAGCAAACCGGCCAGGGCCTTGAAGTTTTGACAATTTAAATATACATCTACCCTATGACCTAGCATTTACATTCCTACGTATTTATTCAAGAGAAAGGAAAGAAAAATGTGTCCACAAAGTCTTATCCAAGAGTTTATGACAGCTTTCTTCTGACTAGCCAAAACCTGAAACCAGCCCAACTGTTTATCAACAGGAAAACGGATGAACTGTGGCACAGTGATACAACTGATTACTTCTCAGCAATAAAAAGAAATTATTGATTCATGCAAACACGAATCCTCTAAACATCTGCTGAAAGAAGCCAGACACAAATGAGCTCACACAGTAGGAACAGACAACTGGTGGTAACAGAAGTCAGAGCAGTGGCTGCTCCAGAATGCAGAGGTGACTGGAAAAGGGCATGAGGAAATGCTGTGGGGTGGAGGAAGGGTATCTGACAGGGAGGTGGGTCACGTCAGCATATGCATCTGTCAGCACTGATTACACTGTGCACTTAAATCCATTCCAGTGCATGGAAACTGTATCTCAATTTAATAGTTTTTTAACAAATTCTGGCCTCATTAAACTCACAAAACCATAAAGGGAGACCGATCTATAGAGAGATAATACAATGTGTATCACCCCCCCTTAACAACAAACACACAAACAAAAGCACATATACCCCTAGTATTGGTCAAGAAAGAGAAGAAAGAGTAAAAATTCTAGTTTCTGAACAACTAGTAACTTTCAGATTAACTGCAATTTAAGAGCAAATACACTTAGCCTTAACTATATAATAACTCTGAATATTCAGATTCTGATTCACTGCTGTCCAAGAAAATCCTTCTTGAAGATCTCTCTTCTAAAAATTTAGTTGGCAGTTAACCATAAAGGCTTAACAAGATGTTATAAGCCCATACAGTTCGAACAGGAAGGCTTACCACGTGGTCCCCAAGAAACGCCCAGATGGATGCCACATTACGCGGGCCACACGCACTGTATGGCCTTCGATATCTGCCACTGGTTCATCACTGAAAAGGAATCGAATATATTTAAGTATACTGTTTTATAATCCTGTAAATAAATATTCATTGACTTTATTAACTGTTGTACACAGATGGACCAATTCTGTACAACTCAAGAAGCCAAATTGTAAATAAACTTGTAATTTGCTAAAACTTTAGGGCTAACAATAATTTAAGTCACTTGCCAAGGTTTTAAAAGATTTGGGACTATTTCATGTACCCACAGGGCAAAACTGGCCATAGCACTTCAAGAAACACTCTTTCTACCTCAATTCACTATGTTAATGAACACTTAAGACTATACCACTTAGAATTAAATAGAAGATAAGCAAATATCTGTGTGCACAACGCAGTACTGAGAGCCTAGAAAGAAAACATACTTTCATAGAAATGTGGGCTACAAAACAAACAAAAAATTCAAGAAAAACCCCAGCAGTTTTGGTGCAAGTGGATTATAGATAAATCTTAACCTTCAGCTTGTTCAAGGATCCACATGGAAAAAGAAACTCCTAAATAGAGGCTTAGTTTCCTTTTGGCGGCCTTTAAATTCTACTACCCAGTAACCACAGATAGATCTGAAACACTAGCCAAGAAAATAAACAAGAACCCCAAAGAGGGCAATTAAAAAGGGAACTTTGTCAGTGTGCAGTCAGAACTAATCAAAGCCCCTGGGGAATAAGTATTACTATTACCAAAGCCAATTAAAGCATGCTGTGCTTGCAGGTGAGACCATGTCTGGTAAAGAGTGGAGACACTAATTAATTAGCTCTTTACAAAAGCCTGGAATAAAAGCCTCATGTGCTTCCCCAAAGAAAGAAAACTAAGCAGTTGAATTCAGAAGTCAACAAAATGCTTCCAAAATTTTCTTAAAAAATATTCATAAACAATATTAAAAAAACTGCTGTAATTGAAAAATATGGTCTCAGTAAAGGAGGAGGCCATGGGGAGGAGACATCACTTCCTTGGCAATACCTGCAGCTGTGTGTTAAGAACCATCCTGCTGCAAAAAATTACCCTGAATCGGTCTACCAAATAGTGCATTTCTCCAATGTCAATCTATTGCACAGGAGGTAAAACGGATCTTTCCAGATTAACTGGAGCCAGGAAAAAAGGACCATTACATTAGAGGCAAAAATAAAGGTCTAAAGCAGTGGTTCTTAACCTTTTTTGAGGTACCGAACCCACTAGTTTCATATGTGCATTCACCGAACCCTTCTTTAGTGATAAATAAAACATGATTTTTTCCCAAATTCAAGACATAGGTATATGATTTTTTACTGGTGCACAAAATGAGCCGTGCATGAACATCACCTTGCTCAAAGAACAAAACCAACAAAGTGCATGAACTCACAACAAATTACGGTATTACTTTATTCTGGCCTCCACGGCAGAGGCTTTTCCGAACCCCTGAGACTGACTCATCGAACCCCTAGGGTTCGATAGAACCCAGGTTAAGAACCACTGGTCTAAAGTTCACAAATAAGAAAAAAACAGACAACTCCTTTGGTGAGAAAGGTGTAAAAAAATCCTTTATTCTATTTTCATAACATGTTTCCTTGACTCTTAAGAGTATCCCTGGTGCTCTATGTCAGATTTTCAGGTCCCAAAGGCCAGCCAATCAACTATTTATTTTAGTGAGCACAGTATGGAGAGAGCAGTAATATTCACCTGTCAAGGCTCCAAAGTTTCACAGAACCATCCGCAGCACAAGAGGCCAGATTGACATCTTTTGGGTCCAAGGAGACAGTGGATTTCGGATGGAATACAATTGCTCCCACGTTTGTGTTATGGCCTAAAGGAGTGTAAGAGATCAAAGTTAAAGGGTTCTGCCCCCTCGTAACTTATGTGTATATGCAAACTATCGTGAATAATATAGGCGTATACTGTATCAGGGAGCACACGACATATACAGAGTATTAAAATAACTATTCAACTCTTTTTAAAAAAATATTTTTAAAGATTTTATTTATTCATTTAAGGGGAGAGGCAGGAAGCATCAACTCTGATATGTGTCTTGACCAGGCAAGCCCAGGGTTTCCAACCGGCGACCTCAGCATTCAGGTCGACACTTTACCCACTGCGCCACTACAGGACAGGCTCAACTATTCAACTCTTTAAAAAACAAACTATTTTAGCCTGACCTGTGGTGGCGCAGTGGATAAAGCGTCGACCTGGGAACACTGAGGTCGCCAGTTCAAAACCCTGCACTGGTCTGGTCAAGGCACATATGGGAGTTGATGCTTCCAGCTCCTCCCCCCTTTCTCTCTCTCTCTCTCTCTCTCACTCTGTGTCTCCTCTCTAAAATGAATAAAAATAAATAAATAAATAAACCAAACTATTTTAATTTAAAGTAATACCTAAATCACATTAATTTTTTTTTCTTAGTTTAGAGGTTGTAAAACACCAGAATGAGGTTTGTGCATGAAGTCATTATCTTCCCACCTTATGGTCAGAGAAACCAAACCCAGTCACAACAAATCAAGGGTCTGAGCGTAATGCAGTTTGAGTTTTACTGGTCAACAGAGTTCACACTACAAATGACACAGATTTCTAGAGTTAGATTCTACAAAGATTCTAACTCACCTCGAAGAGTGTGAAGGAGGTTGCAATCAGGAACAGACCAGAGCTTGCAAAGCCCACTCCTATCAAATACAAAGGAAAGCATCTCAGCCAGGGTTGGTCTGGGAAGGAAAAGGTACCTTGGTAACATCACTAAAAGACAATCTCTTCTCACCCCTCCCCCCCATAATCTTTAAAGTGGCAGGTAGAAAAATAAAAATAAAAGGCTTAGCATTTGGTATGTTATAGAATAAAGTTCAATCTAGGTCTCATGCAACCAGAGGTTTCTATTGGACTATAATCAATACACACATGTTGCTATTCTCCTTAACTTCTGGATTAGTTTGTAAGGAAAGGTAGGACAAACTAAACTATACAATAATAATACCATTAATAATGATACTATCCCCTTAAATAGGAATAAGATGAATAGCATTTTGCTGCTTATAAAGTACTTAACATATTTTAGTCTTCCTTTTTCTATTTAAAAATTCTTTTTCTATTTTTGTATTGATTCAGCAGATGAGTTATTACATACTCCCTAGCAGATCCCGACTTCCATGGTCACTGCCCTGCTTCCAGTTTAAAATTTTAAAAAAGGCTTTTTATTTCAAACATTTATTTTTATATCTATCATCTCAAGGGATTCTTATTAGCAGACCTGTGAGGTACATAAATTAGGAATGATAACTTCTGCTTTATAATGATGGCAACTCAGGCTTGGTGAGGTGGAAATATTTGTGTCGGTTCTTGGCTTTCTGCTGAATCACTGTCTCAACTTCTGCCTGGTCAAGGTAGTTCCTGTGCATCTAATGTAAGGAAGTTTCCCCTCTTACTACCTAGTGAGAAATGTCCCACAAAAACAACTAAATAACTAAACAGAACAAAACAACAGTTATCATATCCTAAGAGTCTTCTGCAAATATGGTGGTAAATAGAAGATAAAATAAAGATAAAAATAATGACTCATATTTACTTAGTCCTTACACATAGCAGGCACTAGCAAGGTAAAATGTTTTATAAACAGCATCTCACTCTACTTTACAGATAAATAAACTGAATCTTACACAGATTAAGTATCTTGCTGAAGTCATATAACTGAAGAAAAGCTACACTGGGGTGTGGATACTTATAACATGTTCAAAACTACTAGTGTCAAGAACATGGCAGATATTACATGTCATGATCTCTGGGTCCCTTGTGAACAATCAGAACTGTTCACAAAGACTTTACTGTATAATACACAGGTAGAGCTGTAGGATCTCTTGCTTGGTGTGATCATGAGAAGCAGAGGAAGAGAATACAGAAATAGATATCTAAGACATACTGAGTTTTTCCCTGAACCTGTTCCCTACTTAGGAAAAGAAGTCACTGTAAAATGTAACTTACCAACAAGCTGTGGCCAGCATTTTGGAATTGGGACTAAAATGACAGTAGGAGATAGGTCGATCATCCCCAATCTGACTGCAGAAATTATTCAAAGACTTAAAAGCAAACAAACAAACAAACAATCATTAATAGGCTAATCCAAGAGTTGGCTTTTCCAGTATAAAAAAGCAACTTTATAGTTTTAATACAACCCAACAGTCTTTTAATAGTTTTTTATCTGTTAGGAGATACTTATATTGAAGAACAAACGGGTCAAAGCTTATCTGAAACCCCAGCAAACTGTCTTCCAGTCTTAGCATTGCTAGCTTCTGTGTCAGCTACATATAAAGAGGAAAACCGTGCAGAGATCTACAGTACAGCTTTGACATACTAAAAGGAAGAATCAGAGCAGAACATATAGGCTTCTGCTGAATACAAAGTACAGAAGGTTCCTGCCACCTAAACTGATGGCTCCTCCCAAATGGCAACAGTGTAAGCAGGAAGTAATAATTAGAGCTGTCTTTGCTCTCCCAGAGGTGGGCCAAGAGAGGAAATACAGTATCTAAGAACCTTTAAGATACTGGACAATTGCTAAGAGCATCTTACCCGGAGAGATTTGTGCAGCTCCTGCATCTGGGAGGTCCTAGTTGTCTCAGGAATCTCTTTATGGAGACGGGCCTCTTCCAAGCGTTTCACTGCCCTGTGACACATAAACACTATTACTGTCCTGAGCAAATGGGTTTTAGACAAGTATCTTACCACTCAACTTCATTTAACTACTAGTCAATATAAAGCAGATTCTCAGTTTCTGAGAGGAAACAAGAAAAAATATGCTTCTTTCTCCTTCTAGAGGCTCTCCTTACCTGGGCAGTGAATAATTAGCTATCCACAGTCTAGCAACCCGCAGGCTGTTTGGTCCTTCATGGTACCAGGTTTGCTGATACTGAAAGTTAAATTAAGAGCAGAAGTATTAAGTCGGAAGCATCCTTGTCCCCACTCATAGCTGTCAACTCCCTATTTTAACTGTGCAGACAAAAGGGTGAATTAGTTCATGAACAGGATAAAATCAGGCATATGTGCTTTCTACTGTGTTTCTTTCTGCGAGGTCTTATTAGATGGTTTCGGGTTCCTTGTTAAAAGTTACCCCAGGAATGCTATGGTTCTTTCCTGAATGGGAAACTCACTGATCTCCACTTATACCTACACAGGAACCACAAACTATTTATTGCCAACACTATTCCTGAACAGAGAGCCTTCAGCTCCTCTCCCCCAACCCTAGCACAGCAAACCACTGAGAACTCAAAATGAGAAAAGTACTCCGTCATCTCCTTCATGTTTATGTTACGAAGGTAAAGACGTATTTTACCTCTTCTTTTGACTTCTTAGATTTCTCATCGTCCTTTTTGGTTTTTTTTAAGGCGTCAGTCCCGACCACTGAGAGGATATTTCTTAACCTATAACAAAAAAGATTGAAATTTAAACAGAGCTGAGATGAGATTTTGCAAAGCACATCTAAGAAGAGAGCAAGCTTACTCTACTCTTACCGATCAAACTCCAAGCAACCTTGAGCTTCAGGGTGTCCTGCCTAAACCTGCAGTGTGATTTTGTTCAGTCTTCTTCAGGATACCCTACCTTGAACTATAAGTAATTACCTTATTCAGCTTGGAGTTCAATAGCCCCAACACAGCTACCACTTGGTCTGTGAAAACAGCCAACCCTCCCTCAATGCCACAGGCACTAAGTATAAACAACAATGGCTAAGCAACAGCTTTTGATTTGAAGCAGCATAGTCCTGGGGGCAGGGTGGGGTGAAAGACAGAAAACAGCAGGGAGCTATAATACACTGTATTAAGTGTTAAAGTAGTAATATAGAATGCTGAGGGGACCTGTAAAAGAAGTACCTAACCTAGGCTTGGAAGGAGGGTTGGAGAAGGCTTCACACAGGCAGTGCTACCTAACCTGAGTCCTCAGTTAGCCAAGTCAATAGGTCAAGAATGTGAGAAGATCACTAAGGCACAGCGTTCAGCTAACGTGAAGGTCTGAAAGTAAGGAAAAGGCGCAGAGCTTGGAATCACAAACAGTTTAGTATGACTAGAGCATGGAGTGCAAGAAAAGTGGTTCTCTTCCCTGGTAATTCACACAGGCCCAACACCGTTGCTTATGTTTAATGAATACGAGATAGTATTAAAGGTTTTAAAGTGATTCAATACACAAACTATGCAAACCAAGAAAAAAGATGATGAAGGGGAGAGAGGACAGTGGATAAAAAGACAAAATGAGGGCCTCATAACTGCATGACTAGCCTGTCACTAAGAGACTTTGTAACTTTAAAATCACAAGAGGAGCATTATCTGAGGACAGTGCTCCTTCTCAACAACATCCAAAAAACACTTATTATGTTTTATGTCGTTGACAAGGAATGTGCTTGTCTAAATTTTCTAAGTTCAACTGCAAATGTTTACCCAACTCAAAATTTGACATTGGGGAGGGGAGAGAAGAGGAATAGAGGGAGCATGTCAACACCCTCTTCAAAGTTTATAGAGAAAAATTAGTAGTGCAATAAAAATTGGCCTAAGACTCAGATTATGGGTTAAACTATATAAACACAACTTAAGATATTCTGTTAACAGTATCTAAGACATTCTATTCAAGTTTTTGCTATAGATACCAAATGAAATTTATAACCAGAACCTCGTGATTAAAAAAGAAAAGAGTAGGCTCTGGCTGGGTTGCTCAGTGGATAATGCATCATTCCAGTGCATGGAGGTCACAGGTTCAATTCCCAGTCAGGGCACGTATGAGAAGCAATCAATGAATGCATAACTTAATGAAACAATGAGTTGATGCTTCTTGCTCTCTCCTGCCCGCTCCATTCTCCCCTCCCTTCCTCCTCTCTTTCCCCCACAATGGAAGAAAAAAAAAAAAAGATATTCATAAAGGGTACCTTTCTCTTCTTTCAGCAGGACCCTCTCCAAAAAGTGTGATGGGCTCCCCCAAGGCTCTAAGGCAAGCCTTGACCTCTGAGTCATCCGTGGAAACATTGATTTGCCGGGCTCGCTTCCTTCTTTCAAACTCAGCTAACACTTCAGCCTGTCGTTCACTGATGTGCTCTTCAATTTCAAACACTTCCCCTGTAAAAAAGAGCAGGTAATATCAGAATAATCATCAGATCTTCAAACAAGGAAAAAAGAAATAATTTCTTACAATTGGAGTTTGTCTATACCCCTAGCAGAAGTTAACTGCCTGACCAGGCGGTGGCGCAGTGGATAGAGCGTCAGACTGGGACATGGAGGACCCAGGTTCGAAACCCCGAGATTACCAGCTTGAGTACAGGCTCATCTGGTTTGAGCAAGGCTCACTAGCTTGAGCCCAAGGTCGCTGGCTTGAGCAAGGGGTCACTCGGTCTGCTGTAGTTCCCCAGTCAAGGCACATATGAGAAAGTAATCAGTGAAAAACTAAGCTGCTGCAACAAAGAACTGATACTTCTCATTCCTCTCTCCCTTCTGGTCTGTCTGTCCCTATCTGTCCCTCTCTCTGTCACAAAAAACAAACAAACGAAAAACTTAACTGTCTAATCTATTGTACACTTTGTATAGTTTACAATTTCTGTTTATTAACTTATGCCAAAGACAAAACTACATGACAGCTTTAAAAGCAGCAAAATGGTTCAAGTCACCTTGTTTCATTTGGCAGTCCTACAACTATATAAACCCGCAGCTCAGATGAGGTAAGATAGTAAAAAGTATGGAACATCTTTAGCAAGTGAGTAAACTAGGCTTTTTATCCAGAAGATATAATAGAAATGTTACTTTAACAACTTCTAAAGCTATTCTCTAAAACAGTCCCAGTATGGGGACACTTACAAGTGAAACTAGTAAACTGGAAGTAATTACCATGAAAATGATATTCCTCGACTGTACGCTTTCTGAATAATCTAGCAGTTAGTTTAAAAACCCACACTAAATACAAATATTTGGATTAAAAAATGGTAAGCATAGTAATGATGCAGTTATAATATTTTATAATTACAAAATAGATTTCATTTTGTGGGAAAAATAATTGGAAAACTAGAAAGGGAAGATTATCATGAACCACAGTGTTTCCAAATCAATGCCAGAACTGCTAGAACTCCAGAAGACAAATGGAATCAATCTTAATCTAAATACAGTTGACCCTTGAATGAGTGCACACGTACACACAAAACCTGTGTGTGTGTGTGTGTGTGTGTGTTGCGCACACGCGCGCAGTGGAAAATCCACTTGAAACTAATAGCCTACTGTTCACCGGAAGCCTTACCCATAACAAAACATAACAGTCAACTGACACATACTTTGTACAGCATATGCACTATATACTGCATTCTCATAATAAAGAAGGCAAATGTTAAGAAAATCAAAAGGGAAATACATTTTCAGTATTTATTTCAAAAAAATCTGCATATAAGTGGACTCATACAAGTTAAAACCTATGTTGTGCAAGGGTCAGCTGTCCACACTGATTAATTCCTGGTAAAACCACTAACAATTCATGGGAGAAAAACTGTTGAACAGGTTTTAAGCAAAAGGCTCTCTGGAGGATGCTATGCAAGGCAGGCAAAGTATGACCATATATAGACATAAGTTTAAAAGCAGAGAAATTTTGACCCTATAAAACTGTGATGTCTAAGTTTAGGAAGGCAGAAAATTTGAGCACCAAAATAAATATGGACTCACAATTTGCATCTTACCAGAGGTTATGTTAATATTTCCTGCTTCAATTCCTGCTTTAAGTCCTTCTTTTCCCAAAATCCCAGACTCTCCTTTGGCCAGACGCTCCCTCTCCTTCTCTTCCAAACTTCCATAGTAGATGTGCGGTTTCTTCACAACAGGAGCGACTAAGTCATCAGGTGCCTTAGTTTTGGTTGCCTGCTAAATCAAAAACCTGGATTAACCTAAGGCTTCAACGTTAGCAATTTTCTAGGCTTCCTCAAAGGATAAAGCTCATCTTGAGCTTCAGTTCTATTTCCTCCCCAAAGAAGGAGGGCACCAGCTAAGATGTGTCCTCACTGATGTTGGGTGGGAAGGGGATGTTCAGTATCTCATAGCGGAAGAAGTTGATAAGAAGTACTTAATTTCTCTTGGTGTCTTTTCTACCAAAGGTTTGCTTCGGAACATGTTTAATTCATTCGATTGGGAATGCACTCTCTTCTTGGGTTTTATGACACTTCCAGGGTGATCGCTCATCACAAGGAAAATATAAAGGATAACCGAAATAACCAACTCGATGTTAAAGGGGAACAAGTTACAAAGATACTGGTTTCTACACTTCAAACGTTTTCAGACGAGAGGCAGTACATATGAAGTTAGGAGGCCTCGTTACAATGAAGAGGTCTGATACACACATAAATCTTGGCCAGGATACTACTCCCTTTCAGAGCTGGACCAGTCAGAAGAGGTATTTACAGGTCGCGGCTGCACGAGAGGTGCAAACGAGCTTAAGCACATGAAAGCGCTTAAGAATCAGGAAAACGAATTAATAGTTAAAACAAAAATCTCCCAGCCTTCCTCCTCAGCTCTTCACTGCCTCAGCCCTTCTCCTAACGGCCCCATTCTCCAAGGACCCCGAAACCCCTCCGCGCTCCCTGCCAGGGTGAGCTGAGATCTGTACCGTGGAGGAAGCTCGGGAGGAAGCCATGCTGAGCTCCGGAGCCGCGAAACCTAAGCGACAGCCGCGCTCTACGTTTCAGACAATCCACCGCGCGCCCAGCAAAGCGGAATTGCGTCACAACCGGAAGTGGGGTGAGCGGGACGCAGCGTCCAGGGCGGCGAGGAGCACGACGGGAATCGTAGTAAGAAGGAAAGAAATACCGTACTGTGCGCACGTCCTGAGGTGTGACCCTCGGCCTAGAGCCTAGGAGAAAAGTACACAAAGGTCAAGGTTTTACGAGAGAGAGGCTCAGAGCAGTCTGGGAAGTGTAGTCCAGATGGCTTAGCTGGAGATTCTCGGTGGGCCCTGAGGTTCTGGGAAGTGACTGAGCTGGTTTGAAAAGAGGTAGGTGCGTCGTGCTTCTCGGGGCTGAGATCTGGAGCAAATCGAGGGCTTCCGGGGCCGTTTGTCCCGGCCCTTCTAGTGGCTTTACGTTGTCCTGGAGCGGGGAACCATGTTGCCATTGGAACCCTTGCCCGGGACCGGTGAGTGGTGCTTTGGGGCTGCCTGCCCCGGAGAGCTGTTTCCACTGTTGGGAAGTTCTTTCCCGGAGCTGCCTTTGAGCTGGGTGAATTTGGGCGTCAGCGAGAGGTTAAGCTCGAAGAGCCTTCTCGTGCCAAAATAAAAGAGACAGGAGGAAGAACCACGGCCTGCTTTTGCTGTTGTCCTTAGCCCGGTCTTTGTATCAGAATCAGAGTGATGTGATGGATGCGAGGCGTCAGGTGCATGCAAACATCTCTGCGTGGTTCTCTGTCCCGCTGGGAGCTGGGGCACGAGAGATAAAAAAGACAAAGTTTTTGTCCTCATGTCGGGGTGGAGATGCTCAAAATAGTGGTGTTTCCCGTCCCTCTCTACAAGGACAATTACAATAATAATGGCTGTTATTTATTGAACGTTTACTAAATGACAGGTTATATTCCAGGAACTTAGTCTGCATGACGTCATCCAGTCCATACAATGACAGAGTGCCGCTATGGAAATTAAAACATAGTGGAAGATGAAGCTAATTGTTCAAGATAAGCAGTGGATGGTATTAGAACCTCTGCTCTCGCCTGACCAAGCGGTGGCGCAGTGGATAGAGCGTCGGACTGGGATGCGTAAGACCCAGGTTCCAGACCCCGAGGTCGCCAGCTTGAGCGCGGCCCATCTGGCTGGAGCAAAAGCTCTCCAGCTTGGACCCAAGGTCGCTGGCTCCAGCAAGGGGTTGCTCGGTCTGCTGAAGGCCCAAAGTGGGCACATGGGAGAAAGCAATCAATGAACAACTAAGGTGTCGCAAGGAAAAATTGATGATTGATGTTTCCCATCTCTTTCCATTACTGTCTATCTGTCCCTATGTATCCCTCTCTCTGACTCCCTGTCTCTGTAAAACAAAAACAACAACAAAAAAGAACCTCTGCTCTCTGCCTCTTTCCCTCCAGAGCAAGCTAAGGTGACCAACTTTTTTACATTGAAAAGGAGGACAAAAATAAGTTGAAGAGAACAATATTGTGAATAAAAGAAACATTTTATTCATTTCTACAATAATACACTATAATATGATAAATGCATAATAAAAACATTTGTAATATCTTATATTGTAATTATGCTTACATGCCTATTAATTTTTTAATAATAATTGTGATAGATTTTCTAAATGAGTACTTTTCCATTGAATGAATATTTTATGTTAATGTATCATCTTGTAATAGTATATTGGAAATATCTGAACAAGAAATATCCTTCGTATTGAATTTTACAGCAAGTGCTGCAGCTAGAGTATCAGCATTCAATCTTGATTTCTTACTTGTCCAAAAATCATTAGGAATTGAAAAGAACTCTTTCATCTGTTTCATTAGTTCCATGGCAGCACAATGTAAATTGAACAAGAATAAATAAATTTTCACATGGAATATATTCATTTTTGAAATGGCTGAATATTTCCACCCATCTTTTATCAATTTTGACATGTTCATTTTCCCATTGTATTAATTTTTCAGAATTTAAATATACATTCAGTCTTCTAATTTCTTCAAAGAGACAATTGTTGTCTATTTTGATGTCTGGCATTTCTTTTTTTTTTTTTTTACAGGGACAGAAAGAGTCAGAGAGAGGGATAGATAGGGACAGACAGACAGGAACGGAGAGAGGTGAGAAACATCAATCATTAGTTTTTCATTACCGTTGCAACACCTTAGTTGTTCATTGATTGCTTTCTCTCATGTGCCATGACCGCGGCCTTCAGCAGACCGAGCAACCCCTTGCTGGAGCCAGCGACCTTGGGTCCAAGCTGACAAGCTTTTGCTCAAACCAGATGGGCCCGTGCTCAAGCTGGTGAGCTCGGGGTCTCGAACCTGGGTCTTCTGCTTCCCAGTCTGACGCTCCATCCACTGCGCCACCGCCTGGTCAGGCAATGTCTGGCATTTCTTTAGATAAAAAATCAAGGCAAGATTCAATATCTGTCCAATATACTTGTGATGAAGTAAAAAAACACCATTGAAAACTTATTTCCTGTGATGTTTGTTTCAGACCATTCTTCGATGTATTGAAAACATGTCTGGTAAAAATTCTGCACTTCTTTGATAAACTTCTGTTATGCCTGGATTTGATTCCTCTAAGTCTGACAATTTTCTTTTTATAATCAAAGGAAGAAATTTTCTTCAAAATGGGATTTATATTGAAGGATAAAGTCATTCAAAATAAGACTAACTTCTGTAGCTGAAATGTGTTCAACTTTTTTTTGTGTGTGTGTGTGTGTGTGTGTGGCAGAGACAGAGTCTGAGAGAGGGGCAGACAGACAGGAAGAGAGAGAGATGAGAAACGTCAATTTTTCGTTGCAGTTCCTTAGTTGTCCATTGATTGATTTCTCATATGTGCCTTGACTGAGGGTTACAGCAGACTGAGTGACCCCTTGCTCGAGCCAGTGACCTTGGTCTCAAGCTGGTGAGCCTTGCTCAAACCCAGTGAACCTGCGCTCAAGCTGGCGACCTCGGGGTTTCGAACCTGGGTCCTCCATGTCCCAGTCTAAAGCTCTATCCCGTGTGCCACTGCCTGGTCAGGTGAAATGTATTCACCTTTAATCTTTTCAATTGTTTTGTGAAAAATAGATGCTTGGTAATGTACAAAATACATTAATATTCAGATATTTTATTACTGAAAAACGATTCCAGGATTTTAGGACATTTGTCTAAACCTAAAAAATATGAATGGAGAGGCTCAAATAATTGTAGAACACGCTCTATAGCAGGTGTTAGAGCAAGCCATCCAACCTTGAATATCCTAAACGTTGTTTTGTATTCAACATGTGCTTCTTCACACAATTGTTTTAAAGTAGCAACACAAACTGTAAAACGACTAAAATGCAAATAAGTTATTATTCTACATCAATCATAGTGGCACATGATGCTGTGTTGATTGCATTTGACAAAATATGTGCATTACAACCTATTGCTAGTATTTTCTTTTGGAGTAACATTTTTTGTGTGTGTGACACAGACAGAGAGAGACAGAGAGGGACAGAAAGGAAGGGAGAGAGATGAGAAGCGTCAATTCTTTATTGCAGCTCCTTAGTTGTTCATTAATTGCTTTCTCATATGTGCCTTGACTGGGGGCTACAGCAGAATGAGTGATCTCTTGCTTGAGCCAGCGACCTTGCGCTCAAGCTGGTGAGCCTTGCTCAAACTGGCGACCTCAGGGTTTCAAACATGGATCCTTTGTATCCCAGTCCGATGCTCTATCCACTGCGCCACCGCCCGGTCAGGCTGAAGTAACTCTTGTAATTTTACATACACATTATTCACCCCTTTGCGTCTTCACCCACCAACAAAATTTGTATTTGTATTATCAGCCGTTAGTTCAACAACTTTGGATTTCAGATTTTTTTCATTTATTACTCTGTATAGATGGTTTGACAAAATTTCAGAAGTTTTGCCTTCAATGGATTCTAAATTTAAAATTTTTACTTGAATGCCTTTGGTAACATTAAAATACAATTTAATTTCATTATGATTTGATGCATCAGATAAATCATTACAAATGCTGCAGTTTCCAAGTCCTCTGTAAGTATTTGGTCACAGAAATTTTTAAGTACTGATTTCAAAATAGCCTTGCATTTTGTCCTGGCACATGGAAATTTTGCATTGTGAAACTTTTTCAATAATTTAGTTGTACAATTCATACTACGAAAACTTCGGTTGTGAATTATGGTATGAAATGCAAATGCTCCCTCCATTGCAGACAACTGTTTTTCATCTTCAGAATAATTTGAAAGTTTAAAAAAACTTGTTACTTTACAACCGGAAGCTGATGCATCTAATGATTGCTTATGTTTGTTGGTGGTCATGTGTTTCGTTATCGCTGCTCTGCCCCCAACTGCAATGCAAAGTTATCCGCTGCAAATATTGCAGAAAACAATGGTATCTTTCTTTGATGCGAGGAATGGAAATTCCTTTTTTATCATTGAAATGATATTTTCTTCTTTGATTTTTCCATCTCTTAAATGAACTTTAAAATTAAAAATAAAATATAGAGTTACACGAACGATGCAAGCACATTAGGAACTGAAAATATTACATCATGGTAGGCGAATTTTCCAGAAGCTAAATTAACAAAACTAAATATCAAACAAAACCACTAATTTGGAGTGGTATTTGGGTGTATTTATCATTTTCTAATTAAAACATCTGTTCTATGCAACTATTTAATTAAAATGCGTTATTAATAGGTATGGTTTGAAGTTAGATTTCCACTTTAAAACTCGAATTTTGGGAAATACTTGTAAATCAAATTATACGTATTTGGAAGTTATTAAATAGATAATGAATTAATAAAATGTGAATTGTGCTTACCTGTCTGTGATTGAATATTCACTGAGAAAGAAGTAATCGTGAGTCTACAATGTCGTATGTGCCGTGTCGTGTTTCAGTAAGAAGTACACAAAGCTATTTGCATGCTTGGCATATTGCAAGCTTTCTCAAGGTCTCCCGTGTGGAGCACATACGTCTCATAATCGCATCTCGCTGCACTGGACTGATCCTTGACGAATCGTTATGTCAAATACAAATATGTCACATCACATGCAGTGGATCGACTGACTCTACATCGGTCCAATACGGACATTTACAGAATAGCCTTCCAATATCAAAAAGGAGGACATGTAGGAGGACACTTTTCGAGAGAGGATGAAACTTACATCAGAAGGACTGTCCTCCCTACAGGAGGAAGATTGGTCACCTTAACAGCAAGCACTTCTATCCATAGCTCTATACTGCTCCCTATTGGAAAGTTTTTCACAGTTTGCAGAAAAGTAAAGACAGTGTAAAGCAATCTTTTCCTTTTAAGCATTTTTCCCCAGAGCTTTGGCTTTCTCTACTATTTATCTGCATTGGAATCAAGATAGCATCTCATTTAATACAAAGCAGTTTGAAGTGTGATGTGCTGGTATTTAGTGATAATATCACCTGTATCTATCCCAATTTTCATGGGAGGGAGAAACATTTCTTCCTTTGTGTATTTCACAATAGCTAGCTACATCCTAGACACATGTAATAGTAATTTCTATCCATAAGTAAAGGAGCTTTCACTTACTCATATTCATTTAATCCTCACCGTGTAACCTATGTATAATTTTTATGGGAGGCTGACATTTAAAGAAAATAGTTATTTTATTGATTTTAGAGAGAGGAAGGGAGTAAGCGAGAGAGATAGGAACATCAATCAATCTGCTTCTGTATGTGCCCTGACCGGGAATCAAACTGACAACTTCTGTGCTCTGGGATAATTCACTAACCAATTGAGCATCCGGCCAGGGTGGGAGTGGACATTAACCAAACTGAACAGCTTCGACTTCATCTGTAATATAGGGTAATTTTGCCACTATTGCAGGGATTTTGTGTTAACATAAAAACGTGAAGAATGAGAATGGGAAAGCATAGCACAAAGCTTAAGGAAAATTCATTTCACTTTACTTGGATCTCTGGTTTCTTCAACAACAGAACATTTACTGCCTGATTATTGCATATACACTCTAGTGGCTCCTCTGTAGTGGCTACTCTGTGGAGGACATAACGATGTTGCCATCAAAGGATTTTAAACTGAGAGAGGGAGTTATATATTTTTCTCCAAAAAATGTTTTTTGTTGCTAAAGGGTTACCTTGGATTTTCAGACTGGAGTGTTCTCTTGAGGCCCTTAGTGTCCTTATTCTATCTGCCTATAATGCCCTTAATCCCCATTCTCTGCTTGCCCTTCTCAAGTCAACCAAGACATCATCGCCTCCAGGAAGTCCTCCATGTCCCTGTCCACCCCGCTCTCAACCCAGAGTGGACTGGGCCTGTGCGATGCCATTGCATTATGCTCCTCAACATTCCTAGGACACTATGCAGTTTCCTGTGTATGTGTTTGTTTTCTCCACAGGCTGTCACTGTGCCTTTTAACTTGGCAGCTGGAGGACCAGAAGTGTTTGTTTAATGAATGACCTACCTATTTAGGATCTATTTAGACCCAGAGGATGCCACGGAATTGGTGAGTTACAGGGAGTTTTCAAGAGATTTAGTAAACTGACTTTAGTATTAAGGAATGATCACAAATCTCTCATAATTCTCATGTAGAGTTGATAAAATTTAGTGGCTTTTATATTCTCCTATTAACATTAATGAATTAAGATGTGATGTTTTAACATTTTTTTTAGCTAGAAAATGTTTTTGAATGTGACTGGAGCATGAGATAAAAGTGACTATTGCCTAGAATCTGTTTTATAGGCAGCCTTCTATTTTAAGTTCATGAGAAGAGTTTTTTGGAATTACAGAGTTGTGAATCTCCAACATGCAATAAAAAACATAAGGTTCAGATACCTAAAGACTTGGAAGTCTGTGTGTGAATCCAAGTGAGTCTTTTGCATCGCCATTCAATTTAGCATGCATGCTTACCCATTGATCTTATATTTGCAGCTGAGATTTATGCCCTCCAGTTTTTCTCCCTCTCTGCCATTTTTAACAGCTAATAGTTTATTGAGTCTGGCCATTAGTGTTGATTCCATTATGTTGCGACGAAAACCAACCCGCTTGGAACTGAAGCTTGATGACATTGAGGAGTTTGAGAGCATTCGAAAGGACTTGGAGGTAAGGGTACAATTTCAAACCCTTAGTAATATTTGAAACACTAACTAACTTTTGAACTCCAGACGTCCTATATCAACAGCTTATTTGGATGCTTTTCAGCCATCTCCGATTTAATGCTTTAGTTTCCTGTGGCTGTTGTGACGAATTACCAAAGATTTGGTGGTTTAAGGCAAAAGAAATGTATTCTTTCATAGTTCTATAGGTCAGAAGTCTGAAATCTGTCTCACTGCCCCAGAATCATTGTGTCAGCAGGACCCTGCTCCCTCCAGAGGCTCTAGGGGAGAATCTATTCCTGCTTTTCCAGCTTCTGGTGGTCACTGGCATTGTTTGGCTTGTGTCCGCATCATTCAAAGCTCTGCCTCTGTGATCACACTGCTTTCCTCTTCTGTCTGAAATCCCCCTTTGCCCTCCCTCTTACGAGGATACATGTGATGGCGTTTAGGGCTTACTCAGATAGTCCAGGATAATGTTCTCATCTCGAGATTCTTATTTAATCACATCTGCAGAGATCCTTTCTTCATATAAGACAACATTTACGGATTCCTGGGATTTGGACCTGTTAGCTTTGGGTTTTATTATTCAGCTCACTATACTTAATAGGTTAAAATAGAAAACTTTTTCTTTTTGTTTTAATAATTGATATGAGAGAGAGACAGGAAGGGAGAGAAAGGGAGGAGAGAGATTAGTTGCTTCACTTTAGTTGTTCATTGATTGCTTTCTCATATGTGCCTTGACCAGGGGGTTCCAGCTGAGTCAGTGACCCCCCTGCTTAAGCCAGAGGCCTTGGGCTCAAGCCATTGACCTTGGAATCATGTCGATGATCCAACACTCAAGCCAGAGACCTCATGCTCAAGCTAGTATGCCCCTGCACAAGCTGGTGACCTCGGGGTTTTAGTCGGGGACTCAGCATCCCAGGTCGATGCTCTATCCACTGCACCACCAGCCATTTGGCCAAAAAAACTCTTGATTTCCTCTTCAAGCCAGTTCCACAGTGTTCCCCATCTCAATATCTGCATTTGCTCAAAACGAGTCACTCTTGAGTTTTCCCTTTCCCTTGCTCTTTATATACAGTCTGTCCATAGACCCTTTGATTCTACTTCCAGAATATTTCTAGAATCTATCTATATCTTTTCATCTCTACTGTTACAGCTCTGGTCTGAGAAACCATCATACCTCTCCCTTCCTCCCTCTCTCTCTCTCTCCAGTTTCAGTAGCATCCTAAGTGATCTTTTCTACTTCCATTTTTGTCTCGTCAATCCATTCTCCATCAGGTATCTAGAATGACCTTTTCTTTTTTTTCAGTGAGAGGAGGGGAAGCAGAGACAGACTCCCACATGCACCCCAAGTGGGGTCCACCTGGCAAGCCCTGTCTGGGACTGATGTTCTGCCCTTCTGGGTCCTTGCTCCATTGCAACTGGAGCCATTTTTTAGCGCTTGAGGCAGAGGCCATGGAGCCATCCTTAGCACCCGGGGCCAACTCGCTCTAATCGAGCCCTGGCTTTAGGAAGGGAGGAGAAGCGAGAGAGGGAGGGGTGGAGAAGCAGATGGGCGCTGATCCTGTGTGCCCTGACTGGGAATTGAACCTGGGACTTTTACAAACCAGGCCGATGCTCTACTACTGAGCCAACCGGCCAGGGCTTAGAATGATCTTCAAAAATGTTAAGATCATGTTATTTCCCTGCTTAAAACTCTTCACTGGTTTGCTGCACTGAAAATAACATCTTAATTCTTCATTTTTTTTTTTTTTGAGACAGAGACAGAGAGTGGGACAGATAGGGACAGACAGGAAGGGAGAGAGATGAGAAGCATCAATTCTTCGTTGCGGCACGTTAGTTGTTCATTGATTGCTTTCTCATATGTGCCTTGAAGGGGAGAGAGACTACAGCAGACTGAGTGACCTATTGCTCAAGCCAGCGACCTTGGGCTCAAGCTGGTGAGCCTTGCTCAAACCAGATGAGCCCGCACTCTGGCTGGCGACCTCATGGTTTCAAACCTGAGTCTTCTGTGTCCCAGTCTGATGCTGTATCCACTGCGCCACTGCCTGGTCAGGCAATATCTTAATTCTTTATGGCCTGTAAGATTTTGTATGTTCTGGCCCCTCTCAGGTTTCACTTCCTGCCACTTGTTGCCTTGCCCTCTGCCCCCCAGACACAATGGCTTTCTTACATTTCCCTGAACCTGCAAAACCATTCATCACTCATGGCCTTTGCACAGATTTCCTCTGAAGCACTCCCTATTTCTTCATGTCTCCATTTAAATGTCACTCCCTCAGTCTGAGAAGCCTCTTCTGACCCTGTCCACCTTAGGTGTGTCATTCCTATCCATCTTATTAGGGTCTCTCAGAGCACTTTATTCTTTGATTTTTATAGCATTTATTGTAATTCATGATGATTTGTTTGTTTATTGTAAAACCATTTACATTAGGAACCTTGACGTAGAAATTGTGTCTGTCTGTCTCACTAATGTGTTCCCAGGACCTAGTACATAGTTGGAGCCCGATGTGTATTTTTAAGTGTAGCCTTATGCTACAGTCCCAGATGTGCATTAATAAGACTTCAAGTCTTCAGTGGCTTTTGGCATGAAGTCCAGATTCCTTAGGGTGGCATGCAACGCCCTTGCTCATCTCTCTACTTTATCTTTCACTGTCGTGTTATCTTTAACTTCACTCTGCCTCTGTGCACCCTCTGTTCCCTTTACCTGAAGTGCTCTTTGCCTTTCTTTGTCAGGCTAACTCCTACTCATCTTTTGACTCAGCTCCTCCCAGAAGTCTTTCTTGACTGCCTGCCCTAGCCAGACGAGGTTCAACCTCTTCCTCTGTGCTGACCT
Source organism: Rhynchonycteris naso (assembly GCA_037038555.1). Lineage (NCBI taxonomy): Eukaryota > Metazoa > Chordata > Mammalia > Chiroptera > Emballonuridae > Rhynchonycteris > Rhynchonycteris naso. The sequence continues at coordinate 20,349,899 of CM072996.1, forward strand.
CTCTCATAGGTCCTGTCAGTCTCTGAATCTTAGATTGCATTAAGGAATTGTTGGTAACTGTGTTAGCTGTGATGATGGCATGACAGCTAGGCTGATCACCAGCCTGTTCGTTCTCAGATACTTTCTCTGACCTTGCCCTTCTCTGACCTGTATCTCAGGGGCTCAGCACTGGGCCTGTGTAAGCTTCTCATTAAGACAGGTAACTTGGGGGCCTGACCTGTGGTGGCACAGTGGATAAAGCATCGACCTGGAATGCTGAGGTTGCCGGTTCGAAACCCTGGGCTTGCCTGGTCAAGGCACATATGGGAGTTGATGCTTCCTGTTCCTCCCCCTATCCTCTCTATCTTTTCTACCCCCCTCCTCTCTCTCTAAAAGTGAATAAATAAAATCTAAAAAAAAAAAAAGACAGGTCACTTGGGTTTCTTTTTCTTCTTCCAATCCCGGAGATTTAGTGTTCTCTAAGCATTATAAATTTTTTGCTTTTTAAAAGTTCATGTTGATGGTGCCCTTTCTTTTAAGGATGAACTTTAAGTATGGTTTAAATTTCAGTTATAATGAGTCTCATAAAGTGCTAGCATACTGACCTTTGACTCTGCAGAGTCAGCTTACAATTGAGTTAGTCTTTCTACTAAAGGCAGTATCCAGCGGGTTTGCCCTGTTCTAGAGCAAGTTAGGTGGGGGGATAGTTTTGCCCTGAACTAAAATGAAACCAGAAGAAAACTGATAGTTCATTTGTTATTGAAATTAGTTTGATTACATTCTTTTTTTTTTTTTTTTTTTTTTTTTTTACAGGGACAGAGAGAGAGTCAGAGAGAGGGATAGATAGGGACAGACAGACAGACAGGAACGGAGAGAGATGAGAAGCATCAATTATTAGTTTTTCGTTGCCATTGCGACACTATAGTTGTTCATTGATTGCTTTCTCACATGTGCCTTGACCGTGGGCCTTCAGCAGACGGAGCAACCCCTTGCTGGAGCCAGTGGCCTTGGGTTTAAGCTGGTGAGCTTTTTGATTAAGCCAGATGGGCCCGCGCTCAAGCTGGCGAGCTCGGGGTCTCGAACCTGGGTCTTCCGCATCCCAGTCCAACACTCTATCCACTGCACCACCGCCTGGTCAGGCTGATTACATTTTGATGACTGGATTCTGAAACTGTTTGTCATGGGCAGGGGTGGGGTCCCGGGGGGGGGGCTATTAAATGATTTCATTCCATTTGGATATTCTCAGAGTTTTTCATGGCTTATAAAATTATAGCATCCTTTGCCTTTTAGAATTTGTGGTCTTAAAGTTATTTGGGCAAAACTTTTTTTTTTTTTTACAGAGACAGAGTGAGAGTCAGAGGGATAGAGAGGGACAGACAGACAGGAACGCAGAGAGATGAGAAGTATCAATCATCAGTTTTTCGTTGCGACACCTTAGTTGTTCATTGATTGCTTTCTCATATGTGCCTTGACCGTGGGGCTACTGCAGACCGAGTAACCCCTTGCTTAAGCCAGCGACCTTGGGTTCAAGCTGGTGAGCTTTGCTCAAACCAGATGAGCCCACGCTCAAGCTGGCAACCTCGGGGTCTCGAACCTGGGCCCTCCACATCCCTGTCCGGCGCTCTATCCACTGAGCCACCGCCCGGTCAGGCTGGGCAGAACTTTCTAATGGTACTTGTTGGTAGTGTAGACTAGAAAGTAACACAGGGAAATCATAATCATCTCTATATACAGAGTGCTGCAAAAGTAGGTGTCAGTTGTTCATATGGAAAGTAATACAATAATTAGTAAATAATATGCGTACACACGGCTGTAAACCTACTTTTGTTACATCCTGTACTGTGTGTGTATGTAGTAATACCTTATTTGGTTCACTTTAGTACTTGGACAGTGACTTTTTTTTTAATTTAGAAAATTAAATTTAATGGGGTGACATTGGTCAATAAGAGTACATAGCTTTCAGGTACACATTTTTTATTTTATTTTATTTTATTCATTTTAGAGAGGAGACACAGAGTGAGAGAGAGAGAGAAAGAGAGAAAGGGGGGAGGAGCTGGAAGCTCAACTCCCATATGTGCCTTGACCAGACCAGTGCAGGGTTTTGAACTGGCGACCTCAGTGTTCCCAGGTCGACGCTTTATCCACTGCGCCACCACAGGTCAGGCCTAGGTACACATTTTTATAGCATTTGAACTGTTGACTGCATTGTGTGCCCACCATCCGAAGGCAAGCATTTTCCATCACATTGGCATTTAAAGGTTCAGCAGTGGTGAGGTATGGAAGCAGCCCAGTGATAAGAGTGAGCCCCTCTTCTAGTACGAAAGTCTAGATAAAACATACATTTGTTCTCTCAAAGAAAGTCTTATCAGCTGTTATCCTTACAGTTATGTAGTGGTAGTTAGGGCATCTCTTTTTGAAAATGGTCAAACTGAGACTTAGACTTTGTGAGTTCTGCAGATACTTGTGGTTTAAGAGCCAAACCTTTTTTCTGAAAACAAAGTGAAACCCCCAAGCCTTGTGATAAAATAGTGCAGAATATTTTATTCCTGTTACACTTAATCTGTTCATTTGTGGTGGTTATTGTTTTATCAGTCACTTTATTTTTCCCTCTGTAATCTTGAATTTACTGAAACACGCTTCTCTCTCGCTTTTCTGACAACTCTTGACTGTCTTTTCTGATTGCAGCTTTCTACTCTGAACTTTCACTCCCTGCTCCTCACCTCTTCTCTGTGTCTCCTTGGCATATGGGCTTTCCTCTGTCATAGCTTAGATCACCATGTTTGAATTGTCTCTTTACCTGTTTTCTCTGGTGGAGTGTGACATCCTGCAGGTGTGATATCTTCTGTCTTTATATGGTAGTCCTCCCTTATCTGTGGGCATATGTTCTGGGACTCCCACTGGATTCCTGAAAACGGGGATGGTACTGAACCCTATACACTATTTTTCTTCTTATACGTATATACCTATGACAGTTTAATTTACAAATTAGGCGCAGTAAGAGACTAACAACAAATAATAATAAAGTAGGACAATTATAACAATATACTGTATGTAGTAAAAGGCAGGTGAGTGTGGTCTCTCTCAAAGTATCTTATTGTACTGCACTCATTCTTCTCACAATGATGTGAGATGGTAGCATGACTACGTGATGAGATGAAGTGAGATGAATGACCAGGCCTTGTGACAAGCGTTAGACCGTAAGGGAGATGAAGACATGCACAGTGATACTGCAATAGTCATTCTGACAATTGAGATGGTGACTAAGTGACTAATAGGCAGCTAGCACATACAAGCTGGAAATACTGGTCGAAGGGATAATTCATGTTCCATATCAGCATGCAATTTAAAACTTCTGAATTATTTATTTCTGGCATTGCCCATTTAATATTTTTGGACCTTGGTTGACCTTGGATAATTGAAACTTCAGAAAGCAAAACTGGGGGTAAGGGGGACTGCTGTACCCACTTGTATTCGTAACCCTCCAAACCTAGGGTTTCAGTTTATTGTTCTGTCAACCCTAACCCTATCTTTTACCTTATGCCAACCAAGTACATGCTGGGTGCCAAATAAATATTTGCTCATGGAAAGACTGGCCTTAATCCTAACACTTTTATACTTTCAGACCCGTAAGAAACAAAAGGAAGATGTGGATGTTATAGGAGGCAGTGATGGGGAAGGTGCCATAGGGCTCAACAGTGACCCCAAGAACCGGGAACAGATGATTAATGATCGGATTGGTTATAAACCCCAAGCCAAGCCCAACAATCGTTCATCTCAATTTGGAAGTTTTGAATTTTAGAGGTCAATTATCTTGCTTGCCAGAGCCCTGGGATGGTGTAAAAGGATGCCAGAAGTACAAATAAGATTAGGGAATGAGTACTTGCAGTCAAGCAGAATGTTTTACCTCCTGCAGAGAGATCCTTCTGCTTGTGATTACTGTGCTTAACTTTCACTCGAGCTGAAATCCAAACTAGTTTATCTGGAAAATTTGATTCTGTAAAACATGTCTGATTTTTGTTTTTAAAAATAAATGTATTTTCGGAAAAGTATGAGACATCCTTAATGAAATATAATAGCGCTGTTAACCCCCAGACTTGAAAAGGTAATTGCTACAGAGGTGACATTCTTCTTCTCATCTTTACTAAAAGATCCTGAGCACAGAATACTTCCAGTTCATCCTTGTCACTGACTTTCATTAACTCATTACTCAGCAAGTATTTATTGAGTGCCCGCTATGTGCCGGGTACCATTCTAGGCACCTAGTAACATCAATGAACAAAATGAACAAAGATCCCTGCCCTTGTGGAGATTAAATTTGAGTGATTCTGTGTAAACCTGATTTCCCATTCCAAACCTGCTCCAACCCCTCTGCAATAGTGAGGCTTGGCAGAAGATTCTTCCTTCTCAAACTAAGTACGTCCACTTAGTAAATGGAGTTCTTGTCATGCAGCTTTCCTTTGGACCAGGCCTCATTCATCCTGAGCACAGGACCCAAGCAGGGATTGAGTATTCCATCCCCTGGGGCTTCACGGGAAGCTGGAGTGACCAGCTGGTGAGGAGGAAAAGGAGCATAAAACCAAAGTAGACCTGAAGGCTTTCCTGGCCACTCCCATGTGTAGAGTTCCACTCATAAGGAGTGAATTTTCTGTTCCACTTATTAGATCATATAGCAAGGAGCTAAGATCATGGACTCTGGGAATCATGGATTTATCATTATTGGTTGAAACTAAGTGGTGGGTGTTGCTAAGAGGGGTTCTTAATATTTTTCTTTCTACTTTTGTGTGTTTGGGGAAATTCCCTAATTAAAAGGATTTTAAATACGATGGATTGTGGACTGAAAAGTATCTTGAGCTGAAATTCCAGCATAATCACTTTCTTGCTGTGTTATCTGGAGCCAATGATTTCAATTTTTTGAGCCTTTGTCTTCATATCAATATGATGGAAATAATATCTATCTTGTAGAACCATTGTGGAAATGGAATGAAATGGTGACATGAGTTTAGCACCATGACTGGCCGGTAGTAAGAGCTGGATAAATAACACTGTCATTGTTGCTAGTATTACTGTTTTATCTTTTTAGTATCATTTTGTGAGTTCTTAGAGCACATACTATAACTTACTGAGCTTCATATTCTTTAATAACAAATATTGAGCTCCTCCAAGGATCAGGCATTTTCTAGGAGCTAGTGATATAGCAGTGAACAAAGTAGATAAAAAATAAAATCTCTGCCTTTATGCACATTATATTTTGGTCGGAGTTGACAGGAGATAAAAAATATATATATATATATGTATACTTACTATGGCTTGAATGCCTGTTATGTATTGGGGCTTTATACATACTGTTCCTAATTCAAATAAATACTAGTATTGCCTTTTAATAAATTTTTATTTTTAATAATTGAGAAAACGAAGGCTTAGGGATTATTAAAATAACTTGCTGAAGGTCACATTTCTGGTAAGTGGTGGAGGCAGGATTCAGACCCAGTTATGCTTGACTCCAAAGCCCATGCTCATTATACTGCACTGCAAGATTAGAAATGGTGCTGAATGGCAAGGTGGCCACCTGGGGGCCAGTTGGAAGGGTGGATAACACCAGCAATCCGGCATTACCAAAGGGACAGGCAGGGCCAACGCTCATCTCAAGGTTCAAGAGTGAAGTTCCTAGAGGCCCAACTCGACCTCTTGCCCAACCACATGAATACATGAATACAGGGAAGGAATTGTGATACAAATTAGCTTTTAAATTCTGGAATCCTTGGTGTACTGAGATATTTGCAGCTTTGCAAAGACCCTGTCTCCTTTGCAAAAGTTCACATAGATCTTCTGTTATGTATTAGCTTGTCATTTTAAGTTGAGTAGGAGGAGAATGCTATGAAAACAAAGGGATCATGCCACCTCAAGACTGTTATTTTATTTTTTTATTTAGTTGTTCTTTGACTGCTTTCTCATATGTGCCTTGACCCCGGACCTTCAGCAGACTGAGTAACCCCCTGCTTGAGCCAGGGTCCAAGCTGGCGAGCTTTTGCTCAAGCCAGATGGGCCCGCGCTCAAGCTGGCGACCTCGGGGTCTTGAACCTGGGTCCTCCACTTCTCAGTCTGATGCTCTATCCAGTGCACCACTGCCTGGTCAGGCAAGACTGATATCTTAAACACTAATGGTAATGGTCAAGACTCTGTGCACAAGGACGAGACCACTTATTCTGATATCACTCTGGGTAAACACATGCATAGAATCACAAAATCAAAATATTTATTTTGTTCTTTTGTACGTGACACTGTTAAAACGTTCCTACTACAGCAATACTGCTCTCCAGGAGCTTACAGTCTAAAACAGTCAACAATAATTGTAGACCCAGTGATTAAGGCATTGTATCAAATGCAGACTTTGTATCTTTAGATGTTATCTTCTAAAAGAAGCAGCTGGAGAGGGCAGGATCAAAAGTTAGTGACATGAAAGTGTACCCCCTGTCCCTCCCCTTCCAGCTCCTAACCCTTTGTGGCTAGAACTTAAGACCAGTGCCCCATAGCTTAAAAGGGAATTCCAGACAATCCTACCATAGAAGTAGTGAAGAAACTTGAATCTCTAATTCCCTGGTGGACACAGAGCATTCCCTTGTTTGTCACCACTGAGGAACTGAGTGTTCCTCCAGCATAGAATGGAGAGACCAACTAAGATTCTATAATTGCAGACGAAACCAGGTAGCCCTTTACCCAACCTTATAGAAATTCCAGTGGGACAGTGCTCCTTGAGATGTGCTTAAGGTCTACCAAGTATTACTACTTCTGGTTGGTATCTGTCGTCACTGCATAGTAATGCCCACTGCATCAGGAGGGCTAGGGAGACTTAATGAACTAGATACATGGAATAAAAGACATGATCCTTTAGCTATGAAAAACTGGGAAATTGACAGCAAAATAGGGGCCAAAGAAAGGGATACAGGTTTCTAGTTGACTTGAACAGGGAAGGAGGAAAAGAGAAATTTGGATCCAAAAGGAACCAAGAAATCAGGCACTAATTCCCAAATGAACCAGGGATACAGAAATGAAAGTCAACAAGATCATTGTATTTATCACAATCCAAGTGCTCAAGAAGGAATATGCTTTAATTATTATTTTTTCCCCCCCTTCACTAGCTTCTTGCTTTGGCAACCTAGTCTAAGAATTGCTGGAATTCAGGTTTTCCAGGAGATTCTATCTTGACTATCTAAAAACCAATCCCAAAATGATGTTTCTCTCTGGGTATTTCAAATTCATACACTTTGTCTTAACTGGCCTTGATTTTTTTACCTTAATGATAAGCTCCTGTTCCTAAAGGGTATTTGATAGCAGCTCATGCCGTTTTCTAGAGAGCACCAGGGTCACTACTACCATTCTTACTTTATTTCTCAAGGTGTATTATTCCTTGGCTTCTGAGACAATAGCAGGCTATTTACACCTTAACGTGGGACTATGTCAGTACCTGTCATTCCCTCTGCTCATGCTAAATATCAGCATTGCAAGGGGTTGGAATGAGAGAAAAGCATAAAACTCTAAATGTTGGTTCTTAGGTTTTAACCTCAATCCAGTAGGCTCATAATCCTCTCTTGGTTCAAAGCCATGGAAGTACACGTTCCTTGCTCCAATATTTAACTGTACCTGCAGAGAAAGTACAAACTTCAAAACCGCCACAGAGACCAAGAATAGCTGTATTTTGTCTCTTCTTCCCTGAGGCACAACTGGAGTCTAGCACCAAGGAGGGCAGGATTTAATAGACCAGCATAGAAGACTCACTTTATAGAGGTAGTTTGGACTGGGAACAAAGCTGCAGCATAGACTAACAACTGAATAGATAAAAACCCAATGTGATTCTTCATTGAGAAGAGGTTTTGGCCTCTTGTGATCTAATTAAGCCCCCAAGAGTACCAAAGGTGGTCAGGTCACTTAGAGAAGGAGGGTCGGCCTGGTGTGGGCATGGATGTCGGGGGCTAAGGAATATCTGGCCATAAGCAGACCACACCCTAAGCCTCTCCAAAGACAGGGCTAGACTTTTGTCCTTCTGGCCTATGACTGGCTAATTTACATTGCAGATCAAAGGTTTATCTCAATCTTCTATTTCCAAGAAACTAAGCTCTTTAAAAATAAGGACTAGTGAGCTCATACAAGCTGATAAAAGTTGCTTTGGCTACAGCCCTTTGTGCCTGTGTGTGGGCACACACACACACAGCTGGAGCTGAATAAATGTTTGTGGAATGATTAAGTATTGACCAGCAGCATTTATTACACAAGTGAAGCCCAGACATACCACCTACCAATCAGTAATTCTAATTCCCATGCTCGCCCCACCTGGTTTAAAGCAGAGATTCTCAAACTATGGTCCCCTGACTATCAGAAGAAGCATCACAACTTGTTAAAACTTGTTATAAATGCCAATTTCTGGTTCTGGGTTGAGGCCCAGCAATTGGTGTTTTTAACAAGCCCTTGCGATGATTCTAATGCATGCTAAAGTTTTTGAAAGCCACTGGTTTAGAAGCAGACACATAAAAACAATAATGGGAGATAATGATTCAAACTCTTGCTTCATTCAGTTGTGACAAACCAAGGTACCAAGTCAAAGTAAAATGTCAATGGTTTTATTTTAAAATATCTATTTCTATTTTCTCAAGTTGATTGTCACTTTTTTGACAAGTCCATTCTAATCAAAATGTTAAATGGCAACACAATAGACGAGTAAGTCACCCAAGAACGCGTACTTCTGCAAGCTCCAGACCTGCATTTAGTCTCAAACCACCCTCTGTCCACATCACACCTGGTAAAAGGCACAATGTATTTTCCACTCAAGTCCAAAGACTGGAACTTATTTTTTAATGTTAAAGTTTGGGTTCTGGCTTTAGTTGGGCAAGAATTTCCCTCAGCTGTTATAAATCCTAGCTGAAGTTAATCCTTTTCCACCATGGATCCAGGAAAACCCACTAAATTCACAGATTGTCTGTTAAAAATAAAAACAGAAAACTAAAAATAAAGCAGGTGATCAAGTCACTGAACAGGAAGCTACCTGGATTAGACAAGAACATGTAACTTGGATCTAAGATAATGGTGGAGAAGACATCTCATGGGTGGCTTCAACCTCAAGAGAAATGGGAATCTCAGCATAGGAAAAGAACAGCCGGGGGTTACCACTATAGATCTGGGGCTCTAAGTTAAACCTCTGCTGAGCAGGTGCATGTGTAAGGAGATAAGGAGCAAGAAGGGAAGATTGGAGTAGGAATCACGTCTTCCAGGCTGGAACTGCCTCCCCCTGCAATCGATAAGGCCACACCATGGAGTCTGACGTTAGTGGCAATGCTCTGTGATGTCCACTACCACTGCCTTCTTCCAGCTGAAGAGAAAGTACCCTGTGCCGGCCCCTGCTGCTATAGCAATGCAGAGGTACCCATTGTAGGTCATGAAGATGAGCATGAGGAAGTAGCTGATGACCACCTGGATGATATGCAGCACTGTTTGCAGGAGGTGAGGAAAGCTCAGCATCTGCTGCCTGCAGAGTAAACAGAGAAACAACAATCAAAGACCCCTGGGAATGTTCAGGTAGCTCTGCAGAGCAGGAGAAAGGGGGACAGCTGTCACGAAAGCTTAAACTGGACTCCCTCACAGCCACCCCGGGGCTCATGGGTACTTATGTGTATGTTGTTTATTGGTCCCTGGAAATGAAACATGACAGGGTGGTCAGGTTTATAAGCAATGGCTAGTTATGGTTATATGTCAGCCGAAGGAACCCTCTTTTGAAGTCGGGGAGAGGAAGGGAGGCCTAATCCTCTGACTTACCTCCACCTTGGATCCTTAAGCCTAAACCCTCCCATGCTTATTTGCCTGAACATTTTTAAACCTTTTTGCAAAGTTCACATTCTAAGAAAATGGAAATAGAATTGCGATATAATAGAAAGTACTTAATTAGGGATCAGGAGAGCCGGTTACTTATTTCTTGTCACTGACTAGTTCTGTCACCTTAGGTGAGTCACAACCTGTTTGGGCCTCAATAAGCTCATCAGTATAATGGGAATAAATAATAATGTGCTTACTTAAGAGTAGGATATTAGTCTATAGGATTGCTTAAACTCCAATTTAGTTTTCAGACCTACATTTTTATTAAGACTGAAGCTCAAAAAGCATTTGTCTATCTGTGGGAAAAACCAAGTTATCCAAAAACTTTCTTAGATGAAATACAGACATTTTTGCAGCCTTATATTGTAAGCAAACAGAGATTAGAGCTGGCTCTGACCAGACAGCTCATTTGGTTAGAGCATCGTCCTGAAGTGCAGAGATTGCCGGTTTGATCCAGGTTAGGGCACATACAGGAACAGACTGATGTTCCTGTCTGTCTCTCTCTTCTCCTCCCCCCTTCCTCTCTTGCTAAAATCAATAAATAAAAATTAGAAAAAAATCAGACTAGAGCTGGGCAGGTACAACTTTGTAGAGAAAGGAATCAACTGGATTCTGTCATTCTTCTACACCCTGACTTGAATTTGTTTTATTTTGGAAATATTTTACAATATGGATTCCTTACTTTCTTCCAAAGTACCAATACTTACAACTCAGAGCAAATGTTCATGTTTGCAGAAGGGTTCCTATCATTCCTCCTCTGGTCTGCTCATGATCTACAACTATAAGCCTCCAAAGACAATTTTGATCAAGGTCATACAGAATTACTAATTCACAAAGAGGGATGTTACAGATAAAATGGTTGCTTTGCTGCTTAGCTAACCCAGCTCTCCAGAAGTTCTATCTGGATCTGCTCAATCTTCTTACCCAACAGTTTTGTGTGTCTCCATAAGAATGGTTCCATTTGGTCCTGGGACAGGCATGGAATTGTAGCGAATGCTGACTTGAGACTTACGAAGCAGGCTCTCTCGGGCTATCTTGAGTCCTTCATAGAACACTGCTAGTAAAAACACTCCCACAAAAGCTCCGGCCATTTCTAAGTAGGGAAGGAAAAAGATGGTGGTACTGTAAAACACTGCAAAGTAATCAGCTGGCATGCTATCCAAGCGAGAAAGACAACGTAGTAAAGGTACTACTAGAAAAGGTACTACTCTCAATTTCTGAATACGTTATGCAAAAGGAGAAGAAAACAACTTATTTTAGGTGCTGATTCTATTTCTTGAACAGTCATTTCAATTCTTATCTTTCACACTGGGAAGCACTGGTAATGCTAGGAATGTATTCAAACTTCTGATTTAACATACTACCTGAATTAACTATTCTTCTTCCCAAATTGATTTTGTGGATCCAAAGATATAACTGCACCTAAAGCAGGCCAACTGACTATTCAGCTTGTGCAATTTGAACTTACGGCACACCAACGCAACATTAGAGACACAAAGAAATGGGTGATTAGTTACCCAAAACCTAGGAGTGACACTAAGATGGGCTATACCAAGAATCAGAAATGACGCAGAGCAGAGTTTTATACACTAGAGAGAACACCGGGCCAGGCAGGTCTAGGTCTGGGTCCCTGTCCCAGCTCTGACATAGTTATTCCATCTGATTTAGGACTAAGCATTTCACTATTTAAAGCTTAATTTATCTTTAAAATGGTAGCAATGTACTAGGTCAATAGCTTTTAATTTTTTTTTTTATTTTATTCATTTTAGAGAGGAGACACAGAGTGAGAGAGAGAGAGAGAGAAAGGAGGGAGGAGCTGGAAGCATCAACTCCCATATGAGCCTTGACCAGACCAGTGCAGGGTTTTGAACCGGTGACCTCAGTGTTCCCAGGTCGACGCTTTATCCACTGCGCCATCACAGGTCAGGCTTAGGTCAATAGCTTTTAACCTAGAGTTATTTTTTGGTATGTATATATAAAATGCTTCTTATGTCATTTTAACTTGACCACTAACTTATATCCATGACCACTAACTTATCAAACAAGGAAACACTCTGGAAAAGAATGAAAGGAAACAGACTACCAAAGACTCCCTATCTTGTATCTAAATTATTTTTTTTAGAAATTCTAAAATAAGCGTTGTGTATTCTTACCTAAGAAGTAAGCCGGTCATGGATCATAACCATAATGATTCAGTAATTACAACAGAACAAGATGCTGGGTTTCCAGATTTTCTGTCACTGTTTCTCACGTGACCGTCACCTTCAAACACCACCTGATGGCTTACTCACCTCCAGCTGTATTGATCATCAGGCCAGAAAACAATAGTTCCACATTGTTAAAGCCAAAATAGAAGGTCATGCTCTGTCAGAAAAACAAAACAAGTTAATTAGAACAGACTGGAGATTCTAAATGAGAATTCAAAGTAAAGAAGCTTAAAACACTTAAAAGTAGAAATAAGAGATATTCAATGCCGTGGGAGGTTTTCTGTCAATTTCGCATTACTACCGTAGGTACTCTCTTTTGTCCTCACCATCAACTTTTGTCTTTCTTTTCGACATAAAGCATAAAAGACCAGAACTTAGTTCAGAAAAGGGTCAATTTTGAAAGAAAGGAGGAAATAGAAGGGTGCTGGAAATACTGTTTCTGGTGTGGCTCTGTAACAGCCTGTCACATGATCTTGGGCAAATCACTTGACTTATCTGTGTCTACCTTAGCTTTTTCTCATCAGTAAATTGTCCTTTAAAATTAGCCTTCTAATCCCTGGCTGGGTAGCTCAGTAGAGCATCATCCTGACATGTTGAGGTTACAAGTTCCATCCCTGGTGAGGGCATATACAAGAATCATCCAGCCTGACACGTGGTGGCACAGTGGATAAAGTGTTGAGCTGGGAACACAGAGGTCGCCAGTTCAAAACCCTGCACTGGTCTGATCAAGGCACATATGGGAGTTGATGCTTCCAGCTCCTCCCCCCTTTCTCTCTCACTCTGTGTCTCCTCTCTAAAATAAATAATAATAAAAAAAAATTATAAAAAAAAAAAAGAATCATCCAGCCCTGGCCAGTTTGCTCAGTGGTAGAGCATCAGACCGTTGGGGGGAAGTCCCAGGTTCGATTCCCAGCCAGGGCACACAGGAGAAGTGCTTCTCCACCCTTCCCCCTCTCCTTTCTCTCTGTCTCTCTCTTCCCCTCCTGCAGCCAAGGCTCCATTGGAGCAAAGTTGGCCCAGGCACTGAGGATGACTCCATGACCTCTGCCTCAGGTGCTAGAATGGCTTTGGTTGCAACAGAGAAACACCCAAGATGGGCAGAGCATCACCCTCTGGTGGGCATGCCGGGTGGATCTGGGTCGGGCACATGCAGGAATCTGTCTCTCTGCCTCCCTGCTTCTCACTTCAGAAAAAAAAAATCATCCAATGACAACATGAATGAGTGGATCAACAAAATCGATGTTCCCCTCTCTCTAAAAATCCATTATATAAATTAAAAACAAAACCACCTACTGGTCCTATAATTCAGTTATTCCTATTACCCATGTGTGTGAACAGGCCCAGGCTGCCTCTCCCATGGTACTCACCATCATCATCATGCTACCATCTCCCCCGCCATGGGAGTGGGAGGCTGAAGTGGCTGGGTGGTGGTGAGAAGGTGGCATGGTGGCACTGCTATGGTCCACAGAGTTCATCCCCATATGGTGGGAATGGTTCATTTTTCCAGGAAAACTTGAGTCAGCAGAAAAGTCTAAGAAAAAAGATTACATATAATAACTTAAGGATATAAAAATCTTGATTCTTGATACTCAGTTCTAAGTGGGATTTCATCCAGTGAATGAATGCTCCCTAGCATCTTTACTCAGAATTATTTTTTATAATCTAGAGATGGAAAGAGGAGTAACTGTGCTAATAGGGAACTTCCCTGGAGATTGTGGCAGAAGGGATTTGTACCATGAGTTTCAGAAACCTAATCCTTATTTTGCAGAATCATTTATTACACAGATATGTTCAATGTATGTTCAAATTTAAATATGAGGTAGCTCTATCCACATAGCTCAGTTGGTTAGAGCATCACATTGTCTGGAAGTACAGAGGTTGCTGGTTCAATCCCTGGTCAGGGCACGTATAGGGACAGATAGATGTTCCTGTCGCGCACTCTCTAAAAATCAATAAAAATTTTAAAAATATATGAAATGAGAAGTAGTTTTTTTTGAGTGAAGGAAACACAATTTTTGTAATGATGGACAAATTGATGCCATTAATGAAATTTTACTGCTCTTGGGCTTTCTAATCAAAATGTCAGTAGATGAGGCAAGCACTTCAGATAATTCACCTAATTGGATGGCCTGTGTTCAATCAGGATATTAAGAACACATTTTCACATGTAGGACAACCAGCCTTCAGCTAATTAAATTTGAAGAAAAGGTCTAGTACTGCCCTAGGCAAGCAGTGTGCTCAGAATTTATATACAATTTCAATCCTAGTCAGGCATTAGAGTTAAGAACACTGAAAACAAGGTATAAATTGGTTATTCTATATTAAATTAAGTCTGGATGATGGCATATTCAGCCTTCTGTTTTACTACCACATTGCTCCTTTATTGCAAAAGTCCATCTGGGACATAAATCAAGGAGCAAAAACTCCTGCAGCGGGGGTGGGGCTAGGGAGTGGGAAGCTGGAAGTTGAGGATGGCAGAGAGGAAGGTGTTGTTGATGGATTCCCTTTTTGTGTCTCTCAACTCCAGTTGGTGAGGGAAAGACTGCTTGAGAAATTCCAAGTAGGCAGTCCCATTCATGAGCCTGAATGTGCCTCTCATTATCCATCCAATCAATAAATATTTACAAAGCTCCCACTATGTGCCAAACTCTGAGCTAGGTGCTAGTAATTTAACAGTGAATAAGACAAAGAAGGTACCTGACAGAGAAACAATTAAGTAAAAAAAACAATTTCATGGTGTGATTAGTACTATGAAGGAAATAACCAGGGTAATATGATAGTATTACTAAGAAATAAAGAAAGGCATATATATATTAAATCTCTGAACTTTTTATTGGCCTCCTGCCCCCCAAGGGGCCTCCACTTCTGCTGCCTTAACACCTCAGACAAGTTAAGGTCATGTGGCAAGTTCAAGGTCAGAACTTTGGTGCCGTTGACCTCAGGCACCACTTTGCCGCCCACAGTCCTGTGGGCGATGGTCTTTTGTACGGATAGCATGGAGTTGCTGCTGTCCAGGGCATCACCAGGATCCAAGCCCTCCCGCTCTTTCAGTAGGCAGAGGCAGCAGTCTTGGCCTCCAGCTGGACCTTGATGTTTAGCAGGGCCTCAGACTCCAGGGCCTGGCACTGCCCCTCTGCCCAGGTCTGGGCCAGCCCTGATTCCAGATGAAGCAGGATCCCATTGAGCTGCTCCATCTGCAGGGAATAGCGCATTTCCATCTCCCTCAGGCTGTTCTCCGAGCTGGCCTTCAGATTCTCACTGAGCCCAGGCCTAAGTGCCATATGTATGGGGATAACTCATCTCCGAAAGTGATCCAACATACCTAACCCATTCTCTTTAGAAGAGAAATTCTGCTTACAGGAGTTAAACTGGCAGTTGGTTAGTGCTAGTCTGTTTCCTTCATTAGCTTGAATCTAAGAAGATCCAAGCTTAGCTTTTTCAGAATTAAAATAGGTACTAAAGTAAGGATAAACAAAAAAACAGCAATACAGTGATACTGTTTGTTGTCTATATCTGTAATCTGAAAAAAAAAATTTAATCTGAAGAAAATGGTTTAATCATGGGCTGTGTTGTTTTGTCTTTGGTTTATTCAAGTTTCTCTTAACTCCACAACCAACTTCAACTACTTGCCCCTCAAGAGCTATTTCCTGTCACTTATCTCCACCTTACTATCTTGAAGAACTGGGTTCAAGGTCCACAAAACAACTGTACTATAGTTTTATGAAATCAAATGTTTTGATTTGTAAAGCAATTACAATGAATGGAACTTGTGGCAAAGTTAGTAATGATGAGTGGAACCTTAGCAAAGTTTATTTACTGATTCACTGGATTGCTGGTTTTAGGCCAATCTATGTGCATATATTATTTCCTGGTGAATACTCCTGTTTTGTTTAAAACCTCCATAATTCACTTATCCTTATTTATCCACTTCATAAAATTTAAAAATTATTTTCTAGAAGAATAGTGACAAAAATATCTGAACGCATAATTCAAGAATAGAACTGAAAAAGAAAAACAAAAAAATTTAGGATTCTTCATTCATTCATTCATTTATTTATTTTAGAGAGGAGACACAGAGTGAGAGAGAAAGTGGGGAGGAGCTAGAAGTATCAACTCCCATATGTGCCTTGACCAGACCAGTGCAGGGTTTTGAACTGGCGACCTCAGTGTTCCCAGGTCGACGCTTTATCCACTGCGCCACCACAGGTCAGGCAAAAAAAAAAAATTAGGATTCTTAACTTGCAATCTATGATAAAATCTACCTACAATATTTAGTTACCAAATTTTTATAATTAGGTGGAAAAATTAGGAATACTGTATTTCCATTTATATTTTTTTCCCATTTGGGCAAACTAGTTTTCTCTAACAGAATCCAAAAGGGACATTTATCTTATCTTTAGTTGGGTACTTGATGTTGGCTGTATGTCAACTTGTTTCTATTGTCCTTAATACTATTATATATGGGAAATGAAATGGCACATTTGACATCAAATGTCATACAGCTTTGCATTTCTTTCTGCTTTCCCCAATTTAATAATTATGACACAGTATTTATACAAATAATTTTGAAAACTTCCTCTTATTCAAGAATCTACTGTATTTTTCACTCCATAAGACATACCTGACCATTAGACGCACCTAGGCTTTTAAGGAGGAAAATAAGAAAAAATATATTCTGAATAAATGGTGTGTTAAAATATTTAATAAGATATACCACAATAATATTTCAACAATGTAAACTTAACAGCAGTATTAACAACCATTAGCACTGTTATTAACAAACAGAGGTGACTTTTTAAAAAAATTATTTTATTTTTTTAGAGGGACAGAGAAAATCAGAGAGAGGGTTGATAGGCACAGACAGACAGGAACGGAGAGAGATGAGAAGCATCAATCATCAGTTTTTCGTTGTGACACCTTAGTTGTTCATTGATTGCTTTCTTACATGTGCCTTGACCGCAGGCCTTCAGCAGACTGAGTAACCCCTTGCTGGAGCCAGCGACCTTGGGTCCAAGCTGGTGAGCTTTGCTCAAACCAGATGAGCCCACGCTCAAGCTGGAGACCTCGGGGTCTCGAACCTGGGTCCTCCACATCCCAGTCCAATGCTCTATCCACTGTGCCACCGCCTGGTCAGACAACAGAGGAGACTTTAATGTTCAAATACTCTTCTAGTAGTCTGGGAACCCAGAGCAGCTAAATAAAAATGAACATTTGCTCCATAAGATGCATGGGCATTTTCCCCTCCACTTTTGGGGGAAACGAGTGTGTCTTATGGAGCGAAAAATACTGTAATTCTTTCTCAGTTTACTTCTGAGGATCACCAAAAACGAAGTCTCCTCTATTCCTGCCCATCCCTTACCCCCCCAACACAGACACATTGTAAAGCTTAGCTAGAGGGCCAAATTCTTTGTAAAATCTAGCATTTCTAGCAAAATAAACATAAATTAATGGACAGAAATTAGGAAATAAGCAAGAAGGCTAAATTCTGATGGCTATTCTGAGTCTTTGCACTGACCTTACTTCTAATAGGTTTAGTTTAAACTTCAAATTCTTTTTTATTTTCCTGGCATTGCATAATGATGGATAAGAAAGTAATCCATAGGGACTATGGAGATTAGCCCCCACAGAAAGATTACACAGACATGGCCATACTCTGCCACACGGTACGGTCCCTCTTCTCTAGCTCCCACAGATGTAATCTAGAGCTTCAGACAATTCTTTTGGAGACTACCTACAGTCTTTCCTGACTTCCATGATAAGGAAGATAAAAAAAGAAAGTTTTTATTCTTAAAACGATTAGGATCATGTTCCTTATCAAATCTTTAAACACATTAAACAAGGAGAAATCTATCTAGTTGGGCTTTTGCTTTCTGCAGTCATTATGACTGGTGACATAAGTAAGCTTTTGGCAAAGACAGATGTGGCAAGTTCAAGGTCAAAGACAGTTATCTACCATAAACAGGGATTCATGCTTATGTACTATGTTCACATGATCAAGTAACCAGTTTAAATAAACTAATCCTGTCTTTTAATAACCTGTATGGGGCCAACAGATATTCTAAGAAATGGGAACAGGAAGTACAATTTGATGAATATAACAGGAGAAAAATCCTTCCCCTTGAAGGCTGTGATGCTGCTCCTTAGGCCCTGGCCTCACATTCCTATTCCAAATTTACTGGTAGAAGCTCTATGGAAATGTTAAAGGGTCTTCTTTAAGAAGTAGGAAAAAAAGGAGTAAAAATATAAACAGTAAAATGGCAATAAATACCTATCTATCAACAATGGAATCTAAAAGACAAAATAAATGAATAAGCAGAACAGAAACAGACTCATAGATACAGAGAATGTTTTAATGGAAAGCAGATAGGGGGATGGGTGAAAAAAGTGAATGGGATTAAGAAGTATAAATTGGTTGTTATAGAATAGTCATGGGAGCCCTGGCTGGTTGACTCAGTGGTAGAGTATCAGCCTGGTGTGTGGATGTCCTGGGTTGAATTCCCGGTCAGGGCACATAGGAGAAGTGCCTATCTGTCCCCCCCTCCCCCAACTCCTCCCCCCCCCCCCCCCGCTTCTCTCTCTCTCTCTCTCTCTTTCTTTCTCTCTCTCTCGCCCTCCTGCAGCCACAGCTCAATCAAAGTGAGTTGGTCCTGGGAGCTGAGGATGGCTCCAAGGCATCCACCTCAGGCACTAAGAAGAGCTCTGTTGCTAAGCAACAGAGCAACACCCCAGATGGACAGGGCATCACCCTCTAGTGGGCTTGCCGGGTGGATCCCCTTGGGGTGCATGTGGGAGTCTGCCTCTCTGCCTCCCTTCCTCTCACTGAATTAAAAAAAAAACAATAAAAATAAGAATAGTAACGGGAATGTAAAGTACAGCCTACGGAATATAGTCAATTATATTCTAATAACTATATATGGTGTCAGGTGTGAGATTTATCATGATGATCACTTAGTGAGTTATGTAATGTTTAACCACAGGGGTGTACACCTGAAACAAATTTAACGTATGTCTACTGTAATTGAAAATAAAAATAATTTAAAAATAAATACAATTAAAAAAAAATAAACTCTTTGGCCTGACCTGTGGTGGCGCAGTGGATAAAGCGTTGACCTGGGAACACTGAGGTCGCCAGTTCAAAACCCTGCACTGGCCTGGTCAAGGCACATATGGGAGTTGATGCTTCCAGCTCCTCCCCCCTTTCTCTCTCTGTCTCTCACTCTGTGTCTCCTCTCTAAAATGAATTAAAAAAAATTTTTTTTTAAAGTATAAAAAAAATAAACTCTTTGGATATAAGCATATAACCCTTTGGATATTTTAGCTTCCTTTCCTTGGCCTGTGTCCTTCTTGAGGTGAAGGGATCATAAGGATACTTAATTTTACCAATTTCATTCCCAAAGGGTATTAGTAATCAAGGTTGAAACAGCTCTAAGCTAGAATTGGCAAAAACTTAGGATTCTGAAAGTTCTGCCATATCAATGCACTAAAAACTACTAGTAAGAGAAGTGATGCAGTAGCAGTAGAGAGAAACAAGGTCAATAAGGAAAACAATGTAAAATACCTTAAAATTGCACACATATACACAATTTCCCACAAATTAAGTCTGGAAGGTGATGGAAGTTGTTAGGGCACTTAGTACAACTATAGGTTTCTAAAGACCTATAGAAACCTATAGTTGTAGTACCACCGCCTGGTCAGTACAAAGACAGTCTGAATGCAGGAATGCAGGAGAGTAACTGCCAAAACAACAAACGCTTAGACTTTATCCTTTTAAAAATTCTTCAATAAACAAAGGCTATTTACTGTTTTTCCCTTCTAACTTTTTACCTTTATTGATAATAAAAATAACTCCAAGTGATCATCTACAACAAATTCTCACTGCTTTTCTTCATACTGCTAGAACTGCAAAGGACTTAATTTAGTGATTATTTGCAGATTTCAATATTTTCTCTTTACCAAAATGAGCTTTTATAATGGAAAGAAACCAAACTATGTATAGTCTGCATACTCAGCAGAGTCTGTGTGGCTGAATTACTCATTCATCAGATTAACTGGCTGCATCAAAAGTAACCAATTTCCAGAGACATAAAGGGGAAAAGCACTTCAAACAATTACACTTAAAATTTAGAGCCTCCATTTATGAGTAGCCAGTGATCTAGGCAAACAAGAAATGCTGCATGTACTGACAAATTTTTAGAAGAACAAAGAGCAGCTATGAATTAGTGGAAGGCTCTTTACTCAGAAATTCTTCACTAAGAATATCTGTTTTAGTTAGCAGGATGATAATTCAGGAGCTGCCCTGAGGATATTTATCTATGGAAGACAGAAAGCAAACCTGTGATTTAATTCTAATCAACACTGTGTTTCCAGATATTGGTTCACGGCCACCCACTTCTATCATAAATTTCATCTATCCACATCTCCACTTCACCTCACCAAGCTGCTCAGGCTGAGCACAGGAGATGAGTAACCTGTTGGGGCAAGACAGATCCTAAAGGAATTGATTACAAGGAGAATTATATAGCCGCAGAGGGTTATCATTTTCAAGAGGAAGCATGCTAAAGACAAACTTAATTTTTAAAATGTGCATTGTCCAATTTCTGGATCACCTATGCCTTCTAGGGAAACATGAATGGACCATAATATTACCATACAAGCAACAAAACATAAACGACTGAGAACTAGTTAAAACGTGAAAGAGAATCAGGTGATAAATACTATACTGGGCAAGGCATTTTATATGTTAGAGCTTCCTTTTCCTTAACTGTATAAAATAATTAATAAAGTCCCACCCAGAGCTAAAACTTAATTCTACATTGTTTTCAGTTTAGTTTCAGAACAGAATGTTTTTCTATCCCTATCCTTACTATTGGATTGTAAATTCTGTGAGAACCCTGTCTTATTTATCTATGAATCTCCTAGATTTTCTAATACTTATACATAGTCATAAGTGACAATAAGTGTTTGCTGAAATAAGTTACTTCCTCTGCATGTTCCCTGTGGCAAACTGAGACATAAAAAAGAAATTAATTCCTTAATCTGATAATGATACATTGGGTAAATTTTAGAGAGTTTGAAATGCTATACGTATAATAATACATGATAGCCTGATCAGGTGGTGGCGCAGTGGATATAGCATTGACCTGGGATGCTGAGCACCCAGGTTCAAAACCCTGAGGTCGCTGGCTTGGCATGGACTCACCACCTTGAGTGTGGGGTCACAAGCTTGAACATAGGATCATAGACATGACCACAAGGTTACTGGCTTGAGCTCAAATATTGCTGGCTTGAAGCCCAAGGTCACTGGCTTGAGCAAGGGGTTGCTGACTTGAGCAAGGGGTCACTGGCTCAGCTGGAGGCCCCTAGTCAAGGCACATATGAGAAGCAATCAATGAACAACTGAAGTGCTACAACTATAAGTTGATGCTCCTTATCTTTCTCCCTTCTTGTCTTTCTCACTAAAAATAATACGTGATAGATGCACATAGAAATTATTCAACAGCTCTATATCAAGAAGTAGCAAAATGTAGTTGACATAACAGTAACAAGACAAATTCGCTTCACAGAAGCCTAGAGTATAAAACCACAAAGCTGCCCTGGCCAGTTTGCTCAGTGGATAGAGTTCTGGCCCAGCATGTGGATATCCTGGGTTTGATCCCCAGTTAGGGCACACATGAGAAGCAATCATCTGCTTTTCTTCCCCTCTCTCTACCTCTTCTCTCTCCCTTCCTCTCTCACAGACAGTGGTTCAGTTGGTCTGAGTGTTGGCCTTAGGCGCTGAAGATAGCTCAGTTGATTTGAGCATCGGCCCCACACGGGGTTGTGGGTGGATCCTGGTTGAGGCACATGTGGGAGTCTATCTCCTCGCCAGTCACTTAAAAAAAAATAAAAGACAGAAACCACAAAGCTCTTTGGAGAATCTAATATTTACATATTTTGACCTAATTTGCTTTTGTAAATATTTTTGTGAAATATTTCTTTTGTGACAAATATGAGGAAACTAAACAAAACTCACCCATGTTTCTAAAAGTAGAAGAAAGGAAGAGAGTACACTGTTTGCTATTGACCTTTAAGTGGTCTGAAATGCCAAATCCAGATCCTTTATACAAATTAAGTCTCTAGGGCACTAAACCTTGATTAAGTGCCACATAAAAGGCCAGTATGAGAAAACAGAACAAACTGTAGGATAAAATGAACTTTAAAATGTTTTTATTTTGTACACCTACCAAATGAATAATTGTATGGAACTCGAACAAATGACATGGTATGAAACAATGCCATTTCTCCACTGTAAATCCAACTTGATTACAGTATCTTGTTTTTTCCTCACAGTATTTTTTCTTGGTTCAGAGGAGCCAAGGCACAGAGGGCTTAAGCAACCTGATCAACGTTATTCTAGAAAGCTATGGAGATACCCTGGCTAGAACCTAGGTATCCCTATTCCTGCCTTAGGGCTTATTCTCTATTAAACCTGCCTTACTGTTAACCCAATGTCACAATTTTGTCTCCATAAATGTCACAATGTTGGTCACTTTTCCTAATCCCAAGTAAATTAGAAGATTCACCCAACCTGCCTCTGGTTTTAACCTCAGCAGTTCTATTACAAACACAGGTTTGCCTAACAGTATCCCTTCTCTCTGTTCATCCTATATGATATGTCAGTGACAAATCTACCTACGGCATAGCTCTACTTAACTGCTCGAAAAATTCCACCGTGTACTAACCTTCCCACTGTCTATTAACCTCGTTCTAAAAGCACAAATCTCTAAAACACCTACCTTTCTGCCTATGTGTACTTTGTGTTCCAGCCAAATAAGTCTAGTCTAGTTGCTAAAGTCTCCTGTTCCTAGGACATATCCCACACTTCTGTCGGGTATCTTTGCTCACATTGTTTCTTCATTCTGGAATGCCTGGCCTTACAATCTCTAATACAACAAATCCTCCTCATCTTTCAAGGTCTAGTTCTAAGACTTCTAAACATCCATATCACTTTTTTGCCTTTCCTAATAACTCCAGTTGGGACCCATCTCACCAAATACCCTGAAATGTTTTTATGATCTTTTCAATCTGTGCCTAGTCCTTTCATCATGCTGATAGAACAGTATTGAGAAAAGGTTGGAGAAACAGTTGAATGGAGATATAGCTCCAAAATTCCTTCTGTCATCAATTGCAGATATTTAGATATTTAATGAACTTCTCTTGGATACTTCTTGACCCAGCTAAGGAGAGAAGTCTGGCTCCAAAAATTAGGCCTGGGAAGAGGTGGATGAGCCATTTCTTCATCTATATGTAGACTGAAATGGAAACTGAGTGTCCTGTCTCTTATTTGTGGGACATAAAAATCTCACTAAGAATTGGAAGGACCTTAGAGTCATTACGTAGAGCTCCTCAGTAATATACAAATTCTATAATAACTATTCAGGCAACCCTAGGAATTTGTCAGGCTAATGTTGCTCCCTTCCAGAAATACAAGGAAGCAAACACTTTCTAGCTGATCCAAGTGCAGGAATCTGAATCTTGCTATTTGATGGTGATTATGTTGACAATAGAACCAGTACTCCAAGCTAAACTAGCATTTGTCCTCCAGATACTATTTGCATGTATTTCTCAAGCTTTAATTTGCAATTTAGGCTGTACTCCCAGAAACTCATTTCTGTCTGCAAGGAGAAACTTAACCACCTTCACATCCAACTTCCAACATTGATACACTTATTTTATGCTCACTATCTGGCATTTATGTCTCTTCCATTACAGAATTAGTTTTCCAACCTTATCTCAATCTAATCCTCTTCACATTTAAATATTCCACTAAAACAGATCTACTTGCTTTTCCTGAATAAATTCAGCACTTTTACACTTATATGCCTCTTTGGCTTGTGCCCTTCCCTGTAATTCCTTCCCCTCTCTCCCACCTCTTTCTATATACATGCAAATCCTGCCATTACTTATTCAATATTGATCATGTATGTAAAGTGTCTCAGAATTAGGATAAAGTTAAAACATGGCCCTTGCTCTTTTGAGTTTACAGTCTAGCTCATTTCTTTCTTTTTTTCTTTTTTTTTTTTAGAGAGAGAGACATACAGACAGGCTGGAAGGGAGAGAAACGAGAAACATCAATTCTTCATTGCAGCACCTTAGTTGTTCATTGATTGCTTTCTTTTTTTTTTTTTACAGGGACAGAGAGAGAAAGGGTCAGAGAGAGGGATAGATAGGGACAGACAGACAGGAACGGAGAAAGATGAGAAGCATCAATCATTAGTTTTTTGTTGCCATTGCGACACCTTAGTTGTTCATTGATTGCTTTCTCACATGTGCCTCGACCGCGGGCCTTCAGCAGACCGAGCAACCCCTTGCTGGAGCTAGCGACCTTGGGTCCAAGCTGGCGAGCTTTTGCTCAAGTCAGATGGGCCTGCACTCAAGCTGACGACCTTGGGGTCCTCTGCATCCCAGTGCCACACTCTATCCACTGCGCCACCGCCCGGTCAGGCTGATTGCTTTCTTATATGTGCCTTGACCGGGGGCTATAGCAGAGCAAGTGACCCTTTGCTCAAGCCAGTGACCTTGGACTCACACCAGCGACCTTGGGCTTTGAGCCAGAGACTTTTGGGCTCAAGCCAGCGACCATGGGGTCGTGTTAGCTCATTCTTTAAGGCTCGGTTAAAATGCTACCTTTTCCATAGGTTTTCCTTGAATTCTTGACAGAAGAAATTTCTCTTTTCTGAATTTCCCTAGCAATCTTTTCTTATGGAAATTCTTATTTAGTCCTTAAAATACAAGATAAAAAGTGCCACATATACACAGCATGTTCTTCGAGGGCAAGTAACTAATTTCTAACTTCTTACAACATCTGGAAGAACACTCAACAAATATTCATTCAAAAAAGTATTTAATCTTATAAAATCCACCAAGGTTTCAATATCTACTTATAAAGAGTCAGGTGCAAAGAGACAACATTCTTGTCTTTGCCTGACCTGTAGTGGCGCAGTGCATAAAGCGACGACCTGGGAACACTGAGGTCACCAGTTCAAAACCCTGCACTGGTCTGGTCAAGGCACATATGGGAGTTGATGCTTCCAGCTCCTCTCCCCTTTCTCTCTTTCTCTCTCTCACTCTGTGTCTCCTCTCTAAAATGAATAAAATAAAAAAAAGAAAAATTAAAAAAAAATTTAAAAGAAGAAAAAGCAAACGCATTAAAAAAAAAAGATTCTTGTCTTTGCAGAGCTTAATCTAGAGGATAAAACTCTCATTAAATATATAAACAAGTAAATATATGTAGGAATATATAATTACAAATTGTGGTAAGTGGAAGGAAGTAAATGCAGAATCATGGTAGAGAATAATAGCATAAGAACTAATTTGTATGGAGTGGGGCAGGTAAAGAGAGAAAGAAGAAAGCCCTAAGGAGGTAACATTTAAACA
This sequence comes from Rhynchonycteris naso, assembly GCA_037038555.1. Classification (NCBI taxonomy): domain Eukaryota; kingdom Metazoa; phylum Chordata; class Mammalia; order Chiroptera; family Emballonuridae; genus Rhynchonycteris; species Rhynchonycteris naso. Next base: position 20,375,359 of record CM072996.1, read on the forward strand.
GACAGGTGCATTATTGGAGTTGGGTAAAAAGGCAGGGAGCAGCATCCCTCAGGTAAGAAAAAACCAAGGGCATTTAAGGCCAGTATGAATAGAACACATTTAGAGGCTTAAGAGAGGCCAATGAGATTGAAGCAATTAAGAAGTCTTTAAAGATTGTCTTCAGGAGACTAAATTTTATTTCAAGGGCAAATGGAAGCTACTTATGGACAACAAGCAGGAAAGTGATGTGATTAGCTTATATTTTAATAGAGTACTTTGGCTGCTGTGTAGCATAACTGGCCTTTATCTCTTTTTCCCTAATAATATTTCCTGCTCCAGTTCTTCTATGAGGCATTCACAGAAGAAAAAAAAAACAAACCAAAAAACAAAACAGAGGCACAGGCTAAAATCCTTTAATTTTGGCCAGAATCCAGAAAGACATTAGTTAAAACTTTAGGATTAGGAGAACCTTCTAACTTCTGGGTTATAAAATGGTTTGAAGGGCAAAACTGAGGTGTTCTACAAGAACTATCCTGGATTATAAGAGCTTCTATAGTCATATCCAACCCTTTGTAGGTGAGAGTTAAATTGACAGAATATCGTTAAGAGCATGAGTTTGGAATGAGATTGTATTAAGTCCTAGCTCTGCTAATTTCCTGGTGACATTTCCTATAAAAGTTTCATGGATCTTTAGTAGATACTATGTACAAGGGTGCTAATGGGACTGTGCCCAGATTTCAACAGCACTTGGGTAAATGACTCAAATTTGGTAGTTGCTCAATAAATTTAAAAAAAATGATGAAAGTAGACTAAGCTCCCTGCCGAACATGGTCAGCAAACTGTAAGACACACAGCAAATGCTCAGTAGATTTTTATTAAATTATACAACCTGTACTATACATGGAAACCTTCAACAGTGATATCAACAGACCCCACTTTTCATTCATACCTCCTCCAAATATTAGCAATAAATCTAGAATTTACGTGACTCCATTTTTTAATGCCCTGTTTTAGGTACAGTGGAGAACTCTAGACTGAATCAAAGACCTGGATTCTGGTCCATCCATGTCCATAACTTTGTATTCTTTTGGGCAAAACACCTATGTCAGAGTTTCTCAATCCCGGCATTATTGACCTTTGGGGCTGAATAATTCTTTGTTGTATGAGCTAGCCTCTACACTGTAGGATGTTTAAAAATATCCCTGGCTTTTACTCAGTAAATGCCAGTAGCACCATCCCAGTTGTGAGCACCAAAATTGTCTCCAGATATTGCAAAAAGTCCCCTGGGGGGAAAAATCACCCCACCTCATTGAGAACCACTTTTGATCTCTGAGTCTCATCCAAAACTCAAGGAAACATGTAGAAAATATCTGTCCTATTTTCCTTCAGGGCTGTTATATCATTCAAATAGTATAATGAATGGAAAGAAATGCTGACAGAAAAAAGATCCCATGACATATGTAAAATCGTTAAATACTCTGAGTAATTATTATCATCATTATGCTCTTTGAGTACTCAATAATAAGGCTGAAGGAAACAACTCATCTCTTGTTTACAGAATGCATTGTAAGGCATAGGTTAAGGCTGCATGTAATCTCTCTCTCTCTCTCTCTCTATATATATATATTTTTTTTTTAATTTTTAAATTCAGTGAGAGGAGGGTAGGCAGAGAGACAGACTCCTGCATGTGCCCCTATCAGGACCCACCTGGTAAGCCCTCTAGGAGGCACTGCTCTGCTGCTCAGCAACTAAACTCTTTCTAGTGCCTGATGTTGAGGCCATGGAGCCATCTCAGCGCCCACGGCTAATTTGCTCCAATCGAGCCACGGCTGCAGGAGGAGATGAGAGAGACAGAGAGAGAGATGTGGGAGGGGGGTAGAGAGAGAGAGAAGCAGGAGAGAGAGGGTGAGGGGGAGGGAAACAGATAGGCACTTCTCCTGGGTATTCAATATATATCTGTTTATTGAGTGAATCTAAGTCTGGATCCAGTAGTAACTTCATTTACTTCTGTGGCACATTCTCAGGTTTTTCTGTTGAGCTACAATAATGTAGTATGTTTCCAAACCTAACTGTACTTGAAAGGCCTGGATTAAACAAGAATGACTATTCACTGCACAGATGGAAAACTGAGGTACAGAAGGTTAACTGACTAGCCAATGCCACGTGGCAGTCAGTCTAGTGTCACTGTGCAATTACAATCCAGATTCTGACTTCAGTCAAGTCCAGTGCTCTATTACTTGTATCATGGTACTTTCATCCAATCATCTTGCATCCCTGTCTCTTAACATGAAATTAGCTACTTTGCATTTTGGGGGTGCCCCCCCCGAAAAAAAAACTGAGGTAAGGAAACAGTTGTAGTTCCGAGAGAGGCTTAGAAAGAAATGTAGATCTGTTTCTATTGGGAGGCACAAATGGATATTCCCGACATTTGGGGTCAGTCAACATCAAGTTATCTAAGTGCTCCCTGTCAAGTCTATGAAGTCCTTGCCCATTATGTTGTCTGGGAGGAGCTAAATCTAGTTGTTACCTACCCCACAGTAGTTGGTCTTGCAATGTTGTATACCACGTTAAAGCATACTCTGTGCTGAAACTGTTAACCTGCAGTCTTCTTGGCTGCTTCACCTTGATGTGGCTCTAAGTAAGTGAGAATGAACTTCCATATACCCGAGTGCGAGGACACACTTCAGGATTTTGTTTAAATTTACAAAAGCCTCCAATGCGATTCTGCTATTTATCTTCAGTGTCAGAAGCTGAACTTTTACAGAACGACTCATAAAAATCTATTTTAGTCCTCTAAAATACCAGCTCACTTCTGATTATTATGCCACTGTATCAACTTTCAAATGCTGAATGTTGTCACAAAATGTCATCACTCCCAACAATTGATTCAACAGTCTTCTGGAAAATTCTCAGGCAACATATGAGTTGAAGCCTACCGTAACCTTTACCATTACTAACTACTGTTTGAAAAAACGTAAAACTGGAAATCAGGAAATTTTGGTTCTATCCTGTTTTTCTCCAAAACACTGGGTAATTTAATCGTTATGGTTACAGCTTCCTTAGTGAAAAGAAAGAGTAATTCATCTTTGGGACCTACTTCAATTAGAAAAATTTAACTGTGTACAACATTGTTTCAATGAGAAACAAATGCGTACTTGTCTTTTCTAAACGCATTCTGAATATTAGTTGATATTATTTAAGACATTCTAACATTTCAGTGGCTTAACACTTACTTATCAAACACATTTGAGAGCACACTGTTCCTATCACTTTCTAAAAATTTCCAAATTACCAACCTTAAATAATTATCTCTACTAAGAGATACCTTCCAAAGCAGGAATAGCAAAAGCCCTCCTGGGTCTGGGACTCAGATTGCTGTCACCAGCTATGCCATTTCTGGAACTCAGAACAAGTTGCTAAAATTTTGTAGGGCTAATACATCCACATAAAACTAGGATAATAAAACCTCACATTTTGACTATGCATTATAAAAAAATATATAAAAATGACTGACACATTAATAGCATACACTGTAAATAATAAATGTTAATTACTTTCCTCCCAATTCAAGGGCTTCTCAAAGTGTGGTTCAATGATCAGCCCTGAATTGGAATCATCTGAGATGTCTGGCTACAGTAAAAGATATGGGCCCTACTCCAGACTACTGAATCTCTTCTCAGGTATGGGGCCTGAGAATCTAGATATTTATTAAGCTATGAGGGCAATTCTTATGCACTCAAAAGTGTGAAAAGCCCAATTCTGAATTATAAAGATGTATAACATAGATATATAGTATAAAGAAATTAAGAATTGGATGTTTAACAAGCACTTAAAAAGGGAAAGTAAAAACGTCAAGATTCAATCAGGATCTAAAACAAAACATTTATTTTGATATTCCAAAAGGGCACAAAGCAAGCTTAGTCTCACTTAAAGTTTACACATACCACCACCTAATAGTTAAAGAACCTTTTGGACTAATACTGAATTACCAATGGCTCATCTTCGGGATTTGAGAGTTTTTTTTTACCCACTGTGTGAATAAAATCTCTTGAGTTCCAGATGAAGGGGAAATTATATATTTTCTGGAGTGCTATTTTTCTAGATTAGTTGTAAAATATAGAAGCTGAACTACCAGAAAGATAAACCTCAAACAGGAAATGCACTGCTTTGTATGAGGAAATTGTTGGATGTTATTTCCCCACATGACTCATGAAACTAAGATTTGTTCAGTTTAGCACTCTAGGGTCTGTCCCTAACTGTCAATTCCTGCCTTTCTGAGATTGGGAGTTCAGGATGAGATCCTGAGAAGGTCACCAAAATCAAACAAACACGAGGAGGAAGCTGTGGACAGAAAAGATACTTCCCATTCCTTTTTTTTTTACAGAGACAGAGAGTCAGTCAGAGAGAGGGATAGATAGGGACAGACAGGAAAGGAGAGAGGTGAGAAGGATCAATCATTAGTTTTTCGTTGCTGTTGCGACACCTTAGTTGTTCATTGATTGCTTTCTCACACGTGCCTTGACCGCGGGCCTTCAGCAGACCGAGCAACCCCTTGCTGGAGCCAGCGACTTTGGGTCCAAGCTGGTGAGCTTTTGCTCAAGCCAGATGGGCCCGCGCTCAAGCTGGCGAGCTCGGGGTATCAAACCTGGGTCTTCCGCATCCCGGTCCGACGCTTTATCCACTGCGCCACCGCCTGGTCAGGCCTTCCCATTTCTTTTTTTTTTAATTTTTAAGGTTTTTTTTTTTTTTTTTTTTAATTCTGTTTAGAGAGGAGACGCAGAGTGAGAGAGAGAGAGAGAAAGGGGAGAGGAGCTGGAAGCATCAACTCCCATATGTGCCTTGACCAGACCAGTGCAGGGTTTTGAACTGGCAACCTCAGTGTGCCCAGGTCGATGCTTTATCCACTGAGCCACCACAGGTCAGGCCCCATTCCTTTTTTATGGTGACTCTCCTAATATACAGGAAGCTATATTCATTTTCTAACTGGTAAAACTGTGCCTGCTGGTTGTGGGCCCTTGAGCAAATTATTTAATACCTCTGTGCCTCAGTTCTAAAATCAGGATAATAAAAGTAGCCTGCCTCATAGGATTGTTCTAAGGATTATTATGAGTTCACTTAGGTGATATTATAGTGGTCAAGAGGGTATAAAAAAGTTAGTTCCCTCTAAAATAGGGGCTACAATAGTACCTACCACATGACAGTGTGCACCTAAACACTTAGCACAGGACCTAAGCACAGTAAACCCTTGATAAATATTCATTATTGTTCCTTTTAATCTACTGCTCTTTCTAAACTTGGCATAGGTAAAATCCCTCAAGTCCTTTGATTTGTCCTTCAGCTGTTATGCCATAGCTAACTTTCTTTCTAACCTCTGTTGTCCTCAATTTGGAAGTTCTGAGGGTGTGCCAGTGAATCCTATCCATCTAACTGCACAGGCGGGAACGTCCTTCACATATGTTGTATCAGGTGGTCAGCAATTTGCCTCCAATCTGCATCTATTTTCTTTGCAAAATTTCAGTTTCAGACTTCTTTCTCTCTCTTTTCTAATTATAAAAGATGTTTTTTTATGGGGGGGGGGGTGTTTCCCCATACAAAGCAATTCTCTAACACCAGCTGGGTGTCTACAATTCAATGCTATTCTGACACTATCTACCCCGAGATAGCATCAGATTCCAAAGGTGGAGGGCTTAGACAAAAATGGCCCCCACTTCAGATGGGATTCATAACCCCAGGCTGTTACCCTTGCTCCTGACCAACTGGCTACAAAATCAGAGGTTCCCATGACCCCCTCTCCTTGGGTTCTATTAATTTGCTAGAGTGACTCACAGAACTCAGGAAACCCACTTACTCATTAGATTACCAATTTACTACAATGGATATTAAAGTATACAAATCAACAGCCAGATGAAGGAAGAGATACATAGGGCGAGGGCCCAAACAAAGACGTAAGAGATACCTTTATTGTGCTCTTCCCGCGGAAATCCCAAGGATTTTGGGAGCTCTGTGCCAAAAATGCTATGAAGACCCTATCTTTTTATTATAAATCACAATATCATACTTTTCCCTATTTATATTTCTACAGTTGTTTCATTAGGGTTTTGCAAAGGAAAAGCGATGTGCTCAAATGCCAGCTTGAAAAGGAACCATGTTATTATATTGTTTTTGCCCATCTTATATTTTCTGCATTTTAGTTTCTTAAGAGCAGCTAAGAGGTAGTAATTTTATCCCTTAATTCCAAGCCATAACCTGGTACCATGTACCTGGTGGTATTTCTGAAATCATAATAAACTCTGAAACTCTTTACATGAGTAGTTTCTAGAAAGTTTATGGGCCTTTTACAAGTTGCCTAAATAACAGGTAGGAAAAAAAGCCTAATGAAGCATCTAGTTTGAGCTACTCAGCAGTAATTTTCTCTGGGAATCAGGCATTTATGAAAGCTTATATTTGGAAAGGAGGGATCTACCTGGGTGAGCTGCATGTTAATTAAGCCGTATAATTGTATAATCATAACCACAAGTAGGCCTGGTTATCTCCTATCCCACAGTTTATCAGAGCAATCCCACAGAGTCTATGAGTGTTTAAAGCAGGGGTCCCCAAACTACGCCCCCGCACGGGGGCCGCATCCAGCCCTCTGAGGCCATTTATCCGGCCCAGCCGCACTTCCGGAAGGGGCACCTCTTTCATTGGTGGTCAGTGAGAGGAGCACAGGATGCATCCGCACCCATAGTTCCCATTGAAATACTGGTCAGTTTGTTGATTTAAATTTACTTGTTCTTTGTTTTAATATTGTATTTGTTCCCGTTTTGTTTTTTTACTTTAAAATAAGATATGTGCAGTGTGCATAGGGATTTGTTCATAGTTTTTTTATAGTCCGGCCCTCCAACGGTCTGAGGGACAGTGAATTGGCCCCCTGTGTAAAAAGTCTGGGGACCCCTGCCACAGAGAGTCTACGAGTGCTTAAAGCATGGCCCACAGACAAGTTTCTTTATTCTAAAATAAAAAAAGTCAACACGAATTAAATATTCTCTTCTACATATTATACATTTTTAATCCAGAGTTTGGATTAATCTAATATACACTATGATCTTTATGACTTTATACACATAAAATGAGATTTATGGGAACAAAAAGATGTTTATTTTTAGTTGCATATTCCTAGGTTATTCCTACCAAGTATGTCTAGCTCCATAGCTATCACTAGTGTGGAGCTAAATAAACAAGGTTGCAAATTTGTAATGGGAGTCAGAAGAATATGCATGCAAACATTTACTTAAACACACACAGACACATACTCCTCTTCAAGATAATTTACTTGGCCCTTTTCCCCTTCTTGAATCATATTAAGTGTGCATAGGATGGGTGATTTGGAAGGTATGTCATGCATGCTGTACAGGGAAAAGGATACGTTACCTGAGTAGCAAAGTAGAGGTTAGGTCACTGTGAGATCAACCCAAACTCAGTTCAACAAGTATTTATTATGTTCCCTGTATCTCAGGGGCTATAGGGAATTTGGAGATGAAGAAGATAGAGACTTTGGATGAAACCTGCCATTTACAGAGCAAATTTCACAAATGGCTCAAGGCACATAGAGAGAAAATGAAGGGGGTAAGAAAGGGAGGGAAGGAAGATTAGCAGGTATGGTCAAAAAGATATGAGGGAATAATATTAATTCTGATCTGTTTGTGGTCCCTAGCTCCTCAAAAAGACAAGTGATTGTTATGGTATCACCTATTTCACAAAATTATCACACATTCCACAGTCATCAAAAACCCAGGGAAGCCAGTAAGAAACTCATGTAAATAGACATATTAGTTAGGCTCTCTTTGTTTATTTATCTTCCCATTTTCCTTCCCTATGTGGACTGTAATAACCCTTATCTTCCAAACCCTCTACACAGTAAGTGCTGGTAAAAGTAGTTGGGAGGCAGTACTTTTTTCATCCTGAGTTAGAAATTAGCTTCAGTAATATCACACCGAACAGAATAAGAAAAATCTATAGGATCACAATGGAGGTGATTTTGTCAACTTTGCAATTTAACATCATTTTGATGAGGTTGCCTATACTTTGCCTTTATTTAAGATGTAGTCTCTGAATAATGAGAAATTAAAATGAAGATGTTTTCAAGAAAATGATACCTTCTCAACTCTTTCACTGTTCATTAAAATCTCATAGACTATCAGAACTAGCATAGTCGTTAATTATCAGTCTGATGAACATACCCTTTGAGCCAGCAATTCCACTTCTAAATATCTACTTACACACATATGAAATGTTACATGAACAAAGCTATTTGTTGCAGGACTGTCTGTAAAAGCAGAAAATTGAAAACATAACCTAAATGTTTATTGATAGGGCACTAACAAAACATCATATGTCCATAAACAAGAATGACGCTCTTTATATACTGATATAGAATGATCTCCAAGGTATATTGCGAGATGAATAAAGCAGGTATACTACATGCTAGCATTTGTTAAAAAAAAAAAACAATTTAAAGGAAAAAGGTATACACATATTGTTTGTAAACACCCATACTACCTCTGGGGACAGGGCACAAGAAACTGGCAACATTGTGATTCCTAGGAAGGAAACTGGTCAGGTGTGAGTTATTTACTTCACTAAATATCCTTGTGTACCTTTTGAATTCTGCACCATGTGAATATAATCCCTATTTTTTAAAATTACATTTTTAAGTCCAACTCCTTTATTTTACAGATGGAGAAACTGAGGCCTATGTTATTGAATAATGATGTTATTATACTCTTTAGTCAACTGAGCCATAATGTTTGCTTTTCACATAAGGCTTTTGTAACACTAGGCTAACCACTTTCTCCATCCCTCCCATTTCTCCAGCAGGTTTGCTGGGAAGCAGCTAAGCAGGAGGGGTTTTTGAACTTTACATATCCTGTTTTAGTGGCAAATAACACTAAAAGCTCCTGTTTCTCTTGCCCACTCTCACCCTTCTGTACAAAGAAGATCAAGTGTACAATTCCATTTTCCTCAAAGGCTTTTGAAAAGCTCTTATTTGCCTTGTCCGAATAGGACAACTCAAATTTGATATGCCAAACAAACAAACTGTCTTTTAGTTATGCAATGATAGAAGGGCCTAAGTCCAAGGGGGAGTGGATCTCCCAGCTACTATACTCCACTTCTCTTGATACCTTTTGTTGTTGACTAAGCCACATACTGGAATAAAAGCAATCACGAGATGTACCCTTTCACATTCCTCTTACTGGATCCTTTGGTAATCTTGACACATGTCCAGTGTGTTAACCATGAGTACCTTATTATGATTTAGATCAAGTTTTCTGAGAGTTTTATAGACAGCATGTGATAAGTATGGAGAAAACACTGGATTAGGTATAAGAGACTCTGAGCTACAGATACAAGTTCACTGTTATTAGCCATGTGACATTAAATCAATTACCTAAACCCAACAAGTACTAGTTCCTTTATTGCAAAATGGATATAAAAATACCTACCCTGCCAATCTGCAGGTTTGTGAGGATCAAATAAAATGTCACAATATTAAGATATAGTAAGTATGAAATACTATCAATAATAGCTTACTCAGTCATTAGATGAGAAAATTAATCTCTGAAAGATGTCCAAGACACACATAGGGATCACTTTTAGGTCACATGTAAAGTGTACAGCCTCTTATAGTTTGACTTAAAGAATACTAGCTAGCTTGACCAGGCGGTGGCGCAGTGGATAGAGCGTCAAACTGGGATGCGGAAGACCCAGGTTCGAGACCCCAAGTTCGCCACTTGAGCGTGGGCCCATCTGGCTTGAGCAAAAGTTTGTCAGCTTGGACCCAAGGTCACTGGCTCCAGCAAGGGGTTGCTTGGTCTGCTGAAGGCCCGCGGGCAAGACATATGTGAGAAAGCAATCAATGAACAACTAAGGTGTCACAACGGCAACGAAAAACTAATGATTGATGCTTCTCATCTCTCTCCACTCCTGTCTGTCTGTCCCTATCTATCCCTCTCTCTGACTCTCTCTCTGTCCCTGTAAAAAAAAAAGAATATTAGCTAATCAGATATATATATATACTTTGACTCTTGAACAATGCAGGTGTTACAGGCACCAACCCCTGCACAGTAAAAAATCTGTGTATAACTTCTGACACCCCAAAAACTTTACAGTTGTTCCTCAGTATCTGCAGGGGATTGATTCCAGGAACCCTTGAGAATACCAAAATCCATGGACACTGATGTGACTTATATAAAATGGTGTAGAACAATGTATATAGTCAGCCATTCTCATCTGGAAAAAGACTTTTCCATCAGCGGTTGGTTGAATCCATGGATGCAAAGCTTGAGGATACAGAGGAATGACTGTATATTTATTGAAAATATCCACATATAAGTTGACTCATGCAGTTCAAACTCAAACCCATGTTATTCAAGGGTCAACCATATTGGCAAAGCACTGCTTTAACTGCCTTCTTCTTATGATCAAAGGCAGGCAAAGGTACCCCTTGATTAAACTTTTCTTAAGTAATACCGGATTTAAATAAACTAGATCACAGTATTGTTGGTTTGCCTGTAAAGAATACTGGGAATTAACTTGGTGTGAGGCAGAAACTAGAAAGCATTTTAATTCCGTTCCTTTTTTAATTCTCCCTCCCTTTATTTAATAAAGGATGATTTAATGAAAATGACAAAAGTTGTTTAATACCTCAGATAAAAGCTGCATGGTGTGGTATAAAGTACTGGGCTAGGAATCAAGACCTGGGCTTGGATCTGGCTCTTGGAGCTTATTATTTATGTGAGCCCGAGGAATTCAGTCTCCTCATTCATTCACTCAAATTTATTGTGTACATATTGAGTAAAAGTACTATGACTAACCCAATCCTCAAGCTCAGTCTGATGGAGGGATACATACAAATAATTAAAATACAATAGAAGATGTACAAAGGTATAGATTATGCACGGGTTGCCTGGGAGTTGATAAAAAGCCGCCAGGAAAGGTAGGAAAAAGGAACGGGGGTCTGAGGGTACATAGCAGCATTCCTTTGCCTTTCATTTCCTAAGTTGAATGACTATGTTCTAGGTGCTCTAAATTGCTTCAAAATTATTAAAACACTCAGCATGGTTAAATAATAATTCTATTATTTATTTAGGGAAAGACTCAGCCTGGCTAAAAAAGGTCCTCTAGTATTTCACTGGTTGCTAGAGTTTTGCTGTCTGAGTTCCCTCCAAACCATTCATGTTTACTTTTGCAAAGCAGGTTCCCATCTCATTATGCTGTATTGCACAATGTCCTCAGCCTACAAAAGCAGGTTGTACATAAAAGTCTAGGGCCTTTGTGCAAAGGAAAAGAGGTAGGGCGGACCCTTCTCAACCCTTTCCTTCTCTGCAGGGCTTTGTATTCCTAAGGATGGGCCCCTCCTCTGCTTGGGGATGTTACCTAAATTATGAAATATTACTCAAAGCAATGGAACTTCAAAAGCATTTCCTTCCCAGTCCCTTCTATAAGATTTCTTTTGGCATAAACTGCTCATTTTAATGTATTAAGTATCAGATTCTTGATGATTTCTCATACTTAAGTCAGAAAATACAGAAAACTTTTGATTTTTAAAAGGGGTTTAATATGCTAAAAGCTACATGTGGGAATGGAGGCATCAGCAACCGGCCCTCTTGCCTCCCTTCCTTTTCCCCAAACATGCCTGGCTTGCCAATTTTAAATGGCAGAGATATCTTGGTGCCACCTGGTCACTGACTTATCTGACATCTTCCACTAGTTGAAGTCATCTTGTCACTGTAAACACTTGCTTTTCCAGTGATAATTATATCATATTTTTCTCTTTTGTAGCGGTTCTGGTGAGGAAGGTACAAAGAAGAATCAACAGCAGTCAAATTGGAACAAAATGACTTAAGGATCAGAGAATTTTAAGAGTATGGTATAAATTGTTACCTTGAGAGCAGTCATTTAATTTTATTCACATTCAGTTAAGAACCTTTATTTTTCTTAATTCAAAATTGATCCAAACAAAAAACTGGATTGAGGTTTTTAACAGATGAATACCAGGGTCCCAAGTAGTGTTTACCATGCCAGATCTCATTCCATCTTCACAACTCCACATTCTAAGGACTATTAGAAAAATGAAGTAGCTACTCACATGAGTGTGGAAACTTTTACTTTTTACTTTATAAAACTCCTAAACTACTTGAATTTTTTTTTTACATTACTGTGCCATTTAGAATAAAAATAAAATCCATTTCCTATGCAGGTAAGTACAAACTTGTCACCTTGGCCTTCAAGGTATTGATAAATATGGCCCTGATCTCCGTTTCAATTTTAATTCACTACTTCCCTATGCATACTGTTTTCTTATGCTCTTAGCACACTAACCCACAGAACCCTTTTAACAAACTTTACTGATAACACACTAGCAAGGCTGTTTTTCCAATTCAAGGGAGCAACACTTTTCTGGTCTCCCTCCCAGTGAAGTTGTGTGCTAATAAAAGGCTATTAGTTGTATTCATTTCCAAACCAATGTATGCCAGCATGCTAATTATTGTAAATATATAATTTAGTAAAGTATTGTGTAAAAACAACAAAGTATAAATGAGAAGAGAAAAATAACAGCAGCCGCTAAAATTAACTGGGCACTTACTATCTGCCAATCCTATTCTAAGTGCTTGAAAACCAAGTTGAAAGCTTGGGAAGACTAGATAAAGATGATAGATACACACAACCATTCAACTCTACCTTGCATGTGAAAGTAACCCTAGATAATATATAAAGAAATTAGCCTCACTGTATTTCATTAAAACTTTATTTATAGAAACAGGCAGCAGCTAACCAAAAATTCTCCCTCATGCTGCAGTTTGTAGATCCCTGAGACTTACTCCCCAAGAAAAGACATGTTAAAAGAATGGCAAAAACGTGTTGATGTTTTAAGTTAAAAAGTATGTTTAAGGTCTGTGTGTAAATAGCATCTGTATGATTCCCTGCTTTAACTTACTTTTTCAGTTACCTAGCTATTGACCCCAACTGTATCACATAAGAGGGCAATTCTTATAAGAATTTTCAGCCTTCTTTTCTGCATTTTTCCTTTTGCTAAAGACCCCTCAATCTGGGAAGCCTTACTTTCTCACTTTCACATGGAATCCCATTCACCTCAAAGCCCACTATCTAACTCCACAACCTCTTCCAAACTAGATATGATTTCTACCTTTGAAATTCTGCAATAATTAGTTTTTACTTATGGGACTTACTTTGCTATTTCATCTATTATGTTTAATTGTATACTTCAATCATCCTCACTACTCAACTATTAATGACTAACTCACTTTTCCATCTTTTGTAACACCCAGCACAGTGCTTTACACATAGCAGGTTTTCAGATATTTCCTGAATTGTGTTCTAACATTCTGTTTTCACTGACTGACTACAAAGAACATGATACGATCCCCCCCAAACCTACATTCAATTCATATCTCTATCACCACACCTATGATCTAACTTAGTAAATTATTAATTTTAAAATGCATTCACCAGCACAGATTAGTATGGGTATACCTATATATAAAAATTGTCATCTCATTAGCAAAATTACTGATTTTGAAAGGAACTGTTAAATCTTCTGCTTCCTGGTTAATATTTGGGGGGGGGGGAGGTGTCAATACATTTAATAAGTACATCTAAAAGCTGTGTGTAAACAAATATGCTTAATTCAGGGTTGAGCCTTACTTTCCGCATCCTCAGCAATTTTTTTTAATTTTATTTATTCATTTTAGAGGAGAGAGAGAGAGAGAGAGAGAGAGAGAGAGAGAGAAGGGGGGAGGAGCAGGAAGCGTCAACTCCGTTATGTGCCTCGACCAGGCAAGACCAGGGTTTCGAACCGGCGATCTCAGTGTTTCCAGGTAGACGCTTTATCCACTGCGCCACCACAGGTCAGGCGCAAGCAATTCTTAATAGATGTCTGGATCTAATCCACTCCTTCTACAAAGTGTTTAGGGAGCCTGGTCCATGCTCAGAGTGAGTTAGAAGGGCTTGGGATAGGAATTCAGGTTTCCTGGTTCCTAGTCCAATATTCTAATTCAGGAAGACAGTGGCTTTGTAGATGTAGCAATTCTGCAGTTCAAAGACTAAGGAAGCTTCACCACTATCTTCCACTTCCTTATACCATCGATCAGACTAGCAACTGTGTTCCCACGATAGTGATCTGGGCAGGCATATTTGTGGTGTTCCAATCACCAAAAAGACTGATCCAGATTTTAGGATTCCTGCCTATCTAAAAAAAGGTTACTTAAACATTCTAGATAAAAACTGCCCCACTCAAGAATGCAAGATACATGCTCAAATGATTGTTTAGTGTTTTTTAAAAGCACTACTCCTATGTTTGGTGCTAAAATGCCAATGACCAGTAAGTACTGGGAGAAGGGTTAATTCTTTTTATTTCCTGAGAAGTAACGAGGTTCACATTCTAAACAGAGCTACTATAAAGGGCTCCTGTTCTAGTACTTAGATTCCAGTTGCATCACTGCTTTAACACAATCAGCCTTCACTGCTCTAAACATTTTAATCTGTAAAATAAACACAGGAAGCAGACAACAGCCCTATATGTCAGTCCAAGAGAGAAATATGTTACTAACAAAAATAAGAGTGACATATCATATTTCTGGTTGCCTCCTTTCCCTCTTTCTCTTCCTTGAGAGCTTTAAACAACAGTCAAATCAACTTCAATTAACAAAAGAGACTAAGCGATCCAGACAGCTCACAGCTAGTACAGCATTTTTATCTTTCTGGAAGCTACGTATAGCAAAGGCAAGAGCCATTGCTGGGCTCTCCGGGTCACATGGGAAAATAAATCCTAAGAGAAATAAGGGAACAAAGGTGTATTCCATCATTTAACCTAACAAAGAATAAGAACCTACAGGGACAAGAAGGCATAGTGTTCATGGCACAGAAGACACCAAAATGAATAAAACAATCCAGGTCCTTGAGGAGCTTCCGATTCAAAAGTACACAAATTATAATAAAAAGCATAGCAAGGGAGGTGTCAAGAGGTCCGAAGTTCTCTGGGAGGATCCCGATCACTTCAATTCTGTGCTGACTGACACAGGAAAACATTCAGGTAAAGGGACACCTCCTGTACTGACCTGACTGAGAGAAACCTGGTGTGAAAGAATCCCGGTGAGATCTGTGGAAACGGACGTTACAGGGGGACATTATCTCCTTATCCCCGCCAGGCCTCTCTGGAAATGGGAACTGGAGACAAAGTCAGCAACAACTGATGTAGATCTAGTTCTGAGGCGGGAAGACTTAGCAAAACCCAGGCCAAGGTTGGGGCTGGGGATTTTCAGCTCCTAAAGTCTCCTCCTTTCCATCACCCAGCCCCCGTGTATCCCAGCTCTCCGGCCCGTCACCTGCATAAGTGGGCTCTAGAGAGGGTACTTTTCTTCATGTGTAGCCAGAGCCTAGCACTAACCACCACTCCGGGAGCGCACGTCGTGCTGCAGGTCTGATGAGGTCCTTGCATCAGCTCACTACGTCCTGAATCAAAAGACCAGGGACCCAACCCTGGTAACGTCTGCCCTTTACTCCGCGTGACCTGACACTAGTCATTCCTTCTTTCTCACCTGTAAATTCTGGGGTTATGAGGAGAATGGGATTGAATTCGATGGCCTCTGAGATCTGAAGCTTCTTGACCGGCCAGCACACAAAAGCAGTGGACAAACAGCGCGTTGAATAGTGAGGTCGGCCACAGAGGACAAGCGGTAGGGGCATCAGGCACGTTTTAGAGATGGGGAAACTGAGGCACCGAACATCTTGCCTCAAGGTCACTCCATTTCTGTCACTGTTGGGATCGGGCCGAAAGCTCAGATGTCCAGACTGCCAATTCCGGGCCCTTTCTCCTTTCGCCAAGCTCAGAAGAGTGGCATGCAGAGTCCTTGTCCCGGAAGGGAAAGGGCTGTGCTCGTGCCAGGGCTGAGAGAGGGGCGAAGGAGGCCTTACCTTCCCAGATCGAGTCCCGCCACCGGCGCCTCCCTTTCAGAACCTTAACCCGTCACACCCTCACGACTCTTCAGAAGCCCCCACCACTTCTGACCGGCTCGACGTGTACACGACCGCCGCAGAGGCCGCCGATTCCCGCCCCTGCCCCGCCCCTGCCCCGCCCCCTGCCTCATTGGCCAATCCCTGCTCAGAGTTTTCGAGCTCCCGCGGATTTCACCGCCTCTGAGGGCTAAAGGAGCCTTACGTCACACGGCGCTCGCGCCCCGAGGTCCTCCCATTTGCTTTGCCCCGCCTCCTCAGAGCCTAGTGTCCCCTCTCCTCAGAGTAACCGTGCGAGAGTTCGTCCTGCCGGAAAGTAGCACTACGCTGCGGCATTTCACGACGTGGGCGACTATAGGCCCTGGAAGCGCTCCGACTTCCCGGCGGCTGCCTTGGCGAGAGCCAGCACGATGTTCGGTGTCGGCGACGAAGACGACATCGACTTCCTCTTGCCTATCGGCGGGTGAGTAACTGTGAAGCGTGGTACAGAGGGCGTGGTGATGGAGCCGGGCAAATGGAGGGGTTGCTTTTTTATCAGAACTCTACCGAACTTACGGGTCCAAACATTCCCGTGCTTTACATACAGGTTTTAGAATCCTGGCAGGGCTCGAAACTGCTGAGTCTGTCCACCTGCATTCTGGACCTGGCATCTCCCCTGGCACGCAGGTGCTTTTTGGGTCACAGTTTCTTCTGTAAAATGGGGGTGATTGCTAATGAGAATATAGGCTTCAGAGTTTTTATAGGAGCAGCCTGCGGCCAGTATAAGACTTCTGTTCTCGGTGGACAAAGCGGTGACACTTAAGAATGAGCACTAGTGAAACCGCTCTGGTATCCTTCAAGGCCCATCCTTCAAGCAACACCTTTTTGATGCTTTGTCTTTTTCCACAGACCCACAGGAAAAAAAAAAATGCTTTCTCTTCCTTATTCCCACAGCTGGGTGTGATTACTTCTCTCCTTGCACACCAAACCTACATTATATGTTCTGACAGAACAGGAACCTCTTGTTATCTCTGACTGGTGCTTAGCACAGTACCCGGCATATAGTTGAATGCTCAGGAGGTGCCAGTTGAATGAATAATAGTTGTGAAATTGCACTCTAAAGCTTAAAGTCAATCCAAGAGACTGGTGGCTATCCCCGCCCCTAGTTATTATATGGACTAACTAGCCTGGGGTACAGTTCTTCCAGCGGCAGCTCTTTGTCTCTTCTAGTAATTAGTTTAGCCATTTCCCCTGTGTTGTGCCTGTGGATAGTGTGACCCCCTTCACACTGTGAGCTGCCAAGTTCTGATCCTTGCAGAGCTTTTCTCTGAACATCTGTTTAGCAAATTTAAGAATGTATTGAATGACCCTGACTAGGCGGTGGCGCAGTGGATGGAGGGTCGGACTGGGATGCAGAAGACCCAGGTTCGAGACCCCGAGCTCGCCAGCTTGAGCGCGGGCCCATCTGACTTGAGCAAAAAGCTCACCAGCTTGGACCCAAGGTCGCTGGCTCCAGCAAGGGATTGCTCGGTCTCCTGAAGGCCCGTGGTCAAGGCACATGTGAGAGAGCAATCAATGAACAACTATGGTGTCGCAATGGCAACGAGAAACTAATGATTGATGCTGCTTACCTCTCTCCATTCCTGTCTGTCTGTCCCTATCTCTCTCTCTCTCTGACTCACTCTCTATCACTGGAAAAAAAAAAAGAATGTATTGAATGATGCTGAATACACTAACATATACCGGACCCTTCATTCTACTAAATGCTAAGAGATTGCAATGATGATTAAGCTGCTATGCCTGCACTCAGGTTGCTGCCAGTCCTGGTGGAGATTCAATACATAGAATGACACCGGCTTTCTTTTGACTTACACTGTGACTAGCTCTGTATTACGTATCCTTAAGTCCTCTTTTCAGCCTCACCCACCCCCACTTTAGGTGGCCTTTGTCCACTTAGTTCCACTTCGGTTTTTTTCAGTTGCTCAGTTATTTTAGAGTTAAGCTGTGCTTTGGTTCATTTTTTTCCCTGTTCCACCCAAAACATTCACTAAAATGTCCACACAATTCAGCCTGCTGCTGTTTGGCTATGTATTAAGCCTTTTGAGTTAATGTTTTTTTATACAAACCCTGTTTTGTATATGGTTGTCCCTTGGGAAATTTTATAAGATATACTTTAAATTCACATTATTCGCTAGGTTGAAAATATTTGGGAAGTCTGTAAGTGAATATTAGGGCTTTTGTTTTTTAAAGATTTTATTTATTCATTTTTGAGAGTGGGGAGAGAGAGAGAAAAGGAGAAGGAGGGAGGAGCAGGAAGCATCAATTCCCATATGTGCCTTGACCAGGCAGGCCCCGGGGTTTCCAACCAGCGACCTCAATGTTCCAGTTGGATGCTTTATCTGCTGCGCCACCACAGGTCAGGCTGGGGCATTCCACTTTCATGCAGCAAGCAGTGGACTGCTGACTGAAAATTACAGCATGAGAAATGGCAGTCATGTGCTCTTTTCCAGATTCCTGGCTTGAGATAAGTTTCCTGGTGGCTCAGCTATGCTGCTTTCCTGAACAGGCTCATAGGAGCTGAAATGTTTTCGTTCCAGGCATGTGACTGTGCTCTTAAACAAAGACAACAGCTAATTGAATGATAAAAGTAGATACTTTATTTTTTCTTCTTCTTTTTTTTTTTTATTCAGTGAGAGGAGGGAAGGTAGAGAGACAGACTCCCACATTTGCCCCAACTGAGATCCACCTGGCAAGCCCACTAGGGGGCGATGCTTGCAATCGAGCTGTTTTTAGCACTTGAGGTGGAGGCCTTGAAGCCATCTTCAGTGTCCAGGGCCAACTTGCTCCAGTCAAGCCATGGCTGCAGGAGGAAAAGAGAGAGAGAGAAGTGAGAACGGAAGGGGTAGAGAAGCAGATGGGTGCTTTTCATGTGTGCCCTGACTGAGAATTGAACCCAGGACATCCACACACCGGGCTGACGCTCTACCACTGAGCCAACCGGCCAGGGCCGACACATTATTTTTGATTCCAGTAATAACCAGAAAAACCAAATCAGACTTAAGATTGAGCATATGGAAAGTTTCACCAACATTCTCTGATTCAGCTATTCCCTCTTTGATTTCCCTAAGGAAGTAGAATATATGACAGTAAGTGCTTCATCTGCTTTTTACTTCTTCTTTTATGAGTGTAATTTACTGTTAAGTATATGTGCTTATTAATCCTAAGTATCTTGACTTAAGTGTATGACTTACTTGATTCCATTTATGATATTCAAGCCTAATAAAAAAAGGAATATTAGTGCCTAAGATGGCTATCTAAATGATGAATAATCTGTGTTCCAAGTTTCCAGGCCTCTGATAGTCCATGGTTAACCTAGAAGTAGTAATCAGGAAGTTGGCTTTTTTTTGGTCATTGCCCTTTCCCCACCATTGTGACTTTGCAATGAAGAAATATGTAAATGCCTGCCTGCTAAGTGTATGGTACTTGGCTTTAGCTTCTAAGAAACTTCCAGTTTAGTAGTAACGTAAAACCAATCCAGTATTAATAATCACAAAACATTTTTAAGGGGTCAGTTATGTATATAGCTGTGTTTTAGATCATATAAAAAGTATATGAAGACAAATCTGATTCGCATGGTATTGATAAATCACTGGTATAAAGGTAGAAAAAGATAAATCTGGAACTGGTGATCAAAAAGTATCTTTAAGTTCTGTAAAAGACACAGAAAAGTTTAGATTCTAATGTGGATTCTGCTCCTAGTTAGGAGTGTGACTTTGGACAAGTCACTTCTCATCCTTGGCTCTCCATACGCCAGTCTGTTAAATAATGGGGTTTTTCCTAGATGATCTTTGAGACCTTTCCCAGTTCTTGTTAATATCAGTTTATAGTTGCAGGTCAGTGTGTGCATCAGTTGAGTATGCTTTCTTCTCTACAGGGGTGTCTGAGTTGAATCAACATTTTAAAGAAATAGGACATGTGCGCATGTATATGAAACATAAACCAGTGGTGGTGCGGTGGATAAAGCGTTGGACCCAGAATGCTGAGGTCTCTCATTGGAAACCCCGAGGTCGCCGGCTCTGAGCAAGAGCTCATCAGCTTGAGTGAAGGGTTGCTGCTTTGAGCCAGTGGTATGCTGGCTTGGCTTGAACCGAGGTCCAATCCCAGTCAAGGCACATAGGAGAACCAGTCAACACACAACTAATATGAAAGCAACTACAAGTTGGTGCTTCTTACTCTCTTCCCTCTCACTCTCTTCCTGTCTCCTTTTCTCTCAAAAAAGAAAAGAACAAAAACAAAATACATATATGTTGTACTTAATGCCAGGCACTGTATGTGTTTCTAAGTAATATGTATATATAATTGTATACCTCTCACAAAAATTAGGGGATATTTCAAAAATGAATATGAAGCAATAAAATACCGCCTAATTTTTGTGAGCAGTAAATTTACTTCTTCCTATTGCTCTATGAGGTAGGTTTTACTATTATACCCATTAATTAAGGATCAGAGAGGTATGTTACCCAAGGTCATGCAACTAAAAAGTAAAAAAGCTGGGATTTGAAATCAGGCAGATTGCCACCAGACTGCCCATGTACCATAATCATTATTGTAGAAGGAAATGCTTAATGCCACAGTCCATTAGAGAAGTACTTTAACAACAAAAATACCCTTTTATATAAACTATTGATGTAGCATAAATACATATGCTTCTTTTTTTTTTTGAAGATTTTTTATTTATTGTTTTTACCAGGGGATGGGAGAAGTGAGAAGCATCAACTCATAGTTGATTCACTTTAGTTTTCCACTGATTGATTGCTTGTCACATTTGCTTGACTGGGCAAGCCCAGGGTTTCGAGCTGACGACCTCAGCATTCCAGGTTGATGTTCTATCCACTGCGTCACCACAGAAGTACACAGGTCAGGCCATGTACTTCTGTTTTTGATGAGAAAGAAAAGGAGTATAAAACTTTTTTTTTTTTTTACAGGGACAGAGAGAGAGTCAGAGAGAGGGATAGATAGGGACAGACAGACAGGAACAGAGAGAGATGAGAAGCATCAATCATTAGTTTTTCATTGCTGTTGCGACACCTTAGTTGTTCATTGATAGCTTTCTCACATGTGCCTTGACCGCAGGCCTTCAGCAGGCTGAGCCACCCCTTGCTGGAGCCAGCAACCTTGGGTCCAAGCTGGCGAGCTTTTGCTCAAGCCAGATGGGCCTGCGCTCAAGCTGGCAAGCTCGGGGTCTCGAACCTGGGTCTTCCGCATCCCAGTCCGACGCTCTATCCACTGCGTCACTGCCTGGTCAGGCAAGGAGTGTAAAGCTAAGGTGAATTAAAGACTTTGGCAACTAAGTGCTTTAGCTAACATTTATTTATTTTGAAAATGTAATTAATTGCCCTGGATGGATAGCTTGGTTACTTAGAGCGCCAGAAGCACCAAGGTTGCCAGTCCAATTCCTGATCAGGGCACATACAGGAACAGATTGATGACATTGCTGACTCTCTCATCTCCTCCCTCTCTCTCTAAAATCAATGAAAAATATGTAGTTAATACTGTAATGACTTTTCCTGTGAATTATAAACATAGAGATTCAAGTCCAAAATTATCAAGCGTATTCTTGCTAATGTATACATTTGAGACTACTTTAGAAGCAGAAAAATGTGGCCTGGGCCATTTGATTCAGTGGTAGAGCATGGGCCTGGCATGTGGAAGTCCTGGGTTTGATTTTCAATCAGGGCACACAGGAGAATTGACCATCTGCTTCTTCACCCTTTCCCCTTTTCTCTCTCTCCCTCTCCCACAGCCATGGTTCATTCGAGCAAGTTGGCCCTGGGTGCTGAGGATGATACTATGACCTTGCCTCAGATGCTAAAATAGCTTGGTTGCTGAGCTACAAAGCAGCAGCCCCAGATAGGCAGAGCATCGCTCTCTAGTGAGCTTGCTGGATGGATCCCGATCTGGGCGCATGCAAGAGTCTGTCTCTCTGCCTCCTCTCCTCTCTCTCAAAAAAAAAAAGAGTAAAAAAAATACAACTATTTATAAGATGCTTATGTGTAGAATTTATTTTAAAATATTAGTAGAAAATAGAATTAATCTGAAAGATAGTTGGGTTGATATGGCTTTTGGATTGATTTTATAGTCAGTCATTAACTGGCTGGCCTTTTGAGCCTCTGGAAATATTGTTTATCTATGACACTTGTTTTTTCCCATGAAAATACCCATACCTGCAAAATTAAAATGGTAAATCTAGTAGTTTACTGAAGCTGACAAGAACATTACTTTCTTATCACCTATCTGTATACTTACTATTACATTGTAAGTAGGATCTGAACTTTGAAATTTTTTCACTATGTTAAAGGCATTGCCCAGCTCTCACAGAATCTTATTCTTTCAGGGAATCTGCCCATATTGCCCTGGCTAAAAGGAGAAATCTTCTAAATTTTATTAGCATTTGTTAATGTCTTATTTAGGCTAGCACTGCCCTCATTTAAATTTTTTAGTCCTTTTAAGTAGGCATTGTTGGCCCCATTTACAGGAAACTGAAAGAAACTACTACAAGGTAGTAGTTTCAAATCATATTACATTTATTTTGCAAATTGCTGTTACATATTATTCATTAAATTATTGGGGGGAAAGGCCAAAAAAGTTGTGGGAAGTTTTAATATTTACTTCACCTAAACTATGGATACCTTTGCAGAAGAGGACCTTAGAGCGAGACTAGACTTTTTTGTTAATGAGCCTATTACATACCAGACCATAGGCAAATATACAGTCAAGTGGTGATTAAAATAAATAATCAGTTACCATGTTATATGATAAATGATTGAATAACTTTTATTAATCATTGTGGAGTATAACTTCATATAATAACTACCTGTTATATGTCTTATAGTTTGTAATTACTTATTATATAATATCTAATTTCCCTGTTAAGAGTGTATAAGCTCCTTGAAAACAGAACCCAGTTTTTCTTACCAGTGTATTCCCAGCATTCAACACAGTGTCTGACACATATTGTGTGAATGAAGTATAGAGTTCTAGAAGAGCTCCTAGGAAGATTAAATAACCTTGACTTTGGGAGTAGGGGAAAGAGGAACAGAAAGAACATTTCAGACAGAAGAAACAGCATGTCCAAAGGCTGGAGATTAGAAAGATCTTGCCTTATTTAAGAAACTAAACGTTCCTCAGGGTGGCTATCGCACACAGTTGGAGAGGAGAAATGGCCAGATAGGAAGCTGGGAAAATAAGAAGAGGTTAGGTCTTAAAGGGCCTCGTAAAACTGTCTTGTGGGGTTTGGATTTTTGGTATTATTGAGGTGTCCGTGAAGGTTTTCAGGAGGAAGGAGACTTTTGGTCAGTATTTTTTTTGAAAGATTACTGTGGGTGCAGTGGGGAAGATGGATAAGAAGCAGGCAACCCCAAGGCAGGGAGATGAGTCAGGAGGTTGTTGTAATAACTCTAGTTAGGTAGTTGTGATGGTGGCCTGTAATTGGGAAGTGGCAGTGAGGATGGGGAGAAGTGAATGGGTTTGAGGAACATTTAACAAGTAAAATTAAGTGGACTCAGGAATTGGTTATGAACACCAAGGGAAAAAAGTCAAGGATGATCCCAGATTTCATTTCCACTGTGGATGTTAGCAGAGATGAGTAGTAGTGTGTATTCCCTTTGTTGGAAACTGATGAAGAAAGGTTGCAGGTAAGCTCTCTGTCCCGCGTGGACACCTCAAAAACTGCCCACACTGAAGAGGTACTGTCCAGTGTTTCAGCGAGGAGGAAGAGCTGCTTTTTACTTCTTTCACCTTGATGGGTTAGATGTATGGTTAAATAGCAGATTTGTTCCAACTATGTAAAAATAGTAGACCTGAAAATGTTATCCTTAGGAAGTCCTGCTTACAAGGTTGGCACTTGGCTGACATCTGGGAACTTCATTGGTAAATAGTTGCCCACACTGATAAAAGCTTTCCGTAAGTGATAAGATTGGCTCACTTGTCTAAACTATTTGTACAAACAAAATGAATCATGAACTTTGCCTTCCTTCTAGAACTCTAAACTTTTGATAGGCTCTAGAGGCTTCCTACTTATCAACCCCCAGAGACTCAAAGCCTGGGGAATTAGTCTCATATGGGCTTCCCTGGTGGCACACAATTCACATGTGTTGTTACAGCTCGTTGCTGGAAGGCTTAAACATGTCTTGTGTCACTCCACTGGGAGAGGACTCTTGGAAGCTTGCTTCTGGTTTCCTCTGGACTTTGCCTCAGTGCACCTTTTCCCTTTGCTGATGTTGCTGTGT
Source organism: Rhynchonycteris naso (assembly GCA_037038555.1). Taxonomy (NCBI): domain Eukaryota; kingdom Metazoa; phylum Chordata; class Mammalia; order Chiroptera; family Emballonuridae; genus Rhynchonycteris; species Rhynchonycteris naso. The sequence goes on from CM072996.1 coordinate 20,399,616, forward strand.
ATCTTTTTGTTGTAGCAGAGCTTAGCCATGAGTACAGCCACATGCCGAGTCTAGGAGTCTTTCTAGCAAATCACTGAACCTGGAGGTGGTCTTTGGGACCCCAACACAAAATGCCATTCACCGCGAGAGGAAGCACAAGAGAAAGACCAGGTTGTGCCGGGGCAGTGGAGATGAGAAGATAGGAGTTCTGGTTTGGACATGTTGCATTTGTGTTGCCTGTGGAGTATCTGTGTTGTCTGGCACTCAGGAGCAAATTCTGGGCTGAGGATACAGATTTGAGCCTCATCAGCATTTGGGTAGCACTTGATACCAAGTAGATGGCAAGGGGGTGAGAGTATAGTCTTGGGGGCGTGCACATTTATAGATTGAGCAAAGGAGGAACCGTCTAAGAAGTTAAATGAGGATTCAGAGAGACATAAAGACAAGAAAGGGATCCCTTGAGCATTTCTCAATGTCTTTTTTGGGCCAGTTCCTTTTCCCAACCCACAGGTGTCCCACAGAAGTCAAGGGAAGATTTTATGTGAAGAACAAAGTAGTTGATAGTGTAAAAAGGCAGCACGAAGGCCAAATTAGGTAAGGACCTGGTAACTTACGTTTTGTGACAAAGAGGTTGTTGGTGACTAGCAAGAGCAGTTTTAATGGATTGGTTAAGACACATGGCTCGTTGGAAGGGATGATACAAAAATGGTTTTGCCTGTTAGATGAAATTATAGATAGGAAATGTTTGATGGAGTAACTTCGTAGTACAGTTTTATTTTAATTTAATAAACTAGTAAAAAGCAGGATACTGTGACTTGCTATACGCAAGAATTTACAGTGTGAAGAGACTAGATAGAGCATCTGGACCAGTCACCTCAATTTACAGATGCAGGAACTGAGGTCTAGAGAGAAGAAATGCTTTGATTAAAGACTTATGGGTGGGTAAGGTCAGTTGATGCAGTTGCAATCAGAAATACAATCTTGATTTCAAAGATCTTAGATTCCACTTCTGGTATTGAATGGTGGGATATATAGTCAAGGAGGTATTCATTCAAGGTTGGAGGTGAGCAGCATTTGTAATGAATGATACCAGGTTTGAGGTATGTCGAATGAAATGTTATTTTCATTTTCTACTGACAGTGCCAGATTGGCCTCTCTCTTTGGACGGGATGAGGTAGCTGCCGGCCATGGAAATGAATTCTTCCAGTACACAGCTCCAAAGCAGCCTAAGAAAGGCCAGGGAACAGCAGCAACAGGTAAGGTAAGAGGTTAGGATTGTACTCTACCAACTTAGTTGTAAGGATAAATAGTCTTCCAAAAGTGATATGCCAGGTTGTTCTTCCTTGGTCAGTCTGGCCAAGCTCACTACCAAAGGTGCATGTTTCTAAGAATATGAATTCTGGCAGTAAGAGAGTGCCCTTTGTTGGAAACTGATGAAGGAAAGATGCAGGTAAGTTCTTCTGCCCATGTGGACATCACTCTCAAAAACTGCGAAGGGCCACCTGAGGAGGTACTGTTCAGTGTTTTGGAGAGAATAAAGAGCTGCTTTTCACTTCTTTCACCTTGATGGGTTAGTGGTATGGTGACAGTGAATTTTTCCCAATTAGACAATGATGCTCAGTACTGTATCTGCATCCTTTGTCATGATAGACACAAAATAAAATTGAGTGAACATTTGTTGAATGAAGGGAGAGAAGGGGAACTAATATTTATAAAATGCCAGCTATGTGTCTGGTCAGGTGCTTTACATATTTAATTTTCACAATTCTATGAAATAGGTGAGACTACTACCACTTGATAGTCTCAGAGAGGTTTAAAGACTTGATCGGGGTCACAGAGCATTTAGTGACAGAGTTGAAATTTAAACCCTGATCTGATTCACTGCAAAGGTTTTCTTCTCCCTACACTTGGCTGTCTTTGTGTAAGAACCTGAAGAGAAGTGAGGCACTTACAAAAACAGCCCTGAGCTTCCAGCACCGAATGGCTGGTGAGGGACAGTAAATGAAATATTTGTTGAATGAAGATGAAAAGTATTACGTGCCTTTTACATGCTAGGCACAGTTCTGGCACTGAGAATGTTGTTAGTGTATTTAGAGTTGAATAATTGCAGTGTTTATCATATGACCCATAAAATCTAAGATATTTACTATTTGGCCTTTTACAGACAATACTCACTGACTTACCTGTCACTTTTGGCAGCTTTGCTGTGGATTGCTGGTCCTGTTCTCCAAGCCATGACCTAACCAGATTTCTAGTAGAAGGCTATGCCTTTACATTTCCTCTGGCATATCTCCATCAGCCGTGTGCTTCTGACTCAAAGTGGTTGCGTTGATGGATATAGATAAAAATAAACAACCTGAGGCCCCACCCATTGAAGTAACTTGATTTTTTAAAAATCAGGAAACAACTACGAGTTAATTATACTTTCAAAGAAGAATTATAGAGGTATTTGAACTTAAAAATTACTTATACAATCTTATGTAGGCATTTAAAAATAAAAAGTAAAGTAACAACATAGGAGACCCTTCTATTCAAGTGATATTTATATAAGAAGTCTGTGGAGAAGATGGCTGTAGCATAGTTCTTGAATCTTTTCAGATTTCAATATAGAAACTGAGCAACAAGATATAAAAAACAAACCTATGGATAATACAACAAAACCAATTGAAGAGATATCCTTATAAACCACCAAATCAATCAGGTGTGGACAAACCACTAACACCCACAAGGCTGCAGGAAGTATCAGTGTTTGCATGGGAGCCAACAGGCACAGTGGGAGAATATCTGAGTCTGAGAATGGGAGAACCCCAAAATAGCCAGTGGGTGTTCATGGATAATACAACAGGTCACGCTGAAACCGGAAGGGGTTTGCCACTAAAGTAGTGGGTGAGTATAAGGGGTTGCTGAATGGGACTGGAAGTACTAGAGCATTCTTGCTCCTATGAACTTGTAAAACTCACCCATGATGGTGACCTTCCAAGACAGGTCCCCACACTGAGAAGAACCTGCTGGGAGTGGAGTTAAAACGGAGGAGGATAGAGATAGTAGAAGTGAAGGAGAGAAGATCCAGATAAGAATAAAGATAGAAGTAGAGTCAGAAAGTCTCAGGAGGAAGCCGCCCTAGTTTTGAACTTTATACAAAAAACAGAAGAGGGAGCTCTATGAAGTTAGGAAAACCACCCTGAACCTTCTAAGAGTTCAGAAAAGCAAATCTCACATAAAAATGACAATAGAAAAGTCTCTAAGCCAAGCTCTATACAAGTTTCTAAGAGCAAAGAGAGCAAGGAGCAGAGCAGTGTCCCTACAGACAGTGAGAGCTCCTGCTGTGAGACTGTTTCTCACCAAACAGATCAAAGCTGCAGTCAGTCATTAACATTAAGGACATAGCATAAGGTATGAGATGAGAGCATAAATGAGAATTAGAAAATCTCAAGTAAGTGGCAGGACTTAGGTAAGAATTAGAGATATCAGAAAAATAATTTTAGAAATGAAGACTAAACTAGAAAAAGAGAATGAACAAACACAAGTTATGCCTCAAAAGAAATAGAAGGTTAACAGGAGGAAACTTTTAAAGTAAAGAAAAGGATTCAAAAGAAAGTGACGAATATTAGAGATAGCAAGGACCAGCAGCATACTGGGTGGGGGAATGGAAGGAAATACCTCTGAAAGCAGTGGAAAAGAACAGACACCAAAAACAAGAAAACTTTCCTCAAACAAGAAAATAAGATTTGCAACTACTGCCATTAAAAAAAGTTCTTGTGAGTTGGGAATTCAAGAATCTATACCAGGGGTCCCCAAACTACGGCCCGCGGGCCAAATTGCGGCCACCTGAGGCCATTTATCTGGCCCCCACCGCACTTCCGGAAGGGGCACCTCTTTCATTGGTGGTCAGTGTATGGAGCATTGTATGTGGCGGCCCTCCTACAGTCTGAGGGACAGTGAACTGGCCCCCTGTGTGAAAAGTTTGGGGACCCCTGATTTCTATACAATGTTGACTTCAGAGAGGAAGAAATGCAAAGCCAGTGGGAAGATCACATGATGGTGAGCATCTGACTCTCTTACCACTCTAGCAAGTCCTCAACCTTCCATTTCCAGGACATTAGGGAGGGAAATAAGGGGGTACAGGGAGAAGTTAAGCCCACCTGGAGCTGGATGCCAGGCTGACCTCGGGGAGACAGTAATTTTTCTCAGTGCTTTAGACTTGTCCTGATACCCTAACTCTGGCTTAGCAGTTTTTTTCCTGTCATACACTGCTTATCAGGAGAAGAGTTTTATTATACTATTCATATAGCTGGAAAGTGCTGATCGAATTAAAAACTAGTGGTAGGTTTTTACTAAATAGTAAGGAAAACATGAACACCAGACTAGGAAAATAAATAACATAAACGGACAATTTATTAAAATAAAACAAAGCAAATGGTTAATATAAATTGATAGAAAATGTTAAATTTCTGCTTCTCTGTAATCAATAAATGGAAATGAAAGCAACAATGAGATGGCACTCCTCTTTCCCTGCTGCCTCCCTCCCATTGGTAAAGATTTAAAAAGATAATTTCCTCTTACTGGCAGGGATGCAAAGCTAATGGACTCTTTCTGCTGGTGGGAGTGTTAACTGGTCTGGCATTTCTCAAGGGCATTTGGGCAGCATGTAACAAAACCTTAAATATTTTTATACTCCTTCACTCCACAGTTCTGTTTAAAATAATTAATTCTAAGAAGGTAGTTAGAGGTACACACTGAAATGTGCATTTTAAGTATTTATAAATAGAGAAAATTTGGAGACAGCCCAAAGAAATATCAAACAGTAGGAAATTGGATACATTTTGGTAGAGTCAGAATGTAGTATTTTATGTAGCCACTAAAAAACATTTCTAGGACTATTTGTCTTTGTTTTGAAGAATAAAAGGAAATGCCTATACTAAGTGAGAAAGGAGGTTGTCAAATGATGACATTAATTTTGTTTCAAAAAGATAAAGCTGCAGAAGGGCCCTGGCCAGGTGGTTCAGTGGTAGAGCATTGGCCTGGTGTGTGGAAGTGCTGGGTTTGATTCCTGGTCAGGGCACACAGGAGAAGCACCCATCTGCTTCTCCACCCTTCCCCCTCTCCTCCCTCTCTGTGTCTCTCTTGCCCTCCTGCAGCCAAGGCTCCATTGAAGCAAAGTTGGCCCGGGCACTGAGGATGGCTCCATGGCCTCTGCCTCAGGCTCTAGAATGGCTCCAGCCTCAACTGAGCAACACCCCAGATGGGCAGAGCATCAGCCCCCGGTGGGCATGCCGGGTAGATCCCAGTCTGGCTCATGTTAGAGTCTGTCTGACTGCCTCCCCACTTCTAACTTCAGAAAAAAAAAAAAAAAGATAAAGCTGCAGAGTTTATCTGTGTAAAAAAGGATTAGGAATAAATGCAACACATTATTAATGTTTATTTTTGGGTGGTAAGATTATAGGTCATTTTTATTTGTGTGTTTCTGTATTTGCTAAATTCTCTACAGTGTACATGTACTCTACAGTCTGAAAAAATGCATTAGTATAAAATTAAAAAACAAAATTCAACTGAGTAAATTTTAAAAGATCTCACTGGCTTTATTTATTCAATAGTTCTTGAATCAGGCAGCATCTAATCTAGCAGATGGGAATGAGCTCCAAGGAGCTGTAAATAATGAAAGACATTTTTTCCTTTTTTTTTTTTAGGTGAGAGGAGGGGAGATAGTGAGGCAGACTTACATATGCACCCCAACCAGGATCTACCTGGCAATCCCATCTTGGACTGATGCTTGAGTACCAAGCTATTTTTAGGACCTGAGGTTGATACACTCCAACAGAGCTATCCTCAGAGCCCGGGGGGGCATGATCGAAAAAATTGAGCCACTGGCTGTGGGAGGGGAAGAGGGAGAAAAGAAGGATTTGGGGAGAGGAGAAGCAGATGGTTGCTTCTCCTGTGTGCCCTGACTGGGGATTGAACTTGGGATGTCCATATGCCAGGCTGACGCTCTATCCACTGAACCACCGGCCAGGGCCTAAATACTTTTTTTATAAGCAGAAGGGAGCAGAAACAAAGAAGTTATATTAGGCAGAAAGACAGGTTGGTTATCTCAAGATTACTTTCTTTTAGGGGTTAAGAGAGGTCTGTCAGTCAGATTACCTAATTAGTGCTGGTTAGGCAATTCCTGATTGACTGGTTTAAGCTTCCATTTCTGGGAGAGCCAAAATTGTAATTAAGTTTCAGTTTGCTGACGTAGAACTTAACCTAAGTGACTTGACAGGGTGGGGCAAAAGTAGGTTTTACAGTTCTTTCTATGGGAAAGAATACAATAATTATTAAATAATAGTACAAGACTGAACCCTGTGTTTAATATACAACTGTAAACCTTTTGCCCTATTTTGGAACTATTGTCTTGTTTTTATCAATCCAAAATAAAAAAATAAATCAAACAAAGATGCTTTTGGAAATAAGTTCCTGGTTGCCCTGTCCACTTTTATGTTCTCACTATTCTTCCATCAATACAGTCATGTGGTGAATGTAAATATGTGAGTTTCTCCAAATATGCTATTTTGAAAAACTAGAGTTAATTGTGTTACTGTGAAAGGTCAGTAATGGCTGTGATCTGAATATCATAAATATTCTACTCCAGAAGGGAAGGGGAAATAACTTTATTTTTATTTATTATAGCTGTCAAACTATTGGAAGGGGAAAAGAAAGTAGATGGAGTATGACCTTGTTTTTCAGATAATGCATCTTGTTCGGCCCAAAAACTTGTTTGGAATGGAGTCGAAGTCCTAGGTTCTAGTCTTAGGCTTGCTAGTATCATGTAAGGGTCATGGATACTTACAGCCTCAATTTCCTCCTCCCCAGATGAGGTCATAGGACTCTTTTATGGATCAAATGAGGATAATGGTCATGAAAGTATTTTAGCACTAACTGTAAGGCATAAAGAAGAATTTGAAGCAGCTTTAATGGTTGAAAAAAATCAGTCTCAAGCAAGAAATGAATGACAACTTTGTTTTCTTCATCTTCAGGAAATCAGGCGACACCCAAACCAGCACCCGCCTCAGCAGGCACTTCCGTGGTGTTAGCGGCCACAGCAGTCCATGCATATAGATAGTAAGTAGCTAAGAAGGAATGGGCGGGTTAAGCTCCTGTCTTTTCTCAGAAAGCCTCTAGATTCATTGCAAAATGGCTATTCAGCCTTTTCAAAGAAAAAGTATCTATAATGAGTTTTACAACTTCTCATAAAACTTTGAAGAGCCATTATCTTGTCTTCTCTCTCTCTCTCTCTCTCTCTGGAGTGTTTGTACTCACAACAACTGCCTTTCCAAGTCCTCAGAGAAAGCTACTGTGATAAGAATAATAGATTTTTAAAGATCAAGAAGCTGTGTACAAGCTTTAAATTATAAACTGCTCACTTCCATTCTTTTCTAGAGCTTGCATGACTAGATTTCCCACTTTTATACGGCAGGAATCTGCTTCTGCTCAGTTTAGGAAGTAGTACTTACTGTTTTGTTTTGCTTTTCGCCTCTGCAGCACAAATGGTCAATATGTAAAGCAGGGCAAATTTGGTGCTGCAGTCCTGGGAAACCACACAGCCAGAGAGGTGAGATTGCCGCCGCGTCGCATGTATATTCAGGTGTCCCGTATCATACTGATGAACTGGTTTTCCTCTGCGCTTGCCCAGCGTCTCGTATATCTAAGGATTACAATGCTTGTTTTGAATGTAAATTTTTAACATTAGGCATATAGTAACATTTATAATCACATTTTGCTTACTATTGTGCATTTAAACAAATCCAGCCAACTCAAAATCTTTAAGTTTGACCTTTATGATATGGACCTAGCTTAACATAAGATAAGGAAAGACCTTTCTGGTGCAAGATTGTATATGAGCTGTCATAGCCTCATCCTTCCCTCTGTGTTTGGATTTTAATAATTTGTTTTTGTGATTTTTTGTGAGTGCTTGTGTGTGTGTAGTAAATGTATATGAAACATAAAATTTGACATTTTAACCATAACTTAAATGTAATTCAGTGACATTAATTGCATTCACAAACTTGAGCAAACATTATCACTGTGCATTTCCATTTTTTCATCACCCCAAACAAAGTCTGTGATCATTGAGCAATAATTCCCCATCCCTCCTTCTCTTTTCCCGTGGTAACCTTAAACTACTTCTTTTGTCTATGAGTTCGCCTATTCTAGATACTTCACATAAGTGAAATCATACAATATTTGTGCTTTTGTATCTGGCTTATTTTATTTCACTTAGTGTCCATCATGTTTCAAGATTCATCCATGTTGTAGCATGTGTTAGAACTTCATTCTTTTTGATAGCTAATGTTCTATTATATAAAATTCATTTTGTTTATCCATTCATCAGTTTGTGGACACTTGGTTGTTTCCACCTGTTGGTTATTATAAATAATGGTGCAGTGAACATTGGTATCTAAGTGTTTTCAGTTTGGTACCATATTTCATCATGTATAAAATGCACCATTTTTTGAAAAATTTGGGGTCTAAAAACTGGGTGTGTCTTATACAGTGGTTGTAGTATTTTTTTTTTCTGTTATCACTGACCTTATTTGCCAAACTGTTTTTTATTTTATTTTTTAATTTATTTATTCATTTTAGAGAGGAGACACAGAGTGAGAGAGAGAGAGATAGAGAAAGAGAGAAAGGGGGGAGGAGCTGGAAGCATCAACTCCCATATGTGCCTTGACCAGACCAGTGCAGGGTTTTGAACTGGCGACCTCAGTATTCCCAGGTCGACGCTTTATCCACTGCGCCACCACAGGTCAGGCCAGTGGTTGTAGTATTTTTAACTTGCATTTCCCACTCTTGCACTTGCTTTTGTGCTCATTGTTGAAGACAGTGATTCGTCATCAGACACAGATGAGAACAAGCTAATGGGTGGGAGTTTTGATAGTGATGAGGAGTTGTATGAATTTTATGATGGATAAAACTTGAGTTCAATAACTTTATGTAATACATTATTTTTCAATTTTTGGGCCCCAAAATTAAGGTGCGTCTTATACATGGGAAATACGGTATATGCTAGGAGTGAAATTGCTGTGTCATAAGGTAATTCTATATTCAGGTTTTTGAGGAAATGCCAAACTGTACCGCCCAGCTGTACAGTTTTACCTTCCTATAAGCAATGTATGGGTTCCAGATTTCTTCACTACCTTGCCAGCACTTCATTAGTTTCCCGTTTTATTTAACAGCCATTTTAGTAGGTGTGAAGTGGTACCTTACAGTGGTTTTAATTTTATTTCCCTAATGACTGATAATGTTGAGCATCTTTTCATGTAACTGTTGGCTATTTGTTTCTCTCTTATTCACCCCTCATACAAGTGAAAACAACACAGTACATTGCTAATTACAATTAGAGTAAAGCCGTAGAAAAGAGATTAAAATGGGTAGTGAGAAGATATAATTTAAAATCCAAACTTTAAGAGATTAACTGGGTTTTTGTTTTAACCTTTAAAATAAATTTTGTTTCATTTTATTTATTTATGCATTCATTGGTTGATTCCTATGTGTGTCCTGACCAGGGGTTGAACCTGCAACCTTGGCGCGTCAGGATGACACTCTAACCAACTGAGCTACCTGGCTAGGGCCGGGATTAACTGAGTTTTGAATTTTATGCCTGGATGAGGTACAACCCATGACATTTTACTGCTGATTTTTGTATTGTCTTTTAACTTCTGTTTTCTCTTTTTTGCCCATTGTGACTTGAGTACAGTATAGGGTTCTTCTCTATATCAGCCAACAACAGCCAGTTACTGTGGCCAGGATTCATCTGAACTTTGAACTAACGGTAAGACTTCCTATATGAGAATCATTAACTCCCTTGGGATAGTTTTATAGTAGAAATTGGTCTGTGCGTAGCTGGTGGAAATTAGATCTGCTGCTTTAGCCCTGAATATCTTAACAGAGCCTCTTGGAAAGGTCTCTTAGCTGCCTTCTGGAAGTGTGGACTAAGGGATGGTTGAAGGAGGGTGGGAGGGAAGAAGAGTGTTCCCTGATGTCTTCCTTGGGGTCCGCCATAGTTATAGCCCTTCTGTGTGAGGGTAAACAGTCAGATTTATCTGCTGTGTGGCTTGAGGTTGAGTTACACCAACATTTCTCCTTTCCCCAGGTTCGGCCCAATAACTATATCACCTTTTATGATGACCAGAGACAAAACTGGTCCATCATGTTTGAGTCGGAGAAGGCTGCTGTGGAGTTCAGTAAACAGGTAATACCATTTTTATTCTTCCTCTGAAATGCCAAACAGTAGTCTGGATTCCCTTTGATTTGGGGAAGATACATGAAAAGTCCATAATCTGCTATATTTTCTTAGTGGCCAAGCATTAAAAAAATACCCCACAAAATTTGTCACTTGAGCATATTGTATTTCAGGGAAATAATAGGAATACTTAATTCAAATTGCTTGAAAATGAGACTTTAAGAGAAAAAAAGGCTAAGTATAAACTTAATCCTTTAAAACATTTCTAATTCATAAATTATCTTAAAGGAATGAATAAAACTACCTTTTAAAGTGTTTTAAAGGAATTTTTAAAGGTTATGACATGATCATTGTAGAAAATTTAGAAAAGCATCTTTAAAAAATTACTCATACTATCCAAGATAACCACTACTAAGACTTTGTTTTTTTACACATGTTATATATATGTAGACATATTTCTTTAAGATTTCTGTACCTTCTCAGTGGTAGCATGTCAGCCTGGCATGTGGAAGTCCCGGGTTTGATTCCTGGCCAGGGCACACAGGAGAAGTGCCCATCTGCTTCTCCGTCCTTCCTTCTTGCCTTTCTCTCTCTCTCTCTCTCTCTCTCTTCTCCTCCTGTAGCCAAGGCTCCATTGGAGCATAGTTGGCCTGGACGCTGAGGATGGCTCCATGGCCTTTGCCTCAGGCGCTAGAATGGCTCCAGTTGCAATGGAGCATTGCCCCCTGGTGGGCATGCTGGGTGGATCCCATGCAGGATTCTGTCTCTTCGCCTCCCTGCTTCTCACTTCAGAAAAATACAAAAAAAAAAAAAGAAAAAGAAAAACAATAGTTCTATACCTTACTTATTTTGTTTAACAGTGTCTAATGTATCTTTCCCCACTTCATGAAAAATTATTTGGAAACATTTTAAAAGCTGAATAATGTTACTTAGTCATTCTCTTGCTTTTAGGCCTTTAGATTATTTTCAGTCTTTGAAATAAATGATTCTGTCCTAAGCATTTTTGTACATAAGTCTATGTTCTGTTTTTACCCCTGGTTATTGCCTTAAACTTGATTTCTAGAAGTGCAATTTTTTGTCAAAAAGTTCAAATATTTTTCGGTTCTGCATACACTTTGGCACATTGTTTTTCAGAGAGATTGTACTACTTTATATTCCTATCAGTTCTCTTACTGTACCTGTACCAACATTGGGAATTCTATTTTCATTTTTTAGTCTTATTTGCTTGGTAAAATATAACATCTCATTGTTTTAGTTAGCAGTCATTTGAGTATAGTAATGAAACATTTTTAAAGAAAATGGCTAAAACTATAGGTGGTGGAGATATTAAATTATGGGAATGCAACACAGTTTTGTGAAGGGCCTTTCCCTAGTTTATTGTTACCAGACTGAAGGGGTCCATTCGCCTGCATGCCTCAAAACCCAGTAACGCACACATAGGGCTTGCAGCAAATGAAGTAAGGGTGTGTAAGCTGAGGAAGAGGCACCCTGCTAGAGTACAGGTGAGCCAGTGCTCAAAGAGCTGGCATTCCTATTTATGAATTAAATGGGACTAATGGAGTGAGGGTTGCGGTCTCCACTCTTGGTCAGTGCTAGGGTAGCAGGTGGTTGATCGTGGCGTCTGGTCCTGAGGTTAGCCGTGGCATCGCTACGTCTGGCTTCACTGCTTTTCTAGGTCTGGAGCTGCAACAACACTGAGGGCTAGATGTTATCTTTAGTTTGATTGTAACTCTGTGGTCAGTAGACCCAACGATTTGTTCCTAAGATTGTTTAATGCTGACTCGAACCTCATTGTCCTGACGGCTTAATGATTAAGGGAGTGGATGTGTAAGGAAGAAGGGGGCAGGTGAGCCAAAAGGAAAGAAAGGAGAAAAGGTCATATTGTTATCAGTGACAAGACCTTGATTCTTGTCTTCTTGAGAGAAAGAATTCAATCAAGAGACAAAGTGCAGGCCTTGGCAGGTGGCTCAATGGATAGAGTGTCAGCCAGGCATGTGGACGCCCCAGGTTCGAATCCTGGTCAGGGCTCACCGGAGAAGCGACCATCTACTTCTCTCCCTATCCTCTCCCTTTTCTGCCTCTTCCCCTCTCACAGCCAGTGCTCAATTGGTTCCAGCATAGCCACAGGTGCCCAGGATAGTGCGTTGGAGTGCATCAGCCTCAGGGACTGAAAAATAGCTCGATACTTAAGCATTGGCTCCAGATGGGGTTGCCGGGTAGATCCTTGTCAGGGCGCATATGGGAGTCTTGACTCACTATCTCCCCTCCTCTAACCTAAAAAAAAGGAGAGACAAAGTGTAGTAAGTAAGGGAAAAATTTGTTGGCTGTGCAGAAAGAAAGAGAAAAGGGGACCTCGGGGACGAGCTGTTGCTGCCCACTGCTTTTCTGGTTTCAAGTCTCAAGGGGTTCCCTAGAGCTTAGAAGAAAGAGAGAGACAAGGAAAAGTGCCTGGGAGGAAGAAGGGAGGAGGGAGACATTGGCGTTCTCCTGCGAGAGAGAGGGTGCTGGTTCTCTACCCTAAGGTCTTTAAAGGGTGGAGATCGTAGGGTAGATCCCAGGGGAGAATCTTAGAATATTTATCAACTTTCCAGGTATATCCTTTCAGGTCTTAGTCTCTACTGATTGGCCAGCGCCAGGGCAGAGGGTCATTAGTCCTGAGGTCAGCCCATGGCATCCTTGTCTGGTTTTGCTGCTTTTCTGGGCCTGGAGCTGACATACAACTGAGACCTAGATGTTATCTCTAGGGCTTAATGCTTAAGGGAGTGGTCATGAAAGGGCTTGTATGGGGGTTGAATGAGGCTATTCTCCTGCCCCTTCTTTGTCCTCTAAGAGGGTCTAAAACAGTGGTTCTTAACCTGGGTTCTATCGAACCCTAGGGGTTCGATGAGTCGGTCTCGGGTTCGGAGAAGCCTCTGCCACGGTGGCCAGAATAAAGTAATACCGTAATTTGTTGTGAGCTCATGCACTTTGTTGGTTTTGTTCTTTGAGCAAGGTGATGTTCATGCACGGCTCATTTTGTGCACCAGTGAAAAACATATACGTATGTCTTGAATTTGGAAAAAAAAATCATATTTTATTTATCATTAAAGAAGGGTTCGGTGAATGCGCATATGAAACTGGTGGGTTCGGTACCTCAAAAAAGGTTAAGAATCACTGGTCTAAAACCATATGACTAGCAATATGCCAGGGGAAGAAAAATCAGGGGAGGGTCCAAACTGCACAACCAGTGACATGAAAGGTCAGGGGATTTAAACTGCATGACCAGCCAAGGGAGGAAAGGCCATCCTGGGGTTAGGTCCTTATTTTCCTAGTTTGTCAGTTGCTAGGCACTTGGGGCTTTCTTCCCTGGTGAGCTCCTGTGCCTGGCCTATAGTCTTTGTTCTGCTCATGTCTGTTTTACATCCACCACAATACTAAAGAAATGAAGTCTCTGCACTGTTACATTGTGTTTAAAAATGTTGCCTCTATTTTTCCTTAAAAGCTCCCTTTCTTGCCTCGGTTCCCAAATACTGAGGCAGTAAGTCAGTATGGTAATGATAGCTAACATTTATGTATACTTACTTGTAATTTCCAGGCACTGTGCCTGGTACTCTACTTGTATTCACTCTTTATAACTACCCTCGTTATAAACTGTGCATAGTTTTTTTTTATCTCCATTTTACAAAAAAACCTCTATGAAATAAGGTTCACAGAGATTAAGTTATTTGGCTGAGAACACAAGTTAATAAGTGGCAATAAACCCAGATCTGTGCTCAGACAGTCTGACTCCAAAGCCATAGTCTTGGACACTTTGATTCCTGGCAAGATTACTGACTTTGGAGTGGTTTACTTCTAAACGTGTGATCTTTTTTCTTAGTGGATGCCACTATTTGGAAAAGCGCATTAGCGAACATGGAGTGAGGATTTACTGAGTTTAAACTAAGCTTATGCTGTTGCAATTTTGTCTCACAGGTGTGCATTGCCAAGTGCAACAGCACCTCTTCCCTGGAGGCAGTGCTCTCGCAGGACCTCATTGTAACAGAGGGCTCTGCTGTGGAAGTGGGAGACTCTTTGGAAGTAGCCTATACCAGCTGGCTCTTCCAGAATCACGTCCTGGGCCCGGTAAGAAAATGCATCCTGTAAGTTCTGTAATTTAAACCGCATGAGGGCTACTCAGATGTAGGGTAGTAAGTATTACTGTGAATTGCTGCTGTTAGCAAATAGAAATCTTTTAGGAGCCCTGCTCTACTCCCTATTATTCCTCTGGAGCGTAGTCATGAAATGCAAACATGAAGCCCGCTCAGTGCCACTGTGACTCTTCTGTCAGAGAGAGCGGAAACCAGTTTCTCAAGCGTTCTTCTTGATAATTGCTCACGTGTATGTCGTGTCCTCCTAACCAGTGTTCAACTTGCATGTATCTTACAGGGTTAGGTTTTAAAACTTCTTTTTAGACCTTCCAGTTATTTGTTTTTCTTATAGGCAATACTATATGTAGGTTGGGCTTACTGTCTTTTAATAGTATTAAGCCCTCAAAAGCAGTGTGGTATGATAGAAAGAACTTTAGACTATAAGTCAAAAAAAGTGGATTCAAGTCCTAATTTTATCCTAACTTAACCTTGTTAAGTCATTTAAGCTCTTAAATTTTTCCCCCATTGGTGGATGGAGGTTAGGGTTAATGGCAGGATTGGTGTCAGCATTAAATGAGATAATTTATTTGACAGTTCTGTATAGATGAAAAACACTTTTTATAGGTGAAGTTACTTTTTTTTCTAAACCTGAAAAATCCCTGCCCCAGAGATATTCTTTGTGATAACACTCGGTAGCATGACGTGGTCCTGTCTTTTCAGGTCTCTTTCTTTTTTTTTTAACAGGGACAGAGAGAGAGTCAGAGAGAGGGATAGATAGGGACAGACAGACAGGAACGGAGAGAGGTGAGAAGCATCAATCATTAGTTTTTCGTTGCCATCGCAACACTTTAGTTGTTCATTGATTGCTTTCTCACATGTGCCTTGACTGGGGCCTGCAGTAGACCGAGCCACCCCTTGCTGGAGCTAGCGACCTTGGGTCTAAGCTAGCGAGCTTTAGCTCAAACCAGATGGGCCCGCGTTCAAGCTGACGACCTCGGGTTCTCGAACCTGGGTCTTCCGCATCCCAGTCGGACGCTCTGTTCACTGCGCCACTGCCTGGTCAGGCTCAGGTCTCTTAAGAACTATTTATCCAGTATATCTGACATTCCCTATTCCAGAAATACTGTGCTGGTATATAGTAAGTTGCATATTATAATGATTATTATTATTTTTGGAATTGATTAACTTCATTTATCACTTACTTTGATTAAATTGCAGGTCTTTGATTCCACTGCTAACAAAGATAAGCTGCTTCGCCTGAAATTAGGATCAGGAAAAGTCATCAAGGTAAAGGCTTAACTGTGTTATTACCTGGTTTTATCACTTGCAGTAAACTTAGTTTAAATTAAACTTTGTGAAATTTCTAACCTGGATATCTCCTGAGAGTCTGGAAAGGCTTGGCCAGAAAGTAAGGAAAAATGTGTTATGTTATCTGTACTTGGGAGGTTTTACTTATGAGATGATATACAGCATTCTCCCCTTATCCTCCGTTTTGCTTTCCATGGTTTTAGTTTCCCGTGGTTATTAACCATGGTCTGAAAATATTAAATGAAAAATTTCAGAAATAAACAATTCATGAGTTTTAAGTTGCTTGCTGGTCTGAGAAGCATGATGAAGTCTCGCTCTGTCCTGCCCTGACGGGAATCATCCCTGCTCCAGCATGTCCACACTGTCAGCACTACCTGCCCAGTAGCCACTTAGTCGCCATCTCGGTTATCTTGTCGCAGTATCACAGGGCTTGCTTTCAAGTAACCTATACTTTACTTACTAATGGCCCAAAGCCACTTATGTAACTTTTATTATAACATATTGCCGTAACCATTCTGTTTTATTATAGTTATTGTTGGTTATCTCCTACTCTGCCTAATTTAAATAAAACTTTATCATAGGTATGTACGTATAGGAAAAAGCATAGGGGTTTAGTACTATTTGTGGTGTTAGGCGTCTGCTGGGGTCTTGGATCATATCCCCCACGGATAGGCGAGGGGAATACACTATTAAGGATGGATATGTTTCTGTTCTGTTTCATACCCTTTCTTTTTCATCCTATGACTCTGAGGAAATTATTAAATTTTTTCTACAGCCTAATAGGGAAAAAAATGAAACTATTTCTTCTAGAAGTTTATCATATGGGTTGATTCTTACCTATTTGGAATGATTTGAATCAGCATTTCCCAATTACTGTGGGAGACAACTGTAACATAGGAGGAGGAGCATTGGGGTTGGAGTCCAAGGATCTGGGTTTACCTTGTGAATTTTTTCTTTATCAGCTGAGCAAGAGTGTTATAACATAGAGTATTTTAGACATATGGGGAGATGTTGTGTCAGGACATACTTATGCATTGGAAAATACTCATTCATCCTTGGGGCAAAAGTTTTTCTCCATGGTATTTATGATTCCTTTTCCCAGAATCTTTGGGAGATGTTTTCCTATAGATCTTAGCAATTAAGGCATGACCCTTGAAGCTAGATAGATCTGGTGTGGTATGTTGGCTTAACAACTTACTGTTTGATCTTTGGCCAGTTATTTAACTTCCCAAGGCCTTAGTTTTCTCATCTGTAAAATGAGGATAATGCTGCTAACCTTATAAGGTTGTTTGGGGATTAAACAACATAATGAAAGTAAGGCATTTGCCAGAGTACTTGGAAAAATGTGTTTAATAAATAACTTTCATTTCTCTCTTTATGCCGTTCTTCTATTCCTCCCAATTTCTCTTATTATCTGAGATAAGTATATTTTATCCATCTCTGGATATACTGGCTTTTACAAGTAAATTTAGAAGCAGTGTTCTAGATATTCTTTTTTAAATTATTTTTATTTTTTGGTAAGAGGAGGTGAAGCAGAGACAGACTCCCAAATGCGCCCCAAACAGGATTCATGTGGCAAACCCACTAGGGGGCGATACTCTGCCCATCTGGGACCCTTGCTCCTTTGCAACTGGAGCCATATTTAAGTGTCTGAGGTGGAAGACATAGAGCCATCCTCAGCGCCCGGTGCCAACTTGCTCTAATGGAGCCTTGGCTGCAGGAGGGGAAGAGAGAGATAGAGAGAAAGGAGAGGGGGAAGGGTGGAGAAGCAGATGGGCGCCTCTCCTGTGTGCCCTGACTGGTAATCAAACCCAGGACTTCCACACACCAGGCCAGTGCTCTACCACTGAGCCAACAGGCCAGGGCTCTAGATATTTTTATAACCAGTGGGGAGGTGGGGTATTAGTTGAACTTGAGCTCTCTCCAGAGGTCTAAACCTGAAAGTGTGAATGAGTGAAACCTGAAGATCCTATACTTTTTTTTTTTTTTGAGGTCGATGTCTGATGAGCTTTCCCCTTCTCTGATTCCTAAAGGGCTGGGAGGATGGAATGCTGGGTATGAAGAAAGGAGGGAAGCGACTACTTATCATTCCTCCGGCCTGCGCTGCAGGCTCTGAAGGAGTAATAGGGTGGACCCAATCAACGGACTCAATCCTGGTGTTCGAGGTGGAGATTAGGCGGGTGAGTGACTTTGTGCTGTGCTGTGTTGGTGCCTCCTCTTTGCTAGTTAAGTACAATGGATATAAATATGTCTGAAAACCAGATTCTAAAGGCTTTTTTTTAAGACCAAGGTTTATATATCTTTCCTGGCTCTTTATTCAGACTCTAGGAGAGGTCTGGACTGAGCAAATCACTTCTCTAGTAAAACCTTTTTATTTTGTCTTTAAAATAGTGATTCCTATTCAGTGTACATACTTTTTGACTTAGTAATTTCATGGCTACAAATTTACCTTATCAATTTATTCTCATAAGTATGTAAAGATATCTGTATATCTATAGATGTATAGAAATAGATTTAGTTTCCTCTGCCACATTGTTTGTAATAGTAAAAAACTGAAAACAACAAAATGTCCATTATTAAGAGACCGGTTAAGTTGTGGACTTCTTTTTTATTTTTATTTTTAAGATTTTACAGAGATAGGAGGGGTGGGAAGCAAGAAGTTTCAACTCATAATTGATTTACTTTCGTTGTGCATTGCTTGCTTGTCATATGTATTTGACTGGGCAAGCCCAGGGCTTTGAACAAGCGACCTCAGTGTTCTCGGTTGACTCTCTATCCACTGCCCCACCACAGGCTAGGCTGTGGACTTTCTTTTTTAATGATTGATTTTAGATAGAGAGAGAGAGGAAGTGAGAAAGAGAGGGTGGCGGGGAGTGGAGCATTTAATTAGCATTCCACTTAGTTGTGCATGCATTGGTCACTTCCTGTATGTGCCCTGACAGGAGATCAAACCTGCAACCTTGCCTGACCTGTGGTGGCGCAGTGGATAGAGCGTCAACTTGGAACACTGAGGTCGCTGGTTCGAAGCCCTGGGCTTGCTCGGTCAAGACACATATGACAACCAAGCAATGAACAACTAAAGTGAGGCAGCTATGAGTTGATACTATGTCCCGCTATAAAACCAATAAGTTATTTTAAAGTCTTTAAAAAAACCCTCAACCTTGGTGTTTTGGGACGATGCTTTAACTGACTGAGCCAACTGGCCAGGGTCAAGTTGTGGACTTTTATGTAGTTTGTAAAGAATATCCAGAGTCTATTTTTTTTATCTTCTTTTCCAAGTGAGAGGAGCGGGAGATACAGAGACAGACTCCCCCATGCGCCCTGACCAGGATCTACCTGGCAACCCCCATCTGGGGCTGATGCTCTGCTCATCTGGGGCCATGCTCGCAACTGGGCTATTTTCAGCACCTCAGTTGGAGGCTCCACAGAGCCATCCTCAGTGCCCTGTGCTGATATGCTTGAACCAGTTGAGCCATGGCTGCGGGAGGGCGAGAGAGAGAGAGAGAGAGAGAAAGAGAAGGAAAGGGAGAGGGAGAGGGAGAGAGAAGGGGGAGAGGTGGAGAATCAGATGGTCACTTCTCCTATGTGCCCTGACCAGGAATTGAGCACAGAACATCCACATGCTGATGGTCTGCCACTGAGCCAACCAGCCAGGGCTCCAGAATCAACTTCTTGAAAGAAGGAAGTTGCAAAACAGTATGGATAGTATGGTCTTGTATGTGTGTGTGTGTGTGTGTGTGTGTGTGTGTGTGTGTGTGATAGAATTAGAAATAACCTTAATGTTCGACAGCTAGGAATTGGTGAAATAAGTTTTGTAATAGCATATAGATATTTATGACTTCTGTTCCCTGAATTCTTTGGAGACTTTTTTTCATAGATAGTGGAAGTTAAGGGCATGACCCTTGAAATTAGACGTACTTTTCAGCAGTTAAAAGTGATGTTGTAGATCATTAATTTAGTAACTTGGAAATATGTTAATATGTCAGTGAGTGAGCAAAACAGATTGCAAAATAGTATGGCCCCATTTTTATAAACATACACACACACAGATAAAATAAATGTGAAATACTGCATTCAGAATTCTAACAATGTAATTGCTTAGTGGTTGAATTGCCGGTTATTCTTACTTTTTTTCTTGTTTATTTGCATTTTCTGACTTGCCTACAGTGAACAGATAATGACTTGTATAATGAGGAATAAGTAAATGCAAGAATGAAGAGGGAAGAATGCCTTTTTGGTGACCTGTTTCACCTGTGGGTTCTTTCTCTAGGTAAAGTTTGCCAGAGATTCCAGCTCTGATGGGCACAGTGTTAGTTCCCGGGATTCCGCGGCCCCGTCTCCCACACCTGGTGCTGACAGCCTACCTGCTGATCCTGTTGTGTCGCCACCCACGTTGGTGCCTTTCAAGTCGGGGTCAGATACTGGAGTTGTATCAAGCTCTGTTCATAAAAATTGTTCTTAGAGGGGTTCAGAAATAGGGATATAGTTGAAAACCAAAGAAACCAAATGTTTAAATAACTTAAAATGGGATGAAGAAAATGGGGAAAGTACTTGCATCAGATCTTTCTGACAAAGGATTAATATTCATCTGGAAAAGCACTAACTCGGCTATTTAAGAATGCCTGGCGCCTAACCTGTGGTGGCGCAGTGGATAAAGCGACGACCTGGGAACACTGAGGTCGCCAGTTCAAAACCCTGCACTGGTTCGGTCAAGGCATATATGGGAGTTGATGCTTCCAGCTCCTCCCCCCTTTCTCTCTTTCTCTCTTTCTTTCTCTCTCTCTCTCTCTCACTCTGTGTCTCCTCTCTGAAATGAATAAAAAAAAAATAAAATAAAAAGAATGCCTGGCAAACCCTGGAATAAAATTGGGCAAAAGGATAATCACAAAATAGATACCCAAGAAAAAAATGTAAATAAAGAACATTTGGATGGAAAGTTTTCCATCTTCTTTAGCTTTCAGAGATTAACCAAACTAAAATCCTATTTTATTATTAAATTGGTCAACATTTTCAAAAACAATTTGCTTATTCTTTATAATCTGGACTAGTGGTGATGGAATTGTTTTCATCCCCCCCAAAAAACATTTTGTTTGCTTTCAGGGAGCCAGCTCTTCGAACCAAATCTAACTCCCTCAGTGAACAGCTGACAGTCAATGCCGTGAGTATATGAGTCTGTCTCCCTTACCCCAGTTTGCTGTGGAGTTTTCATGTGTAGGATAGATATATAAAACAATGTTGAGAACCGTAGATTTAGCTAGACGTCAAAGGTACTTTGTTCCTTTCCTCTTCCTTGGGAGTCAGTATAAATTTGCCTAGGCTTCTGTACATAGACCTGTGTTCAAACCTTTCTTCTTATAATCATGTGGCCTTGAGAGAGTTATCTAACCTCTCTGATCCTCAGCTTCTGTATTATTAAAATGTAAATAATTCTCACAATCCCCTGTTGTAGTTCTTGTAAGGATTAAAGATGTTTGTAAAACACTTTAGCTCAGAGCTTGCTTATAATGTCTTCAGTACCTCTCAAGAGATTTTTATGAGGGCTAAATGAAATAATGCATGTGGACATTTTAGTATTGTCTGGCATATTGTAAAAGCCCTTAACATTAGCTTAATTATTATCGTAATCACACTATGTATCTTTATACTTTTAGTCTCTCAGGAATTCTGCACTAATTCACCAGCTATTTGACTTTGACAGGACATCGGGCCTCTGTGTTTCCCCAAATGTAAGATTAGGTCTGCATATGGTTGTAGTAAAATTTGGATTTGAATGTCTTCTGGAGGATGCCCACTGCAGTTAGCTGCTGCCCTGCCTGGTTTGTGATGGCTTCTGAGTTTGCTACATGTAGATGCGATCAGTGGTGGGATTCAAATACTTTAACAATCAGTTCTCTGCCCTAATGACTGTTCTAAGTACAGGGTCCTCAGGTTATGACAGTCTCGACATATAATGTTTTGAGTTTACATCACTCCTATAAAAACTTTGAAAAATCTAGACGTGTTTTGGCTTACGCCATTAGCATTATACTTAGAGACTATGTGGGTGAACTGGTTGCTCAGTGGAAGAGTACGCAGTACAGTGTACAGTTTATTTATATCCTTTACCTTTTTCTGCGGCTTAGTTGTGGTTTTATGCTCTAGCTCATGATTTTACAACTGTGTTAAGATAAGTGACTTAGGCTAGAGTATGTTTCAACCTATGTCAAAATTCGGGTTACGTCTCTGTCATAGGAATGGAACTGTGACGTAACCCATGGACCCCCTTAAAAAAAATGGTACACTGAGAGGTAGTTTATTATTTCATGTGTTTAATACTTAAATAAGAATAAAAGAGGTACACAAAAGTAGATTGTTATAAAAGTTTTAAAATATTAATGAAATATATTAAATAATACCTGACAAAAAACAATAAAACTGTTATTTAAGATGTTTCCACATTGCTTCTTGATTGGCGTCCTCACTTGCAATTTTTTTCACCTGTGGATGGAGTGAACATTATTCCAGGAGCTTAGAGTACGCTGTTGTGCAGATGAACGTTAAAAAAGAGTAAGGAATGTAAATTTGTGATTTCTACATTGGGCAGCTACCCAAGGGCCCACCTTAGAGAGAACCCTGATTACAAGCGCCATTTTAACAAGTGGTTTGCAGAACTCAAGAAAAAATTAGGTATTGGTTCTGCCGAACTGGGGCGAACCAGCTGAGTGCACCACAAGATGAGATGGTAGATAAAGCACTTCAAAAGAACAGTGGCCTTCACCCTCCACATTGGGAAACAGGATAATTTTGTGGAGTGAAATTGATAAGTAATTTCTCTCTAGTTCTAGTTTACTCTTTTATATTCAGCCAAAAGCAGGAATTATTAAGCAAATGATTGATGCGATGTGTGTAAAAAGTGATCCTCTATGCCTCCCACTTCAGGAAAAAAAGGAAAAAAAAAAAAGAAATCCCCTAAACCCAGAAGGCTAAGCCAAAGAATCAGAATAAAATTGAAAAACAATTAGAATTTCAGAACTTTGAGCAGCCACAAAAAATTATCCAGTCTTGAATCTATTGTGCTCTCTAGACACAGCTACTTTTGCCACCTATTTCCTTTTTTATTTTTTATTTTGTTTTACAGAGACAGAGAGAGAGTCAGAGATAGGGATAGATAGGGACAGACAGACAGGAACAGAGAGAGATGAGAAGAATCATTCATTAGTTTTTTCATTGCCATTGTGACACCATAGTTGTTCATTGATTGCTTTCTCACATGTACCTTGAATGCGGGCCTTCAGCAGACGGAGCTACCCCTTGCTGGAGCCAGCGACCTTGGGTCCAAGCTGGCGAGCTCGGGGTCTTGAACCTGGGTCTTCTGCATCCCAGTCTGACGCTCTATCCACTGCGCCACCGCCTGGTCAGGCGCCACCTATTTCTAAGTTTCAGTAACTTCTGGAACACTGGTGGTCTCTTCAGCCTTTTTTTTTCCTTAATCATCTTTTATTTTACATTAAAAAATATTTTTGAATAGATAATTATACACTTATAGTATAGTTAGCAAAACATTATAACAAGATATACATGGGAAGACTCAGTCCCAGCCCTGTTCCTACTGACCTCATTTCATCTCTGCCCCCTTAGGTAACTGCTTTCATTAGTTTCTTATATATTTTTCCAGTGTTTCTTTGTACAGATGCAAGCAGACAGGATATATTTTATTTTTCCCCTTCTCCCCTCCAAATAGCATATTATATATATTATCTGCCTTCCATTTTACATGTTATAAATAACAATATCTTTTCACATTAGTGTATACAAAATTTCCTCATCCTTTTTTTTTCTGTAGATCATAGTATTCTATTGCGTGGAGTCCTCCTTGATGGGTCCAACTATTTTTGATTATACATCTCCATCAATTAAAAAAAATGAGCACACACTCCCAGTCTGTGTTTATTTACAAATTAGATAATAAAGTACTGTCAATCCCTGTAAACAGGTTTACTGTCTTGTTACTGTGGCTTTAAAATAATTTAAAAATAGAAGTTACAAGCATTTCTTTCTATGCTCAATAGATCATCTGGTACACCCTCAGAGGTATGTACTCTGCCCTCTGAAGGCTGTACTTTGAACCAGTTAATGGATGCACATGCTTCTCGCACAGGGGCTCGTGTGTGGTCTGTGACCACACTAGTGTGTAATGTGTAGGCTGTGCCAAGTCAGAGTTAAATGAACCTGAACTTAGAATGAGGAGCTCCTGTTTTCTTCTGTCCCCAAATCTCTTCTGAATTTCTTCCAGGCTTTTGAGGAGCACTCTCATTTGAAATGTCTCCCTTCTTTAATATGTACTTTAGTTTTTCATCTGTAAAACAAGACTATTTATGCATGGTAGGGAGACTTGGTTAAAATAAAGTATTACATATGAAACCACTTTGTGCAATCCAAAGATGTAGGGAATTATTTTTACTGTTATGTATAACCCATGTATGTGTTGCTTTCTTATTTTTTTTCTTTTCCATGTATATGTTTCTAGGCCAGACAGTGTTCTCATTTTCTATAAGAAATGGTTTCAAATAGGTATGACAGGGTGAGTTTTGAGTATGATGTAAGAGCCTACTTTCAAGAGGTGACTGAAAGTAATGAGCCTTGATTGTAGCGATTTTTATGACTTTCCTGTCTTTTTAGAATCCTGATACAGTCAAGGCCAAGTTGATCTCTCGGATGGCTAAAATGGGCCAGCCCATGCTGCCCATCCTTCCGCCACAGCTGGATTCCAATGACTCAGAAATTGAAGTATGTTCCCTGGCCGTATTAGAGTGACTTGTGCAAAAGTCACTATCTTCTTTTCCTTTGGTTGAAATTATTGCTTTTTCTGCTTCTAACCTAGAATCGTTATTTAGAAAGTTTATATTCAAAATGATACAAGTTGGTATTGGTAGTATGTGTTTCTACTCTGATTAGCACTTTCTCTGAGAAATGGAAGTAATTTCATGTATCTACCACATGAACGGGGCAGTGTTAAGTAGGTACTTTAGCCTCCTTCCACTAGAAAGTCTATTGCCAGTAAAGGTCACTCTTGAGGCAGCATGGTGCCCAACTTATAAAAGGTGCTTGACTTGTATTTGTTGACTGAATCTTTAGGTCCTTTTGGAACATGTTGGTCTTCCCACTGATGTTACCTATAACTAAAGATCACAGTGTTGTGTCTTTTGGCATTAAATGTGGTGTGATTTTTTTGGAAGTTCAGGAATTTTTTTGCAACCAAATGTTTTTTCCTTTATGTTTAGAAAACTTTTCCACTTTCAGATATAAACATCACATGTGTTTTTAAGAAATATTTTATATTTACATCTAAAATTTTAATCAATTTTAAAATTGTATGTTATAAAATAAGTTAATTCTAACTTAATTCTTTTCTGGTTGTTTAGTTCCTTATTGAATAAACCATCTTTTTTCAATTGAAATACTTAATAGAGATTGGATTCTTTTGGATTCTTTCACTTGGATGTACAACATATCAAAGGTCATACTCCTCAGAAAAATTATCCACGATAGCTTTATTTTTCACAATTTTGCTTTATATTTTCCTTTTGGAAAGCTCTAAATAAATTTAACATTTAAAGGAAGATGAGAGTTCTGTGGCCTGTTGTTAATAGAAATGATTTTTATCTGGTTTCTGGAAATGAAATTTGGATGAGATCTTGTTCTTATTAAAAATTTTAAGTGCTACTTATTCTTTGTAGAATAAATTATAAAGAAGAAACATATTTAATTAAAGGGCATTCTTCTATATGTATTACTGTGTAACAATGTCATATCATGAACATTTATGTTATAATAAGGTAAATAAATAAAGCAAAGCAACCCAGTGCTTATCATACTGGTTTATCATAATTCCATTCACTCTATTATTAGACATTTAGGTTAATTTAGAGCTGTTGTGATGGAAAAGTGGGATGCTTTTCCAGAAATGCATAATACATTTCTGAGAATGTGAGAAACAAGAAGTGTCAAAGTAAAAGAATGTCTGAGATTTCAGCCCTTGAACTGTAGCATAGCAGATCACAGCCACTGGATATTATGCCTCGGGTTTTTCTCTCCCTTCTATGAATAAGGGAGATGTTTCTAAGATAACCTTGTTCAGAGTTACAGTAAAAAACATTGCTTTGATTTTTATGAAAAGAAAGAATGGGGGAAAGCACTCTAAAACGGTATTATTCCAAAACATGGTAATGAGGTGCAGTAAAACCTACTCTTATCTGATCTTCATTGAGTGCCTTGAGGTCTGTGGAAATTATTTGGAAAAAAGAAGAGGCTGGATTATTTCCTGGCTTTCCTCGCGAGAGACCTCTCTTCTGTGGGAACAGACTAGGTCAGTCTTAAAATCACTGCTGTTTTGGTAAATGGTACTTTCTGGAGAGCAGTCACTTCAGCTGCTTCGGGTAATAAAACTAACAGGAAACTATATTAATTATTTGATATGATTTACAGGGAGACGAGATCTTACTCTGTTACATAATAGAGTGCTCTCTGCCCACACCCAGATCTCATGCCTTCCTGCTTGCCTTTCCTTCCTCTGCCTAGGAACCCTGTGTTGTAAGCAGGTTGAGCGTAGACAGTCAGCCTTAGTTTTCAGTTGAGGACACGTGTACGATGACCAAAATGCCGTTGCTGTTTCAGGAAGGAAGTGCTCTGCGAGGAGCTGGGCAACCCCTGCTGACTCCGTCCATCCAGCCCTCTCTTCAGCCCGCCCAGCCAGTGCTCCCGCAGGTCACCGCACACAGTAAGGAACCTCTGAGGTTCTGTGGCCTTGAATTGGGTCAACAGCGGGAGGCAGAGAGACAGACTCCTGCATGCGCCCGACTGGAATCCTCCTGGCAAGCCCAGTAGAGGGCGATGCTCTGCCCATCTGGGGCTGTTGCTCCTTGCTCAGCAACTGAGCTATTTTAGTGCCTGAGTCGAGGCCATGGAACCATCCTCAGTGCCCAGGGCCCAATTTGCTCCAATTGAGCCATAGCTGCAGAAGGAAAAGAGAGAGAGAGAAGGGAGAGGGGGAAGCATGGAGAAGCAGATTGTTGTTTCTCCTCTGTGTCCTGACCAGGAATCGAAACCGGGCCATCCACACACTGGACCGACGCTATACCTCTAAGCCAACCAGCCAAGCCTCATCACTATTCCTTAAATTGTTAGCCTATATTGTTTTAGGACTAAGAACTGGACTAAAGTGTAAAACTTGTCAGTTTGTCCCTAAGGTAGGGCATTTCAAACCTGGAGATGTATTTGGTCTGCTTGCTGTGTTGCATTGTCAGTTTCTAGAAACCACACTCAGCTGATGAGAATCACCCTCTGTGTAATTCTATGCTTCCTGTCAGCTGATGGGATTATCTGTGTGAGTCAGAGGCGCTGGAGAACACCCACTTTTGCTCACTGGCCCACTGCTGAGACTCCAGTCGAGCTGGTTTTAGGAGAGTAGGTGAGGAAAGTGGTCAGGGCTGAAGCCTGCCAGCGTGTAAGGTGCTACTCTGGGATCGTACGAGCCAGGGTGGGTAACGGTGAAAACTTCTTGCTTTGTTGCAGCGCCTCAGCCATCTGTCTCTGGGCTCCAGGCACCCTCTGCTGCCTTAATGCAAGTTGCAGCTCTCGATTCCCACTCTGCTATATCCGGCAATTCCCAGTCCTTTCAGGTAACATTTTAAAACCATATCATTTGTAAGCTCTAATTTATTTGGTTCTAGTCAGTCTCTTTTCTTCTTCCTGCACAATTTGTATAGTAGCTCCCTACAGAGATAATATTCCCCTTCCTGAACCACCAGTTTTTCATCCCTAACCCAGCCGAAGGATTATGTTCTTTATGGGTTGTTGTACAGGTTAAATGCAAGAACAGACAAAGCACCTGGTACAAAGCCTGGCACATAGTCAAGGCCCAGTTCGTGTTTGTTTCCTTTCCTTTTCACACATCTAGTTGAGGGATATAAATTCATGTCTTCTCTATCCTTTTTTTTCAAACAACTAGTAGACTAAGATTCCGCATTTTACTCAGCACAATGGTGGTAGGTTGAAGGTGGAGGCTGCATAGAAAATACAGCTGACCTCTGACGTCTAGCTATCCTCTAGAAGTGACCCCTTAGAGTAGGTTTTCTCAGTTTTCACAGAAGGTAGTGGTAGCAGCCCGTCCGCCTCAGCTGACTGCCAGGAGCGTGGACGCTTCCTCCTGCCCCTGTACATTTGATGAATAAAATGTACTCCCAATGGTAATGGGGCTCACTTCCTTGGTGATTCTTAAGGGAGGGGTGGGAGTGATGGTGGGCAGGCTATGTTCCACTGGGATGGGGTGTATCGATATTGAAAAAAGTCCCACTCACCCCTCTCCCCTCCCTGGTGGAGAATTACCATCCTATAGACTAAGGTATTTTTTAATGTATAATAATGAGTAGTTATATCTGTCCCAGGATATGAGCTGCATTTCTTTAATTCAAGGAAGAATAGCCATCATCATTACAATGGTAGCTGTGCTTGTTGGGCATTTACTCTCTGCCAGGCACTAGACCTAGCGCTGTTAGGGACTTTACCTGTGCATCACTTCATTTAGTCCACACCACAGCCCTGAGAGCAGTGTTGTCATTTGAATTTTATAGTTGAGGTGACTGAGGCCCAGAGGGAGTTGGGAGCTCTTGGTTCCCCAGATAAGCATTAGAACCTAGAAGGGGAGAGGCATCCTTTGGAACCTGGTGGGTTTAGTTCGGCATCTCAGAGAATATCTCTCCTTTTACCTCAATGGAAACTAAGCAGAGTCATCTTAGTTTTAAAATTTCTTAGACCATCAGCAGGCCTGATGACTAGGGAATAAATTCCTACTTAATTAAATCATATCACCAGGGGACTGGGGAGTGACCCGAGACACTCTCCCTCACTTTCCGGGTAGGACTTCAGTGGCCAGGTAATAAAATTAATGCTCCTGCTCCAATTCTTACTCAGTTCCAATCCTGGTCTCATTCATCTCCAGCATAATAAGTTTGAGTCTCCTTCCAGCATGTTCACTTTATTCCATTAAAAATAAATTAAGCAATAAAGACGCAACGCAAATGTTTTGTAAACCAGCTGTAACTTGGTGTTTTCCCAGCCCTATGCAGGTATGGCCGCCTACACTTATCCCCAGGCCTCAGCCGTCACCTCACAGCTGCAGCCCGGTCGGCCCTTGTACCCAGCACCGCTGTCTCAGTCGCCCCATTTCCAAGGTAGGGAGTGAGCCTTTCAGTTTCTCGTCTTCTATTCTTGCTCTGTGCTTCCTACCTCCCTTCCCTTTTTCATGTTTACACCAAAAAAATCTCCGCCCTTTTTTTAAAAAAATCTTTTTAAATAGCTTTCTTGCGATATCATTTACATACCATACAATTCATTCACTTTAAGTGTGTAAATTATCCGTGATTTATTTTTTTTGTATTGCGAGATAGAGATGAGAAGCATCAACTTATAGTTGAGTCACTATAGTTGTTCATTGATTGCTTCTCATATGTGCCCCAACTCAGGGGCTCAAGATGAGCCAGTGACCCTTGCTCAAGCCAGCGACCTTGGGCTTCAAGCCAGCGACCTTGGGGTCACGTCTGTGATCCCATGCTCAAGCCAGCTACCTCGCACTCAAGCCATCAACCTTGGGCTTCAAGCCAGCAACCATGGGATCATGTCGATGATCCCACGCTCAGATCCTGCAGTCAAGCTGGAAAGCCTGCACTCAAGCTGGATGAGCCCTCGCTCAAGCTGGCGACCTCGGGGTTTCGAACCTGGGACCACAGTGTCCCAGGTCGACCCTCTCTATCCACTGCGCCACCACCAGTTGAGCATTCAGTGATTTTTTAGTAAGTTTTCAGAGTTGTCCAACCATCACCACAATTCAGTATTAGAACATTTCCATCATCCCCCCAGAAACCCTCATCCCAATTCCTGGGTTTTCTGGCCTTTTTTCCTGCCAGTACTGTTTTAATTACTCTGTCAGAGTGGCTCTTTAGAGTTTATGCAAGATAGTAAAACACTGGAGGGAACTGGGGGAAAACATGATGACTATTTGTAGATGTGAAATATCTCAAACAAAAGCTGATTGTTAAAAATTTTAAATTTAAAAAATATACTTTTATTAAAAAGTCAAACAACACAAAAGGGTATATAATGAAAAGGACTGTATTTCATGATTAAAACCCCATGACCATAGAAAACTGTTATTAACATTTACTTGGCTAACTTTTCAGATAGTCTGTGTGCATGTACAAGTGTGGTTGTCTTGTGTATAAAATAAAATAAAACAAAATGTAAACAGCTGGAATGGTGTCCTACCTTCTTGTTCTGCAGCTTGTCTTTTGCATAATAATCACCTTTGGTATTAGGATAGTGGTAGGAGGAAGCAAGTATATCCTACAACATAATTTATGGGTTTCCCGGATACAGTCTTTGTCCAGAAGCCCTGCCCCTTCTCCACCTAGGAAACCATGAAACCTGTCATCTCTTCTGTATAGTGTTTCCTGATTATACCATCCCCTCTTCTGTTCCTCCCAGAGACAAGATTGCATATATGTGTCACGAAAGAGTTAGTTTTGCTTTTTTCTGTGTCCCTTTTGTATCTTGTACATGGTCCACTTTTTGCACTTAAAACACTTATTGTAGTGACCTGTTTACTTGTGAGTTTCTTCCCACCAGACTGTGAACTTGCCAAGGGCAGGAACTGTGTTTTACTCATTGCTGTGTTGCTGGTACAATGCCTGGCACCCAGTTGGATGAATGGAGAAGCAGTCTGAGCTCCCAGTGCTATGGAAGACCAAAGTGGGCATCCTTGTGCCCTTGGACCCAACTGTATCCCTGGATGGGTTTTGCAGGAGCATAGCTTAGTTATTGTTAGCTTTGAAGCCCTTTTGCTTCCGTGTGTTTTACATCTTCAGAAGTATGAATCACATACAGCATTTCCTAGTATTTGGAAATGTTAATTTCTTTCTTTTGCTGAGAGAGCTATTGGCTGTTTCTCATACAGTATCGTCTGTTCCAGTTTTGTAAGTTTCTTTTTGACTTATTTCTGTTCAGGTTCTGGTGATATGGCTTCATTTCTCATGACTGAAGCCCGACAGCATAACACTGAAATTCGAATGGCAGTCAGCAAAGTGGCCGATAAGATGGATCATCTCATGACTAAGGTGACTGGGTCAGGGTGGGGCTGTGTAGAAAGTGGATGCAAACGGGGTACAAATAGAGAGCAACCAGGGCTGTCTGTAAACTCTTCCTTGGTTTCCTGCATTCATGGTAGTTAGTGGTTATTTCCCTAAAAGCATAGTTATCATTTTGGGATCTAGTTAGCAGAAGAAAACTCTTAGCTTACATGAAAGATTATCTCAGAAACTCATTAGCCCCCTCAAAAAAGTGGTTCCATATTGGGTACATTATATTTCTCCATTTAAAAATTTCTCACAAAGTCTTTCTGCACTCCTTTTGTAGGTTGAAGAGTTACAGAAGCAGAGTGCTGGCAACCCCCTGCTCATTCCTAGCATGTCGGTTACGATGGAAACAAGGATGATTATGAGCAACATCCAGCGAATTATTCAGGTGAGAGTGCTCGGGAACAGAGCACTCAGTCTGAAGGTCTTGCCCTGCTTCCTCCCAAGATGTACTACCCTCTCAGACCTCCACCCCGGAAATAGAGAGCATGTGATGAATGCTACACCGAGGTGGGAAATTCTGGAAAATCCATTATGGCTTAGTTTGGTCCAAGTGACATCACTGTCTAGTCAGGTGGAAACATTTCTTTTTGACCATATTTCAGAATTTCACTTCATTTTATAGCCATTTATATTTAATATGTTGGGCATAGTAATTTGTTTCCATCAGGTATAATTTGATAAGTTGTTTTAGGTATTATGTCTGTATGGACCTAAGTTCTAGTTTTTTGACTCAAAATATGTAACAGTGTCCCTGTCCAAGTTGATTCCCTTTGATCTGGACCTTTTCTCCTAAAAACTTAAGTTATACATCATACATTTTGAATTTAGGAAAATGAAAGATTGAAGCAGGAGGTCCTTGAGAAGAGCAGTCGGATAGAGGAACAGAACGACAAGATCAGTGAGCTGATTGAACGGAATCAGAGGTAATGACAGGTACAGGGTGCTAGCCAGGGTGGACAATGGGGTTTAATTTGTAAACGCCCAAGTTAGATAAACATGCTTGTTTTGGGCAGTTTTATCTGTAGTGCTTCTATCTGTTTTCTGCCTGTCGTGTGAATTATCGCTTATTTTCTGAGAGATACTTCAGTAGAAAGAGCTCTCAGTAGGCTGTGATTTAAGGCAGGCCTGTGTTGAAACCCCGGCTCTGCTCATTTGTTACCCGGCTTTGGGCATTTTATTTATTCCTGGTTCCCTTATCTCTAAAAGTGGTTGGTGTTAGTACTTAAAAAACTGGTATCAACTCTTCTCTCTTCTCTGTAGGCTGATTCTATTTAATCAATCAGAACTTTACTGATTTCCATATAAAATCCAAGCATTTTGTAATTTTTCTAGATCCTTCTGGAGATTTGGGGAGGGCTGGCACAGATACATGTCATAGCATTTAGCGTTTCGCTTAAACCATTCTCACATATTTCATCTTCTCCAGTGTCTCTCCTCTCATGAGGAAGAGGGGCAGAAGAGGCTTTCTTTTCTTCCCTCCTCACAGCCCTCTTGCTGCTCTCATCTCTTTCCTTCTCGCTCCCTCTCACCACACACCCCTTCAGTTCCTCTCCTCTTCATTATGCAAGTTCAGAGCAGTTCACCTCCAGCTCCGATTCCTGTCTCTAGAGTTGGTCACTGTAGCTCTAAGGCACAAAAGGCCTTCAGATTGTTTTTCATGAAGGCATAGAGCAATGTTGTGAGGACTGACTGCATTCGGTTACACGTGGAGCACATTTGATGCTTGTTAAATGTTTTCTTTTTCCTTGTTAATTTCATAGGTATGTTGAGCAGAGTAACTTGATGATGGAGAAGAGGAATAACTCACTTCAGACAGCCACAGAAAACACACAGGCAAGAGTATTGCATGCTGAGCAAGAGAAGGTAAAGTAACTGGGGAGGGAAAAGCCCAGGTCAGGATGTGTAGCGCTAAGGAGTGTCCTGTGTACGTACTTATCAATCTACTTTTCAGCATAATTTTTCTGCCGTTGGGAAGAGATCTATACATCTTTCCATAGATTTTTTTTTAAGTATTCAGATTTTTTTTATTAATTTTAATGGGGTGACAATAATAAATCAGGGTACATATGTTCAAAGAAAACATCTCCAGGTTATCTTGTCATTCAATTATGTTGCATACCCATCACCCAAAGTCAAATTGTCCTCTGTCACCTTCTATCTGGTTTTCTTTGTGCCCCTCCCCTCCCCCTTTTCTCTCCCTATCCTCCCTCATCCCACCCCATAACCACCACACTCTTGTCCATGTCTCATAGTCTCACTTTTATGTCCCACCTATGTATGAAATCATCCTGTTCTCAGTTTTTTTCTGTTTCACTTATTTCACTCCATATAATGTTATCAAGGTCCATCCATGTTGTTGTAAATGATGCGATGTCATCATTTCTTATGGCTGAGTAGTATTCCATAGTATATATGTACCAAAGCTTTTTCTTTTTTCTTTGTCTTTTTTAATTTTATTATTATTAATTCTAATGGGGTGACACCAATAAATCAGGGTACATATGTACAATTAAAACATCTCAAGGTTATCTTATCATTCAATTGTGTTGCATACCCATCACCAAAAGTCAAATTGTCCTCTGTCACCTTCTATCTGGTTTTCCCTGTGCCCCTCCCTTTCTCCCTATCCCACTCTTCCCTCCCTCCCCTCACCCCGTAACCACCACTCTCTTGTCCATGCGCATCATCCAGATGTCTGTTACATAATGTATTTTGTAAAAAGTTGACTCAGGAACAGTCACCAATTCTAGTAATTTAAGATAAGAATTGTACAGTCTGACCAGTCAGTGGCACAGTGGACAGAGTATCAGCCTGGGACGCTGAGGACCCAGATTCGAAACCCTAAGGTTGCCAGCTTGAGTGTGGGCTTACCAGCTTGATTGTGGGGTTGCCTGCTTGAGCATAGGATCATAGACATGCCACCATGGTTGCTGGCTTGAAGCCCAGGGTTGCTGACTTGAGCAAGGGGTCACTGGCTCAGCTGGAGCCCCCAGCCATGGTCAAGGCCCATATGAGAAAGCAACCAATGAACAACTAAGGTGCTGCAACTATGAGTTGATGCTTCTCATCTCTCTCCCTTCCTGACTGTCTGTCCATCCCTCCACCCTCTCACAAAAAGAAGACAAGAATTATACAGCTTATTGCAAACTAAATTTATTCTGTTGACAAAATCAATAGAAAATTTTTATTATGCCATGTGACAAATGTTTTTAGTGAAATTTAAGATTGTTTAGTTTGTTCCTTCATCATATCTGTCAAAGCACTATGTCTGGATGTCTGTCTCAGAAGTAGCGCTATTTGATGGCAATGAGTTCAGAATTAGGAATTTGGACCCGTTCTGGAGTAGCTGTGAGGGAGACTCCAGTGGGTCTTGGGATGGGAGCCACTGATTCTGAAGCTGGTCCTGTCCGTGCTGCAGTGACACTGTTTAGCCACCATGGATTCCTTCTTCTTGGGGCTACCACCCCTCAGCTGGGAGATCGCAGCCCTTTCTTCTCCTCTTTTCTCAGAGGGTTAACAAATAGTTTACACTTGGTATTTGAATTCTTCTTAAAAACATGAAAAATTGAATGGAATGCACTCTTAACTTGTGTGGAGTTTACTCGCTTTCTCTTATTCTGGTAATGATGACGATTTCTTACTTATGTCTCATGCTTTTGTTCTTTGTTCTTTTAGGCATAGTATCCAGGCAAGTGATAACTCTGACCCTGTTTCCTCAGCTAAGCCTTGCCCTGTGCTGCCCTGTCCCATCCCAGTTCTTTCCCATCGTTACTTTTCACCACTGTTTGTGTGGCTGACCTAATGCCCATGTCACTTCCGGTGACGTTGGTGTCATTGAACAGCGCTGGAGTCACTTCACCTCTCCCCACTCTTTACTGTGTCTCCTTCCTCTACTTTTATTTTCTCTTTCCTTTCCTTTTTCTTCTTTTTTTTTAATCCTTAGGCCAGGGGTGCTCAATACATTGATCACGATCTACTGGTCGATCGCGAAGGAAGTGTGGGTAGATCGCATGACATTAAAAAGACACTTGTCTTTTGATTGGCATACAGGGTAGCCACTCTGATGTCTGAACTTTTGACACCCTACGCATGCGTGTTAAACTGCGCTAATTTGTTCAGTTACATTGCTGCGTAGTTAGCCTTCAATTTACTTAAACTAAATACAACAAAGGGTATAAAAATGAGTGCTGTAGCTGGTCCGAGTAAGAAGCCTAAAACCTACCACTTTCATACAGAATGCGAGGGGATTTTTTTCACTATGTCATATTCTAAGTGCGTTTGCCTCATCTGTCTATGTGCCATTGCTATTCCAAAGAAGGGAAATGTGGAGCGGCTTTTTCGGACTGTTCATAAAAACTATGACGTTGACTTTCCTCTGAAAAGAGAGCTGAGAAAGAGAAAGGTGAAAGAAGAATACACAATATTAAATAGTAATAATAGTAACTTAAATAATATAGAAGAAATAAATTTATGTTTTGCATTTTTATTGTAAGTAGATCATTTTGACGTGGTCATCTTATAAGTAGCTCGCAAGCTGAAAATGTGTGGGCACCCCTGCCTTAGACCTTGCAGGGCCACCCAGATATAGTATTCAGTCTCACAGTACAGGTCTAAAATGGTTACTGTTACTTGATCAGTGGTTCCCAAACACTGGTCTGGTGGTCTCAGAATCACTTGAAGAGCTTGGTTAAAAATACATATTCTTAAACCTGCCCTTGAGATGCTAATCAGCATATTTTTAGTCAGGGTTTGAATCTTAACTTTGAAAAAACTGCCTTTAATTTTGATACACAGTCAGGTAAGGAGTCACCTCTCTTATTAGTGATTTCTTTTGCCACAATCTGTTGGTGGCAGATGGACATCTTTGATTTTGGTAAGTTTACCATATGATTCTCATGTCGAGTATTTGTGTGTGTGTGTGTATGTGTGTGTGTGTGTGTCCCCTAATACAGGTTTATTTACAAAAACAGGCAACAGGTCAATTTGGCCTACAGATCATAGATTACCAACCCCCAAATTAGCTTATTAATTCACCAAATTGCTTCATATTGATTCCCTTCCAAAATGCCTGGCACAGTGCATTGACACTGGTAGATACTTTATTTATAATAGCTAACATCTGTC
Source organism: Rhynchonycteris naso (assembly GCA_037038555.1). Lineage (NCBI taxonomy): Eukaryota > Metazoa > Chordata > Mammalia > Chiroptera > Emballonuridae > Rhynchonycteris > Rhynchonycteris naso. Next base: position 20,435,519 of record CM072996.1, read on the forward strand.
AAACACCCACGAGGCACCATGCTTTACACAAATCTATTTGAAGGCATCTCCTGGGTTGCCTGCCATTACTTGATGAATCAGGTGCCAGGTACCATGTTTTACTTGGTCACCTTTATTTTAGTGAGACTTTTCAAGGCTCAACTCGCCCATTTCCACTTTGTTACTTAGCAGTCTCCCTGTTATATCTCTCTTAAGGGAAATAATCAAGGTCCTTTCATTAACCCTGGAGACAGTGTTCTCCTTTCAAACACAGCTCAGAAAATTATGGTTTTCTATGAATATTTGGTAAATGAAGTTAATTATTGTTCTCTATGAGAGTATTAATATTTCCACATAAAACCATGGGATAGTGGTTAAAACTGGAAGGGCAATGGCCCTGGTCTATTGCTTAGTGGGTAGAGCATCAGCCTGGGGTATGGAAGTCCTAGGTTCAATTCCTGGTCAGGGCACACAGGAGAAGCTACCATCTGCTTACCTCTCCCTCCCTGCAGGAGGGGAAGAAGTACCCAACCCAGGTTTGAAACCCCAAGGTGGCCAGCTTGAGCACAGGCTCATCTGGTTTGAGCAAGGTTCACCAACTTGAGCCCAAGGTCGCTGGCTTCCCTCCTCTCTCCTTCTTCCCCTCCTGCAGCCTGTGGCTTGATTTGTTCTAGCATTGCCTCGGGTGCTGAGGATAGCTCGGTTGGTATTACTAGCAAGTCAGCCTTAGGTGCTAAAAGTAGTTTGGTACTCGAACATTGACCCCAGACAAGGTTGTTGGGTGGATCCCGGTCAGGGTACATATGGGAATCTGTCTCCACTCTGCTCACATAAAACAAAACACAAAACAAAACAAAACTATTTCATGCTCTTAGAGTTTGTTTAGCCTTTTTACTTTACAAAAGAGTGAACTGAAGCCCAGAGTGAGTACAAGGCTTGCCGAGGTCTCACTTCTAGTTAGCTGTGTTCTTTTTCCTTTGCCAAATTGCCATCTCTTTTGGTAACATTTTCCTTTTCCTGACTTGAATGCTTTTTTCACTTGTTTTTCTGAATTTTTGGTGCTTCCTGTCATTGCTTTCTTTTCCCAGCTCTCCAGGTCAACAGCAGAATTGGATCCAGGGTGGGAACAAAGGAGATATTCCATTTACTGTGTAGGTTTTTGGTGTTTTCCCTTCTCACCTAATATTGCAAACCCTTACTTTAAAAAAATTATCATAGCCTGACCAGGCAGTGGCGCAGTGGATAGAGCGTTGGCCTGGGACATGTAGGACCCAGGTTCGAGACCCCGAGGTCACCAGCTTGAGCGTGGGCTCATCTGGTTTGAGCAAGGCTCACCAGCTTGAGCCCCAGGTCACTGGCTTGAGCAAGGGGTCACTCGCTTTACTATAGCCTCCCAGTCAAGGCACATATGAGAAAGTAATCAATGAACAACTAAGGTGCCGCAACGAAGAATTGATGCTTGTTGTCCCTCTCCCTTCCTGTATCTCTGTCCCTATCTGTCCCTCTCTCTGTCTTTGTCACACACACACACAAAAAATTGTAATTATACACATACATGTATGCATTCATGATTTTTTTCTGATAACAAAAGTTGCATCTGTTCATTCTAGAAAATACAGATAAGCATAAAATATAACTTGCCCATAATCTTCCACTCAAAGAAAATCATTAATGTATTTTCTCTGTACAGATATGTGTGTGTTTGGGTGAGAATATTACTTTTCGTTCTTCTAATAAGCCTTTCTGTATGGTCCTGAGATAAAAAGAGCTTTTAAGTGACTTTCCACCCTGCTTGTCCTTTGGTTAGAGGGTGATTGTTGATCCCACTGCCTCCCCTGCCGTGGTCTTAGCTGCTATGCGGCTTGTGCGAGTGGTCCTCAGTCTGATATTAGTGAACTCTCGAGCCACAGATAGATGCAAAGCTCTCTGAGCATTGTTTAAATAAATAAGTAGTTTAAAGCTGTGGTGGGCAGATTGACTTCCAAAAGGAAGACAAGGGATAATAAGGAAGTAGATAGCTGTAAAAATGCATGTAAAGCATAACAGTGTAAGAGCAGTAACGACTCAGTAGCAGTGTATGGCAGTAATAGCAGCGTATCAAGGTAACAACAATGCAGGAGAGATGGTTCAGGCCCATAATTACACTGTTGTCTATAGGTCCAGACTAGTCACCAGAAGAGCAAACTTACTGCCTTTCCTGTTACCTGACTTCTAATTTTTATAGGAGCACATCAGTTCAGGTGAAATTAATGTGGCATTTGTCATTTGTTTACCATGACTTTTTATTGACGTTCTTTTAATAATCATCATCACCCTTAATACTCAGAATATCATTAGAGGTTTCGCAGGGTAGTCATTTTGGCTTCATATTTTGCTTCTGTTTGGCTAGTACAGAGCACCATATAACATACGTTGAGCAGTCAGAAAAGTTGAAGCAGTCCTCTCTTTCTCTCTCTCTCTCTCTCTAAAAATAATTCTTTTTATTCTGGCAATTTCAGGTAGCTTTTTTAAAAATTTTTTTATTGAATTTATTGACATTGGTTAATAAAAATATAGGTTTCAGGTATACAATTCTATAATCCATCATCTGTAGATTGTGTTGTGTGTTCACCAGCACAAGGAGGCTTTCCCTTCTTTTATTAGCCCTTCTTTTACCTAAGAGCCCCCAAGGCAGTAACTCTCATGGCACTGGTCTTTACATTATAGTACTGTAGAAGTACAGTAGAGAAATTGTCCACTCAGAAGTTCATTGTCATAGGAAACATTCAGTTTAAATTTTAAAATACCTTTCTTATTATTAGGACAGTGAGAGAATGGCAAGAATACTATTTCTCATGTATCGGATTGGTAACATTTACCAATACGTTGTATCCCATGTCGTTAATTCTTTTAAAGATTTTATTTATTGCCTGACCTGTGGTGGTGCAGTGGATAGAGCATTGACCTGGAACAGTGAGGTCCCAGGTTCAAAACCCTGCTTGCCCGGTCAAAGTATATGACAAGCAAGCAATGAGCAACTAAACTGAAGCAACTGTGAATTGATACTCCTTGCTCCCCTTTCTCTCCTCTCTCTGTAATCAATAAATAAAATCTTTAAAAAAAAGATTTTATTTATTGATATTAGAGAAAAGAAGGGGGCCGGGGAGGAGCAAGAATTAGTTGCTTTCCCTATGTGCCTTAACTGGGCAAGCCCGGGGTTTTGAACTGGTGACCTCAGTATTCAAGGTCGATGCTTCATCCACTGCACCAGCACAGGTCAGGTGACAACACCATTCTTTTTTTTTTTTTACAGGGATAGAAAGAGAGTCAGAGAGAGGGATAGATAGGGACAGACAGACAGGAACGGAGAGAGGTGAGAAGCATCAATCATTAGTTTTTCGTTGCCGTCGCAACACCTTAGTTGTTCATTGATTGCTTTTTCACATGTGCCTTGACTGCGGGCCTTCAGCAGACCGAGCAACCCCTCACTGGAGCCAGCGACCTTGGGTCCAAGCTGACGAGCTTTTGCTCAAGCCAGATGGGCCCGCGCTCAAGCTGGCAAGCTCAGGGTCTCGAACCTGGGTCTTCTGCATCCCAGTCCGATGCTCTATCCACTGTGCCACCGCCTGGTCAGGCGACAACACCATTCTTAATAGTTGCATAGAGGATAGGTATATCATGATTTGCTTAATTAAGCCCCATATTTTAGCATTTTATTTTTTCATTCTTTTGAAACTACACAGAGGTCAGCAAAAGTCGGTGTACAGCTATAATACAAATAAGTAATATAATTTGTGTGTGTGTGTGACAGAGACATAAAGACAGAGAGAGGGACAGATAGACAGGAAGGGAGAGAGATGAGAAGCATCAATTTGTCATTGCAGCATATTAGTTGTTCATTGATTGCCTTCTCATATGTTCTTTGACCAGGGGGTGGGGGGACTACAGCAGAGCGAGTGACCCCCTGCTCAAGCCAGTGACCTTGGGCTCAAGCTGGCGGTCTTTGGGCTCAAGCCAGTGACTTTGGGCTTCAAACCAGTGACTTTTGGGCTCAAGCTAGCAACCTATGGGTTCAAGCCAGCAATCATGGGGTCATGTCTACGATCCCACATTCAAGCCAGTGACCCCATGCTCAAGCTGGTGATCCCACGCTCAAGCCAGTGACCTCAGGGTTTCGAACCTGGGTCTTTTGCATCCCAATTCGATGCTATACATTGCACTACCGCCTTGTCAGGCAGTAATATAATAGTTAATAAGTAATACAAGAATAAACTTTCACATACAACTGTAAACCTATTTTTGCCAACTCCCGTATACAATGCTATATCAAACATCCTTGTAGCAAAATTTTTTAATCTTGCATAATATTTTCTAAGAACAAATTGCTGCAAGGGAGTTCCTGGGTCAGAGACTCTGTACATTTTTTGAAGGCTTGATTTTGGTTTAATGCAGGTTGGAGTGGGATTAGCTCCTCTCCTACCAGTTTAGTCAGCATAGAGGATATGAGACTGGGTCATCACTTAGGAGACAAAGAACACCCATGTTTAAAGTGATGCCATACTTTGTTACTGTTCAGGCCAAGGTGACGGAAGAGTTGGCAGCAGCCACGGCACAGGTCTCTCACCTGCAGCTGAAAGTGACTGCTCACCAGAAGAAAGAAACAGAGCTGCAAATGCAGCTGACAGAAAGCTCGAAGGAGACGGACCTCCTCAGGGGCCAGCTCAGCAAGCTGCAGGCTGAGCTCTCAGGTATGTCGTCGTGAACAGGGCTGGGACTTCCACTCTTTCCTTCTCCTCAGCACAGTGGAGATAATGCTCATGAAGTTTATGAAGACTGGGCCAAAAATTAAGGTGTGCCAGCATAAACCAACATGATGGTCTGATATAAAGGACAGCAAAAGAACTATTTGGCTCTGGCCAGTTGGCTCAATGGTAGAGCATCACCCAGCGTGTGGAAGTCCCGGTCCAATTCCTGGTCAGTGCACACAGGAGAAGTGACCATCTGCTTTTCCACCCCTCCGTGTCCTTCTCTCTCTTCTCCTCCTGCAGCCATGGCTCGATTGGTTTGAGCTAGTTGGCCTCGGGCACTGAGGATGCTCCTTGGCCTCCGCCTCAGGTGCTAAAACTGGCTTGGTTGCTAAGCAGCGGAGCAGAGGCTCAGGATGGGCAGAGCATTGCCCCCTAGTGGGCTTGCCAGGTGGATCCTGGTGGGGCGCATGCAGGAGTCTGTCTCTCTGCCTTCCCTCTTCTCACTAAAAAAAAAGAACTGACTCTTCATTTAGAGTTGACCAGTGGCCACAGTTTCGCTTCATTTGAGCTTTGAGCAAGGGTTGCCTTCAGTATCTTTGGTACTTACACTTGGCCTCATAGGCCTGGAAGTTGGAGTTCCTGTAACTCATGACACAGTGGAAATTTATGAAACAGGTGCTTCCTGTACTGGTTGCCTCTTTTGTAGAGAAGAGATTGCAGCTCTCAAGGCCCCTCCAGCTTGGCTTATTTCCTGTTAGGTTGCTTAATTCATCCAGGCTCTGGATGGACTAGCCAGCCTGCTGCTGCTGTTCAGCACTTTTGTAGTTCTTGTCTTGCTTTTTATCCATGTTGTTGTTTGGATTTGCTGTGCCCACCATCGTCAATATTTGTCTCTATGTTTCCCCAAAATCTGCCTGTTTCAGAAACTTTGCCTGTTTTTTTTGTACATTTGATTTTCCTTAAAATTTTTTCTCAGACATTTTTAAGAGGCCATTGTCACGTGTTGCCTTTGATCAGCCCTATTTATATGTATGTCTCCTCAAGAATGCAAGCCCCTGGAGGGCGAGGGTGATGTCTTGCTCATCTTTGTAAAGTCCTTTCCTCCAAATCAGGGTTAATTCGGCCTGGCACAAAGGTGGTTCTTGAATAGAAGGTTTGGGAAGACAAGCATGTTGATTCATCACCTGAGAGTATAGGGAAAATGTGAGAGGCACAGATGGTAGCAGTGGGCTCACTGCCTGATAGAGAGCTAAAGACACTGATGGCAGTTGGCCCAGTGATATCTTGAAGATAAATCCCTTTCTTTTAGAGCACATCCTGGGTGCACATGAGCTAGGCTTAGATTGGAATGTCATACAGATAGCTTCTTTTCTGCTTTTGCGGTGCCCTATGACAATTATCTGAAGAGTGCCTTATAGTCTCAAAAGTTTTCCAAACAAAATAAATATGATGCATTACATTTTTAAGAGATATTCCAAATAGCTTTATTTGAGATGGGATGTTTTGAAAACAAACTCTTGGTAGAATGTCCTAGCTACCAAGAAACTTGAGAAGATCTTACCTAGGCAGTGAGAGAAAGGGCTGGACCAGTACCAAATGGGTCTGTCCAGTGTGCTCAGATGGTGACTGAAATGAAAGTGTGGGAATGATATATTTTTCAGGTGGTCTCTGACCGCTTGGAACTTTCCCATTTTGTACATATGGAAAGCGACATGCATACAGAGATAAATATGTTAGTGGAACAGGCCAGTTTATGGCTTGGTGAACCGATTGCTGGTCAGTGAGCTAGTACTGAGAGAATGGAGGGGAAGGGATTGTGTGGTGGGGTGGGGGCTCACAGCGCAGCGCAGCTTTGCCGAAGCTCCTGGGATGCTGTAGAGCCCGCTCTGGCTCTGGTTCTGCAGCTAAGTCTCTGCTGTTACATCCCAGAGCTCCAGGAAAACTCTGAGCAGGCGCAGTCCAGATTCAAAAGTGAAAAGCAAAGTCGCAAGCAACTGGAACTCAAGGTGACAGCGCTGGAGGAAGAGCTGACTGACCTTCGAGCTGAGAAGGAGTCTCTGGAGAAGGTGAGTTTTACAACTGAAGTTTCTCTGTTCAACCCCAGTGGCCAGGATTAGCTGCTTAATACATATTTCTGCGTTCCTTTTATAGATTATAATAGTATTCAAATAGGACAGAAAAGTATAAAATAAAAATAAAAGTTATCTTTTTCTCCTGTCTCATCTCTTGTGTTAGAGGTAACAGCTATAACCAATGTGTGGTTGTCCTTCCAGATTGCTTTTTGTGTGTTGAAAACATACTCACTTACGCATACACATGGCTACACTGATACCATTTTAACAATAATGGGATCATACTGAATTCTTTTTCACGATTTGTGGACATACTGATAACAGTGAGAACTTTCTCATTATTTTTAACTGCCGTATAGTAGTCTCCTATGAGGCTGTACTATAATTTTCTTAACTATTCACCTATGATGGATATTTATGTTTCTGTTTCTCACTAATTCAAGCATTGCTGCTTTGGACATCCTTGTACTATATAACTAATTTTGCAGGTTTATTTGAGCACCCTCATAAAATAGAATGTTTGAGAATTGCTGAGCCCTGGCTGGTGGGCTCAGTGGTAGAGCGACAGCTGGCGTATGGATGTCCCGGGTTCAAACCCCAAACCCCAGTGAGGGCACACAGGAGAAGCGACCACCTGCTTCTCTCCCCCACGAGTTCCCCTTCTCTCCCTCTTCTCCTCCCACAGCCAGTGGCTCAGTTGGTTTGAGCATGGGTCCCGGGTGCTAAACATAGCTCAGTTGATTTGCTGGAGTCTCACTATCTCCCCTCCTCTCACTTAAAAAGAAAAAAAAAAAGAATTGCTGGATCTAGGAAATGCTACACATCTCAGTTTTTTAAAACAATGTTACCAGGTTATCCTAAAGCAGAGCGTGCCAGTTTATAGTCTCAGCACTGTGTGAACAACCCTGTCTCTCTGTACTTCTTCCAAATCTACACATATCAAGTTTTCTACTCTTTATACTGATAGGTGGTATGTGCTATCTTGTGTTAATATGTATTTTTCTTAGTAAAGCTTTCATATATTTAATACTTATTTGTATTTCTTCTATGAATTCTCTTTTTAATGTCCTTTGCCCTCTTTCCTATTATAGTATCATTTTGATTTGTAAACATTTCTAAGGGCTTTAATTTCTTGCCATAGGTGACACATATATTTTCCTAGTTTGTTCCTTATTTTTATAATACCTTCTGTTGTGCTAAAATTTTATTATCAGAGTAATTTCAACCCTGTTAAACAAAGTGGGAACATTTCTTTTTCTGTTTGTTGAAATGGTTTCAATATAAAAAGAACAAACTGTTTCTGAGGTTTCAGTAAAATCTCTAGTAAATCCCTTTGGCCCAGTGCCTTTTTGGGGATAAATCTTAGGCTACATTTTGAGTTTCTTCCAAGATTCTTATCAGTTCTTTTAACCATTTTTGATTTTTTGAGCTGTTTTCAGTTGTTTATTGTTATAGATCCTTGTATCCTTGTCTTTATGAACATGATACATTGCTTCCTTAAGATAAATAATAATTTGTGGATTTTCTGGGTGTGTGTGTTTTGAAAGTCTTCACAGGACTGCCACATTACCATATATAGAGTGTATACCCATTTATTTTCCTGGCAGCAGGGTGTGAAAGTATCCACTTCACTCCTAAGATATTCCCCACCTCTTAATAGAAGGGTAGTTAAAACTCTTCTTGTTTTCTTCCTTGTCACAATTTTTCTCACAGAGTAGCCAAGAATGTTATATACATATAGGGGGAAATTGAAGTAAACATGCATTGTTTCCAGAAGCGAAGTAAGGACCCAGTGAGGTCAGACACCCCCCCCCCATTCATTCTTTGTTAAACAGCCAGAGCTGATGATGATTCTCTTGTTCCTAAGAACCTCTCAGAAAGGAAAAAGAAGTCAGCTCAAGAGCGCTGTCAGGCCGAGGAGGAGATAGATGAAATTCGCAAGTCACACCAGGAGGAACTGGACAAACTTCGGCAGCTCTTGAAAAAGTCTCGGGTGTCCACAGACCAAGCATCTGCAGAGCAGGTAATGGGAAACTGAGCCCGGTAGAAATAAAAGGCATGAAGGACTTAGAATAGTTTCTAGTTTCTTTCAGAATGAAGTCTGTCGGCATACGCACAACTGTAACCCACTTTACCCGCGCCCGTGTATGCAGAAGAGGCAGGAATGAAGTGGATAATCTTTCCGGTTTTAAAACTGAGTGGAGCCCCTGGCCCTTAGTGGAGGGTAGCTCAGTTGATTAGAGCGTCGTCCCGAAACGCCAAGGTCATGGATTCAGTCCCTGGTCAGGGCACATGTGGGAAGCGATCAGTGAATGCACAGATAAGGCACAACTAGGTGGAACAGTAGATGAATGCTTCTCTGTCTCTCCCCTCTTCCTCTCTGTCTCTCTAAAAGTAGTAAAAAAAAAAAAAAAAAAAAAAAGTGGAAATTTAACTATATAGGCAAAACATGGGGATAGAAGGGATTTTATTTAGGTAGCCAGACAGGGAGACCAGGGATAGCGGCAGGACACAGCTGGATCTCTAGTCCATCTGACAGTGACCTTTCTCCTTACATGTTAGTAAATGCATATGTGTTGGCCCATTTATTTATTTATTTACTTTTATTTATTCATTTTAGAGAGGAGACACATAGTGAGAGAGAGAGAGAAAGGGGGGAGGAGCTAGAAGCATCAACTCCCATATGTGCCTTGACCAGACCAGTGCAGGGTTTTGAACTGGCGACCTCAGTGTTCCCAGGTCGATGCTTTATCCACTGCGCCACCACAGGTCAGTCATTGTTGGCCCATTTAATTAGAGCAAATCAATGCCCTCAGTTTGGTCACCTCTAAGAATTTGACAAAATTACGTTTCCTCTGACCCTATAACCTTTAGAGTCTGGACCCTGAAAAGTATGGTCACATTATGGCCATGCCTTCTAGGAACTTACCTAAGACAGTCACACCTTTATCGGGTTGGAGTACCTTTTGGAGTCCTGACAACTAACAATATCTTCCTAGTTACCTTAAAACAAGTACATATACTTTTATAATAACCAACATCTTCCAAACAGTTGTTCCCTGTGAAGCTGGGCTGTCAGCTTCTTCTTTTCTGCCTTATAAAAAAGATGGGCTTCTTTAGATGCAGCTGGATCCCCACAATATGGTGTCTACATTTTCTTGGCAGCTGTCTCTAGTACAGGCTGAGCTGCAGAGCCAGTGGGAAGTGAAATGTGAACAGCTGTTGGCCTCTGCCAAGGACGAGCACCTACAACAGTATCAGGAGGCGTGTGCCCAGAGAGACGCCAGCCAGCAGAAGCTGCTCCAGCTTCAGGACAAGGTGGGTGTTTCCCGGGGCCGGGCAGCTGGCAGCCCAGTTCATTTGAGGCAGGCAGGTTATCTGAGTCTTAATGGTTCTTTTGAACCTAAAGGTGTTAATAGCTTGAAAACAAAGTCACACTTGTTTAGCTCCCTACATAATCTTTCATATGTTTATTTGGGACGGCAGCACTAGAATTCTGGAACATGCTTTCCATTGTTATTTGAGCCACCTTGTATTAAGCAAGTATTTTTTGAATGCCAGTTGTCAGTTGTGTTGTAGACACTGTGTTAGGGAAAGGATTTACAGAGAACTAACTCTGCCCTCAAGAATCTCACAGTCAACAAAGGGAGACGAGAGGGCAACAGAGGTGAACATCAGGTTCTGTGCGGCCTAGAAGAGGAATTGCCAAGAAGGACAGGTAGCTTTGGTGAGGTGAAGAGGCAGCAGAACATTGGGAAGAGGCACTGAGATAGGATGGAGCATGGGTGTGGTGGGATCAGCCTGGCATGAAAATGAGAGACAGGAGATGGCTTAGGGTCGTAGTAAGCAAGTCCCCATATCTGGAGGTCAGTTTCTTAACGTATCCAGTTGAGAATCTTTGACTCAAAGATGGTGAAGGCAGTCTTTCAGGTGAATAGGTTGCTTCTAATATTCAGTGTTCATAGTCTATGTGGCTAGAGTTGTAACCCTCTTTTTATATTTTTCCTTTTCATTCTTGACCTGATTAGGAACAAGGCAAGTGACCTTGTTGGGAAAGAGGAGGTGAAGTTTTGAGTTGAGATTGAGTGATGAAGAAATAGATGCTGTGTGTCAGCGGCCTGGGGTGGAGGTAGAGGTGGGGGTGGGGGTGGAGGGGGTGGACATCACAGTCCTCCATGAGGCTGACATGTGATCCTGAGGATGGTTCTCCTGCAGGGATTTCTGACTTTGCCCTGGTAGTTCCGGTTCCCAAGCCCGCTGCCACGGTCTGTTTGTTTTGCAGTGTTCAGCCCTCCAGGCCCGAGTCACAGCCCTGATGGAGCAAAATGAACAGCACATCACGGATCTGGAAAATAAGTCTCAAATGTCTGGGGTGGAAGTTGCTGCTACTGACTCATCGGAGAAGGTGAGCTGATAATTTGAATAAACAAATGATGTCATCCCAAGCATTAAGAAAGAATGTGGCTTATTTTTTGTGTGGGTAGCTTTTGTTTCTAACTTTAGGGATGCATCACTTGTCTGACTTTAAGTACAGATTAACCCTGGGAACCTGTCACTTTGGTGGGTGGTAGTTAGTCCCTAAGAGCCCTATCCTGAAGTTTTGACAAATAAAAGATGCGCCTCCAAATCACAGGAGAGGCGTGATCCTGCCACTAATCCTGGTTGCCCACGGCAGCTCTCGTGGTGGTCGCGGTGGGAGGAAGCTTACGGTAAATGTCAGTCAGCTGTCCTGGGCCATAGCTTACCTGTCCTTGATAGCCCTTCTGTCACATGCAGCTTGTTATTTGGCATTGTCCTCTCCACAGTGAGTGCATCCTTGTCTGAGTTCATGGCTAGCTGTGTCCTGCTGTCGAGTTCTCAAAGCTTCATTTTATTTAGCCTTCCAAAACGCCGTCTGGAATCCACATGTGTTCCCTCTTCACTTGTTTTGGGCAGTGTACATTTTGATACTGTTTTTCTCCCCTCACATCTTCACTCAGGTCAAGAAGATCATGAACCAAGTGTTCCAGTCTTTGCGGGGAGAGTTTGAGCTGGAGGAATCTTACGATGGCAGGACCATTCTGGGGACCATCATGAATACCATCAAGGTACAGCCAGCTGTGATTGCTACACTGTAATGGCTGTCTTGTTGCTTAAGTTCCTTCTAAGGGGTTGTGAATAAAAAATTATACAAGTCCGTTCATCAGTAATTCGGGTGCATGAAATGATTTAGTTAGACAGATACCGGCAGCCTCCTGTGAGAGGAGGAAGCAGGAGCATTTGAACTGGACGACCAGTTGTGTTAATAAGGGTTGAAGAACTAGGTGTGCCTGCTGGTTACCTTTCAGTAAACATCTCATCCTTGGCTTCTGAACAGATGGTGACTCTTAAGCTGTTAAACCAACATGAGCAAGAGAAGGGAGAGAGTAGCAATGAAGAAGAGGAAGAAGAAAAGGAAGAAGAGCGACCTCGGAGACTTTCCCAGGATCAGTCAGTCTCAGCCAGTTCTGGGTCGTCTCAAGCACCCTTGAGTCGGGAGAGGCAGAAGTCCCCCATAGTGCCATCAGAGCAGGTGGTCAAGGAAGCTGACCCATTGCCTCCTCAGGCCCTCCCCACCCCCCAGGAGGAGGTACAGAGAAGGGAAGGGGAGCCCAGAGAAGCAGAGATGCTCTTAGAGCTAGGAGATGATTCCCTCCCACCCGAGCTGGCTGACATCCCCTCCCAGAGAGCTCTGGGGCCCCCGACTTCAATTCCTCCCAAGCCTCCAGGCCCTGTAACTGTGGACTCTGAGTGTGAGGAGACACTTACTGCCAGCCCACTGGGAAATGCCTGTGTTGAGGAGCAAGAAAGCTCCACAAGACTGTCTGTGACTTCAGACCCTAAGAAGGGGAACCCACTGCCCTTGGAGCATGAAAGTCCAGGAGAGCCTCAGCCTCCAGAGCTCAAGAAAGAGGAAGCTGTGACTAGTTCTGCTGGTCCCTCCAAGGAGCTGTCAAGCACAAAGGCAGGTTCTACAGCTGCAGGAACAGTGCTTGGACCCAACCACTCTGCTCAGAATTCCAGGTATATCCCCTTGAGCAGAATTTCAGGGACAAGGTGGTTGTAAGGTGTCTCTGGTTTTTTAGGGCTGGCAACTCATCCCTCAGAGACTGACTGATGGACTAATTCGCTAATTTATTTGTGCATTCATACATGTACTTATTCAGTGATACCTGCTGTAAAAGGCTCTGTAGGCACTGATAGTTTGGTGGGCAAAACAGATTTGGTTCTTTTTTTTTTCCCCCCGGGGACAGAGAGTCGGAGAGAGGGATAGATAGGGACAGACAGACAGGAACAGAGAGGTGAGAAGCATCAATCATTAGTTTTTCGTTGCCGTCACAACACCATAGTTGTTCATTGATTGCTCTCTCACATGTGCCTTGACCGCGGGCCTTCAGCAGACCGAGCCACCCCTTGCTGGAGCCAGCGACCTTGGGTCCAAGCGGACAAGCTTTTGCTCAAGCCAGATGGGCCCGTGCTCAAGCTGGCGACCTCAGGGTCTCGAACCTGGGTCTTCCGCATCCCAGTCCGACGCTCTATCCCCTGCGCCACCGCCTGGTCAGGCCAGATTTGGTTCTTGAGTTAAGGACCTTAACAGTCTAGTGGGGACTGTTATAAATTTATTATAAAACTATGGTAAATACTAACAACGAAAAAAGAAACAGTATACATAATAAAAAATAAAGGGGGAAGTATTCTACTTTAGATAGAGTGGTTAGGGACAGATTCTAAGAAAGTACCGTTTAAACTGAGAGCAGGAGGGTGGAAAGGGGACTTCCATGCCAAGAATGGAGGAAGATATTGCAGAAGGTGAAACAACACATGCCAAGGGCCTGTGGTCGGAGGGGACAGGACAACCAAGGAACTAAAAGAAGTTACAGTAGTAGGCGGAGAGGAGAGCGTTGTTAAGCTGATGTTGGAAAACTAGGTAGGGGCCAAGTTGTGAGATTTTCTGTCACTGTTAGAAGTTTTGAATTTTAAGTACAGTGAAAAGCTATTAAGGAGATTTAAGCAGAAGAGTGACTTGGTTTGATTTGTCAGTTTTAGAAGATCTCTCTGCCTATAGTTTTGTGGAGGGAGTCGTGTGTTCAGAGGCCATTGTGGGAAGCATCCTGGGTAGTTACTGCAGCTGTTGGAATCTTACCCCAGAGCTGATGGTCACTTTGGTCTGGAACAGTAACATTTTCTGTGACTTGATTTTCTTGATTTTTCTTTCAGTTTTTCTGGGGATGAAGAGGATGAACTATTTAAAGGAGCAACTCTGAAAGTTCCAAAGGCCAAAGCACAGTCTGAGGAGGAGGATGAAGACGAGGTGGTAAGGAGATGTCAGGCGCTGCCAAGTCCTCACACCACTAGCTGGGGGCCCTTTCCCGCCGGCTCTGAGAAGAGAAGTGGAGTCTGTTGGTGGCCCTCTCCCTGGGCGCTGTGTGCAGGGCCCTGTGGGAGCGGGCAGGGGGCTGGGCGGGGGCAGCTCTGTAAGCATAATGGGAATGGTCAGATACCACTTTATTCTTGAAAAAGGACCGTGATTTCTGTCCACGCAGGAATGATTTTTACTGTAAGCGAAGAAAGTTGGGCTGATTAGTCTTACATTAGAATGCTAAAGCCTCAAGTCTCCTCAGATCAGCTAGGATGTTATTTATATTTTGAAATGGGGAAGGTCTTGGAAGGTTGTCTAGTCTGGCATCCTTATTTACAGAGAGCTGAGGCTCAGACGGGTGGTTTACCTCAAGCCCAAGAATGACGTAATGGCAGAGCTAGGGCTAGTCCCTGAGGCTCCTGTTGTGACCGCCTGCTCCGGAGCATTTTTTGCTTCCTCAGCCTGCTTTCTAACCTGCCTGGCTCTGTCCTTACAAGGTTCCTGGGTGGAAAGTGGGTTCAGTGTGGATGGCATAGCCTGAATTTACAGAGCTCCAGTGAAGGCCAAGAGAGGGAGGGGCAGGTCAAGTCTGGATCAGAGCCCCGATCTTGCATCTGCTGTCCCCACTGTGCTAAGATACAGCATTCTTGGCCGTCACTAGGACATTTTGACTGCGGTGATGGGAATGTCACTGGAGTGAAATGTGGGTGTGGGATGCAGATCAACTTCAGGCTCAGTGTGTCCCAGGGACAGAAATAAGAGGTGAATGGGGGCAAATTTTCTCCCCTCACATATCAACCAGAGTGGGTGTTGCCTTTTGCCAAAACCCCCAGGGAAATGGCTGTGATTGATCCTGTCAGTTAGAACCTTCCCCCGTGCCTGTGTTTTTTGGGGAAGGTGCCCCAGTTCCTCCCATTAACCCTTCTTCCCAAGGATTGAAATTTCATTTGAGAATAAGGAGTATGAATTCTGTACTTAAAAAAAGAACAACCCAAAAAAAAGAAAACTGAGTATTCCAAGTGACTGTCTTAAATATGATTGGGATGTTATTATTCCAACTGTGTTAAAAGCAGTGTATTATTAATATTGATACTAATACCATCAAGTTAACGTCTGTCTCTCTGGTATGCTGAAAACTACTTCACATTCTCATTTAATCTTCTACTAATCCAATGAGGTCAGCACTTTTATCCCATTTTATAGAAAAGAGGACTGAGGCCCAGGAAGATTAACATGTCCAAGGTTATATAGCCTGGTAAATATAGAGCCAGAAATTGACCTGGAACAAAACTGAGCTGTGAGCCACGTTTTAAAATCCCGTACTGCCAGAGTTTAGAGATCACTTGATTGATGCCCAAAGAGAGGTACAAGGTCCATTAGTCAGTGGTAGGGATGGTATTAGCTCATGGACTTCTGACCACATCACTCTGCCATCCATTTGGCTGGCCCTGTGAAGGGCAGGTCCTGGGCCAGAGTAGCTTGCCGGAGCAGACAGTACCGTGGTAGAGAATACTCAGTTTGGGCCTGTCTCTAGTGTCAGTCTCTGCCCCCATGGGACCTGTTCCCTGCCAACCCAGAAGGAAAAGGCCAGGAGCTCAAGTAATGAGAAGCGGGGGAGTCTCTTCATATTCCATTAATCCCCCTATCCTCTTACCTGGTCAGAGCGTGAGGGAGGGGCCCGTGAGACCAGGGGCATGGGAGGCTGTGGCCCTGTGTTCTTTCTTTGTCCCTAGGGATTCTCTTCTTGCTAATGTGGCCAAATCTCTAAATTCAAATCACTCAAACGATTAGGCATGTTCTAAGCCAGACAGGCCAACTTTGGCCTTATCATTTTTCAAATGTAATTGTATTCTTCCCAACCTCCCTTCATCCTCCTGCCTCCTCTCTTCCCTTGGGGCCTCTCTACTTCTGTTTTTCTCCCTCTCCTGTCTCTCCCCTCCGACCCTCTTTCTCCACACGAGATATGTAAGTTACCGCAGGAGAGGAAACCTGTCAGGTCAATACATGTGCTTCACAAATAAATGACAAAACTAGCGAAACCAAAGTTGGTCTTCTTGTCTCTGTTGAAACGTTGCCTCCCTTCTCTGCCTGCTCATCTTGGCTTTATCTGGAGCCTGGGTTTGCTGGCCACAAGTTTAGTCCTTTTAGTAAAACCCTCACCAGGCACCTTTTTTCCATCCTAGAGCCGGAACTGAGGTTGGCTCACGTTACATGACACAAGCGGGAAGTCCGTCTGGTGCAGGAACAAGTGAGAACTGACTGCTCTTTCCTGTCTTGTCAGAGCATGAAGGGACGCCCGCCCCCAACCCCCCTTTATGGAGATGATGATGATGATGATGACATTGACTGGCTGGGATGAAGACCCAGGAAACTGATGCAGAGGCTCCTCCACTGGCCCCTCCTAAGCATGAGTTTGTGCCAGCCCTGGGTCTGGGTGAGCCCCGGGCGAGGTGAAGGTGAGCATCCTGAGGACAGTAGCTCAGATACCCAAGTCAGCCATCTTCTGAGCGCCCGCCTGGCTGGGTGAAAAGGCCTGTGGCCTGCCTTCAGAACACAGCTGTCTGTGTTCTGGGGATTGTCACACAGCTGTCCCTGGTCCTACCTACAGTCCTGTTTGGAGGAAGGGCTGGTAGGCTCCCCTCCAGTCAGTTACCTGTAGGAGTCCTGTCCTCTTCCAAGCTTTTACTCTCTTCACTAACTCTGACTGCTGTGGGGAGCCCTCCCTCTGCCTTCCAAAGCTCAGCTGTGCCCCAGCAACAGGACCGGTCACTTGGGGTGAGGTCTTCCTGGTAGAACTGAGGCTGGGTTACACCATCTAAACCCCAGTTCAGAGAGTAGCCTTGCCTGCAGTCCTGGCACATTATTTTTTCTCTGCCTTAAGTCTTTGAAGTTAACAAAACTAAAATAAATATCTGTAATGAAACTTGACTGGAGCTCTTGGGAAGAAACTGAATTTGGTTCTAAGGGCTGTCTGTGCTCCTCTCTGGGAATCTACAGGTAAGAGGTGTAACCAATCTGAATCAGTTAATGTGCATAAAACCATTGTGACATATTCCCTTTGCTACCTAACCCTGAAACTTGAGGCTTTCAAAACAGAATCACCACTCTGCTCATCCCAGCTGTGTTAGGGCAACGTGGTTATCTGAGGACCAGTCCTGTCCTCCAGCCTGGAAAGCCGTGCAGAGAAGGTGGGAGGGTCCCCACGTTCCAACCCTCACTGCACCTGAATCTTCACTTTGAGAGCAGCTTCCATTCCCTCTGAGTTTGGGGCCAGGACTGGAGAAGAAAACAGCAGTGAGAAAATATTCTTCTTCAAATATCTTCCAAACACCATGCAACCAGTATTTAAAAAGTAGAATAATTTTAATAAAACTGTTACTGATTTTAAATGTTTATAAGATAGGAACCCAAATTCCACCTGACCTAGCCTGACCACCTTTGCAGTGACAGCGTGGAGCCTGCCTCCCATGTGTGGCGCGGGGTAAGTGACAGGAGGCAGTGACAAGTACTGCTTGCTAGACGTTTTGTCTAAAGACAGATTGGCACCGTTGCTGAGCACTGTATAAGACTGTCCCATCTCCACCTACCCTTGCAGGAGACCTTTTATCCCCGCTTAGAGAGGCAGCCAGGCTCTGCCACTTATTAGGGTGACTTTATTTACCTTTTCTGCGCCTCACCTTCTTAACACAAGAACAAAAATAACCACTACCTTGTGAGGAGTAAATGAGTTGAAAATGTATGGTGCTTAGAACACTGCCTGGCAAATAAGCGCTATATACGTGTTTATTTTATTTTATTACAGGGACAGAGAATCAGAGAGAGGGATAGATAGGGACAGACAGGAACGGAGAGAGGTGAGAAGCATCAATCATTAGTTTTTCGTTGCCGTTGCGACACCATAGTTGTTCATTGATTGCTTTCTCACATGTGCCTTGACCGCAGGCCTTCAGCAGACCAAGTAACCCCTTGCTGGAGCCAGCGTCCTTGGGTTCAAGCTGATGAGCTTTTGCTCAAGCCAGATGGGCCCGTGCTCGAGCTGGCGAGCTTGGGGTCTCGAACCTGGGTCTTCCGTATCCCAGTCCGATGCTCTATCCACTGTGCCACCGCCCAGTCAGGATATATACGTGTTTATTAAATTAAAAATTGTTGAAATGCCTACTGAGTCTTAACCATGTGATCAACCTCTCTAGAGCACATATATATATATATATATATATATTAAAGCCCTATGTACTTAGAAAAACCTTAAACATATAATTTAAGTAAAGAGACTGTATCCAACGGAAGAGGTTGCGGAACACCTGAGGGAGCCGTAGCTGGTCAGGATATATAAATGGATGCGGGGTCCACCACCGAGACTACACTGGGCGTTGGAAAGCTGACACGTGCTGTGCCTTTCCAGTCCCTGCAAGCGGGGGAGCGTGCTGAAGGCATCTCGTACTGGGCTTGGTTACAGCTACTTCTTACTGTCAAGTCAAACGTGGTTTGGACGTATTTTTGCTTCTGCCCTCAGGCAAAGAAGGTGCTAATAACTGTGCCAACACAGGTATTTATAGCCCACATGAACAAAATAATGACCCTTGACTAGGCTGGTATTTGGGGGTGCCTACCTGTGGGCAGTGTCTCGGGGCTGGGTTTCCCTGAGCACAGAGTGGTCTTCATAGCAGATGGACAGACTCGGTCCTTAGATAGCCCTACAGCCAGCACTGGGCGCTCCATTCGCCCACTCAGCTCCTGCAGTTAATGTAAGGGTCACCTGTGCTTGCTGTTTGAATGAGGAGAAACGGAAGAAGGATCACACACTATTTAAAAATATATATTTATTAAGCTGTGTTTGTTTTTTAGTTCCCAAAGTGGAAGACCATCTTTCGCCTAGCCCAGGCAGTACCTGAGCACAGACATTGCAGTACACAGCACTGGTTTCTCTCCCTGGGTCTTTTCTGTGAAATGAAGGGATCCAAATATCTGAGTCCCACCTCACTCTACAGGTGTAATGCTTTGGTTTGACTGTTGCATTTGCAGTCAATACTCATTCCTACCCCCAGGCTTACTCAGTATTTTAAGCAAATGAATCATGTTTGTTATAGGTGAGCAGTAAGTAATAAAAAACATTGTTCAATGCAGTTCTGTGTTCTGCATAAAAGGATCAGGATAATAGGAGGCATTGAGGCCATGAAGAGCTCCCCAGACACCTGGGCCATGAGCCTGTCTTCCTGCAGGCAGTGCAGACTGATGGGAGCCTCCATCGTAGTCCTGCCTCTCTGCCCTCAATCTCCTGTCACTTATCCTCTTCCCAAGAAAGGGAAACAGGTCCTGGCAATGCTGCCATCCATCATGAATAAAATGAAATTTCATTAAGAATTTTGTATTAATGTGCAAAGTTTCCAGCCAGGAGTTCAGTGGGAAAATAGGGAAAATCTTAGTTTGTCAGTGTGATGCATAGAAGAGACTACCTTCACGTGTTCCAAAGGCAACATGGTGAGAAAAGGAGCCAGCCTGGTCTCCCCCCTGCCTCCCCAAAGGCGGAAGTGGTCAGGACGTCCCATGGAAGCTGCTCCTCTAGGTAAGGCACAAATCAGGCGAACAAAGGGCATCCAGGTTCCGTGCCCTTCATCCGGAACCCATCTCCCTGTCTTGGCAAACTTTGGAAATTTTTAAGGTTTGAGACAGAGAAGTCATCATGGGCTCGGCAATCCTGCCCCCAAGTTCAGTTCTCTCCACTCCTGCTGGTCACAGTGGCCTTCTGAGGCACAACGGGACTAGGCCTGGGCTGGAGGACTAAGGAGAGGTAGCTGTGACTCCGGGGACCAAAGTGGCTTTAACTGAGTTTCTGGGAGTGGGAAGTGAGGCGAGGAACATCCACCAGAAGGAAAAGGAGGCTTGAGTCTGGAAGTACCATGTCTGGAAGAGGGGGCCCAGCGCTCCACAGCCCCCAGTGCCTGCGCAGCCTCCATCAGCTAAATTATGCTGAGGCAGGGGTAGGCCAGGTAGTAGCCCACAGCTGAGCCGAGGACCACGCCAAGGAAGATCCAGGTGTTGTAGGACATTACAGTCAGCATTATGAAGTAGCCAATGACCACCTGAGTGACATGGATTAGAGACTGTCCAAAGTGACACAACCACCATCTAGATAAAAAGGAGAGGCAAGTTAATGTTGGTAACGAGCTGACAGCTAGGAGTTGCCACCAGGAAGTGGAAAGAGCAGCAGAGTTACAGAACCAGCTTATTTATAATTTGCATGCTTAACCCAGGAGAGATTCCTTTTGAAAGAGTTGTATCACAAACCACTGATAGGGGTGAGGGGCTTCTACAAGAGCCTAGGACAATTCTCTACTTAATTCAGCTTCCTGGTACCCTAAGCAAAAAGGAAAAATGAGACAGGTAATCTATCATCTCTGCTAGAGATAATACAAAATCATCAGTAAGGCAGATTTTTTTTTTTCCTGAATCCACTGGGAGGCAATATTACGATGGAAGAACGTGGACTTCAGTGATAGATCAAGTCCTAGTTCTGTGTGTTAGCACAAGTTTAACTTAAAACTTCTTTATCAGTAAAAATAAGAATACCTCTCTTGTAGCATGGTGGTGAATAGTCAAGACACCCCTGGAAGGAGCAGGCAGGCTCAATATACACAGCTGGAGTTGGACAGAGGGCAGAAGTGGGACCCCAAGTGGTTGCCCTATCAGAATGGAAAGGGAAGGAGAGAAGAGGCTGCCTGCCCCCTCACCAATGTGGATACATTGCTGAGAGCAATTTCTTAGCGTTTGTGTAGGGTCAGCTATAGATCCCATCCTGGGTTAGGAAGCCTCAGTGACCTAGGGAGTCTAATGAGATTTAGGAGAGGGCTGGGTGGACACCCCTGTTGCTGGACTGAAGACCTGAGCTCCCAAGTGGCTGTTCATAGAGGAGCTGTGGTCTGGGCTCTGGTACACCTCACTATTTACTAACTAAGCCCTTTGACAAGTCCTGGTCCTTCCTGGGGTTAATGCCCTCTAGGCCCAGCCTACCTCTCAAGGTAAATGTGAGGACGTTGCCCATTCGCCATCCCATGTTACCTGAGGCGGGGTCTGCTGACTGGGGGTGACTCTGAGCTTGAAGAACTCTGGTCTGTCTGGAGCTGCTGGCTGGTGGAGATGGACATATTCATCAGAGCCCGGTGGAGCAGCTTGGCTTTGCCAAACTTGATGCTTTCATACAACACAGCCAGGAGCAGGACCACCAACACCGAAAGGGCCATGCCTGTCAAAGGAATGAGCTGCAGAGACCTGGCCGGGCAGGCACTGCTCCCCTTCCGGCACTTCCCAGGGCACCTGTCAGGTGGCAGGAAAGCACCTGTACCCATTCCCTCTGAACCATCCCATCTACCTCTCTTGCAGCTTCTTCCCCACCCTCTCTGGGCTCAGGGCTTCCTCACTGTCTCCTCCCCCTCCAGCCCTTCCTTCGTAGGGCTGGCCCACCGGAGTGTGGCGCTCAGAGTAGGAAGAACAGCTGCCTGGAAAAGCCAAGGCCGAGGGTGAAGAGGCCGTACACCCCCAGCGGCGTCCCCAGCAGGCGGCCCAGATCTGTCAAGCCCTCTTGTTAAGGAAAGAGCGTGGCTAGCAAGGTCCTGTTGACGTGTACACAGAAAAACCCGAATGGAAGGAGACACAGCAAAGGAGTCATTGTTATCTCAGCAAATCTGGATACAAGAGGTGTTTATTTTCTCACCTAAATTTCCAAAGTTTCTCCAGTGTGTATTACTTTCATAATAATGGGGGTAAAACAAATTATTTTACCAAAAATGTTGAGTGTTTTCTAGAGCTCTGTAAAATTAACTGCTAATTGCTACTTCTGTTGCACAAGTGGAGGGACACTAAATGGTCCTGCTAGAGTATTTTATTGGGCTCCCAGGAGGAAATCATCTGCAAGAAAGGCAAGTTTTTAAAATATAAAATTACAAGTAATTGCATGCACATGGTATCAGTTTGAACAGTGCCAAGGTTATGCAATGAAAACTAAGTCTTCCCAGTCCAGTTCCCTCCCCAGAGCAGCCTCTGTTAGCAATAATACCCTGCCTGATTCAGGGATACATATTTTACAGTGAAATAATACAATAATGAACAAATAATAATACAAGCATAAACCCTGTGTTTCACATACTCACAACTTTAAACTTACCTTTGCCCCGCCCTGTGTATATAAGCCTTTGTCTGAATGACAGTGTCCTATTTGTGCAGGTTCTTCTGGGTCTAATGTCATCCATCTGGGTCCCCCTCAGTTCCCATGGACCTACTTTATTTCTGTGGCTTCATAGCATCCGTGATAGAGTATATTTTCCAAAGATGGCCCCCTCACTGTATCCAAACCCTCATGCCATCAGTGATGGGTGTCTATGTTCTCTCCCTTTTAACCTGGAAAGACGTTTGTGACTGCCTCAGTCAATAAGGGTAGAAGGCTGCTGTGACTTCCAAGGCTAGGTCTTAAAAACCCCATGCACTTCCCCCTTGTTTTCCTGGGACACTGACTTGTGTTTTGACCCCAGCCCCCTTGCCACCAAGAAGCCCAGGTTATAGGAGCCACCACATACAGGTGCTCAGCTGACACCCCCCTGCTGAGGTTCTTGCTACTAACTAGCATCAGTCAATAGATAGGAGCCTGAGGGAGTCTTCAAGGTGACTGCAGTTCCCACCACGGACTACACCTGATTGTGAGACTTTGAGTATTACTTAGCTGAGCCCAGTCAACTCAGAGTCTTGAGTAAGGATGATAAAATGACTGCTGTTGTCTTAAGCCTCTAGATTCCTGGAATGGTAACCCATCGTAGGGATGACCATAATTTATTTGATCAGCACCTGCAATGATGGGCATTTGGGCCATTTCTAGTCAATTGTTAAGATTCAGTTATTGAGCTTGCCCTGTGGTGGCTCAGTAGATGGAGTGTCAACCTGAAACCCTGAGGTCGCAAGTTTGAAACCTCAGGCATGCCTGGTCAAGGCACATGTGAGAGTTGATGCTTCCTGCTCCCCACCCTTCTCTCTGCCTTCTCTCTCTTTCTTTCCTCTCTAAAATGAGTAAATACAATATTTCTAACAAAAGAGAGAGATTCTGTTATTGAAGCCTTGGCTTCAATATCACCCCAATATGCCAAGGTTGCAGGTTCGACCCTGGATCAGAGCACATACAAGAAACCACCTGTCAATGCAGAGAAAAGTGGAACAACAAATCGTTTCTCTCCCTCATTCCCTCTATCTCTAAAATCAATCAATCAAAATAATATTTTTTTAAAAAAAGATTCAGTTATTTAAGATGACACACAACTCCATTAGGAATTAGTGCCCAATTCTGCCTTTTCAAGCCAAAGAAATACCCTTGTCTTTCTGATTGGTGTCTCATTCCAGGTCCAAGGCTGCAGCAGCTGCTCTGGGCTTGAACTGATGCTGGACAGTTAACCCTGGATGAGGGGGAATAGGAGGCACCAGAAGGCCTTTATCTAGTGCTGGCTCTGATTTTTTTATTCCTTATTCTGTGTGTGCCCCTGGCTAAGTCTCTTCCCCTCTGTGGCTTCAGGTCCTCCCCTCTAATAGAGGGGAAAGCTGCATCCCTGGCCTCTCTCTGGGCCTTTGTGAAGATCAGTGAGACAGTGGAGCCCTTTGCAATCTGAAGGACAAATGGAATCATAAACGAAAAGTTCCCACTCAATGTTTATGCAGGAAGAGTCAGGCTCACTGAAATGTCCACAGAGCACTCCAATCAATAGAATCCTGGTTCCCCATTGCCTGGAGCTAGGCGGCTTTCTAATTCTTACCTGCAGGACTGTGGACATTCCAGAAATCAAACAGAAGCACCACCTTATCTGAGAAGACGAAATGCATCTGAAAGAGATGGGAGTCTAGATCACAGGCGGCAGTGGAAGCTGTGGTCCCTAATGCTCTCAAGCATCCTCTTCTAAAGACCCAGAAAAATGGAATCACTGGACTTAAGTGCTAGAAGGCACAGTAATAGTCATCAGGGTCAACTGTGGCCAGACTGGGCAGGGACTTGCCCAAGATCCTGCAGTGGGTCAGCAGCAGAGCTATAATAGAGCTGGCCGTCCTCCAGGTAGAAGTGAGGTGTGGGGGGTGTCCACCCTCCCTGGGCCAGCCAGGCCACAGTGCTCTCAGATCAGACAGAGATGTCCCTTCTGGGCCCTCCATACCCAATGGAGAAACACTAGACTGAGGAACAACTACTTCTTCCCAGGGCCATGCCATTCTGCTCCTGTGGTACATATCATGGAGGGGCCCAGAGGCAGCTATCCTCAATCTGTACTCCATATCTGTTCACTGGTTCACTAACCAACTGCTGAGCCCAATCCAGTGGCCAGCATTATGGACACAAGTTAATGGCTCTGCCCTCCATGAGCTCACAGCCTTACAGATCCAGTGAAGGTAGCAGCCATGAACATGCTGTGCCTGAATGCTCTTTCCAAAGAGCACCTGGTCCACCCTCTGTCCTAGGCAGCTTCAAGGGCTGTTCTTACATTATCTCATTTCAAACAGTATTCTGTATGAATGAATGACAGGGACAATTAGGCCCAGCTCACAGAAAGGGAAAATGGAGTATAAGGTCAGAAAAGTTATAAGTAATTTGTTGAAGCTATTAAGTTGGCAGAGCTGGGATTCAAACCTGGGTTTAGTTGGATGTCAAGCCCGGTACATTCTAGCACTATGCTGCCTGTGCTATGGGATGGGAACTGGATGGTGGTTCCAAATGGCCACACCAGGCTTAAGGACTGTGTCTGACAAGGTGAAAACCAGAGAGATCAATTAGGTTCACCCTGTCAGGGAGGGGAAAGCCAGAAGCTTCAGCCCTGTGGACATCGTCATTGTCCTGCTGGGGAGATCCGGGCTGAGTCGGGCCTTTGTCTTCTAAGGCAATGGCCAAATGTTAGAACCCTCAGAGCTACAACAATCCTTCCTCAGAGAGGTTTTTCCTTTTCCTTTTTAAATTGAGATATAATTGACACATTTTTTCAGGTATACTTAATGATTTGATGTATATATGTGTTACAAAATAATCACCACAATAAGTCTAAATAATATTCATCACCACACATAGTTACCATTTGTTTTTCTTGTGATGAGAACTCTTAAGATCTTATTGTTTATTTTCTCAGAGAGTTTTTAGTCCTCTGGTTTTCAACCTTTTTTTCACGCAGGGAACACTGGCAAATATACTCTTCCTTATAATTACATTATATAAAACACACGACTCGGGGTGTAGAGGGGAGAGAGGTCTGAGCTTTGCTGAGACTCAGTGTGAAAAATATCTGATGGGGAAAAGGGGTCCCAAGAGGTGAAGGGATTTGTTCAAGAACTTATAACAAGGAGATGGAAACCTTGTTATAAGTTCTTGAACAAAAGCATCTCCAAGTTGAAGAGTTTTAAAATAAAGCTACTAGCCTTTTATTCCTCTAATATGAAAGTAGTTCAATGTAAAAAGCTGAAACAGAACCAAAAAGAAAATAAAAATGCTTTTGAGTCCTATGCAGAGATACCCCTTGTTAAGATTTCAAAGTATCTGTTGACTTGGCAAAGAGTTCAGAAAAGATATGCAAAAACAAATGGGTACAAATAATCCGATGAAACTCCATTTATGGTGGAGTTGTGCTAT
Source organism: Rhynchonycteris naso (assembly GCA_037038555.1). Taxonomy (NCBI): domain Eukaryota; kingdom Metazoa; phylum Chordata; class Mammalia; order Chiroptera; family Emballonuridae; genus Rhynchonycteris; species Rhynchonycteris naso. The sequence continues at coordinate 20,461,307 of CM072996.1, forward strand.
TCAATTTAGCAGAAGCCCAAGCATCATCTCTGCCATGGGGTCTACAGAAGCCCCTAGTGTAGACTACAGTGGGGGGTGGAGGAGGGTGTAAGGAGTTGGCATGACTGGAATGAATGTCCCTAATGGCTAATTAATCAGCGAGGGTCCCTGACTGGGTTCCTTCTATGATCCTTGGGCCTGAGTCAGTGAAGGCAGGTGCCCCAACCGCTTATTATAGACCAACCTGAATACACACAGAACAGTAAAATTAATTCAACCAACAAATATTTACTTTTGTGCTAGGCATACAGATGCCGGAGATATAGAGAGGAGTGAGACACGTCCTTGGCCCTCATGAAGGGGGCCTAACAGCCTTTTAGGGGGAGTGAACAGGTCATTACAACTGGGTGTGTGCTGTGACGGAGGAGGAGGCACAGGACAGGTACCTAACCCAGCCAGGGAGGCAGGTAGCTAGGACATCCAAAGCAGGAAGAGCAGGAGGCAGTGAGGGAAGACAAACAGTCCCGTATGTTCCAAGCTGGAAGTGCCCATACAGAAGGGCCCATTCTACCTCACCTGGGAGTGAAGAGCTTGGGAGGGACAAAGCCTCAACATCTAGCCTTTTCAATGGAGAAAAAGTTTCAAATCATCACTCTCTGACTTGGGCCTGCAATGTTCAGTTAAAGGACCTGTGGTCACATACGCAAGGGGCAGGGCCCTAATCTTGTTTTCCACTCAGGATGAATCTCAGCCACCAGTAGCTAAGTTTAACTTTTATCTGCAGTTGTATTCAGGGTGCCTCCCTGGGTAGGAAGGGGCTGTGGTGAAGGAGGTAGCCATCAGCGGACTTGCTTTTATCTTCATTTTCTCGTTTGGGGATACTTATATTTTGGGGAAAGCGCCCTCATTTATAAACCAAAGAGTTTAGGGGGAGGTTAAGGTTCCTGTCCTGCCTAGGGCTGGCTGGGGAATTTTTCACAGGCCCTTCTCATCTATTTCCCCTTTTAGAGGACCAGCAGGAGGTGGGCTAGGGCGTTTGTATTGCCTTCCTGTATCTTAAATTCTATGACATTCTTCATGAAGGAAGAAAACTATATGATTTTTCGCCCCAAAATCAGTCTTGTACGCTGTCATCCTCGCCAGCCCAGGTGAACTCTACCGAGAAAAATCGTTTATCTGAAATGCTATTTCTCAACCAAGTGTAGGGAGGATGAAAAATAGCTGGGTCAGGTTGTTGTCCCTCCCTCTTCCCCAAATAATCAGACCACGAACTTGCCCAGGCAGGGAACTTGCCCGAGAGCGTGCGCGCCCTGTGCCAGGCTGAAGCTCCCTTATTCGGGGAGCCTTCCCGGAGTCTCCCAAAACACTGCGCCCTGGGCAGGACATCGCGGACCTGCCCCTTTTCACCTACCGCGCACCCGCCCGGCGCTCGATGACTGCTCGTCCTGCCGGACTGACACCTAGCAGGAGGGACAAATATAAAGAAAACCCCAAAGCTACCGCTAGCCCTACCTCTCGCGTCTCCCCAAACCTGTTCTCGCTGTTGACAATGCTTCCAACACATCCTCTTCACCAACTCTCGGCCACGGGCAGCTGGCACCTCAGAGTGCCCAGAGCTGCTGCTCGAGGGGGCCCGCCCCGCCGTCGGCCCCGCGTCCCCTTCTCTCCGCGGCGCCCAGACTCACCTCCATGGTGAGCGCGCTGGGTGTGCGCCGGGGTCAGATCTGCCCGCCCGGGTCTCCTGATTCCGAGTCTGTCCAGCTGCCGCCGCGATCCCAACCCGGGCCTGGCGGTCACGTGGTCGGGGCGAGGAGGACGCGCGGGCGCCTGGGAGTTGTGGTCCCCACGGCGCATCCACTGGCCCGGGGTGCACCCGCTGGCCCGCACCCCCCGCGAAGTCCCAAGCCCACACGGGGTGCGCCGTAGGGCCAGAGTGGCGAGCACAGCGTGGCTGCCTCCTGCCTTCCTTGTGGCCCGTTACTGTTTTGCACTTGGCTTGCTTTCGCAATTATCATAAAGTGTTTATTGCTCCTTGTAATAAATCATGCGAAGTTTAACTCGTGTTGAGTTGAAAACAGAAAAGTCCATCCTATGGCGATAATAGTAACAAATCAGTAGTAAATTTATATTTATTTAGTAACCCTTTGCCAGTCATCCTAAAGGAAACTTACCAAAGACAGTACTAGCCTGGAGGTTGTGACCTCAGTTCAAATTCTAAGCCAGCAAGTGTTGGCTATGGGACCTCAGACAAAAAGCTTAATTAACACAGGGAAAATATATATATATATATATATATATATATATATATATATATATATATATATATATATATATATATATATTTGAGAGAGAGAGAGAGAGAAACATCGATTTGTTGTCCCACTTTTTTATGAATTCACTGATTCATTTTACATGTGCCCTGACCAGAATGGAACCTGCCACCTATGCGTCTGGGGACGATGCTCCCACTGGGTACCCAGCTGGGGCCCAAATGGCTTCACATTTAAGCCTCAGTTTCCTGTTCAGTAAAATAAAAATAACAGAATTTATGTCGTAGGGAGTTTGTAAAGCTTAAATGAAGACTTGTTCCTTGAATTCATAGCACATAGGCAGGCCAGGTGGGCGCAGGACACCTTGAGTCCGGTGGCGTGGGTCATACTGGAGGGAATCTCCGCAGTGATACCTGTCACCCGATAATAACTGGACTAACACCGCTGATGAATATGAATTAGAAGGGGTCTTCTTGTAATGTCATGTCAAATTCTTTATTAGATTTTTCTGAAATACTGTCTCTTTCCTGCTCTGGATGAGAATGGAGCGGCTTGTCCATGCCTGAGAAAGGAGGGCCTGAAAGCAGGTGACTTGGCTTCCACTAATGATGTCTCTCCCTCTGAACCCCTCTAATGACTGGGGGAGGGAGAGAAAGCTCCAGAGCCCAGGCCTTGCTGGTTAATAAGATGTTAAATCTGGTGCTGAAACTTCTTGGCGATTTAACCAATAAAGTAATTTCTACTGAAATAAGTAAAAAGGATTTTGTTGAAATTAAAAAAAAAAATCAGCACAGAACCTGGCAGCAAGAGCTTGCTCAAAAAATGGCAGCCATTGTCATCATGAGCGGCAAATATTTTCGTTCTATAAGAGGAAAGCTACCTTTGTTCAGGGTCACACAGCTTCTAAGAATCTCAATCTGCAAGCTAGTGAGTGTTTCCTGTTAGATTAGCTGTTATCAACAAGACAGGTAATAAGAAGTGTTGGAGAGGCTGTGGAGAAAAAGGAACCCTCATCCACTGTTGGTGGGAATGTAAAGTAGTACAACCATTATGAAAGAAAGTACGGTGGTTCCTCAAAAAATTAAGAATAGAACTACCATATGACCCAGCAATCCCTCTACTGAGTATATACCCCCCCAAACTGAAAAACATTGGTATGTAAAGACACATGCACCCCCATGTTCATCACAGCATTGTTCATGGCGGTCAAGACATGGAAACAACCAAAAAGCCCTTCAATAGAAGACTGGATAAAGAAGATGTGGTACATATATACTATGGAATACTACTCAGCCATAAGAAATGATGACATAGGATCATTTACGAGAACGTGGATGGACCTTGATAACATTATACTGAGTGAAAGAAGTAAGTCAGAATAAACTAAGAACTGTATGATTCCATACATAGGTGGGACACAAAATTGAGACTCATGGACATGGACAAGAGTGTGGTGGTTACCAGGGGGAGGGGAATTGAGGAGAGGGAGCGAGTGGGGGGAGGGGAGGGGCATAAAGAAAACCAAAGAAGTGGTGATGGAGGACAATTTGACTTCGGGTGAAGGGTATAAAACATAATCAAATGTCAAAATGAGCTGGAGATGTTTTCTCTGAATCTATGTACTCTAGTTGATCAATGTCACCATGTTAAAATTAATTGTCTAAATAAAATTTTTTTAAAAAGCTAGTGGGTGTTAGAGGGAAGTCAGGGACTGGGGAAGTCCCAGGGGAAGACTAAGGGCCTGGGCCCTGTGAGGAGGTCTGGGACTGAGACCTCCTGCTGTGTGGACATTCTTGGCTTGGAAGAAACAGTGGGAAGAAGGGTTATGGGTTTCTTGAAGCATCTGCGCCCCAAGAGCTCAGGAGGCATTTGGTGATCTGGGTGTAATTTTTCACTCTCTGGGCTTCGCCTGGGGAGTAGGAGAAAGAAGACTTGACCTTCATATCAGCAGGCTTCTGTGCACCCCCTAATCCCCTACCTTTGGTTAAAGGGTTTTCAACACAGCTTTATTCTTTTGACTGCTTTTGTTGGCTTTGTCACAATCTGATGACCTTCACACTTCCTCATGTGTGTAATGGTTTTAACACTTAGCCCTAAAGTTCTGAAGTGGCCCTGTTCTTTCTGAGCCCCCCGAGACTCCCCTCCTCCTACTCCCAGGCAGAGAACTGGGCGCCAACCACACACTCCCTGCTCGTGAGTCACACCGCAGCCAGCCAAGCCTTGGTCCGTGGCAAGAGATTATTTCTGGGTTTTGTATTTTGACAATCCTTGACTGGCCCTTCTACTCAGAAACAATGGAGAGTGGGCCTTTGTCCCAGCCCCTGAGTCTGCAGGCAGAAAATCTGGTGCTGCCTTCGGTGTCGTAGAAAAAGGCAAGGGACCCTTTAAATGGGGCACTCTGCTCAGTCATGGTCAGTTGGTGGAAGGGAAATCCAAACAGTCATTTTTCTTTCTGAGACCTCAGTAGAGGAACTTGCGGTCTCGTGAAAAGACCACATGCATGAAGTGTTACTCTTGCAGAATATTTGGCCTTGATGTACAAATAAGGCTGTGTGACCCCCAAGGACGTCAGTATCCCTCTCTGGGCCACAGTGAAGAGTTTCCAGAATGGATGACTTCTAACTGTCCCTTTACATGCTGATGATCTGCAGCTATAAGTGAGTTTGAAGTTGTAGTTAAACACTTAATGGCTAAGACTTTGCATGTTTTCCATGTAGCTCCCTTCATCTGACCTCCTAGATTCTTCCACAAACCTCAATTATCTTATATTAATGGCTATGAGTAGCACTGTGTATCTGATGTGTCTGGCACAGGGGGAGTGTACCCATTTGAGGTTCGTCAGAATATGGGGACAGAGCATAAGGTGTATGTGGTGGACTTTGGCTGGTGAGGCTGGAGCAAGCAGGAGCAAGCAGGAGCCAGGCCATGGACAACCTCTATAGCAGAGGTGGATTTAACAGAGGGTGCACCGGGCACGTGCCCTGGGCCCCGGCTTCTGAAAGGTCCTGCAAAACCCCAACTTTACACTTTTTTCTAATGACACCAAGTTTGGTTTCATATGTGCAATTTTAACATTAATAATACATAATATTTTTTATTTATTTAAAAATATGGTTAACATATATTTTTGTTTTTCCTGTATCTTTTTTTTAAGGGGCCCAATATTTTCTTCTGTGCCTGGGGCCTCAACCGACCTTAATCTGCCTCCGCTCTACAGGGTAGTCTCTACTAGAAGGGGGGTTGGAATGTACGACGATATAAATCCATCGGATCTTCTCCCATCCAAGTACTGACCAGGCCTGACCCTTAGCTTCCGACAACAGACAAGATTGGGTGCGTTCAGGTGGTGTGGTCATAGACTAAATAGATTGGATCTTAAGTTCAACTCCTTAAACACTAAGCCATTCTGGTTCCTGGCCCAAAGGCCATGTTCAAAGTCAGGAATTTATATCGGGGACAAAGAAGAGCCACCAAAGGGTTTTAAATGTAGTTTTTTCTCCTTGCATTTCTTCTTTTCTTTCCTGAATATCACTCTCTGGGTGAGGCCTGCTCTGACCACCCCGTTTAAAAGTGCGGTCCCCTTAGTACCCTACACTGGGATCTGGTCACCCATCTTTGTCCTGCCTACACTGCTTTATTGGTTTTCCATAGTACTTACCACCTGGTAGTGTACTACTTAACCTGATTACTCATTGTTCTTTTCTTGCTGTTCATGTGGAAGCTCAAGGAGATTCTGTGTTTTTGTTCAGGGAGGCACCCCCAACCCCTCAAATAGTCCATGTCACAAAGCAGCCTGGTAATAAACGTGTGTTCTTATATAACACTGCTATATGCATGAATGAATCCCATGCTCTGTGCTTCCCTGCTTCAGAGGAAGGAAGTGTTTAGAAACAGTAGCAGCCTTCCAGACCAGATGGTTTTGTTTTTTAAGAGAGTTGCCAGTTGTGGCTGGTTTGGGGTGGTTTGCAGGAGAAGGGAGAAAATGATTTAGGCAGAAGCACGGGGGTGGGGGGGGGGTGTAAGCAGGGCGGCCTTTCTGCCCTGCTCTCAGCAGAATATCTCAGCCTGGAAGAGGGAGCCAGAATTGTGGGGCCCTGGGCCAGGGGCCCAGAGCCAGCTTTTGGCAGGATTGCCAGGGGAGGGCCCCAAGAGGAATGGTGGCAGGTGGGGCTGAGCAGACAGCACAGAGGCACCCTGCCAGCACAGGGAAAGAACAGCTGAGATGCCAAGAGACCTTGTAGCCTGGGACAAAGATAGCAAACCTAAGCGTGACTCTGACTTCTAAACTCGCGAGAGACCACCAATCATACAGATAAACATACAATCCACTTAGAAGGAGTATTAAATAAAAAAAAATGAAGGTTCCTTCAGGAAGCTCTGGTCTTGAGTTACGAGGTCTTGGGAAAACAGAGGACAGGAAGATGGGTGACCAGATCCCAGGAGGGCACCTTACCCTCCAGCCCTCTCACTTTGCACTCTCTGGGCTGAGAATATTTCCCCCTGATCACCGCAGGGAGCTTAGACCAGTCTGACTTTTCTCGTGTGAACATCAAGCTGGGGCCATGTGGGAAAATGGCTGGGAATTAGACTGTGGTCCTGAGACAAGTCTTTTGTGCGGACTTAGTCTTCTGTGCAGACTTTGGAAAGCCAAGTCCTGCAGGGGCAGAACGCTGCCCTTGCAAGTCCTGCTAAGATTGTTTAAAGGAAAACAGTTGATCCCTATGGCCTTTTCCTTACATACCTGATGTTAATTACTCTTCTCTGCACCTGAAACCAGACTCTGCTAATTTGCTTAATGAGCAAAGAGACCAATAAATACGATGAGGCTGCAGTGATCTGGGCTCTCAGTCCTAGAGGCGCGGAGTCCCCGTACCTATCTTTTCTGTATGTTGTGTCTTGTGTATGTTTTTTCTTAAGTCCTGCAGCACCTTCCTTTTGTGCACGCCCACGGCTGAGCTGGTCTGGGCAGGGCCACAGCCACAATTCCTCCTTGTACCACTTTCCCTCTGTTCTCAAATGCTCCTACTGTGTCCCTGGATTCTTGCAACAATCCAGAGGCCAGATGACCAGACATGGCCACCCCAGAGACAGGGTAGGACTTACCTGGGTTTTATAGTGAGTCAGTGGCAGACCTGGGCCTCTCAACTTGCACCTGTCTCTGGACTGTGGCCAATCCCGGGTGGCTGGGTGCAGCTGTTACAGCCTCATACTAGTGTGTGTAGGGTGCAAGATGACACCCCCAACTGCAGAGGGGGAAGTTTTCCTGGGGAGGCCCAGACATTTTACTCAAATGTACCTGAGACATTTCCTGAGATAACCCCGAACAGAGCCTTGAGATGGCAGTCTTAGAAACATAACTTCTTTGACATAGTTCCCACTGAGAGGTTGGGTTTCTGTTTTTTTCTGGGCTAACCTTAGTGACTCAGCTACAACCAACAGAATGCAGGAGAAGCGATGCTACATTGCTTCTGAAGGTTATAAAATACAATTTTGCAAGATGAAAAGAGTTCTGGATATTGGTTGCACAACAATGTGCATGTCCTTAGCACTTCTGAATTTTACACTTAAAAATGGTTCAGATGGTAAGTTTTGTCATCGTATTTTACCACAGTTTTTTTTTTTATAAATCAAGCACCATTTATACAATGGAATATTATTTGTCAATAAAAAGGAATGAAGCCACTAAGTAAAGCGCATTATTGTCTAACCATTATGCTGTGCATCAATTAATACAGAATAATATTGAGTGTAATCTGTCATTGAAAAAATAATTTATGAAAAAATAATTGAATTTACAAAAGGAAAAAAAAAGGGATGAAGTATCAATATATGTTACAATATGTCTGAACCTTAACAGCATTACGCTAAATGAAAGAAGCCAGCCACACAGGCCACATAGGATATGACTGCATGCACATGAAAGGCTAGAATAGGCACAATGACTGAAGCAGAAAATAGACCACTGGTTGCCAGGGACTGGAGGGAGGGAGGAATGGGCAGGGAGTTATTCTTGAGCGGTGAAAATGTTTTGAAATTCCGGTAGTCCTCCCTTCTCTGCATTTTGCTTTCCACAGTTTGTTTTCCATGGTCAACAGTGGTCTAAAAACATTAAATAAAAAAATTTCAAAGGTAAACAATTGATGTTTTAAACCAAGTGCCATTCTGAGTAGCATGATGAAATCTCGCTCCATCCCGTTCCTTCCTGTTTGCGACGTGAATCATTTCTTTGTTCAGCATGTCCAGGCTTCCCGACTGGCAGAGGTTAGTAGCCCTCTTAGTTATCAGGCTGACCATCGAAGTACCGCAGTGTTTATGTGCCAGTCACCCTTAGTTTACTTCACAATGGCCCCAAAGCGCAAGAGCAGTGATGCGGGCAATTCGGATATGCCAAACAGAAGCTGTAAAGTGCTTCCTTTATGTGGAAAAGGTATGAATGTACAGAGAAAACACAGTACACATAGGTTTCAGTGCCGTTCACGGCTTCAGGCATTCACTGGCGTCTCAGAACAGATCCTCTGTGAATAAGGAGGGACTGCCGTAGAGAGTGGTGATGGTGTCACAATTCTGTGACTGTACTAACATCAGACTTTAAAAGGAAGAAGTTTACAGTATGTGAATTATATCTTAATAAAGTTATGTTTTGAAAAGGCAATGAAGTCCACCTTGTTCACTAGTCTCTCACTTTCAGGGCTCTGAGTTGCCAGGTATTACAAAATGTGAATTTTCTGAAACCACCATTTTGTGAGGGGTACCCAGCCACATGGAGAGGCTATAGGTAAGTGCTCCAATCAGTAGCTGATTGCTCTCCCAGCCAGCAGCAACTGCCCACCCGGGGAATGAAGAGATCTTTGCGGTCCATGTCAGTTGATCTGTCAGCCACCAACTTCTCAGGATTGCTGTCACCTGTTTCCTAGTTCTCAGGGAGCCAGGACTATGCTGCTGCTCTTCTTCCCCACAGGGGGACCTCTCATGCTCCATCCCCCAGGCTTCTGCTCCCCTAGTTCCAGGAGAGAGACCCAAGGAATGCTGGGTGCACTGAAGTGCCCTGAACTTCACATCCACTCCCTCCAGTGGCTCTGCCTGGGCCGGCCAGCCTGCCTGCCATTGTGGGTATATTACTTCCCTATGGCTGCTACAACAAATTAGCACACATTTGGTGGCTTAAAACAATACATATTTATTCTCTTAGCAGTTCTGGAGGTCAAAAGTCTGAAATCATTTTCACTGGGATGAAAGCAAGGTGTCGTTGCTCCTTCCAGAGACTCCAGGGCAGAGTTGTTTCCTTGTCCTTTCCAGCCTCTGGAGCGTCCCTCCTGGGCTTTCAGGCACCTCACTCTGTCAGCAAAGCCCTCTGTAGAGCATCTTCAGATTTCACATGGTCTTCTCTCTTCTGTGTCGGGTCTCCTTCTGCCTCTCTCTTTTAAGGATACTTGTGATGACCTGAAGGCACACTCCAGATAGTCCAGGATGCTCTCCCCATCTCAAGATCCTTACAAAAGTCTCCTCGGCTATGTAAGTTAACATTCATGGGTCCCAGGAACTAGGACATGTATATTTTTAAGGACCATTCTTCAGTTTGTCATAGGGAGCATCTACATTTACAACTTTTCCATCTAAGAAGACCTTTGGCCAAAGCAGAACAAGCAGCAGGACTACAGACAGATGAGAAAGAATAGTTTGTTCAGGCCTCCCTGGGAAGGGAAGTTCTCTGTAGACCCATTCGTTCTTGAAGCCAGGATTGCGGAAGGTAACACCTCTAAGAATTCCTACGCACAGGTTTCCTGCCCAGCTTCATGGAGACTCAGGACTTGAGCTGTCTTGATAAACTCCTTCCACACCTGCATGAGGTGGTCCACTCCAGCTCCAAGGACTTCCAGGTCCTGCCCTTCTTCCTCCTGCAGGGAAACTGAGGAGCTCTGAGAGTTCACATCACAGCTGCTTTGGGCTGTAAAGGCCAGCCCCTCAGACTGGCCCACATTTGTAGGATAAAAGAGTTCTGAAAATCAGAGTTGTATGTACCCTATTCAGCTGATGACAGCAGATTCACAAATGGATTTTTAAAAAAAATGTAATGTTTCCCTGGCCAGAGAGCTTGGTTGGTTAAAGCGTCATTACAATATGCAGAGGTTACAGGTTCAATCTCTGGCCAGGGCACATACAGGAACAGATTGATGTTTCTGTCTTTCTCTACCTTCCTCTCTGTAAAATCAATCAATAAAAAAAATTTTTTAAATGTAATGTTGTGTGATAAAACACACAGAACCTAAAATTTACTATCTTAACCATTTTTAAGGGTTAAGTACATTCACATTGTGATGCAGCCCGTCTCCAGAAGTTTTTCATCTTGCAGAACTGAAACTGCGCTCAGCTCCTTAAGCAAGTCCACGTGCCTTCTCCATGCAGTTCCGGTAACCACCATTCTGCTTTCTGCTTCTTTGAACTTGACCTCCCTAGATACACCATCCCAGCTGGATCATACAGTATTTGTCTTTTTGTGACTATTTCATGGAGCATAATGTTCTAAAGATTTATCCGGCTTGGACGTTGTCAGCATGTCCTTCCTTTGTAAGGCTGAATAACATTCTATTATATGTATTTGCCACCTTTTGTTAGTCTGTTCGTCTGTTTGTTACTGAATTTAAAGGGTTCCCCACTTGGGGTGCTCTGTTCAAACAGGAGATGCGGTTGGTGCAGAGGAATTCAGATCCGACACTCTGCCTCCTGGGAAGGAAGCTTAGCCATGGTTTATACACCCTATTTGGTCAATTACATGATTTCTTCTCTTCACCTGGCCACATTTTCCCCCTGAGTTCCTGTCAACTCCCCTGCAAAATACTGTGCTATATTTTAACATTTAACAAGAAATAACATTTTAGAACTGCCCAGACCTTGAGACCTTTGTCCTGTCTACTATGTTGATGGGTCCTGGGGTTGTTTCCACCTTTTGTCTATTGTGAATAGTGCTGCTTTGTGAATACTGTGCTGTGGTGAATGGTGCTGCTTTGAATACGGGCGCACAAACACAAATGTCTTTTAAAGGTGAGTGCTTATCAAGACTCTGGACCCTGCATTGCCAGTTCTTAGAGCAAGGGTGAACTGACCCCACCCCACCCCTTTCTTTTGTAAAGAATGCTGCCTGCAGTGTCTTGAATGTGTCCCTAAACATCTCAACCTGATCCGGACTATACATTATTTCCTAATCTCAGAGGAAGATTAGGTAAAGCAGGTTTCAGCTTGTGTATGGAAATAGTCCTCTACAGCAGTTTTTCTGCCCTCGGTAAGAAAGAAATTGATTTTCGTCCCTCGTGACCTTAAAGAAGCCAAACGTTTACTTTGTTGATATCCACGTGCTTATATACTAGGTATGTTTTGGCTCCTAATATTTCATAAATCAAATGATCGCTTGATACTGGAGGCAGGACCCAACTGGAAAAAACTGTTCTGACTTGTTTACCTATCCTTTGAAATATGCTTAAAGCATTCATTTGAACCAGACAAATTGCTGACATTTGAAGTTTTCAACCTACAAAAACGGCAGTATCATCTGAGTAGACCAATAGCTGAGCTGATAGCAGGTAAGCCTCCTTTCCTCCAGGTCGGGTAGGGTCGAGGGAGAAGGGAGGCGATGAGAGGAGAGCCACCTGACACCATCGCCTTGGGGGAAGCAAAGGCACTTTTGCTCTGATAGTGAAAGTTGTTTCTCTGGTTTGGGATGAGGGTGTGGGGCTCTGTAAAGAATCTGAGCTTTTGTCACAGTCCGAGGCAGCAGGGGTTAGTACAGTAACATAACTGATGAATGTGTGCACCCATCAGGATAACAGCTTTGAGACGCAGCCCTATTCCTTCAGTTTTCTTAGGATGGTGAAGAATCCGTGGCCCAGGAGAAACCCATTCGTGTCATGCTTGTTTGGAGCAGCCTCCGTGTGAGGAGGGAGCATGCCCAGACCTCAATTCTGCAGCGACTCATCAGGAGGTAGGAAGGGCTGAGCATGTCTGTGTTCTTCTTTGTGGTTGATATCCCCCAAATATAAGTTCTTCTCTTTTAAGGGATTAGTGTTAGGAATACTAAATTCAACGAAGGAAACTAAATTTGGCAGGAAGTAGTTGAAGTTGGTCCACAGATGTCACATCGCAAAGGTGACTCAGGCAAAGCCAAAGAATCAGATGATAAACAGTTGATACTTTATTTGTTCACTCAACAGACACTCTGTAATATTTGGGTCCCAGATATTGCAGGACAAAGAACCACATGGAGGTTTAGACGTCAGGGAGATTTTTTTTTTGCTGAGTACCCATAGGTCCAGGCATCTTTGCCAAACATGCCAACTATCCCTTTCTGAGAACTGACACGTGATCAGTAGGGAGAGGTCAGAGTCATGGATGAGGGGCCACCTGGATGTGGATGAGGATGTGTGTGTGGTGAGTGTGTATGCCTGCTAAAGTATGTGTGAGTGAGGGCATGTGTAACTGTGACTATGACTGTATTGTGAGTCAGGCTGCGTGGTGTCATGTTGTTGTCATTTGTGTAATGTACCTAATTTCCCTGTACAGGGATGCCGGTGGTGTAGATTGTGCGTAGTAAAGTGAGCATAGGGGTGGATTGTTGGGCAGATGAAATATATTATGCTCACTTTGTTAAAGATGGCGCTGCCCACGTGCAAATTTTAAGAGTAAGCATATCCCCACACCCTTGACTGATTGGATGATGTGGGGTGGTGCACTCTCATGAGGAATCCTCCCATTATGCCTCAGATAAGTGACTTTGTATCAGAGACTTCCTTGTTTGTAGATTGGATTAAGGGTTTGGATTTCTACACTATAAAGTGGGGCAGGCGGGGAGCTTGCTCTTTCGGTTCCTGAGGTTAGCATTAGAGAGGAGAGCAGATTAAGGCCATGTGGAGGAGAGGAGAAGCAGCCAAGATGGCAGAGTGCTGAGGGAGAAGCCAGTTTGTGCAGAGTTTGTGTAGAGAGGAGATGGGAAACAGAGGTGAATAAATCTGGTGAGCTAGAAACCTTTGATTCTAGGAAACTCGGATAAGTCAGTAGCTCTGTGAGCACTGAATGAGTGGGTTTTGGAGCCCAGTGTGTGCTTTTACTTGCCTGCTGGGTGCGAGCTAGAATTAAAGGTGATGGCTCACCAGTTCTTGGCTCCGTTGTTTCATTACTGACTGTCCGAATCAAATACGAACCTGCATTGGCCAGGCGGCTGTGATGGTGGCTTTGACCACTGGCTTTACAAGTGGTGAGTCAATTTGTGTGAGCTAGTATACGAGTTGAGAATGTGGATAAATATTGGAACGGTGTGTGTGTGTGTGTGTGTGTGTGTGTGTGTGTGTGTGTACATGGAGTTCTCTGTGAGGGTGGCACTTTTTTTTTTTTTTTACAGGGACAGAGAGAGAGTCAGAGAGAGGGATAGATAGGGACAGACAGACAGGAACGAAGAGAGATGAGAAACATCAATCATTAGTTTTTCGTTGCCGCGTTGCCGTTGCGACACCATAGTTGTTCATTGATTGCTTTCTCACACGTGCCTTGACCACGGGCCTTCAGCAGACAGAGCCACCCCTTGCTGGAGCCAGCGACCTTGGGTCCAAGCTGGTGAGCTTTTGCTCAGGCCAGATGGGCCTGCGTTCAAGCTGGCAACCTCGAGGTCTCAAACCTGGGTCTTCCGCATTCCAGTCCAACATTCTATCCACTGCGCCACTGCCTGGTCAGGCAAGGGTGGCACTTTTAATGAAGGGGGAAGAAGAAATGGGTGAATGCTCACTGTTGGTCATGAGAAAGCCCCGGAAGTAAACCTGGGACATGGGTGCTGCAGGGTTAATGGCCAGTTCACATCCCTTGTCCTTTACTTGGCAAACCCATTCCAGCACTCCTTCCGGGGGGAGCCAGAGTTTATTACAATGTACCTTTCTAGACCCAGGGCCAGCCTGTCTGAGTTCCTGCTCTCAGACCAGCTCTTGAAAGTCCGCTTCCCTATAGAAAAGGGGTCCTCTACAGACTGTCTCTGCAGGTCCCTACTTGATTTGTGGAAGGATAGATGGAGTTGTCACCTTCCAGAAAGCAACTGAGTTGCTTCTGCAGAAAATGAATAGAGCACATAAACCAGGTAAAGAGGTCACCTGGCTTGTTTCTGCAGTCACTGAGAGATAGCTGTTTTCGGAAAACTCTATCAGAGCTCTAGGGAATTTGAAGGAGCAGGGACACATGTCTTTTTTTTTTTTTTTAATCCAGAGGGATAAATAGTATTGGGTGTCCCCTCCCCCAGCTGGGACTAGGAGGTCTGACTCCAGACTGTGCTAGTGGTCAGATCCCAGCATATATTAAGGATGGCAGTTATAGCAATAATGATATCTAACAGTTACTGCTCATTTACTTTGTACCTGATTCTTCACATGGCTTATTTCTTCTGATCAGCACAATAACTGATGTCATAGGTGCCAGGATGATCCCATTTAGAGAGGCCAAGTAGCCTGCTTTGAGCACACAGCTGGTAAAGAACAGACTCAAAGCTGATTTCAGAGACCCCCTCCTAAGGGTAAGAAAATGGCCTTCCTTAGTGCACATATCAATGTACTCAATAAGCAAGGATTATAGATTGGTAGATGCAAGGAGCTATTCCCTGCAATTGACTACCCTTCCTTCTCAGCCTGTCAAATTTCAGAGCTCAGTTTCCTGACCCACACTGAGACACTGCACTGTCTTACGGATACTTTTATGAACAATATTTGATACTTTTTTCTCATTCTTATCTTAAGGATTCTTGACCTCCTTCCTATATGCCATTGTGGGCTCCTCTAGGATTTACATTTCTATTTCCGATCCGCTACTTATAGATATTTTCAGACATATGGTGGGTGCTCCACAGGAGATGAGTTGACCGAATGGCAAACAGTCAAGGATCATTACTGAAAAGTCCCCCAAAGTGACCACATAATTAATACATTTATATAACCACTTACATACCTATGGAACCATATATACAGATCAATCTGTGGGAGTGAATGGGAAAAACACATTTTTTTCCAAAGTGACTCTTATCCTTCCCTCAATTTTAACAATGGGGTATAATTTAATAAGGCATTATTAATTTACTCACTTAGTGAAGTATAATGTACACTTTGGTGAGTTTTGACAAATGTAGACACCTGTAAAAACATTACCCCAAGCAAGATACATATTTTTACATTATCCTAGAAAGTTACTTCGTTGCCTTTTCTAGTGGGGGAGGGTTCCCACCACCCTTCCTGTTCTCCACAGCAACAGTTCTGATTTTTTATCACGGTAGTTTGTCTGCTCTAGAACATCATCTCAATGGAGTCACATAGTATAGACACGTTAGTGTCTGGCTCCTTTCGGTAAATCTAATGTCTCTGAGATTTATTCATGTCTGTAGTTCATTCTTTTCATTGCTGAGTAGTGTCCCACCATGTGGCTATATTGTTTCCTGTCACTATACATTCGGATTATGTCCAGCTACAATGAGCTCTCATGAGCAAGTGATTCTGTGGACACGTGCTTTCATTTTTCTCAGGTAAATACCTAGGAGTGGAATTGCTGTGTCAGGCTATTTTCTTTGATACCCGCAGGTCCTTTGTAACTGTTAGGGGAAAAAAAGTGCGTTTTTTTTTCAGAAATGTGATTACTTAAAATGTCATGTCATCATCACAGGACCCGGGGAATTTCCCAGAACAAAAATGGTTTGGGCGTGTTGAGGGCTCCACCCCAGCACCCAAGGCAGTGGTCCAGGGCTCAGAATAGGCACAGAAAAAGGGAGAACCAGGAGGAGTATGACCTTCACACAGAACTGTATGAAGTGTCTCTGAGTGTTTACGGTTTGAGCAAAGCAATACAAGACTCTAACTTCCCTTGGTCGGTGCAGTCCTTCACAGTAAAGACTCAGACAGGACTAAACAGGGACTCAGAGACTATAGTTGGGGTCTTGGCTAAGCCATGTCCTAGCTGGGTGACCCTATGTAAAGGTGGACAACCATTGCTGCATCTCAGCTTCTAGCTGGCAAAGTGGAGACGTACACCTCATGAAAAGGAGACAGACATTCTCTGTCTCCTGCGCAGCAACGCTGTGAGGATGAGCTAAGATGAAATCTGCACCTTGATAAACCGGAAGGTGCCGTGCGGCCTGAACTAGCCCCATGTGGAGAGAGGCAGGCACGCAGACAGAGCTTGTTTTGTGCTCTGGTGACTGGCACTGATTGTCGTGAGGCCTCAGCTGCCCTTCTTTCAAGGGGACTTCGGGCAAGGTCAGACCCAAGTGACAATACACCTCTTTGTCATCTGCCAGCTGGGCCTGGGTGTCCTTCCTTGTTGTGTTCATCTCTGTTTATTTCTTTACACCTACAGGAGCATCATTCTGCCAATCACAGCAACGTCCCCACCCTCTGCACAATGTGTCCTCAACGCTTCTGAGCCTCACTAATCTTTATTACCCAACTCATTCTCGGTCCACCACTGGGGATAACAAGAAGGCGAATATTTTATGAAAAGTCTTTTTGGGACACTTCCAGCCAAAGTCATCATGAAAAAATCTCAAATGGAAATAAAAGCTGAGAGCAGGCAGCATTGTAGACAAGCTGCCAATGAAGATCTTACCTCTAAGTGCCCACAACCACCTTATGAGCTAGGCACTATTATCCTCAGTTTACAGGTGAGGAAACTGAGGCACAGTTTAAAGGGAAGAACACAGAGCTAGGAGTCTTGGAACCTGAGGGTTCCACTGTTGTCACTAACATGACTATTCCTGGTCCACCTGTCTTGACCCTCGGTTCCCCTATCAGTAAAATGACAGGGAGACCATCTTCCTTTAATCTTTGCCATCGTTTCAGCACTAACATCCTGTGAGTCTGTGTTTGACTTTGGGTGATTATATAGCCTCGCTAAAACTGTTTGCTTATCTGTACAAAGGGGCGAACCATCACCACCTGGCTTGTCCTGCCCTCAGGGTTATCGTGACAGGGTCTGTGAGGAGGGAATTATGCTGAGATGCTGTGTGTGTCTTTGCTGTCTCCTCAAAGTCCCTAAGCCCATAGGGAATGGAGAAAACTCTGGAACCTCCTGTCTTTCAGAGTTTGGTTCACTTTGTATCCACAACATTGAGTCCCATCACTGTTGCTGTGTAGCTTTCATTCAACAACATGGAGCGAGCAGCAGAAATCCTTACAGAAAAACAAAAAGTTTTGACCACTTGCCTTAAAATGAAGTTATGTGGGAGCATCTTATGTTTGTTTGTTTTTATCTACAGCATTGCTCAGTAGAAAAATAACTGTCTAATCTGTGCTAATGTAAAGAGAGAGAGAAAACTATCCTTGTTAAATATCTCCTGCCTAGGATGCTCACTTCGGTCCGGGTACCATAGGACCATGTGAGATGGATAATCTTACAGAGACTGTGCCTTTGTCTTATAAATTCTCCCCCTTAGGAGTGTGGTTTCTAGAGTGTGGTCAGAGGACCAGCAGCAACAATATCACTTGGGGACTTGTTAAACATGCAAATCTCAGGTGCCAGCCCAGATATTACTGGGTCAGAGCAGTGGGGGCGGGCCACACAGTCTGTGTGTCAACGAGCAGTTGCCAGGGAGCTTCCATTTCAGCAGGTGATAAACATCCTAAGACAGAGTTCTGAAGTGAGTCATTTTATTATTTTTAAAAGTCTCAGCATAAATTAATTTTTGTGTTTATATTAATTAATATTAGTTAAAAAAAAACCAGCCAATTTTCTTGTTTGTATACATCAGGGTGCCCACACTTTTTCAGCTTGTGAACTACTTATAAGATGACCAAGTCAAAATGATCTACTTACAATAAAAATGCAAAACATAAATTTATTTCTTCTATATTATCATTATTTAAGTTACTATTATTACTATTTAATATTGTGTGTTATTCTTTCACCTTTCTCCTTCTCAGTTCTCTTTTCGGAGGAAAGTCAATGTCATAGTTTTTAGGAACAGTCTGAAAAAGCCGCTCCACATTTCCCTTCTTTGGAATAGCAATGGCACACAGACAGATGAGGCAAACGCACTTAGAATATGACATAGTGAAAAAAATCCCCTCCCATTCTGTATGAAAGTGGTAGGTTTTAGGCTTCTTACTCAGACCAGCTACGGCACTCATTTTTATACCCTTTGTTGTATTTAGTTTAAATAAATTGAAGGCTAACTACGCAGCAATGTAACTGAACAAGTTAGCGCAGTTTACGTGGTTTAATGCGCATGCATAGGGAGTCAAAAGTTCAGACGTCAGATTGGCTACCCTGTATGCCAATCAAAAGACAAATGTCTTTTTAATGTCATGCAATCTACCCACACTTCCTTCGCCATCGACCAGTAGATCGCAATCGACGTATTGAGTACCCCTGATATACATTTTATCCACACTCATGGTCTGAATTCAAAAATTAAACCCATAGAAGGGAACTGAAGCATCTCAATCATCCCTGTCACTGAAACAATACTGCCAATATTTTCTTATTTCAATACTTTTATTTTTTTAAAAGCAGTTTAAGTTTCAGAGTAAAAATGAAGGAAGGTACATAAATTTCATATATATAGGGACAGACAGACAGGAAGGTAGAGAGATGAGAAGCATCAGTTCTTCATTGCAGCACCTTAGTTGTTCATTGATTGCTTTCTCATATGTGCCTTGACCAGGGGGCTCCAGCTGAGCCAATGACCCCTTGCTCAAGTCAGCAACCTTGGGCTCAAGCCAGCAAACAAGCTGGTGAACCCCGTTCAAGCTGGCAACCTTGGAGTTTCAAACCTGGATCTTCTGCACCCCAGACTGATGTTCTATCCATTGCGCCACCGCCTGGTCAGGCAAAGGTGAAGGATTTTGAGGGTTTGGGTAGCATCTAAATATTCATTTACAGAGGTAAGCCCCTCTGTACTTGATTCAAGTTCAACCCCAACCATGTGCAGATGCTGATCTGGGCCCACCAGAGGGAGGAGATTATGACTCATGTATAATCTCCTGGCCTCAGTTTCCTCCCATCCTCCATGAAATGGAAAGGAAAATAATGATCTGTAACCTGCGCTAGGCTCAAATCTGACTCTGCCACTTAGCAGCTGTGGCCCTTGAGCAAGTCCCTTCCCTACTCTGAGCTGCACACGTCCCAAGGCATCTGAGCCACAGATGAGAGAATGCCAAGTGCACGTGGAGGTCACACCTGGTCTTCAGCCCCTCTGCTTGCATCGCACTGGCCTGTTTTCCAGACTGCGGTGATGTTTCACAGCACAGTTTAGTAGCTAAGGAAGGAGACACTGGCGAGGAGTCACTGGCTGGATGCAGCCCTGCCTGTCACTAGCATTGTGACCTTAGCAAGGAGCATAGCTCACTTGTGTTCCCTAGTTTCCTTTTCTAACATGGGTTCTCTCAGAGGGTCACTGTGAAGAGTAAATAACAAGAAAGGCATCAAATTGTGCTTGACAGATATAAGCAATGCTGATGAGGTCAGGAGAAGGGCAGGACAAGAGAGGTGGTCCTAATAGTGACAGCGCTTCTTTGCTGTCTTTGTATCAACACAGGAAGAGAGAGAAGACAGTTGGAAATTCTTGGGAAAGACAGTTGGAAATTCTTAGGGAAGACTGGATCATGACTCCAGAGAAACAGGTATGGCCAAGCAGGCACCAGTGGGCACAGGCCTATTATCCAGATGCCACAGATCCAGAGCTACCAAAAGATCCCCTTGTTCCAGCCGTCACTGCCGCACCCGGGACAGATCTTCCCACCTTAGAGAGTTACTCTGATAGGCCCTACCACAGCACAAGATCACCTTCCTCTGGGGAGAGGTGAGCATTCTCTTCTGTGACTTCAGCAGTTCCTCTTCCTGGCTAGCCCACCGAACTCCAGTGCATCCTGGCCTTGGAAATGAATGGAAGAACCATCCATGGGAGGCTGTGAAAGCAAGACTTAGGGAGGGATAATGGGTGTCATGTAGGCGGGGACATGGGGCCTGGGACCCCTGCCATGTTCACCTGTCCATAAGATACTCCGGGATGTTCCTGTCTCCTGCACACACGGAAACAAGCCTTCTTTTGAAAGTCAGATCACAGGGAAGTTACAACAGATCTCTGCTCTGGGGACCTTGACAGAGCAGCCAGGGGCGCTGACAGTCTGTGTGTGGAGCACAAGGGAAGAGTCAGCTCTGTCTTTGTCACCTTACACCCATGGGGTCATCAGTGACACTGCCTCCAGCCTGCACTGCACCCACGAACCCCCACTTTCCATTTCATCATCTCCAACATAGGGGCCCCTTTGTCTCTCACCCATTTTTACCACTAGATTCCATACGAGTCAGGGACCACCCGTCTCTGTCCCCCCCATTTGTGTTTTCCTTCTTACTCCCATACCACAACCAGATTATGGAACCCACTCTCATGCACACCCCCACTTTATCTTGGGGCTCCTTCTCCTCACTATATGCTATCCTCTCTCATGATCCAACATCTCACAGCAATGTGAGTCCACAGGTTAACGGGGCCAGATGGCCACAAGAGTCCCTCCCACTGGGGAGAATAGCAAGCAGGTCAAGAGGGAGAGACCCCAGGAGACCCTCAGCAGGAGAGGATCATAGAAGGGAGGCAGCACTAGAGACCTCCCACCTCAGGGGGAGGAGCCCCCTGCCCAGGACAGGAGACTCACAGAGAACCCTGGGAACAAGGCGCCCAGTGCCTGTCACGTGCTCCACAAAAGAGCACATTCAAAATACAAGGAGGGCTCCCCTTCCCGAGATGTCAGAAGAAGTCCGACAGGAAAAGTTGACTGAAGTCAAGAAAAAGTTGAGAGAATTTCTACAGCAGCGAGGCATTAGTGTTCCCACGGGAGCTAAGAAGAGAAAGATGACAAGTGGCCCTACCCTGAGCCGGCCACTTCTGACGGTTGTCACAGAGCTCATGCAAGAGAGGGTGGATGAGCGGGAGCCTCGCTGCATTCAGCTAGCTGTCCGGGAGGCGGACACAACTGTAGAATAATCCATTAGCACCATTTAGCAGAACCAGAGGGCGCTGTGGAAGGAGCGCCACCGGGAAGGGGAGAACATTAGCCGGCTGGCCGAGGACAAGGAGGAAATGAAGGTGAAGGCCCTGGCGCTGCGGGAGCTGGTCGTACACCTGAGCGGGTGCAAGCCTAGTGAATCCTATGTATGGCAAGGTCCTGGGGGCTGCCTACAACCCTGCTGGGGCGCCCAGTCCACCCCCCTTACCCCCCAGGCAACTGGAGCTGCTCAAACCCAGGCGATGTTCTTGAGGGGCGCCTCGCTGACAGTGGGAAGCGGGCCGCATACACTTGAGGACTCTGCCGCATGGCAGATCCTGCAGCATGTGAGACGCGGGCGCCCCCAGGAGCACCCGGCTCCAGCAAGACCCCTGCAGCCCCTTCTACCGGGCTGAGAGCAATGCCTGGTGAAGATCATGGTGATCTAATAATCAGACACTACCCTGGAGACGTGGGGTGGGGGTCCTCTCCCTGCCAAGTCCCTGCTGCCCCCGTCCCTCCCAGAGGACGGTTCAATCATTATTACTATACTACATAAATAAACTTATTTTCTGATAGCCTAAGACAGAGGAATGTGGCGGGGACGCGGTGGATTCGACCTCTATTTGTTTTAGTTTATTTCGGAATAAATGGAAAAAATTCAAGGAGGCTGTCGGGTCTCGAGTATTTCTTTGGTTCCCGAGAGGGGGCGCGCGGCGACCGCTAAACCGTAGGCGCAGAGCTTCGTTCGCGACCCCCCTGCGACCAACAGAGGGCGCCCGACTCGCGCCCGCACCAACTGGCGTCTCAGCGGGTGCGGGAAACGCCTGCGTCCGGCGTTCGAATCGCGTGGTTCTGCTTTCCGCAGAGCCTGGTTTGCGTCTGGCTTGAGCGCGGAGGGGACACCATCCATGCTTCTCGACCCCGAGGGGCTGCGGTAATAGTGAGTAAAAAGCTGCCTTTCCGCGCCTTGACTGCCCAGCCCAGCAGAGATCTTCCTGCTTTCTGTGGAGATCGTGGTTTGAAACACGAATTTCCACCAATGGGAACCAGATCTCCATGGACCAGTGACACAGTGTAGGGCTGTGCCAGGGACTATGCCCAGTGAATCCGGGAGCATCTGCTGAAGCAGTTAAGAGGCTGAACACAATATGAGGGGACATGGCCAAAGGATGCTCATGCCTTTTCTCTCTCACTGGGCAAGTTTGAGTATCAGAATAAATAATGATGGTAACAGTAAAGCACCTTAAATGAAATACCAATTCATGAGTCCGCATTGACCCATCTACCAATGGAAATGGGTAGAATAGAAGAATGTTTCGCTTTGGAATATAACTAATGAATGTAAACAATGATGCAATTAGCACTAGGACTTTTTTCATCGTTTTTCCCCTGACTTTCTAATAGAACGTTTTGGCGAGACTTACTTTTTCCAATTTATTGAGGTTATTGGAGACTCAAACCCATCACATTTTCTACTAAGTTTTCATATTCGGGACTGTTTCTGGAGAAAAACACTGAGAAATAAAAGGAGAAATATGCAACCATTGGGACCTTTCAGTTGAATGTGTTGGGGACATGGCCTGTGTCCTGGAAAAACATGTGACATAATTGCTTCTTTGTTGGAAATAATGGATTTTACAAGCTGTGTCCGCCTGCTCTAATTGTTCCTTATCATATAGCTGTCCACTAGCATTTTTATGTGAATATTACCATTTTTCAAATTTATAGTAATTTCATAAGCTAGATATATTTAAATGTTTGTTTTGTTTCAGTAATGTCAAAAAACCACTTTCTTCCATCACTTAACACATCATTTTATTGCAAACCTCCCTTAAAATTAGGCTACATCTATCATATGATAAAAAAGTAAAGAGAAGTATTCTGCTTCTTAATTCACATTGGTATTTCAGACCTAACACGACTTCCTAGTAGCATTACATACTCATTTTGAATTGTATTACATGAATAAGCCACAGATCTCTTTGCATCATTTACTACGTAATAACTCTATGGGTTTTATAGTACCTTATATGTACAATAAATTTTATAAACATTCCAGTAGTGAGGTCAATTTCCTGTGGTCTTCTAGTTTTAAAAAAATAAATAAATTTAGCCTGACCAGGTGGTGGAGCAGTGGATAGAGCATCGGACTGGGATGCGGAAGACCCAGGTTCGAGACCCCGAGCTCGCCAGCTTGAGCGCGGGCCCATCTGGCTTGAGCAAAAAGTTCATCAGCTTGGACCCAAGGTCGCTGGCTCCAGCAAGGGGTGGCTGGGTCTGCTGAAGGCCCGCAGTCAAAGCATATGAGAGAAAGCAATCAATGAACAACTATGGTGTCGCAACAGCAACAAAAAACTAATGATTGATGATTCTCATCTCTCTCCGTTCCTGTCTGTCTGTCCCTATCTATCCCTCTCTCTGTTCCTGTAAAAATAAATTAATTAAAAATTAAAAAAAACAGTAAAGATTAATTTATTAAATAAATAAATAGAGTTAAATTTTACCATTTAGCAAAATAATATGAACACAACTATATCCTTAATAATCAGAGATTAAAGCTTACGTTTAATATTTTATTTTATTTATTTTATTTTATTAATTTTAATGGGGTGACATTAATAAATCTCATTTAATATTTTTTATTTAGAAATTAAATTTAATGGAGTGACACCGATCAATAAAAGTATATAGATTTCAGGCAAACATCTCCATAACATTTAAACTGTTGATTGCATTGTATGCCCGTCACCTAAAGTCAAATCATTTTTTGTCACTGTATATTTGTATTTATCTTTAATCTTTATCTTTCCTATACCTCATTATAGTGAGGTTAAACCGAATCTTCTTTAATTTTCCCCAATTAAAGTCACTGCTGGTTGAGCAATGTCACAAATTCCTTTTCATTTATAGGATTGCTTTTCCCAGTCTTTACAGTTGCTCACTAAATAGAATCATTAGGAATGCTGTTTTGGCATCTGCAATTCTGTGGGATATCTGGTGTCTTCATTTTTTCTTTTAGTGGATTGTCTTCTTCTTAAACTGCTTTAAAAAACACTGTGGCCCTGGCTGGGTAGCTCCGTTGGTTAGAGTCTCCTCTTGATATGCCAAGGTTTAGGTTCAATCCCCGGTCAGGGCTCGCGCGCACACACACACACACACACACACACACACACACACACACACACACACATAAATAAAATTAACTAACTAACTAAATAAATAAAACCACCATGGCCTTATGCACCAGGAATGCTTCTAATAACAAAAACAAAACATGGTTTATGATCTCGTTTAAGAACATGAAATTAATACTTGCCAATGTTTAGGTTAAAATGACATGTTTACAGTATTTCAAAACGTGGCTAATTATGAACTTGTTTTTCTATACTGAGCCCTGAAATGAAGGAGAATTGACTATTTCCTACATTGCTTGACCTTTTACTCTATACTCACTAGTACTTTTCTTGAACATCTCCTAAACTAACATCACAAAAACATGAGTTTTGGCAAAAGTATTCTTTAAGATTTGATTATTTAAGACTTGTATATATACAGTGCAATATATTGGGGCAATATATTCCCTTTGTTCACTCTGAAAGTCTAGCTGCCTAATTAAAGTGAACAAAGGAAGTGAGCAAATCATATCTGGGACTCACCTGTACATATTTGTTTCTTAATTTTAAAATGCACAACTGAAACAAATCATGTGAATATCTATATACACATAGATTATTTTTAATTTCTTTTTATTTTATTCATTTTAGAGAGGAGACACAGAGAGAGAGAGAGAGAGAGAGAGAGAGAGAGAGAGAGAGAGAAAGAGAGAAAGGGGGGAGGAGCTGGAAGCATCAACTCCCATATGTGCCTTGACCAGACCAGTGCAGGGTTTTGAACTGGCGACCTCAGTGTTCCCAGGTCGACGCTTTATCCACTGCGCCACCACAGGTCAGGCCAACACATAGATTATTTTTACACAATAATTTTACTTTATACCCTTCTTCAAATATGCTATTCCAAAAAATGTGACAAAATTGTGTGGAAATCTCAGGTGCCCAGACTGTCAGCTTGTTTCTCTGATGAAAAAGCTATACTGTTCCACAGCTCTGATAGGGAGAACTCAGTAATTTAAAATTTAGCTTGAGTGATGGTGGCTTTAGTTATAATCAATAGGCTTAATGGTAATGCAGGTAAAAGCTTTGTTCCAGGACCTGGGATAGCTGAATGGGCCTACATGACTTACCAAGATTTTCAAGTAATCCACTTTTGTGCCCCAGCGGTCTGCAAGCAAAGCCTTTGTGCTCCAAGGATGGAATGCCCGCTGACTGTGATCTAATTACTTTGGCTACACTTACCTACCCTTTTCTTCCCCTGATAAAAAGGTTGGCTTGAGATAGGAGGAGGAGATGGCTTTGGAAATATAATCTCATCTGCTCAGACTGCCAGCCATCTGAAAAAGCACCCATAATGATTCAATTTCTGTCTACTTATTTGGCTGGGTGGAAACTGGCAGTACAAATGTCGATATTTCTGATTTTAGTTCTACACATAAAAAAAATAGCATTTCCTGCAAAAGTTCAATATTCTAGTCCAAGTACGAGCAATTTTAATTTGACAAAAGATTATAAAACCAAATGTGAAGAACTACTTACAGTGTTTCACACTAGTACCTGGTTTTTAATTCTATCACTATGAATTCTATACTGGCAGTCCCTGGGTTATGAACAAGATAGGTTTCTATAGGTTTGAAAATGTTCAAGTATTTATATGCACCAAAAGGTAAAAATAAATACTATGTTAAGACAAACATCTGTCTAAGTTGTACTCAATAGGTAAAGGTACCTGTTCCAATTTACATACAATTCAACTTAAAAACAAACCTACAGAACCTACCTCATTCGTAACCCAGGGACTGCCTGTCCAATGGTTACCGAATGCACCTGATGTTACTTAGAACAGGTAAAATATTGATAAAAGCTTGAAAATTAAAGACTGATATCCAATTTTATCATTATCATGCTATGCAACCTTAAGCAAGTCCTTAATTTCTCAGAACCTCATCAATAAAATAAAGATAATCATATTTAATTTTTAGAATTGATAGGACTTTTAGAAAAATTAAAGGTGGTATTATACTTAAGACAATGTTTGGTACCTCATAAAAATTTCATCCAGAAATTCTACTATTAATTATTTACTTAAGAAATGAAAACAGTATTTACTTATCTATATATGAATATTCATAGCAGCTTTATTAATGATCTCCAAAGTGGTTGTAACTCAGATGTGTATATACATATTATGGTATATTCATGCATTAGGAGGCTACTTAGGAATATAAAGAAACAGATTGTTGGAGAGACAAGATGGCCACAGAGGAGGCGGACGCTCCAACTCCCACTTCCCAGAACCAAAGTAGATTACAACTTAATTCTGAGAACATTCATCTTGAAAGACCAACTTTGGACTAAACTGAGAGGATTCTATAACTGAGGACCACCAAAGAAGCCACACTGAGACTGGTAGGAAAGGCGGAGATGGGGAAAGGGCTGCCCTGCTCCCGGGAGTGAGCAGTGGCCCAGAGGGACTCTCCTGGAGCTCCAGGAGCAGGGAGCGCTGGGAAGACTGGAGTTGCCAGGAGAGAATGTGGTCTCAGTTGCACAGGGGGAGACACTTTGAAGGATGGACACCCTAAACCCTGGGATGAGTCACTCCCCAAATCTAAAGTGAACATATTTCCTGGGAGCAGCATCACCAACAAAGGGAAGAAATTACCCTGTCCACCGGAGGCTCTCCCGCCCCAGTTAGAACAAAGAGGCACTTAGAGGCAGGCAACATGTTAGGGACACAAATAGTGAGTGCAGAGGTCTAAGCTACATCACCGCCTGTGCTGCTGAGTGCTTGCTGGGCTTGGGCAGGCTGGAGGTGGCAGGGCGTGGCTGAGCGCAGGCCAGCATGCAGAAACGGAAACTGTGGCAGCATCCACTGTGGAGATCCGGGCCAGCCACAAACCTGCCTGTGGCACGGGCACACCCTCAGTGGCAGTGGAAGATGGGCGACCTTGGGGATGGTCCCAGTGAGAACATGCAGGCTCGCCCACGGATGTGGGAGCCACCACAGCCTGAGCCGATGTGCAACCCCCCACCCCCCGGACACAAACCCACCCTTGGCAGCAGCAGAAGCCCAGACAGCCTCGGAAGTGATCCAAGCGGGTGTGTATGGGTTCACTTACAGAGGCTGAAGCCACAGCAGACGCTGTGAAGGCCAAAGCCCAGGCCCATCCTTAGTGGCAGCGGAGTCTAAGGCGGCCTTGGAAGTGGTCCAAGCTGGTGAACATGAGCCTGCTCGGGGCAGTAGAGGCTGCGGTGGCCAAAGAGGTGGGCTGGTGCCAGCAGCACCTGAGCCCAAACACCCGAGGCAGCAACAGTGGTGGTGGGCCGGTGGACAGACCACACAACAGGAGCACAGGGGCCACACTCACCGGACCCCTGTGACTACACCCTACTGAGTGCTGAAAAAGAAGAAATAAAAATAAATAAATAAATAAATAAAAGTCTGGATAGAATGACACCTGAGGCTACGGGGCAGGCCATATCCAATACTGTACCTAATCACTGAATTACAGTACTGAGCCCAACAAGTAGCCAACAATAAGAAGCAACAGAAAGCAGATCTTAGGGGAACTTGAACTTTTAAAGAAACTTCCCCTGGGCCAAGAGTAGATAAAAGCAAGTTTAGGAATGCAGTTGATATTTACAATGGCACCTGGGTACAACCGCAAGATCTGGATCGCCTGTAGCTCCAAAAAGGTTGATAAGAGTCAGTCATAGGCAGTGACTCCCACTGATCTGCACCAGACTCTGGACAGGGAGGTCCAGGGCAGGCACACAGTGGCCAGATATGGAAAGCACCAGTTTAGGATCTAACAAACCTTGATAGAGTGGAAGATTAAAGAAGGGCTCCTCACACCTGACCCAGCTAAGACATAGAAAATGCTGACACAAACAGCAAAAAGAACAGTGATAGCAGATAAGGAGCCCATGGCAGAATACAAACAACAGCTGATGCCAACCAAAGAAGACCTAAAACTAACATAACTGAAAATTGGAAGCAGACAATACCAACCCTAGACTTAGCTAGCTTCACAAACAACACACCCAAACAAGTGTATGCACAGACAAAATAGGAAGACAGAGAAATGCAATACAAATGAATCAATAAGAGAAATCCCCAGAAAAAGAACTGAGTGAGATGGAAATAACCAAACTACTGGATGCAGAGTTTAAAATAATGATTATTAGAATACTCAAAGATCTTAAAGCAACAATGGATGGACACAATGAACACCTAAATAAAGAGATAACCAGCATCAAAAAGGACCTTGAAATAATAAAGAAGAACAAGTCAGAAATGACAAATACAATGTCAGAAATAAAGACTACACTAGAAGGAATTAAAAGCAGGCTGGATGAAGCAGAGGATTGAATCAGCAACTTAGAAGACAAGATAAACGAAAGCACGGAAGTGGAACAGCAAGAAGAGGTTCAAAAAGTCTGAGGAAACTCTAAGAGAGCTCTGAGATAACATGAAGAGAAACAACATCTGCATCATAGGGACTCCTGAAGAAGAAGAGAAAGAACAAGGGATAGAGAACCTGATTGAAGAAATTATAGCTGAAAACTTTCCGAAATTGATGCAGGAAAAAGTCACACAAGTTTTAGAAGCACAGACAATTCCATTAAAGAAAAACCCAAAGAAACCTACAACAAGACACATCATAATTAAAATACCAAAGTTAAGAGATAAAGAAAAAATACTAAAAGCTGCAAGAGAAAAAAAATCAATCACCTACAAAGGAGCCTCCATAAGTATGACATCCGACTTCTCAACAGAAACACTTGAGGCCAGAAGGGAATTGCAAGAAATATTCAAAGTAATGCAGAACAAGAGCCTACAACCAAGACTTCTTTATCCAGCAAGGCTATTGTTTAAAATTGAAGGAGAAATAAAAAGCTTCCCAGGCAAAAAAAACTCAAGGAATTCATTACAACCAAACCAATGCTGCAAGAGCTGTTAAGGGGTATGTTGTAAACAGAGCAAAGGGGGAAAAATATAGTAAAAGAGGAATGTAGATTTAAAGAATAAAATGGAAATAAACAACTACATATCAATAATAACCTTAAACAAAAATGCATTAAGTGATCCAATCAAAAGACATAGAGTAGCTGCGTGGATAAGAAAACAGAACCCATATGCTGTCTATAAGAGACACACTTCAAAACAAAAGATGCACATAGACTAAAAGTAAAAGGTTGGAAAAAAATATTTCATGCAAATGGAAATAAAAAAAAACTGGGGTAGCAATACTTATATCTGACAAAATAGACTTTAAAACAAAGGCTATAGTAAGGGATAAATAATGTCACTACATAATGATCAAGGGAGCGATCCAACAGGAAGATATAACCATTATAAATATCTATGCACCTAATATAGGAGCACCTAAATATATAAAGCAGACTTTGATGGACATAAAGGGTGATACTATAATAGTAGGGGATTTCAATACCCCACTAACATCATTAGATAAATCCTCAAGAAACAAAATTAACAAAGAAACAGCAGACTTAAAGGACATACTAGATCAACTAGATTTAATAGATATCTTCAGAACCTTTCATCCTAAAGCAGCAGAATATATATTCTTTTCAAGTGCTCATGGTACATTCTCTAGAATAGACCATATGTTAGGGCACAAAACATGTCTCAACAAGTTTAAGAAGATTGAAATCATATTAAGCATCTTCTCTGATCACACTGGCATGAAACTAGAAATCAACTAAAACAGAAAAACTGAAAAATACTCAAACACTTGGAAACTAAATAGCATGTTATTAAATAACAAATGGGTTAACAATGAGATCAAAGAAGAAATTTAAAAAATTTCTAGAAACAAATGAAAATGAGCATACATCAACTCAAAATTTATGGGACACAGCAAAAGCAGTCCTGAGAGGGAAGTTCATAGCATTACAGGAATACCACTAGAAGCTAGAAAAAGCTCACATAAACAACTTAACCTGTATCTAAAAGAACTAAAAAAAGAACAGCAAGTAAAGCCCAGAGGAAGTAAAATGAAGGAAATAATAAAGATCAGAGCAGAAATAAATGACATAGAGGCTAAAAAGACAATACAGAGGAGAAATGAAACCAAGAGCTGATTCTTTGAAAAGGTAAACAAGATCGATAAACCTTTAACCAGACTCACCAAGAAACAATGAGACAGGACTCAAATAAAATTAGAAATGAGAGTGGAAAAATAACAACTGACACAACAGAAATACAAAGGATTGTAAGAAAATACTATGAAGAACTAACTGTATGCCATAAAATCAGACAACCTAGGTGAAATGGACAAATTCCTTGAAACATATAATCTTTCAAAAATCAATCTGGAAGAATCAGAAAACCTAAACAGACCGATTACATCAAATGAGATCAAAACAGTTATCAAAAAACTCCCAACAAAACAAAAGCCCTGGGCCAGATGGTTTCACAGGCCAATTCTACCAAATATTCAAAGAAGAACTAACTCCTATCCTTCTCAAGCTATTTCAAAAAATTCAAGAGGAGGGAAGACTTCCAAGCTCCTTTTATGAGGTGAGCATAATTCTGATTCTAAAACCAGGCAAAGACATCACAAAGAAAGAATATTATAGGCCAATATCCCTGATGAATTTTGATGCTAAAATTCTCAACAAAATATTAGCAAACTGGATCCAACAATACATGAAAAAAATCTTACATCATGATCAAGTGGGATTTATTCTGGGGAGGCAAGGCTGGTACAATATTTGCAAATCAATCAATGTGATTCATCACATAAATAAAAGGAAGGAGAAAAAAAGCACATGATAATATCAATAGATGCAGAAAAAGCATTTGATAAAATCCAGCACCCATTTATGGCCAAAACTCTCAGCAAAGTGGGAATACAGGGAACATACCTCAACATGATAAAGGCCATCTACGACAAACCCACAGCCAACATCATACTCAATGGGCAAAAGTTAAAATCAATCCCCTTAAGATCAGGAACAAAGCAGGGGTACCCTCTTTCACCACTTTTATTAAACATAGTCCTGGAAGTCCTAGCCACAGCAATCACACAAGAATAAGAAATAAAAGGCATCCAAATGGGAAAAGAAGAAGTAAAACTATCCTTATTTGCAGATGATATGATACTGTATATAGAAAACCCTAAAGTCTCAGTAAAAAAACTACTGGACCTGATAAATGAATTCAGCAAAGTGACAGGATATAAAATGAATACTCAGAAATCAGAGGCATTTTCATAGACCAACAATGAACTGTCAGAAAGAGAAATTAAGGAAACAATCCCCTTCACTATTGCAACAAAAAAGAATAAAGTACCTAGGAGTAAATTTAACCAAGGAGGTTAAAGACCTGTACTTGGAAAATTATAAAACATTGATAAAAAAATATCAAGAAAGATACAAACAAGTGGAAGTATATATCATGTTCATGGATAGGAAGAATAAACATCATTAAAATGTCTATATTACCCAAAGCAATTTATAAATTCAATGCAATACCAATTAAAATACCAATTACATACTTCAAAGATATAGAACACATTCCAAAAATTTATATGGAATCAAAAAAGAACATGAATAGCCTCAGCAATCTTGAAAAAGAAGAATAAAGTCGGTGGTATCACACTTCCTGATATCAAGGTATGCTACAAGGCCATTATACTCAAGACAGCCTGGTACTGGCATAAGAACAGGCATATAGATCAATGGAATAGAACAGAGAACCCAGAAATCAACCCACACCTTTACGAACAACTGATATTTGACAAAGAAGGTAAGAGTATACAATGGAGTAAAGATAGCTTCTTTAACAAATGGTGTTGGGAAAACTGGACACCTACCTGCAAAAAAATGAAACTAGACCACCAACTTACACCATTCACAAAAAAACCCCAAAAACTCAAAGTGAATAAAAGACTTAAATGTAAGTAATGAAACCATAAGCATCTTGGAAGAAAACATAGGCAGCAAGCTCTCCGACATCTCTCGCAGCAATATATTTGCTGATTTATCTCCACGGGCAAGTGAAATAAAAGACGGGATAAACAAATGGGACTATATCAAACTAAAAAGCTTCTGCACAGCTAAAGACAATATGAACAGAATAAAAAGACAAATCACACAATGGGAGAACATATTTGACAATACGTCTGATAAGGGGTTAATAACCAACATTTATAAAGAACTTGTAAAACTCAACATCAGGAAGATAAACAATCCAAACAAAAAATGGGCAAAATAAATGAATAGACACTTCTCCAAAGAGGACATACAGATGACCCATAGGCAGATGAAAAAAATGCTCAACATCACTAATTATTAGAGAAATGCAAATTAAAAACCACAATGAGATATCACCTCACAACAGTCAGAATGGCGCTCATTTACAAAACAACACAGAATAAGTGCTGGCGAGGATGTGGAGAAAAGGGAACCCTTCTGCACTGCTGGTGGGAATGCAGACTGGTGCAGCCACTGTGAAAAACAGTGTGGAGATTCCTCAAAAAATTAAAAATGGAACTGCCTTTTGACCTAGCTATCCCACTTTTAGGAATAAATCCCAAGAACACCATATCACTGACTCAAAAGAAGAAATGCATCCCCATATTTATGGCAGCATTGTTTACAATAGCCAAGATTTGGAAAGAGCCCAAGTGTCTGTCAGTAGATGAGTGGATTAAAAAGCAGTGGTACATATATACTATGGAATACTATGGGGCCACGAAAAAGAAGGAAATATTACCTTTTGTGACAACATGGATGGACCTGGAAACTATTATGTTAAGTGAAATAAGCCAGGCAGAGAAAGAAAAATATCATATGACCTCACTCATTTGAGGGATCCAATGGACAATGAACTGAGGAAAAGAATTGAGACAGAGGAGAGATCAAAGGGACCAGAGGAAAAGAGGACAGAGGGAAAGGGGATGATGGGATGGGATAATCCTAAAGGGAAGGGGGGAGGGCTTTGAGGAGGTGAAAAGGGGGATGTTGAGTGGAATATGGGGGACGGGCATGCATTCAGGGCTACACTAGAATCTATGTAAACAAAATAAATTAAAATCAATAAAATAATACATACAGAAAAACCCAGATTGTTGGGACATGCAACAACATGAATGAATGTCCAAAACATCGTGCCAAAACCAGAAGCAAGATGTGTATTCTGTTGGTTTTATTTACCCGATCTTCTGATCTTGTAAGAAATGTTTGGCACAAAACATGACATCAAAAATTTCTTCCACTTTTTCTGCTGTTTTTGTATCTCTAATTTTATCATTTTCTGCAAAGCATTTATTAAAATACCAGGTTGGATATTAACTCTTCTGTTTTAGAAAATCATGATGAAACATGAACTAGTAATGGCTGGTGGCCTTTTGACCTGCGATAATGCCTTCAAGGCAGCCAATGTGAAGAGGGTCCATGACAGGGGCATCCCTTCTCAAGGTGCACACTCAGTGGGGAGACCTCATTGTCAGGTGGAAAGTTAAACTGGAGACATAACAGGTCAACACCTGTGTTTTATCCTGTTTCTAGGCCCACACAAATCAGCACAGGAAGATC
This sequence comes from Rhynchonycteris naso, assembly GCA_037038555.1. NCBI lineage: Eukaryota > Metazoa > Chordata > Mammalia > Chiroptera > Emballonuridae > Rhynchonycteris > Rhynchonycteris naso. The sequence goes on from CM072996.1 coordinate 20,495,222, forward strand.
ACAGAGGACTCCTCCACCCTGAAGGCCAACTGTATGCACCGAGGACAAGACCCTGCACGATGTCAAAGGAGCAATGGGAGGAGGAGACAGGACACTTACCCCAGAGTACTCCAGCCTGCAAATCTCCCGCAGGCACTGTCTTTATGCTCCAAGAGAGGGTCCACACACAGGCTTTGCCAGGATGCAGCCCCGCTCTCCGCAGTGTTCTTGTCATTGATGCAGGTAACGTGGCCACCCAGCACCTTTTCCTCACTCTCTGCCTCCTTCTTCCAAGGTGCTGTATGTGGCTGTAAGGGGAACACTGTCACCAGTGATGGCTGGCTGACACTTTGACTTGCAAAGACGTCATGGAGCCAGACAGTGGGAAGAATCTGAATGGCAGGGGCTTCCCTCCTTCAAGGCACACGCTCAGCGGGGAGATCTCATTGTCAAATTCAACGTTAAACCACAAACTTGGTGGATACATACAAAGCACCTGGCCTGATTCTAGGACCTGTGCCAGTCAGCCCAGGACCCACCACAGCAAAACCCACAGCCTACTTGGTGTTCACCCAGCACTGTGTCCATGTGCCACCGAACATTGTTCTTGTTCCCAACCCTCTTCTGGGGGTGATATTGGCAGGAGATGTGCCCATGCAGAAGTCTAATGTTGTGTCCCTCACTTTGAAGTAAGTCCTCACTGCAGTGACTGAATTTCTCATGGGTACATTGGGATACTCTGTTTAAAGCTGTAAATGCCAGGTGGGCCCTCCCTGTAGCTTTGCTAATAAGACCCTTCTTCTCTCCCCTGTCTTTGCCCTCTGATAGGGGAGAGAGGAAGGGTAGGCTCTGCCTCACCCTCCTCCAGCTCCTCCCCAGGATGTGGAGTTCACATAGTCACACCCTCGATCCCTCACACCCGGGGCTCGAGTCCTCTCTGCAGTTGGGTGAGGAAGAATATTTTGGAACCTTGAACGGTCACTGAGTGACAGGTGTCTGTGAGCCAGGTGAGGAGGAGCCTGACAGCTGCCTCCCTGTTTCCTCCTGGCCTCTTCTGGCACCACACAGCTGGTGCTTCTGATCCCTTCCGTGTGGAGTCCCTGATGGGAGAGGAGGAGACTTGTTGCAGGTGGACCCACCTCCAACAGGCTGGGGGTCGCTACTGGGGGCAGCTGACTGCTGTTCCTCCCCAGTGGACCCTGTTTCTCCTGCTACTGAGAATGCTCCCTACATGTAGCTATATGAAGTTCAAGGTGGTGAGTGAGCAGGACAACGTATAGATAGATTTTGTACTCTTTGGGAGTCATTATACCTCTCATGAAAAGAACCTTTGGAATGTTTTATAGTATATATTTCCTAGTATGCTTCTAAAAATGCTATTGGGGAAAATGAACATTTTTAAGGAATGGACCTCTGAGCAGGTACAATGAAGAAGCCTAGAAATGGGTAGGTGTAGGAGATGCCTGTCAGCCTTAGGAAGACTGCTGGGGACCCTCCTAGGCCCTGGGCCTCAAGTCCTGAGATCCCCTGAACATATACCCCCTAACTGAGCCCCAGCAGTCTGCTGCACACAGCCCGGTAGAAGGGGCTGCAGGGGTCTTGCTGGAGCCGGGTGCTCCTGGGGGCCCCCGCGTCTCACATGCTGCAGGATCTGCCCTGCGGCAGAGTCCTCAAGTGTATGCGGCCCGCTTCCCACTGTCAGCGAGGCGCCCCTCAAGAACATCGCCTGGGTTTGAGCAGCTCCAGTTGCCTGGGGGGTAAGAGGGGGTGGACTGGGCGCCCCAGCAGGGTTGTAGGCAGCCCCCAGGACCTTGCCATACATAGGATTCACTAGGCTTGCACCCGCTCAGGTGTACGACCAGCTCCCGCAGCGCCAGGGCCTTCACCTTCATTTCCTCCTTGTCCTCAGCCAGCCGGCTAATGTTCTCCCCTTCCCGGTGGCGCTCCTTCCACAGCGCCCTCTGGTTCTGCTAAATGGTGCTAATGGATTATTCTACAGTTGTGTCCGCCTCCCGGACAGCTAGCTGAATGCAGCGAGGCTCCCGCTCCCCAGCCCGCTCCTTCACATCCACCCTCTCTTGCATGAGCTCTGTGACAACCGTCAGAAGTGGCCGGCTCAGGGTAGGGCCACTTGTCATCTTTCTCTTCTTAGCTCCCGTGGGAACACTAATGCCTCGCTGCTGTAGAAATTCTCTCAACTTTTTCTTGACTTCAGTCAACTTTTCCTGTCGGACTTCTTCTGACATCTCGGGAAGGGGAGCCCTCCTTGTATTTTGAATGCGTGCTTTTGTGGAGCGTGTGACAGGCACTGGGCGCCTTGTTCCCAGGGTTCTCTGTGAGTCTCCTGTCCTGGGCAGGGGGCTCCTCCCCCTGAGGTGGGAGGTCTCTAGTGCTGCCTCCCTTCTATGATCCTCTCCTGCTGAGGGTCTCCTGGGGTCTCTCCCTCTTGACTTGTGATAGATTCTTGACCTGCTTGCTATTCTCCCCAGTGGGAGGGACTCTTGTGGCCATCTGGCCCCCTTAACCCGTGGACTCACATTGCTGTGAGATGTTGGATCATGAGAGAGGATAGCATATAGTGAGGAGGAGCCCCAAGATAAAGTGGAGGTGTACATGAGAGTGGGTTCCATAATCTGGTTGTGGTCTGAGGGTAAAAGGGAAAATGCAAATAAGGGGTACAGGTGATGCATGGTCCCTGACCAGTGTGGGATCCAGGGGTAAAAGTGGATGAAATATGTAAGGTGTAAAATGGTGGTAAACAGAAGGAAGAGGTAGTGGGGTGACAGGGGGTTAAGGGGACCAGATATATGTTGATGAAAGATGGTTTGACTCTGGGTGATAGGCATACAATGCAATATACAGATCATGTATTATAGAGATGTACACCTGAAACCTATGTGATCCTGTTAACCAATGTCATCCCATTAAATTTTTTTTGAAAAATGAGTGAGTAACAGAGAGTTTCTTATCTTGGTGGTGATGAAATGGAAAGTGAGGGGTTCGTGGGTGCAGTGCAGGATGGAGGCAGTGTCACTGATGACCCCATGGGTGTAAGGTGACAAAGACAGAGCTGACTCTTCCCTTGTGTTCCACACACAGACTGTCAGCCCCCCTGGCTGCTCTGTCAATGTCCCCAGAGCAGAGGTCTGCTGTAACTTCCCTGTGATCTGACTTTCAAAAGAAGGCTTGTTTCCGTGTGTGCAGGAGACAGGAACATCCCGGAGTATCTTGTGGACAGGAGAACATGGCAGGGGTCCCAGGCCCCATGTCCCTGCCTACATGGCACCCATTATCCCTCCCTAAGTCTTGCTTTCACAACCTCTCATGGATGGTTCTCCCATTCATTTCCAAGGCCAGGATGCACTGGAGTTCGGTGGGCTAGCCAGGAAGAGGAACTGCTGAAGTCACAGAAGAGAAAGCTCACCTCTCCCCAGAGGAAGGTGATCTTGTGCTGTGGTAGGGCCTATCAGGGGAGCTCTCCAAGGTGGGAAGATCCATCCCAGGTGCGGGAGGTGACGGCTGGAGCAGGGGGATCTTATGTTAGCTCTGGGTCTGTGGTATTTGGATATCAGCCTTTTGCGCATTCACACTGTTTCAAAGATGACCGATAAAATTATGTCATCTACAGCTATACTGTCCTCAATTAGAGGCACAAATATATCCCTGATGTGCTTCAAACAACTGTCAAAGGCCCGTGTTCTCAGAAAGTGCTGTATGTAGCTGATGTCTGTAACAATCCTGTTATGCCTTTTTGCACCAGAAGGACCAAGTTGAAAACCTGAGTATTAAACGTAGTTCAAGAGATGGAAGAGGAGCAAGAGGGCTTAAAATTTTTTTAAAAAATTGATTTTTAGTGAGACAAAGCGGGGAGGGAAGGAGAGAGAGAAAGAAAGAGTGAAACATCATCAATTTATTGTTCCACTTATTTATGCATTCATTGGTTGACAACTGTATGTGCTCTGACCAGTGATCGAACCCACAACCTTGGTGTATTGGGACGACATTCTAATCAACTGAGTACCCAACCAGGACAAGAACAGCTTTAAAAAAAAAGGAATGAAAAGTAAAAGGGTTTTAAATATTCAACTTTTGTCTATTCTGTGAAAAAGAACCAGACACCTGAGAGAGGCCGCAGAGCTGATTTCCGCAGCTAGTTGTGAGACAGTAATGGGATGGTTACTACACTGTTGTACGGCCCATGGTGTCCCTTCCACATCTATTCTGCTCCTCAGCTGGCCACTCTTCTTTCCATGGTCTTATTTCCTGGACATTCTCCCAGTGTTTTTAAAGGGACCTGGGGTCTGTTACATGGATAATACTTGAGAGAGAGGAAGCTATTTTGCAGATGACTTAGAAATTTGAGGGAAGAGAGATATTCAAAGGGAAATACTACAAGAATTCTGTGTAATCATCCTACCCAACCCCCATGGGCCCTTCTTAAGGAAATTGACAGTAAAGTTGTTCTTCAGGCAGCTTGAGCCAAGACTGGAACCTAACACTTAGCCTACAGATATAAATCAAATCTTATCATTTCCGTGATTCACTAATTTCCTGTGATTCTATGAAAACCCAACACTTTGGCATTTAAACACAGACAATTTTCTTTGTTCTTATTTTGTTATAAGGTTTACTATTTAATACCGTAAAGCCATAAGTGTACAATGACTTATAATAAATTTATGTTGTTGTGCAACCATCACCCTGATTCAGTTTTAAAATGCTTCCATCACTGTTTGCTGTCAATACTCAATCCCATCCCCAGATCAAGGAAAATACGGACCCAATTTGTCTTTATAGTTTTGAGTTTTCCTAAAAATTTTACGTAAGTAAAATCATAACCTTTAGCCTTTAATGTCTAGGTTCTTCCACTTAGTAACTGGGTTTAGAGCCATCCAGTGCTGCAAGTGTTAGTGGCCCATTGTTTTTAATTGCTTATCCTACAAGGATGTATTGCGTTCCCAGGTGATGGACACTTGGTTGCTTCAGGGTTTGTTTGTTTTACTATTATTGTTTATGTTTTTCAATGTTGTCCATTCAAAGTGGTAAAAAGAAAATGCCAGTGCAACCCTTTTCATCTGAAAGGATACCTTCCATTAGCTTTCTGAATTACAAGGGTTTGTATGGCATTTTAATTTTACTTCTTCCACTTATTTCCCAGGAATAATACAAATTCTCAGAGTCAGTAGTAAGTACACCCATGCAATCTTTTTAAATTTATTTTATTTTATTCATTTTAGAGAGGAGACACACACAGAGAGAGAGAGAGAGAGAGAGAGAGAGAAAGGGGGGAGGGGCTGGAAGCATCAACTCCCATATGTGCCTTGACCAGACCAGTACAGGGTTTTGAACTGGCGACCTCAGTGTTCCCAGGTCCACCCATGCAATTTTTATAGACAAAGCTACTGGAGTTAAACAACACTCCTCTTTCCCAGGAAAAACTAGTATAAAGTAGTTTATTTGCCGTTTTAATATTTTATTACTTGGTGAAGAAAGGAAGTTAGTAGTCCTCTCACAGTCCTGTGTGGAAACGCAAGAGTTTGGAGTGGATGGGGAAGGCAGGAAGCTCCAGAAGTCATGAGCGCTCAGCCCCTACGATGGTGCAGGAAAGCCAAGGTTAAGGCCAGGTTCACACATCTGTGGCTCTACCAGTCTGGGTCACTGTTTGGGTCATTGTCTGGGTCTGGACTTGGAGGAATGTTTGTGGGAGCATGTAAGACATCTCAGGCATATCAACAGCCACCTTAGGGGTGAGGGGGGCCGCTGAAGACCCGTACCTGGGTTTGGGGTCATTGTTACCTTGGGATTCAAACTGGAGCCTGGTCTAATCAGTTTTACCCCTGATTCCCAGAAACAGGTCAGGGACACTCACTCATGTCCCTTTCTCCAGAGACAACCTGAAGGGACAGACACCCAAAGGAAAACACTTCTTTTCTCCTTGGGGCTCGGGACTTTAATTGATTTGGAACTTTTCAGCAATCAATATTTCCATGTTCCATTTGGTTAAAAAATTTACAAAGATGTATAGAGATATATAGTGCTCACAAAAATTAGGGGATATTTCAAAATGGATATGAGGCAATAAAAAAAAGAAGCATTTGATTTTTCTTTATTAAACAAGAACATTAGAAAAGCAAATGACAAGTCAAAGAAAGTTGTTCAATTATTCAGATGAGATGCAAAACCAACTTTTATTTCATTGGTGAAAATGCACGAGACAGAAGGCTGAAAGTACTGGAGTGTCTGCATGTTCCCTGATCCTCTAATGTTTGTGAGCAGTGTATAAAAGAATATATATTTTATTATATTTCTTATGCCTTTTATTATATTTTGTATATATAATTTGTTTTTGGTTCCTGTCTTGGCCTGCATAGTAAATAGCAGTGGTTGTTCTTTTTGTGTGTTGTTTTTTTTTTTACCTGAAATTAGGTTTCTTCAAGGTGGACTGTTCGAAACTGTTATGGGATGAATTGTGTCTCCCCAAAACTCATATGTTCAAGTTATTAGCCCCACAACATCAGAATGTGGCTGTATCTGGAGACAGGATCTTTAAATAGTTAAAATGATGCCATTAGGGTGAACCCTATACCAAAGTGACTAGTGTGCTTTTAAGAAGAGAAAATGTGAACACGCACACACACAGAGGGAAGGCCACGTGAAGACACAGGGAGAAGACGTTCATCTATTAGCCCCAAAAGGAGTCAGCCCTGCCGACAAACAGATCTAAGACTTATCGTCTCTCAAACTATGAGAAAATAAACGTCTGTTGTTTAAGTTCTCCAGTTTCTGGTGTTTTCTTATGGCAGTGCTAGCAGACTAACACAGACGCCAACCTGCCTTTAAACAACAAACAGACTTGGTTACTGAGGGGATGTAATAGATATTTTAGTGTTGAGATTAAATCCCATGTTTTTGATTCATGGGCCATTATCTTCTATGAACACCCCAATAAATTCCTTTAGCATTTCAAACTTTTACCACATGATTAAGTAAATGACCTTGCAATCGTTCAGATATCTCTTGAATCTTCTCTTTATTTCCCTGATTCAATTATTCTTGTCTTTTTTTCCCTATGTTTTTCATTGTATCGATTTTATAGATTTAATTTACACACACACAATGCACAGAGAACTAATACATCAATAAAATACATACATGGGAAACATTTGAGATTTTGCTCCCTGCATATGTCATCAGTTTGGCTTAAATAAACTCATTAAAATAAAATGTGTACATATGTATGCACACCCATGTAATTAATCACTACTCCAGTCAAAATATAGGACATTTCAACTGTGTCGTTTGGCAATCAATATCTTCACCCCACTGCCAGAATACACCCCATGGCTCTTCTTCTAAGGAATTTCATTTTACACTGATATGGAGATGTCATTTTCTCAATTTTCTGTGCTTACTTCTATTTCCAAAAATTTCTACTTCCATCACACACCAATCCTTCTGGTATCTTATTCCATAAACTTACCCTTAATAATAGAATGACTTAGTTTTATGATCATCATGATCATTGTGTTTAACTGTGAACTTGTTTTTGTTTTGTTTTGTTTTTAGATTTCATAGAGAGAGGAGAGAGGGGGTGGAGTGAGAAGTATCAACTCATAGTTGCTTCACTTTAGTTGTTCCTTGGTTGCTTGTCATATGTGCCTTGACCAGGCAAGCCCAGGGTTTTGAACCAGCGACCTAAGCATTCCAGGTTGATGCTCTATCCACTGTGCCACCACAGGCCAAGGAAACATATGTTCTTTTAATTCTTTACTTTTCCAAACTTATAACTAGAGGTTACAAAAGAGAAACACGCGCAGAGGGCTGCCTGACCCCCGAGGGAGCCCCTTGGTCCCTCTTATAGGGAATATGGAGGTGTTATAGCCAAGGGTAACCTGTCCTTTGAAGAGAAGTGAGATTGACTTCCCTATGAAAAATGGAGAAAGAAGGGAATCCTTGAGACCCAGAAGTGCTCCCAGAGGATATGAGGTAAGTTTCCAAATTCTTTTCCGAGACTGATTATGATAGATGATTGTATGGATTTGGGAAACAAAAGACATTGGTGTGGAGAAGAGATTAACAGGAGGCCCCAGGAGATCTGACCTTCACTCAGCATTTGTATGGAGGAAAACCCAAGGTGAAGGTCAGAATCCTTGTGGTCAGTGCTCTACCAGCTGAGCCTCCTCTGGGTCTGGACTTAAGTATTTGTGGGACCATGCCAGGAATCTCAGCAAGTAAACAGACACAAAGCAAAGGCTACTTTATGCACAGATACACTTGGAAACAGGAGTACCTATAAGAATCCTGCCCCCTGGGAGTGTGGCCATTAATGACATTCCACAACAATTGAGCCCGGAATAATCAACTCAGCCCACGTTCCAGAGGTAGCACAGAGACCACTCACTACTGTCCTCCTGACAACCCACAGAGATCACCAGGCAGAGCCAGGTGGCCAAGGGTTCCAAGCACAGATGGTAGAGAAGTCCCAATGGTGTCCCTTGTAGACAGCAAAAAGGAAATGTAGACCATGGAGCAAAGGTGAACGGACCACCACCCTCGGCACAAGGAAGAAAAATATTAGCCTGACTCAACCAGATCTTAACTTAAGGGGAAAGGGACAGTTATATTTAGGGTTGGGTATTTGGAGACATAGAGGGGACCAGGCCTGAGTGGCAAATGACCCTGCTGAGATGTGTCTAAAGCACTAAAGGACTTGCCACTGGTTCCCTAGGCAGCCAGTGTCTGGACTGCAGAGACACCAGTGATGGTGAACAAAAGGGGTGCAGTTGAGGGAGTGGGGTGGGGTATGGAGGTAGCTATGGAAATGAGTCCCAATTGGCATTTAAGTCATGTTCTAATTTCTTTTTTCAACCATAAGCAACATTTGATTAAAAATGATGATAGCAGTACTTTAAATTAAAAGAAAACTTAAAGTATCTTATCAAAATTCATGTCCAGAAGGATGTCGCACCCAAAATGTACATTTCAGTAAGCAATTGAATATAGGAAATCTCCCCAAAGAAGTGATTTTTTGGTGTATTACTGGGCAGACTTCCTCTTTAGGGAAGGAAAGATAGCACAAATAGCTGGTGAGAGGTAATTATATAGTGAGTCTTTTATCTTTTCTGTTTTTTTCTCTTTATTTAAAAAAGGATTTCTTTGAAATTAAATTTAATGGGGTGACATTGATCAATAAAAGTATATAGGTTTCAGAAGATGGCGATGGAGTAGGCGGACATACCAACTTCCAACTCCCAGAACCAAAGTGGATTATAACTCAATTTTAAGAACCATCATCTGGATAAACCAACTTTGAACTAAACTAAGTGGACTCTTCAACCAAGGAACACTGCAGAAGCCACATTGAGACTGGAAGGAATAGCGAAAACACGAAGAGGGCTGCCCAGCTCCCCGGAGCAAACAGCAGCCCGGAGAGACCCGCGGGCGGGAGGAGAGTTTGGCGGAGAGGGAGGGACCTGGGTCCCAGGAACCAAGCCCCAGACTGCAGTCCCAGAGCCTAGAAGAGGCGTATGGACAGTATTGAGCTGTGAAGCAAGTGAGGATACTGTTTGTGAAAAAGAGAGAGTTTTCCAGACCCAAGAATCTTTTCAAAGGGACAGCGCAGAAACCCTCTCTCACAACCATGCACCCGGGGCTCTGGGGAACGGGGACAGAGGAGAGGAACAGAGCAGCGGGAACAGAGAGTGGACTAAAGGCACGAGGACACTCTGAGGGACAGCCACCCTAACCCCTGGGCTAAGTCATTTACCTAATCGAAAACGAATATTTCCCCTGGAACTAGCAATACCAGCAAAGGGAGACAGGACACTAGCCAAACAAGCTCTCCCGCGGCACTTAGAGCAGAGCTGCTTAGAGGGAGGGAGCTCCCAAACCTACAGTGTGGAGACTTAAGACACTGCTATCTCTCTGAGGGTTGCTGAAGGGTTTGAGGTGGCAGGACGCTGAAAAGCGGTCCTGTCGGCGTGGGCGGAGGCACAACCGATGTGAGCTCGGTCTAGCCCAGCAGGGGCAGAGGGGATGCGTGAAAGCGGTCCGGCAACTGCGGGCCGCCTGGGACCCCACTTGTGGGGAAAAATACCGGCAGAGATCGGCTCTGCGACCCTGCGCAAGCCGGCCCTGACCACGGGGATGGGGCTAGGACCAGGGACGGGTGAGGGGCTCGCGGCTGAGCTCACGCTGCCAGCCCCGCCCGGACGGAGAAACCGCGGTGGTTTGAAATCCTTTGTGCGCGCGAGCGGCTTTCGCGGCTGAGCTCACGCTACTAGCCCCGCCTGGCCAGAGAAATCCCCACGGTTGACCATCCGGCATGCGCGAGCTGGTGCCGAACGTGGGGGCGTGGTAGAGTCCTGATCGAACAGAAGCTAGCAGCTGAGCTAACGCCAGCAAACACGCCCAGCCCAATAAACTGCAGTTTGCGACCCTAGGCAGGAGGGCCCCGGCCTCGAGGGCAGGGCTAAATTCTGGACGGGCAAAGGCTCACAGCTGAGAGCACGTCAAAAGCCCCTCCCAACCCGCAAAACTGTGGCGAACAGGCTCTGACTGCGGGGCCTGGGCGTAAGCCTTCCGGAAAAAGGCTGGTTCCGCAGCTGAGCAAAGGTGCTCACCTCTGCCCTTGGTACTAAGGCTTGTGGCTTGAGTGACAGCCCCTCCCGCGGAGGAGAAGTGGAAATCACAGCAATAGCCGCAGTAGGCTGTCGCTGGCAATGCACATACCCAGCCACCCTAGGCAGCAGCAGAGGGGGTGGCAGGCCTGCAGACAGACCACACCTAAGGAACACAAAGGGAACACCTACTGAACTCCAGTGCCCACAACTTGCCTATACACAGATAAAATGGGCAGGCAGAGGAATGCAAACCAAATGAATCAAGAGAAATCCCCAGAGAAGGACCTGAATGAACCAGATATAACCAAACTACCAAAAGCAGAATTTAGAATAATGATAGTTAGAATGTTCAAAGAAATTAGAGCAACAATGGATAGTCACTATGAACACCTAAATAAAGAGATAACAAGTATAAAGAACGAAATTGAAATAATAAAAAAGAATCAGACAGAAATGACAAATACAGTATCAGATCTGAAGACCACAATGGAAGGAATTAAAAGCAGGATGAATCACGCTGAAGATCGAATCAGCGAGTTAGAAGACACAATAAACAAAGGCACAGAGCAGAGAAGAAAAAGGAAAAGAGACTAAAAAAATGTGAGGAAACTCTAAGGGAGCTCTGTGACAACATGAAGAGAAACAACATTCGCATCATAGGGGTGCCTGAAGAAGAGGAAAGAGGACAGGAAATGGAAACTTTGTTCAATCAAATCATAGCAGAAAACTTCCCTAAATTAAGGCGGGGAAACATTCCACACATTCAAGAAGCACACAGAACTCCATTAAAGAGAAACCCAAAAAGATCTACACCAAGACACATCATAGTTAAAATACCAAAGCTAATGGATAAAGAAAAAATCTTAAAAACTGCTAGAGAAAAAAAGGCTATCACCTACAAAGGAGCCCCCATAAGGATGACATCAGACTTCTCAACAGAAACACTTGAGGCCAGAAGGGAATGGCAAGATATAATCAAAGTAATGCAGAACAAGAACCTACAACCAAGACTACTCTATCCAGCAAGGCTAACATTTAAAATTGAAGGAGAAATAAAGAGCTTTCCAGACAAAGAAAGCCTCAAGGAATTCATTAAAACCAAACCAATTCTGCAAGAGATACTATGGGGCCTGTTGTGAACAGTTCAAAGGGAGGAAAGAATATAGCAAAAGAAGAATACAGCTTTAAAGTATAAAATGGCAATAAACAACTACATATCAATAATAACCTTAAATGTAAATGGATTAAATGATCCAATCAAAAGACATAGGGTAGCTGCATGGATAAAGAAACAGGACCCATACATATGCTGTCTACAAGAGACACACCTTAAAACAAAAGATGCACATAAACTGAAAGTAAAAGGATGGAAAAAAATATTTCATGCAAATGGAAATGAAAAAAAATCCGGGGTAGCAGTACTTATAGCTGACAAAATGGACTTTAAAACAAAGGCTGTAGTAAGAGATAAAGAAGGACACTACATAATGATAAAAGGAACAATTCAACAGGAAGATATAACTATTATAAATATCTACGCACCAAATATAGGAGCCCCGACATACATAAAGCAGACTTTGATGGACATAAAGGGCGAGATTAACAGCAATACTATCATAGTAGGGGATTTCAATACCCCACTAACAACACTGGATAGATCCTCAAGAAAGAAAATCAATAAAGAAACAGCAGACTTAAATGATACACTAGATCAACTTGATTTAATAGATATCTTCAGAACTTTTCATCCTAAAGCAGTAGAATATACATTCTTCTCAAGCGCTCATGGTACGTTTTCTAGGATAGACCACATGTTAGGACACAAAAATGGTCTCAACAAATTTAAGAAGATTGAAATCATATCAAGCATTTTCTCTGATCACAATGCCATGAAACTAGAAATTAACCACAAAAGAAAAACTGAAAAATACTCAAACACTTGGAAACTAAATAGCATGATATTAAATAATGAATGGATTAACAATGAGATCAAAGAAGAAATAAAAAAGTTTCTAGAAACAAATGATAATGAGCATACATTAACACAAAATTTATGGGACACAGCAAAAGCAGTACTGAGTGGGAAGTTCATTGCACTACAGGCATATCATAGGAAGCTAGAAAAAGCTCAAATAAGCAACCTGACCCTGCAGCTAAAAGAACTAGAAAAACAACAACAAATAAAACCCAGGACAAGTAGAAGGAAGGAAATAATAAAGATCAGAGCAGAAATAAATGACATAGAGGCTAAGGAAACAATACAGAGGATCAATGAAACCAGAAGCTGGTTCTTTGAAAAGGTAAACAAGATTGATGAACTCTTAACTAGACTCACCAAGAAAAAAAGAGAGAGGTTTCAAATGAATAAAATTAAAAAGGACAGTGGAGAAATAACAACTGATACAACAGATATACAAAGCATTGTAAGAAAATACTATGAAGAACTCTATGCCAAAAAATTAGACAATCTAGATGAAATGGACAAATTTCTTGAATCATATAAACTTCCAAAAATCAATCTGGAAGAATCAGAACACGTAAACAGACCAATTACAACAAATGAGATCGAAACAGTTATCAAAAAACTCCCAAAAAAGAAAAGTCCTGGGCCTGATGGCTTCACAAGTGAATTCTATCAAAAATTCAAAGAAGAACTAACTCTTATCCTCCTCAAGCTATTGAAAAAAATTCAAAGGAAGGAAGACTTCCAAACTCCTTTTATGAGGCAAGCATAATTCTGATCCCAAAACCGGGCAAAGACAACACAAAGAAAGAAAATTATAGGCCTATATCCCTGATGAATTTAGACGCTAAAATTTTCAACAAAATATTAGCCAACCGGATCCAGCAATATATGAAAAAAATCATACACCATGACCAAGTGGGATTTATTCTGGAGAGGCAAGGCTGGTTTAATATTCGCAAATCAATCAATGTGATTCATCACATAAACAAAAGGAAGGACAAAAATCACATGATAATTTCAATAGATGCAGAAAAGGCATTTGATAAAATCCAGCACCCATTCATGCTCAAAACTCTCAGTAAAGTGGGAATACATGGAACATTCCTTAACATGATAAAGGCCATCTACGACAAACCCACAGCAAGCATCATACTAAATGGACAAAAATTAAAAGCAATCCCCTTAAGATCAGGAACCAGGCAGGGTTGCCCACTTTCACCACTCTTATTTAACATAGTACTGGAAGTCCTAGCTATAGCTATCAGACAAGAAGAAGAAATAAAAGGCATCCAAATTGGAAAAGAAGACGTAAAACTGTCACTATTTGCAGATGATATGATATTGTATATAGAAAACCCTAAAGTCTCAGTCAAAAAACTACTGGACCTTATAAATGAATCCATCAAGGTGGCAGGATATAAAATTAATACTCAGAAATCAGAGGCATTTCTGTATACAAACAATGAACTGTCAGCAAAAGAACTTATGGAAAAAATCCCCTTCACTATTGCAGCCAAAAAAATAAAATACCTACAAGTAAATTTAACCAAGGAGGTTAAGGACTTGTACTCAGAAAATTATAAAACATTTATAAAGGAAATCAAGGAAGATACAAACAAGTGGAAGCATATACCGTGCTCATGGCTAGGAAGAATAAACATCATTAAAATGTCTATACTACCCAAAGCAATTTATAAATTCAATGCAATACCAATTAAAATACCAATGACATACTTCAAAGATATAGAAAACATATTCCAAAAATTTATATGGAACCAAAAAAGAACACGAATAGCCTCAGCAATCCTAAAAAGAAAAGAATAAAGCAGGAGGTATCACTCTTCCGAATATCAAGGTCTACTACAAGGCCACTATACTCAAGACAGCTTGGTACTGGCATAAGAACAGACACATTGATCAATGGAACAGAACAGAGAACCCAGAAATAAACCCGCCGCTTTATGGACAACTGATATTTGACAAAGGAGGAAAGAACATACAATGGAGTAAAGACAGCCTCTTTAACAAATGGTGTTGGGAAAATTGGACAGCTACCTGCAAAAAAATGAAACTAGACCATCAACTTACACCATTCACAAAAACAAATTCAAAATGGATAAAAGACTTAAACACAAGCCATGAAACTATAAGCATCTTAGAAGAAAACATAGGCAGCAAGCTTTCCGACATCTGTAGCAGCAATATATTTGCTGATTTATCTCCATGGGCAAATGAAATAAAAGGCAAGATAAACAAATGGGACTATATCAAACTAAAAAGTTTTTGCACAGCTAAAGACAATATGAACAGAATAAAAAGACAAGCCACACAATGAGAGAACATATTCGACAGCACGTCGGATAAGGGGTTAATAACTAAAATTTATAAAGAACTTATAAAACTCAACACCAGGAAGACAAACAATCCAATCAAAAAATGGGCTAAAGAAATGAATAGAAATTTCTCCAAAGAAGACATACAGATGGCCAAAAGACATATGAAAAAATGCTCAACATCACTAATTATTAGAGAAATGCAAATTAAAACCACAATGAGGTATCACCTCACACCAGTCAGAATGGCACTCATCAGCAAAACAACACAGAATAAGTGCTGGCGAGGATGCGGAGAAAAGGGAACCCTCCTGCACTGTGGGAATGCAGTCTGGTGCAGCCACTGTGGAAAACAGTATGGAGATTCCTCAAAAAATTAAAAATCGAACTGCCTTTTGACCCGGCTACCCCACTTTTAGGAATATACCCTAAGAACACCATAACACTGTTTGAAAAGAAGAAATGCGCCCCCATGTTCGTGGCAGCATTGTTCACAATAGCGAAGATCTGGAAACAGCCCAAGTGTCCGTCAGAAGACGAGTGGAAAAAAGCTATGGTACATATATACTATGGAATACTATTCGGCCATAAGAAATGATGACATCGGATCATTTACAACAAAATGGTGGTACCTTGATAACATTATACGAAGTGAAATAAGTAAATCAGAAAAAAAAAACTGAGAACAGCATGAATTCATACATAGGTGGGACATAAAAGTGAGACTAGGAGACATGGACAAGAGAGTGGTGGTTACGGGGTGGGGGGAGGGAAGGGAGGGTGGGATAGGGAGAAGGGTAGGGGCACAAGGAAAACCAGATAGAAGGTGACAGAGGACAATTTGACTTTGGGTGATGGGTATGCAACACAATTGAATGATAAGATAATCTGGAGATGTTTTCATTTTACATATGTACCCTGATTTATTGGTGTCACCACATTAAAGTTAATAAAAAAAAGAAGTATATAGGTTTCAGGTGAACATCTCCATAGCATTTGAACTGTTGATTGCATTGTGTGCCCACCACCCCAAGTCAACTCATTTTCCATCATCATATATTTTTCCCCCCTTACTCTCCTCCCTGGCTCCCCATATAATGAATCTGAAGTGGCAGGATGATGCTATGCCTGCCCGTCTCAATGCTCAATTCTTTTAAGTATGGAAGAATCATATCAGAGAGAAAGGAAAACCTAGGATCAGATTTCAGTTCAGGGAATGGTTCTTAAATTCTAGAACATAAATTTAATTTCTTTTGCAATAATTACTCAACTATGATGGACATTATTTGTAGGACGCAACTTTATGGCACTTAGGTCATTTTGAGGGTGTCCTGAACACCACTTTCTTGTTGATGAAGAGATATAGGAGGGAGATCATCCACTTGTGCACTGTACAAAGCCACCTGCCTGTGACAGCTGACAATCAGCAGGCAACCATCAGTCTTAGAGAATACTAAAGCCATGCATAGTTTGAAATGTTAAAGTGCCATTTGTAAAGAACCAGGAATTTCAATGAAATCACCCAGGCTGGATTTCAATTTAGCTGAAACCTGTCCTTTAGCTGTGACATATTTAAGAGCTATTACAAATTCATTAAGATGGAGCTAATTAAGTGTGGATTTTTGTCATGTGAAAGATGACAGCCTGGGACTTGCAAATCTGATTTTATCTTTATCTCATAATTTTTCACATTATCCTTTCTAGGGTGTGTCCTCTTGATTACCTTTGCCAATAAGAAAGGCAGAAGCTGTTTGATGACAGCACAGCCAGGCATGATTATCATGAGACTATGGCAACACTTGTCCGATGGTGACACATGAAGAGAAACTAAGATGAAGAAGGTTTGCATAACAAATGCCAACTTGGTCTGTTGTGGAAAGCAAAGCATTATGGCTCTGAGGCTGAATGTGTGCTGTGCCTATCTTGTAGAAAACATAACACTGAAAAATAATTTTTTCCATTTTCTGTTGCATAGGATTTTAGAACTGGTTCTATGTACTTCTGCATCGCTGGTGCTAAATATGAAGTCCGTTTTTGGGTGCATGCTCTAGTTTTTATGCAATTTCAATTTCTTTTGTTATAGTTAATGGTATGCATTGGTTTTTAAATTAGAGTTAAAGGGCAATGACTCTTGGATTGAACATAACCACAGGCAATTAATGTTTTACAAACAACACTTTTAAATAACTGTAGTTGTTTTTAAATGTAAAAAAATATTATCTGATAAAAACACCCTTTTATTTTGTTTTAAGATGAATCATGACTTCTTCGACTAGGCGTAAATGTAAGAATAGTCCTGACACCTTCTGTTATATATGTGGCTGTTACACACTTCAACGTCAAAGGTGCAATATTTCATCATTTGTGACATGTGCATATATTGCTTATTTTCAAGTTCCCCTTGGCAATAAAAACAAGAGTTGGGCTCCTCATATAGTGTCATAATTGTGAGGAAATGCTTCATGAGTGGACAAAAGGAAAACGCAAAGGAATGCCTTTTGATGTTCCCATGGTTTGGCGTGAACCTAAGGACCACAGCAGTGACTGTTAATTCTGTCTGATCCATACAAAGGGCATCGGCAAGAAAAAATGGCATATGATCGCATATCCTAATATTTCTTCATCAATATGACCTATCCCACACTCTGAGACACTCCCAGTTCCAGTTTTCAATGGTTTTATTTCTTCTAAGGATGAAGAAAGTGAACATGGTGATCAAGTGTATTTTGATAAGATGCATGAGGAAATGGTTGTAGAATCTGAAGGGTCTTCTTCGGGTGCCAAGCAGTCATTAACCCCTCAGCAGTTTAGCCAACCCAAATTGAATGACTTAGTAAGAAATTTGGGCCTATCAAAGAAAGCAGCTGAGTTATTAGCCTCCAGGCTTCAAGAAAAGAATATACTTTACCAATCAGCTAGAGTATCCCATTTCAGGAAGTGTGAACAAATTTTTGTGGACTTCTTTTCCAAAGACAAATACTTTGTTTACTGTCATGATATCAGTAGTCTTCTCAGCCAGCTAGGTGTTACCACTTACAGTCCAACAGAATGGCGGCTATTTCTTTACAGCTCTAAACAGAGTCTTAAATGTGTTCTCCTACATAATGGTAATGTTTATGCAGTGCTTCCAGTTGGTTATTCAACTCATATGTGAGAAGATTATAATGATATAAAAATTGTCCTCTACTTTCTGAAGTATGAGGAGCATAACTGGATCATTTGTGTGGATCTTTTTGTGTGTGTGTGTATCTTAAAATGGTAAATTTTCTGCTAGGACAACAGAGAGGTTTCACAAAGTATCCTTGTTTTCTGTGTTTGTGGGACAGCCGAGCTTGGGAGAAACACTGGACACAGAAGGATTGGCCGAAACGTGAAGTCTGGAAGTAGGGATGCAAAATAATGTGAATGAACCTGTAGTTAATTGAGACAGGATTATTTTTCCCCACTTTACATCAAACGTGGCTTAATGAAGCAGTTTGTTCAGGTTTTGAATAGAGAAAGTGAATGCTTTCAACATATTATTTCTGCTTTTTCTGCCTTGTCTTTCGAGAAGATAAAAGCAGGTGTATTCTATGGACCTCAAATTCGAACCTTCATACGTGACAAAGAATTTTCCAGGAAGATGAATAAGGAGGAGAAAGCAGCATGGCAGTCTTTTGTGGCAGTTACAAAGAACTTCCTTGACAACAAAAAAGCAGAAAACTATGAACTTCTGGTTCAAAGGATGCTGTTGGCTTTCCATGACATTGGATGTAACATGAGCGTTAAGATTCACTTCCTGAACAGTCACCTTGATAAGGTTCCCGAAAATCTTGGAGCTGTTAGTGATCAGCAGGGAGAATGCTTTCACCAAGATCTGAAGACAATGGAAGAGCGGTATCAGGGGTGATGGGTCAGAAATATGATGGCAGACTACTGCTGGAGCATTAAATGAGATTGTCCTCAACAAGTACACAAACACAAGAGCTACAAACACAAACTTTGCCTGAATAAAATTTAAATAAGTTTTGCGTAAATTTTATGAATAAGTGTTTTAATATGTTCAATTTTGAAATTATAGACAAATTCTGATGCAATCATATCTTTTAGTGTATTTACTGCATTATATAAATTATTATATTTTCACAAAGATGATGCCCAAGAAGACATTCTCCTTCATTATGTTAAACTAAATATTAAAAATTTTACAATAAGATGAAAACTTAAAATCTTGAATTGCAAAGAAACTAGTTTACAGAGAAAAACTGTCAGATTTGAGAGCAGCACACTCAAATTAGGTAAGAACAAGTGTTTTGGTGGATGCAACAAAAATTTTGTTCCCCAGTGTAATTGGGAGCCTAAACTCACTCTTTCATTCCACAGACGCCATGGTGGCATTCCTGCCACAGTGCAGAACTGAGGAGTGACCACAGAGAATGCATACCCAACAAACTCATGAGTTTTCTAGTCTTTTAGACCAACACTTTCCTGTCCTGGGGCATACACAGAGCTTACCGTGCTGATAGAGTCGCAAACCCGTAGAGCTGCTGATACAAACGAGAAAAAACAACCACCAGAAACAAAGCACAAAGGCTGCACTTTCTTTGAGATCAACTCGCAGCACAGGCAGGGGAAAATGCTCTGAAACTAGCAGCTAAGGAGTCGCAGTGATCAAGAGAGTGGGCTGAGGACCCAAGGGGTGCCTAATCCCATTCAGCCACTTCCTAAATCTTGCGTGTAGTCTTCCCTCAGCCCCACAGCAATGGTACGTACGACCCAGCAGGGGAGCCTGGGAAACTCAGAAAAAGCCAGGCTGTCTGCCTACCTGTTCATTGCCTAATCTGCTCCTCCTGTCTCTAGATGCCTAGCCCAGGCAGGAGACATGGATGAAATGAAAGAGGTGACCGGTGGCAGGAGGCTTGACCAGGAGCACTGGGGAAAACCAGATCACTCCCACAGAGACCATGAGAAGATTTACTCCAAGAGAAACCTATCCATTGGAGAAAAAGGAGAAGGTTGGCATCCCTATGAGAGGCGGAGAGAGGATCCCAGAGACTGAAGAAGACTCCCACAGCAAAGGTGGTAGGATTCTATGGTCTTTGTGTGTGTGTGCGTGAGCATATATGTGTGTGTGTAGGTTGAGGGGGTGGGCAAAGCAGCAAGCCCCAGAAGGTGTGACCCTCATATACTGAAATAGGAAAATCCAAGGCGAAGGCCAGATTCCTTTTGGTTATGGGCTTGGCCATCTGAGCCACTTTTGGGATATGAACTGAGGGGGTGTTTCCTGGAGCAGGCGTGCCAGGCAGCTGAGGTGCATCGATAGTGACCAGAAAAGCTGGGCCCTTGGGGGCAGTGGGCATCTGGAGGAAATCCGCCATGGCTGGTGGGGCTCGTATAAACCTGCGTCCCACTTGGAACCTCCACTAATTAACTCTTACAGACTTCCAGAGATAGGTTAGGGAACACTCATTACTGTCGTCCTCTCCACCCACGGCGACCACCATACAGCGTGAGGTGGCTAAGAGCTCCAGGCACAAGCGAGGGAGAAGCCCTGATGGCTCCTTTCCCAGTCACCACAAAGAAAGTGGACACCCAGAAGAGAAGGTGATGGGGCGACCATCTCTCACCCAAGCGAGAAGAAAGGACAAACCTGTCTCCATCAGAGCAGGACATCAGGACAGGGGAGTTAGGTTTCTGGGCTGTGTCTTTGCAGAGGTGGGGGTGAGGACACCTGCCCTGAATGGCAAACCAGCCAGCACCTAGGAGAGGGAGGAGGCAGACACTGACCCTGGTGAGATGCCCCCAAAGCCCTAAAGGGCTGAACGATGGAGGTGCAGGACTTGGCAACTATTACCACCATATTTTGGAAGGGACCACCCACCAGGTTTGGTGGGGAGTGGGAGATGGGAGAGTTGGGATTTGGAAGGAGCCCTGGTGACTTTGGCCACGCCGTTTACACTCACCAGAACTCTTCTGTTTTGTTGTTTCCCACGCAGGTTTCTCTCACCCACCAGCGCAACTCAAGGACATGAGGACCCTGCCCAGAATTTCGGCAAAGACCACTGGTGCGGGATGCCGCCAGGACAGCCCAGAGTGCAGCCCGCGCGCCTCTGGCGGTCTTGACGGCTAGGCTCTTCAACCAAGTAGGTGCGCTGCAGGTGGCCCTGGGCGAGTTGCAGGCTCCCGAGGGCGCCTTCGTGCGGGTGCCCACCAATGGCACGGAGCCCGAGGCCTCGCAGCGCGCTTGGCTCAGCTGGCAGCTGGCACACACGGGGGCCAACCTGCACTGGGCCCTCACAGTTCTCGACACCCGGCTCGCTGCGCCGCCTAGGCTCATCTGCCAGCAGCCCTGCATGCTTGGTGAGCCACGGCGTTAGCGGTCCAACATCCACTCAGTGTTCTCGCTCAGTCCCTTCTGCCCTAGAAGCAATCCCTACTCAGTGCTCTCAACTCCCCTCGCAAGGGTCCCAGGCTTCCCTCCACAGCACTCGTGAAATCCACCTATCCGAGAAACCTCTTTGGTAGTGGACCATCCTCCGCTCCTAGAGGGATCCCAGCGCAGGACTTAATGGGTCCAGATTTCCATTAGAGAGCCCTGAGGGAGGGTTTACAGAGGAAAAGATTTCTTTTCTTCCAGGGGCTCAGATTACTATGACTGTCATTGATTAGGACTTTTCCCCATTCGGTATTTTCCTCTTTTATACGAAAAATAAAACCTATTTAAAGAAACATAGGTGTAGGTGGGACATAAAACTGAGAAGCATGGATAGATAAAAGTGTAGTGGTTGCTGGGGGAGGTTGCTGGGGGAAGTAAAGAGGGACAAATAAATATATGATGATGGAAAAATGACTTGACTTTGGGTAACTGGA
The DNA here is from genome assembly GCA_037038555.1 of Rhynchonycteris naso. Taxonomy (NCBI): domain Eukaryota; kingdom Metazoa; phylum Chordata; class Mammalia; order Chiroptera; family Emballonuridae; genus Rhynchonycteris; species Rhynchonycteris naso. Next base: position 20,516,971 of record CM072996.1, read on the forward strand.
TGAAAATATCCCCATCAAATAACAGGTTCTCAATGAGGAGTATTGTGTTCACTTAACCGGCTGCTTCTTTTTTCCACTCACTGCGCTTTTATCACAAAAGAAAAGACATCATCAAGATTAGTCTCCTCTCCTTACAAAACAACGGCATCTGCCCGGTGGGGCTTTTTCTCCAATTTCGCCTCTTACCCTAGCTGTCTGGAGCCGGCGCTGGGCGCTGCGGCTCCGACTTCCCCGCAACTGGCTGCTCTGCTGATTGGGAAAAGCGGCTCCGAATTCTGCGTTACGGTGAAACCTCGGGCGCCGGGGGCGGGATGTCAGGCACCGTGAACCACTCTACCCTTAGTAACTGACAGTTTCTGCCTGCTTGCACCTCACCACTCCAGGATGCGCCAGAGACCCAGCCCTGCGGCCGCTCGCCTCCCACCCATCCCGAGACTCCGCGGCTCGGTGTACGGTGGAGCCCTGGCCAAGATGGCGGCGCCCGCGGGCCAGACCCCAGGGCGCCGCCATCGCTGCTGCAAGAGCCGCTGAGGCTGCGCTTGCTTGGGCCGCCTTGTCAGCCTCCGACTGCAACCGGATCCCGACAGAGCCCGAGGCCGTGGACCGGAGGAGGAGCGCGAGGGCCGCGGAGGAGGCCGCGTGTCCACCGGAGATGGCTGTTCCCGAGCCCGGAGGCAGCGCGGCGGTGAGCGTGTGGATGCGGCGGGCGGGTCTGGCGGGCCGAGACCGTTTCCTTGGGGGTCAGTGAGAGGAGCGTTCCTGTTGTTTGCGAAGATGGGGGCTTCGGGAATCGGAGTGGATGCTGGAGGGCCTGCGGGACTGCGGTTAGCGTTTGGAGGGATCTGTGGAATGTGCTGTCAGTGCTGCCGTTTAAGGAATCTGTTTTGAGGGATCTGCGGTGACAGTGATGTGGGGGGTGGGGGGCTTGTGTCTGTGGCAGTCACTAGAAGGTTACTTTGGAAGGCTGTGGGGATCAGAAACGGGGCTCTGTGGTCTGTCGGAGTTTGGGGAGGTCTGCGGGATCCAGCGATTATGGTGGTCGTGGTGGTTGGAACTGGATTGTCCCTTTCGGTGTGTAGAGGTGCAGGGAGGTCGGCTAGGAGGGTTTATTGTAATAGTTAAAGGGAAGAAATGATGATGGTTTGGAAAAGGGTTGAAGCAGTGAAATGAAAAATCACATTCAGAATAGGTACAGAGATGAGCCAATAGGACTTACTGATGAATGGATATGGAACATGAGGGAGGAGAAGAATCAAGAATTACATCTAGACTTCTGACCTGAGGAACTGGATTGATGGCAATTCTTAGAAAGAGTCGTGCTTGAGAAGACCAGGTTTGGTGGATATATGTGGGAACCAGGTTAGATGGCAGTGGTTCTCTGTTTTGGCCCCGTCAAGATGCTCATTACATGTGCAAGTAGAGATGTTGAGTAGTTGTTAGATTGGTGAGTCTAGAGTTTAGGAGAGGTCTGGAATAGGAAATCCATGTTTGAAAGGCATCAGCATAAAAATGGTATTGAAAGCCATAGAATTGGATGAGATGACCTTGGGAGAGAAGACAAGAAGAAAAGAGGGCCAATAACAGAGCTCTGAGTCACTCTGACATTTAGAGGTCTGGTGGGAAACAAAACAAAGAAGCAGGAGGGGTGTGTGTGTGTGTGTGTGTGTGTGTGTGTGTGTGTGTGTCGAAACTGTAAATGTGGTATCAAAGAAGCACAGAGAAGAAAGCTTTTTAAGACAATGGGAGTAAACAGTTGTGTCATATGTTCTTGTGAGTCCCAGAGGTATGACTACAGAGAGTTTGGCTTTGGCAAGATGTAATTCAGTGGTTATTTGGAGAGAATTTGGCTTTGGCAAGATGTAGCTCAGTGGTTTTTTTGATTGAGTATAGCTCTTTTAGTGGAGTCATAAAATCCTGTTGGGATGAGTTGAAAGAATGGGAGGTAATGATGCAGAAACAGCAAGTATAGATAACACTAGTAGTTTTGCTGGTAAAGGAAGCAAAGAAATTGACATCGGATGGGACATGAGATTAAGAGAGGTTTTCTTCTGATGAATGATATTAAGGCAACTTTCTCTGTCAATTGGAATGATCCAGTAGAAAGGGAAATACAGTACAAAAGAGAACGAGGTTAAATGCAGGGGTAAATCCTTGACAAGTCAGTGGAGGATGGGATCCAGAGCATAAGTGGACACACTGGCCTTAGGTGAGAGAAGGGACAGTTCTCCCATTTTAACAGAAAGGAAGACATTATATGCACTTGGTAACAGGATAGTGGAATTGGTGGTAACAAGGTAAGGTAGCTCTTGTCTATTTGCATCTATTTTCTCTTTGAAGTATAAGGCAAATTCGTCAGCTGAGAGAGGAGGAGGAATAGATATTGGGGTTTCAAAGAGAAAGAAGAGAACATTTGGCATAATCACCTTGGACAGAGGACTAGGAAACTGACAGTATTGGATGCACATTTGAGATATGAAACCTCTTCCAGATTACAGACTTCTTGCATCCTTACTGGTTGAAAGAGCAGAGAGAGAGGAAGCAAGCTCTCTTGTGAATCTTATAAGGGCACTAATTCCATTCATGCAGATTCTACCCACATGACCTCATATAATCCTAATTACTTCCCAAAGGCTCCATCTCCTAATACCATCATATTGGAGGATGGGATTTTAACATATGAATTTGGAGGAGAAACAAACATTCAGCCCATAATAGGGACATTTCTTAATATGGTTTTTGTTTCTCAAGAAAAAAAATGCAGCCCTGGCTAGTTGACTCAGTGTCAGAGCATTGGCCTGGCATGTGGAAGTCCCGGGTTCGATTCCTGGTCAGGGTACATAGGAGAAGCAGCCATCTACTTTACCACACACAGCCATGGCTCGAATGGTTCGAGCAAGTTGATCCCGGGTACTGAGGATGGTTCCATGGCCTCAGGTGCTGAAATAGCTTGGTTGCCAAGCAATGGAGAAGCACCCCAGATGGGCAGAGCAGCGCCAGGTAGGGGGCTTACCTGGTGGATCAGGGCGCATGCAGGAGTCTGTCTCTCTGCTTCCCTGCCTCTTACTTAATAAGAAAAAGAAAAAAGAAAAAAATGCAAAACTGGATAGAGAATAGGTAATTCTATATAACATCATGATAAACAGTGAATAGTTAAAGAAAGAGAAGTCATTATTATCTGTCTAAATCACTCACTGACATGGGTAACATTAGATTAAACAAGAATATGCTATTCCAGGGATCGGTAACATTCAAAGACGTGACTATGGCCTTTACCCAGAAGGAATGGGAGCAGCTAGATCCTGTTCAGAGAAGCCTGTACAAGGATGTGATGCTGGAGAACTACAGTAACCTGGCCTCTGTGGGTAAGGACAATTCTTTGTAATTCCAGATATGTCCACTGTGATACCCTCTCTCAACTTATCAAACTTGATAGGTTTGGCCTTGATTTTTGAGTCAAGGAATTTTAATTCCTTTTGGGTACTAGGCAGGATACTTGTGCTCTTGCCTCCAAAATGGAAGGTCTACTCTGATGGGGTACGTGGCTGCGTGCACTGTGAAATCTCAGCGTCCATATACTTGTCCTTTAGGGGCTCTGAAGCTCAAATATCAGGCCTTGCTTTCTGGGATGTTTGTTGTTCTAATATTCAGTGTCTGCCATTTCTCATGAACAGGGTATCAAGCTGCCAAACCAGACATGATCTCCAAGTTGGAAAAAGGGGAAGAGCCATTGGGGAAGGGGAAAAGACCCAAACAGGGTGGTTCGAATGAACTAGGAGGACTGAAGAAAATAGGAGCCAGTGGAAGTAAGTTCCTAATTTCGTGGTGGTAACTTTGGAATTATTCAAAGAATAATTTATTCTTAAATTCTTAAAGATCCCAGATCCTTCTTTCTTAACCAGGAAGAGGATTTCAGACTACAAAGACTTTTTAACCTTGGAGTTTCTAATATTTCCTCTTTCTACAAACCTGTCCATGTGAATGGTTCTCATATAAGGTCCAGTATAGTCATAAGTTAGTGTTACTTATGGGAGTAGATACCAGTCAGTTTAGGCAAAGTTATGCTCCATTAAGGAATGACCCCACAATCTTAATGGATTACAACAAGACAGATTTATTTCTTGCTGAGGCTGCAGCCTCTCTCACATGACTTTGTGGACCTTCGTGGAAAGAGCAACCCCTGCTTGGCAAATTCTGGTCTCGTGGCAGAGGGAAAGAAGAGTGAGTGAACCACAATATGACTATTAAAAATCACTGATTGGAAGTGGTATTTATCTTTTTCTGCTCACATTTTATTGATTAATTCATTAGAGCAGATCACCTGACCACGCCTGAATTCTGCAGGTAGGAATGCATAATCTTTCCACAGGGAGGGTTCAGCCGGCCATGCAATGGGACCTGCAGGTGTAATCCTTTTTCAGGGAACAATAATACAGTCCACTACATCACTCAGGCTGTGGTAGTAAAAACACTGAAGACCAGAGCTCTAAACCTTTCATACCAGCCCCTCAGATCCTTCCCTATAGTGTCTTTCCTCAGCCATGTTCTCCATTATTCAGTTTTCAGAAGAAGCAGTGATACCACTTTGCTGTTCTCTGAAACTTATTTTTATTTACTTTATTTAAAGCAGGGATTTTAAAAATTATCATTGTTTTAGCCCTGGCGGGTTCTCTCTGTGGATAGAGTGTCTTCCCAGCACACCGAGGTTACGTGTTACATCTCCAGTCAGGGCACATGCGAGAAGCAACTAATGAGTGCACGACTAAATGGAACAACTAAGTGGGACAAGTTGATGCTTCTCTCTCTCTCTCTCTCTCTCTCTCTCTCTCCCTCCTTAAATCAATGGAAAAATGAAAAAGAAATTATTCTCCTTTTCTCTAATACTTTGTTTTTCTCCCTTCCTCCGCTAACACTCATGATATCCCGTGATATGAAATTTCTCTTGTAATATATTCAGACACTCTTGGATCTGTCCTCTTTGGCAATCTCTGGCGTGATGCTCCTGACCCTAGTTACTTTCCATTTTCCACCTCTCACTGTAAAGTGTTCTAGATTTGTGGTCTGCAGTGCATCGTCATTTACATTTTTTCCTTAACCTTTGCAGTCAAATGCTACAGATTTCACATCTCTATGTAGGTTTCTGATTTTAAGGTGACTACTTCTTACCTTCTAGTGCGTAGTCCAGTGACGGGCAACCTTTTTATAAAAACCGCCCACTTCTGCAGTGCTGGTCAACCTGGTCCTTACCGCCCACTAGTGGGCGTTCCAGCTTTCATGGTGGGCGGTAGTGGAGCAACCAAACGGCGCCGTGATTGGCCCACCATGAAAGCTGGAATGTGGGCGGTTTTTATAAAAAGGTCTAATAATTCTGACCAGCCTGGAATTGGTGCCTACCTAGCTTGTACCACTTGAATCTGCTTTTACCTGAGTGCCTCTTTACCATTCTTTCCCCAGCTCCTCTTCCTTCTCACTTTGCTGAGTTGCCCCTAAGGTATGTCTTCAACTATCTCTTCTTTTTTCTGTGGATTTCCCTCCAAGGAATAATGCTTTGTGCAAATACAAACTTTTTTTTCTACACTGGTGACTTCCGAGGTAAATTTATCTTGTCCAGGTAAATCTCCAACTCCTTTGTGTTGGATTCATACTTTACCTGCTTATAAGACGGACAGGTCCCCCAAAATGAGTGTCAGAATTGAAAGCTTTGTCTTTCTTTCTAAATTAGATCTTCCTTTCACCTTCTCTATTTTTATCAGGCGCCAGGCTGATTTCAGTAAGGTGACCGACCCTTTTACAATGAAAAGGAGGACAAAAATAAATAGAAGAAAACAATATTGTGAATAAAAGAAACATTTTATTCATTGCAACAATAATACTCTATAATATGATAAATGCATAAAACATTTGTAATATTTTATATTGTAATTATGCTTACATGCCTATTAATTTTTAATAATAATTGTAAGAAAAAGTACTCATTTAGATACAAATATGTCACATCACACGCAATGGATCGGCTCTGCACCGATCGAATATGGACATTTACAGATTAGTCTTCCAGTATCAAGAAGGAGGACCTGTAGGAGGACACTTTCGAGGGAGGACAGAATCTACAAAAGGACTGTCCTCCCTAAAGGAGGACGATTGGTCACGTTAATTTTAGGCATGTCTGCCATGGAGTTTCTATGAATCTTTGCTGTGTTCCTTCTCTCTTACTCTTCTCTCCTCAGCTCCTGGGGTTTCCCCCCAGTCATTCTCACTGACATCAGCCATCTATATTTTCACATAACTAAATTGCTTCAACTCTTAGGTAGATTTGATAAATTTCTTTTTCTTAAAAATTCATCTTAGGTGTTACCACCAAACATTAAAATATTGTTATTAATTATGCAATTACAGTCTCTAAATTAGCAGAATGTCCACAATATCTTTTTTTTTTTTTTTTTACAGGGACAGAGAGAGAGTCAGAGAGAGGGATAGATAGGGACAGACAGACGGGAATGGAGAGAGGTGAGAAGCATCAATCATTAGTTTTTCGTTGCCATTGCGACACCATAGTTGTTCATCGATTGCTTTCTCACATGTGCCTTGACTGCGGGCCTTCAGCAGACCGAGCAACCCCTTGCTGGAGCCAGCAACCTTGGGTCCAAGCTGGCGAGCTTTTTGCTCAAGTCAGATGGGCCTGCACTCAAGCTGGTGAGCTCGGGGTCTCGAACCTGGGTCTTCAGCATCCCAGTCCAACGCTCCATCCACTGCGCCACCCCCTGGTCAGGCCACAATATCTTTTTAAGTTTCCTCTGACCCTGAATTTTCCAAGAGTCCTTGAATTTCCTGAGACCAAAGAGACCTGTCTTTCAAATAACAAATGAGACATCATGAGGTTTTTGATCCATTCATTAACGGCTCTAGTTTTGGCGATCTTTACTTTTCTCAATGATATGTGGTGTTACAACTAAAAAATAATCCTGAGCCATTGAATACATTTCTGTCATTGCTGCCATGACTATCTTCTTGGTTCAGGTTCTTATATAGTACTTGGAGGTTCTTCAAAGTACTATCCTATTTCCTCCAGTTATTTTCTGGGTCTAATGAGCTCCATTCTTTAGTGTCTGAAGTTATAGTCATTTTAGCTTAAAACTCATGTTTTAGTTACAGTCTCACATTCAGGACAAGCTTATAGATTTAAATACACGCTCTGCCACACTCAACTCCCCCCTTAGGATTACTCTGTTATACCAGTTTACAAGTTCAGATTCCTCTCCCTTCCCTCTTGGTACATTTCCCTTGTAGTCCTGCTAGCCAGTGTCAGTTAGGACCCGCCCAAACCATCATTAGTGAGGCTGTTATAATAGCACACCACAGGGGGAAAGGTTTGAGTTTTGATACCCCCCCACACACACCCCCAAAGAAAATTTGTCTCTATTTTCCCCAGCATCTCAGCATCTTCGGGCATTGGGAGATGCAGCCTTTGCCACGCTATGTAAAGGTTCTTGATACACTGTTCCTCTCAGGATGCTTGCATCACTGAAAATTTCCTAAATGGAAAAGCATCAAGCATTTTCAATTCTCCCTACTCTAGCTACAGTGTGTCCTTAAAGTCATGGTGCACTTTTCACCGGTCACAGAAAAGCAGTGCACCATGACTTTACGGACACGCTACAGATCACCACTTCATGTACACTTGCACAGTCTGATCTTCTATCCCGTGGGGACTAACCTCTGAGGAGTTCTCCATAAAAGTAATATTATTTCCTGGATGTATATTTAAATGTCATAACTCTTTTCTGTTTGAGCCGTTTTCACTTTATCCATGGAATGTTCCTTTACCACCAAGACAACAGTCCACTTTCTATTTCTTTTTGAAGTCATGGGGTCTCTTTTATTTGCTTCCCTCTTTGAGTCTGTTTAATTTCCACCCTGAAGCTTTTCCAGCTTTTCCATGTACGTAGCTAAAATGGCAGTTCCCGGGTTATGCAGATGGTCTCTGTGAAGACATGTGGTCTTGCATCTCTGCTCTTCTGTACCTGTATGCTTCATCCTGTGTACTGATGAATTTTCTGTTTACATAGGGAAAATATGGACTTATTGTACTGTCTTATATAATTTTTTTAAATCTAAGAACTCAATGGAGACTAACTAGAGTCTCAATTTTTATGAGGAAGACTTTTACTAGACATCTGGGCTTGAGCCAGATGTGTTTCCAACTGCAACCATGGAGAGCTGGATTAATATAGTAGAGGTTACGGGAGTCAAATGTTATGGGCAAACCGGCAGTTATTAAAGGTGGGCAGTGTGGGCTGAAGAGAGGCCTCAACAAGTGTCAGCTCCAATCATAAGCTCTTTCAACTTCATCTATTTTCTATTCACTGCTCCTTGTGTTTATTTCATCTTCTATCCCAGGTTGCGAGGTCACGTTTATGAAGAGTCAAAACTTTTTCTAATCACTATTGTTAATTTTCTTTTACTGTTTTTACTACAGCACTTTCCCCTTCAAGTCCTAGAGAATAGGGACATTTGTGCTTCATATTTAATACACTTTGGGATACTAGGCTTGGGAAAGGATTTAATCCCACAGCAGGGCTTTCTTTGTAAACTGTGTTCTAAAATATGAAGATGCAAAGATTCATAAGAATGTCTCACTGAATTCCATTTTAGAGGAAGCCCAGCAAGATGATGACCAGCTAGAGAATCACCAGGAATCTCAAAATAAACTCTTTAAGGAAGCTGCATTCAAGAAAAGAAAAGCTCTGACTAAGAAGAAAGGTCATGAAGATAGTTCATTAGGTGGGAAAAATGTGAGTACAACACAAGTTTCTTCCCAAAAAATGCTTCGTAAATATAATTCACAGGGAAAGAGTTTGAAACAGAATTTACACTTACCTGGTCATGTAAAAAACTATGCAAAAAAGAACCCTGATATAGCCAAAGAGCATAGAAAATCACTCAGCCACAGCTTATCTGATGCAAAGAGAGACAAAAATCAAACTGGAAAGAAACAAAAATTATCTAACCACAGCTCATCGAATAGACATGACAAAACCCAAACTGGCAAGAAACATGAAAAATTAGTTTGTCATGACTCATCCCATACTAAATGGGACAAACTTAAAACTGGAGAGAAACATGAAAAGTCATCCAGCCAGAGCACATCTCTTGCTAAGTATGACACAACTCAAGCTAAAATGAAACCTTATGAATGTAATCAGTGTGGAAAAGTTCTCAGTCATAAACAAGGACTTGTCGACCATCAGAGAATTCATACCGGGGAAAAACCATATGAATGTAATGAATGTGGGATAGCCTTTAGCCAAAAGTCACACCTTGTTGTGCATCAGAGAACTCACACTGGAGAAAAACCATATGAGTGTATTCAGTGTGGCAAAGCCCATGGTCATAAACATGCCCTCACTGACCATCTGAGAGTTCATACTGGGGAAAAGCCCTATCAATGTACTGAGTGTGGGAAAACCTTCAGACATAGCTCGAATCTTATTCAACATGTGAGATCTCATACAGGTGAGAAGCCCTATGAATGTAAGGAATGTGGAAAATCCTTTAGGTATAACTCATCTCTTACTGAACATGTGAGAACTCATACAGGTGAAATACCATATGAATGTAATGAATGTGGAAGGACCTTTAAGTATAGCTCATCCCTTACTAAACACATGAGAATTCACACAGGTGAGAAACCCTTTGAATGTAATGAATGTGGGAAAGCGTTTAGTAAGAAGTCACATCTCACTATACATCAAAGAACTCATACTAAGGAGAAACCCTATAAATGTGATGAATGTGGAAAAGCCTTTGGACATAGCTCATCTCTTACTTACCACATGAGAACGCATACGGGTGAAAGTCCCTTTGAATGTAATCAATGTGGGAAGGCCTTCAAACAAATCGAAGGCCTTACTCAACATCAGAGAGTTCATACTGGGGAGAAACCCTATGAATGTAACGAATGTGGGAAAGCCTTTAGCCAAAAGTCACACCTCGTTGTACATCAGAGAACTCATACTGGGGAGAAGCCCTATGAATGTAATGAATGTGGGAAAGCCTTCAACGCAAAGTCACAACTTGTCATACACCAGAGATCCCACACTGGAGAGAAACCCTATGAATGTAATGAATGTGGGAAAGCCTTCAAACAAAATGCGTCCCTTACCAAACATGTGAAAACTCATTCAGAAGAGAATGCTCATGAGTGAAATAAATTTGGGAAATATTTGAACTGAGTTTAAGGTTTTGTTTCACCTTAGAAGTCTTCTGAACTTAAAGGATGTTAGAAAACCTTTAACAAGAGGTCAAACCTCATTTTACATAAGAGAATTTGAAAATGAATCTTCACAGAGGCAGTCAAGAGTTTAAACTTGATGCTAAATCTTTTATAGAAAATATTGTTTTAAAAATATTTAATTATTGTAAATGACCTATGTTCAGGTTGAAATATAAAGTTTTTAAAATTGTTAATAAGTTGAATAAGGAGAGCACTAGAGAAACAAATTACATATGCTGAAACTTTCTGAGCTGCTTGAGTATTGTGTACTTAAAAACCACATATGAGAACAGAATTTGCCTATCAGTTTATCACCAGGTATAAATTTCTGTGGCTATTGGTATGAGACTCATCTTTGATATTATCATCCAGCTCTTAATGTTTTTGTTACCTTCTGCATTATAAAAAGGTTATTACTTATATAAAAAATGTTAACACAAAATTAAGAGTATATGAAAGAAAGCAGCTGAGGATACACAGGCGCTGGTTGAAAATGATTTTCAAGATATATTGTTAAGTGAAAATAGCAGGTTGCTGAACACTGCCTAAGTATTTTCCCACTAAATGTGTATGTATGTACATACATAGATATATGTACACACACACATATATATATACACACATATATATATGCACACATATATTTGTATGTGAATAGACTTGGTTTGAAAAGTACAGATAAAAGTAAATAGTGGTTCCAATTGGATACAGTATTACAGAAGTGGAGTCATGGCTGGGAGGGAAGCCTCCTTTTTATTGTATACAGTTTTAACTTTTTCATCAGGTACATGCATTATTTCCACAATTAAAATCCTTTTAATATGCATAAATCAATGCTAATTAAAATTTTCAATGAACCCACTACATGATGTTGTTTGATAAAGTAAAAGTTTCTGTGCCTATTCATGAATGATGATGAGATTATTGTAAATGATCTATGTGTAAGAATATTAAATTTGATATTGAATTCACAAGGACTTCTATTAAACATGTTCTTTCTTTAGAATAATAAATTAGGACCATAACTTGGCACTGTTTCTTCTACTTGCCATTTTTTAAAAGGCTAAATTAAAGATGATCTGTGATTACAGCTGAATGAAAGTGATTTTCTGAACAATTACTTCATTTTACTTCATTCAAAGAACTTAAATGCAACACCTCTATCTTGGGTATCAAATGTAACAAACAGCACAGCTCCCTGTTTTTGCCCAATAGCCAATCACTGCACTCTCTCTGAGTGAATCATTCCTTTTAAAAAGTAATTTTTCCCATTGATTTGAGAGAAAGGAGTGGGAGAGAAAGAGGGGAAGAGAGAGTGAGGAGCATTAACTCAATGTTCCACTTAGTTGTTCCATTCAGTTATGTACTCATAGTTGCTTCTCATATGTGCCCCGACCGGGGATCAAACCCATGACCTCAGTGTGCTGGGACAACGCTCTATCACCAAGCCACCTGGCCAGGGCTCAGAATCATTCTTAAGCATGCATTCCAGAAGGTACTACGAATCAATATGGGTTCACATAGGAAACCCACTTTGCACTGCACACCTAGAACTTTTTTACTCATGAGTCAGATAAAAAATATAGCTGTACTGTTTTAAAACTTACTTGTTACACTGAAAACAGAGACATGAGAACAAAACCAGTTTTGTAATATAGTGATATTTGACATGTATTCATCTTTTCCATTTTTCACAGCACCTTCTCTACATTATCACTTGTGTTCCTCCTAATAAACATATGAAGCAAGTAAGCAGGACCTGTCTAGTCATGGTCAGTACTGCTCAACATATACTTCACCTAGATACTAGTCTAGCATATGATGGGCTCTCAACAAATATGTGATTAAATGCCATCTTTGTGAATACTTCCCCATCAAGTGCCTGTCTTTCTGAGCTCATTTCAGAGGATTAAAAGGGATAAATATTGAGAATGGAATTTTCACGTAGGTGTGTACATGTGTTGAAAGATCTCCTATATTATACTCTCATTACAAAGTAACTTACTCTCAGGGGGAGAAAATACAATGTGAAAGCCATTTCATTTCCATTAGTAATTTATTACCAAAGGGAAGTCTAGCAGTATGCATAGGATGACCATTACTGTCTAGAGCTGTCGAAAATCTGCAATTTTAATAAGGATAAGACAGTTGCAGATTATAGTTAGATTATGTTTTCCACACCTCTTGGAGAACTCATAATAGTGCCACACTTGAAATAGGAATACAGGTATGCCTAAGCAGTAGAAATGAATGCTGAAAGCTATCCGGTGCAGTAAAAGTTAAAGTATTAGCGAATGAGAAAATAATATCTAAAAATTATTGAATGTGAACAGTTAAAGAAAATTGACACACTGAGGTGACTAAATCTGCTGGTATAGCATAAAAGCCAGAGACAATATGTAAATGAGTGAGCATGGCTATGTTTCAATATAACTTGATGAAAACAGACAGCAGGCAAGAGTTTCCCAAGGGCTGTAGAATGTGAACCCCTGAATTATATTACACATGTAAAAGAAATATTAAGGTAAGACCTTACAAAGCAAATGAGACTCCCCTAATTTTTGGTAAAGAAGTCCCTCCCTCCCCAAACAGGAGTGTGTGTGCATTCCCCAGGGAGGAAACCCTAATTGAACAGATGTGGCAGTGGATCAGTCTGCTCTAAAGTGTGAGAGAACTTACTGTTCTGTTGAGACTTCCCTTCTTTACCTTGTTTTTCTGATTAATTCCTGCTCCTACTCACTTTTTAAAATTGTGTTGTAATGAGATAGGGTATGTAGCAAAATGGCTATAACCAATAAGAGCTAAAGGAACTGTCAAGGAGATAGTAAGACAAACCCCAAATGGATTTATGGCTCAGAACCAGTGGAAGACCAGCTTGATCCAACAAGGTGATGGATTTCACCTTATGGTGACCCCTAGCCTCATTACACGCTCACTGTAATACATTACAGTACTAACCAACACACCACACACCACCATGATCAGAAATAGAAAGCCCATATAAGGACACAAAATGCCCCATAGGGCTCTTCCTGTAAGTCTCCATCCCTTTCCTGGAAAAGTCCTGAATATTCTTCCCCCTTACTGAATGCCCTACCCTTTGATTAAGGAAGCCTCAATAAAAAACATAAATTCCACTAGGGAAGGGCTACTCCGTGGAATAGCCCACTCTGTCTCACTGCTTCACTAATAAGCTCTGTTTTACTTAAAACTCTATGCTGGCTCATATCTGAATTCTGTTCTATGTGAAGCCAAGAACCCATAGTGGGTTGTGGACCTTTGGGTCCCAGAACCCCAGAACACCTGCATCACTTAGCCTTCCTGAGAGGTCCTTCTCATGCCCCCACCACTGCCACCCAGTCCCTGACAGTTAGCCTCCTCCTGTCGTGCCCAGTCAGCACCAGTCACGCCCCAGTCACAGCACTGATCACACTGCCTTGTGTCTATCAGACTCTGAGCTCCTCCCTTGCATTACCAAGCATGGGGAGTAAATGTGTGTGACTGAAGGAATGAGTGGAGGAAGAGTCAGAAGACATAAGTATATATCTAACAAAAAAGGCAGATAAACTAAGCTGATTCTGACATAGTCTAGCCTTGAGTAGCTGCCAGACCAAAGGGAATTTCAATGGCCACAAACATTGAAATTCCAGTCCCAAGCAGTGACGGCTGTGATAGGGTAAGTTATATGTAGTTGTACCCATAAAAAGGAACAGATGCCTGGGGATTCTGGGAAAAAACAAAAGACAAAAACAAACAAACAAGAAAAACTTGAGAGAAGAGAATGTTGGAGCCCAACTTTGAAGCATGAATAGTATTTTCCTGGCATAAGGTTGGGGAGAATATTCCAGAAGCATTTAGTCCACAGTATCTGGTTTTAAGGAGCTAGTGAACCCTGAGAATTAGTCCATAGTGTCTTTAGGCATTAGTTAGGGCTAGATTTTCTTCAGTAATGTTAAAAGATAAACTGAGGCATAGTAAAAGCTTTAAGAGTCTACTTGAGTTAAAATTGACTTGAGTTGGGCAGCACCAAATGTGGTTAGAAGTGCTTTACTGACAGAAGGTGGGGCAAGACTTTTACAGAGAAAACCCAGCAGCAAATCAATTATTTGATCAGCTATAGTTTAAACAGTTCCCTTATTTGGGAGTGTCAGTGGTTGTTTGTGATTGGTTGTGCTTAGGTTTTGATTTCTTAACCTTGAAGCATTTACAGGCATGGGTGTGGTTTGCTTATGAAGGCTTCTAAGGCATTGGAACCACCTCAGTCTAATGGCCTGCTTGTTTAATAGTAATAACACAAGATGGTATTAAGTAAAAACTGTGTGGAATCTAAAGTGCTTTTTGCTTATGTCAGCAAACACTGAAATACCCACACGAGTATTTTACAGCCTTCCTCTACTCTACAGATGAGAGAACTAAGGGAAAGTGACCGGCCCAAGACCAGAGAGCAAGTTCAAGACCAGGCTGAAAGGAGACTCTAGGGCTTCTGAATTACTCTTCAGAGTATATCCCCAAACACTTCCTCCCTGCTGCTATATGATGTGTTTTCAGCAGGGGCAGAATCTTCCCGCCCAATTAGGGAATGCATTCCCGGGGAGAACATTTGAATTTTATTTTCCAGGATTATTGGCTGGAGTTCACCAAATTAAAAGCATGCTGATTTACCCTCTTCCAGGGAGAAGATTGCTCCATCCTGACTTCTTCTCCACAGGAGGTCAAATGTATGGTGATGAAAGGAGACCTGACTGGGTGGTAAACACACAATGCAATATACAGATGATGTATTCTAGAATTGTACACTTGAAACCTCTATAAGATTATTAGCCAATAATATTTTAATAATTTAATACAAAAATACAGTAAATCATTAGGACCACAGCTATTCCTACAAGACAAATGAAAAAAAAATCAACTGTGCTAAAACTATGGAAATGTAACTTGAGACATGGAGTCAAATTTCCAGACAGCACTTTTCAAAAATAAAAAATGCAGTATCTCAGTCACATCTGAAAAACAATGTTTGATGACCTTACAAATGACTCTATTTATAAGAGCCTGATGTCAAAGATGATTATAAAGAGTTTAAAGAAACTTAAAATATTAGAAAAGAACGCTATATGTAAACTAATACATTTATTTCTAAACAATACATTCACTTTAAAATTTTATTTTCTTAATAAATGCCTAAAAAACAAATAATCCATCTCAATAAACATACAGTAAGTGCTCAATAAAATTTACTATCATTATTTCCCATATTACAGATTGGGAAAATGCAGCACGTGGATCAACTGATGTAGGTTGAGACACATTCTCATCTGCTCAACAGGAGGGCTTCCTCTGCTTCGTGACTCCACTTTCCAATCTTTGCAATTTCCTCTGCTTATTCATTTTCTACATATCTGAATTGGTTCCCTGACATCAGATACCTGGAATTATTTCCTACTTTATGTCATTGTTCCCCTACACTTTTTTTCTTTTGACAGAGAGAGAGAGAGAGAGAGAGAGAGAGAGAGAGGAGACAGGAAGGAAAGGAGAGAGATGAAAAGCATCAATTGTTGTCCATTGATTTGCTTTTTCATATGACCAGAGGCTACAGTGATCCCTTGATCAAGCCAGTGACCACGGGGTCATGTCTAGGATCCCATGCTCAAGACCAAACCAGCGAGCTCTGGGTTCAACCTGGGTCCTCTGCGTCCCAGTCCGGCGCTCTACCCAGTATGCCACCGGTCAGGTCTTCACTTTTTCAACAGCTCCATCTCTTTTGCTCTTTATAATTCTTTGTTGTACGGCACCAGCACTAGTCGAAATATGGCGCCATCTCTTTTACTAAACATTACACTCACAGGCGCAGCCATATTAATCCCCGCCTCAGACAGACTGGAAACCCACAAAACCTCGCGATTCAGGCGAAGCAGAGGCTGCGTCAACTTCCGCGATGGCTCGAAGAGTCCCGCATCCCCGAAGTGGGGGGCGGGTCGTAGCGCTCAGCGGAGGGCCCCGGAGAGGAGGCAGGAAGTTGAAGAGTCCGGCTTCAGAAAAGGTTGGTCACTCGCTGGGGATTTGGGAGTAAGAACGTCAGCGCTGCGATTAAGCGTTAGTAGCGGTCCATAATTTCCGGTCCTCTTGTAGTTAGTTATCGAATGGAGATGCACAAGATAGTAATTGGCGCCCTGCGGAGCTCGGGATTTAATGATGCAGCTGGTGGTGGTCTGTTAGGAGGGTCCAGTGGCGGGGGATTTGTGGGGCTAGTGGATGGGCGGGTCTGTGAGTGGTTCTGCGTCTCTCAGGGTCTCGGGTTGGGGTCACGTAGCCATCAGTGGTTGGGCCCGGAAGGGAGTGGTATCCGTCGTTAAGGTTATGTTAGGTCAGTGAGGAGAGTCTGCAAAGAGCAAGTTAGGAGACTGTGTGGGATAGCGTGAGGACCAGGTGGCTCGTGATCGGTAATTGGGGCTCCAGCCCTGAATGGTAACAGTTTGCATTAAGGTGACCAATCGTCCTCCTTTAGGGAGGACAGCCCTTCTTTTGTAAGTTCCATCCTCCCTGGAAAAGTGTCCTCCTACAGGTCCTCCTTTTTGATATTGGAAGACTAATCTGTAAGTGTCCGTATTCGATCGATGCAGATTCAAACCATTGCCTGTGATGTGACGTATTTGTATCTCAATGAGTACTCCTTTCTTACAATTATTATTAAAAATTAATAGGTATGTAAGCATAATTACAATATAAAATGTTACAAATGTTTTTATTATGCATTTATCATAGTGTATTATTGTTGCAATGAATAAGTGTTTCTTTTATTTATGATATTATTTTATTCAATTTATTTTTGTCCTCCTTTTCATTGTAAGAAAGTCGGTCACCTTAGCATTTAGGCTGCACTCCATACATGTTATTTTGTGCTGGGTTTTCTTGTGTTGGTTTATGCCTATACCAATGTGAGGGTAGGGGAGAGTGCCCATCCTTCCCCAGAGGCTTTTTCCACCCTTGGATCTATTTGGTGAACAGACTTCAGACGGTTTCTCTTCTCTACTACTGTCTTGTAGCTAGCTAAATACTACAACCAGATGGAATTCTTTCAATCCCTGAGCATGGTATATCTTTTCATTTATTTATGTCATTTTCAGTTTATTTACGAGTATCTTATAGTTTTCAGAGTACAGGTCTTTAACCTCCTCAGTTAAATCATTGTAAAGTATTTTTATTTTTTTTGATGCAGTTGTAAATGGGATTTATTTATCTTTCAGATAGTTCCTTATTAGTGTATAGAAATGCCACTGATTTTTGTATATTAATTTTTTAACCTGTGACTTGACTGAATTCACTTACTGGAGGAGGAGAAACCAGAAGATGCAGAATAGGGGGGGGGGCTGCAATTTCTGGGGTCTTACACTCCAGCCCGTGACCTCAGTGTTCAGGACTGAGGGAGCAAGGGCAGACAGAAAATTTTGAAAAATAACAAACCACAGCTGTGGACTTTGCTTGTTATCAGTTCCTTGAAATAAACTTGCAGTACCAGAGAGAAGAATAAGTAATAAGTCAAGGACAGACGCTCTGGCCTCCTCTCTTACTCCCTCCCCTCCCAGAGACACGAAAGTCAGGTGGGTATGCAGACAAAGAAGTCATAGAAATCAGGCATTTCTCATGTGAACACTAAAGCTGTAAAGGTATATAAGATGTAAGAAATGTAACTTCAGGGAGCACGTGTTTTGTTGCCTCTTTTGGGTTCACGCTGCTCCGCTGGCTAATAAACCTTTTATCCCCCTTGTCTGGGTGTCTTATCCTCCTTGATTCCTGCAACATTATTACTTCTAGTTTTTTTGGTGGAGTCTTTTGGGTCATCTGCATATAGTGACAGCTTTACTTCTTCCTTTCCAATTGAGATGCCTTTTACTTTTGTTTCTTGCCTAATTACTGTAGCTATGACTTCTCATACTATGTTGAATAAAAGTGGTGAGAGTGGGCATCTTTGTGTTGTTCCTGTCTTAGAGAAGAAGCTTTCAGCTTTTCACTGTTGAGTGAGCTGTGGGTTTGTCAAATATGGCCTTTATTATGTTGATGTATGTTCCGTCTTTACCTACTTTGTTGAGAGTTTTTTCTATCATAAATGGATATTGAGAGGAGAAAAGTTCTTTTTTTTTTTAGGGGAGAAATGTTTTAAACATATAGTGGAATATAAACATTCACATCCTCAAAGGAAAAACATATCATGTCTTTATCTTCCCTGAACTGTAAATTAATAGGTTTATATAATCACAGCATAATCCTTTTTTTTAGGTGAGAAGAGGGGAGATAGGCAGACTTCATCATATGCCCCAACCTGGATCCACCTGGTAACCCCATCTGGGGCCAATGCTCGGTACCAAGCTCTTTTTAGTGCCTGAGGCTGATGTGCTCCATCGGAGTTATCCTCAATGTCCTAGGCAGGTGCTCGAACCAATCGAACCACTGGCTGCAAGAGGGGAAGGGAAAGAGAAGGGGGAACAGAAGGGGAAGAAAAGGAGATGGTTGCTTCTCATGTGTGTCCTAACCAAGAATTGAACCTGGGATGTATATACACCAGGCCAACGTTCTATCCACTGAGCCACCACAGAGCACAGCATAGTCCTTTGTGATCTCTCTTAAAGGAACCTTTGAAAGGAACAGTCTTCAAAAGGTAGTCTTTGATGTGGTTGATGATAGGAATTTCTGGGCTTAAGATTCTTGAATCCCAAAGCAGGCCCAGACTCTCAAGCTCTGAAGGCTCTCTTCTTTTTTATGTCCTCTCTGCTCATCCCAGCTCTGTCTTTACAGATATCTTCCCCTTCTGAAGGGCAACACAGAATGACTAAGTCTCAGCTAAGTGTGTTGTTTATACCCCATTTTTCCCCACTGTATTTGAGGCAGTTTTTAGAAATTAATCCAATTAAATGTGAAAAAAAGTAAATAGAGACCAGGGAAATTAAAATAAAAGATCTAGACCAAGGAAACTTGGAACATAATCATAAAAGCTATAGAATTTTTACAAGTAATTTAAGTTGAGCATATCATCTGTGATTATATAATTTGCATTATACATTAACTGTGCTCATTTCTTGGGGGCAGTGAAGTTTTTTTTTGCCTTCAGATTTGAAGTTATTCTCTTGAAGGGTCTGCATCCATATGATGTAGTTGTCAGTCTCCCTGACAATTACCAACCCATGATAAATTCCATAATAGGTTTCTCCACAGCTGGTAAACGATTTCTTAAAATAAGTACAGGGCATAATAACAAGGCAGAATTCAATTCTAAGCCGTAAAATCATGAGGTTCTAGTACATAGCTGTTAAACAGTCTGCCTTGATAAATTTGGAACAGTATTTCTTAACCCCAGAAGTTTGTGATGTTGGTCCAGGGATTCATGTCATTAAAGGTAATAATAATATCAATTTAATTTGCTGTTTTTAACCAATAATGAAAGTAATTAGAAAAATTTTCTTGAAAGTGCAAAAGGTTGAAATCCTCAAAGTGTGTAGCAAGTGAGCATACTGGTGGATAGTGGAGATTATGTGAATTTGCTCAATTCTTTCGTTGTATCACTCAGCTAAATCCTGCTAGCCTGCATCTTAGCGGCTGTGATTGTCATGTGATTTTGAATGTTTTTGTTTGAAGGTATATATTATTTAATTTTTATCTATAATGTTCTAGTGGTTATATTCACCATGTAGCATATAACTTCAGTGTAGTAGTCTTCATAGTGCAGAGCGTACATTCTTTAACAGTGCAGGCGATCCACTGGGGATTGGAGTGAAAAGATAAGACCTTCTACTTGTATAGAGTTTTAATGACTATAATATCTCAGTATTGAAGTGCTATGGATAATTTTTGTTTTCTTTTTAAAGGTATTTATTATTGGTGTGCATGCTTTTATTTTTTTGTAAATGAAAAATATCTCACCAAGAGTCACCTCAATAGAACAAAAGATACTCCTAACACCCAGCAGATTCCAAGGATTTTAGGAGCTGTGTGTCAGGAACCAAAATTAAAGACCAAATATTAGGAAAAAAAGATACTCCTAGCATCTTTATTGCTCAGGAAATAACAAAAGTTTAGGAACTCTGACCAGGAGCCAGGGATGAAGATATATATATATATATATTTCTTATTACAGTGGTACCTTGAGATACTAATTTAATTTGTTCTGTAACCGAGTTCGTAAATCAGTCAACTCGTATATCAAACAAATTTCTTCCATTTAAAATAACTGAAATAGATTTAATCCATTCTAACCCTGTGAAACATCCTCAAACCATCCTAAATTATGAAAAAAGACATGTTTTTAATTAAGAAACACACATGTATACTTTACTAATGCATAACAAAATATATGAAATAAAAGAAAAAAGTGTTATTTAGTACTGTATTCTTACCTTGGAGACAGACGAGTGCGGCTAACAGAGGTGAATGGCGGAGGAGGAGGGAGGGAGGAAGGGATGCAGGCACTGTAGGAGGAGGGAGGAAGGAAGGGATGCAGGCACTGTAGACACATAAACTAAAACTCCACTTTCTTAACACTAAATGTAAACTAAAACTGCATTTTCTGTACTTTAAACAAAACTAAAACTGCACTTTCTTTACTTAAAATGAAACCACAAAAACTTAATCACAACTCGTGTCTTAGAATTTTGCTCAGGTCTTGAACAAAAATACGGACCAAGTTGCAGCTCGTATCTTAAAATTTTGTATGTCGGTCTGTTTGTATCTCAAGGTACCACTGTATATTAGAGTATCACAGTCTCCAGTTTAAAATGTTTGTAGACTACTGGGTTATGTACCTATAATTCTGTACTCAATTCTAATGTGTTTATTCTTTAACACCAGCTGGATGTTGTACAGTTCAACTCAATTTTGACACTATATGCCTGGAGATAACATCAGATCCTACAGGTTAGACCAGAGGTCTCCAAACTATGGCCAGCGGGCCAAATTGCGGCCACCTGAGGCCATTTATCTGGCCCCCGCTGCACTTCCGGAAGGGGTACCTCTTTCATTGGTGGTCAGTGTATGGAGTACTGTATGTGGCGGCCCTCCAACAGTCTGAGGGACAGTGAACTGGCCCCCCGTGTAAAAAGTTTGGGGACCCCTAGGTTAGACGCTCAGTCCCACAAGATTGTGTCCCCACCCCCCTGGCCCGACTTATGCCAATTGCAAGTCCAGGTGCGTCTGACTGACTGGCTGTAAACCACCCCCTCCTTTGGTTTCATTTAATTTGCTACAGCTGTTCACAGGACTCAGGAAACCAGATTATTTGCTAGATTACCAGTTTATTACAAAGAATATTAAAAGATATCATTCAACTAGCTAGGTGAAGAGATACGTATGGGGAAGTCAGTACAAAGGAGCTCTGTCCTCAGGGAGTTTGGGGCTTGGCATACAGTGTGTGGAATCATTCTCATTCACCAGCCTGGAAGCCCTCTGAAGCCCCTGCGGGGCTCTTGGGTCTGTATGGAGGCTCCATTACATAGGCATGATTGATTAAAACATTACTCATTGGTGATTGATTCACCCTTTAGTCCCACTCCCTCCCTGGAAATCAAGGAGTGGGAATGAAAGTTCCAACTTTCTATTAATGGTTTGTATACCACTAGCAACCAGCCCCCACCCTTAGGTGCTTTCCAAAAGTCACTTTAGTAGCATAAGAAAAGACACCTTTATCTGTCTTATCAGAGGAACTTCCAAGGGTTTTAGGAGCCCTATGCCAGCAGCCAGGATGAAAACCAAATATATATTTCTTGCTATAACTCACAATATCACAGTACCATGGTACCAATGAACCTCCTCATTTCCAGAACTTATTTTCCTCTACTCCATCATAGCCACTAATGCTCATAGTCATATACTAGATTTATAATTACCAATAACCGCACCATCTCCAAACATTAAATTCTCTGGTCATTATTTTTATGTTTCTAGCTCATTTACTTTAGTACCTTGCTTCTAGCAATTCTTCAGTTCCATTCAGACCTCTGGTCCATTGTTCCTCCAATTTTTCACTATTACACCCCTCTTTCCACTTCTTAACTTCTCTCTATTTTCAGGTTGAATTCCATGCTTCTTGGTTTTTCTTCTGAGTGGCTGTCAACCCACTGAAGTCCCATTGCCTACTTATCATTGCCACTTGGACATCTACTATAATAGGTATCTTGAACTTAACTTGGGCAACTAGAATTTTTTGTTGCAAAGTATCTATTATAATATCTGCCATTTTAACCATTTTTAAGTAGTATTAATTTACAATTTGTATATCCATCACCACTATCTCTTTCCAAATTTTTTTTTATCACCCTAAATAGAAACTCTGTACCCATCGAGCAGTAACGTTCCATCTTTCCTTCCACTCACAGCTCCTGGTAACATCAAAACCAATTTCTGATTCTGAATTTGCCTGTTTAGATATTATATATAATGGAGTCACACAATATTTGCCTTTTGTGTCTTAACTTATTTCACCTCGCATATTTTCAACGTTTATCCATGTAGCATGTATCAGAACTTCACTACTTTTTATAGTTAAATAATGTCCCATTATGTGGGCATACTGTACTTTGTGTATACATTTATCTACTGATGAACATGTGGGTTGTTTCTACATTTTGACTGTGAATATTGGTATACAAGTATGTGAATACCTTTTTTTCAGATCTTTTGAATATTTACCTAGAAGTGGAATCACTGGGTCATATGGTAATTCTATATTTAAGTTTTGAAGGAACTGCCAAGGTTTTTTAGCACAGCAGCTGTTCTATTTTACATTCCTACCAGCAATGTATGAGGGTTCCAATTTCTCCAGATCCTCACTAACACTTGCATTTTTCATTTTGTTGATAACTATCCTATTAGATGTTAAAGTGGTATCTTATTGTGGTATTGATTTGCATTTTTCTAATGCCAAATAAGTTTGAACATCTTTTCATGTGCTTATTGTCTGTTTGCATATCATCTTTGGAGAAATGTTTCTTCAAGTCACTTGCTCATTTTTAATGGATTGTTTGCCTTTTATTGTTGGAAAAATACTTTGCATTTTGTCTCAGTGCTGCTATTTCTTTCTCCATGCTTATCTATAGTAATCATTTTCTTCTTTAAACTTACATAGTACTCAGGACTTACACTGTATAATCTTTTTCTTATATCACTGGTTTATTTTTATTATATTTTTTTTCTGTATTTGATGAGTGAGTTTTTTTTCCCCTTTGTGTTTTGTATTTCAGAGGATAGAGAGACTGTCTTATGCTCAATTCCAGATCCTATATCCAAAATCAAAGCAGCAAATTTAAAGCAGACAGCTTTCAAAAGACAAATGATGTCATGGCATGACACTAGAAAATTTTCAAATGATAATACCTAAAAGTTCACATCAGAAGAACTGGAATTTGATAACCAGTTTGAGAAACACCAGTAAAACAAAATTACAAGGAAACTCAATTCAAGAGAAAGATCATGAATATAATTTGGGGGAAATATTTAATCTGAGCTCAAACCTTTTTAAACAACTGATAGTTTCTAAAAGATAAAGACTTCATAATGATACAAATGGTAAGAGCTTAAAGCATAAGTTTGCATCAGTTGATTGTTTAAAAGGCAATTTATAAATGAAAAGTAGTTTATTAGATAGCAGAAAGGATGCATTTATATCTAAAACCTTACTTACTAGGAGCAATTAGCATGTAAGGCCATAGTTCAGTCATAATGGAATCTGAGAAAATTCATATGAGGGAAAAACATGAATGTAAACTATGTGGTAGAGCCTTTAGCAGGAACACTAATCTTATTCAACATCAAAGAATACATACTGGAGAGAAACCTTATGAATGCAGTGAATGTGGAAAAGGTTTTAGTCAGAGCACTAATCTAACTCAGCACCAGAGAGTTCACACCGGGGAGAAACCTTTTGAGTGTAATGACTGTGAAAAAGCCTTTAGCCATAGGTCCTCCCTTAGAAACCATGAGAGAATTCATACTGGAGAAAAGCCCTATCTTTGTAATGAATGTGGTAAAGCTTTTAGCCATATTTCAGCCCTTACTCAACATCACAGAACTCTTACTGGAAAGAAACCATATGCATGTATTGAATGTGGGAAAACCTTTAGCTGGAGCTCACATCTTATTGAACATCAGGGAATTCATTCTGGGGAGAAATCCTACCAGTGTAAGGAATGTCAGAAAGTTTTTTGCCACAGCACATCACTTATTCGACATCAGAGAACTCACACAGGAGAAAAACTGTATGAATGTAATGAATGTGGAAAAGCCTTCAGCCATACCCCAGCCTTCGTTCAACATCAGAGAATTCATACTGGAGAGAGACCCTATGAATGTAATGAATGTGGCAAAGCCTTCAACCGGAGTGCGCATCTTACTCAACATCAGAGAACTCATACTGGGGAGAAACCTTATGTCTGTAAGGAATGTGGAAAAACCTTCAGCAGAAACACACACCTTACTGAACATTTCAAAATTCATTCTGGTGAGAAACCCTATCAATGTAATGAATGTCAAAAACTATTTTTCTATAAAACATCACTAATTCGACATCAGAGAACTCATACAGGAAAGAAACCATACCAATGTGCTGAATGTGGGAAATCCTTTAATTTAAGAGCAGCCCTTAATAAACATAAGCGAACACATACTGGGGAGAAACCTTATCAGTGTAATTATTGTAATGATGTCTTTTTGTCATAGCACATCTTTAATCTGACTTCAGGGAACTGATTTCAGAAATGAAATCCTATCTGAGTAATGAATGCGGGGAAGCCTGTAGCCATAGATCATCACTTACACCTGAGCACTCACAGTGGCAAGAAATCCTAGGAAGTTTCTTTAGACCAGTGATTCTTAACCTGGGTTCTATCGAACCCTAGGGGTTTGATGAGTTGGTCTCAGGGGTTCAGAGAAGCCTCTGCCACGGAGGCCAGAATAAAGTAATACCGTAATTTGTTGTGAGTTCATGCACTTTGTTGGTTTTGTTCTTTGAGCAAAGTGATGTTCATGCACGGCTCATTTTGTGCACCAGTAAAAAAACATATATACGTATGTCTTGAATTTGGAAAAAAAAATTATTTTGTTTATCACTAAAGAAGGGTTCAGTGAATTCGCATAAGAAACTGGTGGGTTCGGTACCTCAAAGAAGGTTAAGAACCACTGCTTTAGACAAAATACTCATTCATTCAATATAATATTTGTACTGAGAAGAAACACTGTTCTTACAATTTTATCTGAAAAGTGTTATCATTGAGAGAACTTAAAATGGAAATGTTCATCTCCAAAACTGTTTTTTTTAAACACATACTTAGGAATTTATTTTCAGAGGTAATTTATTACAAACATATATTTGATTATAATAAAATCCATTTCAGTTACACAAATATTATAGTAAGGTGATGAAAATTGTTTACTGTATACATGATCTTATTTTTTTTAGGAATTCACATGTTATTTTTCAATGTTAAACTTATAGAGGGTTTGAATTTTAAAAGCTGACAGATTTGATTATTAGCCATAAATAAACAGATATAATGCTGTATTTCCCCATGTATAAGACGCACCTTAATTTTGGGGCCTGAAATTAGAATAAAAATGTATTACATAAAGTTATTGAACTCAAGTTTTATATTAAAATTTACACAACTACTCATCACTCAAAACTCCCATCCATTAGCTTGTCCTCATCTGTGTCTGATGATGAACCACTGTCTTCAACAATGAGTGCAAAAACAAGTGCAAAAAAGCAGGAAATATAAGTAAAAAAAAGTACAAGCACTGTATAAGGTGCACCCAGTTTTTAAACCCCCATTTTTTTTTAAAAGTGTGTCTTACATATGGGGAAATAGGGTATGCATTATTTCCCAGTATTCATGAAATATTTTTAAATGGGTTATGTATATGCATATAAAAGAAACCTCAACTAATTATCTCTGAAGGGAATATTGAAGCTGATTAACTTATAGGCTGATTAATGAAGCTGTTAAAAATGGCAGAGAGGAGGAAAAACTAGGGGGTAGATCTCAGCTGCATATGTGAGATCAATGTGTAAGCATGCATGCTAAACTGGCGATGTGAGAGACTCGTTTCGATTCACACATAGACTTCTAAGTCTTTAGGTGTCGGAACATTACATTCTATTTTATGATGGAGATCCACAACTCTAATTCCAAAAAACTCTTACTTCATGGACTTAAAATAGCAAGCTTCCTATAAAAGAATTATTTTAATTCAGTAGTGTTAGAGAGTATACAAACCATTAAATTTGATCAACTCTACATGAGAATTGTGAGAGATTTGTGATCACTCCTGAATACTAAAATCAGTTTACTAAATCTCTTGAAAACTCTAACTCACCAATTTATGGGCTTATCCTCCAGAACTAAATAGATGCTAAATAGGTAGGTCATTCACTAAACAAACACTTTTTGTGCTCCAGCTGCCAAGTTAAAAGGCACAGTCACAGTCTGTGAAGAAAACAAACACAGAAAATGGCGTAGTGTCCTAGGAATGTTGAGGAGGGTAATGCAATGGCATCACACAGGCCCAGTCCACTCTGGGTTGAGTGTGGCTTGGACAGGGACATGGAGGACTTCCTGATGGAGATTGTGTCTCAGTTGACCAGTGAAGGGCAGGCAGAGAACAAGGATTAGGGCATTCTAGGCAGAGAGAAGGAGGCAAAGTGACTCAACATTACAATCTGAAAACCCAGGGTAATGCTTAAGTAGCAACATTTTTTGGAGAATAAAATAACCAACTCCTTGATGGTATCACCTTTATGTCCTATACAGCCGTCACTGGAGTGTATCTAATAATCAGGCAGTGAATGTTTTGTTGAATAAACCAGGAATCCAAGTAAAGGGAAATGAATTTTCCTTGAGCACGGTGCTATGCTTTTCCATTCTCATTCACATTTTTACGTTAACACAGAATCCCTGCAAAATTATCCCTATTTTACAAATGAAGTCGAAGTTGTTCAGTTCGGTTAATAAATGTCAGCCATTCATAAAAATTATGCATAGGTTACATGATGAGGATTATAGGAGTGAGTGAAAGATCCTTTATAGATGTGAATTATTATTACATTATCTAGGATGTAATACCCATGGTTTCCTTTGTCAGAGGTTAAATATGGTATTAGAAATAGCGTATTTTGGCCAATATTAGGAATATAAAATGAGTTTTGGTAGAAATAGTAGAAGTAACAGAACTTCTTAAAAACTTCACTTCTTTTATTTCCCCAACTGTTGCCAAAGAATGTATTGCTCTTCAGAGATCCTCCCTGAAGAGAAAACAAAAAGAACATCCATAGAAATATTAATGCCAAAATATAGCCTTCTTATGTAATTAAACACAAATGATTATTTTCATCTATTCTTAATCTTTATCCCTGTATTGTGTTTTTAGCTGGGAAGAAAAGCATCTTTGAATAGTAACAATAAACCATAATATTATCCTTGGTCATTTCCTTTATAGGAAGTGAGAGGTGGTCTGAAGTGAGGTTTGACAAGGATCCCTGAGCAGTGGCAAATGGCTTGGCTGGTTGGCCAGAGGCCTGAAAGGATTACGATTGGTAAATGGTAGACAAGGAAGTCTGGGCAAGAGACGTGTGTAGAATTGTGCACAGATTATAAATTTTTGTGTCTCAGAAAGAATCCTTTGCAAAAGAAGTACTCAACAGCTAAATGTATTTTACAAGATGACTCAACGAGGAAATGTCTGGTGGGCTCTGCTTTTCCATGTCAGTGCTTGTGCAATAGGCTCATGCCTTTAGAAGCCCTGCTTATAGGGATGGAGATGTGACAGTGCTACCTGATGGGTCCAAGGGCATGGTCTCTCAACAAGGGTGATCTAGCTAATGTTGCTGTTGAATGCCTGGAACTTGAGCTACAGAGGCCGACTCTAACTATCTGTGTGATGGAGAGACCAGCCAGCCAATTATAGCAAGTTGATTATAATGGGCTGTTTCTACCCTAGAAGAAGTGCTGATTTGTCCTCACTGGAATTGACAGCTAACCTGCTTATGGGTTTGCCTTCACTATCTGCAGTGGCTCAGGTTGCATCATTAAATGAGAGATAGCATCAGATCCCACAGGTTAAGGGATCAGTACTACAGACTGCTTCCACCCCACTTCAGATGCCAAATAAGTAGTAGTGTAGGGTTGATGCTGGACATGGCCCTTCCCCGTCCCCAGCCACATGGCACCATGGTCATGGATCCTGACTGCATGGGATAAAGAGTAGTAGAACTGTAAGATTTTACTAAGAACAATGGAACTGAGTCACCAGATATGTATCAAGGAGGGACAACACAGAATATCATGTACCCTTCCCTCTATCCCCTGCTAACCTGTTTGCTTGCACAGAGGCAAAGAGTTTCACTTGAGTAACTGCCCAGGGCTTAGCTATTTAGGCTGCAACCCCATGTAGTGGGGTGTGGAACTTTTCACCAACAGACCATCACCAGTGTTGCCCCTGTATGTAAGTAATAAAGGCTATGTCCCCTCCATCTGGTCCTCCTTGTGGTTACTTTGAGATCTCACAACAACACCAGGTCAATTTTCTGAGTATGGACCTCCTGCATTACAAGTAGGTCCCTAGGTTACCCACAACTTCTGTTCAATTTGACTACAAACCAGAGGGTCCCATAACTTCTCAGTTTCTATTAATTTGCTAGAGAGGCTCCCAGAAGAGAGAAACTTAAGTTTACCAGTTTATCAAAGGATATGATAGGGGAATACAGAAGGTTATCCAGATAAAGAGCTACACAGAGCAAGGTTTAGGAGGCCCCTGAACACAAGAGCTTCTATATTTGTGTGTGACCTTCCCAGTATAGATGTGCTCACCAACCCAGAAGCTCTCCAAACCCACACTATGAGGATTTTATGGAAGCTTCCTCACATAGGCATGATAAATTAACTCAATTTCCAGCCCCTCTCTCCTTTCTGGAAAATGAGGATAGGGCTGAGAATTCTAACCTAATCGTGGCTTGATCTTGTGACCAGCGCCATAGAGGGGTCATTCAGGAGCCCACCCAGAGTCACCCCATTAAAACAAAAGATGCTTTTAATGCTCTTATCATAAATAATTTACAAGGGTGTTAGAGCCCCGTGTCAGGGATCAGGTTCAAGGACAAATATTAGGACAAAAGAGGCTACTAGTGCTCTAATCAGCTAGGACATTACAAGGGGTTCAGGAGCTCTGTGCCAGGAACCAAGAGCAGAGATGAGAATATATTTTCTATTATCTCATAAGCCCTAATCACTATTCTACCTGGATCCAAACCAAGGGCAACAGAATTAGCTCCTCTCACCGTCAGTTCCAGAGTCCCACTTCTCCTTTCCCCCCACAAGCTTAGGCTGTGCTAGACAAGAGCTTCTGTGTCCTGTAACAGGAATGTGAAGCTATGACTACAGGCTGGTGTTGAGTCCCTCATGTCAATAGATGAGCAGACACAAAATTGAGAAAACAGGTGGGCAAACTGTGGCCCCAGACAATCGGGTGGTTTCTATTCATTTCTTCCATGTCCTCTATTTTTTATCCTATAAAAGCTTCTTGCCTTCTGCAACATTTTGCAGTTCTGTGAATGTGTTCCCTGAAGTGTTAAATAAAGTTTGTGTGTACCACCCAAATCGTCTTGAATAATTTGTTTAACAGCCCTAAGATAAATTGGAGGCGGGTTCAGGGGCTGCTTCTGGTGCTCAGTCTTACTCCTTTTCCAAAGTGAAAACAGTCCAGATTGAAGTTTCATAGTAGTGGAAATGACCACCTTGTGGGACTAGGGCTTTAAAGGAACTATCTCAGAGCACACAAGCAGGAAGAAGGGTCTGTCCCACCAGCTTCCATGTGCCCATCCACAGCCATAGGCTCCTGCATACAGCACCTGGAAAGAGGATGTGCCAGGGCCAGCACCCTGACTCTGAGGGGCACGAGGGGCCCAGAGAAAGGAAGTGGTTGGTGGAGGCCATGCTGGTGGCACCCACCTCCTCTATTTACTTTGAGTTTACTTTGCTCTTCTATTATACTTACAGGGTGAAATGTTATAGGTCATTGGCTTTAGACTTTTTTTCAGAAAAAAGTATTGAAAACTGTAAGTTTTCCTCTAAACACTGCATTTGCTTGCATCCCACAAATTTTGATATATCCTTATTGTCACTTAACTGACCTAAGTACTTTCAAATTTTCTGGCAATCTCCTCTATGACCCAGGTTCTTGCTGCCCATTCCTAGCTCCAGTGGGTGCCTGTGGAGGCCTTGATTGCCTTCACCCGGGCCAGGTAGGCTGTCAGGCCAATGCCACCTCCCTGCCGTCCCACCACTGTGTGCTCAGCCTTCGAGGCAATGTGCTCTCCTTGCATCTCTCTCCCCCCCCCCCTCTCTCTCTCTTCTCTCTCTGCCTCTCTCTCTCTCTCTAAAGCTGAGCAGGGCGGGGGCCCTCTGCATGCCATCCTGTGCTCCCCCTCTGATGGGCTCTGCTTTGTCCTTTCCTTTCCCTTCGGTTGGGTTCCTGCTCCATTATGTTCACAGCACTTGCAGACGTTTCTTGACGAGCCTCTTTGGCCTACTGCTAGGACTTGACGAATGCCCTGTGGGAAGAGAGGGACAGAAAAGAATGAGTGTGTGGCTTATCTAGCTATGGAAGTCTGGAGAAGAAATTAGACCAGGTGTCCAAAGATACCCAAGGCCAACAATGGCCTCACTCCCGGGTGCTTTTTTTCTGCCAAGCGGCCACCAGCCTCAACTGCAACGTCCCAAGACCTTGACTTTCTGCAAGTGTTGACTGGTGAATCAAGTTTTCACCTCTCACTTTTAGCATGGGACCTGCGGCCAGGGAGATCTCTGCGGGCCTGGTGGTGGATGAAGGAGGCAGAATTTAGATTCTAGGCTGTGTCAATTAGAATGGAGGAAAATAAATTACTTAAATTCGCAAATCGAAACGCTGATAAAAAATCAAAGTGAAATGAAAGACAGGTAATAATAAAGATAAAAAGGCAGTAGAACTAAAATATAAAGAGAAATTCTTATTTTAGGAAGAACTTAAAAAGCAATTACATAACCATTAGCTAACCTAATCAAACAGAGAGAGAGAGAGAGAGAGAAGCAAAAAGACAAATGAGAAATGGCGAGGAGACTGGGTCTCGTAAGCAGGGCTGACTACATAATTTGTGTGGCCCAATGAAAAGTGAAAGTGTGGGCATCCTTGTTAAAAAATTAGGAAAAAGGTTCTCTGAAAGATACAGAAGTGTGTTTTTCCTCCCTTCTCCTGTGGTCTTAGTGTTTTTTTCTTTTCTATTGAATGCTATTCTAATGAAAGGGAAAATTTATATTAGCATAAATATTACTTTTTATCTTTATATTGTGCAATGTCAGCTTTAAGCACAACATAACAGCATTTAACTTAGATGTAAAATAGCCAAAATGAAACAAGTTGTGTTTTGTACTTGCTGATTAATTTTGATATGCAGTTTTCCGAGGCCTTTGATCGCCTGTTTTCCTCTTTTGAGAAAAGTTGGCAAAATGGCCAATTGAGCAAATGCTGAAGGATTTGTAAAAATAAAAGCAATGGCTACCCAGTCACCAATTTATTGATACACATGTATCTCGTTCTGGCAGAACAGTAGGAATGTGGTATAAAATGAACTCGCTTTTTATTTCACTTCTCGATATTAATTAGCACGTTCTACCAACACCCTCTCCCTTCAGGTTCCTGTTGGGTATGGACTGGGAGGAAAAGGAATTCTATGTTGCTTTACATTTCCCTTCTTTGTTATACTTTTCAGCATAAATAAATGCAGGGAAGTAACTCAGTAGAGAAGAACACACCATGATTCCTGGATCATTTATGTTTCTCACAATGCCATTGCTTCTTTCTGAGTTGGAAAGCAAGTGTCTGGTTCAAACAGAAAGCATGGCCTCTTGGGACTGTGAGCACCCCCACTTACTCAGTTAGTTGTAGATATAACACACTAATGTTTTTTGAGACCCACTGAATTCCAGCACAGTGAGGGTCCATTGCAATTCTGTGTTCATGAGACATTGTGAACGTTATATGTAAATGGTGGCAAGGAATGGCAGACACAGATATTGTATGTATATCCTTTTCTCATGCACATGCTCCACTGTTTCATCCCATTTTGCTTACAAAACAAGTGTAAAAATAAAATCATTAAAAATTTCAAGGAACAGCAAAGCATTAAACCAAGCACGGCCCATTTGAGCTCTGGGCTGTTTGACTGCGATGGTTGCACTCCCATGAAACTAGCCTTGCTCAGAAGAACATGCCCAGCCCTATGCAATTAACTGTCAACGTACAGATTGATCCCTGCTGCCTGGTGAGCAGAGGGAGAATCAGCTACTAGCGCGATGCTCCTGTTCTTCACGTAGTGGGTGCACTAGAAAAAGCTCTGGGTAGGTTATAGGCTCTGGGGTGTCCTGTGAGTGTCCACTGCTGGCACGTGGCCCACTGTGTAGCTGATTCTCCACTGGCTGATTTGTTTTGTTTTGCTATTTTGGTTAGTTGGTAAGGTCAGAGCAGAGGCGGGGCAGGTAGACAGGCACTGGGCATTGGAGACAAGGGACATAATGCAAAGATCCCATCCAGAGGGCACCAGGCTTAGGAAAGTCAGTTCACGCAGCCAGTAAAACAGGAAAACGAAGGGAATCCTGAGGGTCTCTCCTCTCTGTTATGCTTTCCCCTCAACACTCACTGGGCAAGGTGGCTGTGATGATCCCCACATGGACAGAAAAGACTGGATGTCCAACGATTACTCAATCTGAACCATTTGGGGGAGAGTGTGTTAATACTGATTAATTTTGATATGCAGTTTTCCGAGGTCTTTGATTGCCTGTTTTCCTCTTTTGAGAAAAGTTGGCAAAGTGGTCAATTGAGCAAATGCTGAAAGATTTGTAAAAATATAACCAATGGCTACCCAGTGTCCAAAGTGATTTGTCACTGGTGTGATCTAGGCTACTTTTGTATTTCTGAAATCACAATGGGAATGAATATTGTTTTATTTCTCCACTGTTCTTGGCTTGCTCTTAGATTTAAAAAAATGAAAAAATTTAAACATTTTGGCATGAGACAATTAAAGTGGGATTTTTGTCTGGGATGTCACATAGCCAGTGTCTTACCATTCCTTTATTCATTATTTTAACACTTGCTTATTTAGTCCCTGTTATGTGCTTTAAGGACTCAGACACAATCTCTCCATTCCTTGTGCAGTTTCTATTTTATTTAGGGAGACAGACAATAAAAAAGCACATAAACAGGCTGAAGAATTTAGGGAAAACAAGCCTTGCCTAGACGGAGGAGAAACACGGCTTTGGAAGAGGGACTGGCAATTGTAAAGACCATGAAATGGAAACCAGCTTGACATGTTCCGAGAACATAAGCACGTGTCAGGGGGAGCAGGCTAGGACATGACATTAGTGGTTTCCTCGGAGTGGTGGGAAGCCGGCGGAGATTTTGAGCAGTGGAGCGCAGTGACCCCATTTCCATTTTTATAAGTTTGCGTTGGACTGTGTAGAAAATAGGTTGCACTTGTGAATGGAAATCAACAAGATGAAGATTAGAGCCAATCGCATGGCCACATTGATCAAATCTGCAAAATAACAGATTGCCCACTTTTAAAAGGGGACCAGAATGTGTCCTAGTTCCGTACTTTGCTGAGACTCTTCAGCTAGTAGTTGCAGATTACATTTGGATGTATATATGTGACAAAAAATAAGGAACCATCTAGTTCTCCTGACCACAGAACCCTCACAATGGAGGGAGGAAGAAAAGGGGAAAGATGATATGCCAGCGGGTCTGGCCGGCGGCTGCAGTGTGGCTACGGAATGCAGCGCAACCCTCTGGATGGCCACCAGGGGGCGAAACCGAATTTAGCCGCACTTCTGGCTTCTGGTTCTCTCCGCCAGGGCACATCGGGCTTTCACTTGGCCAACTTCAGCCGGCTTCAGCTGCGTCCCAAGCTGCTGATGGAAAATGAAGTTAACGAATTCTTCCCCTTCTGTAGATACTGAAAAATGAAGTTAACGAATTCTTCCCCTTCTTCTGTAGATACTTGACTTTTGTTTTTATCAGCGTTTGACTAGTCTGGATACCAAAGCAAGTATATATATCTCCTCATTTCACTTGACTTTTTTTTTAATCAGCATTTGACCAGTCCCCTCTATCCTTTTATGTGCTTTTATCCTAGTATGTAGAATATTGTTCTGCATACTAAATTGAAACTTTACTGAATAAAGAGCACTCTCTAAAACATGATTAAATGGTCTACGCCACATGCACTTGAGCTGAACAAGAGTCATTTAACCTGGAATGTCACACAAGTTGGTATTTCTAATTGTACAAAACTGTTTATGTAGCTGTTTTATAGTACACAAAATGTATGATGCTAGATTTGTAAACAATGTATTTGAAGACACTCCGATTTTTAAAGCATAAAATTTTAATAATCTGTTCCAAATATACAATACAAAAAATAATTGCAATTTTGTTCGTATTCTAAATAAAACCTAAATGCTAATATCAAAACTTATGGTCACCTCAGAAGATTGACTCTTGAATTCATGACAGAACACAAGTTCTGAATTAATCTGTATTAAGTGAATTAAGTAGGGCAAAATCCAAGAAATAGTACTTATTGTCAAATTCACATAGGCACACTTAACAGTACAGTTTAAAGCATTTCTTTAGGAATTTTTAAAAAAGTTTCTCATATTAATGACTAAACTATGTTAAAATTGTCATTTATGATCAATAATTACACGTCAGAAGAAAATCATTAATGTCAGTAGCTGCATCTCCACTATTCTGTCGAACCATATGAAACTGTCATTATTCAACTGCTTTTTCCCTATAAAATGGCAATTTTTGTATGATTTAACTCAATACCTTCCTTGGTTTTTGGCAGGCGTCTCATGATTCCAATCCAGGCTGTTTGCTATAAGTTTCTAAGTTGGAGAAAGCTATAAAAACTAACAACTAAACTATTGCCCCATCGCACAGTGAATTAATTAAAGTTGAATCCCCCCCCCCTAAAAATCAGCATTCAAACTGATTATAACTGTGCAACTGTGTTAACATGATCCTTATCAATACAAGTGACTTTCTAAGTGAGTGCAGGTAGACATTTTATTTTCTCTTTACATTTTCCAGATGCAAATGAAACCTCTCCTCTCTGCCACCTTGTGGCAACTTCATTCTCCTGATTTCATAGCTTTTAATTAATGAATCTCAGTCGTCTTATGAAGACTCTGCTTTTCCAGGAGAAGTATATGAGGACTTGCTTCATTCCAGGATACTAGATGTATGGCAGATAAAATATATTATGCTCACTTTGTTAAAGATGGCACTGCCCACGTGCAAGTTTTAAGAGTAAGCTTTTCCCCACACCCTTGACTGATTGGATGATGTGGGGTGGTGTACTCTCATGAGGAATCCTCCCATTATACCTCAGATAAGTGACTTTGTATCAGAGACTTCCTTGTTTGTAGATTGGATTAAAGATTTGGATTTCTACACTATAAAGTGGGACAGACCAGGAGCCTGCCCTCTCTTGATTCCTGAGGTTAGCATTAGAAAGCAGAGCAGATTAAGGCCACGTGGAGGAGAGGAGAAGCAGCCAAGATGGTGGAGTACTGAGGAAGAAGCCAGTTTCTGCAGAGTTTATGCAGAGAGAAGGAGATGGGAAACAGAGGTGAATAAGACTGGTGAGCTAGAAACCTTTGATTCTAGGAAACTTGGATAAGTCAGTAGCTCTGTGAGCACTGAATGAGTGGGTTTTGGAGCCCAGTGTGTGTTTTTACTTGCCCGCCAGGTGCAAGCTAGAATTAAAGGTGATGGCTCACCAGTTCTTGGCTCCGTTGTTTCATTACCGACTGTCCGAATCTAATGTGAACCTGCACTGGCTGGGCGGCTGTGATGGTGGCTGCAAGGACTGGCTTTATACCAGGCAAAAGAGGGAATTGACAGGAAAACTCAATTTGGTTTTGTTGGGCAGATAAAATATATTATGCTCACTTTGTTAAAGATGGTGCTGCCCACATACAAGTTTTAAGAGTAAGCTTTTCCCCACACCCTTGACTGATTGGATGATATGGGGTGGTGCACTCTCCTGAGGAATCCCATTATGCCTCAGTTGGGTGACTTTGTATCAGAGTCTTTCTTGTTTGTAGATTAGATTAAAGGTTTGGATTTCTACACTATAAAGTGGGACAGACCAGGAGCTTGCTCTCTCTTGGTTCCTGAGGTTAGTATTAGAGAGGAGAGCAGATTAAGGCCACATGGAGGAGAGGAGAAGCAGCCAAGATGGTGGAGTGCTGAGGGAGAAGCCAGTTTGTGCAGAGTTTGTGCTGGAGAAGGAGATGGGAAACAGAGGTGAATAAGACTGGTGAGCTAGAAACCTTTGATTCTAGAAACTCGGATAAGTCAGTAGCTTTGTGAGCACTGAATGAGTGGGTTTTGGAGCCCAATGTGTGTTTTTACTTGCCTGCCGGGTGCAAGCTAGAATTAAAGCTGATGACTCACTAGTTCTTGGCTCCGTTGTTTCATTACTGACTGTCCGAATCTAATGCGAACCTGTATGAGCCAGGCGGCTGTGATCCTGTCTCTGACTACTGGCTTTACATTTGGTGTAGTCTGTGGTAGAATTTGATACAGATCGGTATGGAGCCACCACCACCTTTGAGCGGTGGAGTAGAGGACTGGCTGCTGTTATGGTCCCTATGGCTTTCCTTCTGGGGACTGTAGGATGGCTAACTTTTACAGCCATGTGTGAGGAAACCGAGAGCTCTATGGAAGAGGCTGCTCAGGACCTGCAGGTCGAGCAGTGGAAGAAGCTGGAACAAATGTGGGAGAAAGCGATGCTGACCCTGGAGCTGAAGCAAGCACTGAAGGAGGTCAACCAGGTTCGCAAGACTTGCTTGGAAATGGAGCAGCCACTGAAGCAAGAATCACAGGTTCACGAGTTGCAGATTGCCCTGGATGTTGTGGAGAGCCAGCAGCAGCAGGAGGCTGAGGCTGAGGCTGGGGCTGGAGCTGCAAGGCCTGTTGAGCAGAAGGCAGTGGTGGCCTGGAGCTCAAGCCCAGCAGCAGGAGCTGATATTTTCAGTTCCTTTTTGGAGGATGAGGAGAATCAGGCTGGAGTTGTAATCCGTAGTCTCCAGAAGGTGAGAGCCCAGCAGCAAGGAGCTCCTACTATACCACTGGTAGGTCTGCGATTTTGGGACATAGGGGTGGATGCCATCATGCTCCCTAGAGCAGAGATGGAAATGCTGAGTGCCATTGCCACATGCTTCTCTTTAGGACAGTGAGAGACCTGCAATGATGGCAGGAATGAGGGGGGAGTCTAACATTCCATGTGCGTGGACTGATTTCCTGGACTATGACCAGAGTGAGTGCTGGCTCCTTTGTTGAATGAACTTATGGATTTTGGACAATGTGAAATACCCTGATGGGGGTGGGGGATGGCTTTGATGGAGGCTGTCCCCTGCCCCAGGAAGCCTTGCAAACGGCAAGAAAGAAGGCCACGGACATTTTGCACTTTTGGCAAAGTGCTCAGAGACTGGTGAAATGTACCTTTGTAATTGTTGAAATTGTATGATTTGTCATGTTATTGTAATTTGTGTAATGTACCTATTCCTTGTACAGGGATGCCGGTGGTATAGATTGTGGGTAGTAAAGTGAGCATAGGGGTGGATTGTTGGGCAGATAAAATATATTATGCTCACTTTGTTGAAGAAGGTGCTACCCATCTGCAAGATTTAAGAGTATGCTTTTCCCCACACCCTTGACTGATTGGATGTATGGGGTGGTGCACTCTCCTGAGGAATCCCATTATGCCTCAGTTGGGTGACTCTGTATCAGAGACTTCCTCGTTTGTAGATTGGATTAAAGGTTTGGATTTCTACACCATAAAATGGGACAGACCAGGAGCTTGCTCTCTCTCAGTTCCTGAGGTTAGTATTAGAGAGGAGAGCAGAGAAAGGCCACGTGGAGGAGACAATAAGCAGCCAAGATGGTGGAGTGCTGAGGGAGAAGCCAGTTTGTGCAGAGTTTGTGTAGAGAGAAGGAGACAGAAAACAGAGGTGAATAAGTTCGGTGAGCTAGAAACCTTTGATTCTAGGAAACTCTGATAAGTCAGTAGCTTTGTGAGCACTGAATGAGTGGGTTTTGGAGCTCAATGTGTGTTTTTGCTTGCCCGCCGGGTGCAAGCTAGAATTAAAGCTGATGGCTTACCAGTTTTTGGCTTCGTTCTTTCATTACCGACTGTTTGAATCCATTGTGAACCTGCACTGGCTAGGTGGCTCTGATGGTGGCCTTGGCCATTGGCTTTACAATCAGCAATGTACTCAATTTTCGGACATAGTAAATCAACAATGACTATTTATTGAATGATTAGGTTGATCAAAATAAAATTGGCTTCTGTAAAGCCAATAGTCAAGGCCGCTATCACAGCAGCCTGACCCACGCAGGTTCGCATTGGATTCGAACAGATGGCAATAAAACACGGGAGCCAAGAACTGGTGAGCCATCAGCTTTAATTCTAGCTTGCACCCGGCGGGCAAGCAAAAACATACACTGGGCTCCAAAACCCACACATTCAGTGCTCACAAAGCTACTGACTTATCCGAGTTTCCTAGCATCAAAGCTTTCCAGCTCACCAGACTTATTCACCTCTGTTTCCCATCTCCTCCTGCACAAACTCTTAACAAACTGGCTTCTTCATCAGCACTCTGCCATCTTGGCTGCTTCTCTCCTCCACGTGGCCTTAATCTGCTCTCCTCTCTAATACTAACCTCAGGAACTCAGGAACCAAGAGAGAGAGAGATCAAGCTCCCAGACTGCCCCAGTTTATAGCCTAGAAAATCCAAACCTTTAATCCAATTATACAAACAAGGAAGCCTCTGTATAATGGGATTCCTAAGGAGAGTGCACCACCCTACATTATCCAATCAGTCAAGGGTGTGGGGAAGTGCTTACTCTTAAACTAAGCCTTAGGCTATGACTACCCAGCCTGCCCACAGCCTGTTCCAGAACACACATTAATATCAACGAACTTCCATGTGGGCAGCGCCATCTTTAACAAAGTGAGCATAATATATTTTATCTGCCCAACAATCCACCCTTATGCTCACTTTACTACCCACAATCTATAACACCGGCATTCTTATACAAGGAAATTAAGTACATTACACAAATTACAGCAATAGCACAAATCATACAATTTCAACAAGTACAAAGATACATTTCACCAGTCTCTGAGCACTTTGCTGAAAGCGCAAAATGTCCTCGGCCTTTTCTCTAGCCATGGGAAAAGCTTCCCGGGGCAGGAGGGCCTCCAGCAAAGCCATCCCCACCCCCATCAGGGTATTTCACATTGTCCAAAATTCCTAAGTCCATTCAACAAAGGAGCTTGTGCCCATCCAGTCATAGTCCAGGAAATCAGTCCACACACATGGGGCCTTAGCTTCCCCCCTCATCTCTGCCATCCTGGCAGTTCGTACACTGTCCCAAAAAGGAGCACGTGGCCATGGCAGTCAGAATTTCCATCTCTGCTCTGGGGAGCATGATGGCATCCACCCTTATGTCCCAAAATCGCAGACCTACCAGCAGCGTAGCTACTCCTTGCTGCTGGGCTCTCATCTTCTGGAGACTGCAGATTGCAACTCCAGCCCGATTCTCCTCATCCTCCAAAGAGGAACTGAAAACATCAGCTCCTGCTGCTGGGCTCGAGCCCCCTGCTGCCACTGCTTTCTGCTCCATGGGCCTTACAGCCCCTGCCTCAGCCTCAGCCTCAGCCTCAGCCCCAGCCTTGGCTTCAGCCCCGGCCTCAGCCCCGGTCCTGGCCTCAGCTCCTGCCCCAGCCTCATGCCGCTGCTGGCTCTCCAAAACATCCAGGGCAATCTCCAACTCACGAACCTGTGATTCCTTCTCCAGCATCTGCTCCACTTCCAGGTGAATCTCGCAAACCTGGTCAGCCTCCTCCTCCAGCGCTTCCTTCAGCTCCAGGGTCAGCATCTCTTTCTCCCACGTTTCCTCCAGCTCCTTCCGCTGCTCGGTTTGGAGGTCCTGGGCAACCTCTTCCATAGAGCTCTCGGTTTCCTCACACATGGCTGTAAAAGTCA
Source organism: Rhynchonycteris naso (assembly GCA_037038555.1). Lineage (NCBI taxonomy): Eukaryota > Metazoa > Chordata > Mammalia > Chiroptera > Emballonuridae > Rhynchonycteris > Rhynchonycteris naso. The sequence continues at coordinate 20,557,366 of CM072996.1, forward strand.
GCCAGCCTACAGTCCCCAAAAAAACAGCTATGGGAAACCATAACAGCAGCCAGTCCTCTACTCCACCACTCAAAGGTGGTGGTGGCTCCATGCCGAACTGTATCGAATCCTGCCAAAGACTACGCCAAGTGTAAAGCCTGTGGCCGAGGTCAGGATCACAGTCACCGGACCCGTGCAGGTTCGCATTGCATTCGAACAGTCGGTAATAAAACAACGGAGCCAAGAACTGGTGAGCCATCAGCTCTAATTCTAGCTTGCACCCGGCGGGCAAGCAAAAACACACTGGGCTCCAAAACCCACACATTCAGTGCTCACAAAGCTACTGACTTATCCGAGTTTCCTAGCATCAAAGCTTTCCAGCTCACCAGACTTATTCACCTCTGTTTCCCATCTCCTCCTGCACAAACTCTTAACAAACTGGCTTCTTCATCAGCACTCTGCCATCTTGGCTGCTTCTCTCCTCCACGTGGCCTTAATCTGCTCGCCTCTCTAATAATAACCTCAGGAACTCAGGAACCAAGAGAGAGAGAGATCAAGCTCCCAGACTGCCCCAGTTTATAGCCTAGAAAATCCAAACCTTTAATCCAATTATACAAACAAGGAAGCCTCTGTATAATGGGATTCCTAAGGAGAGTGCACCACCCTACATTATCCAATCAGTCAAGGCTGTGGGGAAGTGCTTACTCTTAAACTAAGCCTTAGGCTATGACGACCCGGCCTGCCCACAGCCTGTTCCAGAACACACATTAATATCAACGAACTTCCATGTGGGCAGCGCCATCTTTAACAAAGTGAGCATAATATATTTTATCTGCCCAACAGCTTCCATCTACTTACTATATGCCAGGCACTGTGCCAAGCTCTTTACCTAAGTGATTGCATCAGATCCTCACACTGATTGTACAAGATGGATTTTTTTATTTTTTTAAAACTAGGCCTAACCTATGGCAAAATGATAGCATGGGTCATTTTTATCTTGGGCTTTCTTTCTTTCTTTCTTTTTTTTTTTTACAGGGACAGAGAGAGAGAGTCAGAGAGAGGGATAGACAGGGACAAACAGACAGGAACGGAGAGAGGTGAGAAGCATCAATCATTAGTTTTTCGTTGCCATTGAGACACCATAGTTGTTCATTAATTGCTTTCTCACATGTGCCTTGACTGCGGGCCTCTGGGTAACCAGGGACCACAGGTACATAAATACTTACTGAATTTTAATGAGTGGAGCTGGAGGCAACAATCACTGCAATTCTTGGTTTTCTTACCTACAGGGACCCTTGTGTTGTGGTAGAAATGGAAAACTAAAAAGAAGGAAAGGGGTTCTGCTTCCACCCCTGCCTCCACTCCATGTAGAAAGAGAATTCTAGACCTCTATTAAGGAGACTCCCAATTTCTGGGTAGCAGCATGGTGTGCTAGACATGGAGAATTATTGTTCACATTCCCCCCTTCAAGAAAGGGCTCATGGGCCAGCAGTGAGGAGTGTGGTTAGCTGTAGCCTCTGCTGTTAACTCGAGTAGATTTGCCTTAACTCTTGAGCTGAGGTTCTGGTCTTCATGGAGTGGGCTGAGCCCATGACTAAGCAGGACTGTCCTACAATGTCCTCTCCATTTCTGCCTGACACAGGACTCTTCTATCAGGCTCCAGAGCTCCCTGCAGGGCTGACCGAGACTTTGTCTGATCTACATCTTCGTCTGGCCACTCCCCTTCCCTAATCCTGCTTCCTCTTTTTTCCTTTGACAAGGGTTGCCTCCTCAATAAGCCCTTCCCACTCTTCAGTCTTTCTCACCATCTGCCTTCCCAAAGATGCAGCTGATACAGATATTGTTAGCTTCAAGCAACCTTTCATCGGTGCAGGGAGTGGATATTTTATTATTATTATTTTTTTTTTTTTTTTTTTTTTTTTACAGGGATAGAGAGAGAGTCAGAGAGAGGGATAGACAGGGACAGACAGACAGGAACAGAGAGAGGTGAGAAGCATCAATCATTAGTTTTTCGTTGCCATTGCAACACCATAGTTGTTCATTGATTGTTTTCTCACATGTGCCTTGACCACGGGCCTTCAGCAGATCGAGCCACCCTTGCTGGAGCCAGCGACCTTGGGTCCAAGCTGGCGAGCTTTTGCTCAAGCCAGATGGGCCCACGCTCAAGCTGGCGAGCTTGGGGTCTCGAACCTGGGTCTTCCGCATCCCAGTCCGACGCTCCATCCACTGCGCCATCGCCTGGTCAGGCTTATTAATTTTTTAAAATTTATGTATTGATTTGAGAGAGAGAGAGAGAGAGAGGAACATCATTCTGTTCCTGGATGTGCCTGCCCCAACAGAGGACCGAACAGGCAACCTCTGTGTATCAGGATGACGTTCTAACCAACTGAGCTCTCCTGTGGGAGTGGGTATTTTAGAAGTGGGTTTGAATCAGTACTAGCAGGGTGTAGAATCATCCTGGATGCTGGGGAGCAGTTCATACATCCACTCTGGCTCAGGAACCAAGCAAGCTTTTATTTCTTGCTACTCTTCTTGACACTGACTACACCTTGGTGTTATACCACACGGCTTGAATGTTCCCACTGGCTTTCTCAATTAGGGATTTTGTTCAATGAATCAAGAGTGTGACTGATGATGAAGTCCATTTCCAGTCAGCAGGTCAGCTTCAGTCAGGTTGCCTGGTTATAAAATGGACAATTATCTGGTCATATATGGACTCAATAAGCCCTTTACCTACACACTGGGTCATGACTTGGGATAGTTGCATCTCAACCACCGGGCAGACTGTCACCATTCTCGCAGGCCACTTATAAAATGTCTTATATTTGATGTTGGGTGAGGCAGTCTTAATGTGGTAGGTGTCTTGGTACTTAACCTGAACCCACATACCCTTCACATCTCCACCCCACTGCCTAACATCCAAGACCTCCCCAAGCTGCACCTTCCCAGGAGCAGTTCTCTCATCCCACCAGCCCAGTTGTGCCAGACTTTAGTCTGAGGTTCTATACATACTGTCCCATTGAGCCCCGACGGCAAGCTATAGACAGGTATGATTATCCCCATTAAGAGGACACTAAGGCTCTGAGAGGTTAAATTTGTCCTCAAGGTGCAAAATGACAGAGATAGGAATGAAGTCGAGGTCTACATGACCCCAAAGCCTGTGTTCCTAAGCCCTTCCTACATGACGTCACCTTCCAGCATTTCCCCCTTTTCCCACAGTGGTCAGGACTTGGTCCCACTCAGTTGGGTTACTTCATATGCTTGTAGAATGAATTTTTTATTGAGGATATACAGCATCTTCCCACCTGCATTGAAAGTTGCTTGAAGAAAAGGATATCTTTTTTTTTTTTTTTTTAATGAGAAGAGGGGAGATAGTGAGATATAGTCCTGCATGTGCCCCCGAAAGGGATCCACCTGGATGCTTGAATGAACTGAGCTATTTTTAGCACCTAAGGCTGATGCTGGGACCAACAGAGCTAGCCTCAGCACCCAGGCCAATGCTTGAACTAATCGAGCCATTGGCTGCAAGAGGTGAAGAGGAAGAGAAGGGGGAGAGGGAAGGGGAGAGAAGCAGATGGTTGCTTCTCTTGTGTGCCCTGGTCGGAGATTGATCCTGGGACGTCTGCATACTAGGCCGATGTTCTATTCACTGAGCCAAGTAGCCATTTCTCTTAAGAGTCCATGGTATATAGTGAGATATTTGTACATAGTGATTAAATGTTTGTTCATTCATCACGGTTGATTTCATACAACAAGGAAAGAAATTAAAATATGCTCATTACTAGACACCATACTTTCAAGACCTTATTTTATGCAACTCTATTCTAATTTCCCTATTTGAATGCTTTGTGATAGGTACTATTATCTTTGGTAGAGACAGTTTCTTTGTTTCTGAGGCTAGTTTAAATGGAGTGACTCACCTATTTCTACACAACGTGAGTGGAGGAACAGGAATTGTTCACACATGCCATTTCCAAGTTCTAATCTATTCTTGTCACACATACTTGGCTTTCTGATTTCACAGTTAAATCTGGTTCCACAAGGCAGTCTTTTGTGCCATCCACTACATTTTTTTTTTGAGTGTAGGTTTTAAGTAATTTCAGGTCACTGAGTAGATCTAAAAAAGGAGATTGACAAGAAAAATATTGGCTTCACACCAATGCATACAGACATTCGTGGAGTGGGAGGAGAAAGGGCTGCCCTGTGGACTACAGATGGGACCCAGACTGAATATAAAGACAGAGGCGCTGGGGGAGTGGAGCCACCATCAGGGAGACTCACCCCAGTGACTGCAGCCGAGTCGGTGTTGTCCCTCCCAAGATGAAGCTGCTGCTGCTGCTGTGTCTGGGGCTGACCCTGGTCTGTGCCCACGAGGGAGGACACCATGAAGTTGTGACAAGCAACTTTGATGTGTCAAAGGTAGAGTCGGAGGAGCATAGGGAGTCTGACTTTGAGGGTGGCTGTGGGGATACTGAAGCAAGGTGGCCCCACGGGATAGGAAGGGGTTTTGACATGTTACAGAAAGGGGTGGTTTTTAACATTGGTCTAAGAGCAATGGTCCTATGTGGGAAGAGGACAGCACTTGAGAACCTCCATTTTCACTGGAGAAACAGTGGAAAGAGCCTCACATGTGGTGTCAATAGACCTGAGCTCTCATTCTGTCTTCACATCAGCACTCAGAGTCTGGCCCATCGGGCAGAGTTCACAGAGACTAGTGTCCATGAGGTGTCCCGTCTTCTCTTCTCACCCGGCCTTTTACCGACTTATTGCAGCTCTCAGGGGAGTGGTATACTGTCATGCTGGCCTCAGATGTGAAGGAAAGGATAGACGAAAATAGTGTCATGAGGAGTTTTGTGGAATATATCCAAGTCCAGGACAACTCTCTGACATTTAAACTTCATGTAGAGTAAGTATGGTTTTTTTTTTACTCAGAAAAGGGAAAACAGAAGCCCGAGTATGGTCTTGGACCACTAAACACACACACACACACACACACACACACACACACACACACACACCACGCATCTGCACACACATGCAGGCATACACTTACATTGTGGGCTTGAATCTAAAATCAGAATCACTCATCTGACATCGATGTGGAACTTGCCACCTTTTCTAGATTCAAAGATAAGAACTGGTGAGAGGAATTAATTTAAATGGGACTAGAGGAGGTAAGAGATTGAGGGGTGTCAGAGTCATGAGTAGTGTGGCAATATAACACAGGTTAAGAGAATAAGATTAGAAATCAATAGCCTCTCTATCTCTTAAAACCACCTTTTACTAATTATATGATCATGAGAATTTATTTCTTTTGACCCCACTCTTCCCTTGGGTAAAAGAAGATGGTAATGATTCTCCTTCATGGCTTTTGTTTCTGTAAGGGCAAAGTGAGGCAGTGTTTTCACCTGAGAGGCCAGCATGTCTGAGCACTCAGCTAATTGTCCGGTCATGTAACTGTGGTAACAGTAAGAGTGTGAAGTGCTGAGAGAGTAACAGTGGTATCAGTAGTTGACTCATTGCTAAAATAGAAAATAAAACAAAATAAGGTAAATAAGAGCTCTTCCAGATTTGTACCAAAAAATGTTTAACAATTAATTGGAACCAGACACTCAGGTTACAGGTGGAATGGGAGGGAGCCAGCCCCATCCATATCTCTTGGACATCTGCTCGTTCTGTTTTACAGGATTGAAGGAGAATGTATTGAATATACAATGTCTTGTCAAGAAACAGGAAAGAATGGGGTATGTAATGCTTTCTGTAAGTATACAAAAAAAATCTTTGTAAATTTTACTTCATCTGTAGGAGGTTTACTACACGCCGGTGTTCTTAGGATCTTATCAGTTCCTCACCAGTGCTTATTTAGATAATAAAAGTGAGGCCATGTAGTAGCCAATATACTCAACTTGGGAGAGCCTTGTGTATAAAAGCCAAAACTGGCACATAATACCGTCAGAATAAGATGGCTATTTGGACATGTGTACCACCTGAAAACAAAAGAATATGGGCAAAAAAACAAAAACAAAACACGAATTGTCAGGATAGCTGCTCATTCGCTGCTCACTTCCTGATGAATTCTGGTGGCCACTGCCACGACACATTGTTCAGATAGAGTGCTGGGTATATAATGGCATTGGGGCTTATGGACAGGACAGAGACACAGAGATGGCAGAGATGGCCGAAGGTGGTGGGTGAGCCTCACAGAGGATGATAGAGGTGAGGTGGCTCTGTGGCTGAATTTTTCTACCATCAGTGGGCAATAACCAGGAGCAGAATTGCAACCAGTAGTCAATCTTACCCTTAGAAGTCACCTATGAGGCCCAGGAAGTTGCCGATGGAGGCCTTGGATATCACTCTTTATCTTGTCCAGGAGATGCACTTGAATCTGTTCTGTGAAAGAGGCTAGGTAAAGAGTTTCACTTGCTTCCCATGGACCAAAGAAGTTCTGAGTTGTGTTCCATTTCCTCCACAGATGCTGGATTTGCTACAATTACCCTAATTGAAGCAGTCTATCATGACTATTTTATTTTTCATCTCATTAATTTCACAAATGACGGAACATTCCAAATGATGGCACTCTATGGTAGAGTATATTTATTCTGAAGTTCATCATAGGGTGGGTAGACGGGACAGAAAAGAGACCTGAAAACAAAGTATCCTCCCATTCTTACTCTGGAACATCTGTTCTCTTCTGAAGAGAGGTGCTCACCTTGGGGAACCCCTCAGTCTCAGTGATGGGAAGATGAATCTCTTTATGCCCCAAGTATATCCCCCAAACATCAAATTCAAGACCGGTTATAGCCCATCCCTAACTTCTGCCTAAGCACCAATCACTGCCACACATTTTCCATCCACCTGTCCCCATCCCACCAAGAACCTCAATGACTGATATGCAAGACACAGTGGTTACTGTCACTGTTTCCGCAGCCCGAACACCAGATGTGAGTCCAGATCTCAAGAAAAGGTTTGAAGAACTTTGCCAACAACATGGAATTCCTAAGGACAACATACTGGATATGACCAATGTCGGTAAGTTTAGCTCTCTCTGCTTTACTCTTCCTAAATTCCCATGAAGAAATTTAAGAGAAGAAACACCTCCAATCAGTCCCCCCTCCCCTAACCTGGAAAATCCTTTGGTTTCCTGCTGGAGAGTAAATGGTTGGAGAGTGACTGTGCTCTGTCCTGCCTCTGCAGATCGCTGCTTCCACCTCCGAGGGAGCTATGAGACCCAGTCCTCCAGGTGGGTGATGTCTGATGGAGAGGGGGTGGCCCAGGGATCACTGCCTTCAAAATCATTAGGGGTTTATGTACAAAGATTACAATAAAAATCATTTGGTAAGCAATTATTCAGGATGAGCCTGAAACTTGGAGATAGGTGTCCTGGGTTAGAGACTCACTCCTTTTGTGGGCTTTATAGCAAGCGACTTAAGCAATTAAAAGGAAAATGATATTTTACAGAATCATTGTGTAGATACCCTGCTGGTGAAAAAGCCGCAGGGATTGATAATGTCCTCAATGTGGTTAAGACTTAAACTTGAAATAGGAAAAGAGTTCTAGGGTGTGAGTAAGAAATTCAAATACATACTAGTGCTTTGTCCATCTTCCAAGCCCCAAAGCTGTGGTCTCACCCTCCAATCTGTTGCCATAATGTCTTCCCTTTATCTCTGCACATCCTGAACTTCTCATCTGGAAACAGACTGGCACATCTTCCAGTTGTCCTCCACCAGGAGAATCGGTTCTGAATCTGCTTCCTACTTCAGATTTACTGTGGGGCTCTTTTCAGATGACATATTAGGAATTCTTAGCAACTATGGCTTTATGCAGTCAGCATTTAACGAAAGATAGCTATGGTTATTGCCGTTCTTCCTCAAGTTATCAAAATATCCTCAAAACTTTTAATGTGTACGATGCCAGACACCAGCCTCTGTTCCTTCATTGATTCCTCTCTCTTTTCATAGACTGAGTTTAGGGAAGGGTACTATGGGATCAGTCAGAGGAAAGAGAAACCATTGACTCAATGTGCTCCTTCTTCGTATTCTGCTTAGTAACAAGTTAGAGGGCAGGTTGATGTTCATTTCTTCACCTTTTCTATGTATAATAGAAATTCTCTTTGTCTCAGTGGAACCCATGAAATAATTAATGAGTGTCTTTGTTCTCTCTGTCATCTTCTTATTTAGTGCTGAGTGAATGCTTCCTCACCTGGGAGCCAGAATCTTCATTCCACGGTCCCCATGTCATTTTGTGACAAGGTGTGTGAATTGGTTTCCATCACTATCATCTATGAAGGCTTTATCCTGGCATCTTCAGGATTTTCCCTAATCATTGGGAAAAACTCATCAACTTGCCAAGAATCAAAGGTTTTCTTCAAATTTCCAACTCTCTTTGCCAGACCCAGGAGAAGTCTATCATAAATAAGACCTTCCTCTACCTGTCAATAAATGATTAGTCTTGCACTCATGTGATCATCTCTGTGTATGTGAGCGACAAGGGGCTGACACAGCGAATGCGGGACTTCCTTGGCCCTGTTTCTACATGGTCCTCTTGCTTCTCTTGAGTCTTCCCTCAGTATCAGGATTTGCCTATTTCTTAATGACCCAATAAAGCAAGCCAACTGTGAGACTTGCCCACAATATGCCGCATTTTAGGATTCCCTTTCTTGAGGAGGTACTGAGAGTTAGATGCTGCTGAGCCTGCGACCAGCTTGCCATGTTTAAGACCTGCCCCCACCCCAGCTCTCTACCTTACCCAATCCATGACATAGTTGGCATCCCTTCATGCTCTCGGAAAACCTTCTTCAACCACCACTTTTATCTACTGTGAGACTTAAAAAAAATAATTTAGTGGTATGACATTGGCTCACAAAACCATACAGGTTTCAAGTGTACAGCACAACAAACCACCATCTTCCCACCACATCATGTACCCTCTGCCTGCCTCCACCTATGTCACACCCCCCTTTCCCACTGGTCATCAACACACTGTTGTCTGTGTCTCTGTGTTATGTATAAATATTTTTGGGCTAATTCCTTCACCTTCTACTATCCAGTTCCCTAACACCCCTCCCTTTAAACAGCTGTCAGTCTGTTCCATGTGTCCATGCCTCTGTTTCTATTTTGTCCATCAGTTTATTTTGTTTATTAAATTCCACATATAAGTGAAATCATATGATACTTGTCTTCCTCTGATTGGTTTATTTCACTATGCATAATAATCTCCAGGTCCATCCATGCTGTCAGAAAAGGTAAGATTTCGTTCTTATTTACAGTTGGGTGGTAGTCCATTGTGTAGATGTACTATGGCTTTTTGTTTCTTGCCACCTACTGATGGGCACTTGGGCTGTTTCCCATTGCATAACACTGCAATGAATAGAGGGATGCACGTATGCTTTTGAATTAGTGCTTTCACTGTGAGCACGTTCAGTGAGAGGCCACGAAATTGGAGCACTAGCGGTTCTTAGCGACCTGTACTGGGTGTTATCAGGAGGCATCGAGGAGGCTGAAGATTCTTTACCTCTTATTTTGGGATCCTATGGACTTTGGGAAAAGGGAAGTTAAAGTTCATTTTCTACTTGTAATTCTTTCCTTGCATCAGATAATAAAAACAGCGTCAAAGTTGCACTTGGGTGCAGGAACAGAATAACATGGGGGTCGGGAGAGTCATACACAAAGAATGACTCAGTCATCGTCAACATAAGGTTAATGACAGAAGGCTTTCTATGGAGCTTAAAGCCTCTTACTCCTCCTCTTGCTCTGCCTCCATGTCAGAAGAATAAGTTAACTTTCGGCTTTCTCCTGACTTATGCACTCGGCCTGGTTTGCTGACAAGTGGCAAATAGCATGTAGAAATCAAACCAGTCATGCTGGGACCTGTCATTTTTAAATGTTGTCATTTAAGGGACAGACAAGCTTATGCCCAGAGCATGGCCTAACAAGTCCTTGGGAATGTTTAGAGCATTACAAGCAATAACAGTCAATGCACAGAGGACCACTTGGATAATGGGAGGTGACTGACTGGGTGGTGTCACATGTCAGAAAACTACAGCCCAGGGGAGGCACAGAGAGACTCTCAGCTGCTCCTGGGTCAGGGTGTCAGCTTGAAATCCCTCTGAAACCTACCCCTCAATCCAAACATTTTCAGCAAATGAGGCATGATATGTTAAGAACACTCAAAAGCAAGGAGTAAAGACATCAGCTAATCAGAAACAGAGCAGAGAAGTCATTTTCAAAAGAAAAGCAGTCCTGTCCCTTGGGTTCTGAGGACAGATCTGGGTCACCCATGCAGGGTGGGTCATAACCCTCAGGCAGGGAGGCTGACTGAAGATGCAAAGCTCTGAGAAGCAGGGGCTGAGCCAGAGTGACTTGGAGATGGCTCCTGTGTTCCCCTGGCATCACAGAGAGAAGATGTCTGCCTCTGGCCTCCAAGGAGGCACCACTACCCATTTGAGAATGAAACCCATGCAGTCCCTGCCCTCCTGGAACTGCCTGACCCCCATGGCTAGGTTCATTGTTACCATAGCCAGCCTGAGGGGCACAGGTAAGCCCGGTTGTGCTGTGGGATATAAATTATCTCATAAAACAACATCTGACAACATCATTCTGAGATATTTAAAACCAGATTATTATGCAATCCAAAAATGTGTCTCTCTTATGGCTAAAATGAATGGCTGCTGCTTCTTTATCAGGTACAGCTTTATAGTCGTGCCCATCTCCACTCCCTATAGGTAAGATTCATGGACATATTCAATCATAGACTTGCCTCTGATTGCTTATAACATCCAACCTGGAGCTTCCTTAGATCGTCCCCAAGTCTTGTAGTAATTTCTTCTTAGCACCCTGTGAATGAGACACCATGTTTCTCATGTTGAGTATATTTCTTAGCTGCAATAATTAACCCAGTCTTTTCAACTACAAGTATAATTCTGGTGGTCTTTGTTTGAAGAGTATTAATATTTTTAGAACTGGAACCCATGCCCATTACTTGCCAATGAACCCTAGAAGTCTGGAATGTACCAACCTTAACTCCAAATGCAGGGCCTGTTTCAATATTTGCTTCCTGTAGGGACAAGGACACAGGATGCCTCCGAGGATTTTTGGCTGAGCGGTGGCGAGGATAGATTTGCCTTTCCTCCACTCAGGTGGAGGAACTGACTTACTGAGAAAGATAAATATCTATGTCTGGGTATTTCAGTAGTTTCTCTAGCTAGGCTGCTAAAAAAATTATTATAATAATGTGTGTGGTGATTTTGTGTGTGCGTGTGTGTGTGTGTGTGTGTGTGTGTGTGTGTGTGTGTGTGTGTGTGAGATAGAGAGAGACCCAACCATAATCTAGTAAGGTTTAATAAAGTTAGAATTAATTTCACTCTCCTATGATCAATCTGAAATGAGTGTTCCAGGTTGGCTGGCAATTCTACTCCACAGAGTCATTCAGAAACCTAGTACTTTCTGTCTTGTTTCTCCTCCCACCCTAGGGTATTGTTCTCCTGAGTGCTCTCAAAGCTGAGTTGTGGCCCCGGCTGAGTAGAGCATCGTCCTGATACACCAAGCTTTTGGATTTGTTCCCCTGTAAGGCACATACAAGAGTCAACCGACAAGTGCAGAAATAAGTGTAACAACAAATCAACATTTCTCTCTCTCTCTCTCTGTCACTGTCTCTCTGCTTTTCTCTCTTGAGAATGATAAATAAAATTTAAAAAATATATTAAAATCTGAGTTACAAGACATAAGGGATCTAGGAATGTGGTGGAATCATGATCTTATGGTCACTGTTCTCTTTGGCCCTGGTTCTGGTAGGGTATCTATCACTTGTCCATTTTCCCCCATGGGCATAGACACAGCTTGTGCAGGTTCAGAGAAATCATTTTGAAGATTTTGAGAGTTACATGCTTTTGCTATTGACCGGACCTAAATGTCTTTTGGCAGTGCAAATTCCTCATAAACTTAGATTTCTGATGTACTTGTCTCTTGAATTCTCTGTGTGCAGACAGCCAGGCACGAAAACTTTTACTACACATAGAGTTAGGCCAGGAAACAGATTTCTTTTCTGTGTGTGACAAAGACAGACAGAGAGAAGAACAGACAAACAGGAAGGGAGAGAGATGAGAAGTATCAATTCTTCTATCAATTCTTCTATCAATTCTTTGTTGCAGATCCTTAGTTGTTCATTGATTGCTTTCTCTAATGTGCCTTGACCAGGGGGCTACAGCAGAGTGAGTGACCCCTTGCTTGAGCCAGCGACCTTGTGCTCAAGCTGGTGAGCCTTGCTCAAACTAGATGAGCCTGTACTCAAGCTGACGACCTCGGGGTTTTGAGCCTGGGTCCTCAGCAAGCCCAGTCAGATGCTCTATCCACTATGCCACTGCCTGGTCAGTTAGGAAATGAATTTTTAAAATTGAACTTTATACCTTACCTATATCATCTCTTTTTCTTTTTTTAGTTATTTTTTATTTTTAGAGAGAGAGAGAGGAAGGGAGAGAGATGAGAAGCATCAACTCATATTTGCATCACTTCAGGTGTTCATTGATTGCTTCTTATATGTGACTGACCAGGGGGGCCCAAGCCGAGCCAGTGACCCCTTGCTAAAGACAGCAACCTTGGGCTAAAGCCAGCAACCTTGGGATCACGTCCATGAGCCTAGCTCAAGCCAGCAACCCTGTACTCAAGAAGGCAACCTTGGGGTTTCAAACCTGGACCTCAGTGTCCCAGGTTGATGCTCAACGCACTGCGCCACAACCAGTCAAGCCCCATCTCCTTTTCTTAACTGGGGTCACTGAAAACAATCGGTTGTGGTGGGGGTGGACCCTTAATCCCTTCTTCCCCAGCATCATGCTACCTTCCATGGCAGCAGCGTTATCTCCTAGGAGACCAGATTTCACTTCCCAGCCACTACTTATAGCCGCTTTGCTGTAGGGTAAAGGAATTGTGACCCTCACTCAGCTTGGAGTGTGGCTTCAGCAGAGGGGCGTCACTTAGCAAAGTCGTGCTACCTTCTTTCTCTACTTGCAGCCTGACTGGCTGTACCCAAGTACCACCCTCTCATATGTTTGCTGAATGCTGCAAGCAGTCCCGGACACAATACCAATATTCCAACACCCTGAACCTTTATTCTGCTTCTCCTAGCTCTACATTTGTGTCTGCACGTGGCCTTTCTTCAGGCACTGCAGACAAGCGTTTGACCAAATGTTTTCCCAGCATGCACTGAGACTTACCAGCACTCCAGGCTGTGACAGCTGAATCCGTGATGCCCAACACCGCCTTCCCCTAGTACATCGGCCACGATCAGAGGTCCCCAAACTACGGCCCGTGGGCCAAATTGCAGCCACCTGAGATCATTTATCCGGCCCCCGCTGTACTTCTGGAAGGGGCACCTCTTTCATTGGTGGTCAGTGTATGGAGTACTGTATGTGGTGGCCCTCCAATGGTCTGAGGGACAGTGAACTGGCCCTCTGTGTAAAAAGCTTGGGGACCCCTGGGCCACGTATTTTATGTTTCTTCAGTGGCCTCAGCTAGTAAGTCCCCACCATATCCCTTGCTCATTTAAACAAGGCTTGGAAAATAAACACCATGTTATAGTCAGACATTGCACTTGTACATGAAGATCTAGGTCCATTAATGGGCCTCTAAAATGTGGAGCAATCCATGCCTTATAACGATCAAAGCTGCCCTGGTTGGGTTGCTCTGTTGATTAGAGCATCATCCCCATAGGACAAGATTACTGATTTGATCTCTGGTCAGGGCACAGGCCAGGATCAACCAATGAATGCATAAACAAGTGGAACAACAAACTGATCTATCTCTCTCAAATCATAAAAAAATTAAAACGAAAAGATCAAAGCTTGCAGATCTTAGTTTCCCTAAATATTAAGAATACAAAGCTCAATTTAATTTGGGGGCAAATGACCCTATATTCTGTACAGACACCCTGTGAACGTAACAGTGTCCTTGCTGTTGAATTTTCAAATCTATGTTTTAATTTTCTAGCATATTTAATAAAATCACAAATCACAGGAAAGTTGTGGTGGAATCAGTGGGAGCTGTGCTACTGCTTCTTGGTCACCTTGCTCAGGGACTGAAGTGTTGACTCACAGCCAAGTCCCACTGGGGATTTTTCCATCATGACATTTACAAGCTATGCTGTTATTTTATTTGTTCCGTATCTCCTCACTGGGCTAACTGGCTTTGGTTGTGCTCATTGACATTGTCACATTCGAACTTTAAAAATATTGTTTTCTCCTGGGTACGTAACATTTGGTCTTAAAGCCATACACAGCAATTGCTTGTCCTTGGGAAGGACACCCTCTACTTACCCTACTGACCTTAATGTCCCTCCCAATATAAATGGGTGCATTTAAAAAAAATAGAGAGCGTGAAGACTCTTTGGCCATCCCCATGTTACCTGATTGCGCTATGTCAATGTCACTGATAGACTGAGTTCCTAAGAGTTCATTTTCTCCAATGAGTTAAAAGAAATGTGCTAGATCTATAGTAGCAAGATTACAGCTCAAACAACAATTGTTGAAGGATAGATATGTGTAGTGTGATGCCACTCATATGAATTGTGTATAGCACCCAGAACAATGCGACATGTTATCTCTGGACCCCTGTCTGTGTGATGATGCTGTGCTTCTCCAGAGGAGCACACAGTCACCTGCGGGTCTGGGGGACCTGCGGGCTCTGATGCAGCAGGTCTGGGTGGGACCTGCGATTCTCCTCTCTAATAAGCTCCTGGCTATGCCAAGGCTGTGCTACCCTGGGAGAGGGTGACACAGGGAAAGGGACACTGTCCTTCTCACCTTCTTCAGTGCATCAGTGTCTTGGATTATTCTGTTTCACTTGCATGCTGGAACCTGTCTGTTGTACTTCTGGACTCCCAGAAAGGGGTTCTCACCCATGAGTAGTTGCTAACATAGGTGTTTCAATGCATACATGACGGCTGTCACCTCCTATTCCACTGCCTTGCTCACGTCAACCCAGATCAGTGATCATTTCATCTAAAAGACTCACAGGGAGAAAGACATTAAATTTTTAAATCTATATTCTAATTTTCTAGAATATCTAGTAAATCAGGATTTAAGTGAGAGTTATGGTAGAAACAGTTACTATTTCTTAGGGCACTTTGCTCAAGGATTGGAGGGTCAAGCTCACAGCCACGTCTCATTAGAGATTTCCTACCGTGGCTTTTAAATGCTATGGTTTTGTTATTATTATTATTATTATCATTAGTTTCATATCACCCTGCTATCATCTCATTGCCCATCAACTCATTCTTAGGGTCTGAACACAAACGAAGTTGGTTAAAAAAGGAAATAAGCGTGTTGCAAAGCATAACCACAGAATAATATCACCAATGCAGCTAGTGTGAGTTGGGACTAAAACTTCCTTCTAAGAGTTAATTCTGCCATGTGTCAGAAACACAGTGAGGAGCCTCTGTTCTTGGCATTGAGCCGAACCAGAGAAATGGGTCCCGTATTAGTTTCCTGTTTGTGCTGGAACAAACCACCAACTTAGTGGCTGAAACAGCACAGGCCTGAATATTACAGTTTGGAGGTCAGAAGTCTGACAGGTGGATCACTGGACCAAAACCAAATGAGCACGGTGTCTGTCAATTTATTCCGATCATCTTCCATGTCCTTTCTTAGAGTTTAAAGTTCTCTTTTTGGTAGTCTTCTCGTGTATTTGGTGGTTACTTCCTATATAATTTCACAAGTTTTAAAAAATTTTATTTATTAATTTTAGAGAGAAGAAGGGAGAGAGAGAGAGACAGAAACATCAATCTGTTCCTGTATGTGCCCTGACTGGGATCAAACTGGCAACCTTTGTGTATCGGGACAATGTTTTAACCAACCGAGCCATCCGGCCAGGGCTTCCCAGTTTTTTGTTTTGTTTTATAGTATAAAATTATAATATTTAGAATTGCCAGCATCATAGTCAGGAGCCAGTCAAACATATGCCTTCTTCATTCCATCAGGTCTGATCAGGTGTTGACCTTGACCACGTCAATGTCACTGAGCTTCTTCACAGCCTGTTTGATCTGGTACTTGTTGGCCTCAATATCCACACTGAACACAGTATATCTCTGTCTTCTGTTTTCTTCATGGCTCACTTGGTGGTAGTCAGGGGGAACTTGGTGATGGCGTAGCAGTCAAGCTTGCTTCCCCTGGGGAGCGCTTCCTGGGATATTTAGGCTGCCTTTGGAGCTGCAGTGTCTTCAACCATAGATGGTGGGTGATATGTGGATCTTCGTTATTTTTCTGTGGTTGTGGATGCCTTTCAGCACTGCTTTCTTTGCCTTCAATGCCTTTCCATTGGCTTTGGTTTTGGGAGGTGCAAGGATGTCCTTCTTTGCTTTGTGCACCATCTTCATGAAAAGGCGGTTTTATGTGTTCATTTTTTATTGATTTATATTTTATTTATTCATTTCAGAGAGGAGGGAGAGAGAGAGAGAGAGTAGGGAGGAGCAGGAAGCATCAACTCCCATATGTGCCTTAACCAGGCAAGCCCAGGGTTTGAAACCGGCGACCTCAGCATTCCAGGTCGATGCTTTATCCACTGTGCCACCACAGGTCAGTCTTATTGATTTTTAGAGAGAGAGGGAGGGAGGGAGAGAGAGAGAGAGAGACATTGATTTGTTGTTCAACTTATTTATGCCTTCATTGGTTGATTCTTGTATGTGCCCTGACCAGGGATGGAACCCACCACCTTGGTGTATTAGGATGATGATCTAACCAACTGAGCTACCTGGCTGGATATATTTGTTTTCTTAACTATTAGTTATTATCATGATCTTTCTCTGACATAGGGAAATGTTACTAATTTTTATAACTTGTATCTTTAACAACTTTGAGGAAGTTTTTAATAATTATAATGAAATTAGTTTCAATACTTGTAGATTCTGTTTGTTTTGTGGGTATGTGGTCATGTTATTGCAAATAATGTCAAAGTAGCTCTTCCAGTACTTCGGCTTATTTCTCTTTTCTTTCTCCTCTTCCTGTAATTATAGCCAGAACATCCTGGAATACTAATATATTGAAACCACATTTTCTAGCCTGACTGGTGGTGGCACAGTGAACGGATCTTCAATGTGGAAAGCCAAGGTCAACAGCTCAATCATGGGAAAACTGGCTTCAGTATTAGGTCGGTAGGTAGTTCAATCTCCGGTCAAGGTACATATGAGAAGCAGTCAATGGATACTCAACTTAAATGGAGCAATGAGTTGATGCTTCTCTTTCTCCCTTCCTCTCTCTTTTTCACACAAGATAAAACAAAAACAAACAAACAAAAAAGAACACGTTTGCTATACTGGAAGTAGGTGTGGAACTGTGGTCCTTAGGCCAAATCCACCCATTGCCTATTTTTCTATTGCCTCTGAGCCACGCAATGCAATATTAGGACCAGTATTTACAACCAATGATTACAACGAATGAAGCAAATTTCCAAAAATTTTTATTCTAAGAAAGAATTCATTCCTCTCACAAATAGATCTATATTTCCAAAAAAAGTTATACTCAATATTAAAGTTTGAATTTCTTAAAAAATCTGGAAATGGGTTTTCTCTATTATTCTATTAGACCCTATGGAGTATCTTTGATGATGCGTCCTGGCCTGGAAGACCTAAACTGTTTCCTATCCGGCCCCTTGGAGAAGGAGTTTGCTGCCCCTTCTCTGTGCACGGCCTTCCCCCGACTGCTGTTTACTATCGTCATTTGTGCTGCATTTCCCTCAAAGACACAAGTTTGTCCAATTGAACCCCTCAGAGTGCCCTCAGTAAAGTGGACATTAAATTACCCAATTGTGGGATTAAGGAGAAAATTTCAAATTTTCTTACTGCTCCCCTTGGTGACCCAAAGCTGAATGGTGGGAATGTAGGTAAATGTCAAGTAAACTTCCAGAGTAAATGTCAAACCAGGACACTCTGAGGTCATCTGGGTTTCAAAGCACAATGAAGACTCCCGATGTCCCAACCCTGCTCAGGGGACTGTGGCACCTGAGTCTCTGGCCCCAGGACAGACTTTAGTTGAGACTGTCTGTTCCTGGAAGCAGACTGATCAAAATACCAGCGGTTGTTCTTTAGTGTTAGTTTTTCAGATTCACTGTTCTGTTGCTGAAAGAACCTTCATGGTGCTTTCTGTTTGGTTACTATTAATAAATAGACCACAGCTGGCTGACTCCTCAGTGAAGAAAGACAGAGGACTGGGTGCCAGCTTGCTGAGGAGAGCCTGGCCCGGAAGAGAGACCTGGTCAACAGCACTGACAGCGATGAGCCAGCCCCGCGAGTCCCACACCCGCCCTCACTTCCCTTGTTTCTGTTACATTGAATCTTTATGCACACGGCTTCCCTCGGACACCCTGCCCACTCCTATGTCTGAACCCTTTGTGTGAAATACTCGACCCCAGATACCTGCATGACCCAGCTTCTCACATTCTGGTCCCCGTGTGTCACCTCACACAGAGGACTCCTCTGAGTCCCAAGCGTTAAGTAGGGCTCTTCCCCACATCCCTGACTGCCCTCCCATTTTATTACTTTACTGCCTGCACCCACTTGCCAGAAGGGAAGTGCTATGAAGTCACGGAGATGATTTGGTCACTCTCGTGGCCAAGACCTGAAACAGGGCTCCCCCCATACGGGCTCTCCATCTTGATGGCTTAACCAGTGGGCTCCCTGGACCTGCTCAGAAAAGCTTTGTGACTCACTTTGACCAGTGACAAGTTATTAGAAGGTCCCCATGTCGCGTGCACCAGGATTTTTCAAAGCTTCCCAGGTGATTCCAAAGTGCAGCCAAAGTTAAAAAACATTAATGTAAGGGGGGAAGGAGTTGGTTTTGCCACAAGTGTAAAGCCAAATGAAAGAACTGGAGCCACGGAGAGGGGCTGTCTGGAGCTGACCCAGACAAAGCTCTGCAGATGCAGCAGAGAGGTGATGATCACAGATTGTCCTGGATACTCAGAGGGGCTGCGGAGAAGGCTTAGGCCCCCTCACAGTTGACCTGTCTACTGCCCCTGGTTCAAGCTTGTCTCCCAGCAGTTGGGTCGCAACTGGAGCCTGAAACTGTGCTCTTTGGGCGTCCGCAGGAGGCCTGGCGCCTCCTGATGACAGAACGCACACATAGCAACGGCCTCCTCTCAGACGCTGTAAGAAACAGCCCCATGATCTGAGGCCTGGACTAACTTGGGCACTAAGAGACCAAGGTTCATGTTGGGAGGCCTCTTTCAGAGAGCCTGGGACTCACGCTGCTTCCAGTGGTGGAATTCAAATAATTTAACAACCACTTCTCTGCCCTAACACTGTATTAAGTATAAAAACTGATACACCAAAAGGTAGTTTATTATTTTATAAATTTAATACTTAAATAAGAACACTAAAAGAGGTATACAAAACCAGACTATGCTATAAGAAAGAGTTTTAAAGTATTAGTGAAAAAATATTACATAATACCTGACAAAAACCCCATTAAAACTGTTATTTAAGATACTTCCGTATTGCTTCTTGATTGGCATCCTCACTTGCAATTTTTTTTTTCACCTATGAACAGATGAACATTACTACGGGTGCTTAGAATATGCTGTTGCACAGATGAATGTTAAAAAAGAGTAAGGAATGTAAATTTGTGGTTTCCACATTGGGCACCTGCCCAGGCACCCACCTTACAAATAATCCTGATTACAAGTGCCATTTTAACAACTGGTTCACCGAACTAAACAAAAAATTAGGTATTAGTTCTGCTGAACCAGTGCAAACTTCCCCAGATTCTCCTTGTGCAGCCAGAGACCTAGGTCGGCAAGGAAACGGCAGCCCCAGGAGACTATGGGAAATGGAAGTGGCCTCTGTAAGGGATGCTTTTGAACCTGGTGTCCCAGGACACCCACTGGAGTTGGAGAGCTTAGAGTTAGGGCCTGCAGGTCTCTGTGTTGGCAGAACCTGCAGTCTGAACTGGTTTCTTTGAGGGAGGCTCGCAGTGTGTCTGGGAACCACAATCCTTTGCTCAACAGAACTCAGGGCCCATCCAGATCCATCCAGAATCTGGACCTTACAGCCAGGGCCTGGTGGTCATCCAGAGTTCAGCTAGATGTGAGTGGATCCCCCCCACCCCCACTCCAGTGCCTTTAGGAATTTAGGAAGCAGCATTTCCTATAATAGCCCCGGCCTCATCCCAGCCTGTGGGTCAGTGCAGGGCTGGGAAAGTCATTAGTTCTGTCTTCCAAATACAGACATTTCCCTGATTAACATCAGAAATGAAGAATCATGCTCATAAAGATCATGGGTCCTTGTGCAAATGCTTACCACAAAGTTGTTGCCTACTGTTAATAACAGCTTCATTGAGGTATAATCAACAATCCACTGCACAGACTGAAAGTATAAAATTTGTTAAGTTTTTACAAGGATATCCCATGAAACCATCAGCACAGTCAGGATAGTGAGTTTCCCTATCGTCCTCTGTAGTTTCCTCTGTGTCTTTGGGATCCCTCTGTCCCACTGCGCCACCCAGTGCCACACTGATTTACATTTTGTGTCTACAGTTTGCATTTTTAAGAGATTTATAGAAAGCCTTGACAAGTTTGCTCAGTCGGTTAGACTATCGTTCCAAATCACTGAAGTTAAGGGTTCGATCTTCAGTCAGGGCCCATATGAGAAGCAATCAATGAATGCACAACTAAGTGGAACAACAAATGAATGCTAGTCTCTTGCTCTGTCTCTTCGTGTCTCTCTGAAGTCAGTCAATATAAATGCAGTCATCAGTACGTACTTTGTCTTGTTGTTCTATTTTCATTCAGCATTATCTTGAGATTCATTCATGTTTTGTTTATTAATTGTCTGTTCCCTTTTATTGTTGGATTGTGTTCCTGGTATGGTCATGCCACCAATTATTTATGTACCCATTTCTTATGATGGACATTTTGCCTGGTCCTACTTCTTGGCTATTACAAATAAAGTTCTTATGAATTTCATGTACAAGTCTCTATATGGACCTGTGTTTGCATGCCTCCTCAGTTGTACTGAGGAGTGAAATGGCTGAGTCATACAACAGGTCGATGTTTAATTTTTTAAAGAAGGTGACAAACTTTTCTAGAGTGACCATATTATTTTACATCAGCAGTGTATGAGAATTCCATTTTTTCTACTTCCTCAGAAATGTTTGGCAGCTAATATAGGAAAAATTATAATGTGGTATACAAAACCTGACAAACTTCCTAAAAGTGTCTTTTCTGTTTGTTTGTTTTTTGTTTTTTAGTAGGAGAGAGAGAGAGCCGGCCAGCTGGCCAGCCAGGAAGGGAGAAAGATGAGAAGCATCAACTCATAGTTGTGGAACCTTAGTTGTTCATTGACTGCTTTCTCATATGTGCCTTGAAAAGGGGGCTCCAGCTGAGCCAGTGACCCCTTGCTCAAGCCAATGACCTTTGGGCTCAAGCCAGCAAACTTGAGGTCATGTCTATGATCCCATGCTCAAGCCGGCAACCCCATGGTCAAGCTGGTGAGCCCATGTTCAAGCCAGTGATTTCAAAGTTTAGAACCCAGAGTCATCATGTCCCAGGTTGATGCTCTATCCACTGGACCACCTCCTGGTCAGGTGAAGAGGATAATGTTTACTAATCAACTGACCTTATTTTATTATTTTAAAATATTTTTATTTATTGATTTTAGAGAGAGAAGAATGAGAGAGAAAGAGAGCAAAAGAGAGATAGAAAGGGGGAGGAGAAGGAAGCATCAACTCATGGTTTCTTTTCATATGTGCCTTGACTGGGCAAGCCCAGGGTTTTGAACTGTTAATCTCAGCATTCCAGGTCAATGCCCACCCACTGCACTACCACAGGCCAGGCCCCAGAAGTTTCTTAAAATTTAAGTAAAACACATTAAGTGTTCATATAAAAACAGTAAACTGAAATGTTTGGGCATCAAAAGCTTCACACATTGCTTCTTCAGCACCAGAATCGAACATAGTTGCTTTGTGTGCAATTAGCCTGTGATGCTTTTCTTAGAATTCCAGAGACGCACAGCACTTTTGCTGATGATTCTGAAGTTCTACCAGTTGTAGTTGAATGTAATGCCAGTTTTTCACACTGGCTGTAAAAAATGTTGCATTACATTATTATTATTATTATTATTTTGCAAGAGAGAGAGAGAGAAGTGTGAGAAAGAGACAAATTTGTAGTTGTAGTACGTTATTGTACATTGATTAATTCTCTTATGTGCCTTGACCAGGGGACTCCAGCCAAGCCAGTGACTCCTTGCTCAAGCCAGTGACTGTGGGCTCAAGCCAGTGACCATGGGCTCATGTCAATGATCCCATGCTCAAGCTGGAGACCCCATGTTCAAGCTAGATGAGACCACGCTCAAGTCATTGACCTTGGGGTTTCCAACCTCAGCATCCCAGGTCAATACTCTCTCCATTGCACCACCACCGGCCAGGCTGTTCCATTACTTTTGGTTGGGGCTGGAGAAGAGAGAAACAGAAACATTGAGCTGCTCCTGTATGTGCCCTGACCCAGGTATCAAACCAGCAACCTTTGTACTCCGGGATGACACTCCAACCAACCAAGCTATCTGGCCAGGGATTAACTTTGACTTTGAGAGAGACGGAGAGAGTAAGGTAGAGAGAGGGGTGGGGGAAGGGAAGCATTTGTTGTTCCACTCAGTTGTGCATTCTTTGGTTGCTTCCTGTATGCCCTGAACTGGGATTACACGGGCAACCTTGTTGTTTTGGGATGACATTCTTAACTGACAGAGCAAACCGGGCAGAGCTTGCATTACGTTTCTCAATGTGAACATCAGTTTTCCTCAAAGAACTGCGAAAACACCTAATAAGAGATACAAATACTCCATGAGGATTTGGGTATTAAAAACTGTAGACTGGGGAAATATTCTGTGGCTTATGCCTTCATTTCTGGTTTTCTCTTGGGGCTCACGGCGGGATAGCCCAGGAGCAGAGAGGTACATTGTAGCGCTGTGATTTGGGTGCACAGTTAGGAGCCCCATGGGATGAGATTGAGGCAGTGTGGCAGCTGCGGTAGTTGACTCTCTCCTCAGCGTCACAGGCCAGATTGTTTTGCAAACCTGGTTGCTCAGAGGCTGCCATCTATTCTTGGGGAGCATCAACTGGAACAAATGAAGTACACGGCCTTTGCCACCATTTGTCAGACTCAGTCCGTCCCTGTCAGGGGCAGGAAAACCCAGAGTCCAGCCAGCATGCCTGCAGTGATACAGGCCTCCAAATACCAGTGACTGGGTATCGGTTGAGCATGAAGTAGGAATGATCACACAAGAGGCTGGGATGACTTGTGACAGCAGGCCACAGACAGAATGCCCAAAGTCCTAGGTTCACTGCCTTGTGCCAGCTCTTCCCAAAACACTGGCCTTTTTCTGTTTTGAGCGGTGCAGAAGGGACCATTAGCACAAGCCAGAAATGAGCTATAGCTTGTAGCAAGCCCCAGCTTGGGGCACAGGATCCAAAATCACAACGTTCCTCTCACCAGGAATCCCCTTCCCACATGCCCTGCACATCTCTACCCCACTGCCTAACATCCAAGACCTCTCCCTGTCCTACCTTCCCAGGAGCAGTTCTCTCATGCCACCAGCCCAGTTGTGTCAGACATTAGTCTGAGGTTCTACACACACCGTCCCATTGAACCCCCATGGTAATCTACACACAGATACAATTATCCACATTAAGAGGACACTAAGGCTCTGAGAGGTTAAATTTGTCCTCATGTCTTCAAAATAACAAAGATAGCAATGATGTCCAGCTCTACATGACCCCAAAGTCTGAGTTCTTAAACCCTTTCTACATGATGTCACCTTCCCAGCATTTCCCCCTTTTCTGACCCGCAGTGGACTCAGTTGGGTTACCTCATATGCTTGTACAATGCAAGTTTGTATTGAGGACATACAGCATTTCCCCACCTGCACTGAAAGTTGCTTGAAGAAATGCATGACATCTTCTAATTCTCTTAGGGGACCATGGTATGTAGCGAGGTATACATATGTAGTGGTGAAACATTTGTTCATTAATTGTGGTTGATTTCAGACAACAAGAAATAAAAGAACCTCACCATATTTTAAAACATTATTTTATGTGAACCTATTCAAATCTATTTTAATTGAATGCTTTGTAATAGGCACTATCATCTTCGGCAGAGACAGTTTCTTTCTTTCTGAGGCTGGTTAAAATGGAGCGACTCAGTTATTTCCACATAACATGTGAGTGGTAAACCAGGTATTGTCCACATGTGCCATTTCTCAATTCGAATCTATTCTTCTCACACATAATTGGCTTTCTGATTTCACAGTTAAATCTGGTTCCACAAGGCAGTCTTTCATGTCATCCACCATTTTTTTCAGTGTATGTTTTGTGTAATGTCAGGTCACTGAGTAGTTCAAAAAGAGGTGAGATTGACAGGAACAATTTTGGCCTCACACCAATGAATACAGACCATTGATGAAGAGAAAGGAGAACAGGTGGTACCATGGGAACTACAGACGGAACCCAGACTGGATATAAAGACAGAGGTGCTGGGGAGTGGAGCCACCATCACGGAGACTCACCCCAGTGACTGTCCCTCCCAAGATGAAGCTGCTGCTGCTGTGTCTGGGGCTGACCCTGGTCTGTACCCATGAGGGAGGACACCATGAAGTTGTGACAAGCAACTTCAATGTGTCAAAGGAAGAGTTGGGGTAGGGAGTCTGACTTTGGGGGTGGCTGTGGGGATACTGAAGCAAGGTAGCCCCATGGGATAGGGAGAGGTTTTGACATGTTAGAGAAAGGGGATTGTTCTATCTATCTATCTATCTATCTATCTATCTATCTATCTATCTATCTATCATATCTATCATCTATCTATCTATCTATCATTTACCTATCTATTTAGTATTTTTTTGAAGTTAGAAGTGGGGAGGCAGTCAGACAGAATCCCGCATGCATCAGACCAGGATCCACCCAGCATGCCCACCAGGGAGCGATGCTCTGCTCATCTGGGGTGTTGCTACATTGCTGCCAGAGCCATTCTAGCACCTGAGGCAGAGGCCATTGAGCCATCCTCAGTGCCCGGGCCAACTTTGCTCCAATGGAGCCTTGGCTGTGGGAGGGAAAGAGAGATAGAGAGGAAGGAGAGGAGAAAGGGTGGAGAAGCAGATGGGTGCTTCTCCTGTGTGCCCTGACCGGGAATGGAACCTGGGATTTCCACACGCCAGGCTGTTGCTCTACTGCTGAACCAACCGGTCAGAGCCAAAAGGTTTTTGAGTTGGACTAAGAGTAATTGTCCTATGTGAAAAGAGGACAGCACTTGACCTCCATTTTCACGGGAGGAACAGTGAAATGAGCCTCACACGTGGTGTCAATTGACCTGAGTTCTCATGCCATCTTCACATCAGCACTCAGAGTCTGGCCCATCAGGCAGAGTTCACGGAGACTAGTGTCCATGAGGTGCCCCGTCTTCTCCTCTCATGCAGCCTTTTACTGATTTATTGCAGCTCTCAGGGGAGTGGTATACTGTCATGTTGGCCTCAGGTGTGAAGGAAAGCATAGAAGAAAATGGTAACATGAGGAACTATGTGGAATACATAAAAGAACTTGCAAGCTCTTCTCTGTTGTTTAAACATCATAAAGGGTAAGAATGTCCTATTTTACTGGGGGAAAAAAACAGAAGACTGATTTGGTTTGGAGCTACACACACACACTCACACAGCACAACATATACACACACTACAGGCACACACACACAACATATACACACACTACAGGCACACACACACAACATATACACACACTACAGGCACACACACATACATATATGTGTGCACTTATGTTGTGGGTCTGTATCCAAAAATCTCAGTCAGTCATCCAGCACTCATCCATGGCTCCATGACTTGAATCTTTTCTAGTCTCATAGAGAAGAACTGGAGAGAGGACTAAATTTAAGTGGGACTAGAGGAGGTCAGGGGGAGAGGGTATCAGGGACATACGTAGAAAGACAACAGAGCATAGGTTAAGAGCATAGGGTTGGGGACCAACAGCCTAGCTGTATCTTACTAGTTTTTGTGACCTACTAATTTTATTTCTTTCCATCCCCACTTTCCCTTGGGTCAAAGAGGATGGCAACAATTCTCTCTTGTGGGTTTTTTATTGTTTGTGTGTGCGAAGACGTTTGAGGCAGTGTTTGTAGGGTATTCATCTGAGAGGTCGGCACATCTGAGCACTCAGCTAATTGTCTAGGCATGTAGCTATAGTAACAGTAAGAGTGCAAAGTGGTGGGAGAGTAACAGTGGTATCGACAGTTGACTCATTGTTAAAGGACCAAATAAAGTGGAATAAGATTAATAAAAGCTCTATCAAATTTGTACCATAAATGTTCAACAGTCAATTGGGACCAGACACTCGGGTTACAGGTAGAATGTGAGGGCACCAGCCCTATTAATATCTCTTGGGCATCAGCTCACTCTGTGTTAAAGGGAAAATGGAGACTATTGAATTTTATCTTGTTGCTAACATAACAGAAGAGAAGAACGAATATAGTGTTATCTGTAAGTATACATGGAGAAAAAGAAAAGTCTTTGTAAATTCTACTTCAAACAAGAAATTACCTAAATCTCAATATGTTTAAGATCTTGATTCATTTCTGAACAAGTTTATTTAGGTTATATACATTAAGTCATTTAATAGAAAATATCACCAGTCAGAAAGACCTTGTGTGTAAAAGCCAATACTGGGCATATAAAATCATTTAAAAAAAGATGGTTGTTTGGTCATATGTACCACTTGCAACAAAAGCAAACAGGAACACAGAAAAACTACAGTTTTCATATAGCTTCTGATTCCCTGCCCACTCTCTGATGGTTTCTGGTGGCCAATGCCACAGCACATTGCTTGGATCAGTGCTGGGTGTATAATGCCAGTGTGGCTTGTGAACAGGACAGAGACACAGAGATGGCAGAGATGGTCAGGGGTGGTAGGTGAGTCTCACGGAGGATAATAGAAGGTAAGTTGCAGCTGTGGCTGAATTTTCTACCACGAGTCATCAATGTGCCACTGGTTTCCATTCTACCCTTTGCAGGCACCTGATGAAGCCTAAGGAGATGCAAATGAGAACATTCAGTATCGCTAGGGTCTGTTCTGTGAAAGAGAATGGGTAAAGAGTCTCACTGTTTCCCATGGACCAAAGTGTCTTGAGTCTGTCCTGTTTCCTTCTCAGATGATGGATATAATGTATTGCACAAAATTGAAGGAATCTATACTGAATATGTTATTTTTACCATTTGAATTTCAAGAATGATAAAGTAACCAAATACATGGAGCTGTTTAGTAGAGTATCTTCATGTTGACACTCACCTTGGAATGGGCTGGAAACAAAATGCTCCTCCCATTCTTACTCTGGGACATCTGTCCTCCTCTGAAGAGAAGTGCTCACCTTGGGGAATCCTTCAGGCTCTGGAATGGTAAGATCAATCTCTCATCATGTCCCAATAATATCCTAAAAACATCAAATTCAAGCCAGGTTACAGCTCATCTCTAAGTTCTGCTTAAGCACCAATCACTGCCATCCATTTCCCATCCACCTGTCCCTATGCCTTCATGAGTCTCAATGACCAACACACAAGACACAGCAGTTACTGTCACTGTTTCCACAGGAAGAAAACCAGATTTGAATTCAAGTATCAATAAATTGTTTAAAGACCTTTGCCTACAAAAGGGAATTCTTAAGGAAACCATCTTTAACATGACCAATGTCAGTAAGTATAGCTCTCTCTGTTTTTTTCTCCCTAAATTCCCATGATTCTGAATGGAGACGTTTAAGAGAGGGAACACCTCTGGTTAGTACCCCCTGCCCTATCCTGGAAAATAAACCCTTTGGTTTCTTGCTGGGAAGTAAATGGGTTGGAGAGTGACTGTGCTCTGTCCTGCCTCTGCAGATCGCTGCTTCCACAACCGAAGTGGCAATGATGCCCAGGGCTCCGGGTGGGTGATGTCTGATGGAGAGGGCGTGGCCAGGGATCACTGCATTCTAAAGCCGTCAGGGCTTTATGTTCAAAAATTATAATAAAAATAATTTGTTAAAGAGCTTGCAGGGTGAGTTCAGGACCCACTCCTTCCATGAGCTATAGAGCAATTGACCTAAGTAATTAAAAGGAAAACAATGATATATACCGTACAGAGTCACTGTGTGTCTATCCTGCTGGTGAAAAGGCCTTTGTGATTGATAATGGCTTAAATATTGTTAAAATTTAAAATTTGAAATAAGAAAAGAGTAATAAGGTGTGAGTATGAAACTCAAATACATGTCAGTGTTTTGTTCATCTTCCAAGCCCCAAAGCTGTGGTCTCACCCTCCAATTTGTGGTAATAATGTCTTCCTTTGATCTCTGCACATCCTGAACTTCTGATCTGGAAATAGACTGACTCACCTTCCAGTTGTCCTCCACCAGGAAAATCGGTTCTGAATTTCCTCATCTGCTTCCCACCTCAGATTTACTATGCAGATGATATATGGGAAGTCCTAGTAACTATGGCTTTATGAAGTCAGCATTTAATAAAAAATAGCTACGGTTATTGACATTCTTTCTCGACTTACCAAAAATTCCTCAAAACTTTTAAAGTGGATGATGGCTGACACCAGCCTTGGTTTCTTCATTGATTCCTCTCTCTTTTCATAGACTGAGTTTAGGAAAGGGTACGATGGATCAGTCATAGAAATGAGAAATCATTGACTCGATGTGTTTCTTCTCCGTATTCTGTCTAATAACAAGTATGAGTGCTGGTTGATGTTCATTTATTGACCTTTTCTCTCTGTAATAAAAATTCTCTTTGTCTCAATGGAACCCAGGAAGTGCTTAATGAGTGTCTTGTGTTCTCTCTGTCATCTGCTTATTTAGTGCTGTGTGAATCCTTTCTCACCTGGGAGCCAGGATCTTCAGTCTATGGTCCCCATGTCATCTTGTGACAAGGTATGTGAGCAGTGTCCTTCACTACAGTCCATGAAGGTTTTATCTCGGCATCTTCAGGATTTTCCCTAATCGTCTAGAAAGACTCATCAACTCTCTAAAAATCAAAGGTTTTCTTCAAATTTCTGTCTTTGCCATACCCAGAAGAACTCTGCCACTAATGAGATCTTTCTCTACCTGTCAATAAATGATTAGTCTTGCAGTCATGTGATCGTCTTTGTGTATGTGAGCAACAAGGGACTGACACAGAGAATGAGGGGCTTCCTTGGCCCTGTTCCTACATGATCTTCTACTTCTCAGAGTCTTCCCTGAGTTTTAGATTTTCCCTCCCCTCGGTAATTCTCTGTCCCTGTGAGTGCTGCTTGCCCTTTATATTTTCTATTTCTTAGTAACCCTATAAAGCAAGCCATGAGTTTTACCCCACAATTTGTACTCTCT
The DNA here is from genome assembly GCA_037038555.1 of Rhynchonycteris naso. Taxonomy (NCBI): domain Eukaryota; kingdom Metazoa; phylum Chordata; class Mammalia; order Chiroptera; family Emballonuridae; genus Rhynchonycteris; species Rhynchonycteris naso. The sequence goes on from CM072996.1 coordinate 20,586,702, forward strand.
GGAGAATCTCTCTCAGTGGGGAGTAAGAGTTAGGTGCTGCTGAGGCTGAGAACAGCTTGCCATGTGTCAGGACCTGTCTCCACACCCCAGCTTCTCTCTATCACCCATCTCTGCCAGTTGGCATCTCATACTTTCGGTATACTCCTTCAATCACCGGGTTATCTGCTGTGAGCACATTCAGTGAGAGGTCACGAAATGTAAGCCCTAGAGGTCCTTAGCGACCTGTACTGGGTGCTGTCAGGAAACATCAAGGAGGCTGATGGTTCTTTACCTCTTATTTTTGGAGCCTATGGGCTTTGGAAAAAGGGAAGTTAGGGTTCTTCCTCCACTTATTACCTCTATCTTAAATCAGGTGATAAAAACAATATCAGATCCCTGACCGGCTGTCTCAGTGGATCAAGCATCACCACAGCCCACTAAGGTAAGGGTTTTGTCCCTGGTCAGGGCAGTAGGAGAAGAAGTCCCTATGTACACAGAAAACGTAAAAACTATGTCAAACAACATGCTTCTATTTCTCTCCTTAGCTCTCTGTCTTTCAAATCAATAAAAAAAAAAAAAGCAGTGTCAATGTCGCACTTGGTTGTAGGAACAGAACCCCATGGGGTGGGTGTTGCCACGTATGAGGAATGACTCAGTCATCATGAGCATAAGGTTAATGACAGAGGCTTCTAGGGAGCTGATGCTCCCCATCTTACTCTGCCTCCACGTCAGGAGAATAAGTTAGCTTCAGGCTTCTTTCTCCTAACTTACGCATTTGGCCTGATTTGCAGACAAGTGGTCAAGTCTATGTAGACAGTAAACTAGTCATGCTAGGATCTGTCATGTTAAATATTGCCATGTAAGAAACAGACAAGCTAATGGCCTAGCATTTCCTTGGGAATGTTTAGGGCATAAGAAACAATAACAGTCAATGCACAGGAGACCACTTGGATGATAGGAGATGGCTGGGTGGTGTCACATGTCAGGAAACTACAGCCCAGGAGAGGCACAGTTAATCCTGGGTCAGGATAGCAGCTTGAACTTCCTTTGAAACCTACTTCTCAATCCAAACATTTTCAGCAATAGAGACATGAAATGTTAAGAACACTCAAAAGCTAAAAGTGAAGACATCAGTTGATCAGAAACAGAGCAGAGCAGTTATTTTCAAAATAAAAGGAAAAAGAAAAGCAGTCCTGTCCGTTGGGTTCTGAGGACAGATCTGGGTCACCCATGCAAGGTGGGTCATAGCCCTCAGGCAGGGAGGCCGACTGAAGATGCAAAGCTCTGAGAAGCAGGGGCTGAGCCAGAGTGACTTGGAGATGGTTCCTCTCCCTCCCCTGAAGTCACAGAGAGAAGCTGACTGCCTGTGGCCGGAAAGGAGGAAACACTACCCAATTGAGAATGAAATACATGCAGTCCCTGCCCTCCTGGAACGGCCTGACCCCCATGGCTAGGCTTCAGTGTTATCACAGCCAGCCTGATGGGCACAGGTAAGAGGGTTCTGCTATAGCACATAAATAATCTCATAAAACGTCAGACAAGATCAATCAAATATCATTTAAACAAGATAGTTGTGCAATCCAAAAACATGTCTGTCTTGGCTAAAATGAAGGACTGCTGCTTCTTTATCAAGTCCAGCTTTACAGTCAAGCTTATCTCCACTCTGTATGGGGAAGATTTAAGGATGCAGTCAATGATAGACTTCCCTGATTTCTGAGAGCACCCACCTAGAGCTTCCTTAGATCATCCCCAAATCCTGTGGTGGGTCTTCCTAACATACTCTGAGACACTTATGGTCCCCATGGTGAGCATACTTCCTAGCTACAATAATTAACCCAGGCTTCTCTATTAAGTGAGAGGCAGGAAGGCAGAGACAGACTCCCGCATGTGCCCGGACCGGGATCCACCTGGCAAGCCCCCTATCAGTTGATGCTCTGCCCATCTGGGCCGCTCATTGCTCCGTTGCTTAGCACTGAGCTAATTTAGAGACTGAGGTGAGGCCATGGAGCCAACCTCAGTGCTCGGGGCCAATTTTGCCTCATCAATTGGAGCCATGGATATAGGAGGGAAAGAGAGAGAGAAGAGAGAGATGGGGGGAGAAGCAGATGGTCGCTTCTCCTGTGTGCCCTGAGTGGGAATTAAACCAGGGACTTCCACATGCCAGGCTGATGGTCTAACATTGAGCCAACTGGCTAGGGCTAACTCAGGCTTTTCAACCACAGGTATAAACACAGGGAGCTTTGTTTGAAGAGTATTAACATTTTTAGGACTAGACTCCCAGCCGACTCCATGTATATGCCTGTAGAAATTCTAGGAGGTACCAAGCTTAATCACATATGCAGGGCCTGTTTCAATGTTTGCATCTGGTTGGGGCAAGGACACAGGATGCCTTCAAGGATTTTGGCCTGAGCAGTGGGGATGATAGAATTGCCTTTACTCTAGTCAGGTGGAGGGACCTACTTATTGGGGAAAGATAAATATCTCCAGTTGGACATTTCATTAGTTTCTCTAAGTAGAAAAAGAAATGATAATAACACAAGAGAGGGAGAGACAGAGTCTCAACCGTAGCCTAGGACACATGCTTGTAGAATGAAGATTTCATTGAGTAAATACAGCATTTCCCCGTCTGCACCGAACGTTGCTTAAAGGAGTGAAAGACATCTTCTACTTCTACATTTTTTGTTAAGGGGCCTATGGTATGTAGCAAAGTATATGTACAAAGTGATTAAACATCTGTTCATTCATTGTGGTGGAATTCAGACAACAAGGAAAATAAATTAAAACGTACTCATTACCAGACACCATACTTTCAAGACATTATTTTTTTGTGACCCTATTCTAGTCTACTCTAGTTGAATGTTTGTGATAGGTACTGTCATCTTTGGTAGAGACAGTTTCTTTGTTTCTGAGGGTGATTAAAATGAAGAGACTCACCTATTCCTACACGCCGTGTGAATGGTGGTCCATGGAGGGTCCATACATGCCATTTCCCAAATCTCCATTCCTGCCGCTCATCACTGGTCTCAGATTGCACAGTTCAGTCTGGTTCCAAAAGTCAGTTTTTTATTGAGTGCACCATTGTGTGTGTGTGTGTGTGTGTGTGTTTTGCATGTTTTTTTTTGAGTAATGTTAGGTCACTGAGTAGATCTAAGAGAGCTGAGATTAACAGAAACAAATCTGGCCTCACACCAATGCATACAGACATTCGTGGAGTGGGAGGAGAAAAGAGTGCCCTGTGGACTTCAGACGGGACCCAGACTGAATATAAAGACAGAGGCGCTGGGGAGCAGATCCACCATCAGGGAGACTCACCCCAGTGACTGCAGCCGAGTCGGTGTTGTCCCTCCCAAGATGAAGCTGCTGCTACTGTGTCTGGGGCTGACCCTGGTCTGTGCCCATGAAGGAGGACACCATGAAGTTGTGACAAGCAACTTTAATATGTCAAAGGTAGAGTCGGGGGAGCATAAGGAGTCTGACTTTGAGGGTGGCTGTGGGGATACTGAAGCAAGGTAGCTCCACGGGATGGGAAGAGGTTTTGTTAGAGAAAGGGGTGGTTTTTGAATTGGACTAAGAGTAATTGTCCTATGTGAAAAGAGGACAGCATTTGACCTCTATTTTCACTGGAGAAACAGTGGAAAGAGCCTCACCTATGGTGTCAATTGACCTGAGTTCTCATTCCGTCTTCACATCAGCACTCAGAGTCTGGCCAATCGGGCAGAGTTCACGGAGACTAGTTAGTGTCCATGAGGTGTCCCGTCTTCTCCTCTCCCCCAGCCATTTTACTGATTTATTGCAGCTCTCAGGGGAGTGGTATACTGTCATGCTGGCCTCAAAGGACCTGGAAATTATAAAAGAAACTGGTAGCATGAGTGTCTATCTGGAATACATTCAACTTTTGACCAACTCTTCTCTGTTGCTTAAATATCATTCAAAGTAAGTACAACCTTTTATATTTGGGGAAAAAAGATCAGAAGTCTACATATAGTCTTATAGCTCTACATACATACATCACAACATATACACACACCACAGGCACAAAAACACATGCATGTGTGCACTTACATTGTGGGCCTGTATCCAAAATCTCAGAGCACTCTTCCATGCTCTATGACCTGAATCTTTTCTAGACTCAAAATGAAGAACTGGTGAGAGAAATAAATTTAAATGGGACTACAGGAGGGGAGGGCGAGTTAACTGTAACCAGACACATGGGTTACAGGTGGAATGGGAGGGAGCCAGCTCCATCAATATCTCTTGGCATCTTGCCATTCTATTTTACAGGGATAATGGAGAGTGTACTGTAATTTATCTCACTGCCAATCCAACAGAAGACGAGGGTGTTTATAGTGTTGACTGTAAGTATACTTCAAGAAAAAGTCTTTTATATTGCACTTTAAATGGCAAGAAATTTACTAAAACCAAATAGTATCTTGATCCATGTTTTTCTAAGTGAGAGGAGGGAAGATAGAGAGACAGATTCCAGGATGCTACCTAATCGGATCCACCTTGCACCCACCTTCATCTGGGGCTTATTCTTGAATCTACTGAGCTATCCTCAGTGCCTGGGCCAATGCTCTAACCTATCAAGCACTGGCTATAAGAGGGGAGGAAAGAAAGAAGGGGGAGAGGGAGGAGGAGAAGAGGAAAGAGAAGAGATGGATGGGAAGAGAAGCTGATGGTTGCCTCCCATGTGTGCCCTGACTGGGAATTGAACTGAGCACGTTCACACACCAGGCTGACGTACCATCCATTGAGCCAGCTGGCTGAGGCCTTTATCTGCTTCCAATCAATGTTATTTAAGTAATATACATCAGGTCATGTAATAATCAATAGTCTCAATCTGGGAGAATCTTGTGAAGAATCTTGTGTGTAAAAGCCAATACTTGGCACATAAAGTCATTAGAACAAGATGGCTATTTGGTTATATATATCACCTGCAGCAAAAGCAAATGGGCACACAAAAGAAACAGGTATTCCGAATAGCTTCTGAGTCCCTGCTCACTCTCTGATGGTTTCTGGTGGCCACTGCCACAGTGAATTGCTTCGATGAGTGCTGAATGTATAATGTTAGTGTGGCTTATGGACAGGACAGAGACAGAAAAATGGCAGAGATGGCTGAGGGTGGTAGGTGAGCCTCACAGAGGATAACACTGGGGAACAAAATTTTTGTTGCAATCACAAAAATACTTGTTCTTACCTAATTCGAGTGTGCTGATCTCAAATCTGAAATTAGTTTTTCTCTGAAAGCTACAGTTTTATTACAATTCAAGATTTTAGATTTTTATCTTATTGTAAAATTTTCAACATTTAGTTTAACAATGAAATAGAATGTCTTCTTGGGCATCATCTTTGTGAAAATATAATAATTTATATAATGCAGTAAATACACTAATACAAGATACGATTGCATCAGAATTTGTCTACAATTTCGAAATAGTACATATTAAATCACTTATTTTAATCATAAAATTTGAGCAAAACTTATTTAAATTCTATTCAGGCAAAAATCTGCATTTGTAGCTCTTGCATTTGTGTACTTGTTGAGGACAATCTTGTTTGATGTTCTAGTAGTAGTCTGCCATCATATTTCTGTCCCATCGGCCCTGATAATGCTCTTCCATCATCTTCAGACGGTAACACCTAGCTGGCTGAGAAGACTACTGATGTCATGACAGTAAACAAAGTATTTGTCTTTGGAAAAAAAATCCACAAAAATTTGTTCACGCTTCCTGAAATGGGATACTTTAGCTGAATGGTGAGGTATATTCTTTTCTTGAAACCTGGAGGCTAATAACTCAGCTGCTTCCTTTGATAGGCCCAAATTTCTTACTAATTCATTCAATTTGGGTTGGCTAAACTGCTGAGGGGTTAATGACTGCTTGGCATCAGAAGAAGACCCTTCAGATTCTACAATCATTTCTTTGTGCATCTTATCAAAATATACTTGATCACGACGCTCACTTTCTTTGTCCTTAGAAGAAATAAAACCATTGAAAACTGGAACCGGGAGTGTCTCAGAGTGTGGGATAGGTCATATTGCTGAAGGAATATTAGGATATGTGATTATAATGCCAGTTTTTCTTACCAATGCCCTTTGTATGGATCAGAGAGAAATAACAGTCACTGCTGTGGTCCTTAGGTTCACACCAAACCATGGGAATACCAAAAGGCATTCCTTTGCATTTTCCTTTTGTCCACTCACGAAGCATTTCCTCACAACTATGACACACAATATGAGGAGCCCAATTCTTGTCTTGATTGCCAAGGGGAACTTGAAAATAGGCAATATATGCACGTGTCACAAATGATGAAATATTGTGCCTTTGACGTTGAAGTGTGTAACAGCCACATATATAACAGAAGGTGTCAGGACTATTCTTACATTTACGCCTACTCGAAGAAGCCATGATTCAATCTTAAAACAAAATAAGAGGGTGTTTTTATCAAATAATATTTTTTTACATTTAAAAACAACTACAATTATGTAAAAGTGATGTTTGTAAAACATTAATGGCCTTGTGGTTATGTTCAATCCAAGAGTCATTGCCCTTTAACTCCAACTTAAAAACCAATGCATGCCATTAACTGTAATAAAAAGAAATTAAAATTGCATAAAAACTAGAGAATGCACCAAAAAAACGGATTTTATATTTGAAATCAGCTATGCGTAAATATATAGAAAAAGTTCTAAAACTACATGCAACAGAAAATGAAAAAAAAATTGATCCCCAGTGTAATAGAAGGTAAGTTGCAACTGTGGCTGAATTTTCTACCACTGGTCATCAATGTGCCACTGGTTGTCAATTCTTCCCTTTGCAGGTACTTGATGAAGCCTAAGGAGATGCAAATGAGAACATTAGATATCACTGCATTTTGTTCTGTGAAAGAGAATGGATAAAGAGTTTCACTGCTTCCCATGGACCAAAGAGTTCTGAGTGTGTCTTGTGTTTTCCACAGATGATGGACAGAACCTAGTGTACATACTTGAAACAGTCGTGGATGAATATATTTTTGTATCCTGTGTGAATTTTAAGAATGGTGTACGAACCAATGTGATGGAATTGTACGGTAGAGTATCTTCATGCTAACACTCACCTTTAGAGTGGGCTGGAATCAAAATGTTTCTCCCAATCTTATACTGGGACATCCTCTGAATAAAGGTGCTCATCTTGGAGAATCCCTCAGGTTCGGTGCCGGGAAGATGAAATTTCTAATCATGTCCCAATAATATCCTCAAAACATCAAATTCAAGCCAGTTTATAGTCAATCCTTAACTTCTACCTAAGCATCAGTCACTGCACCCAGCCATTTCCCATCCACTTGCACCCAGCCCTCAAGACTCTCAATGACCAACACACAAGACACAGCAAATTACTCTCACTGTTTCCACAGGACGAAACCCAGATCTACGTTCAAATACCAAGGAAAGGTTTGAGAAACTTTGCTTACAACTGGACATTCCACAGGAAAACATACTGGATGTGACCACTCGTGGTAAGTTTATCTCCCTCTGGTTTTCTCTCCCTATATTTTCATGTTACTGAGTGCAGACATTTAAGAAAAGAATCACCTCCAATCAGTCCCCTCTTCCCTAACCTGGAAAATCCTTTGGTTTCTTCCTGGGAAGTAAATGGGTTGGAGAGTGACTGTGCTCTGTCCTGCCTCTGCAGATCGCTGCCTCTACAACCGAAGTGGCAATGATGCCCAGGGCTCCAGGTGGGTGATGTCTGATGGAGAGGGGGTGGCCCAGGGATCACTGCATTCTAAAACCATCAGGGCTTTACATTGAGAAATTATAATAAAAATAATTTGTTAAAGAGCTTGCAGGATGAGTACAGAATCCCTCCTTCCATGATCTTTAGAGAAACTGACCTAAGCCAATAAAAGGAAAACAATGATGTATAACATTCAAAGTCACTACATGAACATTTACTAATGAAATGGCCTCAGTAATTGATAATGTCCTCAATATGTTTAAGACTTAACATTTGAAATAGGAAAAGAACACTAGGGTGTGAGTAAGAAACTCAAATGCATGTCAGTACTTTGTCCATCTTTCAAGCCCCAAAGCTGTGGTCTAATCCTCCAATTTGTGGTAACGGTGTCTTCCTTTGATCTCTGCACATCCTGAACTTCTGATCTGGAAATAGATTGACTCATCTTCCAGTTGTCGTCCACCGGGAAAATCGGTTCTGAATTTCCTCATCTGCTTTCTACCTCAGATTTACTGTGGGGCTCTATTCAGATGATATATGGGGAAGTCTTAGCAACTATGGCTTTGTACAGTCAGCATTTAATAAAAAATAGCTATGGTTACTGACATTCTTTCTCAACTTATGAAAATTCCTAAAACCTTTGAAGTGCATGATGGTAGACACCAGCCTTGGTTCCTTCAATGAATCCTCTCTCTTTTCATAGACTGAGTTTAGGGAAGGGTACGATGCAATCAGTCATAGAAAAGAGAAAGCACTGACTGAATGCCCTCTTTCCTTGTATTTTACCATGTAACGGAGCTAGAGTGCAGATGGATGTTTATTTCTTCACCTTTTTCTCTCTGTAATAGAAATTCTCTTTGTCTCAATGGAACCCAGGAAGTGTTTAATGAGTGTCTTTGTTCTCTCTGTCATCTGCTTATTTAGTGCTGTGTGAATCCTTCCTCACCTGGGTGCCAAGATCTTTATTCTACAGTCACCACATCATTTTGTGACAAGGTGTATGAGCTGGTTTCTATCAATATCATCCATGAAGGCTTTATCCCTGCATCTTCAAGATTTTCCATAATCATTGACAAAACTCATCAACAAGCTACGAATCAAGTTTTATTTCAAATTTCCAACTCTCCTTGCCATACCCAAAAGAACTCTGCCATGAATAAGACCTTCCTGTACCTGTGAATAAATGTTTCATCTTGCAGTCATATGATCGTCTCTGTGTATGTGAGCAGCATGGAGCTGATACAGCGAATGTGAGTCTTCCTTGGCTCTCTTCCCAAATGGTCCTCTTGCTCCTCAGTCTTCCCTGAGTCTCAGAATCTCCATTCCCTGAAGTAATTCTCTGTCCCTCTGAGTGCTGCTTGACCTTTAATTTGCCTGTTTATTAGTGACTCTATGCAACAAACTATGAAACTTGCCCACATTTTGTAGCCTCCAGGGATTTTCTTTCTTGATAGAGTGTGAGAGTTAAGACCAGCTCACCAAGTTTCAGGACTTGCCTCCACACTCCAGCTTCTCTATCACCCATCTGTGACAGTCAGCATCTCATACTTTCAGAATACTTCCTTCAGCCACCATAGTTATCTGTTCTGAGCAATTTCAGTGAGAAGCCACAAATGTGAGCACTAGGGGTCCTTAGCGAACTGTACTGTGTACCATCAGGAAGAATCAATAAGGCTGAAAGTTCTTTACCTCTTATTTTGGGAGCCTATGGGCTTTGGAAAAAATGAAGTTAGGGTTCTTCCTCCACTTGTAATCTTTTCCTCAAATCAGATGATAAAAACAATGTCAGTGCCTTGGCTGGTAGTTCAGTAGATTAAGTATCACCCTGGTCCATCGAGGTCAAAGGTTCAATATTCATTCAAGGCAGGTAGGAGAAACAGTCAATATGTATGCAAGTGAATGGAACAACTATGTTTCGTAATGACTTGATGCTTCTTTCACTCTCTCTTTCTCAAGCCGTCTCTCTCTTCAAAATCAATCAAAACAAACAAAAAACAGTGTGAATGTCACACTTCTGTCATGGAACAGAACTACATGGGGTGGGGTTTGTCATGTAGAAGGAATGACTCAATCGTCATGAGCATAAGGTTAATGACAGAAGGCTTTCTATGTATCTGATGCTCTTTGTCTTACTGTGCCTCCATGTCAGAAGAATAAGTTAGCTTCAGGTTTATTTCTCCTGCCTAATGCACTTGGCCTGATTTACTGACAAGTGGAAAAAAGCTATGTAGAAAGCAAACCAGTCATGCTATGACCTTTAATTTTAAAGTTGCCATTTAAGAAACAGACAAAAAATCCCAAACAAAATACGTACTAGGAAATCCAGTACAACAACACACTAAAAAAATATTACAGCACAGTCAAGTGGGATTCATTCTAGGAGCACAAGGATGGTTCAACATATGTAAATAGATCAATGTAATATACCACTTCAACAAAACAAGAAAGAAAATCATATGATCCTATCAAAGCTGCAGAAAAAGCATTCGATAAGATACAACATCCTTTTATATTTAAAACATTTAATAAAATTGGAGTAGAAGAAAAGTACATCAACATAATAAAGGCCATATATAACAAACCATGAGCTAATATCATACTAAATGATGGAAAAATGAAGGCTTTTTCTTAAAATAAGAAACAAGACATGGTTGCCCACTCTCTCCATTCTTATTCAACATAGTTCTGGAAGTTTCAGCCAGAGCCATCAGGTAAGAGAAAGAAATAAAGGGCATCCATGTTGGCAAAGAAGTAAAGGTATCACTTTTTGCCGATGACATGATCTTGTACATAGAAAACCCCAAGACTCCACCAAAAACTATTAGAAATAATAAACCAACACAGTAAAGTCACAGGATACAAAATCAATATAAAAAATCTATTGCTTTCCTATATGCCAACAATGAAACTTCAGAAAATGAATAAAAAAACCAATTTCTTTTATATTGCAACAAAAATATAATATACCTAGGAGTAAAGTTAACTAAGGATGTAAAGGACCTATATACTGAAAACTACAAAGCATTATTGAAAGAAATTGAAAAAGACACAATAGAATGAAAAAATATTTTGTGTCCATGGATTGGGAAAATCAACAGTTAAAATGGCCATATTACCCAAAGCAATATAAACATTTAGTAAATTTTCCATCAAAATCTCAATGTCATGTTTTAAATAAATAGAAAAAAAAATCACCAGATCTGTATGGAGCCATAAAAAACCCTAATTAGACAGAGCAATCTTGAGGAAAAGAGATGAAGCTGGAGGTATCACTCTACCTGACTTCAAATTATACTATAGAGCCACGATAATCAAAACAGCATGATATTGGCAGCAACACGGCCATACAGACCAATGGAACAGAATCTAAAGCCCAGAAATAAAACCACATATATATGGACAAATCACTGTCGACAAAGGAGCCAAAAACACACAGTGGAGAAAAGAACACCTTTTCAATAAATGGTGCTGGGAAAACTGGGAAGCCACATGCAAAAGAATGAATCTTGACTACAGTTTTTCCCCCTCCAAAATATTAATTCAAAATGGATCAAACACCTAAATATAAGATCTAAAACAATTACATAGAAGAAAATATAGATACTAAACTCATGGACCTTGGTCATAGAGAACAATTTATAAATTTGACCCAAAGGCAAGGGAAGTAAAGGCTAAAATAAATACATGGGATTATATCAAACTAAAAAGCTTCTGCACAGCTAAAGAAACTGACCAAAAAACAAATAGATAGTCAACTAAACAGGAAATGATATTTGCAAACAACAGCTCCGATAAGGGATTAATATTAAAAATATATAAAGAACTCACAAAGCTCAGCAACAAACAAGCAAACAATCCAATTAAAAAATGGGGTGAGGACCTCAACAGACATTTCTCCCAAGAGGACATACAAAGATATAGAAAAAGATGCTCATCTTCACTAGCTATTTGAGAAATGCAAATCAATACTACAGTGAGATACCATCTCACACCTGTTAGACTGGCTTTTATCAACAAGACAGGTAATAACAAGTGTTGGAGAGGCTGTGTAGAAAAAGACACCCTCATTCACTGCTGATGGGAATGCACATTAGTACAACCGTTAGGGAAGAAAGTATGATGGTTACTCAAAAATTAAGAATAGAGCTACCATATGACCCAGCAACCCCTCTACTGGGTATCTACCCCCAATAACTCAAAAACATTGGTATGTAAAGACATATGCAGCCCCATGTTCATCTCAGCATTATTCACAGTGGTCAAGACATGGAAACAACCAAAGTGTCCTTTGATAGAGGGTTGGATAAAGAAGATGTGGTACATATATACAATGGGATACTCAGGTGTAAGATATGATGACAAATGGCCATTTATAACAACATGGATGGACCTTGAGAACATTACACTGAGTGCAATAAGTAAATTAGTAAAAGCTAAGAACTATATGATTTCAGACATAGGAGGGATATAACACTATGAGTCATGGACATAGATAAAAGTGAACTGTTTACCAGGGGGATAGGGACATGTGAGAGAGGGTGGGGGGAAGGGTGTAAAGAGGGACAAATATATGGTGACGGAAAATGAGTTGACTTTGGGTGAAGGGTATCCAGCATAATCAACAGTTCAAATGGTATAAAAATGTTTACCTGAAACCTACGTGCTCTTACTGATCAATGTCACCCTATTATATTTAATTGTCTAAAAGAAAAAAAGAAAAGAAATAGACAAGCTACTTGCTACAAGGCATTGCCTAGCACTTCCTAGGAAATGTTTAGAGCATTACAAACAACAGTCAATGCACAGGGGACCACTTGGATGATAGGAGATGGCTGAGGTGCCACAGCCTAGGAAGCTACAGCCCAGGGGAGGCACAGACAGACTCTCAGCTGCTCCTGGGTCAGGATGGAAGCTTGAACTCCCTCTGACCTATTATTCAATTCTAAACATTTTCAGCAACTGAGGCATGAAATATTAAGAACACTCAAAAGCAAAAAGTAAATATATCAGTTGATCAGAAACAGAGCAGAGCAGTCATTTTCAAAAGAAAAGGAAAAAGAAAAGCAGTCCAGTCCTCAGACTGGACTGGGTCACCCATGCAGGGTGGGTCATAGCCCTCAGGCGGGGAGGCTGACAGGAGATGCAAAGCTCAGAGAAGCAGGGCTGAGCCAGAGTGACTTGGAGTCAGCTCCTCTCCCTCCCCCGGGGTCATGGAGAGAAGCTGAGTGTCTGTGGCCTGAAAGGAGGCTCCACTATCCATTTGAGAATGAAACACATGCAGTCCCCGCCCTCCAGGAACTGCCTGACCCCCATGGCTAGGTTCATTGTTACCATAGCTGGTCTGAGGGTCACAGGTAAGCAGTTTTTCAGTGGGACACAAACACTGTCATTAAACATCAGACAAGGTCACTCCAAAATCATTAAAATAAGTTTATAGTACAATCTAAAAACTTGTCTCTCTCTTGGCTAAAATGAGTGCCTGCTGGTTTGTTTGTTTGTTTGTTTGTTTGTTTTTTACAGGAACAGAGAGAGTCAGAGAGAGGGATAGATAGGGACAGACAGACAGGAATGGAGAGAGATGAGAAGCATCAATCATCAGTTTTTCCTTGAGACACCTTAGTTGTTCATTGATTGCTTTCTCACTTGTGCCTTGACAGCAGGCCAGTTTTTATTTATTTATTTTTATCATGCACAGCTCTATAGTCATTCCTATCTCCACTCCCTACAGGGAAGATTTATGGATGCATTCAATGATTGACTTTCTCATTACTGACAGCACCCAACCTAGAGCTTCCTTAGTTTGTCCCCAAGTCCTATAGTAGGTTCTTCCTAACACGCTCTGACTGAGACACCATGTTCCCTATGGTTTGCAAACCTCCTAGCCACAATAATTAACCCAGTCTTTTCAACCACAGGTATGGACCTGATGGTCTTTGTTTGAAGAGTATTAACATTTTTAAGAAGACTCCAACCTACTCCATTCATGTGTCCCCTGAAGTTCTGAGATGCAGCAATCTAAACCACAAATAGAGGACCTGTTTCAGTGTTTGTATCAGTAGAGACAAGGGCACAGGATGCCTCCAAAGATTTTGGCCTGAGCAGTGGGGAGGATAGAACTGCCTTTACTTCAGTCAGGTGGAGGGACCGGCTTATTGGGGAACAATAAATATCTCTAGTTAAGCATTTCATTAGTTTCTCTAGCTCAAAAAATAAATTATAATAACATAAGAGAGAGAGACTCAATCATACTCTAGTGTGGTTTAGTGAAGATTGAATTAATTTTACTCTCGAATGAAAATTCTAAAGAGAGTGCTCCAGGTTGGCTGGCAACTTTATTCCACAGAGTCATTCAGGAACCCAGTTTTTTCTCTCTGGTTTCTCCTCCTGCCCTAGGGCTTTGTCCTCATGTGTGTGGCCAAAGGATTTCAAGATATAAGAGATCAGAGAATGTGGTGGAAACACGATCTTATGTACACTGTCCTCTTTGGTCCTGGAAGGATATCCCTTGTCCTTTATCCCCCAAGGACACACACACCCTCAGCTTGCGCAGCTTCAGAGAAATCACTCTGAAGATTCATGAATCACATGCTTTTGCTAAAAACTATACCTAAATTTCTCTGGCAGTGCAAATCCCTCAGAAACTTAAGACTTCTGATGTATTTACCTCTTTAAGACTTATGTATTCATTTTAGAGAGAAGAGAGAGCCAGAGAGAGAAGGGTGGAGGAGCAAAAAGCATCAACTCCCATATGTGCCTTGACCAGGTCTGCCCAGGGTTTTGAATCAGAGACTGCAATGATCCAGGTTGATGCTTTATCTGCTGAGCCACCACAGGTCAGGCTGTATTTGTTACATGCAACAACAGCAACAAAATTTAAAGGGCACACAAAACAAGTCCGTTTTCCAGATACGTTTTATTCTGTGCTCACTTTCTGATAGTTTTTGGTAGCCTTGCCACAGTGCATTGCTTGGATGAGTGCTGGGTGTATAATGTCAGTGTGGCTTATGGACAGGACAGAGACACAGAGATGGCAGAGATGGTCGAGGGCGGTAGGTGAGTCTCACAGAGGATAATAGAAGGTAAGTTGCAGCTGTGGCTGAATTTTCTACCGTGAGTCATCAATGTGCCACTGGTTTCCATTCTACCCTTTGCAGGCACCTGATGAAGCCTAGGGAGATGCAAATGAGAACATTAAGTATTGCTAGAGCAGTGGTTCTTAACCTGGGTTCTATGGAACCCTAGGGGTTCGATGAGTCGGTGTCAGGGGTTCGGAGAAGCCTCTGCCGCGGAGGCCGGAATAAAGTAATACTGTAATTTGTTGTGAGTTCATGCACTTTGTTGGTTTTGTTCTTTGAGCAAGGTGATGTTCATGCACAGCTCATTTTGTGCACTAGTAAAAAAACATATACCTATGTCTTGAATTTGGAAAAAAAATCATATTTATCACTAAAGAAGGGTTTGGTGAATGCGCATATGAAACTGGTGGGTTCAGTATCTCAAAAAAATGGTTAAGAACCACTGCGCTAGAGTCTGTTCTGTGAAAGAGAATGGGTAAAAGTCTCACTTGCTTCCCACAGACCAAAGAGTCGTGAGCTGTGTCTTGTTTCTTCCACAGATGATAGCTCCAATCTATTTCACAAAGTTGAAGCAGTCTACAGTGAATATATTGTTTTGTGCCTTTCGATTTTCAAGAATGATAAAGAAACCCAATCTTGGAGCTGTCTGGTAAAATATCTTTGTGCTGACACTCACCTTGCAGTAGGCTGGAAAAAAAATGCTCCTCCCATTCTTACCCTGGGACATCTGTCCTTCTCTGAAGAGAGGTACTCACCTTGGGAATCCCCTCAGGTTTGGGGATGGGAAGATGAATCTCTCGTTGTGACTCAAATATATCCTTAAAATGTCAAACTCAGCCTGGCTATAGCTCATCTCTAACCTCTGTCTAAGCACCAATTACTGCCATCCGTTTCCCATGGGCATGTCCCCATGCCACTAGGAGCCTCAATGACCAACACACAAGACACAGCAGTTACTGTCACTGTTTCCACAGGACAGAAGCCAGGTTTGAGTACAAACATCAAGAAAAGGTTTGAGGAACTTTGCCTATAACAAGGAATTCCTAAGGAAACCATAGTGGATGCGGCCAATTACAATAAGTTCAGCTTTCTCTGATTTTCTCTTCACAAATTCCCACAGAGACATTTAAGAGACAAAACACTTCCAAACAGTCTCCTCTACCATAACCTGGAAAATCCTTTGGTTTCTTGCTGGGCAGTAAATGGTTGGAGAGTGATGTGCTCTGTTCTGCCTCTGCAGATCGCTGCTTCCACCTCCGAAGGAGCGATGATGCCCAGGCATCCAGGTGGGTGATGTCTGATGGAGAGGGGGTGGCCCAGGGATCACTGCATTCCAAAATCAATAGAGGGTTATGTCCAGAAATTGCAATGGACATAATTTGGTCAGGACACTTGCAGGTTGAGTTTGAAATTTGGAGTAGAGTTTCTTGGGTTTAAGATTCACACATTCTGTGAATTTTAGAGCAAGTGACCTAAGCAAGTAAAAGGAGAACAGAGGTGTATATTGTACAGAGTCACTGTGTGGATATTCTCCATGTATAAAGGCCTCAGAGATTGCCAGGCATGGTGGTGCGCACCTGCAGTCCCAGCTACTCGGGAGGCTGAGGCAGGAGGATTGCTTAAGCCCAGGAGTTCTGGGCTGTAGTGCAGTAAGTTTGGCATCAATATGGTGACCTCCCAGGAGCAGGGGGACACCACGTTGCCTAAGGAAGGGTGAACCAGCCCAGGTCGGAAGACCTCAGAAATTAATATGTCTGAATATTGTTAGACTTAAATTTTGAAATAAAAAGTAGTAGGGTGTGAGTATGAAACTCAAATATACGTCTGTCTTTTATCTCTCTTCCAAGTCCCAAAGCTGTGCTCTCACCCTCCAATTTGTGGTAATAATGTCTTCCTTTGATCTCTGCACATCCTGAACTTCTGATCTGGAAATAGACTGACGCACCTTCCAGATGTCCTCCACCAGGAAAATTGGTCTGAATTTCCTCATCTGCTTTCTACCTCAGATTTGCTGTGGGTCTCTATTCAGATGACATATGGGAAGTCTTAGCAACTATGGCTTTGTACAGTCAGCATTTAATAAAAAATAGCTATGGTTACTGACATTCTTCCTCAGTTTCTCAATATTTCCTCGAAACATTTAATGTGGACGATGGCAGACACAAGCCTCACATATTTTATTGATTTTTCTCTCTTTTCATAGACTGAGTTTAGGGAAGGGTACGATGGATCAGTCAGAGAAAAGAGAAATCATTAACTCAATGCCCTCCTTTCCTGTATTCTGTCTTGTAACAAGTTAGAGTATAGGTGGATGTTTACTTTTGGACAGTTTCTCTCCCTAATAGAAATTCGCTTTTTCTCAATTGAACCCAGGAAGTGCTTAACGAGTGTCTTTGTTCCTCTGTCATCTGCTTATTTAGTGCTGAGTGAATGCTTCCTCACCTGGGAGCCAGGATTTCATTCTATGGTTTCCATGTTATTTTGTGACAAGGTACGTGAGCTGGTTTCCATCATTATCATCCATGAAGGCTTTATCTCTGCATCTTCAGAATTTTCCCTAATAATTGAGAAAAACTCATCAACTAGCTAGAAATCAAAGGTTTTTAAAAAAATTTCCAACTCTCTTTCCAATACTCAAGAGAACTCTGCCATGGATAAGACCTTCTTTTACCTGTCAATAAATGATTCGTCTTGAAGTCATGTGATCATCTCTGTGTATGTGAGTGACATGGGGCTGACACAGTGGATGCAGAGCTTCCTTAGCCCTGTTTCCAAACGGTCCTAATGACCCTCTTGCTCCTCACAGTCTTCCCTCAGTTTCAGAAGCTCCTTTCCCTGCAGTAATTCTGTCCCTGTGAGTGCCGCTTGCCTTTTAAATTGTCTATTTTTTAGAGAACCTATAAAGAAAACTATGAAACCAGCCCCTTAATTTGTACCCTCCAGGGATGGGATCCTCTCTCTCAGTGGGGAGTATCCCTGGCCCGTTGGCTCAGTGGTAAAGTGTTGGCCCGGTGTGTGACATCACCATTGCAGCTCCAGGTGAGGGCACACAGGAGAAGTGACAGTCTGCTTCACCCTTCCCCCCACTTGTCTCCTCTGGCAGCCACTGCTCCAGTGGTTCCAGCACAGTTGGCCCCACCCATGAGGAAAGCTCTGTGGTCTGCCTTAGGTGTTAAAATGGCCTGGGTGCCCAGCGCATGTGGGAGTCTGTCTCTGCCTCCTGGCCTCTTACTTAATTAGAAAAAAAAGAATAAAGAAAGAAAGAATCCTATGGGCTTTAGGGAAAGGGAAGTTAGGGTTCTTTCTCCACTTATAATTCTTTGTTTAATCAGATGATTAAAAACAGTGTTACAGCGTCAGTACCCTGGCGGCTGGTTCAGTGGATTATACATCATCCTGGCCACCAAGGTCAAGGGTTGGATCTCTGGTCAGGGCAGATAGGAAAGCAATCAATAAGTACACAAATAAATGGAGCGAATAAGTAGAACAACGAGTTAATTCTTCTCTCTCTCTTTCTCTCTCTCAAGCTCTTTGTCCTTTAAAATCAATTTTAAAAAGTGTCAAGCCACAATTGCTTGGTAGAACAGAATTACACGGGGTGGCATTTGTCATGTACGAGAAAAGATACAGTCATCTTGAGCATAAGGTTAATTAATGACAAAAAGCTTCTAGGGATCTGATTGATGCTCCCAGTCTTACTCTGCCTCCATGTCAGGAGAATGAGTTAACTTCAGACTTCTTTCTCTTGACCAGGAACTTGGCCTGGTTGCTGACAAGTGGCAAAAAGTTATGTAGAAAGCAACTGGTTCATGCGGGAGGTGTTATTTTTAACTATTGCCATTTTAGAGACAGAAGAGCTAATGCCCACAGGGCGTAGTCTTGCAGATCCAAGGGCAGTGGTTCTCAAACTTTTTGAAATCAGGGCGCATTTAAAATCCTACAGATAATTGTAGGCACACTATATACAAATTTCTGAGAAATATGTTATAATAATTAAGTCAAATATTAAAGAAAAAAAATAAAGTCCAAGCGTGCTTTTATGGTAATTAAACAAAATAAATACGACAAAATTAAATTTATTCTGATATAAAAAAACATTATTATGTTACATTTTTTGAGTTATACTTTTTAGAATTCATAAAAAAGGGGTTAAAAAATTAAAAAATGACAAAAAGTTATCTTTATATATATATAGATATATTCTTAGTAAGATTTAGTAAATTCGTCAGGTCCCAGAGAGAATGTGGTTTTTTTTCTTTTTTCTTTTTTTTACAGAGACAAAGAGAGAGTCAGATAGAGGGATAGGTAGGGACAGACAGACAGGAGCGGAGAGAGATGAGAAGCATCAATCATCAGTTTTTCGTTGTGGCACTTTAGTTGTTCATTGATTGCTTTCTCACATGTGCCTTGATTGTGGAGCTACAGCAGACCAAGTAACCCCTTGCTCAAGCTAGCAACCTTGGGTCCAAGCTGGTGAACTTTGCTCAAACCAGATGAACCCGCGCTCAAGCTGGCGACCTTGGGGCCTTGAACCTGGGTCCTCCGCATCCCAGTCCTACGGTCTATCCACTGCGCCACCGCCTGGTCAGGCAGTTTTTTCATTATTGTTTTTATGAGAAACATGAGCCTGATGTGTCCTAGTGATTTCTTCAATGTTTGGGCATATATATGAAAGGCAAATCTCATTTCCTCTTCAATACATTAAAGAATTCCTCTCTTTTTACTCTTAATTGTGTTGAGTGCAGAAAACCCCCACCATACATATCATCTTAACTTTACACCAAACAAAGGATAGAAGAAACTTGCCTCCAGTCTTTCTGGGGAACATGGGGGGTAGTGTAAACAATCCAGCACCACAACTTAACAGCCTTTTACAACCTAATCAGGCAAGTGAGGTGGGGGGTTGGGCAGACTGTCAGCTTACAGCCAATTCCCCACACCTCTGTCCCCCAAAAATCTAAAGTCCAAAAACCCTGTTGGTTTTTTGGTCCCCAACAGGCACATATTTCTCTGGAATATCATAGGGTGCACCTGAAATTCAGTGTGCCCTGGTGCACATTTTGAGAACCACTGTCTTACGGAATGTTTAGAGCATTACAAACAATAACAATTAATGCACAGGGACTGCTTGGATGATGGGAGATGACTGGATGGTGTCACATGTCAGGAAATTATAGCCAAGAGGGAGGCACAGAGAGACCCTCACCTGCTCCCGGGTTAGGGTGGCAGCTTGAACTTCCTCTGAGAGCTTTCCTTCAATGTTTAACATTTCCAGCAAATTAGGCATGTAATGTTACGAATGC
Organism: Rhynchonycteris naso; assembly: GCA_037038555.1. Taxonomy (NCBI): domain Eukaryota; kingdom Metazoa; phylum Chordata; class Mammalia; order Chiroptera; family Emballonuridae; genus Rhynchonycteris; species Rhynchonycteris naso. The sequence goes on from CM072996.1 coordinate 20,606,775, forward strand.
TCAAAAGCAAGGAGTGAAGATATTACTATATCAGAAACAGAGTCGAGCAGTCATTTCCAAAGGAAAATGAAAAAGAAAAGCAGTCAGTCCTGTCCGCTCGGTTCTGAGGACAGATTTGGGTCACCCATGCAAGGTGGGTTACGGTGCTCTGGTGGGGAGGCCAACTGAAGATGCAAAGCTCTGAGAAGCAGGAACTGAAGCAGAATGACTTGGTGACAGGTCCTCTTACTCCCCTGGGGTCACAGAGAGAAGCTGACTGCCTGTGGCCTACAAGGAGGCACCACTACCCATTTGACTCCCATGGCTAGGCTTCAATGTTATCACCAGCCAGCCAGAAGGTCACTGGTAAGCCGGGTTGTACTGTGGGACATAAACAATCTTATAAAAAAATCAGACAAGGTCACTCTGAGATCGTAGAACCATATTACTGCCTAAACTTTAATAAAATAAATTTTTTTAAAAATTGAAAGTATAAAAATAAAGCTTTAAAAATACCCCAAACACCCATATTATTGTGCAATCCAAAAACATGTCTCTTTTTCAGCTAAAATGAGTGACTGCTGCTTCTTTATGAAGTCCAGCTTTACAGTCATGCCTATCTCCACTTCGTATAGGGCAGATTTATGGATGCAGTCAATGCTCGACTTCCCTGATTTCTGGCAGCACTCAAACTAGAGCTTCCTCAGTTTTACCCAAGTCCAGCTGTAGGTTCTTCCTAACATGCTCTGACTGAGACACCATGTTTCCCACGGTGAGCGTACTTCCGAGCTGCAATAATTAATCAAGTACTGTCAATTACAGGAATGGACCTGGTGGTCTTTGAAGAGTGTTAACATTTTTAGGACTAGACACCAGCCTGCTCCATGCATGTGCCCCTTTAAATTCTGTGATGCAGCCAGCTTAATCACACTTGCAGGGCCTGTTTCAATGTTTGCATTTGGTAGGGACAAGGACACATGATGCCTCTGAGGATTTTGGCCCGAGCAGTGGGGAGGATAGAATTGCCTTTCCTCCAGTCAGGTGGAAGAACTGACTTATTTGGGAACAATAAATATCTCCAGTTGGACATTTTATTAATTTGTTTAGCTAGAAAAAGTAATTATAATAACAGAGAGAGAGAGAGAGAGAGAGAGAGAGTCAACTAAAGCCTAGTACATATGCTTATAGAATGAAGATTTCATTGAGTAAATACAGCATTTCCCCACCTGCATTGAAAGTTGCTTAAAGAAATGAATGACATCATCTATATCTATATTTCTGTTAGGGGGTCTTTGGTATATAGCAAGGTATATGTATTTAGTGATTAAATGTTTCTTCATTCATCATAGTTGAATTCAGACAAGAAATAAAAATTAAAATGTACTCATTACCCGACACTATATTCTTAGACATTATTTTATGGAACCCTATTCTAATCTACTCTATTTGAATTTTTGTGATAGGTACTATCATCTTCAGTAGAGCCAATTTTTTTTATTTATGAGGGTAATTAAAATGGAGAGACTCGCCTATCTCTATACATCATGAGAGTGGTAGTCCAAGGAGAATCCACACATGCCATTTCCCAGATTTGCTGTATTTCTGCCGCTCATCACTGGCTTCAGATTTCACAGTTCAATCTGGTTCCAAAAGGCAGTCTTTCATTGCATGTAGCATTTATTTTTTTCGCATGTCTTTCTTTTATTATTCTTTTTTGAGTATATTCTTTGAGTAATGTCATGTCACTGAGTAGATTTACGATAGATGAGATTGACAGGAACAATTCTGGCCTCACACCAATGCATACAGACATTCGTGGAGTGGGAGGAGAAAAAGTTGCCCTATGGACTACAGATGGGACCCAGACTGAATATAAAGACAGAGGCGCTGGGGGAGTGGAGCCACCATCAGGGAGACTCACCCCAGTGACTGCAGCCGAGTCGGTGTTGTCCCTCCCAAGATGAAGCTGCTGCTGCTGTGTCTGGGGCTGACTTTGGTCTGTGTCCACAAGGGAGGACACCATGAAGTTGTGACAAGCAACTTTGATGTGTCAAAGGTAGAGTCGGGGGAGCATAGGGAGTCTGACTTTGGGGGTGGCTGTGGGGATACTGAAGTAAGGTGGCCCCACGGGAATGGGAAGAGGTTTTAACATGTTAGAGAAAGGGGTGGTTTTTAACGTTGGTCTAAAAGCAATTATTCTCTGTGGGAAGAAGACAGCATTTGGGGAACTCCATTTTCACTGGAGGGACAGTGGAAAGATCCTCACACGTGCTGTCAATAGACCTGAGTTCTCATGCTGTTTTCACATCAGCACTCAGAGTCTGGCCCATCTGGCAGAGTTCATGGAGACTAGTGTCCATGAGGTGCCCCGTCTTCTCTTCTCCCCTCGCCTTTTACTGATTTATTGCAGCTCTCAGGGGAGTGGTATACTGTCATGCTGACCTCAGGTGTGAAGGAAAGGATAGAAGAAAATGGTAACCTGAGGATCTATGTGGAAAACATGCAAGACCTGGCCAACTCTCCTCTCTTTTTTAAAATATCATACAAAGTAAGCATAGCATTTTATATTTGTAAAAAAAGAACAGAAGACTGTGTATGCTTTTATGGCTATGCACACACAGAAACACACTCACACACACACACACCACAGACAGAAACACACACATGCACGTGTGCACTTACGTTGTGGGCCTGTATCCAAAATCTCAGTCACTCATCTGGAACTCTTCCATACTTCAATAACTTGAATCTTTTCTAGAATCAGAGAGAACTGGTGAGAGGAATTAATTTAAATGGGACTATAGGAGGTGAGGACGAGTTAACTAGAACCAGACACGCGGGTTACAGTTGGAAGGTGGAGCCAGCTCCATCATGTCTCTTGGGCATCTTGTCATTCTGTTTCTCAGGGAAAATGGAGATTGTATTGAATTTACTGCCATGAGTCACCCAACAGAAAGGAACGGTGTATATAGTGTTATCTGTAAGTACACACAAAAATAAGTGTTTATAAATTCTACTTTAAATGGCAAGAAATTTACTAAATCCCAATAGGATCTTGATCTATTTTGTTAAATTAGAGGAGGTGAGACTTTGAGACAGACTCTTGCTAGTACCCTAACTGGGATCAATCCGGCAACCCCTTTTGGGACTGATGCTTGAATTAACTGAGCTATCATCAGCACTGAAAGTTGATGTACCCAGACAAACTCAACTTTCCTCAGCTACCAGGGCGGATGCTCTGACCAGTGGAGCCAGTGGATGCTAAGGGGAAGAGAGAGTGAGTAGGGGGAGAGGAAGAGGAAGAGCAGCTGATGTTCACTTCACATGTGTGTCTTGACCAAGGATTGGACCTGGTGCATCCACATGCCGAGCTGACACCCTATTCACTAAGGCAGTGGGCGAGGACCTTGATCTATTTATGATCAACGCTACTTAACTAATATACGTCAGGTCATGTAATTGTCAATATCTTCATGTTGGGAGTACCTTGTGTGTAAAAGCCTACACCTGGCACATAAAGTCATTAAAATAAGATGGCTGCTTGGCCATATGTAACACCAGCAACAAAAGTAAAAAGGCACACAAAAAGTACATTTTCCAGATAGCCTGTGATTCTTTAATCACTCTCTGATGGTTTCTGGTGGCCACTGCCACAATGCATTGTTTGGATGATTGCTGGGTATATAGTGTCAGTGTGGCTTATGGACAGGACAGAGACACATGGATGGCAGAGATGGCCAAGGGTGGTAGATGAGCCTCATGGAAGATAATAGAAGGTAAGTTGCAGCTGTGGCTGAATTTTCAAGCACTAGTCATTAATGTGTCACTGGTTGTCAATTCTACCCATAGAAACATCTGATGAAGCCTAGGGAGATGTAAAGGAGAACATGAGATATCACTAGAATCTGTTCTGTGAAAGATATTGGGTGAAGAGTCTCACTTGCTTCCCATGGACCAAAGAGTTCTGAGCTGTGTTTTGTTTCGTACACAGATGATGGATACAATCTATTTAACATTGTTGAAGCAGTCTATAGTGAATATTTTGTTTCTTATGATGTGAATTCCAAGAATGATAAAGAAACACAATACATGGAGTTTTTTGGTAGAGTATCTTCATGCTAACACTCACCTTGGAGTGGGCTGGAAACAAAATGTTTCACCTACTTATATCCTGGGACATCTGTCTTCCTCTGAAGAGAGGCGCTTGCCTTGGAGAATCACTCAGGCTTGGTGATGGGAAGGTGAATCTCTCTTTGTGCCCCAAAGATATTCTATAAATGACCAATTCAAGACCGGTTATATAACTCATCCCTAAATTCTGCCTAAGCACCAATCACTGCCAGTAATTTCCCATCCACCTGTCCCCATGCCACCAAGAGCCTCAGTGACCAACATGCAAGACACAGCAGCTACTGTCATTGTTTCCACAGTTCGAAAAACAGATTTGAATCCAACTGTCAAGGAAGGGTTTGAAGAACTTGGTCTACAACATGGAATTCCTAAGGAAAACATACTGGATGTGACCAATGGTGGTAAGTTTAGCTCTCTGGTTTTATTTCCCTAAATTCCCATGATACTGAATAGAGACATTTAGGAGAAGAAATATCTCCCTAACATAATCACTCCCCTCTTCCTTAACCTGGAAAATCCCTTGGTTTCTTGCTGGAAAGTAAATGGGTTGGAGAGTGACTGTGCTCTATTCCGCCTCTGCAGATCGCTGCCCCTACAACTGAAGTGGCAATGATGCCCAGGGCTCCACGTGGGTGATGTCTGGTAGAGAGGGCGTGGCCAAGGATCACTGCTTTACAAAACCAATAAAGGCTTATGTCCAGAGATTGCAATGGCAATAATTTGGCCAGGACGCTTGCAGATTGAGTTTGAAATTTGGAATAGGATTTCCTGGGTTCAGGACCTACATGTTCTGCGAATTTTAGAGCATGTGACCTAAGCAATTAAATGGAAAATAATGTTGTAATATCATACAGAATCACTGTGTGGATAGCCATCTCAGAAATTCATAATGTCCTCAATATTGTTAGACTTAAAATCTAAAATACGAAAAGAGTACCAGGTGTGAGTATGAAACTCAAATACATGCCTGTGTTTATCAATCTTCTAAGCCTCAAAGCTGTGGTCTCACCCTCCAATTTGTGGTAATAATGTCTTCCTTTGATCTCTGCACATCCTGAACTTCTGATCTGGAAATTTACTGACTCACCTCCCAGTTGTCCTCCACCAGGAAAATCGATTCTGACTTTCCTCATCTGCTTCCTACCTCAAATTTATGGAGGGGCTTTTTCAGATTACATATGGGGAAGTCTTAGCAACTATGGCTTTATACAGTTAGCATTTAATAAAAGGTAGTTATGACTATTGTCATTCTTCCTCAATTTATCAAGAATACTTTAATAGTATTTTTTTCTTTTTCTTTTTTTTTTAAACAGAGACAGAGAGAGGGACAGTTAGGGACAGACAGGCAGGTAGGGAGACAGATGAGAAACAACAGTTCTTCATTGAGGCACCTTAGTTGTTCATTGGTTGCCTTCTCATATGTGCTTTGGCTAGGGAGCTACTGCAAAGCGAGTGACCCTTGCTCAAGCCAGTGACCTTGAGTACAAAGCAGCAACCTTGTGCTTCAAGCCTGCTACCTTTGTGGTTATGCCAGCGAACATGGGTTCATGTCTATGATCCCACACTCAAGTGGCGACCACAGGATTCATACCTGTGTCATCTGCATCCCAATCCCACACTCTATTTACTGGTCAGGCTCTTCAAACCTTTTAATGTGGACAGTGGTAGACTCCAGCCTAGGATCCTTCCTTGATTTGTCTTCTTTTCATAGACTGTGTTTAGGAATGGTAAAATGGAATCAGTCAAAGAAAAAGAGAAATCATTGACTCAATGAACTCCTTATCCATATTCTGTTTAGTAATAAGTTAGAGTGCAGGTTAATGATTACTTCTTCACCTTTTTTCTCTGTAATAGAAATTCTCCTTGTCTCAATAGAACCCAGAAAGTGCTTAATGAGTGTCTGTGTTTTCAGTCATCTGATTATTTAATGCTGTGTGAATCCTTCCTCACCTGGACACCAGGATCTTCATTGTATGGTCCCATGTCATTTTGTGACAAGGTGTGTGAGCTGATTTTCATTATTATCGTCCATGAAGGCTTTAACCCTGCATCTTCAAGATTTTTCATAATCATCAAGAAACCTCATCAACACGCTAGGAATCAAGTTTTTTATTTTATTTTATTTTATTTATTTATTTATTTTTACCATACCCAGGAGAACTCTGCTATGAATAACACCTTCCTCAACCTGTCAATAATGATTTGTCTTACAGTCATGTGATCATCTCTGTGTATGTGAGCATCATGGGGCTGGCACAGCAAATGGGCGGCTTCCTTGGACCTGTACCCAAATGGTTCTCTTGCTTCTCAGAGTCTTCCCTGAGTCTCAGAATCTCTGTTCCTTGCAGTAATTTTCTGTCCATGTGAGTGCTGCCTGCCCCTTAAATTGCTTATTTCTTATTGACCCTATCAAACAAATTATGAGACTTGTCCCACAGTTTGTACGCTCTGGTGATTCTCCATCTCAACGCGAAGTGAAAGTTAGATGCTACTGAGGCTGAGACCAGGTCTCCATATGTCAGGACCGGTCTCCACACCCCAGCTTCTCTCCATCACCCATCTCTGACAGAGGTGGCATCCCTCATGACACCGTTGGTATCTGTTGTGAGCATGTTCAGCGAGAGGATGCATAATGTGAACTCCAGCGTTCCTTAGCTATCTGTACTTGGTGCCATCAGGGGACATCAAGGAGGCTGAAAGTTCTTTACCTTTTATTTTGGGAGCCTTTGGGCTTTGGAGAAAGGGTTATTAAAGTTTTTGCTCCACTTATAATCTTTTTTTAAAATTAGATGCTTAAAAACAGTGTCAGTGCCCTGACCATGTTGCTCAGTGGATTGGTATTGTCCCGGCCCACTAAGGTAAGGGTTGCCTCCCATGTCAGGGTAGGTAGGAGAAGGATCAATAAGTACACTAGTAAATGAAGCAACTAAGCTGAGCAACTAGCTGATGTTTCTCTCTCTCTCAAGCTCTCTCTTTCAACTTCAATGAAGCACACACACACACACACACACACACACACACACACACCACACAAACAGTGCCAAAGTTGCACTTAAACACTGACCATGTAGAACAGAACTACATGGGATGGGGATTGTCAGGCACGAGGAATGACTCAGTCATCATGAGCATAAGGTTAATGACAGAGGCTTCTAGGGATCTGATGCTCCCAGTCTTACTCTGCCTCCATGTCAGGAGAATGAGTTAGCTTCAGGCTTCTTTCTCCTGACTTACTCACTTGGCCTGAATTGTTGACAAGTAACAAAAGGCTATGTGAAAGCAACCAGTCATGCTGGGACATGTCATTTTAAATGTTGCCGTTTAAAAAACACACAAAATTTTCTAAAGAAAATTTGTACTACCAAAATAAAATATAATAACACATTAATAAATAATACCTCAGTGGGGTGACAGTGTGGACCATAAAGAGAAACAAATATAGGGTGACAGAGAATGATATGACTCTGAGTGATGGGTATACAGCATAAGTGACTCTACAAATGATGTGGAGATGTTTTCTACAAATCTATGTACTCTGGTTGACCAATGTCACCTTGTTAAATATAATTGTCTAAATAAAAAAAAATAACAACAACAACAAAAATAACAATAATGCCTGACGATCAAGTGAGATTCATTCCAGGGGCATAAGAATAGTTCAACATACATAAATAGATCAACATAATATATCACATCAACAAAAAAAAGAACAAAAATCATATGATCGTATCAATAATTATGATAAGGTATTTAATAAGGTACAACATCCCATTCGTTATGTCTAAAATATTCAATAAAATCATAATAGAAGGAAACTACCTGCACATAATAAAGGTCATGTATGACAAACCATGAGCTAATATCATACTAAATGATAAAAAAATGAAGGCTTTTCCTTAAAACCCAAAGGAAGACATGGTTACCCAATCTCTTTATTCTTATTCAACATAATTCTGAAAGTTTGAGCCAGAGGAATCAGGCAAGAGAAAGAAATAAAAGGCATTCATATTGGGAAAGAAATAAAGGTATCACTTTTTGCAGATGACATGATCCTGTATATAGAAAATGCAAAAGACTCCACCGAAAAGACTAGTAGAAACAATAAACCAACACAGTGAAGTTGCAGGATACAAAATCAACATTCAAAAATCTATTACTTTCCTCTGACCAGGTGGTGGCGCAGTGGATAGAGCATTGGACTGGGATGCGGAAGACCCAGGTTTGAGACCCCGAGCTTGCCAGCTTGAGCGCGGGTCCATCTGGCTTGAGTGAAAGCTCGCCACTTTGGACCCAAGGTCACTGGCTCCAGCAAGGGGTGACTCAGTCTGCTGAAGGCCCGTGGTCAAGGCACATGTGAGAAAGCAATCAATGAACAACTAGGGTGTCGCAATGGCAACAAAAAACTAATGATTGATGCTTCTCACTCTCTCTGCTCCTGTCTGTCTGTCCCTATCTATCCCTCTCTCTGACTATCTCTCTCTGTCCCTGTAGAAAAAAACAAAATTCTATTACTTTCCCATATGGCAATGATGAAACTTCAAAAGAAGACCTAAAAAATAAAATAAAATAAAAAACATTTTTTTTTAAAGATTGTAATAAGAAATATAATACCTAAGAATAAAATTAAGAATGGATGTGAAGGACCTTTATACAGAAAACTATAAAACATTATTGAAGAAAATTGAAAAAAGATACCATGAAATGGAAAAATATTACATATTCATGATTTGGAATAGTCAACATAGTTAAAAAGACCATATTATTCAAAGCAATATAGAAATTTAATGCAATTTTCATTAAAATCCTTATGTCATTTTTAAAAGAAAAAACAAAACAAAAAATCACCAGGTTTGTATAGAACCATATAAATCCCCGAAGAACAAAAGCAATCATCAGGAAAAAGAATGAAACTGGAGGTATCACTCTACCTGACTTCAAATTATAGTATAGAGCTGCAATAATGAAAACAGCATGGTATTGGCTGAAACACACACACACAGACCAATGGAACAGAATAGAAAGACCAGAAAAAACACACATGTATATGGACAAATAATCTTCGACAAAGGAGCCAAAAACACACAATGAATAAAAGAAAGCCTTTTCAATAAATAGGGCTGGGAAAAGGAAAAGCCACATGCAAAAGAATGAAATTTGACAGTAGTTTTTTGCTGTGCACAAAAATTAATTCAAAATGGATGAAAGACCTAAATATAAGACCTGAAACAATAAACTACATAGAACAAAACATAGGTACTATACTCATGGACCATGGCTGTGGAGAACAATTTATGAATTAGACCCCAAAGGTAAGGGAAGTAAAGGCAAAAAAGCATGAATGAGACTACATCAAACTACAAAGCTTCTGCACAGCAAAAGAAACTGACAACAAAACAAATAGGCAGCCAACTAAATGGGGGATGATATCCACAAATAACAGCTCTGAGAAGGGACTAATATCCAAAATATATAAAGAACTCCCAAAGCTCAGCAGCAAACAATCCAATTAAAAAATGGGGAGAGGACCTGAACAGATACTTCCTCCAAGACGACATACAAATGGCCAACAGATATAGGAAAAGATGCTCATCTTCACTAGCTATTTGAGAAATGCAAATCAAAACTACAGTGAGATACCACCTCACACCTCCTAGATTGGCTATTATCAACAGGACAGGTAATAACAAGTGTTGGAGAGTCTCTGGAGAAAAAAATACCCTCATCACCTGCTGGTAAGAATGCAAATTAGTACCACCATTATGGAAGAAAGTATGATGGTTACTCAAAAATAAGAATAGAAAGGTCATATGACCTAGCAATTCCTCCACTGGGTATCTACCCCAAACACTCGAAAACATTGGTACGTAGACACATGCACCCCCATGTTCATCGCAGTGTTATGCACAGGACGACATGGAAACAATGAAAGTGTCCTTCGATAGAAGACTGAATAAAGAAGATATGGTACATATATACAATGGAGCACTACCTAGCCAAAAGAAACAATGACATAGTGACATTTATGACAACATGGATGGACCTTGAGAACATACTGAATGAAATAATTAAATCAGAAAAAGCTAAGAACTATATGATTTAAGACATAGGTGGGATATAAAAATAAGACATACAAAGATAAAAGTGAAGTGGTTACTTGGGGGAGGGAGACACAAGACACAGGGTGGGGGCAAAGGTATAAACAGGGACAAAGCTATGGTGACTGAAAATGATTTGACTTTGGGTAATAAGTATACAAAATAACAGTTCAAATCCTATAGAAATCTTCACTTGAAGCCTATGTATTTTTATTAATATACGTCATCTTGTTAAATTTAATTTTCTAAAAGAAAAGAAAAAGAGGAATAGACAAGCTAATGTCCACAGGGCATGACTTCTAGGGTTTCATTGGGAATGTTTAGAGCAGGGGTTCCCAAACTACAGCCCCGCGGGCTTATGCGGCCCCTTGAGGCCATTTATCCGGCCCCCGCTGCACTTCTGGAAGGGACACCTCTTTCATTGACGGTCAGTGAGAGGAGCACAGGATGCTTCCGCACCCATAGTTCCCATTGAAATACTGGTCAGTTGTTGATTTAAATTTATTGTTCTTTATTTTAAATATTGTATTTGTTCCCGTTTTTTTTTTGTTTTTTTCTTTTACTTTAAAATAAGATATGTGCAGTGTGCATAGGGATTTGTTCATAGTTTTTTTTTTTATAGTCTGGCCCTCCAATGGTTTGAGGAACAGTGAACTGGCCCCCTGCGTAAAAAGTTTGGGGACCCCTGGTTTAGAGCATTACAAGCAATAATAATCAATGCACAGGGGACCACTTGGATGATAGGAGATGGCTGAGGTGCCACAGCCTAGGAAACTACAGCCCAGGGGAGGCACAGACAGACTCTCTGCTGCTCCTGGGTCAGGATGATGGCTTGAACTCCCTGTGAAACATAACCACTGAATTCCAAACATTTTCAGCAATAGAGACATGAAATGTTAAGAACACTCAAAAGCAATGAGTGAAGACATCAGTCAATCAGAAACAGAGCAGAGCAGTTATTTAAAACAAAAAAGAAAAGCAGTCCAGTCTGCTGGGTTCTGAGGACAGATCTGGGTCATCCATGCAGGGTGGGTCAAAGCCCTTAGGCGGGGAGGCCGACTGAAAATACAAAGCTCTGAGAAACAGGGTCTGAACCAGAAGGACTTCTAAACAGCTCTTTTCCTCCTTTGCAATCACAGAGAGAAGCTGACTGCCTGTGGCCGGAAAGGAGGCACCACTACCCAATTGAGAATGAAATACATGCAGTCCCTGCCCTCCTGGAGTGACCTGACCCCCATGGCTAGGCTTCAGTGTTATCTCCAGCTGGCCTGACGGGCACAGGTAAGAGGGTTCTGCTGTAGCACATAAATAACCTCATAAAACATCAGGGAAGGTCACTCAAATATCATTTAAACAATATAGTTGTGCAATCCAAAGACATGTCTGTCTTGGCTAAAATGAGTGACTTCTACTTCTTTATCAAGTCCAGCTTTACAGTCATGCTTATCTCCACTCCCTATAGGTAACATTTATGGATTCATTCAATGATAGACTTTCCTGACCTCTGACAGCGTGCAATCCAGATCTTTTTCAAATTGTCCCCAAGTCCTGTAGTAGGTCCTTCCTAACACACTCTGACTGAGACACCCGTGGTTCTCCATGGTGAGCATACTATCAAGCCATAATAATTAACCCAGGCCTTTAAACCACAGGAATGGACCTGGTGGTTTTATTTGAAGAGTATTAACATTTTTAGGACTAGGCCCCAGCTTACTCTATGCACGTGTCCCCTGAAGTTCTGAGATGCAGCAAGCTTAATCACATATGCAGGGCCTCTTTCAATGTTTGCATTCCGTAGGGGCAAGGACACAGGATGCCTCCAAGCATTTTGGCCTGAGCCGTGGGGAGATTAGAATTGCCTTTATTCTTGTCAGGTGGAGGGACCTGCTTATTGAAGTAAGATAAATATCTCCAGTTGAACATTTCATTAGTTTCTCTAGGTAGAAAAAGAAATTTTAAAAACACGAGAGAAAGAGAGGGAGGAAGAGAGAGAGAGACAGAGAGAGAGAGAGAGAGAGAGAAAGAGACCTAACCATAGTCTAATATGGTTTAGTCAATATTGAATTAATTTTTCTCTCATATGAAAAATGTAAAGAGTTCTCCAGGTTGGCTGGCTATTCTATTCCACAGAGTCATTCAGAAACCCAGTTTTTACTCTCTGGTTTCTCCTCCCACCTTACGTCTTTGTCCTCATGTGTGTGGCCAAAGAAGAAATCCAAGATATAAGGGATCAGAGAATGTGGGGGAAACATGATCTTACGGTCACTGTCCTCTCTGGCCCACGTTTTCTTAGGATATTCCTTGTTCATTATTCCTTATAAACACACACAACCACAGCTTGTGCAGGTTCAGAGAAATCACATTGAAGATTCGTGAATCGCGTGCTTTTGCTATAAAACAAACCTATATTTCTCTTGGCAGGGCAAATCTCTCAGAAACTTAAGACTTCTGATGTATTTGCCTCTTTAAGACTTATGTATTCATTTTAGATAGAAGAGAAAGCCAGAGAGAGAAGGGGGGGAGGAGCAAAAAGCATCAACTCCCATATGTGCCTTGACCAGGTCTGCCAAGGGTTGGGAACCTGCGATTTCAGCATTTTAGCTTGACGCTATATCCACTCTGCCCCCACAGGTCAGGCAGTATTTGATTCTTAAATTCTCTGAATGCAGGTAACCAGACAACAAAACTCAAACTAGAAATAAAGTTGGGGTCAGAAACAGGTATTTTCTAAATAGACCACTGTATAGCCAGTAGCTGCAGCCACCATCAAAACCGCCTCACCTGTGCAGGTTCACATTTTATTTGGACAGACGGTAATGAAACAAAGAAGCCGAGAACTGGTGGGTCATTAGCTTTAATACTAACTTGCACCTGGCGGGCAAGAAATACACACAGTGGGAAAACACTTCCCTTTCCATTCAGGGCTCCCAAAGCCACTGACTTATCCAAGTATTCCTTGAATCAAAGGCTCCACCAGCCTAGCCTTATTCACCTCTGTTCCCCATCTCCTTCTCTCTGCACAAACTGTGCACCAACTGGCTTCTCCTTCAGCACTCTGCCATCTTGACTGCTTCTCCTCTCCTCTGCAATGCTGATGGTAGGATCTGAGAGAGAAAGCCCCCCGCCCCTCCCGTCTATCTTATTTTATAGTATAGAAATTAAAGCCTTTAAGTCAATACAGTGGTACTGTTGGTCAAATAAGTTTGTACAGATGATATATATGTTTGCTTGCTTATAGTTTTTATTGGGTGTGGGAGACAGGCTGTAAGCTGGCCAAGTCATTATATCCTAAGGCGTAGTTTTAAAACTAAGCTTTTCCCCACACCCTTGACTGATTGGATGATGTGGGGTGGTACACTCTCATGAGGAATCTCATTATGCCTCAGATGAGTGACTTTGTATCAGAGACTTCCTTGTTTTTATATTGGATTAAAGGTTTGGATTTCTACACTATAAAATGGGGCTGACTGGGAGCTTGCGCTCTCTCAGTTCCTGAGATTAGCATTAGACAGGAGAGCAGAGAAAGGCCACGTGGAAAAGAGGAAAAGTAGCCAAGATGGTGGAGTGCACCCAGTGGGCAAGCAAAAGCACACACTGGGCACCAAAACCCACACATTCAGTGCTCACAAAGCTACTGACTTATCCAAGTTTCCTAGAATCAAACGTTTCTAACTCACCAGACTTATTCACCTCTGTTCCCCATCTCCTTCTCTCTACACAAACTCTGCTCAAACTGGCTACTCCCTCAGCACTCCGCCATGTTGGCTGCTTCTCCTCTCCTCCACATGGCCTTTCTCTGCTCTCCTCTCTACTGCTAATCCCAGGAACTGAGAGAGCACAAGCTCCTGGTCTGCCCACTTTATAGTGTAGAAATCCAAACCTTTAATCCAGCCTACAAACAAGGAAGTCTCTGATACAAAGTCACTTATCTGAGGCATAATGGGAGGATTCCTCATGAGAGTGCACCACCCCACATCATCAAATCAGTCAAGGGTGTGGGGAAAAGCTTACTCTTAAAACTAAGCCTTAGGCTATACCGACCCACCTTGCCCATAGCCTGTTCCCCAACACACATTAATATCAACGGACTTGAACGTGGGCAGCGCCATTTTTAACAAAGTGAGCATAATATATTTTATCTGCCCAACAGAGGTGAATAAGGCTGGTGAGCTAGAAACCTTTGATTCTAGGAAACTCGGATAAGTCAGTGGCTTTGGGAGCCCTGAATGGAAAGGGAAGTGTTTTCCCACTGTGTGTATTTCTTGCCCGCTGGGTGCAAGTTAAAATGAAAGGTAATGGCCCACAAGTTGTTAGCTCCGTTTTTCATTACCATCTGTCCGAATCAAATGTGAACCTGCACGGGCCAGGCGGCTGTAATGATGGCCACAACTACTGGCTTTACAGTCTGCACGTGGCCTTTCTCCAGGCACAGCAGACAACCGTTTGACTAAATGTTTTTCCAGCATGCACTGAGACTTACCAGCTTTCCAGGTTGGGACAGCTAAATCCTTGATGCCTAACACTGCTGTCCTCCAGTAAATGGCACACATATTTTAGATTCCTTTAGTTGTCTCAGCTAGTAAGTCCCCACCATATTGCTTACTCATTTAAACAAGGCCATATTATAGCCATATGCAAGGCCAGTAGCCGCAGCCATCATCACGGCCATCTGGCACATGAAGGTTCACATTTGATTAGGACAGATTGTAATGAATCAATGAAGCAATGAACTAGTAGGCTGTTATCTTTATTTTTAGCCTCTCACCCAGCAAGTGAGTAAATACACACAGTGGGAAAACAGTTCCCTTTCCATTCAGGGATCCCAAAGCCACTGACTCATCTGAGTTTTCCTAGAATCAAAGGCCCTCACCAGTTCAGCAAAGTTTACAAAGCCCCTCACCTCTGTTCCCCTTTAACATGCCTCCATATTGGATACCTCCCTCCCTGCAACCATGTGGCCTCTCACCTGCAACAACGTGGTCTTCTCCCAAAATGGCCTCATAGCTTCTCCTTTTAAAACTTTTCAGTGCAAAAATCCCTCTTCCAGCACACATTAGCATAACCAAGCTTTTCCCCAAGCTTGAAGGTAATTAGCTGTATCATCTGGGTGATGGCCATTCATGTGGGCATCGTCATTTTTAATAATAAAAGTGAGCTAAACTGGAAAATACAGATTTTACAAACTTATTTGCCCAACATTCCATCCCTTTTGCTCACTTTGTAATTCACAATCCATACCACAAGCATTCCTGCACAAGGAATTAGGCATATCACAATTATAAAGGTGCCCTTCACCGGGGCTGCCCTCCCCCACCATCAGAGTCTTTCTGAGCACTTTGCCCAAAGTGCAAAAAGTCCTTGGAGCTTCTCTCCAACCAGATGAAAAGCTTTCCGGTGCAGGGGACCTCCATCAGAGTTTCCCCCTACTCCCATCAGGGTTTTTCACATTGTCCAAAATCCGTAAGTCCATCCAACAAAGGAGCCAGTGCCTGCTCTGGTTGTAGTCCAGGAAATCAGTTCATGCACATGGGGCCTCAGGCCCTCCCCCATCATCCCTGAAGTCCTGGAAGCTCTTAAGCTGTCCCAAGGAGGAGCATGTGGCAATGGTGGTCAGGATTTCCAGCTTTGCTCCAGCATTCTACCATCCACCCCTTAGTCCCCAAATTACAGCAAACCTACCAGGTCCTCAGTAGAAACTCCTTGCTGTTGGGGTCTCACCTTCTCTTTGCAGACAGCATTTTCAGCCTTCTCATTCTCAGAAGAAAAGCCAGAAATGCCAGCTCCCACCTCTGGGCTCAAGCTCAAGTCTGCCACCACCGCTGGCTCTCCACAACTTCCAAGGCATACTGAAACTCTACCTCCTGCAGCTGCCGGCTCTCAGCAACTTCCAGGGTAAACTGCAACTTGAGAACCTGTAATTCTTTCCCCAGAGACTGCTCAGTTTCCAGGTGCAACTGGCGAACCTGGTCGGCCTACTTCTCCAGTGCCTGCTTGGTTTGCAGGTCCCAGGCAAACTTTTCCATAGAGCCCTCAGTTTCGTTATGCATGGCCATAAATATCAGCCAGCCTACAGTCCCCAAAAGGACAGCCATGGGGAGCCATAACTATAGTCAGTCCTCTACACCACCGCTCAAGGGTGGTGGCGGTTCCATACCAATCTGATCTGAATCCTGCAGCAAACTACACCAAATGTAAGTCCAGTAGCCGTGGCAGTCACAGCTGCCACCTGGCAGGTGCAGGTTCACGTTTGATTCAGATAGGTCATAATGACACAACGGAGTCAAGAACTGGTGGGCCATTACTTTTATTTCTAGCCTCACACCCAGCAAGTGAGTAAATACACACAGTGAGGAAACAATTCCCTTTCCATTCAGGACTCCCAAAGCCACTGGCGCATCCAAGTTTTCCTAGAATCAAAGGCCCTCACCAGTTCAGTGGCATTTACAAAACTCCTCAACTCTGTTCCCCTTCAGCATGCCTCCATATTGGCCCTCCCTCCCTGCAACAATGTGGACTCTCTCCCCTGCAAACACGTGGGCTCCTCCCAAAATGTCCTCCTAGCTCCTCCTTTTAAAACTTTTCAATTTGAAAATCCCTCCACCAGCATACATTAGCATAAGCAAGACCCTTCTCAAGCATGAAGGTAATTAGCTGTATCACCTGGGCAATGGCCATTCACATGGGTACTGCCATTTTTAACAATAAAAGTGAGCAAAACCAGAAAATACAGAAGATATAAATCCATTAATGGAGCTCTGAAATGTGTAGCGATTCAAGCCTTAAAAAGATCAAAGCCTGGAGATGTCTGCTACTACTCTTTCTAAATGTATTAAGATGATAAAGCTCAATATAAGTTGGGGCTGAATGACCCTTCATATTCTGTACAGACACCTTGTTAATGTAACACTGTCCTTCTGGTCTAATTTGCTTGGAGTGTGTTCATTGACACTGATACATCAGGACTTTAAAAATATTTTTTCCTGGGTATGTAACATTTGCCCTTAGAGCCATAACAGTAATTGCTTTTCCTTGGAAAAAACACACTCCCTGTGCCCCAATGCCTCCCAAAATAAATGGATGCATTTTCTAAAAAATGGAGAGTGTGAAGACTCTCTGTCCATCTCTGTCACCTGATTGCGCTGTCAATGTCACTGATAGACTGAGTTCCTAACAATGTACATTATTAGCATCACAAAGGTGAATTTTCTCCAAAAAGTTAAAGAAAATTTCCTAGATCTGTATTAGCATAGTAAGAGCTCAAAAACCAATTGTTGAAGGATAGATATTTGTAATCTGATGCCACTCATATGAATTGTGTATAGCACCCAGAACAATGTGATATGTTATCTCCAGATCCCTGTCTGTGTGATGATGCTGTGCTTCTCTGGAGAAGTACACAGTCACCTGTGGGTGTGTGGGACCTGCGGGCTCTGATGCTGCAGTTCTGGGTGGGACCTGCGATGCTCCTCTCTACCAACCTCTTGGAGATGCCAGGCTGTGCCACCTTGGGACAGGGTGATACAGGGAAAGGGACACTGTCCTTACTTGCTTCAGTGCATCAATGTCTTGGAGTATTTTGCTTAATTGGCGTGATGGAACCTGTTGGTTTTATGCTTCTGGACTCCCAGAAAGGTCTTCACACTTATGAGTGGTTGCTAAAATATGCGTTGCTATGGGACAAAAGGTCTGGCACCTTCTATTCCATGGCCGTGCTCATGTCAACCAATATCAGTGATCATTTCAACTAAGAAAGACACAGGGAGAATGATATTGAATCTTCTTTTCTTTTTTTTTAAGAGAAGAGGGGCGGCAGATTGACAGATTGTTGCATGCGCCAGGACCGGGATCTACCTGGCAAGCCCATAGGAGGCGATGTTCTTCCAATCTGGGGCCTTTCTCCATTTCTCAGCAACAGAGCCATCTTTTTAGTCCCTCAGGCAGAGGCATGGAGCCATGCTCAGTGCCCAAAACCAACTCACTCGAAACAATCAAGCTATGGCTGCAGGAGGGGAAGAGAGAGACAGAGAAGGGAGAGGGGTGGAGAAGCAGGTGGTTGCCTCTGCTGTGTGCCCGGACAGGGAATTGAATCAGGAACATCCACACTGGGCCTACACTTTACCACTGAGCCAACCGGCCAGGACAAGACATTGAATTTTTAAGCGTATATTTTAATTTCAGAGAATATCTAAGAAAATTAGAAATGATATGAAAGATATGGTGGAGTCAGCTCAAGGTATTGCTTCTAGGTAACTTTGCTCAGGGATTGGAGGGTCAAGCTCACAGCCATGTCCCATTGAATTTTCCCACCGTGGTTTTTAAATGTTAGCTTCTTTTATTACCCTACTCTCATCTCATTGTCCATCAACACATTCTTGGGGTCTGGAAAATAATTCAGTTGGTTAAAGTAGAGGAAATAAACCTGGTGCAAAGAGCACTACAAATAATATGCCCAATACAGCTAGTGTACACATGCCACACTTCCTTCCAAGAGAGTTATTGCCAATGTTCCTCAATTTATCAAAAATTTCTGAAAACTTTTAATGTGGATGGTGGCAGACACCAGCCTCAAGTCTTTCATTGATTTCTCTCTCTTTTCATAGACTGAGATTAGGGAAGGGTATGATGGGAATAGTCAGAGAAAAGAGAAATCATTGACTCAGTGCACCTATTCCCTGTATTCTGTCTAATAACAAGTTTGAGTGCTAGTTGATGTTTATTTCTTCACCTTTTCTATGTGTAAAAGAAATTCTCTCTGTCTCAATGGAACCCAGGAATGTTTTCTGAGTGTTTTTGTTCCTCTGTCATCTGCTTATTTAGTGCTGAGTTAATCCTTCCTCATCTGTAGCCAGGATCTTCGTTCTATGGTCCCGATGTCATCTTGTGACAAGGTGTGTGAGTCAGTTTTCATCACTATCTTCCATGAAGGCTTTATTCCTGCATGTTCAGGATTTTTCCTAATCATCTAGAAAGACTCATCAACTTGCCAGGAATCAAAGGTTTTCTTCAAATTTCCAACCATCTTTGCCATACCCAGGAGAACTCCACCATGAGTAAGACATTCCTCTACTTGTCAATAAATGATTAGTCTTGCAGTCATGTGATCACCTCTGTGTATGTGAGTGACATGGAGCTGACAAAAGCAAATGCCGGTGTTCCTTGTCCCTGTATCCAAAGGGTCCTCTTCCTTCTCAGAGTATTCCCTGAGAGTCAGATTTTTCCTCTCCTACAATAATTCTCTGTCCCTGTGAGTGCTGCTTGCACTTTAAAAAGTCTATTTCTTAGTGACCCTATAAAGCAAACTATGAGATTTGCCCCACACTTTACACCCTCCAGGGATCCTCTCTTTCAATGGGCAGTGAAAGCTAGATGCTGCTGAGACTGAGAGCAGCTTGCCATGTGTCAGGACCTGTCTCCACAGTGCAGCTTCTCTCCATCACCCATCTCTGACAGAGTTGGGACCCTCACGCTCTCAGAATACTTCCTTCAGCCACTGGGTTATCTGCTGTGAGCATGTTAAGTGAGAGGCCATGAAATATCAGCACTAGCAGTCCATAATGATCTGTATTTCATGCCATCAGGAGGCAACAAGGAGGCAGGAGATTCTCTACCTCTTATCTTAAGAGCCTATGGGAGGCGATGGCCAGTTGGCTCAGTGGTACAGCGTTGGCCCATGTGTGGATGTCCTGAGTTCAGTTCCTGGTCGGAAAACACAGGAGAAGCTACCATGGGTTTTTCCACCCTTCACCTCCACACCCCTCCCATAGCTATGACTCCAGTGATTCTTGCACAGCTGGTCCTGGGCACTGAGGATGTTGCCATGACCTTGCCTGAAGCACTAGAAATGCTCACTTGCTGAGCAATGGGTCAGCCACGCAGATGGGCTGAGTATCTCCTGGTATGGGGCTCGCTGGGTGATCATGGTCAGCACGCATGCAGGAATCTTTCTCAACCTCCCTACCACTCACTTAAAAAAGAAAAATGGGGTGAAATAAGTGAGGGAGCTCCCAGGCGTACAGTGTGGAGTATTAGATCCCTTCCTACTCTGCTGAGGGTTGCTGAAGGGTATGGTGGGCGGTAGGACGCTGAAACTCGGTTCTGTTGGCGTGGGAGGAGGCCAAGCCGGTGGGAGCTCGGTCTAACCCAGCAGGGTCGGAGGGGGCGCGCGAAAGCGGTCTGGAAGCTGCAGGCCGGCCTTTAATCCCACTTACGGGGACAAAGCGGGAGGCCAGGAACGGGCAGAAATCGGCTCTGCGACTCTGCGCAAGCCGGCCCTGACCGCGGGGACCGGGCTAGGACCAGGGATGGGCAAGGGGCTTGCAGCTGACCTCACGCTACCAGCCCCACCCGGCCGGAGAAACCGAGGTGTGCATTTCTGCGTGCGCGAGCGGGCGCGGGGACGGGGTAGACCCGGAGACAACTGGAAGCTCACAGCTGAGCCCATGCTAATATCCCCGCCGGGCCGGTGAAAAACCGCGATTTGCCATCCCACGTGCACGAGCGGGCTCCGAACGGGGCGGGCTAGAGTCCAGGACGAGCGGAAGTACGCAGCTGAGCGGAAGCCAGCAAACACACCCGCCCCAATAAACCTTGGTTTCCGACCCTGCGCAGAAGGGCCCTGGCCTCGAGGGCGGGGCTAAAGCTCCGGATGGGCAAAAGCTTACAGCTGAGAGTACGTCAAAAGCCCCGCCCAACCCGTGAAACTGTAGCGAGCAGGCTCCGGCTGCTGGTTCTGGGCGGAAGTCCGGAAATAGGCTGGGTCCCCAGCTGAGTAAAGATGCTCACCTCTATCCTTGGTCCTGAGGCTTGTGGCTTGAGTGACAGCCCCTCCCATGGAGGAGAGGCAGAAATCACAGCAAAAGCCACAGAGGGCCGGCTATGGCAACGCCCATACCCAACCACCCTAGGCAGCGGCAGAGGGGATGGGGGGCCTGAAGACAGACCACACATAAAGAACACAAAGGCAACACCTACTGGACTCCAGTGGCCACAACTTGCTTATACACAGAAAAAATGGGCAGGCAGAGGAATGCAAACCAAATGAATCAAGAGAAATCCCCAGAGAAGGACCTGAATGAACCAGATATAACCAAATTACCAGAAGCAGAATTTAGAATAATGATAGTTAGGATGTTCAAAGAAATGAGAGCAACAATGGATAGTCATTATGAACACCTAAATAAAGAGATAACAAGTATAAAAAACGAAATTGAAATAATAAAAAAGAATCAGACAGAAATGACAAATACAGTATCAGAACTGAAGACCACAATGGAAGGAATTAAAAACAGGATGAATCACGCTGAAGATCGAATAAGTGAGTTAGAGGACACAATAAACAAAGGCACAGAAGCAGAGAAGAAAAAGGAAAAGAGACTCAAAAAATGTGAGGAAACTCTAAGGGAGCTCTGTGACAACCTGAAGAGAAACAACATTCACATCATAGGGGTACCTGAAGAAGAAGAAAGAGAGGACAGGAAATGGAAACTTTGTTCAATCAAATCATAGCAGAAAACTTCCCTAAATTAAGGCTGGGAAACACTCCACACGTTCAAGAAGCACACAGAACTCCATTAAAGAGAAACCCAAAAAGATATACACCAAGACACATCATAGTTAAAATACCAAAGCTAATGGATAAAGAAAAAAATTTAAAAGCTGCTAGGGAAAAAAAGGCTATCACCTACAAAGGAGCCCCCATAAGGATGACATCGGACTTCTCAACAGAAACACTTGAGGCTAGAAGGGAATGGCAAGAAATAATCAAAGTAATGCAGAACAAAAACCTACAACCAAGACTACTTTATCCAGCAAGGCTAACATTTAAAATTGAAGGAGAAATAAAGAGCTTCCCAGAAAAAGAAAGCCTGAAGGAATTCATAAAAACCAAACCAATTCTGCAAGAGATACTAAGGGGACTGTTGTGAACATTTTAAAGGGAGAAAAGAATATAGCAAAAGAAGAATACAACTTTAAAGAATAAAATGGCAATAAACAACTACATATCAATAATAACCTTAAATGTAAATGGATTAAATGATCCAATCAAAAGACATAGGGTAGCTGCATGGATAAAGAAACAGGACCCATACATATGCTGTCTACAAGAGACACACCTTAAAACAAAAGATACACATAGACTGAACGTAAAAGGATGGAAAAAAATATTTCAGGCAAATGGAAATGAAAAAAAAGCCGGGGTAGCATTACTTATATCTGACAAAATGGACTTTAAAACAAAGGCTGTAGTAAGAGATAAAGAAGGACACTACATAATGATAAAGGGAACAATTCAACAGAAAGATATAACTATTATAAATATCTATGCACCAAATATAGGAGCCCCGACATACATAAAGCAGACTTTGATGGATATAAAGGGTGAGATTAACAGCAATACTATCATAGTAGGGGATTTCAATACCCCTCTAACAACACTGGATAGATCCTCAAGAAAGAAAATTAATAAAGAAACAGCAGACTTAAAGGAGACACTAGATCAACTTGATTTAATAGATATCTTCAGAACTTTTCATCCTAAAGCAGTAGAATATACATTCTTCTCAAGCGCTCATGGTACGTTTTCTAGGATAGACCACATGTTAGGTCACAAAATTGGTCTCAATAAATTTAAGAAGATTGAAATCATATCAAGCATTTTCTCTGATCACAATGCCATGAAACTAGAAATTAACCACAAAAGAAAAACTGAAAAATACTCAAACACTTGGAAACTAAATAGCATGTTATTAAATAATGAATGGATTAACAATGAGATCAAAGAAGAAATAAAAAGGTTTCTAGAAACAAATGATAATGAGCATACATCAACTCAAAATTTATGGGACACAGCAAAAGCAGTTCTGAGAGGGAAGTTCATTGCACTACAGGCATATCATAAGAAGCTAGAAAAAGCTCAAATAAGCAACCTGACCCTGCATCTAAAAGAACTAGAAAAACAACAGCAAATAAAACCCAAGACAAGTAGAAGGAAGGAAATAATAAAGATCAGAGCAGAAATAAATGACATAGAGGCTAAGGAAACAATACAGAGGATCAATGAAACCAGAAGCTGGTTCTTTGAAAAGGTAAACAAGATTGATGAACCTTTAACTAGACTCACCAAGAAAAAAAGAGAGAGGACTCAAATAAATAAAATTAGAAAGGACAGTGGAGAAATAACAACTGACACAACAGAAATACAAAGCATTATAAGAAAATACTATGAAGAACTATATGCCAAAAAATTAGACAATCTTGGTGAAATGGACAAATTTCTTGAATCATATAACCTTCCAAAAATCAATCTGGAAAAATCAGAACACCTAAACAGACCAATTACAACAAATGAGATCGAAACAGTTATCAAAAAACTCCCAAAAAAGAAAAGTCCTGGGCCTGAAGGTTCACAAGTGAATTCTATCAAAAATTCAAAGAAAAACTAATTCATATCCTCCTCAAGTTATTTCAAAAAATTCGAGAGGAAGGAAGACTTCCAAACTCCTTTTATGAGGCGAGCATAATTCTGATCCCAAAACCGGGCAAAGACAACACAAAGAAAGAAAATTATAGGCCAATATCCCTGATGAATTTAGACGCTAAAATTCTCAACAAAATATTAGCCAACCGGATCCAGCAATATATGAAAAAAATCATTCACCATGATCAAGTGGGATTTATTCTGGAGAGGCAAGGCTGGTTCAATATTCGCAAGTCAATCAATGTGATTTATCACATAAACAAAAGGAAGGACAAAAATCACATGATAATTTCAATAGATGCAGAAAAGGCATTTGATAAAATCCAGCACCCATTCATGCTCAAAACTCTCAGCAAAGTGGGAATACAGGGATCATTCCTTAACATGATAAAGGCCATCTATGACAAACCCACAGCAAACATCATACTAAATGGACAAAAATTAAAAGCAATCCCCTTAAGATCAGGAACCAGGCAGGGATGCACCCTTTCACCACTCTTATTCAACATAGTTCTGGAAGTCCTAGCTACAGCAATCAGACAAGAAGAAGAAATAAAAGGCATACAAATTGGAAAAGAAGAAGTAAAACTGTCACTATTTGCAGATGATATGATATTGTATATTGAAAACCCTAAAGTCTCAGTCAAAAAACCACTGGACCTTATAAATGAATTCAGCAAGGTGGCAGGATATAAAATTAATACTCAGAAATCAGAGGCATTTATATATACCAACAATGAACTGTCAGCAAAAGAAATTAAGGAAACAATCCCCTTCACTATTGCAGCCAAAAAAATAAAGTACCTAGGAGTAAATTTAACCAAGGAGGTTAAGGACTTGTACTCGGAAAATTATAAAACATTGGTAAAAGAAATCAAGGAAGATACAAACAAGTGGAAGCATATACCGTGCTCATGGCTAGGAAGGATAAACATCATTAAAATGTCTATATTACCCAAAGCAATTTACAAATTCAATGCAATACCAATTAAAATACCAATGACGTACTTCAAAGATATAGAACACATATTCTAAAAATTTATATGGAACCAAAAAAGAACACGAATAGCCTCAGCAATCTTAAAAAGAAAAAATAAAGCAGGAGGTATCACTCTTCCGGATATCAAGGTTTACTATAAGGCCATTATACTCAAGACAGCCTGGTACTGGCATAAGAACAGGCACATAGATCAATGGAACAGAACAGAGGACCCAGAAATAAACCCACAGCTTTATGGACAACTGATATTTGACAAAGGAGGAAAGAACATACAATGGAGTAAAGACAGCCTCTTTAACAAATGGTGTTGGGAAAATTGGACATCTATCTGCAAAAAAATGAAACTAGACCATCAACGTACACCATTCACAAAAACAAACTCAAAATGGATAAAAGACTTAAATGTAAGTCGTGAAACCATAAGCATCTTAGAAGAAAACATAGGCAGCAAGCTCTCTGACATCTGTAGCAGCAATATATTTGCAGATTTATCTCCATGGGCAAATGAAATAAAAGGCAAGATAAACAAATGGGACTATATCAAACTAAAAAGTTTTTGCACAGCTAAAGACAATAGGAACAGAATAAAAAGACAAACCACACAATGGGAGAACATATTCGACAGAACGTCTGATAAGGGGTTAATAACTAAAATTTATAAAGAACTTATAAAACTCAACAACAGGAAGACAAACAATCCAATCAAAAAATGGGCAAAAGAAATGAATAGAAATTTCTCCAAAGAGGACATACAGATGGCCAATAGGCATATGAAAAAATGCTCAACATCACTAATTATTAGAGAAATGCAAATTAAAACCACAATGAGATATCACCTCACACCAGTCAGAATGGCACTTATCAGCAAAACAACACAGAATAAGTGCTGGCGGGGTTGTGGAGAAAAGGGAACCCTTTTGCACTGCTGGTGGGAATGCAGACTGTTGCAGCCACTATGGAAAACAGTTTGGAGATTCCTCAAAATATTAAAAATCGAACTGCCTTTTGACCCAGCTATCCCACTTATAGGAATATACCCTAAGAACACCATAGCACTGTTCGAAAAGAAGAAATGCGCCCCCATGTTCCTGGCAGCATTGTTCACAATAGCGAAGATTTGGAACCAGCCCAAGTGTCCGTCAGAAGACGAGTGGATTAAAAAGCTTTGGTACATATATACTATGGAATACTACTCAACCATAAGAAATGATGACATCAGATCATTTATAACAAAATGGATGGTCCTTGATAACATTATACGAAGTGAAATAAGTAAATCAGAAAAAAAGAAAAACTGAGAACAGCATGATTTCATACATAAGTGGGACATAAAAGTGAGACTATGAGACATGGACAAGAGAGTGGTGGTTATGGGGTGGGGGGAGGGAGGGGAGGGTGGGAGAGGGAAGAGGGGAGGGACACAGGGAAAACCAGATAGGTGACAGAGGACAATTTGACTTTTGGTGACGGGTATGCAACATAATTGAATGTTAAGATAACCTGGAGATGTTTTCATTTAAAAAAATAAAATTAAAAAAAAAAAAAAGAAAAAAAAAAAGAAAAATGGAAGTTAGGTTTCTTCCTCCACTTATAATCCTATCTTTAATCAGATAATTAAAACAGTGTCAGTGCCATGGACATTGAATTAAGATTCCTAGAAATCTCCAAATTAAGATTCCTACAAAACTCCATGGGGTGGGTTTTGTCATGTATAAGGAATGACTCAGTCATCATGAGCATAAGGTTAATGACAGAAGGATTTTTAGGAATTTGATTTCAGTGAATTAAGCATCATCCAGGTCCACCAAGGTCAAGGGTTGGAGCCCTAGTCAGGGCACACAGAAAAAATGACCATCTGCTTCTCCATGCTTCCCACTTCTCTCTCTCTCTCTCTCCTGTAGCAACGGCTCTAATAATTTGAGCCATTAGATCCTGGGTGCTGAAGATGGCCCCATGGCCCCTCCTAAGGCATTGAAATGGTTTGGTTCCAAGCAAGGGAGTAGCTGTTCCAGATGGGAAAAGCATCACCCCCTACTGGTCTTGCTGGGTGTTACCAGGTCAGGCACATGTGGCAGTCTGTCTCCCTGCCTCTCACTTAATAAAAGAAAAAAACATACACACTGTCAATGTCACACTTAGTTATTGGAACAAAACTCCATGGGGTGGATTTGTCAGGTACAAGGAATGACTCAGTCATCGTGAGCATAAGGTTAATGACAGAAGGATTTCTAGGAATCTGATGCTCCCTGTGTTTCTCTGCCTCAAGGTCAGAAGAATAAGGAAGCTTCAGGCTTCTTTCTCCTGCCTAATGCATTTGGCCTGGTTTGCTGACAAGTGGATCAAGGCTATGTAGAAAGAAAACCAGACACGTGGGACCTGTCATTTTAAATGTTGTCATTTAAAGGACAGACTTGCTAATGCCCACAGGGCATGGCCTAGCAGGTCCTTGGGAATGTTTAGAGCTTTACAAACAATAACAATCAATGCAAGGAGGACCACTTGGTTGACAAGACGGCTGGGTGGTGTCACATGTCAGGAAACTACAGCCTGGGGGAGGCACGGACAGACCCTGTGCTGCTCCTGGGTCAGGATGGCAGCTTGAACTCCCTCTGAAACCTACCCCTCATTTCGTGAAATTTCCAGCAACTGAAACATGAAATATTCAGAACACTCAAAAGCAAGAGGTGATCACATCAGTTGATCAGAAACAGAGCAGAGCAGTCATTTTCAAAAGAAAAGGAAATAAAAAAGGAGTCCTGTTGAGAGGGGAGAAGCAGAAGAAAGCCGAAGAAGGGGACTGCAGGAATGACTGACTCAGTTAGAGATTATCCACACCCTATAGATCTCTAACGGATCTCCTAGAGACCCTTACACTACTCACAGAAAAACAGGATCTGTAAATAGATAGGACCAGGGGTCCAGAAACCCCTTCCACCTTGCTGCCCCACTGGAACCCCCCTGTCCCTCCTTGAGTCATGAGGTGCATGTTGGACTTCAGACAAAGGAATCCCGTGCCCCTTGCATGGGCACTTTAAAAGGCATATAAGATGTAAGCAAAGTTCGTGCTTTGGTGCTACTATCTCCATGTGCTCCGCTGGCTATTAATAAATTCTTCCTCTATTAAGTTGTCTTGGTGGCTGTTATCCTCGTTAGGGTGTAGTTTTCCTGCAACAGATTTCTTGTGCATTGGCTGGGAAGCGAGGAGAAAAGACACCTGCAATTGGCGTATTTCAGGCACTTCTTTCGGGAGCCCCCAGTCACCCTGGAGACTCATCTGCTGAGCGTAAGCCTGGGATTTCCCGGTGTGGATGCCTCTGTAGAACGGAAGGGGCATTCCCCTTCGCAGGTCCCAGCAAGGATCTGACAATGGAGAAGTGAAAGAACAGGGGTGCTCCGGAAGCACGATGAGGCATACCAGGCACAGGGTGGCTAGCTGAGGTCCTTCCCTACTGGGCAACGGGGAGGCCTGATCACCCTCCCGAGCAGACTATCATCCTCCACAGGTTAGAGGTGACTGATCACTCTCCAAGGACAGGTTAGGACTGGTGACTCGTCACTCTTCATAGGTTAGGAGTGGTGACTCGTCAACCTCCACGGGTTGTGTGAAAGAGGGTGAGTACCGAGTGAATGAGACGAGCTACGGGAGAGGGTTCCCGACTCTCCCACAGGGCCCAAGCGAGTGGCGTCCTCTCCAAAATCCCCTTCCCCTTTCCCAGTTCCTTCCTGTGGTGTGACTGATGCATGTCGTGGGCAGTATAGGGAGTGCACAAGGAAAACCCGCTATCTTGGCCAAGATGACCAAGAACTTTAAGAAAGTGTTCTCACGCCACATAAGGCAGAGTCCCAGGACTCGGTACGGGAAGTGGAAAAGAGAATAGCGGAACCTCGGAGCTGGGACAGTTAGCAGGCAGAGTCACAGGTTTAGAGGTCAAGGAGAATGAGGTCCGGGATCTAGGGGCTGGGATCCAACCGCTGAGTGTCATGGCTACGGCGGTCTCCGTGGTGATGGCGCCTGGGAACGTGGTAGGCTGAGAACTCCCCCTGGAGAGGTACTGTGGGCAGAACGGACTCGGTGCCCACCAGATGCAGGGCCAGTCTGGGTGTTCGCAGACCCTCGAGAGCTCAGAGCTGGGGCAACACCCCGATGGAAGCCCAGAGCCTGCTTGGGAGGAAATCCCCAGAGGACCCGGGTTTTGTGGAGTCACCTAATGGTGACATGGGGGTGTCTCGGGGTTCGCCCCTTGTAGCAACCAGCTGTGGGTGTGCTGGGCGGAGGACTCAAGTGGATGTGGCGTGAGTGGTGTCGTCTGGTCCAGGCAACTGCTGTGCAGCCAGATACGGTCTGAAATTTGTGTATAGGGTTCTTGGGAAATTACGGAGTCACCCCGTCCCCAGGGAAAGTGAGAACCCTGTGTAAACTGGAATGGCCTACCTTTGAGGTTGGGTGGGCAGCGGAAGAAAGCTTAGCTAGGTCCATTGTGCAGAAAGTATCACAGATAGTGACTGAAGATCCTGGTCCCCGAGCCAGTTTCCTGACATAGACACTTGACTCGCGCTAGTTTGCACCCTCCCCGTGGGCTCAGGGCTCAGGCATCCCCTGTACTGGTAGTAAAGGCTGGGAAGGGTTCCACCCCACCCAACAAGCAATTGTCGCTGCCGGTACCTGAAATTTCAGTGTCCCGTGAACCAATAGGAAGCTCCAGAATTAGAGGGCTTCGCAGGGCTGAACATTTCCCAACCCCTGGATGCAGCCCACAAGGTCTACGTCAACTGAGAGGTTGCAAGCAGGCAGGAGGATGAGCAAAGAATGAAGAAGAAAGCTGAGCTCATCGCTGCTGCCCTTCAGCACAGGGCAAAGGAAAGCCTCTCCCGTTTGAAAACGGAAAGAAGACAGGCAAGGGAAAGAAAGGACGGGCTGGCAAGACCCCTTGCGGAGTGATCAGTGTGCTATATGCCGGGTAACCTGTCATTGGGAAACGAATATCCAAACCGGGAGAAGGGGTGGTGTGCTTGCCAGCCGCCTGCAAAGGGGAAGGCACACTGTCCAACATAGCTGAGGAATCTCTCTTTGACTGAGGGTGACCGGACTCAGGGGCCCCATCAGTCTATGGTCCGTAGGATGGTAGGGGGCCAGCAGATGGACTTTCTGATTGATACAGGGGCTGAACACTTGTTGGTGACTCAGCCAGTAGTGTCACTCTCCGCTTTTAAGGTGGACATTATAGAAGCTGCAGGAAACCAGGCAGAACAGGCATTCTGCCTGCCCTGTAAATGTAATATAGGAGGTCGTGAGGTTATGTGTCAGTTTTCGTACATGCCTGACTGTCCAGTGCCCTTGTTAGGGTGTGAGATGCTAAGCAAACTAAGGGCTACTGTATCTTTTGCTGACAATAGCTGGCTAGACTTGCAGTTGCCAAAGCCTAGGCTTCTATTAACTCTAACTGTCCCCTGGGAGGAAAATGGAGGATTTTTGCTACTGAGCCTGGGAAGCCACCAGTCAGTGGCTAACCCAGAAATGGTCCAGAGTATGGGCTGAGGACAATCCTGCCGGGCTGGCAATAAATTAGGTTCCTGTACAGATAGAGTACTGCTGGTTAGGCAAGGATAATGCCTGATTCCTAGAAAAGCCTTGGAAGGAATCCAGGTGTAATACATCTGGACTAGGCTCCTGCAATGATTCAAGAACTCCCCCACCATCTTTGGGGAGGCCTTTGTTCATGACCTCAGGTGGTATCCTGCACAGGACATTGGATGTGTCCTCCTCCAGTACATGGGTGATCTGTTGCTGGGTCACGTCACAAGATTCAAGGATGTGCTTGAGAAACTGACAAACTTCTCTACCATCTAGAGAAGAATGAATACATGGTGTTGAAGCAGAAGGCCCAGATCTGCCAAAGGAAAATAAAATACTTGGGATTCATTCTCCAGCAGGGGAGAGGAGGTTAGAAGAAAACAGAAACAGATTATTTAGAACATCCCGGTCCCCAGTACGTGGAGACAAATTACAGAGTTCCTGGGTACAATAGGATTCTGTCATTTGTGAATCCCCTACTTTGAAGTATTAGCCAAACCCCTCTATGAAGTCACAAAAGAGGAAGAAAAAGAGCCCATGGATTAGGGGCCATAAAAGGATTGTGCTTTTTTAGACTTAAAAAGGAGTTACAAGGAGCCCTAGCTCTAGGTTTGTGCTGTATATCTTAGAGAGGAGCAAGACAGCAGTGGGTGTATTAACCCAGGTCTTGGGGGTCATGTCCCATAGCTTACTTCTCCAAACTATAGGACAAAGTCACTAAGGGTTGGCCACCATGGCTGAGAGCCTTAGCAACCACAGCAATATTGGTACAAGAGGTAGAAAAATGGACTTTGGGACAAAACTTGAAGGTGCGATGTGCGATTACCTCATGCACCAATAACTCTGACAAATGCAAAAAAGGCATCATTGGCTCACAAATGCCCATCTCATCTAATACCAGAGTTCACTCTGTATAAACCTGAGGATGGCAATAGAGGTGTGTACCACTTTAAACCCAGCAACGCTGCTCTCAGTGAAGGAGGGAAAGCAGCAGCACGATTGCTTGGAAGTGCTTGAGTCCATGTACTCCAGCCGGCCAGACCTGTTAGACCAACCCATAAGAGACCCAGATTGGCAGCTGTATGTAGATGGAAGCAGGTCTGTCAAGTCAGAGGGGACAGGCAAACAGGGTACACAGTAGTGGCTCTAACAGAGACCGTAGAGGTGCAGCCTCTACCCCAAGGCACTTCTGCTCAAAGGACAGAACTGATTGCTCTGACTCAGGCCCAAAACCTCAGTGAAGGAAAAAGAGCAAACATTTCTATTGATTCCCACTTGGCCTTTCTTACTTTGTAAGTTCATGGGGCTATATATAAGGAAAGAGGGCTCCTGGGAGCTGGGGGCAAGGATCTCAAATATCCAAGAGAAATTCTCCAAGTGGTGAAAGCAGTCCAGAAGCAGAAACAAATGACAGTAATCCACTGATGAGGAAAGCGGAAGGGAGGAACAGAAGAAGCCCCGGGGAATTCCAGAGCAGATGCAGAGGCAAAGAGGGCTTCTACTCTGCCCTACCACAAGGCTGCTGTAACCCCTCTCATCCCTTGGACCCTGGATCTTGCACCCAAATATTCTGAGAAGAGTAAAGGTGAATGGGAAAAGAAGGGGCAAAAGAATTAGAGGACAGCTGGATGCACCTGCCAGATGGCAGAGCTGGGACTGGAAGGAGTCCAGGCTTTACACACTGCCACCATATGAGACAAGAAAAAAAACTAGAAACACTTCTAGGAAGGTATTTTTACATTCCTCTCCTAGCAACTTTAGCCAAAGGAGTCAGCTTGTGCTGCCTATCCTGCCACCAGAACAATGCCAAACAAGGGCTCTCAATGTCTCCAGGTATCCTGTCTTACGGGGAAGCCCCTTTGAGGATGTACAAGTAGACTTCACCGAAATGCCACAAAGCCAAGGCTGCGGTATTTGTTAGTGCTAGTGGGCACCGACTACCTGCTCAGCATGAGTAAAAGCATACTCTGCCCTTACTGAAAAGACCAGAGAAGTAACAAAAGCACTGCTCAGAGAGAAGTCATTCCAAGGTTTGGACTGCTACTTCAGATAGGCTCTGACAATGGCCCTGCTTTTTTGGCTAAGGTAGTATGAGAAACAGCCTAAGCCTTAGGCATCACCTGGAAGATTCTTGTGGCGTACAGACCACAGAGTTTGGGAAAGGTGGAACGCATGAATAGGACCCTAAAATTTGGGCTTAGCAAGTTATGTCAGGAATCAAATCTTAAATGGGTGCAAGCTTTACCTTTAATTCTGTTCAAAATTTGGTGTACTACATCCAAAAGCACTGGGTATTCACTTTACAAGATATTATACAATAGGCCTCCTCCAGTATCATGCAGTTTGCCAGGGACCCCCAAGAATTAGGAGACACAGAACTACACAGACTAGAGACTTTAGCAAGGTAACCCGTGCCATATCCAAGTAGGTGTTGGATAGAGCTCAGATCAATCTGTTTGTTCCTGTTCATCCTTTTCCCCCAGGTAATCAAGTACAGGTCAAAGATTGGAATCCAGTACCCCTCCATCCCAAGTGTAGAGGGCCCTATGCTGTGATCCTCACCACTCCAACGGCTGCCAAAGTAGAGGTAATACCTGCCTGGGTTCATCACAGTCAACTGAAGCTGGCAGCTCCTGCACAGACCCTTCATGAATGGTGCTTATGAATCCCACCAACCCCTGTAAGTTCACCCTGAGAAAGATAGCATGCCTGCTCCAGCCACAAACCGGAAGCTGCCTGGTACATGTACAATCGAAGATTGAGGAACCTCGCCATGGAGCTCCTTATAATTTTGGACTCTGGGAAGGGAGGGGAACTAGGACAGAGGACTGTGAATTATGTACCCATTTCACCAAGGAATTCAAAAAGTCTTTACCACCTTGCTTTCTATAGTTTCTATGAATCCCAGGAAACTCAGAAATGGATATGTACCTATAAACCAGTAGTTCTTAACCTGGGTTCTATCGAACCCTACGGGTTCGATGAGTTGGTCTCAGGGGTTCGGAGAAGCCTCTGCCATGGAGGCCAGAATAAAGTAATACCGTAATTTGTTGTGAGTTCGTGCACTTTGCTGGTTTTGTTCTTTGAGCAAGGTGATGTTCATGCACGGCTCATTTTGTGCACCAGTAAAAAAACATATACCTATGTCTTGAATTTGGAAAAAAAAAATCATATTTTATTTATCACTAAAGAAGGGTTCGGTGAATGTGCATATGATACTGATGGGTTCGGTACCTCAAAAAAGGTTAAGAACCACTGCTATAAACAGACTCAGATAAAAAATAGCATCTACCAAAACAGGTTGGCGCTAGACTATCTATTAGCAACAGAAGGAAGACTATGTGGGAAATTCAATCTCATCAATTGTTGCGGGCAGTTAGATGACCAGTGCCAAGCAATTGAGGATCTTGTCAAAAAGATGTCAAGAGCGGAACATGAGCCCATTCAAGTGTGGCATGGATGGGACGCCAGTAGACTTTTTTTGGGGATGGTATTCAGCCTTTAATGGATTTAAAACTTTAATAGGAGTAGTAGTTTTACTACTCCTTGGAATCTGCCTGTTAGGTCTGTGTTTGTTGACACTGATAATTAACAACTTAAAGAGCATGATAGAAGCCACAGCACAGCCACAAATGACAGCCTATGTATCTTCTATCCACAACTATCAAGAAATTGCACAGGAGTTAGACAAGAAATGTGAGACTCCAATGTAAAAAAGAAATTTCTAGAGTCTCAAAGGGAGGAATGCAAGGGGAGAAACCAGAAGAAAGCCGGAGAAGGGGACTGCAGGAATGACTGACTCAGTTAGAGATTATCCACACCCTATAGATCTCTAACAGATCTTCAGGAGACTCTTACAACACTCAAAAGTAAAACAGAACCAGTAAATAGATAGGACCTGGTGTCTGGAGACCCTTTCCCCTTGCTGACCCACCAAAACTCCCTCCCCTTACCTGGAGTCATGAGGTGCACATAGGACCTCAGACCAAGGAATCAGGTGAACCTTGCATGGACACTGTGAAAGGTATATAAGATGTAAGCAATCTAACTTCAGGGAGCTCGTGCTTAGGTGCTTGTAGCCCCATGTAAAGCCAATAGTGACGGCCACTATCAGAGCCACCTGGCCCACGCAGGTTCACATTGGATTCAAACAGTCAGTAAAGAAACAATGGAGCCAAGAACTGGTGAGCCATCTGTTTTAATTCTAGCTTGCACCCGGCGGGCAAGCAAAAACACACACTGGGCTCCAAAACCTACTCATTTAGTGCTCACAAAGCTAATGACTTATCTGAGTTTCCTAGCATCAAAGCTTTCTAGCTAACTAGACTTAATCATCTCTGTTCCCCATCTCCTCCTGCACAAATTCTGCATAAACTGGCTTCTCCCTCAGCACTCTGCCATCTTGGCTGCTTCTCCTGGCCTCCATGTGGCCTTAATCTGCTCTCCTTTCTAATACTAACCTCAGGAACCAAGAGTGAGCAAGCTCCCAGTCTGCCCCACTTTATAGCATAGAAAATTCAAACCTTTAATCTAATCTACAAACAAGGAAGTCTCTGATACAAAGTCACTTATCTGAGGCATAATGGGAGGATTCCTCATGAGTGCACCACCCTACATCATCCAATCAGTCAAGGGTGTGGGGAAAAGCTTACTCTTAAAACTAAGCCTTAGGCTATAATGACCTGGCCTGCCCACAGCCTGTTTGTTCCCCATTACACATTAATATCAACAAACTTCCATGTGGGCAGCGCCATCTTTAACAAAGTGAGCATAATATATTTTATCTGCCCAACAATCCACCCCTATGCTCACTTTACTACCCACAATCTACACCACTGGCATCCCTGTACAGGGAAATTAGGTACATTACACAAATTACAACATGACAAATCATACAATTTCAACAATTACAAAGGTACATTTCACCAGTCTCTGAGCACTTTGCCAAAAGCGCAAAATGTCCCCGGCCTTCTTTCTAGCCATGGGAAAAGCTTCCCGGGGCAGAAGGGCCTCCAGCAAAACCACTCCACCCCCATCAGAGTATTTCACATTGTTCAAAATCCATAAATCCATCCAGCAAGGGAGCCAGTGCTCATTCCGGTCATAGTCCAGGAAATCAGTCCACACAAATGGGGTGTGTAAAGCCAGTAGCCGGGGTCAGGATCACAGCCGCCTGACCCATGCAGGTTCGCATTAGATTCGAAGAGTCAGTAATGAAACACAGGAGCCAAGAACTGGTGAGCCATCAGCTTTAATTCTAGCTTGCACCTGGCGGGCAAGCAAAAACACACACTGGGCTCCAAAACCCACACATTCAGTGCTCACAAAGCTACTGACTTATCCGAGTTTCCTAGCATCAAAGCTTTCCAGCTCAACAGACTTATTCACCTCTGCTTCCCATCTCCTCCTGCACAAACTCTTAACAAACTGGCTTCTTCCTCAGCACTCTGCCATCTTGGCTGCTTCTCCTGGCCTTCACGTGGCCTTACTCTGCTCTCCTCTCTAATACTAATCTCAGGAACCCAGAAACCGAGAGAGAGAGATCAAGCTCCCAGACTGCCCCAGTTTATAGCCTAGAAAATCCAACCTTTAATCCAATTATACATACAAGAAAGTCTCTGATACAAAGTCACCCATCTGAGGCATAATGGGATTCCTCACTACATCACCACCCTACATCATCCAATCAGTCAAGGGTGTGGAGAAGAGCTTACTCTTAAAACAAAGCCTTAAGCTATAATGACCCGAACTGCTTACATTACAACTTTTCCCCCACAGCCATCACAAGCATAAGGGCAAATAATATCACCTGGGTGACGGGCTTCCATGTGGGCAGCACCATCTTTAACAAAGTGAGCATATTATATTTTATCTGCCGAACAATCCACCCCTATGCTCCCTTTACTATCCACAATTTACACCACTGGCATTCCTGTACAAGGAAATTAGGAATATTAAACAAATTACAACAGCATGACAAATCATACAATTTCAAAAATTACAAAGGTACACACATTTCACTAGTCCCTAAGCACTTTGCCAAAAGTGCAAAATGTCCTCGGTCTTTTCTCTAGCCATGGGAAAAGCTTCCCGGGACAGGAGGGCCTCCAGCAAAGCCACCCCCACACCCATCAGGGTATTTCACATTATCCAAAATTCGTAAGTCCATTCAAGAAAGGAGCATGTGCCCATCCGGTCATAGTCCAGGAAATCAGTCCACACACATATGGCTTTAGCCTCCCCCCTCATTCCTGCCATCATGGCAATTCTCACACTGTCCTAAAGAAAAGCATGTGGCAATGGCAGTCAGCATTTCCATCTCTGCACTGGGAAGCATGATGGTATTCACCCCTATGTCCCAAAATTGCAGACCTACCAGCAGCGTAGCTACTCCTTGCTGCAGGGTTCTCACCTTCTGGAGACTGCAGATTGCAACTCCAGCTTGATTCTCCTCATCCTCCAAAGAGGAACTGAAAACACAAGCTTCTGCTGCTGGGTTTGAGTCCCAGGCCGCCACAGCCATCTGCTCCGCGGGCCTTGCAGCTCTGGCCCCAGTCCCAGCCCCAGCCTCAGCCTTAGCCTCAGCCTCCTGCCGCTGCTGGATCTCCACAACACCCAGGGCAATCTGCTACTCACGAACCTGTGATTCCTCCTCCAATGTCTGCTCCATTTCCAGGTGAATCTCGCAAACCTGGCCGGCCTCCTGCTCCAACGCTTCCTCCAGCTCCAGGGTCGCCATCTCTTTCTCTCACGTTTCCTCCAGCCCCTGCTGCTGTTCGGCCTGCAGGTCCTGGGTAGCCTCTTCCATAAAGCTCTCGGTTTCCTCGCACATGGCTGTAAAAGTCAGCCATCCTACAGTCCCCTGAAGGACAGTCATTGAGAACCAAAGCAGCAACCAGTCTTCTACCATGGACCTCAAGGGTGCCGGCTCCATACCAATCTGTATCAAATCCTGCCGACTATGCCAAATGTAAAGCCAAGAGCCAAAGCCACCATCAGAGCCTTCTGGCACACGCAGGTTCACATTGGATTTGGACAGTTAGTAATGAAACAACGAAGCCAAGAACTGGTGAGCCATCAGCTTTAATTCTAGCATGCACACTGCGTGCAAGCAAAAACACACACAGGGCTCCAAAACCCACCCATTCAGTGCTCACAAAGCTACTGACTTATCCAAGTTTCCTAGCATCAAAGCTTTCTAGCTCACCAGACTTACTCATCTCTGTTCCCCATCTCCTCCTGCACAAATTCTGCATAAACTGGCTTCTCCCTCAGCACTCTGCCATCATGGCTGCTTCTCCTGGCCTCCACATGGCCTTAATCTGCTCTCCTTTCTAATACTAACCTCAGGAACCAAGAGTGAGCAAGCTCCCGGTCTGCCCCACTTTATAGCATAGAAAATTCAAACCTTTAATCTAATCTACAAACAAGGAAGTCTCTGATACAAAGTCACTTATCTGAGGCATAATGGGAGGATTCCTCATGAGTGCACCACCCTACATCATCCAATCAGTCAAGGGTGTGGGGAAAAGCTTACTCTTAAAACTAAGCCTTAGGCTATAATGACCTGACCTGCCCACAGTCTGTTCTCCATTACATGTTAATATCAACGAACTACCATGTGGGCAGCGCCATCTTTAACAAAGTGAGCATAATATATTTTATCTGCCCAATACCCCACCTGCTCTCCCAGGTACTAATATATTCTTCTTACTATTTTAAGTTGTCTGGGCAGCTATTATCCTC
The DNA here is from genome assembly GCA_037038555.1 of Rhynchonycteris naso. Taxonomy (NCBI): domain Eukaryota; kingdom Metazoa; phylum Chordata; class Mammalia; order Chiroptera; family Emballonuridae; genus Rhynchonycteris; species Rhynchonycteris naso. Next base: position 20,644,775 of record CM072996.1, read on the forward strand.
CATTTGGGTGTTGTTTTCCTGCAACACTGTATGCTGGGTTCTGAGGACAGATCTGGGTCACCCATGCAGGGTGGGTCACAGTGCTCAGGCAGGGAGGCCGACTGAAGATGCAAAGCTCTGAGAAACAGGAGCTGAGACAGAGTAACTTGGAGATGACTCCTCTTCCTCCCTTGTGTCACAGAGAGAAGATGTCTGCCTCTGGCCTACAAGGAGGCACCACTACCCATTTGAGAATGAAATACATGCAGTCCCCACCCTCCTGGAATGGCCTGACACCCATGGCTAGGCTTCAGTGTTATCAGCAGCCGGCCTGACGGGCACAGATAAGAGGGCTGTTCTGTTAAATGTAAACCTTCTCATGAAACAACATCCAATAATGTCTCTGTGAGTTCATTATAACCATATTATTGTCTAAACTAATAACAGAATTTAAGAAAAAGGAATTAAAAGTGAAAAAGATGTAAAAACATTATATTATTGTGCAATCCAAATGCAAGTCTTTTTCTTGATAAAATGAGTAACTGTTGTTTCTTTATCAAATCAAATACAACTTTCTAGTCATGCTTAGCTCTACTTCCTGTAGGTACAATCTATGGATGCGTCCCATGAAAGTCCAGCCCCTTATCTCTCAGCTTCCTTAGCTTGTTCCCAATCTTATAGTAAGTTCTTTGTAACACACTGTGACTGAGAAACCATGTTCTCCATGGTGAGCTTACTCCCTAGCTGAAAAAATTACCCAGTCTTTTCAACTACAGGCACGGACCTCGTGGTCTTTGTTTGAAGAGTACTTACATTTTTAAGACTAGACACCATTCTGCTTCCTGCATGTGCCCTTTCAAATTCTGGGATGCAACAAGCTTAATCACAAATGCAGGGTCTGTTTCAATGTTTGCATCCGGTAGGAACAAGGACAAAGGATGCCTTCAAGGATTTTGGCCCAAGCAGTGGGAAGGATAGAATTGCCTTTTCTTCAGTCAGGTGGAAGAACTGGCTTATTGGAGAAAGATAAGTTTCTCCTGTAAGACATTTCATTTGTTTCTCTAGCTAGAAAAAATTGCAGTGGCATGAGAGAGAAAAAGACAGATAGAGAAAATCCCAACAATAGCCTAGTACATATGTTTATAAAATAAAGTTTGTATCAAGTATGTACAGCATTTCCACACCTACATCGAAAGTTGCTAGAAGAAATGGATGACATCTCTTACTTCTTCTTGTCTGTTAGGGGGTCTATGGTACGTAGCAAAGTGTATGTATGTAGTGATTAAACATTTGTTCATTCATTGTGGTTGAATTCAGAACAGAAGAAATAGAAATTAAAATGTACCCGTTAACAGACACCATACTTTCAAGACATTATTTTATGAGACTCTATTCAAATCTACTGTATCTGAATGTCTGTAATAGTTACTGTCATCTTTGGAAGAGACGGTTTCTCTGTTTCTGAGGGTGATTAAAATGGAGAGACTCACCTATATCTACACATTGTGTGAGTGTGGTCCATGAAGGGTCCACACAGGCCATTTCTCAGATCTTCTCCATTCCTGCCGCTCATCACTGGTTTCAGGTTTCACACTTAAATAGCTTCCAAATGACAGTCTTTCAGTGCATGTTCTAATTTTATTTTTCTTTTGGACTGTGTGTTTTGAGTAATGTCAGATCACCAAATAGAACTAAAAGAGATGAGATTGACAGGAACAATTCTGGCCTCACACCAATGCATACAGACATTCGTGGAGTGGGAGGAGAAAGGGCTGCCCCGTGGACTAAAGACGGGATCCAAACTGAATATAAAGACAGAGGCGCTGGGTGAGCAGAGCCACCATCAGGGAGACTCACCCCAGTGACTGCAGCCGAGTCAGTGTTGTCCCTCCCAAGATGAAGCTGCTGCTGCTGTGTCTGGGGCTGACCCTGGTCCGTGCCCACGAGGGAGGACACGATGAGGTTATGACAAGCAACTTCGATATGTCAAAGGTAGAGTCGGGGGAGCATAGGGAGTCTGACTTTGGGGGTGGCTCTGGGGATACTGAACTAAGGTAGGCCCACGGGACGGGAAGGGGTTTTGACATGTTAGAGAAAGGGGTGGTTTTTAATGTTGGTCTAAGAGCAATTGTCCATGTAGAAAGAGGACAGTACTTAAGGACCTACATTTTCAGTAGAGGGACAGTGGAAAGAGCCTCACACATGGTGTGAATTGCCCTGAGTTCTCATTCCGTCTTCACATCAGCACTCAGAGTCTGGCCCATCGGGCAGAGTTCACGGAGACGAGTGTCCATGAGGTGCCCCGTCTTCTCCTCTCACACAGCCAATTTACTGATTTATTGCAGCTCTCAGGGGAGTGGTATACTGTCATGTTGGCCTCAGATGAGAAGGAAAGGATAGAAGAAAATGGTAGCCTGAGGATCTATGTGGAAAACATGCAAGAAGTGGCCAACTCTTCACTATTTTTTAAATATCATACAAAGTAAGTACCCTTTAATATTTGGAGAAAAGGAATGGAAGACTGCATACGCTCTTGTAGCTCTACACACACACACACACACACACACACACACACACACACACACACACACACACCAAGACATATACACATACCACAGGCACTAAAACACAAATGCATATGTGCACTGACATTTAGGGCCTGTATCCAAAACCTCAGTTACTCATCCAGCACTTTTCCATAGTTCCATGACGTGAATGTTTTCTAGACTCAGAGAGAAGAACTGGAGAGAGAAATTAATTTAAATGGGGCTATAGGAAGTCTCGAGTAATTAACTGGAACCAGACACTCGGGTTAAAGGTAGAATGGGAGGGAGCCATCTCCATCATATCTCTTGGGCTTTGGCTCATTCTGTTTTACAGAGAAAATGGAGAATGTATTGAATTCACTGCCATTGGTGAGCCAACGATAAGGAATGATGTATATAGTGCTATCTGTAAGTACACATAAAAATGAGTCTTTGTAAATTTTACTTTAAATGGCAAGAAATTTACTAAATCCGAATAGCATCTTGATTCATTCTTTTTAAGTTAGAGGAGGGGAGACTGTGAGACAGACTCCTAGTACCCTGACTGGGACTCTCCCGGCAATCCCAGTGTAGGACCCATGCTTGAACCAAGCAAGCTATTCTTAGTGACTGAGGCTGATGCACTCATACCAACTAAACTATCCTAGGCTCCCGGCACCAACTCTCAAGTCAGTCAAGCCACTGATTACAAGGGAAGAAAAAAGGGAGTAGGCGAAGTAGTAGAGGAGGAGAAACTGATGGTCATTTCACATGTGTGCCTTGACCAGAAAGCAAACACAGGACATCAGCACACTGAGCTGATGCGCTAATAACTGAGCCAACTGGCGAGGTCCTTGATCTATTTAAGATCAATGCTATTTAAGTACTATACATCAGGTCACGTAATAGTCAATATTCTCAAGCTGGAAAAACCTTTTGTGTAAAAGCCAATACCTGGCACATAAAGTCATTAGAATAAGGTGGTTCTTTGGTCATATGTAACACCTGCAACAAAAGTAAAAGGGCACACAAAAAAGTACGTTTTCCGAATAGCTTCTGAATCCCTGTCCACTCTCTGATGGTTTCTGGGGCCACTGCCACAGTGCATTGCTTGGATCAGTGCTAGGAGTGTAATGTCAGTGGGAATTATGGACAGGACAGAGACCCAGAGATGGCAGAGATGGTCAAGGGTGATAGGCAAGCCTCATGGAGGATAATAGAAGGTAAGTTGCAGGTGTGGCTGAATTTTCTAGCACTAGTCATCAATGTGCCACTGGTTGTCATTCTACCCTTTGCAGGCACCTGATGAAGCCTAGGGAGATGTAAATGAGAACATTAGATATCACTAGATCCGGTTCTGTGAAAAGATTGGGTAAAGAGTTTCACTGGCTTCCCATGGATCAAAGAATTCAAGCTGTGTTCTGTTTCACCCACAGATGATGGATTCAATCTATTTCACATAGTTGAAGCAGTCTATACCGAATATCTGATTTTTCACGTCTTGAATTTCAAGAATAATCAAATAACACAATTCATGGAGCTCTACGGTAGAGTACCTTGTGCTGACACTCACCTTGGAGGGGGCTGGAAAATAATGCTCCTCCCATTCTTACTCTGGGACATCTGTCCTGCTTTGAAGAGAGGTGTTCACTTAGGGGAACCCCACAGTCTCGGTGATGGGAAGATAAATCTCTCTTCATGCGAAAGACATCCTAAAAATGTCAAATTTAAGACTGTTTATACCTCATCACTGACTTCTGCTTAAGCATCAATCACTGACATTTATTTCCAATCCACCTGTCCCCATGCCACCAAGAACCTCAATGATCAAAACACAAGTCTCAGCAGTTACTATCACTATTTCTGCAGGACGAAAACCAGATTTGAATCCAACTATCAAAGAAAGGTTTGAGGAAATTGGCCTGGAACAGGGAATTCCTAAGGAAAACATATTGGATGTGACCAATGGTGGTAAGTTTAGCTCTCTGGTTTTCTCTCCCCAAATTCCCTTGATACCGAATGGGGTCATTTATGAGAAGAAACACCTCCAATCAGTCTCCTCTGCCCTAACCTGGAAAATCCTTTGGTTTCGTGCTGGGAAGTAAGTGTGTTGGAGAATGACTGTGCTCTGTTTTGTCTCTGCAGATCGTTGCCTCCCCAACCGAAGTGACAATGATGACCAGGGCTCAAGGTGGGTGATGTCTGAGGAACAGGTGGTGGCCCAGGGATCACTGCTTTCCCTAACCAATAGAGAGTTATTTCCATAGAGTGCAATAGAAATAATTTGGTAAGAAGAATTGTAAGGTAATTTCAAAATCTGGAGTAGTGGTTTCTGGGTTCAGGACACATACATTCTGGGAATTTTAGAACAAGTGACCTAAGAATAATTGGAAAACAATGATGTTTATCATACATAGTGACTGTATGAATATTCTCCTGGTGAAATCATCTCAGCAACTTGATAATGTCCTCAATATTGTTAAGACTGAAAAGGTGAAATAGGAAAAGAACACTAGGGTTTGAGTGTGTAACTCAAATACATGTCTGGGTTTTCAAGCCTCAAAGTTGTGGTCTCACCCTACAATTTGTCACAATAATGTCTTCTTTTGATCTGTGCATATCCTTAACTTATGATCTGGAAATAGCCTCACCTACCTTCCATTTGTCCTCCACCAGAAAAATTGGTTCTGTATTTCCTCATCTGCTTCCTACTTCAGATATGCTATGGGGTTCTATTCAGATGATATATGGGGAATTCTTAGCAACTATGGCTTTCTACAGTCAGCATTTAATAAAAGAAAGCTGTTTATTTACAGTCTTCCTCAATTTATCAAAAATTCCTCAAAAATTTTAAGGTGAACGATGGCAGACACCAGCCTTAAGTCCTTCTTGATTCCTCTCTCTTTTCGTAGACTGAGTTTAGGAAAGGGTATGATGGGAACAGTCAGAAAAAGGTAAAACATTGACTCAATGCACTTCTTCCCCATATTCTAATAACAGAGGGCAGGTTGATGTTTATTTCTTTATCTTTTCTCCTTGTAATAGAAATTCTCTTTGTTTCTATGGAACCCAGGAAGTGCTTAATGAGTGTCATTGTCTCCTTCATCTGCTTATTTAGTGCTATGTGAATCCTTCCTCGCCTGGAAGCCAGGATCTTCATTGAATGGTCCCCATGTCATCTTGTGACAAGGTGTTTCATCTGGTTTCCATCACTCTCATCCATGAAGGCTTTATCCCGGTATCTTCAGGATTTTTCCTAATCTTCTAGAAAGTCTTGTCAACTCGCTAAGAATCAAAGGTTTTCTTCAAATTTCCACTGTCTTTGCCAGACTGTGGTAAATTCTGTCATAAGTAAGATGTTCCTTTAACTGTCAATAAATGATCAGTCTTGCATTCATGGGATAATTTCTGAGTATGTGAGCATCATGGGGTTGACACAGTGAATGTGGGGCTTCATTGACCCTGTTTCCAAATGGTCCCCTTGTTCCTCAGAGTCTTTGCTGAGTTTCAGATTCTCCCTTTCCTGCAGTAACTCTTTGTCTCTGTGAGTGTTGCTTGCCCTTTAAATTGCCTATTTCTTAGTGACCATAGAAAGCAAGCTTTGAGACTTGCCCCACACTTTGTACTCTTCGGGGATTCTCTCTCTCACTGGGGAGTGAGAGGTAGATGCTGCAGAGGCTGAGACCAGTTACCATGTGTCAGGACCTGTCTCCACACACCAGCTTCTCTCTATCACCCATCTCTGTCAGTCGTATCTCATGTTTTCAGAATATCTCCTTCAGCAACCAGGTTATATGCTATGAGAATGTTCAGTGAGAGCCCACGAAATATGAGCAATAGTGGTCCTTAGCGACCTGTACTGGGTGCCGTCAGGAGGCACCGAGAAGGTTGACAGTTCTTACTTCTTATATTTGGGGCCTATGGGTGTTGAAGAAAGTGAAGTTAGGGTTCTTCCTCCACTTATAATCCTTTCCTCAAATCAGACAATTATGAACAGTATCCGTGCCCTGGCGGTGATTCAGTAGTTTAAGCATCCCCCTAGTCCACAGAAGTCAATTGTTTGATCCCTGGTCAGGGCAGGTAGGAGAAGTAATTAATATGTACACAAGTAAAAGAAACAACTAAATGAAACAACGAGTTGTTGCTTCTCTCGCTCTCTCCTCAAAATCACTCAAAACGAACAAACACGAAATAAAAAACAGTGCCAAAATCATACTTCAGTGTTGGAACAGAACTACACGGGGTGGGGTTTGTCATGTATGGGGAACAACACAGTCATCATGAGCATAAGGTTAATGACAGAAGACTTTCTATGTATCTGACGCTCCCCATCTTACTCTGCCTCCGTGTCAGAAGAATAAGTTAGGTTCAGGTTTATTTCTCCTGACTTATACACTTGGCCTGGTTTGCAGACAAGTGGCAAATGGCTATGTAGAAAGCAAACCAGTCGTGCTGGAATTGTCATTTTATATATTTCCATTTAGGAAGCAGACAAAATATTCTAAACAAAATATGTACTAGCAAAATTGAACACAACAGCACATTAAAAAAAATATTACCTAACTTTCAAGTGGGATTTATTCCAGAAGCACAAGGATGGTTGAAAATATGTAAATAGATCAACTTACTACATCACATCAACAAAACAAAAAAGAAAAATCATAGGATCCTATTAATAGATTCTCAAACGGTATTTAATAAGACACACATCCTTTTATGTTCAAAACACTCAATAAAATCTGAATAGAGAAAGAATACCTCTACATAATGAAGGCCATTTATGACAAACCATAATCTTATATCATACTAAATGGTGAAAAAAATGAAGGCTTTTTTTAAAACCAGGAGAAAGACATGGCTACGCACTCTCTCTATTCTTATTCAACATAATTCTGGAAGTTTGAGCCAAAGCAATCAGGCAAGAGAAAAAAATAAAAGGCATTCATATTGGGAAAGAAGTAAAGGTATCACTTTTTGCAGATGACATGATCCTGTATATAGAAAAGCAAAACTCTACCAAAAAACCTGCTAGAAACAATAAACCAACACAGTGAAGTTGCAGGATACAAAATCAATATACAAAAGTCTATTGCTTTCCCATATGCCTTGGATGAAACCTCAAAAAATGACCTAAAAATTTTTTCTCTTTACGATTGTAATAAAAAAATAAAATACCTAGGAGTAAAGTTAAGAAAGGATCTATATACTGAATATTACAAAACATTATTGAAAGAAATTGAAAAAGACACATTGAAAAAAAAATATTTCATGTTCATTGATTGAAAGAATCAACATAGTTAAAAAGACCACATTTTCCAAATCAATATACAAATTTAATGCAATCTTCATTAAAATCCCAATGTCATCTTTTAGAGAAATAGAACAAAAAATTACCAGGTTTTTATGCAACCATAATAATTCCCTAATGGCCAAAGCAATCCTGAGGAAAAAAAAATAAAGCCAGAGGTATCACTCTACCTGACTTCAAAATACGCTACAGAGCCACAATACTGAAAACAGCACAGTATTGTCAGAAACACAGACATATATAAACCAATGGAACAGAATAGAGAGACCAGAAAAAAAACATATGTATATGGACAGATCATTTTTGACAAAAGAGCCAAAAATACACAATGGAAAAAAGAAAGCCTCTTCAATAAATAGGGCTGGGAAAAGGAAAAGCCACATGCAAAGGATTGAAACTTGACTACAGTTTGTTGCCATGCACAAAAATTAATTCAAAATAGATGAAAGACCTAAATATAAGATCTGAACCAATAAATTACATACAGAAAGACATAGGTACTATACTCATGAACTCTGGTTGTGGAGAACAATTTATGAATTAGATCCCCTAGGCAAGTGAAGAAAAGGCAAAAATAAATAAATGAGACTATATCAAACTAAAAAGCTTCTGCACTGCTAAAGAAACTGACAACAAAACAGATAAGCAGTCAACTAACTGGGGATGATATTTGGAAACAACAGCTTCAATACCGAATTAATATTCAAAATACATAAAGAACTCACTAAGCTCAGTAACAAACAAGCAAACAATTCAATTAAAAATTGGGGAGGGAGCCTGAACAGTCACTTCCTCCAGGACGACATACAAATGGTGAGCAGATATAGGAAAAGATGCTCATCTTCACTTCTTATTTGAGAAATGCGAATCAAAACTACAGTGAGATACTGCCTCACATCTCTTAGATTGGCTATTAGCAACAAGAGTGTTAATAACAAGTTTTGGAGATACTGTGGAGCAAAAGGAACCCTCTTTACCTGCTTTTAGTAACATCATTATGGAAGAAAGTATGGTGGTTACTCAAACACCAAGAATAGAAATGCAATATGACCCAGAAATCCCTCTACTGGGTATCTACCCCAAACACTCTAAAACACTGGTACGTAAAGACACATGCACCCCCATGTTCATTGCAGCATTATTCACAGTGGCCAAGACTTGGAAACAACCAAAGTGTCCTTCGATAGAAGACTGAATAAAGATATGGTACATATATACAATGGAACACCTAGCCAAAAGAAACTATGACATAGTGACATTTATGACAACATGGATGGATCTTGAGAACATGATACTGAGTGAAATAAAGAAATCAGAAAAAGCTAAGAACTGTATGATTTCAGACAGAGTGGGGTATGAAAATGAGACTCATAAACATAGATAAAAGTGAAGTGGTTACTTGGGGGAGGGGGGCACAGGACACAGGGTGGGGAAAAGGTGTAAACAGGGACAAAGCTATGATGACGGAAAATGATTTGACTTTGGGTGGTGTAAAGCCAGTAGCTGAGGTCAGGATCATAGCCGCCCGACCCACGCAGGTTCGCATTAGATTCGAACAGTCGGTAATGAAACATAGAAGCCAAGAACCGGTGAGCCATCAGCTTTAATTCTAGCTTGCACCCGGCGGGCTAGCAAAAACACACACTGGGCTCCAAAACCCACTCACTCAGTGCTCACAAAGCTACTGACTTATCCGAGTTTCCTAGAATCAAAGGTTTCTAGCTCACCAGACTTATTCACCTCTGTTTCCCATCTCCTCCAGCACAAACTCTTAACAAACTGGCTTCTTCCTCAGCACTCTGCCATCTTGGCTACTTCTCCTCCACATGGCCTTAATCTGCTCTCCTCTCCAATACCAACCTCAGGAACTCAGGAACCAAGAGCGAGAGCAAGCTCCCAGACTGCCCCAGTTTATAGCATAGAAAATCCAAACCTTTAATCCAATTATACATAAAGAAAGTCTCTAATACAAAGCCACCCATGTGAGGCATAATGGGATTCCTTAGGAGAGTGCACCACCCTATATCATCCAATCAGTCAAGGGTGTGGGGAAGAGCTTACTCTTAAACTAAGCCTTAGGCTATAACGACCCGGCCTGCCCACAGCCTGTTCCAGAACACACATTAATATCAACGAACTTCCATGTGGGCAGCGCCATCTTTAACAAAGTGAGCATAATATATTTTATCTGCCGAACAGGTGATAAGTATACAACATAATCAACAGTTCAGATGCTATAGAAATGTTCAAGAAAAGTCACCTTGTTAAATTTAACTTTCTAAAAGAAAAAAAACAACAGACAAGCTAAAGATCACCGGTCATGGCCTAGGTTATTTGGGAATGTTTAGAGCATTACAAACAACAGTCAATGCACAGGGGACCACTTGGATGATAGGAGATGGCTGAGGTGCCACAGCTTAGGAAGCTACAGCCCGGGGGAGACACAGACAGACTCTCAGCTGCTCCTGGATCAAGATGGCAGCTTGAACTCCCTCTGAAACCTACCCCTCAGTTCCAAAGTTTTCCTGCAAATGAGGCACTAAATGCTAAGAACAATCAAAAGCAATGAGTGAAGGCATCAGTCAATCAGAAACAGAGCAGAGCAGTCCTTTTCAAAAGAAAAGGAAATAGAAAAACAGTCCTGAATGCTGGGTTCTGAGGACAGATCTGGGTCACACATGCAGGGTGGGTCTGAGAAGCAGCAGCTGAGCCAGAGTGACTTGGAGACAGCTCCTCTCCCTCCCCTGGGGTCACAGAGAGAAGCTGAGTGGGGTCACAGAGAGAAGCTGGCCTAAAAGGAGGCTCCACTACCCATATGAGAATGAAACACATGTAGTCCCTGTCCTTCTGGAATGGCCTGACCCCCATGGCTAGGCTTCACGGTTATCACCAGCCAGCCAGATGGGTACAAGTAAGAGGGTTGTGCTGGGAGACACAAACAATCTCATTAAACATCAGAGGTCACTTCGAGATCATTAAGCCAGATTATAGTATGTTGGGCAGATAAAATATATTATGCTCACTTTGTTAAAGATGGCGCTGCCCACATGGAAGCCCGTCACCCAGGTGATATTATTTGCCCTTATGCTTGGGATGGGTGTCGGGGAAAGGCTGTAATGTAAGCAGGCCAGGTCGTTATGACCTAAGGCTTGGCTTTAAGAGTAAGCTTTTCTCCACACCCTTGAATGATTGGATAATGTAGGGTGGTGCACTATTCTGAGGAATCCCATTATACAGAGATTTCCTTGTTTGTATAATTGGATTAAAGATTTTGATTCTATAGTATAAAGTGGGAGAGACCAGTAGCTTGAGCTCTCTCGGTTCCTGCTATTGCCATTGCAGGGGGGCCTCCCTGATCCCTTGACCTCCATGGGAAAAGCTGGTTTTCTGCTTCTCCCTTGTCTTCTCTTGTGGCTTGCCTGTATTGGTGAGACACCAATAAACAGAATGGCCTACCATTCTAAGACTCTGCCATTTCTTCACCGTCAGCTCGAATCCAATGGGAACCTGCATGTAAATGGCCACGATGGCGGCTCCTGGCCTTACATTCACATTGTTCAAAATCCGTAAGTCCATCCAGTGCTTCCTTTGGTCATAGTCCAGGAAATCAGTCCACACACATGGGGTGTTAGCCTCCCCCCTCATCTCTGCCATCCTGGAAGCTTGTAAACTGTCCCAAAAAGGAGCACGTGGCCATGGCAGTCAGCATTTCCATCTCTGCTCTGGAGAGCGTGATGGCATCCACCCCTATGTGCCAAAATGGCAGACCTACCAGGAGTGTAGCAGGTATTCCTTCCAGCTGGGCTCTCATCTTCTGGAGACTGCAGGTTGCAACTCCAGCCCAATTCTCCTCATCCTCCAAAGAGAAACTGAAAACACCAGCTCCTGCTGCTGGGTTTGAGCCCCAGGCCGCCACAGCCATCTGCTCCGCGGGCCTTGCAGCTCCGGCCCCAGCCCAAGCCACAGCCCCAGCCACAGCCTCAGCCTCCTGCCGCTGCTGGATCTCCACAACACCCAGGGCAATCTGCTACTCACGAACCTGTGATTCCTCCTCCAATGTCTGCTCCATTTCCAGGTGAATCTCGCAAACCTGGCCGGCCTCCTGCTCCAACGCTTCCTCCAGCTCCAGGGTCGCCATCTCTTTCTCTTACGTTTCCTCCAGCCCCTGACTCTGCTCGGCCAGCAGGTCCTAGGTAACCTCTTCCATAAAGCACTCGGTTTCCTCGCACATGGCTGTAAAAGTCAGCCATCCTACAGTCCCCTGAAGGACAGCCATTGAGAACCAAAGCAGCAACCAGTCCTCTACCATGGACCTCAAGAGTGCCGTCTCCATACCAATCTGTATCAAATCCTGCTGACTATGCCAAATGTAGAGCCAAGAGCAAAGGCCACCATCAGAGCCTTCTGGTCCACACAGGTTCACATTGGATTTGGACAGTTAGTAATGAAACACCGGAGCCAAGAACTGGTGAGCCATCAGCTTTAATTCTAGCTTGCACCCTGTGGGCAAGCAAAAACTCACACTGGGCTCCAAAACCCACCCATTCAGTGCTCACAAAGCTACTGACTTATCCAAGTTTCCTAGCATCAAAGCTTTCTAGCTCACCAGACTTACTCATCTCTGTTCCCCATCTCCTCCTGCACAAATTCTGCATAAACTGGCTTCTCCCTCAGCACTCTGCCATCTTGGCTGCTTCTCCTGGCCTCCACATGGCCTTAATCTGCTCTCCTTTCTAATACTAACCTCAGGAACCGAGAGTGAGCAAGCTCCTGGTCTGCCCCACTTTATAGCATAGAAAATCCAAATCTTTAATCTAATCTACAAACAAGAAAGTCTCTGATACAAAGTCACTTATCTGAGGCATAATGGGAGGATTCCTCATGAGTGCACCACCCTACATTATCCAATCAGTCAAGGGTGTAGGGAAAAGCTTACTCTTAAAACTAAGCCTTAGGCTATAATGACCTGACCTGCCCACAGCCTGTTCTCCATTACACGTTAATATCAACGAACTTCCATGTGGGCAGCGCCATCTTTAACAAAGTGAGCATAATATATTTTATCTGCCCAACACCCCACCTGCTCTCCCAGGTACTAATATATTCTTCTTTCTATTTTAAGTTGTCTGGGCATCTATTATCCTCCATTTGGGTGTTGTTTTCCTGCAACACTGTCTGCTGGGTTCTGAGTACAGATCTGGGTCACCCATGCAGGGTGGGTCACAGTGTTCAGGTAGGGAGGCCGACTGAAGATGCAAAGCTCTGAGAAACAGGAGCTGAGACAGAGTAACTTGGAGACGACTCCTCTTCCTCCCTTGTGTCACAGAGAGAAGCTGACTGCCTGTGGCCTACAAGGAGGCACTACTACCCATTTGAGAATGAAATACACGCAGTCCCCACCCTCCTGGAATGGCCTGACACCCATTGCTAGGATTCAGTGTTAACAGCAGCTGACCTGACGGGTACAGGTAAGTGGGCTGTTCCGTTGAATGTAAACCTTCACATGAATCAACATCCGATAATGTCTCTGTGAGATCATTAAAACCATATTATTGTCTAAACTAATAACAGAATTTAAGAAAAAGGAATTAAAAGTGAAAAAGATGTAAAAACATTATATTATTGTGCAATCCAAATGCAAGTCTTTTTCTTGGTAAAATGAGTAACTGCTGTTTCTTTATCAAATCAAATACAGCTTTCTAGTCATGCTTAGCTCTACTTCCTGTAGGTACAATCTATGGATGCGTCCCATGAAAGTCCAGCCCCTTATCTCTCAGCTTCCTTAGCTTGTTCCCAATCCTATAGTAAGTTCTTTGTAACACACTGTGACTGAGAAACCATGTTCCCCATGGTGAGCTTACTCCCTAGCTGAAAAAATTACCCAGTCTTTTCAACTACAGGCACGGACCTCGTGGTCTTTGTTTGAAGAGTACTTACATTTTTAAGACTAGACACCATTCTGCTTCCTGCATGTGCCCTTTCAAATTCTGGGATGCAACAAGCTTAATCACAAATGCAGAGTTTGTTTCAATGTTTGCATCCGGTAGGAACAAGGACACAGGATGCCTTCAAGGATTTTGGCCCAAGCAGTGGGAAGGATAGAATTGCCTTTTCTTCAGTCAGGTGAAGGGACCGGCTTATTGGAGAAAGATATGTTTCTCCTGTAACACATTTCATTTGTTTCTCTAGCTAGAATAAAAATTGCAATGGCATGAGAGAGAAAAAGACAGATAGAGAGAGTCCCAACTATAGCCTAGTACATATGTTTATAAAATAAAGTTTGTATCAAGTATGTACAGCATTTCCACACCTACATCGAAAGTTGCTAGAAGAAATGGATGACATCTCTTACTTCTTCTTGTCTGTTAGGGGGTCTATGGTACGTAGCAAAGTGTATGTATGTAGTGATTAAACATTTGTTCATTCATTGTGGTTGAATTCAGAACAGAAGAAATAGAAATTAAAATGTACCCGTTAACAGACACCATACTTTCAAGACATTATTTTATGAGACTCTATTTAAATCTACTGTATCTGAATGTCTGTAATAGTTACTGTCATCTTCGGTAGAGACGGTTTCTCTGTTTCTGAGGGTGATTAAAATGGAGAGACTCACCTATAATCTACACATTGTGTGAGTGTGGTCCATGAAGGGTCCACACAGGCCATTTCTCAGATCTTCTCCATTCCTGCCGCTCATCACTGGTTTCAGGTTTCACACTTAAATAGCTTCCAAATGACAGTCTTTCAGTGCATGTTCTAATTTTATTTTTCTTTTGGACTGTGTGTTTTGAGTAATGTCAGATCACCAAATAGAACTAAAAGAGATGAGATTGACAGGAACAATTCTGGCCTCACACCAATGCATACAGACATTCGTGGAGTGGGAGGAGAAAGGGCTGCCCCGTGGACTAAAGACGGGATCCAAACTGAATATAAAGACAGAGGCGCTGGGTGAGCAGAGCCACCATCAGGGAGACTCACCCCAGTGACTGCAGCCGAGTCAGTGTTGTCCCTCCCAAGATGAAGCTGCTGCTGCTGTGTCTGGGGCTGACCCTGGTCCGTGCCCACGAGGGAGGACACGATGAGGTTATGACAAGCAACTTCGATATGTCAAAGGTAGAGTCGGGGGAGCATAGGGAGTCTGACTTTGGGGGTGGCTCTGGGGATACTGAACTAAGGTAGGCCCACGGGACGGGAAGGGGTTTTGACATGTTAGAGAAAGGGGTGGTTTTTAATGTTGGTCTAAGAGCAATTGTCCATGTAGAAAGAGGACAGTACTTAAGGACCTACATTTTCAGTAGAGGGACAGTGGAAGAGCCTCACACATGGTGTGAATTGCCCTGAGTTCTCATTCCGTCTTCACATCAGCACTCAGAGTCTGGCCCATCGGGCAGAGTTCACGGAGACGAGTGTCCATGAGGTGCCCCCGTCTTCTCCTCTCACACAGCCAATTTACTGATTTATTGCAGCTCTCAGGGGAGTGGTATACTGTCATGTTGCCTCAGATGAGAAGGAAAGGATAGAAGAAAATGGTAGCCTGAGGATCTATGTGGAAAACATGCAAGAAGTGGCCAACTCTTCACTATTTTTTAATATCATACAAAGTAAGTACCCTTTAATATTTGGAGAAAAGGAATGGAAGACTGCATACGCTCTTGTAGCTCTACACACACACACACACACACACACACACACACACACACACACACACACACACACACACACCAAGACATATACACATACCACAGGCACTAAAACACAAATGCATATGTGCACTGACATTTAGGGCCTGTATCCAAAACCTCAGTTACTCATCCAGCACTTTTCCATAGTTCCATGACGTGAATGTTTTCTAGACTCAGAGAGAAGAACTGGAGAGAGAAATTAATTTAAATGGGGCTATAGGAAGTCTCGAGTAATTAACTGGAACCAGACACTCGGGTTAAAGGTAGAATGGGAGGGAGCCATCTCCATCATATCTCTTGGGCTTTGGCTCATTCTGTTTTACAGAGAAAATGGAGAATGTATTGAATTCACTGCCATTGGTGAGCCAACGATAAGGAATGATGTATATAGTGCTATCTGTAAGTACACATAAAAATGAGTCTTTGTAAATTTTACTTTAAATGGCAAGAAATTTACTAAATCCGAATAGCATCTTGATTCATTCTTTTTAAGTTAGAGGAGGGGAGACTGTGAGACAGACTCCTAGTACCCTGACTGGGACTCTCCCGGCAATCCCAGTGTAGGACCCATGCTTGAACCAAGCAAGCTATTCTTAGTGACTGAGGCTGATGCACTCATACCAACTAAACTATCCTAGGCTCCCGGCACCAACTCTCAAGTCAGTCAAGCCACTGATTACAAGGGAAGAAAAAAGGGAGTAGGCGAAGTAGTAGAGGAGGAGAAACTGATGGTCATTTCACATGTGTGCCTTGACCAGAAAGCAAACACAGGACATCAGCACACTGAGCTGATGCGCTAATAACTGAGCCAACTGGCGAGGTCCTTGATCTATTTAAGATCAATGCTATTTAAGTACTATACATCAGGTCACGTAATAGTCAATATTCTCAAGCTGGAAAAACCTTTTGTGTAAAAGCCAATACCTGGCACATAAAGTCATTAGAATAAGGTGGTTCTTTGGTCATATGTAACACCTGCAACAAAAGTAAAAGGGCACACAAAAAAGTACGTTTTCCGAATAGCTTCTGAATCCCTGTTCACTCTCTGATGGTTTCTGGGGCCACTGCCACAGTGCATTGCTTGGATCAGTGCTAGGAGTGTAATGTCAGTGGGAATTATGGACAGGACAGAGACCCAGAGATGGCAGAGATGGTCAAGGGTGATAGGCAAGCCTCATGGAGGATAATAGAAGGTAAGTTGCAGGTGTGGCTGAATTTTCTAGCACTAGTCATCAATGTGCCACTGGTTGTCATTCTACCCTTTGCAGGCACCTGATGAAGCCTAGGGAGATGTAAATGAGAACATTAGATATCACTAGATCCGGTTCTGTGAAAAGATTGGGTAAAGAGTTTCACTGGCTTCCCATGGATCAAAGAATTCAAGCTGTGTTCTGTTTCACCCACAGATGATGGATTCAATCTATTTCACATAGTTGAAGCAGTCTATACCGAATATCTGATTTTTCACGTCTTGAATTTCAAGAATAATCAAATAACACAATTCATGGAGCTCTACGGTAGAGTACCTTGTGCTGACACTCACCTTGGAGGGGGCTGGAAAATAATGCTCCTCCCATTCTTACTCTGGGACATCTGTCCTGCTTTGAAGAGAGGTGTTCACTTAGGGGAACCCCACAGTCTCGGTGATGGGAAGATAAATCTCTCTTCATGCGAAAGACATCCTAAAAATGTCAAATTTAAGACCGTTTATACCTCATCACTGACTTCTGCTTAAGCATCAATCACTGACATTTATTTCCAATCCACCTGTCCCCATGCCACCAAGAACCTCAATGATCAAAACACAAGTCTCAGCAGTTACTATCACTATTTCTGCAGGACGAAAACCAGATTTGAATCCAACTATCAAAGAAAGGTTTGAGGAAATTGGCCTGGAACAGGGAATTCCTAAGGAAAACATATTGGATGTGACCAATGGTGGTAAGTTTAGCTCTCTGGTTTTCTCTCCCCAAATTCCCTTGATACCGAATGGGGTCATTTATGAGAAGAAACACCTCCAATCAGTCTCCTCTGCCCTAACCTGGAAAATCCTTTGGTTTCGTGCTGGGAAGTAAGTGTGTTGGAGAATGACTGTGCTCTGTTTTGTCTCTGCAGATCGTTGCCTCCCCAACCGAAGTGACAATGATGACCAGGGCTCAAGGTGGGTGATGTCTGAGGAACAGGTGGTGGCCCAGGGATCACTGCTTTCCCTAACCAATAGAGAGTTATTTCCATAGAGTGCAATAGAAATAATTTGGTAAGAAGAATTGTAAGGTAATTTCAAAATCTGGAGTAGTGGTTTCTGGGTTCAGGACACATACATTCTGGGAATTTTAGAACAAGTGACCTAAGAATAATTGGAAAACAATGATGTTTATCATACATAGTGACTGTATGAATATTCTCCTGGTGAAATCATCTCAGCAACTTGATAATGTCCTCAATATTGTTAAGACTGAAAAGGTGAAATAGGAAAAGAACACTAGGGTTTGAGTGTGTAACTCAAATACATGTCTGGGTTTTCAAGCCTCAAAGTTGTGGTCTCACCCTACAATTTGTCACAATAATGTCTTCTTTTGATCTGTGCATATCCTTAACTTATGATCTGGAAATAGCCTCACCTACCTTCCATTTGTCCTCCACCAGAAAAATTGGTTCTGTATTTCCTCATCTGCTTCCTACTTCAGATATGCTATGGGGTTCTATTCAGATGATATATGGGGAATTCTTAGCAACTATGGCTTTCTACAGTCAGCATTTAATAAAAGAAAGCTGTTTATTTACAGTCTTCCTCAATTTATCAAAAATTCCTCAAAAATTTTAAGGTGAACGATGGCAGACACCAGCCTTAAGTCCTTCTTGATTCCTCTCTCTTTTCGTAGACTGAGTTTAGGAAAGGGTATGATGGGAACAGTCAGAAAAAGGTAAAACATTGACTCAATGCACTTCTTCCCCATATTCTAATAACAGAGGGCAGGTTGATGTTTATTTCTTTATCTTTTCTCCTTGTAATAGAAATTCTCTTTGTTTCTATGGAACCCAGGAAGTGCTTAATGAGTGTCATTGTCTCCTTCATCTGCTTATTTAGTGCTATGTGAATCCTTCCTCGCCTGGAAGCCAGGATCTTCATTGAATGGTCCCCATGTCATCTTGTGACAAGGTGTTTCATCTGGTTTCCATCACTCTCATCCATGAAGGCTTTATCCCGGTATCTTCAGGATTTTTCCTAATCTTCTAGAAAGTCTTGTCAACTCGCTAAGAATCAAAGGTTTTCTTCAAATTTCCACTGTCTTTGCCAGACTGTGGTAAATTCTGTCATAAGTAAGATGTTCCTTTAACTGTCAATAAATGATCAGTCTTGCATTCATGGGATAATTTCTGAGTATGTGAGCATCATGGGGTTGACACAGTGAATGTGGGGCTTCATTGACCCTGTTTCCAAATGGTCCCCTTGTTCCTCAGAGTCTTTGCTGAGTTTCAGATTCTCCCTTTCCTGCAGTAACTCTTTGTCTCTGTGAGTGTTGCTTGCCCTTTAAATTGCCTATTTCTTAGTGACCATAGAAAGCAAGCTTTGAGACTTGCCCCACACTTTGTACTCTTCGGGGATTCTCTCTCTCACTGGGGAGTGAGAGGTAGATGCTGCAGAGGCTGAGACCAGTTACCATGTGTCAGGACCTGTCTCCACACACCAGCTTCTCTCTATCACCCATCTCTGTCAGTCGTATCTCATGTTTTCAGAATATCTCCTTCAGCAACCAGGTTATATGCTATGAGAATGTTCAGTGAGAGCCCACGAAATATGAGCAATAGTGGTCCTTAGCGACCTGTACTGGGTGCCGTCAGGAGGCACCGAGAAGGTTGACAGTTCTTACTTCTTATATTTGGGGCCTATGGGTGTTGAAGAAAGTGAAGTTAGGGTTCTTCCTCCACTTATAATCCTTTCCTCAAATCAGACAATTATGAACAGTATCCGTGCCCTGGCGGTGATTCAGTAGTTTAAGCATCCCCCTAGTCCACAGAAGTCAATTGTTTGATCCCTGGTCAGGGCAGGTAGGAGAAGTAATTAATATGTACACAAGTAAAAGAAACAACTAAATGAAACAACGAGTTGTTGCTTCTCTCGCTCTCTCCTCAAAATCACTCAAAACGAACAAACACGAAATAAAAAACAGTGCCAAAATCATACTTCAGTGTTGGAACAGAACTACACGGGGTGGGGTTTGTCATGTATGGGGAACAACACAGTCATCATGAGCATAAGGTTAATGACAGAAGACTTTCTATGTATCTGACGCTCCCCATCTTACTCTGCCTCCGTGTCAGAAGAATAAGTTAGGTTCAGGTTTATTTCTCCTGACTTATACACTTGGCCTGGTTTGCAGACAAGTGGCAAATGGCTATGTAGAAAGCAAACCAGTCGTGCTGGAATTGTCATTTTATATATTTCCATTTAGGAAGCAGACAAAATATTCTAAACAAAATATGTACTAGCAAAATTGAACACAACAGCACATTAAAAAAAATATTACCTAACTTTCAAGTGGGATTTATTCCAGAAGCACAAGGATGGTTGAAAATATGTAAATAGATCAACTTACTACATCACATCAACAAAACAAAAAAGAAAAATCATAGGATCCTATTAATAGATTCTCAAACGGTATTTAATAAGACACACATCCTTTTATGTTCAAAACACTCAATAAAATCTGAATAGAGAAAGAATACCTCTACATAATGAAGGCCATTTATGACAAACCATAATCTTATATCATACTAAATGGTGAAAAAAATGAAGGCTTTTTTTAAAACCAGGAGAAAGACATGGCTACGCACTCTCTCTATTCTTATTCAACATAATTCTGGAAGTTTGAGCCAAAGCAATCAGGCAAGAGAAAAAAATAAAAGGCATTCATATTGGGAAAGAAGTAAAGGTATCACTTTTTGCAGATGACATGATCCTGTATATAGAAAAGCAAAACTCTACCAAAAAACCTGCTAGAAACAATAAACCAACACAGTGAAGTTGCAGGATACAAAATCAATATACAAAAGTCTATTGCTTTCCCATATGCCTTGGATGAAACCTCAAAAAATGACCTAAAAATTTTTTCTCTTTACGATTGTAATAAAAAAATAAAATACCTAGGAGTAAAGTTAAGAAAGGATCTATATACTGAATATTACAAAACATTATTGAAAGAAATTGAAAAAGACACATTGAAAAAAAAATATTTCATGTTCATTGATTGAAAGAATCAACATAGTTAAAAAGACCACATTTTCCAAATCAATATACAAATTTAATGCAATCTTCATTAAAATCCCAATGTCATCTTTTAGAGAAATAGAACAAAAAATTACCAGGTTTTTATGCAACCATAATAATTCCCTAATGGCCAAAGCAATCCTGAGGAAAAAAAAATAAAGCCAGAGGTATCACTCTACCTGACTTCAAAATACACTACAGAGCCACAATACTGAAAACAGCACAGTATTGTCAGAAACACAGACATATATAAACCAATGGAACAGAATAGAGAGACCAGAAAAAAAACATATGTATATGGACAGATCATTTTTGACAAAAGAGCCAAAAATACACAATGGAAAAAAGAAAACCTCTTCAATAAATAGGGCTGGGAAAAGGAAAAGCCACATGCAAAGGATTGAAACTTGACTACAGTTTGTTGCCATGCACAAAAATTAATTCAAAATAGATGAAAGACCTAAATATAAGATCTGAACCAATAAATTACATACAGAAAGACATAGGTACTATACTCATGAACTCTGGTTGTGGAGAACAATTTATGAATTAGATCCCCTAGGCAAGTGAAGAAAAGGCAAAAATAAATAAATGAGACTATATCAAACTAAAAAGCTTCTGCACTGCTAAAGAAACTGACAACAAAACAGATAAGCAGTCAACTAACTGGGGATGATATTTGGAAACAACAGCTTCAATACCGAATTAATATTCAAAATACATAAAGAACTCACTAAGCTCAGTAACAAACAAGCAAACAATTCAATTAAAAATTGGGGAGGGAGCCTGAACAGTCACTTCCTCCAGGACGACATACAAATGGTGAGCAGATATAGGAAAAGATGCTCATCTTCACTTCTTATTTGAGAAATGCGAATCAAAACTACAGTGAGATACTGCCTCACATCTCTTAGATTGGCTATTAGCAACAAGAGTGTTAATAACAAGTTTTGGAGATACTGTGGAGCAAAAGGAACCCTCTTTACCTGCTTTTAGTAACATCATTATGGAAGAAAGTATGGTGGTTACTCAAACACCAAGAATAGAAATGCAATATGACCCAGAAATCCCTCTACTGGGTATCTACCCCAAACACTCTAAAACACTGGTACGTAAAGACACATGCATCCCCATGTTCATTGCAGCATTATTCACAGTGGCCAAGACTTGGAAACAACCAAAGTGTCCTTCGATAGAAGACTGAATAAAGATATGGTACATATATACAATGGAACACCTAGCCAAAAGAAACTATGACATAGTGACATTTATGACAACATGGATGGATCTTGAGAACATGATACTGAGTGAAATAAAGAAATCAGAAAAAGCTAAGAACTGTATGATTTCAGACAGAGTGGGGTATGAAAATGAGACTCATAAACATAGATAAAAGTGAAGTGGTTACTTGGGGGAGGGGGGCACAGGACACAGGGTGGGGAAAAGGTGTAAACAGGGACAAAGCTATGATGACGGAAAATGATTTGACTTTGGGTGGTGTAAAGCCAGTAGCTGAGGTCAGGATCATAGCCGCCCGACCCACGCAGGTTCGCATTAGATTCGAACAGTCGGTAATGAAACATAGAAGCCAAGAACCGGTGAGCCATCAGCTTTAATTCTAGCTTGCACCCGGCGGGCTAGCAAAAACACACACTGGGCTCCAAAACCCACTCACTCAGTGCTCACAAAGCTACTGACTTATCCGAGTTTCCTAGAATCAAAGGTTTCTAGCTCACCAGACTTATTCACCTCTGTTTCCCATCTCCTCCAGCACAAACTCTTAACAAACTGGCTTCTTCCTCAGCACTCTGCCATCTTGGCTACTTCTCCTCCACATGGCCTTAATCTGCTCTCCTCTCCAATACCAACCTCAGGAACTCAGGAACCAAGAGCGAGAGCAAGCTCCCAGACTGCCCCAGTTTATAGCATAGAAAATCCAAACCTTTAATCCAATTATACATAAAGAAAGTCTCTAATACAAAGCCACCCATGTGAGGCATAATGGGATTCCTTAGGAGAGTGCACCACCCTATATCATCCAATCAGTCAAGGGTGTGGGGAAGAGCTTACTCTTAAACTAAGCCTTAGGCTATAACGACCCGGCCTGCCCACAGCCTGTTCCAGAACACACATTAATATCAACGAACTTCCATGTGGGCAGCGCCATCTTTAACAAAGTGAGCATAATATATTTTATCTGCCGAACAGGTGATAAGTATACAACATAATCAACAGTTCAGATGCTATAGAAATGTTCAAGAAAAGTCACCTTGTTAAATTTAACTTTCTAAAAGAAAAAAAACAACAGACAAGCTAAAGATCACCGGTCATGGCCTAGGTTATTTGGGAATGTTTAGAGCATTACAAACAACAGTCAATGCACAGGGGACCACTTGGATGATAGGAGATGGCTGAGGTGCCACAGCTTAGGAAGCTACAGCCCGGGGGAGACACAGACAGACTCTCAGCTGCTCCTGGATCAAGATGGCAGCTTGAACTCCCTCTGAAACCTACCCCTCAGTTCCAAAGTTTTCCTGCAAATGAGGCACTAAATGCTAAGAACAATCAAAAGCAATGAGTGAAGGCATCAGTCAATCAGAAACAGAGCAGAGCAGTCCTTTTCAAAAGAAAAGGAAATAGAAAAACAGTCCTGAATGCTGGGTTCTGAGGACAGATCTGGGTCACACATGCAGGGTGGGTCTGAGAAGCAGCAGCTGAGCCAGAGTGACTTGGAGACAGCTCCTCTCCCTCCCCTGGGGTCACAGAGAGAAGCTGAGTGGGGTCACAGAGAGAAGCTGGCCTAAAAGGAGGCTCCACTACCCATATGAGAATGAAACACATGTAGTCCCTGTCCTTCTGGAATGGCCTGACCCCCATGGCTAGGCTTCACGGTTATCACCAGCCAGCCAGATGGGTACAAGTAAGAGGGTTGTGCTGGGAGACACAAACAATCTCATTAAACATCAGAGGTCACTTCGAGATCATTAAGCCAGATTATAGTATGTTGGGCAGATAAAATATATTATGCTCACTTTGTTAAAGATGGCGCTGCCCACATGGAAGCCCGTCACCCAGGTGATATTATTTGCCCTTATGCTTGGGATGGGTGTCGGGGAAAGGCTGTAATGTAAGCAGGCCAGGTCGTTATGACCTAAGGCTTGGCTTTAAGAGTAAGCTTTTCTCCACACCCTTGAATGATTGGATAATGTAGGGTGGTGCACTATTCTGAGGAATCCCATTATACAGAGATTTCCTTGTTTGTATAATTGGATTAAAGATTTTGATTCTATAGTATAAAGTGGGAGAGACCAGTAGCTTGAGCTCTCTCGGTTCCTGCTATTGCCATTGCAGGGGGGCCTCCCTGATCCCTTGACCTCCATGGGAAAAGCTGGTTTTCTGCTTCTCCCTTGTCTTCTCTTGTGGCTTGCCTGTATTGGTGAGACACCAATAAACAGAATGGCCTACCATTCTAAGACTCTGCCATTTCTTCACCGTCAGCTCGAATCCAATGGGAACCTGCATGTAAATGGCCACGATGGCGGCTCCTGGCCTTACATTCACATTGTTCAAAATCCGTAAGTCCATCCAGTGCTTCCTTTGGTCATAGTCCAGGAAATCAGTCCACACACATGGGGTGTTAGCCTCCCCCCTCATCTCTGCCATCCTGGAAGCTTGTAAACTGTCCCAAAAAGGAGCACGTGGCCATGGCAGTCAGCATTTCCATCTCTGCTCTGGAGAGCGTGATGGCATCCACCCCTATGTGCCAAAATGGCAGACCTACCAGGAGTGTAGCAGGTATTCCTTCCAGCTGGGCTCTCATCTTCTGGAGACTGCAGGTTGCAACTCCAGCCCAATTCTCCTCATCCTCCAAAGAGAAACTGAAAACACCAGCTCCTGCTGCTGGGTTTGAGCCCCAGGCCGCCACAGCCATCTGCTCCGCGGGCCTTGCAGCTCCGGCCCCAGCCCAAGCCACAGCCCCAGCCACAGCCTCAGCCTCCTGCCGCTGCTGGATCTCCACAACACCCAGGGCAATCTGCTACTCACGAACCTGTGATTCCTCCTCCAATGTCTGCTCCATTTCCAGGTGAATCTCGCAAACCTGGCCGGCCTCCTGCTCCAACGCTTCCTCCAGCTCCAGGGTCGCCATCTCTTTCTCTTACGTTTCCTCCAGCCCCTGACTCTGCTCGGCCAGCAGGTCCTAGGTAACCTCTTCCATAAAGCACTCGGTTTCCTCGCACATGGCTGTAAAAGTCAGCCATCCTACAGTCCCCTGAAGGACAGCCATTGAGAACCAAAGCAGCAACCAGTCCTCTACCATGGACCTCAAGAGTGCCGTCTCCATACCAATCTGTATCAAATCCTGCTGACTATGCCAAATGTAGAGCCAAGAGCAAAGGCCACCATCAGAGCCTTCTGGTCCACACAGGTTCACATTGGATTTGGACAGTTAGTAATGAAACACCGGAGCCAAGAACTGGTGAGCCATCAGCTTTAATTCTAGCTTGCACCCTGTGGGCAAGCAAAAACTCACACTGGGCTCCAAAACCCACCCATTCAGTGCTCACAAAGCTACTGACTTATCCAAGTTTCCTAGCATCAAAGCTTTCTAGCTCACCAGACTTACTCATCTCTGTTCCCCATCTCCTCCTGCACAAATTCTGCATAAACTGGCTTCTCCCTCAGCACTCTGCCATCTTGGCTGCTTCTCCTGGCCTCCACATGGCCTTAATCTGCTCTCCTTTCTAATACTAACCTCAGGAACCGAGAGTGAGCAAGCTCCTGGTCTGCCCCACTTTATAGCATAGAAAATCCAAATCTTTAATCTAATCTACAAACAAGAAAGTCTCTGATACAAAGTCACTTATCTGAGGCATAATGGGAGGATTCCTCATGAGTGCACCACCCTACATTATCCAATCAGTCAAGGGTGTAGGGAAAAGCTTACTCTTAAAACTAAGCCTTAGGCTATAATGACCTGACCTGCCCACAGCCTGTTCTCCATTACACGTTAATATCAACGAACTTCCATGTGGGCAGCGCCATCTTTAACAAAGTGAGCATAATATATTTTATCTGCCCAACACCCCACCTGCTCTCCCAGGTACTAATATATTCTTCTTTCTATTTTAAGTTGTCTGGGCATCTATTATCCTCCATTTGGGTGTTGTTTTCCTGCAACACTGTCTGCTGGGTTCTGAGTACAGATCTGGGTCACCCATGCAGGGTGGGTCACAGTGTTCAGGTAGGGAGGCCGACTGAAGATGCAAAGCTCTGAGAAACAGGAGCTGAGACAGAGTAACTTGGAGACGACTCCTCTTCCTCCCTTGTGTCACAGAGAGAAGCTGACTGCCTGTGGCCTACAAGGAGGCACTACTACCCATTTGAGAATGAAATACACGCAGTCCCCACCCTCCTGGAATGGCCTGACACCCATTGCTAGGATTCAGTGTTAACAGCAGCTGACCTGACGGGTACAGGTAAGTGGGCTGTTCCGTTGAATGTAAACCTTCACATGAATCAACATCCGATAATGTCTCTGTGAGATCATTAAAACCATATTATTGTCTAAACTAATAACAGAATTTAAGAAAAAGGAATTAAAAGTGAAAAAGATGTAAAAACATTATATTATTGTGCAATCCAAATGCAAGTCTTTTTCTTGGTAAAATGAGTAACTGCTGTTTCTTTATCAAATCAAATACAGCTTTCTAGTCATGCTTAGCTCTACTTCCTGTAGGTACAATCTATGGATGCGTCCCATGAAAGTCCAGCCCCTTATCTCTCAGCTTCCTTAGCTTGTTCCCAATCCTATAGTAAGTTCTTTGTAACACACTGTGACTGAGAAACCATGTTCCCCATGGTGAGCTTACTCCCTAGCTGAAAAAATTACCCAGTCTTTTCAACTACAGGCACGGACCTCGTGGTCTTTGTTTGAAGAGTACTTACATTTTTAAGACTAGACACCATTCTGCTTCCTGCATGTGCCCTTTCAAATTCTGGGATGCAACAAGCTTAATCACAAATGCAGAGTTTGTTTCAATGTTTGCATCCGGTAGGAACAAGGACACAGGATGCCTTCAAGGATTTTGGCCCAAGCAGTGGGAAGGATAGAATTGCCTTTTCTTCAGTCAGGTGAAGGGACCGGCTTATTGGAGAAAGATATGTTTCTCCTGTAACACATTTCATTTGTTTCTCTAGCTAGAATAAAAATTGCAATGGCATGAGAGAGAAAAAGACAGATAGAGAGAGTCCCAACTATAGCCTAGTACATATGTTTATAAAATAAAGTTTGTATCAAGTATGTACAGCATTTCCACACCTACATCGAAAGTTGCTAGAAGAAATGGATGACATCTCTTACTTCTTCTTGTCTGTTAGGGGGTCTATGGTACGTAGCAAAGTGTATGTATGTAGTGATTAAACATTTGTTCATTCATTGTGGTTGAATTCAGAACAGAAGAAATAGAAATTAAAATGTACCCGTTAACAGACACCATACTTTCAAGACATTATTTTATGAGACTCTATTTAAATCTACTGTATCTGAATGTCTGTAATAGTTACTGTCATCTTCGGTAGAGACGGTTTCTCTGTTTCTGAGGGTGATTAAAATGGAGAGACTCACCTATAATCTACACATTGTGTGAGTGTGGTCCATGAAGGGTCCACACAGGCCATTTCTCAGATCTTCTCCATTCCTGCCGCTCATCACTGGTTTCAGGTTTCACACTTAAATAGCTTCCAAATGACAGTCTTTCAGTGCATGTTCTAATTTTATTTTTCTTTTGGACTGTGTGTTTTGAGTAATGTCAGGTCACCAAATAGAACTAAAAGAGATGAGATTGACAGGAACAATTCTGGCCTCAAACCAATGCATACAGACATTCGTGGAGTGGGAGGAGAAAGGGCTGCCCCGTGGACTAAAGACGAGATCCAAACTGAATATAAAGACAGAGGCGCTGGGGGAGCAGAGCCACCATCAGGGAGACTCACCCCAGTGACTGCAGCCGAGTCAGTGTTGTCCCTCCCAAGATGAAGCTGCTGCTGCTGTGTCTGGGGCTGACCCTGGTCCGTGCCCACGAGGGAGGACACGATGAGGTTATGACAAGCAACTTCGATATGTCAAAGGTAGAGTCGGGGGAGCATAGGGAGTCTGACTTTGGGGGTGGCTCTGGGGATACTGAACTAAGGTAGGCCCACGGGACGGGAAGGGGTTTTGACATGTTAGAGAAAGGGGTGGTTTTTAATGTTGGTCTAAGAGCAATTGTCCATGTAGAAAGAGGACAGTACTTAAGGACCTACATTTTCAGTAGAGGGACAGTGGAAAGAGCCTCACACATGGTGTGAATTGCCCTGAGTTCTCATTCCGTCTTCACATCAGCACTCAGAGTCTGGCCCATCGGGCAGAGTTCACGGAGACGAGTGTCCATGAGGTGCCCCGTCTTCTCCTCTCACACAGCCAATTTACTGATTTATTGCAGCTCTCAGGGGAGTGGTATACTGTCATGTTGGCCTCAGATGAGAAGGAAAGGATAGAAGAAAATGGTAGCCTGAGGATCTATGTGGAAAACATGCAAGAAGTGGCCAACTCTTCACTATTTTTTAAATATCATACAAAGTAAGTACCCTTTAATATTTGGAGAAAAGGAATGGAAGACTGCATACGCTCTTGTAGCTCTACACACACACACACACACACACACACACACACACACACACACACACACACACACACACACACCAAGACATATACACATACCACAGGCACTAAAACACAAATGCATATGTGCACTGACATTTAGGGCCTGTATCCAAAACCTCAGTTACTCATCCAGCACTTTTCCATAGTTCCATGACGTGAATGTTTTCTAGACTCAGAGAGAAGAACTGGAGAGAGAAATTAATTTAAATGGGGCTATAGGAAGTCTCGAGTAATTAACTGGAACCAGACACTCGGGTTAAAGGTAGAATGGGAGGGAGCCATCTCCATCATATCTCTTGGGCTTTGGCTCATTCTGTTTTACAGAGAAAATGGAGAATGTATTGAATTCACTGCCATTGGTGAGCCAACGATAAGGAATGATGTATATAGTGCTATCTGTAAGTACACATAAAAATGAGTCTTTGTAAATTTTACTTTAAATGGCAAGAAATTTACTAAATCCGAATAGCATCTTGATTCATTCTTTTTAAGTTAGAGGAGGGGAGACTGTGAGACAGACTCCTAGTACCCTGACTGGGACTCTCCCGGCAATCCCAGTGTAGGACCCATGCTTGAACCAAGCAAGCTATTCTTAGTGACTGAGGCTGATGCACTCATACCAACTAAACTATCCTAGGCTCCCGGCACCAACTCTCAAGTCAGTCAAGCCACTGATTACAAGGGAAGAAAAAAGGGAGTAGGCGAAGTAGTAGAGGAGGAGAAACTGATGGTCATTTCACATGTGTGCCTTGACCAGAAAGCAAACACAGGACATCAGCACACTGAGCTGATGCGCTAATAACTGAGCCAACTGGCGAGGTCCTTGATCTATTTAAGATCAATGCTATTTAAGTACTATACATCAGGTCACGTAATAGTCAATATTCTCAAGCTGGAAAAACCTTTTGTGTAAAAGCCAATACCTGGCACATAAAGTCATTAGAATAAGGTGGTTCTTTGGTCATATGTAACACCTGCAACAAAAGTAAAAGGGCACACAAAAAAGTACGTTTTCCGAATAGCTTCTGAATCCCTGTTCACTCTCTGATGGTTTCTGGGGCCACTGCCACAGTGCATTGCTTGGATCAGTGCTAGGAGTGTAATGTCAGTGGGAATTATGGACAGGACAGAGACCCAGAGATGGCAGAGATGGTCAAGGGTGATAGGCAAGCCTCATGGAGGATAATAGAAGGTAAGTTGCAGGTGTGGCTGAATTTTCTAGCACTAGTCATCAATGTGCCACTGGTTGTCATTCTACCCTTTGCAGGCACCTGATGAAGCCTAGGGAGATGTAAATGAGAACATTAGATATCACTAGATCCGGTTCTGTGAAAAGATTGGGTAAAGAGTTTCACTGGCTTCCCATGGATCAAAGAATTCAAGCTGTGTTCTGTTTCACCCACAGATGATGGATTCAATCTATTTCACATAGTTGAAGCAGTCTATACCGAATATCTGATTTTTCACGTCTTGAATTTCAAGAATAATCAAATAACACAATTCATGGAGCTCTACGGTAGAGTACCTTGTGCTGACACTCACCTTGGAGGGGGCTGGAAAATAATGCTCCTCCCATTCTTACTCTGGGACATCTGTCCTGCTTTGAAGAGAGGTGTTCACTTAGGGGAACCCCACAGTCTCGGTGATGGGAAGATAAATCTCTCTTCATGCGAAAGACATCCTAAAAATGTCAAATTTAAGACCGTTTATACCTCATCACTGACTTCTGCTTAAGCATCAATCACTGACATTTATTTCCAATCCACCTGTCCCCATGCCACCAAGAACCTCAATGATCAAAACACAAGTCTCAGCAGTTACTATCACTATTTCTGCAGGACGAAAACCAGATTTGAATCCAACTATCAAAGAAAGGTTTGAGGAAATTGGCCTGGAACAGGGAATTCCTAAGGAAAACATATTGGATGTGACCAATGGTGGTAAGTTTAGCTCTCTGGTTTTCTCTCCCCAAATTCCCTTGATACCGAATGGGGTCATTTATGAGAAGAAACACCTCCAATCAGTCTCCTCTGCCCTAACCTGGAAAATCCTTTGGTTTCGTGCTGGGAAGTAAGTGTGTTGGAGAATGACTGTGCTCTGTTTTGTCTCTGCAGATCGTTGCCTCCCCAACCGAAGTGACAATGATGACCAGGGCTCAAGGTGGGTGATGTCTGAGGAACAGGTGGTGGCCCAGGGATCACTGCTTTCCCTAACCAATAGAGAGTTATTTCCATAGAGTGCAATAGAAATAATTTGGTAAGAAGAATTGTAAGGTAATTTCAAAATCTGGAGTAGTGGTTTCTGGGTTCAGGACACATACATTCTGGGAATTTTAGAACAAGTGACCTAAGAATAATTGGAAAACAATGATGTTTATCATACATAGTGACTGTATGAATATTCTCCTGGTGAAATCATCTCAGCAACTTGATAATGTCCTCAATATTGTTAAGACTGAAAAGGTGAAATAGGAAAAGAACACTAGGGTTTGAGTGTGTAACTCAAATACATGTCTGGGTTTTCAAGCCTCAAAGTTGTGGTCTCACCCTACAATTTGTCACAATAATGTCTTCTTTTGATCTGTGCATATCCTTAACTTATGATCTGGAAATAGCCTCACCTACCTTCCATTTGTCCTCCACCAGAAAAATTGGTTCTGTATTTCCTCATCTGCTTCCTACTTCAGATATGCTATGGGGTTCTATTCAGATGATATATGGGGAATTCTTAGCAACTATGGCTTTCTACAGTCAGCATTTAATAAAAGAAAGCTGTTTATTTACAGTCTTCCTCAATTTATCAAAAATTCCTCAAAAATTTTAAGGTGAACGATGGCAGACACCAGCCTTAAGTCCTTCTTGATTCCTCTCTCTTTTCGTAGACTGAGTTTAGGAAAGGGTATGATGGGAACAGTCAGAAAAAGGTAAAACATTGACTCAATGCACTTCTTCCCCATATTCTAATAACAGAGGGCAGGTTGATGTTTATTTCTTTATCTTTTCTCCTTGTAATAGAAATTCTCTTTGTTTCTATGGAACCCAGGAAGTGCTTAATGAGTGTCATTGTCTCCTTCATCTGCTTATTTAGTGCTATGTGAATCCTTCCTCGCCTGGAAGCCAGGATCTTCATTGAATGGTCCCCATGTCATCTTGTGACAAGGTGTTTCATCTGGTTTCCATCACTCTCATCCATGAAGGCTTTATCCCGGTATCTTCAGGATTTTTCCTAATCTTCTAGAAAGTCTTGTCAACTCGCTAAGAATCAAAGGTTTTCTTCAAATTTCCACTGTCTTTGCCAGACTGTGGTAAATTCTGTCATAAGTAAGATGTTCCTTTAACTGTCAATAAATGATCAGTCTTGCATTCATGGGATAATTTCTGAGTATGTGAGCATCATGGGGTTGACACAGTGAATGTGGGGCTTCATTGACCCTGTTTCCAAATGGTCCCCTTGTTCCTCAGAGTCTTTGCTGAGTTTCAGATTCTCCCTTTCCTGCAGTAACTCTTTGTCTCTGTGAGTGTTGCTTGCCCTTTAAATTGCCTATTTCTTAGTGACCATAGAAAGCAAGCTTTGAGACTTGCCCCACACTTTGTACTCTTCGGGGATTCTCTCTCTCACTGGGGAGTGAGAGGTAGATGCTGCAGAGGCTGAGACCAGTTACCATGTGTCAGGACCTGTCTCCACACACCAGCTTCTCTCTATCACCCATCTCTGTCAGTCGTATCTCATGTTTTCAGAATATCTCCTTCAGCAACCAGGTTATATGCTATGAGAATGTTCAGTGAGAGCCCACGAAATATGAGCAATAGTGGTCCTTAGCGACCTGTACTGGGTGCCGTCAGGAGGCACCGAGAAGGTTGACAGTTCTTACTTCTTATATTTGGGGCCTATGGGTGTTGAAGAAAGTGAAGTTAGGGTTCTTCCTCCACTTATAATCCTTTCCTCAAATCAGACAATTATGAACAGTATCCGTGCCCTGGCGGTGATTCAGTAGTTTAAGCATCCCCCTAGTCCACAGAAGTCAATTGTTTGATCCCTGGTCAGGGCAGGTAGGAGAAGTAATTAATATGTACACAAGTAAAAGAAACAACTAAATGAAACAACGAGTTGTTGCTTCTCTCGCTCTCTCCTCAAAATCACTCAAAACGAACAAACACGAAATA
Organism: Rhynchonycteris naso; assembly: GCA_037038555.1. Taxonomy (NCBI): domain Eukaryota; kingdom Metazoa; phylum Chordata; class Mammalia; order Chiroptera; family Emballonuridae; genus Rhynchonycteris; species Rhynchonycteris naso. The sequence continues at coordinate 20,677,409 of CM072996.1, forward strand.
AAAAACAGTGCCAAAATCATACTTCAGTGTTGGAACAGAACTACACGGGGTGGGGTTTGTCATGTATGGGGAACAACACAGTCATCATGAGCATAAGGTTAATGACAGAAGACTTTCTATGTATCTGACGCTCCCCATCTTACTCTGCCTCCGTGTCAGAAGAATAAGTTAGGTTCAGGTTTATTTCTCCTGACTTATACACTTGGCCTGGTTTGCAGACAAGTGGCAAATGGCTATGTAGAAAGCAAACCAGTCGTGCTGGAATTGTCATTTTATATATTTCCATTTAGGAAGCAGACAAAATATTCTAAACAAAATATGTACTAGCAAAATTGAACACAACAGCACATTAAAAAAAATATTACCTAACTTTCAAGTGGGATTTATTCCAGAAGCACAAGGATGGTTGAAAATATGTAAATAGATCAACTTACTACATCACATCAACAAAACAAAAAAGAAAAATCATAGGATCCTATTAATAGATTCTCAAACGGTATTTAATAAGACACACATCCTTTTATGTTCAAAACACTCAATAAAATCTGAATAGAGAAAGAATACCTCTACATAATGAAGGCCATTTATGACAAACCATAATCTTATATCATACTAAATGGTGAAAAAAATGAAGGCTTTTTTTAAAACCAGGAGAAAGACATGGCTACGCACTCTCTCTATTCTTATTCAACATAATTCTGGAAGTTTGAGCCAAAGCAATCAGGCAAGAGAAAAAAATAAAAGGCATTCATATTGGGAAAGAAGTAAAGGTATCACTTTTTGCAGATGACATGATCCTGTATATAGAAAAGCAAAACTCTACCAAAAAACCTGCTAGAAACAATAAACCAACACAGTGAAGTTGCAGGATACAAAATCAATATACAAAAGTCTATTGCTTTCCCATATGCCTTGGATGAAACCTCAAAAAATGACCTAAAAATTTTTTCTCTTTACGATTGTAATAAAAAAATAAAATACCTAGGAGTAAAGTTAAGAAAGGATCTATATACTGAATATTACAAAACATTATTGAAAGAAATTGAAAAAGACACATTGAAAAAAAAATATTTCATGTTCATTGATTGAAAGAATCAACATAGTTAAAAAGACCACATTTTCCAAATCAATATACAAATTTAATGCAATCTTCATTAAAATCCCAATGTCATCTTTTAGAGAAATAGAACAAAAAATTACCAGGTTTTTATGCAACCATAATAATTCCCTAATGGCCAAAGCAATCCTGAGGAAAAAAAAATAAAGCCAGAGGTATCACTCTACCTGACTTCAAAATACACTACAGAGCCACAATACTGAAAACAGCACAGTATTGTCAGAAACACAGACATATATAAACCAATGGAACAGAATAGAGAGACCAGAAAAAAAACATATGTATATGGACAGATCATTTTTGACAAAAGAGCCAAAAATACACAATGGAAAAAAGAAAACCTCTTCAATAAATAGGGCTGGGAAAAGGAAAAGCCACATGCAAAGGATTGAAACTTGACTACAGTTTGTTGCCATGCACAAAAATTAATTCAAAATAGATGAAAGACCTAAATATAAGATCTGAACCAATAAATTACATACAGAAAGACATAGGTACTATACTCATGAACTCTGGTTGTGGAGAACAATTTATGAATTAGATCCCCTAGGCAAGTGAAGAAAAGGCAAAAATAAATAAATGAGACTATATCAAACTAAAAAGCTTCTGCACTGCTAAAGAAACTGACAACAAAACAGATAAGCAGTCAACTAACTGGGGATGATATTTGGAAACAACAGCTTCAATACCGAATTAATATTCAAAATACATAAAGAACTCACTAAGCTCAGTAACAAACAAGCAAACAATTCAATTAAAAATTGGGGAGGGAGCCTGAACAGTCACTTCCTCCAGGACGACATACAAATGGTGAGCAGATATAGGAAAAGATGCTCATCTTCACTTCTTATTTGAGAAATGCGAATCAAAACTACAGTGAGATACTGCCTCACATCTCTTAGATTGGCTATTAGCAACAAGAGTGTTAATAACAAGTTTTGGAGATACTGTGGAGCAAAAGGAACCCTCTTTACCTGCTTTTAGTAACATCATTATGGAAGAAAGTATGGTGGTTACTCAAACACCAAGAATAGAAATGCAATATGACCCAGAAATCCCTCTACTGGGTATCTACCCCAAACACTCTAAAACACTGGTACGTAAAGACACATGCATCCCCATGTTCATTGCAGCATTATTCACAGTGGCCAAGACTTGGAAACAACCAAAGTGTCCTTCGATAGAAGACTGAATAAAGATATGGTACATATATACAATGGAACACCTAGCCAAAAGAAACTATGACATAGTGACATTTATGACAACATGGATGGATCTTGAGAACATGATACTGAGTGAAATAAAGAAATCAGAAAAAGCTAAGAACTGTATGATTTCAGACAGAGTGGGGTATGAAAATGAGACTCATAAACATAGATAAAAGTGAAGTGGTTACTTGGGGGAGGGGGGCACAGGACACAGGGTGGGGAAAAGGTGTAAACAGGGACAAAGCTATGATGACGGAAAATGATTTGACTTTGGGTGGTGTAAAGCCAGTAGCTGAGGTCAGGATCATAGCCGCCCGACCCACGCAGGTTCGCATTAGATTCGAACAGTCGGTAATGAAACATAGAAGCCAAGAACCGGTGAGCCATCAGCTTTAATTCTAGCTTGCACCCGGCGGGCTAGCAAAAACACACACTGGGCTCCAAAACCCACTCACTCAGTGCTCACAAAGCTACTGACTTATCCGAGTTTCCTAGAATCAAAGGTTTCTAGCTCACCAGACTTATTCACCTCTGTTTCCCATCTCCTCCAGCACAAACTCTTAACAAACTGGCTTCTTCCTCAGCACTCTGCCATCTTGGCTACTTCTCCTCCACATGGCCTTAATCTGCTCTCCTCTCCAATACCAACCTCAGGAACTCAGGAACCAAGAGCGAGAGCAAGCTCCCAGACTGCCCCAGTTTATAGCATAGAAAATCCAAACCTTTAATCCAATTATACATAAAGAAAGTCTCTAATACAAAGCCACCCATGTGAGGCATAATGGGATTCCTTAGGAGAGTGCACCACCCTATATCATCCAATCAGTCAAGGGTGTGGGGAAGAGCTTACTCTTAAACTAAGCCTTAGGCTATAACGACCCGGCCTGCCCACAGCCTGTTCCAGAACACACATTAATATCAACGAACTTCCATGTGGGCAGCGCCATCTTTAACAAAGTGAGCATAATATATTTTATCTGCCGAACAGGTGATAAGTATACAACATAATCAACAGTTCAGATGCTATAGAAATGTTCAAGAAAAGTCACCTTGTTAAATTTAACTTTCTAAAAGAAAAAAAACAACAGACAAGCTAAAGATCACCGGTCATGGCCTAGGTTATTTGGGAATGTTTAGAGCATTACAAACAACAGTCAATGCACAGGGGACCACTTGGATGATAGGAGATGGCTGAGGTGCCACAGCTTAGGAAGCTACAGCCCGGGGGAGACACAGACAGACTCTCAGCTGCTCCTGGATCAAGATGGCAGCTTGAACTCCCTCTGAAACCTACCCCTCAGTTCCAAAGTTTTCCTGCAAATGAGGCACTAAATGCTAAGAACAATCAAAAGCAATGAGTGAAGGCATCAGTCAATCAGAAACAGAGCAGAGCAGTCCTTTTCAAAAGAAAAGGAAATAGAAAAACAGTCCTGAATGCTGGGTTCTGAGGACAGATCTGGGTCACACATGCAGGGTGGGTCTGAGAAGCAGCAGCTGAGCCAGAGTGACTTGGAGACAGCTCCTCTCCCTCCCCTGGGGTCACAGAGAGAAGCTGAGTGGGGTCACAGAGAGAAGCTGGCCTAAAAGGAGGCTCCACTACCCATATGAGAATGAAACACATGTAGTCCCTGTCCTTCTGGAATGGCCTGACCCCCATGGCTAGGCTTCACGGTTATCACCAGCCAGCCAGATGGGTACAAGTAAGAGGGTTGTGCTGGGAGACACAAACAATCTCATTAAACATCAGAGGTCACTTCGAGATCATTAAGCCAGATTATAGTATGTTGGGCAGATAAAATATATTATGCTCACTTTGTTAAAGATGGCGCTGCCCACATGGAAGCCCGTCACCCAGGTGATATTATTTGCCCTTATGCTTGGGATGGGTGTCGGGGAAAGGCTGTAATGTAAGCAGGCCAGGTCGTTATGACCTAAGGCTTGGCTTTAAGAGTAAGCTTTTCTCCACACCCTTGAATGATTGGATAATGTAGGGTGGTGCACTATTCTGAGGAATCCCATTATACAGAGATTTCCTTGTTTGTATAATTGGATTAAAGATTTTGATTCTATAGTATAAAGTGGGAGAGACCAGTAGCTTGAGCTCTCTCGGTTCCTGCTATTGCCATTGCAGGGGGGCCTCCCTGATCCCTTGACCTCCATGGGAAAAGCTGGTTTTCTGCTTCTCCCTTGTCTTCTCTTGTGGCTTGCCTGTATTGGTGAGACACCAATAAACAGAATGGCCTACCATTCTAAGACTCTGCCATTTCTTCACCGTCAGCTCGAATCCAATGGGAACCTGCATGTAAATGGCCACGATGGCGGCTCCTGGCCTTACATTCACATTGTTCAAAATCCGTAAGTCCATCCAGTGCTTCCTTTGGTCATAGTCCAGGAAATCAGTCCACACACATGGGGTGTTAGCCTCCCCCCTCATCTCTGCCATCCTGGAAGCTTGTAAACTGTCCCAAAAAGGAGCACGTGGCCATGGCAGTCAGCATTTCCATCTCTGCTCTGGAGAGCGTGATGGCATCCACCCCTATGTGCCAAAATGGCAGACCTACCAGGAGTGTAGCAGGTATTCCTTCCAGCTGGGCTCTCATCTTCTGGAGACTGCAGGTTGCAACTCCAGCCCAATTCTCCTCATCCTCCAAAGAGAAACTGAAAACACCAGCTCCTGCTGCTGGGTTTGAGCCCCAGGCCGCCACAGCCATCTGCTCCGCGGGCCTTGCAGCTCCGGCCCCAGCCCAAGCCACAGCCCCAGCCACAGCCTCAGCCTCCTGCCGCTGCTGGATCTCCACAACACCCAGGGCAATCTGCTACTCACGAACCTGTGATTCCTCCTCCAATGTCTGCTCCATTTCCAGGTGAATCTCGCAAACCTGGCCGGCCTCCTGCTCCAACGCTTCCTCCAGCTCCAGGGTCGCCATCTCTTTCTCTTACGTTTCCTCCAGCCCCTGACTCTGCTCGGCCAGCAGGTCCTAGGTAACCTCTTCCATAAAGCACTCGGTTTCCTCGCACATGGCTGTAAAAGTCAGCCATCCTACAGTCCCCTGAAGGACAGCCATTGAGAACCAAAGCAGCAACCAGTCCTCTACCATGGACCTCAAGAGTGCCGTCTCCATACCAATCTGTATCAAATCCTGCTGACTATGCCAAATGTAGAGCCAAGAGCAAAGGCCACCATCAGAGCCTTCTGGTCCACACAGGTTCACATTGGATTTGGACAGTTAGTAATGAAACACCGGAGCCAAGAACTGGTGAGCCATCAGCTTTAATTCTAGCTTGCACCCTGTGGGCAAGCAAAAACTCACACTGGGCTCCAAAACCCACCCATTCAGTGCTCACAAAGCTACTGACTTATCCAAGTTTCCTAGCATCAAAGCTTTCTAGCTCACCAGACTTACTCATCTCTGTTCCCCATCTCCTCCTGCACAAATTCTGCATAAACTGGCTTCTCCCTCAGCACTCTGCCATCTTGGCTGCTTCTCCTGGCCTCCACATGGCCTTAATCTGCTCTCCTTTCTAATACTAACCTCAGGAACCGAGAGTGAGCAAGCTCCTGGTCTGCCCCACTTTATAGCATAGAAAATCCAAATCTTTAATCTAATCTACAAACAAGAAAGTCTCTGATACAAAGTCACTTATCTGAGGCATAATGGGAGGATTCCTCATGAGTGCACCACCCTACATTATCCAATCAGTCAAGGGTGTAGGGAAAAGCTTACTCTTAAAACTAAGCCTTAGGCTATAATGACCTGACCTGCCCACAGCCTGTTCTCCATTACACGTTAATATCAACGAACTTCCATGTGGGCAGCGCCATCTTTAACAAAGTGAGCATAATATATTTTATCTGCCCAACACCCCACCTGCTCTCCCAGGTACTAATATATTCTTCTTTCTATTTTAAGTTGTCTGGGCATCTATTATCCTCCATTTGGGTGTTGTTTTCCTGCAACACTGTCTGCTGGGTTCTGAGTACAGATCTGGGTCACCCATGCAGGGTGGGTCACAGTGTTCAGGTAGGGAGGCCGACTGAAGATGCAAAGCTCTGAGAAACAGGAGCTGAGACAGAGTAACTTGGAGACGACTCCTCTTCCTCCCTTGTGTCACAGAGAGAAGCTGACTGCCTGTGGCCTACAAGGAGGCACTACTACCCATTTGAGAATGAAATACACGCAGTCCCCACCCTCCTGGAATGGCCTGACACCCATTGCTAGGATTCAGTGTTAACAGCAGCTGACCTGACGGGTACAGGTAAGTGGGCTGTTCCGTTGAATGTAAACCTTCACATGAATCAACATCCGATAATGTCTCTGTGAGATCATTAAAACCATATTATTGTCTAAACTAATAACAGAATTTAAGAAAAAGGAATTAAAAGTGAAAAAGATGTAAAAACATTATATTATTGTGCAATCCAAATGCAAGTCTTTTTCTTGGTAAAATGAGTAACTGCTGTTTCTTTATCAAATCAAATACAGCTTTCTAGTCATGCTTAGCTCTACTTCCTGTAGGTACAATCTATGGATGCGTCCCATGAAAGTCCAGCCCCTTATCTCTCAGCTTCCTTAGCTTGTTCCCAATCCTATAGTAAGTTCTTTGTAACACACTGTGACTGAGAAACCATGTTCCCCATGGTGAGCTTACTCCCTAGCTGAAAAAATTACCCAGTCTTTTCAACTACAGGCACGGACCTCGTGGTCTTTGTTTGAAGAGTACTTACATTTTTAAGACTAGACACCATTCTGCTTCCTGCATGTGCCCTTTCAAATTCTGGGATGCAACAAGCTTAATCACAAATGCAGAGTTTGTTTCAATGTTTGCATCCGGTAGGAACAAGGACACAGGATGCCTTCAAGGATTTTGGCCCAAGCAGTGGGAAGGATAGAATTGCCTTTTCTTCAGTCAGGTGAAGGGACCGGCTTATTGGAGAAAGATATGTTTCTCCTGTAACACATTTCATTTGTTTCTCTAGCTAGAATAAAAATTGCAATGGCATGAGAGAGAAAAAGACAGATAGAGAGAGTCCCAACTATAGCCTAGTACATATGTTTATAAAATAAAGTTTGTATCAAGTATGTACAGCATTTCCACACCTACATCGAAAGTTGCTAGAAGAAATGGATGACATCTCTTACTTCTTCTTGTCTGTTAGGGGGTCTATGGTACGTAGCAAAGTGTATGTATGTAGTGATTAAACATTTGTTCATTCATTGTGGTTGAATTCAGAACAGAAGAAATAGAAATTAAAATGTACCCGTTAACAGACACCATACTTTCAAGACATTATTTTATGAGACTCTATTTAAATCTACTGTATCTGAATGTCTGTAATAGTTACTGTCATCTTCGGTAGAGACGGTTTCTCTGTTTCTGAGGGTGATTAAAATGGAGAGACTCACCTATAATCTACACATTGTGTGAGTGTGGTCCATGAAGGGTCCACACAGGCCATTTCTCAGATCTTCTCCATTCCTGCCGCTCATCACTGGTTTCAGGTTTCACACTTAAATAGCTTCCAAATGACAGTCTTTCAGTGCATGTTCTAATTTTATTTTTCTTTTGGACTGTGTGTTTTGAGTAATGTCAGGTCACCAAATAGAACTAAAAGAGATGAGATTGACAGGAACAATTCTGGCCTCAAACCAATGCATACAGACATTCGTGGAGTGGGAGGAGAAAAGAGTGCCCCGTGGACTAAAGACGAGATCCAAACTGAATATAAAGACAGAGGCGCTGGGGGAGCAGAGCCACCATCAGGGAGACTCACCCCAGTGACTGCAGCCGAGTCAGTGTTGTCCCTCCCAAGATGAAGCTGCTGCTGCTGTGTCTGGGGCTGACCCTGGTCCGTGCCCACGAGGGAGGACACGATGAGGTTATGACAAGCAACTTCGATATGTCAAAGGTAGAGTCGGGGGAGCATAGGGAGTCTGACTTTGGGGGTGGCTCTGGGGATACTGAACTAAGGTAGGCCCACGGGACGGGAAGGGGTTTTGACATGTTAGAGAAAGGGGTGGTTTTTAATGTTGGTCTAAGAGCAATTGTCCATGTAGAAAGAGGACAGTACTTAAGGACCTACATTTTCAGTAGAGGGACAGTGGAAAGAGCCTCACACATGGTGTGAATTGCCCTGAGTTCTCATTCCGTCTTCACATCAGCACTCAGAGTCTGGCCCATCGGGCAGAGTTCACGGAGACGAGTGTCCATGAGGTGCCCCGTCTTCTCCTCTCACACAGCCAATTTACTGATTTATTGCAGCTCTCAGGGGAGTGGTATACTGTCATGCTGGCCTCAGATGTGAAGGAAAGGATAGAAGAAAATGGTAACCTGAGGATCTATGTGGAAAACATGCAAGAAGTGGCCAACTCTTCACTATTTTTTAAATATCATACAAAGTAAGTACCTTTAATATTTGGAGAAAAGGAATGGAAGACTGCATACGCTCTTGTAGCTCTACACACACACACACACACACACACACACACACACACACACACACACACACACACACACCCAAGACATATACACACACCACAGGCACAAAAACACACATGCATATGTGCACTGACATTTAGGGCCTGTATCCAAAATCTCAGTTACTCATCCAGCACTTTTCCATAGTTCCATGATCTGAATGTTTTCTAACTCAGAGAGAAGAACTGGAGAGAGGAATTAATTTAAATGGGGCTATAGGAAGTCTCGAATAATTAACTGGAACCAGACACTCGGGTTAAAGGTAGAATGGGAGGGAGCCACCTCCATCATATCTCTTGGGCTTTGGCTCATTCTGTTTTACAGAGAAAATGGAGAATGTATTGAATTCACTGTCATTGGTCAGCCAACGAAAAGGAATGGTGTATATAGTGCTATCTGTAAGTACACATAAAAATGAGTCTTTGTAAATTTACTTTAAATGGCAAGAAATTTACTAAATCCGAATAGCATCTTGATTCATTCTTTTTAAGTTAGAGGAGGGGAGACTGTGAGACAGACTCCTAGTACCCTGACTGGGACTCTCCCGGCAATCCCAATATAGGACCCATGCTTGAACCAAGCAAGCTATTCTTAGTGACTGAGGCTGATGCACTCATACCAACTAAACTATCCTAGGCTCCCAGGGCAAACCCTCAAATCAGTCAAGCCACTGGTTACACGGGAGGAAGAAAGGGAGTAGGCAAAGTAGTAGAGTAGGAGAAACTGATGGTCACTTCACATGTGTGCCTTGACCAGAAAGCAAACACACGACGTCAGCACACTGGGCTGATGCTCTAATAACTGAGCCATCTGGCGAGGTCCTTGATCTATTTAAGATCAATGCTATTTAAGTACTATACATCAGGTCACGTAATAGTCAATATTCTCAAGCTGGAAAAACCTTTTGTGTAAAAGCCAATACCTGGCACATAAAGTCATTAGAATAAGGTGGTTCTTTGGTCATATGTAACACCTGCAACAAAAGTAAAAGGGCACACAAAAAAGTACGTTTTCCGAATAGCTTCTGAATCCCTGTCCACTCTCTGATGGTTTCTGGGGCCACTGCCACAGTGCATTGCTTGGATCAGTGCTAGGAGTGTAATGTCAGTGGGAATTATGGACAGGACAGAGACCCAGAGATGGCAGAGATGGTCAAGGGTGATAGGCAAGCTTCATGGAGGATAATAGAAGGTAAGTTGCAGCTATGGCTGAATTTTCTAGCACTAGTCATCAATGTGCCACTGGTTGTCATTCTACCCTTTGCAGGCACCTGATTAAGCCTAGGGAGATGTAAAGGAGAACATTAGATATCACTAGATACTGTTCTGTGAAAAGATTGGGTAAAGACTTTCACTGGCTTCCCATGGATCAAAGAATTCAAGCTGTGTTCTGTTTCACCCACAGATGATGGCTTCAATCTATTTTACATAGTTGAAGCAGTCTATACCGAATATCTGATTTTTTACGACTTGAATTTCAAGAATAATCAAATAACACAATTCATGGAGCTCTACGGTAGAGTATCTTTGTGCTGACACTCACCTTGGAGGGGGCTGGAAAATAATGCTCCTCCCATTTTTACTCTGGGACATCTGTCCTCCTTAGAAGAGAGGTGCTCACTTAGGGGAACCCCACAGTCTCAGTGATGGGAAGATAAATCTCTCTTCATGCGAAAGACATCCTAAAAATGTCAAATTTAAGACTGTTTATATGTCATCTCTGCCTTCTGCTTAAGCATCAATCACTGACATTTATTTCCCATCCACCTGTCCCCATGCCACCAAGAACCTCAATGACCAAAACACAAGTCTCAGCAGTTACTATCATTATTTCTGCAGGACGAAAACCAGATTTGAATCCAACTATCAAAGAAAGGTTTGAGGAAATTGGCCTGAAACAGGGAATTCCTAAGGAAAATATAGTGGATGTGACCAATGGCGGTAAGTTTAGCTCTCTGGTTTTCTCTCCCTAAATTCCCTTGATACTGAATGGAGTCATTTATGAGAAGAAACACCTCCAATCACTCTTCTCTGCCCTAACCTGGAAAATCCTTTGGTTTCTTGCTGGGAAGTAAATGTGTTGGTGAGTGACTGTGCTCTGTTTTGTCTCTGCAGATGGCTGCCTCCCCAACCAAAGTGGCAATGATGACCAGGGCTCCAGGTGGGTGATGTCTGAGGAACAGATGGTGGCCCTGGGATCACTGCTTTCCTTAACCAATAGAGGGTTATTTCCATAGAGTGCAATAGAAATAATTTGGTAAGAAGGATTGTAAGGTAATTTCAAAATTTGGAGTAGTAGTTTCTGGGTTCAGGACACATACATTCTGGGAATTTTAGAACAAGTGACCTAAGAATAATTGGAAAACAATGATGTTTATCATACATAGTGACTGTATGAATATTCTCCTGGTGAAATCATCTCAGCAACTTGATAATGTCCTCAATATTTTTAAGACTGAAAATGTGAAAGAGGAAAAGAACACTAGGGTTTGAGTGTGAAACTCAAATACATGTCTGGGTTTTCAAGCCTCAAAGTTGTGGTCTCACCCTACAATTTGTCACAATAATGTCTTCTTTTGATCTGTGCATATCCTTAACTTATGATCTGGAAATAGCCTGACTCACCTTCCAGTTGTCCTCCACCAGAAAACTTGGTTCTGTATTTCCTCATCTGCTTCCTACTTCAGATATGCTGTGGGGTTCTATTCAGATGATATATGGGGAATTCTTAGCAACTATGGCTTTCTACAGTCAGCATTTAATAAAAGAAAGCTGTTTATTTACAGTCTTCCTCAATTTATCAAAAATTCCTCAAAAATTTTAAGGTGAACGATGGCAGACACCAGCCTTAAGTCCTTCTTGATTCCTCTCTCTTTTCGTAGACTGAGTTTAGGAAAGGGTATGATGGGAACAGTCAGAGAAAAGGTAAAACATTGACTCAATGCACTTCTTCCCCATATTCTAATAACAAGTTAGAGGGCAGGTTGATGTTTATTTCTTTATCTTTTCTCTTTGTAATAGAAATTCTCTTTGTTTCAAGGGAACCCAGGAAGTGCTTAATGAGTGTCTTTGTTCTCTCCTTCATCTGCTTATTTAGTGCTATGTGAATCCTTCCTCGCCTGGAAGCCAGGATCTTCATTGAATGGTCCCCATGTCATCTTGTGACAAGGTGTTTCATCTGGTTTCCATCACTCTCATCCATGAAGGCTTTATCCCGGCATCTTCAGGATTTTTCCTAATCTTCTAGAAAGTCTAGTCAACTCGCTAAGAATCAAAGGTTTTCTTCAAATTTCCACTGTCTTTACCAGACCGTGGTAAATTCTGCCATGAGTAAGATGTTCCTTTACCTGTCAATAAATGATCAGTCTTGCATTCATGGGATAATTTCTGTGTATGTGAGCATCATGGGGTTGACACAGTGAATGTGGGGCTTCATTGACCCTGTTTCCAAATGGTCCCCTTGTTCCTCAGAGTCTTTGCTGAGTTTCAGATTCTCCCTTTCCTGCAGTAACTCTTTGTCTCTGTGAGTGTTGCTTGCCCTTTAAATTGCCTATTTCTTAGTGACCATAGAAAGCAAGCTTTGAGACTTGCCCCACACTTTGTACTCTTCGGGGATTCTCTCTCTCACTGGGGAGTGAGAGTTAGATGCTGCTTAGGCTGAGACCAGTCACCATGTGTCAGGACCTGTCTCCACACACCAGCTTCTCTCTATCACCCATCTCTGTCAGTCGTATCTCATGTTTTCAGAATACCTAATTCAGCAACCAGGTTATATGCTATGAGAATGTTCAGTGAGAGCCCACGAAATATGAGCAATGTGGTCCTTAGCGACCTGTACTGGTTGCCGTCAGGAGGCACCGAGAAGGTTGAAAGTTCTTACTTCTTATATTTGGGGCCTATGGGTGTTGAAGAAAGTGAAGTTAGGGTTCTTCCTCCAGTTATAATTCTTTCCTCAAATCAGACAATTATGAACAGTGTCCGTGCCCTGGCGGTGATTCAGTAGTTTAAGCATCCCCCTAGTCCACAGAAGTCAATTGTTTGATCCCTGGTCAGGGCAGGTAGGAGAAGTAATTAATATGTACACAAGTAAAAGAAACAACTAAATGAAACAACGAGTTGTTGCTTCTCTCGCTCTCTCCTCAAAATCACTCAAAACGAACAATCAAACACGAAATAAAAAACTGTGTCAAAATCATACTTCAGTGTTGGAACAGAACTACATGGGGTGGGGTTTGTCATGTATGGGGAACAACACAGTCATCATGAGCATAAGGTTAATGACAGAAGGCTTTCTATGTATCTGACGCTCCCCATCTTACTCTGCCTCCGTGTCAGAAGAATAAGTTAGGTTCAGGTTTATTTCTCCTGACTTATACACTTGGCCTGGTTTGCAGACAAGTGGCAAATGGTTATGTAGAAAGCAAACCAGTCGTGCCGGAATTGTCATTTTATATATTTCCATTTAGGAAGCAGACAAAATATTCTAAACAAAATATGTACTAGCAAAATTGAACACAACAGCACATTAAAAAAAATATTACCTAACTTTCAAGTGGGATTTATTCCAGGAGCACAAGGATGGTTCAACATATGTAAATAGATCAACTTACTACATCACATCAACAAAACAAAAAAGAAAAATCATAGGATCCTATCAATAGATTCTCAAACGGTATTTAATAAGACACACATCCTTTTATGTTCAAAACGCTCAATAAAATCTGAATAGAAAAAGAATACCTCTACATAATGAAGGCCATTTATGACAAACCATAATCTTATATCATACTAAATGGTGAAAAAAATGAAGGCTTTTTTTAAAACCAAGAGAAAGATATGGCTATGCACTCTCTCTATTCTTATTCAACATAATTCTGGAAGTTTGAGCCAAAGCAATCAGGCAAGAGAAAAAAATAAAAGGCATTCATATTGGGAAAGAAGTAAAGGTATCACTTTTTGCAGATGACATGATCCTGTATATAGAAAAGCAAGACTCCACCAAAAAATCTGCTAGAAACAATAAACCAACACAGTGAAGTTGCAGGATACAAAATCAATATACAAAAGTCTACTGCTTTCCCATATGCCTTGGATGAAACCTCAAAAAATGACCTAAAAATTTTTTCTCTTTACGATTGTAATAAAAAAAATAAAATACCTAGGAGTAAAGTTAAGAAAGGATCTATATACTGAATATTACAAAACATTATTGAAAGAAATTGAAAAAGACACAATGAAATGAAAAAATATTTCATGTTCATTGATTGAAAGAATCAACATAGTTAAAAAGACCACATTTTCCAAATCAATATACAAATTTAATGCAATCTTCATTAAAATCCCAATGTCATCTTTTAGAGAAATAGAACAAAAAATTACCAGGTTTTTATGCAACCATAATAATTCCCTAATGGCCAAAGCAATCCTGAGGAAAAAAATAAAGCCAGAGGTATCACTCTACCTGACTTCAAAGTACGCTACAGAGCCACAATACTGAAAACAGCACAGTATTGTCAGAAACACAGACATATATAAACCAATGGAACAGAATAGAGAGACCAGAAAAAAAACATATGTATATGGACAGATCTTCTTTGACAAAAGAGCCAAAAATACACAATGGAAAAAAGAAAGCCTCTTCAATAAATAGGGCTGGGAAAAGGAAAAGCCACATGCAAAGGATTGAAACTTGACTACAGTTTGTTGCCATGCACAAAAATTAATTCAAAATGGATGAAAGACCTAAATATAAGATCTGAACCAATAAATTACATACAGAAAGACATAGGTACTATACTCATGAACTCTGGTTGTGGAGAACAATTTATGAATTAGATCCCATAGGCAAGTGAAGAAATGGCAAAAATAAATAAATGAGACTATATCAAACTAAAAAGCTTCTGCACTGCTAAAGAAACTGACAACAAAACAGATAAGCAGTCAACTAACTGGGGATGATATTTGGAAACAACAGCTTCAATACCGAATTAATATTCAAAATACATAAAGAACTCACTAAGCTCAGTAACAAACAAGCAAACAATTCAATTAAAAATTGGGGAGGGAGCCTGAACAGTCACTTCCTCCAAGACGACATACAAATGGTGAGCAGATATAGAAAAAGATGCTCATCTTCACTTCTTATTTGAGAAATGCAAATCAAAACTACAGTGAGATACTGCCTCACATCTCTTAGATTGGCTATTATCAACAAGAGTGGTAATAACAAATTTTGGAGACACTGTGGAGCAAAAGGAACCCTCATTACCTGCTTTTAGTAACATCATTATGGAAGAAAGTATGGTGGTTACTCAAACACCAAGAATAGAAATGCAATATGACCCAGAAATCCCTCTACTGGGTATCTACCCCAAACACTCTAAAACACTGGTACGTAAAGACACATGCACCCCCATGTTCATTGCAGCATTATTCACAGTGGCCAAGACTTGGAAACAACCAAAGTGTCCTTCGATAGAAGGCTGAATAAAGATATGGTACATATATACAATGGAACACTACCTAGCCAAAAGAAACTATGACATAGTGACATTTATGACAACATGGATGGAACTTGAGAACATGATACTGAGTGAAATAAGGAAATCAGAAAAAGCTAAGAACTGTATGATTTCAGACAGAGGTGGGGTATGAAAATGAGACTCATAAACATAGATAAAAGTGAAGTGGTTACTTGGGGGAGGGGGGCACAGGACACAGGGTGGGGAAAAGGTGTAAACAGGGACAAAGCTATGATGACTGTAAATGATTCGACTTTGGGTGGTAAGTATACAACATAATCAACAGTTCAGATGCTATAGAAATGTTCAAGAAAAGTCACCTTGTTAAATTTAATTTTCTAAAAGAAAAATACAACAGACAAGCTAAAGGTCACCGGTCATGGCCTAGGTTATTTGGGAATGTTTAGAGCATTACAAACAACAGTCAATGCACAGGAGACCACTTGGATGATAGGAGATGGCTGAGGTGCCACAGCTTAGGAAGCTACAGCCCGGGGGAGGCACAGACAGACTCTCAGCTGCTCCTGGATCAAGATGCCAGCTTGAACTCCCTCTGAAACCTACCCCTCAGTTCCAAAGTTTTCCAGCAAATGAGGCACTAAATGCTAAGAACAATCAAAAGCAATGAGTGAAGGCATCAGTCAATCAGAAACAGAGCAGAGCAGTCCTTTTCAAAAGAAAAGGAAATAGAAAAACAGTCCTGAATGCTGGGTTCTGAGGACAGATCTGGGTCACACATGCAGGGTGGGTCTGAGAAGCAGCAGCTGAGCCAGAGTGACTTGGAGACGGCTCCTTTCCCTCCCCTGGGGTCACAGAGAGAAGCTGAGTGGGGTCACAGAGAGAAACTGGCCTAAAAGGAGGCTCCTCTACCCATATGAGAATGAAACACATGTAGTCCCTGTCCTTCTGGAATGGCCTGACCCCCATGGCTAGGTTTCAAGGTTATCACCAGCCAGCCAGATGGGTACAAGTAAGAGGGTTGTGCTGGGAGACACAAACAATCTCATTAAACATCAGAGGTCACTTCGAGATCATTAAGCCAGATTATAGTATGTTGGGCAGATAAAATATATTATGCTCACTTTGTTAAAGATGGCGCTGCCCACATGGAAGCCCGTCACCCAGGTGATATTATTTGCCCTTATGCTTGGGATGGGTGTGGGGCAAGGCTGTAATGTAAGCAGGCCAGGTCGTTATGGCCTAAGGCTTGGTTTTAAGAGTAAGTTCTTCTCCACACCCTTGAATGATTGGATGATGTGGGATGGTGCACTCTACTGAGGAATCCCATTATACAGAGACTTCCTTGTTTGTATAATTGGATTAAAGGTTTTGATTCTATGATATAAAGTGGGAGAGACCAGTAGCTTGCTCTCTCTCTTGGTTCCCTAGGTTAGTATTAGAAGAGAGGAGAACAGATTGAGGCCATGTGAAGGAGAGGAGGCAGCCAAGATGGCGGAATGCTGAGGGAGAAGCCAGTTTGTTGAGTTTGTGCTAGAGGAGATCGGGAACAGAGGTGAATATGTCTGGTGAGCTAGAAACCTTTGATTCTAGGAAACTCGGATAAGTCAGTAGCTTTGTGAGCACTGAATGTGTGGGTTTTGGAGTCCAGTGTGTGTTTTTGCTTGCCCGCCAGGTGCAAGCTAGAATTAAAGCTGATGACTCACCAGTTCTTGGCTTCGTTGTTTCATTACCAACTGTACGAATCTATTGCTAACCTGCACGGGTCAGGCTGCTGTGATCCTGACCCCGGCTACTGGCTTTACATTTGGCGTAGTCTCTGGCAGGATTCGATACAGATCGGCATGGAGCCACCACCACCTTTGAGCAGTGGAGTAGAGGACTGGCTGCTGTTATGGTTCCTTATGGCTGTTTTTGGGGAGACTGTTGGCTGGCTGACTTTTACAGCCATGTGTGAGGAAACCAAGAGCTCTATGAAAGAGGCTGCCCAGGACCTGCAAACTGAGCAGCAGAAGGAGCTGGAGGAAATGTGGGAGAAAGAAATGCTGACCCTGGAGCTGGAGGAAGCGCTGGAGAAGGAGGCCGATCAGGTTTGCGAGATTTGCCCGGAAATGGAGCAGATACTGGAGAAGGAATCACAGGTTCGTGAGTTGGAGATTGCTCTGGATGTTGTGGAGAGCCAGCAGCAGCATGAGGCCCGGCCTGAGGCCAGGGCTGGGGCTGAGGCCGGGGCTGGAGCTGCAAGGCCTGCTGAGCAGAAGGCAGTGGTGGCCCGGACCTCGAGCCCAGCAGCAGGAGCTGGTGTTTTCAGTTCCTCTTTGGAGGATGAGGAGAATCAAGCTGGAGTTGCAATCTGCAGCCTCCAGAAGGTGAGAACCCAGCAGCAAGGAGTAGCTATGCTGCTGGTAGGTCTGCAATTTTGGGACATAGGGGTGGATGCCATCATGCTCCCCAGAGCAGAGATGGAAATGCTGACTGCCATTGCCACATGCTTCTCTTTAGGACAGTGTGAGACCTGCCATGATGGCAGGAATGAGGGGGGAGGCTAAAGCCCTATGTGTGTGGACTGATTTCCTGGACTATGACCGGATGGGCACAGGCTCTTTTGTTGAATGGACTTATGGATTTTGGACAATGTGAAATACCCTGATGGGGGTGAGGGGTGGCTTTGCTGGAGGCCCTCCTGCCCCGGGAAGCCTTTCAAATGGCAAGAGAGAAGGCCAAGGACATTTTGAACTTTTGGCAAAGTGCTCAGAGACTCGTGAAGTGTACCTTTGTAATTGTTGAAATTGTATGATTTGTGCTATTGCTGTAATTTGTGTAATGTACTTAATTTCCTTATATAGGAATGCCAGTGGTGTAGATTGTGGGTAATAAAGTGAGCATAAGGGTGGATTGTTGGGCAGATAAAATATATTATGCTCACTTTGTTAAAGATGGAGCTGCCCACATGGAAGCCCGTCACCCAGGTGATATTATTTGCCCTTATGCTTGGGATGGGTGTCGGGGAAAGGCTGTAATGTAAGCAGGCCAGGTCGTTATGGCCTAAGTCTTGGTTTTAAGAGTAAGTTCTTCTCCACACCCTTGAATGATTGGATGATGTAGTGTGGTGCACTCTACTGAGGAATCCCATTATACAGAGACTTCCTTGTTTGTATAATTGGATTAAAGGTTTTGATTCTATGATATAAAGTGGGAGAGACCAGTAGCTTGAGCTCTCTCTCGGTTCCTGCTATCGCCATTGCAGGGGCCTCCCTGATCCCTTGCCCTCCATGGGAAAAGCTGGTTTTCTGCTTCTCCCTTGTCTTCTCTTGTGGCTTGCCTGTATTGGTGAGATACCAATAAACAGAATGGCCTACCATTCTCCGACTCTGCCATTTCTTCACCGTCAGCCCGAATCCAATGGGAACCTGCATGTGAATGGCCACGATGGCGGCTCCTGGTCTTACATAGTACAATCCAAAAACATATTTATCTCTCAGCTAAAATGAGTGACTGCTGCTTTTTTTTTATCACGTACAGTTTTACAGTCACGGTTATCTACACTCTGTCCAGGTGAGATTTATAGATGCATTCAATGATAGACTTACCTGATCACAGACAACATGCAACCTAGAGTTTTTATAGATTGTCCACAAGTCCTGCAGTAGGTTCTTGCTAACATGTTCTGACTGAGACACCACAGTTCCCCATGGTGAGCATACTTCCTAGCCACAATAATTAACCCAGTCATTTTAACCACAGGATTGAACGTGGTGGTCTTTGTTTGAAGATATTCACATTTTCAGAATTAGGCTCCAGCTTACTCTATGCATGTGTCCCCTGAAGTTCTGAGATGCAGCAAGCTTAATCACATATGCAGGGCCTCTTTTAATCTTTGCATCCTGTTGGGGCAAGGATTCAGGATGCCTCCAAGCATTTTGGCCTAAGCCGTGGGGAGGATAGAATTACCTTTATTCTAGTCAGGTGGAGGGACCTGCTTATTGGGGAAAGATAAATATCTCCACTTGGACATTTCATTAGTTTCTCAGGGAGAAAGAGGAATTATAATAACACAAGAAAGGGAGAGGGAGAGAGAGACCCAACCGTAGTCTAGTAGGGTTTAGTCAAGATTGAATTAGTTTTACTTTTGTATGAAAAAATTCAAAAGGAGTGCTCCAGGTTGGCTGGCAACTCTATTCCACAGTCATTCAGGAACCCAGTTCTTTCTCTCTGATATCTCCTCCCACCCTAGGACTTTGACCTCATGTGTGTGGCCAAACATGCATTTCAAGACATAAGGGATCAGAGAATGTTGTGGAAACATGATGTTATGGTCATTGTTGGCCCTGGTTCTGGTAGGATATCCCTTGTCCATTTTCCTCCAGAAACACACACCATTAGCTTATGCAGGTTCAGAGAAATCACTTTGAAGATTCATGAATCACATGCTTTTGGTATAGACCTGTAAAGCCAGTAGCCACGGCCACCATCACAGCTGCCTGGCCAATGCAGGTTCGCATTAAATTCGGACAGATGGTAATGAAACAATGGAGCCGAGAACTGGTGGATCATTAGCTTTAATCCTAGCTTGCACCCGGCGGGCAAGAAATACTCACAGTGGGAAAACACTTCCCTTTCCATTCAGGGCTCCCAAAGCCATTGACTTATCCGAGTTTCCTAGAATCAAAGGTATCTACCTCACCAGACTTATTCATCTCTGTACCCCAACTCCTTCTCTCTGCACAAACTGGCTTCTTCTTCAGCACTCCACCATCTTGGCTGCTTCTCCTCTCCACGTGGCCTTAATCTGCTCTCCTCTCTGCTATCCTAGAACATAATCACTCTTCTCCGGAACAACGGGAACAATGTGATCTTTCTTCCTTTTAAAACCTTTTGGCGTGAAAGCTCTCCCCCAACACATATTAACATAATCATGCCCATCCCAAGCAAGAAGGACAACTAATACCATCACGATATTAGTTAGGCTTCCACGTGGGCAGTGTCATCTTTAACAAAGTGAGCATAATATATTTTATCTGCCCAACAAGACCAGACTTAAATTTCTCTTGCTAGTGCAAATCCCTCAGAAACCTAATACTTCTGATGTATTTGCCTTTTTAAGACTGTTGGGCAGATAAAATATATTATGCTCACTTTGTTAAAGATGGCGCTGCCCACATGGAAGTTCATTGATATTAATGTGTGTTCTGGAACAGGCTGTGGGCAGGCCGGGTCGTTATAGCCTAAGGCTTAGTTTAAGAGTAAGGTCTTCCCCACACCCTTGACTGATTGGATGATGTAGGGTGGTGATGTAGAGAGGAATCCCATTATGCCTCAGATGGGTGACTTTGTATCAGAGAATTCCTTGTTTGTATAATTGGATTAAAGGTTTTGAGTCTGCTATAAAGTGGGAGAGAACAGTAGCTTGATCTCTCTCGCTTGGTTCCTGAGGTGAAGAGAGGAGAGCAGATTAAGGCCATGTGGAGGAGAAGTAGCCAAGATGGCACAGTGCTGAGGGAGAAGCCAGTTTGTTAAGAGTTTGTGCTGGAGGAGATGGGGAACAGAGGTGAATAAGTCTGGTGAGCTAGAAACCTTTGATTCTAGGAAACTCGGATAAGTCAGTAGCTTTGTGAGCACTGAATGTATGGGTTTTGGAGCCCACTGTGTGTTTTTGCTTGCCCGCCGGGTGCAAGCTAGAATTAAAGCTGGTAGCTCACCAGTTCTTGGCTCTGCTGTTTCATTACCGATTGTTCGAATCCAATGCGAACCTGCGTGGGTCAGGCTGCAGTTATGGTGGCCTTGACTACTGGCTTTACAAAGACTTATGTATTCACTTTCTAGGGAAGAGAAAGCCAGAGAGAGAAGAGGGGAGGAACAAGAAGCATCAACTCCCATATATGCCTTGACCAGGTCTGGCCAGGGTTTTGAACCAGCGATTTCAGCGTTTCAGATTGATGCTTTCTTTATCCACTGTGCCACCACAGGTCAGACTGTATTTGCCTCGTAACTTCCCTGAGTGCAGGTAATCAGACAACAAAATTCAAACTAGACAAAGTTGAGGTCAAAAACAGGTATTTTCTAAGCAGACCTTTATGCCTGTTGGGCAAATAATTTTGTAAAATGTGTTTTTTACGTTTTCTCACTTATATTTTGCATTGGCCTGGGCAACACCATGTGTATGTAGTCTGTGAAAGTCCCTGGTGCTTGCCCTCAGGGAAGCTGATTGCAAATTGCAGATTACCTTTCTGCTTGGGAGGGGCCATTGTATTGCTAATGTTTGCTGGAGAAGGGATTTTTCCCAGCCTGGGTTATGCCCGAAGAGAATAAGGAGTGCAGATGTTAAACCTGAACTAAGGGGCTTTAGTAGCTCTGCTGAGGCTAGTGGGAACCTTTGATTCCAGGAGGAACCGAAGAAATTTTTCCAGGTGTGGAACTGGAGAATGCGTCAGGGCTTTGGTAGCTCTGAATGAGAGGGAAGCGGTCTTCCCAGCCTGTTTGCTAGTCCGCCGGAAATATACTTCAATTTACTGAATGTCCACCATTTTTTTACCATCAGCCCGAATCCAATGAGAACCTGCATGGCTAGGATGGTTGTGGCCACTGAATATACAATGCCCTACCTCCCTGTTGGGCAGATAAAATATATTATGCTCACTTTGTTAAAGATGGCGCTGCCCACATGGAAGTTTGTTGATATTAATGTGTGTTCTGGGACAGGCTTTGGGTAGGCTGGGTCGTTATAGCCTAAGGCTTAGTTTTAAGAGTAAGCTCTTCTCCACACCCTTGACTGATTGGATGATGTGGGTTGGTGCACTCTCCTGAGGAATCCCATTATGCCTCAGATGGGTGACTTTGTATCAGAGACTTCCTTGTCTGTAGGTTGGATTAAGGGTTTGGATTTCTACAGTATAAAGTGGGGCAGGCCAGGAGCTAGATCTCTCTTGGTTCCTGAGGTATTAGAGAGGAGAGCAGATTAATGCCACATGGAGGCCAGGAGAAGCAGTCAAGATGGTAGAGTGCTGAGAGAGAAGCGAGTTTGTGCAGAGTTTGTGCAAGAGGAGATGGGGAACAGGTGAATAAGGCTGGTGAGCTAGAAACCTTTTGATTCTAGGAAACTCGGACAAATCAGTAGCTTTGTGAGCACGGAATGAGTGGGTTTTGGAGCCCAGTGTGTGTTTTTGCTTGCCTGCCAGGTGCAAGCTAGCATTAAAGCTGATGACTCACCAGTTCTTGGCTCCATTGTTTCATTACCGACTGTGCGAATCTAATGCAAACCTGCATGGGTCAGGTGGCTGTGATGACGGCCTTGGCCACAGGCTTAAACTCCCCCATCTCCTTTCCTTAACGTAATTGGGGCCTTAGGAAACAACAATTTAGGGAGGATGGGCACTGTAAAGCCAGTAGTCGAGACCATTATCACAGCCGCCCGACCCGTGCAGGTTCGCATTAGATTCGGACAGTTGTTAATGAAACACTGGAGCCAAGAACTGGTGAGCCATCAGCTTTAATTCTAGCTTGCACCCAGCGGGCAAGTAAAAACACACATTGGGCTCCAAAACCCACTCATTCAGTGCTCACAAAGCTACTGACTTATTCGAGTTTCCTAGAATCAAAGGTTTCTAGCTCACCAGACTTATTCATCTCTGTTCCCCATCTCCTCCAGCACAAACTCTGCACAAACTGGCTTCTTCCTCAGCATTCTGCCATATTGGCTGCTTCTCCTGGCCTCCATGTGGCCTTCATCTGCTCTCCTCTCTAATACCTCAGGAACCAAGAGAGCAAGCTACTAGTCTGTCCCACTTTATAATGTAGAAATCCAAACCCTTAATCCAATCTACAAACAAAGTCTCTGATATAAAGTCACCCATCTAAGGCATAATGGGATTCCTCATGAGTGCACCATCCTACATCATCCAATCAGTCAAGGGTGTGGGGAAAAGCTTTCTCTTAAAACTAAGCCTTAGGCTATAACCACCAGGCCTGCTTACATTACAGCCTTTCCCCTATACCCATCCCAAGCATAAGGCCAAATAATATCACCTGGGTGATGGGCTGCCATGTGGGCACCGCCATCTTTAACAAAGTGAGCATAATATATTTTATCTGCCCAACAGGCACTTAATCTTTCTTCTCCAGAATCATGCTACCTTTCGTAGCAGCAGCGTTATCTAGAAAGCTAGACTCCATTTTTACATCCACTACTTACAGCCTCTTCACTTTGCGGCAAAGGAATTGTGACCCTGTAAGGCCAGGGGCTACCATTATCACTGCCATGCAGGTGCTGGTCTCTATTAGATTCGGATTGAGGGTAAAGAAACAGCAGAGCGAGCTGCTTCCGGTGAGGCCGCCGTAGGGGCAAGTCGATCTCAGCTCCTCGTCATGTCCTACGGTCCCTTAGACATGTATCGGAACCCGGGGTCCTCGGGGCCCCAGCCTCGTGACTTCAGCAGCATCATCCAGACATGCAGCGGCAATATCCAGCGGATCAGCCAAGCCACTGCTCAGATAAAGAATTTGATGAGCCAACTAGGAACTAAGCAGGACTCCACCAAGCTACAGGAAAATCTGCAACAGTTACAACACTCTACAAATCAGCTCCCCAAGGAAACAAATGAATTACTGAAGGAATTAGGGTCCTTGCCCCTTCCCTTATCTACTTCAGAACAGCGCCAGCAGGACTTCAGAAGGAACGCCTCATGAGTGACTTCTCCGCCGCCTTAAACAATTTTCAGGCTGTGCAGAGAAGGGTATCTGAAAAGGAAAAGGAGAGTATCGCCAGAGCAAGAGCTGGATCTCGACTTTCTGCGGAAGAGAGGCAAAGAGAGGAGCAGCTCGTCTCAATTGACAGCCATGAGGAGTGGAACCAGATGCAGAGCCAGGAGGACGAGGTAGCCATCACAGAGCAAGATCTAGAACTTATTAACGAGAGAGAAACAGCGATTCGACAGCTGGAGGCTGACATTTTGGATGTCCATCAGATATTTAAAGATTTGGCTATGATGATCCATGACCAGGGTGATCTGATTGATAGCATAGAAGCCAATGTGGAAAGCTCAGAGGTGCATGTGGAAAGAGCCACAGACCAGTTACAGCGAGCTGCTTACCATCAGAAAAAATCTCGCAAGAAGATCTGTATCCTGGTGCTTGTCCTGTCGGTGATTGCTGCTATCTTTGGATTTATTATGTGGCTAGTTTCTAGAAAGTGGTTGCCTCAGAGCCTTCTCCCATGGAACTGTTTTAAAGGGCAAGTGCTTGCTGGAGTCCGCCAGAACAAACTGATCACAAGAAGAGAGCATACATCAGAATGTCCGGTAATAATTTAGTTAGAAACTAACTACTAACCAGTCCTTGGAATTAGTGACTTATGGAGACAGTATTTATCAATTTATGTATACATTTTATTGATTTCTCAAATTAGGAAGTAACTTACGTGGATTTTGCTTTCTCTTCTGATTACCCTTCTTCCCAAGTGTTTACTGAAAATTCCATTTCTAGCTATCTTTAACAGGTAACAACACTACAGTCTTCTAAATTGTCTTTTATGTGTAGACAAATTTTACCTTTTTATGAGCAACTGAGAGAGAATTACTTTCTGGCACTCAGCATATTGGGATCTGTCAGAAACTGTATAATAAGCCAGCAGTTTTTATTATTTAACATTTTAATTTGAATTTGTAAGATACCTATTCTTTATCTGCTTTGAAAGATTTTGGCAATGTATTTAAGTAGAAAGTAAAATATTGCACATGTGATCCAGATTAAATGAGAAGTGTCGCTTTGAGCTGGCCAGTTGTTGAGGTAGATGTTAATCTGGGTTTAAAGTTTATTATCTGCTAGAGTCAGCCACAGCAGTTCATCTATATACACTCTAAACCATCATGTTCACTTTTTGAAGAGATTGATTTACCATTACTCCAAGGAGTTTCTCTCCCACCTGCCTGTATAGAAAGGGATAACTAGACAGCATGCTTTTGAAAAGCAAATAGGAATTGTTTGGAATGATTTAATCCTTTTGTTGTTGTTGTTCAGTTGTGGTTCTGCATTCCTGGTGAATGATGAATGTGACTGTCAAATACTGCCCTGCTCTATAAGGGTTGCTGGGCATCTGATGGCAGGAAGATTTTAAAAGCTAGACTGAAGCTGGTTTATAATTTTGTCCTATGAACCTGGCGATAAAACAAAGAAGTTCATTTTTGTAAATAATACTAGCTTGGAATAGTGATGTTAGACTTATCTTAATTTATGGACAAGAAATTAATCTCTCCATGCATAGTTTTAGACAAAAAAAAAGTTTCAATAAAAGATTGTTGTCTTGTAATATATATATATATAAAAAAGAAACAGCAGAGCAAATAAATGGTGGGTCATTCCTTTATTCTAGCTTCGCACCCGGCCAGCGAGAAATACACAGAGGGAAAACACTTCCCTTTCCATTTAGGGCTCCCAAAGCCACTGACACATCTGGGTTTTCCTAGAATCAAAGGCCCCCACCAGTCTTAGTCACCTCTGGTTCTCCTTCTGCACACCTTTTCCTTCCTCTTTACTCTTATCCTGCAAAAATGGCTTCCTACTCTCTGCACAAACTGGCTGATTTCTCTTCGCCTGCCATTTTGGCGACTTCTTTTTCTCCTTCCCCTTCTTCACTTTCTTCTTCACCTTCTTCTTCACTTTCTCCTTCACTTTCTTCTTCTTCTTCTTCTTCTTCTTCTTCTTCTTCTTCTTCTTCTTCTTCTTCTTCTTCTTCTTCTTCTTCTTCTTCTTCTTTCTCCGCCTCCTCCTCTTCCTTCTTCTTAAAAACTAAATGGGCCCACAAAGACCCCTCCTCCAGCACACAGTTGCATAACAATGGCCCTTCCCAAGCAGAAAAGTAATTAGCAGTTTCATGTGGGCAGCGCCATTTTTAACAATAAAAGTGAGCAAACTCAAAAATCACAAATTTTACAAACTCATTTGTCCAACAGACCCTCACTCAGCTTGGAGTCAGGCTGCAGTAGAGAGGCATCCTTTAGCAAAGTCGTGCAACCTCTCTCTCTACTTGCAGCCTGATTGGCTGAACCCAAGTAGCACTCTCTCATAAGTTTGCTGAAAGCTGCAAGCAGTCCCAAACACAATACCAATATTCCAACATCCTGAACCTTTTATTCCACTTCCCCTAGCTCTACAACCTGTGTCTGCACGTGGCCTTTCTCCAGGCACAGCAGACAACTGTTTGACCAAATGTTTTCCCAGCATGCACTGAGACTTACCAGCTTTCCAGGCTGTGACAGCTGAATCCTTGATGCCCAACACTGCCTTCTCCTAGTACATCGGCCACGTATTTTATGTTCCCTCCGTCATCTCAGTTAGTAAGTACCCACCATATCCCTTGCTCATTTAAACAAGGCTTGGAAAATAAACACCATGTGTTGGGAAGATAAAATATATTATGCTCACTTTGTTAAAAATGGCGCTGCCCACATGGAAGTTTGTTGATATTAATGTGTGTTCAGGGACAGGCTGTGGGCAGGCTGGGTCGTTAGAGACTAAGGCTTAGTTTTAAGAGTAAGCTTTTCCCTGATTGGATGATGTAGGGTGGTGCACTCTCCTGAGGAATCCCATTATGCCTCAGATGGGTGGCTTTGTATCAGAGACTTTCTTGTTTGTAGAGGGGATTAAAGGTCTTGAATCTATGCTATAAAGTGGGGCAGGCCGGGAGCTTGCGCTCTTGGTTCCTGAAGTATTAGAGAGGAGAGCAGAGTAAGGCCACATGGAGGCCAGGAGAATCAGCCCAGATGGCAGAGTGCTGAGGGAGAAGCCAGTTTGTGCAGTTTGTGCTGGAGAAGGAGATGGGAAACAGAGGTGAATAAGACTGGTGAGCTAGAAACCTTTGATGCTAGGAAACTCGGATAAGTCAGTAGCTTTGTGAGCACTGAATGAGTGGGTTTTGGAGCCCAGTGTGTGTTTTTGCTTGCCCGCCGGGTGCAAACTAGAATTAAGCTGATGGCTCACCAGTTTTTGGCTTCTTTGTTTCATTACTGACTGTCCGAATCCAATGCGAACCTGCACTGGCCGGGCGGCTGTGATGGTGGCCTTGGCCACTGGCTTTACACCATGTTATAACCAGACATTGCATGTCTTCATAAAGATATAGATCTATTAATGGGGATCGGAAATGTATAGCAATTCAAGCCTTAAGAAGATCAAAGCCTGGAGATATTTGCTGCTGGTTTTTCTAAATATATTAAGACTATAAAGTTCAATGCAAGTTGGGGCTGAATAACTCTTCATATTCTATACAGACACCTTGTTAATGTAACACTGTCCTTCTGGTCTAATTGGCTTTGAGTGTGCTCATTTATACTGACACATCAGGACTTCAAAAATATTGCTTTTTCCAGGGTATGTAACACTTGCTCTTAGAGCCATAAACAGTAATTGCTTTTCTTTGGAAAGAACACCCTTCTCAGTGCCCCAATGTCCCCCAAAATAAATGCGTGCATTTTCTAAAAAGTGGAGAGCATGAAGACTCTTTGGTCATTTCTGTGTTACCTGATTGCCCTATGTCAGAGGTCAGGAACCTATGGTTCAGGAGCCAGATGTGGCTCTTTTGATGGCTGCATCTGGCTCACAGACAAATCTTTAATAAAAAAAAATAATAATGTTAAAAATATAAAACATTCTCAGATATTACAATCCATTCATTTCCTACTGCTCATGTCCATGGTTGTGGGTGGCTGGAGCCAATCACAGCTGTCTTCTGGGACAATACCAAATTTTTATTTTATAATGCGTAATGTACACAGGTCATTGTGAGGTCAAGAAGTAAACTTCCCTTCTTTTAATCAAGGAGTCAGCTAGCTAATTGCAGAAACCCTTTTGATGAAGAAAATAGCTAAAAGAAAAAAAGATGAGGAGTATCATACTTTTCAGCAAGAATAGACAGAGAAATTCACCTTTGTGGAGAGAGCAGGTTCTGCAGTGTGTCTAATATGCAATGATAAAATTGCATCGATGAGACAGTCAAATATAAAGCGGCACTTTGACACACACCACACTACATTTGCATCAAAATATCCAGCAGGGGACAGCAGGAAGACAGCATGTCAAGAGCTACTGTGCAGAGTGCAAGCTAGTCAGAAGCAACTCCGTGTTTGGACCCAACAAGGTGACTGGAATTCGGCTAGCTTTGCTGGTGCTTTAGCAATTGCGAGAAACGGAAAGCCATTCACAGATGGGGAGTATGCCAAAACATTCATGCTTGATGTTGCCAATTAACTTTTTGACAACTTTTCGGATAAAGACAAGATAATCAAACAAATAAAAGATATGCCTCTGTCGGCAAGAACTGTTCATGATCATACCATCATGATGGCAAATCAAATTGAGGCAACACAAGTGAAGGACATAAATGCAGCACCATTCTTTTCTCTCACTTTGGATGTGTCAACAGATGTAAACCATTTATCCAAGTTCAGCGTGATTGCAAGGTATGCTGTCGGTGGCACACTACGTGAGGAAAGTCTTGCTGTTTTGCCTATGAAAAAGACAACAAGAGGGGAGGATTTATTCCAGTCTTTCACTGAGTTCACTAAAGAAAAAAATCTACCGATGGATAAACTTATTTCGGTGTGTACTGATGGTGCTCCGTGCATGGTGGAGAAAAACAGAGGATTCATAGTGCTTCTTCGTGAACATGAAAAGAGACCCATTCTAAGTTTTCACTGCATCCTACATCAGGAGGTACTTTGTGCTCAGATGTGTGGTGAGCAGCTTGGTGAGGTGATGTCGCTGGTTATTCAGGTGGTAAAGTTTATTGTTGCCTGAGCTTTAAATGATTGCCAGTTTAAAACACTGCTGAATGAAGTTGGGAATAATTATCCTGGTCTGCTTCTGCACAGCAATGTGTGTTGGTTGTCAAGAGGGAAGGTGCTCAGCCATTTTGTGGCTTGTCTGAGTGAAATCCGGACATTTCTTGAAATAAAAAACGTCAAGCATCCTGAGTTAGCTAACACTGAGTAGCTCCTGAAGTTCTATTATCTTGTGACATGACTGAACATCTGAACAATTCAATGTGAAAATGCTAGTTGTTTGAAATAATCTTATCCCTTCAACAAGCAGTGTTTGCATTTGAAAACAAGCTGGAACTCTTCATCGGCAACATTGATACAGGTCGTTTACCACACTGAAACAGGTCGTTTACTACACTTTGAAAAACTGGGGGAGTTTAAAGATACATGCACAGCAAGTGACCTGGCTCAACATTTTGATCTCCAGCAGCTAGCGGGCTTCACATCTAATCTCCTGCAGTCATTCAAAGCGCGCTTTGGAGAATTTCGTGAGCGCACTCGTCTTTTTAAGTTCATCACCCATCCTCACAAGTATGCAGTGGACAGCGCCAACCTGAGTTACATCCCTGGTGTCTCTGTCAGAGATTTTGAGCTACAAGCTGCTGATCTGAAGGCCTTAGACATGTGGGTGAATAAGTTCAAGTCACCGAATGAAGATTTGGAAAGACTTGCACGACAGCAAGCAGAGTTGGCGGCAAATACAAGTGGGGAAAAATGAAAAAACTTCAACCCACGGACCAGCTGATTGTCAAAACTTGGAACATGCTTCCCGTCACATACCACACACTGCAGTGTGTGAGTATTGCTGTACTGACAATGTTTGGCTCTATGTATGCATGTGAGCAGTCTTTTTCACATCTAAAGAATGTTAAGACCAACCTACGATCACGTTTAATGGATGGAAGTCTCAATGCCTGCATGAAGCTTAACCTCACCACATATCAACCAGACTACAAAGCCATCAGCAAAACCATGCAGCACCAGAAGTCGCATTAATGGTAAGAAGTACTTGATTCATCATTGGTTAGCAACAGCATAACATTATTAAAAATAATTCAGACTCGTACTTTAAAAGTGTTGGTCTTACATAAAATGCACACATTTACTTGTATTTAGTGTTAAACAAATTGCATGGCTTTCACGGAATTACATTTTAAAATATGTGGCATTCATGGCTCTCTCAGCCAAAAAGGTTTCCAACCCCTGCCTTATGTCAATGTCACTGATAGACTGAGTTCCTAACAGTGTTCATTATTAGCATCTCAAAGGTGAATTTTCTCCAAGAAGTTAAAGGAAATGTGCTAGATCTGTATTAGCATAGTAAGAGCTCAAAAACCAATTGTTGAAGGATAGATATGTGTAACCTGATGCCACTCATATGAATTGTGTATAGCACCCAGAACAATGCAATATGTTATCTTCAGATCCCTGTCTGTGGGATGGCGCCGTGCTTCTCTGGGGGAGCACACACTCACCTGCGCGTCTGGGGGTCTGCGGGCTCTGATGCAGCAGGTCTTGGTGCAACCTGAGATTCTCCTCTTTACCAACGTCCTGGTGGTGCCAGGCTGTGCTACCTAGGGAGAGGGACAGGGAAAGGGACACTTTTCTTCTTACCTTCTTCAGTGCCTTGGAGTATTTTGCTTCACCTGCATGCTGGAACCTGTCAGTTGTACTTCTGGAGTCACATAAAGGTGTTCTAACCCATGAGTGGTTGCTAAAGTAGGTGTTGCTATGGAACAAGAGGCCTGGCACTTTCTATTCCACTGCCCTGCTCATGTCAGCCAAGATCAGTGATTATTTCAACTAAGTACAACACAGGGAGAATGATATTAAATTTTGTGTGTATGTGTGTGAGGATGGGAGGCAAATTGACAGCCTCCTGCATGCGCAGGGACCAGGATCCACCCTGCAAGCCCACTAGGGGCGATGTTCTTCCAATCTGGGGCCTTGCTCCATTTCTCAGCAAGAGAGCCATATATTTAGTGCCTGAGGTTGAGGCTTGGAGCCATCCTCAGTGTCCGAAGCCAACTCTCTCGAACCAATCAAGCCATGGCTGCAGGAGGAGAAAGAGAGAGAGAAAGACAGAGACAGAGACAGAGAAGGGAGAGGGGTGGAGAAGCAGATGGTTGCCTCTGCTGTGTGCCCTGACCGAGAATGGAATCAGGAACATCCACGCTGGGCCAATGCTTTACCACTGGGCCAATTGGCCTGAGCAAGACACTGAATTTTTAAGCATATATTTTAATTTCAGAGAATATCTAAGAAAATTAGAAATGATATGAAAGATATGGTGGAGTCAACCCAAAGTACTGCTTCTAGGTCACTTTGCTAAGGGATTGGAAGGTCAGGCTCACAGCTATTGGATTTTCCCACCATGGCTTTTAAATGTTAGGTTGTTTTTATCATTCTACGCTCAACTCACTATCCATCAACACATTTTTGGGGTCTGGAAAATAATTCAGTTTGTTGAAGAAAGGGAAATAAGCCTGTTGCAAAGAGCAGCACAAATAATGTCCCCATTACAGCTAGTGTACACATGCCACACTTCCTTCCACGAGAGAACTCTGCTGTGGATCAGAAACACAGTGAGGAAGCTCTGCTCCTGGCATCCAGCTGGACAGGAGAAATGGGTCCTGTGTTAGTTTCCTGTTTGTGCTGGAATAAACAAGCAACTTGGTGGGTTAAACAGCACAGGTTTATTACACTAGAGTCTGGAGGTCAGAAGTCTGACTGGTGGATCACTGGATGAAAATGAGATGAGCTCGTGTCTTTCAATTTATTCAAACCACCTTCCACGTTCTTTCTTAGAGTTTAAAAATTGTCTCTTGCCTGACCTGTGATGGCGCAGTGGATAAAGCGTTGACCTGGGAACACTGAGGTCGCCAGTTCAAAACCCTGCACTGGTCTGGTCAAGGCACATATGGGAGTTGATGCTTCCAGCTCCTCCCCCCTTTCTCTCTCTCTCTCTCTCTCTCACTCTGTGTCTACTCTCTAAAATGAATAAAATAAAAAGAAATTGTCTCTTTGGTATTCTTCTTGTGATTTTGGTTTTTAATTCCTCTATACTTTTACCAGTTTGTTTGCTTGTTATACAGGGTAAAATTTTAATATTTAAAGTTATTTCCTGCACTCAATTTAGATGATCCCTGCATTGCTGGCAACCTCCAAAGCATCATAGTTGAAACTAGTTGAACATATTCTTTCTTCACTCCATCAGGCCTAATCAGGGTGTTGATTAAGGCCATGTGAATGTCACAGAGCTTCACAGCTTGTTTGATCACAGCCGTGGCCAAGACCTGCAACAGGGCTCCCCACCCCCTCCACAGGCTCTCCACCTTGTTGGCTTAATCCAGTGGTTCTCAAAGTGTGCGCCAGGGCGCACTGATGAGCCCTAGAAGATTTCCAGGTGCACTCTTAAGTATTCCAGAGAAATATGTGCCTGCTGGGGACCAAAAAACCAACAGGGCTTTTGGAGTTTAAATTTTTGGGGGATGGAGATGTGGGGAATTGGCTGTAAGCTGACAGTCTTCCCAACCCCCACCTCACTTGCCTGATTAGGTTGCAAAAGGCTGTTAAGCTGTGGTGCTAGATTGTTTACACTACCCGGCCGTGTTCCCCAGAAAGACCGGAGGCAAGTTTCTTCTATCTTTGTTTGGTGTAAAGTTAAGATGATATGTACGATGGGGGTTTTCTGCACTCAACACAATTAAGAGTAAAAAGAGAGCAATTCTTCAATTGTATCGACAAGGAAATGAGAGTTTGCCTTTCAAATATACATCCAAACATTGAAGAAATCGCTAGGACACATCAGGTTCATGTTTCTCATAAACACAAGAATGAAAAACTTAACACATTCATTCAGGGACCTGCCGAATTTACTAAATCTTACTAAGAATGTATCTATGTATATAAAAAGATAACTTTTTTGTCTTTTTTTATTTTTTAACCCTTCTTCTTTACAAATTCTAAAAACACAACTCAAAATATGTAATATAAAAATGTTTTTAATGTCAGAATAAATTTGATTTTGTCGCATTTATTTCATTTAATTACCATAAAAGCATGCTTGGACTTAATATTTATTTCCTTTAATATTTGACTTAATTATTATAACATAGTTCTCAGAAATTTGTATATAGTGCACCTACAATTATTTGTAGGATTTTAAATGTGCCCCGACTTCAAAAAGTTTGAGAACCACTGGTTTAATCATTGGGTTCCCGGACCTACACAGGAAAACCTGTGACTTGCTTTGACCAGTGACAAGTTACTGGAAAGTCCCCATGTCACGTGCACCAGGATTTTTCAAAGCTCTCCTGGTGATTCCAAAGTGCAGCCAAAGTTGAAAAACATTAATGTAAGGGGGGAAGGCATTGGTTTCACTACAATCTGTAAAGCCAACTGAAAGAACTGGAGCCACCTCAGACAAGGCTCTGCAGATGAAGCAGAGAGGTGATGATCACAGATTATCCCAGGTACTCAGAGCGGCTGCAGCGAAGGCTTAGGTCCCCTCACAGGCAACCTGTCCACCACTCCTAGTTCAGGCTTTTCTCCCCAGCAGTTGGGTTGCACCTTGTAAAGCCAGTGACCAAGGCCACCATCACAGCCGCCTAGCCCATGCAGGTTCGCATTTGATTTGGACAGTCGGTAATGAAACAACGGAGCCAAAAACTGATGAGCCATCAGCTTTAATCCTAGCTTGCACCCTGCGGGCAAACAAAAAAACACACTGGGCTCCAACACCCACTCATTCAGTGCTCACAAAGCTACTGACTTATCCGAGTTTCCTAGAATCAAAGGTTTCTAGCTCACCAGTCTTATTCACCTCTGTTTCCCATCTCCTTCTCTCTGCACAAACTCTGCACAAACTGGCTTCTCCTTCAGCACTCTGCCATCTTGGCTGCTTCTCCTGGCCTCCTCCACTTGGCCTTAACCTGCTCTCCTCTCTACTGCTAATCTCAGGAACCGCGAGACAGCAAGCTCCTGGTCTGTCCCACTTTATAGTGTAGAAATCCAAACCCTTAATCCAATCTACAAACAAGGAAGTCTCTGATACAAAGTCACCCATCTGAGGCACACTGGGATTCCTCAGGAGAATGCACCACCCCACATCATCCAATCAGTCAAGGGTGTGGGGAAAAGCTTACTCTTAAAACTAAGCCTTGGGCTACAAGGACTCTGCCTGCTTACGGCCTGTCCCCCATACCCAATAATATAATTACGCCCATCCCAAGCATAAGGGCAACTAATATCACCTGGGTGATGGGTTTCCATGTGGGCAGCGCCATCTTTAACACACCTGGAGCCTGAAACTATGCTCCTTGGGCGTTTGCAGGAGGCCTGGTGCCTCCTGGTGATCGAGCGCGCATATAGCAACCTTCTTCTCCTGGTGCTGTAAGAAACAACCAGGTGTCCTGAGACCTGGACTAATGTGGGTATTAAGAGACCGAGTCCCATGTTGGGAGGCCTTTTCCAGAGAGCCCGGGACTCACGCTGCTTCCCAGATTCTCCTTGTGCCTGCCAGAGATGTAAGTCAGCATAGAGCATGAAGAAAACGGCAGCCCAAAGAGGCTATGGGAAAGAGGGAAGTGTGAGGCTACCAGCGGCTTCCATAAGGGATGCTTTTACAACCTGGTGTCCCAGAACACCTGCTGGAGTTTGCAGTGCTTAGAATTAGGGCCTGCAGGGTCCTGTGTTGGCAGAACCACAATCCTTTGCTCATCAGAGCTCCAGGCCCATCCAGAGCCATCCAGAATCTAGACCTCACAGTCAGGACATGGTGGTCAGCCAGTGTCCAGCTGGATGTGAGTTGATTCCTTTAGATCAGTGGTTCTTAACCTGTTTTGAGGTACCAAACCCACCAGTTTCATATGCGCATTCACCGAACCCTTCTTTAGTGATAAATAAAATATGATTTTTTTTCCAAATTCAAGACATAGGTATATGTTTATTACTGGTGCACAAAATGAGCCATGCATGAACATCACCTTGCTCAAAGAACAAAACCAACAAAGTGCATGAATTCACAACAAATTACGGTATTACTTTATTCTGGCCTCCACAGCAGAGGCTTCTCCGAACCCCTGAGACCAACTCATTGAACCCCTAGGATTCGATAGAACCCAGGTTAAGAACCACTGCTTTAGAGTCTTCATTCACCCCCCCCCCCACACACACACACCAGCACCTTTAGGAACTCAGGAAGCAGCATGTCCCATAATAGCTCTGACCTTGTTCTAATCTCCTCTCCAGGCCTGTGAGTCAGTGCAGGGGTGGGGAGCTCATTAGTTCTGTCTTTCAAATATAGACATTTCCTTGATTAACATCAAAATTAAAAAATCATGCTCATAAAGATCATGGGTCCTTGTGCTAATCACAGAGTTGTTGCCTATTGTTAATTACAGCTTCATTGAGGTATAATTGACAATCCACTGCAGACTTAAGGTATAAAATTTGTTAAGTTTTTACAAGAATATCCCATGAAACCATCAGCACAGTCAGGATAGTGAGTTTCCCCATGTTCGGCAGATAAAATATAATATGCTCACTTTGTTAAAGATGGCGCTGCCCACATGGAAGCCCGTCATCCAAGTGATATTATTTGCCCTTATGCTTGAGATGGCTGTGGGGGAAAAGCTGTAATGTAAGCAGGCCAGGTTGTTATAGCCTAAGGCTTAGTTTAAGAGTAAGCTCTTCCCCACACCCTTGACTACTTGGATAATGTAGGGTGGTGCACTCTCTTGAGGAATCCCATTATGCCTCAGATGGGTGGCTTTGTATCAGAGACTTTCTTGTATGTATAATTGGATTAAAAGTTTGGATTATCTATGCTATAAAGTGGGCGGACCGGTAGCTAGATCTCTCTCTCTTGGTTCCAGAGTTCCTGAGGTTAGTATTAGAGAGGAGAGCAGATTAAGGCCATGTGGAGGAGAAGTAGCCAAGATGGCAGAGTGCTGAGGAAGAAGCCAGTTTGTTAAGAGTTTGTGCTGGAGGAGATGGGAAACAGAGGTGAATAAGTCTGGTGAGCTAGAAACCTTTGATTCTAGGAAACTCGGATAAGTCAGTAGCTTTGTGAGCACTGAATGTGTGGGTTTTGGAGCCCAGTGTGTATTTTTTGCTTGCCCGCCGGGTGCAAGCTAGAATTGAAGCTGATGGCTCACCAGTTCTTGGCTCCAGTGTTTCATTGCCATCTGTCCGAATCCAATGCGAACCTGCACGGGTCAGGCTGCTGTGATAGTAGCCTCGACTACTGGCTTTACACCCCACCATCCTCTAGTTTCCTCTGTGTCTTTGGGATCCCTCCCTCCCACTGGGCCACCCAATGCCACAGGCAAACACTGATCCACTTTTTTGTGTCTACAGGTTGTGTTTTCAAAGGATTTGTGTATTTGCAGTCATCAGCATGCTCCTTGTTGGGTTGTTGGTCTCTGCAGAGGCCCTGAATAAGAATATAGCACAGGGACAGAGTTCAGTGCCCTGAGGCAAAGCCACAGTGGCTTTACTGACAAAAGTATTGAACTCAGTACTGTGCTGAACACAGCACAACAGAGATAGAATTAGCAATTCTGATTATTGAATAGGTGGGGACATTTGAGCTACTTTCTTGCCCTTTTTTTCTGCTCTAAGGAAGTTCCCCTTCCTGACTTCCTCATTTTTGTCCCTGCTTCTATTTGTGTGCATCAATAAATACCCATATGGACTGGGAGTTGGGGCTGTCTCATGAAACCTGTGTAGGGGATTGTGAGGCAGTCTCCCCTAGGTTCTTCGGTGCCTTGCATGTGGTCTCTGAGTAGTCATTGTCTCAGCATCAAATGGTGCCCCATGTGAGGATTGGGAACCAAATGACAGTTCTATTTTCACTCAGCCTAATTTAGTTAATATGCATACATGTTATGCTTGTCTATTGTGTGTTCCTTTTTAATGTCGAATGGTGTTCCCTTGTATAGACATACTGACAATTATTTACCCATTTCTGTTAATGGACATTTTGCCTGGTCCTACTAATGGACTATTACACATAACGTTCTTGGCCCTGGCCAGTTTGCTCAGCAGGAAAGAATTGAATTTCTTGGGTTCAATTCTCAGTCAGGGCACACAGGAGAAGTGACCATCTGCTTCTCCACCCCACCCACTCTTCTCTCTTTCTACCTCTCTCTCTTCCCCACCTGAAGCCATGGCTCAGTTATCAAAAGTTGGCCCCAGGTACTGATGATGGCTCCATGGCTTCACTTCAGGCATGAAAACAGCTCAGTTGCCAAGCAACAGAGCAGCAGCCCCAGATGGGCAAATCATTGCCCCCTAGAAAGTTTGCCAGGTGGATCCTTGTGAGGTTGATTTGTAATGGGGGAAGGTCACATGAGAAACCAGGTCTGGGGACTTTGGCCGAAACTGCCCACACTCATGACCGCCAA
Organism: Rhynchonycteris naso; assembly: GCA_037038555.1. Taxonomy (NCBI): domain Eukaryota; kingdom Metazoa; phylum Chordata; class Mammalia; order Chiroptera; family Emballonuridae; genus Rhynchonycteris; species Rhynchonycteris naso. The sequence continues at coordinate 20,714,908 of CM072996.1, forward strand.
AAGAAACGGCCCAGGAACATTTTGAAAAAATCTGTCAGCCAATGAAATTTCACCACAACATATCAACCCACTACCACTCTACCGACACTATAAATTACGCCCTGGGCGAGGGAAGCTGCAGGATTTCCCTGGTCCCTTGTCTTGCAGACCAGTGAACCTCGCCCAGGATGAGCTCTAAATAAAGCTTTTGCTTGTCCATACTTGGTGGCTACGTCCTTCTTTCTTCCTTGGCGGAAAATACCTTACATTTGGTGCCAAAACCCAGGAAGAGTTTAAAGCCTGCGGGAGCTGCTCTTTTCCCCTTCCCTTCCAAGAAAGAACAGGACCTCCGACCTCCCACACACTTTGGCAAATGGTGCGGTAAGTTCCCTGCCTCCAGCCTCCCCTCAGTTCTTTCCACCTCCAAGACTCCCTGTCTGTAATTGCAGCTGCATCAGGAATCTCCTATTCATTCTGAGTGCGTATGTGCCTGTGGAGACGTCCCAGACACTCCCACTCTACCTGACCGTCAGTGGCCAGAGATTGAGTTGGGGGATGCCAATTCTCATCTCTGATCATTCCAAGGCTGAGGACAGCCATGGGGACACAGGAATCTAAACCTGGCTCAAAAAACAACTCTGGGGGGCCTTATCTGGAATCTCTCCCTCCCTAAAGAAGAAGAAACTGATCTTCTTCTCCACCGTGGCCGGGTCACAATACCCACTGGATAATTGAAGCAGGTGGCTTCCTGAAGGGACTTTCGATTTTAACACCCTCATCAATTTACAGAACTATTGCCAGTGAACTGGGAAATGGTTGGAGATCCCTTACATTCAGGACTTCTAGTATTTGCACCCCCAATCCCAATATCTGTGCCGCCTGCTCTATAGCACAGGTCCTTTTTGCCAGAGAAACCTCAGCTAAACCCTCCTTCGCCTACCCCCCTGAGGAACTCTCTTTCCCTCCTGCCCAACCCCAAAGGGCGCCCCTCTCTCAGAACCCCTCTCTGGTCCCTCTGCAGACCTCTTCCACTTGGGTCTCTTCCCTCCAGAAAGCCCCCTCCCCTGCTGACCAGAAGCCCCACCCTTCTCCACTGTGTTCTTAAGCACCTCCCCTGCCAGGCTGCCCTCCACCGGCCATTGACACTCACATTGGTTTGCAGGGCTCCTGACCCCACGGCCCCACCCTGGTCTTCTTGCAGGAAGGCCTGTCCTTGTCCTGCCTCTGGCTCTGGTGTTTCCGGCCAGATCTGGGTTCCGGGCTCCTCAGGAGCCCCCCTCCTCCTATTCTCTGCCTCTAAACCCCTATCCAAGACCTGATGAACATGGCATTTAAAGTTTTAATGGTCAGGAGGAAAAGGCCAAGGCTGCTCACCAGACCTGAATGCAGCAGAAGGTAATGCTCCAAACCCAGGCTCTTGTGTGCCAACCCTGAGGCTGGCAGATCAACAGGGGCAAGGCATAGGAGGTGCCCGATCCAAGTCTGGGCCGCAAAGAGAAACCCCACCAGGAGCTTGCTTTAAATGAGGCAAATAGGGTCACTGGGCCTGACAGTGCCCCTGCCCGAGGCCACCCACTAAGCCCTGCCCTGACTTCAATCAGCCCAGTCACTGGTGGAGCGATTGCCCCCTACGAGTAACAGGCTTTTCCTCAGTGCCTCCATGTGGAGGACAAACCACCCAAATGGGAGGCCAAGCCAGCTAGGCAGGCCCATCACTCAAACTTTTTGGTCTCATGGACGACTGATGCAGCCTGGATTCGAAGACCCCCATCACCCTTGCCAAGCCCAGGGTAATTCTGCAGGTAGCTGTTAAGTCCATCTCATTTCTTGTGGACATGGGGGCTACCTTCTCTGTTTTGCCATCACACTCTGGACCTCTATTTCCCTCACAGGTCTCAGTTATGGGAGTGGATGGGACCCCTTCTTTTCCTCTTTGCACGCCACTCCTAACATGCAGTTTGGATGGAATCCCCTTTTCGCACTCCTTTTTAGTTATGCCCTCATGCCCTGTACTCCTCCTGGGTCATGACATTCTACAAAGTCTCAGAGCCACTATCCAGCTGACAGCATCTTTCCATTTACTTCTACCACTCCGTACTAAATGCTCTCCCACGACTACAGATCACCCTAATCTGATCACACCCCCTATTCCACCAGATATTGTCAACTCTCAAGTCTGGGAGAGTTGCTGTAGTAGCTACCCACCACCCACCCATCCACATCTGCTTAAAAAATCTCTCCCAATTCCCATCTAGACCCCAATTCCCTATTTCAGCAAGTCACTGCCAGGGTCTTAAACCAATATTTACCTGCCTCTTGAACAGGGTCTTACTCATCCCCACAGACTCTCTCTCTGCAACAGCCCCATCCTTCCTGTTCAAAAACCTTCAGGGGTTTATTGCCTCATACAAGACTTATGCCTAATTAATGAGGCAGCAGTTTCCCTCCATCCAGTAGTCCCTAATCCCTACACATTACTGTCACACATTCCCTCAGACACCACTCACTTCACGGCCCTAGATCTCAAGGATGCCTTCTTTACCATTCCTCTATACCCTGACTCTTACTTTCTGTTTGCCTTTACTTGAACTGACCCAGACACTAATGCAGCCCAACAGCTTACGTGGACTGTCCTACCCCAGGGGTTCAGGGACAGCCCACACCTGTTTGGGCAGGTGCTAGCTCAAGATATGGCTGCATATGATCTCGAAACAAGTACCCTCTTGCAATATGTAGATGAACTACTCCTCTGCAGCCCCTCCCTGTCTGCCTCAAGGAAACACACCACCACCCTTCTTAACTTCCTTACCATGAAGGGGTATTGTCTCTCCTCTTCTAAGGCTCCACTTTATTCTCAGTCCGTAGTCTATTTGGGCATTGCCTTAATCCCAACCACCCGAGGTCTCACTCTATATTGAACTCAGACCCTCCACAGTCTCCAGCCACCTACCACCGTGGATCAGATTCTTTCTTTCCTCGGTCTGATAGGCTTCTTTAGACACTGCATTCCCAATTTGCCCTCTCCCCGGCTCAACCCAGCCACTCTACTGCCAGCTCCAATGACACTTCCGGAACCCACCCACTCTTGTACAGAGTTAATAGATTTCCTCAACAGACCTCGAGATGGATTATCATATTACCCTTTTAAAGATCCAGATCTAATACTCTTTGTAGATGGGAGCTCTGTACAGGGACCTGATGGATGATGACAGGCGGCCTACGTGGTGGTCACCACCTCCTTCACCCTAGAAGCCCAACAGCTGCCAGAGGGCACCACCTACCAGAAAGCAGAGCTGATTGCCCTCACGCAGGCACTCACTCTGGCCCAGGGAAAATGCGTAACCATATATACTGACTCTAAATATGCTTTTCTTATCACCCACAGCCACTCCGCCCTCTGGAAGGAAAGGGGCTTCCTCACAACCAAGGGCTCCCCCATAATCAATGCTACCCTCATTTCTAAACTTTTGCAGGCATTACAGCTTCCCGCTGAGGTGGCCATGGTACATTGTAGGGGCCATCAAACCTCTCAGGACCTGGTGGCCTTGGGAAATGCTTGGGCCGACGCGACGGCTCAAAACCTCAACCTGGGAGCCTCCCCCACTCCTCTCATGTTTCTCTCCACCTCCTTGAAACCTTCCTACACTCCTGAGGAAGAACAGACCCTCCTCAGAAGGGTGGGAATGTATGCAACCAGGGATGGATATTTCTCGGAGATAGAATTGCCTTACCAAAAGGACAGGCTGAAACTCTCCTTTCTGATATCCACTGTTCCTTACACATAGGGCCAAAAGCTCTCTATTGATTCTTGCAGCCACTCTTTTTCTTCCCAGGCCTCCAGCAGACTATTGAAAAGGTACATGCAGCATGCACTGTCTGTTCCAAAGCCTCTACACAAGGGGGACTTCGCCCCCGCTTCCCTACTCATCAACTGAGGGGGCACGTGCCAGGCCAGGATTGGCAAATTGACTTCACTCACATGCCCCCTCAAAAAAACTCCATTATCTCTTAACTTTTGTTGATACCTTCTCAGGTTGGATAGAAGCTTTTCCCACCTCTCGAGAGATGGCAGACACCGTTGCCTCCATTCCCATTAAAAACATCATCCCACGGTTTGGACTACCAACTACCATTCAGTCAGACAACGGCCCACACCCATGACCGCCAAAAGAAACGGCCCAGGAACATTTTGAAAAACTCTGTCAGCCAATAAAATTTCACCACGACATATCAACCCACCACCACCCTACCGACGCTATAAATTACCCCCCCACCCAAGAGGAAAACTGCGCTACTTCCCTGGCCCGTCTTCCAGACCAGTGAGCCTCGCCCAGGATGCGCTCTAAATAAAGCTTTTGCTTGTCCACGTTTGGTGACTACATCCTTCTTTCTTCTTCGGAAGAAAATACCTTACAATCCTGGTCGGGGCAAATGCAGGAGTCTGTCTTTTTTCCTCCCCGCTTCTACTTAAAAAAAAAAAAAATTAAGACAAACAAGCAACAAAACAAAAAGCACATAAAGTTCTTATGAACTTCATGTACAACTCTCTGTATGGATATATGTCTACATTTCTTCTCAGTTGTACCTAGGAGTGGATTGGCTGGGTCATACAGTAGGTCTATGTTTAATTTTTAAAGAAGCTGACAAACTTTTCAAGAATGACCTAGCATTGTACACTTCTATCAGCAGCGTATGAGAGTTCCAGTTCCTGCATTCCTCACTGATGCTTGGCAGCTGGAGCATTAAAATTATAATGTGTTATACCAAATTCAACAACCTTCCCCAAAGATTTTGAAAATCCAAGTAAGACACATTAAGTGCCTGTATGAAAACAATAAACTAAAATGTTTGGGCATCAAAAGTTTCGCACATTTCTTCTTTAGCACCAGAATCGAACAAGATTGCTTTATGGTCAATTAGCCTATGATGCTTTTTTTAGAACTTGAATGATACAGAGCACTTTAGCTGATGATTATGAAGTTCTACCAGTTGTAGTTGGAAAGTAATGCCAGTTTTTCACACTGGTTGTAAAGAAAAAGGCATATTCTATTCTTTCTATGTGAACATCAGTTTTCCCCAAAGAACTGTGAAAATACCTAATAAGAGATACAAATACTCCATGAGGATTTGGGTATTAAAAGCTGTAGACTGGGGAAATATTCTGTGGCTTATGCTTTCATTTCTGGTTTTCTCTTGGGGCTCACGGCGGGATAGCCCAGGAGCAGAGAGGTACAATGTGGCGCTGTGATTTGGGTGCACAGTTAGGAGCCCCGTGGGATGAGATTAAGGCAGTGTGGCAGCTGTGGTAGTTGACTCTCTCCTCAGCGTCACAGGCCAGATTGTTTTGCAGACCTGGTTGCTCAGAGGCTGCCATCTATTCTTGGGGAGCATCAACTGGACCAAATGAAGTACACGGCCTTTGCCACCATTTGTCAGACTCAGTCCGTCCCTGTCAGGGGCAGGACAACCTAGAATTTGGCCAGCATGCCTGCAGTGATACAGACCTCCAAATACCAGTGGCTGGGTATCAGTTGAGCATGAAGTAAGAATGATCACGCAAGAGGCTGGGATGACTTGTGACAGCAGGCCACAGACAGAATGCCCAAAGTCTTAGGTTCACTGCCTTGTGCCAGCTCTTCCCAAGACACTGGCCTCTTTCTGTTTTGAGTGGTATGGAAGGGACCGTTAGCACATGCCAGAAATGAGCTATAGCTTGTAGTAAGCCCCAGCTTGGCTCACAGTATCTTAAATCACACCATTCCTCTCACCAGGAATTTCCTTCCCACAAGCCCTGCACATCTCCACAAACAGCCCAACATTCAAGACCTCCCCCTGTCCTACCTTTGCAGGAAGATTTGCCCATCCCACCAGCCCAATAGTTTCTGATATTAATCTGAGGTTCTACACACACCATCCCATTGAATTGGACGCCAATGTACATACAGGTACAATTATCCCCATTAAGAAGACACTAAGGGCCCTGGCCAGTTGGCTCAGTGGTAGAGCATCGGCCCCGCGTGTGGAAATCCCAGGTTCAATTCCCAGTCAGGGCACACAGAAGAAGCGACCGTCTGTTTCTCCACCCCTTCCCCTTCTCTCTCTCGCTCTCTCTCTTGCTGTGTCTCTTGCTCTCCCATAGCCATGGTTCAAGAGGTTTGAGCGAGTTGGTCCCAGGACCTGAGGATGACTCCATGACCTCCACCTCAGGTGCTAGAATGGCAGGGTTGCGAGCAATGGAACGACTGAGTTGAGCAAAGCAGAGCCCCCTAGTGGGCTTAAGGGTGGATCTGGGTTGGGATGCTGATGAAAGTCTGTCTCTGCCTTCACGCTTCTCACATAAAAAAAAGAAAAGAAAAATAGAGGACACTAAGGGTCTGAGAGGTTAAATTTGTCCCCTCAGGCTCAAAATGACAGAGATAGGAAGGAAGCCAAAGTCTACCTGACTCCAAATCCTGTGTTCCTAAATCTTTCTTATATGATGTCACCTCACCTCAATCACTCCATTCTCTGACTCACAATGGTCTGGAAATGGTCCCATCCTATTGGATTACTTCGTGTACTTCAAGAATGAAGATTTTATTGAGTATATACAGCATTCTTCCACCTGCACTGAAAGTTGTTTGAAGAAATGGATGAGATCTTCTACTTCTCCTTTTCTGTTAGGGGTTCTATGGTATGTAGCAAGATGTATACATATATAGTGATTAAACATATGTTCATTCATTGGCGTTGAATTCAGACAAGAAATAGAAATTAAAATGTACTCATTACCAGACACCATATTTTCAAGACGTTATTTTATGCAACCTTATTCTAATCTACTCTATTTGAATGTCTGTGATAGAGACTATCATCTTTGGTAGAGATGGTTTCTTTGTGTCTGAGGGTAATTAAAGTCGAGTGACTCGCCATTCATGGAGTGGGAGGAGAAAGGGCTGCCCTGTAGACTTCAGACAGAACTCAGACTGAATATAAAGACAGACACACTGGGGAGCTGAGCCACCATCAGGGAGACTCACTCTAGTGACTCTAGCTGGTTGTTCTGTTGGACATAAACATTTGCATGAAACATCATCTGACAATATCTCTTTAATATCATTAAAACCATATTACTGTGTAAAACTTAATAAAAAAATTTAAGGGAAACAAAGTAGAAGTAGAAAAAAATATTTAAAAACACAAAAAACCGTATTATTATGCAATCCAAAAACATGTGTCTCTCTAGGCTAAAATGAGGGACTGCTGCTTCTTTATCAAATACAGTTCATAGTCATGCTTATCTTCACTCCTTATAGGTAATATTTATGGATGAATCCAATGATAGTCATCACCTGATCTCTGACAGCACCTAATTTAGAGCTTCCTTAGTTTGACCCCAAGTCCTGAAGTAAGTTCTTCCTAACACGCTGTGACTGGGACACCATGTTCCTCATGTTGAGCATACTTCTTAGCTGCAATAATTAACCCAGGCTTTTCAACTACAAGTATGGACGTGGTGGTCTTTGCTTGAAGAGTATTAACATTTTTAAGACTATGCCCCAGCCCGCTCTAAGCATGTGCCCCTTGAAATTCTGGGATGCAGCCAGCTTAATCACAAATGCAGGGCCTGTTTCAATGTTTGCATTTGGTAGGGACAAGGACACAGGATGCCTCCAAGGATTTGGCTTGAACAGTGGGGAGGATAGAATGGCCTTTATTTCAGTCAGCTGAAGAAACTGGCTTATTGGGGAATGGAAAATATCTCCAGTTGGACATTTCATTTCTTTCTCTGGCTAAAAGAATAAATTATAATAACATGAAAAAGAGAGAGACCAAACCAAAGCTTAGTACATATGCTTATAGAAGGAAGTTTGTATTAAGTATATAGAACATTTCCCCATCTGCATTGAAGACTGCTTAAAGAAATGGATGACATCTCCTACTTCTTCATTTCTGTTAGGGGGTCTATGGTATGTAGCAAGGTATATGGGAGTAATGATTAAACATTTTCTGTTCACTGTGGTGGAATTCAGAACACAGAAAATAGAAATTAAAATGTATTCACTAACAGACACCATACTTTCAAGGCATTATTTTATTTGACCCTATTATAATCTACTCTATTTGCATGTCTGTAATAGTTACTGTCATCTTCAGTAGAGATGGTTTCTTTGTTTCTGAGGGTAATTAAAATGGAAAGACTCACCTATTTCTACACACCATGTGAATGGTGGTCCATAGAGGGTCCACACATGCCATTTCACAAATCTTCTCTATTCCTGCCGCTCATCCTGGGTTTCAGATTTTACAGTTCAATCTGGTTCCAAAAAGCAGTCCAACATTGATAACACAATTTTTTTTTGTTTTGTATTTTGGAGTGTGTATTTTGATTAATGTCAGATCACTAAGTAGATCTAAAAGAGATGAGATTGACAGGAACAATTCTGGCCTCACACCAATACATACAGCCCATTCGTGGAGTGGGAGGAGAAAGGGCTGCCCTGTGAACTAAAGACGGGACCCAGACTGAATATAAAGACAGAAGTGCTGGGGAGCAGATCCACCATGAGGGAGACTCACCCCAGTGACTGCAGTCGAGTCAGTGTTGTCCCTCCCAAGATGAAGCTGCTGCTGCTGTGTCTGGGGCTGACCCTGGTCCGTGCCCACGAGGGAAAACACCATGAAGTTGTGACAAGAAACTTCGATATGTCAAAGGTAGAGTTGGGGAGCATAGGGAGTCTGACTTTGGGGGTGGCTGTGGGGATACTGAAGTAAGGTGGCCCTACGGGAACGGGAAGAGGTTTTGACATGTTAGAGAAAGGGGTGATTTTTGATATTGGTCTAAGAGCAACTGTGGGAAGAAGACAGCATTTGGGGAACTCCATTTCCACTGAAGGGACAGTGGAAAGAGGCACACATGTGGTGTCAATAGACCTGAGTTCTCATGCTGTCTTCACAAGACCGGTAAGAATCTCGCCCATCGGGCGGGTTCATGGAGACTAGTGTCCATGAGGTGCCCCATCTTCTTTTCTCCCCCAGCCATTTTACTAATTTATTGCAGGTCTCAGGGGAGTGGTATACTGTCATGGTGGCCTCAGATGTTAGAGAAAAGATAGAAGAAAATGGTAGCATGAGGTTCTATGTGGAAAATGTTCAAGAACTGGCCAACTCTTCTATTGTTTTTACATTTCACAGAATGTAAGTACAGCCCTTTATACTTGGGAAAAAAGATCAGAAGACTGCATATGTTCTTGAAGTTCTACACACACACACACACACACTCACATAGCACAACATATATACACATCACAGACACAAACACACACATATATCTGTGCACTTACATTGTGAGCCTGTATCCAAAGTCTGGTCACTCATCCAGCACTCTTCCATGGCTCCATGACCTGAATCTTTTCTAGACTCAGAGAGAACTAGTGAGAGGAATAAATTTAAATGGGACTATTGGAGGTGAGGGCAAATTAACTGGAACCAGACACTCGGGTTACAGTTGGAATGTGAGGGAGCCAGCTTCAGCAATATTTCTTGGGCATCTGCTCATTATGTTTTACAGAGAAAATAAAGAATGTGTTCAATTTACTATCCTTCTTCACCCAACAGAAAGGGACGGTTTATATACTACTATCTGTAAGTATACATAAAAATAATTCTTTGTAAATTCTACTTTAAAAGGAAAGAAATTTACTAAATTCCAATAGCATCTTGACCCATTTCTTTAAGTTAATGGAGGGTAGACTGTGAGATAGACTTCCACTAGCACCCCAATAGGAATCCAGTTGATACCCCCATTTGCGACTGATCCTTTGAATAAACCCAGCTATCCACAGTACCTGAGGGTGAAACACTCAAACCAACTGAACTATCCTTAGTTTCCAGGGCCCATGCTCAGACCAATCCGGCCAGCGGTTGCTAGAGGGGAAGGGAGAGAATAGGGGGAGAGGGAAAGGTGGAGTAGCTGGTGGTCGCTTCACATGTGTCTCTTGACCAGAGGTCAAATCCAGGACGTCCACACCCAGACTGATGCCTTATCCACTGAGCCAGCCGGCAAGAGCCTTGATCTATTTATGATCAATGCTATTTAAATAATATACATCAGGTCATATAGTCACCAATCTCTACCACCTCTAAAAACCTTGTGTGCAAAAGCTAATACCTGGCATGTAAAGTCATTAGAATAAGATGGCTGTTTGGTCATATGTAACACCTGCAACAAAGTAAAAATGCACACAAAATGTAAATATTCCAGCTACATTTTATTCCCTGCTCACTCCCTGATGGATTTGGTGGCCACTGCCACAGTGCATTGCTTGGACGAGTGCTGTGAGTATAATGTCAGTGAGGCTTATGGACAGGACAGAGACACAGAGATGGCAGAGATGGCCGAGAGTGGTAGATGAGCTTCACGAAGGATAACAGAAAGTAAGTTGCAGATGTGGCTTAATTTTCTACAACTAATCATCAATGTGTAACTGGTTGTCAAGGCTACCCTTAAAAGGTACCTGATAAAGTTTAGGAAGAAGTAGTTGGGAACATTACATATCACTAGATTCTGTTCTGTGAAAAGGAATGGGTAAAGAGTTTCACTTGCTTCCCAGGGACCAAAGAATTCTGAGCATGCCTTATTTCCTTCACAGGTGAGGGATACGATCTATTTAACATCGTTGAAGGAGACTACAGTGAATACCTTATTAATTATCTTACGAATTTCGAGAATGATAAAGAAACCCAGTACATGGAATTGTTCGGTAGAGTATCTTCATGCTAACAGTCACCTTGGAGGGGGCTGGAAACAAAATATTCCTCCCATTTATACCCTGGGACATCTGTCCTCCTCTAAAGAGAGGTGCTCACCTTGGGAATCCCTCAGTCTTGGTGATGGAAAGGTGAATCTCTCTTCATTCTCCAAAGATATCCTAAAATGTCAAATTCAAGACCAGTAATAGCTTATTCCTAATTTCTACCTAAGCACCAATCACTGCCATCCAGTCCCCATCCAACCTTCCGCATGCCACCAGTAGCCTCCATGACCGATAAGTAAGACACAGCAGTTACTGTCACTATTTCCACAGGACGAAAACCAGATGTGAGTCCAAAACTCAAGAAAAGGTTTGAGGAACTTTGCCAACAACAGGGAATTCCTAGGGAAAACATACTGGATGTGACCAATGGCGGTAAGTTTAGCCCTCTGGTTGTCTCTCCCTAAATTCCTATGATACTGAATGGAGACATTTAAGAGCAGAAACAGCTCCAATCAGTCACTTCTGCCCTCACCTGGGAAATCTCTGGTTTCTTGCTGGGAAGTAAATGGGTTGGAGAGTGACTGTGCTCTGTCCTGCCTCTGCAGATCGCTGCCTCCACAACCGAGATAGCGATGATGCCCAGGGCTCCAGGTGGGTGATGTCTGATGGAGAGGAGTGGCCCAGTAATTACTCATTTCCAAAACCAATAAAAGGTTATGTGTAGAGATTGAAATAGAAATAATTTCACAATTAAGCTTGCATGACAAGTTTGAAATTTGGAGAAGGGTTTTCTGGTTTCAGGACCCACACGTTCTATGAATTTTAGAGCAAGTGACCTAAGCAATTAAAAGAGAAACAAAAATATATACTATACAGAACCACTGTATGGATATCCTCCTGGTGAAGTGGCTTCAGTAACTGATAATGTCCTCAACATTGTTAAGACTTAATATTTAGAATAAAAAAAAAATTACTAGGATGTGAGTATGAAACTCAAATACATGTGAGTGTTTAATCCATCTTCCAACCCTGAAAACTGTGGTCTCACCCTCCAATTTGTGGTAACAATGTCTTCCTTTGATCTCTGCACATCCTGAACTTCTGATCTGGAAATAGACTGACTCACCTTCCAGTTGTCCTCCACCAGGAAAATCGGTTCTGAATTTCCTCATCTGCTTCCTACCTCATTTTCACTGTAGGGCTCTATTCAGATGATATATGGGGAAGTCTTAGCAACTATTGCTTTCTACAGTCAGCATTTAATAAGAGGTAGCTATGGTTATTCACATTCTTCCTCAATTTATCAAAAATTCCTCAAAACTTTTAATGTGGACAATGGCCAACACCAGCCTTGGTTCCTTCATTGATTTCTCTTTCTTTGCATAGACTGAGTTTTGGGAAGGCTATGATGGGAACAGTCAGAGAAAATCATTGACTCAATGCACTCCTTCCCTGTATTCTGTCTAATAAGAAGTTAGAGTGCAGGTTGATATTTATTTCTTCACTTTTTCTATGTGTATTAGAAATTCTCTTTGTGTCAATGAAACCCAGGAAGTGCTTACTGAGTGTTTTTGTTCCTTTGTCATTTCCTTATTTAGTGCTGAGTGAATCCTCCCTCACCTGGGAGCCAGGATCTTCGTTCCATGGTCCCCATGCCATTCTGTGACGAAGTGTATGAGCCAGTTTCCATCACTATCGTCCATGAAGGCTTTATCCCAGTATCTTCAGGATTTTTCCTAATCATCTGGGAAAACTCATCAACTTGCCAGAAATGAAAAGGTTTTCTTCAAATTTCTGACTTTCTTTGCTATACCTAGGAGAACTCTGCCATGAGTAAGACATTGCTCTACCTGTCAATAAATGATTAGTCTTGCAGTCATGTGATCATCTCTGTGTATGTGAGCAACAAGGGGCAGATACAGCAAGTGGGAGGCTTCCTTGGCCCTGTTCCCAAAGGGTCCTCTTCCTTCTCAGAGTATTCCCTGAGTTTCAGATTCTCCCTCCCTTGAAGTAATTTTCTGTCCCTGTGAGTGCTGCTTGCCCCTTAAAAAGCCTATTTCTTAGTGACATTATAAAGCAAACTATGAGACTTGCCCCACACTTTGTACCCTCCAGGGATCCTCTCTTTCAATGGGCAGTGAATGCTAGATGCTGCTGAGACTGAGAGCAGCTTGCCATGTGTCATGACCTGTCTCCACAAAGCAGCTTCTCTCCATCACCCATCTCTGACAGAGTCGGGACCCTCACCTTCTCAGAATACCTCCTTCAGCCACTGGGTTATCTGCTGTGAGCATGTTAAGTGAGAGGCCACGAAATGTGAGCACTTGCGGTCAATAGCGATCTGTATTTGGTGCCATCAGGAGGCAACAAGGAGGCCGAAGGTTCTCTACCTCTTATTTTAGGAGCCTAGGAAAGGCAATGGCTGGTTTGTTCAGTGGTAGAACATTGGCCCACGTGTGGACATCCTGGGTTTGGTTCCTGATCAGGAAACACAGGAGCAGCGATCATAGGCTTTTTCACCTTTCACCCCCCACATCCCTCCCACAGCCATGACTCGAGTGATTCCAGAACAGTTCATCTCGGGCACTGAGGATGGTTCCATGGCCTTGCCTCAAGCGCTAGAAATACTCACTTGCTGAGCAATGGATCAGCCACCCAGATGGGCAGAGTATCTCCTTGAATGGAGCTTGCTGGGTTCATCCCAATCAGCACACATGCGGGAATCTTTCTCAGCCTCCCTACCGCTCACTTAAAAAAAAAAGGGGGGAAGTTAGGGTTCTTCCTCCACTTATAATCCTTTCTTTAATCAGATGATTAAAAACAGTGTTAGTGCCATGGCCATTGGTTCAATGGATTAGGCATCATCCAGACCCAACAAGGTCAATGGTTAGATCCCTGGTCAGGGCACACAGGAAAAATGACCATCTGCTTCTCCATGTCTCCCACTTCTCTTTCTCTTTCATTCTCTCTCTCTCTATCCTCCTGTAGCCATGGCTACAGTGGTTCAAACCATTAAATCCTGGGTGCTGAAGATGGCTCCATGGCCTCTCCTAAGGCATTGAAATGGCTTTGTTCCAAGCAAGGGAGTAGCTGCCCCAGATGGGCAGAGCATCACGCTCTGCTGGACTTGCTGGGTGGATCCAGGTCGGGCTGAATTCGGGAGCTGTCTCTCTGCCTCCCTGCCTTCCAGCCTCTTACTTAAAAAAACCCCACAAAAATCATACCGTCAATGTCGCACTTGGTTGTTGAAATAGAACTCCATGGGGTGGGATTTGTCATGTACAAGGAATGACTCAGTCATCATGAGCATAAGGTTAATGACAGAAGGATTTCTAGGAATCTGATGCTCCCTGTGTTTCTCTGCCTCAAGGTCAGAAGAATAAGGAAGCTTCAGGCTTCTTTCTCCTGCCTAATGCATTTGGCCTGGTTTGCTGACAAGTGGATCAAGGCTATGTAGAAAGAAAACCAGACACGTGGGACCTGTCATTTTAAATGTTGTCATTTAAGGAAAAGAAAGACTAATGCCCACAAGGTATGGCCCAGCAGGTTTTTGGGAATGTTTAGAGCAGTGGTTCTTAACCTTTTTTGAGGTACCGAACCCACCAGTTTCATATGCGCATTCACCGAACCCTTCTTTAGTGAGAAATAAAATATGATTTTTTTTCCAAATTCAAGACATAGGTATATGTTTTTTTCCTGGTGCACAAAATAAGCCGTGCATGAACATCACCTTGCTCAAAGAACAAAACCAACAAAGTGCATGAACTCACATCAAATTACAGTATTACTTTATTCTGGTCTCCGCGGCAGAGGCTTCTCCTAACCCCTGAGACCAACTCATCAAACCCATAGGGTTCGATAGAACCCAGGTTAAGAAACACTGGTTTAGAGCTTTACAAACAATAACAATCAATGCAAGGAGGACCACTTGGTTGAGGAGATGGCTGGGTGGTGTCACATGTCAGGAAACTACAGCCTGGGGGAGGCACTGACAGACCCTCTGCTGCTCCTGGGTCAGGATGGCAGCTTGAACTCCCTCTGAAACCTACCCCTCATTTCGTGAAATTTCCAGCAACTGAAACATGAAATATTCAGAACACTCAAAAATAAGAGGTGAAGACATCAGTTGATCAGAAAGAGAGCAGAGCAATCATTTTCAAAAGAAAAGGAAATAAAAAAGGAGTCCTGTTGAGAGGGGAGAAGCAGAAGAAAGCAGGAGAAGGGGACTGCAGGAATGACTGACTCAGTTAGAGATTATCCACACCCTATAGATCTCTAACGGATCTCCTGGAGACCCTTACACTACTCACAGGAAAACAGGATCTGTAAATAGATAGGACCAGGGGTCCAGAAACCCCTTCCACCTTGCTGCCCCATGGAACTCCCCTGTCCCTCCTTGAGTCATGAGGTGCATGTAGGACTTCAGACAAAGGAATCCCGTGCCCCTTGCATGGGCACTTTAAAAGGCATATAAGATGTAAGCAAAGTTCGTGCTTTGGTGCTACTATCTCCATGTGCTCCGCTGGCTATTAATAAATTCTTCTTTATTAAGTTATCTTGGCGGCTGTTATCCTCGTTTGGATGGAAGGGGCATTTCGCTTCACAGGTCCCAGCAAGGATCTGACAATGGAGAAATGAAAGAACAAGGGTGCTCCAGAAGCAGGATGAGGCATACCAGGCACAGGGTGGCTAGCTGAGGTCCTTCCCTACTGGGCAACGGGGAGGCCTGATCACCCTCCGGGGAAGTGACTATCACCCTCCACAGATTAGGAGTGGTGACTCGTCACTCTTCACAGGTTAGGAATGGTGACTCGTCACCTTCCACAGGTGTGGGGAGCGGGTCCCAGGGGTTTGGAGTAGTGACTAGTCACCCTCCATGGGTTGTGTGAGGTTGTGTGAAAGAGGGTGAGTACCGAGTGAATGAGACGAGCTACGGGAGAGGGTTCCCGACTCTCCCACAGGACCCAAGCGAGTGGCGTCCTCTCCACATTCCCCTTACCCTTTCCCAGTTCCTTCCTGTGGTGTGACTGATGCATGTCGTGGGCAGTATAGGGAGTTCACAAGGAAAACCCGCTGTCTTGGCCAAGATGACCAAGAACTTTAAGAAAGTGTTCTCACGCCACATAAGGCAGAGTCCCAGGACTCGGTGCGGGAAGTGGAACAGAGAATAAGGGGACCTCGGAGCTGGGACAGTTAGCAGGCAGAGCCACAGGTTTAGAGGTCAAGGAGAATGAGATCCCGGGTCTAGGGGCGGGGATCCAACTGCTGAGTGCCATGGCTACGGTGGTCTCCTTGGTGATGGCGCCTGGGAACGTGGTAGGCTGAGAACTTCCCCTGGTGATGGCGCCTGGGAACGTGGTAGGCTGAGAACTCCCCCTGGAGAGGTACTGTGGGCAGAACGGACTCGGTGCCCACCAGATGCAGGGCCAGTCTGGGTATTCGCAGACCCTCGAGAGCTCAGAGCTGGGGCAACACCCCGGATGGAAGTCCAGAGCCTGCTTGGGAGGAAATCCCCAGAGGACCGGGGCTTTCTGGAGCCACCTAGTGGTGACGTGTGGGTGTCTCGGGGTTCA
The DNA here is from genome assembly GCA_037038555.1 of Rhynchonycteris naso. NCBI lineage: Eukaryota > Metazoa > Chordata > Mammalia > Chiroptera > Emballonuridae > Rhynchonycteris > Rhynchonycteris naso. The sequence continues at coordinate 20,731,196 of CM072996.1, forward strand.
CACCTTGTAGCAACCAGCTGTGGGTGTGCTGGGCGGAGGACTCAACTGGATGTGGCCTGAGTGGTGTCGTCTGGTCCAGGCAACTGCTGTGCAGCCAGATACGGTCTGAAATTTGTGTATAGGGTTCTTGGGAAATTACGGAGTCACCCCGTCCCCAGGGAAAGTGAGAACCCTGTGTAAACTGGAATGGCCTACCTTTGAGGTTGGGTGGGCAGCGGAAGAAAGCTTAGCTAGGTCCATTATGCAGAAAGTATCACAGATAGTGACTGAAGATCCTGGTCCCCGAGCCAGTTTCCTGACATAGACACTTGACTCACGCTAGTTTGCACCCTCCCCGTGGGCTCAGGGCTCAGGCATCCCCTGTACTGGTAGTAAAGGTTGGGAAGGGTTCCACCCCACCCAACAAGCAATTGTCGCTGCCGGTACCTGAAATTTCAGTGTCTCCTGAACCAAAAGGAAGCTCCAGAATTAGAGGGCTTCGCAGGGCTGAACATTTCCCAACCCGTGGACGCAGCCCACAAGGTCTACGTCAACTGAGAGGTTGCAAGAAGGCAGGAAGGAGGATGAGCGAAGAATGAAGAAGAAAGCTGAGCTAATCTCTGCTGCCCTTCAGCACAGGGCAAAGGAAAGTCTCTCCCGTTTGAAAACGGAAAGAAGACAGGCAAGGGAAAGAAAGGACAGTCAGGACCCCCTTGAGGAGTGATCAGTGTGCTATATGCCGGGTAACCTGTCATTGGGAAATGAATGTCCAAACCGGGAGAAGGGGTGGTGTGCTTGCCAGCCGCCTGCAAAGGGGAAGGCACACTGTCCAACATAGCTGAGGAATCCCTCTTGGACTGAGGGTGACCGAACTCAGGGGCCCCATCAGTCTATGGTCCGTAGGATGGTAGGGGGCCAGCAGATGAACTTTCTGATTGATACAGGGGCTGAACACTTGTTAGTGACTCAGCCAGTAGTGACACTCTCCACTTTTAAGGTGGACATTATAGGAGCCACAGGAAACCAGGCAGAACAGGCATTCTGCCTGCCCTGTAAATGTAATATAGGAGGTCGTGAGGTTATGCATTAGTTTTCTTACATGCCTGACTGTCCAGTGCCCTTTTTAGGATGTGAGATGCTAAGCAAACTAAGGGCTACTGTATCTTTTACTGACAATGGCAGGCTAGACTTGCAGATGCTAAAGTCTAGGCTTGTTATAACAATAATAGTCCCAGAGAGAAAAAATGGAGGATTTTTGCTACTGAACCTGGGAAGCCACCCAGTCAGAGGCTAACCCAGAATTGGCCTGGACTATGGGCTGAGGAAAATCCTGCTGGGCTGGCAGTAAATCACGTGCCAGTACAGATAGAGTAAAAGCCTAGGGTACTTACTTCCCGTTAGCCAAAGACAATGCCTGATTCTTAGAAAGGCCTTGGAAAGAATCCAGGTGTAATACACCTGGACTAGGCTCCTGCAAGGGTTCAAATACTCCCCCACCATCTTTGGGGAGGCTTTTGTTCATGACCTCAGGTGGTATCCTGCACAGGACATTGGATGTGTCTTCCTCCAGTACATGGGTGATCTGTTGCTGGGTCACGAGTCTCTCCAAGGATGTGCTAGAGGAACTGACAAATTTCTCTATCATCTAGAAAAGAATGGATACATGGTGTCGAAGAAGGTCTAGATCTGCCAAAGGCAAATAAAATACTTGGGATTCATTTTCCAGCAGGGGGGGAGGAGGCTAGAAGAAGAACAGAAACAGATTATTCAGAACATCCCAGTCCCTATTACGAGGAGACAGGTTAGAGAGTTCCTGGCAGTGGGATTCTGTCGTTTGCGGATCCCCAACTTTGCCTTACTAGCCAAACCACTCTGTGAAGTCACAAAGGAGGAAGAAAAAGAGCCCATGGAGTGTAGGCCTGATTAGGACTGTGCTTTTCAGACTCTTAAAAAGGAGTTACAAGTAGCCCTAGCTCTAGGTCTTCCTAACCTAGGAAAACCGTTTCTGCTGTACATCTCGGAGAGGAGCAAGACAGCAGTGGGTGTATTGACTTGGGGGTCATGGCCAAGACCAGTAGCTTACTTCTCTAAATATTAGACAGAGCCACTAAGGGCTGGCCACCGTGCCTGAGAGCTTTAGCAGCCACAGCAATGTTGGTACAAGAGTCAGAAAAATGAATTTTGGGACAAAACTTGAAGGTAGTGTGAGTTAGATGCTGCTGAGGTTGAGGCCAGCTCGCCATGTGTCAGGAACTGTCTCCACACCCCAGCTTCTCTCCATCTCCCCTCTGACAGTTGGTGTCCTTCATGACACCGCTGTTACCTGCTGCGAGCACGTTTAGTGTGAGGACAAATAATGTATTTGTGAGAACTAGCGTCCCTGAGTGATTTGTACTGGGTGCCGTCAGGGGGCATCGAGGAGGCTGACAGTTCTTCTAATTTTGGAGCCTTTGGGCTTTGAAGAAAGGGGAGTTAAAGTTCTTCCTCCATTTATATCTTTTCTTTAACTCAGATGCTTCAACACAGTGTCAATGCCCTGACCGTGTTGCTCAGTGGATTAGTATCATCCCGGCCCTTTAAGGAAATGGTTGGATCCCTGGTCAGGGCAGGTAGAAGAAGGAATCAATAAGTACACGAGTAAATGGAGCAAATAAGTTGTACAACAAGTTGATGTTTCTCTCTCTCTCTCTCTCTCTCTCTCAAGCTTTCTCTTTCAACTTCAATTAAAAAACAAAACAGTGTCAAAGTCGCACTTGGTGGGCAGAACAGAACCACATGAGGTGGAGCTTGTCAGGCTGGAGGAATGACTCAGTCATCATGAGCATAAGGTTAATGACAGAGGCTTCTAGGGATCTGAAGCTCCCAGTCTTACTCTGCCTCCATGTCAGGAGAATGAGTCAGCTTCAGGCTTCTTTCTCCTGACTTATGCACTTGGCCTGAATTGTTGACACGTGACAAAAGGCTATGTGGAAAGCAACCAGTCATTCTGGGACCTGTCATTATAAATGTTGCCATTTAAGAAATAGAGAAGTTAATACCCACAGAGCATGGCATAGCAGTAGGTCCTTGGGAATGATTAGAGCAGTGGTTCTTAACCTGGGTTCTATCGAACCCTAGGGGTTTGATGAGTCAGTCTCAGGGGTTCGGAGAAGCCTCTGCCGTGGAGGTAAAGACACACTTGTGTAAAGTCATGATGACACGCCCCGCTTGGCCATCACTTGCTGCAGAGGATCACGTTACATTGCTTGGCCAACCAGTGCTGCGGGGAATTTAGTGCGCGCAGTAGTCAACGGCTGTCATAGTTGTACGTCGTGTGGTTTCTTTCTTAATATTTTAATCCATACTAAATATGTCGAGCAAAAAAAAGTGGTCGGATGAATATGTACCACATGGATTCACATGTATCACGGAACGGGATGGGAGTCAGTGTCCTATCTGCATGATATGCAATGCCAAGTTGAGCAACTCTAGTCTCGCACAGGCAAAACTAAATTTGGAAAAAAAATCATATTTTATTTATCACTAAAGAAGGGTTCGGGGAATGCGCATATGAAACTGGTGGGTTCGGTACCTCAAAAAAGGTTAAGAACCACTGGGTGAGAGCATAACAAACTATAACAGTCAATGCACAGAGGACCACTTAGATGATGGGAGGTGACTGGGTGGTGTCACATGTCAGTAAACTACAGCCCAGGGGAAGCACAGAAAGATCCTCAGCTCCTCCCAGGTCAGGGTGCCAGCTTGAACTCCTTCTGAAACTTACCCCTCAATCCAAGCATTTCCAGCAACTGAGGCATGAAATGTTAAAAACATCCAAAAGCAAAGAGTGAAGACATCAGTCGATCAGAAACTGAACAAAGTTGTCATTTTCAAAAGAAAAGGAAAAAGAAAAGCAGTCCTGTCCGCTGGGTTCTGAGGACAGATTTGGGTCAACCATGCAGGGTGGGTCATAGCCCTCAGACAGGGAGGTCAATTGAAGATACAAAGCTCTGAAAAGCTCTGAGCCAGAATGACTTGGAGACAGGTCCTGTGCCTTCCCTGGGGACACAGAGAGAAGCTGACTGCCTCTGGCCTCCAAGGAGGCACCACAACCCATTTGAGAATGAAATACATGCAGTCCCTGCCCTCCTGGAACTGCCTGACATCCATGGCTAGGCTTCAGTGTTATCAGCAGCCGGCCTGACGGGTACAGGTAAGAGGGTTGTTCTGTGGGACACAAACAATCTTATAAAAAAAAAATCAGACAAGGTCACTCTGAGATCGTAGAATCATATTATTGCCTAAACTTTAATAAAATAAATGTTTTTTAAATTGAAAATTTTAAAATAACTAAGAAAACCCGAATATTCATTTTATTGCGCAATCTAAAAACATGTCTCTTTCCCAGCTAAAATGAGGGACTGCTGCTTCTTTATCAAGGACAGCTTTATAATCATGCTTATTTGCACTCTAAATAGGGCAGATTTATGGATGCAGTCAATGCTCGATTTCCCTGATTTCTGGCAGCACCCAAACTAGAGCTTCCTCAGTTTTACCCAAGTCCAGCTGTAGGTTCTTCCTAACACGCTCTGACTGAGACACCATGTTGCCCACGGTGAGCGTACTTCTGAGCTGCAACAATTAATCAAGTACTGTCAACTACAGGTATGGACCTGGTGGTCTTTTTTGAAGAGTGTTAACATTTTTAGGACTAGACACCAGCCCGCTCCATGCATGTGCCCCTTTAAATTCTGTGATGCAGCCAGCTTAATCACACTTGCAGGGCCTGTTTCAATGTTTACATTTGGTAGGGACAAGGACACAGGATGCCTCCAAGGATTTTGGCCCGAGCAGTGGGGAGGATAGAATTGCAATACTCCAGTCAGGTGGAGGAACTGGCTCATTTGGGAACAATAGACATCTTCTGTTGGACATTTAATTAATTTGTTTAGCTACAAAAAGCAATTATAATAATGAGAGAGAGAGAGAGAGAGAGAGAGAGAGAGAGAGACTCAACTAAAGCCTAGTATGTATGCTTGTAGAATGAAGATTTCATTGAGTAAATAACAGCATTTCACCACCTGCATTGAAAGTTGCTTAAAGAAATGAATGACATCATCTACATCTCCATTTCTCTTAGGGGGTCTTCGGTATATAGCAAGGTATATGTACATAGTAGTTAAACATTTGTTCATTCATCATAGTTAAATTCAGACACCAAGAAATAGAAATTAAAATGTACTCATTACCAGACACTATACTTTTAAGACATTATTTTATGCAACCCTATTCTAATCTACTCTACTTGAATTTTCATGATAGGTTCAATCATCTTTTTTATTCTTTTAAATTTATGTGTATACATTGATTCTAGTGTCACCCCAGTTGCATCCCCCCTCCCCTGTATTCCCCTCAACATATCTTTCCCCCCTCCCAATAGCTCCCTCCCCCCTTCCCTTCAGGTTTAATTCCATTCCTCAGTTCACACTGTTCCTTGGATTCCTCAAATGAGTGATGTCATTGATATTTTTCTTTCTCTGCCTGGCTTATTTAACTTAACATAATAGTTTCCAGGTCCATCCATGTTGTCGCAAAAGGTAAGATTTTCTTCTTTTTCATGGCCCCATAGTATTCCATTGTGTATATGTACCACAGCTTTTGTAGAGATAGTTTCTTTTTTTCTGAGGGTAATTAAAATGGAGAGACTCACCTATTTCTACACGCCATGTGAGTGGTGGTCCATGGAGGGTCCACACATACCATTTCCCAGATCTTCTCCATTCTTGCTGCTCATCACTGGTTTCAGATGTCACAGGTCAATCTGATTCCCAAAGGCAGTCATTCTATGCATATACTGTTATTTTGTTGTTGTTGTTTTTTAGAGTGTGTGTTTTGCGTAATGTCAAATCACTCAGTGGATCTAAAAGAAATAAGATTAACAGAAAAAATTCTGGCTTCAAACCAAAGAATACAGACTGAAGGTAATTCAAATGGAGTGACTCACCAATTTCTACATGCCGTGTAAGTGATGGTCGACAGTGGGTCCACTCAGGCCATTTCCCAGATCTCCATTATTGCAGCTCATTCGTCACTGGTTTCAGGTTTCACACTGAAAATAGGTTCCAAACGACAGTCTTTCAATGCATGTTCCATTTTTATTTATTTTGGTGTGTGTGTTTTGCGTAATGTCAGGTCACCGAGTAGATCTAAAAGAGATGAGATTGACAGGAACAATTCTGACCTCACACCAATGCATACAACCCATTCGTGGAGTGGGAGGAGAAAGGGCTGCCCTGTGGACTAAAGACGGGACCCAGACTGAATATAAAGACAGAGGTGCTGGAGGAGTGAAGCGACCATCAGGGAGACTCACCCCAGTGACTGCAGCCGAGTCGGTGTTGTCCCTCCCAAGATGAAGCTGCTGCTGCTGTGTCTGGGGCTGACCCTGGTCTGTGCCCACGAGGGAGGAAGGACACCATGAAGTTGTGACAAGCAACTTTAATATGTCAAAGGTAGAGTCGGGGGAGCATAGGGAGTCTGACTTTGGGGGTGTCTGTGGGGATACTGAAGCAAGGTGGCCCCGTGGGATGGGAAGAAGTTTTAACATGTTAGAGAAAGGGGTGGGTTTTGACATTGGAATAAGAACAACTGTGCTATGTGGAAAGAGGACAGCACTTGAGGACCTTCATTTTCATGGGAGGGACAATTGAAAGAGCCTTTACATGTGGTGTCAATTGACCTGAGTTCTCATTCCGTCTTCACATCACCACTGAGAGTCTGGCCCATAGGGCGAGTTCACGAGACTAGTGTCCATGTGGTGCCCTGTCTTCTCTTCTGACCCAGTCATTTTACTGATTTATTGCAGCTCTCAGGGGAGTGGTATACTGTCATGCTGGCCTCAGAGGAGAAGGAAAGGATAGAAGAAAATGGTAACCCAAGGATCTATGTGGAATCCATGCGAGAACTGGCCAACTCTTCTCTCTTTTTTAAATATCATACAAAGTAAGTACAACATTTTATATTTGTAAAAAAAGAACAAAAAAGACTGTATATGCTTTTGTGGCTTTATGCATTCACAGAAACACACACACACACACACCACAACATTTATACACACCACAAACAGAAACACACACATGCATGTGTGCACTTACATTACGGTCCTATATCCAAAATCTCAGTCATGCATCTAGCATTCTTCCATGGCTCCATGACCTGAATCTTTTCTAGACTCAGAGGGAGGAACTGGTGAGAGAACTAAATTTAGATGGGACTATAGGAGGTGAGGGCAAGTTAACTGAAACTTACGCCGGTTACAGATGGAAGGTGGAGCCAGCTCCATTATGTCTCTTGGGCATCTGATCATTCTGTTTTTCAGGGAAAATGAAGAATGTATTGAATTTACTATCAAGGGTCACCCAACAGAGAAGAACGATTTATATAGTATTATCTGGAAGTATACATAAAAATAAGTGTTTGTAAATTTTACTTTAAATGGCAAGAAATTTACTAAAGCACTAAAGGATCTTGATCCATTCTTTTTAATTAAAGAAGGAGAGACTGTGAGACAGGCTCTTGCTAGCACCCAGACTGGGATTAACTCTGCAACGCCGGTTTGGGACTGATGCTTGAATTAACCGAGCTATCTTTTGCGCCTGAAACTGACGTGCCCAGACAAACTCAACTTTCTGCAGCTTTCAGGGCTGACGCTCTGATCAATGGAGCCACTGAACGCAAAAGGGGATGAGAGAGAGTATGGGGAGAGGGAGAGGAAGAGCAGCTGATGTTCACTTCACATGTGTGTCTTGACCAGGGCTTGAACCTGGCACATCTACATGCTGAGCTGACGCTCTATTCACTAAGGCAGAAGGCAAGGGCCTTGATCCATTTATCATCAACACTACTTAACTAATATATGTCAGGTCATGTAATTGTCAATATCCTCATGTTAGGAGAACCTTGTTTGTAAAAGTCAATGCCTGGCACATAGTGTCGTAAGATGGCTGCTTGACCATATCTAACACCAACATCAAAAGTAAAAAGTCACACAAAAAGTATGTTTTCCAGATTGCGTCTGATTCTTTGATCACTCTCTGATGGTTTCTGGTGGCCACTGCCACAGCACATTGCTTGGATGATTGCTGGGTATATAGTGTCAGTGTGGCTTATGGACAGGACAGAGACACATGGATGGCAGAGATGGCCAAGGGTGGTAGGTGAGCCTCATGGAAGATAATAGAAGGTAAGTTGCAGCTGTGGCTGAATTTTCAAGCACTAGTCATTAATGGGTCACTGGTTGTCAATTCTACCCATAGAAGCATCTGATGAAGCCTAGGGAGATGTAAAGGAGAACATGAGATATCACTAGATCCTGTTCTGTGAAAGATATTGGGTGAAGAGTCTCACTTGCTTCCCATGGACCAAAGAGTTCTTAGCTGTGTCCTGTTTCCTCCGCAGATGATGGATACAGTCTATTTACCATTGTTGAAGCAGTTTATAGTGAGTATCTTGTTTTTTATGACATGGATTTCAAGAATGATAAAGAAACCCAATACATGGAGTTGTTCGGAGGAGCATCTTCATGCTAACACTCACCTTGGAGGGGGCTGGAAACAAAATGCTCCACCTACTTATATCCTGGGACATCTGTCTTCCTCTGAAGAGAGGTATTTGCTTTGGGGAATCCCTCAGGCATGGTGATGGGAAGGTGAATCTCTCTTCGTGCCCCAAAGATATTCTATAAATGACCAATTCTATAAATGACCAATTTAGGGATATAGCTCATCCCTAAATTCTGCCTAAGCACCAATCACTGCCACTCATTTCCCATCCACCTGTCCCCATGCCACCAAGAGCCTCAATGACCAACATGCAAGAAACAGCAGCTACTGTCATTGTTTCCACAGGATGAAAACCAGATTTGAGTCCAACTATCAAGAAAGGGTTTGCCTGACCTGTGGTGGCACAGTGGATAAAGCGTCGACCTGGGAACACTGAGGTCGCCAGTTCAAAACCCTGCACTGGTCTGGTCAAGGCACATATGGGAGTTGATGCTTCCAGCTCCTCCCCCCTTTCTCTCTTTCTCTCTCTCTCTCTCTCTCTCTCTCTCTCTCTCTCACTCTGTGTCTCCTCTCTAAAATGAATAAAATAAAATTAAAAAAAAAAAGGGTTTGAGGCCTGACCTGTGGGAGCGCAGTGGATAAAGCGTCGACCTGGGAACACTGAGGTCGCCAGTTCAAAACCCTGTACTGGTCTGGTCAAGGCACATATGAGAGTTGATGCTTCCAGCTCCTCCCCCCTTTCTCTCTTTCTCTCTCTCTCTCTCACTCTGTGTCTCCTCTCTAAAATGAATAAAATAAAATAAAATAAAATAATAAAAAAAAGAAAGGGTTTGAGGAACTTGGCCTACAACATGGAATTCCTAAGGAAAACATAGTGGATGTGACCAATGGTGGTAAGTTTAGCTCTCTGGTTTGATTTCCCTAAATTCCCATGATACTGAATGGAAACATTTGAGAGAAGAAACACCTCCCTAACCTAATCAGTCACCTCTTTCATAAACTGAAAAATCCTTTGGTTTCTTGATGGGCAGTAAATGGGTTGGAGAGTGACTGCTCTGTTCTGCCTCTGCAGATGGCTGCCTCCCCAACCGAAATAGCATAATAGCGATGATGCCCAGGGCTCCAGGTGGGTGATGTCTGATGCAGAGGGAGTGGCCCAGGGATCACTGCTTTCAAAAGCCAATAAAGGCTTATGTTCAGAGATTCCAATGGCAATAATCCTGATGCTTGCAGGTTGAGTTTGAAATTTGGAGTAGGGTTTCCTGGGTTCAGGACCTGCATGTTGTGTGAATTTTAGAGCAAGTGACCTAAGCAATTTAATGGAAATAATGATGTAATACCATACAGAATCACTGTGTGGATATCCACCTCAGAAATTGATAATGTCCTCAATATTGTTAGACTTAAAATTTGAAATAGGAAAAGAGTACTAGGTGTGAATATGAAACTCAAATACATGTCTGTGCTTATCAATCTTCTAAGCCTTGTCAAAGCTGTGGTCTCACCCTCCAATTTGTGGCAATAATGTCTTCCCTTTATCTCTGCACATCCTGAACTTCTGATCTGGAAATAGACTGACGCACCTTCCAGATGTCCTTCACCAGGAGAATCAGTTCTGAATTTCCTCATCTGCTTTCTACCTCATTTTCACTGTGAGGCTCTATTCAGATGATATATGGGGAAGTCTTAGCAACTATGGCTTTCTACAGTCAGCATTTAATAAGAGGTAGCTATGGTTATTCACATTCTTCCTCAATTTATCAAAAATTCCTTAAAACTTTTATGTGAAAGATGGCAGACACCAGCCTCGGTTCCCTCATTGATTCCTCTCTCTTTTCATAGACTGAGTTTAGGGAAGGGTACGATGGGAACAACAATAGAGAAAAAGAAATCACTGACTCAATGCACTCCTTACCTGTATTCTGCCTAGTAACAAGTTAGAGTGCAGGTTGATGTTCATTTCTTCACTTTTTCTCTCTGTAATAGAAATTCTCTTTGTTTCAGTGAAACCCAAGAAATGCTTAATGAGTGTCTTTGTTCTCTCTGTCATTGCTTATTTAGTGCTGAGTGAATCCTCCCTCACCTGGGAGCCAGGATCTTCATTCTACGGTCACCATGTCATTTAGTGACAAGGTATGTGAGCCAGTTTCCATCACTATCGTCCATGAAGGTTTTATCCTGGCATCTTCAAGGTTTTCCATAGTCATTGGAAAAAACTCATCAACACGCTAAGAATCAATGTTTTTTTTTTTTAATTTCCAACTCTCTTTGCCATACCCAGGAGAACTCTGTCATAAATAAGACCTTCCTCTTCCTGTCAATAAATGATTTGTCTTGCAGTCATGTGATCATCTCTGTGTATATGAGAGACAAAGGGCTGACACAGAGAATGGGGGGCTTCCTTGGCTCTCTTCCCAAATGGTCCTGTACTTCTCAGTCTTCCCTGAATTTCAAATTCTCCCTCCCTTGCAGTAATTCTCTGTCCCTGTGAGTGCTGCTTACCCTTTAAATTACCTATTTCTTAGTGACTCTATAAAGCAAACTTTGAGACCTGCCCCACAATTTGTACCGTCTGACGATTCTCTCTCTCAATGGGGAGTGAGAGTTAGATGCTACTGAGGCTGACACCAGTCACCATGTGTCAGGACCTGTCTCCACAGCTCAGCTTCTCTCCATCACCCATCTCTGCCAGTTGGCGGTCCTCACACTCTCAGAATACCTCCTTCAGACACCAAATCATCTTCTGTGAGCACGTTCAGTGAGAGGTAACGAAATGTGAGCCCTAGCAGTCCATAGCGATCTGTACTGGGTGCTCTCAGGAGGCATCAAGGAGGCTGAAGCTTCTTTACCTCTTATTTTAGGAGTCTATGAAAGGTCCTGGTCAGTAGGCTAAGTGGTAGGGCATCGGCCTGGTGTGTGGACGTCCTGGGTTCGGTTCCTGGTAAGAGCACACAGGAGAAGCGACCATCTGCTTCTTCACCCCTCTACCTTCTGGGTTGAGCATCCACTTGTAGGGGCCTTTATAGGTTGATCCCAGTCGGGGTTCATGCTAAAGTCTGTTTCTGACACCCCACCACTCACTTAGTAATAATAATAATAATAATAATAATAATAATAATAATAATAAAAGAATCTAATTGGCTTTGGAGAAAGGGAAGTTACAATTCTTCCTCCATTTATTATCCTTTTTTTAATCAGATGATTAAAAGCAGTATTACAGCATCAGTGCCTTGGCCTCTGGTTCAGTGAATTAAGCATCATCCTTGCCACCAAGGCCAAGGGTTAGATTGTGATCAGGGCAGGTATGAGAAGCCATCAACAAGTACTACAACTAAATGGAGCAATAAGTCAAATGAAGAGTTGATTCTTCTTTCTCACTTTTTCTCTCTGACAAGCTCTCTCTGTCCTTCAAGATCAATTTAAAAAAACACTTGGTTTTTTTTAAACTTGTTTGGTAGAGCAGAACTACATGGATGGGGTTTGTCATGAACAAGGAATGACTCAGTCATCGTGAGCGTAAGGTTAATGACCAAAGGCTTTCTCAGGATCTGACCTTCCGGTCTTACTCTACCTCCATGTCAGAACAATAAGTTGGCTTCAGGCTTATTTCTCCTGACTCACACACTTGGCCTAGTTTTCTGACATATAGGAAAAGGCTATGTGGAAAGCAACTCAGTCATGCTGGAGCTGTCATTTTTAACTGTTGCCTTTAAGGAACAGAAGAACTAATGCCCACGCAGCTTGGCTTAGTAGATCCTCGGGAATGTTTAGAGCATTACAAACAATAACAATCAATGCACAGAGGATCACTTGGATGATAGAAGATGGCGGAAGTGTCACATGTTAGGAAACTGCTGCCAAGGGGGAGACAGTGACAGACTCTCAGTGACTCATGGGTCAGGATGGCAGCTTGAACTCCCTCGGAAACCTAATTCTTCTACACAAACATTTCCAGCAAATGAGGCATGAAATGTTAAGAACACTCAAAAGCAAGAAGTGAAGACATCAGTCGATCAGAAACAGCAGAGTTGTCATTTTCAAAAGAAAAAGAAAAGCAGTCTTGTCCACTGGATTCTGAGGACAGATCTGGGTCACCCAGGTGGGGAGGACAACTGAAGATGTAAAGCTCTAAGGAGCAGGGGCTGAGCCAGAGTGACTTGGAGACAGCTCCTGTGCTTCCGCTGGGGTCACAGAGAGAAGCTGACTGCCTCTGGCCTCCAAGGAGGCACCACTACCCATTTGAGAATGAAACACATGCCCTCCTGGAACGTCCTGATCCCCATGGCTAGGCTTCAACGTTATCAGCAGCCAGCTTGATGGACACAAGTAGCTGGTTGTTTTGTTGGACAGAAACATTTTCATGAAACTACATCCAACAAGGTCTCCTCAATGTTATTAAAACCAGATTAATGGGCAACAATTAATAATATATATATATATGGAAGAAAAATTAAAAATAAAAAGAAAAAAATTTAGAGGCCTTGGCTGGCTAGCTCAGCAGTAGAGTGTTGGCCCGGCATATGGAAGTTTTGGGTTCAATTTTCAGTCAGGGCACACAGGAGATGTGCCCACCTGTTTTTCCACCCCTCCACCTCTCCTTCCTTTCTATCTCTCTCTTCCCCTCCCGTAGCCAAGGCTCCATTGGAGCAAATTTGGCCCCGGGAACTGAGGACAGCTCCATGGCCTCTGCCTCAAGCTCTAGAGTGGCTCCGGGCCTCAACAGAGCAAAACCCCAGATGGGCATAGCATCGCCCCCTGGTGGGCATGTTGGGTGGATCCCAGTAGGGCGCATGCAGGAGTCTCTCTGAATTCCTGCTTCTCACTTCAGAAAAAAAAAAAGAATAAAAAAAAAATTTTAATTCATATTATTGTGCATTCCAAAAACATTTCTCTTTCAGCTGTAATGAGTGACTGCTGCTTCATCAAATACAGTTTCATAGTCATGCTTATCTCTTTATAGGTAAGATTTATGGGTGCATTCAATGACAGTGAAACCCTGATCTCTGACAGCACCCAATTAGAGATTCCGTAGTTTGTCCCAAAGTTCTATAGTATTTTTTTCCTAATTCGCTTTGACTGAGACAACCATGGTTCTCCATGGTGAACAAACTTCTACCTACAATAATTAACCCAAGCTTCTCATACTACAGGTATGATCCTGGTGGTCTTTGTTTCAATAGTATTGACTTTTTAGGACTAGATACCAACCTGCTTCATGTATGTGCCCCTTGAAATTATGGGATGCAGCCAGCTTAATCACAAATGCAGGGCCTGTTTCAGTGTTTGCATCCAGTGGGGACAAGGACACAGGATGCCTCCAAGCATTTTGGCCTGAGCCGTGGGGAGGATAGATGTGCCTTTACTTCAGTCATAAGGAAGAACCGGCTTACTGGGAAATGATTAGACATTTCATTAGTTTCTCTAGCTAAAGAAATAAATTATAATAATGAGAGAGAGTCCCAACATAACTATGCTTCTAGAATGCAGTTTATATTGAGTATGTACTACATTTCCCCACCTGCATGGAAAGTTGTTACTTTTCCATGTCTGTTATGGGGGTCTATGGTATATAGTAAATTATATGTATGTAGTGATTAGACATTTGTTCATTTATTGTGATTGAATTCAGACAAAGAAAAGAAATTAAAAAGTACTAATTACCAGACATCATGCTTTCAAGACATTATTTTATGTGACCCTACCCTAATCTACTCTATTTGAATGTTTATGATAGGTACTATAACTATCGTAGAGATAATATCTCTGTTTCTGAGGGTGACTAAAATGGAGAGATTCACCTTTTTCTATACCTTGTGTGAGTGGTGGTCCATGGAGGGTCCACACATGCCATTTCCTAGAGCTTCTCCATTCCTTCCGCTCATCATTGCTTTCAGATATCACGGTTAAATCTGGTGCAAAAAGGCAGTCTTTGATTGCATGTAACATTTATGTTTTTGCCTGTTTTTCTTTTTCTTTTTCTTTTTTTTTGTTGAGTGTGTTTTTTAAGTAATGTTAGGTCACTGAGTAGATCTAAAAGAGATGAGATTGACAGGAACAATTCTGGCCTCACACCAATGAATATAGACATTCGTGGAGTGGGAGGAGAAAGGGCTGCCCTGTGGACTAAAGACGGGACCCAGACTGAATATAAAGACAGAGGTGCTGGGGAGCAGATCCACCATCAGGGAGACTCACCCCAGTGACTGCAGCTGAGTTGGTGTTGTCCCTCCCAAGATGAAGCTGCTGCTGCTGCTGTGTCTGGGGTTGGCCCTGGTCCATGCCCACAAGAAAGGACACCATGAAGTAGTGACAAGCAACTTTGATATGTCAAAGGTAGAGTCGGGGAAGCATAGGGAGTCTGACTTTGGGGGTGGCTGTGGGGATACTGAAGCAAGGTGGCCCCATGGGACGGGTAGGGATTTTGACATGTTAAAGAAAGAGGGTAGTTGCTGACTTTGGACTAAGAGTAACTGTACTATGTGGAAAGAGGACACTTGGGGACCTACATTTTTAGTGGAGGGACAGTAGAAAGAGCCTCACATGTGGAGTGAATTGACCTGAGTTCTCATTCCGTCTTCACATCAGCACTCAGAGTCTGGCCCATCGGGCAGAGCTCACGGAGACTAGTGTCCATGAGGTGCCCCGTCTTCTCTTCTCACCCAGCGATTTTACTGATTTATTGCAGGCCTCAGGTGAGTGGTATACTGTCATGCTGGCCTCAGATGTGAGGGAAAAAGTAGAAGAAAATGGTAGCCTGAGGCTCTATGTGGAATCCATGGAAGAATTGGCCAACTCTTCTCTTCTTTTTGAGTATCATAAAAAGTAAGTACAGCATTTTATATTTGGGATAATAGAACAGAAGATTTCATATGCTCTTGTACACAAATGCACATGCACACAAACCACAATATATACACACACCAAAGGCACAAATACACACATACATATGTGCACTTTCACTGTGGGCCTGTATCCAAAATCTCAGTCCCTCATCCAGCACATTTCCATGGCTCTATGACCTGAATCTTTTCTAGGCTCAGAGGGAAGAACTGGTGAGGAGAATAAATTTAAATGGGACTATAGGAAATGAGGGCGAGTTAACTGGAACCAGACACATGGTTTATAGGTGGAAAGTGCGGGAGCCGGCCCCATCAACATCTCTTGGGCATCTGCTCATTCTGTTTTTCAGGGAAAATGGAGAATGTGTTAAATTTACTATGATTTGTCCTCCAACTGAAACAAATGGTGTATATAGTACTGTCTGTAAGTATAAATAAAAATAAATCTTTATAAATTCGACTTTAAAAGGCAAGAAATTTACCAAATCCCAGTAAGATCATGATCCATTTTTTTAAGTTAGAGGAGGGGATACTGTGAGACAGACTCCTAATAGCACCTCTATCAGGATTCACCCAGCACCCCCCATTTGGGATTGATGCTTGAATCAACTGAGCTATCCTCAGTGCCTGAGGCTGATGCGCTAGGACCAAGTGAACCATCCTTAGATTTTGTGGCTGACACTCAGACCAATATAACCACTGGTCACAAGAAGGGAAGAGAGGGAGTAGGGGGAGAGAGAAAGGAATAGCAGTTGATGGTCGCTTCACATGTGTGTCTTGACCAGGGTTCGAACCCCGGGTGTCCACATGCCGAGCTGACGTTCTCTCCACTAAGGCAGCTAGTGAGGATCTTGATCCATTTATGATCAATGCTATTTAGGTAATATACATCAGGTCATGTAATAGTTGATATCCTCAAGCTGGTAGAACCTTATGAGTAAAAGTCAATCCTTAGCATGTAAAGTCATTAGAGTAAGATGGCTGTTTGGTCATATTTAACAACAGCAACAAAAGTAAAAGGGTACAGATAAAAAGTATGTTTTCTAGATACATTTTATTCCCTGCTCACTCTCTGATGCTTTCTGTTGGTCACTGCCACAGCACATTGCTTTTGTTAAGTGCTGGGTATATAATGTCATTGGAGTTTATGGACAGGACAGAGACACAGAGATGGCAGAGATGGCAGAGGGTGATAGGCAAGCCTCATGAAGGTCAATAGAAGGTAAGTTGCAGCTGTGGCTGAATTTCCTACCACTGGTCATCAATGTGCCACTGGTTGTCCATTCTCCCCTTCAAAGGTACCTGATAAAGCTTAGGGAGATGTGCCTGACCAGGCGGTGGCGCAGTGGATAGAGCGTCAGACTGGGATGCGGAAGACCCAGGTTCGAGACCCCGAGCTCGCCAGCTTGAGCGTGGGCCCATCTGGCTTAAGCAAAAGCTCACCAGGTTGGACCCAAGGTCGCTGGCTCCAGCAAGGGGTTGCTCGGTCTGCGGTCAAGGCACATGTGAGGAAGCAATCAATGAACAACTATGGTGTTGCAATGGCAACGAAAAACTAATGATTGATGCTTCTCACCTCTTTCTGTTCCTGTCTGTCTGTCCCTATCTATCCCTCTCTCTGACTCTCTCTCTGTCCCTGGAAAAAATAAAATAAAATATAACCTTAAAAAAAAAGCTTAGGGAGATGCAAATGAGAACATTAGATATTAATAGATTCTGTTCTGTGAAAGAGAATGGGTAAAAGTTTCACTTGCTTCTCATGGACCAAAATGTTCTGATCTGTGTCCTGTTTCTTCCACAGATGATGGATACAATCTATTTCAAATAGTTGAAACAGTCTATAATGAATATATTGCTTTTTACGTCAGAAATTTCAAGAATGGTACAACAACCCAATTCATGAAGATTTTTGGTAGAGTATCTTCAAGGGGACACTCACCCTGGAGGGGGCTAGAAACAAAATATTCCTTCCATTCTTACCCTGGAACGTATGTCCTCCTCTGAGGAGAGGCGCTCACCCAGGGGATCATCTCAGAGTAGGTGAGGAGAAGAGGAACGTCTCATTATGCCCCAAATATATCTTAAAATGTCAATTTTAAGCCCGGTTATAGCTCATCCCTAACTTCAGCTCAAGTGCCAGTCACTGCCATCCATTTCCCATCCATCTGTCCCCATGACACCAAGAGTTTCAATAGCCAACACACACGATACAGCAGTTACTGTCACTGTTTCCACAGGACGAAAACCAGATCTGAGTCCAAATGTCAAGAAATGGTTTGAGGAACTTTGCGTAAAACACGGAATTCCTGAGGAAAACGTGCTGGATGTGACCAAAGGCGGTAATTATAGCTCTCTCTGGTTTTCTCTTCATAAATTCCCGTGATACTGAATAGAGATACTTAAGAGAAGAAACAACCTCAAATCAGTCCCCCCTGCCCTAACTTGGAAAATCCTTTGGTTTCTTGCTGGGGAGTAAATGGGTTGGAGAGTGACTGTGCTCTGTTCCACCTCTGCAGATCGCTGCCTCTACAACCGAGGGAACAATGAAGCCCAGACCTCCAGGTGAGTGATGTCTGATGAAGAGGGGGTGGCCCAGAGATTGCTGCTTTCCAAAACCAATAGAGGGTTATGTCCAGAGATTGCAATAAACTTAATTTGGTCAGGACGCTTGCTGGGTGAGTTTCAAATTGGAGTAGGGTTTCCTAGGTTCAGAACTCACACGTTCTGTGAATTGTAGAGCAAGTGACCTAAGCAATTAAAAGGAAAAAAATGATGTCTGACCTGTGGTGGAGTAGTGGACAAAGCCTCAACCTGGAATGCTGAGGTCGCCAGTTTGAAACCCTGAGCTTGCCTGGTCGAGGCACATATGGGAGTTGATGCTTCCTACTCCTCCCCACTTCTCTCTCTCTCTCTCCTCACTAAAATAAATAAAAAATTTTAAAAAGAATATATAAGCATTAAAAGGAAAACACTAATGTATACCATACAGAGGAAATGTATGGATATCTTCCAGGTGAAATGGCCTTAGTTATTGATAATGTCCTAATATTGTTAAGACTTAAAATTAGAAATAAGTAAAGAGTTCTAGGATGTGAGTATGAAACTCAAATACATGCCAGTGTTTAATCCATCTTCCAAGTCAAAAAGCTGTGATCTCACCCTCCAATTTGTGGCAATAATGTCTTCCCTTTATCTCTGCACATTTTGAACTTCTGATCTGGAAATAGACCGATTCACCTTCCAGTTGTCCTCCACCGGGAGAATCGGTTCTGAATTTCCTCATCTGCTTCCCACCTCAGACTTACTGTGGGGCTCTTCAGATGACATATAGGAAGTCTTAGCATCTATAGCTTTGTACAGTCAGCATTTAACAAAAGATATTTAGGGTTATTGCCAGTCCTCTTCAATCTATCAAAAATTCCTCAAAACTTTTATGGAAAAGATGGTAGACACCAGCCTTGGTTCCTTCATTGATTCCTCTCTCTCCTCATAGACTGAGTTTAGGGAAGAGTACCATGGAATCAGTCCTAGAAAAGAGAAATCATTGGCGCAATGCCCTCCTTTCTTGTATTCTCTCTTGTAACAAGTTACTGTTCAGATTAGTGTTTATATTCACATTTTTTCACTGTAATAGAAATTCTCTTTGTCTCACTAGAAACCAGGAAGTGCTTAATGAGTGTCTTTGTTCTCTCTGTCATCTGCTTATTTAGTGCTGTGTGAATCCTTCCTCACCTGGGAGCCCCGATTTTCATTCTACGGTCTCCATGTCAATTTATGACAAGGTGTGTGAGCTGGTTTTCATCACTGTCATCCATGAAGGCTTTATCCCGGCATCTTCAGGATTTTCCTTAATCATCTAGAAACTTTCATTAACCTGCTAAGAATCAAATATTTTCTTCAAATTTCCAACTCATTTTGCCAGACCCAGGAGAACTTTGCCATGAGTAAGACGTTCCGCTGCCTGTCAGTAAATGATTAGTCTTGCACTCCTGTGATTGTCTCTGTATATGAGCGACAAGGGGCTGACACAGTCATTGTGGGGCTCCCGTGGCCCTGCTCCCAAATATTCCCATTGTGCCTCAGAGTCTTCCCTGAGTTTCAGATTCTTCTTTTCCTGCAGTAATTCTCTGTCCCTGTGAGTGTTTGTTGCCCTTTAAATTGCCTATTTCTTACTGACAGTATAAAAAACTTTGAGACTTGCCCCACACATTGTACTCTCTGAGGATTCTGTCTCTCAATGGGGAGTGAGAGTTAGATGCCGCTGAAACTGAGACCAGTCACCATGTGTCAGGACCTGTCTCCACACCCCAGCTTCTCTCCATCACCCATCTCTGCCAGTCAGCGTCTCATGCTTTCAGAATACCTTCTTCAACCACCACAGTTATCTGCTGAAAACATGTTCAGTGAGAGGCCACAAAATGTGAGCACTAGTGGTCCTTAGTGATCTATACTGGGCGAATTGGAGCAAAGTTGGCACGGTTGCTGAGGATGACTCCAAGGACTCAGTCTCAGTCACTAGAATGGTTCTGGCTGCAGCAGAGCAATTCCCCAGATGGGCAGAGCATTGCTCCCTGGTGGGTATGCCAGGTGGATCCTGATCAGGTGCATGAGGGATTCTGACTGACTGCCTCCCCACTTCTAACTTCGGGGGAAAAAAAAGCAGTGTCAGTGCCCTGGCTGGTGGTCCAGTAGATTAAGCATCATCCTAGTTCACTGTGGTCAAAGATACGATCCCTGGTCAGGGCAGGTTGGAGAAGCAGTCAATATGTGCACAAGTAAATGGAACATCCAAATTTAACAATCAGTTGATGCTTCTTTCTCTCTCTCTCTCAAGCCATCTCTCTCTTTAAAATCAATCAAAACAAACAAACAACAAAAACACTGAGTGTCAAAGTCACACTTTGGTGGAGGATCAGAACTACATAAAGTAGGAGTAGTTATGTATGAGGAATGACACAGTCATCAAGAGCATAAGGTTAATGACTAAAAATGTTCTATGTATCTGATGCTCTTTGTCTTACTCTGCCTCCATGTCAGAAGAATAGCTTAGCTTCAGGCTTATTTCTCCTGAATAATGTACTTGGCCTGGTTTGCTGACAAGTGGCAAAAGCCTATGTAGAAAGCAAACCAGTCATGCTGTGACCTGTCATTTTAAATGCTGCCATATAAGAAAAAGACAAAATATCTCAAACAAAATATGTACTAGGAAATCCAATACAACAACACATTAAAAAAATAATATATCAAGATCAAGTGAGATTCATTCCAGAAGCACAAAGATGGTTCAATATATATAAATAGATCAATGTAATACATCACATCAACAAAACAAAGAACAAAAATCATGTGATCCTATTAATAGAAGCTGAAAAGTATTTGATAAGATACAATATCCCTTTATGTTTAAAACACTCAATAAAATCGGAATAGAAGAAAAGTACTTCAACATAGTAAAGGTCATATATGACAAACCATTAGCTAATATCATACTAAATAGTGAAAATATGAAGATTTTTCCTTAAAATCAGGAGCAAGACATGGTTTCCTACTCTCTCCATTCTTATTCAACATAGTTCTGGAAGTTTTAGCCAGAGTAATCAGGCTAGAAAAAGAAATAAACAGCATCCGGGAAGAAGAAGTAAAAGCATCACTTTTTGCAGATGACACGATCCTGTATATAGAAACCCCAAAGACTCCAACAATAAACTATTAGAAACAATAAACCAACACAGTAAAGTCCCAAGATGCAAAATCAATATATAAAAGTCTATTGCTTTCTTATATACCAATGATTTAACTTCAAAAAATGAATTTAAAGAAACAATTTTTTTATGATTATAATAAAAAAATAAAATACCTAGGAGTGAAGTTATAAAAGGATGTGAAGGACCTATATACTGAAAACCACAAAGCATTATTAAAAGAAATTGAAAGAGAAACAATGAAATGGATAAATATTCCAATGTTCATAGATTAAAAGAATCAACATAGTTAAAATGGCCATATTACCCAAAGCAATATACAAATTTAATGCAAACTCCATCAAAATCCCAATGTCATTTGTTAAAGAAAAAGAACAAAATATTACAGGTTTGTATAGAACCATAAAAATCCCCGAATAGCCTGACCTGTGGTGGCACAGTGGATAAAGCATTGACCTGGAATGCTGAGGTCACCGGTTTGGAACCCTGTGCTTGCCTGGTCAAGGCACATAATGGGGTTGATGCTTCCAGCTCCTCCCCCTGTTCTCTCTCTCTCCCTCTCCTCTCTCTCTAATAAAAATGAATAAACAAAATTCAAAATTAAAAAAATCCCCAAATAACCAAAGCAATATTGAAGAAAAAGAATAAAGCTGAGGTATCACTCTACCTGACTTCAAATTATACTAAAGAGCCACAATAATGAAAACAGCATGGTATTGGCAGAAACACAGATATATAGGCCAATGGGACAGAATAGAAAACCCAGGGGAAAAAAATCACATATATAAAAATAAAATCACTTTCAACGAAAGAGCCAAATATACACAATGAAGAAAAGAAAGCCTCTTCAATAAATGGTGCTTGGAAAATCATAATGCCACATGCAAAAGAATGAAACTTGACTACAGTTTATTCCCATGCACAAAAATTAATTCAAAATAAATGAAAGACCTAAATATAAGATCTGAACCAATAAATTACATAAAAGAAAACACAGGTAGAAATTCATGGAACTTGGCAGTAGAGAACAATTTATGAATTTGACCCCAAAAGCAAAGGAAGTAAAGGCAAAAATACATGGATGGGACTACATCAAACTACAAAGCTTCTGCACAGCAAAAGAAACTGACAACAAAACAAATAGGCAGCCAACTAAATGGGGGATGATATCCGCAAACAACAGCTCTGAGAAGGGACTAATATCCAAAATATATAAAGATCTCCCAAAGCTCAGCAACAAACAATCCAATTAAAAAATGGGGAAAGGGTCTGAACAGATACTTCCTCCAAGACGACATACAAATGGCCAACAGATATAGGAAAAGATGCTCATCTTCACTTCTTATTTGAGAGATGCAAATCAAAACTACAGTGAGATACCACCTCATACCTGTTAGCTTGGCTTTTATCAACAAAACAGGTAATAACAAGTGTTGGAGAGGCTGTGGAGAAAAAGAAACCCTCATTCGCAGCTGGTGGGAATGCAAATTAGTACAACCATTATGGATGAAAGTATGGTGGTCACTCAAAAATAAAGAATAGATGTGCCATATGACCCAGCATATGGGTATCTACCCCAAACACATGAAAATATTGGTAAGTAAAGACATGCACCCCCACATTCATCGCAACATTATTCACAGTGGCCAAGACATGGAAACGACAAAAGCGTTCTTTGATAGAAGACTGATTTAAGAAGATATGTACATATATACAATGGGGCACTACTAAGCCAAAAGAAACAATGACATAGTGACATTTACAACAACATGGATAGACCTTGGGAACATTATACTGAGTGAAATAAGTAAATCACAAAAGCTAAAAACTGTACGGTTTCAGATATGGTGGGATATAAAACTGAGACTCGTGGACATAGATAAATGTGAAGTGGCTACCAAAGGGAGGCCTACATACGAGACAGGGTAGGGGAAATTGTGTAAACAGGGACAAATATATGTTTACTAAAAATGATTTTGCTTTGTCTGATAGCTATACAATATAATCAACAGTTCAAATGCTATAGAAATGGTCACCTGGAACCTAAATTCTCTTACTAATAAATGTCACCCTGTTAAATTTAATTTTCTAAAAGAAAAACAAACAAGCTAATGGTCACAGGGCATAACCTAGCATTCCCATGGGAATGTTTAAAGCATTTCAAACAATAACAATCAATGCAGAGGACCACTGAGATGATGGGAGATGTCTGAGGTGTCACAGCTTAGGAAACTACAGCCAGGGGAGAATCAGAGACAGAGTCTCAGCTGCTCCTGGTTCAGGGTGACAGCATGAACTCCCTCTGAAACCTACCTCTCAATTCGAAACATTTTCAGCAAATGAGGCATGAAATGTTAAGAACACTCAAAACCAAGCAGTGAAAACATCAGTCAATCAGAAACAGAGCAGAGCAGTCATTTTCAAAATAAAATAAAAAAGAAAAGCAGTCCTGTAGTCTAGGTTCTGAGGACAGATCTGGGTCACCCATGCAGGGTGGGTCATAGCGCTAAGGCGGGGAGGCCAACTGAAGATGCAAAGCTCTGAGAAGCAGGGGCTGAGCCAGAGTGACTTGGAGACGGCTCCTCTTACTCCCCTGAAGTCACAGAGAGAAGCTGACTGCCTGTGGCCGGAAAGGAGGCACCACTATCCAATTGAGAATGAAATACACGCAGTCCCCGCCCTCCTGGAACGGCCTGACCCCCATGGCTAGGCTTCAGTGTTATCTCCAGCTGGCCTGATGGGCACAGGTAAGAGGGATCTGCTGTGGCACATAAATAATCTCATAAAACATCAGACAAGATGACTATGAGATAATTAAACTGGATTATAGTACAATCCATAAACATGTGTCTCCTTCAGCTAAAATAAGTGACTGCTGCTTCTTTATTAAGTTTTACAGTCAAGCTTATTTCCACTCTGTAAAGGTGAGATTTATGGATTCATTCAATGATAGAGTTCCCAGACCTCTGACAGCATGCAACCTAGAGCTTTTTTAAATTGTCCCCAAGTCCTGTAGTATGTTCTTCCTAACACACTCTGATTGAGCCACCATGGTTCCCCGTTGTCAATGTAGTTCCTAGCCACAATAATTAACCCAGGCTTTTTAACCACAGGAATGGACCTGGTGGCCTTTGTTTGAAGATATTCACATTTTTAGGATTAGACCCCAGTTTAATCCATGCATGTGTCCCCTGAAGTTCTGAGATGCAGCAAGCTTAATTACATATGCAGGGCCTCTTTCAATGTTTGCATCCAGTAAGGACAAGGACACAGGATGCCTCCAAGGATTTTGGCCTGAGCCGTGGGGAGGATAGAACTGCCTTTACTCTAGTCAGGTGGAGGGACCAGCTCACTGGGGCAAGATAAATATCTCCAGTTGGCTATTTTATTAGCTTCTCTAACTAGAAAGAAAACTATAATAACACAAGACAGAGGGAGAGAGAGAGAAAGAGAGAGAGAGAGAGACCCTACCATAGTCTAGTATGGTTTAGTCAAGATTGAATTAATTTTAGTCTCGTATGAAAAATCTAAAAAGAGTGCTCCAGGTTGGCTGGCAACTCTATTCCACAGAGTCATTCAGAAACCTAGTTTTTTCTCTCTGGTTTCTCCTCCCACCCTAGGGCTTTGTCTTTATGTGTGTGGCCAAGGAAAGATTCCAAGATATAAAAGATCAGAGAATGTGGTGGAAAAATGGTCGATCTTATGGTCACTGTCCTCCTTGGCCCTGGTTCTGGTAGGGTATCCCTTATCCAGTATCCCCCATAAACACACACCCTCAGCTTGTGAAGGTTCAGAGAAATCACTTTGAAGATTCATGAATCACATGCTTTTGTTATAGACCAGACCTAAATTTCTCTTGGCAGTGAAAATCCCTCAGAAACTTAAGACTTCTGATGTATTTGCCTCTTTAAGACTTATGTACTCATTTTAGAGAGAAAAGAAATCCAGAAAGAGAAGAGGGGAGGAGCAGAAAGCATCAACTCCCATATGTGCCTTGACCAGGTCTGCCCAGGTGTAAAGCCAGTAGCCACAGCCACAATTACAGCTGCCTGGCCAATGCTGGTTTGCATTTGATTTGGACAGATGGTAATGAAACAATGGAGCCAAGAACTGGTGGGCCATTAGTTTTAATTCTAGCTTGCACCTGGCAAGCAAGAAATACACATAGTGGGAAAACACTTCCCTTTCCATTCAGGGCTCCAAAAGTCACTGACTTATCCAAGTTTCCTAGAATCAAAGGTTTCTAGCTCACCAGCCTTATTCACCTCTGTTCCCCATCTCCTCTCTGCACAAACTGGCTTCTCCTTCAGCACTCTGCCATCTTGGCTGCTTCTCCTCTCCCCCATGTGGCCTTTCTCTGCTCTCCTCTCTAATGCTAATCTCAGGAACTGAGAGAGAGTAAGCTCTCGGTCTGCCCCATTTTATAGGGTAGAAATCAAAATCTTTAATCCAATATACTAACAAGGAAGTCTCTGATACAAAGTCACTTATCTGAGGCATAATGGAATTCATCATGAGCATGCACCACCCCACATCATGCAATAGTCAAGGAAGTGGGGAAAAGCTTAGTCTTAAAACTAAGTCTTAGGCTATAAGGATCCTGCCTGCTTACAGCCTGTCCCCCAAACCCAATGCAAACTAAAAGCAAGCAAACATAAACATCATATTTGCAAAATTATTTGGCCCAGATTCCACCTTTTTGGCTCGCTTACAATCTAAAGCACAGTTATTCCAACACAAGAAAATTAAGCACACTGCACAAATTACAACAACATAACAAATCATACAATTTCACCAATTACAAAGATACACTTCACCAGTCTCTGAGCACATTTGCCAAAAGCACAAAATGTCCTTGGCCTTCTTTCTAGCCATGGGAAAAGCTTCCCAGGGCAGGAGAGTGCCTCCAGCAAAGCTGTCCCCACCCCCATCAGGGTATTTCACATTGTCCAAAATCTGTAAATCCATCCAACAAAGGAGCCAGTGCTCACTCCAATCATAGTCCAGGAAGCACATGGGGTCTCAGCCACCCCCCTCATCCTTGCCGTCCTGGCAGGTCTTACACTATCCCAAAGAGGAGCATGTGGCAATGGCAGTTAGCATTTCCATCTCTGCTCTGGAGAGCATGATGGCATCCACCCCACTGTCCCAAAATCATAGACCTACCAGGGGCATAGTAGCTACTCTTTGCTGCTGGGGTCTCATCTTCTGGAGACTGTGGATTGCAACTCCAGCTCGATTCTCCTCATCCTTTAAAGAGGAACTGAAAACACCAGTTTCCCTCACCGAGATTGAGCCCTGGGCCACAGCTGCCTTCTGCTCTGCAGGCCTTGCAACCCCGGCCCTAGCCTCAGCCCCGACCTCCCAATGTTGCTGGCTCTCCACAACATCCAGGGCAATCTGCAACTCACAAACCTGTGATTCTTTCTCCAGTGATTGCTCCATTTCCAAGCGAATCTCATGAACCTGGTCAGCCTCCTCTGGTGCTTGCTCCAGCTCCAGGGTTGGCATCTCTTTCTTCCACGTTTGCTCCAGCTCCTTCCACTGCTCGGTTTGCAGGTCCCAGACAGCCTCTTCCACAGAGCTCTCGGTTTCCTCACACATGGCTGTAAAAGTCAGTCAGCCTATGGCCCCCAAAGGACAGCCATGGGGAACCATAACAGCAGCCAGTCCTCTACCACTCAAAGGTGATGCTGGCTCCATACTGATCTGTATTGAATCCTGCCACAGACTACACCAAATGTGTGGGCAATAGCCACCATCATGGCCATTCACATGCAGGTTCCCATTTGATTTGGATAGACGGTAATGAAACAACAGAGCCAAGAACTGGTGAGCCATTAGTTTAATCCTAGCTTGCACCCAGCAGGCAAGAAATACACACAGTGGGGGCCGGAAGCGGCCGAGCTACGGGGAGATGTCGCGTCGCCGGGTCTGGAGCAGCTGTCGCGGGCCGCCAGAGGGACCGTCGGACCCGCCCGCCCCGCCATGGCCGAGAGCGACTGGGATACGGTGATGGTGCTGCATAAGAAGGGCCCCATGGCCACGCAGGCCAAGTCCAAGCAGGCCATTTTGGCGGTTCAGAGACGAGGGGAAGATGTGGAGACTTCCAAAAAATGTAGGGGCTGCTGGCCAGAACAAACAGCATTCAATCACCAAGAACATGGCCAAGCTGGACCGGGAGACCGAGGAGCTGCACCATGACTGGGTGACCCTGGAGGTGGGCAAGGTGATCCAGCAGGGCCGGCAAAGCAAGGGACTGACGCAGAAGGACCTGGCGACCAAAATTAATGAAAAGTCACAGGTCATTGCTGACTATGAGAGCGGACGGGCCATTCCTAATAACCAGGTTCTGGGCAAAATTGAGAGAGCCATTGGCCTCAAGCTTCGGGGGAAGGGCATTGGGAAGCCAATTGAGAAGGGGCCAAGGGCAAAATGAACTCAAAGCCTCTAAATCAGTGCGTTCGGGCTGATCTCGTCTGGCTGGTCCCCCTTGACCACCAGCGCCAGCGTGGGTCTCTTCACCTGGCTGAGCTGAACACGGGGTGTCAGCTGTGTCTGGGAACCCCCCCCCACACCTGAACCTGCTGTCAGAAATAACCTTGCAAAGTGTTTGCTTCTCCTGATTATTTTTCCTGCCTACCCCCATCTTTAAACTGAGGTGCAAAATGCCATTGTCCTCTCCCAAGTTGTTAGCCCAGCTGTGGGTGTGGCTCCTGGGGGCACTGAGTGGGAACGCCTCATGGGTGGGTGTGGGGTGGGTGGCCCAGTACAGTCCGGCAGAGGGAAGACTCCGCCTCCAGTCTGGCTTTTAGAGACGCTAATAAATGTTTGCTGCCCTTACAAAAAAAAGAAATACACACAGTGGGAAAACACTTCCCTTTCCATTCAGGGCTCCCAAAGCCACTGACTTATCCGAGTTTCCTAGCATCAAAGGTTTCTAATCTCACCAACGTTATTCACCTATGTTCCCCATCTCATTCTCTCTGCACAAACTCTGCACAAACTGGCTTCTTCCTCAGCACTCTGCCATCTTGGCTGCTTCTCCTCTCCTCCACGTGGCCTTTCTCTGCTCTCCCTCCATGGGCTCTCCATAGAACGTAATCACTCTTCCCCGGAACAACATGATCTCTTCTTTTAAAACCTTTTGGCGCAAAAACCTTCCCACAACAAACATTAATATAATCATGCCCAACTAATATTTTCACCTGGGTGATGGGCTTTCACATGGGCAGCATCATCTTTAACAAAGTGAGCATAGTATATTTTATCTGTCCAACAGGGCCATAGGAAACAATAGTTTAAGGAGGATGGGCACTTAATCCCTTCTTCCACAGCATCATGCTACCTTTCATGGCAACAGCGTTATCTCCTAGGAAACTAGACTTCATTTCCCAGCCACTACTTACAGCCACTTCATTGTAGGGTAAAGGAATGGTGACCCTCACTCAGCTTGGAGTGTGGCTTCAGCAGAGGGGCTTCCCTTAGCAAAATCGTGCTACCTTCTTTCTCTACTTGCAGCCTGACTGGCTGTACCCAAGTACCACCTTCTCATAAGTTTGCTGAAAGCTGCAAGCAGTCCCGGACACAATACCAATATTCCAACATCCTGAACCTTTATTCTGCTTCTCCTAGCTCTGTAGCTTGTGTCCACATGTGGACTTTCTCCAGGCACTGCAGACAAGCACTTGACCAAATGTTTTCCCAGCATGCACTGAGATTTACCGGCACTCCAGGCTGTGATAGCTGAATCCGTGATGCCGAACACCGCCTTCCCCTAGTACATCGGCCACGTATTTTATGTTTCTTCAGTGGCCTCAGCTAGTAAGTCCCCACCATTTCCCTTACTCATTTATACAAGGCTTGGAAAATAAACACCGTATTATAATCTAGATCATGAAGATCTAGATCCATTAATGGGCCTCTCAAAATGTGTAGCAATCCAAGCCTTAAAAAGATCACAGCCTGGAGATGTTTGCTGCTACTTTATCTAAATATATTAGGACTATAAAGCTCAATGCAAGTTGGGGCTGAATGACCCTTCATATTCTGTACAGACGTCCTTCTGGTCTAATTGGCTTTGAGTGTGCTCATTGACACTGACACATCAGGACTTTAAAAATATTGTTTTCTCCTGGGTATGTAACACTTGCTCTTAGAGCCATATACAGTAATTGCTTTTCCTTGGAAAGAACACCCTCCCCAGTACCTGATGCCCCCAATATAAATGGATACATTTTCTAAAAAGTGGAGAGCATGAGGAATCTCTGGCCATCTTCATGTCACCTGATTTTGCTATATCAATGTCACTGATAGACTGAGTTCCTAACAAAGTTCATTATCAGCATCACAAAGGTGAATTTTCTCGAAGAAGTTAAAGGAAATGCGCTGGATCTATAGTAGCAAGGTTACAGCTCAAACACCAATTGTTGAAGGATAGATATGTGTAGTGTGATGCCACTCATATGAATTGTGTATAGCACCCAGAACAATGCGACATGTTATCTCTGGACCCCTGTCTGTGTGATGATGCTGTGCTTCTCCAGAGGAGCACACAGTCACCTGCGGGTCTGGGGGACCTGCGGGCTCTGATGCAGCAAGTCTGGGTGGGACCTGCGATTCTCCTCTCTAATAAGCTCCTGGCTATGCCAAGGCTGTGCTACCCTGGGAGGGGGTGACACAGGGAAAGGGACACTGTCCTTCTCACCTTCTTCAGTGCATCAATGTCTTGAATTTTGCTTCACCTGCATGCTGGAACCTGTCGGTTGTACTCTCGACTCCTATTAAGGTGTTCTCACCCATGAGTAGTTGCTAAAATAGGTGTTTCTTTGGGGACGTGCTGTTGTTACCTCCTCTTCCACTGCCTTGCTCAGTGATCATTTCATCTAACAGACACACAGTGAGAATGACACTGAATTTTACAATCTATATTTTAATTTTTTAGAATGCCCATTAAAATTGGAAATAAATGAAAGTTATGGTGGAATCAGCCCAAGCTATTGCTTCTAGATCTTTTTGCTCAGAGACTGGAGGGTCAAGCTCACAGCCATGTCCTGTTGGGGATTTCCCACCATGGCATTTATAAGTTACATTGTCTTTTTATTGGTACCCTATCACCTTCCTATCACCTCACTGTCCATCAACATATTCTTGGGGTGGTAACACAAACTGAGTTGGTAAAGAAAGGGAAATAAGCCTGTTTCAAAGCACAGCCACAGAATAATATCCCCAATATAGCTAGTGTGAATTAGGATTAGTCACTAGTGTACACATGTCACACTTCCTCCCAATAAGAGAACTCTGCTGTGAATCAGAAACACAGTGAGGAAGCTCTGCTCCTGGCATCCAGCTGGACAGGAGAAATGGGTCCTGTGTTAGTTTCCAGTTTGTGCTGGAATAAACAAGCAACTTGGTGGGTTAAACCACACAGGTTTATTACACTGCAATTTGAACGCCCAAAGTATTTCTTTTTTAGAATTTTAACATTCTCTTATTGGTAGTCCTCTTGTGTATTCTAGTTTTGGTTGTTAATTCCCATATACTTTCACAAGTCTTTTTGTGTGTTTGTTCGTTTTACAGTGTAAAATTTTAATATTTAGAGTTATACTGATGGATTCAATTTAGAATCTCAGTAGTCCACAATTTCGTTGGCAACATCCAAAGCATCATAGTCAGGAGCCAGTCAAACATATGCCTTCTTCTCTCCAACAGTTTTGATCACGGTGTTGACCTTGACCATGTCAATGTCACAGACCTTCTTCACAGCCTGTCTGATCTAGTGCTTGTTGGCCCTGACATCGCAATGAACACAGTGCATCTCTGTCTCTGTCTTCTTCAAGGCTCACTCGGTGGTCGTCAGGGGGAGCTTGAGGATGGCATAGGGGTCAAGCTTGTTTCCCCTGGGGCGCTCTTTCCAGGATATTTAGGCTGTCTTTGGAGCTGCAATGTCTTTAGCCATAGATTTTGTGTGACATGTGGATCTTCTTTTTTTGTGAGTGGTTGAGGACACCTTTCAGCACTGCTTTCTTTGCAGGGGCTTCCTTCACTTGGCTGCCATCTTCATGAAAAGGCTGGGTTTTGTTTGTTTGTTAGGTTGGTTGGATTTTTAAAAGTTGATTTAAATAAGAGAAGAAGAGAGAGAGAGAAAAGTGATTTGTTTTCCATTATGAAAGCATTTATTGCTTGATTTTTCTATGTGCCCTGACCTAGAATCAAACCTGCAACCTTGGCCTATCAGGTCAATGCTCTAACCAACTGAGCTAACTGACTAGGCATGTTCATTTTCTTAACCATTACTTATGATAATAAGTTTTGCCTGCTATTGAGAAATGTTATTGATTTTTGTAAATTGATGTTTCTAGCAAGCTTAAGGAAAATTTTTTATATTGTAGTTATAGTAGAATTAGTTCCATTAATCTGTGGATTTGTAGGTTTTAGAGGTATGTGGTCATATTATTACAAGTAATGTCAAAGTATTTCTTTTAATACTTATGTTTCTTTCTTTCTCTCTCTCTCTCTCTTTCTGTCTTTTTCTTTTCTCCTTGTAATTTTAGCCAAAATCTCCTGTGATACTTAAATATTGAAGCCATGTTCTCTGCCCATAGGCCAAATCCATCCAGCCCCTGCCTGTTTCTGTATTGCTCAGGAGTGAAGACATTAGCAATCAATGCAATCTTAGGATCACCATTTTCAATCCCAATGAAGCAAATTTCCAAAAATTTTATTATAAGAAAGAATCTTTTTTCTCTTATTTATTGAACTGTATTATATATATATATAATACTAAATATTCAGGTTTTTTATTTATTTATTTTTTTACAGGGACATAGAGAGAGTCAGAGAGGGGGATAAACAGCGACAGATAGACAGAAACGAAGATGACAAGCATCAATCGTCAGTTTTTCATTGCGACTCCTTAGTTGTTCATTGATTGCTTTCTCATATGTGCCTTGACCGTGGGCCTTCAGCAGACCGAGCAACCCCTGGCTGGAGCCAGTGACCTTGGGTCCAAACTGGAAAGCTTTTGCTCAAGCCAGATGGGCCAGCGCTCAAGCTGGAGACCTCGGGGTCTCGAACCTGGGTTCTCCGCATCCCAGTCCGACGCTCTATCCACTGCGCCACCACCTGGTCAGGCCTAAATATTCAGTTTTGAATTTCTTTACAAAATAAGGAAATGGGTTTTCTCTATTATTCTATTAGACCCTATGTAGTATCTTTGATGTTGCGTTCTGGCCTGGAAGTCCTAAACTGTTTCCCATCCGGCCCCTTGGAGAAGTTTGCTGCCCTTTCTCTGTGCACGGCCTTCCCCCTGACTGCTGTTTACTATCGTCATTTGTGCTTCATTTCCCCAAAGACACAAGTTTGTCCAATTGAACCCCTCACAGTGCCCTCAGTAAAGTGGACATTAAATTACCTAGTTGTGGGATTAAGGAGAAATGTTTAAGTTGTCCTCTCACTGCTCCCCTTGGTGACCCAAAGCTGAATGGTGGGAATGTAGGTAAATGTCAAGTAAACTTCCAGAGTAAATGTCAAACCAGGACACTCTGAGGTCATCTGGGTTTCAAAGCACAATGAAGACTCCAGATGTCCCAACCCAGCTCAGGGGACTGTGGCACCTGAGTCTCTGGCCCCAGGACAGACTTTAGTTGAGACTGTCTGTTCCTGGAAGCAGACTGATCAAAATTCCAGCGGTTGTTCTTTAGTGTTAGCTTTTCAGATTCACTGTTCTGTTGCTGAAAGAACCTTCATGGTGCCTCTGTTTGGTTACTAGATAATAAATAGACCACAGCTGGCTGACCCCTCGGTGAAGAATGACAGAGGACTGGGTGCCAGCTTGCTGAGGAGAGCCTGGCCCGGAAGGGAGACCTGGTCAGCAGCACTGACAGCGATGACCCAGCCCCGCGAGTCCCACACCCGCCCTCACTTCCCTTGTTCCTGTTACACTGAATCTTTATGCACATGGCTTCCCTCGGACACCCTGAGCACTCCTATGTCTGGACCCTTTGTGTGAAATACTCGACCCCAGATACCTGCATGGCCCAGCCTCTCACATTCTGGTCCCCGTGTGTCACCTCACACAGAGGACTCCTCTGTGTCCCAAGCGTTAAATAGGGCTCTTCCCCACCTTCCTCGACTGCCTTCCAATATTTATTACTTTACTGCCCGCACCCACTTGCGAGAAAGTAAGTGCTATGAAGTCACAGAGATGATCTGGTCACCGTCATAGCCAAGACCTGAAACAGGGTTCCCCCCACACGGCTCTCCACCTTGTTGGCCTAACCAGTGACCTTCCCAGACCTGCACTGGAAAGCCTCGTTACTCACTTTGACCAGTGACAAGTAATTGGAAGGTCCCCGAGTCACGTGTATCAGGATTTTTCAAAGCTCCCCAGGTGATTCCAAAGTGCAGCCAAAGTTGAAAAACATTAATGTAACGGGGGAAGGAGTTGGTTTCGCCACATGTCTGTAAAGTAGAGTCTCTAGCACTGGAGCCACAGATGGGGATGCTTGGAGCTACTCCGGACAAGGCTCTGCATGGTAGAGGGTAGCTGGGAAGGTTGCCCCTCTGCCTGGGCGTTTAGAGGCACTCCAGAGAATGAGTTTGGCTAAATATAGGCCATACTTTACTACCATATTTCCCACTTAAGTAATTATATAAGATT
This sequence comes from Rhynchonycteris naso, assembly GCA_037038555.1. NCBI lineage: Eukaryota > Metazoa > Chordata > Mammalia > Chiroptera > Emballonuridae > Rhynchonycteris > Rhynchonycteris naso. Next base: position 20,764,917 of record CM072996.1, read on the forward strand.
CCTGTTTGTCCTGTTAATGCTTAAACAATCTCAACCTTCTTCAAATTTTTCTTGTCTAATTGCATTGTCCCACTCATTTTATTTTTACCACTTTTTCATCTCTTTGCCTTTCATTAAGTCACTTTAAAGACATAAAACTGTGCTTTTTTACCTCCTTAAATTTCCCATGTTTATTGTACTTTATTCGTTCCTTAGACTGACTGATCTCATCACATTTTCTTCCTCTTTTCCCTTCTTGTTAAATTAGAAGTTCAACAGTCTTGAGTTCTAGCTGTTATTTCCTGTTCTCAAACAAAATCTGTTTCTCCCCTACTGCACTTGCTGTCATATAACTGGGACAGTCTAAGAAGAGGTACAAATAACTGTTTTAAAAAGATATTTATAGTTTCACCTTTACATACACTGAACTATATTAAAGTGGACTTCCAAGGAAAGCAATAATCCTATTATTTTTTATGTAACTCCAGTATATCACATCCAGTAGGAAGTCATATTGAACACCAAGAACATAATGTTAAAATCTATAGAATAAATGCATAGACTTAGAGAAACTTGTTGTGATCAGGAAGGACAGGGACAAACAGAACAAAGCACAAACTTACTGATTGAGTTCTTTATCCATATGATTCTCAGATAATTCCTGCATTAGAAATATTATCTCCATCTTCAAAATACTTCAACCTTCTCAGGCTACTCTCTAGATCTATCTAACATTAGTTTTAAGCTTAAGACTCTAACAATGTCCTTAGTGCTTCAAGGCACAGCTTACAAATACATCTGTAGCTAAAGTATAGTATTTGGAGAATGTATTAAGAAAATAGTACAATTAACTATGTGGTCTGTAAAGCTACTTATATTTAAGAAATGATTGCTAGAACTCCCAGTAAACACGGTCTATTAGGCATATGATTACTGGTGCTCCCTCCTGAAACCCCACTAAAGTGAATTTAAGAGGTTTGTCGGGGGGTAAAAAAGAGGGAGGTAGCAGCAGAATTTATTGAAGACAAAAAAAATAAAAAATGAAAGAGGCCCTAGCCAGGAAGCTCAGTTGGTTAGCGCATCATTCTGATATGCCAAGGTTGTGGGTTTGATCACCAGTCAGGACACATACAAGAGTCAACTATGAATGTATAAATAAATAGAACAACAAATTGATGTTTCTCTTTCTCTCCCTCTCTCCTTCCTTTCCTCTCTAAATCAAGGAAGGAAGGAAGGAAGGAAGGAAGGAAGGAAGGAAGGAAGGAAGGAAGGAAGGAAGGAAGGAAGGAAGGAAGGAGGTAATAGCTTAAGAGGACAAACACAAATTTGGGAGATGGCAGGGAGCTCTACAAGAGCTGAGTTAGCAAACCAGGGAAAGCTGGAGGAGCAGCACCTGCTGCAGGAGGGAAAGGCGAGCAGAGCTCAGACCCCCAGTGCAGCGCGCGTGCGCGGGGATGAGAGGGAGGCAAAAGAAACAGCTGGAATGATGGGACAGAAGGGCTGTTTCACATACTTCTGCAGAAAGCTTAGAGACAGTCCGGATTGGTCCCAGGGTGGGAAGGGTAGAGGCAGTGAAAAGTAGTAAATTTCAAGATATATTTTGAGAGAGAAATATGATTTCTTGATGGAAGGAATATGTAGTATGAGAGAAGAAAGGGAAAGAAGGACATCTTAGGGTTCTGGCCCAATTGCTTCTTGGCCTTTTGGTTAAGATCAAGTAAGGTTTCTGACCCAAGCAACAAGGAAAGCAGAGTTGGCATTAACTGAAAGGAAAACTACGGGACTTACAGGTTTAGGGGTAAAGAGCAGGAGCTCAGACTTGGACATGTTAAGTCTGAAAAGCCTATTAGACATCCAAGTGGCAACGGTGAGCCATTATCTCTGACACCCTGGTCAGGAAACAAATAGGCCCTCTACCCTAGAGAGGGACATTATCTCTATGCTTCCATGCTGTTGGCCAAGCAAACATTTGTGAAAATATAGTCCAGAACATAAGCTGTCACAAGATGTGGAGAAATGCTGTTAAAGACTGCCTCCCACAAGACAATACCCATCCTTCAGTTCTAGATATTCTTTGTTTCTAAAAATATTTCCTGTGAATGCGCCATTTAGTCAGCCACTATGATTAACATTGCTAAGAGCTAAGACCAGATCTACTTACTCAATTTGTACTCTAAGAAGCAGAGTTGGACCAACTTGCAGTATTGACCTTAGCTCTGCCTTCCTCCCCAGAGTTCCAGCTGAACAAATCCTAGAAATCTGAAGTGTCTACACCTTGGAAAGCCAAGTGGATTTCTCCTTAAGTTTCCATATTAACTCAAAGCATTAATCCAGCTGGAGCAGGATATATTTGCAATTGCACACAGCCTTAAATTGGCCCACCAGGGTAAGCCAAGGGTAATTCTTTCACTCATAACTAAAGACAAAGGTGGTGTTTCTGTAAGCACTTCTAGGTCTCTTATGACTACCTCTTAAGGCGTAAGCCATGTTGTAGGCAAGAGGTAAGCCAAAATGTAGCTTCTCCATAAGCACTACAAACCCAAAGGAGAACAATGTCTTTGAAAGAGGTTACAGTTTCTGGGGACCCCTAAAGTGGGATCTACATCACTCAGAAAGCACAGGTTGACAGTGGTTCCAGCATGGCCTCCCAGCTGCTGGTAAGCCTTTGAGTTCCCAGCCTGTCCATTTGGAAGGTCTGCCTGAGGACAGTCAGTCCAGTTTGTCCCCAACGCCAGCTGAGTCACAGCTATCTGTCTCACAGAATAGGTCACAGACTTCTGTTTAAGGATGTCTGAGTCAATAGTCAGTTTAACCCTTTGCATGAGTTTGGGAGAGATGTACTGTGAATTGTCCCTCTGAAGGAAGGCTCCAGCATGGTTCTGACTGGCAGACAGGTCGTGAGTGTCCCTCCTCCCTGACACCCAGGTGTTGCTTTCTTGCTCTTCCTTCACCTCCACAAAATCTCATGTCCATTTCAGTAGAACTTTCCTTTTTGTCTAATCATCCCTACTCATACTCACAGACAGACCTTTCATCCAGAAGAACCAGGTGAAAGAGAGACAAAGGCATTCTTAGATAACTTAAGAATTAGGTTGGGATCCCCTCTTTCAGGGTCGTCGGCATAAGCCAATCGGTAAACTGAGGAAGGTGAGGAGCCCGGACAGCACCAGAGGGGGTCGAACAGCTGACAGAGTCCATCTGCTAGGGGTGGGAAGTGGAGCCACTTGTGATGTGGCATCCGTCACTGGGGGATGGAAGCGTCCACTTCTGGGAGGCATCATAAGTCTGGCCTGTAACCGCAGCGCTACATCAGAAATATTCGGTTCAATCAGCAGCTTGCTTTCAGTTGGTCTGGGAGCCAGCCTCCGCCAGGGGCATCTAATTTAATGAGCCAGGCAGTTCAATCAGCAAACAGGTTGGTTTCAACAGCTTGAGTGCCATCTCATCATGCCAAGCCTGGGCAGGTTCTGTGGAGGGTACTGTTGGATCAGTGGCTTTGCTCCAGGTTTTTTGGGGGGTGATATAGGATAAAGTTTCCATGGAGGAATCACAGCTACTTTTCTCACAAAAGCCAAGACGCCAGTGAGGTCAGGACAGCTGTGTTCTTGAATATATGTTAGTCTTGAAGTCCAAGTTGACCTACCCCCAAATGGGAATTTGAAAAGCAGAAAATCCAGATACATAACCAAGTGGGAAATTTCACATGAAATAAGGCAGCATATGCAGTCAGTGGCGAAAGGATAGACTTGTAATAAATTGTGTTATCATAAGTAATTAGGAACAAATAGAGGAACTGGAGGGAGACCTAAGCAAATTCCTTTCCATTTTGACCGTGAGGAAAACTTCCTTAATTATTTTAAAATACACCCATAAAAAAACACTGGTAAAATTGGCTACACAAAATCCAGAAATTTTTGGCATGGCAAAAAATACTATACAAAAAAAAAATCAAGGGACAAGTGACCAAGCGAGAAAAAGATTTTAGTAACATATTACAAAGTTTTGGTGTCGCTAATATTATAGAGTTTTAAAATTTTGAGAAGAAAATAATTAATGACATGATAGGAAAAATATAAACAGATCACAGAAGAATACACATAAATGGCCCTTAACTATGAAGAGGTGCTCTACCTCACTCAGAAGAGGAATGCAAATTAAAATTATACTGAGATACATACAATACAAATTCTTACCCATCCCACGCATAAAACTTCCAAGTCTAACACCTGCTCTGTAGATAATGCTGTAAGTAAACCGTCTTACAAGCTGCTGGTGGTCTTCAGCGCCACCTGTGACAAACATCAATTGAGACACTTTAGATAAGGCTCGCGGAACTGGTAGAAAGAATTTGAGAACTTTCCTCTCCCATTTCCTTTAAATCACTGATGGTGCTATGTCCATTAAGCTTTTTCAATTGTTTTTCTTGAATTTCAGTTTTCTAAAATTGTAATCACTTTTCTCTAACTAAAACCATTGCCTGGTTTATGATGTCTTCCATTGTGACAATTTCAGTTTTCTAAAATTGTAATCACTTTTCTTTAACTAAAACCATTGCCTGGTTTATGATGTCTTCCATTGTGACATGCCTCAGTCCGTTAAGATAGTCACACACTATACTGGATTTTATTTGTAATAACAAGGCGCCAGTGATCTGAAAACAATAAAAGGTTTCTGAGGAACACGAAAAGGAGTAGATTGAGCATATAAACATGACCGTCCATGTGTTAGGGGTCTAATATAATACTGTGCCTTTTACTTTCTACATGTTTGGGTTTGTTAAAGATGAACTACAGAATATGACAAAGACATCCCCCAATCCATTAAAATATAGAGCGCTTAAAACCCTACACCAGAATATTTGTCAATGAGAATATTTCTCAAGCGGCTCCACAGGTCACTTTATAATTGCAGAATGGCTTTTTAATCTACTCGTCCACTGACGGACACTTGGGCTGTTTCCAGATCTTCGCTATTGTGAACAATGCTGCCATAAACATGCGGGTGCATTTCTTTTTTTGAATCAGTGCTATGGTGTTCTTGGGATATATTCCTAAAAGTGGGATAGCTGGGTCAAAAGGCAGTTCCATTTATAATTTTTTGAGGAATCTCCATACTGTTTTATGGGGCCATGAAAAAGGAGAAAATATTACCTTTCACAACAACATGGATGGACCTGGAAACTATTATGTTAAGTGAAATAAGCCAGGCAGAGAAAGAAAAATATCATATGACCTCACTCATTTGAGGAATCCAAGGAACAGTGTGAACTGAGGAACGGAATTAAACCTGAAGGGAAGGGGGGAGGGCACTATGGGGAGGGGGACAAAGGAGATGTTAAGGGAAATACGGGGGAGGGGGATGCATTCCGGAAGACACTAGAATCTATGTAAACACAATAAATTAAATTAAAAAAATATTTTAAAAATAATAATTGCAGAATGGAAAATATACTTTACAATAGCGACATCTGGTGGTCATCATGGTAAGCAGATGAGTAAATTAAACCTCACCAATAGTGGGGGCCGTCTGAGATTCTGTGACTCCTTGGGCTATGCAATACAAGGTCAAGGTACTTTGCATCATCTACGACCAATTTTTGCCAAAAATTTTTAACTTGAAATTAATCAAGACTTTGGCCCTATCTCCACTTGACAGGAAATTCAAGGGATGTAGAACAGGTTAAATAGCACCAGGAGAACAACAACAACAAAAAACTTAAAAACTGGCCTAGTCTCGTCAAAAAGTCAATGTACTGTATGTCAATTGTAATTGAGAAACGTTTTAAATTTTTAAGTCAATATCATGGGGTGGGGGCAGCAGGGGAGGGACATGGAATCAATGATTAAACAAAAAAGTGGGAGGATTGTTCCCAAGGTACTCTGCTGATCACTTGAAGTTTCTCATCAAGGTTCACTATGGCTAATAGGATTGAATTCTTTTGGTAGACAAGGTGGAAAACTGCATTTGACAAAATCCCAGAAAGTTATGAGCCATTACCAACAAGTTGTGAAGTGGGAAAGAAACTTTTTTAAACTAGCCATTAAAAAATTATTGTCACATCAGAAAGTGGTCAGAGTTTACAAAGAACCTGAAGGGAGAAAATGTATTCCAGAGATGTGCTGGGAAGTTAATTAATAGAAACACTTTATGTCTCTAAATTTGGTGATATTTGAGGTATATTTTAGCTTTGTGGAACTTGTAATTTGCTGATTTACTTGCTCATTTTTAATAAGTACTAGCTTTGGTGTCTGATTTTGTTGGGGTCATTTTGAATTTTGTTAAGAAGGTCCCCCAAATTATATAAGTGTCAGGCCCCACAAAACTGTGATCTGAGTGTTCGGTTAGACAAGTTGCTCTATCTCTCTGAACTGGAGAGTGAGTGAGGGCGGCAGGGGGCGTGGCCGTGGCAAAGGTGGGAAGAGGAACAGAGGCTAAACCGAAAAAGGTCTTCATACTCAGGGACTTGGGGGCTTTTCTGCTGCAGAAAACAGGAAGCCAGGAAGAGTTTAGGCCAGGATGTAATGGGGTCAGAACTTCTATGAGCGCCGCAGAGAGGATCTGGAGTCAGGGAGGTGACTGGTGGCAACCTAAGGCAACAGTCCAGGTGACAAAGGATGAGGTCGGATTCTCAATAACTGAGGGACCAGCAGTGAGCTACCCAAACTGTGGCAGGAAGGGTTGCTTAAAACCCGCTAATCAGAATGTTCCTCTTTAAAATATTTAGGTACATATTGGATTTTCTGTCCCTTCTAGAAATCTCTGCGGAAACAATTTATTACATGATGCTACAACTTAATCAGATTGCTAACATTGTTTTCAATCAGATTGCTAACATTGTTTTGTAGTCGGGTGTTTACGCACAGGGATTTACTTCATTTCACTTATAAGCAATACAATAAAGGCGTCATGACTCAAGCATCAGACCATCCTTTGGCATAACATCTAGCAAAAACTTTTTATTTGAATCACAGTATAGCTTGTAATTGAAATAAATCACAATATGCAAATGTGTTTCACACAATGAGCTAACTCCGTATTTTATAAAATAATAAAGCTATTTAGCATTGTGGATTTGAAATGCTTGTCTGTTCCATGATTTTTCCAAATTGCTACTATTTGTGAAAGAAAGATGAGACGTTTAGTGTTTTTCTCAGAGAGAAGCTGCCACCTTTTCCCTCCTGCTTATGAAATAGACATGCACTGGCAGAAACAGGCTAGGTAGTGCAAATTATAAAGTGACTGCTTTAAGAGGACTATCCATGGTACTACAGTGTTGTGCCTTACTTAATTTGTCTCTGCCCTTTATTTACCAAATGGCAGGAAAGCCTTAAGGTCTTGGTTTGGTATGACCAAACAAGAAAGACAAGGAACGCTTACGTAGAAACATTGAACTTGAGCAGCTTCGCTGTTGATACTTAGATCGTATTTTTTAATTTTTAAAAAAATCCTTTATACTAATTAACCTGTCAAAGTATAAATAGAGAAATTGTTCTTTTCAAATATTTGATCGGAAAATAAGTACTTATATGTAATGGAATTCATGGTATATAATACAACACGTTGTGAGATGTTAAATTGTACGCCATTTTCACTACGTAGACAACATCTCAACCAATCGAAATGCAGAGAACATTTTATACGGCCTTGTGGCAGGGGGTTGCTTAAAGGTTAATAGACACGTATATTTCTACTTTAAGTATATACTCCTCCTAAATAAAGGGGATTCTCGTGGGACATTGTCCAAGTTGAAAACAGGCAAGGCTTGTGTGACACTCCTAGATGATTAGGCTGAGCCCTCCGGTCCAGGATCTCAACAGCATGTGAGGGACAGGGGTGGCCGCAGGCCAAGAAGATTAAGATCGAAACTTCATGCAAGGAGGATGAGAACAAGAACTAAATCTCTCTCCTTCTCCTATCTGTACAGAGCATCCTCACTGATAGTAGATCATTTTATTTATACAACATACCTTTCTACGCCAGGGGTTACTTTAAATCACAAACATGGTCTTCATGAAAATGTCCACTTTCATCAACATTCTGATGTTCATTGTGAAGACAGGTCTTCTCTCTTCCCCTAGGGTTAAGGCCACTGCAGACATCAGGGAAGTTTCTTTTTCTCTCCTCCCCTTCTTCACTCTTAGGTTGCTAAGGGCAGCTTCTGACCTATCAGCAATTGGAGTGCGGAGATGGAGAAGGAACAGGAGTACGTTTTGGCTGATTCTCTCTCATTAGGCGGCCTAGTGCTCTCTAGACTTGGCAGGTGCTTAAAGCTGACCCTTTCTTGTGTGTGTTCTCCTGAGAGGTGACTGGCTTCTTCTGATCTGCACCCCCACCCAGCATCTCCCTGTAATGCATCCCAGAATCTCCTCTGAGAGGCCATCCTCTTGGAGAAAATTCTTGTTAATCCTGATCAACATTTTTGGCAAACATTTCTGAGAATTCTGGCCATTCTTCACAGTTATAGGGAGGTATCTCTAGGCTTTTAAAACACCCACCTGACCCTGGCTAGTTGGCTCAGTGGTAGAGTGTCAGCCTGGAGTGTGGATAGCCCAGGTTTGATTCCTGGTCAGGGCACACAGGAGAAGTGCCTATCCCTCTTGCTTTGCTCTCTCTTCCCCTCCTGCAGCCATGACTCGATTGAAGCACGTTTGTCCTGGGTGCTGAGGATGGCTCTATGGCCTCTGCCTCAGGCACTAGGAAGAGGTTGGTTGCTGAGCAACGGAGCAATGACCCAGATGGGGAGAACATCACCTGCTAGTGGGCTTGCTGGTGGATTCCGGTGGGGGCATATGCAAGAGTCTGTCTCTCTGCCTCTCCTCCTCTCACATAAAAAAAATATACCCTACCTGATAAGAGTACCTTTGTTTACCTGGGATTTTTGGGTCATACCAGATAGTATAACAATGTGAGTTATAAGTTTTGGGCCATGCAGTATCAGCTCAGCCTTAGAGTGGCTGGAGACTACAGGTCAATCACAAGGGTTGTCAACCATGTAACATTAATGTCTATGTGATGGAGCTCCAATAAAAACTCAATGACAAGGCTCAAGTGAGCTTCTCTGGTTGGCAACTCTCCATGCATACGGTCACACATTCTAGCCAGGAGAGGAACACAATCCACGAGGCCACTGGGAGAGGACAACTGTGGGCTCCATTTCTGGAACTTTCCTGGACTCTGCCCTATGCATCTCTCCCCTTGGCTGATTTTAATCTGTATCTTTTTGCTATAAAAAAAATGACTGAGAGTTTAACAGTTTTCTGTGTGAGTTCTTTGTGTCAATTATCAAACCTGAGGGTCGTGTTGGGAACCCCTCTATCTTGCCATTGGTGTCCACAGAGTGAGTGGTCTTGTAGACAGTTATCTTCCTAACATGCAAGTGCCTTTCACAAGTAGGTGTCCAGTAAACATTCATGGAATGAAGGATGAAGGAATTTGTATGTGCCAACAGAAGAAGCCATGCCAGTTACCTAAGGGTAGTGTTTTCTCAAATGTAGTATGATCAAAATTTGTGTTCCTATGTTTTGCATGACAAAACCAGACCTTTTAATCCTGTGGGTTTTCTTTCCAAATACACTTGGACTTTTTCTGGTCACAACTTAAACATATTTCAATTATCATACTACTTCAATTATCATACTACTTCAAAGACTAAACACTCAGCAGGTGTCTGCCTAAAGATTGGAAATAATAGCAATGTCACAAAGCTCTTTACAGGGTCTAGGCAGGGTGTGACCATTGCCCGTGCTACCTTTCTGCAGAGGTACTCTAACGAGGACACCAAGAGGGCAGCTGGCCACAGGAGATACACCCTCCAAACAGTTGGCAAAAGCTTCCCAGTGAGAAGTGATGGACTCTCAGGGGCACAGCATACACCCTAAACTGCCATCCATGGACAACATGAGGTCTCCCCTCAGATGAGCTTATTTACTTATGACTTCAGTGAAGGACCAGCCTATGGAGATAACATTGAGGGCTCTCTTCCTGCTCTCCTTCCTTTGGAGACCCAGGAAGCGTCTTCTCTGTCTTCTTTGGCAACTTCGAGCTCAGGGACAGAAACATCCCATTAACAGGTTACTTTCCCTGATCATTTCAGAGCTGCAATTTCCTCCCACACTGTTTTCAAGAGTGAATAGCTGTGAGATGGCTGCCATAGAATCATTATCAGAGAACAGAGGGTATGTTCTGATAGTACGATCATGAGGGTCAGCAGAGTATGGAAAGAACTTCACAGTCCTAATTCCTATCAGCTTCTGGATGGTCTGTTATCTTACTTGTCTTGCAGGAGGCAAATATGACCTCAGAAATAAACCAAAGAAATACTGACTACATTATCCAGACCCTTTTAACTCGTAGACCCCCAATAGAGTGGTATAGTTTTCATCAGATATACTTAGGTAATGCAAAATTTTGTTTCAGATAGCCACAGTCTCTTTGCAAGAATTCCTACTTCCATCCCAGAAATTTAAAGTCAACTTCCATTTGTACACTTTCTGGTGGGTCAACTCTGCATTAGGAGAATCTGGTATTAGGTGCTGCCACCTAGCCCTTAAGTTCTAGAGAACACTGGCTTGAACCTCTTTTCTGAAGTCTGTAGAAGTCCAAAATATTTTCAACACTTACAGCACGGTGCCATGGGGTCTATTCTTATGTTCACTCAGTTTCCATGCCCTAGCCTCCTTGTGTGCTGTCTTTCTTTGAAATGTCACAATTCTCAAGAAATATCCTTTAACTACCCACTACTTAAAACACCTCATCTAAACCTACCATCTCTTTCCATCCCTTCTTCTCCAGTCTCTCCAGATAAATGTCTTTATTGCAACACAGTTCTTACTCTTGAATCCCATTCTCCATTAGTTTATCAAGATATTTTCTTTGTCTAAATAATTAAAGTATTTTTCTTCATTTCATAAAGAGCTATTTTAGCACGATTGGGTCCAACCAACCAGACAGACAACTCATTCTTGAAGGTAGATAGTTTTATATTGGGTTCCTTGGAGACAGGCCAGAAAATAGAGACTTGCATGTGGAAGGCTCATGAAGCAGTGTTTTTGGAAGTGCCCCTACAAGAACATCAGAAAAGCATGACAGGGCAGCAGGAGCCGCTGACCTACAAGGCAACTATAATTCACACTTTTGTTCCGGAGCTGTGGTGCTCTGGACAACTCTGAGAGGCAGCTCTGGAGGCGTCCCAAATTGAAGGAGGGAACTAGGTATTTACACCCTTTTGTTGGCAAGCTATTAGCTGGGAGATGCTCCTGGGAAATGGCATAGAAACAAGCAAGGCGGTTCTGTGCCAAGTACAATGGCCAGCAAAGGGCACAGCTGTGAGCCAGCAGTGCCTAGCATTCCCAGGAGCTGGGGAGTAGAGGCACTGTCCATGAAGAAGGGATCTGAGCAAATACTACACTACCCACTACGGCCCACCTCTCACACCTCTCTGATTCATCTGGGAATGACTTTCCCATAATTCTGGTTGACCTGGCTTACTGGGAAACTTACAAGGAAAGGGTGAACGGGACAAATTACAGACCCCACTGCCACAGCTAAATTGAGGCCATACATGATACCCATTGTCCCCTCCTCCAGCTTTCATTATAGATAAGCACACCTCATTTTGTTGTGCTTTGCTCTATTGTGCTTCGTAGATGGGCTTTTTACAAATCAAAGGGAAGGCCTTCCACCAGCAAAGAGACAATGAGTCACTTTATTGTGATCCCTGCTCTACTGAGGTGGTCTGGAACTGAATCCGCAATTTTCCCAAGATGTGCCTGCTTCCCCCTCTCCACCCCTGCTGGTATAAGTGGCTTCCCTGGTGAGGTGACCCAGACCCTCACTCTTAATTGCCATTTCTAAATCGACCATGTCTTTTTCAGGCTGTGGCTACTGCTCTTGTCCGTTTCCCATTAAAACTGGGAATGGGAACACCAAAGAAGCACTCCATGGATCTTCTGAGCACCAAATGCATCCTTCCCTGCCCCACTGAGTGGCAGCAGCCCTGCCTATCCCTGTGCTTCCTTTGTTCCTTCTGTTCTCTTGGCACATGGGGCTGGAAGGACCTGAGCAACAGCCACAGTTTAGAGTTCACTGGGATTCTTACTGTGGTTCCTGATGGAAGTGGCCCCTTCCAGATCTGCACAGCTCAAGCTGCAGGGATGGGAAGCACTCATTGCCCAAGAGCGTCAGTGGGAGTGAGCTTTGGTTTTCAGACCCATATATTTAACCTGCTGGGAGCAGGGAATAGCACCATATAATGGTCACTAATTTAGGGTGTCCTGAATGATGGTATCCCAACTCTACAATGTATTAACTCTAAATGGAGATCTTGGCTGGTCTTATAAAAACTGTTCTACTGCTCTACCAGGCTCGTGGCTCCTGGCTGATGAAGTACGTAACAGAGCTTGTGGAGTCCATTCGCATGCATCAATCACCACAGCTCCGTTGCTGTAAAGGAAGACCCTTAGCTTTGATCCCTTGCTGATATCAAACACTCTATGAGGTCTCAGACAGTGGTGCTGGCCCCATATTAGAAAAGATAAACCCATGTAGAAAATAGGTATTTGTCCTGGTCGAGATGATAACTTCTAGTGTGCAAGGGATCCAATGCAATCAAGTTGCAGCCAAGTGACTGGTTAATTTCTTTAGGGGATGATACTGTTTCAGAGGTTCAGTGTTGGTCTCTGCTGCTGACAACTTATCTTTAAACAAAAGCAAGATCAACTTTTGGACCAATATATACCCTCCATCCCTGGTTACTCTACTAATGCACTTATGGTATCAACACACAGGTACCTGATGACAGAGGCCTTAGCCTGCATGACTCTTAAACCCATGACAATGACTTGTATTCCCCTTCTAAACCAGCTTTAACATTCTGTCACCACTACACACACACACACACACACACACACACACACACACACACACACCATCATTATCCTCTTCCCAGCCTCAAGAATGACAAGCAGGTGCCCTATCTAGCCCACAGTCCTGATCCTCATAGAAATTATTGCTCCTTTCTTGTCCTTGACAATGGGATTCTCCCTCTCTTTCCCCCCTTTTCTCTTCTGAGCCAAGACTTTATGCTTGATATGAAATAGTGACCCTAATTGGGGTCACTAGCAAACTCCTGAACTGGGGACTCTAATATCTTATCCCTTCTTTCAACACACAAAAGGTGCTTCAATGTCTCAGACCTCAGAGGTGTCAGATGGTGAGAGATTGAGCCCTACCCTCTTATCCCTAAAGAAAAACTGAGGCCTCAGATAAATAAGGTTGAGGTACAAATGTACCAAAGCAAGGTGGTGTTAAGGGTGGGGTTTTAGAAAAAGAGAGACTGTGAACTAATAGGGGATTGAGAAGTAATTCCCACATGGAGGGAAATGAATCACTAGAAACAAACTTCTCCTACATTGGGAAAGAATGAGTGATTATTTGTCCTCTGGGCCCAAATCCACAAAAATTCTAGGCGTGGGCATGCTGTCTCTTACATGACAGAGGGAGGGAGTCAAAAATCTCTAATTTCAGAAATCAGTTGGAGCGGTTATCATTTTCTTGGTGAAAAGTGGTAAGTTTGAGAAAACGTATGCCATATAATATTTTCCCTAGACATGTTCATTGTAAAAGTATTTATCTTTAAGTAATTTAAAACCTTAAAATTGTCTAGAAAACAAGATGTTCTCCCCTAGGATGCCTTCGGAACCATCTTATCTTTTTCCCTGTGACCTTCTCCAGTCCGAAGAGAGGCCAGCCCCTCTTCTTTACTATAGGATCTGAATCCATTAGAGCCCTCTCAACCCCAATTCTTCAACCAGTTCTCTTCCACTGGCTCTTTTCCCTACTGTCTAAAATCCTTCCCCATCACCACACTTAAAGACCAAGGATGCCATGTAGCACAATGACACAAAGCATCGTTGAATCATAGTCTTTGTGAATGGTACCCCCTCGAGTTAAACAGTGCACTTATAGAGCATTTCCTCTGCTCAGCAGGTGGTGCTCAGGCAGTTTTCAACTATGTGATGTGGCAAGGGCTCACACTGTCTACAGCAATGTGGCCAACACACTACTATTTTCTTAGCTAGGTAAACCTTTATTATAAAGGTCCTGGATTATAGATTCAAGAAGCCTTGTGTTTGCATATCTTCAACTTAAAACATCTCCAGTGGAAGGAGTATAGTTCCAAACTAAAGAGCTTGGTTACCTGTTCATGCAGTCATTCAAGAAGGATTTACTGAGCACCTACTATGTATCAGGTACTATGCTCCATGTTAAGGATTCAGGTGAGGATAAAAAAGGAAGGGAAAAAAATTACAGTCTTTACACTCATAAGCCTTTCAGGCATTGATTAAAAATTCATGCAAACACCATTAAATTGCAATAGTGGACAGAACTGCAAACGAGAGGTACATGCTGCTATGAGAACAGCTAGTAGACCAAGACAGGAAGTTCAGGGAAGGCTGACTTGAGAACGGGACGGTTGAGTTAGCATGTGAAGAGAAAATAGATGCTGATTAGAGAACATGGAAATGGAATGTCATAAGGACAGATAAAAGCACGTTCTGAGGCTTTGTGGGGCATTTGAGGAGGTAAGTGAGGAAGACCAGTGTGGCTGGACCAGTGTGGAGCAAGGGAGAATGTCAGATGAGGCTGGAGAGGTAGGGAGGGCTAGACCTGATAAGCCGTACAGGCTGTCATGGGAATGTTGGTCTTTATTCCAAGAATAACTGAAAGTCATTGAAGGGTTATAAGCAGAGAAATGACATGATCATATCTGTGCTTTATAAGAGCTACTCTGGCTGCAATGTGGCTAATGTATTGGAGGGACCTTAAAGATGTGGGAAACAAGTTAGGAGATTATTGTAGTAGAGCAGGAGAGAGAGGGAGGCTGGTGCCTTGTGCGGAGGTTTGGGAAGGTCTGACTATTAGAAATTTCTTCCTTATATCAAAGCAAAATTGGTCCCAGCTCTTTCTTCTGGGACCGCAAAGAACAAGTCAACTCCACATCAACATGGCAGTCCTCGAAACAGATTAAGGAACACATTGTACCACAACCTCTTCCACTCTACCCCTTCTTGCCCTCATCACTCAATCCTCCTTTATTCTTGTTTCAAAAACACAATTCTTGGGCCCTGGCCAGCTTGTTCAGAGGATAGAGCATCAGCCCAGCATGCCAAGGTCACCAGTTTGATCCCTGGTCAGGGCACACAGGGAAGCAACCAGTGAGTGCATGACTAAACGGAACAATGAGTTGATGCTGCTTCCCCACCCCAGCCCTCTTCTTCTCCCTCTCTAATCAATGACAACTTTTTAAAAAACAAACAAACCACAATTCTTTTAACAGGTCCTCACATGGCCTGGATATTAACCCCCTTTGCCGTCCTCACTGCTCATCTCAGAACAGTCATAGTTGGCCAATAAAGATTAAATCCCTCAATGAGCCAACACTTCTGAAGATTAGGAGAAACACAAAGATAGGACTGAGATATTAAGCCCTGATTACAGTATGAAAACTCACAAGGAAAAGTTAAACCTAATTTATAATTTTCAACCTGACAGCTAGAAAATTAGAAATTAACATCTGACTTTTCTATTAGCCTGATAGTCATAAAAATCAATATTTATTGAGATTATTTGAAACACATTGAATGCCTTAACTCCTCTAGTCCTCCCAATAACCCTTGAGGTAGGCACTAATGTTATTCCCATTCTACAAATGGGAAAAATAAGGTATGAGAGACTAAGGTCACACAGTCGGGAAACATCAGAGCCAGGACTCAGGCACCAATCTGACCTCAGGGCCTGTGCTCTAGACCATTACACTGCACTACCTTCAAGAACAAGGAAAATGATCTTCAAACTTAGAAGAAAAAAATAACGCAATAAAAGATAAAGCCCCCCCCCCCAAAAAAAGAGAAGAAGACAACAAGAAAATTCCCAACTACTTGAGTTAATCTTAATTTAAAACCCAGGTGAAAAATATTTTAAGACACTGAAAGAACAGTCAAATAAAAACCAAAAATATCAGTTGGTCATCTTTAAGAAATATTGGAATATGACCAGACATGCACAACACGTTAAAATGACAAATTTCAAAAACAGAGAAGTTGTCCATTTTAGGAAAGTGATGTGCTTCATATTTCTCTCTATCTTACCTCACTTGTGTATTCATATTTTTTAACATTGACCAGGAAGTGCGAAATGGCTTTGAAAAAGGCTTTGAAATTCTGGCTCTTTTAACTAATCATTCACTTGTGTATTCACAAATATTTCTTGAATATCCGCTACATGCCACACAGACTGCTAAGTGCTTAAGAATCAAAATAGTCAGGCTTCCTACCTGCAAGGAAGTTTCTAGCGAGGGAAATCATTAGTGATATAATAATTTCACAAATGTGGCCATAATTATAAGCTGAATCACGTGCTATAATTATTTAAGGAATTTCTTCCAGAGCAGGTTCTAATACTTTAGTGACAGGCAAAAATGTAAATGATTCTTCTATTAGATATTTTAATGAAATTTAGAAAATAAACAAAACCCTTAATATCTTTCAGTGACTTAAAAATTTGATAATAGTCTTATAGTAAGATTATGTCTTTAATTAGAACACAAAGTTTGTAAAATTATATTACATAAATCATTGAAACACCATAAAAAAACTTTAGTAAAAGTGAAGTTGAAGAATCTGCTCTGGCTTGACCTGTGGGGGCGCAGTGGATAAGGTATCAGCCTGGAACGCTGAGGTCGCCGGTTCAAGACCCCTGGCTTGCCCAGTCAAGGCACATATGAGAGGGAACTGTGAATTAATTGCTGCTTCCCGTTCCTCCTTCTCCCTGCCTTTCTCTTTCTCTCTGTCTCTTCTCTCTAAATCAATAAAATAAAATCTAACAAAAGAAAAGAATCTGCTTTGAGTCCATTTTTAAAGTCTATTGAAATATAATTCATATTCCATAAAGTTCATCCTTGTAAAGTGTACAGTTTAGTGGGTTTTAGCATATGCCAAGGCTGTGCAACCATCATCCTTGTCTAATTCAGAACATCTTCATCACCCAGAAAGAAACCCCATACCCTCTAGCAGTCATTCCTCATTGCCCCCTCCCGAAAGGCCCCGGCAACAAATCTATAGATGTGCCTAATCTGGACATTTTATATAGACTCTAGAGCCTTTTGTATCTGACTCCTTTCTTTCACTTGGAATGCGCCCAAGGTTCACCCATGTTGCAGCAGAGATCAGCACTTCATTCCTTTTGGATGCGGAATAACTTTCCGTTGTATGATAGACCATAGTTTGTTCATCCATTCACCAGTCGATGGACATTTGGGTTGTTTCCAATTCTTGGCATGATGAATAGCATTGCTATGAGCATTAATGTTCAAGTTTTTGTGTGAAATTTTCTTTTCAATGGGGAGGGGGTGTATATACCTAGGGGTAGAATTGCTGGGTCATATGGTGACTTTGTGTTCAAACTTTTGAGGAACTGCCAGAATGTCTACCGAGGTGGCAGCACCATTCTACATTCCACCAGCTGCGCACAAGCCATCGCTTGTTCCGTCTTTCTTTTTGACGATAGCCATCCTCATGGGTGTGAAGTGGTATCTTGTTGTGGTTTTAATTTGCATCCCCTGAATTTGTTGATCATCTTTTCATGTGCTGATTGGTTGTTTGTATTATGTTCTCTGAACAAATACCTATTCATATCCTTTGCCCAGTTTTAAACTGGGTCAGTGATTGTTTAATTATTGAGTAAGAGTTCTTTATATAGTCTACATACTTGTCCTTTAAGAGATATACAATTTGCAAATATGTTCTCTCATTCTGTGGGCTGTCTTTTCACTTTTTTGATGATGTCCTTTGCGGCCTGAAAGTTTCTAATTTGAATTAAGTCCAACTGGCCAATAAATTTTGTGCAGAAGTTGTGAATGTCACTTCCGGGGCCAAGCATTTACTCGTTAGTATGAAAGTCTTTAGAGCTCCCTTCCTTCCTTTCTCTCTATCTCTCTCTCTTTCTCTCTTCCTTCTCTTCTTTTCTTTCTTTTGAATTAAAATGCTTATTAGCCACAGAAAGAAACTGACTCCTAAAGTCAATTCTCATTAAGTTCCCTGTAAAACAGTAAGCTTACAGAAAATTTCTTTTTCTTGAACAGAAAATCACTATGCTTTTGGTCCAGAATATAGTGTTGCTTTTTATTCCTACAGATGACAGATGGATGCGCCCACATCTGTGAATGAGTGTGCTTGCCCAGCCCTGCAACATAAACACAGAAGCAGTGAGCAGAAAACTCGAACCAATACTGGAACAGGGCCAGCTTTGAGGCCCAGCAAACCCTGCCTGTAGAACCGCCACCTTCCCCCGGTGCCACGGAGGGAGATTATTCCTCTGCTGGACCAGGACCAGATGGTGGAACCCGCCACCAGGCAGCCACTGCTATACTGGGAAAGCGTCCTGTTAGAGCTGCAGCGGGAGTCTGACCGGCATAGTGGAAACTGCAGGCCACCAAAGCGGATTGGCGGGGAAAATGGGGGTGGGGAGTGGCTGGAGAAACTGGTCCAGGCCTTAACCCCAGACCCGCTAGCAGGATCTTATCCAACTAGAGCTCTCTGTAAAAGGTGACCAGAAATATTTGAGTTGGTATGGGTCCTTGAGCGGTTGCAGGGAGCAGAGCCCCTCTGCCAACCCACGAAAGATAATGTAGCCTGACAGATTTAAGGGTTATTTATTACCACACTATAGCCCATCATGACTAATAATATGTCGTTGATAACAGTTTCAACAGTTGTCAGCATATTAGCAATAAGAACTAAAACACGTTAAATATATATATATATCAGTTTAAACTAAATGAGTTTACATCTCAGCTCTATAAGCATTTTATGTTTTACCCCATATTCAGTCAAGAACTTAAAATATTGGTTTCACGATATGGGAAGATACCCTTGCTACAGTAAATTTTTTAAAAGTTAAATTGCAGGATGAATTGCTAGAATGTTAACAGTGCTTATGTCTCCCTGTTGGGTTCTATTTTTATTTTTTCTTCAGAACTTATCTGTAGCTTTACAGTTTTATGCTCAGAAAATAATATTATTTTTATTTAAAACATTTCTACCTTAGAAACAGCATGTGCATTTGTTTATTATTTGAAAAAAGTCTAGCATGTAAGATATATGCCATTCTATAGACTTTTATGTGGCCATCTAGCATTATTTATAGAAAATCATTACAAGAATTGTTGCCCATAATCGACAGAATATATCTTGTACCACACTTAAATTATTTTATTTCATTTTTCAATTACAGTTGACATTCAATATTATTGTATATCCGTTTCAGGCGTACAGCATAGTGGTTGGACAATTATATAATTTATGAGGTGATCCCCCCGATGATTCTCATACCGACCTGGCACCATACACAGTTATGACAGTATTACTGACTGTATTCCCTGTGCTGTACTTTATACCCCATGACTATTCTGTAACTACCAAGCTACTGTACCATAGTTTCTAAGTGATTAGCCAAAAGAACACAGTTTTACATGCCCTAAGTATTAGTGCAATAGACTACATTAATTTCATGTTCTAAAATTTAATGTCTAGATTCAGGTGGTAGGTATTATAATCGCAAACACAGGTTTATTCAAATGAGCCACAAACTATCATTCTACAAGAGCCTGGGCACTTCAAGCTATAAAATGGTTTTTATCTGACAACAGTGGGAGGATATGTGCATTACTTTCTCTCAAAACATTACCGAATGCAGAAGGAATATAAATAAGTATACATAAGAATAACTCTATTGAACTAAAGGCAAACAGGATAGATGCCACCAGTGAAGCAGAATCATCAAGAATCATCCGGAAAATGCTAGGCAGATAGAGGCAGGTTGAAGTCAAGTCCATGGAACAGAGGAGTCTCAAAGCCAGATGGAAGAGGAGATGGCACTGCTCAGCTTCCTCACTAAAGGGAAGTGACATGAAATATATCTAACCCAGATATATGATGATTCAATCCAAGTCTTCAAAACATTAACTTGAGCCTGACTGGGCAGTGGCGCAGTGGATAGAGCATTGGACTGGAATGCGGAGGACCCAGATTCAAAACCCCGAGGTCGCCAGCTTGTGCTTGGGTTCATCCAGCTTGAGTGCGGGCTCACCAGCTTGAGTGCGGGGTCACTGGCTTGAGTGTGGGATCATAGACATAACCCCATGGTCACTGGCATGAGCCCAAAGGCTGCTGGCTTGAGCAAGGGGTCACTCGCTCTGCTGGAGCCTCCCCTCCTCACCACCACCCCCCATCAAGGCACATATGAGAAAGCAATCAATAAACAACTAAGATGCAAAGAACTGATGCTTCTCATCTCTCTCCCTGTCTGTTACTGTCTGTACCTCTCTGTCTCTCTCTCTCTGATTCTGTCACACACACACACACACACACACACACACACACACACACACACACACACCCAAAAAAACAAAACATTAACTTGATTTCCGGAAGGGAAAGCAGATGTAATTTTTTCCTCGGCCCTCGGTGGTTTTGCAGATTTGGTAATATCTACATGTGGGAAGTGGCCTTGACTTTCTTTTCTCCCTCTGGACTAGGTTTAGCCTTTTCCACAGGGTCTTTGTTTTCCTAACGCTTTCATTCCTTGCAATGAGAAAGTGATTATGTGTCTAACTTGATTTAGCTCATTGCAGAGGTGTTTCCTGGCCTGTATCAGCCACATCTCTCCGAGATCGTCTTCTGTTCCATAAAGCAAAACTTGACTGATGAAATGACGGTGCAGATAAGTACACACTGACTCAGGGTGGTCACAGAAATATCATCCTTTCCCCTCAGCCTTCTGAATTATACAGTGTGGTTTTTAAGTACTTAGAAACAGAAAGTTTTTTTTGAGGAACAGAAACTTTATTTGCATTTCTTAATTTTAAGAAGTATTGTGGAGACTTTCACTTTGAGGCAGCCGATCATGTGTTGGGTAAGGGGGTAGCTCAGACCCTCACTCCCTAATCAGTGGTAGTCAACCTGGTCCCTACCACCCACGAGTGGGCGTTCCAGCTTTCATGGTGGGCGGTAGCGGAGCAACCAAAGTATAAATAAAAAGATAGATTTAACTATAGTAAGTTGTTTTATAAATATTTATTCTGCCAAACTTAGAGAAAATTCAACATAAAGTACTTGGTAAGTAATTATTATTATATGCTTTAACTTGCTGTAACTCCGCTTTATAAATTTTATAAAGTTACTTCCCTACTTTATAAATCATCATGACTGTGGCGGTGGGCGGTTAGAAGATCTTACTACTAACAGAGATACAAAAGTGGGCGGTAGGTATAAAAAGGTTGACTACCCCTGCCTAAATGAAGGAACAAGTCTCCACCAGCCCCTGACAAGTGGGATCTCTCCACCTGGAGAGTCCCTGAGGCGGAGCTCCTGAGTGGAGGGAGCGGTGGAATTTGTTTTTGAGGACAGAGTGAGAAGCACAGATTTGCATGTGGTAAGAGTTGCTATATTCTGGCTAAGGAGAGCTGAGGAGGACTGGTTAGGTGGGATTAATGTCACCCCAATGGCTCCTTTGCCAAAAATGTTTCCTGGTATATTAGGAGCTGCCAGAAGACGATGAGACAGGAAATATGGAAATACGAGCAGTAGATCCTAGCTCTAGGTCCACCCTCAGTGGCCGCAAAGCTTTCAATAAATCAGGGTTTAGAGGAATAGCGGGATTCTGTGTTGACCTTTGTAGATTTGATTTAGTGCTAACAATTTGTCCAAAGAGTAGTGCTGGTGAGACTAAGAGACTCATCCTTTTAGGGTCTAATGCTGGCCCTTCCCCCTCTCTAGCAGCATGGTCCTATCATCATGGATCCTGACCACTGGTCATGAGAACTGTAACGAACTTTTACTAAGAACAATGGAATTGAGTCATCAGATATAAATCAAGGAGGGACAACACAGAATGGCATGTACCCTTCTCCCAACCCCCTGCTCACCTGCTTGCCTGCACGCAGACAAAGGGTTTCACTTGAGTAACTACAAAGAGTTTAGCTATTTAAACCTCAACACCACCCCCCCTCAGTGGGGCATGGAGCTTTCACAGACTAGCTGTCATTGGTGCTGCCCCTGCATATAAGTAATAAAGGCTATATCTACTCCACCTGGTCCTTCTTGTGGCTCTTTGGGATCTTGCAGCACCAGATCCATTTTCTGGGTCTGGGTCTCCTGCATTACAATCGCAAAGATAATTGTGAGTTAAACCTAAACCCATGGTCATGTGCTACTCTGCTGAAAATCCATGCTGAGATGTCAGAGGGTTTGGTTTTGTGTTCCCCATCACCACTGCTGCATGGGAGGAAAAGGTGGTTTGATGGAAAGTCTGAGTCACAGATTTGGAAGATTTGTTTTTACTAACTGTGGATTTGGGGCCTCAGGCTCTTTAGGCTGGTCTGAATAATGACTGACATTTAACTTGTCTATCTCTGCAAGTATAAACCCATGGGTTTCCCAGAAAACTGTAATGTAATATGATATTTATTCACTATTTAACAAGTGTTGATTGCCTGCCTTCTAAGTGCTGGAAATGTGTTGGGCTCTGGGGCTATGATGTCGACCAAAATATGGTCCCAGCCCTCATTGACTTTACAGTCTAACGTTGCCAAAAGACATAAATCAAGCTTATCACCAAAACAAATGTGAAAAATGCAACTGTGAGAAGAAGAGGCGTTATGAGGTGCTAAGGAACCCTATAATGGGGAGGAGGTGGAATAATTGACTTGGTCAAAAAAGTCAGGGGATATTTTCCTGAGGAAGTGGCACATAAACTGAGACTCAAAGGCTAGGTACATGTCAACTAGGCTAAAACAAAGCGTTAGCAGGCTGTAGATAGAAGGAACAGCACGTGCAAAAGCCTGTTGTAGGAGAGGCAAAGAACATTTGAGAAATAGAAAGCCAATGTGGCTGGAGCAGAAACAATAAGGGAGGACCGGGTCCAAGATGAAGGGGGAAAGGGAGGCAGTCACCAGACCGTGCAAGGCTGGCAGACCATGGTGAGAGAATAAGATAAAGCTGGTTTCAGTATTAGTGAGGAATGCAAAGTGGATACAGATAAAATATTAGTAACTTATTGTGTGGGCCAAGCAAGAAAAAAATGATACTTTGAACTAGGGTGTTGCTATGAAAATGAAATAAAAAGTAATGAATGTCAGAGCTGTTTAAGAGGTTAAATAAACATGATTTGGTAAGGAATTGTATAAAGAAG
Organism: Rhynchonycteris naso; assembly: GCA_037038555.1. NCBI lineage: Eukaryota > Metazoa > Chordata > Mammalia > Chiroptera > Emballonuridae > Rhynchonycteris > Rhynchonycteris naso. The sequence goes on from CM072996.1 coordinate 20,788,143, forward strand.
GCAAGTAAGAGAGTGATCAAGGATACCTTTCCAGCTCACACATCTGGATGTATGTAGTGTCATTCACAATGACAGGGAGCACGACATTGTAACGGGTAAGGGAAAGGGAGACTATGAGTTTGGTCTTGCATATGTTAAAAAGACATCAAGTAGATAGTTAATATGTGGGTCTGGTGCTCAGAGAAAGATCTGGAATGGAGATACAACTTAATGAGTCAACCATATCTTAATGACGATTGAAACTATATGTGTGGCTGAGGTTGTTTACATAAGAGACTGAGAAGAAAGCTTATGATTGAGTCATATGGATTCTAACTTTAAAAACTGGTTAGAGTTTGACGAGCCTCCAAAGATAAGAGGAGTGTTCAGAGAGAAAAGAGACAAGCCAGTAGGTATGGTGCTACCAAAGCAAGAAAATAAACTTGTGACAGTTTAGGAAAGAGATCAACACTCTCAAAGGTTGCTCCGTCAAGTAGGATGAGGACTGAGAATGTCCGTTGAATTTAATGACATGAAATTACTGATAACCTCAGAAAAATCCATTCCAGTGACATGATAGAGCTAGAAATAAAATAGAAAATAGAAGGAGAGTTTGAAAGTTTGAAGGGAATGGCAAAGTTCTGAACTTGTAATTCTGGAGAATTGGTGAGTGTTGGCTATATCCATCATAGAACTGCCGGGTAGTTTCGAGGGCTCATTTGAGATTGGAGCTTCTAAATTTATAGCTAAAATCTGCCCTATTGCAAGACTTCCCTCAACAGTCCTCATCTACTTGAATGCCAGCTGATAATTGGGTTCTTCCAAGGTTGACATGCATTGAAAATACAGAAAAACCAGAGTGTTTGATCTTTTGAAAAAGACGTTGTTAAAATGATGTAGCATAAATTCAAATTTAGATAATAGAAGGAGAGAAGAAAGGAAGAGCTACTTGGTTTGGAAAATCATATATTAGTGTAAGAGTACATGGGTCCTGATAAGATCAAAGAGTCATTGAAGTGGAAGTACTTAAACAAGTAACATAGGAGAGGAGGCCGTAGGCAGGGGGTGAGATAATTGAATTAATGACCGGAAGTAGCACTGTATATTCAGGCATGGCCAACAAACGGCCCACGGGTCGGTAATGAGTTTATGCAGCCCGCGATTAAATTTTTAATATTCTCCACACGACGCACTGTGGAATGAAATGAAATAAGTGGTACTTTTAAATAGTTATACATAAACTACGATATCTTCAGTAATCTTCAGCTCAACTTATATTTGTGAACAAACTTTTTCTTTAATGAACCTAAATAAAAGTACAAGATCAAGATCGAATGATTTACATTTGGAGGCTGTGTTAAGAATAGCTACTACAAGTATAGAGCCAGATATTAAAAAAATAATGGGTGATGCAAAGCACCTCAACATGTCACATTAGTTTTTTTGTTAATTTGTTGTACTAAATTACTTGCATTTATTCATAAACAAATTACATAATAAAATTTTGTTTACTTGAAAAAATCATTTTTGTATTTAACATTTTTTAATTTTAATATTTCATCTGGCCCGTGAAAAAAGTTTTCTTTCTAATCTGGCCCGGGGGCAAAAACTGTTGGCCAAACCTGGTATACAGTGGTACCTTGAGTTAGGAACAGACCAACATACGAATTTTTTAAGATACAAGCTACGACCCAGTCCATATTCTTGTTTGAGATCCGAGCAAAATTCCAAGATACAAGTCATGATTCGGGAAGCTGCCGCTAATTGGCGTGTTGGCGCACGGGTCCAGTATCGGCAGTTCCATATACGAGTTAACTGACTTACAAGCTCAGTTACAGAATGAATTAAATTCGTATCTCAAGGTACCAGTGTAGTTGATTAGATACGGGATCCAGGAGAGTCTGTGACTGAACAAAGGTGGAAGTCACTAAAGCTGAATGGCCTTGGGTTTAATGCCATCAAATCTCTCCCATTTGCAATTGGTAGGCAACCCAAATCAAACTTTAAAAGAGAATGCAGAAGCTTTTGTTATTGGAAGGTAAAGGGATAGATTAGGTTCAGGCCCGGCTCTGGCTCTTGTGATGTCATCAGGACCTGGGCTCTCCCCATCTTTCAGCTCTGCTGTTTTCTGTATGGGTTCTGATCTCAGGTAAGATCCTCTCTAGTGGTAGCAAAACAGCTGCCAGCAACCCCAGGCTTTCATCCTCACCAGTCCAAGACAAATAAAAAAAGAATAAGCCTAAGTCCTGGGCCTTATTCTGATTGATTCAAATTTGGGTCACATTCTCATCTCCGAACCAGTCACTGTGTTCGAAGGCATGCATTGCTAGGATTGGCCAGATCTGAGACTCATACCCACTTGGAGGATGGTTCGTTAAAAAAAATAGGGTGTTGTTCCCAGAAGAGTCGATGTATGCTGGCCAGCAAGAACAACAGATGTTCTTCTTCTATTGCAGTGTCGAGCAGGTTGTTCATGAGGTTGCTCAAGTTGCTAACAGAGCTTGGGGTGGAAAGGAATCTCACAAAGCCAGTCTCTGATGCAAGAGGAGGCCTGGCCTGAGGTCAGTGTCTTCCTATAAAACAGAACTTGGACAGTGCCTTTTTTTTTTTTCAGAGAAGAAAGAATGTATGTGTGAGAGAGATAGGAAGGGAGAGAGAGGGTGAGAAGCACCAACTCATAGTTGCTTTCAGTTTAGTTGTACATTGATTGCTTCTCATATGTGCCTTGACTGGGCAAGCCAGTGTCCCCTTGCTCAAGCCAGTGACCTTGGGCTTTTCATGCCAGTGACCTTTTGGCTCAAGCTGGTGAGCTTTGGGATCATGTGGACGATTCCCTCCACTCAAGCAAGTGACCTCGTGCTGATGAGCACGCACTCAGAGCCAGGGACCGACCACAACCTCAGGGCTTTGAACCAGCATCCTCAATGTTCCTGCTCGATGCTTTATCCACTGCGCCACCATCCGTCAGGCAGTATAAGTGCCTTTTGGTAACTCTTCAGACTGAAAGATCTTTGAAGGCAAAGGAGTTTGTATCCCTGGTATCTCCTGGTGGGCCTGGTAGTCAAAATATTCCTGTGGATGGATGGATGGATGGATGGATGGATGGATGGATGGATGGATGGATGGATTAATGGGTAGCAGGTGATAGATGATGGAAGAATGAACAAATGAAGCAAGTGTATTTGAATATATCTTAGAAACAGGCTCACAGTATTTGATGGAAAATATTCACAAACATATGCCTTTTTAAAAATGTATCTCTTCTGCTCAATTACGTAAAAAATGTAACATTGTGAAAACAGCATACTCTTGGAAGCCACACAAACCTAGATTTGAATCTTGGCTCTGTGTGAACCTTATGCAAATTATTTAGCTACGCTAAGTCTTAGTTTCCTCATCTATAAAATTGGGCAATGTTAGAGTGTCACCTCAAGGGGTAAGGCCCAATGAAACACTCGCCCAGGAGTATCCATACGTAACGTTCATTATTTTGATAAATGTATTATAGATAGGGCCTAGTTCTCAGCCTAATAGAATAAGAAAAGACTTCATTTTATCAGCACAGAGGCTCACATTTAACCAAACTAGACAGGCAAATAGATAAATCAGAATGCCAACTTAATAATTTACCATGACAAATTATTTGGAGTGTCCAAGTAACTGTCACATTCTCTCCCTCCATGCAACTATATCTGGGGAGTAAAACTGTAACTTGAAGATTGTTCAGGTAATGTTACTTGGGCTGCCTCTTGAATGTAGTGACGAACCAGCAATTGGGAACCCCTCAGAGGAAGTGGTCACTGACAAGGTTTGTCTCTGTCTGCTAGGATAAATCTGTACATATTTGCTTTCTTCCAGAATATATTTATATTTCACAAGGCATCTTATTCTTCTCACTTGCAATGTCTTGGGGAAAGGCTCACCCCAACACCTAAAATATTAACAATAAAAAGAACACCTTCATCAATGCCACCTGCGTGTCAGTGGCGGGGGTCTCTCTGGCCTTAAAGGTCTGAGTCAGATGGCTTAACCACCCAAGTCCATAGCCTGTGAAAGTCCTAAACCCATCTAAGATTTCAGCAAATCCTTGTGTTCTTCTGGTGTCCGCTTCCACGTGTTTCCTTTCAATCCAGACCTCACTGGTTTCCACCAAAATGAAAAACAAAATAATCCCACTCACACTAACCTTCATGAGCAGACTTTTCTAAAGAACTGAAGAGGCAGAGAGAGGTATCAGAAAGGACTCTCTCTCTCTCTTTCACACACACACACACACACACACACCATTGCAAGCTGTTTAAAACCTGTGCAAGACATCCCTGTTCTTCCAAGGTCCTCCTGACCACCTGACACCAGGGTTTCCTGTCCTGGCCCTGCCCACCACAGTCCTCTTCCCTATGCCGCCATTCCTCTCTCCCTCCCTTCTCCCTCCTCTGCTTTCTCTCCCAACCCTCCCTCTCCAGCAAGCAGACAATTTCTTCTCTTTGACTCAGAACAGAGGTTACACACACACACACACACACACACACACACACACACACACACACCCATCTCTGGAACCTCCTCCACAGCTGAGATCCAGGCCAGGGAATTTCACCTTCTAATTGATCAAAGGTATTTTCCAAACAAAGACTGCTCCTTTCTCAATGGAATTTTGGGCCAACTGCTTAGAAAATAAAAGTATTTCCTAACTGATTGTGAAGTGCCTGGGATGTACGTTCAATAAACCAACTTCCATCCACTCCTGTTGTTCCTCTCCATTTATGCAATACATTGTTGAACAATAATAATTTCAAAATGACTAAGGCGTTTCTGCTCCTCTCCATATTCCTGTGCTGGCTGAGAGGACACCTTCAAATAAAATTCCCCATAGCTATAGGCTTTTAAGGACTGGTACCAAACACTGGCTCCCTAACTGACCAGCTATGTGATCTTGTGCAAATTACTTAACCTCACTGGCCTCAGTTTCTCCACCCATAAAATGGGAGGATGGACTCGCTTAAAGACTTCTCAGGAGGATTAAATTAATTTACTCCTGTAAAGTGCTTAGTACATACTAAGGGCTCAGTGAATGTTAGCTGTATCTTTTTAATTTTTTTGTTTCTTTCTCCTTAAATATGTGACTTTATCAATGAAAAAGATAAAAAGAGTTTAACTTTTGCATTTTAATAAAGCCAGCTTTGAGCTAGAGACTAAAGGAGCAGGGTCAGGGTTCAACTTGGCTGGCAGGCTATATACCCTGCCAGTACCCGAAGGCACAGAGGATGACCAAGTACTAACTAACTCAGTTGGGGCCTGCATTCAGAGATGGAGGGGGTGGTAGGTACAGTATGAAAATACAGTCCAAACCATGGTAGCTTAAACTGGGAGAGACACCCACTGCCCTGGGTCTAATTCATTTCTGGGTCAGAGGATTCAGGTCCCAAGCCTGCAGGTCCCCGGGGCTGGCTAGCATCATGATAACTTATCCATATCTCATGTGAATCTCTCAAAGGCCTCTCAAATTTCCCTGCTGTCACAATAGGATGGGAAGAACCGAGATACCATAATCCCCCTCTAAAAGGATCAAGGCTGCCTTTCTAGTGTCTGCAGCCCAGTCTCCTTAGGTAAATGGCCAGCATGGCCTGTCTGGTTCACACTGCTCTCTCACCCATACCTGATTGCTGAGTACTGTCTTCCTGCAGCACCTGAAGCCTCTGCCCCTCACAGCAACAGGCTGGTTGGGCTGCTTTGCTGCAGCCTCTGGAAAAACAGGGTTAGGAGTGGAGTGGGAGAGCCAGGCATGGGCTGGATGAAACCAGTTCCTCCCAAGGTGAGCCCAGGTTGAGAGAGGAAGAGGAAGAGGAAAGGAAGGACACTTGGAGGGACTGCCAGCCCAGCTCCACAGGGCACATCTTGAAGCAGGGGAGTAAGTGGGTCCTTCTCTTGGCAGAAGGCAGAGCTGTCTGAGCCTGGGCACCGGGAGCTAGCTCAGCAGCAACAGGGAGGGGAAGAGAAGATTATAGCTTTTGTACTTAAAAACTACCCAAAGGACACGTTTCTACAGAAAATTGTTCCAAGTTTGGTCCCTACAGCCAGAAGCACATTATCCATCTGGCTTTATAAACTCTCCCTGCAGACTTGAGTTTCCCTTGTGTGACTGCGGGTTCCTGTTTTCTGCCGCCCTGGCTGTCGAGGCTGGGAGGACAGGGAGAGAAGCTGTGTATTCAGAAGCTCCATCCCTGGGCATGACCAAATTTGCCCCTGCACCACCAGTCACGGTAGTCCTCTTTGCAGAAGTGTGTACTTAAAAGAAGAAGCAAGGCAGCTTGGGGATTCTCGGCCCCTGCAGTGACAAGCCCTAGGGGAAGATGCCCAGCGTCCTGCGGGTAGTCCGGGCATGCCCGGCCCTGGGGAAATTGATAGATGGTCAGTCGCTGCGCTCACTGGAGCAGCGTGACGCGGCGGCCACAGGTGCGGACGCCAGGGGCAAGACTCGCTGTGCTCTCCCCGGTGCCTGGCTGCCCTGGGAGGCCGCCAGCCGGCTCCTCCTGCGGGGGCGGGGGCGGGGGCGAGGGCGGAGCACAGCCTTTTCTGGCTGGGAGGAGTGGCTGCGGCCAGTGGGTCACTTGGCCACTGAGCTGGAGGCAGTCACATAGGCGCTCCGCGCCCGCCCAGCTAGGCTCTTTCTTCCCTCTCCTGCGCTCACCAAGTGGCTCAGCTCACTCTCGTGCTCTGGAGCAGGGGCCTCCTAGCAAGCCCCTCCATCCCCTATCAGAGAGCCACATGGGCCCCGAGGCCACCTGCTGCCCTTGCAGGGGCCTCCAGGTGAGGACCTGGATTGAGCCCGTGGTGGCCTCCACCCAGATCGCCAGCTCCCTCTACGATGCAGGGCTGCTCCTGGTACTGAAGGAATCCTTCGGGGCCAGAGCCTCCTCCAACCACAGCATCACCCCGTCGCCCCGAGGGGCTCTAGAGGATGAACAGCAGAAGGCCATCTCTGATTTCTACATCATCTACAACGTGGTGACGGGCCTGACGCCCCTGCTGCCTGCCTATGGGCTGGGCTGGCTCAGTGACCGCTACCATCGCAAGATAGCCATTTGTGTGGCCCTGCTAGGCATCCTGTTCTGCCGCCTTGGGTTACTGTTCAAGGTGCTGTGGGACTGGCCCGTGGAGGTGATGTATTGGGCCGTGGGGCTGAACGGGCTCTGTGGAGGCCTCTCGGCGTACTGGTCCGGCGTCATTTCCCTGGGATCCCTTGGCTCCTCCGAGGTCCGCCGCTCTGTGCGCCTCATCGTTATTGACCTGATCCTGGGCTTGGCGGGATTCTGCGGGAGCATGGTTTCCGGGCATCTCTTCCAGCAGATGTCTGCGCATTCCTGGCAGGGCCTGGTGCTGACGGCCTGCAGCGTCAGTTGTGCCTCTTTTGCTCTTCTCTACAGCCTCTTGGTCCTGAAGGTCCCTGAGCCGGTGGCCAAGCCCAAAAAGGCACTCCCCACCGTGGACACGGTGTCTGGCACGGTGGGCACATACCGGGTCCTGGATCCTGACCAGCCAGACAGGCAGAGTGTGGTGGGGCACCCTCTATCTCCTAGGAAAGCAAAGCCTCAAAAGACCATGATTGCCCTTCTCTTTCTGGGTGCCATCCTCTATGACCTGGCAGTGGTGGGCACAGTGGATGTGATGCCCCTTTTTGTGCTAAGGGCACCTCTCAGTTGGAACCAAGTGCAGGTGGGCTATGGTATGGCTGCAGGGTACACCATCTTCATTACCAGCTTCCTGGGCGTCCTAGTCTTCTCCCGCTGCTTCCGGGACACCACCATGATCATGATTGGGATGGTCTCCTTTGGCTCGGGAGCCCTCCTAATGACTTTTGTGAAACAGACGTACATGTTCTACATTGGTGAGTCTGACGTTCTTAGGGAAGCAGGACAAAAGACCCTGCTGGCCACCTGAGTCATGGGGCTGACACTAGGAGGGCTATGGTCTAGATGTCCCTGCTCAGCACCAGGGAATATACCTGCTACTTAGGGGGCTCAAGGGAGATAGGGTTACGTGCACTTAAGTGTATCTGTGTTGTGTTGTGTATTGTGTTATCTGTAGTGCCCACTGAAATTTACCGGAGTGGAGAGGTATCTATAGCTCTAGGAGGTCATGGCAGGTATGGTCAGCGGAGTCTGCAGTTGATAGAAGAGGCTTCAGGATGGCGTTAGATGGAAGAGACAAGGTTGGGTTTCTTCTCCCCAATTTTAAAGGGATAAAACATTAACTAATTTAACTGAGAAGATTAAAATAATTTTGAGCCAAGCAAGGGCTTTCTAAAAGTGGATTTAAAAATTTCTCCATAAATGCTTTCTACAATCAGTGTAATAAATTCTTTCAAGGAAGCAGGATAAAGTTTCCATGTGAGAACACAGTTCAGACAACCACAGGCAGAAATTTCTGGACCAATGCTCCAATAGGCTGTCTAATGATAAAAATGTTCTGTATCTGTTTTGTCCAATATGGTAGCTGCAAGCCACATGTGGCTATTGAGCACTTGAAATGTGGCTGGTGCAAGTAAAGAACAGAATTTAAAATTTTATTTCATTTAAATTAATTTAAATAACCACACATGGCCAGTGGCTAATATATTAGGAAGAAAAACTTCCAGAGCAAGCCACATAGGAGTTATAGAGAGAAGGAATTCTAAGTGAGGCTCTTGCTTTATCCTAATTTACTCCTTGGTCAAGGCTGGGCTATAGTGAGGAGTGTTCTTGTGTGATTTCTTTCCAGCTCGAGCCATCATGATGTTCGCTCTCATCCCCGTCACAACCATTCGATCAGCAATGTCCAAACTCATAAAGGACTCCTCATATGGTAAGTAAAATGAATCTAAGATTCTCTGCCTGGACTGCTTCTGGTGCTTGAGGCAGTGGGGTCGGCCTTGCAAAAGGCACCCAGAGTTCCAGCAGCAATCTCCTTTACTCTAGGAACACACTGGGGTCCACCCAGGGCAGAGGGAGTGAAAACGGGAGGGTGGGACAGACTCGGAAAGTCAGTCACCGAAAAGCCAGTCAAAGGAAGATGCCACCATCCCCAGGCCACAGGTAGCTCCACTGGACAGAGACAGGCGTCCTGATAGAATGAGCCAGGAAGATTGATTTTTTTTTTTAACAGGGACAGAGAGAGAGTCAAAGAGAGAGATAGATAGGGACAGACAGACAGGAACATAGAGAGGTGAGAAGCATCAATCATTAGTTTTTCGTTGCCGTTGCGACACCATAGCTGTTCATTGATTGCTCTCTCACATGTGCCTTGACCGCGGGCCTTCACCAGACTGAGCCACCCCTTGCTGGAGCCAGCGACCTTGGGTCCAAGCTGGTGAGCTTTCGCTCAAGCCAGATGGGCCTGCGCTCAAGCTGGCGAGCTCGGGGTCTCGAACCTGGGTCTTCCGCATCCCAGTCCGACTGAGCCAGGAAGATTGAGAGGGAGTCCTAGGAAGGGGCAGGGGTCTTCTAAGAGCTCCCCACAGACTCAGCCACCTGGGAACAGGGAGAGAGAGCAGCAGATCTTGGTAACCTCTGTTCCTTCCACAGGAAAGGTGTTTGTCACCCTGCAGCTGTCCCTGACGCTGACGTGGGTGGTGACGTCCACGCTGTATAACGAGCTCTATCAGCTCACCATGGAAAAGTTTGTCGGCACCTGCTTTGCTCTCTCCTCCTTTCTCTCCTTCTTGGCCATCGTCCCGATTGGGTAAGACAGGAGCAGTGCTTGCCGTGTGGGCTGGGGCCCTGGGGCTTAGGTGAAGGGCTGTTGGACTATTTCCTCCAGCCCATCACCATAAAGCACTATGTACTTTCAGTGGACCCTTCTCGGTAGGTTCTCTAGCAAAGAAAAAGTCTGGCTATTTCCCCAAATTATTTGGGAATTCCCCAAAGTCATAACTAATGAACAGAAGGCCCCAACCAGCTGGCTCCCCTCCTGACAGCTTTGTAATACAGTTTATTTATAGGAGCCTCATATACTTCCTCGTAATCAGAAACTGGGGTGAGAAAACCTCTTGAACCTCTGAGACCTCTTTGGTTCATCTCCCTTTAGGGGAGCATCATCCCTCCTCATTTTTGAGTTCTTATTCTCCTCTGTGCCCTAAGAGGGCTTGGCATCAGGCAGCCTTTGTGCTCAGTGCCCCTGAAATCTCACAGCCACTGGACTGTGTGAGGTCCCTGGAAGACTTGGCCAACTCCCTTGACATCTTTTGGGGAACCGTCTCATTCGTAAAACAAGAACCCTCGAGTCTGTGATCTAAGAGGCAGGAGAAAGCTATAGAGCAAAGAAGGGGCACTGCATGCCCTTGGTCATGGTGCCAGCTGGAGTCACCCCCAAACCAGACCATGCAGAATAGTCTGGTCTCCGACCAGCCCTGTCAATGACAATGCAGTACAAAACACAAGTGCAAGCCGTGTCTATAATTTTAAACTTTCTGGTAGTCACACTTAAAAATGAGAAAAGTAACAAGTGACATTTATTTTAATAACACATTTGATTGAACTCATTACACCCAAATTATCATTTTCACATGCCATCAACTTACAAAATTAATCAATGAGATTTTCTTTTTTTCTGAGTCTTTAAAATCTGGCATGGGTTTTATGCTGACAGCACCTCTCAATTTGAACTAGTTACATTTCAAGTGTTAGGTAGCCCGTGTGACTCGTGGCTATATAGTAGGCATCATTGCTTGGACTGTTAAGGTCCTTTCCCCCCTTCCCCTAAAGTAAGGTTCTCTCAGGCTTGTATCAATCCCACCGGAGGAGAAAGGAATGCAATATAGTCACAATCAGGCGCAAGGGGTTTGATTTTAAAGGGACCTGTCTACCAGCCCATGAGAGCTGCACATGTCTGTCACGGTGGTATCATGGACAGCAGAGCAGAGAATGATTAAAGGCAGGTGGAAGAGGTAGGAAGCGGATGGTGGTAAGGCCCGTGTTTTACTTCTCACGTCATGTCACAATAAACGTCCCTGCCTGCACAGAAAGTTGGGCTTTCAGAGACAGAGGCCATTGATCATTCAGGCTTTCTACTTTATTTTGTAGTTGAAAATCATAAGATAGGAAGATCAAACAGCTAAGAGAATTTGTACAAAGAGCAAGCACTAGTGCCCTCTTGACCCAGTTCTCACTTTCTCAAGGGGTAGGACCTGTCCTCAAACTGCCCAGCCCTTAGGTATTTCCTGTTTTCACGTGAGCCTTGGCTGAATATGTTGGGCTTAGTCAGACCTAGCATGCACTGGGAACTTCTCAGGAGCCCCAGCTCTTTGTCCAAGTGAGTAATAGATTGGTAACTATGCCACTTGGAAGTTATACAGTGCTATTTGATTGACAGTTGGTTGAAATATTCTCTTTAACCTAAACAAATAAACAACGCAAAGCAAAAGTCTGACTAGTTAATGAGTGTCATAGCTAAAGCCAGAAACAGATAAATGAAAGCAATAAGAAAATACAGTAATTGGTTCCTTTCTGGTTTAACTGCTTCGGGTGTGTGCTAAGTTGGGTGCTTTGCCTTCATAAGGAGACTTTAGGGCGCACAAAGCAGGTGTGCTGCCCTGGACATCTCACTTCAATGCACCTGTAACATGCACTTGGACACAGTCATACATTCCGTTCACAGAATCTGGATTAGGCCATGCATGATCTTTACAATCTTACATCATAGAACCAGGGACAGAGTCTTGAACCAATCAAGTATGTGGTCAAGTGCTTATGTGAATGAGGTGCTTCAGTGTTAACTAATTGTCCCTTCTTTTATAGATATTTAGCAGTAGAAGAGACCCCTGTGTGAACAAAACCTCCCTTACTTGCTGTACCATGGAATCACCTGGAGAGAGTGGAAATTGACTTGTGTCTGGATCCCACCCCCAGACATTCTGACTCAGTTGATCTGGAGTTTAGCCTGGACACAGGAATTTTTAAAAGCTCTCCGGGTTATTCAAATGTGCAACCAAGATTGAGAATCTCTAGTATGAAAGGGGGGTTTTCATTACCTTGCTTTCCCACAAAGGGAAACCTTAAAGCTAGAAGGGCTCATTAAGTGAGATCAACAGGAAAGACCAGAACTCTCTGACTACAGAAAGAAAGGCTACATTCCAAGGACATAGGAACTGAGGAAGGCACGTCAGAGCAGGGGAGCAGAGGAGCCTGTAGAGGCCAGGAGGCTGGAAGGAGAGGTCCCTGGGCTATAGCTGCAAGAAATGTTTCATAGTCCCGTTTGCAAGAAGGGACTTTGGCCCCGGCTATTCCTGGTACCAAAGTGAGCCAGTTTCCCATTTCTGCAGGCCCTGCCCTCTCCTCCCTGCTCTTCTTTATATACAATAGGGAGATGCTGAGGAAATGAATGTCTGGTCCTACCCGTCTGCATCCCACTCCCCACCCACCGCACATGCGCTCCCTACTGCCTGGTGCTTCACAGAGAACACGGAAGCCACCAGGGGAGAACGCCCCCATCCTCCCCAAGTAAATCTACAAACCTATGTTCACGTGTGCCCACTGGAGTCCTCTCCTCCTTCACCCTTTTAAATGATAATAATTGCAAACACTTAAGTGCCCTTAATATGGCCAGGCACTACTTTACATAATTTATATATTTTAATTAATTCAATCTTCTCAAACAGTCCTCTTATGCAATTACATTATCCCCATTTTGCAAATGAGGAAACGGACTCTAAGGCACTGTGAAACTCGCCAGAGGTTACTCAGCTAATAAGTGGCAGAGACAGGGTTTGAACTCAGGAAGTCTCTCCTATTTGCTAGGTGACATTGCTTTTTTACAAAAGTCACCAGGTACCTGGGTACCACCTCTCCTATCTCCTCAGAGAGCTCACTGTGCTAGTTAGGTGTTCGCTCTCTCCTGAATTCTTCTTACCAGGACTGAGATGCAATCCATCCCTTCCTCCCCCTCTGCTTCCCCTCCTTCTTTTCCGTGTCCCTTCATCCTCTTTCCCCTCCGCCTCCTCCTCACAGCCAAGTTCTCCCAAGGCTGGTCTGCGCACCTGTCTCATGTCCTCCTTTCCCATTCACTTTGCAGCCCTCTACAGACGTGTCCCCAGCTCAACTCCCTGAAGTTGTTCTAAGACTAAGACGTGACTTCTTTCTTTTATTGTGTAGTCTACGTAATCACCATCATTCTATTTTACTTTATTTTTTAATTAAACTTATTGGGGTGCAGGTTTCAGGTCTGCACACGGCACCATGAGCCCATCGCCCAAGCAACATGTCTTTTCTCTCCATCCATTCCCCCTCCTTTGTCCCCCACCCCTTTCTCTCCGGCTGTCACCACACTGTTGTCTGTGTTATATATATATATGTATGTATTTTTTTTTTGCTTAATCCCTTCACCTTCTATCATTCAGTCCCCAAAACCCCCTTCCTTCTGACAGCTGTCAGTCTGTTCCATGTGTCCGTGCCTCTGTTTCTATTTTGTTCACCAGTCTGATTTGTTCATTAGATTATGACTTCTTCAAAGCTGAATCCAGTGGACCCACTGCAATCCTCACCCCACATGGTTTCTCAGTGGCCCCCAACACTGTTGATCACTCTTTCCTCTGGTGGCACTTGTCACTGTCAGTCGCCTTTCTCAACACCTCACTCTGGTTGTTGTCCCACCCTATGATTCCTTCTCCACAAACCTCCAAATGGAAGAATTTGGGGGGCTCTGTTCTGGGTTGTCCTCACTTCATACTCTCTAAGTCATCTAAGGAATGTTCAAATTTTCAAATTATCATTTAAATGTCTCAAATTGGGTTCTTGGCACCCCCCTGAATCTGTCCTCCCTCCAGTTTTCCCCGTCTCATTACAGTCAACGCCAGCCACCCAGCGTAGAAATCAAGGTCACCGACACCATCCCTTTTCTTCCTCCCCCACCTCCAATCCTTCGGACCTCATTGATTCTTCCTCCAAAACATGCCTCCAATTCATCCTTTTCTTTTTATCTTCTTGCAGCCACTCGTAGGCTAAGGCATTTGGATGACGGAGTGGGGCTCTGCGCCATTCTCCCCACATCCACTCTTGTTTACTCCCATCTCTCCTCCACAGGTGGCCAGAGCAGTTTCCTAGAAGCGTAAACCAGAGCATGCCATCTCTTGCTCAAAGCTCTGCAGTGCTCTTAAAACCCAAACATCTCGCCATGGGCCACAAGGTCCTGCGAGGTCTGACCTTGCCAACCTCTCTAGGCCCCTATTCCTGCCACTAATTACCCTCCCACCCTATGCTTCAGCGCCAATAGCTCCCCCCCCGCTCCTTCCCCTTCCTCACCCACACATCTTTCTTACCCCAACTAGCTGTAGTCTTACACACCATTTTCTCAAAGAGGGTTTAAAAAAATCCTCTTCTCAATCTGAAGTAAATCCTTCTATGATATGCTCCCCAAGTCTCCTCCACTTCTTCCTAGCATAACAGTTGGTGATTACTAGTGACTATCTGCTTCACGCGCTTGCTCACTGGACTGCAGGCTCCCTGTGGGGACCATGACTGGCTCTCCAGGTAGCCTCTCCGTCCAGTAGTGAGTCTGGCATAAAAGAAGTCCTCAAGCACATTTGTTTAGTGAATGAATGATCTGTCAAAGGGTGTGGCACCTACTACCAGCACCTCTGACCACCAGCATCCCGGTGCTACCTGTGAGCTGACCTTGAAGCCAGGGTCTGGCCATCACTGTGTGGCTGTGCTACAGTGTTCCATGAGAGGGGCCAGCTGCAGTCATGGCCGCATCCTGGAGTTCAGGTGGTCCTGGGCAGGCTGCCTCCAAGTCCTGGCTCTCTTCTTGCCAGTTTCATAGCACAATAAGTTTAAAATCCCTCCGTGTAGAGCCCTGGGGTTCATGGAAGGTGGGAAATCATAGTGATTGAAAGTTTCCACAAAGCCTTCCCTTAGAGGTTTGGATTTAAGCTCATACATACCCCATCCAGCAGTTCCCAGGGTTCTGTGTCACTCAGGAAGAGCTTAGAACCCAAGGGACCTAGAGCTCAACCAGATCAGAAAACCGAGGACCCTAGAGGCTGAAAGACACACCAAAAGTCACACAGATCCAAGATTTCAACTTAGAGTATCCATTCCTACTCATTCGTTTATCTACAAATATTTTTAATGAATGTAATGATACATGGACGAGGTAAAGGGGCAGAAGATGGGCAGGTAATTCTATTTGGGATGAGCGACCCCTGATCTTGAGATACATGCGGCCATTCATCCTCTGGCAGCAGCAAGATGGGAAGAGCTTCCAGGAAAAGGAAAATAAAGATGCAAAGGGCTTCAGGTGTTACATGATTGGAACAGCCTAGAGTGGGAGAAGTTCCCGTGGGCCATCTCTCTCCACTCAGTACAGCATGCTGCTGCTCTCACAGATGCAGCCTGGCAGTCTGTCAGGGACAAAGAGGTGGCTGGGGCCCACCTTGCCATCCGTGGGAAGGAAGAAGTGTATCTTTACCCCAGTCCGGCTGTTCTCTTGTAATTCTCTCTTGTGAATTCTTACAGCATCGTGGCCTATAAACAAGCCTCACTGAAACATGCAGACGTCACAGAGAAATGAAGGTCTGACCTACAGGAGCTGAACACACCAGCAATGGCCGGACCCCTCTGCAGACAAGGGAAGAGACCAAGAACCAGTGACCAAAGCAACCCACTGCCGAGAAACCTGAGTTCCAGCCAGCGTCAGCCTAGGGATGCTCTGACTCAGGGGTTCCTGGTGGGTGGGAAAAGCATTTTCCTGGTGATAGAAAAACTTTCTCAGCTTTCGGCTGCTCCTGAGAGGCAGAGGTTAGGATCTGCGGGCAGCAGGGTGCGAACTATAATGGTTATATGAAAACTGCACGCACAGCCATACAGATGCTACAGGGAGCTTCAGACAGCAGCCCCTTTTCTTCCAGAAATTGTCTTCTGGGCTCCAAGGTATGGCCATCTCGTCACCTGGGTGATGCCAGGAGCCCCTGGTGAGAACTCAAACCAAGGCATGTATTTTCAACAGTCCGAGGGGAAACATTGGAACCAATGTTTTGTAAGAACTACTAACAGTGAACATTAGTCGATACTTCAAAAATTAAAATGAAACCTTGGATAAAAGTTAACTTTCTTCCTCAGGCCTTGTTAGTCATGAACAATCAGGAGAGATTTAGAGCCCAGGCTCTTGGCTTCCAGGGAGTTTTTGTTTTGTTTTTGTAGTTGTTACTATTGTTTTTAAGAAGCAAATATCAAGACTTTTTCTTTGATGGGATATTAAATTGAATACTTTCAGTCAACAATACTTTGCAAAGTGAGTGGTGTGAAGGGAGAGGGGAGAGAATATTCTCGCAGGGCTATTTTATTTCGAGGTACTTTTATTGCCTACTTTACTTACACATATAAAAGCAAACTCACCTCCTTGTAAAATCAGCATTCACAGTGTACGTATGTGACTCACTGCTGTCCAAGTCAGACTCCCTCTAGAACGCAGACGTGCTGTCCTTATGCTGGGCTAAAACAAAGCTGGAGAACACATTTGAAGCTCAGAGCGTTTGGGCTCAGAGGCTTTGGTACCTCTGATCCCTTGCAGGGAAGGAACAAACTTCCTGGAGCATCTACTGAGGTCCCGGTCCCATGCGAGGTGCTGAGATACCGTGAGAACAGGACTGCCCCTGCCCTCCCAGCGTGTACTGTCCCGTGAATGGAGCAGACCGCACAGCACACAGGGAGGGCCCTATAATCAATGCTAACATCAGGGCGCATCCAATCGAGATTTCGGAGAGCAGGGAGGGCTTCTCAGAAGTTGCATACGATATGACTGGAAAGGAGTTACCAAGGCCAGAAGTTGGGAGACAGTCCAGGCAGACAGAAAAACATTCTCGAAGGTCTGAAGGAGAAAATATTGCAAGATAAAGGGATTCAATGCGAGGGGAGCAAAGAGAGGGAGAGGAAGAGGTAGCAAGGAGGATGGAATTGAGAGATGAGACTGGAGCGGTGACGAGGAATGACGTAAAACCGAGCCTTTAAAAAAAGTTTCTCTCTAGAGGAATGGGGAGAGCTGTTGAAAAGTTTCAAGTAGGAACACGGAATGCTTCCCTGTGTCTTAGAAGAGCACTCTGGCATCCCTGAGGATGAGCTGGTGGGGGAGGGGGCGAGCGGGACTTGAGGAGAGGAGACAGGCAGAGAGACACCTGCAGAAACCCAGGAGAAGGAGGAGGGTGGGCTGATGTCGGGTAAGAAGCTAGGAGGATGGAGAGGAATAGATGGACTTAGAGATTTGGAAGCTAGAGGTCCGCAGGAGGCGGTGAGGGATGCACTGTGGAGGGTGAGGTCAATGGAGGCTATAATGACTCAGCTTTGGGGTTCAGACAACTAAGAAGACAGAGCCCTCACTGAGACAAGCGACATAAAGCCAGAAGGGGAGATGGGAAGGTGTGTTCAGGGGCACACTCCTATCTAAACTCTCACCGATAGGCTCCTTCCTCTTGCCTCCCTGCCTCCCACCCCAGCCCCTGAATGAGTCCCCCAACCAGAATGAATCGAATCATTTGCCTCTTCATTCCTGCTCCTGAAAAGCTTGCTCTGAACATCAAGAAACATTTCCTCATTGCCCACATTGACCCCACCATACTTTGTGGGTTTAACCTGAGTAGAGTTCTCAAAGCCTCAGCAGTGGCACCTTTCCAACCCCACCTTCCACTAAGGTAGCAGTTTCGAATCTTCTCTACTCTGCCCAGGGCACCATGTCTTCTAACATGTTTGAATCCAGGGGTTCTCACAGCAGTTTCCTGGGAACCTGTTAGAAATGCACATTCTTGGGCCCCAAATCAAAATCTATGCGTGGGGCCCAACAACTGGCGTTTTCCCGAGTCCTCACGCTTAGGAACTACTGCTCTAATCTGCAGACCTGACGTTTTCTCCTTAAAACCTTTCCGAGTCTCCCTCCTCTTCCTGCACCCTGAATTCTGGAGGCCCCAAACACACCGTCCCTGGTTCTTTTCCAAGTGATCTAGTTTAATCCTGACTCCAGAACTCTTTCCAACAATCCAGTCAATCCCTCCCCCCAAGTTTCCTCCAACATAAATCCAAACCAAATTCTTCTCTCACCCTATCACCTAAACTCGCTCCATCTTTTATCTATTTCTCCTGATTGATTCCATAGTTCATCTCCGAGTCATCTCTAAACCCTCCCCCCCCCTCCCCACAGAGATCTCTTCCACTCAGCTCCCTTTCTATTACTTCCTGCTGTTTCCGCCATCTGTTCCCATCAAACCCTCCAGCATGCTACCTCCATCTTCTTTACAAGAAACCAGTTCAAAAAGGTAAGTCCCGCTCCTTAATTCTCAATGGCAAAGCACCCAGGAAGGAGGGGAACATCCGTCATATTTAAGTTGGACATATTTAAATAAGTAATAGGAAGAGTATCCCCATGAGCGCTATTATATAATGGGTGCCCAGCAGAGACTCAGGTGCTTTGTATACATGATGGCTCGTTCAACCGGCAGCCCATCAGGAAAGGCACGTCTTCATTCAAAAATCACAACCCTTAAGTTTAGAGAGAGGTGACCCGCCTAAAGCCACACAGTAAGTGGGAAAGCTGAAAGCTGGCCCCAAATCTCTCTCGCACCCCACCTTGTGGCCTCCTTCTGTATGGCTGCATTCTATTAATGATGTCTTCCATATCCTATTATGATGTCGACCATGGATCGGTAAGCCAAGTTCACAACCAGTGCAAGTCCACTTTCAGTTCACCGTCGTCATTAGGAAAGCTCAACTGGGCATTTTCGTCTCTAATTTGCAACACACGGTAACACTAATGAACCACAGGCATTTCTTCTTTTCTTACAGATTTGTAAGTAACATCTAGGTAGTCAGAAAGAGCAGGGAACGACTGCACCTGTCCCAGAATTTGACGTGGTGCTTTGCCGTGGGAGGGGTAGGAAGTACGTCCAGCACGGGTACCAGCCTGCCCCCATCATGGCTGTGCATATGGTTACACTACCGGTTCTAGCAGTTTCTTAATCTCCCAGAGCTGGCATGACGTGCAGCTGCAGGAGACGGGAAATTGAGGGTAAGTCTATAAAGAAGTGAAAAAGAATCAAAACTGTTGAGTGATGTTTCTGTCAGTCTGCACGTCCGAATTCTTGCAGGCAAACTTCAGAGAAGAAAAAAGAGTAAGAGGCATGCATGTTTTTGCTCTTAAAGAGAAGTACAAATAAGAACATGATTTAAGGTAAAGAAAGCATCTCTTATAAGTTTATTGGTCCATTACTTTCAGTTAATTGAGGTAAAGAAACCTTGGAAATTTACAAGCTAACAGTTTATCAAGCAATACAAATTCTTTTATTTACCTCAAAATGTAATCCTAATCTCACAGTAAACAATGGACAGAACTTTTTTATACACAGATATATGGAAACAAAAAGTGGATAAAAACCTCGTGCCAACATAAAAAATGCAACAAATGCTCTATTATTTTCTTTTCTTTTTACAATCTCTGGGTTCCATAACAAGGAAAACATTCTTTTTTAAATTTGGTAGCTTCATGAAACAAAGACCTTGATCTGTAGATAAATTACTTTCTCATCTACACACATTCTTGAACACATTTTTTTTTCACAGCTTCTGATTTGGCTTAAGGGCAGCATGGCGAGGAGAGGACACATTTACACGAAGGATTTTACCAATACCTCGGGGAGGTGTTTCTCCTTTAAAAACTTTCAATGTAAAGAATGGTTTCTAAACATAAGAAATACAGTCCATAATTTGGACATGACCTACACAAAATTTTTTTTGTTTTTTAAAATCTTTTTTAATAGTTAAAATGCAAGTTAGAAAGTCTGCTGGCAGTTAATGTCATGGGAATACCATCAGATGCACACCATTTCTCAATTGCGCCCCCAGCTCACAGACATCAGGGAGCTGGCACAGAGAAGGGCAGAGGACAGGGCATCCGCTGGCCAGGACCCGGGCCTCAGAGGTGTCCAGGAGAATGGTGCTGACTGCTCAGAGCTGCTGGTTTGTTGTCGGAGGAAGGCCCATCTGACACAGGCATTGTTTCCATACACTGGGTCACATTTTGGTTTGCATCTACTTTTACCCCCCACCATTTCCACACCGAGGAAAAAGCAACCCCTCTTTCTTCTTTCCAGCATGTGACGGGAGGGCTGGTCTGAGACTGTGAACCAGCCTCTCGAACAGGGGCGCTGACAGGTGTTGCCTGCTCTCACCTGGCCTCCAGGGAGCCAGGATCACGTGGTGAGCGGGTAGCATGTGCAATACGCAATCACTGGTTTTAATATAAAAGCTCTGTTAAAAATGGACTTAATTATGTGAGTCAACACACTATGTTTTATGTTTTTGGCATTCCAACCTGTGGAGAACTTCTTTCTGCAACATGCTGCTCTGAGGCCCCCACAGTATCTCTTCATAAGCTGTTGTGCAGAATCAGGGTAAACCTTTAACTATTGTCCTGATCTAGAGAGTTCTTTGTATCTATGTGATGTGTTCGTGCTGAGACCACATATGCTCTACAATCACAAGTGTACCAAAAAGCACAAGATTATAATCTTCCACACTTTAAAACAAAAAAGGGTTTTGTGGTCCTGTGTTACCTTACCTTATCAAAAATATCATTTGGCAATAGCAATACTTTGCTTTCTCCTCCTAAAAGGCAGCCCTAATTATAAACCTCACATTCTTACCTATTTCTTTAAGAGGGCTGAGGACTGGCTATGTTAGACCTCTAGTATTTAAGCTGAACTGATTACATTTCTAGAAAACTCTTTTTACCCAGAGTCTAAAAAAACACTAGTTGCAGAATAAGGCATTTTAATAGGCGTTGACAAATTCTCAAAAAGTAGAGTTAGGCTTTTAACAGTCTGTGGCATTTTTAAAAGTCTGGATTTGTTGATTTTTAAGTGCCAAATACACAGAATGTTTATGGATGAGACAAACAGCTTACTGGTTTGTTAAACTTATTTTCTCAACACACTTATTTACAGGTTATCTACTCTAGTAAAAACCACCTGGATGACATATTTTTCTGCCACATAGATGGGGATAGACAGCCATACCCAGAAAGCATTTCAAAAACATATGATTAAGAAAGAACAGTTAAATCCCCGTAACAAAGTCCCTCCCCACATTTTCTAACAGTCAGCCCTGCGCACGCTCTGACCTGTGCAACCATGGGGAGCCCAGGCAGCCTTCAGACAAAGCGCTAACCACCTACTGGGTGGGTTGATAAAAACCTGGGTTTCCGGTTTATTCACTAAATTTTAAAAAATCACAAGGATGAGGACAACTCCAACACACCCAGCTCAATCTGTCTGGCCCATGGGATGACATTGACCTCAAATTTACTGCTAACTCCCACCTGCCGTCTGAACAGAGTACATAAGCAGGGGCAGGGCATGTCCAATCTGCTGCCATCTGAGGACTCTTCAAAGTAAGAGGCAAACCCGCATTCCCACGTAATTTTGTAAATGGGGATGACCTAAGCAGTGTTACCCTGACATTATAATTAGATTACCCAGTTTCCATAAGCCTTTAAAGTAGGCAGGCTCCGGGACAGTGTGCCCTGCCCGACCACAAGCAGCCTCATTTTCTGAACGGAAGCACCCTTTTGGGCAGCCAGAGTGGAGCCCAGCTCTGACCCACCCCAAGACCCAAATAGATGAGGTCAACACGGACCTACGAGGTCGCGCTGGGCCTCGCTGTCCCTCCCTCTCACCAGTCATATGGCAAGTGACTATGCTCAAGTCCCATGAATGGTGTCAGAATGGAGCCAGGTGCCCGTGATTTCAATGTTGTCCCTGGTGAGGCCGAGTCGCACACACTGGGTGTTTTGGGGATAAACACCATCCTGAGAGAAACTCCACTTGCGGACTGCCACTGTGCCACTGTGCCCTCCTCTGTGTCCACTGCAGAGGGCAGCGTCACAGGACACGAGCAGCAGTATGCACTTGGTTTCCTCATGTGGGCAGCGACCGAGAAAACATTCCATTTGACAACATGCACAATACACTCGGGTGCCATGGACATTTGGCAGGAAGGCAAACGTGTTACACTGCTCATGATCCCCAGCATGGTGCTGGGCTGTGTTATTTCAGCTAAAGAAAGGTGTCTGATGAGGTCAAGGAACAGCACAGTGAAATGTGACCCGATCACCTCCATAATCTGAGCATTTATCTGAGCTCACCAGGAATCAGTATTAAGTCTTATCAAAAGAGAAATCCTGACCCTACAGCAGGCTGCATGGGCTTCCCTTCTCCACTGGGAGCAGTGGGTCCTCGCAGAGTGGCCTAGAATCTTCTCATAGACCCCCCACATGGTGACAGCAGCTGTCCCTACGGGCCACCAGTCACTGCTCCCTTCAACATCACTTGCTGTCTTAAAATCTGATCAGTTCCTAGGAAATTTCTTTGGACTTAGCCTGGAGTTTTAACCTGGGTGAATGAGCCCTTTCACTTCCCAGGCCCAGGGACAGCTGACAGGGATGACTTTCCATTCCACTGCCTCGCACTCAAGCCTCCAAACCTGTCTGTGTCTGCCCGCCCACCCGCCCGCCTGGGGAAGGCTCGTCTCCAAGCCAAAGTCTCCTGGAAAATAAACACAAGATAGGAGTCGGTGACCTCAGCACCAGGATTTTGAGGGCCAGGAAGGACAGGGTGACAAAGCCTCTGTGAGGCAGTCTTTGGCACAGCATCTCCGGGTTACGCGTCTCCTGGGGAATCAATCGCCTTTGTGCTGATGGAGACGGAGAGGTGAATGCATGGGGCTGCTGACTCTCTGGGACCAGGGGAGCTGTGGGAAGACCTGGAGAGCCTCCTTCACTGCCTGCTATGCCTTTCCTTCTGGCCCAGCCTCCTTACCTTCGCAGATGCCAGCTTAGACCATTTCTCCAATGACATCTGTAACAGACACTGGTTTCCCAAGCTCTGCTATGAATGGTGAGCTGAGGGCCATCTGCCCTGTTCCAACCCTCTCTGGTGTCTCAGAGTGCCGGAACACCACATGGGGCCCAAACTGAGAAGGGCACAAAAATCCCAAAATGCCCAAATCTTTTCAAAGTTAGTATTCCACCTCCAGTAATATATAGGGATGATGACTATGGACCCCACTCCCCCAAATGTCCCAGCAATGAACCTAATGACTTTCTTAAGGGAGGGCTGCTTCCTTTCTAACCCTCTACATGGGAATGTCCCTGGGCTTCGGCAACTAGCAGCACACTGGAGTCTAGTCTTCTTGTAACTCTGCCATAGTTCTTTCCAAGTATTCTCTACATTGGGCAACATTTTTAAAGCACACATTCCACAAGGCAAGGTTTCACACATTGCCAAACATGAGGGTTTGCTGCTGGGTCTAGTGTCTCCTACCAAATACCAACAGAGGGCCATGAACTCACCGCAATTCTACCGGTAGGTGGTCAGGGAGGACTCGGGCACCCATCACCACCCCACGTGATGGTTTAGAGGTAGAATGAAACACTGGGTCACCCCTCGGGGTAGATGGACTGTTAGTATCCATCTACTTCAATAGCTCACTTCTAGTTGTACCAAACTGAAAATTCACATAAAAGGATTTTAGAATAGCACAAATGGGGTCTAGCAGTGCAATCCAGTACTCATTGATGTGAAAACCATAATTTAAACCGCAACTTTTTCAAACGTGATGAAAGAGAACCAAAGTGTCCTGCGTCATCCAGCTGCTGCCCCAAGAGCATCGCAGCTGTGGCTGATGCAAAGCCAATGGCCATTGAGGGTGGAATGAAGTGATGTCAGCACGTTGCACGCTCGCCGGTATTTGCAGGTGAACTCTCACCTGCAGCACTGTCTCAGCACAGCGGTTTCATTAAAATAAAAGAAAATACTGCTGCTTATTTAAGGCTCAGATGTCTAATTTTCCAGGGGTGAGCCACAGACAAAAGAACACAAACGTGACAACTGTAGCTTCGCTTCAGGAGAAGAAAACAATGTACTGGAAAATAGACCTTTTTCTTTTTTTTGGTCTGCTTACTTTACATTGATTTGAAAAGTAAACCTGGTAATAGTTTGAAATAAAGACTTTAGATGCAGCCAGCAGTCCGCAGGAAGTTGGCTACAAATTGCCTGACCAGAGACTGATTTTCCTTCCTGATCAGGAAATATTAAGGGTTAAAGCACTTTATGTCACACTGAGTTTATGAAATCTCGATTGTGTCACAACATACCAACCTCTCACCAAAGCGTTGCCCAAACATTCATTCAGTGGACATAATGGGAAACGTGAAACTAGGAATTTTTGGTGAGGTAAAGGCAATTGCGCAAAGATGTGGGAGGCGGGGCTTGGTATCTGCCCAATGATCTCGACACAGGGGTGCTCCTCTGACTTCAAGACAATAGATACTCCCAAACAGGCCTAATTTCTACTCTGATGCCATTTAACAAGCAAAACATAGAAGAACATCACAGAAAAATGCACCTTTTTTTCATTCTACACAAAAACAGTTTCCAATCTACTGCATTCTAGTGTCAGAAACAAGTTCGGAGAACACTGTCCCCTCAGCTTCCCGAGGCATCTCATAAGGACAAGGACACTGGCCTGATCACTCTAGCACGGATGTATTTAGACACTGATTTAAATGGTCCTGTATGGACCAGAAACCGTAAGACAGCTGTCGCTCGTCACAAGCAGGCAGCAGGCCACACTCACGGCTATAGGCCACTGTCCCTTCAGGACCTCCCACAGAGGTGCCAACACCTCCGTCTAGGCTGAGAAGTCAGTGCCCACGGGGACCGGTTCCAGGGCTGCCACATAGCTATGGAAAGCAAGAGTGGCCTCTATTCATGCCTTCCTCACGTCCTTGAAAAGCAGGACCTGGGTTCTCTGCCACACAGGCAACTCCGCAGTGCCCAATGGGGAACTGTAATGAGCTGTCAGCACGTCAGCTGAGGATGTGCTGTCCCTCGCTTTCAAAGCTTTGTAGTGTTCCATTTCATAGGTTCCTTCGCGGCACGGAGGTATGCTTCTTTTGCTGAGAGATGATTATAACCTTACGGACTCCACCAGGGAATAAATACTAATTGAAAACACCTGTTAGACAAAGGAAGGTGGGGAGGGCAAGAAATACACAAGGAGAGACGTTGCTGTGGTTTTCCCAGTGCCGCCCCTCTGGCACAGCGGGGACATTCCATGTGGGCTCCCAGCCCTGTGTAGGTAGCAGAGTCTCTGTTCCCAGAAGGAACTTACTTGGCCTCTGGTTTCTCCTGCAGTAGTGGAATGATTGACTCCCACGCCATGAGGCACTGAAAACAACACAGTGTCAGCATAGAGTTTCAGATTTCATGTCAGCTTCTTAATTCTGCTCTATTCCTGTCCATCCTGCTGGGGCACCTTTGTCTAACGATGCCCCACATGCACTATCCATGACAAGAAACAGGGCAGGGAACAAGAGTTTGTGTTGAATACAGTCACCCCCATTTCTACAAAAGACCACAGTGTCTGTACAAGGTCAAAATGCACTATTGATACTAACCGCTCACATCTGGGGCAAAAATGGATTCACTAAAAGAAATTCTCTCCTTTCAGAAAGCAGACAAGAGACCAGGCTGCAAACGCCAGATGAGGCCCAGGTTCCCAGCCAGGACGGGGCATTGCCCCAGGTAAGAGTGGTGCTCACATAAAGCTCTAAGTCCTAGCGGAATGCGTCAGCCACCTGAGTCCGAGGTGGCGGGAACCTGCTCCTCCTCACCAACCTCACCTTTGCTGTATGGGCTACTCCTGGATCCCCCAAAAGGGAAGATGGCAGGAGGGAACTCTATATTTAGTGTTTCATTATGGCCAAACACTGTTATGTATTTTACACTCACTATCAGTAGTCCTCACAACAACTCTATGAAGTAGAGTTGTTATTTAGTACACACATGTACACATTTTATAGATGGGGAAAATGAGACCCAGAGAGGTTAAGTAAACTTGCCCAAGACACACAGCTAGTAAGTGGCAGAGCTCATGATTTCAAAACCAATGTTCTTTCCACGCTACCACTCCCTTGCACCCCAGGTCCTTGGGAAGGGCTGAGGACCGGGGCCACTCTGACGCGCTCCTCCTGTAAGAGCTCACTGCTTAGAAGAAGCGACTCTCTTTGAGAGGAGGGGAGGGCGGGGGAATCACACAAGGCCTTTCTTAGAAGCAGCCGGGGAGGGATGAGGGTGGGGGCAGCAGGGCTTTGCTCTGAGTCATTTGAGGATGGTTCTGAGGAGGTGGGAGGAGAGAGGCATCCTCAGGTGGAGCTGGAAAGAAGTCGAGAAATTGCTCCCTGCATCTCTTTCTTGGTGTCTCTGAGGTTGGGGAAGAAGCCAGACTCAGGCCCTGCCCTCCATAAGGAAGCCCGGGGAAATTCAAGGAGTTTGCTTTCAGCCAGAGACCCAGGGCAGGGTCCAAGGCACCCTGGGTCCTGCCCTCTCAGGGCCATCGCCTCAGACCTGGAAGGGTCTTTCTACCTCAGTAATGGGGAACCAAGGTCACACCAGCTTTCCTTTTGACCCTCAAATGCTCAAGCTTTTTCCTGTCTCAGGACCCTGTGTCTGTTGCTCCCTTTGCCTGGAAGACTTACTCCCCAAGTCTTTGTCTCTGGCAATCGGGTTACACGTAATTTCCTCAGTTTGGCCTTTTCTGCCTGCTCCATGTGCCCCGCCCGTCCCTGATTTGAAATATGCCCCCTAGTACTTTCCCCCAGTTCCCTGTTCTTTGCCAGTATTTTAAAGTCTATTTAAAAAACAATAACAACAGTATTTTGATAAGAGGTCTGTAGGCTTCACCAGATGACCCAAGGGGTCCTTGGCACCATGAAAATGAAGAACCCCTACAGACAGAACTAGAACAGGTGGTTACTTTAATCTGTAACCCCCAAACCATATTACTGGAGCCCACAAACCTCCATTAACTGAGGCATCCCTATGCTGAAGGCCTGACTGATTCTGGGAAGCAGCTGGCCACCAGGACCAAAGGGCACGGGGGAGAAAACTGCTTCTATCAGCAGTGACTGCAACTGAAACCCTGTGGGCACCATGGGGGGTGCGGGGGGTCCTGCTCCCCAAAACAGCATCGCTTCTAGCACAGCTGGGCAAAGACATGCAGGGGTTGCTAAGAACAAACATAAAATAAGAGGAGGAGTTGGAACTGGCAGGCTCCTTGCCCTGGACTTCTGACAGGCTCTCTTGTGAGGCTCTGGCTATCGGACAAGCTTTTTCAATGAAAGGGCTGTGGTCCTGCCAGTGTGCTCCTCACCTTCTCGTAATACTGGATGTTCCTGTCCGCCATTCCCACAAGCAGCTGCCGGAAGTCCTGCCTCTTGTTGTTCTGCCACCGCTCCATGTCGGCTTTCAGGTCGGCATTGAAACACTCCATCCGATCCTGACATTTCTCAACATCCGCTGGCACCTGGAAGGGGGGGACACAGGAGTGGGTGCTTTGCACGCGTAACTGGTTTCTCATGCCACAAACTACTCTGCTTGCACGTCTTGTGAGGGGCCAAATTACTACACTACAATGCAATAACCAGGCCTAAGGAATTCCACAGGAACCATCCCGATCCAGATTCTCAAACCCATCCAAGCACAACAGAAACTCGTAGGGGAACCCCCTCCCACTCCCACTTACAGAAAGGAAGGAAAAACATTGCATTCACAGTCATATCTTTGGTTCTTTTAAATGTAAAAATGTGTGCAGACTTTGCAAATATTCAGCAGTGTTTGGTATTGCCCTGCTAGTCTCCTAGGTCCTATAATTAAACTAGAAAAGGTTTTTCCATATCACATGAACTATATTACTTCTGATGTTTGATAATGTCTGTCCTCATCAATCAGAGAATTGCAATAATAAGACTATTGGCTAGCTCCCTCCTCTGAACCCCACATTACAGATAATCCACTTGTCCATGCTCCCCAAGATAGCAGGTTGTCAAAAATGAAAAGTTAGTCAGATAATCCTGGGAAAATAAGAGAAAAATTCTTTATGTTTTCAAAAGAACCTGAAATGCAAAGAAGAAAAATAAAGCAGGCTATTTCAAGTTTTTCTTGAAGATTTTCTCAGAATGGAACTATGTCCCCTGAATTTCACAACTTCCATTTTGCTCTGGTGAGTTTCAGCCCTCCTACACCTCTAGAGAGAGAACATCCAATACCATGAAAAGGTGAGAGGAAAGCGTGACCCTCTGGCTTCCTCCCCTAATTCAAGACCTCCGCTGGGCCCTGATGCAGGCCAGGGGGTCAACATGCCCAAAGCCGGATCAACGCCCACCTGTCAAATGCTTCCCAACAACAAATGGGGCGTCGTGCATTTTGTGTGCAGGATACTGTGAACCCCCGGGTCTCCAAGCTGTGGGTCACCTTCAGGGTCAATCTCTATCAACCAGGGAAGTTTAACATCCAGGCCCTCTGAGCAAGGAGTCACCCCAGAAACTCCAGTCATGGTGAGGCCAAGCCTGAGGGAGCTGGACACCTTCAGGGCTTCTACAGGTGCCGGGGGCACTGGCCACCTGCCACCCAGACTGTTTGGAGACGCTGCAGACCCAGGAGCAGGAAAGGGAAGCAGCCAGGGAGAGAGGGCTCAAACGACGACTGGAAAGAAAGGGGTATCGAGGCACCCTAGGCAACTTGGAAGGAAAGAACTTTCCTTTTAAAAGGAGGAAAAAGACCCTCTTCAAAGCACTTATGCTTCTGGAATAAAAAGAAACAAACCTGACTTTTCCTTCTGACACTATAAGGGCAGTCCCTCCTGCCTTTCTCTACCGATTGACCCATCATTGTTGGCCACCTCGGGGGAACCGAAATAAAACAAGAGTGCCCGGCTTTGCTGCTCCAAACACTCCCCATGGCCGTCCAGTGGACCGGCCTCAGCGGCACCCTGGAGCCAGGGTCTCTGGCCAGGCCCCCACTCCTCTCCTGGGCACAGCCCCTTTTAGCATCTGGGTGACTGAATACCTGGGAGCATCTCCACCTGCTTAACAAAGCTACTTGGGCAAAGAGGAAGAGCGAGGCTCTGAAAAGGGAACCTCTGGGCACAGGGAGCAGTGGGCGGCGAGCCTCTCGGACTAAGGTGTTTCTTAGGTAGGAAGGGAGAGCTTGTCATGGGGACTGGGGACAGGAGCTCTGGCTGACCCACGAAAATGAAGCATCCCAACTGCAGCTCAGGACGTTACCACCGCCTGAGCCTGGCGTTGGGAAGTGCTTCTAGCTCATCGTTTTCACAACACACTCCACACTAGGTGCTGAGGAACATGAAAGGACTTAGGGTTCAATGGGTAAACTCGTCTCACGTCACCTCCAGTCTACTTGGGAAGGAAAGGACGTGCCTGGACAGAGAAGTGACAGCTGTTGCCTCCCTCTGAACCCTGCGGTGAGCACCCTCCAAGGCGGAATGGAGAGCGAGTCCAACCAGGATGAGGCATCAGGGGTCCTTGAAGAAAGACCACTGGGGCAACTCTGCAAAGGTGACAGACAGGTCAGGTGTGACAATGGTGGAGGGGGCACTCTACAGTGACAGTACACGCAGTGACAGAGGTGAGAAGCACCTGATCCACCTCAGGAATAGCTCGCAGGCCACAGTGCCCGCAAAGGCATAGAGAGAACTCTAGCTGGCAAGACTGGGGAAGGGGGGCGGGAGGGGCGTGGCTAGAAGATGAGAAGCCAGGACTCTTCCAGAAGGTCAGGTTTTCTGAGGCCCATGCACCACGTGCCCCTTAGGAAAAGGGAAAAGCCTGTGCTTCCTCCAACAACAGACACAGTTATGAAGGCAGATTTCAGGAGTCTGAAAACACACCTACCACTTACTGGACGTGACCTGGGCCTCTGTGCCTTGGCCACCTCACCAGGCTGTTGTGAGGTTAAATGAGATAGTGTGTATAAAACATTTACACTTGATGCCTGGCATGCATTAAACACTCAACAAATATTTGCTAATCCCAGTTGGTAGCAACATTATAAATCAAGGTTCATAAAAGAATGTGTCATTCGCATAGTTCCTCAGGTCAGAATATTTTATTGAGCTTTATTCCATATCTTCTAAAAAGAGGTTACTTTTTTGCTTTCCAAATATAAACTATTATAATAGAAACAAATATATTCTTTACAACCGTATGTCACTCTTTACCCTTGCTGCCCCACCCAAGGTTTCACCAGAGATAAAAGATGAGTCAACATCAAACTACACCATCACGAGACTGCCCACGGCACCCGGGAAACAGGGCAGTGGCTGCAACACCAGGAAGGAGGGGACAGATTAGACCAACCTGGTGGACACAGAACTGACAGGTTTGGCAACCAATCACACATGAGATGTAAGCTATAGAAAGTCAGAGAAGTCTGACCAGGCGGTGGCACAGTGGATAGAGCGTCAGACTGGGATGCAGGAGACCCTGGTTCAAGACCCCGAGCTCGCCAGCTTGGACCCAAGGTCGCTGGCTCCAGCAAGGGGTGGCTCGGACTGCTGAAGGCCCGCTGTCAAGGCACATGTGAGAAAGCAATCAATGAACAACTATGGTGTCACAATGGCAACGAAAAACTAATAATTGATGCTTCTCATTTCTCTCCGTTCCTGTCTGTCTGTCCCTATCTATCTCTCTCCCTGAGTCTCTCTCTGTCCCGGTAAAAAAAAAAAAAAAGAAGAAAGAAAGTCAGGGAAGAGCCCGAAGTGTCTGTCTAGTCTGGGTGACTAGGGTAGCAATAGTCCACTGCAGGGCTCAGGATGTAGGACAGGTCCACAGACCCGATACAGACAAAGGAGGTAGCTGCAGCCATGGGAAGGGTGAGATGTTCCCTCCACAAGAATTGCTACAACAACTCAACAACAATAAAACAACCCGATTTTAAAATGAGAAGAGGACTTAAATAGACATTTCTCCAAAAAAAGATATACAAATGGCTAATAAGCACATGAAAAAATGCTCCACATCACTAATTATCATGGAAATGCAAACCAAAACCACCATGAGATACCACCTCATACCCATTAGGATGGGCATTATTTAAAAAACAAAACAAAACAGAAAATAAGAAGTATTGGCAAGGATGTAGAGCTATTGGAGCCCTTGTGCACTGTTACTGGGAATGTAAAATGATCCAACCATTGTGAATAAAAAGTATGATAGTTTCAAAAAATAAAAATGTAATCACAGTATATGATCCAACAATTTCACTTGTGGGTAGATACCCAAAAGAATTGAAAACAAGGTCTCAAAGATTTATTGGTACACCCATGCTCATAGCAGCATTCTTCACAGTAGCCAAAAGGTGAGAGCAACTCAAGGGTCCTTCCAGATGAATAAGCAAAAAGTGGTATACACACAATGGAATATTATTCAGCCTCTGGAAGGATGGGCATTTGACACATGCCACAACATGGATGAACCTTAAGGACATTATATTAAGTGAAGTAAGCCAGTCACAGAGAGAGAACGGTATGATCCTACTTATATGAGGTACTAGAGCCATCAAATTCATTGAGACATAAAGTAGAACGGTGGCTGCCAGGGGCGGAGAAAGGAGGGAATGCAGAGTGTTGTTACTGGGTTAAAAGCTTCAGTTCTGCCAGACAGAGAGTTCTAGAGGTCCTTCTGTATGACAATAGGAACGTAGGACAATGTGAACACGACTGAACTGGACACTGAAACATGGCTAAGACGATAAATTTTACATTATGTGTATTTGCCACGATTAAAAGTTTTTTACTATATGAGGGAATAGAAGAGGAGTCTGAGGAGGGTCGATGGGTAAAACCCATGGAGAGGCCTCTATTTATGGGGCTAACAAAGGGAGCAGCCACGGCCACTGAGAAAGATGGGCACAGAAGGAGGAAGTGCAGCAGGGAGGGTGAGCCATAGCAACAGGAGGGAGGGGCTGGGTGAGGGAGGAGGGGAGCTGTAAGAAGAAGAGCATAAGAGGAATTGGGGTGAGCTGTCTGCGATGACCAGCTGCTAGAGCTGCCCAACTCGTGACGAGCAGCGCTGGTGTATCAGATGCCCTAGACCATGTCGTTCTTGCTCTCGTTATTTTTCTTCCCCCTCTCCTTATTTATTTTTCTTTTTTTAACTTTAGTTATTGGTTTTACACAGGGGAGGGAACGAGAAGTTTCACCTCATAGTTGCTTCACTTTGGTTGCTCAGTGATTGCTTGTCATGTGTGCCTTGACTGGGTAAGCCTGGGGCTTTGAAGTGGTGGCCTCGACACGGTCACTGCACCACCACAGGCCAGGCTCGCTCTTGTTTCTTTTTAGAGGACATCTTTGTGATAATCAGTTCACTGACTAGAAACATCCAGCATTCCTCTTTATAACAACGTTTCAATGTTTTGAATGAGGCATTGTTAGAGTCATGCCATCTTGTGTCTGCAGGATGTTCAGATGGCAACATCCAATGCTAACCGTTGGGTGTTGCTTATCACAAGCCACCAAGAAAAAAAAATCCCCAGATTAGACCTCAAGAGACAAAAAAAACACAACTCCTAAATAGAGAACAAGGCTACATTTTTCTCATCAGTTCCTCTATCTACAGAATATGGGTTGTTGAAGAGATGGGAGAAGAGTCATATGAGATTAAATTAACTATTGTTGTGTATGTTGGGAAGCAGGGTGGTAATGTAAATTCATTCAACATTCATTTAAAAATGGATTATTGAGCTCTTTCCATGTACCAGACATTTCTAGGCTCTCATATAAATTGCTAATCCTTGGAGCTAAGGTGGAGATGTAATATCTGCTCCCATGATGACAGTTAGTTTAAAAGTCCCCAAAGATTATACAAGGCAGACATGATCCCAAACGTGGGCAGAGGGGGCTCACGGCAGCTGTGGGACGGGCACCAAGGCCAATGACGGAAGCAATTCAAGGCAGTCATCTAATCGGCCACGTGCAGCTGGGTGGAAAGTGCGCAGAGCTTCCTAACTGGGGCTGTGTGAGTGACGGCGGTGCTGTCCCCTGGCCCTCTGGGAAGCCAGACACCCAGGCAGCTCACCTTTGGCCTCGGGCCACCTGGTCTGTTTACCCCAGTGTGTCATACAGACATTGTCATTTTCTGTGTGAGCTGTGAAACGCCCAAAAGTTGAGAAAATGCTGAGATAGGGTCAATATTAAGAAAACACTATAGAATTTGGCAAAGAGGAAGTCACTGGTGCCCTGAAAAAAATGCCTTTTTTTAAAAAAAAGAGAAAAAGAGACAAACTGCAGAGAATGGTGGGTGAGTAGAGAGAGGAAATGGCACAGGTGAGACAAACGTAGATCCACTGAGGACAGAGGAGCCAGGAGTTCACCTGCATGATGGCTGTAGACTGAAGGCTCGTGAGAGGCCCGGACTCTCCCCAGCCCCGCCCGCCCCGTTCACCTGCACATGCGTACACCAGCCCAAGAGCTCCTCCTTGGGGAGCAAAGGCTGCTGGGAGTCTGAGGAGCAGGAGTAAAGGGCTCCGATTCTGAAGCAGGACACAGCTGGGGGTCGGCCCCAGCCCCACCATGTGTTAGCTGTGGCACATAAGGCATATATCTGGTCCCCTGAGTCCTGGCTCTTCACCTGTGAGCTGAGAACAACCACCCTGAGAAGGGCTGATGTAGGAACAAAATAAGATAAGGGCAGTGACAGAGTCCTGCCTTCTTTGGCTGCTGTGACCTCTGCCTCATTAGCCTGGTTTTCAAACTCAGGCTGAGGTCAGGGCTGCTGTGCAGAGAGCTGGGGGACTTCAGGCATCTTCCCCTCACTCAGCAGAAGTGCTTGGAAACAACGGACATCCTAACTATAGAATTAACATGAGAAAGCAGAGTCTATGCAACCCAAGGCTCGCAGGCTCCATGTGCCTGAGAATAAACCACCTCAGAGCCTGCTGAGTTTCCTCGACCCAAAAACAAAGCAACCTTTACATTCGCTGAGAACATTTTCCCCCAGTGGAGCCACAGGGCTCCCTCCTTCACCTATGACACCCACTCCAGTGTGACATGCGCAGAAAAGGTCATGGACACCCACCAGGCCATTTCCTTCCTTCTGGGTTACGGAGAAATGATCAGATTTTGCTATTACTCTGTGGCTTCACAAAAATCAACTTTCCCTCACTCTTCAAAGCAACTTTTCAAGATTTCACCTCAAAATGAGGTAATCCCCCAGCCCCCTCAGATCTCCTGTTGACGCGCCCAATCCCGGCCCCTCCCTGCGGAAATGCCCCGGCCTCCCCTCCTTCCCTCAGCCTCACGATGGACCTGGGAACAATTTTGCTCCCGCTACAAGTTACTAGCAGAAGAACTCACTGAGCCCTTGGGTTAAATCAGCCCTGACCCACTGGTTCCTTGGCTTTATCTCAACAACACTGCCTAAAACAGACAAAAAAATCATAACTGACAACTCACTCATAAACTCAGGCAACACATTCAGCATTCGTACTAGTGACAGCCGGAACTCGAATGGGAAGCAGAGGCTCCACCCATGGAGCATGCTGACTGCGTCCAACGCTATGCTGATCTTTACATCCTCATGACGATCATGTGTCTGAAGCCCACAAAGAATAATGAGCAAACCAGTCCGAGCTGGGGGGCAGGGCTGGGATTTGAAGCCAGAGCTGTTTGATTCTAAATTCTGTGCTCTTTCTACCAAACCACAATCGACTTGGACAGGCTGTCAACAGAGCCCTGCTCTGCTCACCCAAAGAGCTGCTACCCCAGATCCCAAATGGGTGGTTCCATTTCTGCTGCCCCCATGGTTACAACCTCCATCGTGACAGCCGCTGCTCTATTGTTCATAGCATATAAACAGGCAGCCAAACTAACTCTGGCAAGGCTCAGGGTCAACAGAAAGAGGGCAGATGAAGACTGCCTACCCACGGTGGGCTGAGAATGTAGCTGCATTTGGAACCTACTGGTTCATCTCATGGACTAGAAAGAAACTTCTTCTCCTCTTACAAGAACTCCCATGGCCAAGAGAATGAGCCATATGGGTCAGTGATGTGCCAGGGAAGGGAGAAGAGCAGCAGCAGGAAAATTTCATAGCCACAGGGAGGAGAGGAGAAGTCACCCAGGCCAGCAAGAAGGGGAGAGCACGAGGCCAGAGCCCCCGAGCTCGGTTAGCTGGAACTCAGGAGCCGGAAACAGCTGTTCCCTCTGTTCCATCTGCCCCAAGGCAGGTGTGAACCTCAGGCAGCCAGGAAGCCAGGGCACAGTCACAATTTAATCTGTCCTATTATTCATACCCTTCAGATCCTGTCTTTGGAAAGAAACTGTCCCACGTAGGGCTGAAAATATATATTAAATGACAAAATCAGCCTCTGAGAAAACTTGTATTATCAGGGTTGAGCATGTACAAATACTGACCGAACTATTTAAGTGACATCTTTTAAATACAGGATCCTCAGCTTCCAAACAAGGTCAGTGGCAGAACCTGCCATCTCTCCTTCCCTCCCTAGTCAGGAAAAGTGATTTCTGTATTGATATTTGAAAGCTACATTGTGAGAATAAAAATTTAAAAATATATAAACACAGTATTCTAAGTCATCCCTTGAAAAGAGTCTGAGAAAGCACCATGCTCCAGAATATCACAGGGACAACCAGCCAGTCCATGGGACAGGCAGCTGAGAGACAGAGGGCAGCCATGCACAAAGCTGGGTGTCTATCATCCCCTCCCTCGAGGCACGCGGTATGACAGCCTGTGGACAAAAAGAGGGGGCCTAGCCATCTGGCCAAGTTCTAGCTGCACACATTGGTCCAATGACCAGAGTCCCAACCTTTATCATCTGACTCTGTAAGATGTATGCAGACTTCACTGTCTTGTGTGGACACTGAGTGGCACATGACACAATGCGACAAGTATACTGTATGCTGCTGTGGTGAACACACTGGAGAGAGACCTTTAGCATCAACAAAACCAGGCAGGCACTGGGCTGCTTGGTGCCTTGTTTTCTCACCCACGAAGTTGGGAAAGAATGGTGCTTTCCCTCTGGGCCTCCGACAGACACTCAGAGGCTGATGGAGCAATGAATACATAAAAGCGCTACACAGAGGCAAGGTGTGCCCTTGCTGAGGCTGTGTTTCAAATTCCCAAAGCCAGTTCCTTCTAGGTATATTGCAACAGGCAGCAATAATGAGAATACAGGCAGAGGAGGGGACCCAAACAAACTATCTCCCTGGGATTTAGGCCCCTGCTATTATATTAACCTTCCTAATAACATTCCCACCCCACCCCTTTTTGAAAATAAATACACCTTCCAATTACACACAAATGGAGCAGAGTAACATCACGGTAGCTGGCACAGTTCTAAAGCCAGGCTGCAGACTGTAATCTGGGCTCCGGCACCTGCTACCTGGCTGACCCTGGGCCTCGGTTTGCTCACCTCCCAGTGGGAATAAAATCGGTACCTGGTGCACGTGATTGTTACGTGGCATAAATGAGATAACACAGATATAAAGCACTGAGCACACTGTGAGCACCTGCTTCTTGGCTGTTATTACTCTTGTTTTTACTCCTGGCTGGCTGGAGGAAGAGAGAGGCAACAAGCACGAGTGACTGATACACAGACACATTTTTACAGTTGTGATCCTCTCGCGAGACCCAGAGCTCTGGGGCTGGAAGGCACCATAAGCTGGACCAGTGCTTCTCAAATGCGTGGAAAAGGGCCACGTTTTGTTGGTTTTCTTTCTCCCCAATCCAACCAAGCTGCCGTCCTACTGGCCATAACCGGCACGCAGCTTTCTCCACGTGCTCCTCTCCACGTGGGTGACGCACTCATCCTCGGCGCACATACGTGCCTCCTCTCAGCTCCTAGGCTTTTCCTGCCACGGTCACAGTGTGGACCAGTCCACAAACCACGCTTTTGAGAGCCTCGATCTAGACCGTTCTTCCCCTTTCTTCTCAATCCCATTTCACAGAGAGAGGAACTGCCAGTGAATAGCAGAGCTGGAAGGCTTATAAAAGAAAAAAGGGAAGGAGGGAGGAAAAAAGAAAAGAAAAGGAATCCCAGGAAACTCAACCCTCAGTGCACATCAGAAACTCCCAGAAATAAGACATAAAGGGCGTAAAAGGAGAGAACAGCATCGATGCAGCCCAGCCAGCACTGGGCACCTTCGCCCTCTGTGTCTAGGGACAAGATGCCCTGGACTCTGCAGGGCGATGACAGATAACAGTGTGCAGCCGGAGCAGCCCACCCTCCCCAGGGGCTTGCCTGACCTTGGGGCGGTCTTCCTTTCTCAGAGCCACGGCTTCCAGTTTGGCTTCGTACTCAGCCTGCACCTGGTCCCGCTTCTTCAGTACGTTCTGTGGGGGGCAGAAAAGGGGCACGTGACACCGAGTTCACAAGGGGGCCTCCAAGCCCCAGGCACTTGTTCTTCTGCCCTGTTCCTCCACAAATCATGGCACCCACGCCCAGCCATGTGCTCCTAGGACGGTCTGGCTTGATGCGACATGTGACATGGGCTCTGGAGGAGGCAGTTTTTGTTGTTGTGGGAAATACACTTGTTCATTAATTCATACAAACATTTTCCAACTCGGGAAGAGAAGGCAAAGCTGGCACAAAAGACCTTCTAAGACATGAGCTCGGGTGAAAACAGTATTTAAGACTTACCCGAAACCAATTCCAGGAAGAAACAATAACAATTTATGGAAACATTTCTACCACATTTGAACAAAATACAGTTTTATCTGTAATTTTCAAACTGATTTTCCACTTGAAGAAGAGAAGGAGAACCACTCTCAGAAACATCTTTCTAGTGTGGTAATCTAGCTCAACTCTGAAAATGACAATTGCAGGGAAGGGCAAAGAGGGGTGAGTGGTGCCCATCTGTTGTTGCCATGGTGATGAGAGGACTCTCGGCTTCCCCCTGGCAGAGAGAACATCGCTGTGCAGAAATGTGGAACTTGGCAGGTGACAATGGAGGGCGTTCTCTGAACTGTAAATGGAAAAGTCCAAGTCTAGCGAGCTGATCCCTGATTTGCCCACTAATCCATTAGCCACTCATCTGTTCTCCACTCTAGGTCAGGTATACAATGAGCAAAGAGACACAGTCCCTACCTGGGGGGTTTGCCCAGGGGAGAGACACAGACACAGCATGAGGCTGCAAGCTCTGAGCTGTGTACAAGTCCGGAATCCCTGCAACCAGGTAGCGAGCCTGCCTGAGTGAGCAGTACATAGGCCCTAAGACAGCCAGCTCAAACAGATCTACTGTGACCAACTAGGCATCCAGGATGCAAAATGTAGGGAGACACTCATCCAGGGGCTCGTGCAAGTACAAGGTCGGCACCTGGGCGTGAGTGTCTCCCTAAGTCACCCAGTCCTGGCTCTGCTGCTAAGATGCCACCAGGTACAATGGAAAAACATGCAGTTGACATTCTAGAAAAGCATCTGTTTTATCCAAGGCTTTCTTTTTTCTTCTTTGCATGCAATTACATATGGCAAACCAATAGTGGCAAGAATTTTCTTCCCCCCTAACTCAGAAGTCACACATTGCTATAGCATTGACTATCTTGCCCTTTCCCCACAGGGGACTTCCGGCAGAGTGTGAAGTCACGTGGGAAGGAGCTATTTTCTGGCTGACCGGTGGGCATCTTGTGTCCCTGACGTGCTGAAAGGTGATGAGTGACTGAACAGTTGAAAGTGCTCTGGGGACAACCTTCTAATGGAATGTGTCAACACGTGGAACCAGAAGTCTTCCCGAGGTAAATTACCATGAGAAGAGGTAGAGGTAAAACCTGCAATAGCTTATTTTTCGTTGTTTGCCACTCATCCATCTCCTTTGTGCTGGGAAGTTCCCTCCCCAGTCATCAACTGTGGAGTAGGCTGGCCTCCTGGGTTGGTCAGTGGGACTTTCTGCAGTGATGCAAGCAGGCTACAATATATTATAGTGGCCAGCGGCCCCGCATGCTGACTGAACTCTTAAAATACGGCTTGGGGGCTTGAGGAACTGGATATAAATGTTTACTTAATTTTATCTAATTTGAATCTAAACTTAAATAATCACCTACGGCTAGTAGCTGCCGTACTGGACAGCACAAATCTAAAGAGTAAAACAAACGAACACCAAAAACATCAGGGGTCCTTTCTGGACTTCGTGGAGCCCAGAAAATATTCTAAACCTACTAGCCTGGTACCAGCAGTAATATAAATTCATAATTGTAGTGCAGAGAAAGAAGCACACCATGCCATCCTTGCAGACGCCCTGTGGTGCCCCAAGGGGCAACAAGACAGCGGGCTGGGGCCACCTGGCACTTCTCCCTGCCATGAGCTGCCTTCAGAGTGCACCTCACGCCTTATGGGAAAGCCCACGTACCCACACAGGGGCCGGGAACACGGATGAGTGGTCTGTCAGTGTGGCAGAACCCCTGCGGTTCCCAAGGTCCCAGTGCATCTCCTCTCTCACCCCCACAGCAGGCGAGGGGCCCAAGATCCAGCCATACTCCGTCCCCCAGATAGTGTGGGCCTCTCCTGCCCTCCATCTCACCACTCTTACGTTCACCCCTCCTGTAGGACCACAATTCTGCCGTCTCACACAGGCAGCCTGGAGGAGGAGTTCTGCTACCATCCCCGATCACTGGACAGCAGAAGAAACCACAACAACCCCGTGGAAGTGAAAGGGTACTGTCCAGGGGAAAGACCTGGATGAGGCCATGCTGCTGGCTAATACCAGTGCTGACACATCGGCTTTCCCAGCGCGGCATGTGGTTTCCCAGTATGACTGCAATCCAACCGCAAGAAAGGCTGAGAAACATGTTTTGAATCAAGATATCTGTTTGAAGGCCTGGCTATTTGGCTCAGTGGATCTACTGTCAGCCCAGTGTGCAGATGTCCCTGGTTCAATCCCCAGTCAGGGTACACATGAGAAGCAACCATCTGCTACTCTCCCCCCTTCCACTTCCCTTTCTTTCTTCCCCTCCTGCAGCCAGTGGTTCGATTGGTTCAACCATCAGCCCCAGGTGCTGAGGATAGCTTAGTTGGTCCTAGCATCAGTCCCAGATGGGGCTGCCAGGCAGATCCTGGTCAGTGCACATGCGGGAGTCTATTTCCCCTTCTCTCACTTAAAAAAAAAAGATATCTGTTTGAGACTACCGTCCTTGCTAAAGTACCTCTGCACATTGTCAGTGATAGCCTGAAAGGGCAGCCCCCACCCCACTCCAAATAACACAGGCTCTATTGATAAAATTGGTCAACCAGCCTGTGGCTGATGGGGCCTCAACCTACAATGTGGTGAAAGGACCAACAGACCAGACTGGCATCGACAGAGAGGACCCCCATCACTGAGTGACAGCAAAAGGTATTCATCACCTGAGCTTCTCACGGAAGGTCACAGGGATCTCTGATCCTACTGAATACCAGGAATCAGAAAGGTGGAGTGTGTGGAGGGACTTTCCTGTTACACTCGGGTTCCCCCGTTTCTCTCTCGCCCCAATGTCTCCTCATTCACCTGCCCAGGTGGTGGGGATGCAGCAGAGAACAAAACCCACAAAACCCTTGCCTTCACAGAGCTGACATTCTAGTGGGGGACAGACAACACGCAAGCGATGTATGTTAACATGGAGCACAGGAGGAAGTGCCAGCTGTCGGGGCGGGGGAAGCAAAACAGGAAAGGGGATAGACAGTGCCCAGGGTTTGCAAGATGGCAGAACTGTTCATAGGGTGGACAGGGGGGTCTCAGTGACAAGGTGACTTTTAATGCAGGACAAAATAAGTCTCTCTTGAATCCTATATTTGTTTAACGTGGAGCATTCTGTCATGATTTCAAAATGGTCCTAGTAATTATGAAATTTCACTGCTCTCTTTTCAAATATATACAGGGAAATGACTCAGTTTCTTTAACAAGTAAATAGCAAGGAAAAATAAATAGGGAGGGATTTTTAAAATATTTAAGAAGTATATCAACCAACATATTGATTTTATTTTTATTCCAATCTTGAAAAATGTATTAAAACCAGCATCTGAGATAGTTGAGGAAATTGGACACTAGCTGGATATTTGAGGATAAGAAAATGTAGTTCTTTAGATGTGATGATAATACGTTCTCTTTATTAGAAGAATGCTTGTATTTTAGAGATATTTACTAAATGTTTTTGTATGAACAACATGATACCTGGGTTTGCTTTAAAACAGCCCAGGGGTGGGGGCTGGGAGTGGGTGGGAACAGAGCTAGAACAAGACGAACCATGAGGGGACAACTGCTGGAGCTAGCTGACGGGTACACAGGAGGTCGTTAGTCACACTTACACCCTGCTTTTGAACATGTTTGAATTTTTCTATAATAAAAGTTAAACAATAGAAATATAATACCTGTTATCCAAAGTATTTATCACAAACTAATAACAGTCATTAAACTACAATGACTAAGTGTCTGGGAGCTGGATCACAGACACCTGCTGTGGTTTGGCTTTCAACACCTATACTGGACTCTTTCCAGGAAAGTGCCACAGTGGGTAGTATCAACAAGAAAGCCCACAGTTTCCCTCTCTACCCCCAGAGCTTAGGCTCACGTCTTCCTCAGGTGAAGCTGGGGGCTCACAAACTTGGAGGGGGAGGAAAAGGCCATCCAAAAGTAGCCCCAATGCAAAAGGTCAGCGGCTACCAAAAAGTCTGCTCAGGTCCTGAAGGTTTTCAAATCTTTTTATAAGAGGGACATTCGGATGCAGGGTTGAGAAAGTTTTATGAGAGCAGCGGGAACAACTTGGTCCCACATAGAGAACTGAGAACAGAATGGTTCATTCTCTAGTCAGGGGTTGACAGCCCAAAAGACCCAAGAGGTGTTTGTGCAGAATGAGTGCGTAGTAATAAAGAAAAAGCAGCTCAAATGCAAATAGAAACCAAATACCAAACACACATAGACCTGTGGCCTGTGTTTGGGTAGCCCACTAGGAGAGCATTTTCCCACAGGCAGGAAAACGAGTCTGGCTTGGTCTTGGTGACAATATTTCTGATTAAGTGGTTACATTTAGGTTGCCCCTTTGAAGACACTCATTTTATACTTTCATTCTATCGAAAACAGGATCACCTGTGAGTCAAAGGTTCTCTAGGGCAATGCTGGTAATGTTGAAACCGCATATTTCCA
The DNA here is from genome assembly GCA_037038555.1 of Rhynchonycteris naso. NCBI lineage: Eukaryota > Metazoa > Chordata > Mammalia > Chiroptera > Emballonuridae > Rhynchonycteris > Rhynchonycteris naso. Next base: position 20,830,103 of record CM072996.1, read on the forward strand.
CCTAATTTTAAAAGATATTTGTTACAAAAAAATTTAGAAAATAAAGACAAACTCAGAATAGGGGAAAAGGCATCCGAGATCTCATCGCAGGGACCACCACATTACGTCTTCACTTCCGGCTCTTCTTTTGAATGACTTCTCTGATGTGCTCCGGTAGTTTTCTCTTCCTGGTGCTTGTTACTCAGATGCTGACTATTATGGTCTAGTCCTTTCATTTTCATATTTTTTCTCTCCAATCCTTCATCTGTCTTTTGAATTCACTTTATATGTGGTTTCCTTAAAATTTTCTTCTAACTCTTCTATCGATTTCTGTTTTTCATTTCTATCATGGTCTTCATTTCCATGAACTATTTGTTCTCTGGCTTAAAAAAAAAAAACCTTGTTCTATGGCTATGTTGCAACTTCCCTTTTTTGAAGATATTATTTTGTTTCTGGAAATTTTCTTCCTTGTCAATGATGTTTCACTTGACATACTTCCCTTCTTCTATTTTTAAAATTCTATTTATTGATTTAGAGAGAAAGGGAGAAACATAGATTTGTTGTTCTATTTATTTATGCATCCATTTATTGTACGTGCCCTGACCAAGGATTGAACCTGCAGCTTTGGCAAATTGGGATGATGCTCTAACCAGCGGAGCTACCCTGCCTTGTCAGCGCTTGCTTTTTCTTCTTTGTTTTTATTTGATATGCATATTAGAATCTTCTCTTAAATAATTGGTGACTCTTGTCTGTCCACTAACCCAAGAGGGAAACACTGAGAAACCGACTGAAACTGCACACCAACGGCTTGTTGACAATTCTCTACATGGCCTCTGTTGCGTCATGTTGTTGAGGGTCCCCCTCCCCTCCAGTGTCAGTATCTCCTAGTCTGTCCTCCTGGTTTGTTTAGAGTTTCCAGAAAACGCTCTTCTAACCCTTGTAGAAAAGATATAAGGCCAAGAGCCAAAGAGAGGAAGATGACTTGAGTCTCAACATTTAGTCACCTATTACTTCACATCCCAATTTTAGGATTTTTGCCCCCACCCTCAACTGTGCCTGGTGCCAAGAATACACCTTAGTTCTCTAACAGCGCAGAGAAGGGACTGCAGCTTCTGTGTGAGGAGCGAGAAAAAATCAGAAGCTCTTACTGCTCCCTGGACTCCGACTATCGTATTTCCCCATGTATAAGACGCACCTTAATTTTGGGGCCTAAAATTTGAAAAAAGAAATGTATTACATAAAGTTATTGAACTCAAGTTTTATTCATCACAAAATTCATACAACTCCTCATCACTGTCAAAACTCCCCTCCGTTAGCTTGTCCTCATCTGTGTCTGATGACAAATCACTGTCTTCAACAATGAGCACAAAAACAAGCATGAAAAAGCAAGTAAAAAATCTACAACCACTGTACAAGACACACCCAGTTTTTAGATCCCAAATTTTTTGGAAAAGGGTGTATCTTACATGGGGAAATATGGTAATTCTTCTCTCCACCCCCCCCCCCTTCATCCCAGAGGTCCTTGGTGATCCCAAGTCTTGACCTTTGTGAAAAGTTGCACAGTGCAAATCAGGTGGCTTTTTACCCGAGTGAGCTCCTAAGGCAGCTTTTTTGGGGTCACCTCAGTCCCTTATCACCCCTAAATCTGTTTCTGGTTCCCAACCGCAGTACTACTGCTTCCCCTCTATCACTCTTTGTCCTTGCAGGGTTATGTCTTTTAAAGTCATTCCAGTGTCTTTTGGCTTCCAGTCTGCCATCACTGGGAATTTCAGAGTTTTAATTTTCACAATTTCCAAATTTGAGAAACATTCTGAGGTCATGTGCACTTCTACACACCACTTCATATTTTCAGGAAATTAGGGCTTCAACCTGTCATTGCTTTAGGAAGGATGGTTTTTCTTCCCCTACTTCATTGTAGGAAATCTCCTTTTTAGTTTTTGAAAGGCACCACAACTGGCAAACCTAATGCAGCAATATTTTACCTTTTTCATTTCATGGCACACATAAACAAATCACTAAAATTCTACAGCACACCAAAAAAGGTATTTCTTGCCTGACATAAAGTAATTCGGTATAATTTTGATTCATTCACCCTGGATGGCTATTACTGTTAGCTGTTGTCATTATTTTTATTTGACAATCAGTGGAAAAGAGATCAGTGCCCCTGACTAAATACTCAAGTATTGCATGTTTTTTTGTTTGTTTGTTTAGATTTTATTTATTGATTTTTAGAGTAAGAGATATAGACAGAGAAGAGAAGCAGGAAGCATCAACTCATAGCTGTTGCTTCCTGTATGTGCCATGACCCGGTAAGCCCAGGGTTTCGAACTGGTGACCTAAGTGTTACAGGTCGACGCTTTATCCACTGTACCGCATGTTTTAAATTTTCTTGGGGCACACCAGCTGAAAATCTCTGACCTAAAACATAAACTAGTTACTTGACTCACTGGCTCCACCATGTGGCCCTTTAGAAGAATGGTGGACAGGCTGAAGAAACCATCTCACAATGTATATTAACTGGCATTTGAGTATCTCTAATGCAAAGACAAATTGTGTCTTCAAACCCAAATTTATGCATCGACATATGAGACCTCTAATCACAAACACCAATGAATTTCATATTATTAAATCCAATGGTCGCTATTTTTCATGTTCCTTCTTCTAAAAACACTTCTCTTGGCTTCACTGAGGTAATCCTCTCTTACTACACTGACCATTCCTTCCCAGCCTCCTCTTCTATTTGTTCCTTCTCCTATTAGGTGCTATACCACTAAATATTGTCATGCGTCAGGTCAGGGCGCAGGTCGAGACTGTTAACTCAACCTCATCATGAGACGATCGCCCCAATCTCACAGATTTAAACACCACCTATACACAAAGGACTCCCAAATGTCTATTCCCACTCAGACCTAAACTCATGCGTAGCTGTCACAACATCATTACCTTATTGGCTATCAGGTGGTTTTTAACTCAACATGGCCAAAACAACTCAATTCCCAACTGCCCGATCTATTTCTCCCAGACTTCCCCATCCCACTAAAGAGGAGCACAGACCACCCAGCTGCTGAAGCCTAAACCCAGGAGTCATTCTCAACCCTGCCTTTCTTACTTCACATTAACACAGCAGCTTGGCCCCTCATCCAAAATATACCGCCGACCCTCCCACTCCTCCATCCCCATTTAGTCCAAGCCCCAATACCTTGGCCTCTGCCATTTGGCTACCTGTGACAGTCTCCACAATGGTCTCCCCACCTCCACTCTCCCTTTCTACAACCCATTCTCCATCCTGCAGCACCAGTTGTCTTTTTAAAGTAAGAACTGTATCCTGTCATTCCCCTGCAGAAAACCAGAGAGCTTCCCTTTTATTCCCAAGGATAAAATCCTGACTCTTCTCAACCATGGCCTTTAAACTACCACTGGACCTACTGGCACCTCCCTGCCTCTTTGACCTTGCCTTCTCCCACTTTCTCCCCTACTCACTGGGCGCCACTCACACTGGCCTTTCTGACCTGCAAACACTAAGCTCAGTTCTGCTTCAGGACCTTTGCAATGGCTGTTCCTTCTGCCTAAGTGCTCGATTCTGTGTGGCATTCACGTTTCCAACTGAAGCCACTTCCCCTGTGTGGCTTTTCCCTGCCACCCACTCTTCTCTCATCTCACCCTCACCAGTCACCAACACCTCTGAGATAAGCCTGCTCTTTGATTTGTTTATAAACCTGTGTCTTAAAAATAACAAGATACATGCCATGCTAGAGTTATACCAGCTGGGCAAAAGTAGGCTTACAGTTGTTTGTATGAAAAATAATACAATAATTAATAAATAATAATACAAAAATAAATAGTGTTTTGTGCTCTCATAACTGTGAACCTACTTTTGCCCCACCCTATATGTCTATAAATATTTCAAATTCACCACACTGTCAAATTCCATTAAGTATCTGCTGACCACCTCCTATGAATGAGACAGTGTGGGAAATAAGATGGCCTTGCCCTAACCTTCATAAGTAAAGCTTCTCCAATTCTTGGCCTGGTCATGACGACACCAGTACTTAATAGGCATTGCCAGAAATTTGGTAAAAACTCTAAGATATTCTCTCCAAGCCCATCACTAACCTCATTACTTTTTACGCACCATGTATAGACTGCAAAATTCCATGTCGGGGCTCACCTGCAGATGTCTACAGGGTATTTAACTTGAACCCGGGGCACGAGAATCACTCTGGCACCCCTCCTTCTCGGGCACTGTTCACCCTTGTTTCACACTGTCCTTGGAACACACATCTCAACCATCTTTCCAGTTCAAGATGTCCTGATTGTTTGCTGAACACTACGCGCCTGTTCCCCAGGGCTGACAACAGCCCTCCTTTTCCTGTGCGTTCTCTCTGCCTCCAGAGGAACAGAATGTGTCCACCCATAACTGCCCCTAAAGAGAGACAACAGAGACTCAGCCTTGAAAAGCTGGAACTGACCTGGTCTCCTTCTCAGTCCATGTAAAGACACAGATTCAACTAACTGCTGGTTAGAACTATGGCCACGGGACAGGGACAAGGTTTACCCAGAGGCTCTGTTTCTTCACCTAAAAAATAAGTTAGTGGAGATGATCCCAAAGGCCTTTTCAACCCCAGAGAAGAACCCCACCATCAGTTCCGTTAGGAGAGGGCTTCAACGATCTCCAGTGTTTTCTCCAGGGGGCTCGACCGGCACTCAACTGCTCCAGATTCCTAAGGCACAGGCCCAACTTCAATTAATGGGGACAGACACTCACTTTGGTCCCTCCAGGCCATCACAAAAGGAACAGACTGACAAAACGCCACTACAGCAATACTTCTCTACCAAAACAAAGCCAGGACTCCCTCTGTTCTGGAGACCATTCAAGAGTCGGTAAGAACGCATTTCACAACCAGGACTTCACCAGCCCGCTACTCGAAGCTTAGTCTTCATGCTGAGTAACAAAACCTGTCCCATTCACACCTGGAAAGTGAGAACGTTATTGAGGAAGTAAAATTATATGACCCTCTTAGAGGGATAAAACAGATTAAGAATTCTTAAAAATCAGCGATGTTAAAAAGCAGGGGAGCCACTTAAGTCACCTACCACCCTGCCAGTGTCCTCAGTCCTGGCCACACGGACCCTGACAACCCCACGCGGTCTTGGCTCTGTCATCATGAACTCTGTCTTGCCCAGACCTCTCTGCAAGTATTTTTCTGTTGGAAAGGTGGAAAGCAGGAGGCCTCGTTTCTTTCTAACTGGACTTAGCTGAGCTCACCACGGGGCAGAGTTAGGGCTCCACGGACTGCCAGCCAGCACTTCCTCCACCATGCCCTCCCCTGGACAATACGGACCAGCAATTTTCAGCCTTTTCAGCTCATAGCACACATAAACAAATTATTAAAATTCTGTGGCACACCAAAACATATTTTCTGCGAATTTGATAAAAATAAAATAGGTGTAATTTGATTCATTCACAGCACACCAGACAGCTGTTGTTGTGTTGGCTGTTGTCACTTTTTAAACTTGACAATCTAAGAGAAAAGACATCAGTGTCCCTGACTAACCAGCATGTTTTAAAAATTCTTGCGGCACACCAGTGGAAAATCACTGCTACGTACAGTTCCATTCTCCCAGTGTTATTAACCTAATATTCTTCAAGCTCAGTGAACAAGAAACTTACATGTGCCTGAACACTGGGTAAAGAAAGCGGGCAAACAAACAAGTGTTTCTTTGATGTATAACTCCCAATTATTTACACAAGCTTATTTCTCATTGTGTAAAAGTATTTTAATAAAGATGCTAGATAAATCCTTGCTAAATGATCATTTAAAATCCTGCTTCAAGTACAAATATATATTAAGTACTAACATACTTGCCACATGCAAGAACAAAGTAATGTGCACTGTAATATCCCAGGACCACGTATGCCTCAGATGTTCAGTCTGGCAACATAAAGGTAGCATTTTTTGTGTGTTTATTTTTCTGAAGTGAGAAGCAGGGAGGCAGAGAGACTCCCACAAGCGCCCAACCGGGATCCACCAGGAAGGCCCACCAGGGGGCGATGCTCTGCCCATCTGGGGCATTGCTCCGCTGCAACCAGAGCCATTCTAGCACCTGAGGCAGAAGCCATGGAGCCATCCTCAGCGCCCACCTGGGCCAACTTTGCTGCAATGCAGCCTTGGCTGCGGGAGGGGAAGAAAGAGATTGTGAGAGAGAAGAGAGAAGGGAAAGGGTGGAGAAGCAGATGGGTGCTTCTGCTGTGTGCCCTGGCCAGGAGTCAAACCTGGGACTTCCACATGCTGGGCCGACGCTCTACCACTGAGCCAGCCGGCCAGGGCTAAGGCAGCATTTTTGATGAAGGGTGTATCTATATAAAAGACAAGTTCAAGGATACCCCCAGGGATTATAAAAATTTATTTTTATTTACCAAAACAGATACTATTAACTTTATAAGTAAAGCAAAATATTCTGATTCATTTTAAGTAAGTCAGGATGACTTTTTATTGAGTTAGAAGTCACAATGTTACACTAGTTTCAGGTACACTACACAATAATTTGATGATTTGTATACATTGTGCAATGATCATCACAATAAGAGTAGTTAGCAGCTATTCCATGACTTACTTGTCCTGTAACCGGAAGTCTGTGCTTCTGGACCCTCCTCACCCATTTGCCCACCCACCCTGCCTCGGGATACCTCTTTATACGTGTTTCAGACACAGGATCAAATACACAATGTGTGGCTCTCAATTTTTTTTTTTTTTTTTTCATTTTAGAGAGGAGACAGAGAGAGAGAGAGAAAGGGGGGAGGAGCTGGAAGCATCAACTCCCATATGTGCCTTGACCAGACCAGTTCAGGGTTTTGAACTGGCGACCTCAGTGTTCCCAGGTCGACGCTTTATCCACTGCGCCACCACTGGTCAGGCATGTGTGGCTCTCAATTTTAAGAAACACAATGTAACAGAGGAGACCACAATACAAATTTGGAGTCAGAAGTCTCGATTTTCAGCTTCAGTTCCAATCATTACCAACAAAGCTGTCTCAGCTTAATGATCTCATGTGTGAGTTCTATCCTTATTATCACCATCACTACCGTTACTTCCACCTTACAGATGAGGAAATTTATACCATCTTCCCTGACCAGCGTGAGAGCCAGACCTGATCCTGTCTCTGAAAGTGTTTTCTTAGCAGCTTTATACATGAGACAGTGATTCATTCTATCAGAACGGGCTCCATTTTCCATTGTTCACACTTCAATATGTGTCAAGAGCCTTAACACTTCATACCTGATGGAACAAGAGAGATGAGTGTACGAGAGCCCATCATGTGATTCTCTTTGCTTTTGTATATGCTTGTAATTCGCCATAATTAAGTTTTTATAACTAGTTGATTCACTGTGGGTTGTTTTTCTCTTTTTTACTCCCCTTTCAGAGCCATGGTTTGTCTAGTTTTCCATTTTTACAATCCAAGCCGAGTGACAGGTTTCTCTCCAGAGATGCCTAGATCCCTAGCAACGCAAGTCTCCTTTGAAAAGGAGAGAGGGGGCTACGCGAAGATGGGGATGGTCAACACTGAGCCACATATCTTCTGTTGGCCGGGAAGACAGACCCTTTTCTCTAACTGGTGTCACCATAGTAAAAGCCCCCTGCGGCTACGCCTTCCAAGCAGTCAGCACAAGCTGGGGCGGCTTCTCGTGTGGACATCAAGCATCCGATCCTATGTTTGACCTTGTCACTTGTTCTAAAATATTACAATGATATGCTTTGGGGCTGGTTCTCTGCTCACTCCTTTTCCTGGCCAATTAAAATGTCCTTTTAATCTGAAGACTCACGCATCCTTCAGCTTTGGGAGGTTTTTTTTGTATCATTTCTTTCATAATTTCCCTCCTGCAGTTTTCGCTGTTATCTCAACCAGAAGCCCTTGTTGGTCAGATATGCCGAACTTCTGAGACTAGTCTTCTATGTGTCTCTTACCATTCTTTCCCATTCTCAGTATTTTCGCATTTTTGTTCTACTTTCTAACTTATGTTTATTTTATTTTCCACGGTTTCGTCATCCTCCTTTTCCAACTCTACCTTCAATTTCAGTGATCACAGTTTAACTTCCAAGAGTTCTAATTATCCGGTTTTTCTTTTTCCACAGCATCCTGTTCTTGTTTAGTAGACTCCATACCTCCTTGAACTCTCAGTGAGCGCTAATAAGAATTTCTTCCAAACTATTTTTTTCACTTAATTCAAATACTTGGTTCACCATGTGTTCTATTTATAAATATGTCCATGACGTCAGTCCATATGCCTGATCCTGCCCAGCCAGGATAAAGAAAACCTGTACCACGTGCCAATATGCAAGAATCCCATTGCCTTTTTGATAACTACAACACAGAAAGCTCCTAAGCGCACAGGAAGTGAGCCAGCTTACCTTCATGGAGTCGGAGTATAAGATATATTCCCTGAGCACAGGCAGGAAGTCTTCTGTCATGTCATCTGTCAGCTCTTCCAAGGCTGTGGAGCAGTTGCCGATGCAAGCTGACACACCCTCCAGGGGCTCGGCCAGCTCCCCCTCCAACGCGCTCCACGTGGAGTACACGGGCCCATATTCTCTCAGCTCCACGAGGTACTCTGGAGGGCGAAGGGAAAGCAGTGTCGGGCTGGGCAGCAACCACCGGGACTGCGGGCTCCATGAGCACAGCAGCCAAGAGCTCGCCACATTCAGATGCGTGTTCTCGGCCACTCACTCATCTGCGCAGGTTCTCCTACTCTGAACACTGTTTATCTGCTTATAACCATTTTTAAAAATATCTCTAAAAGGTGATGTTACAGTTAACATCATAACATCAATCAACCACTCTACCCCATAATGAGAACGCCATGTCTCTGGATAGTGGGGACCATATGCCTTCTGGGGGAAAGCTTCAGGAGCTACGTCTACCAAACACCTTCAAAAATGACCCCTCTCCTGCCCGCACAGCGAGGCAGACACAGGCGGCAGTCTTCTGCAGGCGCACTATGGCACAGCAGTGGGATCTCAGGGAACAGTTGACACAGGAGATGCGGTCTCACACGGGCAGACTCGTGCTCTCCCACAGGCCCCCCGGACACCCAGTCCTTGTCTGTGATGGCACCTAAAGCTATCTCCAAAAGCTGCGGGTCCCACGTGATGCCATCGTGAGCAAAGGAGAATTAAAGTACGGGAAACAAGAAAAGCGATTTCCCCTCACAAAGAAAACCTGGCTCATCGCTGTCACCATGATTATTGCCATGACAGTAAAATGTTTTAGCCATTTTGCCCAGTAACCAATGGGTGGCAGCTACTAGAGAATCCATTTCAACGTGTCTCATGTCACATGCTGGCAGGATCGCTACTTACCGTTATTCAGGTCCGTTTGGCTCATGTGTGTGTGAGGAGGCAAGGGCCCCAACATTCTGGCACACAGAAAAGTGAGTGGCCACGAGAGGGCCGGGGAGGAAGGGGCGGCAACAACTGAGAAGAATAAAGAAAGGCCGCCTGACTCCCCAGGTCAGGAAGAGGGGAGTAATGAGATGCAGCAGGGGAGGGGCAGGGGGTCCATTTCAAGTCTGAAGGCGCATTAGGATCATAACTTTGGCAAATGCAGGTCACCATTATCTCCTTTTGAACCATCCTTCTGCCAGAAAGGATACCTAAGCTTGTTTAAATGATCATTCCTCTGAATTAGGGAAAGTTGAGTTGGTGTCACCACTTTTAAAGCCAAAGTTAAGATAGGGAAAAGGGAAGCCTAGGTGCTCAGACACAGTGTTTGCCCTGGAACAAGCAGACACAAGGCTGAGAGGCAGGGCCAGGAGCGAGCACGAGATTACACTCCAGCCACAATCACCTCCTCCCTTCCCGCATGCATTGGCTTTAAAAGCAAACTATGTCCTCGTTCTGTCTCTCCAGCACCTTTGCTGTCCGATTCTACTTAGCACACATGAATGCCACTTCTGCAGATTGTCCCTGGGCATGTTCAAATTCTCAACAAAGAGCTCACCTATTTCTTCTTTGATGATCCGCTGGGCTATCCGATCTATGGTTCCCAGTTTGAGAGCAAACGTGTCTAAGTATTCACCTATGGCTGCAAACTCAAGAGGCCGACTCCTCAGCTTGTAGCCTCCAGTGACATGCTTGACCGACTCGCCCACTCTGGTCAGCAACGCCATCCCTTGCTTCTTGTAGGCATTCAGGTCCTAAGGATGACACGTGAACAACAGCAACAACAAAAAACCTTGAAAGGCTCAGTCACTCACGCGGCCAGGACTCAGTAAACCAATTCCTTCAGGCAGCTGCTCTTTGGAAACGGAGGACTCAGAGAACAGGGAGCTGAGTCAGAGGACCTAACCACACACACAAAGGGTCCTCTCCTGCTGTCACCACCACTCACTGCCCGCCTTTCTATTTGGGTTCACTCACCTGGGCATGCTTGCCTTTAAGCAATGCTTTGTTTCCAACATAATTTTTAAAAACTTCTGACCGAAAGCACAAAGTCACTTTCTCCCCTGCAAAATATCCTAGCTTGTCTTTAGAACCCAAATTCGAGAGCTGAAATTCATTCCATTCATTTATTTATACCTCAACCAAGGCCAGTAAGAAAAGGAGAGCGGAAAGGGTGGGAAACCAGAAGGGGGCAGACACGCCCGTACTAAAAAACTCAGGGCCAGGGCAGATACTGGCACCAATGAAACATTTTATCCTGGACTTCTTGGTCAAGGCACAAATGCAAAATACATTTAGCTTCATACTCTGCTATATCTAAGTCTATAAGGCATGTTAGCCTGCCAGGTAAAACGAGCTTCTTCCTATAGTAAACTCCAGGAGGAACTGATGATATCTTCAGGTTGTTCTATGTCCCTGACTTTAACGGTGCCTTTACAAATGGTGTCACGGAAGATGTAATGATCTGTTCCTTATATCCTCCCTCAATACAAACAGAATGTCAACTCCTAGTCCTAGAAGGGTATATCTACAGGGAAATAAAGGGACATGGCCCAGGCCATTGCTTTCTGGTGACCCAGCCTGATGCAGCGATAGGGCAGAGAACAGGGAATCACGGTTAACACATCTGCCAACAGCCACCCACGCCCGCATCAGACACAGTCACAGGCCCAGATCTCCATACGAGCCTGAAGAGCAGCCTCCTCCTTCCTGCAGTTGGGGCCTTCACATCTGTTCTGATTCCAGCCTTTCCCCTCCACCGCACCCCATTCAAGGCTACCCTGCCCTTCCCTGTCTGTATCTTTGGCACCTAAACTATACCCAAGGCTCGCCCACCTTAGAAACAGTGGGAATCCCTCCAGCCCCCCTCCTCCACCTCTCTCCTTTTCAAAGTCAGGCTGCCTGAGAGAATGGCTGGAAGATCCCATCTCCCCTTTACCTTCATATGTTCTAGACAAAAATCCCTTCATAGGGACCAGGCTTTCACAAGACTATAAGTGAAGCCTTGGAATTCTCAGAATTGTTTCCATAGACAATACTTTTTGGAGCAGGGCTAGGTCCAAAAGGGCTTGCTGGACTGCATGAGCTCTGCTTCAAGTAGAGCTCTGAAAGGGTAAGCCCAGCTATCCAAGTTCATTAATGTGTTGCATGCAGTTACTTCAGAGGACCTATCAGACTGCTGCACTCATTCGGCCAAAGAAAAACACGATTTGAACACAGCTGACACTAAGTGTCCCTGACTCTCCCAGCATTTCTGGCAGCTTCTTCAAGACATTGCTAGTTTGTGTAAGATCATGTCAGCACAGGGAGAAGAATGCTTCTGCATTCACTGTGGCAGAACATGTGAGTGAGGAAGAACAAGACCAAGTGATTCGTGGTGTGTAAAAAGATGGAGGGCAAGATGGGGAGGAAGAGATGGGGTGGAAGTGGTGGGGAGGAAGAGGTGGGGAGGAAGAGATGGAGGGCAAGAGATGGGGAGGAAGAGGTACGGAGGAAGAGATGGGGAGGAAGAGATCGGGAGGAAGAGGTGGGGTGGAAGTGGTGGGGAGGAAGAGGTGGAGAGGAAGAGGTGGGGAGGAAGAGATGGGGAGGAAGAGGTCGGGAGGAAGAGATGGGGAGGAAGAGTTGGGGAGGAAGAGTTGGGGAGGAAGAGATTGGGAGGAAGAGGTGGGGAAGAAGAGGTAGGGAGGAAGAGGTGGGAAGGAAGAGGTCGGGAGGAAGAGATGGGGAGTTCTTCTTTAACAGGGATAGTGTCTCAATTTTTCAAGGTGAAAAGGTTCTGGTGATTAGCTGTACAACAATGTGAATACACTTAACATTAATGAACTATTCATTTTCAAGTGGCTAAGATTGTAAATTTTGTGTTATATATATTTTACCATAATTAAAAAGAAAATAAAAGGAGAAAAGATGGGTCATTTAGTGCATTTGGATCAGCAAGTAACATTGAATTAAGGCTAGACTTTGTTCTGTTTAAACAAGTCAACTCCCTTTACTCAAACAAATTTGGGTTTTGATTAAGACATTGAAGGAGTATTTGTAATCATTCTATACTGTTTGGCCCACAAATAGATTACCCACAGACACCCCTTTCTATTTATTCTTCACACAGATTCCAAATCATCAGAGGTCATCTCTCTGTATAATTAAAATGAATAAGTCCTGGCCGGTTGGCTCAGTGGTAGAACATCAGCCCAAAGTGTGGATGTCCTGGGTTTGATTCCTGGTCAGGGCACACAGGAGAAGCGATCATCTGCTTCTCTACCTCTTCCCCTCCCCTTTTTCTCTCTGTCTTTCTCTTCTGCTCCCACAGCCATTGCTTGATTGGTTCAAGCAAGTTGGCCCCAAGTGCTGAGGATGGCTGTGAAGCCTCTATCTCAGGCACTAAAAATAGATCAGTGGCCAAGTAACAGCCCAAGATGGGCAGAGCATCCCCCCTTAAGGGGTTTGCAGGGTAGATCCTGGTCAGAGGGCACATGCAAAAGTCTGTCTCTCTGTCTCTCCTCCTCTCACTTAAGAAGTTAAAACAACTAAGCTTGAGGGCCTGCCTGGCCAGTGCACCTATATAATTTGGGCAACTGAGTTGCACTTTTGGAGAATGGGATGGATTTTACTATGTATATAAGCTGAAAGAATTATACCTGAGGACCAGTTCACCAGGAAATACTTACTTTAAAAATAACACAAGTTCGACAGGAGGGGGAAAGAGCCTCCGGGAAAAAGCTGAATGGGAATGTCATCAATGAGACTAAATGCCAACTGAGGTTTAAAAAAATAAAAAGAAACCACAAACACTAAAGGACTTTGCCATGTGATTTCCACTGTCTGGAAAATGGCACCCTCTCTAAAGATGCTAATGTCAACTGATGTTATCTACAAATATTTCTCAATTTTGCTATTTTGAAAAGAAAACGGGAAAAGTACCAGGACCTCGGTACTCTCACCAACATGAAAAAAAAAATTACCTTGTCCTCAACATGGGAACATGATACTGAAACTAAGCAGGACGGAAGCTGGCGGGAGGTCCCATTCCTGCAGACGATTAGAATAGAGTGTGGCAAGTTCTGGACAGTTCTGCCAACAGGGAAGTGCAGAGGGACGCTGGTGAGTCATCCAGTTGAGTTTGAATACACAGAATCTGGCAACTGGCTAGATCCCAGTACTTCTCTGGAAAGGGCTTGGAAAATGCCCACCTAGAAACTCTTGGTCAGGCAGGCTGTTACAGAGAAAAAGCATGGCCTCGGGCCACAAAGACCCAATTTCAAATCCTAGTGATGTTGCTGGAACATGTACAAACGCCCTGAGCTTTAGTTGCCTCACCTATACAATGGAGCTATGAGTAAACACATACAGGGTTCTTGTGAAGAATGTCCTTACCAAACACTCAGTAAACTTCTTCCCCTGCCATGCCCCGTGGGTCGGAATGGCCTCACCCAGTTATATGCTGGGAGCTTTTAAAGAAACACTTATCCCTGCTTTTGGCAAGCGAAAATATTCTAACAACCCCCTCTGCTGCAGCAAGGGGGTGTTCTCCTAAATTCTAACACAGTAACCATGCTAATGTAAAGGGCCCTGAAAACTACAGCAGTTGAGTGACACCCACTACAGGGGACTATTCATGACAGTGGCTTGTGAGAAAGGAAAACTGCTTTTAAGGAAGAGCCGGGAGAATGCTGATCTGGAAGAAGGAATGTGAAAAATTCTGCCCTTACCTTAGCAGTAAGGAATACGTTAAAATGCTCATTGAAAGAAAGCACAGGATGATCCGTGATCCTTTTTAGGAATTTATCCAAAGCTTTTCTTCTGGTCTCCACAAACTCTTCTGAAAAACGATCCACAACACCTTTCACCACGAACTTCTCAGGAAGCGGCTATGAAGATGGGAAGAAAAATATTCAGGGCAATTGATAAAACGATGCAATGAAGAACCACCAGGCTAGCAAACCATTCTATGACCCATGAGTCCGAGAACAATTTCTCCATCAGTCTGATCTTTACACAGCTGGACATTAATATAAACATTTTTGAAAAAAAGAGATGAAATAAATCAAAGCTACCCTGTCAATTTTATAATGCAAAATCTAAAACACCAGTGCATAGTTCCCGCAATACAGAAAAGAGCCGGTTGGAGTTTACCCAGTAAATCCAAGTTAGTTATCTCTATGTAAGGGATGCACAGATGACATAATGGGGAAGTTAGGACAGGATAAAATAGTCAAAGGAGAAAAGGCAGACAACATCTACCTCATAAAAATGTATTTAAATATAATAAGATTCTACTCCCAGTTCAAGGGGTAAAAGAACTGAGTGGGTGGAAAAATAAGTACATTGGGCAAACCCCATGTTATCTAAAAATATACCTTTCCTCCACCTTTTTGGTTTGTTTAGGTTTATACTCAAAAGTTTTTAAAAATGTAACTTCCTTTACTTCCCTTACACAAACAACTTTATCATATTTACTTTGAGCCGGTATTGTGGGCAATTTCAAACCACCTGGCTACTTAGGACCTCTGAGCTTTAATCTATTTCTGCAGTAGCTTGACTGAATGCTTGATTAAAAGGCCTTCTTCATTACTGCTGCCACAGGGAAAGAGAGTATTTGCTAATGCATAGATTTGAAATGTACTAGTTATGAAATATTAAAAGAACATTTACATTAAAATGTAGGCAAATGATCCGGTCAATATATCTCCAAACAAAATGGCCCAATAAGCACATGAAAAGATGCTCAGCATCATTAGTCACTAGGGAAATGCAAATCAAAACCACAATAAGATAGCCCTTCACACCCACTAGGATGGCCATAATTCTGAAAAGAAGGAAAGAAAAAAACAACTGTTTGCAAGGGTGCAAAAAAAAATTGCAATAAGCATTTAAGGCTACAACCTCTTTAAACTCCGTAATATGGTTGTAAAGCTATTTTTTCTTTTAAGTTCTAAACCCTCAAGAACAACAACAACAAAATCTACAAGCCACAACAGAAATAAGATACAGGCCCTGGCCAATTGTCTCAGTGAAAAAGTGCTGGCCTGGCATGTGGATATCCTGGGTTCAATTCCTGACACAGGAGAAGTGCCCATCTGCTTCTCCACCCTGCCCCTTCTTGCTTCGCACTCTCTCTTCCCCTCCTGTAGCCATTGCTCGATTGGAGCAAGTTGGCCCCAGGAGCTGAGGATGGCTCCATGACCTCTGCCTCAGGAACTAAGAAGAGCTCGGTTTCTGAGCAATGGAGTAACACCCCAGATGGGCAGAGTATCGCCCCCTAGTGGGCTTGCCAGGTGGATCCGTCTCCAAGCGCCTGTGGGAGTCTGTCTCTGACTCCCCTCCTCTCACTGAATTAAAAAAGAAAAAAGAAATAAGATACAGCAACAGGGACATAGCCAACCCAAAAATGTGGAACACTAAGCCACTTGGAGTGGGAAAACCAAGAAGCAACCAGATTGATAACCTGAAACCTTTGAAAGACGTAAGAATGGGCAACACCAACACCTCTGGAAATGAAGTACCTGGGGTGTGTGAATATCTGACAGCCTCAACTTGAAAAAGTTTTGGAAAGTCAGAATGCTTTAGTTCTGGAGAGGAAGGACTAGTGGCTCGCCTCCTGGGATCATCTTTCACCTCTGCCTAACTGTTTGACTTTGGCCAAGTTCTATAATCTCTTGGTACCTCAAGTTTTTTCATCTGTAAAAAAGAGAGCAACAGTATCAACCTCGCAAGGAGTAAATCAGACAGGAGGTAGACTGCATTTCAAACGGTTCCTGCCATGGAGTAGACACTTGCTAGAAGTTTGCGTGTGTTTGGTTGTAGGGGTGGCGGCAACTTCAGGGAACAGCTCATCTTCAGGGAGAGCCAGTGTCCAGCTATATCTCGAGATGGTGGGAGTGCTCAGGGAAGAGGCTAAGAATTAAAGGATTTCTTTTTAACAGAGAAGGAATTCTGGAGGACACAGTGGAAAGGTCTGGTGATAAAGGAAGAGAGGGGAGTAGTCAGGAATAAAGTGACAGCACCCTATGGGGATAACGAGTCCATGGCAGACGCCCAGTAGTGCCTGCAATGGGGCAGAGCATGAGGAATGTATGAATGGGACAGAGGCATAGAGGATGGTTGTCCTTCAGGATCATTTCTTTATTCTGATCTAGCCTTCTCTCATTCCCGTAGACAGCCATTCTGCTGAAACCCTGCACTCACCTGCCAACCTTTCCTGCTAAGCCGGTGACCATCTCTACAGGAGGAACCAGTTGTGAGGGCAGCCCCTGGAAGCTCCCTAACCATTTTGCTTCTTCCGCAGAAACCCATGTCCTGGGCACCGCCCTCCCCTCCACTCCTCTGGTCCCTGTGCTCAACATACCCCTCCCCAAAGCTAGCTATTCCCTGTGTCCTGGGCCAATGACCTCACTCTGAGGCAACTGTCCTCATCAACTAATTACACCTTCTCTTCAGAATCTTCAACATTCCTCCTCATCTCTCTCTACCCGCGTCTACAAAAACAAGGCTAGTTTTCTTCCTGGAAAAGAAAAAAATCCAACTATCCCTTAGCCTCACATTCTCTCTCCTCCCCTTCCTGGCTCATTCAACCTTTTGAAAACTCTTCACCCTTACTTCCACTCTTTCCCAACCTTTCTGCCCCAAACAAAGCCATCTTTGGTACTGTCTTCAATGCTGCATTTCCTTGCTGTATCCCCATCAGGGTGGACACTGTTCCTTTAAAGATGAGCAGTGACTTTCTAATTACCAACTCCAGTAGATATTTTTTTGTCCTCGCCTTCTGAGTCCTGTTGAGTACACTCTCATTTGTTTACGCCAGGGGTCCCCAAACTTTTTACACAGGGGGCCAGTTCACTGTCCCTCAGACTGCTGGAGGGCCGGACTATAAAAATAACTATGAACAAATCCCTATGCACACTGCACATATCTTATTTTAAAGTAAAAAAACAAAACAGGAACAAACACAATATTTAAAATGAAGAACAAGTCAATTTAAATCAACAAACTGACCAGTATTTCAATGGGAACTATGGGTGCAGATGCATCCTGTGCTCCTCTCACTGACCACCAATGAAAGAGGTGCCCCTTCCGGAAGTGCAGTGGGGGTCGGATAAATGGCCTCAGGGGGCCACATGCGGTCCGCGCGCGAGCCGTAGTTTGGGGACCCCTGGCTTACGCTGAACAGGACTTGGGAGGAAGGCCTCATAAGCAAATAAGTGGTTAGGTATGCCTCATTTAACATAACAGATAACCTCCTAAATAGCTATCCATTCTTCAGGCTTAGTATATGGACCTTTAAGTTTAACGAATTAGGGAGGCTTGCTATATAAAGGAACCCTGGGGTGAATTTCCTTCTCGTAATAAGCATTATTATTCCCAAATGTACACGACTTGAATAAGCATTATTATTCCCAAATGTACACGACTTGTTTCTTCCTATTCCAAGCTTCTTTAAAAGGGCACACCTTCTCAGCCTCACCTCTATAATTACCTCCTGTTTGTTTATGCATAGGAATCTGGGTTGCTGGCGAAATCAAGGGCATCTCTACTCCAGAACTGAGACAATTAATGTAAGTGAAGAGCTCGACATCACTCCCAGCACATGGTGGACGTCGAGTGAATGCCAGCTATTTTTATTAATTTGTAATCACTGAGAAAAGAAAGAAAGAAAGAAAGAAAGAAAGAAAGAAAGAAAGAAAGAAAGAAAGAAAGAAAGAAAAAGAAAGAAAGACAAGGAGAGTGAATTAAACAGTGGAACTTCCATATAACTTTTAAGCCAAAATGTTTTTTGGTTACTGGTGAGAATGTTAAATGGTGCAGCCACTGTGGAAAAGTTTGGTGGCTCTTCAAAAAAATTAAATAAGAATTACTATATGAGCCAGCAATTCCATTCCTTGAAATATAGCCAAGATAACTGAAAGCAAGTATTCAAACAAAAACTTGTACAATACATGTTCAAGCAGCATTATTTATAATAGTTGGGCTGGAGGAAAGGGGGAATAGTGATTGCTTAATGGGTGTGGAGTTTTTAGGGGGTGATAAAAATGTTCTGAAATTATATAGTAGTGGTGATTACAATACACTGTGGAGACTACCCAGGTGGCATCCCCTCCTTCCCCTTCCTCTTCCTCCCCACCCAATGTTGAAACAAAACAAAACACGTAAATGTAATCACAGCCACTGACTTATACACTTTTAAATGGTGACTTTTATCTCAGTATTTTTTAAAAAGATATGATGATGGAAGATGTCAAAGGAGAAAAGATGCTATGCTGCTGGCTTTGAAGCTGGAAGAAGGGGCCATAAGCCAAGAAATGTAGGCGGCCTGTGGGAACTGATAAAGCCAAGGAACAAATTTTCCCCTAGAACCTCCAGAAGAAGTGCAGCTCTACCTGCACCTTGACGTGAACCCACTGAGACTGATTTGAACTTTAGATTACAGAACTATAAGATAATAAATTTCTGTTGCTTAAGTCACTGTTTTCTTTTCCAAGTTGCTTTTAAAAAAAAAGTCACTTGGCCATCTGCTTTTTCCACCCCTCCCCCTTCTCTATCTATCTCTCTTCCCTTCCCACAGCCATGGCTTGGTTGGAACAAGTTGGCCCCAGGCACTGAGGATGGCTCCATGGCCTTGCCTTAGGAACTGAAATAGCTCAGTTGCCGAGCAACAGAGCAATGGCCCCAGATGGGCAGAGCATCATCTTGTAGGGAGGGGGCTTGCTGGGTGGATTCCAGTTGGGGCGCATATGGGAGTCTGTCTCTCTTCATTTCCACTTCTCACTTAAGAAAAATTAAAATAAAAAAAGTCATTTGGTGTGAGGGAGTGGGTAGGACACAGATGAAACAAGATTGGCCATTAATTGATAAGTGTTGAGAGTGGGTGATGAATACATGAGGGTTCACAGCACTAAATCTCTCTACTTTGGTATTAACTGACATTTTCCATAATGAAAAAGTGGTTTTTCTTAACTATATGTGTTGGGACCTACAAATACCCTGTTTGCAAAGCATTACAATAACCCATTAACTATTTCAAGGCTTAATCTTAAAATATTTACATTTTTATAGCACTTGATCCTTTGGTAACACACTTTCACATGTATTTCATACTTGCTTATAAGAAAGTACTGTACTTTACAACCTGTGAAACAGAAGCAAAGTTCCTGAAGATTGTCACTGAAAAACTCCTATTTCTGGGTGGGAAATCTTGATCAAGACTTTTTTTGCTTGGCCTGTGGTGGCACAGTGGATAAAACATTAACCTGAAATGCTGAGGTCACTGGTTCAAAACCCTGGGCTTGCCCAGTCAAGGCACATGTGAGAAGCAACTACTATGAGTTGATGCTTCCTGCTCCCTCCACTCACAAGATTTTTTCTTTTTTAGAAATTAAATTTAATGGGGTAACATGGATCACAGGTTTCAGGTGAGCATCTCCATAGCATTTGAACTGTTGACTGCATTGTGTGCCTGAGACCCAAAGTGAGATCACTTTCCATCACTGTATATCTGTCTCTCTTTACTCCCCTCCCTCTGGTAACCACTTCACTTTATCTGTGTCCATGAGTCGCAGTTTTATGTCACACCTATGCGGGAGATATATTTGTCCCTCTTTATCCCATCCCCCATAACCACTTCACTATTATCTGGACAAAGATTTCAACTGCTCAACCTTGAAATGTTCAACTTCCTTTAGTTAGCATTTAAATCAGTTCTTCTATGAAATTCAACTGATATTTAGTGTACTCCTCTACATGACAGAAAACTATTTTTTTCTATTCTTATCAAACTAAAAGAAAGTATTGCTCCTAAGCAAAAAAAAAAAAAACCAAATAAATAAAGATGAAAAGCCCTGTTCCCATAAAAAACAATAACCAAGCCTGGTTTAATTCAAAGTACTTAAAGTTCAACCAAAGTTCGGCCAATGTCTCACTACTTATTAACTTATCTACAGAGTAAGCTAAAGGCATGTATAGTTAACAGTAGAAAAAAGGAGAAACCAACTAGAGAATGAAGTTAGAGATTTTCCTGGTCGTTTCATAGTGAGAAAAACAGTTGTTGCATTACAAATTTTTTCTAATTAACTCCTGAGTTTCCACTATCCCCAAACAAAACTAGGTGCATAATATATATACATACATCCTTCCAGCAAAGCTTCCTTTGTAAAAACTGAAGCAAGCATTAAACTTCCAACTGAAATTAGACACAATTGAGTTTATTTAGTAAATGCATGTGATTCATCTCCAAGACCTCTATGCCCACAGAATTATCACATCTACCTGCTGGGTAACTGTCGTGCCCTGGCAAATGAAGCCGTATAAAATCAACTTCCAAGCCAAAAACTAAAATAAAATAAATTAAAAACAAAAAGACATGTCACAACAATAAGGACACACAAAGTGAGTTGCAGTGATGAACATACACAGCCAGCATTTAAAGGTGGCGTTTTAAGAACACACGATCATTTCGTTCTGCTTTTAAAACTGCAGGGAAAGGCTGCAATATAAGAAGAGAAAGGTCTATGGCAGTGCCAGAAAACATACTGGGAACAGGACAGAGTTTGTTAAAGAGACAAAGCAGAAAAGACTGAGTTGAGGGAAAAGTCAATCGGTATCAGCCATCTTGTGATCCGCCTCAGGCAAAGGAATGGTAGGCTTAAGAAAGAACGGGTTGGGTTTCTCCGGTAGAGTCCCAGAAGCTGCCAAGTTCAGAGCCATGGAGGCCCGAAACAAGGGCAGGCCTCAGGACAGCCGATAGAGAAAGGCAAACGGAAGAAACGTGGTGCTTCCCAGGCAGTCTGGCTGGCTGTTCTCCACGGAAGCCCAGGTCAAGTGCTACTGACATAAGCAGTCGAGTCTGAAAGCTTGGGAATTCTCACACATTTTTATCATAATTGACTTAAGTTAGAAAAACAAAAAGAGACACTCAACACCATTCCCCCTAATTTTCCAACTGATTCAAAAAGTTTTGAAGTTCATCTTGGAAAAATAAAATGTGCAAATAGCTATTAAAGCTCTGAAAACAAGGTATACGGGAAGATGGGGGACCTGTCAACCAGATGTTGAAATGTTCTATAAAGTTACAATAATTCAGATAGTGTAGGAGGGGTACCAGACTACAGAGATCAACGAACCCAAGGTTCAGACACAGCCCAAGAATACACAGGTCTAATAAATGTTAGTGTAAGCACAAACTATGACAAAGGTGACTGGGTCTGTAACTCGCCATGTGAGAAAAGTAAGGTCCTCCCATCTCAAATCAAAATAAATTCTACATTTACATATTAAAATAAACACAAAAGTAATAGAAAAAAATACAGAAATATATTTTTAACATCCTAGGTTACAAAAGGTTTCACAGACAGAAACTGTAAAGATTAACTTGGCTGAGAGAGAAGGGATGTTATTTTTTATGGAGTCAAATCCAAGACAGATGACAACTGAAGAAAAAACAGACATTCCAACTGGGTTCATTTCCTTTGTAGATATGAAGTTTTCACAACCAATAAGAAAAAAAATAGAAAAATGAAGAGGCATTCATAAAAGAAACGCCAGTGTCAAAAAACTCATAGAAAGATATTTGGCCTCACTAGTTAAATAAAAAAACTTACTGCACAAAAATAAACTCAAAATGTGTAATACCTGGCCATGGCCTATTGCTCAGTGGATAGAGCATCGGCCTGGTGTATGGACATCCCAGGTTCAATTCCCGGTCAGGAAACACAGGAAAAGTAACTCTCTGCTTCTCTCCCCATACCGTTCCTCCTTCTCTCTCTCTCTCTCTTCCCCTCCCACAGCCAGTGGCTTGATTGGTTCGAGTTTGGCCCTGGGTGCTGAGGATAACTCAGTTGGTCTCAGTGCATCTGCCTCAGGTGCTAAAAATAGCTCAGTACTGGAGCATCAGCTTCAGACGGGGTTGCCGGTTGGATTGTGGTCGGGGCACATGTAGAAGTCTGTCTCACTATCTCCTCTCCTCTCATTTTTAAAAAAATAAAAATGAAACCTAAATGTAAGAGCTAGAACTATAAAAATCTTAGAAGACAACATAGGTACAACTCCTTATGGGCTTGGACCAGTTAATGGTTTCTAAGATATGACACCAAAAGCATAAGCAGCCAAAGGAAAAAACAGATAAATTGGACTTCATTGAAATTTAAAACCTTTGTACCTCAAAAGACACTATCAAAAAAGTAAGGAGACAACCCAATGAATGGGGGGAAATTTTTTGCAACTCATATTATCTGACTAGGGACTTGTATTTAGATTATTTAAAGAACTACTATAAACTCAATAATAAAAGAACCCAATTTTAAAATGGGCAAAGGATCTGAAAATTTTTCCAAGGAAGACAACAAATGTCCAATGAGCACATAAAAAATGTTCAGTCCCATTAACTGTCAGGGAAATGCAAAACCCAAACCACAGTGAGGTACCACTGCCACCCACTAGAATGGCTACAACCAAAGGCAGATAGTAACGAATGCTGACGAAGATGTGGAGAAACCAGAATCCTCGCACACTGCTGGCTGGCCGGAATGCAAAATGATGCAGCCGCTTTGGAAACAGTCTGGCAGTTTCTCATAAGGTTAAATGTAGAGTTACATAAGATTTAGCAATTATACCCCGATGTGTACACCCAAGAAAACAAAAGCTTGCACACAAGTGTTCACAGCAGCATTACTCATGATAGCAAAAAGTGCCAACAACTCAAATGTCCATCAAAGACGAGTGGTTAGGCAAAATGTGATATATCCATACAATGAAGTATTGTTCAACAACAAAAAGAAACGTGCAGTGCTGATACATGCTGCTGCATGGATGAACCTTGAAAACATACGCTAAGTGGAAGCAACCCAGTCACAAAAGACTACATAGTGTATGATTCTGCTTATATGGAATGCCCAGAATGGGCCATTCTAGAGGTAGAAAGCAGATTCGTGGCTGCCGGATACTAAGGAAGACAGAGGCAAGGGAAAGGCACGACGTGGGAGCTTTCCTTTGGGGGTGATACAAGGATTCCAAAATGGACTGCGCTGACGGCTGCACAACTTATGAATACTCTAAAAGCCCCTGGCTCGTGCATTTTAAATGGGTGAAATGTACGGCATAGGAATTACATTCAGTAAAACTACTTAAAAAATAAATAAAAATTTAAGTAACTATTTTGCCTATTTAGTCAGATCTCCATCTGACAATAAACTCTCCAGGGGTAGGAGTCCCTTGCTTGTCTCATAACCCTCACCTTCCTAAGGGTACATACAGAGAAGGCCTTCTAAAAAGACTAATATAATAACACAAAGGTGAGTCTTAATAATAGGCAGACACCTCCAGGCAACGTTGCTGTCAAATGGATTTCAACAGGGGATAAAAAACATTTTTGCTTCTAGTTTACTTCCCTGTTTAAGTCAGAGATGCTCTCCTTGTATTAAATGTCTCTCTGGCCCAGAAAGGCACTGAGAATTTATTAAGACATTTAAGTCTCCATCCACTTGCTTCTCAAATACCTTCCTAATTCACTGCTTCTACCCAGACCTTCGGAAACAACACCTATAGCTACTCTGGATCACTCCTGGGCATTCTGGAGACTCTCGCATTTTCTTTCCGCGCTGGCTTCATGCCTGCCCATGAGCGCTACTGCTTTCCACCAGCAGGTGCTGCTAGCTGACCTTTGATAGCTGAGCACCAAACCTGAAATACACTATCTGCCAGCAGGGGGAGCACAACACCCCTAGCACAGAGGGTGGGCTACATATACAGAGGGACTTGGTTCAGAAGAGTACAGTGTGAGAAGGGGGAGAAAAGAAGTGGATAAACCTGGCAACCACTACCTCAAGTCAGATGACCAAGGTCAACATCAATCGTCATAAATATTGTTGGTAGAATGGACCCTTAACAAGAGGCAATGAAAATGGCAGTTTACCTCTGTGCTTTTCCTCCCCAAAATACTTTACCCCACACTCAAATCATGAGGAAAACATCAGATAAATCTCAGTCAAGGGACATTTTGCAAAATTCCTGATCAGCACACCTCGGAACTCTCACGGTCATCAAAAACAAGGAAAGCCTGAGACACCGTCACAACCATGAAGAGTCTTAAGGAGACCGGATGACTAAATGTAATGCAGTACGCTGGAAGGGGTCCTGGAACAGAGAGAGGGCCTTAGATAAAACTGGAGGAAACGTGGATAAAGGACTATGAGACAGTAATGATGCACCATTACTAGTTCATTCGCTGTGAGAAATGTGCCACACTAAAGTGTTAATGAGCTAAACTGAGTGTGAGGTGTAGAACTCCCTGTACTACCGTTGCAATCATTCTGGAATTCTAAAACTGTTCTAAAATAAAAAGTGCTGTTTTAAACAATTCACTAGCTGCCGATTTTGCCAAATTAAGATTTATATTTTTTTAAAGATTCTATTTTAAGGAATAGTTGCAATGGTTTCAAAGCTACAATTTCTTCTTTGGACACATTTTAAGTGATTAGAAGACAGAAAAGCAAACCCTGATGTGGGAAGAGCAGAGGGGACACATGATGGAGCTGGGGGGAGAAGGGACGGCCCTGAGAGAGAAAAGAGTCTCCGACAAGTCCCATCATTCCCATGCCAGCACCGGCAACATGGCCGCCTTTGCCTTGAAAACCAAGATAACCAGCAGTGTCCCGCAGTCCAGCACCTTCCACCCACGGGTAAAAAGGAGGTGTTAGAAGACGCACAGGCAACAGGAACACGGGTAGTGCTAAGAAGTTCAGCCCAGGTTACAACTGAAAGATACAGCCCACGAAAGAGGTGTATGATCCAATTGCCCTAAAGCCACCAAAGCCCCAAGAAACATCTGGAGTATAAATAGTTATTGTTTCTACTAAAAAAAAGGGGGGGGGGTAGTCAGAAAAGTAGTCAATGTGTATGTTGATTTTAAGTAGTCTTTTCCATTTTATTTGCTCTGGTTCTGTTTAGAACTGTGCAGATAAATATTATGCGGCTTAAATAAATAGAGGTAAGGTGGCTTTTGGGTTTGTTTTTTAAGTGAAAAACTGGTTGAGTAGATTGTGTGCTAGATTTCCACTCCCTGAATTACCCACGTCTAAAGGGAGCCTTGCCGACTGTAATCTGAGGCTTCATCCTCACCTGGTGGCAGCTGTCCAAACCTCAATAACAGAATGTAGGAAGGGGAAACAGTGTTTAAAGAGGCAGAAAATGAGAATTGGAACTCTCCATACTTCAAAAAATTATCATAATGGAAGTGAAAACCTACCTTGCCCACTCAAGAAATCATAAGCAAATCAGAAACCAGAACCCAAAAAACAAAATACACTATACATGATCCATAAACATCAGATGGGTGAAGCTGGTCTACAACGTAAGGCAGAGTTGCCTGCTATTGCGGGGCTGAGAGCTGAGTGAAAAGCCTCAGGAAAGAGGCCGCAGGGGAAGGGCGGAACAAGCTATGATGAAGTAGTACCTACGGGAATGAGATGAGTGGGCTGCGATTCTTCCAGCTTGTTCCTCAGCCAGTCAAAATCCTGGTATCTTCGACGGACAGAATATTCTGGCAGGTCAAACTCCACCCGAGTACTCTGCAAAGAAGAAGAACGGAACAAAATAAGCATAAGGAATAGCAGCCTATCTTGGCCGAAGGGGAGGAAAAAAGCTCTGTGAATAACTAGACTGGGCAAGAATACACTTTCCTTCCACCAAACACACCAGCCAAAGGGCTGGGTTTACCACACAGAATGACGGGGCTGGGCCACAGGCCCAGTGAAAAATTCAAGGATCTAGAATGAAAATACCATCTTTTTAAATATATATATACTCCTGCCCTCAGGAAATGGAACTCAATTATCCCTCTGAATTGTGTTCACAGACACTAGATTCATCTCCTCCAAGCTTCACTTTGAAAATTTCTTTTAGCAGAATGATCATTCCACTGAGGTTATTGCTGCTGATTCCCAGTCTGGGGATCTGTTCAAAGGAGTTTTGTCTCCTCCACCTGCTGAATAAGCTGACAGTTCCCCCAAGGCAGGGGAAACAACAGACCGCCGGCTCATTTAGGAGCCAGATTAGATGGTAATAGACAAGGTTCTGCCTCCTGCCATACACTGGCCAGAACCATCACCTTGAAATTGTATTGTACTGTGGATAAAAAAAAAAAAAAAATCTATAAAGAGATAGTACCAAAATATCATTGTGTCGCCCCTCTTCCTGAATTTGCTTTCTGAATTATGATTGTAGCACTTTGATAGTGAAAACCAATGTTAGAGGAAATTAAATGAATTTACAGAAAAACAAAATTTTTACACATTAATTTGCCCAAACTAAATTTGTATCTCAGATAAATCATTTTTCCCTATGGAGGTACCAACTTTATGACAGCCACATTTCTCAGAAATTAAAGTATGAAATTAAAATGGTTCAAGCTACATTTTATAAATTTACATTTTAAAGCTAAAATGTCTGCTTTAACTCACAACACCAAAAATATCTTTAAAACACACGAACAAGAGTCATCCATCAAAGAAAAAGCTGTTCAAGGCTTTGGCATTGAAATTATGATTTCATCCTCCTTAAAAGCTGTGCTCATATAGTCTGGGCAAAGTCGTATGGTTAAAGGACTAGTCTTGACTGACCCCCAGCTAACTCTTTCTGCATCTTTTCCCCTAAGGAGTCCCACGCACTAACTTAAGCCCATGAAACACAAGCTTCCCTGTGATGGGGGGTAGGGTTGGGAATATACAGGAAAATTCCCTCAACTTAGGTTTTTGTGATCTATTGGAAGACTCCCCAAGGAACTGGCACTGCAGAATTGGAGAGGGGAAAAAAGAACACTTAAATCCAAAGAACAAATCACTGCTGATGAATTTTCAGGCTTAAGGATCATGGAAATATTGACAGCAG
This sequence comes from Rhynchonycteris naso, assembly GCA_037038555.1. NCBI lineage: Eukaryota > Metazoa > Chordata > Mammalia > Chiroptera > Emballonuridae > Rhynchonycteris > Rhynchonycteris naso. Next base: position 20,857,393 of record CM072996.1, read on the forward strand.
GAAGCCAGAAGCACCCTGTGCCTGAGTAGTCCTAGCCCCTAACTGGATCCTGAGACACCACTAGGGCTCCTGCAGCCTTAGTTTCCTCAACAGTGAGAAGTATTGAAAAGGATCTTCCTTGAGACCCCATAGAGCCGCCCTCAGGCTCCATCTCAGGACGTGCCTGTGATTATGGACCCATGAAAGGCAGATTTTGAAATGCAACAAATATATGCAACTCATTTTCATTGTAAACAGAACTGATGGAGGCCCTGCTTTTCTTCGCTCTCCTAATGTGCCATGGTATCAGCTGATCACTTCTCTTTGTTATGGTTTTGCAAATCCACTTCATAAATTATAGTTGATGTAACATTTCTACGCTAACTTTGAAGTCAATATTTGGTAACTGCAAAAAGCAGAATGATGAAAGACATGTTTTGTTTCTGCTGTAACCAATTTTACTTTTGGGGAACTGCTTTGCCCCTGCTACTCAAGTTGGACATACTTATTTTAAAACATCAGAAAAAATAAAGAAATAAAAAATAAAAGATTGGCCATACTCCCTCTAAAACAAGAAAATATAATTAATATTACAGTTTATACTTTTTCTATGATATTCACTCACTCACTCATATTTTCTGTATCTCTTTAACACATCTTGGACATCTTTTTATGTCAATTCAGATCTACATAATAATTTTTAATACATACACAACATGCCACCGAATGGATATATTATAATTAAACTGAATCCCCATGGAAGTTGTTTCCAATGTTTCATTCAATAAACAATGCTATAGTAAATATCACTGGGCATCTGTTTGATAATTCTCTTAAATTCCTTAAGACAGAATTGCTTGATAAAAGAGTATACATACTTTTAATTGACAAATTGCTTCCAGAAATATACCAATTTATATTCTTACCACATATTCTCATCAACACTTTGATGGACTTATAACTAAAATATATGTCATCTCTGTTATACTTTTGTTTCTTTAATGGCTATTAGGATTGAACATCCTTTCAAATATTTGTTGGCTGTAATTTTTCTTCTTTTATGAGAGGTATTTTTAAAAATTGTAAGTCAAGTCTTTTTCACTTGCAAAAGCTCTTTATAGCCATTTTTATCACAATTTTTTCTATTTAGAAAATTAAATTTAACAGAGTGACATTGATCAACAAGAGTACATAGATATTGGATAAACATCTCCACATCATTTGCACAGTCGATTGTGTTGTATACCCATCGCCCAAGGTCCAACCATCCTCCATCACCCTATATTTGTCCCTCTTTATGCCCTTCCCACAACCCTCTCCCCCATCACAATTTTTAAATGGTGTTTCTGATACAGAATTTTTAAATCCATCCATTATTTGCCCTTATGGTAGTTTTTTTTTTTTTTTTTTTTAGCAAGAGAGAGGGAGAGAGACAGGAACAGACAGGAAGGGAGATGAGAAGCATCAATCCTTTGCTGCGGCACCTTAGTTGCTCATCGATTGCTTTCCTATATGTGCCTTGGTTGGGGGGCTATAGCAGAGCGAGTGACCCCTTGCTCACGCCAGTGACCTTTGACTCAAGCCTGTGATCTTGGGCTTCAAACCAGCGACCTCTGGGCTCAAGTCAGCACCCATGGGGTCATGTCTATGATCCTAAGCTCAAGCCAGCAACCCCTGTGCTGAAGCTGGTGAGCCTGTGCTCAAGCCAGATGAGTCTGCACTCCACTCAAGCCAATGACCTATTTATTTCATGGTTAACCGTAATCCGTCTGTAACACATTTTTAATGACAGAAATGCTTCAGTATATAGTTTTGAGAAAACAGCAGGATACAAACTTAATTTGTATACAAATTATGATTTCATTGGTGTTAAAATCTGGATATAAATAGAAGAAAAATCCAGACCTGATAATGACAACTCTCCTCTTTATAGTCATCCTTATTTCCAAGTTTTTTACTACTTTCATACAGCACTTGTATAATCCCACACACACAATTGCTCATCTTTTAACAGCTCCTTTGAAGACAACGGGGATTTAACATGCCGCAGAACTTGTTTGATGCTTTGGAAAGCAATAAGGTAAAAAATAATCACCCTAATACAGAAGGATGTTCACACTCTCTGACCCAATATTTATTTTACTTATTTTTACCACAACTTGTTCTAAAAAAGATACAGTGATATGTGAAATACGATCAAATGACATAAATTAGAAGTAGGAGGAAGACAGAGGGAAAGCCAGCACAGAGAAATGCGGAGCCAGGAACGAGGTTAGCAAATAGGCACCTCGGAATTCTGCGCACTGGCTGAAACTGGGCCACAGACATTACTGCATTTCTGGATGGAAACCCAGTCAGGTATAAGACAGTACTCATAAAACAAGCAAGCCAATAAAACTCCAGCTGGGAGTTCATAGTAAAGTTTTCCTCTGTGAGATTCAGGGTCTGACTTATAAAGGAAAATAAGGTCATGTTTATCTCTATTTCTAATATCTGTGGTAAACAAAGCATAAAATAGAAAGAAAAGCGTACACCCACAACTAATCAGACAGCCACTACACGGTCCTGTTCTGTGTATTTCCATACCCTGTTCCACAATCTAGAAGGCCCACAAAGATCACAAGGCCACGTTGACGCCTCCATGTGTAACCGCACACAAGTGTGGCAATGAGGAGGCTAACTTCCACCTTCGTTCCACGTGAACGTCTTCTGGGTGATCGCTAAGCATCTCTGCCAAAATTTTTTTTCAAGTTCAACACTTTTTAAGACCCAGCACAGAGCCAGAGCAGGAAACACCGTGAAAGAAAACTTGAACCCTAAAGAAGGGAATTAAGAAGGGAAGTTTGTCAATGTGCATACAGGAACTAATCAATCACCCAGGAGGGACCCTGTCCTCTGAGCCTCATGCTACCATGAAAGGACTCTTCTTCCCCAGAGTTAACATGTCCAATGCTAGGGCCTGGCGTCATTCCAGAGAATTTCCATTCAATCCAAAATATACAAACAACACACTCCAGGGTGATTTGGTTTTTGTCAGAAATGCCGCCTTGCCCTGGTCAATAGCTCTGTGGGTTGGAGCATCATCCCGCAACACAGAAGTTGCCGGTCAGGGTACATACAGGAACAGATTGATATTCCTGTCTCTCTCTCACTTCCTCTCTCTAAAATCAATAAAACAAACATTAAAAAAAGAAGAAGAAAAGAGAAATGCCATCTCTCCTGGCCACAGCTGAATCTTAAGAAGGCAGAATGACTGTCCTCTCCAAAAGGGATCGCTTCCCTCATAAAATACTGTATTAGCCAGCTGACCACATTCTGCTTCAAAACCCCACAGCCCTACGAGGAGGATGATTGAACAGGCTTCTCCCCCCACACTCCTCTGTCTTCTTGTCTCCTGACCCGAGCTGTCGCTTATTCCCTTCTCCCAGATATTTCCACCGAGCTCTCTGGAACACCCATTTCATAATTAGAAATGAAGTCCTTCAGCTCCTCAACCTATTCAGATTCTGAGGGCTGGCTCTCCCCCAGGAACCGCCCGCCTGCTGTCCCATCAAGTGGGAAGCTGCTCATTTTTTCCCGTTTTGCAAACCTCATTTCCCAGACCGGGAGTTGCTGCTGACAGCCGGCCCCCTCACCCCACGCTGCCCCATACCACCCCCCTCCCCAGCCCTGTGCAAACCCTCTGAGGCCCATGCCAACAGGATACATCCATCTCCCTCCTCCTCATGCCGCCATCTGCTGATAGCCCTGTTGTTCCTCCGGATTCCCTGAGAGCACCTGACATTCAGGCTTCCTTTCCAAAGCCTTTCCATGATCAGGGTCCCCCCTCAAGAGCCAGGAGGTTCGCACACACAGCACCCATCACTAAGCCCAAAATGTCTCCTGCCCACGGCCTCTCCACAGACTGTCATCACACAGAAATGGACACATCCCTCTCTAACCAGCACCACCTGGATTTGAGATGGCCATTTCCCGACATCCCCTTTTCCAGCCTCTTGGGACCTACAGATCCTTGACATTCTGTCCATTCCTGCTTTCGCTTCCTTCCTTCATTAGCCTCAATTCCATGAGCCATCATTTCAACCTCTGACTTGACAACATGCCCTCTCCTCACTGTTCACCACGCAACTCCAGCAAAAATGGCAGCGCGTCCGCATCAGGGATTACTTCCACAGTCTTAGATGACAGCATAGAGGCGTGCTCACTGGCATTTACTAGCATGGAGAGATACTGGTAACAGGCTACGTGAGTTGACAGCATGCAAAGTACTAATTTTTTTAAGTGAAGAGAGATAAATAGTTCGTAAAGTTTTAAGTGATTATTTCTGGCTAGAGCTTATAGATCTTTTATTTCAATGTTTTTAGCTTACTTGTGTTTTTGAATTTCTCTACAGTAAGAACATATTACTTATATAAAACAAACTTAAAGGTTTTCTATTGCAAACAAGTATAGCACATGCTGAGTGCTTGATAAGTAGTTATTATGATGATGCTACTTTATAGAAGCCTGCAGAGAAAACTACCAATTCAACCTGCCCTTTCGAAAAGGCCTCTCTCCACCACCGGAGAAGAAATTACTTGGATTTGCTTCGCCTACTTTGGCTGTGTGCTGTAAGCACATTTTAGCTCAGGCAAAATCAGCTCCGTACTGTGTCCAGCTTTGGTCATCAGGAACCTGAATTAGGACTGGGAGTCAAAGCTCAAAGTATCAGAAAAGGATAGATACGATCTTGTCCTCTGACCATTAACGTTGCTCGAGAACCGCAGCAGAAAGTGGGGGTCCCAGGACAAGACCAGGTGCTTGAGACCCTGTGTTCCTGTCTGTCCTCTGTCTCTCTCACCCCTATACTTCTCTTCATATCCTTTAACACAACATTCAGAAGGAAGGCTCCAAATGCATCACCAAGATATTCAACCTGGCACCACTATCTGAAACAGGAAAAGAAAAGGACTCTAGTTTGAGATCAGAAGTGGAATTGATAGTGATATCAGTTAATAGGTAAGATTTAATTTTGTAACAAGTTCAGCTGGAGGTGTTAACATCACACACAGCCAAGTGTTAATGTGGGACTGAAACATGGAAAAGGTTATCCTAAGACAAGATATGAGATACAGGAAATCAAACAGCCACAGGAAAAAGAACAGAAGTAAGAACACAAAGGGAAAGGGGAAGGAAGCGAGGGAGGGAGGGAAGGAGGGAGAGAGGGAGGGAGGGGAGGAAGGGAAGGGAAGGGAAGGGAAGGGAAGGGAAGGGAAGGGAAGGGAAGGAAGGAAGGAAGGAAGGGGAAAGGAAAAAGGGAGAGAGGGAGGGAGGGAAGAAGGGAGGGAGGGAAGGAGAAAGGAAGGGAGGAAAGGAGGGCAGGAGGGAGGGAGAAAGGGAGGAAAGGAGGGAGGGAGTGAGGAAGAGATGGAGGGAGGGAGGAAGAAGAAGAGAAGAAGCATGGGAAGAGTGATGAATTGTAGCAGTGCCTCAGCCTGTGAATCGAGACCAAAGTCCTGCAGTATAAGCATTTTCGGAGGTAAACTGCAGGGCAGAGGAATAAACTAGGGGTGGGAAAACTTTAAGGAAGGCAGCACGCTGTGCCAGCAAGGTAGTCACCTTGTCACTGAGCTATTTAGAGCCCAAATTCAAGAAAAACAAGTTTTACATTTCACGGACTGCAGGGTAAAAACTAAATTGACCCTTGGGGGGAAAATAAGTAACTGGAAATAACTCATAGGAATATTGTATCTCCCCGTGTACAAGACTCATCCTTTTTCAAAAAATTTGGGATCTAAAAACTGCATGCGTCTTATACAGTGGTTGTAGATTTTTTTACTTGCATTTACCACTTTTTCATGCTTGCTTTTGCGCTCATTGTTGAAGGTAGTGATTCGTCATCAGACACAACTGAGGACAAGCTAATGGATGGGAGTTTTGACAGTGATGAGGAGTTGTGTGAGTTTTATGATGAATAAAACTTGAGTTCAATAACTTTATGTAATACATTTTTTTTTCAAATTTCAGGCCTCAAAATTAAGGTGTGTCTTATACGTGGGGCAATATGGTATACACATTGCCCTAAGACCTCTGAGGAGGTCATCCACATCTAAGCACCTCGCCCAATGCCAGAGAAGGAGGAGGGACTTGGCAGCAACGGGGAAGACTGTGTGGGTGCGTGTGCATATGACAAATCTTCATATGTGAACCGGGGTGCAAAGGACAAGGCAATGACATCGCAGCGGCACAGAGCAGAAAGTCAATAAATATTAGTGTCCATCCTTTTGTTGTTCCTTCTCCCGTACCATCAAGTCTCATCATACCGTATTAGAATCATGGTCTCATCACAGAGATTTAGGTTAATACAATGATTCATAAATTTCAAGTGTAATGTGGTATTAATATGTTCAATAGTATCATGATAGAAAATAAGTGACAGCGCAGTTGACCCTTGAACATCATAGGGGTTAGGGAAGCTGACCCTCTACACCCCTACACATGTAACTGGTGACTCCCCCAAACACTTAACTACTAATAGCCTACTGTTGATCAATAACATGAACAGTCAACTAAAACATATTTTGTATGTTATGTATATTATATACTATATTCTTACAATAAAGTAAGATAGAAAAAATGTTATTACAAAAATTAGAAGAGAAAATTCATATGCTATGCAGTGTTAATGGATAAATCCACATGTACGTGGACCCATACAGTTCAAACCCATGTTGTGCAAGAGTCAACTACAGCCTGACCAGGAGGTGGCGCAGTGGATAGATCGTCAGACTGGGATGCAGAAGGACTCAGGTTCGAGATCCTGAGGTCGCCAGCTTCAGCACGGGCTCATCTGGTTTGAGCAAAAGCTTGCCAGCTTGGGTCCAAGGACGCTGGCTCCAGCAAGGGGTTGCTCAGTCTGCTGAAGGCCTGTGGTCAAGGCACATGTGAGAAAAAAATCAGTGAACAACTAAGGTGTCGCAATGGCAACAAAAAACTGATGATTGATGCTTCTCACCTCTCTACGTTCCTGTCTGTCTGTCCCTATCTATCCCTCTCTCTGACTCTCTTTGTTTCTGTAAAAACAAAAAAAAAGAGTCAACTACATAAGGATTAAAAGTTTTTCTTGAAAGACTGTAGTCACAAGTTCTCCTTTATTTCATGATTTAAAACTACTTACATATAATCCTTTATAATTTGAATGCATCCATTCTCTCAGAATGCCACACCCACAAGTGTAATAAAGGGTGTTGGGCAAACAAGTTTGTAAAATGTGATTTTTATGCTCACTTTGTTAAAAATGGTGCTGCCCACATGAATGGTGCTGCCAGATGATACTGCTAATTACCTTCCTGCTTGGGAAAGGGCTTTGTTATGCTAATGTGTGCTGGAGGAGGGGTTTTTGCGCCAAAAAAGTTTGTGAAGAAGGAGGAGTAGGCTAGAGGCCATGTTTTAGCAGAGTGAGAGCAGAGAAGCAGCCAAGATGGCAGGATGCTGAAGGAGAAGCCAGTCTGTGCACACTTTGTGCAGAAAGAAGGAGATGGGGAACTAGTGGTGACTGAGCTAGTGGGGGCCTTTGATTCCAGGAAAACCTGGATGTGTCAGTAGCTTTGTGAGCACTGAATGAGTGGGTTTTGGAGCCCTCTGTGTTTGTGTTTACTCGATGGCAGGGTGCGAAGCTAGAATAAAAGGTATGGCTCACAAGTTTTCGACTCTGCTGTTTCTCTACCATCTGTCTGAATCTAATAGGAACCTGCATGTGCATGGCCATGATGGTGGCCACAGTCCCCAGCCGTACAAAGGGGAACAGAGTTATACAAAAGGAGAGAGAGAGAGAAAAGGCAGAGACCCTGGGGGTAGGACTCCTTCTCCAAGACCATTCAACACGGGCATAATATAATAAAGGGACCTACTTTGGTGGTGATCCTATACGTGATATATGTCTCCATTGTACAGACATGCTTCTTGGGGTCATCAACGGTGACAAAGAGATCTCTGGTCTCACCATCAATGTCATCGTCAAGCTGAAGTCTGTTGAGCAGGGAAGAGGAAGAAGCTGGACTTGAGGTGCCTGCTGGAGTACCACCATTGGGCAAAATGAGATCCTGAAAGAAGAAAAGAATCACTTAGCAAATTCAATGAAAACATATACCTGGAGAATATTAGCAAAAGTAGCTAGTTTAGTCCAGTGGTTGGCACACTCATTAGTCAGCAGAGTCAAATAGCAACAGTACAACGATTGAAATTTCTTTTGAGAGCCAAGTTTTTTAAACTTAAAACTATATAGGTAGGTACATTGTTATTAACCTAGTTAGGGTGCTCCTAAGCTGGCCTTTGCACCCACATGTGGTACTTTGTGGAAGAGCCACACTCAAGGGGCCAAAGAGCCGCATGTGGCTCGAGAGCCGCGGTTTGCCGACCACTGGTTTAGTCAAACCAAGAAACACTTCTAAATACAAAAACAACTTTCAAAGAATCTGAGCCTATTATCACATAAGGTTTCTTAGTGAAACAAGTCTTTTTAATTTTTTCCTCATACGTGCCCTGACTGGGGATCTGACGAGTGACCTCTCGTTCAAGCCAGCAACCTTGGGCTCAAGCTGGAGACCTTGGGATCATGTCCAAGACCCCTTCAAACAAAAATCCCACACTCAAGCTGGGGACCTTGGGTTTCGAACCTGAGACTTCAGTGTTCCACGTCGACACTCTATCCACTGCACCATCATGAGCCTAGCAATGAATAGGTTCTTTATGACCAAGAAAAACAAACCATGGCAGGGTTGTACACCCAATTTACACTGATTCATCTCCCAGCAAGAACTGGAGGAAGCAACAGAAGCAAATAATTCAGGGACAGAGAACATAACAGCCGCCAATCATCAGACCTCAGCAGAAAAAGAACTCAGTGAGCAAGCCACATACTCCTTCCAACCATCTCAAGACCACCATTCGGGCCCAAGTAAAAATTAAGGGACCTGAACTCTCTAAGGTACTTAACACATTTAAAAAGTCAATCAACACAAAGAGAAAATTAAACATTATGTGCCTCCTGAAAAAAAGTTCATTAGAAAAACTACCGATGAAGTATGCTTGCCAAAAACTGAATCTGAGTCCTGAATAAATCTCTACACACCGATTTACAGGCAATACAGAGGAGTGAGGCAGACAGCAAACAATACTATGAAGAAGCAGCGAAATCTACACTATATGAAACTAAAGACCCAGTGTCTTCAATAAGTAAATTGCAAGTGAAAAAAAGAGATAGAGATGGGAGCACCTAGAGATGTAAAGAACCTTAAGAGACCCATGAACAACTGCAATGCAACCTGATTAAAATAAAATGTTAAAGGATTTTGAGATATTCAGGAAAACTTAACTATTGATCGATCAGTTTGTTGCTGATAATAGATCATTAGGTGTGATAACTTCTGTTAGCGTCTAAAAGATGAAAAGTCTTCATCTTTTAGAAATATATACTAAAATATTCATGGGTGAAATTACAGGTTATCTGATGGTATTTGCTTCAAAATTATTAAGGATGGGTAGGTGGGGAGACAGATGACAGAAGAGGCCCCAGAGATAATCATTGTTAAAGCTGGTAACTGCGGGTTCATTTACACAATTCTCTTTTTTTACTGTATGTTTACAATTTTCCACAATAAAAGAAAACAAAAAACTGGGGTGTGATGGGGGTTGTGGGAGGGCGATGAGCAAATTCCAGGGGAAAAAGGGAAGGAAAGATTCTTTTAAATTATGGACTCCTTTCTCTTTAGGCCTAAGTAGGAAACCATTTGAATAAAGTACATCCCTAAAATCAAAAGAAGGTGTAATCTCAAAGTTACCATTTTTTGTTTTAAGGCTTGCTAACAGAACAAAGCCTTGTGTAGATGTGAAAACCTCTGAATGTCACTTTGGAATGCAGACAACATGCCTGACCGGCAGCTCAGCAGCTCCCAGGATGGGGGTAAGAGGCACCTTCCCCTGGATTCTCTGTTCCTGTATGCAGGCTGGATCTAACTGAGCTCCCAGATTACAGCACATACAGGAAATCAGAGGTCAACCTAGTGCTCATATCCAGGAGCTCCAGCTAACCACAGGACATCTGGGAAGAGGGCTGGGACAGGGAGAGGGAAGCAAGGCCTGGAGTCAGTGGCAATGTCACCAACTCAGATAATTTAATCACATTCATGATTATGCAAACATCGAAAATATTTTTGTAGCTAGGGTCCCATTTTTAGAGAAGGTACTCAACTCATGAAAACCCCACCTCCACTCCTCCTCAGCGGGGAATGTGAAGCCCTGAGCAGCTGCTCGCCCGTGGACCAAGCCGTGAACCTGGCTGCAGCAGGGACCAGCTGACTCTGACTGCCTCCTTAGCATCTGACACCGCAGCGTCTGGGGACCTGAGAGTGACATCTTCTCTGAAGCTCTGGAATAGCCATCATATTTTCATCGTTTCAGTAAATATTTAAACAGGTACCGTGCATGGCATTGCAAGGGACCACCCTTACAGTCATCAATGCTAGCATACTGGGCCCCAGAATGGCCTATCCATGGCTAAACACTGCACAGAAAACGAGAATGAATTCAAAATCCTTAGTCAGATAAGCCGACAGCAGCTTCCAGACCACCTTCCCACAACCTGGCCTGGGCCCATCTGAGGAGCCTCGCTTCTCCTGGCACCAAGTTCCTGGGACCCTCTGTGCTGCTCGCACCCCTGACCTTTGCTTGCAAAGCCCCCACCTCTTTGTTACGTACAGGTGTCTGAGTCTCTCACAGGAACCTGCTCAAATTTCACTTCCTCTTGGCACTCTTCCTGGACCCACTCCTTGGCAGAATTAGTCTCAACACTGTGAAGACACTTCCACTAAGAGCAATTGTCACAGTTTTAATCATTAATTTATATATATAGCATCCTTAAATACTGTGAGTCCCCAACAACTCTAGCTGTGTCTTGTCTACGTGTGTGTGTGTGTGTGTGTGTGTGTGTGCAAGAGAGAGAGAGAGAGAGAGAGAGAGAGATTGTTTGTCTGTTTGCAGATCTCCCAGGACTCCCGGCCAACCTCCCTAACCCCTGCTATTGGGACATCAGCCAATAGCCTTCCAGAAACAGCCCACACAAAGTCTGAAATGTGTTGGCAAGACAGTGGGACATCAGCTATTCCTCAAATCAGTTACTGGGGTGTCAGAGGGGAGAGTCAGTCAACTGGATCTTGTCGCACACTGCATGCACGCTCTTTCCTTTTGGCACTTAAGTGACCAGGGAAAGCACTCACACTCTTGCTACAGTATGTCACAGAAAATGACTTGAGCACACACAAACAGCCAACAAGCAACAGCGATCTGTGGTTTCCTAAAAAGCGACGCTACCAGTTCAGCTGTTCACGGCACCTATGAACACAGGGCTTCCCACATTCGTATTTCACTGTGCCCCGTATTGGCCTCGAGAGGTCAGCAGGACAGAGATGGGCTCCACTGATGAGGCAGTAGATTCCAAAAGGCTGAGGAACATGCTCAATGTATCGGCACTAGTCGTGCTATGCTGAGAGTGGAGCCAGGTTTCCAGTTCCTAGTTCAAGGTCCTTTCCACACTGAATCCCCTTTGTGTGGCTTTTCCAACCCAACACTCGCTGGCTACACAGTAAATCCTTTTGGGTAAACACGAAGCTTCTGCTTTAAAAGCTTCTAGTCAAGGAAAGCTTACATTTTCCTTAAGGTTATAAGGGTCTTAATACAGTTATTCCCCAAATGAGCCCCTCAAGATATGGACCTCCCATGGAGAGAAAATCCGTGACTCTTAGAAGGAAAGGGCCGAGAGTTAGGTGGACGGAGTGGCCCAGGAGCCCTTGCCCTCGGAGCCCTCCAGCTGAGACCGTGTCTGGGCAGCTGCACCTTCCTGACCCACGGGAAGTACAGAATTTGAGGAGAGAGAGATCCCTGTGGCTCAACCCCTATAGTTAGTCCTCCAACTGTAGCCAGAGGGCTCTTTGGAAAAGATTAATCATTATTAAATGTAGCTAATAATACTGCATTGCATATTTGAAAGCTGTTAAAGAGAGTAGATATTAAAAGTTCCCATCTCAAGGAAGAAAATTCAGAAGAGCTTGACAAAGCCTCTGAAGACATCCCCACAGTTGAAGGGCGAATGAGGGCTCCCTGGGTGTGCAGACCGTACCTAACCTGGCTTTCTCCCCCACCCCAGCCCCGCCACTGTACCTGACTTGGCTTTCTCCCCACACACACACACCCCACACCCCGCCCCGCCGCCAGCACACGGGAGATGCTGGAAGAATGAATGTGTCCCACACAAACTGAACAGAACATTCTTGATTGCTGACTTTGTCATGAAGTTATATTTGAGCCCACTTTGGAGAATAAATTCAAAGGAAAAATCCCAAAAATGTTCTGTTCAAAGATGTTCCTAACAGCAAAGAACACAGCATGAACTCTTTGAAAGCCCCCAACACTCAACAACCAGGAAATGATTGTGTTTACCAATAAGAATCTTACAGCCTGACCAGGCGGTGGCGCAGTAGATAGAGCGTCAGACTGGGATGCGGAGGACCCATGTTCAAGACTCCGAGCTCGCCAGCTTGAGTGTGGGCTCATCTGGCTTGAGCAAAAGCTCACCAGCTTGGACCCAAGGTCACTGGCTCCAGCAAGGGGTTGCTCAGTCTGCTGAAGGCCCGCGGTCAAGGCACATGTGAGAAAGCCATCAATGAACAACTAAGGTATCTCAACGGCAACAAAAAACTAATGATTGATGCTTCTCTTCTCTCTCCGTTCCTGTTTGTCTGTCCCTGTCTATCCCTCTCTCTGATTCTCTATCTGTCCCTGTAAATATAAAAAAGAATGTTATCCACTTATTTTAAATTACAGATCTAGACTGCTAGATAAATTCAGTGAACTCAGCACAAGTCTTTGCTTTCTCCTCTTCCATCCTCTGGGCCCTAACTTAACAATCTAGAGAATGGGAGGGAAAGACCAGTGGGGAAAAAAAGAAAAAAACCTGTGCCTAGAATTGTGCCCGATTACACACTAGGACAGGGTGGCACCCACCACTCTCACAGGTTTTCTACTGGCTATAACTGGGACACAACTGATAAAAGAAGTAAGACGTATCTTTAACCCATGCCACTGAGGTTACTCATGTTACCAAGGTTACCTAAGAAGTAGAAAATCTCCTGCCCTCCTCCCATCCACTCTAATTAGAAAGTGCAACTGTCTAGGGAGCAGTGCAGAGTGGAAGGGCCCACAGCAAGGGGATGTCAAGCACAGGTGACGACACCATGTGAGGGCCACCAGCAGAGGGCACCCCACCCACATGGCTTCATCTCACCAGGGTGGGTATAGAGATGCAACAGAAAGATCCGAGCAACGTGAAGGCAACTGAGTGGGCTGCCCTGGGCAGTCCACCATGCACCAAGTAGGCAAGACTGCAAATTGTGAAGTGGGGGGATTTGCCCGGATGGGAGAGCAACTAAAACAAGGAAGCCAGGCTCCACCGGATTCAGACGAGAAGGGAACCAGTCAAGTCTCCCTGACCCATGGTGCAGGGCCTGGCTTGCTTTCTCCTGACTCCTTCCTCCATCGACAGATCACTCTACTGATCTGTCAACTGATCACTCACCTCAACCTAAAGTCCCAGAAGACAATTCTAACATCAAGTAGAACAGAGGGTATCTAATAATTCACTTGTTCTGATAAGAGGCAAATAGCAGGCCTACATTAGGACCTCATCAGACACAAGTAACCTGGAAAATGTAACCAGCTGGATTAGCTCATCATCCAGACACATGGAAATCAAAATATGAAAGACAGTCCCCAAGAGCAAATATATTCATTTGAGAAATATTTATCCCATGAAACAGAATACTCTGGGCCAGTGGTTTTCAACCACCAGTCCACAGACCGGGACTAGTCTGCCTGAAATTTCTTGCCAATCCACAAAAGAGTTAACCACCCTGACGGTTATAGACCCAGTGATTACAGACCGGAGGGCCAGCGGTAGAAAAACACTACTCTAGGCTACATCTCTGTTGTGCTTTCATTTAAAATAAATGGAAGAGAGAATTTAAAAATTAAAGTGGGAGAATAAAAAAAAATTAAAGCACAAATTGAAAACAGATAGAGGGTCCTGGTCAGTTAGCTCAGTCGGTTGGAGCGTCAACCCAAAACACTAAGGTTGTCAGTTCAATCCCTGGTCAGGGCACATATAGGAAGCAACCAATGAATACACAACTAACTGAAACAACAAATGAATGCTTCCCTCTCTCTCTCTCTCAAAAAAAATCAATTAATTAAAAAATATAGAACAGAAAAGAGTAAAAACTGTAAACAAAAACAAAATGTTATTCTTCTAAAAGATCAATTAGAGAAACAAAAACTTAGGAAGCCAAATCAATATAGAAAGTGGGTAGGGGAGGGCAGGCAGTAACTTAAGTCTTACATCTATGTAAGATGATAAATTATAAATGCGCTATAAATAACTCTGCCAATAAACTAGGAAGTCTATACAAGTAGATGTCTTTATAGGGAAATACATGGCCAAAGTGAAACGCAGTTGAGATGAGAAACCTAAACAAGTACATAACCAGTTAACAGCTGTTGTCAGAGAAATTTTACTAACAGGTAAGCTAAGCCATGAACGTTTTACAATTCAGCTCTGACGAACCTCAAGGAGCAAGTCCTGGTGTCTTCAAACACTCTTAGGGCACATTCTTTTTATTTTTTATTTTATTTTTACAGAAACAGAGAGAGAGTTAAAGAGAGGGATAGATAAGGACAGACAGACAGGAACGGAGAGAGGTGAGAACCATCAATCATCAGTTTTTCATTGCGACACCTTAGTTGTTCATTGATTGCTTTCTCATATATGCCTTGACCGCGGGCCTTCAGCAGACCGAGTAACCCCTAACTCGAGCTAGCAACCTTGGGTCCAAGCTGGTGAGCTTTTTGCTCAAGCCAGATGAGCCCGTGCTCAAGCTGGCAATCTTGGGGTCTCAAACCTGGGTCTTCCGCATCTCAGTCCAACACTCTATCCACTGCGCCACCACCTGGTCAGGCAAGGCACATTCTTTTTAAAATGGAGAAACATTTCAAATCATTTTATGAGGAATATCTATATTAGATATCAAAATATTAGGACAAAAAGGGAAATTAGACATAAGTGTAAACATCATCAATAAAGTAACAGCAAATGGTATGTAAAACACTGGAGACATGTCTATTAAGTCCAGAAACAAGACTCTGATACCGAGTGTCACGCCATTTTTCAAATCATTCTGGAGACTCTAGCTGATGCAAGCGATGCGATTCTACCACATCATTTCCCTGGCAGGAGGTCAGTTTTCCCCAAAATTAATCTAAAATTTCAATATACATAAAATTGAGAGAATGATTCAGAATACTTTTAAATGACAAATCTGAACGGGTATGAAATATTTCATGTAAAGGTTAAAATCATTTACTATACAGTTCAGTGACAAAAGGAGTCAACACAGACTATACGGTAGATTGTATCACCATGTGCAACTGTTAACTCCCTTCCTTTAGAGGATTTTACATTCTTACTGTTGCCAAGCGACTGCCTACAGGACACATCTCCACCCCACTGACTTTCAGCTCGGCCATGTGACTTTCTCCGGCCAACCTTACAGAAGTGAATGTGACATACACCAGATGGGAGTAGACACTTAAAGGGCCCCTGCATGGTTCCACCAGCTCTCTTAGTCTCTCTCCTCTGCCTTGAAACTATCATGACCCAAACAGGGGCTGCTCCTTCAGCATAATGCCTGTGGGAAAGCTACAGCAACTGACTTGCAGCCACAGACACACAGGGTGACTTAAAAATCAATGACTGGCTGGGCCTGACCTGTGGTGGCGCAGTGGATAAAGCGCCGACCTGGGAACACTGAAGTCGCCAGTTCAAAACCCTGTACTGGTCTGGTCAAGGCACATATGGGAGTTGATGCTTCCAGCTCCTCCCCTCTTTCTCTCTCTCTCTCTCTCTCTCTCTCTCTCTCTCTCTCTCTCTCTCTCTGTGTCTCCTCTCTAAAATGAATAAAATAAAAAAAATTTTTTAAAAAATCAATGACTGCTACGATGCTTTGAATTTTTGGTGTTTATTACTACAGTAAGGCTGACTGATGCATTTATTTATTAAAATGTCTGTATAATTTTTTAAAATCTAGGTAGAAAATAGTTAATACAAATGGTATAGGATTTTAAGATGTGCAGAATTATCTTTGTTTTTGTTTTTTGTAGAATTATTCAAACACGTCTTAACTACATATACGTCCTAAGTTCTGGGACCTGACTTGCTTATAAGTAGGAAGTTCAGTCCTCCTTCCCTCCCACCCCACCTGGGATCTCTATCTCAAATATTCTCCAAAACCTTCAAGGACGCTGCACAAGCATCTTGATTTAAGTGTCCAAGGCCCACCAGCCTGTGGTTTCTAGAATCCTTCCTGAAGAGTCAGATTTTCCTCCTTTGGATTCTGGACCTTTTCTTATGAGGTAAAGACTCTTTATCTTTAGACATGGGTTAAGAGACCACCCGTTTAAAAGTTTTATTTGAAGGTTAATAAAGTTGTTTAGAACTGAAAATGTTTTCCTGGCTTTTCTATTAGTAAGTCTGCCATTCACATAAAATCCAGCCATCGGCCTGATGTAAAACAACACCTCCAATGAGATCACACGTGAAGTCAAAAGGGAAGTCACATTCCTAGGCTGAGTGTCTAGTGTCTGTTCCCAGCTTTTTCTAAGAATCTCCAGACTAGCAGTCATTTCTCCAGACATTCCTATGATTCCTGGGGGCAAAGATTTTCCCTCACTCTCAGTTGAACTTAAATATGATTCCTTTCCAATCCCTCCAAGGAGGATCCACTATTTCATGCACCTATCAAACACCAAATACACATCAGCCACAGTGCCAATGCAGGGCTGCCAAAAGAAACAGGACATGACATCTGTGTTTATCTAACTCAACCTAGCTGGGCACATAAACATGAAAACCTCTAACTACGATGCTACACAATATGGGTTATAATAGAGCAAATGACAGGAGGCAAGCAAAGGATGCTGGGACAACTTAGAAGGAGTAAATTTGCCAGAAGAAAAAACAAGGGCAGGAACATGGCGTGGACATTCCAGGCTGAGAAATCACTGCCTTCAAAGGAGGAGAGGCATTTCCAAGTGTGTCCCTAACTCAGTGGTTCTCAAAACATTTTGAAGTCGGGGTGCATTTAAAATCCTACAAATAATTGTAGGCGCACCATATACAAATTTCTGAGAAATATGTTACAATAATTAAGTCAAATATTAAAGAAAAATATAAAGTCCAAGCGTGTTTTTATGGTAATTAAATGGAATAAATACAACAAAATTAAATTTATTCTGACATTACAAAACACTTTTATGTTAAATTTTTTGAGTTATGCTTTTTAGAATTCATAAAAAGGGGTTAAAAAATAAACGACAAAAAAGTTATCTTTTTATATATATAGATACATTCTTAGTAAGATTTAGTAAATTCGGTAGATCCCAGTGCAAATGTGTTAAGTTTTTTCATTCTTGTGTTTATGAGAAACATGAGTCTGATGTGTCCTAGCAATTTCTTCAATGTTTGGGCATATATTTGAAAGGCAAACTCTCATTTCCTCATCAATACATTGAAGAATTCCTCTCTTTTTACTCTTAATTATGCTGAGTGCAGAAAACCCCCACCATACATATCATCTTGACTTTACACCAAACAAAGGATAGAAGAAACTTGCCTCCAGTCTTTCTGGGGAACATGGGGGGTAGTGTAAACAATCCAGCACCACAGCTTAACTGCCTTTTGCAACCTAATCAGGCAAGTGAGGTGGGGGTTGGGCAGATTGTCAGCTTACAGCCAATTCCCCACACCTCTGTCCTCCAAAAATCTAAACTCCAAAATCCCTGTTTGGTTTTTTGATCCCAACAGGCACATATTTCTCTGGAATACCATAGGGCGCACCTGGAAATCTTCTAGGGCGCACCAGTGTGCCCTGGCGCATACTTTGAGAACCACTGCCCTAACTGAATGATAACTAAGGCCCACAACACGAAGCTGTCACTGCCGCTGGTCGAGTATGTACATGGCATCAGGGGGACTCAAACCCCAGAGCAGATAGCTTTCTAAAAGGATGGATTAAACCTCCCAAAAAGCACACATTCAAAAAGAATGGAACTCTTCCTAAAAACCGACTCTCTTTTCTTCCCACCTTGACGTGTTGTCAGGATACTGCAACTGAAGACCCATAGTTCCGCTGACATTTCTGCACCAAACCCCACAGGATTTGGGGTGTAGGACCCTTCAGAGCTCATCGCGTTGCTATGTTTCACACAGGAAGGGGCTGAGAAGTGGCAGGCAGTAAGTCACTCCAGTGGTACGTGAGGACCCCAGGTCTTCGGTCTCTTGCCTAGGGCAGCGCTACACCACAACCCATATGCTCCTCCTTGTGTCTTAAATAGGAAGAAGGGGAGTGATAGACAAGCAGATAAAGAGTTCTAAAGGGCCAATGGAGAAAAATTTTATTGTGAGTGGTAATCAACAGAGGATAAATGATGTTTCATAAGGACTATAAGATTCGCCTGCCATGGAGACTTTGTCTAAGGTTCTCATTTCTATGCTCTTCCTACCTGATCCCACTCCATCTACTCTAATACTTAACAGAAGACGCAAGGAAGGAATGACTGGGCTTAGAGTCCAAATAACTGAGCTTGAATTCTGACTTTGCTCCTTACCAGTCCTGGGGTGAGGTGCTCGATCTCTCTGAGGCCCAGTTTCCCCATCTATGATATGGAGGGTATAAGGATTAAAGAAAAAGCAATGTCCCTAATGTAATCCCTTAATAAATGTCTGTTCTTCCTCAAACTTCATCCAATACCTATATTTTTTAACGTTTATTTATTTTGAAGTTTACTGAATTTATTAGAGTGACACTGGTTATAAAATGATATAGGTTCCAGGTGTACAATTCTATACTACATCATCTGCGTTCTATATTGTGTGTTCACCACCCAAGTCAAGTCTCTGATACAGTGGTTCTTAACCTTTTTTGAGGTACTGAACCCACCAGTTTCATATGCACATTCACCGAACCCTTCTTTAGTGATATAAAATATGATTTTTTCCCCAAATTCAAGACATAGATATATGTTTTTTTACTGGTGCACAAAATGAGCTGTGCATGAACATCACCTTGCTCAAAGAACAAAACCAACAAAATGCATGAACTCACAACAAATTACGGTATTACTTTATTCTGGCCTCCGCGGCAGAGGCTTCTCCGAACCCGAGACTGACTCATCGAACCCCTGGGGTTCGATAGAACCCAGGTTAAGAACCACTGCTCTGATACCTCTTAACGATGCTATCTGTTCATCTTAGGAAACCCAACCCTAGTTTACACGTTTTTGTGTTGCCATCTGACACAGTCTTAAATAAACGGAACGCTCAGTGTTTTGTAGTCAGATGTCTACAAAAAATTACAGGAAAGGGCATTTTTGGTGTTCAGAACAAAGACCAAGACAAAACAATATACGACACAGAGCTGAATATGTGCTAGGTGATCGAATGCCTGCTGATGAATCATCACCCCAGACCAAACCTTTTCAAAAACAGAAACTACTCAAGTGAGGAACAGAACAGGGCAGAGCTCAGCGACCAGCAGCGACTGCCAAGTGGTTACTGTTAACTCCACATTTACAGCCCAAACGGCTCAGCTGTGTCTTTTAAAAGCCTTGCCCGTTTAGCAAGACCGAATGTGTCCTTCTGTCAAAAATTACCTGAAGCGCCGCTACAACAGGGACGTTTCTCCTGGGATCCTTAGACCCCTCGCACCAAAATTACGTGCAAATTTTGCATGTGCTCGTGCAAGTTTGAATCTTCCTTCAAGGAGAACCTATCACATTTTTAGAGTCCTAAAAATACCGATGGGGGAAAGTTAGGCACTGCAGATTCTAAACCGTCTCTCCAAACTAAAAAGAGGAAACAAAAGTACATTTCTATTTCCATGAGCTACCCAAATTCACACTGCCCTCTCAAAGACTCTCACAGTCAATTATTTGTGACACACACTCTACCTTTGGGGGTGGGGATGTCCTTAACCCGTCAACCCAAACCTAAAACTAACCTGACAGGAGAATTTGCTAAATTAGAAGGAACTATGTGACTATGTTCTAATAGGTCACACTTTCTTAAAAAAAAACACACACACTTCATTTTTTTCTCCTCCAGCATACCCAGGCTTCTCCAGGCCGAGTTCTGTGGCATCAAATACAGCTGCCTGGATTCAGAACTAGGCACCTCCCCATGGAGATGTTGTTCTGTGGAACGCCTCAAAGCCTGAGGCAGCCTCTCCACCTCAACCTCAACATCCTTTTCAGAAGCCTGAAGTGCACCCACCTCCCACCCAAAATGCAGATGAAGTTCCAGGTTCGAGACCAGCCTGGCCGCCCCAGATCTGACTCCCACATTCCTACTGACACGACTCAGACTGGACGTGGGGCATTCCTTTTCATTTCCATGGTTAATTGCTCCATGGTGGGGCTGGGGGGAGGCACTCAACAAGCAGGAGTCTGAGCGCAGTCTAAACAGTAAAGGGTAAAAGAAAAGGCAGGACCAGGACATTCTAGAGCAGAACTGCTCCAAAGGGTTTCATGGCTAAGTAACCAGACAAGGGAAGTAGAAAGAAGGCAGGAAGGATGTGAAAGAAAAAGGCCTTGAACTTAATACTGGTCAGTCTGGCCCTCCCACACAAGCCAAGTGAATAAGGGCCAGGGGAGAGATCTCAGACCAGGCATAGAGGGCAAAGGGGTAAAAACAGATGGAGGAAGAAAATCAAGGGATGAATAAGGAAAAGAATCTTACAAATGTATGTGCCTATAACTCATGAGGTGAAAACAAAGTCGGAAAGGAGGCAGCTGTTGCATGTCGCCAGAGCGCTGGATCTGGGTATCCATCTGTCTGGGGAGGTCCAGAGGTTTGTTCTGAAGCCAACACACAAGCTAATTGATAAACAGCAAGCATTTCTCAAGACAATTTGTGTTTTGAACTGAAGAGAGGCGGGGATGGGGGGGTGTGAGGAGAGATGAGAATCATCAACTAGTAGTTGTATCACTTTAGTTGTTCACTGATTGCTTCTCATACGTGCCTTAATGGGGGGTGGAGGGTTCCGGCCAAGCCAGTGACCCCTTGCTCAAGCCAGCAACCTTGGGCTTAAGCCAGAGACCATGGGATCATGTCTATGATCCACACTTAAGCTGGCAACCCCGCGCTCAAGCCGGTGACTTAGGCATTTCAAACCTGGGTCCTCAGCATCCCAGGTCAATGCCCTTATCCACTGCACTGGTTGAGCTCAAGATGCTTTTATTTACACTTCACATAGGAGAGAAAGATGTCAACCGTCCAATGTGAAGAATACTACTACTTTCAGTTAAGGTTGTGATGGGAGGAGGTGTTAATAGATTAACAGAGTGCTAACTTTCCTCAAAGCCACTCCTAGGCACAACTGTCGCTTAACAAAATTCAACTAAAAGGACTAGTATGTATGTTATGAAAATATATAGGGATATTCTAGATGCATCCCTATAATATATATAATTAAACATTTTAGGCACCTTTCTCAAAGTAATGAGAACCTTGATTATGTCTCTGTAATGGCAGAGGGAATGGGGTAGAATAATGATCGCTTTCTGTTTATTCTATAGACCAAAAGAGAGATGTTTTCTAACACATGGGAGAGTTAAGTCACCTTATTTCCAGGATGCTGCACTCCCCCAAACCACAAATTGGAGGGTATGGGGAAAAAATCTATTCGTTCATGTGTTCATTCAAACAAACACTAAGTTCCCTCTGAGGGCCAGGTACCATTCTAGATGCAGGGGAACACAAGCTGACAAGGACTTCACGTGAGGGCTCAAGCATTAGGGGTGTGGTACACACACAGGACAAACAGCAATGTGGTGTAAAGTGACAGACACACGCGTAAGGAGAAACCTGTGTGCTAGAGTGTAGAGAAAGCCAGAGTGCCTGCCCTGGGCAGAAGGCTGCAGAGGGGCAGTTTGCTGGCTTCACAGCACAGTGAAGGCCTGGGTTTAAATCCGTCTCCTACTAGCGATGCAGCCGTAAGAAAACCACCTGAACCCACTAACGTTCCCTGACAAATGGCAAGAGCACGGGCACAGGTGGCCAGGGAGTCTGTGTGGAAACTCTGGAGTGTGTCTGAGAAAGCCCACTACGGACAGTGACGAGCGCCCCATGGAAAAGAAAGGCGTCCCTGGCGTGCAAGACCACATCAGCAAAACTGTCGCAGGGTAGTGCAACAGCCACAGCTGGAGAATGTCATCACGGACAGAACGGGAGCCACTCAGGGGAAGCTGCAGGAAGTAAGGTGATTAGTTCCAGACTCTAAGGGATTGTAAGAACTTGAGGTCCACCCCATAGGCAATGGCTAAGCTTATAAGGAGGAAAGTGGCAATTATAAATAAATTTCATTAAAAGAGTTTAGAAAAGGCACACAGAACAAATAAAAGGGTAAGACACAGGAGACAAGAGAGGGATCAGTTAGAGAGCTACTGTGACGGTCCAGTACCCCTCCTCTCGCCCTGTGGGACCTAACTGCGTGGGAGGTGCCATGAAGAGGCAAGGACAGAGAAGTGCCATCAGCATTAAGGTCAAATGGCCTGAGAGAGTCTGAGGAATGTTTTCTAGGCAGAAAAGTAACAGTCTGGCCATACCAGGGAGTCATGTTTCAGACACAGGTCAACTACAGAGGACAGAAATGCTATACTTCTAACAAAATCAAGCAAACCCAAGTTCAACAGCCCTCTGTGCTTGTCCTTATTCCACAGAGCCCACCCTTAGGACAAGAGGGAAGTCCTGTCAAAATGACCCTGTTTAACAAAGGCTTAAAGCAAGGTCACTGTGTACCTGACACTCTTACCCAGCTGGGAGCTACTGCCCAGGGTGGGTTTCTCCCATTCACCTTTAGACAGCTGCTTCAGTGATACCTGATTCGAGTCACTTTCCACTGTCACAAGCCAGCAACCCTCACTGTGGGCACTCATATGGGGAGTTTTATACCAGAGTCCATTTAAGGAGACCAGATGACCAAAGAGACCACATGCTGTCATCATGGCCTGACTCCAACATGGCCAGAGGGTTCTCCTTGGATCATCTGAGCAAATGACCCAAAGAGCAAAAAGCAAAAGGTGGACAGCTGAGGGCCCCAGGAGCCTGGATTATGATTTGACTAAAAAACACAATACAATCCCAAATAGAAAGCAAATTATCGGGGCAAGAAATACCAAAGAATTTAGTGACAAAAATTCATACTTTTCACACCAATCTACACATATACCTGAAAATCAAGGTAAATTTGAAAACTCAATGCTTTAAGTTTACAAGCCCTGCCAAGGACTGTATAAGCTTTACACGAGATGTCTCATTTAACCCTTAAAATAAGAGTGGGGAGGGAGAGGGAGGTGACCTTTATTATCCCTGCTTTCCTACAAGCAAACAGGCCCAGGGAGGTTAGAAGGTAGGCCCAAGGTCACTCAGCCAGTAACAAGCAGAGGCTAGTGGCCCTCCAGTACCTGTCCCCTGGTCACAGGAGATCTCATTAAATGGCACCTAGCAGACAGGAGATTCCCCCTCTCCCCCCACCCTACCGCCACATTCATCTTTAACCTGCACCAGTACCTGGTTGTGAGCAATCTTTCATGAGTCTCCTCAAACAAACCTGATGCACCAGTGTCAGCGAAATAAATCAAACCACTGCTCTCCTAGGATTTCAAGAGCTAACCATCTGGGAAGACCCAGCCTAAAGGACCAGAAACCACGAACAAACAGCTCTGGTAGGCTGTCAGCAATTCCTCTTGGGTGCCGCCACAGCATCTGCATGCAGAAATGAACCTGAGTGGTGAGGTGACATTGTTCATGGGCACATCTGGGCTGAACAGTCAGTGATAATGCAGGGGACAATGACCTCTCGGTCC
Source organism: Rhynchonycteris naso (assembly GCA_037038555.1). NCBI lineage: Eukaryota > Metazoa > Chordata > Mammalia > Chiroptera > Emballonuridae > Rhynchonycteris > Rhynchonycteris naso. Next base: position 20,881,375 of record CM072996.1, read on the forward strand.
TGGCGAACTTGTGGGTAACATATATCCTTCCCAAATAGTTTGATGATCCACCCTGTCGTTCCTTAATCAGATGGAACAGATCTGAGTTTTTAATACAGTGTAAATTTGGAAATTTACTTTTGACCAGTCGACTGGTCAAAAGTGCACCATGACTTTATGGACACACTGTATTAGTAAATGTAAAAAGATAACAGCAAACTGGGAAAAGGATTTGAACATATATGACTGTAGGTTGTTTAATATAGTAGAGGTTTAGAAAATCAATATAAAAAAGCCTGATACATAAATGGACAAATGATGTAAATATCACCAATGAACAGCAATTGTTCAACATCAATAGTAAACAACAAAATGAAAATGAAAACAAGATATCATTTCTCCCATCAAACTGATGGCAGAGATTGCAAAGATTACCTCTGGTTCTAAAGTTGTGTTGTTTCCCCTATACCATAACTAAAAATATTTAGGAAACAAAAAAATAAAATGGCTTTTTCAAAGCTCTGTTCAGAGCCAAAAGAACAAGGAAGGACTGTAAACAAGAAGAGAGAATTCAGCTGGGTGACAGCACTGTGGTTAGGGGACTCGGACGAACTGAACAAAGCATAACTAAAGAGAAAATGCTGAGAGGAGAACCAGCGTCCCTTCTCCGATCTTCAGCCATGCCTAAGTGTCATCAACGTCTATGCCAAGGACAAAAATGCAGGCAATAGTACCGTCTGTCTTCAGTGACCCAAGTGCTTTTCCTCTGTCAGCTGTGATTGACGGCAGATGGTACTATTTATACCCGATGAATTTCATCTTACTATGAAATTCCAGCCCCAGGAAAACAGACACTCCTCAGAATTATCCAAGGAAGCGAAGGCCACATGTGGCGGCCAGCCAAATGCTGTGCTCAGACTCAGCGTGAGGAACATTTTCAATTCCATGCACAATGGTGTTACCACACCAAGGGAGGGGTTCACACAGAAAAGGCAGGAAATCCATTCTTCTGGGGTTCTGGTGCGAAGATAACGGCTCCCAAAAGTGCAAGTAAAAAGCTTATGAGATCTTCCAGCTTCCACCAGTGAACCCATACATCCAGTACTTTTAGGACCCTGAGATGATTTAGCTCCTGCCCTAAACCAAGATTATCACCTTGGACATGTATCCTGGAGATACACATGTATCTGAAGGCATTGTGCGGGGTGGGGGGATGTGCACAGTGACAACCCTGTCCGTGTCTGCTTCTAGCTAGCTGAGAGAGCTTCCCTTTCCTCGTCTATAAAACGGGGACAATGTTCTATTCTCTGCCTGTCTTGGAGAGTATCAGATGAGGGAAAATCTGTGAGATGCTCATCTAAGCCCCTCGCAATGGGTAGGTTCTTCAACTCACTGCCACCGCTGTCTTCCCTTACCTGCCATTGTCCTTCAACATGAAACATGATCCTTTTCAACATGCTCACATGCACTATAGATTGAGCAACAAAGACCAGGCTAAGTAACAGAAGGGGAAATGAATGATGGACAATGGGCAGGATCCAGGAAAGGATCCCAAAAATGGATCTGATGAGGCTTGCTTTGCTACCATCCCTTAAAGCAGCCCAGCCATCAGTCCTAAGGAGACACCTGAGCTCCCCACAAATGCACTTGATATAGAACCATCTGAGTGTGTCAGGCCAGGCCAACGACTCACAGACCCGAAGGTGGACCACAGCTTTGCTACAGCTTCACCTCTCATCACATGTGCAAGCAGCACCTAATTACTTGCCAATCCTCAGTCTCCCCCGCAGTTCCCCCAAAGTGCCATGAACTCTTACACATCATGTTTCTTCCTCTTCCTGGGATGCCTTCTTCTTCCTTGTCCACCCTGCTAGTGCCCATTTGTGCTTCAAGACTCAGCTCCAAATATCCCACTAAGACGCCTTCCTTCTCAGCAGACCTCTCCATCCGCAGCCCGCCAGCACTTGCCAAGTCTGGGTTAGCTAGTTAGCTACCCCCTACCATGCTCTTATCAGGCCCCTGTGCCTGCTGCTTTTGTAACACTTATCATTTGCACTATCAATGCCTATTTACCTACCTGCCTCTGCCACCGAAACCTAAGTTGTGAAGAGCTATGGACCTGGTATCGGTTATCTTTCCATGTCTGGCATGGGGTCTGTGTCAGCTTGTAATTTTTCAAGGATGGGCATAAAATATCTCTTATTGAACATGCCATCAATGTGACCTGGCTGCTGGCCCATCAAGAGATGGAGTCTATCAATCCTCCTGTTGAATGTGGACAGGTCCCATGAATGCTTAGGCCAAAAGAATAAGGCAGAAGTGATGTTGTGCCCATTCTGGGCATAGCCCCTCAAGTGGCCCAGCAGCTTGCACTTCCTATCTCTTGGAACACTCATTCTTGGGACACATCCTCTAGGAACCCGTCCACCATGCTTTGAGCAGCCCAAGCCTCATGGAGATGTCACGGAAGTCAACTACCACCCACAAGTGAGCCATCTTAGGCATCCAGTCCAGTTGAGCCCTCTTATGACCACATGAAGACTCCAAACAAGAACCACAGAGCCGAGGCAACCCATAGAACCGCAGGAGATACGGATAACTGTGTGCTTTAACCCACGTCGTTTGGGAGTGGTTGCTAAGCAGCAACGCATAAAGAGAGCAATGTCTGCCCGCACACGGTGGGTACATAATGAAAGGGCAGCTCAGTGGGCACTGACAAGATGTATGACACAGAGCAAACACACCATTTAATAGCTGCTGCTGTTACTGAAATTAGGTGGAAAGGGAACGAATGAGGAGGGAGACTGGTTAAAGAGGCTGTTACAGTCCTGCCAGCGAAAAGCATGAGGGACCCTAAGTCCATACTGTGATGACCGGAGCCCTGTGTTTGACTCTCATCACTCCAAATTCCAAGGAAATGATTAAAGAAATATCAAAACAAGAATAAACCCAGAAAAAAGCCAGAAAACAGAAATGGATGTTATTCAATTAAAACATTTTTGAGGAATTTCTAGAAGAGATGTGCAGACAGGATCAAATTTACAGAAGAAATCAAACTTAGCCTGAGTTGAGAAACCAAAACCTAAATGGGCCACAGTGTGAACAGCTGAATACAGGAGGGGTCCGGGAAAATCCAGAATCCGGGAGTGACAGTGACTGAGAACAGAAGCAAACACTGAGTTCTGACTGCAACTGGAGTAAAGAGAAGAGGAAGGGTATTTTTGGAGCAGCTGTCAAATTCTCCATCTGCAAAGCGACTCTTCTCCCACTTCCCCCATTAAGAACAGTCCATCCTGACAGCTGTCAGAGGGAAAGGGGAAGGGGGCTGGATCAAAGCTCACGGGGTTAGTAAAAAACATATATACATAACACGTATGTACAGACAACAGCGTAGTAATAGCCAGAAGAAAAGAGGGGGGAGGTAAGGGGAGTGGGGAACAGAGGCTTTACATGGGGCAAGGGGGGCACATTGTGGTGTATAGAGGGTGTTATATTGAGTGGAACTTGAAACTATGCCAACACAATAGATTAAAAATAAAAATTTTAAAAATGGACAAAAATGAGTCTATCCAGCCAAATGCCCTGTCATCAGCAACATGCCCTGAAAGGAAGCCTGCCCAAAAGCAAGTCCGAGGACCTGGCCTCCATTTCCTCCTTCCCTCATCCCATCCCTCCCCAAAAGGCTTAGAGACCTCACTTGGAGCTGCTATCAGCGAACCTACACATGGACTTTTGTTCAGGACTCTAGAATGACTTCCTTAGGCTGCGCCAAGCAGGGTTCACAACTTTCTTTTTTTTTTGAAACTGTGGTAAAATACACATAACACAAAATTTACCACCTTAACCAGTTTAACATGCACAATTCAGTAGTGTTAATTAAGTACATTCACGCTGTGTGAAACCCATCTCCAGAACTCCTTTCACAACCTTCCTTTTTTAACCAAAGGGGTTTGAGGCTACGGTTGGGCTTGCCCCATCCCCACCCTGACTCAGCCCAAACTGCAGTCAGGACAAAGGCCGACTGATAACAGTCGTTGAGCACACATACACACGCAGGCAGACATGTATAAATGGCCACACAAACAGGTACCAGCTAGAAATTCAATGCTCTCCAGTCCAGGTGGTCACCAGGGCAGGCAGTCAATTCCCGCCCTAAGTCAAGATCATCACCTTGAACATCACATTCTGAGAGCAGGTCCAAAAATGTAATGTCTAAAACAATCAGAAGTGAGGTTAAATTTTGATTAAATAGAAAAGTAGAAAGACTGGAATGGAATGAAATGAAAAATAAATCTACCATTCAGAAGATCAAATCAAAGAATTCTGCTAATATTCAGAGTGAAAATATAATGCAATAAAATGAACCAAGAGAAAAATGAAGGCAAAGAAAGGAGAGACTAATACCCAAATATCCACAAGTCCTTTCTCCAGAAAAGTGAATGAAAAATGAAAAGGATGTTGACATAGCAATAAAACTGAAAGCGGTTCAAGTGGAAATACCTAAGAAAAACAGACATCTAACTACCAGCAGGCTGGTGAAATTTCTAAATTTAAGAAGTAAAATCAAGGGCTATGTGGAAGGGTACCTGAAAAAGAAAAAGATAAAACATTATCACAGCCTTCTCATCTGGGACTGTAAGCACTGAACCAATGGAAACAATGGAATACTATGCATCACTAAAGAGGGAAAGAGGAAGCAGAGGGGCAGGGAGTGGAAGGAAGGTCTTTGGGGACCAATATGCAACCGCCTCCAAGATCTACGGCTGTGTAAAGCAAGGTGCAAAACACTGTGTCAAGGACCAGTTCAGATTTGTAAAAGATTACATTTATGCACATTCACACTTCTGCATTCCACGGATCTCTAGACAGCTTCTCCAGAAACCAGTAGCACTGGCTGTCTCTGGGGAGGGGCACCTGCTGCTTAAGGAAGGGGGACGATGGCCCCAGGGCACAAAGGAGACTCTAAACCAGATGAGATTTTGTACTTTATGCACTGCTTACACACACACACACACACACACACACACACACACACACACACACACCAATCTCAACATCTCTGCTCCTCTCTCTCACTTCCTCACACACAAATTTAATGTAAAAACTGTAAGATAGGATGGGAGAAAATACATCTGACAGGCGTTATATCCAGCTCTAGCAAGAATTCTTAATAAAATATATATGGGGTGGTTTCCTCACCCATCAGTGGCAGCAGGGGGCAGCCCCTACCCCTTTAACCCCCCCCCCCAAACCATCTCAATAGCCCCTGTGCCCCCTGCTGGCCTCCCACTGGGAATGCAACGCCTTCCGCCTTCGCCCCCGCCCCGCCCTCGCCCCGCCCCCGCCCCAGGGACCTGCAGCAGCCAGCCGGCTCCAGCAGTTTCCCTGGCCAGAGGCTCAGATGGGTTGCGGGACCTGGATGTCACGACGACCAACCAGGACACATGCAGGCAGACCAGGCAGATTGTAAGAGAAGATGACAAGAGGAGAAACTATGGAGGGATATATGATGGGGTGTGTGCCATCCGAACCTATCAATACTGTATCCAATCAAACAAAGATTGTACAAAAAAAAATTAGGTGAAAATAGTATGACTGAATCAATAATCAAGAAATTGCTCATCAAAGGTTTGGAAGGAATTTCGCTCTGTGGGTCACTGTAATGTGCACAGACATTTCCAATGAAATTCTCAACAGCTGTCTGCACACTCCCCCTCTCCCGCCAATTCCTCAGTCTATAGTGAAAACAACAGGCACATGCTGAATCTGTGGTACCAGAAAGAAACTGGTTAAATAGTATACTGGGCTCTGGTGCTTTCCAGGGTCCGCCTCTGGGAGACAGCTCACAAAGTGTCACTGCCCAGATGGCTGCTGTGCTCTAACAATATTTTCAGCCTGGCCCGTCGGCACAGCTGTCAAAGATCATGTCTTTTCACTGATACCTTTTGATAGTTTTTATATAACAAAATCCTTATTCTATTTATAAATTAAGATAATAGGGCAGTATGATGGATCACCTAGAGTAGTATTTGCCTATCACTATTTCTACTTCACATTAATTTTTAAGCTGTAAAATTGCTAAATTGATTCTTACTGTTATCTCCCTTTTTCTATTTTGTTTTCAGCTTCATTTGAATGTCAGAGAATTTCCTTTATTAGCAACAATATATTACATTGCAATATTTTAAAATAAACCACTGAAATTTGCACGCCATATGCACATTTTGACTAACAGCCTGTTCCCTTTAGTCAAAGGCTTATGTAACTACATATACTTCTAGCCAGTGAGTCCCCTCATTCTGCCTCTGAGTGATCATGACATCCCATCATGTTAATTCTATTTGATTTTCAAGGACTTGTGACTGAAGATTAGTGGAATATTTAGAAAGGCCTTAATTTGAAAATGACGGTGTATATTCACGTAATACTCAACTTACCAATGTATTTTAAAATTAAAATATTTTTATTCCTCTTTTTTCAAAAAATAAAGTGCCTATACACATACAATATTATTCAGCTTTAGGAGGGAAATCCCGTCATTTGCAACAATGTGAATGAACTTGAAGGACTGCATGCTAAGTGAAGTAAGCCAGTCACAGGACAAATATGACATGGTACCATTTATATAAGGAATATGAAATAATCAGTCTCAAGGAAGCAGAGAGTAGAATGGTGGTCACCAGGGGCTGGGGAGAAGCAAACTGAGGGGGGCGGTTAGTGAAAGGGTACAGTGATTCAGTTATGCAAGACGAGTTAAGTCCTGGAGATCTAAGGTAAGGCATAGTACCTGTAACAATACTGTATTGTGCACTTAAAATTTTTCTTAGAGGGTCGATCTTATATTAAGTGTTCTTACCAATAATAACAACAATACAAATAAGGAGGAGGGGAGAAGCTTCTACAGGTGATAGACATATCTACGGCATAAACCATGGTGATGGCTTCCCACGTGTATATTTAGCTCCAAATTCATCAAGGTGTATAAATTAAATGTGTATAGCTTTTTGTATGTCAGCCATACCTCATTAAAGTGACTTTCAAAGCATACATATATGTAAATAACTCAGTGTCTATAGAGAAAGAACTCAATTTAGAAAAACAGCACAATAAAAATAGGCAAAATATCTTAAGATGCTTCACAAAAGATATACAAATGGCCGAGCATGTGAAAAGCAGTTCAACAGCATTAGTAATCAGGTAGAAGCAAATTAAAACTATAGAGATACTAATACATGTCTGCTAGAATGGATCCAATCAAAGGGCTACAACACCAAGTCACAGCAAAGCTGTGGTGCTGCGGGCACTCTCATTAAGTGCAACTCTACTGTCAGGTATTTATCCAAGAGAAATTAAAAGATGTCAGCCAAAGACTTGTACATGAATGCTCACAGCAGCTTTATTTGTGTCTAAGAATTTCTTCATTCCACCTACTTATAGAATTTATTGGCAAAGAATTGTTCACAGTATTCCTTTATAGTCCTTTTTATCTCTGTAAGGTCAGTAGGAATTTCTGATTTTGTTCAATCTATCTATACACCTGTCAAATTTTGTTGATTTTTTTTCCCCAAAGGACCAAATTTTGGCTCCACTGATTTTCTCTATTGTTTTTCTATTCTCGGTTCATTCATTTCCACTCTAATCTTTATGTCCTTCCTCCTTCATGCTTTAGGTTTAATTTGCTCTTCTTTTTTCAATGTAGCAGCTAAACTCAGTGCCAAACTGGAAAGAACTTACATGTCCATTAATGAGTGACTGGATAAATTGTGGCATATACTTTCAGTGGAATACATTTAGTAATAAAAAAGGACAAACTAGAGATATAGCAATAATATGGGTAAAAATCATTATGTTGAGTGAAAGATATCAGACAGAAAGAGTAAGTAGATTATGATTCCAAATACACAAAATTCTAGAAAACACATATACAGTGACACAAAGCAGATCAGTGGTTGCCTGAGGTCAAGGTAGAGGACGGTAGGAAGTACAGAGACACAGGAGAAAACTCTTGTAGGCTACGTTAATACCTTGATTGTGATAGTGGTTTCAAAGGTGTACACAACTGCTAAAATGCACAATCATTTATTCAAAACTGTTATTTTTTATGTTACACCCCAAACAGTTGATTTTCAAATATGCTTCAACCTTCTTTAATGTTTTCAAAGTATAAAAGAAGACAAGGAAGCAATCTCTTCATATATCTTAAGGGGAAAACTCTGCCAAGTTACTATTCAGAAAATAAGAGTAAAGCATACCACTCAGTGTTGTTATATGATGTATACCATCCCATATTATTGTATTTTATGTTATATGATGTATACCGTCCCATATTATTTTATTTATTTTATTTTTTTATTTTTATTTCCCTTATGTTACTCACAGCCATAACGCAGTACATTAGGAACTAAATCAGAACAAACCTTCGTTCAAGAAGACAGTTTAATGGGGAGCTGATGTTACTGTGAAGTTTGAGGCAACTGTTAAAAGAATTCAGGCCCTGGCTGGGTGGTTCAGTGGATAAAATGTAGTCTCACTTCATCAAGGTTGCAGGTTCCATCCCTGGTCAGGGTATGTAGGAGAAGCAATCAGTGAGTATACAACTAAATGGAACTAAGTGGAACAATGAGTTGATGCTTCTCTCTCTCTCTTTTTCCCTTCTCCTCTCTCCTTTTCTCTATTTCTCCCTCCCACCCTCCTCAAATCAATGAGAAAAAAATAATTCATATACTAGAAAGTGCATTAATTTTTTAAAAAATGATTGATCACAATCAGGAACTCAAATTCTGAATGATTTCAAAGGAAGGGAAGTAAAAGCAAAAAGCAAGCCCAAGATCTCTTCTTATTCTGTAGAAAGTTAAATCATGCCTATGTAGAAAAATATAATCATAAACATTAGTCAAATCGAAACAGGAAACAGAACTTGGAGAAAAATAAAGTTGAACAAAGCACACTTGTTGGGCAGATAAAATATATTTTGCTCACTTTGTTAAAGATGGCGCTGTTCACTTTGTTAAAGATGGCGCTGCTCACATGGAAGTTTGTTGATATTAATGTGTAATGGGGCACAGGCTGTGGGCAGGCCGGGTTGTTATAGCCTAAGGCTTAGTTTTAAAAGTAAGCTTTTCCCCACACCCTTGACTGATTGGATGATGTGGGGTGGTGCGCTCTCCTGAGGAATCCCATTGTGCCTCGGATGGGTGACTTTGTTTCAGAGACTTTCTTGTTTGTAGATTGGATTAAGGGTTGGATTTCTACAGTATAACGTGGGGCAGGCCTGGAGCTTGTTCTCTCAGTTCCTGAAGTATCAGAGAGGAGAGCAGATGAAGGCCATGTGGAGGCCAGGAGAAGCAGCCAAGATGGCAGAGTGCTGAGGGAGAAGCCAGTTTGTGCAGAGTTTGTGCTGGAGAAGGAGATGGGGAACAGAGGTGAATAAGGCTAGTGAGCTAGAAACCTTTGATTCTAGGAAACCCGGATAAGTCAGTAGCTTTGTGAGCACTGAATGAGTGGGTTTTGGTGCCCAGTGTGTGTTTTTGCTTGCCCGCCGGGTGCAAGCTAGAGTTAAAGCTGATGGCTCACCAGTTCTTGGCTCCGTTGTCTCATTACCGACTGTCTGAATCTAATGTGAACCTGCATGAGCCAGGCAGCTGTGATGGTGGCCTTGCCTACTGGCTTTACAACACTTGTCCAATCCATCCAAAGTTGGGACATGGAGAAAATGGAGGAAAAAGATAGCACAGTAAACAGAAAATAAAGAATAGATCTAAAATGTCATATAAAACATTGGCAAAGTAAATGCATGACCAAGTAGGACTCATCCTACATATATAAATGTAAGTGTGGTTCAATATTAAGAAACCAATTAATTATATTAAAAGATTAATGCAGAAAAATTAACCAATCATGTCCATAGATGCTAAGAAGGCACTCTGAGGCCTCTGCAGCAATGAGGACCTGGAATTCTCTAGCAGAAAGACAGCCCCGGTGGATCTCTGTGAGCAGCGAGTGGTCAGGGCAGGACCTGGACCAGGGGGCCTGCCTAATGCTGAGGCAAGAGGCAGCAGATGGCGAGGCAGATGGAAGCAGTGCACAAAACCTCTCATCCGAGGAGCCTGAGTGATGGGAAGTGAGAGGGCCACAGGCAGGGAGCCTTAGGAAACTTCTCTAACAAGGGAGGCTGGTACAATGTGGAAGGAGAGGCTGAAAAAGCTAGAAACTGAAATAAGGGAAGAAATACAGGTGTTAAGACACAGTAGAAGCTGGTTTCAGCCCTGCGGGCCTTTAAGGCTATCCCGTGGGCCTTGAAGACTGTACTTTGTTAAGACACAACATAGAGTGCCTAATGCATTGAAGTGCTTGAAAAAGGAGGAAGAAGTTTGGGAATGGATGACAGTCCGTAGTAGCAGTGGTTAAGAGAGTGGGCTCTGAAGTTGGAAAGGCCCAAGGTCAAATCCCAGGCTCACTCTCTTCTAGATCTGAGAACAAGTAATTTAAGGGAATGAAGTAGCAACTACTTAAGGTGGCCAGACGTCCCGCTTTGGGCGGGACAGTCCCGATTTTTAACAATTTGTCCCACGTCCTGCGGCGTTTTTAAAAAGTCCCAATTTTTTAAAAGAATGCACAAAAAGCTAGGGAACGGTGAGAGAACGGGAAGGGAATATATGGTTTTCGGCGGGGAGACCCCAACTCGACCTGGAAGTGCCCGCACTGCCGCAAGAGCTGGCTGCCCCGTGCGGGGCCCGAAACAAAGAACTTTGGGTGGGACGTACCTGCTGGGGCGGCGGCTGTCAAGTCCCCTAACTACCCATAGGCCAGTGTTCCAGACGCCGGCGTGCGGCTCCAGGTTCCGCGAGGCTCAAGCCGCTCAGTCTCCAGCGGGCAGTGGGGCTGGACGCGGGGGAGCGCGGCCACCACAAGGACAAGTCCAGGCGGGGAGTGTGCGTGACCACTTATGTGTGGGCGCGCTGGCAGCGCTGCCCTGCCTGCTTCCGCCCGCTCGTGCAGCTCTGGCATCAGTTTCAGGACCGTGTAACCCGATCCCTCTGACTCACTCAAAATTTCCCATATAGTAATATTTCCAAAAATGATCTTTTTAAGGAGGTATCATTATTTAAAAAAATAGATTGATAAGGAAAAGGTTAAGTCTTGGGCATCAGCAAAAATCACAATAGAGAACAAATGGTTAGAAATATTTCATCATTTTGAAACAAACCATGTTCCATACAATAATGCACTAAAAATTGTGGAATACGCAATGTCTTTACCAGGAACTAATGCTGCGACTGAACGTGTTTTTTCTACTGTAAATAAAGTGTGGATATCAGAAAAATCACAATTAAGTGCTGAGACTTTGAAAGCCATTTTATGTGTGAAATAGAATTTAACAAATTCTTGTGAAAAATTTCATGACTTTTTAAACAACGACAGCAATCTACTAAAAAGAATTCAGTCAAATGAGAAATATGCCAAAAAATAAAATACTATACATAATTTTTAATGTATTATATTTGTAAGTTGTACTTATGTTGAAATTTTAAAAAATATAGTACAACCCTATTTTTGCATTCTATGAAAAATTATTTTGCTCCATATAGACCAAATTTTTAATCAAGACCCCCCCCCCATCAATGGTGTCCCGCTTTACCAATTTTAAAATCTGGTCACCTTACCCTACATCATAGGGGAGTACACAGCAAATCTCCCTACTCACGAAGCACGTGCTGAGCACCCTTGATGAGGAAGAGACCAGAATAAAGGAAAGGAGAAGAAGCAACAATAAGAAAAATGAAAAGCAGGCCCTGGTCTGGTAGTCCAGTTGGTTATATGCCAAGGTTGCAGTTTGATCCCCGTCAGGGCACACATATAAGAATCAAACAATTAATGCATAAATAAGTGGAACAACAAATCAATGTCTCTCTTTCTCTCTCTCTCTCTCTCTCTCTTACACACACACACACACACACACACACACACACACATCAATAAGTAAAAATATTTCTAAAAAGTGAAAAGCAGTCCTGCCTGACCAGGCGATGGTGCAATGGATAGAGTGTTGGACTGGGATGCGGAAGACCCAGGTTCGAGACCCCAAGGTCGCCAGCTTGAGCGCGGGCCCATTTGGCTTGAGCAAAAGCTCGCCAGCTTGGACCCAAGGTCGCTGGCTCCAGCAGGAGGTTGCTCGGTCTGCTGAAGGCCCACGGTCAAGGTACATGTGAGAAAGCAATAAATGAACAACTAAGGTGTTGCAACGGCAACGAAAAACTAATGATTGATGCTTCTCACCTCTCTCCGCTCCTGTCTGTCCCTATCTATCCCTCTCTCTGACTCTTTCTCTCTCTGTCCCTGTAAAAAAAAAAAAAAAAAAGTGAAAAGCAGTCTCAAGCATATGCTAAACACGGAAGTCTGGGCATAGAGGACACCACAGTAAGTTTTTCCAGAAACAGAGGATGAGTATTCCAGACAGGCTCCACAGTAATCCAAACTGGAGAGGTCTGCCCTGTGTCCCCCAACTCATTGCAAGCATAACCAGACGATGACAACAGTCCTGAACTAGAACACTGAGATAGATAAGGGGTAATTTTAATTACTTGTTTATATTTTTATTTTATTTTTATTTTATTCATTTTAGAGAGGAGACACAGAGTGAGAGAGAGAGAGAGATGAAGAGAGAAAGGGGGGAGAAGCTGGAAGCATCAACTCCCATATGTGCCTTGACCAGACCACTGCAGGGCTTTGAACTGGCAACCTCAGTGTTCCCAGGTCGACGCTTTATCCACTGCGCCACCACAGGTCAGGCAGATAAGGGGTAATTTTATGGGACCTGAAGACCAGTACCTCCAAGGGACACTCTCAAGGCCAGCTTCAAGGGTGTGCAATTCGTGTGATCACTTGGTTACTGTAGCTATCCTGAAATTCTTTTTATATTTATTTTTTTATTTTTTTAAGTGAGAGGAAGGGAGACAGTATGACAGACTCCCACATGTGCCCGACTGGGATCCACCCATCAACCCCTTCTGGGGCTGATGCTCAAATCAGCTGAGCTATCCTCAGTTCTCCAGGGCCGATGCTCAAACCAATCAAGCCACTGGCTGCAGGACAAGGAGAGGGAGAGAAGCAGATGGACACTTCCAGTGTGCCTTGACTGGGAATCAAACCTGGGACATCCACATGTCAGGCCAATTGACCAGGGCACTATCCTGAAATTATTAATAATTTTTTAGCAAGGGGAAAAGCATTTTAACTTTGTAATGGGTCCCACAAATGTTGTTGCCAATTTTGAATACAATGGTAAAGAACATTCATTAGATTAACATACACATAATAAAATCTAAGGGCTGAATAGAAAAGAATTTCCCATTACTATTATCCAGAAAACAATTATTCAAATTCTCATTGAAATTCTAACAATGGCCATTAACTTAAAAGACAAAATGTAGTTATTACTTATAATAGAGAACCCAATGTCTCCTTCATATACACTTTAGAATTTTTTTATTTATTATTTTATTTTTTGTGATAGAGACAGAGACAGAGAGAGGGACAGATAGGGACAGACAGACTGGGAAGGGGGTGAGATGAGAAGCATCAATTCTTTGTTGCACCTTCTTAGTTGTTCACTGATAGCTTTCTCATATGTGCCTTGATGGGGGCCAGGGGCTACAGCAGAGCGTGTGACTCTTTGCTCAAGCCAGTGACCTTGGGGCCATGTCTATGATCCCATGTTCAAGCCAATGACCCCGCGCTCAAGCCGGTGAGCCCGCGCTCAAGCTGGTGAGCCCACACTCAAGCTGGATGAGCCCAAGCTCAAGCCAGCAACGTTGGGGTTTCGAACCTGGGTCCTCCGCGTCCCAGCCCAACACTATCTACTGCGCCACTGCCTGGTCAGGCTAGAATTTCTTTAAGGCACAGAAATCACTTGATTACCATCATGGCATTCTATGTAATCCACACCTACCATCATAGTAAACTGCAGTTATACTCTTGTCCCTCCTCTGTCTGCCTTCCTGAACCTCAGGTGCCCAGAAGCAAAGGTCATCTCGTTCACCTATGGATCCTTCATGCATGGTACACAACAGGCCCACATGAATATTTGAGGAATAAACAAAAAGTCCGAGTGTCCTTCACAACTGCTGATGTAAGTCAGGACATCAACAAGATTTTCTCAACCAGACAGGGGAGAGGGAGTCAGCAACACCGCACCGCGTTCCTGCTGCACAGATGCTGACACCAGCAGGATGGCAGGCCCTGTCCCTGAGAACACACCTCTGCCCTAATTACACAGTCCTAAAGAATCTCTAGGCTTCCACTGTTGCAATAAAACGATTCCATAACCACGTTCATTCTAATTTTAATAAAATATCGTTTATCTGAATGTCTGAGACCAGACCCGTCCTGGGCTAATGTCAACTCCAGAATTTAGATATCTTAACTTCCAAGGAGCATAATGCCTTACACAGTGCACAGAACAGAGAAATTCTTCATACACTTACAGAATAAGTATTTCCCTTAGAACTTCAATATTAACCTAATGTGGTTTATTAATATTAGCAAGAAATGAACTTGAAAAGTATATATACCCTCAAAGGAGAAAGGACAGTCTTTTCAGCAAGTGGAAGTGGAAAAACTGCATGTCCACATGCAAAAGAATAAATTTGGACCCTCATCTTACACCACATACAAAAATTAACTCAAAATGTATTAAAGACCTAAACCTATAAGACCCAAAACTATAAAACTCCTAGAAGAAACAGGAAAAAAAGCTTCATGACATTGGACTTGGCAATGATTTCTTAGATACGACAGCACACAGGCAACAAAAGCAAAAACAGGCAAACAGGACTACATCAAACTTGAAAGATTTTTGTGCAAAGGACACAACAGAATTAAAAGGCAACCTACAGAATGGAAGAAAATATTTGCAAATCATATATCTGATAAGGGGTTAATATCCAGAATAAAAAGAACTCCTACAATTCAACAGTAACAAAACCCAAATAACCTGATATTAAAATGAGAAAGGAACTTGTACAGACATTTCTCCAAAGATGAGATATAAATGGCCAACAGGTATAAGAAAAGATGCTCAACATCATTAATCATCAGAGAAACGCAAATCAGAACCACAATGAGATGTAACTTCACGTCCATTAAAGTGCCACTACTGAAACAATAGAAAAGAACGAATGTTGGGGAGGATGTAGAGAAATGGGAATCCTTGTGGGGGGATCCCCTGTTGGGAGGATTGCAAAAAGGTGAAGCCAGAATGAAAGACAGTTATGGAAGTTCCTTAAAATATTCAAAACAGAACTACTATACTATCCAGCACTCCCACTTCTGAATGTATACCCAAAAGAACCCAAAACAGGATCTCAGAGGTATTTGCACACCCATGTTTATGGCAGCATTGTTCACAATAGCGAAGATCTGGAAACAGCCCAAGTGTTCGTCAGTAGACAAGTGGATTAAAAAGCTATGGTACATATATACTATGGAATACTACTCAGCCATAAGAAACGATGACATCAGATTATTTACAATAACATGGATGGACCTTGATAATATCATACTGAGTGAAATAAGTCAGTCAGAAAAAACTAAGAACTATATGATTCTATACATAGGTGGGATATAAAAATAAGACTCAGAGACATGGACAAGAGTGTGCTGGCTATGGGGAGGAGGAGAGGGAGGGGGGAGGGGGAGGGGAGGGGCACAAATAAAACCAGATAGAAGGTGACAGAAGACAATTTGACTTTGGGTGATGGGTAGGCCACATAATCAAATGTCAAAAAAAAATAACCTAGAGATGTTTTCTCTGAACATATGTACCCTGATTTATCAATGTCACCCCATTAAAATTAATAAAAAATAATAAAAACAGAATCACTATACGATCCAGCACTCCCACTTCTGAGTGTATACCCAAAAGAACCCAAAATAGGATCTCAAAGAGGTATTTGCACACCATGTTCATTGGAGCATTATTCACAATAGCCAATCAATCAACAAATGAATAAAGAAAGTGTACACACACACACACACACACACACACAATGGAATATTATTCAATCTTTAAAAAGAAGAAAATTTTGTCACATGCCACAACATGGGTGAACCTTGAGGACATTGTAGCGCCACCTGGATTTCTATCATTTGCAAACCAAACTCCTGACCACTGCATCCCCTGAATCCAGTCAGTCAAAGCTCTAGTGAAACTGCCTCCCCCAACCAAATTCCTGCTACAACTGCCTTCTCCCCATTCCCTGCCTGTTGGCTCTACCCACCCAGTCCCACCTCACGCCTCAGTCATAGTGGCCTGTCTAACCACAAATATGGCAGGCAACTCCCCTGCTTAAAACACAATTGGCCTCCCAATCACTCAGAATAAAAGCCCTTACAACTTGCCATTACAGACCGCAGTCTGCCCACTGCCTACCTTTTCAACCACATGGCTCACCATCCCCCTCACACACATCCGTGCAACTTGACACTGCTGAGCTTTGGCATAAGCTGGTCTTTCTGCTCAAGTTACCCATCCCTTCTCGGCCCATTTGTAAAACATCTACTGCTTCATTCTTCAGCTTGCTCATCATCTGTTTTGGAAAACCCAGCATCTTCCTACTTGGTCACTCCTAACTTCTTCCCCTGTGTATTATTTTCACAAGCCTAGCGGACGATGTCAGGTGTACCCCCACCTGTATCCCCAGCCCTGCCAGTTCAGTGTCCCTGTCATGACTTCCAGCTGCCAGCACACGCATTTCTTGGCCTGGCTGCAGAACCCGCCGTGCTCACCCGCGGGGCAGGCTGGGAAGTGCTTAGGAAATCATGCCCAAAAACCGCCAACCAAGCGTGCGCAACCAGTGGCTGGCAGGGTTGCTCTTTGAAGACCCCAGCTCCCTGTCCTGAGGTGGGGATAACTGAGGTGGCATGTTCTATGCAGGCTCCCAGGGTTCCCCAGGATAGTAAAGCTCCAGCTATGTGCCGTGAGAACCAGCTCTGTAACATGCCTTCTACTGGTGGCCTGCCCTTCCTTTCCCAGTCGCCCTCTTTCATCCCTCAAACTACTGCCAGTTAAACTCTTTCTCAGGGACTGCCTCTAAGCTAATAGCATCACCTGCCATTTCCATTGTATTTACTGTGTGCCGGACAATATTCTAAACACTCATTTAATCTTCAGAACACCCCTATAAATTAATCCGAAATTTAGACAGGGGGACAACAGGGCATTATAGTTGTTCCCCTTTAAGTACATGGAATAAGTTGCAAGGTCCCCAGTGGATACCTGAAACCCCAACTAGTAGCAAACCCTGTGTATATACTATGTTGCTTCCTATGTATACCTACCTATGATAAAGTTTAATTTATAAATTAGGCACAGTAAGAGAATAACAATAACTAATAAAGTAGAAAAATTACACTATATTGTAATAAAGGTTATAAGAATATGCTCTTTCTCTCTCTCAATATACCTTATTGTACTACATTGACCCTTCTTGTGAGATGAGATAAAATGTCTACGTCATGAGATTAAGTGAGGTGGATGACGTAGGCATGAGAAGGTGGTGTTAGGCTACTGCTGACCTTCTGACCAAACATCAGGTGGAGGATCAGCTGCTTTGGGTGGTCCTACATCATGGATAAGGGGGGAGGACTACTGTACAAGGTTAGGAAACTCGCTCAAGGCCACAGAGCTGGCAAATACATTTAGCATCTTTCACATTCTGTTGCAGCCATCTGTGCATATGTTTTTCTTCTTCATTGCACCATGACCCTCTCAAGGGAGGGACCTTTTTAAAAAAAAAAAAAATTCTTCTCTACCTCCCCAGCATCCAGCCCAGAGCCAGGCATGTAGCAGATGCTCAAGGGATACAGGTTCTGAAAAGTGCCTGCACTCTGCTACCCAGACAGGCTGTGTGCTTTTCCTTCCTCTGTGCCTTTTCTCAAATAGGAACCCTAAAGCACTTTGTGTATCCCTCATGCCCTTGTCTGCTTACCCCTCCCCTCCCCCGTACACAGGACAAGAATCCTGATCCCTGCTGTGGCACATTTGGGGCAAGGCAGATATGAGACAGCATGTGACCCCTCTAATATCACGTATACAAACCCAATTGCTCACATATGAATCAGTGCACTTTGCCAAACCGTTATTTATATACTTATTTTAATTTGAGAGACTCATTTATCATGGAACTTGTCTTCTTCCCCAGAACCTCCACTAATGCTCGCTGCTCCCTTATCCTGAAGACCTTCCCTCGACCCTGTTTTTATCCCTAAGCCACCACCTCTCTCACACTAAACTGCTATGACCTCCTCCCGTGTGACTGTCAATAGGTCCTGGTCTAAATGCTGGTCTCAATCAGTGAATCTTCCACTCCTACCGCGAGTTAAATCTACGGAAGTTATGCATCTATATAATAAAGGACAGCTTTCCAGAGGCACCATTTGTGCTAAGCCTTGAAGTTTCAGTGGGCTTTCAACAACAGGGCTCGGACAACATCTGTCCTGGACTCCTGACTTCAAACTGCATTCTAGTCATCTTTATACCTGTGGCACACACCTGCTTCCCAATCTGTATGCCCCTCTCCCCCTGGATCTTACCCAAACTGGTCATCTTTCCATTTGCTAATCTTTCTTCTTCCAGCAACAACTCCAACCTGAACCAGGCTAACACCTGCCTAACCTACATCTTTCACTGCCAGATGCTCCCACCCCAAGCACTGATCATGCGTTCCCCTGCTCAGAACCCCCTAGGGCTGGCTATTGCCTAAAAAATAGAGCAACCACAAGACCATAGCTCTCAAAACAGTCTAGGCTCCCTCCAGACCTGGCTCCCCACCTCCCCTCTCAAGAAGCCACACCTCTACACTCTCAAAACCCACTACGTGGCCCAGCTCAGTCCAACTCCAGTGGGCACAGCTCTTTTCCGCCTGTGGACTTGAGCTCCAGCGTCTCCCTCAGCCCAGGATGCTGTCCCCAGCCCACACCTCAAACATCAAGGACCTGGTGAAAACACACCCCTGCCATCATAGCTGGTTTGCAGACGGTGGGGTTGACCAATAGGAATTAAGCACCCCCTTCAGAATACTCCCAATGTAAAACTCAATTTTCACTTCACATGTAAGGTCAGAGTATTGGTTTGTTGTTTTTTAAGTTTCAAGTGACAAATCACGTTGAAAACAGTGTACATGACCTTCTGTAACCAGGATGCTGGGGTGGGGGGCTAGCTTGGTGCAGGCAGAGCTGGCACTGGTGGGCCTGGGTCAGTGATCCTCGGGCTGCCCCCCTGTTCCCTCCAGCTCTGCCTAGCTCTCTGGCTTCAGTCTGAAGCAGGAACTCTCCCCATCGCGGAAACAAAGGTTCCCAATCTCACAGAGAAACGCTTTCCCCCAGCATTCATCTGAGTAAATCTCAGGAAGCACTGTTTGGCTCTGCTAGGGTCACATGTCCACCAAGGAAGGTATCTGGCCAATGGACGATACTAACAAAAGAGCAGAAGGCAGGATGAGGAGAGAAGACAGCGTCTTTCTGGTTCGGCCTATGTCCCTGGCAGCTGCCACTCCCAGTCCAGGGTGCCCTTCCTCTGAGGCCCCAGCTCTTGTTGCACAGCCCCGCCATGGTTCTAACCCCCACAGGGGCTCCTGGATTCTGAAAACATCCCCCCCCCACTGACCCTCCAACGCTGAGGGGGGCAGCAGAGTCCTGCTGCTGCTGCCCCAGGTTACCGCTCTGCCCCCCGCCTGATTTCTCATGGTTTCTGTCACCTCTGTAACTAATTCCCTGTCTCTGTGTGAGATACCTACAGTGGTGTTTATTCCTCGACTGGACCACAACTAATACAAAAATTGGCAAAGACTAGGCAAAGAAGTAAAAAGAAGACTAAGAATAAAAACCACCACCACCACCCACCTCACATTTATGAAAGGCTCCCTGTATACCCGACCTTCCTCAAAGTAGGGTCTCAGTGTTTTAGAAATGAACTCACAGGATTTTCATAGCAACCCTGTGATGTAGATACTCTGTTACCCTCTTTTTGAGATGGGGAAACTGAGGCTCAGAGAGCTAAAATAATTTGCTGTTACAAAGACTGTAAATAGTGGAGCTGAGATTCAACCCCCACCTGACTTCAGGGTGCACACTCCAAACCACAAAGCCGAGCGAAGAGTGTTCAAGCGAGAGTTGGCAGAGGGGGGGGACAGGGGGGGGATACTCAACAGGATCGAGTGCTACCAAGAGGTCAGGTACGATAAGGACTGCCAGGCATCTACTGGACTTAGCAACGAGGAAGTCACAAGGAACCTTAAGTAGGAAAGTCAGAAGCCAGACAGCATGAGGCTGGCCAGTAAGCCAGAGGTTAGGAAGTGGAGACAAGAGGAGCAAACCTCTTTCCAAAAGTTTGGCTGTGAAGAGGGGTCACAAAATCAGCCGGAGATGGAGAAGCGGCTTCATGGAAGAGTTTTCTTTACTCTTGCTGTGTTTCAGAACTGAGCACAACTTGAGCATGTTTAAATATTGATGGGAAAGAGCCTGTCAGCCGGGAGCCTGAGGACACAGGAGTGAGGCAGGAGGACAGCGGAGCAGTGTCTGGTCCCCGAGGTGCCACAGGGGTGCAGTGGACAGTCCAGAATCCCGCTCAGAACCCCTCGTACTGCAACAACGGGTAAGAAAGTAGGAACGGCTGAAGACCCAGGTCATTTTGTAGTTCAGTACAGACTCAGTTACAGAAGTGCTTTTACTGGGACTTCTATCCTCTCTGAGCTAGAAAATGAATCCATCAGCAGAAGGGAGGGTGGAGAGAAAGGGTGGAGGCGTGAGGAGCACAGAAAAGCTGCAGATCAGCCACAGTGCAGAGTGGGGGTCTCCTGCAGAAAGAAAGGAGTGCCCAGCACCCCCCCCAGGCCCCAGCTGTGGGTGGAATCTGTGGTTCCACATTAGCAGGAATTTTCAAGGTGCCTTCACACCCCACGTGTAGGCAAAAGACATGAACAAATGGAACGATCCAGATTGGGTATGAAAATAGGAGAGAAAAGAAACAGTAAAGGGCAGTGGCAGGAGCAACTGACTACAGGAATCATGAAATCTAAAGGAGGCAAGTGAGTGCAGGCGGGGGGAGGGCAGGTGTGGTCCGGTTACTACTGGTGAGAAGATGCCAAGGCATTATCTCTGATGGCAATATTTCTGAGCAGGCGCAGTTAGTTTGGGTGTTATAATACAAGGGTGTGGCCATGGAGAGGGCAGAATTCAAAAAAAGAGGTGCAAGTGACTAGAAATAAGGTAAAAAACCCAGAGTTTGGCAGATTTGAACCCTTAATGAATAGGAGGGAAAAGCGGGGAAGTTAGAGAATGAAGGGAAGAAAAGGGTAGTGGAAGGTCTGTAATGGACATTTGTTTCTGCTTGTCCAGCATTCATTGGTTCCTACTTCTAATAATAGCATTTTGATTTTTGCTTTGGAAGTGACCTCTTTCCTCCTCAGGAATGGAGGAGGAAATATCACTAATATCTTATAGTTCAATCTGGGAGATAGGAACAGGAGTGTTCATACTATTATTCTTTAAACCATATAGATACATTTTATTCTTTAGGCCAGGGGTGCTCAATACGTCGACTGCGATCTACTGGTTGATCGACTGCGATCTACTGGTTGATCGCGAAGTAAGTGTGGGTAGATCGCATGACATTAAAAAGACATCTGTCTTTTGATTGGCATACAGGGTAGCCAATCTGACATCTGAACTTTTAATACCCTACGCATGTGCGTTAAACCGCGCTAACTTATTCAGTTATATTACTGCGTAATTAGCCTTCAATTTATTTAAACTAAATACAACAAAGGGTATGAAAATGAGTGCCATAGCTGGTCCGAGTAAGAAGCCTAAAACCTACCACTTTCATACAGAATGGGAGGGGATTTTTTTCACTATGTCATATTCTAAGTGCATTTGCCTCATTTGTCTGTGTGCCATTGCTATTCCAAAGAAGGGAAATGTGGAGCGACTTTTTTGGACTGTTCATAAAAACTATGACATTGACTTTCCTCCGAAAAGAGAGCTGAGAAGGAGAAAGGCGAAAGAATACACAATACTAAATAGTAATAATAGTAACTTAAATAATATAGAAGAAATAAGTTTATGTTTTGTATTTTTATTGTAGGTAAATCATTTTGACTTGGTCATCTTATAAGTAGCTTGCAAGCTGAAAAAGTGTGGGCACCCCTGCTTTAGGTTGTACATTTTATACACTTCGGATATATATTTCACAGTTGAAACAAACAAACATACAAAAATTTCCCTTTTCCAGGCTCTCAAGATAAGGACCTGTGTTACAAAGATTGGTTTCTGCACCTGACCCAATTTGGGCCCAGGAGACACCAGCCCAAGCTTTTGCTGGAACTATCAGGAAAGCAGTGCTCTCTTTCTGCTAGAATTGTGAAGCTTGTTTGTATAACCTATCCCTCACTAGCTTGAGAATAAAGCTAACACAGAGGAAAGCAGAGCCAAGAGGAAAGGGACAGATTCCCGACATCATTTGAATACCTAGTTCCAGCCATCCCTGAAGCCAAATACAGGGAACTTTTCAAGTATATGGGCCATTTTGCCTTCGGTTTACGTCCTCTTAATGAAAAAGAAACCTAATTCAGTAGAATAGTCAAATAAAGGATTCTCAATCCAATGGACTGTGAGATCTTTTTCGCACAGAAGACAAACTGTGCCCTTCTCCTCCTAAAGACCCTGCAATGGCTCTCAAAGTAAAGGCTAAAGCTCTCAGGGTGGCCTATCAGGCCATACACAATCTGCCTCCACCATGCCACATCCCCAACCTGTGACTTTCCATTGCTCACTTCATGCTAGCCACACTGGCCTTTGCGCTATTCCCTGACACATTGAAAATGTGCCTCCAGGCCTCTGCTTTGGCTGTTCCTCCACCTCGACACTCCTTGGACTTCCACTCACAAATGGCTTCACCTCCTTCACATCTCTGCTCTGAGCTCAAGTTCTTACTAAGGCCTGCCCAAATTCCCAGCCCTATGGCTAGTGAGCATGAACACTGCCCTCCCTGCCCTGTTTCTCCCGTCCATAGCATTTCTTAGATAACACTGTATGTACTCACTAAGTGTACCTACTCAATGAGGATAGTGATTGTCAACTGGCTGATTTATCCCAAATGCCTAGAACAGTGCCTGACTCTTAGCAGGCCCTCAGATATTTGCTGAGTGAACACACAAAATGACATGAGCTTCAAAGGAGCATATCTTGGATCACAAGAGGCAATGGAGAGAGAGGACACTAACTTCTATCTCTTGAACCTGATGTAAGTGGAGTACAGAAGAAAAAGACCTCCATTTCAATGGCTTTAGGGGAAGCAGTGACCTAAAGGGGCAGGAAGTAGGTAGAAGAGATCAGTAAAAAGGTTGAGGATGTGGGTAAGGGTGTTAACCACAGTTGGAGCTCAAGAGGGCTTGATGTTAAGTTTCAGGAGGCACACAGGAATTGGAGGCTGAGTCAAGGGAGAAGCAGCCCAGAGTGGTTTGCAGATAAAAGAAAAAGAGAGGGGCCAGTGGTTCACTTCTATTTTAGGTAGAAAATATGAAGGATGTAGAGATAGAAGGCCTGGTGAGTTTAGCTGGCATCAGAAGCATTAGTATGAGCATCTTGGTGGATAGAAAGGGTTCCGCCTGACCAGGCGGTGGCGCAGTGGATAGAGCATCAGACTGGGATGTGGAAGACCCAGCTTCAAGACCTGAGCTCGCCAGCTTGATCGTGGGGCCCTTCTGGCTTGAGCAAAAGCTCACCAGCTTGGACCCAAGGTCACTGGCTCCAGCAAGGGGTGGCTCGGTCTGCTGAAGGCCCGCAGTCAAGGCACATGTGAGAAAGCAATCAATGAACAACTAAGGTGTTGCAATGGCAACGAAAAACTAATGATTGATGCTTCTCACCTCTCTCCGTTCCTGTCTATCTGTCCCTATCTATCCCTCTCTCTGACTCTCTCTCTGTCCCTGTAAAAAAAAAAGGAAAGGGTTCCTCTTATCACTCCACAGTTTGAATGACTTTAGATTTTGTGGGTAGAGAAGCCATCACATATGATCCTGCCCTCCTTCCCAGTACAGCACAGGCCATTCAGAAGTGCCTGCTGAACCAAGACACAAGCCTTCTCTGTTCATGGCACCATCCTATGACCACAGAAAACAATCCCCCTCACATAATCTAAAAACCCTGCACTATAAGCAGCCTGTCAAATCCTCATTCTCCAAGCCCAGAACTGAATCTGAAGCAGGCATCGAGGATCACAGCCCTAAAAACCGCATTTGCCATCCAAAAAGGCACTCAACTTTTCCACCTGCCCTCCATGCTGCCAAGACAAGAAAGAGCAGGGCCACGGGAAGCCTTCCTCCCAGTGGGCCTGATTCACCTCTGTTGCTTGCTAGCTTCTCTCTAAAAAAATTTCTCCGGAGTTATGAAAACATATGTGCATGCCAAGATTCAAGGAAAATATTACTCCCGGTCAGAGAAAGAAATAATATTGCTTAGCTTCTAAGGATAAGTGGCTTACTATAAATCAGGCCCTTGCGAGTGATGTCATTTTGATGTTCCTTATAGCTGTTAAGGAGACTTATTAAATATTCAATAATTAATAACAAGGTCTTCAAGACTATTGCTCTCACAGAACTGTCTCTGTAAAGGCCGCCTCTAGTAATTAGACTTGAGCCCGACTTCCTGCTCATCAACAAGATCTTGGTGGCATGGGGCACTTGTCCTTCCAGTACTTTAGTAAACAGACCATACTTCTGAGTCAGTGTCCTCCAAAAGTGGGTCATTAAGCAAATATTTAAAATAGTCATCTGTAGTAGTCAGCCTTCAAGATGACCCCAGTGACCCCTAACTTACTGTTGGTGGTCAATTCTGCCACTTTAAGTAAAACTACATATAAGGAAACCATAGGCCAATTATAGGAACAAGAGTTAAGTGCCTACAGCATCTCATTAATGTTATAACAAAATGACGCTATTTGAGGACCCATACTTATACCCACTTGCCACACTATACCCGCATTAGTTTATGAGACCAACAAAATATGGCAGAGGCATGTCACTGCCAACATTAGATTACACAAGATTGTGGCTTGAGTCTTGGGATGTCTCACTTTCTGGGATCGCTTGCTCTGGAGGGAACCAGTTACCATGTCAGGCAGCCTAAAGGTGAGGAACTAAGTAAGGTCTACCAACAGCCAAGTGACTGAGGTTGGAAGCTCACCTCCCCAGTCCAACCTTCAGATGGCCACAACCCTAGTGAACAGCGTGATGGCAACCTCATGAAAGACCTGCAGCAGAACCAAGCTAAACTCCCCCATTTTTTTTTTTTTTGATCCACAGGTACTATTTTCAGGCACTAAATATCGGTGTTAACACAGCACTAGATAATTCACTATCCTACACAGCCCTGAGATGGAAATCAAAAGTTTTAATCTCAGTTACTAACCAACATACATGTAGAACAATTTCTTTCGATAAGAAAGCAACAAATTACTCATCCAGTCATTTCAACAATTACTTATTGAGCATCAAATACGGGGAAAGTATTTCCAAGCACTATAAACCTTCGTATAGCTTATAATCTATAAAATAAAAACAACCACAAAGAGCCCCTCACACACACTCCTCAAGCTGTTCAATCCATCGGTTTCATTAGCTTATACATCTTCTTGCTCCTGAAGCTTTACACTCCACTCCTCACTCTTGGCTTTTACACACCCTCTCGAGAAGGTACATCAAGGGCCCCTCCCTAGCTGTTCTGAATGCTCAGTGCAGATATAATTACAGTAACTGTACCACATGCCCTCCCATTTAAGCGGGGAAGAAACTTAGGTTCCCTAATTTCATTTAGTATTAGAACAAGAAAGAATTCATTCCATATTTTACTAGGAGGAAGAAATCCTGATTTTAGCGTTGAGAACAATTCTAATTTTTGCAATTAGTGACAAGCGTCAACAGCAGCGCTAATACAATCACAGCTCAAGTCCTGGCCACAGCTGAAATGGCAATGGGAGCGGGGGATGCGGCCCCTCACCCCTCGCGGTCTCTCAAAGCAGCAGGAGGGTTGTGCTGCTCTAAGAAAAATCAGGAGCCTCTCTCTGCACAAAGAAGGTCAAAGGGCAAGCTTGCTTTCCATCAACCACAAAACCAGCGTCTGCCAAACCTAAGCAGTGTGGGAGGCCGTCAGAGGTGAATGGAGCCCCAGACAGAAAACCACAGCTGAGTCTCCTCCCGCCGCCGGCTGGGGTCTGAGTCAGGTGACTTTTCAGGGCACACAACAACCTAAACAAAGATCCTTCCCCACATGACAGACGGGAGGGTGGGGGTGGGGGTGACTGGCAGTAGACCGAAGCTGCCAGTTCTACTACAGAAAACCATTAACTCTTACTTCTTGGCAGTCCCAGCAGAATGGAGGAGCTACAAGTTACTCTGCAGCCCAGCCTTCAGGGATGCACCTGAAGTAAATTGGGACATCCCAGGCCACAGGCGCTGAGCACTGCACACGTGCATCCGGGCCCAACCCGCGGCGGGACCCCTCCCCACCAGCTGTCACCAGCGCACAAAAGCAGTCAACGCCGGTTAAGTCCGTCCCCTTTGGCCGCTTCCCAAGGGCTGCGACCCCGCGGGGGCGGCGGAGAGGAGAGGCCTTTCCAAAGGCTGTGGGGCAGAGGGCACGCGCGCCCGGCGGGAAGGAGCGCCAGGGTGGGCGCGGCCCGGTGCCCAAAGGAGCTCAGAATCCATCACCCGCTTCGGGAGAGACAGGGACCTCCTGATCCCCAGCTAAGCGCGTCTCACCTTGTCGCCGAAGCTGCGGGCCATCAGCAGGTCCGGACTGGGCGTGCTATCGCCGCCCACGGCCTCCTCGCTGCTGGAGCCGGCCAGCGGGTGCGGCATGTCGCGCAGGGAGTGAGGCCCCGTGGACGGCAGGGCCTTGGGGAGCCCGCCCGACATGGCGTGCACCGCCCGGGCCGCGCCGCCGCCGATTCCTTCTGCTGCCCGCCGCGGCGAGGTCCCCAGCGCCCGGGCCGCGGCCCCGCTCGGCAGCGGGTCTGCCCGAGGCCCTGCACCGGCGGGGCTGGGAGGAGCGGCGGCGGCCGCCGCCACCGCCCGCCGGCTCGTCTCTGCCCGCGCTGGGCTGGGCTGGCTGGGCTGCTCCGCGCCGCGCCGCGCGCCTCTTCTCCGCGCCCGAGCCGGAGCCCGAGCCCGCCGCTGTCCGCTCGCACCTTGGCCGGGGCGGCCAGCCAGCACCGCCACGCCGCCCAGCCAGCTCGCGGCCCCGCCCCCGCGCGCCGCGGCCGCCCGGGCGGGGGAAGACCGCGAGGGGGGAGCGCGGGGAGAGGAGGCGGGCCGCTCCGCCCCCGCCCGTTGTCCCGCGGGAAGTGCGCCGGGAGCTCTCCGCCGCTGTCTTGGAGTGTCCAGCCTCGCCTCCTAGAGACACGCCCTGTGGAGACTGCGCGCTGTCCCGAGAGCAAATGTTTAACGGAAATCAGAGGTGGGAAGAGACGTTGGAGGATCCTGTTCCATTTCCCCCACACATTTACTGACAGGCCCGCGAGCAGCCACGCTTGGGGCTGGGGCTTTGGAACACGCACGTGAGTTGGGATCTTCTGGCCTTTAAAATAACCCCAAATGGGAGGAATAAAGAATAGCATAAAAGGTTATTATTATTAGGCTCAAAGATCATAGAGAACAACAATTCAAGGAGACGTTGTGGGGTTTCTTCAAATGCACGCTGAGACCCCGGTGCCATCTTGCTTCTGCAGCTAAACTGGGTTTATGTAAGGTTAAACCGCAGGGGAATGAGCATCAGTACAAAAAAGAGAAGGAGCCTGACCTGTGGTGGCGCAGTGGATAAAGCATCGACCTGGGAACACTGAGGTCGGCAGTTCAAAACCCTGCACTGGTCTGGTCAAGGCACATATGGGAGTTGATGCTTCCAGCTCCTCCCCCCCTCCCTTTCTCTTTCTCTCTATCTCTCTCTCTGTGTGTCTCCTCTCTAAAATGAATAAATAAAATGAAATTAAAAAAAAAAAGAGAGAGAGAAGGAGTGCATGAACTGCCTTTTGAAAGAACCTTGAGGTTTAAGTTCTTTATCATGCTTCTGTGCCTTCTTTCCGGGCCTTTGGCTGAGCTGGACACTCAGCTTTATTTGCTAGTAGAGTAGACAAAGATAGTCAAGGTATTACTTCAGCGATTGGGGGTAGAAGTTCACTTCCTTTCCCCGGCTTACCTGTCTGTGCAGCTTTTGTTCTTAGGGCCAAGTTCAGTAGAGGTCACCAGTCCAGGCAAGAATAGATTAATACTAACAAAAGTATCAGGTAGGGTGGCTTATGGTGAGGGGCATGTTTTTTGCCTATCCCCAAACTGTGTGGATTTGTCCTGTTTCACCTGACAAATCCTGAAGTTGGGATTCACTACCACACTTTTATCTAGAAACAAGTGATACTTCAGCAGAATGAGAATGCAGAGTTGAATGAAGCTGGCCCAGAATATCACTCAGAGACTCAGTGAGCTTCAAAGACCTTCCTTATTTTCCCCAATGTAATTCATTGGGTGTCAGTCCTCAGTTATCAGCTTTTATCTCTTCCACATGTCTGCCTTTTCAGAGAATAGGATTCAGAGGGCACTGTGAACAATTTTAAATGCTTGCATCTACCTCACAAGAATGCTGATGTCTGGCCTTCTCGGAGTTGAGTAAAATTTACACTTTTTCAACTAGAAATGAGTGTTCTATAGATGTATAGTGTAGGTATTTCTTATTGAATGGCATTATTTTTTTTCTCATATTGATTTTAGAGCAGTGGTTTTTAACCTGGGTTCTATCGAACCCTAGGGGTTCGATGAGTCGGTCTCAGGGGTTTGGAGAAGCCTCTGCCGCGGAGGCCAGAATAAAGTAATACCATACTTTGTTGTGAGTTCATGCACTTTGTTGGTTTTGTTCTTTGAGCAAGGTGATGTTCATGCACGGCTCATTTTGTGCACCAGTGAAAAAACATATACCTATGTCTTCAATTTGGAAAAAAAAATCATATTATATTTATCACTAAAGAAGGGTTTGGTGAATGAATGTACATATGAAACTGGTGGGTTCGGTACCTCAAAAAAGGTTAAGAACCACTGTTTTAGAGAGAGGAAGGGAGAGAACAAGAGAGAGACAGGAACATCGTTCTGTTCCTATATGTGCCCTGACTGGGAATCAAACCAGCCACCTCTGTGCTTTGGGATGATGCTCTAACCAACTGAGCTATTTGGCCAGGGCTTGTATAGAATGTTAATAAGCTCCCTGTTATGTTAAGGCAGCCTAGATGTTAAAATAAATAGCACCATTGTCCTGGCCAGATAGATCA
This sequence comes from Rhynchonycteris naso, assembly GCA_037038555.1. Lineage (NCBI taxonomy): Eukaryota > Metazoa > Chordata > Mammalia > Chiroptera > Emballonuridae > Rhynchonycteris > Rhynchonycteris naso. The sequence goes on from CM072996.1 coordinate 20,910,719, forward strand.
GTTGGTTAGAGCATCATCCCAAAGTACAGAGGTGGCCGTTTGATTCCTAGTCAGGGCACATACAGGAACAGAACGATGTTCCTGTCTCTGTCTCTTTAAAAAAAAAAAAAAAAAAGACTCCCACACAGCTTTCTCTTTAGGACACCTGGGAAGAGGAAGAGCACAAAGAGTGCAAAGTGAACCACATTTGAATTATTTGGATTTCTGCGTGGTCACCACAAGTGGGTGGCCATGAGCAAGTTGCCTAACCTTAATGAACCTGTTTTCTAACCTAAAAAGAAGGAGCACAGAGAGCAGGCAATAATCCTTCCCTTAGGTGGTGGTTCTGAGAATGAAATAGCATTCTCTAACATTGCTAGCAGAATGCTGGTGTGGAATAAATAGTGCTCCCTAAATGTTAATTCCCTTCCTTTCACTCTCTGTTGGGTTTTCTCTACTAAGGAAACAATAACTGTAAAGTTGTCATAAGTAAACATGCTGTACCCCGAACTCCTCTATTTGCTCAGTTTGCATACCATTCTTCTCTGCTCCCATAAAAAAAAAATAGAAAAAAACAAACCACAAAATAGAACAAAACCAAAAAAACAGAGTTGCTGAAAGGCCTTATGAGACAGTTTATTCATTTATTTTCCAATTTCCTGGTTGGTCAGTGGCATCTGGCCATAAATGATCCAGCGGGAAGTCATCAAAACTAAAGAAAGTGAACTGTGGAAAGCATTTTGGTATAGTTTCCACCATTCAATTTTAGCTCAGACCTGCCTATTCATATTCACCATTTTCTGTTGTAGTTCCTTGTAGCGGAAACTGTCACTAAAATAACATTTGGTGTCCCGGAGTGTGTGACTATACTTCTACTCAAAGGTTTCAAAGCAACATGGTGGTAAGGAGGAAGCATGTGAAGTTTTTAGATCAGGAGTTTATGGCGTTTGGTGGAATCTGTGGAGGGAGACTTGGATTTCTAGGGCTGGGCTCTGAGGAGGAACAAACTAGATATGTGTGTATGGGGAAGGAGGAGATGTCAGCGGCGCCCAGAACAGGGCATGGGGCCTTCCCCATCCACAGGGAATCGTGGGCACTTAGGCTTTCAGGGGAAAGGACCTTGGGCCCCAGAATGCTGTGAGTTTGTGAGGCTGGAATCCTGTAAACCTCCCTAGCAGGTCTGCAAGGACTCTGCACGAGCACCCAGACCTCAGGAACAAAGCAGAGTCACAGTGGAGCGTTTTGTCTTTCTCTCCCTTGGTACAGCACGTGCTTAGGCTGTATTCATGTTTGTGTTCGCTGCTTACCCTCTTCTGGTTTTTAATACAATCATAGCTTTATTCTATATGGCATCCCAAACTCTGCCTCAAAATAACACCAGCACTTCTGAAGTGGACGGCCGATGAAGACAAAGGAGGGTTTCAAAGAGCATTCAGGGTGACATGGAGAAAGGCACAGAGGGCTGTCTCAGACAAGAGGGGCAGCTGAGAAGGCACTGTCGCCAGCAGCGGCAAAATTGTGTGGACAATTAAATTCAGCCAACAGTGTCCCAGGAAGAAGCAAAAGCCAGCAGGTCCACTTGAAGCCAGGATCTAAAGAGTTTTGCAAATAAAAAATTGGACCTTGCCCCAGAACCAGCAGAGATGTTTTGTGGGTAAGTGATAGGATCGAGGTGTCTGGCCCCCAAAGCATGGAGACCCTCTGTACTGGGTGATGCTGCACGGATCATGGACGTCGTGCTGAAGAACTGCCTGTGAGTTTGTTCAGATGCAAATTTCTAGACCCTACCTAAAGATTGTGATTCTGGGATGGGGGTTGGCATCTAAATTCTTTTCTTATGATTTTATTTATTGATTTTTAGAGAGGAGAGAGAGAGAAAATGGGGGAGGAGCAGGAAGCATCAACCCATAGTAGTAGTTGGTTATCGTATGTGCCCTGATCGGGCAAGCCCAGGGTTTCGAACCAGCGACCTCAGTATTCCACGTAAACGCCCCATCCACTGCGCCACCACACGTCAGGCTGGAATCTAAATGTTTTAACAACCGCCTGTATGATGCTCATGCTACTGCTGGTCTGTAGACTGTATATTAACAAACCCTGTTCTCAGAGCTCCACCCATTTCTCTAAACTATAAAGTGACATTCCAAACCTCCTTTTGTAAATAGTATTTTAAGTGCTTACTTTGGAGAAATTTTCTGTTTGCTGAAAAGTGCTTAAAACACAAATTTCTCTTACAAAAAAATGCTATTGCAGTCCTTTACCATAAGCCTTAATGGTTATTTTTTTATTCTTTTTAAAGATGTGGCCCACTGTGTTATGTATTAGAAATCCTTGCATTTTTAAAAAATTTTTATTTATTGATTTCAGTGAGAGAGGAAGGGAGAGACAGAGAAAGACAGGAACATGGAGCTGCTCCTGTATGTGCCCTGACCAGGCATTGAACTGGCAACATCTGCGCTTCAGGGTATTGGTCCAACCAACTGAGCCATCCGGCCAGGGCAAGCCTTCATGGTTATTATTATTGAGGACCTACCAGGTGCTTACACTTCAGAAGGGCTCACATGAGTGGAATTATCCGCTGACAAAGCCGTCTTGTCCTGCTGCCCGTGAACTGCCTCACGAAGGAGTGGACACTTCCCAGAGCCCCAGAAACGTCCTTGGGCTGCCACATGGGCTCCTAGAAACGGGCCGCATCTGGCCATGGGAAAGCAATTCACCGCCTTCTCCAGGGACACCTGCTCCCTGACTGTCTTCACAGGCAGGCTCTGGCGTGTGTGGGTGTGTGTATCCTTTCATGCTGGCATCCTGTCCCAGAGGTTGGGGGGGGGGCGGAGTTAGGGCGCTGACAAGGAGGGAGCCCCAGCACTGAGTCTCATTCACAGTGAATTCTGGACAGGATGGAACACCGTGCTTGCTGGCTGTGTGCTCCGTGATAGGGCTTGGGTTCGTCACTAGGAATGGTCTGTAAAGGGCATCTAGAAGAACAACATTCAGACATCATGTGACCAGGCAGTTCCAGAGCACAGAATTGCATGTGTATATTCATCAGCAGATGGAGTCAAGAATCTCCGCATCAGCCCAATTTATACAATTAGATGAAAAAGCATCTAGTGTGTGATCCCAACTTCACAAATGAGGAAGCGGAGGCCCAGAGATATTGAGTAACTTGCTCCAGGCCAACCAGCTAGTGCTATTGCTAGAAATGTGTACCCTTCCCTTAGGATGCATAGTGATTCACAGGTGGGCTTGGGGAATACTAGTTTAGGAAAAGCCAAAAGGTAGAGGAGTGAAGAAAAAGAGAGAGAAAGATCAACTTTTATTTGCCTACCAGTCACTTGCCCTTTTTACTGCTGCCCTGTCCCTCTTCCCCTGTCCTTACAAACGCAGTTTTGTGCGGACCTAATTCCTGGAGCTGCTACAGCCATCTAGTGGCCAAGAGTGGAGACATTCCTGATAGCCGATACCTGGAGGATAGCTGAGTGGATTAGAGCCTGTGTTTTAATGGTATGTGGAGCCACTGCACTACCTCCAGGCCCTTAAGTAAACAGTCAACACCCCTACGGTCTTAGGAAGTTTAATTGGCATCCCGGTAACATGCAGCTGAGCTCATCCTTAGAGATTCAGAAGATGAGGAATGCAGTGTTGTCAGCAGCAGAACCAGCCTCTATCACGTGCATTCTCAAAAGGGGAAATTGATTCTTGGGGTGGGGGAAGGGCAAAAGGTCTTAGATATTAACCCTGGGCTGTAGAGACACAACTCCTATTGTCAGAAGGCAGGATGCTTTCTTGGCCTAGATCTCCCTCAGGAAGAATGTGGCCAGCAAAAAGACCTCCCTCTCCCTCTAAATTTAAACTTTCTATTCTAGAATACTTTCAGACTTAGAGAAAATTGCAAAGATGGTACAGTGTCCTCAGAGGCTTTTCACTCAGCATCACCTATTAGCATCTGTTGGGCAGATAAAATATAATATGCTCACTTTGTTAAAGATGGTGCTGCCCACATGGAAGCCCGTCACCCAGGTGATATTATTTGCCCTTATGCTTGGGATGGGTGTGGGGGAAAGGCTGTAATGTAAGCAGGCCAGGTCATTATGGCCTAAGGCTTGGCTTTAAGAGTAAACTTTTCCCCACACCCTTGACTGATTGGATAATGTAGGGTGGTGATGTAGGGAGGAATCCCATTATGCCTCAGATGGGTGGCTTTGTATCAGAGACTTTCTTGAATGTATAATTGGATTAAAGGGTTGGATTTTCTATGCTATAAACTGGGGCAATCCGGGAGCTTGCTCTCTCTCTTGGTTCCTGGGTTCCTGAGGTTAGTATTAGAGAGGAGAGCAGATTAAGGCCACGTGGAGGAGAGAAGCAGCCAAGATGGCAGAGTGCTGAGGAAGAAGCCAGTTTGTTAAGAGTTTGTGCAGGAGGAGATGGGAAACAGAGGTAAATAAGTCTGGTGAGCTAGAAACCTTTGATGCTAGGAAACTCGGATAAGTCAGTAGCTTTGTGAGCACTGAATGTGTGGGTTTTGGAGCCCAGTGTGTGTTTTTGCTTGCCCGCCGGGTGCAAGCTAGAATTAAAGCTGATTGTTCACCAGTTTTTGGCTCCTGTGTTTCATTACCGACTGTTCGAATCTAACGTGAACCTGCGTGGGTCAGGCTGCTGTGATAGTGGCCTTGACTACTGGCTTTACAGCATCCTAGATCATTATAGTACATTTGTCACAACTAAGGAGCCAACATTAGTACGTTACTATCCACTGTACTGTATACCCCAGTGGTCGGCAAACTGCGGCCCAAGAGCCACATGCGGCTCTTTGGCCCCTTGAGTGTGGCTCAAAGGCCAGCTTAGGAGTACTCTAATAAGTTAATAACAAAGAAATTTCAATCATATACTGTTGATATTTGGCTCTGTTACTAATGAGTTTGCCAACCACTGGTATACGCTATCGGATTTCACTAGTTTTCCCCTAATGTCCTGGTTCTGTTCGGAACCTCACTCAGGATACCCCATTACGTTTTGCAGTCACGTCTCTTCACCTCCTCTGGTCTGTGGCAATTTCTGACTTTCCTTGTGTAAGATGACCTTGACAGTTTTGAGTAGTATTGACCAGATATTTTATAGAATGCCCCTCAATTTGGCTTTGTCTGCTGTTCATCTCATGGTTAGACTTGATTATGAGCCTGACCAGGCGGTGGCGCAGTGGAGAGCGTTGGACTGGGATGCGGAGATCCCTGGTTCGAAATCTTGAGCTTGTCAGCTTGAGCCCAAAGGTCGCTGGCTCTGCCTAACACCACTCCCTACCTCACCCCCATCAAGGCACATACAGAAAGCAGTCAATGAACAACTAAAGTGAAGCAACTACAATGTGATGCTTCTCACTCTCTCTCCACCTTCTCTCTCCCTCCCTCCCTGTCTCAAAACAAACAAAAAACATGGTTTATCATCCTGGTGTTAACCTTGATTACCTGGTCTAGGTAGTGTTTGCCAGGTTTCTTCACTGTAGTTACTCCTCCCCTACCCCCACTTCCCATTCTGCAGTCTCTGGAAGCACTGCTAAGCACAGTTTGGCTCCTTGCTGACCACTGCCGTTAGAACCTCCTTTTCACTATTTGAAAGAGAAAGTTATCTGGTCAAGGTAGGTCTCGGGCATCATGTGCCCTACACCATATGCCCTGCAGCAGCCCACACAGGGCTGATCAGGACTGTGCCTTTGGAGGGTGTTTCTCTTTCTTGCTTCTGCCATTTGGGCCTGGCCCTCAGGGTTTACCTCCTGCCCCCCTACCCCACCCCACCCCACCCCAGGTCTGTTGAAAGAGAAACTTCTCCCTCATTAAGTGTAGTTATTCCTTCTCAAAATCTAGTTAAGAAGTGGGGGTTTCTACTTGATTGGAGCCTAGGAAAAACTTGAGGATACATTCCAGATGAATTAAAGATGTAAATATAAAAATAGAATATTAGTAAAATATATAAATAATCTTAGAAAGAGTGAGACCTTAAGCCACACTGGAAACTTAGAAGCTGGAAAAGAAAATATAGAGATACTTGACTTTAGGAAATTTTCTATTAAAAATGCCACATATCGCCTGACCAGGCAGTGGTGCAGTGGATAGAGTATCGGACTGGGACACCGGAGGACCCAGTTTGAAACCTTGAGGTCTCTGGTTTGAACACGGGCTCATTCAGCTTGAGCGCAGGTTAGCTGGCTTGAGCGTGGGATCATAGACATGACCCCAAGGTCGCTGGCTTGAAGCCCAAGGTCACTGACTAGAGCAAGGGGTCACTTGCTCTGCTGTAGCCACCAGGTCAAGGCACATACAAGAAAGCAATCAATGAACAACTAAGGAGACTAAGGAGCCGCAACCAAGAATTGATGCTTCTCATCTCTCTTCCTGTCTGTCTGCCCCTATGTGGCCCTCTCTCTGTATCACAAAAAAACGACAACACAAAAACCACATATCAAAAGACAAAGTGTGATGGGGAATTGAGGATGATAGCTAAAGGGTATAGGATTTCTTTTGGGGATGTTTATTACAGCATTGTTTGTAGAGGCAAAGAGAGTGGGAACACCTTACACATCGCTAGGGAAAAGGCTGAACAAAGTATAGTATATCCACACTGTATTATGCAGCAATAAAAAATGAATTAGAGCTTTATGTATTGGGAGGTCTATGATAACTTAGAGACAGTGATGAAGTAATATATGTAGTGGGATCACTGTATATGAATGAGTGTATATAGGTGTATGTTTACACAAGAATAGGAAAACACGTGGTAGGATATGGACCAGACTGTTAAAGGGTTTAATTTGGGATGAGGGGGCAACAGGGCCGGCAGAGACAGACCACATTAGCATTTTCTTTCTACAGCCTCATAGTTCACACATTACAATGAGCATTTATTTCTTTTGTGATTTAAATATTCTAATAAGGAAACAATTTTAATCAAAACAAATGAACCATCTGAGTTAAACATTTACAATGCCCCTACTTCTTTGCCAAGGCTAAGCAATGTTATTTGTGTCAGCCGACCTCTCGCTTGCCTTTCTCCTCCCCTAAATTGATTTAATTATAAAAAGAGCTTTGAGAAGTCCCATTTAGCCTGACCAGGCGGTGGCACAGTGGATAGAGCATCGGACCGGGACACTGAGGACCCAGGTTTGAAACTCCAAGGTCACTGGCTGAGTGTAGGGTCGCCAGCTTGAGCGTGGGACCCCATAGTCACTGGCTTGAGCAAGGGGTCATTGGCTTGGCCACTGGAACTATCACTTGATGCTTCTTATCAGTCTCCCTTCCTGTTTGTCCCTCTCTCTCTCTCTAAAGGAAAAAGAAGACCCCTTTATACTCCAATTAACAGTGCATTGCATTTTTAAAAAACTTTATGACAGGTACCACTTTGTATTTAAAAATAAATGTATATGCTGCGACTCAAGAGCAGCAAGGATCCTTCCAGCACAGCCCGAGACTTCCACCTTAGCACTATGTCGCACCCTCTCTTCCCCGTTACAGACATACTCCTTTGCATCCTACCTCACTTGTTAGATGGACACATGTTAACAAGCAAGGCTGAATTCATGTCATATCATTCCAAGTGCACTACAGAAGTATTTCCAGTTGTAGAAAAATTTACAGTTTTACTTAGAACTTTGTATGCTTCAGAATTATGTCTCTTTGTTGTTAACTGTACATGTAATGTGTATTTTGAACTGGAGCTGGTATGGGCTCAGCTTCTTTATTTTGATGATGATCTTAAAAGTTTTCATAATAGTCTAAATAGGAAATATAACATAGCATATGCTGAGTCATCTGGATTACCACTATTTAATCAACTAGTGAAATAGATGTTAATTCCCATTTCTACATTTAAGATAAATAAACTACTAAATATTTCTACTTTAATTTTTGTACACTAATGATGAAAGAACAGCAGCAGGCTTAACAGGTAAACGCACGCCGAGTCAGGCTGATCTGAGCCTTGTGGGACCCGGGGCAAGAGTCCAGATGCAGGCCCACATTCCATATGTCTAAATATTTGAAACTTATACATCAAGCTAACAAGAATGTGTAAAGCTGTGGTTTTGAAATGACTGAAAGTTGGCTAAATATCAAGGACAACTTACTCTATTATTTTTCAAGTCTAGGTAGTCTGTTAATATTTGATATGAGTAATAAAATCAATACATAGCAGATTATAAGATGTCTTTTTCTTGCCTTTATAGCGGCAAACTAGTATTTATATTATTATAAGATATATCATATAAACTGTGTTACACTGTGTTAAAAGAGATAAACTGAGGAATATTAAAATTTATAAGAGTTTATTGGAGCAAAACTCAATTCCGGTTGGGCAACACCACACTGAAGTGGTTAGGAAGCTCACCGGCAGGGGCTGGGCGAGACTAGAGAGAAAAGCCAGGAGGAAAGTGAGGAAATTATTGAGTGGTTATAGCTCAAAGCCAAGTTGGCCATTTGGGAGGGGCTGTCCTTAGGTTTTAACTGCGCAACCTTGAGGTATTTACGGGCTTAGGTTTGGACCACTTACGTAGGCCGCCACAGCATTGGAACCACCTCAGTCTAGTGGCCTTGTTTTATTTCACAGCGGTAATGTGCAACTGGACATTATAGTTCTTAGATAGTTCTTAATTTCAACTTGGATTAAACATATCCTCTGGTCAGGAAACAACAACTAAACTTGCCAATTAAATTATTAAAGTAACACTTAGATTCAAAAATGAATCACAAATTTTATATATCATATTAAAACACTAAGATGGGGATGAATACGATATCATTACCACAGAATATTTATATTTTCATTTTATACTAAATTATCACTTAGAATGCAATTTTCACCATCTCTTAAAGCAGGATCTAGAGTCATACAGCAAATAATGTGTTATGCTTCACTCATGTGTTAAGAAACAACAGGCCCCAAATGGAGTCACTTGTGCTAAGCCCATATCACCAAACCGAAACTTAATACCTAACTTGATAGCAGTTTCAACCCTCCCTAGGAATGTAATCTTCACCAGTCAGTCTGAAATTTCCTGGTAGACCCTTTCTGTCCCCCACGAAGGTGACCTTTCCTGAAAGAATCCTTTATCTCCTTTAGGACTTCCTTGCCGCATCCCCTCCTGCCTTTAAAAACCTTTCTTTCTCTGTAGCTCTTTGGCGCTCCTTTCTGTTTGCTACATGGAATGCTGCCTGCTTTGTGTGGCCATTCAATAAAGCCAATTTGATCTTTAAATTTACTCAGTTAAACTTTTATTGTTTAACACAGTACATAAACCGACATCTCCACAAATATAAGAATATCAATTCCTTAATATTGCAGAAGTGTTCCTGAGCCACCAGCACAACTGTTGTGGACACTGTACTACTTTATGAACAACTCAAGAGTCACAAATGAGGATAGGAGAAAAGCCCAAAAAGACATTCAGCACTCAACAGCAATATTTATTGAATTCATGTAATCTCAGAGGAAGTATTTGGAAGTTAATAATTTGTTTTTTCTCTTACCTAATTACTCCTGCTGTTCACCTAGTCCCTGCACTAAAAAAAAGCTGTGTTCATTCCTGACCTTGTGAGATCACAGAAAATACAGGTATTGGTTTTTGCCCCTCACCCTCCTCATTCTTGGCACAGAGCTCCTGAAACCCTCATGAATTCCTAAGCGATGAGAGAAATGGGAGCATTCTTTTATTCTAATATTTGATCTTTTAAACTTTCCTGTAACTCTTCAATCCTGTGTTAGACATTATACAGATTATCATCAGTGCAGTATGCATTAATATACCTGGATTGCAGTCAAGCGTAAGGCCTCAAAGAAAAACCTCTATGTGCCCATACTGCTTGAGACCCTGCTTGATGCCCACCTGAAATTCATCATCGTAATTATTGAGACTACTGGGTAAACCAATCAACGATTGCAGGGCTCCTTTCTCTCTTGTGATTCTGTTACATTATAAAAATGAACAATTTTTCTTTGTTCTGTGGAAACGTCTGGGTTTTGCCTACATGTGTTTCCAGTTGGCAAACTCTAAGACCCATCTACAAGTCTTTGTTGTTTATTTGTAGCCAGAGTCTCCAGATTCTCTTTGATTATGTTTGACAGAAGGCACCCCTCTGCCTCCCTCCTTGGAGAAAGAAGCAGAGTGACCTAATGCCTTGGTGTCTATGCCACACAGACTGGGTCTGCAAACTGTGGATGAGACCTGACTCCACACTGGTTCTCAGTCTGCACTAGCTCGCAGGTGATTAGGTCATAAGAGTTCCCATAAATAGGACTGGTGCCTTTATAAAAGAGACCCCATGTCAAGTTACAGCAAAAGACAGCCATCTATGAACCAGAAAGTGCATCCTCATCACAGCCCAATCATACTAGCATCTTGATCTTGGACTTCCCAGCCTCCAGAACTGTAAGAAATACAATTCTGTTGTGTATAAGAGACCCAGCCTATGGTATTCTGTTATAGCAGCCTGAATGGACTAAGACAGTCCCCAAGATCCCATCTCCTGGTATTTGCAGCTTTGTAGTCCACTTCCACATGGTATCAAGGTTGGTCTGTGTGATCAGCAGCATATGACAGAAACAATGGGTACGTCACTTCCAAACTCAGGTTATAAAAAACACTGAATGGCCCTGGCCGGCTGGCTCAGTGGTAGAGCGTCAGCCTGGAATGTGGAAGTCCTGGGTTCGATTCCAGGCCAGGACACACAGGAGAAGCACCATTCGCTGCTCCATCCTTCCCCCTCTTCTTTCTCTCCGTCTCTCTCTTCACCTCCCACAGCCAAGGCTCCACTGGAGCAAAGTTGGCCCGGATGCTGAGGATGGCTCCATGGCCTCTGCCTCAGGCGCTAGAATGGCTCTGGTTACAATGGAGCAGCAATGCCCCAGATGGGCAGAGCATCACCCCCTAGTGGGCATGCCAGGTGGATCCCGGTCCGGTGCATGTGGGAGTCTGTCTGTCTGCCTCCCTGCTTCTCACTTCAGAAAAATTAAAAAAAGAAAAAGACACTGACTTCTATCTTGGTCACTCTCTTTGATTCTTTTTTTATTTTTAATTTTTTCATTGATTTGAGGAAGAGAGAGAGAGGAAGGGGCAGGGAGAGAGACAGAAGCATCAACTCATTGTTCCACTTAGTTGTACTGTATACTCATTGTTTCTCGTTAGTGCCCTGACCAGGAATCAAACTGACCTGGGTGCACACCGGCCGACACTATCCACAGACCCACCTGGCCAGGGCCTCTTTAATTCTTGTGTCTCTTGCTTTGGCTGTGAGTTGTCATATCCTGAGCAACTCTAGGAAAGGCCTGTGTGTTGAGGCACCAAAGCCTCCTGCTATTAAGCCAGGTCAGTGGGTTTTGCAAGCAGACCCTTCCATCCATTTGAGCTTTCAAATGACCAGATCACTCCCGGTGGCATCTTGACTGCAACCCAACAAAAGATCCTGTGCCATCTATGCTGCCTGGAATCCAGCCCCATGAAACTGAGAGAATATGTATTTGTTGTTTTAAACTGACACGTTTTGGGGTAGTTTGTTACAAACAATATACTATAACTAATACAGTAATTCTCAAATTTCTACATACTTGATTTTAAAGGCTGTCTAGCCTAATGCATTTCCCATAAATATTGATCACAGAATAGCATACGAGGATCAGAGTGGCTTTAATTGGAAATGGAAGCCACCCTAAATTGATATTGAAGGTCTATCGTAATCATAATGGCTTCAGGATGCAGTAATTCACACTGCTACCTTGCATTTCCTTATCATGTAACAGAGCCACAGGACTGTAAAATGCATTCCTTTTATCCTGGACTTTCCCCTAGTAGCTATGTAGGAGCTATGATCTATAGACCAAGTACCAAGATATCCAGTAAAACAGATCTCTCAGTTGCTGCCATCACCACCATCTATCCCCAGAACTCTGTTCATTTTGTACGACTGGAACTCTGGACCCACTAAACAATTCTCCATTCTGTCCTTCCCCCAGTCCCTGGCAACCACCAGAATGCTTTCTGACTCCGTAATTTTGATAACTCTAAATACTTCCGATAAATGAAATCACACAGTAAATAAGAGTTCCTAGATGCAATTCTAATGTGGGAGGGTCCCCCATACCAACAAGTAATTCTTGGACACCAACAGGGTGTCAAAGCATTCAACTCAATTCTGACACCATCTACCTGGAGACAGTATGGTTAGCCAAGTGTTAAGAGCCTGTCTTGCAAGACTGCCTCCCACCTCACAATATACACACTTCAGGTGTCAGCTACAAGTTCCAGTAACCTGAGCTTCTGGCCGACTGACTACAGATTGAAGGGTCCAACAACCCCTCCTTGGGCTCAATTAATTTGCTAGAATGGCTCACAGAACTCAGGAAAAATTCTGTTTACTCCCTAGATTACTGATTTATTACAAAGGATATTGAACTCAAATCAGCAGCCAGATGAAGAGATACATAAGGCGAAGTGCCAAACGGAGTTTCTGTCCTCATGGAGTTTGGAGCCCGGCATTGTGGCTGATGGAAGCCTTCTGGCTCCGAACTTGGAAGCTCTCCCAACACCCTCTTTTGGGTTTTTATCGAAGCTTCATTACATAAGCATGATTGATTAGATCATTTGTTGTTAGGGACTGAATTCAATCTCCAGCTCCTCTTCCATTCCAGGAGGTCAGCGGTAGGAATGAATGTCCCCACCCTGTAATTACTTGCTTGGCTCTACTGGCAACCAGTCCCAACCTTAGCTGTTTTCCAAAAGCCACCTCATTAACAAAATGCACCTGTATCACCCTCAAGTTTTGGGAAATCCCAAGGGATTACAGATCTGTGAGCCAAGAATTGTGGCGAAGACCAATATATATGTGAAATATATATCTCTTATAAATCACAGTACTGCATATGGTACTTGTCTTTTAGTGACTACCTTATATCACTTAACATAATGTCCTCAAAATTCCTGTGTACTATAGCATATGTCAGAATGTCCTTTTTTAAGGCTGAATAATATAGTATTGTATCTATATGCAACCTTTTGTTTATTCATCTGTCAATGAACACTGGGTTGCTTCCACCTCTTGGGTGTTGTGAATAGTGCTTCTGTGAACATGAGTGTACAAATATCTTTTTAAGGTCCTGCTTTCAATTTTTTAGGGTATATACCCAGAAATGGAACTGCTGGATTATATGGTAATTCTATTTTTAATTTTTGGAGTTAACTGTCATACGGTTTTCCACAGCGGCTGCACCATTTTACACTCCAACCAACAGTGCACATCCTTACCAACACTTGTTATATTATTTTCTGGGTTTTTTTAATGAGTGTGAGGTAGTCACTCATTTATTTTTATTTCCTTTTTTGTAAATGACAGACCTGAAACACCAGAAAGTTAAACAAGAGCTTACAATCATTAAACGTCAGAGCTGGGATTTGAACTCAAGTAAACTAACCTACTATTAACCAATATGTTAAAATTCTTGTGAGGCAGAAGTCCCAAATTCTTTCAAGAAGATGATAAAGGGGTTCAAGGGCTAAACGCCCAAGTAAAGGGCAAAATGATTTGCAGCAAGTTGAATTTATCTGTCTCCTGATAATGTTCTCCCAACCCTGAGAGGCTGAACTTCAAAGGAAATTGCAAAATGTTGTTCAGGAGGTAGAACTGTTTTTCCCCCCTTTCTCCTTAAATAAACTTTGTTCAGAGTGTCCATTTGGGACTTAGTTTGGTGCTTTCTTACGCCCTAGTTTCTGTATTGTCTAGTCAGGCAACCTAAAACCAGAGTTCTTCTAAGGTTCTGTCATATCTCTGGTAATCTTTTTAGTCACATTAGGAATCAAAACTCCTTCAACTGCAAAGGGTTCCTGGCCAACTACCAAAATGTCATGTGTTACACTTTATATCTAGGTTAGTCAGCAAGAGCTGGTCTCGGAGAAATTGCTTCCTCCAGAGCAGAGGTGATGTGTGAGACTTAAGGCAGACAATTAGCCCTTTGAAACTCTGCTGAGTAAGTAACTCAGCGTTTCTCAGTCTCATCATACAAACCAGGGATGACAAACCTGGAAGCTGACGTACAGGAAGTATCTAGCACTTAGAAGACAATAAATGCTTGGTAGTGTTATTGCTTTAGTCACGGATCCATGAACAACAAAATAACACATCGATTCTTAAGAACGTATGTTCACATTCTAGAAAAGATGCATCGCGGATTAACGACCACAGAGCATGGGAGTAAATCCATATAAGGTTAGCTTTTAATATAAATGTGTAGATCTAGTGTGCTGGTATCAGGGGAGATCCCAACAGGAGCGACTTATGAGTTCTTAGATGTGGCACGCCCACTTCTTAAATACAGATTATTAAACAGTACTAGAAACTTCTCTATGTTTGGTGCTTAATTATGCAAACTATATAAAAGAAAAAATATTCCTGGGATTTGTGTGTGTGGACCTGCAACCCGAGATTGGTGTTATAGTTTGAAAGCGAGGCCAGCCTACGAAGACGCACCCTCCGAGTCCCGCCAGCAGCTGGGTCTCAGACCCAGGATAAGCGGAATCACACCGTCCCAGGACAGACATGGTGGTGGCTTTTCTCCGATCAGTGTTCTCAAGCGACGAAAAGTTCCAAGACTAAACGGTGCTAGGGACCTCAGTCGTCTCCGTCCCGCCCCTTCCTAGCTGAGCCTGCGGGATACGTCAGTGCGTCCCGCCCCTCTCGGGTCGTTGTCTCAAAGATCAGCCTGCATGTCCCATGAGCCTCTTCGGCTGTCACTCTTCAGAAGGGAAGTGGCGTCTGCGCTAAGTCGGCAGTTAAAATACCAATCGTCCGCCGTGGGCAGCGGCTGTTGCGTCCCTGTGGGAGGCGGTACTTCCGCTCCCTTTGGTTCCGTCATCAGGAGGCGGAAGTGCAGCGGGGGCGGGAAGGTTGTAGAGCTACACGCTGGGCTCGGTGTGCCTCTCAGTGGTCGCGCCCCCTCGGAGAGCGCGATCCGACGGGGAGGCCGTGCCTGGCGCACTCGCGTCCTAGGTAAGTGGGGCCGCTTGGCTGCGCCGGGAGATGAAGGTGTGTGGCTGCGGTGCCGACCTGCTGCCGTTGTCGTTGTTGCCACAGGGCAGTGGCCTCTGCCCTTTCCTCGCCTCCCAAAGCTTCTCGTCCCTCCTCTCTTTCGTGTCGGCCGCAGCCTCCGCCCAGCCCGCGCTCCACGCCCGCCTGCAGGGACCCTTCAGAGGTGCTGGGCCAGCCCTGTCACATCCCTGGTTGACGTCCGCCTTCACCAGATGCGCCCAGGTAACCGGGCTTCCCTGGCCCGGTGCTTCAGCCACAGGAGACAGCTAGCCATGTTTTGTTCAATGCCGACTTCTGTTTGCTAGCCCTGGTATTTTCCCGGGCTCCCCCCAAGGCAGCTGGCACCGCGCCAACAGAGCAGCCCTCTCACCCTCCAGAGCAGCGGCCACGCCTTTTAAAGAGCGCGTCTGTTAAACTTTTTTGAGACTATTATTTTCCCACCGATTCTATATAGGTTCCTAGAGGAAAGGAATAAGATGTTGCTTATTTGGGGTCGCCTTTTTTTAAAAAAAAGTTTTCAGTACGCGATTGTTGCTGAGTATGGTTTTTAAGTGAAACAAGAGGCACCGTACATGAGTGATTTTTCTTCCTAACACTGATCGTATTGATATTATCGATTAATACATTTGGTAGTATTTGGTGAACAACCTGAAGATATATTAAAGACAGTATGCTAAATGTTGGCATCAAAATCTGCAAGAATGAAGATTTGACCTTCACGCTCTAAATATTTGAACTTGCAGAGTTTGTGATTTAAGTCTGTGTGCCTTTCAGATGTATGTTTCTGAAGAGATGAAAATGCCCACATTTCATTGTAGAAAAGCTAGCTGTTCTTGACAACTTTTAATTTATTATTAAAGTACGGTGCATTTTGTATACACGTATACATATTTTACAGGTGACTGTAAAGTGCTGACCAATTGCCACTGAACTGAACTAGTTGAAACAGGAAATACGATGGCAGCAAACCCTTCAGGACAAGGTAATGCATGATGGAATTTATTTGATTACTAGGAAATGTATTTTAATAGAGAATTTGGCATAGGGCAGTTATTGTAGCCATAATTAAAAAATAAATAGCAAAGTAAAACCCCATATTTGAAGGAAATCCAACATTGTATCAGACATATAACATCTTTAATAGCTATGAATCCTATATTGTAATCTGTGTGAAGATTATTAACATAGTCGCCTGACCAGGTGGTGGCACAGTGGATAGAGCATTGGACTGGGACACAGAGGACCCAGGTTTGAAACCCCGAGGTTGCCAGCTTGAGCATGGGCTCACCAGCTTGAGTGCGGGGTAGTTGGCTTGAGTGTGGGATCATAGATATGACCCCATGGTCGCCGGCTTGAGCAAGGGATCACTTGCTCTGCTGTAGCCTCCCCCCATCAAGGCACATATGAGAAAGTAGGCAATGAATAACTAAGGTGCCACAATGAAGAACTGGTGCTTCTCATCTCTCTCCCTTCCTGTCTGTCCCTATCTGTACCTCTCTTGTCTGTCACACACACACACAAAAGATTATTCACCTAGTAAACCTTAGCTCCTCTAATGTTTCCTCTTGCTCTTATACTTGAAATTACAACCACTTGTAAAGAAGTTATATTGCCACCAAGCTATATCCATACCTTTATCTTCATTTGTTCCAAAAATTTTCACACACATTTCACTGGTGTTGAGGTAGCTTTGTAACACAAATCAAGTTAGACACACATTCTAAAGAAAATTTTTTTTATTGATTTTAATTTATTTTGTTTACGTAGATTCTAGTGTCCCCCCGAATGCATCCCTTTTGCCCTGTGTTCCCCTCAACATACCCCTTGCCTAAATAAATTTTTATTTAAAAGTTTCAAACAGTAAAATTTAATCCCTAGAAAGTATTAAATCCCACTTTATAAGTAGTTTCCAGCTTCAAAACTTGAAGCAAACTTCTATTTCTTTTGCATATCAAGTCTAACCTCTTTGACCTACCATATTTTGTTATTACTCACTTCTATTCTGATCAGGTTCAATTAAAAAAATCTTAGTTTTATCTTATCTTAAACTTCATATAAATGGAATCATAAAGTGTGGATTTATTTGTGTCTTTCACTCATTGCATTGTCTGTGACATTTACCATGTTGTGCCATGTATCAATAGTTCATCCCCCCCTTTTTTTGGTCAGAGGAGGGGAGATAGTGAAGCTGACTCCCGCATGCGCCCTGATTGGGATCCCTCTGGCAACCCCATCTGGGGCTGATGCTCCAGTACCAAGCTAGCGCCTGAGCCTGAGCCACCTGGATCAACTGAGCTATCTATCCTCAGCACTGAGGGCCACGCTCCAATCAGTCGGGCCACTGGCTGTGGGAGGACAAGAGGAAGAGGAGAGGGAGAGGGAGGGGAAGAGAAACAGATAATTGCTTCTCCTGTGTGCCCTGACCGGGATCAAACCTGGGAGGTCCATACGCTGTATCCTCTGAGTCACCAGCCGGGGGCCTAGTTCATTCATCCCTTTTCATTGCAGTTTCAGTGCTTGGATTTACCACAGGTCATGTTATTTGTTCTCCTGTTTGGAGGCCTCGGCATTGTCGCAGTTTTGGCCATTGTGAATAAAGTTGCTTTGAATATTTGCTGTAAGCCTTTTTGTAAATATTTGGATAACTATCTAGGAATGGAGCAGTTCAGTATATAATAAAATTTATGAAAAACTGGCAAAACTTTTCCCAAAGTTGTACCATTTCCATTCTTTCCAGCGATGTGTGAGAATTTTGGCTGCTCCAGCTCTAGTGCTGGCTGTCAGTCAGTTTCTTTTTTTTTTTTTTTTTTTTTTTTGAGGGTATAATATCTCATTGTATTTAATTTGCATTTCCCTGATAACAAATGTTGAACACTTTTTTTGTACTTATTTACCATTGTAAATCTTCCATTACAAAGTGTTTGTTCGTGTCTTTTGCTTAGTTTTAAACAACGGTGTTACTTCTTTTTATTTTGAAGTTTTTCTAGAGAAAGCCCGTCATGACTAATTGCATCATCTGGATCAATTTGGAGTTGGTTTCTGTTGAGAGCACCTTTCTTTAGTACGGGTCACATTTTCCTTTTTCTTCCTATACTTAGCGACTTGTGATTGGATACTGGATATTCTAATACATTGTCAATACTCTAGATTCTTATGTATTCCCCTGAACTGTGATTTTTGTTCTAGCAGACAGCTTAGCTCAACTCATACTCTGGACTCTCTTCTGCTTGTGTTGGGTAGCAGCTGAAATCTCTGCTCATTCTTTTCAGCTTTATTGCTGGGCTCCCTGGGGTCTCCGCATATATGTATAGTTTAGCAGGAAGCAAAAACTTTGGGTGGATTTTATAGGCGTGTTTTGGACTTGACTCCTCTGCCTTCCCTTTTAGGTCTCTCCCCTAATATTTGGCTACACTGCCAGTCCCGAATTCTGTCCTCTGATACATCAAGCCAATAAGGTGTGGCTGTCCAAGCTGTTTGTGGATTGAGGAATGCTTCAGGCAAAAGGCCACAAGTTCCTAAATCTCACCAGTTGCAGTTTCTGCCTGGTTTTGGTCAGTCTCTAATGCCTTCAAACAATGAACATTTAATATTTATCATTCTCTTTGCAGCAGGGTTAGTCTAACCAAACTACTCTGCCATTACTGGAAGTTGGAGCCTGCTGAATCTATTTTAGTACAGTTGTTGGATTTAGGACTAACTAAAGGTTACATGAGTTTTATAGAAGTGTAGTAAGAAGCTAGCTGCGGTGACAGCTTTAGCAGCTGTAACCAGCTAATACTGTTCTGTTCTCTCAAATCAACTTTCCCCTGTGCTCTCTCTTCTCTTCCAACTTATATGGTCTCAGATTAACAATTATTGATATTAAACAAAAATAAAAACTAAGAGGAGTCTGTTTTGAAAGGAAAATGTGACACTGAAAATCACACAAAGCAGTCCAAATGAAAATTAAATTTAAAATTATCTCTTTGTTCTGGTAACATAGGTAAATGAAACTTACAACTTGGTGGTTACTCTTTTTCTTAGAAGTTGCAATAAAATGCAATCGTTTTTAGTGTTGCCTTTGATCCATAGTCAAATCCACTACGAAAGAGTCAAAGCCACTTGGACTCTGGTCCTCTTTTGCCGGGATTCTGTTGGTGTCATGGAGTTGCTGCTATCGGCCACCAGCAGAGGGAGTCCGTATGCTGTTCTGTAGACAGACTGTCAATGAAAATTTTATATTCTCATTTATTTAGACCTACTGCATTTTATTCTCTAAATTGAATTATTTCTGTAATGTTTATGTGTGTAGGGGCTACTTATTATGGAAATTGAATGTCAAGTGCCATATTTATCTTACATTGATAACTGAAAGAACAGTGACTTTAAGAAAAATCTTGCTTCATGCATTGTGATATATTCATGTGTCTGATGTAGGGGACAGAGTCATGTTGTGTTCACTAAGCCCTCTTTCAGATCTAACCTTCTGTCATACCGTAGTGGTAATCAGGGCTGATGAATTTCATAAGCTCTTGCCAGACAGTTCCTGAAGCCTCATGTTCTTAGCATCCATCACAGTGTGGAACATTATTATTTGATTGAGGAAGCATTTTAAGAATTTTAATATTTAAAGCCAGATTGTCAAACTGAAATTTGTCCAAGGTACCATTCCTATGTAAAGAGTCTTTCATTATTGGTAATATAAAGGTTCTGTGATTATGTGGTGCTAGTTGGATTGGGCTAACCTGATTTCAGCTACACAGAGAAACCTGGTAAAATACTCAGTAAGGAACATGAATTCTTATCTTTGACTATGTTATGATTATCTCAGAATGCTTGTAGAAATAATGATAAACCCTGCAGATGAAGGGTGGGAACTATTGATCTGGGCCACTCTGGATGCTCTTAGCTGGGCCTTCAGGGCGCTGTGTAGGAAGCAGGTGGCGTAGCTCCTGGGAGGTTGTCTTGCTTGACTTCAGACCCAAGTAGAAGTCTTACCTACACATCTGTGGGCCAGAAGGAAAGCAAACTCACCCTTCAGGCTTGTACTGAGGTATGCTACCTCTGAACCAAGAGAGTGTCCCAGTGATGCCTAGCTTGCTATTCTGCAGCTTTTTAGCTTAGCTGTAGTTGCGTGTCTACCGTTCCTCCTGTACCTAACCAAAAAGGACCTGGCTGTGCTGTATAAACACACATACTTACTAGGTTTTACCTTTTGTACAATGCTCTTTTTTATGTACTTTAACTTCCCTTTCTGTATCTGACTGTGAAATCATGGCTTATCATAGATTTGATTTGTTCTATTTAGTAGCTATTATTACTCTTCTCTTTAATGTTCCAATTGTGACAGCCTGGCTAATCTCAAACTGGCTTTTGTGTTCTTTGAGTGCTATCATAGGTCTTTAAAAAAATCTTGCTTTCTAATAAGATATTCCAGGCCCATTTTGATTACTTTTCTTCCCTAAGGCATCCGAACTAGTACTCTCCAAGAACCCTGGTTCCTTTTCCTGTAAGCTAGTATGAAATATTTTCTTGTGGCCCTGGCTGGTTGGCTCAGTGGTAGTGCGTCGGCCCAGTGTTTTGGGAGAAGCAACCATCTGCTTCTCTACCCTTCTCCTTTCTTTCTCTCTCTCTTTCTCTCTCTCTTCACCTCCCGTAGTCATGGCTCCATTGGTCCCAGTGCATCGGCCCCAGGTGCTGAGTATGGCTCTGTGGAGCCTCTCTCTACCCTAGGTGCTAAAAATAGCTTGGTTGCAAGCATGGCTTTAGATGGACAGAGCATCAGTCCCAGATGGAGGTTGCCAGGTGGGTCCCGGTCAGGGTGCACATGGGAGTCTGTCTCTCTATCTCCCTTCTTCTTGCTTGGAAAAGAAGAAAAGAAAAAGAAATATTTTCTTGTGAACAAATTACTGGAATCTTGAGGGAATTTATATTTCTTTAAATAGCACTTCAGTTTTTTTCCAATGTGGTGACTTACTTTGCTCATCATATAATTTAGACACTATCAGATTTTAAAATTTGCTTTTCAAGAATTTTCTATTTTATATATATAGTATCTCTAAGTCTCTGAAAAGATGTAACTACTAATTCTCTTCTAAAAATACATTAGGCTCTTCTGAAAAAAGGAAAAGTCTTATAATTGGAAATGTAGCTAGTGGTGTAATTTGCCTTAAATATTTATATAACTTCATATATACAAATGGGAGAGTACCAATTTCCCTTGGAAAGCATTATTCACTATACAAAGAACTCCCTTTTGGGTTTCTTTAAATAACACATTCTAGTATTTATGTATCCTTTCATTATTATCTTACCTTAATTTGTATTACATTACTTTTTGGGAGGTGTATAAAGTTAGTAATACCTATATTCTGAATTTCCCATCTAATACATTATCAGATAACTTTTTCTGATTTGTTTATTTGAATAACAGGCCGCCCATGAGGTAATAAATAGATTGACAATCATGTAGACTTCCTTAGTGAACTAAGAACATTATTGACAGTCAAAGAAACTATTAATCTTAAAATTATATATTAATTGAGAGTTTATAGTTACTAATTTTCACACTTAATTTCCACAGTATCAGGGTGTTCATTATAGCTATCTGTGCTCTGGCTGTCAGACATGCATGAATTTTTTTAAGGAGGCTGTCTATTCCTTCTTCACCAAGCCAAAAAGGCACATGTGATTTAGGGGGAAAACAAGTTGGTGAATTATATGCAGTTTTTGTTTCTTTAGGTAGAAAATGGTCATAAGCAATTTAATAACTTTAACTTAACATGTAAAAGTTCTCGTATAGTGTTTATTATATTTGCATAATGTTCCTAATTGTATAAAGATGAGTTGATATTTATGGTTTGTGATGGTCATCCTTATTAGAAGTCTAAAAAGAAATTATTTAATCACTGAAAATATATTTTTATTGCCTTTATTTGTATAGCACCTAGTTTTTAAACCCCTTTGACAGATTGCCTTGGTAAAATGAAGGGACTTGTTTATCAGTTGCTTTGGTACTAGTTGAAGTAAAGGTCTAAAGCTATGGTTTGTAAACCACAGTAGTATCCCCCTTATCCGTGGGGGATATGTCCCAAGACCCCCTGCATGCCTCAATAGGACTGAACCCTATGAATAGTATACTTTCCCTCTACCTAATACCTATGATAAAGTTTAATTTATAAAGTAGGCACTGTAAGAAATTAACAACAATAGTTAGATTGTTAATAAAAATACACTATAATGAAAGTCATGTAAATGTGATCTCTCTTTCTCCAAGTATCTTAATGTACTTACTGTCCCCCGGATACGCTGCACAAAGGAATGATTCACGCCCCGGGCGGGACTCAGTGGGATGGCACAAGACTTCGCTGAAATGCTGCAGACCTCAGTGCATATATCTTCTGTGCCCTCTCTCAGTGTGTGCATATTGGCATTTAATTCGGATTTTTAAAACGTAGTTAGATACTGCTTCTGGGCCGAGACTTAGCAAGCTCATCTGTAGATCTTCTGTGAGATCTGTGAGATCGGGGCTCAGAGCCCAGTCTGGGATTAAGTACCGACAAAGAGCCGCGCCCTTATGGTCTGTTTCTTTCTCAGAATTGCTTTCTAGTCAGTGCAGTTCTTTTACTTGTTCCTTGAAGATTGTGTGTCATTTCGGAATGAAAGCAGTTGAGGAAAAGAAATATTGTTTTGATCTAAGTATATCTAATGCTTTTTCCCTCCATGAAACAGGCTTTCACAAAGAGGCCCAGAGCTGAGAACTAAGAAAACCTCCACTCCCAGAGACTGACTGAGCAGAAGAGAGATTGGTCTGTGCAGCATTTGGGACCTTGGAGAGTTTGTTAAAAAACAAATGCTGTTACCCATATTTTGGTGATTAAAATTCTTTAGAACTAAGTCTTAACATTACTCAGTCAGCCTTATACTGTGCATATATCCATGTTATGCTGTTAAAGTTGCTGGGAAATAAGCAGTAGGAACTAGTAACCATCTAAAGAAACTACTTAGTGAGTTATCATGTTATTGCCATTATTATTTTTAGCGAGAGAGAAAGACAGACAGGAAGGCAGAGAGATGGGAAGCATCAGCTAGTAGTTGCGTCCCTCTTAGTTGTTCATTGATTACATCTCATACATGCTTTGACATGGGGCTCTAGCCGAGCCAGTGACCCCCTTGCTCAAGCCAGTGACCTTGGACTTCAAGCCCGCAATCTTTGGGCTCAAGCCAGCGATCATGGGGTTATGTCAATGATCCCATACTCAAGCCAGTGACCCCACACTCAAGCTTGTGGGCCCACGCTCAAGCTGATGAGCCTACATTCAAGCCGGTGACCTTAGGGTTTTGAACCTGGGACCTCAACGTCCCAGGGTGACGCTCTCTCCACTGGACCACCGCCTGTCAGGCTCATTATCATGTTAGAGAAGAGAATTTTGTTATGTGGGTTCTAGATGGCCAGGTTTATAAAATAGCTCTAAATGTCTTTTTTCTCTCCTTCTCTTTCCCAACACTCCTGTCTTTATTAGGTTTTCAAAATAAAAATAGAGTTGCAATCTTGGCAGAATTGGACAAAGAAAAAAGAAAATTACTAATGCAGAACCAATCTTCAACAAATCATCCTGGAGCTAGGTACTGAAGAATAATGAGGTTTTTATGTTCAGTGATATAAAAAAATATCTTGGGCAAAATAATTCAAGTTAGTTGGCAATGGTTTCTTTAATACTGGAATTTACGCTATGTTCTGTTTCCTAGTTAGACTTGAAAAAAAAATTAGACTATTTAATTGATTAAATTTTAAATATTTGCATTCTGATTAGAATATTTTATTTTCCTTATAGCCTACTTTTAAGAAAAGGGTTTTGTATGAGTTTTGTTTGTTGCTGGAATTATTCAGTGTCCCACTTTGTAAGCATTTGTTACGGCATCCAGCCACCTCCCTAACTCTCCCGTCCTTTCCGCCAGGCCCGTAAAGGCGCCGTCTGTACTCACATCTTCTTTTTCACTTACTTACAACCCATTACAGTCTGACTAGCAGGTGAGCAGGTGTCCCCTCCCCCTACATAGAATAGGTTTGAGCCTAGTTCACTTGCAACCTCCTTGTGGCTAAAGCTAGGAGCAAGAGTCCTTTTCTTGTTAGAGACCTTAGCATTGTTTGACACCACTGGGCACACTCTCCTTAAAGCACCCTTTCCTTGACTTCTGGTCACTCACTGTTGTTATACCCGTGCTTTCTCTGGCAAACATTTCTCCATTGCTTGTCTCTTGAATATCGATGTTCCTCTGAGTTCTGCTCCAGACTCAGTTTCCCAGTCTACAGCTTTTCACTGGACAGTTGCATCCACTTTCACAGCCCATGACTAATGTGTGGATAATGCTCACGCTTTTGCGTCTTGAGCCCAGCCCACTCTCCCCAGCACTGTCGCCTGGACAGCTCCACTTTGATGCCCTACTGGCATTTCAAACCTAGTATTCTGCACACTGAACTCATCTGCCCTCCCCTCTCTTTAACTAACTACATAATAGTCTTTGGTTTCTCATCTCAGTGAGTGGTACAGATCTACATGCTAGTTATCAGAGTCAGAAATGTGAACTTCGTTTATCGTTCCCGCCCACTTCTCCAAGCATTCACCACTCTCCTGTTTACATCTGGAAATGTGTCTCACTTCTGTCCATCCTCCTCACTGCCCTGCTCCTGGCACTGCCATTCTTTCCTCAGCTACTGTAACTGCTTCCTCACTGAATTTCCTGAGTCTCTCGAATACACTTGTCAGTTCAGATGTTTTAATCTGGAAGTTACGGTAAACCAAAAAAATTGCCATAAACATCAGGGTAGGCGCCAAGCAGGAATGTGAAGATCAGGTGGTTCAGAACTAGACGGTGGCCCCGTGGCATCGGCAGTGACCCCACTTCCTTCCATCTCTCCTTCCTGCCCTTCTCCTGGGTTAGCAGCTCCCTACTGCTCACCATCTGACTGCCCTGTCCCCAGCCTCACTGCCACGCTGACCCACCTGTAGAGGCAAAAGCCAGGAGGTTCCTGTCCTGTGTCCCTTCTATAAGAGTGAGGAAAATATTCTCAGAAGCCTTCCAACAGACTTCTCATCACATCTAGTTTACAGCATCCTGAGCTTTCTCTTGCCTAAGCCAGAAGTCAGCAAGGGGAAATTGTCTCCCAGCAAAGCTCACCCCTGGGGACGAGCCAGGCCTGCCCTGGAGCAGGGACTGTTGATGATTGAACTAGGTTTGGGCCCATTAGCAAGGAAGAAGAGAGATGAACACGGTCTGCCATCACAGTGGTCGGTCTACACATAAGTGGTGCTCCTGAT
Source organism: Rhynchonycteris naso (assembly GCA_037038555.1). Classification (NCBI taxonomy): domain Eukaryota; kingdom Metazoa; phylum Chordata; class Mammalia; order Chiroptera; family Emballonuridae; genus Rhynchonycteris; species Rhynchonycteris naso. The sequence goes on from CM072996.1 coordinate 20,936,052, forward strand.
CACGTTACTGCTTTGCTTACCGCTCAGATAAGGGCCACAGTTCTGAATTTATTTCACCAGCTCTTCATGGCCTGGCACCTGTCTTCTTTCCCAGCCTTATTTTTGCCAACCCAACTCATCTCTCCCCATCCCTGACCTTCAGTCCTGCTGAACTCTTGAGTTCTTCAAACATGTCAAGCTCTTCTGCCCTGGGCCCTTTGCATGCTCTACCTTCTGCTTGGAACAGTAAACCCTTCAGTTCTCATCATAAATGTAACTTGATGTTAGCGTGAAGTACTTCAAATCTGTTTGAAAGTCGGGGACATAAATCATCAATAAAAGTGAGATAATTTGAAACCCAGTAAATGTGCATTAACATAGACAGTGGGAGAAGAAAAAATGTATTCTGAAAGGTCTTTATTATATATATTTTATATATATATATAATATAATGAAAAATGTGAGTCAGAAGTAAGGAGGCCTATCCCTTCAACAGCCAAGTAACGCAGATTCTTGTTCCAGCATTGCGCTCTCCAGACCCTCCCTCAATAAGGACTTCCGGGACCACGCGGAGCAGCAGCACATTGCCGCCCAGCAGAAGGCCGCTCTGCAGGTGAGCGAAGGGTAACTGACATCCCTGTCCCATTGGAGATTCCTGGGTCTTGGGAGCCAGCACAATCCCTATTTTATATTTCAGGGGAGCAGTATCAGTAAAAATGTTCCGCACATAATTGCAGTGGTTTGCTGATGTTCAGTCATGCCCAGAGGATTTGAAAGACCAATACAGCAGTAATGAAAATATCTTCTATGGTGTTGACGCAGTCATGATTGATCTGTGCCGCACCTGGCAAGGGACTGCTTGGGTACAGAAGAGTTTATTTAGGATAGCTGGATGGACAGAAGGATCTTAAAAGCTGCACTGGCTAGTTTAACAGTACATCTATATTTTTTCCAGTTTTTCATGCCATTATATCAGTTGATGGTCTTACCAACCGATTGTGTGGATTTTGTTGTTGTGTGGATTCTTTTTTTAATGGTCTGCCTGACTCTTATGCAGGAAATAATTAAAGACTACCTCTCACCGTAGGAATGTAATAATTCATCAGTTTAAAAAGTATCTTCATATTAAGAAAGTGTCAGCATTGCCCTGATCTTAGGTCATTTAAGTTTCCCAGAGACATCGTTATCTGTGCTTTTAAACCTTAGAATCTCAGAATTGGAAAGGACTATTAAAGATCATCTAATTTTAACCTAAAAACAATCCATCTTTCTTTAGTAACAAAAGAGGTCACTGGTGGTTTTCTGTTACTTACTTCCAACATTCAGCTGCTTTCCCCTCCCCCTTCCAACTGCTGCCCTTCTTTCTGAGGCTCCTGCTTTGTTGATTAAATGCAGAGTACTTTGGGGCCCTTGTTGCTAGGTTTCCCCCCAACTTCAAGGAACAAAGTATGTAATTTGTGTTTTGACTCATTTGCTGACTGAGAAGAATCATGGGGAGAAAGTGTGGCTGACTGATGAGTAGTACCTGGTGCAGCTGGTTAATATGGATTCTTTATTATTGTCCGTCACCTGTGTATTTAAACAAAATTAGCACAAGAACTGATTTTTAAAATAAATTTGGTCTCGCCTGACCTGTGGTGGCGCAGTGGATAAAGCGTCGACCTGGAACACTGAGGTCGCCGGTTCAAAACCCTGCACTTGTCAAGGCACGTATGGGAGTTGATGCTTCCTGCTCCTCCCCCGTTTCTCTCTCTCTCTCTCTCTCTCTCTCTCTCTCTCTCTTTCTCCTCCCCCTCTCTTTCTCTCTCTCCTCTGTAAAAAATGAATGAATAAGTAAATAAATAATAAAACAAATTTGGTGTCAAGCACTTAGAAAGGTAAGTAGTTTTAATGCCATGGTTGAAGAATTATGCCTCTTAGTAGCTTAATTGCCTTTTTTTAAACTTTCCAGCACGCACATGCACATTCCTCTGGATACTTCATAACGCAAGACTCTGCCTTCGGGAATCTTATTCTTCCTGTTTTACCGCGCCTGGACCCAGAATGAAGAAGCTCTTTGTTATGAAATTGACTTTGTGATATCAAATGCCAAAGCTGTTATCATTCAGTGCTATACAAGCTGTGGCTTTCAGAATTTTGGTGAACTGTTATAAGTTTTGCTTCTTTATAAGCAAGGTATGTGTCAGTAAAAGCAGAAAAGGGTACCAGGAAGATGCGAGCTTTGGAAGCTGTGCTGTCTGAGGACGGACTGTGCTCCCTGCGACTGGAACGTACTTGTATTGCAGTTTGATTTTAAGGTGAAGTCAAACTCTGAATCTGATGGCTATAGAAACTCACTCCCCCAGCCCCCAACCAGTTAGACTGAGTATGAGTACATCATATCCACAATGGACTTTTAAGAACCATTTATAGTACAGTACTTAACTTTAAAGAAATAAGGGTGCTTTTTAAAAAAATGTGAACCAAAAGGCTTAAATAAGTTCCACTTGTATTTGCTGTTTATAGAATTGAGTTTATAGTCATATATAACACCCGGAAGTGCTGTAGCTCATAACTAGTTTCCTTATTCTGTTTTAAGAGAAAACCCAAGACTAAGTTACCAACCAGTCTGAAACATTATTTATAAAGCTACACCACTATCAATTAGGTGACTGAATGCTATTTAAACAATTATAAGAAATGTGGTGGTTTAAAATTTTATACACGCTCTTAAACTTAGTGTTATTACTTAATGGTGTGCCTGCATAGTTTTATCGTTCGCTTTTTTCCTAATTAAAAACATGCAAGTTGAGCCCCTTTTTAATTACTTTAAGGGAGAAAGAGGTTAAGCAGCTTGTCAACAAGAGAAACAAGTTTCTCAACATCTCTAACAGACTCTGGAGTGCTCATTTAAATATGCGTTCTCCTCTACCATACCTTAGTCCAACAGAGTTAGAATCTTAATTCAAATAAAGAATTTCTTAATTCGAAACCCATGAAAACCATGGGTTTTAGAGAACTCAGTTTTCATGATAATATGTTTATAAATTCCAAGATTTGTAGGACCCTGAAACTTAGAGGTCATTTAGCAGAAAATCTATATTATTTTACATTTAATAGGATTCAAATTATATTTTATGCTATCATAGATAGAATATTTTATATAACTGCTTATAACTGACTTCATCTTGGCCTTGATTCCCCATCCTCTCTAGTGGTGGGGTAAAATTTAAACTTAAAATTCCAGTTTGGGTCAATATTTAATCAAAGCTCATCTCCCTTTTCAAAAAGCTGCTTCTCTCTCCTTCCCTAGATTTGCACCACCTGCATGGCTCTATCCCACCCAGACTAATTAAAGCAGAAGTGGACAATTCTGGACTGGCCTGCACCAGTCAGATTATGTCTCGAGAATTTGAACTGATTTTCTTCATTTGGGTGAGGTAGCACTATCCATCCCCTTGTAATGATCACCGTTACAGCAAAGGTGCCCTTACTCCTGCTGCGGAGGAGCCCCCAGGCCTCTGGTTCCTGTCCTGCCTCAGGCTCTCTGTGCTCCTTGGGCCTCCTGATGGTGGCTCTCATTTTCTTGAATTAATTTGACTAAGTTTCTGTTCTTTGTGATACACGACCGAAATCCATGGTTCTAAATCTCTCTACTTGATGCTAGGGAGATAGAAAATTTGGATTGTAGCTTTTATACTCTCAAAGCGTCTACCTAATGTGTGACTTTTATAACTTAGGTTAAAGAGATCTTTTTTCCAGTGGTATATTTTCTAGTGTCTTAGCTTTGTAAAGAGATGTGGCCTAAATCCTATAATCCTGGATAGGTAAATACTCCCTCCCACCCCTCCTTTAAGTCACTTTCAAACTCAATTCCATATGTATTGATTAATATCTACTATGTAAAACATGGCTTTGGGGAAATGGTCAGGGATGCCTGCTCTTAGGAGGTGACAGTGGAGAGGAACCCACTGGCGCAGCAGTAGTGGTGAAGGAAGCCAGATGCAGTGGGTGGCATGTAGAGGTGTCCTGGGGCACGCAGCAGCCTGGACAGGCCTGGAGAACGGGATGATCCTACCTGGCAAGGGAGGGAAGAGTCGCTGCAGGGAGGGGTTGAAGTTGCATAATCAAAGAGAAGTAGGAGCTGGGACACTTGCGAGGACTACAGAGGATGTTGGGAAGGGCAGCAGAGGACTCTTGTCAGAAGCCCTGAGATGAAGTTTCATTATTGCCTCCCTCGGATGATGGGTGGACTTGCCTAACTTGCTTAACCTCTTTTTACATGTCACCCCATCCCATCTGCAATACAGGAACAGAATGTACTCTGTCCACTTCATCAGAGTGACACAGTGTGTAGTGATAGGGGGTTTTGTCCTCCCATGAATGTTCTGGTTTTGTGTTTGTTTGTGTTTTACTTACTTCGTTTACTGTATGTCCCACCAGAATGTAAGACTTCTGAAGGCAAGGAGTTTTGTGTCCCTCCTTCCTCTCTGTTTACTACTGTACTCTGCTTAGAACAGTGTTTGGCGTATAGTAGATGGTGAATACCTACGTGTTGAAGGAAGGAATGACTGAGTAGATATGACCTGGGTGGTAATGTAAAGGATCCTTTTTTTTACTGTGAGTCATGGTAATAAAGTTTTGAAAGCCACTGCTAATTAATACAGATGATAATGCTTTGTGTAATTCTGGAATAAAAGCTGAAATGACACAATTTCAAAGGCAGATGTTTTTTCCTGAACCAATCTGTAAGCTGTCTCATTAAATTGTCTCAGTTCTTTGCTTCACTTGGGCAATAGAAACTCAGCCTTTATAGAAGTTTAGGGCCCACTGAGACAAGGGTTTTAGCAAATACATTTACATAGAACAAAAGATCAGTAGAGAACATCAGTCCATTAGTGCCGTTCACCCCGCACTTCTGAATCCCATCAGCTAGCACAAACCTCGTTCCAGCAGCTGTAAGCTCAGCTAGTATTTACTGAGTGCTTTTCTTACTCCCTTCTGTGTGCATCAGTGTCCAGTAGCTAAGGAGTGGACAAGGATGGAGGAGGAGACCTGCACTGTCCTCAAAAACTTGACAATCGAGAGTAGGTGAGACAAGCATACAATGAATATGGGGTGCAACTTCGGAGAGAATGAGTATGAGTCTGGAAGGACCAGCAAAGACCACATCAGAGAACAAGTATTTGAACTTGGCCTTCAAGATGAGAGGATGTTAGCCGGGAAAGACAGAGCAACATTCAAAGCAAAGGAAAAGCCTATACAAAAGGCAGGGAGGAGAGCAGGTGTAGGGGCCACTGCTTAGCGACAAGTCCAATTTGGCTGGACTTGTAGGGATAGATTTATATGGGACAGGCGTCAGAAACGACGCCAAAGGTCGGTTGGACTCTTATTCTGGAGAGTCTCGAATTCCAGGGTGAGGCAGATAAGTAGCCAGGCGCTCAGCCGGGAGCTATTGAACATTTTTGAGCATAGGCAGGTAGAGAGATGAACCAGTTAGGCCCTCACCAGCTCTCAGCAAAGGGGGACTTACGGAGCAGCAGGATCATGTTCCTCTTTCCGTTGAGAATTCAGGCAGGCATGTACTGTTACACCCGCACCTCAACCCCAGCCCCGCCTTCCTCTGCTGTTTCTTTCATTTAGTTCTTGTACCCTTCCTCCAAATTTCTCTTTCCTCACCTTCCTTTCTGGTCTACCTTTCTTCTCTCTCCAGCTTCTACATCTCTACCTCCAAGAACTATTTTACTATTTTTTTTTTCCCGAAGTTAGAAACGGGGAGGCAGAGAGACAGATTCCCGCATGTACCTGACCGGGGTCCACCGGGCATTCCCACTAGGGGGCAATACTCTGCCCATCTGGGGCGTCGCTCTGTTGTATTCTAGGCCATGGAGCCATCCTCAGTGCTTGGGCCAACTTTGCTCCAATGGAGCCTTGCTTGGCTGCAGGAGGGGAAGAGAGAGAGAGAAAGGAGAGGGGGAAGGGTGGAGAAGCAGGTGGCCGCTTCTCCTGTGTGCTCTGGCCGGGAATCAAACCCGGGAGTTCCACATGCCGGGCTGATGATCCACCACTGAGCCAACCAGCCAGGGCCTCAAGAACCTTTTAAGAAGGAAAAGCAATGCATCCTCACAGTTTTTTTCGATCCTCACAACAGCTCAGTGAGAGCTGGATGTTCTTAATAATATACTCAGCATTTATTCCTCCTGTCCCCCGCTTCCTCCAGTACAGCCAGTGTGCTGGGGTCTGACTGCCCAGCAACAGGAGTGGGCCTTACACACTCTGGACCAATCAGGGGAATCAGTTCCCTTTTGCCACGGGCACCCGGCACATGGCATTTCAGAGACTGCAGGATCTGGTTCAGCGTTGTGCGTGTTAGCCAAATTCAACCCAAATGAGACTCCAGGGGAGGACTGCTGGGTTTATGGGAGAGATATGTTCTCAACCTTCTGAGAACGCTACCAAAGGGTGTCTTCCTCTAGATTTGTAAAAGGAGTTATATGTCTATACAGATGCTCCTGCACTTACAATGGAGTGATGTCCCAATAACCCATTTTAAGTTGAAATATCTAAGTAGAAAATGCATTTAATACAGCTCACCTACCAAATATAATGCCTTAGCCTAACTTACCTTAAACATGCTCAGACCACAATATCTAAAACACACCGGGAATGTATGCAGTGTCGAGTGTGGGTTCCTTGACCTTCGTTATTGTGTACTTGACTGGGAACCGATTCCCTGTGACCTCCATCCTGTGAGGAAGCCCAAGCTAACCACATGGAGAGGCCACATGGCGGAGCACTGAAATGCCAGACATATGAGTGAAGCTACTTTGGACCTTCCTTCTCAGCCCAGCCACCAGCTAAATGCAGCCAAGGGAGCAACCTCAACTGATGCCACACAGAGCGGAGCTTCCCAGTTGATCAGAATTCCCACAGAATTGTAAGAAATAATAAATTGTTGCTGTTTTAAGCCTCTTAAGTTTTGGGATAGTTTATTATGCAGCAAAAGATAACAGGAACACCCTTGATAAACTCCCATGTCCACTGTCAACATGACACCTCTGCTTAGAAGTCTAACAGGCGCCCAAACTAACATGTCCCAAATGGACTCTGATCTCTCACCTTTTCCGCAAGCTCTCCCTGGCACTCCCCATCCCAGTAAAAAGCTATTTGCATAGTGGTAAATGTAGCAGTCGTTCTAGTCTCCTTTCCCACACTCAAAAGTCTAGGAGCTCTAGCCACAGTATGCCCAGAATCCCATGAATTCTTGCCAATTCAGCCCCTATCATTTTGTTCCAAGCCGCCATCATTTACCTAGATCAGTGGTCAGCACACTCATTAGTCAACAGAGCCAAATATCAACAGTACAACGACTGAAATTTCTTTTGAGAGCCAATTTTTTTTTTAACTTACACTATATAGGTAGGTACATCGTTATTAATTTAATTAGGGTGCTCCTAAGCTGGCCTTTGCTAAAAACGTCCTCAATCTGATTGAGCTGCTTGTGGCTCGCGAGCCACGGTTTGCCCACCGCTGACACTACTGCAATAGCCTACCTGGTCTTCCTGTTCCCACATTTGTCCCCTGCACTTCACAGTGGAGAATATTCAGTATGGCACCCCGAGTGATACTTCAAAAATGTGATACGTGGGAAAAGATGTTCAGCATCAGTTAATCATTAGGGAAATATAAATAAAAAACCACAGTAAGACCGTTTCACACCCATTAGGATGGCTATTATTCAAAAAGAAAAAGAAAAGAAAACGAGTGTAGGCGAGGCTGTGGAGAACTTGGAACCCTTATGCACTGTTGGCGGGACTGTAAAATGGCACAACTACTGTGGAAAAGCAGTATGACGGTTCTTAAAATTTTTTTTTAAATAGAATTATCATTTGTTCCAATTATTCCACTTCTGGGCATATACCCAAAATAACTGAAAGCGGGGGCTTGAACAGATATTTGTACACCCGTATTTATAGCAGCATTATTTACAATAATCAAAAGCTGGAAACAACCCAAATGTTCATCAGTGGGTGAATGAATAAACAGAGTGTGTTATATACACACATGAAATATTACTCTACCTTAGAAAGAAATAAAATTATGATACTTGCTAAGTGAAATAAGCCAGACATAAAAAGACAAGTATTGTATGATTCTACTTCTATGAGGTGCCTAGAGCAGTCAAGTTCAGAGACAGAAAGAGCAGAGCGGTGGCTGCCAGGGGCTTGGAGGTGGGGGAATGAGGACGTACTGTCCAGGTACAGTTAATGGATTCAGAGTCACAGTGTGGGATGATAAGAAAGTTCTACAAATAGTCACAGTGGTCGTACAACAGTGTGAATAAGCCTAATGCCACTGAACCATAACATTTAAAATGGTTAAAATAATAAATTTTATGTTACATATATTTTGAATTTTTAAATATAAGTAAGATCATGCCCATTTTCTTCTTTAATGAGTTTCCATCTCACCAAGAGTAAAAGCCAAACTCTTTACAATGGATTGTAAATACAGAAAATTTTATCAAATGAGCCTATTTATTGGAACAAAAAGAATTTTGATGAAAATCCTTGAATCTAATACACTCTTTCTCTTTCCCCCTTAGTTATTAAGATCTTCTACTGAGATGCTATCGATCTATTGAAAACGACCAATGGCCAAAATGACAATTGAAATTTCAGCCAAAATACATGTACTTCCATTCCGTTGTGCAATTAGCAGGTTTGAGTGACAATGAGTATCACTGCTTGGTCCAGAGCGATATCCTTCTTCTGTGTGACTCTGGTCAGGCAACCCAGCCTGGTCCCTTAAACAGAAAATGATTTGACCTGAGATGTTCCACCCTTCCACTCTTCCAGAAGATAACAATGTTTCCTAGCCCTGTAATGTCAGGCAAAAGCCACTTTGCAGAGACAGGTCTCAGGATTCATCTGGCGCCTTGGGTGCTTCGCACTTGCTGTTCTCTCTGCCCAGCATGCACTTCGTCCCGTTACGCATGTAGCTTGCTTTCCCAACACCCTCCAGTCTTAAGTGGCGTCTTTTCATCAATGCCTTTGAACACCTTATTCAAAATTACATCTCTGTTCCCCTATAACCATGCTTAATTTTTCTCTGTGGCATTTAGCAACTTCTAACATAGAAGGTAAGTTACTTCCTTATTTTCTTTATTGCCTTCCTTCTTTCTCTGGCTATAAGGACCGTAGGTGCAGATACTGTACTATATGGTTGGGTTTTTCCCCACGGATATATATCCCTGGTGCTTAGGACAGTGCCTGGCACATCATAGCAAGTGGTAGGACATTTTGATGAATAGATGAAATAAATCTGACATCCAAAAGAAAAACTGGCATCTTGGTCCTCTGTGGACTCTGTCCCCAAGTGAAATGTACACATACACATACAAAAAAAATATGTAAGTTACGGGGTTCCTGGATGCCCTAAAGCCCAACCATGGGTGCCATGCTTGACCAAAAGGCATTTTGCTGTGACCCTTCAGACACTTGTCCAGTGCAGTCTTTCGGAACTCTTCTCAGTGCCACAGAGGTGATTGCCCGCCGGCGCCTCTAGGAGATTGCGAGCCCTGCAGTGTTGTCACAGATACAGTGAGCTGGCAGCCATCGTTCTGTGAAGAAAACAGGAGTGTGTGCCAGCCCCTCGTTCTTCACTACTGGGTTATTCACTCAAGTTCTCTCAGGATAGCATCCAACAGTGAAAAGACAGGCTCTGAGCAGCCACAAGCAGAAGCCCAGCTCTCCGCCCCAGGAGGCGCAGATCCCTAGGGAACTGAGTCCTCCCAGGTTAGCCACTTCGTGAGTCGGGTGCTCAGAGATGCCAAGCTGCTCCCTTTGAACATGCTTGGCTCCCCCGGAATGGAGATGGCCTGCAGGGTGACAGTGACCAGCTGCAGGCTGTTCAGCATTGCCTGCTTCTGAGGCTGCAGAATCCAAGAGGACTGGCTGCTCCGTAGAGGAGCTCACATATACAGCATGCCTGAGAGAACTGAAGAGTAAGACCTTTGCGAAAGCAAGGGGGTGTGTGTGGCAGAGGAGCGGGTGGGAGAGTGAGGGCACCCCGGACAGAGGGGGCAGAGGGGCGGGGAGCAGCAGGCAGTGGCAGAGAAAGGGGAAAGGTGTAACAGCGTGAGCCAGCAATCCAGGTGGAGGGGTTAGAGCTTTATCAGAAAGGCTTTAGAGTAGTGGTTCTTAACCTGGGTTCTATCGAACCCTAGGGGTTCGATGAGTCCGTCTCAGGGGTTTGGAGAATCCTCTGCTACGGAGGCCAGAATAAAGTAATACCGTAATTTGTTGTGAGTTCACGCACTTTGTTGGTTTTGTTCTTTTAGCAAGGTGATGTTCACGCATGGCTCATTTTGTGTACCATTAAAAAACATATACCTATGTCTTAAATTTGGGGAAAAAAATCATTTTATTTACCACTAAAGAAGAGTTCGGTGAATGCGCATATGAAACTGGTGGGTTTGGTACCTCAAAAAAGGTTAAGAACCACTGCTTTAGAGAGTCATTATAGGGGAAATGATAGAGAGTTGTATTTAGTGAGATTTTCCCAGGAAGCAGTGACTTTCCCAGGATGTGCAAGGAAACCAACTCAGGTTGCTTTTAAGTGATCGTAGGGCAAAAACGGTATGGGCTGACCAAGCTGGTGGCAGCGAGGAGAATGGGCAGGGGAGAGGTTCAAGGAGATTCCAGTAGGTACAGTGATCAGATAATGGAAACTGATTATGGAAAATGAAAGAGGAACAGGAAGAGCGAGGAGGGAGGTCCTAGAATAACTCTCAGGTTTCTGGCTTGGACAACACGGTAAATATAGGTGCTATTTCCTTAGGAAGAAATATGGGGTGGGGCTTTTTTTGCAACGGGTTTGCCGCCAGAATACAGGTGTCATGAAAACCACCACTAAGTCAAGGCCAAAATGGGAAAGGAAAAGGCTCATATTAACATCGTAGTCATTGGACACATAGATTCCGGCAAGTGAACCACTACTGGCCGTCTGATCTACAAATGTGGAGGAATTGACTAAAGAACCATCGAAAAATTCGAGAAGGAGGCTGCCGAGATGGGGAAGGGCTCCTTCAAGTATGCCTGGGTCTTGGATAAACTGAAGGCTGAACGTGAGCGTGGTATCACCATTGATATCTATTTCCCTGTGGAAATTTGAGACCAGCAAGTATTATGTGACCATCATTGATGCCCCAGGACACAGAGACTTGATCAAAAACATGATTACAGGCACATCTCAGGCGGACTGCGCTGTCCTGATTGTTGCTGCTGGTGTTGGTGAATTTGGAGCTGGTATCTCCAAAAATGGGCAGACCCGCGAGCATGCCCTTCTGGCTTACACATTGGGTGTGAAACAACTGATTGTTGGTGTTAACAAAATGGATTCCACTGAGCCTCCCTATAGCCAGAAGAGATACGAGGAAATTATTAAAGAAGTCAGCACCTACATTAAGAAAATTGGCTACAATCCTGACACAGTAGCATTTGTGCCAATTTCTGGTTGGAATGGCGACAACATGCTGGAGCCAAGTGCTAATATGCCTTGGTTCAAGGGATGAAAAGTTACCCGTAAAGATGGCAGTGCCAGCGGAACCACACTGCTTGAAGCTCTAGATTGCATCCTGCCACCAACCCATCCAACTGACAAGCCCCTGCGACTGCCCCTCCAGGACGTCTGCAAAATCGGTGGTATTGGTACTGTACCGGTGGGCCGAGTGGAGACAGGTGTTCTCAAACCTGGCATGGTGGTCACCTTTGCTCCAGTCAGTGTTACAACTGAAGTCAAGTCTGTTGAAATGTACCATGAAGCTTTGAGTGAAGCTCTTCCTGGGGACAATGTGGGCTTCAATGTCAAGAACGTGTCTGTCATAGATGTTCGGCGTGGCAATGTGGCTGGTGACAGCAAAAATGATCCACCAATGGAAGCAGCTGGCTTCACAGCTCAGGTGATTATCCTGAACCATCCAGGCCAAATCAGTGCTGGCTATGCACCTGTGCTGGATTGTCACACAGCTCATATTGCTTGCAAATTTGCTGAGTTGAAGGGGAAGATTGACCGCCGTTCTGGCAAAAAGCTGGAAGATGGCCCAAAGTTTTTGAAATCTGGTGATGCTGCCATTGTTGACATGGTTCCTGTCAAGCCCATGTGTGTCGAGAGCTTCTCTGACTATCCTCCTCTGGGCCGTTTTGCTGTTCGTGACATGCGACAGACAGTTGCTGTGGGTGTCATCAAAGCGGTGGATAAGAAGGCAGCTGGAGCTGGCAAAGTCACCAAGTCTGCCCAGAAAGCTCAGAAGGCTAAATGAATATTACCCCCAATACCTGCCACCCCAGTCTTAATCAGTGGTGGAAGAATGGTCTCAGAACTATTTGTCTCAATTGGCCATTTAAGTTTAATAGTAAAAGACTGGTTAATGATTACAATGCATCGTAAAACCTTCAGAAGGAAAGAATGTTTTGTGGACCATTTGGTTTTATTGTGTGCATGGCAGTTTTTAAGTTATTAGTTTTTAAAAATCAATACTTTTTAATGGAAACAACTTGACCAAAAACCTGTCACAGAATTTTGAGACCCATTAAAGCAAAGTTTAATGAGAAAAAAAAAAAGAAATGTGGGGTGGGGACATAGGGTTGAGGAGCCTTTCTCAACTGGGGTTCCAGTAGAGAAGCCAGCCCTAATGCCATAAGGCCGCCATTGTCTGGAATAATTAAAATCTCTCTCCTGCACTTAGAACAGTATTAGTAATGTTTCTAAGGAAAACAGGCACTTGAGTTATTTTATGCATATATGGTTCAAATGAATAACCCAGTGGAGAAGGGTTTAGAGCTGTGATGGCGAACCTATGACATGCGTGTCATTAGTGACACGCGTAGCCATTTTCGATGACACGCGGCCGCATACCAGGGAAGTTTGGGGCCGCATGCCGAGAAGGACGTTTCAGCCTCAGCTCCTGCACGGCCAGGTGCAGTAGCCGAGGATAAAACATTTGCTGTAGTGTAGACACTCTGTGCGGGAGGTCTGTAGGCCAAAACAACAGAACTCTGGCACAGAGCGTCTAGTTCTGGGACTTCTGGTTAGGCCGTTTTTCTCAAAGTAACACACCACCCGAGTTATGCTCGATTTTTGGCGAATTTTGACACACCAAGCTCAAAAGATTGCCCATCACTGGTTTAGATAGTGCAGGTCTCCTTATGCAAAGGCCATGAGAGTGGATGACACTGCCTTGAGAAAGTGTGTACAACTGAGCCTCTACGGGAGAGAGTCACGGGGCGAGGAGCCTGAGAAAGAGGACACAATGGCAGAGCCCGCAGACAGGGACACTTTATATTCTCACAGGAGCCAGGGAGACCTTTTTTTTTTTTAATGTTTCTCTTTCTTTTTTTTTTTTTCAGGGACAGAGAGTCAGAGAGAGGGATAGACAGGGACAGACAGACAGGAACGGAGAGAGATGAGAAGCATCAATCATCAGTTCTTTGTTGTGTCACCTTAGTTGTTCATTGATTGCTTTCTCACATGTGCCTTGACCGCGGGCCTTCAGCAGACTGAGCAACCCCTTGCTGGAGCCAGCGACCTTGGGTCCAAGCTGGCGAGCTTTTGCTCAAGCCAGATGAGCCCGCACCAAGCCGGCGACCTCGGGGGTCTTCCAAATCCCAGTCCGACACTTTATCCACTGTGCCAACACCTGGTCAGGCTAATGTTTCTCTTTTAAAACATATTTTTTTATTGATCATAGAGAGGAAGAAGAGAGAGAGAGAGAGAGAAACATCGATCTGTTGTTCCACTGATTGCTGTATGTGCACTGATTGGGGATCAAACCCACAAACCTTAGCACATCAGGATGACACTGTAATCAACTGAGCTACCCAGCCAGGATTGTGAAGATCATTTTCAAAAGGAGAGTGGGTTAAAGCTGTTTCCCAAAGTGTGGTTTTTGTGCCACTGGTGATGCTGAAGATGATTCTTGGGGTATATATGGGCAAACCTGTTTAATTTTAATAGTTATGTATTTATATATATTTATTGCAAGTGATACAGCATATATATACTAATGTAAAAGTCATAGCTAACAGTTATTTTTTGACAGTTACTATTTACCAGCCATTGTTCTAAGTGTTTTATATGTATTAACATTCTTTCTTAAGCCTCACACACCAATCCACAAGGCAGCTATTGTTATTCCCCATTTTAAAGATGAAGAAATTGAGGCACAGAGAGGTCAAATGCCTCATCCAAAGTCACAGAACTGGTAAGAGGCAGAGCTGGAATTTGAACCCAAATGGTTGGTTTCAAGGAGCCCTACTTTAAATAATAAGTATTTATTTATTTATTTATTGCTTTAAAATAAAATAAAATTAATTAATTAAATTAATTAAAAGTAAACTAATTAAAATTGCTAAAGGACAGAAGAAGTGGACTCAGCTCTCCCAAAAATTGTGGAGGAGGCATATGAATGACTAACGCTTGGGAAAGGTTCCCTGGCTGGCGAGTTCCATTGAGAATGAGAGAGCAGAGAAATACACGAGAGTCGAGTAAGGTATCCATAGTCTACACGTGTCAGGAGAACAGGGGACAAAAGGAAACATCTGGATCATACTGTTCCCTGCCTAAGGGGAGGTCAAATTGTATCCTTTCAAATCTAGGCCATTATCCTAGGGACAGACAACAACAAACCACAAATTCTCTATTAACTATTAACTGTCAAAATGTATTTGTTATTATGGGGGGCTAGATTCTTTTATAATGTCCTCAAAGATTTACTGGGTTCTTTAAACCTGGCCAAACTCTTCAACATTATTACCCTAGTTAAGTGTATTGGAAATGTGCTAAATTGCTTCCTTGATTGCATTTTGAACATTTCAACATCTGAGTACATTGTAAATACTCCAGCAGGAATTTTTATTTCTCATCCTTATTTCTTTGGGATCCCCTGAGAAATACAAGAATCTTGTTTATTGCCGAAATATATCTTGTTTAATGTCTTTCATGCCTGTCCTGGGTGTTAGCAGCAAAAAACGGTCATGAAAATGCTCCCAGGCAAAGGAGGCACTAAAATGGGGAAATGGAAAGAAAAGGAAATGCATTGGGAAGGAAGACAGATGTGCCTTCTGGGGCTCCAGGTCTTGATCTAGGGGAGGGCGAGACAAAGGAGATGCAGCGGAGTGAAATCAGCCAGAACGAGGCCCCCTCCAGCAGGGGAGTGACGGCTGACAGCTCAGTGAGAGTGGGGGCCCCGGACCATTGCCACATCTATTCTGCAGCCCACCCGGCTGCTCGCCTGCTTAGGTCCTCTCCTTCTTTCAAAGTTTCGGTAGCACTTGGTTTCCTTAGCAGTACCTGGAGGAATATTTGTCCTCCAGGCCTACAAGACCACATGCCAGCCCAGGCCCTGGGACCTCCTGGCTCAGAGCCCAGGCTTCACAGTACTTTCACCATGACTGGGTTGCATCTCAATCTGGGCATCATAAGTCAACTCCTAAGATTTCCACAGATCTACTTTCCTGTACCTACCACTTGGTAGGTATAAACGAAGTCATGTTAACAGTAACAATCCAAACTTCGCTAGTTCTTGCCATCGCTGCTACAACCCAGCATTCTCACCTGAAAATCTAGCTTGGGTTTTATCTGGAGGGTCTCTTCTGTGTTCGTCAGGGTTCATGTGCTCATCTCTCCTCTGGTCCTTCCTTCCAGCTTGAAGATTCTGTGATCTGTGAGGCCGGTGAGGAGCGTTGTGGAACCTTTAGTACATGAGCTTTTTTAATCCTCTGCCTCTTAGAAAACTTCAAACATGCCAAAGAACAGAGAACGGTGTAACAAACTCCCACAAATCTGATTTGCTTTAACAGTTATCTACTCAAAGCCAATTTGTGTATCATCTCCATCTCCACCTACTCTATCCTTCTGGATTATTTTGAAGCAAATCCCTAAATATTTCAGAATATGTCTTAAAAAGACAACTCTTAAAAATCTAGTGTGAGAGTTTTTAAATCTGGGTTTACGTATGGAAGAAGTTTCATCCATATATGCATTTTCCTGAGAAAATGCTCTGTAGCTTTTCATCAACTTTTTAAAGTGGGTTCAGGATTCTAAAATTTTAAAAATTATTGCTCTAAGTAGAACAGTAAGAAGAGAGGAGTCGATTTGCCTGAGGGTCAATAATTGTCAATGAAATATCTTTTCACCATCACCACCATTCTACTCATTCAGAAATATTCTTCAGAAAGTTCTTAGGGATGATTTTAACTGTGGTAAATATAGAGCAGTAAACTTCTACTTTAAAATTTCTTTTTTTTATTTTATTCATTTTAGAGAGGAGACACAGTGAGTGAGAGAGAGAGAGAGAGAGAGAGAGAAAGAAAGGGGGGAGGAGCTGGAAGCATCAACTCCCATATGTGCCTTGACCAGACCAGTGCAGGGTTTCGAACTGGCGACTTCAGTGTTCCCAGGTCGACGCTTTATCCACTGCGCCACCACAGGCCAGGCCAGTAAACTTCTACTTTAAAAAAAATTAGGATTAAATGTACTCTGCAAAAGGTGAAAATAATAATTTAAAGAGCAGAAAAACATTAACTAGAGGGATATACACAATGGTCAGTATACAATCAACAAGACAGTTCTCTACCCTGGCGGGTAGCACAGTGGATAGTGTCCTCCCAGAGTGCTGAGGTTGCTGGTTTGATCCCTAGGTTGCCGCCTCAATGGTGCGAGCCTTGCTTAGGGCACCTATG
Source organism: Rhynchonycteris naso (assembly GCA_037038555.1). Classification (NCBI taxonomy): domain Eukaryota; kingdom Metazoa; phylum Chordata; class Mammalia; order Chiroptera; family Emballonuridae; genus Rhynchonycteris; species Rhynchonycteris naso. The sequence goes on from CM072996.1 coordinate 20,952,752, forward strand.
AGAAACAATGAATGGCACAACCTAGTGGAAGGAGCTAATGCTTCTCTCTTTCTCTTTCTCTCTCTCTCTCTCTCTCTCTCACCCAGAGCATAGTTCAGAAGCATAGAATTATGGGTACAGAATGGCCCAAGATGTGCTACCATTTTGCAGAATACAAAGGAAAACATTACATTCTGGGAATGTGATACTAAAATAAAAACATTCAGAAATCATACTGCTGATTAAAATAACTAAGTTATTTTTAATAAAACAGACATAAAGTATACATTAACATTTTTTATTTTCAAAAATCTGGGTCAAACATTCAAGTTACATGAACATAAAACCAAAGCAAGCAACAGCAACTTAAAAAACAAAAACACAGAACCTTGCAAAATGTTAACAGACTCTACTAGACTATCAACTAGAGGCTGGACTAGACGAACATGGAACCTTCCGATTTGGACACTATGACAGATAACAGATAGACACGTGCTTTCACACTCATGTGCTCCCATGTACACGTGTGTGTGTGTGAGTGTGTGTGTGTGTGTGTATGTGTGTGTGTGTATAGGCATCATTGGGGGACAAGAGAAAAAGATGAAAACAGTACAATAAAATCAAGTTACCGGCCAGGTCCTATATCATTTCAAATGATGTTTCCAGTGTTACAAAATTACTAATTCCCTCTTCTACATTAAAATAAAATACAGTGTGTCCGTAAAGTCATGGTGCACTTTTGTCCTGTGACTGGTCAAAAGTGCACCATGACTTTACGGACACACTGTATATCAAGAACAGTGCAAACATTAGGACAGTTTTGCTGCTATCATTCGAAACATACAGCCACATAGAAAAGATTAAAATTTTAAATACATCTTATCTAAGTAGTTAAAGTGAACAGACTTTTGTCAGTGACAGCCCAGCAAGGGAGACGCTGGGGAAGTTACACTTGGAACCTGTCCAGAAGAGATGCTCTCCATCTGGAAGAGGTTTGCTGTGCTTCAGAATGCCAAACCAAGCAAACGCAAAGCAACCCGTTCACTATGCTATCGCTACATTTAAAGAAAACATGCTGGTGGTGCTGAAAAAATTTTAGAGTTTAAATCAACAGGCCAATACTGGTACAAAACAAAACAACCCAGCTTCCGTTCCAACACTAACATCATGGGTTCCGGAAGTAATTAATTTGGTGTATTGTTGTTTTTTACTGCTTTTATTCCCTTAGGAACTGTAAACATAGTTCCATAAATCTTTAAGTACAGTAGACTTATTGGGGGGATCACTTTGTAAATTATATACATGTCTAACCACGATGCTGTATACCTGACACTACTATAAAACAATATGAAATGTCAACTGTAATTGAAAAACATTAAATTAAAAACAAAACCCAAAACAACAAGAACCTTCCAGGACAGCTATGGCTACCTCCTCACTGCCCCAGGCCCCTTCCTGCTGTTGACACTAAACTTTTCTTGCATGTATACACTAAAACAAGGATGGTTTTGCCTGATGTCCGACCTCTTTTCTAAGACAAATATATATATATTCTGCAATTTTCTAGTTTTGCCCTGTTGTTAGCTCTGAGTTTTAGGAGAATAGAGAAGCACATGGGATGGCTTGAATAAGCTCCAGTCCAGGCTATCAGACCCCAAAACAAATGTGGGGGGACCTCTAGCTTTTTCTCACTTGGAAGTAAGGGACTCTCCCAGGACAGTTTTTCCCATGGTAAAATGGGGAAAACAGAGAGCAATTTCCATTTTATTTGTAAAAGATGCACAGTACCTGAACTTTCTATTTACACCATCATGACCATATATGACTCCCGTAATAAGTGTGAAGAGACATGATGCTCTGATAGGGCAATTATTTTGAGGTAACTTTTCTTGTACTAGTTCTGCCCATTTGTGTGAGGACTTGGCTCTTTTACATATGTGGCTTCTAGTCATATTATCTATTTAAAAGTATACATGGCCTTCTTTTAGTTGAGTAATGATGTTAATACCCCAGAGTCCTCTGAAGTTATAATATTAAGCAAAAGTTGATTATTTTTTAACCAAGCTTTGTAGGCTACAGTATAATTTATCTAAGAATAGTATACATTTAATGTCATAATTAAAAATATTTTCTGGCCCTGGCCAGATAGCTCAGTTGGTTAGAGCATCATCCCAAAGCACAGAGACTGCCGATTTGCTTCCCAGTCAGAACACAAAGAAGAACAGGTCCACGTTTCTGTCTGTCTCCCTCTCCCCTTCCTCTCTCTCTAAAATCGATACCGCACACATCAAAAAAATATTTTCTGTATCTTAACATCTCCCTCCACAATTCCCTCTCCTTTCCTGGCATTTGGTGCTATAGAGTAGAAGTCTGAAGCCAGAATGCTCTTTTGTTTTCTGACAGGCAACTTGTTTTCCTTTCTGACTGGATGATGGCAAGGGTTTTATTCTCCGTCCTTGGTGGTTTGATATTATTTCCATGAGGTGCTTAGGCAGGAGTCTTGTTCACTTTTTTGGGTGAGTCCTGAAATGCAGCGAGTCTTTCCAACCCTACACACACAGATTTTCATTTGGTTCAGGAAAGATTTTATTTTATGGCTGGTATTTCTTCTCAATGTAGTGTTCCCATCAGGAAAAGCAAATATCAGTGATGTCATCTAGTGTTCTGTCTTCCCATTATCGTTTCTCAGTATTTTCATTTCATTCCTTTTGAAAGAAGGCTGGAAAGAAAATCTCAAGTTTGTCCTTCACAGTTACTGATGTTTGCTTTTATTAAGCACCAGTACTAGTTTCTGTTTCCAATGTAGATTTTAATCTGATGTTGGTTTTACCTTCCATAAAATTCTTCTTCCTAATCTATCTTCTCTCTCAGTTCATTTCATTGCACCCACTTTTATTTTGAGATAACTATTGCTGCAGAAGCAATTATTCTGTTCTTTCAATTACAACAAAAAAGAATTCTAAAATTTTCTCGTTTTTTGTAGTAGATCACTTTCATTATCAAATGATCTGGGAGCTTTTCATTTTCCCTGTTTCAGTCCCCTTGTGTAAATATGCATTTTGCTCTTTTCTCCATCCTCATCTTTAAGGGTGGGCTGTTCTTGTCAGGCCCAGCACTTGCCCCTGGTTACGCTACATGCCCACTTGCTTGCTTGTCAACCCCCACTTTCCAATATGGAGGTTGTTAGTCATGTGTCGCGTCCAGATCTAAGCCCGGTTCATAGTTTAGCCTTTTCTATTCAAGTGGCAGCCTTTCCTTCCTGTTACCAGCTTTTCTGCCTCTCTGAAGCAACTGCACATGTGAAAATCACAGTATTTTCATGTTCTGCTACCTAATTATTGTTTCTGCTCTCACCTACAGGGCGTTTCCCTCAGATGCGCTAAGCCTTCTCTGCCTTCTGCTCATCTCAGCCCAAAGGGCTGCTGTCTCGGGCTGAATAAAGTGGAGGTAGAAGGGTAGAGAACATTTTTGATTCCTCCTAGCTTCCAGAATGGAGATTTGGCCTCCTTCTGGGTCCTTATGGAGTGGTTTTCTAGAAAGATAGGAGCTCACTGGGGACTTATCAGATGTTGTTCTGACAGAGGTAGTTCCATTAATTTTTTAAACATTTATTTATTTATTTATTTTACAGAGACAGAGTGGGATAGATAGGGACAGACAGACAGGAACGGAGAGAGATGAGAAGCATCAATCATCAGTTTTTTATTGCTGTTGCGACATCTTAGTTGTTCATTGATTACTTTCTCATATGTGCCTCGACCGCGGGCCTTCAGCAGACCGAGCAACCCCTTGCTGGAGCCAGCGACTTTGGGTCCAAGCTGGCGAGCTTTGTCTCAAGCCAGAGGGGCCCCTCGCTCAAGCTGGCAACCTCGGGGTCTCGAACCTGGGTCCTTCTGCATCCCAGTCCGACGCTTTATCCACTGCGCCACAACCTGGTCAGGCAGTTCCATTAATTTTTAAAAATCTAAATCTTAGCTATTTTCTTTATGAAGCATGTCCATGCTGCTCACCCCACCCCCAGACGTGTTTTCCTTGCCTCTCTCTCTCCTAAGCTCCAACAGCCCTTCTACGCCGCTGTAACTTGTTTCCTGGGCCCATTTCTTCTACGGCTCACTTCTTTTACATCTGTGACTTTGTTTTCTTTGGGGTTTTTCTTTGTATTTTTCCGAAGTGAGAAGTGGGGAGGCAGTCAGACAGACTCCCGCATGCGTCCGACCAGGATCCACCCAGCATGCCCACCAGGGGGTGATGCTCTGCCCATCTGGGTGTTGCTCCGTTGTGGCCAGAGCCATTCTAGCCCCTTAGGTGGAGGCCACAGAGCCATCCTCAGCGCCTGGGCCACCTTTGCCCCAGTGAAGCCTTGGCTGTGGGAAGGGGAGAGACATTGAGGAAGAGTGGAGAAGCAGATGGGCGCTTCTATGTGTCCTGACCAGGAATTGAACCTGGGACTTCCACACACCGGGCCGATGCTCTACTGCTGAGCCAACCGGCCAGGGCCCCTCTGTGACTTTCTAAATAAACTTTCTCTTATGGTTTGAAAAAAAACTCAAAAAATCCAAATTTCCCCAGCTATGTATAAAGGAAAGAGTTCTGAATTAATTTTATAGTTCTGATTTGACCACTTATTGTCTCACTGACCTTGGACAGGCACTTTAATACGTCTGGGCTTTAATTTCCTTATTGGTACATCGAGGGAATCTGATTCCATCATCTCAGAGTTACCTACATCCTACTGTTTCTTTTTAATTTATTTTTATTTATTTATTTTAGAGAGGAGACACAAAGTGAGAGAGAGAGAGAGAGAGAGAGAGAGAGAGAGAGAAAGGGGGGAGGAGCTAGAAGCATCAACTCCCATATGTGCCTTGACCAGACCAGTACAGGGTTTTGAACTGGCGACCTCAGTGTTCCCAGGTCGACGCTTTATCCACTGCGCCACCACAGGTCAGGCCTGTTTCTTAAAGTTTCAAAACAGAAAATAAACATGTCCTGATAAAAGAATAAAAATAAAAAAATGACTTAATAAATTTATTTTGCGATGAGGGTACCTTAAGTCTAAAGATGATAAAAATCCTCTGACACTAAAATTAAAAAGTGAAAATAAAAACCCTGAGCATATCATTGTGACATAGGTTAGGAAGTCCTTTACATTCTAAGCAGTGAGTGATACCAATGTTCAAAGGGGTGCAGTTTGTAAATTACTTGACTTTTATTATTAGACTACATTGGCATGACCATCTTCCCTTTAAGGAAGACAATGAGTAAAACAAGTTACTTACTGGATAAAGACAAGGTTCTCATCAGGCATTACATGTTACACTCATTCATAGAAAACCACCAGGCTTTCCAGGAACTACTGAATTGTGTAATGTGTCAAGGGATCAGTTAAGACAGGAAGTATAAGGTGACACAGTGTAACATAGAAAATGAAATATCCCTCAAACAAATACAAACCATGTTTAATTTTTTAAAAGCTCCATGACAAATGGGACTTTGGTGGGCCTGAAGAAGGCAGTTTTGTGTAATGGACTGAGCACAGGGTCTGGAGTCAGAAGACCTGGGTTCAAACTTAAGTTCTCCAGCTCACTAATTCTATGAGACTTTGGGAAATCACTTAACTTCTCTAAGCCTCGGTTTCTCAATAAGTAAGATGAGAATAATTAGACCTACCTTGCATAGGTGATGTGAGAAATGAATGAGGATATGAGGCAAGCTGTAAGAAAGCACTCACCATTAGGTTATCCAAATCCGAACCTTCTAGAAACTAAGTTGTACAAATAGTAACAATAACTACAGTTAAAAACAAAGTAATTGAATCAGTTATAGTGGTCATAAAATATCTAGGAGCCCGTTCTCACCTCAGTGTGGGGAAAGGGAGATCTACCCAGTTACTATCAATAGCAGGGGCAGCACTGGGAGCCTCCATATAATCCAGCGATCTGCTTTTTAGATTTTAATAAATGTTTCCTGCAATTATTAACTTCCATGCAAGCTGCATTTGATAAGTAATAAAGCACTTTAAGCATAAAAATCTGATTCTGATCAACAGCCCAACACGAGGAACTTCTCTGGATTTCTTGGACAGTGAGAGCAAGAAGTACTCAAAATGATCATCATCGGAATAATGGGCAAACTTTGCCAGAAAGATGGGCAGCCTTCCTCAGAGGAGTTTTGGGAAATCCTGTGATGTCAGAATACACGGATACGGATATATAATCTCCAGAGATGTTAGTTTATCATCGCATATGAAAAGGAGTTGGGCCTTAGGTCATCACCAGTCTCGCCCTCCACTCGGGTATTTGCCAAGGTGGTTAACTTATGTGGGGAAATACAAAAAAGATTTTTTACCTAAGACCCCTGCCTCAACAATTGAATGTTTCTATTTCAATATATAGCATTAAAATTCACCCCAAAGCAAAAGCATTGAAAGATATATATGAATTTGAAACTTTTCATGTATCCTTCTGGTTGGGGCTGCATGTTAACAGCTTCTAAATATATACAAGCCTGAACTACACTAAATGGCAGCTCATGTGCAGAAAATGAGGTAACTCTCCTCGGAGGTCTTCATTTTTGCATCTATTGATGCCTAAAGTTATTGACTACCAGCCCCAAACTGTTTAGCAATCCAGATTTTAATAAAAGCAACAAAGTCCCTGACATGTGGTGCCACAGTAGATGGAGCGTCAACCTGGAACGCTGAGGTTGCTGGTTCGAAACCCTGGGCTTGCCTGGTCAAGGCACATAAGAGAAGCAACTGCTACACTATGAGTTGGTGCTTCCCGCTCCTCCCCCTTCTCTCTCCTCTCTAAAATCAATAAATAAAATATTCTAAAAAGCAACAACGTGATGCATGTTGGATAAGTATAATAAACATTGTTTACTTTATTTAAGTAGGAACATGTGGTCAATGTTAGCCTACACAGCGAAATAATCAACGTTCTATTGCCTAAAGATAGCAAGATTATTTTAGAAGTTGTGAAACGTGAAAACTCAAGAAAACCATTATTCCTAAAGAAAGCGTTGTTCCAGTCTAGTGAGAAGCACTAATTAGGAAGATTCCCTCTATGACCTTGAGGAACTAGGAGTTTTGCTTCTGAGTTCTGCCCCTTCCGACTTACACAGTTTGGAAGAAGTGTGGAGGTGTGACATTATTCACTTCAGAGGTGACCCACTCCAATGACCCCACTTTACAGCTGAGGAGAGTGAGTAGTGAAGAACCCCCATCTAGTGATCTTTCTATTACAAGAGGCTTCAGCGTCTCCATGAGGATTATTTTGTCCAGACTCTCCCCTGACACTCTATGAAGATAGGACGAGGGTGGTAGAGTGCTTGATGTTTGTAATAAGGCTGAATTAAAATAAAGATCCAGGTAACAGAATTCCATGTTTCCATGTATCAGTCAGGGCAGATTAACGCAGCATGTATATAACCCCAGGAAAGATGGAAAACATCACATGACCAAGGAGACCATTTCTTTCGCAACTTTGGTTAGGTTCTTCCATAATACTTCCCTTTGCAAACACACTAAACAATGGAAAGGCTTTCTTACAAAGCCATTTATTTTTGCTGATATCTGAGGTATCAGGGCTCGGCTGTGTTGGAGGTAGAGTTGATGGGCATAAATGTGACCAGATTATAAGGTTTGGTTGCCTCTTCAAGTTCAACCGTGTAAAGGAAAGAACCTCCACAATGGAAGAAATAGGTGATACAATGCAGATCAGTTGAATAATACTAGTCATTACTATTACCAAAAGTTGTAACTAACACAGCTAACATTTATTGCACGCTTGCTATGTGGCTAGTGCTGTGCTAAACCCTTTATACTGAATTGAATCATACCCTTCAAGCTGACACCCTATTATCTCTTGCAGAATTAACTTCTTAGGGGAGACCTGATGGATTCAGGAAGGAGGTGCCACGTAAGCAGGGCTCACTCTAGAGCAGGTGCAGAAGGTGCTGTGGGCAAGAGCTTACCCAGAGGACCCCACAGGTCCTCTTGTAACGCCTACAGCACCACCATTCCTGACGCACAGCCAGAGGCAACTTGTGCCCAGGTGAACCTGCAAACTCCTGATATTCGTTCCACTTTTGAGCAAAAACAAACAAACATAAACAACTAATGGTTAGTGAAGAAGATACTCTTAACTGCCCCCACTTCCTTCTCTTGGGATTCTCCTTTTCCCAGGCTCAGGGGAAGGGAAGAAAACCATGGCGTCTCCAGTGGGTATGGCTTAGAGTGGGCTGGAAAGGTAGAACCCTGCCTGAGAACCAGCTACCCTGCCTCACGTCAGCTCCTCTGAGGACAGGCCCGGCCATAGAGATGGATAGGTACTTTGCCACAGGTTTACTAGGCGTTACCACATATATATTTAAAGTGTGTGCGTGCATCCAAACATACACATCTCCACACAAATATATAACTAAAGTACCCAGGACAGCACTTGATAAATGTGTTTTCTTTCTCACTCCTATTCCCCAAGGAGGCATGTAATAAACGGCATTCAGGATACCGGGAGACAATTCTTTCATTCCATCGGATATCACAGAAGATTCCTCCTCCTGATTTTATATTCTAATCACTCGGTTCAGAACTCTGGAGACTGATACTACATCAAATAGGTAATAAGTAACAAATTTGAGGCAGAAATGGTTATTCAGCTGATGAAAAGCCACTATCAACAGAAAGAAGACAACCTCTGGATCAGTTATTGCTACTTCTGGAAATGTAAAATCTGAAAAGATCCCAGTGACTCCTAATGGCAATTTCTTCTTGAGTCTATTTAAAATAAAAATGGATATTTTATTTAATTAGGCTGCGGGCTCTGCCTTGAATAGTTCACATAGGTTCTATTTCTGTTTAAGTGCAGAACTGACAAGAAAAAAATGACCATCTGCTTTTCACAAATGAAATATCCTTTGGGTGTTTAGTAAACTAATGAAAACTGTACCTAATGTTTTGTGTCTCTTTTTAATTAAAACTCTAAAATCACTATAGAAAACCATAATAGAACAGTATGCATTATCAAATTGTAACACTGAGTTTTAAATATTACTTGTTATTTATATACAGACAGAGACATACCATGATTAATCTATACTCAGGAAAGATCAACTAGTAAACAACATTACAAATGTGCAGACACTACAAGGGGAACAACATTAATCCTTAAGGCAGCATTGGTTGGGTCCCTCTGGTAAAGACGTATTACATACATATTTCAGTGATGAGTGAGTGATTATTTTTAAAAACAATTAATTAAAATAAATACTAAAATAATATTTTGAAAAAGAAATGGGGCTGATTTTAGGACTCCTGCAATTCCAACTTCTATTGGAATTTTAAATTTGAATCAGAAAGCACACACAAGGAACACAATGGTATATAAAGTTGTAGCAGTCTAGAAAGGATTATTATGAATTAGCACTCTTTGGGCTCCTTTTTCACTTCTCATTCGCAGTCGTTATTAGAAAATTCTGCGGACGTTTTCAGTCACAAGTGGTCAGGCTGGATATTACCTGAGTGAAATGGTTGCGAACGGCATTAGTAACCTGTCAACATGCTCAGATGCGTACACCTATGTCCTTAACGCTGGGTTTGCTTACCTGGTCGGCTGCCTACAGCATCGTGTTCCAAACACTGGTGCCAAGATAAATGATGGTGTCTACTGGGGCTGAAAAAGTCCTACTTGGACAAAAGCGCTTTAATAAATACATCTGCTGATTTGTTGCCTTTGCAGCTTGTTTTGTTGGGTTTTCAGCCTGAAAATTACCTCTAGTTCTTTTACAGATCCAGTGCTATAATGCTGACAGAACAACTGTGTGACACAAAGAACAGGTTAAAAAAACAACAACAAAACAACTCTAAAATGCACCCACACGAGAAGAGCGTTCACGTGACGCTGAGAAATAAAACATAGGCACTTCTGCTTCAGGACGGTTTTCACATTTTGATCACAGATCGCTTTTCCAAGCCACTTTTCTTTACTGCTGGAAATTCCCTCATGGCACAAACCATCTAGTTTACTGGAAACCTTGCTCTCACAAACAGCTTTTGGTGCATTAATCTTTTTTCATAAATCGTCTCTGCTCATGCAGAGGTAAGTTCCTCCCAGGGCGGGGAGCGTGACCGAGCGAGTCTCCACTACCTTCCACACCGCAAGGCTGCCTCCTCGGCAGAACCGAGTTATCTATCCATCAACACACTATGAAGAGGAGTGTCAAGTGCAATTTTCCTTCTGGAAATAGTTAACACCTGCCTCTCTCTTTCTGGTTCTTATCGGGAGTGTAATTCAACAAAGTGTATATATATATGGTCTTCAAAATATTCTAAAGCTGCTAGGCTACTGGGAAGTTTTAAAAATCACAAACAAACAGTTTTTCTTTCTTTCTTTTCTTTTTTTTTTTTTATAAAATCCGTGCTAAAAAGGCACTAGATAAAATGAACTTCCTTGTTCCTGTGTATGTAGCAATTATACATTGTATTAGATTCTATAATTTAACAAATAGGTGAGACACATTTGGATAAAATATCGTAATTATTCAGACTCATCTGCTTTCAGTTCAAAAACCCGAAGTTGAAGAAAAAGCAGGTCACACTGGCCAGAGACCAGCCTGGCCATGACGTCGTGGTCATCCCCGGCCGCCTCTGAGCAGTGTCCTGGACCCAGGGCCGGCTCACTGGCAGCAGCTGTGGGAGCCAAGCCTCCTGGAGACCTGAGTAAACGAGACGAAGGTGAAGTTCTCACAGTTTTCCAGCTTGACCTTCTTGGCTAAATTTGGGACAATTCCCCGAAGAGATCGTAGCCCCATCCTCTGGTCCTCGTACCACACACTGCCCATGTCCACGGCCTCCTTCCTGGCAGTAAGGTAGAAAGGGGACTTGGCCTCCATCTGGGTGGGTGGCCGGTGGATGTACATGTACTTGTATAGGAGGCAGTACGGGCACTGTTTGTGGCCCCTGGAATGCTCGTGGTAGATTTTCCCATGACATAGCCGCGTGGAACCACTGCGACTCTCCCGCTTGACACTGTCTGTCCGGGCAAAATAGGGCTGGTTTTGTGGGTCTTTGAGCAGCTCGATGTCACCATACATCAGATCTGCATGCTCCTGCAGCGTCCGCATATTCAGGTACTGGCTGTTGTACTTGACCACAGTGGAAAGGAGCGTGATAGGGCTGTCATCTCCTAGGCACCCGGCCTGCCACATCTCCTCCTCGTCGGAGAGGGAGAAGTAGATGATATTGCGAGAGCGGGCGCCTGACATCCCTGCCTTGCTCAGGACCCACAGCTTCTCCTTGAGCTTCTTGGTGGAGGAACTGAAGGTGCTGCTGGTGATGGAAAAGCCCACACCTGCATTCTTCAGGATGCGGTCCAGGCCTCGGCGAATGGCATGGAGCGAGGTGGCCAGGAAGTCTGAGCCGTCACTCTTCTTAACGGTGACATAAAAGTTCTCGAGTAGCTCGTTCAACTTCACTGCGGGGATCTCAAATGAGACAAACACTGAGGTTACACATTTGAGGACACCCACATAGCCAGACCCCTCCTTCCTTCTCTTAATCCTCACCAGGGGCGGTACTGCAGACAAGACACTGTATGGCCTCTAGAGGGTTGACTCCTTAGCATGATATAGTGGAAAGAACAGTGAACTTCAAGCTGGAAGATCTAGGTTCCATACTTGGCTCCACTTAATTTCTTTAAACCTCAGTATTCCAAGCTGCAGAATGGGACATGATAATCAACGCCTTCTCAAAGGATTACTATAATGCTTAGAGTTGTGGTTGTGAAAGGGTTTGTAACAGTGATGAGCACGCACACACATAAATCAATCTATATACACGCACATACACATGTTGTTATTATTATTGGCCTTTTTAACTTTCATTATTTCTCTCTAGGAAGCCCTTTCTTCTCTTTCATAGCAAATCCCTTCCTTCCCTCCTCTTCAATAAAATTCAACCTTCCTCTCTGAAGAATTCCTAAACTGAACTTATCAAACTCGGAATCATTCCGACATTAATTGCCTTGATAACCTGCACATAATATTTGGTGCTTTTGGCCCTCAACGTGGTGCTATAGAAAAAGACCACTTACATGTCCAGTTTGCAGAGCAAGCCAACGATCCTTGAATTTTCACTTGAATTTATCAGAACAGGTCTGGAAATATCTCTGGCTTAATAACCTATAGGGTTCTGACATCAATATTTGTTCAACAGATAAGAAACATTTAATGACTTTACGGACAATTAGAGAGAGCTCCTCAGTTGGGTATGGCGTGAGGAGAAGGAAGCCTTATCTTCAAGAGCTATAAAGAGAATCAGACCTTGCTCAAGTCAATTCAGGCTGGATACACATTCTAGGACAAAAGAAAGCCTCCATAAAAAAATGTTTTAAAAGTAGAAACTGTACGGGTGACATTTATTCTTCTAACAGCTATTGAGTCAAAGAAAAGAGAAAAACTGAATTATAGATTTAAAATGAACCAAACTGAAAATATTACATATCAAAATGTATGAGATGTTGCATTTAACATTCCAATAACATCACAGTCTTGAATAACTGTGCTGGAAGGCTTTATTAAAAATAAGCAAACATTATTCAACGTACAAAGCTAGAAAAAGTAAGCCAAATTAAAAAAAATAGCGTGGATCAATATAAATGAAACAAATTAATAAACCAGAATATATATATATATATAAATTAGAATAGATATAAATAAAACTATATCTATAAAGTTGACAAATTTCTAGGAGGTCTGAAAGAGAGAAAGAGGAAAGGAAATACAAATGAACAGTACTAGAATGAGAAAGACTGTAACTACAAAAAATGAATAGAGAATATGAAAGAATATCATATACTTTATGCATGTTAATTTGAAAAGCTAGATAACCTGAACAATTTTTTAGCAAAATATAAATGACCAAAGTCGATTCCATAAGAGGGAAAAGATCTGAAGAGCCCCAAACGAGAAGAGACTAAAATGATTATCAAAGATGAATAATATCATGCCTACAGAGAAGGCCTTGTGGAACTGATCCAGCTTCTTTTGTCTTTAAACTGATTTGAAGCATAGGAAAAGGAAAGGTTCTTCATTTTTTTCTTAACCCAAATTTTGTAGATATAACTTCAATAAACAAAGTATATGAATATAAAGGTAAACTTCCCTAAGTAAAAAAGCAGTGGTTTTGTTTTGTACAGTAGCATGTTAAATAAAATATGTGCACATTAGAACTCTGAAGAACAAGGGCATGGCTCTGATATGCACAAGTGGCAATTAACATGGCCCCACACACATGAGGACTGCCTCTAATCCAACCACACTCAGGACTGCAAGAAAGCAATACCAAATCAAGACAAGTAAGGATGATTGCAGAGGTAAGGATGATTCAATCGCAATAAATATTCTAATATAATTGACTTATTCATATAATAAGGAGAATATGAATTTGATAAATACTTAAAAAGTATTTGAAAGATTGTGATTGCCATTTCAAATTTTTAAAAATTCAACATGCAATACAGTGTACAGAAAATGGGTAGCAGAATTGTTCATCTGAAACCTGTATAATTTTGTTAACCAGTGCCATCCCAATAAATTCAATTTTAAAAAAATTGAATAAAATTTCTTTTATTATTATTGATTTTTAGAGAGAGACAGAAAGTGGGTGGAGAGAAAGAGAAACATCAATTTGTTGTTCCACTTATTTATGCATTCATTGGTTGATTCTTATATATGCCCTGACTGGGGATCAAACCTGCAACCTTGGCATATTGGGAAGACACTCTAACCAACTGAGCTACAAAACTCGGCAGTTAGGCTTCTTTATTTATTTACTTGTTTACTTATTTATTTTAATGTTTATTTTATTGGTTTTAGAGAGAAGGAGGGAGAGAGCAAGACAGAGACAGGCACATAGATCTGTTTCTGTATATGCCCTGACGAGGGATCAACCCTGCAAACTCTGTGCTTTGGGATACACTCTAACCAATCAAGCTATCTGGCCAGGCGGCAGGCTTCTCATACAAAGAAAAATACTGCCTCCCTGGCTGGTGGCACAGTGGATAGAGTGCTGTCCCAGAGAACTGAGGTCGCAGGCTGGAGCCCAGGGTCACTGATCCCGAGGTGGCCGGTTTAATCCCAGGGTCGCTGGCTCGATCCCCAGGATGCTGGCTCAACCCATAAGGTGAATGGTTCAAGTACTGATCAGGTCACATAAATTCTAAACTTGTATTCAAGTCTTTAAAATCTTGTTACACTCTGTGAGAGGTTATTTGCAAAAATAGCCACAATTCCTCCCATCCTTGTTCCCACTCGCATTTGCAATGTGACTTTGCTGCTCCTCCCATCAAGAGGTAGAATCTATATTCCCAACCTTGGAATCTGGGCTACTGTGACTTATTCTGACCAAAAAAATGTAGTAGGTGAAAATGCTTGAATTCCAAGCCTAGGCCACAAGACATTCTGCTTTTGTCTTATAAGTTCTTACAAGTTCTGCTTTCACCATCTTATTACAATATTGCCACGTGAGAAAACCCTGTTAGACCATGGGAACCTGTGAAGCAGAGACAAGCTGTTTTTCTTAGAATATCCAGATGACTGCACCTACATGCAAATCCCAAATGAGCCCAGTAGAACCACCCAGCTGAGCACAACCCACAGAATCATGAGCAAATGAAATGAATGCTGTGTCAAGCCACTAAGTTTTAAGGTGGTTTGTTACATAGCAATAGATAACTGGTACACACCCTATTTCTCTAGCCTCATCATCTGTTCTCTTTGTGCTCTATTTCCAGCCTCCTTGAACTTTGTGTCATTCACAGAAACCACAGTGCCCGTTCAGGCTTCTACATCTTTGCATATGATGCTTCGTTAGCCTAGAATACATTTTCTTCTTTCTCTATTTGGAAAATCTCTATTCATTATTTCAGACTTAGCTCAAATTCTGCTGTCTATATTAAGGCTTCTCCAGCTTCCCTAAGCAAAGATACTCTCTCACCTGGGAATCCATGGAACTAAAATTTTATTATGGCCCTTACCATACTGTACAGGCTTTTATATATTTATATGTCTGTCTCTGAAAGTGGACTGAGAAAGTTCCTTGAAGGCAAGAACTTTATCTTATACATGACTGGGTCTTCACCACATACCAGAAGGCCTGAACTGTATCACTGATGCCCAAAGAACTGATAGACATGGGTTAAATCAAAGAATTAACCTTGGAGTCACGAGAACCAAGCTGACTTCTGATGCAGAAAACTTTTCTGATGTACACAGAAGACCACAAGTTTCAAAGTAAAATCAAAGTAAAAGCAATTCCTGGAGGAATGTCAAGACACAAACATTATACTGCTTGCACATAAGAAACCATTAATCTCGCCCATGTTGGCTGCCTCCTTAAGTTTTCTCAGACTGAGTTTTGGTTGGTGATTATTCCTCCAGGTTACCAAGGTCCTCAATTTGTTTTAAAGACACTGCAAGAAACTATTTTCCTTCATTAGCCACTCTGAACAGGTCTACCATCTCAAAAGTTTGCCATGGGTTATAAATTCGGTTTCCTTGATATACAAATAACCAATGAGAAGCAAGAGCTTGGACATAGAGCTGATGATTCCAGATGGGAAAGAACAAAATAAGAAAAAAAAAAACCTGACATGTAAGACCCCTCATCGGCAAACTGCAGCTCAAGAGCCACATGCGGCTCTTTGGCCCCTTGAGTGTGGCTCTTCCACAAAATACCACGTGCGGGCGCTACTTAGTAAGGAATGTAACTACCTATATAGTTTAAGTTTAAAAAATCTGGCTCTCAAAAGAAATTTCAATCATTGTACTGTTGATATTTGGCTCTGCTGACTAATGAGTTTGCCGACCACTGTGTTAAACAAATTCCAAAATTCTGAAACCACACAACAATCCCTGTAACTTGCAAGAGTTATAAGACAAGTAAAACAAAAAACAAGTAAAACCTTTGGGGAGGATGCATCAAACCTCAAACTCCCCCCCCCCTTTTTTAGAGAGAGAGGGACAGACAGGAAGGGAGAGAGGAGTATCAATTCTTCATTGCGTCCCCTTAGCCGGGGAAGGGGGGGACCCCAGCAGAGCGAGTGACTCCTTGCTCAAGCCAGCGACCTTGGGCTTTAAGAAGGTCTTTAAGCCAGTGACCTTTTGGCTTAAATGAGTGACCATGGGGTCAAGTCTATGATCCCACTCTCAAGCTGGCAACTCTGTGTTTAAACTGGTGAGCCTACACTCAAGCTGGTGACCTCAGGGTTTCGAACCTGGTTCCTCAGCATCCCAGATTGATTCTCTATTCACTGTGCCACCACCTGGTCAGGTTTAAACTCCCCTTTTTATAATCTTGTCTAGGGGGATGAAGGAAGTGGAGAAAATGCTTATGAACTATGAATATTTTAATAGGAAAACAAAATGAATCTCAAAATAACCATTGCTAACAACAAAATGACTTCACATTTGCAGTCACCAGATTTTACTTTATTTAGAAATATAGGTAACTGAACTTCAAGATGCTCTACTTTCTGAGCGAGTTTAAGGGCTATAGAAGTCAATGAGGTAACAACCTTAGGGGAGATGGGTCAGTGAGGATTGGGTCACACTTGTGTTGAAAAAATAGCAAGTTACATATATACAGTAGATCAAAGAGTGATCACAGAGTGAGAATGACAGTGTACATTCCTTATTTAGATGATATTTTGAAGTCTTATTTGACTCCTTGCTTTATTCTTTAAACCAACAAATTTGAGGCTCACCAGCTGCCAAACCATGATCAAGACCTGTTATCTACCTTGTCTGCTGCCAGCTGCGTCTCTCTTTAAAGCTACATCTAGACAAAAATATCTTTCATTGAGACTAAGAAAGAGAGATGAAAGATCCGGGGTCATGATGCCTCAGTTCCTTCTTTTAACTAAAGATTGGCTAATTCTCTAAGATACTGGCCTCTTTCTTAAGACTTCATTATTTAAAATGTTTGAGTGACCCATGTGAGTAGATTACAGAGGACTGAAATATATCTTCTTCCTTGTCTGTTATTCCTCTAGATGAGTGTTTTACACAGGGGAGACGAAGAAATACCAGTGCCTAGAAGTGGTGATAAGGCGCACTCTACTGAACACTTTCATTGGGGGGAGGGGCGGGGGGGTATGTCACCTAAGCCATGGAGGGTGTGGAGAGATGAGGCTCTTTTTATGGATTCCTGCATGGGAATGTAAAAGTTCCTAGTAACAGACCACTGTCTTCACAGTGACTCCACTGACCTGTGGCCTAGAAAAGGTTAAGGTTAGTGAAGACAAAGAAATGGTGATGGTGGGGTCTGTGAGAATAAGTGAATTTAAAAAATATTAATACAGGTGAAAGTTACATTTCACTGATTTTTTGGGGGGGGGTTGTAAAATATGTATATATACTGCTCACAAAAATTAGGGAATATTTCTAAATGAATGTGAAGCTATAAAATATCCCCTAATTTCTGTAAGCAGTGTATATAACATAAAATTTATAATCTTAACTATTTATAAGTGTACAATTCACTAGCATTAAGTACATTCATGATGCTGTATAACCATCACCACTCCTCATTTCAGAGTTTTATCATTCCAAACAGAAACTGTACTCATTAAATGATAACCCCACATTTTCTCCTCCCTCCAGCCCTGGTAACCTCTATTCTACTTTCTTTCTCTATGAACTTGCCTGTTCTAGGTGCCTTACATAAATGAAATAATATGTATTTGTCTTTTTGTGTATAACTTTTTTCATTTAGCATAATATTTTCAAGGTTAATTAACGTTGTAGCATGCATCAGTACTTCATTTCTTTTAATTGCCAAATAATATTCCATTATATGGATGTGCTACATTTTGTTTACTTATTGTATTTTTATTTTTTCTATTAAGTGAGAGGAGGGGAGGCAGAGACAGACTCTCACATGCTTCCCAGTGGGATCCACCTGGCAAGCCCCCTACGGGGCAATGCTCTTGCCCATCTGGGGAGTTGCTCCGTTGCTCAGAAACTGAGTTTTTTTTTAGTGCCTGAGGTGGAGGCCACAGAGCCCACCTCAGCATCTGGGGCCAACTCACTCCAATCGACCCATGGCTGTGAGAGGAGAAGAAAGAGAGAGGCAAAAGGGGGAAGGCGGAAGAAGCAGATGGTCATTTCTCCTGTGTGCCCTGAGCGGGAGGGACATCCACATGCTGGGCCGATGCTCTACCACTGAGCCAACCAGCCAGGGCCACATTTTGTTTATTCATTCATCTGACCTTTGGGTTGTTTCTACATTTTTCCTATTGTAAATAATGCTATAATGAGTATTTGTATATAAGGTTTTGCTATTGTAAATAATGCTACAATGAGTATTTGTATATAAGTTTTTGCTATTGTAAATAATGCTACAATGAGTATTTGTATATAAGTTTTTATATAGATATATGTTTTTCATATTTTGGGTCTATGCCTAGGAGTGGAATTGCTAGGTGATAGAGTAACTCTACATTTAACTTTTGGAGAACCGCCAGACTGTTTCCAAAGAGGTTTGCATCATTTTACATTACCACCAGAAGTGTACGAGGATTCCAATTTCTCTTCATCCTCAACAACACTTGTTACTATCTGTTGTGTTTTTTTTTATTCCAGTCTTTCCCTCCTACAGGATGTTAAGTGGAATCTCATATGGTTTTGATTTGTATTTCCCTAATGTCTAATGAGGTTGAGTATCTTTTCATGTGCTTTCTGGCCATTTGTTTATCCTCTTTATAATAACTGTTCAATGTCCTTGGCTGCCAATTCTAAAATCGGTGTCAATTTTGGGTTGGCTTTGACTCAATCACTTTTATTTTTTGATAGAGACAGAGAGAGAGTCAGAGAGAGGGACAGATAGGGAGAGACAGACAGGAAAGGAGAGAGATGAGAAGCATCAATTCTTCGTGTGGCTCCTTAGTTGTTCATTGATTGCTTTCTCATATGTGCCTTGACCAGGGGGCTACCGCAGAGCGAGTGACCTCTTGCACAATCCAGCGACCTTAGGCTCAACCCAGCGACCTTTGGGTTTAAGCTAGTGACCATGGGGTCATGACTATGATCCCTCACTCAAGCCAGCAACCCCATGCTTAGGCTGGTGAGCCCGTGCTCAAGCTGGATGAGTTTGTGCTCAAGCCAGCAATCTCGGGGTCTTGAACCTGGGTCCTCCGTGCCCCAGTCCAATGCTCTATCCACTGTGCAACCATTCATTGGTGGTCAGACATGATTCATTCATTCTTTTTTTTTATATATATAAATCTTTTTTTTAATGCAGGATTATTTGATTTTCTTTTTAATTTCTTTTTATTTTATTCATTTTAGAGAGGAGACACAGAGTGAGAGAGAGAGAAAGGGGGGAGGAGCTGGAAGCATCAACTCCCATATGTGCCTTGACCAGAGCAGTGCAGGGTTTTGAACTGGTGACTTCAGTGTTCCCAGTTCGAAGCTTTATCCACTGCGCCACCACAGGTCAGGCTCATTCTTTAAGAAATATATTTTCTTGCTTCTTTGCATGTCTGATAATTTTTGTTTAATGACAGATATTGTGAATTTTATTTCTTGGGTTCTGAATATTTTTATATTAGTATAAATATTCTTAAACCTTGTCCTGGGACACAGTTATTTAAAAACTGATCAGTTTTTTTTACTTTAAAAAAGTAATATTTACATTTTGATGACATATGCACTATATGAGTTTTAGCTGTACAAGATAATTATTTGATATTTGCATACTTTGCAAAATGAGCACCACAGTGAGTCTAGCTAACATCCATCACCACACATAGTTAAAACATTTTCTTCTGGTGAGAGTTTTTAAGATTTACTCTCTTAGCAACTTCTAAATATACAATACAGTTTTTTTAAGTATAGTCACCAAGCTGTACATTACATCCTCAGATCTTCTCACCATCTTTATGCATTTTGCCTACTTCTTCACCTCTGGCAACTACCAATCTGTTCTCTGTAAGTTTCTTTTCTTTTCTTTTTCTAAAAAACAGATTTCACTTCTAAGTGAGATCAAATGAAATTTGTCTTTCTCAGTCTGATTTATTTTACTCAGCAAGAAAATATATTTCTTAAAGAAGGGAGAAAAAGAAAAAAAGAAATTCTACCTCTTCCAATTCAAAAGCCTTCAGTGGTTTCCCTTTTGCCTAAACCTTAAGATACTTGTTGATCTTATGGTCAAAGCATTGTCTCTATTACAATAGTTCCTTCCCCACTGTCCCTGTAATAATCCTTCAAATAAAATCTTCTTACAAATAAAAGCAAAACAAAAAACTTCAATGATTTCCCAATAGTCACAATGTTGTAGGTTGACAGTTAAGGGTTATAAAAACCGAGTTTTAAAGTCCATTGTTTCTTCCTGACCAGGCGGTGGTGCAGTGGATAGAGCATCGGACTGGGATGCGGAAGACCCAGGTTCGAGACCCCGAGCTCGCCAGCTTGAGCGCGGGCCCATCTAGCTTGAGCAAAAGGTCACCAGCATGGACCTAAGGTCGCTGACTCCAGCAAGGGGTGGCTCAGTCTGCTGAAGGCCCGCGGTCAAGGCACGTGTGAGAAAGCAATCAATGAACAACTATGGTGTCGCAACGGCAACGAAAAACTAATGATTGATGCTTCTCATCTCTCTCCGTTCCTGTCTGTCCCTATCTATCCCTCTCTCTGACTCTCTCTCTGTCCCTGTAAAAAAATAAATAAAATAAAATAAATTAAAATTAAAATAAAGTCCATTGTTTCTATACATGAAGCCTCTGCTACAGGCAAGTAAGTCTAAGCCTCCAAACCCTATTCTGCTACATATCATTCAGCCTTCAAGACTCTGTCTTTATTCAGTTCTATTGAAATTCTAACTCTTGACTCTGGCTGGTTTGCTCAGTGAATAGAGCATTGGCTGACATGTGGATGTCCTGGGTTCGATCCCTGGTCAGGGCACTCAAAAAAAGTGATCATCGGATTCTCTCCCCCTCCCTTTCTCAGTGACTCGATTGGTTTGAGTGTGAGCCCCGGGCACTGAGAATGGCTTAGTTGGTTCCAGTGTCAGCCTCAGTCTCTGAGGATAGCTTGGTTGATTTGAATACTGGCACCAGATGGGTGGTGCTGGGTGGATCCTGGTTGGGGAGCATGTGGGATTCTGTCTATTTCCCCATTTCTCACTAAAATAAAGAAAAGAAAGAAGAGGAGAGGAGAGGAGAGGGGAGGGGAGGGGAGGGGAAGAAGAAGGGAGGGAGGGAGGGAGGGAGGGAGGGAGGGAGGGAGGAAGGGAGAGAAAAAAAGAAAGAAAGAAAGAAAGGAAGAGAAAGAAAGAAAGAAAGAAAGAAAGAAAGAAAGAAAGAAAGAAAGAAAGAAAGAAAGAAAGAAACTGAAATTAATTTATTTACTGATTTTTTTTGGGGGGAAGGCATTTCTGATCTGTAAATTCACAGACTACCTATTAAATTCTGCTTTGTTCTGTGTACATTTTTCTTTCTATTTTATGTCTTTTCAAAGTTCCTCCAGGCAGAGAGCAACTGTTCTGTGTTCCCCACCAGGCTCAGCACAGTGCCTGGCACTTGGAAGCTCAGTGCAGTTGGCTGAAAGAAGTAAACTCAAGAGTTTCTTACCTTGGTAATGTCCGTGTGATCTTTGAGCCCATTGGTCATGCACCAGTAACGCCACACATTCAGGGCATACCGCGTGGCTTTGGTAGTATTTGGGCTTACTGCGCTGGTGCACAGATCATTCAAGTCATCATTAATATTAAATACAGGGAATTTGTTGAGCTTAGTAGAATAGGCTAGAAACAGAAAAAATAAAAGGCATTAAAATAATTTGCCATTCTCTTTTTTTGACAATTATATCTTGGGATCATGTTAAATAACAGAAAACTCCTAAAAGATAATACTTACAAAAATGAAATTTCTATCAAGTGTACATATTTTAGAGCAAACAGAGGACAATATTTCTAGCATGAAACCAATGCAGTAACCCTGCATTTAATCCCAACAACTTTGGCGTATACACTAACTGATGCACTCATGCATGCATTCCAATAACAAAACGGAGGGGGAGTTGAATGCAGAGAAACAAAGAATGTTCTATCTAAAATTTTCAGTGGAACAAAATAGCAATCCTATTAACAACAACAACGAAGAGATAGAAAGGAAGACAAGTTACATATCCTTTCTCCCCAGCCTCAGTGCATGAAGAACTGTTGTTTCTCTGTAATACATGGTCTCACATGTCTATGTGCATCCTGGGCAGCCTTGAATTACATGGTGTTAGCATATTTCTCGAATTCTTTACACAAATTAAAAAAGAGGAAGGCATCTGAACCCTGACTCCACAATTCACCAGCTAGCTGGGAATCAGAATGTGAGGGCAAGGTAGAGAAGTATGAGGAGAGTGCATGGGGGCGCTCCAGAGAAGCACACAATCCTCTCCGAAAAAGAGAGATTTTAAACTGTCATTGCCAAATCACTGCAGATGAAAGCAGGCTTTCCTCAATGTATCCGCCTTAAGCAAAATGATAATCAAGTCCATAATGGTCATCGGGCCCTTCCTCATACTCTGTGATCTACTAAACCCGGGCTTAAACTGTTCAAATTGTGGACTTTGGTTAAAAAAAAAAAAAATCAAAGTAGACCATGTCAAAGAATGCCAACCAGTACTTTGTATCCCATGGTTCTGACCCTCTATATTCAAACAAGAAACTAAAAGGCTGAGAAATAGCAAAATAAAAAGTTAATTCAGTTACCAAGTTCATCCTCAAATTGGATTCGCTTTTCCTAACTCGCCTTGCCATTCCCAGCTCCCACTGAGGAACACCAGCCAGCCTCCTGCGGTCCCCAGCAACTGCCTACTCCCAGGATCCACACCGTATCTTTCCCACACTCAGCCAGAGAAATCGCCCTATGGTCTTCGTGTTAACCCAAGTGTCTTTTATTTTCCAATTCCAATTCCAAGCTCTCCCCACACTTCTCACTGACTTTCTCTCCTTCAGCATCTCACACTTGCTTTATTCTGTAGAACTGTGATCTAACTGTGTCCGGAAGATCTCAACTGGTTTGTACAGTTGCCCGCTGTTGAACTGTTGAGCGCACAATCTGCTTTAATAAATGCTTACAGCAAGAGAGGAATAAGCAATGCTGGAAAAGCTATCTGAAGTGACTGAGTCATGTAGGTATATTCCTCTCACCACCCTCATGAACCAAGATAACTGGTACTATTTCTGGGACTCACTTGATATTAGTGAAAGGATTCTAGTACCAAATGTATTATTATGACATCTAATGCTGAGTGTTTACCATATGCCAAGAGTTATATAAATTAACTGTGAGCTCTAAGCAACCCAACTGTTGCACCTATTTTGCAGATAAGGAAACAGTACCGCATACATCTCTCATCCAATATTGACTGAGGTACACCCTCTCTGAGCCAGGCACTGTGCTGTCCCAAGTAATGGAGTTAGCAAGAATCAAGGTTTGGATGTGGGTCCCACCGAGTCTATGCTCAGGACACTAGAGCTGAAGAAGTCAGGTACCAGAGGGATAAGGTTCTCAGTAAACACTGCAATTTAAACAAGTATACAGGGGGTCCTCAGGCTATGACACAGTTTCATTCCTACGACAGTGACATAACCCGAATTTTGGTGTAAGATGAAACACACCCTAGCCTAAGTCACTATACTAACAGAGCTGTAAAATCATGATCTAGAACATAAAAACAACTAAGCCACAGAAAAAAGAAAAGGACATAAGTATACTGGACTATACGCGTTACTGCGTATTCTTCCCCAACACGCAACCAAACTAGTTCACCCACGTAGTCTGTAAGTACAACGCTAATGGCATAAGCCAAAACGCTCACGTCTCAATTTTTTAAAGTTTTTATGGGAGGGAGCATTCATTGTAAACTCGAAACGTTGTATGTCGAGACTGTCATAACCTGTGGACCATCGTATGCTGGCCCCCAACACTTACTCATATTAACCCTCATCAAGGAAAACCAAGTCTGATTTATTTAGACAAATACTATAGTTTTACTATAGATAGATATTTTTTAAAACAGATGTTTCATTTCGGGGGGGGTTAAATTTTTTTTTTTTTTTTTACACAGACAGAGTAAGAGTCAGAGAGAGGGATAGATAGGAACAGACAGACAGGAACAGAGAGAGATGAGAAGCATCAATCACCAGTTTTTCATTGTGACACCTTAGTTGTTTATTGACTGCTTTCTCATACGTGCCTTGACCGCGGGCCTTCAGCAGACCAAGTAACTCCTTGCTCGAGCCAGTGACCTTGGGTCCAAGCTGGTGAGCTTTGCTCAAACTAGATGAGCCTTCGCTCAAGCTGGTGACCTCGGGGTCTTGAACCTGGATCCTCTGTGTCCCAGTCCAACGCTCTATCCCCTGCGCCACTTCATGGTCAGGCGGGTATTTTTTTTTAACTTATTCATTTTAGAGAGCAGAAAGAGAGAGAAAGAGAAAGAGAAAGAGAAGGGGGGAGGAGCAGGAAGGATAAACTCCCATATGCGCCTTGATCAAGCAAGCCCAGGGTTTCGAACTGATGACCTCAGCTTTCTAGGCCAATACTTTATCCACTGTGCCACCACAGGTCAGGCTATAATTTTTTTTTAATACAATAACATAATATTTATGTTTATTGGCAACACAGCCCAGTCTCCGTCACTTCATTACAGCATAAGCATAGAAATGGTCCCACTGCAAGTTAGGATGACTAAGTTTCATTACTACGTTAAATGATGGCATGATCTTACATAATTGCATTTTAATCACAGGACAGAGACTGTACACTGAAAATGGAAACTTCTTTTCCCACTTAAGTTTTACCAGATGCCCCAGTAATATCCTGTATTGTAACAGGACCCAACTGGGCATTGTGGATTTAGTTATGTCCTGTTTCTGTGTCTTTTATTGATTCCCCTCACCTGCTTGTGCTCTGGACACCTAGCTTGATCTGCCTCTCACATACACACAGATGTCTACCTTATCCACTTATCATATGGCGCCCTGCATTGGGCCATCCTCCAATGCGGACACCTTTCTCACTCCACTCAAATGCCGACATCCCATGCTGGGAAGCCGTTCTATCTGGAAGCCTTCATCACACTTCTCAGGATGGAAGCCCTACTCACTTCAGTGAGACTCTGACTTTTCACACAGGGTTTCTTCCTGCATCTCCCACTACTGTGTGGATGCCCTCCTTACTCTGCTCAGACTGTCACACCACATACCTGGCTACCCCTCCATGGGATGCTTTTCTCTCCCAGTTCAAGCTGTCACCACTTGCCAGATTGCCTTCTTTCTGAAATACATATCTTGCCCTGATCAGTTTCCTACATCGCTCACTGTGCAGTGCGCCTATAGAGATGTCTTTTTTATGCTCCCGCCTCTCTCTAGGTCAGGGGTCCCCAAACTGCGGGACGCATGCGCCTCCCTGAGGCCATTTATCCGTCCCGCTGCACTTCTGGAAGGGGCACCTCTTTCATTGGTGGTCAGTGAGAGGAGCACAGGATGCATCCGCACCCATAGTTCCCATTGAAATACTGGTCAGTTTGTTGCTTTAAATTTACTTGTTCTTTATTTTAAATATTGTATTTGTTCCCATTTTGTTTTTTTACTTTAAAATAAGATATATGCAGTGTGCATAGGGATTTGTTCCTAGTTTTTTTTATAGTCCGGCCCTCCAACAGTCTGTGGGACAGTGAACTGGCCCCCTGTGTAAGAAGTTTGGGGACCCCTGCTCTAGGTCATCACAGCTTCTTCAAATGCACACAAACTCCAGCACAAATGCCTATTCTGCACTACCTGCCAAGAGCTTTGAAACGTAATGTTCAGGGCAGAAAGGGAAGAAGTTGAAGGGATCGGGGAGAAGAGAAAGATGGAAGAGAATTCTGGAATTTCTATTTGTTAAGAGACAATTAATACTTTTAAATAAACTCTTGGTGAAAGGAAAGAAAAATCAGTGGGACTTAGTAACTATTTCAAACTAAATAATAATAACACAACATGTCAAAGTTATGGATAAAGTTATTGCAGTGTCACTAGAAAAAATGATTGTCTTAAATTCAAAAATTAGAAAAGAAAGGTTGAGTATCAACTATGCCGGGACATTATAAAAGAGAAAAACAAATATACCCAAAAAAGTAAAATGAAGAGAATACACACAAAAACAGAAACCAATTAAATATGAAAAGAGAGTTATCACTACAGAGCCTACAGATATTAAAAGGGCAGTAAAACAATATTATGAACTTGATGCCAATACATTTTGGAGAAAATGGACAAATAGCTAGAAAAACCATAACTTACTAAACCTGAACAAGAAATATAAAATTTAAACAGTCCCATACCCATTAAAGAAATTGAATCTATAACTGAAAATATCATACACACACACACAGACACACACACACAAAAACAACAACAACAACAATAACAACAAAAGAAAACAAAAAAACCCCTACAGGTTAAGATGGATTTTACCAGTAAATTCTTTAACATTCAAGGAACAAATAACACCAAATCTAAAAATTCTGCTTGATTACAGGAAGAAAATAATACTATTCAAATGTCTTTTATAAGACAGCAAAGCTTTTCTATAAAAATGACCAAAAAAATGCAATGAAAGAAAATTATAGCCTTGGATGACTAGCTTGTTAGACCATTGTCCTGAAGCACAGAGGTTGCCATTTCGATCCCTGGTCAGAGAACATACAGGAACAGACCGATGTTCCTGTTCTCTCTTTAAAATCAATGAAATGAACATTTAAAAAAGAAAAGAAAATTAGAACACAACTCATAAACACTGACATGAAAATCCTTAATACAATATGAGCAAACTGAAAGCCTACCTCACACTGCAAATAACAACAAAATTCCATATATATCATGATCTATAAGTGAATGGTAAAATTATAAAGTTTCTAGCAGAAAACACAGAAGACAGTGGGTTAACCACATCTTTTAAAACAGAACATCAATATTACTAGTCCAAAAGTACAAGATTAATAAATTGGATTTCAGTAAAATTAAAAAGACATTTATAAAACTGTACCACTAAGGAGGTGAAAAGGCAAGTGACATAGTAGAAGAAGGCATTTAACAAGTAGAAGGCAGGTTGTCAAATTTAAAATGGACAAACTTGAATGGGCACTGCATATAATAAGAAATATCATTAATACAGTGTGTCCGTAAAGTCATGGTGTACTTTTGACCGTGTGACTGGTCAAAAGTGCACCATGACTTTACAGACACACTGTATTTCAGTATATATAAATTAAAATACACTCACCAAAATGTCTAAAATGAAAACCAAAATCTGTAAACATCAAGTGTTGGTGAGGGTATGAAACAACAGGAACACTCTTGCTCAGCTGGTAGGAGTGTCAATTTGAACAATCACTTTGAAAACTAACTGACAACCTCTACTAAAGTTGAACATACACATACATATTCTATGACCCAGCAATACACTTGTGTGTGTGTGTGTGTATCTAACACAAACGTGTATGTGTGTATTAAAAAGCATATATGTATGAGTGTTCATAAAAGCATAATTAATAATAGCCCCACAAACAATAGAATGCATATAAAATTATAAAATATTTACATAATAAACTATTATACACTGACATCAAGGAATGGATTACTGGAATGAACTATATACGAAAACATGAATGAATCCTACAAATACAATGCTAAGCAAAAGAAGCCAAACACAATAGAACATATTGAAACGGTCCTTTTATAGAATTCAAAAACAGATAAAAGGACTGTATGGCCAAATAATATAATGGTTATTTTGGGGTAGTAACAAAAAGAAAGCACTTGAAGAAAGCTTCTAGGTTTCAGGTAATATTCTGTTTGCCTCTGGGTGGTAGTTAGAGCAAAATGTTTGCTTCATAACATTAATCAAGCTGTATGCTAATGACTGTATATATAATTCACTAAGAACACTTTCCAAAAATCCCTAAAATTAAAAATGTATACAGGTGTCCTTAGGTTACGACAGCCTCAACATGATATTTCAAGTTTACGATGCTCACTCCCATAAAAACTTAAAAAAACTTGAGCCATGAGTGTTTCAGCTTATGCCATTAGTGTCGTACTTAAGAACCATGTGGGTGAACTGTATTTTGGTTGCATGCGGTGGAAGAATACGCAGTACAGTGTACAGTACTGTATATTTATGTCCTTTTCCTTTTTCTGGGGCTTAGTTGTGCTTTTATGTTGTAGATTATGACTCTACAACTGTGTTAGGATAGGTAAGTGACTTAGACTAGGGTATGTTTCAACTTACACCAAAATTCGAGTTCTGTCACTGTGGTAGAAATGAAATTGTGTCGTGACCCAAGGGCTCTCTGTATACAATCCTAATAAATGAAATTATACCATGTACTTGAGTGGGAAGGCTCAATATTATAAAGATGTTTATTTTTTTCAAGAAATCGTCAATGCAATGTAATTATAATTAAAATCCTCCTTTTTGTTGCTACTTGTCAGGTTGATTCTAAAGTTTATCTAGGAGAGTAAAGGCAATTTTGAAAATAAAAATTGGGAAGACTTGCTCTGAAAGATATAAATGTGTACTATACTACTACAATAATTTAAAGTGTGAGTTCTGGCAAAAAAAGAAAGAAAAAAAAAAAGACAAATAAATCCTTGCTACAGAAGGGAGTCCAGAAAAGATCTGTGTAAAAATGCAAATTGGGTATATAATAAAGGCTACAATTCAAATCGCTGGGAAAAGGATGAACTCTTCAATACATACTTTGAGATAATAAGCTATTGAGTTGGAAAAACAAAAGCAAATTTAGATTTTGACTTCATACCACAAATAATACATTTCCAAATAGATAATTTTTTTTTCCAAAAAGCTGTTTTCATATGGAAGACAGTTTTCATGATTTGGGGAATAAGAAAAGACTTTTTCAGAATGATACAACACAGAGACATAAAAAATAGATTAACAAATAAGAAGACATAAAACTTCAAAAATTCTGCACTGAATACATCTTAAAAAAACAATAACCCAGAGAAAATAATTACAACAGATACAGTGACAAAGGAGTTACGTTTTGGGAGAGTTAAGTTATGTATGGATTTTCATCAGTACGGAGGGTTAGCACTCCTGCCCTCCTTGTTGTTCAAGAGCCCACTGACATTTATGCTTTCAAAATTCCAAAACGAAACACTAATTATTATTTATGGGTAGTAAAATTCCCTTGATTTTTTTATTTCCTATTTTATTATACTTATTAGTATTTTTCTAATTATTCACAAAATATTTGCCTTAACATTTTAAAAATATGAAAAATTTTAATAAAGAAAATACTTTTTAAAAATACAATAGTTTTGTCTGAAAAATGTCACCAAATTCAATGTTTGCTTTTAACATCTTTTAAGTTTATAACCAAAATTGTTATGTTATACATATTGACCATTTCAGTCCCTTGAAATCTTGGAAAAGATTATCATGAATAAATAAATTTAAAATAAATAAAACTTTATAAAAGAAAACATTTTCTGACTTGTAGGCTAAATATTATTCAACTTGAATTCTAATATTCTTACCCTATCAGCGAAATAAAATTTATAACATTATAAATGTATAACTTGTTTCTTAAATTCCTGGGAAAATATTAAAGATTAAGTTACAACTACTTATAAATAATTGTAACATTTAAAATATCATCTTAGAAGTAAAGTTGTTTCTATTTGTAATATACATCTTTCTAAGTTAATACTTCGGTGGATTATTCATATATATTGAAGAACTGCATTTGCATTTCTGTGAGAGAGAACACTATATTATCTGGTGTTTTAATATGATTTTCTTTATTAAATAATTTTAGTGACACAACAAAGATATCTGAAGTTAACACAATTATAATTATTTTGAATAACCATTTCTAGTCTGCTCAAAGAACACGGTCAACTGTGCGAAACGCAACAAACAGCATATGAAGAATTCTATCTGACCAACAAGATTTTTTCTAAAAACAAGGAAGTTTGGAAGCTGACATCTACTTAGCTTGGTATAACTTTTCAACAGTTGGCAGACAGAGCTCCAGACAGAAAGGGAGATAGTGAGTTTGAGTGTAGCCTTCTGTTCCCAAACAGGATTTGAGGCACGAGGCCTCCAGGAAGCATATGATTCTTCAGTTGTAGAAGTCTTCCTGAAGTGTCTCCGACCCCATGGATTGTTTCTAAGCACCCACATATAGAAATGCTCCTCCTTCTACAATTTCCCATCCTCAGTAGTTAGAAACACTTGCCATAGAATGCTTTGCTTAATATGCACTGACTATATGGGGCTAATAATGCATAGTGACCAGGACAATTAGTTTCTCATAATATGTTTAAGTTGTTTTTAAACTGTTGTAGGGACAAAAGTCAGCCAGCATTGCAGAAAACCATTTATTAAATGAAGACTAGTTATACCCAAATACAGACAAAATATTGTGATAAAAACATGCTCTCATTATAGAGACATTAGCTGATTTTATTGGATTGTTTCTCTTATTTCCATAAGTTTAGGCTGTACCGACAAATACTGAAAACAACAGAAAATTACACTATAATATTAGAGGCAAACATTATCCACACAATGGAATAAACCACTGGGACATAAAACTAGAATTTTATTTAGAGCACAAGTACACAGACAAATACGAAGCAAAAACAGTGAGCTGATAAAGATGAAAACATCTTAGTGTAAAAGATCAGTGAGCAAGAAAATAAAAATGAAACCAAGAGTATACACTTAACAAAAAAGTTTATCACGTTAAAAATATCAACTGGCAGAATATTAACCAAAAGTATCACAGTCACACATTTTAACATATTAACAGAAATTTCTCTCCATTTCAATTCACCTTTCTCATCTTTCTTTTACAAATTATAATTGTAGCAGCTTAAAAAGAGAATTTTTAAATATTAGAGTGAAGAGGCACACATGTGCTTTTTTCATGTAATATCAGTTCAAAGCCATGTGACCAGGAAATATATAAAAATGACAACCTATCAAATAGGGGAAAAGGAAACATACCTTCAAAGAATAGTTCTATTTTTCATATTTTTTTCTAAGTATTGTGTGGTTATATTTCTAAACAGATGCCTGGTATTAAATTATACTAAATTGATGTCTACCTTTGTAATCCCAATTAATTTATAAGTGTTAGAGTAAAAGAAATCTCAAAATTATTCTTATAATTTGTAAGAAAGATGGAAGATCTCCATTGAGTTGAATTCTGCATTCATTCTACTAAATCCACATTTCAACAAGTAAATGAGTCATAAACAGTGATTCTATTGAATCCAAAATGCTTCCAGTCTTTCTCTCACCGGGTTTCAGCCTATAGTGTTAAGAGTTACATTTTCAGATTACAATGAAAAAGGTATAAGCGATCGCTCACTATGGGTCGAGTCTATGTCTAACCTTAGTGAAAAAACACTTTTAAAGGTATGGTGGGAACATAACCTTATAAATTAGCAACCTAATAAATATGTATGTATTATTTCATTTAAAAGGCAGAAGGGCCTTAGGAAACACACACAAAATGTACAGAAGACCCAATTTGGGGGGGGGGGGAATAAATCCAAGAGTAGGATCCAATAAATGTGCCCACTGCTATCTAATAGGACTGTTAATGTTAATCATTATCAGGGTATATTTTGGTGGCCAAAATATAAAAGGAATTCTAAGAACAACGGCTTTGCCTGAAAACCTCCAATGTAGGAACCAAGAAATACTTTAGTGTTACTCTGAAGGTCACTCAACAAGGGCGGAACTTCTTTAGAATATGCATCACTGACTTCCTTTTATTGCTTTACTATCTCCCTTAAAGGGTAAATGTTTAAAGCCTCTTTGGAGAAAAGGCTCAGAGTAAAAATCTGCCTTTCTTCTTTAAGCAAAGATGGAGCAGGGGCCTTGATGAGCTAGTTTTAATATTCTTAGAATTAAATCAGCAACTTCAGCAGCAATATTTCCAAATACAGCATTGGCTGTGGCCATATATGTGACAGTCACACAAAAAGCCTCCTTCTAGTTCAGAAAATGACCCCTTTATTAAACGAATTTCATTATTATAAATCCATTGGACAGAATGGAACCCTTCACTGAATGAGGAATTGGGGCATGTTGGTGTAAAAAGAAACTTAAGAAAATAACCTTCTTTTCTTAACATTTTATAACAGTTCCTTCCATTTTAGGAGTATAAATGTATAAAAAGGTATAATATTTCCCCCATGTTGACTTTATACAAGTTACTACTAGTATAGCAGAATCAACCCACTGAAATTGTATTTACTCTCAGAGTCTATATGACATTGCTGAGACAAAATGGAACTACCAGGAACCAACCAAAGCAAGTGGGCATGAAACAATTCAGATACAAGGCAACAAAATGTTAAGTCCACGCAAATGCTGAATATAAAAGTCAGTATTTGGGGACACTGAGGTTTTCATTGTCACTTACAAATAAAATTTAGAAGCTAAATATTATTATTAAATGCAATTCAAACAATAAGCTATGATAACAGACAAAAATAATGCATGCACCTTATAGTCCTGTTATTACATTGTCCAACCAGATCTGGAAGTTACGCTGCTATATTGTCATTCTATTGGATTTTTCTGTAAGGTGCTCAAATATCAGAAAAACAAAAAGTCTAAACTGGGGTGAGGGAGTACTGAAAAAGTTCAAATTTCCTGTTTCTCTTTTTGCAAATGTTTCCCTTTCAAAGAGCTAGGGATGATGTGGAAGAAAAGCTGACCTGGAATTATACACATGGAACAAAATCTGGAAGTTGGCACCACTTGACAATAACAATATCTCCTTCTGTAGACGCCACTAAGTGCTGGCTCAAAATATTAGACAACTAAGTACACACATTCACAAGTCACACACACAGTGTCGACTGGCACAGCCCCTTAGCACAGTTTTTCAGTTTAGCTACAATAATGATAGCAGCAGTGGTTAACAATTTCACATAAAACACCACGAACACACATATGGAAGAGCACCCTACTACAACATGCAGAAAATCTCAACACAGACACCACTGAATATTACACAATGCATAGAAACTGTAACGGTTTTTGGCAAGATTTTTCTTTGTAACAAATATTTTATAAAACAAAAGTTCTTTTGTTATAAATGCTATTTAAAAAGTTGTAATATAATGGATTGTAGATATAAAAGTTCAGTTTGATAAAGTTAATCTGAGTGGATTATACTAAATGGACCTGCTACATCATCCAGTATAAATAATCATTATAAATTAATTTCTAGTGGAAGTATACTAAGGTATTTGATTTATAAAATATAAGAATTACAGAAAGTAAACAGGCATAAAAATCACTTCAATACAGTTTACACAATTACTGTTAGGATTCTATATTGCTGATGTCTTCCTAATGCTACCAAGCACAATAAATTTTGCCAAACATTTTCTAAGCTGTTTGACATTAATGTAGAATGGTAATAAAATGCTCTCTAATTCCAGTGCAATATAAAGATCATGATAAGCCTAGCAAAATTCAGCATTGCATTCAAAAGACAGAGTTTCATTGTAGTTTAATATCCTAGAATTTTATCTTTTCAACTATGATTTAGTAAATATAATTTGTAAAATGGGTTCTGTATTTATGCTTGAATTCCCTTGTAGAAGAGTAAGCAGGTTAATGAGTTTACAAATACTTCGAATTTCCACATCCTCCTGCTGCACATATTCTCTTTCATAGTTCCCGTTTTCTTTCCCATTCCTATCTCCAAATAAATTCACTTCAGACACATTCTAATTATGTTGACAGAAATTTGATCATTTTGATTAAAGATGTGTCCCAAACCTTCAAGATAATTTTTTAAACTTTTCGTAGACTAAGAAAGGACATTGTAGACCGCATTCACAACCAGTAATATAGATGCTATATCGCTGGATATTCAAAGTAATGCCAACTTTTTTAAAAAGTTACTTTTTAGTTTATAAACATTGTTATAGGCTTCATTTTACTGAAAAATGTTTCCCTTCCATAAATGAAAACTAAATATAAATGGGACAGGTGAAGAGATGTTTATTAAAATAAAAAGGCAAAACTTTACTTTTAGAGATTATCCCATCAAATTTCAAAAGTTGCTAAAATCAAAATGCAACATTATACAATAAAAAGTGAAAATACAAAGGCCAAAAAAAAGGCCTACTTAAAAACTGGCAGCTCGAATGTACTTCTAACAGAAACTTGATCAAGGACTTATAATTTTTACAATTTTGAAAAGGATATCCCGTCTAACTCAGTGAAAATGTAGGGTTGTTTCTCTTCCCAAAATTTTATTTATGAACTGGAAGTCAGGATGCCTGGGTTCCCCTGGGTTCTAGTCTTGGCTCTGATTCTAACAAGGTGTGTGCACCCAGGCATGCATCTAACATCTCTGGGGCTTAATCCCTCTTCTGTCAAAGAAGAGGGCTGGATTAGTTTAGATGTTTCTAATACCCTGGACTAATTAATTTCCTGATCAATTTAGTACTCTGACCTAATTGATACTCTGCATCTAATTCAGCTGGGTCATGGTTTACATAAAAACTCAATTTAAATGCAATAAAAAAACTATCTTCAATACCATGTCAGGTCTTTCCCTCAGCTTTGGCAGACCCAACGGGTTAATTTACAAATAGGATGGGCATAAGACATATTTATTATTGCAGTTTACCAATATCATCCTCCCTTTTTCTATTTTTATATCATTAGACATACACCAGATACCAACAGGATGACACAGGCAGGGAGTGTACTTCTTTATCCCAGTTATCATCTGCAGCAAGCTCTTAAAACAATCCTAGCCTCCTCACTTTGCCTTACAAAAAGCTATGCATTCATGTCATCTCCATCAGATCCCAGTGGGAAGAAGCAATGTCTGAATTACCATGCAGTAAGGAAGAAATGTAAACAAAAAAACAACTGAGGAAGTCTTTGCCAATGGTGTGTTTCTTAGTAACTATCTGAACCACATCATATGGTGAATGTGCACAGCTGTATCTTGCATAGTTAAAAAAATATATTAAAATGATTGAGAACTTGTTACTTCTTTAGTATTTATATTAATTTTTTTCATGATTGAATACTTAACAAATGTTTTCCTGCAATAAATTACCATGCACTCCTCATGATTTTCCCCAAGGTCTGGAAATTTATTTCCTTTATTACATGGTAGAGAGTTTTTATTTACAGATGCCAAGTATTACAGCTTTGTTTTGGCTAGAAAAAATAAAGACCAAATACATCCTTGCTATAGATAAAGGAAACCAGTCAGAAAAAGGCTGTTTAAAATCAGAAGTGTTTGTCTCTAACATATTAAACTGCGGAGATAGTCAAACTAGAAAAAATAATGGTTTTGCAATCTCTAATTCTGAGGACCATGATGATAACATTTTCTGCCAAAAGCTTTGTCATATTAACCATCATGATTGATTAAAAAAACAAAAACAAAACACTTTATTAAATACTGTTAATTTGCTGGTATCAAATTTGTAGGCAAGACCAAATTCCCAGGCAGACTGGCAACCGGAGTTCAGTACCTGGTAGATGGCAATATCAGTTTGAGGCTTCAGAGATGTTCTCGATGCCTAGAATGTCCCCATTCTTTGTCTGAATTACTAGCTCTCTTGAAATTGGGTTTTTGCCTTATTTGGGATAAAAACAAATAATCAGTTTGAAAGATATAATTACTGTATTTCCCGTGTAAAAGAGGCACCCCTTTTTGAAAAATTTGGAGTCTAAAAACTGAGTGCATCTTATGCAGTGGTTGTCAAGCCACTTAAGAAGTGTGGCATTTAGCCTGACCAGGCGGTGGCGCAGTAGATAGAGTGTCAGACTGGGATGCAGAAGACCCAGCTTTGAGACCCCGAGGTCGCCAGCTAGAGCGCAAGCCCATCTGGCTTGAGCAAAAGCTTGCCAGCTTGGACCCAAGGTCGCTGGCTCCAGGAAGGGGTAGCTAGGTCTGCTGAAGGCCCGCGGTCAAGGCACATGTGAGAAAGCAATCAATGAACAACTAAGGTGTCGCCAACAGCAACAAAAACCTAATATTTGATGCTTCTCACCTCTCTCTGTTCCTGTCTGTTTGTCCCTATCTATCCCCCCCCCTCTCTGTCCCTGTTAAGATAGAAAAAGAAGTGTGGCATTTCAAATGCCATCGATGGAACTGAGGACAATACAATATATGAAGACAGTGATCGTCATCAGACAGATGAGGACAAGCTAATGGATGGGAGTTTTGACAGCAATGAGGAGTTGTATGAATTTTATGATGAATAAAAGAGTTCTATAAACTTTATGTAATACACCTTTTTTCCAATTTCAGACCCCAAAATTAAGGTGCGTCTTATACATGAGGAAATATGGTACTTGTGCATGTACACACCATCTCCAGGACAAAATGTTCTTTAGAGTGACATAAATTTTTGCTCTCTATTCATGGCCAGGGCAGACTCTGAATGTCCCATCTCAAAAAAAGCCACAGTTAATGGGCCTAAATGATGGGCTAACAAACACGCCACATGACAGCACTGCTCTCAATCCATGCAGAGTTGAATAAATAGTGATGACTTTATCACACCAGGGATTTCATCTATACTTGATCACTTCAGAGGGTCTCCAGATAGAGAGAAAATCTGTGAATAAGCAGCTACAGCAGAAAAGGACAGAAAAGGATCTAGTTTCAGATCCTGATGCTCTTAAGTATTGAGTGTATTGTGGAAAACCCATTTAATTTCTCTGGATTTACTCATTCAGAAAAGAGAAATAATGATATCTATCCTCATAGGACTGTTGTGAGAATTAACTGAAACAACTTACAGAAGCAGCAGTACTCAATAAATGATAGTCACTGGCAACAATCTGTAGTTTCCTATGCATGTAGGCATGTTTGTGAACACAATGGATGGTGCAGAAATGGCTGTGCCTTATTATTGATTTGAAAATAGGCTCTAAGAAAGATTCTCTACAAAATACTCAAAGCAATATTATACAGTGTGTCCATAAAGTATTGGTGCACTTTTGACCGGTCAAAAGTGCACCAATACTTTATGGACACACTGTATATTCTATAGCAAATAAATATTCAATGGCTAAATAACATGAGTACAAAATTTGGGAAACAATGTAAAACAGTACTGGCATAGAGTGTTTTTCCCCCCTGGGTTCTCAAAAATGAAATGAAACTTTCATTAGTATCTTTTACAGATTGTTGAGAGCAGGGACTACTTATTCATCTTTGTACCCTCCCCATGTCTAGATACCAGACACTCAAATTTTTGTTGAAATTACTGTAAATTTTCATCTCAGTGAAGTCGTGTGATTTTTGGCATCTGGAAGCTAAGCCACAAGACAAAGACAAGTTAATGCTATGAAAACCCAATCTACACTAGAGAAATTTCAGATTATTCCTTTGTAGAAGTGATTTAACACAGGGAAATGTAAATTAACATGGGGAAACATTTGACATTAAAAAAAAAACAAATAGAAAATAAGAAATATTTTAAATAGTTGATGTGAATTTAGGAATAATATTCAGATTAGCCCCACTAACCAAGATAACAAGTGGAATCTTAAGAAGAACCTCTGATGGATAAACATCCCAAATGGCGCTAACCTCTGTAAACATGGTTTTTAAAAAATGCTACCATCGTGGTTTTCAATAGACAGTCACTCATGTGAATATAGAAGACTGAATTTATACAGCTACGTTATCCAAAC
The DNA here is from genome assembly GCA_037038555.1 of Rhynchonycteris naso. Classification (NCBI taxonomy): domain Eukaryota; kingdom Metazoa; phylum Chordata; class Mammalia; order Chiroptera; family Emballonuridae; genus Rhynchonycteris; species Rhynchonycteris naso. The sequence continues at coordinate 20,990,506 of CM072996.1, forward strand.
TGACAGATGAGTTTGGCATTTTTGTTATAGACAGTGTAAAGCTTCGAGTCATGTAAGGGGCACTGGAAAATTTCTTAACATGACATTACGCTGACCTTAAAGTATAAATGTTGCAAATAAAGTTTTAGTATCTTTTGTATGCACCATGGGATGGCCTGGTAAGGGAGCGCAAGGTCTAGTAGCGAATACCCGCTGGAGGGCTGAACTTTTGCTATAGCACGTATCTGATTTTGGCATTCACCACTGTCACAACCTGTAACTTTTTAAAATTACAATACAAAATTATAAAAAACGGCACCTGGCAGTGGCATGTCCTCAGTATTGTTTATATAAAAACACAAAATTCAGAGGTAGTTGTAGAAATTTTTCATAATTTAGTTCAGAAAGTACTGATTTGGCTATATGTCTGCCAAGTCATCCTTCTGCAGTTTTCTAAATCTGTCACATATTCCTATTTGGTTTCAGTTATCAAAGTAAAAAATAAATAAAGAACTCAAAGTCTTCATTCCATTGTGTTCTAAATGAAAATACAGTAGGATTAAGCAGGAGAGAGATTTTTTAGTCTCTCAATAAACACAAAATCTGTAACTTCCTAGTTCTATTTTCTCAGCACACTGACTGCCATTCTTCCTCATGACTAACCTCCTTGTCTAAAACATACCAAGAACGAAAAAAAAATATATATGTTAATGCAAAAACCAAGTGAGTGTTTATGGGAACCCTTTCTTAAACTTGAGATGTACCCTTATGTGAAAATATCCTTCCTTTTAAAAAAGTTATTTTACAATAGGCTCTTCTGTGTACTTATAGACCAGTTACAGAATGAGGACAGGAATGCTTTGTAAAGAGAACTGGGAGAAAGAGACTCGTAGTTCAAATGAAAGGAGATGGGGACCAGGAGACAGAATGTGCCACCATGAAAGATAACTCAGCATCCTGAGAGGCCTGGGAAGATACTGTGTCCCCACATCAGGCTCACATCTCTGGATACTCTGAGTTGGAACTAAGAAGGGTAAATAGAAAAACTCTGAAGTCAGATGATAGTACCATTTCCTTAGCTATAATCTGAATTGTCTTGATCTCAACAGAAATGAAGATAATTCAACTTTCTTTCAGTCATTGAAAAGATTAAAGATAAACAGAAATAAATATATATGGAAATGTCTGAAGAAATATTTACCAAAATGTTAACAGTGGTTATTTTTGACTAGCGGATTTACTAGTTTATATTTTCATGCTCACCTGTACTTCCTAATTTGCATATAAGTCACTTGGCAAAGTGCCAGTACATACTGGATCAAAAATGATGCCTATCTTAATTATTAATATAAAAATAATAAAGAAAGATATCTTCCACTATTTCTTCTTGTTTGTGGATACCTCTCTGTGGAGGAGAAATTATGAAATGAAGTTGATTCCACCATGACAGACTTCGCACTCCTGAGCCACAGGGAAGGCCACAACTTAGAGGAATGGGCCTTAATGTGCTTATGACTTAGTGTTGGAAAGAGCTGCCTGCCAAGCCATGGGAAAGCTCAGCTAATGTGATGATTTAGCAAAGCAAATAAAAAATGAAATCTGTCCTGGTCATACAATAAATTAATGCATTAAACACCACCAGCCTTCCTAGCTAACTGAATTATGAGGCTGCCTTGAAGAGCAAATACTCCCCAAAAGAATGCCCAGATCCAACAAAGCAATTAAGATTCAGATTTTATATGCATTAATGATTATACAGGATAGCAACCTAGCTCAGCTTTATTGTGGCCCGAATGTCTAAATTTATTTTATTTTTGAAGTATCTTAACTAATAATTCACCACAGGCTTCAAGATTTGAAAATAAAGAGCTTGGAAAAACTACCACAAAGAGCTGTTCAAACCAAACTTATTATTATTATAATAGCAGGGTATTGCAGATTAAGTGCATTTGTATTTACTATAGAAGAAACTTTGCACATTTTCAGGAATGCTTTGAATTCAGCTAAATCTGGCAATAAATGCTGCTACCTAAAATGAGTGTCAATATTCCTTTGATCTCAACTACAGAGTCAAGTAATCCCCTAGGGAAAAGATACTGAAGTTTCATGCTTATAAATAAGTAATTTAAGAGGGATTTGAGCTTTAAAAAGAATGAGCATTTCTGTTGTCTTAACTAGTGCTTCTAGATCTTTAGGTAAGATTTTCCCATTCCCTACCTTCTCTTTATGCTTGATATACTATTGAATGCTTGGGAACATTTTCAAAGCTTTGTTAGCTTTAAATTTCTTCTAAATCTGATCATCAAATTTCACTTACACTGATTTCTTAGGAAACAAAACAATTCTATCCAGGTTCAAGCACAACAGTGAAAATGAGCTATGTAACAGTCTTTTTTGCCATGATGTTAAACTTTGCATATTATTTAAAAACTATTTATTTTCCAAAAAGAATGGCACCTTTATTATCTCCTTCTACTCCCCTTTCCCCCCAAAGGGAAAAAAAATGTTAGCTAAGCCTTTAGATTTTCAAACATTGCAAAAAATGGAGTACAGGAGCTAAAATTCTAATTAAGCAAAAAAAAAAAAAAAGAAAAGAGTAATATAATGTCAAGTTATATTAACACCTTCATATCCTGGATTTTACAATTTTGTGTAAGCAGTCACATTAGCGTTATCTCCTCCTGATTAACAGAGAATTTTAAAAGTTAAAAAAATAAAGCCATATATTAAGTAGACTAACAATGAAGGGTGGGGTGGGAGGGAAAAGTGGGAGTTGAGGACACAGCGTCTAGGATGACTCTCAGTTTCCTTTCTGACAGTGTTATAAAAAAACAAAACAAAACAATTCCTTCTCTACTTTGTGTTGCCTGAGAACCACTATGGTTTTTGTAAAAGTCTGTAACAGTAATTACATTTAATCACCCACAAGTACATCTGTTTTAAACCTATAAATACTATGTTAGTAATACTAAACTATCTCCATTGGCTTATTTGTAAAAAGAAAAATATATTATATATTTATATTTTTATAAAGTTAACACTGAGGGCAGGGAAAAGGGATTGGGAAGCAGTGGATAATCACAGTTTCTCTGGACAAAGTAACCAAGCTGGGGTCTAAGCTCAGGCCACCTGGTCAGGCAGTATCTGAGGAGGAGTCATAGGAGGCAGAGACGACGAAATTGCTGCTGCTGGAGTGCCCGGCCACTGACTGGGCGGCCTGCTGGCTCAGGTTGTTACAGATAAGCACCAGCTGGTTGCTCTGTGCCTCGGACAAGGTGCTGCAGCTCTGGTACACACTGAAGTTGGTCTTCCTGCCTGGGATGTTGCCCTTCTCACACATAGTCTTCACCATCTTGGCCAGCTTGTTCTTGCCCAGGGCCTGGCAGTTGTACCAGTGCAGAGCTGCCAAGTTCACAACCGGCTTGATGGACAAGTAGAAAGGGGCATCCTCATAGCGCATGGCAGGAGGCCGCCGCTGGGCATACTCCTTATAGTCCTGTACGGGGCACGTCTGTGGGGCGTGCTGGGTGGCGTACACACGGGAGTCCGTCCCCCCTCTCTTGGTTTTGGCATTCAGGTCACCGGTGTCTTGACCCATCCACTCTAAGTACTCCAGTCCCGTTTCCGTTACCCGGAGCCGGATATCACCCCACTTCAAGGTGGAGCCATGGAAGCCTGTGCAGTGCCCGAAAGCTTTGGTGTTGTTGAGCCAGACGAGGTTGAGCAGACCCTCAGGGTTATAGCGGCTTAGCAACCCCCTTTTGCGCAGAATGAGCTCGTCGGCGAAGGTGAGCTTCATGGACTTGTGCGGCTTATTTCCTTTTCCTTTGCAGCGCAGTTCGATCTGCTTCTGTTTCAGGGCCTCTTGGGAGCGCTTGAATTCCTTATCCCTGGTGATACTGTAACCATACCTGTGTTCTTTTAGGTACCGCTCGAGTCCACACTGGTAATTGGCCAAGCTATTGGGTTCATATTCAGACCCATCCTTCTGCCTGGCATCCACAAAGAAAGAGGCAAGGTAAGCATCCAACTCCTTACAAGGGATGACATAAATCTCTCTTGTTTCGGAAGGATACTTGGAGATGAGGAACTCGCGGAAATTGCGGAGCGCAGTCTGCGTGCTCCGGATGGTTTTCTCATTCTGCTCCCTGCTGAGCTCAGCTGCTCTTTCATCCTGGTCTGCAACAAATTGGGGAGGGGAGGGATAGAGAGGGTGTTGATGAGTTCAGACAATGCACTTTCTACTCTGAAATAAAAGTTTCCTTTTAAATTGAAAAGGGAAAGAAGGAATCAGTTTTACAGAGATCACTGATAAATGTTACTCACATACCTGTTACAATGTAATAGCTATTCTATTCACAAATGATGTACTGCACAGGAGTGTGGCCCACTGCAAAAATGAGCACCTGTGTCATAGGCACACAGTTTAGTGCGTGAAGGTTTTTGGAGATTAGAAGCCAAGAAGCCGCCTTTGTTTTAGGAAAAGCACGAGACAGAAATGTAGTACGTATCCTAGGGCAGTTGTGCAAGGACCCATTAGAATTGGCACATTCATTTTGAATCACTTCATGTGTGAAACCAGAGCTTGTACTGGTTCCCAATAATTGAATTAAGCTAAATAACATATATGATTTTGGCAGCACATCACTAGAGATCTATACTCAAAAATTACTAAATATATAATTTACAGCAGTTAATTTACTTATTCTACAGCAATTCAGGTAAACCTTTTATAAATATTCTGTATGTAATTATAGAGCGGTTGGTAATAAGTGATCAAAAATAGTTGGTATTTTGGAAACAAATGAGGATAAAATGTCACAGCTACAAAGACAAGACAATGGAATTTGAATTAGGCTATTATAAGCAAGATGCAAAAAAGGAGGGGGTCTGTCTCCTGGAGAAATCATTTTATTAGTTTATTATTTATACTCTGACACCAAGGACTGGAGGAAGCTTCTCTTTCCGTTATGGGGCATCCATGATTCAGTAATGTTGCTGTGTATTACTGTACACATTTATAAATGATCAGTCCCAGGTCAAGTGCTCTCACACTTGCGTGTGTGTCATAATCACTCGGGAGGCTCAGTTAAAACCAGATTCTTAGGTAACAGGCCTAGCAATCTGCATTTTAATTAGCACCTCCATGGTCAGAGTGGGGTTTGAAAGAACACATTTTGAGAAATAAAGTTCTAGCGCTTATGTCTTATGACAAGAAAACTCTATTGTATTTTACTGTGTTTTTTCTCCGTTAACAATTATTTAGTTCAATAATCATTTAAATGGTTTCTTTTCAGTAATATGTAACCCGAATCTGCAATTTTAACATTAACAATAAAAACAATCTGTCAAAATCACCACTATTATATCAAATGTGGTATGTATGGAACTCAAAAGAGAAACCGTAAAGAATGATGAAATTATACAACAGAAAAGGAGGCTACCCCACTCATTGCTGAGAGGCAAATACTGAGGTTGATTGTTTTTAAAATAACATAAACATGTCATTTCTAATGCTAAACTATATGGTAAAATATTTTGTTTACCCTAATTATCTTATTTAGAAAAACTTTATTTTTAAGGTTGCTTAGTAGAAGAAAGTCTATGTAATAACCACATATAATAAATAGTAAATATAAATTTTCTAATAAACTGAATTTTATTCACAAAGCACACTACTTTTTGTATTACTGTACACATTTATAAATGATCATGCTATTTCAAAATGACAGTCCTAAGGTATAACTGCCAACATCCTCATAACTTTATAAAATGAAATGAATTTTAAAATTCACTAAACTAGCAAACTAGACATTTTATAGGCACATTTTCTTAGACATTTCCAAAATTCAAATAAACAAAAGTATATTTTATGCTTCATTAGACTCATCTTTCAGTTACACTATTCTCTTCCATTTGAAATTATGTACCAAAAATAAACGTGTATAAAAATGTGTGTCTTTCATCAAAATGATGCAACCTTTATCCTGCTGGCTTCCTTTACTGTTTACATGTAAAGCCAACGAGGTCAGCACATCTGTTTATTTTGGCTCCTTGTTCAAATATCTTCTATTACAGCGGTCTTCAAATTTCAAACGAACACTTTCTAAGAAATAAACATTCACAGACAACTTTTAGGGAAGAAACATCCAGTGACTCAACTTTCACATGGAATCTTTTCTAAAACGTATTTGTCTGAAGACTGAGGTTGTGCACGTTGCCACCTCAAACCCCCCACGGTACGTATTCTGGGCTGTGAAAGGCCCAGAAGTCAAGCAACATTCATAAATTGGTGATTCTTGTCCTCTGTCTTATACCTATTCTAATATAAAGGTGAAATCTGCCATGAGAAACAGAATAATTGGGCCTGAACTGTAGTGTTCTAAATTCAGGACTTTTCAGGGGTTTATAGTAGGTGAGGTTGATTCTTTTCACTGGAATTGGAACATTTTTCAGAACTACCAAAATGTTAACATTCTATTCAATTCATTCAGATTCAGTGTGTTTTTGTTTACAAGATAGATACTTAACAACTATTAACGAACAAATCATATGAAATACTGATTCTAGTTACAGTCAATCCTCATCTTCATTTTATGTAATACTCAGTATTTTCTACCTCCTTTTCACAAAAACACAAGAATTGAAATTAACATTGAAAACCTTAGGGTGTCAATTTGAAAATGAGGGGGTGGTATACAGCTTTACAAAGTTCTTTCAAAGGGTATGTGAGTAAAAGTTTAAGTCAGTTGGACTTAATTAAGCAGCATTAGTCATTATTCTCTAAGGAGAAGGTATGAGTGACCTTGGTTCTTTGAACAAATGGTAACTTATTTTTTGCTGTGCCATCTACAGGAGCCATAATATTGATTACTTAAACTTTCTCCAGGCTTTTCAAAAGGAGAAGAAGCCATGCCATAAAACCTAGTACAGGTACTGCCACCTCTTCTCAGAAGTCTGCCTTATGCCACTTCACTTTTGCAAAAGCCCTACGTTAGTGCTACCTGCAGCCGCTAATGGAAAGGAGCACATCCAGTAAAATGGGTCTGCAGCAACAGGGCCCAAAACAGAAAGGTTTTAGGTTATTGATTTCCAAGAGATCCTGGACCTGAAGGGGAGTCCCAGGAAGCGCCTTGAGCACTGGCTCAGGAACTCTTACCTAGACCCCGAGTCAAGTTTTTAAGAAAGCTTTTCTGTACTTATTTACAGTCTTCATGGCTCATTAATCCAATCATCACCTTCCTTGTTAAGAAATGGAATGGAAAAGCACATAATTAAGAGCAGTATCTTGTGTTCTCACTGAATTTGAGATTTATGCTAGATTTAAATTCAGATCCATTTGCTTCTATTGCTCTCGCATCCAACTTAACAAAAAAATAAACTCAGCTATCACATCCCTTTTACAATTTTATTAAAGTAATACATCTGAAGCAATAAAAACATTTCTTGATGTTTAACTTCTTTATTATCTTCATTTAAGAAGAGTATTTTGTGTTTTCACTTGATAGAGAAAGCAAATGACGTTCAAATTCTTCTTATAAACCCGTAAATGATAACTCCATAAGCTTATTAAATAAAAATATTTTTTAAATTTGAAAAGTAAAAGAAACCTGGTGAGTAGATCTGTATTTATGAGGCTGCAGAAGGAATTAATATTTAAACCACATTTGTGAGTACCCACTGTGCTCTCAAGCATTTCAGGAAGACCTGTGGGGTGTAGTCAAAGGCAAGTGAGTCCCTGATGGTTATGTAGATTCTATCATAGCTAGAAGAGATGACTATTACACATAAAACTAATTAAAACGACCATACACAGCTGTGTCATTAGGAATTGAGTTTGTGGCGTTAGATCTTATAGGAATTCAGAAAGAAAAAAGGGAGGTCAAATAAGAGCTGAAGTAGTGCTAGACAGAGCTCTGTTCTTTGGGGAAACAGGGACCTGGGTTCGCTATTATAGGATAGGTACCGTTGGGTTAATCCGAAAAGGAGCGTAGGGCATTACAGGAAGAAACTGCACGAACAAAGGGAAAGAAATGGGAAGGACTCTCTGACTTAGGCTCATGAGGACTGTAAAACAAACACCGATCCTGGTTTGGGGGTGGGAGGACTGGAGTGGGGAATGTTAGACCAGCAGGCTGACCACAAGGAGGGTCGTATATAGCAAGTATAAATACATACACCAAACAGAGGAGACGGAATGTTCCAAGGGCAAAGAACCTCCAAATGTCCAACATTTGAAGAAGCTGCCTCTGAGAAAAAAGAATCAGGACCCCAATGCTCTGCCTCCGACATTTTTTATTCCTCCTTCGGTTGTTTTCTTCCATACACCTGTCATCATCTGACAGACTACACAGTTATGTGATAACTTGTTTAGTATATGTCTCTCTCCAGTGGCTGTGAGCCAGGACTTCACTTTCTTATTTCCTGGATCTGGAAAAGCACTTGAGAATGTAGCATTCATTAAACATGTGTTGACTGAATTAGCACAAAAGCTGAAAGGGAAGTTACTGAGATAACTCTGCAATTACACAATCCACCTCAGACCATTTATTTATTTAAAAAAAATATTTTATTGATTGATTTTAGAGAGTAGAGAGAAAGGGCATGGAGGAGCAGGAAGCATCAACTTATAGTAGTTGCTTCTGGTATGTGCCTTGACTGGGCAAGTCTGAGATTTCAAACTGGAGACCTCAGCATTGCAGGTCAACACTTTATCCACTGCACCACTGCAGGTCAGGCCCTTAGACCATTTAAAAAGGACTGCCTTTAGAGAAGACTAAAACAAAAGTCAGTGGCATAAAATTAAACTTTGGGACTCAGCATCATAATCTCAGTGTCTTTATCCTTTGTTAGGACTCTTCAGAGAGTCAAGCATGGTCAGGGCAGGTGATGTGTGGGCTTCTATAATAATGGGACAGAATAACTCATGAGGCCTCTGGACGCTTTTCCCAGCGCTAATTCCTTAGGAAATAAGAACCTATCAGCCATCATACAAATTGCTACAAGACAGTATCTTTATCTTACTCTTAGGATAAGTAAAATATAATACTTTAACAGAAGTCCATATTAGAATTAATATACCCATAAAAATCAAGGGATAACTCAGTTCCCTCCACCCCAATCCCGACCTCCACTTTAAAAAGAGATTACTGTCTACAGTCATTACGATATTGCTTATTGGGTACTTACTTTGTCCATACTTAAAAGACTCTTCCTAGGTTCAATAAAATAATCTTAATATTAAAAAAAAAATACATATCTTAGGGCACAGCCAACTCCAATTTTATTTGTCTGGGTTTACAAAAATCTTATTTGCCAACATTCATATTTCATTTTTGAAACAGCAGTAGTTCCTAACCCCTGCAATTAATTGAAAAAAAAGAATCTGAGAGGTTGACTTTAAAAGTGAAAAACAAACCTTATAACTACCATAAAATGTATTCAATAGTGTTTCCTTTGTCCTTTAAACACCGTCCCCTTGCATATTTCTATGCTTTCACCTAGAACTTTCAAAATACAGGCTATTTTCTAGGATTGTTAACATCACTAATTGAAGCCAGACTTGTATGCTATTATAGCTATCTGACCAGCAAATTAGTTTTATGCTCAGTTAATCTTTTCCAATAGTGGGCATAAAACACATTTCTTACATAAACATTCAGGAGTGTGAAAATCTGGAACAACGGTACCAGTTAGTCCAGTATGATTCCTGATAGTGTTTGTCACTGAAGCAGAAATCATTTAAATGAACATTAGTCATCTGCTTCTCTCTCCTGGTTGCATGTTATGTGACCCTATAGCATCTGAAAATTTTTTTCCTTATTAAAAATTTAGCAATAGGCCCTGGCTTGTTGGCTCAGCGGTAGAGCGTCAGCCCAGTGTGGGGAAGTCCCGGGTTTGATTCCAGGCCAGGGCATACCTGAGAAATGTCCATCTGCTTCTCCACCCTTTACCCCCTCTCCTTTTTCTCTATCTCTCTCTTCCCTTCCCGCAGCTAAGGCTCCATTGGAGCAAAGTTGGCCCCAGGTGCTGAGGATGGCTCCATGGCCTCCACCTCAGGTGCTAGAATGGCTCTGGCCACAACACAGCAACGCCCTAGATGGGCAGAGCATCGCCTCCTGGTGGGCATGCTGGGTGAGTCTGTCTGTCTGCATCCCCATACCCCAACCCCCCGGCCTCTCACTTAAAAAAAAATTTTTTTAGCAATACAATATGGGACAAAAAATACCAGTATTGGCCCTGGTCCATTGGCTCAGTGGTAGAGCATTGGCCTGGCATGTGGAAGTCCCACGCTTGATTCCTGGTCAGGGCACACAGGAGAAGCACCCATCTGCTTCTCCACCCTCTCCCCTTTTTCTCTCTCTCTCTCTTCTCCTCCCGCATCCATGGCTCGAATGGTTCAAGCAAGTTAGCCCTGTGCACTGAGGATGGTTCCATAGCCTCGCTTCAGGTGCTGAAATAGCTCGGTTGCCAAGCAATGAGGCAGCAGCCTCAGATGGGCAGAGAATCACCCTGCTAAGGGGGCTTGCTGGATGGACACCAGTTAGGGTGTGAGCAGGAGTCTGTCTCTTTGCCTCCCTGCTTCTTAATAATAATAATAACAATAATAATAATAGAAAATACCAGAATTAAACAAAGTCTAGGTAAAACAACAACAACCTTCTCTTCCTCATGCAAATTCACTGTTCTATCTGTGAGCTGAATGAGGTCAAGGAGCTAGGCATGTGGGTGAGTGGGGTAAGATACTGCACGTATAAGGAAAGTAGGCACTGACCTTGCAGATGGCCACAACCAGGAATTAAATTATGGCCAACACTGTGCAAGAGTCTGCATTTTTAACAAGTTCTCTAATGAGTCTAAATACAGGTGTTGCCCAACAGGCCATACTTTAAGAAAGTGTTTTATTTCTCCCTTTCCCTAGAACCACCTAGAAAATGACTCCTTCACATAAGCCTCAGCCGATGCCCAGCCTCATTTATAGCACTAACCATCCTGAGGGAACAGCTATTTTCTGATCTGAGAAACATGTTTTCCCTGGGCAGAACAGTTGCTTCATAAATAAATAAGAAATGTTTGTGATTTCTGCTTTAGTGAAAAATACTATCAAAAATCATACTGGAGCCCTAGCCTGTTAACTCAGCGGTGGATCATAGGCCCGGTGTGTGGAAGTCCCAAGTAAGATTCCCAGCGAGGGCACATAGGAGAAGCGCCCATCTGCTTCTCCACCCTTCCCCCTCTCCATTCTCTCTATCTCTCTCTTCCCCTCCCATAGGCAAGGCTTCATTGGAGCAAAGTTGGCCCAGGCCCTGAGGACGGCTCCATGGCTTCCGCCTCAGAGGCTAGAATGGCTCTGGTTGCAATGGAGCAATGCCCCAGATGGGCAGAGCACTGGCCCCTGGTGGGCATGCTGGGTGGATCCTGGTTGGGTGCATGCAGGAGGAGTCTGTCTCTCTGCCTCCCTGCTTCTCACTTCAGAAAGATAGAAAATAAATAAATAAATAAATAACAATCATGCTAGACTCCCTGGTATTATTATTTGACAAAATAATAAGTTAAAGAATTATTTTTCTCTGAGAACCACTGGATTCATACTTTTTCTCTTGTAATTTTTCTGAAATTATTAAGTTCAACACTGTTTCCCTAATTGCCAAAAACAAAATTGCAAATTGAATCTCACTTGCTCCCTTCCAGGGCATCTGACATACTGGTAGGTAGTGCAGCAAATGGTTGATGGCTCTAGCTTGGCCGATAAGAATGCAGTTCAAATCCCAGCTCTGCCACTTAATCAGCTGTTTAAATCTGTATATGATTTTTTAAACTTAAGACTCACTTTCTTCGAGTGAAAAATGGGTATGTAAAATAATAATTGTGCTTACAGGTGTTGTATGAGTATTAAATGAGACAGGAAAGCAAATCAGTTCAGTGCTGGGCACATAAATCATCTAGTTCAACTCTAAACATATCATCACTGCTTAAAAACAGGTTCCAACCTATGAAATCAAAGTCTTTTTACTTCAACTGAATTCCTCCTTTATTGATACTTTATTGTGTAGCAAATATTTGCTAATTCTTCCAAGCTAGATCTATAAAGATCACCAATGTTAGGCATATCCTGTCACAGACATATGGAAACAAATGGAATTAATATCTATAGCTATAACAGCTCTTAGGAGACCTTCCATTCCACATGACCTAAAATCCTATGATTTGACAAGCTTATTGGTCACTATAAAAAGAGACATTATGTGACTGTTCATACAGTCCAAAAGATGGGTAACATCATGCAATTTTCTCTTCTAAGAATGCTTTTTAAAATTATCTTAAGAAAATGAGGGTTTCTCCTCAACTGCTCCCTCCCCTCAAAAAAGAGCTGTAGTATCCTAGGTAGGACTTAACAAGTCTTGTGGTCCAGTCCATTCTGCTAGTTAGGGGACAGATCTAGCCTAGCTCAGGTTTGCTTAGAAGGGGAGAATTTAAACAGGCTTCATATAAAAAAGAGATGCAACATTTAGTGACAACTAAGAAGACCAACAAAAAAAGTAAAAAGGAGACCAGATGACAGGAGTGAATAAAAACTAGATGAAGCTTCTTAAATCTCAAACTTAATTTCAAGTCACAGGAAAGAAATTATGCATTCCAAAGGCGAAAGAATAGAACAGGAGAGTAAATATTGTACTCCATTAATCACAATAAAAAGCACTTGCATCTTGGCCAAAATATATTTTAAATCAACTTTAGAATGTGGCTGCATTTTCGGGCTTAGCAGCATGAAACCCACATGACTGTAATTAATGTAATAAATCACACTGTAGAATTTTCTACGGAATCTGACAGTACTCATTGATAAACTGCTTATTAGAGACTACAGAGATTTCTCCCCCATTTTTATTACACAGCCAGAGACACTGAATCAAGAGTACCTTCTAATACGTCTGAAATATCTGCTGCTGATATCATACATAAAATATAGTGAGCTGCTGCCATTAGAGATACTGATATACAAAACATCACATCCGATTTCCAAAAAGAACCTTGTTTTTTAATTCTTGCTTTTCTGTTTAAGGCAAGCATTTGAGATACATGAATTCCTTACAGATGTGACATGTACAATTTCCGGTTTCAGTCAAGAAGCAATAGCTTTACCCACATGGCTCTCTTTTTCAGTTAATTCTATGATGACTCCATTACTGTAGAGTATGGAATACTGTCAAACAAGCATTATTTCATCAACCTATTTGTTCTTTTGTTGTTTTCAACATCTGACTCTTAAGCAAAATTTTCCTGAATAGCAAACCTTGTTCAGAAGTATAAATTAGTCTTTGCACAGTTCAGGAATTCAGCAATGACTACGCTTCACCTGAGTTTACATACCCTTAAACATGCTTTGCTTAAGTATGTTCTAATTCAGAAATGTCTGATGTTTTAAAAAAGAGATGTAAGAAGGGTAATTATTCACAAGAGGAAAAGAGCACTTCATGTATATTTCCCCTGATAAAGGTTATGTTATTCATTTTATCATAAAATACATGTTTAATACCAAAAAATTCCCCCAAAGAAAGGTATAAAGGAAGAAAACAAAGCTGCCTAAAAATTCAATATCTGTAGGTAGCCACTGGATATCCACCTTTTGGTGTATAGCCGATTTAAAATTTTAATTTGAAATACTATTCTTTAATCACTAAGATTCTAGTCCATTCCATCATAATTATACACTTCAGTTTCCTTTTGTGATTTATTCTATTTTTCTCTGCCAATTTTATCTTATGTTCACGAGGAAAATTACTGTCAACACAGTGATGCCTGGATAAGTTATTATTTCTGAGATACTCCTTTTGATCATCTAAAATTACAGATTTAGACTTAGGAATCTGACATTGGATTTATTATGTATTGGTGACACAGAAATTCCTCTCTTAGCTAATGAGCATTCCCTGTCCACTCCTGTCACTACTCAAACTGTTCTCCACACAGCAGCCTGAGTGGGTTTTCCTAAAAGCAAGCAGAGAAAAGGAAAGTTATATTTTTCTTCCTAAAAAGTCCCCTATTTCCATAGTTGCTTCAACATTCAACAATAATAAATTCAGCACTTACAAAAGATAGGCACTGTTTTAGGCACCAACTCTGCAGTCTTCTCAGCTGTTCAACACTTTTATCCCCTCCTTGGGGAGACAATTAGACAATAAAAGCAGATGGAGATTGGGATTAGAAAGGAAGAGTAAAAACTATAAATTTTGGCAACGAAGTTTTTGGAGAAATAGAGAAAACTGAGGGAATGTTGGTCTGGGTCTAAAAGAGGGCGTTTAAGCACTAGGAGAGAGGATGCTGAACCACGTAAGAGAGTGTCACCACGGACTGCAAGTGACCCTAATGGTGAAGGGCATGAACTTGGGAACCAGACTGCCCCAGTTAGAATCCCAGCTCCCCCCACACTCTTACTGTGTGATCTCCAACAAGTGCAACCATTTTAACTTTACTTTCTTCATCTGTAAAATGGAGTTAATCATAGTCCTCATTTCACAGAGTGTGGGAACTGAGTTCCTTAAGTAATTAGGTGAGATAATAATCACTCTTATAAGTACTATATTTACTGCTATTTGGCATGCAGTAATCAAAGAGAGCTAACAGCATACTGACCCTGCCTACTGAAGAGGAGTTTAGAAGTAAAATAACATCACCACTTGTTAACAGTTCATCAAGTATATCAGTCAGAATGGAGTATGCGAGAAGCACTTTTCATGAGTTTGCCAAAATTCCATGGCTTGAAAGACTGAGGGCAAACTCAAGCACAACATATGAGGTAGCAGCTGATGAATTTAAGCACTGAAATACGACATCCCACAACAGAAACAGCTATGGCAAACTTTTGATTAGAAACAATTTCTTCCTTTAAATTTACATTCAATTTATACAACTTCATATTTTAATTTGTAAGGATCAAAACATGAAGGCTAGCCTGACCTGTGGTGGCGCAGTGGATAAAGCATCGACCTGGGAACACTGAGGTTGCCAGTTCAAAACCCTGCACTGGTCTGGTCAAGGCACATATGGGAGTTGATGCTTCCAGCTCCTCCCCCCTTTATCTCTCTCTCTCTCTTTCTCTCACTCTGTGTCTCCTCTCTAAAATGAATAAATAAAAAGAAATAAAAAAAACATGAAGGCTTTTTTACTGAAAATGCATAATACAGTCAAAAACACAAAGAAATTATTAGTCAACATAAAACATAAAAAGAAATTATTAATCAACTTGAAACAAAAGATGTATGGCACATAACGCAAAGGCAAACATATAAATGGAAATGCACAAAACTTTAATAAATAGTCTCCTTCTTTTCTGAGTTAGGATATGAATAGTCATTAAATTCCATCCAAGAAGGTGTAACCTGATGGGTAGGAGGATGTTAACATCAGTGAATAACAAACCATATTTTTAAAAAATTCACAATAAAATAAAAATTAAAGTATTTTTCTATTACAATCAGCTTTCTATTACTCATTTATAAGTATAGGAAAACAGGAAAAAAAGCCTTTTTTTCTGACCAGTAAGACAGCTGCTTTTCAATTCCTAGAATCATAATTTAGCGGAAGAAGTTATAACTGTATAAAGGTATAGAAGAAACCAACACCAGATTCCTGTCCTGTGTCTTAAATGTGAACCAACAATCAGACCAGGCATCAGAGAAAACTGGCAACTTTAAAGAGAAGGACAAAGAAAAAGGAACAGGAAAACCAAAGAAAAAGATAAATCAAGGACATAAGATAACTTTTTTTAAAAGAAAATGTCTAATTAAAATTCTCAAAGAGATTTGAAAGACTATAAATACATATAACCATTGTAAAGGAACAAATACTAAAGAAAAACTTTTTAAAAAGAAATTTTTGAGCAATTTAAAGATCCAAAGTTTCCTTTCCACATATCCATTCTTGAGAAATTATTTGATAAATTCCATCCAGCAAAATGAGAAAAAAAATAGAGGAATTCATAAAATCTAGGTAACAGTGGATACAACTGAGAAGAAACCTCAAGGTGGGAGGATTACCTCAGGCTTACATTAAATCAATTTGTCCTGGCCCTGGCCGGCTGGCTCAGTGGATGGAGGCATTGGCCTGGTGTGCAGACATTCGGATTCGATCCCTGGTCAGTGCACAAAGGAGAAGCCACCATCTGCTTCTCTCCTTCTCTCCTTCTCCCCCTCTCATGGCCAGAGGCTCAAATGGTTCAAACATTAAGCCCCCGATGGGGGTTGCCAGGTAGATCCCCATCCCAGCGCATGTGGGAGTCTATCTAACCTCCTCTCAATTAAAAAAAAAATCAATTATTTCAAGTTGAAGCAGAAAGACTTAAGACCCAAAGTGGTAATTTGGGAAAGAGGGAACCACATTTGTGATAAGGGTACACTGTTTTCTGTCAGGAAATGCTATCAAAACTTTTAGAAAGAACACACAATAATAGTGAAAGCTAGAACAGTACCATGTTTCACTGATTGTAAGGTACACTTCTTCACATTTTAACATTTCTAAAATTTGTCTCAAAATTCCTGGGGATTATGGTTTAATTGGTCACATGCTTTTTCTTTCTTTGTGGGATATAAAATAATGATATGTCTTACAACCAGTGACTTTTCAGATGCAATGAAATACGGTAAAAATAATGCTGGGACATATTCTCTGTATAAGAAATTGCTCTAAGCCCTTTGCATGAATTAAGTCATTTATTTCCACAACAAGCATTAGGAACATTCTCTTTTTAGTATTCCAGAAGTCATGAAATTTATCAGGATGGGAAGAAATTTCACCTCAGAAAACTAAAAGCTATGAATATTTACACTGTCAAAATAATATAAATGATGTTTTTGGTTTTGAATGTTCAGCGTTGATCTAAAGACAAAGCAGAAAAGACAGTTTTGGCCACAAAAGAGAATGAAAATACTAACAACTTTGATTGACATTAGGAAGATGGTAAGAAAAGCGAAGGGAGAACAGTGGAAGGAAGGATGGAAACCCTAATATCTTCATGCTGAGGTTGAGAAAGCATATTTATTTTCCCTTTCACTATTTTTAAACCTTCTATTGATTACTTGTGCATTTTAAAAGCATAATAATAAAATATTAGAAGGGTAATAAAAATGAGTTAAATCATCACACACAACAAACACTGTAGATATTTTTGAAATTGATAATCAAGAGCCTGACCAGGCGGTGGCGCAGTGGATAGAGCGGACTGGGATGCGGAAGACCCAGGTTCGAGACCCCGAGCTCGCCAGCTTGAGCACGGGTCCATCTGGCTTGAGCCAAAGCTCGCCAGCTTGGGCCCAAGGTTGCTGGCTCCAGCAAGGGGTGGCTCGGTCTGCTGAAGGCCTGTGGTCAAGGCACATGTGAGAAAGCAATCAATGAACAACTATGGTGTCGCAACGGAAATTGATAATCAAGAAACAGAAGTATAAACAATTTGTTTAGAATTGTGGAAGAACTGAATAAAAAGGCTCAAAAGAAGTTTCCTTTGAAGAGTGGAATTATGAGGTGATGAGATTGAGGCGAGACTGTTATTGTTCAGCAATATTATTTTATTGATTGCCATATATACGTATTGCCTCGATAAAAATAGAGAAAATTGGAAAAGGCAATAAAGCCTATTGTTTTTGTCTAAGAAAGCAATCTTGTAGATGGTAAGTCAGTACTGAAGGATCAGCCTGATATGTGTATCATAACTGAAATCAATAAACCCACCAAGGTACATTCATCATTAAATCAGATTTACTTGATTGTAAGTCTGATCACTGTTCTCACATAAAATAAAGCTTAAAATTATCTTGTAGCCAGAGTAGCATAATTTATCATGTTTGCCATGTTACATAAATACTTCTTCTGGATCTAATACACTCTTGGGAACACAAGCCATCAGTTAGATAGATGGGATTTGACTGGAAGAAAAGCTATGGCTGGGCCTAAAACCCAGTGGAGCACCCATGCTCTGCCCATCCGGGCTGAGACCCAAGATGGTCAGGCGGCTCAGTCAGTGAAGGGAGAAGAGAACCAGGCACAACAGGACACTAACGCTAAGACTTCAGTGCTTTGACACCAACTTGTCTGCCCTGAGTCCTATATACTTTCATCTTTTCAGACCACAGGGGATGAATACCCAGGCTAGAAAATCAAAGTCAATGCCTTTTGGATTCTGAACTGCTTCCTGGTTTCCTAACAGTCTTAGTCAAATTCAAATTCACTCAAGGAAAATGACATTCAGAAGCTTATAGCTATTTGTTAGTCTGCTGTATTTAGGTACCTTTTTCATATTTGGAAGTCGCAATTGTATTTAGGTGAATTTCTAAGTATATATAAATGACAGTTCTTGCTTCATTGTATAACAGAAAAATGCTTTTATTTTATAAAGAAATAAAGTTAATCAGGAAGACTTTCTTGTGAAATATTAAAACAAATGATAGTAAAAAAGGATGTGCAAGCATTTAAGGAAAAGCTAATAGGACTGACAATGTCTCAGAAAATTACGTAATTGCACAACAGAGAGCAATGACCTTGATTTTCTATTTCTGCCTTTCAGACAACTAGCAAACAAGTATATTTTTAATTCTTAAAGATAGGTCACTAGTTGTCTGTAAACACAAGCAATATTACAATTTTTATATAATTTGGCTCATGTTATTTTAGGCTGAGTAGAAAGTTGTTTCAAATAAATTATGATGCAAATTGGGCTGCCTGTAGCCTCTGCACATTTAATTTCTAGCTAAGGAAGACCTGCCTTTCATTTATCATGCTGGCTTAATTATTCATCTAACCACTTTTAGTCATATATCATCCTAGAAACAGCCTTAATAAGTGTATTATCTAGAGGCAATCAATTTAGTCTCACAAAGTCATTCACAGTTGAATAGCATCTTGATTCCATATTTCTTTTTAATTGGGTATGTTTTAAGAGGGCAAGTGTTAGAATTCTCTCCCACTAATGTGGGCAGTATGAGAACAGGAACCATGGTTTTGCCCTGTATGTTGCTGTACTCCGATAGCCAACTTGAACTTGGCAATTCAGTCTTCCAATAGATATCTGTTGGATGGATGGATGGAAGGTCATGGCGTGCTTCAGTACTCTTAACACTGTTTTATCTTACACAGAGAATTAGAACTCCACTGCAGGTATCTGTGTCTTGAAGACCTTTCAGTGTTGCCTAAACAGTCCTGTGCCTTTTGACAGAGAAAAGAGGGTGGCATCAGAGATCTCAAGAGCCCAAACACTCAGAGGAATGTCATTAAGGTCTATTCTTTCTAACCCCTAAAACATCAACCTGTCTCCTCCTCTGCAGTCCCTTTACTGTTGCCTTATTTGCGCACTGCCTGCTATCTCCCCTCTGGGTTTCTGTTAACACCCTATAAAATGGCCCTCTGTCCTAGCCTCTACATTCCCACCACTACCAGTGTCATATTCTAAGGTGAACTGTGTCCCCCTGCTCCCTTGCAGGGCATTTGTGAGGTCACATGCACAGCCTTCCAAAAATGGCTCCAGCCCAACTTTCTGACAACTCTCCTGACTCCTTTGAAATTGACACTCAAATTCCCCCGTCTCTAAGAAGTCTGCCTAGGTTCATGCCCTCGTCGTATCTTTGCTCCTGTTCTTCTGTCTACCTGAAATACCATTCCCTGTGTCCCACAAGGATAAGTCAACCGCTCCTCACTTATATCTCACTGCATTTTGTATATCTCTTTCGGTATACGTGGAGTTGTTGGTTTGCCTGCCTCCTTTTCTAAACAATGATATTCTGGGAGCAGGAAATTTGACATTCATCTTTGTATTTTCACCAGCCCTGTCATATAGTTGATCCTAAAAAAAATACATGTCTGATAAACTGAAGTGAAAGTGATGTGTCCAGATGCACAGTAGAAAAAGAGACTAAGACACATGTCCCCCTCCTCCTGGTACAATGAATGAATCCTTCCATTAAACTCTGGGTCCTTTTTAAAATGATTCTCAGAAAAGAATAGATGATTTCTTTGAAATCATCTATTTCTAGCAGCCTAATCTTTGGAGAAGTGATAGGCATAACCTGAAAATGAAAGGGGAAGGCGAAGCCATCAGTGGTTCAGGCTGTTCCTACACCAAGACAAGCAGAGGTAGGGACCACGGGGCAGAGCAAGGGCTCCATCCCTCTCGGTTACCAAGAAGGAAAGGAAGTTTCTTCCCATTGCGGCTCCAAGCAAACCATCTGGTTATTTTTGTGTCTCACTTCCCATGAGTAAAACAAAGGAAAGAACCTCTTTTCTTCATGGAATTCAGGCAGTGCTGATCCTGGAAATAAAAGTGCTAGGGAGAGAACAGAGGACATTTTGTTTCTGTGTTTTTTATTTATTTCAGCAGAAGAACTTAATAAAATCCCTCATGACAGCATCCCATCATAGTCTTAAGGAGGAAAGGCACAGCATTGAAATACATAAGAATAATTCTCAAATTCTTTGTCCATAAAGTATACTAGAAGACAATGTTATAAAAGTTTTACTTTCTTACAAAAAACCCCCTCTATATTCAGTAATAACATTAACAATGTCATAGTGCCCTCATCATTCCACAACCAATTTTATTTATGTTTCACAATCTATATTTTAAAAGTAACCACATTTTAAAAATATACAGAAAGGTATACAGAATAATATTAAAGATGCTTACCATAGATCAGAGGGCTTTTTTATAAATTAGTTTAATCTTATATTAACCCTATAAAATAGAAACATTATTTTCTTCACTTCACAGACGAGAAAGCTAAGCCACAGAGAGGTTAAGTAATTTGCCAAAATTACCCAAAAAACGAGGAGCAAAGCTGGGATTTGAAACCAGTCAACTGTGTGTCCAGATTTCTATAATGAAGCCCTGGGCTTATATTGTCTCTTGTCATTCAGCTTTACCAAGTTCATATTTTGTCATATTTTTTACATTTTTAAAAGAAAATGTTACAGATACAGTTCAAGTTTGCTGTGCACCCATTCCAATCCCCCTTCTCCCCAAAGGTAACCACAATCATATATTTAGGATATCTCTTTTCATTCCATGTTTCATAATTACTTATGTATATGTGTACAACATACAATAATACATAGTAATGTGGGATTTTTTAAAGTATGGTGTCCTAAATATTATTCTGCAACTTTGTTTTCAAGATTTATCTATGTTAATTCATGCAGGTCTGGCTGATGCATGTATTCCATTGAAAACTATTCTATCACGATATCTACTGGTAGATATTGATGTTAAATGATTTTTTTCCTTGTTATCACAAAGTTGCAATGTACAGCCCAGTACATTTTTCCTTTCAGAAATACGTACATAATTTCTCTAGGGCAGATGCCTAGAAATTGGATTCCTAGGTTGTAGGATATGTACATCTTAACTTTATTAGATATTGTAAATTGCTCTCCAAAGTGGTTGTACCAATTTATATTCCCATCAGCATCTCCTTATTTTTCTATACTTTCAACAACACTTAGGATAGTTAAAATTAGTAAGTTTTACCTTTCTGCTAGTATGTCATTGTTTTAATTTGCATTCTCCTGGTAATAATAAGGTTGAGCATTTTTCATATATTTAACTATATAGGTTTCTTCTTATTAGAAGGGCTTCTTTATTCCCATTGCTCATTTCCATACCAGATTATTTGACCTTTTTCCCACTGATCTGTGGTAGTTCTTTATATATTCTGTATATATGAGTATTTTTGGTTATGTCCTTAAAATAATCTCACAGATCGTTGCTTATCTTTTAAGTTTGTTTATGATACCCCTAACCCAGCTAAGATTTTTATTTTAAGGCTGTCAGCATTTTCAATTTTTTCTTTTATGGTTTGTGCTTTTTGCGTCATATTTTAAAAATGCATCCTGACACTAAAGCCATTTTTGCAAGATTTCCATCAAACAGTTTTAAGTTTTATATTTCCACATTTAGATCTTCCAATGAGATTTAGTTCATGTTTGATGTGTGAGATAAAGATCTAATTTTGTTTTGTTCCACATGGGTGACTAACTGTCCAATATCATTCATTGACTGGTCTGTCCTCCCACTGATTTGTGATGACATCTCTCTCACACGAAGTTCTCATATATGTGTAGGTATGTTTCTGGGCTCTCCAAGAATGTTGCATTGCTCTACTTACCCACATGTCAAATCATCCCATTTTAATTATTACAGCTTTATAATAAGGTGTATATAAGTTATATATATATATATATATATATATATATATATATATATATATATATATGATATGTTATATAAGTTATAGTGGGTTTTCATCATTGGTAAAACAGAGTTTGTAAAAACCTAGATAATTTGAAAATACATGACCATAGTCAATTATTTTTCAACAGAATGACTGCACTTAATACCACATACCCCCTTCCCTCGCCTCTACCCTAGTGTAGAAAACAAGGCTGAAAACTACTTATTTTAAAGCTATTTCTCAGAACTGCATTGTAGGAATGAAGAGAGCGCTCAGAAGCCGGGAGCTGGACGACCGTCCCACCTCCTTCAATGTGTCAATGATTACAGACTTTTTACCACACGTGGTATAACCTAACATAGGCCCCACTGCCACTCCAAGGTCGGCCGGAGAGGAAGGGCTTTGCAATGCTCCGGGGAGAGAAGATCCTGTGACACTCCAAAGGAGAGCCAAGCAGAGAAATAAGGAGACCTTGTGACATTCAGCAGAGGTATGGAGGGTAGCCTCCAAAAGACTATGAGAAAGGGTGCTGGCAGTGCGGATCTGAAAGGGTTCACAGTGCTTAGTAACACATTAAGGAGCCATAATTTCATCAAGGTGTTCACTTGCCGTCTCTGCCCACGGCCATGCAGTCCCATATCGTAAGGGGGGAGAACTGATTTCTCCACTGCCAATTAGGAGATGTAGAGGAATGAAACAAGCTTACTGCTTTTAGATGACGTTCCTAACATCAAGTAATAAGTCCTGGAAACTCCTGGGACCAGGTAAATAATCTTTCCCTCGGAGATGTCCTCGTTGTCAATAATTAATCAACACAATAACCATATATGTGCACTATGTGCAAGACACTGGACGGAAGGGAAGGGTGCTGCGCAGAGCCAGGAAAGCCTCCCTCAGCCGACATCAACAGGAATACGTTAGGTAAGCATCCAGTCTCTTACATTTACTTTGTTCTAAGAGGCCTACTGAAGTAAAGCTCAGTCCCCTTCACCAGACCTCACCAAACTTTCCACATGATCACCACTACCAAAAGCAACTCAAAGAAGTTAGGGAAGGTAAAAAACAAGAAAATAAATAAAATATATGAGACAATACAAAATGTCAATGTCCAGACTCCGAATATTCTACTTATTTGGGCCACCTCCTGGTGATTTTGCTATTCAATCCCTCTTAGCAATATAATAGCTCTCTACAAGAGGTGAAATTGAAAAATGGTAAAGAAATAAAATAGGTCATTTCAGAAAATAGTAGTAACATGTGAACTGACATGAAAAAATGGTACACCTGGCCCGACCTGTGGTGGCACACAGGGTAAAGCATTGACCTGGAACACTGAGGTGGCAGGTTCAAAACCCTGGGCTTGCCTGGTCAAGGCACAGATGGGAGTTGATGCTTCCTGCTGCTCCCCTACTTCTCTCTCACTCCTCTCTCTCTAAAAATGAATAAAATAAAAGAAAAAGAAAAAAGGTACACCTAAAAAATAACTATTAATTCAAAATTAACTTTTAATAAATATTGAATACGGTGGTAAGAAGATCCGACTGGGATTTCTCTTGTTTCCCAGAATGCCTTAAAGCCCTGGGCTGGAAGCAAAGGCACGAAGTACCTCCTTCTCCCATTCTAGGCTCAGAGAACGTGTTACAGAGATGTCCTCACAAAGGGCACACTTCAGCAGAAACTCCCACTGGGAAGGGAGGGAAGGTGTGGCATGCAGAGAAGTGGTCTCTACCACCCTACGGGCTGCTCGTACAGTCTGAACAGCAAGATACTACACAATAAGGGGCATCATGGCACCAGTGGTTCCTTACCAAGAGGATGCCATTTATTTTAGTCGAAAGTGCAAACCTAGTGGCAAAAAGACATTTATTTTCTTTTTCATGCAACACTTAGGAGAGGTTAATACCTTGCCTTGGTTCAGAGGTCCTGTTCCTCCAGGTCCTTGGTTTAGAACAACGAAGGCCTAGTCTAGCTAGCTTAGGCGGAACAGGGATATAATAAAGGCCACAGAATTTCCTGGACCACCACTGAGTCAGGCTTGGAGGTGTCTACAAATAATGTCCTGACCACACCACAGATTTGCTCTGGTGGGGACGACCCAGACACCAACGCTCCAACTTGGGACCTCGAACACTGGAATGTTCCGCCGGCTGTTGCTAAACTGACTCTATCTGTCCAAACAGATTTTTCCAGATCCTTCTGATTAGTCTGATGTGAGTGCATCTGACTGGCAAAGCCTAAGGTCACAGGGCTGTGCTTAATGAAATAGAAGCTTGGGGAGTAAGTTTCTGGCCCCTCCCCTGGGGAAATGCAGCTGCACGAACGAGGGAATTCTCTCACACAGGAAGTGTTCCAAGTTACTGGGTATCCAGATGAAATGCACCCCAGAATGTGGATCCTGCATTCTCCAGATCACTGTTTTTCAATCCATGATGCAACAGAGATTTAAATTTATGACAAACATCCAAATTAAAAATATCAAAAACTAATGGAATCTAAGCTAGTAAAAGATAGTCAATAATATTTCTAATAATGTATGTCTTCTTTACTCATTAAATCTGCTAAGATTTGGGTTGAGCTGTATGATAGAACTGATGCAAAAACTAATAAGTTTACCCACACTTTGATTAAAATTTTGTAACTTTGTGAGTTTAGTTCTCAATAGAAATAGGGATGATTTCCCACTAGGGAAACAGAATTTAAATGGCATCTGTAAAACTAAACAAAATGGAATAATTTCTCTTTGTTTCTGGCTTACTCAATAGTCATTTGTCAAATAATTTATTTTTTTTCAAATAATTTATTTAAAAAATATTATTCAAAGATACATGGTATTGCTACAATGATCTGATAAGACTCAAGCCTATACAACATCCATTTCAAATGTACCCAGGTTTCCTCTCAGCTGGTTTTTTCAGAACCTCTCTTCTTTGATTAGTCTCAATTAATGCTTTACATATTTACTGTGTAAGGTCCATCTGTACATATTTATTCACATATATTTGCATGTGCTGGATTCTAATGTTAAGTCTTTGTTTAGAATAAAGACTATTTATAAATAAATATACAAAAACAAATACTTTTATAGCACAACATATTTATTACTATAAATAAATGCAAAACAAATAAATAAAACTTTTATAGCACAAAGCCTAGAAAAATGTCAGATTCCCACTGATGTTTCCAACCTAAATCGTGTTTTCTCTAAAGCTAATAACATCTTAGCAATATAATATCCTTCCACAGAACAATGGATCAAAATATCAGGATCATTCCTTGGGAAATTCCTATCACCAGTTCTTCATACCATTTTTTTTCCCCTGAAGTTTCAACTCCAATCTAAACTAACCCTCCCAGTGAGAGTACAGCCAAATCATAGTTTATGATTGCAGATGTTATGTGCTATCTTCAGCCATGTTTGCTTTATACAACTATCATAAAAAGTGCAATTTTATTGCAAGAAGGAAAAAAAACTATGAAAATATAATCTATATAACAATAAATAGATTAAAATGCTTTTTACAATAGGCTGAATTTATTTTCCAAAATAATTATATACTAAGATACTCATATTTGGTTTGGTAAAGAGCCTCAATGTCTCATTACTATCCTCTAAGCCAGCGGTTCTTAACCTGGGTTCTATTGAACCCTAGGGGTTCGATGAGTCGCACTCAGGGGTTCGGAGAAGCCTCTACCGCAGAGGCCAGAATAAAGTAATACCGTTATTTGTTGTGAGTTCATGCACTTGGTTTTGTTCTTTGAGCAAGGTGATGTTCATGCACAGCTCATTTTGTGCACCAGTTAAGAAACATATACCTATGTCTTGAATTTGGAAAAAAAATCATTTTTATCTATCACTAAAGAAGGGTTCAGTGAATGCGCATATGAAACTGGTGGGTTTGGTACCTCAAAAAAGGTTAAGAACCACTGCTCTAAGCAGATACAAGTAAATCTTGCCTCTTGCTTTGCAGGGGTAAGTTAGTAGAAAGGTGAGCAATACAAATAACAGTCTTACTATGCTGTTTTAGTACAATGACCCACTTTGCAAAATACAATTCTATCCTCAAATACAAATTAAGTGAGAATCCAGAAAACTCCATCAGGCTGTTTCCTATTTTATAAGAAAGAAAATGGGGGTGATGGTGGTGGGGAGACAGAAACAAAGAAACAAACCAGATTCACAACTATTTGAGTGAAAAGTACTACTTATATCCTACAGGTATCAAGAGTCAGATTTCCTAGTACTAAGACTTTCTCAGCCTAATAAAGATAACATTGTATCTAATGATGTGAAGATTAACCAAAGACCATGTTGTTATTAAAGATTGAAGTAAAACTTAAAAATAAAGAATGAAAGAAGGGAAGGAGCAAGCAAGGGAGGGAGGGAAGGAAGGAAAGAGGCAGAAAGAACTCATGGAATGGGAGAAAATATTTACAAATTATGTATCTGATAATGGGACTTCTCAGAATGTATAAAGAGCTCTTACAACTCACCAATAAAAAGACAAATCTAATTAGAAAATGGGCAAAGGAGCTGAATTTCACAAAAGATATACAAATGGCCAATAACCACATGAAAAAAAGTTCAACATCATCAGTCATTAGGGCAATGCAAAGCAAAACCATAATGAGATACTAAGCATAGCAAATAGAATATAACTTTTTAAAAATAGAAAATAAGTTTTGGTGAGCAGGTGAAGAAACAGGAACCTTTCACATTGCTGGTGAGATTATAAAATGGTGGAGATGTTTTGGAAAACAATTTGGCAGCCCTTCAAAAAGTTCAATATATACAGTTACCACATAACCCAGCAGTTCCATTTCCACGTAGTTGCCCAAGTGAAATGATAATACATGGGCACACAAAACCTTGTACACAAATGTTATTACCAGCATGACTCACAATAGCTAAAAAAAGGAAACGACCTAACTGTCTATCAACTGATGAAAGAGAAACAAAACAAATATGGCCCTAGCCATACAATGAAATACTATTTGACAATAAAAAGGAAAGAAATGCTGATGTATGCTACAACAAAGATTAATCTTTAGAAAAGTATGCTAAGTGCAAGAAGGCTGTCACAAGTGGCTACATAGTATGACTGTAAGAAATGTGCAGCACAGACAAATCCACAGAGACAGAAAGTGGGTTAGTGGCTGACAGCGGCTGAGAGGAAGGAAACACTGTCCGCTAATGGGTATGGGGCTGCTTTCTGGAGTGATGAAAATGTTTTGAAATTAGATAGTGATGCCCTGGCCAGGTAGCTCGTTTGGTTGGAGCATCATCCCAAAGCTCAGAGTTTGCCGGTTTGATCCTCGGTCAGGGCACAGAGAACAGCTTGATGTTCCTGTCTCTCTCTCCCTTCTTCTCTCACTAAAATCAATCAATACAATTTTTTAAAATTAGATAGTGGTGATGGATGCACAAGTCTGTGAATAAGAAAACCACTGAATTGTACTCTTTAAAATAGTGAACTTTATGGCATGTGAATTATATCTCAAGAAAGCTACTATTTTAAAATGAAAGAAAGATAAACTGAAAAGCGTAACTTCAAATCAAGATATAAATATTTTCAATTGTATATTATAATACCATGACTATTTTTAGGAAAATCATAAATCAAAGATTTCATCTGGGGATCTTAAAGTTGACACCAACATTGGGAAAGCATTTGTAAAGCAGCTTAGCTCTTGGAAGTTACAGTGTAAAGGCACAGGTACCCTGGGCTTCTAGGAAGCTTGACCCAAAATACATGACTTTCTCGAGAGGAACTAAAATAAAACCAAAATGTGCCACAAATTTCTTTCTATATCCTCTGCATGTCTGTTCATCCTTATCCACGTTTCTAACTCTGGCCGATTAGATTTAAATCATGAACCTATATGCCTGACATCCAAATGTCCTTCATATAATAACCCAGATTAAGTATTGAATGTCAAAATTACAGAACGTTAGACATTAGAATTACAGATAATTATTTTCCTCTCTTCTTAATCCATTCCAGTCAGACACATGTATTGCAGAAAAAAGCAAGCTATCTGATTCTTTTATATTTTGAGAGAAGAGATCAAATACTTCTTTTAGAAATGCTTGCTGTGCCTGACCGGTGGTGGCGCAGTGGATAGAGCATTGAATTAGAATGCTGCGGTCATAGGTTCAAAACCCCAGGCCTGGCCATTCAAGGTACCTATGCAAAGAAACTACTATGAGTTGATGCTTCCCACTCCTTTCCCTCCCTCCTTTTCTCTCTAAAACCAATAAATAAAATCTTTTTAAAAAAATGCTTGTTTTTTTTTTAAACTTGTTTTAAACTGCCACACCAACTAAAGTAAACAGAAATGCCAAGTTGGTTCAGCCAAATAAATAACAATAGAAAAACATCAGGTCTATTGTCATTATATGCATAACCCAACATCATTTTGGCTTCATATAGCAACCAAATGCCTTGATATTAATAAGAATAATTTTTTTTCAAAAGTAACTTAACTATATAATAATTCAGCTTAAGATCAGATACAAACCTCAAATCTAACTGTGTTATCAATGGCACAATCCTATAGCTGTCCTCTCAGCACTTAGGTACAGCAACTAGGCGAATGACCTTAATTCGGAATTTCCCTTACAGCATCCCCTGCACGTACTACATTTCATTATTCCTATCTTTCTGAGACTGACACACGCCTGAATTCCAGCAAGCCGAGCCTATGATGTTAGAAGTGCTGATGGCGCAGAATTCTGACGTACGTGGAGGAGGGACTCACTGTCCCCTCACGTGCCATACCTGGTATGCACTGTGCCATGGCCTCAGTGGTGATGGCTGGAGCCACCTGGGGCTGCTGCTGACTGGAGCTCACTTCTGGCTCTGTGTTAACGGAGGGAGAAAGGGCCACCTCACAGGAGGAGACCTGGCTGGGCAGATGGGACAGGAACTCTTCAGAAGCAACCTGCTCATCCTGTCCGGGTAGCTGCAGGGCAGACAAAGGGATGCTGATCTGTTTGTTGGGATGGGATGTGCTCACAGGCACCTGCATGGTCACCTGCTGGCTGCTGCCATGGACACCAGAGGGTCCTCTGTTTGGTGAAGCCAGAGATGCCCTGGCAGTCTTCGGGACGATTTGTCTGGACATGACAGAGGGAGATGCAGACACAGCATGTGGGTCTAGATCTGCACTGATGGCAGATGTGACATGGGGAATTAGCTTAGCAGACCCTACACAGGAGGGACCAGCATGAGTCTGAGGCTTCGGTTTTGCCATCTGTGTCAATGACAGGGCTGGTCCATCTACCCCTCCAGTCAGCTCTGCATTTGCCACAATGTAATAATCTTCGGGAATCTCCTGTTTGATTTTCTTGATGATAACATCATTGCTGCATTCATCAACCAACTGAGCCTGGGAGCTTGAATGGAGAGAAGATGGGATTATTCCAGGCCTTTTTCGAGCAATGCTTTGAGGCCTTTGGGTTTGGGGTTCGAAGTCACTATCTTCATCTGTAACAGAAGACTCACAAACCATGTCAAACAGGGTGTTTTCATCTTCATATTCTTCAACTGCTTCGTCTAGTTCAGAGGGCTCACTGCAATAGGAGAAGTCACAAGAGTCTCTGGTCCGATTACAGTCTAGCTTCGCTTTCACTGGTCTCCCAGAGTACCTCTCCACTGGGCTAGTTTGGGTCTCAGAGGGCACTCCAATTATACTGGGACTATCAGAGTTAAAACTTCTGTTATCCTGGAAACAGACCCTCTCCTGGGACCCAGCTCTGCAAGTCGCTGTCAGCGGCCAGTGGTAAGCATGGCCAGCACTACAGCCCCACATTGCGGTCAGGTTCCCATGGGAACCTTCCGAAAGCAAGTGTTTCAGGTTAGGAATGAGGCTGCAAATCGTCCCGTGGCTGTGGGCCCAGCTGACCAGTTTGGACAGATTTTCGGATGAGGTATGAAGGCAATCCTCCATGTTACAGGATCAGCAGTGTCTTTCCTAAGGGGAAAGAATCAAAATGAGAAGCCATTATTAACCCACGATACTCCCGCATCTCAATTACTTCAATTTCCCTGTAGCATAAAAAAGGAATGTGCTTGAAGACTGTATCCAGTTAATATCACTGCCTATGGGCAGGGACTAGAAAATAACAGCAAAAAGTGTGAGGTTTGAGAAATTTTTTTATTAATTTCCTTTATTGTCATAATACCTGCATAACAAAGAGAAAGAAAAAAAATTCAGCAGTAAAAAAGTTTGATTTTTTTTCATGGTACATTTTACTTCCAAAGTCACAAAGAGAGAAGTTCAGTCAGCCTCTTAATAAAAAAGTGGATTTTTAACCAAGAAGATGCACTAACGACTTCTCCAGGTGCCATCAGAAACTTCTTCACTAGAGGCGGATCCTAACAGAGTCTTAGATTAGTTCTAGGATGGATGTCAGAGAAGGGAAGTTAATTTGTCAAGCCTCTGCTGGGCACCAGAAAACCAAGGACGCAACTAGGCGTCTGAGAAGAGAACGAGGGTCTAAATGTGGAAAGTGGGGAAGACAAGTCTTTAGCAGAGAAGGAAGAGCAGATCAGGAGGAGGCCCGCTGCTGGGGTCAGGGCGCAAGCAGGATAGGTAGGCAGGGTGCCTGTACTCCAACCAACTCTTAGCTTGCTGTCTGAAATTCCCGAAATACTGCCTTTTGTCTCACAATGAGAGGTAAAATATGTGTCTGGTGTATTCCACCAACTGAGGTTCCTTATAAACCAAAAAATAACCAACTACCAATTATGAGTAAATCATTCTTTATTGAACGGAGGTCAAAAACAATCCCTTGTGATGGGCCGACTGTGTAAGAGCAAAGACAACGCGATGCTGGACAGGACAAGCGAAACGGGGCACGCACAGCCTGCATGTGAGTGGCCAGGTCCAGTAAGGCTCTGCCAAAAGGGAGGGTCCCGTGAGGTCGGGCAGGGAGAGACAAAGATCTTGATGTGTGGTCACGTCACCCACAGCTCTGGGTGACAAGAGGTGCCTTACCCTGTAAGAAGGTAGACTCTGCCCTAAGGTGCCAAGATCTAACTACAACACCAGGTGACCTGAGCCTCCCCATCCCCCACCCTTCCTTTATGGCACCCCATCAGCAGTGTTAGGTAAATTCACATCCTTTAACATGCCATGAGGCCTCCATGATGTGGCCATGGCCACGGTCAATCTGTTAAGCCTCATTTCCTACTAGTGTGGCCTTTCCCCCCATTGCTTGTGGTCTCCTTTTCTTTCTCTCTCTCTTTTTTTGTGTGTGTATTTTTCTGAAGTGAGAAGGGGGAGGCAGAGAGAGACTCCTGCATGCGCCCAACAGGGATCCACCCGGCATGCCCACCAGGGGGCGATGCTCGGCCCCTTTGGGGCATTGCTCCTGTTGTTGCAACTACTTAGAGCTATTTTAGCACCTGAGGCAGAGGCCATGGAGCCATCCTCAGCACCTGGGCCAATTTTGCTCCAATGGAGCCTTGGCTGTGGGAGGGGAAGAGAGAGATCGAGAGAGAGAAGGGGAAGGGTGGAGAAGCAGATGGGAGCTTCTCCTGTGTGCCCTGGCCAGGAATCAAACCCGGGATTTCCACACACCAGGCTGACTCTCTACCACTGAGCCAACCGGCCAGGGCCTGTGGTCTCTTTTTTAAACAGTTTCTCACCTCCTCTGGGCCTCTAACAACATGTTCTTTGGCTTGATATGCAACGCCATTGCTTCTTCACCTGAAAAAAAAAACCCTTCAAGACTAAACTTGGGACTGTCTCCTATGGAAGTCTTTCCAGACCTTCTTCTAGCCTAAATATTTATCTATATTCTCTTCACCTGTACCTCCCAGTTCCAGGGACTCTGCCTCTGCTGTACTAACATCACTGAGGTCCTTGTTGGTCTCCCAGAACGGACTGCAGATTCCCTCAGGACAGAGACTATGGTATAACTATTCGTTCATCAGTGAAGACCTTCTTGTGAATACAGAAATTCCTAAGACATGGTCCTGCTCTTTAGATCTTACAATCTTTTGTTGGTGAATAAATGAATGAGTGAATGAACATACAAATCCTGGCAGCACCGCCAATACTCACAAACTGAACATCTAAAACTTTCAAATAAGAAACAACGAGGTTTCCTCCAACTACTTGTCTTGTAATTATTTAAAGGATTAGAGGATTTTCTCCCTATTGGTGTAAGCACAGCTGTCCTGTCTGTGTAGGGGAGTAACACATGAGCAACCGGACTCCATGAAGCAACACAGTAAAGGGAAAGCACAGCTGACTGGTATGGGATTCAGACAAGTCACTATTTATCTCTAAGTGGAATGGCCATAGGACACAGCCCTGACCACTGATATGTAAGGGAGTCGCTTGGTGAGGCTTTTCGTAAAGCCCTTTACAACATACGCTTGTTTGGTTTTTACTTTCTGTCATTTCTCCCTGCCTGGAACCAGAACATGATGGCTAGAGCAGAGGCCCGCTTAGGAGCACAAAATGAGAAGAACTTAAGAGTGGGAGAAAGTGGCCAGAAGGAGCTTGGGTCCCTGGTGGCACCATGGAGTCACTGCATCAGCTCTGAATGGCCTATGATTCCTTGCTGCATAGGGACCCATGGATGAACCCTGACCTTGCTTAAGCCACTGATGGTGGAGTATTCTCTTACCTAGAGCTGAACGAAATTACTAACTGACACACACAAAAATGATCCATTCATGTCTGGTGTTTGAAACTTTAGAGCAGAATCTTTCCTTTTCCCTGCACTGTATGTATCTCGGTACAACCGTTTCTCAGACTGGACTCCACAAATAAGTTCTTGGGAGGTGTGTTAATTCTCTGTAAAAATGCTTGTAACTGCCTTTGCCTGATTGTAATAAAAATATAATTAACATCAACATATTATGAATCATTTAAATAATCCCTTTATATTCAAATACAGTGTCCATAGTCAACTCAAGTGACATTACCCAACTTCCGGTTTGTTGGGAGACTTGTTCATGCTGCATTCTTTTTAGCAGATATCAGTACAAAAGTTCCCTTTTGTGTCAGGCATCATGATATGACATCATAAAATTGGCATATGTGATGGTGAAGCAATATATCACTCTTTGTGCCACAGGCTAATGAGAAAATGAAAGGGAGGTGAAATAAATGATACATGTTTATAAAAAGAAAACCATATATATTGATGCAACGTTTGAACAAAGATGTTATAACAGTTCAAATATGTAAAAATGAGTAGAGGTTATCATCAGATTGTGATACCAAACACAATATTGTATAAGCATGTGGAACTTGAAAGAACTTATTGTCTGGGTAAAAGCTACCTGATAATTAGTAAAAACAGCACCATTGCTGAAGGCCCCACAGCCAGAAAAAAAGGAAAGGTAATTAAAAATAAATAAGAGACAAAGTAGATAAACTTTAAAAATTTGTTATCCACTTAATTCTATAATGATCACCAACCTTGAAGAGGCTCTTAAACTTTTCTTGAGTATCATACAAAGAAAAAATTTCTACAATATTACTATTAATGTAGTTCAACCAGGTAACTGATGCTAACTGGTAGTTATGAGAGCACAATTAGCTGATATTTAGCATAATTAGGTGGATTGAGTCCAAGCTGACAAGGAATAGTTATTAATGTACTACAGTATATTCTAATAGAATCAATGATAAGACAATCAACATATTTTCAAAATGCTGACAGTAAGTGGCTTCTAGAAATTACTCATTTCCTTCACAATCTGATGATAACCTCTACACTAAAAAGCGCTTTATCTGTAGTTTCTTTTTTCTGTATTTTCAAGAAATGAAAAACAACTTCAGATGATATTTTCATGTATCTGGTATGGACAATGATTGGATCTGGACACTCAGTTTTACAGAGTTATCCACTGACCACTACAAAGAGAAACTCAGGGAGTCCTGCCTAGCAAAGTTTAGGTTGAGTATAAGATCTGATTGTCTTAAATTAGCAAGCAAAGCTATAAAATTATTATTGTTACTGGACAGGGACCTGCCTGTAGCGGGTCTGTCTCAGGCTAGATGGTAGTGTGTGGGTTTTTTACTTCATTCAGGAAAGATTTCACAATGAGCCCAGGCGATTTGGCAAGTACGTTTATTAAAGCTGGGGACAGTGAAACAAAGGAAGGATGTAGGGTAGGCAAAGTAACAGGAGAGAGCCTCGCCAGGGCTGCTTTGGATCCCCAGAAACATTACAGGAATAGGAAAGAAGTGAATCAAGGCCGGGAACTGCTGTTAGCTCCCTGGGAAGTAAAAGTCACAGTGACGGGAGTGAGCTGAGGCAGGCTGCTTTTATAGCTCACTGGAAAGTCAGAGAAAAACGGGCTTTGCAGACAGGTTCAGGGGGTAAGTCTGGGACAAGCTGCTGCCTCTGGTTGCAAGTCTCGTGAGGACCCTTAGCGTTTAGGAGAAAGGAAGTAAAAAGTTCATGCCCCAAAAGGAGCATGGCTGTGCTCTAGAGCGCGTCTGAGCTGGCATCGCTTGCCTTCAGGGTTTTTATCTCTCTTCTGCAGGTGAGAGACTCTTCGAGGAGGGCTTCAGTGGAGTACTCGTCAGCTTTCCAGGTGCCTTCTAATACGCTGATACATTAATATAAGAATATAGGGGAGTTTGGGATTATTCTTTGGTCAGCTTAACTGTTTTACTTTTATCTTGGTTCTGTCTGGCTCTAATCGGGTCTTTGTTATTTGTTCCCTGATTGCATCAGTCCTTGGGTTTAGCTGGTACAGATGGCATTAACTGAGTTTCTGTCCTCTGTGTCCCTGACTAGAGTTATTTAAGCTATTTATTTTCCTGTCAGAGAAGAGAGGTATAAACTACTTGTTCTTAAGTGTCCTTGGTTAGTTAGGTAAGATAAGGTTTTGCAATTAACTAGCTGGCTGTAAACTGGTCAGGTTGTTCGGCTTTGTTTAATTACCTTGTCTCAGCTTTCCCATTCCAGTGGCCCAGGAATTTTCCTAGCTTCCTCTCCTGCCTCATTATCAACCGGCTGTATGTTAACTGAGGCAAGCAGACATTCTACGCATTAGTATTTACAGTGTTAAAGTCAAAATCAGAAATAAATTAAATAAACAATCAGACTTTCTACCATTAAACCAAGCACTGATCATTGGGTTTCAGTAGAACAAAAATATAAAACAAATTATCATTACAGCTAATATTTATTAAACAATTACTTCCAAAACTCAACAAAGCAAGTTACCAGCCAAATACCACTGAACGTCTAAGTTGGCTTTCACCCCACTTCAGTTGCAATCTGCCCCACAGTCTTTGAAGTCTCTCTCTTTACAAGGTTCCAAACCCTTCAAAGTACTCGTTGTGGCTGTTGTTTCAGTATCACTAAATCTCAGTTGCTGATGGGCAACACATCTGACACTGAAATAAACAGGAAATCTGGGTAGAAATTGAATTTAAAGTAAAATCTTCTCCAAAAGAAAGATTTAAATTTTAGCACACATTCAAGGAAGAAACAATACCCAAAATGGGAGGAAGGAGCATTGACCACTTGTTTGAGGGGGCAGGCATAACATGAGAGTCCTTTAAAAAACTAGAAATAAGGTTATTTTTCTTATATATTGAGAATAACATACACTTCTTTTATTTTCCCACTAATTACAACTCTTAGAATATAAGAGTCTAATTTCATCATATTCCCATTTAAAAATGCAATTTATTATATATGCTAAGTATGGAAAAATATTCAAACAACTGGAATTTTACCCAATATAACAGCTGAAGAAAAAAGTTCCAATATGAATGTACATTAATGTGCAGAAAAAAGATACTACTTAAAAGTATAGTTAAAGGACAGGGAAAAAAGTATTTATTAATATTGAGGACTAAAATATACTTTCCAAAATTTAAAACACACCGACTGTTTCACAAAAATTTTATATGTAAATTACATAAATTAGTACAGGCATTAAAAGTGGGCTTACAAATAAAAAATTCAAAGAACATAATATTTGCTTTCACTTAAGACAGTGTATTTATTAATTTTTAAATGTCATAAAACCATGTAATCCATCATATAAATTTTAGAAACAGACAAATCTAAAAAACATTTTGTATCTAGCAATTTATTTATTTATTTATTTATTATTTTTTGTATTTTTCTGAAGTGAGAAACAGGGAGGCAGAGAGACAGACTCCCGTATGCGCCCAACTGGGATCCACCTGGCATGCCCACTAGGGGGCGATGCCCTGCCCATCTAGGGCGTTGCTTCATTGCAACTGGAGTCATTCTAGTGCCTGAGGTGGAGGCCATGGAGCCGTCCTCAATGCCCTGGCCAACACTGCTCCAATGGAGCCTTGGCTGTGGGAGGGGAAGAGAGAGACAGAGAGAAAGTAGGGGGGGTAAAGGTGGAGAAGCAGATGGGTGCTTCTCCTGTGTGCCCTGGCTGGGAACTGAACCTAGGACTTCCACATGCCGGGCTGACACTCTACCACTGAGCTAGCCAGCCAGGGCCCTAGCAGTTTTTAAAATCACACTAAAATAATCAATTATATACCATGAATATGTAATAACATGCATTTCATTTACATTTCAATTCAGTAAACATCTGATTACCAGTTAAATGATAACTACTGTGTCATGGATTGAATTATATCTCCTCAAAAAGACACATTTTAGTCCTAACTCCCAGTACCTTATTTGGAAAGTCATGAAGATGTAATAAGCAAAATTCTGATGAGGTCATACATAGCTAGGGCAGGCTCCTAATTTAATATGGCTGGTATCAGAAATGACACTAGAGTTCTTGACTTCAGGAAGCTTAGAGTTTTACATAAGTAAATTAGTTAACAGTCTAGGGTACAAGTATTTGTTTCAGATAGGGAAATAATGATTATAACTCTACCTTTGGGCTGGAGAACGCAATGGAAGTTGGAATCTGCCTTCTGAAACATATGAAGGCATTCTAAACAAATGCATGGTGGCTTGCCATAGTGTGATGATTTCAGGCAACTATAAGGACATCAGTTATTACTGGACTGCTACGTTTAAGATAAGAACTATGGGAAAGATTAAACTGGAGAATAATGCTGGGGCAAAAGTACAATGATCTTGGCCCTGGCCAGTTTGCTCAGCAGTAGAGCATCACCCCGGAGTGTAGATGTCCCAGGTTCGATTCCGAGTCAGGGCACACAGCAGAAGCGACCATCTGCTTCTCCACCCTTCCCCTCTCACTTTTCTCTTTCTCCCCCTCCTGCAGCCATGGCTTAATTTGTTCGAGCAAGTTGGCCCGAGGCACTGAGGATGACTCCATGGTCTCCACCTCAGGTGCTAAAAAAAAAAAAAAAAAAAAAAAAAGGCTAGGTTGCTGAGCAATAGAGCCATGTCCCCAGATGGGCAGAGCACCGCTCCCTAGCAGGCTTGCTGGGTAGATCCCGGTCAGGGCACATGCGGGAGCCTGTCTCTCTGCCTCCTCTCCTCTCACTAAATAAAAAATAAAATAAAAGCATAATGGTCTTTGTGTACTAAAAAGAGCTTGGATTACTTTGTGAAAGGTCTCAATCAGCAAAAAACACGTAGGCCAAACTCATATTTTAGAAAGATGATTTCTGAGATGTATTATAAGGTGGCAAGGGGCAAAGGAGGCTATTTCATAAGCGTAGACCAGAGGCCTGGGGAATGGAAAAGATAGGAAGAGAAAGCAGATCTGCTAAAAAATAACAGGCAGAAATAGGTAATAAATTGCTTTTGAGGGATGAGGGTGAAAAGAGTGGCTACGATAATTCCCCAATTTCTGTCTTGAGCCTAGGATACATTTGTTCTCAATCAAGACAAAGATCGAAAGAGGAAGAGCAAATGTATATAGGTTAGGAGTGATAACGTGTTCAATTTTCTTTAAAAAGCAATAAATCCAGCCTGACCAGGCGGTGGCGCAGTGGATAGAGCGTCGGACTAGGATGCGGAAGACCCAGGTTCGAGACCCCGAGCTCACCAGCTTGGACCCAAGGTCGCTGGCTCCAGCAAGGGGTAGCTCGGTCTGCTGAAGGCCCGCGGTCAAGGCACATGTGAGAAAGCAATCAATGAACAACTAAGGTGTTGCGACGGCAACAAAAAGCTAATGACTCTCTCCGTTCCTGTCTGTCTGTCTCTATCTATCCCTCACTCTGACTCTCTCTCTGTCCCTGTAAAAAAAAAAAAAAAAAAAAGCGTAAAAAGCAATAAATTCAGAAATCACTGATTATTTATTTATTTATTTATTTTTAGAGGAGGGGTGGGGGGAGGAGAAAGGGAGAGAGATGAGAAGCATCACCTCATAGTTGGGTCACTTTAGTTTTTCATTGATTGCTTTTCATATGTGCCTTGATGGTGGTGGGGGAAGGGAGGCGTGGGGAGCCTCAAGCCCAGTCAGTGACCGCTTGTTCAAGCCAGTGACCTCAGCCTCATGTTGAGGATCCTACTCAAGCCAGCAACCCAGTGCTCAGGCTGGTGTTTTGGAACATAGAACCTCAAGGCTGCAGGTCAACACTCTATCCACTGTGCCACCACCAGCCAGGTGAGCAATCCTGATTTTGATAGCATAACATAAATACAGTTATTTTCCCCTTATCCACAGGATATATGTTCCAAGACTCCAGTGAATGCTAAAACCATAGATGGTACCAAACTCTATGTACAGTATGTTTTTCCTTTGTTATTTTCACGGGTTATTCTGTAAATACCTAGAATAAAGTTTACTTTATAAATTAGATGTAATAAGAGATTAGCAACAACAGTACAATAAAACAGAGGCCCTGGATGGGTGGCTCCGTGGATAGTGTCATTTTGGCATACTGAGGTCATGGGTTCAAGTCCCAGTCAGGGCACATACGAGAAGCAACCAATGAGTGCACAATTAAGTGGAATGACTAAGTGGAACGAGTTCACACTTCTCTCTCTCTTTCTCCCTTCCTCTCTCTAATCAATGGAAAAATAAATAATAATAAAACAAAGTACTTATAATAGTTTCCTGTAATAAAAGTTATGTGAATGTGGGTTCTCTTATTAAGTTAAGAACTTTTCACTTTTACCTTTTCATTTAAAGGAAGCACCTTATGGCTTTTCTTTGGCATATCCAGATTACTAGCATCGCTACTCTTGCATTTTGTGGCCATGAGTAAGAAAAATAAGGGTGACTTAAACACAAGCATTGGGATACTGTAACCGCTGACCTGAACACTGAGGAGGCTACTGGCGAATACCAGGCGTGCAGCATAGACAGTGTATAGATGCTGGAGAAAGAGATGATTCACGTCCCAGGCAGGATGGAGCAGGGAGGCAGAAGACTTCATTGCAATAATTTTTTTTTTTTAATGAAGCACAGAAAGCACTGTAACAAAGGTAAAATAAGGTGCCACAGGAGTTTGAGGTAGGGGCATTTTACCTAGACCAGGATGGGCCAGGGGATGTTATTTAAATACCTTAATGATGTGCAAATTGAGAACCAAAGAATGCATAGAAGTTAGGGGAAAAGCAGGGCGAGTGGTCCTGTGTGGAGACCCAGAAGACACAGAGAGCATGCTATGTGTGAGGGAATGGAAGCTGTTCAAAATGATGGAGTAGAGTAGAAGAACAGAAGGAGTCCATAAGGAGTGAAAATGATACAAGACACATCTGAAAAAGTAATCGAGGGCCAGGTTACGAAGGTCTTATATATCATGTAAAAGACTTTAGTCTTTAGAATCAGCATTGCAATTATAGCTGGAAGAGATCAAGGCTAGAGACAGGAATCCAGGTAGAGCGATGGCAGTGATTTAGGTAAGATATAATGGATAGCAGCCGCAGGGATGGAAAGAGGAGGATAAATTTGGAAAAAAAATTTAAAAGGTGAAAAAAAATTTAACGATGAAAGGTAAGATAGAGGTAGGAGGAAGAGTCTAGATTCTGACCTGACCACTAAAAGCGCTTTACTTATGCCACATCACTTTGAGATGCCTTCAAGACACCCAAAAGGAGAGGTACCACATATAGCTGGATCTATAGATCAGTACAAAGAGACTGATCAAAGGAATGATGCACTGTGAACATTACAAAATACCTGTGAACGCTTTTGCACAATCATAACATAGAGAATAAAAATTAGATTCACAAAAACAACACTGACAATAATAGCCCTATGAACTCTGAGCTCAAAGGGTTTAAGTTCATTTAGGGATTTACACAAACCTGGCTGGGGGTTGCTGGGGGAAACGGAGGTGGTCATGTGATCTTGACAGTTGGTGGTTAACTTTCCTGTATCTCAGCAGCGATCATTTCTTCCCCTGATTCTGTTTCATTGACCATTTATATAGGAACTTACGACAAAAGGGAATCAAATGTACGAGCTCAAACTATGATTGTATGGACACCATTTCCACAAGTGTCAATGTTCAGATTATCTAACAGACAAGACCT
This sequence comes from Rhynchonycteris naso, assembly GCA_037038555.1. Lineage (NCBI taxonomy): Eukaryota > Metazoa > Chordata > Mammalia > Chiroptera > Emballonuridae > Rhynchonycteris > Rhynchonycteris naso. The sequence goes on from CM072996.1 coordinate 21,031,081, forward strand.
AAACATTAAATTAAAGTTTGTCAGAGGGTGGATACAGACGGAAGTCAGGTCACTCAGGGCCAAAGTGGAGACACTGCAACATTTTCCAGTGAATATTGTAGATAAGAGCTTCTGAGTGTCTCAAAAGGGTCTCACTGGTGGACACTGTAAGTCTGATTAGGCGAGGGTCACATCAAACATTCTAGAAGCTCAACTGTCCTCCTTCAAGACCAATCTTGCATCCATAAAACTAAAGAAGTTCTTCACTGACTGTTCTGGATGTGTGTGAGGGACCACCTTGTGTGAGGTGGGACAATGCAGAGTTAAAGGCATGGACTCCACCATCAGACTGAGTGTAAATTCTAGCTCTGCCATTTGCTAACTATGTGACCTTCGGCAAGTTACTTTACGTCTCTGCACCTTAGCTTTCTAATCTAAAATAGGAATAAAAAAAAAGATAAGAATGATACCAACCTCATAGTGTTAAAGATTAAATTAATTCATACTGTAAAATGCTTAGAACAATAACTGATAATGGTTCACCTGAAATAAGGGGGCCTTTCCCCCATTTTGGTGGTCTACAATATAACTAAGGAGAACATACACTATACACTCATGGAACAACGAGGCCCAGGGAATACACAGTACAGTATGGTACACTCAGTCAAGAATGAGATCCTCGTTTAACTTTTTCAGACTCATCAAACTACCGCCCTAATTTAAAGCAGGATTATAGAACAAGGCTCAGTTACCCAGACATCCCTGTGAGGCATGCAAATAGGCCCTTACACCAGCTATAGAACCTATTCTGCAGTCATCTTAAAATCTCAGTCCCCAAGTTCTTTTTATTTTTAAAAAGATTTTATTTATTGATTTCAGAGAAAGGAAAGAGAGAGAAAGGAAAAAGGGGGCAAGGGGAGGAGCGGGAAGCATCAGCTTATATTTGCTTCTTGTATGTGCCTTGACTGGGCAAGCCCAGGGTTTTGAACTGGCGACCTCAGCGTTCCAGGTCAATGCTTTATCCACGGCGCCACCACAGGTCAGGCTCAGAGTTTCTTTTAAGAGAAATCATATGGGTTTTTCAGTGGCATCCCTTCCTTCAACAAATACTGAATGATACTGGGTCACTAGGCACTAGGAATACTGTCGTAAACAAGACAGTCATGTCTGTGCCTACATGGAATTCACCATGGCAGGATGACAGGGTTGACGAACAACTGATTATACAAGAAATGATTCTGTTGCAATTGTGATAAGAATTTTTCAAAGCAACGTGCAGAGCACTAAAAGAGCATAAAACCAGAGAGAACTGTTCTCTTCTGGGGTATCAGAGAAAGCATCCCTGAGTGATATTTAAATTAAGAGCTGAAGGATTAGTACAAACTCATAGATGAAAAAGAAAAGGGATGGGGCAGAAGGAGAGAAAAGACCTCTAGACATAAGGATGAGCATGAGCAAAGAGCCCTAGAAAGGTTCTGGAAGCCTCCATTACATATCTACCCTTTGCAATATGCTAGGACCCACACAGGCAGGATACTAGATGCAGCGATCTGAAATACTTCTTACCCTACCCGTTCTCCCACAGTTTGTCTACCTCCTCCTAACGAATGCTGCTCTCCACTCACTGCTGATGGCACTTGGTTCATTCAAATTGTTCCACATGTGTTTACCAACAATTCTATTTGCTCACATTTTAAAGTGATTTCCCTATCAATGAGCATGATTTGACATGATGATTCATTCTTTACAGCCTACTCAAAGAAGAACTGCAGTAAACAGGAAAACTGAAAATTCTATCTCAAAGGAAGCAGTGTTAACATTTTTAGCTGACTTTAAATTTACACAGCCTCATTCTCCTGACTGAATTTTCTAAGACTTCAGAGAGCAGCAGTGTCTGATAATAAAGAATCTGCCCTACATGCTGAAAATACAGCCCCACCTGGTAAGTGAACTAAAAGTAGGCTGATCCCAGATTTCAGAAAATAATGTGAAAATACACATGCCACTCTGATCTCCACCAGCACTGCTTTGGCCAAGGTCACTAATAACCTCCATGTCAAGGACTTCAACAAGTACTCCTTGGTTCTCTTCCTGCGGCTTCTCAGCAGCTTGAAGAGCTTTCTGCCTTACATGAAAGCCTCTCTTTCCTTGGCTTCCACCATACTGCCCTCCCCACTCTGCTACTGCTCAGTTTCCCTTGCTGGGGCTGATCACCTTGTGTCGGACTTTTAAAACTAGAGTTCTGTCAGTGGTCCTGGACCTCTCTTCATATTGTCTCACTAGATTACTAGCTCTCAACTAACCCTATGGATCTGGTTATCAGGTATATTCCCTGACAAGTTAACATCCAAATCAGTATCTCCATAAATGCATTACCATCTCCTCAGCTGCCAAAATCCAAATCCTGCAAGTCACTTTTGACCCCAATGTGTCCTTCACATCTCTGCACACAGGAACCTGCAGGGCTGGTTCAATTCTATGACCTTATTCTTGGCCTTTGGTTTCCAAAAATTACTAGGTTTTACAAAGATTCTGGTTTATATTACTGCTACATTACTGAAGCTTAAAGAAAAAGATGAAACAATCAGAGATGTATTTTCTTTATGCAGAGTGGATAAATTATCATTTTAAATGTGGTAATAAGTATGGATATAATTATATAAAATATATGGATACAGTTATATAACAAATTAAATCTTACAGCTTTACTGGTTCTTAAGAAAGGAAGACAGGTCTCTATTATTGTGAAGTATCTGCTCATGGAAATAAGATTTTGAAGGTACTGTATATATTGTATTAATAGCCCTTCCACTCTGAATGAGGGTGGTGAGTAATGAAAATGGTATGAGAGATTCAGATGTGATGATGTCTGTGACAGGTGCTGAGATTGTGAGTAACCTAGTTTTGTTCATAAAGTGAAACATTTTAGCCCTGGCCAGATAATTCGGTTGGTTAGAGCACCATCCCGTACATACAATTGGTATAGGTAGGTTCCATCCCTGATCAGGGCAGATACAAGAACAGATCAATGTTTATCTTTCTCCAAAATTAATAAATAAATGTTTTTAAAAAAAGTGAAACATTTTAGAAATTCTGAAAAGAGACACTGGTAATAGAACTAAACCCTCCAATTTAGGGACATATTTTTTTTTAGAAAACACTCAAATAAGGAAAGAGACCATTTTTCTAGGAAATGCAAAGGAATTTAAAATATTGATATAGTTTGGTTGAATATTATGCATGGTCCCTCTGCAAAAGCACAAAAATTTCCTTAGTTTACATTGTGGTTCCTTGATTTATTTACCTATTCTACAATTAATACTGGATCACTTGAAATTCCTATTGCTAAATATGGTTTTATATTAAGAAAGGCTAAATTCCTCCTCATTATATTTTACAAAATTGTTTCTAATTCCTAACTTTTACAGCAAAGTTTCCAAAGTTTCACTAATTATGATATTAGATCTTTGTTCCTAATAAATTTTTTAACAATGTTAAAAATGTTTTCTATGGTTCTTAATCATAAAGGATATTGATTTTTATCAAGTATTTTAGTCAACTCTGAATTTTATTTTTTATTATTCACATTTTAAGTTACACTTAAGATTTCTCAGGGTTGATCCACTTTGCATTCCTACTGCTGCTCATCAGTTTCTGCCACTGGTCCTTCTGACCTTTTTTTTTTTTTTAATGTTTTATTTATTTATTTATTTTACAGGGACAGAGAGAGAGAGTCAGAGAGAGGGACAGACAGCGACAGAAAGACAGGAACAGAGAGAGGTGAGAAGCATCAATCATTAGTTTTTCGTTGCTGTTGCGACACCATAGTTGTTCATTGATTGCTTTCTCACATGTGCCTTGACCGCGGGCCTTCAGCAGACCGAGCCACCCCTTGCTGGAGCCAGCGACCTTGGATCCAAGCTGGCGAGCTTTGCTCAAGCCAGGTGGGCCCGCGCTCACACTGGCAAGCTTGGGGTCTCGAACCTGGGTCTTCCACATCCCAGTCCAACGCTCTATCCACTGTGCCACCACCTGGTCAGGCCCTTTTGACCTTTAACACAAAGTTTGTCAGTAGTCCTGGCAGTCCCTCTGGTACTCTTGCTAGATGATGCTTTCATCCACATCTGTGAATCTCATTAGCAGATATATGTATATTCCCTAATGTTTCCCCAGTATCTCAGTAAATCAGTAAATGGCATCATCATCTTCCCTACTGCTGAGGCCCAAGTCCCAGAATTAGATTTTGAAAAAAATTTTTTTTTCTTTGGGATTTGGGGATCTTTACAAAAATACACTGTTCAGGGCATAAGCAGTTGTGTGCAAAGCACCTTCTTATTTTGGGATCATCTCTAAGCACCGATTACAGACTATGGGAGGGTATAAACCTTACCCAATACCATGTCTCCAGGACTACTAACAAACCCTGCTACACAGAAGGCACTCGATACATACAAATATCAAATGAGTACATACCAAGTGGACAAATTCTGAGTTCTCATGAATTCCCTGATTTGATATATGCTACCCACCTGTTCTGTCCACCTGTCAGCTCAACCCTGTGTGTCTCTCCTGTGTCTAATCAACTCCTGCCCAACCTTAAAAAACAGATGCTACTCACGCATGAAATTACATGAGGCATAGCAGCAGTTCAGAGAAGGGACAGAGGCTAATGGTCCATGTAAAATATTCCCTGGCTAAAAATCCTTCAACAAGAATGCGTCATTTTTAATTGAAATTATACGTTATCAAAAACTGACCCAGAAACCTGCTACAATCTCTTGCCTCGCTCCCTCAGGAAGTCTATGTCAAAAGAGCTATATTATATCCAATTAAGAACAAAATTAGCCTGACCAGGCGGTGGCGCAGAGGATACAGCGTCAGACTGGGATGCGGAAGGACCCAGGTTCGAGACCCCGAGGTAGCCAGCTTGAGCACGGGCTCATCTGATTTGAGCAAAAGCTCGCCAGCTTGGATCCAAGGTCGCTGGCTCCAGCAAGGGGTTGCTCGGTCTGCTGAAGGCCCGCGGTCAAGGCACATGTGAGAAAGCAATCAATGAACAACTAGGATGTCGCAACGGCAACAAAAAACTGATGATTGATGCTTCTCATCTCTCTTCGTTCCTGTCTCTCTGTCCCTATCTATCCCTCTCTCTGACTCTCTCTCTCTGTCTCTGTTAAAAAAAAAAGAACAAAATTAGAGAGTAAATCTATAGGCCTGTGAATTAAGAAAGAGTATGTGACAATGTGCATGTGTGTACATCAGATGGCAAACTTTTCAAAACTGTGACTAATGCCACTCTAAGGAACTTAAGCCAGGAGCTACTTGGCTTTGAAGGCAGCAGATGTTACCCTGGGTGCAAAGGGTTTTGGGGAGACCAACAGCTGGGCCTCTCATGGAAGTACAGAGGCAGAAACCACTCGGCTGCTTGGGTCTACTCAAGGGAAATGATACATCATTGAGCATTCTGGACTTGACCTGGCTCCCAAGAGGTACTAACTAAAGTAAGGGGATAAACACCTTGATCACCCACTCTGTGAGGTGCACCACTTCAGTCTTGTTTGTTCCTTAACCTCTTCTTTGCCTGGCACTCTGCTCAGGGGACCTTAGGAGCACTTATGGTCACTGAAAGTATAAATGAGTTCAGACTCTTTCTTTTTGAAAAAAGAAGAATGGTTGGTATATAATATCAATTATATTAGTTTCAGGTGTACAGTAGTGATCTGACATATTTATACCTTATAATCAATCTGATCTCTCCCCTAATTCTAGTACTCATCTGTCACCATGTAAACTTATCACAATATTACTGATTATATTCTCGGTATCTTTTTCACCCCTTCCCCCACCCCATCTCTTTGATCTGTTTCTGTGAGTCTGGTTTTCTTTTGTTTTGTTCATTAGATTCCATATATAAATGAAACCATACCATCTTTGTTTTTTTCTGTCTGCTTTATTTCACTGAGCACAGTACCCTCTAGTTCCATCCATGTCACTGCATGAGATGTTCCCTCAAAATGCTGCCTATAGGTAAGTTCTATGGCAGTAACTATCACCTCCAAACCAAGCCTCGCTGCTCCAATTTTTTAGGAGATCTTTTGTTCTTTGGGGGAAAACATATCCAATAGATTTTCTAGTGAGTGGAAGACTTTTCCCTGGCTTGTGTTAGGTGCTCAGCACTAAGATCTTTCTGGATAATCTGATCCCATCTTCTTCCTTTCTTCCAGATTTTTTTTTTTTTTTTTTTTTTTGAGAGGAAAAGGAGTTCTTCTGAAGTCTTCTTTCCTTGTTTTCTAGGGTTCCTACACATTTTATTATAGCTGGCATTCCACTTGGCTTTAAGAAATGAGTAGAACCTTTGGCTTAGCTGACCAGAGTCAAAGCATAACTGGTCACTGCCACAGTGGCTTCCAGGTCAGCCTGTGCACTGGAACCACCTGGGGTTCGGGTTAGAAATAGACTCTGTCTCTTAGCTCAAATCTAGGGGTTCTGGTTAGCTTTCCCAAAGAGTCAAGCTTGGGAATCTGTTTTTATCTAATGTTTGGTGATTGTCTTACAGCCAATATAAGCACCTTGATTTGAGAACTATGGCTCTACATAATTTTTAATGATGAATATACTATAATTAACCAAGCCTTTACTTTTAGACATTTTGTTTAGTTTGAGTTCAATTATTCACTAATATAAGTGCTACAATAAACAGAATTTCAAACCTTTTAATATACCCGTATATAATTTTGGTAAATGCCTAGACATAGAATCAAAGCAGACACTTCTTTAATTCTTTTGGTCAAACTGCCTTCCAGCTAGGGTCTACCACAGACAGCTCCCAACTGTGGTACATAATTGTGTCTATTTCTATACTTCTTTGCCTACATATAATAGTATTGTTTTTTAAAATTCTTTACTAATTTAGAGGTGAATTAACATCTTATTGCTCGGTTGTTTTTATAATTGTAAAAATACTTATTTATTCATTCAATAAACATTTTTTATTTTATTTATTTATTTATTTTTGTATTTTTCCGAAGTTAGAAGCAGGGAGGCAGTCAGACTCTCACACGTGCCTGACTGGCATGCCCACCAGGGAGTGATACTCTGCCCATCTGGGGCAGTTGCTCCGTTGTGGCCAGAGCCATTCTAGCACCTGAGGTGGAGGTCATGGAGCCATCCTCAGCGCCCGGGCCAACTTTGCTCCAATGGAGCCTTGGCTGTGGGAGGGGAAGAGAGAGATAGAAAGAAAGGAGAGGGGGAAGGATGGAGAAGTAGATGGGCGCTTTTCCTGTGTGCCCTGGCTGGGAATTGAACCCAGGACTTTCACACACTAGGCCAATGCTCTACCGCTAAGCCAACTGGCCAGGGCCTCAATAAATATTTCTTGAACACTTATCATCAGGCCCTGTAAACAAGGAAGTACAAAAACAAACATAGTTCTTATTCTCGTTTATGCTAAAAGTAACTCAATAATCACATAGTTAAGTCTAGTGAATGGTACTTCTGACCATTACTGTAATAGGTGGTGCCATTAGGTCTTATGAAGCAGAAAACTGACCTATTTAGAACTGTCAGAGAATGCTCCTCTGAGAATTAAAGTTAACAATACAGAGGCCCTGGCTAGGTAGCTCTTTTGGTCCCACTATGTCAAGGTTGTAGGTTTGATCTCTGATCAGGGCACATACACATATCAACTAGTATCCTGACCAGGCGGTGGCACAGTGGATAGAGCATTGGACTGGGACGTGGAAGACCCAGGTTTGAAACTCCGAGGTCACCAGCTTGAGTGCAGGTTCATCTGGTTTGAGCAAGGCTCACCAGCTTGAGCCTAAGGTTTCTGGCTCGAGCAAGGGGTCACTTGGTCTGCTGTGCCCTCCCCCCCCAAGTCAAGGCACATATGAGAAAGCAATCAATGAACAACTAAGGTGCCGCAACAAATAACTGATGCTTCTCATCTCTCTCCGTTCCTGTCTGTCTGTCCTTATCTATCCCTCTCTCTGTCTCTTTCTGCCTGTCACACACACACACAAAATACACATATCAACCAGTAAGTGCATGAATAAGTGGAACGAAATCAACGTTTCTCTCTCTCTCTCTAAAAATCAATTTAAAAAACTTTAAAAAATAAAGTTACCAATAAAGATAATAACACACACTCACATAGTAGCACTTACTATATGCCAGGCTCTACCCTATGCACATCAGGTATATTAATGCATTGACCTTTATGAGAATGTATTATTATTATTAGTGTGTGTGTGTGTGTTTATGTGTGTGTGTGTATCAGAGAGAGAGACAGAGCAAGGGACATACAGGAGGAGAGAGATGAGAAACATCAATTCTTTGTTGAGACTCCTTAGTTGTTCATTGATTGCTTTCTGCCTTGACTGGGGGCGGGGTGCTACAACAGACTGAGTGACCCCTTGCTCAAGCCAGCGACCTCTTTTCTTAAGCCAGCAACCATAGGGTAAGTCTATGATCCCATGCTCAAGCCAATGACCCTGTGCTCAAGCCGGCAACCTCAGGGTTTCAAATCTGGGTCCTCTGAATCCCAGTCCAACACTCTATCCACTGCAGCACCACCTGGCTAGGTGAGAATGTACTATTACTATCTCCATGTCACAGATGAGAAAATTGAGTCAGACAGTTTAAGAAACCTGTCCAATGTCACATACACAGTAAATTAAAAGAGTCAGGATTTAAACCAGTGTAGTCTGCCTGAAGTCAGTGCTATTCACCACTACACTGAGCCACCACCTCTCAAGGGATGCTCCTGAACCCTGAGCCCCATCAGGAAGGAATGATGTGCTGCACTGCTCCAAAACACAGCACGCAAGCTTCTCCCTCTAGTTTTCAGAGCTGCAGCCATTGCTCCACAACCCTAGGAGTAACTAAGGTGCTGGGGAAGGAAGGAAGAAAGGGAGGGAGGGAGGGAGGGAAGAAGGAAGAGAGGAAGGAAGGAAGGGAGGAAGGGAGGGAGGAAGGAAAGAAAGGAGGGGGGAAGGGAGGGAGGGAAGAAGGAAGGGAGGAAGGAAGGAAGGGAGGAAGGGAGGGAGGAAGGAAAGAAAGGAGGGGGGAAGGGAGGGAGGGAGATTTTCCTTATTTTTATATTAGTAATTCCCAAATCAACCATGTTGATATTTTCTTGGTAATCAGCTCTGTATGAGATATCTGAACATGAAACAACTGTTTCATGAGGACATGGGAGTGGAGGGAAATCAATTCCTGATATTTAAACTTCTCATGCTAAAATTGATTGTCTCTTATAATGACCCTGCCTGACACCAGCCTGGTTCCCATACGCTGGCCACCTATTTTTATACTTGCATGTACATTAGGCTTGTGAATACTAAGGATGCATTACTTTGAACACAGCAAAAAGCAGACTAGACATTAGCAACAAGGGAACTATTAAGGTTTAAAACCAAAGATCCTTAATCCTCTGTCAGTCTGACAAACTTTTTGAAAGTTTAAAGGATGACAACTCAAAGAAGCACGTTCCAGGGATTTCACGTAGAACATTCATTCACTTCAGGTCCTGAACAAATGGCGAGCTAAATTCTTTAACTGGTTATTGAGCACATTCACGCCACTCCCGCAAATAAAGGACAGAAGTCCTCATTATTCAGATGCTCATCAACCACGACCCGATAATCTCGAGACTGTGGAGAGAAGCAAAAGCTGTCATATGCAAAAATATTTGCCAATGAGCTGATCAGCCCCTACTCACACTCTCCTCCACACCAAATACTGGTGTCTCCTCCTGGGAACCTGTTTAAGTCACTCTCCCATTCTGATTTTGGGATGTCACAAACACCCGAGCACATAAAAACAGGATGAATATAAACTGAAACTGAAAGCATTTCCAAAAATGTAGAATTTAAAGAAGTTCCTGAAAAATGCTAGAGAAGTACTTTAATCATGTGTGTAAAGCCATTTGAACAAATTGTCTGGCAGACTTAGACTAGTTAGCAAATGTGGAGAATTCTCATAGATGATAAAATAGGTACCTCAAAATAAAAAACAAAAACAAATCAAATCTCTAAGAACTAAGAGAGGCCCTTAAGAAAACTGAAGAAGCCAAGGAATATTTTTGCAAAAACATACCTCTTCCTGACCTGGCTAAGTGAAATAAAATTGGTGAGGACACTGCATTGTGCTCTTATATAATTTTGTCAGAAAAATTATAATCCCCAAATGAGCACTCAAGCCACTTTTTACTCATTCTAAGGATTAGCACAGACCTTCAATTATATAAATTTTGTTAAATATAAGGTATTTTTAAGACTACTAATAATTTTTGGCTTATTCTGTTGTTGTTGGAAGCCTATGAAGCATCAGGGTTAAAAAGGAAAGAAATTCTAACACATGCCACAACAGGAATGAGCACTGGAGACATTATGCAAGTGAAACAAGCCAGACACAAAGGGACCAATGCTTTATGATTTCACTCATAAGCAGTTACCTGGAAAAGTCAAATTCAAAGAGACAGAAAGGTAAACAGTGGTACCCTGGGACTGAGGGAGAGTGAAATGGAGAGTTATTATTTAATGGGTAGATTAAATTCTCAATTTGGGATGATGAAAAAGTTCTAGAACTGGAGAGCGGTGGTGACTGTACACCAATGTGCAGAATACACGTACTTAATGCCACTAAACTGCACAATTACAATGGATAAATGACAAGTTTTATGTTATGTATATTGTATCACATCTTAAAAAAAAAAACTCAAAGGAGAAATAAAATGTAATCCCTGATTGGTGGTGGCGCAGTGGATAGAGCACTGATCTGGGACGCTGAGGACCCAGGTTGGAAACCCTGAGGTCACTGGCCTGAGCTCAGAATCACCAGCTTGAGTGTGGGGTTGCCAGCTTAAGCCCAAGGTCACCGGCTTGAGCAAGGGACCACTGGCTCAGCCAGAACCCCCAGTCAAGGCACACAATGAACAGCTAAAGTGACGTAAGTATGAGTTGATGCTTCTCATCTCTCTCCCTTCTTGTCTGTCTGTCCTTGTCTGTCTGCCTCTATGTCTCTTTAAAAAAATAAAAAGGTACTTTTCTTAAAGCCTTAAAAAAAAGGGTCTTGGAAAAAAAGAGGCCTGTGCAGTAAAGGGTTAATTCAGCAGGCTAGGGTTGCTCAAACCCTGCACATTTAAAGAATGGAAGACAAGTTCTTGACCAGATTCTGGGAGATTACCTCTATACTTATGCACTATCTTGCCTGTAAGTGTTTTGAGGCTTGAGGCCCCATGATATCAGTTTGATTTCTAGGTAGTTGGAGACTGAGTAGCTCGGCTGTAAGTTTGCTGGTTGGCAATAATGTCACATATGGTTGCTAGGAAAATTAACCATGTCCACTGGAAGGACCCACTAGGAATCTCATGCCTGGTATCTCCTGGACTTCACTCATCTGTCTTTTCCTGTTGCTGATTTTAATCTGCATTTTTCACTGTTAATAAACTATAACCATGAGTACAATAGCTTCTAACTTCTGTGAGTCGTTCTAGCCAATCGTCAAGAAAGTGGTCTTGGGGAACCCCAACACAAAGCCCCAACCAAGTCTCTTCACTAGCACTTATAAAATTTTTGTCCTTACCTTTTTATTTATTGGGGTGACATTGGTTAATAGGATATTTCAAGTGTACACTTCTATGATACATGATCTGTATATTGCATTATGTGCCCAGCACCCAAAGTCAAAGCATCTTCCATCACTATTTATTTGGTCCCCCTTTACCCTTTTCTACCTGTCCCACCCCCTTCCATCTGGTAAGCACCATTCTGCTATCTGTTTATGAGTTTCAGTTTTATATCCCATATATGAGTAAAATCATATGATTCTTAGCTTTTTCTGACTTATTTCACTTAGCATAATATTCTCAAGGTCATCCATATTGTCACAAATGGCAGTATTCCAACTTTTCTTATGGCTGAGTAGTACTCCATTGTGTGTGTGTGTGTGTGTGTGTGTGTGTGTATGTCACATCTTCTTTATCCAATTCTTTGCTGAAGGACACTTTGGTTTTCTCCATGTCTTCTTGGCCACTGTGAATATGCTGTAATGAACATAGGGGTGCATCTATCTTTACGAAGAAATTTTGTCTAGTTTTTTGGGTAGATACCCAGAGAGGGATTGCTGAGCCATACAGTAATCTATTCTTAATTTCCTGAGGCTCCTCCACACTGTTTTCCATAGTGGCTGTACCAATTTACATTCTCACCAGCAAAAGGAGAGGTGCCTCCCAGGTAGTATACCCTAGATGTGTTTAAATCTAAAATAAGTGGCACCCACTTGCTAACGTTGCTGGAATGCTAAGTGGGAGGTACAGAAAACACAGAATGTAGCATCTCGCACTTCACTAAGAAGAAAAGACCCTTTTGTGGCCTGCAAAGCCTGTTCTGGACTTGACCTCATTCCAACTTCATTCCATAAACTAAAATTCATCAGTAAACATTCGATAAATCTTTTTATTCACATTTACTTATTTTGTATTTTATTGCTAAAACTTCCTTTTTAATCAGTATAACTATCTCAAAGCAGAGCAGACGTGTTGCTTAATACCTAAGTAGGTATGCAATACACTGTAGCTGGAAATCTTTTCATCAAATAAGACTTGGAGAAACGAGTATATGTGTCTACATAAAGGACACAAGTAGTAGGCTTATTATTCCTAACAGCCCCAAACCGGAACCAACCCCAAACCAGGAGAATGGATTAAAATAATCTGTTGTCTAGTTGTGCAATGGTGAGCAATAAAAAAGAAGATCCTACTGATACACACAACCTCTAATGCCTAAATTTCAGAAATACTATGTTCAGTGAAAAGCCCGGCACATCAAAATTCTTATTGTATAGTCCATGTGTATAATTTCAAGAACAAGAAAAACAATCTATAGCGGTAGCAGTCAGAATAGTGGTTATCTCTAGAGGGTAAGTATTAACAAGGAAGGGGTACAGAGAAACTTTCTAGGGTGATGAAAGTGTTCTACATTTTACTTGGAGGTATTCATATGGTGTAAACAGATTTAAAAATTTATCAATCTATATACATTAAAGATTTGTACATTTTACTGTATGTAATTTGTATCTCAATTTTTTTAAAAAAAGACTCAAGGTGCCCTGACCATATAGCTCGGTTGGCTGGAACATCATGCCAGAGGTTGTCAGTTCGATCCCCGGTCAGAGCACATAAACGAACAGATCAATGTTCCTGTTGTCTCTGTCTGTCTCTCTCCTTTCCCCTCTCTCTAAAATCAATAGAATAAACACTAAAAAAAAGAAACACTCAAGGTATAGAGGCAGTAAATAGAGAATAGTTTCCAAATTTCGGTGGTCTAACCCCAAAAACCACTCTACTATACTAGATAGTCACATGAATGTAAACCCAAGAGAGATGAACAGGAACTTGAAATAACAATGTCTGGCAACACCCACTGCCTGACACCCCAGTCTCATTTACCGAGTACTTCGCTCCTTACACGTCATGCAGTGTCACTGTTATCTAACAAGTACTATTGATTCCTTAGTGTCATCAATGGATCTTCTCTGATTACTCAGCCCAGCTGTTTCCAATATCCTCTCCTTCTTGTCTTGCTTTTCCCAAAATAAATGCTTGAATACTGTATTTTTCGCTCCATAAGACGCACCTGACACAATAAGACATACCTAGGATTTTAAGAAGCAAAATAAGAAAAAAAATATTCTGAACCAAATGGTGTGTTAAAATATTTAATAAAATACCCCATTTTTTGCTCCATAAGACTCACAGGCATTTTACTCTCCACTTATTTTGGGGGGGGGGGAAAGTGCATCTTATACAGTGAAAAATACAGTAAATAATGATTCATCTCATGTTGAGAGAGAGGACTCTAAATTAATGTGCCGTAAATATTCACTAGGAGCCAATTCGTAAAAACAGCACTCAATAAACCAAATTTATATTTTTTCACTTATTGAAGAGTTCAATAAAATTTTAGTATTTGCTTCATAGCAGCATTTTAAGAACTATTTAATTTGTGGAAACCAAAGAGTTGTAGAGTGGTTAAGATTTCTTATGAATACACTCTCATAAATATATTCAATAAATGTGAATATATTCTTTAAAATGATTATATTATGAATATACCCTCCTTATGAATATATTAATGAAAATATTCTTCTTTGCCTTACAGGGAAAACATATTAATGCAGTTTTAAATTAATGGATATCAATATATTCCATGAACATTTTCATAAGTTTATATTCATATTCATGAGCTATCTTCTTCACATTGGGTCATTTTTGAACCTGGTTTAAAGTTTAATGAATATCAATATACTCATTAAAACTATATTCATATTTTCAAGAGCAGATATTCCATGCCCTGTACTCTTGATCATATTAGAAAATTTGGAGCTCAACTTAAAATACAATGAATACACTGGGAAACAATTTCTTTTTCATTTTCTGTTGCATGAGGTTTTAGAACTTCCTCTATGTATTTCTGCAGTGCCGATTCCAAATCTAAAATCTATTTTTTGGTGCATGCTCTAGTTTTTATGCAATTTTAATTTCTTTTTGTTACAGTTAATGGCAGGCATTGGTTTTTCAATTGGAGTTAAAGGGCAACAACTCTTGCATTGAACATAACCACAAGGCAATTAATGTTTTAAAAACATCACTTTTACATAATTATACTTGTTTTTAAATGTAAAAAATTATCTAATAAAAACACCCTCTTATTTTGTTTTAAGATTGAATCATGGCTTCTTCGAGTAGGCGTAAATGTAAGAATAGTCCTGACACCTTCTGTTATATATGTGGCTGTTACACACTTCAACGTCAAAGGCACAATATTTTATCATTTGTGACACTTGCATATATTTCCTATTTTCAAGTTCCCCTTGGCAATCAAGACAAGAATTGGGCTCCTCATACTGTGTGTCATAATTATGAGGAAATGCTTCATGACTGGACAAAAGGAAAACGCAAAGGAATGCCTTTTGGTATTCCCACGGTTTTGACGTGAACCTAAGAACCACAGCAGTGACGGTTATTTCTGTTTGATCCATACAAAAGGCATCGGCAAGAAAAAAACGGCATATAATTGCATATGCTAATATTCCTTCAGCAATATGACCTATCCCACACTCTGAGACACTCCCGGTTCCAGTTTTCAATGGTTTTATTTCTTCTAAGGATGAAGAAAGTGAACATGGTGATAAAGTGTATTTTGATAAGATGCATGAGAAAATGGTTGTAGAATATGAAGGGTCTTCTTCTGATGCCAAGCAACCCCTCAGCAGTTTCGCCAACCCGAATTGAATGACTTAGTAAGAGATTTGGGCCTATCAAAGGAAGCAGCTGAGTTATTAGCCTCTAGGCTTCAAGAAAAGATTGGACTTCACCAGTCAGCTAAAGTATCCCATTTCAGGAAGCCTGAACAAATTTTTGTGGACTTTCTTTCCAAAGACAAACACTTTGTTTACTGTCATGATATCAGTAGTCTTCTCAGCCAGCTAGGTGTTACCACTTACAGTCCAACAGAATGGCGACTATTTCTTGACAGCTCTAAACAGAGTCTGAAATGTATTCTCCGACACAACGGTAATGTTTATGCAGCGGTTCCAATTGGTTATTCAACTCATCTGCGAGAAGATTACAACAATATAAAAATTGTTCTTGACTTTCTGGAGTATGAGGAGCATAACTGGATCATTTGTGTGATGTTAAAATGGTAAATTTCCTACTAGGACAACAGAGAGGTTTCACGAAGTATCCTTGCTTTCTGTGTTTGTGGGACAGCTGAGCTCGGGAGAAACACTGGACACAGAAGGAGTGGCCGAAACGTGAAGTTCTGGAAATAGGGATGCAAAATCTTGTGAATGAACCTGTAGTTAATCGAGACAGGATCATTTTTCCCCAACTTCACATCAAACTTGGCTTAATAAAACAGTTTGTTCAGGCTTTGAATAGAGAAAGTGAATGCTTTCAACATATTATTTCTGCTTTTCCTGCCTTATCTTTTGAGAAGATAAAAGCTGGTGTATTCGATGGACCTCAAATTTGAACCCTCATACGTGACAAAGAATTTGCCAGGAAGATGAATAAGGAGGAGAAAGCAGCATGGCAGTCTTCTGTGGCAGTTACAAAGAACTTCCTTGGCAACAAAAAAGCAGAAAACTATGAACTTCTGGTTCAAAGGATGCTGTTGGCTCTCCGCGACACTGGATGTAACATGAGCGTTAAGATTCACTTCCTGGCTTGAACCGGCGGTGGTGCAATGGATAGAGCGTTGGACTGGGATGCGGAAGACCCAGGTTTGAGACCCCAAGCTCACCAGCTTGAGCGTGGGCCCATCAGGCTTGAGCGAAAAGCTCACCAGCTTGGACCCAAGGTCCCTGGCTCCAGCAAGCAGTTGCTCGGTCTGCTGAAGGTCCGTTGTCAAGGCACATGTGAGAAAGCAATCAATGAACAACTAAGGTGTCACAATGGCAACGAAAAAACTAATGACTGATGCTTCTCACCTCTCTCTGTTTCTGTCTGTCTGTCCATATCTATCCCTCTCTCTCTCTCTCTGTCCCTATAAAAAATAAAATAAAAAATAAAAAAAATGATTCACTTCCTGAACAGTCACTTTGATAAGTTTCCTGAAAATCTTGTGAGCTGTTAGTGATGAGCAGACTACTGCTAGAGCATCAAACGAGATTGTCCTCAAAGAAGTACACAAACGCAAATTTTTGCCTGAATAGAATTTAAATAAGTTTTGTGCAAATTTTATGATTAAAATAAGTGTTTTATCATGTTCTATTTTGAAATTGTAGACAGATCTGATGTAATCATATCTTTTAGTGTATTAGTGTATTTACTGCATTATATAAATTATTCTATTTTCACAAAGATGATGCCCAAGAAGAAGACATTCTACTTAATTATGTTAAACTAAATGTTGAAAATTTTGCAGTAAGATGAAAACCTAAAATCTTGAATTGCAAAGAAACTGTAGCTTACAGAGAAAAACTAATGTCAGATTTGAGATAGGCACACTTGAATTAGGTAAGAACAAGTGTTTTTGTGGATGCAACAAAAATTTTGTTCCCCAATAATATCAACAGATTCATTAAGAGTATATTCATAATACAACCATTATTCATTGTGTATACTGAAGAAGAGTATGTTTATGGCAACTAACCCATCCAATAATTTTAACTTTTGACAAAATGAACATTCCTTAAAACAGTGCTAAGAAGAATGTATTTATTTTTATTGGTGTTTGGCATACTTTGCTCTAGAAGGGCTTTCATCTCTAAGCACCATGAGCCCCAGGATTTACCCAGTAAAACTTATTTGGGCATGCACCAGTAATGTCCCAGTATTTCTCAGATCTCACAGACTCTGCAACATCCCTCTGTTTTTCTTATTTTACTCTAACACATTCAGGATATATATAAAACTAATAGGTGTTTTTTCTTTGAATTTAAGAATTACTAGCAGTCTCATCAGCTGATAATTACCCTATACCTTCCAGTATCATTTTCGTTCTGTATTTTAAAATTGTTTTTCATTTAATTCTCTGATTTGATTGCTCTGTTTTACTTTTATTGCTAGAAGAAAATATGCGTAATGCGAGAGATAACGTTTATTTAAAATATCATAAAACTGGAACAAGAGATTGCCATTAAAAATAAGGATCTTTACAGATACATAGAACAGACAGACTGGCAGCTACCAGAGGGGCAGGGGGCTTGCAGGACTGGGTGAAAAAAGGCGAAGGGATTAAGGAAAAAGTAATATTACACACAGACGTGGCGAAGAGTATGCTGATAGCCAGAGGGAAAGAAAAGTAATAGGGAGAGGTAAAGTGGGCAAAGGGAAATAAAGGGGACAGAAAGAGAGTTGACTTTGGGTAGTGAATGCATAGTGCAGTGTGCAGATAATGTTTTGAGACAAATACTTGAAACCTGTATGATTGTATAAACCAATGGCACCCCAATAAATGTAATATAAAATATGTATAAAAAATAAAATAAAAGATATACCTAATCATAAGCATTCAAACTGTTCTAAATGTGTTGGCTTATGCAATAAGGCAATATGACAAAAATATTGGAAAAGAAAGTCACAAAACTAGCATTATTTCCAGATGATATGCCTGTCTACCTAGAAAAAGAGCAATAATTTCTTAAATGAAGTAACCAAATATGAAATTCCAAATACCTTAGAAATTTAATTTAAACAAAAATCAAAAGGACTAAGAAAATATTTTCAGAATTTTGGAATGTTTAAGGCCTTTTTCTCTTTATTTAAATGTGATTTAAAATTTTTAACATGTAAATATTACAATAACATGATCATAGAAAACAGTCTGATGAAATTTTCCTACTTTTTTATTATCATAAATAAAAGTTGACAGATTAGTAAAATGATAACCCATATAACCTCTAATCAACTATTGTTAATATTATAAAACATTATAACAAATTTTAAATAATTTGCTTTTTTCGCCTGACCAGGCGGTGGCACAGTGGATAGAGCGTCAAACTGGGATGTGGAGGACCCAGGTTCAAGACCCTGAGGTCGCCAGCTTGAGCGTGGGTTCATCTGGCTTGAGCAAAAAGCTCACCAGCTTGGAACCAAGGTCTCTGGCTCCAGCAAGGGGTTACTCCGTCTGCTGAAGGCCCGTGGTTAAGGCACATATGAGAAAGCAATCAATGAAGAACTAAGGTGTTGCAACAAAAAACTGATGATTGATGCTTCTCATCTCTCTTTGTTCCTGTCTGTCTGTCCCTATCTATCCCTCTCTCTGACTCTCTGTCGCTGTAAATAATAATAATAATTTGCCTTTTTCTAATACATGAACAAAGTAAAATATTCAAATACAGTAGTAGCTACAACATAGATGGGCCATGAAAACATTATTCAAAGTGAAATAATCAAGTGATAAAGGACCACACATTACATTTATATAAAATGAGTATAATAGGCAAATCTATAGACAGAATGGAGATCAGTGGTTGCTAATGACTGGAAGTGACTTTAGAGGGAAATGGAAGTGAATACTAATAAATACCAGGTTTCTTTTTAGGGTGATGAAAACATTCTCAAATTGATTGAAGATGATCAGGTTGCAAAACTCTGCAAATATGCTAAAACCACTGATTTGTACGGTATTTTTTTCTTCTTTTCTAAGTGAAAGGAGGGAAGATAGAGAGACAGACTCCTGCACACGACCCCAACTGGCAATCCCCATCTTGGGCCAATGCTCTGCCCATCTTGGACCATGTTCACAATGGAGCAATTTTTATCACCTGAGGCAGAGGGTCCACAGAGCCATCCTCAGAGCCCAGGCCAATGTGCTCAAACCAAACAAGCCATGGCTGTGGGAGGGGAAGAGATGGGGGAAAGATAAGGGGAGAGAAAGGAGAGAGAGAAAAATAAAAAGAAGAGGAGGAGGAGGAGGAGCAGGAGGAGGAGGAGGAGGAGGAGGAGGAGGAGATGATGATGATGGGCACTTCTCCTGTGTGCCCTGACCAGGAATCAAAACCCAGGATATCTACACGCCGGACCAACATCCCACCTCTAAGCCAACCAACCAGGGCCGGATTTGTACAGTTTAAACAAGTATATGGCATTTGAAATACATCTTAAATTGGTATCAAAAACACGGAATTAATTATAGTTAAATCAGTTGTCTTTGAAGGAGTTCTTTAAGATAAGTTTGAGTAAGAAAAGCAAGATGCAGAAAAATGTACATGATTCAATTTTTGTAAAACAATGACAAAACCACACATTGAATATGTGGGCATGTAATTAATGAACATGGAATAAATATGAAAGGGTACATATTAGGTTTTCTATATGGGTTACCCAGGTAGGGGGTATGTTAACATGGGGAGATGGCTAGAGGGGAAGGAAGTAGTAACAATTCAATATAGAGACTGTTCAGACAAACTCATTTATTGTTATTGTTATTATTATTTTGAGAGAGAGAGAGACAGGAAGGGAGGGATAGGGTGGGGAAGAGAGAGAGAGGAGATAAGAGGAATCAACTTGATAGTTGAGTCATTTCAGTTGTTCACTGACCTCTTCTCATACGTGTCCTGATTGGGGGAGGGGGAGCTCATGCCTAGCCAGTGATCCCCTGCTCAAGCCAGCAATCTTGGGCTCAAGCCGGTGACCTTGGGATCATGTTGATGATCTTGTGCTCAAGCCAGTAACCTCGGAGCCTCGAACCTGGGACCTCAGTGTCCCAGGTCAACACTCTATACACTGTACCACCACTAGTCAGGCTAAACAAAGTACACTTAAAAAGAAACCCAAGATGTATCTTGTCTGCAACTTACTTTCAGATGATTCAGTAAGGAAGTATTTATGTGTAGACACACATAATTTTATAGACACATAAATGTATACACACATAAGAATAGATTAATAGCCTGACCAGGCGGTGGCGCAGTGGATAGAGCGTCAGACTGGGATGCGGAAGACCCCAGGTTCGAGACCCCGAGCTTGCCAGCTTGAGCGTGGGCCCATCTGGCTTGAGCAAAAGCTTGTCAGCTTGGACCCAGGGTCGCTGGCTCCAGCAAGGGGTGGCTTGGTCTGCTGAAGGCCCACGGTCAAGGCACATGTGAGAAAGCAATCAATGAACAACTAAGGAGTTGCAACGGCAATGAAAAACTGATTGATGCTTCTCACCTCTCTCCGTTCCTGTCTGTCTGTCCCTGTCTATCCCTCTCTCTGACTCTCTCTCTGTATCCCTGTAAAAAAATAATTTTAAAAAAAGAATAGATTAATAAAGCAAATATGACCAAATGTTATACTTATTTAATTGTATGATACACAGTTATTTCTCAATTTTGAAAGAGGTTTGTGAACATACAGCATATTTTCTTGCAATGATTTTTAAAGGTTATTTTGAGGACCATTATTAAGAAAAGAGGTCTTATAGTTTTGCAATTCCAGATTATCATGTGAGTGTCCTGATAAATCCCACTGAGAAGAGCTCATGGCCATTCTACTGAAAGTTACACTAGCTTATCAAGGCACAGGGCAAGCTTATACCATGCACAGCGGCACACAATAGGCTGGAGGAACTAATCCCACTAACACCTTGAAAGGAGACTACTAGAACGGAGCCCCAGTTTCTGATGCTGCTATCCTAATTAAAGAACAGGGCTACCAAATGCTGTGGTAATCCCACTGCTGCCTCATACACACGTCAGAATCTCCTACAGTAAAACAGAAGGACCCACCTGCAGGAGGCAACCAGGGAAATGACCAGTCCCACCCCTATTCTCCTGCATGTATTTGCCAGTGACAGAAAGACCAGGAGGCTGGGCACTGGCCATTAGGGAGAAAGTTATATTAGAAACAAAGTAATTTTTCTCTGGTTTAAGAAGGAAAAAAAAAAAGTCCCTTTGAATATATCTCTAAGTGTTAAGTTAGAAATCCAAGTATGGTTAAGAAAATTGATTTAAATGCATATGCCTTTAATTGTGGCACCTCTGCAAATTTTGTGAAGACTGGGACATACCCATAAAGTCTATAAACTATAATCTCTGTCTGCCCTATCCTGAGGGTCTCCGAGACCTCAGCCGGCTAAACCTATTCTGCCACTTTCAAGCCTTGATTCCTATCTACCCCACAGCACTTAAAAGTAAAAAAAAAAAAAAATCAAAGCAGCCAGATAATGCTAGGTATTTTTAATCCAAGGAGGCTTCCCCACAGTATCTATGTAGGGCATCAGTCTCCTATGAGAGGAACTGAGGCTGTCCCTCAAAACATGGTCTGTCAGCAGTGGGGGCAAAGGCCAGGGTTGCTCTGCAGCATTCTGGGCCCTCGGTCTCCAGCTCTGCCCCACTGAGCAGTCATTAATGCAGTCATGGTTTCAACACATCAACACCGAGTGTTAGCGATTATTATACGCTGATCTATTTGTGTGTTTAAATCAAGTAAAAATCCACCGGATACAGATTTTTTTTTAAATGAAAAAATATTAAAAATTTTGTAAACTGAAAAGTGTTAATGTTATAAAAGTAAGAACTGGCTCACCAGATCACTGGTAGAGAAAACCAGAGTTATGAAGTATTTTTTAAAAGGCCCTTTGGCCCTGGTCGGTGGCTCAGTGGATACTAGCTTGGCCTGGTGTATGGATGTCCCGGGTTTGATTCCTGGTCAGAACACAGAAAAGAAGCCACCCTTTGCTTCTCTCCCCCTTTTTCTCCCCCTCTGCCGTCAGTGGCTTGACTGGTTTGAGTGACAGCCCTGGGTGCTGAGGATGGCTCAGTTGGTTCCAGCAAGTCAGCCTCAGAGCACTGAGGATAGCTGGTTGATTCCAGCATCAGCCCCAGATTGGGGTTGCCAGGTAGATCCCTGTTAAGGCACATGTGGGAGTCTGTCTCACTATTTCCCCTCCTCTCATTTAAAAAAAAAAAAAGAAAAATAAATCAAAAGCTTTTTAACTCTCAGTATCTAGAATGGAATAAACAAGAAAGCACTCAATAGAAATCCTTGCAGAGTATGCTTTTTGCTAAATTGAAAGAAAATATTCCCTCATTTCCTCATTCAACAAATAATACATGCCAATATTTTTTTAGTTGGAAAATAACAGAAAAGCCATGTCACGTTACCTAACAGACACTCACTGTTAACATTTCTGTATTTTCTTTCTAGTCTTTTATTTATACTTGGGGTCATTCAGTTTCCTTACAACATTATGTAAATAATGTAAATATTACTATTTACTCCGCCGTTATCTTAAGTATTTCCCACGTTGTTGTACAATCACTTGCTATATGTTACTACATCAGCTGTAACTTAGAATAAGCTGAACCTATATATAATGGAATTACTTACAGTTTCATAACAGTTTCTAAAATATTTAAAGATAAACATATTTAGAATTCCAGGCTTCTAAAAGCTAAACTTAATTTCTGGCAAACACACTGGTAATTATAACCAAAAGCCAAATATTATGAAGTCCTTTTTTTAGACTAAGCAATCTTACCACTCAGCATATATAATCACTGAAATACTTCCAGCATAATGATATCTGTTCAGCTATTGGCAACCATAAATGTCCCGGAAAGCCAGAGAAATATAAAACTTCTCTCATATAAACTGCAAAGTGAAATTTATATATGAACAAATTGAAGTATAAAAACTGGTAATAAACACAGTGTTTATGCTGAGAAAATTCCTACTCATATACATTTTCACCTATGAGAACTAGCTACATAAATCATCACAAAAATAAAACCAAATAATAGTGAAAAAATTTTAATCTACTTAATAGCCTGAGTTCATCTAAGCACATCAAATTATCTTCAAATTCTATACAAAACATTGAAGATAAATTACTTAAATTTTCAAAAAAGATATTTGAGTACCCCTATAGAACTGAGAATTAAGAAAACATTCAAAAGCAAACTGATGGCAGTGTGCCAGAAGGACACAGGAGCCAACTAACTCAAACAGCTGCCAATGGCCAAAGCTAGAACAATTTGAACAACAAAATAAATAAAATAGTACAGGATTATAAACCAAAGTATAAAATAAATATCCACGAGTACATATTGATATAAATGATTAACTAAATAAATAAATAAGAGAGAACCAACCCATCTACTGTACAGAAAAATTCCAAACAAATTTATGTAAATGCTGCCTCCCAAGAAGCTGAGGCACGGTCCTCTCCCACCACCCGCTGTAAGACCACACTGCACATAGTGACTACCTTCCAAAAAAGTAAAGTATAGTGGAGATGGAGGGTGGGAGTACTTCACAGTGCAAAATATCTGACAAACACGACAACAGCCAAGTGATCAAGGCATCAATAACACTGGGGAACAATTATTTTTCCATTTTCCGTTGCATGAGGTTTTAGAACTGTTTCTATACATTTCTGCATCGCTGATTCCAAATCTGAAATTCGTTTCTTGGTGCATGCTCTAGTTTTTTTGCAATTTTAATTTCTTTTTGTTACAGTTAATGGCATACATTGAACATAACCACAAGGCAACTAATGTTTTACAAACATCACTTTTACATAATTGTAGTTGTTTTTAAATGTGAAAAAATTATTATCTGATAAAAACACCCCCCTATTTTGTTTTAAGATTGAATCATGGTCTGACCAGGTGGTGGCACAGTGGATAGAGCATCGGACTGGGATGTGAAAGGTCCCAGGTTCGAGACCCCGAGATCGCCAGCTTGAGCGCGGGGTCATCTAGTTTGAGCAAAAGCTCACCAGCTTGAGTCCAAGGTCGCTGCCTCGAGCAAAGGGTTACTCAAACTGCTGAAGGCCTGTGGTCAAGGCACATATGAGAAAGCAATAAATGAACAACTAAGGTGTCAAAACGAAAAACAGATGATTGATGCTTCTCATCTCTCTCCCTTCCTGCCTGTTCCTATCTATCCCTCTGACTCTCTCTGTCTCTGTAAAAAAAAAAAAAAAAAAAAGATTGAATCATGGCTTCTTCGAGTAGGCATAAATGTAAGAATAGTCCTGACACCTTCTATTATATATGTGGCTGTTGCACACTTCAACATCAAAGGCGCAATATTTTATCATTTGTGACACTTGCATATATTGCCTAATTTCAAGTTACCCTTGGCAATTAAGACAAGAATTGGGCTCCTCATACTGTGTGTCATAATTGTGAGAAAATGCTTCGTGACTGGACAAAAGGAAAACACGTGGTACTTATTCTCATGGTTTGGCATGAACCTAAGAACCACAGCAGTAACGGTTATTTCTGTTTGATCCATACAAAGGGCATCGGCAAGAAAAAACGGCATATGATCGCATATCCTAATATTCCTTCAGCAATATGACCTATCCCACACTCTGAAACACTCCCGGTTCGTTTACAATGTTTTATTTCTTCTAAGGATGAAGAAAGTAAACATGGTGATCAAGTGTGTTTTGATAAGATGCATGAGAAAATGGTTGTAGAATCTGAAGGGTCTTCTTCTGATGCCAAGCAGTCATTAACCCCTCAGCAGTTTAGCCAACTCAAATTGAATGACTTAGTAAGAGATTTATTTTGGCCTCTCAAAGGAAGCAGCTGAGTTATTAGCCTCCAGGCTTCAAGAAAAGAATGGACTTCACCAGTCAGCTAAAGTATCCCATTTCAGGAAGCCTGAACAAATTTTTGTGGACTTTCTTTCCAAAGACAAACACTTTGTTTACTGTCATGATATCAGTAGTCTTCTCAGCCAGCTAGGTGTTACCACTTACAGTCCAACAGAATGGCGACTATTTCTTGACAGCTCTAAACAGAGTCTGAAATGTGTTCTCCGACACAACGGTAATGTTTATGCAGCGGTTCCAATTGGTTATTCAACTCATCTGCGAGAAGATTACAATGATATAAAAATTGTTCTTGACTTTCTGGAGTATGAGGAGCATAACTGGATCATTTGTGTGGATCTTAAAATGGTAAATTTCCTACTAGGACAACAGAGAGGTTTCACGAAGTATACTTGCTTATGTGTTTGTGGGACAGCCGAGCTCGGGAGAAACACTGGACACAGAAGGAGTGGCCGAAACGTGAAGCTCTGGAAATAAGGATGCAAAATCTTGTGAATGAACCTGTAGTTAATCGAGACAGGATCATTTTTCCCCAACTTCACATCAAACTTGGCTTAATGAAACAGTTTTGTTCAGGCTTTGAATAGAGAAAGTGAATGCTTTCAACATATTATTTCTGCTTTTCCTGCCTTGTCTTTTGAGAAGATAAAAGCTGGTGTATTCAATGGACCTCAAATTTGAACCCTCATATGTGACAAAGAATTTGCCAGGAAGATGAATAAGAAGGAGAAAGCAGCATGGCAGTCTTTTGTGGCAGTTTCAAAGAACTTCCTTGGCAACAAAAAAGCAGAAAACTATGAACTTCTGGTTCAAAGGATGCTGTTGGCTCTCCGTGACATTGGATGTAACATGAGCGTTAAGATTCACTTCCTGAACAGTCACCTTGATAAGTTTCCTGAAAATCTTGGGAGCTGTAAGTGATGAGCAGACTACTGCTAGAGCATCAAACGAGATTGTCCTCAAAGAAGTACACAAACGCAAGAGCTACAAACGCAAATTTTGCCTGAATAGAATTTAAGTAAGTTTTGCGCAAATTTTATGATTAAAATAAGTGTTTTAACATGTTCTATTTTGAAATTGTAGACAAATCTGATGTAATCATATCTTTTAGTGTATTAGTGTATTTACTGTATTATATAAATTATTCTATTTTCACAAAGATGATGCCCAGAAGATATTCTACTTCATTACGTTAAACTAAATGTTGAAAATTTTGCAGTAAGATGAAAACCTAAAATCTTGAAATGCAAAAATACTGTAGCTTACAGAGAAAAACTAATGTCAGATTTAAGATCGACACACTCGAATCAGGTAAGAACAAGTGTTTTTGTGGATGCAACAAAAATTTTATTCCCCAGTGTAATGATAATTGTCATTGATGGCAGGCATGTACCATTCATATGATGTGAGGATAATGGCACTTTATTCCTGTGGTTTTCCTCCCAAAAACCCATAATTCCCATTTGACCATGAGAAAAGTATCAGACAGATCCAAGGTGAGGGACATTCTCCATTCTATAGAATACACCAGTATGCTTTAATAAAAATTGTCAAGGTCATCAAAAACAAAGTCTGGAAAATCTGTCACAGCTCCCAGGAATCTAAGAGGGTATGATGGCTAGCAAAATGTATTGTGATATCACAGATGAGATCCCAGATACAAAAAGGACATTGGGTAAAAACTAAGAAAATACCAGTAAAGTGTGGACTTGAGTTAATAATAATACATCAATATCACTTCATTAACTGTAACAAATGTACCATACTAATTTAAGATGTTAATAATAGGTGAACATGCCTGACCGGGCGGTGGCGCAGTGGATAGAGCGTCGGACTGGGATGCGGAAGACCCAGGTTAGAGACCCCGAGGTCACCAGCTTGAGCGCAGGCCCATCTGGCTTGAGCAAAAGCTCACCAGCTTGGACCCAAGGTCGCTGGCTCCAGCAAGTGGTGGCTCGGTCTGCTGAAGGCCTGTTGTCAAGGCACATGTGAAAAAGCAATCAATGAACAACTAAGGTGTCGCAACAGCAACGAAAAACTAATGGTTGATGCTTCTCACCTCTCTCCGTTCCTGTCTGTCTGTCCCTATCTATCCCTCTCTCTGACTCTCTCTCTGTCCCTGTAAAAAATAAAAAATAAAAAAAGAAAATAATAATAGGGGAACATGGATATGGGATATATGAAAACTTTCTGAACTATCTTCAGAATTTTTCTGTAAATCTAAAACTAGTCTAGAATTATACACGATAGATCGATCATACACACAGCTAAGTTCTAAGACAGACAGACTTTGTTCTGTTCTCTACTCTATATTCCATTGTTAAGACATCTCCTGCCCTTCAATAAACATATTTGGAATGAATAAAAGAACTTTTGTTTTGTGACAGTCGTTTTATTTCTATAATTCTATCCACAAAAAGAATATGGTCAAGGAAAAGCATCACAGAACACTGAACAAGAAATGAGCAAACATTCATTAACAGAGCCACTCAACAAACATTTATTAAGTCTTTACGGTAGCCCTGGCTGGTTGGCTCACTAATAGAGTGTCAGCCCGGTATGTGGATGTCCCGGGTTCGATTCCTGGTCAGAGCACACAGGAGAAGCACCCATCTGCTTCTCAACCCTTCCCCCTTTTGCTTCTCTTTCTCTCTTCCCCATGACTTGATTGGAGCAAGTTGGCCCCACGTGCTGAGGATGGCTCCATGGCCTCCACCTCAGGCACTAAGAAGAGCTCGGTTGCTGAGCAATGGAGTAACATCCCAGATGGGCAGAACAGCACCCCCTAGTGGACTTGCTGGGTGGATCCCAGTTGGAGCACATGTGGGAGTCTGTCTCTCTGCCTCCTCTCACTGAATAAAAAAAGTTTTTACTGCAATTTAAAAACGATGCTGGATGTTTATAATTCAAAATCAAACAAAATATGAAATTCACAATCTAAGAAGAAGAAAGTGGCTGGCTAATACATAGATTATAATGACAGAAAATGGTTAAAGTATAAGGTACTTGCTTTGGGTATCATGAAAGTACGCACAGGAGCCCCTAACCATGCAGGAAATGGTAAGTGGCAAAGGAGTCATAAGCAAGGAAAGTGAAGCAGGCCCTAAACAACTGATACGTGGGAAACAGAAAAAATTCTTTCTATGAGGCACGAAGTGCAAAACAACACATAGTGATGGATGGTGCCTAGATGGATGGAAGGAGGCACTAGACTGGCAAGGGGCCCAGGGAACCAATGGAGGGTTTCAAGGACAGCAGTGGCACAGTAGGATGGGTGATGTCAATCAATCACACATGTCTGTGTAGACACAGTGGGGCCAGGTGTAGGCAGAATGATCAGTAGGAGGCTGTGGGATCAGATCAGACAAAGATGGGGACTTGCAACAGTAAGCAGGGGACAGTAATACAGGCAGAGAACTATTTAGTATGTAAGAGAAGCAGATTTGGCAGTAATACAGGCCAGCGATTTTCAACCTTTTTCATCTCATGGTAAACATTAATTATTAACATTTAGCATCACACTAAAAAATATATTTTTGCCAATCTGACAAAAAGAATAGGCATAATTTTTATTCATTCGCACTAGATAGCTATTGTTGTGTTGGCTGTTACCTTTTTATTTGACAATCTAAGGAGGAAGAGGTCAGCAGCCCTAACTAGTCAGGTATTGGTTGGATGTTTTAAGGTTTTCTGTGGTACACCAGTGTGCCTCTTGCAGTACGCTGGCTGAATATCGCTGGCACAGGCAGGTGGCTGTGCCTCTTAACTCATTCCTCCATCTCACCCCTGCCCTGTTCAAACCATTCCTCCCATAACAATTACCTTTACAACATAAAGCAGATCATCTCATTTCCACCCCCATCTCATTTAAAACCTTCCAGTGGTTTCCCACTGTATATTCCAAAACTAAACTCCAAAAGACGACAAAATCAAGTTCCCGCTTTCCTTTCCAGTTTCATCCTGTGTCACCACTCCCCCAGCTACAATGCTTTTCAATTCCTTAAAAATATCAAGCTCCTTCTGGTTTTAAAGCCACTGTTTAGCCTGAAATGTTGCTCCTATTTGTTCCACGGGTCTCAACTTAAATGTTACCTCCCAAGAGAGCTAGACTAAAAAGTCTCTTACTATTACCAACTACTCTCTATCTCAGTATGGTCTCTTTCTTTGCACACAAGATATTTACAAGTACAGCTGATTTTGATCTGCAGTAGTTATGTTCTGTAAAGTCACTGTAACACGGAAATAGTGAATAAGAACTCCTAGAGGTAAGACACAGTTAAGTTCCTGTGAACCTCTGGTCATAAAATTTTAACTAATTAGTCAACACAATGTTAGATATTATCTGTGTTTTTGTTTAACGATACCTTTCAATATACTGTCTATTACTGAATCATTAACACTGAACTCACAGCCAACGGCACTATACCTCATGCCTGAACAAAGTTTGCCTAACAAATATTTTCCCTATAAGACATATCAAAGCCTCCTGCACTCAGGAACACCAGACAGCACTTTAGCACTACACTAGGGAGGGGGCATTTTAAACAATAAAAACACCAACAAAAAGTGCAAAAAATGGGGCACTAAACAGACCATGAAAATGACACTTGTTTGTAGTATGAGAGCTAAAACAAGAAGGCAGAGCCTTGTTCAACCTCAGCTGGGAACGTATCCGTCAACTCAAACTTTTTGCCACTCTGGCATGTCTGAGAATGCCTATAAAAGTCCTGAATGTACTAAAATTTGGAATCACAAGTTTATTTTAGTGAGTAGCTTGCTTTGCAAATACAGAATCCACAATGAGGATCGATTGATTTGATTGCCATTACTCGCTTTGTACCCTGTAAACCTACAAGGACAGGGCAGAGGCCAGGCTGTCTGTCCTCTTAGCATCTGGCACACAGTAGGCATTCAATAAATATTTGAGAATAAATATATAATTAAATGTCTATAAACCTGAAGGTCAATTGAAGGAGAAGCCTTAGATAAAATAAATACATGCTAAATAACCACAGATGTGGTAAATGCTGGACAAGAATTCAAACAAGATGCTATGATACAGAATTATAGGGGAAACTTAATGAAGATGACCAGGGAGCAACTATGTGAAGCGCAGCAGGGCAGGGGGTGGAGACTGCAGGCAAAGAGAAGACTAAGTGTCAAGCTGATGAAGTAGGAACATGTATGCCTTAATGCCTAGACGATACCGCTCATGGAAAGGCTGAGATGAGAAGAGTGGTATAGAAACATGTTAACGTCTGTAAGAGTTGACCCCAAGCGCTGCTCAGGCTTACAGAAGCAGTGACCTCAACCTGTTTAGCACCTCCCAGAGATACAAAAAGGGGACTCCTTTCTTTAAACTTTGTAGGACAACTTAGGTATATATGGACACCAAGACCTGACAATCAATGATTAGGTGACACTGGGAGAATTCAGAGATGGGGATACCTCAGAATAAAAAAAGTTAAAAGGAGTTTTCCAACTTCTCCCACTTCCAAGGTCCCTAACAACAGCCTCTGAATTGCTTAGTCCCGCTCTTTTACGCTCACCCAGATTCAGTAGGTCGAGGGTCTGTCTGTTTGTATTTTGGTCATGCAATGTAATAAGACTGCAAAACAACAACTAATCAAGGACACAATGTGCTTTCTCTCACTCAGAAGAGGTGAACTGCGGAATCCTGTGAGGACTAGAAAATTACATAAAAAAGAAATATGTAATAAATTCCCCTTCATATAATAGGTACCAGGGAAAATTACTTTTACATATGAATAATTGCAGCAATAAACACCAATAAAGCAGGAGTAATGGCATCATTAAGAACAGCCAGATAATTCAGGCAATGAACAGACCACCGGTGGGTCCCCAGAATCAGTCTACTTCACCATTACAGGGAGCATACCATTATGACTAAATGAAAACCACAGGAAATGCTCATTTTCTCAAGATTTGTATGCTTATAGGGAGGTCAACTGCTGAGGATTCCAGGAGAGAGTGTATTTCTAGCGTTTATGGTCCTGAGAGGACAGGCAACGAGGAACTGACTGGAACTGAGAAAAGGAGAAAAGGGATGTGTCAAATGGAAGTTCAGCCAGCACGGTAAAAAGCTCTATGCTTATTTAATATATAGAACACCTACCCAAACACCTTCATTGAGGAAACCATCTCTGACACACCAGTTAGAGTCAACACGTACTGAGCATTATATACAAGGTGCTATAATTCTCTGTGGAGGACAGGACATTCTGGGGAAATAAAATAAAAAACACAGGGCAAGTCTCTTTAAAATGACTGAGGTCCAAAGGCAGTTAAGTCAATTGGTTTAGAATACAAATGAGGATCTTATCATTAAGACAATTCTATATATAAAGTGACTAGACTCTCAGGCCACCTACAACAATCTCATTTAGCCCACTCTGCATTCCAGAAGTATAGAAGTAATATTGCTACATAACACAGTCAACTGGAATTATTAGTATTATTTCTATGGGAAAATGCAATCTTAGTTGACTACAGAGGGTGAGCCCTGACTCCTTCAGAGGCATCAAAGCCCTGCCCTGCAACAACCGTATGGTGCCAGGGCACATCAGGTTATTAAACACTTACTAATCCTCTTCTACTGTGGCCATTTAAACTTTAAATAATTAAAATTAAATATAATTAAAATTTTAGTTCCTTACTATCACAGTCCAAGTGTTCAACAGAAAAATGTGGCTAATGGCCATCATACTGGACCGTGCAGAGACTGTTTCCATTGTACCGAAGGTTCCATAGGACAGCAATGCTTATACCTTTATGAAGAAGGTTTCTCACGTTTCTATAACATCATAAAGGAAAGCAGCTCTCTCTGGATAGAGGATGGCAGCACAACAATGTGAATGCACTTAATGCCACTGGATTGTACACTTAAAAACAATTAAAATGTTAAGTGTGGTTATATGTATTTATCACACACAAAAGCAAGCTTCTCTGTTATATTCTCTCTTTATACTCCAAGGTGTGGCATAATTCGCAACTGGTCCTAACCTAAACACCCTTCAAGTGTGGGGCACACCAAAGCCAAGAATTTGTAAGTGGTTGTAGGCATACAAAAAAAAAAAAAAAAAAAAAAAAAGGAATAAGAACCCAGTTCCACGGCCCGTGCTTTGGTTTCCTGAGATTTCACATATCCTTGGGTTGGGTCTTGGATCCATCCACATTTTATTTCAACAGCACTGTAACTAGATCCCTTCTCAAATCTCACACGCACACAATTCTCTCCGTCAGAGCTATGTTACTCGTCCGGCACTAATTATCAGTGACACTAATAACATCTCATTGGCTTTGGAAACATGCAAATAGGAATGGAAAATGACTGATCAACTCTGAAAGAAAAGTTGAAATCAACAGGACAAATGAGATGGGGTGGAGGGATGGGGACACGCTTACACACATACACATACACACACGCACAAGCCCCTTCTTTAAAAATTCAAATTAGAAGGCGTAAAAAGGTTTGCCAGACAAGAGAAACAAACGCCTTATGTGCGGGGATGAGGTGGAGGTGGTTGAGAGGTAGTGGGCATAGGTACAGCCCCAAAGTAAGAATAGCTCAGAATCTCTGTAATCACCTACAAACTTCAGAGCTCCCTCGGGTATGAAATCTTATTCAAAGGTCCTGCCTTAAACCTATTAGAAGGTCTGCATATTATGTACATGCCCCACTTTGGGGCATACTTGACACATGCAGTGACTTCTAGAACACAACTCCCCACATAAACAATGCCTAAGCACTCATGAGGTCTAACTTTATCACTACAGTCCTATCCTGGGTTTAGCATTTACTTTATATACAGAGAGAAAGAAATACTAACAACTTCATCAACTCAGGTCGTATACAATGAGCTTTCTGCATGCTGCTAAACCACCGCGCTTGCTTCCCGAATTCCACCAGTCAGCAGTCTATAAACAAGGAAAAATGGCGGAAGGAAGGAAGGAAGGAAGGAAGGAAGGAAGGAAGGAAGGAAGGAAGGAAGGAAGGGAGGGAGGGATGGATGGAGGGAGGGAGAGAGAGAGGAAAGAGAGAGGAAGAGAGGAAAGAGGAAGAGAGGAAAGGAAGGAGGGAGGGAGAGTGGAAGCCAACATGCCTGGAACAGAACCTTATGTGTGGTGTGAGCTGGTATGCACCATCCAGCACCCCCTCAGATTCACCACTGATGCTGAATGAACCTAAATCTCATTTAATCCTCAAATCTTAAACTTAAGAACACTTGCAAATTTCCATTCAGGGGAAAGTTCCTGTTAAATCTATTAAGACACAGTGGGACAAACCTAAAGGCCTTTTTATAAGGTGAATTCAAGAAAAGCTCTAGATATACATCATCCCATGGATCTTATCTGCTATTGAACACAAGCACAAGCATCGGCATCAGACAAGACATGGTTCAAATCTTGGCTCCAGCAATTACTAGCTGTATAACTGAACAATTTACAGCCTCTGAGACTCAGTTTTCACATATATAAGAGAGAAGTAACAGTAACAGAACTTTTCTTTTTATGGCTGAAATAAGATAATATACATAAAAGACTGACATCATATTCAGCAAAAAGACTACTTAAGAAACTTCTCTGCAAAACTGCCACTGTCCAGGTCAGATAACTGCTTCCCGGTTTTGCTTTATATTCAACTCTCAATTCAGCTCACAGTCAGCCCTCAATAAATGGGAGCTATTATTTATTATCATACCACGCTACTTATCCATACCAGCCCCATCTGCTGACCTCACCTCTCCTAGTCTGCAGGTCTCACTGACCCCATTTACTAATTAATTATGTCATCTCAGAGCATACTCTATAGCCAGCCGATGTCCCCACCCCTCCCCAGCTACCAGCCTGGTGACCCTGTAGCTCAGTGATTTTCAAAGTTTTTACCCTTGGGACCAATGAAAATAGGAGAATTATTTCAGGGACTGCTAAGACAGAAATCACCCTGAGCATAAGCAAATTTGACTAAAATCATTGGGTCTAAAATCTTCATGTATCATCAGGGTGGTTAACTGTTTCATGGACTGGCATGAAAGTTTTGGCAGACTGGTCTGCAAAACGGCAGTTAAAATATACTGCATCTAACCAGTGCCTAGAAATACTGAGACCAGTTCCACACAAGTCTAGACTAGAGTTATAGAGCAACCTATGCTAAAATGACACTAGAGTATGTGCTTCGCTCACACACACACGTTCCAAAAAGAGTTGTGCAAAGATTCACTGCTGTTCACTTTTAATCATTTTCAGAAAAATATTTACATATTGTAAGGCCAGTAGCCACATCCAACACCACAGCTGCCTGGCCCATGCAGGCTCACATTTGATTCGGACAGACAACAATGAAACAACGGAGCCAAGAACTGGTGGGCCATTAGCTTTAATCCTAGCTCGCACCCGGCGGGCAAGAAATACACACAGTAGGAAAACACTTCCCTTTTCATTCAGGGCTCCCAAAGCCACTGACTCATCCAAGTATTTCTAGAATCAAAGGTTTCTACCTCACCAGCCTTATTCACCTCTGTTCCCCATCTCCTTCTCTCTGCACAAACTGGCTTCTCCTTCAGCACTCTGCCATCTTGGCTGCCTCTCCTCTGCAATGCTAATGGCAGGAACTGAGAGAGAGAGCCCCCGGTTTTCCTTATTTTATACTGTAGAAATTAAAACCTTTAAGCCAATATATAAATAAGGAAGTCTCTGATACAAAGCCACTTATCTGTGGCCTAAATGGGATTCCTCATAATAGTGCACCACTCCACATCATGCAACAATCAAGGATATGGGAAAAAGCTCAGTTTTGAGAAGATCTTAGTATTTAAAAGGGTGGGAAAGGCTTAGTCTTAAAACCAAACCTTAGGCTATAAGGATCTTGCCAGCCTACAGCCTGTCTTCCACACCCAATCCAAACTATAAGCGAGCAAACATATATATCATATTTACAAACTTATTTGACTAACACATATGAAAGTCTAAACTATCTTTCCCAGGACTTCCAGAAAGCATACAAGATGAAATTCCAGGCCAGAGAGCAGATTTAAAAAATAGCCTAAATGTTATTTAATCCAGGGCAAAGCTTCTAAAACCACACTTCTACCAGTTGGTTCTTTAAAATCAACACACCCAATTATGTACATATCTGAAAAGACTCAGCATTCCACCAGGCCCACCCTCCACCCTTAACATATAATTCTCACGTCACTTCTCAAATTAGAAGTCATGAATACAAAAAGGAAATCAATTTCTGATGGGTAGCTGTGATGATTGTGGCTACAATGGTAGGTGGCTGTGTTGAGGGTAGAAAAGATACTGCCCAGTTGTCATCACAGAACTCTGCACCTTGCCAGTGCAGGCAACCCACACCTGCTAAAATTGGGAGGTACTCCCACCATCCTCTCGACTCTAAAAGCAATTTGGACCAAGCCTGACCTGTGGTGGTGCAGTGGATAAAGCGTCGACCTGGGAACACTGAGGTCGCCAGTTCAAAACCCTGCACTGGTCTGGTCAAGGCACATATGGGAGTTGATATTTCCAGCTCCTCCCCCTTTCTCTCTCTCTCTCTCTCTCTCTGTCTCCTCTCTAAAATGAATAAAATTAAAATTTAAAAAAAAAAAAAAAAGCAATTTGGACCATATGGATTCAAATTTCCACTCTACCTATTACGACCAAGAGGCAGATAGATGCTGGATTGTAGATCCACACAATGAGAATGAGCTCTTGTACTGGTGCCCTTGGCAGCTGTTTCCTAGGTGAGCCAAGGCCCCTGGATTGGTACATTCATCTTGCCCAGCTTTACACTCAGGGTTGGGTAAGAGGGATAATTGTTATGGCAATAATCAAGGATCAAGCCACAGCAAAGTTGATATGGCAAATGGAAATAAGGAAACTGGTCCCAACCTGGTCAATAAGGGTCAGGTTCCAAGGTCAAAACAAGCAATGTGAATAAATGCACATGTCACGCCAATCATCCAAGGTGTGAGACCAAGAAGGAGGGAATCCTGGCTCTTTCAAAGGTACCAGGAGCTAAGTTGGGTGTGTGAAGAAGAGAAACTAGACAGATAACAAATGCAATTCAGGTAAAAGGAAAGTAGACTTCGAGTTACTTAGAGGCAGTAGAGATACTAAATGGGACAAGGTTAATTAAGACTTAGGTGACTGTTGCTAGGGAATAGATTAGGATTAAAGCACTAAAACAGAATATGAGATACCTTATCTGCAACATGAAATACTAGGAGACAACAAAGATGATCTGTAATTCCTTAGGGAAAAACTTTAAAACCAGAATTCCATGCCTAGTAGTGATCATTCAAGTGTGTGGACAAAAACACTTCGCATTCAGGGGCATGTAAGGTAAAAGCATCAAGCATATGCTGTTGCTTTATCAGACATGATAAATAATGCACGACTAATGCAAAATATCAATTTCATTCTGTCTCGAGTTACTTGAGACTATATCCCATGCATATCTTATCTACAAATGAAGCAAGTACTTCTATTCCAAGATATTACTCAAGACTGAATTAAATTTCCTTGAAGTGATATACAGGTGTACAGGTAGTATGTTTATAAAACCTCTGTCTTTTCTATTTTCCATCTTAAGTATTTTTAAAATATAAAAACAATTTAATTTGCTGCTTCCCTTCTACTTATCAGTCTAATCAATCAAGCCAAGGGTCAAATGGCAAAAGTGGTTTGTATTTTGCTATGTTCCCAAGCACACAAAACTTAAGAACATTTTAATCTTAATTAAGATGACACAGTACCGAGAAGACTGAACCACCTCTCTTCTAGTATGCTAGTCTACTTCTTGCAATATTGTATAATTAGGAACAAGAGACAAGGTGATGTATTTATACCAGCACTTACCGAAATATTAATCAAATGCTTTAATAATCCAACAACTACATGAACATAATTCAGTGGGATCAAATTATTTTCATATAGTTATTGTTTTATCAGAAACACATTAGTACAAAAATGTCTTAGAAAAAAAGTATTTGAACTCCAAAAGGTACATGAGCATTCCTCACTGTTATTACTTGTAACAACAATATGTATCTGCTAAAAATGCCTCAAGGAACAAAAGGATTTCTAATTTATTTTCATTATCACTACACCTTACACAATATTTACGCATTCAACAAATAACTGCTGAGCACCTGTGTGGCAAGCACTAAGGAAGGCAAAGAAGCACTAAGGCAATGATCAGAAGAGTCACAATGATAATTCAAAATAAAAAATTCCTAAAGGTTTAAGTCACCTATATTTGTCTTTAATAAGACTTTGCTATTGTGAAATTACATTTAAATACCTGAATGTGATGTCCTGTGACACTAACACTTAAAACACTAGATTATGAAACTTTCAAATGGATCCTGAACAGTTTGGGATGCTATGAGCACAAGTTCAGACATCATAAAGAAACACCTAATTTGTGTTAAATCTCATGTCAGTAATGATGATAGCATAGATCAGTAAAAGGCACATGATGTTTTACAGAGCAATCAACAGACCATGAACTAAAATTAGCAAAGAATGGTATTCCTTCTGCTTTCTTTGGCTGTCCACATATTATTCTAAAAAGTTTTGTGGTGTTAACTCTTCCTACATGTTTTGGTCAATCCATTATGAGTTAATTTTCCTATATATGGTATAAGGCAGGAGTTCAATTTTAATCCTTTTCGTACAAAATACAATTGTCCCATCTGTTGAAAAGATTATTATCTCCCCATTGAATGAACTGGACACCCTTGTCAAAAATCAGTTAGCCATAAATATATGGGTATATTTCTGGACCATCAATTCTATTCCATTGGTCTACATTTCTATCCTTACGACAACATCACACTGTTCTGATTACTATAACATTGTAAGAATTTCTGAAATCAGGACATGTGAGTTCTCCAACTTTGTTGTTTTTCAAAATTATTTTGGCTCCTCGGGGTCTTTGGCAATTCCAAATGACTTTTTATTTTTTCCTGTAAGAAAAGCTATTGGAATTTCGACAGGAATAGCTTTGGGTAATACTGACATATGAACAATATGAAGTTTTCCTCCCCATGAATACAGGATGTATTCACTTAGGTTGTCTTTCATCTCCTTCAGCACTGTTTTACAGTTTTCAGTGTATCAGTCTTTCACCTCCCTGATTAAACTTATTCCTATTTTGTTCTTTTAGTTGCTACTGTAAATGGAATTGTTTTTCTTAATTTCCTTTTTAGATTATTCATTGCTTGTGTGTAGAAATACAACTGAGTTTTGTACCTTGCAAGTTTGCTGTATTCACTTATTAGCTCTAATAGCTTTCTTATGAATTCCTTGGGATTTTCTATATATAGGACCATGTCATCTGCAAACAGAGATAGTTTTGCTTCTTCCTATGAAGTCTAGTTCCTTTGGCCTTCTCAGATTCCCAGCCCCATCTTCTCAACTCAGGGAGATTGGCAACCTCTACCTTGGGGACCTCTACCTTGGGGCCCCCTTGCTCCACAGCCTAGAAACCCTTTCCTGGTAGTGAACTGGAGCAATCATAGGGTTCATGTTATTTGTTTCTCATCTCTCAGAGATCACTGTACTTTCATTGCCTGATATCCAATGTCTTAAAAATCACTGTTTAATGAATTTTGTATTGTTTACGTTTTCCAGGTGGTGTGATGGTTAATTTTATGTGTCAATTTGACCGAACCACAGGGTACCCAGACATTTCATCAACATTATTCTTGGTGTGTCAATGATGGTATTCTTTGCTAAGATTAATATTCGAATCAGTAGGAGAAGTAAAGCAGATTGCCTTCCGTACTGTGAGTGTCCTCATCGAATCACTGGAAAACCTTAAGAGAACAAAATGGCTAAGGAACTCTCATCTGATCACTGAACTGAGTCATCAGTCTTTCTGCCTTCAGACTTACCCTGAAACATCAGCTTTTCTTGGGGCTTGAGCCTGCGGGCTTTCTGACTCAAGTTTATACCATTGGCTCCCCTGGTTATCAGGCCTTCAGACTCTGGAACTGCACACGTCTCCAACTTACTGGCTGCAGAACTCAGTTCTCAGCCTCCATAATTATATGACCCAATTCCTTATAATAAATTTCTTTATATATATTTGTGTGTGTGTGTGTGTGTGTGTAGATTTAGATGCATATACACACACATCCTACTGGTTCTGTTTCTCCAGAAAACGCTGATACAGGTGGAATGATAAAACAGCTCCCAGTTACTTCACCTTGAACAGAAACATAAGTCTGATGTAGTGGTTGTTTTTTTGTTTGTTTCTGTTTTTGTGACAGAGACAGAGAGAGGGACAGATAGGGATAGACAGATAGGGAGAGAAATAAGAAGCATCAATTCTTCATTGCAGCACCTTAGTTGTTCATTGATTGCTTTCTCATATGTGCCTTGACCGGGGGTCTACAGCAGACTGAGTGACCCCTTGCTCAAGCCAGCAGACCAGTGAGCCTTGCTCAAACCAGATGAACCCGCACTCAAGCCGGCAACCTTGGGGTTTAGAACCTGGGTCCTCTGCATCCCTGTATGCTCTATCCACTGCGCCACTGCCTGGTCAGACAAGTCTAATGTACTTTTAAGACAATATTTTATTTCAAGGTGGGTAATTACAACAACAGTCATGAATACTTCTTTTCTTAGTTTTCTACTAGAGTCATAGTTTTGTCATAGCCATGAGGCAAGGTCCTTTGCACTATGTGAACAAAATAAAGGATACAGAAGGTGAGGAAGACTGTGGAAAAGGGTGGAGAGCAGAGACTAGGAAATGAATTCCATATTTCACAAACACATTTTCATACATTTGTCTCCCATTTCATATTCTGAATAACTGGGAAGCTAAGCTCTTAGTACTTTTAGTTCTACTGTACAGTCATTGGAACTGGTTGAGAGAGATTAAGTGACTTGCACTCCAAACTTTCAACTCAAAATTACTTGCTCTGATATACAATTCTAAAGTCAAGAAACACATTATGAAAAAGTATGGCTGAAGGAAAAATAGCTGTAATTTGGGATCAATTGGATCTATGTTAGAATTTCTTTTACTCACCTATTTTTGACCTTTTGCAACTTACCGTATTCCCCCACGTATAAGACGCACCCTTTTCTGAAAAATTTGGGATCTCAAAACTGGATGCTTCTTATACAGTGGTTGTAGATTGTTTTATTTGCATTTCCCACTTTTTCATGCTTGTTGTCTTTGTGCGCCTTGTTTCACACCTGTTACCAGGATATTATAGTAGGTTATGTTTTGCTATGTTCTTCCCATAAATGGCTCAAAAGACTTTCATACAGTGCTGAATTCAAGTTAAAAGTGATCCAGTTTGCAAAAGTGAATGGAAATCGTGCTACTGAACATAAGTATGGTCCTCCACCAACTGAGATATCAATCCGAGACTGGCTACGGGAAGAAGAAAGCCTACTGAAAATGCCATGGCAGAAGAAGGATATGAGATGCAGGTCAGCAAAATGGCCTAAGGTAGAGGGAATTAAAGATATGGATTGAAGAGCAAAGGGAAACTGGAATTCCTCTGTCCACAAAGATGGTTCAGCATGAGGCAAGAAGAACTGCTGATGAAAAAGAAGTTACTGATTTCAAAGGAGGACACGGTTGGTGCTTCAGGTTCATGAAACGGAATGGACTAAGCATGCGTACATGCACCAGACTTGCCCAAAGGATGCCTGAAAGCTATGAGCAGCAGGTCCTTGAATGGCATCATTTTATCATTCAGTGTCAGAAGACACATGAGTTTGAGTTAGGACAGACTGCAAATATGGATGAAGTCCCCTTCAATTTGATGTCTCAAGTAACAAAACTATTGATAAGAAGGGGTGAAAACTGTAACTGTGAAGACAAGTGGACATGAAAAGAGCCATTAAACAGTTCTAGCTTGTTGTGCTAACAGAACCAAGCTGTCTCCTATGCTGATTTTCAAATGCAAAAGAAGACTTTCCTTGCAGAATGATTGTCCACGTTCATGACAAGGATGGGATGAAGTTCTGGTTTGAGAAAGTTTAGAGAAGGAGACCAGGTGGGCTCTTATGCAAACCTGCCCTATTGGTGCTTGATCAGTTCAGGGCACACATAACAAAAACCAAAAATCACAAAGAAGGCTGCTGCAGAGCAAAAAACAAAACTTGCCATCATACCTGGAGGCTTGACATCCCAGCTCCAACCACTTCATGTCAACATTAACAAACCCTTCAGAGCTGCCATGAGAGACAAATGGAACCAATGAATGAAGCCTTCTGGGGACAATCTGACACCAGCAGGAAGAGTGAAGAAATCAACTATAGGAGAAATTTGTACCTGAGTGAAAAGATCCTGGGATAATATCAAGATTGAGATTGTTGTCAAGTCATTTAAGAAGTGTGGCATTTCAAATGCCATAGATGGCCTGACCAGGTGGTAGCGCAATGGATAGAACATCGAACTGGGATGCGGAGGACCCATGTTCGAGGCCCCGAGGTCGCCAACTTGAGTGTGGGCCCATCTGGCTTGAGCAAAAGCTCACCAGCTTGGACCCAAGGTCAATGGCTCCAGAAAGAGGTTGTTCGGTCTGCTGAGGGCCTGCGGTCAAGGCACATATGAGAAAGCAATCAATGAACAACTAAGGTGTTGCAAAGAAAAACTGATGATTGATGCTTCTCATCTCTCTCCATTCCTGTCTCTCTGTCCCTCTCTTTGACTCTCTCTCTGAACCTGAAAAAAATAAAATGCCATTGATGAAGATGGTGATTCATCATCAGACACAGATGAGGATAAGCTAATGGGTGGGGGTTTTGACAGTGATGAGGAGTTGTATAAATTTTATGAATAAAACTTGAGTTCAATAACATTATGTAATATTTTTTTCAAATTTCGGGTCCCAAAATTAAGGTGCATCTTATACATAGGACAGTCTTATAAATGGGGAAATATGGTAAGTCAACTGATCCTATCATGTTTTCGGTATCCCAATGGCTGGTCCTTGCCTCTTTCTTTATGCATCTTAGATTTCACGGTACAGAATTTAAAACAATCCTTTGTATACACAATCCCCTCATCCGTTTCCTTCTTCAATATAACATAATCGACTATTTTCACATTACACTTAAGACCATTAAACTCAAGCAGGTCCTAAGGATTATCTAGTAATTATATTTACCTCCCTGGTCCAGTGGTTCTCAAACATTTTTGTATGTTAGAATATCCCAGAGGGCTTGTTAAAAAAACAAAAACAGAAAAAAACCACCAGATTGTTTGCCCTCATCTCCACAATTTCTGATTCAGCAGGTCTGGGATATGGCCCAAGAATATGCATTTCTAACACATTCTCAGATGATACTGATGTTGCTGGTTCAGGGACCACAATTTGCTTGAATCCATTTACTATCTACTGTCTCAACTGAACATCTCGTCAAATCCCCAGTTCCTTCTGTTCCATCCATCCTCAATCTCACTTCTCAGGAAAGATACACAATCAGATGATCACTTCCACATGCTCCCAAAGTCACATTTATCGATGTACCTCTCAGACATCCCCTTCTTGGTCACTCTGTCCTCTCCTCCTTGCTCTTTCTCAAATGCACCACCACTGCCCTCACTTCAGGAAACTTTGCACTGGCTACTTGGAATGCTCTTTTCCCCAGATATGGGCATGATTTGCTCCTTCACTTCCTTTAGATCTGCTTAAGTGTCCTGTATTAGACAGGCCTTCCCAGACCCCCCTACAAACCTCCTCATGTGTGCATGACACC
The DNA here is from genome assembly GCA_037038555.1 of Rhynchonycteris naso. Classification (NCBI taxonomy): domain Eukaryota; kingdom Metazoa; phylum Chordata; class Mammalia; order Chiroptera; family Emballonuridae; genus Rhynchonycteris; species Rhynchonycteris naso. The sequence continues at coordinate 21,073,878 of CM072996.1, forward strand.
TCCTATCCCAGGGGTCAGGAACCTATGGCTCGTGAGCCAGATGTGGCTCTTTTGAAAATGAAAAACATCGAGCATCCTGAGTTAGCTAACACTGAGTGGCTTCTGAAGTTCTACCATCTCACGAACATGACTGAACATGTGAAATGTGAAAATGCAACACACTGGAAATACAGTCTTATCCCTTCAACAAGCAGTGTTTCCATATGAAAACAAGCTGGAACTCTTCATTGCCAACACTGAAACAGGTCGTTTACTACACTTTGAAAACCTGGGAGAGTTTAAAGATGCATGCACAGCAAGTGACCCTGCTCAACATCTTGATCTCCAGCAGCTAGGGGGCTTCACATCTAATCTCCTGCAGTCATTCAAAGTGCGCTTTGGAGAATTTCGTGAGTGCACTCGTCTTTTTCAGTTCATCACTCAACCACACGAGTGTGCAGTGGACAACGCCGACCTGAGTTACATTCCCGGTGTCTCCGTCAGAGATTTTTGAGCTACAAGCTGCTGACCTGAAGGCCTCAGACATATGGGTGAATAAGTTCAAGTCACTGAGTGAAGATTTGGAAAGACTTGCATGACAGCAAGCAGAGTTGTCGAGCAAACACAAGTGGGGAAAAATGAAAAAACTTCAAACCGCGAACCAGCTGATTGTCAAAACTTGGAATGCACTTCCCGTCAAATACCGCACACTGCAGCGTGTGAGTATTGCTGTACTGACAATGTTTGACTCTACGTAGGCATGTGAGCAGTCTTTCTCACATCTAAAGAATGTTAAGACCAACCTACGATCACGTTTAACGGATGGAAGTCTCAATGCCTGCATGAAGCTTAACCTCACCACGTATCAACCAGACTACAAAGCCATCAGCAAAACCATGCGGCACCAGAAGTTGCATTAATGGTAAGAAGTACTTTATTCATCATTGGTTAGCAACAGCATAACAACGTTATTAAAAAGAATTCAGAGACTTATTGTACTTTAAAAGTGTTGGTCTTACATAAAATGCACACATTTACTTGTATTTAGTGTTAAACACATTGTATGGCTCTCATGGAATTACATTTTAAAATATGTGGCATTCATGGCTCTCCCCGTCCTATCCCTTACCTTTAATTACTTTTCTCCATGGCATTCACGACCACCTGATAGTTTACTTATTTATTATCTATGTCATGTCTATGAGCGGTAGAGAGATAGAGGCTGTCAAATTCTCTGCAACTAAAGATTTAGTGGTAAGAAAATAAACAGCACTGTAATTCCTTTATCTAAGAAATCTGGCTGTAGAAGAAAGGAACAAGCAGCAGCAGCTTCCAGCAGAGGTATCTCAGGATGCAAATGCAGGGCTGAAGGAACAGGGGCCAGGTCCAGAGCAAAGAGTAAATTTAAGGATATTGAGAACTGAAAGGATATATGGAGACAAGATTACTTAAGTATCTGGAAGTAACATATTCACAAAGCACAGCATTTTTGCTGTTGTTCTAAATGCAGGTATCTACTAAAAGCTTATTATATATGCAGGGAACTGTGGGAAATAGTTCCTACCCACTGCCACATCTGATTTAGTTGATCTCCACAACAACCATAGAAAGGAGGAATTATCATTTGGGTCGTTTTTATATAATCAAAGACCTTTATCTAAAAAAACAAAACAAAACCACAGGCTCTTCCTCCCAAATTGTTTCATCTTTCCTTCCTCCCTGTTGGTCAAATAAGTTTGTAAATATGATATATGTTTGTCACTTACAGTTTGCATTGGGTGTGGGGAACAGACTGTAAGCAGGCAGGGTGGTTATAACCTAAGGCTTCGTTTTAAAACTAAGCTTTTCCCCACACCCTTGACTGTTGCATGATAGGGGGTGGTGCCCTCTCATGAGGAATCCTCTCATTATGCCTCAGATAAGTGGCTTTGTATCAGAGACTTCCTTGTTTGTATATTGGATTAAAGGTTTTGATTTCTACACTATAAAATGGGGCAGACCTGGAGCTTGCACTCTCTTGGTTCCTGAGATTAGCATTAGAGAGGAGAGCAGAGAAAGGCCACATGGAGGAGAGGAGAAGCAGCCAAGATGGTGGAGTACTGAAGGAGAAGCCAGTTTGTGCATATAGGAGATGGGGGACAGAGGTGAATAAGGCTGGTGAGGTACAAACCTTTGATCCTAGGAAAACTCGAATAAGTCAGTGGCTTTGGGAGCCCTGAATGGAAAAGGAAGTGTTTTCCCACTGTGAGTATTTCTTGCCCGCTGGGTGCAAGCTAGAATTAAAGCTAATGGCCCACCAGTTCTTGGCTCCATTGTTTCTTACCATTTGTCTGAATGAAATGCAAACCTGCATGGGCCAGGCGGCTGTGATGGTGGCTGTGGCTACTGGCCATACACTCCCTTACTTATAATTGAACATCCACAAGGAGTCAGTCCCAAGCTCATCCAAAATTCCTCCTCAGTGATAAAGTTTATCCATTCACTATCCACTATGCTATTAATACAGACAGAAAAGACATTGGACATTCCTGCATTACTTTTATTTTTTTAACCATATATCATCTTTTTAGCAATTTAGTCATAACTCAGCTTTTGTTGAAATGCTTATTTTAGTGTCTTCTTTACCACCAAATAATTTTCTTTCTATGACTATAAATGCGGGCTATGTGTGTTCATTTTTGTTAAAGTACAATATAGGTAAATGGTCTATAAGGGTAAAAGACTTTTAAACTGAACTATGTAGTTTAACTAGTGGCCAGCAGGGCCAAATAATCTAATACAAATCTTATTAGAAAACAAAATTAGCCTATCAACTGTATGGTACAAAACAGCTAACAGAAAACTGATTTGGAAAACAATTCTCAAATGCTTAATAATGTGAGTTTTTATGACATGACTTTCAGCTGTTGTTCCCCCTTCTGGCTAGAGTGAATCAGATTTTAACGATGCTCCTGGCATTCTACATATGCAGGGAGCAAACACACTACTGAAGCGAAGCAGTGTGTGTAAAAGGGCTAAATTAAATGGTGGAATGTTTCTTGTAAATTAAAGTTTTATTGAATAATCATCTTCCATGCAAACTATCTTTCATGGGGTGCTCCAACAATGTGCCATCATCATATGTAACCACTTCAATACATGCTTCTTTATAATGCCTGACATAATGAATTCTCCCTCTTTATTCCCACAAAAATAAAAATTTAAACTTTAAAATTTTTCCTTGCTAGATGGTCTCTGCAAATCTACCAGTAAGAAGACACTATTTCTTCACAACCTACTTTGCAGAGAATGACTTAACCAGGTGAGTACTAATAGTACATTTATCAGAAACAACAGTTTAAATGAGTTTCTGATAGAATAATAACATGTTACCTTCTACTCATCAAAAAGTTAATTTTCCCTGGAAGCCCATAAGCTCATTACGAAATCCTTATCTCAAACTTTTAAGGTTTCTAGTCTTAGAAAAAAGTCATATGCTAAAATGTAATTAGAGATTGTTAGCACAATGCATCCGGGATCTATATATTTCCTAAAATTTATAAACTGTATGTTGTATGTAGTACAAATGTAGGTTTTCTCAGAATCCAAAATTTTTACCTTCACAGGGGTCAAAAATTCACAAAAAAGATTAAGAATTACCAAATAAAGACTAAGATACAATATCTCAGAGCCATACTTTGATCTTGTAGGAACAAAAATTTTATTTTTTTTACAGTGACAGAGAGAGGGATAGATAGGGACGGACGGACAGACAGACAGGAACAGGAAGAGATGAGAAGCATCAATCGTTAGTTTTTCATTGTTGTTGCGACATCATAGTTGTTCATTGATTGCTTTCTCACATGTGCCTTGACCGCGGGCCTTCAGCAGACCAAGCCACCCCTTGCTGGAGCCAGCGACCTTGGGTCTAACCTGACGAGCTTTTTGCTCAAGCCAGATGGGCCCTCACTCAAGCTGGCGATCTCGGGTCTCGAACCTGGGTCTTCCGCATCCCAGTCCGATGCTCTATCCACTGCGCCACCCCCTGGTCAGGCTAGGTACAGAAAATTTGATGTCCCAGTCGATATAAATTTAGTTCTCTTGCTGCTAATACTGCACATTTATCACACAGAACAAAAATTTCTTCTCAAAAAAATCAAACTAAAACATTCAATCACAGTCATTTCTTAAAACCTAAAGATAGATTCCACACATCCTTTCTGAACATTCCTGATTAATTATGTGCATATGATGTATCAACCCAAGCCCTGAAAAGAATAACTGATGAGGGTGTTAAGGGGGAATCTAAGTCATGCTACTCCTTGGACCAGAGCCTGGTATATCAATAGAGAGCTAGGAAAAATATGCCAATTCAGTGTCACAATTTCATGTTTCATGAAGGTCTCTGTATACATATGGTTTCCTCCCTCCCCTCCAGCAAATGCTACTAAAGTCCTTAACTATTAACTAAATCATAAATACTAAAATACATTTCTAAAGTGTTCTCAGTCTTTCTGCTTACTTTATGCTAATAGCAGCTTGAGCAAGAATAACTTCTGAAGACTTAATACTGAAAAAATAAAATCATCATTGCAAAAAGATTTCAGACTTTTCCTAGTATAAAGTAACAGAATCTGATGCAGTCCCCAAACAGTTACAAACACAAAATACATTTGGGCCATAATTTTATATAGATATAAAAACTATATAGATATAAAATAAAAATATAAATATGTAAAATATAAAATATAGATATAAAATTATACCACAAAGAAAAAATATGTATATTTTTTGACAAAATGTCATAGTGTAAGTTAAATTTCATTTTTACCATATTTCAAATTTTACCAAAGTTTCCCATATATTTAAAATAATTAAGACATTTTCTTAAAAAAAAAAAGTTAATGCTTAACTATATCCACTATTTGAGTTGAGTGATCATCAGCTTCTCTGAAGAAGGGACACTCAAATACTACAATTTTGGTGGCATACTTCAAAGGACCAGGTTACATCCTCACTCATCACTCTCTACGTGATCCCTTTTCACCACTGCATATCTGTTAAACAGAGTTCTTTAGTACCCTGACCTATATACTCACAAAGTGAAATTCTTGCAAGCTCCAATAAACAAGCAATCTTTCCCAGAGCTGGCTGACTGCCTTTTACCACTCACCCTGCCGCATGTTTTATCACAAGACCAACAAAGGCTGCATTTACCAAAATCACAGCACTCCTTCTATTCAAACAGAAATGAACATTATTTCCTCCGAAATTTGATAACCATCTATAAAGGCTGCATAGTGTAAGTGCTACAACAGTACATGATTTGGTGACACTGGTGCTAATTAAGTAGACTAGCTTTAAAATGTTCTTAATAAATTACTATGTGTTACCCATGAAATCAAAGTAGACAGACATATACAGACTTTCAACAGTACAAGGATTTATTGAACTCAACTTTCTCTGGTATTTATCTTTCAAACAGCCTTCCCTTCTAGATATTTAACCTCAATAATAATTTCTCCTATGTCCCTACTCTATCCATATGAATTCATTTCATCTTTACAACAACCCTATGAAATACGTAAGTCAACCCTGGCCAGCTGGCTCAGTGGTAGAGCATTGCCCCAGCATATGGATGACCTGGGTTTGATTCCCAGTCAGGGCACTCAGGAGAAGCGATCACCTGCTTCTCCATCCCTCCCCCTTTCCCTTCTCTCTCTCTTCCCCTCCTACAGCCATGGCTCAATTGGAGCAAGTTGGCCCCGGGTGCTGAGGATGGCTCCATGGCCTCGACTCAGGTGCTACAATATAGCTCGATTACCAAGCAATGGAGGAGTGGCCCCAGATGGACAGAGCATCGCAGGTAGGGGACTTGTGTGGATCACAGTCAGGGCGCATGCGGGAGGCTGTCTCTCTGCCTCCCTGCTTCTCACTTAAGAAAAATTTTAAATATATATATATGAGTGTATGAGTCATCCCTTGGTATCACAGTATATTGTTTCCAGGATACCCTGAAGATACCAAAATCTGGAGATGCTCAAGTCCCCTAATCAGTCCTTCATACTTTCTGTTCCCTCTGTCTCAAGTGCTCTTCATCCACCTACCTGTACATCAAGCACTTTCCCATATTTTATGTCCTTATCCAAAAGTCACTGTCTCAGTGAGGACTCTTTGTCAATCTAAACTGTCAAGTCCTGACCCTGAAATATTTCAAATATCTCTTCCCTGATTTTATTTTTTAATCACAGCACTTAAAAGCCCTTACATGTTATTTTATATATTTATCTTGTTTATCCTCCATCTCCTCTACTAAAATTATAGTTCTATGACGGCAAAGTATTTTGTCTTTATTATTTCCCAGCAAGTAGAAAAGTACCTACGGCATATCAAATGCCCAATAAATATTTGCTGAATGAATAATCTGTATAATCATTTTAAATGGCTATATCCTACTCCATCAAGTGCTCATACCAGGATTTATCTAATAGCTTCCAACTGTGGTTATTGCCAATCTGTAATTATTCCATACATTGCTCTAAAGCAGGGTTGACACACTTTTTCTCGTACAGGTCAGAGAGTAAATGTTTTCTGCTTTGCAAGGTGTCTGGAACAACTAAACTGAGCTATTGTAGCACAAAAGCAGCTAAAAAGAATAGCTGCGGCTAGATGGGCTGCAGCAGGCCAGAGTTAGCCTGTGGACTCTGACCTCCACGTCGTTGAAAATTTTTGCTATGTATTTTTTCCTATCTTTTCAATTAGCAGAATTACTGAATAAATGCGTATAACTCAGTGGCAGGATACATAGAATTTAACAACCGATTCTCTGCCCTAATGATCGTTTTAAGTATAAAAAAACAATATACTGAAAGGTACTTTATTATTTCATACATTTAATACATAAATAAGAATAAAAGGTATATAAAACTAGATTACATTACAAGAAAGAGTTTTAAAATATAATGAAAAAATATTAAATAATACCTGACAAAAAAACAATAAAACTGTTATTTAAGATATTTCCAGTGACAGCTTGTCACCCCTGGTTGGTTGTCACTTTTTCTCTTTATGTTATATGTTTATTTATTGAAGTAACAGATGCAAGGAAATCAAAATGTAGTATAGTATTTCATCAAAGATATAATGAGTTTTATGAAGCAAGTAAATAAACATTACAAGCATAGTTCTATCATATTTTTTTCACCTATGGACGGGATTAACATTACTCCAGGGACTTAGAATATGCTGTTGTGCAGATGAAGATTAAAAAAGAGTGAGGAATGTAAATTTGTGATTTCCACATGCAGCGGCTGCCCAGGCGCCCACCTTAGAGAACCCTGAATACAAGAGCCATTTTAACAACCAGTTCACAGAACTTAGCAAAAAATTAGGTATCGGTTCTGCCAAACCAGTGCAAACCAGCTGAATCCCTCCCACTGTTATGACTATATTTATGGCTCCTGGTAAATTCTGTCAAATTGCTTAGGTTCATCCAGATGCAAGAAAAGGATGCCTTTGGCAGATTTCTAAAAGTAATTCACTTGCCATCTTATGTTCAACTACATGAGGGGAACATTTATTTTCTCCGAAAAGATTAAATTCTTTTTTCTTTTTTTTTTTTTTTGTGGCAGAGACAGAGAGAGTCAGAGAGAGGGACAGATAGACAAAAAAGGAAGAGAGATGAGAAACATCAATTCTTCGCTGTGGTTCCATAGCTGTTCATTGATTGATTTCTCTTATGTGCCTTGACGGGGGAGGGGGAGCTACAGCAGACCAAGTGACCCCTTGCTTGAGCCAGTGACCTTGGGCTCAAAAGTGAGCCTTGCTCAAACCCGATGAGCCCGCACTCAAGCTGGCGACCTCGGGGTCTTAAACCCAGGTCCTCCGTGTCTCAGTCCAACACTCTATCCACTGAGCCACCGCTTGGTCAGGCCAAAAGATTAAATTCTTCAAGTCTTTTCCAGGAGATAAACTTTAGTTATACAAAAATTCATCAATGTAGAGCTCTGTCTTCACAAAATAACAGATAAATATATTAATGAACCATAACTGTCATGAAAATATTATCCATAGTAATTTTAAAAAGTTAAATTCTTCTGTAACAAATATATTGGCTTATCACTATATCATAAAGCAGATAAACAAAAAATGCTGTTAATAATCAAATTACTGGGTATCATACCTCTATAAAACCTTCACAGAGCCTGACCAGGCGGTGGCGCAGTGGATAGAGCGTTGGACAAGGATGCGAAAGACCCAGGTTCAAGACCCCGAGCTCGCCAGCTTGAGCGTGGGTCCATCTGGCTTGAGCAAAAGCTCGCCAGCTTGGACCCAAGGTCGCTGGCTCCAGCAAGGGGTTTCTCGGTCTGCTGAAGGCCCGCGGTCAAGGCACATGTGAGAAAGCAATCAATGAACAACTATGGTGTTGCAATGGCAATGAGAGATTAATGATTGATGCTTCTCACCTCTCTCCGTTCCTGTCTGTCCCTATCTATCCCTCTCTCTGACTCTCTCTCTGTCCCTGTAAAAAAACAACAACAACAAAAAAACACGTTCACAGATATCTGTCACCTTAGAGCAACAGGAAAACAATAGTTTTCCAAGATCACAAAAGATCATACTTAAAAATAAACCAGTGCCTCTCAGCAGGCAGGCCAGTAGCAGAAGCTTAGTTTTGGACCCTCTTCCAAGAGACAGGCCCGCATGTGTGCTCAACTGGTTCTTTTTACAAAAGTGGAAAAGCGATTCAGAGGAAAAAGGGCAGTTTTATCAACAAATAGTGCTTAAACAACCAAACATCCATAGGCAAAAAATTAAACTTCAACCTAAACTTTACACCTTAACTAAAAATTAACACAAAATGGGTCCTAGACTTAACTGTAAAAGAAAAAACTAAAAAAAAAAATAAAAAAAACAAAAACATAGGAGAAAATCTCTGGGATGCAGGGTTAGGTAATGAGTTCTTAGATTTGATACCAAAAGCATGGTTCATAAAAGGAAAAATTGGTAAAATTAAAATTAAAATCTTTGCCTGACCAGGCGGTAGCACAGTGGATTGAGCTGGGACAGGGAGGACCCAGGTTCGAAACCCCAAAGTCTATAGCTTGAGCGCGGGCTCATCTGGTTTGAGCAAAGCTCACCAGCTCGAACCCAAGGTGGCTGGCTTGAGCAAGGGGTCACTCAGTTTGCTGCAGCCCCCTGGTCAAGGCACATATGAGAAAGCAATCAATGAATAACTAAGGTGCCGCAACAAAGAATTGATGCTTCTCATCTCTCTCCCTTCCTGTCTGTCGATGTCTGTCCCTCTCTCTGTCTCTCTGTCACCAAAAATAATAATAAAATTAACATCTTTTGCTCTGTGAAAAACCCATGTGAAGAGGATTAAAAGATAAGCTAAAGACTACAAAAAGAAAAAAATTGCAAACCACACATCTGACAAAGAACAGAACTCACAAAACAGTAAAAAAAAAAAAACAAAAAAAACCAAAAAGCCCTGGCCAGATAGCTGATGGTTGGAGCACTGTCCCGAAGCACAGAGGCTGCCTATTCAATGCCCGGTCAGGACATATACAGGACCAGATTGATCTTCCTGTCTCTCTCTCTCTCCCCCTTCCTCTCTCTAAATCAATAAAATGAACATTTAAAAAAAAAAGAAAGAAAATGGGCAAAAGACCTAAAGAAACATTTCACAGATGATATACAGATGACAAATAACCACATGAAAAGATGAACAATATTAGCTATTAGGGAAATGCAAATCAAAACCATAAGCACTACACACTATCATAATGGCTAACTAAAATTTAAAAAAGTGACAATATCAAACGCTGGCAAGAACGTGGAAAAATTGGATCACTTATATTGCTGGTGGGAACATAAAATGGGCCAGTCACTCTGAAAAACGTTAGCAGTTGCTTAAAAAAAAAAACACAAAAAAACATGAATTTACCATATGGTACAGCAATTCCAATCACTGATTTATATACCAGAGAAATTAAAAGTTATATTCATGGCCCTGACCGATTGGCTCAGTGGACAGAGCATCAGCCCAGCGTATGGATGTTCCAGGTTCGGTTCCTGGTCAGGGTACACTTGAGAAGTGACCATCTGCTTCTCTTCCCCTCCCTTCTGCCCCTTCTTTCTCTCTTCCCCCCTCGATTGGTTCCAGCATCGGCCGTAGGCGGTGAGGACAGTTCGGCTGGTCTGAGCATCTTAAAACTAGCTCGGTTGATTCAAGCAAGCATCAGCTCCCAAGAGGGGTTGCTGGGTGGGTCCTGGTCAGGGTGCATGCAGGAGTCTGTCTCATATCTCCCCTCCTCTCACTCAAAAGAAAAAGGTTCCTTTTATAACAGCTTTCCTGTATTCGTAAAGGCAAAGAAATGGATCTGCCCAAAGGGTCCTCAACAGATGAGAGGTTAACCCAGGGGCCGGGAACCTATGGCTCGCAAGCCAGATGTGGCTCTTTTGATGGCTGCAACTGGCTTGCAGACAAATCTTTAATAAAAATAATAATGTTAAAAATATAAAACATTTTCATGTATTACAATCCATTCATTTCCTACCGCTCATGTTCATGGTTGCGGGTGGCTGGAGCCAATCACATCTATCCTCCAGGACAACACCAAATTTTTATTGGATAATGCGTAACGTACACGGGTCGTTGTATGGCTCTCATGGAATTACATTTTAAAATATGTGGCATTCATGGCTCTTGTAGCCAAAAAGGTTCCTGATCCCTGGGTTAAACTAGGGTACCACCATGAACTACTACTGAGAAATAAAAGGAACAAGTTATTCATAGAACCACCAGGATGAATCTCCAGGGAATTAGGCTTAGTGGGGAAAAAAAAATTCCAAAGGTTATATATACTGTATGATTGCATTTATATATTTTTAAATAGTAAAATTTCATAAATGGAATACTTAATGGTTGTCAGGGGTTAGGGATAAGATGGCAGAGTAGGAAGAGAATGGAGGGGCTCACAGCAACAGAAACATACACAGGTAAGGGGGAGCCCTGGCCAGTCAGTTAAGAATGTTGTCCCCAAAGAACAGGGTTGCGGGTTCAACCCCCAGTCAAAGCACACACGGGAAGCAACCAGTGAATGCAATGACTGAACAGAACAACAAATGAATGCTTCCTCTCCCCTATCTCACCCTTTCTCTCCGCCTCCAAAAAAGAAAATAAAAAGAAAGAAAGAAAGAAAAGAAAAGGAAAAAAAATTAGGCCCTAGCCGGATAGCTCGGTTGGTTGGAGCATCATCCCAGAGTGCATGGAGGTTGCCAGTCCGATTCCAGTCAGGGCACATACAGGAGCAGCATGATGTTCCCGTCTGTCACTCCCCTTGCCTCCCTCTCTCTCCAACAAACAAACTGTAAGGGGGGTGGGCAGAAGTTGGAAAAGGTAAAGGGGTGAAATACACGGTGAGAGAAGGAGACTAGATTTTGGGTGGTGAGCTCACAATGAAATATACAGATGATATACTGTATTACAGAATTGTATACTTGAAATGTATATAATTTTATTAATGAATATCAACCCAATAAATTCAGTTTTAAAAACTGCATTGAACCTAATACACACACAAATGAGTACCAGTAAAGGAAACCTGAATAAGTGTGGTGAACTGTGTCAATGCCAATGTATTCGTTTTTTTTCGGGGTACCACAACAAAATCCCACACACTGGGTAGCTTAACAACTTTTCTCACAGTTCTGGAGGCTAGCAATCCAAGATCAAGGTGTCAGCAGTTTGGTTTCTTCTGAAGCTTCTCTCCTTGGCTTCCAGATACCTGTGTTCTCACTGTGTCCTCACATGGTCTTTCCTCTGTGAAATCTCTACTGTCTCTTTATGTATTCACATTTTTCTCTTCTTACACAGATACTAGTCAAATTGGATTAGGACCATTCTAACAGCCTCATTTTAACTTAATCAACTCTTTAAAGACCCTAGTTCCAAATAAAGTCAGATTCTAAGGTGGGGGGGTGTTAGAGTTGCAACATATGAATTTTTAGGGAATGTAATTCCCATAACAGTTACTATTCTGGTTGTGATGTAAGTATAGTTTTTTTTTTAATTTTTTATTAATTTTAATGGGGTGACATTAATAAATCAGGGTACATATGTTCAAAGAAAACATCTCCAGGTTATCTTATCATTCAATTATGTTGCAGACCCATCACCCAAAGTCAAATTGTCCTCTGTCATCTTCTATCTGGTTTTCTTTGTGCCCCTCCCCTGCCCCCTCTCCCTCCCTCTCCTCCCTTGCCCCACCCCGTAACCCCACAAATTGTTACTATTAGGAGGCACTGGGCCAAGTATGCAAAGAATTTATTTCTTACAAGTGAATCTACAATTATCTCAGTAGAAAAAACAAAACCAAAAACAGGCCCTGACTAGCTAGCTGGCTCAGTGGTAGAGCGTCAGCCCAGCATGTGGATGTTCCAGGTTCAATTCCTGGCCAGGGCACACAGGAGAAGCACCCATCTGCTTCCCCACCATTTCCCCTCTCCCTTCTCTCTGTCACTTCCCCCCCACAGCCAAGGCTCTACTGGAGCAAAGTTGGCCCGGGTGCGGAGGATGGCTCCATGGCCTCTGCCTCAGGCACTAGAATGGTTCCGGTTGCAAAGAAGCAATGCCCCAGATGGGCAGATCATCGCCCCCAGTGGGCTTGCCGGGTGGATCCCAGTTGTGGGCATCCAGGAGTCTGTGTCTCTGCCTCCCTACTTCTCACTTCAGAAAAATACAAAAAAACAACAAGAACAAAACCAGATGGAACAACTAGGATAACACAAGATAAATGTCCAACGGAATTAGGTGATGAGGTAGCCCCATGAACCCTGACTAAGTGGGCAGAGCTAACACACCCGTAAAAAACATAACTGGCCCAGGACCAAGAAAGGGGCAGGGTGGGGAGAGAATAGAGAGTCCTGATGATTATAAAAGCTGGTGAATAATTCAGTACCAACAATCACCACCAAAAAGCAAGGACCTCATTTAAGTGAAATTGGATCTGAGAAAAGAAAAGTTTCTCAGGCTTCTGGGGAGCCTACAAGACAGACCATGGACACTTGCAGAAAAACCTTACGAAGAAAACCACTGGGATTAAAATTTAAATCAAACAAAGAAGCATTGCTGGGATGAAGGAGAGAGATAGCTAAAGGAGGCTAATCTAAGAGAATATCAATATGAAGTTTAAATAAACAAGGACACATTTTCCCCTTATGTTAAAATACAACATATAATCAGAAAAGGACAGAAATAAAAAGTGAACATCTTGCTAATATTTTGCAAACAGAACATACTTATGTAGCCGCAACCAGATCAAGAAGCATTACCTGCACATCAGAAGCCTCCACTTTCTCCTTTCTAGCCACTGATTCCCCAAGACTGTTCTAGCCTGACAGAATTCATTGGTTTTGCCTGTTTGAGAACTTTACATTTATGGAGGCAAATACACTATATATGAACTATATTTGTCCTAAACGCATATGCTGAAGCCCTAACCCCTAGTTGGGTTAACCTCAGTAAAATCGTCTGGTTTCTGTAGCTACACATATGTCTACGAGATTTGTATACACTGGTCTACATAGCTGTAAATTGTTCATTCTTACTGCTCCACAGTAATCTACTGTGTGAATATACAACAATTTATTATCCATTGTGAGTCAGTATACTATTATGTAACAAACCACCCAAAAATGTAAAGGCTTATGAAAACAATTCCTTATTTCTCACAATCTATGGGGTTGTCTGGGCAGTTTCTCTCTTGGCGCTATCTGGACTTACTCATGTGACTACACTTAGCTGGAGGGTCAGGTGAACTGGAAAGTCAACAAAGTCATGTGGCTTCGCTCACTTGTTTGGCAATAAGTGCTGGTCATCAGCTGAGGCACCTCTATTATTTCTCTACCTGACCTCTCCTACTAAAGTAACTTCCATATACTGTGGTTTCAGAGTAGTATTCCCCCAAAGTGTTAGCATTTATCCAGCGTCTGTCACATCGCACTTGTTAATATTCTATTAGCTAAAGTTACATGGCCAAAATCAGACTCACTGTGTAAAGGAACAATATAAGGGTGTAGGGACCAGAATATATGATTTATTTGGGACCATCAATGTACACTCGACCACATATTGTACTGTTGCTCATTTGAGCAGATTTCAGTTTGGGGCTATCACAAGTAGTACCATGAACAGTCTAGTACGTTATTTTGGTAAGCATTTATCTTTGAGTGGAATAACTGAGCTAGAGGACATACATATGTACAGCTTTAATAAATACTACCAAACAGCTTTCCAAATTGCTTATATCCATTTACATTTCTGCACCGATTTACACTTCCAGTAGCAGTGCATGAGAATTCTAGTTACTCTATTTTCTCACCAATACTTGGTATTTGTCATCTTTTTCATTTAACCATTCCAGTGTGTGTGCAATGGTATCTTGCTTTGATTTTAACTGAGTAGCCATATTTTTTTAACACTTCCTATTAGCAACAAAGGAGAAAACTTGAAACCATGAAACTAAGAAAACTACCTTAGAAGTAAGAAAACTCCCACTCCATCACAGAAACCTCTCTCTAAAGCACAGGTTAATCCATCTAATTTATTTATTTACTTATTTACTTTTCTGAGAGACAGGAACATCAAGCTGCTCCTGTATGTGCCCTGACTGGGGAATTGAACTGGCAACTTCTGTGCTTCAGGACAAGCTCAAGCTCCGACCAAACTGAGCTATCAACCCAGGGCTTAATTTTTTTATTCATTGACAGAGACAAAGAGAGGGAGAGAGACGGAAGGGGAAAGGGAAGCACCCATTTGTTGTGCCACTCAGTCATGCACTCATTGGTTGCTTCATGTGTGTGCCCAGACCTGGGAACAAATCTGCAACCTTGTTTCTGGCCGATGCTCTTAACTGATTGAGCTAACCGTCCAGGGCCTCTAATTTAAACCTGAGCAAAAGAAAAGAAAGCAGCCTAACCGGGGAGGCCCATCAGACAAAGCATTGATCTACAACACTGAGGTCGCTGGTTCGAAACCCTGGGCTTCCCAGGTTAAGGCACATATGACAAGCAACAATGAGTTGATGCTTCCTGCTCCCCTCACCCCACCGCCTTTGTGTGTGTCTCTCTCTCCCCTCTCTTTAAAACCAATTAATAAAATATATTTATTATTTTTTTTAGACTGAGAGTGAGTCAGGGAGAGAGGTGAGAAGCATCAATTCTTTGTTGTGGCACCTCAGTTGTTCATTGACTGCTTTTTCATAAGTGCTTTGATGGGGGGGGGTGCTAATAGCAGAGCAAGTGACCCCTTGCTCAAGCCAGTGACCTTGGGCTCGAGGCAACGAACATGGGGTCATGTCTATGATCTCACGCTCAAGCCAGTGACCCCACACTCAAGCCAGTGACCCTGTACTCAAGCTGGATGAACCTGCACTCAAGCCGATGACCTCAGGGTTTCAAACCTGGGTCCTCCATATCCCAGTCCGATGTTCTAACTACTGCGCCACTGCCTAGTCAGGCATTATATATAGATTTTAAAAGAATGCAATCTACGTGACCAGGCAGTGGTGCAGTGGATAGAGCGTCAGACTGGGACGCAGAGAACCCAGGTTCGAGACCCCGAGGTTGCCAGCTTGAGTGCGGGCCCATCTGGCTTGAGCAAAAGCTCGCCAGCTTGGACCCAAGGTCACTGGCTCCAGCAAGGGAGGCTCAGTCTGCTGAAGGCCCGCGGTCAAGGCACATATGAGAAAGCAATCAATGAACAACTAAGGTGTCGCAACGAAAAACTGATGATGGATGCTTCTCATCTCTCTCCGTTCCTGTCTGTCTGTCCCTATCTATCCCTCTCTCTGTCCCTGTAAAAAAAAAAAGAATACAATCTAATCCTATGAAAGTTACTAAGAGGAAAACAAAAGATGAAAAAGAATCAAATAATGTACTAGTAACCAATGAAGGTACATCACAAAAATATGGTCATAAAGCAGATGAGAACTGTAACATATCAATATGAATTAAAAGAAACTATGAAGCCTGACCTGTGATGGCCCAGTGGATAAAGTGTCGACCTGGGAACACTGAGGTCGCCAGTTCAAAACCCTCCCTGTACTGGTCTGGTCAAGGCACATATGGGAGTTGATGCTTCCAGCTCCTCCCCCCTTTCTCTCTCTCTCTCTCTCACTCTGTGTCTCCTCTCTAAAATGAATAAAATAAAATTAAAAATTAAAAAAAAAAAAAGAAACTATGAAAATGATAGAAGATATGAAAGAATGTATATGTCAGAAACAGAAAAACTAAAAAAAAAGACTAGACAAATAAAGCATTTACAAAGCAAAATGATATCCTTAACATATAGATACCATGAAAAGTGCATTAAAGAGCCTAAAGCAGTAGTTCTTAACCTGGGTTCTATCGAACCCTAGGGGTTCGATGAGTCGGTCTCAGGGGTTCGGAGAAACCTCTGCCGTGGAGGTAAAGACACACTTGTGTAAAGTCGTGATGACACGCCCCGCTTGGCCATCACTTGCTGCAGAGGATCACGTTACATTGCTTGGTCAACCAGTGCTGCGGGGAATTTAGTGCGCGCAGTAGTCAACGGCTGTCGTAGTTGCACGTCGTGTGGTTTCTTTCTTAATATTTTAATCCATACTAAATATGTCGAGCAAAAAAAGAAAGTGGTCAGATGAATATGTACAACATGGATTCACATGTATCACGGAATGGGATGGGAGTCAGCGTCCTATCTGCATGATACGCAATGCCAAGTTGAGCAACTCTATCTAGTCTCGCACCGGCAAAACTAAATTTGGAAAAATAATCATATTTTATTTATCACTAAAAAAGGGTTTGGTGAATGCGCATATGAAACTGGTGGGTTTGGTACCTCAAAAAATGTAAAGAACCACTGGCCTAAAGGATAAAAGGGGAAAAATAGAAAAATAAAGCAAATATAAAAATAAGATAAAGAATATAAAGAAAGGTACAGATATAAAAGACAAGCAAAGAAGATCCAATATATATGTAACAGGAGACTATAAAGAAAATGAAACAATAAATACTAAAATCTGTAACTGATGGAAACATCTATGAAAAAACATTTGAACTAACATCATAAAACACACATTATGTATCTGGAAAATTAGAGAACAGCCAACATTTAAGATAAAATATAATATAGTAAAATTACTGGCCTTTCAAGAAAAAGCAAAAAGTGCTTTGGACATTGAGGCAAAAAAAAAAGTCACTTAAAAAAGAAAGAAAATCAGCCTGACCTATGGTTGCACAGTGGATAGAGCATCGGACTGGGACATGAAGGATCCAGGTTCAAAACCCCAACCGAGATCAATGGCTTAAGCGTGGGTTCATCCAGCTTGAGCGCAGGGTCACTGGACTGAGTGTGGGATCATAGACACGACCCCATGGTCACTGGCTTGAGCACAAGGTCGCTTAGCTTGAGCAAGGGGTCACTCACTCCACTGTAGCCCTCCTGGTCAAGGCACATATGAGAAAGCAATCAATGAACAACCAAGGTGTCACAACGAAGAGTTAATTGATGCTTCTCATCTCTTTTCCTTCCTGTTAAAAACCAGCCCAGTATCTGGTTCTGTAAATAAAGTTTTATTAAAACACAGTTATGGCCTTACCAGGCGGTGGCGCAGTGGACAGAGCGTCGGACTGGGATGCGGAAGACCCCGGTTCGAGACCCCGAGCTTGCTAGCTTGAGCGCGGGCCCATCTGGCTTGAGTGAAGGCTCACCAGCTTGGACCCAAGGTCACTGGCTCCAGCAAGGGGTTGCTCGGTCTGCTGAAGGCCCGCAGTCAAGGCACATATGAGAAAGCAATCAATGAACAACTAAGGTGTCGCAATGGCAACGAAAAACTAATGATTGATGCTTCTCACCTCTCTCCATTCCTGTCTGTCTGTCCCTATCTGTCCCTCTCTCTGACTCTCTCTCTGTCCCTGTTAAAAATAAATAAATAAAAAACACACAGTTATGCTTGTTCATTTACATATTCTCTATGGTTGCTTTTGTATTACAATAAACAACTGTGACAGTGACTTATGGCCCACAAAGCCAAAAATAATTAACATTTGGCCTTTTACCGAAAAGTTTTGCCAAACTCTAAAACAGAATAACATATTCAAACTCCAAACAACCTTCTTTAAGAGTCAAGCTGTTATGTTTAAACTTCCAGTGTAATTTATTTCACTCAATCTTCTTTAATTGAAGATTCCTAAAACTGAACTATAAGCAATTATCCTATTCAATTTGGAGTCAACTAAACCCAACACTGCCGTCACTTGCTCTGTGAAGACAGCCAGCCTTCACTCAATTACATATGTGCTGGAAAAAGATTCAGATGCTCAATATACAACAATGACAAAGAAACTTCTTGATTTCAAGGGGCATAGTCCTTGGGGTGAGAGTAGTTAAGATACTTGAAGAGCCTGATCAGGCAGTGGCACAGTGGATAGAGCGTTGGACTGGGACGCTGAGGACCCAGGTTCGAAACCTCAAGGTCACCAGCTTGAGAGCAGGCTAATCAGGTTTGAGCAAGGCTCACCAACTTGAACCCAAGGTCGCTGGCTTGAGCAAGGAGTCGCTCAGTCTGCTGTAGCCCCCCAGTCAAGGCACATATGAGAAAGCAATCACTGAGGAACTAAGGTGCCGCAACAAAGAATTGATGCTTCTCATTTCTCTCTCCCTTCCAGTCTGTGCCTCTCTCTGTCTCTGTCACAAAAAAAAAAAAAAAAAAAAAAAAAAAAGATACTTGAAGAAAAAAATAAAAACAAAGACCAAAAATATACACCTGGGGAAAGAAAATTTCAGCCAAGTACTTAAATTCAGCCAAAGTTTCCTTCAAGTATAAAAGCCATAGAGAAAGTTTTAAGTATAAAAGAGAGTAGATATTATACACCTGAGCCATTCATGAGAATTTAATGAGCTTCAGACTATCAGACAATAATTACAGAAGCCGTAGCATGAGGACTTGTGTTGCGCACTGAATATATTTAACTGTGGAACCAAGACCGACGACAAGCAAAGCTGACAGTCATATGGGATTGGCATGGGGCCAACATACAGAACTGAGAAATCTTGGGGAGCAGGAGCTAACTGGTCTAGTGGCTTGATTATGTATGGAAGATGGGACTGAGAATAAGGAAGGAGTCACAGATAACTCCTAAATTTATAGACTGGGAGAATGGGTGAAAAGAGTTACCATTTATTGAGCTAGGGAATATAAGAAAAGACAATTTTGAAGAGAAAGCTAAGTCAAGTTCTGGGCATACTGAATGTGAAATGCCTGTGGAGTATCAAGTGACTACATCCAATGGTAGCTACAATCAAGATTTCAGAAGAAAAGCCCTGACTGGATATTAGGTTCAGGAGTCATCAGCCAAGGAATGTGTAAAATGACCAGAAGTGTATAACTTACCATGCAAGCAGCAAGACCAATATGTGAAAAGCAGCACCAAAATGAGTCCTCAGATTTCATAAGAAAATAACATCAGTATTTCCACTGAATTTGGTCACACTGATATTCTCCTGTACCCAAAACCAATTATTAAGAATTTTATGTCTGACCTGTGGTGGCGCAGTGGATAAAGTGTCGACCTGGAATGCTGAGGTTTGGTGGCCCATTTGAAGCCCCAGGCTTGCGCAGTCCAGGCATATACATATATGAGGCAACTACTATGACTTGATGCTTCCCACTCATCCCCACCTTTCTCTCTCTCTTCTCTTTAAAATTAATAAATAAAATCCTTCTTTTTTAATTTTCTACTTTACACTATTTAAAATAAAGCATTTAAAAGCAGAAATATAAAAAATGTATAAAAACAAAATAGGCCTGACCAGCAGTGGCACAGTATATAGAGCATCGGACTGGGATGCGGAAGACCCAAGTTCAAAATCCCGAGGTCGCCAGCTTGAGCACGGGCTCATCTGGTTTGAGTAAGGCTCACCAGCTTGAGCCCAAGGTCACTGGCTTGAGCAAGGGGTCATTCGGTCTGCTGTAGCCCCTTGGTCAAGGCACACATGAGAAAGCAATCAATGAACAACTAAGGTGCCGCAACAAAGAACTGATGCTTTTCATCTCTCTCCCTTCCTGCCTGCCTGTCCCTATCTGTCCCTCTCTCTGTCAAATAAATAAATAAATAAATAACAAAATAGGCCCTAACTACCTACTTTAGTTATTTTTAATGGCATACACAATTGATCATATTGCTATGTATTGGGCTTTACACTCAAGTCACAAACTGTTAAGAGGATAAAAAAGACATCAATGGCAAGATCACTATAAAATGACACACATGGAGTGAAGTATATTAACGTGGGTATATACATGTGTGTATGAAAGACAGTGGGTGGAGGAATGGGCTGCATTATGTGTCCTCCCAAATTCCTATGTTGAAGCTCGAACCCCCAGTATTTCAGAATGGGACTGTACTTGGAGAGAAGGTCTTTATAGGGATAATGAAGTTGAAGTAAGACTGTGTGAGTACTGAGGACATGGACTGACATACTCGTAAGAAGAGACGACCCAGACACATTCAGGCACACAGGAAAGACCATGTTAAGACACCTGAGGAAGACGGCCACTACAAGCGAAGAGGTGAGTCCTTAGAAGAACCCAACCCTGCCAACATCTTGATCTGTGACATTTAGAAAAACATATTTTTGTTTAAGTCACCTAACTTGTCATACTTTTTATGGAAGCCCCTGCAAACTAACAGACTCCTAAGTAGTCCTAGCTGGGTAAGAGTTCACAATATTGTTAACTCTATCCAAGAAATACGAAGTCTCATATCAGAAAAGTTTAACTTTTGATATGTGGTAATTATGCCTTAAATAATGCAATAAAAAATTAAATAGTATATATTTACAAGCAAGGGAAAAACTGAAGGGGCATAATTTTTGCAGTTAGAGAAGATTAATGTAGTACTAGTTGAGGAAAATCTAGAGAATCCAAGCAAAATATGTCCAGTTCCTGAAATTAAAGTTAACTTAAAAAGGGTAAATAATCCAAAAACAATCCACCCAAGCAAGGGGAAGTAATGGAGGCAACTTTAGATAATTCTCTAAAATTCAAACGAAAAAACTTTAAAAAATATTTCAGCTAGCCTGACCAGGCGGTGGCGCAGTGAATAGAGCGTTGGACGGGGATGCGGAAGACCCAGGTTCGAGACCCCAAGCTCACCAGCTTGAGCGCGGGCCCATCTGGCTTGAGCAAGAGCTCGCCAGCTTGGACCCAAGGTCACTGGCTCCAGCAAGGGGTTGCTCAGTCTGCTGAAGGCCCATGGTCAAGGCACATGTGAGAAAGCAATCAATGAACAACCAACCTGTCGCAACAGCAACGAAAAACTAATGACTGATGCTTCTCACCTCTCCGTTCCTGTCTGTCTGTCTGTCCCTATCTATCATTCTCTCTGACTCTCTCTCTGTCCCTATAAAAAAAAAAAAAATTTCAGCTAACAAAATCTTTGATGATTAACAACCAAGGAACATTTTCAGGCATCAAATAAAAAGATATTTGCAATAAAACTCTGATTCTTTGCAGGTTTTTTTAAACAAATAGGTAATAATTACTAAAAATTGCACACATATTACTTCTTGAAATCTGGAGTTACAGATTTCAAGAGCAGAGTAGGGTGATGGAGAAATCTATGCTCTAAGAGAGACCTGCTCCCTGGTGCTGGGTCAAAGTTCAGGCAGACCAAAAGGAAAAGTGCTAGAATAAAAATGTGTAATTTTATGGCAAAACTTTTAATGTTTTAAAAAGTTTATTAAATGTTTTAATGTCCTCTCAAAGTTTTTTAAAGTTCTATTTCACACAAAGTTAAACAATTATCTTTTTAGAAATATGTTGCTTTTCTTTCAGTACAAAAACTGCTGTTCTAGACCACACCCCTTTGCTTCTATACTATTTTAATATGATTGTGTTTCCAAAGTACATCTTCTATGTCACTAGACCCACTGCACTGGTATTACCAATAAGAAAACATCAAAAAGCTCTTCAACTACTTAGGTGTAACACTTTGCAAAGCAAACTTGAATACTGCTGCATAATTTGCCATTCTCCAGGTAAGTGTAGTAAACTTTGTCGACACTGAATACAAAATAAAATTCAAAAGTCTGCATTTTCAGTACTTTTGGATTCTTTACCTGTAGTTGAATTTGAGACTAAGCCTTACCAAACAACAGAATTTACACTGTAACTAGCCAACCACAGTACTCATTATGGAATCTATGCAATGCGTTTGTTACCTAGGAAACAAACCAGAGCACAGGCAGAGTGCAACTTCAGAATAGCAAAAGAATTCCCCCATCATGCTGGTAAATAAAGTCCATAAATCAACTAATCAAAAGCAAAGTCAAAAAGTATCATGTAAGAGTTAAGCTCCATGGAACTTTTTTAAAGAAAATAAAGAAAACTGGGGCTTTTTCTCACAACTATGTAGAAATCTTAAGTAAATATTATGAACAGGTTTCTTTACAAACACAAACTGTCAGAAAATAAACTGTTCAAAATAAATGGCTTCTCTCCAATCTTCAGCTTCTCTATTTTTGACAGTATTTAAGAGAAAAGCTTCTTTAGAGCCAGCCCCATACATCTGGTAGCAGAATATTAATCCAAGAATAAATCCTACATTTTCTGCAAGCTGCCAAGTGTCTGTACTACTCTTAACGCAGGACCATACAGGCTAGAATAAGGGGTCACTGTCCACATCTCTCATAGTCAAACCTGCCTCCGTTTTAGGCTACAAAAGAACTGAATGAAAAAGAAGGACCTGAAAGTCATAAATCTATCATAAAAAAAAATTAAACTATTACTTTTCAGCTTTCCATTTGGTTGGTTATTACTGATGATAGTACTAGTCATTTGAGGGTTCCAGTTAACAACATAAAGTGGCCATTTTGAGATTCCTTTAAAGGTACCACACTGAGACCAAACCAGGAGGCTAGAAAAGTCTATGGATTTTTAAGCCTATCAAATTCAACTGTGCACAGCTTAGTGTTGTTTTAAAAAAAAGAATCTGGTAAATGTCAGTTTATATTGCTCAGAAGTATTTAAAACCCAACTATATACATATTTAAAATTTCTGGAAGTGACATCGATTTATCATGTCAAAAGCAGGAGAAAACAATGTCAAACCATGAAATATTCAAAATAATTTATATGCCTTTCTAAACAACAACATACTAGAAGGAATATCAGTTGACAATACATTAAAGATTCTCTGGAATGTTTCTTATTACAGTAAAAATTATACAAAAATAAAAAATTATTAACTACAAATCAGAGTCAAAAAATAAAACAACTAAAAACAGCCAGACACATAAAGATTCCACAATGCCAATCCCAGAAAACTATTAAGCACAACTACAACTTGGCTAAGCAATTCTCACGCAGGCCACTCTCTTACTGTGCAGTTTACACAGTGACTCTTTGTTAAATCTTATCGCTAAGATGGACAGCCTTGTGAATAAATACATAAACAAGCAATTCAATTTGTTAGCTTACCTTTTTTTAATATTTCTAAGAGCTGATGAAGACTGTATATTTAAGAGCAGAGCTGAAACTCGGGCAGCATTTTAGAACTTCATTCCACCATTCAGGATAAAGCCAGAATAAATTTTAATGCTTATCCTCTTTGGGCCATACTTAATGAAAAACGAAGAGGAACCTTAACTCAAGAGCCTACCAGCAACTCGCAGTGAGCTCTGTGCCTTTGTGCAGACTTTAAATTCATTTATCTAATCTAGACCGGAAGTCAGAGCAGGAACTAATAAAATTTGATCAACTCAAAAGGGCTGACATGATTGTTGTTAGATGTTGCCTCCTCTGGCTTTTTAAGTGCACAAAATGTACACTCCAAGCATTTACAAAAGTAGGCATGAAACAATATTAATCTGCTAATTTAAGTAGGGCAAGAATCTAGGATAAATTTTTCTTATAGAAAGGAGATACTATTTTAGGTATACATGTCTCTTCTTTATAATGACAAAAATCAGCTTGCCTAATTAAAAGTGCATTAAATTGTATATTGTTTTCTGATGAATTTCTACATCTTGATGAAAACTTAAGTATTTACCCACCATGTCTTTCCTCAAGCTTAATGTTTTTATTTTTTAAGAAAGCCTCCATTTTCAACATATAAATGAGTGCCCCCAAAACACATTTTTATAATATGCTTGCTAACTGTGAGATTTAAGTTTGTTAATATGGATTCTCACACAATAGGCACAAACAAATAAAAATCTCCGAAGTGAGCAGCAGAGTGAGATTAATACAAAAATATAACTCCGTACCTGCACTAAAAATCCGAATCTTATAAAATTAATTTTCTGGATGCTTATTCAACTTTATTTTTATCTGAGTATGTGAAATATATAGCAACTGTTTATAAGAAACGTAGCCTGAAAAATAATATAAATCAGAAATACCACGGTACTTTTCAGAACACTGTATCCACTCAACATACAACCCAACAGTTGGATAATACAGAGAATACATATAATATAGGGAAAACACAATGGGGGGGGTCATTGCTAACATTCATGTTCTCCCCATTTGTTGTTAAGGAGCTATCTCAAAGGAGCAAAAATAAAGGTTTCAGCCTGAACGGAAAGCTGGAAAATTGTTTACTGCACTCCAATTTAACCTCCACCGAGGAAGCTGTCACTGCCGACTCGCTTGTTAACTGTTTAATTACTAGGTAGAAGATTCTGTCAGGCTAATTCGAAGGAGTCTGGGAAATAATTGAACTTTACCCCCAACACTTTAAAATATACAAATATAAAAAACTGTGAAAATCACAGCCAAATTCATCTTTTTTATTTCTTGCCTTATGTCCCTATCTTAACGAGAGAGAAAGAAAGAAAAGAGAGAAAAAGAAAAAGCCACCCCAAACCCACAACCGTCCTTTGATTTTGATCAGCCCAACCTCCTTTCACCAAGGGAAATACATTTCTGGACGTATTTGATAACAAACACAAATCACTGTGCGCAGCCTCAGACTGGGGGCGGGGGAAGAGCCCTCGGAGAAAGCCCTCCTCCGTTAGAAACAATAAATAAGGGACCGGAGCGGTGCACGTTCCTTCACACACGCCCCAGACGCACCTCAGCGTGCCTCCCGTGGGACACACAGATGGGGCAAAGCCCGGAGCCACGTCTCCCCCTCTCTCCACAACCCCCTCAAGACTTGGAAACTAAGAGGGGAGATCTTTTCTTTCCTTCCCGCCCTCCTTTCCCCCTCAAACAGACCCAACAGCGGGAGCAGGCGAGCCAGCCCCACGCAGCGCGCCCCTAGCCGCCGCGGCGACAGGAGATGCCCGGCAGCGGGCCGGCCCCGGGAGGCGGACCCGAGCAGTTGCCGCCCGGGCTCGCTTCCCCCGGGGTCTCCGCCCCTCGCGCCCCCAAGCCCGTCGCCCGCGACGTCCGGCCGCCCGGCTCCCTGCCCTGACTCTCGGCCTTCCCACCCTCCCCCTGCCCAGAGGAGACAAAAGGAGGGTTCAGCCGGGTCACCGCGCGGCCGCCGACGGGGAGGCAGCGGAGACCCCAGCGCGGCCGCCCCTACACAAAGGGACTCCCCGACCTGGGTCGCCGCGTCGGCGCGCTAGCTCCCGCCCCGCGCGCGGGCTCTCACCCACCTGCAGGTGTCTGTGCGTCTGTCCATAGGAACGCGGGCGGCTGGAGGGCCTGCGGGAGCCGGGCAGCCCGGGCGGGACGACGCGGGACGGAGGGGAGAGAGGGAGAGCGACAGGAGGGCCGGGGAGCGAAGGCAACACGGAGTAGGGAAGGCGCCGGGCGGGCGGCGGACGAAAGCGCGGGGCGGGGTGCGGGGCGCCAGCCTGGCTCCGCCGACCAGCGCGCGCCGCTCCGTGCGCCCCGGGCTCCGCGCGCCGGGCTCGGAGCGCGGCGCGGGCGGGGGGCGGGGCCCGGGCGGGGCGGGGCTGACGAGCGGGGCGGGGGCTCGGACCCCGGGCTCCAGCCGGCACCGGAAACGCGCCGTGGTCCGCGAGACCCACAGGAAGTATGTAATGACACCTACGACGCGCACCCAGCTCGCAGCTATCGCTGCCCCGAGGAGTTGTGCCCGACCCTCCCAAGACATACACGCGCCCACAAGCTGGGTGTCTGCACCCCGACAGGTGTGCAGTACACGATCCCCGCTACGTTCTGAGGTGGGCTTCACTGAACCTTGCCTCACGCCCGGGGCCTCGGTCCCCGCTGCTCTTTGGAGCTCCTTACAGCTCCATCTGAATACCAGGAGCGCACCTCTTTACAAGACCATGCTCCGTGTGTGGCAGGTGGGTGGCACCTGTTTTAACGCACTGACTAATGAACTTTACAGCCTGGGATGTGTAAAAAGACCTCTGAACCTCTGACCGAGAGAGGTACAATCCAGTCACCGCTACCCCGTGGAATTTCCTAATCCAGCTGCAACACACACGCTTCTTAAAGGAGTGGGACCGCTGTAAAACACCTATAACGCAGAGACCGGGGAATCCTACACCACCACCTATACAGCTCGGTAGAACAGAAGTATGGCTGGACATGCTACGTGCTACCAGGCACTCTTCACCCTAGCAAAACACTTTTAGAGCATTTACTGTATTTCTGGGGTTTACACTAAGTGTTTAGCAGATATTTCTTTAATCTTAAGAACTCTGAAGATGGTGTTAGTATTGCCATTTTATAGATGGGGAAACTGAAGCACAGAGAAATTAAGAAATCGGCCCAAGATCCCATTGTAGCTGGAGGAACCCAGAGTCATCCTAGGCAGCCTGGCTGCGGTCTATGCTCTTAACTTTCTTTCTATTTACTGCACTGAGCATCTCCAAAATAATAATGGTAACAGCATTTAGAGCATATCTGATTAGCCATATGTGGGGCTTACATCTTGGCCTCATCCCAAGTGCAATAGGGAAACCTCCGTCACTTCTACTATTTACATAGGTTGGGGAGAAAAGACTATGACTGAGGCAGAGAAAGATGAATTTCTGAACAAAGGAGAAAGGATTCTTAACGCTTGGCTCTAACAGCATTCCTCCTTGTCTAGGCTGGATAAAAAAAAAAAAAATCTGTGTCACTGTTGTTTGGTTTGGCTAAATGTAGGCATTTATGTGTTAGTCCTTTTTAGTAGTTCTGAAAGAAATTTTATCAATAGATACATTATTTTTCCATAACCTTGTGTATTTTATTGAAGCTGTTTCAAATGCATTTAATGTCCTAATGGATTTGTTTATCTTTTTTCCAAAGTGGTCTTTTTCTCTTGCCCAAGTAAGTTACTTTTCATTTGCCTTATAATGTGAGGACCTCAATGCTATAAACTATAGATTATGGCACTTTGGTATTCCATACATACTCTTAATGTTATATATTGTATATGACTTACCAAAAAAAGAATACCAGTGTTGCTACATATTTCAAATATGTACTACTGTGGAGAAATTGGAACCAAAAGAATTTAAATCAGGAACTTGGAGACATTTACATACCCATATTCACTGTTGCAATATTCACTATAGCCAAGAGGTGGAAGCAACCCAAATGTCCACAGATGGATGAATGGATAAACAAAATATCACATTGTATATACACAATAGAATATTATTCAGCCGCCTTTTTTTTTTTTTTTTTTTACAGTCAGAGAGAGGGATAGATAGGGACAGACAGGAACAGAGAGAGATGAGAAGCATCAATCATCAGTTTTTCATTGTGACACCTTAGTTGTTCATTGATTGCTTTCTCATATGTACCTTGACAGTGGGCCCTCAGCAGACCAAGTAATCCCTTGCTGGAGCCAGCGACCTTGGGTCCAAGCTGGTGAGCTTTTGCTCAAACCAGATGAGACCGCGCTCAAGCTGGCAACCTCGGGGTCTCGAACCTGGGTCTTCCGCATCCCAGTCCAATGCTCTATCCACTGCGCCGCCGCCTGGTTAGGCATTATTTGGCCTTAAGAAAAGAAATGAATCAATGAAACTTAAAAGATTTTTCACTAAGATTATGATCAAGGATGTCCTCTCTCACTACTGCTTTTCAACTTTATACTTAAAGTCCTAGCTAATGCAATTAACATAAGAAAAGGAAACAAAGTTATAA
Source organism: Rhynchonycteris naso (assembly GCA_037038555.1). Classification (NCBI taxonomy): domain Eukaryota; kingdom Metazoa; phylum Chordata; class Mammalia; order Chiroptera; family Emballonuridae; genus Rhynchonycteris; species Rhynchonycteris naso. The sequence continues at coordinate 21,101,948 of CM072996.1, forward strand.
AACTTGGGAAGAAAAATATAAAATTGTGTTCAAAGATGACATAATTGTAAAAAATCTGAAACAACTGACAAAAATTCTCCTGGAACTACTAAATGATTATAGCAAGGTTGTAGGGTAACAAGATTAATATACAAAAGTCAATCACTTTCCTATATACCAAGAGTGAGCAAGTGAAATTTAAAACACATTACCACCCAACAAATAAAGTACTTAAATACAAATTTAATAAAATGTGTACAAGATCTATACAAGGAAACCTACAAAACTCTGATGAAAGATATCAAAAACAATAAAAGAAAAGATATCTCATGTTAATGGATATGAAGACTCACTATTGTCAAGACATTCGTTTGTCTCAAACTGTTATACAGATGCAGTGCAGTATCAACCAAAATCCCAGCAAGTTATTTTGTGTATATCAACAAAATAATTCCAAAGATTATATGAAGAGACAAAAGACCCAGAATAGCTAGTTTAATATTGATGGAGAAGAACAAAGCTGGAGGACTGACACTGCCTGACTTCAAGACTTACTATAAAGCTATGGTAACCAAAGCAGTGTGGTATTGATGAAAGAATAAACAGTAGGTCAGTGGAACAGAAGAGAGAGCCCAGAAATAGATCAACATAAATATAGTCAATTGATCTTTGAAAAAGCCAAGATAGCCTTTACAATTAATGGTACTGGAACAACTAGATAGTCATATACAACAAAATGAATCGAAGCAAAGACTTTACTCCTTTCACAAAAATTAATCTACTCAAAATGGATCACAGATCAAAATGTATTAAACCACAAAACTCTGAGAAAATAACAGGATAAAATCTAGATGACCTTGGATATGGCAATGACATTTTAGATACAAGGCACAATTCATGAAGAAATAGTTGATAAGCTGGACTTCATTACAATGAAAATTTTCTGCTCTGCCAAAGACAATGTCAAAAGCAAGAAAAGTCATGGACCAGGAAAAAATATTTGCAAAAGATCTCCATCTGACAAAGCCTGTTTTCCAAAATATGTAAAGAACTCTTAAATCACAACAAAAATAAAACAATCAACCTGATTAAAATGTGGGCCAAACACCTAAACAGATACTTCACGAAAGAATATAGAGGCAAATAGGCTTCTGAAAAGATGTTCAACATCATATGTCATTAGGGAATTGCAAATTAAAACAATGAGATACCTCTATACACCTGTTAGTATGGCCAAAATCTACAACACTGACAATACCAAATGCTGACAAGGACGTGGAGCAACAGGAACATTCCTTCTTTGGTGGTGGGAATACAAAATGGTATATGTATGTAATTCACATGTTAAAAAATTCTATTTGTTTTCCCCTTATTCATCTACCTTTTGTTAGTCTAATTTACAAAGCCCCAGCTGAGAACTCTAGAGAGAAAAAAATGTTTTCTTCTACTTAGGGGATTATGAGGCACTATATAAGAGGAGTTGTTGAAATACAGTATTAACAAGAGACTATCTTAAAAATAAAGTCTAAATAACTTCACTCAATCACTTAAAAGTACAATGGTTCCTCTGTATCATTCTGTTGCAGAAGCAGGGCTCAACTGGCTACTAGACAACACACAAAATAGCCATTCATGTTTCTGGGAGGATCAATAACTTGACTGCAGTTAATGGGCAAATCCAAACGAAGAGGGTGTACCTGTGAATTCATTAAGTCAGTTGGGGAATGTGGCAAGAGAGAAGGATTCAGAAATGTAGGTGTGACCACCTTTACCTCTGACAGAATAGTGCAGATTGCTCAGTACTTCCTAGTAATGAGCACAAACGGGCTTCAGATAACCTCATCCAACTCCCTCAATTACTAGAGAAATCCAGGGCTCTGTGCAAAGTTTTTTACTCAATATCCTAAAGACTTTTCATTAGAAGTTCATGTGTTTTTAGTAACCAGAACCCAGAATTCCTATCTCACATTTTCCAATTTTTTCTTTTTGAGGGGGCACCCAGATTTGTCACATTTTCCAATTTTTAAAAATAATGTATTTTCTACTTTTTTATTTCCCAAAGCTTTGAGACCATTTGGAGAATGCAGAGAAAGGTGAGAATTTTTAGGAAACTTCAGCAGAAAAGGAGTCGATTGGCAATATCTCACGTTGACCAGGATCCTTATGTAAGTAGAAATGACTGGGAGATGCCAAGGCTGTTGTTAAGTAAAACCACCTGGGCTTCATGGCGGGGGAGGTGGGGCCTTCGAGTTCTGTTCAAGGCCAAATGTACTGGAAAGTATTTGTTGGATAGGGCTTGTTACTTTTGGCCTTGGGTTAGTCCTTTTCCTTCTCTGCTCTTCTATTTCCTCATTTATAAAATACACATTAAATCCCCTAACATTATGATTCTATATAAAATGTCAGAATTAGCTGAGATGCTTAACAGCACAATAATATGAGAGCAGAATATGAGAAAGTAAAAGTATTACACTCAGCAAGTATTTTTAACTGATTAACATGAAAGATAAGGACTTTAAAAAAAAACAAAAAACCCAACCAACCATTTTATTAGTTTGCTAGGGCTGTCAGAACAAAATACAAGAGACTGGGTGAGTAAACCAGTAAAAATCTCTATAGTTCTGGAGAAGTCTTAAGATCAAGGTGTCCATCGATTTGGTTTCCTCTGAGGCCTCCTTGACTTGCAGATGACCACCTTTTCTCACTGTGTCCTCTGTGCCCAAATTTCCTCTTCTTATAAGGACATCAGTCAGATTGGTTTGGGGCCCACCCTAAAAAGTCATTTTAATTTAATTACCCCCTTTAAAGGCTTTATCTCCAAATATATAGTCACACTTTGTACTAGGCGTTAGGACTTCAATATAAAAACTTGGGTGGGGGGCCAGGTTCGAAACCCCAAGGTCGCCAGTTTGAGCATGAGATCACTCAGCTTCAGTGTGGGCTCACTGGCTTGAGTGTGGGATCATAGACAGGACCCCATGGTTAATGGCTTGAGCCCAAAGGTCGCTGGCCTAAAGCCTAAGGTTACTGGCATGAGCAAGGGTCACTGGCTCGGCTGCAGGCCCCCCTCCCTGGTTAAGGCACATAGGAGAAAGCAATCAATGAAATACGAAGGTGCTGCAACAAAGAATTGATGCTTCTCATCTCTCTCCTGTTCTGTCTGTCCTTATCTGTCCCTCTCCCTCTAAAAAAACAAAAACAAAACAACTTGGGGGTACAGACAAGTAAGCCTGTAACAACTATCGACCCTAATGTTCTAATTTCAAAACACTGTACCAAGTGCATAATTTTGGGGAGAATTTATTTTATTTTAGCACATTTTTACATAATTTAAAATAGGATATGTATTAGTTGAATCATATTAATATTTTCATGTAGATGACAAACTGGGAAAGCTAGTTAACAAAATGAAAAATTCTGTTTTTGTTTCATTAGTCTTCAAAATAGTATTTATTCAGTAGTGTATTATGTGATGTGAAAATGTATTGTAGACTATCTTTTTTAAAGTATATAAAAATCTAAAATATCATTAAGATTTTTATTGGTATTAAAAGTTTTAGAACTGACCAGCCATAGCCATATTTTACATAGGAAAAAACTTGGAGAAGAATTAATGTTACTTTACTGCTTGGCCCTGATTGATTCCTCATAATACTTTTCCTAGAAGAAGATGGTAAATGGTTTACAGTGCTCAGAAGATAAAACTCACAAAATGTAAAAAAACCAGAGTGTTTTAGAATTCTTTAGTGAAGATTATATTTGATTAGCTAGCTGTTTTAATTATAATCGCAAGTCTTATTGATACAGAAATTCTATTTTCCCACAACATGCATATCCAGTACAATAGGAAGAAAACAAACATTAGATTTTAACCATTGAGCCCTTTTACTTTTGGAACTTAGAAGTCAACATATTTTCTTTTCTTTTTCTTCACAGCCTGGCATGCATCTGACTCATTAGCTTCTCCAATTTGATTGCTAGTGCCATGTTTCCTTTAATCTTCAACTTTCCTGACATGAATGCCATTGTTGGCTTTAGTTTCCCTAAAATGAGAAATTGAGAGAGGGAAAAGCATCCATTAATAACCTTAGGGACATAACTACTTTAAGAACCTGCATTTTAAAAAGAATCTCCTTGAGTTCTATAAATCTCTGAAGCACAGAAATTTCTATTACAGCATTTTTTTATCAGTATCCTGGGAATCCAAACTCATAGACTTAGCTGTTAACAATATCTTATGAGAGATAACATAAAAAACAACGATCAGCAAAAGATTATAGCACAAAGCTGAAGATGCAACATTTATTACTCATTACAGTGATCTCAAGGATACAAGGCCTTCAAATGAACTGAGGTAAACAAATACCATCTTAATGTTTCAATTTATTGTAGTTCACTAAACTTTTAAAATTTCAAGTTTATAGATTTTTAAAAAAAAATCTAAATGCATATAATGTGTGTGTGTGTGTTTTTTTAAGAGAGAGACAAAGAGACAGGCACGGACAGACAGAAAAGGAGAGAAATGAAAAGCACCAACTTATTGCGGGACTTTAGTTGTTCATTGATTGCTTTCTCACATGTGCCTTGAAGGGATGAAGGTGGGGGTCCTTTCGAGCCAGTGACCGCTTGCTCAAGTCAGCAACCTTGAGCTCAAGCAAGCGACCAAGGGGTTATGTCTATGATCCCATGCTCAAGCCAGCGACCCTGCACTCAGGCTGGTGAACCCGCATTCAAGCTGGCAACCTCAGGGTTTTAAACCTGGGCTCTCAGCATCCCAGGTCAACACTCTATCATTGCGCCACCACCTGGCCAGGCAGCATATAATATTCTTAAGATATGATCATTAAAAGTATAGCTATGAACACGAACATGTATGTTAGCATTACTTTAACCACAGAACTGTCAGGACATAAAATATAAGCATTAAAACAGAATTATAGCTAATAACAACATATAATAAATAGAAGCTCCACCAAGGGAGGAAACTTTTTTTTATTTGCAACTCTCATTCCAGTGCTAGTATAGAGTCCGACACAAAGGAATTAACAAGAAAACTGAGTCTCAGAGAAGATTTTGACTTTCTGAAGGACAGGACACACAGGTTGTATATGATAGTGCTTCAATTCAAAGCCAGATGTTTCTGATTTTCATTTATAGTTTTCTGAGCTCTATTATGCCCACGTATATATAGGTCATATCTCTAGAGGGCACAATATATATGTGGTGCATGAGTAAACTTTCACTGGGTCATGCACCGGCTATTTATAGAAAAAAATGTGTGGATTAACATTGTGTATATATTGAGACACTAAACACCTTTTTTTTTTTTTTAATTAAAACAAAATTTTTTTTTTTTTAAATTATTCTGCATAGGAGCTGTATAGCATTGGTTACAGATAGAAAGGATCAAATCAAATGGTTTCATTTTAATGAATAAACTGAGCTGTGTACTAGAGTCCAGGGAAATGTGATGTTTAATACCTAAATTCACAAATAATAGATAAGGGATAATTTTTAATTTACATGAAAAATAATGGAAGATCTTTATTGTCTGAAAGAACAGAACAGCCCCTCCTCCAAAAACTTACAAACACTAATATTTGGGTGACCTTCAGCCAAAATACTGGCTCCCTGCTCTTTTGTCACTTTACAGTGAAACCTACCAGTCCACAAGCCCACCAGTGTACTCGTGCTTCCACAGCTTCCACAAGCTCCACAGAGCCTTGCCTGTAAAGAGGAGGACATGGAAACAAAAAAAATACCCCAAAACAAAAACGGAAAAAAGAGTTTGGAGGAAACAGAAACTGTAGCAAAGAAGAAAACTAAAACAAAGCAAATGAAAACAAATAAATTTTATAATTGATGTCATCACTGATAAGAGAAGATATAACACCAATGTATCAAGAACAGAAGGCTGGAGGAGAAAGGGGGAAGAGAAACACAGGAAAGAGGACAAGATGAAAAGGGGTAAAGGAGGGAGAGGAAGGGAAAGAAACAGTAGAGAAAGGGGAATGGAATTGGGAAGAGTGAGGAGAAAGAAGGGGAAGTAAGAGAAGAATAAAGAATGAGAAAACAAGAGTGAGCTCTTGGAAATGAAAAATTTGATAGACAATATTAAAATACAATAGAAAGGAGACACTTGCAGATCTCTGGTTACAGTAGTCAGTCTATTGCAACGGTCTCCCACTATTGCCAAAGCCTCTCTCTAGCCTTTACCCCAATAATCATTTCAAACAGTTTTTCCTTATTAGTAAGAAAAAGTAATAGAAGAGAAAGAATAAGGTGAATCAATCTCCTCAAAAAGTAAGATGATTAAATTAGAGATCTGGTATTTTCTACAAAATATGGAAACTGAGAAAACCTAGAGAAGTATCAAAGAAATAACAGATACATTTCTGGGGAGTAGGGTAGACAAATGTATGGTAATAGAAGATGGTCTGACTCTGGGTGATGGGCACACAATGCAATATACAGATCATGTAGTGTAGAGATCTACACTTGAAACCTATATGATCCTATTAACCAGTGTCACCTCAATAAACAGAGAGACCAAAATAAATAAATAAAGATACATCCCAAAGAGGCCCATCAAATACCCAGGAGAATGAAAGAAAAAAAGATCACACCATCTTATATCATTGTGAAATTTTAGAACAATATAGAGAAAGAGTTCATTTCTTTCCCTTCTTCTTTTCCAAGTGAGAGAAGGGGAAACAGAGAGACAGACTCCCCACATATGCCCCAACAGGGATCTACCCAGCAACCCCCCGTCTGGGACTGATGTTCTGTCCATCTGGGGCCACGCTCGCAACTGAGCTGTTTTAGTGCCTGAGGTGGAGGATCTACAGAGCCATTCTCAACACTCAGGACAGATGTGCTTGAACCAACTGTGCCATGGCTGCAGGAGAAGAAGAGAGAGAGAAGGAGGAGGGGGAGGGGTGGAGAAGGAGATGGTTGATTCTCCTGTGTGCCCTGGCCAGGAATCAAACCCAGGACATAAACACACTGGGCCAACGCTCTACTACTGACCCAACTGGCCAGGGCCAAGAGATCATTTTGATTCCAAAGCTTTCAGAAATTAGAGGGGTAGATGGTAAAGATTAAGAAGAAGAGCATTCATCCACTGTTGGTGGGAATGTAAAGTAGTACAACCATTATGGAAGAAAGTATGGTGGTTCCTCAAAAAACTAAAAATAGAAGTACCATATGACCCAGCAATCCCTCCACTGGGTATATACCCCCAACACTCAAAAACATTGGTACGTAAAGACACATGCAGCCCCATGTTCATAGCAGCATTGTTCACAGTGGCCAAGACATGGAAACAACCCAAAAACCCTTCAATAGATGACTGGATAAAGAAGATGTGGTACATATATACCACGGAATACTACTCAGCCATAAGAAATGATGATATTGGATCATTTACAACAAAATGGATGGATCTTGATAACATTATACAGAGTAAAATAAGTAAATCAGAAAAAACTAAGAACTGCATTATTCCATCCATAGGTAGGACATAAAAAAGAGACTAAGAGACATGGACACAAGTGTGGTAGCTACGGGGGGGGGGGGGGGAGGAGAGGGAGGGAGAGGAGGGAGGGGAGGGGCACAGGGAAAACCAGATAGAAGGTGACAGAGGACAATTTGACTTTGGGTGATGGGTATGCAACATAACTGAATGACAAGATAACCTGGAGATGTTTTCTTTGAACATATGTATCCTGATTTATTAATGTCACCCCATTAAAATTAATAAAATAAATTTTTTAAAAATGAAGAGCATTAAATTCTAAATGGTAATCTTAGAAGATGGTTCAATGTCTTCAAAATTCTGAGAGAAAGTTAATTTTACCCGGAAAGCTCTACCCAACAAAATAATCAGTATGTTGGTAAAATACAAGTATTTTTAGACACTCAGTAACTAAAGTTACCTCTTTTTTATCCTTTCTCATGGAGCAACTAGAGAATGTGGATGAGGACATGAACCCAAAGAGAAGACATGGGATAAAGAAACAGGAGAGTCAAGGCAGGAGAAAGTTAACAATTTCTAGAATCACAGCTGTGGAGCAGGGTATAATAATGAGCTACCTGTTCAGATTGTAACAAGGAAACAAAGGGCTCCAGGAAAAAAAAGGTAGACAGACAGGTAATTTGACACATTTGGCAGAGAAAACTGTATCAAGAAGTTGTGAGAAGAGTCTAGAAAGATTTGTTAGTTTCTTGTTTTTTAAATGAATTTTATTTATTTATTCATTTTAGAAAGGAGAGACAGAGAGAGAGAGAAAAGGGGGGAGGAGCGGGAAGCACTGAGTCCCATATATGCCTTGACCAGGCAAGCCCAGGGTTTCAAACCAGAGACCTCAGCATTCCAGGTCAATGCTTTATCCACTGCGCCACCACAGGTCAGGCCTGCTTCGTTTTTTTATACCTATTCGAATGGGGGAAAGTGGGGCAATTATTTACATCCAGGAAAACAAAAGTTCTCTCTGAGCAGAAACATAATAATATTGTATAATATTTGACTCAGCAGCAAACTATGCCAAAATCAAAAGTATTTAAACATTGAAGATTGATTTAAGAAAAACTAAAATAGCTATATTGGGAGGACAAGAAAGAGGGAGAGAAGCAGAATCTAGCTGCTATAAAAGAACTTAAATCTTACCTATCAGTCTTTTGATTAGTTACTCTACAGAAAATAGTAAAAGTACTATAAATATAACATTAAGAAATGTGAAAACATTGAAAAATGTGGAGGTAAATATGAAAAGAAATATCGAAAAGACCTGAGGACAGATTTTCTCTGGGAGTGGAAGGGGGAAAGGTCAAAAACATTTCACATACAGTGTGTCCGTAAAGTCATGGTGCACTTTTGACTGGTCACAGGAAAGCAACAAAAGACGACAGAAATGTGAAATCTGCACCAAATAAAAGGAAAATCCTCCCAGTTTCTGTAGGATGATGTGGCAGCATGTGCGCATGCACAGATGATGAAGTAACACCGTGTATACAGTGGAGCAGCCCACGGCCTTGCCAGTCGAGATGTGGACGGTACAGAGGAAAGTTCAGTGTGCTGTGGCTCACTAAATTCGAATCCATGACCAAAGTGCAACGTGAATATTGGCACATTTATAACAAAGCGCCACCACATAGGAATAACATTACTCGGTGGGATAAGCAGTTGAAGGAAACCAGCAGTTTGGTGGAGAAACCCCATTCTGGTAGGCCATCAGTCAGTAACAAGTCTGTAGAGGCTATACGGGATAGCTACCCAAGGAGCCCTAAAAAATCTGTGCGTGTGTGTGCTCGACAATTACACCTAAGCAAGACTACAGTTCATAAGGTGTTAAAGAAACGTCTCTGTTTTACGGGGTACAAATTGCGGCTGTTGCACGCTATCAAACCGGCGGATAGACCCACACGATGCACGTTTGCTACAGGTATGCTTCATGAGATCAACAGTGATGCAAGATTTTTGCAGAAGATTGTGTTTAGCGATGAGGCGACCTTCCATATCTGTGGACATGTTCATCGCCATAACGTCCAAATATGGGCTGCTGAACATCCTCATGCCTACGTTGAGTACGAACGTAACACCCCTAAAGTGAACGTGTGGTGTGGCCTGATGCATGATGAGGTGATAGGCCCATTTTTTTTCGCGGAGCAGTCTGTGAAGGCAAACACCTATCTTGACATGTTGGAATTGTATGCAGTGCCACAATTTCCAGAAGGTGTCATCTTTCAACAGGACGGCGCTCCTCCATACTACGCCACCATTGTTTGTGAGTTTCTAGATAGAACATTCCCCCGGTGGTGGATAGGCAGGGTTCTGTCAAGCCATGGCCACCACGATCCCCAGATCTGATGCCCTTAGACTTTTACTTTTGGGGTTATGTGAAGCAACATGTGTACATTGAACATATCAACAACATTAATCACTTAAAACAGAGAATCACAGGTATATAGCAGCTAGATTCTGCTTCTCTCCCCCTTTCTTGTCCTCCCAATATAGCTATTTTAGTTTTTGCTTAAATCAATCCTCAATGTTTAAATACTTTTGATTTTGGTTATTCACTCTGTTACATCAGACGGCCTTACCCGTGTGTACCAAGAACTTCACTATTGTTTGGATGTGTGTAGGGCAACAAATGGAGCCCACATCAAACTGCACTGAATAGGTATGAAACTGGGAGAGTTTCCTTTTATTTGGTGCAGATTTCACATTTCTATGGTCTTTTGTTGCTTTCCTGTGACTGGTCAAAAGTGCACCATGACTTTACAGACATACTGTACAAATATACACGCGCACACACTTTTAAAAATTGAGGTGACTACGTATACCTTCTTTATATCTACAATATATAAAGAGTTCTTAAGAATAAAAACACTTAATTAAAATAGGCAAAGGATCTAAATAGACATCTCTTCAAAACATACATATGATCAATAAGCACATGAAATACATATGACCAATAAGCACATGAACATCATTAGTCATTAGAAAAATGCAAATCAAAAGCACAATAAGATATCACTTCACACCCACTAGGATTGCTATAAAAAAAAGATCTAAAAAATAACAAGTGTTGGTAAGGGTAAGGATGCAGAGAAATAGAAACCCTCATAGATTGCTAGTAGGAATGTAAGTGGTGAAGAAAAGTTTAATAGTTCTTCAAAGAGTTTAACATAGAACTACCATATGAGCCAGCAATACAAGAGAAATGAAAACATATGTCCAACAGAAACTTGGACACAAATGTTTATTGCAGCATTATTCATGACAGCTAAACAACCCAAACATCTGTCAACAGGTGAACAAATAAACTATGGTATGTTCATATGATGAAATATATTTGAGTCATAAAAGTAAATGAAATATTGATACATATGACAACTTGGATTAACCTTAAAAACATTATGCTAAGTGAAAGGAGTCACACACCAAAAAAAATCACATCTTGTATGATTTCATTTATATAAATTATCCAGAACTGGCAAGTTCATAGAGAAAGAAAGCCTATTGGTGGTTGCCGGAAAATGGTGGAGGCTAGAATGGGGAGTGTTACTTAAATGGTGTGGGTGATGAACACTGGGATGATGAAAAGTTTTGAAACTAAAGATCAGTGGTGGTTGCCCAGCTAGTGGTGGTACAGAGGATAGAGCATGGACAGGGAATGCCAAGGTCGCTGGTTTGAAGCCCAAGGCCACCTGCTCAAGTCCAGGATTAGAGGCTGGAGCCTGGAGTAGGCAGCTCCATCCCGAGGTTGCCAGCTTGACCCCAAAGTTGCCAGTTCAATCTCAGGTCAAGGCAATATGAGAAGCAATCGATGCATGCACAACTGAAGTGGAGCAACAAGCTGCTGCTTCTCTCACCCTCTCTCTCCCTCCCTCGCTCCTTCCCTTCATCTCTCCCTTACTATCATGCTAAAAAAAAAAAAAAAAAAAAAAAAGGATTAGTAGTAGTTGATAGTATTATAACTGCACTAAATTAAATTAAATTAAGTTAAATGCCACCGAACTGTACACTTTTAGTTAATTGTATGTTATATGAAATTCATCTCCATGTCTTTATAAAGGGGAATGATGAACTGATATACGCTAAATCAAGAATGAAATGTGAGCCTGACCAGGCAGTGGCACAGTGGATAGAGCGTCGGACTGGATGCAGAGGACCCAGGTTCGAGACCCTGAGGTCGCCAGCTTGAGCACGGGCTCATCTGGTTTGAGCAAAGCTCACCAGCTGGGACCCAAGGTCGCTGGCTCCAACAAGGGATTACTCGGTCTGCTGAAGGCCCACGGTCAAGGCATATATAAAAAGCAATCAATGAACAACTAAGGTGTTGCGACGAAAAACTGATGATTGATGCTCCTCATCTCTCTTCGTTCCCGTCTGTCTGTCCCTATCTATCCCTCTCCCTGACTTCTCTCTGTCTCTGTAAAATAAAATAAAAAAGAATGAAATGTGAAAACATGCTAGAGAAGAAACGAGCTGAAAGAAGCCAGTCAGGAGGCAGGTCCATGGGGGATATGGGGCTAATGGCTAATAGGCATGCGGTTTCTTTCTTAGGTGATGAAAATGTTCTAAAAGCAACTGTGATGCTAAAATATCTATGAATATGCTAAAAACTATTGAATTTTATACTCTGAATGGGTGAACTGTATGGTATGTGAATTATATCTTAAAGCTGTTTAAAAAATAAAAGCTATTATCATATAATAATAAATTGAATTAGTAATTAAAAGTTTTCCCACAAAAATTCCAGGCCTAAATCTCTTTACTAATTAATTCAAAGGATACAATCACACAGAAATTTATTGCATTTATGTGTATTAGCAACAAACAATTCAAAAATAAAATTAAGATTATAATTTCGTTCACAATAGCATAAGTAAGAATGAAATGGGGGAAAAGAATGAACCATAAAAGCAAGATGACAGATTAGAATTTATCAAGTGAAAAAATTTTGTAATTCAAAGGATACTATTATCAAAATGAAAAGGTAAGCAAGAGACTGAGATAATATTTGCAAATCACATGCATCTAGAATGTATAAAGAACTCTTACAACTGAATAAAAGACAAGTCAATTGAAAGGCAAGCAACAGATCTGAACAGACAGCCCATCAAATATAAACAGCTCCTAAGTACAAAGAAAGATGCTCAAAACATCATTAATCATTAAAAAAATAAAAATTAAAACTATAATGAGATGCCAGGATACACCCACTAAAATGACTATCACAATAGACATTGTCATTTGTGACAACACAAATAAACCTGGAGGACTTTACGCTACATGAAATAAGCAGATGAAGAAAGACAAATACTATATGATCTCTTTTATCTGGAAAAATGCTGCTCATAGAAGCAAAGTAGAATGGTGGTGGCCAGAGGGGTGAGGTTGTTGAGAAATGAGGAAATATTGGTCAAAGGGTACAAACTCTCTGTTAGAAGATAAGTATAGTATGTTGATTATAGGTAATGATATTGTGTATGTGAAATTTGTTGAGAGCAGGTCGTAAGTATTTTCATCACAATACTAATAACTACATGAGGCGATAAAGGTGGTTAGATTGTACTAACTTCTCCATGTATATGAATATCAAATCATTCATGTTAAATACCTTAAATATGTTTTTTTGTCATTTTCTTTTTCCTTTTTTTTTTTTTTTTGACAGAGAGAGAGTCAGAGAGAGGGACAGCTAGGGACAGAGACAGACAGGAAGGGAGAGAGATAAGAAGCATCAACTCTTCGTTGCAGCACTTAGTTGTTCAATGATCGCTCTCTCATATGTGCCTTGACTGGGGAGCTACAGCAGAGCAAGTGACCCTTTGCTCAAGCCAGCGGTCTTGTGCTCAAGCCAGCGATATTGGGCTTCAAGCCAGTGACCTTTGGGCTCAAGCCAGTGACCATGGGGTCATGTCTATAATCCCACGCTCAAGCCAGCAACCTATGCTCAAGCTGGTGAGCCCACACTCAAGCTGGCAACCTTGGGGTTTTGAACTTGGGTCATCTGCATCCAAGTATGATACTTTATCCACTGCACCACCACCTAGTCAGGCTATTTTTTATTTTTTCTAAGATTATTTTATTTTATTTTTTACAGAGACAGAGAGAGAGTCAGAGAGAGAGACAGACAGGAAGGGAGAGAGATGAGAAGCATCAATTCTTCCGTGCAGCACCTTAGTTGTTCAATGACTGTTTTCTCATATGTGCCTTGACCAGGGGGCTCCAGCAGAGCAAGCGACCCCTTGCTCATGCCAGCAACCTTGGGCTCAAGCCAGTGACATTGGACTTCAGTTGGGCTTCAAGCCAGTGACTTTTGGGCTCATGTCTATGGTGCCATGCACAAGGTGGGTGAGCCTGCACTCAAGCTCAAGCCAGCGACCTCAAGATTTCAAACCTGGGTCCTCTGCATCCCAGTCTGACGCTCTATCCACTGCACTACCTGGTCAGGCAGTTTCTTGTCATTTAATTTGTCAATAAAGCCACAAAAAAAGATACGAATAAGTGTTGGTGAGGATTTGAAGAAATTGGAAACTTCATACATCCCTGATGAAAATATAAAATTGCTGCAGCCACTTTAGCAAAGTTTGGCAATTTCTTAAAAAGTTATATATCAACTTATCATACGACCCAGCAATTCCACTCTTAGGAATCTACCTAAGAAAAATGAAACTAGCCTGACCTGTGGTGGCGCAGTGGATAAAGCGTCGACCTGGGAACACTGAGGTCTCCAGTTCAAAACCCTGCACTGGTCTGGTCAAGGCACATATGGGAGTTGATGCTTCCAGCTCCTCCCCCCTTTCTCTCTCTCTCTCTCTCTTTCTCTCTCACTCTGTGTCTCCTGTCTAAAATAAATAAATAAAAATAAATTAAAAATCTTTAAAAAAAAAAAGAAAAATGAAACTATACATGCACACAAATATATCTATGAGCATATACATAGCAGCATTATTCATAATAGCCAAAAATTTGAAATAATTCAAATGTCTACCAGCTGCTGAGAAGATAAATAATATGTGGCATATCCATGTACATGTTTAGTGGGTGGATTCTATGGTATTTAAATTATACCTCAAGAATACTATTTTAAAACTAACTTTAAAAAACAACTAGTAAGCACAGTATCCTAAATAGAATCCCTCCTCCCAATACATTAATCAAGTAATCTTGTACAATGTATTTTCTATCATAATACTTGACCATACAGTGGCCCCTACTGGCAAAAGAAGAGATTTTGATTAGTTGATCACTAGCTGCTTCAAGTTTTTATATTTATAATGTATCCACTATGTAAATTAGGTTATAGAAATGGCTATCATTTCTTAAAAGAGGATGCTTAGGATTATAAAGTTGAAATTGTGTCCACTGAAAAGAAAGTAGATAAAATAACAACAAAAGGAAATAAGCAGAAGCAAACTCACTCCCAACCTATTGCTATAAAATAAATCATAAAAATACTTCTTTTAAAATGACTCATTTAGCTGACTAATCTCCCCTTGTCCCATCCAGGAAACAAAGCACACTCATAGAAAGAGAAAAGTGGAAATGCCATTATTAAATGTTTATGCTACATAAATGAATTGTGAGTTAAATGAGTAATTTGATTCTTTCACCTTTAGAGGACAGAACAGCATAATGATTAAAAGAGCACAAGCTGGGTTTGGTTCATACCCCAGCTCCAGCATTTACTCAAATCACTATGTGAGCCTGGGTTAATCATTTAAGTCAACAAAACCTCAGTCTCCATTTTTATAAAGTGGAAAAAATATTTTATCTCAAAATACTCTTTTGAGTATTGCTTAATTCACAGTAATCATTTAATAAATATTCATCATAATTATTGTTATTTCTGTGTAGGAGCTGACAAATTTTTATTTTTAATGGTCATTAAGTTAAAAATTACATATTCATAAGATTCAAATTTGCCAAAACATTTATTGAGCATCTGTTATATCCGAAACACTGTTTAAGCTTTATTAAGAAAGAGTTGTTAAGCCTGACCAGGCAGTGGCGCGGTGGATAGAGCGTCGGACTGGGATGCGGAAGACCCAGGTTCGAGACCCTGAGCTCGCCAGCTTGAGCGCGGGCTCATCTGGCTTGAGCAAAAGCTCGTCAGCTTGGACCCAAGGTCCCTGGCTCCAACAAGGGGGTGGCTCAGTCTGCTGAGGGCCTGTGGTCAAGGCACATGTGAGAAAGCAATCAATGAGCAACTATGGTGTCGCAACAGCAACAAAAACTAATGATTGATGCTTCTCACCTCTCTCCGTTCCTGTCAGTCTGTCCCTATCTATCCCTCTCTCTGACTCTCTCTCTGGCCCTGTATAAAAGAAAAAAAGAAAGAAAGAAAGAGTTGTTAAGCCTGACCGGGCAGTGGCACATGGATATAGAGTCGGACTGGGACGCAGAGAACCCAGGTTCAAAACCCTGAGGTCGCCAGCTTGAGCGTGGGTTCATCAGGTTTGAGAAAGGCTCACCAGCTTGAGCCCAAGGTCACTGGCTTGAGCAAGGGATCACTTGGTCTGCTGTAGCTCCCCAGTCAAGGCACATTTGAGAATGCAATCAATGAACAACTAAGGTGCCACAACGAAGGACTGATGCGTCTCATCTCTTTCCCTTCTGGTCTGTCTGTCCCTATGTGTCCCTCTCTCTGTCTCTGTCACCAAACAAACAAACAAAAAAAAACAGTTGTTGAAATACTAAATAAACACTAGAGAAACTACTGAAAATAATTGAAGAAATAACACTTCATTAACATTCAAAGATGTAATAATGCACTAAGTGAAAAAGATTACCAAACAGTAGTGATACTATAATACTGTGTTTATAAACATGTATATATTTATATACATTCACAAAAAAATATATATATGACTGTAAACCAAAATCAACTGATGGTCATCTCTCAGTAGTATGATAAAGAATAATTTTAGCCTGACCAGGCGGTGGCGCAGTGGAAAGAACGTCAGACTGGGATGCGGAGGACCCAGGTTTGAGACCCCGAGGTCACTAGCTTGAGCGAGGGCTCATCTGGTTTGAGCAAAGCTCACCAGCTTGAGCCCAAGGTTGCTGGCTCCAGCAAGGGGTCACATGGTCTGCTGTAGCCTCCTGGTCAAGGCACATATGGGAAAGCAATCAATGAACAACTAAGGAACCACAACGAAGAATTGATGTTTCTCATCTTTCTCCCATCCTGTCTGTCTGTCCCTCTCTCTGTCTCTGCCACAAAAAAAAAAAAAGAAAGAAAAAAGAATAATTTTATTTATTTTATTTTTTATTGTGTATTCTCTATTTTTTGCACCATGACTATTTAATACTTCTATTAAAAATAGCAATAATAAAAGAAAAGCTGAAGAGACCTCAACCGTTAGTAACATCATACACAGATTAGCCCAGATAGTACACAGGCCACTAGCATCCTGTATTAGAATTGGAAAGCAAGACCTACAAGGCACAGAACACACTGTGATCTTCAATTTAGGAAGACTGAAACAGAACAAAAAATGAGTAACATTTATAATTCATTAAAGGAATCTTTAGATTAGACTGTTATAATGTTAATGCTGCTTCTAATATATATGTAAATTAACTTACCATTAGAAATGTTCTAAGAGTAGAAAAAATTTTAAATTACCCTAAAACTTTTTCTGGCACAGTTAAAAGTACATGGGCAGAAAAGAAAATTATGCAAAAGGTTCTGTTGGTTAGGAATGTTGGGGGGGGGTGTCACTGGGGCGGTGGAGGGGGCACTATTTTCCATTATAATAGCTGGCAAGAGTGAGGCATGACTTTACTCTCTGCAAATGAGCAGCAGCTGAGTCCAGAGCCTCTGGTAACTCAGGCATTACTGGAAACGGTATCTTTGTCCAACTAGTAGAAATGAAGCCCACCTAGGAGTCCTTTGGAACTATCTCTGTTCCCAACATCATCTTATTATCAGTCATACATAAAGGAAATTTCATCTACTCCCCATTTGTTGGTTAAAGTAGAAGGGGCAGTAGAACAGTTATTTTCCAAGAAGTGCTCTTTTTCTTTTTCAATTACAGTTAACATTCAATATTATTTTATATTAGTTTCAGCTATACAGCACAGTGGTTAGACATGTATATAGTTTATGAAGTGACCCTCCCACAAGGTCTTGTACCCACCTGGCCCCATACCTAGTTATTACAATATTTTTATCTTCCCTATGCTATACTTTACATCTCTGTGACTATTTTGTAACTACCAATTTGTACTTCTTAACCCACTCACCTTTTTCATGCATCCCCTCATACCCCTCCCATCTGACAACCATCAGTTTCTCTCTGTATCTATGTGTCTTTTTGTTTTGCTCTTTAAATTCCACATAAAAGTGAAACAACCATGACCAGGAGGTGGCGCAGTGGATAGAGCATCGGACTGGGATGCGGAGGACCTCGGTTCGAGACCCTGAGTTCGCCAGCTTGAGTGCGGGCCCATCTGGCTTGAGCAAAAAGCTCTCCAGCTTGGACCCAAGGTCGCTGGCTCCAGCAAGGGGTTGCTTAGTCTGCTGAAGACCCACAGTCAAGGCACATGTGAGAAAGCAATCAATGAACAACTAAGGTGTCACAATGGCAACGAAAAACTAATGATTGATGCTTCTCACCTCTCTCCATTCCTGTCTATCTGTCCCTATCTGTCCCTTCTCTGACTCTCTCTCTGTCCCTGTTAAAAAAAAAAAATCCACATAAAAGTGAAATCATATAATATTTGTCTTTCCCTACCTGACTTATTTTACTTTGCATAACACCCTGTAGGTCCATCCACGTTGCTGCAAATAGTACCATTTCATTCTTCTTTATGGTCAAGTAATATTCGATCATCTATGTGTACCACATCTTCTTTATCCACTCATTCATCGATGGGCACTTAGGTTGCTTTCATATCCTGGCTATTGTAAATAATACTGCAGTGAACATAAAGGGTGCATACAGCTTTTCATTTAAAGTTTTGAATTTCTTCAGATAAATACCCAGAAATTGAATTGCTGGGTCATAAGGTAATTCTACTTTTAATTTTTGAGGAACCTCCATACTGTTTTCCACAGTGGCTGCACCAGTCTGCAATCCCACAAACAATGCACAAGGGTTTCCTTGTCTCCATACTCTCACCAACACTTGTTGTTTATTGATTTATTAATAAATTAAAGAAATTGAAAACTCACCCGAAAACATTTTTACAAAATCATCAGTAGACATACTCATCACCACATCTGCCTGATCAGATGGCTCTCCATATCCGACATTCCCACCCTTGTTTTTAAGATCAAGAAACCATGTTCCACCATCTTCACCTACACAAAAGATACAGAAATAAATGTCAAAGAAGCCCAATTCTTCTTAAACTTAATAACTGCTACAATTAGAATAATCTTACATACTGCTCTTTCCCAGGCTAAAATCCCCAGGTCTATCAATTTCAGCAAATATTCATTAAGTACAGTGTGTCTGTACAGTCATGGTGCACTTTTGACCATGTGACCAATCAAAAAGCACCATGACTTTACGGGCACACTGTATTTATTGTAAGCCAGGAACTAGACTAGGCTCTGAAGACTCTGCAATCATGTGATTCTTACAAAAGAGAAATTAGAGGGTGATGTGGAGTCAGGAAATCTTAACCGAAGCTGAGATTTAAAAGTAAGAATTAGCTAGGTAAGGAACTGCAGTACGTATAGTAGAACCAGAAGGTAGAAAGGGAGTGGACCGTGGCATCAGCTGAGCTCATAAAGCAGTCAGATGAGAGCAGTGAGCCATGTAAAGTACTCAGTGGCTTCATGCTAAGGTATATGATGTGGAAAAGGGAATGATACTGAATTGTAATCACTGAATTGTATTTTAATCTTTTTATTTTTATTTTTTATTAATTTTAGAGAGAAGAGGGGAGAAGGGAGGAGCAGGAAGCATCAACTCCCATATGTGCCTCGATCAGGCAAGCCCAGGATTTAGAACCAGCGATGTCAGTGTCTCAGGTCAACACTTTATCCACTTCTCCACCACAGGCTAGGCTGAATTGTATTTTAAAGAGATCACCCTAACAGCAGTGTAGAGAATATATTTAAGAGGGATAAAAAGGATGCAGAAGACTAGTTAGGACAGGGGTAGTCAACCTTTTTATACCTACCGCCCACTTTTGTATCTCTGTTAGTAGTAAAATTTTCTAACCACCCACCCGTTCCACAGTAATGGTGATTTATAAAGAAGGAAAGTAACTTTACTTTATAAAATTTATAAAGCAGAGTTACAGCAAGTTAAAACATATAATAATAATTACTTACCAAGTACTTTATGTCGGATTTTCGCTAAGTCTGGCAGAATAAATCTTTATAAAACAACTTACTATAATTAAATCTATCTTTTTATTTATACTTTGGTTGCTCCGCTACTGCCCACCATGAAAGCTGGAACGCCCACTAGTGGGCAGTAGGGACCAGGTTGACTACCACTGAGTTAGGATGGTGTTGGGTAATTTAGTAGTTTGAGGACATATACCTAGATCAGGAGCACGGATGGCAATGGAAATACAGAAAAGTAGGATATAGGAGAAATAATTTCAAAGCAGGACCTCAAAACTAGATAACTGATTGAAAGTGAAGAGGAAAAACTGGGGAGGGTGCGTAAGAAAGATTTACTGGTTTTGGCCTTGGGGTACAGTAGCTACTGGTGTGTATTTTTACTGAGAGAGGACACTAAAGAACAGCAGACTTAACAGATAGTGACAAAGGTGGCTACTGGGAATGCTGAGTTGCTCTGGACACTTTCACATTGAGGCCTCTTTGTGACAGACAAGTGAATACGTCAAATGAAGTCTGACTAGCTAGAAACATAGGCATCTAAGGAATCAGTTCAGATGGTCACTGAAGCCATTTGAAGGGTGGGAGTTTCCTAGCACACATCTGTAGAAAGCTAAGACAGCGATGTGAAGAACATCCTTGGAGGACCAAGCAGAAGCATCTAGCACAGGAGACTGAGAAGGCATGATTACCGATGGAGAAGGAAAGGAAGAATTTATAAAAGAGGGGTCAACAGCATCACATGCTGCCACGTTGTGACAAAGTAAGAATGACAAGTGCCCACTGGTGACACAGAAGCCACCAAGGACCTTGGTGAAAACAAATCAATAGAATGAGAAAAAATGACACCAAAGCAGAGCGAATAGTAGATGAAAATAAGTTTTGCTTATTGTGTTTGTTTAAATACAGAATTGACTGAGGACATTAAAATGCCTTTGGGAAGGAGGCTATGGAATGAACAGGTGGCAAAGAGGGCATAATTAATAGCCCAAAGTCCCTGGGGAGGCCAGAGAACACGGAATCTAGAACTCTGCTACTCAAAGTGTGGCCCATGGACTGCAGTACTGTCATCACCCATCAGCAATACAGAATTCAAACCCCACCTCGTATCTGCCCACTGAGTCAAATTCTGCATTTTAGCATGAACCCAGGTAATCAGTATGAACATTAAGGCTTGAGATGCACTGATGTAGAGTTGAGCTCCATTCTATTGGGAAGGAAGAAGAGATGATGACGCCTGTAATGGCTAATTTAGTATCAGATAAAAGAAAGCTGAAGCAATTTATCTGTAAGCCTACATTACCTCTATGAAAGAGGAGACAGGCGTATCTGCTGAAAGTGGCAGGAAGTGGTAAAGGGAGAGATGGAAGATTGAGGAACACTTGAGATGGTTTTAAATAGTCACTGGAAAACAGTCAGTAAGCTGATCACAGAAACACAGAGTTCTGAGGCGCTGCTTAGACTCCAGTAGAGGGACAATGATGAATTTCTACTGGGTCAGATCCTGGTGGTGTGATTTTCCTTTCCCCCATTTCTCCAGCTGGATTTAGCAGTGTGGATGCAACTGTGGGGCAGCCAGATAGTTTGATTCAGCCAGTACCAGGGTTTTGGCAGGTGTTAACATAAGCACAAAAGGTCCAGAAGTTTAGGACCTAAGCAAGAGAATGCTTGGCCAATGGGCCCAGTGGGATGTAAGGACAGAAAAGGAAGTAAAAACAGGAAGGTGCATGCAGACGGGTTAAGATAAAACAGACATGACAAAAGATAAAAGAACTGATGTTATAGTCTGTGTGCAAAGAGAATAAGGCAACTAGTTCTTAAAACTGTCATTAACATGTAGTAATACTACATTGAGAAGAAAAATATTGAGAGGTTTTAAGAAACTGAGTACATTCAAACTGACTTGAATAATCTCAAAAGATACAAATGGCAAGGTGCCCATAGTGGCTGATAAATTACTGTTACACCTCTCATGATCCATATGCCCTTCTAAGTAGGATTTACTCTCAATTATACATGCCAAGGAGTTACTTAATACTAGAAGTATCTGTAATGAAATTTTATTTTATATGTGTCTATATGCACTGATCTTAACTTAATACTAAACAGTAGTTATTCTGAAATGTCTACATTTTAGGGTCAGGGTTCTGGATACAGCCAACTTTAGTCAGGTAATTACTAACTGGAAGTTGATTTTCTTCCAAGGGATCTGTCCTGCTTACTTCCCTAAAAGACTCAGATAACCAGATGTGATCCTTACCTGAGAGTTCAAACTGATAGACTGCCTGAGTGGCTTTAACAACATCATCACTGAGAGAGCCCTTAACAACTCTAAATGTTTCCTCCACAGCTCCGGGACGAGGTTTTGATGTGGGCTGTGGCTTTTCTTCTTTCAAACTTGTACCAACACCTGTAAAATATTATTAAAGAAAATGGCTTTGAAGCCTAAGCAATGTAAGGTCATGCACAGAATTAATTAACAGAACAGACTTGCAATCAATTAGACCTGTTTGACCAAAATGACCTTAAATACATTCAGTGGCATCTAAAAGCATAAATCAAACTAATGGAATAACAGCCAAGCACATCAATTATCATTATAAATGTATTTACATTATACTCCCCAAGTAAAAGGCTGATTTTCAGATTAGGTTTTAAAAAAACAAACCAATTCTAAACTATACAGTGTTTATATTGGACCTGAACAAACTACTGGAGTTTTAGGAGTAATAATTAATCACTCTTTTATCATCCACTCTAAGTTCTAAAACCAAATGAGGAAAGAACACAGCAGAGTCTGAAAGATGGAGGCATCAACTGTGTAATCAGTGGCACTGAACTGGAGATAATAGACCTTCGAGTCAGTAGACTACAACTATGTATCCTGAATAGTAAAGATACATTTACAGCTTTACAATACTTAAAAAAACAAAAAGACATATAGCTAGCAGCCCCGACAGCCTCTTCTAACTTCACACTAAATAAAAAGACAAATACTAAACATCACCTAGCCTTATATACAGTCTACTTTCAGAATCTAAGAAGAAAGGTCAATAACTCTAAGGTAGATAAAGTCAGCCTCAGAAACACAGGACTTCCTGTGCTTCACATTTTGTGAAGGATCTCAAAAGGAAGAATAGTTCTGCTCACCTGAACAAAAAAGAAAGGTTTTCACATTTTTATACTACTGTATCAGACATTGGTCTTAGGATAAAATCTATCCCTCTGTTCTATAATGCTGCCCTTCAAGAAAGCCCCCATATCTCAAATCCAATTGCAAAGCTCATAGCTCCCAAATACCAGAGGAGCAGACAGTAGGGGAGGTCCTGCTGGTGGTTCATCCTGGGAAGTACACACCACCCGCAGTATGACTGGTAAAGACGGGAAGGTAGGGCCTTGGCACCAGGGCATGCTGTAAAGGGTAGTTTCTAAGCCAAGGAGTTAAAACAAGGTCCCATAACAGCCTTGAACAGGCACTAGCTACATATGCCTATCAAGCACCACAACACAAGCTATAGCTTTGAGGAAGAATTTGCACCAGATGGACAAAGAGGAGAGCCAAGAGTTACCTGCACATCTCTATGATTTGACTGCACTAGCTCTGGAGATATCTCCTAATATGAGGATGAATTAACAGGGGAAAAAAATAACCTGATACCTATGGGGAAAAAAATGTACCACAAGGGTAATGTAAGGTTATTCTGAATAGCAAAAGTCTATCTCTAAAAATAATTTACTGTGAAATCTACAAGAATTCCTCCACATAAAAACTGTATGAAACATAAAGCCATATACAACTGAGATGAAAAGACAACAGGATTAAATGAAAAGAAAATGAGAATAATGAAACAAAAAACACAACAGCAAAATTAAACATTAGAGGTAATATGGAACAAGGATGAAAGTGTCAAACGTCTTATCAGTAACATAGTACAAACTTGAAAAGGTTTCCCAGAATGCAGAAGAACACAAGATGGAAATAATAAGAAGTGGTGATACCCACAGGGAGAAAGGAAAGAGCAGCAAGGCTAAGACTAAGCTTCTGAGAATACAGAAAACTACAACGGAAGCTATTAAAACTATAACTTAAAAAAAAAAAAGTGAACTGGAGGTAAAAAAAAGAAAAACAAACAAACAAAGAAAAACCGTAAGATGAGTGGGCTCCCTGCATTGCACTGGGAGGAACGGGGAAATCAGTGAAGAAATGACAGTATTGCTTTTAATATAAGAAGCATTAATTTAAAATTATATTCATAGTTTATAATATATTGCATAATTCCATATGTAATTATATAAAATAGATATATGAAGCACAAATACCAGAAAAGGTACAATGAAGCGTTAACAGGATTATTAAAGAGCGGTGCAATAGAAAGGGGGCCTCTCCCACACTTGGAAAATGAAGGATGCACACTGATCTCTGATAGGTAATTGTAAAGCCAATATATACTGCTCACAACAATTATGGGATACTTCAAAAATAAATATGAAGCAATAAAATATCCCCTAATTTTTGTGAGCAGTATACTATATGGGTTTGAATATGGATGTAAAAAATATCACCTGAAAGAGGTAAGTTAGGTCCCAGGCCAGATATAATGGACTATTACCTATGTGAATACATTACTGTATCTACAGAAAACATCAAGTAGAATTGCAGTTGACTGAACCAGGAAGAAGAGGGAAAAGGGACTTATAGAAGTAAATGCTCCCCAGCATGGTATGGAGGAGAGGAGCTTTAGCCAAAGAAATCTGAGGACTCTGACCTCAAAAGGATGAGGGCATCTCTCATGAAAAGATGGATATATGGGTTGCAGTGAACATACTCAGCACATTCTGATTCCCATAGACAAAATCATTCCTATCAAAGCCTGATGCCAATAAATACAGCTTACATTTTACTTATCTAACCTCTCTAGTTCTGAATCCATGGCCATGAAACCTGCTGACTATGTAATTACACCCAAAGAGGATAGGGAGAGGACAAATAGGCTGATCAGAGCAACTACACATTTAGCCTATAAGATGGCAACTACTCCTTGTTATAAATTCATCAATTGGAATACTGGGGGGTAACTATGCTAATTTAAAGGACTTGAAGTATTCAAATGTTAGGAAAGCACTTTAAGTTTACTGGTTAAGGGTATGAGATTTGGAACCAAAGAAAGATGACATTAAATCCTGGCTCTGCCACCTGCCAGCTGTGTAAGCTCAGATACTAAGATGAGGTTAATAATACCTGTCTTGTAGGAGCATAAGTATTATTGAGACAATACATGCGAAGTATGGAGCACACTGTTTGGACAGAGTAGGTGCCCAATAAGTATTTTTTGAAAAATATATATATATATGTTGTCAATGAGTGGTTCTTATTATTTAAATTTGAACTTTAAATGAACTCAGTTCAAGCACATCTTCCTCCAAACAACAGATCCCATCTTAGAGTGCTGGGAAAAGTCAGAATTTTGGCCTTGCCTCTATTAGAGGACCAGACTATGTTAGACTTTGATAAACTCCCTAACTTCTGCCTTCTGTAAAAGGCCTTTTGAGATACAAACTAACAGTCTTGTTTTAATATTCTGATACATCATGTAATAACCAAATAAAATATCATTTTTAAAATTAAAACTAGGGCCTGGCTGGTTGCTCAGTGGTAGAGCATTGACCCAGTTCATGGAAGTCCCGGATTCAATTCTCAGTCAGGGCACAGAGGAGAAGCAACCATCTGCTTCTCTGCCACCAATTCTTTCCCCTTCTCTCTCTTTCTCTCCCGCAGCTATGGCTCTACTGATTCGAGTGCATGAGCCAGGCACTGAGGATGGCTCTGTGGGACCTCTGCCTCGGGTGCTAAAAATAGCTCAGTTGTGATCATGGCCTCAGATGGGGTTGCTGAGTGGGGCTTGGTCAGGGTGTGTGCGGGAATCTGTCTCTGGATCTCCCCTACTCTCAAATAAATAAATAAATAAATTTTTATTGATTGCTTTTAGAGAGAGGAAGAAAGAGAATGAGAGAAATACTTATTTGTTGTTCCACTTAGTTGTGTATTCACTGGTTGCTTCATGTATGTGCCCTGACAGGGGAATTGAACCCACAACTTTGGTGTTTGGGGACGATGCTACAACTGACTGAGCTAACTGGCCAGGGCCAAAAATAAATTACATTTTAAAAAGAGCTATCTCTAGGTGGTGAAATTTTGAATAAATTTTTCCTTTCTGTATTTTTCCAATTTTCTGTAATACAAAAGAAAACTTTCCTAAGTAATTTTTTAAACTATCTCCAATAATTTGGAGAGAGAAAAGATAAAGATAGAAATGATAAGATTAAACCAGAAAGATTCAGCATGAAAATGCATTGTGGTGAGGTTCTATTAATATAAGTTTGCTAAATATATAAAGGAAATTTGTTCCTAAACTTTCTAGCAGCTGTCTAAAGAACCCATGATCATTTTAGGAGATTCAGTGTTTATTAGATAAAAATAAGGTAAGAGCTCAGAAAAAGGACAACTATTCTTGTTAATAAACCATGAGAATAATTCTTCTCACGGGTATTCATAAAAGAGGGTTTCTTCTGATATCTTTCAATAAGTTAGTGGCGTAATGCCAGAACACAAGAATTAACATGTAAACTTTGGACCAATTCAAGAGGCCCATTGTTTCTGAATTATAAAAACAAAACAAAGTAAAACCAAAACCTCCTTTGAAGTTTTTCCCATAAAGCAGTCACACAGCACAAACTCTGTAAATGGTGTTAGATGTACTTTGATGTGACATATTTTTCCTCGAAATAAAATAACACATCAACATAAAATACCTCGAGACAGTTCCATAGAAAAAATAAATAAAGCCTTAAAAAGGGTTGGAAATTTTCTTCAGATAACTTTTTAAAATTAAATTAAAAGAATGTTAAAAACTTCTAATTGGTAAAAAAAAAAAAAAAAAAGACAACTATTTTGCTACAATTAAGACTTCGCATTACTTATCTAGTTTAAATTCACAAAATTATTTAAAAGCAGAAGACAGAAATGTACAATTCTATACTTTGGGAAAATACCTAAGTTAGTATCTTTATTTTCCTACATAAAATATGGTCTATATCTCACCATATGATTCCATTTTCTTGGTATCTGGGTATTCATCTAAGAAGAAATCTGGTAACAAAGGATGGCCTGAAAAAATGACACCAAAAATAATCAGGTTACTGTAACAACTTCAGTATGTTAAGAGATTAACACCTGTTTAATAAACATTGTATCTGTTTTTATTTAAATGATTATTCTGGTGCAATAGAAAGGCCCCCATGAGAACTGTTAAACTACCTGACCACTAAGTTAAAATACTTTCCCCAGAACCCAGGTATCCTCCTCTCCTATGGTGAATTTCATCCCTAAGAGCCAACCAGAGAGTGACCTGCTATGTTATGGTAAGCCCTTAACTGTTCTCCCAGGAGCCTTTGCCCCCTCCTCATCGACCATGCAACCCTTCTGTCCTAGATCCCTCCTAGCTGCTCAGGACTCGTTTCCTACCTTGCCCCTAAGAAGGATTTCTTTCCCATCTCTGTCTCTGTCTGTCTGCTCCTCCTTCTCAGAGGATTAAAAAAAAAAAAATGAAGAGGGCGGGAATGCACTGGGTTTGTTATATCCTAACACTTATCGTGGTACCTAATCATATTAAGTTCTCAACACTTGAAAGAACTTTAATTTAAATCAAATTGAAAAGTCTGTGTGCGTAAAGACAATGTGTCTTTAAAACTTCAAATACCAGGACCCAGAAGATCTGGATCGGGCTCGGGTTCAGCCACTTTCTAGCTGCCTACTCTTAGATAAAGGCATCAACTCTTTCGGTCTGTTTTCCACTGAAAGTATTAATTACCTAATACAGTGCCTACAGCATATGCCAGGCACTGTGACACGCACTTTATACACATTATTGCGTGTAGTTCTTACAAAAACCTTGCGTGGAAGGCCAAACTGGAATCTGAACCTGAGTTGTCTTTCCCCAAACTCCATGTTCTCAGTACTAAGCAGTATCACTTCCCTCACTGATAGCTGGGAGGTTAACGGACAGCGTATCTATCTACCAGTACTTTGTAAAACTGTAAAGAGCTATTTAGTTCAATTCAGTTCAAACTTAAGAGACAGGAATGATACAAATATAAACATTCCACCTAATGAATAATATTTAAAATACACTCTAGCACAAATAATGACTATATGTCTATTAGTACATATAATATTTATACACAAAGATACATTATCATCACCATCACCATCTACAATTTCAGAGAGGAAGAATGGTTTTTGAACAAAGGGGACTACAGAGACTTCTCACATCAGACCTTGTACATCGGACCAGACCCTGCTCACTCACCTTCCCCATCTATCATTAAGTTACTCTAAGAGACTGCACCTAAGAGACAAAACTTTTAGAAAAAGCCCATACTCTTAAAAAGCTTTTGTGAAAAACCCACTACTGTATCTTCATTACAGCTAGTGCTTGACTTACGGCCATGACTGGTTCCGACAGACTGGTCATAACACGATTTGGTCGTAAGTTGAGTAGGCTATATGTACACTACTGTGAAATGATGTTATAAAAATCTTTAATTTGCCTGACTGGGCGGTGGCGCAGTGGATGGAGCGTCAGACTGGGGTGCGGAGGACCCAGGTTCGAGACCCCAAGCTCGCCGGCTTGAGCGCGGGCCCATCTGCCTTGAGCAAAGGCTCGTCAGCTTGGACCAAGGGTCACTGGCTCCAGCAAGGGGCTGCTCAGTCTGCTGAGGGCCCGTGGTCGGGGCGCGTGTGAGAAAGCAATCAATGAACAACTGGGATGTCGCAACGGCAACTAAAAACTAATGATTGATGCTTCTCATCTCTCTCCGTTCCTGTCTCTGTCTGTCCCTATCTATCCCTCTCTCTCTGTTAAAAAAATTAAAAAAATAAAAAATAAATCTTTAAGTCATATTTTATCATAATTTTCTTTCATTATTGTTATGTATCATAATTTTCTTTGTTCATTTTATGCCATTTGTATCATCTCTACACCATTTTCTTATTTTTACATTCATCAGGTTTAAGTAAAACACTGCATTACCAGTACAACTGGTTTAATATTTGCAAAATATACAAAATTACAAAATACAGGTGCATACAAAAACTGCTCCAGACGCGGAGCAGTCATGGCTAGCGATTGTGGTGGTAAAGTAGAATGGTTATAAGTTGCACAGGTCTAAGTTGATCAATACCTGTATATCGCCCCCCCCCTCTTTTTTTGTGGCAGAAACAGAGAGAGTCCGAGAGAAGGACAGATAGGAACAGACAAACAGGAAGGGAGAGAGATGAGAAACATCAATTCTTCATTGAGGCTCCTTAGTTGTTCATTGATTGATTTCTCATATGTGCCTTGACCGGGGGGCTACAGCAGACTGAGTGACCCCTTGCTAGAGCCAGCGACCTTGGGCTCAAGCTTGTGAGCCTTGCTCAAATCAGATGAGCCCGCACTCAAGCTGGCGACCTCGGGGTCTCGAACCTGAGTTCTCCACATCCCAGTCCAACGCTCTATCCACTGCGCCACCACCTGGTCAGGTTCTTCATTATATCCTTGAATAAAATCTTTACTTACTCTGTGATTTTTAAGATCAACTTTTAAAACCAATTTTCATTTTGGGGTTCAATATTTAGAAATGGCTAATAGCGATGTGACCTTCTGTATCCATATATCACTTTAAAAGCTCTCAACTTGCCTGACCAGTCGATGACGCAGTGGATAGAGCGTCGAACTGGGATGCGGAGGACCCAGGTTTGAGACCCTGAGCTCGCCAGCTTGAGCGTGGGCCCATCTGGCTTGAGCAAAAAGCTTGTCAGCTTGGACCCAAGGTCACTGGCTCCAGCAAGGGGTTGCTCAGTCTGCTGAAGGCCCGTGGTCAAGGCACATGTGAGAACGCAATCAATGAACAACTAAGGTGTTGCGACGGCAACGAAAAACTAATGACTGATGCTTCTCACCTCTCTCCATTCCTGTCTGTCCCTATCTATCCCTCACTCTGACTCTCTCTCTCTGTCCCTGTTAAAAAAAAAAAAAGCCCTCAACTTACTTCTATTATTTTCTTCATATGTGTTGATATGAGCTCTGGCCAGTTGGCTCAGTGGTAGAGCATTGGCTCAGCATGTGAAAGTCCCGGGTTCGATTCCCAGCCAGGGCACAGAGGAGAAGCGCCTATCTGCTTCTCCACCCTTCCCCCCACCCCTCTTTTCTCCCTATCTCTCTCTTCCCCTCCTGCAGTTAAGGCTCCACTGGAGCAAAGTTGGCCCCGGTGCTGAGGATGGCTCCAAGGCCTCTGCCTCAGGCACTAGTATGGCTCCGATTACAATGGAGTAATGCCTCAGAGGGCAGAGCATCGCCCCCTGCTGGGCATGCCGGGTGGATCCCAGTTGGGCACATGCAGGAGTCTGTCTGTCTGCCTCCCCCCCCACCTGCATCTCACTTGGGAAAAATACAAAACAAAACAAACAAAAAACCCAAGAAGTATTATTATGGGTTTTACAGCTTTTAAAAGAGCATAATAATTTTATAATCATAAAAACATACATGAAAAAGATGTTCCTTGTAGAAAATGTAGAAAAACACATCACTATTTTAAAAACTAGAAGTGCCCTGGCCGGTGAGGTCTGTCAGTTAAGAGCACCATCCCAAGACCACAAGTTGCAGGTTTCATCTCCGGTCAGGGCACGCACGGGAAGCAAAATACATGACTGAGTGAAAAAAACAAATGTTTCCCTTCCCCCTCCCCTTTCTTAATAAAAATTAAGCCCTGGCCGGACGGACAGCTTGGTTGATTGGAGCATCATCCCAGAGCAGAGGTTGCTAGTTCAATTCCCCACTCAGGGCACACAGAGGAACAGTTCGATGTTCCTGTCTCTCTCTCTCCCTGCCTCTCTCAAAATAAATAATAAAAAGAAAAACAATAATCATTACCTGGTTTAATTGCATAGACGTCAAAATTTTTTATTCCTTCATCTTTTAAGATATTTTCATCAATAATAAAGTTGCCAGTAAAACTTTTCGGCCTTTTGAAAATGGAATATGCAGCATCTGCCATGATGTCAACTTTTCTACATTGGTTTTCAATACCTGATCCTCCCAGCATATCCATAGCAGCAGTGTGTATTGCTGTAGAGAAAACATGCATACTCATAATTCCAAATCAAATCATAGGACAAGGGAAGTAACAAGCAGGATGGTGAATCCCTTTATTTCTCGGGTGATGAAACAAGGTCAGAGAGCTGAAAGCATTTGCTAAGACAAAACTGGGCAGAGCACACATGTTCCTTGTTGACACAACACTGTCTCAGACAGAACGACTTCATGAAACTCACAACAAAATTCAATTAGACTTTCCTAATTTAGAATACTTAAGAACTTGCATACCATTCTTGAGAGTCAAAAACCCAGTAAGGTATAATAAATAGTACCGCGCTGCAAGTCAGGTGAGTGAAATTTTTATGCCAAGTAAGGTATGATTTTTGGCAACCCACTTTAACATCTTTGGGCCTCAGTTTCCTGTTTCTAAAATGTGGAGCTCCTTTTTTAAGCTTATTATCTCTCTTTCCTCTCTACCAGAATATAGAGACTTTGTTTTTTTCATCACTATGTGCCCAGTATCTTAAACAATGACAAACACACCACAAGCACTCAATAAGTATAGGTTAACACTAGGATCCATCACATGAAATTCAGTGATGAGTTTTGGAAAAGAAAATAAGTAAGATGTGTAATGAAAGCTGATACACCTTGGATCACAAGAATCCTAAGGGTGACCCTAAAACTTGAGTCTTGTTAAGGAATAACTGAGGAAGTATCTGGTAGCTGTGGATTGATTCTCCTGATTGCAGCTTGTTCAAAACAGACAACAACAAGTCTTAAAATCAATGGAAGATTTGTTTTTCACATAAACATATGCAGTGCGCATCAGGTTTAAAACAGCATTGTCTTTCGGTCCTTCTCTGGGAGACAGCTTATCTCACCTGTTTAATACCTGCCAGCCCCTACCAAGCACACGCGTATATTCTCGTGTGTACTTTGATTATAAAGTATATCACTCAGAGAAAAAGAAAAAACAACTCCCAATTAAAACTACAATACATCATCAATTGTAAGAGCACACTTCTATCAAAGATGCAAAAAATGTAAAAGCACGGGCACCTCAGAATCAAGACTATGGTATAAACTGCCATGAGAACAAGTTGGAAACAAGTACATACACTAGTTTTGGTTTCTAGCACCAGAGAAGCCAGCTGCCACCTTGTCACTTTGCCCTCCCTGGTTAGCTGAATTCCCACGTCCATTTGCATGTGGTCCAGGCGACAGAGGCCAGCAGTTGTTCTGTGATGCTTTTGTCTTCCCCTCTGCTGCCTGTACCATTATCCGTAGATGCCACTCCAAGGCTCCTCACACCAACCCACATGAAATCTACCCGAAAGTGGACCCTCCTCTTCTACCACATGTCTGACCAGTCAACAGACGAGAGGCAGCAGGCATTTTGAATAGTAGCCCTCACTCCTCCTCTCCTCCACACTGTCCATTTCAGCAGAAACTAGAAATGGATTTTATAAAAAGGAAATAATTATATTTTTGATGGTGACCTAGTTGGGGGCCCGAGGCCCTCATGCTGTGAAACTGCTAGAGGCCTGCTCACTGATTTCCTCTGGATGTGTTTAACTCAGTGGGGTGAAAAGTTCCAGGCCAGAAGGAGTAACGCAGCTGGTGTAGAGAAGGCACACCACACACAAGAGGACAATGAGTGGACGGAACACTGTTTTGACTGTTGATAATACATGTTATATAGTATCCATTCCATTAAGTGCAATAACTCTCCTTTTCCTTAAAGGGTAGTAATGTTGGGAGATTACTTTAGGTTCTAGCAAGCACACAGAGAGACACTCTATACAGTCTAGGAAAAGGAATCTTATTTTTTTAAATTAAGACCTAACAAATATCCAGAAGCCTGTATACCCTCTCAAATCCATTTTTACTTCCTCAATCATAAATAATGCCATATTCTAGCTAGCTTTTCTGCCTCCTCTCTCCACAGCCTTACAAGCCATCCTTCATTCAGATGACAAATTAAACTGCCTAAACCCCGTCGACAACCTATCATCCCCTGCTCCTGTTTGCCTCTGCTTATTATTGCCCTCCTGCTTCCAAAATTCTAATGTGGTTCTCTACTACATTCAGATTAAAATTCAAGCTCCTACCTTGGCAATCGAGACCTGGGACCCAGCTCATCCATCTTCCCCCACCCCCTCATACCCACCCAACATTCCAGTCAACCTGAACTATTTGCAGTTGCTCAAGTTCTGTGGGAAGTAAAAAGCCTACACCCTATCACACAGACACCAGATCAAACTCCCTGTAGTTCCACCAAACACACAATATTTTCCCAGACTGTTGCCTTTCTTGTTCTCTCTCCCTGCCTAGAACATATAGTTTCCTCTGCCAGGAACACCTTGCCCAGTTCTCCTTCTTACTAATTCCAACATCTCCTTAAGGTCTCATTTCAATTGCTTAACTCTGTTAGGAAACCTCCTTTCCTGATCTTGGGTCTCATTTCAATTGTTTAACTTTGTTAGGAAACCTCCTTTCCTGATCTTGAACTTGAGCTACACAGCCCTCCGGCTATTTTTCAAAAGTATCAAGTACATAATTCATTATGCCATGTATAACAAGAACCATGACTATAGATTCAGTTTACTGTGCCCCCAACTCTAGAAAGTAAATGATACCAATGGTTCAAGATGTCTAGTAAACCTTGTAAGACAAACAACCCAAAGCTAAAGCAAAGATCACAACAGCAAGCTTATTTCTCCTGTGCATCCTGATAATGTCCCTCACATTCCTCTCATACAATGTGCTCCCCCTTTCTTATATAAGCTTTGTTCACAATGGCTATTTTGAAGCTAGGCAGAAGGTAAACATATTTTGCATTTATTCATTCATTAAATATTTATTGACTCTATAATGACTGTAATGAAATTAACTAAAAAGACACTGTCTTGGCCCTGGCCTGTTGGCAAAGTGGTGGAGCATCGGCCCGGCATGTGTAAGTCCCGGGTTTGATTCCCGGTCAGGGCACACAGGAGAAGTGCCCGTCTGCTTCTCCACCCTTCCCCCTCTCCTTCCTCTCTATCTCTCTTCCCCTCCTGCAGCCAAGGCTCCATTGGGGCAAAGTTGGCCCGGGTGCTGAGGATGGCTCCATGGCCTCTGCCTCACGCAGCGGAGCAACGCACCCGGTGGGCATGCCGGGTGGATCCCAGTCGGGCACATGCGAGAGTCGGTCTGACTGCCTCCCCGCTTCTAACTTCAAAAAAATACAAAAAACCCCACAAAATACCACTGTCTCCATTTTCAAACTTTCATTCTTGCAAGATATTAAACTAGAGTTATAAAATTAGTAATTTAATTATAAATGTTATATGTGATATGAAGAATATGAACAGACTACTGAATCTAATGTCAGTCCCCATCTTATAAAAACGACCAGCAGCATTAACACAATCAATCACTCCTCTTCCTGGGAATATTTTCTTCAATTGACTTTCATGATACCATACTCTTTGGTTTCTTCCTACTCTACTCTCCTATGTGGAGTCTTTCTTTTCTTCCCAGCTTTATTTTTTTTTTACAGGGACAGAGAGAGAGTCAGAGAGAGGGATAGATAGGGACAGACAGACAGACAGGAACGGAGAGAGATGAGAAGCATCAATTATTAGTTTTTCGTTGCCGTTGCAACACCTTAGTTGTTCATTGATTGCTCTCTCACATGTGCCTTGACCGTGGGCCTTCAGCAGACCGAGCAACCCCTTGCTGGAGCCAGTGACCTTGGGTCCAAGCTGGCGAGCTTTTTGCTC
This sequence comes from Rhynchonycteris naso, assembly GCA_037038555.1. NCBI lineage: Eukaryota > Metazoa > Chordata > Mammalia > Chiroptera > Emballonuridae > Rhynchonycteris > Rhynchonycteris naso. Next base: position 21,136,649 of record CM072996.1, read on the forward strand.
AAACCAGATGGACCCGCGCTCAAGCTGGCGACCTTGGGGTCTTGAACCTGGGTCTTCTGCATCCCAGTCCAACACTCTATCCACTGTGCCACCGCCTGGTCAGGCTCTTCCCAGCTTCTTAATGGCCAATGGTCCTTTCTCTTCTTCTATTCATTTCCCCAGATAGTATCATCTAGCCTTGTGTCTTTATATACCAGCTGATAACGCACAAATTTCTATTTCCAGTCTGGACCTCTCTCTTCTGACCCCCAGAACTGCAAACTTCACTATCTGTTGACCATCTCCAATTGGATGCTCAAACACAGTACCCCAAACCATACTCCTAACCTGCTCTACCTGAAGCTTTCCCTATCTTAGTTGATGTCAACTCCACTGTTTCACTTACTAAAACCAAAAATCTCAGGAGTCATCCATTACTCTTTCTTTTTTTCTTACATCCCATACCTAATATGCCAGCAGATATTGCTGGTTCTAGCTTCAAAATAAATCAGAATCTGACCACTCTGCATCACGTTTTTGCTATCACCTGGTCAGAGATACCAACATCTGTGTCTAGGTTATTGCAATAGCTTTCAAACTGGTCTACCTGTTTCTCCCTTCGTCCCCTGAGAATCTATTCTCAACAAAGCAGCCAAAGATCCTCTTACAAATTTAGGTTTCATCAGGTCCCTCGTTGGCTCAAAACCCTGTAAAAGCTCCTCATTTCACCCAGAGAAAAAATTCAAGTTTTGGCAAGGACCTATAACATCTGACCTCCATGTCCTCATAAGCATCATCTCATCACTTTCTATTCCTCAACCTTGCTCCAGCCACACTGGCCTTCTTCCTGCTCTTCCATGATGCCAGGCACGCTTACCTCACAGGATTTTTACCCTGGCTACAATGCTTTCCCCTTAGATACCCCATGGCTAACACATACCCAAGGCAACCTCCATCACCTCTTTCAAGTCCATGCTCAAATGTGACCTTCTCAAAAAGGCCAAGCCTTTCTATCATAATTAAAACTGCAACCTACCCTCCCTAACACCTGAGACTCCTAATCTCTTTTACCCTGTTTCTACTTTTTAGCATTACAATGTATTTTATTATTCATGGTGTTAATTGTCCATTTTGTCTCTCCTAATTACACTGCAAGTTCCTTAAGGACAGAGATTCCTGTCTGTTTTGTTCTGTGATGTATCTTAAGCAACTAGAATAGATGCCTGCCCAATAAATATGTGTTGCATGAATAAAATCTAGAGTTTTTAGAGTCAGATGAGGTTTATTCTTTGTTAGCCTGGGATCTTAAAAACTAAAATTCGGGGAGTGGAGGCAGGGAGAGGAGGACAGAGTGTGATGGAAACACATCCCTTTGTCTCCCACACTAAGGGTAAACCTTTGAGGGTGAGGATTGCATCCCATTCATGTCAGTACCCTCTAATGTCCTCTATATAGTAAGAACTTTATAAATTATCTGTTGAGTGTATAATGAATAAATAGTACTGTCCCTGGAATATAAAAATGTTTGGAACATGAATGAATAAAATAGGAAGTAAGCAGTAACACAACAGAGGTACAAGAAGGAGAAATATTATGCTAGGACTTTATTACCTTGGAGACCCTCTTTTCAGACTCTGTTATTAACTTTAGTGACAGCGATGTTTGAGGTGGGAGGAGGAGGAGGCGAAGAAAAGCAAATTGAAAAAGAGTCACAGCAAAGTGTGAAATGTTAGTCTTTGAGTGTGATCCACAATAAGTAACACTTTATACCAACATGACTAAGAATACATTATATATATATGCTCATTAACATTTTGTTTATATATGAAACAAAAGTTTATGAAACAATACTGACCCTTACTCTCTAATGTGCAATACTCTTAACATTTTCTATTTTATTCCATTAGAAACAAAACAAAACAACAGAAAATTCTGGCTGCTGCCTACTAAAATCAATTGCACAATACACTAAATTGATTTCATGTCACATTAAATCACTTCATGACTCACCAATGAGTCCTGACACGTACTGTGAAAAATACTATAGATGCACTGTTTTCACTCTCACCTTTTACCTCCATTGCAAAGAATATCACTCTCCAGAATATGTTAAAAGAATTGTGTCTGACACAGAAACATAAGAGAAACTAAGAAGCAATAAAACATGGTTCTAATCCCACAGTGGGCCAAGATAGAAAGGAATCTTGGTCAAATTATAGAAGAAAAGAGTTTCTAACAATTGATTCCTGGAATCTTTAGAAGAAAAGAACCATGGCAACTAGAGAGCTGGCTGCAGCAGCTCAAGTTTTCTGAGTTACATCAGCAACATGCCCGGGTGCTCCATAAATTCTCACCCACAGCTCCTTGTTACCTTGACTTCAACACCACCCATTAGACCTCTCACTGCTGCTTGGAGCAGGGGAAATCCCTTCAGCCAATATACAGCAGATGGGAAGCAAGGATGGAAAGAAATCCCTCATCTGTTCCTCAGCTAGAATTCTGTATACATTTCACACTGTCATATGTGGCACTTCAGTGCAGAAGTACCCAGAAGGCTAGTCATAAAAATATTGGATTAAATGTACTTTTAACAGCCAACTCCCACTAACCAAGCCAACTACTAGGTGAAGAGGCCAAAGGAGTATCCCCAGTACCCTGCACAGTGGCTGCCACATGGTAACTTTCCAGCAGATATTTGTGGAGTGATGACAGTAAATAAAATAATGCCAGAAGGAAGAAGAATGGGAAGAAACAATATAAAGGTCCTTAGTAAATACAGAAATATGTTAAATGACCCAATGGAAAGAATCAAGAAAAGCCAGGATGTTGGAAATTCTGTAAGATAAACGGCCTGGTTTTTCAGGACTGTTTTCCACGTACTTGAGGGTAGAAGGGTTTCTGGAAAGATGACGGTTGGAAGTCATGTCCTTGCTGTCCTTCCTTCCCTTCAATTCAGCTGCTGTACTATTATCGTAATCCAAACACAATCTCTGTGCAGTGCCAGAAATCATTTTTCATACAATTCAATCTCTTAAGTAGCTGTACTTGTTTAATGAAGGTATTTTCTGTTTTCTTTAGCAGTTTTGTTTCACTGGAAGCTGCTGTTCCTGATGTATTGTTTAATCTTTCTTTGTTTGGACATTAGCTGCACTGTACTTTTTTGTCTTACTGTTCTGCTCACACTTACATAATTCAAAAGGTGGCAAACTTGCCAGCGTGACAAACACCTCAGTCTCTGCCCCATGGATGGGTGACATGTCAGATGTGCCAGTCACTGAATCCATCTGGGGGCCTTAATAAGTCTCCCTGGGCCCCTCCCAGTCCCAGCCTCAAGGGCAGAAAATACTTACCTGACTTGCCAAATCACCTAGTTGCGGTTCTCAGATCAACCTGAGTCAAGCTCTCTCCAGGAACCTGTGCGTCTTTACTCTCTCTCCAGTGCTGGTCCTACCCTGTCCTCCGACCCGGAAGGGAACAAAGTCTTTCACAAGCTTCTCGTTTCCTTCTCTTACAGAGTCAATGCCTTGCTCGTTCCTGCCTTGCCACCTCACTACCTGCTCCACTCAGGAAGTCTACTGCTGTCTGGAAAAGACATGACTTCCAACAGTCACCTTTCCAGAAACTCCCTCTACCCTCAAGCAAGTGGAAATTACTCCAATTGCCATATGTTTGTTTCAAGGAATGTAATGACAACTATGAAGATTCTTTTAAAAAGAATCCAAAATTATCATTCACTCAGTAAATATCTGAGTGACCACCATGTGCAGGGCGCTGTCCCAGCAGCAGAGAAACTGCTACTGATTGATCCCTAAGGAGTCTTCTGAAGTGGAATCACTAACTTACACATTTAAGTTCTGTGTCAGTGTAAAAAAGGTTCTATTAAATTTTTAAAAAGTGAAAAAAAAAGTGGTTCCCACTATGAATTCCCTGTATAATTAAACACACTTTTCTGGTATAGGATTGCCATTTAGGTTTAAGATGAAAGAAGTTAAGGTTTTCACAAACATTATCTATTAAATATGTGGAAAAATGTGTAAAGAAAAGATTGTCTTTTCTTTTTCCTCCTTCATGCCAGTATTATATATAAGTGGAGAATAGGAATCCAAGAAGGACAGCCTTCCCTTTCTGTTAGCTTTGCTGGGTCTCCCTCATTTTACACTGGTGGCTTTGGGAAAGCCATCAGTTTCTGCCTTACATAAATTCTCAAGCTGCATCCAAAGTCCAGCCACACGTAGGGTCTGTCACCTAAAGGGGGCCTAGGTACTCTGTGAACTCAGAATTCATGTGAAAGTACAGAGAAGTCAGCTTTGTAAAAAGTGTTACTTATTGACTTTAGAGAGAGAGGAAGGGAAAGAGAGAGAGAGGAGCATCGATCTGTTCCTGTATGTGCCCTAACCAGGGATTGAGAACCCACAACCTTTGTGTAATGGGGCAATGCTCTAACCAACTGTCTGGCCAGGGAGGTAAGTCACGCTTTAATAAAGGAAAAAGACAAAAGGTAAAAAAAGGTGAAAAAGAAAACCAGGTAAAAAGACAAAAGCAAAAAAATATAAGAAAGTAAAGCAGCATTTGTCTGGATGTACGAGGTGAAAACAAAGACATGAGCACCTGCAGAAGTTAGTAAGACAGCAAAGATGAGGATGGAGAAAAGGTCAGGGGAGCTCAGTTGGCGTACTGTTGGCTGTAATGAAACTCTTCAAGAGTTTCAGTGCTCGATGTTTTAACTGTAGCAATTTGCTTAAGACTCAGTTATATCAGTTATATAGTGCAAATCAAAGCTAGAACAGGGCTAAAAAAGTGTCCTTATATTACAAAAGAGTTTAACTTGTTGCCCAACAGACAGACTGAGGTAACCTTTGATAGTCTACTCACTCCTACCTCACCCTGCTTGCCCAAGATGCATCTCAAGAGTGTCAAGAAGAATAAATGAGAAGAGCATTTGGGATCTTGCTTCCCAACATATGCTGTCAGTTTGGCTCAAATAAACCCAAGAAAAGAAAAGAGAAAGAAAAAAAAGAAGGAAGGAAGGAAGGGAGGGAGGGAGGGAGGGAGGGAGGGAGGAAAAAAGAAAGAAAAAAGGAAGAAAACAATAAATAAGGATACAAAAAAAATTTTTTTTTCAAGTACATACCTGTTTTGGGCCATAATGCATTGACTGCAATTTCACCTTTAAACTCTTCTGCCATGCCAAGCACACACATAGACATACCATACTTAGCAATGGTATAAGCTGAAGAAAAATACAAAAAATAACATTTAATTAAGAAATAAATTAATTTGTGAATATAATCAATTTCCATTTTTGCTTCCTTCCTGATACATTTTTAGAATTATTCAATAACATAATATGTACAAAATATAATTTTTTAAATGTACTCTTTTTTAAAAAAGTTTTTATGTAGGTAGCTAAACAGGGATGAGCTACTTTTATATATTTCCATCCTAATACTTTATTTAAAAAAAGGAGACAGTAATAAACTTTCATTTTCCTTAATATTATTGGGATAAGTTACAATATTGTTTCTTAACATTTTTTTAACGAAAGCATTTATTTAAAGGGAAACTGCTGGTAAAATAAAAACTAAAGGTTGCAAACTCTTTTTAACCATATCAATGAAAATAGAGCTTCTTTCAGTTTTGCTCTGAGAACTAAGGACTAAATCTCTGATAGATCTATCTTAAAGGAGGCAATTACACATAAATTTTGTTATTTAACATACCTTAAATCATTAGTTTGCTGAGAAAAGTAAACTATTTCATGGACAGTTTTTAACCAACTTTATTGAAGAATAAGTTACATTTTAAAAAAATACACCCACTGGGACTTGAGGGAGCTTTCTGGGATGACGGAAATGCATATCTTGATTTGGGTGTTGGTTATACAGCTGTATACATTTGTAAAAACTCATCTGACTGAACCATTAAGATCTATGCATTTCACTGAGTATAAGTTATACCTCAATTCTATAACAACGAACAAAAGATTAAGAATCTAAATTTCAAAATGCTACCAATTCTGTATAGAAAATGTAACGCTGAATGTTATATATAAATTGTGATTACATCGCAGACACACTGATTTCATACAAAACAAATGAACAAACTATCCCCTCATCCTACCACTTACCACAGTGTTGTTTGAACCACACTGGATTTAGATTCAGTGGCGGGCTGAGATTGAGGATATGAGCAATTTTACTCTTTTTCAAATGAGGAATACATGCTTTAGACCTGAAAGCAAAAAAAACCCCATAAGTCAAATTAATAGCTTTCTGTTAATTTGCACTAATATGCAATGCAATATGCCTTTGGGAGCAATATTTAGGTGTTGTTGTTTTTTTTTAAAAAAAAAAAACTACTGTTCCAGATCCTTGCTCTTGTTCTTTGGGCCATACCCACACTTCCTCCCTGAGGATACTTCTCAAGCCTTCCTAGGAAAACAATCTATACTTATCTTAAACGAATAAATGAGTATCACTAAAAAAACAAAAATTAAAGTGGAAATGCTTCATTATGAATTTCTCTTTTATAACCTAGACCTTTCATATACAGCCAACAACCTGACACCTTTCCTTTGGTCCAAAAGTCAACGTCAAGTCTTTCATTTGCCACTGCAGTCAGCCTCTAACTGGGAACAATATTCAGTTTTATTTTTTTATTTTTACTTTTTTAAGATTTTATTTATTCACTTTAGAGAGAGGAGAGAGAGAGAAAGACAGATAGACAGAAGGGGGGAGCAGGAAGCATCAATTCTCATATGTGCCTTGACTGGGCAAGCCCAGGGCTTTGAACCAGCAACCTCAGGGTTCCAGCTCAATGCTTTATCCACTGTGCCACCACAGGTCAAGCCTCAGTTTTATTTTTAAAGTAGATTTCATAAGTATAGGAACTTTCAAGAGTGAACGGAATATCTGCTTTAAAAAAGAGTTTGTTTTAAGCTTTCTCTTATTGAGGTATCTGTAGATCTGTTTTACCAATATACACATATTTAGTTAGTACCTTAGTGCTCTGCAACCTATATAATCTATTTGTAGTTCTTTAACTTCACAAATAGTATTTATTGAAAAAGTATTAACTGAACAAGATTAGTTCTTTTACTTATAGGTTGAAATCAGGGTAGGGTTTTTTGTTTTTGTTTTTTTTATTTTAACTGAAACTTTGGTCCTAGCCGGTGGTTCAGTGGACAGAGCGTCATCCTGGTGCACCAAGGTTGCAGGTTTAATTCCCAGTCAGCGCACTTGTGAGAAACAACCAATGAGCGCACCACTAAAATGGAACTAAATGGAACAAGTTGATGCTCCTCTCTCTCCCTCTCCCCCTCCCTCTCAAATCAATGGAAAATAAAAAAATTTAATAAAATTATAACAATAATAAATGGAACCTTCACATCTACAACTATAGGAATGTAGTTTTAGGCCAGCATTTTTATTTTTGGCAAATGACTTCAGCAAAGATAAAGGTCCAGATTGTTCTTGCCAAATGGGATTTCCAAAGACATGATTTCACAAGGCAAGAACAATGGGAATCATATATTTATGTTTACATAAGTCATAATGTTAGCTAAAAAAGCCAAGTCTTTGACTCAATCATTGTTTGGAAACTGAGCTGAAAATTTTCCTTTAGGTGGCAAAGAGAGTCAATTTCTTCAATAATACACGATCTTTACACAATCTTGTCATATAGCAGAGGATCATGTTTGTTTTCAATATGAGTAAAGCAGTGGACTGTCTTGTGTTTCAAGCCACAGAGGTGTATTTAGTACTTAGAATTCATAACATAGTCCATTTTTTTACTTATTAGCAAGATGCTTTTTTGTAAATTTGTATCTAGTGAACAATACAACGAACAAACTTAATTTCTGCACCTTTGTGAAACATTTCTACAGTAGTTAACTTCTCAGGAAGTATAAAGTTAACACTAACCATTATAGCAATACTGCCTATAGTTATGATTACTAATTATAACAAATCTACATTATTCTTCCAAAGATATTTAATACTTAACAAGCCATTTCCTGATGTTCATGTCATGGGTATCCAGTCTAAACATTTTTTTAATCATATTGAAATCACCTGACACTAAATAAATATAACTAGGTGGGTAGAATATTTCTATCTGTGGCATCATCATCTACAATAGAAACTGTCACATATGACTTAACTTTTTCATATGTCATGCCCTTCTAAGCCTTAATTCAATATACTGAGCAAGAGTATTCCTGGTTAGGTTTATATGTTTAAACACTTGTTCAAATGAGTGTTTACATTCAATCAAAATTCTCCAGCCTGACCAGGCGGTGGCGCAGTGGATAGAGCGTCAGACTGGGATGCAGAAGACCCCGAGCTGGCCGGCTTGAGCGTGGGTCCATCTGGCTTGAGCAAAAGCTCGCCAGCTTGAACCCAAGGTCGCTGGCTCCAGCAAGGGGTGGCTCGGTCTGCTGAAGGCCCGCGGTCAAGGCACATGTGAGAAGGCAATCAATGAGCAACCATGGTGTCGCAACAGCAACGAAAACCTAATGATTGATGCTTCTCACCTCTCTCTGTTCCTGTCTGTCTGTCCCTATCTATCCCTCTCTCTGACTCTCTCTCTCTGTCCCTATTAAAAAAAAAAAAAAAAAAAAAAAAAAAAAAAACCCACCTCACTCTTGAAGGTGAGTTTTAAAAAATAATAAAAAATTCTCCACCAAAGTTATCAGCTGTAAAAGATTATAATGCCCAAATGATTCCTTCATGTAACACATCACTGCATCACACAGAGCACTGCTTATTTTATATGAAGAAATAAAACGAAAACCCTATTAAAATGTTAGTCCTTTTTCTAGTTCATTAAGCTTTTCATCGCAATCTTTTTTACATGTTTGCCATAGTTCTTGCTCTGGTCGGATTCACTACGACTTCCACTCGATAAAGATATATCTTACACGTTGAATTTATAGAAATATGCCGCTCTACAAAGCAGCAGGCTCGCACTCACCTCACTTGAGCATATGGCCCTCTTGGCATATGCCTCATTTTCCCACTTCAGACAGAGACACTGGTATGAAAAACATTTTACTTTCCTCTTTAATATGAGAAAGGCAACAGTGTAGGCACAATAAGAAATGGCAATTTTTTAGCCTGTCCTCAGCATCTGGAAGACAATGGAGTTCATGCCCCACCTAATGAGGCATTTGATACTCTGCCACTCAGTTATAGTGGCTAATTGTTGCCACTTGGGAATGCTGTCTCTATGTGGCCAAATTTTGCAATGTTTCAAGAAAAACCAAAAATCTAAATATTTTGTATAATAAATTTCCTGCTTGAGTTTTTATGTACACAACTAATGAAATTTCAAATGCAAATAACTATAACATTGCCAGGGCCAAACAAGTTTTCCAGGCCCAATAAAACATACCTGAGGGCAAAGTTTAGGACTAATAACAAATTCCATTTAACCCTCATGATCCCCACTTTAAAATGAGGAAACAATCTAAAAAGAGGTTAAGTTACTTGCACGAGGTCATCAGATAGCAAGTCATGAAGGGTTGGGACAGGATTCGTGTCCTACTCAAAGGAGTCTGACTCTGAAGCCCAAGGCCCTAACCACCTGTTTTATGCATACATACCAAGACAGATACAGATAAGGCAGACAAGCAAGTTCTATGCTGATCTATCCTTATGTCCACATGAAAAATGGTAGAACCTGAGAGGAAATACTCAGATAAATGGACAAATAAACCAAAGAGGACTGTCTGATCAATCCAGAACAGATCAGAACCACATTTACTTTCATTCTATATTGTACATTTCCCCTGATGCTGCCCACCACAGCATAAGCCTTTTGTCGGTTACATTAAAGTATGATTCATAAGGAGCTTCCTGTTATTTATATAACTAAAACCCTACTGTTTTCTAAGGAAGGAGAGCCTTTTGTTGGCCTGAATAATCAGAAGACTTCGTATGCATGTATGTATTTCTTATATTTTAGTACTTATTAGATTCACAAAGAAAACAAGCTCTAAATACAACTAATTATTTAAAGTTCTATCTACTAACTTGGAGCACTTTTAGGCCTTTATAAGGATTGACCAAATTTTAAATTATATTGCTAATCTGGTTCAAATCTGTTTACTACTAGTCCTCTGAGAAAACACTGCAACAGTTTCCCAACAACGCCTTAACTTACATAAGGTAGGTGCCTCTGGTGTTGACATTCATCATCAAATCCACCTTCTTTGTAGGTGTTTCCAATGTGTTGGTCAAGGAAATAGCACTGGCATTATTCACCAAGATATCAATTCCTGTTTTCAAATCATGAACTTCCTATTAATGTATTTTAAACTTTGTAACAAAAAGAAAAAAAACATTTACTCTGTATAGTTGAACCCTAAGTTGGTTCACAAGTACTTCTTTTAAATACACCAATGTAAGGCTAAGTTGCTGGGTCAAAACACCCAAATGATTTTCACTGGCACAATGGAGAGAGCCAATCACAGAGCTCCACATGAAGTTATAAAGAGGCTTAGTTCTTAGTGGTTTGCAGCTTCCCGTTTTATCTGTTCTCTAACCTCCTGGGTCATCCCTCCTAGTCTCCAAGAGCCTTACGTTAACTTCCTTAAAGCTCCTTGTGTAGTAGGTTCCCAAGGCCCGCCCTCCTTCAAGGCACAAGAGTCTCCCTCCCTTCTAAGGCCCTTCCTGGAATGAAAGAGCTCCTTTCTGGTCTTGGGAACTGGGAAAAGAGTAAAAACCCAGAGTTTCAAATCCAGGCAAATCACCAGAGTAAATCCAGTTTGTCTGGGTAAGTCACTCATAAAATAAAATAAATCGAGGATAACAATTATTTCTTCACCTTCCATCCAATCCCCCCACACATAACATATGGTTATATTAACTGGAGAGAGGCAAGAGAATGGGAACTGGGGAATGAGTTTGGTTAGATGTATGTTATTATCTGTTAAGGTCCTATCTTTATATTGAATATTAGGTTTTTTTATATTATTCAAAATAATTTTTACTAATTTAAAAAAATTCATCAGATGGTTTTAAACTACATTTCTATATGAGCAAATACTCATTTCTGGTTATACCCAATGACTCAGAAAATGTCTTAAATTTAATTAAAATTATAGTTACACCTATATTTTTATCAATACTCAATAATTATTTCAAATTTAAGGAACTACCTCCAAACTTCTCAACAGCTTTCTCCACTGCATTACTGATTTGCTGTTCATCTCTCACATCCACAATACATGGCAAGGCCTTCCCTCCAATGGCTTCAACTACAAAGAATAAACAAACAAGAAAAAGTATTAAAGCATTCAAATATTCAAATATTAAATCTTTCAGCCCTGGCCGGTTTGGTCAGCGGTAGAGCGTCGCCTGGCATGTATAAATCCTGGGTTCTATTCCCAGTCAGGGCACACAGGAAAAGCACCTATCTGCCTCTCCACCCCTCCGCCTCTCTCGCTTCTCTTTCTCTCGCTTCTCTTTCTCTCTCTCTCTGTCTCTCTCTCTCTTTCTCCTCCTCTCCTACAGCCACGACGCAATTGGAGCGAGTTGGTTCTGGGTGCTGAGGATGGCTCCATGGCCTCCGCCTCAGGTGCTAAAAAACAGCTCCAGTTGCAACAGAGCAAGGGCCCAGGTAGGCAGAGCATCGCCCCCAGTGGGCTTGCCAGGTGGATCCTGGTCAGGGTGTATGCAGGAGTCCATTGCTGCCTCTCCATCCTCTCACTAAAAAAAAAAAAAAAAAAAAATTAAACCTTTCAGTCTGATACAAAAGTCAAAAGAAATAAGTATACCCTATTTAAGAAAATCAATATAAATAACTATGTCTTATAACTACTAGTGACTTGACTAAACCATATCCAGCTTCAGACTAGTTAGGCCAACTCCATTAAAAAACAAAAAGAGAGCCTAACCAGGCGGTGGCGCAGTGGAGCGTCGAACTGGGAGGCAGAGGACCCAGGTTCGAGACCCCAAGGTCACCAGCTTGAGTGCAGGCTCATCTGACTTGAGCAAAAAGCTCACCAGCTTGGACCCAAGGTCTCTGGCTCAAGCTAGGGGTTACTCAGTCTGCTGAAGGCCCACTGTCAAGGCACATATGAGAAAGCAATCAATGAACAACTAAGGTGTCGCAACAAAAAACTGATGATTGATGCTTCTCATCTCTCTCCATTCCTGTCTGTCTGTCCCTCTCTGACTCTCTCTCTATCCCTGTTAAAAAAAAAAGAGAGGTAATTTTAAAAAATTCTATTAAAAAGCAAATAAAAGGGAAGATAATTTTTAAAAAACCTTTATTATAAAAAATTTCAAAAAATATAAATACTAGTATAATGAACTACCACAAATCTATCACCTATTTTCAATGATTGTTTATGTTTAGCCAGTTTAATGTACCTATGTCCAACCCTGATTTTTTTTTTTTTTTTTTTTTTTGCTGGTATATTTTAAAACAAACCCCAGACATCACTTCATTCATCAATACTTCATATGTATTCCCCTAACATAACCACATGCTATTAACATAACAAAACCAGCAATATCAACTGAAGTTGAATTTTTAAGCCCTTCCTCCTGGTACTGTGCCTAACACAATGCCTTGAATATACTCAATTGACAATTATTAACCGAAAGTGTTAAAATAATGACTTGCAAATGGTGCTGAGAATAAATAACATGGAGAGTTTTTTCAAAATATTACACCATTCACCTGTCAAACTTTCTCCTCGCTTCTTCCCTCCCCCATTCTCGGCTCAGATCCAAGAACCACTGTTCTGCTGAGACATGATTTTTTTTTTATGATTGATTATTTTAAATTTATTATTTATTTATTTATTCATTTTAGAGAGGAGAGAGAGTGAGAATGAGAGAGAGAGATAGAAAGGGGGGAGAAGCAGGAAGCATCAACTCCCATATGTGCCTTGACCAGACAAGTGCAGGCTTTCGAACTGGCGACTTCAGCGTTCCAGGTTGATGCTTTATCCACTGCGCCACCACAGGTCAAGCAGAGACATGATTTTTAATGCAAGTCTCTCACATCACTCAAAAGTGCTGGGGACAAAAACAGGTCCCAATCACTGCTCCAAGGTGACAAAATACTTCTCTAAGCACATAAAATTATTTAGGGTAGCTTTCAAATAGCTTAATTAAACTCCCCAGCAAATTTCCTATGTATTGAAACCATGGTGAGGATATTTCATGAAATGGCATGATCACACTCACTTTCATCAGCAGCAGTATAGATTGTGCCTGGCAGTTTGGGGTGTGTCTGTGTGGTCTTCGCAGCAATGACAATATTGGCTCCATCCTTTGCTGCTTTCAATGCAATAGCTTTGCCAATGCCACGGCTTGCACCAGTGATAAAAAGTGTACATCCTGCTAGCTTCCTACAATAGAACAAATGTGACTTTAGAAACCTCAATGTTCTATTTACTTACCAGTATAGAAAATATATGCAAATTTGTGCAATATACATTTCTTCCTCTGTGAAACTTTTTCTAAACCCTCCTCCTTCCCCATGATTACCTTATCAACACTACTGTATTCCCACTGCAAAATGATTTCTTTTTTTTTTAATAAATTTCTTTTTATTTTATTCATTTTACAGACGAGACATAGAGTGAGAGAGAGAGAAAGAGAGAGAAAGAGAGAAAGGGGGAGGAGCTGGAAGCATCAACTCCCATATGTGCCTTGACCAGACCAATGCAGGGTTTTGAACTGGCAACCTCAGTGTTCCCAGGTTGTCGCTTTATCCACTGCGCCACCACAGGTCAGGCCCACTGCACAATGATTTCTAAATTATTTATTATAACTTCAGTGGGCCAGTCTTGGAGTAATTTGGCAAACAATATCTGCTCAAGTGAAAGAAAATCTTCAGGAGAAATGAGGAGTTAATAAACTACATAAACATATATCGTTTTTCCACAAAATAAGAAAAGCATTACCAAAGTTAGTTTTGAGTGGTGGGATCATAAATAAATTTTATCATATTCTTTATAATCTTTGGAATTTTTCAAATTTTGTGCAATAAATACATACCATTTAAAAAATCATCTAAAAGTCAATAATTGTTCAATGGAGGCTTTCCATCGTTCATAATAGCCAGAGTGGAAATAATGTAATATCCATCAACTGATAAATGGACAAATAAAATCTGGTATATCCAGAGTGGAATCTATTTAGCAATAAAAATAAACAAAGTACTGATCCATGCTGCAACATAAATGAACCTTGAGAACATTATGCTAAGTAAAAAAAAGCCTATCGTTAAAGACCACAACTGTGTGATTCCATTTATATGCTGCATACAGAACAGACAAATCTACAGAGAAACAAAGGTTAGTGGTTGCCTACCTAGGGCTGGGGTGGGGGGATTTGTGGGCTAACAGGTGCGGATGAGGGGTCTCTTTATGGGGTGGTAAAAGATTTTAAAAATGATTGCATGAGGGTTGCACAACAGTGTGAATATACTAAAAGCCACTGAATTGTATACTTTAAATGGGTGAATTGTATGGTAAATGACATCTCAATAAGACTGGCAAACAGTTCAAGTTTGTACTTCTTAATCCCCTTCACTTTTTCGCCCCCCTCGTTCCCTCTGGCAATCACCATTTTCTATCATTATCATCTATGTATTAGCCAGGCCCACCACTTTCTTCCTCAGTTAGATTGTGAATTTTATGTTTTGTTTGATTGTGAACTAAACATTCAGTATAGTTTTTAAATTACAGTAAAAACTTTTTTTTTTATTCAGTGAGAGGAAGGGAGGCAGAAAGACTCTCTCAGGTGCGCCAACCGGGATCCACCAGGCAAGCCCATAGGGGGCAACACTCTGCCCATCTGGGGCCCTTGCTCCTTTGCAACCAGAACCATTCTTCTGCGCCTAAGGTGAAGGTCATGGAGCCATCCTCAGCGCCTGAGGCCAACTCGCTTCAATAGAGCCATGGCTGCAAGAGGGGAAGAGAGAGAAGTAAGAAGAGGAGGGGTTGAGAAGCAGATAGGGGTTTCTCCTGTGTGCCCTGACTGGGAATCGAACCTGGGACTTCCACACGCAGGGCCAACGTTCCACCGCCAAGCCAACAGGCCAGGGTATTTTTAATTTTTTAAGGAACCTCTGTACTATTTTCCACAGTGACTACACCAATTTACAACCCCATGAACGGCACACAAGGATTCCCTTTTCTCCATCTTCACCACTTGTTATTTGCTGCCTTTTTGATAACATCCATTCTGACAGGTGTGAGGTGAAATCTTGTGGTTTGGATTTATACTTTTCTAATGACTAGTGATGTTGAGAATTTTTTCATGTGTCTGTTGGTCATTTATATGTCTTTTTGAAGAAATGTTTATTCAGATCCTCTGCCCATTTTTAATCAAATTATTTTCTTTTTGATGTTGAGTTGTATAAGTTCCTTATATATTTTAGATATTAACCCCTTACTGAATATATAATTTTCAAGTATCTTCTCCCATTCAGTAGGTTGCCTTTTATTTCACTGATTGTTTCAAAGCAAAAATAAACAAACGATGTGAGGTCGGTTGGCAATGGGGGAAGGTCACGTGAGGAACCAGGCCTGGGAACTTTGGCTGGAACCGCCCACACCCATGCGAACCAAAAGAAACTTCCCAGGAGCCCTTTGAAAAAGAACGACCGTCTGTCAACCAATGAAATTTCACCACATCATATCAACTCGACCACCCTAATGACCCTATAAATTACCCCCCATCAGTCCCCCCCCCCACCCTCGGCAACTTCTCTGGCTCCCATCTGGTGGACCAGAGAACATCGTCTGGGAAGCAGTATACTAAATAAAGCTTTTGATATTCCACACTTCGTGGCTATGCCCTTCTTTCTTCCTCGGCGGGAAAATACCTTACATTTGGTGCCGAAACCCAGGAGAAGTTTGAAGCCCACTGGGGCCACTCCTCTCCCCTTCCCTTCCGGGGAAGAACCAGGACCTCTGACTTTCTACCCACTTCGGCACCGGTAAGTCCCCTGCCACCAGCCTCCCCTCAGTTCTTTCCGTCAAGACTCACTGTCCGTAATCGCAGCTGTGTCAGGGACCTCTTATCCATTTCGAGTGCGTGTGTGCCCACGGAGACATCCCGGACATAACCACTCTACCTAACTGTCCGGTGACCAGAGCTAGAGCTGCAGGACACCAATTCTCATCTCTGATCACTCCGAAGACTGAGGGCGGCCATGGGAGGCACAGGAATCTAAACCTGACTCAAAAACACTCCTGGAGTACCTTATCTGAAATCTCTCCCTCCCTAAAGAAGAAACTGTTCTTCTTCTCCACTGTGGCCAGGCCACAGAACCCACTGGATAACCAGACCAGGTGGCCTTCTGAAAGTACTTTTGTTTTTAATATCCTCACCAATTTAACTATTGCCCAAAAAACTGGGAAATGGTTGGAGATCCCTTACATTCAGGGCTTCTAGTATTTGTGCCCCGGTCCTAATCTCTGTGCCGCCTGCTATATGGCGCAGGCCCTTTTTGGCCAGAGAAATCTCAGCTAAACCCTCCACTCCTGATCTTTCCTCCTTCGCCAACCCCCAACTCTCTTCGCCTCCTGCCTGACCCCTGGGGGTGCCCCTCACTCAGGACCCTCTCTGGTCCCTCTGCAGGGGTCCCTCTGCAGACCTCTTCCGCTCAGGTCTCTTCCCTCCAGGAAGCCCCCCTCCCTGCGGGCCAGGAACCCCTCCCTTCTCCGCTGTGTTAAGCCCCTCCCCCGTCAGGCCACCCTCCAATGGCCATTGGCCCTCACATGGGTTTGCAGGGCTCCTGACCCCACGGCCCAACCGCGGTCTTCTTGCAAGAAGGCCTGGCCCTGTCCTGCTTCTGGCTCCAGCGTTTCCCGCCAGATCTGGGTGCCGGACTCCCCAGGAGCCCCCTCCTCTTATTCTCAGCCCCCAAGCCCCTATCCGGGACCTGTGAACATGGCATTTAAAGTTTTTAATGGTCGTGGCTAATAGAAAAAGGCCGAGGCTGCTCACCAGGCCCATATGCAGCAAAAGGTAAGGCTCCAAACCCAGGCTCTTGTGGCAGCCCTGAGGCCGGCAGAGCAACAGGGGCAAGGCACAGGAGGTGCCCAACCCAAGTCCGGGCCACAAAGAGGAATCCCACCAGAAGCTTGCTTTAAATGTGGCAAGAAGGACCACTGGTCCCGACAGTGCCCCTGCCCGTGGCTGCCCACTAAACCCTGCCCTAACTGCAAGCAGCCCAGTCACTGGTGGAACGATTGCCCCTTTTGGGCAACAGGCTCTTACAAGTCACCCAAATGGGAAGCCAAGCCAGCTAGGCAGGCCCGCTGCTCAAACCCCTATGTCTCATGGATGACCGACATGGCCCGGACTCAGAGACCCCAATCACCCTCACCAAGCCCAGGGGTAATGCTGCAAGTAGCAGGTAAGTCCATCTCATTTCTTGTGGACACGGAGGCTACCTTCTCTGTTTCACCATCACACTCTGGACCTCTAGTTCCCTCACAGGTCTCGGTTATGAAAGTAGTTGGGACCCCTTCTTTTCCTCTTTGCATGCCATCCCTGACATGCAGTTTAGACAGAATCCCCTTTTTCCGCACTCCTTCAGATTCTTTCTTTCCTCAATCTAATAGACTTTAGACACTGAATTCCCAATCTTACTCCTTAGCCAAACCCCCCTCCTCTTGCCATCTACCTCCCCTTTCTGTCTTTACTCCACCATCTTCTCAGAGAACACGCAGACCGGACCCTTCCTCCCATAGGGGGTCCACATAAAACACCCAGTGGTCCCCTCCAACCAGGAGACAGGGAGCTCCAGCCTGGCTCCCTACAGCCCAGGTGGACGGGACCCCATACGGTAATACTGACTACTCCTACTGCAGCCAAATTCCTAGGGCAAACACCTTGGGACTATGTCTCTCGCCTCAAGCTGGCCCCCATGAAGCACTGCTGGCAGTCAGAACCACTGGGCCCTACCCCTCTCTGGCTCACCAAAAGGTTGGGCCCTGCAGATCCCACCATTGCTCCTGTCCCTCCCACCGGGGACCTGCCACCAGAGTGAGCTAAAGCAGGGAGCAGTGCTGTTCCATGAGACTGGCCCAATGGAAGAAAGCATCAGGGTCCTCCACTGTCTGCAAGAGAAACTGCACAAGGACCTCTCCTCCTACAACCCGCTTAACTCCTGGTGGCAGCCACCCATCCTCACCTGGGCTGCCCCTATCCTAGGTCCTCCTCTAATTATCAGCATATTACTCATATTTGCTCCTCTTTTTTAAATCCTTACAAGACCGCATCCACGAAATTTCTCGAGTCACGATCAAACAGATGCTCCTACACCCATATACGTGACTCCCCTCAAAGCCACCACCTTCCAACCTCCCCTCCCCACAATGCCCCTAACCAGCAGGAAGTAGCCAGACGAAAAGCAGTGCCCCTATCTGACATAAAAGGTCGGAATGTAAGGTCAGTTGGCAATGGGGGAAGGTCACGTGAGGAACTAGGCCCGGGAACTTTGGCTGGAACCGCCCACACCCATGCGCACCAAAAGAAGCTTCCCAGGAGCCCTCTGAAAAAGAACAACCGTCTGTCAACCAAAGAAATTTCACCACGTTGTATCAACTCAACCACCCTAACGACCCTACAAATTAACCCCCCACATGACTTCTCTGGCCCCCTTCTTGCGGACCAGAGAACATCCTCCAGGAAGCACTCTACTAAATAAAGCTTTTGCTATTCCACACTTCGTGGCTATGCTCTTCTTTCTTCCTAGGCGGAAAATACCTTACAAATGGGACCACATAAAATTAAAAATTCTGCACAATGAAGTAACAACTACTTTAAATATTACTAATTCCCTTTTACTACTACTACTATTATTATTATTCCTATTACCTACATATCTACATCTAAGCCAGGAGCCTAATCTATCCACTTATTTGTGTATACTCTGAGATAAGAATGATTTTTACAGATGAACATTTATGATCAATTTGATGCTAAGGACCACTAATTTGAGTGAAACATTATCTCCTTGTTATGGATTAAACTGCATCTATCAAAAGGATATGTTAAAGGCCTGACCTGCAGTGGCGCAGTGGATAAAGCGTCGACCTGGGAACACTGAGGTCGCCAGTTCAAAACCCTGCACTGGTCTGGTCAAGGCACATATGGGAGTTGATGCTTCTAGCTCCTCCCCCCTTTCTCTCTCTCTCTCTCTCTCTCTCTCTCTCTCTTTCTCTCTCTCTCTGTGTCTCCTCTCTAAAATGAATAAAATAAAAAAAAAAGAAGTTAAAAAAAAAAAAAGGATATGTTAAAGTCCTAACCTCCAATATGTCAGAATATGACCTTATTTGGAAACCATTATTGCTGATATAATTAGTATAGATGAGGTCATACAAGACAGGGTGGTCCCTTCGTCCAATATGACCAGTATCTTTATAAGAGAAGGGAAAATTAGGTAAAGAGAGACACACAGAGAATACCATGTGATGGCAGATGTGAGATTGGAGCAATGCAGTTGCAACTAAACTAAACTAAGGACTGCCCGCAACGATCGCCAGAAGCTAGAAAGGAAGGAAGGAATCCACCAACAATTTCAGAGGGTTCATGGCTGAAACCCCCTGGTGACTCCTTGACTACAGACTTCTGGCCTTCAGAATTGTGATTAACTTCTGTTTTAAGGCACTCAGAGTACTTTGTGGTACTTTGTTATGGCGCCCCTACAAAGCTGCTATACTCTCCCCCTTCCTTCCCAAAATAATTTCATTCTTCCAATTAGTAGATCTGTGTTACAAAAATAAATTGTACTCAATTATTTTGAATTTCACCAATAAAAATATATCATGGAAATTGGTTTTCTCTTGATATATACATGCATTTCATATATATATGTCTCTTATACCTACACAATAGCTCCAATTTTGCCTCTTGCTCAGTCTAAAATATTTACTATCTGACCCTTTACAAAAAACGTTTTGCCTAACCATGGTCTAGACAACACACCAACTTTTGCCTAACTTTGAACTTTATATAATAGACTCATACAGTAAATGTTATTTGTATATGTTTCTTTCACAAAATATTGGACATTTAACCATGTTGGAGCAAATAGCTACATTTTAATATATAACATTCCATATATGTATATAGCATAATTTATTCATTCTATTTTTATGGACTTTGGGGATGGTTTTTATTTAGTTTTGTTTAGTCTGTTTTATCAATAATGCTGCTATAAATATTCTTGTACACTTCTTCCAGTCACATGTGCAAGAGTTTCTCTAGGATATATATATATTTATTGCTGAAACTGTGGGACTATAGCACATTGTTATAGATTAAACATGGCATAAATCCTGTGGCATTCTTTCCATCAAGAGCAGCATATTTTCCCCTTCCCCTTGAGTCTGGGTTAGCCTTATGACCTTCTTTTTGAGAAGCAGAATGTGACAGAAGTGATATTCTGGGATATCCAAGCCCATGCTATAGATGACTGGCAGCTTCTACTTTCTCTGTCTTGGAAGCCAGATGCCATGAAGTGAAGTACAGGAACAGATTACTAATAATGAGAGGTCATATAAGAAAGGACCTGCAGGGTGCGAGGCCATTCAGGACATCTGGGCCCCAGCCAAGGATCCAGCTAAATGTAGCCATATGAATGACCTCAACTTATAGCACGTAGAGCAGAAGAACCCACTCAACCCAAAGAACTTTGAATAATAACAAATCATCAGCCCTGGTCGCTTGGCTCAGTGGTAAAGAGTCGGCCCACATGTGGATATCCTCAGTTCAATTCCCAGTCAGGGCACATAGGAGAAGCGTCCATCTGCTTCTCCACCCCTTTCCTTCTTGTTTCTTTCTCTCCCCCTCCTGTAGCCATGGCTCGACTGGAGTGAGTTGGCCCCAGACGCTGAGGATGGCTCCATGGCCTCCACCTCAGGAGCTAAGAACAGCTCATTTGCAAGCAAAGAAGCAACGTCCCAGAAAGGCAGAGCATCACCCCCTAGTGGGCTTGCCTGGTGGACCCCCATCAGCACACAAGCAGAAGTCTGCCTCCCCACACTGAATTTTAAAAAAAAATCAAAACACTGCTGTTTTTCAAAAGTGTTATAGTTTACCTTTTAAATTTTCATCTTTAATCTACCTAGAATTTTTATACAGATTGAGGGAGGGATGCAACTGCATTTTCCCCCATATGAATAACCAACTGTTCTAATCTGAAAAGCCCATCTTCCCACAGATCTTCAATACCAGCTTTGGTAGAGACTGAGCCCCCATAAATATACAGATCTGTACCTAGGTTTTATTTTCTGTTCCATTGGCCCACTAGAATAGCAGTCTCTTAATGATAACAGCTTTATTAGTCCTGATAAATGATAAGACAAATACTTCCAATTTGTTGTTCTTCAAGAGTTCCTTGGCTATACTTGAATTTTCACTTTTCCACATGTATTTTACTATTTTTTAATTGAATTTAATGGGGTGACATCGGTTAATAAAAGTATATAGGTTTTTGTATACAATTCTATAACTCATCACCTGTACACTGTATTGTGTGTTCACCACACCAAGTCAAGTCTTCTGTCACCATTTATTTTCTACCTCCTCCACCCTCCTTTCCCTCTTGTAATCACTATACTGTTGTCTCCACATATATTTTAGAATCAACTAATTGCATTAGCAAAATCAATTGGAATATTGACAGAAATTAAATTGAATCTATAATTTTAATTGGAAAGAACTTATATCTTTAGACACTGATTATATGCTGTCACTCCCTAAGTTTTCTTAAGTATATGTCAATAAACTGTGTAAGTTTCTACAGAAAAGTATTATACATCTCTTGCTGGCTTTATTCCCAGGTACATCAATCTTTGTAAAGTTGCGAGAAGAACAGTATAAAGAATACACATACTCTGCCCAGATTCATATGTTAACATTTTATTCCAATGCTTTAGCATTTATGCTCCTTCTGTATATACCTTTCTTTTTAAAATTAATTTTTAGAAAGAGAAAAGAAGGAGAAGAAGTGGGAAACATCAACTCATAGTAGTTGCTTCCCATATCTGCCTTGACTGGGAAAGTCTAGGGTTTCGAACTGGCAACCTCAGCATTCCAGGTTTAAGCTTTATCCACTGCGCCATCACAGGTCAAGCTCTCTTTCCCTTTCTCTTTCTGTATATCTTATTTTTTTTGAACTGTTTAAACGTAAGTTGAATAGGTCATGACCTATTTTCTTACATAACCACTGTAGAATTATCAAGTTCAGTAACTGTAATATTGATACAATAACTACTTTTATCTAATATACTGCCAATATTTTAGTTTTTTTAATTGATACTATAATGTCCTGCAGAGTAATTTTTGCCCTCCAGTACAGGATCCAATTTAGGATCAGATAGTGCATTTAGTTGTATCATTTCAGTCTTCTTTAATCTAGAACTTTTGCAACCTCCTTTGTCTTTTATGATATTGATTTTTTTGAATACAGTGCCACAAATTTTTAAAAATGAATGCTTTTCACTTCAGATTCACCTGATATGTCCTCATGATTAGATTCAGGTTATTTATTCCCAGCCAAAATATGAGATATGTGTCCATAGTGTATCACACCTAGAGGCACACAATGTCCATCTGTACTTACTGGTAATATTAATATATATATTTTTTACAGGGACAGAGAGAGAGTCAGAGAGGGGGATAAATAGGGACAGATAGACAGGAACAGAGAGATGAGAAGCATCAATCGTTAGTTTTTCGTTGCCATTGCAACACCATAGTTGTTCATTGATTGCTTTCTCACATGTGCCTTGACCACGGGCCTTCAGCAGACCAAGCAACCCCTTGCTGGAGCCAGCGACCTTGGGTCCAAGCTGGGGAGCTTTTGCTCAAGCCAGATGGGCCCGCGCTCAAGCTGGCAAGCTTGGGGTCTCGAACCTAGGTCTTCAACATCCCAGTCCAACGCTCTATCCACTGCGCCACTGCCTGGTCAGGCAGTAATATTAATATTAATTTTGATCATCTAATCACAATATTATCAGATTTCTCCAATGTCTAATTATTTTCTTTCCTTTGCAACTAATAAACAATCAGTGCAAAGACACTTAATGACCACTATTAAATTTTTATTATGGCATTTTCAAACATATTAAAAAATAAAGAAAATAGTATAATAAGCTCCCATATTTATTTAACAATTCAACAACTATCAAAATTTTGAGTGATTATCAGAAAGCAAATCTCAGAGGTCATATAATTTCATCTATAGATAAGCATCTTTATCTTTTACATAGCTATGTCATTATTACAACTAAGAGAATTAACAGTAATTGCTCTATATCACTCAGTATCTACCCACATTCAAAATTTATCATGTCCCAACTATTGCTTAGAAAGCACTATCTCTTTGCCTCTGGTCTAGCTGGATGGATTCCTACTAGGATAAAGGACATTTTTCTTCTCATTCAGTCTCAGGCATTGCTGAAAGAAAGGCAAAGGCAGCTTCTCCTTTTAACCTGAATCCTGGGTCTATACTACTAAGATACTCTTCCAGCTCTAAAGAATTAGAACATGGGTGGGCAGTGGCAGTGGGAATCGTTAACACCTTGATGGAAGGATGGAAAGATGGAAACAAAGAAGGAAGAGGAGGAGGGAAGGAGGGAGGAAGGGAGGGAAGAAGAAAGGTCCCAAATTCCTCAGTACACAGATGGCTAAAACTTGCTAATATAGAGATAAGTTATATTACAATTTACCAAAATTATCTAGTACCTGAAATCAAAATAAAGGTGATAAAATTTAAAACTATTTTTCAAAAGAAAACCACTTAAAAATAACTATACAAGCTATTCTAATGTTCACTTGAGAAAATAGACATCTAAAAATAACCAGGAAAATATGGAAAAAGAATCCAAATGAGGCAGAAACTAGCCTTCCCAGATATTAAAACATTTTATAACACTAGAGTATTTAGCCAGACCTGTGGTGGCACAATGGATAGAACATCAACCTGGAATCCTGAGGTCACCAGTTCGAAGCCCTGAGCTTGCCAGGTCAAGGAACATACGACAAGCAACCAAGTGAAACAACTATGAGTTGGAACTTCATGCTACCCATCCATCCCCCTCTCTTTTCTATAAAAATTAATAAAATATGTTTTTAAAAACCTAAAGTATTTAAAATAGCTTGGTATTGGTACATGAAGAGACACACTAAAGTAATAAAATTAAAAAGGCAATAACCAGACCCTATACATACAAGAATTCAATATATGATAGAGGTAGAATTTCAAACAGAAAGGAAAAGGTAACTAGTAAGTCAATGGTGCCGGGACAACTGTTTAGACAGCCAACTGAACGAAAATGAAGTAGGCTTCATAACTCACTTCCTATGCCAAAATTGTATGCAAAATAGCACTTCATCTCAAGTGGATGAAAAAATCAGAAAGCCAAAGAAAACCCCAGAACATAAAAATACTAAATGAATATTTACCAATTACAAAAAATAATTCTCGATTTAAGATGGCCTTAGGTTTGCACAAAAACACTAAAGCCTAAAAGACTGATAACTCGGACTCAAAAAACACATATCTCCATGATAGTATAATCAAAGTCAAGACAGAAAAAAAAAACTTAAAGAAATATTTAATATACATATGACACAGGACAAATTTCTGAAAATAGATCAGAAATCAGAAACCTTGTGTAAGCCAGGCAAACAAGAAGATACAAAGATGGATTTAAATCAGAATTTCTCAATCTCTGCACTACTGACATTCTGAACTAGGTAATTCTTTGTAGTAGGGGGCTACTCTGTGCATCATACGGTGTTGACCAGCATCCCTGACTCCATCCATTAGATCCAGTAACACCCCCCTCAATTGTGGCAATCAAAAATGTTCCCAGGCCTGACCTGTGGTAGCACAGTGAGTAAAGTGTCAACATGGAAAGCTGAGGTCACCAGTTCAAAACTCCAGGCTTGCCTGAAAGTATGAATTGAAGCTTCCTGCTGCTCCTCCCCCTGCCTTTCATGCTCTCTTCTCTCTAAAATTAATAAAATCTTAAAAAAAAATGTTCCCAAACATTTTCAAATGTCATAGGGGCTCAAAAGTGCTCTTTGATGAAGACTACTGCTTTAAACATATAAAAGGTCCTCATCTTCACTTGTGATTCAAATTTTTACTACAATGAAGTTACATTTTTTTCTCTAGATTATTACCAAAACAAACATTTTTATTATCAATCATTTTGCTATTTGCCAATGGGTTGGATTAGGAAATACCATTCATCTTTCTGATGTGTACAACCTTTATAGAGGACTATTAGTACTAGCTATCAAAAATTAAAGTGTGCCCTGGCTGGTTGGCTCAGTGGTAGAATGTCAGCTTGACGTGAGGATGTCCTGGGTTCAATGGTCAGTCAGGGCACACAGGAGAAGTGACTATTTTTACTCTACCCTCTCCACCTCCCCACCTTCTGTCCCCCTCTGCCAGCCATAGCTCTGACTGGTTCAGTGCATGGCCTCGGGCGCTGAGGATGGATGGCTCAGTGAAACTTCTGCCTCAGGCACTAAATATAGCTTGGTTGCAAGTATGGCCCCAGACCGGGTGGGGGTGGGGTATAGCCAGGTGGATCCTGGTTGGGATGCATGTGGGAGTCTGTCTCTTTATCTCTCCTCCTCTCACTTGAAAAAGAAATAAAAAAATTAAAGTTCATATATTCTTTGATCCAGCAACCTCACTTCTAGGTACTTATCATATAGATACACTCAAATATGTGCAAACAGGTGAATATATGAATATTGCAGCAAAGTTGGAGCAACAGAAAGAATTAGAAATGATCTGGTATCCAATGCTAGGGAGCTGGTTAAATAAATTATGGTACATCAATAAAATATTATGTAACCACAAAAAGGGAAGAGCTACAGGTATGAAACTCTGTAGCCTAAGACATATTTAGGTAAAATAGCAAGGCCCAGAAGATAGTTTGCTACCATTAAGTGGTATATGCAATGCAATACCATATACAAAGGGTGTATTATACAATAGTACACTTGAAACCTACATAATCTTATAACATCTAATAAATTTTTAAAATTTTATTAATTTTTAAAGAGAGGAAGGATGAGAAAGAGAGGGAAAGAGAGAAACATCGATTTGTTGTTCCACTATTTATGCATTCACTGATTGATTGTAGTATGTGTCCTGAATATGAATCAAACTCGCAACTTTGGCGTATCAGGACACTCTAACCAACTGAGCTACCAGGCCAGGGCAATAAAATTTTAAAAATGTGGTGTGTGTGTGTGTTTAGGGTGATACACAAAACAGCTTTATAAGTGCATTTAATAGCTGGAAAAATACCAGAGAGTAACAGAAGGACTGGAAGTTTAAAGTGACAAAACTCACTTTTGACACCCTTTTGAGCTGTTTAAGTCTTCTGGGCATGTGCTTGCACGCTTCAAACAAATTACACAATGGACATGCCACTCACTTCAATATACCCATACTTTATAGAGAAAAGGTAAAATGATGGTTGCCAGCCAGGCACTTGGGGGCGAGATGAATGGGTATAGTTTTCTAAACTGAAAAAGTTCTAAAGACTGGTTGCACAGCAAAGCGAATATACTTAACACTACTGAGTGATACACTTAAAAATGGTTAAGATGGCAAATTTTGTTCTGTATTTTACCACAATTAAAAATCTCTTTAAAGTGAAAAAGAAATCACACAAAATGCCCTACTTTACAGATTATTTTCATTTGTTACTAATTTGAAAACCACTTTTTAAATACTCCACTACTTTATTATCCCAGAAATGAGCGTTCAGAACAAGAGGACACTCATTAGGTGCACAAGTGTTCCCGTGACCTTTCACCTAGAACTTGACTGCCTTCAGCAAGACACGCAGCTACTGCTCAACCCAAAATGGGGCCAGCCCGACGGACGCCCAGGAACCCACTTGGGACCTTTCAGCTGTAGAAGAGGTTTTTCTATAGCTGTCACCCTGAAGCCCACAATTTTGGGTTACTTTTCAGGCGTTACCGCAATTCTAGGACCACTGCTGGTCCTGCGCCGGCCAGCTTTCCGCAGCGTGGCGGGCAACTTCTTTGACCCTCCCGCCGCCACCGCCGGGCCCCTCAGACCATCCACTCTGGCGCAGCCCGCGCTGCCGGGTCTTCCCCCGCGACGCCCTTACCCCCTTACCCGGTATTGGGTAACATGACTTTCGGAGATCAGAACTGGTGGCGACAGCAGCAGCAGCAGCAAGCATCAAGTGAGAGGCGGTTCTTCCCTCCCGCCCCAGACCCTGCCCCCAAGGCCCCGCCCCGAGGTTTACAGGGAATAGGCGCTCTAAGCCGGAGGTTGCTCAGTGCGCCTGCGCACGCAGTGGGCCCTCCCTGGCGCTCTGCTTTAGTTACCACCACCCCTTGCCTGGACCTGGAAACCCGCGGTCTGCGCAAGCGCTGAAAGAGACAGCTCTGCCCCGCCCCTCTCGCGGCCCTACGGTGACAATCGGTTTCGCGCGGGCCGCTAAACTACTGGGCGCGTCAGGCGCTACGTACGCCTTCTCCTGGCTTGTAAAGGGTTCCTCGTAACGGCGTTGCGTTCCTTTGCCAGCGGGGTGACCGTTTGAGTCGTGCTTTCGGGACCTTGAAGACTGGGATGCGGCTTCTTCGCAGACTCTGCCCTGGGAATGCTTTGACTCTCGGTCTTTTCTCCTCCCTCGCCCAAACCTGGGCGCGGGTCCGGCTGCGCGCCCTCCTTTGAAGGATCCCCTTAGGAACGCTTTTCCTTGCAGATACTTTCTGCCAACCAGCGTCGCACTTCGACTCTCCCACCGAACCTGGACTAAAGCCGCCCGACTTCGCGGGTCTGTAGATAACACTGGTGAGGGCAGCATCTGGATCAGAGCTCTTTGCAATAGTCGCGTCAAAGACTTAATAGTTAACTCCGGTTTTTCAACTCTTAGCGGGTATCTCAGGCAACTCCCGAACTAAGTGCTGGAATAAGGTTATTTCCGGGACCCAGTATTTCTTTTGGTAATATACCTTGGACATAACTCAGCTACCCTAATGAACTGAAGACTGGCATATTAAGTAGATATGAAGAAATTGCTTTGTATTGTGAAGCGGTAGAACAGGATGATAAGGATGTTCTTTATAAGGACTAAAGAAACTAGCCTGGAGATGGGGTATGTAACTCTCCACTTATTACAAGCCCCAAATAGCTCTATTTACTCATTTATATCACTTGCCAGTCTCCAGTAGGTATTTGAATTTGATATGGTACTTAGATACTCGGGAGGAATTTATTTATTCCACAGATGATATTAGCTCCTGCTATGTGCTGGTCACTGACAAGCAAGACAAATGAAAACGTTCAGGGTAACCACCAGATGGCACCGTTACTTTAAAATTCAAAATACAGTATCACAGAATGTTAATTTATTAACAATATTGTGATAAATTATAACCTGATTTGGATTAAGGCAAAAACAACATGAGGTTCTCTATAGGACTCCCATAAAGGGGAAATAAGAGAAGATATATGTTTTAAATTCCTTAAAACTGCATCATTAAAATAGGATGTGATACTGGAATTTATTTATATTATTTAAAGTAGTCATACTTGTCTTCACTTGTTTTATAACTTCTAACATCTATTAAGTTTAATTCTCCAATATTGTCATTTTTAGATATATATGAGATTAAAAATGCTGACTTAAGTTGAAATATCCAAAGGTGACATTGAACACAACTTTGATACTATCAAAAAAGGACTCTTCTAACCTTGACCTCTTGTATAGGAATATACTTTGTAAGTGAATAATGTAGTAATAGTCACGTTTGTTGACCACAGCCTGCATAAGGAAATAATTTTTTTATCCAGACCCAGCATACCCACAGCTTTCTATTTTATTTGAATCTATTATATCCTATCTAGCTTCTTCTTATGTTGATTATAACCTAGTAAGTTATTTCTATGACTCATTAATGGATCATAACCTACCCTATGGAAAACAAAGCTTTAGTATGTTTTAATTTGCTATTTTAATTTTTCAACTTGCCTTTTAAGATATAGGATTCTCCAGTCAAATACCAAATTACTAATTAATGGTCAGAGGTCAACAATATGATGTGACTAAGAGCAGATGGCTGCTTTCAATGTTTTTAAATGAGTCAGGGATCTTGAAACTTTCCATTTCCTTCATCCACAAGTCAGCCCACTCTAGTTCAGAAGGTCAAATGGGGAAATCCTTGGGATTTTGAGATTATGCTAGTAGTTTCTGATAATATACCAGATCTTTCCTATAAGACGTCTAGCTTTGCCTTTTGTTACTCAATAAATTATTGCCAGTCATTAATTAACTAACTACCAGGTATTAACCTCATTACTGTATTTTAACGTCTATATCTTTCTGATAATACATGATTCCAGTAATCTAGAAAAAATGGACTTTGGGTGATGGGCACACAACGCAATAAACAGTTCAAAAACTATAGAGATATTTACCTGAAACCTATGTGTTCCTATGGATCATTGTCACACCATTACATTTAATTTCTAAGTAAATTTTTTAAAATAGAGAAAGTGGAAGTTTGTCTCTATTACTACCCTTCAAAGATAACCATTGTTACACAGTTTGACATGTATCTTTAAGACTTTGAAATTTTTGGATAGGTAATGATCATTTTTCTTTTCAAAATTTTATTTTAGAGAGAGGAAGGGAGAGAAAAAGAGAAACATTGATCTGTTTTTCCACCCATCCATGCATTCCTGCATTCCTTGGTTGGCTCCTATATGTGTCCCTACTGGGGACTAAACCTTCAACTCCTGGTGCATCAGGACATGGCTCCAACCAACTGAACAACCCAGTCAGGATAAATGGTTTAAAGTACAGGAGAGATATATATTGTGTTGTTTTGGAACCTGTTTTTGTTTTTTTACAGGGACAGAGAGTCAGAGAGAAGGCTAGATAGGGACAGACAGGAACGGAGAGAGGTGAGAAGCATCAATCATTAGTTTTTCGTTGCCATTGCGACACCTTAGTTGTTCATTGATTGCTTTCTCACATATGCCTTGACCACGGGCCTTCAACAGACCGAGCAACCCCTTGCTGGAGCCAGCGACCTTGGGTCCAAGCTGGCGAGCTTTTGCTCAAGCCCGATGGCCCCGCACTCAAGCTGGCAAAGCTGGCAAGCTCAGGGTCTTGAACCTGAATCTTCCACATCCCAGTCCGACGCTCTATCCACTGCGCCACCACCTGGTCAGGTGGAACCTGTTTTTGTTTTACCTAATGTATCTAAGACATCTTCCCAAGTTTACACCTAAAAGTTTATCTTCACATTTTAAAGATAGGTTCAGTTTTCTTTTTCATAGTTTTCTTTTATATGAATGTACCCCATAATAATTTTACCATTGTCATTTTTGATGGACATTTAAGTTATTTTAAAATTGTCTTCCTGATAAACAACATTGCAATAAGTCTTTGTGCATTCTTAACTATTCACTAATCATATTACATTTCCCTAGAATACATTCCTGGTTTGCTCAGTAGATATACACATTTAATACCCTTTAGCTAAAAGATTTTGCTAAAAATTTACCTTGCCATTGTTGACCTTTTGGGTTAGATAATTCTTTGTTGTAGGAGTCTACCATGTGTATTCTAGTGTATTTAGCAGTATTCTTGACCTGTATCCATGCTATAGTTCACCCCCTGCCAGTTTTCTTTGTTCATTGTGGTAAAATTTACATAAAATTTACCATTTTAGCTATTTCAGTAGCATTTAAGAGCATTCACACTGTTGTGTAACCAACATCATCATCCATATTCAGACCTTCCAGTTTTGACAACCAAAAATGTTTCCAGAAATTACTGAATGTTCCCTGGAGGACAAAATTGCCCTAGTTGTTCATACCATCACAGAGGTGAATGTGAAATTACTTGTGGTAATAAAGATATGCAAGTTCTTTTGTTATTACAACTTTTCTGTAAATTTGAAATGAATTGAGACTAATTTTTTTTTAATTTTTCCTCTGATTTGGGAGAGGAAACGAGGAGGTTGGGGAGGGGGGAGAAAGGGAAGAAGAGAGGGAGGGGAATGGATGGGGGGAGAGAGAGAGAGAGAGAGAGAGAGAGAAGCATCAACTTGGCATTCCACTTAGTTGTGTACTCATTGATTGCTTCTCATATATGTGCCCTGCCTGCGGACTGAACCTGCAACCCCGGCACACTGGGACAATGCTTTATACACTGCGCCACCCACCCAGGGCAAACTAAAAAGTTCTGTCTTAAGTGAATGCTTATAGCTGAAACTATTGATTGTCTGCTCACACTTTTCAACTCCTAATTCCTTGCTAATTTTGTTCATCAGTGCTTCAGAAAAGGTAACCATAACTGCGATTTGGAATAAAATTCTGATTAGTCTAGCTCAGTGGTTTTCAAACTTTAGTGTGCACTACAATCACCTGAAGAGCTTTGTAAAACACAGATTAATGGGTCCAACCTCTCGAGTTTCTGATTAACTAGGTCTAGGACAATGGAGTTAAAGAATTTGTATTTCCAATGTTTCCAGTTCTTGTAACTGTCTTTGGTTAAGGCACAAGAAGGCAATCCAAGCCTTGTTTGCAAATTAGAATCACTTAGGAATCTTTATTAATTTTTTGTTGTTTTTTTAGAGAGAGAGGAAGGTGTGTGTAGAAGAGAGAGAGAAAGAGAAATGGCGATTTGTTGTTCTATTTATTTATGCATTCATTGGTTGATTCTTGTATATGCTTTGACCGGGGATCAAACCAGCAACCTTGGCATATCCTTATGGTGTTCTTAACCAACAGAGCTACCCAACCAGGACCATCACCTGGGGATCTTTAAAAAATTCTGATGCCTGGGGTCTTACTCCCAGGGATTCTAATTAAATTGGTATGGAGAACACACAGGAAGTAAGACTCCCAGGTAGTTCTCTAATAGGCAGCTGAGATTGAGAATCACAGATCTTGGTCAGTGGAATCCCATTCCCCTTGTTAATGCTTTGCTCAGAAGTAGGCGTGTTATCCAGTGCTTACAAATGCTGGGAAGAGTTTTGTTACTTTTAAGAAAGAGACCACAGAATTGCCTCTTCTGAATATGATGCTTGAAACAGCTGTATCTATTTTTGCAACATAAAGGGAACTAGCTTTTCTCTTTCCTATCTTTCAAAGGTAAACTTTCTCCTATAATATACAAGAAGGAAAGGTTGGAGTTGGGGTTGGGGGCAGTTGTCTCAGAACCTTCCTGCTGATACTCCGACTGCTCCAAGGTACACTGTGGGTATGGGAAATCCCTCACTTTGCAGCTGGCCATCTCTTAGAATTCTAGGAAACTTTTCCTTCAGTGGACAACTGATCCCTTGCATGAGGACAAGTAGTCCAGTGGGTCTGTGGATCATGCCATATTTCACGTTTTGCTGTTGGTTTATTTACTACACCATTCCCACACAACTTTTTGCTAAGAAGTTGAGGCTTACAAAAGGGAATTGCAATACATCAGCGATTTCCAATTGGTGTGCCACAAGAATTTTTAAAACATGCAATACCTGACTATTTAGTCAGGGGCACTGACCTCTTTTCCCTTAGATTGTCCCCCCTCCCCCCAAAAAAATGACAAAAGCCAACACAACAATAGCCATTCAGGATGAATGAATCAAAATTATATCTATTATCAGATCAGCAAAATATTATTTTTGATGTCACAGAATTTTACTGATTAATATATATGCCATGGAATAAAAAGTTTATAAATCACTATTATACATATAAAAAATGAACTCTGCATGACAGCTGCTAAGTCAGAGACTGCTATTTGCCTGACCATTACACATTCTTAACTTCTTACCAATAGTATCTATTATTAGAGGTGGCACTATGCCCAGTAAAAACCCTGCATCTCTTGGCCCTTCTTGCAATGAGTAGTGGCCATGCAACCAAATTATGGCTCTTGATCTTGGACTTCTGGGGAAGCTTCTTTAAAGAGCTTCTAACGATTTTGTGAGCTTACATATGAAAGCCATCCGCTCACAGAATGGGACAAAAAAGAGATGGGATGTTTGATGAACAGGGAGTGTCATAACAGCCCTGAAGCCACTAATTCTAGAATTCTTTTGCATGAGAAATAAAATTTTACCTAATTTAAGGCACTCTAATTTTCAGTTAAGTTATATGCGCCTGGACCTAACTCATAATGATACTCTGTCTAAAGGCAAAAGTATCAAAAGAACATAAACCATTGCAGGGGGGTCCCTCTTGAACACACCCAAATCCCTAGCTTTGCTTTGGCTTCATACCTACACTTCTCCCTGAGCACGTTTTTTCCAATTTCCCACTTTAATATGGGCTTTAATATCCCCATTCCCTTTCAGGAGACCCAAAGCCCCACTCACAGGCATTGTTTTCATACCAGGATCCAACCTCTCCCAAGACAAACATTTTCCCAAGTCTGAATTATTCATTCTGTTTAGACTATGACTCCAGCAAAAGAGTCCAACATGGGTGTGGGTTTCAAGTCCAGTTCCCTTGGAGATATTTCCACCTAATTCTTCCTGGTGTCCTCACTTAATAGTAACTATTATATCAAATATATCCACATCTCCCAAGGTCAGGCATTAATTCTGAGACACAGTACTCCCTTTGAGTACTCTTGCCATGCTGAGAAACATTTGACTCTTCTACAGTTAACATAGCTACATCCCTGCTTACTATAAAGGTAGCATTTTATTTTACAGGACAATGTCAGTTCGTTTTTGTCTTCTAGCTTTCAAACTGTTCCTATCAGGCATTAAAAAAATAATTTAAAATAGATCAAAGTTAGCTTAAGAATCAGGTCCATGATTGAGCCATCTGTCTCCTAATGGCTACTACTTTGCTACACAAAGATCAAGGTTTGGAATTACCCCCCTGTATTTACTCTGTGCCAAATTGAATTCTTGAAGGTGTCCTCCTCCTCCTACCCTCTACTAAATTAAATTCTTGATTAATGTCTCATACTCCCACTGCTCCAGTTAAAGAGGCTATATGAAGACTTAAGTCTCCTCTGACATAGTATGTAATCCTTTAGCTCCATGGATGGGGGTAGGATTGGGGAGAAGATTAGCTTTTCTAGTTACAAAATAACCTCATAGAGAAAATTTTGCAGATTGTTCTTTTGTTTTTCTGCAACTGACTTTTTGCTTATTTGCCTGTTCAAGTTTGAATATTTGCCTGCTCTGTGGGCTCACCTGCAGTTAAACATTTTTTAGAACCATATTGGGAAGAGAGAATAGCTCTGTTCAGTTGTCTGGTATCCCAGAAACCTTACTACTAAGCTTGTAGACTATGATCAGCTTTTTGTACAAGGTTATTTCAACAAAGAACAAATGAGGAAAAAGAAAATAAATATACGTTAACCAGCCTATTTGACTCATTATTAAATAGTTATGTCAAAAAATTTAGAGGGCAGGTTTGAATTAGTATACAGAGTCAAGACTTGGTTCTAGTTGTAAAATAAAATTTCTATTTCCTATTAGTGATATGGTTTCAGATACCTAAGGGACTATTTTGTCCCATATAATAGCATTTATAATATTATAGGCATATGTATCAACTTTACATATCTATACACAAATGGAATAGGAATACCACAGCAGGAAAAGCAAAATCAGCTCTTAGTTCAGTAGGCTAACTTCAGTTCAGGGAGTAAGATTTATATGTAACAGATTAATTGTAAAAGAGAAAAAAAGGGGAAGTTGTCTTTCTTCTTCTGCCCTTCTACTCACAGCTATTCCTCCACCTCCTCTTCTTTGAAAAGACTCGGGTGAATCACATCAGTTAATTGGCTTGGTATAAATAAAGAAGAATCGTGTTAAAAGCTGGTAAAAAGGACAGGATCAATGGCTGCTTGGAAAAAACTGGAAATACTTTAATGACAGTCCTTAATGGTTACATAACTTCCAGGGACAAATGAACAAAACCAGAGAAGAAATGTCAAGTTTAATGAAAGTAATTTAATTAACCCTACCAAAGATTATGAAAAAAACCTTCCAATTTGTACTCAAATTGAGAAAAGTGGTGAAGTTGTTATTTATTTATTTTGAGAGAGAGAGAGAGAGAGAGAGATGAAGAGAGAAGGATCAGAAGCATCAAATCATACTTGCAGCACTTTAATCTTTTATTGATTGCTTCTCAGATGTGCCTTGACCAGGGTGCTCCAGCTGAATCACTGACCTCTTGATTAACCAGCAACCTTGGGCTCAAGCCAACAACCTTGGGCTTCAAGCCAGCAATCTCTAGCCTTCAAGTCAGCGATCTCTAGGCTCAAGCCAGCGACCATGGGATGATGTTGAGGATACCACGTTTAAGCTGGTGACCACATGCTCAGGCTGCTGAGCCCACGTTCAAGCCAGGTGAGCCCCTGCTCAAGCCAGCAACCTTGGGGTTTCAAACCTGGAACCTCAACGTCCCAGGTCAACACTCTGTCTACTGTGCCACCAGCAGTCAGACTAAAGTGGTGAGGCTTGACAACCATGTCCTCTAAATAGTAACTCAGTGTCATTTTTATGAAGTAAATGAGATGGTCCTAAAGGTCCAACAGTAACCTGAAACTTGAAGAAATAAGGACTAGGAACCTGAGTACATCATGGAAAAATTAAGAAGACCATGTTTGGTATCCATTCCAAGATGGTAAGGAACATAGAATTGAGAAAGAGACAATGTGACACACGTTTTGATTTTCCAGGATTCAGTTTCCTCACCCATAACTGAAACTTGAAAATGATGGGCAGCTGAGGGGTTAATAGTGAACTACAAGACAGATCTGCACTTATTGACCAAAGTAAAATGAGCAGAGTAAATAAACACTAACTATAAGATAAAAACCATATGACAGGGTAGATCTGAAACTCTCGAACTAAAACAAACAAAAAAACCCCCACTTAATTCCAGTGGAAATGAGTTTCAATCTTCTGCAATCTGGTTTTAAATGTTGTAGGAGAGTAGGGCTATAGCTACTGAATTTGCTGGGGAAAGGATAATGACTCAATAGTTTTGTTTTTTTTTCCCCCACCGCCCTCAATAGTTCTTAATTCATTAAAGTGTTAACTTAAAAAAAAAAAAAACAGGACATGTAAGGATCCTTTCTAAAACAGAAAGAACTGAGTACAGTATGTAATTCTGCCTACTCAAAGATGAATTAAAAAATCTCAGTGAGCATTAACCCACTTAGATAACTATGTCTAAATAAATGTATTTCTAAAATTTAATGGGGTGGTTCTAATTCTTGAAAGAAAATTTACATAATGTGAAACTAATACTCTTGACAAAATTAACCATAAAGAATGAAGTCATGAGACAGGGTTAGTGTGAGGGCTAATTTTTCATTTCTCAGAGTGGAGTCAATTGATCAGCTTTTTGTACATTTTTTTCTGAAGCTGATGATTTAAATATATTGCTTAAAACTTAAAGATAATTATTTCCCTGGCCGGTAGCTCAGTTGGTTGAAGCATTGTTCCAACACTGTACACCAAGGTAGCAGGTTCTACCCCTGGTCAGGGCACATCCAAGAGTCACCCAATGAATGTGTGGATGAGTGGGACAACAAAATTGATTTTTTCTTTCTTTCTCTCAAAAATATTTAATAAAAAAATTTTAAAGATAATTATTGGAACTAAAACTAGATCTAATTTACCAGAGGCAGTTGCCATAATTCCAACACTAAACTTTCCAAAACAGGAAAGAATTCCACTGAAGAATAGAAAAAAAATTTTTAAAGGAAGAAAAGGGGCAGAAAAAGGAAATTATTAGAAAAGAATATATTGTTTCAGGCTGGGTCACTCTCCTAAGGGGAACAGAAGGGTTTAACTAGTAATTACCTCACCAGTACAGACTGGGTAATTCCAGGTTGGCTGCTTAAAGGTTAAATTCCTAGGAGTGGTTGAAACTGCAGTTATGTTAGCACAGTGGTTCTTAACCTGGGTTCTATTGAACCCTAGGGGTTTGATGAGTTGGTCTCAGGGGTTCAGAGAAGCCTCTGCTGCAGAGGCCAGAATAAAGTAATACCGTAATTTGTTATGAGTTCATGCACTTTGTTGGTTTTGTTCTTTGAGCAAGGTGACATTCATGCACGGCTCATTTTGTGCACCAGTAAAGAAACATATACCTATGTCTTGAATTTGGGGAAAAAATCATATTTTATTTATCACTAAAGAAGGGTTCGGTGAATGCGCATATGAAACTGGTGGGTTCGGTACCTCAACAAAGGTTAAGAACCACTGTGTTAGAATTGAATCTTGGTTTGCTGATATGGGGCTTAGCACAAGTGACTCCATTTTGGGCCTGTTGTCTCTTTTATAACGCTGGAAATAAAAGTTCCCTTTTGGTGCTAGTATATCTTTTACACATGTACTTGATAATTTCCCTTTTTATCAAAGGAGAGATAGTCTCTGGCTCAGAGCCTTCAAGAGAGAATAGTAACCAGCTAGAATTTACTAACATTTTCTGTTTACATTATGTTTAGTGACAGCTTTTATGGCAAATGATACTGGTTTTCCATTATAGTGGTATAAAATTTCCTTTAAAAATAAATTAATTGAAGTAAAAAAATGAAATGATTTAGAGAAAAATGTTAAGTACACAAGAGTAAAGGTGATATATGGAGAGATCAAGAATCATGGACCTATGCCTGACCAGGCGGTGGCTCAGTTGATAGAACATCAGACTGGGATGCGGAGGACCTAGGTTCGAAACCCTGAGGTTGTTGGCTTGAGTGTGGGGTCACTGCCTTGAGCAACTGTTCACTCGCTCTGCTCTAGGCCCTCCCCCCCCCAGTCAAGGTACATATGAGAAAGTAGTCAATGAACAACTAAGGTGCCGCAATGAAGACTTGATGGTTCTCATCTCTCTCCCTTCCTGTCTGTCTGTCCCTATCTGTCCCTGACTGTCTCTGTCAAAAAAAAAAAAAAAAAAAAAGAATCATGGAGCTAGTATTGGAATGACCCAAATTTGAGAAACTGTTCCAGGCAAATGCTTTTTGTCTTCTTTAATTTTTATTAATCTTAATTTATTGTGTTTACATGGATTCAAGTCTCCCTGTTATCAGTATCTCTGTGTTATGTATATATAATTTCACTAATCCCTTCACCTTCGATGATCCTATCCCCTCATCCCCCTTCCCTCTGACAGCTGTCCCTCTGGTCCCTGTGACTCCGCCTCTGCCTCCATTTTATTCTTCCATTCACTTTGTTCATTAGATTCCACATATAAGTAAGATCATATGATATTTGTCTTTCTCTGTCTGGCTTATTTCACTGCCTGGCATAATATTCTCCAGGTCCATCCATGCTGTCACAAAGGATAAGATTTCCTTCCTTTTCATGGGTGCATAGTATTCCATTGTGTATATGTATCACATCTTTTTTAAATTAAATTTATTGGGGTGACCCTGCTTAACATAATTACATAGGTTTCGGATGCCCAATTCTACAACATATCTCTGTACTTCATGTTGTGTGTTCACCCCACCCAAGTAAAGTCTTCATTCATCACCATTTCTCTTGTTTTTATATTTATTCCATTAAAAATATTTCAAAAATCTTGCCAATATATACAAAAGTTAGATGTTGCTCTTAAGTAAAATTTGCCTAACATTCAAATTCATCATTTCCTGTTAGAAATGTTAAATATAATTGCTTAATGTTTTAAAATATTCAAGATTAATTATAAATGTAAATTTATAAAATGAGCATCAGTGGATAATATAAATTATTCTAACTCCTTATCAAAATTTTTACTAGACGTTAACTTTCTAGTTAACCTCAGTTTCTGTTTCTACTAATTTTGCAAAATAGTTTTTTGGAAGAACAGTAATTTGTACATCTTTAAAATTTATAATTAGTTGCTATGGAACACTGTACGTCAATTAATGTATTTCCATAATTACAGCAACCATATTTTCTATATGCATAATAGGGCCTGTGTACTACAGTTTTTTACTTCACTCGTCCACTAATGGACACTTGAGCTGTTTCCAGATCTTGGCTATTGTAAACAATGCTGCAATAAACATGGGAATGCACATCTTCTTTTGAATCAGTGATTTGGTATTCTTAGCATATATTCCTAAAAGTGCAAAAGCTGAGTCAAAAGGCAGTTCCATTTTTAATTTTTTTCAAGAATCTCCATACTGTTTTCCACAGTGGCTGCACCAGTCTTAATTCCCACCAGCAGTGCAGAAGGGTTCCCTTTTCTCCACACCCTCGGGAGCACTTATTCTGTGTTGTTTTGCTGATGAGAGCCATTCTGACAGCTGTGAGGTGGTATCTCATTGTGGTTTTAATTTGCATTTCTCTGATGATTAGTGATGTTGAACATTTTTTCATATGCCTATTGGCCATCAGTATGTCCTCTTTGGAGAAGTGTCTATTCAGTTCTTTTGCCCATCTTTAATTGGATTGTTTACCTTCCTGACATTGAGTTTTAGTTCGTTATAAATTTTGGTTATTAACCCCTTATCAGACAAATATATTGCTGCGACAGATGTCAGAGAGCTTACTGCCTATGTCTTCTTCTAAGATGCTTATGCTTTCACGGCTTACAATTAAGTCTTTTATCCATTTTGAGTTTGTTTTTGTGAATGGTGTAAGTTGATGGTCTAGTTTCATTTTTTTGCAGGTAGATGTCCAATTCTCCCAACACCATTTGTTAAAGAGGCTGTCTTTACTCCATTGTATGCTCTTTCCTCCTTTGTCAAATATCAGTTGTCCATAAAGGTGTGGGTTTATTTCTGGGTTCTCTGTTATGTTCCATTGATCTACGTGCCTGTTCTTATGCCAGTACCAGACTGTCTTGAGTACAATGGCCTTGTAGTAAACCTTGATATCCAGAAGAGTGATACCTCCTGCTTTATTTTTTCTTTTTAAGATTGCTGAGGCTATTTGTGTTCTTTACTGTTTCCATATAAATCTTTGGGATATGTGTTCTATATCTTTGAAGTATGTCATTGGTATTTTAATTGTTATTGCATTGAATTTATAAATTGCTTTGGGTAATATAGACATTTTAAAGATGTTTATTCTTCCTAACCATGAGCACGGTATATGCTTCCACTGGTTTGTATCTTCCTTGATTTCTTTTATCAATGTTCTATAATTTTCCGAGTACAAGTCCTTAACCTCCTTGGTTAAATTTACTCCTGGGTACTTTATTTTTTTTGGTTGCAGTAGTGAAGGGGATTGTTTCCTTAATTTCTTTTGCTGACAGTTCATTGTTGGTATATAAAAATGCCTCTGATTTCTGAGTATTAATTTTATACCTTGCTGAATTCATTTATAAGGTCCAGTAGTGTTTTGACTGAGACTTTAGGATTTTCTATATACAATATCATATCATTTGCAAATAAAGACAGTTTTACTTCTTCTTTTCCAATTTGGATGCCTTTTATTTCTTCTTGTCTGATTGCTGTGGCTAAGACTTCCAGAACTATGTTGAATAAGAGTGGTGAAAGGGGAACCCCTGCCTGGTTTCTGATCTTAAGGGGATTGCTTTTAATTTTTGCCCATTTAGTATGATGTTTGCTGTGGGTTTGTCATAGATGGCCTTTATCATGTTAAGGTATGTTCCCTGTATTCCCACTTTACTGAGAGTATTGATCATGAATGGGTACGAGATTTTATCAAATGCTTTTTCTGCATCTATTGAAATTATCATGTGATTTTTGTCCTTCCTTTTGTTTATGTGATGAATCATATTGATTGATTTGTGAATATTGAACCAGCCTTGCCACTCGGGAATAAATCCCACTTGATCATGGTGCATGATTTTCTTCATATATTCCTGGATCCGGTTGGCTAATATTTTGTTAGGAATTTTACCATCTAAATTCATCAGGGATATTGGCCTATAATTTTCTTTCTTTGTGTTGTCTTTGCCTGGTTTCGGGATCAGAATTATGCTCGCCTCATAAAAGGAGTTTGGAAGTCTTCCTTCCTCTTGAATTTTTTGAAATAGCTTGAGTAGGATAGGAGTTAGTTCTTCTTTGAATTTTTGGTAGAATTCACTTGTGAAGCCATCAGGCCTAGGACTTTTCTTTGTTGGGAGTTTTTTGCTGTTTCTATCTCATTTGTTGTGATTGGTCTGTCTAGGTGTTCTGATTCTTCCAGAATGATTTTTGGAAGATTATATGATTCAAGAAATTTATCCATTTCACCTAGGTTGTCTTAATTTTTTGGCATAGAGTTCTTCATAGTATTTTCTTACAATTCTTTGTATTTCTGTTGTGTCTGTTGTTATTTCTCCACTCTCATTTCTAATTTTATTTATTTGAGTCCTCTCATTTTTCTTGGTGAGTCTAGTTAAAGGTTCATCAATCTTGTTTACCTTTTCAAAGAACCAGCTCCTGCGTTCATTGATCCTCTGTATTGTTTCCTTAGCCTCTATGTCAGTTATTTCTACTCTGATCTTTATTATTTCCTTCCTTCTACTAGTCCTTGGCTTTATTTGCTGTTGTTTTCCTAGTTCTTTTAGATGCAGGGTCAATTTGCTTATTTGAGCTTTTTTTAGCTTCTTATGGTATGCCTGTAGTGCAATGAACTTCCCTCTCAGTACTGTTTTACCGTGTCCCATATATTTTGAGTTGATGTATACTCATCATTCGTTTCTAGTAACATTTTTATTTCTTCTTTGATCTCATTGTTAATCCATTCGTTATTTAATAACGTGCTATTTAGTTTCCAAGTGTTTGAGTATATTTCAGTTTTTCTTTTGTGGTTAATTTCTAGTTTCATGCCATGTGATCAGAGAAAATGCTTGATATGATTTCAATCTTCTTAAATTTGTTGACACCGCTTTTTTGTCCTAACATGTAGTCTATCCTAGATAATGTACCATGAGCGCTTAAAAAGAATGTATATTCTACTGCTTTAGGGTGAAAAGTTCTGAAGATATCTATTAAATCAAGTTGATCTAGTGTATCCTTTAAGTCTGCTGTTTCTTTGTGTTAATTTTCTTTCTTGAGGATCTATCCAGTGATGTTAATGGGGTATTGAAATCCCCTACTATTATAGTATTGCTGTTAATCTTGCCCTGTATGTCCATCAAAGTCTGCTTTATGTATGTCGGGGCTCCTATGTTCGATGTGTAGATATTTATAATGGTTATATCTTCCTGTTGAATTGTTCCCTTTATTATTATGTAGTGTCCCTTCTTTATCTCTTACTACAGCCTTTGTTTTAAAGTCCATTTTGTCAGATATAAGTAATGTTACCCTGGCTTTTTTTTTCATTTCCATTTGCATGAAATATTTATTTCCATCCTTTTACCTTCAGTCTATGTGCATCTTTTTGTTTTAAGGTGTGTCTCTTGTAGACAGCATATGTATGGGTCCTGTTTCTTTATCCACATAAAAGACCCTATGTCTTTTGATTGGATCATTTAATCCATTTACATTTAAGGTTATTATTGATATGTAGTTGTTTATTGCCATTTTATTCTTTAAAGCTGTATTCTTCTTTTGCTATATTCTTTCTTCCCTTTGAACTGTTCACAACAGGCCCCGTAGCATCTCTTGCAGAATTTGTTTGGTTTTAATGAATTCCTTGAGGGTTTTTTTGTCTAGGAAGCTCTTTATTGCTTCTTCAATTTTAAACATTAACCTTGCTGGATAAAGTAGTCTTGGTTGTAGGTTCTTGTTCTGCATTACTTTAAATATATCTTGCCATTCCCTTTTAGGCCTCAAGAGTTTCTGTTTAGAAGTTGGATTTCATCCTTATGGGGGCTCCTTTGTAGGTGATAGCCTTGTTTTCTCTAGCAATTTTTAAAATTTTCTCTTTATCACTTAGCTTTGGTATTTTAACTATGATGTATCTTGGTGTAGATTTCTTTGGGTTTCTCTTTAATGGAGTTCTCTGTGCTTCTTGAACGTGTGAAACGTTTTCCAGTTTTAATTTAGGGAAGTTTTCAGCTATGATTTGAAAAACGTTTCTATCCCTTGTTCTTTATCTTCTTCAGAAACCCTATGATGCGGATGTTATTTCTCTTCATGTTGTCACAGAGCTCCCTTAAGAGTTTCCTCAGATATTTTGAGTCTCTTTTCTTTTTCTGCTCTGCTTTTGTGCCTTTGTTAATTTGTCCTCTAACTCGCTGATTCGATCCTCAGCTTCATCCATCTTGCTTTTCATTCCTTCCAGTGTGGTCTTCAGTTCTGATACTGTATTTGTCATTTCTGTTTGATTCTTTTTTATTATTTCAATTTCCTTATTTATACTTGCTATCTCTTTATTTAGGTCAGTGGTTCTTAAACTTTTTTGAGATACCGAACCCACCAGTTTCATATGCGCATTAAACAAACCCTTTTTTAAGTGATAAATAAAATACGATCTTTTTTTCCAAATTCAAAACATAGGTATATTTTTTTTACTGGTGCACAAAATGAGCCGTGCATGAACATCACCTTGCTCAAAGAACAAAACCAACAAAGTGCATGAACTCACAACAAATTACGGTATTACTTTAATCTGGCCTCCGCAGCAGAGGCTTCTCCAAACCCCTGAGACCAACTCATCGAACCCCTAGGGTTCGATAGAATCCAGGTAACGAACCACTGATTTAAGTGTTCATAATCACTGTCCATTGTTGCTCTAAGCTCATCCTAACTATCATTATTTTAAATTCTGCATCAGGTAGTTTGGTTATATCTGATTCATTCAGGTCCTTCTCTGGGGATTTCTCTTCATTCATTTGGGTTGCATTTCTCAGCCTGCCCATTTTGTCTGTGTGTAAGAAGGGTTTGGCTACTGGAGTCCAATGGGTATTGCCTCTCTGTTCCCTAGGTGTGGTCTGTCTGCCAGTCCGCCAACCCTTCTGCCGCTGCCTAGGGCTGTTGGGTATGGGTGTTGCTAGTGCCGGCTGCTGCGGTTTCCTCCTCGCCTCCGCGGGAGGGGCTGTGTTCTCGTGCCAGGCTCTATAAGCCTCAGCCGGTCTTTGCCCTCGCCCCTCTCCCATGGGTGGGATTGCACACCACACTCGGGCCACAAGCCTGGGCACCAAGGGCAAGATTGAGCATTTTTGCTCAGCGTGTCCCTGTCAGCTGGTTCCTCTGGCTGGATGGGGCTTCTGGTGCATGCTCAGCTGCAAGGCAAGATTCTGCCCCGCCCCCGCCAACCTTGGCTCCTCGGCTGGGAAGGGCTGCTGATGCACGCTCACCTGCGAGCAGGGCTTCTGCCCCTGCAAAATTCTGCCCCTCTGCGGGCAGGGGCTGCTGCTGGGAGCTCAGCCGACAGACGGGCTTCAGCCCTGCCCCGCCCACCTCGGCTCCTCTGCCGGGAAGGGCTGCTGCTAAGCACTCAGCTGCAAGCTGGGCTTCCACCCCACCCCTGCCAACCTCGGCTCT
Organism: Rhynchonycteris naso; assembly: GCA_037038555.1. Taxonomy (NCBI): domain Eukaryota; kingdom Metazoa; phylum Chordata; class Mammalia; order Chiroptera; family Emballonuridae; genus Rhynchonycteris; species Rhynchonycteris naso. The sequence continues at coordinate 21,180,981 of CM072996.1, forward strand.
TCCGCCAGGCTGCTGGTGTGCACTCAACTGCGAGCCCGAGCTTCCTCCCCACCTCAGCGGGCAAAGCCGGTTTGTGCAGGGCTTCATGTCTTGGAGGCTGGCTGAGGCTGTGCGCCCACTCATCCCTGCCCAGCGGCAGGTCTCTGCCCATTCCAGGCTCCCACTTTTCCCCCACAGTTGGGGTCGCAGGCCCCCTTCGCCCCTACTGTGCTAGACCAAGCTCACGCCAGCCGGATCGCTCTCTGCCGCCACCAACGGAACTGCACTTCCGTGTCCCGCCACCGCTGCTGGCCCTCCAGTAAGCCCTCAGCAGTGTGGATGGAGGCGCTGCAGCTCAGACCTAACACTCCATACTGTAGTCCTGAAATCTCCCTCCTTCTAAGCGACTGTGCTCTGATTGCCGCAGGGGAGCCTGTTTGGCTGGTGTCCTGCTTCCCCTTGCTGGATCCAGGGGAAATATTATTTCAGATTTGTGGAGTGACTCAACCCAGAGTTTAGGGTGGTTGTCTCTCAAAGCTTTTCTCCCTGTACCTTCCAGACCACACTCTCTTCCTGCTGCTCTGGTCCTCTCCTCTCTCCCTGTCCCCCGGAGCCCTGGGTGAGTGGTTGTGAGAGAGGTTTTCTGCACCATCCCTTTAAGAAGAATCCTGGGTCTGAGACAGCTGTCTCTTTCTCACAAAAAGTATCCTAACCTGTTGCACAGCTAAATACTATCCATAGGCCTCTTCTAGGCTCTGGGACTGTAGGCTGGGGCTTTGTTCCTGGACCCAGGTCCCTCCCTCTCCGCTTGCCTCTCTTCTCACCACACGAGTCTCTCCGGGCTGCCTTTCGCTCCGGAGAGCTGGGCAGCCCTTTCTGCGTTTTCACTTTTCCTACCAGTCTCAGTGTTGCTTCTTCAGTGTTCCCCAGTTGAAGAGTCCTCTCAGTCCAGTTCAACATTGGTTTATCCACATGATGGTTCTTAAAATCAAGTTATAATCCACTTTGGTTCTGGGAGTTGGAAGTTGGTACGTCTGCCTACTCCTTCGCCATCTTGCCGTCATCTGTCTACATTTAACTTTTAAATCTACTTTATTTATAAAAATTTAGTCTTATGTTTCTAAATATTTAACTATTATAAAAAATGTTAAGTTGATGCTTAAGTGTATCTTCTTTCCTTATTTCCAGAGATATATAAGTTACATGGGTGTATTTTTTTTTCTTTTCAAAGTATTGTTAAAATTTGTAGAAGAGTAGGGCTACAGTTTGAGTTTTTATCATATATAAATTTCAACATAGGTAAATTTTACCAAATTAAAAAAAAAAAAAACGTAGAGGACAAAAATTGAGTAGAGTGGTGAAGAATGGGTAAAGTTATATATAAAATAAGAATGTCAGAATATTGAGGTAGAGAGTCCTAAAGTAAGACTATCAGAAAACAAGCAAGAAGAAAACAACACCACAAACACTTAGGTTGCTTATGATAAAAAATAAAATGGAAACAAGAATCTGAATAAGGGGCAAGGTAAAAATTCTGTTATCAGTTCTCAAAAAGTAGATGGTCTAACGGTAAGTCTGGAAAAGTACAATCTCTGGGCTCAGGTGGCAAAAAGAAAAAACAGTTAATGGGAGTATATTATATCTTGGGTTTACTAATAAACACATGCTAAGGGGTCCAAAGTTTGAGAAATAGTAGAGTAGTGCTTCTCAAATTGTGGTGAAGGACAATTTTTAAAAAAATTTCCAATCCTTTGTGGACTGCTACTTTTGTAAAAATACAGTAAAAATAAATACCTGAAAAAAGAAATAAAAACAAATACAAAATATTAATTCAATGTTTTTATTATTAAACAGAAATAATATTTGTCAAACTGCGATGAAAGTTTGTAGACACTCTCAATTCTACTCTTTTCTAATTAGAGACTAGTAGCAATTTACAGATCTGCTGGTGCTGATGATCCATGGTCTTCTCTAAGTACATTCTCGAATGATGTATTCAAGGAATTCTGCTGCTTTGTAAGCTCATAATAGTAATACAAAATAATAATTATAAACATATTGGTCACTTACTATGTGATATAAACAATTTTTTGTTTGTTTTCTTCTTTTCCCAGTGAGAGGAGGGGAGATAGACTCCTACAACCTCCCAAGCAGGATCCACCTGGCAACCCTCATCTGGGGCCGATATTCTGCTCATCTGGGGCCATACTCACAACCAAGCTATTTTTAGTGCCTGAGGTGGAGGATCCACAGAGCCATCCTCAGCACTTGGAGCCAATGAGCCCAAACCAATCAAGCCACGGCTGTGGAAGAAGAAGAGAGAAAGAGAGGAGAGGGAAGGGTGGAGAAGCAGATGATCACTTCTCCTCTGTGCACTGACCTGGAATAGAACCTGGGACATCCACACACTGGGCTGATGCTCTACCACTGAGCCAACCGGCCAGGGCCACAGTTTTTTTTTCAAACACTGTTTTAAGTACTTTGTATGTATTAATTCAGGTAAACTTTCCCCAAAAGCTATTAGATAAGTACTATTTATTATCCTCTCTTTATAGCTGAAGCAGCTGCAGTACAGAGAGGTTAAGTAAATTGTCCTAGTTTACTTTTAGCTAGTGATGGTCTATAAATTTTTTTTTTTCCAGTTTTGTTGGAAAAAAATCTGACAAAGAAATGGGGTTTTAGAAGGGGTGATAATACAAAAGAGGGAAGCCATAGGATGGGGATGGCCAGGGGTAGGTGACAGTAGTGTCTCCTTCATCACATGCCTGGTGTCCTCTACTGAAGAGAAACAGACTAGCACATTCAGAATGGGTAGGTAAGTACTCTACCATGTCTGTTCAATGTAGATGCTTACCTCATCAAGCAGCTAACTAATATTGACCTCAAAGTGGTCCTCCACATCATTCTCACCTGACACAAACATGATGGCCAAGGCTTTCATGTCCTGCTCTGGCCACACAACGCAAGTAGGTGTCAGAATAACCACATATCATTGTTAAAGGCAATATTCAACAACTTGATGTCCATGTCTCAGCCGAATAGGTTGGAAGCCACAAGAATTCATCATTGAATATCTTTAGGCCCTGGCTGGTTGGCTCAGCAGTAGAGCATGGGCCCTGCTTGTGGAAGTCCAGGGTTCAATTCCTTGTCAGGGCACACAGGAGAAGCAACCATTTGCTTTTCCATCCCTTCCCCTCCATTCTTTCTCTCTCCTCCCCTCCCACAGCCATGGCTGAAATGGTTCTAGCAAAGTTGGCCCCAGGTGCTGAGGATGGCTCCATGGCCTCGCCTCAGGTGCTAAAAAAGCTCAGTTGCCAAACATCAGAGCAGTGGCCCCACACGGACAGAGTATCGCCCGGTAGGGGACTTGCAGGTAGATCCCGGTCAGTCCAGTCAGATGCATGTGGGAGTCTGTCTCTCTGCCTCCCCACCTCTAACCCTCTCATTTAATTTAAAGAAAAAGAAAGAAAGAAAAATTTTAAGCTGCTGATACTGAGAAAGCCTTTCCTCCTGGATTCCTGGGGTAAGCCATAATGCAGTGGTTCTCAAAGTGTGCACCAGGGCACACTGGTGCGCCCTAGAAAATTTCCAGGTGCATCCTATGGTATTCCAGAAAAATATGTGCCTGTTGGGGACCAAAAAACCAACAGGGTTTTAGAGTTTAGATTTTTGGGGGACAGAGGTGTGGAGAATTGGCTGTAAACTGACAGTCTGCCCAACCCCCACCTCACTTGCCTGATTAGGTTGCAAAAGGCTGTTAGTCTGTGGTGCTGGATTGTTTACACTACCCCCCATGTTCCCCAGAAAGACTGGAGGCAAGTTTCTTCTATCCTTTGTTTGGTGTAAAGTTAAGATGATATGTACGGTGGGGGTTTTCTGCACTCAGCATAATTAAGAGTAAAAACAGAGAAATTCTTCAACGTATTAATGAGGAAATGAGAGTTTGCCTTTCAAATATATGCCGAAACATTGAAGAAATTGCTAGGACACATCAGGCTCATGTTTCTCATAAACACAAGAATGAAAAAACTTAACACATTTGCACCAGGACCTGCCGAATTTACTCAATCTTACTAGGAACATATCTCTATATATAAAAAGGTAACATTTTTGGTTTTTTTATTTTTAACCCCTTTTTTACGAATTCTAGAAAGCATAACTCAAAAAATGTAACATAAAAATGTTTTTTAATGTCACAATAAATTTAATTTTGTTGTAATTATTTCACTTAATTACCATTAAAGCACGCTTGGACTTTATATATATATAGATAGATATGAATATTTTTTTTAGATTTATTCATTTTAGAGAGAGGAGACATAGAGAGAGAGACAGAGAGAGAGAAGGGGGAGGAGCAGAAAGCATCAACTCCCATATGTGCCTTGACTCGGCAAGTGCGGGGTTTTGAACTGGGTTTCTCCCCTCTTCAGAAAAGTGCTCCAGAAAATCCAGAAAATTGGCATGGGCTGTCCTACCATAGCACAGAGACAGGAAACAGCACCTTCAGTGCAAACATTGGAGTGCTCGGAACTAGGCATTAGACATATTAGGAGCTTCACATAGACATTATTACATTAGGGTCACACACAGATGATGAATATGAACATGACTAACTGGTAGGGAGGTCAGTGAGTATGTATGAGATGCTTTCAAACCTTCTCAAATAGTTAGGAAGGACTTTGAAGAAAATTCGTAATTCAGCAGATTGAGCAAAGTCTGTCAGACTCAGTATGTGTCAGCTATAATACCCAGTTTGATTTACCAAGGTGATATACCGTGAAAAATATGAATTATAATCCCACACATTTTCCTTAAACTTTTGAAGTTTGTTATTGCTTAACTATTGAACAAACAATAATAAGTATTAAGGAAACACTCTTCAAGACTTATTGTTTTATTTTGTAATACTTATGAATTCACAGGAAGTTTAAAAAATAGTGCCAATAGGTTTTGTGTACTCTTCGCCCAGTTTTCTCCAATAGTAACATCTTAGTAACTATAACAAAACAGGAAATTTACACTGATACAATCAAATCTGAGATTTTGCCAGTTTTTAATGCACTCGTATCTAAAGTTCTATGCAATTTTATCATGCATAATATATATAACCAACTGTAAAGCCAGTGGTCAAGGCCACCATCACAGCCGCCGGGCCCATGCAGGTTTGCATTTGATTCGGACAGTCGGTAATGAAACAACGAAGCCAATAACTGGTGAGCCATCAGCTTTAATTCTAGCTTGCACCCAGTGAGCAAGTAAAAACACACACTGAGCTCCAAAACCCACTCATTCAGTGCTCACAAAGCTACTGACTTATCCAAGTTTCCTAGAATCAAAGGTTCCTAACTCACCAGCCTTATTCACCTCTGTTCCCCATCTCCTTCTCTCTGCACAAACTCTGCTCAAACTGAGTTTGAGCACTCCACCATCTTGGCTGCTTCTCTCCTCCATGTGGCCTTAATCTGCTATCCTCTCTAATGCTGGCCTCAGGAACTAAGAGAGAGCAAGCTCCTGGTCTGCCCCACTTTATAGTGTAGAAATCCCAACCTTTAATCCAATCTACAAACAAGGAAGACTCTGATACAAAGTCACTTATCTGAGGCATAATGGGAGGATTCCTCATGAGAGTGCACCACCCCACATCATCCAATCAGTCAAGAGTGTGGGGAAGAGCTTACTCTTGAAACTAAGCCTTAGGCTATAACGACCCTGCCTGCTTACAGCCTGTCCCCCACACCCAATAATATAATTACACCCATCCCAAGCATAAGGGCAACTAATATCACCTGGGCAATGGGCTTCCCCATGGGCAGCGCCATCTTTAACAAAGTGAGCATAATATATTTTATCTGCCCAATACCAACCCCATAATCGAGATGCAGAACTAGTCCATTACCACAAACATCCCCCTTGCTGCTCCCTGGTAGTCACACCATCCCATTCTGTGTTTCCACCCATCCCTGGCAAAGACTAATCTGTTGTCTATCTCTATCATTTCGTCATTTTGAGATTCTATAAATAGAGTCATACAGTATGGAACCTTTTGAGTTCAGCTTTATTTACACTCAGCATAATTTCAGATGTTTATTTTAGGGAATACAGGTTAATGATTATGATTTTGTTTATTGTCACAAGATAAAATATGTCAAAATGTCTACCTCCCAAATTTACTGAATAACTGATCTTATATTTTACCTATACTAGCATTTTTGCATTATTTTTATATGCTTAAGAAGTCTTAGCTGTAAACATTGGTTAAATATTAACTACCACTGCATACTGGCATGCCCTAAGGAAAAGGGTCAAAGGTTGTATTTTTCCAAATGTAATGTATGTAGTTGGGGGGGGGGGTAATTTATCTGATGGAGTTGTTTCAGAGGAATTTCTTAGACATATTAGAATAAAAACACAGGAAGGCCCTGGCCAGGTAACTCAGCTGTTTAGAGCATTGGCCTGACATGCCAAGATTGTGGTTCAACCCCCAGTAAGGGCAGTTAACAAGAATCAACCAAGGAATGCATAAATAAGTGTAATAACAAATCGATGTTTCTCTCTAAAAATCAATAAAATAAATTTTAAACCACGAAGAAGACAAAATGTTAGACAATTTATAAACTATTATAACTGTTTTACATTTCAAAAGTATAAAGTAATTAACAAATAGAGAATATATTCTTTACTATCAAGAAGTCAGCAGTATATAGAACATAAAGCAGGGGTCCCTAAACTTTTTACACAGGGGGCCAGTACACTGTCCCTCAACCGTTGGAGGGCGGGAAAATAAATCAACAAACTGACCAGTATTTCAATGGGAACTATGGGTGCAAATGCATCCTGTGCTCCTCTCACTGACCACCAATGAAAGAGGTGCTCCTTCTGGAAGTGCAGTGGGAGCTGGATAAATGGCCTCAGGGGGCTGCAAGCGGCCCGACATAAAGCTTTCATGCCAAACCAGGTCATGTAGGTGATATCCGGTCATTTAGAAACTCTGAAACTTTTGTTGAGATTATGGGAGGCCATGGTTTTTCCATACTATATGGACTCTGGGAATAGGATTCTAAAAGAAGTCCTAGACTACCTAAATTCCTCTCTACCTACTGTTGAATCAGAAGGGCTTACAAACCTATGGAGCTCAGTCCATGAGAAGTTCTGAGTTTATGACCAAGTAGGGACAAGGGGAAAAGTTTCACTTTTCTGTTATGAGCTGTTTTCTTTTATCTAGACTCCCATTATTAAAACTGGATGCTAAGTGGTTAGAAAATGTCATACAGTTTAGTTCATTTTAATTAGGTACACTTTCTTTACATTAGAGATTTTTCAGTCATTAATAATGTGGACAATGAATTTCAGATAGACTTTGTATTTTTTTAATATTGAAATTTATTAGCTATCTTAAGGAGTATGGCTATAAAAAGACAATTTTAAAAACAAATATATATAAATAAGTATACTGGGAATCATTTACACTTTTGGGAATCATTTTGACAATATTTATCGAATTTGAAAATGCTTCTATTCTTTGTTCTGCAACTCTACTTCTGGGAATCCCGTCCTCAGATATAATCATGTGTGAAAGATGTTCATACATACATGATATTTGCAATATCATTAGTTATTTTAAATAATTAGAAACCATGAAAATTTCCACTATTTTGTAAAATGTTAAATTATGATACATGAAATTATGAAATACCATGCAATATTAAAAAGAATTAAGTAGATGAAAAATACTATGATTAAAAAACTCCAAAATTATTAAGTTAAAAAAGCAAATTAAGAAATGGTGAAGGTTTAGAATAATGCACAGAGTACTGTTACACTGTGCATCATTCTAAACCTTCACCATGGGCAGGGGGTGGTTTGTGAAGAAAAATGAGAACTTTTTAATTGATTGAATTTTCCAGTGAGCATGTATGATTATCTTATTTGTATAACTAAAAATTAAGAAAATTTTATCAACAGAATATATCCCACAAACAACAAAAGCAAGACTACACTGGCTACTTACTGATATTTTTAATATCCATCTGGCAATGTAAGGTGACAATGTTTACACATGCAACTTAATATTCGTATTTAACACACAAAAGAAAATAAATATATTTGACCCTCTGGAAAGACAGACTGAGATCAGATACAGTTCTTTAAAAATGGTCTCTCAATTTTCTCTGAAAATTGTTTTTGGACAATAAGCAAATAATAAATTGAACATAGAATCCACTCAAGCATGAAGGCTGGAATCTGATTTTCTTGGATAGGGCTGCAGCGCTTGGCAGGTAGCAAACACTCAGTAAATACTGACTGAATGATGGATAAATAAACAGTTTAAATCTTTTTAGTAGCACCCACTTATTTAAACACAGCATATTAGCAAGAACAGATATCTTGTTACTGGGCTTCTTGTTACTTGCTTTTCAAATGAGGCAGAGGGAGCAGCCCTTTCCATGTAAGAGGTTAAGAATTTGGTAAAGGTCAGCATTTCCTGGCTCCCGGTTTGGTGATCTGTACAGATGATAAGAGGAAAAAAAAGGCAAGATGCAATATCGGTAACTCGCACAAACGTATATATTGACAACTCGCTTGTTTCTTAAATATAAAATTACGTGAAATACATAAAATTACAGATATACCGTACAAAATTTTGCTTGAACTAGAGGAAAGGGCTCTAGAGGCTGTGAAATTATGGGCAAATCAGCGTGTATCTATCTGTGTCTAAATTGTTGTCTGAAAAACGGTAATCATTCTCTCTTCGGTTGTCGTTTTTTTACATTGGGAAAAGTGGGAAACTTTTTATAAAATGCTGGTATTCGAGTCGTCATTTCATATTGTGCAATGAATGTTTCATATAAATTCAATTCCAGACTGTCGGGTCGAAAAGCCCCCGGAGACTGAAACTACAAAAAATCAAATGTTCGCAAATTTGGGACAGTCTCTTTAATTTTATTCATCTTAATCCCAAGCACACCTACCGGGCTGGTGCAGGTCCCAAAGTCGACACCCAGCGGGTAACGGGAGGGTCCAGCACTGGCCAGAGTTCGCCGGCGCTGGGGTCCCGAGCCCGGGCTTCCTCAAACTGCAGCGCCTGGGGCTCGGAGGACGACAGCCCACGCCTGGCCTCGGTGCTTGGGACCGAGCTCCGGACAGCCTCACCCATCGGGGCAATTACGCCGTGGTTCGGGGACTCTCGCGGGACATTCTTACCTAATCTCCGAAGTCGAGTTCCAAAGCATTTCCCGCCGGCAGAGGGAGGTACCCAAGCCAGGCAGCCCTGGGAGGAGAAGCCCGAAGGAAACCGGAGCCCGCGGGCGGGCGGGCGGGGCTGCGAAGCGGGAAGCACAAGGCGCGCGCTCCCGGGAACGCTGGAGGGAGACGGGGGCGGGGTAGGGCGCACGCGCGCGCCGGGACGAGGGGCGGGAGGCGGGGCCTTAGGAAGGCCGCGGCCAGAGGGCGCCCTGGAGCCGTGCCGGAGGCCGGTCGAGGGCGGGGCCAAGGGAGGGCGTCGACGCTAAGGGGCGGGGTGAGGCGAGGCGGGGACGCGCTTGCGGGGTGGGGAAGGCGGGGGCGCGGCGGTGGCGGGAGCGTCCCTGGTTTCCGCCCCTGTTTCCCACTCTCCTTCCACCTCGGACTCGCGGTGGCTGTGGGGAGGCACAGCTTGGCCGTTCCCCGGAGCCGTCCGGCTGCTGCCGCCTCTTCCTCCTTTCGCTCGCGGTGAGCCCGTCAGTCCCTGCACTGTGCGCTGCTCCGTCTGGGCCATGGATGGGTAAGTGCTCAGCGGCGCAGCCACCGCGCGGGGCTGCGCTCTCCCCGCTTCCTTTCGGCTGCGGTCCGGGCGCGCCGAGGCCGTGGAGCTGGGCGCGGCGCCGGCGGCCGGAGGAGCGGCTCCGGCTGAGCCCGACGGCGGGGCTTCCGGGCGCCTCCTAGGGGAGCTCGAATTGCGGAGGGGCGGTCCGCCGCAGCTTCGCCTTCCCCCACGGGGCGCCCCCGGAATATCCGCCTCTCACACCCTCGCACCGGGAAGTGGAGGGAAGCCCGGAGGAGCCGCCGCGGGCTGGGGCCGCCCCCGCGCCGAGGGTCGGGGAGCCCTGTCCGGCCTCCCGACACTTCCTCTCAGAAAATGGTGCGCGGCGCTGGGGGAGGCGGCGGCGGCGGCGCTGGGGGCAGGCGTCCTCCCGCTCGGGGAGCTGCTCTTTACCGGTGAGGTGGGGCGAGCGCTGGAGCTTCCCCCGGCGGGGAGGCGAGTGCATGCGTCGGGACGCGTCTGGGCGGCGACCTGGTCCCGAAGCCAGGGCCCCACGCGGGGTCTCGGCATGCGGGGGAAGCGGCCGGGTCCCCAGACTTGTGCTCCGAGCTGCGTGAACGATTTCTGTATACCAAGCGTCTGGGCTTGGTGATCATGGACGCCGTCCCCCCACCCCCAAGTAACTTTGTGAATTCCCTGCCGTGTATGTAAAATACTGAGTAAGTGCAGTTTTCGGGGAGCCTTCAAGCGCTCGAAAAGTTAATGAAGCCTCTGATCAAAATAAAAAGATTTAGAATTACTATTTAAACATTTCTCTTGGGGACCCAGTGATTTGGAATGGGACCTGACAGGTATTTTAACGTTCAAGGAAACACCTGGGTTTAGGATCTTCGTGAATTAATTGAGGGTCGTAGTATAATGTACATCAAGAATTGTAAAAAATTTCCAGCTCCATTACAACCTGCAAATCCACTTGTTTATTCCCATTAGGCATTCGAGGTTTTGTTTGGACTTTGTTTGCTTTTGATGACAAGATTTTTATAAACCTCTCGGCTGTAGAATATACCGAACTTGCCTGAATAGTAAAAATCTTGTACTTGTATAGTTGATGCTTGTTGTCATGCTGAGTAAAGGCGATGGAATCTTAAAACAATTTTTGCCTTCTTTAGATTTCACTCACTTTTCCTAGTTTCAAAATATCAAGTCTATATAATACATTGGATTAACTCATTCGAATGCATATTGCTCACTGCTACAGACACTAGACAAAGTTAAGTTTTTACATTTCATTTATGGTTGGATGTTTCTTAAAGTACTTTTTATTTAATTGAAACTTTTTATTTAATTCAGACTTCTCTGAGATATTGTTTAAAAGTCATTTCTCATCACCTTATTCAATTACACTTTGTGTGCAAAATTTTGCTACTTTAATTTGTGTAATTATGGCACTTAGTTAAGAATGTGAAATTAGTACAGGTCTTTTGCTATGTGTAGTGAATTGTAAGAAGGTTTAATTTGAGATATGGAAGCAGGTTAGCAAAATTTTTGTATTGGGAAATTTGTAGTGATAATATAAAGGTCTCTTGGGTTTTGCATCTTGGCTGCTAAACTCTTGGACAATGTGAAGTACAGACTTACTGTTTTGGACAGTGTTTTACGAAATTAACTTTTTTTAAAAAACATTCAGTATGGTGTATTTATTTCTCTCCAATACATACAAGAAAATACACAGCAACACAGCTTTCATTCAACAATGATTTAACTTGTAAGCATGTGAAATTCCATAACCTTTTGTTTGTGAAATACTGTAAGTGATAAAGCCCCCCAAATAACTGTTTCTTGTATTTCAAGAAATTAGTTCTCTTCATTCTATATGTGGTTTTAGAGCTAAGAATGAGTTCAATGATTTAGATATGTGAGGCATTAGAAGGTAAGTTCATTTGGGAGTTCACGCAGGTTCCTGATTTACTCTTTGCAGCAAAACCAATATACCACACTATAGTACATAGTCTTATTTTTTATGCACAAAAATCAGTTATTTATCATATTTCAATTGTAGACAAATAAATTTTAAGTTTTAAAAGTCTATAAGGAAAAATAAATCTACAAGGTTATTGTTTAAAACAATTTTATTTGCATTATTAAACAGTCCAGAGTCATAAATTTGTTTACTTTTATTAAGTAATGATACAGGTTATTAACAATATAGAATTATAGCTTTCCTTTAGGAGCTATGGGGACAAACTTAATTGAAGACAGTTTCCTTGGGGTTAGAAGAGATGGATTTTTGTGTGGCAGTACTTTATGGGAGTTTTACACCTTAATGTTAAGGAATGTGGTTTTGAACACAGTGAATTTTGGCTTTCAGGTGGCTAATTAAATGTCTGCATTTTTCCCACAGCCTGGAAAAGGTCCTTTTTCATTATTTTGAATAGTTAAAAAAACAATAAACCACCAGTCAACATATCTTTCCAGTTCCTCCTCAAATCCCAACTGTCTTTTGTGTGTGTGTGTGTTCATTTCCTCTTGAGATAATTTAGATATAAACAGTTTTTTTCAAAGTCAACTTTTATTTAAATATAAGATTAATTTTAAATTAAATTTTCTATTACTGTTTTAAGCATTTTATATTTGTTTCAGGCGTACAGCATAATGATTAGACAATTATATAATTTATGAAGTGATTCCCCCAACACTTTTGATGTGATAGATTTTTTTAAAAGAACAAATCTTTGAAAATTTTGATGTATTCTGAAAGACTATCTTAGCTGTATTTTGGTGAGCTCTTTTGCGTGGTAAATGCAAATTTGTAAAATGTCTTATATTTCTGTAAATCTACTAACTGGCTTTGTTCACTTAAAATTTTAAACTTGAGCATTTATACCAGTGAAAGAGCATGTACTTTGGTGATTTTAAGGTTTGGTATAGATATGTGAAAAGGAGGTAAACAGATAAACATACTTACTTTATTGAAGCACAGCTGCACTTTTCCAAATCCTAAAAGAATTTGATTTATTAGTTGTTTCTTACATTTCTAATTGCAGCTTTGCTTTTATACTCTGCTGCTGTTAGGGCTGTCCCATCACTTCTCTTTGTATTAACATTTCACAACTCATCACATTCTTATTTTTATTATTTGTTGTTACAATGCTTTTTCTTTGTTTTTCTTTAATCTTATTATCTGTCTTTTAAAAACTTGTTCTCTAACTTTGTTTTCCATTTTCTCTTTTTACTTTTTCCATACAGTGTTGTTACAGATCTTATAGCAGTCGGTTTAAAGGTAGGAATCTTTTACTATCCTTTCATTAGCATTTTTAAATCTTAGTTTTGGCATTTTTTTCCCAATGGTGAAATCATCTCACCTGCTCATAAAATAATATATATTACTGTGTGATAATAATCTTTTATTTTTATTTATCTTCAAAATAAGTAGGTAATTTTGGATTTTTTGTATTTATCAATAAGGGCTACAATATTATCTTGAGTATCTAAAATGTGTACAAGAAGTTTAGCCCAAAGTTTCACTTGAACTGTCACTGTGTATTTGTTTACTTTGTTTTTGTTTTAGCAGTTCAATGTAACCTAGGTTCTGATTTGTTTTGCTGTCATGCTATCGTGTATCTTTTTATATCTTCTCTTGGGTATACTTATGAGTAGTAAAATTAAAACAGCAGCTGAAGTTTTAAAAGCATAAGTACAGAATACAGCATTTGAGATTAACAGTAGTATGTCCAGGATAACATAATTGGAAACTACTGCTTATACAACACACACACACACACACACACACACACACACACACACACACACACACACACACTTTAATCGATTTTAGCACAAGAGGAAGGGAAAGAGAAAATAACATCAATCTGTTCCTGTATGGCCCTTACTGGGGATCGAACCGGTAACATTTGCGCTTCCTGAAGATGCTCTAACCAGTTGAGCTATCCCGCAGCCAGGTTGTGCTTATACTATCCTTTGAAGTTGGAGTTAGCTTGTTTTGGCAAACTTTGAACTATTTTATGACTTGAAAATAAATGGAGGAGCCTTTTGCTGGGATTTATTTTTCCCTTTGTTTTTTTCTGGTATACTTAAGTCCTTTTCTCATTTGGTAATGATACTCAGAGTTTAGAAACTGCAGAAAGTTATGTTGTTTTGGTTTTATCAGAAATGTAATTTATGATTCTAGAGTTTATCTGGGGGAATAATACATGAAGCATTTAGAAAACTTACCATTTTGTAGTTGAGGAATTATGCTTGAAGGATTGTCATGCCTATTTTCATGTGGAGAAAAATGTATTTTGATGATTAAAAAAATAGAAAATTTTGAATGTTAGGCACAGAAACTGGATTTAAATACATGATTTGGATTTCTGACTACCTGTTTTGCAGCAATCACTTTAAAAACAATGATCAGCTCCTCTCTGAAGAACAGATATGTTGATTAGTTGATTCTCTTCTAAGCAGTCATGTTTTTATAGTCTTAAATATTGGATATATCTAAAATTATTCACTATATGGAGTTATTTCTCAAGATGTTCAGCTCTCTTGGGTTTCATCCAAGGAAGTTGTTACCAAGTAATAGGCCAGTAAGGCTCATATTTTATCTAGACTATATAAACCAAAATGAATTTAAATACGTCCTTCAAAAATAGCACTTATCTTTCTCTATTTGCTGTCTGAATATGATCACATAACAAATAGTTTTATCCAGTGCCTACAGTGGATTATGTTCCACAGGTTGCTTTCCTGGGTTCACAAAAGTAATATGGATTTCTTTTTTAAAGAATGGGAAGTACCCTAAAATGTGAAATTAATTATTTTAGAGAAAATAGAGTCGTTTTTAGAGAATAAGTGATTCACTAGAATGTGGCATGATGGCAGGGATTTTTGATATTTTCTCCATCAAAAATCTCTCCCAAATACCTGATGAGTGAATGAATGCCAAATTGTCGTATAGCTAGTCGAGTGGCAAAGTTATATATTTGGACCCAATCCTTCTAATTTTGCTAGTGTTTCTTCTATTGTGCATGCACCACCATATGAGAGAGAATTATTTTTTTAAGATTGGGATTTTCTTAAAGATAGGTAACCATTTTCAGTCAGTTTATGGCCATAGCATGTTTGAGATTTACTTATACCCACTTTGTATACTCTGGGTGTACTCTGGTATGTTCACGGTGTCAGTTTTTGAACCTTGTCTAAATTAGGCAAAAATAACAAGAAAATTAGCTTTTGGTACTTCTCATGAAATACTTATTTCTTATTATGTTGTATTTTGAAATGCTTTTAGAAACAGTGAGAAGTAATTGCTGTCCTTAATTTTCAAAATTCTTTTAAATGAAGAACCAAACAGCTGATTATGAGTAATACTGAGCATGTTTCAAGAACTTTATTATACCAGATCAATCAAAAGTGTCAGCATTGTAAGTAACATAACATTTTGTGAGTACCTACGTGTATTTTAAATTTCCTTCATGTGCTTTAATTATTACTAAGTAGTTTATCTTAAATTCTTTATTTTTTCCTAAAAGGGGAGGTAGGGAGGGAGACAGACTTCTGCATGCACCCTAGCCAGGATCCACCCACCCCTTATCAGGCAATGTTCTGCACATCTGAGGCAGTTGCTCTGTTGCTTGACAACCAAGCTATTTTAGCACCTGAGGTGAGACCATGGAGCCGTCCTTAGCGCCTGGGGCCAACTTGCACCAATGGAGCCATAGTTATGGGAGAGGAAGAGAGAGGAGGAGGGGTGGAAAAGCAGATGGTTGCTTCTCCTGTGTGCCCTGACTAGGAATCCAACCTGGGACATCCACACACTAGACCAACGCTCTACTGCTGAGCCAACCAGCCAGGGCCTTATCTTAAATTCAAACATCACGAAACTTCTAAGTAAAGACCCAAAACATTTCTAATATTAAACATTGAAATAAATGTGAGCTATACATACATTTAAGCTATAAATACATTAATAAAAGCAAGTAAAAAAATTATTTTCCAATCTGCTTATTTCAGTTCATTGTCTCAGTGGCTGAAACCTATCCTGACAGCTCAGGGTGCAAGACAAGAACCAACCCTGGACAGAATGTCCTTCCATTGCAAGGCACATCACAAACTCACAGTCACTTAGACTGGGACAATGTATACACCAGTTTGCCTCACCGTCATAGATTTGGGATGTGGTAAGCAACTGGCATCCACAGAAAAGGGCTACACAGACATGGGGTGAATGTGTGAACTCCATATAGACAGTGGCTCCAGCTGGGGAATTGTTTTCCCCTCCTCAGTGTTGTATATAATGAAACAACATTGAATGAAACAGCGTTATTCGAGGGCCTCTGTGTTCATACTTTGGGTCTGCACATATATAGGATGTATTCTTTGATGTCTGGCTTCTTTTATTCAGCAAAAAGATTTTTAGATTCATTCATTTGGCATTATTAGGGTTTTTGTTTGTTTGTTTTTAGAGTATTCCATTGTGTGAATATATCACAGTATTTAAAAATCCATTCTCATATTGATGGACATTTGGATTCTTTCCAGATTGGGGCTCTTACAAATAAAGATATTTATAAGCATTTGTGTGTACCTTTGAGTGGATGTGTATTTCATTCTACAGCATCCTTAGTAGTAGAATATGTACATTTAACTTTGTAAGAACCCGTCAAATTGTTTTGCAAACTGTTATACCAGTTTACATTCTGACCAGCTTTGTGTTAGAGTTCAGGTTGCCTTATATTTTTGCTTATACTTGATATTACCAGTCTTTACAGTAGCCATTCTAGTGGGTTTAAATAGAATTTGCACTGACTTGATTATTACTGGTGATTCATATCCTTTCATGTGCTTGTACACTTTCATGTGGTTATTGGCCATTCTCTTATTATCTTTTATGAATGTTTGTTAAGTCTTATGCCTATTCTTTTAAAGTAGGTTTCTTGTAGGTAACATATAGTTAGGTCTTTTTAAATTCACTCTGACGGTCTCTGTCTTTTAGTATGTAGACCATTCACACTTCAAGGGATGATTTAATTTGATTAATAGCTACTTTTTACATAACTGTTTTCTGTTTATTGACTTGTTCTTTGTTTTTATTTTCTTCCACTTTTTTTTGCCTTCTTTGGTTTTAAATGAGTATTTTATATAATTTTTGTTTATCCTCTCTGTATTAATTATACTTTTAAAAAATATTACTTAGTAGTTGTAATATACACTCTTAGTGGTTTCAATATACATTTACAACTCATTTAAGTTTACCTTCAAGAAATAACACTATAGCCAGACCAGGCGGTGGCGCAGTGGATAGAAAGTTGGACTGGGATGTGGAGGACCAAGGTTCGAGGCCCTGAGGTCGCCAGTTTGAGTAAGGCTCATCAGCTTGAGCCCAAGGTCACTGGTTTGAGCAAGGGGTTACTCGGTCTGCTGTAGTCCCCCCCCCCCCATCAAGGCACATAGAGAAATCAATCAATGAACAACTAAGGAACCACAACGAAGATTGATATTTCTCATCCCTCTCCTTTCCTGTCTGTCTGTCCCTAGCTGTCCCTCTCTCTGACTCTCCATCTCTGCCACACACACACATACACACACAAAAGAAATAACACTATATCTAAACTTATGTTTAGTGTAGGTGTAGTACTTACAGAATTTCTAATGTTTTTTGTCCGTTATGATATTGTTATCCTTAATTTCACTTAATCATGTATTAATTACCCAATACATTGTTACTGTTATTACATTAAATAAAGTTATCTTTTTAAATCATATAAGAATAAGTATAAAATATTTCATTTTACCTTCATTTATGCCTTCTCCAAGAATCTTTCATTACATAAATCTGAGTTTCTGATCTATATAATTTTGCTTCTCGCCAAAGAACTTTTAAAAATATTTCTTGTTAACATATAAAATACTTTGCATATTGACTTTGTAACTTGTGACATTGCTGTTACCAGTTTCTTTTTTAATTCCTTTGAATTCTTTTATGTATATGATCATGTCATCTATGAATATTGTTTTATTTCTTCTTTATTAATGTAGATGACTTTTATTTTATTCCTTGCCTTAATGTAAAATTTAGGACCTCCAGTCTAATGCTGATAGAAGTGATAGCATGCTTGTCTTCTTCATGCTCTTAAAGGAAAGCTGTCAGTCTTTGTTAGCTGTATGTTTTTCTTTTTTTTTGTGACAGAGACAGAGGGACAGATAGGCGCAGGCAGACAGGAAGTGAGAGATGAGAAACATCAATTCTTCACTGCAGCTCCTTAGTTTTTCATTGAATGCTTTCTCATATGTGCCTTGACCTGGGGGCTATAGCAGAGCGAGTGACCCCTTGCTTAAGCCAATGACCTTAGGCTTCAAGTCAGTGACCTTTGGTCTGGTGACCTTGGGGCTCAAGCCAGCATCCATGGGGTCATATCTATAATCCCACGCTCAAGCAGCAACACCACACTCAAGCTGTTGAGCCAGTGCTCAGGCTGGTGATTTTGGGATTTCGAACCTGGGTCCTCTTCTTGAGTTTCAGTCTGACACTCGATCATTACGCCACTGCATGGTCAAGCTACTGTACATTTTTCTAAGATGCCTTTTTACAGGTTCAAAAAATTCCTTTCTATATTTCATTTGCTATTTTTTGGCAACATGAATGGATGTTGAATTTGGATCTTTTAAGGATTTATATATTTCTGCTAACTTGTTATGGGCTTAAAGTTGTGCATAATATTTACTTATTCTTTTAATTTCTCTTGGATCTGTAATGATTTCTATATTTTCTGTCCTGATATTGGTAATTTGTTTGTTTGTTTGTTTTCTGATTGGTCTAGCTAGAAGCTTTCAATATTAATGATCTTTTTGAAAAGCCAGATTTTGTTATTTTCTGTATTAGTTGACTCTTCTAGTTCATCAGTTTCTATCTTTATTATTTCCTTCCTTCTGTTTATGTTGGGTTTAATTTGTTTTTCTTAATTTGGGATTACCCCACCTCCCCCCCATAGCGGCCTGAAACAACATTTATTGTTATTAAGATTTATCTCACATTTTCTGTGCGTTAAAAATCTGGACATGACATAGCTGGGTCCTCTAGCCTGGTGGCTCTCACAAAGCTATCAAGGTGTTGGTAGATGTTGCAGTCATCCTCTGGGGGCAAAACTGCTTCCAAGCTTACTTAGATGGTTGTTGGCAGGAGTCACTTTCTCCTAGGCGGTTGAGATGAGGGCCTTACTTCCTCGCTTGTTGGCTGGATGATGCCGTCGATTCTTTGCCATGTGGGTCTCTCCATACGACAGCTTGCTTCTGCTGCAACTTATTACTTACTCCCAAGTGACCAAGAAAAGGCAAAATAAGAGTTTTTTGATATTTAATCTCAGAGGCGGTATCCCATCACTTTTGTGCTATTTTGTTCTTAGAAGCAAGTCACTGCATGGGAAAGAGTTATATATACCTGGGTATGAATACACAATAGTGGAGATCATTGGGGACCATGTTAGAAGTCTATCTACCACATCAGAAGAGAAATTGCAGGGCAGTAAGAGTAATGGACATGTTCAGCTTTACTAGATAGTTCCAGATAACTGTCTAGCAGTATATGAGAGTTATTATTACAAATTTTCACCAATACTTAGTATTTTGCCTTGAGATTTTTTAAACATAATCATTTTTAATGCTATAAATTTACCTCCAAACATAGTTTTAGCTGCATCCCAAAGATTGTTTTTTCTATTCATTTTTATTTAGAGTAGATTAAGATTAAACCCCAATAAGGTAGAAAAAAAGAAGTAACTTAGATGAAGTGTACAAATTCCTTGAAAGACAAAAACTGTGGGATAACCAAAGCTGGCATGAATTGGAAAGGATTCCCTCCACTTTAAAAAAGAATTCGTATAAGATTAGTATTATTTTTCTTAAACATTTGATAAAATTCATCATGGTAGCTATTTGTGGGTTTACTTTGTGCAGAAGTTTTAAATTATGAAATACATTTTTAAAAACTAGATATTATACTATTCAGAGTTTTTATTTTTTCACTGCATTCCACAAATTTTGATATACTGTTTTTACTTTCACTTAGTTCAAAATATTTTCTACTCTTCCTGAGATTTTTTTTTAGTGAAAATTGTTTTGTTTTGTTTTTTTAGATTTTATTTATTTACTTCTAGAGAGAGAGGAGAGAAAGAGAAAAGAGAGAGAACAGGGGGAGGAGCAGGAAGCATCAACTCCCATATGTGCCTTGACCAGGCAAACCTAGGGTTTCCAACTAGCGACCTCAGCATTCCAGTTCGATGCTTTTGCCACTGTGCCACCACAGGTCAGGCTCCTGTGATTTTTTTGAGCCATGATTCTTTATAAGTGCTTGGTTTAATTTTTAAATATTTTAGAATGTTTATATTTGACATAAATATGAGGTATGTATAATGTTTAATTTCCAGATATCTGTCTCTTACTATTTTTTTCTTTACTACTTTAACACAAAACGTGTCTTGTATCACATGAGATTTGTTTTAATTTCAAGCATACAGTCTGTCTTTAAGAATGTTTTATGTACACTTGAAAAGAATCTATAGTATACTCTTTTGGGGTCTAGTGTGTTATAAATGTCAATAAGATAAGCTGATTGAAAATTCAAGTCTTCTATATCCTTGATAATTTTCTTCCTGTTCTGTTAATTACTGAAAGAAGAGAGGAATATTGGAATTCCTACCCATAATTATGGATTTATTTCTAGTTGTAGTTCTGTTGTATATATTTTGAAGGTCAATTATTATATACATTTACTTTTGGTAATGTCATATTTTCTGGATGAAATTACCTTTATTTGAAATCTACATCTTTATCTCTATCAGTAGTTCCTGTCTGGAAGCTCACTTTGTCTGATTGTAATGTAGTAATTCCAGTTTTCTTATCATTAGTATTTATGTGGTATATCTTTTAATTGTTATTTTTTTATTTACTTATTTCTTTTAGGTGAAAGGAAGGGAGATAGTGAGGCAGACTCCTGCATGCACCCTGACTGGGATCCACCCGGCAACCCAGTCTGGGGCTGATGCTCAAGTTCTGAAATGTTTTTAGTGCCTGAGGCTGATGTGCTCCTCTGAGCTATCCTCATTGCCTGGGCCGATGCTGGAACCAATTGAGCCACTGGCTACAGGAGGTGAGAAGGGGGATAAGCAGATGGTCACCTCTTCTATGTGCCATGACTGGGAATCAAATCCAGGACTTCCATATGCCAGGCTGTCACTCTAGCACTGAGCTGACTGGCCAGGACCCTGTTTCTTCTTTTTTTATTTTAAGTTGTTTGTTTCTTCTCCCTTGATCAGTTATGCAAGGTTATTTTGATTTCTATTAATCTTTAATAGATGTTTTAGTTTTCAATTTCATTGTTTTTTAAATTTTCATGTTTATTTGGGTGAGCTCTGTTACTCTTTATTAGCTTTATTGAATTGAATAATTAACTTATTTATTTTTAAATTTTTTGTTTCCTGATACAGTAAATGCATTTACAACTACAAATTTACCTTAAAGTACTAAAGCTGTATCCCACAAGGTTTGGATTTGTGTTTTTATTTTATTTAAGTATTTTTACATTTTTCTTATGACTTAAAAAAATTCTTTTTAACCTAGGGATTATTTAGTTTTAAAATTTTAGATTCCAGCCTGACCAGGCGGTAGCGCAGTGGATAGAGCGTCGGACTGGGATGCAGAGGACCCAGGTTCGAGACCCCGAGCACGCCAGCTTAAGCGTGGGCCCATCTGGCTTGAGCAAAAGCTCGCCAGCTTGGACCCAAGGTCGCTGGCTCCAGCAAGGGGTTACTCAATCTGCTGAAGGCCCACGGTCAAGGCACATATGAGAGAGCAGTCAATGAACAACTAAGATGTCGTAACGGCAATGAAAAACTAATGATTAATGCTTCTCACCTCTCCGTTCCTGTTTGTCTGTCCCTATCTATCCCTCTCTCTGACTCTCTGTCCCTGTAAAAAAAAGAAAAAGAATTTAGATTCCAAATATTAGCTACTCTTTTGTTATTGTTTCTAATTTTATTAGAGAACATAGTCTTTTTAATATATTTCCATGGAATATATTGAGGTTTCTTTTATGAACTAATAGGAGTTGGCAGACTGTGGCCCAAGGCCTAAATAGAACTCAGGGCCATCTGTTTTTATATGTTTTGCAAGCTAAAATGGTTTTTATTCTTTGAATGGTCGAAAGAAATTAAAAGTAATAGTTTGTGACATTCAACTCTCAGTATATAAGGTAAAGTTTTATTGGAACACAGCTACACTCATTCATTTTTATATTGTGTGTGGTTGTGACAGATTATATGGCCCACAAACCCTAAAACAGTATTCCTTTACACATAAAGTTTGCCTACATGATACAATGTCTGCTTTGTAAATGTGTATTCTTAGCCAAATGTCTGGTTCTGCATTAAGGATATCTTTTAGAGCAAGTTATTGATTGTATTTGTTTTTTTCTGGTTATATTTTGTATTTTTGGTCTATTTTATTTTTTTAAGCTAGATAGTGAGAGAGAAAAAGACAGAAAGGGAGAGATGAGAAACATCATCTTGTAGTTGAATCACTTTATTTGTTCATTGATTGCTTCTCATACTTCTCGTACATGCGTTTCCTGGGGTGCTACAGCCTAGCCAGTGACCCCTTGCTCAAGCCAATGATCTTGGACCCAAGCCACCAACCATGCGGTCATGTCTATGATCCCACACTCAAGCCAGCAACCCTGTGCTCAAGCTGGTGACCTCAGAGTTTCGAACCTGCGTCCTCAGCATCCCACGTCGACACTACCCACTGTGCCATCACGGGTCAGGCAGTCTATTGGTTTGTAAGAGAGATTTATTAACGTTTCGACTCAACTGCTGATTTATCTTTTTTCCTTACATTTTATTATAGTGATCAAGAATTTTAGTTGTGGGTTATAATAGATGTTCTCATTTTCTCTAGACCTCAAATTGTTTTTGACAATATAAACTTTACCAAGATAACTGATTCCTTTTGTTTTTTCTATCTCTTGCATCATCTCTTAGCTTTGTTTTTCAATTGAATTTAGTACTTTTTCAAAAAGTTTATAACATGTATTTTTCTATGGCAAATCTGGTAAGGCTTTGTGTCTCGAGAATATTTTTAGGCAAGAACAGAATATAAAGGCTTTCTTCCAAATTGCTTCCTCACTGAGACTTTTGGGTCCTCAACTGCAGTCTGTAGCTACTCATCTCACCACCTTCCACATACCAGTTCAAGTTAGCCTTCAACTTTCTCAGGTTTTTCTCTTCTTATTTTGGTTCCTGAAGTCCACATATTCCTCTAGCTTCTATAATTTCTCCATGGTTGATTTTGGAAGTGGAGTTAATAATTCATGCTAGTTTCAGACTTCAGATCATTGTATTTATTACTTAATACACTAAGTACAAAGGACTTGGGTCAGACAATTCATCCTAGTTTCAAGCTTTAAATCTACCTATTTATTACCTAGTACAGTGAGTTCAAAGGACCATCACCCTTTGATATGTTATTGCGAAATTATAGAATTCCATGGATAAAGAGATGATTCTGAAAGTTTTTAGGGAAGGAAAATATAAGTCAACTTCAAAGAAATGAATGTCATACTGGCATCTTACTAGCCATACAGTGTGCTGGGTATGTTGATAATTTTCTTAGGAAAAATTATTTTTTAACCCAGAATTTTTTAATAAGTCAGATGACTAATTGTAAAGTTATAATTATGAAGTTAGAATTTTCAGACATGCTTGGCCTTAGAAAGTTACCTTCTTTTTACCATCATTTAGGGTGTTATTTTAAGGATATACTCTGACAAAATGATAATAAACTAAGGATAAGAAAGACAGAAGTTCAAAAAGTTGAATCAACCCAGAAGAAAAGTGAGAAGACGACTCAAGTTAAGAACTGCTCAGAAGGCCTAGCAAGCACTCTAGATTGACACAGGAGGAAAGAGGGTTTTAGGAACATCTTGGGAAGAAAAATAGGAACTAGATAGAATTAATGGTGTCATGAATATTTGGGGGAAATTATGATGATATAATAAAAGGCAGTAATGTGAGAAAAATAAAGGCAGTTAAAAATCACATGGAAAGCCAAAAGAAAAATAATTGTCTAAACCAAATTAGAATGTGGAATGACATTAAGAAATGGATAGGGCATAATCAAGATTCCATTTGGTCTTGACTAGGAACAGTCCTAAGATGTGACATTAGACCATAGAGTAAAAAGTAAAGTATGCCAGGGTTAGTTTTCTTTACACAGTCATAAAGTAAATGTCATTTATTAATTTCCAACTTAGAGTCAGCCTTTGGACAGGACACGAATAGACAAAGCCCAGAATGTTGTTGTTGCAAGGCAGAATGTAATAACCATAAAAAAATAAAAATGAAGCTGGCAGAGGGAGTGACAGAGAAGAGATTACTAGCACTAATAGCTTTGTCTTTCAAAATCAAGAAGTAATGTCATATTAACAAAATAAGCAATACATTACAAGTATAGTTTTTAAAATTCAAAGATACTTATATAAGAACTAAAAGAAATAGTATCTATTTCAGACATTGAGAGGACAGGAAAAAGAGGAAGTGTAAGAGATAAATTCTAAAGTTTTTTTACATTAGAAGTCAGTTTATTTGTAAAGTTGTAAAGTTGAACTCAAAAGTAGTGGTATAAGAATATTATTTGGGTTATGGGGACAACCATTAGAATAACTAAGACTGTCTAAAGATTAGTGTATGAGTGGAGAAATTTTCAAGATTTTATTTATAGAGTTGAGAGAGAAAGGCGGGGGATGGGACAATCGGGAAGCATCAACTCATAGTTGCTTGCTTCTCGTTTGTGCCTTGACCACGCACACCCGGGTTTTTGAACTGGTGACCTCAGCATTCCAGGTCAACACTTTATACACTGTGACACCACAGGTCAGGCTCCTTTGTAATATTTGATTTGTTATAGGCAGTCCCTGGGTTATGAATGAGATAGGTTCTGTAGGTTTGTTAAGGTGAATTTGTGTGTAAACTGGAGCAGGTACATTTACCTATTAAATGCAACTTACACAGATGTTTGTCTTAACAATATTTATTTTACCTTTCTGTGCATATAAATACTTAAACATTTTTAAATACAACCTTAAACAGTCTTGGATGATGCAGAAGATGGTGGACTTGTTGGAGAGGACAGGGCTGATATTCACAAGAGAGTCAGGGTTTGGTTCTGCTGCTGGAGTCAGTTTCTTGAAGTTGGCACCTAGGGAGGTTTGTACAGAGCTTTTCTTCTTTTCATCATAAGTGGCCTTGTAGCATTTCAGCTCTGTGGTAACTAACTGTACAGTAACTTGGGTGAACCTCTCTATATCAGGATCTTGCTCCTCTAACTTTGCCATTCCTGCTTCAACGAGACGAAAAGCACCAGCTAACTCTTTTGTAGAAAACTTCTTTGGTTCTGAAATTTCTGGGTCCTTGTTTTCTTTCGTAAGTGCTATTATCTGCTGCTCTAGTTCCATACGATCTTCATTGGTTAGTTCTTTGCTATGATGTCCAACTGGAGTTTATTACCAATAGCCCTTTATAGCTCTCCCTTTGTTAGTACAAGTTGTACGTAAGTTGGATGTTTGTAACTTGGGGACCTACAGTATGTGTATTTGATAAAAATTAAATTAATAAGTAAAATTTAAAAGAAGTAGCCCTTGCCAGTTGGCTCAGCGGTAGAGCATCAACTCGGAGTGTAGAAGTCCTGGCCACTGGAGCAAAGTTGGCCCAGGCACTGAGGACTGACTGCTCCATGGCCTCCACCTAAGGCGCTAGAATGGCTCCGGCTGCAACAGAGCAACACCCCAGATGGGCAGAGCACTGCCTCCTGGTGGGCATGCTGGGTAGATCCCAGGTGAGTGCATGCAAGAGGCTGTCTGACTGCTGACTGCCTCCCCCCTTCTTACTTTGGAAAAATACAAAAAAAAAAAAAAAAAAAAAAGAACAGAAGTAATTCAACAAAAAATAAAATTCAGCCCTGATCAAGTGGCCCAGTAGATTAAGTGTCATCCCTGCACACTGAGGTCATGGGTTTAATCCTCAGCCAGGGCACTTATGAGAAGCAGTCAATGAATGCATAACTAAGTGGAACAAGGTGTTGATTCTTATCTCTCTTTCCCTTTTGCCCCTCTCTCTGTTTCTCCCTTTCTCTCTGACTTGAGAGAAAAATTTTAAAAAATAAAATAAAATTCAACTATGTGCCTATAGAGAACACTTGTTCTCCAAAGGTAGGAATTTTATTAGTTTTCTTCTTTACCCCTCTCAAATATTTTTAAGCAAATAAAGGCAAATATACATATTTTTTTCTCCCTTTCTAATACAAAAGGTAGCATATTTATGTGTACTGGTCTATAGTTTGATTTTTTTCTCCAAAAGAGGGAATCTTCCTCAAAATTCCACCATTCTAATTTTTTAACAGCTGCAGAATATTTTGTGGATATAGAAATTATTTATTAGGTCCTCTATTGATGGACTTTTATGTTATTTCCAGTATTGTGCTCTAGTAAACAGTTTCTTATGAATAATGTGTCCATACGTTATTTTATGTATATGCAGGTATATTTGTGAAGTACCTAGAGTCCAGGCATGGGATTTCTATATCAAAGGTTAAAGGTGTCAATCTCTAGTTAAATACCAGTAATAATATTTACCTCAATTAGGACAGTACTATTTGTGCAGCATAGTTCTTACCAAGATAGTTCTGTTGAACTCTTTGGATTTCACCAGTCTTATTGGTAAGAAATATTGTCTCATTTTAGTTGCAGTTCTTTATGGGTGACATGGAGCATATTTTTATATCTTTAAGGGATAATTTTAATCCATTTGAGATATTGGTTCTTGTTCTTTATTTTTCTATGGGCTGTCATATTTTTTTTCAGTTTAGAGAAGCTTTTTATATGTTAAAGAATTTATGTCTATAAGGAATTTCCAATATTTTCCCCAGTGTGTCATTTGACTTGATTATGAAACTTTCTGCCATACTGAGGCTTTTGATTTTTAGATAATTAAATTTATTATTTTTTAAATTTTTCCACTGATTTGACAGAGAGAGAGAGAATGAAATTAACTCATTGTACCACTTAGTTGTTCCATTTAATTGTGCACTCATCAGTTGTTTCTCATATGTACCCTGACCAGGGATCAAACCTGTGATCTGGGCATGCCAGGTTTATGCTCTATCACTGAGCCACCCAGCCAGGGCCTCCTTATAGTAGTAGCAGGCACCAGTAGTGCTCCACCTGGCCAGGGCCTCGTGGTAATAGTAGTCGTCCTCGTTGTCATCATAGTAGTCATAGGAGCCAGGCTCTAGTATTAGCAGCAGCAGCAGCCGCCGCCTGGCCAGGACCTAGTGGTGGTATAGCTCTGGATTTTGAGTCAGAGGCTCTCCTATTCAGGAGTATAAAGAAAGTTTTTTTTGTTTTTTTTTTTTAAGTCATGAGAGAGAGAGACAGGAAGGGAGAGAGATGAGAAGCATCAACTTGTGGCAGTTTAAGTTGGTCATTGATTGCTTTCTCATACGTGCCTTGACTAGCGGGCTCAAGACAAGCCAGCGCCCATGAGGTCTTGTCTATGACCCCACACTCAAGCCAGTGACCACAGGGTTTTAAGCCTGAGTCCTCAGCACCCCAGGTCAGTGTTCTATCCACTGTGCCACCACCTGGTCACTCATGCTTTCTTAATACTTACATGATTATTTTTCATATTTAGATCTTGATTCATTTGGGATTTATCCTGGTGTGTGGTATGAGGAATGGAATCAGTTTTATATTTTTCAAAAAGGCTACCCAGTTGTCCAACTATCCCTTAATTATAATGTCCATTTTCTGCACTATAAATTGATGATATACTTTAGTACTTCAGCTGTTGTTAATGTAGTACAATGACCATGGGTATAAGACCCTGATTATTTTAATTGTCAGTTCACCTGTGATAGAGTACTAGCCAGAGAAGGAGGGAAACTTTCTTTTAAATAATAGTATCTGTTAAGTCCTTCAGGTATACTTTTGCATTGCATTCTCACAGAACTTTGAGGAAGATGCTTGTGTTTTTCCCATTTCAGATGTGGAAACTGAAGTAGAAAGATACCAAATACCTTATCCATCACATAAGTGAGTAGTGAAGCCAGGATTTGAATTCAGAAGATGTGACTCTATAGCCTGTGCCATGTAACCGTCCAACACTGTGTCCTGTCTCTGATCTTATGGAAGCAGCATGGAGCCTCCAATTTTTAACTCTTTCAAAGCCATTGCTAATGCAGCAGCAGCTGCAACAGCAGTGGCTGTGGAAATAGCCATTACATAAATAGCCTTAACTAAGGAAGTGTGTATGATTTCCAGCCTTACCAGAGAGATGCAAGAAAAATAAAGACTCGCTTAGCCATTTGGGCTTGGTAAGTTCAGAAAATAGTTAATTTAGCAGGCTGGAGACTGTCCTTAGGCTGCTTACAGCTTTACAAGATTGGCCCTTGGTTGGAATCCAATAGCCTGTATGTGTAAATGATGTGGTTTATACTTTCCTTTTGGGAGTCTGGAATTTGGTACATGCTTGGCAAAAGGTGTCTATGTGACCAGCCCTCACTAAAAACCCTGGGCAACAAGCCTAATGACCTCCTCTGGTAGACAACATTTCTACATGTGTTATCACGATTTATTGCTGGAGAAAAAAAAATTTTTAAGTCTATTCATTTTTTAGAGAGGAGAAAGAGAGAGAAGGGGAGGGGGGAACAGGAATCATCAGCTCCCATATGTGCCTTGATCACGCAAGCCCAGGGTTTTTTTGAACCGGCAACCTCAGCTTTCCTTGTCGACGCTTTATCCACTGTGCCACCACAGGCCAGGCTTATTGCTGGAGGGATTAAGTGTTTCATGTGGCTTTACTGGGAGAGAACTCTTGGAAGTTTACACCTGGTTTGCTCTGAAATTTTCCCCATATACCTTTCTCTTTTACTGATTTTGCTTTGTCTCTTTCCACTGTAATAAGTCTTAGAATACAATGATATGCTAAGTCCTGTGGCTGCTTTTAGAGAATTAGTGAACCTGGCAATGGTCTTTAGGCTAATTTTAGACACTGACACTAAAGTGTTTGTTGTGATTTGGGCAATAGGAGATATGTTTGGGAGAGAATGAATGAATGAATGTACATAGGATTTGAGGGCTCTATAGCTAGCTGGGATGTTAGTAGCCACAGTAGCTGAGACTAACACCAGAAGAGAGTTAGAAATACTGGTAGATTAACTGGTTTCTGCTCAGTCACTATTGCCAGAAACTTTGTTCAGCAGCTATAATGCTAGTGATGACATGTTGGAGCAAGAGCATCAACAGCAAAGAAGCAGTAGTAGTTGAAAAGAGCCAACCTTTTAGATTAAGCTAGCTCTGTTAAGATTTTTTCCCAATTGATTATAGAGAGGCAGGGAAAGAGAGAGAGAAGCAGTCATTTTGTTGTTCCACTTAGTTGTGCATTCATCGGTCACTTACCATGTGTTCTGACCAGGATAGAATCCACAGCCTTGGTATTTCAGAATGACACTTTTAACTGACTGAGCTAACCGGCCAGGGCAGAGAATTTAGAATTTGTCATTCAAGAAATGACTTGCAGGTGGTAAATGACAAGGGCTAGATACAAACAGGTTTTTTCCCAAAGCCCATGTTCTTGTTTTTTACACCCTGGTGTCTCTGTTGGCTTCAAGAAAATTAATATTCCAGACACTATTTGATTAGTAAGCTCAATTATTTTTGGCAGTTGTTTTGTTCTAGAACAAATAGTATACCATTTTAATATAATTAGAGATGGAAGCACAGTTTCAGTGCTAAAGCAGTAAAGTATGTTTGTGGTTTCCCTAAGATTGAAAAGAAAGTTAGAATACAACTTTTTGTAATGCATTGTGATCTCATCTTTCCAGCTCATTACAATTCAGTTTTCTTAATGTTCTTTCTTGAACTAAAGAAACATGAAAGCTAGCCTGAGTTTATATAGTGTAGCTGTTATAAAATTCAGATGTACTTGGAGATTACTAAATGATGCAAAAGAAATTTTAAATTAAAAATTTTTTTAAATATTTTGGGATGATAATAGGCTCAGTAATGGTCAGTAGTTGAATTGACCAAGAACTCTCATGAAATATATTTGATTGAAAAACTCAATTATAGAGGAGACAGACGAATGTTGGCCAAATATTTTAAGTTCGTTATTATTATTTTTACAGAGACAGAGAGAGAGTCAGAGAGAGGGATAGATAGGGACAGACAGACAGGAACGGAGAGAGATGAGAAGCATCAATCATTAGTTTTTCGTTGCAACACCTTAGTTGTTCATTGATTGCTTTCTCACATGTGCCTTGACCGCGGGCCTTCAGCAGACCGAGCTACCCCTTGCTGGAGCCAGCGACCTTGGGTCCAAGCTGGCGAGCTTTTTGCTCAAACCAGATGGGCCTGCGCTCAAGCTGGCAAGCTCAGGGTCTCGAATCTGGGACTTCCGCATCCCAGTCCAACGCTCTATCCACTGTGCCACTGCCTGGTCAGGCTAAGTTCATTATTTTTCAAAATGAAAATAACTCTTTTCTCTCTGATTAATTAATTTTTAAACATGGCAAATATAAAAGAAAAAGTAAAAGTCAGATATGATAATCCCTTTTAACATTTAGGTGAATTTGCTTTTATACCTTTATCGGCTTATACTATACATGCATCTTTTATTATTATTTATTTTTACAAAAGTGTAAAATACATGCTATGATTAATATATATGACTTGTAAGGTAAACAGTGTTTTGTGAATTTATATCCAGGTTGATAATTATGGTGCTTTATCATTTTAATTACCACCTAGTGTTTCATTGCATGGATATACTATAACTCATTTAACTAATCTCTTATTGTGAAAACAGTGGTTTAATTTTTTGGCAGGTTAGTGTAGCAAATAAAAGCATGGACTCTGCAATTGGCCTACATAGGTTTGAACTTGACCCCCAGCTCTTTCTTTGCAGTATTATTTGTGTAAGTCACTTACCTCACTTGTGCCTTCATTTCCTCATTTGCAAAATGGTAATTAGACTTTTTGACTCTGCTACGTGAAATCTAAAAAGTTGTTTTATTTATGATTTTGAGAATTGGGAAGATTCAATGATTTGCTTTAAAAGACTTACAAATGTATATTTCAGGGGAAAAGTTGTCAATATAAGTACTAGGGCAGTCAAGTATAACAACTAACCAAAACCCAGACCTTTGCTAACTTTTATAAGACATGGCTATGCTTTCCAGAATTCAGGTGATCACAAAAATACTTTGTTAAAAATAGAATTTGTAAGCAGTTTTATGACTAGACTTGTATTTTTTTCTGCAGCCATAGTGAAAGAGAATATTTTCACCTTGTCTTAGAGCAGTGATTTGGAACCTTTTTCATCTCCTGACACACATAAATGAATTACTAAAAATATTTTTTTGCCGATAATGACAAAAAAAAAAAAGGTAAAATTAATTCTCAAGGCAACAGCCACAATGATTCTTTAGAAAGTAAATCAGATCATGTCACTCTTCTGTTAAAAACTGTAACATTTTTTTAGAATGGCCTTCAAGGCACCACATCCTGTAACATGCCTTCCCAATCTCTAGTTCTGTTCTTCTCTCACTCACTTCTTCCAGTCACAGTTGCTTCCTCAGTGTGTTCTAGAACATGCAGGGCACTCTGTTTCCTCTGCCTACCTCATTCTTCCCTCAGATATCTACATAGCTTATTTCTTACTGTCTTTAAGGCTTTGCTTAAAAATATAAGAACTTACAGACAAAGACAACACAGTGTGGGATTGGAGGAAAGGAAGAGGTGGGGTGAGGTGGAGGAGGGTAGAGGAGGGATAACTGGTGATGGAAGGATAGATGGTGAGGTGGTGAACACACAGTATAGTATACAGAAGATATATTGTAGAATTGTGCACCTGAATTCTGTATAATTTTGTTAACCAGTGTCATCCCAATAAATTCAATAAAAAGTTTAATAAACAATTCTATGCTTAAATGTCACTTTCTCTTAAATCTTTCCTTGACTTCCTACTTAAAATTGTAATTCTCCCCTTTATTCATGGCTGCTCCTTATCCCTTTCTTTAAAAAGCACTTGTGACTTGAAAATATATTATATAATTTATTTTTATTTCTTTTGTAAGATTGTAGACTTAATAAATTAAGGACAGGGATTTTTGTCTTCACTGGGATTTGTCCCCACTGATTAAAGACCTGGCTTTTAGTTTGGTGCTCAGTAAATATTTATTGGATTTGTTGAACAAATTAATGTTATTGCTATGACAGTTACGCATATTGAATCAGTATATACTAAATATGGGTTATGCCTATATAGTAGGATAAATATTCAGATGAATGGCATTTTGGTTGGATGTCATGAATTAGAAGGCTTTTGAAGGGCCTGACCAAGGTGATGGCACAGTGGATAGAGCGTCAGACTGGCACACAGAGGACCCAGGTTCGAAACCCCAAAGTTTCCAGCTTGAGCGTAGGATCATGGACAGGACCCCGTGGTCGCTGGCTTGAGCATGAGGTCACTCGCTCTGCTGTAGTGCCGCCCTCCCCCAAGGCACATATGAGAAAGCAGTCGATGAAAAACTAAGGTGCTGTAAAGAAGAATTGATGCTTCTCATCTCTCTCCCTCCCTGTCTGTCCATGTCTGTCTCTCTCTCTCTGTCACAAAAAATAACAAATAAATAATAAAGGCTTTTGAAGGAATAATTTACTAGTCATTGAAAAAAATATTAGTTTTATTAAGGTGCCCACATAAAATGAAAGCAGTCAAAATTATTTTCTTGAAATTGTGTCATAGAGGATTTTAAACATAGTCACCCCTGTGCATTTGAAGAATTGCCTCATCTTGAACTACCACCCTTTTTATTCCCACTCTCTTAAAATCTCAATGGTGGTAGCCTTGGAAAGGAAAATGTTACAAATAAACAATTTGGTAACTTTTTTTTTTTTTCTGGAGCGGGAGTATCTGTTCTTTAGATAATATGTTTAGGAATAATCACACATGTTTAATATATGGAGTGTTGTTAGGGACACAGTGTTTCTGGGACAAGATCTTAAAGTCATTTGTATGAAGTTACCAATAGCCAACACCTTTGGGTTTTGGATGTGTTTAGAGTAACAGGCTACGTAAGGGTGAATGTAACAAAAAGCTAAATGTTATCACATACTGCTTCACAGTCTGAAACATTCACTCAGTTTATTCCCTTAACTTTATAGTTACTTTTTAAGCAAAAAACCTTTTGAACATAGATTACATGGAAAACAGTAGGTTCTGTGGAGAATATAAAGGTGAATAATTAGGAGATCTAATCAATGAGTGTATATATGAAGAGACTATGTAAACTAACAGCAGGATGAACAGCAAGACGAGGTTTCCGTTCTGGGGAGTGTTCACTAGACTGGCTGCTAGAATTATAGAGGTGACTAATTGGGTTTCAAGGTAGGACGTGGATATTAATTTCAGTATATTTAAGATTCTTTTGTGTAAAAAAGAGTTCTAGGAATGTGGAAAAATGTGGTTTTCTTTTTTATTGTTATAGTATCTTGATAGACTAAAATAAATTATCTTATTCTTGATTTCATGTCTTTTTTAGGTATGATCTGAAATCTAAACATGAATTAATGGTTTATTTTCAGAATCTTCCTTACATGTTATTTTAGTGGCTTTTTCTCAGTTGTGTGGATTGCCTTTTATCACTAATAATCACACTTTAATGCTAAATAAAACCACTTTTCATCAAATTTGATAATGAAACACTTTATTTGTGCTGCTTAATTACAGTATTCATTTGCTTTGTTGGCCCAGTGTATTTAATTATTCTTCAGCAGGGGAGAGCTTCAATAATTGATACTTGAGGCAATGAAGCTGATTGGTGTGTTGACTTAGCCAGAGAGCTAACAACTCCATAGAACAACTGCTGTACTTGTGTAAATTTACTGTGTTTCTAAGGAGACTATTGATCCAGTGTTTTTCATGCATTTCCCACCCCACACTCCCCGTGATGTCTTTATTATTTGGCTTCTTACAGCCTTTTATGTAATGGTAATTCGTTTACCTGTGGTACTGTACAGAGTCTTTTTTCTCTCGCTTTTTAACAATTTCTTTCTCTTGGTCATCTACAGTCACATATCCAAGCAAGCTTTTCATTTATTTTTTTAATGTCTTCATTCTGCTTATCTTACATCTCTTTAACTGTAATCTTAGAGCAGTCAGACTTATGAGAGAGATACTCAATTTTATCTCGGTCTGCATTGCTCTTTCTCACTACCATGGAAAATTACTTTTCAGACACTAAGTTTATAAATATTTAGTATAGTTTTGAAAAATACTTTTTGTTTTGAACTGAAGTAGTCTTAATTGTAGTGATGTGTTTTCAGGAGAATTTGTGTTTAGGAAAGAAAAGTTGTTTCTTTTAAAAAAGGAAATGTATGTTTAAAGTAATACAGAACTAATTGTTTTTCTCAGCTTTTACAAAACTTTACAAAGTAATGTGACTCATGGTATTTGAATTTGATAATATTTTTAAAAGCCCCTTATTTTTTATCATTTGAAAATGAGTTCTTGGGAAAAGCTTAGGCAGTAAATTTGTGATCAGAATATTTTTTCTGATTGCATTTTCAAATCTAAGCTTCTTTTGCTCATTTTGTCTTTTGTTTATCATATCGTGAAATTATTAGCGTAAAAAAGTAAGTTGTTTTTTTTAAAGTAAGTTTTTTTAAGTATCATTATTTGAGAGATGTATTATTTATTCTATATGATGAATGGTAATCTCTATATCTGACGTAAAACAGAATTTCCAGGTATGAAACTTTAGGATCATATATTTTATTGTTCTACTTATTTATGCATTCATTGGTAGATTTTTATGTGTGTTCTGACCCAGAATAGAACCCACAACTTTGGCATATCAGGAGGATGCTCTAACCAAGCTACTGGGTCAGGGACAGAATCAAATATTTTAATTTTCATATGTATTAAGGCAATAAAAATAAAAATAGCGCTTGACCAGGCGGTGGCACAGGGAATAGAAAGTCGGACTGGGAT
The DNA here is from genome assembly GCA_037038555.1 of Rhynchonycteris naso. Lineage (NCBI taxonomy): Eukaryota > Metazoa > Chordata > Mammalia > Chiroptera > Emballonuridae > Rhynchonycteris > Rhynchonycteris naso. Next base: position 21,215,796 of record CM072996.1, read on the forward strand.
GCAGAGGACCCAGGTTTGAGACCCCGAGGTCGCCAGCTAGAGAGCGCGGGCCCATCTGGCTTGAGCAAAAGCTCGCCAGCTTGGACCCAAGATCACCAGCTCAAGCAAGGGGTTACTCGGTCTGCTGAAGGCCTGCAGTCAAGGCACATATGAAAAAGCAATCAATGAAAGGTGTCGCAAGGAAAAACTGATGATTGATGCTTCTCATCTCTCTCTCTATTCTTGTCTGTCCCTACCATCCCTCTCTCTGACTCTCTCACTGTCCCTGTAAAAAAATAAATAAATAAAAATTGCCATGCCAACACCTGGCATACTACTATAAGGCTTGCTTTACTTATTATTATTTTAGACATTATTTAAGAGCTTTTTTTAAAAAATAAGAATAACAGCTCTTCCTGTTACTATTGAAAGATCAATAGAATTATCAAACTTAAATGATGTTTTATTGTGAAGACTGCAGTGTTCATCATTTCTTTTGATAGTTTGTGTGGATATGTTAAATGTGACAAGATGTTGCATTTATTTAAAATGTCATATAAATTTTTTAAATTTATTTTATTTTTATTTTACTCATTTTAGAGAGGAGACACAGAGTGAGAAAGAGAGAGAGAGAAAGGGGGGAGGAACTGGAAGCATCAACTCCCATATATGCCTTGACCGAACCAGTGCAGGGTTTTGAACTGGCGGCCTCAGTGTTCCCAGGTCGACACTTTATCCACTGCACCACCATAGGTCAGGCTCATTTAAATTTAAGTTAAATTTTCTGTTTTTTCTGTGCTTGAATATTTGACCACATTTTTATATTAAAATTATTTTACATATAAGTCAAAATGGTAATTTAAAGATGAAAAATAAAGTTTTCAAGTGAATAATCTTATTACATTTTTTTTTATTGATTTAACATTTAACCATTAGAGGAATTAAGCTGTCTGTGAAATTAGGGGACACCATCCACAAAAGACTACCCTCACTTTGACACCATTTGTGTTTTCTGAAGGATTCCCAAAAACACCTTCGGGTTCCATAATTTGCTAGAAGAACTTACAGAACTCACTGAAAGTGTATACTTATGGTTACTAGCTATTACAAGGAAGAAATATAGATTTAAATCAGCCAGGGAAAGAAACGCATTGGACAGTCTAGGGAAGTACCCAACAGAGCTTCCTTTGACTCTCTCCCCATGGAGTCAGGATTACTTTCCCAGCACTAATATTTGACAGCACTCATGGAGTATTGTCAACAGGGAAGGAAGTTCACCTGTGCTTTGGTGATGACATTTTATTATTGAGGTGGCTCTTTTTTATAGGCATAATTGATGGTCTTTGAATCTGACCTCAGTTTTCAGTCTCTAGCCTCTCCAGGTGTGCACAAAGCCTCTACCTTAAATCACATTGTTGGTCTTTTTGGTGTGGCTAGCCCACACCTTCAGACTGTGTGGTGATCCAAAGCCCCTAGATTTCAAAAAGGACACTTCTCAGGCACAACCTTCCAGGGCTTCAGAGATTACCTCCCAGGAGAGAGCAAAATACCTGTCTTTGGGCAAGGTTAAATTCTTTCCTATGCAATTGGTGAGTCAAATTCTTGAGTAATATTAAAAGGAGGTGGTGCCTGACCAGGCGGTGTCATGGTGGATAGGCCATCAGACTGGGATGCGAGGACCCAAGTTCGAGACCCCGAGGTCGTCAGCTTGAGTGCAGGTTCATCTGGTTTGAGCAAGGCTCACCGGCTTGAGCCCAAGGTTGCTGGCTTCAGCAAGGGGTCACTCGGTCTGCTGTAGCCCCCTCCCCCCAAGGCACATATGAGAAAGCAATCAATGAATAACTAAAGTGCCGCAACAAAGAATTGATGCTTCTCATCTTTCCCTCTTTCTATCTGTCCCTCTCTCTGACTCTCTCTCTCTCTCTCTCTCTCTCTCTGTCATAAATAAACAAATAAATAAAACAAGGTAATAATGTACCAATTCTAATGTTATTTGGAAGACCTCTATAGAAATAAAAATGTTTCTTAGCTACTTATTAGTAGGCACTTGTAGTATAATAGTAACTTGGAAGTTACTCTACATTAAGTAGGAATTTGAGATTTCTTGCAGTTTTACCTTCTACTCATAAAAGAAAAATTGCGGACCTGGCCAGTTGGCTCAGTGGTAGAGTGTCAGCCTGGCATATGGATGTCCTGGGTTCTATTTCCTGGCCAGAGCACACAGAAGAAGGACCCGTCCGCTTCTCTACTCCCCCTCTAACTTCTCTCTCTCTCTCTCTCTCTCTCTTTCCTCCCTTCCTCCCTCCCACTCCTACTCACCTCCTTCAGACATAGCTCAGTTGGAGTGAGTTGGCCCTGGGTGCTGAGGGAGGATGGCACCATTACCTCTACCTCAGGCACTAAAAATGGCTCTGGTTGCAGATGGGCAGAGTATTACCCCCTAGCAGACTTGCTGGGTGGATTCTGGTCAGGGCACATGCAGAAGTCTGTCTGTCTCCCCTCCTCTCACTAAAAAAAAAAGAATTGTTTATTTCACTTTTGAATATTTTATGGGTAGAATATAAAATACAGAAAATGCTGTATTCTAAAAGAATTAATACAGTATAACTTAAGATATAGAAAAATTGCAAGCAATACCAATATTTAATAGTAGAATAGTTAAGTATGCCATTATAGGTTTTTTTTGTTTTGTTTTTTTTTTTACAGGGACAGAGAGAGTGAGAGAGAGGGATAGATAGGGACAGACAGGAATGGAGAGAGGTGAGAAGCATCAATCATCAGTTTTTCATTGCCATTGCAACACCTTAGTTGCTCATTGATTGCTTTCTCACATGTGCCTTGACCGCAGGCCTTCAGCAGACCAAGCAACCCCTTGCTGGAACCAGCGACCCTGGGTCCAAGGTGGCGAGTTTTTGCTCAACCCAGATGAGCCCGCGCGCTCAAGCTGGTGACCTCGGGTCTCGAACCTGGGTCTTCCGCATTCTAGTCTGATGCTCTATCCACTGCGCCACCGCCTGGTCAGGCAGCAGCTGAGCTATTTTAATGCCTGAGGCGAGGCCATGGAGCCATCCTCAGGGCCGGGGGCCAACTTGCTGGACCATTCAAGCCATGCTGCAGGAGGAAGGGAGTGAGGGACGGAAGGAGGGAGAGAGAGAAGCGAGAGGGGAAGGACTGGAGAAGCAAACGAGCACTTTTCCTGTGTGCACTGACCCAAAATCAAACCTGAGACTTCCACAAGCTGGGCCAATGCTCTACCACTGAATCAACTGGCCAGGGCCTCATTTTCTTGATGGTGTACTTTGGAGAACAATAGATTTTTGTTTTGATGAAATATAATGTATTTTCTTTTGTCACTTGTGCTTTTAGCATTAAGAAACCATTTTTAACCCAAAGCATGAAGATTTACTCCTAGATTTCCTTCTAAGAGTTTTATAATTTTACATTTAGTATATACCCTTTTCAAGTCAATTTTTGTAGATGATGTGAGGAAGGGGTCCAACTTCTATCTTGAATTTAGATGTATAGTTTAGATGTGTAATTTAATTTTGACTTGTTTTTGAACTCTATATAAATGCAGTGATATAGTATGCGTTCTTTTGTGACTATGTTTGTGAGATTCATTTATGTTATGTGGAGTAGTAGTTCATTCTCATTGCTATATCATTAAATGCATTTACAAAAATTTATTCATGTTTTATAGTTGATGGCATTTGGTTATTTCTAGTTTGGCTAGTAGAAATAATGCTGCTAAGAACATTCTTATATGTTTACGTGCACATAGCACACGATCTCTTGAGTGTATCCACAAGAGTAGGACACACAGGAATCCTAGTATACTCATACAATCAAATGTAGTATATTGGGTCATTTTTCTAAAGTTGTCTTAATATATACATCCTCTAGCATTATATAAGAGTTCTGTTACTTTACATTCTCATCCGCACTTGATATTTTGGTCTTTTTTTGCTAGAGAAAGAGAAATGAGAATCATCAACTCATAGTTGGGTCACTTTAGTTGTTTATTGATTGCTTCTCATACGTGCCTTGACAAGGGGGCTTCAGCTGAACCAGTGACCCCACTGCTTAAGCCAGTGACCTTAGGCTCAAGCCAATGACCATGGGATCGTGTCTGTGATTCCACACTCAAGCCAGAGGAGCCTCCGCTTAAGCCAACAACTTTGGGGTTTCGAACCTTGGACCTCAGTGTCCCAGGTCGATACTCTTATCTATTGTACCACTACTGGTCAGGCCATTTTGGTCTTTTTAATATGCTGATATTTCATTGCAGTTTTAAGTTGCATTTCCCTGATGTCCAAAGAGGTTAAGCCTTTTTTCATATATGTTTATTGGATATGGTATTAGTTGAATTGATATGGCTGAGAAAAAAACATTTATTTATTTCAAATGTTGATGGCGCTTGCATAGGTATATACATGTTCTTATTCTGGGAATCAGGCTGAAAGAGCAGCACCTATTTGGGTTATGTTTCTGTTTCAAAGGGAAAGAGGAAAGACTAGCAGAAACTGCTGAAATCTTCTGAAGATTCTGCTTGGATTTAATGTAGGTCATGTTCATTCGTATTCCATAGGCCAAAGCATATCATAAAATCATGCTCAGTGTCCGTGGACCAGAGAGGTATCCTCCTCTCATAGAAGGCATTACAGATCACATGGTCATAGATAGGGATGAATAATTTTGTTTGTTTTTTGTGTTTTTCATTTTAGAGAGTGGGGTGGGGGGCAGGAGAGGAGGACGGAGGAGCAGGAAGCATCTACTCCCATATGTGTCTTGACCGGATAAGCCCAGGGTTTCAAACTGATGACCTCAGTGTTCCAGGTTGATGCTTTATCCACTGCGCCACCACAGGTCAGGGGCATGAATAGTTCCTTCACAGAAAAAGCAGAGAGCACAAATGCTATGGAGCAGTAAAAACATCTACCACCTTATTTATGAGATGCATTTTCAGTTTTGTCATTTTCTGTTATTTTTTACTTTTTCTTATTCCTTGTAGGTCTTTTTCCTACTTTTTCTTAGTTCTGAATATAAAACTTGTATTGGTTATATGTATTACAGATACACTCCTGCTCTATGACTTGCCTTTTTAATCTCCTAATGATATATTTTGTTAAGTAATTTGTTTTTAATTTAGATATATATGACATATATTAGTTTTAGGTCTACAACATAATGATTCAATATTTGTATATATTGTTAGTGAATTTCAGAATTGTCTAGTTTATTGATATTTTCCTTTATAATTGTGTTTTTGTTTCTTGTTTAATAAATCTTTTACTACTACAAGATTTTGAAGATACTCTTTCAATATCTTCTGGAGTCTCTATTGTTTTGCCTTACATTTCAATCTGTAAACCACCAGGAAGTAATGATTAGTTGACATTTTAACATTCTCATTCAAGTCTAGAAAAGATATGAAGTGATTTCTAAGTGGTTTCTGAGGTCAAATTAACTATGTTTACATATAGAAACATTGATATTAAACTCACATATGTGTAGAAGATACTGTATATCAATTAGTAACACATGTTTTATGAAATTACTCATATATAAAAACATTTGGGGCACTTTTAAATCTTTATTACATTTAAAACTGCAAAAATTTGGCCTTGGCCAGTTTGCTCAGTGGATAGAGCATCGGCTCACCATATGGACTTATCAGGTTTGATCCCCAGTCAGGACACACAAGAGAAGCAAACATCTGCTTCTCTCCCCCTTTCTCTTCCTCTTCTCCTCCCACTGCCAGTGGCTTGATTGGTTCAAGCATCAGCCCTGGGCACTGAGGATAACTTATTTAGTCTGAGTGCATCAGCCTCAGATGCTAAAAATAGCTCAATTGATTTGAGCATCAACCCACATGGAATTTAATTTTTTTCAGTTTTATTTAATATTACAGGCTTACTTAATTTCTTCCTCTTGTCCCAAGCTGTCTCTGTAAGCTTCTAGTGAAAGAACCAAAGAGAATAATTTTTAGATGTGTAATGCAAGAATTGTTTAAATAATTGCATTTCTATTAGGCAAACACATTGGTAGTTTGCCTGTCTTTAGCAAAGACTGAAGTTGTTTTCTGCAGAAGTGATAATTACACCTAAACATTAAATATCTGTCTTAGCACTACTGCTACTCTAATTAGGATAGTTTGGGAATTAAGTTTTATCACCTAGATGATCAAAATATTTGTTCTTAACAATTAACCAAGTTAAACAGTGACGTTTTAAATGGGTTAGTTTTAATTTTGTACATGGTATATATTGTCCTTCTTAAATGTAAACTTAAATCTTGGTAATAGGTCTTAAGGTTACAATGAAAAGGCTTGTCTGACTTGTCTTTTGACATTGACCATTCAGCTTTGAAATTGTTCGAAACTCTCTCCTGAAAAATAGAGGAAATCACTTAAATAATGGTTAAGAAATAGTACACATTAGCCTGACCAGGTGGTGGTGCAGTGGATAGAGCATCGGACTGAGACACAGAGGACCCAGGTTTAAGACCCTGAGGTCGCCAGCTTGGGCCCAAGGTTGCTGCCTCGAGCAAGGGGTTGCTCAGTCTGCTGAAGGCCCACGGTGAAGGCACATACGAGAAAGCAATCAATGAACTAAGGTGCCGCAACGAAAAACTGATGATTGATGCTTCTCATCTCTCTCCATTTCTGTCTGTGTGTCCCTATCTATCCCTCTCTCTGACTCTCTCTCTGTCCCTGTAAAAAAAAGAAATAGTACACATTAGAGATTATTTTGGCCCTGGCCAGTTGGCTTAGTGGTAGAGCATCAGCCCAGCATGTGGATGTCCTCGGTTCAATTCCCAGTTAGTGCACACAGAAGAAGTGACCATCTGCTTCTCTACCTCTCTCTCTCTCTCCCCCCTCTTCCCTTCCCACAGTCATGGATTGATTGGAGCAAATTGGCCGGCCCAGGTGCTGAGGATGGCTCCATGGGCTCACTTCAGGAGCTTAAAATAGCTCGGTTGCAAGCATGGCCCTAGTTGGGCAGAGCATCAGCCCCAGAGGGAGGCTGCCAGTGGATCCCAGTAGGAGCATATGCAGGAATTTGTCTCTCTGTCTCCCTTTCTCTCACTTGGAAAAGAAGCAGAAATTAAAATTAAAACATTTTTATAAAGGGTGCAGGGTCATGCTCTCAATTATGTGATAGCAGTTCTGTTTTTTGGTAACCAACAGTCATGTGGATGTGCAGTAATTTTTCTTTACTATAAAGTTTCCAACCTTTAGCTTTTGATTCTTGAGGACTTCCCCTTAAATGCCTTGATATTCAAATGATATAATATTGACTTTCATATTTTTAATAGTAAATATGGATCATCATTTGAGATTTGTTTTATTAACAGAATATTACTGTTTCTTTTCAGCGGGGATCTGATGAGCTTCTTTCTTCTGACATCATTAACGGACCTTTTACCATGAACAATTCTACTCTTGCAGGTGTGTATGGTGAGTTTTCATTTTTTCAAAATCTAAAATGTTTTGTTTACGTTGGTTTCCAAAAGAAGTTTTTTACAATGTTCTTATTTTGTTCACCTTATAAATTTAACTGTAAGTGCCCCGTTCATTCATTCATTCATTCATTCATTTGAGAGAGAGAGAGGAAGGGAGAGAGATGAGAGCATCAACTCATAGTTGTATCACTTTAGTTGTTCATTGATTACCTCTCATATGTGCCTTGACCAAGGTGGTGGGGGGGTTGGGGCTCAAGCCAGCTACCTTGTGGTTTCTAATTTCGGCCCTGACTGGTTGGCTCAGTGATACAGAGTTGGCCAGGCACGTGGAAGTCTCAGGTTTGATTCTCGGTCAGGGCACACAGGAGAAGCAACATCTGCTTCTCTACCCCTTTTATTTGATGTTCTGTGTAGTACCCAGTTGTGACAAAACTAGCAATAAGTAGTGACCCTGAACAATTGCATAAAAGAACTAGATTTCAACTTTTGTACAGGGTGGGGCAAAAGCAGGTTTATCATTATTCATATGGAAGATAATACAGTAATAATTAATACAAGAATGCACTGTTCCATGTACTCACAACTGTAAACTGACTTTTGCCCCACCTTGTATTGAATAATGATGGATTTAGAATAGTAGAAGTATTAAATTTTAAGATGACATGATTTTAATAAATTGAAACATAATTCACATCCCATAAGGTACCACACGATTTAAAATTTTTTAATTTGGGGACTATAAAACGAGTTGTAGGAGTTAAAGGGTATTTGTACTATAGTGGTAGCCATTGTGATGGAGAGAATTAAAGAACTTACAGAATCGCCAATTGATAGTATTGGTGATTGATTACTGTTTGGTGATTAATGTTTGAATCAAAAATTTCATTGATGATTTTCATGTTTTGGATTTGGGTAATTGAATAAATGGTGGTGCCACTCATATATATGAAAAAATACAGGAAGAACAGGATTGTACAGCATAACAGGTTCATCTTTTTATATGTATATTGAATATATATAATATTGAGTGTGTGTGTATATATGTGTGTGTGTGTGTGTGTGTGTGTGTGTATGTATATGGAGAGAGAGAGAGAGAGAGATGGAAGTGTCAGGTAGATAGTGGGTTCTTCTGGTCTCAACATCATGAGAGTAATTTGGAAGTGAATATCATAAATAGTTGACAGCTGAAGCCAAGAGAATAAAGAGTCTCAGAAAAGGTGAGATTTTTATCTACATGTTTTTTGAGTTATAGGGATTTAGGAATGAGTGACCCTCACCTTCCAGACCCTGAGCTACAGGAGATTTGGGAGAGTGAATAACCTTTATGTGAGGGCTCTATAAGAAGTGGACCAGTTTCAGTTAAGGCAAAAGATGAAAGGAAAATTAAGTGAAGAGATTAAAAATATATGGGAATTAGGTAGGCCCTGGCTGAGTTGCTCAGCTGGTTAGTGCATCATCCTGATATGCCACGGTTGAGGGTTTGATCCGCAGTCAGGGCTCATATAAGAATCAACCAGTGAATGAATACATAAGTGGAACAACAAATCAACCAATTTCTCTCTTTCTCTCTCTCTCCCCCTCCCTTCAATTTAAGAATAAAAAATAAATGGAAATTGGTCAACCTTGGTACATTGCTCCAGAGGACTAAACGGAAAGATTGTGTAGGCCTGGCAGCAACGGGATTTGTTCATGTAGAAGAAGTATGAACAGTAATATGGGCATGAGACTAAAGCGCTTTATCACACTTGAGCTGGTATCACAATCACTTGGAAAACTGGTTAAATAAAGAATGGTTACTGAGTCCCATCACTAGAATTTCTAATTTAGTAGAGTAGATCAAGGGTGATGGGTGGGTCCTGAGGATTTGCATTTCTACAAGTTCCCAGCTAAAGGTGACACTGCCATTTGAGAAACCATACTTTGAGAACTACTAGATAATGGAAATGCTAGAATATAAAGTTCTTAAACCTGATTATCCTTTTGATCTGGTGGGCTTTTTAAGAAAATATACTAATCTTACTACTCAGTTATAATACCTCTATGGTGGGTTCATGTGTTTGTCCTTATTTTAAAAAGTGAGGTCAATTTGTTTGCTCATGTTTACAGAGGGGATAGATAACCAGAAGGACTTACATCTTGGTTGATTGATTTTTTAGAAAAAGAAAGAAGTATGAGGTCTGAGTTTATGCAGGCAGCAGCAGTTTGTTGTTTTGCTTTTTATGTTTTGAATTTCTTTTTGTATCCCATTTCCTTTCTAAGTTCAATGTTTCTCTTCCTGAAGCACATCCTCTTTAGTAGCCATTTCAGCAAAGCTCTATAAATGGTAACCTTTCACACTGACTAAAAGTGTCTATTTCACTGTGGCTATTGAATAATACTTAGCCATTTAGAATGCTAGGTTGATAGTTATTTTCTCTCAGCACTTTGAATATACTGTTTTAATATATATTTTGGCTTCTGTTGTTGAGTCTTTTTTCAGCCTAGGTTATTACTTTATAGACACTATTCTCTATAGTTCTTCTTAATATTATTTTCTTTATTTTCTGTGGTTTCACTAACATGCTGCTCACAAACAGGGGATATTTTATCACTTCATATTCATTTTGAAATCTCCTCTAATTTCTGTGAGCAGTATATGTATAAATCATAGGTTCTCAACCATGGATGCTCACTAAAATACAGCTTTGAAGAAAATACAGAGCCTCAACTTACCCCAACGGATTCCAAAATCTCAGGGTGGAAGGTGGGGTCTAGGCATTGGTTTTTGTTTTTAAAGCTTCTTAGGTGATGTATCTAAACTGTTGCAGCCAGGGTTGAGGACAATTGCCAGAGACTTTTATTTATCCTGCTTAGGAGTGACTCAACTCTCCACAGAATAGTGTCGGTCTGAAACTCCACTTATACCATAAATTGTTAATTCTAAATTAATTTAACTTGCAAAGTTCTTTCTCCATGTGTAAACGGGAAAATGATGGATGTTAATATGTTGACTTCATTAATAAAGTTACATAAGTTTTATCATCATCTGCTAACACTAGAAAATCAATAATTATCTAATAATGGTTCAGTATTAGTGAATCCTTTCAATAGAATTCCAATAAAGCCTTTGCAACGTCATCCTATCAAAAGTGAAATATCTGACACTTAAGAAAATTTGGTGTAAGTAGTTCAGCATTAAAGATAGAACTTTTTTGGAGTTAATACACATGTAAATTTTGGTGTATCACAGTAGCATGGCAAAAACATGATTGGAAGGAATTAGGAGCTATCAGCTACTTGTGTCCTGTTACATGTGATTTATATATTAATTGAGACCATGACAAAAACTAGAAGTTAAAAAACATGGAATTCTACTATGCCTATTTTAGCTTATTTCAGTGCTACTATTAGTAATAATTTTTCAAAAGTGAAGATGTTAAACTGTACAGAATGCTGAAACAGTGGTGGCAAATTGTGACAGTCCAGGGCATACTGGGTCATACAGTAATTCTATTTAGGTATTATTCATATTTCTTTTTAAATACCTTTTAGCTTATAATAGAATCCTCTGTGTGAATTTTAAATTATTTCAACTAGTTCTAAAACAAATAATTTCTTGTTCCACAATATTTTGCCATAGAACCTTAGAAATTCTGATTAGAATTATATTACGTTTATATATTAATGTGAAATGTAGATCTTTTTGTGGTATTGTTTTCTCATCTGAAAGCATGACATGTTTTTAAGTCTTATTTTATGTCCTTTGATAATTATGAAACTGTCTTACACTTTATAAATTGTGTGCTTTTCTTCTTAAATTTAATAGTAGAAATTTTTTCAGAGTCTGTTTCTTAGGTACTACACTACTTTTCTTTCTATTTTCTTGAGTAACAGAACCCGAATTTTATCTGGGCATGCATATTGCTACCAAATTTAAATGACTGTTTTTCCAGTCTTCATTATAGCAAGGTGTGGTCATGTGATTGAGTCCTGGATAATGAGATATAAATGGAGATGTTACTTCTTGGGCATCTCTACATGGGTACACTTTTTCCTCTTTTATCCTGCTACCTCTAGGAATTCCAGCTTCCATCTTAGATTAAAAAGTGGGGGTTATAACTTAACAGAGGAACAACTAGAGCCTGAATCACTGATAATATTGTAGGTGTTTTGTCTTGTTTTTTGTGTTTTTAAGAGAGAGAGAGAGACAGGAAGGGAGAAAGGAGGAGGAGAGATGAGAAGCATCAACTTGTAATTGCTTCACTTTAGTTCTTTATGGATTGCTTCTTGTATGTACCTTGACCAGGCTGCTCAAGCCCAGCCAGTGACCCCTTGCTTAAGCCAGCAACCTTGGGATCATTTTGATGATGCTGCACTCAAGCTGGCAACCCTACACTCAAGCCAACAAGCCCACATTCTAGCTGGCGATGTTGGGGATTCATACTGGGCCCTCAGTATCTTGGGTTGATGCTCTATCCACTGTGCTGCCACCACCAGTCAGGCATCACTGATAACTTTGTATGTCATCATTCCAAATCTGGAATGTCTACTTTTGACTTTTTACATGAGTGAGAAATTAACCTTTTTTTCTTAGGTAGCTGTTATTTCAAATATTATTAGCAGTACTATAATCTCAAAAGCAAACAAATGAGGTGAGCCCAATAATCATTGTGGCTTTTTCCCTAGTCTGTGTAAGGATAGGGACCCCAGGCAAACATGGCAGAATTACTGAGTTGAAGAGTCACAGACCCGAGTTTGGAAGGCTGAGGCAGCTGGGAGGTATGGGACAGAGTACAGGAGAGAAGGGAGCTCTGTGAGAAAAGTGCTCCAGAAACCTGCCCTTGAGTTTATTGCTGAATAGTAACCCACACACCCCATACCAGTAGGGGTACACCAGCTCTGGCAGAAAGGCTACTCTAAACCTACCCTAATAACATTGAAAACAAGCTCCAAAAAAATCACCCAATCTAAAAGTAGCTTAACTTTTTTCCAGAAAAGAATCTGGCATCTCAAAGCAATAAAACAGATTATAGTGCTTACAGTGTTGAACATTCAGTCAGAAATTGCCAAATATATAAAGAACCCACAAAATTATATTCTGTAATTAAGAGAAAGATTAGTCTACAGAAACAGATGTAGAAAATAACAGAGAAGATGAGATTAGTAGATTTAGGCTTTTGAAATAGTTATTAAAAATACGTACAAGGATTTAAAGTAAAATATTAGCATAACAAGGAGAAAAATGAAAGATAACATAAAATAGATATTCTAAAAATAAAAATTTAAGTTCTGAAACCAATACCTGGTATAGCATTAATATAGCACATTATATTCTATAGAAGAAGTGATCAGTGACTTTGAAGACAGCAATAGAAACTAAAATACAGAGATGAAAGAAAAGACTGAACAAGAAATGAAAGAGCCTTAGTAACCTGTAGGACACTATCAAGTAAGGGATCTGCACAAATTGAAGTCCCAGAGAAAAGGATGGGGGTACGGGAGCAGAAATATATCTGAAGAAATAATGACTAAAAATATACCAAAATGGTGGAGATTATAAACCCACGTATCCAAAAAGTTCAGTGAACGACAAGCAGAATAAACACATCAAAAACCACACCAAGGCTCATCATAAACAAGTTTCTGAAAAACAGGAATGCAGAGCGAATCTTAAAACTAGCCAGAGGGGAAAAGTCACATTTTATTCAGAGGAAGAACAAGAGACTTTCTTGCCCTAAACTGAGCGAGCCGGAAGACAATAGAGTAATATCTTTGAAATGTTGAAAATAATTAAACTGAAATTCTCTATTTTTAAAAGCCTCCTTTGAGGCACACAGAGCTTGAGAGCATTGTAGCTATTTCATTTTATGAATTGGTAAAGTCTTCAGACTTCAGGAAAATGATACCAGGTGGCAACTTGGGTCTACAGAAGTGAATATATGGCTGGCTGTCTCCCTCTCCCTCCCTCTCTTTTTTCCTTTTATTGTTGTTGTTGTTAATGAAAAAAAATTTTAATTAATTATTTTAGAGGGAGTGAGAGGGAGACAGAAGGTGGGGGGAGGAGCAGGAAGCACCAACTCTTATATGTGCCCTGACCAGGCAAGCCAGAGGTTCCAAACCAGTGACCTCAGCGTTCCAGATCCACGCTGAATACACTGCGCCACCACACGTCAGGCAGTGTTATTAATTTAAAAGATAATTGAGGGAGTATTCTGGAACAACACCAGGAATCTTCCTACCTAGACAACAATTAATCTATAACTAATTTTGAACTCTTGAGTATGTTGAAGGCTTGCAAGTGACAGGTGAAGACTTGGAAGGTAAACTATGGTTAATTTCATTCCTTAGCACAGTAGTAGCTATCTATCCCTCACCCCCGTTACATGGCAGGCGGCTGTGTCCCAGTTCCAGAAACAGCTGCCAGCCAATTTATAGGAGCTGGGGTGGGCAACACAGATCTTGTCCTTTAACTTTTGGGGATCTGTGCTCTGATAGGTAATTGCTTCATCTGATCACATATTTCATCCACTGAGTCACCTAGCCAGGGCAGGGTTGAATTTTAAAAAGATTCATATTTAGCCTGACAAGGCAGTGGCGTACTGGATAGAACGTAGAACTGGGATGCGGAGGACCCAAGTTCGAAACCCCAAGGTTGCCGGCTTGAGCATAGGCTCATCCAGTTTGAGCGCGTGGTTGCTGGCTTGAGGGAGGGATCATAGACATAACCTCATGGTCGCTAGCTTAAGCAAGGGGTCACTTGTTCTGCTGTAGCCCCCTAATCAAGGTACATATGACAGAGCAGTCAATAAACAACTAAGAAGCCACAACGAAGAGTTGATGCTTCTTCTCCTCTCTGCCTTCCTGTCTGTCTGTCCCTGTCCCTGTCCCTCTCTCTGACTCTCTCTCTATCTCTTAAAAAAATTATATTTATAGGATAGTTTACCTGGTAGATTTCTCCAATTTTGAGATGAGAATATATAAATTTAAAAAGCCTGTTCCATTCAACTGTTTGGAACATGACTAATATGTAATAGGCATTTGGTAGTTTTCAATATATTGTTCAATAAAATACAAGATTTATATAAGCTATGAATACTTATTTTCCTAATAAAAACTTTGGAAAGTCTATATAAGTATATCCTTTTATAGAAAGAATAATTCTTCAAAGTTATGTGTTCAATGCAGTAGAATTTCCTGTTTTCTGTTGACTTGTATTTAATTATGGCCATATGATTGCTTGAATAAATCTCCTACTTTCAGGTGATTGTATTTTTTATATCTTTAGATATAATTTTTGGATCATCTATATGAGTAGTTCATAGATTTTTGGATTTCATAAAATAGTAAAATTTTCAATTAATTTTGCAAAAGTAAGGATATCAAGAGAAAAAAGTAACTGTTGCATACAATCATTATTTTAACACCAAAAAGGTAGAAAAAGCATAATTCCAGGTAAATGGCTCTTAAAATTCAGACATATATTATTGATCTTTATGTACTAGGCATTACACCTATTGTTTAAATGTTACTTCATTTTCAAAGTTGCCCTGTTATAATCATTTTGCAGGAAAAGAATCTGAGGCTCAGTAGTCAGGTAACTTGCCCAGACAGGATGTCTGATTTCATAGCCCATGGCCATAATAATGTATCTCAATCATTTCTATAATAAACAGCTGAAATGGTGATTTATAATTACACAGTTTTTTGATAAAAATTTGTCACCATGGGTCTTTATTTGATAGTGCAACACAAGTTCAAATAGCTTGTAGTATTTATTTTTTTTCTCACATACAGTTTTACAAAGATATGAATCTTTGTGAATCTATTGAAGAAATAACCTTAATGTTCTTTCATTTATTTTGGAATAGTCTGGGTAAACTGATAAAATATGCTTGCTTTTAAAGCATTTTCCCAATCTTTAACACCTTTTTCTGGTTAAGAAACTCAAGGTGGTGGTGTTTTTGTCTAGCCCAGGGGTCCCCAAACTACTGCCCGGCCCCACGGGCCACATGTGCCCCCCTGAGGCCATTTATCCGGCCCCCCACTGCACTTCCAGAAGGGGCACCTCTTTCATTGATAGTCAGTGAGAGGAGCACAGGATGCATCCACACCCATAGTTCCCATTGAAATACTGGTCATTTTTTTTATTTAAATTTACTTGTTTTTTATTTTAAATATTTTATTTGTTCCCATTTTGTTTTTTTACTTTAAGATATGTGCAGTGTGCATAGGGATTTGTTCATAGCTTTTATTTATAGTTCGGCCCTCCAACAGTCTGAAGGACAGTGAACTGGCCCCCTGTGTAAAGAGTTTGGGGACCCCTGGTCTAGCCCTAAAGGAAGATGCAGAAAGGTACTGCATACTTGGCGTTCACTCCTACCTAAGATGTGGTGTTTGATATTCTTATAACACTGTTATAATAATCTATATAAATTTGCACATACTTGGAATATTTATAATGTCAGTGTCAACTTGCTTAATTTTTTCTAGGAATGGTAAGACAAATGCTTTGAGGTTTTTGTGCTTAAGAAAAACTACTTTTAAATTTTCGTTTGCATAATGTTTTTTTATTTGTGAGCCATATACAAAAAGAAATCATCTCTCAGTGTCTCTTCACCTGTTAATCAGGTTTAACTGCATATATTTTTATATGTCAACTCAATGGGGCAGTTTAAATGAAAACTGTGAAAATTTAAAACTAATAGAGATTTTAGGTATATATGTAGTTGCAAGCTTGTCATTTCTTAGAACAGGATAATGACATGATATGCTGTTGTAGTTATGTCAATAATATTGTTTGAGATGAGTCAGATTGAGGGGGAGTGAGACTAGAGGAAGGGAGAGTAGACAGGGATAATAAGATAATAGATGGGTGAGGTTAGTGACATTGAAGTGGAGATGAAAAATGTAATCAGTTATTTTGGAGGGGAAAAATCAATAGTTCATGGTGATAATGAAAAAGGAGAGCTCTTGCTTTCCAGATTAATTTCCAATAAGTATTTAACTGACTATTATTTTCCACAGTCTGACCTAAACATTTACTATATACAGGCACAGAATTGTAAGGACCTCTAAGAATTAATTGATAGTCTTATGGCTCCATGTAAGATACTGCCTGTATTCATGAACACAGCGAATTTGGGAGAAGTGCTGGTTTGGGTATTAAGTCATCTATTCACCTGTGAGCAAGTTGAGTTCCATGCCTCACAAAGAGGTATAAAATATTACCGTATAATTTTAATGTGGTCCTTGTTTGTTTATTTAGGAACCCAGATGTCTGGTTGTAAAGTTCCATTAGTATTTCAAAAATGGTAATTTTATATTTTTTCCCAATAGGACTGAGTGTGGTATTTAGTATTAAAAGCCCACTGTAGTGAAAGTTTTGGCTTTCAGATAATTTGCATTCAGTTTGTATGGTGCTGTTTCTGGGGGAAAAATATTTCTAGATCTTACGTACATAAATTTGAATATTTGTTACAGGCTTGCCAGTTCTTATTATTGTCACTGTTAAAATAATGGCATTTGAATAAAATTTATCTGTGAACTAAGATAATGGATTGTTTTTTTATTTTACAGCAGTGGTTCTCAAACTTTAGGTTGCATCAAAATCATTTGGAGGACTTCTTAAAATACAGGTTGCTGGGTCCCTCCCCTAGTTTCTGATTCAGTATATCTGGGGTGGAGCTGAAAATTTGCATTTTCAACAAGGTGATCTTGTTTATATTAAGAATTACCGCCTGACCAGGCGGTGGCGCAGTGGATAGATCATCGGACTGGGATGCGGAAGACCCAGGTTCGAGACCCCGAGGTCGCCAGCTTGAGCGCGGGCCCATCTGGCTTGAGCAAAAGCTCGCCAGCTTGGACCCAAGGTTGCTAGCTCCAGCAAGGGGTGGCTCGGCCTGCTGAAGGTCCGTGGTCAAGGCACATATGAGAAAGCAATCAGTGAACAACTATGGTGTCGCAACAGCAATGAAAAACTAATGATTGATGCTTCTCATCTCTCTCTGTTCCTGTCTGTCTGTCCCTATCCCTCTCTCTGACTCTCTCTCTGTCCCTGTAAAAATAAAAGAAAAGAAAATGATTTGTAAAAAAAAAAAAAAAAAATTACCGTTATATAAGAACATCCTAGGAAACCACAAGTTAGCTTCAAAAAAATAAGTTTAAAAAATAGATTAGGCCTTAGCCAGTGGCTCAGTGGATAGAGCTTTGACCTGATGTAAGGATGTCTCAGGTTCGATTCCTGGTCAGGGCACACAGGAGAAGCTACCATCTGCTTCTCTCCCCCTTCTCCCCCACTCTGCCCCTTTAGGTTCCCCTTCTCTCCTCCTTCTCTCCCTCTTCCCTCCCTCTTCCTTCCCTCTTCCCTCCCTTTTCCCTTCCCATAGCCAGTGACTTGATTGCTTCAAGCATGGCCCTGGGTGCTAAGGATGACTCAGTTGGAGCTCATCTGCCTCAGGTGCTAAAAATAGTTCAGTACTCAAGCATCACCCCTGATGGAGTTGCCAAGTGGATCCCAGTCAGGGTGTATGCAGAAATCTACCTAACTATCTCCCTTCCTCTCACCTAAAAAAAAAAATAGAATAATAAAAAATATATAACCCCTAAGAAATAAACTTAAATTTTTATAAACATACAACTCAAATTTAAGTCCCCTTAAGAGGTGATAAATATAAAATTTTTATTATAGTCTTCCCTAAAAGTTACTCTCATTTATTTAGCAGTAGAACAAATTAGAAAAATATCTTTAAAAATACATTCAAGACATAAATGTCTAGCCTGACCAAGCGGTGATACAGTGGATAGAGCATCAGACTGGGATGCGGAAGACCCAGGTTCGAGACCCCGAGCTCGCCAGCTTGGACCCAAGGTCGCTGGCTCCAGCAAGGGGTTGCTCGGTCTGCTGAAGGCCCGCGGTCAAGGCACATATGAGAAAGCAATCAGTGAACAACTATGGTGTCGCAACGACAATGTAAAACTAATAATTGATGCTTCTCATTTCTCTCTGTTCCTGTCTGTCTGTCCCTATCTATCCCTTTCTCTGACTTTCTCTCTGTCTCTGTAAAAAATAATAATAATATAATTTTTTAAAAAGACGTATATGTCTGTTCACAACAAACAGTTGACTAGGTGCCTCTAAATATGTAATTAATATACCCAGTAATCTTGAAGTTCAATTCATGCTTAAAATATTTAAAATTTTAATACTTGTGAAAAAAATGAAAAACCTCTTTATTGAAAGGTGGATGGCTCTGGCAGGGTAGCTCGGTTGGAGCATTGTCCCTATTTGTAAAGGTTGCTGGTTCAATCCGCGGTTAGTGCAGGTACAGAAACACAACTGTCTGTCCTTCCCTCCCTCCCTCCCTCCCTCCCCTTCCTCTCACTATATAATCTATAAGGAATTCTAAAAAGAGAGAGAGATGGATGGTTTTGCTTCTATGATCCTCTCCTCTCCCCCCATCAAACTCATAATTCTCTGAATTTCAAAACCTGAAACTTTGGGAGGATCAAATGTAACAGTATGGTTAATGTAGTATGTCAACCCAAATTAGTTTCAGTAATTTTTTAAAAACCTTATTTTTTTTTTTAGCTAATGGGAATGACAACAAGAAATTTAAAGGAGATAGACCTCACTGTTTGCCTTCCCGTGTTCTCCATCTTCGCAAAATTCCAAATGATGTCACCGAAGCAGAGGTCGTATCATTAGGTCTACCATTTGGCAAAGTAACTAATCTTTTGATGTTGAAAGGAAAAAGCCAGGTATGTAATATTTTAAAATTGACCCATAGTTGACATATCTGGGTGTTAGTGTTAAAGATGATTTTGATTTTCTTGCGACTTTCTGTATTATCTAAATTTCATTCTATTTACATGAAGTAGCTTCTAAATTATAAAAAAAATTTGTGTGACAGGAAGCAACACAGATATTAACACAGGAAACAGGATTATCTATTATTCATTGACTGGTCTTTTTCCTCAATATAAAAACTTTATATTTTTAATTATAAAATGATTTATGAAAATATCCTTTGATTATCCAAAGACTCTGACAGAGAAGGAGAGAGGATATAAATTATAAATTATACCTTACTTAGCAATTACAGAACATACAAGTTTTTCAAAATCTACATAGAAATGTTTAGTATATTTTAGTTGTAGAATTAGTATGTAGTAGCTTCTCAATGGTTTGAAAGAGACTGTTAAGACATTCTTCATTTAAGAAGTTAATAGGTTTTCCTTAAGATGAATAAGGAAACTTGCTTTTGTGGTGATCATTACAAAAATATAATACTTGTCATATTGATTTGAGTAATTGCATACTTTTTTATTTCAACTCTGATCCCACTGGGATGAGTGTTTTAGTTCTTTTCTAGTTTCCTGAAAAGCTTTTACACTGAGCATTACTGCAAAGACAACAAATCTAGGCCCTAAACATTGTGTAGTACATTGTGGTAAGTTTCCATGTGTCTTAACACTTTTCGTAAATAACTTTAAGAAGCACATTTTAAGTATATTTATAAATAAATTGATTAACAGTAGACTTGCTAGCGACTGGATGATGATGTCTGGTTTAGGTCCATAGCTTTAGTAAACTAAACTAACATCCTGTTTAATTTGGATAAAGTTATTAAGATCTGCAGAAGTTAAATAATTTATCTTAGTATTTAGCGCTTGTTGTGTCTACATACTTTCATCTCTTAGAGATTGTACACGTACTTAGAATTTTAACACAGTTGTCTCTTGTGAACAGTAGGTTTGCATGGTTTGAAAAGAGCCAAAATGGTCATGTCTAGTGGTTATGAGATGTCTAACAGCCATGTATCATGTATATCATGTTTCAGTAGTATATCTTATATGTAGAATGGCTGTGAGAGGCAGCAGGCAACATCACACTTTCCTTTATCTCAACTATTGGTTCTGAGTTTATATCTATCATTAGTACTAATTGTTATGTTGATTGCTTGTCTTTAGATCTTAAGTTCTGTTTGAAAAATATCTTGTTAGTAATATACTTCAGCAAGAGAGTGTAATGTGAGTCACTAGATCTACTTTTAGGCGTAACCTTTCCCATGGTACTTGGAGGTAGAGCGTTGAGGACGCAATGGGGATTATTTTCACTAGCCTTTCTGTGGGTAGTGACTTGATTTTTTTTCCACCCATATTATGAAAATTGATCCTTTTGACTGGATACTTGAGAAAAACAAAACCTTTACTGGATGCCATGTGGGAAAATTACTTTTACATCTGAATTCTTAGGTTGTATATGCTCTCAGTAAAAACTTACTGTACATGACAAGAATCATGCACTATTTCAAATTTTCTGTACATTGCTTAGGTTTTCCTTTGTGTGACTGATGTTAAATAGTTAGTTCTTAACATGTAATAAAGATTTTGCAGAAAGAGACCCTTTCCCCATATAGTGAATATTTTTAAAATACAATGTAGTTTTTCTTGTTGAAAGGATAATTAAAAACAAGATAGGAAATGTTGCCATAGCTATTTTTACCTTGATCATTTTTATCCTTTTTTACAAATATTAGAAGAAGTATATTACTGATAAAATTGTATAGTGGTTTTAAAGTGTGTCATGGACATTTGTACCTTTTAGATGGTATTAATGACTCAAAGTCTGTTTTGTTTCTTGAACATAGAAGAATTTTATTTATTGTGGATCAGTTGACATATGGTCTGTTGTGTGACTAACACCACTTAATAGAATGTTTTTAGTTCATTTAATCGATTCAGTTGTAACATTTCATTAATTCAGTTAAGCATCATATTTAATATTTGTTAAACTAATACTCCTTTGCTTGGAGTATTTGCCAAATGGAAACACTCGCCAAGTAAGGTAATGATAAAGAAAGTTCAGTTTATACATAGATACTTGCCCAGTGCCTGTGTTCAATAAATTTTGTTGTTAAATGCATATTTTATAAACTGTAAATGTTTTATACACAATTTGAATTGGTCACTATGTGCTTGCTAAGTAAATGTTCTATTGTAAAAAAAAATGAATTGTCTGGAAATTAGTGTTAATTTGATTTGGATCAGGGATTCTTCTTGCATTTTAAATTTAAGATGTTCTTAAGGTGGTTCTGAGGGTTTTGAGTGGTAAGTATATGTCTATATTTTATCTTTCTAACCATTAAAATAGGTGGTAAAACTTGCCACCTTGAAGCCCTATAAATATCCTATTCCTGTCACAGAAGTTACAGGAGTCCTGACAGGTAGAAGAAGCCATATATAGAATAATATATAAATACCAAGGTGCATCTTCCATCTTAGCTGCTCCTGTGTTACTCTGCAAATATTTAATATTAGTACAATGATTACAGATATCAAAAATTGTCACTTGAGTAACTCCAGTCAATATTGACTCAATATAGGAAATTCTCCCATTTTACTAATTTGAACAGCCTCCACACCTGAATGCTCTGTTTAATTGTATTCATAAACAGCTGTTTCATGAAAAGGTAAAGAAGAACAAATCATTATGCCCCATTTCTGTTTGAGAATGTTTTAAGAACTAGTAAATCCCAACTCCTGAAAGCATCCATTTACGGTGGTGATGCACACATTTATTTTTGCCTTTTTAGTTATTTCTAGAAAACCAAAAATTGCATAAAATCATTTTGTCAGCTGGCAATTTCTGAACCCCAGCTTTTTACATATGTTCCCAATTAATATCAGTGATACAGGCTGAATTAAAATTTTTTTCATCCCTTTGGGAGCAGTATTATTTAGATTGAGAATGCATGAGTTTAGAGCAAGCTAGAATGACAAAATAATTCTTAGCTGTCTTAAAAATAATAACTTTCACTTTACCTTCTTGTGTTTATTGCAGGCTTTTTTAGAGATGGCTTCTGAGGAAGCTGCTATTACTATGGTGAATTATTACACTCCTGTTACTCCTCACCTTCGAAGCCAGCCTATTTTTATTCAGTATTCCAATCACAGAGAACTTAAGACTGACAATCTACCTAATCAAGCTGTAAGTATTAAAGGCATTTTTAAAAAGTTATGAGAACATATGGTATGATGGCTTAAAATTAATATTCTGTGTTTCAGAGAAGGAAAAGTTGTTTTTTCATCTTAGGATGCTTTATTACTAAAGATTGTATATGTAAATTTTACCTGAAAGCTTAAATATAAGAAAGTAAAGCCATTTAGAAATATGTTTGAAGTTACGGTGTTAAAAATGGCAGATACTTAGTTTTCTCTTGAGACTATTTGCATAATAAAAAAAGAACGTCAGTTGTATGTGTGTGTGTGTGTGTGTGTATAAATCATCTTTAAACCTCAGCTTTAAAAAGAACTTTAGAAGTTCTTTTTTTACAGAGTATATAATAATGTCATTAGGAAGTTGAGTGATGATTTGCCTGACCAGGTAGTGGCCCAGTGGATAGAGCATCAGACTGGGTTATAGAGGACCCAGGTTCAAAACCCCAAGGTCGCCAGCTTGAGTGTGGACTCATCTGACTTAAGTGTGGGCTCACCAGCTTCAGCACAGGGTCACTGGCTTGAGCCCAAGGTTGTTGGCTTGAGCAAGGGGTCACCTGCTCTGCTGTAGCCCCCAGTCAAGGCACATATGAGAGTAATCAGTGAACAACTAAGTTGCCACAACAAAGAACTGATGTTTCTCATCTCTTTCTCTTCCTGTCTGCCTGTCCCTATCTGTCCATCTTTCTGACTCTGTCTCTGTCACACACACATAAAGTAGTTGAATGATGCTTCTATTATGATGTTAAATAACTGAACTTAAAATGTTAAGTAGAATTTATATAGATATGTTCATTGATTAATAACTTCAAGCTGAATGTAAAATGTTACATAACAACATTTCTTACTTGTGTTCCAATTTTTATTTTGGTGTAGTTCATGTTGACTCTGTGTCTTTACAGATTGATTTTTTAAGTACTTTAAACAGTAATTTGAAGTTACTTAAGGATAGGAAATGTTTACCCACAAAACAAGTACATTTTAAGAAAGATTTCTTTTTATTATGTTAAGAGCATGTTTGGACCCAATACTTTGCTCTAAGCAAAAGAACTTCTCCAGCTCTTTGATTCTGTGTTGAAAGCTATTTATAATGTAAGCTGTTGAATTTAAATTATAGTTTTCCACATTATTAAAAAGTTACATTTCCTGTCTATAATCTTTAATTTGTTCTAAAAGATATTAATGTCATATAATAACTATATAAGCTTAAGAGTAAAGGAAACATTAGATATTTTTAAATAGTGTAGTCTTTTTTAAATGAAAAATTGCCTTATAAATTATAAAAAGGATACATACTCATGGTAAGACATTCAAACAATTCAGAAAAGCAAAATAAAACAAAAAAAGCAACTTAGTTACCCAAAGATAATTAATTAACATTCTATTAACATTTTGTGTATGTTCCTTCTCTGTTGAGGTGTGGAAGTGTCTTTGTGTATAATTTTACTCCAGTTTCTAATGTTTTGAAAGCTATCTTTCACTGTTATATCATAGAAATTGTCTCATGAGAATAGAGAATTAATAATTTTTAAATGACTGCATAACTCGCACTTCTATAGGACAGCCACAACTTACCCAGTTTCTTTATAGTAGACATTGAGATTGTTTCCAATAGTGGTATAATAACATTCTTGTCTTATTTTGGCGCACTTGCAACATTATCTTACTTTACATTTCTGGCAGTGAAATTGCTGGAACTAAGTATATGCATATTTTATATTGTGATATATGTTGTATGATTGCTTTCTATAAAGATTATATGCCTACTTAGGATATCACTGGTAATATATAAGCAATTTTCTTATCTTTGTTAATATGATAGGTGAAAAATTATATCTTATTGTTTACTTACCTTTTTTTTACTTTTATTTGGTAACTTATAAAGTATTTATGGTGATTTCTGTTAATGTGGATTTTTCCCTTTTTAAAATCGTGGTAAAAAATATATAACAGCCTGATGAGGCAGTGGCATAGTGGATAAAGCATCTGCCTGGGATGCTGAAGACCCAGGTTCGAAACTCCGAGGTCACCGACTTGAGCCACTGGGTCACTGGCTTGAGCATGGGATCAAAGACAATCCCATGATTGCTGGCTTGAGCCCAAAGGTCACTGGCTTGAAGCCCTAGGTCACTTGAGCAAAGCGTCACTCGCTCTGCTGGACCCCCTACGCCCCTGATCAAGACACATATGAGAAGGCAATCAATGAGCAACTAAGGTGCCACAATGAAGAATCGATACTTCTCATCTCCCTCCCTTCCTGCCTATCCCTGTCTGTCCCTGTCTTGCTCTTTCACGAAATATATATATATATATATATAACAAATATGTTTATATATGTAAATATGTGTAACAAAATTTACCATTTTAACCATTTTTACATATACAGTTCAGTGACATGGAGTACATTCACATTGTGCAACTTGTCACCACCATCCATCTCTAGAACTTTTTCATTTTCCCAAACTGAAACTCTGTGCCCATTAAACACTAATGCCCCATTTCCTTCTCCCCTCAAATCCTGGCAACCACTGTTTTACCTTCAGTCTCTTACAAGTTTTGTCTGCCAATAATAGTTTTTAAAATATTTTATACAATAGTCAAATCTTTTATGTCTTATTTACTGATTGATTTGAGAGAAAGAGAGTAACATTAATTTGTTGTTTCACTTATTTATATATCCATTGTTTGATTCTTATATGTGCCCTGATCACAGATCAAACCCACAACCTTGGTGTTTCAGAACAGTGCTCTAACCTACCTAGCTACCCAAGGCAACAGATCTCTTAAGATTTTGTTATACTGCCTGACCAGGTAGTGGCACAGTGAATAGAGCATCGGTCTGGGATATTTAGGACCCAGGTTTGAAACCCTGAGGTCATTTGAGCGTGGGCTCGTGCAGCTAGAGCCCAAGGTTGCCAGCTTGAACTTGGGATCATAGACATGACCCCATAGTCACTGGCTTGAAGCCCAAGGTCGCTGGCTTGAGCAAGGTGTCACTGGCTCAGCACCGCACCCCACCCTCTGGCAAAGCATGTATGAGAAAGCAATCAATGAACAGTTAAAGTGCCATACTAGGAGTTGATATTTCTCATCTCTTTCTCGCTCTCTCTCTCTCTCTCTTGCTAAAAATAACAAAAAACCAGATTGTATTATACTTTCTGGGTTAGATACCATACTCATAAAAGCCTAGCTTAGCAAAATTAAAAAAAAAT
The DNA here is from genome assembly GCA_037038555.1 of Rhynchonycteris naso. Classification (NCBI taxonomy): domain Eukaryota; kingdom Metazoa; phylum Chordata; class Mammalia; order Chiroptera; family Emballonuridae; genus Rhynchonycteris; species Rhynchonycteris naso. The sequence goes on from CM072996.1 coordinate 21,241,427, forward strand.
TTTTTTTAACCTATGTTCTACTTTTATGTTTTAGTTGTTGACATTTTTTTAAAGATTTTTTTAATTATTTTTTTAATTAATTATATTAATTTTTTCCAGGGACAGTGAGAGAGAGTCAGAGAGAGGGATAGATAGGGACAGACAGACAGGAACTGAGAGAGATGAGAAGCATCAATCATTAGTTTTTCATTGCCGTTGCGACACCTTAGTTGTTCATTGATTGCTTTCTCACACGTGCCTCGACCGCGGGCCTTCAGCAGACCGAGCAACCCCTTGCTGGAACCAGCGACCTTGGGTCCAAGCTGGAGAGCTCTTTGCTCAAGCCAGATGGGCCCGTGCTCAAGCTGGCGAGCTCGGGGTCTCGAACCTGGGTCTTCCGCATCCCAGTCCACCCTCTATCCACTGTGCCACCGCCTGGTCAGGCTAAAGATTTTTTTAAATTGATTTTTTAGAGAGAGTAGAGAAAGGGGTTGGGGGGAGTGACGGGAGGTGGGGGAGCAAGAAGCATCAACTCTCCCCTTTATGTGCCTTGACCTGGCAAACCCAGGGTTTGAACCAGTGACCTCATCATTCCAAGTTGACACTTTATCCACTACGCCACCATAGGTCAGGCAATTGTTCATATTTTAATATGTAAGTCTTTGTTTCATTAGAAATATTTTTGGGATAGGAAGTAGGGGTTCAGTTTTGATTTTTATTTTACTCCCAGTGATCAGTTTCTCCTTTATTTTGGGGGAGGGGTAGTTTATTCTCCACTTACGTGAAACATGTCCTTTGTCATGTTCTAGTTTTCTATACAAATGCTATGCCTACTTACAACATGCATATATACACTTCTGCTTACAACCTGCACATTCTGCTTGCATGGCTACAGTTCACCTTCATGAATGAGTTGCTCACATGGTAATTTCTGTGTCTAATTTGGATTTCGTTTTGGATTCCATTCTTTTCCTGTCTCAATGTCCCTGTGGCTTAATATATTATAGGGTAAGATCCATTCTTTACTCTCTATTTTCTAAAATAAATTGGTTAACATATCTTAGATATATTCGAATTATTTTATAATTTCTACCCCAAAAAACACAGTAGGAATTGAGTTGATTTTATAGATTAATTTTAAGATAATTAACGTATTTATATTTCTTACTGATCAAGATAATTAACGTACTTGTATTGTACAGTGATCCCTCTGAAGAGGAAGTTATATTTTTTTTCCTGTCTTTTAATAGAGCTTTTTATTTTCTTTTATGTAAGTAGTCCAATTTTCTTGTTAGTGTGATTACTAAATATGTTAGTATAAATCTTGAAGAATAAATAAACAATTTAATAAAATTCTTAAAAACGAGGTTATTCTAAAGTGAAAGAGTGAGAAATCCCAGTTGCTTAGTAACCAAAGCCAGCCCAAATGACCTAGTTTATTCTTTGATAGGCTTGACTTTTTTCCCAATACCCTTTCTATTTAGTTATTTTTCTGCAATTTTTATGTATTAATGTTTCATAAAGTATAATTTTTCTATTCAAAGTTATACATCAAAGCTGAATTCAAAATTAAAGGTACCTATTTGCATATGTAATATATATCAGATATCTTTTGACAATTCTGGGTAGCTGATAAATTACTGTTTCATTTTCTTTTCTATGAATAACAAGATATTCCCTAACACGCACATAACTTCTTCAGCTTGTGGGCATACTTGCCAGAGGGTTAAGCGAATATCAAGTATTTTTATCTTTTGATTTAAACTAAAATTATAGCTAAAGAAATTATATATTTTGAGGCACAGCAGTTGAGAAATGGTTGTGTTAACAGCAACCATTATTTATTTATTTTTAATGTTTTCTCTTCAGGGAAACATAGCACTATTGACTGTCTATTACATCCTATAGAGAACGTTGATCTTAGGTCACAGCGTTAAGAGCTCCTGGTTTGGGTCCCATAAAGCAACCATTATTGTATAGACAGTTTTTCTTGACCTTGTGAATGGAAGTAATAAATATGTAAGAGATGACCATAGAAGGATTTTTCTCTAATTTCTCTAAAAAGTCATCAAACCAAATATTAAATTTTACATGAAGTATATTACTCTCCCCACCTTAGTAAAAATATTTGTTGGTTTTTCAATCATACTCCTGCTATTTCCTTTGTCTATAGTTAGTGTAACCATTCCAGAGAGTTTGTTGCCTAAGATTTAAATATTATCTCCCATAATAGTAATCTAGCATTATAATTTTTAGCATCAGATTCACAGAATCTCTTCATGTTAAGAAATTTCTTGTTTTTTCCTTTTCTGTTCTCAGTGGAGAATATGCCTCAATTTCATTTTTTAAAACTTAAATATTCTTTCTGCTTAATTAAAAATTGAAACTATAAAATTGCTTATTGAATAAAGCTATCTTTTTTTTCAGGTGTTATTTTCTCAGATTTTTGTTGTCAGAAGCATTTCTTGCCTGTCTGCTACTCAGAAACCTTTGTACTCAGCGCTCAGTGAAATACTTAATACCCAGTATTTTGAAAACTCCAGAATGATTAGGACAGAGTCTACCATGGCTTTTTGTGTTTCTCTACTATGATATCCCTTAGCCAAAGAGGAAGGAGTGAAGAGGAACAGCAACAACAACAGTAATACTAGCAGCCATAAGCATATATATAGAATTGCTTAATGTAGATGATAAATAGAATTACTAGAGGGAAAATGAAGTCACTGAGGTTAAGTTTACTTTTGTTTGTGCAGGATCCTAATCTAAGGGGAAACGAAACCATTATTCTACTTAGAACCTCACTATGATGATGTCTTTTCCTAGACAAATAAATTTCAAAATAAATTCAATTCTTCAGTTGGCACTAGACTCACTTCAAGTGCTTACTGTCCTCATGTGGCTAGTGGCTATCATATTGGACAGTCTAGATAGCGAATAGTTTCATTATCACAGGAAATTTGATTGAACAGCACTATTTTATCTTCCCCGTCTCTAGTTTCTTGTGTGTGTGCATAATAGTTTTAATAACTGCTTTAATTCCTTGTCTGTCAGTTCTGAGTCTTTTTTGATTAATTGACACCATCACTCTTCTTCACCTAATTATGGGCTCATGGTGGAAGTCTGAATCAGTTTTAAAGTTGAAAGAAGTAGAACCCTTTTTTCCAATAAAATCTTACTGGGGAGTTCAGTATACATATATGACCTAAGCTGCCATGTTTGAAGTGGGATTGTGGTACTCAGTATTCCACATATAATTGGTTTTCAGGAGCATAAAACCAATGGTATAAAATGTTCAAATAATTTTTCATACATTCTTAAAGATGATGCTTTGAGCCTGACCTGTGGTGGCGCAGTGGATAAAGCGTCGACCTGGGAACACTGAGGTCGCCATTTCAAAACCCTGCACTGGTCTGGTCAAGGCACATATGGGAGTTGATGCTTCCAGCTCCTACCCCCTTTCTCTCTTTCTCTCTCTCACTCTGTGTCTCCTCTCTAAAATGAATAAAATAAAAATTAAAAAAAAAATGATGCTTTGAAAATGGAATGTTTGACAGTAGTGCTTTACCTGATACATCAGATTTTGTGTATTGTATAAAAATGCTATTAAAAGGTGTATATAAAAGACTTGTACAGTCATGTGCCACTTAATGACAGAGATGTGTTCTGAGAAATGTGTCGTTAGGTGATTTTGTCATTGTGCTAATATCATAGGGTGCATTTACACAGACCTAGATGGTATAGCTTACTACACCCCTACGCTGTATGGTATAGTCTATTGCTCCTGGGTTACAAGCCCATACAGCATGTTAATGTACTGAATACTGTGAGGAATTATAACACAATGGTAAGTACTTGTGCATAAGTAAACATAGAAAAGGTAAATTAAAAATACTGTGTAAAAGGTAAAAACATGTTATACCTGCATAGGGCACTTACTGTGAATGGAGTATGTAGGGACTGGAAGTTGCTCTGGATAATTCAGTGAATGTGAAGCCCTGGGACATTACTGTACACCACTGTAGACTTAATAAACATGGCACACTTAGACTACACTAAATTTATAAAAAACAACTGAAAATTAAATCATGCAGAAGAGAAAATGATGTGGTCAAGATATGCCGTAAACATGAGGTATAATGAAGCTACTGCTGGCATAATATGTCATACTGTTTTATAGCAAACTTTTTTTAATAAATAGTCTTATTCCTTTACATTAACTCATTTGCAGGATTCATATAATTCTTTTATGTAACCAAAAGTTCTCATTTTGAATTTTTATATAGAGAGCCCAAGCTGCACTGCAGGCTGTCAGTGCTGTCCAGTCAGGAAGTCTGGCCCTCCCTGGAGCTGCTACCAGTGAAGGCACAGTCCTACCTGGGCAGAGCCCTGTGCTCCGAATAATTATTGAAAACCTCTTTTACCCTGTTACTCTGGAAGTTCTTCATCAGGTAAGGAAAAACTCTTATGAGATCATAGAACCCTATAACTTTAGATGTTTTACATCTTTAGTTTTTTAGGTTGATTTTGGTTGATAAATTTGTTTAAGTAATTTTTTAAAATTCATCCTGTTTCATGCAAGAAATAGTATCAATTAGAAATAATTTGAGGTCCTGGCCAGTTGGCACAGTAGTATAGCATCCGCCTGGCATGTGGATGTCTTGTGTTTGATTCCCGGTCAGGGTACACAGGAGAAGCAACCATCTGCTTCTCCACCTGACCCCCTTCTCTCTCTTTCTCACTCTTTCTCTCTCTCTTCTTCTTCTGCAGCCATGGCTCAATTGGTTTGAGCGAGTTGGCCCCTGGTACTGAGAATAGCTTCCTGGAGCCTCAGGCACTAAAAATAACTCAGTTGCCAAGCGACAGCCTTAGATGGGCAGAGCATCTTTTGGTAGGGATTTTGCCAGGTGGATCCCGGTGGAGGTGCATACAGTAGTCTTTTTTTTTTTTCCAGGGACAGAGAAGGGGGGGGATAGATAGGGACAGACAGACAGGAACGGAGAGAGGAGAGAAGCATCAATTATTAGTTTTTCGTTGCCGTTGCAACACCATAGTTGTTCATTGATTGCTTTCTCACATGTGCCTTGACCGCGGGCCTTCAGCAGACTGCGCCACCCCTTGCTGGAGCCAGTGACCTTGGGTCCAAACTGGTGAGCTTTTGCTCAAGCCAGATGGGCCCGCGCTCAAGCTGGCGACCTCGGGGTCTCGAACCTGGGTTTTTCGCATCCCAGTCCAACGCTCTATCCACTGCGCCACCGCCTGGTCAGGCCAGTAGTCTTTCTTTCTGTCTCCCCTCCTCTCACTTAAAAAAAGAAAAAGAAAAAAGTAAATTGAGCCTGACATATAGTGGTGCAGTGGATAAAGCAGTGCTTCTTAACCTTTTTTGAGGTACCGAACCCACCAGTTTCATATGTGCATTCACCGAACCCTTCTTTAGTGATAAATAAAATATGATTTTGTTTTCCAAATTCAAGACGTAGGTAAATGTTTTTTTACTGGTGCACAAAATGAGCCATGCATGAACATCACCTTGCTCAAAGAACAAAACCAACAAAGTGCATGAACTCACAACAAATTACGGTATTACTTTATTCTGGCCTTCGTGGCAGAGGCTTCTCTGAACACCTGAGACCGACTCATCGAACCCCTAGGGTTCGATAGAACCCAGGTTAAGAACCACTGGGATAAAGCATCATTCTGGAATGCTGAGGTCACTGATTTGAAACCCTGGGCTTGCCTGGTCAAGGCACATACAAGAAGCAACTACTACAAGTTGATGCTTCCTGTTTGTCCCTCCACCACTCCCCATTCTCTCTCTCTCTCTCTCTCTCTCTCTCTCACACACACATCAATAAATAAAATTAAAAAAAGAAAAAGGATTTTGACAGCCCTTGTGTTCTAACTTAAATACTTGATTTTAAAATGTGTGTAAGACATTCTTTTTTTCTTTCCTTTTCTTTTAACCTAAGCATGAAAACAAATAAAGCATACAATGATATAAAAAGCACTGATAGTAGTTATTTCTAAGAACGTAGCATCAGCCTCTGGTCTGTTGGTTCAGTGTTTAGAGCATTGGCCTAGCATATGGACATCCTGGGTTTGATTCCCAGTCAGGGCACACAAGGGAATAAACCATCTACCGTATTTTATTAAATATTTTAACACACCATTTGGTTCAGAAATTTTTTATTTTATTTTCCTCCTTAAAACCCTAGGTGTGCCTTATGGTCAGTTGCATCTTTTTTTTTTTTTAATTTTTTTTTATTTCTTTTTATTTATTTATTTTAGAGAGGAGACACACAGAGAGAGAGAGAGAGAGAGAGAGAGAGAGAGGGAGAAAGGGGGGAGGAGCTAGAAGCATCAACTCCCATATGTGCCTTGACCAGACCAGTGCAGGGTTTTGTACTGGCGACCTCAGTGTTCCCAGGTCGACACTTTATCCACTGCGCCACCACAGGTCAGGCCGGTCAGGTGCATCTTATGGAGCGAAAAATACAGTACTTCTCTCTCCCTTCCTCTATCCCTTCTCTCCTACTTTCTCTTCCCCAGCCAGTGGCTTGATTGGTTTGAGCGTTGGCCCTGGGTGCTGAGGATAGCTTGGTTGGTCCATGCGTCTAGCCTCAGGCGTTAAAAATAGCTTGTTTGATTTGAGCATCATCCCCAGACGGGTTGCTGGGTGGATCTTGGTTGGGGTACATGTGGGAGTCTTTCACTATTTCCCTTCCTCTCCCTTATAAAAAGAAAAGTAAGATCAATATTGAAAACAATTTATTCCTATTGACTCTTTCTTACATTTAAGTATTTTTATTTTAAAAACTCTCAAAGGGCAGTATATAAATAACTCTTTATATGTAACATGGATGTATCATGTCAAATAATGCCCAAGTTAGCTTTCATTGACTACCCTTTTAATATATCTATAAACTGTCTTAATAAAAGGACATTCTACAAAATCATGGCCTACTCTGCGGATAGAGTTTAAGGATGGGAAGATCACCTCATTGTATAAATTTATAGTGAATAAAACTGAGACTCAGATAATTGATGAATTGAAGATAGCAGAGAATAATTGAAGAGACAATTAGAGCTCAAGCCTCCTAATGTGAAGTCCAGAGTGGTTATTTTGTATGCTTGTTTTATTTTTAACTAATACTTCATATATGCATCCCCTTAAAGTATAACAGCTATTTGTTAATTTGTATACATGAAATAAGCATTTGGCATCTAGACCAAAAACTTTAGTTAGTTTTATCCCTTTTAGCTACATATTAGTTGCATTTCATTATACTTGTCAATCCATATATTAAAATACTAAAACATTACTTGCTTATTTTTATATTTGTATCTCAATATATATTGCCAGTGTCATAGCAGGCCAGTCCAGAATTATTTAACTTCATTTTCAATTTTTGTATTTATACTACTAAGTGAAGGGTTATGGAGGGGCAGGGGTGCATGCATCTGTATTTAAGAATTAAAAAGCGCCTGACCAGGCAGTGGCGCAGTGGGTAGACCATCGGCCTGGGGACACAGAGGACTCAGGTTCGAAACCCCGAGGTTTCAAGCTTGAGTGTGGGAATATAGATATGACCCCGTGGTCACTGGCTTGAAGCCCAAGGTCGCTGGCTTGAGCAAGGTGTCATTTGCTCTGCTGTAGCCGCTAGTCAAGGCACATATGAGAAAGTAATCATTAAACAACTAAGGTGCCACAACGAAGAATTGATGCTTCTCATCTCTCTCCCTTCTTGTCTGTCAGTCTGTTTCTACTTTTTCCTTTCTGTTGCTCTCTCTGACTAAAAAAAAAGAAAAGAAAAAAATGCATTTTATCCTATTCTTACATTTTACAAATGAGGAAACAGAGGCCCTTATGAGTTAAGCTACCACAGTCACTGTACCAACTGGTGATAGAGCTTGGGTACATTTCTTAATAACAAACAGGTCCTGTGCCATACATGTAAATATCAAAATATACAACTTATTAGACCTACTGTGATCCCTAGGATAGTTTTCTGGATAACATTTTCTTAAATACGCATTTGTGAAGCATGTCCTAGGGAATGCTTTAACAGTGGTATCTATAGCCACTGTTGTTCTTAAAAGGGTTCAGGAATGCTCAAGTGATTGGCTTCTCTGTTCGGGTGGATTTCTTGTCTTCTCTTGATCCCACCAGGTAGCCCTGAGCATTCTGATCCATCATTGGTGTGTGTCTGCTTTTGGTACACTGTAACTCCTGCTAACTTACACTCTTCTACAAAGGATTTCTTGCTCCTGAGGCTCAATGTTGCTATCTGTTCCACTGAGTGTAGCCAGAGTCATGTGATCCTGACTTATTATTCCATTTATCCTCTCCCTACCAGCAGTAACAAGCCTTGTTTTTCTCCCCAAAATTTTATAGTGTCCTTCAGGTGAAGAGGGGTGATTCTGAGACTCCTCAATAGTAACTCTCCTGGTAAGACTTCCAACCTTTCAGTTACAGCACTCCCTTGTTTAATGTTCCTTCTCATTGTTGCTGAAATCAAGCCAAACTCCTCACCAAGTGCCATAAGGCCCTCACATGCAGACCTCTCTACATCTCTTCAACCCCATATCCTAATGCTTCTCTGCTTATTTGGCACATTGATTTGTGCCCGTTTCCCTCCGTCTTATTCCTCTTAGTCCGTTTCTATTTTCTATTCCATAGGCTTGGAACACTCATCAATGAGATAGTCACTTAACTGAGCTATATAATAAATCTTCGGGTTTTTAGCTTTTCATCTTCTCAGAGATTATTTCTCTAATTACATTTACTAAGTCCTCTCCTCTTCCCATGGCATTCTGTCTGCAGGTAGTTTGAATCCTGGCTTTACCACTTAACTTTCTTTATAAGCCTGGACAAGTAACTTGCTCCATCTATATCTTTTACTTATTTATATAATGGGGATGAATGAAGATGGTCTCTAATACCTTTTTGTGAGGAGTAAATGAGTTAATGTATTCAAAGCACTTAGAACAGGGCCTGCTACATGTTAAGTGCTTAAGAAATTTTAGCTGTAATTATCAGATGCTAGCAAATTGCTCTGAAAGAAACTGATTCTTGCTTCTCTAGTCTTGTGGGTAAGATATAATTTCATAAGAAATAGCATAAAACAATGAATATTGAGATAGGGAAATACATGGAAGTGTGGAGTTGCTTTCACCTGTTATAATTAATTAGAAAATTATTTTATATTCTTTGCTGAAAATTTTGCATTAGCTAAACTGCTCCCTGACATCTATAGAATGGTTTTTCCTTTAGTTCATGTTATAAAGGGGTTGAGAGTGATTGAGATGGGAGTGGTACTATTTCAGACAAGAGAAGGTAGAAGAGATATTTCCAATATGACATTTGATCAGAGGCTCAAAGGATGTTAAGGTATATACGTATATGTGTGTGGTAGAATAATCCAGTCAGAAAAAACAGCGAGTACAAAGTCCTTAAAATGGAGGTGCGCTTAATGTGTTCAGATATCAGAGATAAGGCTATGTTATTGGAATGTGAAAAGTAGGGAAGCTGTAAATAGGAGGCTCAGAAAAGCAGTTAGGAGCCTGATGATGTAAAGCCTTTGTAATCTTTACAGTAAAGATTATAGATGGGAAACCATTGGAAGATTTTGGGAAGGGGGTACCTTTATGGTTTAACAGAATCACTGTTCTTGCTGTATTAAGAATAAGCTGTAGGCATACATGAGGGCTATTTTCATAGTCCATATGAGAGACAGTGAAGACCCAGATAAAGATGTGGGCACTGGGGCCTGACCTGTGGTGGCGCAGTGGATAAAGCATCGACCTGGGAACACTGAGGTTACCGGTTCAAAACCCTGCACTGGGAGTTGATGCTTCCAGCTCCTACCCCCTTTCTTTCTCTCTCTCTCTCTCTCTCTCTCTCTCTCTCTCTCTCTCTCTCTGTGTCTCCTCTCTAAAATGACTAAAATAAAAATAAGTTAAAAAAAATAAAGACTGGAGGATGTTTATTTAAAAAAAAAAAGATGTGGGCACTGGAAGTGAGAATTATGAATGTTTTTGGAGGGATTTGCTGATGGGTTAAGTAAAGTTGAGTTATGAAGAGAAAGAAAATAATCAAGAATGTCTTCCAGAATTTGGCTGTGAGCTTCTGGTGAAATAGGGCTGTCTTATATTAAAATTACTAAAGACTAAAGGGAAAAAAGATTTGGGGCAGAGGTGGGAGGTAGGGCAGGATTCAAAAGTTTGGTCATGTTAAGTTTGATGTACCTATTAGGCATCCAAGTACGAGCTGTTGAAAAGGAAATTGGGAAATAAATCTAGATTGGGCATAAGAATTCTAGGCTGGAGATTTGGTAAAAATCAACATATGGGTGGTAATTTAAAGCCATTGGATTATATGGCATCAACTAAAGAATATTTGTAGATAAGAAGGTATTCATTGATCATTATATAAACTCAACCCTGCATACTAAAAAGTTTCTGTGTATAGGAGTAGTTTAAAACGGTATTCTCATGTAATCCATTACTTCCCAATCCAAATACTGTTATATACGGGGGTATTTTATGAATGTCCAAGAGACAAATCTCTTCAGGACAAAGGAATGATCTTTTTGAATTACAAAATAAAGGTAACTTGCAAAAATCAGTTATTATGGTATTAAATAAAAGAATCAATACTAGTCATATAAAATTCTCGTTCTTTGTCTTACTGTTTTAGTTAGCTATAGAAAGTATCATAACAAGTTGTGGCCAGTGTGCTTGATGTTTTAAAAATATCGACGGCAGCACCCCCATCCACTGTGCCACCAGCCAGGACAATCTTTAGTATTTTCTTAGTCCCATTTTAAAGTCTAAAAGATTATAATGTACAGGACACATCATGAGTTGATTCTATATGTTTATGTTTATGACATCAAAATAAATAGTAGAGAAATAGAGTCAAAGACCTTATAATCAATAAAAAATAAATCTGAGTATTTTAAACTTTCTTGAATGTTAATCTTGAGACCAAATCTGTGTAATATTTAATATTTTGATCCCTGGCTAGGTAGTTCAGTTGGTTAGAGTATCATCCTGACACTGGGTGGATTCCAGTCAGGGCACATGCAGGAGTTTGTATCTCTGCCTCCCCTCCTCTCACTAAAATTTAAAAAAAAAGAAAAATCACACTTTTAGGCATTTTTAGATTCCTAGATGTTGGTGCTCATTTACTTTATTCAAGAGTATCAGATTGATTTTCATAATACAATCCAAGGGGCTCTAGCTAGCTATCCATGGTTAGCCAGTTAAATCGATGTATATTCTTTTAGCACTTTCAGGTAAAAATCACACAGCTAAACACAGCTGTCAGTGAGGATGTCCATCAGGTTGTTTTTCTAGTTAAATGAGAGAGAGACTCAAAATAATAATCTGCAGACTAAGTAGAAATTAACTAGATTTTATAGCACAGTTTGGTATAAAATTATCTTAATTTTCTTTTTTTAAGTGAGAGGAGTGGAGATAGTGAGGTTGACTCCCACATGCTCCCCAACGGGATCCAGTTGTCAGTGCTCGAAATCAACTGAGCTATTTTTATTGCCTGAGGCTGACATACTCCGGCCAACCGAACTAATCTCAGTGCCAGGGGCCTACGCTCCAAGCAATTGAGCCACTGGCTGAGGGAGGGGAAGAGGGAGAAAAAGGGGAGGAAGAGAGGTGAGGACAGATGGTCACTTCTCTTGTGTGCCCTGACCAGGAGTCAAACTCACAATGTCCATTTGCTAGTTCAGTGCTCTGTCTACTGAGCAAACTGGCCAGGTCCAAAATTATCCTAAATTTTAGAGCAAATTATTCCTCATTACTTCATTAGTGAGTTCTTTTATATCCTAAATGTTCATCATTTTATTAAAACAGCATATTACCATAATTTTTCAATTAGACCTCAGAGTATAATTCTTTATTAAAAACATTTTCCTGTCTGAACTGTGGTGGCGCAGTGGATAAAGTGTCAGCCTGGAATGCTGAGGTCACTGGTTCAAGAACCTGGGCTTGCCTGGTCAAGGCACATATGGGAGTTGATGCTTCCTACTTCTCCCCTTTTCTCTTTCTTTCTCTAAAATGAATAAATAAAATCTAAAAAGAAAAATTATCCTATACCTCTTATATGCCAGGAATTGTACTAAAAAAATAGAAATGATTAAGACAAGGCATTTTAATTAAAGGAGACACATATAATCAAATGTATAGTACATTGTAAGTAAAACAACAAGGGGAATATTTATATGAGGCTAAGAAGGGGATTATATTTGGGAAAGAGAACTTTTGAGAGTTAGGGGAGGCTGAGAATTCTCTTGTGTCATTAACTCCCTTCCCTAAACTAAGTTTTAGAAAAAGATGAATGAAAATTTACTAGGTGTTAGGCACAAGAGTTCAGATATAAGCAATAGCTACATGTATAGGTATAGAAGTCTGAAACAACTTGGTGTATTTAGAGAACTATAGACAACTACATATTATTGATGTAAATAATGTGATATGAAAAGTGTCAGGAGATGAGGCTGGACAGGTACACCAGGACGAGATTGCATTATACCAAAGAGCTTGGATTTTACCAAGTAAATAATGGGGAGGTAGTGAGGAATTTTAAACAGGGAGAAATATGTATAATCTGACTTGTACTTGAGGACACTACCTGTAGCTGCAAAAGAATGAAGGAGGGAAGTTAGGCAGTATGACCATATATATATTTTAAAAGTTTGTCGCTACTTTATTGGGTGAAAAAAAAAACACCACTCAGTTGATGCACTTTTATAGTTTGGTGTGTGTGCGCGCACACGCACACGCCCACTTAGTACCAGTATCAGCAAGGGTGAAAATTAAGATAATAAGACCTTTCCCCAAGAAGCTTATACATATATCTCAAAAAAAGCTACAAAATAAAATTTAAGTTCTTTGACAGTCAACAGAGAAGAAAGTAAATTTGGTATTTTGTGATTTTTAAGAATATTATCTAGGGCACAAAAGGTGTACTGAGAAGATACCTGTGACAGGACCAAAATTTTTATTAAAAGAACACAACTTTTCCTAGTGTTTTACAAAACACAGTCAAATTAGAAGTTAAGGTACCAATGTTCTAAAGTTTTTGAAAGTTTAAAATATCAATAAAGACTCTCATACTATCTGATTTTAAGGAATGGCATTTTCTAGTGAGACTCCTTCCAAGACTTTAGTTCCACAAATCCTGAATGATGTTATTTCCTGTAAGAAATGTTTGACTCTAAGCTAGTTACACGTTTAAAGAATATCATTTCAAAATGAGTATTTGGACATTAGTATACTTTATCTTATTTGGGGTATGGTAAAATATACATAAATAAATTTTACCATTATAAGTGTTTCTAATGTATAATTCAATGGCATTAAATACCAAACCATATATATGTCCAGACATTTTTCATCTTCCCATATTGTAACTCCTGTACTCGTTAAACAGTAATTCCTTTTTCCCCTTTTTTCTCTGCCCTTAGCAACCACCATTCTACTTTCTTTTGTGTGTTTGTGTGTGTGTGTGTGTGTGACAGAGACAGAGACAGAGAAAGGGACACATAGGGACAGAGACAGGAAGGGAGAGAGATGAGAAGCATCAATTCTTCATTGTGGCACCTTAGTTGTTCATTAATTGCTTATGAGTAATATGTGCCTTGACCAGGGGGCTACAGCAGACCAAGTGACCCCTTGCTAATGCCAGTGACCTTGGGCTGAAGCTGGCGAGCTTTTGCTCAAACCAGATGAGCCCACGCTCAACATGGCAACCTCGGGGTTTTGAGCCTGGGTCCTCTGCATTCCAGTCTGGCGCTATACCCACTGCGCCACCACTTGGTCAGGTCCACCATTCTACTTTCTATTTCTGTGAATTTGACTACCATTATCAGTTACTCGTACAAGTGCAATCATGCATCATTTGTCCTTTTATGACTGGCTTATTTCAGTAACATAATTTTAAGTTACATCCGTGTTGTTATAATGTGTCAGAAGTTTGTTTATTTTTAAAGCTGCATAATATTCTGTTGTGTGTATGTATATGTGTGTGTATATATACACACACACACACCACATTTTGTTTATCTGTATATTTGTGGATAGACACTGGGTTGCTATGAACCTGGAGCACAAATACCTATTTGAATTCCTGCTTTCATTCCTTTGGTGTATATTCCCAGAAGTGGAATTGTTAGATTATATGTTAATTCTATTTTTATTTATTTATTTATTTATTTTTTGTACAGGGACAGAGAGCTAGTCAGAGAGAGGGATAGATAGGGACAGACAGACAGGAACAGAGAGAGATGAGAAGCATCAATCATCAGTTTTTCGTTGTGTCACCTTAGTTGTTCATTGACTGCTCTCTCATATGTGCCTTGACCGCGGGCCTTCAGTAGACTGAGTAACCCCTTGCTGGAGCCAGCGACCTTGGGTCTAAGCTGACGAGCTTTTGCTCAAGCCAGATGGGCCTACGCTCAAGCTGGCGACCTCAGGGTCTTGAATCTGGGTACTCCGTATCCCAGTCCGACACTCTATCTACTGCGCCACCGCCTGGTCAGGCTATTTTTAAATATTTTTGAAGAACCACCATAATATTTTTTATTTTCTCTACATCATTTTTAATACTTGATATTTTCTTTTGTTTTTTTGTTTGTTTTGGTAATAGCTATCTTATTGGGTTTGAAGGGTATCTCATAGTTTTTATTTGTATTTCTTTAGTGATTAGTAGTGTCGACAACTTTTTCATGGCCTTTTTCTTTTAATTGATGGATTTTGGAGAGACAGAAAGATGAAGGCAGGGAGAGATGGGGGGCATTTATTTGTTGCTCCATTTAGTTGGGCATTCATTCGTTGCTTCCTATAAGTGCCCTGACAGGATCAGACCTGCAGCCTTGGTGTTTGGGGATGATGTTAACTGGCTGAGCTAACTGGCCATGGCCTTAATTTTTCATGTTTTTGTTAGCTGTTCAGTTACCTTTTTCATAGAAATGTTCATTTGTTTTTTGAGAGAGATTAAAACAGACAAGAAAGGAAAGAGATGAGAAACATCAAAATTGTAGTTGTATCACTTTAGTTGTTTAATTGTTTCTCATAGGTGCCTTGACCAAGTTGGCAGTGGTGAAGGGGGGGTGCTCCAACTGAGCCAGTGACTCCTTGCTCAAGCCAGCAACCTTGGGCTACAAGCTGGTAACCCTACCTACACTCAAGCCGGTAACACCAAGCTCAAGCTGGTTAGCTTGCTCTCGAGCCAGATGAGCCTGTGCTCGAGCAAGCAACCTTAGAGTTTCGAACCTGGGACCTCAATGTCCCAAGTCGATGTTCTATCCACTGTACCACCACTGTCAGGCCATGTGGGGCTTTTTGTGCATTTTTAAATTGGATTTTTGTTTTTGAGTTGCAGTTCTTTATTCTGGATATTAACCCTTTGTCAGATATATGATTTGCAAATACTGTCTTATTACGTGGGTTGTGTTTTTACTTTACTCTGTTAATAAGTTTTTTTAAATGAACAAAGGGTTTTAATTTTTATATAGCCAAATTTATCTAATTTTTCTTTTGTTGCCTTTACTTTAGGATATTTCCCATTCTTTCTCATAATTAAAAAGCAGGGCAATTTGCCCTATTAAAGATACTCAGACATAATATTTGATAATAGCATATTCTCACTAGTATAGGGGAATACTTATCTTTTTATTCTTAAAAGCAGGACAAGTTTCTGGCTCATTAAGATTAAATTTTAAGTGGATTGTCAGAGGAAAACAAAATGCATTGTACTAACCCTGGCCACGAACCTTTGTATTGGTGAAGTAGAACAGTATTGTGAGAGTATTGGTAACCAGAGATCTGTCAGGAAACCTTCCCCACACTGTTTATGCCTCTACTGCAATGACACTTCAGAGAAGCATTCCTTGACCATTCTTGCACCTTTCCAACTTGCATTTCGATTTTCTCTTGTCCCTTTTCCTTTTTTATTTTTTTGTTCTTCTTTTTCAAGTGAGAGAAGGGGAGATAAAGAGACAGACTCCCCCATGTACCCCAACCGGGATCCACCCGTCAACCCCTGTGTGGGGCCAATGCTCTACCCATCTGGAGCCATTGCTACAACCAAGCTACTTTTAATACCTTAAGCAGAGGTTCCACTGAGCCATCCTCAGTACCCAGGGCCAGCGTGCTCGAACCAACGGAGCCATGGATGTGGGAGGAGAAGAAGGAGAGAGAGAGATGAGGGAGAGGGGTGAAGAAGCAAATGGTCGCTTCTCCTATGTGCTCAGAAATCGAACCCAGGATGTCCACACACTGGGACAATGCTCTACTACTGAGGCAACCAGACAGGGCCAGTTTTCCTTTTTTAAATTCATAACCTTTTTTTACAACTAGACCTTGTTATTTATTTGCTTATTTATCATGGTCTTTTCTCACAGGGACTGAGACTCTTGTCTTAGTTCTGTTCGCTGATTTGCATTACTTAGAACAGTGCTCTGAATATTTGATGAGTTAATAGAGCAGTCTTTATTGAACATGTTTTAGTTTTTTTGTCTAAAAGATCTCAAGAGGTAGATGCTGATTCTCAGTGAAATAGTTGATCCATATGACTCATTGATCCATATGACTCATTGATCCATATGACTCACTTCCATTCATATATGTTTAACACCATTATCTTATAACAATTCATTTCTGTTGTAGCCTCCTGTTTTAGTATTTTGTCATTTATGACATACAGTAAAATAGGTTAAATATTTGAGTGCCTTTTGGGTTAGGCAATGTTTTAAGCTATGTTCAGGTGTTGAAACTTGAACATCTTAGGCTTGATTTAAGTTATTTTGGTACCAACAGTTTTAATAGGGGAAATTATTTTCATTTTAAAATGGGATTCATGAATCAAGTTGTATTTATAAAGATGTTAGTTTAATATTTTCCTTAAATTTAACATAATGTGAACTTTTTTTCCAGATATTTTCTAAATTTGGCACAGTCTTGAAAATTATCACCTTTACAAAGAATAATCAGTTTCAAGCCTTGCTTCAGTATGCTGACCCTTTGAATGCACAATATGCCAAAATGGTAATTATTATCTTTTCTTATTTTTCAATTGTTCATCAGTCACTTCAGTGATACGGAAGGAAGCCATCGTTTCTTCTCCTTTGCTCCAGTTTACCATGTGTTTTCTTCATTGAAGTAAAATATATTGTTTCATATGCTCTTTTTTAGAATGAGCTAAACATTACTTCTTTGTTCATATGAAATTGTTTCAAGTCACCTATTATTTCTCAGCTCTCAGACTCATTTCTGTTTGTCATATTTAAAGTCTAGACTTGAGTACAGTACTTCCGATATAATCTAACTAATAAAGTAGAATTATCTTTGCCCTTGTGCCTTCATTTACTTCTATTAAATTAGCCAAAGATTGATTTCACTAGTTTTGCAACCATACTCACTGTTGAATCTTGTTGAGCTCTGAATGAGTGAAGACATTAAATCTTAGGAAATATGCTGCTATCAGTTTATATCCTTTTTTTTATTTTTTAGTACATGAGTGCTTGACTTTTGACAAAATATTAAATTTCACATTCATTTTGGATATATCTGACCCATGTCCTATTGAGATCTACCAGAATTTTGTCTTATTTCAGTATCTGAATTATTTCTAAGTCCTTTTCAAAGATAGGGACAGGTTTGCTGTAACAGTGTCTAGCTCATGATTAGGAATATAGCCTTTATATTTTCTGTACCCTCTACCATCATATGTGTATATGTATTTTGTACCTTTATGATGGTACACTCATCAATAAATTACAAGTTGGGGGGGTTCTGTATATTTGCGTATTTTTTATTTTATGTGTTGATTTCTGATATCTATTTTTATAAATTTAGGCATTTTTTGAAGTCTTAAGTGACTACAGATATTCTTTTAGTAAATTTTTTTTATTGTGAAAGGGAAGGGATTATTGATTCTTTGGTCTTATATTAGAACTGACTTCAAATTTCGCTCAGCCTGTTATTGAAAGCATTAAAAAGTAAATTTACAAGAGAAGAAAAATGGTAGATAATATTTCATATATCATTCTGATAAATACCATTTTGAATGGCTTTATTTCATCCTAACCAATGCAAATTATACTAAAAAGAATTAAGATGAAATGTAAAATTAAAGTATCTTTAAACATATTTGTAGATTCGAAATAATCATAATAATTAATAACTAATACAATGTACAGTAATGCATAATAGTTTTCCAAGCCTTTACATTTCTCATCTTTCATTTTATCTTATCAGAGACAAGATAGGGATTATTATCTCTATTTTACAGATGAAAAAACTGAGGGTTAGACATTTTTCTCTCTTAGGTGTACAAGTGACAGAGGTGAAAGTAAATAAAGGTCTTTGGCTTTTACTCCAGTGCTTTCTGCTTTGTACCTGATAGCCATTCTGTGTCAAAGTAGAGGCGACTTGATTTATCAGTGTTGTTGTCTTGCAAAACATCAGTCCCTTTCTTACATGCTTTAGGCTTTGGATGGCCAGAATATCTATAATGCATGCTGCACTCTGCGTATTGACTTCTCCAAGCTCACCAGCCTTAATGTGAAATATAATAATGACAAAAGCAGAGACTTCACTCGCTTAGACCTTCCTACTGGTGATGGCCATCCATCCCTTGAACCCCCTATGGCTGCTGCTTTTGGTGAGTAGTTCTGTTTTGGGTGACAAAGCAAGTATTCCGAAGTTATACATTTCATTTATTAATCCATGTTATGTCGGCCTTTTTCTTCTTGGAGTCTCTCAAAATTTCTAAAGAGTAGCAAGGATCATAGAACAAAATGTGTCCATTAATTAGATTTTAATATTTGTAGATTCTGTTAGGTGGTAAAACAAATGAATATCTAAAATTTAAAATTACAGATTTATTTTCTAACATTACTATTACTCATTCTTTATCAGCCATACAGCCATTTGTTTCAAATCAACAGTCTTTTATATATTAACATTGGTTTAAATGTGTTGGTTTATAGACAACAGAATGTTGGCTTAAGTTCTCTTGCGATAAATACTTTTCCCTTTTTTAAGTAGTGGTATTTTAAAACAAGGACCTGAATTAGGGGTATGTTCTTTATTTATTCAAAGAAGATTTCTTTGTTATGTTCTTTGTTTCTTTGTTTCATTTTTTAAACATCAGAACTTTCATCTTTACCTTAAGTTTGTGGGAAGTTGCATTTTTACATTAATAAAAATGCAGTCTTCTGAATTGTCTCTGCAAATGTTGCATTGAAGAACTTCCTTGTATTTAAAACTAGCCCTCAATATATTTATACTTATAAAATAAACCTTTATGTTAGGGGAAAAGCAGTGGATGGCCCAGTTGGATATATTGTTAGGCTAATGTATGCTATTTTTTGGTTTTCCAGCTCTCAAAGATTTGGTTTATATTTAGATCAAGTATTACTTTTTGTTTTTTATAACTGGAAAAGTCAAGTGAACTGTTCAGTTCACATTCCTAAAATTTTTCAAGGTTCTGGGGTTTTCACGTGTGTTTTATATTTTATTTGTTACCAGCCCCTACATACATGTCTGATTTTGCAGAGCCAAGGGTTTTCGTAATTGCCATTTCAATAACACATGCTAGAAATTGAGGCTGTCATTCAAGTTTGCCAAAAATGACAGACCTACACTTACTCCAATAATTGAATATATTGGTGTAATTAATTTCTGCATTGTGGAAGGAGGACATTTAAAAAGTACAATTAAGAATTTTTGGGTTTTGAATATAAAATATCAGAATGTTGACATCCTTTTCCATTGTGTTAATAAATTCTTAGTCACTGCAAAGGAAAGCCTACATAAAATAAGTGATTCATCATAGAACAATACTGTTTTATGTATTGTGGGAAAGTTTACTATTTCCTTTTCTCTTGTCTTCTGAAATACTACCCTCTCCTCATTTTTTTCCTATCTCACTGTCTGTTCCTTCTCTTTTGTAAAGGTAGATATTTAAAGTTCTGGTGGTCAAATAGCAATCACTCTGTCCCTGTGTTTAGTGATCCATATTAATACAGTTTTAATACCCATGACATTTTCACCTACTTTAAGAAATCAAATATATTTATACATCCTGAATGAAGTACTCTTTTTACCCTTTTCACTGATTGTGCTCCCTCTCTCCCAAAGAGAACCAGTCTCAAATTTGATAACCATTCTTCTGCTTTTAACTTTGTTTCTTTAGCCACTTATTATGCAGCCCTAAGTGCTAATTTAAAAAATGTTTTCTCCTATGTTTAGAACCTTATATAAATGGAATCGTGCTGTTTATTTTCTTTTATGATTTGTGATTTATTCATATTCATATATGTGACTTACGTATATGAATAAGCAGTCATGTGGTTGCTTATTCATTCTTAATACTGTCAAATGTATAAATTCCCATGTGTGACTATACCACTCACACAGTTTGTTTAGCCATTCTGTTGATTGACATTTGGGTTATTTTAGTTTGAGGCTATTAGGAACAACGCTGCTGTGAAATTTTCCTGATTACCAATGAGGTTGAACATATTTTTGTTTATTGGCCATTTTCCCTTACGAATATTTCTCTTCTTTTCAATTCTTTTGCCTATTTTTGTGTTTTGTTTCTTGCTTGTTCTGTTGATTTGTATGACTTTTTTCATATATCCCAGACTCTAGTCTTTTTTTTTTTTAATTTATTGTGTTTACATAGATTTAAGTGTACCACTGAATACATCCATCCCCCAGTCATTTTTTTTCTTTTGGTTGTAGGTGTTGGTTATGTGTTTCTCCCATTGTTAGCTTTATGGTACTTTTATATAGTCAGACTTTATTTGCCATTTCCTTTATATTTGTGCTTTCTTTGTCTTAAATCTTTTGTTGCCCTGGCATCATAAAGCTATATTCTTCTAAAGTTTATACTATTTTAGTAACTTGCTTTAAAATAATTTAGGTTGTAATAAATAGTACAAAGAATATCTTTACATCCTTCATTTTTATTCCTCAATTATTAACATCATACCACCTGTACTTTATCATCTGAGAGAAGAGAGAAAGAGAGAGTGCACGCACGTGCGCACACAGGCAGGTAGGCTTTTCTTCCCCTGAATCACTGGAGAGTAAGTTGCAGGCATGATGCCCCTTTACTTCTAAATACTCATTCTGTTTTTTCTAAGAACAAGGTCATTCTTACTTCAGTATGGTTCAGTTATCAAAGTCAGGAAATTAGCATTTATATACTACTATTATCTAATCCATAGACCTTCTTAAATTTTGCCAGTTGTGAAAATACTGTTCTTTATAAGAGAATTTTTTTCTGGTAAAGATCCAAACCAGTATCAGGATAATTTATTTGTCATGTCTGTTTAGAGTTCCTTCATTTGGAACATTTCTTCATTCTTTGTCTTTTATGGCCTTTGCATTTATTTAACAGTTCAGTTTGGGTATTGTATAGAATGTATGTCAAATATGAGTATGTATTTTTTAGCTGATATAATTTGTTTTTCTCAGTTTATTACATCAGGAGACACATGGTGCAAGCTTATTATATTCCTGGTGGTACTAACTTTAACTTTGATCGTGTGGGGGAGGAAATACCCTCAAGGCTCTTTCATCTGGTCTAATAATTAAATCTACATGAAACAGATAACAAGAGAAAAATAACCTAATTTAATTACATACGTGTACATGGGAATCCCACATACACTACAGAAAGAGAAAATGAGGTGTATATATAACACTCTGAGCTAAGCATGAGGTGAGGTGAGGA
Source organism: Rhynchonycteris naso (assembly GCA_037038555.1). Lineage (NCBI taxonomy): Eukaryota > Metazoa > Chordata > Mammalia > Chiroptera > Emballonuridae > Rhynchonycteris > Rhynchonycteris naso. Next base: position 21,263,172 of record CM072996.1, read on the forward strand.
AAGATGCATTGGGGCTTCAGAGGGGGGAAGGTTATTGCAGGATGATAAGAAGGGCAGGTGTTCATTCAGTTACTAGTAGTTTGCCCTGCCATATAGGTAGGGCATAAAAAGTTACTTCTGGTGATAACTCATGTGCAAGGCCTCAAATTTAAATCCATCTTGGGAATTTAATGGAGGTAGAAATTTCTCTAGAGCCCACAGGGTCTCAGTTGCCTTTAGTTCAAAATAATCTTCATACCACAGAGGCTCATCTTGGGGTGACTCATTCTGAACCCTTACAATCACTTACTAAGGTGGTTTCTTCCAGTCAAGTTACTGTTCTTTTCTTTGTGTTTAATTTGTTGGGAAATGCTTTGAAATTATATAAATACTTTTTTATTTCTTTACACCCTTTATTTTGGCATCCATTGACAAAATACATCTTTTACAATAATCTTCTGGTCTGTGAACACTGCACATCTCTCCATTCATTTGGATGTTCCTTAGTATCTTTCAGTAAATGTGTTAACTTTTCTCCATAAAGGTTTGGATCGTTTGTGGGATTTATTTGTAGAAACCATACATTTTAGATTCTAATTCTAGAACTGTTACGTATTATCTGTATAACCTTGGGCAAATTGCTTAACTGCTCTACAGTTTTGTTTCCTTGTGTATGGAATGAACGTAATAATAGTACTTAACTGATAGGGTTGTGATGAACATTAAATGTACTAATGTACATAAAGAATTTAGAATGGTGGTGCCTTAAGTCCAATGTAAGTTTTAGCTGTTGTCCTTATTTTGTCTTCTGCCTATTGCTAATATAGAAATGCAGAATTGTTTCTTGATTTCATATTCAGCAACCTTTTATTAATATATTTCTTACTTGAGTAAGATGCACTGAACTTCTAAAATTTATATAGAAATGAAAAAAGGAAAAGACAGTATCTGGGATATTCAAAAGACTTAAAACTTTTTTTAAATTTAATTTTATTTTTTATTTATTTTACAGGGACAGAGAGAGAGTCAGAGAGAGGGATAGATAGGGACAGACAGACAGGAACTGAGAGAGGTGAGAAGCATCAATCATTAGTTTTTCATTGCTATTGCACACCATAGTTGTTCATTGATTGCTTTCTCACATGTGCCTTGACCACGGGCCTTCAGCAGACTGAGCCACCACTTGCTGGAGCCAGCGACCTTGGGTCCAAGCTGGCGAGCTTTTGCTCAAGCAAGATGGGCCCACGCTCAAGCTGGTGAGCTCAGGGTCTCGAACCTGGATCTTCCGCATCCCAGTCCGATGCTCTATCCACTGCGCCACCGCCTGGTCAGGCTTAAAACTTTTTTTTAATTGGAAGACTTAATATAAAGCTGCAGTAATCAAGCCAGCTTGGTAGTGTTGGAAATATAGATATATAAATTAATGGAGCAGTAGAGGACGTCTAAAAACAGACCAACCCATGTAGTCAGTTGATTTTCAACAAAACTGGCATTGTAGAATTCAATAAGAAAAGGAAAATCTTTCAAGTAGGTTTTGGACAGGTGGATATCCATAATGGAAAAAATAAACATTGTTCTGTAACTCACACTGTACTGACAACTTGACTTGAAATGGATCTTAGACCTCTGTGTAAAACTTAAACCTGTAAAACTTCTAGAAAAGCAAGAAAATCTTTGAAACCTGAGGATATGCACAGGTTTTCTTTCTTTCTTTTCTTTTCTTTTTTTTTTACCGAGTCAGAGAGAGGGATAGACTGGGACAGACAGGAACGGAGTGAGATGAGAAGTATCAATCATCAATTTTTCGTTGCGACACCTTAGTTGTTCATTGATTGCTTTCTCATATGTGCCTTAACTGTGGGCCTTCAGCAGACCAAGCAACCCTTTGCTGGAGCCAGCGACCTTGGGTCCAAGCTGGCAAGCTTTTGCTCGAGCCAGATGAGCCCGCACTTAAGCTGGCAACCTTGGGGTCTCGAACCTGGGTCCTCCGCATCCCAGTTCCACGCTCTACCCACTACACCACCCCCTGGTCAGGCTGCACAGGTTTCTTAGAACACTAAAAGCACAACCATAAATGGATAAATTTATATATTGTATGTTAAAATTTTAAAGTTTTACTGCTTGAAAGATAGCATCAAGAAAACTGAAAAGCATACTACAAACATGAAGAGAAACTTTCGCAACACACTTATCAAACTAATTCATTATATCAGGTTATGTAAAGAACTTCAATAGTAAGAAGACAAAGAAACCAATAAAAATAGGCAAAGGATTTGTCAAGTTATTTTACACAGGATGGGGTATGCATGGCAGTAAGCACATGAAAGGAGGCTCAACGTCTCTAGTCATCAGGGAAGTGGAGATTAAAATTTCTGTGTTACTGCGTGACCATTAGAATGGCCACAATTAAAAAGGCTCATTGTTCCAAGGATATGGAACATCTTTTTCTGGCATACTGTTTTTCTGTTAACACAAATACAGTACTTGTACACAAATGTTCATAATAATTTTATTTGTATGACCAGAATCTAGAAATACTGTTACAGGTGAATAGATAAACAAAATATAGTTCATTCGTGTGATAAAATACTGTTCAGCAATAAAAAAAGAATAAATTGATAAGAACAATAGGATTATAATGAATGAAGGAAACCAGACAAAACATTGTTATGAATGATGGAAACCAGACTAGAAAAATATATGATATTGTTTATGTATACTTGTGTTAAATGAAAATTAGCCTATAATGATGGAAAGCAGGTCATTGGTTGCCTGGGGACAGACAGGTGTTGGAAAGAGATGGATTGCAAAGGGACACAAGGAAATTTTTGAGGTGCTGGAATTACTATAGTTGTTATCTTAACTGTGATAATAGTTTCACATGTTTTAAATATGCATCAGAATTCTATATAGTACTTTTTATATATGTATAATTCATTATATGTAAATAAGAAAAGAAAACTAAGTCATATCATTTCAGTCCAATGCTGATTACCTTCCAAAGGTACCCATTTCTTTCAGAGTAAATGCCCAGTCCGGAGTGTTCCACTGGTTATTCCCTCTGCCTGGACTACTTGTCTCCCAGATGCCCTCAGATGTTGCCCATGCTGCCAAAGCCCCTTTTACCTTCTTTTACCTTTACTGAACTCATGATACTGTTTTAAAATTTTATTTTTACTTGGCAATTAGTATTTTGTACAATTAATATTCATTTAGATTAAACCATATATAATAATTTAAGTTTTATATTCCTTCGTGCAACATAAAGATGCCATCAGGGAATCACTGCCTTCTGCCTAAAGAACACCCTTCAATATTCACTTAGGGGAGTTTGTGGTAACATTAGAAGTTACTTGTCCAAAATGTCTTTATTTTGTTGTCAGTTTTTGTTTTTTGTGTTATTTTTTACAGGGACAGAGAGAGAGTCAGAGAGAGGGATAGATAGGGACAGACAGACAGGAATGGAGAGAGATGAGAAGCATCAATCATCAATTTTTTGTTGCAATACCTTAGTTGTTCATTGATTGCTTTCTCATATTGCCTTGACTGCGGGCCTTCAGCAGACCAAGCAACCCTTTGCTCAAACCAATGACCTTGGGTCCAAGCTGGCAAGCTTTTGCTCAAGCCAGATGGGCCCGCGCTCAAGCTGGCCACCTCGGGGTCTCGAACCTGGGTCCTCTGCATCTCAGTCCGACACTCTATCCATTGCGCCAATGCCTGGTCAGGCTGTTGTCAATTTTTAAAGATATTTTTCTTAGTCTAGAGTTCCTGGTTGACAGTTATTTTATTCACTATATAGGCAGTCCCCGGGTTATGAATGAGAGAGGTTCTATAGGTTTGTTAAGTTGAATTGGTATGTAAGTTGGAACAGGTACATTTACCTATTAAATTCAACTTACACAGATGTTTGTCTTAACATAGTATTATTTTTATCTTTCTGTGCATATAAATACTTAAACATTGTCAAATACAACCTTAAACAGTCTTGGATGTGCAGAAGATGGTGGACTTGTTGGAGAGGACAGGGCTGATATTCACAAGAGAGTCAGGGTTTGATTCTGCTGCTGGAGTCAGTTTCAGATATTTTTCAGCATGCCTTTAAATCTTTATCTGATCACTCCAGCGTCTTTCTGCAGTGGGGTATTTTTTATTTTTCCTTTTTTATTATGAGTTATTTATTTTATTTATTGAATTGATTCTGAGAGTTCTTTGAGACTTAGGATCAGGTGGTATATTCCTCCAGAGAGAATCTGCTTGTCTTTGACATTAAAAGCTCTGTCTTTGGGCCCATTTTTATCTAAATTCACAATTTTATTAATTTTCATTTGGACTCCTAAGAAATATGAATTTGGGCTGCAAATTTGTATGAGAATTTACATTGAGTTAAAACTTTTCAGGAACATTTTTGTTCCTTCCGTGCTAGTTAGGCACCTTTCCTTGCAGTATTCTGAGGATGGGGGAATGGGCAAATGGGGTGGGTTATTGTATGTTTACCTTCTAGATTAATGCTGTGACCGCACTCCTAGTGAATTCCTTGGGCTAATCCTGGAATTAGCATCTTGTTACTACCCCACGAGGCTGACAGAACTAAAGCTCAGCTTCACAGGGTTAGGTTTTTGGCCTGGCTCTTTCTTATCTTGTCAGGTGTTTGATTTTTAAGATCATTTTTACTCTTTCATTGAGCATTTTCTGCATTAAGGTCGATCTATATTATTTAATCTACTACACCCACATTTTTAAAAAAACAGTTGTAACTGCGCTACGTTTTTGTAGTGCATACTCTTTGTAATATTGTAAATGACTCTGTATTTTGTCTAGTGACTCAGTATATTTAATCATTCTCTAATTGGAACATTAAAGCTTTGTTGTCTTGAACATTGCTATTAAAAATAACATCAATAAACTGATATCATAGGTAAAACTATTTTCTATTAATTTGTCTTGCCTTGATTGCTATTGTAGTGGTACATTTTTCAAATGTAAAATATCTTTTTTCTGAGAGAGAGATGAGAAACATCAGCTCGTAGTTGGGTCATTTGACTTGTTTATTGATTACTTCTCATATGTGACATGATCGAGAGGCTCCAGCTGAGCCAGTGTCCCCTTGCTCAAGCCAGCAACCATGGGATCATATCGATGATCCCATGCTCAAGCCAGTGACCCCATGCTCAAGCTGGCGACCTTGGAGTTTTGAACCTGGGACCTGAGCGTTGCAGGTTGCCACTCTGTCCACTGCACCACCACCAGTCAAGCTATAATATCTACTTTTTTTTTATACCCTAAACCTAACCCTAATATAATATCTACTTTGAATCATTTAGATCTTAGACCTTTTTCTTAAAGGCTTATATAATCTTTTCATCAAGATACAAACTTACTGTCTAACAGGTTACTTTGCTAAAATGTTTTTGTTTCTGCTTATTTGAGGAACACAGATTTATGGAAATTTTATACATGATTCTCAAATTTTAACAGATGTTCTTGTTAACCATCATATTCTACTTGGAGCCAATTATTTAAAATTTGGCCCTGGTAATTGTCAGTTCTAGTATTTATCACTATTTTATGTTCTGTGACAGTTATCTCGAAATTTCCCTCATTTCTCTAAAAGCTAGTGCTGGTCTGCCTCGTACCCCTCTCCATAGGTATCTGTATTTGTAGTCTTTTTGTTGTATTTTAAAAGTACCTCCCTTGTTCCCCCAAATCTCAGCCTTTACAGCAATTAACATTTCTTTCTCTCGCTGTATCTACATTTAGGCAGTTGTGAGTTTGCTTTTACAGCCTTCGTTCATATGCCATTTTGATCTTGGGCCTGGCCTAAGATGTCACTCTATTGGAGACATGGCATTCTTGTGGCAGAAAGTAAAAAATAAGAGAGCTAATTTACACCATAATGCCTCTGTCTTTGTGTTCCTATGACGTAATCAAATGTAGTGGGACTTGCAGAGAAATGCCTGATGCTCACACAGGAGGCACTGCAAGTCACATTACTGGCCGGAAGTATTTGGAAGGGGCAAGTGAATTTTTGGCAACTATAATACAATCTACCATATCTCTTCGTATATTTCATTTCATAGTGTAAATTTATATAATATTGAAGCTTCTTTGTTGTCTTTTATGCCTTAAATATAGTTATTCTGTTGTAAAAATTATTTTACCTGTGATCTTCAGTCAACTGAAATATAAGTTTGGCAGGGACAGAGATTCTCATCTGCTTTTGTTCAATGCTTTTTTTTTAGCACTAGAAGAATGCTTGGCTCATTATATGCTTTCAATAAGTATGCTTCCCTTCTTATTCTGTCAGTTATTTTTTTGTATCTTTACTTCAGTTCTCTGCTAGCTGTATCCCTGAAGTCTGAATGACTATATTTTGTTGATTATTTTAACAAATCACAGCTATGTATTTAACTAATTCTGTTAAGTAATTCTCTTTAATAAAAAGAATAAATTTAGATAAGCCTTCTAACTCCTCTGGAAAATACAGCTCACATTCTTCTTCCTATTAGTGTATTCATCTTCCAGTCATTTTAAAAAAAAGCTCTACTTTGCTTTCACAATCTAACTTTTCACTGTTGCTCTAAAGCAGTCCTTTATGTTTTACGTTTCTCATTCTTTTTAGCCTCTGTTAAACACCTTCCCTCCCCAAAATTTGTTTCTCTAGATCCTGAAGGACTGTAATTCACTTTGTTTTCTATTTTTAAGGCTGTTTTTTTCTTTCCTTAGAATGTTCTTCTTCCGTCCTGTACCACAGAAGTGCACTGACACTCCCAGGTCCTGTTTTCAGCTCTCCTCATTCCTCATCATGTGCCCTTTTTCATAGTGCTGTCCTTCCTGTGGCTTTCTCATATTCATTTTTACATGGGTGATTTACAAGTCTGTGTCTTACGGTAGTTATTCTGAGTTTGCCCCCTCATTTTCACTGTTGGGCATTTCCATTTGAATGTCTTTACCTCCACTTTGGTAAATCTAAAGCCAAATTGTTTCTTTGACTAACACTGACTCCCTCATTAAAAGAAAGTCCTGTTTTTGTTGATGATGCGTAGTCACCAGGCTTCTAAAGGAAGTATTTGTTTAGCATCTAGTACATGTTAATCACTGTGCTTATCAAAACATAATGTCTAGCTTAAGTTTTATCTCCTGAGAAACCTTCTCCTAACAATCATAGCGAATCCTCGGTGATTCCTCGTTCTTAGACCACTTGCAGTACTTAGGTATTTAAACCACTAGATCCTCAGTGTACAGATCTACTGTAGTTATTATACCTTTAGTTTGTAAACCTCTCACAGGCAAAGATTATTTCATATTTCCTTTTTATCAGTACTCCATAAGTACAGTACAACTTAAGTGTTTGGTGATTTTCACATAGAAACTATCCTCTAAATAAGGGCAAGAATCTCAACCTAAATAACATGTAACACAGAACTAAGTAACAGCTAAGCTGTACTTTTAAATCTAGCACCCAACTGAAAGGAGTGCCTCTGGAAGAGATGGACACTTTACTCATACATTAAGGATCACCCGTTGAACCAATTTTTACTTCATAATGAATATCAATAATATCCCATCATATAACCATTTTATATTGCTTTGATAACCATACTTACAGAAAGTAGTATACTTATTTTAGCTTCTCTTTTTCATCAGGTGCACCAGGTATAATTTCTTCACCGTATGCAGGGGCTGCTGGATTTGCCCCAGCCATCGGATTTCCGCAAGCTGCAGGTGACTCTTTTAAAGTTGAATTTGAAATGATTTTTCCGATGATCTGTATTTTCTAGGAATTTATCAAGGTGAAAAATATTACCATATTTGAAGGATTTACAATAAAAGTATTATGTGTATTGACCATAGAAGTGGCTTTTTATATGATACATAGCTTTCTTATATCTACAAATAATTCTCTCTGGTTTCATTCTCAATTGCAAAATTCTTATATATGTTCTGCATCATTTATATTTGCCTTTGACACCAACAACTATAGGTTGACTATATTAAATAACCTTAGGTTTGCCTTTTTAAATACTGTATTAAATATATGGACTGCTTCTGTCTTTGCTGATAAGCTTTTCAGGTGCATGTTGAGCAGATCTTTGCCCTCCATGCCTTTGATGGCATTGAGTACGTATTATGTGGTCAGTAAATATTTGAATTAATAAACATTTATTACTCAACTTATTCATAAATCCTTAGAAGGCATGCATGCTGTTTATTTATTTCAGGAGATATATATTTTTTTCTTTAGCTAACGGAGATAATTAAGAGATAGTAGTTAATACTTTTAAATTTTATTTTTATTGATTTTAGAGGGGAAGAGACATCATTGATCTGTTGTTCACCCCATTTATGCATATATTAGTTGAGTCCTGAATGTTCCCTGATCAGATATCGAACCCACAACTTTGGCAAAGCTGGATGACACTATCACCAACTGACCTACTCGCCTAGGGTGGTTAATACCTTTTTTTTTCTTTGCAAGAGAGACAGGAAGGGAGAGAGATGAGAAGCATCAACTTGTAATTGCTGCACTTTAGTTGTTCATTGGTTGCTTCTCATGCGTGCCTTGACTAGGAGTCTCCAGCTCAGCCAAGTGACCCCTTGCTCAAGCCAGTGACCATGGGATCATGTCGATGATCCCATGCTCAAGGCAACGACCCTATGCTTAAGCTCGTGAGCCTGCACTCAAGCCAGCAACCTCATGGTTTTGAACCTGACACCTCAGCGGTCAGGCAGAGTGGTTAATACTTTCTAAATAGTAAAATTTGATAGCTTAAGGAGAGAAAAAAATTAGTTTATATCTGGTTTTATCTCTGGTGCCTAAAGAAAACTCTGAGATTGGCAATTAGAAGGGTGGCATATGTGGTGATTGCCAGGTTGGGGGTTTGGGGGTAATGGGATGGACAGGGACTTGACTTTGGAGGTGGGGACACCCAATACAGTGTACAGAGATGTATTGTAGATTTGGGCACCTAAAAGCTATATAATTATGTTAACTAGTGTCACCTTAATAAATTCAGTAAAAAAAGGAAAAAGAAGAATGGCACAATGTTAAGCTAATCTACATATTACATTTCTAGCTTCCAAATGACTCATGAATATAACTATTTTAAATTGCAATATAGTTGCTTCCTGGCAATAATCTTAATATCCTACCCTTCTCATTCTGGAAATTTTAACTACTTTCTTTTTGATGGACATGATGAAGTTAATTAAAAAGGAAAAAGTGATAAGATTGAAGTTTAAGTTTCAGGGTTTTGGTGGTTTTAAGACATGTTAACATGTTTAATTAAGTGAATAATCTGCCTATTTCGTTACAGTGAAGGTATTGTGTACTATTTTTATTTATTTGAAGCTCCGTCAATAGTTTTAATTGATATACATCAAAGTAGTGATACATGGTTTTCTTCATTTTAGATACTTCTTTTTGAAACACTCTATAAAACACTATAGTAGATCTTAAGAAAGAGAAGTTGTTAAGACTCTTAAGGTCTAGTAGGGAGATATCCAGTCAGCCCTCCGTACCTGTGAGTTCTGCAGTTTTAGATTCAACTAACTGAGGATTGAATATATTTGGGGGTAGAAATGTTACTGGTGTGTACTATCTAGTTATGCATACAATTATTACATCTCTACTGAATACATACAGACTTTTTTCTTGTCATTCTTTAAATAGTATAGTATAACAGATGTTTACAGAGCATCACATTTACATTACATTAGGTATTATAAATAATCTAAGGATGATTTAAAGTATATGAGAGGCTGTGCATTAGGTTATATGCAAATACCATACCATTTTATATAAGGAATTTGAGCATCTGGATTTTGGTATTTGTGGGCGTCCATGGATACCAAAGAATAACTGTATATACACACACACACATAGGCATCCTACAATGTAGCTAAGGTGTACTTTTGGTGTGTATGATAGAGCAACAGAAGTTGCTCAAAAGTTGCAGGGTGGGATTGGAGGGGCATAGGAAGGAATTGCATGAAGAACTATTGCATATAAATTACACAGAGAAGTATCCAGCCTGAGGAGTTAGTCTGCACAGTTTTTTGTGTTTGTGGCAGAGACAGAGAGAGGGACAGATAGGAACAGACAGACAACAAGGGAGAGAGATCAATTCTTTGTTGCGTCTTCTTAGTTGTTCATTGATTGATTTCTCATATTGCCTTGACGGGGGCTGGGTGGGACTACAGCAGACCGAGTGACCCCTTGCTCGAGCCAGCAACCTTGGGCTCTAGCTGGTGAGCCTTTCTCAAACCAGATGAGCCTGCACTCAAGCTGGCGACCTTGGGTCTCGAACCTGGGTCCTCCATATCCCAGTCCGACGCTCTATCCACTGCGCCACCGCCTGGTCAGGCAGTCTGCACAGTTTTAAAATTCATCAGAATTATGGTAGTAATGATCTTAGATTTATCAAGCAGAATAGTCTAAGTGTAAACTACATTGCTATTTAATTACAGGATTTGTGATAAAGTGGCCAGGCCCTATCTATTATAATTTTGAACTTTAACAATCAATGCAGCCTGACCTGTGGTGGCGCAGTGGATGAAGCATCGACTTAGAATGCTGAGGTCACCAGTTCAAAACCCTGGGCTTGCCTGGTCAAGGCACATATAGGAGTTGATGCTTCCTGCTCCTCCCCCTTCTCTCTCTCTCTTCTCTAAAATGAATAATTAAAAAAAATTTTTTTAAAAAAAAACCAATCAATGCATTAAGCAACTGGTTCATTTTACAGAAACCAGAGATTTTTACCTCACAGTATTTTTAAGCTGAAAATACAAAGAGTGGAACCTTCTGAGAAAGTGTGCTGTTTTTTTAAGTATAGTATATAGTATCAACATTCCAATATGATAGAACTTTCAGTAGTTCTGGAATATCTAGAGCAGAGGCCCCCAAACTTTCTACACAGGGGGCCAGTTCACTGTCCTCAGACCATTGGAGGGCCGGACTATAAAAAAAGCTACGGACAAATCCCTATGCACACTGCACATATCTTATTTTAAAGTAAAAAAACAAAACGGGAACAAATACAGTATTTAAAATAAAGAACAAGTAAATTTAAATCAACAAACTGACCAGTATTTCAATGGGAACTATGGGTGCGGATGCATCCTGTGCTCCTCTCACTGACCACCAGTGAAAGAGGTGCCCCTTCTGGAAGTGCGGCGGGGGTGGATAAATGGCCTCAGGGGGCCACAGTTTGGGGACCCCTGATCTAGAGGAATAAAGAGCTCTGAAAATTCTTGGTACAAAAGAATATTGAATTCTGTAAATTTGTAGTTGATGGTTATAATAATTATATAGCACTTTACAATGTTACAAAATGCTTTCCCATATAGAATATAATGCAATCTGCATGTATACAATGCAGTATACCTGTGTGTTAGGTATGCATCTCAGTGATTTTTAGTCAGTTTATGGAGTTGTGCAGCCATTTCCACAGTCCAATTTTATAACATGCAGTACCACCTAGCATATATATTTGTGATTTTTGCTCAAGGACTTGAGAAATATATATATCTTATTTTGTTGTAGAAGTCAATGTGAAAATATGTCTACTTTATAGAAATGTGTTGGAATATATCTGTTTCAAGAAATGAGGGAGGGCTTGTAGTTGATAGATCCTCTGAGAAGCCTTATAGCTTTTAAGACCAGTGTGAATTCAGTTGGCCTGCAAAGTACTATAGAAATAATAGAATACCAACTATGATAATGTTAAAGAAAAGGATCTTAATTCCCAGATAGACTCTGTAGGGCAGAAAACTGGCCTTTGACATCCTTGTGGTAGCTTTGACACATTCCCTTCTATATTTTTGCTTTTGTCTTTATTTATTTACTTATTAAGTGTTGTGACCTCCAGATCTCAAATATAAAATGCTTTTGATGTTTTTTAAAAGGTCTGTCAGTCCCAGCTGTTCCTGGAGCTCTCGGTCCCCTCGCACTCACCTCCTCTGCTGTCACTGGAAGGATGGCCATTCCTGGGGCTAGTGGTATTCCAGGAAATTCTGTTCTACTTGTCACCAATCTCAATCCTGATGTGAGTTGAAAACGAGTATAAAATAGTCTTCCAGGAGGAGGCTTATAGTTGCTTCTGATCTAGAGTTGTATTCAAATAAAATTTTTAAGTTTACTTTAAGGATTTTTATTAAAATTCATCTCTAGTACATATGGAGGAAATATACAAAAATGCTTTAAACAAAGTTAACTATTATTATTACAAGTAAACTTATTTTAAATTGTTACTTAAATTTGTCGCACTTATTTTTTATTATTCTTTTCAGCTTATCACACCACATGGGCTGTTTATCCTATTTGGTAAGTTATTTTTTGCAGTTTTTGGTATTATCTATAATGTGGATTGAACACATTTCATCATTTAGTAGTATTGTTTTACTGTCTCTGTGTGCCAAGTAGAATGTTTGACACTGAGGGTAGAGTAGGAAATAAAATTTAGTAAGTAATTGCAAATACTGTAAAGTTTTATAAAAAAGGAAGCATATAGCTGGAAGTCCTAACCTAGCTAAGGAATCAAAGATGGTGGACCAAGAGAAATGATAGTTGAGCTGACTCGTGAAAAATGAGTAAGCATTAACCAGGAAGAAAGAGGAGGGCAGATGTCCTGTAACACACACGAGCAGTGAGACAGAGGGCAGGAGGCCATGGAAGTGAAGCCCGGTAGAGAGTTGTTGAAGCTGTACATGTGGGTAGGGGCAACATCAGGAAGAACTTTGTAAACTCAATTATAGAGCTTTGTTTTAACCTCAGAATAGTGGGAAACCACTGAATAGTTTTGCAGGGAGAGAGGCATAATGAGTTTAAGAATTTCCAAACTTTCTAATAGTGTTTCTCTCTCAGTTAAAAAAATTTAGCATATACTCCTCTAATTTATATATGATTATTCATATATTTTATCCATCTTTTACTATATTCATTATGTATAGTGTAATATGTACAAATATGTCAGTGATGGGCAATCTCTTGAGCTTGTTGTGTCAAAATTTGCCAAAAAACTGAGCATAACTCGGGTAATGTGTCACTTCGAGAAAAATGGCCTAACCGGAAATCCCAGAACTAGACGCTCTGTGCCAGAGTTCTGTTGTTTTGGCCTACAGACCTCCGGCACAGAGTGTCTACACCACAGCTAATGTTTTATCCTAAGCTACTGCACCTGGCCGTGCAGGAGCCAAGGATGAAACGTCCTTCTCGGTATGCGGCCGCATGCAGCCGCGTGTCATCGAAAATGGACACGCGTGTCAGTGCTGACATGCGTGTCATAGGTTCGCCATCACGGAAATAAGCAATATTTAATATTTTAAAAGAGTTTTATTAATGATGAAACTTCATAAAAAAACATTTATTGAGAAATGTGGTTTAATATGCTTTATTATTTTCAGTAATCTCTTTTATTCTGATTCATTATTCTAAGGTCTGATTATAAATTCACTTTATTTTAGTACTTGATCTTTTTTTTTTTTTTTTTTTGAGATACAGGGTGGTAAGAATGGGGTAGAGAGAGAGAAAGAGAGAAGCATCATCAACTCGTCCCACTTACTTGTGGCATTGATTGCTTCTCATATGTGCCCTGATTGGAGCTCAAACCAGAAACCTCAGGTTTAAACTGATGACCTTGGCAGTCTGGGATAATCACAGTCTATCCACTGTGCGAGTGGCCAGGGCTTAGTGCTTGATCTTAATGGTTGTCATAACTGAAAAAGATAACTCATAAACATGTGGTATAAATGGAAATGTTTCACTATTTCTGTACCTAATTAGTTATTATATTAATTTTTCATCTAACCCACTAATTTTTATTGTACTTAGAGAAGTTCCATTTTTCCTCTTGTTAAATTAGTTGATCTTGCCTGACCAGGTGGTGGCGCAGTGGATAGAGCGTCGGACTGGGACGCGGAAGACCCAGGTTTGAGACCCCGAGGTCGCCAGCTTGAGCACGGGCCCATCTGGCTTGAGCAAAAGCTCACCAGCTTGGACCCAAGGTCGCTGGCTCCAGCAAGGGGTGGCTCAGTCTGCTGAAGGCCCGAGGTCAAGGCATATATGAGAAAGCAATCAATGAACAACTAAGGTGTCCCAACGGCAACAAAAAACTAATGATTGATGCTTCTCACCTCTCTCCATTCCTGTCTGTCTGTCCCTATCTATCCCTCTCTCTGACTCTCTCTCTGTCCCTGTAAAAAAATAAATAAATAAATTAGTTGATCTTGAAAACTGTTGCATTAGAATGTTTTTAACAAGTGGGGTTAAAACTCCCATAAGAATTTTAATACGATAGAAAAATGTTTTAAATTTTTTGAGTAGATAATGGATTTTTTTAAACATCATTTTTAAGGTGTAATTTATAGCCACACGATATATCACACAATACCATGGTGGTTAGTAGATTTATGGAATTATGCAACCATTATTATTATCAAAGTTAAGTTGAACATTTTGATCACCCCACAGAGACCCTTCATTCATGCTCATTTGCAGTAAAAGTTTTTGTTGACACATTTTTGTTCATTTTCAGTAATGAAATCATGTATTAGTGATAAATTTTCATGTCTCTTTAATAGTCAAAGCACATTTGTTTCTAAAAGTAGTTAATTTTTAACTCATTTTAAAAATGTATCACCCTCAGCTTGAAGAACACATTGTGTGTTTTTTTAATATGTATTTCAGCCACTTGTTTTTGTTTTAAATTTTAAAAGTGCCACTCATTTCTAAGTGCAGTTGCTCTTGGGAGCTGGCCCACAAGATAACCAGCACTTCTTTGCGTGCCTTGAAGATTTACATAGCATTGTAAAGTATGGTAATGATGCTACTCCTCAAGGTCTTATTTTTATAATATTGGTGATACCCTATAGCACATAAACTGCAATATAAAAATTTATTTTCCTCCTACACACCAATGAATCATTTTGTCTGTCCTTTGGGACGTAAGACCCACTATGGTAAGCACCAGTATAGAAAAATTGGATGTAAAGATCGATTAGGAGGCTTCTGTGACAGTCCAGATGTCCAATGGTGATAGTAGCTTTGATGGTAATGAAGTTCAGAAAGAAGTGGACAAATGTGGGAGATATTTAGGCCATAGAATCAGTGAGTGCTGGTGATTGATTGGATGAAAGAGTTTAAGGAAAGGAAGTCTAAAGATGACTCCTAGGTTTCTGCCTGGAGCAGCAAGTATTTGGATGGTGGTAGTATTTATCAACAGAGTTTATAAACACTAAAGTGGGAAGAGGAAAGGGGATCTGGAACATGGAAGAGATAAAATTTGGGAGCATGTATATGAAATTGCCCAGGGAATATGTACAGGGTGGGGCAAATGTAAGTTTAGTTATTCATATAGAAGATTATACAGTAATTAATAATAATAATACAAGAATAAACTTTTGTGTGCTCACAACTGTAAACCTGTTTTTGCCCCACCCTGTATAAGAAAAGAAAAGAAATCTTTATTAGTAAAATTAATTAAATATTATAGAGCAAGGCATTAAAAATTATTTTGTTTTGTCTTTTTAATTAGGAGTGTATGGTGATGTACATCGAGTGAAGATTATGTTTAATAAGAAAGAAAATGCTTTGGTTCAGATGGCAGATGCGAATCAAGCTCAGCTAGGTACTAAAGACTAATAATAACGGTGACCTTCTTTTGTGTATGAATTTTCCTATAAAATAAACATTCTTATAGCTAGTAGGAATATACTCTTACTGAAGAGTACCTCCTCATTATTGTTTGGACCTGCTTATATTTTATAAAGATTAAAAATATGTATTACTCTTTGAAGTTCATTTATCTGTTTGAACATATTGCTATTTAGAGTTTTGATTCTATGATTTTTCTGTTAAGTTTAAACTACTAAACGTTACTTGCTTTAATTTTATTATATCTGATTGTTTTTGTTCCAAATTAAGATTTCTAGAACTGTTGCATGGCAGAAAAACTTGGGCAGACTTCATAATGATGGTACAAGAAACTCATTCTGTGGCCTCACTGTTCATTGTTATAGTGGCTATTAAAATATTACTGCTCAGAATCTTTATAAAATGTACTTTGCGATTAATTTATTCAATAACCATTTTCTGAGCACTTATTATGTTCCAGGCACTCTGGAACTTCCCAGCATTGTACTAGGTAGTTCTTTTTTCTTTGACTGCTTTTCTTTTAGTATAGTAAAATAAATCATTTAATACCTTTCTAAATGTAAGAGTTTTTAAATTTAAAACCATTTTAACCCTCAAACTGACAATATAATTTTAAATGAATAAATAAAAAGAATTTGATAATTCAGATAAGTTTTTTTTTTTTTTTTATTCAGTGAGAGGAGGTGAGGCAGAAACAGACTCCCACATGTACCCCTATCAGGATCCACCCAGCAAGCCCACTAGTGGGCGATGTTCTGCCTATCTGGGGTGTTGCTCCGTTGCTCAGCAACTGAGCTCTTCTTAGTGCCTGAGGCAGAGGCCATGGAGCCATCCTCAGTGCCCAGGGCCAACTCACTCCAATTGAGCCATGGCTGCAGGAAGGGGGGGGGGACAAGAGGGGAAAGGATGGAAAAGCAGATGGGCACTTCTCCTGTGTGCCCTGACCAGGAGTTGAATGTGGGACATCCACACACCAGGCCAACACTCCACCACTGAGCCAACCAGCTAGGACCAGAAAACTTTTTTTTTAACATTTTTTAATTTAAGGAAATTTTCTTAAGACTTTTTTTATTTTAGAGAGGAGAGAGAGAAGAGGGGGAGAAGCAGGAAGTCTCAATTCCCATATGTGCCTTGACCAGGCAAGCCTAAGGTTTCAAACCTGCAACCTCAGTGTTCCAGGTTGATTGATGCTTTATCCACTGTTCAACCACAAGTCAAGAGAGATGCTTATCTTAATACCCAAACTTTCTTTATTTTCTTTCTATGCACCAGCAATGAACCATCTGAGCGGTCAGAGACTTTATGGAAAAGTGCTTCGTGCTACACTGTCCAAACATCAAACAGTTCAGCTCCCTCGAGAGGGACAGGAAGACCAAGGTCTGACTAAGGATTTTAGTAACAGTCCTTTGCATCGCTTTAAAAAGCCTGGCTCTAAAAATTTCCAGAATATTTTCCCACCTTCAGCCACTCTGCATCTTTCCAACATCCCGTATGTACCTAATTAGTTATTATTTATTTAGAAGGTTGATAGTCTACTGCTGATTAATAATGAATAATAATTATTATAAACAATATAGGTTTTAAGAGAGTTAAACACTCTGAAATTATTCTAATGTCGCAGTTGTCCTATTGACTAATTTCTTGAGATGAATTATTTGCCATTGTGCTTAAGAAGGTTATATATTCAGTCATGCACTGCAAAAGTAAAAGATAGCAGTGTTTTCAAATTTTCTTTCCAAATAGAAAATTAACAGCTAGCTCCCTTTCAGTTATAGAAGGGAATATTCCATTGGTGCTTATTTGTTCCTCCTGTATAGAAAGACTCTTAAGTTACCAACATAGCAATGTCAACTAATTTATATATTTAAGAATTTGTTTAAAATAAAGCATTCTTTATTTTTTATCTGTAAGCTGCAAAGTCGTATATAATTACTAATTATAATTGATATATTAATTACCTAATAACTAAAAATGATTTTTGTATGTGTGGTCACTCGATATTAACCAGCATTGTAGTGCTCTTGTTCTTTAGTTGTCTTCTAAGTCTGGGATCGACAGACTGCATTCAGCCCACCAACCAGAACCATGCACCTTTAGTATGGCTCCTGAACTAAGACTGATTTTACATTTTCAAATGGTGGGAGGGAAGCAAAAGGAAAATATTTTGTGATTTGAGAAACATATAAAATTTACATTTCATGTTCCATAAATAGTTTCGTGGAACACATCCATGCTCATTCATCTCTGCATTATCTGTGGCTGCCTTTGAGCCACAGCAGCAAAGCTGAAGAGTTGCAGAGACTGTGTGCTCATCAAAAGCCTAAGATATTTGTGTGGCCCTTTATAGAAAACATCTGGCAACCCTTGTTCTAAATCTTGAAGACCTTGACCAACAAAGATGGCAATTTTGTATAATTTTAATGTAATACATGATGGGGGATAAGCTTTGGAAAGGTGGTATGAAAGCTGTGGGGTATGGTTGTATGTGTGCATGTGTGTGGAAATTTGAAGACTGGGGGAATAGAGAATGGTGAAGTTTTGGAACGGTATTGAGACTGAGAATAAAAGATGAATAAGTATAGAAAATACTTAAAATAGTGTTGGATACACAGGCTCTCATCCAGTCTCCAGTTAGGCTATTTGGGTGAATCCTTGATCTGAATTGGTGGTGGCTCAGACCTCACACTAGGTAGAAAGCTAGAGGAACCACTTAAAAATCCAGAAATTGAGCAGCTCATCACTGTAAAGTCAGATAGAGGGGCAACATATGTCATTACTGAGGCAGGCTCTTGGCATCCTTACCTTCTTAAATACATTATCCAGAAGCTGGTCTCAAGTTACAACATACATAGGACATGTAGGTAGAAGAGAGAAAGGACATTAATATTTTTTGAACCATCTACCAAGCTCTCAGCACTATGGTGTTTTATGCTAACTCATTTAATCTCTATATTAAATGTTTTTTTTAAATTATAAAATATACACGCATAAAATTGATCATTTTAACTGTTTTTGAGTGTGCAGTTTAATATACATTCACATTAAGTATTTTTGTATTATGTAACCATCACCTTTATCTATCTGTAGATTTTTGTCATGGTCTCAAAGTGAAACTCTTTACCCTTTAACGATAACCCCATTTCTTTCTAGCCTCCAATCTCTAGTGACCACTACAGTATTTCCCCTTATTTACAGGGGATACATTTCCAGACCGCCAGTGAATGCCTGAAACTGGGACAGTACCAAACCCTATGTAGAGTATGTTTTTTGTGTACATACATTATACCTATGATAAAGTTTACTTTGTAAGGTAGGCACAGTAAGAGATTAGCAACAATAACAAAATAGGATAATTGTAATAAAATACTGTAATAAAAGTTATGTGAATGTGGTCTTACAAAGTCAAGAGCTTTCACCTGTTTTATTTGGCATATGCGAATTACCAGCAGCACTGCTCTTGCACTCAGGGGCCATCAGTAATGAAAGTAGGGTAGCTTGAACACAAGCACTGGGATACTGCAGAGGTTACTAGTGTCTACCAGGCATGTAGTGTATACAGGTGGACGCCTGAACAAAGGGATGACTCATGTCTTAGGCACAGTGGAGCAGGACAAGAGGTTTCATCACACTCCTCAGAATGGCACCCAATTTAAAAGTTATCAATGGTTTATTTCTGGAATTTTCTATTTAATGTTTTCAAATTGTGGTCAGGGAGACTACTGAATTCTACTTTTTGTCTTTTATCAATTTATCCTTAATAACCTCTGAAGTAAGATCACTAGTTTCACTTTATCAATGAAACTGAGAGGCTCAGGGTAAGTAACTTATGCAAAGTGACACCCAGTGAATGAGAACTGGAACACGAACACAGCTCTGTCTCCCTGCAGAGCCAGTTGTTTCTGGCTCTACCAGCCTTGCTTGCACTTGTGAGATGAGGAGTCTACTTTTAGTCAATTGACTCTGCTGTGATAGACCAAGGTATTTGTTATCTACTGCTGTATAAACAGATCACCCCAAAACTTAACACAGTATTAAACATTCATTATCTCATACTGTAACTGTGAGTCAAGAATCCAGAAGTTGCTTAGTTTGGTGGTTTGGGCTGAGAATCTTTCAGAAGGTTGCATCTGAAAGTTTAACCGGGACTGGAGGATCCACATCCAAAGTGGCTCATTCGTGTGCCTAGTTATTGGCAGGAGGCCCTTCATTGCTTGTCATAAGGTCCTCTATATGGCTGCTAAGTGTCTTCATGAAATAGCAGCTGGTTTCCTCCAAAGCTGATGATTCAAGACAAAGTCAAGAGAGAACTGTCTCAGAAGTCACATGTGTCATTTCTACAATACCCTTAAAGGTTACAAAGAACATCCCTATTCAGTATGGCAAGGGTGTGGTCTAGGGCATGAATTCTAGGAAGTGAGAGTGATTGGTGGCATCTTAGAGCCTGGCTACCACGTACACATATTCTAATTACCCTGAAAGCAGTGTAAAATGTAGAACTCTGGACTGTAATAGACAAGTGAAAACTAGGGAAGTAGCTTTGGAAGTACTAGGATTTATTACTGAAGCCAGTGATATGGGTACTCATCCCTTTGAAAGAATAAATACGGGGTGGGCAAAAGTATGCTTTTGTAATACAAATAAATAATACAATTATTAATAAATAATAATACAAGAATAAACTCCGCATACTCACAACTCTAAGCATACTTTTGCCCATCCCTGTATAGAAAAATCTTCTTTCTCTTTATATACCTGTTCACATCTTTTCAGAAGATTTGAGACAAAATTCCAGTGTTTGAGGACATATATGTGTCAACCTCGAACATCCTTCATTGCAGTTCTAAATCATGATGTCTTCATTGCCTGGCTTTATTCTCTTTGAAATGTGAAATACTTTGGAGATTGAATGATTGGAAGTTAATCTTCTTCATTTAAGAATTAGGACTAAAATAATTTGGTTGACTGCTGTTTTCACAGACCTTCTTGTACAATGGATGATCTGAAGAACCTTTTCACAGAAGCTGGATGTTCAGTGAAAGCTTTTAAATTCTTTCAGTAAGTTCTTGCTTTTCATAAATAACATTAACCTTATTTAATATGGTACACAGATTTTAAGGTTGTTCAGTGAAGCCTTTTAGCGTTGGGGAGAAGGTTTATAGAAAAAATTAACTACACTTTTTATATTTCTTATACCACTTTCAGGAAAGATCGCAAAATGGCCCTTATTCAGTTGGCATCTGTGGAAGAAGCAATCCAGGCCCTCATTGAGCTTCATAACCATGACCTTGGAGAAAATCACCACCTCAGAGTTTCCTTCTCAAAATCTACAATCTGACTTTTCTGTGAATTTTCTCCGAAGACTGGACCATAATTTCAGTAAAACGTTCAGACATAGACTGAAGCAGCTCAAGACCAATTCTGCCTCTTTTACAGAAATAATTTTTTCTGAGTTTGCTGTTTAGATATATTCAAAAAAATTAAGGGATGTTTTCCCCCCACCAATATGTGATCACAGGTGTGGTTTTTTCCTTTTTACCATAGTTTCTATGAAAATAATCTTCAGGAAAAAGAAACTCTCAGCAATTTAATTCCCCGTATTAAATTGGGTTTCAAGGGGACAGACTGTTTTGGTTTAGGCCCACATCAGACTCCTTTGTACTTGGAAGAAACTAAGCCAACTTCTAAAATTACTTGATATAAGCAATTTCAGTTTCTTACAGCCAAGTTTTAACTTTATGATTCAGAAAATGTTCACTTACAAATTATATTGACTATTTGGCACATATTGATAATTATATATAAACAAATTGGGTTGTATTGGAAGCAGATTTATAAGCATCCATGTTTTCCTTCGATGGTTTGTTTTTATCAATATAAGACACTCCTTGAACATTGCATATCGTTAACTTTTTAAGACTCTTTGGAGAAATGAAGTGTTTCATCTGTCCCCAAGGAAATTAAGTGGAATCCAACCAGAATCAATTAAGCTGTCAGAAGAATTAATAATTTTTTTAGGAAAAAATATCATATTTTAAATCTCAACATGACACTTATTTGCTGAGTAATATAATACGATCTTAGAGAATTAAAATAATTCTACTTACAAACTACTTTTTTATAATTGTTTTCAGAAAAAAGTTTACAGTCTTAAGGAAAATATTCAGGTCTATCATATGGTTTGACAGATTTTTAAAAGTTATTTTTGGTAAGGTCTTCTTTTAGATAAAAATTATAATCTCAAGGGTATTTTGTACCACTATAATCTGTAATACTTATTCAGAATTACTGTGTATTTACTTAATTTCTTATTATGTGCCTTATTATGTGCTTATAATATGATAGGTTAGAGTTTTATCTAAATATTTTGAAAGCTATATTGTGGGCTTGGTGAGTGTTTGTCTTTTCTTTCCCTGTTTTGTTAAGGATTTTAAAGTTCTTTTCATTGCTATTTTAAGTGGTTTTTAATAAGTGATAGTTTTTATTCAACTTTATGGTGCTTTGGTGCAGAGATGATGTGGGAAGGGTAAATGGTTTAGTGAATAACTCAGTGCACACCTGCAGGCCTCTTTGGAGCTATGAAATGCAATCTCAGTTTCTAGATCTTTTCTAATTTTTATCACTCATCAGAGTTTGTCTCAGGATTGCTTGGTTTTTCTCAGTACTCAAGCAAGAGCTTGCTTTTTTTCGTTAACGAAACTTCATTACTGAGTATGCACATACATGAAGTGTGACAGGGGGGTCCATCCCATTCTCTGTCCCATTCTCTTCTTGGTTGAATGTGTGAGTACATTTTAATATTGCTTCAGTGATTGTATATTGTAAATTTGTTTCTTTTCCATGAGAAACTTTACTTTTGTTCATTACTCCACTGCTTGATCAGATTTGATAAAGCAGGATTTGTAAAATGGGATTTTTTGTCCTCCACTTATACTTTGCAGATTCTCAGAGTGGCTCATCTCACCTTTAAAATGAATATCTCAATCTCTTTGCTATATTCCAGCCATTACTTTGAACACAGAAAGTTTTCTACAAAAGATATTTCACAAAACATGGGAGACGACAGAAGACAGTGTAGGTTGTTAAAAAGTGGAATTCACCCAAACTGAGCAGCAGGAAGTTGGTAGAAGAGGAAGGAGGACACTAACTTGAGACTGTTTGGGTGGATCAGTTTAGTTAGCATTGGCTGCATAGATAGGTCTAGTCATTGATCAAGGTAGTTTTTGTTTTTTTGTTTTCAACTTATGAGTTTTATTTTTAGCGAAACACTGAGTGAAGGGGGAGGAAAAGAATTTGAGAAGTCTCCCAAAATTTGCTTCTATTTTCCTTCTGTACAGGCACTATTAAAATTTTTAGTGGCATGTTAAATTGTATTGTTTCATTTGCTTTTGAGTTAAGAATTACTGTGTAATTTAAAGTCATGATTTTCATAATATTGTGTTATGTGTAGCAAAAGTGTAGCAAGGAGAGATCATAATGGTGTTGAATGTAATTTTGAAGTAGGACATGGCCTTTAAATCCGAGAGAGAACATTTGAATCCTTTTCAGGGATTTGTATGTGTGTGTGTGTGTGTATATATATACACTCACACACACACACACATATATATATATACACACACTCTTCTGATATTGTATATACATATACACATTACATACCTTTTAATTTATATTGACAAAGAAAATTAAGTCAAATTAAGATTTGGAAAAGTGAGATATTCTTATTTAAAATAGTTTGTTTGAAACCATTGATTTGTGTCTAAAATTAGCTGTAGCACACGATGTTGTCCATACTGGGCTATTTGCTGTTTAAATTCTAGAAGTCTATCGTATTTGTGTTGGCATAGTGTCTGTAAAAGATTAGAAAATATCAGGGTAGTGAAAAATTTAGATCTTTGTGTTTTTGTTTTTGGCATGCATTTATTAGATACCTTCTAAGCCATGTTTTTGCTGTTGAGTTGACGTAGTATTCTATTTTTAAGCTTATTTACTTTATTTTAAGGAGTATTGTCTTACCACTTTTGGAAGTGTCTTCACTTTTACACAGAGTAAATATATTCAGGACTTTAAAAGAAAATAGCAGTACATGTTTAACAGTAGCAATTTATGCCAAAAAAGATATTTTTTTTTTGAGATTTAAATAACTTGCAGAGCAGTAATACATGTTTTGTGTGAGATACAAATGTAAAAATGACCCAGGATATTAATTGATAACTGAAGAGTATCAGAATTTTACCCAGTAGCTCCTGCAGAATGCCATAATTTCTTTCAGACTAAATATTGTGATCACTTACTTGTAGTAATAATGTTTCTGGGTTGTTTGTTTTTAAAGATGCAGATCTCACCATTTTTAGAAACACCCTTTTTTCTGGCTGCCTAATTCCTTACAGGAGCAGAGCTCTCCCTCTTTGGTCCTTTCTACCCATGATGATCAGAGGTTCTGCCTCAGCTGGTTAAAAGTAATTCTCATGGATGTCTCTGCTCAGTTTTTTGTAAACTTCCCAAAGCTTTCATGTTTTCAGGCAGGAAAGTTTATATATACATTGAACATGGCACATGTAATTCCTCTTCTGTTTCCACTAAATATTTTTGAACAAAAGATGACAAGCTCAAAAGTATGTGCCCTTCCCCAAAATGTGAGTCACTTAAAAAACCCGAAGTTTGCCAAACTATTAGCCTATCTCTTCAAAAACCTAATGTGTACTGCTATTTTTAAAACCAAAAAGACAGCATAACTATGCTTTAAAGCATTTTCTTAGCCTTTCCTTTGTCTTGATCTTTTAACAAGAATAAAACTGCCAGACTTAAAATATTCTACTGTTGTGCTAAAAGAAATACAATTCAGATTGCACAAAACATTTCCTTTAATGAAAATAGAACTCAGCTGTCTTTTAAAAGACCTGTGTTGTTATCTACAAGACTATTTGTAGTCTTTTTTCAGAGCATATTCTAAGTTAGTTGTGAATTGTTTTAAAAAATAGAAAATTACTAACATATTACTTTGGGGGTTTTCTAAGGGGAGAAAAACAAAATAGGACCAAAGTTTATGTGCCTTCTTCAGTAGTCTTTAATTGACTTTTCTTCCTATTTGGGACCGAGGTAGTTGTAGTATTCTGGGTTTCAGGAAATATGTACTATATAGTTTTAAAAGAATGTTATCCCACAGACTGTTCATACAAGCGAAGAATTGTAACTGTGTAAAGGAAGTCTCAGTGACACTTTGGCCTTCATCGCATCATATTCATTATATAGCATTGTGTGCATTGTGCAGGTCCAGGGACAGGGCTGCTCCAGATCTTTGTGGTAGTCACCTTAGTTTTTGTAACCTGAGGCATATGTTCCAGAGAACAGGGATTTTGTCTGGTCCAAGTGACCTTGGTGATAATAGTCATAATTGAAAGCTGCTTATGGCAAGCTGAAGTCAGCACTGTAAACAGAGTTTTCTTCTTGTGTTATTTTCAATTCTTGAATCTATGTAATAGTTGTAATAACAAATATTTAAATAGCTATTTTTGATGTCATACTCTGCCCTTTTCCCCCTTACCATCCAGATATTTTAAAAAATCATCTCACATCCCGAAAGTACTAATTATAAAGATTGCTGACCAAGCAAAGTCTTGTATCCAGATGTCACCTCATTGCTCTGACCAAAGACTGACTTCTGGTTTCAACTCCTCTCTACTAAGCATTTCTCCCCAAGCTCCTTTCTGAAGGAAGACCCAGAGCAAAGCGGCCTTTACTTTCTATTTTCTATTGGTGAATAGACTACTTAGAGAAAATGGGAATTTTAATGTGAACAGAATGGACTAGGATGACAAGGGTTAGATGGGCATTTTCAGTACTGTATTTAAGAAAAATAGCACAGCTAGGAGCTTCTGACATTGTCTCATGTTTTACACGGTCTGTTCATACGATTCCCTTTTTCAGTTTATAAGAATGTTCATCTAACAGAAGAAAATGCTGTAAATATTTGTAACAACTTTTTATTTTAAACCAGGCCAAAAAGGAAAAAAAAGAGGGGTTTTGGGAACAAGTTAACATAAAAGTGGTTTTATATAAAACACCAGTTGTCTTGTATATTTTGATAAGCAGCAGTACCAGCTTCATTTGTAACACAGTTTGTGGCATTGGAAAAAAAAGATTCTGTGATTGTTTAAGTGAATTATGTTATTGATATAAATGCAAACAAGATAAAATATTAAAAAAACATATTTTCTAAATGCGTAGTGCATGGTTAATTCAAGTCTCTGTACACGACAGTATATTTCTTTTTCATTCAGTTTGTATATTTGCCGACTATTACTTGGTATCTAATCTCTTTTCCTAACAAGTATAGCATTGTAGCATGCCTTTTAATAAATGTCATGACATCTGTACGCTCTTAAATTTTTTCCTGTGTTCTTGTCTATACTTTGGGTTTCCCCTTGTCTTACCTGTAATTCTAATGATGTCTTATTTTCTTTTATTTTTCATAGCCATCCATCTAAACTTTCACAGAGAATAGTAAGCACATATTTATACAACTTAAAAAAAACTTAAGTCTACTAACCACTTTTTTATAATTGAAGATCCATTTCCATATGGAGGCGCAAACTGCTTTCCTAACTGTCCTGTAATGCAGCTTTTCCCGTGGCACTCCGCTTTAGTACAGGCACCCATGGGCACACTTGTGTGAGTTCTCTCTATGCACCTCTCGCACACACTTGATGTATGTGCAATTCCAAACAAGAGTTGGTACGCTTTCTAGTCTAGTTCCGTTTTTGGCTTCCCTGTGGGATTAGTAACCATAAATTTTGAGACAGGAGGTGTGAGATCTCAAGCCAAGTTTGTGTTCTGTTTGATTAAAGGGTAATACAGTTACCAGCTGCCTATATATTTCTTTTCCTTAAATCAATGTTTTATTTCTGGATTCTTTAAAGAAACATTGGATTGTAGGAGTCTAAACAGTAATTTATTTTCATCTTACTTTAGGATCTTTTGGATGAGGGGATTTACAGTGTGTCCGTAAAGTCATGGTGCACTTTTGACCGGTCACAGGAAAGCAACAAAACACGATAGAAATGTGAAATCTGCACCAAATAAAAGGGAAACTCTCCCAGTTTCATACCTATTCAGTGCAGTTCGATGTGGGCTCCATTTGTTGCCCTACACACATCCAAACAATAGTGAAGTTCTTGCCACATACGGGTAAGGACGTCTGGTGTAACAGAGTGAATAACATCTGTGATTCTCTGTTTTAAGTGATTAATGTTGTTGATATGTTCAATGTTCACATGTTGCTTCACATAACCCCAAAAGTAAAAGTCTAAAGGTGTCAGATCCGGGGATCATGGTGGCCATAGTTTGACAGAACCCCTGCTTATTCACCGCCAGGGGAATGTTCTATCCAGAAACTTACGAACAATGGTGGCGTAGTGTGGAGGAGCGTCGTCCTGTTGAAAGATGACACCTTCTGGAAATTGTGGCACTGCATACGATTCCAACATGTCAAGAAAGGTGTTTGCCGTCGCAGACTGCTCCGTGAAAAAAAGTGGGCCTATCACCTTATCATGCATCAGGCCACACCACACATTCACCTGAGGGGTGTTACGTTTGTATTCAACATAGACATGAGGATGTTCAGCAGCCCATATTCAGACGTTATGGCGATGAACATGTCCACAGATATGGAAGGTCGCCTCACCGCTAAACACAATCTTCTGCAAAAATCTTGCATCGTTGATCTCATGAAGCATACCTGTAGCAAACGGGCGAGTGAGTCTATCCGCTGGTTTGATAGCGTGCAATAGCCACAATTTGTACCCCATAAAACAGATGTTTCGTTAACACCTTATGAACTGTAGTCCTGCTTAGGTGTAATTGTCGAGCACATGCACGCACAGATGTTTTAGGGCTCCTTAGGTGGCTATCCCGTATAGCCTCTACAGACTTGTCACTGACTGATGGCCTACCAGAACGGGGTTTCTCCACCAAACTGCTGGTTTCCTTCAACTGCTTATCCCACCGAGTAATGTTATTCCTATGTGGTGGCGCTTCGTTATAAATGTGCCAATATTCACGTTGCACTTTGGTCATGGATTCGAATTTAGCGAGCCACAGAACACACTGAACTTTCCTCTGTACTGTCCACATCTCGACTGGCATGGCCGTGGGCTGCTCCGCTATATACACGGTGTTAACGTCATCATCTGCGCATGCGCACATGCTGCCACATCACCCTACAGAAACTGGGAGGGTTCCTTTTATTTGGTGCAGATTTAACATCGCTATATACATGGTGTTACGTCATCATCTGCGCATGTGCGCATGCTGCCACATCACCCTACAGAAACCGGGAGGGTTTTCCTTTTATTTGGTGCAGATTTCACATTTCTATCGTCTTTTGTTGCTTTCCTGTAACCGGACAAAAGTGCACCATGACTTTATGGACACACTGTATTTTCAATGGACTTGAAAATTAGGTAAATACTACTGATTTTTGCTGGCTCATCTGTAAAATGTGTTATCTTCATAAATGTAACTAGGTTATTTTTTTTTAAGCATGAGACATTTTTTCAGGAAAAGATAAGATAACCCTATGGCCAAGTAAGGTTTTTATCAGCAGAGTCCTTATGACCATCATGAAGAATCTTTTTTTTTTTTTTTTTTTTACAGAGAAAGAGAGGGATAGATAGGGACAGATAGACAGGAACAGAGAGAGATGAGAAGCATCAATCATCAGTTTTTCGTTGCAACACCTTAGTTCATTGATTGCTTTCTCACATGTGCCTTGACCGCAGACCGAGTAACCCCTTGCTCAAGCCAGCGACCTTGGGTCCAAGCTGGTGAGCTTTGCTCAAGCCAGATGAGCCTGCGCTAGAGCTGGCGACCTTGGGGTCTCAAACCTGGGTCTTCTGCATCCCAGTTCAACACTATCCACTGCGCCACCGCCTGGTCTGGCAAGACTTATATTTTTTTGAGTATAAATGGATCTAAAAGATTGCCTAGTTCACTTTTTAAAGGTAAACAGCACAGAGAAGGAAGTGACTTGCCCAACGCCACATGCCAGTTAATTGCCGAGCCTGGACTGGAAACCAGGTCTCCTCGACTTCATCCACTGCTCTCCATTGCACCCAGGTGTTGTGGTCTTGTCCTGCCAGGAGCAGTGAGGATTATGATCTCTAAGGTCTGTAGGTGGAATTGGGATGCTTATACTTTCCAAAACCAATGTAAAGACATTACATACATGGTGGGGGTATTTCTGCTGAAGGGTAAAAATGACTACCTACATCTGAAATTTTTAAGTTAATCCCAAATTGTAAATTTGAGAAAACTAACTCTTAAAAAGATGTAATTACTATTTGTCTTTGTTTGCTAGGGCTGACGTAAAGTATTCCAGACTGAATAGTTTAAAGAACAGGAATTTATTTTTTAACAGTTCATAGACTAGCAGTCCAAAATCAAGGTATCCACAGGGTTAATTTCTTCTGAGACCTTGTTCCTTGGCTTATAGGTGGCCATCTTCTCCCTGTGCCTTTATGTGGTCTTTACTCTGTGCTTGTGTCCTCATTTTTTATAAGGTTCACCAACACCAGTCATATTGGATTAGCATCCATCCATCTAACCTTTTTTTACCATAATTACCTTTTTAAAGGCCCTACCCCCAAATAGAGTGACATTCTGAGATACTGGGGTCTAGGACCTGCAATAAGAATTTTAGGGGGGAATAATTCAGCCCATAACACTGTTTAATAAACATTAATCATTTAGCTCACAAAGTACTGATTGTACCAGCAGTTGAGCTAGTTGCTGGAAAGATACTGAGAGTTAAGACTATGTTGACTTCTTTTAGAACTACATAATAATAGTGGCACTACATAGTCAAATAGTCTTGAACTCTTGCTTTTGATAGGAAGCCCCCAAAGTATATCTGAGGCCTGTAGGCAATTCTAATCAGAATACATATGGCTAAAGCTATCATACAGCTAATTATAATGTAGGAACATTATCTACTGTACAGAGCAATGATCATTTCTAAGATATATGCCATAACTTGAACAGTTACAGGAATAGTCAAGAAGATACCATCAAACACGCTGGGCCCGATTTCCCAATTTTTAATGCTCAACATTTGTTGATATTTGAGCTGGGGTGCCAGGTTAGGAAGAGTTTGAAGTGTTAAATGTACTCTACAATTTGTGTGACTGTTCCTACATCAATGATTTCTTCTTTTGTCCTATTTTGACTTCTAACGGGAATTTGTCACCATATTTCTGTAAAATAATTTATGCTAAACTGATAAAGTTCTAATAATTTTGTTGGAATTACTGCATTCATAAACTGTTAGGTTTGGATGTACAACTCCCACTTTATAAAGTATAATTAACCAGGAAAAGTTAATGATACTAATGTCTCAGGAAGATTTGTGTATTTTATTCCTATGTTCTAAGGATATATAGACAGGGTAATGGGAAAAATTCAATTCTTCTGTTGGAGTAAATTGTCCTCAGATTAAGTAGATTATGCCCAAAGTTATGGAATTAATTATCTGCTAAATCAGTGGTTCTTAACCTGGATTCTATCGAACCCTAGAGGTTCGATGAGTCGGTCTCAGAGGTTCGGAGAAGCCTCTGCCGCGGAGGCCAGAATAAAGTAATACCGTAATTTGTTGTGAGTTCATGTACTTTGTTGGTTTTGTTCTTTGAGCAAGGGGATGTTCATGCACGGCTCATTTTGTGCACCAGTAAAAAAACATATACCTATGTCTTGAATTCGGGAAAAATATTTTATCACTAAAGGGGTTCGGTGAATGCACATATGAAACTGGTGGGTTCGGTACCTCAAAAAAGGTTAAGAACCACTGTGCTAAGTCCTTGATCCTGTAGAATACAGATGTCAGATTCTGACCTGTTAAGCAATTGTCTTCAACCCAGTGATTCTCAAATTTTTTCAAGTTGGGGTGCATTTAAAATTCTACAAATAATTGTAGGTACACTATATACAAATTTCTGAGAAATACGTTATAATAAGTCAAATATTAAAGAAAACATATAAAGTCCAAGCATGCTTTTATAGTAATTAAATGAAATAAGTACGACAAAATTAAATTTATTCTGATATTAAAAAACATTTTTATGTTACATTTTTTGAGTTACGCTTTTTAGAATTCATAAGAAAGAGGGGTTAAAAAATGACAAAAGTTATCTTTTTATATATATAGATACATTCTTAATAAGATTGAGTAAATTCAGCAGGTCCCTGTGCAAATGTGGTAAGATTTTGCATTCTTGTGTTTATGAGAAACATGAGCCTGATGTGTCCTAGCGATTTCTTCAATGTTTGGGCATATATTTGAAAGGCAAACTCTCATTTCCTCATCAATACATTGAAGAATTCCTCTCTTTTTACTCTTAATTGTGTAGAGTGCAGAAAACCCCCACCATACATATCATCTTAACTTTACACCAAACAAAGGATAGAAGAAACTTGCCTCCTGTCTTTCTGGGAACATGGGGGGTAGTGTAAACAATCCAGCACCACAGCTTAACAGCCTTTTCAACCTAGTCATGCAAGTGAGGTGGGAGGTTGGGCGGACTGTCAGCTTACAGCCAATTCCCCACACCTCTGTCCCCCAAAAATCAAACTTCAAAAACCCTGTTGGGCCTGACCTATGGTGGCGCAGCGGATAAAGCGTCCACCTGGGAACACTGAGGTCACCAGTTCAAAACCTTGCACTGGTCTGGTCAAGGCACATAAGGGAATGGATGCTTCTAGCTCCTCCCCCTTTTCTCTCTCTCTCTCTCTCTCCCTTTCTCACTCTGTATCTCCTCTCTAAAATAACTAAACAGAAAGAAATAATAAACACGTTCACACTTAAAAAAAAAACCCTGTTGGAGTTTTGGTCCCCAACAGGCACATATTTCTCTGGAATACCATAGGGCGAACCAGTGTGCCCTGGCGCACATTTTGAGAACCACTGCTTTAACCCAATGAAAACCCGTGTTAGTTATATTAATGTTAGACTAAGTATACTTTCAGGCAGCATGCACTATTAGAGATAAAGAGACTTTGTAGTGATACTTATATGGTGGAATACTTTTCGAGTTATGCTGGCAAACACAATAAAGCTACATAGACTTTCCCAGATGTGATGTTGAACAAAGGAAGCCATACACAAAAAAACATAATGCATAATTCTGTTCACATCATGTTCAAAAACAGGATAGTGGTTATCTTGGGGAAGGAGGTAAGTGAGGGTATGAAGAGGTTTCTAGTGTGTGGTTCATGTTTTCTTTCTTAACCTTTGTATCAGTTACCTAGGAGTGTTTACTTTCTGATAATTCAGTAAGCTTGTACACTTAGGATTTGTGCATTTATCTGTGTGTTGAAGTTCATGTAAAAGTATTTTGAGAACAGTGATTGAGCAAGGTACTACAATCCAATCTCCTTGCTTCTTAAATTAGCTGATTATTTTAACCCTTAAGTCCTTGTTATAAAGTACTGAAGATCTATGAACTTAATTTCATCGTGAAACTCTCCCGCAAGTGTATGTAGTATTACATTTCTCTAATCACAGCTTACCGGTAGGAAAAAATGTTTCCCTGACCAAAAAAATATATGTTCAAGCACATGCTGTATTTTTCAACAGTTTTATACCCAACTATGCTACGAGCCAGCGCAACTCATAATTGTGCGGGTACTGAGTGGGAACAGTACAGGATTAGGAAATAAACAGAAAAAGAATGGGATCAGGAGGCCTCCTGTAGGCTGATAGCATACAAGAACCTGGCGAAAATCCCCAGCCAGCTTTATTATATAGTGCAGAGAACAAAGCCATTTGTAAAACAAGGAAGTTTGATATAGTCACATATCTAAGATATAAACGGGAATCCTCTTAAGAGTGCACCACCCAGCCTGACCTGTGGTGGCGCAGTGGATAAAGCGTCGACCTGGGAACACTGAGGTCGCCAGTTCAAAACCCTGCTCTGGTCTGGTCAAGGCACATATGGGAGTTGATGCTTCCAGCTCCTCCCCTTGTTCTCTCTATCTTTCTCTCTCTCTCTTTCTATCTATCTCTCTCCTCTCTAATAAAAATGAATAAATAAAATCTAAAAAAAATAAAAATAAAAGATAAAAAAAAAAGAAGTGCCACAGCCTAGGGTGTGGGGAAGAGCTTAGTTTTAAACTAAGCCCTATGCCAATGGTTCTCAGAGTGTGTGCCAGGGTGCACTGGTGTACCCTATGGTATTCCAGAGACATATGTACCTGTTAGGAACCAAAAAGCCAAGAGGGTTTTTGGAGTTTAGATTTTTGGGGGACAGAAGTATGGGGAATTGACTATAAACTGGCTGTCTGCCCAACCCCCCACCTCACTTGCCTGATTAGGTTGCAAAAGGCTGTTAAGCTGTGGTGCTGGATTGTTTACACTACCCCCCATGTTCCCCGGAAAGACAGGAGGCAAGTTTCTTCTATCCTTTGTTTGGTGTAAAGTTAAGATGATAATGTATGGTGGGGGTTTTCTGTACTCTACACAATTAAGAGTAAAAAGAGAGGAATTCTTCAATGTATTGCTGAGGAAATGAGAGTTTGCCTTTCAAATATATGCCCAAACATTGAAGAAATCGCTAGGACACATCAGGCTCATGTTTCTCATAAACACAAGAATGAAAAAACTTACCACATTTGCACAGGGACCTGCCGAATTTACTCAATCTTATTAAGAATGTATCTATATATATAAAAAGATAAGTTTTGTCGTTTTCTTAACCCCTCTTTATTACGAATTCTAAAAAGCATAACTCAAAAAATGTAACATAAAATGTCTTTTTTTGTTTTTTCTTTTTTGTTTTTATTTACAGGGACAGAGAGTCAGAGAGAGGGACAGATAGGGACAGACAGACAGGAATGGAGAGAGATGAGAAGCATCAATCATTAGTTTTTTGTTGCCATTGCAACACCATAGTTGTTCATTGATTGCTTTCTCATATATGCCTTGACTGCGGGCCTTCAGCAGACTGAGCAACCCCTTGCTGGAGCCATCGACCTTGGGTCCAAGCTGATGAACTTTTGCTTAAGCCAGATGGGCCCGCACTCAAGCTGGTGAGCTTGGGGTCTCGAACCTGGGTCTTCCGCATCCCAGTCCGACGCTCTATCCACTGCGCCACCGCCTGGTCAGGCACATAAAAATGTTTTTCAATGTCAGAATAAATTTAATTTTGTCGTATTTATTTCATTTAATTACCATAAAAGCACGCTTGGACTTTATATTTTTTCTTTAATATTTTACTTATTATATTTCTCAGAAATTTGTATATAGTGTGCCTACAATTATCTGTAGGATTTTAAATATGCTCCGACTTAAAAAAGTTTGAGAACCACTGCCCTAGGCTGTAAGGACTTTGTCAGCTTACAGCCTGTCTCTCACGCAACTGAAATCAAAGATTTTATTAATACAGTCAGCGCTTGAACAACACAGGAATTGTGCAGATCCCCTCATGTGTGGATTCTCAGATTCAACCAACCGCAGATTGGAAACAGTATTTTTTATCTGTGGTTGGGAATCCATGGATACAGAGAGCGAACAATGTATTGTGCTACGCCCTTTTATTTATATAAGGGACTTGAGCATCCCTGGTTTTGGTATCTGCCCGGGGTCCTGGTTCCAATCACCCTGGATACCAAGGGATGACTGTAGGTAAGTTTTGGGGGAGTCAAAAGCTGTTCTCTGGTTTTTTGCTTTTTTAGTTTTTATTTCTTGATTTGAGCGAGAGAGGAAGGAAGTGAGAGAGAGACAGGAACATCAATCTGTTCCCTTATGTGGTGTGACTGGGGATCGAACCAGCAACCTCTGCACTTCAGCGCAGAGCTCAGCCAACCGAGCTGTCCAGCCAGGACATATACTCTAGGTTTTGACTGTGAGGGGCCTGGTGCTCCTAACCCCCGTATTGTTCAAGGGTCAAATGTATGTATTTGCTTTTGCAGCTATAAACCTGATCTGGTGGGCTATTTGATGTCTGACCCCTTATATTTTTTCATCAAGAAAAACCAGAAAGACCTACGTAGCTCTCTAGAGCATCCTAAGAGAAGACTTGAAACAAATGGCTGAGTGAAGCTTCTTGTCATTAAGATTCCTAAATATATACTAATTAGCATAGAGGGATGAATCTCCATGTACCCAACTCCCAGCTGCAACGAGGGGCCCATCTTGTTTCATCTACTTTCCCTCCCTGTATTATTTGAAACAAATCACAGTCATATAATTTCACCTACAAACATTTCAGTATGTCTAAGTTCATACACTGCGATTGTTGATAAAGTCTTTTCATACATAGCTTTCTTTGCCATCCTTTTTTCCCCCCTCACAACTTGTGGAAGAAACGCGTTCTTTGTAAAAATTCTCAACAGTCTGGATTTTGCTGATCATGTCTCCATGGTGTTATTTCTTTAAATGTCTCCCCACCTCAAATGTCCTGTAAATTGTGAGCTGCTGTTTTCCTTACCTTTTTCCTGCCTCCCTGGTTTCTCTTTTCTTTTAGATATTTTCCCTTCTCTTTCTCCCTCTGTCTCTAAAATCAGTAAATGGGGGAAAAAAACCTTGAAGCATTTTTTCTGGCAAAGACAATATCAGGAAGGAAGAATTTCTCCCCAGAGTTTCACGGAGGAAATTTGGGTCTACCCCCGACACGGGGAAAGCTAGCCTGAATTGATCCTGCAGCTGGACTCAATGAGGTTGGAAGTCATTTTTCTTGGAAACCAATTTCAAAATCTGTCCTTTGAGCATCATCAAGATAAGATAAGGAAATGACATATTAATATCAACTTGAAGAATCTAGAAATGGATTTTTGTTATAAATGCTTAAAGGAGCAAACAAGGTTGGTATATGAGCCTTTATATTTCCTTTTTATTTCTAATTAAAGTTATTGGGGTGACATTGGTTAATAGGATCATAGAGATTTCAAGTGTACATCTCTGATACATGATCTGTACATTGCATTGAGCCTTTATACTTCAGCTCCACTGTCCTCGGGACAATTTTATATTCCAAACAAAACAAGCTCAATTGCAAGTTAGCCTTTTTTTGAAAAATTTTTAAAAGTTCATCTCTCCCCTAGGTAGGATAGAAGTTCCTAAATTTAGCCAAGTGAATATTTCTTTGACCACCCACGAACTTCAGTATGGAACTGAGGAAATTTGTACAAATTTGGCATCAGCATTCACATATTAACAAAAATAGGAAAAAAAGAAAATACAGTTTTCTACTTGGCTCCTAATGGCCTTGACAGCCTGCAGCCCTGCAGTCTGCTCTACTGGGTTTTCCCATCAGCCTTTTAAACATGCTCAAGTCTCTCCAATCCTAAAACGGGGAATAAAACCCCCGATGTTTCTTTGCCTAACTTTCTATTTCTTCATCATCTTTATTATTTTTTTTTACAGGGACAGAGAGAGAGTCAGAGAGAGGGATAGATAGGGACAGACAGACAGGAACGCAGAGAGGTGAGAAGCATCAGTCATTAGTTTTTCGTTGCCATCGCAACACCTTAGTTGTTCATTGATTGCTTTCTCACATGAGCCTTGACCGCGGGCCTTCAGCAAACCAAGCCACCCCTTGCTGGAGCCAGCGACCTTGGGTCCAAGCTGGGGAGCTTTTGCTCAAGCCAGATGGGCCCACGCTCAAGCTGGCGAGCTCGGGGTCTCGAACATGGGTCCTCCGCATCCCAGTCCGATTCTCTATCCACTGCGCCACCGCCTGGTCAGGCTCTTTCTATTTCTTATCTTTCCCATTCACAGCCAAACTGCCAAGTAGCAGTGTCTCTGCTGCTTCATCTTCCTACACTCATCACAGCCACGTCTTTTTTGCCATGTCATAACTCAAAATCAGAACATGCTTTCAAATAAAAACATGCCCTCCCCTTAAAACAAAGGACACTCGCTTTGTGTTTGCAGTAGGAAGTGTATATCGTACAGATGGTCCCAAATGTGTGATACAATTAACCCCCTTTGGCAAATGTGTGCTGAGTACCACGTGGGTGGGACCTCTTGTCCTGAACACTATTTTCTACATGACTATCAGCCTAGCATGTCACACTTGTATCTCTGTATTTTGTACTAGGGAAATTCGTTTTTAAAATAAATATTTTCTATGTTTCCCCCCATTCTGAGATTCTGATAGGCACCCTCCCCATCCTTCAGTTGAGCATCACTGATCTAGAGTAAAGATTTAAGGAAGTGATAATTCCTTCTTTCTTCTAAGTAAATAGTGAACCCAGACTTTCTGCATCAGGGCAAAACATCCAGGGGAAGTATAGACGATTAGAATGCAAACAGCCTTGCTTGCCATTACAGCCTGTGAATGCCAGGCGACCTTTTCTCTCATTGTCATGTTTCTCTTTTAATTCGTGACTAAGAATGAATATCATCACCCACCATCTCTTGCTCTTCTAATTACCAGCCACGGTATAAATCACACAGCTACATGTAATTGAATTTCCCACAATTGCAGACCTATTGAAAGGGAGGCGATCCTTTAAGGAAGGGCAGAGATAAAACCTGGAGAGGTGACATCCCTGGTGAGACTAAGGCAAATTTGAAGCTAACTCCTGGATTGGAACTTGGGAAATTACTGGCTGTTTATTCATTCGGCACACCCTTAAAGTACTTATTATGTGAGTTCCTGTGGTCACAAAGTCAAAAAAGACAAGGCTCCCATGCCCTGGTTGCGGAAAGAAAGATAACTGAATGAGCTTGTATAAAGCATCATAAGAAAGGGGTTTATATAAACACTAGAGGAGCACAATGGAAGGAGAAGGAGTCAGATGAAATGTAGGCAGGGTCTTGGATGATGTAGTCGGGAGAGTCTAGGTGATGCCGTGGTAACAGATAAACCCTAAAATACAGTATCCACAACTTCCAACAAGGAATAAAAGTTTATGTCTATGGTTGGGGCAACTGTCTTCCATCTTTTAGCTATATCATCTAAAACACAGGGCCTCCAAACTCTCCTCAGCAGGAAAGAGCAGTGATTCTTAAATGTCCCTGTTATTAAATGCCTTGTCTGAGATGTGACACATGGGACATATTATGCAATATAATTGTATGATTGTTTACACTGAAACAGCATTTGTTGTTTATCTGAAATTTAAATTTAATAGGGCATCCTGTATTTTTGTTTGCCAAATCTAGCAATATTTAAAGCTTATCTGACATTTTGTGAATGGTTGCCACCCCAACAGCAGAGACAGATGGGCCCTGGCATTTTGAGCTGCACAGACACCAATAGCTCTTACTGGCATGTAGCTTCTGCGGGGTGGGCACAGCAGAGAAGACCACAGCTGTTGGAGGAAATGCAGGGTTGCTGGTGTGGCCCGGAGAGCTGTCTCTGTGCTGATAGTCCCTGGGAGCTCTTCCCAAAGTCACAGCCTCCCACACACCTGGTCTGGACGTTCCCATGGACTTCTAGCGTCAAACTGGTCTTGCCAGCCAATTACAGAAGAGGAGAGGAGCCTTCCAGGCACTGTGTCTACCCAGATGTCCCCGTGGCCACCCAACCTGAAGCAGGGCATGGGGTGAGGCATGTTACTGTTCTGGGACTGTGCCCTCCATACAAACTGCCATCGGAGGCACAGGGGGCCATCTCTCAAGCCCTCAAAATGGCAGAACACTGGCACATTTTAGAACACACCCTGGCAGGCCTGTCCTTATATTTGCAGAGCCTAGGACAAGAGTAAACCTACCTCATATCGAAAAATTTACCTTTCTGAATACAAAATGGAAAGATATGTGGAAAGCTCTGACTTTTACATGGCTGAAAGATGACCAAATTTATTTTATTTTATTTTTTTAATTTATTCATTTTAGAGAGTAGAGAGAGGAGAGAAGGAGAGAGAGAGAAATGTGGGAAGAGCAGGAAGTATCAACTCCCATATGTGCCTTGACCAGACAAGTGCAGGGTTTCGAACCAGTGATCTCAGCGTTTCAGGTCGATGCTTTATCCACTGCGCTACCACCGGTCAGGCAAGATGACCAAATTTAATTATTATGTACATATCTGGGTGTTCTATTGAGAAGCCAATGATGTTTGGATAAGTAATAAAGACATGAATAATTTATAAGATTTATATATGTATTCCATAACATTTGGGTTTTTGTATTCACTTTAGCAAAATTGTGTTGATGTTAAAGATTTTCACATCATTTGTATTCTTTTGGCAGTAATTATCCAAAGCAGAGGTTGGCAAACTTTTTCTATGAAGAACCAGAGAGTAAAAATTTTAGGTTTTGTGGGCCATATGGTTTCTGTGAAAATTATTCAACTCTGCCACTGTAACATGAAAGCAGCCATAGACAACATGTAAATGTTGAGCAGCATAGTTGTGTTCTAATAAAACTTCATTTATAAAACAAAAACGGTGGTGGGCCAGAATTAACCACAAAAAACTATAAGTAAAATGTAATTGTGTTTACAGGGCACAAAATTTGAACATATTTAAATACATTTTCAAGGTGTCATCTAAAATATATGAAACCCTCTGGTACAAATTTTTTAAACTTTAAAATTTCTTTAAAAAATTTTATTTCTTTCTTTTAGAGAGGAGAGAGAGAAGGGAGAGGAGCAGGAAGCATCAACTTCCACATGTGCCTTGATCAAGCAGTCCCAGGGTTTTGAGCCAACAACCTCAGCATTCCAGGTTAACACTTTATCCACTGAGCCACCACAGGTCAGGCCTCTGTTAAAATTAAGAGTAAAGTGTCCCTGGCCAGTTGACTCAGTGGTAGAGCATTGACCTGGCACATTAAAGTCCCAGGTTCAATTCCTGGTCAGGGCACACAGAGAAATGACCACCTGCTTCTCCACCCCACCCCCACCCAATCCTCCTTCTCTCTTTCTCTCCTGCAACGATGGCTCCAATGGTTTGAGCAAGTTGGCCCTAGGTGCTGAAGATGGCTCATGGCCTCGCCTCAGGCATTAAAATGGCTTGGTTGTGGAGCAACGGAGCAGGAGCCCCACATAGGCAAAGCATCATCCTATAGGGGTTTGCTGGGTGGCTCCCAGTCCGGGCACATGTGGGAGTATGTCTCTCTGCCTTCCCGCCTTTCACTTAATATTTTTAAAAAAATTAAATTAAGAGTAAAGTACAAATTATGATTGGTTAATATTATTAACATTTTAAGCCAAAAGCATTTCAACAAAGCTGACTTTTAATTGAGTAAAGATCTGATTAAATCTTACTAAATACTTGTATACAAATAAATATATTTACAGTTCTAGCCTTTAATAATCATGTTGCTGCCAACATAAAGAACTGGTATTATGCTTCATCTGTATTAGATCTAGACCCATGCATTCACAAATTTAAGTCACATCAATTCACTGGGGGACAATGTTTTTTCAATTTCTGTTGCATGAGGTTTTAGAACTTTTTCTATATATTTCTGCATCGCTGATTCCAAATCTGAAATCTGGTTTTTGGAGCATGCTCTAGTTTTTATGCAATTTTAATTTCTTTTTGTTACAGTTAATGGCATGCATTGGTTTTTAAATTGGAGTTAAAGGGCAACGACTGTTGGATTGAACATAACCACAAGGCAATTAATGTTTTACAAACATCACTTTTACATAATTGTAGTTGTTTTTAAATGTAAAAAATTGTTATCTGATTAAAACACCCTCTTGTTTTAAGATTGAATCATGGCCTCTTCGAGTAGGCATAAATGTAAGAATAGTCCTGACACCTTCTGTTATATATGTGGCTGTTACACACTTCAACATCAAAGGTGCAATATTTCATCATTTGTGACACGTGCATATATTGCCTATTTTCAAGTTCTCCTTGGCGATCAAGACAAGAATTGGGCTCCTCATATTGTGTGTCATAATTGTGAGGAAGTGCTTCATGAGTGGACAAAAGGAAAACGCAAAGGATTGCCTTTTGGTATTCCCATGGTTTGGCATGAACCTAAGGACCACAGAAGTGACTGTTATTTCTGTCTGATCCATACAAAGGGCATCGGCAAGAAAAAACAGTATATGATCACATATCTTAATATTCCTTCAGCAATACGACCTATCCCACACTCTGAGACACTCCCGGTTCCAGTTTTCAATGGTTTTATTTCTCTAAGGACGAAGAAAGTGAACATGGTGATCCAGTGTATTTTGATAAGATGCATGAGGAAATGGTTGTAGAATCTGACGGGTCTTCTTCTGATGCCAAGTAGTCATTAACCCCTCAGCAGTTTAGCCAACTCGAATTGAATGACTTAGTAAGAGATTTGGGCCTATCAAAGAAAGCAGCTGAGTTATTAGCCTCCAGGCTTCAAGAAAAGAATGTACTTCACTGTTTAGCTAAAGTATCCCATTTCAGGAAGCATGAACAAATTTTTGTGGACTTCTTTTCCAAAGACAAACACTTTGGTTTACTGTCATGATATCAGTAGTCTTCTCAGCCAGCTAGGTGTTACCACTTACAGTCCAACAGAATGGCGGCTATTTCTTGATAGCTCTAAAAGGAGTCTGAAATGTATTCTCCTACACAGCCGTAATGTTTATGCAGCCATTCCAATTGGTTATTGAACTCATCTGCAAGAAGATTATAATGACATAAAAATTGTCCTCGACTTTCTGAATTATGAGGAGCATAACTGGATCATTTGTGTGGATCTTAAAATGGTAAATCTCCTGCTAGGACAACAGAGAGGTTTCACGAAGTATCCTTCCTTTCTGTGTTTATGAGACAGCTGAGCTCGGGAGAAACACTGGACACAGAAGGAGTGGTCTAAACATGAAGCTCTGGAAGTAGGGATGAAAAATATTGTGAATGAACCTGTAGTTAATCAAGACAGGATCATTTTTCCCCACTTCACATCAAACTTGGCTTAATGAAGAAGTTTGTTCAAGCTTTGAATAGAGAAAGTGAATGCATTCAGCATATTATTTCTGCTTTTCCTGCCTTGTCTTTCCAGAAGATAAAAGCAGGTGTATTCAATGGACCTCAAATTCGAATCCTCATACGTGACGAAGAATTTGCCAGGAAGATGAATAAGGAGGAGAAAGCAGCATGGCAGTCTTTTGTGGCAGTTACAAAGAACTTCCTTGGCAACAAAAAAGCAGAAAACTATGAACTTCTGGTTCAAAGGATGCTGCTGGCTTTCCGCAACATTGGATGTGTCATGAGCGTTAAGATTCACTTCCTGAACAGTCACCTTGATAATTTTCCCGAAAATCTTGGAGCTGTTAGTAATGAGCAGACTACTGTTGGAGCATCAAACGAGATTGTCCTCAACAAGTACACAAACGCAAGAGCTACAAATGCAAATTTTTGCCTGAATAGAATTTAAATAAGTTTTGTGCAAATTTTGTGATTAAAATAAGTGTTTTCATATGTTCTATTTTGAAATTGTAGACAAATTCTGATGCAATCATATATTTTAGTGTATTAGTGTATTTACTGCATTATATAAATAACTATATTTTCACAAAGATGATGCCCAAGAAGACATTCTACTTCATTATGTTAACTAAATGTTGAAAATTTTATAATAAGATGAAAACCTAAAATCTTAAATTGCAAAACAAAACTGTAGCTTACAGAGAAAAACTAATGTCAGATTTGAGATCAGCACACTCGAATTATGGAAGAACAAGTGTTTTTGTGGATGCAACAAAAATTTTGTTCCCTAGTGTTATTACAATTGTCAATGTTTCTCAGCTGTCACAAGCAATTGTTGCAAAAACTGTCCAAATTTGTGAGTCCTCTAGAGCAGGAGTCCCCAAACTTTTTACACAGGGGGCCAGTTCACTGTCCCTCAGACCGTTGGAGGGCCAGACTATAAAAATAACTATGAACAAATAAATCCCTATCACACTGCACACATCTTATTTTAAAGTAAAATACAAAACAGGAACAAATACAATATTTAAAATAAAGAACAAGTAAATTTAAATCAACAAACTGACCAGTATTTCAATGGGAACTATGGGTGCGGATGCATCCTGTGCTCCTCTCACTGATCACCAATGAAAGAGGTGCTCCTTCTGGAAGTGCGGCGGGGCTGAATAAATGGCCTCAGGGGGCCGCATGAGACCCGCGGGCTGTAGTTTGGGGACCCCTGCTCTAGAGCCATGAATTAGATAGAACATGAAGAAAAACAGAACGTGGACACTCGGCACTACTGTGAAATGTTACTTCATGCAAAAATCTTCTACATTCACAGAAAAGGGATTTAACAAAAATCAATCCGTCTTCTTTCTTGCGTCTGTGCTTTCACTTCTCAGTTCTTCCTACATTCTGAAGCATCTCCCTCTGCTGCAAGCGGTGATACAGTGAGGAACCTCCCGGGCATTTAGAAGCAGCCACCCCTTGTTTCAAGAATGTGGGGCAGGAGACGGGCAGAAACATCTCCTGGGTCTGGATGGGGTTAACCATGGCAGTGGACGGTTGCTGGGCCAATGCTAAGAGAAGTATTCTGAGTGGTGGGGCACAAATGTGATTTTTAATAATTTTTATGTTTATGCCAAGACTTTTCTTCTTCATTAATTTTCTTTATTGAAACATCCCACTTCCCCGGCAGGTACCAGAGATGCTGGAGAGGGGCCGGTCTGGTGCTCAATGCCCTAGGGCGTCTACCTGAGCACCTGGTAGCCCATCATGGCCAAGCGGGTGTGCCACTGGGCCTGGAGAGGGTGGTTATGTGCTGTGAGGACATCAACATTTCTGGCAATTTCTATAGAAAGAAGTTAAAGAACCTGGCCTTCCTCTGCAAGCGGATGTCGGCTAGAAGAGCCGGGCAGTGATAGTCACCCTGGAGAAGATCAAGGAGAAGGCCAAGATCTGTTTCCAAAGGAAGAACCACTCACAAGGCTATGGAAACAGGCTGTAAAGAACACAGAGAAGAAAACTGACAAATACACATGGATCCTCAGGATCCTCAGACTCCTGGTCTGAGCCCAGGAAAGACTTCTATTTCTTAAAAAAAAAAAAAAAAAGCAGGAAATAGTTCCAGAATTCACCTGTATTACTGTCATTATCAGATGGTGAACCAGAAAGTGCTACTTTGTGCATTAGTGCATTTAATTTTTAAGAACATGTTCGGAACAGGCAGGGCCCCCTGAAAAGTGGTGTCCAGGGGAGGGTCTCCTCGGGCTGCAATTAAAAAGCATTCTTGCTTAGAGATGGTTCCTGGGGAAGTTTTTTGAGGGCACAGAGGCTCGGGACTGGGCACAAGCATAATGCTCCTTTCAGCTTCCTTTTCATTTCTGACTTTCCACAGCAAATCAGACCCCTCCATACCTTAGCAAATGCATGTGCAGTTTTCTCGGAGAAAAGACTTTTTCAGTCTATTTTGTGATCCCTGTTGGGTCCCCATTTTTCCCTGTTGAAAACCTACCCATCTTTTAGGCTCTAGCTTGACAGCTTCCTCCTTAACAATAACTTTCCTTATCCTGTCAGCTGGGAGCCCCTTTTCTGAGCCTTTGTGTAAGCCAGACAGAAATGCTTCTTAAAAACGAGGTTGATCTAAAAGCCCTCATCCTTCCTACATCGTTGCAGAGGCTGCAAATGTAGTAGGTGGCTTACGGGAACCATGGAGTCTCCTAGCCCGATACCTCCCCTTTCAGATCACCCTAGAGAGGTTCTGGGAGATAGCCCAACGTGGCTTCAGGCTCTTTATACATGGGTGAGGTGGAGAGTTGCTCTCCAGAAAGCCACTTACAATGCATTCTGGAGTCATCATGTTCTAAAAGACCAGAGGGTCATATGCAATGGATTGCACTGAATAATGTAAAATGTAGTGGGTTCATATTTTCGGTCCTGTGCCTGAATTAGACAAAGTTTGAATGTACTAGAACTAGAGGGTATACTATTAGGACCTGCAGGATAAGACCCACTTGATTCTACACTGGTCAGACTATTTCCAGCATATAGTATTTAGTTTGGGATATAAATAAACTCTTTAGAAAAATAAAGAAGTTTAAATAAAACAAAGAGGAGTTACGCAGAATTATGCAAGACTCAAAGTCACCTCCTAGAGTGCCACACAGAGAGTAGATTCAGCCCAAATAAAGTGTGATTTGCGGAAAGGCATGCTAGTTCAACAGAGAACAGGAGGATTCTGCACAGCCAGTGTGTTCACAAGCTGTACTCACACCTGCTGGTTTTGCTGTCTGTCACCCTTTATCCTCGGGTAAAACAATATGCTGTGTTTCCATCGGGAACCTCTCCTCCCCAGTTCAGTCTTTGGGGTTTGGATGTGGCTGACCCCACACCGAAG
The DNA here is from genome assembly GCA_037038555.1 of Rhynchonycteris naso. Lineage (NCBI taxonomy): Eukaryota > Metazoa > Chordata > Mammalia > Chiroptera > Emballonuridae > Rhynchonycteris > Rhynchonycteris naso. The sequence goes on from CM072996.1 coordinate 21,308,042, forward strand.
GTAGACCCTGGTGTCTCTAGGCTATTTATTGATCCTATCACCTGTTGCAGTGTTTTAGCTATGGATGGGCATTTGTCTGCAGGGATCAACGGGCTCAGGCTTTTGTGTCACTCTTGGGGAAGAATCTCTGTCCTCTGGATTGGACGCTGAGAGGTGACTGTGGCAGCCGTCTTATAATGGTGAGGGGAAACCTGAGAATGGAGCAGGCAGAGCTGTGACGAAGGACCTGGAGTCCAGGAACTGTGTTAGGTCGCACTGCACCTTAAGTGAGATCTGGCGGGAAACATTTTTGGTTATGGGAGCCAATACAGTCCAGTTTTGCTTTTGGAAAAAACTAGATCATTTTAAGTCGCTTGAACCAAAAGTCTTCTAAACAGTACACAGCAGGACTATGGAGGAGGCGGGTTTTGAGAGTAAGTAGCTGGTGAGTTGGTACGATGGAGAGCTAGCCTGTTTGGCAGGGGCAGGTGGCTTGATTTTGATGATGCGTGACAACCTGTGTTTTATGAGCATCTAAGGTTTGTAGCCTGGCAGCCTGATATTGTGGCTGATACTGGCAAATTGTATTTCAGAAGTAGCTACCATGAAGCGAGAATAATTTAATTTAAAAATTACTTGTGAGTACTCTACAAACCTGCCAGAGAAAATCAAAGCATAAGAAACCTTTGAACTGGCTAATACGTGCTTTCTCTTCCATCATCCCTTTGGCACAGACTCCAGGTCTCTCTCACTCATATCTATTTTAAAACAACTGTGTGAGCAAGTCGGTACAATGCGGGGCATCATCAGAGTCCTGGAGACAGTGTGGGAGACGGTCATTTGGGGACATATCATCTAGTAACCACCGAGCCCTTGAATGAACAGGAAATGAGACATGGAGGGAGATGACTAATCTGAAGCTTTCCTGTACCAGCTTGCTCCAAGGATGCGCAGCTGAGCTGAATATCAACACCCCCTGGCAACCCAGGACTGACAGTGACTAACTCCATTCCTTTCTTCCTTCCCCGAATATGCAGAACACTTACTAGGACTCTGGAGTTTTGCCAGATACAGAGATGGCTGGTCAATACGGCACTCCCCATGACCTTGAGCAATGTGCAATCTAATGGGACAAGTAAGTGCTAAAAGTGACATATAGAGGGGGCTTTGGAAGTAGAAGTGTACACTTTAATATTTGTGGATTTCACTGTGTGTAAATTATACCTCAATTTTAAAACGGGAAGAAAAAAGAATCACTTGAAAGCAGTCCTGGAAATCCAGGCAGGGTATTTATGTCAGAGCTCCAGTATAGAGATGATTTGTGGAAGATATAGAGCAAATGTGGTCAGATTACATGAAAGAGACAGTGCGCCTTCAACCCGCAAACGCAGAGAGTATCTCCAAAAGAGTGAACTTTCAAATTAGAACTCCAGAATAACTTCAAGTTCAGAGTCAGCAGGGACAGGAAGAAGGACCTGGTATGATAGTGAGCTGATAATTAATTCATGAGAGGCAAACATCTTCACCCATTTTCTACTTTAGAAGCAGGTAGTTCTGAATTTTTTCCCCCAAGTGAAAACTTTAAGTAAAGCTTACTGCTTATAAAATAAAAGAGCCATGATTACAAGAAGCTCCCATAGAAGGCATGGGAGCCAGAGAAAGTAGCCACTACCTAGTTTCCCTGTCCCACCCCCAAAGTGATTGTAGCAAGGACCACTGTTACCAAATTTACTCCTAAGAAAACATGGATTTTTTTGCCTGACCAGGAGGTGGCACAGTGGATAGAGCGTCAGACTGGGATGTGGAAGACCCAGGTTCGAGACCCCAAGGTCGCCAGCTTGAGCACGGGCCCATCTGGCTTGAGCAAAAGTTCGTCAGCTTGGACCCAAGGTCACTGGCTCCAGCAAGGGTTACTCGATCTGCTGAAGGCTCATGGTCAAGGCACATGTGAGAAAGCAATCAATGAACAACTAAGGTGTTGCAACGGCAACGAAAAACTAATGATTGATGCTTCTCACCTCTCTCCATTCCTGTCTGTCTGTTTCTATCTATCCCTCTCTCTGTCCCTGTAAAAAAAAAAAAAAGCTCACCAGCTTGGACCCAAGGTCGCTGGCTCCAGCAAGGGTTACTCGATCTGCTGAAGGCCCGCGGTCAAGGCACATATGAGAAAGCAATTAATGAACAACTAAGGTGTCACAAGGAAAAACTGATGTTGGATGCTTCTCATCTCTCTTCATTCCTGTCTGTCTGTCCCTGTCTATTTCTCTCTCTGTCCCTGTAAAAAAAGAAAAGAAAACATGGATTTTCATCTGGGCTGGGGAAATATATCCAAACTTCTAATTCTAAACATATAAGACATTCATGTAAAAAATAATAAGAACAGGCAGTCAACAATTATAAAACACCTGAGAGAAAACAGCCGAAGACTCATCAAATTCTATAAATATTGTAAATGATCAACCTCCTGCCCTGGCCACATAGGTCAGATGGTTAGAGCATTATCCTGATATGCCAATGTTGTGGGTCTGAACATAGGGCACATACAAGAATCAACCAATGAATGCATAAATAAGTGGAACAGCAACTTGATGTCTCTCTCTCTCTCTCAAAGCAATAAAAATAAAAAATAAAAAAAATAACTGATCAACCTCCTGATGAAACAGATGTAAGCAGGAAAATAAAGACCTTTAAAATATGATAGTGTTATACTTAGTAATTCAGGAAGTTGTCACATCTACAGAAAGAAAACCCATTCTATAAAAGAAACAGAATTCTTGGAAATTAAAAGTACAACTGCTAGAATAAAAAAATATTTCAGCATATGGACTGAGGAGCAGAATTGGTATAGAAGAAGATCAAATTAGTGAATGGGAATATTGAGTTAGCGCAGTCTCCCACATTCAGTGAAAACGAGCAAAGAAGATGAAGACACTAGGATAAATGCTGAGCCAAGGAGGCTAGAGGCCAGTTTTTAGGAATTTCCTACCATAAATTACAGAATGGATACAAAATAGAAAGAATTGAGAGAATGAAATAATCAAAGAACCAAAAAGAAAAAATAAAGTGTTTCTGATGAAGAAAAGCTCAAATCTACAAATTCAAAGGGACAAGTGAGTGCTGGACAAGCATAATGAAAAACAACATTCTCATGAAATTTCTGAATTCCAAGGATAAAGAGAAAGTCCCCAAAGCTTTGGTGTGGGGGCCATGGGAGACACATCACTGGAAATAACTTTATAGACAAGTTAGCCTGTGTTACACTTGTCTGTAACACTAAAGCTGGGAGACAAAATTTGGAGAGAAACTTATTTTGAACCCAGACTTATAAACTCTATTAACTTATCCTTTAATTATTTTGAATTCAGAATTCTCTACTCAGTTAATCTATAATTAAAATATGAGGGCAAAATCAAGTTCTATTTGGACATACAAAGATTCAGAAAGTTTACCATGCAGGAATACTTTCTGAAAGAGACAATCCAAGATGTACCAGAAGATGAAGAAAGAGGAGGAGGGGAAAGAGGAAGATAAACACACACATACACGTAAACAAAGAAGCCAGTAAAACCTATCACTAAATCCACTGCAAAATAATGGAATAAAGTATGTTTTGAAGATTGTACTATTGGCCAAGGTCACTGTCAGCTGGTATTTATCAAGGACAGCCCCGCTCAATCAGCCTTCACAGCTGCTGCAAGCTTCCTCAGCAATTTGTTGGTCATTGCTGGGTGTGCCCCACTTCTCCTCAGGCTTGTGGGTGGCTACAAGGGTCCTTGAGCTGATGGCGGGGCCGGAAATGGGCTGTCAGCAAGGCTTCCTTTTAGGGTTTGTGTAACAAACAGACCAACAGCTGAGGTTTCCTCAAGTGAGGCAAGTGACTGTGTCAGTGTGTGTGTGTGACAGATTGGGTGACAGAGCGATAGTCTCACTTAGTAGTCTCAGCTCCTGGGGTCAGGAGGAGGATGGATTAATACTATGCCAGCCCTTTCCTGAACTTGAGTCTGTTGGAGTGTCTGAAATTCGCTCCCAAACCCGAATGTTCTGCTCCTCCAGCTTCTGCTGGCGGGATCTGAGGGTGTCTGAGTCCCATTACAGTGCCCGTACCTGTGTAAAGTCAGGAGGAATAGCATCACTGAGCATGAGGAGTGTGAGGGGACTTCCCTGCTCTACTGAGCTGCCCATTCACATTTGGTTTGCTTTTCTGAGAACACTAGTGTTTTGGGTGGGCTACGTGTCAGATAGTATTGCCATCAAGCACAGCCATGGGCAGTGGCCCAGAGTGTATTTACCATCCACATTCTGCAGACTAACTCCAGCAGGGTGTTTGGTTTGTGTCCGTGTTTGGGGAGACGGAGCAGTCCCACTGTTTGTCACATGGCAACAAGGCATCTGAGAGTCCTTAACTCCAAGAACAAGAAGCCTACCTTCCTTTGACTTCACAACAGTCAACAGTAGGGCATTTCTCTATAGTGACAGGTCGCTGTGTCCATTGTCTTGATAAATACACTTGAGGTGAAGATTCCATTGTGGGAGGACCAATGTGGCCCTTTCATGTCAAGTAGGGAAGAGATGTGTGAGTGTGGAATGGGATATTACAGAGGGGCTCACTTTTATTTATCAAGCACACAATTTTCAACCAATATAATTCAGAGGCTTGAAACATTTTATTTTCTGATTAAAATTTTTTTTATTATTTATTCAAAGGTGTCAAATGTTTAAGTCATTCCTGTTAATGCAAACTTCAAGCAATGAGTCCACTGGAATATATCAAACTCATTGCAATTAGATAGATATTCAAGTCATTCCTGAAATACCCACGTAGAAGCAATTTAAATGTTTATTTTATTGACTTTAGAGAGAAGAAGGGAAGGAGCCCTGAAAGGATAGAACCTACATACAACCCCTGCATTTCAGGACGATGCTCCAACCAGCAGATCTATCCCACCAGGGCAGAAGCAATATAGTTATCATTTGTAAGCCTCATGGTATTCACAAGCCAGCCTCTGGGAAAAGCTGTACAACATTTCTAGTCGGGAGTGAGATGACCAAGCAAGGGATTCTTCCAGGAAACTTCTGGGATATTTGGTACCCAGCCTCACTGTTCCCTTTCCCTTCTGGCCTCATACCCAGATGGAAACCCACCAGGCAAACCCCAAACTTTACATTGTAGGCAGACACAACAAAGGGTAGCCTGGGCAGAACCCCTGGCTATACTGGACTAGCATCCTCTCCCTCCCCCGCCCCTGGCTGACCCACACAGCTCAGACTCTTAGAATACCATCCACCTAAGTCTCAGGGGTTGGGGGATGGGACTTTCCAAGGGAACTTTCCTGTAATTCTGATTGGCCAGGATCCAAACCTGATTTGGAAAGTCCTATATGTTAGTGCCAGTCTGGTAAATAAAATAAAAAAAAATTGGCACCTAATTGTTTTTGTCATTATTATTATTTTACCATTTAACCATATTTAAGTGTACACTTCAGTGGCATTAAGAACACTCACGTTATCTGGCAGCCATCACCATCCATCTACAGAATTCTTTTCATCTGGCAAAACTGAAACTCTATCCATTAAGCACTAACTCCCCAATGCCCTCTCTCTCCAGTCCCTGGCAACCACCTCTCTACTTCCTGTCTATAAGTTTGACTGCTCTAAATACCTCATATGAATAGAGTCATACAGTATTTGTCTTCTTTTTTTTTAAACTGGCTTATTTCACTTATCACAATGCCCTCAGGGTTCATCCATGTTGTAGCATGTGTCAGAATTTTAAGACTGAATAATATTCTATTGTATGGATATACCTTCTTTAATTCTAGTGACAAATACTGGTGAATAGATACTTTTTCATTCTGTGATTCCTTGAATTCATCATTGGAGAAGAAGCAATTATTTTTAACAAAAAATATTTGTCTGAAAGCAAAAAATGAGCCAATAAAAAGAATTCATGAAAGCCACACAATCTAATGTAGAATATAAAGGTAACAAGGATTGTGCTCACACATAAAATTTTTCAAATATTAAAAATATGATTCACGCAAATATAAAATGAAAGCCTAAGATTTTATTCAACTAATTAATCCATGAGGGACTCAGTAAGATGTTTACTTTAAAGAACTAGTAAGATACTAAATTTCAAAGGAAAAAAAATTGAAGAATATATTTATATCTATATATAATATATGCACATACATATTCGGTCAGGAATGATACAATGAATTAGTTAATAGATGCAAAATTGGTTAATATCATACAGGACAAAAATCTCATTATTAGGTTTATCTTATTTTTACCTGGCAGAAATCACTTATATCTCTCCTGGAAAAAATTAATTTTCATTGCTACGGACAAGAATGTTTTGCATCATCAAGTTTCTGCAAGTTAACTTCTACCCCTATAGAGTTATAAAATAGCCTCATCAATAGAAAGTCCATCAAAGGTGCACAACCCTATAAAATCAGATCATCTCCAGAATGGTTACTAGATAACACCCAGCACCCCACTGAAAAGACATGCAAATCATCCATTTTGCCCGTTTCTAAGTTTTGAACAATTTTTTCTAACACCACCAATTAAATAAATAAATAAATATTCCACAAATATACTTAAACTTATTTATTCTGCGGGGATAGAGGTTGGTTTAATAATTTATTAAATGAATGCATTTCTGTTGAAAAAAGTTACATGATTTCAAAGTTCATGGAGAATTGAATTTAACAATGTGTCTAAATAACAGGAGGTGGTCCACCATACCCACACTGTCCATCTCCTACTCCTCAGATCAGGCTGTTATCTTTGCTGAATAAAAAAATAATTAGTAACAAAGACTGCTGCAAAGGAGGCTAGGAAGTTTATTTTTAACTACTTCTTTCTAAGGCTGCACAAGTTTAGCCCTTATATGGGTGTGTTCACCGGTGGTTAGATTTAAACCAGACTCATGCTAGAGGGAGAAAGCAAGTGAGGATATGGGTGAAGTAGCGGGGGGCTCTGCTCTTGGAGAGACCCACAGACAGCACAAGTTCAAAGCCTTCGAACTAGAAGTCATTTCTTCTCCCCCTACAGTCTCTGACTGCCCCAACTGGTAACAAGTCCATTTGGGCCTCTGTCTGAGTGGCTCCCACCACCACCAACCCAGTTGCCCAAACCAGACATTTAGGTGACCCAATACTACTTTCGTTTGCCGTTTCTCTCCATACTCATTGCCACTGCTCTGCCCCTGGACTAGTCCTCTCCTGCCTGGATTCCTGTGGCAGCTCCGGGCTGCTCTCCCTCCCTGCCTGCCTGGTCCCAACCCCAACCCTACAGAGCAGACTCCGGGAGACCTTCCCAGATGAAGTAACACAGCTTAAAACTCCGTTACAGCTTCTCGGCAACGCCCTCTACTCTGTTTATGAGGTCTAATTTATCTCTGCATCTTAACGCCTCTTTCCAGTCATCTGGAGTCCACTCTCTTGTCACCTTCTCTCTGCATATGCCTTTCTCACCTGATTTGTCACCTCCATGTTTTTCTCATCCCCCGGTTTAGCTTACTTCCTCGGAAAGAGCAACAGGAACCCCTGCCCCACCACAACTCTGTCGCCGTTTAAGATCTTGTCACCTGGTCAAGCCTGTCGCCCCTGGGTGGTCTGGGCCGTCGGCTTTTCGGCCTCATCTGGCCCTTGGAGCTCCAGCCACTTCACCCCAGGTCTCTTCCACCTCCTGCAAGATTCTCACTCCTTCTGCCCCTCACCACACTTCCTTTGCCATTCAGGGTTGCCTGTCTGAGCCCTCGACTGGCTTGGACGCCACGTTCGTTTCACGCGCTTAGGGCACGATGGACGTTTCCTCCTAGCACAGTCCAGGACCCTCTGTACAGCTGTGTCACTGTCTTCCGGGTGACTGCCCCCATTTTTGGAACGTATGCGCCATGAGGAACGGACCCTGTTCCTCTGCCCGCCGTGTGACCCAGGGCCACCGCGCGCCTGGCAGGTGCACGGCGAGTGCAGGACCGAGTGAATGAATAAGTGTCTGCCGGGCGCGCCGCCACCCTGGACCCCGCGGCGCCCTCCGCTCCCCAGCGCGGAGCCGGAAGCGGCCGGGCGGCCCCCTCCCCGCGGCGCCCGTGGCCTTATCTCCCCGCCTGTGGGCCCCAGACGGAGAAGCGGGCGCGCCGGGAGGGACGCGGCGGCGGCGGCATGGGCCCGGCGCCCCGGCATGCGGGCCGCCCGCCTCACCGCCTGCTGCCGCTCCTGCTGCTGCTCGGCCTGGCCCGCGGTGCGGCGGGAGCGCAGGGCGCCGACGGTGAGTGCGGGCGAGACGGGGCGCGGCTCCAGGGCCCCGCGGGCCCCCGGCGTTGCCTCGGCGAGGCTGGGCGCGCCCGGGACGCTTCCCCGCCCCTGCGCCGGAGCCGCGCGGGGCCTGGGCGTGGAGCGCAGGTGGGCGCCTCCGGCCGTTAGGGATCGGGAGGGCGGGGCTCGAAGAAGAAGCAGGAGGGGCTCCCGGTCCAGGCTTCCCTGTCCCCGCCCCTGGGCCGCCTGGGAGACCTGTTTCGAGGTGGCTTATCCCGCGCCCCCGAAAGACCCGAAGCGAGGTGGGGGCTGGGCGCCAGCGGCGCCGGGGAGAGCCGCGCCCGGTGTGGAAGGGCGTTCCGATTGCAGTGTCACGCTTGTGGCCCTGCTGTGGCTTTTGCACGACAAATTCTAGACCCGAATTTCTACTTTTTATTTTTATTTTTTTACGTTGATGAAGAACTAGATGCTAATATGGTGAGAAATAAAGTGTAAGGAAATTTACAGGAAAAAAGTATGTATTAATTCGTTCAACAGATGGTCCTTGTTTTCCTGTGCAGAATGCGATGAGGTCTTGATGCTAGACCTCACTAAATTCATATTCTGAAGGACACAGACAAGCAAATAATCCATTTCCAGGCAATTGGAGTAGTCCTCCCCCACCACAATCACCATATTCAAACACTGTGTTGAATGTAGTATTCAGATATGTAGGGGAGGTGGCATTTACCCAAATTACTTTAAGAGAAGGCAAAATACCATATGTTCTTTGAGAAAGTGTGAGTGGTCAGCGGAGGGAAAGATTACTTCTAGCTGGGGGAATCTGGTGGCGTCAAGGAAGAGGTGATCCTTTACCAGACCATCAAGGATTTGGACATGGGAAGATGAGGAAGAGGCATCCCAGCTCATAGCAGAGGGCGCAGTGAGCTCTCCACAACTATGTGTAGAATGAATGAATTCCAGATGGAGGGGCCAGGACAGGAAGCACACTGGGGCAGGAAAGCAGAAGGTCGCAGTTCAGATAGACTTTCTTGTATGTAGGAGAGAGTGGAGAAACAGGAGTGGACAAGCAGGTTGGATTTAACCATAAGGTTGAGTGTCTTAACTGGCAGACCAAGGCGTTTAGACGTAGTTGTCCCTGCGCAGCGGGAAACCATTGGAAGTCATTGCAGGTTTTTGTACAGAGAGTGATATAAAAAGTGGCTGTAAAGAAACTCTCTAACTTCCTTAATCAAACCAAACAGATTCTGAAGTGGAAGGAAACTGCTATGTAAGGAAAAATTGGGGGTAATTTGCAGCTCAGACTGTTGTCCTCCCCAAAATTTTATTCATCTTGGGACTTTTACCATCACTAGTAGGTGTTTTTCTTGATGGCTCAACCTTCTGAAGTAGCCATTTTTGTACATCAGATACTCTGCTATGTTTTCTAACTTCTTTCTGTAACTTGGTCTTCCATGGCAGAAAATGCTTATAGATGCTTGGAGCCTCTTTCAGAATTCTCTTTCTTTCTTTCTTTCTTTCTTTCTTTCTTTCTTTCTAACATATAATTTTAATTGAATTTATTGGGGTGACATTTGTTAATAAAATTGTATAGGCTTCAAGTGTATATCATCTGTATATTGTATTGTATGTTCACCCCAAATCAAGTCTTCTTTCATCACCCTTATTTCCCCTTTACCCTCTTCTAGCTCCCTCCTTCCAAATTTTTGTGTAGTTTCCTGGCCTAGGAAACTGTCTAATGCAGTCTCATTGGACTGTTGGGCTAAAGTAGTTGAACAGAGTAACTCCCTCATGTCACATCTGCAACTACCTAACAGCTGTGGGATGAATTTTAGGGCATGGAAGTCAGGGTTGCCTGGTTGAGCCTTCCTCCTTATGTAGGATTCTTCATGTACAACCTTGGAGACCCCGGTGATTATTAAGAGCATGTTTCCTTACAGTGGACCAGGTAGAGGAATGACTGGAGGCTTAGTGCCATTGAGGAAGTTGTTGCAATAGCTGGTGGAGAATTTCTGAGGACTGGCTTCCTAGTATGACAGCAGGAGAAGAGGACCAAATGCAAATGATAAGGAAGAAGTGAAACTGGAAGGACTTAATACCAAACGTGAAGGTGCCACGGAACAGAAGATGAAAGATGGCAGTAAGGGCTGGAGACCAGGGGACCTGAATCTCTGGTTCTGTAGGAGTAGCAAAAGGATTTGAGAAGAAAGATGACTCGTTGTTTGAGCTATCCCGAATTGAAGGTGATGTTAGGGCTTTTGGGTGAAATCAGTAGGGAGTTAAGACTGTGGGTAGTAGATGTGTGCCAATGATGTAGACTTGCTGATCACTTGGAGCCTGTGGTTAATCAGAGAGTAAAAGGACCCAAAACAGAATCTTGGGGAAGATCAAGTTCAGATGGTAGATGCGGTGTCGGGCAGATAAAATATATTATGCTCACTTTGTTAAAGATGGCACTGCCCATGTGGAAGCCCATCTCCATGGTGATGATATTAGTTGCCATTCTTGCTTGGGATGGGCGTGATTATATTAATGTGTGTGTGTGTGTTGCGGGGGACAGGCTGTAAGCAGGCAGAGTCGTTATAGCCCAAGGCTTAGTTTTAAGACTAAGCCTTTCCCACTGTTTTTGATGTGGGGTGGTGCACTCTCATGAGGAATTCCGTTATGCCTCAGATAAGTGGCTTTGTATCAGAGACTTCCTTGTTTGTAGATTGGCTTAAAGGTTTGGATTTCTACACTATAAAGTGGGGCAGACCGGGAGCTCTCTCTCTCTCTCTTGTGGAGGAGGCCAGGAGAAGCAGCCAAGATGATGGAGTGCTGAGGAAGAGGCCAGTTTGTGCAGTTTGTGCTGGAGAAGGAGATGGGGAACAGAGTTGAATAATTCTGGCGAGCTAGAAACCTTTGATTCTAGGAAACTCGGATAAGTCAGTAGCTTTGTGAGCACTGAATGAGTGGGTTTTGGAGCCCAGTGTGTGTTTTTACTTGCCCGCCAGGTGCAAGGTAGGATTAAAGCTAATGCCCCACCAGTTTTTGGCTCCGTTGTTTCATTACCGACTGTCTGAATCTAATACGCACCTGCATGGGCCAGGCGGCTGTGATGGGTACAGACTTTACATGCAGGTAGAGGAGAAAGAGCAGCAGCCACAAAGGTAGGAAGGAGTTGGCAGAATGTGAAGGAAACCAGGGGAGAAGTGAGGGGGTGGAGACAGAAGGCTTTGGGTTTGGTGACTCAGTCTGTGGTGAGCCAGCACCAGCCGAGCAGGTAGGGTGAGACTCAGATGCAGAGGGATCTAGACAGTACAGAGATTTGGAGGGTAGAGTAGATGCTCTGTAAAGACATTGGAAGGAAATGGAAGGTAGCATTCAGTTAGGCTGGTCAGGTCAGCACAAAAATTTTTTTGTGGGGTGGGGCAAAGCAGACTTAGAAGATTTTAGATTCAGGAGCATTATTCAGTAGAAACAGAGAAAATAAAGATGCAAAAATAAATGAGGCCCTGGCCAGTGGCTAAGTGGATGGAACGGCTGCCAGATATATGTACATCCAGGGTTTGATTCCTGGTTAGGGCACACAGGAGAAGTGACCATCTGCTTCTCCCCTCCTCCTTTTTTCCCTCTTCCCCTCCTGAAACCAGTGGGTCGATTGGTACAAGTGTGGCCCCAGGCTCCACTGGGGCTTGTTAGCCTCAGGTGCTAAAAATTGCTTAGTACTTGAGCATTGGCCCCAGATGGGGTTGCCGGGTGGATCCCGGTCAAGGGTGCATGCGGGAGTCGGCCTCACTATCTCCACTCCTCTCACCTAAAAAAATAATAATGATAATAATAATAAATGAGGTATTTCATGGAGCAGGTCAAAAAGTAAAGTTGGTCTACTAGTGGGAAAGCTTAGATGGAAGGCGGAGAATGGAGAACTGCTCTTCCCCTTCCCCACAGCTATCTCCTTAGTGAGATATCCTATTTCCATACCAGCCCAGTTGTCCTCCCTCCCTGGAAGCCCTGCGAGTTCTCTCTTCCCTTTGGCAGCACCAGCAATACCATGCCCATGCCTTCTTAACATATTTGTGTGGGACACTTCAACACTTACTATTTATATACACATTTCTATGGTATTCTATACACTTATGCCAGTGTAATTGCAAACTGGACACAGAGCTTCACGTGAGTAGGGACTGTGGCTTGTATTAGGGATTCTGGTAGGGAAATAAATGAAGACCACCAAAATGAGAACAGGCACAGTGATTTATTCAGAGTTTACAATAGCAAGACAGTCAGTCAGCCACCATCACTTACATGTCACAGACGCAAAGATAGGCAGTGGAGTGTAAAAGCTTTATAATGGAACAAAGGGGAAAGCCCCAGGTGTGCCCTAGTTGGAGGATGTTGGCGTGGGGAAGCTGGAGGCAGCTTACTACCAGCAGGAGTCCTGTATGATTGGTTAGGGGAGCATATTTGGCTTTCTCTGATTGGTTCTAAATTGGAATGCTGGGATGGGGTGAGGGAGCAAGAATTAGGGAAGCTGGCTGTTATTAAGTCCTGACCATTTGGGACCGATTGCTACAGAGGTTGTGGTTGGACTTCCTGGACCCGGGTCAGAGTTTATTTTTATATATGGCCTGACCAGTGTCCATTTGTGTGTTCAGTCTCTTACATTTAATTGTTATCAAAGACGTTTCAGGGAGGAGAAAGTGGGAGAGCCATAGTCAGGTGGCCTGAGGGTGAGGCAAGTGAGAGCACAGTTGGTTGAACAGGAAGGTGTTGGTGGGTGGGGTGGGGTGGCCAGCCCGAGGGGAATAGATAGGTTAGGAATGGGAAGGAGGGGTAAAACCTGTCAGTCCTGTTTCTTAGCCTTTGCCTGGCATTGCTCTCAGTGTGGGTGTGGCTGGGGGACTTGTTGGCTCAGGCCTGCCTGGGGTTTGGAAGAGCCAGAAGGAGTATGGGCAGAGGCCTTGAAACTCTTGGGGAGCAATGGTGGAGCTTGTTGGGGAAGATGTTCTGTATAAAGTGCACCTGACTTGACTAATCCTGCATTTCATCGGCTTGATCTCACTCTGTTATCATGAATCACAGCAGCATAGTCACTCTTTAGAGTGGGGAAGAGGAAGGACAATGGAGGGGCTGGATTGTTTTTGGAAGGACTTAACAGTTGATCAAAGTAAGATAGCAGGATTAGGACCCAGGAAGGTTGCCACTGTGGCCTGTCTTGCACCTCTAGGGACTCGGTCCTGGGCAGATACTCAGTGTTCTGATCAAATCCAAAAATGGTTGCCTAGGGCCTCCGCAGCTCGATAGAGCAAGTGACCTGCTGGCCTCAGCTCTGCAGAAGAGACAGAGGGAATGAATTGCCAGATTAAAAAAAAAAAGTAGACGACCTGAGCTGTGGATAAGCGTTGACCTGGAATGCTGAGGTTGCCGGTTCGAAACCCCGGGCTTACCGGATCAAGGCACATATGGAAGTTGATGCTTTCTGCTCCTAACCACCCTCCCTTCTCTTTCTCTCTTCTCTAAAATGAATAAGTAAAATATTTAAAAAAATTTTAAAAGTAGACAGCCTGCTCAAGAGTGGAACAGCTTTGTTAGTGGGTGACATGTGGGACAGGAACCTAGGGTGTGGCCTAAATATAGGGCTGCTTAACTCAAAGCCCAAAAGCATTAACATGGGGGCATTTAGTTGGGGGTTGCTTCCTGGTCTTGAGGTCAGGGTTGGGGGCCCTGTTACGAAACTAAAGGTGTCCGTTTGCCTTCACGCATCAAAGCCCAGTCAAATGTGAACACGATTTTGCAGCCAAGAAAGTAAGGGTTTAGCCTGATCAGGCGGTGGCACAGTGGATAGAGCATCGGACTGGGATGAGGAGAACCATGGTTCAGGACCCCGAGCTCGCCAGCTTGAGCACGGGCTCATCTGGTTTGAGAAAAAGCTCACCAGCTTGGACCCAAGGTCGCTGGCTCCAGCAAGGGGTAGCTCGGTCTGCTGAAGGCCCACGGTCAAGGCACATGTGAGAAAGCAGTCAATGAACAACTATGGTGTCACAACGAAAAACTGATGATGGATGCTAATCACCTCTCTCCGTTTCTGTCTGTCTATCCCTATCTGTCCCTCCCTCTGACTCTCTCTCTCTGTCTCTGTTAAAAAATAATAATAATAAAATAAAAATTAAAAAAAAAGAAAAAAAAGGAAGTAAGGTGTTGAGCAGATAAAATATATTATGCTCACTTTGTTAAAGATGGTGCTGCCCACATGCAAGTTTTAAGAGTAAGCTTTTCCCCACAGCCTTGACTGATTGGATGATGTGGGGTGGTACACTCTCATGAGGAATCTTCCCATTATGCCTCAGATAAGTGACTTTGTATCAGAGACTTTCTTGTTTGTATAATTTGATTAAAGGTTTTGATTCTACACTATAAAGTGATGCAGACCGGGAGCTTGCTCTCTCGGTTCCTGAGGTTAGTATTAGAGAGGAGAGCAGATTAAGGCCACATGGAGGAGAGGAGAAGCAGCCAAGATGACGGAGTGCTGAGGAAGAAGCCAGTTTGTGCAGAGTTTGTGTAGAGAGAAGGAGATGGGAAACAGTGGTGAATAAGTCTGGTGAGCTAGAAACCTTTGATTCTAGGAAACTCGGATAAGTCAGTAGCTTTGTGAGCACTGAATGAGTGGGTTTTGGAGCCCAGTGTGTGTTTTTACTTACCCACTGGGTGCAAGCTAGAATTAAAACTGATGGCTCACCAGTTATTGGCTCCGTTGTTTCATTACTGACTGTCCGAATCTAATGCGAACCTGCATGGGCCAGGTGGCTGTGATGGTGGCCGCGAATACTGGCCCTACATAAGGGTTTATTAGTTTGGAAACAGCAGCAAGCCCGGAGTCATAGGGAAGCTAGGGCTCAAACACCGGGCTCCCTAAAGGGTTATATAGTAGAAAAACCATTAATCACTGTGGCTGAAGGAATTGGGGTTGTAGTCTCTACTCATTGGTTGAGGCCAGGGTAGTGAGTCATTATTTGATCATTGTATCAGGTCCTAATGTCAACCATGGCATTGTTCTCTCTGGTTTCATGAGGGTGTGGTCCGCTTTTGTGGGCCTGGGGTCTGAAACACAACTGAAGTCAAGATATTATCTTTAATTTGACAGAAGCTCTGTTTTCTGTGGTTAACAGACTTGTGGCTTTGTTATTAAGACATTTTGATACCTGAGCCTGACATCCTCCATCCTACGGGTTGAATGAGTAAGAAAGGGCGTGGATGGACAGAAAGGAGAAAGGATCATATTAAAGATTGGAGTTTCTGTGCTGTTACAGCCCCGCTGTCAGTTGACCTTGGTCAAATGGGAAAGTAGACAGACGAGAGCAAGAAGGCAAAAGGAAGCTGAGGGCCCTATAAATGTTTTATGGGAGGAAAGGTTATGGATTCCTGATAGGCGACATCAGTCTTGGGTTGGGCTGGGAAGGGAAATACAGTGTGATTCACTGTGCCTTTCATTGCTTGGAAGAGTAGAGTAGTGCTATCTTGGAGGATTTTAAAGCAAAGGCTGTGTTTTTGTTTCTTTCTATGAGGGACGCTGGAGAGGAGGGTCTATGAGCTTTCTTGGGCTCCTTTCCTCTCTGGGATCTGATGAAGTCTCTTAAGAACAGTGCAATTTTATATCATGCTGTAGAACAACGGAGATGCTTTCTCCTCCTGAGTTTGATGCGCCCTTAGTGTATTTCCTCAGGTCATTTCATCTGTTTCCACATGTCTCCAGAAGTTGGAGATTCAGGATCTCATGTGCTATGTGTGGATTTGTTGGTCTGTGAATGTCTGGGGATTAGATTAAGATTCAAATTCAAGCACTCCATTTGCACTTTAAACTACCTCCTTCCCTTGGCAACGGACAAAATTCCTTCATTGCATTGTCAAAGTCCACCTGCTGTTATTTCAGAAATGCCTTTAAGTTGTTGTTTGGTATTGACATGCAGAGCAAGAGGAGCTTGCTCAGGCTGGCGGGTGCCATTCCAGCCACGGTGTGGGTTTACTTGGTGTGTGGTGGAGAAGCGGGAGGGGGGAACAGTGCAGAAAACCAGAGGAAGCCGAGCTTCCAACTTCTAAGTATTTACCCAGGAGGCTAGAGGATGTTGGGAAGGCAGAGAGTGATTATATAAAATAAGATATTATGGTTCCTAGAGTATCAGCCCAATGAACAGGTAGGCATCTGTCCACACAAAAATGTTGCTATTTGGCATTTTTGCATCAATGCAACTTTAAAACCATTTTCCCCCATTGATTTGAGAGAGAAGCACCAACTCATTGTTCTACTTAGTTACTCCATTTCAGTTTGCACTCATTGGTTGCTTTTTATACCTGCCCTCACTGGGGATTGAACCTGTGACCTTGGTATGCTGGACAATGCTATATCCACTGAGCCACCCGGCCAGGGGTTCAATGTAGTTCTTTATCACTCTCTTCATTAGTATAATTAGCTAGCTGTCATTTATTCATTAATAAAGAGTTGTTGAGTGGTTGTTCTAATAATGTCTAACATGTTATATATGCTTTACATGTATTAACTCATTTACTCTGATTCTTATGACAACCACATGAAGTAGGTTTGTTATTATCCTCATCTTACAAATTTATAGGAAACTGAGGCATGGGGGTTATCAACGATTATACAGCTAGCAAGTAGCAGGGCTACAACTGTAACCCAAGGAATCTCTTAACCCTGCTCTTACCCACCATGACCAACACCAGGCACTGCATGGCTTGTTTCTAACCATAATAACAGTATCTGCAGAAAGAGACATAAATATTCATGCAAATGACCTCAGTCGAGTGCTTTAGAGCTCAAATAGCATTTATATTTCTCATTTAAGTCTCACAACATGATCTCCATCTCAGACTAAACTGGAGGGCTGACAGTTTAAGATCACAAAACCAGGGAAAAAGAGAGAAGATGCCAACCTAGTCCTCATCCTTTCTTTGTTGGTTGTGGCTAAAACTGGCCTGGTCACTGCAGAGTGGAGAGGGGAAGTGCATCGAGGTGGATAGCCCCAGCTGGGGATAATAACAATAAAACACTTGGCGGACCCTTCCTTCTAGATTTTGGAATCCCCACTCTCCTGTCTCTCTGCCAGTACTTCCAGGCATCTGCAAGGTGGGGGACCCTTCCCTCAGCAGTAGTTCCTGGGGCCTCTCCCCTCTGTAGTAGCCCCCTCACTTACACATGGTAGCCATCCCCTTGTTTCCTGAGTAGAGTCTGCTGGTGACAGAACTAAAGTTGTCCTTAACGTTGGATGTGGAGCAGTCAGGACACAAGTCCCATCGAGTTATAGCAAATGTTTAGTGATCTTTCTGTTGGTCCGGAGAGTTCCTGTCCCTGAGGGATTCTTGCTGCCATACTGGTCCCAGTGCAATGCTTTTGCATCAGTCTAGACTTGGTTAAAGACTCCCTCAGTATTGCTTTTTCTTCCCTAGGATTCTGACCCAAGTCCTGAGACTGAGCTAGACTCGCAGCATGACTCATAGTGGGGTCCACCTGGGAGCTTGTTGGAAACGAGATTCTCAGACCCCACCCCCGACTGAATCAGAATCTCTGGGAATTAGTTCTGTTTTAACAAATTCTCCAGGTAGAGTGACCAACTGTCTTGATTTGCACCAAATTGAGGGGTCTCCTGGGACACAGGGCTTTTAGAATTAAAACTGAGACGGATTGGTCACCCTATCTCCGGGTAATTCTTAACTGAGCTGTGGGCTGTTGAACAATGGACACTGTGTGTGGTCAGCAGCACCCCCCTACCCCCACCCCCATCATCTATTTTTGGTTTGTGATTGTGCTCCCTGCCCTTTTCTTTAGGACAAGATTTTCCCCAAAAGGCTACTTGGTCTTTCAAGCATTTAGAACTGAGAGGGCCACCCGGCAAGGCCCTGTAGACTACGCCCGCTAGGGCTGAATGGGAAGCTTCAGCTGGGGCGCCTCTTCCTTTGGAAACCACTTTCTCTTCTGCAGGTGGTCTGAGAAGTCTCTGGTAGCCTGGTATACATCTTGTCATTTCTGCCAGTATGGGGAACAAACTTTTATTGAGCCAAACATGCCAGGTATTGTCCCTGAGGTTACACTTCTGCTAAATTATCCTTAATAGGTCAATAAAACAGGTTTCCTAAGGATGAAGTGTCAGAACATTAGAGGGAGAGGACTTCAGGGGCCATTAAACCTGGCTACTCAAATGTGGTCCACCTGGGAGCTTGGCAGAAATACACTATGGAGGGCTCCACCCCAGACCAATGGAATCAGAGCCTGCAGTTTAACAAGATCTTGCATTTTAAAATCTGAGAAGCCCCAAGCCCTTGTTTTACAGATGAAGAAACTGAGACCCAGGGTGATTAAGTGATTTGCTAAAGGACTCAGCTAGATTTAGGATCCAGTTCCGACTCTCAAGGCCAGTGCTTTCCTCTGTACCTGGCTGCCCGCCTTCCTACAGGGCCATATTTTCTTTGTCTGATTCTATCTATTGAATGAACTTGAACTTAACTAATTTTTTTTTTTTTTTTAAAAAAAGCCCTTTATATTCTGTCCTTCACTAATTCAAATGGGACTTCCTTTAATTACCTGAGTGGGTGGTAATACGGTACTTTGCTTCTTAATTTCTTGGGTGTGTTTGTTAGATTCACTCAACAGTTAAATGAAGCAATCATTTTCTACCTCATACAAGTTTCTGGAACTTGATGTATATAAATGCTGCCATCTTGACCTGGAACCCATTATTTTAAAGGTACTTCCAGCCCTGGCTGGATAGCTTGATTAGTTAGAACATTGTCTCAGTACACAAAGGTTATGGATTCGATCCTTGGTCAGGGCACATACAGGAATAGATAGATGTTTCTCTCTCTCTCTCTCCCTCTATTTCTAAAAAATAAATAAATAAGTAAAATTTAAAAACAAAAAAATAAAAGGACTTCCAGAACTTTGGTTGAATGTGATAATGAATTACCGTGTCCCCATGGAACTGTTTTGGAATATGTGTGTTGCAAAAGAATGAAACTTGACTACAGTTTGTCCCCTTGTCCTAAAATTAATTCAAAAATGGATCAAAGACCTAAATATAAGACCTGAAACAATAAAGTGCATAGAAGAAAACATAGGTACTAAACTCATGGACCTTGGTTACAAAGAGCACTTTATGAACTTGACTCCAAAGGCAAGGGAAGTGAAGGCAAAGATAAATGAATGGGACCACATCAGACTAAGAAGCTTTTACACAACAAGAGAAACTGACAACAAAACAAACAGACAGCCAACTAAATGGGAGATGATATTTTAAAACAACAGCTCAGATAAGGGCCTAATATACAAAATATACAAAGAACTCATAAAACTCAACAACAAACAAACAAGCAAACAATCCAATAAAAAAATGGGAAGAGGACATGAACAGACACTTCTCCCAGGAAAAAATACAAATGGCCAACAGATATATGAAAAGATGCTCATCTTCATTAGCTATTAGAGAAATGCAAATCAAAACTACAATGAGCCTGACCAGGCGGTGGCGCAGTGGATAGAGCGTCGGACTGGGATGCAGAAGATCCAGGTTCGAGACCCCGAGGTCGCCAGCTTGAGTGCGGGCCCATCTGGCTTGAGCAAAAGCTCGCCAGCTTGGACCCAAGGTCGCTGGCTCCAGCAAGGGATGGCTCGGTCTGCTGAGGCCCGTGGTCAAGGCACATGTGAGAAAGCAATCAATGAACAACTATGGTGTCGCAATGGTAACGAAAAACTAATGATTGATGCTTCTCACCTCTCTCCATTCCTGTCTGTCTGTCCCTGTCTATCCCTCTCTCAGTCCCTGTAAAAATAAATAAATAAATAAAACATTTTAAAAAACTACAATGAGATACCACCTCACGCCTGTTAGATTAGATATTATCAACAAGACAGGTAATAACAAATGTTGGAGAGGCTGTGGAGAAACAGGAACCCTCATCCACTGTTGGTAGGAATGTGAAGTAGTACAACCATTATGGAAGAAAGTATGGTGGTTCCTCAAAACACTAAAAATAGAGCTACCATATGACCCAGCAATTCCTCTACTGGGTATATACTTCCAAAGCTCAGAAACACGGGTACGTAAAGACACATGCAGCCCCATGTTCATTGCAGCATTGTTCACAGTGGCCAAGACATGGAAACAACCAAAAAGCCCTTCAATAGATGACTGGATAAAGAAGATATGGTACATATATACTATGGAATACTACTCAGCCATAAGAAATGATGACATAGGATCATTTACAACAAAATGGATGGACCTTGATAACATTATACTGAGCAAAATAAGTAAATCAAAAAAACCCCAAGAACTGTATGATTCCATACATAGGAAGGACATAAAAATGAGACTAAGAGACATTTACAAAAGTGTGGTGGTTACCGGGTGGGGGTGGGGGCAGAGAAGGAGAAGGGGAAGGTGGTGGGGGGAGGGGAGGGGCACAAAGAAAACCAGATAGAAGGTGACGGAGGACAATTTGACTTTGGGTGATGGGTATGCAACATAATTAAATGTAAATATAACCTGGAGATGTTTTCTCTGAACATATGTACCCTGATTTATTAATGTCACCCCATTAAAATTAATAAAAATTAATAAAAAATGAAATATTATGTGTTAAAATGTCAAAATGGTTTCATATAGTTAGCCCACGTTGATGGACATTTAGGTGGGGGCTCATTCTCACTTCAGCTTTGTCTGTTGTCCCTACTAACAGGAGCTTTTCTACACCATTTTCTTCATGTTGTAAAACTCATCTTATGCTGGGGTTAGTGAGTGGATCTGGGCATCTAACTACTTCTTAGGCATATTTTGAAGCAGATCCTTGAACTTTCAGGTCTACCCCTTATGCTTGCCTTCTGAGGTACTCAGTGACCCCAATTTCTGAGTTTTTCAGGGTTGGCTTTTAGTTCTTCCTCTGTCTCAGGCAATTCGCACACATCTGCTTCTTCCACCTTCTGAACTATTGTTGGCATCTTTTCTCTGCTATTGTCTTCCCTCCCCGAGTTTATATCTTTCCAGTCCTTGGTGGCATGGGGTTGAGAGTATATTAAATCTGTAGTTTTTAGGCCTTGGCCGGTTGGCTCAGTGGTAGAGCATTGGCCTGGCAGATGGGTACATGTAAGAAGTGGCCATCTGCTTCCCTTCCCCTTCCTCTCCCCCTTTTCTTTCTCTCTCCTCCCACAGTCTGCCAGTGGCTTGATTGGTTTGAGTGTCGGCCCTGGGGCACTGAGGATAGTGTGGTTGATTTGAGCACGGGCCCCAGATGGGGGTTACTGGGTAGATTCTAGTCAGGGCACATGCAGGAGTCGTCTCTCTAGCTCCCTTCCTCTCCCTTAAAAACAAACAAACAAAAACTTGTGATATTTAACTGGAAGCCTTCCTTTTGTAATTAAAAAAAAATATAAGCTCGCCTGACCAGGTGGTGGCGCAGTGGATAGAGTGTCGGACTGGGATGCGGAGGACCCAGGTTCGAGACCCCGAGCTCACCAGCTTGAGCACGGGCCCATCTGGCTTGAGCAAAAGCTCGTCAGCTTGGACCCAAGGTCGCTGGCTCCAGCAAGGGGCGGCTCGGTCTGCTGAGGCCCGCAGTCAAGGCACATATGAGAAAGCAATCAATGAACAACTAAGGTGTCGCAACAAAAAACTGATGATTGATGCTTCTCATCTCTCTCCATTCCTGTCTGTCTGTCCCTGTCTATCCCTCTGACTCTCTCTCTGTAAACAAAACAAAACAACAACAACAAAATATATATATATATCAGCTCTTTCTTACTCCTAAGTTTGTACTGCTCTTTTTTTTACCCCCTCACCAGTCTTACTTGAATTTTAACTATTTTACTTTTGGGGGAAAGCTTTTCTTTTTTTAATAATTTGAATATATTTTCTGATTTTTAACAACTTTTTTATTTTTACTAATTTCTGATCCCCCTAAACCTCTACTTTCTTTTTTCTTTTTTTTTTTTTAAGATTCTTGCATTAAATTTTTAGGTGTCTCCCTGCCCCCCAGCTGCCTGCTTTTCTTTCTCTCTTTTAAAGCATAAAGATATGTAAAACTGAAAATTTCTAGAGTAGATATGTTTTTATATCTGGTAATAAACATTTCAACTTGAATATCCTCTTTGTCCCAAGAATGATTTGGGAAAGTGTTCTGTAGTTTCAAAAAGGTTTTCTTTTGGGGATGCTATTCTTATGTTTTATTTTGTAGTTTTATTACATGGTAGCCAGATAGTATGGCTTCTACAATTTCTACTTTAAAAAATGTGTTGTATTTTTCTTTTTGGTCTGGGTATAATAAATGTTTTAAATATTCCATGGTTAATTTGGTGTTAGTAATAAGTAGTGGTTTGTCTCATTTCTGTTTTATTTTTTTAAAAAGTGAGCATGCCTAAGACTATTTAGAACTCTCCCTGTCTCAGTTGGTCTTATACCTGGAGCAGTCTGAGGGATAAGCCTTTATTACCAGGGGAGTAATGAGGCCAAGTATGAGATGAAATTCCATGCCAAAAGGTTCTATTTACTGGGCCACTACTGAAATTACAGACACGGAGAGAGCAACACAATATCTCACTAGCCTCTAGTAGAAACTCTTGTTTGATCTTGGGCCATGTATCACCACCTGGTAGATCTGGATATTTCAGGAGATTTAGTTTTAAACATTTTTGCTGCTTATCTAAATAACTGGGATCTGGTCATCCTGCTGGGATCTGGCTGTTATCTCACTGATTGTAAACACATTACTTTTTCCCTAAAAGGAAAATGGATCAAGTAATAGAGAAGTTTCTTCTCCCCTCCATTTGTAGTAAGTAGAATTACAGGTTCTTTTAACCATTTGGTCAATAAAAGTAGATTGAATGTTTGCATTGTATAAATAATGACATAGCCTGACCTGTGGTGGCTCAGTGGGCAAAGCGCCGACCTGGAACATGAGGTTGCCAGTTCAAAGCCCTGGGCTTGCCAGGTCAAGGCTACATGAGAAGCAACTACTATGAGTTGATGCTTTCTGCCCCTCCCCCATCCCTTCTCTTACTCTCTATCTCCTTTTTCTAAAATCAATAAATAAAACCTTAGAAAATAATGATGACATATAGGCAAATGACATAATCCCTGTCCTTGAGAAGTTCATAGTTCATTCCTAATACCAAGCTGGGAAGACAGAGCTGGAATTGAATATAATGACAAATTAACGTGGTTGACAGGGGAATATATAGGTGTTAAGGGAGCACAGAGAAAAATGCACTTAATTTTCATCAAGAATTGAGGAATGAGGAAGATATCAGGGAGAACATGATATTTAAGTTGGGTCTTAAAATAGGAATAGTTGCTAGCTGAACAGATATGGAGGGATAGGCATTCTAATTGAAGGGAACATCATGACTGGCATGGAGTATGAGTAGATAGCATGTAGGGAAAGACTAGTTGGCCTCCTGCCCAGAGAATACCATGTGTGGTTAGGGTTTTGGAACAATGAAGCTGGAGGGGTCAACCTAGAGTTAGACTGTTAAGAACCTTGATTGGCAGGTAGAGGAATTTGTACTTTATTCTCTGGGCAATGAGCTGTCATTGTAGGTTTTTAAGGATGGAATCAGATCCTTTTTTAAACTTTGGTATTCAAATTTTGGTTCTTCATTATAACTGTTTAATATCCAAAATAAGATTTGTCTGAGTAGGTGGTGGAATTTTTCTTTTTCTGAAATATACAATTTATGATTCAGGTCTAGACATCTGTGCCACTTGCCATGAACATGCCACCTGCAAACAAAGAGAAGGAAAGAAGATGTGCATTTGTAAATATGGATTTGTGGGCAACGGGAGGACTCAATGTGTTGGTAAGTTTGGAATCCTGCATTCAGTTGAAAAGTTGAACGAACCAAGAAACAGGATTCTATAGTGTGAAAAAGTTAATGTCCTTGGGGGGAAAACAT
Source organism: Rhynchonycteris naso (assembly GCA_037038555.1). Lineage (NCBI taxonomy): Eukaryota > Metazoa > Chordata > Mammalia > Chiroptera > Emballonuridae > Rhynchonycteris > Rhynchonycteris naso. The sequence continues at coordinate 21,332,222 of CM072996.1, forward strand.
TGTTATTTTTTCACACTGTTTTTTTATTACAACAGTTTTGTCAACTGTGTAGTAAGTCTTTGTTTTAGTGTTTGGATATATCCTGTCTCTAGTGTTTCCAAGGAAGTACCTTCATGTTAGAGATATCGAACTTGAATCTCTGAAAACTTTCTGGCCTAAGACAAATTTGAAATCTGTTTCAAGTCTTGAGTTTAACTTAGCAACTCAAGTCGACATTGAGTTTCTTAATTTCTCTGGTTGTTTTAAACTTTTTTTATTTTTATTTTTTTAATTTCTTTTTATTTATTCATTTTAGAAAGGAGACACAGAGTGGGAAAGAGAGAGAGAGAGAGAGAGAGAGAGAGAGAGAGAGAGAGAGAGAGAAAGGGGGGAGGAGCTGGAAGCATCAACTCCCATATGTGCCTTGACCAGACCAATGCGGGGTTTTGAACTGGCGACCTCAGTGTTCCCAGGTCGACACTTTATCCACTGCGCCACCACAGGTTAGGCCTCTGGTTGTTTTGATATAAAACTACTTATATTGGTATCATGGGAAAAAACCAAACACAATTGCCTATTAGACTTTTTGGCTAATTGATGAAATACTGTTGCTTTGAGTCTTATGTCTACCAGACTCCATCCTCCAAATTTTTTGTGGCTATGACCTTTTGGCATCTTGGGTGACTTAAAAGAATATAAAGACCTTTAGGCTAGAAGCATCTGTGATTCTTTTTTGCCATGAGAGTCAGGCAATATCCAGGTTCAAGCCCAATTCAGAGAGAGAGGGCGGGTTTCACAGCAACTAGATAATAGTGAATGTTACTATAATCATAGTTTCCTCACAGAAACTTTGTTATATGCAGTAAAAGTATTGATAGTTTTATTTTACTTTTTTGAGGTTGTGGACTGACAGTATACACAACTTTGTTATGATATCTTTTGTGTTTTTTTTCTCCCTAAAAAAACACAACAACTCAGTTTTGAGTTCAAAAAGTTACATTCTACTTCACATGTACAAGCTTCCACCATTACACACCACTGCCGATGCCCGCGGGCTGGAGTGGTACCTTCTTTGATTCCCTCTCTCTAGGATTCTGCCCATGGGAAGTGTGCTGCCCTGCAATCCACGGTTCCTGAGGGAACTTGCATCATCCCTCTCCCCCACCAATTGCTCGCAGGGGTTTGGCAATGGAATTGGAGTTGGAGTTGAGGACCATGGATAATCCTTAATCCTTTTTGCTCCCTGCCCTAATGAGGGCCTCCTCCCAGGAAAGTTCTTACTACTCTTTGACTTCTGAATAATACAGATTTCTCCAGATAGAAGGAAGGGGCTTTATTAATTTATTTGGTACTTACTCCCAAAGACTGCATGCACCAACACTTGGCCTGCAGAGACCACACCAGAGGTTACAAGTGATGTTATACCTGTGCCAGAGGTGCTATAACATGGTGTAACATGGTTATGCCAAGAGATAAAAATCCCAGAAGGACCTACAAACCCAGATGTCCCTTCTGGTGAAGTCTGTAGGGGAAAGACATACCTCAGAGACAATGGCAGAAATGGTGAAGAACAGGAATGTCCCATTTTATGGTGGCTGGACTTGGGTCTGAAACCCCATGCAGAGCTTGGTCAGCCAGGCTGGACGCGGCCGGGTTCTGGCTGGCGAGCCCTCTGTGTCTGTCTGTATGTGCTCTTGCACATCTTACCACAGACAGTCTTAGCAGTGAGTCATGTGCCAGCTTCAATTACATTTTAACAATGGTAATACAAAAAAAAATAAATAAGTGGATAAAAAAAAAACAACCAACACTGTAATTTGGGAAGGGGACTTTTTATTTTTTTTTATATTTTTCTGAAGTGAGAAGCAGGGAGGCAGAGAGACAGACTCCTTCATGCGCCCAATCAGGATCCACCCAGCATGCCCATAGGGAGCAATGCTCTGCCCATCTGGGCCATTGCTCCGTTACAACCAGAGCCATTCTGGTATCTGAGGCAGAGGCCATGGAGCCGTCCTCAGTGCCCGGGCCAACTTCGCTCCAATGGAGCCTTGGCTGTGGGAGGAGAAGAGAGAGTTATAGAGTAAGGAGAGGGGGAAGGGTGGAGAAGTAGATGGGTGCTTGGGAGGGGACTTTTGAGTTAGCAGGAATTGAGTGCTATTGTGAGAGGCAGTGGAACTGCTTTGAGGGAACCAATGCTGTCATAAATCATTAAAGAACAAACAAAAACTGCAGTACCAACCCCCTCCCTCCAACCCCCCCCCCCAAGAAAAGAACTTCAAACCACCAGCCAGATAGATCAGCTCTAAGAAGATACATAAGAAATTGATCACAGAAGCTTCCCCTGATGGTAGAGGTGAAGACAGAGTTGGCAACTATGGCCAGAGGGCCACATTTGGCCACTGCCTGTTTTTGTAAGTAGGGTTTTATTAGAACACAACTTGCTCATATTTTTACTATTGCCCATGGTTGCTTCCAGGCTCCCAGAGCATGCTGAGCAGTTGTAAGCACAGGCCTCGGGTTGGCCCTTTGCAGTCAAGTTTGCTGACTCCTAGGCTGGAGGGCAGAGACAGAGGGAGATTAACATCCATTTTGTGTCTGCAGCACATCATTGAATTAAACATACTCAGGGCAGGCTTCTGCGGACTCACTGAGCGGTCCCTGTCCCAGCTCCACCTCATGGGGTGACTAATATTATCCACCTGGGTCACTGACAGTTAGCAGGAGCTGTTCCTGCTGCAATACTAGCCCTGCTTCCCGGATGAGGCTTAAGCACTGATGCCATTGTGTTTCCTGGGTACTCAGAAGTAACAACTTTTCCAGTTAATCATTGCATGTAAAATCCTCCTCTCCTGGCTTTCATGAAAAAACAAACCAACAAACAACCCAAGAAGAATGGCTAAGCTGGGAGTCTGTTGGATATGTTCCCCCGGGCCTATGGCAAGATCTTTTCAAGAGTGGAAAAGTTAAAAAAAAAAAAAGTCCCCTCCTCCCAACCTCCAACTCAGATGGATTTCCAGATGGAGATGTTGGATTCCCTTGTGGTTTCCTACGCACCCAGTGCGTGCCTCCGAGGGGCCCATGTCCTACTGTCTGAGAAGTCTGGGGAAATACGTCAGAGAATGTGGACATAGTGCAGGAGAACAGCGGGGTGTCGAGCGTGGTGCGCACTGATAGCCTTTCCTGGGTGTTGTCTCAATGTATCAACAGATAAAGACGAATGCCAGTTTGGGGCCACTGTGGTCTGCGGGAACCACACATCTTGCCACAACATGCTCGGAGGCTTTTACTGCATTTGCCTGGAAGGATACCGCGCCACAAACAACAACAAAACGTTCATTCCCAACGACGGCACCTTCTGCACAGGTACTCAAGGAGGGCTTGCAGGAATGGCAGCTCGCTGATGGCCGGCAGGGTCCGGGGTGTGGAGGAGGGAGAGGGCAGGGCCCGGACATGGTGTGGTTTAAGGGAAGGCGCGCCTAGAAGAATATCTGAGGGAGATTTGGACTTGGCCTGAGTATTAGTTAATATTAGAGAATTATTTGTGTCAGATGGGATAACAGTACTGTGTCGTTTAGGATAATATTCTTGTTTAGGAAGTTGCATGCTGAAGTAACTAGGGGTGTTATGATGACGTATCTAGTGTTATTTTGTCTGTAAAGTACTATAAATGCCAAAATGTGTGCAATCATTGAAGCTTGGAGGAATGGGTCTGTGGGAATTCACTGGAGTATTTTTTGTTTGAACATTTTTATAACAAATAAGAAGGAGGGACTGTCAGAGATGGTATGCCATCTGCAGGTTCCTGTGACCCCAGGTGGGGTGTTTATTCTTGGGGTGACTCTGGCACTCACTAGCTCTATGCACATTGCCCTCTGAGGCCCCAGCGGCTGGGCACTGTGTGTTGGTTCCCAGGAGGGCAGAGTGCTGCCCCTGCAACAGAAATGGGCCCACCTCCCCCAGGAACAAGCTGAGCGAGGAGTGTAACTTTTTGAACTTCAGTAGCTTTGATAGTCAGATTTCTGGGCATGCGTTGATCGAAGTCAAGGAGAGGGGCAGAACCCTCCTCATTTTCAGTGGCCCCTGTATTATCTGAACTCTACTTATAGCATGTCATAATATCGTTCCTTGGTTTTCTTAGAAAATCTTTGAGCATTAATGAAGAAGGGAGGCAGGAAGAGGCTGCTGGTTCTCAGCTGGGTTTGTGCAGACTTAATGACTCTGCCTAAAAGCTTTGCTGTATTTAGAGGTTTTCAGGAAAAAGATAGGGAGAGGAGAACATGGTTTACTTTCTTACCCACCAAGAACCACGGGTTCTGATGCTGATTCATTCCCGCTCTTGACCCGTACGTACCAAGTAAAGCTCCCTCTGAGGGTCCATTTGATTTATTCTTGGCAAGAATGAGAACATGCCTTCAGAGAAGACATTTTATAATACCCTGTTGTCTTAGAGAGCAAATTATTTACCACATGATTGCAGAAGTACAGTGTTGCAAGATTAAATTAGATGAATTTAAAAAAGAGAATACCAATTAAAGAAAACCTGACAAGACGATGGCCTGGTGTTCAGCTCAATCAATACCCAATTCTCATGCTCTTTGGTGTGCCAAGGCTGTGCTAGGGGATGGGGATGCAGACTGACTTCATACTGGAGAATTAGTGATAGGTAAGCAAAGGGTGCTTACTGGAATCCAGAATCCACAGCACTTATCTTGGAGGTGGGGAAGGGATTGGGGAACTTTCTGGAGGACGTGATACCTGAAATTGTATTTTCAAGTTTGTGGGAGTTTGCCAGGAAAGACTTCTATAACAATGTTACTATAGTTTTCAAGAATGCATCCTACTTTTGCAAAAATTAGAAGAACAAAAAATATTTTATGCAAGGGTTAAATCTATGTCAGCCTGATAAGAATCAATCTTCCTGGAATAAACTCCTGATCTGGACCCCGCTTCTATTTATTCTACTTCTTATAGTTTTTTAGTAAGCTTTCCTTTAAAAAAAGGGGGGGGTATATTATTGACATACCATAAAATTCACCCTTTTGAAATATATAGTTCAGTAGGTTTTAGTCTATTCACAAAGTTGTGCAATAATCACCATTATCACATTTCATAGCATCTCTGTCTCCCCCTCAAAGAAAAAGAAGCCCCAGATCCACTGGCAATCATTCATTCACACGACTTTCCTTTTCAGAGCTGATGGATTAATCTTCTCAATGATCCTGAGTTTCTTTCACAGCCATAGTCATGGTTCCACAGAAACATCAGTGGGCTTTAGCTGGGGCAGAGGCTTAGCAAGTGTTGGGGTATCAGCAGTTAGCCAGTGTTTGCCTGGAATCACAGGATGTGATTCATAGTTCTTGAATTTCGAGGAATCCTGTGACCAGATGTTTCTCATACTTTGCAGAGTTCAAGTCCAGTTCAGGTTAGAGGTTGTCCTCTTGGGATGCCCCCAAGGATAGATGGGGACTGACGGCCGGGGTCCTAGGGTAGGGGTTCCAGTTCTGGAGAACCTGCAGGTGTTCTGGCCCCCAGGGATGCCCCCTGGATGAGTCCTGGTGATCACTGAAACTTTGCTATGTGCCACAAGCCAGAGGAAGAAGCTCTCTGGCATTTCCAGGGTGAGGCCGAGAGTAAGTGCAGAGAAATGAGACTTTTCTGGAAAAAAAGGCATGTGGCTGTCATCTCTCAATCAGCAGGGCCTTGGGAAAAAATCTGGGATGTCCGTATCTTGGTGCTTGAATAAGTAAGCAGCCACAGAAAAGCGTGGGGGATTTTAACCTGCAGGATGACTCAAGGACATCCCTCTGACTCCCAAAGATGGGTAATGGTGCCTTAGTCAAGGCGTCTGACATTTTGGGGATGGAGCTTCGGTGTAGCCATCTTTTGATTTAACATTCATGACCTGATCATTTCAGACCAGTACATTGTATTGCATGAAACTTATAAATCTCTTAAGAAATAATATAGATAGATATATAATGCCTTTTTAATGAACTGTGCAGAATTTATTATGTAGCTGTACTGTGCTACTTAACTGACTTTCCCCTTATTGTGATTTTTTGCTATTGTAAGAAATGCTATAGCATGCACCCTTGAACTTACATCCCTACAAATAATATCCCTTATTATATATAAGGAAAATGGTTTCTGTGTCAAAGGAACACATTTCACAGTTTGATACATAGTACCAGACTGCCTTCCAGAAGGTTCATAGCAATATTCTCTCTGACTACTCACTTCATGAAGGTGCTCAATTCTTCACATCTTTGCCATCTCTGGATAGTATTAATAAATTATGTAAATTCATCAGTCCTGATTTTAAATGGCTGTGTGTTTTCCTCTAATGTGGCTTCATACAATCTAGGCTTCTTAGCTGATTTTGTCATCTGAGGAGGGAAGGTGGCAGGAAGACAAATAGTAAGTTTACTTTCCAAATTGTGAGGCAATAATTTTGGTCTCATCTTACTTCGTGACATTAGGAATATCTGGTTCTTAGGTGGCAATATGGAAAAAAGTTAGCGTTGAGGGCATTTTCATGAACATGGAAGTTCGCGAATGCGTTTTTCTTGTTGGGTCTATTCTTGGTCTTCACATTTTAAAGGCTTCTCAAGACAAGGACCTGTGTTTAATGGGGTGTTCCACAGTAGCTTCTTTTTAAACTTTTGCCTCTTTGGACCTCTTGTTCCAGCTAAGGGTCCTCCAGATGGGTTATTTTCTTCTTTCTTGGAGCAGCTAAATCCAGTGGAACAAGCCATGTGGCCACTCCTCAGGCCCCAGGGAGCATGGCTCAAGGTCTCGGTCGGGCTCAGGTATGAAGGAGTGAGTGGCACATGCTCCAGGGAGATCTGAGTCAGTAGAGCAGCAAGACTCATTCCTGTGTTAGCTAACGTGTCTTGGGGACATCCGGTCTGCCAGGCCCCATGCTAACTGCTTTCCGCACAGTTTATTTAGTCCCCACAAAAACCTGCTATCGTTAGCTTCATTTTGCAGAAGTGGTTTAGAAAGGATGAGGACAGACATCAGTATATCTAGTAAGTAGCAGAATCAGTTCTCAGACCGAGTCTTTTTGACTTTCAAACCCATGCTCTTGGTTGAAAGGGCTGAATACAGAACACTAGGGCCCTGGGACTAGGTCAGAGTGTCCTGCTCAGTTTTGCTACTGTCCAGTGCGACATTGTTGTGACTGAAGATAAAGATAAGTAATCCCATATATAGAATAGGACACAGGAAATTACCCCCTTCATTAATTATGTTAATAAGGTTGCTTATGTTTTTTCTTCACAACCAAGTATATATATCTTGGGAGACCCCATGGAATTTGCCAGTATGTGGAGAAGTTGTTCTGATGAGCTTAACAGGTTTATCCAACCAAAATTCTAGAATGGGTTAGAAAAGGGATGGTTTGTGAACATAAGAGGTAGCAGGGGTTTAAAAGTCAAAATCATGTCATAACCGTCTCAGTGACACATAGATATATCTACACTTCCTTACAGCAATTGATGATATCTTTGACAGTCTCTGTGGATGGGAATTATTGATTGGATATTCATACAATTAGTTTGTAATAGGAGAGACAATGTTGCATAGTGGTTAGGCATATAGTCTCTGGAGCCAGATACCCAGCTTCCAATCCTGGCTCTCCACTACTTACCTTCGTGACTTCCGTCCAGTTAGTTACTCAGCCACTCCATATTTCAGTTACTTTATCTGTAAAATAGGGGTAATAATAGCATCTACCTCATGGGGTTATTTTGAGGACTTAAATAAGATAGAAATAATCAGTAATAAATAACAAGTGTTTAGAACAGTGCCTGGTATGTGCAAAGTAACGCGTAGGAATCATTATCAACAATCATTATAACAATTATTGTTATTGGGTTGTTGAATACACAAAGCAAACTGATTAATGACTGTGGTGACTCCTACAGAGCTAATCAGTATCTAGAAAGTCCACGTCTTTTCCATACCACTGCTGCTTAGCCACATTTTTGCCCTATCGTTATTTATGCTGCTTATTTTCAGAACACTATTGAAAAACAAGCAAACCACTGATTACCCACTACCTTTTGAGGAGTCTGGAGCAGGTGGACAGGCTAGAAGATGATTTCTGTGTCAAAGCTATACCGACACATTTTATGAATTTCTGAATGGGGTAAAAAAAAATCTCAATAAGCTAAAATGATGGATCAAATCTGCAGTGTTGAAATTATTTCTAAAAGTTTGTCCTAGCTTGGGATTGAATTAATTTTGTTATTTTTATTCTAAGAATCCTTTCTTAACAGTTTCCAACAGCATCACAATTTTATTACCAACAATTGTTTAACTCCAAGTGTCACGTTTTCATTTCTCAACATTCTTCGTTGGGCTTTATTATGTCTCCCTATGCCTTGACATTATTTATTCTGATGTTCTTCACTGGCTTCAGTATTTTCTCAAAATCTTTTTCAGAAATGTCAGTGGTATGATTTCTGAGATCATTCATGTTCTAAAAGGTCATTCCTTTGTTTAAATAAAGCACGATGTTTTGCTCCATTTTCCTTAGAACTCTAAGTATTACTCTGTTGCTATCTAGCATTGAGTGTTTCAGACAAGAAGTCCTAGGTCAGATGGGTTCTCTTAGACTACCATTTCTCATAGATGGGTCCTCATACATTACCATTTCTTTCTGCCAGGAGGTTTATATATTCAGAATGGGTTTCATTTTTCAATATTTATGTCTACTAGTTGTGAAGGCTGTTTGGATTTGAACATATAAGCTGAGTTGTTTTCTTTTAATATTAATTCTTATACATTTACTCCATTCTTTTCTGCAATTCCTCTACAACTAATACTGATGGTTGTCGAGTAGAGTAGAGGGGAGGGGATGGGGGAAAAGAATACAGAATAGTATAAAAAGTATAATCTAAAAAATTAACTGGATATTACATATTTTGAATTGGTCCTCATATCATTTTTTAATCTTATGTTCTATTTCATGTAATTTTTTCTATGTATTTTTGAAAATTTTCTCAAGTTAGAATTTGCACATTTATTTTTTAGCATGGATCGTCCTATTATTCAGTTCCTCTATTGATTGAGTTTTATTTTTGGCATTCATATTCTGTTTCTAATTTCTCACTGTTCTTTTTATTTTTTCTTGATATTTTCTTCTTAATCTTGTTTGGACTTCCATGTCTCTTTATATGTCAAGAGTGTCTAGATGATCTATTACTATGTAACTCTACTTCCTCCCACCCAGAATTTAGTGGCTTAAGACAATGGTTTATTATTTTCGCAATTCCATGGAGAAGTAATTTTGCCACTTGTGTAGAAACACTCAGCTGGTGGCTGGGCTGTGCTGGTGGGTAAGAGAAGGCCTGTCTTATGTCGAAGGCCCCGATGCTGACCATCAGCCGGGTCACTGTTTCTCCCCTCTGTGTTCTCTCTCATCATGTGGTGTCTGGATTCGAGAGAGGGAAAGAGGAAGCTGCCAAGGTGTCTTCAAAGTTAGGTCCCAAGCAGGCACAGTGTTACTTCTGTCGCACTGTGTTGGCCAACGGCAGTCCCAAAGTCAGCCCAAGGGGAGTGGAAATGGATTCCACTCTTGATGGGAGGAGTGGCGTGTAAGAAAGGGAGAAGAAGACCTGTTGCCAGCCCCTTCTGAAGACAGTCTCCCACAGAGAGTTCCCAAAATTAGCTGCTCTACAAGTGTAGGTTGATCAGAGTTGATAGCTTGTGTGGGCTCCTTCAGCAGTTGCATGAATTACTGGTTCCCAAAGTATGATCAGTGAGTGATGAGGTATTCATTGGTCCAGACCAAAAAAAAAAAAAAAACCAACCACAAAAGAAAGAAGAAGAACATAGTTAATTTCAATAAAAATCACATTAAACAAATTTAAAAGGATTTTTAATTAAAAAGTTTTTTTTTTTATTAAGTGAGAGAAGGGGAGGCAGAGAGACAGACTTCTGCATGCGCCTGGACCAGGATCCACCTGGCAAGCCCACCAGGGGGCGATACTCTGCCTGTCTGGTCTGAGCAACGGAGCCTTTTATTTTTTTTTAGATTTTTTAATTTATTCATTTTTTAGAGATAGAAGACAGAGAGAAAGAGAGAAGGGGGAGGAGCAGAAAGCATCAACTCCCATATGTGCCTTGACCAGGCAAGCCCAGGGTCTCGAACCAGTGACCTCAGCATTCCAGGTCGAGGCTTTTACCCATTGTGCACCGCAGGTCAGGCAGAGCCATTTTTTTTAGCGCCTGAGGCGAGCCCATGGAGCCATCCCCAGTGGCCTGGGCCAACTTTTGCTGGAATCATTCAGCCATGGCGGGGGGTGGGGGTGGGGGTGGGGGTTGGGGGGGTGGTCTGGAGAAGCAGATAGTCCTTCTCCTGTGTGTCCTAACTGGCACTCGAACCCGGGATTTCCACATGCTGGCCAGGGCCTAAAAAAGATTCTGAGATTATTTTCCTCACTCTTTTATGAAAGTATGGTGCTAGCAGTTATTTTGGGGGGGAAAAGTTTTTATCTGGCTAAGTAGAGCATCAGCCACCTTTTACCAATTCTTCCAAATTAACTAGTCTTTGAAATCCCAGACTCGGAAAGCAACCAGACTTGCTTCCGTCATTCTGCTCGCCCATCCCCCACCCCTACCCCCGGCATGGCTCCTGCACAAGTCCTGGGAAACATCCCACTTTACTTACAGTACTTTTTCCCTCCAAGTGAAATTGGTATGTGTGGCTCTGATGGAATTCCGAAAGTTTGCAGTTTTGTTCTCTAAACCAGTTTGGGGCGGCTAAGTGGCAGAGAGAATATTTTTGCAGACTCTGAATTACTGTGTGTTTTCTCCTGTACCTGCTCCCGTATTTCCCCATTTATATAAAACGCACCTTTCCCCGAAGCTTTTGGAGTCTAAAAACTGGGTGGGGCTTCTACAGTGGTTGTAGATTTTTTTAGTTGCATTTCTTGCATTTTCGCGCTTGTTTTTGTGCTCATTGTTGAGGACAGTGATTCATCATCAGACACAGATGAGGAAAAACTAATGGATGGGAGTTTTGACAGTGATGAGGAATAATATAAATCTTGTGATGAATAAAACTTGAGTTTAATAACTTTATGCAATATTTTTCTTTTTTTCAGAATTAAGGTGCATCTTATACATAAGGAAATATGGTACTTCTCCTAAGCCTCAGTCCAGGGTAAAAGTCTGCCAAAAAACATGTCTTTTCCTTCTTGAAGCCTGCGTTAAGCCCTTGTTATCTCGGTAAAATTAGTGAGACCCTTCTGAATTATCCCCTTACTTCCTGTTTTACTAGCCTATGTTCATTTTTGAAAACATTTTCTTACTCTTGTCTAAATTATTTTGTGAGTTCTTCAGATATTTTTAGTATGAGGTTGAGGCTATCTGTATATTTTATAGTAATTGAATTTATTTTTTTGGTTCATTATAGTTGGTGTCCGAGAGTCGGTGATAGTTGTTGATTTTTATAAATTTCCAGAAAAAGGTCACAAGTACTTATTGAGCGCCTCTTAGTGAAGTGGGAAGACCCCTTAAGGAGTAAAATAACATTCATGATACAATTACAGACAAATGCATTTGGTTGTAAGTGCGACTGAGAATGTGAAACATGGTTGTCACATGTTGCCCCTCATCTTTCCCCCTTTTTTTCCTTTTCTCTCCCTCTTGTATTTGGTATGGATCTCAAGACATAGATGAGTGTGAGGATTCTGGCCTGTGTGGGCAAGGAGGACGGTGTGTGAACACTCACGGGAGCTTTGAGTGCTACTGTATGGATGGATACTTGCCAAAAAGTGGGCCCGAACCTTTCCACCCGACCAGAGATGCTACGTCATGCACAGGTGGGTTCCTACCAAGGAACGTGGGATTGGAACGTGAGTTTCTGTTGGTGGTAACTTTCCCCTGTTCTGAGCCTGAGTCTGTGGGTCTGTGTTGGGGATGTAAGAGGAGATTTTTTTTCCCCCAGGGACAGAGAGAGAGAGAGAGTCAGAGAGAGGAATAGATAGGGACAGACAGACAGGAACGGAAAGAGGTGAAAAGCATCAATCATTAGCTTTTCGTTGCCGTGTGACACCTTAGTTGCTCATTGATTGCTTTCTCACATGTGCCTTGACCGCGGACCTTCAGCAGACCGAGCAACCCCTTGCTGGAACCAGCGACCTTGTGTTCATGCTGGTGAGCTTTGCTCAAGCCAGATGGGCCCGTGCTCAAGCTGGTGACCTTGGGGTTTCGAATCTTGGTCCTCTGCATCCCACTCTCTATCCACATCCGACGCTCTATCCACTGCGCCACAGCCTGGTCAGGCAAGAGGAGATTATTAATTCCTTTGCATATTTCTACAATCTATGTATAAGCAAATAACAACATAATCAAGATAGAAGGGGTTATATTAAAGAGATAAAATTAGTGAACTTTGGGGATTTCTAACAGTTAATAGACATTCTAACATTAACCATTATGTTAGCTTGTAAATACACCTGATCTGGTAACGACCAGCATCTCAAAAGTGCCTTTGAAAATTATAAAGGCATATATATCTTAGGGTATTTTGCAGTTTGAATTTTTCACTCCATTGGACTAGGCTTCATATAGTATAAATTAGTGAGGATGGATTGCCAAATTCTTTCAGCTTTGTGTATATATAGATGCTGTTACCTATGGAAGGTCAGAAGATGGACTAGAGATAATTATTGGAAATGTGCCCAAAAGTGATGTGGAAATGAACCAGCTTATTTAAAATACAGCTGGCATCTGCATGTAAAGGGAAGGGGAATGAGGTAGAGGTAGAGAGATTATGAATTTTGAAAATTCATTTTCACATAGTAATGCATTTGACATTCATTTATTTTCAGAAATAGACTGTGGCACCCCTCCTGAGGTCCCAGATGCCTATGTCATTGGAAATTATACCTCCAGGCTTGGCAGCCAGGTTCATTATGCATGCAAAGAAGGATTTTTCAGTGGCCCAGAAGATACAGTTGCAAGCTGCACAACCTTGGGCACATGGGAGTCCCCAAAATTCAGTTGCCAAGGTGAGTTTTCCAAAGGTTCTGGTTCACAGCTTATCCCATGTTGAGATTTTCGTATTTCCCTATTAAATTTCTCTTTGATGTGGTGCATGAAATAACCAATAAAACCCCATATTTTTTCTTACAGTTTTCAGTTGATTCTTTTGGGTTTTTTAGGAATACCAGTGTAGCCTCTGCAAATAATGATAATTCTATCTTTAATTCTTCTACATTTATAAAAGTTATTCTTTCTCTTGATTGACAACTTAGCTAATGTTTGCAGAACAATATTTTATTTTATTTTAAGACAAAATTTTACACAGTAGTATTGACTTTGAATAGTCTTTTCTTATTCCTGACTTTCATGGCAATAGGTTCAGTGTTTTATTATTCATTCATGATCTTGGCTTTTGATGTGATGTGTTTCTACTCTATTCTTATGTTCACTGAAATAGCCCTGAGTGCCAGGGGCTGTTCTAAGCACTTTATCTACATATTGACTTATTCAGTCCTTACAGTATTCTCATGAATATGTCCTATTATCACAATTTTACAGATGAGAAACCTGAGGCACACAAAGGTTAATTTGTTCAAGGTCATACAAATAGCGGTGCAGGTGATATTTGAAACCAGGAAGTATATAGGTTCCAAGTGTATTTTCTATGATACATGATCTTTACTCTATGATACATTACATTGCATGCCTACCACCCAAAGTCAGACCATCTTCTGTTACCATATATTTGGTCCCCTTTGCCCTTTCCTTCTGGTCCCGTCCCTCCGGTACCCACCATACTGTTGTGTGTGCTTATGAATTTCAATTTTATATCCCACATATGCATGAAATCATATGGTTCTTAGTTTTTTTCTGACTGACTTGTTATACTTAGGATAATATTCTCAAGGTCCATTCACATTGCGGCGAATGGCAGTATTTCATCTTTTATAGCTGAGTAGTATTGCACTGTATATATATATATACCACATCCTCTTTATCTAGTCCTCTGTCAAAGGACATTTTGGATGTCTCCATGTCTTGGCCATTTGGTTTGTTTTCTACTTGCATCTTTCACTTCATCTGTTACCATATTTACTAGTTTTTGGCTATATACACATAAACTTAAGGAAGCAGCCAGTTGTCCCATTTTACTAGAATTTTTTAAAATCAGAAATGTTAATTTTTTTACGTGTCTTTTAGTCATGTACTAATGTTATCCCATATATTTTTTCTCATTTTAACCAGTCATATGGTGGGTTATATTATTAGATTTCTTGATAATGATCAAGAGTAACTTCTGGAATGGATTTTTCTGGGTCTTTTTTTGGGGGGTGTTTTTTTTAATGCAGATTATATTTGCTAAATTTTACTTAGAATTTTTGCGTTGATATTTATAAATGAGATTGGTTTAATTTATTTTCTTCGCCATCTTTATGGGCTTGGTATCAGTGTTATTCTGAATTTTAAAAAAAAGAATGTGAAAATTTATTTCTCGCTTTTTTCTGAAATACTGTAAATATGTAGAATTTCAAAAGGTTTGGGAGATTTCACCTGGAAAACTACTTGGATGTGGCACTTTTGGAGATGTAGCCAAATTTTTTCTAATTAAAAAAATTATACTTATGGTCTATTCAAGTTTTTTGAATCCTTTTTGGTATATATTTTGACAATTTACATATTCCTAGAAAATCATCTATTTTATCAAATTTCCTTTTTTTTTTTTTTTTTTACAGAGACAGAGAGAGAGTTAGAGAGAGGGATAGATAGGGACAGACAAACAGGAATGGAGAGAGATGAGAAGCATCAATCATCAGTTTTTCATTGCGACACCTTAGTTCAATGATGGGCAATCTTTTGAACTTGGTGTGTCAAAATTTGCCAAGAAACTGAGCGTAACTCGGGTGGTGTGTCACTTTGAGAAAAACGGCTTAACCAGAAGTCCCAGAGCTAGATTCCCTGTGCCAGAGTTCTGTTGTTTTGGCCTACAGACCTCCAGCACAAAGTGTCTACACTACAGCAAATGTTTTATCCTTGGCTACTACACCTGGCCGTGCAGGAGCAGAGGATGAAATGTCCTCCTCGGCATGCGGCCCCATATTTCTCTGGTATGCGGCCACATGCGGCCGAGTGTCAGTGCTAACACAAGTGACATAGGTTCGCCATCATGGCCTTAGTTGTTCATTGATTTCTTTCTCATATGTGCCTTGACCGTGGGCCTTCAGCAGACCGAGTAACCCCTTGCTCGAGCCAGTGACCTTGGGTCTGAGCTGGTGAGCTTTGCTCAAAACAGATGAACCCGCACTCAAGCTGGCGACCTTGGTGTCTCGAACCTGTGTCCT
This sequence comes from Rhynchonycteris naso, assembly GCA_037038555.1. Taxonomy (NCBI): domain Eukaryota; kingdom Metazoa; phylum Chordata; class Mammalia; order Chiroptera; family Emballonuridae; genus Rhynchonycteris; species Rhynchonycteris naso. The sequence continues at coordinate 21,347,539 of CM072996.1, forward strand.
TTTGCATCCCAGTCCAACGCTCTATCCACTGCGCCACTGCCTGGTCAGGTCAAATTTTCATATTTATTAGAAGTATAAAGCATTCATGCTTTTAAGTTCTCTGTAGTTATATTTGTTTATAATTGTTTATAATACGGAAATATTGACAATACCAGATGTCTATCAATAGATTAGTTAAATAAATCATTGCATTTACATAAAACAGAATAGTATATCACCAATGAAAATTATGTTGGAAAATAATATTTATCGACATAGGTAAGTATTAATAGTATATTGCTAAGTTGCAGTCTGTATGAATAAATGTCACTTTTTGAAGGAGTTCATATATGCTTATGAAAATGTTTAAAAGGCTATACAGCGAAAGGTTAGCAATAGTCATTTCCACTGGGGTGATGTCTTTTATGTTTTATAAACTTCTGTTTTGAAGAAATTTTTAACATATAACAAATTTGTTTCCATTTTGAAAAAAGGAAAAACAAAAGCTTAGTTTTCATTGACTTTATCACGTAACTAAGAAACCTCCATGATGTGCTTGGCTGAGTTAATCCGTTTGCTATTCTGATTGGTGATTTCAGGCTCTAAACACATTTTAATAATTATCATCCTGGGGGATAAGAAATTCTAAAAGTGTATTTTAGTTCTGACAATGGATCAATTAAAATGAAGAAATTATATTAAATTCTATCATAATGCATATCAAAGAACTCCCTAAGGATTTATATAGGAATCCTATATAAAACAATTTATATTACTTTGAAAATTGAATTTCCATCTGGATTATTGGACTGAGAATGGAGAAGCTTAGAGAATTCCTGTTAAATTCCCAAGAGAACTGTTATTTAGAAGATTTACTTCTCTTTTCCCTCCTCTAATAACTGCTCTCTGCCTGCTGATACCGTCCTCCGCCTCCCCTGTGTCACCACATGTCCACCGCTTCTGAGGGCTGTGCCCGCTCCTCTCTGAACACACCCCTCCTTACTTATCCTGCAGTCTTCTTTGGGCCTCCAGAATCTGGGCCCTGTGCCAGCCCACACTGTATTTTTAGCTCAGAGCTATAAAGCCACAGGAACTGGGGATTCCACTAAGAACACGAGCAAACTGAAGGCAGATGCTGTGGAGGAGCAGGTATTTGTGAAGGGCCTGGCTGTGAGTTTCAGATGGCAGCTTTAGTGTCCGAGAATGAACTTACCTATCAGAGCAGTCACAGTGGGTGGACCTGTCATTCGTGTTCTTCCAATTCCTGTGTCCCCGGTGGCTCCGCTGCCTTGGCAGGGGGGCCTGTGACATGGGTCCTTCATCCAGGTGGGCCTCTAAGCTGGAAGTGATGTAAGACCCCACTTCTGATATACGTAGGACTTTATAGAAATGTCAGTCACCCATTTCCATCAACCCTCTGGAAAAGATGTATCTCTACCTTATATTTCCTATTATTTTGTTAATGTTGCAATTGTTTAAATTTTCAAAAAAGATGGCCCTGGCCGGTTGCTCAGTGGTAGAGCATTGGCCCGGTGTGTGGATGTCCTGGGTTTTCAATTCCCAGTCAGGGAACACAGGAGAAGTGACCATCTGCTTCTCCACCCCTCCCCCTCTCTCATCTCTCTCTCTTCCACTCTTCCCCTCCCCTCCTGCAGCCATGGCTTGATTCAAGCAAGTTGGCCCTTGGACGCTGAGGATGGCTCTATGGCCTCCAACTCAGGTGTTAAGAAAAGCTCAGTGACGAACAACGGAACAATGCCCCAGATGGACAGAGCATCTCCCCCGAGTGGGCTTGCTGGGTGAATCCTGGTCTGGGCTCATATGGGAGTCTGTCTCTCTGCCTCCCTTCCTCCACCGAATAACAACAAAATTTATTTTTCAAAAAAGATGTACAATTTAGTGGCATTAAGTATATTCCTAGTGCTGTACAACTATCACCAGTATGCATTTCCAGAATGTTTTTTGCCATCCTCAACAAAAACTCTGTGCCTGTTAGGTAATAACTTACAATTCCTGCCTCTCTGTGGCCCCTGTTAACTTCTGTTCTACTTCCTGTCTCTGTGAGTTGGTATTCTAGGTATCTCATATAAGTGGGCTCATATAATATTTGTCTTTTTTATGTCTGGTTTATTTGACTTAACATAATGTCTTCAAGGTTCATCCACGGTGTAGCATGTATCAGAACTTCATTCCTTTTTAAGGCTGAATAATATCCTATTATGTGTATAGACCACAGTCTCCCTACTCTTGGTGTCCTTCTCATCTTTCAGTTTTCAGCTTAAATGTCACCTCTGGCCTGACCAGGCAGTGATGCAGTGTATAGAGTGTCAGACTGGGGTGCAAAGGACCCAGGTTTGAAATCCCAATGTCGCTGGCTTGAGCTCAGGCTCATCTGATTTGAGCACAATTTACCAGCTTAAACCCAGGGTCGCTGGCTTGAGCAAGGGGTCACTCAGTCTGCTGTAGCCCCCTGGTCAAGGCACATATGAGAAAGCAATCAATTAACAACTAAGGTGCAGCAATGAAGAATTGATGCTTTTCATCTCTCTCCTTTTCTGTCTGTCCCTATCTATCCCTCTCTCTGTCTCTGTCACACACACACACACACACACACACACACACACACACACACGCCACCTTTGGCATTATTCTCTTTCTTAGTACCTGATACGTAAGTATATTATAATTGTTTTTGTGGTTTATATCAGTCTCCCGTACGGGACTGCACATCTGGGAGCTCAGTGACCATGCAGTCCTTCCAGCATAATCTGTCCAGCCTGACACAGAGCCTGGCACACTTAAGGCCTGTGGATGCATCCTGACCCCCCGCCCCAAGATGATGCAGACGGAGGCACACATTGTGGTATTGGCTCTTGAAATGCTGCCCATTGAGCTACTGCTCCAGCTTATCCTGTGGTTGAGCCTCACTGAAACCCTGGCCTCCTCTTTTGTTTCGTGTCTCGGGTTTCGTGTGTTTTGTGATTCTACACCTTACTTTGTCCCTGGACCTTAATACTTGCTTCTCACTTGGCATTGACAAACCAGGAACAGGACCTTGGGGCTGACCCCTGGCTTCCCCCATATTTATGCCTGTGGCCCTCCCAGCGTCGATGGGCCAGCACTGTGGGCTGACTGGAGAGGCAGAGTCTCTCCTTCGATTTAGTGAGCAAGAGTGGGACATGGTTTCTAAGGCCACTCCTTGCACAGCCTGATTCTCCAGAGGCGTCCAGCACTATAATGTTTACAAGATTTCCATAAATACTGTTTCATTTGACCTTTAGAAATGCCTCCTGAGCTAGTTAATAGGTTTGTATTATTTCCTGTTTCACAAATATTCTGTGTACAACTAATAATGAATATTATTTCCATTAAGAACCAGAGCAGCCTGACCTGTGATGGTGCAGTGGAATAAAGCATCGACCTGGAACACTGAGGTCGCTGGTTCAAAACCCTGGGCTTGCCTGGTCAAGGCACGTATGGGAGTTGATGCTTCCTGCTCCTCCCCCCTTCTCTCTCTTTCTTTGTCTCTCTCTCTCTCTTTCTCTCTCTCCTCTCTGTCTCTGAAAAATGAATAAATAAAATCTAAAAAATTTAAAAGGAAAAAAAAAAAGAACCAGAGCAAGGATGTGACTTACTTTATGTCACTAGTTTGGGTATCAAGATGAGGACCGAAAGCACTTTTCTAGAAGGCAAACTCCATGTGGAAGCAGCCCTGGTGAGCCCTGGAGATGGGAGGCAATGATGAAAAGCTGGAGGGTCCTGGAGGGAGGGGGCCGATGTGGCCTCCTGCACAGTGTGGTTTGGGCCCACCCAGAAGGGTGTTTGCTGCTACCTAGTCAGCTCTTCATCGTTTTCAGATTTTCTTACTGGAACCCAGTGTCATCTCTACAAAGTTGAGAAGAGTTTGAAAAACTCTTGACATAATTTGGAACACAAATTAGTGCATGCGGGTGAGGGGCAGCAGGTCGGTCCATTGCACTGCTTTCTCCAAGTGTAGTGATGTGGAGAGCATTCTGAGACCGCATCTGGGCTGCGAGCGACTCATGATGTCCGGCATGGGTGAGGCCCCACGGAGTGGCGGCGCACTTCTCTTGGGTTTTATTTACCTTGGGTTTTTCTTCTGCGTTCCAAGTAATAGGAAGTTTTCCTCATTTGACATACACTGCTCACAAAAATTAGGGGATTATTTCGAAATTAATATAAAGCGATAAAATATCCCCTAAATTTTGTGAACAGCGTATATCTTCCTGTCACATTATTATATCGCGATCTTTTAAAACATAAAACAAAAAAACCAAATCTGTATTGATTTATGTGTTATATTCAACACGTCTCGAGTGTTACACTTTTGCCAAGTAAATGCCGTTAAAAGATGTCATTTGCAAATGGTTGGAGTCACTTGAATGTACAAAATGAATAATGATGTTGGTTTAAGACGATGAGAAAGACTTGCATGAATTTGGGCTGAGCCAGTGACTAGTTACGGACCTACTCTGAACTTCTCTAAACTCTGGCTTCCTTTTGTGGAAGGGGATACAATTGTTTTCATCTCATGAGGGTTTCTATGCATGGGCACCTACGTTGCCTGATGCCAAGCAGTTGCTGAGTTAGTGCTTGCTATCATAGTAAGGGGGTTCTCATCAAGTGGGGAGTGGCAGGCCGGTCATGTTTCTATCAAAAATTTAAGATTTTTCTGAAATTTCCTACCATAAAGTGGGAAGGGAAAAAATTCTTCAACTTTCACTTTCCCTAATGTATTGGGTTTTGATTTATATATTCTATTTACAACTAGAACATGAAAATGAAGAATTTTAAAGCTTTTTTATTTTTTTTTTAAAAAAAGGAGATTTGTATGCAGCTCACAGTGTCAAAACTCATTATGACCTCTACAGATGCAAGATCCTCACAAGCGATATACTGATCAGCTCTTTTTTTTCTTTCTAGCCCTTAGGTTTTTACCCTACCCTATCACTCCTTAGCGGTTTCTGAACTTTCATTCTAGTTGTTTCTATACTAGATAGTATTTGTTGACAATAAATGTTGTTATGTGTAATGGAAATTTTTCTTTTTTCTCTGAAGAGCTTTCTCTATCTGAAGGAAATGTCCTGTTAGTTGAGGTTGGAACCTGTGGCAGAGTTTAGAATACAAAGTACATAAAAAAATACGTTTTTTCTTTCATTGCCTAAGGCAAGTGGACTTTTAGACACTAATGAGCTCATTAGCTTAGTTTCAGCAGTTAATAAGCTACTCTTGAGGATGTGCTTCGTGACATACTAAAGTCTCCCCATTTTCCTTTGATGGTTATGATAATATTTTTTAAATTCAAGTTGCCATAGATTGAGATGTGAGATTCCAGCCCCCAACATTGATGGTAACGATGATGTAATTCAGTGCCCAAGTGATCCCGGAATGAAGGTCAAACTGTATTCAACCAAACTGGGAACATGCCATAAAATGCACGAGACATTGTCATAAAGTCACATTTGGACACTCTTCCTTAGGCCATATTTTCTGCATATGGACATCACAAAGGTTAATGTTCATAATAATATTAATTACATGATTACAGGAGATATTTGAAAAATATCAGATACAGACACAGCCTAAACAGAGCTTACCATTAGGGGGAATAGAACATTTTTACAAAGGAAATGAACCAAGCAACTATAAGTGTAATTGTGAATTATCTGATCCAGAAGACGAGTCTAGTATTGATCCTGGTGTTAATTGGCCTAGACTATCTGGGCTTTCACAACCTGATGCTAGTTTCCAGGTGATGCATCAAGCTTCTGATTTGAGAAGGTTAGAGACTTTTTTCTGTTATTGTTGGGTAAAGATGAACACTGACTTGAATGTGATTTTCTTCAGTTTTTCTACTTGTTTCTGTTCTTTTGCCAGAGATTTTCATCCAGCAGTTTAATTTTCTAGGAAGGTTTTTGTTTTTGTTTTGGTCAATATTAATATGTGGAATAGTTCTATCATTCATTCCCCCCTGCAGTGGACAAAGTTTCTGCTGCGATTTATTTATCTGACTGGCTTTTTTTTCTTTTTCTTTCTCAGCTCGGTGTTTATTGGTCTCTAAGGCAGCCTTAGTATTACTACGTTAGTTCTGTCATCAATCACATTGTTGTGCTGATGTTTATGATAAGTAGCAGCCAACGTGAATGACATTGGGGACACACAGTAGGTTGTTAGTTAGATGCCATCCATTGCCCATACCTTTCAACCAGCTGATTTCCTTCTTGGATATTTTCTTGGGTAGAATAGCAAAGCTAGCAGTGTGGATAAACATTTTTACCTTCAAGATATGAAATAATGTTACAATATAAATGTGGTCCTTGAAGCTGCTGGCACAGCCCATTCCCTCCCCACCCCCCCCCACCCCCACCACCAGGGAGACCTGTTTTGAAATTGATTACTTGAATAAAATCATAGGTAATAGGATAGTAAGGAAAAATCCCCAGCCATGTTCATAATTAGCGGACTGTATTCCTGATGCCGATCCAAACATTGTTACTTAATAATGTAACTAGCCAGAGAAATGTGTGCTTTAAAGAACACTCCCTTGCATATGCAGTGCAAAATTTGTGCTGCCTAGTTTTGCTTTTTTCTTTCCTTTGGATAGAAACTGTTTTTAAATGGTTATTTCCTTGTGATAGTGAGAGCTTTGGGTTCTCTAGTAGAACTATACTTTCATTACCTGTTGCCACCTCTGTTGGATTGATTTTTGAGTGTTTCTTACTAGGGGCCACCTGCTTTCTTTGATCTGAGTGGAAGTGGCAGTGTCTGCCATCAGTCTTTAGGGTGGCAGTATTGGTGACAGGGTATGTTCCAGGGCAGATGAAGGCTGCACCCCGTGTTATATGGGGTTAGACATCAGTACGAAGGAAGCTCCGGGGGGGTCACACACACTGCAGGGGGAAGTGTAGTATGAGCAGCTCTCTTGCTCTGGGCAAGTTCTTAGAGACAAGATTAGGCAGAGAGAATTGTCATAGAACCCTTGCAGATGATTCGAATGTTCCTTCATGCAACATTTTCTCCCAAGATATCGGCTCAGCTATTATAAGGTCAGTCCCAGTCAGGGCCTAGAGCTGTGGTTCTTAACCTGGGTTCTATCAAATCCTAGGGGTTCGATGAGTCGGTCTCAGGGGTTCGGAGAAGCCTCTGCCACAGAGGCGAGAATAAAGTAACACCGTAATTTGTAGTGAGTTCATGCACTTTGTTGGTTTTGTTCTTTGAGCAAGGTGATGTTCATGCACGGCTCATATTGTGCACCAGTAAAAAGACATATACTTATGTCTTGAATTTGGAAAAAAATCATATTTATCACTAAAGAAGGGTTCAGTGAATACGCATATGAAACTGGTGGGTTTGGTACCTCAAAAAAGGTTAAGAACCACTGGCCTAGAGTGTACCTCTTCATCATGCATCTGCCCAGATGTGGACTTTGGGGTCATGGGATACTGGCTCTGTCTTTAACTAGTAGTGTCACTTTTGAATATGCTGTAAGCTCTTCGGATCTTTTTTTCATCTCTATAAACTACGTGGAAGAAAACAAACAAAAACCCATCTACCTTGCAGGGTTTTCTGTGAGTAAGGTTGTGTATATCTAATAAAGTACTTTTGGTTAGTAGGATTCCACTGAATGCTATTATGATGTAAATTATTGAGATTTGAATAACTTTTTCAAAATTCCCTGGTATAAGACTGGTATTAGTTTTTGTGGGATTTTTTGTTTGTTTTTTTAGTTTTGATGTACTTGGTGTTTGATTAGTGTGAGTTACCTCTGTTGGATAACAAATATAGAGGTAATAATGTATTTGTGTCTTGTTTATTATACTTACAAATTACTGATGTCCGTTTTATTCCTCGGGGGCTGGATGCTATCATGTCAAAGAAACATTTATTGCATTTTGAACAATGATAAACTAGCAGCAAGCTGACAATGAACATCTATTTATTGAGTATTTACTATATAAAATGCAATTTTAGATAGGTATTATGGGCTGCAAGAGGTTATAAATCTTTTTTATTATTATTTATATGTACTGATTTTATTGAGAGAGGAAAGGAGAGAGAGAGAGAGAGAGAGAGGAGCAAGAACATCGAGCTGTTCCTGTATGTGCCCTGACTGGGAGTTGAACCTACAACCTGTGCTTCAGGACCACGCTCTAATCAACCGAGCTATCCAGCCAGGGCAAGAGGTTATAAGCTCTACAGTTCTGTCCTTTACAAACTATCCATATATCTGGGAAAACATAATTATTTATAAAAAGACAATCCTCAAGCAGGAAATAAAGGTCAGATGAATGGGATGGATAATGATGCTTGATTCCACCTCATCTCCCACCCTCACATCCGGTCCATCACCAGGAGCGCTGTGCTGCTTCTGGACCAGCCTCTTTCCATCTCCGCATCACCTCTCAAGTCCTCTCTCTCTGTGGGACTACTGCTGCAGCCCCTCACTGCTCCCTCTCCTTCTATCCCCTCTATCCCTTCTCCACCCAGCAGTCAAAATGGCCTTCTAAAACCTACATCAGATTATTTTATTCCCTTGCTTAAAACCCTCCAAGGGCATTCAAGGATTTTAAAATGAAACCCAAGTGCTTTGGGAATGCTCACAAGGCCGCACGGGATCTGGCTCCACTTCCCTCCCCACCCTCAACCCTGCTGTAGCCAGCAGGTTGCCCTTCCCTTTCCAGAGCACTGCAAGAGCCTTCTCATCTCGGGGGCTTTGCGCTGCCTGTTTCATTTGCTTGGGATGCTTTTCCTTTGCTCCTAAACATGACTGGCTCGTTCTCATCCTTCAGGTCCTTAGTTCAGATGTTACCTCCTCAGAGACATCAGACCATTCCTGACCACCCTATTTAAAAAGTCTCCCATCTGCTTATATAGTATTACCACAATCTATCATTATCCTGATTTTATTTATGTCAATTTATTCTCTCCCTAAGTCGTATGAGGGCCATGATCATGTCCATCTCATTCATTGCAGTCATGACTAGCATACTGTCTGACATGTACTAGGTGCTCAATAAATGCATGAATAAGTGAACAAATGAATGTAGGGCACAAAGAAATTCAGAGAAAGAAGGCACCTCTCTGTTATCATAAAGCAGATTAGTCATTGGCAAGAGTTTTGTTCGGTATGAGGAGAAAAAGTGTGAGCAAAGCAGAAGGAAGCGAGCTGAGGTAAGAGGGGTAGATACTGTAGGATTTCAGAGATGGAGCAGCTCTTTATAGGAAGTGGGTGTAGGAGAGGGACTCTGACAGATGTGGATTCAATTCCTGGCCATCACATAACTGCCAAAGTGATGTTGGATGTGTTATTTAGCCACATTGAACCATTTCACCTGTAAAATGGGGACAGTTTTCCCCAGCATGGAGGGTTACTGTGATTATACTTAGGAACCCATTGGAATGCATGTAATAAGAAATAGTAGTCATTCATACCAGTATTTAATTACAATTCTCAAAGGTGGGGCTTTGTAAAATGAGAATGCTAAGAACTTAACTCAGTACCACTGATTCAGAAGTTGTGTGTGTGTGTGTGTGTGTGTGTGTGTGTGTGTGTGTGTGTGTAGAGAGAGGGGGGCTGGGACTCCAGCGTGTGTTTCTAAAAGCTCCCCAGGTGATTCAGATGTACAGTGATTGTTAGAACCATGTGGTTAATGCAAGCCATACTGGAATCCTCTTTAAATCTATCCTGCCAAGGGACTGTCCAATTTGAAAAGGTCTCTGATAAGAACTTACAGAGTCACTGGTCCAGGTTGTCTACCACTGGCATCTACCTGAGTCTCTGAACTTTAGTCCTCAGAGACCAGACTATTGATCTCTTCTTGTCAGCTCCCAAATTAATATTGTTGGTATTAATCTAAAAATCTTGTAGTCTAAACTAAAGCCACCATGGCTTCCATTATACTTTGGTCATGGCCAGGATAGAAGTCATATTAGTTATCTCCTGCACTCTTATCCCTTTAGTATATTTGCTTCTACCTTAATCCAATTGTCACCAAGTTCCCTCCCAAACAATTCAGCTGTTCAGAATTCCAGCTTCAAGGTCCGTAAATGTGCTTAAACCTATACCCTCATTCTTTTCACGGATGCTCCATCTACTTCCTGCTGAAACTGAACCCTGGCTTACACCAGAAGATGTTTTAGGTGTCAACAATGACTGGGCAGTCTTATGAAACATTAACCACCTGTTCTATTGGTTGCTCATTTACACACAAATATACTCAATGTATTAGAATATTTTGGGCCAGTAAATGTCTGAAGGTTTAATGCTGGGACAACATGATAAGGTCCACAGGGTCTTGTATTTGGTAAACATCTATGAAAAGAAAACAAATCCCTGTGAGCAGACATGGGACCTGACAGGCAGACAGGGTTGGAGAATTTAGGAAATGACTACCTCATTCTGGTGCCATAACGGCTGATGATTTCAATCAGCACTGACCAGAGATTCTTTTTTAACAATCTCAGAGCCAAGCGATGGGGCAGGTGGGTTGAGCTGTTGTACTGAGGGTGTTACGATTACTCCAATGACAATCAATGAAACCCTACTCTGGGAGGCCTCCCTCAGGGGAATAACTCTAGGGTTCTGCAACAGACCAAGCATTCGTATGGAATGGAGAAGAGCACAGTTCCATTACATACACCAGTTGTGCAGCAGAAGCTCACTTAAGAGAAGCTGCGGCCTGACCTGTGGTGGCGCAGTGGATAAAGCGTCGACCTGGGAACACTGAGGTCGCCAGTTCAAAACCCTGCACTGGTCTGGTCAAGGCACATATGGGAGTTGATGCTTCTAGCTCCTCCCCCCTTTCTCTCTCTCTCTCTCTCTCTCTCTCTCTCTCTCTCTCTCTCTGTCTCCTCTCTAAAATGAATAAATAAAAAAAATTAAAAAAAAAAGAGAAGCTGCGTATATCTGAGGGTATGAGCGGTTGCTGAGGAGCTGGAAACATCATATAGTTCCCTTTATTTTGAATGCTTTATCTCAATAAATGGACTTACATTTTAAAAACCTAACTGTTAGCAGTGCTACATTTTCATGGCTTTCTACAGATGGGGGAGAAAACTAAAAATCAGATTGATTTCTGTATTTAGGTATAACTGGGACCTTTGGAATTATTATGGCCATCTTATTCTGTATTTTATATTTATTATGCTTTCTAATTAGTATATGTGCTGCCAAAACGAGTGCTTTATTATGCTTTCTTGAATAAAATTGTATCTATAAGCTGCCCACTACTGCATGAGAAATAGAGCATGATTTATTTCTTCCCTCCACCTCACTGCCCAGATTTTGTTGAAATACTTTGAAATTTTATTTTCAAATTATTAGTTTTTTCATTGTTAGCTTTGAATTTTTTTTTTTCAGAAAACATACACTTGGATATTATTTCCACTGTAAAATATCTGAAAATGACTTTCTTTTACTCTTATGTTAGGTCACGTTTGGCTGGGTCTAAAATGGTAATGTCCTTTTTCTGTAAATACTTTCCCTATTAATTTGCTTTGAAAGGTTCAGAGATTTTTGTATATATATCATTGAATACTCATTTCTCAATCAAACTCCTACAATTGCTTATTGTCTACTCAGGAGTTAATGATCTGAATGTGCATGGCAAAAGGTACCAGAAGGTCTTCATATTTAAAAGAAACCTGAGATAGATTATTTCATTGATCAAGGAATTCTTTAGAACATAAATAATCTCATCGTTGGAATTTTTTTCTGTATGTGTGTTTGTGAATTTCATTCAAGTCAGACATACCTATTTTCTCTACTTCTGAACTATAAATCTTACTTTATATACCTGCACTTGGATTACTTAATGGGATTAGTATTTTCTCTGTTCCCGTATGAGTGGCCTCTACCTTTAGTAAATGTTTATCTCCACAATATGAATTACAGGGGTAGAACTCAGGTTCATAACAAATGCTGGGCTACCTCCCATTGCAGAGATCAACTGTGGTCGCCCTCTGGAAGTACAGCATGCATTCCTGGTGGGGAATCCCAGCTCCAGCCTGGGCAGTGTGGCTCACTACGTCTGTCAAGAGGGTTTTGAGAGCCCTGGAGGAAAGATCACTTCTGTCTGCACAGAGAAAGGCACCTGGAGAGAAAGTACTTTGACATGCACAGGTATAGATTTTATTCTGCAGGGCTCCTGTTTTCTAGAAGCAAATGACCAGCGGGAGCATGGGACCTAATGCTAGTCAGTTGCTGTCTTGCTCTGTGCACTGTGCCTGGCTGTGCCACTTGCCTGGGTGGGCACCTGGCTCTAAGTTTGTCCACTGAATCCTGAGAAATTTAGAGGGTGGATTGGGAAAGTAAGTTGGATAGACAATTTTATGCTGCCATATTTTGAAGCTCAGCTTAAATCACAGTGCTTCCTGTCTCCTCTGCTTGGCTGGTTGAGGAGTTTTTCCTCTGTGAACCATGTTCTCAGGAAGCTATACTTAAAAGTCCTAACTTAGCACCTGTTGATAGCTTTGCTGAGAAAAGGTGGCATAATGAAACATAGGTGTTTTAATGTTTATTATTTTATTTTTAGTTGTGGTAAAGTACAACATAACATACCACCTAAACCATTTTTAAGTGTTAAGTATATTCACATTATTATGCAACCAATCTCCAGAATTTTTTCATCTTCCCAAACTGAAACTCTGCACAACAGTAACTCCTCATGTCCCCCTTCCACAGCCCCTGGCACTGCTGTTCTACTTTCTCTTGCTCTGAGTTTGACTCATTTAGTTACCTCCTTTAAGTGGGACCAGGTAATCTTTGTTCTGTTGTGACTGGCTTATTTCACTTAGCGCAATGTACTGAAAGTTTGTCTATGTTGTTGTAAATGGTGGGACTGCCTTCTTTTTAAAGGCCAAATAATATTCCATCTATGTACATACAACATTGTGTTTATCCATTCAACTGATGGACACTTGTGTTGCTTCCACCTCTTCGCTATTGTGGATAATGCCGCTACGCCCATGGGTGTGCAGATATTTCTTTGAGGCCCTTCTTTCAATCCTTTTGGAGTTTTGAGACTTCAGTTCAAATTCTAGCAGTGCTGTGTAGTAAACTGTATGTCATATCATAAGGCATTATTATTAATATTATTGTTTGTTTTTTACAGAGACAGAGAGAGAGAGTCAGAGAGAGGGATAGACAGACAGTAACAAAGAGAGATGAGAAGCATCAATCATCAGTTTTTTGTTGTAACACCTTAGTTGTTCATTGATTGCTTTCTCATATGTGCCTTGACTGCGGGCTTTCAGCAGACCGAGTAACCCCTTGCTCGAGCCAGCAACCTTGGGTCCAAGCTGGTGATCCTTTTGTTCAAGCCAGATGAACCCATGTTCAAGCTGGCGACCTCGGGGTCTTGAACCTGAGTTCTCCGCATCCCAGTCCAATGCTCTATCCACTGCGCCACAGCCTGGTCAGGCAAGGCATTATTTTCTCTAAATGTCAGTTTCCTCATCTTTACAAGTGGGAAAATAAAGTCTACTTTTCCTGCCTCAAAGAGTTACTGAGAGGGGATTAAGTGAGATAATCGATGGAGAGCATTTTGAAACATTGAAAGCATAGTGTACATGCTAGGTCTTAATGGAATTATTTGCTTTGCTTAAAGAGGATCTCATGCGTGAAAAATGTGCATTTCCATGTGCTTTATTCCACAGCTGTGCCTCTAAGAAACAAGGTGGGGAAAGGCAAAGATTTTTAACATTTGTGATGGTTGGTCTGATGGTGTGAAAAATGGTTGATTGGCTCTGCGAATGTATTTCTAGATGTTGACATTCTTGACTCTGATGACAGGGCTCTAAAAAGTGAAATATCAGGGTAGCTTTTGTCTAAGTCTCTGGTTTGACTTGCAGCAGAATTACGCTATGTGTTCATAGAGGAATGATTAATAACCATTTGGGGGATACAAATTTGATGAAATCTATCAATTCATTCAGTAGATATCTATGTAGCATACACTCTAGGAGGTACTTTGCTAGACGTGACCTTCTTGGAATTTACAGGGCGGTTGGGTAAACAGGCTTTTTTCTAAAGAAACGTACATACACATGTGCATATAATGCTTTATAAAGTCAAGGTGTTCACAGACCTCTAGAAGTCCTTGGGTAAAGCATCCCTGGTGTAGATGGAACACTCAGCTCCACTGCTGAGGTCCAGTCTGTGGCAGGCAGTTCCCCCATTCAGTCATCCCTACCACAAATACAAGAGGATGGGGACTAGATACTGCCACCATAGAAACCACAAAGGGCAGACATGGATACTAACCCAGAAATCTCCAGAGAGGGATCATTGACGTGCCCAACCTGTGCAGAAAAGCAAAGACAAACCTATAACTAACAACGAGAACTCCAGGTTCCCAGTCTTTTTTTTTTTTTTTTTAAGTTCCTATTTATTAATGTGAGTGAGAGGGGAAGGGAGAGAGAGAGACAGGAACATCAATCTGCTCCTCTATGCGCCCTGACCGGGAATCGAACCAGCAACCTCTACACTTTGGGACGATGCTCTAACCAACCGAGCTATCTGGCCAGGGCTCTAGTCTTAATAATCGGGGGAATTGAGAAGAACTAATGTCATATTGGACCAGACTGATGGATCATTCCAACCTATTATTGCATCTCTAACTGCACTTCTAAGAGCTACTTGGAGGAAGGGAGACAGCTGCCTCGTAGGATACACAGTTCTACACGGGGCGGGGTGAGGGAGGGGTCGTGCTCCTGGCCCAGAGCATTCTGTGGAGTCACTTGGCCAGAGAGCCGGGCAGACCCCCTTGCCCTTAGCCATTTGCTTCATTGCCCAAGCTGCTCTGCCTCCACTATTCAGAATTCAACGGGGGCACAAAGATTAGTCACTACACGAAAAACCAGTGGATCCGCATGGGGCATCCTAAGCTATTAATTAGCTGATGCTTGTAGAGCACTTTGAAGAACAAACATGTTATGTAACTGCTAATTATAATTACCGTCCTCAGCCTGCCACCTTTCACAGAGTCCTTGGCTCCAGCGGCAGCGATTTGCATGGGTTTCTGCAAGCTTTGATTTAAGGAGAGAAAAGACGTTCTCCCTGAGAGCTGTTATCTTTCTGTGAGGAGGCCTGGACGCCCTCAATCAAGATTGGCAGCCAAATTCAATTTCCGCAGATAAAGGGGGGGGGGATGATTTACATGCTGATTAATTCGCAGTGCCCTGCTGCTGATCGCTGGGTGGGTAGGTGGCAGAGGCTTCCGGAAACCCCGTGGTGACAGATGCCGATTACCGGGGCTCTTGCTCCGCTGCCCACCTTACTTTTTTCTTTTCCTTACTTCTCACCCATTTCTTCGCACCTTCCTGTCTGTCCCTTTTGTGATTTAACCTCTGACTGTTTACTCCTCATTTTATACATGAATCAGTTCCAACTTGGGTGGAAGAATAGATCTTCATTTTACCTGGGTTGTGTTTCGTCAAAAATATCTTGGAGGCCCTATGTCTCTGGCTTAGTGGCATGCCCCTGTATCTGTTTTTAATGGAGTGTGAACCCCAGCAAGGTGGTGGGACTTTTTTTTTTTTTCTTTCAAAGGCCGGTTTGGACTGGAAACTCCAGACGGCTGCAAATTAGGTAACTACGTTAGTGTCTGGAAAAACTCCAGGTGGAAGCTTGATGTTCAGTGAGTTGGTTTACCTCAAGATCAAAGAGGTTGATTTATTCTCGATAAGACTGTGTCCCTGGCTTTTCATTCTGCACAGGTCATTTGGCTTTTTATGTTTAGAGTCGGAGTTAATAATTATAAGGTTGATGCTCACTCCTTCCCTGCTCTCAGGAGGGTAATATCTCGATTGGAACACAGCCTGTTTATCTGCTGGGATCCTTGTTGAGCCCCCTAACCTGACCCAGACACCAGGTCCAACTACCTCCAGGCCTCCTGTTAGCCCCTGCTCCTTGATTCTTTTTGGCGACCCTTCTCTTCAACCCGGTGATGCCCACCCACAGCTCTACACATTTCAGATGGAAAAGAGAGGTCACCTGGGATAAGCGGACTCATTTATATAGATAGCTGCATGGCTGGCATTTGATTGAATATGTGTGTGGTGTTTGGACCATGAGCATTATAGCCACCATTGATTGCACACCAACTTACCAGCTCAGAGCTCTGCTAGAGGCCTTACTGCTTGATTTCATTTTGTCCACAGAAAAACCCTGTTAACAATTGTTATTTTCATTTCATAGGTGAGTAATCTGAGACTCATGGAAGTTAAACAGCTTTCATAGGGTCATTCAGTAACTAACAAATGGCAGAGTTAGGATTGGAACTCAGGTCTCTTAGCCTTGAAAGCCTCTAGTCTCTCTCCTATGCTGGTGTTTCCCAAGATTTGATAATTTCTTTACCACCCTGACAGTGTTTGCTGTAACAGAAGTTTTATTTGTTTAGTAATTTTCTTAAAAAAATTTATATTTAAAACTTAAACTTATTTAAATTTGTTGGTCAAGAACACTGTAATGCTTCTCTTATCATCAGTCTGAGCTAGGTGTATTTTTTTTCTAATATACACACAAATTAATACAAAGCAAACATAAGAATTTATTTAAGTACAACCAAAAGTCATTCTAAAGTATATAGTGCATTTTAGGAACTCACTACTCCAAGCCGTGAGACTTGTGGTGGGAAAGAAGGGAGATGACTTTCAAGGAAGCACACATACCCTTTTTAAAAATTGATTTTTGGTGGGGGGAGAAAGAAAGAGACAGAGAGAGATCTAACCAAGGATCAAACTGGCCACCTCTGCGCGTCAGGGCGATGGTCTAACCAACCAAGCCATCCAGCCAGGGCAACACACACTCCTCTGAATCTTCTCTTTCCTTGACTTCCTCGGTGTCATGTCTCAGCCAGCCTCTTACCTCTCTTCCGCATTGTTCTTTCTTCTCTGGTTTCCCTTTGCTTTCGGTGTTTCCTGCTGCTCTGTCATTGGGCTACATTATGTCCTACCTGGATTTCTCACCTGTACCTGGGGCTGCAGCTGCCGCCTGTACAGTTTACATTCAGTGTTATTTTGTATTAGTTTCAGGTGCATAGCATAGTGAGATGAAGAATTGCCTTTCTCACTCTTCTTGATGGGAGTCTTTCCTTGGGTTTCCCAGAAAAGAGAGCTAGAGGCTTCTATTTACATGTTTTACAATAGGGAAGGATGTCTCAGGAAGCAGGTGTGAGGAGAAGGGGAGGAGAGCAGGGACGGAAGAAGAGTCAATATAAGGCTGCCTTGTTGCATTGGGTCCATGCAGTGCAAGTGATCTCTCCGCATGTGCACCAGTGCCCCAAGAGGTCTTTGTAGGACTGCCCGTGGGGGAAAAGAAAGACAAGGGAAGATTTACTGTCTGCTGTCCCCATGGGGTGTTAATTCTCCTGCCCTTCCAAGTGGCACGGGCTTGGGTGTGGGTGCCCAGCAGGGAAGCCCATGAGTGGTCAGACAAGACACAGCCATATTGTCCAAGTCCATGTAGGGCTGGACCAGGAAACAGGTGAAGCTAGGGGACTCTGAGGACTCCGTAAAGGATGTCCGATTCAGTGGGAAAGCCTGAATTTGGGCTGTGGGATGTTACTATCTGGAACAATGAGGGTTTCCCCCTTCAGGGATGATAGTATGGGAGCTTCTATCTGTAGGGAATTTTTTTAAATGCTATTGTAAATAAAATTGTTTTCTTGATTTAATTTTTAAATTGTTCCTTGCTTGTGTACAGAGATACAATTAAGTTTTATACATTGACCTGTATCCTGCAACCTTGCTGAATTCCTTTCTTAGCTCTGGTTATGTTTGTATGTGAATTCCTTAGAATTATTATATATATCATCTATTAATAGAGGTAGTTTAACTTATTTGCAGAAAATTTGGTTTTAAATAGGTAAAAAGCTAGATCCTTGCTGTCTTCCCATCTGAACAACTTCCTTGGTGGTTAACTGTGTCCTCTGGGAACGGTGTTACCTAAGGGAACAAAGACCCTAATGCAGTTTCCCATGCTGCCAAGTTCACTACATGAAATACAGACAGAGTATTTAAAAAAGCAGAGCAATGTGAAGAAATCTAGTGGCTTCCCGGACAGATCAGGATTAAATAGCTCCAATTCAAGGAGTCCCAGAAGTATCCAGGGACCTTGTGAGAATTCATTTTAGTTTACCCCAACCTGCTCCTGAGGAATGGTCCTGAGTTGTCACGCATATCATTTCCCTCTTGGGAACAGCAGTGTCCTGAAAATAAGAGTGCTCCATCAGCTGGTGGCATGAGGAGCCAGAGGCAGATCTTACCTTCGTAGCTGGTTCAGGGCTTAGCTCTGGGCCTCTCCATCCCGCACGAGCAGAACACCAGTGGCATCCAGTGGCCTGCCAGACCAACCACAGGTTGGAATTTTTCCTCATAGTTACCCAAGCAGGAATCTTTTCTTTTCCTCCTAGTCAGGTAGCGGACCAGGCTCCTTCATGATGAAGATAAATGGGGTGATTGGCCTGGGATAGTTTGAGTTGCCTGATTTGGTTTCCAAATCAGAGCATGAATGGTGAGCAGCAGAGAGATTGGCTGAACGGATACACTAAGTCAGGGGTCCCCAAACTACAGCCCACGGGCCGCATGCGGCCCCCTGAGGCCATTTTTCCGGCCCCCGCCACACTTCTGGAAGGGGCACCTCTTTCATTGATGGTCAGTGAGAGGAGCAGAGGATGCATCCGCACCCATAGTTCCCATTGAAATACTGGTCAGTTTGTTGATTTAAATTTACTTGTTCTTTATTTTAAATATTGTATTTGTTCCCTTTTTTTTTTTTTTTACTTTAAAATAAGATATGTGCAGTGCATAGGGATTTGTTCATAGTTTTTTTATAGTCTGGCCCTCCCAACGGTCTGAGGGACAGTGAACTGACTCCCTGTGTAAGAAGTTTGGGGACCCCTGCACTAAGTCATGCCCTCCCATGTGGTCGCTGTTTAAGACTTTTCCAGACCCCACTGATGCATGTTGCTAGTGGATTATCTCTTTTTCTGTTTTAGAAATAATTACAGAAATTAATGAGGTATCAGTATTTAATAACACCTGTGTGAGGTGGCAGACAAGCCCAAGAAGAATCAACTCCAAGACTGAATATGTGGTAAGTAAAGCGATCAACTTTTTCCTGCTAGAGCAGAAATGGTAACGAGGGACTTGCTTCTGGAAGAGCCTCTCAATCTAGGTTTTTTTCTAATCCCATCATCCTTTAAAAAAACTGAACCGAATTTTAAAGCTACCTGGATTATTTTATTTTACATTTTGTGTTTTATATATTTGTCATTTGACAGGGTGTATGTGGGGCTGTATTTATACTTGGTATCAAAGCTTGTTTCCAAGCACTTGCATGCCACGCCCCCAGAATCAGCCTAGAAGCATCTGCTGACTTGGTAACAGGAAGCAACGAGAGGGTCTCAGGCTGTGACTGTCTCCATCGATCGCTGGTCTTTGTGCACAGGGTAGCACTCCCTGGATGGACTCTTCATTTTATATCACTTCTTAGGGTTTATTGATCGCTGGGCTGATCAGATGTCATCGTCCGATACCTGATAGTAAGGCTTACTGTGTTTATCTCCCCCAGGCGAGCAGTGCAGTGTAAAAGGGAACACATAGTAGGAGAAAAGGACCCAGTACCACAAAGTCTTTCTTGGTTGTTTGAACTGGTGTCATCGTGGGTTCTCTTGTCTTCCCCTCGCAAAGATACACGTAAAAGGATACCAGGTGGACCCGGTGGAATCAGTTCACGAGGAGCTAGTCAACCTGACCACGGACAGCAGGATGCCAGAAGTGTGCCTGGATCTGTACCAGGGCACCAACTACACCGTGAGCATTTCCACTGCCCCTCCCAGACGCTCCGTGCCAGCCATCATTCGGCTCCAGACAGCAGGTAGGTAGAAGCAAAGTCCCATTTCCTCCTTGAAAATGCTATGTGCAGGATGTGGGGAAAATGGGCTTCAGAATCTACTGGGCAGGAGAGTTCATGGTTGCT
Source organism: Rhynchonycteris naso (assembly GCA_037038555.1). NCBI lineage: Eukaryota > Metazoa > Chordata > Mammalia > Chiroptera > Emballonuridae > Rhynchonycteris > Rhynchonycteris naso. The sequence continues at coordinate 21,367,520 of CM072996.1, forward strand.
TTATGAGATCTATAGACAGGAGAATTTCTAGTACGAGAGATTCCTGTCTTATTGATGCCACGCTGAGTGGGTTGTTGCTCAGCTGGGGCGTCGGTTGAAGTGGAAGGTAATTAGAAGGCATTTAAAAGAGGACAACATTAGGAGATGATGCAGTCAATTCTCAATTATCTGAGGCAACAGAGGGTAGCCACATGGCTTATCTTTGGTAGGAAACGCAAAAGTCATTTCTTACTGTTACCTGTGAGAGGAGGAGCCAGGGACCCTGACCCAGTGGCTTTACCTCTAGAGTGGGGAAGGGAACTCCCCCCAGGGCTAATCTGGGCTGGGTAATCAAGTGACCTTGTGAGCTGGGTGAGTGCATAGGGTTGGGCAGTCCCTGGATGCAGGAGAGTAAATGTCAGGTGAAAAGAAAAACTGGCAGGAAGGAGCTTGGAGAAGTAGTAATAAAACTCATTGTACATAGTTACCACATGGATTTTTGTAATCACATTGTAACAATTATAACAAGTTTCTAAAAAATTTAGTTATAGGGTGTTAGGACTAATTAAATACTTTATAAACAAACCTTATGAAGTCATTGGGGTCATCTTTTATTTGGGGGGAGTTGAAATAGTTCTCATTTGAGAAAATGTACCCCAACCTTCAGTTATTGCTGCCACTAGGAACAGGAAGGGACACAAATTTGGTAGAAATAATCGAAAAGACTGAAAATCTTAATATAAAGCCAACTATGAAATTGCACAAATTAGGTCCCTGGGTACTTGCCTATGAATAAAACAAAATGATTTTTTTCTAAGTAAATAATATGCCAGAAAAGATATTATAAAATTAACATGGTAACTAACTAGAGAAGCTTGAATAAAAAATGATAATGAACTGGTATAGATTTACTAGAAGAATATGTCTTTTTGAAAAGATCATCCCAAGACTTCAGTTATCTTTCACTGTTTGGTCAGAATGACAGTTTGCTGTTCTGGGTCAGCTCTTTTTCTTTTTCTTTTTTATTCTTTTAAAATTTTTAGAAGATTTTATTATTAAAGAGAAGAGAGGGAGAGAAGGGAAGGGAGGAGCAGGAAGCATCACCTCCCATATGTTCCCTGACCAGGCAAACCCAGAGTTTCAAACTGGCGACCTCAGCATTCTAAATTGATGTTTTATCCACTGCTCCACCACAGCTCAGGCCAGCTCTTTTTACCAATGTCTCATTACTTCTTCAAGTTCATTTCCACTCGGAAAGCATGATCTCTGGGGTCAGATAGACTTGGTTTTGCATCTTACCTCTGCCGTGAGTTGGGTGACCATGGCTGAGATGTTTAATGTCGCCAGACCACTTTCCTCTGTCTGATATTTTAAGTGGAATTAGATTAAATTTGCAAATTAATCTGGAGAGGGTTGGGGTTTAAACTAAGTCATCCCTAATGGGAAACAAGGTACATTTCCACATTAACTCAGTATCTACTTAGGTTTTGTCTTCCCTGTTTATTTACACATTTTTGTAAAGATGTATCATTTTCTTCCTCTAGACCAGGGGTAGTCAACCTTTTTATACCTACCCACCACCTTTGTATCTCTGTTAGTAGTAAAATTTTCTAACCGCCCACCGGTTCCAGAGTAATGGGGATTTATAAAGTAGGGAAGTAACTTTACTTTATAAAATTTATAAAGCAGAGTTATAGCAAGTTAAAGCATATAATAATAATTACTTACCAAGTACTTTATGTCAGATTTTCGCTAAGTTTGGCAGAATAAATCTTTTTTTTAAAATTATACTGGGGTGACATTGTTAAATCAGGGCACATATGTTCAGAGAAAATATTTCCAGGTTATTTTGACATTTGATTATATTGTATACCCATCATCCAAAGTCAAATTGTCCTCTGTCACCTTCTATCTGGTTTTATTTGTGCCCCTCACCTCTCCCTACCCTCTCCTTCACCTCCCCCTCCCCCCGGGTAGCCAGTACACTCTTGTCCATGTCTCTGAGTCTCATTGTTATGTCCCATCTATGTATGGACTCATATAGTCCTTAGTTTTTTCTGATTTACTTACTTCACTCAGTATAATGTTATCAAGGTCCATCCATGTTGTTACAAATGATCCGATGTCATCATTTCTATGGCTGAGTAGTATTCCATAGTATATATGTACCAATGCTTTTTAATCCACTCGTCCTCTGATGGACACTTGGGCTGTTTCCAGTTCTTCGCTATTGTGGACAATGCTGCCACGAACATGGGGACGCATTACTTCTTTTTGAACAGTGCTATGGTGTTCTTAGGGTATATTCCTAAAAGTGGGATAGCTGGGTCAAAAGGCAGTTCGATTTTTAATTTTTTGAGGAACCTCCATACTGTTTTCCACAGTGGCTACACCAGTCTGCATTCCCACCAGCAGTGCAGAAGGGTTCCTTTTTCTCCACATCCTCGCCAGTGCTTATTCTGTGTTGTTTTGCTGATGAGTGCCATTCTGACTGGTGTGAGGTGATATCGCATTGTGGGTTTTTTTTTCTTTTTATTTATTTATTTTAGAGAGGAGACAGAGAGAGAGAGAGAGAGAAAGGGGGGAGGAGCTAGAAGCATCAACTCCCATATGTGCCTTGACCAGACCAGTGCAGGGTTTTGAACTGGCGACCTCAGTGTTCCCAGGTCGACGCTTTATCCACTGCACCACCACAGGTCAGGCTCATTGTGGTTTTAATTTGCATTTCTCTAATGATTAGTGCTGTTGAGCATTTTTCATCTGCCTATTTGCCATCTGTATGTCCTCTTTGGAGAAATTTCTATTCACTTCTTTTGCCCATTTTTTGCCCATTTTTTGATTGGATTGTTTGTCTTTCTGGTGTTGAGTTTTATAAGTTCTTTATAAATTGTGGTTGTTAACCCCTTATCAGACGTATTGTTGAATATGTTCTCCCATTGTGTGGTTTGTCATTTTATTCTGTTCTTATTGTCTTTAGCTGTGCAAAAACTTTTGCAAAAACATTTTAGTTTGATATAGTCCCATTTGTTTATCCTGCCTTTTATTTCATTTGCCCGTGGAGATAAATCGGCAAATATATTGCTGCAACAGATGTCGGAGAGCTTACTGCCTATGTTTTCTTCTAAGATGCTTATGGTTTCACGGCTTACATTTAAGTCTTTTATCCATTTTGAGTTTGTTTTTGTGAATGGTGTAAGTTGATGGTCTAGTTTCATTTTTTTGCAGGTAGATGTCCAATTCTCCCAACACCATTTGTTAAAGAGGCTGTCTTTACTCCATTGTATGCTCTTTCCTCCTTTGTCAAATATCAGTTGTCCATAAAGGTGTGGGTTTATTTCTGGGTTCTCTGTTCTGTTCCATTGACCTATGTGCCTGTTCTTATGCCACTACCAGGCTGTCTTGAGTATAATGGCCTTGTAGTAAACCTTGATATCCAGAAGAGTGATACCTCCTGTTTTATTTTTTCTTTTTAAGATTGCTGAGGCTATTTGTGTTCTTTTTTCGTTCTGTATAAATTTTTGGAATGTGTGTTCTATATCTTTGAAGTATGTCATTGGTATTTTAATTGGTATTGCATTGAATTTATAAATTGCTTTGGGTAATATAGACATTTTAATGATGTTTATTCTTCCTAGCCATGAGCACGGTATATGCTTCCACTTGTTTGTATCTTCCTTGATTTCTTTTATCAATGTTTTATAATTTTCCGAGTACAAGTCTTTAACCTCCTTGGTTAAATTTACTCCTAGGTACTTTATTGTTTTGGTTGCAATAGTGAAGGGGATTGTTTCCTTAATTTCTTTTGCTGACAGTTCATTGTTGGTATATAAAAATGCCTCTGATTTCTGAGTATTAATTTTATATCCTGTCACCTTGCTGAATTCATATATCAGGTCCAGTAGGTTTTTGACTGAGACTTGAGGGTTTTCTATATACAATATCATATCATCTGCAAATAATGACAGTTTTTTTTTCTTTTCCAATTTGGATGCCTGTTATTTCTTCTTGTCTGATTGCTGTGGCTAAGATTGTCAGAACTATGTTGAATAAGAGTGGTGAAAGAGGTCACCCCTGCCTTGTTCCTGATTTTAAGGCGATTTCTTTTAAATTTGGCTCATTTAGTATGATGTTTGCTGTGGGTTTGTCATAGATGGCCTTTATCATGTTAAGGTATGTTTCCTGTATTCCCACTTTACAGAGAGTTTTGATCATGAATGGATGCTGGATTTTATCAAATGCTTTTTCTGCATCTATTGAAATTATCATGTGATTTTTGTCCTTCCGTTTGTTTATATGATGAATCACATTGATTGATTTGCAAATATTGAACCAGCCTTGCCTCTCCAGAATAAATCCCACTTGATCATGGTATATGATTTTTTTTTTTTCCATATATTGCTGGATCCGGTTGACTAATATTTTGTTGAGAATTTTAGCATCTAAAATTCATCAGGGATATTGGCCTATAATTTTCTTTCTTTGTGTTGTCTTTGCCTGGTTTCAGGCTCAGAATTATGCTCGCCTCATAAAAGGAGTTTGGAAGTCTTCCTCCTCTTGAATTTTTTGAAATAGCTTGAGATGGATAGGAGTTAGTTCTTCTTTGAATTTTTGTTAGGACTCACTTGTGAGGCCATCAGGCCCAGGACTTTTCTTTGTTGGGAGTTTTTTGATAACTGTTTTGATCTCATTTGTTGTAATTATTCTGTCTAGGTGTTCTGATTCTTCCAGATTGATTTTTGGAAGATTATATGATTCAAGAAATTTATCCATTTCACCTAGGTTTCCTAATTTTTTGGCATAGAGTTCTTCATAGTATTTTCTTACAATTCTTTGTATTTCTGTTGTGTCAGTTGTTATTTCTCCACTGTCCTTTCTAATTTTATTTATTTGAGTCCTCTCTCTTTTTTTCTTGGTGAGTCTAGTTAAAGGTTCATCAATCTTGTTTACCTTTTCAAAGAACCAGCTCCTGGGTTCATTGATTCTCTGTATTGTTTCCTTAGCCTCTATGTCATTTATTTCTGCTCTGATCTTTATTATTTCCTTCCTTCTACTAGTCCTGGGCTTTATTTGCTGTTGTTTTTCTAGTTCTTTTAGATGCAGGGTCAAGTTGCTTATTTGAGCTTTTTCTAGCTTCTTTTGGTATGCCTTTAGTGCTATGAAGTTCCCTCTCAGTACTGCTTTTGCTGTGTCCCATAAATTTTGAGTTGATATATGTTCAGTATCATTGGTTTCTAGAAACCTTTTTATTTCTTTTTTGATCTCATTGTTAATCTATTCGTTATTTAATAACATGCTATTTAGTTTCCAAGTGTTTGAGTATTTTTCAGTTTTTCTTTTGTGGTTAATTTCTAGTTTCATTCATGCCATTGTGATCAGAGAAAATACTTGATATGATTTTAATCTTCTTAAATTTGTTGAGACCGCTTTTGTGTCCTAACATGTGGTCTTTCCTAGAGAATGTACCATGAGTGCTTGAAAATAATGTATATTCTACTGCTTTAAGGTGAAAAGTTCTGAAGATATCTATTAAATTGAGTTGATCTAGTGTATCCTTTAATTATTTTTATTTATTTATTTATTTTAGAGAGGAGACACAAAGTGAGAGAGAGAGAGAGAGAGAGAGAGAGAGAAAGGAGGGAGGAGCTAGAAGCATCAACTCCCATATGTGCCTTGACCAGACCAGTGCAGGGTTTTGAACTGTCGACCTCAGTGTTCCCAGGTCGACGCTTTATCCACTGTGCCACCACAGGTCAGGCTGTATCCTTTAAGTCTGCTGTTTCTTTGTTAATTTTCTTTCTTGAGGATCTATCCAGTGTAGTCAGTGGGGTATTGAAATCCCCTACTATGATAGTATTGCTGTTAATCTCGCCCTTTATGTCCATCAAAGTCTGCTTTATGTATGTCGGGGCTCCTATATTTGGTGCATAGATATTTATAATAATTATATATTCCTGTTGAATTGTTCCCTTCTTTATCTCTTACTACAGTCTTTGTTTTAAAGTCCATTTTGTCAGATATAAGTATTGCTTCCCCAGCTTTTTTTTCATTTTCATTTGCATGAAATATTTTTTTCCATCCTTTTACCTTCAGTCTATGTGCATCTTTTGTTTTAAGGTGTGTCTCTTGTAGACAGCATATGTATGGGTCCTGTTTCTTTATCCACACAAAAGACCCTATGTCTTTTGATTGGATCATTTAATCCATTTACATTTAAGGTTATTATTGATATGTAGGTGTTTATTGCCATTTTATTCTTTAAAGCTGTATTCTTCTTTTGCTATATTCTTTTCCCCCTTTGAACTGTTCACAAGAGGCCCCTTAGCATCTCTTGCAGAATTGGTTTGGTTTTAATGAATTCCTTGAGGCTTTTTTTGTCTGGGAAGCTCTTTATTTCTCCTTCAATTTTAAACGTTAGCCTTGCTGGATAAAGTAGTCTTGGTTGTAGGTTCTTATTCTGCATTACTTTGAATATATCTTGCCATTCCCTTCTGGCCTCAAGTGTTTCTGTTGAGAAGTCGGATGTCATCCTTATGGGAGCTCCTTTGTAGGTGATAGCCTTTTTTTCTCTAGCAGCTTTTAAAATTTTCTCTTTATTCCTTAGCTTTGGTATTTTAACTATGACGTGTCTTGGTGTAGATTTCTTTGGTTTTCTCTTTAATGGAGTTCTCTGTGCTTCTTGAATGTGTGAACCGTTTTCCAGCCTTAATTTAGGGAAGTTTTCAGCTATGATTTGATTGAACAAAGTTTCTATCCCCTGTTCTTTCTCTTTTTCTTTGAGAACCCCTATGATGCGGATGTTATTTCTCTTCATGTTGTCACAGAACTTCCTTAGAGTTTCCTCAGATTTTTTGAGTGTCTTTTCTTTTTTCTTCTCTGCTTCTGTGCCTTTGTTTATTTTGTCCTCTAACTCGCTGATTCAATCTTCAGCTTCATCCATCCTGCTTTTAATTCCTTCCATTGTGGTCTTCAGTTCTGATACTGTATTTATCATTTCTGTCTGATTCTTTTTTATTATTTCAATTTTTTTTATACTTGCTATCTCTTTATTTAGGTGTTCATAATGACTATCCATTGTTGCTCTAAGCTCTTTGAACATCCTAACTATCATTATTTTAAACTCTGCATCAGGTAGTTTTGTTATATCTGATTCATTCAGGTCCTTCTCTGGGGATTTCTCTTAATTCATTTGGGTTGCATTTCTCTGCCTGCCCATTTTGTTTGTGTCTAAGAAGAGTTTGGCTACTGGAGTCCAATGGGTATTGTCTCTCTGTTCCCTAGGTGTGGTCTGTCTGCAGGCCCGCCACCCCTTCTGCCGCTGCCTAGGACGGTTGGGTATCGGTGTTGCTGGCACCAGCCACTGCAGCTGGTGCTGTGGTTTCTGCCTCGCCTCCGCGGGAGGGGCTGTGTTTTCATGCCAGGCTCTATAAGCCTCAGCAGGTCTCGGCCTTCGCCCCTCTCCCATGGGTGGGATTGCGCACCACACTCAGGCCACAAGCCTCGGCACCAAGGGCAAGGGTGAGCACTTTTGCTCAGCTGCAGGTCCCTGTCAGCCAGTTCCTCCAGCAGGAGGGGCTGCTGGTGGGCGCTCAGCTGCAAGCCAGGCTTCCACCCCTCCCCCACCAACCTCGGCTCCTTGGCTGGGAGGGGCTACTGCCACACACTCAGTCGCAAGCGGGCTTCCTCCCGGCCCCTGCCAACCTCGGCTCCTTGGCTGGGCTGCTGGTGTGCGCTCAACTGTGAGCCCAGGCTTCTGCCCCAGCTCCACGAGCAAAGCCGGTTCATGCAGGGCTTCAAGCCTCGGAGGCCGGGTGAGGCTGCACGCCTGCTCATCCCTGCCCAGTGGTAGATCTCTGCTCGTTCCGGGCTCCTGCTTTTCCCCCATAGGTGGGTTCGCAGGCAGGCCCACAGCCACTGGACCACTTTCGTGTGTCCCCTTCGCCCCCGCTGGGCTAGACTGAGCTCACGCCAGCCAGCTCGGCCTCTGCTCCTGCCGACAGAACCACGCTCCTGCGTCCCACCGCCACCCGCCCTCCAGCAAGCCCTCAGCAGTGTGGGTGGAGGCGCTGCAGCTCAGACCCTAACACTCCATACTGTAGTCCAGAAAGCTCCCTCCTTCTAAGTGACTGTGCTCTGATTGCCGCAGGGGAGCCTGTTTGACTGGTGTCCTGCTTCCCCTTGCTGGTTCCAGGGGAAATATTGTTTCATATTTGTGGAGTGACTCAGCCCAGGGCTTAGGGTGGCTGTCTCTCAAAACTTTTCTCCCTGTGCCTTCCAGACCGCACTCTCTTCCTGCCGCTCCAGTCCTCTCCTCTCTCCCTGTCTCCCAGAGTCTCGGGTGAGTGGTTGTGAGAGAGGTTTTCTGTGCTGTCCCTTTAAGAAGAATCTTGGGTCTCAGAAAACTGTCTCTTTCTCACAAACAGTATCCTAACTTGTTTCACATTTAAATACTGTCCATACGCCTCTTCTAGGCTCTGGGGCTATAGGCTGGGGCTTTGTTCCTGGGACCCAGGTCCCTACCCTTCCACTAGCCTCTCTTCTCACCACACGAGTCTTACCGGGCTGCCTTTCGCTCTGGGGAGCTGGGCAGACCTTTCCGCGTTTTCACTTTTCCTACCAGTCTCAATGTTGCTTCTTCAGTGTTCCCCAGTTGAAGAGTCCTCTCAGTCCAGTTCAACGTTGGTTTATCCACATGATGGTTCTTAAAATCAAGTTATAATCCACTCTGGTTCTGGGAGTTCGAAGTTGGTACGTCTGCCTACTCCATCGCCATCTTGCCCTCCAGTATTTCTCTATCTCCCTTCTTCTGTATTCGCTGTAGAATCTCCAACTCCCACCTGGCAGAATAAATCTTTATAAAACAACTTATTATAGTTAAATCTATCTTTTGACTTATACTTTGGTTGCTCCGTACCACCCACCATGAAAACTGGCATGCCCACTAGTGGGCGGTAGGGACCAGGTTGACCCACTGCTCTAGATCTTGCATATTTAACTCAATTTCATTTTCAGGGTTCTGCTAGTTCTTGTAAAATGGATGTTTTCCATAATTTTTATGCTCTGGAAAAGTTGATATAATTTTTAAATTATGCCCTTTCTTTAAATTGGACACATTTGGTCATGAGATCATCTAAGTCCCACTCCTTTTGGGAGACAATTCTTTGATAACTTTGTCAGTTTCTTCTATGATTAATTTTGGTATGTTTATGTTTTTTACATTTTCTTGAGTCAATTTTTATAATTTATGTTTTCCTTTAAAAGGGTCAATTTTGTTGAGATATAAAATATATTGACTGAATGTCATATGGAATATTTGTTTACAATTCCTCTGGGGCTACAGGTTATATAACCACAGGTTATTCTTATTCCTAATGTGTCCTTTCTCTTTTAAAATTGATTAATTTAGTGTGGCTTGTCTATTTTACTATTGTTCTTTTCCCCAAAGAATAAACTCTTGGGTTTTTTAATTATTTTTCTTTTTTTCATCTCATTAATATTTCCCTTATTTTTATTTTATTCTTCCTGGTGGTTATGTTGTTTTATTACTAAATTCTTGAGTAAATGCATAATTCAACTTATTTCCACTCTTTTTCTGTTCAATAATAAAAGTCTTGAATGCTTCTTTCTCCCTTCTGTTCTGAATTTGAGCTGGGACCAAATTTTTTAGGTATGATAGATACCTGTTCTCTTTACTCTTACTTTTAAGGCATGATAGAATTGCTGTTCTTATTTTCCCTTTGCTTGAGGAATTATTTATGAGTGTGTTAATATATGTTCCCTTTATCTTTACTTTCAAAGCATATAAAATTGCTATTTTGATTTCCCCTTTGGTTGAGTTAATTATATGTTATGCAAATGCTATTTTTGACATTTACACTTTATTGTTATTTCTTGTTTAGTTACATTTTGGTATTCTTTGGGTAGATTTATTGACATTTTGGGGAACTTATTCTTGGCCAATTTTTTAAATTTTGGACAATTTTTGTAATTTTGTGGTTGGTGCTAGATAGTGTTTGTAGGTAGAGTAGATCTAGTCTTCAGTTAACTCTATTAATAAGATTATTAATAAAATTTTGCTGGACTTCTGGTTTTTAAATTTATTTGTTTTTTGCTTACTTGGATTGCCATTTTTCTCATATCTCTTAGAAATTCTAACTATTTTGTTTCATACCTTTTGATGCCATGATAGTTATGTTCATGACTGATATCTTAATTGTAGATTCTAACTTTTACCAGGAACAACATATGGCTCATTTTATCCTGTTTAATATTTTTTTCCTTGAATTATACTTTGATTAGTAATATTGCTTTGCATGATTTTTTTTTTGTACAATATGCCTTCACCCACTTTTTTTTCCCCGAAGTTAGAAGTGGGGAGGTAGTCAGACTCCCACATGCACCCAACTGGAATCCACCTGGCATGCCCACCAGGGGACGATGCCTTGCCCATCTGGGGTGTTGCTCTGTTTCTGCCGGAGCCATTCTAGGCGTCCGGTCAACTTTGCTCCACTGGAGCCTTGGCTGTGGGAGGGGAAGAGAGAGACAGAGAGGAAGGAGAGGGGGAAGGGTGGAGAAGCAGATGGGCACTTCTCCTGTGTGTCCTGGCCGGGAATCGAACCTGGGACTTCTACACGCCAGGCCGATGCTCTACTGCTGAGCCAACTGGCCAGGGCACCCACTTCTGTTCTTCTTAAAAGCTCCCTGGGTAACATTGATAGAGATGTACTAGGGGACTGTATATATTGAGAAACCTAGTTGAGAAAAGTGTTACTGTTTTGCAGGTAAGTTAAGCAATTTATGTTAGTGTTGTTTGTGATACAGTTCTTTCTTGTCATTGTATTTTATTTTACTCTTTTTTATGCTACTTTGTTATGTCCATTGTTTCCTTTTTGCTTCACAGTTTCTTTTTCAATGATTCAGACAGTATATTCTTTGCTTCTATTCTACAATCCATATTAAAAAAACAAAAATAATCCTATCTGAATATGTATTTTCCTGATTACCAGTGTTAAGACTGAATTAATGTTAACTTCTCCTTGAAACAATTGTGGAAGTTAGTATTCTTTACTTCCTTTTGTTTCTTCCCCTCTTGCTTCTGTTTTGGTATTGTCTTAACACGACATTTTATTGCCAGCTCATTTCTAATTACTTTTAGCATGTATTACATCCTTAGAATTCTGTTTTATATTAATTTATAGCAATATTTATAACAAAAGAATGAGACAGAAATCTCTTCTCTTGTGAAATTTCAGAGTTGGCTGATATAAATGTTAATTTTATTATTTTTATTATTATTATTATTTTACTAAGTCTTCTTAGCATCCTGTGAATTTTTGGATCTTTAGAATTTGGTCTATCTAAATATTTTTTTCCATTAAATCTCTGATTTTTTTTTTTAATTTGCTCTTTTAGTTCTTCAGGTACTCACTCATATGTGGAATTGGTCTTTCATTTTTCTCTCATTTTATATCCATGTCTTTCCCCTCTGTCTCCTATGAGGATGTAGCATGTTTGTTCTCGGTATGCGTTCATGCATCTATGCACTGACATTTCTGATCTGTCATTTCCAATGCACTTTAAGTCCTGTTAGTGCACTTTTGTTTCTTTATCTCGAGTTCCCTTTTTACTTCTGTCTCTTTCAACCAGTGTCCTCTCTACTATTTCATTTCCTTTTTTTTTTTGAGATTTTGTTTATGATTTTAGAGAGAGTAGAGAGAGAGAGAGAGAAAGGGCAGGGAGCAGGAAGCATCCACTTAGAGTAGTTGCTTCTCATATGTGCCTTGACTGGGGAAACCTGGGGTTTTGAACTGGCGACCTCAGCATTCCAGGTCAACGTGCTCTATCCACTGCTCCACCACAGATCAGGCAGTTATTGCATTCTCTCATTATCTCATCCTTTATCTATTTGAATCCATTAAAAAATGTTTTTACGGAAAGTATATAACACATGTTGCCTAATGTTGCTCTTATTTTGCTCATATTTTCCCCCAAAAGTATGTTCCCTCTTTGCCTCCTAAGCACAATTTCTCTCTTGTTCTTGGCAGAATCGTTTTTAGGCTCCTCCCCCTTCTAGATTACTTACTCTTAGAAGATAAAGTTTTATTTAGGTATGATTTTTTAAAAATAGTACAATAGATGCCATTACCTTTATCTCACTTTTTATTGGATAATATTAGTATGCTAATCTCAGACCTCATCTTGAAGGATTTACTGTACATTGGATGTTCTAATCTAGTGTCCTTTGGGGAACAGCTGTGAGAAAGTCCACTGCCCTGAGCTTTACTTCTGAGCACTTTGCTATCTTGATTGGTGACATTGTCACTCTTGGGCCTGCTCAGCATTGCCTGGTCTCATTATGTTGATATCACCTGTAAAGGCAGGAAAGAACCAAATCTCTCCTTTTGCCAACCCCGGCTGATGGGACCTCTTGGTCCCTAGGCCTCCCCTTAGAAGATTTCCAGTGTGCTAAAGAGGGACTCTTAGTAGTCGCAGTATTAGTAATAATGGTAGTACATATACTTTTTATCCTGACTACGTATTAGATTGCTTGGTGAGTTAAAAAAAAATCCAGATGTCCAAGCGTTACTTTAGATCTGCTGTGTCTGGGGGGTTCTGATGTGCAGTGGGGATTGGGAATTACTGGGATAAAGGGCTGCAGATGGGGTGTTCATCACTTCATTGTCCTGTGGCCTGTCTTTGCTTCTGCCCCCACCTCTGGGGACACCAGTCCTCCTTCAGCTCCGTCCTTTGCGACTTTGAGACTGTGCTCCTTTGCTTGGAAAGCAGGTTGCACAGCAGTTGTCGAAGTCTGTCTTTCTCTCCTGCTGCCTTCCACTTTGTGCTAAGCTGAAATGGCTTCATGTTTCTGCCTTGTGTGTGGCAACCGGCCCTTCTTTCCAATCCAGATGCAAATTTTTACCCATTTTCACTATTCCCAGTCACTTCTTTCTGGATTGGGGGTGGGAAGTGGGAATCGGATGCCTTTATTCACATGGCTGTCATCCCTTGAATTCGGATCATAAGGGCTGTATGTGGAAAATCATATGAAAATTGAACTATGCAAACAGTAGTTCTGCTTTATGTTCCCTGTACGTACATGCACCATGCGTGGCATTTCTTAGTACGTATATGTGACGTGCCTCAAAACCATTTGCATACATGTGGCAAATTTTGTTGCTGATGGCCTTATGAAATCTTTAAAATAAAAGTTGTGGAGCCTGACCAGGTGGTGGCGTAGTGGATAGAGTGTCAGACTGGGACAGGGAGGACCCAGCCTTGAAACCTCGAGGTCACTGGCTTGAGCATTGGAAAATAGACATGACCCCATGGTCGTTGGCTTGAGCTCAAAGATAACCAGTTTAAAGCCCAAGGTGGCTGGCTTGAGCCCAATGTCACTGGCTTGAGCAAGGGATCACTTGATCTGCTACAGCCCCCGGGTCAAGGCACATATGAGAAAGCAATCAATGAACAACTAAGGAGACTAAGGAGCCACAACGAAGGATTGATGCTTCTCATCTCTCTCTCTTCCTGTCTGTCTGTCCCTCTCTCTATTTCTGTCTCTGTCTCTGTCACACACACACAAAAAAATTGTGGATATGAAGGAGAGCTCATGTGATCGGCCTTCATATTCTCTCTCATAACCATATTTTTACATTTCCATTTATAGCCAAGAATATTTTCTCCCTGCTAATTGCCTTGTGCTGCATATGCCAGCAATAGTGACAATTCTGTGGACAGTTCTGATTTTGAATAGAATAATTTATTGTTATCATTATTACTTCTCTAGTAGCAGAGACTCCTGTGGGAGAAATATTATATAAAAGGTAGTTATAACAGGCTTCCCTCTGATAGGCATTTAAACTTCCTCAGTTGTGGAAAACACAGACTTGTCTGTTAGGAAATCTGCTTTTCCTTGAACATTAGCCATGGCACTCCTGGGCTCTCTGTGAGTTCTTTGTTCGCTACTAACAAACCTCTTCTTTCTGATTACCAGAAAATGGAACATTGATGGAATGAATTAGACTACAGGAGGCATGAAATTACTTTTTTCTGTATAGTGGTTGAAATAAGCCTGTTTCTGATTATTTTACTGCCATAGTTCTCATTTGAGTAGCTCTCTTGAAATACCGTCTGCTGTGAGGACAAACATCATGCCTGGTCACCTACTTTCTGGTCATCTTCTAGGTTGGAAATACTCCGAGAGTTCTGTTCTGTGGCCTTTGCCTTTATTCGCCTTTTTCCTATTCTCTAATTTTTCTGGTTATTTATATGCTTAGGACTTGGCATTTTACTTATGGACTATCCGACTGATAGGATTACCTTTCTAAAAATACCACAGCTTTATTAGTTTATAGCAATTTTTAAATAGGCATTGTTTCATTTGCTACTCTCAGCAGCCTATGATGTAAGGAAAGCAAACTGGATGACTTGGTTTCCCAACGTAGGACACAGGTTCAGAGGTGTTGGGTGACCAGGCTAAGGCCATGCAATTAAGAAGCTGTAAAGCCAGGGCTTGAAGCCCAAAGTGATGCTCTTGCTGTCAAACACCCTATTGTAATTAGCCATGATGTGTTTCGCTAAGATGATGCAACCTTTCCTTCCACGTGTTCTCTCTTATGTTTTAGAAGATGATCTCTTAGAAGATGATGGAATTTTCAATATCTCGATATTTAATGAAGCTTGTTTGAAACTGAACAGGCATTCTAGGAAAGTTGGAGCAGAACAAACGTACCAAGTAAGAAGATCTCTTCTGTTATTTGTTAAAGATTGGTGCCACTTAAAACTTTGGGTGCTCTCCAAGTGAGGAATCTTTAAAGTATTTAAAAACACTCATGAAATGGACCTCTCGATGGTTTGATTTTTGTTTCTGGAGATGGGTATGAAATGTGAGACGGATGCAAGTGAGGAGCTAAACTTAAGGAAGACACTATATTTGGTGACTTGCTGTCAGTTTCGCCGCCTGATATTTTACATGTATTATAATTTAGCGCATTCAATAATTGACGCTTTTTTATTATTAAATTCACAGTTGGGTGTGGGTTTTTGAGAAACTTGCTAAGTGGCTATTGGCCCTCATTTAACTTGATTTTCTAAGTATCACAAATCTCAAGTACAATTATGAGTAAGTTCAGGCAGGAAGTGCGATTTAGTTTTGTGTCATATTTCCAGTGCCTAACAAATCGTCTGGCAGAGAGTAGACTGCATATTAAATTAAAATTAAGTAATTAATAAGTTCCAATTCAAAAATAATATAATTATACAATTAAAGAGACAGTTACTGTATAATATGGTATAGTGAGAGCTTTTATAAAAAGTAAACCAATAGAATGGGATATTGTGTGTATGTGTGCATGTCCAGGTACAATTTTGTTTTAAAACAAGAAGTAAATAAAGATGGTGTTGAATCATAGAGAATGAGTAGGAATCAACTAGAAAGAAGAAGTGGGTGAAGATGAAGAAGGGCTCGGGGCAGGTAGAGTTGCCAATTGAGTAACAGATCCTGTGGCTCTTGGGGAGCAGGGGGTATAAGGGGAAGTAGGGAGAGAAGGGGCAGAAATCTAAGCAGTGGCCAGATCATGAAAAACCCTGTGTCCTGTGCTTTAGAGTTTTGATCTTACTTTGATGTCTATGTGGAGGCACAGAAGGACTTTAAATAGGTGAGTGAACTATTCAGTTTTTCATATTAGAGAGAACACTGAGCCTAGAAACATATCAAACACCCTAATAATTTAATATATGATAAAATATGATTTTTCAAATGAGTGCAGAACTAAATAATTATGAAACAATTGGTTGACTATTTGGTTTCAACAATAAATTATTTAAGTAGAAGTTGTACACACTGTAAGTATGACACAACAATTCTATTTTTTTTCTTTTTTTTTTTTCAGGGTCAGAGAGAGGGATAGATAGGGACAGACAGACAGGAACTGAGAGAGATGAGAAGCATCAATCATTAGTTTTTCGTTGCAGTTGCGACACCATAGTTGTTCATTGATTGCTTTCTCACGTGTGACTTGACCGCGGACCTTCAGCAGACCAAGCAACCCCTTGCTGGAGCCAGCGACCTTGGGTCCAAGCTGGTGACCTTTTGCTCAAGCCAGATGGGTCCGCGCTCAAGCTGGTGACCTCGGGGTCTCGAACCTGGGTCTTCTGCATCCCAGTCCGACACTCTATCCACTGTGCCACCGCCTGGTTAGGCGCAATTCTACTTTTTAGTATTTGTGCTAGAGAAATTTTTGCCCTTGTACTTAAGGAGTTATATAATTGGATTTTCATTACATCATTGCTTACATAATAAAAATATTAAAAATAAGTTTAATGCTCATCAGTTGGAAAATAGATAATTGTGATATTTGGTTAGATCATATGAAATTGCTGCTATTTTGCCATTTTGATACGGCTCAACCTGATAAATCTACAAAACTGTATATTATGTAGGAGCTAACCATAAATGAACTAGATCAAAATAATTCACCATGAATAGGTCTCAATTAAACAAAATAGTGAGTGAAAGAGCCATGCTATAATCTATATGATGAACACAAACATATTCAGGCAAAAATCAGCTCCTTTAAGATAGAGCATCTATACATGACAATAACTAAAAAGAACTTCTTTTAAGATGACAGAAGTATTTGTCGGAAAGCACATGCTTGCATGCTCACGCTGGAAGTGGTGGTTTCCCAAAAGGAAACTGTGGTGCTATTAGAACAGGCGGCTGGGCCCTGGGCCGCCGACAGTTACAACGTCCACTTTACCATCTTAGTTCCTTACTTCTATTTCAGTTCGTTTCTTCCTTACTAGGTGACCCATTACCGGTTAGTAATCGCAAGAGAAGACAGTAAATACTTTTATGCAGAACAATAAAGCCCCAGAGCCAGAACAAAAGATAGATGTTATTAACTGAAAATTTTATTCCAACATTCTCTACTCATTTCTTAAAAATTCCCCTGTGTATAATATGAAT
The DNA here is from genome assembly GCA_037038555.1 of Rhynchonycteris naso. Lineage (NCBI taxonomy): Eukaryota > Metazoa > Chordata > Mammalia > Chiroptera > Emballonuridae > Rhynchonycteris > Rhynchonycteris naso. The sequence goes on from CM072996.1 coordinate 21,384,465, forward strand.
ATTAAACTTGTCTTAAGTTAAAAAAAAGAAAGAAAATGAATGATATTTTATGCATACACTAAAATGATTAAAGAGTTAAATTGAAAAATTGCTTTTGTATCATAATGGATAAAGCATTATGAAGAAAACATTGCTTTTATTTATATTTTAGATAAAGAATAATTTAAATAACATGTGAAACGCTCTTAACAAATCCAGAAAAAACTGAACATTCAAAAGCAGTTTGCAAAAGGGAATTTACCTATTGCTAAAATATACGTGAACACATTACATCTCACTAGTTTGCAAAAAAAAAAAAATGTAAATCATGAGATACCATGATTCTTTTATAAACTTGGAGAGAGTAATGTTACACACAGCTGTTGGGCACTTGAATTGGCATAACTTTTCTGGCACAGTTATTTATTATTGTTAGGATCTATCTATAAACATTTTGAAGTGTACCGTAATGAATTGTTCATTCATGTACAGAAAAATTAAGCTGTTCTCTGAGTCATTGTTTATAATAGAGGAAATTGGAAACAAATGTTCTTCATCAATAGGAATTGGGTTAAGTAAATAATCATACCTTCATCTGATAGGATACTACGCAGATGTGAAACAATGTTCTACTTCACACTGGACAGCATTTGCTGCTGTGGCCCAATACTCCTCTCTTTTTCTCCTGTTGGTTTGACCCCTCTCAGTCTGCTTCATAAGATCCCTTTCTTCTACCTGTCCCTTAAATCTAATTACCGTCAGGTTGTGCTTTGCCTCTTCTCTTTACATCCTGTACACCTCTTTGGACATCTAACCCAATCTCTTGATTTCCTTATCTGTCTCCACACTGAGATGCCTAATCTATTTCTTCAGGCCTCATCTATTCTGTAATCTCTGGGCTCCCTGATAAGCTACTTGCACTCTCTTTCACATGTGTCTTCACCTGTGTGACCCTCCTTCCTACAGTTCTCATCCCTCCCTCCTCGACCCCACCTGGCTAGCTCCTGCCCACCCATCAAGGCTCAGTTCAGTCATCTCCCTGGGTGGAAGGCCTTCACTGACCTCCTCCCTCTAACACTTGTTTCTGCTATCCAAATAGTCTGTCCTCCTCTTACCTTTTCCATCCATAACCCTCCCAGTTAATGCTACTTTCTCCTTCAGTCTGCAATTAAGATGGAGAATTCTTCCCCGGTCCCTGAAGAGGAGGGTGAGGTATCCCTCCGGGATGCTCCTCATGTAATATCACACTTATCTCTGGGTTTTTCATTGGCCTACATACTTATCTGTGAGTTTCTTTAGGTTAGGGCCTTATTTGACATTTTATACCCACCACTGTATACTCTGGCTGGCAAGTAATAGGAGCTCTACTTGTAGAATGAATTGATGACTATATTGTAAAATAGGGCACACAGTGTGACTCAAAGTTTATAACCAAAAAGTATTTTTGTTGTTGTTGTTTATAGACTAAACTACATAAAGTTCAGGATGAGACTGACTGTAGTAACACAGCCTACATCATTGTGAGATTTTCTCCAGCAGGTTCCAGCAGCTTGAATGTAGAAGTGGGGAAGTCAACCATTTAGCTTGACCCAGTGTTCTGAGTGTTTTTAGACTAAGTGGAATTGAGAACAAAGGGTCAAGAACATTGAGGGTATTGTAGAAGAGAATGGTTGATGTGATAAAAAATGGTATCTGAGATAGGCGGGAAGGTGAGGATGCAGGTGGGAGAATATTGGTAGAAAATCTTGAGTAGGAAATCTTGGGGAGTTTCTTTCTTTTATTTTTATTTTTTGTATTTTTCTGTAGTGAGAAGTGGGGAGACAGAGACAGACTCTGGTTTGTGCTGGGCCAGGATCCACCCAGCATATCCACAAGGGGGCGATGCTCGGCCCATCTGGGGTGTAGCTCCATGGCAGACAGAGCCATTCTAGCACCTGGGGCGAAGGCCACGGAGCCATCCTCAGCACCCAGGCCAACTTTGCTCCAGTGGAGCCTTGACTGTGGGAAGGGAAGAGAGAGATAGAGAAAAAGGAGAGAGGGAAGGGTGGAGAAGCAGAGGGGCACTTCTCCTGTGTGCCCTGGCCGGGAATCAGACCCTGGACTTTCACATGCCAGGCTGATGCTCTACCACTGAGCCAACCAGCCGGGGCCTCTGGGGGGTGTCTTGAGAGGGATTGTGTTTCTCTTGAGTGAGCAGTCCAGAAAAATAGGGATTGCGAGATCTTGGTGGAGCAACTCTGATGTTGACACAGTCTAGGATGTGGCTGTGGATCTGAGTCACTACAGTTAAGTGGAAGAGCTTCATAGCATTGAGCTCTAGGTACTGAGACCAGGTTTTGATGGCTTGTGTATAAGGACCTTTAAATTACCCAAGAGAATGCTAGGAACTGAGGGAGATAGGAATCTCTCAGCGAATCCTGTGCCAGGGTCTTCGATGACTGGAATAATGATAGTGATGAAGAGAGATAGGGGGTGGGATAGCCAATGACGTGAGCATCAAAAGAAACAGTAAACACACGGACGTCCAGGTAAGCACACTGACCGATGAGGGCTGATCATGTTGCTTCTGGGACCCTCACATATATTTCCCCTTATAAATCCCTATCTCATATCTGTAACACGAGTTGGCAGTGGATAGAGCGTGACTGAGTTAACAGTGTATGTGATGACTCCACAGACTGAAAGCCCTTTAACAGCGCTCACCTAGAAAAGAACTAGTGAGGTGCTATCGCACGGATGGTTCGAGTGCATAATTTGGAGTAATTCTCATCAAGTTAAAAACACTTCGTGAAGCTTGTCTGTGGATTCCTTAAAAATGACAATAAGTTTTCCCAGTAGCTCTAGTGCAATCTCCTTCCCTGGGTGGGCATTGAGGGATTACCTTAGAATCGCCCGACTTTTGTTCATCTGAGATGAAGTTCTGCCTTTGAAGCTTAGTCTGCAGCTGTTTGAGGGGGAAGTTGCAGGGAGTAAGGAGGCTAGCTTTGTCAAGTCCTTCCCCAATATAGCTTGCTATTGTATTAACATAATTCTAAGTGGGTGGGGACAAATAAAAGGACCCTTCTTGCCTTAACTTTATTTTGCTTATAATCTAGATATCTTTAAGCCAACAGAAAATTTAATATAACACTTTCTTTTGATCTCATGACAGTTTAAAATTCTGGGTCGAAGGTGGTATCAGATGGATTTTTACCATGCAACATCATTTAACTTCACAATGGGGGAACGAGCTTCGGTAGTATGCTTAGACCTGCACCCAGCAACTCATTACTCAGTGAACGTCACCCTGCTGGGATGTCGTGAGCAGCGCTCCGTGCAAATAATGATAACAACTGCACCAGCAGGTGGGTGTGGATGCCTTTCTGTTTTGTATCTCAGGACAGTGAGTGAAATGTGTGAACTGTACAATGTGGGAGCATAAAGAATGCTAGTCTGGGAGTCAAGAGACTTGAGTTCTAGTTCTAACTTTGTGTGGGGTTCGGGGTGCCTGACACCACCTCTCTCCTTCTCCACGGGGGTTCTGGCTCATAAAGAGTGCAGACCAAGAATGGACTGCTTTACTCAGAGGCCCCAGTAGGGGTGGATTAAGAGAACTGTCAAGCCTCCTATCTCTCACCCCAAACTTAAGACAGCTGAGCCCTCGGGTTGGTCTTTATGGACAACGGGGACCTACTTTCAGGGGATCAGAAACATAGCGCATTGTGTCAGCACTGGCAGGACGGAGAGCCCACGGGCAGACCATGTGTGAGCACATTAACCCTACAGAGTGCAGAGGCCCCATGAAGCTCGGGTTCCTTACAAAGGCCCTGTGGCCTTGCGAGGAAGCCACGGAGAGGCCAGCTCTATCCATCCCACAGCCCTCCCTAGTGAGAAGGGACACAGACGTCTCTACAGTTTCTTTTGTCTTTAACCCAGTGGGTTTCATGGATAAATTTATGGCCAAGCACATGGAGAGGCTGCCCCGTTAGAAGGCAAACAGCAGAAGAGGGCGGGCTTTGCCTTCCTGAGGCCTCTCTCTACTCACCGCTGCTCTCAGAAGAAAAAGCAAAATCATGTGGTGCTTGCTCAACACTGTCAATGTCCTGAATGTAACTGCCTTGCACAGGGCAGGGCGGAACTCGGTTTACTGTTGTCAGTACACAAAACGCAAAGTTTAGTCTTGTGTTATTTATTAATCATTGTATTATCTTCCATACAAACAACTGTATACTTACTTTTGCCTCACCCTGTACACTTGAAAGTATACACCTCAATTTTTAGAAACAGCCAATGGATTACATATGTCCTTGCTCCTGGGCCTCAGTTAGCATCTGATTAGTCATTCCATGCCATAATACATAATTTAGAACAGTTCCTAGCACGTAACAGCGATGATGACAGTAACAGCTATGTTTACTGAGAACTAAATACGTGCCAGGCCCTTTTCAAAGTGCAGTCCTTGGGTCGGTTCAAACCTACCAAACCTGTGGGAGGCTTTGCCACCCGTGTCATTTTACAGAGCAGGATCATGAGGGACAGAGAAGTTAAGCAACCAGCCCAGGGTCACATGCTTAGTGAAATGTGCAAGTGGGATTTGAACACAGGCAGCCTGGCTCCAAGGCCCTCCATGTTTCTCTCTCTCTTTCTTTCTCTCTCTCTCTCTCCCTCTTTCTTTCAATTGTTCTAGAGACAGAAGAAGGGAGAAAGAAAGAGAGACATTGATTTGTTATTCCACCTATTCATGCATTCATTGGTTGATTCTTCTATATGTCCTGACTGGGGACCGAACCCGCAACCTTGGCGTATGGGGACGACATTCTAACCAGCTGAGCTACCTGGTCAGGGCCCAGAGCCTTCATTCTTAATCAGCACATCTATTGCTTCGCCCTAAATATTCAGTTATTGAAAAGAAAAGTCAAAATTGTGTTTCCAGAGCCTAGTGCATAGTCAGTCCAGACCTACTTTGCTTTTGTCAACCTTGGACCATGAGCAAAAACTTCAAATGCCATGGATATATCAGTGTGTTCACTTAATAAGTGTTTCTTTCTTGCCTTCTGTGTGTCAGGCAGGTTCTGAGAGCTCCCAGTGGAGCAGCACTAAAGTGGTCCCAGCTATCATGGGGTTGGAGTCAGGGGGTCTGGGAAGAGATACACGAGTGAGGAAATATGCTCGGCGGGACTTAGAGTTAAAGTGAATTGCAAAACATGGCAAAGGGAATGACAGTTGATGGTCAGGGAAGACCTCTGTAATGAAGTGAAATTTAAGCATAGATCTGAAGGAAGTGAGGGAGTAGGCCACGTACAGGGGGACGGGGGCACGCTAAGCAACAAGGTCTTGGGACAGGCATGTCCTTGGCATGTTTTAGGAACACCAGTGAAGCCAGTCTGCCTGGAGCAGAGTGAATTGGGAAGGATGGGAGGAGATGAAGTCTAAACTCTAGCTTGAGTGTAACCAGGGGCCCATGGCATCAAGTGCAGAAAGTAAGTCCATTGTTACCTTCTCCTTTGCAATGTGGTCCCCAAATTACCAGTAGTGAGGGTAATAATGTAGCATTGTGGTATTTCAGCCTCTGTAAGTTACCAAACAGTCTGGAGCCCACCACCTGTGAATTTAAACCCCATTCAGGAAATAATCTCTTCTAGTGAGGCTTTTGGATTCAGTCTGACACTTGACTTCCCATATATTTTGGGAGGAGGGAAATTCACTTTCCCTGGAAATTTTTGAACTTTGCCAGGGTGGCTCCAGGTCTTTCTTGGTGCCCATCCGAAGTCTTTAGAACCTTTTCATTTTCTTTTCTCCTTTGAGCCCTGTTTCCACCCACCCTCTGCCATGCTAAAGACTTTATGTCTTTAGTGACAGAGCCTCCTTTCTTTGTGGGCACGGTACACAATATAGTAGTAGCAGTGGTAGGAAGCTCTTCATGGGACATGGATCATCTCGCATGCCCCCGTCACGATCCAAACTTTCTGCTCTTTCCTCTGAGTTTCTTTATTCCCAGAAGGATCCCAGGGATTCTTTTTAGCTCTGAATGTCTTGGGCCTTGCCTCTGAGTCATGCTTCCTGGTTAGGAGGTTTCAAGTTTGTCTCCCCTGGAGAATTACTCTCAGCTGATCCTTGAGCTGCTGTTAAGTTTCACTGGTCTAATGAGGTCCAGGAAGTGCCCTAGGTTAGTGGTGTTTTTCACCCAAGCCCCACCTTTCCTTAGAACTGCATTTCTAAGACTTGAAGTGCGTGTGCTTCTTGATGGGAGCATCCCTTCCTGCCACTGTTTCCTTTTCTGCTCAGAGAGATAAGGCACCCAAGTTACACTTCCTTCTGAGTATTCCTGCTGATCCCAGCTGAGCTTTCAGCTTGCAAACTTCCATCCCAGTTGTTTCTGTTTTTCCACTATTCCTAGGTCTGGCTAATACCTTTTGCTAGATCTTAGTCCTTTCCTTCTCTAGATTTGCTTTTCATTTTTACACTTAGATTTTTGTTCTCTTAACGTATTACTTTGAATTCTGCTGGTGAGCTCTCCAGAGGGAGAGGATGATGACAGAGAGTTTTCAATCTGCCACAACCACCCAGTGTTCAAATAAACCCTGCCCACTTTCACTTTAGTTAGGAGGGATCTATTTCTATTCCACTCAACCTATAACCCAGGCCTGGGCTCGCGCAATTGCTATATTCCCAGATCCTCCTTCATATGACGTATTTCCCCATGTATAAGATGCACCCTTTTCCGAAAAATTTGGGGTCTAAAAACTGGGTGTGTTTTATACAGTGGTAGTGGATTTTTTTTTACTTGCGTTTAAGAAGTGGCATTTCAAATGCCATAGATCAGTGGTTCTTAACCTTTTTTGAGGTACCGAACCCACCAGTTTCATATGTGCATTCACCGAACCCTTCTTTAGTGATAAATAAAATATGATTTTTTTTCCAAATTCAAGACATAGGTATATGTTTTCTTACTGGTGCAAAAATGAGCCGTGCATGAACATCACCTTGCTCAAAGAACAAAATTAACAAAGTGCATGAACTCACAACAGATTACGGTATTACTTTATTCTGGCCTCCGGGGCAGAGGCTTCTCCAAATCCCTGAGACCGACTCATCGAACCCCCAGGGTTCAATAGAACCCAGGTTAAGAACCACTGCCATAGATGGAACTGAGGACGAGGCAATAAATGAAGACAGTGATTTGTCATCAGACACAGATGAGGACAAGCTAATGGATGGGAGTTTTGACAGTGATGAGGAGTTGTATGAATTTTATGATGAATAAAACTTGAGTTCAATAACTTTGTGTAATACATTTCTTTTTTCAAATTTCAGGCCCCAAAATTAGGGTGCATCTTACACATGGGATCGTCTTATACATGGGGAGATAGGGTAGCTCTGTTGGTCTGTTCTGTCTTCTTAAGTTCTAGCTCCCTATGTTTCCCGGGCAGGGTTCTGTCCAATTTAATGATGCTTGAAGAATTCTACACTGATTTTTTTGGATTTTTCTTATTTTAAATATGTCCATGTATTCTGTAACTACATAGTATCACCCTTTTGGTTATTGAGGAGGTCCCCATTTATGTTTACTCGGGATTCCCAAATTAAAGCTTTAAGAGGACCTTTCTTGATAGAATAATATCTGAATCTGAATACCCTTTGGGAGGAGAGTCATTTACTTCGTTATTTAAAATACAGTGTGGTCCCTTTATTCCTTTCTATGGTGATTTTGAGCTACTTCCCCTAACCCAGTAAATATTCCTATCTTTTCTAGTCTCTTTAGAGCAGCTGTAATTGGATATATCCCCTTTTCTTTGTCATGTTTTCTTTTTCTTTTAAGATTTTATTTATTCGTTTTAGAGAGGAGGGAGAGAGAGAGAAGGGAAGAAGGAGCAGGAAGCATCAACTCCCATATACGTGCCTTGACCAGGCAAACCCAAGATTTCGAACCAGTGACCCCAGCGTTCTAGGTCAACCAACACTTCATCCACTACATCACCACAGGTCACTCTGTCATGATTTCTTGATCTGGGCCAATATGATATTTTCCCATAAAATGATAAATATAACTATTCTGTGGTGGCAGAGTTATGTCTGATATCTGCCTGCTTCTCTTACAAGCTATTAGCTTGTTGCATTTTCTGTGTCTCTAGGTGATGTCTTTTCATTGCTGTTTTAGTAATTTATTGATTTATTGGCATGCATATATATATATATATATATATATATATATATATATATATATATATATATATATATATTCTAATGATTACCTTTGTACCTTTTTAAAGTGCCCTGTCTCCTGTTTTCTTATATCACTTTCACCATCTGGGTTGTAAGTTTTCAATGGCATAGTTTACCTTCCATTTATGGTATTGACTATATAACAGTCAAATTGGTCTATTCTGTTTCTTTTTTATTCTATCCCCCCCCCCAATTTTTAGTTGCTTTATTTTTATTTTATCAGAACACATACCATTTATATTTTTTTCTTCTAACTTGTCCTACCTTTATTTTTACATTAAATTTATGATTTACTATATCAGATAGTCACCGCTTGGTTACCTCTAGTTACCTCTTGGATAAAGCTCATCTTCCAATACACTCCTCAAGAGTTCCAGTGTTCCCTGAGTTCTTGCATGTCTAAAACTCCTCTGTGGCCTTGAAACTTGAAAGATGGCTGGGCCAAATATACAAATTTTGGTTCATACTGTCTTGATTTGAGTTTCCTTAAAATTCATTTCTATTATTACCTTGCTTTTATTTAGCTTTTGAGAAGTCTGATATAGCCTAATTTTTTTTCACCTTTGGATCTTATTTATTCGAGTAGAGATGCTGAGGATTTTTCTTTATCTTTAAAGACTAATATTTTTATTTGGATTAATTATTCTGGTGAGCTTCCTCAAGTGTCTGGTTAGGCCCTCTCAGTATTTATATTTCTAATTTTTGTAAAGTTATCTTGGATAAGCCCTCACCAGTTAGCTTCACGTAGAGCATTGCCCTGGTGTGTGGAAGTCCTGAGTTCAATTCCCAGTCAGCGACCATCTGTTTCTCAACTCCTCTTCCTCCTCCTCCTCCTCCTCCTTCTTCTTCTTCTTCTTCTTCTTCTTCTCTCTCTCTCTCTCTCTCTCTCTCTCTCTATATATATATGTATATATATATATCCTGCAGCCATGGCTCAAATGGTTCGAGCAAGTTGGCCCCAGGCACTGAGGATAGCACTATGGTCTTGCCTCAGGTGCTAAAATAGCTCGGTTGCTGAGCAAAAGAGCAGCAGCCCCAGATGGGCAGAGCATCACCTGTTAGGGAGCTTGCCAGATGGATCCTGGTCAGGGCGCATGCAGGAGTCTGTCTCTCTGTCTCCCAACCTCTCACTTAATAATAATAATTTTTTAAAAAGCTATCTTGGATTATAGTTTTAAATGTTAACTGTTTCAATGTTTTTCTTCTTTGGAGACTTTAATTACACACGTTGAATTTTTGTCTATATTCCATTTCAACCACTATTTAATTTTTTTGTTTTTGCTACTTCTTAGTCTCATTTTAATTTTTTTTGGTTGTTTCCTGCATTTCTTCAATGCCATTATTGCGTTTTGATTTTAATCTGTCCTTCTTTGGGTACCATGACATTTTTACTTTATTTCTGATATGAATTTATCTTTTCCTTTTGTTTCTTTCCTGAATTCAATCACTTTTGTTTTTTTTTCCTTCCTGATTTTTTGTCCATTTCTGTTCTTAGTTATTGAGTTTCTGACTCAAGGGGTTTTCTTCGTACCTCCAATGCTTTTGGGGGGATAATTACTTTGATTTATTGGGTTACATATTTTTCTAGTTTGTGGGTTTTTTTCCTTAAACAACGTGGAGTTTCTCCCAAGCTGAAATGTTTTGATTATAATTTTTATTTTGAATGTTTATTAATTTCATAGACAGAATTGGTAATTTAGGAGGATTAATAAGATTTCTAGATTAACAGACAGCAGCGTGGTGAGAGCCAGAGGGAGCAGGGGTGGGGGAGGGGTAGTGGAAGTCGGCAAAGGGGAGAATGGGGACGGACAGAGGCTTTGCTTGGGGTGATGGGCGCGCAGTGCAGTGTGCAGATGATGTTTTGTTGAGTTGCACACTTGAAACCCTTAACCCAGTAAATTCAATAAATAAATAAAGATTTCTAGGTGAAGAGTGCCCTCTTCTGTCATTGAATGAAGTGCAGTTTCTTTAGAGAAAATTTTTGTTTTTTGGTGAGTGTGGGGATGAATTGTGTATTCTTCTATTTTAGGGTTCTCTTTTGCCTTGTTGGATCTTGCATTCCCCCCTTGCTCCTTTTTCCCATCACCACTTAGTCTCCCAAAGAAGCCAAGTCCTCCCTTCTAGTCCTCTTTCCCAGAAGCAGCGCCTTTGCCATACCGCTGCCTGGAGCCCGTGGACTCTCCCTCCTTTACTTGTCGTCAGCGCTGATAGAGCAGGTCTCTGTTTCAGTGCTTTAACAGTGAAGGTAGAATCTCTCTCTGGGAGCGAAGTGCCCAGTTCACTCTGGGGTCCTTTGTTTCTCTCTTCTCTTTTGCACAGCTCTTCTAGAACCCTCTTGCTCTCTAGAATGAGTGAAGGAGAGCTGTGCTGGAATTTGGTGTCTTTTACTAACAAATTTAAAGTTTGTCATGTTCTCTGTCTTCCATTTATGATGACAGCATTGTTTTTTTGTGTTTTGGTTGTTGTTTTTTGTGACACAGACAGAGAGAGACAGATAGGAACAGCAGGAAGAGAGAGATAAGAAGCATCAATTCTTCATTGCAGCTCCTTAATTGTTCATCGATTGCATTCTCATATGTGCCTTGACTGGGGGGACATAGCAGAATGAGTGACCCCCTTGCTCAAGCCAGCGACCTTTGGGCTCAAAGCAGCAACCATGGGGTTATATCTATGATCCCACACTCAAGCCAGTGACCTCAGGGTTTTGAACCTGGGTCCTCTGCATCCCAATCCGACGCTCTATTCACTGTGCTACCGCCTGGTCAGGTGATTACAGCATTGGTTTTATTTGCTCTCCCTGTGGACCTGAAGAATATGTCAGAGATTCTGGGGAGAGATTTGGATTTAAGGGCCCACCATTATTCTCAAACAAATTAGAACTCTATAATAAATTCGTAAGTGCTAACTTTACCACCTCCATATTTCTGCTCATGCTACTTATTCCACTTGGAGTCCCCTCCTTTTTCTGAAGTTTCTATATTTTCTATGTCTCTTCCTGCACAATCTCCCCAGCTAAAAGTAACTTTCCTTCTATCTGAATTCCCGTATTCTATTTCAAGAGGAAGTACAGATCATAGTTTGGCATACTTAATTTGGAATCAGGATTATCTAAATTCAAATCTCAGATCTGTAGGTACTTTCTCAGTGCCTTTGGGCAAGTTACTTCATGTGTTATAAATTGCCTTAACTGCAAAAACGAGAGTAACAATACCTACATCGTGGGGTTTGTTGGGAGGCTAACCAGGTTATGGAGGACTAGCGCAATGCTTAATACACAATAAGCATCTAATAAATGTTAACTATCACCTAAATTTACCTTATGGCATTTGGTATGTACTCCCTTGTATTTTTGTTATCCTGATACAGGCTGTAACTCCTGTCCTAGATGAAATACATATTAAGAGCAGAAACCATGTCTTACTCAGAGCACATGTACTCTGTTGAGTTATTATGATATCAGTTGCTTAGCCTTCCCCTTATTGCTGATTGTTTATATTTAAAATGACCAGGAATGCTGTGCTTGCCACTGTCCTGGACTCTAGAAGTACAAAGATGAACAAGAAATAGTCTCTCCTCTCAAGGAGCTCTCAGTTCAGTGGGGTGATAGACAAGGAGCAACAGTAATACAATGCATAAAAGGTCACTGAGGTAGTTTCAGGGCACTAAGGGAGTACAGAGGAAGTAATGGCTGACTTTCCCAGGACTGGCTCGCCCACATTCATGAAGCAGAAATAAAGTCTCAAAGAATTTGATGCACGAAGAGCCTCATTTTTTCTTCTGTGAGGCATTCTTGCAGGTCTGTTTTTTTCAACTTCAGAATTCTGGATTAGATTGGCCTTCTGGGTGGAGAAAGGAGAGACAGAGAAGGCAGAGTGACCACCAGGAATGAACCAGAGAAGCAATATTTGTATAAGAGACTGGGCATGCACTTGTGTAACAAAGCGTCAGAGAGCAGGCCAGGGAGGGACTCAGGATGAGCTGTCCTCATGTTGGAATCCTTTTCTCCCCAGTGAACTCATTCATTGTGCTTGTGGTTCAAACTGTAAGCCCCTTGAATAGATCCAAGGGGACCTAGTGTGAGAGTCACTGTCTGACCAAGACGAAAGTGAATATAACCAGTGAGCAGGAGGAACTGCAGACCCACCACTACTGCAATGTTATGTGTGCATACATGACACTATGCAGGAGCCTAATATTAGCTTATCTCTATGGAGAACTATTTCTCAATGCAATTTATTTTCCACTGATTTGAAATTTCACTGTGTAAAAATTTCCATGCATACATGGATTGATTCTGGTTCTACTCCATTTCATCAATCTATTTATTTTGTTTATTCCTTTTGCTAGTTTCAAACTGTTTAATTACTCTGGCATTCTTAATGGGGGTGATATCATTCCTAGGGAGGCAAAAATGACCCCCAAAGGGGCAAATATTGGTTGAGGGGCCAAAAAAAAAATGGTATTATTCTTTTTGGATGTGAAACACAGCATACACATAATACATAAGAAACACAATTTTCGGACATATTTGCCCCTAATTTTTTATCCTTTATAAAATTTTAATACCACAGAAATGCTGTTTAAGAAAGACTCCTTGTGGGGTTATAATGAAAAAAGGTTGAGAAACATTGTATAGTTTTAGAAATAGGTACCGATACCTGGTTCTGTCCTCCTTCAATACTTTTATTTTAATTTTTTCCCCTAGCTGCTCTCACGCATTGTCTCAAAGGAATTTAGTAGTAATGGCTTTTGAATGTGCTGAGCTGACTCCAGCATCTGGGACTTTGACCTTGGAGCCTTCTGTGTGGCCCTTCTTTTTCTATTCATGGCGGCTCACTCACTTACTCACCTGCTTCAGGTGTCTGCTCACCTATCACCTCCACAGAGGGCCTTCCCTTGCCTCTCTTTCCAGCCTAGTATGGAGCTTTTCTCCTAGTCTTTCCCAGCACACAAGATGATATATTTATTTATTTTTGTTTACTTTCGGCCTTTCTCACTAGAATGAATTCCATTAGGTGCAGGGACTTTGTTCACCACATTATTCTTAGCCCCTAAAGCATGCCTGGTACATGTTTAAGAACTTTCTAAAGATTCATCAAATAAATGTGTAAACTTACCACATTTCAAGAAGGTTCATTGGAAGTACCTTCCATTTGTAGATTAATTGGGGGGAATTGATGTCTTTACTTGTGAGTCTTCTCATTCCTGGATGTGGCATTTCTCTCTTTATTGTTTTCTTTTATATCCTTCAGGGGAAAAGATGTTTTTTAAATCTTCATGTAGCCTGACCAAGTGATGATACAGCAGACCGTGCAGGGATAGTCAACCTTTTTATAAAAACCACCCACTTTGCAGTGCTGGTCAACCTGGTCCCAAATGCCCACTAGTGGGTGTTCCAGCTTTCATGGTGGGCCAATCGTGGCGCCGTTTGGTTGCTCAGCTACCATGAAAGCTGGAATGCCCACTAGTGGGTGGTAGGGACCAGGTTGACCAGCACTGCTAAGTGGGCTGGTTTTTTTATTTTATTTTATTTTATTACAGGGACAGAGAGAGAGTCAGAGAGAGGGATAGATAGGGACAGACAGACAGGAACAGAGAGAGGTGAGAAGCATCAATCATTAGTATTTTTTTTGCCGTTGCAACACCTTAGTTGTTCATTGATTGCTTTCTCACATGTGCCTTGACCGCGGGCCTTCAGCAGACTAAGCAACCACTTGCAGGAGCCAGCGACCTTGGGTCCAAGCTGGCGAGCTTTTTACTCAAGCCAGATGGGCCTGCACTCAAGCTGGCGAGCTTGGGGTCTCGAACCTGGATCATCCGCATCCCAGTCCGATGCTCTATCCACTGCACCACCGCCTGGTCAGGCTGGGCCGTTTTTATAAAAAGGTTGACTACCCCTGGCCGAGCATCGGCCTGGATGCTGCGGACCCACGTTCAAAACCCTGAGGTAGGGGGAGCAAGATGGCGACGGAGTAGGCGGACGTACCAACTTCCAACTCCCAGAACCAAAGTGGATTACAACTCAATTTTAAGAACCATCACCTGTATAAACCAACTTTCAACAAAACTAAGTGGACTCTTCAACCAAGGAACACAGAAGAAGCCACATTGAGACTGGTAGGAATAGCGAAAACGCGAAGAGGGCTGCCCAGCTCCCCGGAGCAAACGGCAGCCCGGAGAGACCCGTGTGGCGGGAGGAGAGTTTGGCGGAGAGGGAGGGACCTGGGTCCCAGGAACCAAGCCCCAGCCTGCAGTCTCAGAGCCTAGAAAGGCGTTTGGGCAGTTTTGAGCTGTGAAACAAGTGAGGGAGCTCCCAGGCCTACAGTGTGGAGTATTGGGTCCCTTCCTACTCTGCTGAGGGCTGCTTAAGGTTTTGGGGCGGCAGGACGCTGAAAGGCGGTTCTGTCGGCGTGGGCAGAGGCCAAGCCGGTGGGAGATCGGTCTAGCCCAGAGGGTCAGAGGGGACCGCGAAAGCGGTCCGGAAGCTGCGGGCCCGCCTTTAATCCCACTTACGGGGACAAAGCGGGAGGCCAGGAACGGGCAGGCCCTGCGCAAGCTGGCCCTGACCGCGGGGACCGGGCTGGGACCAGGGACGGGCAGGGGCTGTGGCTGAGCTGACGTTACCAGTCCCCCACTCCCCCATCCCAACCCCCCCGGCCGGAGAAACCGCGGTTGGCCAGTATACGTGCGCGAGCGGGTTCCGAGCGCGGGAACGGGGTGGACCCCGAGACAAGTGGAGGCTCGCAGCTGAGCCCACGCTACTGTCCGCGCCCGGCCGGAGAAACCCCGGATACCATTCATACGTGCACGAGCGGGCTCCGAACGCGGGGGCGGGGTAGAGTCCGGGACGAGCGGAAGTACGCAGCTCGGCGGAAGCCAGCAAACACGCCCGCCCCAATAAACCTTGGTTTCCGGCGCTGCGCAGTAGGGCCTTGGCCTCGAGGGCGGGGCTAAAGCTCCTGACGGGCAAAAGCTTACAGCTGAGAGCACGTCAAAAGCCCCGCCTAACCCGCGGAACTGTAGCGAGCAGGCTCCGACTGCTGGTTCTTGGCGGAAGTCCGGAAATAGGCTGGGTCCACAGCTGAGCAAAGGTGCTCACCTCTACCCTTGGTGCTAATCTTGTGGCTTTAGTCACAGCCCCTCCCACGGAGGAGAGGCAGAAATCATAGCAAAAACCACAGTGGGCCGGCGCTGGCAACGCTCATACCCAACCACCCTAGGCACCGGCAGAGGAGGTGGGGGGCCTGCAGATAGACCACACCTAGAGAACACAAAGGCAACACCTACTGGACGCCAGTGGCCACAACTCGCTTATACACAGAAAAAATGGGCAGGCAGAGGAATGCAAACCAAATGAATCAAGAGAAATCCCCAGAGAAGGACCTGAATGAACCAGATATAACCAAATTACCAGAAGCAGAATTTAGAATAATGATAGTTAGGATGTTCAAAGAAATTAGAGCAACAATGGATAGTCATTATGAACACCTAAATAAAGAGATAACAAGTATAAAAAATGAAATTGAAATAATAAAAAAGAATCAGACAGAAATGACAAATTCAGTATCAGAACTGAAGACCACAATGGAAGGAATTAAAAGCAGGATGGATGACGCTGAGGATCGAATAAGCGAGTTAGAGGACACAATAAACAAAGGCACAGAAGCAGAGAAGAAAAAGGAAAAGAGACTTAAAAAATGTGAGGAAACTCTAAGGGAGCTTTGTGACAACATGAAGAGAAACAACATTCGCATCATAGGGGTGCCTGAAGAAGAGGAGAGAGGACAGGAAATGGAAACTTTGTTCAATCAAATCATAGCAGAAAACTTTCCTAAATTAAGGCTGGGAAACACTCCACACATTCAAGAAGCACACAGAACTCCATTAAGGAGAAACCCAAAGAAATCTACACCAAGACACATCATAGTTAAAATACCAAAGCTAATGGATAAAGAAAAAATTTTAAAAGCTGCTAGAGAAAAAAAGACTATCACCTACAAAGGAGCCCCCATAAGGATGACATCGGACTTCTCAACAGAAACACTTGAGGCCAGAAGGGAATGGCAAGAAATAATCAAAGTAATGCAGAACAAGAACCTACAACCAAGACTACTCTATCCAGCAAGGCTAACGTTTAAAATTGAAGGAGAAATAAAGAGCTTCCCAGAAAAAGAAAGCCTGAAGGAATTCATAAAAACCAAACCAATTCTGCAAGAGATACTAAGGGGCCTCTTGTGAACAGTTTAAAGGGAGGAATGAATAGAGCAAAAGAAGAATACAGCTTTAAAGAATAAAATGGCAATAAACAACTACATATCAATAATAACCTTAAATGTAAATGGATTAAATGATCCAATCAAAAGACATAGGGTAGCTGCATGGATAAAGAAACAGGACCCATACATATGCTGTCTACAAGAGACACACCTTAAAACAAAAGATGCTCATAGACTGAAGGTAAAAGGATGGAAAAAAATATTTCATGCAAATGCAAATGAAAAAAAAGCAGGGGTAGCAATACTTATATCAGACAAAATGGACTTTAAAACAAAGGCTGTAGTAAGAGATAAAGGAGGACACTACATAATGATAAAGGGAACAATTCAACAGGAAGATATAACTATTGTAAATATCTATGCACCAAATATAGGAGCCCCGACATACATAAAGCAGACTTTGATGGATATAAAGGGCGAGATAAACAGCAATACTATCATAGTAGGGGATTTCAATACCCCTCTAACAACACTGGATAGATCCTCAAGAAAGAAAATTAATAAAGAAACAGCAGACTTAAAGGATACACTAGATCAACTTGATTTAATAGATATCTTCAGAACTTTTCACCCTAAAGCAGTAGAATATACATTCTTCTCAAGCGCTCATGGTACGTTTTCTAGGATAGACCACATGTTAGGACACAAAAATGGTCTCAATAAATTTAAGAAGATTGAAATCATATCAAGCATTTTCTCTGATCACAATGCCATGAAACTAGAAATTAACCACAAAAGAAAAAATGAAAAATACTCAAACACTTGGAAACTAAATAGCATGTTATTAAATAATGAATGGATTAACAATGAGATCAAAGAAGAAATAAAAAAGTTTCTAGAAACAAATGATAATGAGCATACATCAACTCAAAATTTATGGGACACAGCAAAAGCAGTTCTGAGAGGGAAGTTTATTGCACTACAGGCATATCATAAGAAGCTAGAAAAAGCTCAAATAAGCAACCTGACCCTGCATCTAAAGGAACTAGAAAAACAACAACAAATAAAACCCAAGACAAGTAGAAGGAAGGAAATAATAAAGGTCAGAGCAGAAATAAATGACATAGAGGCTAAGGAAACAATACAGAGGATCAATGAAACAAGAAGCTGGTTCTTTGAAAAGGTAAACAAGATTGATGAACCTTTAACTAGATTCACCAAGAAAAAAAGAGAGAGGACTCAAATAAATAAAATTAGAAAGGACAGTGGGGAAATAACAACTGACACAACAGAAATACAAAGCATTGTAAGAAAATACTATGAAGAACTCTATGCCAAAAAATTAGACAATCTTGGTGAAATGGACAAATTTCTTGAATCATATAACCTTCCAAAAATTAATCTGGAAGAATCAGAACACCTAAACAGACCAATTACAGCAAATGAGATCGAAACAGTTATCAAAAAACTCCCAAAAAAGAAAAGTCCTGGGCCTGATGGCTTCACAAGTGAATTCTATCAAAAATTCAAAGAAGAACTAATTCCTATTCTCCTCAAGCTATTTCAAAAAATTCAAGAGGAAGGAAGACTTCCAAACTCCTTTTATGAGGCGAGCATAATTCTGATCCCAAAACCGGGGAAAGACAACACAAAAAAAGAAAATTATAGGCCTATATCCCTGATGAATTTAGACGCTAAAATTCTCAACAAAATATTAGCCAACCGGATCCAGCAATATATGAAAAAAATCATACACCACGATCAAGTGGGATTTATTCTGGAGAGGCAAGGCTGGTTCAATATTCGCAAATCAATCAATGTGATTCATCACATAAACAAAAGGAAGGACAAAAATCACATGATAATTTCAATAGATGCAGAAAAGGCATTTGATAAAATCCAGCACCCATTCATGCTCAAAACTCTCAGTAAAGCGGGAATACAGGGATCATTCTTTAACATGATAAAGGCCATCTACGATAAACCGACAGCAAACATCATACTAAATGGACAAAGATTAAAAGCAATCCCCTTAAGATCAGGAACCAGGCAGGGTTGCCCACTTTCACCACTCTTATTCAACATAGTTCTGGAAGTCCTAGCTACAGCAATCAGACAAGAAGAAGAAATAAAAGGCATACAAATTGGAAAAGAAGAAGTAAAACAGTCATTATTTGCAGATGACATGATATTGTATATTGAAAACCCTAAAGTCTCAGTCAAAAAACTACTGGACCTTATAAATGATTTCAGCAAGGTGGCAGGATATAAAATTAATACTCAGAAATCAGAGGCATTTCTATACACCAACAATGAAATATCAGCAAAAGAAATTAAGGAAACAATCCCCTTCACTATTGCAGCCAAAAAAATAAAGTACCTAGGAGTAAATTTAACCAAGGAGGTTAAGGACTTGTACTCGGAAAATTATAGAACATTGATAAAAGAAATCAAGGAAGATACAAACAAGTGGAAGCACATACCGTGCTCATGGCTAGGAAGAATAAACATCATTAAAATGTCTATATTACCCAAAGCAATTTATAAATTCAATGCAATACCAATTAAAATACCAATGACATACTTCAAAGATATAGAACACATATTCCAAAAATTTATATGGAACCAAAAAAGAACACGAATAGCCTCAGCAACCTTAAAAAGAAAAAATAAAGCAGGAGGTATCACTCTTCCTGATATCAAGGTTTACTACAAGGCCATTATACTCAAGACAGCCTAGTACTGGCATAAGAACAGGCACATAGACCAATGGAACAGAACAGAGAACCCAGAAATAAACCCACAGCTTTATGGACAACTGATATTTGACAAAGGAGGAAAGAACATACAATGGAGTAAAGACAGCCTCTTTAACAAATGGTGTTGGGAAAACTGGACATCTACCTGCAAAAAAATGAAACTAGACCATCAACTTACACCATTCACAAAAACAAACTCAAAATGGATAAAAGACTTAAATGTAAGCCGTGAAACCATAAGCATCTTAGAAGAAAACATAGGCAGCAAGCTCTCCGACATCTGTAGCAGCGGTATATTTGCCGATTTATCTTCATGGGCAACTGAAATAAAAGGCAAGATAAACAAATGGGACTATATCAAACTAAAAAGTTTTTGCACAGCTAAAGACAATAGGAACAGAATAAAAAGACAAACCACACAATGGGAGAACATATTCGGCAGCACATCTGATAAGGGGTTAATAACTAAAATTTATAAAGAACTTATAAAACGCAACACCAGGAAGACAAACAACCCAATCAAAAAATGGGCAAAAGAAATGAATAGAAATTTCTCCAAAGAGGACATACAGATGGCCAATAGGCATATGAAAAAATGCTCAACATCACTAATCATTAGAGAAATGCAAATTAAAACCACAATGAGATATCACCTCACACCAGTCAGAATGGCACTTATCAGCAAAACAACACAGAATAAGTGCTGGCGAGGATGTGGAGAAAAGGGAACCCTTCTGCACTGCTGGTGGGAATGCAGACTGGTGCAGCCACTGTGGAAAACAGTTTGGAGATTCCTCAGAAAATTAAAAATCGAACTGCCTTTTGACCCAGCTATCCCACTTTTAGGAATATACCCTAAGAACACCATAGCACTGTTCGAAAAGAAGAAATGCGCCCCCATGTTCGTGGCAGCATTGTTCACAATAGCGAAGATCTGGAACCAGCCCAAGTGTCCGTCAGAAGACGAGTGGATTAAAAAGCTTTGGTACATATATACTATGGAATACTACTCAGCCATAAGAAACGATGACATCGGAGCATTTATAACAAAATGGATATACCTTGATAACATTATACGGAGTGAAATAAGTAAATCAGAAAAAAAGAAAAACTGAAAACAGCACGATTACATACATAGGTGGGACATGAAAGTGAGGGTATGAGACATGGACAAGAGAGTGGTGGTTATGGGATGGGGGGAGGGAGGGAAGAGTGGGATAGGGAGGAGGGGAGGGACACAGGGAAAACCAGATTGAAGGTGACAGAGGACAATTTGACTTTTGGTGATGGGTATGCAACACGATTGAATGATAAGATAACCTGGAGATGTTTTCATTGTACATATGTACCCTGATTTATTGATGTCACCCCATTAGAATTAATAATAATAAAATATATATTAAAAAAAACAAACAAACAAAAAAAAAAAACCCTGAGGTCACCTGCTTGAGTGCAGGCTCATCGGGCTTGAGCATGGGCTCACCAGCTTGAGCACTGGGTCACTGGCTTGAGTGTGGGATCATAGACATGACCCCATGGTCTCTGGCTTGAGCAAGTGGTCATTTGCTTGGCTGGACCCCCTCCTTCCCTTCCCCCAAATCAAGGCACATATGAGAAAGCAATCTATGGACAAGACAACTAAAATGCCGCAACTACAAGTTGATGCTTCTCATCTCTTTCCCTTCCTGTCTCTCAGTCTTTCTCTCTCAAACAATAAAATAAAAATCTTCATGTAAGTTGTGGACATTTCTAGTTAGATTATTTCTATGTATTGGAAGTTTGTTTATGGTGTCTTGTCTTGTGAACAGGAATCTTATAATTTTTCTATTGTCTTTTACTTGGTGTTTTACTTTCTGATTGCTGGTATGACAGATTACTGCAAATGTAGTGGCTTAAAACAACATGAATTTACTATCTGGTAGTTCTGCAGGTCAGAAGCCTGAGTCAGCTTCCCTAGGTTAAAATCAAGGTGTCAGCAGGTCTGTGTTCATTCCAGGAGTTTCAGGGGAGATCCTGTTTCTTTGTCCTTTCCAGTGTCTAGAGCCTGCCTACAGTTCTTGGCTGGTGGTCTCATTCTCCACCTTCAAAGCTCATTAGTTTAACCTCTTTTTTTTTTGTCCTTCTATCTCCCTCTAACCTTGATTTTCTTGTCTTCCTTCCTTTTGTAAGGGTGCTTGTCACTACATAGGGCTCATCTGGCTAAGCCAGAATACTCTATCTATCTTAGTTACAAAGTCCTTTTGCCATATGATGTAGTATGGTCACAGATTCCAGGGACAAGGAAGTGGGGAGGTGCCCTTTTTCAGCCTACCGCCCTTGTTCTTGCAGCTATGTAGAGCATTATTGTTTCCCTATGTTCTTGTGTATGGTGCACTTTGCCAAACTCCTATTACTTGTATTCATTTTTCTATTTTCAAGCAATTTTATACTTGTTTTTCAGTTGATCCTCTTAGATTTACTGGCAGTTGCATCATTTGTTCTCTTTCTTATTGGTATTTATAGCTCATTTCTTCCCTTGCCTCTTTCTGATTGTCTAGAATCTTCTGACTAATGCTAAGTAATAGCTAGGAGTCCATGCATCCTTGTATTGTTCTTCACTTTACTAGAAATTGCTCAATTGTTTTACCAAGTATGTTTTATGAGCATGGTGGTTTCTAATAAACACTCCCTTAAATTAAGGAGTTTCCATCAAATTAAATCCGACTTTACGGAGATTTTTTTTAGTCAGGAATGTCCATTAAATATATTAATCATTGTTGTCTGACCTGTGGTGACGCAGTGGATAGGGCGTTGACCTGGAATGCTGTGGTCACCGGTTCAAGACCCTAGGCGTGCTCGGTCAAGGCACATACGAGTTGATGCTTTCCGCCCCTCCCTCCCGCCTTTCTCTCTCTCACCTCTCTAAAATCAATCAATAAAAATTTTAATATATATATATATGAATCACTGTAAAATAAAAATAACTATATATTTTTCTCTTTTAATCCATTAATAGCTTTCCAAATAATGATCATCTCTGTATTTCTGGATTAAATCTCCCTTGATCAAAATGTATTGTCCTTTGAATGTACTGCTGACTTTTATTCGCTGACATTTTATTTTGAAATTTTGTATTTATGTTTATAAGCGAGTTTGGTATAGAGTTTAGCGATTGGTTGTGCCATCCTCATATAGTTTGGGCATGTGATTAGCTGGTTGGATTGAATGGACTGGGAAACTTCCCACCTCTTTGTGTGGTCTGGAACTATTTAAATAGTATCTATGAAGTCATTTCACTCCTGAAAGTTCCATCCGTGGGAGGTTTCCTTGGACCACTACCACTTATCTCTAAAACCATCTTCTGTACCCAGAAGTGAGGTCATGTTATCTTGAGTCACCTAGACTTTCATACACTCTGTCTTACTTACAACATTGAGAGGGGAGAGTGTGACCTGTGGAGCAGGTTTCCTCTGGGAGGAGCCTCCAGATCTATAAAGAATTCTCACACAGACTTCATTTGTAGAAACCTGTCAGGCCCGGGCGACACAATAAAGGCTTGGCTTCCAGGAGACTTTTTTTTCAGGTGCTTTGGGAGTTGCCTTTACTATTTATTCATCATCACAGCGTTTCTCTCAGAAACTTCTTAGCAAATCTGCTCTATTTTTTCCAGGGATAATTGTTGAAGACAGTGAACCTCTCATATCAGAGTTTTGAAAAGTAGTCTTTATTTTAAAAGGCGGGGAGAGGGTATGCCTCTATATTACACTGTACAGATCTGAACTAACTTTGGGGTTGATACCATGAAATGGGGCAGAGGCCAACAAGTGCTTTGATTATAAGAGATGAGGAAGCCCAAATGAAGAGCTACCCCTCTCCCCTTTCCATCATGAAAAGCCCAACTGTTTGAGACAGGGGGTCCAGTTTCTCATGGAGTGGTTCTCAATCCTGTGCTGAAATGTTTCCTTCAGCTCAGGATTTCAAACTGATGCTTAATTGTGTTAGCATCAAGGTTGGTACAATGGGTTGCTGTTTTAACTTAGTAAACCAAGGGAGTGTGCAGTAAATAAATTTAAATCATTTTTAAGAGGGACCGTCTGATTGAGTATCTTATAATCTTAAATCTTTCATTAGAACTGAGTTTACAGAAACTTGACAGTTTAGCACTACCACTAAAATAGTGTATAGCAATACCACTACCACTAAAACCTAAAACCTTGAATTGCAGAAAAACTGTAGCTCACAGAGAAAAACTAATGTCCAATTTGAGATCAGCACACTCAAATTAGGTAAGAGCAAGTGTTTTCGTGGACGCAACAAAAATTTTGTTCCCGAGTGTAATTTGTAAATTAAATATACTGCTGAAATCACCCCAAGTAAATGCTCACCCTTGGAAAATGTTTCAATTGAAAAGGTAGTATTTTTGTAGAGGGTATTAACAAACTTATTTTTTTCTCCCTGCAGTTAAACAGACCATCAGTAACATTTCAATATTTAATGAAACCTGCTTGAGATGGAAGACTCTGAAGAGAACTGGTATAGAGGAAATGTATTTAGTAAGTTATTGAAAGTTACTCTATTTATGGGTGTTTGTGTTGTGTGAGAGGTTTAAGAAGTATCAACACCTAAAAATCTAATCTGGTGTAGCTGCCATTATCAATAGAAGAATTATAGTGACAATTACAATCGGAAGCAATAACATGGGCACTTCTCCATTTTTGATGACTGAGACCTTGGGGATTGATGAGAAAGGCCCGGGAGTTTTTTGTGCACACAGCCCGGTACAGAGTTGATGTTCAGGCAGGATGCATGGAAGAATCCAAAGGTGGCGTGCGTGTGTCTCTCCCCATCCACCTCGGTGTCCCTGACAAGGGCCTGAACGTGTTGCCTGGAGAGTCCAGGAGAACTTGTGAAACTAGATATGGACTGTCAGTAAGAAAGGGAAAGACCGGGGGATTAGCTGTAAGTAGAGGCATTAAGTAGGAAGAAGCATGTGTCTATTGGCCCAGGTACTGGGTTGTTACAGGAAAATGGGGAGAATGTCAGAAGCGGGCGGGCAGAGGAGAACTACCCTCTCCAGGTTTCACCAGACCAGCTAAGAGCATCCTCATTCATGTCCTGCTTTGGAGAAACCTGACTTCAGATTCTCAATTTTCTTTCTAGGAAGCTGTTCTTTGGCCTTGCTCCTAAAATTTCACCAGTGGACTTACTTGTACATTGGGCCTGTGCATTGTATGTGTGAGAACAAGAAAGAGAAA
This sequence comes from Rhynchonycteris naso, assembly GCA_037038555.1. Lineage (NCBI taxonomy): Eukaryota > Metazoa > Chordata > Mammalia > Chiroptera > Emballonuridae > Rhynchonycteris > Rhynchonycteris naso. Next base: position 21,408,855 of record CM072996.1, read on the forward strand.
GTTGCCCATATTGGGCCCTTGACCTTTTGTGCATTTTAATATAAAAATACATTTATCAGACAGACTGATAATATCATAACTACAGTGTTTATGGTATTACAACTCTAATCTTTACTTTCTCTTGTATATCACTTTTGAAGGAACTTAAGAGAGTTCATGAGAAAGGGTAAGGATCTGGGCATTCAGAGCCATTCCCGCTAGTGATTCACTTGGGGAACTTTTCTCTGTTTAAGCTCCACATTCAGGGCCAGAGATGGTATCAGAAGGAATTTGCCCAGGAAATCATCTTTAATGTCACTACCAGCAGCCAGGCTCCTGAGATGTGCTTGGACCTGCGTCCAGGTACCAACTACAGCGTCAGTGTTCGGGCTTCATCTTCCGCACTTCCTGTGGTCATCTCCCTGACAACCCAGATAACAGGTAAATCTCAAACAAAGGCATTTGGGTGAACAAAGTCACCACGGAGCCGCAAAAAGAGGAACACTATTCCTTTGGATCATTGTGTAATGAACTTTTAAGAGAGAGAAAGAAGGATGTGGAATTGGAGAGGGGTGCTAACGGGCCTGCAACGGTGACTTTTATTTCTTACAATGGTATTTGAAACAAAATGCTACCATTGGTTACATCCTGGGTAGTGCGTACCTGGGTGTTAGTTAAATTCCTCTGGATATTGGAAATATTTAAAATATTTCACACTTAGAAATAATTTTTCCTATTGCTGTTTTTTTCTCAGCAACATATTTAATTGTGGTTCTCTTGCAAGAATCTTAAGAATAGGTTTATCTGCGGAGGCGGGGGGAGGGGGATGATTGACAGTCCCAGTCTGGTCCCTAGCAGATTCACATTCCACTCCTTTTCTGGACTCTCCTCAAATCTGTGACACCCCTCCCCCCACACACTCTGCGCTAACCCTCAGAACATTAGCTTCTTTTTTTTTTATTAACTTTAATAGGGTGACATCAATAAATCAGGGTACATATGTACAATGAAAACATCTCCAGATTATCTTATCATTCAATTGCGTTGCATACCCATCACCCAAAGTCAAATTGTCCTCCGTCACCTTCTATCTGGTTTTCCCTGTGCCCCTACCCTTCTCCCTTTCCTACCCACCCCTCCCACCCCCCACCCCGTAACCACCACACTCTTGTCCATGTCTCATAGTCTCACTTTTTTGTCCCACCTATGTATGAAATCATGCTGTTCCGTTTTTTTTTCTGATTTACTTATTTCACTCCGTATAATGTTATCAAGGTCCATCCATTTTGTTGTAAATGATCCGATGTCATCATTTCTTATGGCCGAGTAGTATTCCATAGTATATATGTACCATAGCTTTTTAATCCACTCGTCTTCTGACGGACACTTGGGCTGTTTCCAGCTCTTCGCTATTGTGAACAATGCTGCCACGAATATGGGGGCGCATTTCTTCTTTTCGAACAGTGTTATGGTGTTCTTAGGGTATATTCCTAAAAGTGGGATAGCCGGGTCAAAAGGCAGTTTGACTTTTAATTTTTTGAGGAATCTCCAAACTGTTTTCCACAGTGGCTGCACCAGTCTGCATTCCCACCAGCAGTGCAGAAGGGTTCCCTTTTCTCCACATCCTTGCCAGCACTTGTTCTGTGTTGTTTTACTGATGAGTGCCATTCTGACTGGTGTGAGGTGATACCTCATTGTGGTTTTAATTTGCATTTCTCTAATGATTAGTGATGTTGAGCATTTTTTCATATGTCTTTTGGCCATCTGTATGTCTTCTTTGGAGAAATTTCTATTCATTTCTTTTGCCCATTTTTTGATTGGGTTGTTTGTCTTCTGGTGTTGAGTTTTATAAGTTCTTTATAAATTTTGGTTATTAACCCCTTATCAGACGTGCTGTCGAATATGTTCTCCCATTGTGTGGTTTGTCTTTTTATTCTGTTTTTATTGTCTTTAGCTGTGCAAAAGCTTTTTAGTTTGATATAGTCCCATTTGTTTATCTTGCCTTTTATTTCATTTGCCGGTGGAGATAAATCGGCAAATATATTGCTGCTACAGATGTCAGAAAGCTTGCTGCCTATGTTTTCTTCTAAGATGCTTATAGTTTCACGGCTTATGTTTAAGTCTTTTATCCATTTTGAATTTGTTTTTGTGAATGGTGTAAGTTGATGGTCTAGTTTCATTTTTTTGCAGGTAGATGTCCAATTTTCCCAACACCATTTGTTAAAGAGGCTGTCTTTACTCCACTGTATGTTCTTTCCTCCTTTGTCAAATATCAGTTGTCCATAAAGGTGTGGGTTTATTGCTGGGTCCTCTGTTCTGTTCCATTGATCAGTGTGTCTGTTCTTATGCCAGTACCAGGCTGTCTTGAGTATAATGACCTTGTAGTAAACCTTGATATCCGGAAGAGTGATACCTCCTGCTTTATTTTTTCTTTTTAAGATTGCTGAGGCTATTCGTGTTCTTTTTTGGTTCCATATAAATTTTTGGAATATGTTTTCTATATCTTTGAAGTACAGAACATTAGCTTCTTACTTTTTATTTCACAGAGAAATCAGAAGGAGAAGGTGAGCACTTGTCCCCGCCAGATCTCCTGTCGCTCCCGACATGCAGAACCACGTATTCTGTCTTCCCTCTTGTCCCCACTCCTCAGACGGCACCCCACTCCAGAATGGTGCATTGGAGCTCATCCGTTCTTGCCTAATTATCACCTCGCCCAGTCTAGAATTATTCTCAGCATTGTCCGGGCATGGTGTAATATCTCCTGTTTTAATGAAAACCAAGAAAAATAAACACACCTCCTTTAATCCTGAGTTCTTTCTAATTACTTGGTCTTCCCTCAGTCCTGCTTTCCAGAGAGAAGTGTCTGTTGTGCAAGCTCCACAGCCTGACTTCCTCTTTCTTTAAATGGTTCCAATCTGGAAGCACTGCTCTACTGAAAGGCTCTCCATCTTGTAAAAATCTACTGGCCAGCTTTTTTTTTTTTTTTTTTGCTTATTTATTTAGTACAGGCAGGAAGGGAGAGAGATGAGAAGCATCAGCTCATAGTTGTGTTACTTTAGTTGTTCATTGATTGCTTTCTCATATGTGCCTTGACCAAGGGGGCTTCAGCTGAGCCAGTGACCCCTTGCTCAAGCCAACGACCTTGGGATCATTTCGATGATCCCATGCTCAAGCTGGCTACCCTGCACTCAATCTGGTGAGCCCACGCCAGCGATCTCAGGGTCTCAAACCTGGGACCTCCGCATCCCAGGTCGACACTCTATCCACTGTGCCACCACCGGTCAGGCCAAGTTCATTCTTATCTGACTTTTTTTCTACAGTGTTTGACATTCCCTCCTTCTTAGAACACCTTTTATCTCGGCTTTTGATTCCTCCTACCCTTCTGGCTACTCTTCTTCTCAGTCTTCTTTGCTAGCTCCATCGACTTAAATTTTTTAAACATTACATTTATTGGAGTGACAGTGGTTAATAAAATTATATAGGATTTGCAAGTGTACAATTCTATAATACATCATCTGTATAGTATATTGTGTATTTACCACCCAAAGTCAAAACTCCTTCAGTTCATGTATTTGGCCCCCTTCCCTTTTATTACCTCCCCGACCCCCTTTCCCTCTGGTAACCACCATCCTGTTGTCCATGTCTATGAGTTTTTGTTTGTTTGTCTAGTTTGTTTATATATTGTTTCCAGTTTTATATCCCACATATGAGTGAAACCATAGTTCTTGACTTCTTCCATTGGATTTGTTTGCTTAGCATGATATTCTCAAGATTCATCCATGAGGATAGCTCTGTTGGAGTGCATCAGCTTCAGGTACTAAAAATAGCTCAGTACTCGAGCATCAGCTCCTGAAGGGGTTGCTGAGTGGGTCCCGGTTGGGGCACATGTGGGAATCTGTCTCATGTCTCCCCTCCTCTCACCTAAAAAACAAAAACAGTACATAGAAGCAAGTGAGAATGACAGTACAACATAGCAAAACTTTTCGGATGCAGCAAAAACCGAAATAAGAGGGAAGTTTATATCATCACAGGCTTATCTCAAGAAACAAGAAAAATCCCAAATAAATGACCTCATATTGCATTTTTTTTTCTTACAAGGACAGAGAGAGGGATAGATAGGGACAGACAGACAGGAACAGAGAGAGATGAGAAGCATCAATCATTAGTTTCTCGTTGCCATTGCGACACCATAGTTGTTCATTGATTGCTTTCTCACATGTGCCTTGACCACGGGCCTTCAGCAGACCGAGCCACCCCTTGCTGGACCCAGCGACCTTGGGTCCAAGCTGGTGAACTTTTGCTCAAGCCAGATGGGCCTGCGCTCAAGCTGGCGAGCTTGGGGTTTCAAACCTGGGTCTTCCAGCATCCTAGTCGGACGCTCTATCCACTGCGCCACTACCTGGTCAGGCTCATATTGCACTTTTTAAAGAACTAGGAGAAGACCAGTGTAGTCCAAAGTCAGCAGAAGGAAGGAAATAGTTCCATCTGCTTTATTGGTGTACCTCTTCATACCCCCCACCCTCCTGCTCTGCAACCTCAGCTTCCTCTCTTCCTTTTTCTTCATTATCTATACTTTTTGCCTAGGTGATCTTGACCAGTTTTATGGCTGTAACTATTACCTATATGCCAGGGATTCTCAAATCTGTACCCTAGTCTTTATCTGTCCTCTGAGTTCCAGAATCATATATCCACCCCTCTCTTAACCATGTCCTCTAGAGCATCTAATAGGCAAATTCAACAGAACTTTTGATTGCTCACTTCTTTTCTCTTCCCCAGATCGATTTGCTACCCAGGCTTCTCTGTCTTAGTTATTGGCATTCTTACTCACCAGTTGCTTGGGCCAAAGGAGTCATGATTGATTCTGTCCCTCCCATTAATTTCTAATTCATCAGCAAGCCCCCGTGGTTTGTTTCCAAAAGGTATTCTGAATCCAACCGCTTCTCACTTTTGCCTTCACCACTAGCAACCTAATGCAAGCCAGCAACCTCTTGGTTGGACTTCTGCAGTAGCTTTCCGGCTGGTCTCTCTGTTTTCACAGTTGCCTATCGCTGCCCACCCCCCAGTCTTAAACTTCACCATAGTCGAAGCGATCTTTTAAAAATGTATGTGAGAACACCTCATTGGACAGTTGAAAACTATCGAATGAGTTTCTGTTAGTGCAGAATAGAATCAAAGTCTGCTTACCCTTCCTAGACACTTTCTTTGTCTTTTCCTTCCTGGACACTTTCTATACATGGTTTCTTTAAATAATCGTCATTCAGATCTCTGCTAAAATGCTGTAACCTTAGAAAGGCTCCCTGCCCATCCTTTCATAAATAACTTCCCCATAACCTAAGAAAGGCTCCCTGCCCATCCTTTTCATAAATAACTTCCCCATTTCCATGCTATCACTTGATCCATTTACCCTGCTTGAATTTCTTCATAGAATGTGTTTTCAGAAATTGCATTTTAAAAATACGCTTGTTTATCTTCTTTCTCCCTTGCTAAAATGGGAGCTCTTTAAACCAGAGGTTTTTGTCTGTGTGTTCTACAGCAACTCCTCAACATGTAAGGTGCTAGCACATAGCACAACAAAGAAATATTTCTGTAGTGAATGAATATGAGGGCCAATCCAAAAGTGGCCAGCAAGTAGTATTGCTCACGAGGAGATGCATGGTTAGTTAAGAGAAGTTTTAAACCAAAAAAAAAGAAAAGAAAAAATGAAAATTTTACATTTTGGGGCTGGAAAGAAAAGTTATGTTCAAGTTGGGCATTCCTTCCCCTGTGACTTATTAAAATGAATAGCTATGCAAGGTCCTACTCTTTGGTCCTTGTCATGTTCGGGTAGTTTTCATTGCTGACTCAAATAAGCATTTCATATTTTTTGAGTTGGAGGGAGAGGGTTTCTTCTTGGTGAGACACTTGGCTTCCCTTGTTTTGTAGGTTAAATATAGCCCTACTAGTTCAAGCATTGTGTCTGTGCTTATGGACACCAGGGGGCACTGTCGAGCTGCCTGAATTGAGACCAAGAGAGCATATTTTACAACTGGACCCTACTTGAAAGAATTTGAAATTTTTAAAAAAGGTGTAAACCTTCAAGTTGTTAAGATCTCATGAAAAGATTTCTTTAAAAACCCTCCCTTTTATCAAAGGAGAAAAGGGAACCTTACATGTTGACATGACGAGGTACACCTGGCTGCCTAAGGTGTGGCTTTATCTTAGTAAAATAGTGAACCTTTGAGTTATAACCGGAAATGTGAGGCAAGGCATTTGGGCCCGGAAAAGGCAGCAGCTGGTTTCGCAGAAGAAAAGTGAATGACTTTTTCTTCCAAGTGTCTTACATGAAACTAAATCTTACTGATGGGATGAAAACAAGCGCTGTAAACATTATAGTGCTGCCGACTTCCCTGGACTGGGAGCTCTAGGAATGTTGAAGGAGGGAGGCACGTGTTGCCTGAAAACGGAAGAGGGTGCTGGTGAGCCGGGCGGGTCAGTTGGAAGTCTCTGGCTTTTACAACACCTGAACGGGATGTTTCTTTATGTCAGCAGAATGTATGTTGTGAATAGGTACACCTGGTCGTCTAAGAAGTGGCTTTGTTCCAGAAAAATCATGAACTTAGGAATTTTATTAGACATGTTAGGTGAGGGAGGGGTTTGGCCCTGGGAAATGTGGCAGCTGGTTTCCCAGAAGAAAAGTGAGTGGAATTTTCCTTCCGAGTATCTCACATTAAACTAAATCTTACTGACGGGAACTCTTGGAACCCAGAACCAGGGTTTCTCTGTGGCATAAGTGTGGGGGAGGGGCATGCGCAAGTCAGTAGTTTAATTCAGCAAATATGTATTGATTGGTTCTGTACAGAGAGCCAGGTTAAGCGCTGACAGAGGTATAAAGATGAAAAGAAGATTGTCCCCCTACCAACCCCCGGAGGCCACATCTCATCACTTTGTTGACAGGGAAGATGTAGCTAGCTAGCCCAGTGATAATTGTTGACTTATGGTGTAAGCTACCAGTTTTTCTGTTGCCTTCCATTTCAATTGATTCTGCTCTATCTGGGGTGGTGCCAGGATTAGAAAAGAACCATCATGGTGTCTTCATTTATGTGTATTAATGCCTTGCATTTACTTGAAGTCTATAGTATGAAGTTGGGACTTTTGTTTGGTTTTGGTGCAAATTTTTGTTTTAGTTCATTTTGGCAGGTTTAAGAGGAATTGTAACACGTTGGCCCTTAATGTCACCTCCCTTCTCTTATGGATTTTAATAGTTTGCCTACATTAATGATATTAATCATCTGTTCTACTGACCACACCCCAGGTTATTTACACCTTCATTTTCTTTTCAATATCTTTTTTGATATCTAGACATTCAAAGTTCTCATGTAGTCAAGTCCATTGATTCTTTTATGGTTTCTGCCTCTGGTCATACCAAGAAAAGCCTTCCCCACTCTGAAACCAGATCAATTCTTATTTTCTTATTTTCCAATGCTTCTTCATTGTCTTGCTTTTTGCATTTAAACTTAGATCCATTTGTAATTTGTTTGGATGTATGGTCTAAGGCTAAATTTACATGGTAAAAAGATTTTCCCCCAAATGATAAGCCAGTCTTCTGTCACCTTGGGGAAGACAATTCATGTCACACAATGTTTTCATTTATTTATTTGGACTTCTTTATTTTTCATTTAATAAAACTTTTTTCAATGATTTTGGTCTCTTTCTACACTGTCCTAGCTCCTTCCATTCCTTTGCATGTCCTGTGCTTATACTTTACTATTTCAATTATTGTGATTTTAGAATATATTTAACATTTTTCGGGATAAGTTCTCATCTGTTGCTTTTCTCCACACTCTAAAGTTTTCTCAAACGGCAGCTCCCATATTTTGCTTTGCTTCTAGGAGAGGATGGATGTTGTCAACGTCTAGAGATGGTATTGAGGGTCTCCCTTCTGGGTCCTCCCCGTTGTACATATCCAGAATGAAAGAATCACATCCAGCAGACATGACCCGTTTCTTGCCTTGAATCTGATCTGTTTTAAATCAGTCATGAGGCTGGTGGAAAGGAGAACAGGGCCGCCAAGGACTGCAGTATCAGTATTTGGGGGCTGAGTAAATGGGACCTTGGAAAATATGGCTAGAAGTTGAGGTTATTTAACCTCGAAATGTGGCTAAGAATAAGACTGATGAAGTCTCTGCTCTTACATTAGAGAGAGAAAATCTAAGGCAGGAAGGCCTTGAGCAGGCAGAGCTGAATACAGCATAGAAGCCACATGGGGATTGATGGACGGTAGTGGCATGTTCAGAACTGAAGAGAAAGGACCACACAGCATGGACCAAGCAGGGATGGCTTCTTGCTCTGCTGTGGGTCCGCCTTCCTTCCAGTAGCTGAGTGAGCGCTTAGTTCTGGTGTTAGCCCGGGCAAGGGCGGTGAGAAATGAAATGGTTTTAAAAGGTTAACCAAGAGAACAGACGAACTAGAGGTGTTAATCTCACAGAAGAGCAAACAGGGAAATACCATATTTCCCCATGTGTAAGACTCTCCCATGTATAAGATGCACCTTAATTTTGGCGCCCGAAATTTAAAAACAAATGTATTATATAAAGTTATTGAACTCAAGTTTTATTCATCATAAAATTCATATAACTCCTCATCACTGTCAAAACTCCCATCCATTAGCTGTGTCTGATGACGAATCACTGTCTTCATTTATTGCCTCGTCCTCAGTTCCATCTATGGCATTTGAAATGCCACAGCCACTATATAAGACACACCCAGTTTTTAGACCCCAAGCTTTTTTTGAAAAATGTGCATTTTATACATGGGGAAAAAATGGTAATTTAAAAGAGCCTGATGGTTCTCACACAGAAAAGAGTGAACAGTTAATCTCCCTCTCTGAAAACAGGAAGTGTGGGATAAAACCACTGACTTTACTGTGGCAACAAAATGCCACAAAGGAAAGGGTATTGCAGTGATGGTATGAAGGGCAGGGGCACGAGTTCTCAAACAGGAAGGAGCACATTCCCGTGGGGTGTGGAGGAGGAGCTTTTCAAACTACCTGCCCTTTCCTCGTCATTACCGCAGCAACCTAACCAGGGTCTTCCTCGGGTGTGCCCATATGGACTCTTTCTGGACACCTCTAGGAAATTGTGTGAGGCCTTGCCTGTAAGTGGGGGCTGTTCCTGGTTACCTCCTAAGGTCCCTGGCAATCCTACAGGAATTGGTTTGTTTTTTTTTTAATTTTTTTCCCCCCAGGGACACAGAGAGAGTCAGACAGAGGGATAGATAGGGACAGACAGACAGGAACGGAAAGAGGTGAGAAGCATCAATCATTAGTTTTTCGTTGTCATTGTGACACCATAGTTATTCATTGATTGCTTTCTCACATGTGCCTTGACCGCAGGCCTTCAGCAGACCGAGCCACCCCTTGCTGGAGCCAGCGACCTTGGATCCAAGCTGACGAGCTTTTGCTCAAGCCAGACGGGCCCGCGCTCAAGCTGGAGACCTCGGGGGTCTTGAACCTGGGTCTTCAGCATCCCATTCCGACGCTCTATCCACTGCGCCACTGCCTGGTCAGATCAGGAATTATTTTTATAGCAAGAGAGAGTGCTGGGGACAGACAGAGAGGAAGGAAGAGAGATGAGATTCTCTAACAACCTTAGTTGTTCATTGATTGCTTTCTCATATAGGTATTGATCAACTTACGACCTACACAATTTAGGACCATTCAACTTTACGACCACAATTGCTAGCCACAACTGCTCTGCATCTGAAGCAGTTTTTGTATGCACCTGTATTTTGTAATTTTGTATGTTTTGCAAATATTAAACCAGTTGTACTGGTAATGCAGTGTTTTACTTAACCCTGACGAATGTAAAAATAAGAAACAAAATGGTGTAGAGATGATACAAATGACATAAAATGAACAAAGAAAATTATGATATATAACAATAATGAAAGAAAATTATGGTAAAATATGACTTAAAGATTTTTATAACATCATTTCACAGTACTGTACATTAGTCTACTCAACTTACGACCAAATCGTGTTACGACCGGTCTGTCAGAACGAATCGTGGTCATAAGTCGAGCACTAGCTGCATGTGCCTTGATGGGGGGAGGAGCCCCAGCTGAGCCAGTGACCCCTTGCTCAGGCCAGCAACCTTGGGCTTCAAGCCAGTGACCTTTGGGCTCAAGCCAGCAACCATGGGGTCATGTCTATGATCCCACACTTAAGCTGGTGAGCCCACACTTAAGCTGGCAACCTTGGGGTTTTGAACCTGGGTCCTCAGCATCCCAGGTTGATGCTCTATCCAATGTGCCACCGCCTGGTCAGACATATCATACAGGTTTAATACATAATCTTTGTGACCATACCCAGGTGACTTTGGAAGAAATTCCAGATTTAGCACATTTAACAAAAGCTACAGGGAGCTCTCAAATGGTGTTTGTTTTCTTTTTAATTGATTTGATAGAGTGAGAGAGAGAGATCAATTTGTTGTTCCGTTTATTTATGCATTCATTGGTTGATTCTTGTATATACCCCAACTGGGGAGCAAACCTGCAACCTCTGTGTATTGGGATGACTCTCTAACCAACTGAGCTACTTGACCAGCACTATGCCAGTTGGCCTTAGATGCCCAATAGCTCAGTGGTTGGCTCTGGGCCCTTGTCTTTTCTTAGCTGCATTTATCCTATCCCCTTGAGTAACCGTAGCCTGTCCTACTGAGGACGTCTCCACGTTACCACCACAGTGTGCTCACAAACTCTAGACCTGTACATCTTCACTTGATCGTAGTCAAAAGCTGAGAAGCGATCTTGTCTCTTTCCAAAGACCTGCTGGACAATTCCACGAGCACTTCAAACTTCCCATGTCTAGGAACGAGCTGCTTCTGAACTTTCCCCGAGACCTCGAGGAAAGGCAGGACCACTGACTCAGTTGCCAAACCCCAAGCCCAGGCTCCTCCCCCTCCCTTATCTCCCACCACATCCCTCTGCACCTCTGCTCCGAGGACCTCTCCCACCTGCCCCCCTTCTCCGTCTCAGTTCACCCGTTGCCTCAGACCTCAGGCACTTCTCACCTGGTTCTGGATGGCATGTACTACTCATGCTCTTGTCCAATTCAAATTCCAATGGGCTGTCGAAATTGTATTTCTAAAATACACCTCTGCTAAGAATCTTTAAACGACTTCTCTTTATTTATACTAAGCAATAATTACACAGTCCTCAGATCTGACCTCTAAGCACACCTTTCCCTTGATGGCCTGCCGCTACCCAGCTGAACTCACCTTCCTACACACTTCCTACCACACTGACCTACTGCCCGCTCTCTCTCACCTCCTGCCCCTGCACATCTCTCTCTGTGTGTTTGATAGGCTCGCCCTCCTGCCCGCCATCGGGTGTTCTTCCTGCGCACTCCCACAACAACCGTGTATAACAGGGGTCCCCAAACTTTTTACACAGGGGGCCAGTTCACTGTCCCTCAGACCATTGGAGGGCTGGACTATAAAAAAGACTATGAACAAATCTCTATCACACTGCACATATCTTATTTTAAAGTAAAACAACAAAACGGAAACAAATACAATATTTAAAATAAAGAACAAGTAAATTTAAATCAACAAACTGACCAGTATTTCAATGGGAATTATGGGTGCGGATGCATCCTGTGCTCCTCTCACTGAACAGCAATGAAAGAGGTGCCCCTTCCGGAAGTGCGGCAGGGGCCAGACAAATGGCGCTGTAGTTTGGGAACCCCTGGTGTATAACTTTATCAGAGCGCTAAGCATCGCATGTTTACGAAGCTGTCTGCACTCTTAGACTCTGAGCTCCTGGAAAGCAGAAAGCAGGCCTGCTGTGGCTGCTTCTCACGAGCTCGCACGGTGCCTTGGTGCACAGAGGTGGCTAGTTAGTGCGTGTTGAATGGCGATGTATCAATAACTTATTCGATAGAGCTTTAAAACTATCTAGGAAGGTTCATGTTTTTATTTATTTAAATTTGGATTGAGAATTTCTACCCCAAAGCTATATTCTTATTGGGTAAATAGACTCTCTTTTGGCCTCCTCATCCTTGATATCACTGTGGCAGGGTTCAGGGGAAGAATGGGGGGACATTCGTATTTTATTCCTTCTCCTTCTCTCTTTCTCTGTCTGTAAATCTCATCTGCTTGATAGCGTTGCTGAGAAGATTAAATGAGATTAAGCATGTACAGGACACTTCTCGTCCATTTGGTTAGTGCCCAGTACTTCTTAGCTGTGTTACTCATAAGGCAAATAGGTTGGTGCGTGAATGTAACTTGCAGTTAGATGCGAGAACATAGGTGTCTGATAATTAGCGTATCCTCCTCCCGGCGGAAAATCTGTCTGGGGAATCTGATTGCTGGGAGAGCAAAGTAAGGACTGAGAGCTGTGTGATAATAAAGGTCTAGAAGGCTAATGCGCTGGTCTTCCCCACCAAGTTAACCATAATGCCCCCAGCACCCACCCTCTGTCAGTGCTGGGCCATCACTTCTTTTTTTTATTCCAGTGAAATATATAGAATGTACCATTTTAACCATTGTTCAGGACACAATTTATTGGCATCAAGTACATTTACAATGTTAGTACCATTATCTCTTTCTGAGATGTCTTCATCACCCCAAACAGAAACTCTGCTGACCATGAAGCAATAACTCCACATTCTGTACCTATCCCCTCCATCCTTGGCAAGCTCTACTCTTCTTTCTGTCTCTATGCATTTGCCTGGTATAGATCTTTTCATATAAGTGGAATCATACACTATTTGTCCTTTTGTGTCTGGCTTGCTTCACTGAGCATAGTGTTTTCAAGATCCATCCATGTTGTAGCCTGTATCGGAATACGCTCATCACTTCTTACATGAAACCTTCCCTGTTGATGGTCCCTTGGGACCACTCCCTTTGTGCCTTTTCTTATTCTGATCATACGCTTTTCTTCTCTTCAACATGTGTTCAGAGCCTCCCCTGCCGGAAGTAGATTTTGTCACAGTTCGTGGAGGGCCTCTACCACGCCTGAAGCTGAGGAAAGCCATGGAGAAAAATGGACCTATCAGGTCAGTAGTTGCCCGGTCATCCTCATGGAGTGTTCTGGAATCTTTGGGTGGAAGCACTTGAATAATTAGGCACAGACTGTACCCTTAGTTTCAACCAGCACCCTTCCAAACAAACAGAGAGACTTCTAAAGGATGAGAACCAGCATTGGGACAGTGTAGCTGAAGAAATTAAGTCCGTTCCTTTGATCGTTAGACAAGCATTGGTTGGGTGTCTGCGACATGCCAGGCATTATTCCTTTGTGCTCGCATCTCCAAGTATACCTGTTAGTGATGGTGGGTCAGGACCATCGTTCCATTTACCAAAAGCAAACTAGGTCTCCTTTATTTAATCATGGGTGGCTTCTGAAAGGGTCATTTGGATTATTCCTTTAATTCACTCATGTATGGAGTTATGGGCAAAGTACCACATAGTTAACAGCTGCTTTTGGGACCCAGGTAGTAGAAGGTTAGAATTACTTTACCTCGGGGAGGACTACATTGTGCTCAATTACGCACTTTATTTACAAAGGTCATGGCAGGATGACAGAAGCAGAATTATTCCTTTGTTTTCGAGAGGAAGGTAGAGAGATGTGCCTGGAGAGCTGAGCAGCTTTCTCACAGGACTGAGTCAAAGCGATTGCAACAAGCTGGCCATCCTTGACCTAACCCGCAGTGCCTTATCTCTCCATCGAGTCAGTCTAATGACCCTTCAGTACAATCCCTGGTAGAACGGAGTGTGAGATACTATAATAAAAGAGCATCCGGAGATAGTAACTGTGTGTCCATTCATAATGAAACTTTGGCTTTTTCTGTCTTTCCACTAGTTCAAGTTCAGTAAATGCTGAAAGGTCTTTCCAGGGATGGGCATGGCCTAACTTGTTCTGTTTCTCAGCTCCTGACAAGTGACTGGAATGCACTGCGGTTCCGTTGCTATAAAGGGAACAGGAGCTGTGATAGCACTGTCTTACAGAGCTTGCAAGAGCGAATGGGATTTGGGGGCCAAATAATTGCGTAATACAAAAAGAAAAGCCAAATGACAGCCTACCCTTGTGGCTTGTGCAGGCCAGTGTCTCCACAACAGGAAGTGGCGATCTGTGAGTCATTCAAGGGTGGGAGTGGGGGTGGTATGAGAAAGGGGGGAAGTCCTCACAGAACAGTCATGTTCCAAACAGCCACATCTGCTTTCCGAACATCATCGAGGCTAGTTACTGGCAGGCAAGGGGGAGCTTCCTCGGCCTGACTTCTGGGTCTGATCCAAGCTGGGGGCAGCAGCTTTGCCCATGTGTGAGCCAGGCGGGAGTCTGCTCTGTGTACTGTTGATAAGGGGCAGTGGCTCGGGGCACGTGGTGGAGCAGGGGCCCCAGGAGCGCGCTTACTTCCCTGGTGTGGTGATCTCGGGTGGATGCCACAGCCTGTTTCTGGGCTTTCTCGGTAGTGATGTCTCCCACATGCCCCAGATTACAGGACTCTCCCAGGCTACTGTGTCAGCAAGGCAAACTCTGAGTCACCTGCTGGAGGTTTTGATTCAGTAAGGTCTGGGAGAAGGGTTAGAGATTCATATAATTATCAAGGAGCTCAGGTGACTGTGATCATGCTAACTGGGGAGACTGCTTTCTGATGTGTGAAAAGTGCCTTTAAATGAGCAGTGTTCAGAATCATAGTTCAAGTGAGCCTTGACTTTGCACTTGAACCAGCTACATGGACAGATAAGAGGGAATTGAAGACACACTTATGGACAGGATGGAGCTGCTGCAACATTTACTTCCTTGCCTGCAGCCGTGGTTTGTAAGGATACCTTCAAGTCCCCAGGAAAGCATGTTGTTACAGGTGTTCCCCTATAGGCCGTGGGTGCTTAGGAAATGTTCACTGGTGGTGGCTGTGACAATTCACTGCCCTGCAGGCTTTACTCTGTCCCTTTCATAGGAAACACTTGGCTGAAAGTGAACCCAGACTTTGTGGAAATCAGGGCCTTGAGGACACCTGTGATGTTTGGAATGGAGACCTTCCGAATCCAGCACCTTCTGTGGGG
Organism: Rhynchonycteris naso; assembly: GCA_037038555.1. NCBI lineage: Eukaryota > Metazoa > Chordata > Mammalia > Chiroptera > Emballonuridae > Rhynchonycteris > Rhynchonycteris naso. The sequence goes on from CM072996.1 coordinate 21,423,878, forward strand.
GAGGGCACCCTTTTTCGTAACCTAGTGACTCACAGGTCTTTGGAAGCAGGAGATGGGGCACTAACAATGTGGAACAGGAAGTGAAGTGTGCAATGACTGGTAAACAATTATGTGGCCTGATGAGTTTTGGAAATTACACTAATCATATCTAATGCATATTTTTCCTCTTTACTGAATATTCAACTCAGGAAGCATTAGCGGGGAGTCAATCACAGCCAAAGACCTGTGTAAGGACTTGCAAAGATACAAGAGTAAATTGTTCAAATCCCTGCTACCAAACCTGATAGAGAAATCAGATGTTCAAGCAATTACTATACCAGAGGCAGGGGACATGTACTAAGTCAGATGGTAACAAAAAGGAAGGCATGATTCATTCTCAGTGAACTTTTATTCTTAGACTTCCTTTCACTGACAGGTTTTCTATTTGGTGGCAATAAATAAGAAAACACATGACAAAATGACACCCGATTTGCTAATGTGTTTCTGTATCACAGTTAGAAAATAGTTTCACAATACACATGTGACATTTTGCCATTCTGACTGTGTCAGGATATTTTCAGAGTAGATTAAGCCATGGTGACTTTGCACTCCCTGCTCCTCAATGATTTCACATGAACTTTGGTATCAGCATGTGAACGGCAGGGAATGTAAATCACATGGGTTCCTCGTTGGGTTGCCATATGACCTCCTGGAGTCTTTTTGTAGACTTAGTACATTAATGCTTGTGGGCAGTCAGCCTCCATGTGACTGCTAAACCCTTTCCATTACTGGACTTTACTGGCCCACATGCAAATTACTGATTAGATCTACTTTATGGCATGTATGCCCCGGGGCAGCAATGCACACAACAGCTTCTCTCAGCTAAAGAGGATGCCTTTGGCATTGGTCGGCAGCCAGAATGCGAAGATATCCCTCATCTAGTGTCATCTAGCAATAACACTGTGGGTTAAACCTGGAGTTCTTGACTGCTGGCTCTGTGAGACAGATAATCCAGCGGGGGCAAGGGCTCTTTTTAGGGGTCCAGTGTTGTGTCTCCAGTGCTTAGAAAAGTTCTTATCTTACTGCAACTGCTCAATGGATATGAGTAAATGAATGAATGAATCCCCCAAGCAAGAGTCTGATGGACATTTTCTTTTTCCTTCCAGTTCATATCAGGTATTAGTGGTTCCCGTGGTCCTCCAGAACACATTCTCTTGTGATTCTGAAGGGGCTGCCTCATTCTTTAGCAATGCTTCTGATGCTGATGGATATGTGGCTGCAGAACTACTGGCCAGAGATGTTCCAGATGATGCCCTGGAGATATCTGTTGGAGACAGGCTGTATTACGGGAAATACTATAATGCACCCTTGAAAATAGGCAATGATTATTGCATTATATTACGAATCACAAGTGAATGGAATAAGGTATATTTCTTTCAAAGCTCTTATGAACTCTGCTTTCTTCTTCATATGAATTTCGAATGTTTGAATAGTTGTTTTTCCAGTATTGGAGATGGACCCTGCATGTAATAACCCTAAGAATGTGTTGACTACTTTGCCTTTATAAATAATGGGCAGGTGAAACCTTTATGGAGGGTGACAGTCTGAGCTTCCGGGGGGACCTGGTTGGATCTGCACTTGGACTGACCTGGTTTTGGTTCTTAAAATTCACAGATGCCCCTCATTCTACTGCATCAAGGAAGCCCGAGGTAGAGGGGAGTTTCTAGATATCGCTGTCATTTCTCTGTACTCCTTCCAGGCTGCTGCCCTCTCATCCTCCCAGAAGCAGGAAAGGGGCAGGTTAAGCTCAGTGCTGGCCTGTTTTCCATCACTTTTGTGGCTACTGCATAGTCCCCACCCTCCTCTACCCTGTCCTTAGAAAGGCTATTTTCTTCCAGCACTGGTTCTTTCATGAGACACAGGACTGAATATTCATCACATAATAAATAAACATAATGAGCTGGACAAGCAAAATAGCAAGAGCTGGATCAGTTGGTCGGGGAAGGAAGATCTTCTGCAATAAGCATTTTGACAGTTGCCCTAGGAGAACTCTACGTTTTGCATAAATTCGTGTGGTTGGTCATTGAAACTGAAAGTCATAGTAATAGGAACATCTCTAGATTGATGAATTTGAGCCCTTTTGAGTGTAAGTTTCATCACATTTAAAACTGAGACACTCTTTCTTTTTTGGTTTGTTTGTTTTAGGCTTCGTCCAATTTTTATTCTGGAATATAAAGTTCTTTTTCACTAAAGCATAGTTGGCATACAGTATTATATTAGTTTCAGATGTATAGCACAGTAAGACTTCACATTTATTCGCCTTACACAGAGATTACCAAAAAAGTACACTACCCATCTATCATCATACAAAGTTACCGTGGAATTATTGACTGTATTTCCTATGCTGTACTCTTCATCCCTTTGATGTATTTGTAACTATAAGTTTGTACCTCTTAATCCTCTTCACCTTGTTGCTCCTGAGGGTGCTAATCCCATCACAGGGGCCCCACCCTCATGCCCTGATCTACGTTTAATTATTTCTCAAAGGCCCTGCCCCCAAATATCATCATATTGGGGTTAGGGCTCAACCTACGAATTTGGAGGGACATAAACATGCAGTCTGTGACAGAGGGCATACAGTATGAGGCTATGATAAAAATTCTAGTTTATGGGAAACTTTCCTGTGGGGTCATCGTTGCCTCTTTTTTGTACAGCTGAGTAGAACGTGTGTTTGTTCTTCGGGATGCCGAAGGAGAGGACGGGGCTTTGAAAAAAACGTATATAAATGTGGACTGGCACATTTGAGTTGCAAGGCTTCCCCCATGGGTTTCAAATAGATTAGTGTTACAGTCATAGTACAATCAGTAGTGATTTATTTATTTTTCTTTTTTAAACAGCTTTATTGAGATACAATGCATGTATCCTATAATGTACCCATTTGAAGTATGCTATCTTGTGGTTGTTAGTGTGTTCACAAGGTTGTGCAGCCATTACCACCATCTAACCCCAGAACATTGTAGTAGTGGTGTATGTTTAATATTTATTCCTAATTGTGGGACATGCAAATAACAAAATTTACCATTTTAATAATATTTAAGGGTACAGTTTAGTAATATTAAGTACATTTACATTGCTAAGCAACCAATCTCCAGAACTCTCTTGATCTTGCAAAACTGAAACTCTACAGTCCTTATAAAACAACCTCCCTTCACCAACAACGCCTGGCAATTACCCCTCTAGATACCTCAATCAATATAAGCGGAATCCTACAGGATTTGTCTTTTTGTGATTGTTATATTTCACTTAGCATAATGTCCTCAAGGGTCGTCCATGTTGTAGCATGTGTCAGAATTCCCCTCCTATTTAAGGTTGAATACTATTTCATCATACGTGCACACCACATTTTGTGTGTTCATTCATCTGTGGAGGGATGCTTGGGCTGCTTCCATTTTTTGGTTCTGACAAATAATGCTGCTATGAACAGGGGTGCACAAATATCTCTTTGAGCTCCTGCTTTCAAAATATTTTGGTAAAAACCCAGAAGCGGAATGATTGCCTCGTGATAATCCCATTTTTAATTTTTTTTTAAGAATTGCCATGCTGTTTACCAAGACAGCTGCATCATTTTACATTCCAGGAGTTCACAGGGCTTTCATTTTTTCCTCATCCTCTCTAACACTTGCTGTGTTCTGTTTTGGTTATGGCCACCCTAATGGATGTCAGGTGGTACCTCATTGTGGCTTTGGTTTGCATTTCCCTAATGATTAGTAATGTTACGCATCTTTAAATGTGCTTTTCACAACGTGTATATCTTCTCTGGAACAATGATTATTTAAGTCCTTTGCCCATTTTTTAATTGAGTTACTAATTTTTTTGTTGTTGAATCTAGGAGTTCTATTCTGGATACGAATGACTCCCTTATGAGATACATGATTTGCAGATATTTTTCTTCCATTCTGTAGATTGGATTATTTCTGTGTTAATAGTGTCCCTTGGTACATAGAAATTCTTAATTTTGATGAAGTACAATTTGTCTGTTTTTTTCTTTTGTTGTCTGTGGCTTTGGTGTCATAGCCAAGAAATCACAGCCAAATTCAATTTCATGAAGCTTTTCCTCTATGTTTTCTTCTGGCAAAATCCCAGTGTTTTGATTACTGTAGCTTTGTAAGTAAAATTTGAAATCAGGAAGTGTGAGTTTTCCAATCCGTTCATCGCTGCTCCCCCCTACCCCCACCCTGCATATCTATCTCAATAAATAGTATCATCAAGTTCCCAGTTGCTAGGACAGAAATCTGGGAATAATTCTTGTCTTCTCCCTTTTTCTTCTTGTCCAGTCCATCATCAAATTAGATCAAGTCTAGCACCTTAATACTGTTTAAAACCATCCTTTCCTTTCTTCATTAGCATTGTTTAGCCTTTGACATCTCTTACCTGAAATCAGGTTTCCATCTCATCTTCCCGTGTCTGATTCTGCCTGTCTCCTTTCTCCATCCTACTGCCAGAATGAGTTTTATTAAGTACAGATCTCATCAAGGCACTTCATTTTCATGGGCTCCCTTCTTCAGCTGGCCCTGCCAGTTTCTCTCTTCATACACTCAGTTCCTTAGGAGCTGCCTTGCTCCTTGCAGTCTTTTTTTATTCTCCAGGGTCTTGAAATATGTCCTTCACCGTCTCTGCTCTAAGTGTGAGTTGGCCTCACGTTCTTTGACTAGAGGCACGCGGTGGGGAGGGATGGGCACCAGCTGCCCTGGCTCAGCAACTTCAGTAGGAGCAGAAAGTTTGTCAATTCAGGGAAAGTCTTTCCTCCTAAGTCCTGTGACTATCTGTTGGATTACTCTTGCGTGCTATCTTTCATGAGACGCACTTAACATCAGGCAACATTTAGTCACATTCAAAACCTTACAGCCTTTTGAAGCTTTTCCCAGAATTTTTCACTGTAAATATTTTTTTGTCAATTTTTAATAAAATAAAAACCAGAATGCCCAAGGTTGTCTCTTGAAAGAGAATCTCCAATGAAGTCGGAGGGACCTTTCTCTAATCCCTGCTGTTGGGTTTCCTCTGGGGACTCTTTTACTGAGTTTTATTATAGACAGTAATGTCAACATTCCTAACAAACAAATATGCATAAAGTAACCGTGGGGGAGAAGAGAAGGTATTTCATTCCAATGAGTGTGTAGGTCCCTTCTACTGTGAATGAGCTGTCATACATGTTCTTTTTGCTTTCTCGGTTACATTTTGGGCAGACGTGGTTGCCAGATAAGTATCATTTAGCTAGGAGAAGTATTATTATATGCCAGGAGTTCCCATAGCTTGGCCTATCATGTGCGTCAGAACTTCTTGCTAAACCTGGATGTGATCTCAGAATCTTTTTCAACATCGCTCCTCAGGCAGCCAAGGCCAGTTGTTCAGAGCTGGCAAGGGGAATGAAACTCATTGCCATGCCTGTTGTTTACCCACAGTGTGTGCTTTCTGAGATCTATGGAAAGCTATAGAAGTGATCTCCAGGTCACTTGATCTTGATCGTCCACTGAACACTTGGTGATCGTATGGCTAAGTTGCCATATGTTAGAGGTAGATGAGACTTCAAAGATGGCGTAGTCCAAATGAAGAGTTAACACCCTGAAACAGGGAGGGCTAAAGGGGACATGTGCCGGCTAGTTAAACATGTTGCTGTGGTTTCTTTTACAGGTGAGAAGATACTCCTGTGCAGTTTGGGCTCAGGTGAAAGGTAAAACCATTTTCTGCCTAAAAGCTGTCCTCATTTCTATGAGCAGTTAGCAGCGTCAAGTGTATGTTAATGAGATTTTGTTTGAAATTGTTGCAAGTGACAGAAACCCATCTCATGTCACTTAAGCAACAAGCCATAGCTGAAAAGGATGGGATTTAGGGACTGGGAGTTTATGGAATCCCAACAGGACCAGCATCCCCAGAACCCCAAGAACTGGGACTTGGGACTGGACCTCATGAATAGGATTCTCCCCTTCTGTCTCTTGCCTCTGCTCTAAGTGTGAGTTGGCCTCACGTTCTTTGACTAGAAGCCGTGCAGTGGGAAGGCATGGGCACCAGCTGCCCTGGCTTAGCAACTTCAGTAGGAGCAGAAAGTTTGTCAATTCAGGGAAAGTCTTTCCTCCTAAGTCCTGTGACCATCTGTTGGATTAATCACTGTGAATAGGAGATGGGGTTCTCTGATCAGCCTACTTTGGGTTTTGGGCTTCCTCATGTGGCTGTTTGGGGGCAGATCAATGTGTGTGACAGCCCCACCAGGGTTGCAGAGGGGGGGACATGATTCCCATTAGGAAAAAGAGACCCAGAAAATTATGTTGGCCACCCGAAACAAAAGGCTGCAACAGTCCTCTACTTTCATGTCTTAGCATGTACACGTACAACCACATATACTATTAAGAAAGACACCCTCCATTAAGAAAATGCAGTTGTCCTCCATGCAATGCTAGTGGAAGATAACTCAAAGGTAGGTCTGTTACTGCATCCAGCTCCCGGACCAATATTCCTGGGCGGTCCATTCCTCTTGATCAAATCCAGATGTGCCTTCTCACGATCCATTTAGCAATCTGTGGCTAAATGGCAAGTTCAACCCTTCTCAAACCACAGTATTTAATAGGAAAGGAAAAACAATAAGTACTTTTACTTAGAAAGGAGGAAAAGATAAGGTACTGTGCAGTGGTCAGGGGACCCATGGCAGTGACCACCTCATGCTGGAAGGAAAAGCAAGCATCCTCTGCCCTGGCAGCAGAATGGGTCACTTGATCAGTCAGTTGGGCCGCCCCAGTCTTTTCCTGGGTCCGCCTGATGGGAGAGTAGCCTTGTCCATTTCCTCCAAAGCCATCCCTAAGAGATGCAGCTAGCTGGGAAGATCTCTGCTGGGTGCTAACCAGTTTAAACCTTCTGCTTTCCACACGCAGTTCTCCGTGCTGGAAATTTGCCTCGGGGATTGAGCAATGACAGGTCATTGTTTGCCAGGCTGGGATTTCCCTGGCAGTACATTTCTTTAAACCAACAGGCAGGCAGCCAGTGGATTTGCTTCCTGTTAAGTTTATAGCTAATACCAGAAATCTTGTCAAGTTTATGACCTTTGAATCTGGACCTTTTCCTTGTGGTTTAGGAGTCTTAGCAACAGTCTGAGGAATTCTGCCCTTAGCCCTCAGTATCATTTTAACCCTTATATCCTGTTCCTTACTCCAGAGCAGCATAAGACAATGGGCTGGGTGGCGAGGAAGAGCTGCTAGCACTTCACTCCCAGGAGGATTCCAGTGGATGGCACTTTACAACTTGGGGTGGGAGGTGCATTACCCTGTCAGTAGAGAGTACTTAGCAGGAAATGTTTGAGAGGGACCTGGGGAATTAGTCTTCCTTCATCTGTCTGCTTATCCCCTAATCTCACTTCCCCTCTCGTTAACCATACTTAACCCCATTTCTACAAGGGTAGAGGGCTTGGTTTTTCAGTTGGGAAGACATAGGACCTGACCATCAGCCATCTTGGAGTATGGATTGTTAGAGAGTGAGGGCTTCTCTCTTCTCTCTTATCACCAGCTTTATTGAGCTAGAACTGGCATATAATTGGCATGACATTGTATAAGTTTAAGATATATTAATGTGATCATTTTACACACACACACACACACACACACACACACACACACACACACACACTACCCCAGTAAGGTTACTTAACGCTCCATCATTTCACAAAATAACCATATATATATTTGTGTGAGAGGGAGAGAAAACATTTAAGATCTATTCCCCTAGAAACTTTCTAGTTTATAACACAGTGTTACTAGCTGTAGTCACCATGCTATGCATTAGATACAAAGAAGTCCTCATCTTTTAACTGGAAATTTGTATCTTTACATCAGCATTCCCTCTACCCCACCCCCTGGCAACTACCATTCCATTCTCTATTTTGATGAGTTCAGCTTTGTTAGATCCGGCATATAAGTGAAATCATACAGTATTTCTTTTTTTTTTTGTCTGACTTATTTCACGTCGCATAGTAAGGGAGGGCCTCTCTTAACAAAGATGTGTGCTGTTACATTGCTATGTGCAGGGAGGCTAAGCTCACTTTCCTGGAGTTTAAATCAAGGTCACAAGAAGCAACCACACATTCCAACACTGGGAAATTTTTCTCCAGTCCACTCCCAAAAGCTCTAAAAGGTGGGAATGGAGTTGCCCCAAGGCAAGGAGGTGCTTTTTTTATTTTTTATTTTCAAAAGAATGGAGATGTGCAAGTATCCCAGACAGACACAGAAACGATAGCTTCCAGATTCCACTGCTTTCAGTCTCTGTTTGGTACGACTGGCAGACACTCAAACTGGGTGGAAGAAATGGCCACAGAGCTTGGCTGCCTTCTACTATGATTAATTTAAACAGGAAGGATTTTGCTTTGGAAACTTCTAAGTGGTATTTGGCACTGCCTTTCCCCCCCACTCTCAAATTCAGAACCAACCTCGAGAGCGAATTTGAACCTTTGCATTCAAATTACTGGAAAGCTCTGGAGGAAATAGAACACCCATGGTTATGTTGAAATTCTGAAGGGCATGCTTCATATATTTTTCTATGTACATAATTGACCTGTGTTTTGCACTAACCCCTGGCAGTCTCTTTTGTGAAAAGGAGAAATTGTTCTACTTCCTCATGCCAAGCCCCATTCTTGCCTTTGCCTGGTCATGAATTTTGATATTTATCTTTTGCAAATTGCCTGTAAAAGAGCTTTGTGATAACTACCAGGGAACCAGCAGCTGGGTTGATGGGGACTGCAAAGGTCTAGGCTTTCTTGCCTGAGATCTGCTACTAATCAGCTGAATGTCTTTGAAATCATATTTAACTTGGCTGATTTGCTGATTTGCCGTGGCCTCTTTCCGAGATCTCTGAGATCCCGTCCAGACACAAAGTACGAGTGATTTCTTGAGCCACAAAGCGAGGTCATTTGATAGATGTGAAATGATAATAAACTGTGATCAGGGAACATTCTTCGGTTATAGGCAAAAACCTCTGAGTCAGTGACTTCTCCTCTTTCTCTTCGAGCCCACATTTTGCACTGTGGGAATGCCTTTGATTTTCACTCGTGTTCATGTCCTGAGCACAGGCCCGGCTGTTTGTAGCGCGGATGACTGGCAGAGCCTCCCGTCTCACTTCCCATCATCGGGGTTCAGGGTTTTCCTCTTCACTCCGGCCTGCATGCCACCACCCGACTCACATTTCGAGACTGCAGCACCAGTTTTATTATTTCCCCTGCAAGTTTTCCGTAACTCTCCATTGCTTTGAAGTCTTGTTACCAAGGACTCGGTGTGACACCAACACAAGTTCTCATTGCATCTCTCATTCTTCTCCATGCAAACTTATCGTGCATACCGGCTCTTTCCACGTATGGCCCCTGCCCTCTCTCCTCAATGTCTTAGCTCAGACGATTACCTGCTCACTCCACCTGGGTTACCCTATCTCCTTCCGGCAGTCTCTGCTTGTTAAAATCCCACCTGTTCTTCAAGATTAAAATCAAGCACCACCTCCTTCCTGAAGCCTTTTTTTGTTTGCTCAACGGGACAGGATGTCTGTCTCTTCCTCTCGTTAGCTATTCCGCCATACTGAGAGCAACTAGTGTACTCATCTTTTCTTAGTGGGTTTCATACCCTGGAGGGACAGCATTTGAAGAGCTGGAGCAGTGCCTGCCTGGCACCTGTCAGGTGCTGAATCACAGTTTATGGAATTGGGCTGAATGACTACCAGGGAGCCAGAAGTACAGTTGGATGAAAGATGAAGCATATAGGTGCATACTTATCAAATTAAAGAATCCAGAGAAGATTTACATCAAGATTTAAAACTATTGTGTGCATGTATGTGTGTGTGTGCTATGCATATGTACACACACACACACACACACATTTAAAGCCTTCATAATTGTGGTAGGTGGAGTCCTAAGATGTCCTCACACTTTCCTGGCCCCTGGTATACACCCACCTTCCCTCATTTATTCAAAAGCTATTCTAGGAGTTGCTGTGAACAAATTTGAAGATGTAATTAAGGTCCCAAATAGGGAAGTTATGACAGGTGGACCTGTCCTAATCTCATGAGCCTCTTAAATGAGTCTAGAGGCCAGAGATAGGGGAAACTACTAGAGCTAACTTACCATTTTTCAAACAAAAACTCCAGGTGATGTCAGGATGACTTAAAGGAAAATTGCCATAAAAGTCTAGCAAGTATAATTGACTTGAGAGAGGACCAACAAAAGCAGCAAGTACCCTGTATTTGTATGCTCAGCAAAATCAGTGTTTCCATCCCTTGTAACTTGAATGTGGCCCTGTTCTATGCTCCCTTTTTAGAAATATCCTGGAACTGTGTTTTCCCGAGGCCCCCTACATCCTCGGGGTCAAGCCAAGGGGCAGGAGGCACTCTGGGCATTTTGGGGAATAGTTTGTTCAGTGTGTCCAAACTCTGGGTGAAAATGGTGTGGGCTCAGGGATGTGCGCCCCCGGGGAGGGCTATGATCCTGTCACCGTGGGCTCAGCATGTGGATTGGTCCCGCAGGCTCCTCGCTCGCATGGCGGCATGTGGTCGGCGTTGGGCTGGGTTCCATGGCTGTGGTGATTGTCCTGGCATTCCTGTCCTTCTTAGCAGTGTGGTATGTGAGACTGCCTTTGAGAAATGAGTGGAGCCGAGGAATGGGGTTGGGGGTTGGGGGGAGGTTGGAGTCCTGAAGGGGCTGGGATTGAGGAGGGTCAAGGACATGCGGGTGGAGGTTGTCCCGGGCTCAGCAGACACTCAGCGGGCAGAAGGCTTGAGTAACTCTGCCCCTTCGGGAAAGGGGATGCCGCCCCGTCTCAGACGAGCAAGGTCGGTGATGCTGTCCTGACCACTCGCAGAGGGATGGCTGATCTCCCACGCAGCGACTCATGAAAGTGTGTGCGCTGCTCCCAGGGATGCACGATGGGAAAAGCAGAGTGTGTCAATGGGCTCTCTCTTCCTCCTCCATGTCTAGATTGCAGATGAGCGCTACGTGGGGAGACGGCACTGCTGCTGGGGCAGGTGGTATGACAGCTTCTCAGGTGCCTGCACAGAGCACCTTTCATCCAGGTGCGTGTGGCTTCTTTCCAGGTGTGCAGGGGAGCCTGCAGCCTTTCTCCGTTCCCAGCTTGGCCCTGTTCTTGGATTCAAGATGGTGACTATCTCTGTGGAACCCCTCCCCAAAGGAGGAAACTCAGGAATTGCTGACGTTTTTCCTGCTACACAACCAGTTCTGTGTCTATGAACTTGGGACCTTTGATATACAATGGAATATTGACCACAGATCACGTGGGCTGGGCCTGCATCTTCCTCTGACTGATGCCTGGGAGACATCTTCTCTAGACATTGAATGCAAGAAGGTCTCTGCGTTTTCTTGTGTAACATCTCTGTTAATTATTTCGGCATCCATTCTTTTACAATAAGCAATGAGATGGACTTAAGTGTGGGTTAAAATTTAACTTTATGAAGGAGGTCATTGAAAAGGATGAAGATCACTGACATAAGCAAATTTGTCAAACACTTTAGAAGCAGCCCCTTTTTTTATAATTAATTGACTTCTAATTAGGAAGTATACTAGCCTGGCCACTCCAATAAGTTCCATACAGGTCCATTAGTCTTCTGTATTCAAAAACCATAAATGTTCATTCCAGTAACAGTATTCTGTGAATTTAGACAGTTCTTCTCTTGCATATGAATATTTATAGCACCCTTGGTTAGTTTTCTTTTTTAATTAATGAGGGTCTCGTGAAAGTACTCTGTGCCTCCCTTCAGGTGCAGCGGTTGGGTAGTAACCCAGGGTTGAAACAGTGTCACGACCAGAACCCATGTGTTACAGGGAAGGGGGTACACTGTGGGTGACATGATTATCCCTTTTATCTACGACCTCAGTAACTGTGACTGCTACTCTCTCATGAACCGTGACACATTAGATGTAAGCAGTCCTGGGACGGTGTGTAGAGGTGAGCACCGAGATCCAGTCTTGAGTTCCCTTCTAGGCTTGGAAGGAAAAATTGGGGGGTTGCCGAGATACAGAGCAGAGTGTGTGTGTGAGTGTGTGCACCCATAGTTTTTACTTATCTCCACAATAGTTTTTGTTTGTATGTGGTTTTTTTAAAATTTTATTCTGAACAACAGTTCTGTGTAGTGGGAATGCTAGGGGTTATTTTAGAATTGAGAAATTAGTTTAAACAGACACATGACTTGAATTATGGGGCCACGTCTTCTGATTGCAAGTCTAGTTTTTACTCCTGGATAGGCCTTGAGCTAATCTTTGGACAGCCTTTTGGGAAGATATCCAAACTATCTGCCTGTCTATCTATCAATCTAACTAATTTAACTAGTTCCTTTATTAAAGCACATGTGTCTTTTTGTGGGATTGAGGGAGAGTGATGAGAAGCGGCAGCTTGTAGCTGCTTTGCTTTTAATTGTCTATTGATTGCTTGTCATATATGCCTGACTGGGGTGGGGGTGGGGGTAGGTGAAGCTCAAGCCGAGCCAGTGACCCCTTGCTCAAGCCAGTGACCTTGGGTTTATGGCAACAACCTTGGGCTTTAAGCCAGTGACCTTAGGCTTAAGCCAACAACCTTTGGGCTTTAAGCCAGTGACCTTGGACTCAAGCCAGTGACCTTTGGGCTTAAACCAGTGATCTTGGGATCATATCGATGATCTTGCACCAAAGCTGGCTAACCCCGTGGTAAAACCAGCTACCCTGTGCTCAAGCTGGCAAGCCAGTGAACCCATGCTCTAGCCAGTTACTTCAGGGTTTCAAACTGGGACTCCTCAACATCCTGGGCCACCCTCAATCCACTGCACCACCACTAGTCAGGCACATGTGTCTTTTTATACCTATCTTTTCACTAAAAGGTACATTACTTCTAGAAGGAGCCACAAACATCCCAACAAATACATGGAGGTTAATTAGGGGAAATAGGTAATAGTCCACCTCTGACTCAAGACCTGATCTTGTGGCTAGGCACTTGATAAGGCCAGAGGAGAAGTGATTATCTTGCAATTCCACACTAGCTCAGAATAAAGTTAATTTTAAAGAAAGTAAATAAGAATTCTCAGCTCTCCCTTTTTACTGGTAAGCTCACATTCTGATTTTCTAAACCTTCTATCTTTCCATTCTGCTCATCTAATAGGAAACCAGTGGAAGTAGTAGGCAATCGAATAATGTTTTAAGGACCCTTTAACACCCCAACCCTTGCTGGGGAAACTGAAGTGCCTTATTTTGAAGGAGTGAGGGAATGGCTTTTCCTGTGCCCAAGTCTGTGGGCTGGTGATACAGTGAAACAAGTCAATTTAAAAAGGAGTGTGTGCTCCTCCCCCTTTCTCTCTCTCTCTCTCATCTCCTCTATCTAAAATGAATAATTAAAATCTAAAAATAAAATAAAATAAAAAGGAGTGTATGCTCATTGATTCCGAGAGAGAAAGAATGAATCAGTTGGGGTGTGCCTGTATGTGCCAGGGCATCCGTATCTGTGCTCTGGTACACCTTTTATCTTCTGCTCCTTCCTTTCCTTCCTTCTTTCTTTCTTTTCTTTTCTCCTTTTTACCAAAATGGAGTCAAACTATACATGTAATTTTTTAATATGTTTCTTTCATTCATCAACATATCCTGGACACATTTTTCTTGTTAACAATGATTGCATTAAAACTTTGTACCATAATTTATTTAACCAGCATTCTATTGTACATTTAGGGTGTTCCCAGATTACTCTCCTTATACAAACCTGCATAGTTGTATGCAATTATTACTCAGGCTAAATTCCTAGAAGTAAAGTTGTTGTACTGAAAACCACTATTTCCACTTTATATTTACAACATATTGTCAGAGGAGTCTCAAAGGAAGTTTATATAGGTTTATGCTCCCACCTGCACACAACTGCGTATTATTGACATCTTTGATCTTCATTAATCTGATAGGTGACAAATGATGCTTCAGTGTCTTATTTACATTTCTCTGACTAGTTTGCATATTGATTGGTTAGTTCTAATTCTGTCTTGGCGAATTGCCTTTATTTCTCAGTATTTGGCGTGTTTGTCTTTTTTTTTTTCTTCTTTTTTCCCAAGTGAGAGGAGGGGAGACAAAGAGACTCTCTCATGCACCTCTACTGGGATCCACCTGGCAGCCCCGTTTGGGGCCGATGCTTTGCCCATCTGGGACCATGTATGGAACCATGCTATTTTTACCATCTGAGGTGGAGGCTCCAAGGAGCCATTCTCAGTGCCCAGAGCCTATGCACTCGAACCATTCGAGCCATGGCTGTGGGAGGGGAAGAGAGAGAGAGAGTGAAAGTAGAGGGGGAAGGGTAGAGAAGCAGATGGTCGCTTCTACTGTGTGCCCTGACCGGGAATTGAACCCGGGCTATCCACACCCTGGGCTGACGCTCTACCACTGAGCCAACCGGCCATGGCCACGTTTGTCTTTTATTGGTTTAAAAATGCTCTTTGTAACATAGTAATTTTTACTCATAGCTGTCATATATTTTATAAACAAATTTTCTAGGTTATCATTCCCCTTGACCTTGTTTGTGTCATACCTTGCCACATAAAAAATTTTAATTTGTATAGTCAAGTTTACCAGTCTTTTTCCTGATGTATTTTGCCTTTGGTGCCTGCTCAAAACTTCCAATTTCAAGATAAGAAATACAAGGCAGCAACAGTTTTTCTTTAACTTAAATCTTTAATCTACCTGAAATTTATTTTAGTATATGGAGTGAGGTTGGGGGGAATTCTTTTTTTTATTGCTAAATGGGTTAGCCAGTTATCCTATTAATATTCATTGTCTGTTCATTTCTCCCCTAGTGATTTGAATCATATGCTGAATTATATACTAAAATCTGTTTCTGAACTTCCTTTTTTGTTCTGCTGGTCTATTTCTGTGCCAGTACCACCTGCTGTAACTGCGAAACAGCTTTTTCATACCAAGTAAAAGGAAGTTACCACTCTTTTTTCCTGTTAATTCCCAGAGTGTTCTTAGCTTTTATTATGTATTTATTCATCTCTACATATTTATTATACATAAACCAAAGAATTATTTGGTCAAGTTCTCCTCAAAAATCTTAATATTTTTCTTGGGGAGGTGTAAAATAAAGAGTGTTCCTATCCCAAAACATGACGTGTGTCTCCATTTAATTTTTTTGTGTGTGTATGTGTCTAGAGCAGTGGTTCTTAACCTTTTTTGAGGTACCAAACCCACCAGTTTCATATGCGCATTCACCGAACCCTTCTTTAGTGATAAATAAAATATCATTTTTTTTTCCAAATTCAAGACTTCGGTATATGTTTTTTTACTGGTGCACAAAATGAGCCGTGCATGAACATTACCTTGCTCAAAGAACAAAACCAATAAAGTGCATGAACTCACAACAAATTACAGTATTACTTTATTCTGGCCTCCACAGCAGAGGCTTCTCCGAACCCCTGAGACTGACTCATCGAACCCCTAGGGTTCGAAAGAACCCAGGTTAAGAACCACTGTTCTAGAGGCTGTCTACATTCCTTCTCTGTGGCCTTTCCTCGTCTTCAAAGCCAACAGTTCAGCATCTCCAAATCTTTCTCTGTCTCTGACCCGCCTCACCCTGTTCCTTTCATGTATAAGGACCCTTGTGATTACATTGGGCCTACCTGGATAATCCAGGATAATCTGTCTCAAAACTCTTAACTTCATCATAGCCACAAAGTTCCTTTTGCCATGGAGGGTAACATATTCTCAGGCACCAGGATTAGTATGTGGCCATCTTGGATGACTATTATTCTGCCTGCTAAAGAAAGTTTCATATCTAAATATGCAAACAGTTAATTGTGCATTTTAGTTGTTCCTGTTCTTCAAAGTTCTCTTTCCCTCCCATCCCTTCCCATCTTCATTCCTTTTTTTTTTTTAGCGCACGCGCGAGAGAGAAAGAGACTGACAGGAAGGGAGAGAGATGAGAGACATCAATTCTTTGTTGCAGCATTTTAGTTGTTCATTGGTTGCTTTTTCATACTGTCTTAACCAGGGGGCTCCAGCTGAACCAGTGACCCCTTGCTCAAGCCAGCAACCTTGGGCTTCAAGCCAGAGACTATGGAGTCATGAGTATGATCCCACGCTGAAGCCAGTGACCCCATGCTCAAGCTGGTGAGCCTGTGCTCAAGCAGGATGAGCCCATGTTCAAGCTGGTGACCTACGGGTTTCAAACTTGAGTTCTCAGTGTCCCGGGCTGATGCTTTATTCACTGTACCACCACCTGGTGAGACCCATCTTCATTCTTTATCAAATCCCATAAATTCCTGAAATGCAGACTAATTTAGCTGTCTCTCTGTCTCTCTCTCTCCCTTTCTCTCTTTCCTCTCATATATATTTATTAATTTAGAGAGAGAGAGAGAGGGAGGGGGAGAAGGCAGAGAGAGATAGAGGAGAGAGAGAGATATTGACTAGTTCCACTTATTCATGCATTCATTGGTTGCTTCTTGTATGTGACTTGACTGGAGATTGAACCCACTTACCTTTGTGTAACTGAATGATGCTTTAACCAATTGAGCTCTCCAGCCAAAGGCCTCACTATATCTTAATTTATTATTTTGCTGATCTATGCCCTCAGCATCCACATTGACCCAAATAATTTATCAAAGTATTTTTAAAACAAAAATAGATTGCTCTTTAAGAATTCTTTTGTTGTTATTTTAAAATAAATTGACTAATTTTTTTGTGTGTCTGTGTCTACAATATTCTAGTTTTCCACTTACAAGGTAATTCATGCTTACTTTATGTTGTGCATATGTAGCTTTTTTTCTTTTCTTTTTTAATACTTTGTCTGTTTCAGAACTTTTTCTTTTGTTCTGCTCTATTTCTGTGCCAATACCACTTGCTGTAACTGTAAAATTGGGTTTTTATATACCAAGTAAAAGTTACACCTTTTTCCTGTTAATTCTCCAAGTGTTCTTAGCTTTCATTATATATTTATTAATGTATACATCTTTATTATACATAAACCAAAGAACTATTTGGTCAGATTATCTTCAAAATCTTAATAATGCTCTTGGGGCTGTGCTCACCGTGTTCCAAGAACACACGGCTCATAAAATCTCTAGTCCACTGTTGTGCAGTAACCTGCATTTTTGCAAACTCTGATAAAGTTTCCTAACTGACTTACCTTTTTTGTTACATGATTTCTGCTTTGCATAATTACTTGCTTGATCTAACACCCTGCTACATTCTGGTAAACTGAGAGGAAAATAAATTGTTTGATCTGAGCAACAGGAAAAAGAACATATTTTAAGCATATACTCTTTTCTTTTTTTTTTCTTTTTTGTGAGAGAGACAGACGTGAAGGGAAAGAAATGAGAAGCATCAACTCATAGTTGAGTTGTAGCACATTGGTTGTTCATTGATTGCTTCTCATACATGCCTTGAGGGGGTGGGGGTCCAGCAGAGCCAGCGACCTTTGGGCTCAAGCCAGTGACCATGGGGTCATGCCTATGATCCCAAGCTCAAGCCAGCGAGCCCATGCTCAAGCTAGCAATCTCAGGGCTTCGAACCTGGGTTCTCAGCATCCTAGGTTGACTCTCCAGTGTGCCACCACCTGGTCAGGCAAGCAGGTACTTTAAAGTGAAACAGCCTGAAAATCGAGTCCAAAGGAGAGGATGCCCAGCTGTACGGAATTTTCAAGCATTTTAACTGAGAGGCTCCATGATTCTCTAATCTCACTGAATCCCCTTCTAATTCTGAGGCAACTCCTTAGAAACCCCATTCTGAGGGTGGTGATAGGTCACAAGAGTCATTTACATCTATTTTTAAAAGATTTAGAGTGACGGTTGAGGTCTATCCTGTTGGGGCTTTTCTGTAGACCTGCATTGTTGAGAACACCTCATTGAGTAAATACGTTGCTTCCTTTATTCACAGAACTGTATGTTAGATCTGTGGGAAAGAACTACAAGACAGGGCTGCTAAAACTATGAAAGCCCTAATCAACTTCTTTTTATCTTAGGTACTTGTATATCCTGAAGATCTGTACTGTTCAAGGAGCGATAGCTTAGGAGTACAGATGATTTGAACTTACTCGTGTTTAGGTTTGGAGGGTGTTTGTAACTGAGAAACCAGGCCCGCAAGTAAATTGCTTGAAGAGACTGGGCCACAGTGATTATAGATCGGGGGTTTTTGAAGTCTGCCCATATGCAAGTGGAGATAAACTCAACTAAAAGAATTGTGGACTGACTGACACGACAGTTGGATTGAACAGCAAAAGGAATCAAGACAAACGGGGACAACTGCAGGGAAGGACTCACAACATGTGAAATTCTTTAAATAAAAATGTGTTAACTTTAAATCATTGTACCTATGTTAACACATAACAACAACAACAAACCTTCATATTTTTTGTAGAGAAAAGAAAAAGATTTAGAGTGAGTGTTTATAGTGAAAGAGAAGCTTTTTAATGTTTTTAAAACCATCTATATATGGCACAAAGGGATGGGCTTTGATGCACAATAAAAGAAAATCATAGCTTAAGTGACTCTGAGTTCTCTTGTATTTTGGAAATGCTCCAAGCTCAATACCTGTGTCACGTACTCTAAGTCCAAAGTGTGTAGGTTATTAGCTTATTCCCAGGAAAACTCTTGATGAATCACCACCATAGGTTGTTTGGTTGATTTTGTTTTCTCTTTTTTAAACTGCTAGTTCCCTGAATGTTATTGTCCAATTGGCTTGCAGTGGCTCTGGGCCACCCTTGGCTCCATCTTTGGAGGCTGTTTGTAGTTTGGGGAAGTGCATGACTGGTGGTCTTGCATGTTAAGTACTCCGCTCACGAAACTTAGGGGACCGGGGGACGTGCGGAGACTCCAGTCCAGCAGCCTTCTGTACAGTGCATCTTCACCAATGAAATAAAAGTTGGTTTTGCATCTCATTTGCATAATCCAACAACTTTCTTTGACTTGTCGTTTGCTTTTCTGATGTTCTTGTTTAATAAAAAAAATCAAATGCTTCTTTTTTTTATTGCTTCATGTTCATTTTGAAATATCCCCTAACTTTTGTGAGCAGTATATAAAACCTTGGTGTCCATTTCAAATGAGTGGGGATGATAGGGAAGTGTGGGAATAACTATCAACCATCTGGGGGGGAAAAAACTTGTTTGCAATAAATATGGTTGACAAAGAGTTAATAGGCTGACTACATAAAACTTGTACACATAAAAAAGAAAAACTGTACAATCCTCCTGCAAGGGGGGAAAATGACCAGACAAGTCACAATAGTCTGCTGATACCTTTCTCTACGGTCATACCTGTATTTGCATTTTCTCACACCAGCAAAAATGGAACAGCAAACATTCCCTACGGGAGCCTCAGAGCAGGAAGGCAGGTGGACATCCAACAGCTGACGACTATTTTCCCCTATCAAAGGTCTGGGGGTGATTTCCATCCCAGCTCACACAAGTGTGCCTTCAACCTTTCTACTCTCAGCACTTGTTTTATTCACTTGCCTAATACAACTCATGTCTCATTGATGGCTTCCAACTGATCATTTTTCTCTGAGTCATATTTATTTAAACCTAAAGGAGGACGTGATGTGGGCCCTCTGCTTTGAGTGTCTCCAGAAAGCTTCCCAACACATTTGCAGAGGAACGAGGCGGGAAGTGTCAAGTTCTATTCCATCTGTCGTTCAGGTAGCATTCCTTATGAGCAATCTGAACCCTTGCCTGACTGAAATGAACTGATGTCATTTGCTTTCGTTTTGACCCTGAACGTCCCCTGCGGTTGAGAAATTAGTCCAGCCTTCATTGCACAATACCCAGCAAATAACTTACTGAACGCCTTCGGTGACGGAATTTCTACACTGCACAATGATTCAGAGTGACAAGCAGGGCGACAGAGGGCAGCAGTGCCGGAGGCCAGCAAAGGCTCCTCGGGGTGGGTTTGACTTGGACTGTGAAGGACGGTCAGGATTTTGTCAGGTGGGGAAGACTACGAGGGAAATTCCAGTGATGGGGGAGGGGAGTATAAGAATGCGAACCAAGGCATGAAATTCCAAAAGGAGAGACATGTAAGATCGCAGTAGAGGGCCTGGAGAAGAAGGAGCAATGTGAAGGACAATACCAAAGTAAAAATGGAGGAGCTGATGCTGCAGTGGATAAGAGGGGTGGGTATCGGAAGGGCACAGGAGGTAGGGAGGGAAAGATCTGCGTATTCAGCTTTCTGAATAATATAGAAAGATGAAAACAGCTGCTGCACAATTTGTGACTCTAATGAGACCATTTCCCCAAAGCATACCAGATACTCTTCTGAATTGTATTTGTCCTTCTAAGTAGTTACTTTGAAAGGCTGACCATGTATTTCAGTGACATTATTAGTTTTTAAAAAAATCTTTTAAACTCCCCTTTTAGGATTGCCTTCCAAATGTGTTTATGAGCTACAAAAGGACATCAATTAGTCTTATTAACTCATAGTTTCCTCTGTCTTTGTCTGTCTGACAGTGTATGGTGAACACACTATATGTGTATGTAAAATATGTGTCATTAAAACCTAGCCATGCCTGACCAGGCGGTGGCGCAGTGGATAGACTGTCAGACTGGGATGTGGAAGACCCAGGTTTGAGACCCTGAGGTTGCCAGCTTGAGCGAGGGCCCATCTGGCTTGAGCAGAAAGCTCGCCAGCTTGGACCCAAGGTCGCTGGCTCCAGCAAGGGGTGGCTCGGTCTGCTGAAGGCCCGTGGTCAGGGCTCATGTGAGAAAGCAATCAATGAACAACTATGGTGTCGCAACGGCAACTAAAAACTAACAATTGATGCTTCTCATTTCTCTCTGTTCCTGTCTGTCTGTCCCTACCTATCCCTCTCTCTGACCCTCTCTCTGTCCCTATAAAAAACAACAACAACAACAAAAACCTAAACAGTTGGACTTTTTTTTTTTTAATTAATTATTTTTTTAGAGAGAGAGAGAAACATCTATTGGTTGTTCCACTGATTTAAGCATTCACTGGTTGATTCCTGTATGTGTGTACCTTGACTGGGAATTGAGCCCACAACCTTGGCGTATCGGGATGACACTCCAACCAACCAAGCTACCTGGCTAGGGTTGTACTTTTCTTTCATAAACTGGAGCATGTGACAAGATGGCTTTTAACTATTTCCAAAAATCAAATACAATCTGAAAAGGATTTTACTTGTGGACTCAGAATAACGAAAATAATGTGTTGTAGGTTCTGATGGCAATAAGAAGGATTCCAATCATTTTTTCTTGAGAGAGAGGGGTGGCGGGGGGACTGACTGGGACAGACAGAGAGGAAGGGAGAGAGATGAGAAGCATCAACTCAGAGTTGCAGCACTTTAGTTGCTCATTGATTGCTTTCTCATATGTGCCTTTACTGGGGGTGGGGGGGATTCTAGCCAAGCCAGTGACCTTTGCTCAAGCCAGCAGCCTTGGGCTTCAAAGCCAGCGATCTTTGGGCTAAAACCAGCAACCTTGGGGTCATGTCTATGATCCCATGCTCAAGCTGGTAAGCCCCTGCTCAAGCCAGTAACCTTGGGATTTTGAACCTGAGTCCTCAGCATCCCAGGTTGACACTCTACCCAGTGTGCACCACTTGCTTAGACTCAACAATATTTTGAGTAGCCCAGCACTGGAGTCAATGTTGGCCTCTGAAAGTGACTGTTGACACAGGGATCATGCTTCATGATTATGTATGTTCTGGAGACATTTTGTCATAATGGTTGTACAAGTTGTCATATGACAGTTTATGGTCCACAGTGGCCTCCAATGCAGTCAGTCATGATTAGAACCTCTCCCTAAATCACCCATGAAGACCCAGACAAAATTGGGGAGGGAAGAAGATTTCCTCAGTGGCAGATTCTAGGAAGGATTGAACTTCAGGTCATCGTAAACTCTGGCTTTATTTCACAAAAACAGAGCCATTTTGCAAAGAGAGGAAAGGCTTTTCCCATGACCTGAACCAGAAAATAGGCAGCCAAAATTCTCGATGCAAGAGAGGCTCTGCCTCCAGACACTGTCCTGATGTGATAAGAAACAGTGACAGAGAAGAAACAGTGGGCTTGGCAAGGCTGTGTCTCTTGTAACACGTCATTCCTTAGCAACCAAGGATGGGTCAACGGGCTCCCGGGGGAGTGCTTTGTATTCTTCCAGCTATTTGCCCACAGCCCCAGAACTCATACTTTGGAATTTCCTCCACTTATGACCTGCCACACAGCACTGTGCTCATGCGCTAGAGATTGGTGTTGGGTCATGGAACTCTCTTAATTTGTTCCAAATGGCATTATATCCGGCTGCATTCTTCAGAGGGTTTAGTATCATGCCACTTTCAGAATGACAGCATGCCCAAGGTACTTTTCCCTATTTTCTGTTCTTTTTCATTCCTATTTTTGTTGATGAAAGGGTTTGGGGGTTAACATTTACTTCCGCCATCCTTTTCCTTACAAATTCTCACAGATTGTTTCACTTCAGAAAAGTCCATTGAGCAGATAATTTAAAAAACCATTTGGGAGAATAAGTGAGTGTGGAATGCATAGATAAATTTAAAAAGAAAAGGTTGTCCCCTACCAGATTTTAAACTGTACCACAAAACTGCAGTAAATAAATTAAATGAGGATCCAGAAACATATGGTGTCAGTGTGGTTATATAGGCCTAAGTGTTGGCCCATTGATTCCACTCATTATTAGAGCCTTCTCTGAGCGATCAACTCAACCTCCTGTTCTCCAGGTAAGAGAAAATGACTGACCCCAGGGAATAAAATCAAAACCTACGGGAATATTTCTGTTTGCTCCTCCAAAGTCAGGGTGACACCTTCGTGCTCTTATTTTTCAAATTTCAGTATGTCTCACTTTGTTTCTTGGTACATATATTTTCAGTCTCACAAACTTTGATTTGAGGTGGGTGTGGATATGTGTTTGTGCTCGGTCGGTGCCTGTATGTCAAAAACAATTTGCAGTAAAGTTTCACAGTGTCTCTTGGGAGTTGGGTTTAAACAGCATTCAATGAGCTCACCTCCTGGGAAACTACTAAGAGAATGACTCCTTTCTTGCTTTTAGTAATTAAATTGTCACATTCAATTCCATGTTAGAAGTAACTTCTCTTTAATTTCCTGCGATAAACACTTCCCCCTGTGCAGTAACCAGAGCATCCCATTATGCGCATGCTCTTATACCTTTCTGATTCTTCCCATGTTAGAAACAGCTTGGAAAATATACCAAATCTGGGTGTCAATAGCACTTTTTTATAAATATTTTCTAAATCATTCAGCCTACAGAGAATGCAGTATGTCACATGGGGTCTTGGTCATCTGTCTCTAATATATCTTCACAGTAGACTTGCCCAGGGCTCACGCGTCCCAGTCTCAGAAGACAGTGTTATGTTGTCAGCTGATTCAGAAGCCCCCCTGACCTCTGCTGCACACTGGAATCATCTGGGAAACTTTAAAAAATACTGATGCTGGCCCTGGCCAGTTGACTCAGTGGTAGAGTGTTGGCCCAGTGTATGGATGCCCCGGGTTCAATTCCCAGACAGGGCACACAGGAAAAGCAACCATTTGCTTCTTCATTTTTCTCCCTTCTCTCTCTCTTTCACTTCCCCTCCCACAGCCATGGCTCAGTTGGTTCGAGTGCATCAGCCCTGGGTGATGAGGAGAGCTCTATGGACTTCCACCTCACATGCTAAAAATAGCTCGGTTGCAAGCATGGCCCCAGATGGGCAGAGTATTGGCCTCGGATAGGGATTGCCGGGTAGATCTTGGACAAGGCGCATGCAGGAGTCTGTATATCTCCTTTCCTCTCACTTGGGAAAAAATACTGATGCTCAGTTCTCATGTGACTCTGATTTAATTGGTCACCTGGGCATTGAGATTAAAAAAAAAAAGGCTCCTTAGGAAATTCTAATGTGCAGCCTAGTTTGCAAACTGCAGTCCCAGAGCCCAGGGTACAGTTTAGCCTCTCCTATCTTTGGAGTAGAATAACAGGGGTGGGCAAATGCTGGGTAAAACCATTGCTGCTACCTTGCTACCCAGGAAGCAGGGGCCCTGTGTTGCCTCAGAGTCCAGTGCCTTCTGCCACTTTCCTCCATCAGTGTCTGTCCTTGGCATTGTACTTAACAGAGAATACACTAACTTCATCATTGTTTCCATCAACAGGGAGAATGTAGTTAATTTTATTTATCCTTTTAATATAGTACTTATTTTTCTATTGTTTTCATTTTATTGATTTATTTAAATGGGGGGAAGAGAGAGAGATCAACTTGTTGTTCCACTTATTTATGCATTCATTGGTTGATTCCTGTGTGGGCCCTGAGCGGGGATCAAACCTGCAATCTCAGTACATCAGGACAATGCTTTACCTCTATATTATTTTCATGTTTTAAAGGTTTGGGATATCACAGATCACATTTTAAATTCTACTTATGGTTTCCTCTGAGCTTTTTTAAAGCGCTCTTTAAGCGATTATTCTCCGTTTGTCAGTGATGGGATTTAAGTAGGGTAATTTGCTTTCCTTATTGAACAGGAGGAATTTGGGAAACAGCTGCTCCTTCCTGTTCTTGACAAAACACTTGAAACACTGGAATTCTGAGTGCATCCTGGTAGCAGCAGCCGTTTTCCTTTCTACGTGATGCAGGTGTTTCTTACTAACCTACGAGATGGAAAGAGGCAGGAAATGAGGATATTTAGCCTCGTGCCCTCTCACTCAGGGAGCACCACCTCTCCTGCTGTTGGGGTCAGGCTCGCACTGCCAGTGGTCAGTCTGGTCCAGCTGGGGCTCTGCCAAAGGGGGCACGACAGGGTAAGGGCTTGAAGCATGAGCTCTGGGCCCTCTCCAGCACAGTGTGCATCCGGACTCTATCGCATACTAGTTTGGTGGCCTTGGATGGTTAATTCAGCATATCCGGAAAAAGGGGGGTGGCCAGAGTAGAATTCCAAAGGGTGGTTTTTAGGATTAAATTACATTTGAGGATTGAATCCATACTCCTGACGTATACTAAATGTTCCTTCAATGCTAGCTGCTATTATTATTTTTATTATCATTATTATTATCATCATCATCATCCAGGAACGGGGACTGATGAACTTTCATTATCATTTTGGCCAGGGTTCTACAAAGGGGCATGACAGGGATTGCCCTCTCCTCCCCTAGAACTTTCTGCTCACAATTTTCCCATGGACCAAACCCTTGCTGGCCCATAATGAGATCATCACAAAGCTATTAATGAAGATTAAGTTTACTATCAAAGAGCAGAAACTGAGACTTAATTCAGTTGACTCGTTCCTTTTACATAATGTAAGGGGCAAGTCCTTACCACCCCCAGAAAGAAAGTCTTTCACACAGAGCCCTCTTTTCCTTAAAGAATTCCTCTTCCCATTTTATTCTAGAGCCTTCTCTCTGTAGACTCCACAGTTCCTATCTTGCATTTCAGTCTTCTTGGAAAACTCTACCATGTTACAGGATAGGTAGAAGTTGTAGCCTGCAGGATCTTCAAAGTGCAACTTCAACATTACCTGTGTGCTAGTGCAAGCATTTTCTGCTCAGGGCGATTTATCAGTTTGGTGGATGGGGAGTTCTCCTCTTCCAGCTTAATTTTCCCTCCAATAAGAGCCATGGCTGATTCAGTCTCTCAAGTTCCCCAAGGAGGAAGAATACTTCATCATTAAGCCCAGGGGTCAGCAAACATTTTAATTTTAAGAAACCATATAGTGAGCTGTTAAACACAGTAGGATGTTTCTAGGCTAACTCTTCTTTTCTATGTACCACTGTCAAATTGTGTGTGTACCCATCTGGTTTTATTCCTGTAGTTTTATAATATATTTTAGTAGAAAACAGATCTAGTTTTCTCTTCAATGCTTTTGTTTTTCAAAACTGCATAGCTATTTGTGGCAGAATTTCAGTTTGGCTCCTTCTATACCCATCCAAATCCTCCTCCTCCTCTTCATCAAAGGCTGAGGAAGATGAATGCTCAAGTTTCCAAACTCCTTTATTGCCCTAGCAGTGGTCGGCAAACTCATTAGTCAACAGAGCCAAATATCAACAGTACAACGACTGAAATTTCTTTTGAGAGCCAAATATTTTAAACTTAAACTATATAGGTAGGTACATTCCTTATCGAGGTAGTGCCCGCACGTGGTATTTTGTGGAAGAGCCACACCCAAGGGGCCGAAGAGCTGCATGTGGCTTGTGAGCCGTGGTTTGCCCACCACTGCTAGCGTCTAGAGCAGTGGGAATCAACCTGGTCCCTACCGCCCACTAGTGGGCCTTCCAGCTTTCATGGTGGGCAGTAGCGGAGCAATCAAACGGTGCCGCGATTACATACTAATCAACTAACTGTTGACCATTCAAGATCAGGACAACGGTCAGACTCTGTTACAGGGCATTGTATTGGGACCGCACCTGAGCCTCTTTCGCGACCACCGGGCCCGCATCTGTGAGTGGCCAGTACCTGACCCCAGGTCCACACCTGCCACCCGATCCAGTGGGCAGTTTATAACCACTATTGTTGCCCCAAAACTAGGAGTTCATAGTTTTATTACCCCGTAGACAAAGAACTCCATGGTTCGATGCTTCTTTCTATGACAGAAACTGGCGGACAATGGAGACAACAATTAACTCATATTTTCATCTTGATTCCTGGATTTTAGGGTAATAGGGTGACATTCTAGGAATCCCTCTTTGGACTGCCAAAACTAGCTGATGTCTTGCTACTTTGCCCCTATAGCAAAGAAGTGATGTCATTGGCCAACACCCGCTACATAAAATTTTATAAAATGCACAACCACGGATACCCACTAACTTAGTCTCGTCTCGACAGACTCTCGCTCAACCACGACACTTGTAACGTTGTGACCACGCAACAGACTTCAAGCGCATAAGTTTTGTTCACGTTAGGTAAGTGAAGCTAAATCGTTACATAATCGAAACTAAAGTCAGTACATAGTTAGATTTCTGAGAGAAAGCACGTGCTTACAGCTTCAAACAAAATATTGTGAAATATCGTGAGACCATGTCTCAAAAAAAAAAAAAAAATATATATATATATATATATATATATATATATATATATATATATGCACACGGCTCTTCGCCAGAGTATCTGAAGGTGGGTTTCATAGAATCTGTTGCAAATAAACAACATCCAATGTGGTTATTGTGCCATAAAACATTATCCAATGAGGCAATGAAGCCAAGTCACTTGCGAGAACATCTTTCTACAAAGCGTCCAAATGACAAGGACAAGCCCATTGAATATTTTCAGAAAATATAAAAAATTTCAAAATCGTTCAACTATCATTGCATCATTTAAGAAACAACATAAAACGAATGAAGGTGGATTAATTGCCACTTATCACATTTCACAAATAATTGCAAAAAGTGGTAAAAGCTACAATAATCGGAGAAACTGTAATAATACCCTCTATAAAAGAATTTATCTCAACAGTAATGCATCAGGATATACCTCAAATTTAAAAAATATTGCCCCTAAGCCTGTGATGGCGAATCTATGACACGCGTGTCAGCACTGACACGCGTAGCCATTTTCGATGACACGCGGCCGCATGGGGCCACATACCAGAGAAGTATGGGGCCGCATGCCAAGAAGGATGTTTCATCCTTAGTTACTGCATGGCCAGGTGCAGTAGCTGAGGATAAAACATTTGCTGTAGTGTAGACACTCTGTGCTGGAGGTCTGTAGGCCAAAACAACAGAACTCGGGCACAGAGCGTCTAGTTCTGGGGCTTCCAATTAGGCTGTTTTTCTCAAAGTGACACACCACCTGAGTTATGCTTGGTTTTTTGGTGAATTTTGACACATCAAGCTCAAAAGATTGCCCACCACTGCCCTGAGTGATAGCACAGTAAAGTGATAAATTGATGAAATGGCAGTTAATGTTGAAAACAAACTTATAAGTATTCTCCAAAACTCTTCATTTTCCATGCAATTGGACGAATCTACCATTGCAGATAATGATGCTTTATTGATGGCATATGTATGCTATTTTGATGAAAACAATATATTACAAGAAGAAATGCTATTTGCAATAAATCTCATCACAGATACAAAAGGATTATCTATATTTAATACTGTGAGAACATACTTTACAAAAGATAATATTCCTTTGTATAATATTGTTGCATGTGCTTCTCATGGAGCACCATCAATGGTAGGTCATTATCATGGATTTGTTGCTTATTTGAAGCAGGAAGTGACAAATGTTTTATGTATTCATTGTGTGGTGCACAGACAACATCTTGTAGGAAAACATCTAAGTACAAGTCTCTATTCATCATTAACTATAATAATTCGAGCCCTAAACAAGATCAAATCCAATGCAAAGAATGATAGAATGTTTCGGCAGCTTTGCCAGGACAATAATGAAGATTTTATTAAGTTACTTTTGCACAGGGAAGTTCAGTGGCTGTCGAAGGGTACATCTTTGGCTAAATTTGTAGCATTATATGATAGTGTAGTACAATTTTTTGAAAGTAATAATGAGACCAATCTGTGTCAACAGTTAAAAACAGTAAAGATTGATGCCTTTTACTTGGCAGATATTTTCAAGAGATTAAACTATGTCAATTTGCAGCTTCAAGGAGCTAATAAAACTCTTATAGGTTGCCAAAGTATTGTGCTATTATTTATTGACAAACTTGAACTACTTCGTCATAATCTATTGAAGAGCGAATTTCATCAGTTTCCTCAATTATCATCTATAAAAGATGATGTAACTCCAGAGGATATTGACAGATTCAGTAGCCACCTCAACAAACTTAAATTGGACATGGAAAAACGATTTGAAGATATTTTGAAATTGAAGGTATATGACTGGATGAAAAATCCTTTTACCGCAAATATTGAAGAGGTTGATACAACTTGCCAAGAAGAACTGTTAGAAATTAGATATGATGAAGAAAGTAAACAAATTCGACAGTGGTGAATATGAAAACCTATGGCAAAATAAAACATGCCGGTCTTATATTCAAATATGTGGAAAATGGTATTCTGTTTATTCATACCTTTCCTTACCTCATATCTTGTAGAATTAGGAGTTAGTGCTGTTAATCATATTATGACAAAAGAAAGAAACCGCCTGAATATCTCCAAAAGGGGAGACCTTTGTTTGTTTCTCACAAAAATTGAACCAGATATTCAATATTTAGTTTCCCAGCATCAGCCTCAGGGATCCCACTAATAATTCAATTAACTAATGTAATTTCTGTGTATGCAAAGTATAAATAAAAAGATAGATTTAACTATAGTAAGTTGTTTTATAAAGATTTATTCTGCCAAACTTAGCAAAAATCTGACATAAAGTACTTGGTAAGTAATTATTATTATATGCTTTAACTTGCTGTAACTCTGCATTATAAATTTTATAAAGTAAAGTTACTTCCCTACTTTATAAATCACCATTACTGTGGAACCGGTGGCTGGTTAGAAAATTTTACTACTAACAGAGATACAAAAGTGGGCGGTAGGTATAAAAAGGTTGACTACCCCTGATCTAGAGGATACAGTTCTAGTTGATTCGGCTGCACAGAGGTCTACTGGGGGCGTTTCTGGGGACACTTACTTTGCTGATAAAGGGTATAATTGGAGCTGTTGCCTCTCTTTCCTCCCTCTCCCTGTCTGGAAGAAAGATGGGTAGCAGCCATCTTGAATTTAAGAACCATTTTGTCACGTTAAAGAAAAATCAAGTTAATTAAGTCAGGGGGTTTAATACAGCTCTGTGAAATGATAACGGTATTTTACAAACCATTATCTGTAGAGCTGTGGGGAAATTTTGGCAAATACTGCCTACATTTCTGAGAGTGCGTTTCATTTATCATATAACAAAGCTTCACTGAGTCTTTCCTGTATGATGCATGTGGGCATGAAAAAATGTCTTGTCGTCAGAGGTCGATGAGTGCACAGAAAAGGAGCAAGAGATCAACCTGGACAATTACTTCTGTTTTCCACTTGAAAGAATAACATTCAAGTCTGGGCAGTAGACGCGTGCCTCCCGTGGACTCTATAAGAGCAATTATCTCAGCACAACTGCATTTCCTAGGCTCGTGTGTCTGCCCAATCCCTACCCTCCGAAGATGACTTTTCCTGTCTCAAATTTCCTTGCGTAGTGAACATTATCTTCCAGGAAGCCTGGTCATCCTGCTAGGGAACAGGTGGCTGCAGGAACCATGCTTTTGAAGCCATTGCTATTACCACAGATGCCTGGCATCGGCCAAGGGTACAATGACATGAAAAACAGGTTGAGTGTGTGCTTGGAAGTCAGAAGGAGAAGGCCTCTTTGGGCTGAGGGATTGGAGACAGCGTCTCTGATCTCGCATTCTTGTAACGGTGCCTAAAGGTTCGGAGAACTTAAGCAATTCACCCAAAGCAGGAGTAAAACAGATTTTTGTGTGGAAAATGAAAATTGGCTGGCAGATGGTCTTTTTACCACAGCTATGCTGGGACTCTTCCTGGAGTGGCAGCTGCCCAGGACCAGTGGTTGGTCAAAATGATTAGCAAAGTTGCGGATAAGGCAAGAGACTGAGTCACCTTAAGCAGAGCTCGGTGTAGGCTAAACTGCGTACTTCCCCTCTTTGTCACTGGGACCCTGACTTCCCTTCAGAGTTTTCTGAGGACACCGAATACAGCACCCACTGAGCTGCAGAAGGACAGCCTGATTCCTTAAGCTTGAAATGCGGAGGCCTGGACTTGCTCCTGGGCTAGAAAGCTCTGGTCCTAGGTCAGATAGTTTAGTGAGATATTTGTCTTTGTTTACTTTATACATTGCTCAGCAGCTCAGCAGGGTCCCTTGCTGCAGGGCCGAAAGTCTGCAGGCCACCTTCTGTCCTGAGGGATTTGAACATGCAATCCTAGGGAAGGGAGCTTTAGTTAGGGTGGCTTTGAGGGGTAGAGTGACCAGTAGTAAAAAAGCAAAGATTCTTCACCAAAAGAGGGAATGAATGTCTACAGTTTTCATAAGTAATGGGACTCTCTGGTCCATCCTCCATAGAACCTCAGGAAAATGACAAATTATCTAGAGGTGACAAGTCCATCTTCACTATCGGAAAGTTTTCTTAGACTCTGGGTACTGGGGCTCTCAGCTCTAGCAAAGATTTCCATGGGACAACAGTGCCACCTAATTTCAAGGATCTATGTGGGCTTGGCCTACAGGCATCTGGGCAGGAACCCTTCAGGTGAGGAGTTGGCCCATAAGTCAGACTGGCCTGCCATCTGTTTTTGTATGACCTGTGAACCAATAATGGTTGTTAGATTTTTAAATATTTGAAAACAGTCTTGAGGAGAACACTGTTTTAAGACATGTGAAAAATAATATGAAATTCAAGTTTCAGTGTCCATGAACAGAGTCTTATTGGAACACAAGCAAGCTCACTGGTTTATCTGTTGTCTATGACTGCTTTCAAGCAACAGTGGCACAGTCTGTTGTACAGAGACCCCTTTGGGCTGCATAGCCTGAAATATTTACTATTTCCTTTACAGAAAAAAATGGCTGGCCCGATACTCACCAAAGGCCAGGGATCTCCTGAATGTTTTGCTTCACATTACAACTTCTGACCGTTAACTCTAGTGATGGAGGTCAGAATGGGAAGGGGCAAGAGAAGAGAACTGTTCAATCTCTGAAATTAAAATTGCCACCAGCTGACTGGAATGGGAGCTCAGGGACATACCTTTATTTTGCATAAACCAAAGAAAAGAGCAACGTGCTCTTTTCCTGCACGTTTAGGTGTGCTACAAATTCATTCCTATCGTACTTTATCTCATAGTCCTCTGTTGGACAACCATGGCCTTTGTTTTTCTGATCCTGTTTTGGAAGTAACACCCATAGGTCTCCTCCATCTCCAGGTACTCAAATCCTACCATCAGGTCCCAACTTAAATGTTCGTCCTCCTCTCCACCCCTGGAAGACCATCTTTGGCTTTTCAACTTGCAAACCCACCTAACAAGATTTTTCAGAACAAACTTGCTTTCAAATATCCTAAGTGCTTCACCCCGGCCAGTTCAACCATTTCTCCCAAATTAAAAAGTTTAGATGTGACTTCTCCATTCTCTACATCCCCACTGGACTGTCCTATACAGGATCACGTGATGGTAATGTGTGTATATTTTTCATCAGTTTCTTGAGTGCAGGCAGCTGAGCTGTACTGGACAAGAATCAACATGACCCAGGTTCAAATTCTGATTCCTCTGTGGACACTTTAACACTTTTCAGCCTCAGTTTCATCATCTGAAAGATTCTGGTAGTATTCTTTGTGTCCCAGAAATGTGAGGCTTAAGTGAGATAGTGATTAGTACCATTTGCAGTCTCACCCAGAGCCTGGAGCGAGAGGAGACGCACAAAGTTATGAAACTCACACCTGTGGCAATCCCCCCGGGGGGCGAGATAAGGCTCTGACTTTGGAAACAAGCACTTTGCCCCCACAGTTTCTCTTTCTTCTGAGGTTGTGACTAGGCCTAAGAACGAGTAGCATTCCCTTGACCCACACCTCAGTCCTCATAATCACATCACAGTCACATGGCCGGGGCTGTGG
Organism: Rhynchonycteris naso; assembly: GCA_037038555.1. NCBI lineage: Eukaryota > Metazoa > Chordata > Mammalia > Chiroptera > Emballonuridae > Rhynchonycteris > Rhynchonycteris naso. The sequence continues at coordinate 21,456,363 of CM072996.1, forward strand.
TGGGAATACCCAAGAGGAGAAGGAGGGGAGAGTCTGAACTGAATCAGGCTAGACTGTAGATGCCAGGGCCAGTGGGGGATGGGCAGAGCTCATGAATGCTTCTGCTGATGTGGTAGGCTGCCAAGCAGCCCACCCCTCATACCCTTCTGAGGGCTCTGGGCTGGGGTTCCTGGTCACCAGTGCCATGGCTGATACTGTGACTTTGCAGGAGGAGGTGTGACAATTCCCTCACTGCTGTGGCTTGGCCTTGACTTCTGTGCAGTCTCAGAAGTCAAAAAGTGGATCCAGCTATCCTGGGGAGGTCAATCAGATCTCAGCAGGTACTGCCTGCAGAGACAGGGTAATTCATGAACCCTGTCCCTCCCAGTTTACTTATTTTATCATTTATTTATTTATTCATTCATTTTAGAGAGGAGAGAGAGAGAGAGAAAGGGGGGAGGAGCAGGAAGCATCAACTCCCATATGTGCCTTGACCAGACCAGTGCAGGGTTTCAAAATGGTGACCTCAGTGTTCCAGGTCTACGCTTTATCCACTGCGCCACCACAGGTCAGGCCCCAGTTTACTTATTTTAAATAGCCGAGAGAGCCTTTGTTCTTCCTGTGAAACACACTGCGTACTTACTGCAATTGCTTCCTTTGCCTGCATAGCTGGTCCACGTCTCACACCTGCTCCATCTGAGGGATGTTGTCCTGTTAGGAGGGGTAGGAATCAGAGTTTGGGAGGCAGAAATCCTGGCTCTCGCTCTAATTCATCTTTTTCACTCATGACTGTCCCTTCATACATCCCTCAACTGGAGGGTTTGTCTGTCTCTAGCGCAGCTGTGAGACTGTCCCTGAGGGATGTATGTTGGCAGGAGCCAGGCGGGCTCTGCACCAATTCCTTGCCTAAGACCGCTTCTGGGCAGTCATTTTGATGTGAGGACAGGCCAGTCGGGCAGAAGCCTTCCACCTGCCCCCACTGTCACTGCCAGGGTTCTCCGGGCTTCCAGATACCTTTGACATACGGTGAGCCTGATGGTTTCCCCCAGACTCTCAGGCTGGGGCAGACCCACCCTCAGAGGGTCCTGATCCTGCCTCCATCCTCGCCTTCTGAGGCACCACAATCTGCGGTCATCCCCTTTCACACAGGTTAAATCTCTCCGCCACCTGACCTTCTCTCCTGCACAGCCAGACTCAGTGAGAGTATTAACCCCCTCACTGTCTCCACCCTCTCACCTCCATTTCCCCTCCCTTCCAACCCACAGCGGTAGGGTCTCCGGCTTGGGAGTCTCACGATTGGAACTGCTCTTGTGAAGCATGCCTATTCAGTCCTCAGCTGACTCCATGTCGGGCAACCCCTCTCTTTTTCTGAGAACATGCTTTCCTTGAGACTCTGTGACATCTCACAGTCCCGGGATTTTCTATTATGTCTTTAACCACTTTTTCTTCGTCTCTTTTCTCAGTGATGCCTCTATCCAGCCCCTTCTGTTGGAATTCCTCCAGGCTTCGTCCTAGGCCCTCTTCCCATTCTATACTCATTTTTCCAGAAACTGCATCTACTCCTTTGGCTGTTGATGCCCTCAGAGAGCTTAATCCTTACAGCAGAAGACCCGTCCACAGTATTGGAGCTATAGGCTTTGCCGTGTGAGGTCAAGCTGGGTCGGGATAGGCCTAAGGAAGAGAGAGATGAGGATTGCAACCTATAGAATCACTGAAGAAGCAGCCTAATCAAATATCTTCCCTCAGCTGAGAAAGTCACCCATTGGGGTTAGCCAAGGGGGACTAGACTGTGATAAGGCCAGTGAGCCTGGGGAATCTGGATTGGCCTGGGGCTCCCAGGCCAGGACCTCTCAGCCAGATAGATGGGTTAGCCTTAGCTCTTAAGGATGCACTCTCTATATGATTCCACTTTTATCAAATATCCAGAATAGGCAAATTCATTGATACAGACAGCAGATTAGTGGCTGCCAGGATCTAGGGAGAAGGGGAAACAGGAAGTGACTACTTAATGGGTATCAAGTTTCCTTTGGGAGTGATAAAAAATATTCTGCAAGTAGATGGGTGGTGATGGTTGCACAACATTGTAAAGTACTGTCACCAGTGGCAGAAAGAAGAAATGTTTCTTGGGTTTACCTCAGAAGAAGAAGCATTCTTACTGAAGCAAACCAAATAAATCAAGGATGCAGACAAGGTCAGCGGTGACAAGATGAGGAACTCTAAACTAGAAACGACTCTTCACACTAAAATAACTGAAACCACACCTTCCCCTAAGGTAGGGCACAGAATGTGCTATTCCTTGAGCTAACTAGATGACAAGCTAACTAGAGGATTTCTAAACCAGTTTGAGTAACGGTACACTATAGAGGTATGGTGTGACTGCAGAAACAGGTTTAAAGTAGAAGGATACACTTATTTTTTTTTCTTTCAAATCTATATTTCTGAGATGATGGTGAAATCATATTGGATATTTTAGTGGAACATTCTGGTAGCCTGAACTGAGGCTGGGGCAGAAGGCTGATTTGGATTATTTAAGGCCTTGACCTGGCAGGACCCGGTAACCATTTGGAGAAGACTAGAATTCCTCTGACGAATAAAACGAGTGAACACTACCCTGTGTTGGCCCTTTTCGGTTGTCTTCCTGTGCACATTTCTCACAACCACTCTGAGGGGACACAGTGGAATCAGGATTTAAACCAAATATGTCTACCTAAGAAGTCTGCTAAATACTAATGACTTGTGTGAGCCCTTCAACCAGAAAGGGATGGGGGTTGGCTGGGGGAGGGAGCTGCTGGAGCGTCAGTTTCTGCTCCTGTTGCTGAGCCAGCATCCATGACTGTGTTTCTTGACTGTGCCTGCCTTCTCTTGTGGCCCTCGCATCCTCATGGTCTGCTTGCATACTCATCTTGGCTGCAGCCTTGATGTCGTCTCTATCCAGCTGATAGCAAAATGTGAGAGAACCATACCACTGAGTGGAACTTCTAGTTCGCTTGTATGTCAATTTTCCCCTCACCCTTCCTCTCCGCTTCATTTCCTGAGTTGTAAACAGGCAAGTTGAGAGCCTTGACCGACAGTATGATAACCAGAGAACACTGGTTGCACTCAGCATATCCTGTTATTGTGAATCTCAAGTCCTGCTTTGACATCTACTGTCCTAAATGACCTCCTTTTTTTTTTTTTTTTTTTTTTTTTTTTGGTTAGGGGAGTGATTGGATTAATGGAGATCGACGTTTGTAGTTTTTACCCTAAGAGTCTATATCATGTACTCAGAAAGTTACGAGCCTGGGAACCAGCCTGGGATTCAAATTCCAGTTCTAATATGGAACTTCAGTTTCCTGTTTCACCTGGAAATAAAGAAAATATAGAAAACTGAGTCATGTCTCAGGGCTACACAAGATAATGGAAAGGACCCAGCTCCTTTCCTGATCTTTAGTAGGCACTCAAGAAATTATATTCCTTCTCTTTCCAAGCTGCCACTTGAACCCCCCACCCCCAAGGGTTTCCTTTTGAGCACTAAACCCAGACTAAGCACTTGACTGTGGGACAGTCTCTGTATGTTGTGGTGCTCAAAGTGGAGGTGGGGGGGATAATTGTGGCATGTCATTAAGACTGTGGGATTCAGACAGAAAGCGGGAGGAGGGGCAGGCAGCCCCTGCCTATCCCTCACTCAGGGAAGCATGATGGTGGAAGGAACCTGAAGGGCATTCTCCATTCACCCTCCTCCTTTCTTCAGCTCACACCTGGCCCACCACCCTCAGCCTGTGTCCCCCTTGGCACCAGTTACTTCACAGGCGTTGCCCTGGTGTTGCTCTCCCCTGGAGTCGAGATTGAGGGTAGATGGGGCCCACGCTTGTGAGAGATGATAAAATATATGGTCTGTGGTCCTGGCTAGTTGGCTCAGTTGTAGAGTTGACCTGGCATGTGGATGTCCTGGATTCAATTTCTGGTTAGGGCACACAGGAGAAGCGACCATTTACTTCTCTCTCCCCAACTCCCAGCAGCTATGGCTTGATTGGTTTGAACACATCAGCCCAGGCACTGAAGATGGCTCTGTGGAGCCTCTGCCTCAGGTGCTAAAAATAGCTCAGTTGCAAGCACGGCCTCAGATGGGCAGAGCATCAGCCCCAGATGGGGTTGGGTTGCCCGGTAGATTCTGGGTGGGGCACATGTAGGAGTCTGTCTTTCTATCTCCCCTCCTCTCACTTAAAAAAATAAAAATTAAAAAAATATATATGGTTTGTCCCTGGGGCAACTAATGCCCCAAATAAGGCCCTTTTTTTCCTTTGGGTTAGCTGTCTTTGCAGTCCCCATTCTCTCTATGTTCCCCTCCACACATACATATCCGCTTTCAAACCTCAGCTTCCAGAAAGTTCGGGGACCAGATCAGGTCTTGCCAGGGGCAGCCTCAGTCCTGCCACAGAACGTTAGGACATGGCTGACCAAGAAATGCACAGCAGAGCCAACAGCAAGTGAGTAACTCAATGTACGGCTCCGGGCCTTCACTTTTTAATCTGAATAAAGAAAGTCAGGTTGGGGCCTGACCAGGCAGTGACACAGTGGATAGAGTGTCAAACTGGGACACAGAGGACCCAGGTTCAAAACCCCGAGGTCGCCGACTTGAGCATGGGTTCATCAGCTTTAGTGCGGGATCACTGACTTGAGCCTAAGATCACTGGCTTGAGCAAGGGGTCATCTGCTCTGCTGTAACTGCCCTGCCATCAAGGCACATATGAAAAAACAGTCAATGAAAAACTGAGGTGATGCAACGAAGAATTGATGCTTCTCATCTCTCTTCTTTCCTATCTGTCTGTCTCTATATGTCCCTCTCTCTGACTCTGTCTCTGTCATAAAAAGAAAGGTTAGTATTTGGATTATAATATACCTCAATTTCTTCTTTCCTTCCTCCTATTATCAGCCACTCAAACAAGAACACCTAGAATAATAACATCAGCTAGCATCTGTTAAGTGATGTTTTCAGAACTGTTCTAAGTTTATGTGTGTTAATTCATTAGCAACAACTCTATGAGTTAGGAACAATTATTATTCCCTTTTTACAAATAAAGAGAGGACTAGAAAGGTTAAATCACTAATCCAAGATCCTACAATGAGTGGTAAACCAAGAGTCAAACCCAAATTTAACTCTATGTCTTGGGCTTTTCATGTCATTCTAATGCAGAATAGGGAATAACATGATGTTAAGTATTAAACCTGAATTTTGGGTCACAAATTAGGGGTCAGTAGTTACTGGGATGAAGTCAGTATCTTGACTGAAACTTGTTTGCCCATTTCTATAATCAGAGCATGTGGATTGGAATAGATACTGATACAGCCATCTTCAGAAAATATAATTTGCTCCAACACATTTAAAGCTATTATACAAATTAGGACCTTTATATAAAATGTTAAAGTCAATTCTACTCATAAAAAGAAAGTAAAATGTATCTACAAAGTGTTTTTTCAATTCTGGGTTCCACTTAACACCTTGAAAGCCACACCTATCTAGAGGGTGGGTTGACCCCAAAGCCATAGTCCTTACAGACAAAGAAATTAGATCGGAGAAAATGTTATTGTTTTCAAATTCACACATTCTCCCAGGTACAGGACGTGTTTCAGTCCCTTGGTTGATACCTAAAAACCCAGCAAAGGGGAAATTAGTTTCAATCTTCTTAATATTTAGAGAGAACCCAAATCCTTTCGGTATTCCCCGTGCAGGTGAGGTAGCTGTGGTAAATGAGAGCACTGGATTGTTGTCCCCACCCTGTCTCAGATTCTGCAGGACAGGGCCAGTAGTCCCTGAATATAGCTGTCACCTTCTTCCAGCTAACGCTACCTGGAAGCCTGCCACGGGCATTTCTGGTGACATTCGTGTGCAACCTACAAACTCTTTTCAGAGCACAGGCTGTTATGACACAGACATAGTTATTCCTCGCCAATGAGGTAAGTGTGATTGACCGTATATCTGGCCCTGTTTACTGGAGAAACAGATGGATTAACTGGCAGGAATATTGAAATACAAAACTACTGTATCATTAGAAGAAAATCAGTTCTAACCAGACTGCAAAGAGAGTGAAAGTGAATTTGAAAGCACAATGCCATGTGGTTGAAAGACGATGAGATTAATATTAGTCGATGATTATTGAGCACCTGAACGGTGTATTTCATTTAATTTTCACAACCCGCCCTATGAACTAGGAGTTCAATTTTCTTCCCTTTGCATGGAGGGGCAGCTGGGACTGAGAATGTTGAAATAACTTGCCCACAGTCACACAGATGGTCAGGGTAGAGCTGGAATTCAAACCAGGCAGTCTAATGGTCACACTCTTAGCCACATAGCCATGCTTTGGGGCACGCCACACCTGCTGATCCTCTGCTGAAGCCCAGTTGAGTTTATGGTATCACTTTCCAATCGGTCACCCGGACTTGGGAGCCATTCTTCACTCAGCCTTCTCCGTGCCCCTCACATCCACCATGTAACATGGTTATTGAGGCTGTGCCATGTGCCAGGTCATGTGGTTATAACGGGAAACAAGGCAGTGGGGTTTTACCCTTGCTAAGCCAATTCTCTCTGGGTTTTTTAACTTTGGAACCAGACAGAGCATGCAGCAGCCTCCTTCCCATAGAGAAGTCAGGAGGCGCAGTGCTGGGGAGCCTCCTGCGGCCCGTTCCCTGCTGTAGGGAAAACCAGAGACAGCCGGACGTGAGAGTGTCCGAGTGTCCTGGCAGAGTGTCCGAGATTCTGTTTCCCACTGGTCCTGAGGCCGGTTGCACCCTGCTGTCACTGCACTTGTTAGCCTCTTGATAGTGTCCACTTTCTGTTTAAGATGGTTAGAGAAGTGTCTCTGTCACTTGCAACTAAACCATTCTCAAATGATACGATCAAAAAGGCATCCACCATCTCACCCTTAGAGCACACCCATTCTCACACTGCGGCATACCCTCTTACAGTAGCAGCTCTTGGAGCATCAGCCCAGCTTGCAAAGATCATCTCTTTCTGGCCATGGCCCCTGAGGCACAGGGAAAGACCTCCAGTTGCCATGCCAGTACCACTTGGCTCTACCTACTTGGCCACAGATTATTAATCCAAAATCCATTATTAGCCCACACTGGGCCAAGGAGAACCCCTTTTCTTAAAATTTTACATTTAGCTTGACCAGGCAATGGTGCAGTGGATAGGGCATTGACCTGGGATGCTGGGGACCCAGGTTCAAAACCCTGAGGTTGCTGGCTTGAGCATTGGTTCATCTGGCTTGAGCATGGGCTCACCAGCTTGAGCACGGGTTCGTTGGCTTCAGCATGGGATACTGGGTACTAGACATGACCCCATGGTCGCTGACTTGAGCCCAAAGTTCTCTGGCTGGAAGCCCAAGGTTGCTGGCTTGAATTTAAGGTCACTGGCATGAACAAGGGGTCACTGGCTCAGCTTGAGCTCCTCCCCCTCCAAGGCACATAAGAGAAAGCAGTCAATGAACAATTAAGATGCCACAACTATGAGTTGATGCTTCTCATCTCTCTCCCTTCCTGTCTGTCTGTTTCTGTCTGTCCCCTTCCTTCACTAAAAAAAAAAATTATTTCATATTTGAATTGTAAAGACACAGAGCCTAGGTGGGAATCACTTCATCAAAGCTATAGAGGAAGAAGTTCCTCAGATCCATCTACTCTGATAGATGCTGGTGGTGTTCTTGTTCTCTATTCAAACATATATATATATATATATTTTTTTTTTTTTACAGGGACAGAGCGAGAGTCAGAGAGAGGGATAGACAGGGACAGACAGATAGGAATGGAGAGAGATGAGAAGCATCAATCATCAGTTTCTCGTTGCGACACCTTAGTTCAGTGGTTCTTAACCTTTTTTGAGGTACCGAACCTACCAGTTTCATATGTGCATTCACCGAACCCTTCTTTAGTGATAAATAAAATATAATTTTTTTTTCCAAATTCAAACCATAGGTATATGTTTTTTTACTGGTGCACAAAATGAGCCGTGCATGAACATCACCTTGCTCAAAGAACAAAACCAACAATGTACATGAACTCACACAAATTACGGTATTACTTTATTCTGGCCTCCGCGGCAGAGGCTTCTCTGAACCCCTGAGACCAACTCATCAAACCCCTGGGGTTCGATAGAACCCAGGTTAAGAACTACTGCCTTAGCTGTTCATTGATTGCTTTCTCATATGTGCCTTGACCGCAGGCCCAGCAACCCCTTGCTTGAGCTAGCGACCTTGGGTTCAAGCTGGTGAGCTTTTGCTCAAGCCAGATGGGCCCGCGCTCAAGCTGGCGACCTCGGGGTCTCGAACCTGGGTCCTCCTCCAAGTCCTAGTCCAACGCTCCATCCACTGCACCACCCCCTGGTCAGGCTCAAACATATCTTAAAGGTACTATTCTTCCTTCCATTTCAGGAGCTATTCTAGTGTTTTCCCAATAAATTCAGTCTCTCTCTCTCTTATATTTTTTAAGTTGACCTACATCAGCTTTAGTTTCTTGCAAACAAAAGAACTTTAAATAATAAATTCTTCCAGATTTTACGTGTGTGGGCAGATATGGTATAAAATAACATAGAAAATAGCATCATACTCTATGAACTATTTTGTAATATAATATGATATATACTATAAGCATTTTTCAAAAACAGTAACTATTGTGTATTTTAACAATGTAACATTGTATATATGTACTACTGTTTATTTAACTTAAATTTTATTTTTGGTCTTTTAGGGAGTTCAACATTTTTCTCCATTATTAAAAATTCTGCTTCCATCTTAGGAGAGATAAGTTCCTGAAAGTCACATTTCTGGACAAAGTATTTCCTTCAGAAATTTGTGCCAATTTACATTTTCATCCTTGGTTAATGAGAGCAGTTTCCTCACAGGACCAATAGCATTAGGAATTATAATTATTTTGTATCTTTTTTCAATCTAGTAAACAAAATGCTACTCCCTTAGTTTTGTCTACATTTCTTCAATAGTTTTAAACTTAAGTCTTTCTTCTTCCTAAATTAATGGCCTTAATTAATTAATCGCTTAATTTATAAAATGTCTCTTTTGGTTCATTATCTATTTTTTCTGTTGGGATTTTCATTTTTAATTGTAAGAAATCTTTATATAGAGGGGAAGATGGCGATGGAGTAGGCAGACGTACCAACTTCCAACTCCCAGAACCAAAGTGGATTATAACTCAATTTTAAGAACCATCATCTGGATAAACCAACTTTGAGCAAAACTAAGTGGACTCTTCAACCAAGGAACACTGCAGAAGCCACATTGAGACTGGTAGGAATAGCGAAAACGCGAAGAGGGCTGCCCAGCTCCCCGGAGCAAACGGCAGCCCGGAGAGATCCGCGTGGCGGGAGGAGAGTTTGGCGGAGAAGGAGGGACCTGGGTCCCAGGAACCAAGCCCCAGACTGCAGTCCCAGACCCTAGAAGAGGCGATTGGACAGTATCGAGCTGTGAAGTAAATGAGGATACTATTTGGGAAAAAGAGAGAGTCTTCTCAGACCCAAAAATCTTTTTAAAGGGACAGCTCAGAAAGCCTCTCTCACAACCACGCACCCGGGGCTCCGGGGAACTGGGACAGAGGAGAGGAACAGAGCAGCGGGAACAAAGAGTGGACTGAAGGCACGAGGACACTCTGAGGGACAGCCACCCCGACCCATGGGCTAAGTCACTTCCCTAATCGAAAACGAATATTTCCCCTGGAGCTAGCAATACCAGCAAAGGGAGACAGGACACTAGCCAAACAAGCTCTCCCGCGGCAATTAGAGCAGACCTGCCTAGAGGGAGGGAGCTCCCAAGCCTACAGTGTGGAGACTTAGGGCACTTCTAGCCCCCTGAGGTTGCTGAAGCCTATGGTCGGGACAGGACGCCGAAACGCAGTCCTGTCGGTGTGGGTGTAACAGTGAGGGCTCGGGCTAGCCTAGCAGGGGCAGAGGTGACGCGCGAAAGCTGTCCGGCAGCTGCGGGCCGCCTGTGACCCCACTTGTGGGGAAAAATACGGGCAGAGATCAGCCCTGCGACCCTGCGCTAGCCGGCCCTGACCGCGGGCACCGGGCTAAGACCAGGGACGGGCGAGGGGCCCGAGGCTCACACTGCCAACCCCGCCCAGAAGGAGAAACCTCGGCGTGCCATCTGCGGGCGCAAGCGGGCTCCTAAGTCGGGGGCGAGGGAGACACTGAGACCAGGGGAAGTTCCCTGCTGAGATCACGGTGCTCGCCCCGCCCGGCCGGAGAAACCGCGGAGTACCGCCCTACGTGCGCGAGCTTTCTCCAAGCGTGGGGGCGGGGTAGGAGCCGGAACGACCGGAAGCTAGCCGCGGTGCGCACGCCAGCAAACACGCCCGGCCCAATAATCCCCGGTCTTCGGTTTCAGTCCCTGAGCAGGAGGGCCCTGGCCTCAAGGGCGGGGCTAAATTCTGGACGGGCAAAGGCTCACAGCTGAGAGCACGTCAAAAGCCCCGCCCAACCCACAAAACGGTGGCGAGCAGGCTCGGACTGAGGGGGCTGGGCGTAAGCCTTCCGGAAAAAGTCCGGGTCCGCAGCTGAGCAAAGGTGCTCACCTCAGCCCTGCGTGCTAACGCTAGTGGCTTGAGTGACAGCCCCTCCCGCAAAGGAGAGGCAGAAACCACAGCAATAGCTGCAGTGAGCCGGCGCTGGCAACGCCCACACCAAACCGCCCTAGGCAGCGACAGAGGGGGTGGCAAGCCTGCAGACAGACCACACCTAGAGAACACAAAGGCAACACATACTGGACTCCAGTGGCCACAACTTGCTTACACTCAGATAAAATGGGCAGGCAGAGGAATGCAAACCAAATCAACCAAGAGAAATCTCCAGAGAAGGTCCTGAATGAACCAGATATAACCAAATTACCAGAAGCAGACTTTAGAATAATGATAGTTAGGATGTTCAAAGAAATTAGAGCAACAATGGATAGTCACTATGAGCACCTAAATAAAGAGATAACAAGTATAAAAAATGAAATTGAAATAATAAAAAAGAACCAGACAGAAATGACAAATACAGTATCAGAACTGAAGACCACAATGGAAGGAATTAAAAGCAGGATAGATGACGCTGAGGATCGAATCAGTGAGTTAGAGGACACAATAAACATAGTTACAGAAGCAGAGAAAAAAAAGGAAAAGAGATTCAAAAAATGTGAGGAAACTCTAAGGGAGCTCTGTGACAACCTGAAGAGAAACAACATTCGCATCATAGGGGTACCTGAAGAAGAGGAAAGAGGACAGGAAATGGAAACTTTGTTCAATCAAATCATAGCCGAAAACTTCCCTAAATTAAGGCTGGGAAACATTCTACATGTCCAAGAGGCACACAGAACCCCATTAAAGAGAAACCCAAAAAGATCTACACCAAGACACATCATAGTTAAAATACCAAAGCTAATAGATAAAGAAAAAATCTTAAAAGCTGCTAGAGAAAAAAAGACTCTCACCTACAAAGGAGCCCCCATTAGGATGACATCGGACTTCTCAACACAAACACTTGAGGCCAGAAGGGAATGGCAAGATATAATCAAAGTAATGCAGAACAAGAACCTACAACCAAGACTACTTTATCCAGCAAGGCTAACGTTTAAAATTGAGGGAGAAATAAAGAGCTTTCCAGACAAAGAAAACCTCAAGGAATTCATTAAAACCAAACCAATCCTGCAAGAGATTTTAAGGGGCCTAGTGTGAACAGTACAAAGGGAGAAAAGAATATAGCAAAAAAAAAAAAATAATAATACAGCTTTAAAGAATAAAATGTCAATAAACAACTACATATCAATAATAACCTTAAATGTAAATGGACTAAATGATCCAATCAAAAGACATAGGGTAGCAGCGTGGATAAAGAAACAGGACCCATACATATGCTGTCTACAAGAGACACACCTTAAAATAAAAGATGCTCATAGACTGAAGGTAAAAGGATGGAAAAAAATATTTCATGCAAATGGAAATGAAAAAAAAGCCGGGGTAGCAGTACTTATATCTGACAAAATGGACTTTAAAACAAAGACTGTAGTAAGAGATAAAGAAGGACACTACATAATGATAAAGGGAACAATTCAACAGGAAGATATAACTATTATAAATATCTACGCACCAAATATAGGAGCCCCGACATTCATAAAGCAGACTTTGATGGACATTAAGGGTGAGATTAACAGTAATACTATCATAGTAGGGGATTTCAATACCCCACTAACAACACTGGATAGATCCACAAGAAAGAAAATCAATAAAGAAACAGCAGACTTAAAGGATACACTAGATCAACTTGATTTAATAGATATATTCAGAACTTTTCACCCTAAAGCAGTAGAATATACATTCTTCTCAAGCGCTCATGGTACGTTTTCTAGGATAGACCACATGTTAGGACACAAAAAAGGCCTCAACACATTTAAGAAGATTGAAATTATATCAAGCATTTTCTCTGATCACAATGCCATGAAACTAGAAATCAACCACAAAAGAAAAACTAAAAAATACTCAAACACTTGGAAACTAAATAGCATGTTATTAAATAATGAATGGATTAACACTGAGATCAAAGAAGAAATAAAAAAGTTTCTAGAAACAAATGATAATGAGCATACGTCAACTCAAAATCTATGGGACACAGCAAAAGCAGTTCTGAGAGGGAAGTTTATTGCACTACAGGCATATCATAAGAAGCTAGAAAAAGAACATATAAGCAACTTAACCCTGCAGCTAAAAGAACTTGAAAAACAACAACAAATAAAATGCAGGACAAGTAGAAGGAAGGAAATAATAAAGATCAGAGCAGAAATAAATGACATAGAGGCGAAGGAAACAATACAGAGGATCAATGAAACCAGAAGCTGGTTCTTCGAAAAGGTAAACAAGATTGATGAACCCTTAACTAGACTCATCAAGAAAAAAAGAGAGAGGTCTCAAATAGATAAAATTAGAAAGGACACTGGAGAAATTACAACTAATACAACAGAGATACAAAGCATTGTAAGAAAATACTATGAAGAACTCTATGCCAAAAAATTTGACAATCTAGATGAAATGGACAAATTTCTTGAATCATATAAACTTCCAAAAATCAATCTGGAAGAATCAGAGCACCTAAACAGACCAATTACAACAGAGGAGATTGAAACAGTTATCAAAAAACTCCCAAAAAAGAAAAGTCCTGGGCCTGATGGCTTCACAAGTGAATTCTATCAAAAATTCAAAGAAAAACTAACTCCTATCCTCCTCAAGCTATTTCAAAAAATTCAAGAGGAAGGCAGACTTCCAAACTCCTTTTATGAGGCGAGCATAATTCTGATCCCCAAACTGGGCAAAGACAACACAAAAAAAGAAAATTATAGGCCTATATCCCTGATGAATTTAGACGCTAAAATTCTCAACAAAATATTAGCCAACCGGATTCAGCAATATATGAAAAAAATCATACACCATGACCAAGTGGGATTTATTCTGGAGAGGCAAGGCTGGTACAATATTCACAAATCAATCAATGTGATTCATCACATAAACAAAAGGAAGGACAAAAATCACATGATAATTTCAATAGATGCAGAAAAGGCATTTGATAAAATCCAGCACCCATTCATGCTTAAAACTCTCAATAAAATGGGAATACAAGGAACATTCCTTAACATGATAAAGGCCATCTACGACAAACCCACAGCAAACATCATACTTAATGGACAAAAATTAAAAGCAATCCCCTTAAGATAAGGAACCAGGCAGGGTTGCCCACTTTCACCACTTTTATTCAACATAGTTCTGGAAATCCTAGCTACAGCAATCAGACAAAAAGAAGAAATAAAAGGCATCCAAATTGGAAAAGAAGAAGTAAAACTGTCACTATTTGCAGATGATATGATATTGTACATAGAAAACCCTAAAGTCTCAGTTAAAAAACTACTGGACCTTATAAATGAATTCAGCAAGGTGGCAGGATATAAAATTAATACCCAGAAATCAGAGGCATTTCTATATACAAACAATGAACTGTCAGCAAAAGAAATTAAGGAATCAATCCGCTTCACTATTGCAGCCAAATAAATAAAATACCTAGGAGTAAATTTAACCAAGGAGGTTAAGGACTTGTACTCGGAAAATTATAAAACATTGATAAAAGAAATCAAGGAAGATACAAACAAGTGGAAGCATATACCATGCTCATGGCTAGGAAGAATAAACATCATTAAAATGTCTATATTACCCAAAGCAATTTATAAATTCAATGCAATACCAATTAAAATACCAATGACATACTTCAAAGATATAGAAAACATACTCCAAAAATTTATATGGAACCAAAAAAGAACACGAATAGCCTCAGCAATCTTATAAAGAAAAAATAAAGCAGGAGGTATCACTCTTCCGGATATCAAGGTTTACTACAAGGCCATTATACTCAAGACTGCCTGGTACTGGCATAAGGACAGGCACAGTGATCAATGGAACAGAACAGAAAACCCAGAAATAAACCCACAGCTTTATGGACAACTGATATTTGACAAAGGAGGAAAGAACATACAATGGAGTAAAGACAGCCTCTTTAACAAATGGTGCTGGGAAAATTGGACATCTACCTGCAAAAAAATGAAACTAGACCATCAACTTACACCATGCACAAAAACAAATTCAAAATGGATAAAGGACTTAAACATAAGCCGTGAAACTATAAGCATCGTAGAAGAAAACATAGGCAGCAAGCTCTCCGACATCTGTAGCAGCAATTTATTTGCCGATTTATCTCCACGAGCAAATGAAATAAAAGGCAAGATAAACAAATGGGACTACATCAAACTAAAAAGCTTTTGCACAGCTAAAGACAATAAGAACAGAATAAAAAGACAAACTACACAATGGGAGAACATATTCGACAGCACGTCTGATAAGGGGTTAATAACCAAAATTTATAAAGAACTTATAAAACTCAACACCAGGAAGACAAACAATCCAATCAAAAAATGGGCAAAAGAAATGAATAGAAATTTTACCAAAGAAGACATACAGATGGCCAAAAGACATATGAAAAAATGCTCAACATCACTAATTATTAGAGAAATGCAAATTAAAACCACAATGAGATATCACCTCACACCAGTCAGAATGGCGCTCATCAGCAAAACAGCACAGAACAAGTGCTGGCGAGGATGTGGAGAAAAGGGAACCCTTCTGCACTGCTGGTGGGAATGCAGACTGGTGCAGTCACTGTGGAAAACAGTTTGGAGATTCCTCAAAAAATTAAAAGTCGAACTGCCTTTTGACCCAGCTATCCCACTTTTAGGAATATACCCTAAGAACACCATAACACTGTTCGAAAAGAAGAAATGCGCCCCCATGTTTGTGGCAGCATTGTTCACAATAGCGAAGAGCTGGAAACAGCCCAAGTGTTCGTCAGAAGATGAGTGGATTAAAAAGCTATGGTACATATATACTATGGAACAATATTCAGCCATAAGAAATGATGACATCGGATCATTTATAACAAAATGGATGTACCTTGATAACATTATACGGAGTGAAATAAGTAAATCAGAAAAAAAGAAAAACTGAGAACAGCATGACTTCATACATAGTTGGGACATTAAAGTGAGACTACGAGACACGTACAAGAGTGTGGTGGTCACGGGATGGGGGGAGGGAGGGGAGGGTGGGATAGGGAGAAGGGGAGGGACACAGAGAAAACCAGATAGAAGGTGACAGAGGACAATTTGACTTTGGGTAATGGGTATGCAGCACAATTGAATGATGGGATAATCTGGAGATGTTTTCATTGTACATATGTACCCTGATTTATTGGTGTCACCCCATTAAAGTTAATAAAAAAAAAAAAAGAAATCTTTATATATATTTTTTCATAATAATAGGGTGTTTGAAAAATATGCTTCTTGCAAATATTTTCCTAATTTCATGTTTGTCTTTTATTTATTCTCAGTTACTGTTTTATTCTTGTTGCTTTAGAGAAATGTTTACTTTTACATAAGCTTTAGTCGTTTTTCTTTGTGGTTTCTATTTTCTGTGCTGTGCCTTTTAAGGCTCTTCTCATGCCAAGATTATATGAATATTCACTTATATGATCTGCTATGATTTATTTTTTACATTGAGAACTATATTTTATCACAATGCATTTTGTTGTAAAAATCAATTTTCCCCCCAGATGGTTTATAGCTTCCCCCAAATGGTTAACCACATCAGCTGTAGAATAATCCCTCCTTCTCCCAGTGATCTGAAATGCACATTCATCATGACCTTAAGCCACATTGTACCGCCATCTGTTACAGGGATGTCCATCTCTAAGGGCAGCCTCTGATTTTGTAACTCGTGACATCAGACTCAAGCCTTCCTTGCACTCTTCTCGAAGGACTATCTATCCCACGGAGCACTAATGGTCACTGCTGATTTTATTAACTATGTGCTAGGAGAGACAGAGGAGGGGGTTTTCCTTACCAATGTACAGACAAATCAAAAGGCCCCCAGTCCCACATGGGCTGAACTACCTCTTAGTGTAAGGTGACCAGATTTTAAAATTGGTAAAGTGGGACACCATTGATGGGGGAGGGGGAATCCTTGATTAAAAATTTGGTCTATATGGAGCAAAAAAATTTTTCATAGAATGCAAAAATAGTATTGTAATATATATATTTTAAATTTCAACATAAGTACAATTTACAAATATAATACATTTAAAAAATATGTAGAGTATTATTTTATTCTTTGGCATATTTCTCATTTGAGTGAATTCTTTTTAGTAGATTGCTGTTGTTTAAAAGGTCATGAAATTTTTCA
Source organism: Rhynchonycteris naso (assembly GCA_037038555.1). NCBI lineage: Eukaryota > Metazoa > Chordata > Mammalia > Chiroptera > Emballonuridae > Rhynchonycteris > Rhynchonycteris naso. The sequence continues at coordinate 21,473,130 of CM072996.1, forward strand.
TAAGAATTTGTTAAATTCTATTTCACACATAAAATGGCTTTCAAAGTCTCAACACTTAATTGTGATTTTTCTGATGTCCACACTTTATTTATGGTAGAAAAAACGCGTTTAGTCACAGCATTAGTTCCTGGTAAAGACAGCGCGTATTCCACAATTTTTAGTGCATTATTGTATGGAACGTGGTTTGTTTCAAAATGATGAAATATTTCTAAACATTTGTTCTCTATTGTGATTTTTGCTGATGCCCAAGATTTAACCTTTTCCTTATCAATCTATTTTTTTAATAATGATACCTCATTTTGGGAAATATTACTATATGGGAAATTTTGAGTGAGTCAGAGGGATCGGGTTACATAAATAATGATACCTCAGTTTGGGAAATGTTACTATATGGGAAATTTTGAGTGAGTCAGAGGGATCGGGTTACATGGTCCTGAAACCGATGCTGGAGCTGCACGAGCGGGCGGGAGCAGGCAGGGCAGCGCCACCGGCGGGCTTGCCGGCCACACTCCCCAAGTCCAGCCCGCTGCCAGCTGGAGACCGAGAGGTTTGAGCCTCGGGGAGCCCGGAGCCACCGGCTTCCAGGACCCACGGGCTCATGGGCAGTTAGGGGACTTGACAGCCACCGCCCCAGCAGGTACATCCGCCCGAAGTTCTTTGTTTCGGGCCGCACGGGGCAGCCAGCTCCTGTGGCAGTGCGGGCGCTTCCAGGTCAAGGCGGGGTCTCCCCGCCGAAAACCGTATATTCCCTTCCCGTTCTCCTGCTGTTCCCTACCTTTTCATGCATTCTTTCCAAAAATTGGGACTTTTTAAAAACACCATGGGACACAGGACAAATTGTTAAAAGTCGGGACTGTCCCGCCAAAAGCAGGACATCTGGTCACCTTATCTTAGTGGCCTCATTGACTTTCTGCTTCGCCACATGGGTCTAACTAACCCTGATGGGGTTTGCAAATATTTGTTTCTTATTTAAAGGTCAGTTCTGCAGATCCATACTCTCACCCAAGCTCTTGCCTAAGCGCCCCAAAACAATCAAGAAATCTGGGTACCCCAGGGGAGTAGACAGGGTCTTGCATTGCCTTTATTTACATTCTTGTGGGACAACTGGACCTTCTGACGGGTCTTCAACCCATGGCAGCTCATTGGCAGCTTCAGGTGTGTCTGACTAGACCAGTGATGGGCAATCTTCTGAGCTTGGTGTGTCAAAATTCGCCAAAAAAACGAGCATAACTCCAGTGGTGTGTCACTTTGAGAAAAACGGCCTAACCGGAAGTCCCAGAACTAGACGCTCTGCTGGAGTTCTGTTGTTTTGGCCAACAGATCTCCGGCACAGAGTGTCTACACTACAGCAAATGTTTTATCCTTGGCTACTGCACCTGGCTGTGCAGGAGCGAGGATGAAATGTCCTTCTCGGCATGCAGCGCCATACTTCTCTGGTATGTGGCTGTGTGTCATCTAAAATGGCTATGCGTGTCAGTGCTGACACGCGTGTCATAGATTCGCCATCACGGGACTAGTCGAAGGAGAACGAGGTTTTGCTCTTTGCGAGAACACTTCCATGCATGTTCCCTTACTTCCTCCTAATAACTCTGGGAGATAAATGGTGATTATCTCCAATTTATAGAGAAGATAAAATCAGAAGCTATACAACTAAAATTTAGAAAAAATGGGACTAGACAAAAATATTTTTAACTGATTAGCCTGGTGCGAAGTTCTTTACCTTTTTCCCGTGTAACATTTAGTACCTTCTCCCTACCCATTGCACCCTCCCACCCCACGCCTTCACTGTCTCCTGTAACAACGTCTTTAGTTCGCTGTTTTCCAGGTTAAACACTGGGCTCTATATGCCCTGTCGTTTCCACATTCTCCAAGCTTTTTATTTTATTATTATTTTTTTTAATCCCTTAGGCTTTCTTACAGGGCTAAAAGGGGGCTGCAATTTAACTTGAATAGAGACAAGGTCAACAATACTTGAATGGAACAGACATGGTGCCCTGGGCGTTTTGCAAAGTAACCTGAACTTTTTGCATTTCTAGATAGAGAAAGAGGTCAAACAGCTCAGCCAAGCCTGAAGTGTAGAGCAACGGCCTTGTTCTCAGGGAACGCCCTGCTCCAGGGCTGCAGAGTGAGGAGTGAAGTTTGGGGGAGTGCGGGCTGCCACAGTGGCTGGGAGCTAGCTGGGCAGAGGCGAGAACTGTGTATCTCACTGAGTTCTTCCTGTTCATTAGCACACAACAGTCTACAGTCTTCTTAATGATTTCTAAATCTTCATGTCAGTAGTTAAAGCCATTTTTAAGCTCAGGAGAAATGTAATTATTTGTAGTGCTTTATTATTATTATTATTTTAATAACTAGATTTGCCAGAGATTTGTTTTTGGTTTTCCCAAAGAAACCACTCCTGGATCTACTTATTTATTTTATCCAATTTTGTTTTATTAGCTCTCACCTTTCTCTTTATTATTATGATGATCATCCTGATTTCTTTAGGGTAGATTTTGTTTAAGTCTCTGTTACTAAATGTTAACACATTATTGTTATTCTTTGGTAATGAAATAAAATATTAAATGGAAGCATCTTGTTAGTTTTTATCAGTTGTATTTTCTAATGATTGTGCAATGGTATTCTGATGTTTCCAATAGATAGATACTAAAAAGCACTCAGGCTTAACAGACCTCAAATGCAACTGGCAATGGGCAGGGGTTGTGGGATGAAACAAGGGCTGTTTCTTTTCTCACAGTCAGTTGGTACTGGCAGCTGACAAATGGCAACTGTCAAATGTGGGGACAGTTGGTGGCAGTGCAGGAGCAGGCCTGAGCCAGGTGGCCTGTCCTTCATGGACTTATGCCACCCCTTCCTGAACTGGAGTGCGTAGTCATCCTAAGACTGGGATGGCCCTCCTGTTGCTGAACACGAGCTCCTCAGAGCTCCCCAAAAAGCCATAGGAAGACTAAGATCTAACCTGGGAGGAGGCAGGAACCAGGGGACACTGTAGGAGGGGAAGGGAAAGGATGTGGTGGGTGGAGAATGTGCTTTTCCTGTGGCTGAGGCTCGATTAGAAATAACATTTCTCACCTAACCAGGTGGTGGCACAGTGGATAGAGCATTGGCCTGGGACACAGAGGACCCAAGTTCGAAACCTCGAGGTCCCCGGCTTGAATACAGGTTCACCGGCTTGAACGTGGAACCATAGTCATGACCTCATGGTTGCTGGCGTGAGCCCAAAGGTCACTGGCTTAAAGCCCAAGGTCATTGGCTTGAGCAAGGGGTCACCAGCTTTGCTGGAACCCCCTCCTCCCAAGTCAAGGCATATAAAAAAAATAATCAATGAACAACTAAGGTGCCGCAATGAGGAATTGATGCTTTTCTTTTCTCTCCTTTCTTGTCTGTCTGTCCCTATCTGTCCCTCTATCTCTCTCTGTGTGTCTCTGTCACACAAAATAAAGAAAGAAAGAAAGGAGGGAGGGAAGGAGAGAGAGAGAGAGAGAGAGAAAGAAAGAAAGAAAGAAAGAAAGAAAGAAAGAAAGAAAGAAAGAAAGAAAGAAAGAAAAAAAGGAAGGAAAGAAAGAGGGAAAGAAAAAGAAATGACATCTCTCAAGCATTGATACGAGTCATTTTGGGGCCAGAACTGCCTGAATACTTTGAGTGTGTCTGGCCTCTATTCCAGAAGGCACGAGGGCTGCAGATTAGGTTTGAGGAAGGGCAGAGAGAGCTTACTCTGAGCAGGGCCCTTCTCACGTGCTATGTGGGCTAGTGCTTCTGCTGGGCCTTTGACTGTGAGGGGACTTGTATTTCTGTAACTAAGGGATCCCTCACTGCTGGATAGAGAATCCTCCCTGTCTAGCTCGCAGAGGCTCTGAGAGGTCAGGATAGTTGTGGGGCTGTCTCAACTTTCCAGCCAGAGCAGGGGTCGGGAACCTATGGCTCACGAGCCAAATATGGCTCTTTTGATGGCTGCATCTGGCTTGCAGATAAATCTTTAATAAAAAATAATAATAACGTTAAAAATATAAAACATTCACCTGACCAGGAGGTGCCGCAGTGGATAGAGCGTCAGACTGGGATGCGGAAGACCCAGGTTCGAGACCCCGAGGTCGCCAGCTTGAGCACAGGCCCATCTGGCTTGAGCAAAAGCTCGTCAGCTTGGACCCAAGGTCGCTGGCTCAAGAAAGGGGTTGCTCGGTCTGCTGAAGGCCTGAGGTCAAGGCACATGTGAGAAAGCAATCAATGAACAACTAAGGCATCTCAACGAAAAACTGATGATTGATGCTTCTCATCTCTCTACGTTCCTGTCTGTCTGTCCTTATCTATCCCTCTCTCTGACTCTCTCTCTGTCCCAGTCTGATTGTAATTCTCATGTATTACAATCCATTCATTTCCTATCACTCGTGTTCATGGTTGACAACACCAAATTTTTATTGGATAATGTGTAACTTACATGGGTTTGTGAGGTCAGGAAGTAAACTTCCTTCCTTTTAATTAACTAATCAGCTAGCTAATTGCAGAAACCCTTTTGACGAAGAAGATGGCTAAAAGGAAAAATGATGAGGAATATCATACTTTTCAGCAGGAATGGACAGACGAATTCACCTTTGTGGAGAGAGCAGGTTCTGCAGTGTGTCTAATATGCAATGATAAAATTGCATCGATGAAACGGTCAAATATAAAGCGGCACTTTGGCACACGCCATACTACATTAGCATCGAAATATCCAGCGGGGGACAGCAGGAAGAAAGCATGTCAAGAGCTACTGTGCAGAGTGCAAGCTAGTCAGCAGCAACTCTGTGTTTGGACCCAACAAGGTGACTAGAATTTGGCCAGTTTTGCTGGTGCTTTAGCAATTGTGAGAAATGGAAAGCCATTCACAGATGGGGAGTATGCCAAAACATTCATGCTTGATGTTGCCAATGAACTTTTTGACGACTTTTTGGATAAAGACAAGATAATCAAACTAATAAAAGACATGCCTCTCTCGGCAAGAACTGTTCACGATTGTACCATCATGATGGCAAATCAAATTGAGGCAACACAAGTGAAGGACATAAATGCAGCACCATTCTTTTCTCTCACTTTGGATGAGTCAACAGATGTAAGCCATTTATCCCAGTTCAGCGTGATTGCAAGGTATACTGTCGGTGACACACTACGTGAGGAAAGTCTTGCTGTTTTGCCTATGAAAGAGACAACAAGAGGGGAGGATTTATTCAAGTCTTTCACTGAGTTCGCTAAAGAAAAAAATCTACTGATGGATAAACTTATTTCGGTGTGTACTGATGGTGCTCCATGCAAGGTGGGGAAAAACAGAGGATTTGTAGCGCTTCTTTGTGAACATGAAAAGAGACCCATCCTAAGTTTTCACTGCATCCTACATCAGATGTATGGCGAGCAGCTTGGTGAGGTGATGTCGCTGATCATTCGGGTGGTCAACTTTATTGTTGCCTGAGCTTTAAATGATTGCCAGTTTAAAACACTGCTGGATGAATTTGGGAATCATTATCCTGGTCTGCTTCTGCACAGCAATGTGCGTTGGTTGTCAAGAGGGAAGGTGCTCAGCCGTTTCGCGGCTTGTCTGAGCAAAATTGGGACTTTTCTTGAAATGAAAAACATCGAGCATCCCGAGTTAGCTAACACTGAGTGGATGTGACTGAACATCTGAACCAGCTCAATGTGAAAATGCAAGGCATTGGAAATACAGTCTTATCCCTTCAACAAGCAGTGTTTGCATTTGAAAACAAGCTGGAACTCTTCATTGCTGACATTGAAACAGGTCATTTACTACACTTTGAAAAACTGGGAGAGTTTAAAGATGCATGCACAGCAAGTGACCCTGCTCAACATCTTGATCTCCAGCAGCTAGCGGGCTTCACATCTAATCTCCTGCAGTCATTCAAAGCTCACTTTGGAGAATTTAGTGAGCACACTTGTCTTTTTAAATTCATCACCCATCCACACGAGTGTGCAGTGGACAGTGCTGACCTGAGTTACATCCCTGGTGTTTCCGTCAGAGATTTTGAGCAACAAGCTGCTGACCTGAAGGCCTCAGACATGTGGGTGAATAAGTTTAATTCACTGAATGAAGATTTGGAAAGACTTGCATGACAGCAAGCAGAGTTGGCAAGCAAACACAAGTGGGGAGAATTGAAAAAACTTCAACCCGTGGACCAGCTGATTGTCAAACTTGGAACGCGCTTCCCGTCACATACCACACACTGCAGTGTGTGAGTATTGCTGTACTGACAGTGTTTGGCTCTACGTATGCATGTGAGCAGTCTTTCTCACATCTAAAGAATGTTAAGACCAACCTATGATCACGTTTAATGGATGGAAGTCTCAACGCCTGCATGAAACTTAACCTCACCACGTATCAACCAGACTACAAAGCCATCAGCAAAATCATGCAACACCAGAAGTCGCATTAATGGTAAGAAGTACACTATTCATCATTGGTTAGCAACAGCATAACAATGTTATTAAAAAGAATTCAGAGACTTATTGTACTTTAAAAGTGTTGGTCTTACATAAAATGCACACATTTACTTGTATTTAGTGTTAAACATATTGTATGGCTCTCACGGAATTACATTTTAAAATATGTGGCGTTCATGGCTCTCTCAGCCAAAAAGGTTCCCGACCCCTGAGCCAGAGGATCACTATGGAGAAGTGTCATTATCAAATGGTAGTCGAGTTATCAATTCTTCCAAACTGGGAACCTGGGAGAGGACTTGACTTTGCAGGAGCGAGCCTAACTCTGAGAAACAGGACGTGGTGCTGAGAGTGGCAGTCCAGCACCTCTGTACTCCAGGGTTCTGCATTCTGGGCCCCATGACTGGCTTATAGACGTCACTGACATGTGGACAGGCTATCAGACAGAGGGAACATAGGTGTGAAAGTACCCGAGAAAGGCTAGAGACGCACGTTATCTCTGCAGTTTGTTCAGCAGACCAAATAGGTACAAACGAGCCTAGTCACAGGAGAGCCTCCACGTCACCTGCCATTAGGGAAATGCTAATCAAAACCACAGTGAGACACCACTTCCTTCCTACTGGGATGACCATAATAAAAAATACGAACAATAACCAGTGTCGGTGAGGATGTATCGAAATGAGCCCTAGTGTATTGCTGATAACGACATAAAATGCAGCTCCTTCAGAACATGGTTTGGCGATTTCTCAAAACGTTTACTGTAGAATTACCATGTAACCCAGTGTGGTAGACACGGCCGTGGACTCCTTGGAGGAGTCCACGTTCTCACTCCCAGAATCTGTGAATACATGACCTTACCTGGTAAAAGGGACTTCCGCAGATGTCATTCCATTAAAGATTTTTTTTTTTTTTACAGAGACAGAGAGTCAGGGAGAGGGATAGATAGGGACAGATAGCAACGCAGAGAGATGAGAAGCATCAATCATCAGTTTTTCATTGTGGCACTTTAGTTGTTCATTGATTGCTTTCTCATATGTGCCTTGACCAGGGTCTACAGCAGACCAAGTAACCCCTTGCTCAAGCCAGCGACCTTGGGTCCAAGCTGGTGAGCTTTTGCTCAAACCAAATGAGCCCACACTCAAGCTGGAGACCTCGGGGTCTCGAACCTGGGTCCTCCGCATCCCAGTCTGACGCTCTATCCACTGTGCCACTGCCTGGTCAGGCTCCATTAAGGATTTTGAGATGAGAGTATCCTGGATTACGTGAGTGGGCCAAATGCAGTCACAAGAGCCATGAGCCAAGGAATGCGGGCAGCTGGAAAAGGCAAGGACTGGGTCACTTCCTCCTTCCCAGGAGCACAGCTCTGCTGACATCTTGGCTTTAGCCCTTAGAACCCATTTTGACTTCTGACCTCCAGAATTTTAAGATAAATTTGTGTCTTTTTAAGCCACTAGTTTGTCATCATTTGTTCCAGTTGCAATAGGAAACTAATATACCTATTTATTTCACTCTTAGGTATCTACTTAGGAGAAATAAAACACATGTCTACCCAAAAACATGGCAGCCTTTTTCATAATAGCTGAAAAGAAGAAGGAACTGGGGAGTCGTTGTCAGTGAGCAGCAGGTTTCTTTTTGGGATGATGGTGGCATTCTCAAGTTTGATTGTGGGGACGGCGGCACAACTCTGCAAATGTATCAAAGCCTTTGATCTTAAATAGGTGAACTTTATAGCATGGAAGAACAAAGTTATTCATCATAATTTTATTTATTTAAAAAATTTTAAAATTTACTTTAGAGAGAAAAGAGAGAAAAGGGAAGGGGAAGAGCAGGAAGCATCAACTCCCATATATGCCTTGACCAGGCAAGCCTGGGTTTCAAACCAGCAACCTCAGCATTCTAGCTCAACGTTTAAACCACTGCGCCACCACTGGTCAGGCTCATCATAATTTTTAAAAAAGATCCTATGCACAGCATTCCTTTGATCCTGAAAGGTAATGCATACTCTCTCTCTCTTCAATATATTGTTTGAGGGATCTAAAGGGCAATGTCAGACCTTTGCCTCGTAGAATTCTCACATAACTCTCTCCCAGCAAGAATTCCAAGCAACCTGGAGAGGACCTCCTCCTTAGACATCTTACCGTGGAGAGGACTTCACTAATGCATGTTGAACACCTCTTCTGTCAAGGAAGATGGTGCTAAGGAAAGAAAGAGGGGAAAGCCAAAGCTTGAGAAGGATTCAGGGTGGAGTGCCATGTCCACTGTTGCTTGGGCAGGTTATGATAGTGACACTGGATGTTTACTTAGAATAATGACTTACATGGAAATTATTGGGAACCAGTCTTTTTATTAAAAAAAAAAAAAAAGTTGAGTAAATCACAATAATGGATTCTGTCCTAGTCCAAAAGAAAACGAACCACAATGCTTGGCCTTGGCTAGAAACACTGTGTTTTTGATCAAAGTCTCTCTCTGATGTACACTGAATATTTTTTAGAGAGTGTGTAGAAGTTGGAGGATTAGCTAGAAGGCTTAAGAGATGGGAAGTCATTGTTTTATAGCCTTTATACTTCAAAGGTGACCTTAGGCTTGAAAATCATAAATCCCAAACTCAAGATGTGAAAAGAAGTGTTTGTGCAGTAGAAGACGTAAGCTCTCTGGCATTTCCCAAGGTTCTTCTGAATCAGGTTATCCTGCCCTAGAACAATTTGCTTTAGTACTTTACTTACTCGTACTATTCTAAAATAGATTTAACCAAATCAGCTATGGACACCAAGCACTCTGTGTAAAACTTGATTTACCGGGGACCCTCCCTTCATAATTTTCTCTGCCTTTCAATAAGGGAGAAAACTGTGCGTGTCACATATATGTCGTATGTTGTAGGTGATGGATAAATCTGCACGAGCCATGACTGTCTGTGAACAGGAAGCATAGGCTCTCTCCTTTCTGAGCCTGACTCAGTGGGAAACCTCAGAGCCAAACGCTGTAAAATGGTGATACTAATAATGTCCTGCTCAATGGACTGGTGTGGATATTAAATTACTAATCTATGTAGAATACGTTAAGCAGTGCCTACAGACAAACACAAAAAGGTTCGCTACGGCTTAGTGCCCTTTGTGGTAATAGCATCACTGCCACTAGAGGGAGCTGTTAGCCTTAGGGGCATGATGGTTCCCCTTAATAATAGACACATGGTTTCTGGACTGAGGAACCAGCGCTGAAAAGGTCCTTACTCCCTTCCTCATTCAAATAAAAAATTGTGATTGTTGGAGAATCGACAGCTGCGGCACAGAGAAATGGCAGAGTGAAGCCAGGCCACAAGAGACCCAGCAAGCCAGCATTGTCATGTCAAGCCTGAGCCGGAGGTTGGGATACCTGGGGACCGCAGGGCCAACAAGAACAACTGTTGAAGCTTGGCTTTTGAGGGAGTGGTATGCATTCACCCAGGCTGGGGAAGAACCCGACTGTAGGGCGAGGAAGGAGAGAACCAAAGCTTGAGCCCTGAGTGAAGGGGCCTGCAGAGCCAAGGGCCTCAACAGCAAGTCCGCGGGGTCAAGGGGAGAACTGAAATGAGGTACAAGGTCAAGGTCTGAGTGAGACCAGATCAATCAAGTTGAAAAGGAACAAGCAGGAAGGAAGGAGCACTTTATGATGCCTGCATGCAGAGCCCTGGGTAGGAGGGAGGTCTGAGGGCTACCAAGCCCTTTAGGACTCTCCCCGCTCCATCCCCCTCCCCCTAGAGTGGGATGCACAGAGAATGACTGCAGCTGAGTAGGCCACATCAATGGTCTCTCTGGGGGACTCTGTCTACAGCCTATGGGGCCCAGATGAGCGCTGCCTCTCTTCTCATCAGTTTGCTTGCTGCTTTCTTTGCAGACGTCAATCTGGTTCCCCCCTGGTGGTTCTAATGTGTTTAGTGGTTTCTATAGCTGGGAGCTCCCTCTCAACACACTTCATTAATGTACGTCCCTGGACTGACCTGCCCCTCCCTGGCATTGTCCCAGGGTTTATACAGCCTCCTTTGTGTACACATGTGAGCTACTGAGATGAGAGAGAACATTCAAATTGTGACTGAGCTGGAATATTCTGCTCACCAAATGGGTGAGGGCCCTGCACAAATCAACCTTATTTCCAGAAAGGATGAAACATGACACCTCTTACACCTCAGTGTCAGGAAGTAAGACTGACATCAGCTGTGCTGCTTCCCCAAAGCTGCCTGTGTTCAGAGAGGGACTGCTTTGTGGTCTCATTTGCAAGGCCCAGCTAGAAGCTTCCTGCTGCCCCTGAATTGCCTCCCGCTGCCTCATCTCGTCTGACATTTTCGTCACTCAGCGTCATCCCTGTACTTAAGGTACTTCCTTCAGAAGAGGAAACCTCTACTGCCCGGTACTGGACTTGGCCCCGCAGGGAGCTGGGCCAAGAGCGGTGCTAAATGGGTGACTTTGTTCTTCATTGTTTCTTTTCTGTATTTGGTGACACACCTACACCAGGAGCCAGTTGTCTCATATATTTTCTCCCTGCTCAACTGCCACTCAAGGCACAGGGTACAGTGGTGTGCAGCCTCCGTCCTGGGGCAGCTGCCTGCCCTACTGCCCCTCGGCGACAACACAGTGGGTACACGGGCCCCACAGCCTGCCCTTGCCTCCAGGCCTCTCTCCTCCATGTTATGGGGTGGGATGCTGTAGGGCCAGTAGCCATGGCCACCATCACAGCCACCTGGCCCATGCAAGTTCGCATTTGATTTGGACAGATGGTAATGAAACAATGGAGCCAAGAACTGGTGAGCCATTACCTTTAATCCTAGCTCTCATCTGGCAGGTGAGAAATATACACAGTGGGAAAACACTTCCCTTTCCACTCAGGGTTCCCAAAGCCACTGACTCATCTGAGTATTCCTAGAATCAAAGGTTTGTACCTCACCAGCTTTATTCACCTCTGTTCCCAATCTCCTTCTCTCTGTACAAATTCTGCACAAACTGGCTTCTACTTCAGCACTCCGTCATCTTGGCTGCTTCTCCTGGCCTCCTCCACGTGGCCTTTCTCTGCTCTCCTACAGCATGGGTTCCTCCTAGAATGTAATCACTCTTCTGGGAACAACATGATCTCTTTTTCTTTTAAAACCTTTTGGCGCGAAAGCCCTCCCCCCAACACACATTAATATAATCACGCCCATCCCAAGCAAGCAAGAAGGGCAACTAATATTATCACCTGGGTGACGGGCTTCCACGTGGGCAGCGCCATCTTTAACAAAGTGAGCATACTATATTTTATCTGCCTAACAGATGCACTCCCAAGTTTCCTCCTCAGTTTTTCAGGAAGTAGAATGGTGAGTTGCCTATTAGAAACTTCCTTCCATTGGTCTTCTCTATAGCCGTATGCTCGAGCCAGAAATCTCAACATCCTTCTGGACCTCTCCCTTCCTCTTACCCCCCACATCTAGCCCACCAGCAGGGCCTGTCCCTTTCACCTTCCTAAGGCCTCTCAAACCACAATGGAAACGTTTTGCTTTTGTAACCAGAAAAAATAAAGCTCCAGTGTGCGAGCACACGTATGTGCGAGCACAAGTGAGTGCACAACGTGCTTTGTTCTTTGGCAGTTTTTCTACTTAAAAAGGCCTAGAGAATGTGGGAAGTGGATGTTGAGGGTTTGACGGGGTAGGAACAAGAGTGCAGGTCTCAGGCTTTGAAAGGAAGACGAAAAAAAAGCTGAATTTTCAAATACACTATATTTTTTCACTCCTACTCTGCCACAAGAAGAAAAGCTTCTGAGAATTGGCATGTGTAATCTGAGTGAACATATACAGCTCAGTTTTACATCAAAAGGTCTGGTGCAGTTAAACCAGACTTCCCACAGCCCTGAGCGGGAGGGTGGCGTTCTGTCAGGTGGTGTTAATATCCGTACCCCAAGCCCAGTGGTATCACTGCAGGTAGAGAGACCCAGATAGAGCAGAGGCTGGCCAGGAGGCAGGGGACTGAGGGATGGTGGGGGCTTGTTTCTTGGGCCTGTGGTTCAAGGATTGGTCCTTCAGGGTGAGGATTCTTTTAGTCAAGACCCAGGAAAGGGTCTGTCCAGAGGAGGAGGGTGTGGGCAGAGGAGATGCAAGATAGGGAGGAGTTCATTACCTCCACAAGAGCATAAATCCTTGGGAGCTGGTTGGGATTGTGCTTTCCCCATTGGACGATCCAATGAGAAGGGTCTTCTTTTTCATCTGAAGGCTGGGGTCATTCAGAGGACACACACAGGGGCCCTGATATGGTAAGGGCCAGATGCTAGATTTTAGTTGGGATGAACATATTCCCCATCAGCTGGGGATGGGGAAGACCAGAAGCTGCCGCAGCTTCACACGGATGGTGGGTTTCTATCCTTAGGGAGAGCTCACTCAGAGTTGGACCTGAAAGGAGACCCTACTACAGTTCTCTTCTCCTTCCTCAACCCTTCTGCTTTAGCAGAGGATATAGAAATGGTGGTAAGGACATAGGGATTTTTTGAACTCCTAAAAACAGAGTAAAATGGTGGTTACCAAGGAGAGGAGGTTGGGGGAATTGTGACTATGTTGTTTAAAGGTACAACTTGCAACTCAGATAAATAAGTCCTGAAGAGCTAATGCACAGTATAGTGATCATAGTTAAAACATCAAAACTTCGAAATGGTTAAGCAAAATGAACTGAAATGAAATTCACTTAGGTTGTAAGGCTTTGTAGGCTCATTTCCTGCATTCAAATTCCAGCTCTACCACCCATTCGCTGGTGATTTGGGGCAAACTGCATAACCTTTCTAAGCCTGTTTTGTACTTTTCTTTTTCATCTTAAAGATGAGGGAAATAATATTGCATGCCTTTTAGAATTATGAGCCTCAAATCATCAAATGAGATGTTGAAGATAAAGTATTTGGTCTGATGCCTGGTCAAACAAAATAGATGCTCAATAAATGTTAGCCATGACTTACGACCTCCACAAGGGTGTGGGTGTGGCCGAGTGTCTGTTGTAGCTCTGGATCCAGAGTGACAAATGAGACAGAAGCGTCTCAAGGTGGGGCAATGGTTCATGTGACAGCTGAGGATTTTCCCTGGCGCCCCCCACTATGATGTCATCACGGTGGTGGGGAATTGTGCCCTAAGATGAGGCAGAACGGGTAGCATCCCAGGGACATAAAGCTGCTCATACTCTGCCCCCAACCCAGCCTCTGTGCCCACCCCCCTGGTTTGCTGAGTACAAGAAATGGGGGAGCACAAACTTTCAGAAAAATCATAGTGAAAGCAAAACCAACATCAGAAAGTTGATAGAGTTGGTTAAAATGAACTTTTGTCCAAAGAGAGAGACATGTGGCCAGAAAAAGAAGTAGCCATCTGCTGTCCAGTGCATAGGACCTGGTTATTTTATCTTGTCCCACTGGCCAGAGGGGTTCAGGGCTGTCTCCATGGGACAGTTGGGTGGAGGGAGGGGAAGGAAGGAGAAGGTGAAGGCTCCCCATCTGGGCTCACAATGCTGGGACTATTCAGAGGAAAGGAAGCTGCTTTGTCAGTCGGGGGCTTGGTAGCCTGAGCCACCTCAGCCACCCACAGGGCAGGGGAAACAGGCAGGAGGAGGAACTGAGCAGACACAGAGGAGGAAGGTCATGCTCTGTGGCTAGTGACGCTGGTGGTTTTACACCATCAAGACTAATAACCAGCTGCATTTACGAGGCATCTTACCTTTTGATAACCTCAGAGCAGGCCACATCCTCTGACTCACTTGTCAAAGGGGAGAGGGACTTGCCGAAGGTGGGCTCTGAGTCAGTTGGGATCTATGGAGCAGGTATGTCACCAGTGGTGCCCACGGTGCCTGCTTGGCCCTGGTCCTCGGCGCTTCTCATTCCCAGCTGGCTCTCCATGATCCCTGTCCTTCCAGGGCTGCGGGTGCTCCCACCCCACCTCCATCACAGGTCCCTGCCAGTCCCCCAGGCCCTGGGCAGAGCCCAGCTGCAGTGCAGCAGGGAATCTCCCCAGCTCCCTCTGCAGACCGCCAGCACACAGACTCCCTTCCCTCCAGTGAAGTTAGTACTGCTCACAAAAGTGAAAGGGCAGGATCACAGGAGCCAACGCATCAGGAGAGCGGCTTACGTTTTCCTCACTCTAGACCAGTGGTTCTTAACCTGGGTTCTATCGAACCCTAGGGGTTCGATGAGTCGGTCTCAGGGGTTCGGAGAAGCCTCTGCCGCGGAGGTAAAGACACACTTGTGTAAAGTCGTGATGACACGCCCCGCTTGGCCATCACTTGCTGCAGAGGATCACGTTACACTGCTTGGCCAACCAGTGCTGCGGGGAATTTAGTGTGCGCAGTAGTCAACGGCTGTCATAGTTGTACGTCGTGTGGTTTCTTTCTTAATATTTTAAACCATACTAAATATGTCGAGCAAAAAAAGAAAGTGGTCGGACGAATATGTACAACATGGATTCACATGTATCACGGAACGGGATGGGAGTCAGCGTCCTATCTGCATGATATGCAATGCCAAGTTGAACAACTCTAGTTTCGCACCGGCAAAACTAAATTTGGGGAAAAAATTATATTTTATTTATCACTAAAGAAGGGTCCGGTGAATGCGCATATGAAACTGGTGGGTTCGGTACCTCAAAAAAGGTTAGGAACCACTGTTCTAGACCCTGACCACATGTGTTCATTCCTTTATTCATCTGTCCATCCATTCATTTGTCTATTCAGTGAGCGTTTATTGAGCACCTGCTGTGTACCAGGGAGTGGCCCAGTACTGAATAAGTCAGGCAAACGCTCTTGTGGAGGTCCTGACTCCCCTGAGACCACCAGGGGAGCCTGGGGATGCGTGCCCTTCGATGTCCAGGTCCCATGAAGGGGCCTGCATTTCAGGCTGGAAGCAGGACCAGACAGTTGGAGCTGCTGACGGGGAGCAGCTAGAAGCAGTGCTGTCATGGGTGTGCAGGTCCTGGCGAGGAGAGGAGCCAGGCTGACCCTAGCCTTTGGAGCAAGAGAAACTCTATGGGGACGGAGGCCATCTGGAGGGGGGTAGCCCTGAAGCATGAAGCCCAATGACCAGATATTCTGTTTGTTTTTGCCCAAGAGAAGACAGAAACCCAGATTAAAATATGAAATCTCTAAGTTTTACAATGTTGTCAATAAATATAAAAATTAAAACAGACAAGCAATACCTCTCTGGGACTTTTTTTTATACAAATTAAATGCAACACACCTGACAGCTGCCCACCTGTCCCTCCGTCTTGCACCAACTCGGCAACATCAGAAAGGAATTCAGAGTCCTTGGAACTCCCCCAAACATGGGGGCTCCTTCCACAGAGACAGAAACACCTCTAGGCTTCATGTGAGCACCGTTATTTACTACAACTCTAAAACAGCTTCATACCTCTGTTACCCACGGACTTGGGGAGAGGTGGGAAGGGAAAAGATAAAGGACGTAAGGAAAGGGAACCCCTATGTTGTGGAGCTGACTATGCCGCAGATACCTTATTTCATTAGATCCTCACTGCTTGTGGGGTTTCTTCTGGTTTCCAGAAGAGAAACCTTCCCTAAGGTTACTCAGAGCCAGAACCTATTGGAAGGAGCCTGTGCTCTTTCTAGCATAATCTGGGCACTGACTAGAGGGACAGCTGTGCCCTCGGCCCCAGGGGAGCAGACGAAGCCACGCTCAGTGCTGTAGTCCTCACGCACACCTGAGCGGAGGTGGTCGGGGGCGGAGGGATCCCACAGTCCCGGCCCCATCTCTGCTTCTCTCACAAGCATCCCTCACATGTATCCATCCTGTCCTTACTTTATGCTTTGCACTAAACTGTCTTTGGAAAACTGAGACAATTTAGAGGCAACTGAAGACCTGATTTCTCCCCACAAAGAGCGTTCATTCAATCTCATCAGGGAGACCCAGGACCTCCAGGGGACACTGGCTTGAGGACATGCCTAAAGAAACTTGCTTCCAAGTGTAAGGTGAGGTGGCGTGGGTTTGCCCTTTGCCCTTTCACGAAGACAGACTTAGAAAAAGGTGACACGGAGCTGGGGAGGCCCTGCGCGCGAGGCTGCTGGACTTCTCCAGAAGAGACCAAGAATGGGAGCCGTTGGCCAGAGGCTGTTCACTTAGTCCCATCCCAACCCACACATCTGGAATACCGGTCAGCAATAAAGAGGCAAAATATACACAGGTTCCATGGTCAGACCTTCAAAGACAGCATGCTAAGTGACAGATGCCAGGCACAAAAGATCACATATCGAATCATTCCATCGATAGAAAATGTCCAAAAAAGTCCAATCTCATAGAGACAGAAAGCAGATTAGTGGTTGCCTCAGGTTGGGACTAAAAATGGAAAATAACTATAAATGGCTATGAGAAATCGGATTGGAGTGATGGAAATATTTAAAACTGGATTGTGGTGTTGGTTATACAAAATTTACAAAATTACTAGTGAATTATTTTAGGGTATCTCAACTTGTTTAAACACACACACACACACACACACACACACACACACACACAACCTTGGGGAAGCCAGAAACATAGCACCTTTCATACAAGGCCAAAGAGGAAATGAACTCCAGCACAGACAGGGTCTGTTTCCCCGAGTTGCTACTTTCTCATCAAACTTGAATGGCCAGTTGGCAAGTTCATAGTCTCAGAATCACAAAGGTGGTTTGGAGCAAAGAAGTTGAAAGAAGACAGTGAATGTGTTTCGTTATACGCTACGTTACAGGCAGAACTTGTGAGGAAGGAAGCGGACACAGCCTCAGACTGACTGGTGAGAGCAGTCCCATGCACAAAGCTTATCAAACTGAAGCCCTCTCTGGGAATGCAAGCTCTCTTTTGGCAGTGCTTTGCATTGAGGAAAGAGTTGGAATTTTATTGCTTTCACAACAATGGTTCAGTGGAGAAGGCGGAAGTGATTTGGGAAACAAAACAGGAAAATCTCCTTGGAAGGGAAACAAGAGACCCTAAGGATGGGTGAAGCGGTAGCGGAGGTGAAATGAACTAGACCTCCGAATGACTTTAGCCTTCACTCATTTACTGGCCATGTGACTTCATCTCACATAAAATGAAAGTGTCTCTTAACCCCCCTAAGCCTCAGCTCACTCATCTGTGAAACAATGCTGATCAAACCCGACTCAGAGGATTACGGAGAGGATTAGGTGAGATCACGCTTGTGAAGCACTTAGCATGACATTTGATAGACAAGCACTTCATTCATTACTTCATTCAATTCATACGTTTTCAGTCTATACTGTGTGTTCGACACTAAAGAGACATGGGCAACTGTGTAAGTAAATAACATCATTTCATAGGGATAAGTGCTCTGACAAAAGTAAGCTGAACGGAAGAGCCTCTGACTGTGCAGGGGAGGGGAAGGGAGGGGAGGCGGGGAAGGCGGGAGTTGGGTGATTTTAGACAGCAACATCAGAGAGGAGGCCTTCCCAAGAAAATAACATTATGGCCTGCGTCGACCTGGGAACACTGAGGTCGCCAGTTCAAAACCCTGCACTGGTCTGGTCAAGGCACATATGGGAGTTGATGCTTCCAGCTCCTCCTCCCTTTCTCTCTCTCTCTCTCTCTCTCTCTCTCTCTCTCTCTCTCTGTCTCTCTGTGTCTCCTCTCTAAAATGAATAAAATAAAAAGAAATTAAAAAAAAAAAAGAAAATAACATTAGAGCAGAAACCCAAACAATGAGAAGAAGCCAACTTATGCAAAGATCTGGGAGGAATATTTCAGAGAGAAAGAACAGTGAGCCTGACCAGGCAGTGGCACAGTGGATAGAGCGTTGGACTGGGATGCGGAAGACCCAGGTTCGAGACCCCGAGGTCACCAGCTTGAGCGCGGGGGCCCTTCTGGCTTGAGCAAAAGCTCGCCAGTTTGGACCAAGGTCACTGACTCCAGCAAGGGATTGCTCGGTCTGCTGAAGGCCCGAGGTCAAGGCACATGTGAGAAAGCAATCAATGAACAACTAAGGTGTTGCGATGGCAACGAAAAACTAATGATTGATGCTTCTCATCTCTCTTCATTCCTGTTTGTCTGTCCCTATCTATCCCTCTCTCTGACTCTCTCTCTCTGTCCCTGTTAAAAAAAAAAAAAAAAGAACAGTGAGTACCAAGGCCCTAAAATGGTCAGAGCTAGCACTAAGGGGGAGGCAAGGGGAGTGCTCACATTCAGGATCGAGCAAGAGCAGGATTAGATTTAACATTTGGATATTTTATTCATCATGGGCTTTTTTTATTTCTTTAGTCATCGATTCTGAATTTGTCACTGAGATGTAATTGACATATAACATTATATTTGTTCTAGGAGCAGGGCTTTCACCAGCGGTGCTCAGCAGGACAACCCCTTCAGGTCTGTCTCCTGGTTGGCCCTGGGCCCTCCATGACTTCTCAGTCACTGCAGCATAATGGTTCAATGTTTATATATTGCAAGTGATCATCATGGAAGTCTAGTGAACATCCATCACCATAGATAGCTACAGGGTTATTTTTTTTCTTCCAATTTTGACTTTTTTAAAGTATTGCATTAACACATTATTGATTGAATAGTATTTTAAAAGAAGAAACAAAGTTCCATCAAGTAAATTTGAAGATCTCATTGGCTTATATTAAGCAACTCATGAATTAGGCAACATTGCATCTAGTGAGTAGAAGGGTGCTCTGAG
This sequence comes from Rhynchonycteris naso, assembly GCA_037038555.1. Classification (NCBI taxonomy): domain Eukaryota; kingdom Metazoa; phylum Chordata; class Mammalia; order Chiroptera; family Emballonuridae; genus Rhynchonycteris; species Rhynchonycteris naso. The sequence continues at coordinate 21,492,187 of CM072996.1, forward strand.
GAGCCCTACACAATGGACACAATGGGTGGTTTTTATAGTCAGAGAGAGGGAGGGACTAAGAAGTTCAAAGAATGTATTCTTTTAGGCAAAGTTAACTTCCTGGTAGGAAGGCTGGAAGGTTTTTATAGGAAGCAGTGGGGAGCAAGGGAGCTTTTAGGGAAAGAAAACAAAGGATTATTTGGGGGGGCCAGGACATCTTTTCTCTGACAAAAGACTGTGAAGGGTTTTGATCATGCAGGGAGGGCTTGAGGGACAGGTTACCTACTGGTGCTTGGCTAGAAAATTCAACTGGTTAATTAAGATTATGTTTCTGGGAGAGGTTCAAACTGTGATTAGATTATGTATTAAAGCTAGGTTTTGTGGATGAAAAAAGGAGCCACATGCTGAACCTGATAAGCTCAGGGAAAGCCTGCATGGTGGCTGTAGGGTCGGAGGCTAATTGGGAAGATCACGGGAGGAACTCAGATCCCGGACTTTTGGCTAGGACCGCGCACATTGTTGTGCGCCAAAAAGAACCTTCCCAGAGGACCTTGGGAGAAGATTGTCTGTCAGCCAGTGAGATTTCACCACGTCATATTAGCTCGACGACCCTAGAGGACCTTTAGGACCCCCTTTAAATACCTCTCACGCAGTCTAATTCGCGCGACTTCCAGAGCCTCTGTCCACGGGGCTAGGGAACATCGTGGAGTGGGATGCGCGGTACTTAATAAAGCCTTTGTTATTCCACACTTTGTGGCTCCCTCCCTCCCCTTCATTCTTTCTTGGTGGGGGGAGGGGGGGGGAGAATACCTTACAGTGGCCTTGTGGACTCTGAGACCTAAAGTAACCACACAGGATGGTCTGAAATGAAAACTTTCTAACTAAAAGCAGCTCATGGTGGGTAGTCATGTCCTAGGGAGGTATTTTTCTTTAACAAAGGTCAATAACCTGACCTGTGGTGGTGCAGTGGATAAACTGTCAACCTGGAACACTGAGGTTGCCTGCTCGAAACCCTGTACTTGTCTAGTCAAGGCACATATGGGAGTTGATGCTTCCTGCTCCTTCCCCTTTCTCTCTCTCTCTCTCTCTCTCTCTCTCCCTCCCTCTCCCTCTCTCTTTCTCTCTCTCTCTCTCCTTTAAAATAAATAAAAAGAAATAAAAACAAAAACAAAAACACAGAAAACAAAGGTCAATAGTGGCCCTGACCGATTGGTTTAGTGGATAGAGCATCAATCTAGCATATGAACGTCCCAGGTTCAATTATTGGTCAGGGCACTGGCTCTGGGTGCTGGAGATAACTCAGTTGGTCTGAGCGTCAGCCTCAGCCACTAAAAATGGCTTGGTTGATTCAAGCATCAGCCCCAGATGGAGGTTGCCAGGTGGATCCTGGTCAGGGCATATACAGGAGTCTGTCTCACTATCTCCCCTCCTCTCACTTAAGTAACAAATACAAAAGACAAAACAAAAAATAAAGATCTGTGCTCACTTTAATTGAGCCTGTCTGTTGTCTTTTGCACATATAATAATGTACCTGATGACATGCCTTTGAAATGTAAGAGTAATCTTCTTTTCCTGCCCCCCTCAAACTCTACACAAACTGGCTTCTCCTTCAGCACTCTGCCATCTTGGCTGCTTCTTCTATACTCCACGTGGCCTTTCTCTACCCTCCTCGCTAATGCTAATCTCAGGAAACAAGAGAAAGCAAGCTCCCGGTCTGCCCAACTTTATAGTGTAGAAATCCAAACCTTTAATCCAATCTACAAACAAGGAAGTCTCTGATACAAATTCACTTATCTGAGGCATAATGGGAGGATTCTTCATGAGAGTGCACCACCCTACATCATCCAATCAGTCAAGGGTGTGGGGAAAAGCTTACTCTTAAAACTAAGCCTTGGAAAAAACAAAAACAAAACTAAGCCTTGGGCTATAACAACCCGCCCTGCTTATAGACTGTCCCCCATACCCAATGCAAACTATAATCAAGCAAACATATATATCGTATTTACAAACTTATTTGACCAACAAAGTTTTTACATTGACAGTTTGGTATCATGGGCTTTGTTGGGCAAATAAGTTTGTAAATTGTGTTTTTTAGGTTTGCTCGCCCATATTTTGCATTGGCCTGGGCAGTGCCACATGTATGTGGTCTGTAAAGGCTGCAGTGCTTAGCCTCAGGGTGGCAGATTGCAAACTGCAGATTACCTTCCTGCTTGGGAGGGGCCATTGTATTGCTAGTATTTGCTAAAGAAGGGATTTTTCCCAGCCTGGGTTTTGCATAAGGTGACCAGACATCCCGCTTTTGGCGGGATAGTCCCGATTTTTAACAATTTGTCCTACGTCCCGTGGTGTTTTTAAAAGTCCCGATTTTTGGAAAGAATGCATGAAAAGCTACGGAATGGTGGGAGAATGGGAAGGGAATATACAGTTTTTGGTGGGGAAACCCCGCCTCCACCTGGAAGCGCCCACACTGCCACAAGAGCTGGCTGCCCCGTGCGGGCCCTGAAACAAAGAACTTCGGGCGGGACATATGTGCTGGGGTGGCGGCTGTCAAGTCCCTAATTACCCATAAGCCCGCATCCTGGATGCCGGCGTGCGGCTCCGGGCTCTGCGAGGCACAAGCCGCTCAGTCTCCAGAGGGCGGCAGGGCTGAACGTGGGGAGCATGCCAGCGGCTCTCCACTGTCTGCTCCTGCCCGCTCATGCAGCTCCAGCATCGGTTTCGGGACCATGTGTAAAGCCAGTAGCCAGGGCCACCATCACAGCAGCCTGGCTTATGCAGGTTCACATTAGATTCGGACAGTCGGTAATGAAACACAGGAGCCACAAACTGGTGAGCCATCAGCTTTAATTCTAGCTTGCACCCGGCGAGCAAGCAAAAACACACACTGGGCTCCAAAACCCACTCATTCAGTGCTCACAAAGCTACTGACTTATCCGAGTTTCCTAGAATCAAAGGTTTCTAGCTCACTAGACTTATTCACCTCTGTTTCCCATCTCCTCCAGCACAAATTCTGCACAAACTGGCTTCTTCATCAGCACTCTGCCATCTTGGCTGCTTCTCCTGACCTTTTCCACGTGGCCTTAATCTGTTCTCCTCTCTAATACTAACCTCAGGAACCAAGAGAGAGCAAGCTCCCGGCCTACCCCACTTTATAATGTAGAATCAAAACCTTAATCCAATCTACAGACAAGGAAGTCTCTGATACAAAGTCACCCATCTGAGGCATAATGGGATTCCTCAGGAGAGTGCACCATCCCACATCATCCAATCAGTCAAGGGTGTGGGGAAAAGCTTACTCTTAAAACCAAGCCTTAGGCCATAACAACCTGGCCTGCTTACGTTACAGTCTTTCCCCCACACCCATCCCAAGCATAAGGGCAAATAATATCACCTGGGTGATGGGCTTCCATGTGGGCAGAGCCATCTTTAACAAAGTGAGCATAATATATTTTATCTGCCCAACACCATGTAACCCGATCCTTCTGACTCACTCAAAATTTCCCATATAGTAATATTTCCCAAAATAATCTTTTTAATGAGGTATCATTATTAAAAAAAATAGATTGATAAGGAAAATGTTGGGCAGATAAAATATATTATGCTCACTTTGTTAAAGATGGCGCTGCCCACATGGAAGTTTGTTGATATTAATGTGTGTTCTGTAACAGGCTGTGGGCAGGCCGGGTCATTATAGCCTAAGGCTTAGTTTAAGAGTAAGCTCTTCTCCACACCCTTGACTGATTAGATGATGTAGGGTGGTGATGTAGGGAGGAATCCCGTTATGCCTCAGATGGGTGGCTTTGTATCCGAGACTTTCTTTATGTATAATTGGATTAAAGGTTTTGAGTCTGCTATAAAGTGGGAGAGAACAGTAGCTTGATCTCTCTCTCTGTTCCTGGGTTCCTGAGATTAGTATTAGAGAGGAGAGCAGAGTAAGGCCACATGGAGGAGAGGAAGCAGCCAAGATGGCAGAGTGCTGAGGAAGAGTTTGTGCAGGAGGAGATGGGAAACAGAGGTGAATAAGTCTGGTGAGCTAGAAACCTTTGATTCTAGGAAACTTGGATTAGTCAGTAGCTTTGTGAGCACTGAATGTGTGGGTTTTGGAGCCCAGTGTGTGTTTTTGCTTGCCCGCCGGGTGCAAGCTAGAATTAAAGCTGATGGCTCACCAGTTTTTGGCTCCGGTGTTTCATTGCCATCTGTCCGAATCCAATGCGAACCTGCATGGGTCAGGCGTCTGTGATGGTGGCCTCGGCCACTGGCTTTACAGAAAAGGTTAAATCTTGGGCATCAGCAAAAATCACAATAGAGAACAAATTGTTAGAAATAGTTCATCATTTTGAAACAAACCATGTTCCATACAATAATGCACTAAAAATTGTGGAATATGCGCTGTCTTTACCAGGAACTAATGCTGCGACTGAACACATTTTTTTCTACGGTAAATAAAGTGTGGACATCACAATTAAGTGTTGAGACTTTGAAAGCCATTTTATGTGTGAAATATAATTTAACAAATTCTTGTGAAAAATTTCATGACCTTTTAAACAATGACAGCAATCTACTAAAAAGAATTCAGTCAAATGAGAAATATGTCAAAGAATAAAATACTGTACATAATTTTTAATGTATTATATTTGTAAATTGTACTTATGTTGAAATTTAAAAAAATATATTACTATTTTTGCATTCAACAAAATATTTTTTTGCTCCATATATGCCAAATTTTTAATCAAGAACCCCCCCCCCCAACCCCTACCCTCCCTCCCCGGTCAATGGTGTCCCGCTTTACAATTTTAAAATCTGGTCACCTTAGTTTTGCAGGAAGAGAAGGAGTGCACCCTTAAATTTTGCACCTAGGTGAATGCCTCACTTACCTCCTCCTAGTTCAGTGATGGGCAATCTTTTGAGCTTGGTGTGTCAAAATTCGCCAAAAAACCGCGCATAACTCGGGTGGTGTGTCACTTCAAGAAAAACAGCCTAACTGGAAGTCCCAGAATTAGACACTCTGTGCCGGAGTTCTGTTGTTTTGGCCTACAGACCTCTGGCACAGAGTGTCTACACTACAGCAAATGTTTTATCCTCGGCTACTACACCTGGCCGTGCAGGAGACGAGGATGAAGTGTCCTCGGCATGCAGCCCATACTTCTCTGGTATGTGGCCACGTGCAGTCACGTGTCATCAAAAATGGCTACGCATGTCAGTGCTGACACACGTGTCATAGGTTCGCCATCATGGTCCTAGTCCCTGCCCTGTGGGCAGAAAGGAGTGGAACAGAATGTTAGCCACCACTGATGTTGATGCTATTGTTAAGGATACTCTATAAAAGTAGGAATGAGCCCATCGGCCAGACCTGTGATTATATGATTTTAGGATTTAAGGATGAGGTCAGGGTTTTGCAAAAATACTCTAATCATAAATATTGCTCAGTTTTCCTCTTTTTGGAAAAATCAAGAGCCCAGATTATACTCAGAGGTGTCTGCCAGATATTCTCAGACAGGCTGAGATTCCAAGTTCACCAGCTTTCCCTTATAACCACACATGATATCATGTGTTTAATTAAGGTAACTAACTTTTTTACAATGAAAAGGACAAAAATAAATCGAAGAGAACAGTATTGTAAATAAAAGAAACATTTTATTCATTGCAACAATAATACACTGTAATATGATAAATGCATAATAAAAACATTTGTGTAAGATATTTTCCCTGCCGAGGAAAAAAGTAGGACTTAGCCACCAAGTGTGGACTTAGCAAAAGCTTTATTTAGTAGAGCCCATCCCAGATGAGGTTCTCTGGTCTGCAAAATGGGCCAGAGAAGTTGTGTAGATTCTTGTGGGGGGTAATTTATAGGGTCAGTAGGGTGATGGCAAGTTGATATGATGTGGCGAAATTTCATTGGCTGAAAGACAGTCGTTCTTTTTCAAAGGGCTCCTGGGAAGTCTCTTTTGGTGTCATGGGTGTGGGCAGTTCCAGCCAAAGTTCCCGGGCCTGGTTCCTCATGTGACCTTTTCCCATTGCCAATTGACCTCACAATTTGTAATATTTAAATTGTAATTATGCTTACATGCCTATTAATTTTTAATAATAATTGTAAGAAAAATTGAACGAGTAATTTTTGTCAATGTATCATCTTGTAACAATATATTGGAAATATCTGAACAAGAAATTTCCTTCATATTGAATTTTATGGCAAGTACTGTAGCTAGGATATCAACATTCAATCTCGATTTCTCACTTGTCCAAAAACCATTAGCAATTGAAAAAACTCTTTCAACTGCTGCATTAGTTCTAGGGCAGCACAATGTAAATTGAATAAGAATAAATAAATTTTCACATAAAATATGGGTTTTTTTTTACAGAGACAAAGAGAGAGTCAGAGAAAGGGATAGATAGGGACAGAGAGACAGGAATAGAGAGAGATGAGAAGCATCAGTCTTCAGTTTTTTGTTGCGGCACCTTAGTTGTTCATTGATTGCTTTCTCATATGTGCCTTGACCGCAGGCCTTCAGCAGATTTTGCTCGAGCCAGCGACCTTGGGTCCAAGCTGCTGAGTTTTAGCTCAAACCAGATGAGCCCGCGCTCAAGCTGGCGAGCTCGGGGTCTCTAACCTGGGTCTTCCGCATCCCAGTCTGATGCTCTATCCACTGCACCACCGCCTGGTCAGGTGAAATATGTTCATTTTGAGATGGCTGAATATTTCCACCCATCTTTTATCAATTTTGATGTGTTCATTTTCCCATTGTATTAATTTTTCAGAATTTAAATATACATTCAGTCTTCTAATTTCTTCAAAGAGACAATTGTCTATTTTGATGTCTGGCATTTGGCAAGAACAAAGCACAGCCAAAACCACATCTTGCTTTATTTATAGGGCAAAGTGAGGCCATTAGCAAATCTTAACTTTACACCAAACAAAGGATAGAAGAAACTTGCCTCCAGTCTTTCCAGGGAACATGGGGGGTAGTGTAAACAATCCAGCACCACAGCTTAATGGGCTTTTGCAACCTAATCAGGCAAGTGGGGTGGGGGGTTGGGCAGACCGTCAGCTTACAGCCAATTCCCCACACCTCTGTCCCCCAAAAATCTAAACTCCAAAACCCTGTTGGTTTTTTGATCCCCAACAAGCACATATATCTCTGGAATACCATACGGCACACCTGGACATCTTCTAGGGTGCACCAGTGCGCCCTGGCGCACAATTTGAGAACCATTGCCTTAGGCTATAAGGACCTTGCAAGCTTACAGCCTGTCTCCCACACCCAATGCAAACTATAAGTGAGCAAACATATATATCATATTTACAAACTTATTTGACTAACACCATCTAACTTCTGAATATCCTTTCTTGTAGTCAACATTTGCTTCTTAACAAAATTGTTTTAAAGTAGCAACACAAATGATAAAATAACTACAATGCAAATAAACTGTAGTTATTATTACTTCTACATCAATTGGCATGGCACATGACACTTTGTTGATTGCATTTGACAAAATATGTGCATTACAACCTATTCCTAATATTTTCTGTATAAGTACTGCGCACTAACCGATTGCCACCCCCCTACCTCCCCAGCATGCTTTTTTCTAGTATTTTCTTTTGGAGTAACTCTTGTAATTTTACAGACACATTATTCACCCGTTTGCATCTTCACCCACCAAAATATGTATTTGTATTATCAGCCGTTAGTGCAACAACTTTGGATTTCAAATTGTTTTCATTTATTACTCTGTATAGATGGTTTGACAAAATTTCAGAAGTTTCACCCTCAATGGATTCTAAATTTAAAATTTTTACTTGAATGCACTTGGTAACATTAAAATATCTTACTATTATTGGATACAGTTTAATTTCATTATGATTTGATGCATCAGATAAAATCATTACAAATGCTGCAGTTTTCAAGTCATCTATAAGTATTTGTCACAGTAATTTTTAAATACTTTTTTGAAAATAGCCTTGCATTTTGTCCTGCCACATGAAAATTTTGCATTGTGAAACTTTCTCAATAATTTAGTTGTACAATCTATACTACGAAAACTCTGATTGTGAATTATGGTATGAAATTCAAATGTTCCTTGCATTGCAGTCAACTGTTTTTCATCTTCAGAATAATTTGAAGTTTTAAAAAAACTCGTTGCTGTACAACTGGAAGCTGATGCATCTAATGATTGCTTATGTTTGTTGGTGGTCAAGTGTTTCGTTATTGCTGCTCTGCCCCCAACTGCAATGCAAACTTATCCGCTGCAAATATTGCAGAAAACAATGGTATCTTTCTTTGATATGAGGAATGGAAATTTCTTTTTCAATTTATTGTTGAAATGGAATTTTCTCTTTTTTGATTTTTCCATCTCTTAAATGAAATTTAAAATTAAAAATAAAATTTAGACCTACTCAAATGATGCAAGCACATTAGGAACTGAAAATGTTATATCATGGTAGGTGATTTTTCCAGAAGTTAAATTAACAAAACTAAATATCAAACAAAACCACTAATTTGGAGTGATATTTGTGTGTATTTATCATTTTCTAATTTAAAAACATCTGTTTTATGCAACTATTTAATCAAAATGCATTATTAATAGATATGGTTTGAGGTTAGATTTCCACTTTAAAACTCAAATTTTAGGAAAATACTTGTAAATAAAGTTATACGTATTTGGAAATTATTAAATAAATAATGAATTAATAGAACATGAATTGTGCTTACCTGTCTGTGATTGAATATTCACTGAGAAAGAAATAATCATGAGTCTACAATTTCGCATGTGCTGTGTCATGTTTCAGTAAGAAGTACACAAAGCCATTTGCGTATTTGGTATATTGCATGCTCTCTCAAGGTCTCCCGTGTGGAGTGCATGCGTCTCATAATCACATTTCGCCACACCGTACTGATCCTTGACGAATCATCATATCAAATACAAGTATGTCACATCACACGCAATGGATCGACTCTGCATCAATGGAATACGGACATTTACAGAATAGTCTTTTAATATCAAAGAGGAGGACATGTAGTAGGACACTTTTTGAGGGAGGACAGAACTTACAAAAGAAGAACTGTCTTCCCTACAGGAGGACAATTGGTCACTTAGTTTAATACATATGAACTTCTCGTTTCTCGCCTTTTGATTCACACCGGCCTCACCCACCACTCTGACTCTCCTGCCTCCTTCTCCTTGCATATCCACTCCTTTAATCACCAAGTCCTCAGGACAATGTGGTTCTGGTCAGCATCAAATCATCTTTGGAACAAAGCCTCGGGCCTATTGTCCACAGAGACACTTCAATCAAACTGAAGATAACATCTAGATCTTTGTGGTACTTCAGCTCCAGACACAGGAAAGTGGTGAAACTAGACAAAGCAGTGCCATGGCTGACCTCAGAACCAGATGCACTCTGGTCAGCTACCCTCTGCCCAGGCACTGACCGCAATTGTTCTAACTCCTTTAATTACCATGATTAATGATTTTCGCACTATAAACTCTGTGCCCAGAAAGCCAATGGGGACTCAGGTCTTGGAGTATTAGTTCACCTATAACTTGGGGTGTTAAGCCACTTGAAATAATAAACCCTGACTTCCTTCGCTGCAAACTCCTGTTTGTGTCTTATTGGGCATTTCTGTGCACAGACAAATGGATACCTTCAGTCCAGTAACAAGTTTTTTTTAATTAATTAATTTATTTATCTATTTTACACAGAGCAAGAAGAGAGACATAAGAACAGACAGATAGGAAAGGAGAGAGATGAGAAGCATCGATTCTTCATTGTGGCATCTAAGTTGTTCATTGATTGCTTTCTCATATATGCCTTGACCGGGGGAGAGGGGGGGCTCCAGCAGAGTGAGTGACTCCTTGCTCAAGCTAGCAACCTTGGGCTTCAAGCCAGTAACCTTTGGATTCCAGCCAGCAACCATGGGATCATGTCTATGATCCCATGCTCAAGCCAGTGATCCCACGCTCAAGCCAGTGATCCTGCACTGTAAGGCCATGAGCCGCCATCGTGGCCATTCACATGCAGGTTCCCATTGGATTCGGGCTAACAGTGAATAAATGGCAGAGTCTGAGGATGGTAGGCCATTCTGTTTATTGGTGTCTCACCAAGACAGGCAAGCCACAAGAGAAGACAAGGGAAAAGCAGAAAACCAGCTTTTCCCATGGAGGGCAAGGGATCAGGGAGGCCCCTACAATGGTGATAGCAGGAACCGAGAGCGCAAGCTCCTGGTCTACCCCACTTTATAGTATAGACTCAAAACCTTTAATCCAATTATACAAACAAGAAAGTCTCTGATACAAAGCCACCCTTCTGAGGCATAATGGGATTCCTCAGGAGAGTGCACCACCCTACATCATCCAATCAGACAAGGGTGTGGAGAAGAGCTTACTCTTAATACTAAGCCTTAGGCTTAATGACCCAGCCTGCCCACAGCCTGTCCCAGTACACACATTAATATCAACGAACTTCCATGTAGGTAGCGCCATCTTCAACAAATCACAGTCACCTGACTCATGTAGGTTTACATTAGATTTGGACAGACAGTAATGAAACAACAGAGCCAAGAACCAGTGGACCATTAGCTTTAATCCTAGCTTGCACCCGGCAGGCAAGTAAAAACACACACTGGGCTCCAAAACCCACTCATTCAGTGCTCACAAAGCTACTGATTTATCAGAGTTTCCTAGAATCAAAGGTTTCTTGCTCATCATATATATTCACCTCTGTTCTCCAGTGTTGGGCTGATAAAATATATTATGCTCACTGTAAAGCCAGTAGTCGCGGCCACCTTCAAAGCCGCCTGGCCAGTGCAGGTTCGCATTAGATTCGAACAGTCGGTAATGAAACAGCGGAAGCAAGAACTGGTGAGCCATCAGTTTTAATTCTAGCTTGCACCCGGCGGGCAAGCAAAAACACACACTGGGCTCCAAAATCCACACATTCAGTGCTCACAAAGCTACTGACTTATCCGAGTTTCCTAGAATCAAAGGTTTCTAGCTCACTAGACTTATTCATCTGTGTTTCCCATCTCCTTCTCTTTACACAAACTCTTAACAAACTGGCTTCTTCCTCAGCATTCCACCATCTTGGCTGCTTCCTCTCCTCCACATGGCCTTACTCTGCTCTCCTTTCTAATACTTCAGGAACCGAGAGAGAGATCAAGCTACTGGTCTCTCCCACTTTATACCATAGAATCAAAACCTTTAATCCAATTATACAAACAAGGAAGTCTCTGTATAATGGGATTCCTCAGGAGAGTGCACCACCCTACATCATCCAATCAGTCAAGGGTGTGGAGAAGAACTTACTCTTAAAACCAAGCCTTAGGCCTGACCTCTGGTGGCACAGTGGATAAAGCGTCGACCTGGGAACACTGAGGTCGCCAGTTCAAAACCGTGTACTGGTCTGGTCAAGGCACATATGGGAGTTGATGCTTCCAGATCCTCCCCCCTTTCTCTCTTTCTCTCTCACTCTGTGTCTCCTCTCTAAAATGAATAAAATAAAATAAAATAAAAACAAAAAAATACACCAAGCCTTAGGCCATAACGACCTGGCCTGCTTACATTACAGCCTTTCCCCCACACCCATCCCAAGCATAAGGGCAAATAATATCACCTGGGTGACGGGCTTCCATGTGGGCAGCTCCATCTTTAACAAACTGAGCATAATATATTTTATCTGCCCAACACTCACTTTGTTAAAGATGGCGCTGCCCACATGCAAGTGCTTTAAGAGTAAGCCTTTCCCCACACTCTTGACTGATTGGATGATGTGAGGTGGTGCACTCTCATGAGGAATTCTCCCATTATGCCTCAGATAAGTGACTTTGTATCAGAGACTTTCTTGTTTGTAGATTGGATTAAAGGTTTGGATTTCTACACTGTAAACTGGGGCAGACCGGGAGCTTGCTCTCTCTGGGTTCCTGAGATTAGTATTAGAGAGTAGAGCAGAATAAGGCCACATGGAGGAGGCCAGGAGAAGCAGTCAATATGGCGGAGTGCTGAGGAAGAAGTCAGTTTGTGCAGAGATGGAGATGGGAAACAGAGGTGAATAAGTCTGGTGAGCTAGAAACCTTTGATGCTAGGAAACTCAGATAAGTTAGGAGCTTTGTAAGCACTAAATGAATGGATTTTGGAGCCCACTGTGTGTTTTTACTTGCCCACCGGGTGCAAGCTAGGATTAAAGTTGATGGCTCACCAGTTCTTGGCTCTGTTGTTTCATTGTTGACTGTCCAAATCTAATGTGAACCTGTACTGGCCAGGCAGATGTGTTGGTGACCCTGTGTTGGGAAGATAAAATATATTATGCTCACTTTATTAAAGATGGCGCCCACGTGCAAGTTTTAAGAGTAAGCTTTTCCCCACACCCTTGACTGATTGGATGATGTAGGGTGGTGCCCCATTATACAGAGACTTCCTTGTTTGTATAATTGGATTAAAGATTTTGAGTCTATGCTATAAAGTGGGAGAGACCAGTAACTTGATCTCTCTCTTGGTTCCTGAGGTATTAGAAAGGAGAGCAGATTAAGGCCACGTGGAGAGGAGAAGCAGCCAAGATGGCAGAGTGCTGAGGAAGAAGCCAGTTTGTTAAGAGTTTTTGCAGGAGGAGATGGGAAACGGTGGTGAATGAGTCTGGTGAGCTAGAAACATTTGATTCTAGGAAACTCGAATAAGTCAGTAGCTTTGTGAGCACTGAATGTGTGGGTTTTGGAGCCCAGTGTGTGTTTTTGCTTGCCCGCCGGGTGCAAGCTAGAATTAAAGCTGATGGCTCACCAGTTTTTGGCTCCATTGTTTCATTACCGACTGTTCGAATCTAATGCGAACCTGCACGGGTCAGGCGGCTGTGATAGTGGCCTTGACTACTGGCTTTACATTCCCAGTATGTTTCAGTTAAGTGACTTTGTATCAGAGACTTCCATGTTTGTAGAGTGAATTAAGGGTTTGGATTTCTACACTATAAAGTGGGACAGACCGGGAGCTTGCTCTCTCTCGGTTCCTGAGGTTAGCATTAGAGAGCAGAGCAGAGGAAGGCCACGTAGAGGAGGCCAGGAGAAGCAGCCAAGATGGCGGAGTGCTGAGGGAGTGGCCAGTTTGAGCAGAGTTTATGCTGGAGAGGGAGATGGGGAACAGAGGTGAATAAGGCTGGTGAGCTAGAAACATTTGACTCTAGGAAACCCGGATAAGTCAGTAGCCTTGTGAGCACTGAATGAGTAGGTTTTTGGAGCCCAGTGTGTGTTTTTGCTTGCCCGCCTGGTGCAAGCTAGAATTAAAGCTGATGGCTCACCAGTTCTTGGCTCCGTTGTTTCATTACCGACTGTCCGAATCAAATGCAAACCTGCACTGGCCAGACGGCTGCGATAGTGGCCTTGGCCACTGGTTTTACATTAGCTAGAAACCTTTGATGCTAGGAAACTCAGATAAGTCAGTAGCCTTGTGAGCACTGAATGAGTGGATTTTGGAGCCCAGTGTGTGTTTTTACTTGCCCACCAGGTGCAAGCTAGGATTAAAGCTGATGGCTCACCAGTTCTTGACTCCGTTGTTTTATTACCGACTGTCCAAATCTAATGTGAACCTGCACTGGCCAGGCAGCTGTGTTGGTGACCCTGGCTACTGGTTTTAAACCCATCTCCTTCTCTCTGCACAAACTGGCTTCTTCCTCAGCACTCCATCATCTTGGCTGCTTCTCCTGGCCTCCTCTGCTCTCCTCTCTAATGCTAATCTCAGTAACCGAGAGAGAGCAAGCTCCCTGTCCACCCCACTTTATAGTGTAGATTCAAAACCTTTAATCCAATATACAAACAAGGAAGTCTCTGATACAAAGCCACCCATCTGAGGCATAATGGGATTCCTCAGGAGAGTGTACCACCCTACATCAAAAAGGATGGGAAAGACTTAGTCTTAAAAGTAAGCCCTGGGCTATAACAACTCTGCCTGCTTACAGCCTGTCCCCCCCCCCCCACACACACACATTAATATAATCATGTTTATTCCAAGCAAGAAGGGCAACTAATATCATCACCATGGAGACGGGTTTCCATGTGGGCAGTGCCATCTTTAATAAAGTGAGCATAATATATTTTATCTGCCCAACAGCAATGCAAGAGATAGCTTGCAAAAAGCAAAGCTCCATTCCTCAACCTGCTTTATTTATAGGGCAAAGAGAGGCCATTAGCAAATCAAAAAGATCATAAAGCAAAGTCACATTTCCAAGGCATCCCAAGAATTCCCCCAAGTGCAGAAAACCCCCACTATACCTAACATCTTAACTTCACAACACAAAGGATAAAAGAAACTTGCCTCCAGTCTTTCTGAGGGTCATGGGGGGTAGGATGAGTATAAACAATGCAGCACCACAGCTTAACATGAAGGTGTAAAAAAGATAGTGTAAGGCCAGTAGCCTTGGCCACCATCACAGTTACCTGGCCCATGCAGGTTTGCATTTGATTCGGACAGATGGTAATAAAACAATGGAGCCAAGAACTAGTGGGCCATTACCTTTAATCCTAGCTCTCACCTGGCAAGTGAGAAATACACACAGTGGGAAAACACTTCCCTTTCCACTGAGGGCTCCCGATGCCACTGACTTATCCGAGTATTTCTAGAATCAAAGATTTCTACCTCACAAGCTGTATTCACCTCTGTTCCCCATCTCCTCTCTGCACAAACTGGCTTCTCCTTCAGCACTCTGCCATCTTGGCTGCTTCTCCTCTGCGATGCTAATTTCAGGAACGGAGAGAGAGAACCCCTGGCCTCTCTTATTTTATAGTGTAGAAATTAAAGCCTTTAAGCCAGTATACAAATAAGGAAGTCTCTAATACAAAGCCACTTATCTGAGGCATAAATGAGATTCCTCCTAAGAGTGCACCACCCCACATCATGCAACAGTCAAGGGTGTAAGGTATTTTCCCCGCCAAGGAAGAAAGAAGGGCATAACCACGAAGTGTGGAATAGCAAAAGCTTTATTTAGTAGAGCACATCCCGGACGAGGTTCTCTGGTCTGCAAAACGGGCCAGACAAATTGCGCAGATTCTCCTGCCCGGGAGTAATTTATAGCATCAGTAGGGTGGTCAGGTTGATATGACGTGATGATATTTCATTGGCTGACAGTCGTTCTTTTTCAGAGGGCTCCTGGGAAGCTTCTTTTGGTGCGCATGGGTGTGGGCGGTTCCAGCCAAAGTTCCCGGGCCTAGTTCCTCACGTGACCTTCCCCCATTGCCAACTGACCTTACATTCCGACCTTTTATGTTAGATAGGGGCACCGCTTTTCGTCTGGCTACTTCCTGCTGGTTAGGGGCATTGTGGGGAGGGGAGGTCGGAAGGTGGTGGCTTTGAGGGGAGTCGCGTATATGGGTGTAGGAGCATCTGTTTGACCGTGACTCAAGAAATTTCGTGGATGCGGTCCTGTAAGGATTTAAAAAAGAGGAGCAAATATGAGTAATATGCTGATAATTAGAGGAGGACCTAGGATAGGGGCAGCCCAGGTGAGGATGGGTGGCTGCCACCAGGAGTTAAGCGGGTTGTAGGAGGAGAGGTCCTTGTGCAGTTTCTCTTGCAGACAGTGGAGGACCCCGATGCTTTCTTCCATTGGGCCAGTCTCATGGAACAGCACTGCTCCCTGCTTTAGCTCACTCTGGATGCAGGTTTCTGGTGGGCAGGACAGAAGCAACAGGAGGATCTTTTGGTGAGCCGGAGACGGGTAGGGCTCAGTGGTTCTGACTGCCAGCAGTGCTTCATGGGGGCCAGCTTGAGGCGAGAGACATAGTACCAAGGTGTTTGTCCTAGGGGTTTGGCTGCAGTAGGAGTAGTCAGTATTACCGTATGGGGTCCCTTCCATGTGGGCTGCAGGGTGCCAGGCTGGAGCTTCCTTAGAAGAACCCTGTCTCCTGGTTGAAGGGGACCACTGGGTGTGCTTTATCTAGACCCCCTATGGGAGGAAGGTCCGGTCTGCGTGTTCTCTGAGAAGATGGTGGAGTAAAGACCAAAAGGGGAGGTAGATGGCAAGAGGAGGGGGGTTTGGCTAAGGAGTAAGATTGGGAATTCAGTGTCAAAAGAAGTCTATTAGATTGAGGAAAGAAAGAATCTGAAGGAGTGCAAAAAAGGCAATTCCGTCCAAACTGCATGTCAGGAGTGGTGTGCAAAGGGGAAAAGAAGGGATCCCATCCACTCCCATAACCGAGACCTGTGAGGGAACTAGAGGTCCAGAGTGTGATGGCGAAACAGAGAAGATAACCCCTGTGTCCACAAGAAATGAAGTGGACGTACCCGCTACCTGCAGGATTACTCAGGGCTCAGGGAGGGTGATGGGGGTCTTCGAATTCAGGTCGCGTCAGTTGTCCATGAGACCGAGAAGTTCAAGCAATGGGCCCGCCTGGCTGGCTTGGCCTCACATTTGGTTGGCTTATCCTCCATGTAGAGGCGCAAGAAAAAGCCTATTGCCCAAAAGGGGCAATTGCTCCGCCAGTGACTGGGCTGCTTGCAGTTAGGGCAGGGCTTAGTGGGTGGCCTTGGGCAGGGGCACTGCTGGGACCAGTGACCCTCCTTGCCACATTTCAACCTGGACTTGGGTCGGGCACCTCTATGCCTTGTCCCTGTTGCTCTGCCAGCCTCAAAGCTGCCACAAGAGCCTGGGTTTGGAGAGTTACCTTTTGCTACATGCGGGCCTGGTGAGCAGCCTTGGCCTGTTCCTCCCGACCATTAAAAACCTTAAATGCCATGTTCATCAGGTCTTGGATAGGGATTTGGGGGTTGACAATAAGAGGGGTGGGGTTCCAGGGGAGCCTGGTACCCAGATCTTGCCAGGAACACTGGAGCCAGAGGCAAGACAGGGCCAGGCCTTCCTGCAAGAAGACCGGGGTTGGACCATGGGGTCAGGAGCCCTGCAAACTCCCGTTAGGGCCAATGGCTGGCAGAGGAGGGCCTGACGGGGGAGGGGTTTAAGAACACAGCAGAGAAGGGAGGGGCTCCTGGCTGGCAGGGGTGGGCGGGTTTCCTGGAGGGAAGAGACCAGAGCGGAAGAGATATGCAGAGGGATGAGAGAGGGGTCCCGAGAGGGCCCCCCCCCAGGGGTCAGGCAGAAGGAGGAGAGAGTTGGAGGTCAGTGAAGGAGGAAAGATCAGGAGTGGAGGGTCTGGGTGAGGTTTCTCTGGCCAAAAAGGGCCTGTGCCAAAGAACAGGTGGCACAGAGATTAGGACAGGAGCACAAATACTAGAAGTCCTGAATGTAAGGGATCTCCAATCATTTCCCAGTTTTTTGGCAATAGTTAAATTGGTGAGGATGTTAAAATCAAAAGTCCCTTCAGGAGGCCACCTGGTCTGGTTATCCAGTGGGTTCTGTGGCCTGGCCACGGTGGAGAAGAAGAACAGTTTCTTCTTTAGGGAGGGAGAGATTTCGGATAAGGCAACTCCAGGAGTGTTTTTGAGTCAGGTTTAGATTCCTGTGCCTCCCATGGCTGCCCTCAGTCCTTGGAATGATCAGAGATGAGAATTGGTGTCCCACAACTCAAGCTCTAGCCATGGGATCGTTAGGTAGAATGGATGTGTCCGAGACATCTTTATGGGCACACACGGACTCGGAATGGATAAGAGGTCCCAGATGCAGCTGTGATTACGGACAGGGAGTCTCGGTGGAAAGAACTGAGAGGAGGCTGGAGGCAAGGGACTTACCGCACTGTGTGCCAAAGTGGGAAGAAAGTCAGAGGTCCTAGGTCTTCCTCGGAAGGGAATGGAAAAGGAGAGTTTCCTTGCAGACTTCAAACTCCTCCTGGTTTCGGCACTGTTGGGCAGATAAAATATATTATGCTCACTTTGTTAAAGATGGCACTGCCCACGTGCAAGTCCATTGATATTAATGTGTGTTGGGGGACAAGCTGTGGGCAGGCTGGGTCGTTATAGCCTAAGGTTTAGTTTTAAGAGTAAGCTTTTCCCCACACCCTTGACTGATTGGATGATGTAGGGTGGTGCACTCTCATGAGGAATCCCATTATGCCTCAGATGGGTGGCTTTGTATCAGAGACTTCTTTGTTTGTAGATTGGATTAAAGGTTTGGATTTCTACACTATAAAGTGGGGCAGACCCGGAGCTTGCTCTCTCTCAGTTCCTGAGGTTAGCATTAGAGAGGAGAGCAGATTAAGGCCATGTGGAGGAGAGGAGAAGCAGCCAAGATGGTGGAATGGTGAAAGAGAAGCCAGTTTGTGCAGAGAGAAGGAGATGGGAAACAGTGGTGAATAAGTCTGGTGAGCTAGAAACCTTTGATCCTAGGAAACTCAGATAAGTCAGTAGCTTTGTGAGCACTGAATGAGTGGGTTTTGGAGCCCAGTGTGTGTTTTTATTTGCCCGCTGGGTGCAAGCTAGGATTAAAGCTGATGGCTCACCAGTTCTTGGCTCTGTTGTTTCATTACCGACTGCCTGAATCTAATGCAAACCTGCCTGGGCCAGGTGGCTGTGATGGTGGCCTTGGCCAGTGGCTTTACAAGCACCAAATGTAAGGTATTTTCCCCGCCGAGGAAGAAAGAAGGGCGTAGCCACGAAGTGTGGAATAGCAAAGCTTTATTTAGTAGAGCACATCCCAGACTAGGTTCTCTGGTCCCCAAAACGGGCCAGAGAAGTTGCGGGGATTCTCCCACAGGGTGTGTGTGTGTGATTTATAGGGTTGGTAGGGTGGTGCATGTTGGGCAGATAAAATATATTATGCTCATTTTGTTAAAGATGGCGCTGCCCACATGGAAGTTCATTGATATTAATGTGTGTTCTGGAACAGGCTGTGGGCAGGCCGGGTCGTTGTAGCCTAAGGCTTAGTTTTAAGAGTAAGCTCTTCTCCACACCCTTGACTGATTGGATGATGTAGGGTGGTGCACTCTCCTGAGGAATCCCATTATACAGAGACTTCCTTGTTTGTATAATTGGATTAAAGGTTTTGATTCTATGGTATAAAGTGGGAGAGACCAGTAGCTTGATCTCTCTCTCTCGGTTCCTGGGTTCCTGAGATTAGTATTAGAGAGTAGAGCAGAGTAAGGCCACATGGAGGCCAGGAGAAGCAGCCAAGATGGCAGAGTGCTGAGGAAGAAGCCAGTTTGTTAAGAGTTTGTGCAGGAGGAGATGGGAAACAGAGGTGAATAAGTCTGGTGAGCTAGAAACCTTTGATTCTAGGAAACTCGGATAAGTCAGTAGCTTTGTGAGCACTGAATGTGTGGGTTTTGGAGCCCAGTGTGTGTTTTTGCTTGCCCGCCAGGTGCAAGCTAGGATTAAAGCTGATGGCTCACCAGTTTTTGGCTCCTGTGTTTCATTGCCATCTGTCCGAATCCAATGCGAACCTGCGTGGGCCAGGCGGCTGTGATAGCGGCCTCGACTACTGGCTTTACAGTCCGGTTCATATGACATGGCGATATTTCATTGGCTGACAGTCCTTCTTTTTCAGAGGGTTCTTGGGAAGTTTCTTTTGGCGCGCATGGGTGTGAGCGGTTCCAGCCAAAGTTCCCGGGCCTGGTTCCTCACGTGATCTTCCTCCATTGCCAACCGACCTCACATTAGATGTGGGGAAAAACTTAGTGTTGAGAAGATCTTAGTATTAAAAGGGTGGAAAAGGCTTAGTCTTAAAACTAAGCCTTAGGGTATAAGGACCTTGCCTTTTACAGCCTGTCCCCCACACCCAATGCAAACTATAAGCAAGCAAACATATGCATCATATTTGCAAACTTAATTGACCCACAAATAGCCTTTAGCAATTTCACAGAATAAGTGAGGTGGGGGGTTGGGCAGACTGTCAGCTTATTGCCCATTCCCCACACCTGTGTCCCCCAAAAGTCTAAACTGCAAAGACCCTGTTGACTTTCAGGTCCCAACACTAGTCCAGTAACAAATTTGACACCTAATTTGTGGTGGCCTTTCACCTGTGGACTTGGGGACCGTGGCCCAGGGCTTGCCACCCAGCCTCTGCCTAACACGGCCCCGACCTGTTGTCTTAGAGGCGGAGGCTGGACAAGCAGTCCGTGACCATGTGACTCCAAACCTACTGAGTTTTTGTTTATTGCATAAGAAAGGAGGAATTGAAAAGGACTAGATTGAAAATTTGTTCTGGCTTGGGAAATCTAAGATGTCATAAGGTTTGGCGATGACAATTCCAGGAACACCACCCTCTTCGAGGCTCAGGGCAACCTGAATGGGAACGGGGAGGGGACTGGCTTCTGAAAAAATCTTTGTTTGTCTGATCTAATCTCAGCAGGCACCAAGAGGGAAAGATCTGGTTTGTCAGTCTGCTTGAGGCTGTTCTCATTATCTGGAAGTCTATGTCTCATTTTGTGGGAAGGGGGCCAATTTTAACCCCAGTTCAGCAAAGCAGCGGGCAGGGGAAGCTCCTTCCAGCCTAACTTGAGGCAAGTATTTATCACCCCCCCCCCAAACCCCCCCCCAGGGAATAGTACTCAGGGTTCCAGATGTAGTGGGAAATTTGGGCCATCAGCCTCTCCTACCGTGTTGTCTGTTATATCAGACTTAACCGCCAGCTGAACTTCAGAAAGATAGGAGTTGTTGAATTGTTAGATCTTATAACTGCTTGTTTCATGTTGGTTCTTTTGCATGAACTGCCTACTCCCAGGACTTACTTAAAATTACTCAAGCTAGAAATAAGTAATGTTGGTAATTCCATATCTGTGCCCCAATGTGGCTCTCTGGGCTGTATCTTACAGAACTGGAGTGCTTTTAGGTATAAACTGTAAAGCCAGTAGCCACGGCCACCATCACAGCCTCCTGGCCAGTGCAGATTTGCATTAGATTCAGACAGTCGGTAATGAAACAGCAGAGCCAAAAACTGGTGGGCCATCATCTTTAATCCTAGCTTGCACCCGACGGGCAAGTAAAAACACACATTGGGTTCCAAAACCCACTCATTCAGTGCTCACAAAGCTACTGAGTTATCTGAGTTTCCTAGAATCAAAGGTTTCTAGTTCACCAGACTTATTCACCTCTGTTCCCATCTCCTTCTCTCTGAACAAACTCTGCACAAACTGGCTTCTCTTTCAGCACTTCACCATCTTGACTGCTTCTCCTCTCCTCCATGTGGTCTCACTCCGCTGTCCTCTCTAATGCTAATCTCAGGAACTGAGAGAGCAGCTCCCAGTCTGCCCCACTTTATAGTGTAGATTCAAAACCTTTACTCTAATATACAAACAAGAAAGTCTCTGATACAAAGTCACTTATCTGAGGCATAATAGGAGGATTCTTCATGAGAGTGCACCATCCTACATCAAAAAGGGTTGCAAAGGCTTAGTCTTAAAACTAAGCCTTGGGCTATAAGGACTCTGCCTGCTTACAGCCTGCCCCCCCTCCCACATTAATATAATCATGCCCATCCCAAGCAAGAAGGGCAACCAATATCATCACCTGGGTGATGGGCTTCCACGTGGGCAGCGCCATCTTTAACAAAGTAAGCATAATATATTTTATCTGCCCAACATAAACCTATTTTAAAAAATGGCAAACTCTTAACTAAAAGAAAACCTAAAATTTAATGTCCTAAGAACTCAGCTTGTGCAACCAAAGGCGGAATAAGGATAAATTGATCACCTGTTGTCTCCCTAAGATGAAAAGGCCCCAAACAAGTCTGCTTTGTTTACCCACTGTGGAGACATTCTAAAAACTAGAAGAAAAAAGATTACAATGAGAAACCTGAGCAGCAATTGCTTGGTGCATGAGTCAGCTGGTTAAATCAAGTTGAAGATTCCAAACAGGGCGGCTCCTTGCTGGGGGACACAAAACCTTTTTACTCAAGAGTAGATAAAAAGGTCAGGGGATGGAAAAGAGAAATTTCCAGGACATCTTGAGATGAAAATTCCCGAACTGTGGTACAAAAATCTGTTGGTGAATCACTGAATCAAGGCTACGATTAGATTAAAGAATATGGAAATGTAAGGATTGATAAGATTAGGAAAATTGGAATGTTTAAACAGTCTTTATGGTAGAAAAAAAGTTATGTCAACTTTCATTTACACCCAGAGGGAAAGAAGCATATTAGAAATTCTGTATGTAGACAGGTAGGTCAACCTAAGATGTCACTTAAGTTTCAACCCAAAGTTTGAGAGCAGTTGGCTGTATCTCACATATTTTTGTGAAGCCGGACATGTGGCTCCAGAGGCAGTTCAAGTCCACGTGTACCTTTATTATCCCCAATTCCTAAGACTGATTTTAAAAATGGGAGATCAGGGTGTTTTTGAAAACACCAACTACTTTTATGGTTCCAAGACCAAGGAGAAATACAATTCTTTTTTTTTTTTTTTAGGTGAGAGGAGAGCAAATAGTGAAGCAGACTCCTGCGTGCACCACCAAACAGCCACCCCATCTGGGGCCAATGCTCTAATCAATCGAGCTACTTTTAGTGCCTGAGGCCGACATACTTCTCAGTGCCTGGGGCCATGCTCCATTAAATTGACTCGAGCCAACAAGCACCTACAGGGGATCCTTGGGTTACAACACAATTTCGTTTCTACAACAGTGACTAACCTGAATTTTGCTGTAAGTCAAAACACACCCCAGCCTAAGTCACTTACCTAGCCTAACACAGTTGTAAAATCTTAATCTGAACATAAAAACACAAGTAAGCCCCAGAAAAAGGAAAAAGACATAAATATAGTGTACTGTACACTGTACTGCGTATTCTTCCGCTGTGCACAACCAAACTAGTTCGCCCTAATAGTCCGGAAGTACAGCACTAATGGTGTAAGCCAAAAGACTCACATATCAATTTTTCAAAGCTTTTATGGGAGTGAGTGTCTTAAACTCAAAATGTCATATGTTGAGGCTATCATAACCTGAGGACCCCCTGTGTATGAGACTTCTCAAAAATATAGCAGAAACTAACCTAGATGCTTTCCAGAATCACAGGATGTGGGAAATTTTTTGGTATATAAGCTAATTTGAGTTTGGTTTGGTTAAACAGGCATACCTTTAGAATCATTACAAAAAAGTAATACTTTTATTTTACCTGGGTGTAAAGCCAGTAGTCGCGGCCACCATCACAGCAGTCCGACCCGTGGAGGTTCGCATTGGATTCAGACAGATGGAAATGAAACAACAGAGCCAAGAACTGGTGAGCCAACGGCTTTAATTCTAGCTTGCACCCGGCGAGCAAGCAAAAACACACACTGGGCTCCAAAACCCACACATTCAGTACTCACAAAGCTACTGACTTATCCGAGTTTCCTAGAATCAAAGGTTTCTAGCTCACCAGACTTATTCACCTCTGTTTCCCATCTCCTCCTGCACAAACTCTTAACAAACTGGCTTCTTCCTCAGCACTCTGCCATCTCGGCTGCTTCTCCTGGCCTTCACGTGGCCTTACTCTGCTCTCCTCTCTAATACCTCAGGAACCAAGAGAGAGATATCTAGCTACCGGTCCGCCCACTTTATAGCATAGATAATCCAAACCTTTAATCCAATTATACATTCAAGAAAGTCTCTGATACAAAGCCACCCATCTGAGGCATATTGGGATTCCTCAAGAGAGTGCACCACCCTATATCATCCAATCAGTCAAGGGTGTGGGGAAGAGCTTACTCTTAAACTAAGCCTTAGGCTATAATGACCTGGCCTGCCTACATTACAGCTTTCCCCCCACAGCCATCTCAAGCATAAGGGCAAATAATATCACCTGGATGACGGGCTTCCATGTGGGCAGCGCCATCTTTAACAAAGTGAGCATATTATATTTTATCTGCCGAACGCTGGGTTTATTAGTTAAATTAAGTTCATGCTATCTCTGTTGCTAAATTATCAGCAAGAAAAATAACTTTGTATGATAAATTTTTCCTAAATAATCTAAACTTAATTGTTAGGAGCAAGTAAATGAAACAAATGTAAATGGTATAAGAAGTTTCATTTAGCCTAACCAGGCAGTGACACAGTGGATAGAGCGTTGGATTAGGACGCGGAGGATTCAGGTTTGAAACTCCAAGGTTGACAGCTTGAGCATGGGCTCATCTGGTTTGAGCAAGGCTCACCAGCTTGAGCCCAAGGTTGCTGGCTTGAGCAGAGGGTCACTCAGTCTGCTGTGGCCCCCCAGTCAAGGCACATATAAGAAAGCAATCAGTAAACAACTAAAGTGCCACAACGAAGAACTGATGCTTCTCATCTCTCTCCATTCCTATCTGTCTGTCCCTATCTATCCCTCTCTCTGCCTCTCTCTGTGTCTGTCAAAAAAAAAAGTTTCATTTAGGTTAACTCTTTCACAATGTAAAGCCAATAGTCATGGCCACTATCACAGCCGCCTGACCCGTGCAGGTTCGCATTGGATTCGAACAGTCGGTAATGAAACACAGGAGTCAAGAACTGGTGAGCCATCAGCTTTAATTCTAGCTTGCACCCGGCGGGCAAGCAAAAACACACACTGGGCTCCAAAATCCACACATTCAGTGCTCACAAAGCTACTGACTTATCCGAGTTTCCTAGAATCAAAGGTTTCTAGCTCACCAGACTTATTCACCTCTGTTTCCCATCTCCTCCTGCACAAACTCTTAACAAACTGGCTTCTTCCTCAGCACTCTGCCATCTTGGCTACTTCTCCTCCACATGGCCTTAATCTGCTCTCCTCTCTAATACCAACCTCAGGAACTCAGGAACCAAGAGAGAGAGAGATCAAGCTACTGGTCTCTCCCACTTTATAGCATAGACTCAAAACCTTTAATCCCATTATACATAAAGAAAGTCTCTGATACAAAGCCACCCATCTGAGGCATAATGGGATTCCTCCCTACATCACCACCCTACATCATCCAATCAGTCAAGAGTGTGGGGAAGTGCTTACTCTTAAACTAAGCCTTAGGCTATAATGACCCGGCCTGCCCACAGCCTGTTCCAGAACACACATTAATATCAACAAACTTCCATGTGGGCAGCGCCACCTTTAACAAAGCGAGCATAATATATTTTATCTGCCCAACACACAATAATGATGCTTATGGTTTTATAAGTCTCTTTGGTAACATAAAACTTTAAAGTTTTGTTAGCTGAATTAAATAATGGATATTCACTCAACGTCTAGACCATTTCCGAATGTGATAAAATAACGAAACATTAATTACTGAACATAGGTCTGTCTTATTGCAGAGAAACTAAAAACATTTGGGTCCATTAGTAAACATGTTTTATGCCACATTAAAAATTATGCTATAAGAAAATATTTTTAGAAATTATTAAGCCTGACCCGTGGTGGCTCAGTGGGTAAAGTATCGACCTGGAACGCTGAGGTTGCTAGTTTGAAATGCTGGCTTGCCAAGTCAAGGCACATATAGGAGTTGATGCTTCCTGCTCCTCCCCTTCTTTCTCTCTCTCTCTCTCCTTTCTAAAATGAATAAATTTTAAAAAATTAAAATAAAAGAAATGATTGGCCCTGGCTGTTCGGCTCAGCAGTAGAGCATTGGCCCGGTGTGTGGAAGTCCCAGGTTCGATTCCCAGCCAGGGCACACAGGAAAAGTGCTCATTTGCTTCTCTACCCATCCCCCTCTTCTTTCTCTCTGTCTCTCTCTTCCCCTCCTGCAGTCAAGGCTCCATTGGAGCAAAGTTGGCCCAGGTGCTGAGGATTGCTCCATGGCCTTCGCCTTAGACACTAGAATGGCTCTGGTTGCAAAGGAGTAACACCCCAAATGGGCACAGCATCGCCCCCTAGTGGGCTTGCCGGGTGGATCCTGGTCAGGTGCATGCGGGAGTCTGTCTCTCTGCCTCCTCGCTTCTCACTTCAGAAAAATACAAAAACAACAACAACAATAAACAAATAAAAAAGAAATTATTAAATGTATTCATAAATGTACCAATCTAAAGAATACTAATTGCTTACTTTTGAGTAGTCACTAGAAATTGAGGTTCTTAAAGTTAGTAGTTTTAATTAAAATAGAGAAAAACATTTTTAGTAAAAAGGTATAAGATATGGAAATACATTTTTTAAAGATATTTAAAAAATGAGGTTTGTCCTAAAAAAAGGCTGATTATTTCTGAATGAGTAAGAAAAGACAAAGAAAGACTAAGAAAAGATAATATAGATATTATATGTGGTTATGCTATATAAGATTGAAATTTAATTATGTAAATAAATTTAAATATCAAAAGTAAAGTAAGCTAATGTATAATAAGAGTTTGGTTCTTTTTCACCTTGATTTTAAAAAAGGGTTGTTTTTTTGTGTGTGTGTGTGTTTTATTCTTCTCCAGATAAGATTTATAAAAAGCTTTCTTTGCTCAGAAAGCAAATATTCTATGTTTTATTAAAGTAGTTTGCTCTTGTCTTGATCAGGACCTTGATTACTTAATAAAACCAATCTTCTTAAAAAAATAAATTAGCCTAACCAGGCAGTAGCACAGTGGATAGAGCGTCGGACTGGGACGCGGAGGACCCAGGTTCAAGACCCTGAGGTTGCCAGCTTGAGTGTGGGCTCATCTGGTTTGAGCAAGGATCACCAGCTTGGACCCAATGTCGCTGGCTCGAGCAAGGGGTTGCTCGGTCTGCTGAAGGCCTGCGGTCAAGGCACATATGAGAAAGCAATCAGTGAACAACTAGGGTGTCGCAACGAAAAACTAATGATTGATCTTCTCATCTCTCTCCGTTCCTGTCTGTCTGTCCCTGTCTATCCCTTTCTCTGACTCTCTCTCTGTTCTTGTAAAAGAAACAATAAATAAATAAATAAAAATAAAAATTAAAAAATTAATTAATTAAATTTTCAGAAATGGTGCCGCACACCAGGCCGGGTCCTCCAGAGGAGGAAATAAAAATAAGAACCTAATCTTCTGAATCCTAAAAAATAAAGTTTTGCTAACCTGCGTTTTTATTTGGTACCTTCTCATTGTCACTTTTGGGCATATCAAGTTATTTAATACTGTTTTTAAATAATATATGATCTCTTGGTTAAGTGTGTTTGACAAACTTCCCAGGGTTCAAATTTTAGCAGGAGACCCTTTTCAAACCTAGAAATGGCTCTGAATTGTTCTAATGGGGCCTTGGGACACCTCCGTGAGTTTGTTTTCTCTCACTGCAAGGGAGACGGTTTGAACTCTACTAATTAGGCCTACTGATATGTGTGAATTGCATGGGAAGCTTGTCAACTAAGGAGAGTTGTGTTGCGTGCATGTGCGTGTGTGTGTGTGTATTATTAAGTGGATATTATATATTGGAGGTTATATAAACATCTCCAGGAGTCTATAAGGTCCTGAATCAAGGCTTACCTGTTAAGTCTTGTTATGGTAAAATGTTATGTCACAGAAAAGCAAAGTTCTTCATCATTTATATTCTCATCAGATCTGTGACCATGCCATTTTTAGTTTTGTCATTTAAAGACATTGTTTTACTTTGATGCTTTTACAATCACGTTTCATCTTCAGAAAGATCTATAAAGAGGACTTGGACCTGTTCTAAAACAGAGTTTTCTGAGAATAAACTCTAAAATCATACCTTTAAACTAGATGAAGATATCTAGAGCCCTAAGGAACAACTGCATTAATCAACTGCTGGCTAAGGGTCAAAATAGACAAGGATTAATAATATGGGCCTGTATAAACTGAAGATGATTATAATTTTTATAACTTTTTATTGGAAATATTGCTAAGTTTTATTTCTTTGTTTTCCAGATACAAAAAAAACACACACAAAAAACTTGTTTTTCCTTAAACTTCTTATGGCTTAGAGCAATTTGGTAAATTATGACTTTGTAAGTAATATTGCTACTTTATATTTTTCTCCCTAGCTGATCCATTTTAGAAGTATGGAGACTCTGAATGTGTAAGTATTATTATTTTCATGAAACTATGGTTGTTTGCATAAATTTGAAGGGAATGTGTTCTTTTTATAACAGGCCACAATTGGAAATTGCTTTAGCATCAAGGCTTTGCCCGGAATGTTATGTTTGAGAGAAACATGCACAGACTCTGGATGCCACCCAGATGCTCTAAGGAATTAAGATTGACTTTGAAAGTTGATAAAAGTCCATTGGGAAAACAGCAGCCTTCCCAGGTAGGGAAGGAGGTTGCTTACTGGGGAGATGGCTAAGGAAGAACCTCAAGACATTTGGGGGAACCTCAGGAACTTGAGAAATTCACCCAAATCGATAGCTATTGCAGGCAAGTGCCAAAGGCAACTAGGTGGTTTGGCGTCTTAGCCCTGAGGGGCTGAAGTTCAGTTTGGAGGTTTCTTATGAAATCCAGCAAAGCAGATTTAAAAGAGCCTATATGATCAATTGCTGTTCTTGTCATCCTTATGCAAATAACAGACCAAATTTACAATAAATTAGTCTTAACCTGGCTATCTTTGATAAAATGAGGTGATCTTTTTGTGGTTTCAATAGAAATCATAATGTCCAATTGTGGATATTAGAGTCTAGTTTAGTTAATTATCTTTATAATCTTATTTTTCACCTGTGAACTGGATTGGATCTTGAAGATTTCTAATGAAAGTGGCTGCAGCCCTCTGAACTCAAGTTTCGTCTTCCTACCATCCTTTGCCTTGGAATTATTGAGAACTAAAACTGTTCTGGTTTTTTTTGTTTTTCTTCTTTTTCTGAGCCTTGCAATCACAGAAAACCCAGCTAGACAACATAATGTAAACTTCAGACAAATTAACAGCTTGCGCTCGGATGGTTTCAGTTACTGACACTGTGTAAGCCACACAGAGAGCTAGCTTGAGCTGGTGTCAGAATGTTCATCGGGGATGTTTGGACTGTGGGCCAGGGAATCTGTTGGATTGTCACTTATTACCTTCATTCCAACAAAAATGAAGCGCTGAGTCTTTTATGTAGGGTCTTCTCAACTGGTATTCTTAAAGATTCAGAGACTAACTTGTGGTTTGCTCCGATTATTACTTAGGGGACAGAAATCCTGGCCTCTGTTGCTTCTACCATTCCTGTGTTTCCTGCTTGTAAATTCAACACCTAGAATGTCCCCTCTAAGTTCTGGGGACTATTGCAGAAGGGGTGGGGTTGTGAGATTGTTAAGAGCCATATAAGAGGAGCACAACAGGCAGACAAATCCAACTCCATTTTATAAGCTAATACTCCCGTTTGATTGGACGTGAACCCAGTTGCCCTATTTTTCTCCAAATTGAGGAATGATCAAAAAGGGGGGGACTATAACCAAGCACAAACTTCATTCCTTTAATATAACCTTTTCTCCTTTCTTTTCTATTGATTCACACTGGCTTTATCTAGCACCCTGACTCACCTGCTTCTTCCTTAGCATGGCCATCCCCTTAATCAACAAGCCTTCAGGACAATGAAGTTTTCTGGTCAGCATCAAATCATCTTTAAAGCAAAGCCTCGGTTCTGTTGACCACAGACACAGAGTTTCAATCCAACTGGAGATAATATCTAGGCCTTAGTTGTATTTCAGCTTCAGACCCAGAAAACCAGTGAAACCGGACAAAGCTGACATCAGAACCAGCTGCAATTACCCCTTACCCCAGCATGGACCAATCAGTTGAGACCACGACCCTGACCATGATCCTAACTCCCTTAGTCACCATGATTAACAATTTCCCTTCTATATAACCCATCTTCAGAAAGCTATGAGGGAGGGCAGTCTTTGACCATTAGCTCATCGATGAATCTGGGCATGGGCCACTTAATTAATAAACCCTTACCTTCTTGGTGGCAAATTCCAGTTGTCTTTTTGGACTTTGATGTATGTAGGCAAATGGATTTCCCCTTTAGTTTGGAAATACCCTCTCCCTTCTCTTCTGACGCCACACGTGTTAAGTGTATTGATATAAAACTGCCCAGACCTTTAGAGAAGTTTTATATAAACTTATTTGAAAAAAAAAAAAAAGGATATATGTGGAACCAATATCTCAACAGACTGAAGACATGCTTCATAGAACAGCAGTTTACAGCTTCTTTTGGGCCCTTGGAATTAAGGAAGGGATGTAAGGAGGCTTACATGAAGGTGGGAGAAGGCCAAGTTGGGATTGGATTACAGGATAGTTAACAAGAGCATGTGCTCTCTGAGGGGGTCTGAAAAGAGTCATTTCAAAGGTGTGCTCTAACCAACTCAGGTACTTGGTCCCATGTTCAAAGGTTTGTTAACCTAGATGCTCAGAAACAACGGCCAGATCTTGCTTAAAGCAAAGACAAACTTTTTACTAAAGAAGTCATTGGCCTGGGGCATAACTACTCACCAGGACCTACCCAGTTAGAAATTTATGATCGGATCACCCTAGGGGGTTACTTTCCATAGAACCCCCTTTTTTTATCTGTAAGGAGATGCACCAGAACTTCTCCAAAATTCCTCCAGGTTGAGGGAGAATCCTGGGGCCACCAGCTAGCTGCAGAGACCCTCCTGCCCATCCCTCCCTGGCCCAGCGTTTTGCTAATGTCAACATTCTTCGCCAGCCCCCAGGTGACCTCCCAGTTCTACAGCGTTCCTTCGAGATTAAGAAAATGTCTGCAAACAGCAATGCAATAACCAAGTGCCATCGGCTGGGCTGCAGGCCTCTCTGATACCATTGGAAGAAGACCCCTCCACACCCTGTTCTGCCAACCCCTTAGCAGGACCAGCTGGGGGTATTTACAAAATTGGGTCCCAGCAGCCTTTCCAAGTTTAAAGAGCCTTCTGTTGGAGATCTAGGCTATATCTCCTGTTGCCAGTTGCCTCCTGCCTCATTTATTTCCCCTTCTTGGGGGTTGGAGAGAAGCAGCTTTCTTCCTTCCTAATCCGCAGCAACCTTCAGGACCGCCAGCAGTCTTTACGCGAACAGGCCTCCAATGGCGTGCTGAGAAAACTTATCCTAGCCTGACCAGGCGGTGGCGCAGTGGATAGAGCGTCGGACTGGGATGAGGAGAACCCAGGTTCAAGACCCCGAGCTCCCCAGCTTGAGCGCGGGCCCATCTGGTTTGAGCAAAAGCTCACCAGCTTGGACCCAAGGTCGCTGGCTCCAGCAAGGCGTTGCTCGGTCTGCTGAAGGCCCACGGTCAAGGCACATGTGAGAAAACAAGCAATGAACAACTAAGGTGCCACAATGACAACGTAAAACTGATGATTGATGCTTCTCACCTCTCTTCGTTCCTGTCTGTCCCTGTCTATCCCTCTCTCTGACTCTCTGTCTCTAAAAAAAAAAAATAGACTCATTCTTCTTTAGACCCTATTCCCTCTCTTCTTCTCTCCTTTAACAGTTTTTTTTTTAGTACCCGTACTTAGATGCTTACCACTCTGCCGGGGACACAAAGCTGAGTAAGACAGACACAATCTGATCCATCTCATACTGAGCTCTCAATCTAGTCAAGGAGACAGAAGAAGCAGTTCTGATATCTAGTTGCTATGCTAGATGGAAGGCGGAAACATCTAGAGCCTCCTGTTCTTTTAAAACATGGCAATGAGGTTCAGAGAAAGAAAAGGTAGGTGTCTTCAGTCACGCAACCCCAGAGCCTCCGTCTTGTCATTTTCTGGACTCATCATCTTTCCCACTTTGAGGCCCAGAAAACCTCTAATGGGAAAGGAAGTCAAGACGTGTGATGGAAAAGCGGAGGGAATCCTTGGGAAGTGCTTCACAGATGGCAGTCTGACCAAGTGCACCTGGCTGACACGGAAGGCCAGGGTCGCTCCTGCGATGGCAGTCTACAGGGCCGAGAATCTCCGATCTGGCTGGGACTTTAATGAGCCTTCTTACTTTTTCTTTTCCTGCTCCCTGTGCCACTCGACTTTTACGCATGATGCCGAGTCTGCGCAGTATTGGTTTTCTAGCAGTTGCTCCAATTCTACACGGAGACAAGAATTCTGTGATGGGCACCAAAACCAAGAAGTGGGTCTGTTTTAAGCCGTCAAATAATTTCTTAAACTCCCTAATCAAGCCATTCCCATTTGCAACTTGCCCTCACTCACCAAGGATGGCTTCCACAGGTTTCTAGAAAGCCCTGACAGGTTTTGTCATTTCTGCCTCAATAAATTACACTTCGGCAGGTTTATTACTAAACTGCATCCACCACAGCTCTGTGGATACATAAATAACTGACTCTAGCAACTGACCCTCCTGCTCAGTCTTACCTTGGTCTAACTTAAGCAGCCTCCCCTCCCCCCAAACCGGTTGTTTACTGGGCTTTCAGTATCGCTCGGGCATATATGTCCAGAAGGAGGCACTGACTAGGGAACAGATAAAGGGCTTTTCTCTCCCACACCCAGAAGATGAACGTGCCTGCCAAGGGAAAGAGGCCAAGAATGTACTCTCCAGAGGCAAAGTTATTTAAAGTTTCCCAGAACTTTTCTGACCTAGAATAATTTTTTTCCTTCTTTACATTGCTTAGTTCTAGGTAAAAGCTGAGCGCAGGTGCCTGAATGCTTGAAAACCAGGGAGATCTGAAAATACAGGCAGGACTTTTTGACTTTAGAAAGACTTGGGTTTCCTTATTGCCTCAAGCTCAGGGGGTGGTCTGGTGCATTCTCAGCATCACTCTTAATGGATGTAAGCCTGCATTTCTAGTGACGCTGAGTCTGGCATGGAAACAGGACCGCTTGCTTTGCTGGGTTTGGAGGACCAACCACACAGGCAAGAGGTTAAAGGTTAGTCACACTCTATAGTCTTCTCACATGAACCAGGGAAACATAAAGATTCCATTCTGTTATGACAGCTCAAGCAGTTAACAATCCCGAGGAAAAAATCTAAATG
Organism: Rhynchonycteris naso; assembly: GCA_037038555.1. Classification (NCBI taxonomy): domain Eukaryota; kingdom Metazoa; phylum Chordata; class Mammalia; order Chiroptera; family Emballonuridae; genus Rhynchonycteris; species Rhynchonycteris naso. Next base: position 21,524,771 of record CM072996.1, read on the forward strand.
CAAAGTGTACCTGCCAACTATGGTCCCTTAAGGAAGAAACCTGGAAATAGTGAACTTTTTTTTTTGTATTTTTCTGAAGTGAAAAGGGAGGGGGGAGGCAGAGAGACAGACTCCCGCTTGCACCCTACCGATATCCACCCGGCATGCCCACTAGGGGGCGATGCTCCGCCCCTCTGGGGAGTTGCTCCGCTGTAAACGGAGCCATTCTAGCACCTGAGGCAGAGGCCATGGAGCCGTCCTCAGCGCCTGGGCCAACTTTGCTCCAATGGAGCCTTGGCTGTGGGAGGGGAAGAGAGAGAGTGAGAGAGAAATGAGAGGGGGAAGGGTGGAAAAGCAGATGGGGTGCTTCTCCTGTGTGCCCTGACCGGGAATCGAACCCCAGACTTCCACATGCTGGGCCGATGCTGTACCGTTGAACCAACTGGCCAGGGCCTAGTGAACTTCTTAATAAAAAACCCAGGTGAAGAGCTTTACTCCTAAGAAATCAACATTTAATATATCATTTTGGTAAATATCCTGCTGAAGTAATATGGTTTTTTTAATGTTTATTGTATTGACTTTAGAGAGCAAGAGAAAGGAAGGGAGAGAGGGAGAGAGAGACAGAAACACTGACCTGCTCCTGTGTGTGCCCTGACCAGAGATCGAACCAGCAAGCTCTGTGCTTTAGGACGATGCTCTAACTACCTGAGCAACCCAGCCAGGGTTAATTAACCCTGACTGCACTTCAGACTCATCTAGGGAACTTTGCAAGATGCTGATGTCTGGGCCCTATTCCAGAGATGATGACTTGCATGCTCAGCGGTGGGGCTTGGGCATCAGTGTTACTTTTTATTTTTTAAATAATTTTTATTTTTTGCCCTGCCTGGACAGGTAGAATGGTTCAGTTAGCCCCACAATGCCAACCATAGCCCTACATGACTTCAGCTTTGGTTTTCCCCAAAGTAGCCAAGCACTGTCCCCAAATGGCGGATGAAATAGCCCATGCTTTCACCACTGATTTCACATTTTATTATCTATTAATATTCCAGTAAAATTAGGACTTTTCTGAAATCTCTATTCTAGATCATTAATCTACCTACGTCTGCACTAGTATAACATAGTTTTAACCATAGTAAAAACTTTTAACAATTTCCCCTGATTACAAAAGTAACAAAAGTGTAATATTCTCCAGAAATAGGCATTGTTAACATATAAAGTAAGTGGCATTTAGTACTCAGTCGCCCTCGGTCAACCGCTCTTTCCTCTAGCATAGTGGTTCTTAACCTTTTTTGAGGTACCGAACCCACCAGTTTCATATGCGCATTCACCGAACCCTTCTTTAGTGAGAAATAAAATATGATTTTTTTTTTTTCCAAATTCAAGACATAGGTATATTTTTTTACTGGTGCACAAAATGAGCCGTGCATGAACATCACCTTGCTCAAAGAACAAAACCAACAAGGTGCATGAACTCACAACAAATTACGGTGTTACTTTATTCTGGCCTCCATGGCAGAGGCTTCTCTGAACCCCTGAGACCGACGCATCGAACCCCTAGGGTTTGGTAGAACCCAGGTTAAGAACCACTGTTCTAGCAACTTATTTCATCATCTCAGCCTTCAGTTAGGAACTTTATTTTTTTATTTCTTTTTTAATGAGAGGAGGGGGAGACAGAGAGACAGATTCCTGTATGTACCCCGACTAGTATTCACCCGGCAAGCCCCCTACAGGGCAATGCTCTACCCACCTAGGGCTGTTGCTCAGCAACTGAGCTATTTTTAATGCCTGAGGCAGAAGCTCCACTGAGCCATCCTTAACGCCCAGGGCCAACTCACTGGAACTAATTGAGCCATGACTGCAGGAAGGGAAGAGAGAAAAAGAGAGAGAGAGAAGGGGTAGGAGAAGCAGATGGTGGCCTTTCTTGGGTGCCCTGACCAGGAATCGAGCTCAGGATGTCCACATGCTGGCTGACACTCTACCACTGAGCCAACTGGCCAGGGCCCGGAGTTAGGGACTTTATAAAGTTCCACTTGATAACAAAGGAAATTCAAGCATGGAGAGATGAAATACCTTACAAATGGTAGAGCTGAGATGCCACACATGTAATGTGACCCCAAAGCATTTACTAGGCTTATATGCCTCCCAAATTGTTCAATCTCTTTCTTTGTCTTCCCCTCTCTCTCTCTCTCTCTCTCTCTTATCTGTTGCTCTGGGTCTTTTTCTCTATATAATAAAAATATAATTATCTATAATTATTATATAAATAAATACAAAAATATAAAAACAAATTTATACCAACAAAAATAAATATACATTTATAATAAGCAATATACATATCATATATTATGTATATTATATTTTTAAGTAAATATTTTATATACAATTTTGGAGCTCACTTACCCTCTCCCCCCACAATGTATCTTGGGCACTTTCAAAAGAGCATATAGCGAACTACCTGCACCCTCACTGGTAAGAGGCCGGTTAGTGGTCATGGCTCAGCTCTTAGAGTGAGGCTAACTGGGTTCAAGTAGCTGCTCCATCGCCTCCGAGCTTGTGATCTTGGGAAAATTAATTAATCTTCCCTCACTCAGATTCTTCAATTTAAAAAATAGGAATGATGATTATATTACCTCTCATATTCTAATAGCTAGTATATTGTAAGTGCTTACATATAGCACATTTATCATTGGGTAGCCTTGAGCAAGATAATTCCTCCATGCCTGTTTCCTCTTCTGTATAATAACAGATAATAATGGTGCCCAACACATAGGGCTGATGCGAAGGGAGATGAGCTGGTCTGTGGAAGAGTACTTGGCATGAGGTAAGTATGAGTTCTGAGAACTAAAGGAGATAACCTAATCCTAGGTTAGCCAGGGTCTGGTATGTTAAAAAAAAAAAAAAGAAAAGAAAAAGATATTTCATGTTTATATTAGAGTCTCACTCTTTTTTTTACATTTTAATTTATTGTGTTAATATGGATTCAAGTGTCCCACGCAATATAACACTCTCACCCCCCCATGCTCCCCATTACACCTCTTTTGCCCCCCTTCCCCTAACTCTCTCCCCCCTTCCCTCTGGGATTTGCTGTCCCGTTACCCGTGTCTATGTGTTATGTATATATCATTTCACTAATCAGGGATAGAGTCTCACTCTTGTTGAGTCATCTGTCCTAGAATTTCATCTATTTCATGCAGATTTTAAAACTTTTAGACTAGCTTTAATTTTCTGATTCTATAAATTTCCATCATCACTGCTAATTTTATGAATTTGCATTCTCCCCTACTTTTGAGACCCCTGCTATAACGAGCCTCTTCCCGCAGATGTGCCGGAAAAGTACAGAGATAAGTTCTGTTTTAAAAATGGCCAGTCCTGTATCTATTCAGTCTTCTGTATTGGTACTTACCTGTTTAAGTCTGTGTGATCTAACAGTTTCTGAAAAGGAAGTGTTAAAACTACTTCCAAAAGTGGTTGTTTTCAGGTTAGTTACACATATTTATAACTATTATGTCTCTTTGGATCTATGATACTTGTACAATTACATGATGTCATTACTTATCTCTTTGTTGTTTTGGGTGGGTGGAATGAGGGTGAAGAGTTTATTTTACCTATAATTAAACAGCTCCTCCAGCTTTCTTTTGGCTCTTGTTATCCGATCTGTTGTTCCTTGTCACCTATTTTCAGTCTCTTTATACATTTTAAAATTATCCGTGTCTTCTCCCCAAACAGGTAAAATATCTTCGCACAATTTCACATCTCCACAGTCCTGTCATCTCTCCCATCATGTCAGTATTCTCCAGTTTAAATTATCCATAGTCATGGACATTGTTTTTGTTTTTCCATTTTTTTTGTCATTATTTATTTAGGGAGCGATGAAGTGGAAGTTATTTACTTACCTTATGTCTCATCTGGCCTTGCTCCTTCCTCATCATGGCTGCTGTGCTTTTCATACCATCACGGTCCTCTTTCCTCCCCTGTATTTCCGAGGACAGCTATAATGCCTGATTTAATACTTACTTTGCTGGTTCTTTGATTCTGCTGCCTCTGATGTTGGCTATTGAATTTGTCGTCTTTGTCTTACAGTGTTTTTGCTCCTCATATGTCTCATTATCTATTTTTTTCTTGTGAGCTAATATCTCTTTGTGTCTGATGGCCACCCTAGCTGATGGTGTGTCTTTAGGGAGGGACAAGAACTTGAACTATGAGTCTCCAGACGAGTGGAATGGGGGAGCGTTGGGTGGTCTCAACCACTCCATGTTAGTGTACCCCAGGCAATTTTACCTGTAAAGAACTTTATCCAAGCATGAATCTTTAGCAGGGTGGTGTCCTAGGTTGTAATTGCCTTGTCACAGATGGGGTGCAGGGACAAGCAAGGTAATGATCAGAGGCCAATCGCCCACCTGCACTGTTCATATCAAAAGATGCCACAGAGAACAGAAGAGCCTTTTCACGTGACCTTCTACAGTCGTGGCCATGGTCCTGCCATTTATATGACGTAGAAGTGTCTCTGGCACACAATAAACACTTTGCATCTGTATTACCTCTATTACTGTTAGGCTTCCAAAGCCATTGCCCTCCCTCATCAAGACCCCACCATGTTCTGTCTCTGCACAATACACTGGGTTCAAGAGTTCATTGATGCCTGTTTCACATTTCTGCTGACTCTTCAGGGGAGAGAACAAGCACTCCTGGCTGGGAGAATAGCAGTGAGCTTCTCAATCTGGGTGAGTCTCCAAATTTCTGCTTTATCCCAACTTTGGCGGAAGGTAGCCATTTCAGTGGACATCTGCTCTGGGAGATGCTCATCGGAATTTTGTCGGTTGGCACATATTCTCCCCTTCCTCTACATCTCCCTACCTCTGCCCCCCACCCCCAGCCACCTGCCCAAGGATACAGCTAGCTCAGTGACTGGCCAGGTCAGGACTAGAGTTGTGCAGCCTCCCAGAGCCATTACCCTGTAGGTTTCTCATCAACAAGGAAACAGCGTACCCCGTGGTGTTTCCCTCTCACCTGCAACAAAACCTCTTTCAGCCACAGTCTCTCACTTGAGTGGAGGGGCTCCGGAGGGAAAACAGAAACCCATCTCTATATTGGGTAATAACAGTGGGACCCTCAGAATTTTGTCCCCTCCAATAACATCGATACTCATCAACTTGAGGGCTAATGATTCAACTCTCAGCACCAGTTTTCAATTTAGTACAAATTGAATTGTACTAAAATATGTATGAAATCACGACCTTCTCTATGTTTGGATATTTTTTATTTATTTAAATGGGGATAGGCTGGAGAGGACCTTATAAATGTGTATTTAAGCTATCTACCCCATTTCCCAGAAACGTGACATATTTTTAACTTATTTTTTAACTTTCTTGAACATTCTATTTTTAATGTGATCTTAGGTCAGCTGAGGTCGTCACATGAGTGTTGTTTTTTTCCCCCCGGTTGGCATGATTTCTTTAATTCTATATTTATGGGAAGTTCAATGTCCTTTCCGATATGTTTGCAGATTCCTGGGAAGTTTATTGACTCTTGGTCATTTCTGGCTCTGAGTTCAACTTCCAGCTCCCTAAGCATTTGTTGCCCACCTCCTGAAGCTGTTTTCTCTCTGTACTCCATAACTCAACTCGTGGTCTGTGATTCCTTGCCAGCAACTGCCCCACAGAACTTCCCACAGGCATTTTTTTAATGGTCCACTTGTAGGAAGTTTTGAGATGATGCGGGTGGGTAGTTATATAGTCATCTTCCTGGATCTACCCCTCTCCCTGCTTCTGAAGTTTCTGGGTTCTTTCCTGTTAGAGTTCCTCTCCCAGATCACTTCTCATTATTCTACTGAGCATAATAATAATAATAATATTAATAATCATAATAATAAACATAAATAGAATTTACTGTGTTCTAGGCCCTTCTAAAGTACTTCACATATATTAACCATTTAATCTTTACCGCAATCCTATAAAGAAGCTATTATAATTAACCACATTTTAAGCATCATATCAATTTGCTTGCTTAAAATGAATCATTAGAATTGACAGAAGTTTTGAAATTATATTACTTGTCACTCCCCACTAATTTCTGGGAGATAAACTGAGCAACAGGGAGATTCATTTCCCCAAAGACATAAATGATGCCAGTTCATTTGAAAGTCAAAAAACAGACACAATCAGTAAAATTTTAGACAACTGTTAGAAGTCAGCTGGGGTCACCCTACTTGCAAGATACAGTATAATCCAAAGTCCTCATTTTATAACTTGTAGAAATCAATGACCTTCCCCAGATCTTTGCAAATGTTTGAGGAACCAACCTACCTGCTCATGGTCACCTCTACTCTAAGATCACGTTTCTGCTGACTAGGTTGAGATTATGGACTATCCCTTCGCAACACCTAGGCCCTGATACAAACACTGCTTCTTTCCTCCACTCCCCATCCCCAACGCACACGTTCTTCATTTGAGGAGCTGACAAAATTGAGAACTTGGAGAGGTGGAAGAATTTATGGCAAAATAATGCTAACAACTCTGAATACTAGAGCTCCTCTATACGCCTGTTCAGCTCTCCCATCACGGGGGTTTCACTGCATCTCTGGCCTCAACTTTTGTTCTTTTTTTATTCTTTTAATCTTGCTTCTGTGGTCTTCTCTTAGGAGTCTAAAATAATTCCTTTTCTCCTCATAAAGCAACTGACCTCACTCTTTACTCTACACTTCACGGCCAGATGTTACTACCCAAGAATGAACTTTATTTATCTAAATAGATGATGAATTATTTTTTTTAATCAAAGAGTGCTTCTGGCCTGACCTGTGGTGGCGCAGTGGATAAAGCGTCGACCTGGGAACACTGAGGTCGCCAGTTCAAAACCCTGCACTGGTCTGGTCAAGGCACATATGGGAGTTGATGCTTCCAGCTCCTACCCCCTTTCTCTCTTTCTCTCTCACTCTGTGTCTCCTCTATAAAATGAATAAAAGAAAAAAAAAAGAAAAATCAAAGAGTGCTTCTGTCCTAAGATAAATTTGGAGGCCACTTGTTGAGATAATTTTAAAAATCTATATAAGATTTCCCCCTTATGTTATATATATTTTTTTAAAAGACTTGATAACTGCAGGCAAATGTATAACTCTTGAGTCACAGCACAGGCTTCTTGGGTCTTCTAGGTGGCCTTATCCACAGGCAAGATAGGTAGTCTAGGTTTTCTTGTTTGGGGCATATCCATTGTGTCCTTCTCTGTATTATTGCTAGACCTTGTACCTGAGGTCTAAGTGGGAGGGGGGAATAGTGGGAACATTTATACAACTTATATAACTTTTGATTTCCTGTATTATAAAGCTAAAATGTTGCATATATTGTGTATAATCATATAATACAATATAATGTAAAATGTTTGTGAATATACATTAGTTTTTCCTAAAATAGGTATAACTAGAGGAGCTATTTTAGTAAGACTGAAAGAAACACCTAGAAAAGTTCTATGTTTATACATTATTCAGTGTATTATACACTACATGTATAAACACTATTATTCAGCACATTATATAGGTAGGAAAGATTGGGATAATTTAAAAATGATACTGGAAACTGGTTAGCCATATGGAAAAAAAAATTGGAATCACTTTGCGCTTACCAAAAGAATGTATAGATGAATATTTATGTAATCTTGAAAAAAATCTTTTCTAATCATAATATTAAAGACACTTAAATATATTTGACATCCACATCAAAGCAATGCTCAAGGGGTTAAGTAGCCTGGAAAGAATGAGCCTCACCTGGGGTTGGGAACAATCTAAAAACTGAAGGCATGGCCACAGGACCAGACGGGCTCTGACAAGGTCAAGTTGCAGAGGAAGAGGGTTGAGAGAAAATACACAAACTCCAACGTACAAGACTCCTGCTTGTGCAAGTGCATACACACAGCACATGCACACACATGTGCAGACTGCTGAAAGGCTGAACATCAGGCATCAAAGTTTTTTTTTAAGAACTTAGGCCATCTGACCAGGCAGTGGCACAATGGACAGAGTGTCAACCTGGGTTGCTGAAGACCCAGATTCAAGACCCTAAGGTCATCAGCTTGAATGCAGGGTCACAGGCTTGAGCGTGGGGTCATATCTATGATCGCTGACTTGAACCCATGGTCGCTGGTTTGAACCCAGAGATCGCTGACTTAAAGCCCAAGATTGCTCTTGAGCCCAGTGTCGCTGTCTTGAGCCCAGTGTCGCTGACTTGAGCAAGTGGTCACTCGCTCTGCTGCAGACCCCCAGTCAAGGCACGTATGAGAATACGATCGAGAACAACTAAAGTGCCGCAACAACTAGTTGATGGTTCTCATCTCTTTCCCTTCCTGTCTGTCTGTCTCTCTCTCTGAAAGAAAAGAAAAAAAAGAACTAGGGCCAGAATATAAAAGGAACCCAAAGACACAGGAGGGAATAGAGGAGAAACTACTCACCCCGTTGGACAGTCGAACAGAAGACTTGGAGGAAACATTCCAGGAAGCAGCAGGGCCTTTCAAATAACACATGCCTTGGACTTTTCACAGAAAAGAGAGAGCATGTGACCTCTGCAAAAAAAAAAAAAAAGATGTTGCAAATAAATCAACTGAAATAAAACAAGGAAACTAGGAGAGCTCAGAAAAAAACAAAGACCAAACAGCAATGAATAAATACATATCCTAGAAATAGCAAGGAGAGCGTAATTTGTGCTGTGGCCATTTACTGTGTGATGTGTACAGCAAGCAAACAGAAATCACATAAAGTGCAGATGAAAATGCAAAGAAATAAAAACAATTAGAAGAAGGAAGAAAATGCAAAGAAATAAAAACAATTAGAAGAAGGAAGCGAAGCAATGAAGAGCCAGCAGATCCTTTTGACCGAGTTGTTGGCTGGTGACCCATGGTCCATCCCAACCCCCTTTTCCTTTGCTATTGGTATGGGTTGGAAAACTAAATACTCAGCATTTCAACTTCCTCAGAAAGACACACATTTTCTGGCTTGAGAACATGCTTGAGAAAAGCAGGTTGCAGAACTGTACTGATAAAGAGTTATTGTGCATGTGTGTTATGGGCTGAATACATCCCGTCTTCCCCAATTCAAATGTTCAAATGTTAATGCCCTAATCCCTGCTATGTTAGGGCTATTTTAGAATGTGAGTGCATTTGAAGATAAGGGCTTTAAAAGGTAATTAAGGTGCCTTGGTCTGATACCTTGGTTGGTTAGAGCTTCATTCAGGAAGAGCAGAGGATGATGGTTCGATCCCTGGTCAGGGCACGTACAGGAACAGATTGATGTTCCTGTCTCTCTCTCTCTCTCTCTCTCATCAATAAATAATAGTTAAAAAAATAAGCTGTAATACTCTTTTAAAAAGGTAATTAAGGTAAATGAGGTTGTTAGAGTGGACTCTAATCCAACATATTAGTGTCTTTTTAAGAAAAAGGAATTGAGACACAGACACACAAAGGGAGCATGTGAAAACAGGGGCGGAAGATGGCCTCCCACCTACAAGACAAGGAAGGCCTCTCACCCTGCTGACACTTTGATCTGAGACTTCTAGCTTCTGGATTTGGGAGGAAATTGATTTCTGTTTGAATCACTAGTCTGCGCTAGTTTGTTGCCACAGGCCTAGCTAGTGTGTGTACATAATCAAATACCACTGGAAACCATGAGCCAAACTCTTGCTGGGTTTATTTCTGGAGGGGTAGTTCGATCAGGAACTTTAAAACTTCTGTTAAATTTACTGATTGATTTGAGAGAGAGAGAGAGAAACATATATTTGTTGTTCCACTTAGTTGTGCATTCATTGGTTGATTCTTATATGTGCCCTGACCAGGGATTGAACCCACAACCTTGATGTATGGGGACACTGCTCTAACCAACTGAGCTACCCGGCCAGGGTCAAGACTTTTAATTATACATTTTATTTCATACGTCTTTTATTTAAACATATTACACTGAGTACACTTTCTTTCTTAACAAAAATAAGAAAAAAAATTAAAAATAGGTAGGCTAAAAGAAAGAAAAAAAAAGCTAGAATGTATATTAACCAATGCATCCCTTTGTGTGGTCACAGACTTGCCCCCAAGCTGTCAGTGATGCAACTGACAGCTTGGGGGCATACAAGTGCATCTTGTTAAGAGGTAGACACCTAGTGTCACTTGTGGTATTAGTCAAGAATTGTACATGTGTCTTCACAAAGGTGACATTGCAAGCGTTCTTACAATTCAAAGTATGATTGTTCCATAATGGCTGTTTTCCTGCCAGCCCTCGGTATCACAGGAAGTGCAGACAAAGGCAATTTTATGGGGCCAGCATCAAATTGTACTCTCCACCTTGCCACCCATCTCATCTGGCCTGTTCTACTTGTTTACATACCTGTCTGTTCTCCGTGGACATTTAAATTTGTGACCCCAGTAGAAACAGAGCGTGGATAGAGGCGGGCCTTATGAAGTGAGATCCTCTTCTCCCCTTCCCCCGTGACCCGTGCTCTGAACAAAACCAAAGGACTATTGCCTATGAGTAGCTGTGGAAAAACTCCGTATCATCTACTTAGCAGTTTGGTCTGGGGCAAGAATTGGGGGTGGGAGGTGTTATTGCAGGGAGGAGAGAAAAGAGCATGGCTTTTGCCCCTAACATGTACTGAACACTTATTATATGTGAGTCAGTTACATCGAGTGAATTTCATTCATTATTTCACTTAAGCATTACAACAGCCCTGTGAGGTAAGTTCTATTACAGTCTCCATTCTAATAAATGGGGCAGCTGAGCCTGAAATAGGTTAAGAATGCTTGTTAAGTCTCTCAGATAGCAGAGGTGGAGGCAAGATTTGAACCCATGTTGTCTAGCTCTAAACCGATGTTTTCTTCATTGTTACACCTTTTGTAAGAAGGCCTAGCATCAAGCACTAGCGTGGCTGCTTGCTTAGATGAATGATATCCCTTCCTGTCTCTGAGCCTAATTTTCCTCCTTGGTAGAGAGAGGGGCATCTCCTCTGTATCCTCCAAAGAAAGCCCTTCTAGCTTAGCCATGCCAGGCTGGGGCCCGTACCATCATTTTGGTGGTTGGTCTGGATGGGAGACTTCAACAGACGCAGCCTTGGCTTCAGCACAGGATTCGGTTTGGCGGTGAGAAGGCGCCTCTGTCCAGAGGTCAGAAGTTGTTGCCAGGGAAAATGTGGTGCCTCCTCTGTAAGATCTGCCCAGGAGTAGGACCCGTCTGTGGGCAGGCTGTGGGGCGAGACCCTGGCACGTTTGTAGGACCCTGCCTGCCTCCTCTCCTCTCCCCTTCCCATCCCTACCTTTGCCTCTACCCCCTCACTGCTGTCTTCTCATCACTCTCCTGCCCCTGGTGACAGCTGATGCCAAAATACCGACACCTGCAGTCACTCTGCGCTCAGTAGGACCCCTGTTAAAGGGCCAATGCTACTTTCCATCCAAGACCTGACTCTGCAAAGAAAATGACTGTCATCCTCACTCCACCTGGGGCTTCACAGATTTCTACAGCCTAGTTAATCCTGTTGAGTCATGCTGTTTCTAAAAGCTACATTCTAAACAGTAGTTGGGTCAGGCCTCCCTGGGAGAAAGGGCTGTAGTAGATTTCCTGACCCCAGCATCCCTTTTACCTGCAACTTCTCTCTAATGAGTGCCAAAAACCACCTGGGAAGGGAAGGGAATTATGGGGACTGTAGCTGATGCTCCCTAAATCTAGAGATCTGTGAGCAGCATTTTAGGGCAAGAGAAGTCCCAGAGATGAGACAGGGGGAGCGGTACACATTCATTTTAAACACATGCTCGGGACCGAAGTGTTGAGACACTGTAGAACCTAGCAGGGCAGAGGTCACTGAATTCCCACACCCAGGGGCCACCTTCATAGGCTCCCTCAGTGTTCAAATGGGAAACTAAGGCCCAAAGAAGGGAGGAGGACTGTGAATCAGTGACAATCCTGGGTTCCCGGAAGTTATTTCAAGGTCTCTTTCACTGCAGCCTCTATCGGTTCTGAGAGCTGCCTGCTCCACCTCCATTGAACAGTCTCCACAACAGCACAGCATAGCATTGCCTTCCCCTCTGCGTCTGGGGACAATACCATTAGGCATAGGACAGGGCGCATCTTGACAGCCAAGCCCTTTCTTCAGCGGTGAAGGTCTGGTTTCCAGAACACCGTGTTTTGCTGAAAAGTGGTATCTAGGTCACCCTGTGGTTACGACAATGGGGTAAAAATGCACAGAACTGCCGGCACAGCAAGTATTGGACTTTCCAGCCTCGGTAGTGGAAGAAGCAGGGAGAGGAGGGACTGAAGAGGGTTCCTGATGAGTTTTTATGGACATTATGACATATTTGCCACAAAGACGGCAACTTAAAAACACATGTTATTATTTTACTATTCCGAAGGCCAAAGGTCTGAAGGAGATCTCACTGGGTTAAAATCAAAGGGTCAGCAGACCCCTTTCCTTCTGCAGAGTCCATTTCCTTGTCTTCTCCAGTTTTTGCCTGCATTCCTTGGCTTATGGTCCCTTCCTCGATCTTCAAAATCAGCAATGTAGCACCTTCTAATCTTTTCTGCCTCTTTCTTTCACATTTAAAGGACCTTTGTAATTACATTGGGCATATCTGGATAATCTTCTCATTAAAAAATGTTTTCCATTGATTTGCGAGAGAAAGAGAAGGGGGGGGGGAGAGAAGCATCACTTCTTTGTTCCACCTAGTTGTTCCATCCAGTTGTGCACTCATTAGTGGCTTCTTGTTCGTGCCCTGACTGGGGTTCAAACCCATGACCTGGGGATGCCAGGACGGTGTTTTATCCACTGAGCCATCTGGCCAGGGCAGTAATCTCATTTTAAGATAAGTTGTTTAGCAAGCTTAATTTCATGTGTAACCTTAATTTCTCCTTGCCATATAATATAACATACTTACATATAACATAACATACCCCCACTAATCCAGGGATTAGGATGCAGACATCTTTGAGGGGGGGGGAGCTTATTCTTCCTCTCACAGTTAGCAAAGAGGGTTTGCCATGGAAACATGGAGAAAAAAAACCCTTATTTTGCTTCTAATATTCTCATCACGTAGAAAGATCTTTGGATCCAAAAGAAAAGAATCAACACTGGTAGGAACCAAAGCTCAAGATGGGTGAAGAGGCGGTACAGCTCTGGGCTCCCGGATCAGAATGGACTTCATCCCAAGACCCTGAGAATTTAGAAATGAGATTTCCAAATTATCCATGGAAAGTTTCAAGGACTTAGGAGAACAGTCAGCATGTTAGAAGACAAAAAATGGGTAAAAACAATGTGCTAACTTAAAAAGGGAGTATGTAGATCCCCTAAACTACAGGTGAATGAGTTCAACATTGCTTCTAAAATAATTTTGAATGAAACTAGGAAAAGAATAGCTCACAATCACCTAAAAGGGTTTACTGCAATTATGAAACAACATGGGTTCCCTGAGAACAAATCATATCAGAGAAATCTTCTTTCCTCCATGGACGTGGTTTCCCCCCAGTAGGTCAAGAAGGGAGCTGGACACCATGCATCGCCAGACAATTAGTAACTCGGGGAGCTTTCCTAAGGCGGAGATCGTATGTACCTAGTTCATCTGCACATTATCAGTGCTGAGCTGGACTTGACTCATGCCAGCTCACAAGAGCTGATTGTGCAAATAAATCTCTTCCCAACTCCATCAGTGACATCACATTGGTAGTTTGAAATCTGCCATTTTGAAGGTGGTCATGCCATTCATGAAAATCAGCAAACAGTACAAACAAGGAATTTTTTTTTCTGGGTAATTGGCTGTTAAATATTTACCAGCACCGTACTGTCTGCACTTTAGGTATTTAGTACAGTGCCAAGACACAGCAAGTACTCAAAAACTGTTGTCTGAAGGAATAAGTAACTTGAGCAGGAAACTTGACAAAGTCTCCCATAAGATGATCGTGGTCAGGAAAGAGACATCTTAATTGGATGCCAGTGAAACAAAAAGGAAAAAGAAAAAAATAGAAAAGAAGGAAGGAAGGAAAGACAGAAGAAAGGAGAAAAGGATTTACGTCAATTGGGGACAATTTTCTGAGAGTAGATTAAAGGGCTCTGACTTTGTCCTATGAGTCTTGAGTAATTTTTGTATCAACATGAAAGAATGACTATGTTGTATGCCACAAAGAAACCTCCACCATCCCGAATGATGAGCTGAACCCAGAAAGATGAAATTTCACAGGGACAAATGTAAAGTCCCGTCTTAGATTACGTGAGAAACAAAACAATGAAACAAATTATGCAAGTACAGCACGGGGTAAGGGTAGGGGTGGAAGAACACAGCTTAACCGTGTGAGATATGAAAAACTAGTCTAATTTCTGCAGATAGGTCAGATGATGACTGAAAGCACTGTGCCCAGATCCAAGCACCACATAGTCGGGCATTCTGAGAAGAGTGACTAGCGTGATGGAGACACAAAAATTGTCCTGTGAGGCATGAGAGAAGACATTTGGAGGTTTTCACTGGAGAATAAAAGACTCAAAAGAATATGAGGTTGACACCAAATGTTTGGATGACTACTACAGAGACAGTGCCATCACCTTGCCCACTCCAAGCGGGCACCATTTACATTGTAGTCTGAGTGAACAGCAACCCCCAGAGCTGTGCAGCGCATGCCTGCACAGTCGGAAGTGCCGCTCCTGCACGTGGACAATGGGTTCTCATGTCAAGCGATAGAAGCCCCTGAGAGCTATATTTCAGCAAGAACCTGAGAACTCCCCAAGAGCATTTTCTCTTGCGTTGGATAGATTCAAAGCAGAGGCTGGGTGACCATATGTCTTAGACGTACAATAGGAAATTCTGGCAACAGAAAAACAAAAAGAGGGTGTAATTTGGATGACCTTTAACATCTTTGCAATCCTGAGACTCACTAATCCCAGGGATGGGACCCACCATGTTTCCATCTGTGCTACGCATTGCATTAGGTACTTTATAGACGGGATTTAACTTAATCTTTAATACAGCCCTAAAAATGGATACTATTATCCTTAACTTGCAGATAAAGAAATTGAGACTCAGAGATTATTTGTCTATGGTCATCCAATTACAATATTAAGTAGCTTAGCCAGGATTTAAATCTGGGAGTATGTGACTTCTTAGTTCTTTCTGGATCACTGGGGAGTGGAGGACTACTCAGGACTACTGGGCGGCAGGGTGACCAGAGTCGATACCAATATTATGGTCAGGGGACTTGCGGGAGGAGGCTCACTGAAGAGAGCATGGCATAGTCGCTGTGGATGCACCTGACTGGCCAGTGCTGGCTACGTCTTACAGGTAAGGTTTCATACCTCGCCAGAGCTGTCTTTGCTGAACCAGACTCTCGGCTCCTTCCCTTGTGCTGTCCTCATAAATTCACAATGCCCCGAAGAAAATGAAGATGCTCAGAGAAACACCGTTCCTGACTGACTGTCCCTCTTTGGATTAACAGATGTGAGTCAGGACTCCCATTATCTTGCCTTTTCACCTAAGACACTGAAACTCAGGTCTCGGTGACTCTGTGGGCTCCTAGTCAGCCCCAGGATTGTTTGCATGAAGCCACCATCAGACAAGAGCAAGTTCCTGGGAGCAAACAGAGAGCTGGCAGACGAGGAAGCGCGATCTTTGACTCAGCCATTCATTACACAACTAATCGGCACTACAGCCCTTGGGTGTCACCACATGCCAGAACCACACCTCTCCACTGCTGGAGCAGCTTGCCTGGCTGGCTTTTGAAGTATCAGAAGGTGTTTGTTGACTTGCAAGAATCCTTGCCTTTTCCATTACCTAATGAGCTGTGATAAGACTGGCATTCCTATTTGCCAGTAATCGTCAGTGTGAGAATTTGGTTGTGGGCTGATGTTGTGTGTTGGGCAATTACTTTGAATGTCTCCGGAGCCACCCCTGTTGACATGACTTGTACTCATACCTAGGATTAAAGTCTACTTACGACTGGAGGACCAGTTCCTGTCTTCACAATGAACACAGCTAAAATTATGGTCAGAAACTCATAATCTCATTCTCATTTAGGCTCTCAAAGGTACAATTTATTTTGGTCTTGCTATTTTTCTGTCTGAATTATCTACTGGCCATGCAGGCCAGGACCCCACCAAAACCCTGTTTCTCTTTATTCTTTCCATGCCAGTAAATACGACAGAATCATAAAAATGGGCACGGCCCCTAAGGAAATAGAGCACAGGAAGTCTCATCCTGCATAAAACAGCAAGTGAAATGCTCTTTCCAGCCGATTACCACGCCCTCTTAAACGAAAGCCGTTGTGATGTGTGGCAGTTGTCATGGGAAAGAAATCGGTAAAAGGCAGCAATGAGTAGTTTTATTTATCTAGAAGATTCTGATATTGCCTTGGAATTCACCAAGCCCAGACTTTACAAAACTGGCAGAATGAAACATTGAGGATGACTAAAGGAGGTGGGCGGTGGTAACATGCTAAGTGACAACTGCTCTTCTTCAGAACGTTCCAGTGATGACCCTAAAGCAGAGGGGCAGGTTGGGTCTAATCCTCTGTAGGCAGCCGGTGCCTTGCCATCTCAAACAGTGTGCCTTCACGGGGCTGGGTGGTGGGGTTCTGTCTCTTTCTACAGGACCCAATGGCTATGCATCCTCTTCCTGTGCAGGTTCAAGGCAGTGTTTGGGTGCTGAGTCTGGGAATGGTTAAGCGAGGCTGGTGCTCTGAATCTCTAACCATGGGCTCTAGAGTGTGCGCTCTGCTGGGACCCTTCTCTTCCAGTGGCTGTACTCATTATAGATGTGTCAAATGGGGGTTGTAAAGGTTCTCTGGCTAGAAGAGTCCCTTCCTGCTTGAGGTCAGAACTAAAAAATGACATCACCATTTGCACAACATGCTGGCATTTCCTGTGCAAGATTATCAAATGCCTCTATGGCGGTAGTAACTTTTAATGACTTTTTGCTCAGCCTCTCCTCTACATAATGACATCCTCTCATCCTCTGTCATCCACCAGAAAGACAGGATTGTTGGGGAGTGCTTTGAGTTCTTCAGCAGTAATCAAGGGATATGGTGAGGTGTTATCAATGTCATTCTATTGAAGAAATCAGAGGAATGTTTGGTGGATGATGTCACCTACCTATATTCATTTTCAGTTCAGGCGGGCTATTGGCTACAACACTGGTTATGTTGTAACATGAGCTGCTGAGAATTCCAAAGACTGTGTCTTCCTCATTAGAGCCATCCTGCATGGATAATTCCTGAAAGAAAGAGATTAAAAATAAATTTTGTCCTATGTATGAGCATACAAATAGAGTGAATTTCTGAAGTAGAACTTGTAGGTCAAAAAGCATGTGAGTTTTCATTTTCATACTAAAAATTGTATTAATTTATACTTCTACCAGCGACATCTGAGAGTGCTTCTTTCTCTATACTTTTGTAAATAAAGTGGGTTTTTACACTTGACCAATTGTGTAGGTGAGAAAATAAAATAAAATTTGCACCTAACTGTGAAAAAAATGCATGGTAACTTCTCTGAGTTCCTTGATAATCTGGAGTTTAGCCAGGCTGGAGGGGCTAAATCAGACTGGTGGGTGGGGGATTCTGAAAACAGTGGGGAGTTCACTTCCCAGAATCCCTGGTTGATTTTATCATCTGTAAATGGAATATAATCATACTAACTTCATAATATTTTTTGAAGGAATAAAGAGGCTAATGGATCTGGCACATGATTAGTCAAATGTTATTTCTCTCGTTTTCCTTTAAACACTGAGTAAGAAGCTATTCCTCAGACTTGTTACTTATAGAGGTAACTTGCTTTGCAGAAGTGCCCCCTTTTTTTTTTTAGTGCTAGATATTATTCAAGTTACTTTAAAATGTTTTATTTATTTATTTATTTTACAGGAACAGAGAGAGAGTCAGAGAGAGGGATAGATAGGAACAGACAGACAGGAACAGAGAGAGGTGAGAAGCATCAATCATTAGTTCTTCGTTGCCGTTGCGACACCTTAGTTGTTCATTGATTGCTTTCTCACACGTGCCTTGATCACGGGCCTTCAGCAGACCGAGTAACCCCTTGCTGGAGCCAGCGACCTTGGGTCCAAGCTGGTGAGCTTTTGCTCAAGCCAGGTGCACCCGCGCTCATGCTGGCGAGCTCGGGGTCTCAAACCTGGGTCTTCCGCATCCCAGTCCGACGCTCTATCCACTGTGCCACCGCCTGGTCAGGCAGAAGTGCCATTTTTGAGGACCTCACAACAAAAGAAGTTTAGGAATTGTCAAAGTCAAACTTGAATCCACACCAAGAAGATACTGTCATGAGACATGAGGACAGATTTGAATTTGATAAGTCAAATACTAGAAAATATGATTAGTAGTGACTTTTTTTTTTAATTTTATTCATTTTAGAGAGGAGACACAGAGTGAGAGAGAGAGAGAGAGAGAAAGAGAGAAAGGGGGGAGGAGCTGGAAGCATCAACTCCCATATGTGCCTTGACCAGACCAGTGCAGGGTTTTGAACTGGCGACCTCAGTGTTCCCAGGTCGACGCTTTATCCACTGCGCCACCACAGGTCAGGCGATTAGTAGTGACTTTTAATACAATAGAAATTGTGATTAGAAAGGCATGTCAACAGTTAAACCAAGAATGAGACTTATCCACCTCTTCTATCCCTGATCTAGACCACTGATCTACTCCAAGCCTCAGCGTTCCACCTAAATTGGTACAATGGTCTCTTCATCAGCCTTGTCCTGGCTTTAATTACAACTTGTCTCAAATTCCTTCTTTATAAAGCTTCCTTGCTGCTGTCAGTCTAGTTTTCTGGACACACTATTACAATTATTTCAGACCCTTCTCAGAAACTGCTTCCACAATCGCACTTTCTAGACTTGCCTTCATTTCACGTACCTTTCAATTCTTGCAAGTGGAACAAGGTACCTACATGTATCTGTCAGGGTCACCAGGTTTGTGCAACAGAAACCGTCTCTGGATATTGAGTAGTTTGCAGGCTAAGTGACAAGACCAAAGAGCATCAGCCACAACCCCACTTTTCTAAGGGCCCACAGCCACGCCACAGAACAGGTTTTATGAGAAAATCACCTTAGTCATCTTCCCTGAGCACTAATCAAATTGGCTTTTTCCTGCTGCCACTCACTCCGGGGTCAGAAATTCAGTTATATTGCAGCCATTACTGCTGCCAGGATCTGCGACATCTTTTCACCAAGAACTCAGTCTTGAGGGCTCTGAAGGTCAGACACTTCTGCTATCCTATTGATGGTGGGAGGGAGGGATATACACACACGCATGCATTCAGTACTGCTCCCTTACGTTGTTCACTTCCAGATCCTTGTCTCCGTGGGTAAGCCTTAGCAACAGAGTCTGGAACACCTGGC
This sequence comes from Rhynchonycteris naso, assembly GCA_037038555.1. NCBI lineage: Eukaryota > Metazoa > Chordata > Mammalia > Chiroptera > Emballonuridae > Rhynchonycteris > Rhynchonycteris naso. Next base: position 21,544,076 of record CM072996.1, read on the forward strand.
TATGCTACAGGTGACAGAAAGGCTAGGAAAGAGTTTTCTTGGTTTTCACCTTGGGGGGGGGGGTCCAGTGAGGGGAGTGGTGAGACTTATTAGGTGATAAATTCTTAAAATACAGTAAGAGTGCTCAAAAGTTCTTGGACAGCCAGAAAATGTGATGAATATCTACAGTACAGTCAACCAGGTTTGCCTAACACATATAGCCTTCTTGCATGCTGAAGCTTACCAATAAAAATTTTCCTGTGAATATCCCCCAAGTGACAACACACTTATTCTCGTCCAAAAAGGAGACAACTCAAAGTCTCATCAGTTCAGGAATCCAGCTTCAAGTCCAAGATCTGTGGGTGATACATAATTTTGCTCTAGCTCCATCTGGATTCCATCTTCAGATCCTGTAACCTATGCATTACATCTTAAAGATAACCACCATCACCACAAACCTCTATATCAATAAGGGAATAGAAAAGAGGAAAAAGGACAATTAACTATGACACAATAAGGAAAACATAAAAGTCATTGTATAGCCTTTAGCCCACAACTGATGACATGGTCAGAGCTGGTTTATGTCTTCCTCACTCCTCCAACCCTCCATGCTCTTTGTCCCAGGTAGCATGCTGGCTGGATGATTCTAATGTGCCTTTCATTTAAAACTGAACAAAGAAGTACAGGACATCATGAAATAATTTATATACACATTGCTTTCTGTCCCCACCCCACCCCCATCCCTGCATAGAGCTCTTAAAACCCTTGTAGATTCCTAAGCAATAAGAGCAGTAGGTGCACCTTTTGTTCTAATGAGGTGACTCCGGGTGGGCTTCAGGATGGCTTCAGCTTGGAGGGTGGTGTAAGGCCAGTAGCCACGGCCACCATCACAGCTACCTGGCCTGTGCAGGTTCACATTTGATTTGGACAAATGGTAATGAAACAATGAAGAGAAGAACTGGTGGGTCATTACCTTTAATCCTAGCTTGGACCCGGTGGGCAAGAAGTACACACAGTGGGAAAACACTTCCCTTTCCATTCAGTGCTCACAAAGCCACTGACTTATCCGAGTATTCCTAGAATCAAAGGTTTGTACCTCAGCAGCCTTATTCACCCCTGTTCCCCATCTCCTTCTCTCTGCACAAACTCTGAACAAACTGGCTTCTCCTTCAGCACTCCGCCATCTTGGCTGCCTCTCTGCTGCAATGCTAATTTCAGGAACCGAGAGAGCGAGCCCCCAGTCTGCCCATTTTGTAGTGTAGAAATCAAAACCTTTAAGCCAACATACAAATAAGGAAGTCTCTGATACAAAGTCATTTATCTGAGGCATAAATGGGATTCCTTATGAGTTCGCTCCCCACATCATGCAACAGTCAAGAGTGTGGGGAAAAGCTTAGTGTTGAGAAGATTTTAGGATTAAAGTAGAAGGAAAGGCTTAGTCTTAAAACTAAGCCTTAGGCTATAAGTACCCGGCCTACTTATAGCCTGTCCCCCACACCCAATGAAAACTATAAGCAAGCAAACATATACATCATATTTGCAAACTTATTTGATCCACAAGTGGTCATCAGAAAGACCGAGCCATAATAAGGAGCTTAAAATTTTCATCCCCACCCCCATTCTCCAGAGAGGGGAGAAGGGGTGGAAATGTAGTTGGTAATTGATCACACCTACGTGAGGCAGCTTCCATAACATCCCAATAGTATGAGGTCTGCAGAGCTTCCGGGTTGGTGACACATCCATGTATCAGGAAGGTGACTCACCTAACTCTGTGGAGATAAGAGCTACTGTACTTGGGACCCTCCTAGACCCTGTGTTATATTTCTCTTCATCTGTATCCTTTCTCACATCTTTTTTTTTTTTTTTTTTTTTTTTTACAGGGACAGAGAGAGTCAGAGAGAGGGATAGATAGGGACAGACAGACAGGAATGGAGAGAGGTGAGAAGCATCAATCATCAGTTTTTCGTTGCCGTCGCAACACCTTAGTTGTTCATTGATTGCTTTCTCACATGTGCCTTGACCACAGGCCTTCAGCAGAACAAGCCACCCCTTGCTGGAGCCAGCGACCTTGGGTCCAAGCTGACGAGCTTTTGCTCAAGCCAGATGGGACCGCGCTCAAGCTGGCGAGCTCGGGGTCTTGAACCTGGGTCTTCTGCATCCCAGTCTGACACTCTATCCACTGCGCCACAGCCTGGTCAGGTTCACATCTTTTAATAAATTGGAAAACATAAGGGTTTCCTTGAGTTCTATGAGCCTTTCTAGCAAGATAATCAAACCCGAGGAGGGGGTTGTGGAAACCTCAGATTTATGGTGATTGAGTCACAGGTGATAGCCTGGGCTTCGATTGGCATCTGAAGTGGGTTGGGGGTGCAGTCTTAGGGGACCGAGTCCTTAACCTGTGGGATCTGACACTATCTCCAGCTAACTCGTGTCAGAACTGAATTGAGTTAATGTTGGGCAGATAAAATATATTATGCTCACTTTGTTAAAGATGGTGCTGCCCACGTGCAAGTCCGTTGATATTAATATGTGTTGGGGGACAGGCTGTGGGCAGGCCGGGTCATTATAGCCTAAGGCCTAGTTTTCAGAGTAAGCTTTTCCCTACACCCTTGACTGATTGGGTGATGTGGGGTGGTGCGCTCTCCTGAGGAATCCTCCCATTATGCCTCAGATAAGTGACTTTGTATCAGAGACTTCCTTGTTTGTAGATTGGATTAAAGGTTTGGATTTCTACACTATAAAGTGGGGCAGACCAGGAGCTTGCTCTCTCTCGGTTGCATTAGAAAGGATAGCAGATTAAGGCCACGTGGAGGACAGGAGAAGCAGCCAAGTTGGTGGAGTGCTGAGGGAGAAGCCAGTTTGTGTAGAGTTTGTGCAGGGAGAAGGATATGGGGAACAGAGGTGAATAAGTCTGGTGAGCTAGAAACCTTTGATTCTAGGAAACTCGGATAAGTCAGTAGCTTTGTGAGCACTGAATGAGAGGGTTTTGGAGCCCAATGTGCGTCTTTACTTGCCCGCCAGGTGCAAGCTAGGAGTAAAGCTAATATCATCACAAGCCTTCTGCTAATCCTTTATATGACTAAGGGAGAAAAAAGAATTTTTTTTTTTCAGCTGAGCATCTTGATGGGTTTTGGATCTACACAGGTGTGCTGGGAGCTAAAGTTGCGGTCGGTGGTTAATTTGCCCCGTATAAAGAGTGAGATGAATGTGGAGAGGAACCCGGAAAGGATGAGGAGGTAAAGAAAGGAGACAGCTAGGGTAACTTGAAAGAGAGTGAGTGAGAGAGAGAGAGAGAGAGAGAGAGAGGAGTACTACCGCCAGTAAGAAGTCCTCAGTGGAAGAACAAAGGACTTGTCATATTTAGGAAGCAATCTTAAGTTGTTTTGCAGCCCCGCCCTTAGGACTCCAAAACCTCAACAAAACTTGAAACTACTCTTCCGTGCCAATTTTGTCACATCCCTACTCCTAGGTGTTGAGATAAATTAGAAGTTTAGCCGACGCTATTAAAATTTCCCCTATAATGAATCTTATCTGATGTTTAAAAATCTCATTATCCCACATCATGCATGCATGCATCATCCATTTAGATCTTGACTAGTAAATATAACGTTGATTCTTCACCATGGCTTTTCTTGTGTTCTTTGTCTTCCCCAGTGCGGAAATGTTTGTTTGCGGTTATTTTCATGAAAACTTTCTTTACCTACTTCTACAAGTAGAGTACTCTGGGTGGTAGACTTTCCGAGGCCCTCCATGTCCAAAACGCCTTCTTTTTGCCCTCATATCATAATGTTTTGACTGGTTATGAGATTTTGAAATCATAATCCATTTTTTCCCTAATAGCCTGTAAATATCATTCCTTTATCTTCCAAGAGGATTCAGTACTACTGACAGGCCTTTGATGTCCTGATTTTCTTTCTTTTTTCAATACACTGTTCTTTCTGGCTGATGCGCATTAGAATTACCCTGGAAGCACAGAAATTTCACCAGGACACGCTTTGTGTGAATGAGTGTCTTTTCATTACACCCACATGGGACTAGGGAGTCCTGTACCAAAGTCATTGACCTTCTTTAGTTCTCTTTTATCTTCTCCTCCCTCCTTCCAGAACTTCCATTATTAAGATGATTCCACCTAATTGGTCCATTATGTCTTGCATCTGTGCATTTTTCTTCATGTGTAATGTGTTCTGTTTGGCTCTGACGTATTGGGACACTCCCCACAAACACTCATTTAATGTTCAGAAAAGTAATTATTCTCTTTAATTTCTACATTGAACTTCTACATTTTGAAGTCACACTTTTTAGTTCTATAATTTCATTTTCTATACTGTCTTAAAAGTTCTGTTTTTGCCCTTCGTTATATTTTAATTGAATTTCTCTTCTGTGTCTCCCATTAATTCTGCCTCAACGTATACACATCTTCTGGTCATTTGGTTTGGCCTCTTTGCTAAAAATGACATGTTCCCTTTGTTTGTAATCTCTTTTGCCTGATAACTTGGCAAGTCAGCTGTTGGAAGCCCTCAAGCAGTGGTGACCTGACTGCCACTGTCATATGGGCCCGCTGTAATGAGACAGGAAGCAGGGACTTTTCTGTTGAGGTTTCTGGGGGCGAGGTCTATGTTCTCAGATGCAAGAAAACGAAACCTTCTTTCTAGTGTTGCTGGCATCAGTGGGATTATGTCAGTTTCCCCAGAGATGATCACAGCAAACAGAAAGGCAGCCAACTCTGGCTCCTCACCCTGTGTCTGGGTTCTTCCTTTGGTGCGGAGTTATCCTAGCTGGGAGGGATGAAGACCTGGAGTGACCGTACAGGTTGTCATTTCCCCAGAATTCCCTCAGGATGGGAAGTACAGATCTGCTGGCGCCCGTGAGTAGGGACTCAAGAACAGGGACTGCTTCCTGCATTCACTTGGCAATTTTGGTTCAATCTCATTAGACACAATGGGACTCCTCCATACATCTCCCCCACCCTTGGGCTAACCCAGGAAAACGAAGTAAAAATTTTCAGTTCCAGTTACCCTGGTGATGAAGTTCAAAAGTGGCAGTTTCTAAGAAAAAGAATATTTTAAAAGGAAGTTCTCTGTTAACTTTTCAACCAGTTTTCCTCTGCCTTCATTTCCCCTGGTACCAGAACTTTCGTCTGCCAATCAACACCCGCTGCTCCGTGTGGCCACCTCTGCAGATTCCTTCATGTTGTCGCAACTTCTGGTGATCACACTCCTATGAGGCCACTAGTTGGCTCCTGATTGAACATGTGAAGGAGGAGGATTCCCCTCATGCCACTAAGCAATGCTCAGGGCACCAGCGGGGCATCCAAGAGTTCCACTCATTTCTGACACTATCTGCCTGAAGGATACAGCACGGGTTCAGGGTTCAGTCTGATAACTGCACCCCTCCCCCCACTTCAGAAGTCATTGTATCTGAAGTCCAGGTTGTCACCTGTAGTTTTTTTTTAAATATTTTTTATTTATTCATTTTAGAGAGGAGAGAGAGAGAAAGGGAGGGAGAGAGAGAAGGGGGAGGAGCAGGAAGCATCAACCCCCATATGTACCTTGATCAGGTAAGCCCAAGTTTTTGAACCGGCGACCTCAGTGTTCCAGATTGATGCTTTATCCACTGCGCCACCACAGGTCAGGCTGTCACCTGTAGTCCTGACAGACCAGCTATGTCTATAGTAGGTTGGAGTTTTTCATATATCCTAAATCAGCTCATGGAACTCAGACATTTTATTTACTAGAATATTGGCTTACTACAAAAGGATGTAACTCGGTAACAGCCAGATGAAAGAGATATACACAGGGCAAGGTGTGGGGGAAACATTGCGCAGCTTCTGTGCCCTCTCCGGAGGTGCCGCTGTCCCCAGAACCCCATGTGGCCATCACCGACCTGGAAGCACCCTGAACCACATCCTCTTAGGTTTTGTGGAGACTTCACCTCATAGGCACAACTGATTTGCTCATGGGCCACTGGTAGTGGGCTCAATGTCCTGCCCTCCTCCTGTCCCCAGAGGCCAGGAGGGTTCCAATCCTTGAATCACATGGTATACTCTCCTGGCAATAGCTTACACCTTAGGTGCAGTCCAAAGTCACCTTGTTAACTTAACAAAAGACATCTTTCTTGCTCTCATCATTAGGAACTTCTAAGGGTTTTTGGAGCTCTGTGTCAAAAAGGGGACAAACACTAAATATGTTTATTTTTCACCATAAAACACATTATCACAGCCACCATGAGATATAATTCACATGTCATAGAATTCACCTTTTAAAGTGTACAATTAGTTTTTTACTATGTCCATGAGGTTGTGCAATCATTTCCACTCATTGCAAAATATTTCCATCACTAAAAAAAACCCAAAAAACAAAAAACCAAACCAAAAGAACAAAAATACCCCAAAACATCTTATCTGTCTGCATCTGTTAGGAATCACTCCCCATTCCTTCTAGCCTTCAGCCTCTGGCAACCACTGGTCTATGGCAGGTCTTCATGGATGTGCCTATTCTGGACATTTTATACAAATGCAGTCACACACTATGCAGCCTTCTGTATCTGGCTTCTTTTACTTAGCATGTTTTCAAGGCTGTATCGTAGTTTGTATCAGTACTTCGTTACCTTTTTAGGGCCGAATAATATTCCATTGTGTGGATATACCAAATTTTTATTCATTCTTCCACTGATGGACATTTGAGCTGTTTCCACTTTTTGACTATGATGAATAATGATGCTATGAACATTCATGTACAAGATTTTGTGTTGACATGTTTATTCCCCATTTCCAATTCTCTTGGGTGTATAACTAGGAGTGTTTTTATTCATGTTTCAGGTTCTCTATAGTAAATATGTACTATGACTTGCCATGGTCACTTCTAATTCCTTCCAATATTCACTGGCTTCTTGAAGTAAACAAAGAAACAAAAACCAGAAGATTCCCGAAGAAACAAAAATGTAGGATTTTACTCATATGCAGATAAATACTTTTGTTAAGCAGAAGGAATGAAATAGCAAATATATTTCTAAGACAATGAACAAGTGAAAAGTGTTACACAGCATTTAAACCAGAATTAATGAGTTCCTCTTTGACCAGCAATTTAAAAAATAATCTATTGAGTGGCTGTATGTAAAAGCACTGGACGGTCAGGAGGAAGTAAGAGATAAAAAGGCACAAAAATGACTACAAAGGCGTGCCAAGTTTGGGCCCTGAAAGAGCTGGAAATATAACCAACGTTACCTCAATGAGGTTGAATGAAATGAGAAAAGAGTGTCTCTGGTGGGACTTTGAGTGATGCTGAGGAACATGACATGGTACCAGGAGGAGAAGTCAGTTAGAGGTTCAGCTCTCGGTCCATATAGAGTCAAAGTCGGAAGCAAAGGAAGAACAAAATAAAAAGGTGCAGACTGTGGGAGGGCTCTGGGGCCCCACACTTCATATGGAATGCCAATCATAGCCTAGCAGACTGGTCTAAAGTCACAGAACTTAAAGATGGGATTGACAATAAGCTTTCATTTTCTTTTCCTTTTTTTTTTTTTTTTAAGTAGTGAAATTTATGTTAATAACAAACATTGAAAGCTGCTGGAAATGGTCAGAATACATGGCACCCTGTCAACTCAGCTTCTACAAAGAGGCCCTTCTTCCCAGGAAGAACAGGAGGACTTCCGCCTCTGAACTTCGCCCACAGCAACCTGCTGCTGAGCATTAAGAAATTCTGCATGAGTGTGCTGGCACATTAGGCTCACCGCTGTATCAGTCCCAACACACAGACCTGATGTGATACCCCCGCCCCCGAGTGACAGGCTGGCAACCTTTGGGGACTGACTGCCAGTTTTCTAACTCATGACGTGGCTGTAATAAGCCATTCCTGAGACACTAAGAGGCACAACGAAGAGGCCATCCTGTTACAGGGAAAAGGTTTGTGTGCTCAATGCTTCCAAAAAAAAAAAAAGGCCAATATTCAATAGATTAGTTTTGGAGTAAGAAGAGGTTTATGAATTGAGAAGACCTAGCTCAAGAAGATGTGAGACTTAATTCTCAAATCCACGTTCCTGACTTGAATTTTTGAGAAATTCTTTATAGCCTAGAATGACTGGGACCTTGGGTGGGACTGCATTCCTGATGCAGTTTCCAAATATCTGTACCTGTAGCTTTCATTTCTTCTTCATGTGTTCCTTAAACCCAAAGAATATGATTTCTGCCCCTTATTCTCTACTGAATTGACTTCCTAGGCTTCTTTAATTAAAAAACATTTTTTAAAACATTGATTTTTGGCCCTGGCCGGGTGGCTCCGTGGTAGAACATTGGCCTGGCAATGTGGAAGTCTCAGGTTCAATTCCTGGTCAGGGCACACAGGAGAAGCAACCATCTGCTTCTCCACCCTTTCCCCTTCCCCCTCTCAGTCTTTCTCTCTCTTCCCCTCCCACAGCCATGGCTTGTTTCGAGCACATTGGCTCAGGTGCTGAGGATTGCTCTGTGGAGCCTCTGCTTCAGGTGCTAAAAATAGCTTGCTTGAGAGCATGGCCAAAGATGGGGGCCACCAGGTGGATCCCAGTTGAGATACACGCGGGAGCCTATCTCCCCTCCTTTCACTTGGAAAAAAATTTTATTTTATTTTAGAGAAAGAAAGGGAGAAACATTGATCCACTGTTCCACCCATTTATGCGTTCATTGGTAGATTTTTTATAAGTGCCCTGACCAGGGGTCAAATTTGCAACCTTGGCATATCAGGATGACACTCTAATCAACTGAACTACCCGGCCAGGGCAGAGCAGCCATTCTTAAAACATTTTCCTCACACAGGAGCCCGATGGGCAATCTCAGGGTCAGAAACAATTTCTGGCTCTACCTGAAAGTCCCACTCCTTTCTCTTTCACTGAAAATTTACCATAGTGTAAAATAAGACAGTTCACTCATAAAGAAGCTGCTTCACCTATCAGTTTTGAGACAATTCACAATAGATTGAGGTCTTACAACACAAGTATGTCTGCAGGGGGTATGTCTGCTCCTGAATCCACCAGCCTTTCTTTCATTATCGTCCATGACACTTGACCATTTCCTTTCCTTCTTGAAATCTCGTTCCAAGACTCCTGTGACACTTTTGACTACTTCTTTCTTTGAAAGGGGAAAGGAACTATCACTATGCTTTACATACATTACTTCCCTATTCCACACGGTAACTGAGACTCAGGTTAAGCTGCTCCAAATCCTACAGCTAACCAAAGGCTGCATGACCCTAGGCATGGTGGGCTCACTTACTGGTTTTCTTCCGCTTTATCTCTAACTAGGCCCCCAAGATTCTGTTCCTTGGCTCTCCTCAGTTTACACTGTCTTTGACTATCACATTTACTGTCACCTATATAGAAATCACTCCCAAGTCCCCACTTCTAAACCGCACGGCGTCTGCCGGACTTCTCCAGCATTCTGCCTCTGCTCCCGTGGCCAGCCAGCTGTTGTTGATCAGTCCCATGGGCAGATGACATAAGTTCCAGGGCTGATGACACGGGTAAGAAAACAAAGTAAAAATCCAGGTAACAGTGGGAGGTAGGGAGGAAGCAGGGGAGGGGGGTACAGATACTTGAGTCCTGGAAAGAAACAATATCCTCAAATTGTCCTGATAATTTCAAGTCCATGCTGATGACTAATAGTCTAAATAAACAGCGGAACCAAATAAACTCATCTCACAAGTACTCACAGTCTCTGCCCATCGCTCCTGGGCTGGGACGGGCCGTGCAAAGGGCTTAGCACATTTTGTTTCTCAGGCAACGAGTAGCTTAAAAAACTGGTATGTCTTTTTATTTGTTTTTAGAATATGTAGTATTAGTGATTTTAAATTCCCTTGCAGATATATTTATTTAGGTAAATGACTCATGAAAAGCAGCTCTGTAGGGCTCACTGCTCACCATTTTGCAATGTTGGCTTTCTTTCCAACAAAGTAAGGTTGACCTAGTCACACTGTAACTTGTATAAATAATAATTCAAACAATATATTGTACTAAACTTCAGAAGGAAATGTATAAACTGTTTTTTATCCATGCAAACACATTATATACTAATCTTCTCTATCATATAAATAGAAGTCCATCATACATATAAAGAATTTTACCTTAAACTACATTTATCATAATTTACATTGTTGTTCTGCATGTTTGAATCTGGTTTTGTAGAAGAATTTTTTCTTCTACAAAGAAGTTAGAATACAGATAGTTACTAAAAATATGAACTTCCTTTTGAAACGGAGGGTTTATAACAAGTGGTGATGCTGCTGGAGGCAGAACTTTAAAGCGTTGTCACATTCAGCATCGGCACCTGAGACGTTGTGGGCCACTCCCAGCTCTCTGGGGATTGTCTACCCCACCGTGGTCACAGCTTTCACCATGGCCAAGGAAGGACTCTTTGAGGTTTGCCCTAGCTATAACATTCTCAGATTGAACAATTCAAATTCTTGTCGATCACCTTTTGAACACTAGGGCTAGAAGCACACTTTCCTGAGTGGGCCGGCTGGGTCACGGTGCCCCTGGGGTGGGTCTTCAGTGAAGAGCATCCTTCTTTCCCAGACGGGTGGTGCAGCAGGCAGGGAGTGCCTGTCTCTGCGGAGGAGCCAGGCCTGGTCAGTGTGAGGGGAGCTGCCGGGTCTATCTGCACTGCGGTCTCCTTTCCCCTCCTCTCCTTGGAGCTGCCTTTCTTGGCTACTGGAACCGAGTTCAGGCTGTGAACCCAGATAGGAGGGGGCCACAGGTGCCAATGGGTCTTTTCTAATTGTTTCATGGGCTAGTGCTTCTGTCTGTATACACAGTAAACAATGAGAGGAGTTCAGGCCCCACCCTAGAATAATTAAACCAGAACCTCTGTGGGCGGGCCCCAGGCACCTATTAGTTTCAAAAATGTTCTCCGGATAATTCTAACATGCAACCTAACATGCAACCGATGTCAGAAAGCTCAACTTTAAGTCACTGGTCTGCCTCTAGCACAGGGACAAGGAAGATGTCAAAATGAACACCTCACAGAATTGTTCTAATAATTTTGATACAAATGGTGGAACACATTAAGATTATTGATAAAAATATAAAAGGAAAGACAGGAAACAAAAATACATTATTGCTAATGTACTGATTGTATTCAAATTTTTATTTTTTGAACAAAAAAAACTTAAGGACAATGATTTTAAATAATAAAACATGATATATTCTAGATACTTCTTAAAAGACAGTTTATTAAATTTAGATGCCCTACAGTTCTGTTGTGATGCTTTCATCAACATTTATATTATTTTTTTACCATTTTATCATCACTCTAAACCTGCTAAACAAACAAAAATCACTCTGTCTGCGTAAGTGAAACTTCACTTTAAGGAAATACTCCACTACCACATAAGACATACAGAACGGTCATTTATTTTTTATATATACAAAACACAAGAAGTCTGTCCAGCCATTTTGGTTTCATTGTTCCCTTGCCCATACTGAGATCAGCAAAAAAGCCAAGTAATAAGCAAGATTTCACTTCAGCAGTGCAAAGGATGGCATCAACCAAACTTCAGTAAACAAAACCAACAAAGTACAAACATGGTCAGCAAAGTTCAACTTGTAGAATAGTGATTTCAAAACATAAACACAGAGTGGGTCACAACTAGACTGATTTCACTGTGCAGCTTTCCTTAGGGAACAATACCACCCATTTCACAGAGAAGGGATTATGCATCCAAGCCTTTGTTCACAAAGATGCCCTTCAAACAAATTCATCATAAGGCAAAAGGGGGGGGGGGGTAGAAGAAGAATGCAGAGGTTTGGCCCAGAGAAAAACTTATACAGAACGTGTATACACAGTTGATACACATTTATAGATGTGTCACAATTTAACCCATGTCAATAGTCATTCAACAATTACATGAATTGGCTCAGTGCAGTGAAAAACAATGTTCATTTTCTATAAATATGTAGTTATTGCTAATATGCTACACATTGTGGGCGAACGTGGAAACTGCGGTCACTGAGAGTTGAAGCCGCCATATTGCCAGGGTCAGCACTCGTACGGACAACATGCCACCCAGTCCTAAAGGAAAAGCAAACATTCCACTTCCCAAAAAAAAGAAAAGAAAGAAAGAAAGAAAAAGAAAATGAAAGGCTTATGCACTGTCCCTTACATATCTGCCTATTTAAAAAACAAAACCAAACAGAAAACAAGTCCAGTTCACCACAAGTTAAGCACAACCTGACATGCCAGTTCAGCGGCAGGAGGGGAAGGGTGAAATATAGCATGCATTTACAGGTAGCACGGATCTAGTCTAACTGTCAGACAAACTGGAATACAAAAACCCAATTTAAATAAGACTAGACTAACTGTAATAGTAAAAAACAAACAAAAAAAACCAAAATAAAATAAAAAACAACCCCCACACACACAGTAAGTAGACTTAGTTTGATACTGATTAATTTGAAGAGTAAAAACTCATCCTGTACCCTCTTAATACCCTACTGCGATTTATTTATTGATGCTGGAATATTTACTTACTTAAAAAAGATATGAAATACCTGTATCATGAAATTACATTCTTTTTAACAATAAGACATACTGTGTAAGAAAATAGCTCATGTGTGAAATGTGTCTGAAATGCATTTTCCTCACAACTATTAAAACATCCACTCACACTAAAACAAAACCACCCCAACCCTCCCCTGGCCCCCCAAAAAAGTCAAGGAAAGATGGGGTGGGTCAGGTGAGGAGCAGGGAAGGAAAGGGTTACCAGCACAGTGATTAACAATGGTTCAAAACAGAACCAACAAGAGTTGGTCAAAAAGATGCCTTCAATGCATGGCCATGATTAAGAACCAAACTCCACCCTTTGGATTCACTGCAGTGAGACCAAGAGAATCTCTCTCACAGATTCACAGAAATACTAGACTCCAGCTCTTTTATTATTATTTTTAAAGGTTTTGTTTGTTTTTGCAAGGCCTAGCTACCTTATTACGATTTATATCTGCTCTGCAACAACTACGAGAGGTAGGCATAAAGCATGAGAAAGTTTCCCAGTTAGTACCTCGCTGTGCATTGTTCACTGCCTAAGATTGTTCATTCTAGACAGGAACACTGATTGCCTTCTAGTCTCTTCTAAACCCCCAAACGAAGACGCTGCTATCCCACAAATGTCCCAAAAGAGTGTACTCACAAATAAGAAACTTTCTCTACTGAAGGATACTGTCAGTGTTTGTTGCAGAGCATTTATGTATATATATATTTACATATACATACATATGTATTTATTTTTTTAAAAAATAAACAAAAACCAAACCTAGGTTCTTAGAACCAATTCTCTTGATTTTCTACTTCCACAAAATAAAGTACACCATTTGGCCAAGACTACAGATGTGTTGGTTTTGTTTTTGTTTTTTTTTTCACAGATGCAAATGCCATGCAAAATAAATTAAAGAACAGATACCAAAACATACGTGTGATAAAACTACTGAAGGTAGATCTTTAAAAGCATTTATATAAACATAATTTATAATACTTCTCTTTTTTCCTGTATATACAGTCACAAAGCTGTAGCTATACATCTAGGATTTCTTCTGCTGTGCCCCCACAGCGCAGTCTGTAGCGACCAGTTCTCCAGCTTATTGTGGGGTCCCATAATGCTGACAAAAAAATGTATATTGTCATGGATTCCCGGATGAACCAAGCTACTGCATAATCGAGTTTTGAAAAACACAGTGTGCCACCCTAGGAATTAAAAAAAAAAAAAATTGATTTACTGTCAGACTAAAGAGTTAATAAATAAAATTCTTGGAATTCACCCTTTTAAATACACTATAAAACCAAGTCTGTAACTGTCATGATATATTATATTTGTAAAGAAAATATTAACTGTGAGTAGATAAGAAGCATTGAAAAAATGCTAGTCTTATATATTCTGAGTTCAAATACTTTTTGTTTTTTTTGGCGTCTGAATAAAAGTGACTGCGTGACCAACTGAAAGTTGGAAATCAAGTTAAGTTTTGTGGTCACATTCCATCAATGGAAGGAATGTTTAAACCTGATCTTAATGGGCAGCTAAAGAATGGCTCAGACGGATTTTCCTTCCACATTTCCTAAATTAAAAGGTTTAAGTCCCATCAAATGACTGCTGACCTTTTCATGCCTAGCCACATACCTGGACACCCCTGAGTTGAATGTAGTCAAATATAAACCATGCCAGGCAATGACACATGAAAAATACCATAATATCCCATCGGAACACATGGTGGGCTGCCCATCCAATAATTAAACTGGCAACAAAGCATTCTGAGATCGGCTCACAAATTATCGTAGCAGGAAGCATGTTAATTCGTAATTTGGTCCACCTTAAAAAAACAACAACAAAAAACAATTTTCTTAAACAATAGCTTGGTTACAAGACAAAGTCAATTTTTCCCCCAAAATATTCAGTTCTTTACCCTATTATATAAAGGCCCGCCTCTTTTAAAAGTATTTAATGAATCCCTCTTCCATGTTTATTTAGGGTGTCAAGGAAAAATGTCTAGAAATTCAATGTCTGGTCTCTACTTTGATGAATAAAAATTATAGTAAGTCAAAGTACAGAAAACAAGAAAATAGAGATGAACATAAAAATGGACAGTTTCAACATCTTTTTTTTTAATGCTTTCAATGTTACATACTAAAGAAAATATATTTAGGCATTAAGTTTATTTTAATAAAGAAGATCAACTTTCTTTTCTGGAATGGAACAAAATCTGATTTTAGATAAAAACAAACAAAAAACACCACCACCAAGTTATATCACATAAAAATAACCCCCCTTCCTTTTTTCTTTTAACAACGTATAAAAAGAAGAAAGCTGTTGATTCACCTGATCATCCTGGATTGAAACTGAGAAATTGAGTACGATCCAGAATTCTGCATGGCAACCTGAGTGGACATTGCAAACCTCCAGCCTCTGAAAATCAAGACAATTATACAGTGAGCTCCGATGATGAACACGCCAGCACAACAGGTTACATACACAGGTACTCGTCACTTGTACAGTGACTGGGTGGGTCTAGTTCGCAGGATTAGCCTCTTGTGTAGGGTACATCGTACTTATGGATGTTTCACCACTCATGCCGGCCCCTAATAGTGCAACCGAAGAGCTGGAAGAAACTAGTTTGAGAAATACAACACAGGCGTCCTCAAAGTTCTAAATGGAATAGGCTCTGTATTTAAAAGTTTAGTCTCTGTCCCTACTAATCAGAAAAGGGGAGGGCAATGTGTGTGTGGAAATGTAAATAAAAAGTGACCTTCTGTATCTCTTGAAAAACACTGTGAAACTGGAAACCACATACATGAACACTGTTGATGAGACAATTTTAAAAACATGTCAATTTTTTTAAAATCAAACCTCTGGTAAAATATCACACGAGGCAAGGAGCCCCTTTAAAAGCAAACAGTACTGTTTTGTGATAGGGAAATGTTAAGTCCGTCATGCGAACCATTAGGTGGCTTCTTAACAAAACCTTAAATAAGCTGAACATTTCAAAATTTGAAATAATCTTCTTTAAATTTTCACCTACTGGCTTATGACTACGCTATTATTTTTAATTCCTCTAAAACACACAGAAATTTACAACCATAATAATGAACATTCACAATCATACTTTTTAAAATCACTTCAAACCACGTTAATGTGAAGAATGTAGATGAATGAGAATATTTATTTGCTTCATTACTATAACATTATCTATGAATAATAGAAATTACTTTCTAAAAATATTAACCTATTCTGTATTCACTAGCAAATAAAATAAAATAGCCCTTAATCCATGGGTTTAACAAAAAGAATAAATCAACAGAAGTTAAGTACCAAATATACTGTAGCCTAATGATATTTAGTTTTCTTACCGATCAGCTATTGCTTTGGCCATAAAGTAATCTTCAGCAATGTATTGAGCAAAAGCTATAAGGCCTCCTGCTTGATCTAACACATCCTTTCTCATTAAACAAGACATGCCTGTTACACATTTGAAACCAGTTACATTGGCAGAGATATAGGATCTTGGATGAGAAGTTCCAAAATATACCTGCCAAAAAAAAAACAAAACAAAATAAAACCCAAAAACATGTACACAATTAGAATTTTAGGTATGGTGCTTATAAACTTTTATTCCCAATGAATTTCCTTTAAGTATGGCTGAATGAATATCCCATTATTTTTATATAATCTACCTGAATAAAAATTGGTACAAAATAGTGTTTATATATATGAGGCAGTCAGTAATTTATTTGTTTGACTACTCTTGTTGTTATTATTATAATAATAATCTTATTATTACTTCTAGGGGAAAGTGTATTCTATTGTCAAATAAATATATCTTCCCTAAAACTGCAAAATTCAAATATTTATCCAAATAAAACTTAGGTTTATTTATATAAACTAGTAAGTTTATAGATATAAAACAGGTAAAAATATCACTCGTTGTCATACAAAATACAACACATATTTAACCCCTTGCTTTCCGAATGTTCTAGTAAGTACACACACACCTACATATAAGGGGTGTCTGTATACGCACACAATGCATGCATGTATATACAAACACCACCAATAGTTATACTGACATACAGGACAATCATATTTAACTCCTTTTCTTGTGTCCTTTCATAGAGAGCTGCTTCCTGCCCCTGAGTCACTGAGCTTCTTCTCAATTTCCCCAATGTTACTTTTCCGTGTATTTTTCATAAACAGAGCAGACACTAAAATTTTGTCTTTCAATTCACTGTCCTTTCCCTAGATATGCTTTGAAGTCATGAGATAGGCAAGCTGCTACATTAATGGTCGAATAAGATGGTCACCGCCCTCCTTAGCAGGCATAAAATCCTATTAATTACTTACATCTGAGATATGCTGCCTTTTCTACTTAGCCTGACATAGAGGGCAAGAGCTACACACACAGAAAAGAATTAATAGGACAATTAAGAATGTGATTGTGAATATGAAGGGAAAGAGATTGGTAAAATTATACATACATAACACAGCATTATAGAGAGCAGAAAAGCTAATCCTGGAGGGAAGGGGAGAGGATGTTGGGGGGAGGGGGACAAGGAGGATGTTGAGGGGAACACGGGGGTGGGGGGATGTACTTGGTGGGACACTTGAATCTATGTAAATACAATAAATTTAAATAAACAAAAATAAAAAGAATGTGATTCTTACTGCCTACCCCATGTCCACACTGTATTGAAGCCCTTTGTGGTATCAAATTGAACCAAACTTCTAAGATAGAAACATACACTTAATTCCTTAAGAAGTTACTAAGTAAGGTCTGAGGAATGAGGTGGAATTAGGTAGTAGGTACTTGTTGGGAGTCTCCAAAGATTTCTTTACAGAATAGAGCAAGGGTCCCCAAACTTTTTACACAGGGGGCCAGTTCACTGTCCCTCAGACCATTGAAGGGCCGGACTTTAAAAAATACTATGAACAAATCCCTATGCACACTGCACATATCTTATTTTAAAGTAAAAAAACAAAACGGGAACAAATACAATATTTAAAATAAAGAACAAGTAAATTTAAGTCAACAAACTGACCAGGATTTCAATGGGAACTACAGGTGCAGATGCATCCTGTGCTCCTCTCACTGACCAACAATGAAAGAGGTGGTCTTCCTTCTGGAAGTGCAGCGGGGACCGGATAAATGGCCTCAGGGGGCCACATGCGGCCGGCCCGCAGGCCGTAGTTTGGGGACCCCTGGAATAAAGTAATTCCTCTGGCCTAATTCCATTCATTGTAAGTATGGTAGATTAAACCTAAATAAACCTAACCCTAAACTATGGGGGTGGGTGCAATATGGGAGATGTTTACCATTGACATATAAACCAACTGGGATATTTCTAAAAAATATAACGTGGAATGTAAGAATAAAAAGTATTTTATTTTAAAGTAACCGTTCAGAGTTTCCTTTACTAAACAAAAGTTTGATTAGCAGACAATTTGTCTTGCCCAAAATACCATTCCAACTCTCAGAATAGTCTCACGCTTCTGGTGGATGAGGAATCTGATAACAAGAATATTATTTATGACCATCGTACTTACTTACCTGCTCTAAGGTGGCGGCAAAGCCCTGCCTGTCTGCTACGTAGGGAAGTCCGTGAACCAGGCCTACCTTCTCCGTCATCTGGTTCACCATGTCAGTGAGTGTGTCTGGAATGACTACGATAAAAAAGACAGAACGGTGGAAGGGAGAGAGAGAAAAAAGATTCTTTTTAGCAAAATGCCCACTACTATAAAATATATTTGTGAGTTGTTAAATTATTTAAAAAATTAAATTCTTTTTTCATATTTGGATCTAATAAAATACATAAATCTCAATCGCCTGAGAATACAAAATTTCAAAAAGGGCTACTTTATGGTAAGTTAATTTACTCTACACATTTTTAGGGCAGAATATACCACCTCTGGAGCAGAGGCAGGCTATACTTGAAAACCTTACTACCCTGACTTCAGATCCTCCACACTGGAATAATAGACAGTGTGTCTTAGTTGAAAGCTACCGGCGCAGAGGTCAGAGGACGTCAGTTCTTAGGCTGGCTCCTCCATTCTCCAACCACAGGAAGCGAGCCTACTCTTAACAGAAGGGTAGGAGACCTCCTAGCTCATAAAACTGCTAACAGGAATCAAGTAACATTACCCTGGACAGAGATTTGCGCACTGAAAACCTAACAGGAATGTGACAGTAACTGTGATGGGTACAAGCTATGATAATCATGTGACGATCCTGACTAATTAGGAGTGTTACACTTCTGTTCATTTCCAAAGCTGCACTGGAAAGCTAATAAAAAATGTAAAATCACTGCCCCACCTTCATCTCATATTTTCATTTTTATTTCCTTCAAGTCTTTAAGAAATAACTCTATGATATGAAAATGTATCTGGACCGTCAATACGCATAATGTGTGGCAGTGGCTCTGTTCTGCCGCCCTGCAGGGGACACCTGGCACTACCTAGAAACCTTTCTGGTTGTCACACTGAGAGAGGGGAGCCACCAGCACCAGGTGGGGGGAGCCCAGGAGCGCTGCTGGACACCAAATGTCAACAGTGTGGAAGCTGAGAAATTGAGGTACTTAATAGAACAGAACAGAATAGAATACTACAGAGCACTGACATTACTGTAAGTATAAACATTTAACAATGCAAATTATGTATTCAGTATTTAAAAGGCTTCCCGTTAAAGTCATCTAAGTAAAGAGCTGTAATGATATTCTAGTAAAATACTCACCTGTTAACTGGTCCCTTTGTGTGAGGCAGTATATTATGACACGGACAGATAAGTAAAAGATAAGTGTCACATGAACAAGGGTAAATTTATACCCAAGAAAAGGTTTACAGAATGTACCATGGACCATAGCTATTTTTCTTAATGGCTAGAATTTTCTCTTCAAAATGAAAACATTTTTGCATGTGTAACTTACCAGGTTAGCATAAAATAGTCAAAATCTTAGTATAACTTGACATATTATCATGAAATAATAATGAAATGAGTTATTTTATTAGGCAAACAGAAAGGATTTGACAGACTTATTTTTATACTGCTTTTGGCATTTTGTCAAATGAATAGTTTTATATAATAAATAAGAAAAACCTCACCTCTTATTCCACTATCACAAATCCAGATAAGATCATACTTTGCAACTTCATATCCTGGCATTAGATTATTAATTTTAGGATTAATGCCAACTTTTTTGCCACCTAAAATTTTAAAGGTACAGCAGTGAAAAATTCATGCAACATTGGAAATATTTTCTATTATGCAGATGGTAGACAAAAGTGAAAAACACTTGCATATTTAAGAATTTAAACATACTTTAACATTGTTTTACATTCCTTATTATTCACAATGATATATGGCATTTAGAAAAAAACTGTTCATTCTCAAAAGAGAATTACAGCATTTATCTTTAAAAATTTATTAGTTTCAGTTTTCTAATTCTTAAGTTCTTTTATTAATAGTGAGCATGAATCAACATTTAACAGAAAATATACGTCTATAAAAGTCTTTAGACTAAGACGGTAAGCTTTTGGAAAAATACTTCTTTTGCAATAAAAGTGAATTCTATTGCTAACTCTGAAGTACAGTGAACAAGATACAGAACAGGCCCCACAGTGGAAATATTTAAGAAGCAAAAATAAAAGATTCTTAGGTCTGATGAATGAGTTAAACATAATTTGGGGTTAGTTTTTGTTATTTTGTTAATCCCAGATATGGATTACTTTTATAAGTTAAGTTTTCTCATAAAGATAGAAACATCTTTTGCTGTTCCAACAAACACACATAAATTAAACACTTTAATGGGTGGCTAACACCTTAATCTATATAGTTTTAAGCAAAACTTACTGCCACCTACTACAATGGAGACAAAATGGTTATTGTGGAATTTGTTACTTACCTATAAACAACCTGGCATCAACATTGGGGTATTTTCCAAGAAGCTTCTTACACACATCAATGGCTGGATCGTCATGATCTTGTACACATAGGAGGACTTCATACTAGTCAAAGAACATGGTTTATGTAAATTAACCTCTTTTACAAAAAAGAAGTATTTGTTAGTATTTACTGATTGATCAAAAAGCATTAAGAAAAACAAGCAACTGTAAACACAGAGCTTAAAAGTTAAGCGGCACTCCTAAAGGCTATGAACACTTCTGATATTGTGTTGGCTGTAAGTCACAGCAGCTTCTCTGGGACTGGGACACTTATGCAAGCAGAAGTGATCAGGACAAGGGGGGGGAGCACAGTTTAGTCCTGCCATTCCCAGAGAGGCATGGCCCGGTAAAGAAATGACTCTCAAACATCCCCGTGCCCTTCACCACTGATGACTGACTAAATGTTCGCACGGTGCCTGGCAGTGTGAACCTCACTGGGGAAAGGGAACAGAACAGACACACCCTCTGTGCTCTAGACCTCTGTCTCAGAACTTAACACTATTTTCATGAAGGTGCAATAAAGTACATATTGAATCCCAATAAGGTCAATTTAAAGGGTTCTGCCAAACTCTGCGCGTGAACAGGACAAAGTGAGATTAGTTTTCCCTATAATAATTTTTGAAATAAGACAGAATTTGATTTGATTCAAAATGTATCATCCTGAAAAAAATGCTTACATTTTTAATATAATACTCAGGAGTTTTTTCCGCCAATGCTATGTTTACTCTTTGATAGTAAATTAAGGGAGTCTTTTCTTAGCACTTAACTAGCGGTGTCCAAGTTACCCTGGCACGTTTCTTTTAAAAAGAGAATACTGCCTGACCAGGTGGTGGCACAGTAGATAGAGCGTTGGACTGGAATGCGGAGGACCCAGGTTCAAGACCCCGAGGTAGCCAGCTTGAGCGTGGGCCCATCTGGCTTGAGCAAAAGTTCGCCAGCTTGGACCCAAGGTCGCTGGCTCCAGCAAGGGGTTGCTCAGTCTGCTGAAGGCCCACGGTCAAGGCACGTGTGAGAAAGCAATCAATGAACAACTAAGGTGTTGCAATGAAAAACTGATGATTGATGCTTCTCATCTCTCTCAGTTCCTGTCTATCCCTCTTTCTGACTCTGGAAAAAAAAAGAGAGAGAGAATACTGGATGGGCCCCGTTATCAGACTTTTGAATCAGAAGCTTTGGGCTGACCTTGACATGTAACCAGGTATGTAATACCTTGAGCTTTAAGTTACCATGTAGTAAACTACTAAATTAAAAAAAAAGTTTGCTTTCATATATAAAAACGCTACTTTAGTATTTTGTGGGATATGTATTCTAAGTAGTAATTTTTTTTAAACTGATGATAAATTCATGCAGACTCTGACAAACTTCCTACACAGCCTCTTTCTGAAACAGGTTGGGCATTTTTAAGCCAGAGGGAGGTTAATTATTTGCGTGCACTCGTGCACACGCGCGCGCACACACACACACACAGCGATGTGTTATAAGAGATGAAGAGCTAAGGACACAACCTTTTAAGTGTCTAACATACAGGGACGAACTCGGGTAAAGGGAAGGCCAGTTTTATCTACTCCACTGATAAGCATACACACAAAGTGGAAATAAAGTGTTTACAGTGCCCTGGAACACCATAATTACTGTTTGCCTAATATACAGTATCTCAGCAAAAACTGGCACAGCAGAAATTACTGATCTTACCACAAAAGAGACAGGACTAATGTTCATGAAGAACAAAGTAAAAATTTTTTTCAAGTGAAGAAAATGTTTTCTCATATATCCTACCCAGTACCTACCTTTAACACTGACTGACCAAACTGCCACTCCAAGAGGGACTGAAACCAACTTTATAGCCACCTAGTTTCCAGAGACCAGATAACAATCTGAGACGGGGGAGGGCCCCACGCCTGCCATAGCCCTGAAATTTCACAAAGGGGATGACTATAAAACTTATAAAGTGTCAGCCATTATCCCAACTTGACTTCCAAAGCAATGTTTGGGTGAGCTGCCAAAAGGCATTGATCTTAACAATGATGGTTAGAAAGGTTAAGTGACTTTCTAAAGGGTAAGAGAAACAATTAGCTTCCTTACTATAGCAAGCTGCTCAGCCAGGTTTGCTTTAACAAGTTACTTGTTTATCCAAACAGAGCCTAGTTTCTTTAATGCTTTTATAAATTATGCTGTTTTGCAGGTATATGAGTGAATATAGTGAATGGAAAGATTTATAAACAATACAATTTCATAAATTAAAATTAAAAAGCTAATTTTAGCCTTCTTCCCCAGCAGAAAAGTACTTTGTAAAATACAGTACTAGAAATACAATTCAATGGGAAGCAAGAAAGCTCTATTAGATTACAGAAAATTTTTTTGAGAAGTATATGGTGTTAACATAAGTAGGAAGTAGGCATGGAGGCATGGTTTACTTTTATTCAAAGTCATGGTTTAAAGTTTGTTTTTATTGATTACACCCTTAATTTCAAATAAAAATACCTTCTGATTTGCCCAGGTGCAAATAAACATCAATTCATATTATCAAAAATATGTTCAGACTTTTATTATAAAACACATAACTTCCACTTAATTGTTTCTGATATCGAAAATTACACCAAATTGGAGGTAGCATTCCAAGCGTTTTCTCAAGTATTAGATTTTAAACCAGAAACCTTCATTTTTAAGCCATGATAATCACACATCCGTGTCTTCACAGTTTGATCAAACATTTCATTTGCTAGGACTCTCTCTCTCTGTATTTGAATAGTTAAATGGCAAAAACTAAGTATTAAATTGGTTAAAGATTTTCTTAGTTTACACAATAATTTTTCAGATGCTTTGAACTATTCTAAAGAATTAGGCATAAATACATATGTTCAACAATACAGTGTTTATTAAAATATTATGCTTGACAAAGGTCTTAAGAAAACATTTACTTCATAAATCTGAAAGGGATATAGTAAATTCCGGTATAAATGGATACAGTATGAATACAGAGGATCTAGAAATAAACCCCAAAGGACTTTAGATGGGAAGGTTAACTTCCAACATATCTTTAGTGAGACTGCTATATAAACAGCTAAACTGACTAATTCCCCACCTTTTCCCCCAAGAGTGAGTGAGATGACTAAGAGGCTGAGAAAGAGAGGTACAGAAACCCACAAACTACGATTCAGCCCTTTGATATTTAGGAACTGAATATCTGAAACCACAATAATCATGAATGCTTTTTCTGCTTTATGGATAAAAAGTAATATTAATAAAAATAACATTAGAAAAAATGTCCTCATTGATTTTACCCTGTAGACATTAGGAATGCAAAGTTTTTACTAAACAACATAAAATATCCTTTTAAAATTGAAAATATTTTAATATATGTTAATCAGCTGTATTGCATATTGAGTTGGAACATCTTAAATTATTTATAAATAATTCATCATATTTACAGAAAAATCTTAAAACACATGGATTACAATAGAATATAAATTCTGCAGCAGAATGAACTTAGACCCCAAATGTCCTAGAACATTCTCTGGCACAGAGTAGGTGATGAATATACATATTTGTTCAACTATGGCACTTATTATTCTAGGGTAATTTTTGAGTGAAAGATGGATGCGAGGCAGGACATGTTTTCTAAGAAAATCACTCTGAATTCAAAGTTTTGACAACATGAAATACTTATCAATTTTAAAGAACTAAGTTCTACAGTTTTTGAAAATTATTTGAACAATTCCTGACCTTTCTTACTTAGGTTCATTACATGTATTGTGCTTCATCTTTTGATAACTGATCCCATTTTTGGTCTTTAATTTTCTGTTGGAAGACTATTCAGTTAAACAACATTTCCTCTTAAGGACAGCTACCCCACTGGCAATAAAGAATTCAAACATGTACTGACTGTACCTGGAATGTTCTCAACCAATTCTGTGTTTGAAAAAAAAGAAAAAAAATCCTAATTCGATAGCCTCACTCTGTTAATAACTCTGATCATTAACTCAGAGAATCTTCATAAGGCCAGCGTTCACTGAAGTAAAGCCATCACACCGCGTGAGATGCAGACGACTGAATTTTCCTGCTACAGCTACATCTCTCCCCAAATGCCTTCTATGCTGATGACAAATGACTTCTCAATTTCATGAAGAATGAACTCTATCACTTTTTCATTCTTACATATTTTTCCCCAAGGAGTAATATTTTTTTAATCAAACAATACGTATCAATATTAGGTGGATTTATAAGATATTGAAATCACAGAATTCTTTCAAGATTATGTGCATAATAATCATCTCACTGAAATTTAAATGTAGAAATTCAAAACAAGTACCAGCAGTAACTTTCACACATGTCTAAAATTAAATACAACTTCAGAATTTCAACGTATGTTCCATTTTTTTCCCAAATGGCTTAAAATGTTTCCAAATCAAATAATGGAAGAAAATGTTATGTCCAGAATGGAAACATTCTCATACTTCTCTAAAACACTGGTGACACTGGACAAAATGCAAAGAGTCAAGTGTAATAGACCTGGCAGTCACACGAATGTTCATTTTATAACAACATGCATCCTCGGTGAGACAAAGGAATCTTCTGTCCACACTCAGATTTGTGTGACGTTTCAGTGAGTGGTTAAAGTCAGTCTGTTGTGGACCCTGTGCCTTTGTGTTTGGTTTTTTAGAAAGCAAATAAAATGCTGTGAAATTGACATTTTCCTTTAGATTGCAGGTACTCTGTACTTTCCCTCTGCTTTCTAATTTCTTTTCTTTTTTTTTAAGTGAAAGGAAGGGAGATAGTGTGAGACAGACTCCTGCATGTGCCCCAACAAGGATCCACCCGGGGCTGATGCTCAAAGCAACTGAGCTATTTTTATTGCATGAGGCTGACACGCTTAGACCAACAGAGCTATATCCTCAGTGCTTGGGGCTGATGCTCTAACAAGCCACTGGTTGTGGGAGGCAAAGAGGGAGAGAAGGGGGAGAGGGAGGGAGGGAGAAGCAGATGGTTACTTCTCTTGAGTGCACTGACCGGGAATTGAGCCTGGCACATTCATACGCCAGGCTGACCCTCTATACACTGAGCAAATCAGCCAGGGCCCTAAAATTTCCATTTATACAGCTAACAATATTTTTATAATTAGAAAATAAAATTGTGATCTAAAAAGGAATAAAAACAACCCCTTGCATATACTGTTACTCATTTTATAAAAAGTATCAAAATACCTTTCTCCTAAATCAATTTAAATGGCTTAATGACATAATTCATGTGGATAAAAAACTAAGTAAAAACTAGAGTTCATGAGATAATCCCGAATTATAATTTTTAAAAATTCAGAGTAAGAAATCAACTATTGATTCATCCAAAATATTCATAATTAATGTCTACATATGTTCCTGGAGTTATTTTTAAAAACTCTTTCTACAATTAAAATGCACATTAACTTCTGCAACCATTTAAATTCCATGACTAGAATCTCACAAGAGCTCCAACAGTAAAATTCCACTATAAGGTTTTAAAAGTGGTTTAGTGGGAAAAAGAGTAGGATGATGGTTAAAAATTGAAATGTGACATTAAGTTTCACAAGTATAAATCGATTCTTAGCAGTGCTCTGAGATTTACTCATAATCAATGAAAATGCTTTCATTCATAAAAATAAATTCTCCTTTATATTAATTTATATTAATACGGGGCTTGAAAAACTTCCATTTTTCTTATGGCAAAGATTATTTTACAATTAATTTTATTTATATTAATTCCTCCTGAATTAAAAAAGGCCAATTTTTGCATGCTGAGTTTGAGAAAAGACCAAGTGCCACTGAGCCATAAAAAACAGATAAAATACTGCTATTTGCAACAACATGGAAGGATCCTGAGAGCATTATGTTAAGTGAAATAGGTCAGATGGAAAAGGACAAGAACCACACGGTTTCATTCATTTGTGGGATATAAAACAAAAAGCAAACAAATGAACAAACAAAACACACACACTGCGACACAGCCAACAGTGTGGTGGTTACCAGAGGGGAAAGGGGTTGGGGCAAGGACGAAGAGGGTGACGGGGGTCAAATGCACGGTGACAGAAGGAGACTAGACTTTAGGGTGAGCACACAATACAGAGGATGCATTATAAAGCTGCACACCTGAAACTCATTTACTGTCATTAACGATGTTACCTACCCTCCCAAAATTAATGAAAAATACAAAAATTAAAGAAATACATTCCTTGTTTTTTTTTTAATTATTTAATTTATTGGATAAATTAATCTATGCATGTAATCCAGATCTCTAAAGTTATTCAACATATATTAACTCATATAAACTAGAAAAAATATATATATATAATTTTTTGGTTTCAAATTAGCTTAAATACCTAGACTCCAAAACTCTGAAAGTGTTAACAACACTAAAAACTAACTGAATGATACGCATGTCTACATATGTAATAAGGGCTGCACTGAGGCTGTCGTGTCTGTGCTTTTTCTGTACCTCTCATTGGTGCTACTGAGAAAATTAAGGGCTAAGAGAAAAGAAAAGCATAAAAACCAGCCACCATGTATGGTCTACCATGTTCCTTCTCACTACTCTGGCTACAGAAATAAAAGGAAAAGAGTCTAAGTGGCAAATGCTACCGAAAAACTGAGGCAATCAGGATAAAAATTAAGGCAAGTGAACAGAGTCCACAGAGGGAAAAATAAGCTGGACTGAAAGTCAAGCAGATCGAAATGGAAAGAAATGTCCTTCCCAAAAGTGACAGACCGCCACTCGAAAGCGCTTTCAAAAGCAGTGTCTCAAACAGGCAATTTAAAAAGCTGCAGAAAACTAACTACAAAAATCAAGTAACAGTGTGACCAGGTGGTGGTGGCACAGTGGATAGAGCGTTGGACTGGGATGCAGAGGACCCAGGTTCGAGACCACAAGGTCGCCAGCTTGAGCACGGGCCCATTTGGCTTGAGCAAAAGCTCACCAGCTTGGATCCAAGGTTGCTGGCTCCAGCAAGGGAGCTGAAGGCCTGTGGTCAAGGCACATATGAGAAAGCAATCAATGAACAACTAAGATGTCACAATGAAAAACTGATGATTGATGCTTCTCATCTCTCTCTCCGTTCCTGTCTGTCCCTATCTATCCCTCTCTCTGACTCTCTGGCTCTGTAAAAAAAAAAAAAAAAAGAAGAAGAAGAAATCAAGGAGCGTTAATTTCTCCAAAGAAACTGAAGGGAAGAGATAAAAAGAAGACATACTCCCATCTCAAGAAACGTCCCATCCCCTGGAAGTTCTCCAGAGAAGGGGGAACTTACACTGCGTTCACAGAGACTGTGTACAGACCACACAAATAGATGACATGAGCGATGCAATTAGCTGTTAACACCCAGAAAAACAAAGAAACAGAAAACGAGGTATGGTGAAGCCCCACCTCACCACTAATTGTAACCTCTTCTTGGTTCACAGCCAGATGTTCGAGGGGATTTCCGTTTAGTTCTAGCTGTCCTCCCAGGAACACGCTTTTTCACTCCTGCTTCCTCCTCTTCCTACTATTCACACGGCAGTCCCATGAAAACAAGGTTTTATAGTCAAACCTCCAGGCACTTAACACTACCGGAGTTCCAGGAGGTTTACTCAAGAGATTTCTAATCCAGATGGACACTCAGGAGGTTAGGAAAGGAATTTACATCCCTTCTTCACCCCATTTCTGTCCTGTGACCCCTGCTCCTACAGCATAAATTTTTAGGTTGACATCATCATTGGTTCTTCATACCTTCACCTTATACAGTGTCAAAATGCTTCTTTAAGTATTTACTGAAAGAAAGAGAGAGGGGGGGAGGGAGGGAAGGAGGGAGGGAGAGGGGCATGGTGTAGCCCATTTCTTTCTCTATTTTTATTTTTAATTTTTTTATTGATTTGAGTGTGAGAGAGGAGGAGGACAGGGAGAGGGAGAAGAAGAGGAAGGAGAGAGAAAAGGGGGGGGAGGATGAGAAAGAGAGAGAGTGAGAGAGAGAGAGAGAGAAGAGGAGGGAGAGAAGCATCAACTTGTTCCATTTAGTTGTGCACTCACTGATTGCTTTTTGTATGCACCCTGCCTGGGGATTAAACCTGTGACCTGAAGTGCACTGGGACAGTGTTCCATCCACTGACCCACCCAGCCAGGGCCTAGCCCATTTCTAATTAGAACAACACTGTACTTACTTTGGGATAATCCAATTCAAAGAATGTTTCCAAGTTGTTGATGAGGTTGGGATCCACTCCTTTCAGTGGTTTCAGAAGCGACACGCCTGGAAGCTTGCTATATGGCTGTTTGTCTGTGGCCTTCTTGTTGAGGTGCAATCGGCTAAAAAGCAAATGACGTATACATTATTTCTGGAGAACACATTAGTGCTAAATCTATACAGAGCATGTATCAAGTTACCAATAATTAGTAAAATCTAAGCTAAATTATTTTATTTTTTTTATTTTTTCTTTATTTCTAAGTGAGAGCAAGGGAGATAGGTAGGTAGACTGTTACATGTGCCCTGACAGGAATCCACCTGGCAACCCCATCTAGGGCTGGTGCTCAATTACCGAGCTATATTTAGCACCTGAGGCTGATGTGCTCAGACCTACTGAGTTGTCCTCAGCACCCGGGGCTATGCTTGAACCAATCGAGCTGGATGGGGAAGAGGAGAGAAGAAGGAGAGAAGGAGGAGAAGGAGGGGAAGAGGAGAGAAGAAGGAGAGAAGGAGGAGAAGGAGGGGAAGAGAAGCAGATGGTCACTTCTGTGTGCCCCTGACCAGGAATTGAACCCAGGCCATTCATATACCAGGCCAACACTTTAGCCACTGAGCAACCAGCCAGGGCCACTAAATTATTTTTAATGAACATTTTTCTAAAGGGATATCTGAAAGTGAAGTCAAGAAGTGAGTGCCCAGTACCATGCCAGGCATAGAGTAGACATTCACTAAGTATGTTGTGAAAAAAATGAGTAACAGTGTTAGACCACATATTAACTGCCCTTCTTCCCACACTGCCATCAAATTGGCCAAAGGACAACAAAATCTATGGGGGAAAAATCCCTATCTGCACCAGAAAGATGTGGAAGGGTAACCAGGAAAATGTGTATAACAAATGGTCCAGATAACACATGATTGAAAGGAGTATCAAGCTGCGTACAGGGCAAGCAAGAAAATGGGCTAACTAGCAGAACTCCCAGTAACCAAAAGCTCCAAATGGCAGTGGTGGATCAGGGTGAAGTTGAAAGTAAGAAAAAAAATCTCAGTGACGAGATAAATGTCTATTAATGACACTGGAAAATATGCCAGTGCCACCAATGTACAGAGAAGTTTAGCAAGGTTCCCAGGGCCGGTCCACCCCAAGGGTATTGCAGCACAAGGCTCCTAATGAGGGAAGTCATGCCTTAGAAAAGAGAGAATGTGCCCCAATTAATGTCAGGCTGTCACAATAAAGAAATGAGATGCCACTCAGTGGAGTGGAAAAGTTTCTAAAGGAAGTCCCCAAAGGGTGCCTCCCTCCTTCTCATAAGCAAGTCTCTAAGCTTCCAACAGAGGCTAGAACAATCATGGAGCCATCTCTCTGCAAGCTTTCTTAAGACACACATTCTTTCATATTTTACAGTCTGTGAAATCAATGGCATGTGACAATTGTTGGCAGCTGGATGGCAGTCCTAATTTAATAGTATGAAAAGCAACCAATGAGACCTTCTAGAAGATCAAGAAGGTTTGATAAAACACACTCTTTAATTTTTCATTGAGTTTATTGGGGTGACATTAGTTAATAAAATTATACAGGTTTCAGGTGCACTATTCCACAACACATCCTCTGTATATGACATTGTATGTTCACCACCCAAGTCAAGTCTCCATCTGTCATTGCTCTACCCTCTCTTCCCTCTCTCCCTCTCCTTTTCTTCCTGCAATCCCCACACTGTTGTTTAAGTTTTTTCTTCGTTTAATCCCTTCACCTTTTACACCCAACCCCCATAACCTCTGACAGCTGTCAGTCTGTTCCCTGTATCTATGAGTCTGTTTCTATTTCATTAGTTTATTTTGTTCATTAGATTCCACATATAAGTGAAATCATATGGTACTTCTCTTTTTTGAACTGGCTCACTTCACATAATACTCTTCAAGTCCATCATGCTGTTGCAAAAAATAAAATTTTCTTTTTTACAGCTGTGTAGTATTCCATTGTGTAAATGTACCACAGATTTTTTGTCCACTCATCTACTGATGGGCACCCATGCTGCTTCTACATCTTGGCTATTATAAAACTGCAATGAAACACTATTAATGTATGAATGATTCATGGAGGTATACCAGTACTATCATCCAGAGCAGTCAGCCATAGGTTAGCTCCCAGCTAATTAAGGCACAGAAGTACTATAGTAAGGCCATACAAGCAAACATCTCTGCAGAAAGAAAACAGGTTACCTACAATGGAAAGACATCTAAACCAACAAGAAATTTAACCCTTTGAGTAGTATAAACATGTACGTCCTCGTGCTTCCTGACCATCCAGACTACTATCGTACATGTGTAAGGCAACATTAAAAAAAGGTAAAGGTATGTTCTTCTTGTTTCCATAAATTGGTTAGCCAGCAAACATAATTTTAAGTTAATAAAACTGTAATTTCATTTTTTTGAAAAGAAACTCACTCCTGGGGGTCAGCGAGCTTGAAAAAACTCACTACTCAAAGGGTTAAAAGACAGTGTATCAATTTCAAATCTCAAACAGCAAATGACCAACACAGTGAAGCACCACCTACAGAAGTCCTGCTCAGTGTGGTCCTGCACATGGGGTGCTTTTTATTGGTCTGCCATTAAGAAGAAAGAGAGAGAAAAGAAATTTTCATAGCAATTTGACATTGCCAGGCCATCCAAGCACATAATCAGTAATTTATCTAACTACTTATTTGAGAGAGAGAGAGAGACAGGGAGAGAGAGAGGGAAGAGATGAGAAGCATCAACTCGTAGTTGCATTACTTTAGTTGTTCATTGATTGCTTCTCATATGTGCCTTGATGGGGGGGGGGGGGGAGACTCAAGCTGAGCCAGTGACCTTTGAGCTCAAGTCATTGGCCTTGGGATTATGTTGATGACCCTCCACTCAAGCCAGCAACCACACACTTAAATTGGAGACCTCAGGGTTTTAAACCTGGGACTTTAGCGTCCCAGGTCGACGCTCTATCCACTGCACCACCACCAGTCAGGCTCAGTAATTTATTTTTATTGTAGTTATTATTATATATATATAAGTATATATGTATTATTACATGTAATAATATTATTTTCCATAGGAACAACTGTAAACCTACTTTTGCCCCACTCTGTATAGAAATTCTTATATAATATTTATACTTTTCTTCCCTCTTTTTAAATACAAGTACACTAAAAGCATACTTTCAAATACATGACTGAACTGTTAGGAAAATAAAGGACAGCCTCCCAGACAGGAAGGAGGAGACACCTGTCAGTCAGTGAGTGCTGTAGCCACTGCTTGCCCCAGGGTCAACTGTTAGAATGACCTAGAGATGGTGACAAACCTGAGACAAGAACCATAGGAAGTCTGTCCCAAGAACCTTGTGTAAATACAAAATCCCTGAAAAGCAAAGTGGAAATGTTCTGGCCCACAGAAAAAAGATGGGGATGCTGCCTATCTTGGACTCAGTCTTTTTTTTTTCTTTTTTTGAGAGAGAGGGAGAGAGAGAGAGAGTAAGGAAAGGAAGGAGGGAGGGAGGGAGGGAGGGAGGGAGGGAGGAAGGAAGGAAGGAAGGAAGGAAGGAAGATAAGAAGCATCAACTCATAGTTGCAGCACCTTAGTTGTTCATTGATTGCTTTCTCCTATGTGCCTTGACTGGGGGCGGGGGGGGTGGGGCTCTAGCCAAGCCAGTGACCCCTTGCTCAAGCCAGCAACCGTGGGCTTCAAAAGCCAGCAACCATGAGGTCATGTCTATGATCCCACGCTCAAGCCAAAAACCTTGAGGTTTCGAATGTGGGTCCTCAGCATCCCAGGTCAACGCTCTATCCACTGTGCGACCACTAGATCAGGCTTAAACTCAGTCTTTCTTTTTTTTAATTTATTGTGTTTACATAGATTCTAGTGTTGCCCTGATTGTATCCCTCCACCCCCGTATTTCCCTCCGAAGTCAGTCTTGAGTGAAGAGGAACACAAGGATAAAGTCCCTCTGGAGAATACCTACCCACATGGGCTTGGAACCCAGGACGCAAACTTCCTGTGTTGCTTGAACAAAACCCATGAGACGGAATGAGAGAGACCATCATATGTGGCCATGAGTATATGAAAAGAACCACACATTGTCTAGAAGTGAAAGTTAAGATCACTGACATTATAAACTCAACAGATAGGTAAAACATAAGTTTGCAAAATTAAAAGAACTGGAGAACGGGAATCTGGATTTAAAGAAATTATCCATAATGCATGCAGCCCAGAGGGAATGAGATGCAAAGATGAGATGTCATGGAAGAGTCTGAGAATTTTTATCTCTTGGTCCCACTGAATGATTAAACTGTCCGAGAACAGGAACGTGCGGTGACGACCAATTACAGAGAAACCTCACCCACTGACATACTGCGTTTGGCATGGTTTTAGATGAAGGACAACTTAAACAGTGCTAAACAGTCAAAGGCTGATCCTGTATCTCCTTTCTTCTCCTCTTCATAAAGACATTTTACTTTGAATACTAATACAGATATGCTTCATCTTCCTTGAAGAGTTTTTGATATCAAGCATGCAATATTTTATCAAAGACTCATTCTGACTCACTAATACCAATGGAGCCCTCTTCAGGGTCATGGTGAAGAGAATTAATGATAAGCCCTCATCTGTTTCTCCCTCTTCCCTCCCCTCCCTCTCCACCCCCACCCCCCACCCCCAGCCATTCAAACAAGTTGACCCCTGCACGCTGAGGATGGTGGCACCAGGGCCTTGCCCCAGATGGGCAGACATCACCCAGTAAAGGGTTCGCTGGGTGAATGGATCCCAATTGGGGACCATGTGGGAGTCTGTCTCTCTGCCTCCCCACCTCTCACTAAATTAAAAAAAAAGAGAGAGAGACTTGATGATAGTTCCATTTGCCTGGTAGCTTAAGAGTGGCCATACTGGTACCATCCTTCTAATTGGCCAGTTTTATGAGTGGCTCTGACAGGGCTCTACAAGGTTTACTGCTCTCTAAGAATCCTTCTGTTTAAGTCTCCCAGGTCACAGTTTCTGCATTACCTACACAGTGTGAACTGGGCTCACTGCATCCACACATGGTACTGACCTCGCCTGGGTGCCCATTTCTAGCCTCAGCCCAGACCAGGTGGGATCCTGTATACACTCCCTCAGTTTCAGGGTACATCTACACTGGGAATCCCATTCTATCTTCCTGTCATGAATTTGGCTTACCGCCCTGACCTTTTCTCCCCTTTTTGGGGGAGCGGGGGAGCACTTTCAATTGATGTATAACATACATAAAGTCACACATAAGTATACAACTCAGTGAAGTTTCCCAAAGCGAAACATCCATGTAACCAGTACCCAGATCAAGAACCCCAGGAGCGGCCCCCCGCCTGTCCCCTTCTACTTATTCCCCTGAAGGGTAACCACTCTCTTGCCTTCTAACACCATAGACTAATTGTGCTGGTTTTAAAATTTTGTCTAAATGGAACCCCACAGGATGTATTTGTTTATGAGATTCATCTTTGTGGTTACATTTCATGATGGTTCATTCCCTCTCATTACAGCACAGTTATTTCTGGTATTAATATACTGCACTTTACTGATCTCCTTTCTGCCGATGGACATTTGGGATGTTTCCAGTGTTTGGCCATTACGCAGCCTGCAGTCTCGTCTCTGTCGGTACATAAGGACCAAAACTCTGGCTCCCCCTCCTCTCACCCAGCACTTCAACTCCTGGACGAGATGAAGAAATGTACTGTTTACTCTCACACCTGATACAATTTTTAAAAAATCTGACAAAATATAGAAAACAATTGTTTTTAAGATATTTACTATCAGGTAAAGAGAGACAGTGATTCCTAAGACTCAGAAAATAAATGAGGTGAGCCTTCCGAGTACCCCGCTTACTGCTTGGAGATAATTTCCAGGCCATGGTACAGGGGAGGGAAACCCAGGCAGAGCCCTGCAGATACCCCTGAAGCGAAGAGATGGATCCAAAGTCCATAAATATAAAACTACCCAGCCACTGGAAAGTTAAATGCAGAACGCCTGACAGCTAATAAAAAACCACCAGGCATGCAAAGAACCAGGGAAATATAACCAATAATAATAGGATAATATGAAGAAAAACAATAATTAGAATCCTAGCCAGAACTGTCACTGGGATTAAAATTAGCAGGCGTGGCCAACTCACTGCTTTGAGCTCCCTCTTCATTTCTGGGGCCTGCAGAGTTTCCTTTCTTATTTTCAGGCCATGAGAGAGAGAGAGAGAGAACACATCACAGCATTTTCATGAGTTTAGACTAGATGTGGTTCTCAAATGTGCGTTGACCACCTCTAGTACAGAAGCAACTTCTATACAAGATTCTATCAATGCAGTGTGATACAGACTCTAGCTAGGTTCAGACCACTTTGCGAGTGGGGAAAGGAAGCATCGACCTTTTCCTAGACAGTAATGGGCAATCTTTTGAGCTTGGTGTGTCAAAATTCACCAAAAAACCGAGCATAACTCGGGTGGTGTGTCACTTCGAGAAAAATGGCCTAACCGGAATTCCCAGAACTAGACACTCTGTGCCAGAGTTCTGTTGTTTTGGCCCATGGACCTCTGGCACAGAGTGTCTACACTACAGTAATGCTTTATCCTCGGCTACTGCACCTGAAATGTCCTTCTCGGCATGCGGCCCCATACTTCTCTGGTATGTGGATGTGTGTCATCAAAAATGGCTATGCACGTCAGTGCTGACACGCATGTCATAGGTTCGCCATCATGGTTCTAGGAGGTGGTCCTTTAAGACTTACATACTCCAAGTGTGGTCCACGGACCAGCAGTCCTGGCATCCCCTGGAAGCTTGCTAGAAATTCAGACTCTGGGGCCCCACCCCCAGAACTACTGAAACAGACCTGCATTTTAACAGACCTCCAAGTGACTCACAGGCATTTGCAAGCTTGAGAAGCATTGCTTTAAGACTCATCTCTGCTAAATAAACTCTTCCCTGACTTCACTGAACCAGGCTGAAAAGGACTGTAGTTCATCCAATAGGCAAAAAATTACCACGAAAGACTATCAGGAAGGAACTAGGGTCATTTTTGTATTCACGGAAGTTAGGAGAATAAAGTAGAGGCAGGGAGATGGGAGGCAAGGGAAAACATTATAAAGGTCTAAAAGATACAGACAGGTGCACAAATGTAGCAAAGGAAATGAAACGAGAAAGTAAGAATTCAGAATTCATGGGTCTTGGCCACTAGGCAATGAGGGGGGTGGAGAATGAGGGGTGCACATAAATGACTCAGGTTTGGGTGGAGGTTAACTAGTGGTGCCCTTCATAACATCTGGGCACAAGAGATGGGAGGCAGCGACTAGCATTATTCTGAGAACACCCAAGTTATAATTAAGACATCAAGTGGCAATGTCTCTTATCCAGAAGACTACTGGTTTTCAACAATTAGTATACAGAGTGCCCACAGGTAGAAATCATAATTTAACGGATCAGTTGTAGAGCACATGAATATGCATTTGTGTAAACCTACCAAATGATTCTGATGTAGGCCAGCAATGAACCACACCTGAAGACATACTATAATAATTCTCCAGGCTTCAGCAAAGCAATGATACACAGTATGTTCTTAATTTTTAAAAATTGAGTAAAGGAAGAATGAATAAAAAATAGATATTTAGAGCTCAGAAGGTATGGTTAGTCTAGAGATAAAAATACGAGAGCTATCTACACTTTGGTATATACTTAAGTCTCTTAGGTATAACACGTCATTAGCAGATGGCCACAAATCGATATAACCTATCACAGAACCGGTATTGCATAAAGAAGCCTAAGTGTAAGTAAGTGAACAGAGAAGTAGAAAGATAGGAAGAAGCTTAAGTCACAGAAAGACTTATGTGGCTAGGCTCTTTTGTTTTGGAAGGGTTCTGAATGTCA
Organism: Rhynchonycteris naso; assembly: GCA_037038555.1. Taxonomy (NCBI): domain Eukaryota; kingdom Metazoa; phylum Chordata; class Mammalia; order Chiroptera; family Emballonuridae; genus Rhynchonycteris; species Rhynchonycteris naso. The sequence goes on from CM072996.1 coordinate 21,580,567, forward strand.
AGACAAAGACTGGAGCCTGACCAGGCCGTGGTGCAGTGGATAGAGCATCGTACTGGGATGCGGAAGACTCAGGTTCGAGACCCTGAGCTCACGAGCTTGAGCGCGGGCCCATCTGGCTTGAGCAAAAGCTCGCCAGCTTGGACCCAGGGTCGCTGGCTCCAGCAAGGGGTTGCTCGGTCTGCTGAAGGCCCGCAGTCAAGGCACATGTGAGAAAGCAATCAATGAACAACTAAGGTGTCGCAACAGCAACGAAAAACTAATGATTGATGCTTCTCACCTCTCTCCGTTCCTGTCTGTCTGTCCCTATCTATCCCTCTCTCTGACTCTCTTTCTGTCCCTGTTAAAAAAGAAAAAAAAAGGGAGGTGAGTAGTGGTAAGTGAATAAACACGAGTTTCTCCTGAAACCTGACAGTGAGTAAAAGGGCCAAAGATTAACCAGATGGAGAAGGGGTTTCCAGTACAAGAAAGTGAGTGATAACTCGCGTGTTCTGGCCAAGATGGAAAATCAAATGCAGTCCAGAGGTGAAGGCCACCACTGTGGATGGACAGTTAAGGGCAGCTGCTCTCAACTTTGACCGCAAAAAGGAAAATCACTTGCGGAGTTAAAAAAAAAAATTCTGATGCCCAGACAATTCAATCAGAATCTCTAGGGTTGAGACTCAGGCAACAGGGACCTCCCAGGAACCTAGAAAGACTAGATCACCAAAGGATTGAGGACTGAGATGGAAACTCTTAGAAAGATCAGCAGTTATGAGATGGAATGAACATCGGAAGCCTGTGAAGAAATACAAGAGGTGTGAGAATGGGGAAGAGCGTAGGAGAGATTGAGGACGGGGATCTCTCCACAGGTATCTAAATGCTGCCAATAATCAGGAACTTAGAGCAATTGTAGAAATGCCTATCCAGATAGCCCGTCCCTATGGATTACTTGCAAGGTTATTTTCAGATCATCGCTGGCAGTATATTCCGAAGGTTAAAGGGCCTGGGCTGAGGGCAGACTGCCTGGATGTCAACACCAGCTTAACAGCTGTGTGTGTGTGTGTGTGTGTGTGTGTGTGTGTGTGTGTGTGTGTGTGTGTGTTTTAAATGTACGTAACAATACGCAGTTGCGAGAAACGAATGAGATTCAGCCACAAAGCAAACACAGCTGTTATTGGTAATTAAAAAAAATAATAACTCTGTTAATTTTAAGGAGATATTTCCCACCAAACGTTACTCCTCTGAATTATCAGAGTTCTGATAAGAGAATTAGAGATGTTGCGCACTGATGAGAATTATATGCTAAAATGGAAGAACTAGAAATTCATACATTAAAGATTCATATATATTTAAATATTAAGCCATTATGTTGGTGTTTCCTAAAAAAAATAAGTAAATAAATAAAACCCACTCTTGGGTGTTCAGAAAGACTTAGAGGGGGAAAGGGAACCATCAAAAGCCCCAAATGATGGTTCAAAAAAGTCAAAAACATGGCAGAAAACACATTTAACACAAAATTCCAATTCAATTACATCCAGTATTTACGGTAAAATTATAGTCAAAGTTAATATTACACCAACTATTTAGGAACCAACTTAAAGTTCTATAGACATCACCCAAAAATGTAGAAGAAACCTTAACTATTATAAATTGTTATCTACTGAAAAGGACCCGTTACTTTTTTTCCTTTCCTCCCTCCCCCCCTTTTTTTTCTTTCCTTTTTTTTTTAAATTGAGCTCTCCTTTCAAACTATGAAATGGGTGGTCAGCTGGGCTGAGTGAAAGGCAGAAATGACGGGATGAACCGAAAACATGAGGCTGCTGTGTTTCAAAAGGAAATTTTATTTTAAAAATTGTTTGGGCGCAAACAGACTGAGACCAGAGGGTGTCAGTCCCGAACTGCGGGAGGGGGCATTAGATAGAGGGAATTTGCTGGCATGGGGGTTTGTGCACCCGGGCAGGCTTAGATTAGCATATCGGGGTGTTTGTGCGCTTAGTTACTGTCTTAACGAGGGTAATTCTGCTGCAGACACAAGTCATTTGATGTAGCACAGACTTGGGTGTCCTTGGTAAATCCTGACGATGGCCAAGAGGTCAGCTTCAGTAACAGCCGGGGCCTGAGTCTGGGAGCCTGCTTTCACAAACAGCTATTGTGATTTAAAGCTCCCTTAATGGCCAGGTTCCTCCCCAATGCAAGTTTTGCTACATTTCAAAGTGAAAGCCAGGCAGCAGTTAGGAGAGAGAATAGCAAGCAAATTAACTCTATCTTTACAGAACGTTTGGGTGAGGGGAGTATGAGTTTTAGAAGGGCTAATTTAACCCTAACACAGAGGTTCTGCACAGTCCTGGCCTCTCTTAACTCTTGTCTTCAGAGTCTGACTCAAAATGTCAGATTGTGGCCTCACCAGGCGGTGGTGCAGTGCATAGAGCATCGGACTGGGACGCAGAAGACCCAGGTTTGAAACCCTGAGGTCACCAGCTTGAGTGCGGGTTCATCAGCTTGGTGTGGGGTCGCTAGCTTGAGCAAGGGGTCACTCACTCTGCTGGAACCCTCCCACCCCCATCAAGGCACATATGAGAAAGCAATCAATGAACAATGAAGGTGCCGCAATGAAAAATTGGTACTTCTCATCTCTCTCCCTGTCTGTCCCTATCTGTCCCTCTCTCTGTCAAAAAAACAAAAACACCCATGCTGGATTCTGTAGCCACAACAATACCCCTTCACTTGGCACTGCTAGAAAGAGAGTGTAAAGCCAGTGACCAAGGTCACCATCACAGCCGTCTGGCCAATGCAGGTTCACATTAGATTAGGACAGTCGGTAATGAAACAACGGAGCCAAAAACTGGTGAGCCATCAGCTTTAATCCTAGCTTGCACCCGGCGGGCAAGCAAAAACACAACACTGGGCTCCAAAACCCACTCATTCAGTGCTCACAAAGCTACTGACTTATCCGAGTTTCCTAGCATCAAAGGTTTCTAGCTCACCAGACTTATTCACCTCTGTTTCCCATCTCCTTCTCTCTACACCAGTGGTTCTTAACCTTTTTTGAGGTACCGAACCCACCAGTTTCATATGCGCATTCACCGAACCCTTCTTTAGTGATAAAGAAAATATGATTTTTTTCCCCAAATTCAAGACATAGGTATATGTTTCTTTACTGGTGCACAAAATGAGCCGTGCATGAACATCACCTTGCTCAAAGAACAAAACCAACAAAGTGCATGAACTCACAACAAATTACAGTATTACTTTATTCTGGCCTCTGCGGCAGAGGCCTCTCCAAATCTGAGACCGACTCATCGAACCCTACCCAGGTTAAGAACCACTGCTTTACACAAACTCTGCACAAACTGGCTTCTCCCTCAGCACTCCACCATCTTGGCTGCTTCTCCTGGCCTTCTCCACGTGGCCTTTCTCTGCTCTCCTCTCTAATACTAACCTTAGGAACCGAGAGAGCAAGCTCCCGGTCTGCCCCACTTTATAGTGTAGAAATCCAAACCTTTAATCCAATCTACAAACAAGGAAGTGTCTGATACAAAGTCACTTATCTGAGGCATACTGGGAGGATTCCTCATGAGAGTGCACCACCCCACATCATCCAATCAGTCAAGGGTGTGGGGAAAAGCTTACTCTTAAAACTTGCACGTGGGCAGCGCCATCTTTAACAAAGTAAGCATAATATATTTTATTTGCCCAATAGAGAGGCTGTCACCTTCAGAGCAAAGCAGACAGGTAAGATAACTTCCGCAGGTACAACATGCAAAAGTACAGGTAGAGTACAATGTACAAAGTAATTACTGGTTACTATGTAATCCAAACAATAGCACTTTGTAGTATGGAGATGTTCCGAAGGCTTCCAGTTCTGTTTTGTGGACCATGATATCGCCACACCCACCCCAGAACAGGCCCCACAGCCAAGATTACAGGCAGCCTTCCCACTCGGCACCCCAGGGAAGGCCCTACCCGCAACCTGGAAAGCGCTCCATCAGTGGCAGCGTGTGACAGCCAGCAGAACCAATAGAAACAGCATCTGGGATTTTAATAATGCTCTTAGTTGTCTTAAAGCAGGACCTCCTTGCGTAACATGTACGTATGTTCATTTTATTTTCAGAAATCTGGCTTTGTTACATTTTTAGGAACACACTGGGTAGAAAATGAATGGACCTCTTCCTATATGGCTAGTCAACTGTTTTAATTCATTTCATTTTTTAATAAAATAAAATGATCTTGAAAGGTTAAATGAGCAATTTCCACGAGATAGAAAGCACAGTAAAATTTCAATATGTGTCATTTTTCCTGAGGAATTCTAAGTTATATTTTAAATCAGGAGCTAGTTATCACTGAAAAAACAAATCCCATTCAGGTAATAAAGGCCCATCACCTCAAGGACAAGGAGGGGGAAGTGCTCATAGCATGTTGCTGCCGGGCTGTCCCTGCCTGGAACGGGACAGGAGCTCAGGTGCCATCTGCGGTGTTTTCCCAGAGAAACTTTAAGTCCAAAAGGTCATAAGGGATGAAACACAGACAAAAGAAAGAGGCCCTCAGGGTCCTGCTTTTCATTGTGTGCTAGAAGGACATCTATTCAGGGAACACTTCAAAGAAGTACCCAGGGGGTTGGTTCTGCTGGACATTAGAGATGATTTCGCTTGATCAACACTGCCTCTCTGCACAAGGGTTTGCACCTTTCAAACCGATGGGATGGTCTGATTTTTCCTAGTTGATTTTTATTCCCTAACATCTCAGTCTCTAAAAGTGTTAGTCTTTTTCATCATTTTAATTTTTTTTTTTAATTTATTTAATCCTAATCTTTTAGCACACCTCCCTACTCACTCAACAGTTTTTAACAGTTGGGACCATTTTTAAATGCTTTATTTTACAGTTTTGTATCCTAATTGAGTTTTGAGCAGGAGGGAAGCCTGGTAGGAAGGAAAACCCCTTAGAGCGAGGGAGGGCTGTGCTGTTCCCCTGCAGTCCCAGGCGGCCGTTGCAGCAACCTTAATATAGTGCAACAGCTCCCACCGGGGAGGTGGCCCAGAATCCTGCAGCAGACTTCTAAGGACCAGGATACTTGGATGGTAGTCTACCTTGCTAACAGCCCCAGATTGTGTTTTCATAATTCTGCTGGGTGATTCAGCTGGGCAAATTTATCAGACTCTGGGAATTTGTCTCTGCTGCGTGCCACCAAGCTTGTTAATATTTCATGCAAAAATAGGTTGACTGCTCTGTCGGCAGGTCTTGGACTTCACATGTGCCAACAACTTCCAATGATGAAAGGCTTCTGTTGTTGGAACTTACGATGGAAGGTTGGAAGGCCAGAAGGTTGGTTGGTACTGTGTGTTTATCATCAGGATGTCAAGACTAATGTTACTTCCACTGAACACTTATCTTTTCAAAAAATGGTTACTGCATTCAAAGGGGCTTCAGCAGCAGCACAAAGCACACCTTCTGGTGCTACCTGAATTCTGTACACACAAGACTCCCCAGAGAACACAAAATACCAACAATGAGTTTAATTTACAGGAAAGCACAAACTATTTCCACTGATCATAAGACATATACTACAAAATACAAAAGATTCTATCACCATGGAAACAAATAGAAAATCTTCATTAATTTTGTTCTCCCCCTCTTAAAAAAAAACCCCACCCCAACTCACTAAACCTTTGGTGACAATACTTAGCCTCGGTGTATGGAAAATAGAGCACAATATGTTGCTGATAGGAACCAAATAAGAAAGGCAACAGCAGAAGATGTGAACCCACATCTTTAGGTCGTGCCCCAAAACACAGAACACCCACAAACATACTGTCTACTCAAAATCTCCTCTTTTCAAATCAAGAGGAAACTAATGGGACTGTCCCAATCCTCTTCTACACAATTCCACAAAACTACCCCTTTAAAGCTGAACGTAATGTTTAAATTAAACTATTCTGTGTATAAAGTAACTATCTGTCGATGAAGGAAAAGTGGCGGACACTTGCTTTGATTTGCATGTCAACCAACTAAGGATGGCACTGGGCTCTGCATTCCCCAAAGGACACATCTAAGTGCGGATTACTGATAACAAGACAGGCACTGCCTTTGGAGAACCTTGGGGGGGGGATTCAGATTTGTAGGCAAACATGTTATTGATAGAGTCCTTTTTTTTTTTAAGATTTTATTTATTTATTTGAGAGAGAGAGAGTATATATACAGAGAGAAAGGTGGGCAGTGTTGAGGTGGCAGGGGAGGCTCGGGAAGCAACAGCTTGCAGTTGCTTCTCACATGAGCCTTGACCAGGCAAGCCCAGGGTTTTGAACCAGCAACCTCAACATTCCAGGTCAGCACTTTATCCACAGTGCTACCACAGGTCAGGCAAAAAGAGTACTGGTTATCCATTTACCTGGCAATTAACTAGAAATAGTGAGATAAAGTTTCCCTTTGGTCCAATCCAGTCACTAAAATTTATAGCCACTGAAGTATCCCAAATTTTGACCATCTACCTCAAATCACAAGGGCCAAAAACACTGAATTAATAAAAGAGAAAAAAGATCCACTATTACGACTAGAAAAGAATCCAAACATCATTTATTCAACAAGCAATAACTGAGTGCCTAGTTGACATAGGAAATACAACAGTAAATAAGACACCATCCCTACCCTCAAAAGCATACAATCTAGGGAAAGCGACAACTGAACACATTTACAATTTAGATGGGGAAAATCAAGGTACTGTGAGGACAAAAGAGGGGGTGATAATCTAGTAAAGAACTAAAATTATTTAAATGAGGAGTTAAACAAAAAGGAAGGAAGGAAGGGAGGGAGGGAATGGGGAGTAAAGAAAAGAAAGGGAAAGAAAGGAAGGAAAAAGAATTCTAGAGAAACTATCCTGCAGTTTTAGGGGAACACCAGGAATTCATCGCTGCTGAAGACACAGGTACAAAGCGGAGGCTCAGCCCCTAAAGAACTACACATGTCTCATTAAGGAGTTTGAATTTTAAAGTAAAGGCAACGGGGAACCCTGGGAATATTTTAAGCCCATGATTTAAGATTAGTGTTGCGGTAGGATAAGGCTAAAATAAGAAAAGCAAAGTACCGTATGTAGAAAGGGAACAAGGCTGTAGGCAGACACCAGTAAAGAGACAGTTTTAAATAACGTGGTTCTTAACCTGGGTTCTATCAAACCCTAGGGGTTCGATGAGTTGGTCTCAGGGGTTCGGAGAAGCCTCTGCCACGGAGGCCAGAATAAAGTAATACCGTAATTTGTGTGAGTTCATGCACTTTGTTGGTTTTGTTCGTTGAGCAAGGTGATGTTCATGCACGGCTCACTTTGTGCACCAGTAAAAGAACATATACCTATGTCTTGAATTTGGAAAAAAAACCCATATTTTATTTATCACTAAAGAAGGGTTCGGTGAATGCGCATATGAAACTGGTGGGTTCGGTACCTCAAAAAAGGTTAAGAACCACTGATCAAGGTATACTGAACCAATGATGTAGGAAAAGTGCAGGAAAAGGGAGGGATGATGAATTTACAGAACCATTACTGATATTAATACTGAATTGCAATTTTCATTTTGCTTTTTAAAACTGTCACAATCCAGTCCAATTCAGTATCTTCCCAGGCTCAAGTTAATGGGGCTCCCTTGCCTCATTCATTCACCATAAATAAAGGGGTCCTGGCAATAGTGACCTAGACCAGCAATTTTCTACAGGCGTGCCACAAAGAAATTGTAAACATGTGGTACCTGACTATTCAGTCAAGGGCACTGACCTCTTTTCCCTTAGATTGTCAAATAAAAAAATGACAACATCCAACACAACAATAGCCGTTCCATGTTAATGAATCAAAATTATACCTAGATTTCTTTTTGTCAGATAGGTAAAAAAATATATATATACAATGTGTCCATAAAGTCATGATGCACTTTTGACTGGTCAAAAGTCGAAAGTGCACCATGACTTTACGGACACACTGTGCTGCAGAATTTTTGCAATTTAGTTTATGTGAGCCATGAGACAAAAAAGAAAAAAAAGGTTGAAAATCACTGACCTAAGACTGATCAACATCTGACCAAAGTCCAAATAAATCCTCATTTACATTTCACACAGGCCCACAACACCAATGCCTTAATAAATTTAAGGCAAAATCCGACCATGTAAAAATAATATTTGAGCCTTGGCCAGTGGTGCAGCGGATAAAGCATCATCCCGGAGTGCCAAGGTTACTACTTTGATCCTAGGGTCACAGGTCAGGGCACATATAAGAAGCAATCAACAGGTGCACAACTAAGTGGAACGAGCTAATGCTTCTCGCTTTCTCTTTTCCCTCCTCCCTCCCGTCCTCTCTCTCAAAATCAATGGAAAGAAAAAAAATACTTTATAAAAATATATTTGAAATGTTAAAATTTACATTAAAATCATAATGAGTTTTTGAGAGGTACTTTATCACAGTTATAGTGATACTACTGGGTATCTAAATTCCGCTCAGAAGCTATGCAGCAGGTATCAAAGTTGCAATACTAGAAAAGTTAAAAAAGGTAGAATTAACTTGAAAACAAATCTCCAGGAAAAGGATCTCTGGTTTCCTACAGAGTAATGAATACTTACGGATACAACATGTATTTCCACACAGGGCTGGCACCTCCAGTCCACTAATGGAAAAGACAGCCTAACACTAAACATCAAGACATTACGTAGTGTGTGTGTGTGTGTGTGTGTGTGTGTGTGTGGCGGGGGGGGGGATGATAATCTGAAGGGGAGGAATGGGGGAGAGAGGAGAGGAGAAAAAGAAAGGAGATGGAGGAGAAAAAAAGTCAAGGTGTCTTGTTTCGATACCCCTGTCATCCAGCAATATGGCTCCTTAAGGGCTAAGAAGGGAAGAAAACAACAGTTTTCAGGGTTTCATACAACTTTACTGCAGCCCCCAAAGCTATCAACACACTAGCTCTCAAAATAGGAAAAAACTTATAAAGATCACTTACCAACTCTGCCTACTGAGGCTGTGACATTAGTTACTATTAGGAAACAAGACATCTTGGGAATAGGAGCCTTGAATTTCAAATGCTCTTATCTCAATATTACCTTTAACATTCTAAATAGAAATCCCACAAATCTATGCCATTGAAAACATGTTATAAAATGACTAGCATCAGTTTAATATTAAAATTGGTAAGGAGCAAAGTGGTAGGTAGAGATACCAGTGAATTGAGATAGTTTTTAAATATTAAAAATTATTTTCTAGTTTGTAGACTATCTCAATTTTTTAAAATGCAGACTTAGAGAAATTCTAAAGACATTTGTGAAATCTAAACAAATAATTTTGTTGAATAAGAACTGTTCATTGTACTGAAATTCAGCTTCATTTTTTTTTTTTTTTTTTAATTGAGAGGCAGGGAGGCAGAGACAGACTCCCTCATGCTAGGCAACTGAGCGATTTCAGCTCCTGAGGCGAGGCCATGAAACCATCCTCAGCACCTGGGGACAACCTGCTCCAACCAAGCCATGGCTGCAGGAGGAGAAAAGAGGAAGGGTAGAGTGGAGAAGCCAGATGGTCGCCTGTCCTATGTGCCCTGACAGGGAATCAAAACCAGGATTTCTACTCAACGGGCTGAGCCAACTGGCCAGGGCCTCCATTTTTCTTTTTAATACAGGCCAATACTTAGCTCTTTATCTCATTTTAAGAAGATACAAAAAAAGTGAACATCAAATCTAAATTAACCAGATACCATTACACACATTTAATTTTTTTTAAATAACCAATTGGTTTTTTAAGTGTTTTTGGTTTCTTCTCAGCAATTTTTCTACAATATTTGTATCAAACATTTTTTTTAACAATTAGGAGCTTACAGATTATGCTTACTCTGAAAACTAGATATGGAGCCATATTAATTTTAAAAAATAGGTTCAATTTCTACCAGTTGCATACAGAAGGTTTTAGAAGGAGAGTATTAATAAATGCTTATTTCTATTTATTTATAGGTTAACTTATTTCAAAAGGATCTGAGGACACAGAACATATATTTAGAAAATATTCTGCAATAAAATACAGAATGCTTAGCACAGTATTTTAAGCAAAATTGCCAATGCTCTTTAACTTTGCTTGTCAAAATTAAATTTGCAATTTTACTAAATACACTAGAGAGAGGGAGAGGGGGAAAAAACAACTTAGTTCTCTGCTTAAAGACAGCTCAAATTAAGCTGAGAAGTATTTTTATTTCAGTAAGAAAGGAATCAAATCAAACGTAAATAATTTTGGCCTGACCAGGCGATGGCACAGTGTATCCAGCATCAGACTGGGATGCAGAGGCCCCAGGTTTGAAACCCTGAGGTCCCCAGCTTGAGTGCAGGTTCATCTGGCTTTAGCATGGTGTTGCTGGCTTGAGCATGGGATCATAGACATAACCCCACTGTTGTTAGCTTGAGCAAGGGGTCACTCGCTCTTCTGTAGCACATCCACCCCACCTCCCCGGGTCAAGGCACATATGAGAAAGCAATCAATGAACAACTAAGGAGCTGCAAAAAAGAGCTGGTTCTTCTCATCTCACTCCCTTCCTGTCTGTCTGTCCCTAACTTCTTTCTCTCTGTCTTTGTCAGACATACACACAAAAATAAATAAAGGTTAGGATAGAATTTATTCATAAATTAAGCTCTTCATTATTTGCTTTATGTTCAGTTATTCATTTCAGAAGTTATTCACAAAATTCCTTTAATTAGCTAGTCATAACTTATTGTAATTGATCTGCATTTTCATTCTATTTTCACGTAACTTTTCAGAATCTCATTACAGCCAATAAAAAAAAGGGTAGCCTTGTGAGGTCTTAGAAAGTTAGAACAAAGCCTTTTTATAGTGTTTCAACTAAGGTGAATGTCTGCATTATTCTAAAAAAATAGAAGTATTGTAAGAAAACTTTACTGTTTATCATTAAGCACAAAATAAATAACTTAATTCTGGAGCTGTCTCAAGTCTAAACACCCCAGATGGTTACTAGGGATATTAGGTTACATCACTAGTGTTAATTTTAATTAAAGAAGTGTGACTTTACCACTATGTATATATAAAATAGAAGGGAGGGAATATATATCATGGTGCTGTGCTGAAAGAAGGCAATTTTCTCCAAACTGAGCTGTAAATTTAATGACTCCAATTAAAAAACAAGATTACTTAGTCTAGTCTGACCTGTGGTGGCACACTGGATAAAGCACTGACCTGGAATGCTGAAATCGCCAGTTTGAAACCCCAGACTTGCCTGGTCAAGGCACACACCAGAAGCTACAACTAAGAGTTGTTGATGCTTTCCGCCCTCCTCCCACCCCCTTCTCTCTCTCTCCTCTCTCTAAAAATAATAAATTAAAACCATTAAAAAAAAAAGATTACTTAGTCTAAACAGAAAGAATCTAAAGTTCATCTTTAAATAAAAATGTGTAAAAGCCAAAAACGTTTGCAAAAGAGTAAGATGAAGCTTGCCTTCATAAATGAAAACTGGATACTGGTACAAGAACAACTAGATCAATGAGGCAGCATCAGCAGCACAGAAACATACCCACGTACACATAAGAATTTAGTTTTCAAAAACCACAGTATTTCAAAACTGGAAAAATCAAATAATCACTCAATACATGATTCTGGGAAAAGTGGCTATATAGGTGAAACTAAAATTACAGCTCTATTTCTCATCATACAACAAAATAAAATATTGAGTACATTAAAGGGTAAAATGTAAAAAAAAAACAAATGGAGAAAACTCTAAACACTAAAAAAATACTAACTATATAGTAACTAGGGAGAATGGAGAAGAAAACATTAGAAGAAGAAGAGGTGGCTACCTAAAACAGACACACACTTTTCTCCATGTTAAATACGTGCACAAAACTGAAAGACAAAACAAATAAACAAAACCTGGGGAAAAAACTAACATAAAAAAGAACAATATTCATATCAAAAAGATCAAGTCAGCAACAGACCGCAGTGCAGGCACAGGATTATGAGCGTGTAACTCACTACTAAATGTAACATAAATATATGAAAGCTGTTCAATAGAACTAGTAATTAAAGCAATGGAAAAACCCATAAAACTAAGTATCCCTTGATACTTAGTAAGGGGAAATAGGGACCATCATACAATGTTACCAGGACTATGAATAGATACAACCTTCCTTGTAGAACAGCAATTTCCAACCTTTTTTATCTGGTGGCACACATAAACTAATCACTATAATTCCTTAGCACACCAAAAAATACATTGTTTGGCTCTCTGACAGAAATTATTTTGATTTATTCACACCAGATGGGCTATTGTTGTGTTGGCTGCTGTCATCATTTTATTGCACAGTCTAAGGAAAAAGATGTCAGTGCCCCTGACTAAACAGTCAGGTATTTGCATGTTTTAAACATTCTTGTGATACACTGGTTGAAATTGCTGCAGTAGAGCAGTATGTATAAAAGTTTCAAATGTGTACCACTTCCAACCCAATACCTTTTTCAGAAATGTAAACTACAGAGATCTGTCAAACATGATGCATAGAAATTCATCAATGTTGTTTGTAATATGGATAAACAACCTCAATGCCCCTCTATAATAACAAATACATATTAGTACATCAGAAATGAAAATACCATGCAACTATTTAAAATAATGCAGAAATCTTACATTTATTAGCATGCAAAATATATTCATGGCATTTTGCATGGAAGTTCTATGTGAGCAGTTGGATGTCTTGTTCAATCTTATTTCCAGCACCTAGAACAGTGCCTTGTATAAAAGAGCTTCCCAAAGAGCATTTGTTAAATAGTTGAATTTTAAAAGCAGGTTACAGAAAAATAATCATAATAAAGTCCCTTTCTCTCTCCTTCACTTCCTCTCTTCCTCTCCACTCCAAACAGAAACACAGGGTGGGGCAAAAGTAGGCTCACAGTTGTGAATACTTGAAATGCTGTGTTTATTCTTGTATTATTCTTTATTAATTATTGTATTAATTTCCATTTGAACAACTGTAAACCTGCTTTTGCCCCACCTTGTCTAATTGGAAGGATAGTCATAGAAGGTTGACAAAGTTATGGAGTTTTGGTTGTGTTTAACTTTTTTTTTAACTTTCTTTTTTATTCCTCTCTGTATAGTCTAAATTCCTTATATAGAAAGCAGTGTTTAGTCTTATGAATGGAGGGAGAAACAAAATTGGTTTTTAAGAACGCATTATTTAAAATGAACTCCAAAATGTACTCAGTGACTACAGCTGGATAATACATTTTCTTTCCTCTTCAAAGAAATATCAGTGTCTTGTATAATGTAGCCTCCTTGCCAGGTACTAGGAAAAGCTACACTATGCTAACTAATGCAGCATTTCCAAAAGAAAAAAATTTATTATTCTCTAGTAATAAATGAAAAAATCTAAAAGTAATTAATGTCTTAAAGTCCTTCCCCCCATCTCTTATATATCGATCTCAGTTTAAAAACAATCCAAATATCTAAAAAAAAAAAAAAAAGCCTGACCAGGCAGTGGCACAGTGGATAGAGCGTCGGACTGGTATGCGGAAGACCCAGGTTGGAGACCCCGAGCTCACCAGCTTGAGCGCGGGCCCATCTGGCTTGAGCAAAAGCTCGCCAGCTTGGACCCAAGGTCGCTGGCTCCAGCAAGGGGTTGCTTGGTCTGCTGAAGGCCCGCGGTCAAGGCACATGTGAGAAAGCAATCAATGAACAACTAAGGTGTCGTAAGGGCAATGAGAAACTAATAATTGATGCTTCTCACCTCTCTCTGTTCCTGTCTCTCTGTCCCTATCTATCCCTCTCTCTGACTCTCTCTCTGTCCCTGTTAAAAAACAAACAAGCAAACAAACAAAAATCCAAATATCAAAACTAGCCACATACTCTATATCACTATTCATATAACCACCCTGTTTTATTTCATTAATAGACGTTATCGCTATTGGAAATAATCTTATTTGAACTTTTATTATATCTCTTCCTTCAGGAACGTAGTAAGCTCTATGAAGACAGGAATTCTGTCCTGCTTATCACCGTGTCCCCAGTAAATGGCACCTAGTAGGCCTCAAGAAATGTATGTTAAATTAATAATGAAAAGGTTGGGGTGACACAAATCTAAACAAGATAATAAATTATGAAGAGGGGGCACACTGAAATGTACAAGCTGACATGACTCAAGACTGTAACGCCAGCTCGGAGGTTTGGTGGGTATTTTTTCAATGTAGGCAGGTGCTTCCCACCTATCTAAGGGCATAGAGCTCTTCTAAGAAGAAAATCCACAGGATGTCTCCAGGTGGCTGTGTGCACCTCCCGGAGGAGTGGAAACGATCATTACCATAATAAAAGTGTGGCTCAGGTCAAGAGAAAAAATAATACATTATACATCTTGGCCCAGATGAAAAATCACACGAATCCCTGACACAATCAAACCAAGCAAGAAACCCTCCGCGCGACACGTAAGAAGAGCGTAGTCTCCTGTCCCCTAGCTAGAGTTGCCTGCAGCCCAGCAACCCCCTCACTGGCTACTTGTCCCTCCCAAGAACCCTGCACCCCAGCTGGTCCAGGGGGAGAGGGTATGGAGGGAATTCTGAGAATTAGCTCGCTGAACCCCCACCCGAGCCCAATCCCTCCCACCATCGCCTGTCCCTGAGGCCCCGAACCCCGCCACGGGGTGTGCCAGCTGCCCCTCACTCACGTGTAGATGATGGCCATGAAATGCATCAGCCACAGCACCAAGAAGAGGATGAACCCGAAGACGGCCATTCCCTGAAGAGCCAGGTCCAGCAGCGCCATCCCCCGGCCCGGCCCGGCCTACTCCGGCCGCCGCCGCGGACAGCGCTCCCGCAGGAGGAGGACAGGGTAGGCGCCCGGCACGGGGGCGCAGGAGGGGAGAAGGTGGGGAGAGGAAGGGGCGGAGTGGGGTGGGGACGGAAGGGGCGGGCAGGGCCTGCGCGCCCCCGCCCGCGCGCACTCGCCCGCGCGCTGCCCTGGGCGCGCTCCCGGTCGCGGGCGCTGCGGTGGTCGGGCTGGGTGGGCTGCGTGGGCTGGGTGGTCAGGGTGGCCGTGGCTCCCCGTGCCGGCTCCCCTCTCTAGACCCCGGCGGCCGCCACCCGGACCCTGCGCGCCTGCGCCCCCGCCGCCACCGCCGCCACCGCCGCCGCCTCGCCACCAGGCTCCGCGCCGCGCTGCTCCTGCCCTGCTCTGCAGCCGCAGCTCCGCGCACTAATCGAAACCGGCGCTTGCGCCCCGACTCCCCGGCGCGCCTGGCCCCTCCCGCCCCCGCCCTCCGCAGCCGCGGCACCGCCCTCGGAGGGGCGGTGCGCGCCTCTGCTCCCCGCCCACCCTGCCGCCTTCGGGCCGGCTGCGTCACCATCGCGAGCAAACCCCCGGGAGGCTTCTCCTGTAGGATGCGGGCCGGGCTCTTCCCCAGGCTCCTGTCTCCGGCTGCCGCCTACCTTTCCGCGTCGGACCGAGGCGCCCGGGGCGGCCAGTACTGCAGCCCGAGGCCAGCCTCCCTCCGCGGCGGCGGGGGAGTGTGACCCTGGGTCGGACTTGGAGGCTGCTTTCTCTCTGTCAGTCTCTGGTGTCCCAGGGCGCTCCGGAAAATGACCTGGGGCTCTAGGCAGCCTCGCGGGGTGTCTCGCCATCCGGCTTCCAGCGCCGCGTCCGCAAGCTCTCCGCCGGGCATTGCTCCGAGCGGGTCTGGCCCTCCAGGCCAGGTTCCTGGGCGCCAGAGCTCCCATCGTCTTGCTCCTCACTGCTTTTAATGCTGCGGATTCCTTGATCACAGAGGACCTGACAGTAAAATCATTTCCTTGTGCCTCGCAGATCTCTAAGCACCTTAGAGAGCGCGTGCAATATAAAAGAAAGTCTTTAGCTCCGAATGTAAAGATTCAGCTATTAGTGAACTCCCCGAAGATTACTCCTTAATTAGGTAGAGATGTGGCTCTTGAGCGCTTGAAATGTGGCCAGTACCGAATTGAGTTGTGTCGTGAGCGTAAACCATGTACTGAAGTCAAGGCCACCCCATTAGTAAATTTTACATTTATTACATGTTGAAACAATAATATATTTGATATGTTGGGTTATATTAAATAAGTTATTAAATTAATTTTCGCCGTTCTTGTTTTACTTTTCAAATGTGACTTGCTACTAGGAAATTTTAAATTACACAAGTGGATAGTACTTTGGATAATAAGGTAACAGTGTTTATCTTCATTTAAAATCAGTCCAAGGAGATGTTTTAATCTAGTACTAAATGTTTCTGTTTGTTGCTTTAGCCTAGATGAGTTTATACTGTTTCTCGATTGTTTCATGTTTAGACAATGTTTATTATTTCAAGTGATTTCCTTTTAAATAATCCATGACTTCCTTGAGAGATTTTAGAGTTGAATTCAATTTTGAAAAGAGGTTTATTTTATCATTGCAATTTATAATAGTTAATACTGATAAATTGAACTACCTTAATCTACCCATTAAATCATAAACTACAATCACGAAAGAGTTTAAAGTAATGTCCATATTGAGAACCAACCCTGGACTCCCTGTACTGTTTGTTTTATCCACTTTAACGTAGGTGAGAAAGAACAGAGCTTAGACCAAGCTTCCATTGTTGATTGTTACTGGCTGATACGTTAATGTTATAGCAGGGTAGTGTATTAACACCCAAATAACATTACAAATGGAAATTTTAAAACCTCACTATTGCAGTTAATTCTAAGGCATTAAAAAAACCCAACTTAACCCATTTTAACATTTCTAAACTGGAAATGCATCTCACAGTCAATGACATCTTACAATTAATTGGTAGGTGTTTTTTAAAAATCACATATAAAATAGCAGTGCGTCTTAAATTAATACCTTTGTAGATTTCACGAACTACATCAACTGGTCAGTTTAGGCATTTTTGTTATAGTCTGCATTTCTCCAAAACGTTTTTTTGGAACCTTCTAAGGAAGGATTTTATGCAGTATGATCAATTACATAGAAAACGAGGCCAAAGAAAAGTGAAGCAGATATTTTTTTATATATATATTTTATTATTATTAATTCTAATGGGGTGACATCAATAAATCAGGGTACATATGTACAATGAAAACATCTCCAGGTTATCTTATCAATCAATTGTGTTGCATACCCATCACCAAAAGTCAAATTGTCCTCTGTCACCTTCAATCTGGTTTTCCCTGCGTCCCTCCCCTCCTCCCTATCCCATTTTTCCCTCCCTCCCCCCATCCCATAACCACCACTCTCTTGTCCATGTCTCATACCCTCACTTTCATGTCCCACCTATGTATGTAATCGTGCTGTTCTCAGTTTTTCTTTTTTTCTGATTTACTTATTTCACTCCGTATAATGTTATCAAGGTACATCCATTTTGTTATAAATGATCCGATGTCATCGTTTCTTATGGCTGAGTAGTATTCCAGTGAAGCAGATATTTTTAAGAGCTAAAAGATTAGCTATAATTGAGCATAATCAGAGGATTAAAGATCAGCTATGTTGTACTTGGACCTCGTGCACTTTGTCTATCCAAACCCTGAAGCTTATTTTAAAGCAGAAGCTTTAGAATATATAATGCTAACATTCTAAAGATACCATAAATGTGTAGATTTCTTCCAGGTAATGTAGCAGCATAGTAATCTAGCAAAAATCTTGTACACTTTTGGTAGTTAACATTGTTTGGTTGCTTTGTCTGAAGGGCCTCTCTTTTAGAAAACCAATTCCACCAAGTTCAGGCTTCTGACTTTTTCCAGTGGCAATCCAGTAGCATTAGGACATATTAGAATTCATACAGCTTGAGGAGCAATGTTCTTAGAGCCAAACAAAATCCAAATCTGACTGTCATTTAATGGCCCTATTTTACTTTATAAAACATAAACAAGAAAAGATTCCAAAATGTCTGGATCAAACCAAATACTTTAATTATAGCTGATTCCAAACTGAAACTGAAATAAAATTGTATTGGTTCTAGTCCCATGTTCCAGAAAAGAGAGCAGAAGGCTATCAGGACTCAGGCCCATGAGTTACTTCAGTGAAACAAAAGTTAAACTTTGGGAAGTTGATACTCTTAGTTGCATTGTTCCAGAATGCCTATACTATATTTAAAAGTTCCTATTAGATATTTTTAAAGTTATAACATTTTCAATAATCAGGATTCTTTATTTAGTTGTGTCTAAGAAAAACATCATCTTTGGTGAGATTTTGAGGTAAATCAAGTTTAAAATGTGACACTGAAAAGCTATGCACAGAAAAAAGACTGGAAGGAATTACACCAAACGATTATGAGTATTTGTCTTTGAGAAATACAATCTGTTGATTTTTAAAGTCTGCTTTTTTATATTGTTGACTTTCTATAATGAGCATTATTGTTATGAAGAAAAGTGACTATTTTTCTATTTTACAAAAAATGTTAATGATGAAAACCACATAGAAATTTTGCATAACTTATTTTTTAGAAATATGAGTGGTCCAGTCACTGTGGAAGACAGTTTGGCAATTATTTAGAAAACTAAACCTACTCTTACCGTATGATCCAGCAGTCGTACTCCTGGATAGTTACCCAAATTAGTTGACAACTTATGTCCACACAAAAACCTGTACAAGGATGTTTATAGCAGCTTTATTCATAATTGTCAAAACTTGGAAGCAACCAAGATGTCCTTCAGTATATGAATAAATAGATAAACTCTGGTATGTCCAGACAATACAATATTCAGCACTAAGAAAAACAACAACAACAAGGTATCAAGCCATGAAAAGATATGAAGAAAGCTTAAATGCATATTATTAAGTGAACAAAAGCCAACCTGAAAAGCCTATATACTGTATGATTCCAACTATATGACATTCTGGAAAAGGCACAACTAGGTAAACAATAAGAAAATCTGTAGTTTCTAGTGGAGAAAGGTGAAGAGGAAGGGAAAGGTAAACAGGGAGGTCACAGAGGATTTTTAGGGCAGTGACACTCTTCTGTACCATACTATATAGGTGGATGCATCAAAACCAAGGCTGTACAACACCAAGAGTGAACCCCAATGTAAACTAGGACTTTGTCTGGGTGGTGATGTGTCAGTGTAGGTTCATCAACTGTAACAATGTACTGCCCTGGAACCGAATGCTGACAGTGGGGGGCGGGGCAACGTGTGCCGCGGTAACTCTACTTTCCGCTCCGTTTTACTGTGAACCTATACCGCGCTTTAAACTATTCTTTTATTAAAATAAAAATTAGTGAGTGCTCCACTAAAAGAAAATTATTGGAAATGTTCTATGTCTGAATAAGTGAGATAAACTAGTTAGTCATTAGATCCCAGGACTTTGCACCTTCCAGGCCAGTGATTTTCCACCTTTTCCATCTCATGACACACATCAACTAATTACCAAAATTCTGCAGTACACCAAAAAATATATTGTTTTGCCAATCTGACAAAAAATAGGTATAATTTTCATTCATTCACACCAGGTGGTTATTGTTTTGGATGTTGTCATTTTTTTTTTATTTGACAATCTAAGGGGAAAGAGGTCAGTGCCCCTGACTAAAGAGATACTATATTACATGTTTTAATCATTCTTTTTTCTTTCTTTCATTTTTTTACAGAGACAGAGAGAGTCAGAGAGAGGGACAGACAGACAGGAAGGGAGAGAGATTAGAAGCATCAATTCTTCGTTGCGGCTCCTTAGTTGTTCATTGATTGCTTTCTCATATGTTCCTTGACCAGGGGGCTACAGCAGAGTGAGTGACCCCTTGCTCAAGCCAGTGACCTTGGGCTCAAGCCAGCAACCTTGGGCTTCAAGCCAATGACCTGTGGGCTCAAGCCAGTGACCAAGCTGGTGAGCCTGCCCTCAAGCCAGATGAGCCTTTGCTCAAGGTGGTGACCTCAGGGTTCTGAATTTTGGTCCTCTGCATTCCAGTCTGATCCTCTATCTACTGTGCCCGTGCCTGTTCAGGCTGTTTTAAAGATTTTTGAAATACGCCAAGAATCTTCCATATATAAATGTAAAGATCCTTATGGAACTGTAAATTTTCAGCCCTATGAAAACTTTTTAAAAATAAGGTTAAAAATAAAAAGATCTGGCCCTGACCAGTTGGCTGGTGAGTGATGTCCCCGGTTTGATTCCAGTCAGGGCACACAGGAGAAGCAACCATCTGCTTTTTCATCCCCCCCTATCTTATCCCTACTGCAAATATGGCTTGATTGGATCAAGCAAGTTGGCTCTTGGCACTGAGGATGGCTCCCTGGCCTCTGCCTCAGGTGCTAAAAATAGTTTGGTTGCCAAGCAACAGAGCAACAGCCCCAGATGGGCAGAGAATTGGCCCCAGAATGGAGCTTGCCAGGTGGATCTGGGTTGGAGTGCATGCAGGATCTGTCTCTCTGCCTCCCCACCTCTCAATAAATAATAATAATAATAATAATAATAATAATAATAAAGAGATCCTCCAGAAATTGGGTAAATTTGATATTTCAAAAGTAGAATCAATCTGAAAATTTTTTAAATTTTAATTCTTGTTCTTTTTTCCCCCAAGCATGGTTGAAATTTAAAAAATGTAAGTTAAGCTCAGGTGCTTAATTTACATTTGTTATCCATGAAATGGTAACTTTGTAAAAGCCTTCAGATCCTTGAATACTGTTACTGTGAATAGCCTTCAATGCACAAAGGTTCTAGGCAAATTGTGGGTTCAAGGCCTCATCCTGATAAACCACTGTTATAGTGCTTTGGTATGTATGGGTGTGGTCCAGGGGAGTGCTGGAGTTTACTAGAGTTCATTTCATTCTCAGCTGTTTTGCTTACTCATATCTAAATGACTAATTAAAATGTTTTACCTCATACTCATTTGTATTTTCAAATTTCATATTTGATTTTGTTTTAAACCATAGTATGCCAGGTTGAATCACTAGTATTCCTTCTTAAATCAAGCTGAATTTAAAATACTCCCAAATAGATATGTAAATATAAACTATTTTCTTTTTTTTTTAATGTTTTTGAAATTGCTTTGTTTTTAGATATTCATGACTCAATTCAATTTATTAATTAAAGTTTATAATGTTAAAACATTCACCTAGGTTGTGAATGTGTATAAAACTTGGTATGTTACTGAAGAGAGAAGCTTTAATATTTATTGAACATAGTTTAATAACTTAACATAAATTATGTAGCAGGCAAATTTTAAAATATTTTTTTTTTCAAATTTTAAAATATTAACTTGATTTTTAAAATGTTATAAAATGTATAATTGAACACCAAAAAAATTAAGTTAACTACTTAGGTGACACATCTGAAAAGTGAGGCAGCCAGAGTTCGGACCTAGGTCTGATTCCAAAGCCAAGGCTCTTTATATAAGCAAGTACAATATTAAGTTAATTACAAAGATACATAGTAGATGAGCAAACCTTAAAGTTCAAACTAAAAGTAGATTTTCCTTAGCATTATTTAGTTTGGTAACCAATGTTCTGTATAAGTCAATTTCACCACCTGAGACATAGGAAAATATATTGAGAATAGATCATATGTTCTAAGCTAAGATACGGTGGTAATTTAAACACCTTGCTCTCCTTTTATCATATCTTTTGCTTCAGTTAAGAAGAATTTCATAAAACATAATGTCATTAGCCCTGGGCAGTGGCTCAGTGGTAGAGCATCGGCCCGAGGTGTGGAAGTGCCAGGTTCGATTACTGGCCAGGGCACACAGGAGAAGCACCCATCTGTTTCTCCACCCTTCTCCCTCTCCTTTCTATCTCTTTCTTCCCCTCCTGCAGCTAAGGCTCCATTGGAGCAAAGTTGGCCCGGGCGCTGAGGATGGCTCCATGGCCTCTGCCTCAGGCGCTAGAAAGGCTCCAGTTGCAATGAAGCAACGCCCCAGATGGGCAGAGCATCGCCCCCTAGTGGGCATGCCAGGTGGATTCCAGTCAGGCACATATGGGAGTCTGTCTCTCTGCTTCCCTGCTTCTCAATTCAGAAAAATACAAAAATAAAAATATACAAAACAAACAAAATACATCCTGTCATTTCAGAACAAGTAATCTAAAAGAGGAAACAAGTAGAAGAATTTTTTTAAAAAAGCAAGAAAATGCCATTAAAATCTGTTTCCTAGTGCCTTCTCCCATAGTATTAAAGTGTGAAATTAAATTTAGGAACAAAGGCTGATGAGTTAACCTGGACCTCCTGATTTTAGGATCTCTACAGAACATCTTCTATCTTAAGATGCTTTAAGATATAGTGTAGGCTATTGGTTGAACACATGCACTGTGAACATCCAACTGGCTGAGTTTGAATCCCATTCTACCATTTCTTAGCTATATGGCCTGTGTTGTAAGGACTAAAGTTAACATGTAACATTTAGAACAGTTCTGCGAAAATGTAAATTCTATGACAGTTTTATTATTATTCCTTAAAAGAGTTCATTCATTCTAATTTCATCTAGATCACTAACTTTTCATTTTCTCCATTTCTCCCTTTTTTTGTTTCTACCCCTACAAAAATAAAATTAACTAAACTTACAAAGATTTTTAAAGCCGATCTGTCTCTCTGTGACAGAAGCATACAACACTCCACAATTTTTGTTTATTACATAAACCAGAATATTGCTAACATAAATGGTTTAGTTAATTTGAAACAAATGCAGTTAGATGACAATTGTATGGAATAAAAAAATATAATTAAATAGTAAATAGCAAAATTTTATTCCATGAGAAAAAATAAATTTTAGGCCTTGAAATAAAATATTCAACACAAGCAAAGAATAAGATTATTTTTTAATTTTAATTTATTGTGTTTACATAGATTCTAGTGTCCCCCTGAATGCATCCCCCTCTCCCCCGCCCCCGTGTTCCCCACACATCCCCCATTGCCCCCTCCGCACAACGCCCTCCCCCTTTCCCTCCAGGATTAGCTTTTCTGCTCTCTATAAGGCTGTTATGTGTGTATAATTTCACCAATCTCTTTCCCTTTTCTGATCCCTTCCTATCATTCCCTTTCCCTCTGTCCACTTTCCCTCTGGACCCTTTGATCCCACCTCTCTCTATTCCATTCCTCAGTTCACATTGTTCATTGGATTCCTTAAATGAGTGAGGTCATATGATATATATATATATATTTTTTAAGACCGTAGTCCTTTTTATTTAAATTTTTTATTTTATTTTATTTATATTTTAGAGAGGAGATGCAGAGTGAGAGAGAGAAAAATGGGGGAGGAGCTGGAAGCATCAACTCCCATATGTGCCTTGACCAGACCAGTGCAGGGTTTTGAACTGGCGACCTCAGTGTTCCCAGGTCGACGCTTTATCCACTGCGCCACCACAGGTCAGGCATATGATATTTTTCTTTCTCTGTCTGGCTTATTTCACTTAGCATAATAGTTTCCAAGTCCATCCATGTTGTCACAAAAGGTAAGATTTCCTTCTTTTTTATGGCCCCATAGTATTCCATTGTGTATATGTACCATTTAAAATATATATTTTATTTATTAATTTTAGAGATGGGGGAGAGAAAGAAAGAGGGGAGCAGGTAGCATCAACTCCCATACGTGCTTTGACCAGGCAAACCCAGGGTTTCAAACTGGCGATCTCAGTGTTCCAGGTTGATGCTTTATCCACTGTGCCACCACAGGTCAACACAAAAAATAAGACTTCAATAGAAATTTAGATATACTAGGGGCCTCTGACATGTAAGAAACAGTGATATTGAATAAGTGCTAATATTATTTTTGGTAATAAATACCTTAAAATACTCAGAATAAAATGCATCAGGATATCAGGATTAACAGAAGGCAAAGTTTTCAGAGTCTAGTTTACATGACAATATTCAATATTTTTTAAAGCTCAGAATGGATAAAAAGTAACATTTGCATGAATGAATACCAAAGTAACAATGAATTTGTGAAGACTAGTCCTCCACCCAGTCTAGTAATTACATGGTTCAGAAATCATATCAGATTATTTTTAAGCCTTTACTTCATTGTGGGTATAAATTTGAAGTGTTATCTCAAATGTGAAGCATGAAACAATCCATTATGCAATTCAAAGAATTAAAAGCAATTATTGAGGCCTCTTCTATACTAAGCTCATCCTTAAATTCAGTCGCCCATTTTAATTATTTTGAGATCACTTGGGTTCAGATGCCATCATTAATGGTTCACTATACAGTGGGAAATACTGAGCAAAATTATCTGAACAGTCAAGATGACAAAGTAGACAAAGTAAACAAAGTAACAAGTCCAATTATTTCTTTTCCTTTATTCTTCAACACACGTCAGAAGCAACTGTGTTTCCGAAGCACATTGTCTTCCTGCTTTGGATACAACATGATAGAATCTATTTTCAGGGTAAGTTCACAGCCGGCTATTGAAGATAAACACAAAAAGAGATCATTGTAATGCAATATTATGTTCAAGAGATATGAGGAGAATTGTTTGGGAGTTGGGAATGATTCTTTTTCTTTAGGAGAATCTAGAAGGATTTCATGGAGAAGAGCTAGGTTCTCGTTAAAGAGTAAGCGATTATCAGGTGAAGAGTGAGAGAAAAGCAGGATGTCTTCTGTGGTTACCTTTTTCATCCAAGTATTTTAAACAACAACAGTCTGGGGAACATGCTGGGAGAAAATCAGGAAACTGCCTGGCTGGACACAGTTTGAGAAACAGTGACGTTGGGTCCCTGATTAGTTAATTGATGTGCAAGTGATAATTTAGCTAGAGGGCGTGTGACCATATAAATGATTGTCCAAATCAGGACACTTTTGAGACATAAAGGGGGAACCATTAACAATCAGGTTAGGAGAACAGTGTACATGGAGACTGTCCTAGGCAAATTAGTTAGCTATCCAAACACTATGTAAGGACACAGATGTCAGGCAAGGCTCAGTCAGGGCTCCGGCTCCATTTTTCTGAAGTAGTCTTGGCTTTCCCCTCCCTTCTCCATGTGTCAGTTTTATCTTCAGGCTGACCTCTCTCATGGTTGTAAGATGGCTGCTCACAGTTATCTGAACCTAATGGTTTTCCTTTCACACACAGGGAGAAAAAAATAATATATATTAGTTATTCATAACCACCTAAAAAAAATCTTAACCCTCTCCCCACACTGGAATATTCTTGATGCTACTTGCTAACTGGCTCAGGGTGTAACAAGGAAGACTAGAATGGTCAGATTATGACACAATGAAGCCGGTGGTAAGGAGAGGCACACCCTAACTGCAGGGCAGTGGTAGCAGGGGTGGGGATAGCAGAACTGAAGAGGCAGCCACATACCCACTACACTGAGTTTATCCAAAATGATCGACAATTTCTAGGAAGTTTTAAATATGAGAGATCCCAGTTAACCTCTTTCTGTTATTGTTATTTATTTTAAATAACAGCTTTATTGAAATACAGTCACCATAAAACTGACTCTCTTAAAGTATACAATTCAGTGGTTTTTAGTATATCGCAGAGTTGTATGACTATTACCACTTAACATTTTCATCATTGCGAAAAGAAACCCCATACCCATTAGCAGTCATTCCCCATCTACCCTGCCCCCCTCCGCGACAATCAGTAATTTAAATTTCTGTCTCTATATATTGGCTACCCTGGACATTTCACAAGAATAGACTTATACCTTATGTGGCCTTTCTTGACTATGTTCTTCCATTCACGTGGCAGCATGTTTCAGCCCTTCATTCCTTTTCATAGACAAATAGTATTCCACAGTATAGATAGACTATACTTTGTTCATCCATTCATTAGCTGAGTTGAATTTGAGTTGTTTTCATTCTTTCGCTCTTGTGAATATTCATATTGAAGTGTAGACCGATTTTTACTTCACTTGAGTATAAACGCATAAGGGCTGAGCTATGCAGTAATTTTACCTTAACCTTTTGCTGAACTGCCAGACTCTTTTCTAAAGTATATTTTTCTTTCCTAAATCTGCACCATTTTGCAATCCCACCAGCAATATATGTAGATTCCCATTTCTCCACATTCTCACCAAAATTTGTGACAGCCATCCTAGTAAATGTGAAGTGGTATTGCATTATGGTTCCGATTTGCTTTCCTCTAATGGCTAATGATATTGCCATGGCACAATGTTCGCAACACCCACCCCAAAATCCTATATTGGAATCCTAACCCCCAAAGAGGATGATATTAGAAAGTGGGGTCTTTCACAGGTAAGTAGGGATTAGTGCTCTTATAAAGGAAATCTTCCCAGTCTTACACCACGTGAGGACAAGTCAGAAGGCACGGGTTTTGAACCTTGTAGACAGTTCTCACCAGAACACAACCATACTGGCACCTTGATCTTGAACATCCCAGCCTCCAAAACAGTGAGAAACAAATTTTTATTGTTTATAAGCCACACAGGTTTAGCAGTCTGAATGACTAAGGCAGATGTTGAGTGTGTTTTCATGTGTTTATTGGCTGTTTGTGTATATTCTTTGGAAAACTATTAAAAATCCCTTGCTGTTTTTTTTTTAAATTGGGTTATATGATTATTATCATTGAGTTGTAAGAGTCCTTTATATATTCTAGCTACAAATCAGATATATGTACAAATATTTTCCCCCATTTTGTGGGTTGTCTTTTTCCTTTTCTCGATAGTGTCCTTTGAAACACAAAGTTTTTCAATTTAAGTGTCCAATTTATTATTTTTTTCTTTTGTTACTTGTGCATTAGTGTCATATCAAAGGAACTGCTGCCTAATTCAATGTCACAATGCTTACACCTATATTTTCTTCCAAGAGTTTTATAGTTTGAGCTCCTATATGTAGGCCTGTGATTGATTTTGAATTAAGTTTTGTATGTGGTATAAGATAGGCTCCCACTATATTTTTGCACATGGATATACAGTTGTCCTGGCACTCTTGTCAAAAATCAGTTGACCATAGATGTATGGATTTATTATTAGACTCTCAGTTCTATTCCATTAATTTATATGTCTATACATTGGCCAATATGATATGGTCTTAGTTACTATATAGATTTGTAGTAAGTTTGAAATTGGGATGTATGAGTTCTCTGACTTCGTTATTTTTTTAAGGATTATTTTGATTCTTGTGTGTATCTTGAGTTTCAATATAAATTTTAGAATCAGTTTGTTAATTTCTGAGAAAAGGTAGCTGAGATTTTGATAGGAGTTGCATTGGATCTATAGATCAATTTGGGTAGTATTGCCATCTTAATAATATTGTCTTCTGATCCATGAACATAGAATGACTTTCCACTTATTTAGGACTTCTTTTCAATATCATTCAACAATGTTTTCTAGTTTTTAGTATACAGGCCTTACATGTTTTCTCTAAATGTATTCCCAAGTATTTAATTCTCTTTGATGTGATTACAAATGGAATGATTTTTTAAATTTTATTTATGGATTGGTCATTGCCAGTGTATAGAAATAAAATTGATTTGTATATTGATTTTGTATACTAAAGCATTACTGGATTTATTAGTTCTAATAGCTTTTTCCTGTGGAGTCATTAAGATTTTCTATACTTAAGATTATAATATTTTTTAAAGTCTTTTTCAAAATTGATTTTAGAGAGAAAGGAAATGAGAGAGAGAGAGAAATATCAGTTGGTTTTTCCACTTATTCATGCATTCACTTGTTGCTCCTTATGTGCCCTGACCAGGAAGGAACTGAACCTATGACCTTGCCATGTTGGAATGACGCTCCAACCAACTAAGCTACCCAGCCAGGGAGGATTATAATCATTTAATTGAAATAGTTTTATTTCTTTGTTTTCTATGGTTTTTATTTCTTTTCCTCGCCTAACTGCCCCAGCTAGAACCTCCAGTATAAAGTGAATAGAAACAGCAAAATCAACATCACTGACTTATTCTTGATTACCAGGGGAAAAGCCTTCAGTCCACCACCATTATAACGCTCTCTGTGGATTTTATCAGGGTGAGGAAGTTCCTTTATATTCCCAGATTGTTGCATATTTTTATCATAAAAGGGCATTGAATTTTATCACATACTTTTATTCATCCACTGAGATGATCATGTGGTTTCTGTCCTTTATTCTATTAATACAGTGTATTACATTAACTTAGAGATGTTAAACCAACCTTGTATTTCTGGAATAAATCCCACTTGGTCATGTTTTAGCATCCTATTTATATATTGCTGGATTCAGTTTGCTAGTATTTTGTTGAAGATTTTTATGCCTATATTCATAATGGATATTGGTCTATACGTACTTTTATTTTCTTGCAATGCCTTCGGTTTTGATACTGGTAATACTAACATCATAAAATAGCTGGAAAGTTTCCTCTTCTAAGTTTTGGGAAGTTTTTGAGGGATTTTTGTTAATTTTTCACCAGTGAAACCATGTGGGCTTTTCTTTTGGATAAAGCTGGGTTTTTTTTAATTACTATTTTGATATCTTGTTATAGAAGTAGAAACATATTCTATTTCTTCTTGAATCAGTTTCAGTAGTTTGTATCTTTATATGAAAGTTCCAACTTCTGATTTTATTTATTTTTTTCTCTTTTAATTCCCTAGTTCATTTATTTCCACTTTAATATTTATTATTTTCATACTTCTGCTTACATTAGGTTTAGTTTGTGTTTTATTCCAGTTTCTTACGGTGTAGGTTTAGATTATTGTTTTGAGATCTTTCTTCTTTTTTAATTTAGGTGTTTATAGCTATAAATTTCTTTCTGCACACATCATAATATCTGGCATGTTGTAGTTTTGATTTCATTCACTCCAAAGTATGCAAATAGGGAACATGAAAATGTAACTAAGCTAGCTGTTCTTATCTACATTCAGCCATTTTTCTTAAATAAGTTCTCTTCAGATGGTAGTCAGGGGTCCCCAAACTTTTTACACAGGGGGCCAGTTCACTGTCCCTCAGACTGTTGGAGGCCTGGACTATAAAAATAAACTAGGAACAAATCCTATGCACACTGCACATATCTTAAAGTAAAAAACAAAATGGGAACAAATACAATATTTAAAATAAAGAACAAGTAAATTTAAATCAACAAACTGACCAGTATTTCAATGGGAACTATGGGTGCGGATGTATCCTGTGCTCCTCTCACTGATCACCAGTGAAAGAGGTGCCCTTTCCAGAAGTGCGGCGGGAACCATAATTTGGGGACCCCTGTGGTAGATCTTTGGTTAATTTTCAGATGTCTGAAAAACATTAATTTTGACAATTTTTGCTACTATTCACATTGCTTTTAGTGTTTAAAAATGATAGAAGTTAATATTTTTATGTTAACTTGGATATGTTACTTAATTAGAAGACTTAGGAGCCAAATAAAGAAACAGGTCAAAGCAAAGAACCTGATTCATTGCATCAATTTTTGCTGAGAGGTGCAACAAAATAAGCCCTGAGAAATGAGTATTAGATTTGACAATAAGAAGGCTATTAGTGACCTGATGGAGTGATATAGATAATATTTTGAATGCTGTAAAGGGGGAAAAGTGAAACAGGGAACTACCTGAAAGGAACACACTATTAAGGAAGATCCTGCTTTCCTTTAAGAAATGAGATATCACAACAAGTTTTTAGACTAATGCAAGTGACCATGTAGAGAATAATAGCTATATAGGAAAATACTAAAATAAAGGTGAATGTAGGGGATCCAGGTGGCAAATGGCAGTATTGACCCTG
Source organism: Rhynchonycteris naso (assembly GCA_037038555.1). NCBI lineage: Eukaryota > Metazoa > Chordata > Mammalia > Chiroptera > Emballonuridae > Rhynchonycteris > Rhynchonycteris naso. The sequence continues at coordinate 21,610,101 of CM072996.1, forward strand.
ATCAATGTGTAGGGCTCCAGGAAAATGGCACACCAAAATATAGGAACAATTAATTTTGAAATATGTTATGGTTAATATTTTTTAAAGACTCAATGTGGTCATCATAGAAAAACTCTGAAATTTGTTGAACTGCCTTAAATATAATTCATGATTTGGTATTGTTTCTTATTTGAACTTCATAAAGAGAGAGGAACTTGATAAAGAGAGAGGAACCAACTCTCTAATGTTTTTTTTTTACAGAAAGGAAGGGAGAGAGATGAGAAATATCAGCTCATAGTTGCAGCACTTTTGTTGTTCATTGGTTGCTTCCTCATACATGCCTGACCGGGAGGCTTTAGCCAAGACAGTGACCCCTTGCTCAAGCCAGCGTCCCTGGGCTTCAAGCCAGCAACTTTGGGCTCAAGACAGTGATGATGGGATCATGTCTATGATCCCACACTCAAGCTGGTGACCCTGCACTAAAGCCTGGGCTCAGGTCAGTGACTTTGGGGATTCAAACCTGGGTCCTCAATATCCCAGGTTGATGCTCCATCCACTGTGCCACCACCACCTGGTTAGGCCCAATTTCTAATGTTTAGGGCTTCCTAATGTTTTAGTCAAATCTTGAGTGCTCCAAAATCTGGGGCAAAGTATACTTTGCACCAGAAATTCTTAGAATACCTGTGACATGGAAGACCCCGTTTAACCAAATACACAAAGATAATGATGAGGTGTGGATACTAGGAGGCTAAAATAGAATAAGCATCTTTTAGCTTCATGTCCGTCTTTTAAAGACAGAAATATTACAGAACTTTATTTTACTCCTTTGCAAGAAGCTTCCTGACTTCTCATATCATATCATATCATATACTTGACTAGCGAGGTCAAACAAAGAGAAAACTTGTCACCTTGTCTCTTAGTTTGGAAGAGGCTTTTGGTAAATATTAATAAAAAGTTAAGCTTAAATTGGAGCTGATATTTGCAAATAACAGCTCTAATAACGTTTTAATATCCAAAATACATAAAGAACTCACAAAGCTCAGCAACAAGCAAGTAAACAATCCAACTAAAAAATGAAGATACGTCTCCCAAGAGGACATACAAATGGCCAACAGATATAGGAAAAGATGCTCATCTTCACTAACTGTTCGAGAAATGAAATAAAAACTCCAATGAGATACCATCTTGTACCTGTTAGATTAGCTATTATCAAGACAGGTAATAACAAGTGTTGGAGAGGCTGTGGACAAAAAGGAACCCTCATTCACTGCTGTTGGAAATGCAAATTAGTACAACCATAATGGAAGAAAGTATGGTTCTTCAAAAAATTAAGAATAGGCTTGATCTGGCGGTGGCGCAGTGAATAGAGCGTCGGACTGGGATGCGGAAGACCCAGGTCTAAGACCCTGAGGTTGCCAGCTTGAGCGTGGGCTCATCTGGTTGAGCAAAGCTCACCAGCTTGGACCCAAGGTCGCTGGCTCGAGCAAGGGGTTACTCGGTCTATTGAAGGCCCGCGGTCCAGGCACATATGAGAAAGCAATCAATGAACAACTAAGGTGTTGCATTGAAAAACTGATGATTGATGCTTCTCATCTCTCTCTGTTTCTGTCTGTCTGTCCCTGTCTATCCCTCTCTCTGACTCCCTCTCTGTCCCTGTAAAAAAAAAAAAAAAAGAATAGAATTGCCATATGACCCACCAACCCCTTTACTGGGTATATACCCCCCAAACTCAAAAATATTGGTACATAAAGACACATGCACCCCATGTTCACTGTAGCATTATTCACAATGGCCATGACATAGAAACAGCCAAAATGCCCCTCGATAAAGGATTGGATAAAGAAAATGTGGTACATATATACAGTGGAACACTACTCAGCCATAAGAAATGATGAGATAGTGCCATTTACGACAACACGGATGGACCTTGGGAACATTATATTGCGTGAAATACATAAATCAGAAAAAGCTAAGAACTGTATGATTTCACACATAGGTAGGATATAAAACTGAGACTCATGGATGTAGATAAAAGTGAAGTGGTTACCAGGCAGAGGGGAGCTTGGGGGAGAGGGAAGGGAGAGGGAGTGAGGGGAAGGGTGTAAAGAGGGACAAATATAAGGTGACAGAAAATGATTTGACTTTGGGTGATGGATATACAACATAATCAACAGTTCAAATGCTATAAAAATGTTTACCTGAAACCTATGTACTCTTATTGATCAACGTTACCCCATTAAAGTTAATTTTCTAAATAAAATAAAAAAATAGTTGAGTGTCTAAAAGTCATTCTGAAGCATATAACCTTTTAAAAGGGTACCACATGGCCTGAACAGGCGGTGGTGCAGTGGATAAAGCATTGGACTGGGACACAGAGGACCCAGGTTTGAAAGCCCAATGTGGCTGGCTTGAGCACGGGCTCATCTGGTTTGAGCAAGGCTCACCAACTTGAGCCCAAGGTCTCTGGCTTGAGCAAGGGGTCACTCAGTCTGCTGTAGCCCCTCAGTCAAGGCAAATATGAGAAAGCAATCAATGAATAACTAAGGAGCCGCAACAAAGAATTGATGCTTCTCATCTCTCTCCCTTCCTGTCTGTCCCTATCTGTCCCTCTGTCAGAAATAAATAAATAAATAAATAAATAAATAAATAAATATATATATATATAAATAAATGGGGTACCACATGTAGTTGTGCTCAAGGCAGTCCAGAATTAATGTCATTCATATTAATACTTCATCAGTGAAAACAAAGATTTTAAAAAGGAGCTCCAACTCAATTGTACCAAAGAATCTTTATGGTAGTTTACTGTTAACTTTGTGATCATTTTTAAGCCCTGAATTGGAAAAGTCTAAAGAAATGTGCTGTTTCAAATTGGAGCTCATTACCAAATCTCCCAAACAGCTGATATTTTTATGATATAAGCAGTGCTCAGAATCCGCAATAAAAATAATATGAATTTTAATAATAATTACAACCTTAGGGTCCCAAGTAGTGTATTTCCAAGGAGTGCAGTAAAGGGGATATCAGTATTTATCTCTAGGATATCCCAGCTTGTTTTGTGCTGGCTCCTTTGTTTCCAATGTGCCCAGCAAACTTCTGTTTAATTCTGACAGTGGGTAAGTAACAAGGGAGTTCCGAAATGATAAGTGATGATCTGACTCTTCAGTAAGCAGCCTGAGTTGACCTCTGAAAATGGTTTGCTATTCAGCTGACCAAGAAAACCACACAAAATCATGCAAATCAAGATGTTCAATTCTTCTTGGCCAGGTAGCTCAGTTGGTTAGAGTGTCATCCCAATATACCAAGGTTGCAGATTTGATCCCAGGTCAGGGCACATACAAAAATCAACCAATGAATAATGCATAAGTAAGTGAAACAATAAATTGAGGTTTCTCTACTTTCCTCTCTCTCCCTCCCTTCTTCTTTCTCTTTCTCAAGTTAATTAAACAACAACAACAACAACAGACATTCAATTCTTTGTGGTCACTTTAAATCATCAAGGGATACTTATCTGAAAAGCCACCATGTATATGAAGGATGTCACTTTACAGAGGCAATGTATGCCATTTTGTCATTACAATAATAGAATTGGTAGGTGTGTCCAGGCCAAACAGTGTCTCAAAAAGAATTCTAAAGTTTTGCTGTACATGCTTAAAAATGCAGAGAATAATGCTGAACTTAAGGGTTTAGCTATAGATTCTCTGATCATTGAACGCATCCCGGTGAACAAGCTCCCAGATGCAGTGCAGAGCTGCAGAGCTCACGGGCACATTAACCCACACATGAGCTCTCCCTTACTAGAAGAAGAGAGATTGCTCCTAAACCAGGAAAGGATGTTGCACAGAAGAGAAAGATATACTAGAAGAAACTGATGAAACAAAAAATTTATGCCCTGGGAGTGAATTCAGCATGAAATAAATGCTAATTAAGGTTTAAAAAAAGCAAGGTAATGAATTGAAATCATGCTGCTTCTCACTGGAGCACATCAGTCTGGTATATTCCCAGTGGCAACTCTGCTCTAGAGAGAAAGTCATCTTGAAGGTCAGAGGATACACTTCTCTGAAAGGGCAACAGAGTGACTCAGTTATGAGCCAAGTTACACATATTAAATCTGGTTATGTGTGTGCTTATTTCATTTGGTTTCCACTTACAACTAAAAAACGAAGACTTAAGGTATATTTACTAGACACTAAGTTAACAAGAAAAAAGAATTTACTATACTGATCCTAAAGAAGAATCATTCATGTGCATGTGAGGAGTTTACTTTCAATATGAGGAAGAACGTGCATCCTATGATCATACAAAAATACATGATCTTTAAGTCAGTGAAATTATTTTTCTGATTATAGCAGTGGCATGACTCATAAAGTTACACATTTCTTTTTTGCTTAATGGCTTCCACCATCAAGTCTAAAGTCACTCAGCTTTCTTTTTTGCCAAAGATTTATTATAACTGATTTCTTAACTTATAGATTTATCTCTTTACTTTTGGTCTCTCCCACCTGAGAATAAATGCTGTTCCATGAATGTAGGAACCTTGTCTGTCTTGTTTACTGCTGTAGCCCCCAAACCTAAAATTATGTCCAACATCACATAAATATTTATTGATTGAGTAAATGACTGAATTGATGAATGAGCATTAAAGAAAAACAACTGGTAAACTTCCCAGTTTATTATGTAAACCTAATATAATCCTTAGACCAAGACCAGAGCCAGCACATACAAAAAGAATACCGTCAGGCCAAATTTTATAGATGTGAAGTTTCTAAATAAAACACTAGAATAACAACTACAACCACAAATTAATAGAATTATCCAAGTTAGGTTTCTCTTAAAGTTTTGGTACCTATATTATTTTATCTTTTAAAAAAAATATCAGAGTAATACAGATGTGATTTTAAAATTTTCAAACTAGACCCTAAAAAAAAAAAAAATTCAAACTAGAACAGAAGCACACAAATGAAAAGTGAACATATTTTATAAATTCTTACCCTAAATCTTGTTCCACTTTTTGTAATTGTTCCATTTCCCTTACACTTACATGTCCCAACTTAGGCCCTATACGCTGACATTGTCAAGGGTAGTAACATCTTATCCCCTGCATTTATCATAAATAATAATTCTATGCTCTGGGGCAGAAAGGAAGATCGGTACAACATGAAACCAGAGTGACAGAAAATGATCAGATCAGTTTGAGGCATAAATTATGTTTAGTCTAAATTTTACCCTAGATCTAAAAGTTCTAGTCCATGTTACAAGATGCAAAATAGAGATAAAAGATACAACTTGGGAAAAGTGACAAAGAAATTTTAAATTACACTGGGGAATAATTTTTTTTAATTTTCTGTTGCATGAGGTTTTAGAACTATTTCTATATATTTCTGCATTGCTGATTCCAAATATGAAATTTGATTTTTGGTGCATGCTCTAGTTTTTTTTTAAATATTTATTTTATTTTATTCATTTTAGAGAGGAGACATAGAGTGAGAGAGAGAGAGAGAAAGAGAGAAAGAGGGGAGGAGCTGGAAGCATCAACTCCCATATGTGCCTTGACCAGACCAGTGCAGCGTTTTGAACTGGCGACCTCAGTGTTCCCAGGTCGACGCTTTATCCACTGCGCCACCACAGGTCAGGCCATGCTCTAGTTTTTATGCAATTTTAATTTCTTTTTGTTACAGTTAATGGCATGCATTGGTTTTTAAATTGGAGTTAAAGGGCAATGACTCTTGGATTGAAAATAACTATAAGGCAATTAATGTTTTACAACATCACTTTTACATTATTGTAGTTGTTTTTAAATGTAAAAAATTATTATCTGATAAAAACACCCTCTTATTTTTCTTTAAGATTGAATCATGACTTCTTCGAGTAGATATAAATGTAAGAATAAATAGTCCTGACACCTTCTGTTATATATGTGGCTGTTCCACACTTCAACATCAAATGTGCAATATTTCATTATTTTGACACATGCATATATTGCCTATTTTCAAGTTCCTCTTGGCAATCAAGACAAGAATTGGGCTCCTCATATTATGTGTCATAATTGTGAGGAAATGCTTCGTGACTGGACAAAAGAAAAATGCAAAGGAATGCCTTTTGGAATCCCCATGGTTTGGCATGAACCTAAGGACCACAGCAGTGACTGTTATTTCTGTCTGATCCATACAAAGGGCATTGGCAAGAAAAAATGGCATTATGATCACATATCCTAATATTCCTTCAGCAATAAGACCTATCCCACACTCTGAGACACTCCCGGTTCCAGTTTTCAATGGTTTTATTTCTTCTAAGGACGAAGAAAGTGAACATGGTGATCAAGTGTATTTTGATAAGATGTATGAGGAAATGGTTGTAGAATCTGAAGGGTCTTCTTCTGATGCCAAGCAGTCATTAACCCCTCAGCAGTGTAGCCAACCCAAATTGAATGACTTAGTAAGAGATTTGGGCCTATCAAAGAAAGCAGCTGAGTTATTAAACCACAGGCTTCAAGAAAGTCAGCTAAAGTATCCCATTTCAGGAAGCGTGAACAAATTGTTGTGGACTTTTTTTCCGAAGACAAACACTTTGTTTACTGTCATGATATCAGTAGTCTTCTCAGCCAGCTAGGTGTTACCACTCACAGTCCAACAGAATGGCGGCTATTTCTTGACAGCTCTAAACACAGTCTGAAATGTGTTCTCCTGCACAACGGTATTTAATGCATTATATAAATTATTATATTTTCACAAAGATGATGCCCAAGAAGACATTCTACTTCATTATGTTAACTAAATGTTGAAAATTTTACAATAAGATGAAAACCTAAAATCTTGAATTCCAAAATAACAGTAGCTTACAGAGAAAAACTAATGTCAGATATGAGATCAGCACACCCAAATTAGGTAAGAACAAGTGCTTTTGTGGATGCAACAAAAATTTTGTTCCCTAGTGTTATTTGTTTAAAATCCATGTTAAGCAATATAAATGAAAAAACAAAACAGAAACAGGCTCATAGATGCAGTGTGAACAGACTGCTGGTTACAAGAGGAGAGGGCGTTTCGGGGGCCGTGTGAACAAGGTGAAGGGATTGAGAAGAACAAATTGGTTGTTACAAAATAGGCCTGGGGATGTAGAGTACAGCATATAAAGTCTAGTCATTAGTGTTGTACATAACTACGTATGGTGCTGGTTGGGTACTGGACGTATCAGGGGGAACACTTTGTAAGGTATATGACTGTCTAACCGCTTTGCTGTACACCGGAAACTAATACCAAGTAATATTGAATAGAATGGTCAAGATGGCAGTGTAGGTAAGTGAGGTACTTGCCTCCTCCCACAACCACATCAAAATTACAACAAAACTACAGAACAATCATCATCTAGAACCACCTGAAATCTGGCTGACTGAAAGTCCTGCAGCTAGGGAATTAAGCCACATCGAGACTGGTAGGATGGGTAGGGACACGAACCCCACAGCCATGTGTGGTGGTTTAAAATCAGGAGGGTATCTCAGGTGCAGAGGTCCCCTCTGAGGAGCAAGGGGCCCCAGGCCCACTCCAAGCCCCATAGCCCAGTGCCAGGAAGAGAAGTCCCCATAACTTCTGGCTATAAAAACCATCAGTGATTGTGGCTGAGTGAGACATCGGGCTGTTGGAGTCCCAGGCAGTTCCTGTTACGTGCACAGAGCTACCCTAACTTACTCCCTCTGAGCTCCAGCACTGGGAGTTAGCTTGACAGGCACCAGGGACATACAGGGAGGAACTGAATTGCTGGCATCAGGACAAGAGCAACGGGACAGCATTTTCCAAAACAGAAGTGCTTTTGCATCGCTCTTCCGTGATCCCTGAACCATCAGTCACATGCCATTAAAAGTTATAGACTGGTCTCCTCTGACTGTGGTAAATTACACCATTTCCACTGTGTTCCATACTTGGAAAGTGTGGCCCTGACCTTGATTGAGGTTCTATGGTGACAGCAGTTGTGATCCCCAAGAAAAAATTCTGCAGCCACTGGCCCAAGTATCTGAGAGTTGTAGGTAACAGTCTGCAACGCAGCAAGTTCAGGAGGGGCCAGTTCCTGAGTGCACATAGGCAATACCATGGATGCTCGGAAGTTGATAAGGAGCACCTTCCCTTCATGGAGTGCTGCTGGAAGCGGAACTGGAGACAGGGACTTGGATTCAGGTAATTGGGAGATGATCCCAGGAAGAACAGGGAGGCAGCAGGTAGAGTGAGACAAAGCAGGCTAATGTGGATAGCAGGGTAAATTTTGACTTTAAACACTGTGGGGTCTTCTTGTCTTTTCTCTCTCCTCTCCTCTTCTCTCCTCTCCTCTTCGTTCCTCTCCTCTCATCTCATCTTCTTGAGTGAGAGGAAGGGAGGCAGACACAGACTTCTGCATGTGCCCTGACCAGGATCCACCTGGCAAGCCCACTATAGGGAGCTACGCTCTGCCCATCTGGGGCGTTGCTTCATTGCTCAGCAACCGAGATCTTCATAGCACCTGAGGTGGAGGCCATGGAGCCATCCTCAGCATCTGGGGCCAACTCGCTCCAGTTGAGCCACAGCTGAAGGAGGGGAGAAGAGAGAGAGAGTGAGAGAAGTGGGGTGGGGTGGGGAAGCAGACGGGTGCTTCTCCTGTGTACCCTGGCTGGGAATCGAACCTGGCACATCCACTGGCCAGGTTGACACTCAACCACTGAGCCAACTGGCCAGGGCCCATTTTTCCTTTTCCTTTTGCTCAGCTCATTCTCCCCCAGTATTCAAGAAGCCAGAAGAGATTTTTATATACATAGAGTTGAATTATTTAGATTTTGAGCTCTTGAGTAGACTTTTGTAAGTCTACAGCAGAGACAATAATTTTGAGAGTTGTAATCTCCAACTTTATGAGCCTGATGCTTAAGAGAAAAAGAATAAAAATTTGACTTTAGAAAATAAGGGTAAAGCTGGAGGACTCACAGCATAGAATGTCACTGTATAACTTTGGAGTTAATTTAGGATCAATGAGGGTTAACATAAGACCTATTTTTTCACCCAAAGAGAATAGAAGGAAAGGGCAATGGCTAGACCTAAGAATCAGCCTTAGTCCTTGGGATAGTTCCTAAAGCAACACTTGCTGGTGGCGAGATAAAACGAGGCCCAGAAAAGAAACCACTGATGGGGGTAAGACACCCCAGAACTCAGAAGATACAAGCCTCATAATGAAGCCGAAAGTCTAACGTGGGGTGAGTGGGCGGAAGGGACTGAGGTAAGCCAGTATCATCTTGATCTTACCCTCCCCAGTAAACTGGAAAAATTGGATGAGAGGTTCTTAACACTCAGAGGTGTGGGACATGGAAATGCTGAGTTTGGGTCAATACTCTAAAAAGAGACTTGAAGTTAGTTAGCATAAGAGGCTACAGAATATGTGGATGGCCTCATTCAACGTCATATCCCCTTTCAGGGCAACCCACAACCAATGGCTGGTCAATATGGGGATAAAACACCTATCCTTCTTACTGCAATTTGGGATGGGTCACCCCAGCTTCAGATGGGGACATATTGGCAGGTGAGGCCTCTATTGAGACTACTTCACAGTTTAACTTCTCCCTTTTTTAAATCTTCCTTCCTTCCCCCTTCATAGGTATAGCAACGAAAGTGGTCCCTAATAAACTTCCTGCATGCTAATCTCCACTTGAGTGTGCTTCCTGGGGAACCTAACTGGCAGCGGGCTTTGAGCCTGGTCTGGGAATCAGGTTATGAGTTTGCACATTATTCCGAGGACAAGGTGGGTTCAGAAGGGGGTGATGTGATTAGCTGTGGGTATTAGATCCCTTGGCTACAATGTCAACAGTGGACACAGGAAAGCTTGATTGGAGGCAGGGACACCATACGTGAATTATACAGATAAAAGATGATAATGCCATGAATTTGGAGATGTGACAATAGAGATGAAGATAAGCTGATAAATTCTAGAAATACTTAGGAGGTTCAGTAAAAAGGAATAATTGATTATATGTGGGAGTGAAAGAGTGGGAAGAGTCAGAATTGATGTCCAAATTTCTGGATTGATACCATCACTAATGATACCATCACTGACCCCAATTCAAATCATAGCTCTTAAAAAAAGAGTAGGACACTTTCCACTTCCTATTGCATCTGAACAGCACTGTAAGTTGTAAGGAGCCTAACAATTTTGTAGGTTCTGTATATGGTGACTTTCTCCCATTCGATCCAGACAGAATGCACAGCCAACCATCCACTGTTCAGCACCCACTCCACCACTAAAGAAAAGCAGGAAAACTGGACCCAACTATTTGTGCCTCCAAAACATACATGGTTTTATTTATGCCCAGAAGAGAGCACAAGTTAAACATGAATAAAATGAGGAGAAGCAATATAGTATAGAGGTTAAAAGCATGCATTTTGGAGTTAGAGTAAGTTCAAATTCTAGATTTATCAGTTATGACATCAATTTTGGCAAATTATTAAATTCTCTGTGCCTCAGTTTCTTCTATCTACAAAATATAGATAATGATGATACCTAACCCCAAGAATTGTTGTAAATATAAAATAAATTAACATAAATAAAATGCTTAAACCCATGCCTGGCATACAGTAATCATAATAAATGTTATCAATTATTATTCCACTAGAATGTAAATTCTGTGAGGTACGAATTTATCCTTTTGTTCCCCTGATGAATCCCCAATATCTGAAATAAGGCCTTGTACCTAATAGAGTAATACAATAGATATTCCTTGGATTAATAAAACTCCTAATAAGAGGGTACTAGTTACTACCTCAACATGCATTCTACCCTCTCTCTTTTTTTTTTTATTTATTCATTTTAGAGAGGAGACACAGAGAGAGAGAGAGAGAGAGAGAAAGGGGGGAGGAGCTAGAAGCATCAACTCCTATATGTGCCTTGACCAGACCAGTGCAGGGTTTTGAACTGGCAACCTCAGTGTTCCCAGGTCGACGCTTTATCCACTGCGCCACCACAGGTCAGGCCATATTCTCCCCTCTCTTAAAAACAAAATCTGGATTTTTGTTTGGGCATATTACTACCTGCTATTATGTTTAGCAGCTTCCCTTGCAGCTAGTTTTGGTAAATGAAATATCAATTGACATGTTTTGTGGAACTTTCATGAAGTTTGCTTAAAGAAAACTGCCTCATTGGAAGTGGCCCTTTATTGCCCTTAGGCCTTTTCCCCCCTTCTGTCTTGCAACTAAGACAAGATACCTGAAGCTGCAGTTACCATACTGGACCATTATGTACCTTTGAGGATGGAAGCCATGTGCTAAGATGGTGAACAGAAATATAGTAGTCTGAGGCCCTCATGTTATCAGAGAACTGCCCAGCCAACCCAGAAATGCCTGCTTCCAGATTTTTTTTACATGAGAAATACATTTCTGTATTTATAAGCCATTGTTGTTTTAGGGTTTTTGATTAAATGCTGCCAATCTTATCCTAATTAATTCATTTACCAAATTGGTGATTTTATACTACAGTAATAAGGCCAATTGTCTGATCTCTGAGTCTTGTACAATAATCTTTAACAGAATTATAGTAAAAGAAAGATGGGAGATCAGAAATGGAATGAATAAGAATAAAGATATTTCCCATAACATCTAAGGGTTACTTTTTTATATATACCATACATTATAGGGAGAAGATAATTACTTCACACTATTAGAAAAGGTTGTAGCCTGACCAAGTGGTGGCGCAGTGAATAGAGTGTCGGATTGGGATGTGAAGGACCCAGGTTCAAGACCCCGAGGTCCCCAGCTTGAGCACAGGCTCATCTGGTTTGAGCAAAGCTCACCAGCTTGGACCCGAGGTCACTGGCTTGAGCAAGGGGTCACTCGCTCTGCTGTAGCCCCCTGGTCAAAGCACATATGAGAAAGCAATCAATGAACAACTAAGGTGTCGCAACAAAAAACTGATGATTAATGCTTCTCATCTCTCTCCATTCCTGTCTGTCTGTCCCTATCTATCCCTCTCTCTCTGACTCTCTCTCTGTCTCTGTAAAAAAAAAAGGAAAAGAAAAGGTTGTAGAATAGGATTTGGAAAACCAGTTTACAAAAGGTACAGAGGTATTTGGTTAAGTAGTTTGAGTAAGTCATAGGTTTCTGTACAGTCCAGGGGGCTTAAATCTCACTCTCTTCTGAATCCTGGGCCTCTGCTTCCTTTGTCCCCTGTTTCATTCTGAGCATACCTGTCTAAACATGAAATTCAATGCTTTCATTGGTTTCCACACAAATCTTCACTCATATACATAGGTTTTATTAAGAGAGAGGGTTCATGCGGGAGAGATTACATCACATAGTAGAAAACATTAAATAACTTTTAAAAATCCACTTAAGACATTCTTATTTTTGAGAAGTCTTTTTTTTGGTGCCCTTCCCCACTGCCTGATTCAGAGGACTCTTTTCCTGGCCATTTCTGCCCCTACAGAACCCAGTATCATGTCTTCCCCAAGTTCTCTGTTTTTCTTCTCCTGTCACAATCATCTAATCTCTCATGTTTTACTGCGACCCCAACTTCTCCAGATAATCAAATTCCTCTCTTTGACTAAGGTAGCAGGGTTGGTCCCCTTAGCCTGGCCATCAGCTGACACACATGCTCTTAGGTTCCCATCTCCTACCACAAAGAGTTTTGAGTCATTTTTCCTTCTTTAACCCTCCTTAAGTTTTCTCCTGTAGAAATCTAAGTGCCAGTTGTTAATTGGATATTTTCTCTATCTTATTAACAAACTTTTGCCAGGGTTAGATGTGGGCCTGAAACAAGATAGCCTTGCTTTCCCCACCCCATCCAAGCCTAACTACCAGACTGCTTCTCTCCCCTCTCATGCATTCTCCACTGAGAACCATGGAGAAGAGAGAGGAAAGGGAAGAACAGACATGGAGAGAACATTCAAGACATACCTCAACCTAAAAAGCAAAATAAACCATTAACAAAACAAAAAGCCAACTAATCAAATAGGATATTTTCAAACAACACATCCAATAAAAGGTAAATATCTAAAATACATAAAGCTTTCATATAATTCAACAACCCAACATTCCAATTAAAAAATGGGCAGAGGAACCTGAACAGACACTTGTATCAAGAAGATATAGCCTGACCAGGCGGTGGCGTAGTGGATAGAGCGTTGGACTGGGATGCAGAAGACCCAGGTTCGAGACCCCGAGCTTGCCAGCTTGAGCACGGGCCCATCTGGCTTGAGCAAAAGCTCGCCAGCTTGGACCCAAGGTTGCTGGCTCCAGCAAGGGGTGGCTCAGTCTGCTGAAGTCCCGCGGTCAAGGCACATGTGAGAAAGCAATCAATGAACAACTAAGGTGTTGTGACCGCAACGAAAAACTAATGATTGATGCTTCTCACCTCTCCATTCCTGTCTGTCTGTCCCTATCTACCCCTCTTTCTGACTCTCTCTCTGTCCCTGTAAAAAAAAAAAAAGATATACAAATGGCCAACAGATACATGAAAAGATATTCAACTTCACTAGCTCATGTCACACCTGTTAGAATGGCTATTATAAACAAGACAAGTAAAAATAAGTATTGGTGGATAAAAAGGAACCATCTCATCCACTGCTGGTAGGAGTGTAAACTGGTATAGCTACTATGGAAGACAGTATGGATGTTCCTCAAAGAATTAAGACTAGAGTTACCATAAGATCCTGCAATTCCTCTTCTGGGTATCCATATAAAAAATTGGAAAAAATTTACTCACTAAGATATATCCATCCCTATGTTCCTTGTAGCATTATTTACAGTGGCCAAGACATAGAAACAACCAAATGATCCTCAATAGATAATTAGATAAAGAAGATGTGGGTCATACATACAATGGAATACTACTCAGCCATAAGGAAAGATGAAATACTGTCATTTGCGATAACATGGATACATCTTGAGAATATCATGCTAAGTGAAACAAGTCAGACAGAAAAAGTCAAGAAACATCTTGACTTCATATGTGGAATATAAAACTGGAAGCAATAAATGAACAAACAAGACAAACAAAAACTCATAGACAGAGGGAAAGGGATGCGGGTTAGTAAAGGGTCAAGGGGGCCAAATGTATGGTGACAACAGGAGATTTGACTCTGTGTGGTAAACACACAATGTAATAAGCAGATGATATATTACAGAATTGTACATTTGGAACCTATATAATTTTATTAACTAATGTCACCTCAATGAACTTAATTTTTAAAAAAGAGGCATTCAGAGAAAGTTAGTACTTGTGGCCTAGGAGAGAAAAATCCAAACTGCTAAAGAAGACAGAAAGTATGTCATTCCTCTGCTGCACGTGGCCCCCTTTCATTCCCTCTTACTCCTTTCTCGAAGCAGGAGCTGTGGTCCCAAGATCTGGAATCTTGTGTCTTGGGTTTGAGTAGGTTCTGGTCTAATCCTTACTTTTTTTTTTTTTTTTTTCATTCTTTTTTTATTACAGGGACAGACAGGAACGGAGAGAGGTGAGAAGCATCAATTACCAGTTTTTCGTTGCCGTCGCAACACCCTAGTTGTTCGTTGATTGCTTTCTCACACGTGCCTTGACCGCGGGCGACCTTGGGTCCAAGCTGGCGAGCTTGGGGTCTTGAACCTGGGTCTTCTGCATCCTAGTCCGACGCTCTATCCACTGCGCCACTGCCTGGTCAGGCTAATCCTTACTTTTATTAAAATTTTGATATTTTGTTCATTATGGGGAGGTTATATTAATTTTCTAATACCAGCTTTATTGAGAGATCATTTACATACCATAAAATTCACCCATTTTAAGTGTAGCATTCAGTGGTTTTTCAATACATTCACAGTGTTGTACAACTATCACCACTTTCTTTTTTTCTTCTTCTTCTTCTTTTCCAGATGAGAGGAGAGGGACACAGAGACAGACTCCCTCATGCACCCTGACTGAGATCTACCTGGCAACCTCATCTGGAGCAGATGCTCTGCCCATCTGGGGCCATGCTCGCAATTGACCTATTTTTAGTTTCTGAGGCGAAGGCTCCATGGAGCCATCCTCAGCACCAGGGGCAATGTGCTGGAACCAATCGAGCTATGGCTGTGGGAGGAGAAGAAAGAGAGAGGGGGATAAGAGAGGGAGAGAAAAGGGAGAGGGGTGGAGAAGCAGATGGGCACTTCTCCTGTGTGCCCTGACTGGGAGTCAAACCCGGGGCTCCACATGTTGGGCCAACGCTCTACCACTGAGCCAGCTGCTGATTTTAGAACAGATTCATCACCCAAAGCATTACTTTTTGTTTTTAAAATGTTACTTTAGACTGACCTGTGGTGGCGCAGTGGATAAACCGTCGACCTGGGAACACTGAGGTCGCCAGTTCAAAACCCTGCACTGGTCTGTGGTCTGGTCAAGGCACATATGGGAGTTGATGCTTCCAGCTCCTCCCCCTTTTCTCTCTTTCTCTCTCTCTCTCTCTCTCTCTCTCTCTCTCTCTCTGTCTCCTCTCTAAAATGAATAAATAAAAAGAAATTTAAAAAAAATGTTACTTTATTATTTATCTTGATTACTGAGTTTTTTGACATCTTAAATTCTATGCCCAAGGAAAGCACCTCACTCATCTTACCCTAGTCCTGGTCCACGTGGGCTCCACTGGCACAGGAAGCCTGGGGTATTTCCCGCCTTTGGTGACTACTGCACAGAAATACTTCTTAGCACATTAGTGAAAGCATCTGTTGAAGGAAACGGGACCCAGATTCACTGCCTGCCTGGGCCAAGTATTTAATCCTTTGAGTAGTGAGGTTTTTTTTCACACTCGCTGACCCCTGGGAGTGAGTTTTTTTAAAAAAACTAAAATTAGTTCCAGTTACAATTTTATTAACTTAAAATCATTTCTGTTTGATAACCAATTTATGGAAACAAGAAGAACGTACATTTGCCTTTTTAAAATGTCGCTTTATACATTTTTAAAATAAATCGATCGTACTCTGGATGGTCAGGAGGCACGAGGATGTACATGAACGTTTGTACTACTTAAAGAGTTAATATATACAAATTAATTTCTAGAACTATATATGGCAGTCATTACCATATTATTTTACAGTTGGGGAAGCTGAGACTCAGAGAGGTTAAGAACTTGCCCAGGGTCACACAGGGAGGAATGGAGCCAATATTTACAGAGAGATTGGATTCTAAATGATGAATCCTTTCTTGTCATTCTTCTCTTTGAGCTGTAAGCAAAATAAACTCAGATCAAAGAAAGCAGAAAGTAAATGACAGAAGGCCAGTGTAATCTGAAGGCAAGAAGTGTGGGTGATTTTCTATTTTTCCTAAGAAATAGGTTTCCTAGGCACACAGCTTCAGGATTTTGGAAGACCAGAGTCTCTTTCTAGGACAAACATTAATGCATAAAAACGCTTTTTTATACCACCTGATATTTGTAACCCATTATCCATTAGGAAGTTTATTTCAAAAGTCTCATAAAGGTCAAGATCACTCATCTTTCAGTTTTTACTGAAACTCAGGTAGCATACACATTATTTCCTCCATGAATGTCATATTTTATGTTGTGCTAGATCCTTGTTGTTTTCTAATTTCACAAATAATGCTTTAGCTTATTAAGGTGACCAGATTTTAAAATTGGTAAAGCAGGACACCATTGACGGGGGGGGGGGGGTTCTTGATTAAAAACTTGGTCTATATGGAGCAAAAAAAATTTTTCATAGAATGCAAAAATAGTATTGTAATATATTTTTTTAAATTGGGACTTTTTTAAAACGATGCAGGATGCGGGACAAATTGTTAAAAATCGGGACTGTCCCGCCTGACCTGTGATGGCGCAGTGGATAAAGCGTCGACCTGGGAACACTGAGGTTGCCAGTTCAAAACACTGCACTGGTCTGGTCAAGGCACATATGGGAGTTGATGCTTCCAGCTCCTCCTCTCTTTCTCTCTCTTTCTCTCACTCTGTGTCTCCTCTCTAAAATGAATAAAATAAAAATAAAAGAATAAAATTATAAAAAATCGGGACTGTCCCGCCAAAAGCAGGACGTCTGGTCACCTTAGCTTAGATGCTATGTTCAGACTTGTTTAAATGGAACTAAACAAATATAGAGCCACGTGCAAAAGGTTAATGCCCTAAATCTGTGGTTCGGAGAACCTCAGGCTGGCTAAATGCATGCTGGCCATAACACCATTTCATTGTGATAAGGATTCTCACTTTCTTAGATTCCTATACTCTAAAATTAGAAGGACTGGGCCCAAGCAGTATGTCTGATGAGAGGAAGAAAGAGTGATATACAAGTTATGGAAGGAGCACTGAACCGTTCTCCCATCCCCACTCTCCCTCAAAGTCTAAGATTCTATCATATTACTACCCTTCACCTGTCACCTTGAATGAGAGTCACTAGCTAGAGTATCTCTGATCTAACAATCTATGAGCATATACATTTCCAAGACAGAGGTGAATACAATAGTAATACTGTATATAAACCAAAAGGCTGATTTGTCAACCTCAGGGATGTGGCTCAGATTCAGGCGTGCTAAGAGGGTGACTGCACAAAACCCTCAGGGTGGACACATCATTGTGTCCCTTTCCCCCTGAGTTCTAGGAGAGCACACTGACGGCCATACCCAGGGCATAACTGACGAAGCACTGTTTCGGAGTCTCACTGCCCACTTGTCTTTTTGGCATGACTAACCTTAAGGGAGAGGCTAAAGTTCTTTTATTCACAATCAGTCTTCTCTGAGCCTGCACTTAGTGTATCTTCCTGGTACCTGGAGACAACATAGACAGGATAAACAGGTCAGACAGAAATTCTGTGTAATGGTGACTTGACTTTCTTTCTTGTAAGATCGTACTATGCCCATTGGGCCCATACCACACACATACTAACAACCACATACAGCTGTCAGAAACAAGTGCATTGGTCTGCCACTCACCATTATACTAGGGCTCCATGTAGTACATATATACTCTGTCCTAACACACACACACACACACACACACACACACACACACACACACACACTTTTTCTCTTATACCTTATCCAAACATAAACATATACAAATAATTTTTTTCAAAAACATATCCTATCCATAAATAGGTACAGATGTTCCAAAGCTACCCCTGAAATAAAATCAAACCCTCCGCTCCATCTGTTCTAACATACATTCTATACAGAATTTATTCTTTAACTCATTCAATAAATATCCATTGAACTCCACTGGGTGTCATATACTCTAGCAGCTATTGGGGAAACAATGGTCAGAACACCTGTCCCAACCTCTGTTGCAAAATCTGCTAACAAAGACTACTCTGGGGATATGGAAATGGAATTATGAAAGAGAACTTGAGTAAATGGGAAGAATCGTTAATGTGAATTGGGAAAGATACGATTGTTCAATAATTCAGGATCCGTTAGTCATTTCTGCTCTCTTGTTGAAATGGGAACTAGAGAGGAAACAAAAATTGCAGGAGCACAAAATCTGACATAAGATGAGGCCACAAGACAGTTTTGGCCCCAGAGAAAACTGAAGAGATGCAAGTGGACTCCAATAAGGTTAGACGATGGGCATCTCCTGGATGTCTGGGGCAGCCCAGGATCCATGGAATAAAATATAGGACATTCAAATAAACTTCAATTTCAGCTAGAAAACAAGAAATTAGCATAAGTATGTTATGTAATATTTGTAACATACATTAAAACTTATCCACTAGTAATCTAAAATTCAAGTTTAGCCCTGGCTGGGTAGCTCAGTTGCTTAGAGCACCATTAGCTGAAGGGACATGCCAAGGTTGTGGGTTTGATCCCTGGTAAAGACACATACAAGAAATCAATCAATGAATGCATAACTAAGTAGAACAACAAATTAATATTTCTTTCTCTCTCTCTCCCCCCCCCCCTTTCTCTCTCTCTCTCAAAAAATCAATAAATTTAACTGTTCAGCCTATATTTTTATTTGCTAAATCTGGCAACCTTACATTATGCCAATAATAGCCGAGGAAGAATAGGTTCTCCACTTTATGTAACTGGCCTTTCTAATTGACTAGTGCCGGAAAGGAAGTCAATGGAGTCAAACTGAAAAAGCCAGAGCCCCAGAGCTCCCCAATGGGTAGGAAGAGGCCGATGGAAGAGGTCAGAGACAGGGGACTGGCAAGTGGTGATGAAGCTGGAGCCGATGACTAAGGGCTCATTATTGGCATGGACTCTGTGCTATAGAGACAACAGTCTGGTTTTGTTGCCAAACCAAAACCCATTTCAGATCGTGTACATATATTATAAAAAGGAAGTGAGAGGGAACCAGAAGGTATAGGTCCTCTTACATATTCTGACATTGCACTTTTGGCTGAGTTCTAGTTTACTCTGGGATTAACTGGGATCTGAAATTGTATCCTTTACTAGTGATCGGTGTAGCTGACATTATTTTTTTTCTACCTCATTTTCACAGCAAAACTTCCCTGGTCTAAGAAGAAAAAGATGTTTTCTACACCCAGGACCTGGCTACACAATTTGTAGGGCTCAGTATAAAGTGAAAATGCCAGAACTCGTGTTCAGAAATTGTTATGGATTTCAAAGGAGACATTGAGCAGAGCATGGGGTCCTTCTGAGCACAGGGCCCTGAGCAAGAGTACAGATCATATAGTGATGAAGCTGACCCTGTGCATACTTGAGTCATAACAGAGAGATAAATCTGTACACTGAGAGCTAGCGATGGTGATGACAGGGATGGGGCCAGCTGAAGCTTCTATCGTTACCTTCCTCTTGATTGTTCTCTGGCTCCCACTGAACTTGGAATAAGTGAATTCATGGAGCAGGTCTCCTTCTTCCTGTTCTTTATTTCCAAGATTTTTTTTGTTTGGTTGGGTTTTTTTTTACCACTTTCATCTGGCATGGTTCTAGAGCCTGCTTTAGTTTTGTTACCTCACTGTCCTTGCCTGTCCCTCTACCTCACCTGTTCTGTCTCATCATAGAAACTCGTGTTTTGGATATGGTATGACAACACATGGTACAGGATGACAATTCTTTCCTTTTATCTGGGCCCTACTTTTAATTCTCAGTCTAATAATATGTTAGCCTTTCAACAGTTCCTTCATGCTTTGGGCTTATATTAAGTTAATATGCTGGTAAAACCCTTCAATCTAGTCTGCATGAGCTAATCTAAGTCAGGACTTGAGTTTCTACAGAATTCTCTTTAAATTTAACACTTTGGACTTTACATCTGCTTGATTTGAATTTCAGCTTGTTGGTTTCATACAAGCATTCCAGCCAACTGAGATCATTGTAGAAATTGATTCTGTCATCTATGGTCTTACCTATCCTTCCTGGTTTTGCTTCATCCAAAGATTTGGTAATTCTGCCCTCTGTGTCTTCATACACATCCCTGTTAAAAATGCCATACAGGGCAGAGACGAGGATAGACAAATCTTCTGCAAGAGACTTGCTCCTGAGTGACAGATGACGTTCCCTTTCTAGGCGTGCTTCTGTCAAGCATGCAAGTACATGATGAATAATCATAGAAACTCATTTGGCATTCACTGAGGAATAAGCAGTCTGAAGAATTATTTCAAATATATTTCAGGAAAACTGTTAGAAACCCAAGTATCACTGGAAGAAAAATCTAAATGCCCAAAGAGATACTGATAGGCATAAGACATAAATTAAGAAGAAAAAAATAAGAAGACAAAAAGAGACAGAAAGAGAAAGAGAGAGAGAAATGAGCAAAGAGGAAGGATGGGGATCAAAAGAAAGAACAGAGAAGAAATCAAGAGGAAGAGATGAAGAGAGACCTCAATGACATCAGTTCTAAAAGTCATGCAACCTTGTTTTAAGAGTTATTACTTCCTATCTCTAAATGCGCAATGAGGCCAAAGAACCTCTCTTGGGGGTATAATAATTGGACTTACGGGCCTCATCAGATAAAAGCAGCATTTCCTGAGGCTAATCCAAACTGACTTGGAATTCTTTAAAGTTTGGGTTCTATTTGATACAAGTAGTCATGCTCCTCTAGTTTACAAAAAGTGGAATTAACGTGCTTCTTATTGTATTGAAACACTGCCAGGAAAATCAGCTGAGAATGATTGAGAAATTATTTCTTTGATCTCTCCTATTAATAACCATTGCCCTGAGCAAATAGTCAGAGTAGCTCTTGGAACAAAGTTAAAGAGATAAAAAAGTTCCTTTGAGTTTCCTTTTTCTGTGTTTGATACTAAGGTACTTCTGATCAAATAATATAGCATCAGATTTTATTCTTGTCAGCTTTCTAAGAATTCTACTAAAGAAGAGGGTTAAAATTAATGAATAATGTTATTTTACTGAAATGCCATTATCAGAATAGATGCCCAGGACTCTCCTTTATCCACATTTACATATCATGCTCAGCCAGGCCACCCATTTACAGTTACCATCACCATCACCACGTACTCTGTCTTCCAGGGTGTTGCTCATGACACCTTTTCTCTTTGCAATGTCCTTATCCCCATTTGTGTTTGGCTAATTGCAACAAATCCTTTAAAGGGTCAAGCATCACCTCCCTAGAAATACACCCTGATCACTCAGTTGAGTTAGGGGATAGAGACGCCCCTCCTACCTGGGCTCCTGGATATAATAAGTCTCTCTTCCCTCTACTGGACAGAGTAGAAAGGCAGGAACTGAGTATTGTTCATCACTGAATCCTCAGCACTGAACTTAGGACCTGGCACATTGTGAGTGCTCAGCCTATGTGTAAAGAGAAGGAAAAGGAAGAAGAGAGGATAGTTAGGAAGAAAGAAAAGGAGATACAGATAAATGACACAATCTCACCCGATGGGATGGCTTTTATATTAATAGTATAGTGCCCGAAAAGAGTAGGTGACCTTTAAAAGACCCTTCTAGTCTTATTATTCTAGATCTCATCATTCTTATCTGTCTTTTTATTTACAGATTTCTTTCTCTGAACTCCGAATGAGTCGTGATTCAAAGAGAAAACACATGACCATTTGGCAGGCCTTCACTGTCGATAATCAAGTACATTGATGAATGTCAGCCTGTTAGTTCAAGGAAATCTTCACATTTATGATTAATGTCCAAGTGCAGCTTGTGATGCTATTTATTACCGTGTGTGGTCATGGAAAAGAAAAACAAGTGTGATGATTGTGGTAGTTTAAAGCCATGTAAGATAATTTAAAAATATGCAATGAGGTAATTGAGACGGACAAAGCAACTGTCAGTCGGAGAAAAAAACTCAACTTTATCTGAAAGGAATTTGGAATACGATAAATTTCTGAGGAATAGTTTTAACCAAAGACGAAAGGCATGCCCCGTAAGGGTTCATCTGCATTTCTCAGCCTCTCCTTCCTTCTAGTCTACATGCAGCATATACTCTGTTAGAAGGTGGTATCCAAAAGGGCAGGTGGGAACATCTGCAGAACAGTGCAGTTTGGCTCCCAGAGCAATAGCAAAGTTCCTTTCTAACAAGAGCTTTGGGAGCCTTTCTATTGATAAATATGACAGCACATTGTCCCTCAGTGGTTCCTCAATTATGCAAATATAGAAGCATTCTTGATAAAGACCCAGAGTGACAATCATTTCCTACTCAGTCATAAGACTAGAGAATTTTTTCGGGATTCCACATCTGGTGACTGAGATGAAATTCAGAATTATAACATCTGAGTTTTCAACACCACTGAAATATATTTAAATTGAAGGTGTTAATATGCCCCAACTTAAAGGCCCTTTGGAGAAAAATACTAGGAAAAGAAATACTCAGGGATACCCCCGCCCCATCCAAGTTAATATGTAGTCGTATGCATGCCTTTGATAAGTCAGAGTAAGGGAGAAAGTCGGATGTCTAAAACTGATGTCTCTTCTAAAGATATATATGTGCATCTCCAAATGCCCTACATTATATTTCTACTGGAATGGCCCATCAAACTCTATATTTTAAAAACTAACCTTTTAATTCCTAATCTTATTGCTAAAAAATATTTCTCCTTTTCTGATTTTCTTACTTCCATCACTTGTGCCCTTGAAAAAAACACTCACAGAGGATATTTCCCAGGTAATGCAAAGGCCTAGTGAATAGGTACCCATCTGGCATAGACGCTTCTGAGATGCAGGTAGAGAGGAGACATTAATAAGACCGGAGAGTTAACTGATAGCGTAAAGTGCATGAAGAGGGAGAGAGGAGAAAATTCAGAACACATCTTTAGATCAGAGAATTTTCTTTATACCAGAGGAAGGAGGAGAGGATATAGACTGATGAAAGTAATTTTATATAATGGAGATGAGGAACAGAGATTTATTTTTTTTTATATAATTTTCTCTCTAAGGGCCCTGGCCAGTGGCTCAGCGGATAGAGCATTGGCCAGGCTTATGGACATCCTGGGTTCAATTCCTAGTCAGGGCACACAGGAGAAGTGACCATCTGTTTCTCTCTCACTCCCTCTCTCCCTCCTCTCCTTCTTCCCTTCCCACAGCCAGAGGTTCAATTGGTTTGAGCATGGCCCTGGGCACTGAGGATAATAACTCCATTGGAACATATCAACCTCAGGTACTAAAAATAGCTTGGTACTCAAACATTGGCCCTGGATGGATCCCGGTTGGGGAGCATGAAGTAGTCTGTCTCACTATCTCTCCTCCTCTCACCTAAAAAAGAATTTTTTTCTAAGATATTAAATGAGGTAATCTTGTAAGAGTGAAGAGGTAAGGTGGGACACAGAAGGGGTAGAGGAATTAAAGAGAACAGAGAAGTTCAGGATAACTGCTATGGGGAACATAAGACAGAGCTGACCAGTGATGTGTCATGGAAAGCCCAGCTGGCTTTCCATGAGTTGTGCACTCAAAACCTGTACGGTATTATGAACCAATGTCATCGCAATAAATTTAAATTAGAAAAATAAAAGATTGTGGAGGTGGAGTAGTATGTGGCAGTTGAAAAGATCCAAGATTTGTCTATAAATGGGGCTGAATTATTACATGATGGTCATGGAGTTGAATGGACAAGAAGCTGTTGGGTAATCATCCATATTAATATTGTGCTCATCTATGGTGAAATTTAGGACTGGAGATGGATCGGGGGTCAGAGGTAAGTGGGGTAGAGGGACCAGGAAGATAGTGGCTTGAGTCAATAAAGAGAGCTGTGGTATAACCTAGTGGCATAAAATTCAATGGAGGAAACTTTTTTCTTGAGGATTCAAGAGTAATAGTCTATAAATTACATTGGGATGTGAGAATGCTGTTCTCTCTGCTGGGCCTTGTGGCAGATGGAGTATGGGAAAGGCCGTAGGGGAAGTGGTTCCCTAGGGGAGAAACTGTCAGTTATGTCAGGAAAGAGGTCATAGAGGTAGAGGATCTTAGTTAGCATGGCCCAGGGGTGGGAGTGAGGTGAAGGTGGGAAGCTGGTCTTGGAAACCGCAAAATATCAGGACCACTTCCTTCAGGAAACCTTGCACCACCAATCCAGTTTTTATTTGTCCCTCACTCTCTGCACTTCTAAATACTACCCTTCAAGTGAAAAACTGAAGGGCATCCCTCAGTATGCAGATTGTTTGAGTCATTGCAGAATGCTGCCTCCCAGGCATCCTAGACTCTGATGAAGTTACATGTTTTCCTGACCAGTGATGTTTCCCTGAGTGCAGATGGTGGGAATATCCCAGATTTCCTCAGCTGGTCCAGCAAGTTGAGAATGATCAGGAGTGGGTAGTTATTGCATGCTCTGACTGCCAAGAAACCTTGGTAATCCTAATACATCCTGGTTCCTGCCTTTTTTCTTTCTTTCTTTCTTTTTTTTTTTTGCATGGCAGGGTTAACCAAACGTCAGAGGGACCCTTACCGCAGATTCTCCATCATGTCCTTTCAAAAGCAAGCATACTGTTAGGATTTAGGCATGACATTAGAGCCAAGAACATTTCTTTTGTTTTTTTTCCCCCCAAGAAAGTCTGTCAATCAGGTACTCCAAGTACTTCGTCACTGAGACAAGTTGCATGAACTGTTTACAGCAGCAGACTGAAGTAAAGGCCATGGTCTAGTAGGCCCAGGGGATGGTTGGGTCATGGCCATCAAACCAATGATGTAAAGATGACTGATGATCAAGAATTCACAGCCATTCTACCTTACTGGACTTAGAGGGAGGGACTTGAGTTCTCTTATATGATCAGGCAGGATATCAATAAGCAGAAAACTGCACTTCACATTGAACATTTTCCACCTGTTGTCTATGGTCTTTCCTTCCAGTTACAATGGTCTGGCACAAGGTAAGGCTTTAGGACATGCAGCTGGGTATATCTCGGAAACAAATGGTGCAAGTTCTAGTTACTGGTTCTTCCCCATCTACTTTAGTCTACTGTAGTTAACTGAGTCATTCTCAGCTTTGTTCTAGAACGTGGCAGCTTGTCATGTGGAAAACAGTATTATTATTGTTAATTATAATAGATATTTATGAGAACTTATGTACCAAACACTTGATATATATAGGCTCATACATCTCAATCACCTTATCAGATTGGCCTCATTAACCCCATTTTTTAACTGGAAAGTTAACTATTCCCAAGGTCACAAAGCTAGGAAGCAGAAGAATCAGTCTTTAAAATCTCATATGGAGACCAAGTACATTCATTATACTAACTTGCTTGTTTTATACATATAGGAACAGTGTGTGGCTGTTGCAGACTGTACATTTCATTAAAAGAGAATTGGCCAGCCTGACCAGGCAGTGGCGCAGTGGATAGAGCGTCTGACTGGGATGCGGAAGACCCAGGTTTGAGACCCCGAGCTCGTGAGCTTGAGCGCGGGCCCATCTGGCTTAAGCAAAAAGCTCGTCATCTTGGACCCAAGGTCGCTGGCTCCAGCAAGGGCTTGCTCGGTCTGCTGAAGGCCCGCGGTCAAGGCACATGTGAGAAAGCAATCAATGAACAACTAAGGTGTTGCGACGGCAACGAAAAACTAATGATTGATGCTTCTCACCTCTCTCTGTCCCTGTCTGTCTGTCCCTATCTCTCCCTTTCTCTGACTCTCTCTCTCTGTCCCTGTAAAAAGAAAAAGAAAAAGACATCTGTTCAGATGAAACTGATAAGGATAAAATGGCAAGGGTGCAATTTCAAGCCACAAATAGTCAAGTTTCATGCCTGAACTTGTGTTATTAGCTAGTCAGTCCACTCCTCCAGAATGAAAAATTGTAATAGTCTTTATTGATACGGATACACGGTGGGGGGCAGAAAGGGTAGAGGGGAAGAAGAGGAAAGGAAGTTGTCCTGCATCCGCCAGGTTCTGTACTATGAGCTATTCAGACAAAATCTCATTTAATCCTCACAGCGACTGCATTACATAAGCATGATCTCCACTTTACAAATTAGTAAACTGGGAAATCAGTCACATAATAAGGGGCGGAACCATGACTTCAAAGCTCCTGGTGTTTTACTGTATCGTCCTGCATACTCATGCGCAGGTGGGAGGGGTGGCGACTTCCACCAGGGCTTATGAACAAAAGGAGAAGCTGAAGATGAAGTGAGTACAGTAATGTTTATTATGCCAAGGGCAATTATATCCTTGATTTACTTGGCATGAACTGAAGAGGGAGAGAAGCACAGGCCTCTAAGCCTTCCAAGTGCATTTTTACACTCCTGGCCAGATACAGCCTTCACAAGCCCACCAACCGGGGCTTACTGCCAAGTCATGTTCATGGTTCTAACCTCTGGAAGCCAAACTGGGTATAACCACTGTCTGACAGAAAAATACAGACTGATACTCATGTTCTAAAGACCAAGAACCTGAAGCCCAGAGAGAGGTAAGGCCGTATTCATGAGCAGGCCTAGAGTTAGGAGCAAAGCCACGACTGAAACATGGATCTTTACTCCAGGCAAGTATTTTAGGTGACAATATGGTTGGCCCTGGGAAATCGGCCATTCTGTGCCACATCTCCTCAAATCCTTAGTGTTCAAACCCAGTTGCGTATTTCTGGGGATTCTCTAGAAATTTCCCATATGAAAATGTCAGTGAGGATGGAGAATATATATTTATGTTCAGGAGAAATATTTATTTGGGAGATAAACATCAGTAGAACTAACATGAGGAGTGACTAGAAACCAGAAGACCCATCATGAAGTCTGAATCCCAAGCGGGAAATGCATCCGGATCTTCAGAGAACCCCCAGCCCATAGGCTGTTTCAAAGAAGGGATCTGATGTGGATGGCGACATCCATCTGAACCTGCTCTATGAAGCCTATGCTTCTCCACACAACCGGTATTCCCACTCTGGTTTATCCCTCCCTGACCTTCCCACCAGAAAGTCACAATCAGGCAACACAGATCTGCTTCCTAAAACACACAGTACCTATGCAGGAATGAGAAAAGATGCTTGTCCTCTGCACCCCTAACCCCTCTGGCTTAGTGAGCAGAGTGTGGGCCAGATTTACCCTGACTCTCCTCCACCAGGCGCTCCTTTGAACAGCCCAACTTGTACAATTATACTGTGCAATGGCCCCTTCTGCTCCTCCTTCCAAGAGCCCAGATAGTTCCATCCATTGTATTTTTAATTGCCTGCAGAATCCTACCAGCCAAGTCAGGTGTGGGTGTAGGAGAGGGCATTACTCAAGCAGGTGCAACTCTGATGGGAATGGCTCAGTTTGGAGTTTGTTCCACTAATCCCTGAGTCAGAGGCTGACAAAAATCTACCAGCTCCTAATGTGGGGGTCTTTCAGACTTTCCGAAACTTAAATTTGGTGTGTGATTCTTAGCACCTTTTTTATTGAAGCACTGTCTAATACATATAGTTCAAAGGATATCTGGTGAGAGGAAAGAGGAAAAAGGAAAAAGGAAAGAAGGAAAGGAAGAAGGGAGGGAGGAGCAGGGGCGGAGACTCCTCTGGACGAAGATCATGTCTGTGTGATGGAGGATATAGAATGCCAGGATCAGCCTTGGGCCATACTATATTTAGACAGCTGATGCATGATTAATTGCGCTAAATTGTATGTCTAGGTGGCCATGATCTCTATATGTCTCTCTTCCGACTTCCAGTCTGCAGGTGGGTAATTGCCAGACAATGCTTTAGTGGATGTGTTTGGCACCTAAAAGAATATGCCACTTAATATGTTTTCTATTCATAATGCCTTGCTTGACTAGTGAGCACTCAATGGCTTCCTGAAGGGTAGCTTCCTCCCAAATGCACGAGCACTCTCAACCTCAGCATTGACTGCTGAGTGGACGGAATTCCTAGTCAGTGCTTCCAGACATGATGATGGGTATCTGGAAAACCCATTGTGGGGGCAGAATAATATGCTGAGAATGGACAGAAAAGAGACTCTTTATGGCGAGTGGAGGTCGTGTCAAAGGTAGTGCCCAGCCCTGAAGAAAATGGGCAATGGCATTGGTGACATGCCACCTGGGGAAATCAGAGTGCTGCCTCTTCCCACAGCTGCAGGGCTTTGGCTTGTGTGGTGACAAAATGAGTTCTTGCTCTTCTCACATTGGGACTATCATAATCGTTATCAACATTACCACTACCAATGTCAACAAATATTTGTTGGTGCCTTCTCTGTAAAACTGTCAACAGGGTCTCTTGGGGCTTAGCTTATGGAAGGCCTGCTTTCCTTAAAAATCCTTAGAGAGCCTTAAACCTTAGTAATATTATCAATTTAAGATATAGAGGTTAAAGCCGGCAAGTTTCTATAGACTCTTTGAATAAAAAAGAAAATCCATGCCTCAAGTTTGAAAGGTGCAGAGAAAAGTTAAGTCTTCTTCCTACCTCTACCATCTAGCCCCCAATTCCCCTCAAAGAGACACTCTTTATGAGAAATTTTCTCTGTGGAGAAGTGTTATGGCTGAACAATAAAAACCCTGGTCAAAATCTTTTCTCTGCCATTGATATCATTTCTGAACATATAGGTAAAACTTCTAATGATTTGTTGACTGCTGCTCCCCTGGAAGGGAAACAAATTTATATATGCCACTTAAAACAGAAGGAACCAATATCTTTGATCTCAATGTTAGTTGATGTGAGAATGTGTGGTTGTTATTAACAATGGCAGAACCTGAATTCCAGTGTCAAAGCTAATACCAAAAAATTCTCAGAAATCCCATGGAGATGGGGCTCCTCTCAAGACACACACCCAGTGGTTCAAGCATGTAGTCCCAATAATTCGCTTACGCTGCACAGATCCTGTCTGATGGGGAAATTCAGAGTGGCCCAGACCCAAAGCGTAAGAGTTCTTTTATGATACAGTTCCTGTATTTAAATTTCATTTTAATTTTTACTTATACTGAAATAATTTATGGATATAATAATATATCAAACAGCTCCCACTCTATTGCCAGTTCTGTTCTTAGGAGACAGTCCCTTCTAAGAATTGGGAACTTTTATTGGTTACCGCCATCATGTTATATATGCATTCTTTTACCTGTTTCTTGATTTATCAATTTTAGTCACTATTTGTTGACTCTGTTTTGAAGATTTGGTTCACTATTCCCTTGGATAATTTTATATTATTATCTTTAGTTCTCTTATTGATTTATGTTTTTATTGATTATATGTTTAAACAATATGTTTAAACTTCCATTTCTTATTCCATCAGCTTTTGACAGGGCCTTTGTCTCCCTAGGAGAATTACGGAGACTCTCCTCCCCCTTCTGTGTGCCACGACTGTCAGCACTTTTATTTTTACTTCATCAGTTGTTGACATGTGCATTTTGCCTGCAACTACAACCAAGACTTCCTTCCTTGTCTGTTTTTTGAGATGAATCTAAAAGTTGCAAACCAATCAACAACTTTTACATTAGTATGACAATGTAACAGTGTCCAATCCTGGACCAGGTTGCATGTTAGGATTACATTTTCTCCTTCAATGTCATGACCTCTCAGCTGTTTAAAATAATCTTTTCCTAACATCAAGGTTAAAACAGGCACTTATTTTCCTAGACTATCAACCAGTCATATTTTCATATTTGTCTTACATTAATATTGTTAGCGCAACTTCTACAGGGCTAGTATATAAATGACTTTTTTCCGTTCTTTTGGGATAGTTTTATTTGTTTTAGATGTGTCTCCCAGACACAGAGGGCAAGATTTTTCTACCCAATTTGACAATTTTTGCCTTTATTTAGGTCAGTTTAATTCATTTATTTATATGTTTTGCAGCTAATGAAAAAATTTAACTTAACACTACCATCTTAATGTATGTTTTTCTGTTTTATTATAATTTTTTTCTCATATTTCTTAATTCTTTTCCTGGAATCTCTCATGGCTTTCTTTTTCTTGATTTATTTGTATTTGTATTTCCCTCAAATTTTTCAAGTTGTCAAAAATACTTTCTTTAATATTGGGTTCCCTTTATTTGTGTAAACTTTCCTGGGAGCCCTTAATTTTCCAGCTGCAGTCTGTCTTGACTAGATGCTCTCTAGACTTGCTAATTAGCTTCATCCAGGAACTTCCTTCTGCTGCTTTACTGAGTTAGAGTGGCGCACTGTTTTCTGGATTCCACATCTCATCTTTCTTGGTTTGTTCTATAATTTTGCTGGGGCATATCTTCAACTAAGTTCTCACAAGTGCTTGGGATGTTAAATTTTAGTCTTCTTGTGAAAAGATCTGTTTTCTTTCTTTATCCTTGGTTAATTATTTTAGTGGATTGGATTGTAATCTGAAAATAATCTTCTTTCAGAACTTTAAAATTGTGGAAGGACTTTATGTGGAAGGTCATTCAGGATTAGAAATAGGTGAGCAGTTGCTTAGGCCTTTGGTGGTCTTTACGTGTGGTTCAGTTGTCATCGGTGTCATACATTACGGGAACGAGTCAGGCTGAAAACATGTCTCAGTGAGGAGTACTCAGGGTTTTGGATAGTCTGGAGAGGTTGGCTAGGTTCATTTGAGAACAATGACAAGACATCTGGAGGTGGGCTTCTCTGGCCTGGATTTAATTGCCTGCTCCTGGTTCAAATAGCACCACTCTGAATTCTGCACTTCTTTGGGACAGCACTGGATGGCTGGAGGGTCATGATCGAGCTCAGGTACAGAGTATCTGCGTGCTTCCCATACCAGACAGTCACTACTTGGCTGGACTGCTGAGAGGTCACAGGGCAGAGGGAATGAAGAATAAAGAAATGTTTGTGCTTTTATTTCCTTTGTTTGTGAGATACGGTATTATCTGCCTGCTGGCCCAGTGCCTACAGGACAAAACAGAAAGCTGGGCCATCCTGCCTGACATGAGGGAAGTCTCTAGGTCTATCTCAGTTGCTCCAAGCTCACTCCCGGTGGTTTAACCTTCATGCTCCTAAGGCAGCCTGTAAAGCCATTAACTCCCACTCCCATGTGAGGTGGTTGTAGAAGTCACAGTAATCTGGGTCCTCCATGAATAGGATAACTGTACCCCAGAGGGACAGAAGTAAAACTCCCAACAGTATAGGAGGTAGGGAAGGCTTAGGATAATGGTGGTGGGAGGTCATGGCTTGAAGATGACATCACGTAATATGTTCTCCTTTATGAGGTGGTTTGAATAGAATTAGGGGGGTGACTTGCCCATAGGACAGATAAACCCAAAGATATGCTGAATGATTTCCATAATTTTGAGAAAGCCCTATTTCAAAGCTGTTGTTAACTTATAAAGCATCATGTGGAGGCCTTGTTTATATGGACCAGTAGTCAACATGCAAGTCCTCAAACACAGATCTAACAGTAAGCCAGTTCTTCCGATATTGCATCCAGGAATATCCATGTCAGTGAACTGTGTGAAGCTAGATTTTTAGAGTAGATAAGAAAGATGTCCCAATAACAATAGTAATGTAGTGTCATGATTAACACTTGAGTTGTGAAGTCAGGTTTCTGGGTTCTCTGTAGCTCTGTTACATACTAGCTGTGTGACCTTGAGCAAGTTATCTGCCTTTACTAACCTTCAGTTGCCTCTTTGGCAAAATGTGGTTAATAGTAGTACTTACCTCATAGATTTGTTGTGATGTGTAAAGAGGTAATCAATCATGTAATATACTCAGCACAGCGCCAGCATAGAGTAAGGATGTGATACAGATGAGCAATTATTAATATCTATCAGTTCAGGAGGCCCTCTGAATCCTTACCGTTAACTACTAGAAGGTGATAGTGGGAGGGTTATCCAACAGTCCAGATAGTATAAAGGTGTTCTCAAAGGCTAAGATATAACCTATGAGACATGGAGAGCCATGTTTGTTCACTGCTTTAATTGTAGTTACCCCAAAGATCCAGCTCCATGAACACCCATGTTCTGGGGTGGGTCCAGAGGTTGGCCATCAGTAAAGCTGTGTGGCCATCTCAGATGGTGAGCCCGAAGATACTGCAGTAATCTTGAGCCAAGTAGAACTTCCCATCCTCAGAGAGCTCCAAGACTGCCACAGATTGAGGAGCACCTTAGTTTTAGGTTGGGAAAAGGCATATAGCAATGTAATGGGAATACATTTCATAGTCATAGATATTTATGGATGCAAAATCAGTAAGATTTTCTAATAACTGAACTTATTTTAGTTCTTAAGTCCTTATTTCACTGATGATGGAAAACCTAACCAAAAGCAATCTTGATAACTTCCAATTTAAATTCAATCGTTTTTATATAAATGGTCAAGTTAGTATTTTCTCCCTCCACATCTTTCTGTCTCTGTAGTAATCTAAGTTCTGGATGATCTAAGTCTTGGGTGGTCTAGTATGCTGACTTTGGGGGAGAGGAATATGGTTCATTGTCATTAACAAACTACTTAGACGGCTTCGGCTGAGAGGAACAATCCATTTCCCTTGTTTGCATTGCCCGTCTCCAGCAGAGCCATGCTGAAATACAGTATCTGTGTCCCCTTGCTTCATCACTCACCAAAACTTCACAAGTCACTCTACAGCCTCCTGTCTTAATCTCTCCAGGTCCACTGACCTCGCTTTCAACCATTTTTGTCTTCCTACTTACTGTGGGCATGGCAACATTTCCTCCCCTTGATTTAAAAAAATTATCATAAATATCACATAAAAATTTCTATTTTAACCACTCTTAAGTGTACAATTCAGTGGCATTATTGTTCATGTTCACATTGCTGTACAACTACCACCACTACCCATTTCCGAAACTTTTTCATCATCCCAAACTTGTTAGCAGACTAAAGAGGTCCACTTGCCTGCATGCATCAAAATCCACTAAGACACAAACAGGAGCTTGAGGAAGTAATAAGGGGAGCCAATGTTCAAAGACCCAGCTCCCTGATGGCTTCCAGGGGACGGGTTATATAGGGGAAAAATCATTAATCATGGTAACTAAGGGAGTTAGAGACATGTTTTCTACTGATTTGTTGGTGCTAAATAGGCGGTAGTTGATCATTGCATCTGGTCCTGAGGTCAGCCATGGCATTGTTTCATCTAGTTTCACTGCTTTTCTGGGTCTGGAGCTGAAACACCATTGAGGCATAGATGTTATCTCCAGTTTGATCAAAACTCTGTTCTGTGGTCAACGGACCTGAGGTTCTGTTCCTAAGATTATTTGATGCTGATCAGAATCTCATTATCCTGTGGGCTTAAAGATTAAGGGAGTGGATGTGCAAGAGAGAAGGAAGTAGGTGAGTCAGGGTGCTGGATAAAGCCAATTTGAATCAAAAAGGAAGAAAGGAGAAAAGTTCATATTAAAGAAATAAAATTTCTATGCAGTTACAAACTGGAACCCAATACCTATTAAAGAATAATTCCCTATTTTACCCTCTCCCAAGCCTCTGACAACACTATTCTAATTTCTATTAATTTAACTATTTTAAATATTTCATATAAGTGGAATCATATAGCATTTGTCCTTTTGCATCTGGCTAGTCACCTAGCATATTATTTTCTAGGTTCATGTATCAGAATTTCATTCTTTTTTAAGACCGAATATCATTCCATTGTAGGTATATACCATACTTAATTTATCTATTCATTTGTCAATGGACATTTAGGTTGTTTCCACCTTTTGGCTATTGTGAACAGTGCTACCATGAACATGGTTATAAAAATATGTTTGAGTCAGTGAATACAGAAAGAGGTTCTATGGAAAATAACCTCACAGGGTGATCTGATCCTTAATTCCTAAATGGACAGGTCATGATGAATAGTCATGCCTCAGGTATAAAACTTCTTTAGCAAAAGGCTTATCTTTAACTTAAGCAAGCCCTGTCCATTGTTTCTGTGCATCTAACTAAGTCAATGCCTCTTTGAAAGGCCTTTTTTCAAGCCCGTCCTTCAAAAGGGTGACCACCCTCAAGATCAGATCCCGCCTTGCTTTCTCCCACCTTCATGTCATCTTATGTTCCCTCCTTAATTCCAAATGCGTAATAAAAGAAGCTGCAAACTCTCATTTCTTGGAAGCATTTTTCTCAGTCTATTGAGGTCTTGCTTCCAGGCATATCCTCTGTTTGACTCAAACTCATAGAAAAGGTTCTCTACAGATTTAGGTGACGGAGGACAATTTGACTTTGGATGATGGGTATGCAATATAATCAAATGTCAAAATAACCTGGAGACGTTTTCTCTGAACATATGTACCCTGATTGATCAATGTCACCCCATTAAAATTAATAAAAAATAAATTCCTTCTTTCAATTCCTTTGGTTATAGAGCGAGCAGTAAAATTGTTGAATCATATGGTAATTCTGTGTTTACCGTTTTGAGGCACCCACAGTCATATCGCGGCGTGGGAACTGTTGAAACTCTCCCCAGCGGGCAGGGGCGGGCAGGACTTCCAGGAGGCTGCCTCCGCCCATCTACCTTGGTACCTCATTGAGCCATGGCT
Source organism: Rhynchonycteris naso (assembly GCA_037038555.1). Lineage (NCBI taxonomy): Eukaryota > Metazoa > Chordata > Mammalia > Chiroptera > Emballonuridae > Rhynchonycteris > Rhynchonycteris naso. Next base: position 21,644,732 of record CM072996.1, read on the forward strand.
CCTCCTCTGCTCCTACGCTCTGTCCTAGAGCCCAAGTCCCCACCATAAGGTGTGCTTTCTCCCCTGGAGACACTGGGAGTTTGACGATGGTTCTCCTGCTCTGAAAGCCCCCTGACCCTCAGCGGAATAGCTGATGTAGTTCTTCAATAGCCCTCTTGGAGCACAACCAGAAAGTGTAAAGGGGAGGAACTACACCCATGAAGCCGAGAAGTTATTTTCATGTCCTCTCCAATTCTCTTTCTCTTGCCAAGTCATGGGAATTTTACTTCCCTTTGGTTAGGAAAACTGTTATTGTTCCAAAGTCTGATAATTATGGTATAAATTTTATACTTGGAGTTTGGCTCTTGATTTTCAAAGCCAAGCTTCTGAACTTAAAAATACTTTTACTTTCAAGCAGCCCAACTATTGCAGTCTAAAGGTCTCTGCTTGCAAGCTTATTATCAATGTTATCAGTTTCAAGAGACTACTTTAGAATTCGAAGCCAAGAATCTGACTTTTTGTTCTTGGCTGTATAGGCCCTCCCCTCTAGGGCAGTACCTAGAGAAGCTCCTACTACCGCCTCCCTCGTAGCTTGTTCAAGGAAGTGCTAGGGTCAAAAGGAGAACAATTTTCATCATCTCAAAAAATATTTTACACCCTGACCTGTGGCGGTGCAGTGGATAAAGCATTAACCTGGAATGCTGAGGTTGCCAGTTCAAAACCCTGGGCTTGCCTGGTCAAGGCACATATGGGGGTTGATGCTTCCTGCTCCTTCCACTTCTCTCTTTCTCTCCTCTCTAAAAAATAAATAAATACTTAAAAGAAAACTTTAAATATATATATATATTACAGCTGTTAGCTTTGCTATCACACAAATAGATCATGGCTACAAAATCTGTTACTTAAAATTTCTGGGGTTATGAAACTGGTCAGCCAAAGAGAACTTGATATAGTTCCTCAAAACCAGAGTATAATAAAACATCAGAGAGCTCAGGAAGCTGAGAACTCAAAATAACATGATACTCACGCATCCTAGAAAGGGGATCCTAGCTAGGCAAATGCCATGATCCTAGGCAAATACCAGCATTGGATCTGGTGACTGACTCTGACATGCTCTTTACAGGCTAGTTACACCGTATTATAAGATGCTCCCTATATATAAGACATACCTTCATTTAGGGGACGAAATTTTGAAAAAAAATGTATTACATAAAGTTATTGAACTCAAGTTTTATTCATCATAAAATGTATACATACAACTCCTTATCCATGCGAAAAAGTGGGAAATGCAAATAAAAAAATCTACAACCACTGTGTAAGCTGCAGCCAGTTTTTAGACCCCAAAATTTTTGAAAAAGGGTACGCCTTATACATAGGGAAATACAGTAAATTGAAAGGACCAGGTTCAGGATGACAGACATAGCATGTAAGTGAGCCACCTCCCCTCCAAAGGGACTCAGCAGTACCATGTACTTCTCCTTTTATTATTTAAAAGTACGTATGACAGAAAAGTCAGTGCTTAGGAAGAAATTTTCTCAGATTGTGTGTGTGTGTATGAAAGAAATAGAGAGATTCAAATATAATTTTTTGTCCGTTTATTATATACCAAACAACAACAAAGCCTACTCTGAGTCCCACAAGCACAGCTATGGAAAAGTACCATAAGATTGTTGAAGGTGCAGGGGAGGAAAAACTTTCCTCTCATCTCAAGGTTGCTTCAGCCGGTCTAACAGACATGAGACAGATTAGCAAGAAAATGGCCAAATTTAATTACATGCATATAAGGCAACCCCATATACCTAAATCAGACACTAAGGATTAGTTTGGGGCTTCGAAGGGGAGGAAGGTCATTGCAGGGCAGTTAAAGAACAGATGTTTAGTAATTAGAAGCTTGCCTTGCCTTGTAGACAGGTCACCGAAAATTATCTCTAATAATCTTTTTATGGGCAAGGCCCCTGATTCAAGCTCTTCTCGGTAGTTGAGTGTGCATGTGTGTTGCAGGGGACGGGGTTGAGGGAGGCAGAGTTCCTCCTGAGCCTGCAGGGTCTTTGCTTCTTTAGGGCAAAATGACCCTCATACCAGAGGCACATACTGGGGTGCCCCGTGTTGAACACTTACAAAGGTTAACAAAGGTTGAAGAGGTATTGTGATTTGAGATTCAAGTTTGCTGAATTCTAGTCTTTATCCTTGCCCTTAACTAGATGTGGCTTTGGCTAGGTCATGTCTCTGTGCTCATGTTCCTTCCTTCACTGGCAAAATGAAGTTAATTATAAGGATTAGTCTAACTCCCAAAGTAGTTGTGGTTGTAGACTATTGTAATTAGCACGTCTTTTAGTACTAAGAACTATGAACACCAACCATCTATACCCTTCACTGGTAATTGTATGGGTGGAAATGCAAATATCACATATCAGAAGTTTTTGACAAAAGGAAACCAAATATAGTTCACTCTCTTTCAACAAGTGCCAGTTCAAAAGAAAGAAACATTGCTTGTATAGTGCAGACACCTAGATACGTCTCCGTAAATGCAATCTTACTACAATCTTGTTTTTTTCTTTTTTTTCCATGTGAGAGAAGAAGAGATAGAGACAGACTCCAGCATGTGCCCTGACCGGGATCCACACAGTGACCCCCGTCTAGGGTGGATACTCTGCCCATCTAGGGCCATCCCCACAACTGAGCTATTTTTAGCACCTGAGGTGGAGGCTCCACGGAGTCATCATCAATGCCCAGGCTAATGCGCTCGAACCTATTGAGCCATGGCTGTAGGAGGGAAAGAGAGAGGGGAGGGGAGGGGAGGGAGATAGAGAAGGGAGAGGAGGGGTGGAGAAGCAGATGGCTGCTTCTCCTGTGTGCCCTGACTGGGAATTGAACCCGGGACTTCTACATGCCAGGCAGACACTCTACCACATAGCCAACTGGCTAGGGCTTAATACAATCTTAAATCTCAGGATCCTGAAAGGAAATGCAAATTAACTTCACCATCTTCATAACATTTAGTCTTTGTCATTCTCGTAATGTCTTCTTTGGCTTTGGTGAATTCTACCAGACTCTTTGCTTTCAAACTTCTCCATGTTCGTAGAAAACAGGTCATAGAAACAGGGACTGCTTTTTTCAAGCACAAAGAGGCATTAATCTTAAGATTAATGGACATTCATGAGACTATCCTATATCACATGATATCAGAACCGCTAACTACTCACTGGACTTCAGTCAATGTTCAATTAGCACCAGTTGCTGTCATCTGAAGGCTCAGAAGATGACCAACCCAGGGGAAAAGCACTATTCTGTGCCAGCACCCTCTTGTTGTATGTGCATTCCTGATCGCCTGTTTCCAGAACAACCTTCAGAGTAGTTTACATTTGAAGAAAATTAATATTAGAGCTTAAGAACCTTTCTCCTATGATCACACAGCTATAACGTGACAAAACCAGGACTTAGACTCAGACCTATGACCCCAAGTCCAGGTTTTTCCTGAGATAACATATGACAAGTATTCAGAACAGTCTCTGATTCACAGTCTAAGTCCCATGTTTGGTCTCTTTAAGTCATGAATTACAGTGTTTCTCTTTCTTCTGACGATTCCTATGTGCTTGGAACAAATATGGAGACACTACTAGAAGATGACTTTATTCCTAGATCCCATTCATACCGAGAACTTAAGACCATGCATTCGTCCGGTTTATAGGTAAGGACACACTGTTTCCCGCTTTCAAAGCTAGATTTCAAAACATGTTTGCAACATCTTACTTCCATATTTTGTCCTCCCTCTGACCTTTCTGTCTCATGTGAAGTTGCTGACATTTTCCTTAAGTCCCCAGAGGGCACTGGGCTGTCTGTCACAGGTTTATTTCATCCTTTAACTTTATGAAGACATGAGCCTGACCAGGCGGTGGCGCAGTGGATAGAGCGTCAGACTGGGATGCGGAGGACCCAGGTTCGAGACCCCGAGGTCGCCCGCTTGAGCGAGGGCCCATTTGGCTTGAGCAAAAGCTCGCCAGCTTGGACCCAAGGTCACTGGCTCCAGCAAGGGGTGGCTCGGTCTGCTAAAGGCCTGCGGTCAAGGCACATGTGAGAGAGCAATCAATGAACAACTAAGGTGTCGCAACAGCAATGAAAAACTAGTGATTGATGCTTCTCATTTCTCTCCCTTCCTGTCTGTCTGTCCCTATCTATCCCTCTCTCTGACTCTCTCTGTCCCTGTAAAAAAGAAAAAAAAATTATGAAGACATGATAATATCTCGTGACACACATGGTTTATACATCTAAAAGATTCAGCACAGAATTTATGAATAAGAAAGACTGTTCTCTCTTTGCTTGGGGGAGATATGAAAAGCCATGTGATTGCCACATAGGGTAGACTCAAGAATACATTTACCACTGTTGGGAAAACTTCCTGGGGCTGAGAGACCAGAGGAAAGACTGACAACTCTATCATTACATTAAGAGTTTATTAAGGTAACTTACATAGCAAGCACGTTCTAGGCAGTGGTCAGACGCCATGAATACCTTCCACGCAGTGTGGCAGATGCTTAAGGGTTATATAGGACAGGGTATGATGGACAGGGGTACTGGGCCATGACTTGCCCAGATAAGGGGAAAACACATACCATGCTCACCGGGGGTTGGGCAACACTCTCTTTAGGGAACCAGCATAAACCAAGCTACTGTGCATAAAACTTCCTTCAGTTTATAATTAACATTCAAACACTGTGGACTTTTGAGACACTAGAAAGGAGCCATAATGTTCCTTCTCTAAAGGAAAATAGGAAATACGGACTTAGCAAATGCTAGGTGAGTGTACTCATATTTGAAGAACATCCTCATCTTCTTCCTTTTTCAGGCCCTCCCCTTATCCACCAGCATTGGCAGAGCATGTATTAGGGGGAATAGGTCCTGATGCATACAGCTGACAGTTCTTTCTTATTCAATCTCACGAAGTCACAGGGAACAGTTCACCTTGTTAAGAGTGCCTGGAAAGCAGTCTTCAGCACACTAATTTACTAAAAACTCCAGAGAACAGAAGAGAATGCACATAAATTTGTAAGAAAATGTTGTGTTTTGGGTTACCATTTTACCCAACCTATGCCAACAGAAATTTGAGGATGCATACCAAAAAAATAAAAATTGATAAATTCAAGAACAAAAGAACTTCTAATAAAATGAGAGCACTTAGGCTAAATATAGTTGCTGAAATCAAAATTTCTCTCTGAAGTGTTAGGCGGCTAAGTCCCAAAGGCCAATATGTTAGGTAGCCATTGCTGGGGGCTATCCCCTACATGTTTCCTTGTGGAACTTCAGCTAGAATCATATTGTGGTCTTTCTCTTCACCCTTGACTTGCCCATGGCAGCAGCGACTTAACTGTTAGTACCTTTGGGAGAAGAAATGGGATATGCATGGTTCAGCATCTTGTAGGCCTTCTACAATAAAGGTTAACACTGGCTGTTCTCTGCCCTGTTGTAAGAAGCTGTGGCTTCTAAGAAGGCCAAGGCTGCCCACTTTGCTCATAACAGCACAGGGAAGTTTAATTTTAAGCTGACATATGAGGAAGTCCAGTTTAGACATACATCAAAAACATGTCCTTAGCTAACATTTTTACTTCAGTCTGGTTCTGTGCCTATTTCTCAATTGATTCTACCAGATTTTATGTGCCAGGCTTCCAGAAAACAAATAAATTGACTCTGTCTCAAGAGCCCACAGGTTGGGAGGGGAGACAAACAAGTCAACCAGCAATTACTAAACAGTATGATGGGTGTTGTAATCAAGGTAACTACAGGGTATTGTAGATGTATACAAGAATAGCAGCTTCTTAGCTTCAGGTCAAGAGGGGTCAAAGAAAGAGACCCAGAGGTGATATGAGTTGTGTCTTTAAAGAAAAGCAAAAGTTTGCTGTATGTAATGTAAAGTAAGAAAATGTTCTAGGCAGGGATGATCAACAGAATAGCAAAGTAAGATACTATTTAGGGAGAAAATGACATAAAATGCTTAAATATTTACTCATTATTTAGCTGTAAATTATAAGAGGTTCTTGTCTTAAAACACTGATTATCTTTGTATTCTTAGAATACAATCTATTAAAATGTTATTGTATTAAGTTTGCTAATGTTATTTAGGATTTTTGCATTTATTTCATGATTAAGATTGGCCTACCGTTTTTTTCTTTTCTTCTGCTATTTCTCACTAATTTGTATTCATAGTTACATTAGTTGTAGAACAAGTTATATAAAGTTTTCCCATTTTTTAAAAAAAATTCTTTTTATTTATTCATTTTAGAGAGGAGACACACACAGAGAGAGAGAGAGAGAGAGAAAGGGGGGAGGAGCTGGAAGCGTCAACTCCCATATGTGCCTTGACCAGACCAGTGCAGGGTTTTGAACTGGCGACCTCAGTGTTCCCAGGTCGACGCTTTATCTACTGCGCCACCACAGGTCAGGCCCCACTTTTTTAATGCTATGTAAATAACATTATCTCAAAAAATTTTATAGAATCCATGTTTAAAAGCATCCTGACTTGGTGTCTTTCTCAGAGGCAGAACCTTGGTGGCCCGTCCCATTCCTCCTACTGTTATTGATTAGGTCTAGTTTTCTGCCCTTCTTGTATTAATTCTCATAATTTATATTTCTTAGTTAATATCCTATTTTTTCAAAATTTTCACTTTATTGACAGGTTAAACTGAGTATTATTATATTTATTAAATATCTTGGTATTTACATTCTTCTGTGAATCTTTTTTTTTTTTATTTCAGCTGTTTTCTCTTTATCAGTTTTGCAAGAGGATTGTTTATTCTGTATTTTCTGTGCACCAGCTGTTAATTTTATTTATCTTATTTGACCTTTCAGGAGCATTTTGAAATCAGACACACCTTTTCTGTTGCATCACTTGGCTCTGACACAAAATTCTTTAAAAAGCAATGGGAGGCCCTGGCCAGGTAGCTGAGTAGGTTGGAGCTGAGTAGGATGAAGCCAATGTTGTGGGTTTCATCCCCAGTCAAGGCAACCAATGGATACACAACTAAGTAGAACAAGAAATCAGTGTTTCTCTTCCTCTCTCTCTCTCTCTCTCTCCCTCTTCGTACTTCTTTCTCTCTCTAAAGTCCATAAGTAAAAAATTTTTAAATTATAAAATGGAAGCTATGGGAAATTACAGTAATTCACAAGAAAGGAGAGCCCTCTGGAGGCTAAAATTTCAGTTTTGTGTTTATTGAGATTGTACTCCACAATAAAAAAAAGAGAGGAGATAACAGAAAAATCTCAGTTTTAATAACAGTATATAAAACACTTTATAATTTAATAAGAAACATGAAATGCATATAATATACACACACATAATAAAAGATAGATAGCACTTATATGCTACTACATACCAGATCCTGTTTTAAGCTCTTTGCCTACATAACCCATTTAATCTTTACAATAACTCCAAGGGGCACTATTAGCATCATCCCCCTTTATTACAAGAGGGAAGACGAAGACACGAAGGTGTGGAACTGGTTACATGGGTAGTAAATGGCACAGCTGAGTTTGGGAGCCAGAAGTCTGGCTTTTGCACATGTGCTCTGAAGCACTATGTTCTGTTAAAGTGTGTATACATATTCACATGAATACACAGAAATTGTAAAATTATAAAACTATTGGGAGAAATGAAAGAAGACATGTAAACAGAAAACTATATCAGGTTCACTGATTTTGAAGACTCTATATTAAAATATGGCAATTCTCCAAATTATAACTTTTATTCTATCTCAATAAAAATTCCACTAGGAAAAAATGTAGGATCTTGACAAAATGTTTATTTTTAAGAATAAGCCATAGAGGGCAGCCAGGAAATCTTTCTTTTCTTTAAAGAAGAGTAGTGAATGAATCTGCCATCCAGAAATTAAAACTTTAATAATGAAAACAGGATAAGTAAATAAATGAAGACAGCTCAAGAGTAAACATCAATAGAACAAATTCCAAATCTAGAAAGTTTATATATTTATATTGACATAAGAATTTAGCATATGATAATATATAACAAATATGTAAGGTAAATTCAAAAAGGAAAGAATCAATAAATGACTCACTGACCTATATAAGAAAAATATTAAATTATAAACTTATTTCATGCTTTACACCCATACACACACATATACACATATAAGGTCAGAAAATTTAAATGTAAAGAATAACATGATAATATTAGTAGAAGAAAATATATTTAACTATCTGTACAATCTTTGGGATGGAGGTGGCCTTTCTAAACATGACCCTAAAAATAGGAATAGTAAGGAAGGGAATGATAAATTTGGCTACATGAAAAATTAAAAAAAAAACACCAAAACCCAAATGGAAAAATTATTATCTCAATTTTCTTCCTTCCTACTGACTTTAAATAACAAATAAAAACTTGTTTGTTAAAGGTGTGTGGCACTGGTGTCCTTAAGTGTATAACATAGACTTAACCTAATGTTACCTAAGATATTTTATCAGAATGGGAGAGTTTGCTTTTCTTCTGCCTAAATGAATTAAATACTCGGTATCGGCATGAGTCACATCCTAAAGTGCCCTTATTCTTGGTGGCCAATAAATTTCTTATGACTCTCAACCTGAGCGAATATGTTTATAACAGTCATTTACTTATTCATTCAGCATATATTCAACAACTACCAAGACAAGATATACAGCTAGGATCTGAAGGAGCAAAGTTCTGAAGTCACACAGAAGAATCTAGAAGTAGAAGAGTAGAAGGAACACTCACCTGGAGACATAACTCTTGGTGTAGAACTTGGGTCATCCTGAAACACTTCTACCCCTTGGCAGGTCACATGACCTCTCTGAGCCTTAGTTTTTTATCTGTTAGTAAAGTATAATATCTTGGAGAATCGCCATGAAGATTAGAACCAAACAAGCACGTTTATTGAGCTCCTACTCTTTGCCAGTTCTTTACCATGTATGAGAGTGTTTGTAAAATTCTATACAACAGCCTGACCAGGCGGTGGCACAGTGGATAGAGCGTTGGACTGGGATGCGGAAGACCCAGGTTCGAGACCCCGAGCTCACCAGTTTGAGCACAGGCCCATCTGGCTTGAGCAAAAAGCTCACCAGCTTGGACCCAAGGTCGCTGGCTCCAGCAAGGGCTTGCTCGGCCTGCTGAAGGCCCGCAGTGAAGGCACATGTGAGAAAGCAATCAATGAACAACTAAGGTGTTGCAACAGCAATGAAAAACTAATGATTGATGCTTCTCACCTCTCTCAGTTCCTGTCTGTCTGTCCCTATCTGTCCCTCTCTCTGACTCTTGACTCTCTCTCTGTCCCTGTAAAAAAAAAAAATTCTATAAACAATATGTTACTAATAATAACAAAGTGTGAAGGTGAGAAAAGCCCCACCAGGGAAACTAAAGAATCAGAGAAGACTGGGGAATTCATCTGGGAAGCTTGACCTGGGTCTGAAAGGTTGGTAGGTACTAGGACTTCTAGAGATGGGTGGTAAGGGTAACACAGAGGGTATGATGTGACTGGGAGCATATAGAATAAAGAAATAAATAAAACAGAGTTAGCAAGAACAATAGTACTTTAATAAAAGTGTGGAGTGTATGAAGATCAGCAGTAACTGGAAAAAGTTTAGAGCCAGATTACAAAGAGTCCTAAAGGCCAAATGAAGTAGTTAGGACTTAATTCCTTAGAGAATGAAAAATTGCATAAAATTATAGACTTTGGCATAAGACTGACTTGAGTTTGAATCCTGACTCTTCACTTCTTAGCTATGTAGTTTTGAGCAAGTCACTTAACCTCTGCAAGCCTCATTTCTCATCTACATAATGGAGATAATAATACTAATTTAAGTCAAGTTTCTAGCACAGTACTTGTAATTAATTGAAGCAGGAATTGGCATTGGTATTACGTACAGGCATTAGTTGACTACTAAATGACTTTGATGCACATAGTGGACATAATCTAAATTCTACAGCACTGTGCAGATTAGATTAGGGGCTGGGAGAATAGTTTGAAGAAAATTCCAGTCGTAGGAGTTTCAGAGGTTATAGAAAACCTAAAGAGCAGAATGTCCATAATAAGAGTTATAGAGAATATTTTAGGGTAGAATATAATTAAGCACTTTTAAGACAGAGAAAAATACACATTGTATGGAAGAGAATGAAGAAATAATCTACAAACTAAATTCTGGAGGGAAATAGGGGTAAGATAAAGAATTCAAGGGGAAGCAATGACCTGAAACCCTGAGGTGGCCGGTTCGAAACCCTGGGCTTGCCCGATCAAGGCATATACAGGAAGCAACTACTATGAATTGATGCTTCCCACTTCTCTCTCTCTCTCCTCTAAAAATCAGTCAATAAAAAATTTTTATCTAAAAATCAGTCAATAAAAATATTTTTTTATAAAAGACCTTCCTTCTAAAAAAAAAAGACTCTTAAGGGGAATAATATTCTTTCACTGATTTTTTATTTGTTTTTATTCTGTGACACAGAATGCATTTTTCTAGCTAGCATAAATAATTTGGGGAATAAGACAAGGCATGAAGATTGAAAGATAACAGTTTTGGAAAGAAAGAGGGATAGTTATCCACAGAAAGAAGAGAGTAGGAAAATGCCAATCGAGGCTACATGAACATGTTGAGATGAAAAGAGAAGAGTGAAGTAGCATGATTTCCCACACAAGAAGCATGGGAAGTCATCTGCAGGGAACGAGACAGGTTTTATATGCACGACTAGAAGAGTGTGGGGTGTGAAAATGGTCTATTTAGTCTTTCGTTAGTTAGATCAGGATTTCTTAACTTTGGGCCTATATATATGTGATGCTAGTTCTCACATCTAGAATATTACTGGCACATACTGATTTTGTATCTCTGTCTTTCTGTCTCTTTATTTATAGATATATAGATAAAGATATAGATATAAAATGAAGGGTAAAATATGATTGACAATTGGCACTGAAGGCCTACGCCAAGTTGCAAAGCATCTATTTGTAGTGAAACCGAAGAGCCTGGTTTTATGGTTTTATTATTTTCTCCCAGAATTATGGAGAGTCCAGGTGTAGAACACGTGAGAGAAACCTGGAAATTAGAAGACAAAGGAAAAGACTATTTTAAAAAAGAAGTTGGCTATTAGGATTATATGTTATTGCTTCTATTTTTATTTTTATTTTCTTCCTGTAAGAGAACACAGAGGTTATTTAACTTCCTATTAAATTTGTACATATTGAGTGCATAGTAGGTGTTCAAAAATTATTTTTTAAGTTAATTTATATTCTGAGGTATAAGAATGAGTCTAAATTTAAAATACAAAGTGGCAAGAACTGCTGTTTACAAAGTCTTTTGATTAATGGGAAAAGCCTACCCTTAGCTTTTTATAAAATAATTTTCCTGCATATGAAATTATTATTATTATTATTTTTCTTTTTATTGAATTTATTGGGATGACACTCGTTAACAAAATTATACAGGTTTCAGGTGCACAATTCTACAATATCTTCTGTACATTGTACTGTGTGTTTACCCCCCAAGTCAAGTCTCCATCCATCACCATTTATCCCCCCATATCCTCCTGTACCCCCCTTTACCCCAGGATTCACCACACTGTTGTCTGTATCTATGAGTGTCCCCCTTTTTATTGAAGTGTAGGGATTGAAATTATTATTAAAGTAATATCCTTCTTCCCAAATTTAGCTCAGTGTCTTATCTCTTCCATTTAAAAAACATAAAGTATAAATGCAATCTAGGATGACTCAAACAACATTAAAAACTTTTTCGGAGATTAAAAAAAAGAATAGTTGTCCTACCTTTTGTAAGGATGATGTTGGCTACTCTGAATGTTTGCAACATTTGTTATCACTTATTATAGCTTGCATTTGCAAGTTTAGACCCTAGGACAGCAATTTTCAACCAGGGTGTTGCAAGAATTTTTAAAACATGCAATACCTGACTATTTAGTCAGGAGCACTGACCTCTCTTCCCTTAGACTGTCAAATAAAATAATGACAACAGCCAACACAACAATAACCGTCTTGTGTGAATGAATCAAAATCATACCTTATTTATTCAGATCAGCAAAAAATATAATTCATTTTTTGGTGTGCCACAGAATTTTAGCAATTAGTTTATATGTGCCATGAGATGAAAAAAAGTTGAATATCAACAACTTAGGAAGGTTTTTTTTGCTGGTTGGTTCATTTTCCTTTAGAGACATAGTGGTGCTGTTAGGGTTTTTGTGGTTCAACCAGCTAGATTTCCCATAGGTGTGGTTAACCTGGGGAAATATCTAAATGAGTTATCTAATCAATTCATTTTCTGTATCTCCACAAGTCATTTGTTAAAATAAAGCATTCCAGTCATGCATTGCTTAATGACAGGGACACATTCTGAGAAATGCATCATTAGGTGATTTTGTCCTGCCAACGTCATCTATTGCACCTAAACAAACTTGATGGTGTAGCCTACTACTCAGGTAGGCTACACGGCAGAGCCTACTGCTCCTAGACTACAAGCCTGTGCAGCATATTACTGTACAAAGTTGCATGAGACTGAATCAAGCACAAGGAAAATGAGGCAATTGAGACATGGCATGTACAAGGCTGCAGCCAGCCTACTGTTTTACAGCAAATATCTTTTTATTACTACAAAGAAAATACTCTAAAAAATGATAAAACATATATATACCAGTAAAAGACACACCTATTATCATTATAAAGTGTTATGTGCTGTACGTAATTGTATGCGCTACACCTTTCTAAGGCTGGCAGCACAGTAGGTTTGTTTACACCAGCATCACCACAAGTGTGAGTAGTGTTTGTACTATGACGTTATGATGGCTACGACTCACTAGGAGATAGCAATTTTCAGCTATTATAATCTTCTGGAAGCACCATCATACAAGCGGTCCATCATTGACCAAAATGTTATGTGGCATCTCACTGTATTTTCTTTTTACACTCGTGTAACTCATAGCATCATTTCCTCAGAGAATACCGAGTCATTTATGCAAACATCTGATTTTCCCTGCCATACTGACAGAGAATCAGTAGGGCTCCCCAACTAGCATAGTTTCTTTCACATGATATGTGCTTAACAATAACTAATGGATAAATCAATGAGTGAACAACTACACCTCATTGGGTGGAAGTCAATTCTAGACCTACTTATGTAATTATAGGTGAATTCTTTAACTTCACTGAACCATAAAATATGAAAAGTATTAGGGTGTTACCGAGGGAAATACTGAAGTATATGAGTTAGCCCTTCCATTTTTCCAAAGAAAATAAACACTCAAGTATAACTGTTTACTCCAGCCTCTGGCTTCTTCAGGGATACAAAGTCAAGAGTAAGCATGGATAGTTTTCATCTGGCCAGAAGCTTAGCTCAAGTGAATTTTTCAATGTGCATGAAAGATCCAATAAACGTGTAGGGTATGAAATGGCTCAGAATCAGAAAAATGTTGAGGGGTTGAACATATAGAACAGAAAAAAGTCATAGTATTTATAAACACAAATGTTGCAACAATAGGCTACAATAACACTTGGCTTCTTTATTTGAAAAAAGGTCAACTACACAAATATGATAGGTTGGTTTGTCTTCTATACTTGTGAAAATTTCCTTACATGGTGATGCTACCACAACTCTTTTCTAGCATTATTATCTAGTTTAATTATATTAAATATGTTGTGCTGAAATGTTTGTTCTCAATCTATCGATGTAAAATGGTCCCTTACGGATCAAAAGATAGTATATGAGACTACACCCATAAATTAGCAACCATAAGACAACAAGTTACTTATGCAACACATTTGTGCAATACTATTTCATTCCATATATCCAGATTTTCTGCATGTTCTAGTTTAGACTAATCTGCAATTCCATCTCAAGCTGATTATTTGCCATATTCATGGCATGCTCACTTTGGCTGATGTGTCTGTGTGTGTAATATTTCATACGTATTAGTGCTTCTGCAAAATACTGAAAACTGACACACAATAGAAAATGCAAAAAAATAAAAAAGCCTAAGAGCATAATTTCAAACTAACCTAGTACCATATTTTAAGAAGTTAAATATTTATTTCAGAGCTTATTTTAGATAAGGCATTGTGCTATTTACAAATTATGTAAATATAATTAAGACATAGCTCATAGTCCACTATCTCAAGACTGGGGAAGGCAGAGATGAACAAAATAATTATAATGCAATGCATGAAAACTGCCCACAGTGGGATACTGACAGAAATATAAGAGTGTCAAAATGGTAGCAACTAGTTTTAAGAGTATCAGTAGTAGGAGGAAACATTTGAACTGAACATTATAGAATAAATAATGTTTCAACCTGTGATCAGAACACAAAATAAAACAGCAGGGACCAAGACTTGGAAGTGGGAGGGTCTGGGAGATGTTCAGAGAATGGCCAACTGGTCAGGGTTTCAAAGTAAATAGGGTTGAGTGAGTAGTTGTTCATGCTAAGGCTCTCAGGTTTTATCCTGTGTGTAATAAATAGAAAGATGAAAGAGTTTGAGCAGTAGAATGCTACTCAGTTGTTTTAGAAATATCATCCTGGCAGCAGTATATGGCATTGTCTGAAGAGATATCAGACTAGGAGCTGTGAGCTTCCTTAAAAACAAAATTATTGGGATGACATGGTTCACCAAACCATTCAGATTTCAAATCTATAACACCATCTACACACCGCATTGTGCTACCTGTGCCCCAAGCAAAGTCTCTTCCTGTCCCCATTTCCCCTGTGTTGCCCTCCTCCTCCGACCTTCCCCCCTTCCTTTCCCTCTGGCTATTGCTGCCCTGGTGTCCATATCTGTGTGTTATGTGTATATGCTTTTTGGCTAATCCCTTCACCTTCTTTCACCTAGTCTCCTCACTTCCCTCCCCTCTGACAGCTGTCCATCTGGATCTGTGAGCTTTTTAAAGTAAAAAATTTGGTTCCTTTATTTTTACATCTTTAATGCCTTGAATTGTGCCTGATACAAAGTATGTTCTCAATAAGCATTAAATATTACTAGTATGGTCTCAACAGCACAGCACGTGAATACAACAATGAAACTTAATATCATTACAAGAAATGTCCACAATTGTGTGTAATTAATCTGGGTAGTAGAGGTTTTCCCTGCCCTTCCTTTATGGCTTCTCAGCTTAGTTAATATTCAGGTATGTCTAAACTTGTTTTATTTCCACCTAGATTCAAAATAATAATGCTGAAAATAATGGTCAATTAAAAATTATAGAGAAAACGAATTGTTCTAACATTCTCATCACACGTATAATTTTAGAAATAATGCAGAAACATTAGATGATTTAGATAGGGTAAAATTCACTATAGATACAGAAATAAAACTACTTTAAGAAATTTTGAAAGATAGATAAGGAGAAAATAATTACAAAATATATGGCACACCAAGAAAAATATTTCTTTTAAAGAGTTCATGAGCTAGCTAAAAGCATGGACGCTGAACCAGACTGCCTGGGTTTGCAATTTTATCTCATACTTTCTAGCTATTTAATCTTGGGCAAGACATTTAAGTTCTCAATGTCCCAGTTTTCTTATCTGTAAACTGAGGTCTGTAATATAGTATTTAGTGTATAAGTAGTTGCAAAGCATTAAGAATAGTGCTTGGCACATACTAAATACTCAGTAAAAGTTAGCTATTTTAAAGTTATTATTCTTACAACTGTTGGAGACGCTGTATAGAAAAGAAACCTTCATTCACTGCTGGTGGGAATGTAAACTGGTACAGCCATTATGGAAGAAAGTATGGAGGTTCCTCAAAAAATTAAGACTAGAATTACCACATGACCCAGCAATCCCTCTACTGGGTATCTACCCAAAAAACTCAAAAACACTGGTATGCAAAGACACATGCAGCCCCATGTTCATCGCAGCATTGTTTGTGGTGGCCAAGACTTAGAAACAGCCGAAATGTCCTTCAATAGCGGATTGGATAAAGAAGATGTGGTATATATATACCATGGAATACTACTCAGCCATAAGAAATGATGACATCGGATCATTTACAATAACATGGATGGACCTTGATAACATTATAATGAGTGAAACAAGTAAATTGGAAAAATCTAAGGACCGTATGATTTCACACATAGGTGGGATATAAAAATAAGACTCACGGCCTAACCTGTGGTGGCTCAGTGGATAAAGAGTCGAACTGGAACACTGAGGTTACCGGTTCAAAATCCTGGGCTTGCCTAGTCAAGGCACATATGGGAGTTGATGCTTCCTGCTCCTCCCTTCTCTCTCTCTCTCTCCTCTCTAAAATAAATAAAGTCTTAAAAATAAATAAATAAATAAAAATGAGACTCATGGATATAGATAAAAGTGAAGTGGTTACCAGGGGGAGGGGGTTCAAGAGGAGGGGAGTAAAGAGCAACAAGTATATGGTGAACAGAAAATGATCTCATTTTAAGTGATGGGCATACAACACGTCAACAGTCCAAATGCTATAAAATGTTTACCTGAAAGCTATGTATTCTATTGACCAACATCATCCCGTTAAATTTAATTTTCTAAACAAAATTTTAAAATATTTAAAAAATTATGAGTTAGTATAGCAGAAACTACAATATATTTCCAAAATCTGTTCTTTTCTTCTTACTTTAGTGATGAAATCTGTAGGTTGTAACTATGCACATGACTCTCCAGAATAAACACTGCATCTGCTAGGTTGTATTACAGCTAAAAGTGACGCATGACGAGGTCCTGGCCAGTCAGATGTAAGCAGCAGTGCTATGCAGCAGCTTATGGGAACCTTCCTTAGGAGACAATTGAATACTTAAGAGATTTTCAAATTAAATAGTATGAAATTGCTAAGGGTTGGTGAAGATACAAAGCAACAGGAACTCTCAAACACTGCTGGTGGGAGTGTAAATTGTTACAATCACTTTGGGGAACAGGTGCTATTAAATAAATGTGAAATTATGCATTCTCAATAACCCAGAAATTCATTCCTAAATGTATGTTCTGAGAAATGTGTATGTATACTAGGATACATGTAAAAGGATATTGGTAGCCGCATCATTTGTAATTGCCAAAAACTAACAATCCAGAGGTCTGTCAACAGTAGAATGGACAAATAAATTGAGATACATTTATTTATTGATTGATACAATGGTATACTATTCAGCAAGAAGTTGAATTTATACACACACACAACAACATCTATTGAATAGAGAAGCAAGAGCCAAACCAACAGAAATAGTAAGATTCTAAGATTCAAAATTAGGCAAAACTATATCCTTTAGAAATGCATACTTGGGTGAAACTTTAAAGCAAAGCAAAGCAATGATTACCATAAAGTCAGGATTATAGTAATCTCTAGGTCTAGGGGGAAACTTCCTCTAGCGAGAGTTGTGATTAGAAAAGGAAATAGCTTCTGAAATTCTTGGCAATGCTCTGTTTTTTCACTTGAGTGGAGGTTGCATGAATGTTTCTTTAAAATATATTTCTAAAACTATACATTATCTTATGTACCTTTCCATATGATTATTATATTTCAAAATTTTAATGTCAGGTATATAAAGAAACATTGTATCCTCAGCCTTTCACGTTTTTCCTTACTTTCTCTTATCCTGCTGCCTGAAACCATGAGAACAAGGATCACTACATAGAAATAGTATAAGAGTACTGAGCTGGGAGGTAAGTGCCTGAGGACTTTGTGGGACACAGCTGCCATATCAGTTCTGAATCCTTTATCTGTACTTCATTTACATGAAGGAAAAATAAATTCTATATTATTTTAGAATTTTCTGTTATTTATATAGCCAAACCTGATATGAATTAATGTATCTGTATAGAACATCCTTCAAAAGATAACCTACTCAATAGAAAAATTGCCTGATCGTCTTCTCTCTCTCTCTCTCTCACACACACACACACACACACACAACTAGGCAATTAATTCATGGAAGAAGAATTCAAAAAGCTCATAAACATCTAAAAAGTGTGTAATCTCAGCAATAATCAGAGAACTGCGAATTAAAACAACTACTTTGAATTTCTCATACAGCAGATTAGGAAACGTAAAAAGTACTGTATTTGTTTCTGTTGAGTGTCAGGATTATGGGGTTTCTCAAACACTATCAACATAAAATGCTATAAATTTTAAGAAAATAAATGGAAAATATCTATTAAATTTGAAATGCTCTTAATTAACCATTTGAGACAGCAAAGCAACACAAACCTATACCATAGAAATAAAAGCAACAATTTCAAGACTGCATGTCCAAGAATTCTTATTGCAGCATAATTTGTCAAGGTAAAATATTGCAATCTGTTAAATCTATCAGTAATAGAACGTCTGGATAAATTATAGCATACCTTTGCAATGAAATATTATGCAGCTGTTAAAAATTAGTTAAATTATGTATCTTAATCTAGAAATTTGTTATGATGTGTTGTTTAGTGAGAAAATAAATTACCCATTTTTATATAATTGGCCAACCTTTACTTGTGTATGCATATCTGTATAAGTTTGTATGAAGATGCAAGAAGGTGTGAAAAGATACATCTCAGACTAATACCGGTTACCTGGGGGTCAGGGTAGTAATGGAGATCACTTTTTCTGTATTTATCTTTGGATGGTGTTACTTGTTACAATCAGTATAACTATGTGTTGCTTTTGCTTTGTGTCATTTAAAATGTTTTAATAAAAGGTATATATCCAAGAATGCAAAATAATTAAGGCACCTCAATGCAAGATGAACATCTTTGTAATTAATTATTGCCAAACATTAAACCCATACCATTGGAGCAAAATGCACAAACCTGTACAAAACAAAATAAAGTAGGCAACTTAGGAGAATAACATGGTTTATCTACTGAACTTAGCAAACTGCACAAACCTGTACAAAATAAAGTAGGTAATTTATGAGAATAATGTGGTTTATCGACTGACATTTCATAATTCGTATTTCGTTAATGATTAACTTGAAAGATAACCATGTGTTAGTAAAATAAATAAATGCATGTTACTTCTTGCAATCTTCTGGGGAAGAATTTAATGCCGAGCTATGTTATGGAAAGGATGACAGGAGTTAAAAAATATAGAGAAAAAAACAATTCTTTTTCTTTATCAGATGGGTCTAAAGATTCCCAACTGAGTGTGTGTGTGTACGTGTCCATAAGTCACGGTATGGTATATAATCCCTACACTCCAGTTCTAACTTACTTTCCTGCCTCTCCTCAATCTTCCGCCATCCAGATATGGCCAACACCTAGCCAGATATGAGTCAGGTTTGCCTCCTCCATTTTGCTTTGCTTTTTCCCTGAATCTGATTGGTTGCTTAAATCCTCTCCATTTTACCTCTGAAAACCTTCTGCCCTTGTCCTCCTTCCGAACCTGTCGCATTTGGCCAGGATTGTTCTATAACATTGGCGCTGCCACTTCCGAAGAAGCTCAGGCTCCTTCACCAGGTCTTCCTGACCTTTCCCATCTGGCTCTTGACCTTGTGGCTTCCCACCTCCTTCTCCACCACCACCTCCCGCTTAGCCCTGTGTGATCAAGATTCTACTCACCCGCCAGGACCTCAGCGTTGGCCAGGCCCCGCCCTCTGGCCCTCACAGGCCTGGAAGCGCATCCAGAAGTGCTCGAGCCTGAGGGGCGGGGCAGGGGAAAGGGCGGGGCTCATCCTGGTCTGGTTGGCCAATGACAACACTGAAATCAGGGTCAGAGGTCACATGTCCAGTGGGCGGGAATTCTATCCTGTGGAGATCTGTGGGGAAACAATTTTACTTCCGTAACAGGTCTGAGAGACTGGAGAGAGGTGGGAGGGAAAGTGCTCACGAGCTGCGGGGGAGGAAAGTTCGGCATAGGCTAGTGTGTGGCAGCTCTGAAATATCCGGAAAACAGATTTGTGTAGCTCTGTGGGGACCAGACCCTCGAACCAGCGCCCACCTCGCCCAGTTAGGCTAGAACAGAGGCTGCAAACACAGGAAAGACAGTAGGACTTCAACCCACTAACTAGGAGTTGCGTAGTTAATGAGAAAAACCACGGTCCTTGCTTCCTCTGTGACTTTGTATGGTGACAGTATCATTTTCATGCGAGGGAGTGAGGAAGGGAAGAACTTGGGTGCTTTAGGTTGGTGGGGGGGAGATTCACACCCATTGTGTATGGTCTTACAGTCCCGGGAAGTACATGCCATTGTGTATACGTACACCTTAAACATATGCAATTTTTATTGGTCAGTTGTACCTCAGTAAGCGGGGAGGATACAATCTTGGGAAAACCTTACTTTTCCATCTTGTGCTTAAGCATCTGACCTACTTATTTGTATTTGTTTCCATTTTGGCCCAGTAGCTACAGGTCAGCAGGTAGGACAGGAGACATACACTCTTTGGAAACAGGTAAGGAAAAATATTCCAGGAATTGCCATACTTTAAGAGTTGGCTATTTTTGTTATATATATATTTTTAACTAATTTATTTTTTTTATTTTTAAATTTTAATTGATTGTGTTGACATGGTTTCAAGTGTCCCATTCAATATAATACCTTCGACCCCCCACATCCTGTCCCCCATGCCAAGTCTCTTTCCATTCCTATTTCACCCCCTTTACCTCCCTATGCCTACCTCCATCCCCTCTTTCATTCTGGGACTTGCTAGAAAGTTGGCTATTTTAAAATACATTTTCTCTAACCATGATTTTGCTTGTTTCCCTCCTTTCATTTTAGAAATAATACCTAATTATCTCTCTTCCTGTCCATCCACAACTATTAGATGGATTCATTTATCTCTAACAGAATGAAATCAAGTTGCAGATGAAAGACATTCTATGAATATGTATAACATATGGTATCTTATTTTAGTACTATATATTTAGATGAATTTAATAAGTAACTTGAATACAACAGTAATTATTGTTAAAGATAGTCATTGAGCATGATGAATCCAAAACAGAAATACCGAAAAGTTTAAGAAATGCAAAAAAGAAAAAGATTAAGGTAAATGCTGACAGTAAACTGAATTAAACTAGGCAGGGTTGGATTTTAACTTGTTGAAATAACTTCTAAATTGAGGCACAATTGGATACATTTTTTTTTAAACATAAAGCTTTTTTATATATATATAATTTTTATTTTATTCATTTTGGAGTGGAGACACAGAGTGAGAGAGAGAGAGAGAAAGAGAGAAAGGGGGGAGGAGCTGGAAGCATCAACTCCCATATGTGCCTTGACCAGACCAGTACAGGGATTTGAACTGGCAACCTTAGTGTTCCCAGGTTGATGCTTTATCCACTGCGCCACCACAGGTCAGGCTGGATACATTTTTATGAAAGCACAATATCAAGAAATGGAAATTGCAGAATAAGTATTTGCTTTGAAGATGAATGATACACTGTATGGAAAACTGTATCAAACTACAATGATTGGAAATATTTCCAGAGAAGTAACCACCAGTGAGAAAATGTTATGTTGGCATTGTTTAAGTAAGTGTGAAAGAGAATGCCAGCATTATGTATTCCCTCATTTGTTGATACCACAGAATCTTACACTATTAAAAATAATTCAGATAACTTACTGGCTTTGTTTTCCTTGAAAAGCTTATTGTAATATCCAAAATATCTTCTGATTCACTAACTAAATAAAATAGTTGTGTGCTGTTTTAAGAAGTTTGAGTATCTTTAATCCAGTAGTTGAGTGGTTAAGAATGCTCACTGGATGATAACTGAAAATAGGGATAGATTCATAGCCAATTAATGTAGATGGGATCTTCAGGTCTGATTCAGTATCATAGATAAGGAAATATAGGTAAACTTCAAACTGGTTTAAAATGTTAATGAAACGAAGGCAAGGCCATTTGGATTACAATGTGTATTTCAATCCCTAAATACTTATTGACAAATGACTATATGAAAACTTACAGTTTACAACTGACTTCCCCAGCACATTTTAAGTGACTATTCAAAATGCTAAGGAACTATCTGATAAACAGGATCTCGTCCTAGAATAACTTTTCTAAACTGTAATTCCTCTGGTTTTCACATAAATGAGAACCGTCTTGGACTCATTTAGCATTCTAAATTTTATTCATTGTTTCTTCTTTTCTTTTTTTTTTTTTTTTTTTTTTTTTTTTGAGAGAGAGAGAAAGAGAGGGACCAACAGAGGCAGACAGACAGGAAGGGAGAGAGATGAGAAGCATCAGCTTGTTCTTGTTGCACTTTAGTTGTTCATTGATTGCTTTCTCATACATGCCTTGACCTGGGGGCTCTGGTTGAGCCAGTGACCCCTTGCTCAAGCCAGTGACCTTAGGCTCAAGTCAGCAACCTTTGGCCACAAGCCAGCAACCATGAGATCATGTCTGTGATCCCATGATAAAGCCAGTGACCCCACGCTCAAACTGGTAAACCTGTGCTCAAGCCAGATGAGCCTGCGCTTATTCCGGCAACCTCGGGGTTTCAAACCTGAGTCTTCAGCATACCAGGTCGATGCTCTATCCACTCTACCACCACCTGGTCAGGATCATTGCTTCTTTAATTTGTTGATTTACCAGTAATGACCTACTGACCTAGGAATAATATGCCATAGTTGCTTTATTCCAAATGAGCTCATAATTAGGGAATTCTAACCTCAGGCTTTTTATTGTCTAAATAAGAGAGCAGAATTTCCCAAATCCTACTCTACTGCTCCAAGCACAATTTTTCCCTTGGTTATTTGATTTTAAGGCCACTTAAATATGATTATCCTGAGAAAACCACTCTACCAGTCTTCTGAACTTGTGCCTCTTTTGCAACAAAATTATCACATTAAATATATTTCAGTCCCCCAACTAGAAGTTGTATGAATTCAACAATATGAAAATTATATGAATAATTTTATATCAACATATAGTATTTACATATTAGATAATCTTTAATAAGTGTTATGTTTCTAGTTAATTTTTTTTATCATTCAGAGTCTTTTTTAAATAAACAAAGCAAAGTTTGTGATTAAGAATGATTTTTCTGCCTGACCAGGCTGTGACGCAGTGGATAGAGCGTCGGACTGGGATGCGGAAGACCCAGGTTCGAGACCCCGAGCTCGCCAGCTTGAGCGCGGGCCCATCTGGCTTGAGCAAAAGCTCTTCAGCTTGGACCCAAGGTCTCTGGCTCCAGCAAGGGGTTGCTTGGTCTCCTGAAGGCCCGCGGTCAAGGCACATGTGAGAAAGCAATCAATGAACAACTAAGGTGTTGCGATGGCAATAAAAAACTAATAATTGATGCTTCCACCTCTCTCGGTTCCTGTCTGTCTGTCCCTGTCTACCCCTCTCTCTTACTCTCTCTCTGTCCCTGTAAAAAAAAAAAAAAAAAAAAAGAATGATTTTTCTGATTTTGGCTTTGCTATTTTACCAACATTTAATTTAATTTTTATCTTTCCAGATGTTGACATTTGTACTACTTTCAAAGAAAGAAGATATGTTTTCAATATTCAAATATTGTGCGATAGACTATTTATATGAGGTAGGGTATTACTGGGTCATCACTTATTTACTAAGAATTGTAATATAAAAAGTGTTATCTGCATTCACTATATGATTATGATAAATTTACAGTTGTCCTTGTACTCATCCTTAGTCCAGTTGCTTTGAAAGTCATTTAAGATTACTTTCTACTTTTAATATGCCTCAAAAATGCCAGTTTGGGAAGGAAATAATTGACAGTTTGACATGAAGTTAAAGCTCTTAGGAAAATAATGGAAACTTTCAGCAAGTCTAGGCTGCTTTTATGAATAATCTTGAGTAATCTTTAAAGAGTGGGGGAAAGCAATCTTAGTTATCTTTATGATAAAATAACAGTAACAGCATGTATTGGCCACTTACTATGGGCCAGCTACTTTGTTTGGTGGATTATATCATCTGATCATTTGTTCTTGTGATAGATTGTCATTTGATCATCCTTGAGGTACATACTACTATTACAAAGGTTTTAGAAATTTACAGGGTAGGAAACTGATATCTAGAGAAGTTAAATAGCTTGTACAAAGGTGAGAGTCAAGCCAAGTACATTGTTAAGAACCAGTAATTAGAGTATTTGTCATATAACAGTTCACTGTTCTTAGGATTTTAATTGACAAGTTAAATTTTAGTTTTCTTTATAAACTTGATCCCATCGACAAAAAAGAAATACTCAATATAATTAAAACTGTTACATTTTACAGAAAATAAATACATAAAGGCATCTTCAAGTTTTATTATTTCCTCATAAGTAAGGGAGGCAAATATGTCGTTATAACATATCTATGGTTGGAAATCAGAGGCCATTGTTACACAAATATATTTATGAATATATTGGCCACCTGCAAAGTTAGCCCATACTCAAACATCTTCAACTGTTTATCTTTGCTCATAGTATTTCAGTTTCTTGTTTGTGTGCCACCCTTCATGATACAGTAAAAATATGATACTAATCAATGGCAAATCTTGCAAAAAAGTGCAAGATTTTGTAAAATTCATGAGAACAGTGTTGAAGAACTATTCAAATAACAGGTAAAGCTATTATCAAATGAGGATCTTGCAAAATTAGATCATCTAAGAAAGAAGGGGAAGAGAATGGTTTGAGTATCAGAGGAGTCAGAAATGCCTTGGAAAAATTTGATGAAATCCTCAAATATTTCTAAAGTTATCTTCTTTATGATTAAAGGTAAGTAATGACTAATGCCATGCATATCATTACATAATACAGTTTGTAGGGAGATCATGACAAAAAAGCTATTTATAATTATAAGGTCATTATAAACCAAATTTTGTTAGGTATAAAATTTAATTTTTTATAACTTTGGTTTTTTTTTAGATAAGTACCAATCAAGCTTGTTTTTTCTTCTTACTGTGAACCTTTCGTTTTCATTTTATATAAATTACTTTAACGGGTTTTTTTTATATACCATTAATTCTTGGATAATGAGGACATTTCATTTAATATGGTTAATACCTTCAACAAACATAAAACTCTTGGGAAATAATGCAACAGACCATCATTTGTCTAAGTTCTTAAAATAATGAACTCTGTGGGAAGTTGAGAGTTGCCGGGGGTCGATGTTGTGGAGGGGCTATTTCTCAAGACAAGCCCTGGAAAATGAGTAGGACTTGGATAGCTAGAGAAGACTTTGTGGAGGAGCTACTTCTCAAGACAAGCCCTGGAAAATGAGTAGGACTTGGATAGCTAAAGAGTAGCAGGAGTAGAGACCATGGTGCTGATAAGGGAGTGACTGCTAATGTTAAGAGAGGTAGTGAGCAGACACGCCTTTTTAAAGAGAACAGTTCATATTAGAGAGTAATAGAAGATAAAGCTGGAAAAGTAAAGGCAAACTGGAATGACAGAGAACTTTTATTTACAAATTTGCCTAACTGGTTTAATATTCTTTTAAAGAAACAGTTTTATCTATGAAATTTTTTAAAATTAGAATTACAATTGATGGCTATCACAAGTGAAATAATGAGAAGACATAGAAAACAAAAGTTAAGACAGTTATAGTATACTAAGTGAAAAAAAGCACAGTGATAAATGGTACATAAATGAGGTGATCCCATTTTTCATCAAACACACACACACACACACACACACAAACACATTTTGGCTTAATCTAGAAAAATAACTCGGTAGGAAAATACACCAAAGTATTACTGTTATTACTAGGGACCTTGACTTTTCTCAGTATGTGGTTCTGTGTTATTTGTTATTTGATATTTTATAATGAGCACCTATTCCCTTTAAATAAAAATAATATAAATTTAAAAGAATAATTTTAATATTCTGCATATTGATAAATATTTTAAATGTATTTTAAATTTTTTAATCTTATTTTCTTACATAGAATACAGTTAGAAAGAAGTTATGCAGAGATACTTTAATGCTTCGAATCCCTTCATGTTTATATCAAGATGAAAATTATTATACAGAAGTTATTGATAAATTTAGGCAGCCATGGATGAGAGGTATATTTATTTTTCAAAAGTCTAATTTAAAAAATATCCTAGACTTTATCACAGTAAATTAAGAAAATGTAGTGCTTTCTTATTAAATAAAACAATGCATTTATTTTGTTGGATGACAAAGTAAGGAATTGAAAAGCTTATATTAGATGTAAATAGAACAAATAAAAAGATTTGTAGATGATGAAGTCATAAAATACTCTAATATTGTAAGCGTTTGTTATATTATAAAAGGACCTGGCTCAACTGTTGGAGGGCTACTTTAAATTGTAATGATACACTGAAATTAAACTATTTTTACATGTATTTGTACAATATATCATCTTCTGCTTTAATCATGACATTGACTTAGTAAAGAGGTAGGCTCCATGGACAAGTCACGTCATGGACAGCATTTGTTTAGCATGCATTATGTTCAGACACTGCAATATGTAGACAGGTAGTGGGTACTTAAGCCAATGAGATGGTAGAATTGGTGGTGAAAGATGAGGTGGTTCTTTATTTATATCAACGTTATTTGTGGTGGCAGGCCATGGAGTGAGAGTGGGTAAGGGGATAAGTATTGAAAATTTGAGGGGGGAGGCAGAAATGTTAAATTTTTGTCTTCAAAAACGAGAAAGTCTATTTTATTAGGAAGGTATAATGTTGTCATCTCTTATTGCTGAATGTCCTTTTGAAAATTATGGTGATAGTTTGAAATGAGTTCATTCAGCATGGGTGGGTGATTTTTTTTCCTCCAATAATTTTCAGCAGTTTTAGTGTACTTAAACAAAGTAGAGAGTAGGGGTTTTCCTAAGTTAGTACAAGGGAAAGAGAAGTAACAGAACAGTCTTTGTAAGGAAGTGGTTATGGGACTGGCCATGGAACCTGAACTGTCTGAGGACGTGAGGACATGAGGGAGGATGAATATTGTAAAAATGGAAGAGCCAGTGGATTGAAGGCCTCACTTGGATTCGAAATAAGATAAAGAATAACTTTTATCAAACTGCTTCTCTAATAGTACAGAAGGAAAAATAATGAGTTATAATTTTATTTTTCATTTAAAAAAAATAATAACATAACACCCAAAATTTATTAGGCTCTTATAATGTTCAGGTACTGTTCTAAGCAGTGTACATGTCTTATCACCTTTAATCTTTATAACAACACTGTGAAAAGATCATTATTATTCCTAATTTGTAGATAAGGAGACTGAAGTATGAAGAGGTTAAGACATTTATCCAATATCATATAGTTAATAAGTAGCAGTACAAGTATTAAAATCTAGGCAGGGTGATTCTAGAACTAGTACTGTATTTAAAAGATGTACCCTAAACTTTGATATTTTTTCAGTTAGCCAAGGACTCAGATGTTAAGTGATTTGTTCAAGGTAACGAAACTCTAGTAAGAAATAGCAATGGGGGTAAAACGCAGGCCATTTGACTCTTACTTTATTCGGTTACTTCTTAGGGCGCTAGGATATGACATAGTTCCTCTTCTTAAGGAACTAAGGGTCTAATTTGGGAGACAAGTATAGATATATAAAAAATTTAAATATGTCTGCATCTGATTAAATACCAGAGGGAGTGCCACTGACAATATTATGGCCTTTCAAGAAGAATATATTAGAGTGAGTTAGAATGGTTAATAAGGGCTTTATTAGGAATAATATGAGCTGTTGAACAACACCATCTGAGATGGTTTGCTGTACAAGCAACAGAGAAGCTATAAAAATAAGGGTGGAATGTTCAGGTGATATTGTTCTGATTATAATCGAGGGGTTTTTTTTTTTGAGGAGGTTTTAATAATGAGAATAAATACTTAAATATTTGGAACCTGGTAGAACTGCAGGAAAATTACATTGTGAACACATAAAGGTAACAGCATATTGTAGAAGTTGAATGTTTGGCTTCCTTGTATTAAGTATAAAAGACAATTCTAGAAGCTAATGTCTATGACTCTCCTTTTTTAGTCTCAGCTGTTTCAGTCCAGGGAATGACAGATGGCTCAGCTTTGGATCAATGGGAAGCAGGTCTCGTCTTCGAGTTCCTTGAGAAGTATGTGTCCTTAACCTCAAATTTTCCTTTTACCTCTAGAAGATAAACAGTAAGTTCTCTAGACAACTAAAGAGAGAAAACCCTTTCCTTCATATCCGCACAGATTTTCTTCTTTTATCTGAAGAAAAAGCATGAATCTGACCACAAAGGACAGGTTAATAGAAGTGATTTACATCTTCTTTTTTTTTTTTTAACACAGAGAGAGAGTCAGAGAGAGAGGGATAGATAGGGACAGACAGACAGGAACGGAGAGAGATGAGAAGCATCAATCATTAGCTTTTTGTTGCCATTGCAACACCATAGTTGTTCATTGATTGCTTTCTCACATGTGCCTTGACCGCGGGCCTTCAGCAGACCGAGCCACCCCTTGCTGGAGCCAGCGACCTTGGGTCCAAGCTGGCGAGCTTTTGCTCAAGCCAGATGGGCCTGCACTCAAGCTGGCAAGCTCGGGGTCTCGAACCTGGGTCTTCTGCATTCCCGTCTGATGCTCTATCCACTGCGCCACTGCCTAGTCAAGCTACATCTTCTTTTTATCTTGCCCTCATTAATCATATATTAACTGTTCCCTATGCATTTGTGTTACAAAAGACATACGGAAGTAAAGAAAATATGTTATAATGCTTTTATTCAATAAGTATACTTTCTGTAGAAAGTGTCCCTAGAAAATCCTTCAGATTAAAATTAGTCTTATCCCCTGTAAATAAATGCAAATATAAGGCTATTTTCTAACATGCTTTGACAAAATGTTATTTATTATTAGTTCAGTCATTCATCACACATTTACTGGCTACCATCCAGTGCTGGATACAGGATACAAAAATGAGTAAGAGCTTCTACGCACAAAGAACACAAGAAAATATGAAATAGAAATTTATAAGTAAATAATTACAATACAGTGTGGGAAGTACGACATACAGGAACACAGAGTATAATATCAGGAAGAACATCTAACCTATTCAGCATTGTTAATACAGACTCGAATTAGATATTTCAGTGCAAATGTAAATAATTTACTCTGTTGCTTCACTTCATGCAAAGAGAGCTGCTCAGACCCAGGAAGGATTTCATTATCATTCACATTTTCATGTTTTAGTAATTTAAGTTTTTTTTTGTTTTTAGTTGCACTTGAAAGAAAGAACCAATTTATATGTGTCTAGAATCTAAATACATAGAAGCCCAGTACACCATTTCTGTCATCTGAGAATTTATAAGTCAGGTTAGGAAGATACTACATAAACAAAGAAAAATTAATAAGATAATAAATTAATGATAACAAAAGATGACCATCATAAGATCACAAGGCACAAGACCAATGCAAATCACCTATTACATGGCTGAACTCTTGAGCAGTGAGGAAGCAGACAGACATAATGAAAAGAGCTCTTCATTTTGAGTTAAAAGATGTGCCTTATTCAGAAGCCACTGCAGTTTTGCTACCTAGAGGAATTTAAGAATAAACATCCTGTTCATTAGATTTCCTAAAACTTGCTTTTCCTCTCTGTCTCACCTTTTTTGTTCCTTGTTTCTATTTTTGTTACTTCTTAATCTTGCTTCTAAGGCTTCAGTTCTTTTACTAATTTCTTGGCATGCTGTGTTTTCACATACATAGGCATTTTCTGCCATGTGTTCCTAAAGAACCTTGTGTTCTACAGAATTGCATACTAAAAATAGTAGGGCATACAGAAAATTAACTTCTGTAGTCAAAGCTATGCAACTTGTAACAGAGCACTAATAAAATTAGTAATTATCCTAATTTTTTTAAAAAATAAGCAGTATAGGTTAAAAAAATGTTAAATTTCAACAAATAAATGCATATTACAGTAAACATAGGACTTTGAATAAAAGGAAGATAGGTGATGGACAGGCTAAAGGAAAGTTCGAGGGTAATGAATTATGGAAACAAGGGCAAATGCAAAAACATCAGAGAGAACCAAGCAGTAAGCTTCTTAGCTTCCAAGACAGAGTACATGGCCAAACAGAGCAAGAGGAAGAGCATATAACAATATTAATATTCTCCATACTTCAGTGGCTTGCTGCATTCAAATGAATAGAGCTGAATGCAGGATATTGCACGTATATTTATTTCCTGTATTCCTCATAACAACTATGTGAGCTCAATATTACTATGCCAATAGTATATGAGAAACTAAGGCGTAGATTAAGTAGTAACTTGCCCCTGGTCATGCAGCTAGCCAGTAGTTGGAGCTAGTATTCAAACCATCAAATCCCAGTCTATCTGACTTTAAATGCTATACTTTTTGTTTTTTTGGTTGGTTGGTTTAGGTAACAGCTTTGTAGAGATATGACTTATATTTGTATATTCACCCATTTAAATTTCCCAATTCAATAGTTTTTAGTATATTCACAGAATTGTACAACCACTCCCAGGACCGATTTTAGAGCATTTTCATCAACATAAAAACAATTGTTCTTATGAGTAATATGGATCTGGGTGAGTTGAGATAATTTTCTCTTGTATCTTATATTTTCTTCAAGAGTAAAGGAGAAACTTTAGAGATTTTTTTTTAATCTATGATTTTTAAGAAATGATATATTTTTTTTCTCTAATTACATTGGGAAATTATATTGATTTTGGTTCTTTAAGTCTATATAGGGAATTGTTAAGGCTAAAATATTTTTAGAATATCAGGAAAAAAAAGTATATTAGCATGTGTAGCCAGTGTCAATAATAATTTTATCTATTGAAAAATTCATTAGAAAGATCTCTTGTGATTTTAAATACCCCAATTGTATAGATAACCTTGCCTGTTTCCTAGATCAATTAGGACACAGGCAAGGGTTAGGTAAAGTCAAGGGAACCAGGACTCTCAATAGCAGGAAGCTGTTACATTAACTCCCTAAGCTTGAAGGAGTTAATGGACTGGGCAGGAACCAACCCAATTAAGAACTGTAGCTATAGAAGAGGGACTATCTGACAAAAGATACAACTGCTGATATGCAGTCACCTCTAAACCACGGCCTAGGAGGGAAGGATTTGGGAAGAATAATATCCTGTTTCCCTTCCCACCTTTGACCTCCTGCCTATGCTTCCCATTGGCTGAACCCAACCAGAGCCAGAGGGCAAGCTTAGATGGTTCTTAGAGATCAGCCTCCCAGGTTGAAGTACAGAATATACAAGGTTGAATAATGATATGGGAAATCAGACATACAAGGGCAATCCGGCAATGCATGACAGAATCTAAGAATCTGTGTACCTTTAACCTCATCATTCCCATTTTTAGGAAAAGTATTTTGAGAAAACATTTAGACAAGTGCGCAAAGATATTTCTTGCATTATAATAGCAAACAGTTATAACAAATTAAAATTGTAAGCAATAGGATTGAATAAATTACGTTTTACCAATACAATGGGATCCTATTCATCCTTTCAAAATGAAGTGAATGTACATTGATTGGCATACATATGTACTCATGCTTTACTATTTAGCACAGAAGAACTGGTTACGGAATACTAGATACACGAATCCATTTTGGTTTAAAAATATTCAAAATAATTGCAAAAATACATAATTTTCAAATTCACTTCTTTAATGGTGGGGCTATGGGTAACTTTTCTCTATATGTGTTGGAAGTTGATATTTTTTTCTACAGTGAATATGTTATTTGTTAATAAAGATGTTTTGAAATAGGACATAAAATCAGTAATTTTATAATGTCACAGAAGAACAGTTACAGAAATGGTGACTCACGTTAACTGTGAATTTGAAGAAATTGTTCCAAGTTCAAACCCAAACTCTCAAACTGAAGTCGAGGAAGCCAGCTTACACACCCATAAGGACTACAGTGAAATATTTGTACCTATTAGCTGTTCAGAAGAAAATCCAGTATTTCAAGCACAGAACCAAGGTAAAACATTTATTTCCATTGTTAGAAACATTTCTTACTAATATACAGATTTAGTCCAGTGAGTTTTTGTTTTATTAGATTTAATTGTTTTATTTTACTAAATATATCCACCTGTAAAATTATAATTCTAAGCTTTGTCACATTAGGGAAATATTTTCTCTTTTGTATTAATCCCCTTTTTGTAAGTTAGATTTTTTTATTTTAAATGTGTTGGGCCTCAAAATAGCCTCAGAGATTTGATCATAGTGTACTTACAGCATATTGCTATAATAATATTAGCATCTATGTACAGATCAGATAATACAGCAATGTGGTGTGATATTAAATTAATAGATTTTTAACTGATGCTTATATTTTATTTTCCAAAATACTCTAAACATTTTCAATTTCATTTCATTTATGTGAAACCATACTTCAGAGTGGAGGTGGAATAAATTCAGTATTAGGTCAGGAAATTTGCCCAGCTTTTACAAATTTTTCATAAGTAATAATGAAAAAGTCTCTTTCATCTAAAAAATATTCCAAATCTTTCATGCTACTAGAGTGTACTGAATCCTTCCAACTTATAAAAACTTGCTGACTGAGAACGTTCTTTCTTTCTTTTTTTTTGTATTTTTATGAATTGAGAAGCAAGGAGGCAGAGAGACAGACTCCCACATGAACCTGACTGGGATCCACCCAGCATGCCTACGAGAGGGCAATGCTCTGCCCATCTGGGGCATTGCTCTGTTGTAACCAGAGCCATTCTAGTGCCTGAGGTGGAGGCATCCTCAGCGCCCGGGCCAACTTTGCTCCAATGTAGCCTTGGCTGCAGAAGGGGAGGAGAGAGATAAGAGAAAGAGGGAAGGGTGGAGAAGGAGATGGGTGCTTCTTCCGTGTGCCCTGGCCGGGAATCAAACCCAGGACATCCACACGCTGGGCCGACACTACCATTGAGCAAACCGACCAGGGCCAAGAACTTCCTTTCTTATATCTAAAATACCCTATTCCCTTTTTTTAATGAGAAAACAAGGCTCTATTATATAATTGCTGTTATCATTTAAGATATGCTATAGTTAGAACATGAAAAATAAATTGATTCTTTCACTGCTGTTTTAATGTACATAGATTGTATATAAATTTTTAGTGTTGCCAAATAGGTATGTAATGATATATAGAGTTAAATCCCTCTTAAAAGATAGAATAATTGCATTAAAGACTAAGTTTCTGAGCATGATATAGTAGGAAAAGCCTGAATTTGGAATCAGAATATTTGATCATAGTCCAAATCCACCCTTAAAAAAGTGGTACAAGTTTGGGACAGTTATTAAGCATTTCATGGTTTTTCATTTTCTTCTATAATTTCTTTCTTTTAACTTATTCGTCTAATTTCTTATAAAAATTTTTGTGGGGATTAAATAATATATATGTACATGTAAATAAATGGTTTATAAAATAAATAACAGGCTATCCAAACATAGCTATTATTATTAATGTGGCAAACTAGAAGCTACTATTGGCAAATTTCATAATATTTATTGTCCGCTAGAATTAGAAATTTCTTATGATTCACTGAATGAAATATGCTTGAGTTTCCCAAAGCAACAGACTCATAGATACAGAGAACAAACTGATAGTTTCCAAGCAGGAGGGGGTTTGGGGAGTTGAGTAGAAAAGGTGAAAGGATTAAGTACAAATTGGCAACTATAAAAAGTCACGGGGAAAAAAAAAAAAAAGTCACGGGGATATAAAATATAGCATATCCCTATATTCCCATATAGTCAATAATATTGTATTAACTAGGTATAGTGCCAAATGAGTACTGGACTTATAGTGGAGGAGGATTACTTTGTAAGTTCTATAAATGTCTAACCACTATGCTGTACACATGAAACTAATATAGTATTGAATATCAACTGTAATTTAAAAATAAACATTAATAAATATTTTTAAATACACATGAATTATTCATATCCAGTATTTCCTTCGGGATCCTATTTCATTAGATTTCCTTCTTTTTAAGGCTGAACAACATTCCCTTGTGTGTACATATACACCCACATTTTCTTTATTTGTATCTGTCAGCAGACACTTAAGTTGTTCCAATACCCTGGCCATTATGAATAATGCTGCAGAGAACACAGGAGTACAGATAGCTCTTTGAGATAGTGATTTCGTTGGCCATCTGTTTCTTCCTTTACAACATTTATATCTTTTTTTGTCTCACTGTGCTGAGTGGGACCTCCAGTATACTATTCAATAGAAGCAGTGATATATAGTTACCATCCTTGTCTTGTTTCTGACAGAAAAGGAATTACTTTAATGCTCGCCACTAAAAATGATGTGTATATCATTTCATTATTTACATAATTTTAAATGATTAATCATTTTCAATGTTTACATCATTCTCAATAGTGAAATGCTAGAGCATTTACTTTGTTGGGTTGAGAAAGCTTCCTTTTGTTCTTAGTTTGCTAAGAACTTTTGACCATGGATGAGGATTGAATTTTACTAATATTTTTCCAAAACTATTAAGATATCATCTTATATATAGAATGTCCCTTTACTAATCACTTATTATATAAATATAAATTGTTTTACTGTTGTGATCATGCTGTATATATGCATTACATTATTTTTAAATGTTAACATTAACTGTGAGAACATTTCACCATATGCTTAAGTTTTCTTCAAAAGCATGGTTTTTAATGATTGCAGTTTTTAATCTTATTTATGATTCATATATTTTAGAACACCAATGTTGTCTTTAATTTCAAATGTGTACATAAACGTAGGTTTCCATTTCTAATTATTTTCTTACTGTGAATCCCTAGAAATTGAATTATTTGATATAAGCATTTTTTAAGCTATATTTTCACTAGCATGATATGAGAATACCCTGTTCACACCAACCTTATCATTATTGGGTGTATTACTACTAATGTAGTAATACATTTATATCCAATGTGATGGGCAAAAAATACAATGTTTTTACTTGCGTTTTAAAAATTACTGACACTTGCCTGACAAGGTGGTGGTGCAGTGGATAGAGTGTCAACCTGGGACACTTAGAACCCAGGTTTGAAACTTCAAGGTCACTGACTTGAGCATGAACATGACCGTAGGGTCACTGGCTTGAAACCGAAGGTTGCTGGCTTGAGCTCAGGTTTGCTGGCTTGAGTAAGGGATCACTGGCTCAGCTGGAGCCCCCATCTACCCACCCCCACCCTCATCAAGACATATATGAGAAAGTAATCAATGAACAATTAAAGTGCCACAACTACAAGTTGATGCTTCTCATCTCTCTCCCTTCCTGTCTCTCTCTCTCTCTCTCTCTCTCCATATATATATAAAATTACTGGTGCTTATTGGCTATTTGCATATTTTTATTTTTTGAAATAATTCTCTCTTTTGTCTGTTTATTCTTATATTTTACCTTTTATATCAAAGACATCAATAATCCTAAATATATTTACTTTGAACTTAACCAGTTCTGTCAATGTTTTCCTTTATGTTTCTGTCATTGCTTTTATACTTGGAAAATTTTTCCTTGAATTAGATAAATATTTATTGATCTTTTTTTCTTTGAGATTTCTGTGAGGTTTTCTTTAAGATTTTGGTGTGAGTTTAAAAATAAGTATCTTTTCTAATGTTTTGGCAGTTGTCACAATTACATTATGGAGTAAGTTTTTCTTTCCCCACTGATCAGAAATGCCACTTATATTCCAAATCCTTTCTCCACGTTAGAGCATTTTTTCTAGATTTTCTTTCTTTTTCTCTACTTATTCCAGAGAGAGAGAGAGAGGTATGTCTCTACTCCTTGTCCCACTTAGTTTTGCACTCATTGGTTGCTTCTTGTATGTGCCCAGATATGGGACTGAACCCATAACCCTTGTGTCAGTATCATACAGTAACAACTGTCTAATATAACTATAACATGTATTAATTGTCTCCTTTTTATTTTTTTCCTACTCTCATACCCATAGTCTTCCAGATTTACTTTGTAATCAATTTTCCAAGTTCCAAAACAGACCTTTTGAGAAATTTAATATTATTGGGACTTCTTAGAATTTCTACTGTAGTCCTTTTAACCAGAAAAAGGTTTCTCTTGCCTTTCCTTTAATTTTAAAAAAGTTATACTTAAAAAAAAATGTTATCCTCATTATAGTTTAATGGTTCCTCCATATACTTTCTACACATTTTTTGTTACGTCTATTCCTCAATATTTGTATATTTGTAGCCATTATGAATGAAATTTTCCATTATTTTTTTTACTAGGTTTCTATATGTATGTATTTGAAAACCATTGATTTTATAATTTTTACCAGCACCTCAGTGAGCTCCTTTATTTGTTGTCATTTAGTTAGCTTGGGTTTTTTAGGTAGACAGAAGTATTTTCTGCAAAGAATAAACTTCTTTCCTATTAAAAGACCTTTTTTTCTGCTTCTTTTCATAATTAACTAGCAAAATATTTTTCCTTGTGACTAACACTGCTTTATAACAGAGGAAACAATCTCCTGATATTTATGTTGGTAGATATAATAGAGGTAATAAAGTAAGAACTCTAGGGAATGCTGTATAGCCATAAGAATATAAGAGAGTAACACCCTTGGTTAAAAACAAACAACCCTGAACTACTGTATCTCCATACTGTATAGTTATAAAGAGCATTAATTATGGTGTGGTGTTGCCATCTAGTGGCTATCTGAAAAGGATGGTTGAAAATAAGAATGCTCTGCAGATTTCCAGAAGTATGAGGATGACCCAGTAGGAAGGGAAAGTGGCTAGAGAATCTGTGTTTGAAAGTGGAATGTGAAAATTGGGATATATACAAATAATGTTTGGAATTTTACTATTAATATAACTTCATTAATGTTTACAGAATGGATGTGCGAATAAACCATCTTTAAATTTTCTCAGATTTTTGCCCTACTTAGATGTGGAACTGATGGCTAGTTTTCATTGTTGTGTAAGGGGAAGCTCTGGGCCACAGGACTATCTGGAACTTAACAGATTCATATAGTCTTTTAGGAAGCTAGTTTATATAACAAGTTCTCTTCTGACACTTCAAATTAGCAGCAGGCAAAGGGATGGTCCCTGGCAACTTTATATTACATATTTATTAAGCATACGCACACCAACGAGGTGGTTGGTCATAGGAAACATCACTCCATGCTGTCCCTTGCACATTCCATTCTAATATTCCTAAACTATAATACCACTGCCCAGAACCAGAGACCATGGCTTTCCTCCATGGTGCCTTTTGCTTTCGGAAGCTTGGCTTTCTGAGTAGTTCCTCATCTGAGCTTACATTTCTCTTTTTACTCAAGAGCTTTCTGAATAATGGGGCTGAGTTTTATGTTTCCTCCCTTGGTTCAGGAACTGTTCAAGTCCTGACACAATTAGCTAAGATTCTAAAGTAAGCTAAACATGGTAGGATGTGCAGACTGTCTATGTTCCCTACATGTCAGAGTTTCTGGGGATGAATTGGAGACCTTCAGAGGCAAAGTGATGCAGAGAAGAAGAGGCTACGGTCATTAAAACTCAAGTGCTTTTGTTTCTTTTCATGGTTTAGGCTACCCCTGGCTGTTTTGAAACCACAAGAGATTTTCCTTCATTGTTTAAACTAATTCTCGTTGAAAAATTATGAGCCATTATTTCTTTCAGGATATTTGGTTACTACTCAGTGTACTAAATAATATTAAAAGTTACTGAGCTTTTACCTATTTACCAATACTATGCTACTTGCTTTATATGCACAGTACAATGAAAGCCTAAAAAAATTAACAATGGGTTTGAGAACTCCAACTTTATCTAATGGCTACAGTAACTATTTAGTTCCTTTGTATAGCTCAGATCTTTTTTTTTCTTATTCTTTTATATTTCTTATTTCTTTTTCAGATTTGCTTATTGATGGTGAAGAAATAATTTTTACAAATAATTTGATGGCTTATAGGAGTCATCTCCCAACCTTGGATACTATGTTAAGTCGGATAAAACTGTTTCTGATAGAGGACCCCATTTTAGATTTCAAAGAACAGATCTTCACAGAAGTTAATTTTTTCAGGTATTTTAATTGCCCATGTTTTAACAGGAGAAAACTTACTTTGTATATTCACAAGTCTAGATGTTAGCAATAATAATATTTTATCATTGCTCTATTTCAACTCTAATTTTAATAATTATGTATTTTTACTGGCTACATTTATTATGTAACTTGCTATTAGTAAACACTAATTTAATGTTTTATTTTTTGTTAAGGGAAAGTTTCTCTTTTCAAGGAGATTTGAAAGATATTATGAATGAAGATTTTTACATGGATAAAGAGAACTTTTGTCAGGAGAAGCTAGAAGACTCAGTAGGTTTAAATGAAGCTATATAAAAATAGTAAAGCACACATGTAAAAATTTTGGTAATATACCGTGACCATCTACTATTATCAAGTTAAAAAGATTTAATAATGGGTTGAATGCATATCAGCTAAGAAATCAAATTTACTTCTAAGATAGTGGTTCTAAACCTTGGCAACATATTGAATTACTTGGGGAATTTTAATAAAATATTAAAGACTGGCCCTACCTAGATACATTCTAATTTAATTAGACTGGTGTGTAGCCCAGTTTTAGAGAATTTAAAAACTACTCCTGATGTTTTTAATCATTAAACCTGGTATAGGGCATTAAATAATCATGTTCTGACTAGAGCAAGAAAGCTTGATATGTGAGTTATACACAGAACAAATAGTATTTGAACTATAAGAGAAATGATCTCATTAAAGGAATTAGAATAAGGATGGTCTGTGACTGCATTTTAGGTTCTGCAGTGATTAATAAGATAGCGTCTTTGCATATTAACGGTCAGCTGAAAAGAGGATATTCCTTCATCTGGGATATTGTCCATCACTAATGTAGTCAGTGAGCATAAAAGATATTACTCAGAATATTGCTTATTATGTATTGCTTACTCTCTCGATATATATATCTATGTATCTCTATATATCTATATGTTTTTATGTTTATAAATTTTTCCACTGCTTTGAGAGCAAGAGAAAGGGGGAAAGGAGAGAGAGAAGCATCAACTCACTGTTTCACTCAGTTGTCGCATTTAGTTGTGCACTCATTGATTGCATCTTGTACGTGCCCTCACTGGGGGGTCAAACTCACAATCTCTGGTATACTGGGTTGACACTGTATCCACTGAGCCACTCAGCCAGGGCTGTAACATAATATATTTTTGGATGTTACACTTCTATTTTATTAATATATGTGTAGCATTAAAAAATTGAGAGTAGGTTTAGTTTAAAATTTGGTACACTAATTAAACAAATACACCTGTTTCTGAATTCAGGGATCTTTATTTGGTAAACCTAACAAAAAACTTGTTTTACTTATATATTATCTCAGCCACCAATTTCGCCTGAGTATGAATTATTAGCTCCAAGCCTCAGACAAGAAGTTGATATTCCATCACTTTCAGAAGTGCAGGAGTCATCAAACTTAATTCCAGAAATAACAAATTATGAAAATGAAAATGAAAAGCTTTCTGAAATAGGTGAGAAGTAATTTAAAATTTTATTACTTATAAAAATTACTAAATAATGTTTGTTATAGAAATTCTTATTCATTAAACCTTTCTCTGAATATCCAAATTTTTGAAACGTGGTCTGCAGTTTGTATGGGGAAATTTCAGAATTCGTATTGATGAGACTCCTTACTCATCTTTCTCTTTATATGCGTGCAAGCTTAAAACGTCTCTGAAGTTAACCTAACCATTTGAGAATAATTACTCAAATAAAGCTAAGACACCTGTGACTATACTAATTTTTTAGTTGTTTTCTGACATAGAATGACAAAGTGCTAACAACTTAAATGCTAACTTTAGTCAGGTATGGAGAAGCTCAGAGTGAGGTTGTGATTCATGGAATCAGATGACTGAGAGACTCAGAACTTAAAATTTAGATGGTTTCAGCCCCGTCAGAGTTAGCAAATATTATTGAATTCTTTTTAATGTCAATTTGAACCCAAAAATTTAACTCCTCTCATAAATTTCATTCGAATTGATGAAAAGACACATAATATTAGGGACAATGATATTTATTGAGAACAAGAATGCTTGCTATCAATAGACCACAGACTTGAAGGGATTCTTGCAGATGAATAATTGAGGGAATTAGTGATCAGCTTATAAATCAAAGCAAGGGAATGAATAGCCAATCTGAGTAAGTGAATCAAATTCATACCAAAATTTGAAAATGTAGCAGAACTCAAAATTGCAGGGTGGCCCATGGGCTTTTCAGCAGGTCGTAACTCTTTGAATGCTAGTGGAAAGACAAGTAAATTTACTGATGACTACGGTATTACACTCCCAGCCTTTACTTGGCTATAATGGTGACTAAAGTAAAATAGAGTCATTACCACAGAAGAATGAGCAAGATTACAAAAAAATCTAGCCTAATAGTACTTTGTCTGATAGTAACCTTTCTTTGTTTTCTTTCCAGATTCCACTACCAAACACAGAATTGACATTGAGGATATCAAGTGCAGCTCCACAGAGACTTTGGCCATTCAAAGCCAATGCGAACCAGAGTGTGATGAGACAGGTAGAAATTTGGAATAAATCATTGAGCTTATCAGAGGTTGCCTGTATATAATGTACAAGTCAATGCATTCACATACAAAGTCTACTATGAGTTTTCATGTTGAAAATTTGATTATTGTAATGCAAAGTGTCATATTTTTCTCTTATCTCTTTGTTTACATTTGTTACTATCATTATTCTAGCATCAAAACTTAGATGCTAGAAGAATAATAAGCAGGCTTATAAAGATTGGGAGAGAAAACAGAGGAAACCGCATTTATATTAAAAACTAGCTACACGTTGCTATGGCTCAGTCTGGTTAAATGGAAAAGAAAGAAAAGAGAAAGCGTATGTTTCTAATATGTTTAATTTCACAGTGCTTGTGGGTATACAGTATTTTTTGTTGTTCCATTGTCTGTGCAGATAGAGAGATTGTCTGGTTTGCCGACTCTAGAACACGCAACATATAATTGTCCATGTGAGAAGCAATCCGTGTCTAGATCTAAACTGCACAATTCTAAAGATTGGCCCTGAGCTTTGTTGATGGTGATTGAAAACGCTAATCAAATTGGGAATTGCTGTCTCTTAAATTGAAATGGCATATTCGTTGGAATCGTAAGAATGTGAGGAATGATGACATCTTCACCTTTGAAAGCTCCTGTCAAGATTGTTGCTTCTGCCTGACCTGTGGTGGCGCAGTGGATAAAGTATTGACCTGGGAACACTGAGGTTGCCAGTTCAAAACCCTGCACTGGTCTGGTCAAGGCACATATGGGAGTTGATGCTTCTAGCTCCTCCCCCATTTCTCTCTTTCTCTCTCTCTCACTCTGTGTCTTCTCTCTAAAATGAATAACATTTTTAAAAAAATTAAAATTAAAAAAAAATTAAATAAAAAAATTAAAATTAAGATTGTTGCTTCTACGACATTGCTTATTAATTTTTTTACTGCAAGCCACATGCTGTTGCAAAGCTTTGGCTGGTTGATATTTCGCAACATGATAATTGGCACGCCAGTTTTCAATTGCAGTACGTGTGGTGGCATTCCTGGCAGATTGAGTGAATTCAAAAATTCTGTTGGATAATTAACTGCTTCATCTGCTTCCACAACAGTGTTGACGGACTTGTATGTGACTGCCTCGCTTTGAATGTTAGAATGAATAATATTGTTAAGTTCGTAGACATCTTTGTTCTTGACCACAAGAATAGCTTGTTCACTCAGTCAATCATGATTCTTATAATTTCAACCAATTCTTCTTTTGACGTCACTAAATTGCAGAAGTTATGAGGCAGTGAAATTTGTCCTGAGGTCAGATCAACTGGCACCTTTCCATTCCCAATTTTCAGCAATTGATGGGAGAATATCTCAGCTGATCGTTTTGCATCTGAACACGCATATTTGTAGTTAATTTTAACATCTTTACGGGTCGCCACAAAATAGAGTATTTCAGGCAAGCATTTATTTCATCCACTGGTGTTGATCGAGGAATTACAGGTAATGTTTGCCTGAAATCTCCTGCAAGCTATATTAATGCGTTCCCAAATGGTCTGATGTTTCCATGCAAATCTTGGAATGATCAGTCAAGAGCCTCGAGCAATTTTTTGTGCGCCATTGTGCATTCATCCCAAACAATAAATTTGCACTTTTGCAATACTTTTCCCATGCCAGATGCTTTGGAAATGTTGCACGTGGGAGTTTCAATGAATTGCATGTTCAATGGCAATTTCAAAGTGGAATGAGCAGTTCTTCCACCTGGTAGCAATGTCACAGCTATTCTGGACGACACAAGAGCTAAGGCTATGTCATTTTGGGATCAAATTGCAGCCAGAATCAATCTAATTAGGAACATTTACCCAGTTCCTCCTGTCACATCTAAGAAGATTTCTCCAACCCAGTTATTGACAGTTTGCATTATTTAATTGTAAATTCCTTTTTTCTCAAGCGTTAGCTTAGGAATATTTGATTGTACATATGACAAAAGATCACCCGTGTTGTAATTTTGTTCACGATGCAATTCTACATTGAACAAAGCAGTAGCAGATTGATTTGGTGATGGCATTCCCAATTGATTGAGAACTTTGTTCATGATTTCTAAGCACAAATCTTCAATCATTATCAACACTTCATTGAAATCCATGTTCGTATTTGAATTTTCCTTGTGTAATTGACGGAAAATATCTTCAACCATGTGCGATTTATATTTCTCCCATAACTCTGTTGGAGATGAAAGAGAGCAGGCAGTCAATATGATTGCAAACAATGCACAAATTTGATTTGGATATGACGTGTCGCTTGCGTCATTAATGCATACATCCCAGTGTTAGTCGTTCTCCAATAAATTCAGAGCTTGACATGGACTGCGGAAAGTGGCATGTGTAATGCCGTTGACAATTCTCAATTGCTGAAAAACGTTGGACCGGGCACATTTACCAACAGCATGCAAAGAAAGAAGCATTCATCTTGATTGGGATGTATGGTGTACAGCAGTGGTAGTCAACCTGGTCTGTACCGCCCACTAGTGGGCGTTCCAGCTTTCATGATGGGCGGTAGCGGAGCATCCAAACAGCGCCGCAATCACATATATTTAACTATAGTAAGTTGTTTTATAAAGATTTATTCTGCCAAACTTAGCAAAAATCTGACATAAAGTACTTGGTAAGTAATTATTATTATATAAAGTCCACTTTTGTATCTCTGTTAGTAGTAAAATTTTCTAACCACCCACTACTAGTTTCACAGTAATGGTGATTTATAAAGTAGGGAAGTAACTATACTTTATAAAATTTATAAAGTAGAGTTACAGCAAGTGAAAGCATATAATAATAATTACTTACCAAGTACTTTATGTCAGATTTTCACCAAGTTTGGCAGAATAAAACAACTTACTATAGTTAAATCTATGTAACCGCAGCGCCTTTGGTTGCTTCGCTATTGCCCACTATGAAAGCTGGAACGCCCACTAGTGGGTGGTATGGACCAGGTTGACTCCCACTGCAAGGTGCACGGTTTTTATAGAAAGGTTGACTACCCCTGGTGTACAGTTTGCCTGTCGTAGTTTCTTTGAATATGCTAGGTTGTCCTTCAACTTGC
This sequence comes from Rhynchonycteris naso, assembly GCA_037038555.1. Classification (NCBI taxonomy): domain Eukaryota; kingdom Metazoa; phylum Chordata; class Mammalia; order Chiroptera; family Emballonuridae; genus Rhynchonycteris; species Rhynchonycteris naso. Next base: position 21,688,156 of record CM072996.1, read on the forward strand.
TCTCCTCGTTTGCATCATTCAAATGATTTTCTACTCACATTCCATATGTAATACGTAGGCACTTCAGAATACAGCAGTGTTTTTGCAAACGCGTCATTTTGACATAACACGCGCATATTCGAATGCAACGTTGTGTAAAAATTTTAAAGCTATAAAAATGCGCATATTCAAATGCAATGTTGTGTCAAAATTTCAAAGCAATTGGTGAAGAACTTTCAGAGATTTAAGATTTTGAACAAACGAACATTTACATTTTTATTTATATAGATCTGTGAAAATCTATTTTGTAAGAAATTTTTAGTGGTTCTGTTTATTGTATTTTCATCTCTTGCCCTGTGAACTGTTTTGGACTACTTGTTTTTTGGGTTGTTACTGTTTCTTAAGTGCCAAGAACCGAAGAGCCCAACAGGCAATATTCAGTTACAGATTTGATAAAGATATTTTCAGTTGAAGAAAAGAGTATTGGGGTTGCTCCTGTAGAGTGGTGGAAACAAGCAGGACTAACTCTGATCATGACAGAAACTTTGGAACATCTAACTACAGATTTCTGTCATCTTGATCTATTTTCTGATGATACAAAAATGGAGATATTTTTGCCTACAAAAAACTTTGAATGAGAAAGTAAGTACATAATAGTAAATTTTACTTGCATGAACAGTTTCAGGATAAGATAATGTTAGATACTGGCTTCCCACTAGGTGATGGGGAAAATATAACTAAATTCCAGCATTCGCAGTTAGCTTTGGCTCTGCCCGAATTGGTAACATTGAGCTTCACTAAGCAATATTTTCTTCGTTGGGAAAATGAGGAAATTTGACTAGCCAATCCTAACATCCTTTTCTGTTCTAAAATCCTGCTGTCTCAGTTTTAAAATTTCTAGCCCTTTTCAATTAGTAGCTTTGTTTTCTTTTATAAGTGACTAATTGCCATCTCAGCTTCAGTTTACGTCAGCTTAGACACAAAATAGCGCTGTTATTTTTTGACCTGACAGCTGAACTTTGTTCAATAATATTGAGTAATCTCTCTTCAACAATAGCAAAGCTTCCTTTGTTACCAAAGTGTTTACTTACTTGGCATTTTTTATTTATATTATTTAAGAAGGAAAAAATATCTTTTGAGTATCAATCTTTTGAGTTATTTTGGTTGCTATATATGCCATTACAGTAAATGGAACTTACGTAGCCTGAATTCTTTTTGAAGTATATATGTATTGTTTTAAAATGTTTGTATAGTAGTTACTAAATTCAGATTATAAAGGAGTTGGAAAAGTTTACTTTTAGTTTATTAGAGAGTAAAGAAATATATTTAAAAGTGAATTTTAGGAATTACTGTGAATGCTGGGAGACTGCTCTCAGGAGATAAGAACTGGAGGAAGAATTGTTATCAGCAAGGATGTTCAAACACAGTAGACAGACGGTTGTGGAGACAGTGGGAAGAAGAATAACAGGCCGCATCAGGCAAATGCACACCAGTGTATCCACGGCCTAGACGGTTACACCTGGCAGAAGAATTTTTAAAAGAGATTAGGTTAGATTGCTAGACAAAGAGAAAGGAAAGGAAGATTCTATAGGGTCTTCAAATATCCAGAATAATGTATCAACCTATAAAATTATGTAAAGTCTTTATTATGATATGTAACTATTTTGAAGTAAAAATAACATGTATAATTTACCCTAATATGCAACATTATGATGATAGTGTAATCTGATGTTTAAAAAGTAATATCTGTATCAGGAGCCCATGGCCAAGGTGTCATGGTAGGGGTTTGAAACAAAAAGTAGTAGAGGAAAATAATCAGAAAAATAAAATAATAAACAGTTCCTATTTACATGTTAATCATAACAAGATATCTCTAGAAAATAGCTCAGAGCTTGCAAATTGGTAGCATTCAGGCTCTATTTAGTCCACATATTATTGACCCATATGGTGTTTTAATTAGTTACAAAATAAAAAATATGGAGGGTTGCACATAAATGATCTGTGCTTTGAAATTGTATTCAGGATTGCCAAAACCAGACTCAGATTTTTATATGGCAGCAATTGGCTGGGGCCAACAGCAGCTCACCATTTGAGACCACATACCCTCCAGCGCACCGTAACTCTCAGCATTCACAAACTGAGGCCAGCTTTTAGAAGGCATTACTAATTACATTCAGCATTACCCTTGCATTTTGTCTTACATTTAGTATATGTGAGAGAAAAGTATAATGTTTCTTATGCCAATAATTCTAATAAAAGTAAAAACAAAAACAGAAGTTTCTAGACTTATGCTTTAGAGGAAAAATACATCTTCCCAAAGATTATGATTTAAGCACTAGACATATACTTTTCTAATTTACATTATTTAGCATTTTTTCAAATGAACTCTATGAAGAATAAATTACATATAATAAAATGCACCTATCCTAACTGTACAGTTTGATGCATTTTGACAAATGTATATACCTGTGAAACCACAAATAAAATAACGGAATATTTCTAACACAAGAAAGTCCCCTTGTGTCCCTTTGCATTCTTCAGTGATTCACCCCTCTCCCCTACCAACTTTCACCCCTGATCCCTGCTAGGTAACCACTGGTCTGCTTTCAGTCTATATATATATATATATATTCCTTTTTCTTATAGAATTTCATATATGGAATCATACAGTATGAACTCTTCTGTATTTGGTGTCTTCCACTCAGCATAACATTTTGACATTTACTCACAATGCTGTGTATATAAATAGTTCATTTCTTTTTATTACTGAGTAATCTTTTATTATATGACATACCACGGTTTATTTATCAACTTTCCTGGATTTTTCTTCATTTTTTACTATTATGAATAAAACTGCTATGAATATTCTTGTACACATCTTTTTGTGGACATATATTATCATTTCTCTTGAGTGACTATTTCAAAGTAGGTTCCTGGGTTTTATGGTAGGTATATGTTTAATTTTATAAGAAACAATTAATTGTTTTCCAAAGTAGTTGCACCATTATGCCTTCACAGGAACATGTGAGAGGTCCAATTACTCTATATCTTTGTCAACACTTGGTATCAACAGTCTTAAATTTTAGCCATTCTAATGGGTGTGTTCTGGTATCTTATTATGGTTTTAATTTGTATTTTCCTGATGACTAACGATGACAAGCATCTTTTTACATGCTCACAGACAATAGTATGGTGATTATAAGAGGGAAAGTGGGTGGGGAAGGTAGCAGAGGTAAAGGGGGGATAAAAGGTGATAGAAGGAGACTTGACTTGGGGCAGGGAACATACAATACAATATACAGAAGATATAGAGTTGTATATCTAAAACCTGTATGATTTTATTACCCAGTGTTACCTCAGTAAAATACATATATAATAGCTTTATTGAAATATAATTTGCATACCATAAAATTCACCCATTTAAAATATATGGTTCAATGGTTTTTAGTATATTCACAGAGTTGTGTAATCGTCCCTATAATCAACTTTAGAACATTTACACCAACCCCCAAAAGAAATCATGTCCCCATTAGCAGTCACTCCCCATTTTGCCTGGATATGGAACCACGAATCTATACTCTGTATAGATTTGCCTATTTTGGACATTTCATATAACTAGAATAAGAGTATGTGGTCTTTCATAGTTGGCTTTTTTCATTTAGCATGTTTTCAGGATTCGCCCATGTTGCAGCATGAGTATATCTCCTATGAAGCATTGTTCAATTATTTTGTCAAGTTGTTCATTGGTTTTATTTTTAAATTAATTTATGAGTTATTTATATATTTTGGATACCATCCTTTTTTCAAGTATATGTACTGCAAGTATTTTCTTTCGATCTGTGGCTTACTTGGTATGTAAGTTTTTGACCCTTAGAGTAACTGTTACCTCCAAGGCTCTACCTTATTGTAAGTTTACTGGCAACAGCGCTTTTCTGGAATTTGTTTTCACTTAGTAACCTAACTTCAGTAGTAAAAACAAGAGTTCCTGCATTTTTAATCTTTAAAAAGTTTATTTTATTCAGACCAAAAATTGATTTTCAGGCAGTAAACAAAATACTTTTAAGGATCAAATTATATTAATAAGAACCCACAACTAAAAATGATCTTAATACCCTAGTAGAACAATTCATTTAGGCATGGAAGTAATTTAGATATTTTTATTTTCTATTTACAGCATGGCTAGACCCTAAAAGTTGTTCCTCACCTATTATACTTATTAATGAGGAATCTATAAGTGGTCATTTATCACTTTCACAAAAAAGTTCATCTCTGGCAAAAGAAGTACCAGACCTGTGTTTTTCTGATGACTACATCTCTGCTAAAAGTCCAACAAAAGCAGAAAAGCCAAAGGATGACCAAGGACTAGCTAACACAGTAAGCCAAAATAAAGAAAATAAAGATTTCTTGGAACAAGACTGCACAGTACTATCTACTGAATCATCTTCCTCTTCAAAAGTTAAAAAAGCATCTTTTAAACCTGGTAAAAAACAGGAGAATGATTTGGACCTTTTGAGTGACTTTATTATGATGCGAAATAAACATAAAGCTTGCACCTCAATGAATGAAGTCACAGATAGTGATGAAAAAGATGGTAGGTAATTTAGTAATATTTTGGCATAGATATGACAGCTTCAAGGACTAAATGTATAGTTTATTATAGAAGATAAAGAAGTAAAGCTCTTCCAGAGAATATATTCTATTACAAAGTCAAATAAAGTGTCATTGATTCATAATATTTATTGTGCATAAAGAAAGATATAGATATAGATGTTGATGTACATATGTATTTTGAAAAACATTTTTAAATTGCATTTGAACTTGTAAGGAAAGTATTTATAATACTTGCTTACTACAACTTGGCCATACAGATTCATAACATTTCTAACATTTATTTTATCATTCTGCCATTCTTTTTTCTCATTTAACTGACAGTTCTTAGTATTTTAACTTATATTTTAATGTATACTAAGAACACTTTACCTGATTTATTACTTATTAGTCTAAATTTATTAAAGGTTTTCTATTTGAGTTGTAACTGTTTTACATTCTGCTTATAACCATATCAGAGGTGGTGTAATATGTCATATAATTTCACTTCTGTTTAAAAATTGGTATTCTAGAATATGTTTGACATTGGTTACCCAAATGAAATAATACAAAAATATTTATGTATAACAATTAGAGCACACTTAGGTCTTACTGTTCTATATAGTATTAATGTATACAAGATCTTGCCCCTGAATAAATTATTAAATAAGACAAGAAGTACAGTATATACCAAAATATCACCTCTATTACAGAGAAAGGCTAAGTCAGAGAAAGGAGCTTAGTTTGAGAGTTAAATGGCTTGCTAACAAAGCACCAAAATTGGGCAGAGTTACCTTCCCAGTCCCAGACTGTATTGGGCTGGGATAGGATTCCCCATGATGGGGCAAGGGGACTGCTTGGGAAAGATCCATGCCATAGAGAAGTAAGGGTATGTGGAAAGTCACAGATAAATGAAGTAAAGTAGAACAGTATATATTCTTTTATGTGTCGGGAACTGTTCTTGGTGTTTAATCCTTATAACAATATTCAAAGTAGGTATATTTATCCGTATTTTATACGTGAGGAAACTGAAACTAGTGTCAGAACTGAGGTCGAACCATTTGTCTGATGCCAAAGGTTTTTCCATTATTACCATTCAGCTTTCTACCCAGCACAGTGTTAGGTCCATTGACCTGGATAGTTTGATTTTACACAGATGTGTTTCAGAGCACTTCAGTGGTGATCAAAATAGAGGCAAGCATTTAAGTAGAGCAACATTAAGTTTCTTCTGAACAATGCAAATTAATATTTTTATTAGAATTTCAAGATAAAGAAGAACATTCTTTGACCCCTCAAAAAGAAAGTCCTATTGTTTGTACTAATAAAACTCCAGAGAAAATAAACCAGGAGGGGACAGCAGATAATGTCATTGAGATTCAAGCATCAGGTATGCTATATGCTTTTAAGATACATTCAAATTAAGTAAATTTGAAAGCTCTTTCTTGGGTATCTAGGATATACCTTGTTTTCCATGTAACTTTCTTTACTTGTTTCAGACATTTCTTTATTCCACTTCTACAGTCATTTCCAAACCTGGAAGGGCCTATTCACTGCCTCTGCCTTCTCCTTAGCCCTACTCCAGTCTACTAAGTATTATTTCTTCTTTTAAACTGCTGCTTCCCTACATTCATCAGAAAAGAGCAAAAAAACCTGACTCTTGTGCCCAGTCTAGAAAATGATCTGCTAATGGTTGCTCTCTCTGTTCCCGCACCCACTATCAGGGTGTCGTAAATCGGTTATTATTGATTCCTATACTGAGTACATTTTTGTCTGCTGTAAAAAATATTCTTTGACTCCTAAAGAACAGCCTGCTTAGCAACATTATGCCTATAAGAAAATACAGTGCTAGCTCAGGAATATCTTTTCATTCCTTTGGGTCAATTTTATTTATGACCTTTAGATAATTATGCAAATCTTTAAATATTGATATTCTAGTGAAAACTAGAAACAATTTGTCATTGTTATAAATTTGCTTGGCTTAAGGTTGTAAGCTAATAGTTGAGGGAAGAGAAAAAAAATTTTGCAAATCTCTTTATAAGGCTCTTCACAGTTGCCATGTTGAGTTAGTTACTGAATAAGTCCTTTCTAGTAAACACAACAGCCATAAAATTATACTAATTCTATGGAAGAAATGGTTTGTTTTTACTAGTTTATTCAGCATAAATATCTTAAGGTAGCCTCTACATAATCTTATATACAATATCATGATATTTAACTCAGTAAAGAATTTAGATAGAGTTCGGGTTTCCATGAAGTAACATGTTTAATTGTTCATCAGAAAGAGCATACAATCTTTACAAAAACAGTGCCTTTAATACTTTATTTTTACAGATAGCCAGTGCCAAGCATACTGTCTCCTGGAAGCAACAGCTACTCCTATCTTAAAAAAACTTGGATGCCTCTGTACTCTCCCTGTTGCCAATTGGAAGTTTGCCACTGTTATTTTTGACCAAACAAGATTCCTTTTAAAGGAACAAGAAAAGGTAGTAAGCGATGCTATTCATCAAGGTGAGTGCAAGTAAAAGTCACATTACTGAAAAGGATGTAAATTCATGTATCAAGTTAGTAAAAGTATATACTATGCAGAAATTAGATGTGGATGGAGGGTAACTGTAATTGAATGTGGCACCCACACACCAAAACTGGAGAACCAGCTTCATAGGAAGAAGAGGGGAAGAAATACCAACTGGCATCACTTCCTAGTGAAGCTGGATTGACATACACAGGCCAAGGCAAAAGGAGGCTTACAGTTCATGTGGAAAATAATATAATAATTAATAAGTACTAATACAAGAAAGAATAAGTTCTGTGTTTCATGTATTCATAAGTGTAAACCTATTTTTGCCCCACCCTGTATTACTTGACAGATTCTTTTTACGGAAACCAAATGAACCCTATTGAGGTTAGCATTTGAACCACCAAGTTTCCTCCCCCCAAAATGGGAGAAGGTAGAAAAACAAACAAACAGATTAAAGTCAATTCTGTACTTTCGTTTCTGGCCAAGATGGAGTAACAGGGATTGGATTTAACCTCCTGCTAGAAATACAGGGGGGAAAAAATGACAAACGCAAAAATATATAAAATCAGACTTTCAGAGCTTACACAGCAAGCAAGAGAACAGTGATTTCCGAGAGATGGGAAACAAGTGAGGCGAGCCCAACCATCGCTCTAGCATACTGCCTTGGAAGAGTTACCAGGCCATGGCACAGGTACATGAGGCACAGCCCAGTAGACAATCTGAGTTAAGGAAACAGAATGGAGAGGCCAGGGAGACCAAAGCGCCTAGAGTTAAAAGGACATAATATTAGAGCAGAGAACTTCTCATAGAGAATCCTGGAGATCTACAGAGAGCCTCCCTCAAGTGTCCATCAAGTGTCCAGCAGAGTACCCATCACAGAGTAAATATGAGGTTGGAGAACTATCTGAGCTTACGGAAACAACCATCTGAAAGGAATGATGGAATAGTACCCTGCATTCACTCAGGGCAAAAACTATGCCACCAGCTAGTCTAGAAAAACTCATGATTTGTGGAATATTAGGTACAGTACTCAGAAAAGTGTGGCCTCAGTAGTGGGGAGTAATTATCTATAGCTCTGCTCTGGACCTACCTAACAAATTATAAAGGCAAAACCCAAAGGTTCAAACTATTTCCAAGGAACTTAACTGCACCCCAGAACAAAGTAGAAGAGGATTTATACAAATACAAAAATATCTAGCACCCAACAAGGTAAATTCACAATGTCTGGCACCAATCAAAGATTATCAAATTTAGTAAGAGACAGGAAAACACAACTCACAATGAGAATAATCTATCAAAACAAAGTCAGAACTGACAAAGATGTCAACATCACCAGAAAGGGACACTGAGACTTATTATAATTGTATCTCACATGTTCAATAAGTTGGAGACATAAGAAATACACAAAGCAAACTTCTAGAGATGACACTTCAATGTATGAGATGAAAAAGGCACTGGATGGGCTTAATGGCAGATTAAATATTGCAGAAGAAAATATTAGTTAATTTGAAGGCACAGCAGTAGAACCCCTGCAAAAAAGCACAGGTAGATAAAAGAATTAAAAAAAAAAGGAACAAATGAGTGTTAGTGGGCTGTGAAACAACTTCAAATGGCATAACATACTATTAGAGTTTTCAAAGAAGAGGCAAAATGGAGGGAAACAGAAAGAGGGCTGGATGTATTACCCATAATCGGTTCTCCTGTTGACTCTTGATTCCCAATAACTACTACATATTTGCCTTATCTTTATTTATTTTATTGATTACAGGGGTCCCCAAACTTTTTACACAGGGGGCCAGTTCAATGTCCCTCAGACCGTTGGAGGGCCGCCACATACAGTACTCCATACACTGACCACCAATGAAAGAGGTGCCCCTTCCGGAAGTGCGGCGGGGGCTGGATAAATGGCCTCAAGTGGCTGCAATTTGGCCCGCGGGCTGTAGTTTGGGGACCTCTGGATTAGATCATCAATTTTCATGTATTTTAGCAGAACTCTGTTCAAATAAATATTTCCTTGGATCCTACTATAGAAAACAGAGAAAAGTAGAGCTGATTAATTTGGGGCAGTGAGTCTAGAATCTTGTCCTCTTGGTCTCACTTCTGCACACTGAAATCCAAGCTATCATTGTTAGAAAGCTCTAGAGCTACATGGACATATTAGTTAGACAATTGCCTTGTTCCTGTGAATTGTTTAAAGCATTAGACTAATATTCCCAGGTGTCTACCTCCATTTGATAGTATTACTTTATGATATGATCATCTACTTTCAGTTTAACTGTTGGCAAGTTATGAGTTTAATAACTGGAAATCATTGACCTTTGTCCCTACCAAGAATAGAAATAACTGAATATTGTTTGGAAGCAAAAAGAGTATGAGCTCTAAGGTTAACTGTCTGGGTTAGAATGCCAGCCCCACCATTTATTCACAAATTGTCCTTGAATAGTTACTTAACCTCATTAAGACTATTTCCTCATCTAGCCTGACCAGGTGGTGGTGCAGTGGATAAAGTGTTGGACTGGGATCAGAGGACCCAGGTTCAAAACCCTGAGGTCAGCAAGGGCTCATCCAACTTAAGTGTGGGCACTCACCAGCTTGAGTGCGGGGTTGCTGGCTTGAGCTAGGGATCTTAGACATGACTCCATGGTCACTGGCTTGAGCCCAAAGGCCACTGGCTTGAAGTCCAAGGTAGCTGGCTTAAGCAAGGGGTCACTTGCTCTGCTGGAGCCCCCCAGTCAAGGCACATATGAGAAAGCAATCAATGAACGACTAAGGAGCCGCAATGAAGAATTGATGCTTCTCATCTCTCTCCCTTCCTGTCTGTCTGTCCCTATCTGTCCCTCTCTCTCTCTCTCTCTCTCTCTCTCTCACACACACACACACACACACACACACACACACACACACACACACACACAAAGACTATTTTCTCATCCATAAAATAAAAATCATAATAAACTTGCCTGATAGGGCTATTATTAGAGATTGAATTAAATAATGACCTTATACACAGCCTGGCACATAGTAAGCACTCAATAATAAATAATACTTATTATTGTTAAAGATTCTGATACATGTTCTAAAATTCTAATGTAAATATGTTATATTTTAGAATATGTTTTTGTTTACTTAGGGCCAAATGATGAAAGAGAAATGACGTTGAAGCATGCTGGTCTCTTACACCTTCTGGTCACAATTCGGGATGTCCTTTTAACATGTGACGTGGACACAGCATTGGGTCAGTGGGAAAAATTCTTAATTTTTCTTTTCTTTCTATTTAAATATTATATCTTCCTATTGAAATAATAAAAATATTATTTTTTATTTTATGAAATATATGTACCTTATAAGAAACTACATAGCTTCTTTTACTTATGTTAAACATCATATACATTTAAACATAGTTATTGTAGAATATATATTTTACTGTTTGTACTAATTACAAGGAATTAACTATAACAGCTAACATCACCTAAAAAGAATAGGTTTAGGATTCCCTCATCTAGGTCTGATGATATACGGAGTCCTTAATGGCAGATTTCATTGTATAATCGTTATCATTCATTAATTTTTAGTGTAAGATGACACTTTGCCACGTACATTTCAGGTCCTTATTGAATGTCTTTGGCTTCACATCTTTGCTAAATAAAATACGACTGAATTATTAATAGTAAAATATTTTGAAATTTTTCTAGTTGTATATGTAAATGAGGATATGAACAACTTAAGTGATAAAAATAAAACTAACTTGAATGTATTGGAAATTTTACGGTTCTGGAAATCTTTTCTAAATTATCAGTCATTAAAATATATGTCTTACAACCTGTGCTGATACAATGGATTAAGCATCAACCTAGAATGCTGAGGTCAATGGTTCAAAACCCTGGTTTGCCTGTTCAAGACATAGAGGAGAAGCAACTGCTATGAATTGATGCTTCCCACTCCTCTGCTCCCCACTCCTCTTTCTCCCCCCCCCTCTGTAAAATAAATAAATAAATAAATGCCTCACTATATTACTGCTTTATATCCCTATTGCAGAATTACTGAGACTAATTTAGTAATGGTATGCTTATAGGATTATATTTTATACTTTAGTTTTTAGAATCCATTTCAAATATAGAATAAAAATAATTTTTCTCTGATCTCTGACTCAGACATTTTCTCTTAACTGTGACCCAGACAAATTTTTTTTTAAGCCAAGATTTTAGAGATAAGTATTGAGCAGCAGTGAGTTACAATTATACTCCCTCTGCAACACTGGGAGTTCTAATACTTGGCTAAGTATTATACTATCTAGCCAAGTATTAGGACTAAGTTACAGCTACTCTTAGAAAGCCCAACATGGTGCTTTTTCTTTCTTTTCCAGTTAAGCCACTTGGGTGTTGATGCTGGACCAGGTTTTCTTTAATTTATTTTTATTTATTCATTTTAGAGAGGAGACACAGAGTGAGAGAGAGAAAGAGAGAAAGTGGGGAGGAGCTGGAAACATCAACTCCCATATGTGCCTTGACCAGACCAGTGCAGGGTTTTGAACTGGCGACCTCAGTGTTCCCAGGTCGACACTTTATCCACTGCGCCACCACAGGTCAGGCCTGGACCAGGTTTTCTTATCTCCATCCTCAGATAAGGAAGAATTGGGAGCTATAGCCCTAATTTACAATACCTGGAATTAGTCTAAGGGTATAGTGTCACATGGTCTTCTGTTTAGTCACCTGTCTTCATTAGACTTTTTCGCTTACATAAAAGATTGTCAGTCCTACTAACAGCTAGACTGATGTTAAAGCATAATAGTAAGACAGGATATCAGATTCCTTTGTATCTGAACTCCCTGTATTCTCCCTGACAGAGAGAATACAGTTGTAACTCACTTCTGCTCAATACTTATTGAAATCTTGAAATTAGAGAAATAATATTTGTGGTGGGTTGCTGGAAGCATTTTCAGCCTGACATACTCTATGATTTACTTACTCTAGGATTAAGTGAGACCATTGAAAGCCATGTATTTGAATTGTTTTTATCCTCAAAGAAATGTATTTACTAAATTAAAATTTGGTATTACTATTTAGCTACCTTGCAGAATATTATAAAAGTAAAATCCCTTTTGGAAAATTAACTTCTTAAGTCCTAGGTATCAAGCCATAATGAGTAACCCAACTGCCTTAGACACTTTTTGTGAAGGGCCTTTTCACTCCTCTGAACCTCTGGAGGTCAAAGAGCAAGTTAGGTTGTCCTCTCCTTCTCTCAGCGGCAGAAGAAAGGTCTGTGTGGGTTGAGCTGCCTGCCCGGCTCCCTTCCAGAATTCTCTATTTTTTCCCAGCTTTCTGATTTCCCAATCTAGCAAACTAGAAGATTCAAGGTTAAAAATATAGAGTTTCAAAATCAGAAAAGGATTAAAGGAAAATTGAATTCTATTTGGTCTGTGTTAACTCTTACTTTCTTTTAGGTTTTTACCATGGAGTTTCTCAAAGAACAAAGAGTCATGCTTCTTTTCCCTACTTTTGTTTTTAACAGAATATTTGTCAAATGCAAAAGATGTGTACAAAAGCATTTTAGGCTCATATTTGGATGCCATTTGGAGACAGCTAGTGACTGTACAGTTTATTAGGGGGAAAAAGCCGGAAACGAACTACAAAATACAAGAATTGCAATGTCAGATGCTAAATTGGATACAAAGTGAGCCGCAAATTAAGGTAAGTACTGGAATAAAGCAGATAGTAATAATTAGCTTAAATAAGAACTGGATATAAGATAAAATTTTTCATTTAATTATAATATAGTCTATATTATTTGGTCCCTTGACAGTTTTCTTAAGTTGACAGAAAAAATCAGACCTAGAGAAAGGATGATTTGCATCATTATTTGTATGTCTTCAATTAAAAAATAATTTTTACTATATACAGTTTTCTGTGCACTGCTTCTCTAAATCTCAAAATCAAAACAACACAGAATAAGTGCTGGCGAGGATGTAGAGAAAAGGGAACCCTCCTGCACTGCTGGTGGGAATGCAGACTGGTGCAGCCACTCTGGAAAACAGTATGGAGATTCCTCAAAAAATTAAAAATCGAACTGCCTTTTGACCCAGCTATCCCACTTATAGGAATATACCCTAAGAACACCATAGCACTGTTTGAAAAGAAGAAATGCACCCCCATGTTCGTGGCAGCATTGTTCACAATAGCGAAGATCTGGAAACAGCCCAAGTGTCCGTCAGAGGACAAGTGAATTAAAAAGCTTTGGTACATATATACTATGGAATACTACTCAGCCATAAGAAATGATGACAATGGATCATTTACAACAAAATGGATGGACCTTGATAACATTATACGGAGTGAAATAAGTAAATCAGAAAAAAAACTGAGAACAGCATGATTTCATACATAGGTGGGACATAAAAGTGAGACTATGAGACATGGACAAGAGTCTGGTGGTTACGGGGTGGGGGAAGGGAGGAGAGGGTGGGATAAGGAGGAGGGGAGGGGCACAAAGAAAACCAGACAGAAGGTGACAGAGGACAATTTGACTTTGGGTGACGGGTATGCAACATAATTGAATGATAAGATAACCTGGAGATGTTTTTGTTGTACATATGTACCCTGATTTATTGGTGTCACCCCATTAAAATTAATAAAAAAAATTTTTTTTTGGTATTAAAACTGAAATTGATTTGTTGTCCTCAGTCCACCCCCCCAGAAAAAAAAAACTGTACGTAATGGTAAATATGAAAGTATAGCAGCAAATCATTGGTTTTACACAATATAGGCAGAGAAAACTTATGTCTAGATAGAATCACCAATATGGGAATAATTGAAGAATGCTAAGAATGTCCTACTGCAAAATGTTTTCCTTATTTATATTTGATCTTACCAGAATTTATTCCTTTGTATTTTAAGTATGATATCTTTTACAACACAAATATTTACTGTGTAATCTTATTGCTATTAGTTTTATGTAACCAAGTAACTTTATTTTGTCACTGTAGCAAAACTATGAAAAATAATAATACATATATGAAATATTCTTACTTTTGGTCAGGTGCTGATTATATTAAGAATGGACTCAGATAGTGAAAAACATTTACTCATTGAAATCCTCAACAAAAAAGAAGGTAGGCAGTTTTTAATTATGCTCCATTTGATAACATATGCTTGAACATAAAAATGTATTGTTCCTGATCAGGTGGTGGCTCAGCAGGTAGACCATTGGCCTGGGACACAGAGGATCCAGGTCCGAATCCCTGAGGTTGGCCCTGGCCAGTTGTCTCAGTGGTGGAGCATCTCCTGGGGAAGTCCTGGGTTTGATTACCGGTGAGGGCACATAGGAGAAGCTACCATCTACTTCTCCATCCCTCCCCCTTCCCTTTCTGTCTCTCTCTTTCTCTCTCTCTCTCTTCCTCTCCTTCAGCCATGGCTTGATTGGTTTGAGCAAGTTGGCCCTGAGAATGGGTCCATGGCCTCACCTCAGGCACTAAAATAGCCTGGTTGCTGAGCAACAGAGCAGCGATCCCAGATGGGCAGAGCATTGCCTGGTAGGGGGCATGCAGGAGTCTGTCTCTCTGCCTCCCCAACTCTTACTCAAATAAAAAATAATTACAAAATAGAAAAAGAAAAGAAACCCTGAGGTTGCCTGCTTGAGCACAGGGTCACTAGCTTGAGTCCAAGTGTCGCTGGCTTGAAGCACAAGGTTGCTGGCTTAAGCAAGGGATCATTGGCTCTTCTGGAGCCCCCAGTCAAGACACATATGAGAAAGCAATCAGTGAACAACTAAGGTGCCGCAGTGAAGAATTGATGCTTCTCATCTCTGTCCATTCCTGCCTGTCTGTTCTCCCACCCCCCACTGCCTTCTCATGCTAAAAAAAAGTATTTTCTACCCGTTTTAATTAACATACCATAAAATTAAAAGTAAATGAACCTGACCAGGCAGTGGCGCAATGGATAATGCATTGGACTGGATGTGGAAGACCCAGGTTCAAGATCCCAAAGTCGCCAGCTTGAGTGCGGGCCCATCTGGCTTGAGCAAAAGCTCGCCAGCTTGGACCCAAGGTCACTGGCTCCAGCAAAGGATTGCTCAGTCTGCTGAAAGCCCACGGTCAAGGCACATGTGAGAAAGCAATCAATGAACAACTAAGATGTTGCAACAGCAACGAAAAACTAATGATTGATGCTTCTCATCTCTCTCCGTTCCTGTCTGTCTGTCCCTATCTATCCCTCTCTCTGACTCTCTCTCTGTCCCTGTAAAAAAAAAAAAAAGTAAATGACTCAGTGATATCTAACCAGTTTTTAGATCAATCTGGACTATAAATCTGCAATATAAATATACTATAATGTACTTATACATATTAAATGTATTTATATGTATATTATTATCAATTGATACCTTTTATTGAATGTCTTCTAGTTGCTAAATAATTCTGATTACTTAAAACAGCTCTACAAATAGGTTTTATTAACTCAATTTTACAAATAAAGAAACTAAAGTTCATAAAGATAATGTAGCATGACAAATTTTACAGGTAGTAAGTGAGGCAATCAGAATTGGAACCTAAGGCTCTGTTGTTCCACTGTCGTTCTTCAATTCATTCTTCTACTGACTACTGCTCCGTCTGTCATCCCTTTCCATCTTGTGCTGTGAAACCATTTTCTTACATGTAAACTCTTTCTTCTTCACCTCCTTGTCTTAAGTGACACTGAGTTTCTTCATATGACACTGCTTCCCCTGTATTCTCATATAGACGCTGATAATTCTCTCTCTCTCTCTCTCTCTCTCTCTCTCTCACACACACACACACACACACACAGGAAGAGAAGGCAATTTCTTGCTTTCCATCGTCTTTTCCAAAACATTATTCCTCCATCCTTTGATGCTGTGCCACATTGCTGTACCATTCTCTATCTCTCCATATTGCTGTAATCTAGTAACCACCTGAACAATCCCATTATCCATGGACAGTTGTACACATGGCTCATGGTACTCTCTTTACTCCTAGTCCTGCCATTATTCTAGGTGTTAAAGGTGTTAATCAACACCCGACCTTATGGTTTTGTTGGCCTCCACCACAAAAATGAAAGTCACTCTTTGGCCATGCCATTGACCTTGCAATAATGCAGAACTGCCTTATCTCAACTTTAAACTCTGACACATTGCTCTGTCTATAACTACTTCTTGCTCTTTCATGATCTTCAGCATCTTACAGCTCTGTAGTATGTCAACTCGTTCTTTTTGTTTCATCTTTTCTTTTTCCAGACTTGATGATGTGACCATCACTTTAATTAGTCCTGTCCTTCTGTAGTACCTTCCATTTAAATCTCAATTCTGAATCTATTACAGCATTTAACATCTCTATTCCTACACAGGAGCTGCTGAGCATTATTGGAGAAAATAAAATAGATTGGTGCCATTACAAACTCATGTTCTCTAAGCGTATATGGGCTCTTACTACCTCTTACCATTCATTCTATATTTTATTTCCCATTTCTATCCTCCTAAACCCTGTACCACAAACTCCTGCCATGCCACGTATCACCTCATTTTTAGAAGGGAATTATACCTTCTAATGTTGATTTAATCAGAGTTTTCTTCCCTAAAATCCCTACCAAATTTACCCTTATTTCTTCTATTCTTTTATCTCTGCCTCCTTTCTTTTTAGAGAATATGAACCTCCTTTCTTTGAAAACCAATCCTTCCCTTGTGCTTTGGACCCCCTCTCTTCTTGTAGGCTCAAACACTTGGTTGCATCAGTTATTGCACAGCCCAACCTTTCTCTGTTAATAATGACTCTTTCCCCTAATCTTTAAGTGTTCCAGTCTTAAAAATAAACTAAACTATCACCCTCAATCTTAGTCACTCTTTGTTCACTGTTTCTCCTCCCTCTGTAAACTGCATCATTTGCCATCTTCCAAAGTATTTTGCCTTAACCCTATCAAACTATTTATCATATTGTTTTATAGCTCCATGCCTTTACACCTCCTGTCCTGTTGTCATAATGCTCTTCTCCGTTACTTTGAAATTTAGTTAAAACATTTGTTCAGGAAGCATTGATTTAAATGATTTTCCTCTGTGCACTCAGGGCATTATGTGCATACTTCTAAGGCACTACTTACCATCCTGGCTATAACTCTTAACTGTTTTCCTCACTAAAATGTCAGCTTTTGAAGGATAAAGACCATGTCCTAATTTGTATTCCCTAGTTGTGGGGTTGAACCTGCCACAGCTGTCTGGAATGTGGGTAATAGGAATTTTTTATTTTTAATTAGGAAAATGCTGACCAATGTTAACATTAAAAACAAAGGGATTTGGGTAACCGAATGAATATTTTTTGTGCAGAAACTGAGAAAATATTCCTGCCCCATGAAGAAGAACACTTAACCTTACTTAATAGAGCACCTTTTCCTTTGATGGCACTTAAGATGTAGTGACAAATTATTACAATGCATATATCACTTCTTATCTAAGCTTCACACTGAACATCCCTATTTCTTTGGGCATTTTGGATTACATCATCACTACTCTTACTATTTTATTTCAGCAGGGTCTGCTGACACAAAAATATTGACTTTGACACTGAAAAATGTTTTTACTCCATAACTGGCAACTATTCTCTATACCTAGGAGCTAGGCCCTTTTTTCTGTCTAGTGTTAGAAAGTAAAGATGAGGTTCCATCATTCTATATGATTGCAAGACCCTAGTAGTGCAGTCAGCAAGCAGTCTGCTTTGGAATCATAGCTAATACAAATCATTTAAGGAGATTAGCTTTTAAATAATATGACCTTATAAGTTAAAAAAGAGAAATCATATTCCCTTCGTTCTTATTGCTACCAAAACTATGTCTCATCAATTCAAGTAAATGTAAAATTATTAAGCATTACTTAGTCATTAGTACATCATACCCTTGTGAACTTTACAGTTGACAAAGTACACTAATAGAGTGTAGAATTTATTTGAACTAGAATTAGTTATTCTTAATTCTGTCTGTAATAAACTGTGTGGGTACAAAAATTTTTTAAGTTTATTATATTTTGTTTAAAAATTAGTAACATGAAATTTAAATTGAAATGCAGTCTCTTGATGTTTAGTTATGTACTTAAATTTTTACTAGAGAATAGGTAACATCTACCACGATAGATTTGCACAGAATTGGTAGTTTAATTTGGTTATTATAAATTAAATTTTTGATTCACTTTATTATTTTACATAATAAATTAAGAATTTTCATGCTTATACACACAACATACACTTACACAGAATTGTTGCCCATGGTTTAAACTTTCTGATACCCTAGCCTTAGAAAAATAATCCCTCAAATTGTATTTTAAATAGTTTTCTTGTTCATAGATCTTTAATTCATTTTTGTGGTAGTGAAATAGTATATGACACAACTTAAAAAATACATATGAACAAAACACTGGAAAACCTTCCTTTCATTACTCCTTTTTTCCAACAGGTTTAACATTGACTGTCCTACCTTCGAACAACAAAAAAGATTTTCTGAAATCTGAAGGTGTTTTAAGTGGGTAAAAATGTATTTCTTCATTTATGGGGAGGAAACATCTGAATTCCACAGGAAAAACACAATTTCTCCTAAAATTTAACTTTTAAAAAGGATATATGCTAATAATGAATTTAGTGTCGATGTGTCTAAAAATGTTTTTTAATTGAATTTATTGGGATAACATTGACTAATATATTTAAATAGGTTTCAGACTTTAACTGTTTTTATTTTGCCTTATTTTATATAGAAATTATTCCTAATATTGGATCTAAACAATAAAAAACTATGTAAATTAAATAGAAGCCCATAAAAGCTAGACACAGATACCTTTTAACTTCTATCTCTCTGGATTGCTTTGGGTAGAAAGCAGCAGTAGAGAATTTTAATTACAGTAAGTGCTGTTATATGAAATTCAGAGATGGGAAAGATAACCTTATGATATTTAAGTATCCATCATTTTTTTGTTGTTAAAATCATTTATGAAGCCCATTGAGAAAAAAATAACCCCATTTCATAGTTGTTTGGTAATATTCTATTATATCAATTCCCAAAGATTAAAATCTCACATTTGTAGGAAACTGAGGTTGATTTTTCATGATGATTTATTTGCCTGTTATAAATTGGACTCAGGTAATAAAATTAAGGTCCCTTGCATTTGTGGATGTCAAATAGTCTATAGTTTTTTATATTGGATTTTAAAAGTATGATCATAAAAAAAGATTAAAAAGAGATTAGCACAATTAAAGAACAAATCAACAGAAAGTACACCAACACTTTTCCAAGATAAGTAGGCATAGATTAGAAAGGAATTTAAAAAATCCAAAAACAGTTATCTTTTAGAAGTTCAAGTAAATAATGGTACAAGAATAATTTCCATTTTCATGACTTTCTTTTATCTCAGTACAAGTTCCTGTGTAATAGTAGATAATAGACATATTGGAGCAGATTTCCCCTGGAGTGACTTTTCATTTGTGGTGGAATACAATTATGTGGAAAACTCTTGTTGGACTAAACACTGCGAAAAATTGAATATTCCGTACATGGCCTTTAAAGTGATTCTTCCAGACACCGTTTTAAAGAGTAAGAATATAAACTAAAATTCTTTTTTTGTTCCAATAGAATGAAAATTTTCTGTTTTCTGTTTCTGATCTATGGAAAGAGAATAAGCATTAGAAGTCTTGAGTTTAAGCTCTAATCTTACTACTACTATCTGTGTGACTTGAACAAGTCCTTCTTAACCACTTCTTACCTCATAATCCTCATTCGTAAACTTTACTGATTAGATTTATCTTCATCCCTTTAACTTCTAAATTTTACTTATAATAACATAATTTTATTATAATTATACCTAATATCAAGCTGATACTTTTATTAAATAGTTTTTTATTGAATTTTAGAGAAGAATTTTGTAACAGTATGTTGACTGGTTCAGAAAACTTTTAATAAGCAACAAAGAATTGTACACAAATACACAGAAAAGAGTATAAAACCCCTTTGTATATCCTTTGGTTTCTTTTTGTTTCTCACTTCATATGACTAAGGATGTGAATTCTGCAATTGAATTAAAAAGCCTGTAGATTTTTGCCCCCAGTGCGTCCTTTCTTTCAATATTTGCCATAAGTTACTTTCTGTTCACCTCAAGTATAAGTGGGAAGTGGGAATTCTGAGCCATTCTGACTCAATATAAAATATACCATAATTATTACTTAGAGTCTTTGATATTTAGAATTAAATGTTAAATTGATTAAATAATTGGAACATGGGCCCAAGGAAAGATAAAAGATAACATTGTTGTTTGTATTCAGAGGCTTCTTTCATTCTCTCAAAGATGAACTTAAATTTTTCAAGTAATTTCTTATTTGGTGCATTTATAATGCTTCAATCCTCCACTATTATGCTGTAAGTTAAAGTAGTGTTACAGCTTATAAATCTTTATATACTTGTTCTAAGAAATTAGAATTCCAAGAAGTAAAATTAATTGCTAGGTTAAATATACACACATTTATATATTGCAAAATATACTTTCAGAAATGCTATTCCAATTTATATTTATGCAGATAGTGTGAGATTTTTTCCCCATATCTTTACATTAAATAGGTATTATTAATCTTTTAAATCTTTGACATAATTATAGGCAGAAAATAGTTTATAGCTATGTTAATTTGCATATTTTATTATTCATATATTTTCATATGTGAATTGATCTTGTAAAGCCATTCTGTTGTAAATTGCCTCTTTATGTCCTTTGTCCATTTATCTATTGAGGTATTTATTCTTTTCCTATTGATCTGTATCATTCTCTATGGGTTATTCCCTATGGGTTATTGTGGTCAATATATTGATCAGTTTATATTTATACAGCAAATATCCAATATGTATTTAAGTGAATAAAGCATATTATAACATTCAGGTAGATTATAAGGTCTTTTATCTTTTTTTTTAAATGAGTATATATGTGTGAGTATACATAAGCAAATATATAGAAAAAGCCTGGAAGTATATATTAAACTGTTTTTATAATAGTTTTAGTAAAATCTGTTAATTGTTTTATTTCTAGGCAGTAGGATAACATATGGTTTTTATTCTATTCTTCAGACCTTTCTTCATTCTGATTTCTGATTTTTTACAATGAACATGTTTTATTTTTATATTACTCCTTGAATATATACCTGTTACTCTCATGTTTAGTAAGAAAATAGAAAAAGCTGGGGAATGAGAAAAAAGAAATATTTATAAATTTTCTCTTATTTAGGAAGCAACTTGCTGGACAGTTTTGGTGGTTTTCTTTTGGAAATTCAGATTCCATATGTGTTTTTTGCATCTGAGGGACTTCTTAATGCTCCAGAAATACTTCAGTTGCTAGAATCCAAGTAAGTTATCGACTTCCTAACTTTAGCAAAGATATATATGTCCTAATGGCTAAATGTTATTCTATATATATAGCACTCTTTCTCTCAGTCAGGCCCAGTATTATATATCACGCAAGAATAATCTTCCAGAAAGTTTATGTCAGTACATTTCTGTCCCTCTAGTATACCATCTTAATTCTTAGATATTTCTTTTGGTAATATGGGTAAATTTTGTGGAGAAAAAGAGTGTTATTATTGTTTAAATTTATATTTTAATTTTATTTTTTTGTTACTGCAAATGATATTTTATGTGGATTTTTTAAAAGATTTTATTATTCATTTTAGAGAGAGGAGGGAGGAAGGAGAGAGAGAGAAACGGAGGGAGAGAAGAGAGAGACAGAGGGAAAGAGAGAGAGGGACAGAGGGAGAGGGAGAGAGAGAGAGAGAAGGGGGGAGGAGCAGCAGGAAGCATCAATTCCCATATGTGCCTTGACCAGGCAAGCCTAGGGTTTTGAGCAGGCAACCTCAGTGTTCCAGGTCAATGCTTTATCCATTGCACCACCACAGGTCAGGCTGTGTGGATTGTTTTATGTTAATTATATGGTCATATTTTTGGGTCATTGGTAATATTGAGAATGACTATTCTAAAAAAAAATTGAATGTCTACTCTTATTTAGAAGACTTTATTAATACTGCCTTGTGAAACAAGATTATAGGTCTAAATAAAAGTTTAAGTTTTAGACCTTTACTTTTAAGATCATACCAACACTGAGCTATTTAAAATCGTATAAAACACTTTATCAAGGCACACAAGTTGTCATAAGAATGTTAGATAGACATGGGGCTGCATCTCAAGGAGGCTGTGAGCCATTCACAGAAACCTCTGAGCTAATAAAAGGTAGTTGAAATCTAAGCCAGTTTTAATAAGAAAAGAGAACTCTGATAAATGCAGAACGTTTAGTCTCATAGCATGATGTTTTAGTTTCATTGACTGTTATTTTAAGAGAAGAATAAATTGGTCAATATATTTGTAATAGTATTATGTGCAAGTAATACTTAGCAAAGTACCTAAGGCAACAAACATGTAGTCAACTAATTTATCAAATATACCGAATAAATCATAATTTCATCCCTCAAATTTATAAAGTAGAATAAGTTGATGTATACAAAAAAGCACAGTAGTTCAAATAACTTAATATGCTGAAGGACAGTACAGCTTTTTCTAAAGAATTTTCTTAGCCATTTTGTTATGTCCCCCCAATATTGTATTTTGCAGCTATAATATCACTCTAGTGGAGAGGTGCTGCAGCGAGTCACTGAAACTCTTTGGTGGTACAGAGGCTTATGTCGTAATGACAATTGATGAGCACACCGCCATCATTTTGCAGGTAAATCTATATAGTAAAAGGATATAAATCCAATAAATTAAATATATTTATTATGAGCTCAACTATAATCTATTAGTGACTTCTTCCAAAACTGCAGGTGGGCGGCAAGTGCCGAAATCATCTCCATGGAAAGTGTCTGTTACCAAGATTCTTAGATGCCTTATAATTTCTAACATACTGTAAGACAAAGCAAATATAGAATCTTTAATATTGTATATTGACCTATTTTAAAATACATTTATAGCATTGAAAACTTTAAAACTAAATCCTAGCCACTTCAAAGGGGGGTAGTATATTAATCCGTGATTGGTAATATGGGATTTTCTGTAAGGTACATAGGGATTGCCTGTAAATAAGCTGGTTTTTAAAAGAGAGAGAAATTCTCTTCAAAAATCCATATTGGTTATAATTTAAGATGTATAAATTCTTGACTAAATCTCCCTGACGTTTGCTTGATGGGAGTACAAATTACAAAGAAATTATTTTAATAGGGTGGAGTGGGAAGCAGAAACCAGTTTGACAGTATGGAGTAGTAATTAATGACAAATATTATGAACAAATATTAACAATGTAGGAATTACATGATGGAAACACAAAGTTCTGTTAGAGGGATTCTTAAGGGATATTGTATCTTGCATATTTAAGGTTCTTAAAAAAACAATTATTTGGGAGGGATTTTTTTTTTTTTTTTGACAGAGACAGAGTCAGAGAGAGAGACAGATAGGGACAGACAGACAGGAAGGGAGAGAGATGAGAAGCATTCATTCTTCGTTGTGGCACCTTAGTTGTTCATTGATTGTTTTTTCATATGTGCCTTGACCGGGGTCCTATAGCAGAACAAGTGACCCCTTGCTCAAGTCAGCCATCTTGGGCTCAAGCCAGCCACCTTGGGCTTCAAGCAAGCGACCATAGGGTCATGTCTGTGATCCCACACTCAAGCCAACCACCCCACATTCAAGCCGGTGAGCCTGTGCTCAAGCCTCAGGGTTTTGAAGCTGCGACCTCTGCATCCCAATCCGATGCTCTATATCCACTGTGCCACCACCTGGACAGGCTGGGGGGGTATTCTTTGGGGGAACTGTTTTAATCTATAGTTACATAAATTACTGTTCAAGTAAGCCACTTTCTGAATTATTGACTCTATCAAAAATTGTGCTAATGGAAAAAGAGAATTCTAGACCATTAGACAGAGATTCCCAAAAGGCCATTAACTGCTGATTTCTCATCTTCCTTAAGTAAGCATTTGGAGCAAATTATCTATTTTACACATATTTTCTATTGCCTTTAGGAATAGCCAGATCCCTGTCTATAAAGGGCTTGACCCAAACAGGGCACTCTAGCTGCTTTCTTCATACTAGGACCTGGGAGATTCATGAGACTTTCTTGCTGAAACCATCCCTAGCTGTATAACATCATCTGTAGCTTCCTCCCTACTACTTCCAGTGCAATTTTAATTTTTTCATAAAACAGAAGCCCATGCCCATGCTTCTCAAGTTGTAATTTATATATTATAGATTCCCGAAATATGTTAGCAATACTTTTATAACAACTATTAACATAGGGGATCTTTTTATTTTATTCACTTTCTGGTAGGACCTAGAAGAACTGAATTGTGAAAAGGCATCAGACAACATCATCATGAGACTGATGGCATTGTCATTCCAGTACAGCTATTGTTGGATAATTTTATATGCCAAGAAAACATTAAACTCAGAGTAAGCATTTCTTCATCTAAAGTTACATTTGTATTTTTTAAGTTATTCGATCCTTTTCTGTGAATAGAAGTAGCTATGCAGATATTCAACTTGCTCAACTAGTTTGCTTTAAGTCAGAGATTCTCAAGGTGGAGTCACGCTCATAGGAAAACGAATCGAGATTTTAGAACTATGTTTCTCTTGGACATTCTGTACAGATCATCATCCCCTCCTCCTCTACCTCACTAAGAATTATGGCTTTAAGTGTTTCACTTCATAGTACTTTTTTAAAATTTTTATTGAGTGAGTTTAGAGACAGAAGAAGGGAGAGAGAGACAGTCAGAGTCATCAGTATGTCTGGTATGTGCTCTGACCGGGGATTGAACCCGCAACCTTGGCATATTGGGACAATACCCTAACCAACTGAGCTATTCGGCCAAGGTTTTTATTGCTTTAATTCTAGATTTTCTGTTAAAAGATAAGACATTTTTTAATCATGTCTCTCTAAAATGTTATTAAATATACCAACTAACTAGTATCTTGCTATACTTTCATTAAAGTGCAGAACTGAAGAATTACAAAAAAATTCATGCCAAGACACTGACTAGTGAGAGAATGAGTTAATTTCTCCCCTTCCTACTCCCACCCCAGCATCCCCTAAATTTAACAGTATTATTTAAAAATGGAGGTGGAAATGGTTTTTCAAAAAGTGCTGAGTAGACAAAAAAAAGGAGTCTACCACACTAGTGTTGTCTTAGCCAGGTTATTCTAATAACATGATATGTAGAAAATGGAATGAATTTTTAATAAGTATAATCAGATGTCAAAAGAGTGGAAGTATAGTAGTATAATTCTTTTAGGTACTATCTTACAGAAGAGACGCTTCACCACCTAGCACTGATTTATGCAGCGCTAGTTTCCTTTGGGCTAAAATCGGAAGAACTGGATGTGAAGGTATTCTTTTCCTATATGTTTGTTCATAAGTATTGTCCACAAACCAAAATTATACCCAAACACGCATGCCCAGTGAGAACAATAAATGGGGAAACTAAAACTGCTTAAAGGCCAAATACAGAACAGTTTTCAAATTAATGAATATTCTTTCCACCTAAACTTCTATTCTAAAAACCTTTAGTTTAATAAATATAAAATCATATTTTATCTCTTAACTGCTACTCAGATTTTTTGAAAAAGCAGGGTAGGAAGAAAAACAAATATATCTCTTGATAAAAAATATTCACTTATGAAAGATATACTAAGTTTTTATTTGCTGTAAAATGGAAATTTAATGACATTTGAATGGAGTAACAGTTGGGTAGTTTGAATTAGTCTCCTTCCATAGCTCTTTTATTCAATGTCCTTGCACTGAAATTTAGACATTCCTCCAAATTTGGGGCTCAGTATTCTTCAGTTGTCACTTCATAGTCGTCCTTGATAAACTCAACCATTCCCACAAATTGAGCTTTCTTTTCTGAGTATAATCCTTAAAAATTGTCCTCACTTTTTGTTAAGGCCTGCACCTATATTTGAGCATTCTACTGGAAAGCTCCACATGAATATCCCACAAAAACCTCAGACTCTGCGTGCATGAAATACAACCTCTCATCCTTCCCCAAATTTAGTTCAGGGCTTAGTATTCTAATATAATCAGTGGCTACATCCTCCTTCTGACTCTGCAGTGACTTCTCTAGAATATCTCTTCTTTATACTCTCACTGCTACTTCCCTAAATTCAGGCCTTTAGCACTTTCACTTAGAGCTTCCTAACTAATCTCATTTCTACTTTTTTTCCACTCAAGTGTGTTATATATATTGACACCAATTACATTTTTGTACTATGCCTGTGAATATCCACTCCCAAGACAGTAAGCTTCTGAAAGAACGAGAACATGCTTACTTAATTTTTTATTCCTGGCACCCAGCACAGCACAAGTAGGTGCAGTGCAAGGGCCAAGTACATAGCAGGCACTTGAGAAATACTTGTTGTTGAGTTGAATTTTCTTGCTCAAAAGACCTTCCATGGCTTCCTATTTGATTCAAGATAGAGGTCAAGCTCAGCTGAACTCAAATACCACAGTTTAGACCTAGTGATCCTTCCATTAATATCATTCTACTCACCATTTCCTGAATACGCCCCCATGCAATCACCTCTCAGCCACTGCACAAATATGTTATTCTGGCCTGTTTTCCCCTGGGAATACTATTCCCCGACCCCTTATTGCCAGCCTTCGTAGTGGTGTCTTTTTCTACTTACATCATCTTTACTACTTTACTACTCGCATCATATTTACTACTTTTTTTAAGACATTTGCCCCAAACACATCATTTTTTAGAATACATATAATCCCTAGGTATGTACTAATAGTTTTATTTGAAATTCTTATGAAAGAAAATACTGTCATAATAATAATTATTATTATTATTTTACAGGGACAGAGAGAGAGTCAGAGAGAGGGATAGATAGGGACAGACAGACAGGAATGGAGAGAGATGAGAAGCATCAATCAGTTTTTCGTTGCGACACCTTAGTTGTTTATTGATTGCTTTCTCATATGTGCCTTGACCACGGGTCTTCAGCAGACGGAGTGACCCATTGCTCGAGCCAGCGACCTTGGGTCCAAGCTGGTGAGCTTTTTTTTTTTTTTTTGCTCAAGCCAGATGAACCTGCGCTCAAGCTGGCGACCTCGGGGTCTTGAACCTGGGTCCTCCGCATCCCAGTCCGACGCTCTATCCACTGCACCACTGCCTGGTCAGGCCTGTCATAATTATTTTGAGATATCTGTATAGTCCTTCTTTAATTTCTGCTTTAGGACAGGATATTTATATTTCTAAGATACAACTGTTTAGGGTAGTATTTCTCTGTCCACATTAAATTGTTAACTCATGAACTATCTTTACTTCAACCAAACCTAAAAGAAGAAAATAAAGATAGAAATGAAAGAGGAAGAGAAAGACTGGCATTTCAGAAGCGGGAAGGGCAAAGAAGGAAACACAGTGACAGACAGGAAGCAGGGGGACTTTAGAAATTCTTTTTCTAGAGTTTAGTTTAATGCACACACACACACACACACACACACACACACATTTTTTGGCAGGAGTATCTTATTTAAACTAAAATTGGATGAGAAATTCCCAAAATGCTGGGGAAGGCTACTCTAAAACAAAACTATATTTTATGTCTTTTTGGACAGATTTTCAAATTCACCTGCAAATACCCTTTATTTTTAACTTTGTTTTTGAAAAGTCTTACACTATGCTTTAAAACTTCGTATTTTAGTTGAGAACTATTAAGTGAACCTAGAAAAAGAAAAAATAGTATACATTACTAGTGATATCCAAATTGCTTTTTCTTCTCATATAGATTAAATATAATGTCAAATATATTTAAAAGATTTTATTAATAAACATCAATGAAAGTGAAGAGAAACAGTCTAGTCCTAAAAAGTGGAAACTACAAGGACACCATACTTGAAGGAAAGACAGTTGCTTATCCGAACAAATAAAATGTCCTGGATTTCACATAGACATTTTAATAAATTATATCTATAATAGTGCTCGATGATTAGAATCTGCTGTTTTTTATTTTTCTTCTAATTATAAATAATTTTGAATGATAGCTTACTTCCTAATATTTTCTATAGTTTCACATTAAATATATATATATTTTTAGCTCATAATTGCCCCAGGAGTGGAAGAGACTGGATTGATAATTCGACAAATTGCTGACCACAATTTAATGACCTCGAAGAGAGATCCTCATGAATGGTTGGATAAATCCTGGCTTGAAATTTCACCATCTAAGGTTTATTTTCTAAATAAGTAAATTAGATATTTGCAAAACAAATATAAATACATGTATTTGAATTCTCTTTCTGGTAGCATCTTTTTGTCTTCTAATGTTTAATTGAGCACATATGACAATAACCGTAATGAACATTTACTCAGATCATTTTCCAGAATCACTTGTATTTTTTAATTTCACAGAACTATATTAATGAGATCTTTTATAATGAACCTTCCAATCTAAGTTATTATAGGGTGAGCTAATGATTTCAATGCCTTTTGTTTTTAAAAACATTGCTATTTTTCAAATTCCTAAATTTAAACATTTTAGAGTAGTAAATTTAAGAGAATAGCTAAATTTTATCATTCCGTGATTTTTCAGTAATTCAACTATATAATTGAAATTCAAAGTAGAATTGTCAAATACTTATAAGATTAAATAATTAATTTTTTAAAATTCCTTTTGTTTGAGCATAAATATTTCCAAGATCCGCCTGACCAGGCGGTGGCACAGTGGATAGAGAGTCAGACTGGGATGCGGAGGACTCAGGTTTGAGACCTCGAGGTTGCCAGCGTGAGCACAGGTTCATCTGGTTTGAGCAAGGCTCACCAGCTTGGACCCAAGGTCGCTGGCTTGAGCAAGGGGTCACTCAGTCTGCTGTAGCGCCACGGTCAAGGTACATATGAGAAAAGAATCAATGAACAACTATGGTGCCACAATGAAAAATTAATGCTTCTCATCTCTCTCCCTTCCTGTCAGTCTGTTCCTATCTATCCCTCTCTCTGACTCTCTCTCTGTCTCTGTCAAAATAATATAAATAAATAAATAAATATTCCCAAAATCTCATACCAGTTCAGTGTTTCTGTTATGTTTTAAAAAATAATTAGTCAAATCATGAGGCCATCAAGAAAAGAATGACAGGGCTCCAAGATACATTGTTGAGTGAAAAATGAAAGTTTCAGGACAGAGCATGCAGTATGCTACCATTTGTGTAAAACAAGGGAAGATTAATATTAATATGTACCTGTTTATAAATTAATCTAGAACAGTAGCGTAGTGATGGGGGGGAGGGGGGTCTATCATGCCTTGGGCGCCACTCGCAGAGGGGCGCCAAATGGTCTCCAAGACAAACAAGAAAAGCGTACTACGCCCTCAGGGGGGCGCCAATTATGTTCGCTACGCCACTGATCTAGGATACCAAGTAATAATAACGTTGCTTATCTCATGAGAGAATGGGGGTAATGGGCTGAGAATGAGACTCTTCACCTTTTAGTACCTTTAGAATTTTGAACCATGTGACATTTTACCTATTCAAAAACTAAAATTATACAACAAAGAAAATATTTATATGTATTCAATCACAGACCTTTTACATGATTAAACAGAACACAGTACTACCAGCAAGTAGGGGTGTAACTATGACATGTGTATATGTGTGAAATTTCTTTTCTACCAAGGCATGTCTAAACTGCTCACAAGTCTGTCATTTCATAAAAATCAAAGAGGGTGCAAAAAGCCAATGCAATCTAGGAAAAAAGGGAATATGCAATTGTAGAGATGGTTGCTATATTTCTAGACATTTATAAGATCTCCCTGAAAATATACATTTTTAGACTGTCAAATTCAGTTCTGGTTGATAGAAGTTCTTCCTGTTTACTCTTTACAATGAGACATTCCGAGATTATAACATCTCTGAAATATCAATGTTGTAGTAATATAAGGTTATAGTAATTAAATATATAGAAATATAAAAATATGGAAGATATATAAAAGTAATTAAAAGGATATTAAAATAATTATTAAAATTAAATAAAAGTTATGCCATTTGGATAAGAATATAGTGGCTTAGTGCCATAACTCTTTAATGTGATAAACAGACTCTGACTTACAAGCAGAGCCCAGTTAGTATGTGTGTGAAGTTATACATAGATAAGAAGTAACTTAGTGCCATAACTCTGTAATGTGGTAAACAGACTGACTTACAAGCAGGGCCCAGTTAGTATGTGTGTGAAGTTATACATAGATAAGAAGTAACTTAGTGCCATAACTCTGTAATGTAATAAACAGACTCTGACTTTCAAGCAGAGCCCAGATAGTATATGTGTGAAGTTATATAGATAAGTGGCTTGGTGTTATTTACATTAACTTTGTAAATTAATGTAAATAAGAATATCTTAAAAAGTGGTTTAATGTAAACATTTCAGTAGATTGACATAGAGGGGATTCCCTGCGAGGAACTCCCAAAAAGGTGGCTTGAAGTGATAATCCTGTAGGTTGACACGTGTTAGAAGGCGTTGGCCAGAAAAGGTACTAAAGCTGAGGGACCCCCTGCTGCAGTAGTTGCCCAGACTCCAACATTAATGTGAACTGTCTCCACACTGCTCTGAACTCTGACCAAAGCCAGCCAAGACGAACACGCCGACGGGGCCCCCTTAAACTGTACGCAGGCACGCCAAAAGGATTTGTGAGTAATAAATTGCCTGTGTGATTATCACAACTAATTTGTGTTGGTTGTCTTTCCTCTGGTGGCACTTAACAGTAGCATCCTCATAGCTGCCTCAAGAGTAGTCTCGAAGAGGCTGCCAGCCCTGCTGATAAGCAGGAGGGTCCCACTGCACAGGGAAGTCGAATCAGGGACGCCTGATCGATGTAGAGCTTGGGCTCTACTGAGACGATCATAAACATGGTTCATCTTAATCAAACAGTGATGGTGGATGGTCTACTAAGGGAGAGCTAAAGAAATCTTGAGGTCCTAAACTAAGTCCCCTAAAAGATTTCCTTTTAGAAACGTAGCATTAGCTAAAACAATTGTCATGTGAAGATAAATTATAACAAATCTTTTTGGATAAGCGATTAGACTGGTTAAACTTTTAGATCCAATTCTGAGAATGTACGAATCTTTACTGCCAAAAAGTTTCTGTCCCAGACATCTCAAATTGAGTGTAGGTGCAATGATGAAAGTTTTAATATGGTAGAATAAGTAGAATAAAATGGGTCACTTTCAAAAGACCACTGGCTGATTTTTCCTTAAACTTGTTTCTAGGAAGAAATGTACTTACTTGATTTTCCATGTATTAATCCATTGGTGGCTCAGCTCATGTTAAAAAAAGGACCTTCACTACATTGGATATTATTAGCAACTCTCTGTCAACTTCAGGAACTCTTACCTGAAATTCCAGAAAAAGTGTTAAAGGTTAGTTGTTTGAGATCTATATTCTTATATAGGTTTATTTCCTTTCCACTTGAGCATTTATTTTTTTACCATAAGCGTTTTCAAAATGAAGTTATCCAAGTATAATTGTTTGGGACTTCACATAGCAAGTAATTAATTTACTTGAACTAAATTTTATACAGAATTCTCATTGGCTATCAATCATATTATACATTTCAAAGTTATTAGATAATTTAGTAGGTTATCATACTTTAAATCATTTTGAAATGTTATTGTGCCCCAAATATTCAATTATACATTCTATTCATATGAGCTTACATTATCTCTTGCAAATAATCCTGACACTCTTCATTCTAATAGTAATGAGAACTTGCTCTGGTCATTGACATGGTAGATAGAGCACTGTCCGGGATTGCTGGTACCATCCTGAGGGCACCAGCTTGACCCCCAGGTGCCCTGGTCAGGGCAGGTATGAGAAGCAATCAGTAGGTGGAACAATGAGTTGATGCTTCCCTCTCCCCCACCCTCTCTCCAAAAAAAATAATTAAGAGAGAGAGAGAAATTTAGCCTTATTGGTAAAATTTTTAAATTTTTATCAAGTTGTACTCACGTATAACTTGTGTAACTAAAAATTATTTTATAACTGATTAGAAAATAGATGCAAATTATAGTAAGTTTTTCTTTTAATGGAACCTAATTATGTTGTTATTATGTGGGTCAATATAATACCTATGAATGAACTTTATTTATATTTAGCCTCCTTTCCATATAGATAAGCATTATTATTTATATTTGACTGGTGTTCATATTGTATTTGTATGTATTAACTAATTTTTTAATATTTTTAGCATTTTTGTGATATCACTTCCTTTTTCAAGATTAATTCTTCTTCCATAACAAAATCACCTCAAATTTCATCACCTCGGAAAAATCGGAATCAGACTAATACCTTCCCTTCTCAGAGTTCAGCTCCTCATTTTTCAGACTATGTCATTCAGGAACATAATGACTTTTACCAGTATTCAGACTTAGGAGAGACAGTGCAGGAAGACACAAATACCACTTCAAATGATAATTTTTTCCTTATGGGACTAAAAGAAAGAGAAATGCCTTGCACTTTACCACCTGTGACTTCTTACAGTCAGACCAGCTATTGGAAAGACTCCAGTTGTAACCCTAACATAGTTCGGAATAATTCTTTTCTGATTAATATGGAATCAATGAACTCAGCTGGGAGCTCCTTTATAAGCCAGAATGAGTCACAGACAGATGTATTTTCTTTGGGTCTAACACAAATGAATTGTGAAGCCAGAATATCACCAATCAACACTCAGAAGAGAGTTGCCCTTGAATTTATAAATGATCAGAAAAAGGAAACACATGAAGCAAAAATACTTAAAAATAAAGACGTATCTGTCCCTATCTTTTCATTAGAAGGCTCTCAATCTCCTACATATTGGAACTTTAAGAAAAATGTGTGGGAAAAACAGAATCACTCATTCAACTTACAGTATGGTGCAGAACAGACCACATGTGATGAGAGGTACTATCCGAAAGAGAATTTGTTCACTAATCAGCAAAGAGGTCTATCGGATGACTTAGAAGGCTTCCTATGCAAAAGTTCAAATGCTGGGACTGATGAGACTTTCTGGAAAGAATTTCGATCTGACCACAGTTTGGATTTATATTGTGCTTCTGATTCTAATGTAAATCAAAAAGAATTCAAGAGTCTTTATTTCAGCCAGAGAGGTGGAACATGTTTAGGACAGAAAAGGCATGCTGAATCTTCATCTAACGCAGGAGACAAGAAATCATTAACAGGTAACACTATTCAAGAGTTGATAAACTATCCTCAAATGTAATTTAAAATGACATAACCATCTTCAAATTTTTAAAAATTGTTTTAATTATTACACTTAAAGAATCTTCAGCCCTGGCTGGTTAGCTCAGTGGTCAAGCATCAGCCTGGCGTGTGGATGTCCTGGGTTTAATTCCTGATCAGAGCATACAGGACAAGCAACCATCTGCTTCTCCACCTCTCTCCCTTCCCCCTCTCTTTCTCTCTTTCTCTCTTCTCCTTCCCCAGCCATGGCTAGATTGGTTCAAGCGTATCAGCCCCTGGGTGCAGAGGATGGCTCCTGGAGCCCCTGCCTCAGGTGCTAAAAATAGGTTGGTTGTGAGCACGGCCCCAGATGGGCAGAGCATCGGCCCCACAGGGCGGTTGCCAGGCTGATTCCGGTTGGGGTGCAGGCCAGAGTCTGTCTCTCTGTCTCCTCTCATCTCTCTTAAGAAAAAAAAAAAAGACTCTTCAATAACTTTTGGTTCAAAGAGAAAATCAAAATTCTAATTACAATTATCTAAGGAAACAAATGCAAAGAAAATGTCAAATTCTTATAGCATAAGATGAATTAAGTATTCAGCTTCAGAAGTGAAAAACACAGACAAATTATATAAAGCAGACTAAATATTACAAAAATTAAACAGAGAAATCAGTGAATTAGAAAACTGCCTTGTCAGGCGGGGATATTTAATGCGCTAAAATTTATTAAGAGTTTATTATATATGCCAGATAATATTCAGGCTCCTTATGTGGAGTATTTAATTCTGACAAGCCTATTAAGAGATACCTACTATGAGCTCTATTGTGCAGTTGCTGTTTCTGAACATTTAATCATAGAAATTTTAAAGGATAATTTTATTTTCTCATTTCTGGTAATTATACCTTTCCTTTCTGTGTTATTTCTTATTGCATTGGCCTGAACATCTAGAACAAAATATTAAGTTCTAATGGTCATATAAGGGGACCTTGCCATAATGGGGCAAAGGAGAAGAAGGGGAAAATTTAAACTTCAGAGCACCTCTTTTGCACAGACCCTTGCTGAAGCCTGAGAGGGGCCCACAAAGTCTTGTGTTCTTTGTATTATTAAAAGAGGACCTCCCATTGTATCAGCCCCGGGACATACAAAACTTGGATTTGGTCCCTGTTAATAGTTACTTGTTTTTTTCCTGATTTTAACGAGAAGTATTCTATCCCTAGTTTTTTAAGTACTATTGGGGAAAATGAAAAATGCTTTTTCCATTGACCTATTAATGTCAAGGATTATATTCAAAAGTTTAATAATATTACATCATTTTTGCCATTTCTGGAGTAAACCTAATTGGCTTTTGAAGAGTAATTTTTTAAAAATATGCTGTTGAACATGGTTGCTAATATGATTTTTATGTCTACATTCATAATGAAATGAATCTATTGTTATTTGCGCTTTTTCACATTTTGACATGAAGGTTATTCCAGCTTCATAAATGACCTAGAAGAAAATTCCATCTTTTCCCCCCAGAAACAAAGCATACAAATTACAAATTACTGTATGTTCATGAACATGGGGCCCCAGTACAGGATAATCTTCCCATTTTTTCAATGAGATTTAAAACATTCAGAAGATGTTTTAAAATGAATTTTAATATTTAAGTGTTAGGGATATAGATAGAATAGTCAAATATCTACCCACATTTTATTTCATTAATTTAGATATAAATATATTTTTTATATCATAAAAAAGTAATGTTGGTTAGAAATATTGAAAAATATTTTTTATGAACCTGGCCAGTTGGTTCAGTGGTAGAGCTTGGCCCAGCATGTAGAAGTCCTGGGTTCAATTCCTGGTCAGGGCACACAGGAGAAGCGACCATCTGCTTCTCTACTCCTCCCCTTCCCCCTTTTTTCCATCTCTCTTCCCCTCCTGCAGCCATGGCTTGAATGGTTCAAGCGAGTTGACCCCAGACACTGAGGATGGCTCCATGGCCTCACTTCAGGTGCTAAAATAGCTTGGTTGCTGAGCAGTGGAGCAGCAGCCCCAGATGGGCAGAGCATTGCAGGGTAGGGGCTTGCTGGGTAGATCTCAGTTGAGGCACACGTAGGAGTCTGTCTCACTGCCTGCCTCCCTGCCTCTCATTTAGTAGAAAAATGTATATTTAAATATATTAAAAGTTTTTCACCTTCCAATTATTTTCCTAAAAATAATTTCATTCAAATACTTCACCTAAGTCTTTGATGTAGTAGTATCTTCATTATCTCTATGGCAACTTTTGAGTTTCTTTTACTGAGGTTTTGCATAGCATATTATTACCTTCAAATATGTCATTTAAAATATAACATATTTTGAATTCAGATTGACACAGCTGTAGAAAATGTATTCAAAGCCATTGACATACCTCAAGTTCATTTCCATTTGTCTTAGAGATACACATTTGTGATCTATGATAAAATTATCTACCACACTGTTTTTTAAATTTGCTTATAATAGCACCCAACTCTTGCAATTATGAGATTACCGTATTTTTCGCTCCATAAGACACACCTGACAATAAGACACACCTAGAGTTTTAAGGAGGAAAATAAAAAAATAATATTCTGAACCAAATGGTGTGTTAAAATATTTAATAAAGTACTGTATTTTTCGCTTCATAAGACGCATGGGCATTTCCCCTTCCACTTTTGGGGGAAAAAAGTGTGCCTTATGGAGCAAAAAATACAGTATATCTCCAGAAATAATTACTAAAATGGTTTAAAATGTTTAGCTCTTTTCTTTCTTTCTTTTTTTTTTTTTTTACTGATTTAATCACTTGACTTCTTTAAGTATTCAACTCTAGGATATTTCAGGCTAATGTATGTTATACATAATAGAGTCATGAAAGGAGAGTCCAGGCATCATCACCACCTGTCATATAACAGAGTTTAAGTAAAGTCTACAAAATTGCAGATATGGGTTAAGGAACAGGTGTAAAAGCCAGTTTTAAATCGAGGGAGATTTAATTATTTGTGCAAGGCATAAGCATATAAAAATGTTTTCATAACACTAATTTGTGCTGGGTCATTTATAGGTGCATTTATACTAAAAATGTCTTTTTTAATAGTTATTATTTTATCCCAGTTTGAAAATTTTAAAACTTTGTAGAGAGATGATGAAGAGACAGGAACCATTTGAATATCTAGAAAGAAAAGCTACACTTTATTATTATCAGAAATAAAATAGTTTACCTCTTTCTTTCACCAGATTTCATGAGCTCACAACGACCACAATCCAAACAACGACGTCTAGTGTATGAAAGAGTCCCTGGTAGAGTTGATGGACAAACTCGTCTGAGGTTTTTTTGAAAAAGAAAGAACAGTGCTACGTGCCACATTCCATTGTTTCTGCTGATAACCCAATAATGAAATAATGAAGAGACTGCAGCTGTTCTTAGATGGTCTCGGCTTTCTATATTACATTTTCATCATATATATTCTGCCTTATCGTTTGCATATCCTAATTAGCATCATCATTGTCTTAAAATCCAAATACCTCTAGATTCACCTAAACACTCCAAGTCTTATTTTTATTTAAAAGCAATAGAAAAGTTTACGTTGTCTTCGGAAGGGCCCGCTGACTCCAGCCTTCCCCCAGCAAGACTGTTAACTGGGCCTCCATCTTTGTTTGACCCTTTGAGTCAAGAAGGGATCACCACAGTCAGTCAACCCTTCACCACTATGAAAGTTAAAACAAAATTAAAGTTAGAGAACTTCCAATTTAAAATACCCTTGCCCTGGCCAGATAGCTCAGTTGGCTAGAGCAGTGTCCAGAAATGCAAAGGTTGCCAGTTCAATCCCCAGTCAGGGCACATATAGGAACACATTGAAGTTTCTCTCCCTCTTTCTCTCTCTCTCAAATCAACAAAATAAGCATTTAAAAAAAATTTTTTAATAAAAAAATAAAGTATCTTAATAAAATTTTAAAACAAATAACTAAAAGTTTTGCAACATGATAGAAAAAGGGCTTACACTCATAATATACAAAGAATTCCTACAAATTGATAGAAAAAGGACGACCTATTAGAATGAGCAAAATACATGAATAGATATTTCACAGAAGAAACAAAAATAGCCAATAAACATTTAAAACATTATTAGGAAGATGCAAATTAAAATAATAAGCTACTGCTTTTTTGCCTATCAGATCGGCACAAGTATTGAAAATTAAAAATGTCCAAAATTCAGACATTACCTTAATTGACTTTCTCCCCGGCATTTGATACTGTCAATCACATCCACCTTTATGAAACAGGCTCAACTTGACTTTACACCACCTGTCTGCTTGTCTCTTTACTCTCCTCTTTATACAACACTTTTATTTATAGGATGTTTGTTTTTGCTTGGGTATGTAGGAAGTGGAGACTTTAAAGAGAAACTTTCTGGAAATCTAGTTGGAATTTCTGTTCTACTTTCTTAAAGTTTTGGATTGCTCCTAATGTAAGGCTAAAGCTTCCGGGCTTGCAAATCTCCTATATACCATCTTTTTTTTTTCCTTTTTCCAAATGAGAGGAGGGGAGATAGAGAGACACAGACTCCCGCATGTGCCCCGACTGGGATCCAGCCGGTGACCCCCATCTGAGGCTGATGCTCTGCACATCTGGAGCCATACTCGCAGCCGAGCTATTTTTAGCACCTGAGGTGGAGGCTCCAGGAGCCATCCTCAGTGCCCAGAGGCTGATGCACTGCAACCAGTTGAGCCATGGCTGCAGGAGCAGAAGAGAGAGAGAGAGAGAGAGAGAGAGAGAGAGAGAGAGAGAGAGAGAGAGAGAGAGAGGAGGGAGAGCCTCCTCTGTCCCCTGACCAGAAATCAAACCTGGGACATCCACATGCTAGGCCAACACTCTACCACTAAGCAAACCAGACAAGGCCTCTTTACCCCATCTTTAATCAGCTTCCAGAGGGTAGGAGTTTCTTCCCAGGCCTTTGACTGGGGCAGGTCCTTAGGCAGAGCTATCAACACCTGCCTCCCGGCTGCCTCCCCAAATGAAGTGGAAGCACCTGGGTCCCCAGCTGCATTTCCCAGAGACACCTGCTGCGGAAGTAAGTGAGCTCAGCTCCAGCTGAACACTACCAGGGAGCAGTTGTCACATGACAGGTGGGGCTGCTCCATGGGAGAAGCCTGAGGGTCTGGACTGGCCTTTGTTAGGGGTCAAAAGTGTCGGGTCCACCTCCAAGAACCTTTCCCAAATACCGTACGTATCACATGGAATTGTCTGAAACAGTCCCAACTTCCCAGATTGGCTCTTGCAGTAGCAACTTCATTCTTTCTCTGAGAGCATTTCATTTCCCTGGGAGGTCTTTCATATTCAGAGAGCAGTTACGTGCATTTAGAGCCATTGCTGGTGATAGTGATGCTGACCTTTGAGGTCTGGCGAGAGACCTTACTCCAAGTTCCGATGCACAGGTCAAATTGAGCCAACCAGGCAGGGCCTCTCTATCCCATCACCAGATCATCACCTGTCTTCCAAGTGTAGATGGACATACGATACTGCTTCCCTTTCCACAGAGACTCAGCCTAGAACTGGGAGTCAACACCTGGGTGTCTTACCCCTTGCCACTCATCGTAGGAGCCAGATACTCTCCCCAAATATTGAGCCCCATCCTAAAACAAGGGATCCAACATATGGAGCAGCCTAAGTCGATGGGGGTGGGGAATGCAAACTGTAACAATCCAAAATGAGGGCTGAAAAAAATGCATGTTTTTCTGTCTTTTGCTTTTTTAGTTGGCTATTATTTTTACGATACAACAGTTACTCATTCAATACTTTATTTAAATCCCTTATTTATTTAAATTAATTATTTAAATTTAATTTTAGCATGATCTGTGGTGGCACAGTGGATAAAGTGTTGACCTGGGAACACTGAGGTCGCCAGTTCAAAACCCTGCACTGGTCTGGTCAAGGCACATATGGGAGTTGATGCTTCCAGCTCCTCCTTCCTTTCTCTCTCTCACTCTGTGTCTCCTCTCTAAAATGAATAAAATAAAAAGAAATTAATTTTATATAGGCAAATAAATCCTTTTTGATTTCTGAGTTTCCTGCCTTGCTCAGAAAGACCTCTTTTACCCTAAAGTTGTAGAATTATTATCCTATTTTCTCTTCTAATGTTTTTTTATTATCCTTTTTTAGCCCATGTGCATTTTTTTACATAGTGTTAACACAGGCCTGATTTTATTTTCTTCCAACTAGCCAATAATAGCAGCAAATGTTTTAAATAAACCATACTTTCCCACTGAATAGAAAAATCAAATCTATTTCTGAACAATTATAATCCATTCATCTATTGTCTATTCCTACACCATAATGTTATTTTAGGTTTTCTTTTATTTTCTAATTAAAAAATCATATTGTTTTCATTCAGCAGTTTTAAAGTAGGTTTTAATAACTAGTAAGACAAGCATCATTCTCCCTTGTTTTATAAGCGCACACACACACACAACACAAACACACACACACATACACAGGGTTTTTTTTAACTATTCTTGGACAGTTGGTTTTTCCATATGAAATTTTATATATTTGTTTTTAAAGATTTTATTTATTGATTTTTACAGATAGAGGAGAGGGAGTGGGGAACGAGAAGTATCAACTCATAGTTGCTTCACTTTGGTTGTTCATTGATTACTTGTTGTATGTGCTGTGCCGGGAAAGCCCAGGGTGTAGAACTGGTGCCCTCAGCGTCCCAGGTTGACACTTTATCCACTGCGCCACCACAGGCCAGGCTGAATTTTTAGATATTTTAACCAGCACTCCTCAAAAGAAATAAAGTAGGAATGCCACTAAATTTAAATGAAATTTAGATTTAGTAAGATTGCATTTTGACAACATTGTGTTCATATCCTGCAATTTATGTAGACCCTGTTCTATAAATATCAATAAAATCTTTTCTATATGGCTTGCAACTTTCGTTTAATTATCAAGTATTTTTATCATTTGTCATAAA
The DNA here is from genome assembly GCA_037038555.1 of Rhynchonycteris naso. Taxonomy (NCBI): domain Eukaryota; kingdom Metazoa; phylum Chordata; class Mammalia; order Chiroptera; family Emballonuridae; genus Rhynchonycteris; species Rhynchonycteris naso. Next base: position 21,728,403 of record CM072996.1, read on the forward strand.
AATGGAAATGGGATATATTTTCCATTTTAATTTTTAACTAGCTATTGCCAGTATAGAAAAATGCTTGCTTTAGGCCCTGGCCAACCAGCTTGGGTAGAGTGTTGGCCCAGCGTGTGGAAGTCCCGGGTTTGATTCCCAACCAGGGCACACAGAAGTGCCCATCTGCTTCTCCACACACACCCCCCCTTCCTCTCTATCTCTCTCTTCCCCTCTTGCAACCAAGGCTCCATTGGAGCAAAGTTGGCCCAGGCACAGAGGATGGCTCCATGGCCTCCACCTCAGGCGCTAGAATGGCTCTGGTTGCAATGGAGCAACGCCCCAGATGGGCAGAGCATCGCCCCCTAGTGGGCTTTCTGGCTGGATCCTGGTCAGACACATGCGGGAGTTTCTCTGCCTCCCTGTATCTCTCTTCAGAAAAAAATACAACTGCTTACTTTATTATGTATATTTTGTATCTATAAAGCCTCCCAAATTCTATTACTTACATTTTGTATCTATAAAGCCTCCCAAATTTTATTACAAGTTTAAGTATTTCTTTAACTAGATTCTGATGAGTTTTCAAGGTGTACAATTATATAATCCATAAATACAAATGTTACTCTTAAGACATTTACTCCATTTTATTTTTTCATCTTACTACATTAGTAACTCCAATGCTGAATAGTGGTGATAAAAGTTGTTCTTGTTTTGTGCCTAATATGCTGAATGTTTCCACTCTTTACCATGTAGTATAAAATTTGCTGTTAATTTTGTTCTATTCGTATTTCACTAATCGACTTTGTTTTTGAGAACAGCTATTGAGTTTTATTAAATGACTTGTCGACATAGATTCTCTTCTTTAAACCACTCATGGAATGAATTACATTGATATATTTCCTTGTATTGAACTAGCTTTGTCAGATTGTATTTTCTCTTGATATACCACTAAATTTGATTTGCTTATATTTAGGACTTTACATCTGTATTCATGAGATGTCTGTAACATTCTTGTTATTGTCTTACCAATATTTTGCCAAAGGAAAAAGTGGAATAAAGACAAGTCTTTTTGGGTTTCTTTTCCATACAAAAAACTGTCCATAATTAGTATCTAAACCTGGATGAGTGGAACCAGCATCACAACCTATGCCATGGACCTGTCTGTCACCTCCAAAAGTTCCCCCTGCCCTCTTATGTATTATCCTTTTGTGGTAAGAAGTTAGCATTAAATCTATCTTCTTAGCAAATTTCTAAGTCTGCAATACAGTATAGTTGAGTATAGGCCCTGGGCTGTACAGCAGACCTCTAAGACTTACTCATCTTACAAGCCAAAATCTGTTTTAAAAATGCTTCTTGTTGAGATGGAGAATGGAACACATTTCAGTGCTAACAGAACAGATCCAGTGGAGAAGGTGAAGATAAAGGAGAGGAAGGAGAACCAACAGTGTGACGTTTCAGAGGGAAATCGGATCCACAGAACAAATGCACAGGTTAGAAAGGTTCCTGAATTACGGGTGAATAAAAGGCATTCAGATTGCTTAGGTTTGGAGTTTTGTGGCCAGAAGTGAAGGGAGTTCCCATCTAATGGCTTCTATTTTCTCTATTATAACAATACGTATGCTCAAAAATATTTTCATTTATGGTTTATATACTGTTATTTCAGGAGCAAATGTCAGTATAGAGGGTCCTTGGGTTACAATAGTTCTGACATATGACATTTTGAGTTTATGACGCTCACTCTCATAAAAACTTTAAAAAGTTTAGGTGTGAGCCTGGCCAGTCATGGTGCAGTTGATAAAGTGTCAACCTGGAATGCAGAGGTTACTGGTTCGAAACCCTGGCTTGCCTGGTCAAGGCACATACGGGAGTTGATACTTCCTGCTCCTCCCGATTCTCTCTCTCTCTCTCTCTCTCTCTCTCTCTAAAATGAATAAAATCTTTAAAAGAAAATTTGAGACGTGTTTTGGCTTGTGTCATTAGCATTGTGCTTACAGACTGCATGGGCGAACTAGTTTGGCTGTGCCTGGTAGAAGACTACGCAGTAAGGCAGCACGAGTGAGGGGTTGGCGTCCCCGGTACGCCACTTTGGACTGTTAAAAGTGCAAGTGTTCCGTTTGTGTTGCTTTGTTTGGTGACTCTTTTGCCCTTATCATGGCTCCTATATTTATGTCCTTTTCCTTTTTCTGGGGCTTACTTGTGTTTTTATGTTCTAGATCATGATTTTACAACTGTGTTAGGATAGGTAAGTGACTTAGGCTAGGGTGTGTTTCGACTTAGACCAAAATTAGAGTTATGTCATTGTTTTAGTATGGTACTGTGTCGTATCCCGAGGACCCCGTAACTGAGCTATTTCTGTATGTTATACATGTATTTTCTATTTTTTACAAAATTCTACAAGTATTTATAAACAACTGTTTTATCTCCCACTTCCAGCACTTAATCTCACAAGCACACAGAAACCCATGAAAACTTAAAACAAAATCAGACAAAAAATGTTGCTGTTATAGAAATGAGGAATTAAGCAGAAATTTTATTTCCAAGCTCTTCATAGATTATTACAAACACAAAGTATCCTTTTAAAAGTGTCTCAAATTAAATCAAAGGCACATTATCAAAGTAAAACACCTAAGACATTAGGAATTCTTTTAGGTTGTAAGATTCTCGTATGACTTTGTCTTGACTCATTTGCAAAGTTCTTTAAGTTACATTTTAAACATGTTTTAAAGACATGAAATAATGTAGTATTTTTTAAGTACAACCACAACTATAGAGTAGAGGAACTAAAGCAGACAGAGATCAGATCAGCTTCATACACAGAATGGGGAGATCTAACACACGACACATTAATCTTTCCGAACTAGTTTGCTAAGAATCAGCTCCCATTTTTAGTGTTAAAAATAAAACAATCTTCTCACAAAAATCAAGACATCCTTTGATTAACAAAGCCTACTCTTCACCCAATTTTACACTGGTTTATTACCTTCATGTAGAAATTATAAATTCATGAGAAAAGACCAAAGTTTGTTATGGTGTAAAAATCTTAGAAACAACAAATTACAAATACTCAATTTTTAATAACAAAAATGTTTTCCTTCCCAAAATGTAAACATCCAGTAAATAAAGCATACATAATATTCCAAGTGTAGAAACACTAGTAATTCACTTATGAGAGAGGTGCATTTTTGTGTATTTGGTGCTAAGATTTTTGTCTTAAGTATAAAGCACTTCGCCAAATAAAACAGGCCATTATTAATTAAAAGTCTACTCCTTCACTCAGTTTCCTTATTTGAGTTGAAACTCATTAATTTCTGTAGAATGTTGGCTAAAGGACTAGGCCAAGGAAAGGTCTGAAACACCTAAAAGTCATTTGGTTAAAATAAAACGTTTGCTTGAGAGTTGGAGGCCGTCAGTCTGTCATCACTTTGCGCCTGAAGACATTCCTGAGAGAACTTCTTTCCTACTGGAAAGAAAATTTGGTACATTTTCACTTTAGTAAGATTTATACATAAAATTAACCAGTCAGCATTTCATATCTTTACTATTCTCTCTCCCTCTTTTCTTTTTATTAAGTGAGAGGTGGGGAAGGAGAGAGGCAGAGAGACTCCCGCATGCACCCCAACCAGGATCCACCTGGCAAGCCCCCTACAGGGTGATGCTCCGCCCATATGAGGCTGCTGCTCTGTTGCTTGGCAACCGAGCTATTTCAGCTCCTGAGGCAACACCATGCAGCCATCCTCAGCATCTGGGGTCAGCTTGCTCAAACCATTCAAGGCATGGCTGCAGGAAATGAAGAGAGAGGGGGGCGGGAGGAGTGGAGAAGCGATAGTTGCTTCTCCTGTGTGCCTTGACTGGGAATCAAACCTGGAACTTCCTCATGCTGGACCAACACTCTGCCACTGAGCCAAGTGGCCAGGGCCAACTTTAGTAGTCTCAAAGCAGAGAGTAACAAGTTAATTTTAAAAACCCATCCAAACCACACCATAAAGGAATAGCAGCAGCCATAAAAGCGCTCTATAAAAAGGAAAACACTATACCAGCATAAAACTATTATTAATACCATAAATGGGGGCATTTGTTTCATTAAAAGGCACAACAGTACCTGATAGTATGATTTCTTTTTAATGTGAATAATTTCTTTTACACAGATGTGAAAAAGCATCTAACACAATATGTTGGCTCCAAAAGACTCCAATAATCTACTCCCCCCAAAAAAGAAAAATGTCAAAATGGGAATGATACCCCATCCAATGCAGTGAAAGCCATGAAATTTCTAATATGCCACCAAAGAGAAGTTTTCATCTCAATAATTGGCTTTTTTTTAAATAATTGGCTTTTAAAGCTCTTTTACCCCGACTCACACTTTCCCCTTGTAGCTACATTAAAGCTTTCTGCATTAAAACCCAGAGATGTATTCTAAAGAAATCAGTTAGTAGTAGGAACAAGTCTCCCCCTCTGCGGAGTCCTCAGTCCCAAGGGTAGCAAGTCAGCTGAAAGCATCAAGCAGCCAATGACAGCTCTGGGATGGTGGAAGGACAAAGGTGATAGGATTAAGGTCAAGAAATGACCACCAGCCAACTCAGTTAAAGGACTCAAGTCCATAAGGATTTAACATCTCATGAGTAAATGCCAAAAAGGATTGAGACTCTCTTAATTAGATGTAATCCACAAGCAGGGTAAATACAGACTAGAGGCATCCCTCAGGGATAGCTGTACATTTGGCTGCTATTCATTTTAATTCCCCCAAGCATAGTAGATGTTCCAAACACAGTTGCCCAAATCCTTTGGGAAGCCCTGCGGTAGCGCCACCGCCCCAAGCCAGCTGGTAAGTGGTGTGTCACTTACCAGTCCTCAGAGTAAAGCGCAGGATCTGGGCTCCCGGAAGGGGTTGCTGCCCGCCGGGACGCCGATCAGCAGGGCATCCTTGCAGGCGTTCTGCATGCAGTACTGCTGCAGCTCTGCGGCTGCCTGGGACACCTGAAACCAAAGGACCACAGCTGGGCGTGCTGCTCACAGCCAGACCCACCCACGGCCATCTGATGTTCTGGCGCAGGATCACACAGCCTGACCACGCCTACTGCGACCTCCCAAAGTCTCTTGCTGAACATTCTAATAACTGAACTCCAAAGAGGAAAGGCTACAATATTTCTGAACTCTGATTTAGGGTATTTTTGATTCATTGCTTATTGAACAAAAGAAAGAAAAAATATCATCTCTGATCCATTTAGAATCCTAGCTGAGACTAACTTGGAAAGAAATAGCTCATTCTCATGTTCCCTTTACAAACTGTCTCTTATACAGGACGTATAGACAAAGCCATGTTTTCCATGTGAACAAACTGTTGAATGTATACAAGGCTGGAGTCTTCTCAGTGTGCTCAAAACAAGTGACAGTTCTTCACTTTGCTTTGAGACAAAATAGCTTGTTGGCTCACAGAGCGGCCTCTGGAGCCAGACTGCCTGGGCTCAAACTCAGCTGGGTCACCACCCGTGTGAACTTGGGCAAGTTTCCTAACTTCTCAGTCCTGTTTTCTCCTCTGTGAAATGTATTGAGTGATAGTACCTCTCTCATTGGATTGATGTGACAATTGAGTTAACTCATGTCAAGCACTTAGAATAGTGCTGACACATAATTAGCAATACCTTTGTGGAGACTGCAGAAAAGTCCCAAGACTCTGCAGCTCCTCCCACCAAGAGCTGGAGTCTGTGTTGACCCACTTCTCAAATCCGGGCTTGTCTTGTGACAGCCCCCAGCCACCTGCCTACCAACCTCCAGATAGGTGAGTACGGCCACCGCAGACCACCCAGCCACCAGCCAACCCTCCATTTGGTGGCGGGTGCATGGGAGGCCCAGCAAGGATCAGGGCTACACAGTTGAACCCAGTTCAAATTGCTCACCTCAGAACTGTGAGTTTATAAGTGCTGTCTGAAATCACAAACTTCTGGAGAAGTTTATTAGGCAGCTCTGATTCAATACCACCCTGCCTTTCTTCTTATCCTCCGCTGGATGTGTATTTGTACTAGGAGGCTTTTCTCACTTCCCATTTATTTTTCTTGCATTGAATGTACAAAAATGATTCCAATTGCTGTTCAAGTATTACTACCACTTTGTGTTCATTTTCCAAGCTTCCAAATAACTGGGAAATCAAGACCTTGTGCTACAGTATCTAGTTTCTAGAATTCTTTTAGGAATTCTGGTCTCATTAATGTAATAAACATTTCTGTTATATAATACAGACACATAATATTGTCAGAGTCATGTTTAAGCTTACTTTTCCCTCAATAGTCATTCTATCATTTGCACATGGATTATAATTGGAATTAATGGTTATATAGAACAGTTATTAATTGCAAAGAAATTTGGAGCCAATTATGCTCCAGCTTACCACTTCTGCATCAGAGGGAACAGGTGAACCCCACACATGAGTGACAGGAGGCTGTCTCTCAGGACTCCTTGAGAAACGGGACTAAATGAACCCCAGCTTAAACAACACGGTCAAAAAGTTACGGGGAGAGGACATGCCAAGAAAGAGCACATGCGGTCAGCGTTTCCCCAGCACTCCGGACTGGGAGAAGTCAGGCCCAAACACTTGGAAGCTGTAGCTTGCTACAGGACGTGAGATAATGCCCACCCAAATTGTAGGGCTTTCCTTGGTTGGAGCCCAGGCCCACCCAGCAACTTCTGAGAGGTCTCTCCAAAGCAGAGAAGGGGTCCTTGGAAGGACATCGAGCACTCTAATCACTGGGCAGGGATGCTCAAATAGGGGTGTCCAGGTCTATATACCAGTTAGCAAGTCTGTTAAAGAGAAGACATCGCTAGGCAGGCTGCGAACACGCTCACTGGTCGTTGTGACTCCCTAGAAGGCAGCCTGGGAGAAGCCCCCCAAGCACCCCAGATCATGCTACCATGAGGACATCCCTCAACTAAATTTAGTATCTGTGTGACCTTGAACAATTCACTCAGATTCCCTAAGTCTCCGTTTCACCCCCCTTAATTACTTTGTAAATGTAGTAAGAATGTGTTCCCTAGCTCCTTCACAGGGGAGGCGGGCAGCTGGCTGTTTCCCTTCCGCCTCAGGTCTCAACATCCTCTTGAACATTTGCTTCATCTCTAGTTTCAGTTCCCTGACCTCCTCTCCTCAAACAACCTTCTCCTCATTGCCAATAGTTACAGCCAAGACCTGTTAACTGCTCCACATCTGAAATTTTACACTCCGACATCCTACGTTCCGATCACAATCTCTCCCACCTATCCAGAGAGCTGCTTCCTAGTCTCAAAGCACCTGCTCTTCGATCTCAGGGAGAACCCACCTCTGCTTTCCTCCAGCCCATCACCAGGAGGCTTGCTCTGTTCCTTCTCTATCCAGCCAAGGCTCAGCCTCTTTCTGGGTAGACCCCCAAACTCCTTGCCCTCCACCCCCACTTGCATCCTTCTGGCATACCTCCCCTGCTAACTCTACCTGGAACACTACCATACCATTCACCGTGGGCAGTTAGATTTCTGGGTGGCCAAAAGCTGCTGCAGGGGAAAAGATCACAAATCGGGCAATTAGTCTCTACTCTCAGGGCAGCTGGGTCTTTAGAATTATAAGATCTCTATGAACTGCCTGCTAGCGGATCCTCCCCCAGTCCAGACAGCACTCTCCCGGCCCCCAGGTGACTCCAGTAGCTCCCTTCCCTCTGCATTAGAAGGAAACCTGGCCCCCTACCGTCATCGTTCAAGTCCTGAAGCCTTATCTAGAGACAAGTTCTCTATACATATCTTTACCCCTTTCCTTCCCATTTGAGGATGCCTGCCCCTCCAATACCATACCCCAAAAGACAGACCTCTGTCTCCTGTCCCTTTAAATCTCCTTCTCCATTTGTTCCTTTCCCTCAGCCTCAACATAGGGCTTTTTGTTTCCTAAATTAAAAATAAAAGCTGTTTCCTCTTGAAAACCAGGCTTCTCTTTTTTTAAGTCTGCCTCCCTTGTTAGAATCTAGATTCTACTTGTACTACTACTGAAACCTCTTCTGCACTTGTTAGCTCTCTTACCTTGTCTTATAATTGTCGCTTCACTTATAGCCTGAAATTATTTTATTTATTGGTTAATGTGTTCACTGTTTATCTTGCCCAGTAGAATCACCCTATTCACAGTGCCAGGTACAAAGAAAGGGCATTAGTGAGGGGCCATGGACTGGCACAGCGGTATTCATAGACACATACATACATTCTACAAAGAATGCTATCTATACTAGTTGCTAAACACAATTACACAGCAGAGGCTTTTTAACCAACTGACCAAACAAACTCTGGACATGTTGACTAAGCCCCAAATTGTGCTTCAGTAATCTCGCTTTCTCTAGGTTATATCCTCGTCTCAGCCATCTGTTGGCTGGTCCCGGGTTCCATGCTCGATACCTTCTTCACCCCTCCACATTCTAATCACCTCTTCCAGCCTTGGTCTCTGAGCTTCCGCCCACGTAGCTGAAGGCTTTCTGGACATCTCCTCCAAGTCCACGTATCCAAGCCTGAACTCATCAGCCCCCACCCCTGACCCACTCTCCCCTCCGTTATGCTGGAGCAAATGGCCGCGCCATCCATCCTGTCATCATGCCAGAAACCTGGGCATCGTCTTTCTCCTTCTCAATCCATCACTAAGGCCCATCCATTCATTCGGGCGCCTCTGCATCTCTGGCCAACAGCCCAGCCCAGGCCACCAGTGTGTCGCCTGCATCAGTGATCTGCTCCCGTCCGTCATGCTCGCCTCTGTCCCCGAGTCGCTGTCCCACCGCCGACATGGAAACGCCCCAGGGGCACTCGGTTCTGGAGCACCGGAGCACCCCCCTGGGGACAACGAGCCCATCTCCCCGGGCGCACCAGGCCCGCCTCCTTTCCCTGGGCCCATGTCCCCAACGCCCCGCGCACCGGGGCGCCTGGGTCCAGCTCCGCCCCGCGAGGGGCCACCGCTCCGGGCGAAGGAGCGAACCGCGGCCTGCGCGCCCTCCCCGCCGCCCACCCGCCCCGCGCGGCCTTTCCAGGGCCCAGGCCGCCCCGCGGGCGCTCGGCCGACTCAGTAGCAGCGCCGGGGGCCCGCGACCTCTCCACACCCGGAGGAGAGGGCGCTCCCGCCGGCCTCACCTTGATCCTCTCCACTCCGGCCTCCAGCTTGAGCTGCTCCACCAGGCGCTGCAAGGCGTTCACGCTGGCCCCAGAAGACATGGCGGCGGCGTTGCGCTTCGCGGGCGGGTGAGCGGGGCAGGAGGAGCCGCGGACCCCGAACACCGCCCTGGGGCGGGGAAGCTGCTGCGCCCGCCCTGCCGCCCGGCCTCACCCCTCTGCCGCGCCCACCCACTCCTGCCCGCTGCCCGCCCTCGCCCCGCGGCCGCTCCGCGCCAGGAAGGGCGCAGCACGGGAGCGAATCCCAGCCCATCCCGCATCCTGGGCGCGGGCACGACTTGCATCTGCACCTGGGACCCGAGCTGCAACGTGGGGTCCGCGCCGGTCGCAAGTCTCCACATCTGTTTCGGACTCCCTGTACTTTCAAACCGCCTGTGTCCTTGCAAACACAAGCATTTCATTTATCTCCCTGTTAGCACCTGTAATTCTTCACTCCCCTGACATGTATTTTTGTCACCTTTTTACTAAGAGTGGGTTATTTCCCCAGCAAAGGCGCTGTAAGTCACTCTTCTCCATAAAATAATGAAATGGGAAGGTGTTTCTTTCTGCCATTGTTACATCAAAATGGCAATTATATTGTGCCTCCGGTTTTCTAAAATGATTAAAAACAAACAAGAAAACACATTAACTCTAATATGACACAATATAATGTACTGACACAATTATTTCTTATACTCATGGCCTTATTTCTAGAACTTAAAATGAACCAGAGCTAAGGATTCACCAGCATGTTTGTAGATTCAACTTGTCTAGAGATTCTCACTGGCACGTAAGAGACTCGGAGGCCGTGGAACCTATGGCCACTGGGCGTCCAAGCAAGCCTGTATCTCCGTAAGAGTGTCCCCCAGCACACGTAGGCCTGAACTAGTGAGCAGTTTACTATTCTGTTGTCTCTGAAAGTTTCTTCCCTGAGGTGTCATCTCAGCTGCTTCACCTGGTACCCCAAAGGCAACAAGGGGTGGGTGGCTGCCTTCAGACACACAGTGCCAACCCTAAGGAGTGTCACTTTATTCACTCTAGCATTTAACTTTGAGCAAGGTAGGGAATTCATACACCCATTAAAAGAATAAAGAAACGTGGATTTTAAAATCATCAGTGAACACTCTGGTACCACAGATTTTAACAAAGTGAATCCTTCCTGTTCCCTCGGAAAGCAAGGGAACTTACCGTATCCTATATCTTGCTCTTTCCCCTTATCTTGTTTAATTCTCATAATAATCGCACGAAATGGTTAGGATCCCTGCTATTACAAATGATACCATGAGGTTCAGAGGCTAACCTGCCCCAAGTCAAGCTGAGCCAGAAACCAAACCTTGGTCTGTTGGCTATAAAGCCTGGTACCTGGGTCACTCCCCCGCCTCCTGCTCACTCTATTTGAGGTTACTGGGGGAGACTGCTGAATGAGACATACTGACACTGGGGAGGAGGAGTCTGTCAGAGACCTTAGTCACTGACAGAAGACCAGGTGATCCATTCCACACACAATAGTCAAGGCTATTCTAAATCCCTTAAGTACTAAGCCCTGGTTAAGGTTTATAACTAATAGTAGGCTTTTTAATTACCCTTATATAACATTTCTCAATTGCAAGCAATCTAATTTACTTCAGACCCTAAACCTGTGTGAATTTGCAGGCTTATAGAATTTTAAATCCTAATTATCTAAAAAGATACTCTCATTTCACAGATGAGGAAACCAGAAAGTTAAATAATTTGCTTAGGAATTTTTATTTAGGCCCAAATTTTTATTTTGGTCTAAGACCCAAATCTGGAACCTGATAACATCTTCAAATGGGAAGAGTATTATATTTTACAAATAAGATTATATTTCAACCATATACAACTAGTTTGTATGTATCCCAACATTTATCTGCCTCAAACGCACTATTATAATTCACCAAGACCATGTCGGATTTAAAGTCTTAAAATAGCTAGGTCTATTTATACTAATTAATGTCTAATAAACGCCATTTCTCTTTCATTTCCACAGGAGTTTCAGTTTGGGGTCAGCAGACTGGTTCATAACACCAGCTGAATGTTAGCTTAGCAGTGGCTTCCACTTAACCAAAATTAGCTCCAAAGTTTGGGTGTTAAAGTTTACTGCCCTTTCAGTCAAAATAAGCAAACAAAAAAAGAATCTCAAAAGAGAGGGACTATGATTTTCTAAACATAATGTCAATAGTACTTAAATATGTTAATTCTCCAATTTCAACTTATTTTTTCATGTAACATTTTAAAATTCTATATACCAATTGTAGGAGTTAAGATTCCGGCACAGTACCTACCTAATAGGTGTGTAATGAAACAACAACCTATGATTGGCAGAACTTGAAGAATTCATAAAGAAATAAGGCCAATGAGGAGAGGGGTAGTAGCAATATCAGTTATGAAGATGTTAGACATGAATATAAAAGTACCCTAAGAGTTATTTTAACAAGGAGCTCAATGACATGAAGTGATAATAAACTGATAGCAATGAACAGCTATTGGCTATAAACTCCTGAATGCCAAGCAGAAAGGAAATGGTAATAGCCTTCAAATGAAGCACAAGACAAATTTTATAACTGGTGGGGCTGCAAGATTCTCTAAGCAGGATTCTTCTCCAGACGGTTCTAAAATGGAGAAACTTTTGGGGTTCTGGTGGGAGATGGGCAGAGTATGGAGACAGTAAAGATACCCAGAGTGCTTGACTGACACTTGTGGCAACTACTGAAACATAGTTGCTTTGTTGAGGGAACTGCTATTAAGGAGAGTCTATTCATCTTGACCGATGCAATGACCAAGATTCCAAAAGATGGACCAAACTTTTCCCAAGTGAGCAGTCTGCTGGGACAATTTCAGAAATGAGATTTCTGGAAAGTCAGGAAGCAATACAACAATGTAGCAGATAAGCAAAATAACATCCAAAGATACATTGTTTTTAGCAGCTAAATTTTATGAATGCTAACATATCCAGTCCTCTTCTTTTTCCTGTGTTAAGTAAAAATACCTAGAGTACTAGAAATGTCCTTGAAATCTTAACAGAGGGGCAAGTGCCTGTATTTCTTTTTGGTCCTTATAACATATGGCACATACTTCTGTTCTCAAATAAATATTATTGTGTGTTAAATAGATGATAATGAACTCTAAGAGAGGGGTTGCTGACTGTACAGACAACCATAGCACCTTAAAAGGCATTTAAAAGTTGGGCATTTGAAGTCTGAAACGGCTTCCTATATAATTTAGTTCTAGAATTTCTCCACCCTAATGAAAAAGAATAGATGCATAAAACACATTCATCTGAAGTCTGTAAAAATAAAAATTTATCGTTTCAGAATTTTAGATCTTCAAAAGGGCCTTAATGATATCATACTCCTCCACCAAGGTTCTAATTAGGCAATTTATTAATGACTCACAGATTAAGAACTCACCTCAGTTCTTCGTCTATATAAGCAGGGGCAGAACGCTTCCCTCTTGCTTCTTTGCACATGTCACACACATTTGGGCTGAGCCCCTGAAAGGACTAGTTCACTTTAGCTAGAAACAGACTCTGCATTATCTACTATCTACACTAATCTTTTTAAATTATATAATACAAAAGCAGTATGTTAATCTTTGATTTAACATGTCATACCAACAAACGATATATTGCAACCATTTTATTAATATAATGAAATGGGATAAATCTTTTAACAGGAATACTGATTCACTACCATGAATGTGTATCGATATTTTGGTATAGTATCATACTTGCTTCAAATTATGTGTGAATCACTTCCACACAAATAAATCATTTATAGTTCGTTGTTTGAAAGAATAGCACATAGCCAGTCACTTCTTTTCTAGTTTAAACGCATGTAAATGCATTCATGTACAATGGATTTTTTCACCAGGCAAGGACTTCATAATATATGAACAACTTTTTACTACCCTCTTTCTGCTCTATTATGTTTTAAGAACTGAAGTGAGGAGTAAAAAGCAATACTGTGGTACAAAAGACCTTTTTACAAGGCCTTTTCTGGAAAAATGTTTGAAAATAGTTATAGTCCTATAATGACTGTAATCAAGATCATCCCACAAGGACATGAACATTGAGCCACTCTCCTGGAGAGTTTCTGATCTCAGTAAGAAAATTATGACTGGGGAGAAAGAGTAAAAAGACATTATGACTGGAAAAAAAGTGAAAAGATATTCTAGCATATTTTTCTAGAGAGACATTTTGAACGTTTTCAATCCTAGAACTATAATGATGATGGTGTGACAGCTGAAATCATTTTGTTGACTCTTGTGTCTAGAAAGACACTCGGAGTAATGTAATTAAACGCTGTTATCATTGTTTTGTTTTGTGAAAATATTAGAGGCCAGAAAACTAGCACTCTAACAAAGAATGAGGAAACATGTCTGACAAATGAGCACTTAACACATAAAAATTTTCAATGGTATCTAATAAATCTTCATGTCAACTCTTTTAACATATAAAATTTTTAAATGGCAACTAATAAATTTTCATGTCCAATCTTTTAACAAAATCCACAAATAGGATATAAAAATTGAACAATCATAAATGTCTTACATATAAAGTTTTAAGGTAAAGTTTAAATTTCTTCATTATTCCGTGTAACCAAATACTTTGAGGAGGTTGCAACTACTGCAGAGGAGCAGCTGACACATCTCTAAAAGAATTCCGTTATGAATATAGCATCCCGTTTGAGGTCTGGCCCAGCAGCAGCCAGCAATCCTCACTCATCCACAAACGTCAGCCGGCCGGGCCCTTCGTTCTTCATCCACCTCCTATACCGCTTCCATCTGGGGTCATTTGCCAATTTTTTCTTTAGTTCTTCCTCTTGCTCTTGTTTGTAGACCTGTGAGTATAAATAACACTAAGTGACTTTCTAATCCAAAAGGAAACCGTGTCATTAGCTTTATGGCATATTTACATTTTTCAAATATAAGTTTAGGTACAAGTATCCAATGAGTATATCGGTTTGTCTTCTGAAAATCAAGTATTTTAATTGTGTAAAAATACTACACAATTAAGAATTCTAACATTCAGTGTTAAGTGCAAAAGAACAACTTGTACAAGGACTAGTGATTTTTGTCACCAATTTCTTGAACCTGGGAATACATGCTTTCCCTCATTGAAATCATACATAAGCTGAGTTTAAAGGGTTTAAACATCTCCTCTCTACAATTAATGTCCAATAATAAAGAATCACACTTATTTTTTTAACATGGTACTCTATAAATTGAACTGGTGACTTTTGGTATCTGTTGATCCTAACCAAGGAACAAAATGACCTGATACATACATTTGTCTCCGAATTGAATTTACATCCACTTTTATTTTCAACGGTACTGGTTTCTCAAAATATTTTTATTAAAGTTACCAAAGAAGGTTAAATAAACCACAAGGGGTAAGAACAACACATACACATATTTCTGTAACGTTTTAGTGGATGTCAGCTGAAGCTTAAAGGGACAGTCACATGAAGTTTTGTTAAGAAATTATTTTACTTCCAAACTTAGGAAGTAGTGCCTAGGAGAACCTCACAGAATGATATAACTCACCCCAGAACAGTACTCTATGAGAGACCGAGTTCTGTGGATTAGGCTGCTTAACCTACTTTAAAAGAAAACTTTACAAATAATTTAGGAGCAAAGCAGTATGTCATCTTTCATGTTTAGGTTATTGATAAGCAGGCTGAATATAATTACTTGCCAAAACATTCTGGCAATTCATAGTGAGTTAAGTTACTTAAATATAATTCAGATGAAACTTGATTCTTAGTAAAGTCTATTTAGGAAACCACATATAAAAAGGAATGTCCATGAAACTAAAGAAACAAATATAGTTTAGATTTCTTGGAAGGTTTCACTGTTCTTTATTCTTACATTTAATATATTAATCAATTTCAGGTTTCCAACACCTGAAGTAATATTATGGTGATATAAGTAGTGCCTTTAGGACTAAGCAGGTGATCACCTCAAAGTAACTGTCGTAGCTGACAATTGTTGCATATTGCAATTATGAAAATGCCTAAAGTTTAGAGGCATTACTGTAAGTTAATTTAGTTTAAAAATAAAAGTCACTTTTCATACATGTGGTAGTTATTACACAGAAGATCCTTTGTTCATTTTATTTTAAAGTGAAGTTATTTCAACATAATTGTCGTTTCTTCTTCCCTGTTTTGTATTTTTTTAATCTCTGTGGCTATATTTACATGATAGGAAAGGAATTAGGGGAGACCAATTTTAGTGCCACAAACAGAAAGTGGTTGTGACACCCTGCAAACATGCCTTAGCGTCCCACTGCGGTTTGACACACAAAATCTGACCACTCTTAAAATTTCCAGCATCAGTCAACTAAAGTATTGAAGGTTCATCTTTTTTTTTTTTTACAGGGACAGTGAGAGAGTCAGAGAGAGGGATAGATAGGGACAGACAGACAGGAACGGAGAGAGGTGAGAAGCATCAATCATTAGTTTTTCGTTGCCGTTGCAACACCATAGTTGTGCATTGATTGCTTTCTCACATGTGCCTTGACCGCGGGCCTTCAGCAGACCAAGAAACCCCTTGCTGGAGCCAGCGACCCTGGGTCCAAGCTGACGAGCTTTTGCTCAAGCCAGATGGGCCCATGCTCAAGTTGGCGACCTCGGGGTCTCGAACCTGGGTCTTCCACATCCCAGTCCGATGCTCTATCCACTGCGCCACCACCTGGTCAGGCGAAGGTTCATCTTTTAAGAAGATGAATTACAGGTTAAAAACCCACTGTCCCACAACCAAATATAATCATCTTTTCAATAAAAATAAGATCTTTATTTACTATTTGCTCTTGGGTTGCAGAAAGTTGAGCGCACCTGTGACCCCTTATCCTACACGTAATTTGACCCTGGTAAGGAAGAGGGCATGAAAAGCTCAGAGACGAATTACTCACCTCATAATTCTCCTTTATCCAGAGCTCCCGTTTAAGGAACATTTCTTTCTGATGATCTTCGAGACTATCAAACTGAGACTTTGACATCCTCATAGATTTACGTATGAGATACAGTCTTTCTTCTTCCCCATATTCTTTGCCCTTGATATTAAAATTATAGACCCACCGGCAATACCAGACTATATACGAGCACAGGTGAAAAGGGGCTAAGAGAATTTGAAACAGGAGAAGATCACGTATCTGGGGTTTCTGATAGCCTCCCTTTATATCTATTTTACTTTTTATAATGTTCTTTATAACGTTCTCCTCCTCATCCCGGATTTCCTCTTTGGACTTTTTGTTTCGGCCCTTCTCTTTGGCCTTTCGGAGCAGCCCCTGCTGCTTGGCGATCTCCACTGCCTGGATGCGGTACTTGGGCACGGTGGCCAGGTAGCTGATTGCCTTGTCGTAGCTATTCCACCAGCTGAAAAACTAGAATATTTATTTAACAAAGAAAAATGGGTCATTTTTATTACCAAAATTCATCTTGGTGAGCACAGCCACCTCAATATTCTGATTAAAAATAGAGACTTCAATCATCTTACTATTTAAGAAAAAGATACAATTGAATAATGCCTCTGTATACAAGGCTGAATAAGTCAGATAAGCCCTGAGTCAAGCTAAGAAGTCATTAAATCAGACAGGGGGCCTTAGCTGGTTTGCTCAGTGGACAGAGCATCAGCCCGGTGTATGGACATCTGGGGTTCAATTCTGGTCAGGGCACACAGGAGAAGCGACCATGTGCTTCTCTCCCCCACACTGTCCCCCTTTTCTCTCCCTTCCCCTCCCACAGCGAGTGGTTCGATTGGTTGGAGCACCGGCCCAGGTGCTGAGGATAGCTCAGTTGGTCCATGCATTAGCCTCAGGCACTGAGAGTACTCGGTTGATTCGAGTATCTACTTCAGATGGGGGTTGCCGGGTAGATGCCAGCCAGGGTGCATGTGGGAGTCTATCTACCCTCCTCTCAAAAAAAAAAAAAAAAAAAATCAAACAGGAGATACCCAAGATAAGAGGACTGATTGATAGAATCACACACCCGTGATCTCACATCTTTACTACCTGGCTCTTCCCTACATCATTATTAAGAAATCTCAATCTCTCTATCTCTGTGTCTCTCAAGACTGCAGTCTACTTACTGGAAGAAGAGTTAAATGGCAAAACAAGCTGGTAAGGAAGTCATTTAAAGAAATCACAGGATATAGACTCAGGCAACTATAAATATTCATTCCTATCTCTTCCCTAAAACATCTACATATACCATAGTTAATGCTCATCAGATTCTGAACTGAAAGATTCAAAAACATTTGAACTCTACATACTTGGACAGGAAAAGAACTAATTTATTTCATAAATATCTTCAACAACAAAGAGTTTTATTAATTGTCAGAAAAAGTCCTATTCCTGACATTTCCACACATTTCATTTGCTTTACTAAATGAATATAGCAGTTACACCAACAATATCCTGAAATACTATAATAGCAATTACTAGGAATAGCAAAGAAAAAAAAAAAAAGGTTACTAGGGGATTACATTATCTAAAAACAAAAGTAAAATTATCCATACACCCCCCTCCTTTAAAAGGACTTCTGCAAAAGGCAATACATTTAAAATATACAACCTCTAAGTTTTCAATAGAAATTCTTTTTGTTGTATCAATTGGATCTCATTTCTGAAAATCACACTGGGAATCAATTTCAAACTAGCAAATTGCTTCATTCTAGTAACTTGATATGTTATTTTCCTCTAAAGGAATACAAGTTAGGTGTGGTAAGTTTAAGAAAATAGTAGGAAAACTGATTTCTGGCTGAAGTTAAATTTTTGTGATATTTTAAAACAACTTTAAAAGGTATAGCTCTTTTCATCTATTTCAGTAGTGCTCAAACTGTTTGAACAAAAGCACCCTTAGCAGGCCTGTGGAAATGTGTGGGATATCTCTAGTCATTATAATGATGGCAAACACTACAAGCATTTGGTACATGGGTGCCAATTTTTTTTTTTTTTAAGTGAGAGGAGGGGAGACAGAAAGATAGATTCCCACAGGCACTGGGACCCCGTACTGGTGATGTTCCATCTAGGGCACTTGCTCAGCAACCAAGCTATTTTTAGTGACTGAGGTGGAGGCTCCACAGAGCCATCCTCAGCACCCAAGGCCAACTTACTCAAACCAATAGAGCCATGGTTGCAGGAGAGAGAGAATGAAAGAGAAAGAGAAGGGAGGAGTGGAGAAGCCATGGTCACTTTTCCTGTGTTCCCTGACCAGGAATGGAACCTTGGACTTCCACATGCCGGGTGATGCTCTACCACTTAGCCATATGGCCTGGACCAGGTGCCAAGATTTGTTAGGTCTATTAAGAGGTTCAGAGTTTTCCCAGGTTTAACAGAAAATTATTGAAAAGTCCTACAAAAGTAAGTAATACGATCAGGTTGACATTGAGTCTGACTATGGGAAACACTCTACAGGAGACTATGAGAAAAAGACCCATTGTTGAGGACTTTTGATACCTATATAATGACATTCATCAGTTTCTTGAATTTCACACTGATAAAGATTCTAGTATTACCACTGGTTGAAAAAAATAGTATTTTTCTAAGGTAAAAATATTTATCTCAAATTCAGGTAAAATTTTACAGACAGGTACTTCTAATTCAGTTTTGATGACCAGCACCAGGCAATGTTCACTCAAGCACATACATGCAGACACATATACCCATCAGTACACACCTGAAACACTGAAATAGCACACACGCTGACCAGGATCACGACTCTGACATCCACCTTCGGGGCCAGGCGCCTGCGGTAGTAGTGATAGTAATGTCTGTAGTACTCGTCTGGGTGGTCCAGCATGTAGTCATAATCCTTGCGCGTTTCCTCATCCTGTATAATAACAAGACAGCCAAGTTCACAGACGCTTCCGAACATGGCCTTAGTTTACAATCTGTTAAGTCAAATCTAGAATTTCACAACTATATACGGTCAAGGTGAGTAAAAGCACTGGAACTGTCCAAATAATAAAGTCCCATCCCTCTTCAAAGGTACACAGTGGTTTGTTTCTAGAACTTTAATGTTTGCTATAAAGCATAAAAATCTCTCTCTAAATTCTTGAGTGTTGTTAGTCCTCCTAGAAAAATAAAAACATTTTAATAACAATTAATGATGTCTTTTTAGCCAGTGTTGTGCTAATAAGGATGTCTTCTCGATCTTATAACAGTTACCTACTCTTGTAACTGTTGAGAGGAAAAACTGTTTATAGCCATCGTACACATTCACAATCCTTTTCCAGCCTTACATAGAAAGCTTTCTGTTGGAAGCAATGATTAAGACAACAAAGAGCAGACGAAGCCAGTCTGTGCCTACAAAACTGAGCTATGCTCATCTCAAAGAAACATCTATGCATTGTACTGGCCAAAGTGTGGCTCTGTGACTTTGGGTGAAATTTTAGCCCGAGACTACCTTTTTTATTTATAAAATAGAGATAACAATATCTGCTCAATTATTTTCACAGGGTTGTTTTGACTATCAAATGACATACACTATACAAAAACACCTTACAAATACATAGTACTATACTATTGTAACACCTTGTCACAGTCCGGTTCCTAAATAAGGTAACAAATAAATCTTCATCATACAAACATGTTGGAAAAATCATAGCACTCTGAAATGCTGCTGTTTACAAATGTTCACAAATAAAACATCTCTTAAAACGTCTTCTAGGTTTAATCAGTTTCTAGCGGTGATAAATGCCAATCTTTTATTGAGCTACATCGCTTGAGGAACTACTAAACTAGGTTATGGATCGCTTTTTATCACACTGGCAACCCCCTTTGTCTGTGTCCAAAAAGAAAAGAAAGTTAAAGGCTAGAAGCACAACAAATTCTTTGCTCTCTATAAGTGAGTATGCAGAAATCATTATGAAAACAAAAATCCTTTTTCACCTAGACTATCTCTTTTTTTAGGATGAATTATTCCACATAAAGTTGCAGGTTCTCAGGCATCAGCATCTCACAATCTACATCGAGTGCTCTGCTACAGTAAACAGAGGTTCTACATCTGTTTAGGACCTCCTCCTCAGTCCTCCAAATAGTAGTTTCATGGATTTCATATAAGAAGTCTGCTAATGAACTTTGGCCAGTTTGTTCAGTGGTAGAGCAATGACTCGGCGTGTGGACATACCAGGCTTGATTCCCGGTCAAGGGACACAGGAGAAGCGCTCATCTCCTTCTCCCTCTCTCCTTCTCATTTCTCTCTCCCACCCATCCAGCTCCTGCAGCCATGGCTTGATTGGAGTGAGTTGGTCCTGGACACTGAGGACGGCTCCATGACCTCTGCCAATGGAGCAACACCCCAGGTGGGTAGAGTACCTCCCCCTAGTGGTCCTGCTGGGTGGAGCCCAGTTGGGGCGCATGCTGGAGTCTGTCTCTTCACCTCCCCTCTTCTTGCTGAATTAAAAAAAAGTCTCCTAATGATAAAAGACTTCCTGTGTATCCATTAAAATTATTATATATTTTCTATTAAGAAATCAGAATTTGATGAGCACATTTTTAGAGACATATCTCTTTCATTACACTCAAATATTTTTAACTGCTGACTAGAATTTCAAAGTAGTAACTAGTAGAGTTAGATATAAATATATTTAAACTCTCCATGGCACTGTTTAGGGGGCCAATATGGAAATTGTCTGTTATTAAGATGGGCTAAGCTCAGGCTAACCGTATGTTCAAATTCAGTCCTTGTATGTTCATTTCTGTCAGAAAAGATTGTCTGTGGCAACTGCCACACCCCTCAACTGTCAATCAAGTATTCCTTCTCTAAACCATTATTACATTCTAGAGCTTCTAACCGAAAGAGGGTAAAACGTTATAGGTCATAATGACAACTCTGAAGACTAAAGCCCACGTCTCTTGATGTACCTTATTTTGAGTATTTCAAGACAACCTTGAAGAATTCTTCCATCCTTCCTCCATTTTTTTTTCTTTTGCTTTTGGAGCTACTTTCATAGAAATGCTCTGCTTTTGGCCTGAAATCCGTGGCTTTTAACTCAGCCTCCCAATTTTGGCAGGTGACTTTTTAAAAATGTATTTCTTTAAACACGATTCTTCTCCTTGCTCCAACAAGATTACAGGTAGTTCTGAAACTGCCACACTGAGGTCAGATCCCTGCACAATGCCACCAGCACTGTCTGAGCAGGGCTTCCCCAGCTGACTGGACTGCTGGTGGCAGTACAGAGCAAGGTCTCTGAGTGTGCCTGAAATCGGCTCTGGGAATGTCATGTGCCCAGCGGCTATACTTTCTTCTCTGTTCTCTTATCTTACTGAAGGTCACCAGCCACAGAACGCAGATATTGCAGATATCCCTCGTCAAGCATTTCACCCAGATCTTCCCCAAGGGTCACCATCTCCTCACTGGTCCCTAGATCTGTGACACCATCAAGTCATGAGCTCCTCTAACAGGATGGTCTATGAATGCTCCGGCAACAAGCAGCCCCAAAACCTGCCCCTTGTGCCTGGCCTCTGTACTGCAGCCAGAGCCTATGGAGTCCAACAAGAGCCCACTCATGAGCCCTCAAACTACCTAACGCCTGCAAAAGGCTTCAGGCCAAGTCTTAGTTCTTAGGATGGTTTTCTTTCCCTTGGAGTCACCATAAATTTATGACCCTGTTTCGGCCATGATTAGAGACAGGAAGGTTGGCCACCTCCCTGTCATAGCATTTAACCAGCCAGAATCTTTACTTAGTTTATAGCTCTCCCTCCAGAATGAAGAAAATGATTTTAGGCTGAGGCATACATTACGTACTTTAGGAGGTGTTCAAGGTTGGCACAAATTGGGAGAGTTAGGAGCTCTCAACGGTCTAAAGTCAAAATCCTACTCGTTAAGTAACCCCCAAACTATGAAATCAAACTAGTAAGAACACAAGGACACCAGCAATATTAGCAAAAAAGAAAAGACAGAGACTAAGACCCAACTAGAGAGCTACAGGTACACACTTATGTTTACACCATATATTTATTATTGTTCCCAGTGCAGCTGGGCACTAAGACAGTCCCACATTCATTCTTAAATCTCCGTGGCTAATACGGTAAGTTTAAATTTCCTTGGCAACCAACAAGATAGGGCCTCCATACTGGCCCTATCTAACCAAGCAATATCTCATCACTCTCCCCTCTTCTGTCCATAGCAAACAGCCAGACAGTAACTTCTGGAACTTAATGTGTCCTTCCAGTACACCATGTTCTTTCACACCTGTCTTTGAACACAGAATTCTAACTCAAATGCCCATCCCTTTCTTCCAACTTCATCAGCTCCTATTAATCCTTTTGGACACAAATGTTACTGCCTCAGATAGAGTTACACCACCTTATTACAAACATTACCTATGTATTATAGCACTTATCACATTGTAATCACCACTTTTTCTCTTCCTTGAATGAGAACTTCTACAAGATCAGTAGGGTGATTCATTCATCTCTGTATAACCAAGACCTAGCACAATGCCTGGCACTCAGGAAATGTCATCTTAAAAAAAAAAAAAAAGTGAAATTTTGTAAAGGCTCTCCCTCACTGTAAACACCTATCCAGCCACATCAGTCTCCATCTCACCAGGAAGGCTGGGTGGGTGATTACATCACAAAAACTGAGCTGAAACAATTGCTTGGTGTTATAGCTTATGAAAATAGGCTACTGCAGGCTTCAATAGCTTAAACCTTAAAACAGTTTAATATCTTACCTTTCAATAAGCAGTACTTTTTCTTTCAGCAATTTTGTGGATCTTAAGGTCCCAGGGTCAGGACGATTCCAACTTCTTTCCAAAACCACAACCTTTATACTTGTTTCTTCCTCCTCTCTGTCCTGGGCCTGGACAAGCTGGGCATTAAGCTGCTTGTTTCTAATCTCTACAGGAAAAAATGGTGCTTCTGCTGGTGTCCACTCCACTCCCAATCCTCTCGGGCATAGGCAGGAGGACTGGAACAGAACCACCAATATCTAGATCAAAAGTGAACAAAGGAAACCCACAAGCAAAGAAAGTACTGAGACCTTCCTTCTCTTAGGAGAATGATCACTCCCCCCCTCCCCAGAGGCAAAAATATATTATGTTCTTGCCCTCGAAAGAAATAATGAATTGTTTGATCTTAATAAACATAAATTGCAATAATTTGATATTGCAGCCAGTTTTACGTTAAAGACTTCCTATGTCACAGATAGTAAAAACCGTTTTAGGATGGTAAGGGCCAGGAATCAATAGATAAAAACATAGTACTGTTTTGTTTGTTCTTAAAAATATGTATTAATCCTATTTTTTAAAAGAAATACACACCTACAAATGATCTTTTTAAAGGAAAATAAAATCTGTCCCCTACATTTCTTTCCAGGCCGTCACATCCTCCAAGAGGATGAAAATGAACTGCCATCGGTTCCATTTCTTTCCCTGTTCCCTGCCCACCAGCCACTCGCGCCGCCACCCTCTCACACGTGCTCGGGCTGCATGGGGTCTCGGCCACTTCCATGGTTCGCAGTATCATCTACATACCGGTGATCCTCAGACCTCTTTCTCCTGTGCTCACTTGCCTACTTTCAAGTATCTCCTGAATACTTCCTAAATGTAACAAAAATATCTTAAATTCCATAGCTCCAAACCCAAATCTGTTCCTCTGTGTTGCAGTTAAGAGTATGACATCATCATCAACTTGGTTACCTGAGCTTTTTAAAAACCTTAGTGATTTTTGATTCAGCAAATAATTATGCAGCGCATTAAGCCTTCTGTTGAGCTCAAAAAAGGATATAAATAGACAAATAACGTCCCAGCCTCAAGAACTCTCCCACCCAGAAGAATCTAGAAAGCAAGAACGGCACAACTTGATGTGCAAAGGTTCAGGGGACTGATTCACTCTGTCTGCAGCCACTGGTGAGGGGATTCGCAGACCAGAGGCCACGAGTGCTGGGTTCTGAAAAGCAAAGGAGGCGTGGTAAAAGTTGTTCCAGGACAGGAGGGCAGCAAGGGCTGCGGTTCAGAAGAATCAATGAATAAATGGACTCAGGGAAGCTTGAGCATTGGGGAAATTGAGAAAGGAAGTAGTAAATGTGGCCAGCAAACTAGGCTTGGATAAGAACTCTAGAGGGTCGTAGATGCCCTGCTAAAGTGTTAGGGTGTTACTGGCTGTGCCAATCAGAAAGAAAATGTTTTAGTATGAGATGAATAGCGCTGAGTATGTATGTTTGAAAGATATTCTGGTAGTGTTGTGAAGAATGGAATAAGGGAGAAACAGATTTGAGAGACTAAGAAGTAGACTTGAATTAGTGATTAAATAAGTACAAAAATCAATCATGTTGAGCACAATGGAGAAGTTCATAATTATAGTTATTATGTTACTCTAAGATAAAGAACAGAGGATGAAGACAGCAAATTTGGAGAAGACACAAGAGAAAACTGTGGCAAATACTGAAAGGGGGAGAAAAAAACAATTACGGGATATCTTTTCAATCCCTGGTACCTCCAGGGATTGTCTATTCCTGTAGGTGGGGTTCGCCTTTGCCTTTGAAAAGTCTATTTTAACTTTGTAGGGACTGGCCCTGGCCAGTTGGCTCAGTGGTAGAGTCAGAGTGTGGAAGTCCCAGGTTCTATCCCGGCCAGGGCACACAGGAGACGCAACCATCTGCTTCTCCACCCTACTCCTCTCGCTTCTCTCTATCTCTTTCCCCTCCCACAGCCAAGGCTCGATTGGAGCCAGCTGGCCCCAGGCACTGAGGATGGCTGCATGGCCTCCGCCTCAGGCACTAAGAAGAGCTCAATTGCTGAGCAATGGGCAGAGCATGGCCCACTAGTGGGCTTGCGGGGTGGATCCCTACAGGGGCGCATGCGGTCTGGTCTGTCTCTGCCTCCCCTCCTCTCACTGAAAAAAAAAACAAAAAAAACCCCCAAAAATCTTTGTAGGGACAGATGTAAGTAGTAGAAAACTGGAAGTAATGTAAATAAAGAAAGGCAACTGTTTCCAGAGTAATGCAACTGATACTGCCTTGTCACACTGGCCAGTTTCACAGGCAGGTCGGTCATCATTCCTTGTCTGACTGACTATAAACGTGTGGCATTTTTTCTCTTTTGAACCAATTTTAATATCTTACTGGTTCCCTTGTTAATTAATGAATTAACTAAAATCTTTGATATCTGTTCATTTTGCATTTGTATGAGAGTCATGATTATCTCTTCTTTTAAAATAGACTTTTTAACAAAGATTAACAAGACTGATTTCAGGCATATTTAATTTGGGGTACCTGGGCTACTGATGAGAGACAACTGAAAATATAAACTTAGTGCAAATTTTAGAGCTGGCAAGGATTTAGTTGAGTTTCATCAGGAAAAGCTTAGAAAATGAGAAGAGGACAAAAGGACATAAGCAAGGGAAAGCAGTGTTGAAGGTGTAGGCAGAGGAAGACGACTCTACAAACTGAAAATAAATAACTAGAAAGACAGGAGAAATGGGAGAGAATAATATCAAGGGAGTCAAGGGGAAACATCTTATAGAACTACATGGTAAACAATATCAAACACCACAAAAGTTCCAGGAAGAATGAAGAGCCCTCAGATCTGATGCTTAGTGTCACTGTTCCCTTAGGAACCACTATGTGTGCTGAGGTACATGTCAGTCTGCAATAGCCTGAATGAAAGAGAGAGGAAGAGAAACAGTCAACAGTGAAAAAAGAAGGAAATGTGACCATAACTCGAGCAGAAAAAAAAGTAAGTGAAAGGAATGCGCAGGCAAGAGACTCTGAAGTTCCCAGAGAAATGGTAAGACTCCAGAGGAGGACAGTGGTAGGGAAATCAGCTCAGTCACCAACACCTTCCTGCCTTCCCTGACCATCCTCAATACTCCTTCCAGAATCAAACATCAGATTTGTTCTCTACTTTAAAACCTCTGGTGACTATTCAGTACATAAAATTTAAATGCCAGAACACAGGTTAAAGGGTTGTCCATCATGTGATTCCCAAACTATGTTCCAGCCTCCTGAACCACTCTATCTATGATGTATCAGTCTTCTCACCTACAAGGAGTAGATTCCCTAAATTCTATGAAAAAAATGCAAGAAGGGTCTTTGTGCTGTAAATATCTCAAAATGTTCCGTTTACCCATGGTAAATCTGCACAAGCTAAATTAAGAGGTCAAGTGCCCAGTTTCTGGCTAGAATTATATCAACTCAGTAGTTTTTGTTATGCAAAGCGCTGGTTGGTTGCTGATAACATCATGTGTCAGGTAGTAACAACACTAGAATTAAATACATCTGGTATATAATCAACCTTGGCCATAAATAGGGTATAGCAGCTGAAATTAAGGAGCAGTAAAAAAAATAAACAATACTTATGGTTCACAGCAGAAATAGCAAATGTGGCACATAAGGTACCACACCCTTCGGGGCCCTTGAGAGAAATCACTCTCAAAGTTGCCATCTTTCCCACTAAATCCAGACAAGGCTTCAAAATGTTTACAAGTGTTCCAGGGAGTTGTGACCAGTGAGAGCTGGCATGTGAAATAAAAACTATCTGCTATCAAGATTACCTAAATTGGCTGTTTATCAGCATCACAACTGTTATATAAATTTGTATCATTTCTATTTTTTATGAATACTGAATTACTATGAATGACTGATTAAAATCTGGGTCGATGCTGGGAAAGAAACAGTACCAGTAATAAGAGTTACTAGTGGTGGAGAAGACACTCGCTACTAGAATACCGCACCAAACTACATCCCAGTCCTCCTGGAACAAACCTGCCTGGCAAGCTCATGGTTCCATGTTTTTGTTGATTAAGTTTTCTCTCTACCAGAAATGTCCCTTTACTGTCAAACTTGGTGACTATTCTGGACCCAGATCAAAGAAGAAATAATTGTGTCCTCTCACTGCTATGATATAATCTACACATATTTTTCTTATGTAACTTAAATAAATAATGAAACAGTAAGTATGTCTCTCCTTGTTACAGGAAAGGCTTAGCGGCAGGAAGTGCGCCCTTTTCACTGTTCGGTCTCTCCCCCAGCACCTCCCTCAGTACTGGTTACAGGGACGGGAAAGAAAATACACTAAGGAAGGACAGTAAACAGTGACATAAAAAGGCAAGGAGCTCAGAATTCCACTTTGTGCCAAGTTCTTCCTAAGAACTGAAGCCCTGCCACATCCATCAGCCTGATAAAGAGAAACGGAAGTGTCTGGTGACTTCCCTGCCCAGACAAGGCGAGGGCGGCAGAAGGCTCCCTACACCTCCCTAACAGAGCAGAGAGCCTTCACGCCAGCGGCGCTTCCTAGACCCTGTCTATGTTCTGCTCCTGCAGTCCTTGCAAAACACAGTCAAATTCTGCTATTTTCCCATTTTCTACCAATCACAGTTTTTCTAAGTGCATCCTTTCCACCTATTCCTCATCTGCTTATTTTTATGCCATCCTTCTTAATTTATCTCATTCTTATCTATACTAAAGTGATTAATGTTCTGATAAACCTTCACAGAACACAATTATCCCTTAAGAAATTCTTCCGTCATGCAGGAATTTTTCCTTCGTGCAGGAATTTTCCCCTCATGCCCAACCAATCAACTTTATCTGCACCACTCTCCAGAACTAAAATTTGGGGTAAAATGTCAAAGTAGGCTTCACATACTGATGTCAGAAACTCCAGAAATCCACTTTTGATTTCCATTCTATCTTAATCTATTTCCAGATAAGAGTTTTTACCTAAGAAACATTCATTATCTGATGTGCCAGACACTGTGCCAGGGATACACTCACAAAAACACTGAGGCGCATGACTTAGTGGGGCGGGGAGAGGGGCGAAGGGCTCCTCAGTATTTACAGTGCAGTGTGATAAGTGCTATATCCACAGAAAAAGAGCCACTGTTCACCCAGTGAGCGAGAGTCTGTTTATTTAACTTCCAAAGTCCATGATTCCCTGAATCCCCAGTAGTTAAATACACTGTGCTATTTCAGTGTCCACTCATACTATAAAGCAAATATAAAGCAGTGTGTGAAATATCACCTTCTCCCTCTTAAAAAAAATCTAAAATCAATAAAAATAAATTAATGACCCTTGACCCCAGCAAAAGAAGACCCCTGAAATACATAATGAAGACCCCATGGCTCAACATGGACCAGGAGGAGGAACTCGGGCCTCACAGAAAGCTGCCCTGGGGCGACACAGACCCCCAGGTAACAGAGATAATGAAGAGTCTGGGATTTGAGCGAGAGGAGACCCAGGAATCAGTCACAGAATGCAGGTACAACAAAGCGATGGGCTCGAAGCTGATGCTAAGTACCCCGAAAACCAAGACCCGACCCCAGCAGCGACAGTCCTTCCCCAACCTGAGAGGCTCTGCCATCAGGGCAGAGACCAAAGAGCCTGCCATTCCCCGACCAGCCTGGAGTCCTGGACTGCCACCCCCAACCCAGCCCTCCAGTGTAGCCCTGGGGGGCTCCCCCTCCACTCGGCCACAGTCAGGGCAGCAGGGGATGGCTCGGAGGGTCTTCAGTTTCCTAGTAAGACTCCTGTGCTGTAGGCTGTCCACTAACAAGCAGCATCTCAAAAAAATGAGTCAAGCCAATATCATTTTCAGAATATCATGACGGCGAGGGCGGGGCCACAGTCACAGGCGCTGGGTCAAGCTATACTCCCTGCATTTTAAATGCTGAACTTGAAGGTGCTGAGTTCCTGGGAGGCTGGCCATGTGGTGCAGAACAGCCAGAGGCTGGACACAAACAGCTGGAGGTGACAGTGGTTCCAGAAACACACAGTGTGTGTGCAGAAACCTCTGAGCAAGGGACTTGGTGCAGCGGACAGTGGGGGTGTGCGGACTGCTGTGGCGTTCTCTGCGCAGGATTCACATTGGTAGGGCACCCGCTCCCTCCACAGCCTTCAGAAGTATCTTATCCAAAATACCTGCTCCGCTTGGAGTTGGGCCTGGAGATCCCTGGGGGTCAAGAGGCCGTCCTCACTGCGGGTCCCCCCCTGAATGAAACTTCAGAGGCAGGATTGTTTTTCCCAGGACCCTTCTCCCCTACCCTGCTCGTCTTTCCCCCCATGTTTGTGGGGATTCTTATTCAAGTATTTGGTTCTTCCAAATCTTGTAATAAACTTGATGCCCCGGGGTGTGTGGGGGGACAACAATGACTAAGAGTGATAATGTCCCATCTTACCAAATGCATTTAAATCACCTTAGTGTACTCATTTTTTAACAACCACCATCTAAAACATAATCTTTCAAAGAGGCATTTATTTGACCAAGATGACCTGAGTCATAATTCCACTAAATCTTACACAGATATATTGCATTTGGTGATGTATTTATTATCAACATTTAGAGATGTTTGGTTATTAGAAGTTTGGTGGGACACCACTGTACAGTTATGAGTACTGTAGTTCCCCATGTATAAGATGCACTCTTTTCCAAAAAATTTGGGGTCTAAAACTGGGTGCGTCTTAAACAGTGCCATAGATGGAACTGAGGATGAAGCAACATATGAAGACAAGTGATTTGTCATCAGACACAGATGAAGACAAGCTAATGGATGGGAGTTTTGACGGTGATGAGTTGTATGAATTTTATGATAAATAAAACATGAGTTCAGTAACTTCATGTAATACATTTTATTTTCAAATTTTGGGCCCCAAAATTAAGGTGCATCTGATACATAGAAGCATCTTATATATGGGTAAATATGGTATATAATACAGCTCCTTGTATCATATGTTAAAAATAGAGACTCTGATCAGTCTAACCTCTGTGCTGTACACCTGAATCTGTATTATATACAGAATAATACTGAGTATAAACTGTAATTGAAAAATGAAAAACTGATAATAAAAGAGACTTGAACTGACCAATAATGAGAAAAAATAAGGTTATGCAAAAATTATGTGGGAGAAAAAAGGCTCCTGGTTCCAATGAATTTATAACTAAATTATTTCAGATTTCGAGAGAAATAGCTTCTGATATTCTGTTCCAGAGATGAAATGCACCTGTGCGTCCTGCACAGCAAATAGAAAGCCAGCTTTTCCCTCCATATATACGCCGGCAACAACGGAACAAGCCTGAAGGACAGTCTTCCCTATGCCCCTCTCTCCCTCCTCTCTGGCTGCCTCCACAGATGAGTACACTCTCACAGGGTTTATTTACGGTATTCTTTTTGGAGAGGTACAGAGTATAGCAAAAATGGCAAACAAATGTGGTCCCAGGTCTGCAGCTGCTGCCTCCAAGAGATGATATGTGGAATTCTAGATAGGCTTCTGGATATTGTCTTCAGATTTTTTTTATTTACTGATTTTTACAGAGGGGAGGGAAAGTAAGAAGTATCGACTCATAGTTGCTTCACTCTAGTTGTTCATTGGGTGCTCACTTCGGCAGCACATACACTAAAAAAAGTTCATTGGTTGCTTGTCGTCTGGGCCTTGATTAAGCAAACCCAGGGCTTCAAACTGGTGGTCTCAGGATTTCAGGTTGATTCTCCATCCACTGTGCCACCACAGGCTGGGATGCATCTCATCTTCATTCCAGAGTCACTGGAACATATCAAATTCTCCCACCATTCTATCTGACCTGCTCTTACCAAAGGTCAAATCGACCTCTTAGCACTCACAAGCTCTCTCTCCAGCCTGCAGATATAATCCACGCAAAACAGTTAGATCCCCATTGCCTCAAGGGGGTAATGTGGAAGGCTGTGGCCATCCAAACCGAATGACCCCAGGTCCCTAGATCTTTGCATTACCCAGGAACAATACTGTCTAGCAACAGTCTCACAATTATCCACTATGACAGAAATAAAACCAGACCACCCTGTTTGTTTTAATAACTCCTTTGACACACAGCAAGTCGAAGTCCTTTCCCTGATTCCAGGAGAGGACATCTACAATGAAGTTAAAAAAAATAATAAAAGTTTCCTGAGCTGGCCTGATCAGGCGGTGGCGCAGTGGATAGAGCGCGTCGGACTGGGATGCGGAAGACCCAGGTTCGAGACCCCGAGGTTGCCAGCTTGAGTGAGGGCCCATCTGGCTTGAGCAAAAGCTCGCCAGCTTGGACCCAAGGTCGCTGGCTCCAGCAAGGGGTTGCTCGGTCTGCTGTAGGCCCGCAGTCAAGGCACATGTGAGAAAGCAATCAATGAACAACTAAGGTGTCGCAATAGCAACAAAAAACTAATGATTGATGCTTCTCATCTTTCTCCGTTCCTGTCTGTCTGTCCCCATCTATCCCTCTCTCTGTCTCTCTCTCTGTCCCTGTAAAAATAAAAACTAAAATAAAAAATGATTTGTTAAAAATAAATAAAAATTTAAAAAGTTTCCTGAGCTGTTCCACTTGAAAATGAGGCCCATGCAAATTTCAAATGGGACTTTTCATAGAGCTCTACTAGGTCTGATTTTCAAGGGTCCAACTATCCCTGGACATCCCTTTTTTCTCTCAGATAATTCCCATTCCCTTACAGCAGTGGTTCTCAAAGTGTGCGCCCTAGAAATTTTCCAGGTGAGCCCTATGGAATTCCAGAGAAATATGTGCCTGTTGGGGACCAAAAAACCAACAGGGTTTTTGGAGTTTAGATTTTTGGAGGACAGAGGTGTGGGGAATTGGCTGTAAGCTGACAGCCTGCCCAACACCCCACTTCACTTGCCTGATTAGGTTGCAAAAGGTGATTAAGCTGTGGTGCTGGATTGTTTACACTACCCCCCATGTTCCCCAGAAAGACTGGAGGCAAGTTTCTTCTATCCTTTGTTTGGTGTAAAGTTAAGATGATATGTGCGGTGGGGGTTTTCTGCACTCAGCATAATTAAGAGTAAAAAGAGAGAAATTCTTCAATGTATTGACAAGAAAATGAGAGTTTGCCTTTCAAATATATGCCCAAACATTGAAGAAATCACTAGAACACATCAGGCTCCTGTTTCTCATAAACATAAGAATGAAAAAACTTAACACATTTGCACCTGGACCTGCTGAATTTACTAAATCTTACTAGGAATGTATCTCTCTATATATAAAAAGATAACTTTTTGTCGTTCTTTTATTTTTTAACCCCTCTTTTTTACGAATTCTAAAAAGCATAACTCAAAAAATGTAACATAAAAATCTTTTATAATGTCAGAATTTAATTTTTTCTTATTTATTTCATTTAATTAACATAAAAGCATGCTTGGACTTTATCTTTTTTCTTTAATATTTGACTTAATTATTATAACATATTTTTCAGAAATTTGAATATAGTGCACCTACAACTATTTGTAGGATTTTGAACGCGCCCCGACTTCAAAGTGTTTGAGAAGCACGGGCTTAGTCACACTGCGCGGGGCTGGCAAACTACAGAACACTCTTGCACTCCCTCCTCCATCGGCGCAACTCCCATTCCAGTCCCGTTCGCAGGCTCTGTATCTACCACAATCCCTCCTGTGGGAATCAGGAGTAAAAGGGTCATTTTCCCCAGACATACTAGTTTTTAACTGCCCCCAAATTCCTTGTTCATGAGTGGACAAATCACTTTAGCGCACTTTTAATTAGCTGACACATCAGTGCTAAACTTTAGGGGTAGAAACCTTTAGTTGCAACTATTAGAGATCCACCAGATCAGCCTCAATATTTGTCTCTTTGAAAAAATGTCAAGAATATTTGGTCTTGAGGTCCCCTCTCCCAAGCAGATACATATTTCTCTACTGTCTCTCTCTCTTTTTTTTTTTACAGAGACAGAGAGTCAGAGAGAGGGATAGACAGGGACAAACAGACAGGAAAGGAGAGAGGTGAGAAGCATCAATCATTAGTTTTTAGCACCCACTTGCTGGAGCCAGCGACCTTGGGTCCAAGCTGATGAGGTTTTGCTCAAGCCAGATGGGCCCGTGCTCAAGCTGGCAAGCTCGGGGTCTCGAACCTGGGTCTTCCACATCCCTGTCCGACGCTCTGTCCACTGCGCCACAGCCTGGTCAGGCTGTCTCTGTTTCTTGACAGTTGTTTTACTAATGTTTCACCATTCTCGGGCCAAACCCAAACATCTCCAACCACAGCAGACAGCACAGTTGCTAGTGTTTCTGCTGCCCTCTTTTCTGGAAGTTCTCCATCAGCCCAGTGTCTCCTTATATGCCACCAGCACTTTGGAGGACCAGCAGCAGGCTTTCTGGTTGCTGGTCTGGACCACTACCTTTCCTGCTGTGTTTGCTTCACGTGCTGGAGTCCCTGGATGGAGAAGTTCTTTTCCATTTTTCTGAAGTCTTTCCTCAGTTGCTTTTTATCCTAATGAACAGGCAACTAAACCCTCTGGCCTCAGCACTGTCCCAGCTCCCCACTCATTCCTCAGTTAACTGTCAATAAAAATTACAACCCCACCAACACTAGTGAAAATTTAGTGAACTGGGCGTGCTCATTTTACAACTCCATACTAACCAAACTGCTCCGGGAAGTGTGAATAGGGAGACTTGAACTCCTTGACTCAGTATTTATTTTCAGCTCTGGAAAAGCTAATCTGAAAAAATAATCCCTGGTTAAACTGTAGTATACCCTCTCAAAGTAGTCATTAATAACAGACTATATAGTAAAGTGAAAAACTGGCCTCAAAAAAAAAAAAAAGAACCATAAAAAAAAAAGAAAGAAAGAAATACCATATAACTACAATCGCTGTTATATTAGGTTAGAGGCTTTGAAGCAGAAACACCCCTATTAGATGTGATTTCTTTCTTTCTTTCTTTCTTTTTTTACAGGGACAGAGAGAGAGTCAGAGAGAGGGATAGATAGGGACAGACAGACAGGAAGGGAGAGAGGTGAGAAGAAGCATCAATCATCAGTTTTTCGTTTTGACACTTTAGCTGTTCATTGATTGCTTTCTCCCATGTGCCTTGACCGCGGGCCTTCAGCAGACCGAGCCACCCCTTGCTGGAGCCAGCGACCTTGGGTCCAAGCTAGTGAGCTTTGCTCAAACAGATGGGCTATGCTCAAGCTTGTGACCTCGGGGTCTCAAACCTGGGTCTTGTCCATCCCAGTGCGATGCTCTATCCACTGCGCCACCGCCTGGTCAGGCTAGATGTGATTTCTTTATGGTTGGATTTTTGCAGTAGAAGAAAACAGGATCAGGCTAAATCTCCCCATCCCCACAGGGCTCAATAAAACCCTTGTCAAATGAGTGCGACGTACAAAATACTTCCTACTAGAAACTATGGCAGTCTTGAACCCCAAGACATTAAGCACCTATTTACAGGTCCTATGCAGGGAGTTTCTCACACTTACTTAACCCTCATAAAAACCCTGTGAGGAAGTATCATGGCCTTAATTTTACCCATGTAGAAACCACTGCTCTGGCATATTAAGTCACTACCCAAGGTCAAACGGGGTGTCAGGGTCAAGAGTCAAATATCTAGGCTTCTGACTAGTTAGTTGTTCATTTCTCTTCTTAAATGTCACAATCAATAACATCCCCAGAAACCAAGTTCCTGTCATGCCAAATTGGCGCTATCTCACTATCATTCAATACTGAAGACCTTTCCCGTATGTGTCACGGATCCTGGTAATAACAGTCATCCTGCTTTCTGAGTGTGAGCTTCATGTTATTCAAATGCTCTCACTAAATCGTAAGGTGCCCAACAGACATCATGCCTGGCATTAGCAGGGCCGTCACAAAAAGGAGGGGGCTGGCTGTCCCCCTACGGCCAAAGGAGTATCCCCGCTTTGTCAATGGGCGGTGGAGGCTCTCATACAGGGCCACGTGGGAGAGCTCGGGCACCCGACGGGTCGAGGCGGTGTCGCGCCCAGCGCGGGGGTCGCAGAGAGCCTGGCTCCGCAGGCTCCCCTCGATGGTCCTCGCAACCCACCCGCGAGGTGCGCACCCCAAGGCCTCACCTTGAGAGTCTCGTAGGCGGTCGCCACCAGCAGGAAGGCCTCCTCGGCGCTCTGCGGCGTGCGCCCGGGGCCCTGGTCGCCGGGCTCGGGCCGGTAGCGGTCGGGGTGGTAGCGCCGGGCCAGCTGGCGGTAGGCCCGCGCGATCTCCGCCTTGCTGGCGGCGCGGCTCACGCCCAGCACCTCGTAGCAGTCCCGCGTGCCGCAGTACAGCCCCTCCACCAGGGCCCCCGCGGGCCGCGCCAGCAGCAGCGCCAGCAGCAGGGGCGGCAGCAGCACCCAGCAGCGCCGGCCCGCACTCCCGGCGCCCCGGCGTGGAACGAGCGGCGCCGCCATTCGGACCTGGGCCGCGGTTCCGCCACCCTACCGCGCTCCCGCACTCCGGCACTCCGCCGCCCGCCGGCTCTTCCGCGGCGTCCAGGTCCAAGTCAGCAGGAACCGCCTCCGCGCAGGCGCACAGGGCACGGCTGCGGCAACCACTTTCTTCACGACCGTTGCTAGGGCGAAGTACGCCTGAGCCGCCCGGAAGCTTCTGTTTTGTCTCGGAACGCCTTCCTAATCCCAGGGGCCGGAGGATTTCTCTTCCGTCGGATTTAAAGGCACGTTTAACTAGTGTGTGCGGAGCGCTCTACCGTCCGCCATGCCCTTTACACGCGATCTTTTGGACATCACGATTTCTCCTGCTGCAAGAGTTAGTCTGGCGCTCCTGCCCTCTGGTTATCAGCGTCAAGAAATGCGCACGGGATTTTAAATCCCGGTCTCCAGCTCCGGATTCCTTCCTCTCATTAGCCCCATGCTGCCTTCGTAAAAGGAAGATGAATTTAGAGATTTTAGACGCTGTCTGCCTGCTAGGGACTCTCAAAGTTCATTCATGGCCATCTAGTTCAACGTTTCTCTACTGCACTACTGACATTTTGGACCGGGAAATTCTATGCCTTGTAGGAACTGTCCTATGCATTGTAAAATGTTTAGCACCCCTGTCTTCTAAGACACCCCCCTCCCCCAGCGTGACAATCGAAAAAGGTCTCCAGGTATCATCAAGTGGGCTCTGGCGATAGGGCTGCCAGAAAAAAATACAGATCGCTCAGTTAAATTTGAATTTCAGGAAAACAAATAGTTTTTTAGTTTGACTATGTCCCAAATATTAGATGTTACCATACATGTAGATTTTTGCTTCAAAAATAATTGTTTCTATCATTCACTCATCAAATATTTATTGAGCATCTAGGCTAGGCACTGTTGTAGGCACTGGGTATGTAGTGGTGGGAAGGTAGACAAGGTTCTTGACCTCAGGGGCCATGTTCTAGTGGAGAATGACAGATAATAAGCAAGCAAATTAATATATAAATTGTTTTAAGAAAATGAAACAGGTAAAGATAAGATTGTATAGCATATACCATACAGTATATATATTGTTAGAGTCAATCATTAAGGCCAGTTCCAGGAGGAATTAACACCTAAACCGACTTTGAAGAACAAATAGAGGATGAGTTGAAGGGTGTGAGTGAGGAATTGGAATAGGGAGTTTGTAAAGTAAGTATCATGAAGAAAAAAGAGACATAGGCAAGAAAAATAAATGAAACTTTCTAATAAAAGGCAGTGCCTGACCATGTGGTGGCACAGTGGATAGAGCATTAACCTGGGATGTCGCTAGCTTGAGCGTGGGATCATAGACATGACCCCAAGGTCTCTGGCGTGAGACCAAGGTCACTGGATTGAGCAAGGGGTCACTGGCTTGGCTGGAGTACCCCCTTCCATCAAGGCACATATAAGAAGGAATCAATCAGTGAACAGCTAAAGTGCTGCAGCTATAAATTGATGCTTCTCATTTCTCTTCCTTCATGTGTATCTCTCTGTCTCTCTGTGTTTCTCTCACGCATGTTAAAAAACTAAATAAAAGGCAGCCCATATGAGTGGGGGTGGAGATGAGGAACATGGGGATGAAAACTGGGAAAAGTCAGATTGTGAAGGGTCATGTTGAAGAAGTTGTCCTTTATCGTAGAAGCAATTAAAAAACCAGTGTGGAAATTTTAAATAGTGAAGTGACACTTCCGCTGTGCATTTCAGAGTTACTACTCTGTCTGAGAAAATGAGTTAGGAGATCTTAGAAAGGCCATTATGAGACAATTGTAAAAATCTAACTAAGAGATGCTACAGGCCTGTTTCATTGAAGCACTGAGAATGAAAAAAAAGAATTGAGAAAAGTTGAGACTCGTTTATGAAGCAAAAATGACGCTATTTAGTGATTGGTTCTGGAGGAACGAAGGGGAAGAATGAGTCACAATAATGCCCAGGGTTTCTGGATTGGGCAGCCAGATGCCATCCCTGAAATAAGGAACACAGAAGGAAGGTAGATTTATGGTGTAAGAGAACACACTCACTTGAGACATATTGTGTTGGAGATGCCAGCCATCGCCACATTGAATTACGTCAATTCTATACATGAAACATTTGATGATTGTCATTGGACCTTGCCTCCCACGAGACTCTTCAATAATGCAGCTTTCCCAGTCCACTTCCTCCATGCGTGCTCCTCATAGAAGCTGTTTGCTACCTTTTCAGGTCTCTCCTTCCCCAAGGGAAGATGTCCCTATGCTGCCTCAAGAGAAAGGGAATTTCCTAAATCACAAATTTGGTCATGTTACTCTTATCCAACTTCACCTTCAAATAGTAAGGTGACCAGGAGTCCCCCTTTTGGCGGGACAATCCCGATTTTTAACAATTTGTCCCGTGTCCTGCAGCATTTTTTAAAAGTCCTGATTTAAAAAAATATATTACAATACTATTTTTGCATTCTATAAAAATTTTTTTTTGCTCCATATGGACCAAATTTTTAATCAAGAACCCCCCCCCCCCGGTCAATGGTGTCCCACTTTACCAATTTTAAAATCTGGTCACTGCCTGACCTGTGGTGGCGCAGTGGGTAAAGCATCGACCTGGGAACACTGAGGTTGCCAGTTCAAAACCCTGCACTGGTCTGGTCAAGGCACATATGGGAGTTGATTATTCCAGCTCCTCCCCCCTTTCTCTCTCTCTCTCTCTCTCTCTCCCTCTCTCCTCTCTAAAATGAATAAAATTTAAAAAAGAAATTTAAAAAAATCTTAAAATCTGGTCACCTATGCTCTGCTTTTGCCCATTCTGGTCCTTCTGTCTAAGATGTTTCATCTCTGGAATACCCTCTAACGCCTTGTATCTTGCAGGATCCACTTCAGTGTTTTCTCTCTTTGGATTCTTCCCAAGTTACAGTTCCATTGCTCATTTAGAGCTTCATAATCCAGGTCAAACTATCACAGGGAAGGCTCACTTCAAAGCAGACAACACTTGAGTTTGTGGCTGTTACTAATTTATTGGCTTTGTGCTGCAAACCTACCATTCCTTGCTGTGCTCTGCAGACTACGATTCCCCATTGCCTGGCTAGATCTTAAACTCTGCCAATAGAGGGTGCTTGAGACACACTGCCAGGCTGGGAAGGAAAATCTCTTCACGGTTGGAGATCCAAGTGCAGAGCTCCATGCTCAGTGTCAGTTTCTTTGCCAACGCTTTGGTGATGGCTTCTTTTGCAGGTTGAATTACGTCTCCCCCCCCCAAAAAATACGTTCAAGTCTTAATCTCCTGTACCTGTGAGTGTGTCCTTATTTGGAAATAGGGTCTTTGCAGAGGTAATCAAAATGAAATCTCTCTCACACACAGGAAGGAAGGAAGGAAGGAAGGAAGGAAGGAAGGAAGGAAGGAAGGAAGGAAGGAAGGAAGGGAAGGAAGGAAAAGAAAGAAAGAAAGAAGAATGAAAAACAAAGAAACAAAAATTTTAAAATGAATAATAATCAAATGAAATCACACTAGAGGGTGGGGGGTGGGTCCTAATCCAATGACTGTTGTTTTTAGAAGAAGAGAAAACAGAGATGCACAAACAGGGTGGACAACCCTGCGAAGACAGAGGCAAGAATTGGGGTCATGCTACCACAAGCCAGGGCACATCAAGGATGCCAGCAGCCACCAGAAGTCAGGAGAGAAGCATAGGACAGGTCCTCTCTCAGAGTCCCCAGAAGGAACCAACACTGCCAACACTTTGATCTTAGGTTTTCACCTCCAGAACTGTAAGGTGACTATTGTTTTAAGTCATCTGGTTCGTGGTAATTTGTTACAGCAGCCCGAGAAAATGAATCCAGCCCCAGTCAGTGTCGTTGCCACCACATTGGTGGCAGCTGTTAGCTCTCAGCAGAGGACAGTTTCTTCAGCACAGAAGCAGGCATCATGCTCCTGTGACAACCCCATTCTCGCTCAGAGCAAAATAAGTAGCATGTGGATGTTTAATGGGTACAGGATTTCCTTTTGGGGTGATGGGAAATTCTGGGACTAGATTATAGTGGTAATCATACAACATTGTGAAGGTACTTCGTGCCACTGAATTGTGCACTTTAAAATGGCTACAATGGTAAATGTTGTATTTATCACAATAAAAAATTTTAAAAAGAAATAATAAATGCAAAGGATCTGACTAGCCCTGGGGCTGAGGGAAATGTAAACAGATCAAGAATTTAATAACTCAGAGGAGTCTCTTGCCCCATGGCTAAGGTTACCGTATTCCCCAATGTATAAGATGCACCCTTTTTCGAAAAATTTGGGTTCTAAAAACTGGGTGCATCTTATACCGTGGTTATAGATATTATTTTTACTTGCATTTCCTACTTTTTCATGCTTGTTTTCTTTTTTTTTTCAAATTTCGGGCCCCAAAATTAAGGTGCATGATATATGGGGTGTCTTATACATGGGGAAATGCGGTAATTTTTTTTATTGTAGTAAAATACACATAAGATATACCAAAATCAGAAATTAATAACACCTACTAAATCTAACAGTGTTTGTAAAAAGTTCTACATCTTAATCTAGTAGAAATGGATATGTTACTATCTGTAGCCACAGGGCTATACATTTATAATGTTTTTCCCCACAACTCCTATCCACAGAGAAGAACTTTTCTCCCGGCTTTCTTTCCTGGGGCTTTAATAGAAGAGGCATGGAGGCTTATCATTCATTGGTCTATTTCACCCTAAAACCCAGACAAGGAGTGAGGTGAGGGCTATTACCATCTGTGGTTCAACTGCTTAGGTAAAAACATGTTGATTTGTTAGAGCTTCGTCCTGAAGTGGAGAGATTCCTGGTTCAATCCCTGATCAGGGCACATATAGGAACAGATATCAATGTTCCTCTCTTACTCTCTCTCCCTTCCTTTCTCTCTAAAATTAATAAAATAAACATTAAAAAAATAATACATCAGACCAATTTTCTGGGTGGGTTGTGTTGACCGGTATAAATTATATGAGTATAATAATATCTTAAGCCAAAACCTCATTAGTACCTAAACTCCAGCCTTTGTGTCTATTTCTCTTAGTCCAAAGTTCAAGATTAGACTGTCACAGATGGAATTTTAAAGGTGTAGCCTCTCTATTCCATTCTTTATCTATTTGTACTTTGAATTTCTTCATAAGGTACATAAAAGAAGTAAGTATGGTGATTTTTTTTAAAGATAACTTTTAACCAAATGATTTCAATGAGTTAGTTGACTTATAGGCTAACAGAGTTTAGTGATTAACAACTTGATCACAACTGTATATAGAATTCTGGTAATTGGGATTGATCTCTACAGCATTTCTAAGTTTTGATCAACAGTATTAGAAAGTCATCTGGGCCTGACTTGTGGTGGCACAGTGGGTAAAGCATTCAACCTGGAATGCTGAAATTGCCAGTTCGAAACCCTGGGCTTGCCCAGTCAGGGCATATATGGGAAACAACTACTATGAGTTGATGCTTTCTGTTCCTCCTCACTCCCCTTTCTCTCTCTCTCTGCTTTCTAAAAATCAATAAATAAAATCTTAAAAAAAGAGAAAGTCATATGGGATACAATTAATTTTCTAGTATCAACATAGACTTGAAACTTGCATATACTTAACTCTATTTCATTTGGTGTTCACTTGTTACAGACCAAGCACACATACTTATTCCAAAATAGAAGTCTCTATTAATAATAACATTTGAAAATTTGCAAGTACACTCACAATTAATTCACACACATTGCAAGAAGTCTCAAAATTAACATATTTCCCTTCAAAGTGAAAAAAGAAATGCTTCAAAGGACATATACTTAAAATATAAAATTACAGTTTAAAAAACTAACTCAAGTATGGCAGTGACTTTAAAGATAGAACATGCAAGGTACAATCCATGACAGAAGTAATTGACAAGCTGTACTTCATTAAAATTTAAAAACTTCTGCTCTGCAAAAGACAGTGTCAAGAGAACGAGATAACAAGCCATAAACTAGAAGAAAATATTTTCAAAAGACACTGTTATTCAAGATGTACAAAGACCCTTAAAATGCAAATTAAAACAATGAGACATGACTACAAACCTTCTAAAATGGCCAAAATCCAGAACACGGACAGCACCAAATGCTGGAGAGACCATAGGGCAACAAGAGTTCTCACTCGTTGCTGGTGGGAAAGCAAACGGTACAACTGCTTTGGAAGACAGTTTTGGATTTTTTTTTTCTTCTTATTGAATTTATTGAGGTAACATTGGCTATAAATTATACAGGATTCAGGTGCACAATTCTATAAAACATCATCTCTATATTGTATGTATACCACTCCAAGTCAAGTCTCCTCCCATCACCATTTATCTATATATATGGCATTCTCCTATAAAACTAAACACACTCTTCCAATATGATCGAGTCTCTTTTGTATTTACTCAAAGGAGATCAAAATTTCTGTCCATGCAAAAACCTGCACACAGATGTTTACAGCAGCTTTATTTATAATTGCCCAATCTTGGAAGCACCAAGTTGTCCTTTAGTAGGTAAATGGATAAATTGTGGTACATCCAGACAGAGGAATATTATTTAGCACTAAAAAAGAAGTGAACTGTGGAGCCACGTAAAGACATGAAGGAACATTAAAGCATATTACTAAGATAAAGACGTTAATATGAAAAGGCTACATGTTGTATGACTCCAACTATATGACATTCTAGAACAGGCAAAACTAAGGGGACAGTAAAAAGATCAGTGGCTGTCAAGGTTGGGGCAGGGAAGGATGATGAGGCAGAGCAGAGAGAAGTTTTAGGGCAGCGAAAATACTCTGTGTGATACTATAATGCTGGGTACATGTCATTATACATTTATCTAAACAAATAGAATGTACAACACCAAAAATGAACCATGATGTAAACTATGGACTTCGACTGATCATGCTACATCAAAGTAGACTCATCAATTGTAACAAATGTACCACTCTGGGAGTGGGTATTAATGAAGGGGGAGGCTGTGCATGTGTGGGGCCAGAGGCACATGGGAAATTTCTGTGCCTTCCCCTAAATTTTGCTGTGAACTTAAAACTGCTCTTTAAAAAAGTCTGTAAAAGGCCTGACCTGTGGTGGTGCAGTGGATAAAGCATCGACCTGGAACGTCTGAGGTCACTGGTTTGAAAACCCTGGCTTGCCTGGTCAAGGCACATATGGGAGTTGATGCTTCCTGCTCCTCTCTCCTCTCTCTTTCTCTCTCTCTCCTTCTGTCTGTCTGTCTCCTTTCTCTCTAAAATAAATAATTTTTTTTAAAGTCTATAAAAAAAAAAAAAAGCCATGCCTTGTATTACTTTGGGCTCCCATAATTAGCCTTGTACATAATTAGCATTTAATAAATATTTTCTGACTGACAAATAGTAGAATTTTTTTTTTAATTTTATTCATTTTAGAGAGGAGACACAGAGTAAGAGAGACAGAGAGAGAGAGAGAAAGAGAGAAACGGGGGAGGAGCTGGAAGCATCAACTCCCATGTGTGCCTTGACCAGACCAGTGCAGGGTTTTGAACTGGCGACCTCAGTGTTCCCAGGTCGACGCTTTATCCACTGCGCCACCACAGGTCAGGCATGACTGACAAATAAACTGACTAATCTACCAGGTGAATAATCTGGGTAAAATAATTTGGAATCTATTGGCTTTGTCTATGTATCCAATGACAAAATAGTAAAGATAAAGTCCTGGCTGGGTAGCTCAGTTGGTTAGAGTATTTTCACCATACACCAAGTTGTAGGTTTGATCCCTGGTCAAGGCACATGCAAGAATCAACTAATGAATGTGTAAATAAGTGGAACAACTAATCGATGTTTTTTTTCTCTCTCCCTTCCTCTCTTTCTAAAATCAATAAAATCAATAAATAAAAACAGTAAAGATAAGAAACTACTTTCACTATAAGTTTTAGCTTAATGGGTCTACAGCAGGGGTCCCCAAACTACGGCCCCCTGAGGCCATTTATCGGCCCCCACCGCACTTCTGGAAGGGGCACCTCTTTCATTGGTGGTCAGTGAGAGGAGCACAGGATGCATCCGCACCCATAGTTCCCATTGAAATATTGGTCAGTTTGTTGATTTAAATTTACTTGTTCTTTATTTTAAATATTGTATTTTTTTCCGTGTTGTTGTTTTACTTTAAAATAAGATATGTGCACTGTGCATAGGGATTTGTTCATAGTCTTTTATAGTCCGGCCCTCCAATGGTCTGAGGGACAGTGAACTGGCCCCCTGTGTAAAAAGTTTGGGGACCCCTGGTCTACAGTATCCAACTATAGAAATAGTGTTGTCATAACTCATATTCCCAGATAGCTGGCATTGGTATTAGTATGCTGGATTACTAATCAAAAGTCATAGAGCAGTGTAGCTGTATTGATAATCTCCATTTACCTGAAATGAGAAAACTCTTACTATAATTTCTGGGTACAGGATTTTAAAAAGATTTTTCCATTAAAATTCAGCATACTTTCTTCATATTTTTATTGACTTGCTTGACCTAAAAGTTAATTTTTATTAAGTGAGCAAAAAAGTTACACCTCCACGTCCATAAATCAGCAATTGAAAAACCCATTTTGTATGTGACTTTGGGATATTACAG
The DNA here is from genome assembly GCA_037038555.1 of Rhynchonycteris naso. Classification (NCBI taxonomy): domain Eukaryota; kingdom Metazoa; phylum Chordata; class Mammalia; order Chiroptera; family Emballonuridae; genus Rhynchonycteris; species Rhynchonycteris naso. The sequence continues at coordinate 21,772,248 of CM072996.1, forward strand.
CATCTTAAAATTCTTGGTAAGGCAATATAAAGTTCTCTACTGGTACTAGAAAAATCTTTTTAAAAATTAACGAATATTATAAAACTGCAGGAAGCAACTCAAAACCAGCGCTGTTCAGAACTTCCTTTTGGTCATATCTGCTGGCCCAGAGGTCTGCTATGAATGAGCTGTATAATTGGAAAACTACAGATTTCATCACCAATCTCAGTTTTAAAATTTGTCAGACTTGTGTGAATAGAACCTCTCTTCTGCTTTCTTAACATATGCCTACCTTTTTAAAAAGAGTTTGTACCTGTTTTTTCCTTATCTCCTCTGACTCTATTAGTTTATTTATTTCACATCCACTTACTCTGTACTGTTCAGCCACTCAGTTACTTCTGTGAAGAAATGTATTTCATGATGCTCCCATTCCTCTAGCGTTGTTAGTTAGGGCAAACAGGAAAGTCACACAACTCCCACAGCTCATTCCAAGTGGGTTTACATCCTGGACCCGATAGGGAGACAGAAGCCAGCTGCTTACTTGCTAATCACCAGAGAGACACCTAAAATCTTGCTGAGCAGAGATTCCTGAGAGAAGTATCCTGGCTCTAACTTTCCAACTGGTCACAATGCACCCAAAGCAACTATGCCAGTTGCAAAATTGTCCACCAGAGGGTGCTACCCATGCACAGTCTGTTACAATGGTTAAATTCCACAATTTAGCTTGACCGGTGGTGGTGCACAGTGGGTAAAGCATTCCACCTGGAACACTGAGGTCGCCAGTTCAAAACCTCTGGGTTTGCCCGGTCAAGGCACATATGGGAAGCAACTCCAATGAGAAGATGTTTGCTGCTCCTCACCCTACTTCTCATTCTCTCTCTCCCTCTCTCTAAAAATCAACTAAATAAAATCTTTAAAAAAATGGTTTTATTTTTTTAAAAAAATCCACAATTTACAATGGTTTAAGTTTTTCTTAGCCTTTAAAAAATTTTATTGATTGATTTTAGAGATGAATGAAGCACTTTTTAAAGCCAAGGGTGTAAGAAGGGGAAGCAAGTCTATCAGATTGGTTTCATGGACAGATAGGGAAAGCTAACCATAGCTCCAATGCCCATTCCCCTGGTGGCTCATTACAAGATGGTGGTTAAGAAGACTATGAGCCCAGTATACAATTTAAACACTGGCATTTGGCTCTGTTATTAAAGGAAAGAAAAATATTTGCAAAGAAATATATCCAATGTGCAGGCTGACTCCTATTTCCTTTTTATCTGAACAATGTGTGAAGTTAAATAAACATTCATTTCAGAAATATTCTCTGTGGTAAGGTTTTACATAGGAAGCTTAAGGTCACGTGAGTCTCCTAATTAGCATGAAACCCGCTCAGATGTCTTGCTCCAGAGCATGGGCAAGAAATAAACATTTGGTAGCCTTTAGTCTGCACGTGATTTGTGTCTTTTTCTTTGCAGTGGAAAACAACGCAGTGGGTACAGAAGTGGCCGGTTATGTAGAAGACAAGAAATAACCCAAGAAGCCTAAGAAGGTTAGAAGAGACGCAACCCAAGTTCACTGACCTTTGTTGGGAGCAGAGACGCTTCCTCCGTCGTCCCAGGAAGGAAAGAGAAAGTGGGCACAGAGGCAGACGAGTTTGTAACGTTGACCGTGAAAAGACACGGTCTCTGGTCTCATGGCTTCTATTTCTCAATAAGGTAACATCATTTCTTGAGGGCTGAGGTTTAAGAACAGGAGAGAAAGTATAAAATTGTTACCAGACTGTGGGAGAAAGCAAATATACGGGAGAATTTCTGGGGTTGGGGGCAGTGCTGAGTGTGCCTATAGGATTATTTGTGTTAAAACACAACCAGTCAGTCGGTTGTGTGATTTTTCTCCAGTAATGCTCGTAGGAAGGTGTGAAAAAGGCAACAGTTGGTTTTATGTAGCCTTGGGATTATGCCCAGGTAACTGTTGGAGGAAGAGAGAAGCAAGGAAGCGAAAGGGCATTAGCAGGGAGAAATCAAAACGAAGCGCCTTGGGATCTTATCTGAAACCAACGTGGACTGTAATTCATACCCACTGTTATGATGATCATAAAAAGCCAGAAATTCAAAGCCAGGAAAAGAAGAGCACATAAATAAAAGACCCGTCAAGTTATTAAAATTGAGCGTTAGGCTCTGTCAACTCCTCCTCGTACCTTGTACCTTTCATGACAAGAGACTTGTCATAAAGCCTGAGAAATGCAGTCAGGGTATTGGCAAACACCACCAGCGCCACATTTCGGCCTCACCCAAAATAAGCATGCCCACAAGTGTCTTGGCAGAACCCTCAGTTTCTGCTGTGGGGACCCAAGTCTTTCAGAAAGATCAAAGACGACACCAGGTTTTTTGCTGACTCACTTTTCCTGGCCGGAAGCGTCTAGCTGGGCCTGGAGTCCTCTAGCAGCGGGAAATGGGTGCTTGTTATTAAAAACCCTACTTCCAAAGAAACCCAAACAGAATTTCGGAGAGCCAGCCTGGAGCTTGGGGGACCCTGGTGGAATGAGATTGTCTCGGCTGCGTGCAGGTGAGGAGACGCAAAGGTAGAGGAGCAGAGAGTATCAGGGAGGTGCTACCTGGGTAACAGACGATGAGATAGTGAGCAGAGACTTCTAGAACACGTGCCATGGCTTCAGGAGGCCAGGCAGGAGCTGGGAGACATTTCCGGAGACGATTGAGTATAGCCCACAATGATGTGTGAAGAGGAAAGTGTGAGGAGTCACAAGGTTGTTTAGATTACACACACACATGTACACTCACACTTTCATTCCAAGATGACCATTAAAAAAGCAGAACTAGTGTTCTTCTGGGCTCCTCACACGGAAAACTTTAATACAATACTTCTCAAACTGTAAAATGTACATCTGAATCACCTGGGGGGCTTATTTAAAATGTAGTTTCTGAACCAGTAGGTCTGAAATGGAACCCGAGGCTCTGCATGCCTATTTCTAACAAACTCACAGCCGGAGCCGCTGCTGCTGGCCCAGGACCACACTTTAGAGGAGTAAGACTCACTGAGGAATATACTCAGTGGTGACCCATCCCCACAGCACAACCATTTCTCCATGCCCTGGGACTTGTCATGGGGCCAACTTCTGAATAACAACCTCTTATCTTATTATGTGCCCTCATTGAATTTGGCATGACAAAGAATGGTAAAGGACAGAGTAGATGCCCACCTTTACCCCACTTGGGCCAGAAGGAGTCAGGTGCAGAACGTGTGCCCAGGGACAGCCTGATGGAGTTGTGGCAATTGTTAGGGAGATACCGCCCCCCCCCCCCCAAGTAACCTATAGGTAGAATCATCACCCACCCACTGAAACCAAGTAGAAGCTTGAGGGAAGGGGGCCGATTAGTGAAGGGCAGGTTGGGGCGTGGATCTAGAGGGCAAATGCAGATCCTGTCTCCCCTTGATAATTAGTGTTTCCGATGCTTATTCCTATCACAGGGCACACTGGCTCCTCTATTAATCATCATAAACCCCTATTTGTTGGCCCTTTGTTTTCATGTACGTTATGTTATGATGTGGTCAAGTACATGAGCATGAATAGACTATTCTCTGCTACAGATGAAGTAGTGGCCCCTGAAAAAAGCTATATTTCCCAAAGGTACAAAACAGGTAGGCTGCCAAACCAGCATTCAGATCTAGTTCTTCAGGTCTTCCCACCCATATTCAAATACCTGTTGATCTCTGCCACAGTCTTAAATAAGAAAAGTAAACATTATATTATTCACAATTTAATACAATCAAATTTGGAAGGCAGGGGTGGTTTAGAAACAATCTTTGGTTAATGAATACCTGATTAATTCCCTACATGAATTTCCTTAATAGAAAATTGCCGAGTCACAGGCTGATTCAGAGGGAATGTCCCGGAACTTGACCAGGCCTGCAGGCTCCCAATTCTAAATGTAGCTTTCTTTATTTAAGCAAATACCTGATTGCAAGAATACTGCACCTACTTGTGTTGTTTTTAATGTTATAACAAGAAAAAATGAACTGTTATGTATAATCTATATATTTTATATCACTGGTAACTTCAACCTAAATAACAAGAGCATTCTAAAAATAATTTGCCTTCACCCGAAATGGTTTTTTTGCTTTTGTTTTTTATTTTTTTATTTTTATTTTTGTGTGTGTGTGTGTATGTGGCAAAGACAGAGAGAGTCAGAGAGAGGGACAGAAAGACAGGAAGGGAGAGAGATGAGAAACATCAATTCTTTGTTGTGGTTCATTAGTTGTTCATTGATTGATTTCTCATATGTGCCTTGACCTGGGGGGGCTACAGCAGACCGAGTGACCCCTTGCTCGATCCAGCGACCTTGGGCTTAAGCAGGTGAGCCTTGCTCAAACCAGATGAACCCGCACTCAAGCTGGCGACCTTGGAGTCTCTAACCTGGTTCCTCCACATCTCTGTCTGGCGCTCTATCCACTGCGACACCGGCTGGTCAGGCTCAACTGTTTTTAATTTAAAATTTTTTATTTTATTCATTTTAGAGAGGAGACACAGAGTGAGAGGGGCGGGGAGGAGCTGGAAGCATCAACTCCCATATGTGCCTTGACCAGACCAGTGCAGGGTTTTGAACTGGCGACCTCAGTGTTCCCAGGTCGACGCTTTATCCACTGTGCCACCACAGATCAGGCTCAACTGTTTTTAATTTAAAACAAACCAAAGAAGGTTTGAAACAGATGTCATTCTATAATAATGGGAAGTGAGGGCAGATTAAAATCTGAATCCTGCCTCCCTGCCTTCCAAAATTTCTGGTAATTTCTTTTTTCCTATCTCTTTTTTACTCCTTCCCTCCCTCCCTCCCATCCTCTCTTTCATCCTACCTTCTTTCCTCCCTTATAACTACACTGGGACACAGGTTTTTCTATGAACCAAGTGCATACATCAAAGTTTCCCACTGAAAGGTGATTTATACTAATCTATATGATAGGAATAATCTAGCATCTGATTTTTTTCTAGTTATTTAATGAACAAAGCAATGGACATTATTCAGCCTTAAAAAGAAAAAGAAGAAGAAATCCTGTCACATGCTACAAAATGGACAAAACTTGAGAGCATGCTAACTGCAATAAACTAGTCACCAAAGAAGACAAATGCTGTATGATTCCACCTACGGTATATAAGGCAGCTACAGCAGTCAATTCATGGAGCTAGAAGTAAAACTGGTTTTCGGGGGCTGAGAGAAGAGAATGAAGAGTTGTGCAATGGGTATAGAATTTCAGCTTTGCAGGATACCTGGTTCTAGAGTCTGCCACACAATAACGTGAAAATAGTTCATTCTTGCACTGTACACTTTAAAATGGCTAAGGTGCTAAATTTGATGTTATGTGTTTTTTAACCATAATTTTTTTAATGTAAAAATTATTCTTAGCCTGACCAGGTGGTGGCGCAGTGGATAGAACATCGGACTGGGATGCAGAAGACCCAGGTTCGAGACCCCGAACTCACCAGCTTGAGCGCGGGCCCATCTGGCTTGAGCAAAAGCTCGTCAGCTTGGACCCAAGGTCGCTGGCTCCAGCAAGGGGTTGCTCGGTCTGCTGAAGGCCCGTGGTCAAGGCACATGTAAAAAAGCAATCAATGAACAACTAAGGTGTCGCAACAGCAACGAAAACTAATGATTGATGCTTCTCACCTCTCTCCGTTCCTGTCTGTCTGTCCCTATCTATGCCTCTCTCTGACTCTCTCTCTCTGTCCCTGAAAAAAAAAAATTATTCTTAGCTTTCAGGCTATTAAAAATAGAAAGTAGTCTGGATCTGACCAGAGGGCCACGCATAGTTTGCTAACTCCTGATCTACAGTCTGTATTCCGATTTCTCCAGGTGTTTCAGTCATGCCCTTTGTAGCTCTCCTCCCCACCCCAGCTCAGTCCAGGCTCCTGCCCAGCATTCAGAACCCGTGTCTTAGCCTCCCTTAATCTAGGGTTCCTCAGTCTTTCCTTGACTTACATGACCTTGACATGTTTGAAGATTATAAGCTAGTTATTTTGTAAATAAATAAAATCTTAAAAAAAAAATGGTGCCTGACCCGTGCTGGTGCAATGGATAAAGGGTCAATAAAGCTTCAACCTGTAACACTGAGGTCGCTGGTTCAAAACCCTGGCCTCCCTGGTCAAGATACATATGGGAGTTGATGCTTCCTGCCCCCGCCCCCCTTCTCTCTCTCTCCTCTCTAAAATGAATGAATAAAATCTTAAAAAAAAAAAAAGAAGCTAGTTATTTTGTAGAAGATCTTTTCATTTGAGTTTGTCTGATATTTGTTTATGATTCAATCCAGGTTTTGTGTTTTTGTCAGGATAACACAGAATGGACGTTGTGTCCTTTGCAATGCATAATATCAGAAAGCACAAGGTAACAGACGTTTGTCTCATTATTGGTGACGTTGACCTTGACCATTTGTCGGGTTTTCCACTGTAAAGATACCTTTCTTGCCTTTTAAGAACTAACCTGTAGAATGACTCTGTTAGACTTATCCTGTTCCTCATCAAACCTTCACCTACTTAGTTTTGCCTCCACAATCATTGCCCCAATCAATGGTTGATACAGTGATTGCAAAATGGGGACATTCTAAGTCTATCATTCCGTCCACTTTTGTTAGTTTGCATTCTACTTAAGGACGGTCTTTTTCTTATCTCAACATTTGTAAACTCATGGTAACTTATTTTACAGGAGACAAAATATGTTAATTCTAACTAACATATCAATTGCTGTTGTTAATTGTATGGATGCTAATATGTTGATTTCATTATTCATTTTGATGTTCAAATTGTCTTATATTTAGCCAATGGAAGCTCCTTTAAAATGGCTTCTCTGTCCTTTTAACAGTCTCCTATCCTTTTTTTCTTTTTGTCCTCGCCACATTTTACAAACTTTCTTACTTACTGGTACCAGAAGATGTTTCGGGTTCATCTTGTATTTTCTCTGCCTAGTCCCAGCTGCAGTCATCACGAGACAAAAAGCAGCCCTGCCTCAGAATGGCATCAGACACTAGCAGCGTGAACAGGAGAGTGGAGAAGAGACTAAGAAAGAAAGCCAGGATGGGAAAGTGACATCCCAAGTCATCCAGCACATCTGTATGTCAGAAGTAACATTACCAATAGCAGTTTCCAGATACCCTATAAGAATGATCTTTCCTAAATCTGTTCTTACGAATGAGAGGACTCTGTCTCACCTGTATTGAAAGGTAAAATGGAATGGTGAATAGGACAGGGCTTTGGACCAGATTCACAGATTCAAATCTCAACCCTGCTACTGACTAGTTATGTGATCTTGTCTATGTTTTACCTCTTAGAACTTCAGTTTCCTGAGGCTCTGAGGAAGATAATGTGTGCTTCCCTGGACTGTGACTATTCATTGCAGATATTTCCCTAAAATCCACTCCAAAATGCCAGGTGAGCTTTGGAAAGGCTCACCCCACAGGCTAAGGGCCATGGTGGGGGCATCCTGACCAATTGCTATATAGTCCTTCCTTTTCTTAAAAGGAAGTCAGAGTTGATAAATTCTCATCAGGAGGTTGCAGACGCTTAGCCTATTCCACTCCTAGGAGGTCAGAGCTGTTTTCAGGGGTTCCAGAAACCAAAATCACAATGACTTAAAAAAACACTTTTGTTACTTTCATGTAACCAGGCACCCGAAGTAGAAAGTCTAGGACTCCAGAAACCTGCCTCCTAGTCTCTGCCTCTACCACCATCTGTAGTGACTGGCTTTCTTTTCCATGGTCACAGAGTGTTTATTGTCCCACCAAGAAACCTTTCCACATTCCAGGCAGAAGGGACAAAGGACAAGAGATGCATGTCGAGTTTATCACTTTTTATTTTAATCCAGAAAACAAAAACTTTCCTAAAACCCTTAGCCATAAGATTTCTGGTTCTGTCTTACTGACCAGAATTGTGTCGAAACCCAGCCACAAAGCAGCCCAGAAAGCAGAGTTCTTTAACTGAGCATACTGCTACCCTGAACAAACTTGGGGTGTGTGTAGGAAAGATAACAGAAAGAATATTGGACAGAGGGATCTAGCACGGTCTACCACTGGATATACTGAGCATGAGATGTTTTTTAAAGTCTTTATATCTAGTTCTCTGCCATTAATTGTATATGATTTTTACTTTGGTTACTTTGCAATATTTCTGTTAGAAAATTCAGGAAACCATAAACTCTCTGTACCCCAAATGAGAAAAACACATTGCAACTGGATGTCACCACTTGGACTAAATATTTCAGAGAAAAAAGAGGGAAGTAGGTTGTCCTGTATCCATGGAGCTGGACTGTGGCAAAATCTCTCTTGGTTTACCCTGCTTAAGAAGCTGAGGGCAGTGTGTTATGGTTTCTTCACTACTAGTATTTGACTTTGTACCTCAGGGCCAGAGCATTGAGCTTATCAGTGTTTATGGTAGACTATTGCCACTCGTCTGCTGAATTCTTTCTCTCTCTCTCTCATTTTCTTCTCATTAATTTGTGTGCCTTAAAAAACAAACCTCCAGACCCTGACGGGTTGACTCAGTGGTGGAGTGTTGACCCGGCATGTATGTGTCCCAGTCAGGGCACACAGGAGAAGCAACCATTTACTTCTCCACCCCTCCCCTTCCTCTCTCTCTCTTTCTCTCTTCTCCTTCTGATGCCAATGCTCGATTGGTTTGGGTGTATCCACCCTGGGCACTGACAATGGCTCTGTGGAGCCTTTGCCTCAGGCACTAAAATGACATGGCTCCAGATGGGCAGAGCATTGGCCCCAGACTGGGGTCCCTGAGTGGATCCTGGTCAGAGTGCATGTGGGAGTCTGTCTCTTTATCTCCCTTCCTCTCACTTGAAATAACAAAACACAAACAAACAAAAAGCTCATTTTTTACTCTTTTTCTTCTGCTGCTGCCGGCAGCTCTCGTGACGTGTTTGATGTATACTTTTTTTTTTTTTTTTTTGCAAATGTTGTTGCATAATGTGCACTGTGGACATATACTTTTTAATTTATAGAAGAGCTTTGGGTTACATATGCCATTCTGTTCCTCACTTTTCTCATGCAGCATTATGCTTTCAGGATTCATCTAGCCTGCTTTGTGCACATCTAACCTGGTACTCCTGATTCATGGATAAAATCTCATAGTGTGCCTCCATTACATTTTACCCAACGCTTTATTATGGGCTGGATTTTGTTTCCCCAAAATTGATATGTTGAAGTCCCAATCTCAGTACCTCAGGATGTAATTGTATTTGGAGATAGGACATAGAAAGTGGTAATTAAGGTTAAATGAAGTCCAATGACTATGAGTGGGCTCATACCCATGTGACTGTATTTGGAGACGGTACCTTCAAAGAGATGATTAAATTCAACTGAGACAATTAGGTGAGTGACTAATCCAATATGACCAGTGTTCTTAAAGAAGATAGAGAGACGCCAGGGATGTGACTGGACAGAGAAAAGGCCATATGAAGACACCAAAAGAGGAAGGCCATCAGCAAGCCAAGGAGCAAGGGCTCAGTACAAACCAAAATTGCCAACACTTGATCTTGAACTTCCAGTCTCCAAACCAAATGACTTTCTGTAGTTGAAGCTACTCAACCTACAGAGTTTTGTTATGGCAACCCTAGCAATCCGATATACACATTCTTGGAAACACTCAGATTTCTTTCAGCAACTTTATTGAGAGCTCTTGAAGTAACCAAACCTTTCCTGCAAAATTGATAATACTCTATAGCTAACATCTGACTATAACTTAACCTTATAAGTTCAAGTCATTTTCCTGGAGTTCTGAATCTTTCATTTAGTACCTTATTCACTGAAAGTCTAGCAAAGAGAAAAAAGGAATCCTATTCCCGAAGACATATGATTAGGTTAGGTAACCGAGATCTAAGTAAGCTTTTAGTCTTTAATTGGGCAGAGATTGGTTTAGAAACAGTCCAATCAATGAGGGGTAGGGGACTTTTACTAGGAATTTGGGGACATGGATATTTTTCTCTCTTTTAAGTTAGTAGAGTTGCTGTAGCCATTCTATCACCATGAAGAAAGCAAGCCTTAGGATCATGCTGATGCCATGGAAACCATTGTTTCAAGATAAAATGTGCCAGGTCTTGATTCAGACCAACTCTGAAGCCCATCCTACTTTTGGACTTTCCAGTCACACAAGTCAATAAATCTGCCTTATTATTATTATTTTTAAATTTTTTTCTGAAATGAAAAACAGGGGTGGGGGTGGGGCAGAGAGACAGACTCCTGCATGCACCCGACCCGGATCCACTATGGGGCAATGCTTGGCCCATCTGTGCCATTGCTCCCTGGCAACCGGAGCCATTCTAGCACCTGAGGCAGAGGCCATGGAACCATCCTCAGTGCCTATGCCAACTTTGCTCCAATGGAGCTTTGGCTGTGGGAGGGGAAGAGAGAGATAAAGAGAAAGGAGAGGGGAAAGGGTGGAGAAGCAGATGGGTGCTTCTCCTGTGTACCCTGGCCAGGAATCGAACCTGGGACTTCTACATGCTGGACCAACACTCTACCTCAGAGCCAATCGGCCAGGACCTGCCTCATTTTTTAACCTAGTATGAGTGTTGTGTAACTTGTAAGAAAAAATACTCTAAATGATACAGGTAGGTGCATGGAGATAAATGTGAATATCAGATCTGAGTCCTTGGTCGAGCAAGGATGAGAGGCCTAAATTCATTTGCACTCATCAGATTGGCAAAAAGGCATCAGTCCTGATGTTGGCTTTAGGTGAGGGAAATTCTTATACATTGGTGGTAGGAAAGTAAATTGCTGTAATATTTTTGGAAAGTAAACTGACGATATATTAGGTTTACTCTTGCAAAAGTGCTATTTCTTTAGGTAAAAGTGGTTGAATGTCAAAGTGTCATATGATTCAACTTAATACATTAAAAATACATGTTCTTTGACCTAATAATCACACTTTTGGGCATCTAGGGTACAGGAATAAAAACATTGGAATGTAAAGCTCCTCGTCAGGGATACTTACCACACACAGCCTTACTCATCATGACAAAGCAAAACGAGACCAGAAAGAACCTCAACATTGGGGAATAAATGATCAGACAGCCAAATTATGGAGTATTACCTACAAACTATATAAGTAACAAGTTACAAATGTGTCTGTTTACTTGGAGAAATGTTCATGATGTTGTAACAGAAAGAAAGTTTCAGAGTACCATCTTTAGAATGATCCCGTTTGTGTAAAAACAGGGGAAAACAACCTTCTATATGTATATGTCTGGATGAGTGGTTATGGAGAAGGGAGCGAAACAATGAACACTGCCCTGGGAACATTGGTTACCTTACAGAGAGGGTAGTAAAGTAAGTTAAGGGGATAAGTTCTGTAAACATCTTTGCGTTGTTTTACTATACTGCTCACAAGAATTAAGGGATATTCAAAATGAATAGGAAGTGATAAAATATTCCCTAATTTTTGTGAGCAGAATATTTACAGCACATGACTGACGAGGATTGGGCTAGGGGTTGGGTGTGTATAAATGAATGAAACACCCCGTGGGCCAGACAGGAGGTCAAAAGATTGTTACTGGGAGTTAGCGTTTATTGAGCTTACCACCTGCCTGTACCAGACTAAGCACCTGATATTTATTAACTTGTTTTATTCATTAAAAAGATATTTAATTTTTAACAAAGCACTATTTTCTTGCAGATGGGTGAACTTAGGCAGGAAGAGGGTAAGCAACTGGCTCAAAGCTGCACCCCTAGGAAGTGGTGGAGGCTGGCTTTCAACAAAAAAAAAGTAGTAAAAAAAATCGGGGGCTTCACTTGGAGCACATCCCCTCCCTTAGAACTGATCTGGAAGTCTGGGAGAGGTCCCGTCAAGGCCTGGATGTGGCAGGGCTAAGAAGGAGCGGGACCCTCAGCGGCGGGAGCATTCACTCTTACTTAGGAGTGTCTATGGAGGACTCGCGGAGGAGGTGACCCTTGAATTGGCTCATCAAAGGTAAGTGTTCATCAGGCAAATTGGGGACCAGCGGGGAGAGGACCAGTACACGGGCACCGACCCTCCCACCGCTCCCCCCCCCCCAACACTTTCCACATCACCACACACCACACACACACACACACACACACACACACACACACACACACACACTCATACACACACACTCTCTCTCTCTCTTTCCACATCACCCCACCCAACTACTCCCAACTCCACCCTGGGGGAAGTCCCACCCTCTCTGGGAGGGTACATAATTCCCGGCCCGGTTCCTCCCGCTGCGTCATCTCAACCGCCTTCTCTAGGTAGCGGCTCCTGCGGACTCTCGTAAGTAGATTCCCCCAGCCCAGTCCCACTTTTTCCGCCTGATGAGTTTCTAGATACCCTTTGCGGAGCGTTCGCGCGTTGCTCTCGTCCCCCCTTTTTTGCTGCAAATCCTCCGGGGCTCGCGCTGGGAGGAAACTGGTTCGGATGCCTCCGGTCCGTGCAAGGTCTTGAAGAGATGGAAACTGGTGCTGCAGGGAAGGGGGTGGTCGGGATCGACTCTCGGCTGCACCGTGTAGCTGCCTGCTCCCGGGAAGGGATTGGGCAAGGATCCTGCGGGGCTGCAAAACTAGGACAAATGTGGAAGGAGAAGGAAGACAGGCGTCGGAGCTCCTTAGTGGGCTCGGGTACGCGCGGGGCGAGGAGGTAGGAGCCTGGGGCCGGTGCGCCTGGACGGGGCACCGCATCTGGCCCCTTGCTCGGGTTGGTGGGACGCTCCCTGAACTGCGCCCGCCTCTGCGGCCCAGCCCCTTCCGAGGGGCTCCAGGACGGTGGCGAACTTAGAATTCTCAGCGGCCAGCATTTTGGGGAAAGACCCAAGGAGAAACAGCAGGTCCGTGAATCCGACCGCTCCCACCGCTCCACTTGCTATACGAAGTGCCCCCTCCAGGCCACAAGTGTCCCCGACCAGTGATGGGCAGCGGGATTCAGAGCAGCGGGAATCATCTTCTGTCGGTTCTGTGTGGGGGCAAATTTAAATCAATCCAAACAAATCCTCGATTCCTCGTTTGGTGCCAAAGAAAACTGGCGCCTAAACATGGGGCGGAGCAGCAGCGCCACCCGGTGGTGCTCAAGTGTTCCTGAAACTACGCAGTCTTAGAACGCGCGGCTCTGCATTTGAAAGATGTGCGTGGACTTCGGGGTCAGTTCTTTGTGTTTAACGCTCTTAGGATTCTCTTCTTGTGAGGCGAGAAACGGAGCATTTGCATAGCAGGTAGCTCTTCAGTATCCTAGCGATGACTGGGAGGAATTATGTGTTGGGTCACATATTTCCTGGAAGCCTCATTTTTCTCTTCTGTACACTGTACACTGTAAAAGATACTAATGCCTATCTTACAGGAAAGTTATGAGGATAAAATGAGATGATGCATAAAAAGTGCTTAGCACAGCAACAAAAACATAGTGAATACTAAATAAATGTGATTGATGCTAAGTGATCATGATGAGAAGGACATGATGGATAGACCCTGCTGTCTGGCCTCAGTACAATGGCTAGGGAGCCATCATAAGTCCAGTCACTTCATGACATTTACTATGTTCTAGGAACTTCAATATGGTTCGTGCTAAGAACTGGACCTTGAAGAAGCACTTTGAAGGTCAGCCTAAAAGTGGTGACTTTGAGATGAAGGCAGTTGAACTCCCGCCTTTAAAAAATGGAGGTAAGACATAATCAAATGGTTTGAGTGGAAAGAGACTGTATCGGTCAGTCTTTGCTACATAACAAACTACCCCAAAAACTTAGTGACTTGAAACAACAATCATTTATTAGAATGCAATTCTGTTGCCTCAGTTTTCCTCTGTGTGGCCTTTCTAACAGGCTAGCTTGAGCTCTTTACTATCATAGTTGTCTCCTGAATCTAGAGCAACAGAAATTAGCAAGCCCCAACGTGCAAGTACTTTTGAAACCTCTATTTGTATTATGTTTGCTAGTAAACTTGTCAAAGCAAGTCACATAGCCAAGCTCAGATCAAGGAAAGGGAAAGAGACTTCTTGTTGGGAAGAGTGGCAAAGAGGCCCCACATAGGGAGGGGAGGTATTGGTGGCCATTTTGCAATCTGCCACAGAGACTTTTCCAAAGTCCTCTGTGTGAAGCCTCGATGTCATGTTGAAAGATCCCTCTTCTTCCTTGTTAACTGAAACTCGTGCTTGGGTGCGTTATTCTTCGTGACTTTGACCAAACCATGTGAGGATTTCCTCTCTGTCCGGGTGAGCCCAATGATGACAGGTGGTTGAGACAGTCTGTGTGCAGAGCTCAGACTTGTGAGGAGACAAAGAGGTGGAAACCCTCTTCCTTCACTGAGGAGCCTCCTATCTACCTAGGGGAAGTGAAAGGTCAGGTAGAACTTAAAGATACCTGAAGGAGAGAAATGGCAACACACTTTATAACATGTTTAAGAATTAGCTTTGTAGAGTAGGTTCTAAGGAGTGTCTATAAGGGGTGTTTACAGGTAGGTAAGTTTGCAAAAAGGGCACGCAGTCAAGTAGCATGGCAAAGTTATCAATCCCATCTAAATTGGGCAGGACTCAGCTTTAAAATTCCAGATAATGTGTACTTACAGGTCAGTCTAGCAACATGCATGTTCTTTAATACTAACTGGAACTGGTCATGAAACCCTGTGTAAGCCCTGTAACACAGTGGTTACAAAATATGGCCCTGGGCAAGTTACAAAACTTAAATAAAATAGAAACAATAATTGTTGAAAATAGCAGATAAGACTCTGGCTGGTTGGCCCCTTTTGGCCCAGTGGATAGTGTCGGCCTAGTGTATGGATGTCATGGGTTCCATTCCTGGTCAGGGCACACAAGAAAAACCACCATCTGCTTCTTTCACCCTCTCACACCCCCTTCTCTCTCTCTTACACTCTCACAGCGAATGGCTCGATTGGTTCGAGCATCGGCCCCTGGTGCTGAGGAGAACTTAGTTGGTCCAAGTATCAGCCTTAGGTGCTAAAAATAGTTCAGTTGATTTCAGCATCAGCCCCAGACAGGGGTTGCCAGGTGGATCCTGGTCAGGGAGCATGTAGGAGTCTGTCTCACTATCTCCCCTCCTCTCAATCAAAAACTTGAAAAAAAAAAAAAAAACTGAAAAGAAAAGAAAATAGCAGATGAAATAATCCAGGAAAAGCATGGAGTCCTGAGTAAATATGATGAGGATGGTGACGATGATGAAGAACAACTGTCTAATCGCCTCTGGAATGCTTTCTTTTGTAGAGGTCCTGCTGGAAGCTTTGTTCCTCACCGTGGATCCTTACATGAGGTATTACTTCCCTCCTAACAATTCTTACATCGTGTAGCGTATGACCCTATTTGACAGTAGTTCATCTTTTAAAATGTCCGGCTGATTCAAAACAGTCATTCTCCCCTGGTTCTTCCCGTGCAGTGTCAGTGATGGGGTGTGCAGGTGCTCAGCTTTTGCAGGTAGTCAGAGAAGCCTGGGGAGGGGTTTCCCTGCCCCTTGACTGTACGGGCACCTCCTGTCTCAGTGTCTGCAGTCCGCCTCTCATTGGTCCCCAGCATCGCTGCCCGCAAAGTGAAAAGAAAAAGGAAGCCAATCTCCAAGACGTCTGCTTCACTACTGGCAAATGATTTGAATAGAAGAAAATGTTAAGACTAAAATTAGATTTTTATTTTTTGCCTTTTATTTACCTGCAGTCTTTTAATTTATGTCATCTGCAGTTGACTCAAACTGTGTATTCCGTGAATACTCTGGGAGGGGAGAGAATACAAGCCTTCATAGGCCATAGACTCCTCAGTAATTTTTTGTCTAAGTAATTAACATAGTCACCTTTCCATTAAATGATTTTTTCCTAGCATAAGATTCAAAGCTAAGAGGCCAGCTGGGTGCCTACAATTCAACTCAATTCTGACAGTGACTCACAGATTAAAGGTTCTGTCCCACGAGACTGTCCACCCCCTTTTAGGCACCAATTGCAAATCCAGGTTGTTCCCTGTGCATCCCACCAACGAGTGATAGAGCGGGGGTTCTAACAGCACCCTCCTTGGTTGGCTAGAACTGCTCAGAACCCAGGAATCCAGTTTACTCACAAAGTCGCAGGTTTGTTATGAAAGGCTATATAACTCAGCAACAGCCAGATGGAAGAGGTGCATGGAGCAAGGTGTGGGGAAGGGCTCAGAGCTTCCACATGCTCTCTAGGTGCTCACCAACACAGAAGCTCTCTGAACACTGCCCTTTGGGATTTTTAGGTACGCTTCATTGCATAGACATGATTGATTAAATCACTGGCCATTGGTTATTGATTCAACCCCCAGCTCCTCTCCTGTTTGGGGAGGTAAAGGGTATGTATGGAGTTGGCATGAAAGTTGTGACCCCTCAGCCTTAGGTGAACAATCTTTCCAAAAGTCACCCCGTTAGCAAAACAAAAGACAACTTTAATGCTCCTAATCACTTGGGCAATTTCAAGAGTTTTAGGAGCTCTGTGCCAGAAATGAGGACATAGACCAAATAGGTATATATATATATTTTTTTTTTATAAATCACAATATCATGGCCAGTGTTTGGGAGAACAAGTACCCATTGGTGCCTGGGTTATGTTTTTAAAGTCACTGGTAGAAACTCGCCCACAACTGAGCATGATGGTAAGTTTCTTATGTTCATTTCATAGAAAAATATTATCACAAAGCTTCTTTGGGGGTCACAGGGCGGAACTCCCCGTGACCAATTTCCTTCTACATTTCACCCAGTTGTACCGCCCTCCCTCATGTATCTGAGCTTCATTTCTGCACACACTTCCCCAGTGTTTTTCCATTTGGCTTGAAACCCAAGACAGTTTTTCCCAGACGCTCTGATGTATTAAGCGTGGTTTTGTTTTGTTTGGTTTCAGAGTGGCGGCCAAAAGATTGAAGGAAGGTGATACGATGATGGGGCAACAGGTGGCCAGGTAGTTATTTCCATGTGTCCCAGTGCTCTGAAAATAAGTCTCCCCTTTACCTTCTGCTGGACCCTGTCTCTGTCCGTTGTTCTCACAATTTTGTCAGCCTGTGTGGTTCACTCATTGTTTGATCTTCAAAGCAACCTGGAAACTCAGCCCTTTTTCTGACTAATGGGAGGGGAGGGAAGGCTGTGAAATTGTCATCATTTCAACTTCACTTTGCTATATTTACTTTTAATTACTAAAAAAATAACTGTCCTTGTCCAGTTTGTAATTTTCTGTAAAAATAAAATATTTATATCTTGGAAACTGAAAGTTTCCATCATCTCAACTTTAGAGGTGACTATTGTTAATGTATTATAATTTCAAAAATTATTCAGTACACATACTAATATTTGTGTTTTTTTTTAAATGGGACTAAATGCCCTTCAGCAAATTGCTTTTTCTCAATATGTTATGGATATCCTTTGTTGGTAGTATATAAATATACTACCGATCTTTTAATGGCTTCAAATTATGTCATTGTTATCTGCCATTGAATTAATTCACTATTGATAACTGTTTCTAATTTTTTTTTACTATAAATAATTTTGCAAAGAACATGTATGAACTTATATGTGTGTATCTGTGTATTCTTTGCCCACTTGGATAAATATTGTTTTACATTAAATTTCCAGAAGTATAAATTCTAGCTCAAAGGAGATGTACATCTTTATTTTGAAGAGTTGACTATAAATTGTTCTTCGAAATGACTGTATGGGTATCCACGCCTACCAATATTGATTAAAGACCAGTGTGCCACACATCTATATGGCCATTGCTTACTGTCAGTCTTGACAGTGTAAGATGAATATGTCGATACTTCATGCTCCGTTTACTTTGCATTTCTTTCATTATTAGTGATGTTGACATTCTTTATGTAAATTACGATAAAGTTCTTCTGTGAATTATTTGTTTATGTCCTTTTCCTTTAGGTCTTTTCATCTTTTATATTGATTTGCAAAAGCTTCTTTTCTGTTAGGAATATTGCTTTTGCAAATAGTTGGGTCTTTGTTCCTCTTTATATTTCTACTGTATCCAATTGTAGTTTAAACATTTTATGAGATAACAATACTAATATTTGTAATTATGGCTTTTTGGTTTCTTTGTATGATGAGAGAGGCATCCTCCCCTCCAAAATGACTAAAATATTTATGTTTCCTTTCAGTATTTTATACTTTTAAATTTTCACACTTAAATCATTTTGGAATAAAGAGTGAAGTGTTTACTTTATGCCCAAATGACAAGCCAGTTATACCATTTATTGAAATCTTACTTAGAATTTTATTGGGGCTTCAATGACTTTACAGATTCATTTACAGAAAACTTCTATCTTTACAATATTTCTCTCCAAGTACAAGTTACACCTCTCCACTTTTCCATTTTTGTGTCATGGCCTATTAAGTGTGTTTTTCTCATGTAAGTCTTATACATTTCTTGCTAATAATCAAAGAAATGAGCATGTATTTGTGTTTGCTGAATTGTCAAAGGTTTTGTTTTTTACATAATACTCAGTGATGGAAATGTTGTTATAATAATCTCATACGTTGAGCATAGAAGCAAAAATTGGCATAACCTTCTAGAAAGTGATTTGGCAATATACAGCAACAGTTACAAATGTTTTAATACTCTTTAACCTAGTAATTCCATTTAAAGGAATACTGCCTAAAAAAGTAATAAAAATCTTGTTCACGAATATGAATTGAAGTAAAATTTACATTAGGAAAAAGTGTTGGAAATTGTCTTATAATGGGGAAATAATTAAATTTATTACAGTTTTTGAAGGATTCTTATTAACATGAGAAAAAGTATAAGTAATATAGACGAATATAATGTTGAGAGAGAAAAATCAGGTTACAAAAGTTTACTTCCATTATGTAAATACATTTTTGCACACTTAAGAATATATCAAGACTGCCATAAAATACACCAAACTATTACAAGTTATCTTTCTTTTACAGAATTAGAACTGGTATTTTTATTTTATATAGTTTACCCTTTTTAAAATAAAGTTGTGTTGTATAACTTTATGATCTGGGAGGAGGAAAGAGTAAAGAACTGTAGAGTGGAGACTATGGGAGAAAGGGAACCCGCTAATGAGACAACAAAGGAGCAAAAGCCTGAAGAACTAGAAACCGATCAGGAAGCATTTGGACTGACCCAGTGCATTGAATACAGTAGAAAGGTAAAGTCAGATAATGAATGAAGAGTACCTACTGGATTTTGCCATCAGGGGGTTGTGACCTTGGTGAAGTAGTTGGGGTGTTGCACTGGGTTATCAAGTAAATGGGGGGTAAGGGTGAAGAAGAGAAAGGGAGGAGGTGGGGAGAAAGTGGGATGGTAAAATGGTGGAGTTGCGCATACTTACTCTCTGAAAGGAAGGGACCGCAGAGAGGAAAATGCTACTAAAGATTCAGGAGAGAGAAAGGCCTGAGGAATGGAGGGTGACCCCTGAACAACATAAGCAGCTGGTGTTCGGGGCATCTGGAGACAGAGGATGAACACCTCTTGCTTAGAGAGAAGAGAATTGGGTTAGGACAAGGACAGATCCTGGACCAGCTGAGAGAGTTTCTCTCTGATGACCCATATCTTTTTCTCTGGAAGAAGGAGAGACCAATGGCTAAGAATTAAGATGGGGAGATGAGAGTAGGGTATTCATTCATGGAATATCGACCCTGGTGCTCTTTGTGTACACCAACCACACAGCACCCTGACTCTATTCAATGGCAAGAGGTTTCACATGTCTCAATGTGCTTCACCTTTCAGAGTTGTGGAAAGTAAAAACTCAGCCTTCCCAACAGGAACTGTTGTATTGGCTTCTTCGGGCTGGACAACACACTCCATTTCTGATGGAAAAGAACTGGAAAACCTGCCTGTAGAGTGGCCAGATACATTACCTCTGTCTTTGGCACTGGGAACAGTTGGTATGCCAGGGTGAGTTTGCGGGTATGTGTCATTTGTCTGAATGTTCGACATTCTGGATTTCCAAGTTGTTTGTCCAGAACTTGGTCAATAAGAAGAAATAAGACATTATAGGTTCAGGGCTGATTAGAGAAGGTGGTGGGACTAAAAAGGGAAGAGGAGTGGGCTAGGCTAGAGTTAGCCTTAAAACTCAAAGAAAGACAAAAAATCAGGTCAGAGACACTCAGATACAAAGAGGAAGCCTGACCAGGTGGTGGCACAGTGGATAGAACATCAGCATGGAACTCTGAGGACCCAAGTTCAAAACCCTGAGGTTGCCCATTTGATCGCAGCTCATCTGGCTTGAGCGTGGGCTCACCATCTTGAGTGTGGGTTGCTGGCTTGAGCATGATGAGATTATAGACATGACTCCACGGTCACTGGCTTGAGCCAAAAGGTCACTGACTTGAAGCCCAAGGTTGCTGGCTTGAGATCAAGGTCACTGGCTTGAACCCAAGGTTGCTGGCTTGAACAAGGGGTCATTGGCTCAGCTGGAGTCCCCCCAGTTAAGGCACGTATGAGAAAGCAATCAATGAACAACTAAGGTGCCGCAACTACTAGTTGATACTTCTCATCTCTCTCCCTGTCTTTCTATCCTGTCTGTCTTCTGTCTGTCTCTCAAAAAAAGCAAAAACAAAATAACAAAGAAGTGGAGGAGAAGCATCATGGGGTATGATCCTTCTCAAGCAACTGGCAAATGTTAACAAATGCACCAGCGTCTCTGACCCTGGGAGGGTCTTAGCTTCACTCCTCCCTCATCTCTGTCTCCATTTCAGAATTTAAAAAGGAAAAGAGTTCAATCTACCTTGGCTTTTCTGTATTTGGGTGCTCCCTCACCTCTCCCTGTACACTGCTGAGTTTCCTGAGGGGCGAGGGAACCTGAGCTTTAAATAACGAAGAGGAATCACAGGTATGGTTGTGCCTTCTCTCAGCGTGGCACAGATCTAAAACCCGCAGTTGTCTCTTGGCCTCAGGAAGTTCTTCCTATCCCTCAGGAAGCCTCCTAATCTGTCCATCCATGTCTGCTCTCCAAGTTCCGGCTGCACTTAGGACCTCACAGTTCCTTGTATGCCCCCGGGAGGCAGAGTCGGTTGGATTCCCTTTGGAGTCCCAGGAACTTTTATAACCTGGGGTTCATTTATTTCTGTTCTTTCACTACATTGCGTGATCCTTTCTTTCCTCCCTCCCTCCCTCCCTTTGTTTCATTCTTTCTTTCTTCTCACCTGCCCTCCCTCTTTCTTTTCATATATTAAAGGATTTTTAAAAATAAACTGAAAATATATACCTTCATATGATCTGCCTCTAACAAAAACCAGTCCCATATACCCTGAGGTCAAATTCCACTCAGAATTGGAACAACTCCCAATTGCCACAACTGAGAGACATCATTGTGAAATTAGAGGATGCTAAATACCTTGTTACATTAAATTAGAGGCCACTAATGTACAGAATTACAGCACTTTCCGGTCTTTCCTGCCTGCCCTGCACCCTCTGCTAGTGAGAGCCCTTCCTTCCACCTCACTATCCCACACCTCCTTCTCTAAGCAGTGAGCAGGTGTCCAAGCACAGCAGAGAAGGCAGACACAAGAAAACCTAAGAGCAAGTCTCCTGTGACTTAATTGGGAAGAAAGTAATTTGCAAAATATTAGATCTTGACTCCTAAGACAGAGGATAATTTATTCCTTTATGTATATTTCCTATTGACCTGTTCCAGACCCCTACGGAGCGCACTATTACTCTGATCAACTTTATACCAGTTGTTCTTAGTGACTAACTAAAGGGGCGGAGTTATGCCATGCCTGCTTCTAGCCTCCTCTGGTGACACAGCCACCCATTCTATGAGAGTTCCTGCCATTATGAGCCACTTACCAATGGGATAGCTCAGCCCTTCAAAAATGCTGGGACTTCTGCCGTGAACTATGAAAGAAGTTAAACTTTAAAACATTAGGGAGTCTTTCAGTTATCCAAGCTCCACACATTTAACATCCCCCCAAAGTATTCCATTGTGCCTTCAATAGGACCTCTCTCTTTCCTCACTTGAGTTGGAACAATTCGTGTGTTTTGCTGGCCAGCCTGTTGATTCTATGAAGTGTTGCTTAGTTGAAAGTGTATCTTAAATTTCCTTCTAGACTTTCCTTACTGTTGGCTTCTCCATATTGTCTTTATTTTTACAAAAGAGGTGATGTTTGGGAAAGGCCTTGGGTATCTCAGGTCAGTATGGCTAAATGAAAGCTGACTGGGAAAAGGGTGGTTCTGGCTGTCATGGGTGGGATGGCACAATGAAAAAATTACCCTATGCTTCTCTCTTAGGGTCAGGCCCACTAGCCCAGCACTCTGATGTCAGCGTTTATTAAGGCAGGGTGATTCTTAGACACTAGCATTCTGAAGAATCACCTGGAGTCTTATTAAAATTCAGATTTCCACATCCCAGTATTTCTGAATCAGTGGGTCTGGGGTAGGGTTTGGGAATCTAAGTTTCTAATAAACACTGCAGGTGATTCTGAGGCAGGAGGTGTGCCATCTGTTTTCTGGAAAACAACAACAACACTGGGTTAAGGGATTATTAGATATTTTGGTCATTAGAAAAAGTGTTTCCAATGCATTCCACTGCCTTCCCTTCAGTGCTCGACTCTCATGGACCCCCAAGCATAGTTAGAGGCTCAGCAAGCTTATGTTATGCCAACATGTCATTTCTGTTCTGTATGGAAATAACTACACGAATTTGTTTAAAATTTTGAAAGTGGCTTAACAGTCACCGTAATGGGTACAGATTTCATTGACTCAGACTCAGGGATGCAAAATTTAACTTAGAAATGTTTCTGCTATTGTACTTTATGACTATTTCAAACCCTCGTTTTGGCTGGTGTAGAAAAATAAAACCTCAGTGATTTCTCACGTTATTTCAGGTTTCAAGCTCAGGATTTCCTTTATCTTCTCCTTAGGGATGATGTGAAGCCCCCATGGTGAATGCAAGTTCAGTGTCAGTAGAAGGGAGACAACTTCTTGAGCTTGACTTGTCTTGAGGCTTAGGCTGGTCTCCTGCTCACAGTGTAACTTTTCCCGTTGTGTCTTTATCCTGTCTTTTTCCAAGCTGGCAATCCACCGAGTGTGGTGCTTTCTCCACCCCCTGCACATCAGCGCTGTCTGAGCTGCATCTCTGAGGTCTAGTAGTTCTTTTCCTGCAAGCTAACTTCGACATCCCCGTGGGGTGAGATGAGGAAGTTTCAGAAGGTCTTCCCTACTGCTCTGGAGCCACGGGAAACTTGAGGGGTTTCTCTCTGACCCCCTCATGCCTATGTCTGCTCTGTGGCTATGGCACCATGATGACATGGAGGCTGTCCCCATGAAGCTTACAACATCCCTAGGATTTAGATGGGAATGAGGTACACGTTCTCTATCCTTGGATCCCCAAAACTTCAGGAGGACCTATTTTTTATACCCCAAGACTTGACCTGGTTGGCCTTCCAGTCAACTCTCCATTCCTACCCTAGTTCCCATCATCTTTATTTCTGTTTGGGGGAGAGGGAGGGAAAGGAGAGGGGGACCCTTAGTAATATTTATTTCCTATCGCTTTCTTTTACCTAGATCCATGGTCTGCTGAGAAGGTCTTTGGGATCTATCTAAATGGGTTATAGGAGAAAGCAATAAGACTATCCACATATCCTTAATTTTCTTTTCTCAGCCTAACAGCCTATTTTGGGCTACTCAACATCTGCAGTGCAAAGGGTGGAGAAACAGTCCTGGTTAACGCAGCAGCAGGAGCCGTGGGCTCTGTTGTGGGGCAGATCGCTAAGCTCAAGGTAAGTGCCTTCCTCCAGGAACAAGCATTCACTCAGCACCCACTACATGCACCAGGAGTGCATCAGTGAGCCAGGCAGCCCTTCTCTAGTCTCAGAGTCTAGTCTAGTGGAGCTTGTTTACAAATTGCAGATTGGGAAAGATTGAGAAATGTGGGAATGAGGAAAATGGGGTAACAAAGATGACCTAAAGGTTATTTGACAACATTGTAGCTATCAAGTCATAAATGGCCTCTGTCTAGAGTAGTGAGTTTGTAAGCAGTAACTACTTTGATAGTTTTTACTGAACATTTGTTACATCTTATCTCCTCTCTTTACCATTGCCCCTAACAATAGAAGAAGGGAGTTGAGATCAGCCAACTAAGAGTCATCACCCCCTACTGCAGTCAGCCCCCAGCAGTGGGGCCATGCTTGGGAACTAACTCCTGGGAGGACCTAGGGCATGAAAACATTGGCTCTGATTTGGGCAGCTGTCTGTGTTCAAGAGATCTGATGTGATGGTGGGGGTACAGGCAGCAGGTATCTCAGGCACGGTCAGGAGGTGTCACATGGTAGGAATGTTCCAAGGTGATCTGACTTAGCTGCTCCTTTGCCAGAGGCTGGGATGCAGAATTCAGGACCTAGTTGCTAGGGAAAGAGTTAAGTAGAATATAGGTAAATACAAGGCTACAACCAATAGCCAAGGATCCAGGCTGGTCTTTAGTGCTGATGGGAGCTTGGAATACAAATCAGAGATGAAGCTACCATAGAGGTTGCAGGAAGAACTTATTTAAAAGTAAATAAATAAATAGGAATAGATGTTGAATATTATTAGATATTCACCATCTTCAGCATTTATCAGGTTAACTTTGTAGTTAATGACTTACATTAGTTTTCCAGTATTGAACCATTATAGCTTTAGTTACCTATGGTATATTATAGATTTGTACCTTTGAATTTTATTTGATTACATTTTAAATAGAATTTTTGTATCTATATTTATAGATAAGTTTGGTTTAAAGGTTTTTGTGTTTTTTTGTTTGTTTGTTTTGAACTTATCAGTGTTTAGCTTTGGGTTACACTAGACTTACAAAATGAATTAGTAATATTTTCAATAATCACATGTTAAATATTTTCTTTAAAGTATAAGGGATATTTATTTCAAAAGTTGCTATGACTTACCCGTATACCTACTCTTTTAGAAACCGCTATGGAGACTGCCATACTAAAACGTTTGTGCTTACTCCTTAAAGGAGAGGCACGATTAGTTCTGCATTTTAGAGACGTCTCTTTGTTCTTGGTTCAGAGTTCACAGGAACAAAGTACTAGAGACAAAAGTCCAATTAGGAGGCTCTTACAATAATTCTGAGGAAGATTATGATGCGCTGACTGGAAGTCTGAGCCAGCTTTTAAAGATATTTGGTAAAATAAATAAATAAAATTTAAAAACCTGGTAATTGGATGTGGGTAGACCGGGGGGGGGGGGGGGGGGGGACACATTTTCTATGACCCACATGTCTCAGGTTTCGGTAACTGGGTGATACAATTCGCTACAACAGAGAATAGAGGAGGAGCAACAAGTTACAAGCAAGGAAAAAACACATTGTTTTAGACACCTTGATTACGAGGTACCTCCAGGCAATGCATGTGAAGACCATTGGGAATACCGATTTGGAAGTCATCCAGGAGAGTGCCATGGGCTGGAGTTCATAGATGTGGGAATCACCTACATGAAGGAGGCACTGACGTCATAAGAGTTAATATACATGTATGAACTCAGATCTCTTCTCAATTGAAAGTACACAGTAGCCTGACCAGGCGGTGGCTCAGTGGATAGAGTGTTGGACTGGGATGTGGAAGACCCAGTTTCGAGACCCCAAGGTCGCCATCTTGAGCGCGTGCTCATCTGGTTTGAGCAAGGCTCACCAGCTTGAGCCCAAGGTCACTGGCTCAAGCAAGGGTCACTCGGTCTGCTGTCGCTCCCCAGTCAAGGCACATATGAGAAATCAATCAATGAACAACTAAGGTGCCGCAACAAAGAATTGATGTTTCTCATCTCTCTCCCTCCCTCCCTCCCTGTCTGTCCCTATCTGTTCCTCTCTCTGTCTCTGCCACCAAAAAAAAAAAGTACACAGTAGCTCATATTCTGGTCTTCACCATACGTCAGAATATAAGACAGTTTTCTGAAGAGCTGCTTTTTATGTGCCAATATAATCTCTAGTCTCATCCTGAAAGTGCCTTTCAGAATGTTCTCCAGTTCCTCTATAATTAACCAGTATCTAGTCCAATGCTTTGGACCAAATCAAATCATAAGGGGGCAGTTCCAGGAGGACTGTCTATAAAACGAGAGGCCCAGAAATGAGCCAAAATAATAGTCTAAAGAACGACTACACCGAGAGATAGCATGCGAGTCGTTTCCAGGGAAGATAATTCCCAAAATAAAGAAACAGGAGGGGAAAATGAGTATCTTGTCAAGCCAATAGGTTGAAATGAACTGCAAACCACATATAGGATCTATTGGGAAGTCAGAGCAAGCTGAAGTTATTCTTGGGTTGTAGGTTGGTTCAGGGACTAATTTCACTTACGGGACCTTTTGGTCCATCATGGTGTCCCCATATATGTAGCTCATCACCTTGGAGGGTGTTCTAGGGGAATCTGACCATACTAGACTAGTGGTGTGTGTCACGAACCAGCGCAGCTAGTAATTCCAGGCTCTGAGGGAGAACAGCGCAGAATTAAAATAGACTCACCAAGAAAAGAGGATGGGATCGGGAGGCCTTTGCAATGCTGATGGCAAGATCAGAAAGAGAGACCCCCTGGTCTTGCTTTATTATATAGCGTAGACCAGTGATGGGCAATCTCTTGAGTTTGGTGTGTCAAAATTCACCAAAAAACCGAGCATAACTCGGGTAGTGTGTTACTTCAAGAAAAACGGCCTAACCGGAAGTCCCAGAACTAGACGCTCTGTGCCGGAGTTCTACTGATTTGGCCTACAGACCCCCGGCACAGTGTCTACACTGCAGCAAATGTTTTATCCTCGGCTACTGCACCTGGCCGTGCAGGAGCCAAGGATGAAACGTCCTTCTCGGCATGCAGCCCCATACTTCTCGAAAATGGCTACGCGTGTCAGTGCTGACACGCGTATCGTAGGTTCGCCATCACGGGCGTAGACAATTAAAGCCTTTAAGCCAATATACAAATAAGGAAGTCTCTGATACAAAGCCACTTATCTGAGGCATAGATGGGATCCTTCATAAGAGTGCACCACCCCACATCATGCCACAGTCAAGGATGTGGGGAAAAGCTTAGTGTTGAGATCTTAGTATTATAAGAGTGTGTGGAAGATCTTAGTATTAGAAGGCTGGAGAAGAGCTTAGTCTTAAACTAAGCCCTAGGCTGTAAGGATTTTGTCAGCTTACAGCCTGTCTCCCACAGTAGTGGAGTTGGTCTATGCTTGTGACTCACAAATGGTTTCCACTTTTTCCCCCTCTTAGGGCTGCAAAGTTGTTGGAGCAGCAGGATCAGACGAAAAGGTTGCCTACCTTAAAAAGCTTGGCTTTGACGTTGCCTTTAACTACAAGACTGTAAAGTCTTTGGAAGAAACGTTGAAAAAAGCTTGTCCTGATGGTTATGATTGTTATTTTGATAATGTAAGTACAAATTAGATTTACAATCTGATTTCCTAACAAGGTAACTATACAAGGGATTATACTTCTGGCGTTTCCATCTAAAATCTATGAAGAAAGTGCATCTGCCTTTAAAAAACAAAAGCTTGATTGTGATATAATTCACCCATTTAAAATGTAGAATTCAGTGTTTTTTTAGTGTATTCACAGAATTGTACAACTGTCACCCCTATTAATTTTAGAACATGTTTATCAACGCTGAAAAGAAACACTGTACTTATTAGCAGTCACTACCCATTTTCCCCCAAAAGTGGCCTTTTGTGACTGGCTTCTTACACTTACCATGTTTTCAAGGTTCATCCATGTTGTAGCGTGTATCAGTGATTCATTCTTTTTATCACCAAATAATATTCTATTGTATTGATATATCACACTTTATGTATCCATTCATCAGTTGATGGGCATTTGACTTATTTCCACTTTTTGGCTATTATATAATGCTACTATGAACATTCATGTACAAGTTTTTGTGTGGATATATGTTTTCATATCTTTGGGGTCTACACCTATGAGTGGAATTGCTGGGTCATATGGAACTTCATTTTAACATTTGGAGGCACTGCCAAACTACTTTGCAAAATGGTTGCACTATCTGACATTCTCACTAACAATGTCTGAGGGTTCCAGTGACCCCACACCCTCACCAAAATTTATGATCTGTCATTTTGATTATCGCTATCCTCATGGGTTTGAAATGATCATCTCATTTTGGTCTTGATTTGCATTTCTTTAATGGTTAATGATATTGAGCATCATTTCATGTGCTTATTGGCCATTTGTATATCTTCTTTGGAGAAATGTCTGTTCACATCCTTTGCTCGTTTTTCAACTGCGTTATTTGTTGAGTTGTAAGGTTTCTTTATGCATTCTGGATACGAGTTCGTTATCAGATACTGCCTCACTAACCAATCCTTCCAGAGTCAGGATTCATACCCCACCCAGGCGGCCTCAGAGCCAGAGCTTCCTGACCTAAACTGCATTGCTCCCTACTGTCTTCACCCTCGGATAATCTCCACAAGAGATTTGAAAAGGGAAGGCAGACCTGTGGCCTTATTTGACCTTAGCTGAGAACTTTGAATCTCTTTCCTCGCTCTGTATGTGTCTGCAAATAACCAGGGAGAGCCCTGTGAATAGTTAGATTTGGGGGTTATAAATAAATTTTAGCAAGTAGTCCAATTTGCAAATATCGGATCCAATAATAATGACAATCCATTGTATATGGTTTACAAATCTTTTCTCCTATTCTTTTTGTAAGTTGTCTTTCACTTTCTTGATGGTGTCCTTTAAAGCACAGATGCTTCAACTTTGGTGGTCCAATTTATTTTTTCTTTTATCACTTGGGCTTTTGGTATCATGTCTAATGCTTTACCTTACCCAAGGTCATGAAGATTTATTTACTCCTTTGTTTTCTTCTAAGTGATTTATAGGTTTTAGCTCTTATATTTAGGCTTATGATGCATTTTAAGTTAAGATGTAAGGAAGGAGTCCAATTTTATTCTCTTCCCTGTGGATATTCAGTTGTTCTACACCATTTGTTGAAAAGACTATTTTGTCCCTATTGAACTGTGTTGGCACTTGTATTGAAACCAATTGACCATAAATGTAAGGGATGATTTGTGGGCTCTCAATTTAGTTCTATTATCTATATTTCTTTTCTCATACTGAATTGATTAAAATAGCTCTGTAGTTAGTTTTGAGACTGGAAAATGTGAGTCCTCCAACTTTGTTCTTTATCTGCCATTTGTGCACTTTTCTAAACTTTTAGGTAGGGCAATAACATATTGAATGGATCAGAGAACCTCACAATATAATAAAATAAAATTTATTTGTTATATAAGGTATGTTCCCATAGTAAAATAGAAATGCCCAGTTTTAAATCTCTTTCCAAATGTAATTTTCTGCACTATTGTGCTAATTCAATGAGTTTTGTTGCTGCTCAGGCAAGTCATTTGAAATGATGATTGTAAATTAATGATTTTCCTGAATCTTCAAGTGTTTAGATTATTTAAGGTTTTTGTTCATTTGTTTGTTTGTTTTTTGTCCTGTTTAGGTAGGTGGAGAATTTTCAAACGTTGTTATCCCTCAGATGAAGAAATTTGGAAGAATTGCTATCTGTGGAGCCATCTCTACATATAACAGTACTCACCCTCTTCCCCCAGGTAACAAGCTCATGCACTGGTCACAGATGCAGGAAACCTAGACAAGGAGAAGGTTCACAGATATGGCATCATAATATTAAAAAGGTTTTAGTGACTATTAAAATTTTAAAAGACTTCTTGATATTCTTTTTTTTTTGTGGCAGAGACAGAGAGAGTCAGAAAGAGGGACAGACATGGACAGACAGGAAGAGAGAGAAATGAGAAACATCGATTCTTCGTTGTGGTTCCTTAGTTGTTCATTGATTGATTTCTCATATGTGCCTTGACTAGAGGGCTACAGCAGACCGAGTGACCCCTTGCTTGAGCCAGCGACGTTGGGCTCAAGCTGGTGAGCCTTGCTCAAACCAGATGAGCCCGTGCTCAAGCTGGCGACCTTGGGGTCTCGAACTTGGGTCCTCCACATCCCAGTCCAATGCTCTATCCACTGTGCCACCACCTGGTCAGGCTTGATATTCTTTTTTTTTTTTTTTCCAGTGACAGAGAGAGGGATAGACAGGGACAGACTGACAGGAACGGAGAGAGGTGAGAAGCATCAATCATTAGTTTCTCGTTGCCGTTGCGACACCATAGTTGTTCATTGATTGCTTTCTCACATGTGCCTTGACCACGGGCCTTCAGCAGACCGAGCCACCCCTTGCTGGAGCCAGCGACCTTGGGTCCAAGCTGGTGAGCTTTTTTGCTCAAGCCAGATGAGCCCACGCTTAAGCTGGCGACCTCGGGGTCTTGAACCCGGGTCTTCCGCATCCCAGTCCGACGTTCTATCCACTACGCCACCGCCTGGTCAGGCAGGCTTGATATTCTTGATGAAATCGTATTTATCAGCTTATATTTCTATATAGAGAAGTAATAGGATCTGAAACTATGGAACAAACCCCTGTTATTACAAGTTTTAGTTTTTACCTAACTTCCTGAAAAATTAGAAAAAGACAGCCATGATTTGATTTAGAAACAGAGCACCTTCGTCTGGCTGGTTCTTCGGGATATTTGGGATATTGCTGGAGGTGTGGGTATGGGTAGAAGGCTGGCCTGAGGCAGGTAAAGTGGAACACAGGCTGTCATTTCCTTCATACAGCCAAGGGGGGTGCTTCCTAGAGCAGCAGGGCCTCCTGGCCTCATCACACTGACAATTTCCACAAAAAGGGAAAGGAGCATGCGTTTCCACCATTCCTTAAATGTCCTTGTTTGTTTCTCCTGTGCCCTGCCATGCCCTCCATCCCCCACTTCTTCACTCTCTTATGCGGAGACCACCCCTTCTGACCGCCATACCTGTGAAGCAGTGTCAGAGAACTGTACTTATTCGATCCCCATCTCTGAAAGATTTATATATGTCTCCTGTTTTACGGAGGGGGAGATGAATGACTGAGAGGACCAGAGGCTCTTTAAATCTTATTAGCCACGGACTCAAAACAAAGACAGGTCTTCTGAACAACTCATACAGACTCCTTTTCTGCTACAACAAGTCTGTGCTATTGGTGGCATTACAGATTTACTGTGGTCCAAAGAAAAAAGGAGAACAAAAAGGAATCTTCCAGATTATTATCAGGACCTAGGCAACTATAAATAAGCTGGTTATTTATTCTATGATGGGCCTGACTGATGGGAATGAAACCTTGTATCCCTGCTAGTTAACAACACACAATTTGAAAAATCAGAGATACTGCTGTCTCCAAGAAGGAAACTCCAGGTTCACCTGGCAATCTTATTGCTAGGGACCTTTTAGCCTATATTTTTCTTTGATGCTAACTAGGGATCATGAGAAATCTCCTGCCTGCCGATGGAGCAAAGCTCCAGGATGCATTTTCTTGACCACAGTCCAAGTAGGTGTAGCCAAAATTTTGGATACAGTCACTTGATCTAGTTTCTTTAGCAATGAGTCTTTGGAAGTTCAGCTGCTCAGATAGGTCTTTGAGATGTCAGCTGGCCTTTTCCATTCCATTTTAATCAGATACAATTCTTTGCTTCTGACCACCAGAAATTCTAACATACTTCACTGTTAGGATAGCTCAGAGGCAAGTAATCATTTCCCCCAACTGTAATGCCACATTGTTTTATGCTCTCAGTAAAGAAACCCACATTCCCATCAGGGTGGACAAGCCCAGAAACATAATTTCATCCTCTTCCAAGGTGAGCAAATGAGAATTCCAACCCGTAACCCAAAAAGAAATATGGTTGGGGTGGGTCTTCTGAAGAAGCATTCTTTCTGTGACACCAATCTAGACTTTGGATGTGTTACTCTCCTATGTCACTCTCATGTCTCACTCATTTTTGCCCCAGTTTCTTTCAGTTCAGGTGATGCCCTATTTTTCTGACTGCTAATGATGCTTCCTTCAAAGTAGGGAGAGGGAGCATCAGGTGTGAGGGATGGCAGTTTCAAAGATGCTGAAAATAGATTCTACCACTCATCTTGTCTCTTCCGGTCCTGGCTGAATTGGACTTCCTGAAACTTGTAAAACTGTGTTCAGGTGTCGTTCCCTCAGTCTCTGGCCCTTTAAGATCCTTAGGAAAAGAAACCAGGCAGCTATCCAGCCTGTCCTCTCTCACACAGAACAGTACTACCTTATAGGCTGCAGAATAGCCTTGTGCTTTTCCTGGGCTGAGGTTATCAAAGTGTGACCCCAGGGCCAGCAGCACCACCATCTCCTGGGAACTGGTTAGAAATGCCCATTCTTGGGGTCTACTCTATAACCACAACCAGAAACTGGGGGAGGACTCCAGAAATTTCTTTTGAAAGACTCTGTACGTGATTCTAATGTACACTAAAGTGTGAGATCCACCGTTCAGGCTAATCTTGGTATCCTGAAAGGGTGAGGACAGAGGCAGGTACAGGAGTTGTTAAACCTTGATCCCTTCTCTCTTGTTGGCTCTTAGTCCAGGGGTGGACATGAGTTGTCTTGTATCTCCACTGGAAACAGACTAGGAGATGGGTTTATGCCATATACCTTAAGCCATCAAGAAAAACATGCTAAGAATTGGGAATGTGAGGGTATTCATTCTTGAGTAGTGTAGCAATGTTTTCATGTTCTCTTCAGAACCCCCTTCTGTTCCACAGAACTATCTTGGAAGTTCTTGGTGGGTTTTATTTCTGGCATGTCCAGGATAACCCGCCCCTGCTGCCTGGCCTATACAAGGACTTGAGGAGTCTTTCTTATCGCTGCGGTAACAAATTACCGCAAACTTAGTGGTTTAAAACCACACACATTTATTGTCTTATAGTTCTGGAGGTCAGAAGTCCCCAGTGAGTCCGGAGGGCTGTGTTCCCTCTGAAAACTCCCGAAGATAGTCTTTTTCCTTGCTTTTTCTAGCTCGAAAGGCTGTCTGCATTTCTTGGCTTGTGGCCCCTTCCTCTGTCTTCAAAGCCAGCAGTGTAAGATCATCAACTCTCTCTCTCTCTGATCTCTGCTTCCATCCTCACATATTTTTTTCCTGACTGACATTTCTGCATCCCTCTTTCCCTTACAAGGGCCCCTGAGATTATATTGGGCCCACCTATATACTACACAATAATCTCCCCATCTCAAGTTCTTAATCACATCTGCAAAGTCCCTTTTGCCATGTAACATCTTCAGAGGTCCTGGGAATTAGGATATGGACATCTTTGGGGCCCATTGTTCTGCCTACCACAGAGTGAATGTTGGTTTATGGGCAGCCCTGTGGATCAGAAAAGGGGAGGAAATGGAAGGGGAAGCTAGAAGGGAACAGTCAGTGACGTGACTTGTACTGTTTGTTTCCACCGTGGCCACCTCCCTGGACCCTGTTACCCAAATGTGCCCTCCTCTTCACAGGCCCATCCCCTGAGGTTATTATCTACCAGCAGCTCCGCATGGAAGGCTTCATCGTTTCCCGCTGGCAAGGGGAAGTCAAGCAGAAGGCTCTGAAAGATTTGCTGAAATGGGTCTCAGAGGTAAAGGGCTCCAAAGCTACTCCCTTCACTTGTATACTAGATCCCATTCCCTGTTGATGCTGTAGACTTCAGGTTTCCACTGCAAATATCTTACCGCTCCCTGTCTTACAGCGAAATACCCGCAAGTGTTGGCTGCACTCATTGTCCGCAGTTCCTCTTCCCATGCTTTCCTGAATCCACATGTCAGAGTTTCACACGGGTCACTGGGTCTCTTTTCTTCTCTGTCCACACTCTGTCCATTGCTCAGTTAGCTTGTCCAAGCTCATGGCTTTAAATGTTAGGAGGCTGATCGCTCCTAAATGTCTGTCTCCTGCCTCCACCTCTCCCCCGAGCTCTAGACTGCCTGACAGCTGCACTTGGATGTGTGATACACATCTTTGACTTCACGTGTTGAAAACGAAATATTTTGATCTTTCCTGCCACACCTGCTCCATAGATAGGTCTCGCCACCTCACTGATGACAGTTCTACCTGTCTAGTTGCTCAACTCAAAAAATTTGAAATCACCTTTAATTCCTTCCTTTCTCTCATACCCATGTCTAATCTGTTGGGAAATCCTGGTGGCTCAAGCCTCTAAATACATATAGAATCTGACCACTCCTCCCACCTCCATTGCTACCACTCTGGTTCAGGCCACCACTTCTCTAGGATGTCATTTTAGCTTCTATCTGGTCTGCCACCATTGTGCCTTTACAATTTCCAACACAGCAGCCAGAGTGATCTTTTAAAGCATAAATCAAACCATGTCATTCTAATTCTCAAAATCCTGCAAAACTCCTCATTTCACTTAGAATAAAACTTTTAAAACTATCTGCAATCTATACCCCATTACCTCTCTAATTTCATTTCTCAGTAGTTTATTCACTGTGTTCACTCTGCCCGGTCCCTTCCCTTCCATCTCCACCCCTCTGTTACTGCTCAATTCTCCCACCTCCTTCACTGCTTTGCTAACAACCGCTTTTTGAATGAGGCAGCTTTACTGTGACCCTATTTTAAACTATAATCCCCCTTTCATTCATTTTTTTTACAAGGACAGAGAGAGAGTCAGAGAGATGAATAGATGGGGACAGACAGATAGGAACCAAGAGAGATGAGAAGCATCAGTCATCAGTTTTTTGTTGCAACACCTTAGTTGTTCATTGATTGCTTTCTCACATGTGCCTTGACCGCGGGCCTTCAGCAGACCGAGTAACTCCTTGCTCGAGCCAGCAACCTTGGGTCCAAACTGGTGAGCTTTTGCTCAAGCCAGATGAGCCTGCTCTCAAGCTGGCAACCTCGGGGTCTTGAACCTGGGTCTTCTGCATCCCAGTCTGATGCTCTATCCATTGCGCCACCGTCTGGTCGGTCCCCCTTTCATTCTTGATCCTCCTTATCTTTTACCCATAGCAATGATCATCTCTTAATATAATATATATACAATTCTTTATTAATTTATTGCCTGTCTCTCAGCCCACGAGAAGCAATCATATGTGGGCAGCAGGGCTCACGCATTTTGTTTTCTGATGTATCCTCAGCGCCTGGAATAGTGTCTGAATCAAGGTAGGCTTTCGATAAGTATTGTCGAATGGATGAGGGGCATATCTTTGTGCCATAGCTCTTCCAGGTACTTTGTTAGAGTCTTCTTACAGCCATGCCTCTAGCTCCAGCGGAGGGAGCCAATCCCTTTGCCCCGTGCAGTGAGAGCACTTTCCCACCAAGACCATGTAGAGTTTCAGCGAATAGGCATCTGAATAGCCAAGGTGCATTGTTTAGTTTGCAGAGGGGAAAGTGGTGTCACACTTTAGTTCCTGGCTCTATGACAGTCTCCCCATTCAAAGAAGTAGACGGCTTCTCTGGCAACCACCAGAGATTGGCATTGTTCCCAGTCTAACACCCGGAGTGCTGGGCTGGGTTCTTTCCAGGAAGTTGGGAAGAGCTGAATTATTTTTAAGTTCCCAGTGTGTAGCCTCTTTGTCCCTGTTGGTGAGACTGAATCCAGCGCTTCCATGGTCACAGCTGACAACAAGAAACCAGCATGCTGGTGTCCCTACTGCCTCCCTCGAACGAAATGAATGTAATTATAGTTTTAAGTAACTAGTGAATTGTCCTCATTTCTCATCTACTTATTTTTTTTCTCATCTCTTGCCTTTTAAAAATATACTTTTCATTTTAGAATAGTTTCAGATTTACAGAAAATTCACACACAGATAGTAAAGAGTTTCCATATACCCTATATTCTATACCTAAATTCCCATGTTATTAACATTTAATATTAGTATTCACCTTCTGCTTTTAACCTTCAAACTGCATTATAGCTTTTGAGCTTTTCCGGGTTCTGTGCCTCTTCAAGAACTGGAATGAGCGTGGACTTTCTAGCCAAGGGTTCAAATCCCAGCTTCCCTACTAGTTGAGTGACCTCAAGCAAATGGCCCCCCCATAAATTTTTATAAAGGGTGCTGAACCATCTCTGGAAGATATTAAGGGGGGGAATGGTATCAGTGACTGAGGTCTCCACATAAGACCCCTTAAAAAAAAACCTAAAAATGTGATTAGTTCCCCTTAGTAGACTGTGCCTTGTAGGAGAATGGGAGTGAAAGACCTTCTTCACTAAATGAATGCTTCCCTCCCAGACCCCTAAATGAATGTCAAACACATGAAAAAAAGCTTGGCTTCAAGGGAAGACCAATCATTAAGGAGCCATGGTGCCTGACCTGTGGTGGCGCAGTGGATAAAGCGTCGACCTGGGAACACTGAGGTCGCCAGTTCAAAACCCTGCACTGGTCTGGTCAAGGCACACATGGGAGTTGATGCTTCTAGCTCCTCCCCCCCCTCTCGGTGTCACCTCTCTAAAATAAATAAAAATAAATTAAAAAAAAACAAAAAAAGGAGCCATGGTATTTCCGTTTCCTGAACAGGCTCTGCCTCCTCAGGGGTCAAAGAGAGGCTGTGAAGCTGCATCATTGAAAAGAGGAGCACATAAAACACCCCAAGGGGAGCTACTTTTTCTGTCCACTTTCACCTCTTCTGAGAGCCTTACACTATTCAACTTTTTGTATAATTTACTTAGTAACTGCTTAATCACTGCCTAGTGACATTTCTCCGATTGTTACTCGTGGATAATAATACGCTGATGCCTATTATTAAATTCTTATGTGTACTTTGTAATCTGTTACATACATGCGTGTGTAGGTCACACCCCAAAATGACCCTTAAGCTCACAGAGCACGGGGTCTCCAGCTTTTGGTTCTATGTCTCCCGTGATGTACCTGACAAATTTGCTATGAGAAGAGTGTATCATTTAGAAAATGATATCAATCTATTTTACTTGTTGTTTTGATACAGGGCAAAATCCAGTTCCAAGAATACATCACTGAAGGATTTGAGAACACGCCCGCCGCCTTTATGGGAATGCTGAAAGGAGATAATTTGGGGAAAACAATAGTGAAAGTGTGAAAAAGTGCGATTGTAAACTCTAGAAATCATTTGGATAATTATTTCTTTTTAAGCATTTAGTAAAAATGTATACCAGCTTCACCATTTAAGAAATAGTGGTTGTAATGAGTTTGATCTACCTAATAAAACGCATTTAAATAGTATTTAATTAGCAATGGAGAATGCGAAGTTCATAGTGCACAGCAGCCAGTCACCTCACTGTCTACCGTAGCTCCTCCGGGCTATGTTAGAAAATACTGGCTTTGGAGTCCGAAAGTTGACTGGCTCTGTGACCTTGAGCTTCTGATTATTTCATCTGTAAAGTAAGAATAGTACCATCTTCTTTATATACATATTAGACATTTATTTAAAACACAAGCATAGGCCTGCCTATACTAGGTACCCAATGTTAGTAGCTACCTCCCTGCAGAAATTGGTGTCTTTAAAGTCCTAAGATTACCACCCTTTTTGTTTTGATTATACAAGAAATAATCATTGCTAATACACAGGGCTCTTGGAATAGCCCACACTGCTCCTTTGCAGGTGAATCTAATAGCATGACAAATGAAGGAAGGAAATCTATTGTTCACAACAGCTACAAACATGAAAGCATGTGGGAATATATATAAAGCTAATATAAATGTGTGAGATTGATATGAAGAAAGCTTTAAAACTACTGAGGAACACAAACAACTTTACCATAGGAAAAGGTACCATGCTCTTGGACAGGAAGAGTCAGCATCATAAAGATGTCAATTCTGTTGGTCAGTTCTGCCACCAAGAGGTGGGGTTAAATTATAGTACAGTGAAAAAATGGGAGAAAAACGTGTGTGTGTAAAATCTCTGCAAAGATGTCATCAACTACTGATAACATGGTTTGTCTCCAAGGAACACCAATGAGCGCCTGAAGGACAGGACTAGGAGAAAAACTTGACACTGTATAAACTTTTGTACTTCGTGAATTATGAACCTTATGAACAAATTATTTGTTCACTATTACAAATACCATTAAAAAGTAAAAGTCCCTGCCCTTTTGTGTGCCCTTCCCATGGAGAGGGTAATAAAACGTGTGAGATAAACCTCAGGGGAGTGGGGGGGCACCCCTAAGATTGAACAGCCCTGGTGTTCTTACCTCTTGAACTTGTCCACATTGAGCCTCCAGCAATTTGGTGATGAAACTTCAGTTTTCCTAACCTGGTCCTGGTTCCCATGGGCTTCTGCTCTCAGCCTTCTACTGTAGTAACCAGTGATTCTCTGTATCTGCCTGTCTGACTCACCAACTTGTGGACAGTGTTTTCCCCTGACCTCAGTTCTCTGCTAGATATGTAAGGAGTTGGTTCTTTAGTTCATTACACTTTTTTTCTTGTTAGGGTAGAGTGATGACTGCCAAGTGCAACACATTCCAGACCAGAAACCAGAAGTCAAGGGCATGTATTCGTAATTTTGATAATATTTTTCCTTTTTCTCTCAGATGGTTAGTGCTTTTAGCTTCTCACTGAAGAAATCATTGCATAGCTCAAGGTCATGAAATTTTTCACCTATATTTTATTCTCTATATCAGGGGTCCCCAAACTACGGCCCGCAGGCTGCATGCGGCCCCCCGAGGCCATATATCCGGCCCCCACCACACTTCCAGAAGGGGCACCTCTTTCATTGGTGGTCAGTGAGAGGAGACAGGATGCATCCGCACCCATAGTTCCCATTGAATACTGGTCAGTTTGTTGATTTAAATTTACTTGTTCTTTATTTTAAATATTGTATTCATTCCCGTTTTGTTTTTTTACTTTAAAATAAGATATGTGCAGTGTGCATAGGGGTTTCTTCAGTTTTTTTTTATAGTCCGGCCCTGCAACGGTCTGAGGGACAGTGAACTGGCCCCCTGTGTAAAAAGTTTGGGGGTCCCAGCTCTATATTAACAGTTTTAATTTTATGTTAGCTCTGTGATAAAGCACAGAGTAGGGGATTGGGATTGATTGAAAAGGTCCTAGAGAATTTTGGGGTGATTCTAGTGTTCTTTTGGAGTGGGGACTACGTAAGGTAGGCATCGGTCAAAACTCATAAAATGATACACTTAAATGTGTGCATCTTATTATATGTAAATTATACCTCAATAAAGTTAATTAAAAAAAAATACAGCCAGCCCTGACCAGGAAGGTCCGTTGGTTAGAGTATCATTCCAATACACCAGGGTTACAGGTTTGTTCCCTGGTCAGGGCGCATACAAGAATCAACCAATGAATGCATAAATAAGTGAAGCAACAAATCAATGTTTCTCTCTCTTCCTCTCTTTCGCTAAAGTCAATTTAAAAATAATGTCTAGTACAAAATATGGGCCACAGACAAGAGTTTGCATGCTACCCAATTGCTAGGGACTGAGCACAGGAGAAAAGGCACAACTGCTTTCTGAAAGGGTGCTGCTGAAATGCAGAATGATGCAGGTGGTGGGGGCACTGGGTACTCTGGAGTGCTGGGGTGGAAACCAGAGGCTAAAGAGGAAGACAGCACTTGAAAACATGCATCAATATCAGGTCAAGCCCAGGATGCCGTTCCTACCTTGCATGGCCAAGTGAATTATCCATCCCTCTACAACCCAACAGAAAACAGATACCATTTCACCAAATACAATTTGAAATGTTTTTAACTCGGGAACTCTGGCCCCACTGGAGGAGGGTGGGAATGTGACGTGAGGCTGAACATAGATCAACGGAAGTCTGTGCAACAGGGATGAACTCCACTGCCACCCACCATGCAGCTTTCTTCTGCCTACTCCCCAGTCACCAGGTTTATAGCCTCTGTCAGATGAGATCTTTTTGGAGAAACTGCACTGTTCCTAGAATGATCTGACCATGAAATTTAGAGTACCAAAGGCAAACACTAAGTGGACACCCGTTCGCCATTCTGTACGGAAGGCCCGCAAATTGACCTAGAAGCTCCCACGTACTCAAGCTTTCAGCACGGAGACCCTGGACTGTGAGTTGGGAATGCTGACCAAGTCAGACTTCGCCTTGTCTCCCTTGGGTGGAAGAAAGTATGCTCTGTGCGTAGGATGAATGGGTGTGGTGATCCGGAAAACGGACCGTGGCAGAAGCAATCTATGTGCTCACAATGATGAAAGGCTGTATTTAAGGTCACACAGGGTCATACGACTGATTTCTGGCCAAGGCAAGAGAGTAGAGGGGATTTCTAAGTCAGAGGTTCCCCAGACTTTCTTGGTTGCAGCATCCTTAGTACCCCAATCCTTTTCACAATGCTGCTAGTCCAAAAGAAGTTTCTGACAGCTTCACTGCTAAATACAACATACAACAGAACAGTGGCAGTTGGTGCCATGGCCAACAGTTACAGAGGGTGTTTCCCCAAAACTTAAATATCCTGGGAAGTCCCTGGGAGCATGTTAGCGCCCTGGGACAACTTGGCACCCAATAGAGACCTATGGTTCTAAGCTGTTTCTAGACCACAGCTTTAAAACACTACATAATGCTGCCTCCGGGGGCTTGGAGGCGGTTGGTTCCCAACGGCATAGCTACAAATGGTGAAAAGCAAGAAATGCTGGACGGCTGCCTGGGGAGTAAACGTTCACTGAGTAAAGCCGCTTTGATTGAGGGTTCTCTGTGGCTGGCACTGCTTACCCCAATATGGTAGCCATGGTAGGCTACTGAGACCTGGAATTATGGACAGTACCACATTTCACGATTTAAATAAATAAACAAACAAATAAATAAAGCATGGTAAATATTTTTCCATTAAACACAACTTTATTGTTTTGGCAGAACCGTAATTCACTTTAACTGTTGTATCGCATAGGACATTGTTCTTGTGTTGTCACACTTGTACAGGAACGTGCACTACTTCTAGTATTACAGATAAGCACTTCACCAATCTAGTCAGTATCAACAGACTGAGCCGGCACAGATGACTGTTGTCGTCGACGCACTGAAGTAACATCACAGTGAGTATCACTTGGGTATTTTACGTACACAGCACAAGTGAAAGCACACCTATGCAGACAGCACAAGTTATAGCAATACCGATGCAAATCATAATTGCAAACTGGGACGCTTACTACTTTAAATATAATTAAATTACTTTCCAGGATAGAAAAATACAGAAAAAATTTTCAATTTTCAGTGAAGGCATATTACTGAGGCAGAATTCAGTGCAATACAGAAGCTAGTACTACAACTAGTACTGTAAAAAAGAAAGTGCAAGAGGGTACAGAGCACATTCAATTGTGAACGGCAACTGCAATTCACTGCAGGCACAGCAGTATGAAAAAGCTGTTTGTTCTAGACCAAAGGATTAAAGATACCACACTAGACAATATTTAAGATAACACCTAATATTTAGTCACTTTCCAGCAACGATCTAGTGAGTTTGATAAGCATACTTTAAAGTCAAAAGAGAATCCAAGAAATGAGTCATGAGAACTAAATTTTCTCATGAGAACTACATTTTCAACCAAACTTTGTACAACTTTTTAACAAGATTTGAGCTTGTAAACTTGGCCAAACAATGGTTGGAATTTTTTATGTTCACGCAAACAAAGAATCTTAGATGAAAAGATGATAAAAAGATTTTAGTTAGGTTGATTTAGTTAGAAATTTATGAGGAAAATACTTAAAAAGATATTTACAAAACTTGAAAATTTCAATCCTCGAAGTAATTTTCTCATAGAATATGTTTCTAATAATCAAAGACCAATTGATTCAAATTTGAAAAATTGCAAGTATTTATTTTAAGCTTTAGATGAGTTGTATAAAACATTGCCTAGTGAAAACTTTGGGTATATTTTGTCTCAAAGAACATCCAAATTTACAAAGAAATGCCAATTCGCTGCCTAAAGATTCACTTAGGACAGATATTTTTGACAATTTTCCATCTGTCAAAAAAAAGAATTTCAGCTAGAGATAGAAAAATGTGTTTCCATTATAAGACTGAAACTCCAGCTAAGTGAAGTCAAAAGATCAGATGTACTAGAATTTTAAAGTGAGAGAATGATGGTTCCCTCATTGTTTTGTTCCACTGTCTGATACTGAAAAGTATTTTTGCTCAGTTTTCTGAAGCAGACTCCAAAAAAAGTTGTGGATACAGATGCTAACATTCTTCAATATATAAGTGAAAAATGCAATAAAATAATAATCTCCAGTTCATGGGACTGTTGAAGATGTTCCTTGGTTATGAAATAATGTGTATAAAGACTTCCTGTACTAGGAATTCCAATTTATGATATTCTAGAAACAAAAAGAATGACTGCCGAAGAGTCAATAATTAAAGACAAAAAGGGACAGCACGATTCCTATTTCTCCTTCACAACACACTGCATATGAACAAGCTAAAATTTGAAGTTCCTTAGAATAGAAAACACTGGTGACCTACTTACTGCAAAAATTGTTAAAATTGTAACATTTCATACAACATTTAAAAATGATGACTTAACATATTTTTGAAAATCAGTCAATATGCAAATTTTAAATGTAATGAATAGCATTGTGTATACTAGCTGCAAGAAAACCAAGACAAGTGAAGAATGGTTTGCTGATATCGATATACTTAGTTTGTTTCCATTTATACCAAATGTTGCCACTTATGCCAAATCTGATGTTAACGTGGCCAAGTGATTTTCAACAAGGTTGCAAAGACTATGCAATATGAAGAAATTCAACAAATGGTGTTGGGAGAACTGGATATCCACAGACAAAAGAATGAAGATAAGAGTCTTATCTTATCCTGCATATAATATCCTGTATATAATAAACAACTCAAAATGGATCAAAGACCTAAGTGTAGGTACTAAAACTATGAAACTCCTCAATATTAGAAGCACAGAAGAAAAATAAAACAAAAAGTAGGCAAATGGGACATCAAACTTAAAAACTTCTGTGCAGTAAAGGAAACTGTGCTCAGAAAATGAAAAATATTCCAATGGAACCAATGGAATGGGAGAAAATACTTGCAAATCATAAATTTGATAAGGAGTTAATATCTAGAATAGATTAAAAAAAACAGCTAAAACTAAAAAACTTGATTAAATGATGGACAAAGGAAAAAAATGGGAAATGACTTACTTAGACAATTCCCTTAAGATATACAAATGGTTAATGAGCATATTAAAATAATTTCAACATCACTAGTCACCACAGAAATGCAAATCAAAACCAGATGTTAGAATGGCCACTACCGAAAAAACAGAAAATAATATGTGTTACTAGGATGTGAAGAAACCTTGCACACTGTTGGAAGGAATGTAAAATGGTGAACAGGATAAAGGTTCCTCAAAAAATTTAAGAGAATTATCATACAATTGAGTAATCCCACTTCTGGGTATATGTATCTAAGATAGATAATAGATCAAGAAGAGATATTTGCACAGCCATGTTTATTGCAGCATTATTCACAATAGCCAAGAGGCAGAAGCAACCTAAATGTATACTGATAGATATAAATGTGTAAAAAAAAAACCAAACGGTACACACAGTGGAATATTACTCAACCTTAAAAAGGAAATCCTGTCACACACTACAAGGATGAAACTTTGAGGACACCCAGACAATTCCACTTCTAGGTATTTACCAAAAAGAATTGAAAGCAGGGACTCGAACAGATATTCACACACCACTGTCACAGAAGTGTTATTAATAGCCAAAATGGTGGAAGTAACCTAATTATCTATCAATATGAATGGATGAACCAAATGCAGTATATACATACAATGGAATTTTATTCAGCCTTAAAAAGGAATGAAATTCTGACACATACTACAATATGAATCTTAAAAACACTGTTAAGGGAAACAAGTCAGGCATAAAAGGACAAATATTGAATGAATCCATTCCTATGTGGTATGTAAGCGTCAAATTCATAATAAACAGAAAGTAAAATTGTGGTTTTCAGAGGCCTGGAGGAGGGAAGAGTGGGGAGATACTGGTAAATTAACAGTTTCAGTTTAGGATGACGGAAAAAGTTTGGGAGATGAATATGGTGATGGCAACTGCACCATAATGCAGTGATATATTCATGCCAACGAACTGTACACCCACGAAGGGTTAAAAAGATCAGTTTCATGTTGTATTATACCACATTAAAAAAAAAACTCTAAAATAAGTAAATAAAAGTAAACTCATTGACAGGAGAAACCTTGTCTTAAAGCGTTACTTGAAAGAAATTTCTTCAATAGACACTCATTAAAACATTTTTCAAGCAAGGTCATTTTAAAGTAAGCATCCTGGAACAAAACTCTTCTCAAGAATTTACAAATTTAATTCTTTCTATAAATTATATCTTCTCAGAAAAAACAACTACGGTTTATATCTTCTTAGAGAAAAAACAGCAACAGGGTTTATATTTTTAATGAAAAACAAAACTTAAATCCGGTGGAATGGTTCTCATAAGTCACAGTCCTTTATGGCTAAGCGTCTCTGGTTGGTCTGTTTAGCAATAATTATGCAGATCAATTTATCAAACAGCCTCGGAACTACAGGCTTCGGGAAGTGAGGGCACAAGGAAAGAACCAAAAACATCCATCCGGAGGTAGCAATGCAAACCTAAACCCACTAACTCACAGGAAATACTGCTGTGTCTTAGCCGAGCATTAAGGATCTCTCCACTTTGGTAAGCTGAGAAGTTTTTCACTTTAGTCCTCTTTTTATACACACTGCCTCAAACTTCAGCTTGAGGAAGTCTGTACCAGTTCTGTCAGCGGGGCTCTGCCAGAACCCTCAGACCTGAGATCCAAACCTACCTGACTTAGGGTGTTGAGTTCTTTTTTCCAGTTAGATACTATTATTCAGACTCCACCAATGACATGAGTAAGGAATAACCCACTAATATCTGTTCCCTCTATTCCTTTGGGGTCTAACCTCACAACA
Source organism: Rhynchonycteris naso (assembly GCA_037038555.1). Lineage (NCBI taxonomy): Eukaryota > Metazoa > Chordata > Mammalia > Chiroptera > Emballonuridae > Rhynchonycteris > Rhynchonycteris naso. Next base: position 21,816,917 of record CM072996.1, read on the forward strand.
GAAGACCAAAGTGAAAATTTATTATCATTTCTACATTCTTTCCCTGAATTTTACTCTCAGTGGAGACTTTTAGATTTTAGAAGATGCATTCTCCAGATGGTAGGGGATCAGAATATCAAATTCCTACAGTGGGCAAATGAGGTTATGTAATTGAGAACTTGGCAAGTAGAAAAAGATTCCTTACAAAAGGTAGCAGCTGCTGTTCCAAGCCACCTGATTATTCCACTGAAACATGCGCCCAGCGGTGTCATCCCTTATACAGAGTGTCCGTAAAGTCATGGTGCACTTTCGACTGTGTGACCGGTCAAAAAAGCACCATGACTTTACAGACACACTGTATTTTTCAAGAAAAGCCTTTTGTTTTGGGGCAGGGAGAGTATGAAATTTCCTATTTTTTAAAAAATGGTGGCAATTAATTCCACATACACAATCTTTCCTTGCAGACCAACTAAAACATGTCTAAGGGCCCAACTTTATAGCTTGTGACCTTTGCCATACAGAATGTTTACACTCAACTACAGGAAGCTGTACTTAGTACAGGCAAAATTAAAAAAAATAAAATTCTATTTTGCAAAAGGCAACCAGTCCGGGATAGCTGTTTCCAGCACCCGTTCTCTCCCACCCCCTGCCCCAATCTCCTTTCCTAGGACTTCAACTCTCCCGTCTGAGATGGTGCAGGTGGATGAGTTCTAGATTCCCAATCCTTTTAGCCAACGTCCAAAGGGAAACAGGTTAAGGTGCTTGGTCCCATGAAAAGATTCCCTGAAGGCAAACTTGTTTCAGCTTCATTGACTTGTTCCTGTTCACAGCATTCTAGCAGCAAGTATTCAAGTATTCAAGGCATCCAGTATTCAAAAAGAACTGTACATTCTTACATAAGCCAGAAGTTAAATATCTCAAATGAGTCACTCTCTACTAAAGAAACTTGAAACTCAACTTATCAAAAATGTTCAACTTATTTCCACAGCTTCATAAAATGAGGTACCAAAAACAAAACAAAACATCCTTAGAAATTATTGGTCCCAACCCTTCATTCTACCAGTTCAGAAACTGAAATTCAGAAAGGTCAGATGATTGGTCCAATATTATGTGGCAGATTGGTCAGCAGATTGGGACAGAGCCCCAGTTATCTGACGCCCACCAAGTCCTCTATTGCACTTCATGGTGGTGGAAGGGGAAGCGAGAGGGAAATCTTCTGAAGCGGTTAGAAAAGCAGGTCCCGGGTACCCCTCCCCTGCTTTTTTAAGTTCATATTTGGCTTTTACAATCATTTCACATGTCATGCTATTTTCACTTCCCACATGACTTTATGTAACAGCCCTAACTACAATCTTCTAGAAGTTGACATCCTTACAAAGAGGGGTGAATGGGAAAGTTTTTTTTTTTCTAACTGCCAACTCACTCAAAGTTGCAGCTACTCATCAATGTGGTGGTAATATTCTAATAAGAGCCAATTTTGACAAAAGTCCCCCATCCCTGTCACCTTACTACAGTCCAAGAGTTACTCTCCAGAGTGAAATCCCCGATGTCTGCTGAGGCCGGAATTACTTTTAAATGTCTTGTCACATTCATTGCACTCATATTCTTTTCTTCCAGTATGAATTTTTAGATGTTCTACCAGGATGGAGCTGCGACTAAAGGTTGCTCCACAATAGTCACATTCATAGGGTTTTTCTCCAGTATGAATTCGATGGTGTTCGTTCAGGGATGAGCTCTGACTGAAGGACTTCCCACATTCCTTACACTTGTAAGGTTTGACACCAGTATGAATCCTCTGGTGACGACTAAGGAGTGAATGGGTAGGAAAGGCTTTCTCACACTGACTACACTTGTAGGGCTTTTCTCCTGAATGAAGCCTCTGATGATAAATTACAGATGTAAAATGGCTGAAAGTCATCCCACAATCATTACATAAGTACGGCTTTTCTCCAGTGTGAATTCTCTGATGCCGGGTAAGGCACGAATTCTGTCTGAAGGCTTTCCCACATTCGCCACACTTATAGGGTTTCTCTCCAGTATGAATCCTCTGATGCTTGGAAAGGGATGAGCTATGACTAAAGGATTTCCCACAATTGTTACATGTGTAGGGTTTCTCACCAGTATGAATTCGCTGATGCTGAATAAGAGATGAACTGTCACTAAAGGGTCGCCCACATTCTTTACATTTATAGGGTTTTTCTCCCGTATGAATTCTCTGATGCTTAATGAGGTGGGCAGCTAAGGTGAAACCTTTTCCGCAGTCATCGCACTTGAAGGGTTTCTCTCCACTATGAGTTCTATGACGTGGTGTGAGGGATGAACTGGCAGTGCAGGTCTTTCTACATTCATTGCACACACAAAGCTTTTCTCCAGAGCGAATTCTCCGATATTTGGTGTATGAGGCACTATAGCCAAAGGCTTTTCCACATTTGCTACATTTACGGGTTTTTTCTGCAGTCTCTGCTCTCTCGTCTTTTTTTGCAGTGGCCTCCTGACATTCACTTTTCCGACACTTCTCGCATATAGGGAAGGCTCTTCTCTTTTTAAAGGATAAGCTTTGAGTAAAGGATATCCCACAGTTACTACACTTCTGGGGCTTAGTCCCGAAATATATTTTGTGTGGTTTCTGATGTTCAGAATGTGAGGAACAGTGACCTAAGCCTTTCCTGCCTTCTTTATGTTTCCGTGGCTTTTCTCCAGTGTGGTCTTTGCGGTTCGTAATAAGGTCCGAATGAAAACTGAAGCGTTTCTTGCATTCATTATACCTCTGAGATTTCTTCTTCCTTAAGTAGCCTCTCAAGTGTTTAATTATATCTGAAGTTTCCTTGAAATTACTTCCAAAGGGGCCCTTCTCTGCGTCAAGTTCCTTACCCTTGTTGAATCTCCCATGAGTTTTCTTTTGTGTACCTGCTCCTTGTGAATATTCCTTCTTGCTATGACCCTCCTCTAATCTGCCATAACGTTTTGAAGATTCTTCCATCAAGCCACAATCACCACCCATTAGATACTTTTCTATTATTTTATCTAAGGTCGCTTCATCCATGAGAACATCTTGACTTTGAACAGCTTTCTTCAATTCACCTGTAGATTCACACTCTAAAAGAAATAACAGAATATTTCCTGTTTGCAATAAAGGAAGATGTTGTGTTTGGGACTAAAACAGGAACAGGAACAGTTATGAGACTAAGGATTATGGCTTGGACAGTTTTCAAAGAGAGTCTTCTAAAACAAGGAAGGGAAAAGTGATACAGAGAAAGCAGGTAAACACAGGTGGTAGGAAAAATACTGAGGAAGATGAAAAGTTTATGCTTTACGGTTAGAGATGTATTTCAAATTTCTATAATATGCTCAAACTTATTCTTCCTATACCCAACCTATTCCTTTTTCAAATGACAATAACAATACGGCAAACATTTACTGAATCCTTACCAAAAGCCAGGCCAAACAGCAAACACTATTTGCACTTCACTTAATCTTCACAACTCTATGAAGTAGGCTCTAGTATCATCACCCCTGTTTTATGCATGTGACAAGCAGGTACATAGTATGTAAGTAGCTTGCCCAAAGTCACACATATTATGAGTGGCAGTGCTGGATTTTTAAGCTAGACTGACACTAAAGCCTGGGCTTTTGATCCCTATACTAGATTGCCTCTTCTCAAAGCTGTCAAATAGCACTAAGTTTACAAATGTTATCACATCAAAGATACGAAATACCATTTATGCTAGACTTTCAAAGGTTACCACAATTTGGCCCTATCAACTTTATGGATACTCAAATTGGGCATCCATTACTGGTCCCTTAATACACAACTGTATTTTCAATCCTATTCTTTCAGTCTTCACACTTCAGACTCCCTACAGTACAATTCCATGCACCTTCACTATCACAAATATATGAACTTGACAGGGTCTAGGGTTCAAGCCCTACCATCGCCACAGAGCTTTCCCCACCACGGTACTGATAATAGCCCTTCTCCAAACTTTGAATTCATTTACTAACTACATCATTCATCCTGGCTGCTAATCATGAGATTATATTGTCACTTTCATAAAGTTGTTTTTTTAAACAGACAACTATAAAATACAAAATACTATTATCCAGAAATGAACTGTTGTTAACAACTGTGCATTTTCTTCTAGAAATTGCTCTATATTTTAGAATGGGAAAACTACACGTAATAGGTAGGGTTTTCTTATTCAAAATTCTTCCCTATCTCCTTGGTAATTCTTCATAAAGGTGATTTTAATCAGTTCCATAATCACTCTATATTTATATAATATAACATGTATTCATTTGTTTATTAAATAATTCATAAAAATGAGAATTACTGAACCAAAGGGTAAAATGATATACTATCACATGATGCACAGTGAGCAGAAGTACCTGAATACTCATCTCTAGTTAAAAGATCCTTCTTTAGCCTAACCTGTGGTGGTGCAGTGGGTAAAGCGTTGACCTGGAACACTGAGGTTGCTGGTTCAAAAACCCTGGGCTTACCCAGTGAAGGCACATACAGGAAGCAGCTAATATGAGTTGATTCTTCCCACCGCCCCCCACTTCTCTCTCTCTAAAAAAATAAAAAATAAATAAAAACTTAAAAAAAAAGAGCCTTGTTTAAATCTTTGTGAATATGATTTATAATAAACATTATTGCTGTTTTAAATAAGCATTATTTCATTGCTGGTCGGTGACTGAGAGCATTATTTTCACATCCACAGCTATTTAAATTTTAATGTCAGTTATTTTTAATTTTATGTTATCTGCTCAAGTTCTTTGCCCATTTTTCAAATAGACTGTGTTTATTATTTTACACGAGGTTCTTATACATTATGGCCACTGACTCTGCTTTGCCTGTCAAAAACTTTTTTCTTTATTCTATTGTAAATGACTTCCTAAAAAGCTGCACATCTAAATGATGCTATTTTTAATTTAAGGGAGAGGTGTGTGCATATATATGTGTGTGTATGTGTGTGTGTGTGTGTGTAAATATATATATGTAAATATATATATGTAAATATATCTATATACACACATACATACACACACACACCAGTGCTGCTAGATTTTACTCAAAACATTTTTAGAATCCATTTTTGAAATTACTCTCCCAAGTGTTACTTAAAGGCAATTGCTGTCCTTTTTTTGTATAACTATACTGAAAATAGCAAATAGGTTGACTAAAATGGATGGTTAAGATGGAATAACAGTGATTTATTGTCTTTTTTCATTAAAATAAATGGTATTGATATGTAATTATTTTTAAATGTAAAATTTACATATTTATTATTAAATTTTAACGTAAAGGATAAAAAGATATAATCTCTCAAAGATAACCGCTATTAACATGAATGCTCTCCAGATATTAAAAATCCATATATATCTTTATATTCAGACATATACATGTATATATCCATTTCTTTAAACAAAAATGGAATATTATTATACAGCTATACTCTAGATGAATTTGTATTTATCCTTCAAGATTCAATTCAAATGTGGTTTTTTTGTTTTTGTATTTTGGGTTTTTTTGAGAGGATGGGAGATAGTGAGGCAGACTCCTGCATGCGCCCTGGCCAGGCTACACCTGTCAACCTCATCTGGGGTCAATGCTCAAAACTGAGCTATTTTTAACAGCTGAGACTGTAGCACTCCAAATGAGATATCCTCAGTGCCCGAGGCCATGCACAAACCAATCCAGCCCATGGCTACAGGAGGGGAAGACGGGGAGAAGGAGGCGGGGGAGAAGCAGATGGTCACTTCCCCTGTGTGCCCTAACAGGAATCAAACCTGGGACTTCTATATGCCACAGGCTGATGCTCTATCTACTGAGCCACTGGCCAAGGCCCAATTCAAATGTTAATTAAGCTCTTGCTTCTATATTTTTCCATTGCTTTGTTTTTGTTGTTTGTTTTTTGGTGAGAGGAGGGGAGTTAGTAAGGCAGACTCCTGTATATGCTCTGACCTGGATCTACCTGGCAATCCCATCATGGGCCAATGCTTGAGGACTGAGCTATTTTTAGAAGCTGAGGCTGACCAGCTCCAACCGAGCTGTCCTCAGCACCCAGGGCCAGCTAGAACCAACTGAGCCCCTGGCTGCAGGAGGGAATGAAGGAGAAAGGGTGAGAAACAGACGGTCACTTCTCCTGTGTCCTGACTGGGAAGTGAACCCAGGACAATCATAGCCAGGTGGACGGTCTATCTACTGAGCCACTGGCCAGTGCTCTATTGCTTCTTATAAATGCCATTATTATAATATAAATCCCATTATGAACTTTTGTTTTGATATCTAGTATGTATGGTGTCCATAAATGCACTTTTCAGATCTCCTCTGAGGCACTTAATTGACAGCTAACAGCACCAGCTGCTGCTCTACACATCCACCATGGCATTCACATCAAGGCCATTTCCCCATGGCTGCTCCCAGTCAGTGACAAGTACAGCAGGGATACTTAGGCAGGCCCATTTCTGTGAGACATAGGACTCTGAGAGGCAACTCTGGCTCAAGGACTCTTTTTTTTAAAAAAAACTTCTTTTTATTTATTTTTTATTTTATTCATTTTCTTTTTAGAGAGGAGACAGAGTGAGAAAAAGAGAGAAAGAGAGAAAGGGGGGAGGAGCTGGAAGCATCAACTCCCATATGTGCCTTGACCTGACAAGTGCAGGGTTTTGAACTGGCGACCTCAGTGTTCCCAGGTCGACACTTTATCCACTGTGCCACCACAGGTCAGGCCTCGAGGACTCTTTTTGGCCTTGCCAAAGCATATTTTCCCCAAAAAACTTTTTTTTTTTTAAGATTTTTTAAAAAATTTTTTATTTATTCATTTCAGAGAGGAGACAGAGAGAGAGAGAGAGAGAGAGAGAGAAAGGGGGGAGGAGCTGGAAGCATCAACTCCCATATGTGCCTTGACCAGACCAGTGCAGGGCTTTGAACTGGCGACCTCAGTGTTCCCAGGTCGACACTTTATCCACTGCGCCATCACAGGTCAGGAACCCCAAAAAACTTTTTTAAACTGCATTTTAGACTAAAACTCTTGCCACCTGCCCGTCCTTCCCTCTCCTTTGCAGTGTCAGACCTGGGCCATGCTCTGACACTGCTCCCGGCCTCTTCCAGAGCCCACCCCATTTTCTTTCACTGGAATTTTCCCCAATAAGTCTCCAGCACAACTGATCATGTCTTGGCATCAACTTCTCAGAGAACCCAAACTAGCAACAGTCTCCCCTGTTAAAGTGAACATTCCAGGAAGGCAAGGTGTATATTCCAATTACTGCTATATTTTAATTTTAGCATATGGCCACCCAACATTTCAAAAGCCCTTCCCAAATGACCTGGCAAGCAACTGCTTTAATTTCCTTCCTTGTCTCCTTTTCTTCAACTCACCTGGTCCAGAGACTTTTGAGGCTTCAGTTTCCAGCAGCCTTGGCAGATCAACCCACGTTAGCTGGGATAGCAAATCTATTTTGGAAACTGCAAAGCCTGCTCATAGAGAGAAAAAGAATAAAAAAAATGGCTGTTTTCCATAGCACAAAGACAATCAACATTCACACACGGCTTCTGGTTGTCCAGGGAGGAGAAGATGCTGTCAAATACAGACACCAATACTGAAACTGGAGGAGAAAATGGGGAAAGTATGGCTTTGATGACAGTGAATTCATGCTCAACGTTTCCAATTCAATGGAACAAAGACTCTTTTTTATGGAGAAACCACTGTAGGAAAAGTACATTTTCAGGACCCATTTTTATGATTAGTTATATCACCCCGGCGTGCCCAACCAAAACAGTTAATCCTCTGAGAGTACGAACGTTCATGTACGTCCTTGTGCCTCCTAACCATCCAGATAACAAAACTTTTTATTTTAAAAATGTGCAAGGTAACATTAAAAAAAGGCAAATGTGTGTTCTTCTTGTTTCCATAAATTGGTTATCAAACAAACATGATTTTAAGTTAATAAAACTGAAACTGGAACTAATTTCATTTTTTGAAAAAAAAAAAAAGAACAACTCACTCCCAGGGGTCAGCAAGCATGAAAATAACTCACTACTTAAAGGGTAAATACCACTTATCTTTCAATAATAGTGGACCAAAAGATACCCAGGTTAGATGCTAGATTGTGAAGAGGTGTTTTTACCCAGAAATTCTAGGTTCCTAAAGTTCTCCAGTAGCACTTCCTTATATAGCTCCTTCTGAGAAGGTTTCAGCTTCTTCCACTCTCCTCTGGAAAAGTTCACAATTATATCCTGCAATGCCATGGATTCCTAGAACACCAAACACAGTCATTTTGCAATGGGTTATTCCTAAATAGATCCTAAGATTTCAGAGAAGTGGTTAGGATATAAAGTATTAGTTTTCATAGTTCTTAAGTTTCTAAGGATTCCAAAGCAAGCTACCAATACTTGCCCCCTATGTTTTCTTATCTTAATGCGTTGGCTAGAATATTCAGAAAATACTCATTCATAGCAGCAAGGCTAAAACATCCTTATCTTTTCACAGGCACTGAAAGGACTGCTCTTTATTTCCCAACATTATCCAGGTGGGGGCGTTTCTTTCCATCATGTGAGGAAATATAATTCTATTTTTTAATGTTTTATTTATTTATTTATTTTACAGGGACAGAGAGAGAGTCAGAGAGAGGGATAGATAGGGACAGACAGACAGGAATGAAGAGAGATGAGAATCATCAATCATTAGTTTTTCGTTGCCGTTGCGACACCTTAGTTGTTCATTGATTGCTTTCTCACATGTGCCTTGACCGCGGGCCTTCAGCAGACCGAGCAACCCCTTGCTGGAGCCAGTGACCTTGGGTCCAAGCTGGCAAGCTTTTGCTCAAGCCAGATAGGCCCGCACTCAAGCTGGCGACCTCAGGGTCTTGAACCTGGGTCTTTCGCATCCCAGTCCGACGCTCTATCCACTGCGCCACAGCCTGGTCAGGCTAAATATAATCCTATTTTCACCTGACTCATTTTTATCAGGAATAACTATTCAATTTTAACAAATAATTGTTTCTGTTTTTATCAGACTTGTGACAAAATCTCCAAACTGAAATAAAACAGCACGTGAAGAATAACTTTGAAGAATGTTAACAGAAAGCTGTCTTAATTATTTGATCTAGTATTGTCATACCACTCAGCAGGACATCAGTCAGCATTCACTTAAAAAATAAAAACCTGTGAACGGCAGCTCACCCCAGACTCGGTGTTTGGAATGACAGAAACTGTTTTCTCTTCTTCAGGCCTCTCCTCTTGGGAAACAACAGAATCTTGGGCATCTGAACCTAGGTAGGGATGAAAACACAGTCTAGTCTTTCAAATGAATTCCTCAGAGGAGAAATTCTTACATGTGTCTCAGGACAGACAGGTTGTACAAAACAGAAACAAGCCTCCCCTTACTCTTTAAAACAGAAAGAGCCACAGGCAGTTTTCTACTAAAACCCGAGCTTTTCCCCTACCCAGAAAAATATCCTTTCAATTCCTCAGCTTACAAGAAATTGACTTCACTCATTCCATGCGCCCACCATTTAATGCAGTGGTGGTCAACCCGGTCCCTACCGCCCACTAGTGGGCGTTCCAGCTTTCATGGTGGGAGGTAGCGGAGCAACCAAAGTATAAATAAAAAGATAGATTTAACTATAGTAAGTTGTTTTATAAAGATTTTTTCTGCCAAACTTAGCGAAAATCCAACATAAAGTACTTGGTAAGTAATTATTATTATATGCTTACACTTGCTGTAACTCTGCTTTATAAATTTTATGAAGTAAAGTTACTTCCCTACTTTATAAATCACCATGACTGTGAAACCGGTGGGCGATTAGAAAATTTTACTATTAACAGAGATACAAAAGTGGGCGGTAGGTATAAAAAGGTTGACTACCCCTGGTTTAATGTGTTTAATTTGCATACGATTTAAAAATATTTATAATATGCATTAAGATAAAACCACATAGTTTATGTATTGTTTTCTTCATAGTCTGTAGGAGGTAAATAATACTTTCCCATCTATCTCAGAACTCCTGGTAGATGACAAGCTGTCACATGTAAGTATTGAGAGCCATATGGTAAATAATATACAAAAATATATGGAATATTTGTAGCATATAGAGGAATTTCATAAATGTTGAACCACATGCTCTCAAAGGGTTAGCCATCCTAAAAATCTTCTCATCAATATTTTACAATGATATAATCATGTGATAACTCATAGTTTATATTTAATACATACATATATAATATATAACAGCGTAATTATGAAAATGTAAGTCAGATGTTCACTAAGGCTATGGAATTGCACTATCCAACAGGATAATCGCTGGCCACATATAGCTATTTCATTAAAAATTCAGTTCCTTATTTGCACTAGCCACATGTCATATGCTTAACTTGAAGTGCAAAACAGTGCAGAATACATTTCCAACATCACAGATATTGGACAGCTCCATTCTAGAAATGTGCTACCACACACAATGGAGCTAGAGGTTAAGAGCTTGGCTGGAGCTGGATGATGTGCTTGTGACTCCAAATATTGTCACATCATTCCTTTCTCTCCTGTGTTCTAAAGACCCCTCTTGCTCAAGGGTGAAGGGGAAGAAATTAGTATGGTTTTTTTTTTTTTTTTACAGGGAGAGTCAGAGAGAGGGATAGATAGGGACAGACAGACAGGAACGGAGAGAGGTGAGAAGCATCAATCATTAGTTTTTCATTGTCGTTGTGACACCTTAGTTGTTCATTGATTGCTTTCTCACATGTGCCTTGACCGCGGGCCTTCAGCAGACTGAGCCACCCCTTGCTGGAGCCAGCGACCTTGGGTCCAAGCTGGCGAGTCTTTGCTCAAGCCAGATGGGCCCGCACTCAAGCTGGTGACCTCAGGGTCTCGAACCTGGGTCTTCCGCATCCCAGTCTGACGCTCTATCCACTACGCCACCACCTGGTCAGGCGAAATTAGTATGTCTTAAGCATCCACCATGTATTGTACCTTACCTTATTTAATCCTCACAACAAAACTTTAAAGAAGATGGGATTCCCCTTTTTATATAAAAAAATTAAGGTTCTGAGAGGTCAGGCAGCTTGCCCAAGAAAACAGAGTTTAAAGCAGGGCCAATTCAAACCCAGTCCCACCTCTAAACCTAGTCTTAGTTTCCTATTCAGTAATAAATTGTTTACTCTCATATGCTCAGATCTCACCCACTTCCTCCCTCCATCTATAAATCTCACCTTCCTTTTCTTCAAGCACTTGGGTCAAATCCTCTATTAAGGTCACCACTTCCTCACTATTCTCAGGGTGTTGTGACTTTACCCAAATCCTGATCTCCCCAGGCAAAATGGTCAGGAATTGCTCAAACACCAAAAGCTCTAAAATCTGTTCTTTTGTGTGAATGTCTGGTCTCAGCCACTGAGTGCAGAGCTCCCAGAGAGAATTCAGGGCTTTTCTGGGCCCAGCCTCCTCTGAGTAACAAAACCACCTGAACCTCCGTCTGAAAAACTCTGGGTCAGCAGTGTTTCCACTGATGATGGTTTCTTCATCCCCACGGGTATCCATTCTTAGGACCTTGTTTTGTTCATTTGAAGCCAGAGTCTGAGGCTCTGGGGAGATGGCCGTCATCTTTTTCACGGGTACTGTGGCTTGCGATGGTATATGGCTTGCGATGTGTACCACCAGTCCCCTTTAGACTCTAGGTGAGTATCAGTACAGTCCACCAACAGGTGCTAGACACAGCAAACTATCAAGGATTCCAAGGATTCAGTCTATGGTCTTGCAGAAACTGTCAAGAATATAAAATATTAAGTAAGTGAAACAAATCATTAGTCCTAAAAACATTGTTCTTGGTTTGGGTGTGTATGTTGTGTTTTCTTTTTCTTTCAGAGGCCTAAAATAGCTCTGCCCGACTACTATGTCAAAAGAATAATTTTCTTTGTAGAGAAAAGCTGAGGAGTTATTTAAGGGTAATTAGAGGTAACCTCCAAAAAAACAGTTTCTTCAGATTAAATACTCATAAGGGAAACTGAGTAGAAAAGGCTCATGGCTACAGGTATAGTCACACACCTAATCAACAACTCCTGCCCTCTCTCAGTGAATGCTCACACATTTTCACCAGTTGCTCAACTCAGAAGACTGATTTCACATCTGCCTATCAATTTCTCACGTAATAAACCAATCTGGGCAGTTTTATTTCCTAAGAATCTCTTCACTCTATCCTCCCGAAACTACCAAAGCACAGGCTTCTCCAAGCCACCATCACACTGTAGCCTAAGAATTCCTTCTGCTATGCAAATTATGATCTCTCCCGAACTATCTCAAGATAAAATTCACACGCAGAGGCCACGAATAATGACCTAGCACCCTTGCCCCAATGAGCTCGCCTCTCAAGCTCTAGCTGCCCAATGGGCACTGCAGCCATAAAGTACTACCTGCTGGTTCCCGGAGCTCTATCCCCTTCCATCCCTTGCATTAGCACCAGTCCCTCTCCTTGGAATGCTGTCTTCTTTCCTCCCCCAAGCAAACGTATTTCCACTCTTTAAAACTGTCACCTCCTGTGTGAAGCTTTCTCTGACCCCCAAGTGCTCTTCTGCAGAGAACCTGTCCTGAATAGCATGCATTATTTCATTCTACAAATAACTGAACATCTTCATTGAGATGGGAACGGGGCACTATGGAGGCAGGTGCGGACAATCAGACGGGGTCCTCACCCTCACCTCCACAGAGCACCCAGGAAACGACGATAAAACGGAGATGTACTACAACGCAACAAGTGCCAGGTCGCTCTCCTCCTATTGCAACTATAGTATCAGTAATCACCCACTTCCCGGCGGAGAACCCGACACACACTACGCATGATGTCATTTATTCCTGCCAAATATTAGGTGCTTACCACGCAAGTCGCGCCTCGCTGGGTACCTGGGACTCTGCGGTGACTAAGAGGCTGTCTCAGTCTCCAGGGAGCGTACAACAGAGGCACCGCGAAAATGTGACGCAGCAGAAAGTTGTTCTCTAATGGGGGACAGGTAGGGATTTGCCTCACAGGGGACGCTGGCAATGTCTGAAGACATTCTGGTTAGCACAACTGGGGAGAGGGGATGCTACTGGTACCCAGCGGGCAGAGCCAGGGATGCTGCTAAACATCCTGCAATACATGGGACAGCCCTCCTCCCCCGAGCCCACAGGCACACGCAACAAGGAATTTTCCCGCCCCAAATGCAAAAGTACCTAAGTTGCGAGACTCCGGGAGCAGAGAACGCATGGAAGGAGTTTAGAAGAGTGCCCACCTCGCATAGGAGCTGCGGCATTGCGAGTGCACAGGCAGGTCAGTCGGCTGCCCTCCGCCCCCAACCCTCCCCAGGTGCTTCCTCGGAGCTGGCCACCTGGCCGTGGCCCCCAAACCAGGGGCCCGAGACAACCACTACCTGCATGACGACCCGCAGCCAGGACCACCGGTACCGCAATGAGCTTCTAGAAGCTGGTCCTGCAGTAGCTGCGCGCGCAAGCCGGCTGGAGACCACTACTGCGCTTGCGCATGGGTGCAGAACTACGATTCCCGTGTGCGCTTGTATCGCTTTGCGAAACTCCTGTGCTTTCCATAGGCTCCCACCCTGGCCTGTTGCGCGCGATCATTGGGGAGCATCTGGTGGGCTTGCCCACAGAATTATTGCTGCGCAAGAGGCCTGAAGGCCCAGAACCTTCTGGGGTTTTCAGATCTATGATGTTACGTTTCCTTGGTAACTCCAAACCATCCGGTCCCTCTCCCCTCCTTACCTTTCTCTGGAATCGAGGCTGGAAAAACCCACTACAGAAGCATGTTAGTGATGCATTCAATACAAGCCATGATTAATGCTGCAACGTGAATTAAATTATTACTTTTATGAGTTTCAACCTGTCATCATGGTGCAAGCCACCATCATGCTTCACCTGGATTATTGCAATAGCGTCTTGATTTCACTCTTCTTCACACTATAGCCAAAGAAATCCTTAGAGAATGTAAAACAGAGAATGCCCCTCCTCTGCTTAAAACCCTGCAAAGGCTTCCCATTTCACTTTAAGAAAAAAGTCATATTTTTACAGAGGCCTACAAGGGCCATGGAATGTGACTACCCATGACCTCCCTGCCCCCCTCACAGTGGCCTCCCGCTCTTCCTCTCCCTCCAACTGCGGGACACTTCTGGGTAACACCTCCTCCTCCACGTGGCAGTAGATTTCACTCTGCCACACCTTCCTATCTTCTCATTGAAGCTTTCCCACCACCATACCTATATTGGAACCCCACCCTCCCCACCTCTGTTTCCCCTTCTAACATATCACACAATTGTCTTGTTTACTACTCATTCTTTTTTTATTTTTATTTTACAGGGATAGAGAGTCAGAGAGAGGGATAGATAGGGACAGACAGACAGGAACAGAGAGAGGTGAGAAGCATCAATCATTAGTTTTCGTTGCTGTTGCAACACCTTAGTTGTTCATTGATTGCTTTCTCACATGTGCCTTGACCACCGGCCTTGCTCAAGCCAAATGGGCCCCGCGCTCAAGCTGGTGACCTCGGGATCTCGAACCTGGGTCTTCCGCATCCCAGTCCAACGCTCTATCAACTGCGCCACTGCCTGGTCAGGCTACTACTCATTCTTTACCAGAATATCAGTTCCACAAGGATAAGGATTTTTATCTGGTTTGTTCCACAGAAGTACAATCCCCAAGTCTTAGAACAGTGCCTGGCAGGAAGAGGTGCTGAATAGATACCTGTTGAACATCTGAATGGAGACTTCTATGGATTACTAGGGGAATAGCAAGAATAAATAGATAGATAGATGATAGATAGATAGATAGATAGATAGATAGAAAGACAGATAATAAAAAGGTTTGCAGATCTCCAGAAGAATTCTGTGGAGGGTCCTGATAATTAGATGACTTTTGGAGGGGTGGAGTTGGGATAGGAAGACATTCTAGATTGAAGGAGCAGGATGGGTCAGGGCCCTGATACTTTAAATGGACAGCCCAAGCTCAACTAAATGAAACCACTGGGTTCATCTCAAAGGCAGCAAGGCAGGCTGAGGAAACAGGGCTGCCTGCAGTCAAGAAGAAACTATACCAACCCCAGCACTCAATGCAAATTCTTCTCCACCTACCTTTGCTTAGCTGGCTGAAAATGGAGGGGACATGAAGGAGAAGCTGGGAAATGTAGAGAAACATGAAATGAACTTGGCTCATTAGTTTCCCCGGGCAGGTCAGAGAAACTTTAATTAGTGGTTCTCAAACATTAATTCAAATTTTGGGATCCTCTCCCACACAACCTGTTGCAGGTGATCCTTGGGCTACACTTTGAGAAACATTGCACTAGTTGAAATAGTTTATAATTCAATGACATGCTACAAATAAATAAATTACCGGGAAAGAATGATGCCTTCTTGAAAAGGGTGGCCAAACTGTAAATTTTGATTAAAAGCAACCATCATGGTAAAGAGTGGTGGCTTATAGGCCCTGACTGGGTAGCTCAGTTGGTTAGACAATCATCTTCACATGCTGAGGTTGCTGGTTTGATCTTCCGTCAAGGCACATACAAGAATCAACCAATGACAGCATGAATAAATGGAGTAATAAATTTATGTTTTTCTCTGTCTCTCTTCCTTCCTCTTTCTCTAAAGAGAAATAAACTAAAAAAAAATTTTTTTAAAGAGTGGCAGTGCCTGACCGATGGTGGCACAGTGGATAGAAAGCATTGACCTGGAATTCTGAGGTCCTTGGTTCAAAATTCCAAGGTCACCAGCTTAAGTGTGAGTTCATGGGCTTGAGTACAGGTTTACCAGCTTGAGCACAGGGTTGCCGGCTGGAGTGTGCAATCATCAACATGATCCCATGGTCACTGACTTGAGCCCAAAGCTCTCTGTCCTGAAGCCCAAAGGTCTCTGACTTGAGCCCAATGTTGCTGGCTTGAGCCCAAGGTCTCTGTATTGAGCAAGGGGTCACTGGCTTAGCTGGAGCTCCCCACCACCACCAGTCAAAGCGTGTATGAGAAGCAATCAATGAACAACTAAGGTGCTTCAACTATGAGTTGATGCTTCTCATCTCTCTTCTTCCCTCCCTCCCTATACTCTCTCTTGCTAGAAAAGAAAAAAAAAAAAGTGGTAGATTTGCATCAGTAAAGAAAGAACAGCTGACAAACTAAGTAGTTTAACTTGTAAACAAGCTGGTAGGATCTCTATGCAGGATAAATGCATTTAGGCATATTTTAAGCTAATAATTGAGCTTTTTGCTTGTTTGGTTTTTAGCTGTTTTGGCTTCAGTGTGTAGATTGGAAAACGGTAAGCATGAAGACAAAGTTGATGCACTATGTGGCAAATTATATTTTGTAAAGAGAGCTGCACCAATATATACATATCCAATCTGGCTATATGTGATGTTAATGTCCTTCCACTGAGAGGACATATTGATGTTTCCTCCCCCTTGCACCTGGGTTGCCCTTGGTAACTACCTGAGTCAAAAAAATGCAGTGAAATGAAGCTGCCTGACTTCTAAGACTGGGTACATCGATGAAACTAGCACTCAGCATCTCAGAAGCCCCAATTCCCCTTCAGTCTCTTTAAGTCACCTTCCAGTGGTACCACTATTCTGACTTGCAACATAGTAGAATAGCATTGCTTGTTTCATATCCTAGACTCTACAGTCTAAATGATGTGAATCATATATCTTCTCTTTGTGTATGGCTTCTTTCATTCAGGTCATGTCTGTGAGATTTATCAGTGTTGTTGTATGTGGTTATTAACCAATGAAAATCATTTGTTTTCATGGCTGCATAGCATTCCCCTGTAGCCTGTTGTTTATAAAGTTTCCTGTTTCCTAACTCCTTGCCTAGCCTCTGTGCCCTATATAGAGTCAAGGAAGAAGTGTGTGGGTGTGAATGGGGCAGGTCTATCCCGACTTCCTTCTAGAATTACCCACTTTAAAGAAGCTAAGAGCCAAGGTCTTGCTTGCTCCTCCCCACTGCTGTTGTACAGAAAGTGAATGACATCCCATGCAGGGATGGGTCTTGTGCAAAGGTCCGTCAGCTGGTAAACTGGCAGCTGACTACCTTTGAGCAGAAGCCTTCTAGGAGGAGGAAACATATCTTCCCCCATAGCAGGAAGCAGGGGGGCAGCCTGGGAGTTCAGAACAGGAATTCTAAAAGTTGTTAAGTGCCAGAGTGGATCCAAAAGAAATATTACAAGTGAAAGAGGAGCCTTCCTGACTGAAGCCGTGTTCCCCACCCAGGCAACTTTTGTGATGTCCACTTAGAACTGGGAGGGTTCCTGAGCTCCTATAATCTGAGCTGCCTCAAGGACACCAAGTCCTCACCTCCCAGTGCCTGTGAGCCTGGCTCAGCTGAGACTCCAGGAAGTCCAGAACCAGGTAGAGGCCATGACATCCTGTCTGGGAGACCTGACCATCTCCTGAAAAGAAAATAACAGAAAGCTCTCTGGCCTGACTTGGTAAAGCTATGAAGGGAGGGGGCAGGGGGAGTATCTTCCAGAAAGGAATAGCAAGCTAGCCGGCAGGCGACAGTAAGGTCCATTAGAGAGAAAAGGGGATGGAGAGACAGAGTGAAGGAGTGTTCTACAGAGTGAAGACTGAGGAAGTACGTAGGAGGAAACACGCGATGGAGAGGGTAGCCTCACACAGCCAGAGCCTGGGTTCACTGTTCACTATGATAGAAGGGAAGGAGACGAGAAAGAGTGTGGGTGCAAGCAGGATGGAACTGATGGCAGCTGATGGAGTCGGCTGAGAGACTCCCTCTCGAGACAGCAGGAGGATGTGGGACTGGGATCTGAAGCTTGGGAAGAGTAGAGTAGGCTTGAGGTAGCTTCCTGGAGAGAATAAGAGCAGGTTAAGAAAACATTGAAATATTTCCTTGCAGTTTAAGAGATCACCTACTTATGTCACATTGCACTGATATGTATGTACATGGAGTGATTTTTCTCAAGATATGAAAGTAGTCCCAAAACAGGTATAGAGCCTGACCAAGCAGTGGCGCAGGGGATAGAGCATAGGACTGGAATGCGGAAGACCCAGGTTCGAGACCCTGAGCTCACCAGCTTGAGCGCGGGCCCATCTGGCTTGAGCAAAAGCTTGTCAGCTTGGACCCAAGGTCGCTGGCTCCAGCAAGGGGTGGCTCGGTCTGCTGAAGGCCCACGGTCAAGGCACGTGTGAGAAAGCAATCAATGAACAACTAAGGTGTTGCGACGGCAACGAAAAACTAATGATTGATGCTTATCATCTCTCTCCTTTCCTGTCTGTCTGTCCCTATCTATCCCTCTCTCTGACTCTCTCTCTGTCCCTGTAAATAAATAAATAAATAAATAAATATTAAAACAGGTATAGAGAAGAAGGGATGTTTGTGCTGATTCAGAAGATGGGGTTTTGAAAGGTGACTTTGTCAGGAAGGTAATGGGACAAGGAATTGGGGATATGAGCAAATGGATGTTTGAAATGAAAAATAGAATCCAATTTAGATAAGGGAAATGAAGAATTAGCCAATATAGAGAAAGAAAGATTAGACATCAAGCTTAATAAGCAATGTACTCATAATATTAAAAATATACTTACTATGGGACCAACCGATTTTACTCCTAGGTTTTTACTCACAAGAAATGAAAACACCTGTATGGGAATATTTACCGCTGTTTTATTAATAATTGCCCCCAAACTGGAAGCAACTCAAATGTGTAGCAACTAGTGAACAGATATTCACACAATGTAATATACTGCTTTCTGTTATTACTCAGCAACAGAAAGGAATAAACTACTGATGTGTGCAAAAATATAGCTGAATCTCAAAAGCAGTATGAGAAAAACCAGCCACAAAACGGTACACACTATATGATTCCATTTATGTGACATTCTAAAAAGACAGAGCTATAGGAACAGAAATGAGATTAGTGGTTTCCAGGCATTAGTAGTGGAGAAAAAGGGCTCAGGGAACTGTTTTGGGGGATGGAAATAATCTATGGCTTGATTGTAGTGGTGGTTCCATGACTGTGTATGTCTGTCAACTTGTATGCTACATACATTTGTCAAATAGAATTGTACACATAAAATATGAATGTTAAAAATAAATTATAGCTCAATAAAAGTGGAAGCATATTTGTATAGGACTGTTCACAGCCACTTTTTTTGGTAATAGCTAAAAACTGGAAACATCTCAAATGTCCAGCAACTGATAAACAGATAAACAGTAAACAATAATGGTATAGCCAGACAATAGAGTATTACTCAGCAAGGAAAAGGAATGTATTATTGATACTACCTGGGTGAAATCTCAAAGTGAAATATGTCAAACAAACAAAAACAATACATAGTGTGTAATTTCATTTATATGCAATTCTAGAAAATGTAAACTAATCTTTAGTGACAAAAAAACCGCCACAAAAATTTAGTGGTCGCTCGAGAGGGAAGTGGGTCTAGGGGTAGAAAGAGAAGAATTACAAAGGTCCATTAGGAAACTTTTGGATGTGACAGCTATGTTCATTATATTGATTTTGATGATGTTTTCACAGGTGTACAAGTATGCCAAAACTCACCTTTACTATTCTTTAAATATGCATAGCTTATTGTTTATCAATGAAACCTAGACAAAGCTTAAAAAGTTGTAACCCTAATGCACCTGCACTTGAGAAAAGAATGAATGTATTGTGATAATTGAGCAAAGGCAGGATGACAGTCTGGTGGGTGCGTTAAAAGACGGGAAAGCTTTAAGCAGTAGGACTAGTGTCACCAAGTCTAGGGCATGCCTGTGGGAGTGCGTTACTGCAATAGAGTGAAGGTGAAGGGGTGTGGAGAAGAAACAATAAAGGAAAGGAAAGGTCAAAGTGTGGGATGGCTCCATCAATGAATTTTACATCCAAGATGCTCTAGAATTTAGGTTGGAGAGGAAGACTTAAGCTATGCAGAACTTTGGTCTGGAAGTCCCATTGAGGAGCTAGAACAGTGATAGGCAATCTTTTGAGCTTGGTGTATCAAAATTCACCAAAAAACCAAGCATAACCCGGGTGGTGTGTCACTTCGAGAAAAACGGCCTAACTGGAAGTTCCAGAACTAGACTCTCTGTGCCGGAGTTCTGCATTTTGGCCTACAGACCTCCGACACAGAGTGTCTACACTACAGCAAATGTTTTATCCTCGGCTACTACACCTGGGTGTGCAAGAGCTGAGAATGAAACGTCCTTCTCGGCATGCAGCCCCATACTTCTCTGGTATGCAGCCGCATGCGGCCACGTTTCATCATAAATGGCTACACGTGTCAGTGCTGACACGCGTGTCATAGGTTCGCCATCACGGAGCTTGGAAAATATTGATACCACCACCTCACCCAGTGGAATGTGAGATGTAAGAGATTTAGCAGTTTATACTGGAGAGAGCTGCACAGGAAAAGGTATAAGAAGGAAAGGTAGAATGTGAGAGTGAATTCTGTGAAGCTATTGGGGATGTAGGGGTGTTTTTTAACTATTGAACAGGGTACAGTGGCCTCAGTGGAGGTTTTTGGGGATGATTATGAGAAGATGGATTAGCCTGAAAGGAATTCACAGAAACATGGTGTAAAGCCAGTAGCCAAGGCCACCATCACAGCCACCTGGCCCGTGCAGGTTCGCATTTGATTCGGACAGACAGTAATGAAACAACAGAGCCAAGAACTGGTGGGCCATTACCTTTAGTACTAGCTTGCACCTGGCAGGCAAGAAATACACACAGTGGGAAAACACTTCCCTTTCCATTCAGGGCTCCCAAAGCCACTGACTCATCCGAGTTTCCTAGAATCAAAGGTTTCTACCTCATCAGCCTTATTCACCTCTGTTCCCCATCTCTTTCTCTCTGCACAAACTGGCTTCTCCTTCAGCACTCCGCCATCTTGGCTGCCTCTCATATGCAATGCTAATTTCAGAAACCAAGAGGGAGCAAGCCCCTGGTCTGTCTCATTTTATAGTGTAGAAAATTAAAGCCTTTAACCCAATATACCAGGGGTCAGGAACCTATGGCTCGCGAGCCAGATGTGGCTCTTTTGATGGCTGCATCTGGCTCGCAGACAAATCTTTAATAAAAAAAATAATAATGTTAAAAATAGAAAACATTCTCATGTATTACAATCCATTAATTTCCTACTGCTCATATTCACGGTTGTGGGTGGCTGGAATCAATCACAGCTGTCCTCCCGGACAACACCAAATTTTTATTGGATAATGCGTAAGGTACACAGGTCGTTGTATGGCTCTCAGCGAATTACATTTTAAAATATGTGGTGTTTATGGATTTCTCAGCCAAAAAAGGTTCCTGATCCCTGCAATATACAAATAAAGAAGTCTCTGATACAAAGCCACTTATCTGAGGCATAAATGGGATTCCTCATAAGAGTGCACCACCTCACATCATGTAACAGTCAAGGGTGTGGGGACAAGCTTAGTGTTGAGAAGATCTTAGTATTAAAAGGGTGGGAAATGCTTAGTCTTAAAATTAAGCCTTAGGCTATAAGGACCCTGCCTGCTTACAGCCTGTCCCCTACACCCAATGCAAACTATAAGTGAGTAAACATATACATCATATTTGCAAACTTATTTGAGCCACATGTGGGGTTTGTAGCCCAGGAATAGAAAGATCCTAGAGATGTGTGTGTGTGTGTGTGTGTGTGTGTGTGTGTGTGTGTGTGTGTGTGTGTGTGTAGGGGAGTGGGGGAGAACAGAACTGAGAATTATGAGAGAGTCAAAGCATTTCTTAGCCCGGGGTAAACTCAAAATGGGTTTCAGAAGTTATTTTCCTTCTATCTGATAGTACTGATAACATTGTTTGCCTACAAACCTTCCCTGCCTCATAGATATTGGCCCCATCCAGTTTCAAAGATAATCTGGGCAAAGGCAGGACTTACACAATTCTCTGAGCCCCCTAAATACATAGGCTGGAATTCCATGAAACATGCTGGGTCCTCTTGACTCAGAAGTTAGTTCTCCTGTCAGGGCCCCTTGTCTGGGCCCTGATTTTTGGGGGACAAGAGATGAGGGCAGGTTGTAATGTCGCTGAATGATTTTCTGAGTGTGTCTACCTTACCTATTCACAGTTGATGTCCTCATTGGCTTAGAAATGTTCACCTTTGCTTTGACCTCAGCTGATGTGTTCCTATTTGCTTTAGGACTTGACTCTTGTCTTTATTGACAACCTTTGTTTTCTATGTCACTCTTCTTATTCTAAGGCACTTCCACTACTTTTTGAAAGTAATAGAAGTGAGGGGAGTGATAATAAATAATGTTTGCATAAACATTTTCAAAACCCACCTTTTCCTTAGCCTCCAAACCTATTCTTTTATCTTGGTTAGGGACATTATCTACTTTGTCACTTCTCTAAACCGGCAATCTTAGGAATGATCTCCTTGTCCCAGAATCCCTACATCTCATCTGGTCTTCAAATTGCCTCTTGATTTTGAAATTCAACTCTCCATTTATACTGCTTTTCATCTGAAATGTTGCAATAGTTGTCAAAATAGTCACCTTTCCTTTGTCTTTTCCTGCATAATTATTAAACATCTGAAGCTACAACTGAATTGGATATAGTATGAGAGTTTAATGCAATTAGACACTGTTGGTCAATAAGTTTGTAAATATGATATATATGTTTGCTCGCTTATAGTTTGCATTGGGTGTGGGGAACAGGCTGTAAGCAGGCAGGGTCGTTATAGCCTAAGGCTTAGTTTTAAGACTAAGCCTTTTCCACCCTAAGTGACTTTGTATCAGAGACTTCCTTGTTTGTATATTGGATTAAAGGTTTTGATTTCCACACTATAAAATGGGGCAGACTAGGAGCTTGCTCTCTCTCAGTTCCTGAGGATTAGCATTAGAGAGGAGAGCAGAGAAAGGCCATGTGGAGGAGAGGAGAAGCAGCCAAGATGGCGGGATGCTGAAGGAGAAGCAAGTTTGTGCAGAGAGAAGGAAATGGGGGGGGAGAGGGGTGAATAAGCCTGGTGAGGTACAAACCTTTGATTCTAGGAAACTCGGATAAGTCAGTGGCTTTGGGAGCCCTGAATAGAAAGGGAAGTGTTTTCCCACTGTGTATACTTCTTGCTCACCAGGTGCAAGCTAGGATTAAAGGTAATAGCCCACCTGTTCTTGGCTTCGTTGTTTCATTACCATCTGTCTGAATCAAATGTGAACCTGCACTGGCCAGGCATCTGTGATGGTGGCCACGGCTACTGGCTTTACATACATCAACAGTCAAGACAAAAAAAATGAATGACAAGGGACTACTTAATTCCTATGATCTCATAAAAGACAGCATAGAAGTTTCCCTGAGAATCAAACATTTTCCTGATACCAAATTCTAGGAAAAGCTATTCCTTGGGTAAAGGGCATTAGAAAACATAATGCTCAGTCTCTTCAAATGGATGTTCTTTTATAGAAATTTTAAAAAACATTACTAATAAAGCAAAATAGCTCTGTGGGTCAAATAAGTTTGCAAATATGATGTATATGTTTGCTCACTTATAGTTTGCATTGGGTGTGGGGACAGGCTGTAAGCAGACAAAGTACTTCCTTATAGCCTAAGGCTTAGTTTTTTTTTTTTTTTTTTTTTTTTTAACAGGGACAGAGAGAGAGAGTCTGAGAGAGGGATAGATAGGGACAGACAGACAGGAACGGAGAGAGGTGAGATGCATCAATCATCAGTTTTTCGTTGCCGTTGCGACACCACAGTTGTTCATTGATTGCTTTCTCACATATGCCTTGACCGCGGGCCTTCAGCAGACTGAGCAACCCCTTGCTGGAGCCAGCGACCTTGGGTCCAAGCTGGCGAGCTTTAGCTCAAGCCAGATGGGCCTGCGCTCAAGCTGGCGAGCTCGGGGTCTTGAACCTGGGTCTTCCGCATCCCAGTCCGACGCTCTATCCACTGCGCCACCGCCTGGTCAGGAGCCTAAGGCTTAGTTTTATTTTATTAAATTCTTTTTTTAATTTCTTTTTATTTATTCATTTTAGAGAGGAGACACAGAGAGAGAGAGAGAAAGGGGGGAGGAGCTGGAAGCATCAACTCCCATATGTGCCTCGACCAGACCAGTGCAGGGTTTTGAACTGGGGACCTCAGTGTTCCCAGGTCGACGCTTTATCCACTGCACCACCAGGCCTAAGGCTTAGTTTTAAAAAGACTAAGTCTTTCCCACCTTTTTAATACTAAACTGTTCTCAACACTAAGCTTGTCCCCACACCCTTGACTGTGGCATGATGTGGGGTGGTGCACTCTTATGAAGGATCCCATCTATGCCTCAGATAAGTGACTTTGTATCAGAGACTTCCTTATTTGTATATTGGCTTAAAGGTTTTGATTTCTACACTATAAAATGGGGCAGGCAGGGGCTCTCTCTCTCTCAGTTCCTGAAATTAGCATTGCATAAAAGAGGCAGCCATGATGGCAGAGTGCTGAAGGAGAAGACAGTTTGTGCAGAGTTTGTGCAGAGTTTGTGCAGAGAGAAGGAGATGGGGAACAGAGGTGAATAAGGCTGATGAGGTAGAAACCTTTGATTCTAGGAAACTCAGATAAGTCAGTGGCTTTGGGAACCCTGAATGGAAAGGGAAGTGTTTGCCCACTGTGTGTATTTCTCGCCCACTGGGTGTGAGCTAGGATTAGATGTAATGGCCCGCTAGTTCTTGGCTCCATCGTTTCATTACTGTCTGTCTGAATCAAATGCGAACCTGCATGGGCCAGGCAGCTGTGATGGTGGCCGCAGCTACTGGCTATACAAGCTCTGTGAGCCTGAATAAAAGCCTAAGACAAAGCATTGCCTCTGGGATCTCATTGAGCTAAAGGAAACAGGCATTGTGGAAGGGAGAAAAAATTGAGCAGTACCTTCAAAATTGTGAGACGTTATTTCCAATTCAGCATTCTATCTCAGCATCTTGCATGTTTCAGTGTAGATCAGAGACATTTTCAGAAATATAAGTCCCCAATGTTCACTTCCCCCCTCTACCTTTCTCAAGAAGTTCTTAGATGAGAAATGAGTCAACTACGGCACTTAGTCCAAATCTAGCCCATTGTCTGTTTCTGTAAAAAAAGTTTTATTGGAACACAGCCATGATCCTTGGTTTATGTGGTGTTTCTGATTATTCTCACGTTATAATGGCAGGGTTGGGTAGTTGTGACAGAAACTATGGCCCACAAAGCCTAAATCATGGGTCCCCAAACTACGGCCCATGGCCGCATGCGGCCCGAGGCCATTTATCCGCCCCCGCCGCACTTCCGGAAGGGGCACCTCTTTCATTGGTGGTCAGTGAGAGGAGACAGGATGCATCCGCACCCATAGTTCCCATTGAAATACTGGTCAGTTTGTTGATTTAAATTTACTTGTTCTTTATTTTAAATATTGTATTTGTTCTTGTTTTGTTTTTTACTTTAAAATAAGATATGTGCAGTGTGCATAGGAATTTGTTCATAGTTTTTTTAAAGTCCGGCCCTCCAACGGTCTGAGGGACAGTGAACTGGCCCCCTGTGTAAAAAGTGTGGGAACCCCTAGCCTAAACTATTTACTGTCTACTTCCTTACAGAAACAATTTGCCAATAAGGTGCATAAGGAAACAGGAAGGGGATCTGATAGATACAGGTATAATATAGGAAGATAGAAGAAAAATGAGAATGAAAATGAATTCAAGTATGACCAGAGAGCACGGGTTGCCAGAAATGTTTGATGTTTGAGAAATGTTAGCAAGGCTAAGCTATCTTGAGAATAAAACACAAAATATGTAATGAAGGATTGGGGATGGGAAAAACAAGTGAAGGTGATCAAAAGATACAAAATTCCACCTGACCAGGCGGTGGCGCAGTGGATAGAATGTTGGACTGGAATGTGGAAGGACCCAGGTTCAAGATCCCGAGGTTGCCAGCTTGAGCACAGGCTCATCTGGCTTGAGCAAAAAGCTCACCAGCTTGGACCCAAGGTTGCTGGCTCGAGCAAGAGGTTACTCGGTCTGCTGAAGGCCCACAGTCAAGGCACATGTGAGAAAGCAATCAATGAACAACTATGGTGTCGCAACGAAAAACTGATGATTGATGCTTCTCATCTTTCTTCGTTCCTGTCTGTCTGTCCCTATCTATCCCTCTCTCTGTCCCTGTAAATAGAAAAAGGTACAAACTTCCATTTATAAGATAATAAAGTCCTGGGGATGTAAAGGACAGCATGGTGACTAGAGTTAATAACATTGCATTGTATATTTGAAAGTTGCTACAAGAGTAGATCTTAAAAGTTCTCATCACAAGAAAATATTTGTAACTGTGTGCGGTGATAAATGTTACTTAAATGTATTGTAGCCATTTCATAGTATATCCAATATATACTATATATATTGTATTCCTAAAATTCATATAATGTTATATGTCAATCATATAGCAATGTAAAAACATATATATAATATGAGAAATCTGGTAAACTTTTAGAGTAACAATGTTGATCTTTAGCAGGATAAAGTGAGGAAGCCAGAAGCCAGAGTGCAAAGGATTAAAGACTGAGGACTTCTGTTTAGCCTAAAATGCTTTACAGAAAGTAGACTAAGGCAAGGTAAAAGGGGAAGTGACAGATTAAAGACATTTTAAGGAGAATAAATATTTGCTAGACTAATGGATGTGGCTGCTATTGTTTTCTTATTGTTCAACTTTCCCATTCCCTCTTCTATTAATAGTTCCGACACCCCACAACAAGGTGTACAAGTGATCCCAACTAAATCATTCAACTCTTCTAGCCCTGATTTTAATCTTGACATTATCAAAGTCAGTGTGTTTGGATCAGCTACATTAGAGGTGACTTTAATTTCTACAGGTATGAGAAAGTCATTTCAAATACTTTTTTTTTTGAGAGAGAGATTGACAGAAAGAGAGAGAGAAACAGACAGACAGGTAGGGAGAGAGATGAGAAGCATCAGCTTGTAGTTGTGGCTCCTTAGTTGTTCATTGATTGCTTCTCATACATGCCTGGATGGAGCAAGGTGAGGGGTCTCTGAGTCAGTGACCCCTTGCTCAAGGCAGCGACCTTGGGCTCAAATCACGACTTTTGGGCTCAAGTCAAGGACCATGGGTTTTATGACTATGGTGCCATGCTCAAATTGGCGACCCTGCGCTCAAGCCACAACCTTGGGGTTTCAAACCTGGGTCCTCAGCGTCCCAGGTCAACGCACTATCCACTGAGCCACCATCTGGTCAGGTCCAGGTGCTTTTTTTTTTTTTTCTTTTTCAGGGATAGAGAGAGAGTCAGAGAGAGGGATAGATAGGGACAGACAGACAGGAACGGAGAGAGGTGAGAAGCATCATTAGTTTTTCATTGCCATTGCGACACCTTAGTTGTTCATTGATTGCTTTCTCACATGTGCCTTGACCGTGGGCAGACTGAGACATCCTTGCTGGAGCCAGTGATCTTGGGTCCAAGCCGGCGAGCTTTTTTTTTTTTTTTTGCTCAAGCCAGATGGGCCCGCGCTCAAGCCAGCGAGCTCGGGGTCTTGAACCTGGGTCCTCCACATCCCAGTCCGATGCTTTATCCACTGTGCCACCGCCTGGTCAGGCCAGGTGCTCTTGATCAAAAGAATGCTGGGAGAGAAATAAACTTTCCTCTACCCTCAAGGTTCTTCTGGCTGGGCTAACAATCATATAGATGTGGAACAGATTAGCAAGAAAAAATAACCAAATACCCATCATACAAATTGCTTTGGCTAAGAACACCTTTTATTTCAAAATGGTCTTTTTCTCACTTTACAAAAGAAAGCCATGTTTCTCAGTCATCTCCAGTCTAATTGTGGTTAGTGCCTCCTGAGGAAGAATTCCAAGACAAAGGGACAATTTAACATATTAAATTAGGTGACAAGTAAGTGAATGATAACTGGGTATGTCACTTTCTTTTTGCAAAAATTCCCTGTCCTTTTCACAAGGAGATGCATTTCCAAAACAAATTTACGTTTTATGTTTAACAACTCTCAAAATTTACAGCATAAAAAATATGCTAAGCATTAATTGTTGAAGTCTTAAAATAAATTGTAATAGATTTATGTTGTTTGAATAAATTGTTTACTTTTAATTATGATTACTTAATCATAATATTTAAATGACCACACAAAATTTTAAAATATTTTATATATATATATATATATTATGAAGAAAAGACTAAAGTGAACAGTAACATTTTCAAGGTAAAATATACTACATACTTCTTTGTTTTTTGATGTTGATAAACTAGACATAATTTTACTATTTTTTAATTTTTTCTAAAAACTTTTATTGATTGATTTCAGTGAGAGAGAGAGAGAGAGAGAGAGAGAGAAAGAGTAATAGCGAGCTGCTTGTCCCTGCGTGTTCCCTGACCATGGACTGAACCAGCAACCCCCATGCTCTGGGATGATGCTCCAACAAACCAAGCTATCCAGCCAGGGAAAAGTTTTACTATTTCTTAATGTCAGGACTAACACCATGAACATCAGTTATTCAAGTGAAATAATTTCATGGCCTATGTGGTAGACAGTGCTTTTTGTACCTTATAAATGCCAGAATGCTTTGCTTTTTGAGTTCCTATAGCTTATTTTCATAGTTTTCCTGTTTCTTCCCTTATTTTTAGATTTCTATTAAAAGAAGCTATAAGCACTTCTGTCATCCATGTATGGTACCTGCCCCAAAGAGTATTCTCTGAAATTCTGCTTTTCATCTGCTTTGACTATGGAAATGAGATTACTTACCTTATTAGAACTGTGCATGTGCTTGACTAGGCAGTGGCGCATTGGATAGAGTGTCAGACTGGAATGCAGAGGACCTAGTTTTGAAACTCCAAGGTTGCTGGCTTGAGAGGGGGGTCATCTGGCTTGAGCACGGGCTCATCAGCTTGTGCGCAGGGTCACTGGCTTGAGCATGGGATCACAGACATGACCCCATAGTTGCTGGCTTAAGCCCTAGGTTGCTGGCTTGAGCAAGGGGTCACTGCTCTGCTGTAGCCCACCCTGCTCTGCCTGTCAAGGCACATATGAGAAAGCAATCAATGAACAACTAAGGTGCCACAATGAAGAATTGATGCTTCTTATCTTTCTTCCTTCCTGTCTGTCTGTCCCTATCTGTCTCTCTCTGTCTTTATCACAGAAAAAACCTTAGGAAAAAACACCAAGCTGTGCATGCATTTAGTGTGACTAGGGCCTACAAAAGGAGAGGAGACTTTTAAGGAGTAAAAGATAACTATTAATTCTTGCATTTTGTGATATCTTATTTTGGTTTCTCAGCGGTCTCTTTTCTGTCCCCTATTCATTCCCTCCCCTCCCCTAATGCTTCCTTGTCTGTTCTTGAAAGATGAAGTAAATTCTAGATCAGTGATGGGCAATCTTTTGAGCTTGGTGTGTCAAAATTTGCCAAAAAAGTGAGCCTAACTCGGGTGGTGTGTCACTTCGAGGAAAATGGCCTAGCTGGAAGTCCCAGAACTAGACGCTCTGTGCCGGAGTTCTGTTGTTTTGGCCTACAGACCTCCGGCACAGAGTGTCTACACAGCAGCAAATGTTTTATCCTTGGCTACTGCACCTGGCTGTGCAGGAGCCAAGTATGAAACGTCCTTCTCGGCATGTGAACCCATACTTCTCTGGTATGAGGCTGCAGGCGGCCACGTGTCATCAAAAATGGCTACGCATGTCAGTGCTGACACGTGTGTCATAGGTTCACCATCACGGTTCTAGATAAACAGTATCCCAGGGCCATTAGTCAAAACAAAAGTTTCTAGAAAGAAGATGAAGCAATATAGTGGGAAATATAAACTATAAGTAATTTGAATAGAGAAGTAACTATAAAAAAAGTTGTAAGTATCAAAAAGCTACTGTGATTGTAAAGTACCATTGTAAAATGCTATTAACTATGGCAGTGGTAGTCAACCTGGTCCCTACCACCCATTAGTGGGTATTCCAGCTTTCATGGTGGGCGGTAGCAGAGCAACCAAAGTATAAATAAAAAGATAGATTTACCTATCATAAGTTGTTTTATAAAGATTTATTCTGCCAAACTTAGTGGAAATCTGACATAAACTACTTGGTAAGTAATTACTATTATATGCTTTAACTTGTTGCAACTCTGCATTATAAATTTTATAAAGTACTTACTTTCCTACTTTATAAATCACCATTACTGTGGAACCGGTAGGCGGTTAGAAAATTTTACTACTAACAGAGATACAAAAGTGGGCGGTAGGTATAAAAAGGTTGACTACCCCTGAACTATGGCATAGATTATGTTAAAGGCATCTTTCTTTTTCCTTTTTGCCTGACAATTTCACATATACATATAGAAATGCGTGATTTTATAAAGACATATGTATAAGAATGTTTTACCATAGCATTGTTTGCTATAGTAAAAATGTTAGACAATGTAAACCAGGGGTCCCCAAACCTTTTACACGGGGGGCCAGTTCACTGTCCCTCAGACCATTGGAGGGCCGGACTATAAAAAAAACTATGAACAAATCCCTATGCACACTGCACATATCTTATTTTAAAGTAAAAAAACAAAACGGGAACAAATACAATATTTAAAATAAAGAACAAGTAAATTTAAATCAACAAACTGACCAGTATTTCGATGGAAACTATGGGTGCGTATACATCCTGTGCTCCTGTCACTGACCACCAATGAAAGAAGTGCCTTTTCCAGAAGTGCGGCGTGGGACAGATAAATGGCCTCAGGGGGCCGCATGCGGGCTGTAGTTTGGTGACCCCTGATGTAAATGCTCATTCATAGGGAAATGATTCAATAAGTTTTCTCATGTATTTGTTATGTAACCATTTAAAAGAATGAGGTTGCTCTGTACATACAGATCACAGTGGTTAAGAGTGGACTC
Source organism: Rhynchonycteris naso (assembly GCA_037038555.1). Lineage (NCBI taxonomy): Eukaryota > Metazoa > Chordata > Mammalia > Chiroptera > Emballonuridae > Rhynchonycteris > Rhynchonycteris naso. The sequence continues at coordinate 21,847,696 of CM072996.1, forward strand.
TGGATCCACACTGCCAGGGGTCAAATCCACTCTCTACCACTTTCAAGTTGCAGCACTTTAGATATGTTCCTCGACTCTGTCAGAAAAATCCTTACTTCATAAGATTAGTGCGTGGATTAAATGAACTCATCCATGTAAAACACTTCAAACAGTGCCTGGCATATTCGTATTAGCTATTGTTACCATTACTGATAGGGAAAGACACCTGTGATATAGTTTGGTGAAAAGGTAAAAGTTACATGTGTGGTGTAAGTCTATTTTTGTCAAAACAAACAAAAATCTGTGTACACATATATCTGTGATTTGCACACATATGGACTCTTGTATATCTACAGTGTGTCCGTAAAGTCATGGTGCACTTTTGACTGGTCAAAAGTCAAAAGTGCACCATGACTTTACAGACACACTGTTACATAGGAGAAACTTAATGAGTTGCTAGCTGGTTTTGTCTGGAAGTTAAAATTGCCTTTTTTTAAAAGTTAGATTCTCTATTTTTTTTTTTGGGGGGGTGATGACTTTAGAAGGATTTATAGTACTTGAGGTCATGGAACGTCCAAGTATTCCCAAACCAGTCCTTGGTGCAGCCACTTTATATAGTCATAGGAATGGTCAGAAAAGGTTGTATACGCCACTGTTAATAGGGAGTATTTCTAGGGACGAGGAAATGGTTGGCAGGGAGGTAGGGGACAACCTTTATGTTAGATACTTCAGTATTGTATTCCTTGCAACAGTTCATTGTGCATTGACTTTGTGTCAACATCAAACAAAAGAGCCAAACTGCTCTAAAAAAAGGAATTGGTTAATTTAATGTACTATTAAGTCATGAACAAAAAAGAGTGCGGTGGTGTAGAGATTTTTGAATTAACATGAAGAATGTTTATGGGGATAAAATGATGCAGAACTTTATAGTGATTGAGAATCCTCTCCCTATCCAAGTGGCTGCACATATGTGTGTGGAGACAGGACCTTGGAGGGTATGCACTTAACTGTACCTGTTCAAGGAGCTTGCTCTGGGTAGTGGGATGGGAGAAGAGCCTTTCACTTTTAATTTTATGATACTCTGAAGCATTCTTCATGTATAATTTCTATAATAAAAGCAATAAAGGAAATAATGTTGTAAAAGTACCTACTTTTTTTTTTCTGATGCTACATCTGGAATGACATATTATTCAGTTTTCTGGACATTAACTAGGGCTTTATAGATGTCCACTTTTAGGAAAAAATACAATGTTGACTTATTCAGAATCATAATTTTTTTCCTCTCATAAGAAAAGCACCTGATCTTGTACCTAATTTGTTACAACAGTACCATCACTTAAAGCACCACAATTATGCAACCCTCTAATTTGAATTCCATGTTGCAAGCGTTTTTTCCAAGTATATGACCTCACAGACAAACTGAAGGTATAAAGTGAAAATCGGTATATTCAAAATAAATTACTTGGTTAGCAAAAGCAATGTAGGTATTAGAATAAACACATTTTTAAAAAAAGGTCAGTCCTGGCCGGATAGATCGGTTGGTTATAGCATCCTTCTGACACGCAGACGTCACCAGTTCGATCCCCTGCCACGGTACATACAGAAACGGATGTTTCTCTCTCTCTCTCTCTTCCCCTTCTTATCTCTAAAACGGATAAATAAAAAATAGCTCACATAAAACATATACTTGAATTTGAACTTAAAAATAGTCCTGGTTTATTTAACTCTTAGTAGGGCTTAGTAATTTTCCTTCACTGGTAGTCCTAGTTCCTGAGCGTCAGAAACCTACACTTGGTCGCTGTCTCTACGTGAGAAAAGGAGCCCAGGGAGCCTGGTCCGCGGCGGCTCCCGGCGCCCCGGCTCGCCCGGGACTGAGTCAGCGCCGGGCCGAGAAGTTCGGCGGCAGGCGCAGGGCGGGGCTTCCTCCCGCCGACTCCGAACCCGGCGCTACTTTCCCGAGTCCACGTCTCTTCCTTTGGACAGGCGTGTTTCTTCAGGTCGGGACCAGCCAACGTGACAGCCACAGTCCTTTCGAAAGGGAGCTCCGGCCCCGCCGGCCCGGCCCAGCTCGGCAGAGCCCCTCGCGGACTGCAGCGCGTGGCTCTTCGGGGCAGAGGCCGCCGCACGCCTCGCTTCTGGGCGCCGAGCGCAGCATCCCCGGCATGGAGACCGGCTCGGACTCAGGTCAGAGGCCCGCGCGTCCGCCCCCCGCCAGGGCCGCTGCGGGCTGCGCCGGCGCGGGGCGGCGGGGCGGCTAGGCCGGGCCGCCCGCGCAGGCCGCCGCGTGCCGGGTCCGCGCGGGGAGCGCTCCCGGGCCGGCTCCGGCGCGCGGGGCGGGCGGCGGCAGGTGGGCAGGACGAGCCGCGAGCGAGCGAGCGAGCGAGGGCGGGCGGGCGCGCGGCGGGCCCGGCGGGGGGGCCGCTGGGAGGATGGCTCAGCTCTTTCTAAATATAAAACCGGCGTGAGTTGGGCGAGCGCGGCGCGGAGCCGCAGAGCCGCCGCGCGGGCCGGCGCACCCGGACGCGGCCGAGTGACAGCCGCGGCTCCGCAGAGGCGCGAGGCTGCGGGAGCGCCCCGTTCGCGACCTCGCGGGGGACGGCGAGAGCGACGCGTGCAGCGAAGAGGACGTAGGCAGCGGCGGCGGGCGGGCCTCGTGGGCTCCGGGCGGCCCGCGCCCAACGAGCCGAGGCCCCGAGCCCCTGCCGCACCGCGAGCCGGGAGCCCCCCGCGCCGCCGGCCCGCGCCCTCCCCCTCCGGCCCCTCCCTCCCGCCGCGGCGCAACATGGCTGCGGCCGCCGCCTCCGCCTCCCAGGACGAGCTGAGTAAGTGCCACGGCGAGCCTGCGGCCGCGAGCCGGAGCCGGCGCACGGCCGGAGGGCGGAGGCCGGGAGGGCCGGGGCGCCGGGCCGGGTGGGCGGGCGGCGGCCCCGGCGTGCGGGGGGCTGGGGCGCTCGGGCCTGGCGGGCGGGAGGGGCGCGGGACGCCGCCGCCGGCGTTTGTAGGCCTCAGGTTTGCACCGTCACGTTGCGAAATTGAAACCGGAGCCCCAGGCGGAGCCTCCTCCGTCCGCGATCCACCCGGCTCTGGGTGGGGGAGCCCAGCCTCTTGCCCGCGGTGCCTGGACTGGCCGGCGGGCGGGCGGACGGGCCTGACCCCAGGCTGGCGGGTTGTGTCAGCCCATCCCATCTGATCTCCCCGTGGCCTCCGGGTCCCAACTGTTGGGCGAGTTCTAGAAATAGAGCTTTCAGGGAGGGGGAGAAGGTGCCTTTCTGTGACACCCCAGAAATTGGAGGAAAGGCCAGGAACAGGCGATGACCCTCAGGTGGAGCAGGAAGGACGGACCGCAGAGAGGGTCGCGGCGGTAGCCGTAAGAGGAACCACAGGGTGACAGCGCTTTCAGAAAGCAGAGCCAGGGCACACTCGACCTTAAACGTTGCAGTTTTCCAGGGGACGGCGACCCACGTTCGGGGAGAGCGGTGGTCACCCTGAATTCCAGGCCGCCACGCCTGCCGCTCGGGTTCGCCTAGATGCTTTGTGGGAAGTGTAGTCTCACGGCGTCGCAGGCCCACACTGGGGTCATAAAAACTGAATTTTCCTAGGACGTGTAAGATAATTTCTGATTGCGTTGGGGTGGTTAGATGAAATACTTTCGGTTGAGTGTTTCTTGTTTGTTTCCTCAGTGCCGTCCTTCAGTTTATGACAAAAACAAGAGAGGTGTTATTTAGGGAGACCTGTGAGTTTTACAAGGAATGAAGCATGGGTGAGGTGTCCCAAGCTTTGTGAAGTTTCTCGTTATAGCACCTTCTGACTTTTCCATATGAAGGTAGTTATAATCTCTGTTTCTTTTGTGCTTGGCAATTTAAAGGTACTTGTATGTGCGTGATCTCACTTTTGCCCTCATAGCAACCTTAGGAGGCAGGTTAAAATCCTTGTTTTAAAGAGGAGACAGGTTAAGAGAGATTGAGTTCCTTGCTGTTTTAACACAAAAGTGGCGTAGCAGGAGTAGTGTTTGCTCATTTTGAAGCTGAAATGGACAATTGGTGTAGCCCTGGGCAGGATGGAGAGTCTGAGAAGACAAGGTCTCACGGTCCATTCGTACTGTTGTGCAACCATCACCACCGCCTATCTCCAGAGCTCTTGATCTTGCAAAACTGAAATTCCTTATACGTTGAACCCTGACTCCTTTATTCCTACCTCCTCTCAGCCCCTGGCAACACCATTCTACTTTATGTCTCTGTGATTTTGATTACCCTACATATCTCATATAAGTGGAATCATACAGGATTTGTCTTATTGTGACTGGCTTATTTAACTTAGCGTAAAGTCCTCAAGGTTCATTCATATGGTAGCATGTGACTGGATTTTCTTCCCTTTTAAGGATGAATGATATCCCATTGTTACGTTTATATCACTTTTCTCATCCATTTCATCTGTTGAAAACACTTGGGTTGCTTGTATGCTTTAGCTATTTTGAATAATGCTGCTATGAACACAGGTGTACAGATATCTCTTTGAGATCCTCCTGCTTTCACTTCTTTTGGGTATATACCCAAAAGTGGGGTTGTTGGATCATATGATAATTCTGTTTTTAAGTTTTGAGGAACCATCATACTATTTTCCACAGTGGCTGTACCATTTTATGTCCCCACCATCAGTACACAAAGATTCCAATTTTTCCACGAGTCCTCATCAACCTATGTTATTTACCGTGTTTTTGATAGTAATCAGCCCAGTGGTTATGAGGTGGTTCTGACATTAAACATTTTTATATTGCATGGTATCTGCATTCCCGTTGTGTCACTGAGCACATCAAAGCCTGAACTGGTTGGGACGGGGAATGAAACTAGCAGAAGAAGTGGATATTGTTTTCAACGGGCTGACATATTTGTACTTTGGATACCTGTTAAAGTGCTGCTAGTACTTCTGGGTAGGGGATTCTTTGGCTTTAACAGGTGCTGGAAAAGTTAGGGACAAATAGTTCCAGTTCTTGCTTTTCCAGTGTTTTATTTGGTCAGATTATCAGTCATGGACCACAGATATCTGTTAATTTGATTTCTGTATTCAGGAAAGATTCAACATTTGGCGGTTTGATACCTTAGAATTATTTCACTTGAAGTCACACACATATACAGTGTGTCCATAAAGACATGGTACACTTTTGACTGGTCAGAAGCCAAAAGTGCACCATGACTTTATAGACACACTGTATATCGTCTAAGAAGTTTTAAATAAACCACTTTTGGTTTCAGAATTGCTGTAATAAAAGGATACATGGCTGGCAAAAGGTGCTTTTAAAAATTCTGCCATAAAAAAGAGCTAAGTACTGTATCTGGAATAGTCACTGGCTATTATTTCTGAGTAGCAGATGATAATAAAAGCAAACTACTCGATGCCAGCATTGTTTTATTCCTAATATTTTATTGTAAAAGTCTTCAAAAATAAAAAAGTTGAAAATAAGCACCCACATACCCACTACTTAGATACTACATTTGATATTTTATTAGCTTTGCTACATATGTCTGTCCATCTGTCAATCCATGTTTTAAAATTTTATTTTAATTATTTTTTTATTCAAAAAAGATTGTGGTAAGATACACATAAAAATTATCATCTTAACCATAGTTTAGTGTACAGTTCCTTGGTATTGTGTACTGAGTTCATTTTTATATTTAATGCATTGCAAAGTAAATTGGAGACATCATTACACTTCTCCCCAAATATTTCAGCGCTAACCTTAAGTACTTTGTTTATATACTTTCATTTGTCAAAATAATCCGAAAAGGTAGGTAAAATTATTGGTTTTATGCAGTGGAAAACAGGCTTTTTAGGTTCCCAGGCTCCCGCAGCTAGGAAGTGGTAGAGTTGGATTCCAGGTGTCTCAGACTTGAATGTACCTTCATACCAGCCTATAGGCTGAATTACCTCTGTGTACCACAGTTACAGTGTACATGCTGATGAAAAGATAGTCAGATGCTTTGCTAAATTCTCTGCCAAATGTTACTTTAATTCAGCTATTTGACTACTTAACATTGTTGTTAGGTACCAAAGAAACACCAAAGAATAATACTGTTGAGAAGAAAGAGAAGGAAACATATAAATAGATATAAGTGAGGATCAAATTGTATGATTATATGGTATAGATAATGCTAAAGTAATATTATCATCTCTAGTTCCCAGGTCTGTTATTTCGACATGTATAGCTGGTAACACTGTGTTTCTATAGATTCAAATAAACATTTTTTACCTTTACATTTGAAATGATATACATGTCATAAGTTTAAATTAAATTTATCCCAGCTTTCAAATGTATTTGCCATGATACTTTGCAGGAACTCCTGAGAAGCAGACTTGACTGTTAAGGGTTGTCTTACTTTACTTTTTGGAGAAGTATCATAGATGTGTGAGGGTTGGTAAAAGGTAAGCAGAGTAATCTTGAGTTGGGATGTGTTAGAATTTATTTTCACAAATGTCATGTAGGGAGTTAGAGGAGGGTATGGGGGATAAATGGAGACAAACATAGACTCAACTTGGTGGGGTGAACGCACAATGTGGTGTACAGAGATGTGTTGTAGAATTTTGTACCTGAAACCCATATAATTGTTAACCAGTGTCACCCCAATAAAATCAATTAAATTATAACCCCCTGGAAAAGATATGTAATTGTCAATTTGAGTCAGATATTGTAATAGAATAATAGTAAAGCTTATGTTTGTTGAAAGTTTAACCATGAGTTCGCATCACTTTGTACATATTAACTTATTGAAGCCTTACAGCAGGGCTCCTGTGAATTTGGTGCTCTTACTACTTCTCAGTGGTGGGGCTGGCTTCCCTACTGTTGTAGAGTTACGGCTTGAACTCGGATTCTCTGATTCCTGAATTTGTTAATTCTACTCTACCACTGGACTTACTTTCTGCAAAGGGAAAATACACAGTTTGTACCAAGATCAACACGGCTTCCCCTGCCGGCCATGTCTTGCTAGCTTCTAGAAGAAATCTGTAGTGTTTAAAATGTGGCAGTATTCTGATGTATGTTGAATGGAACATATTAGATTTTGAGGTAAGATGCCAAAATTGAGAACAATTAGTTCTGTGACAGGCAGCTCTGAAATTTAGTTTGTGAATTACTTTAGGTTACAGTCTGTTGTTTTCTTTCTTTATATAAATGTTTGGAATGAAATGAAATTCAATGCAGGGCATGAGGGCTAGTTTTTCTTCTATATTATTCTCTGCCAGTTCATGGAAAAGATGACATTGTAGTTATATTTTAGCAGTGAGCAGGGAGATTCTTGACAGAGGGTGGGAAGCATTTGAGACTTTTTACCTGGTCATCTGTTGAGTGGTTTCATATTCTGGGCTTTGTAATTATAAGGCATCCTTAGTATCTGATCTTTGGGATAAAGACAACTCATGAAGGAGTAACAGCCTGTAATCTTAAAGCACACTGAGATTACCCAGTTTGACCATTTGACATAGCCATGGGAAAGTTCAGGGGCACAAGGTGGCCAGATAGTCAACATGTCAGATACTTCTGAGAGAGTCTCCGCCAGTGCCAGGCTGAGATGTGGAAAGTGTGTAGGTGAATGTGATTCTGTGGGCATACTGAGATGCTTGCTTTAGTGACAGCCACCCATGCACCTGAGCTGATTTTTGGCAAAAGGCTAAATAAGCCGCTATCATTTAAATTTTGGTTGCTTAACCAAAAAGGAGCATTAAAATGTAAAATAATGGTGTTTCTGGTTTTTAAAAATCAACTTCCATTTTTTTACTTTCATCCCATTCTGTTTTGCATTATGCTTTTAGTAAGCTGTAATATTTAATAAAGGTCAATGTCTGTGAGAATAGTAGGCGCTAAGGCATTCGACCTTATTCAAAAGCTAGATGTTAAAATTGTAGGCACTGCCGGTGTGCTCTGATGGTCTGATCCGAGTCGCTCATGTCTAGTTTCAGGCTAGCCAGTCTCTGCCTTGATACTTGCCATCTTATATGCGTTGTTTCCTCCACATGTTTACCAAGTCAGTAAGCAGACTTTAAAATTGAGTGACTCAGTTATGGTCCTGTGCTCCCAGGGCTTGGAATTCAATGCAGAGACATATTTACATTTAAGTATAAAACACTGATACAAAGTATGATATGAAAAATGCCTAATGCAGTTCTTTGGAAACGTCAAAAAGTGAGAGTAGCATTCCAGCCCAATGAAACAGTAGCTTGAGCTAAGAAAGAGATTTGAAAATCTTGTGGATTTCCAGAGAAAGTTTGAGTAAGTCTGATATTCTGCAGTGCGGGTGCTGCGGCTGCATGAAGTACTGTGTAAGGAGAAAGATTTGGAGTTTGAGACTAGGTCCTTTCTGCTTTTTATGCAGTGGTTCTTAACCTTTTCTGAGGTACCGAACCCACCAGTTTCATATGCGCATTCACCGAACCCTTCTTTAGTGATAAATAAAATATGATTTTGTTTTTCAAAGGTATATGTTTTTTTACTGGTGCACAAAATGAGCCGTGCATGAACATCACCTTGCTCAAAGAGCAAAACCAACAAAGTTCATGAGCTCACAACAAATTACGGTATTACTTTATTCTGGCCTCCGCGGCAGAGGCTTCTCCGAACCCCTGAGACCGACTCATTGAACCCCTAGAGTTCGATAGAACTCAGGTTAAGAACTACTGTTTTTATGTTTTGTGATCTTGGGCAAGTTACCTTGTAAGTCTCAGTATCTTTATCATAAAACTGGGATAATGAGAAATACTCATTGTCTTGTTAGGATTAATGTCTGTGAAAATGCACTGTATAAGCAATTAAGTTCTGTATAAATTATTATTATTTTTAGTGTGTGTGTGTGGGGCAGCCAGAGATGAAGCTGGGAAGATAGGTGGGACCAGTTTATATGGGAATGCCAGCACAGCTAGTTTGAACTTTGTTCTCTAGACAGTAGAGAACCATCAAAGGCTTTTAAGCAGGGGTGTAACATGAGTAGATCTGTTTTATAAGGATAACAGGTGGCAGTGGTGTAACATTGATTACAAAGATCCAGAGACCTAGAGCAGCAAGACTAATTAGGAAGGTGTCACAGTAGCCAGGGCAAAGAAGTTTAGAGTCTGAATTGGCAGGGAGATAATATAATTTAGAATCTCTAAAATAGGCAGAAATTATTGGCTAAGTAGAAAAGGGTTATTCAGGAGAGGAAGGAATTAGAGATGATTCCAAAAATCTATCTGAAAGATGAGAAGTATGGATAGTGTAGTTTCCAGACAGATGTAGGGAGGTGGAGGTGGAAAACGGGGAGAACAGGTTTGTGTTCAAAAATGAAACTATATAGCCTGACCTGTGGTGGTGCAGTGGATAAAGCATCGACCTGGAATGCTGAGGTTGCCGGTTCAAAACCCTGGGCTTGCCGGGTCAAGGCACATATGGGAGTTGAAGCTTCCTGCTCCTCCTCCCCTTCTCTCTCTCTCTCTCTCTCTCTCTCCCTTTCCTCTAAAATTAATAAATAAATAAAAATAATTAAAAAAAATGAAACTATTTGTTAAATGAATGAATTGAATTATTGTGGCACCCATACTGTTTAGGGAAACTGTTTTTTTTTTTGTTTGTTTGTTTGTTTAGGGAAACTGTTTTGAATCGAGGCTAAAACCTCTGGCATTGAAGTCAGAGCTGGTTTTAATCCTGGCTCTGCCACTTTTTAGTTAATGTCCTAAACAAGAGACCTAACTTCTGAGTCTTGGTTTTCTCATCTGTAAAATGGGATAATAACAACACCTATTTTACAGGGATGTTATAAGAATGTGAAGAGCTAAATGCATGCTAAGAACTTGGCACAGTGCTAGGCACATGGGTTGTAGGTGTGGAAGAACTTTAGTTCTGAAATTTGGGGGTGTGTGGGGATGATGGTGGAGTCATGGCAGGGGACAGCTGTCTGGGGGCTGTGCATATGTAGGGATGAGAAGACAAGGAAGGCAAGGTGATTAGGAATGTTATGAGAGGGTGCAGGTTTCCAGGGTTATGACTATTAACCATTTACATTCTCAGGTATAATGTGCTGATAACATGTGTTTCTACTTACTAATATTCTTCCTGTAAAACTATTGTAAAATTCAGATAATTTTAACTTTAACTCAAGGTTTTGTATGTTTATGATTTCTACATATGTATATACATGTATGATAAAATATATTGGTATTAAAAATTTTTAGTCTTTCGTGAATAATTACCAGTGTATTTTAATAAGTATTAGCATATTCTACCCAGTAAATTCTATTTATGAGCATATTTCTTACTCTTTCTCCAGTTTGGTAATCACTATAATTTTTCCCCTTATTCTGAATTTGCAAAGTGGGGCATCATTTTTAAAAAAATGGTAGCTATGAGTATAAACTTTTTAATTGTTTTTTTTTCCCTGGTGTTCTAAATAATAGATTCTTTATACAATTGCGTATGTACGAGTGGATGAACATACCATTGGTGATCCAGAGGATTTTTGTCAAGACTGGATAAACATGTATCACATTGATTGTAGAGGTTAGTAGATTTAGTTCCTTAGGATGTGTGCATTTTTTGTAGTAGCATTTAAAAATGCATTGGTTATCAAGCAGCAGTTTCCCCGGTAGATTTGCATGGGCTTTTTGTCCTTTTCTGGCTGTCCTAAGAATCAGTTCAGTTCATGGTAGTTTGTATAAACCTGAAGCCTTTATTTTCTGTCATCACATAAACATAAATTTGAAAAGTTGGCAAGAAAGAGAAAAAGATAAAACTTTAAGATGTTACTTAACAGTGTGCACAAGGAAAAGGCTATGAGTGTTAAGTTTACAGGTAGTATTGTCTGCCACAACCGCAAACAATGATTTTACTTGCTCCAGGAATGTCATCATGGAGTTAATTGTTTTATTTGTGAAAAGAGGTATTGAGAGAGGTATCATTCTTGTAATTGGATAGTCCTAATTCTGCCATTTTGACTAACACTGATGGAAAAGCCACTTGATGCCACTTCTTTCTGAGACCAGCAAGAGTGTAGTGTCAGTTTCATTCTTGGATGATATTGGATGGTCCTTTGATTGAAACTCTGTAAGTTCAGATTGTAATTCTCAGATATCCTGAGCTCAGTATCCAATGAGTACCTGGGATTTTGTAGCTTCAATCCAAAGGTGCATTTTGTTGCTGTCTTCTCATTTAACTATTGGGTTCCCCCCTCCCCCAGTGCTTTCTGTTTTTTAGTATATATGCTGCTGCTGATGGTGGTGGAAGATATCTTAATTCATTTCGGAATTAAAAAATTTTTTTTATTGATTGCTTTCAAAGAGACAGAGAAAGGGAGAGAAAGAATGTGTGTATTTATGTGTGTGTGAGAGAGAGAAAGAGAGAAAAAAGCGTTCATTTTGTTGTTCCCCTTAGTTGTGCACTCATTGGCTCATTGGGCTGCGCCTGTATGTGCCCTGACCAGGGATTGAACCTGCAACCTTGGTGTTTCGGGGTGACACTCTAACCACCTGAGCTAACTGGCCAGGGCCTTAGGTAGAATTTTGAGAGATGAAGTGAATGGAATATTTTATAAACCAGTTTAGCTTCAGAACACTTTTGGTATTTTACGTATCTTCATTCCATCACAGAGGAATGAAAAATTGGGAGGTTGGAGGAGTTGTTTAAAAGAGAAGTGAAAACGCTGTTTATTCGCTCTGAGATTTTAAAAGCTTTTGGGCCTATAATAGATGTGTTAATGTCAGTACAATATAGTGAAGGCAAAAAGGTCAAACCACAAATGCTGAGATTTAAACAGTGAGTTAAATGAAGAACATTTTAGCCTGACCAGGCGGTGGCACGGTGGATAGAGCGTCGGACTGGGATGCGGGAGACCCAGGTTCGAGACCCTAAGCTCGCCAGCTTGAGCGCGGGCCCAACTGGTTTGAGCAAAAGCTTGTCAGCTTGGACCCAAGGTCACTGGCTCCAGCAAGGGGCTGCTCTGTCTGCTGAGGGCCCGCGGTCAAGGCACATGTGAGAAAGCAATCAGTGAACAACTAAGGTGTCGTGACGGCAACGAAAACTAATGATTGATACTTCTCACCTCTCTCCGTTCCTGTCTGTCTATCCCTCTCTCTGACTCTCTCTCTGTCCCTGTAAAAAAAAAAAAAAAAGAACATATTAGAGTTTATACATCAAAATCAGCATTGTCTTAAGTAATCAGCTACTTTGGATGGATCTTAATTATCATATACTTGACTTGAATGTAGTTTGTACTCTTGCATAATATATACTAACTCCTCTACGCCAGTTTTCATAAGCTAATCTCTCTGCTCATCAGTTTGCTAACACTGATTTCTAACTGGGTATCTGCCAGTACTGGTTCTGGAGTAAATAGCCCCCTTGGGAGGTAGGAGTGTTTGTAGACCTCAGCGCATCTAGAGTCTGGCTCTTACTCATTAAATTTAGGGTACAGATGTGGGCTGTTGTCTCCTCTCAACCCAGCCCTGCCAAGCTAGCCCAATGACTTCTTCCCTGCAGGCACGTGAGTGTGTGTGTGTGTGTGTGAGGGGAAGGGAGGCAATGGAGGATGGGGTTTGTGAAGGGGGAGTAACCTTGCTATGGCTGTTCTGGGTTGGTTGGTAGGGGGCTTAAAGTAGCCTGACATCATAGGCAGTTGGCTAGGACTTCTAAAGTGGCCGGTGAAGAAAGACTCCCCTAGTGCATCCTGATGCAGGGATTTCTGTATTGGAGTATCAGCCTGGGCCCTGGGAGTAAGACAGGTGGGCGAGGGCACAGGAAGATGGCGTGTCTGATTGCCATCTTTCTGGATGGAACGGGTGCCTGCAGGGACTGCATTAGCAGGAACCTGTTGCTTGGACCTTGCCAGCAAGGGTTCTTATTTGTCACCTCCTTGGGCTGCCCTGGTGCAAGAAGGCAGCTCCCACAGGACCCATGATGGAGTCTCTTTCTGGGAATGGATCCTTTCCCCACCTCTGACTTAATATATAAATATTTGTGTTTAGTGCTGGACTTTCTGAGATTCTCCTTTTTAAGTCCATATGCATTTTAGGAGTTCATTTTAAAAAGATGGGGGAGGAAGCAAGCCTGTATTTAAAAACTAAGGCGAAGAGATCACAATTCTAAGCATTAATTCCTAAAGAAGTATACTGCTGACCTCATTTGGGTTTTTGCCAAGTATTAATTAGAGTGGAAGTTAGTGAACTGAAATCTGAAATGTATGTGAAGATCAATAGATGATGTGGACTTTAACTGCCAGTCAGTGCCTGGTTAGATTTATAATTTACAGGATTTAGGTACCAGAAAAGATTATTATAAACCAAATCTAGATGCCAGCTAGAGCTTCCTTATTCATCATAGATTTAGCCTCAAATTCCTAATTGCAGATATTGTCAACGTTCAGAAGTATTTGTTCTTCCCCATCACATTTAATTTTTGTGAATTTCCTATAATTTGGTGTACTTTTGTTTTCCTTAGCTTCTGGGTTCCCATTTCTGAAAATGGTGTTTGGTTTCACCGGGGTCAGCTTGGACATGAAACCCTGTTTCACTGGTACGCACACACCCGAGATCCCCCTTTCCCAAGCATTTCAGGAATTTAGTTAACTCTTGAGGATGTGACGAGTCATGTTTTTCCTCCCTTTCCCTGGTCCGTCCTTCCTCCCTCTCTTTTTCTTCTCTCTGCAGTAACTGCTGCGCCCTCCTGATTTGGAGCAGAACAGTTATGCCACACAATCAGACCTTCTGGATTTCTCTCTTTCTCCTCCTCTTCCTTTCCTTTTCCAAAAAAAATCCTAAGTACGTATAGTATTAACAGTCCCTTTTCCAAGAGGTTCTGATGTCAGGTGTTAAAAATTGCCACCAGTCTCTCCTTCCCTTTACTGTAGATGTTAGCTGTATAGACTTCTAAATCGCTTTTCTAATGCAGGGGAAGTATTTCATATATTCAACAGGTATTTGAGCACCTATGCTTTTGCAAGGCACTGAGTTAAATGCTGGGATGCCAAGAGATTATGTCTTTGTTTCTCAACCCAGGGAGCTCTAGAAATGGGTGGAGCAGATGAGGGAGCCGGTGGAGTAAGATTCAGGTCACAACCCGAAGAGTTTTTATGGTCTAGGGAATGGAAAACCGGGCAGTTTCATAGTACACAGCCAATGATAACAGGTGGCAGGAGAGACGTAGAAAGGTCGGTGCGAGTTTGTAGGACCATGATGGCGTGTGTGAGTGGGGAACATGTTGGATTGGAGCTGTACTTTGAATAGGAAGGATTTGAGTGTGTTGAGATGAAGAGATGGTTGGGAGGGTATTCTTGGTTGCGGGACTGGTTGGCAGAAAGAATTGGGCCAGGACAATACAGTACACTTAATAAGCTATTGCAGTTTGGATGGCAGTGGGGAATGGATACCTGGTTGGGAAGGTCCCCTGAGGCTCGAATCTTAGGAAGGGCTTCCTCTCTAATCTGAACTCATCCTATGCATGTGCTGGCTGCCTAATTTTTAATGTATTTTTATAGAAGCACATCCTTTTTCTTTTACCTTTGGCAAAGACCTTCCATTTGCACTTGCACCCAGCTATTAGCTGGCTTAAGCAGAAGTGGTGCACTTACTTTGAGGAATCAGGGAGTCTTATGGAAACAAGACGGGCCTTCAAGAGGGCTTTGGAACGAAGGACTAGAAGTCATCCAGTTCTTCCAGCTTCTCTTTGCATCTTCTTGCCATTCTTGCTGCAGACCAGCTTCTCCAATTTTGTGTTCCACTGGGTAGGCTGAAGATGCCCATGTTGTATCTCTCCTGGCATGATCTTCTAGGCCCAGGTGCTCAGAGAGGCTTGACTCTTTGGGCCCAGTTCTGAACCTGAGGAAGGGATGAATTGAGTGTGGACCAGGGTATGAAGGCTTAAAGTCATCTCCCACTTCCTCTGCCTCAACCTTACTGTAATTTAGCACAGTAGAAGGAACATTGGGTTTGCAGTTGGACTGCCAGAAGTTTGGATCCCAGCCCTGCCACTCACTACCTTTACAATTCTGGTCACCATTCTTAATGAATTTAGCCACTGTTTCTCTTCTGTAAGTTGGAACTAGTATACCTACTTCAAAAAAATACTTTAGAGGGAGGTATTGGGTTCTAGTGTGTGTTGGGATGGTAAAGACCTTTCTAGGTTTAACCTAAAGGTCTGTGTCTTCTTAGCTTGCAACCTTCAGCTAGTCAGTTAGATCCCGAGCCCAGTTTTTTGTGCATAAATGCACACAATAACTGCCCACTTCAACACCTTTTATTGAGGCTCAAAAGGCCATGTGAGGCTGGCCTGTGGTGATGCAGTGGATAGAGCATCAATCTCTAAAGCTGAGATCACAAGTTTGAAACCCTGGTCTTGCCTGCTCAAGACACATACAACAAGCAAGTAATGAACAACTAAAGTGAAGCAACCATGAGCTGATGCTTCTTGTTCCCTGCCTCTCTGTAAAATCAATAAATAAAATCTTAAAGAAAAAAAGCCATGTGAAACTGCTCTGTGACTATAATATATGTACATATGTGTGAATCAGAAGAAAGTAAATATCATTAGGGAGAATTTTTCCTTGTGAAATTATCCTGTTATAGTCTATAGCAGTGGTAGTCAACCTGGTCCCTACCGCCCACTAGTGGGCGTTCCAGCTTTCATGGTGGGTGGTAGCGGAGCAACTAAAGTATAAATAAAAAGATAGATTTAACTATAGTAAGTTGTTTTATAAAGATTTATTCTGCCAAACTTAGCGAAAATTCAACATAAAGTACTTGGTAAGTAATTATTATTATATGCTTTAACTTGCTGTAACTCTGCTTTATGAATTTTGTAAAGTTACTTCCCTACTTTATAAATCACCATTACTGTGGAACCGGTGGGCGGTTAGAAAATTTTGGTACTAACAGAGATACAAAAGTGGGTGGTAGGTATAGAAGGTTGACTACCCCTGGTCTATAGTATATTTCTGTGGAAACTTGACAGATCCTGCTCAAAATATCCTTTAGCTTTAGGTTATTAATTGATTTGTGATGCAGTAGGCAGTAGTCTAGGCATTTTCAGTTTTCCCTTTCAATTTCAGCTTCTGGTTAAGGCCTCTAACTTGATCTATAATTTCAAATTTACTTTCATATTTAAAAAAAATGTTTTTTTGTAGAATATTCAAGCAACTTAAAAAAATATCTGAAACCTCTCACCCTGAGTGAAATACAACCATTTTCTCTTTTTAAATCACACAAATTATTCATACTCATAAAGTAAATTAGTGATGACATAGAATTAAACAAACAAGCCAAAAAGAAAGAATCCTGAAATTCTACCACAAGGGAATATGCGCTACCTTATAATCTATTCTTTTTGGCTGTGTATGCTTTCCTTGCAAACTTTCCAGGAGTGGTTTTTTTCTTTCTTTTTTTTTTTTTTTTTTTAATTGATATTTAGAGAGCAGAAGGGGGAGAGAAAGAGACATTGATTTTGTTGTTCCACCTATTCATGCCATCATTGGTTGAGTCTTGTGTGTGCCCTGACCGGGGATCAAACCCCGCAACATCAGCATAGGTTAGAGGGATGACGCTCCAACCAACTGAGCTACCCAGCAAGGGCCTCCAGTGAGTGTTTTGATGTTCAGGTTGCTTTGAAAAGGTGCACCTCTAAGGAAACTGATTAACCCTTTGAGTAGTCAGTTGTTTTCATGCTTGCTGATCCCCAGGAGTGAGTTTTTTTCAAAAGATGAAATTAGTTCCTGTTATAGTTTTATTAACTTAAAATCATGTTTGTGTGATAACCAATTTATGGAAGCAAGAAGAATATACATTTGCCTTTTTTTAATGTTGCCTTACACATTTTTAAAATAAATCGATCTTACTCTGGATGGTCAGGAGGCACGAGGACGTACATGAGCATTCGTACTACTCAAAGGGTTAATTGCTTTTCCTTTTTCTTCTTTAGTGATGATGTGAGTGAAAATCCAGTAATGGAACCTTTTCTCCTTAACTTATAAGTGAAAGTTGTGTTTTTTGGAGAGATCTGGAGAGTGAGTGATTTATGTGCAGTTTTATTGCTCAGGAATAATGACCTGTTTTCAGAAATATCAGTGACTAAAGGTGGATAACACTGAAGTGATATCCTTACACCTTTGTTGGTTATTCTTCCTTGGAGGGTGGGAGGAGGGAAAGTCTCTTATTTCACTTTGGATAGAGACACTAAAGACAGGTGAATATTATGAATTAGATAATTATTTAATGGAAAAGTAAGTGAATATATTTATCTTTACTAGTTCTTTTTCCTACATAAATGTAATAGTTGATATAATCTAATCTGGAACTTTTTTTTGTTTTGGGATTTAATAATCTCAGTGTTTTTAATGTTTTCTTTGAGACTAAACATTTTTTAAAGAAATTTTTAGAGCATTTTTGGTTTACAACACAATTGTGAGGAAGGCACCGAGATTTCCTATTACCTCTTGCTCCCACCATTGCATGGTCTCCTGTGTTACCAACATCACTCACCAGAATGCTACTTGTTTTTATTAACCAAGAATAAATTTACATCGACATAGTGCATGTGTAGGTAATCACCCAAGGTTCATAGTTTATATTATAGTTCGTTCTAGGTGCTTTATATGCTATTTGTTTGGACAAATACAGTGTGTCCGTAAAGTCATGGTGCACTTTTGACTGTGTGACCGGTCAAAAGTGCACCATGACTTTACGGACACACTGTATATAATGACATACATCTACCATTATCTCAGATGAAGTGTTCTTACTGCCCTAAAAATCCTTTGTGCTCCTGCTGTTCATGCCTCCCTTCTCCCAACCCTTGGCAACCATTGATCTTTTAATTGTCCTCATAGTTCTGCCTTTTCCAGAATGTCATGTAGTTGGAAATGTGCAATACATAGCCTTTTCAGGTTGACTTTTTATACTTTGTAATAATATGCCTTTAAGGTCCTTTCATGGCTTGATAACTCATTTCTTTTTAGCACTGAATAATATTTTGCTGTCATGCATCAATTTATTGACTCATCTACTGAAGGACATCTTGGTTGCTTCAAAGTGTTGGCAATTATGAATAAAGCTGCTATAAATATCCATGTGCAGTTCTTTCTGTGGACGTAAGCTTTCAACTCCTTTGGGTAAATACCAAGGAGTCCAGTTGCTGGATTGTATGGTATGAGTACATTTAATTTTGTAATAAACTTCCAAACTGTCTTCCAAAGTGGCTATGCCATTTTGCATTGCCTCCAGTAAGTGTTCTTATTTTGCTTCTTCTGTATTCTATTTTTTCCTTTTTTTTTTTTTTTTTTTTTAGAGAGAGAGACAGAGACGAGACAGGGAGAGAGATGAGAAGCACCAACTTAAAACTGTGTCACTTTAGTTGTTCATTGATTGCTTCTCATACGTGCCTTGACAGGGGTGGGGTGGGGTGGGGCTACAGTTGAGCCAGTGATTCCTTGCTCAAGCCAGTGACCTGGGACTCAAGCAGTGACCTTGGGCTTCAAGCCAGCAACCTTTGGGCTCAAGCCAGTGACCATGGGATCATGTTGAATATCCCATGCTCAAGCTGGTGAACCCGCATTCAAGCTGAATGAACCCTGTGACCTCAGGGTTTCGAACCTGGGACTTTAGCATCCCAGATTGATGCTCTATCCACTGTGCCACCACTGGTCAGGCTATTCTGTATTCTTTAAAGATTTTTTTTTTATTAATTGATTTTAGAGAGAGAGGAAGGGAGTGAGAGAGATACAGAAACATCACCCTGTTCCTGTAGGTGCCCTGATTGGGGATCAAACCCACAACCTTCGCATTTTGGGATGAGGCTCTAACCAACTGAGCTATATGACCAGGGGTGTTCTTCTGTGTTCTTTTTTTTTTTTTTTTTGTAACAGAGACAGAGAGATACAGAGAGAGGGACAGATAGGAAGGGAGAGAGATGAGAAGCATTAATTCTTCGTTGTGGCACCTTAGTTGTTCATTGATTGCTTTCTCATATGTGCCTTGACTGGAGGGCTACAGCAGACTGAGTGACCTCTTGCTCGAGCCAGCAGTTTGGCCTCAAGCTGGTGAGCCTTGCTCAAACCAGATAAACCCGCACTCAAACCAGCGACCTAGGGGTTTTGAGCCTGGGTCCTCTGTTTCCCAGTCTGACGCTCCAGCCACTGCACCACTGCCTGGTCAGGCTCTTCTGTATTCTTTAAGATTCTTTTCTTTTTCTTTTTTTACAGAGAGAGAGGGATAGACAGGAACAGACAGATAGGAACAGAGAGAGATGAGAAGCATCAATCATCAGTTCTTTGTTGTGACACCTTAGTTGTTCATTGATTGCTTTCTCATATGTGCCTGGACCGTGGGCCTTCAGCAGACCGAGTAACCCCTTGCTGGAGCCAGCGACCTTGGGTCCAAGCTGGCGAGCTTTTGCTTAAGCCAGATGGGCCCGAGCTCAAGCTGGCGACCTCGGGGTCTTGAACATGGGTCCTCCGCATCCCAGTCCGATGCTCTACCCACTGCACCACCGCCTGGTCTGGCAAGGTTCTTTTTAAGCTTTAACATTTTGTGATTTAAATTATTTTCTTATCTTTGAAACGCGGTGTCAAGCAAGCAAATATTTAAAAATATGTGATCTGTATATTCATTAAAAAATGTATTTATACTGAGGAATATTTGAAGAGTACATGAAAGTATAGAGGAAACTTATTGATATATTTTCTTTTATAGAGGAAACTTACTGATATATTTTCTTTCCCCTTTTTAAATCATTGTATCATAAAACAATTATGGTATATATTCTTTTTAAAATAATGAAATATTTCAAGTATGAAGAAGAATATAGAGAGTAATCTTAGGGACCCATTCATCTTTAATAGATATTTACATTTTTAAAATTCTTTTCTTTTTTTTTTTTTTGCTTTTACTGACCCTGTGACTGTGGCCAATTTCTTACAGGTATTCTTTGCTTGTCTCTCCCTTGGAAGAGTTTTCCTCCAGGACTATGATACATGAGTTGTGGTCTGGGGACTGAAGAATTACTTCTTGTAAATCAACTATCATTGTTAACTTATTTAACATTTTTTACCCTAGTAAGACTTTCTCAATGAAGGAGAAGTATTCCTTATCTCTTTGCTGCCTGTGACAAACATTTTACTGCTAGGTTACTTTGAAAGCACTGCTCTCGGGTATGTTACCTGGTGTAGAATTGCCAGGTTGAGGGGTATGTGTCTCTTCAACTTACCAAAAACAACTTCTTCAGAGATTGCATCAGGTACATCTATCAGCATGAACTCAAGAACTTCTTGTTTTGTTTCCATTATTTTTGGCCAACATTTGGTACTATTAGTTTGTGAAGGGTGTGAAATTCTATCTTGTCCTAATTTTGCATACTACTGATCAGTCTGCTTGAGCATCTTTTTATGTGTTATTTAGTCTATGGGGCTCATCTCTGAACTGCTTGCTTATTCAGATATCATCCTTTTTCTTTCAGTGTGCAATTACCACGTACAGTATGTGTGTGATAAACCTGCACAACATGCCTGCCTCCTCCTCCTTCACTCTACCCACCACCACCAAGCTCTGATACAGAGGAGGCTTTCAGTAAATACTGGGATGAGTGCATGAGTGATGTAGAGTTAGTGGTCCACAGTGAAAGCAGGAGGGTGCTGGGCCCTGATGACTGCAGAATTTAGACAAGCAGGAAGGATTGAGAGGAGGTAGGGTGACCTGCAAGTTGACACATTTGGTGGTAGCTTCTTATTTGCAATAACCATCTTTCTGTAGTTTTTTCTGACCTTTGAATTTATTTTTGTTTTATCATAAGTATACCTGAATGAGACAAATTCTTTTGTCCTTTTGGTGATTCTCTCAAATGGAGCTGTTTATAGTATATGTAGCATAGTTCCCTATATGTAGACAGTTACATATTATAGACAAGGATTTTTATTTATTTAGTTTTAAAATTTATTGAGTTTGGGGAGAGAGGAAAGGAGAGAGAGAGACATCGATTTGTTGTTCCGCTTATTTATACATTCATTGGTTGTTTCCTGTATGTGCTGTGATAAGAGTTTGAATCTGCAGCCTTGGTGTATCAGGATGACACTGTAACCAACAGAACTGCCTGGTCAGGGCCCAGGCAAGGCTTTTAGACTGAAGGTCAGAAGACCCTGTTCTATTTCCTGCTAATTGTCTCTGTGACCTTATTAGGTGAGTCCTTGAAAACTCACCGTGCTTTTTATTTTATTTTTTAATTAAATTTGTTTTATTTTTTGTGACAGACAGAAAGAGAGATAGGGACAGACAGGCAGGGAGAGAGATGAGAAGCATCATTTCTTCCTTGTGGCATCTGATTTGCAAGTTGTGGAGGGGGGGGCTACAGCAGAGCAAGTGACCCCTTGTTCAAGCCAGAGACCATACAGTCATGTCTATGATCCCACGCTCAAGCCAGTGACCCCGTGCTCAAGGTGGTGAAACTACATTCAAGCCAGCGACCTTGGGGTTTTGAACCTGAGTCTTCTGCATCCCAGTCTGATGCTCTATCCACTGTGCCACTGCCTGGTCAGGCCTTAGCGTGCTTTTTATGTTAAACAATCTTCAGTTCTCTCCAACTCTGAGTCTAGTAGGAATCTTATTTTTTTTGTATAAGTTTCAAAATAATTTTTTTTCTTGACTTGGGTGGAAGTTACATAGGTGTTTATAATAATTCATTTAACTATATTTAGGTTTTGTATATTTTTCTAAATTTTAAGTTTTACAATGGGAAAGATTTAAAAACTCACAAAGCCTAGGTTTCCTACACTCTTCCACATGTCCCCCCACAAAAAAAGTTCTAGCTGGATTAAAGACTTGAATGACTTGAATGCAGAAAGCAAGGTCATAAGAGTTAGAGGGAAACACAGATAAATATGTATGTGAGAGATCTCCAAGACCACGCCCAGGTTCAGTGGTTTGCTAGGATTCACAGCACTCGGTGTACATTTGTACTCAAGGCTAAGAGTGATTATGGGCAAAGGACACAAAGCAGAATCGTCAAGGGAAAGGACCCATGGGGAGAAGTTGATGCATGGGGGAAGAAACCAGATGCAAGTTTTGAAGAGTCCTCTCCCATTGGGTCCACAGGACGTGCTTACTAATTCCTCGGGCAATGAGTTTTGACAACGTGTGGAATGTTGTCTGTCAGAGATAGTAGAGACTCAGTGCTTGCTGAGCGTTTTTATCTGATGCCAGTCACGTTGGCACTTTTTGCCTAACACGTACCAAAATTCCGTATTTCCTGAAGGAAAGTAGATGTTCAGCATAAATCATATTGTTTGTATATAAACAGTTTGGACACAGAGAGTCACCCTGATCAGTTTTCAATTGGTGGGAACCCTCCTAAAATCCAGCTTTGGCAAGAATAGACTTCTATGGGGAGCAGTGTCAGGCTTTCTATGTTAACTCTTTTCTGCAGAGTATAATATGTTTCATAATCTTGGAGTGAAAACAGGCTTTTTTTTTTTTTTTTTTTGTCTTTTGGAACTATCTGCCTTCACACAGCAGAATTTTTTTTTAATATATATTTTATTATTATTAATTCTAATGGGGTGACACCAATAAATCAGGGTACATATGTACAATGAAAACATCTCCAGGTTATCTTATCATTCAATTGTGTTGCATACTCGTCACCAAAAGTCAAATTGTCCTCTGTCACCTTCTATCTGGTTTTCCCTGTGTCCCTCCCCTCCTCCCTATCCCACTCTTCCCTCCCTCCCCCCATCCCGTAACCACCACTCTCTTGTCCATGTCTCATATTCTCACTTTTATGTCCCACCTATGTATGAAATCATGCTGTTCTCAGTTTTTCTTTTTTTCTGATTTACTTATTTCACTCCGTATAATGTTATCAAGGTACATCCATTTTGTTACAAATGATCCGATGTCATCATTTCTTATGGCTGAGTAGTATTCCATAGTATATATGTACCATAGCTTTTTAATCCACTCATCCTCTGACGGACACTTGGGCTGTTTCCAGATCTTTGCTATTGTGAACAATGCTGCCATGAACATGGGGGCGCATTTCTTTTTGAACAGTGCTATGGTGTTCTTAGGGTATATTCCTATAAGTGGGATAGCTGGGTCAAAAGGCAGTTCGATTTTTAATTTTCTGAGGAATCTCCAAACTGGAAAACAGGCATTTTTAAGCATGACTAGAAACTCAGAAGCCATTAAAGGAAGGAATAGTAAATTTATATTTTAAAAACTTAGATATGAAAAGAAACTGCTATAGAGTCAAAAGGCATACTAGGAAAAAAGTATTTGCAATGTATTAATGAAAAGAGAGATTTTTCAATATACAGGGTGAGGCATAAGTAGGATTATAGTTGTGAGTATGTGAAACAGGGTTTATTCTTGTATTATTTATTTATTGTTTTAGTGACCTGTGGGCTCCAGCCGAGCCAGTGACCTCTTCTTGCTCAAGCCAGCGATCTTGGGCTTCAACCTTGGGGTCATATCTATGATCCCACACTCAGGCCAGTCACCCTGTGCTCAAGCCAGCAACCTTGGGGTTTTGAGCCTGGGACCTCAGTGTCTCAGGCTGACACTCTATCCACTGTCATGTCTGATCATGCCTTGTATTATTTATTAATGTAGTATTTTCCATGTGAACAACAGTGAGGATACTATTGCCCCATCCTGTATTGCTTTTACAAGTCAGTGAATCAAAGAAATGTTGAGTAGTTTGCTGAAGAAGATATTTATTAGTTCAAATGACCAATAAATATTTGAAAATATATTTTCCCTCAGTAATAAAATAGATATAAAATAAAAACAATGTGATCTTTTTTGATCTAGCATATTCAGCTAATAATGATTATAGTCTTTGTAAGACTATAGAGGTGTAGGAGTGAGGATAGGGAAACTGGTATTTACATATACTGCTGGTGGTATAAATGAGCACAGTCTTTTGAGGGCATTTTCCCAAAGTCTGTTAACTTGCTGATATGCCTGCCCTTTGACTCAGCAATTCCAGTTTAGAGTTTTAGCTCATAAACACCTGTACAAGGGCGCAGATGCACAAGGGTGTGCTTTAGTCCAGTGGGCGGCACACTCATCAGTCAGCAGAGCCACATAGCAACAGTACAACGATTGAAATTTCTTTCGAGAGCCAAGTTTTTTTTAAACTTAAACTAAATAAGCAGGTACATTCCTTATCGAGGTAGCGCCCACATGTGGTATTTTGTAGAAGAGCCACATTCAAGGGGCCAAGGAGCTGCATGTGGCTTGCGAGCCACAATTTGCCGACCTAGGCTTTAGTGCATTATTTGTAGTAGTGTAAATCTGGTAATAACACAAACGGGGTTGGTGAAATAAATTGTACTACTTCGGTAGACAAAGTTACCACGTAGCTGTGCTCAGTTAGAGCTTTATAAAGTGCTATGGAAACATATTTAAGCCCTGGCCAGACAGCTCTGTTGGTTAGAGCCTCATTCTGAAGCACAGAGGTTGCCGATATGATCCCTAGTCAGGGTATATACAGGAACAAACCTTTGTTCTTGTTTTTCTCTCCATTCCTCTCTCTATATTTATTTTTATTTTATTTTTTTACAGGGACAGAGAGAGGAATAGATAGGGTCAGATAGACAGGAACAGAGAGAGATGAGAAGCATCAATCATCAGTTTTTTGTTGTGACACCTTAGTTGTTCATTGATTGCTTTCTCACATGTGCCTTGACTGCAGGCCTTCAGCAGACTGAGCAACCCCTTGCTAGAGCCAGTGACCTTGGGTCCAAGCTGGTGAGCTTTTGCTCAAGCCAGATGGGCCTGCGCTCAAGCTGGCAAGCTCGGGGTCTCGAACCTGGGTCTTCCGCATCCCAGTCTGACGCTCTATCCACTGCACCACTGCCTGCTCAGGCTCCTCTCTCTCTAAAATCAACAAAATAAAAGAAAAGAAAGATATTTAAGATTTTATATACATTCAAACTCTTTTTAGTGTAATTCATTTGGTATTAATACCTAATCTATACAGATATAAAATTCTTTGTAAGTTTTGATGATCCCACTCAGTGTGAGCACCCTTATGTTTTATAGCAAAAATATGGATGCCTCTGATTACACGTACTGTCCTAGATCCCACAGGGTGGGTGGGGTTGTTTGAGATAAACAGTATTCAAAAATCAAATATTCTGAGCTCGTATTGCTTTAAGGGTTTTCAATAAAGGATTTGTGTTAACTAAAAACAAAACTGTAGAACATACGTGTTCTATTCCAGTTTTTAGGTTACAGTAATGTTTGTGTAGCAATAGGAAAAATTAGTAGTTCAGATTGTACTCCCCACATTTAACAGTGATTATCTTAGGTTAAGGCAGTGTCTTTAATTTTCTCATAAATGAAATTAATTTGATATGAGTTTGAATAAGATAGCATCATATTGTGGAGAGGATGGAATTTGCTTCTCTTAAGTACTGTTTGCAATGACTTGGAAAAATCTTATTTCTTTCAACTAAAAACTGAGCTTTTGTGAAAGGTTAACTTGAGTTTTAGATTCCTTTTGTGTTTTCAAAAGTTTTGGCTACATGCCTTCTTGTTGCTCAGTAGACACTTTTGGGGATCTAGGCCTAATTTGGATTGCTATTTTATTTTGTATTTTTCCGAAGTTAGAAATAGGGAGGCAGTCAGACAGACTCCCACATGCACCTGACCGGGATACACCCGGCATGCCCACCAGGGGACGATGCTCTGCTCCTTTGGGGCGTTGCTCAGCTGTGGCTGGAGCCATTCTAGCACCTGAGGTGGATGGAGGTCATGGAGCCGTCCTCAGTGCCCGGGCCAACTTTGCTCCAGTGGACCCTTAGCTGCAGGAGAGGAAAAGAGAGACAGAGAGGAAAGAGAGGGGGAAGGGTGAAGAAGCAGATGAGCACTTCTCTTGTGTGCCCTGGCTGGGAATTGAACCCGGGACTTCACACGCCTGGCCGATGCTCTACCGCTGAGCCAACCAGCCAGGGCCTTGGATTGCTATTTTTAAGAGGTTGTGTTTCCAGGGTTGAGGGTAAAGGCATAGGGTACAAATTCTTTTTATGTCTCTAATAACAGAATTTAGGGATCATACTCTTGCTTAATCTCTGCTCTTTATTTTGCTAACTTTTGACAGACTGAAGAATTTAGTAGTTGATTATATCTGCATTTATTTACATTTCTTTTCTTAAAATTTGAACATAATTAGTTGTTATTATTATTTTTTTGTGACAGAGTGGGCTAAATAGGGACAGACAGGAAGGGAGAGACATGAGTAGCATCAATTCTTCATTGTGGCTCCTTAGTTGTTCATTGATTGCTTTCTCACATGTGCCTTGACTGGGGGGCTACAGCAGATGAGTGACCCCTTGCTCAAGCCAGCGACCTTGGGTCCAAGCTGGTGAGCCTTGCTCAAATCAGATGAGCCCGCGTTCAAGCTGGCGACCTCGGGGTTTCAAATCTGGGTCTTCCGCGTCCCAGCCCGATGCTCCATCCACTGTGCCACTGCCTGGTCAGGCAGTTATCTTTTAAAGTATAGATATGTTCAAAAAATGACGCAACAGTTAAATCGACCCTCTTCAGAGGGTGTGGGTGGCTTTGACATTTCCTCAGGTGTGCTCACGCTGTTTTAGGAGGACCCCACATGATGTTTGGTGCCCTTTCAGGCATTCCCACATTCCGATCATATAATTATATTGTGTCTCTTTCTAGTGAGAAGAGTGGAAAGTGTTAGGTACTATGCTGAGGATACATAGGAAGCACCCAGATGATTTTATAAAAAAGAAAGGGACCAGATATCACTGGGATTTTTAAGCCTTTGGCCCAGATTCTCTAGATAGGTTTGTTATGAGGAATTTAACTTTCTGC
This sequence comes from Rhynchonycteris naso, assembly GCA_037038555.1. NCBI lineage: Eukaryota > Metazoa > Chordata > Mammalia > Chiroptera > Emballonuridae > Rhynchonycteris > Rhynchonycteris naso. The sequence continues at coordinate 21,874,495 of CM072996.1, forward strand.
CTTCTTCCACAGAACAATTTCTGTACAGTTTCTGTAGCTAAAATCTGTAGGCAGTTCCAGCTGCCTGTGATCTTGATTGGCAGCCTCCTTACCTGTAACTTTCACCATGTAAATTTAGTTAAATGTTCCTAAGAACAAATAGAATCATTTGGTCAGGTAATCTCAGAGTCAGCCTGCCTGCTTTTCCTCCCTTTCTTCCTTATTCTTTCTTCCTTTATAATTGTTTGAAAGATAAACTTGAGATTGTATTTGGATTTCACCAGTTCTTTTCTCATTAACGTTCTCTTCCTTTTCTAGGGCGCAACCCAGGGCACCACACTGCCTTCAGTTATTTGTCTCCCCAGTCTCCACTGGTCTGTGACAGTTTCTTAGTTTTTTTTGACCTTGAAAATCTTGAGCAGTTTGGGTTTTTTTTTCTGTTGTTTTACTCATGATTAGGTGGGGGTTAAGGTTTTGGAAAGAATACCAGAGAGGTGAAATGTGCTGCTGGTCACATATCAGGGGTCATCATATCCACATGACAGCACTGATGATAACTTCCATCACTTTAAGGTAGTATGTATCAGGTTTCTCCACTATAAAGTCATTTTCTTCTTTCCCTATTCTATTCTTTGGAAGCAAGTCACTAAGTCTAGCCTATCCTGAAGGAGGTGTGGAGGGAAGAATTAAATTCTGTCTCCTGTAGAGGAAGTATCTACTATCTACATATCTTATCTGGAATTCTATAAGAAAGATTTGTCTCTTTTTCATAATGTATTTAATAATTTATCCATATCAGTCTGGAGTCATGTAGATTTTTTAATCCTTTGGGTTACAATCCAACACTATGTTACTTATTTTGTTCTTCAAATTGTTCCGGCTGTGGCCATAATGGCACCCTTTCAGGGTGATTCTGGTCTCCCTTTGCTTTGCTCCAGGCCCCGTTTTCTTTCTGACACTACAGGATGTTTGAGGATCATTGTGGTTTTATTTATTTACTTACTTATTTCTTTCCTCGTCTCAGACGTAGACTCAGGCATATTTTTCAAAGAGCCTGGTTCCTTTTCTTGGAGAATGGCATTTAAAACCCAAAATCTGTGTTTTGGGAGTGTTCGTTGCTTCTTGGGTGTCATTGCTTTGGGACTTCCTTAGGAGATATACATACATTAAAAAATCATGGAAAACTTCAAGCATGTGTAAGGTACAAATTCTCATTATCACACCACTTGCACAGTTATTAATTAGCAGCCGACCTTGGTTTCATTATATGATTGCTCCATCCCTCATCCCAGCAGCCCTGATTATTTCTTTTTTTGAGGACCTAAATGGAGCCATGACTTTATTTATTTATGTATTTTAAAAATAAAAAATTGCATATATTTAAGGAGTGTAACACGATGATAGTGCTATAGATACACACAGTGAAATGGTTATTGTAGTCAAGCTAATTAACACATCTTTTCATCTAAACTTTTTTTTTTGGTGATGAAATCTCTCAGCAAATTTTTAGTACATCCCTGGTTATTTGATGTAAATTTCAGTAACTATATTACTTTACCTGTAGATATTTCAGCCTTTATCTTTGAGAAATAAGAACTCTTTTAAATGAATTTTTAAATTGAAGTATAATGGATACAGTAGGAAGTGTGAAAGTGTAGAGCTTGATGGATTTAAATATTTTTTTTTCTTCTTTTTCCAAGTGAGAGGAGGGAAGATAGAGAGACAGACTCCTGCCTGTGCCCCGACCAGGATCTAGCTGGTGACCTCCATCTGGGGCGGATGCTCTGCCCATCTGGGGCCATGCTTGCAACCGAGCTATTTTTAGTACCTGAGGTGGAGCCTCCACAGAGCCATCTTCAGTGCCCAGGCCGATGCACTCGAACCAATTGAGCCATGGCTGTGGGAGGAAAAGAAAGCGTGAGAGAAAGAAAGAGAGAGGAGGAGGAGGGGAAAAGGTGGAGAAGCAGATGGTTGCTTCTCCTGTGTGCCCTGACTGGGAATCAAACTTGGGACATCCACATGCTGCTCAATGCTATACCACTGAGCCAACCTGCCAGGGCCAACCTTGATGGATTTTTATAAATGTATATAACTGAAAACCATCTAGATCAGATACAGGACATTTTTAGCCTCCCTAGAAGCCACCCTAATTACCACTGATACTTTTGTAAGAACCTTTAAAAAATAAACACCACAATACCATTATAGCACCTAAAAAATTCACAATAATTCCTTAAAATTAAATAGTCAGTCATTTGCAATGGGTAGGCTCCTCTCACCTTCACCTTCCTCCCCTGCCCTGCAATGTTCTGGTTGATCATTCCATAGTTTATCACAGTCTGGGGGAGACAACCCATGGTGTTGTTTAGTATGTTTTCCTCACAGTGGCTTTCTTGGTGGAACTCATTCTCACATTTGGGTTAGGTAACCCCAATGCAGTAATGGGCAGTGACTGTCTTTGGAGAAACTTCAGTAAGCTGTTATTACTGGCTCCCCGGTACAGTGGGAGCTGGGTCCTGACCAATGCAGATGGACCTCTGCCGGGGGCACCGAGACCAGCCTGGAGCATGGAGGAAGAAGGAAACACGTCCCCGAAGTAGACGAAGAAGCTTTTGTCAGTAACCACAATGGAACCAGCATGCTGGCAGTTCCCCAGGGCCTGTGCCTGCCTGTGCTCTGGATCCTGTGCAGAGGGCTCCTGACCGTTGACTTACAGCACTTGTGTTCCTCCCATACTGGGAGGACTCGATTCTTCATTGACTTTGTTTTCCTACTAGTTCCCCTGGTGACCACTTTGACCATTTTGTCTTCGTTTATCTTCCTTGAGCACCTCGCTGTTATCTTTAGGGCTGGACTAGTCTATCAAATACACTGCCAGAGAACTTGCTGTGCCAAAATGCCTGTCCAGAAAATCCTTGAAAATCTTTAAAATTAGTCTAGAATCAGAATACGTTCCAGCCATCTCCTGTTTCCGTGTAATTAACAGTACATTTACTGTTGTTGCCATTTTGGCGGTGGACTTCTCACTTTTTCCCAGAATATGTGCCAAAACTGAGCTCTGTGGGACAGGAGCTCTGGTTTTTGGAGTAGTAGACTTTGTATTTGAACTGCAGTGGTTTGTCTAGACTAGAGACTAGGAGAAAATGTGTGGACGGGTCCAGATTTTATTATTTTACAAAGTGATTGAACTTTGGTTATTAGTCTTTTTTTTTAAATGTTTTTATTATTTTTTAGATTTTATTTATTCATTTTAGAGAAAGGAGACAGAGAGAGAGAAGTGGGGGAGGAGCAGAAAGCATCAACTCTCATATGTGCCTTGACCAGGCAAGCCCGAGGTTTCGAACCAGCGACCTCAGTGTTCTGGGCTGATGCTTTTACTCACTGCGCCACCACAGGTCAGGCTGGTTATTAGTCTTTTTAGGAATAGGATGATTAATTATAAAATCCATAGGCTTTCAGGAATATTTAACTGAGTATGGAGTTCACTGGAACTTTTTCTTTACCTTAATAGTTGTAAAATTGAAAACATCACTGCTTTTGACCCCCACAACCCAATAAATCCTGGATTGTGGCTGTCAGCATTACTGTATTATACCAGCTAGCCCTTGACTTTACCCCACTGAAAAGGTTCATTTTGTGTGGCACTAATGGCGGTGGCACAAGGAACAGTGTCTACCTTGGGGTGTGGCAACTAGGGTCATACGTGCTTTAAAAAAGATCCCATATCCAAGACTGGGTAGAAGTAGCGTATTGTAATCTACTGATGGCTATTATTAGCCTCTTTGTACCCTTTTAGGTAGTTCAGGTAAATGCCAAAGTAGTATCTTGAAGAATAGCTTTTTGTATTTGGATAGTTGCTTCTCACCTGATCTCTTAGTAGTTTATTAGTGGGTGATATAATTTCGAGTTTTGCCAAATTTCTAATTCAAGGGGCTCCAGTACCATGGTCTCAAAAAATTAACCATTCTCCTGCTACAGATAAAAGCATTCAGAATCTCTAGGCTTTAAAAAAGAGAGAAACCCAGTCTTTGTTTAATCACAGCTATACACAGAAACCAGTTGATTTTTTTTCTTGCTGTCAAATATAACAATTGGCCTAATCAGCCTGTTGGTGGATACATTGCACAGCAGTACCTTGTGTGCAATCTCTATATGTTTACCAACTGTTTAATTATACGTATACTACACTTGCAAGATAAGACTAAAATTTTGGTGATAATAGGGGTTGAATGTATATGTTTGAGCTATTAATGAGGAAGAATAAATATTAAATGGAAAAAACAGGCTTCTGGCAATCCAGTGTTAACTATAAGATTAAGAGTTTTATTTTTTCTCTGTAGCAGTAATGAGGCTTCATATTTTAATGTATCTCTCTGTACCATGTAAAACAAACCAGTGCCCATGACTTGTTAAAGTATTACATCTCAGTATTTTAAAGAAACTTGTGTTATAGTTGTGACACCGGAAGATTGGAAGGTGGAGAAGAGGGTTTTTACTTTCTATCTTATATCACCTTATAGCATTATGTATTTTTTATTGTCTGTATTTTATAATATTTATATTAAAACATAGTGTGAATTGTGAAAAAGAAAAGATGTTATCACCAAATATATATTATCTCTGGTGTCTGATTAAAGTTCTGCCTCGCCCTGGCCAGTTGGCTCAGTGGTATAGTGTTGGCCCAGTGTGTAAAAGTCCCAGGTTCAATTACCGGTCAGGGCACACAGGAGAATCACCCATTTGCTTCTCCACCCTTCCCCCTCTCCTTTCTCTCTATCTCTCTCTTCCCCTCCTGCAGCCAAGGCTCCATTGGAGCAAAGTTGGCCTGGGCACTGAAGAGGGTTCCATGGCCTCCACCTCAGGAATTAGAATGGCTTAGGTTGTAATGGAGCAACGCCCCAGATGGGCAGTGGGCATGCCGGGTGGATCCCGGGTGCATGCAGGAAGGAGTCTGACTGCCTCCCAGCTTCTAACTGGAAAAATGCCAAAAAAGAAAAAAAAAAGTTCTCCTTCGCTCTGCTAGATCAGGAAGATTTCTTCAAAAATTTTATATCCTTTTTAGTATTGAAATTCTTTAGGAAAATGCAATAACTACGTATATGCATGTAGGAGAGAATTGTGTTATTCTTGGTTTCGTTTTTTGTCTTCTAGATATTAAATGACCCAGACATTTGTAAGACAATGTAATTAGCTAGTAACTCTTTTTAGTGTTGTTCCGTAGCTGTGTCAGAATCATCTGCATATAAGGCAAACTATGGGTCAGCATTAAATAAAAGGATTAAGCTATAAAAACAATTAGTTTGGGTTGTTTAGATTTGCTAAATTCTTCTTTTTTTTCTTTTTGTATTATAGATCAGCTTGAACGGGTCTTTTTACGACTTGGCCATGCTGAAACAGATGAACAGTTACAGAATATTATATCTAAATTCCTGCCTCCTGTTCTGCTCAAACTGTCTAGCACCCAAGAAGGGGTGCGCAAGAAGGTGAGCACACTGGGACAGTCGGGGGAACCAAGCGCTGAATAAATGGGTGGATGTTATGAAATAAATGTTCTGTCTCCACCATTGAAATCTAGGTTCATGATCCTGATTATGGTCTTTCAAACTGGAGAGGAAGTCTAGGACCAGCTTACATGGGTTAAAAGGAGCCTTTGCATGCTTAGCCCAGCTGCATTTAGTGCCAACTGTGCACACTTGGCATCAGTGACAGATGGTATAATTGAGATAATTATTCCGGAATGTATGGAGGTTAGCTCTAAAATCCATGCCTTTGATTCCAATATAAAGGTCAGGTGGTTGTGGGGCAAAAATATTCTTTAATTATTGGCTAACTGTGAATATAACTTTAATTAAAAATAAGCAAAACAAAATTTTTTGAAAGCATGGTGTTGTATAGCTCTTGTTTTAAGATTCTGTTAAGGCCTGTTATTAAAAGTTGGGTAATTGTCACATCAAGATTTTCTTCTTTAATCTAAATGTTTTCATGGAGCATCTGCCCCATTCATTTTAAAACAGTTCATTAGTCTACTGGTTATACTAGACCTCTGTGCTGTCATCAGGTTTCATCCCATGGGCTTCTCTGATTGATTGGCAATGGCTTCCTGGAGGTCTGCCCTGAGAGTGATTCTGATATCTATCCTGATTTGGGTTCATTGGGGAAAGAGTATCTTTAAGAATGCCTGTTATGTTTGCAGGAAGGAATAGGGCATTCTTGTTACATATTTGGCATGCCTGTGTTCATAGGGCTTTGCTGAGATAAATATGTATTTGATAATGTCAGCATTCTATTTAAAAGTCTTTTATTGCCTTGTATTACCCTCAGCATAGCAAGGTATAGAAGGCCCTACACAAATTGGGCTGTGCTTATTTAGTTAGCTTCATCAGTCTACTCATTCCTTTGGCAGATATTTATTGAGTGCCCTCCATATATGCCAGGTGTTAGGGATATGTTAGTGAATGAAAGCAACATCTAGTTGGGAAGACCTGTATTAAACAATCAGGAGTATATTATCTAGTTATATAGTGTAATGAGTGCTAAGATGGAACTGGATTCTATGAAAGAATGTATGTGGGGCATAAGGGAGACCTGTGTTTGTGTGTGTAGGAAGTGACCAGGCAGAGAGTGAGGGAGACATCACAGGCAGAGATGGCCTTTGCAGTGGTCCTGAGCGGACGCAGAGTGCGAAGCCTTCAGGGAGTTGAAGATGGCCACACTGATGCACTGGCCCGAGAGGAAGAGTGATGAGAAGGCAGGCACTGGGGAACAGAGACTGGGATTCTGCTGGGCAGGGATTTGAAAGCTCATCTTTTAATAATTTCATCATGTGAAATTTTGAAATCAATGAAACTAAGAATTAATTTGTATTCACTCTCAATTGTGTAATTTTGGGGTCTCTATCAATTTCATAATGCAGGTTAGATTTAACCAGGATATCCTGTAAATAGTTTGGGATTTGTGGATAAATTGAGTGAACGAGAAATAAAAGATTAGGTTTCTACTGATATATCATTAGAGTATATTTTCTATTTTAAGGAAAATAAAGACTCTGTGTATTCAGACTCGGAATAGCTAAAAATGAAAGACTAACTATTGTGAATGTTGACAAGGATGTAGAGCGACTGGAGATCTTAAACTGTTGGTAGAAGTGTAAATTAATACTGTTACCACCTTGGAAAATTGTTTGGAATATTTTAAAGCTTATCATATGCATACTCCATGGCCAAGCATTTTCAAGCCTGAGTTAATACACAATAGAAATGTTTACATATGTACACCAAAAGGCATATATAAGAATGTTCATAGCAGCATTATTCATAATAGCCCAAATTGGAAATAATTTAATGTCAATCAATAGGAGAATAGATAAATTGTGGTATTTTTCTACTAGAGCAATGAAAGTGAAGTACTGATACGAGCAACGCCATGGATGAATCTCAAATATGGTGTAGAGCAGGGGTCCCCAAACTACGGCCCATGGGCTGCATGCGGCCCCCTGAGGCCATTTATCTGCCCCCACCGCACTTCCGGAAGGGGCACCTCTTTCATTGGTGGTCAGTGAGAGGAGCACAGGATGCATCTGCATCCATAGTTCCCATTGAAATACTGGTCAGTTTGTTAATTTAAATTTACTTGTTCTTTATTTTAAATATTGTATTTGTTCCCGTTTTGTTTTTTTACTTTAAAATAAGATATGTGCAGTGTGCATAGAGATTTTGTTCATAGTTTTTTTTATAGTCTGGCCCTCCAACGGTCTGAGGGACAGTGAACTGGCCCCCTGTGTAAAATGTTTGGGGACCCCTGGTGTAGAATGTAAAATATTCAGACAGATGAGTGTATTTTATATATTCCATTGATATACAGTGAATTTAAAAATGGTATTTGAAATCAGTACAGTGGTATATTGGGAGCAGAGGGGTTAGTGGGGGGGGGAGCATGGGTTACAGGGCTTTTGTAGGTTATATAAGTGTGTTTATTTTGTGAAAATTTATTGAGCAGTATACTCTAAGTTATGTACTTTAGCTTTATGCTATATTTCACTTAAAATGTTTATTAATAAATAAATATAAATGAATGAGTAATAAGGAGAACTGATACGTCCAAAATAATATATACCTGTGGTTGGTAATTCTAAAGGCTTATTGCAGAAGTTAACTTACTTATTTAGCCAGAACTGGGTTAGCTGATTTCTTGACTTTTATGGATTTATAGAGGATTCTAGATAGTGGATAACTGCCTGACCTGTGGTGGTGCAGTGGATAAAGCATCAACCTGGAACGCTGAGGTCGCTGGTTCGAAACCCTGGGCTTGCCTGGTCAAGGCACATATGGGAGGTGATGCTTCCTGCTCCTTCCCCCTTCTCTTTCTCTTTCTTTCTCTCCTCTAAAATGAGTAAATAAAGTCTTAAAAAAGTAGATAGTGGATAACCAAGTTATGAAATTAATACTTAAGGTGATAAAACTGGTAGAAGAAAATTAAGTGGTTAGTCTATTTAAAATGAAAATGTTCTTGAAAAGAAAGCATGTAGTTGTGTGCATGATTGTTTTATCACCATCAGTAATGATCTTCCACAGGGTCCTTTTGTGAATCAACTTAGACTAATTAGATTCTTGGAAGAGGACTATTTCCTTTAGTCTGGTTCCTTGTGATTCTTTTCCGTCATCAGCTATATAGGTCTGGACCAGGTAGGAAGTTTGGAAGAGGTATGCATTGTAATGCAAGTTTCTAGGTCTTAGTAGGGTATCAGCAGTCCTAAGGATGTCTCACATGGACAGACAATTAAGTTTAGATGAATTGAGCTCAACTACCATTATTTGAAAAGGTTAGATATATGGACCTTGGAGTCAAATCTTGACTATGCCACTTGCTGGCTCAGTATCCTTGGGTAAGTTAATTCTTCCCTGAGTCTCTACTTTCTCACCTGTAAAATAGAAATGACAGTTTCATCTCTGGTTGTTGTAAGAATCAGATGAGATAAGAATACTAAATGACATGCACAAATTTTTCAGTGCACCTTTCTTAGCAAGATCGTCTCACTTTTATAGTAAGATTGGGCCATTTGACATAAGCCTCTTTCTACCTTTGGGAATTGACTTGACCTCTATTTCTGCTGTCTTTCCTGCTTGAAGGAGAAGACACTTGTTATTACTTAGAACTCTTTAGTAGAATCAGATGCTTTTCAGAATAAAATAAAAATTCCTCAGCATTTTGCCTAATATCTTTTATAGTTTGGGACCTGCTTATCACTCAGTGTTTCAGTCAGATGCAGTGTGCAATATTATTTTCAACCTCTGGACCTCCTTATAACTGATTCGGTGCTTGGAAATTTATCTGACATATTCAGAACTTGATGTTCTTGTCCTTCTTCTCTAAAGTACTTGATCTGGCAGATGTTTTCTCTTCTGGGAACCCATTGTATATTTCTCTTTTTTTGTAGCATTCATGGTGTGTCTTAGTCAGTTGGGGCTGCTATAACAAAGTACCATGGCCTGGGTGACTTCATCAGCAAACATTTATTTTTCACAGTTCTGGAGGATGGAAGTCTGAGATCAGAGTACCAGTGTGGTTCGGTTCTTTGTGCATGAGCTCTTCATGGTTTATAGAAGGTGGCCTTCTTGCTGTATCCTCACATGGTAGAGAGGGAGAACTTGGATTTCTTTACCCCCTTATTATAAGGACAGCAGCCCCATCATGAGGGCTCAGTTCCTGTGATCCCAAACCTAATTACCTTCCCAAGTCATCACATGGGGGATGAAGCTTCAACATAGGAATTTTGGGGATGCACAAACATTCAGTCCATAACATGGTATATTTCACTCATCTGTTCACAGGTTTTCTGGGGGACTGTGTCTCCATAGAGGTCCATCTCAACTTTGATTAACTAAAGGGCACCATGAAAATAAATTCACTAGTAAAATTCTGGTGCATAGATTCTTGAGGGATATTGTATGCTCCCCTTTCTGGTTAAGAGAACAAAATAGCCACCATTTATCAAAATAAGTTTTATCTGAGAAATGAATTTCTTTTGTATTTCTCAGGTAAGTAATGCCTGCGAAGTGAATTATGATCAGTAATTTTAGTTCACAACTCTCTGTATTTTAGGTAATGGAACTGTTGGTCCATCTGAATAAGCGTATAAAAAGCCGCCCCAAAATACAACTCCCAATAGAGACACTGTTGGTTCAGTACCAGGACCCTGCTGCAGTTTCCTTTGTCACAGTGAGTGTTATCTTGGAATATTTTCTGACTTACAGTAGTTTTCTTTTCATCAATATATTGAAAACTTAGAATTTTATAATAGCATATTTCTAAGTGAACATGAGATGTTTTTCATTAAATGACACACTTTTTATCACTTAGGACCAACCCAGAGGAATTGTTCCCATTGAGGAAATGGTAGGAATAGGATCATGAATGGGCATTTGCATTGCGCTGAGGAATGTTGGTGAAAGGAGTTGCCAGATATTTTGATCTGTGAAAGAATGATTTGATTCTTAGTAAAAGATTATATGAGACCAGTCTGAACAAGAGAAGAGAGGGGTTATATAGCATAGACATGAATAAAGGATAATAGAAGAAGGGAAAAATGGTAAGAAATAGGAAGGCTGAGTTTTAAAAACAATGGTGTTTTTGGTATATATAATATATTCAGAAAGGCATTCTTCTAAAAAATAAATTAAACTGAGGTTACTAAGAAATACGCTTCTTGAATTGTTTTCTTCATGAAAATTAAATAGAAAACAATGTTGTGTGATGACTGGTGATGTTTTTCCCCTGGCCGTTGTAGTTTGTAGCACTGAGACAGAACCTGTTGGCTCTTATCTGACATCTGGAATTCAGACCTTTGGAGACACCTGCAGATCCAGATGTCTTGTCTGTGCCTGCTCTGGACATGCAGCTCCATTTTAATGTTCCTTTTATTAAGCACTAAGAACATTGTGTACCAATAAAATTGCCGGATAAAATGGCTTTAAAGGAAAGGGATTGAAGGCATTAAGTAAGAACTGGAAGTTGGCAGCTACAGAATAATCAAGGAGATTAAAGTATACTATATAGTCAATAAAAGTGTAATAACTATGTACAGTGCCAGGAGGATACTTGAAATATTAGGGGGACCACTTTGTAAAGTATATGATTAACTACTACGCTGTACACCTGAAACTAATACAGATTAATCCTGAATGTTCACTGTAATTGAAAAATAAAATAAAAAAAAGAAAAGGATAAAGTCAATTCTAAAGTGAAGTGTCCTTCAAAAAAAGAAAATCTTTATAGTATGGGTAAATCCAGATAAGTGGCCCTGGCCAGTTGGCTTAGTGGTAGAGCATCAGCCTGCTGTATGGATTTCCTAGGTTTGATTTCTGGTCAGGGCACACAGGAGAAGTGACTGTCTGCTTCTCTATACTTCTCCCTCTCCCTTCTCTCTCTATCTGTCTCTTCTTCTCCCATAGCCATGGCTCCATTGGAGCAAGTTGGCCCTGGGTGCTGAGGATGGCTCTATGGCCTCACCTCAGATGCTAAAACAGCTCAGTTGTTGAGCAATAGAGCAATGCCCTAGGTGGACAGAGCATCGCCTGGTAGGGGGCTAGGCGGGTGGATCCTAGTCTCTTCTTCTCCCATAGCCATGGCTCCATTGGAGCAAGTTGGCCCTGGGTGCTGAGGATGGCTCTATGGCCTCACCTCAGATGCTAAAACAGCTCAGTTGTTGAGCAATAGAGCAATGCCCTAGGTGGACAGAGCATCGCCTGGTAGGGGGCTAGGCGGGTGGATCCCTCTCAGGGCACTTGCGTGAATCTGGTTCTCTGCCTCCCAGATTTTTTTTAAGGGGAAAAAAAATCCAGATATGCATGTCTGGGTTTGCTTAAAGTGAGGCGCTCACATGGATTATAGTGATGTAATCACATTAGGGCACTTGATTTTCCTTGGTTCACCATCTATTGGTCAGTATTGGAGTGAGGAACCAGGGTGCTACATTATACAAGGTTTTAGGAATAGACCAGTGGGGAAAGAGCAGCCCAGAATTTAACATGTGGTCTCCTCTTAGCTTGAAAAAAATAATTCAACAAACTGGGAGATTTGATACTAATGTGTAGTATATAGGTGTAGAAGGTCAAATAATTACTTTGTTCTTTTCAGTGAAAGTAATAGAATATATGAGTACTCTCCCCCCAGCTTTATTGAGGCATAATTAACAAATAAAATTATATATATTTGAAATATACAATGTGGTGATTTTATAGACGTATACATGTGGGCTTTTGATTAGGTGTTGCTCCCTCACAAGAAGCCCATCTTAAAGCGAGCATTTTGGATAAGTGGAGCTGGAATTCATCCTGAAATGTAATAGTTGGCTAAGCTGTAATAAACCTGTGTTAACAGATGGAAGGAGGATGCGATTTCTTTGTTAGACCTCCCTAAGTTAGCAGTCATATGTTTCTGTTGAAATCCTACAGTATTTCCTTCACACTCACTTGCTTTTCTCTCATTGCCTTAGAATTTTACTATAATTTATGTTAAGATGGGCTATCCTCGCCTTCCAGTGGAGAAACAGTGTGAACTGGCCCCCACGCTTCTTACTGCAATGGAAGGGAAGCCTCAGCCGCAGCAGGACAGGTACGCTTTCCCCAGTCTGTTCCTTCCCACGGCACGGCACGAGGCAACAGCTGCCAGTCAAAAATAGGTCCGCACCGTTGGTTTCTCATGAGCGCTTTCAGCTGACAATTGAATTTCCTGTGTTATCTCAACTGACTACTATTATTTTGTTAGTACTATTATGAAGTTTGTTAATGTGAGCATATTGAAAAATGTGCGGAACTAACATTTCTCTCAATCTAAATTCATTTTTTTGGTCAAGATTTTGAAGTAACTAGCTTTTTGTGATCGCAAAAATTAGAGTTATCAAATACTTTTCATCAAAACATGTCTATCTTGGAGGATATGAAGTTTCAGAGCAGTTTTAGCAAGGAGCAAATCACTTGTTTATACTGCTACGGGAACTGGAGAGGTGGAGGGGCTCAGCTAGCCTCCTTTGTTCCTAGGCTTAGCTGAGGTCTGTGCTGTAGCTGTGCAGCACTGGGAACCGGCACGAAGCAGCTGTGGAGGGAAGATGGAGTTGAATGTTCTTAGCTCCCCTATTTAGAGTGTATACATTTTATAAAGAGAGACTGTAATGCAGATATTTATGAGTAAAATTAACAAACATTAGCAAGCACTGTTTGAAATTGTTTTCATGTGTTTTAAGACTAGCAAATGGTGTTGTCTAAAAAGGAATTATCGAAGCTGTGTTACTTAAATTCACACAGTGGACCCTGACCAGGCGGTGGCGCAGTGGATAGAGCGTCGGACTGGGATGCGGAAGACCCAAGTTCGAGACCCCGAGCTCACTAGCTTGAGCGCGGGCCCATCTGGCTGGAGCAAAAGCTCGTCAGCTTGGACCCAAGGTCGCTGACTCGAGCAAGGGGTGGCTCGGTCTGCTGAAGGCCCGTGGTCAAGGCACATGTGAGAGAGCAATCAATGAACAACTATGGTGTCACGATGGCAACGAAAAACTAATGATTGATTCTTCTCACCTCTCTCAGTTCCTGTCTGTCCCTATCTATCCCTCTCTCTGAGTCTCTCTCTGTCCTTGGAAAAAATAAATAAATTAATTAAAAAAAAATTCACACAGTGGAAATTTTAATATTATATATCAAATGTTAACTTGATTGATTTTTAATCTCTTCAGCTTTAGTATAACTTAATCTTAATTAACTATGGACAGGAAAAAATTATTGTAAAGACATGTTATAAGCTGAACTTTATCCAAGGTTTAATATAAAATTAATCTCTTGTGCTGACAGATACTAACAGTGAGCTGATACTATGTACATTTTTTCCTAGTTCTTCTGGTAATGAGCCAGATGTGCTAAATGCCAGTTTTCACTCAACCTATGGAACTTGTATTAAAAGGGAAATCTAGGTCAGTCTCTAGAATGGGACTTTGTAAGTTAGTGCTATTGAAAATGAGCGGCCTTGTTACAATTGCCACTTTTTGTTATGTGATTTTTGTTTTCGTCTATTATTTCATGTATAAAACCATGTGTTTTAAGTAGTTGCAATAAATATAATTGTTTTTTCAGCTTAATGCATCTTTTAATACCAACCCTTTTTCACATGAAATACCCTGTTGAATCATCAAAATCAGCTTCTCCATTTAATCTTGCTGAGAAACCAAAGACTGTGCAGCTGCTTTTGGACTTCATGCTAGATGTCCTTCTGATGCCTTATGGGTAAGTTGAAGAAAGGAAAACAGCACAAAGCAATCTGTTCACCACTGCTTTTTACTGTGTGGAGTAAAGTTGCTATTGTAAATGACTCAGCTTTCACTTGGAAGTGGATGAGTCTCAGATTTTTTTGCTGTGGCCTGACCTTCTGAACTCCAGCCCCACTGCCTGTTGACCTTATAGGTGTGGTGTTGCTGTAGTGATTGCATACTCAACCTAAAATCATCTTTCCCCTGTGAAAATACTTTACTTACTGTGCCGGTTCTGTGCTCAGCCGTGTAGGAGTTCAACTGTAAATTGCCTCCAGCTTTTCTCTCCCTTGTAGTTACGATGGCAGCTCCACTATACGTCCTCCTTGATGCCTCCTGGAACCCTTCTCGCTCGCAGCCACCTAGTGTTGGCTCTTTTCCACTGTTGCCAGCAGCTTCTCACCAGCTACTCTTTAACATTCTCTACACTGCCATAGTTTCCTGAGTTTTAAAGCATGGATCTCATTAGGTCTCTCATTAAAATCCTTGGGCTGTTGTTTTCCAGTCATACATGCACTTTTATGTGTCCTTGCCTTTTTGTTTTAAGAGTATACAGTTCTCTCTGCTTAGAATGCTTCCCCCATCAAAAAAGGTAAAAAGGAAGAAAGAAATGCTGAAACAAACAACAGCCAAAATACCACTTTGGGAAAGCATCTCATGGTAACTTAGATGTCAGCTATGTGTATCACTAATCACCCATATATATGTATTGCCATTTGTTTTTCCTCTTGGCGATAGAGAGACAGATGCCTGCATGTGCCCCGATAGGGATCTCCCGGCAACCCCGTCTTGAGTTGATGCTCTGTCTATCTGGGGCTAGCTCGCAACTGAACTATTGTTAGTGCCTGAGGACCCATGTAGCTATCCTTAACACCTGGGGCCGATGTGCTCAAATCAATAAAGCCCTGGCTGTGGGAGAAGAGAGGAAGAGAGAGAGGGAGAGAAAGGGGAGTGGGACGGATGGAGAAGCAGATGGTCATTTCTCCCGTGTGCTCTGACCAGGAATTGAACCCAGGATATTCACACTCTGGACTGATGCTCTACTACTGAGCCAACCAGCCAAGGCCGTCATTATTATTATTATTATTTTTATTTATTCATTTTAGAGAGGAGAGAGAAAGAGAGAGAAAGGGGGGAGGAGCAGGAAGCATCAACTCCCATATGTACATTGACCAGGCGAGCCCAGGGTTTTGAACCGGCGACCTCAGTGTTGCAGGTCGATGCTTTATCCACTTCGCCACCACAGGTCAGGTGTCATTATTTTTTTTAATGCATTGTTGACATGTCTATTTTCCCTAATAGATTGGGTGCTCTGTGAAGCCAAAAGCTGTTTAATCTAGCTCTGGTCCCTGGCATAGTGCCCTGGGTGTGATATGCTTCCAGCCTACTTATTCTAGGTTTTCCTGCTGCCAGAGATATTTTTCTCAAAGGCTGGCTTCATTATGTTTCTTTCCTGATTGAAATACAATACACACTATTAGTTTGGCATGTGGGGCTTTATCATCTGTCCCTCAATGTAGACACAAGAGTTCATACTGTAAAGTTTCTTTCCTCTTCTGTTTGCTCTCCTCCTGCCTTAGTTTGGTGGCTTTATTTTCTGGACCTTCAGACACTTCCACTCACCTCTACCTGTTCAGTTCTGCTGCCTCTGCATGTCATTTCTGATGTCATCTGATAACATGTCAAATGTTGTGACATGTGTTGTATTATTTTCTCCACTTGCTCCAGATGGCAGAGACTCAATCTGACCCCTTCTGGTGTTCTGTCTTATGTTTAGGATGATGTTTTGTATAGTCTGAGCTGTTCAGTTTAACTGGTTTATATACTGCCACCAGTCTTGCCAAAACTTAGAAATAAAATCTCCTTGTATACTTGTTAAGTCAGGAGGCAGCCAGACTTGGCAGGCGGTGGTAGCTGTGGTAAGTAAGCCCTAAGTTTAACGTAGGCACGTGGTGTACCCCGGCCAGTGGCATCAGTCTTAGCAAGAGAGGTTGCCGTGTTCGTGCAAAAATGCAGTCATTCCGTATAGGTTGTTTTTAAGGAAAAATTTAGAAATGTAAGTAACGTGGTATAATTTACTATGCCATCAGACTTGAGTGTTTTATTTTTATTATAATGGATATTTTGTTTTAATCTCCATATTTAATATTTTTATTTTAATATGATTTGCCAGCATATACTTTTTAATAGAGTTTAAGGAATTTTATAGAGTTTAGAAATTTTTATTTTGTAGATGAGGAATACCAATTTGATTGGGTCAAAATGAATTTACCGGAAATTTTATTTTTAATCTATAGAAGCTAAGAATGAAATAGGATGATCAATTAAATAATTAAGAGCTGTGAAGGGCTTTGAACATAAAATGGGAAAAGCTAATTATTTTTTCCTCTTTGAGCCTTTTTGATTTTTTTCATTTTATGTGCTTGTGTGCTAAGTGGTTTGGTGGGTTTTGTAATACAAGAGTAAAAGAAGTTCACGGGGGACTTGAAGGTGAATTGCAACATAACAGAAATAGAAATAACTGTAAAAATACTCTCTGCTTTGAGTATAGAACAATAGTTTCTTTACCCATCCCCCAGTCAACAAACATTTCTTTGTATTTGTCAACTAAAAACTCAAAATGCAGTGGATCCACCGTGGGTCTTTGTGAACAGGAATTTATAGCTTGAGAGTGAACAAAATATTTATATTTATTGCTGGTAACTATTATAGTTCATTTAAAACCAACTTGAGCAGATGTACTTTTATGGTTAATTTGCTGACTCTGTGGATCTTTAAAAATTTTTTTTTTCTTTTCCAAGTGAGAGGAGGGGAGATAGAGAGGCAGACACAGGGCAAGCCCCGTCGGGGGCAGATGCTCTGCCCATTTCGGCCATCCTTGCAACTGAGCTATTTTTAGCTCCTGAGGTGGAGGTGCTCCATGGAGCCATCCTCAGTGCCTGGGCCAGATGTGCTCGAATTAACCAAGCCATGGTTGTGGGAGGGGAAGTGAGAGAGAGAGAGAGAGAGAGAGAGAGAGATAAATGGGAGGGGAAAGGGTGGGGAAGCAGACGGTTGTTTCTCCTGTGTTCCCTGATGGGGAAATGACCCCGGGACATCCACATGCTAGGCCAGTGTTCTACCACTGAGCCAACTGGCCAGGGCCAAAATTTTTCTTATGAATAAATTTTACTTTTAAATACTTATTCTTCTTGAAAACTTCTGTGTGAGGAAAGTATATAATTTATTGCATTACACATGCATGTGTTTTAATAGAAAGGGTTTAAATTTCTATTTCCTTTTCAGATATGTGTTAAATGAATCCCAGAGTCGCCAAAATTCATCTTCAGC
This sequence comes from Rhynchonycteris naso, assembly GCA_037038555.1. Taxonomy (NCBI): domain Eukaryota; kingdom Metazoa; phylum Chordata; class Mammalia; order Chiroptera; family Emballonuridae; genus Rhynchonycteris; species Rhynchonycteris naso. The sequence goes on from CM072996.1 coordinate 21,892,091, forward strand.
ACAGGGTTCTTCTTCAAACAGTGGGGGAAGTTCTGGAATACCACAACCTCCCCCAGGAATGAGCTTTTATGCAGCTAAACGAGTTATTGGTGATAACCCATGGACACCTGAACAGTTGGAACAGGTATCACACACTCCGTATTCATAACGCAGCTTAATCCTATACACGCACCCCTATGAAGTCCACAAAAGCATGGGTAACGCGATTCCAGTGTATTTGGGCTCTCCCATGAAATATGTGTGATGGGGCAATTGACTTACTACATTCTCTTCATCGTGTCAGTTACTTGGTAAAGCCCCGGGGAAAAGGGTAGTGGGAAATGCTCTTCAGTTTTTTAATATTGCTTATGTATTTCAAGTACGAAGTACAGCCTACTTATAAATTGAGTATATTTAACTTATTTTATTTTTAATTATGAGTTTAATAACGATTTGGTTTCCTTGGCGCAGTTTAAATACAATTTGTCATATGTTAGTCAGCATTTTTAGAGCTGTCCACTTTGGGTGAAGTGAGGAACTCATACTCACAAGTGACAGTATGAGGGGGGAAAGCATGACCCCCTTTTGTAGTTCTTCCTGAGTATTTAAAAATTGGCATTAAGAATTTTATTCTGGATTTAAACAGGACACAGATGTTCTCTGAGCAGCTTTTTAAAAAGACTGGTGCTCTACAGAGAAGGTGCCTCCCTGTGTCTGTCCCCAGGCACCCCAGGGAAGAACAGATGAGATCAGTATGTAATTATTTTGGAATTCAAGCAACCTGGGTTAGTCTTCCAATCCTTCCTTTATCTCTCTGTGGCAGTCTAAATGACATGACCCTTTTCTTTTGGGATGTAAGTGACCACTGGTCAAAGAGTGTTCCAAGGACAGGGAAGAGGCAAATGGGACGTTCTCACTACTCACACATTCATGAAGTCATTTGTTCAGCAAGGGTTATATTCGATTCAACTTACTTCTTCATGTTTTATAGATCTTCTTTATTTTTCTCCCTAAGCCATGACATACGTAAGAAAGAAAGGTAAATAGTAACGGAAGCTGCTCTTTACTGAGTGTGAACTATGTGACAGGACCTATGTTGATGAGTACTTTGAATCCATTATCTCATTTAATCCTCACAGTTAGCCAATTAGGTATACAAATTACTTCTATTTTGTAAAAGGTTTTGAGGTTCACCATGGTCTCATTTCTAGTACTAGGCTTTGAATCTAGGTCTGTCTGAGGGCTACAGCTGTGAGTGCTGGAGAACAAATTGTTAACATTAAAATATAATCTGATGTTGGTCATTATTTGCTCATTTCTATGGGTCTCTGTATGCTTTTTTGACAATTTCATAATCTTGTGTTGAAATGAACAGTTTAACTTTAAGGATGAAAGCTATTTTCCTTATTTTAAAATCTCTTTTGTTTTACATTTTCCTTCTAGATAAACAGCTTTTATTTTGATAAAGTTAACATTAATATAAAGATTCTGTTAGTCCAGAACATGATAAAGACAAATATTACCTGGAATCCTGCCACCCTAGTTTGTCATTCATCTGTAGCCTCACTCACATGTGCTCTCTCTCTACCTCTCCTTCCCCCCTCCCCTCCCTCTTCCCTCTTCCCTCGTCGCTCTTCCCTCTTCCTTCTCCCTCCTCACTTCTCCCTTCTCCCTCTTCCCCCTCTTTCTCCCCCTCTCTTCTCCCCTCTCCCCTCTCCCTCTTCCTTTCTCCCTCCTCCCTCTTCTCTCTTCCCTCCTCCCTCTTCCCTCTTCCCTCTTCCCTCTCCCCTTTTCCTTCTCCCTCCTCTCTCTCTCCTTTCCCCTCTCTTGTGTTCCCTCTCCCTCTCCCCTCTTCCTCTCTCCCTCCTTCCTCCTTATGCCTCTCCCTCTCCCCTCTCCCTCTCCCTCTCCTTCCCCACTCACCCTCTCCCTTCTCTCTCTCCCTTTCCCCTCTCTCTTTTCATCTTCCCTCTCCTTTTCCCTCTCCCCTCTTCCTCTCCCCCTTCTCTCCTTCCCCACTCTTCCTCTCTCTTTCCTTCTTCCCTCTCCCTTCTCCCCTCTTCCTCTCTTTCTCCTTCCCTCTCTTTCCCTCCTCCACACTCTCTCTGTTCCTCTCCCCTCTCCCTCTCCCCTCTCCTGTCTCCCTCTTTCCTATCCCCCTCTCACCCTCCCCCCGTTGTGTGTACACTACAGTTTTACACAATACATTTTTACATATCTGTGTAATGCATTATTTTTAGTTCACTGTTTTTATTTAACAATATATCAAGTTTTTAAAAATGTTATATTTTTAAATATCTGTATACAATTTAATTGTATGTAAACCACATAGTCTCCTATTAATGGACATTACTATTGTTTTCAGTTTTCTTTTGTTTATATCTTTGTGTTTTTGACTTCTAAAACTGTCCTCTTTCATGGCTTACATTAATGTTTGAGTCTTTTCTATTGTAGCTCTTGTTGCAAGTAAGTTGTGTTGAACAGGAAGAGGGAAGGCAGGCATTTTTATGATGTTTGTATACCTTTCTAAATTGCATCCTTTGTTATTTAATAATTTTAAACTGTATCAATCCTAATTCATATACATAAGAACTATTATATAACTGATCCCTTAAGGTAAAGATAAAGTTTTACTTTTCAAGTATATTTCTTTTAAATAGAATTGTTTTTAGTGAAACTCAGCTATTTTACATTGCATGAAGTTCTAAGCAGAATCTTTCTTTAGTCTGGGTTTCATTTTAGCCAGTTAATTACATTGAATGTTGTTTGATGAGAAATTCACTTGCACTAAAAAAAATGCATTACAAATTAGATTGTTTTCAATGTGTAAGTAAAATTTTGAGGAAAAGAATTGTTATTTTAATAAGAGTAGAATTTCGAAGGATCTCAGTTTAGTTTCTTTAAATTGTCATAATCATGAAGCACTTTATTTCTAACAAATCACCATTCTTACCCAGAGGCTCTAAATTTGGGCTTCAGTTCAAGGCTTTGTCATCTAGAGAGGTAGTGTATTGTAAGTAGGAAGTCTGTTTATCAGAATTGTCTTGGAGTTTGAGTCTTGAGTTTGAATCCTGCCTTCATCATTTGCTAACTATGTGTCTTAGTCTCTTAAGCCTTGCCTCACTTTCCTCATCTGAAAAGTGGGTATAATAATATCTCAGAGATTATGAGGATTGAATGAAATCATGCCTATATATGGTTTAGTAGAGTTCCTGGCACATTGTAAGCCTGCGTAGGAGCTGCTACTGTTGTTACTATTAATCCTTGGTTTATGGCCTTACTGATATGTTAAGCACTGTTTTTGGTTGGTGGTCTTTGTTTCTCTGATCACTGTTTCTCCTTCCCTTCATTTATATCAACAGTGCAAACTGGGTATAGTGAAATTCATAGAAGCTGAACAGGTGCCTGAACTTGAAGCTGTTCTCCACCTGGTGATTGCTTCTAGTGACACACGCCACAGCGTGGCGACAGCAGCAGACCTGGAACTGAAAAGCAAGCAGAGGTAAACTACACACATCTCTTCCAAACTCAGGATCGGGAAGAGGCTGGATCTCTAAGAGCTTGCTGAGCACATATTTGTTCTTTTAACATTTTATGTAATATGTGATCGTGAAATACACCTAATTTGTGACAAGGACAGTTTGCTTAGGAACAGAATTCAGTATAAGGCAAGAAGAAAGGCTGTTTGGAGAAGCAGTTTAAAACTGGACTGGGTTAGGAAATTACTGTAAGAAGTGAGACCTTTGGCTATGTAAATGAACTTAAAGAAAGAAAAATGTGAAAACCCTATTATTCTTTTTTTTTTTTTGTATTTTTCTGAAGTTAGAAGTGGGGAGATAGTCAGACTCCCACATGTGCCCAACTGGGATCCACCTAGCATGCCCACCAGGCGGCGATGCTTGGCCCCTCTGGGGTGTTGCTCAGTTGCAACTAGAGCCATTCTAGCGCCTGAGGTGGAGGCCATGGAGCTGTCCTCAGCGCACTGGCCAACTTTGCTCCAGTGGAGCCTTGGCTGTGGGAGGGGAAGAGAGAGATAGAGAGAAAAAAGAGGGGGAAGGGTGGAGAAGCAGATGGGCGCTTCTCCTGTGTGCCCCGGCCGGGAATTGAACCCAGGACTTCACACACTGGACCGACGCTCTAGCACTGAGCCAGCCGGTCAGGGCTCCCTATTATTCATTTTTTATTTCCCTCTACCTCAGACCATTTGAGGATGCTTTTAACAAAAGGATATGTAGGTATTATGCTTAATACCATGAAACCCAGATCCTATGAAAAGAGGTACTGAATAGATGTTAATTCACTCAGGAGGAAATATAAATAATAATAGGTTCATAGAAATATTCTGTATAATAAATCAAATCAATGTAAATAAAACAATGGTATACTGGTTTGTATCCATTGGTAAGTAAAATTGTGTAACAGTTGATAACTTCATGTAAGCTTCTATTGAAATCACTGTTTTTATTTCTCTTCCTTTTAATTTGTTGGGGTGACACTGATTAACAAAATTACCCAGGTTTCAGGTGCACAGGTCTACGACCCATCATCTGTGCAGTGTACTGTGTGCTCGCCACCCCAAGTCTAACTCTATTCCTCACCATTTATCCCCATGCCCCCCCCCCCCACTGCAGTACCGCACTGGCTTACTGCACTTTTGTTGTCGTGTCCGGGACTTTGCTCTCTTTTGACAAGTACCGTATGACTTTAGTCATGTGGAATGTAAGGAACAAAAACTAACAAGCTAAGTAAGGGAAAGACTGATAGAGCAGGCTGACAGCTATGGGGATTGTAAGAAAGGATTGAGCAAAAATGAAAGTACTATTTTAATTTGTTGATTTTCATTATATATTGAAATAAGTTTTGGAAAACTGTTTGCAGTGAGTAATGAATCATAAAAATATTTATATTCTTTTATAAATCTTCTGGGAATTTATTTAAAAGAAAGTGAAAATTATAATATATGGAACCTGTACAATACAAATAGGTGTAACAGAAAAAGGAAATTAACTTTATTGCATCTGGGAATTTTTTTAAAAGAAGAAAATGATTATATTTAGAAAAATGTTATAGAGTTGCTCATTATTCTTATTTTATATAATTGTAAAAAAAATGAAAAAAAATCAAATGTCCTCAATAAAGAGATAGTTAAGTAAATTCACTGTGGGTATCTATATGGAATATTATATATCTGCCAAAATAATAAAGTAACATGTAAATTACCTCCAAGGAATGGCAATTAATAAAGCAGAATACAACCTATTATGTGTACTGATTAAAAAATAATGTGCAGAGATTGAAGAGTAACATGAAAAATTGAAGATGTTTGAAAAATATCAAATTATTGAGTAGTTCTTTTATGAATTTAATTACTTAAAATTTTTTTCCATTGATGAGAGAGAGAGAGAGAGAGAGAGGAAGGGAGAGGGGAGAGATAGAGAAGCATTAACTCATTGCTTCACTTAGTTGTTCCATTTATTTGTGTACTCATTGATTGCTTCTCATATTCCCTGACCAGGGGGTTGAACCAGTGAGCTCTGACACTCTGATTTGACGCTTTATCAACTGAGCCACCTGACCAGGGCTCTTTACTGAATTTATTTTAATACTTAGTATAACATAAAATACATTTGAATGTGGATAAGGTAATAAAGCTTTCTACAGGTTCCATGTATTATAGTTTTCTCTTTCCTAAGAAACCAATACAAATAGGTGTAACAGAAAAGGGAAATGAACTTCATTTCTTCTTCAGTTAGCTAGTTGAACTATGAAGTATGTGTGTGGTGGTGGTGGTGGTTGGGAATGGCTTCCTGCTAAGGGCATGTAAAGTGCAGCCTGGAGGAGTGTGTTTGTCACAGAATGAATTCTGGTCATGCCTCTTCTTGATTCTCTGAGTTTGGAAGGTTCACTTAACCTTGCCAGGTCTTGGGCTCTGTAAAATAAGAAAGTTGGACTAGAATGTACTTAACATTCCCTCAAGTCTAAAATTTCTTCATGCTGCTTATAATGCATCTTCCTGGTATCCCTTTCAGGGACTTTATTTGGTTTTGAAGTATCAAAATACTTTCCTTTAGAACTTCTTACTTGTGTTTGCACTGGCTCCATTCTTTACACTGTATAATGGAATGGATTGTTGAAAATACGAATGTGGCACTTAAGTATTAGTCTTGGTTTTGTATTAAGTGTGCATTTTCCCATACAATAATATATTGTTAAGAGGTAAAAAGTATGTTGAGAACAGTATGTAGATATTATCGTATTTTGTTAAAGGAAAGCTCGAGGGTATCTCAAATGATGCATCTATAGATCTGGTTTTTTTTTAGATCTACTTACATCCATAGCCATTCACCTATTTTGCATGCATAGGAAAGAGTTCTAGAAAAAGGTATACAGCGAAGTTTGTAGTTTCTGAGAAGGAACAGAGAGGGATATGAAAGGAATTTTATTTTCTGTGTTGTTTCTGAATTTTAAACAACAAAATGTAATCCGAAAACTAAAACTAGAAAGATGAGTAGAAGAAATGGTGAAAATTATCCATAATCATTAACCACTATTACATTTTTATTTTGTTTTACTGCAGTGTTTTGTCATACATCTCTAATCCTGCAATATTTGTGAAAGGGAAACTGGTGGAGCTTGAGGATTAGTTAGTAGCAGTCAGCTGAGGAAAGATGTAGGTGAATAATAACTAAGCTGTAATTGTAGTATGACTTCAAAGATACTGGAATTGTGAATATATAAGGAAAAGGGCGATTGACAAGCTTTGAAAGAAGAGATGGATTAGAAAAACAGTCAAAACAGCAGGATAATTTGTGTCTGCACAAAGCATATCTTGAAAGCAGAACTGATGTCAAAAGGCAGAGAGAAGATAGTGGTTAAATCTTGCCAATCAGGTGAAATGCAGGATTGCATTATTGGCTAGATTTATAAAATGACTAGGTGGGAGCTGCTGCAGAGGTCGGTGCCATTTGTCAATCATGTGATGTTCTAATTCACCTTATTGTGGGGCCCACATAGGGATTTATCTTAGTGACTAATGGCAGCAAGGCTGCTCTGTAGAATGAGGTGATAAAACTGCAAGTGTGTGCTGGTGGATAAGAGGGATGATGGGAATTACAGTGACACATATTAGAGAAATGTGATGGGCTTGGGAGCTTCCTAGGGTTGTGACTTTAAAGGGTAAAAGTTTTTTGTCATCCTCTTTATTATTCACTTTTGAATTTCCAAGTGAGTGATTTTCCAAGTGGTTAAACAGAAGATTCATGTCCCAGAGCTCTTTGCACAAGTGCAGTATAGCTATGCTCTGTTGTACCAAATTGGGCCTTTGGATACAATGATCTATTGAATCAGGTGGGAAAAATGACTTTTGTTTCCCTCCTTAAAAACTAACCGATGGAAGTTAATCCCTTTCCTTGTCTTATAATATCAGTTGCCCATTTGATTTGTGTGCTTTTATTAACTTTTTTTTTGTAACAAAAATTGGGGCTATGAATTTTTGAAATCATTGAGGTGGGAGAAGAAAATACTAATGTTCAGTTGTGTTGAAACCTTCTGTAGCTTGATTGACTGGAATAATCCTGCCATCATTAATAAGATGTACAAGGTGTACCTTGGAGATATACCACTGAAGACAAAAGAGGTAGGTTGTTTTTGTTTATTCTTATGTCATCAGAAAAAGTACTTTTTCTATGAGCTCTATATAGTTGAATATTTTTTATTTATTTTGATTTAAGTTGAACCTATGCGGTAGGAAATAATAGTTGTAAACCATGCTAGTCTAGATAGATGAAAATTTCCTAGTAATTTAGTTTACCTGACCTTGTGTTTTCAGTTCAGGTATTTAAATAATGATGATTGTCTGGATTAGGGGTCAACAACACTTTTTCTGTGACTGTTTTAGGCTTTGCTGGGGACCAGTAAAACTTTGATACTGAAATTTTGGTTTCATGTAGTTTTTATTGTACAGTGTGTCCGTAAAGTTATGGTGCACTTTTGACCGGCCACAGGACTGATATGCGCCGTGACTTTACAGACACACTGTATTATGAAATATTGTTATTTTGATTTTTAAAAAATCATTTGAAAATGTAAAACCTATTAACTCACAAGTTTTACTAGAACAGATGTTAGGCCAGATTTAGCCTGTGGGATGTATTTTGTTGACTCTTGGTCTATAACCTAGAGCAATAGGTAGTAGGTTCTTCTGAAGCCTTGAAGTAAAATTTTGGCTTAATAACATAAGTTATGTTTATTTTACCGTGTTGGAAAGTGTTCCAAGTCTAAACCCCAACGTACAAGGATGATTTATTTGCTTGTTTTTAAACCATAATGAGTTGTTTTACAGATCACATTAGCTCTAGCAAGATTAAATTGAGTGTGATGTAGCAGAAATTGAGTGTGATGTAGCTCTCTGACCCCATTTATCATGGCTGCCCATAATAAATGTGTGTGGAGGAGTGGTTTAGCCAGTCACAGAACTTCTCTGGGTCTCCTGTTCTTTGTAAAACATGAAAGGGTTGGACTAGATCAGTGGTTCTCAGAGTGTGGTTCATGGGTTGATGGTGTAAAAGCAATGGTAGGTGTAACTGCCAGGGACCTAGCATGAATCAAAGCTGTGTAACTAAATGATATTAGCCGTCATTATACAGTGTGTCCGTAAAGTCATGGTGCACTTTTGACCGGTCAAAAGTCGAAAGGGCACCATGACTTTACGGACACACTGTATTGTTCACTGTCAGCATTTGTGGTAAAAAAATAGAAAGAAAGAATAAAACCCAGCTTACTTAAGAATATCCTTGATGAAAGTGTAAATATTTTAGTTTAAGAGTAGACAGGAAAATTGTAGGTATTGAGGCATATGCTTGGCAGATACTTCTCTAAAATGAAGAAAATGAAGCTTCAAGAAAATCAGCATGATTTATTGGCATTGGTAAAAGTTGAGCTTTCAAGAAAAAACTGCAGGGCCCTGGCTAGTTGGTTCAGTGCTAGAGCATTGGCCCGGCATGTGGAAGTCCTGGGTTCAATTCCTGGCCAGGGCACACAGGAGAAGTGCCCATCTGCTTCTCCACCCTTCCCCCTCTCATTTCTCTCTATCTCTCTCTTCTCCTCTTGCAGCCAGGGCTCCACTGGAGCAAAGTTGACCCGGGCCCTGAGGACTGCTCCATGGCCTCTGCCTAAGGCACTAGAATGGCTTCTGTTGCAATGGAGCAATACCTCAGATGGGCAGAGCATCGCTCCCTAGTGGGCTTGCCTGGTGGATTCTGGTCGGGCACATGTGGGAGTCTGTCTCTCTGCTTCCCTGCTTCTCACTTCAGAAACACACACAACCCCCCAAAACCCCTGCAATTTTGGAAAATGTGTATTCATTAGAACGAGCTTGACAGCTTGTCAGTATTTCCTGACTTTTCTGATGAGATTAGTGGTGTCTTTTTCTTTTTTGGATATTTTATTATGAAATACACACTTAAACTCAGTGAATCAGCATTTCCTAAATTACCAATAATGTTACAGACGCATACAAGATGCTTAGATAGACCAGTGAGATTTAGTATGTAAAAGTTTCAGGATTTCAAATCCAAATGATTGTTTATCAAGTGTTGGTATAGTACCAAAGAGTATCCACAGTTACCCGAAAAGGCTGAATTATCCCCACTTTCTATTCATGTATCTGTGTGAAGCTGGTTTTTTAAAAAAATGTTTTACTTTAACATACCACAACAGTTGAATGCAGAAGAGAATAAAAGAATCCAGCCCTCTTCCATTGAGGCAGATAATGAAGAGATTTACAGAAAATGTTAGATAATGCCAATCTCAGTACAGTTTTTTTTTTTTGAAAATATAGTTATTTTTCTTAAAAACATGTTATTTATGAAAATAAGTAATGGCTTATTTGTTATTAATATTACTTTTAAGTGAATAAGTACTTAATTCCCCAGTTTTAACTTTAGTAAATATTGATAGGTATTCAACATCAACAAAAGCTTTTTGTAGTCTTTAGTAATTTTTAAGAGTGTACAAGGGATCGTGAAACAAGTTTGAGAGCCCGCTGATTTATATGTGCTCTCATGACTTTTTCAATTCACAATAATTTTGAAATGTTATAATCCAAAATATTTTTGACAGGGAGCAGTAATGAAGCCAGAGCTGAAACGAGACCCCGTCAGTACGAGAGTCAAGTTAAAGATTGTCCCCCATCTTCTTCGTTCTAGACAAGCTGCGGAAACATTTCCTGCTAACATTCAGGTAATTCCTTCTTTCCAGAGAAAAATGGCCTGTTTACAACTTTTATCTCTGTTTAGGGAAAGAACTGCATTAATGGATATTCAGGAGGTAGGTTGATGTATATAACAAGATTAATGAGATTTTGTATTTTCTCTGTCTCAAGTTTAGCTGTAGAAATGATTAAAAACTTTTTAGCATATATGCTATATGAAGTTACCATTAACCCTGAATGTACAGTGATAATCTCGTCAAACTAGTATTTTTCTGAGTGTGTGACTTTTCTTCAAAATGGTTCCACCAGAACTTGGTTACTTAAGTGGAAAAGTGAGTCATCCTTAATTGAAACCTCACGTGAAGGTGAGCCAAATCCTCTGGATTCTGGCTTCTTCGTGTCTTCCTCTCCTTACCCCTAATGCTGATATTAACGGAGACCGTCACTTTTGGTTTAGGTTTGGAACCAGGGACCTCAGTGTCCTCCGTCAACTCCGCTCTACCACAACTAGTCAGGCTTATTTGTAACTTATTATGACTCTAAAATAGATCCTAAAGTTTTTCACATTCAAAGACAGACTCGTTGTCCATCACCCATAAACATTCTTTTTTGTTTGTTTTGTTTTGTTTGTCTGTTTATTTCTTTTCTTTTCTTTTATTATTAATTTTAATGGGGTGACACCAATAAATCAGGGTACATATGTACAACAAAAACATCTCCAGGTTATCTTATCATTCAATTATGTTGCATACCCATCACCCATAGCCAAATTGTCCTCTGTCACCTTCTGTCTGGTTTTCCCTGTGCCCCTCCCCTCCTCCCTATCCCACCCTCTCTTCCCTCCCCCCAACCTGTAACCACCACACTCTTGTCCATGTCTCATAGTCTCACTTTTATGTCCCACCTATGTATGAAATCATGCTGTTCTCAGTTTTTTTCTGATTTACTTATTTCACTCCGTATAATGTTGTCAAGGTCCATCCATTTTGTGGTAAATGATCCGATGTCATCATTTCTTATGGCCGAGTAGTATTCCATAGTATATATGTACCAAAGCTTTTTAATCCACTTGTTCACTGATGGACACTTGGGCTTTTCCAGATCTTCGCGCTATTGTGAACAATGCTGCCACAAACATGGGGGCGCATTTCTTCTTTTCGAACAGTGCTATGGTGTCCTTAGGGTATATTCCTATAAGTGGGATAGCTGGGTCAAAAGGCAGTTCGATTTTTAATTTTCTGAGGAATCTCCAAACTGTTTTCCACAGTGGCTGCACCAGTCTGCATTCCCACCAGCAGTGCAGGAGGGTTCTCTTTTCTCCACATCCTCGCCAGTACTTATTCTGTGTTGTTTTGCTGATGAGCACCATTCTGACTGGTGTGAGGTGATATCTCATTGTGGTTTTAATTTACATTTCTCTAATGATTAGTGATGTTGAGCATTTTTTCATATGCCTGTTGGCCATCTGTATGTCCTCTTTGGAGAAATTTCTATTCATTTCTTTTGCCCATTTTTTGATAGGATTGTTTGTCTTCCTGGTGTTGAGTTTTATAAGTTCTTTATAAATTTTAGTTATTAACCCCTTATCAGACGTGCTGTCAAATATGTTCTCCCATTGCGTGGTTTGTCTTTTTATTCTGTTCTTATTGTCTTTAGCTGTGCAAAAACTTTTTAGTTTGATATAGTCCCATTTGTTTATCTTGCCTTTTATTTCATTTGCCCGTGGAGATAAATTGGCAAATATATTGCTGCTACAGATGTCGGAAAGCTTGCTGCCTATGTTTTCTTCTAAGATGCTTATGGTTTCACAGCTTATGTTTAAGTCTTTTATCCATTTTGAGTTTGTTTTTGTGAATGGTGTAAGTTGATGGTCTAGTTTCATTTTTTTGCAGGTAGATGTCCAGTTTTCCCAACACCATTTGTTAAAGAGGCTGTCTTTACTCCATTGTATGTTCTTTCCTCCTTTGTCAAATATCAGTTGTCCATAAAGCTGTGGGTTTATTTCTGGGTTCTCTGTTCTGTTCCATTGATCTATGTGCCTGTTCTTATGTCAGTACCAGGCTGTCTTGAGTATAATGGCCTTGTAGTAAACCTTGATATCCGGAAGAGTGATACCTCCTGCTTTATTTTTTTCTTTTTAAGATTGCTGAGGCTATTCGTGTTCTTTTTTGGTTCCATATAAATTTTTGGAATATGTGTTCTATATCTTTGAAGTATGTCATTGGTATTTTAATTGATATTGCATTGAATTTATAAATTGCTGTGGGTAATATAGACATTTTAATGATGTTTATTCTTCCTAACCATGAGCACGGTATATGCTTCCAGTTTTTTGTATCTTCCATGATTTCTTTTATCAATGTTTTATAATTTTCCAAGTACAAGTCCTTAACCTCCTTGGTTAAATTTACTCTTAGGTTCTTTATTTTTCTGCTGCAATAGTGAAGTGGATTGTTTCCTTAATTTCTTTTGCTGACAGTTCATTGTTGGTATATAGAAATGCCTCTGATTTCTGAGTATTAATTTTATATCCTGCCACCTTGCTGAATTCATTTATAAGGTCCAGTAGTTTTTTGACTGAGACTTTAGGGTTTTCAATATACAATATCATATCATCTGCAAATAGTGACAGTTTTACTTCTTCTTTTCCAATTTGGATGCCTTTTATTTCTTCTTCTTGTCTGATTGCTGTAGCTAGGACTTCCAGAATTATGTTGAATAAGAGTGGTGAAAGGGGGCCTCCCTGCCTGGTTCCTGATCTTAAGGGGATTGCTTTTAATCTTTGTCCATTTAGTATGATGTTTGCTGTCGGTTTATCGTAGATGGCCTTTATCATGTTAAGGAATGATCCCTGTATTCCCACTTTACTGAGAGTTTTAAGCATGAATGGGTGCTGGATTTTATCAAATGCCTTTTCTGCATCTATTGAAATTATCATGTGATTTTTGTCCTTTTGTTTATGTGGTGAATCACATTGATTGATTTGCGAATATTGAACCAGCCTTGCCTCTCCAGAATAAATCCCACTTGATCGTGGTGTATGATTTTTTTCATATATTGCTGGATCCGGTTGGCTAATATTTTGTTGAGAATTTTAGCGTCTAAATTCATCAGGGATATAGGCCTATAATTTTCTTTCTTTGTGTTGTCTTTGCCCGGTTTTGGGATCAGAATTATGCTCGCCTCATAAAAGGAGTTTGGAAGTCTTTCTTCCTCTTGAATTTTTTGAAATAGCTTGAGGAGAATAGGAGTTAGTTCTTCTTTGAATTTTTGATAGAATTCACTTGTGAAGCCATCAGGCCCAGGACTTTTCTTTTTTGGGAGTTTTTTGATAACTGTTTCTATCTCATTTGCTGTAATTGGTCTGTTTAGGTGTTCTGATTCTTCCAGATTGAGGTTTGGAAGGTTATATGATTCAAGAAATTTGTCCATTTCACCAAGATTGTCTAATTTTTTGGCATATAGTTCTTCATAGTATTTTTTTACAATGCTTTGTATTTCTGTTGTGTCAGTTGTTATTTCTCCACTGTCCTTTCTAATTTTATTTATTTGAGTCCTCTCTCTTTTTTTCTTGGTGATTCTAGTTAAAGGTTCATCAATCTTGTTTACCTTTTCAAAGAACCAGCTTCTTGTTTCATTGATCCTCTGTATTGTTTCCTTAGCCTCTATGTCATTTATTTCTGCTCTGACCTTTATTATTTCCTTCCTTCTACTTGTTTTGGGTTTTATTTGTTGTTGTTTTTCTAGTTCTTTTAGATGCAGGGTCAGGTTGCTTATTTGAACTTTTTCTAGCTTCTTATGATATGCCTGTAGTGCAATAAACTTCCCTCTCAGAACTGCTTTTGCTGTGTCCCATAAATTTTGAGTTGATGTATGCTCATTATCATTTGTTTCTAGAAACTTTTTTATTTCTTCTTTGATCTCATTGTTAATCCATTCATTATTTAATATCATGCTATTTAGTTTCCAAGTGTTTGAGTATTTTTCAGTTTTTCTTTTGTGGTTAATTTCTAGTTTCATGGCATTGTGATCAGAGAAAATGCTTGATATGATTTCAATCTTCTTAAATTTATTGAGACCATTTTTGTGTCCTAACATGTGGTCTATCCTAGAAAACGTACCATGAGCGCTTGAGAAGAATGTATATTCTACTGCTTTAGGGTGAAAAGTTCTGAAGATATCTATTAAATCAAGTTGATCTAGTGTATCCTTTAAGTCTGCTGTTTCTTTATTAATTTTCTTTCTTGAGGATCTATCCAGTGTTGTTAGAGGGGTATTGAAATCCCCTACTATGATAGTATTGCTGCTAATCTCGCCCTTTATATCCATCACAGTCTGCTTTATGTATGTCGGGGCTCCTATATTTGGTGCATAGATATTTACAATAGTTATATCTTCCTGTTGAATTGTTCCCTTTATGATTATGTAGTGTCCTCCTTTATCTCTTACTACAGCCTTTGTTTTAAAGTCCATTTTGTCTGATATAAGTATTGCTACCCCTGCTTTTTTTTCATTTCCATTTGCATGACATATTTTTTTCCATCCTTTTACGTTCAGTCTATGTGCGTCTTTTGTTTTAAGGTGTGTCTCTTGTAGACAGCATATGTATGGGTCCTGTTTCTTTATCCATGCAGCTCCCCTATGTCTTTTGATTGGATCATTTAATCCATTTACATTTAAGGTTATTATTGATATGTAGTTGTTTATTGCCATTTTATTCTTTAAAGCTGTATTCTTCTTTTGCTATATTCATTCCTCCCTTTAAACTGTTCACAAGAGGCCCCTTAGTATCTCTTGCAGAATTGGTTTGGTTTTTATGAATTCCTTCAGGCTTTCTTTTTCTGGGAAGCTCTTTATTTCTCCTTCAATTTTAAACGTTAGCCTTGCTGGATAAAGTAGTCTTGGTTGTAGGTTCTTGTTCTGCATTACTTTGATTATTTCTTGCCATTCTCTTCTGGCCTCAAGTGTTTCTGTTGAGAAGTCCGATGTCATCCTTATGGGGGCTCCTTTGTAGGTGATAGCCTTTTTTTCTCTAGCAGCTTTTAAAATTTTTTCTTTATCCATTAGCTTTGGTATTTTAACTATGATGTGTCTTGGTGTAGATCTTTTTGGGTTTCTTTTTAATGGAGTTCTGTGTGCTTCTTGAATGTGTGGAGTGTTTCCCAGCCTTAATTTAGGAAAGTTTTCTGCTATGATTTGATTGAACAAAGTTTCCATTTCCTGTCCTCTCTCCTCTTCTTCAGGCACCCCTATGATGCGAATGTTGTTTCTCTTCATGTTGTCACAAAGCTCCCTTAGAGTTTCCTCACATTTTTTAAGTCTCTTTTCCTTTTTCTTCTCTGCTTCTGTGCCTTTGTTTATTGTGTCCTCTAACTCGCTTATTCGATCCTCAGCATCATCCATCCTGCTTTTAATTCCTTCCATTGTGGTCTTCAGTTCTGATACTGTATTTGTCATTTCTGTCTGATTCTTTTTTATTATTTCAATTTCATTTTTTATACTTGTTATCTCTTTATTTAGGTGTTCATAATGACTATCCATTGTTGCTCTCATTTCTTTGAACATTCTAACTATCATTATTCTAAATTCTGCTTCTGGTAATTTGGTTATATCTGGTTCATTCAGGTCCTTCTCTGGGGATTTCTCTTGATTCATTTGGTTTGCATTCCTCTGCCTGCCCATTTTTTCTGTGTATAAGCAAGTTGTGGCCCCTGGAGTCCAGTAGGTGTTGCCTTTGTGTTCTCTAGGTGTGGTCTATCTGCAGGCCCCCCACCCCCTCTGCCTGTGCCTAGGGTGGTTGGGTATGAGCGTTACCAGCGCCGGCCCACTGTGGCTTTTGCTGTGATTTCTGCCTCTCCTCCGTGAGAGGGGCTGTCACTGAAGCCACAAGTCTTAGCACCAAGGGTAGATGTGAGCACCTTTGCTCAGCTGCGGACCAGCCTATTTCCGGACTTCCTCCCAGAACCCTCAGTTGGAGCCTGCTCGCTACAGTTTCGCAGGTTGGGCGGGGCTTTTGACGTGCTCTCAGCTGTGAGCATTTGCCCGTCTGAAGATTTAGCCCCACCCTCGAGGCCAGGGCCCTTCTGCGCAGTGTCGCAAACCCAGGTTTATTGGGCTGGGCGTGTTTTCTGGCTTCTGCTCAGCTGAGTACTTCCGCTCGTCCCGGACTCTACCCCGCCCCCGCGTTTGGAGCCCGCTCCTGCACGTATGAATGCAATCCGCGGTTTCTCCGGCAGGGCGGGGATAGTAGCGTGAGCTCAACTGCGAGCTTCCACTTGTCTCGGGGTCTAGCCCGTTTCCGCGCTTGGAGCCCGCTCGCGCATGTATACTGGCCAACCGCGGTTTCTCAGGCCTGGGCGGGGGCTGGTAGCGTGAGCTCAGCCACGAGCCCCTGCCCATCCCTGGTCCTAGCCCGGTCCCCGCGGTCAGGGCCGGCCTGCGCAGTGTTGTAGAGCAGATTTCTGCCCTTTCCTGGCCTCCCGCTTTGTCCCCGTAAGTGGGATTAAAGGTGGGCCCACAGCTTCCGGACCGCTTTCGCGCGTCCCCTCTGACCCTCTGGGCTAGACCGAGCTCCCACCGGCTTGGCCTCTGCCCATGCCGACAGAACCGCGTTTCAGCGTCCTGTCGCCCCAAACCCTTAAGCAGCCCTCAGCAGAGTAGGAAGGGACCTAATACTCCACACTGTAGACCTGGGAGCTCCCTCACTTGTTTCACAGCTCAAAACTGTCCAAACGCCTCTTCTAGGCTCTGGGACTGCAGGCTGGGGCTTGGTTCCTGGGACCCAGGTACCTCCCTCTCTGCCAAACTTTCCTCCTGCCCCGCGGGTCTCTCCGGGCTGCCGTTTGCTCCGGGGAGCTGGGCAGCCCTCTTCGCGTTTTCGCTATTCCTACCAGTCTCAATGTGGCTTCTTCTTTGTTCCTTAGTTGAAGAGTCCACTTAGTTTAGTTCATAGTTGGTTTATCCAGATGATGGTTCTTTAAATTGAGTTATAATCCACTTTGGTTCTGGGAGTTGGAAGTTGGTACGTCCGCCTACTCCGTCACCATCTTGCTTTCTCTCCTTGATGTTGGTTTTTAATATTTGAGAACCCCTTAGATGCTCCTCAGGCCTCATGCGCTCTGTGATACTGTTGCCATTTAGGCGTGACTGCATAATACCCCACTGTACGCTTTAGAATGCTTTATTATATTTTCCATGAGGCTTTGTAAAAATAACTTGTTCTGAATGACTGTATGTAATTAAGAAACCTGATTTTCCCCAAATGATCTTATCTGCTAGTGTCCTCTGTGTGACATGGAGTGGTAGGATGGTGGCTCATTGCAGTATGTACTCTGTGTGACTTCCTAGTGGTAGACCCCAAGTTTTGCTAACTTGTGAGGTCAGCCACCATGTTTGTCACTCAGTTGATGGAGCTACTGGTTGGCTTCCTAAGTTTGCCAGCTAAAATGTGTGTGTGTATTAAAAAGAACTGCATTAATTTTGAAGAACAAGGTATATATAATACAAGGGATGTGCTGTTGGATCCTAATACTTGAGAATAGTCAATTATTATTATTATTAGTTGGTGTTCTTGACCACTAGTTTCTTTCTCATAGGTGGTGTATGATGGACTTTTTGGTACAAATACAAATTCAAAATTAAGAACATTATCCCTGCAGTTTGTCCATCACATTTGTATAACGTAAGTTTTCCAAACTGTTTGATTATAAAGTTTTTAAGCTATTGGGAGTGTTCAAATGATTCAAGTATAGTTCATCTTAAAAATATTTTGATTTTGATAGATTAGTTTATTTCAGTTGTCTCTACTTTAGTTATATGAAAAGATACATAATTATGTGATTCTTACCTTGCTTTGTGTATGTGTGCTATTTTTTTAAGTTGCCCAGAAATCAAGATTAAGCCATTAGGTCCAATGCTTTTGAATGGCCTCACCAAGCTAATCAATGAATACAAAGAAGTAAGTGACTTGTCTCAAATTTTGTTAACGTTTTATATTTTTAAAGTATTTTCTGTTATAAACATTTCTGGTTTACATGTTGGTTTAGTTACAGTTTAATATTGTTCTATCATTTAACATTTATACTTGAAGTAGTGCAGATTGCAGAAATTGCTGGCACCTTTTGCCTTTTCTTTTGGAAATAAGTATTAAAAACGCATAGGAATCTTGAGGGGACTTATCACTTTAATATTGAAAAAACAAGTATATTTTTTCTACTTTTAGGCATTGTGTAAAAATGGAGTGAAAAAAATTAAATTTTATTTTATGATTTATTTCTATATGGGTCTATTTGGATTCGCTTATTCAGTGGTTCTTAACCTGGCTTCTATTGAACCCTACGGGTTCAATGAGTCGGTCTCAGGGGTTCGGAGAAGCCTCTGCCGTGGAGGCCAGAATAAAGTAATACCGTAATTTGTTGTGAGTTCATGCACTTTGTTGGTTTTATTCTTTGAGCAAGGTGATGTTCATGCACGGCTCATTTTGTGCACCAGTAAAAAAACATATACCTATGTCTTGAATTTGGAAAAAAAATTATATTTTATTTATCACTAAAGAAGGGTTCGGTGAATGTGCATATGAAACTGGTGGGTTTGGTACCTCAAAAAAGGTTAAGAACCACTGGCTTATATTGAGAAGCAGTGTCTTAATTCTTAGGGTCTGAGATTTTACTGATTCAGAATTTCATCAAAACATGCATTCAGTAAATTTTTGATTCCTTAAGCTAAGTTGAGTGAGGCTTCTTTGTTGTAGTGTTTCCAACCCTGTTGTTTGTCCATGCTGTATCATTCTTACCATCACCAATATTTCAGGGGAATTTGCTCAGCAAAGTAAGATTTCAGGAACTCTAATTATTTAGCAGTATTTTCCTAAGTCTTAGCTAAACATGAATGCATGTTTGGAATAGGATAATGATTAAGATTTTGCCACTTGGAGTTAGAATTGAGTTTGAATTCTAGTTTTGTTCTTTGGCAAGTTACTTAAATTCTTTGGACCTTTGTTTTTAGACAAATGAAAATAATCATACCATCTGATTGGATTATTGTGAGCGTTAAATGAGAGACATGCCAGTTATGCAGCACGGTGGAGGTGCATTAGTAGGTGCTGTTGTCAGTTAAAGGGCGCTCACGGGCTGTGCCGGTGTGCACTGGGGGCAGTGTGAGGCCTGGCCCCCACGCAGTCTAGGGAACGGCGCCGGCCTTGGCGCCAGCTTATCTTTATGGTATAGGTAGTCAGGTGTTTTGGATGGTTGATAGAAATAAAAATGTTTTGGGGCTTTTCGGGGGAATCTGTATATTTAAAAATAGGTGAGAGAGGCCAGATAAACCAGAGGGCTCTTAGCTTCTTACCTGCAGATGCCAGCTGCATGTCATCCCAGTGATGAATCTATGAAGTTGAATCCATTAGAGTGGCCTGTAGGTGTGGGAGAGTGACTCCTGTTAAATGTGAAACTGCAGCGCACAGAAGTGTTCTTTTGTTTTTAGTAGTCACTCGGACGATGGCTTATGTAGAGTCATGTGAAATTAATTTGAGGAGGCAGCCTCACTAATTCACTCGATAACTGATCCCTTTAATTTTTTTATAGTGGAAGATATGAGAAGTACAGATTTTAAAAGGAATTGCTCACAGCCATTTTGGGTGAAAAAAGGAGGATCTTAGCTTGTTATATGGATAGTGAATTTTCTAAGAAGTTAATAAGCTGTTTTCCTAGCGTGTTAAAGATGAATTTTGGTGTTTGCGGGTTACATAGTGTTGAAGATATTCTGAATTTAACACTAGCTTAGAGAACCTTTCCATATATGATCACTGCATTTTCCTTTTGTAGTTAGTTGGGACAAAAGGTTTTGTTTTCCCTTTCAGTAGTGTGATGAATTCTGGGTTTGGACTTTGTTTTGTTCAGATCCTAAGATCATGCAGTTAGGCAGAGTGAGACCAGGTTTACCAAGGAGTAAAATAATGCATATAATTGCAGCAAATGGTTTTGCCGTTTACTGTGTTTTTTGTTTTGTCTGTTTTTTGTTCTTTTTTTTTCTTTCTAATTTCAAGGACCCTAAGCTACTGTCAATGGCATATTCAGCTGTTGGAAAACTCTCCAGGTGAGTAAACTCCTTTTCAGTGAGAGATACCTTGTTGGTAAACTAAGAGAAATTATGTGGCATTAATAATGGATGGAGAATAAGTTTGTTGTGATTCTGAAAGGAAATTTATTTAATGGCCATAAGTTGTTCAGAAATGTCTTCACTGTAGCAGGAAAATGATGTGAGAAATTTTAATTTACATTTGAAGATATGTTACCCTATTAAATGGTAATCTTGAAATGAGGTTTTGAACTGGATTGTATCATAAGGGGTTACATTTTCCTGTATCCTAGAGACTCTTGATTGATGTTAAGTGTTCTTGTTGCTAGTCTCTGTAATCCCCATCATCAGGTTTTGCTAGTGATTCTTTCTCTGATAGGGTTATTATATTGATTCTGAGTGGCCCTGTTTCCAAACATGGATTTTTTTCTTCTGCTTAGTATGACTTCCCCCTTGCAGTTCCTCCTGGTTTCCTCTTACTTGACTGCATTTCCAGGCAGGGGGATGGAGGTGCAGCATCTCTATTGGCACCAGGTGCTGCTTTTAGCCCCCGTGCAGGTCCTGTTTTGGCTCGTCTAGAACAGAGCCTGCTCTTCTTTCTGTTGCAGGGAAAGGAGCTTCGGGGCTCAGAAAAAAAGCCACCCGAGTTCAACTGATACAGCCAGGGTTGTCAGCAGACCTTGTCCCCTGTCTGCTGGCAAGAAGTAATGAAACCCCTGATCACAGTAGTAGTCTTTAGTTTAAATAGCAGTTTGGTCTTAATTACCTATTTTCTTTATATTAAAATCAGAAATGTTAACTGAATGCATGGAATTATAATAAAGGAAGTATCTGGATAATGTGTTTATTATTAAGGGTTACTTGGATTAGACAGCTGAGAGATTAAATATTTACTTATAGGAATGTTTGGCTCTTTGGGTGGACCTACCTAACATGGTGTTCAGAGATGAAATTGCAAGTTCAGGAAAATTTCTGTTTGATTTTGTTTTTTTTTTCCATCTCATGGAAATTAATGGTAGTAACAATGGTCTTGTATTCTCTTGCAGTCGAATGCCCCATTTATTCACTAAGGACATAGCTCTTGTGCAGCAGCTCTTCGAAGCTCTATGTAAGGTAGGGAAACACCTGGCAGATATGCTTTCTGTTTGGATGCTCGCCTGGAAACCCAGCAGAGTGGGAAACACTCTCTGTTATCTTTATAGGAAGAGCCTGAGACTCGACTTGCTATTCAAGAAGCATTATCTATGATGGTTGGAGCTTATAGCACTTTGGAGGGAGCGCAGCGAACTCTCATGGAGGCACTTGTGGCTTCATACTTGATAAAGGTGGGTCCACCTGTGTGAACTCTAATGGCTGGTAGTATATGCAGTTTACATTTTTAGAAGCAAAGTTTGACTTGTGCTTTTTTCTTTAATTATCTTGATAATTAAGAGGCATATTTTCTCTCACTTGGACTGTGATTTATGATCTACATATTTTTAATTCTTTGTGATTGAAATCTGATTTTAGGGGAGAAGAGGGAGCGATAGTCACAGGAGCTCTGTTTAAAGCCTTCCATGTAGGAAAACCGTTCTTAATGTCATGTTCTACAGGTTGCAAGTATGTTGTCTTAATGGGCAGCTGTGCACTGCAGCCCACTGGTGTCGAGTTCTCTAGGTGACATGGGGTAGCCGAGAGAAAGAAAGACAAAGCTTATATATCAGTAAGGCGGTAGGAAGTAAGCCAGTACCGACGCAGTGTTGTCTCCTTCTGGTCCTCTCTCTCTGGTTTCCATGCACATTTATAGGACAGTTTTGAATATCTCTATAGTTAGATACACATACACACATATGTAAACATACTGTACAATGTACAATATGTTTGTTTTCTTTAATTCTTTGTCCTCCATTTCTACAAGTAGAAAGTGAGGGAAATTAGAAAAGGGAATGATGTCAGAAGTATTGGTGAGATTAATATAAATTACATTTGCTGAGATTTGGCTGACATATTTAATGTATTATATTGAGAGGATTATTATTATTAAAGATTCACAAAGTTATCTGGTTTCTGTTGAACTATGACAGGATAATTATGTACACTCATAAAGCTTTATATGTATAGAATCTCATTGTCAAATGCTCTTGGTGTACATAGTTCATGGTCGTATATCATGGACAAAGAAGTATAGGCTTCTTTGGAAGGTCAGAATACTTAAACGTTTTTCCTAGTCGCTTTGCAAGGAAGTGTGATGCTTGTATAATGCAGGTGGGTGCTGTTTGTATTCGTGCAGATCAATTCCTGTAGCAGTATTACCAAGCCAGAGGCAGTTTACTTTCTTAGTGTTTCTGTTTAAGGCAACCAGACCCTAGGCTCCATTATCGAGACTGGTCCTTAATATCATCACTCTTTCCAATAGTTCAAGGAGGGCTAAAGAGTAGGAGTAATTGAATAAATGGCATGTTAGGTATTTCTTAGTATCTCTCCTCTCACTTGTGTTGTGACTGGAGGAATGACCTAGGGGAGGTACATGAAAATAAAGCTTTAGCATCAGTAGGTCATACAACTGCTTTCTGGATTGAATTTTATATTCATTGATTATTAACCCATTTAAGTTGATTGACTATTATTTACATAGTTGCAACTTTGCTTTGGAGTCAGTTTTAACTTTAGAGCTAACCTGAAAAAGCTGGAGATATTTTGCTTCAAATTTGTAGGGATTCCAAGTCAGCTCTGTTTGTGTTCCCTACAAAATACCCGATTTTCACCGTGTGGACTCAGAGTGTTAGAGGTGGGGGAAGCAGAGGTGGTGGTCGGAAGCTGTCACGGTGCCCGTAGTCCCTGGGGTGGGCTAAGGATGTGCATGGACAGGGAGATTCTCCGGCTGCAGTCTTTGCGGGTCTTCCTGCTTCACTTGGAAGGTCCTCTTAGGTCATAAAAGTACATACAGAGACTTTTAAACAACATTGGTAAGATCTTAGACAAATGCTTTTTTAAAATTTAGACTTATTTATTGAAATAGCAACTTACATTTTGATTGTTTACAATTAAGATGACTTATTTTGACTGAAATGAATAGTTGGTGATTTTTTAATCTGTGTTTCTTTTGTGTGTGTGTGTTTATGTGTCCCAAAGCCTGAGGTTCAAGTTCGACAAGTGGCTGTGAAATTTGCCAGCACAGTGTTTCCCTCAGATCATATACCTTCCAGATATTTGCTCCTACTAGCTGCAGGAGATCCGTAAGTTTTAAAAGGTGTTAATTTGAATTCAGGTTCATTTTAAAGTTATTTGAAAATTGCTAAAATTACATTGTTTGCATTGTTGGTCTGTGGAGTTTAGAAGCAATTTATTAGAGTTCAAAGTATGGCCCTTAGTATAATATAAACCTGTAGTCATAACCTGTCTTGTTTTTAACCTGTGGTTAAAATTCAGAGACACAAGCCACATGATTTCAAAGCTCCTGAAATTTTCAGAAAGAAGTAATTTCTTATAGTGTATCTTATGACTGTTTAGCTAGGCAAGAATATATTTAAGATATTTTCTCAGAACCCCAGCTGCCAAATATAATTGTTGTTCTTAGTGTTCAAATGATCATTCTGCAATTGGTGAAATTTACTTTTTGTTCTTATTTGTCTGAAAGACGGGAAGAAGTTCATGGAGAAGCACAACGAGTATTAAGGTGTCTTCCTGGTAAAAACAGAAAAGACAGTGCTTCTAAGCAGATGCCTTCTTTCCCAGAAATGGTGTATTATATCCAAGAAAAGGTATGGCATTCAACTTCAGATAATTAGTTTGAGTTATATAATGGATGATGAAAAGCAACATAACATCTTTTAGGTGACACACTTAAAATGTTATCACTAAAGGTTTAATAATAGTCTAGTTTCTAACAATGTTAATATTCACAATAAGAAGAAGGTACAAAACGAGGAGAAAATATAATTCTCAAATGTAATTCATCTTTGTTCAAATCTGAGTTGCTTACAATTCCTTTTATGTTCTTCAGCACTTTGGCTGTATTTGAAAAATATCCCCTTGGTACGACATACTTAAAAATACATCATTTTTTATTTTATTTTTATTTTTAGTGACATTATTTAAGGTGTCATAAGTTTAAGAATGATGCAGGGAGCAGTTCAGATTTTTTCCATTATGAGCAGAAGAGAACACATTTGCTTTTGCTCTTGTTTTTGCAGTGTTCTCTGCTGATAGATCAGAGAGCATTGGCAGTCCTGACTGCAGCCCTGATCCTGTTCTACTTTTTTACATCAGTGTTTCTTTGAGTGTGCTGGGAGGTGGTCCAGCATACTCCACCTCTACTGGTGGTCCTGGCTTTTTGCTCAGAGAGACATCTTAAGGGAGTAGAGGTCCAACACTAAGTAGCTATGATTCTCTTCTCCACAGTACAGTCACATTTGTGGTCAAATGATGCTCTTGGGCTCGTATTTTGCCCTTGCCTCCATATTAATAAACAGACCTGGCGTGCAATGGCCTGCGGTGGCTGTGTCAATAGACGCCCTACGAGCTTTATTTTTCCTAAACAAGCCAGTAAAAACACAAGGAAGAAAACGCAACACACCTATTATTTAGTTGTTTTGTTTTTTGTTTCTTTTTTTTTTTTTGCTAGAGGGGTGCAGATAGACAGAGACAGACAGACAGGAAGGGAGAGAGATGAGAAGCCTCAGCTCATAGTTGCGACACCTTAGTTGTTCATTGATTGGTTTCTCATATGTGCCTTGACCTGGGGCTCTAGCAGAGCGAGCGACCCCTTGCTCAAGCCAGTGGTTTTGGGCTCAAGCCAGCGACTTTGGGCTCAAGGCAGTGACCTTGGGCTCAAGTCAGCGACCTTGGGCTCAAGTCAGCGACCGTGGGCTCAAGTCAGCGACCGTGGGCTCAAGTCAGCGACCATGGGGTCATGTCTATGATCCCATGTTCAAGCCAGTGACCCTGTGCTCAAGCTGGTAAGCCCACATTCAAGCCAGCGACCTCGGGGTTTTGAATATGGGCCCTCAGTGTCCCAGGCTGATGCTCTATCAACGGCTCTACCTCCTAGTCAGGCTCATTTAGGGTTTGATGGATATGAACAATCCACATGATTAATGAAAAAATGTTTTGATTAGAAAAAACAATAGCAGACAATAATGTAGCTAGAAGTACAATTATTTTTGAATTGAGGAAGGACACATATGCTTTATTTTTTAGTAATTGTGTTTGTTTTGGGCTTATTTTGTTAGGCTTCCCATCGAATGAAAACTCCAGCCAAGTATATGACTGGGACCACTGTCCTTCCATTTAACCCAGCAGCCTTTGGAGAGGTAGGATTGACAGATATTGCTATTTTGCTTTCTTTAAAGAGTCTAAAAGATAGTGTCACACCCAAAGAGATGCCTGTGAATTTTTTTGTGTTCTAGATAGTCATATTGTGGTGTCATTGTTCTTTATGGTTGTTTATTAGAAACACAGTATTGGTAATTGGTATTATTTTAATTCCTAGTGGAGTCTATAAACATATTTTCCTCAGTGAGATTCTCCGTGAAGGCACTGGATGCTCGTCATTGGCTCGACATTGATTACTATTGGGATTTTACAGCAAATTAGATTGGAATTTTAAAGTCAACAATGTGTTGAGGGTGGTTGGATTGTCTAGTTTTGAAGGTTGGTGATAGATTCATTTACCACATTTAGTAGTGGAAATTCTGTTGTTTAGGTCATTGACTTGCATTAATTAAATGACAAGAGCAAGATTACTTACAATGAAATTGCTGCCTGAACTATTTTAACTGTCAAGGAAAGAGCTTTCAGAGGTCTCCTTAGTAGCCAGTTTGTATCAGAGGTTTTATGGGGTTATATTTACTCTTCCGTACATGATTGGAACCCCATTTCTCAAATTCTCGTGTTAGTGGAGATTAAATGCAATTGGAGTGTCAGAGGAATAGATCATTTGCCTCTGGTTTCTACTCAGTCTCTCTCTCTCATACACACACACAGCTTTTAAAAAAAATATATAATGGTTTTCATTGTAATATGTTAGACTCTAAAAGTTGAGTTTGCATTTTAACTGTTGAATGGCACTAAAGAACACTCTTTGGTTTTATAAAGCTTGTAAGGTAAATTTTGCTCCATTATGGTAATTTCATCTAACATAGAGTCATGTCTTTTAGCTTCTGTGAGGATTGTTGAATAGCTTTATGCAGGAGGTAGGGGAATCAAAACTGGAGGCTGTCACTTTGAAGAATATCCTCCCACACGGATTTTTTTTAAAACGTACCTAATATTCTTCTTCCCTTGGTTTTTAGATAGTTCTGTACCTACGAATGTGCCTAGCTCACAGTGCGGGAGTGGTGCCCACCTCTCAGAGTTTGGCGGATATGCAAGACCACGCCCCAGCCATTGGACGCTATATACGGACTTTAATGTCCGGCAACCAGGCGGCATCCTTGTCATCTAAGAGTGGAGAAACCAACCCTGTTCAGATCTACATCGGCCTGCTTCAGCAGCTGTTAGCAGGTGTTGGAGGTAGGAGGTTGTGATGCTGAGGACAGATATTACAGCACTGAAGAAAAAAATCTGCTTTTAAACTCAGCTAAAAATATATACCAAAATTATGTTCTCTCTTCACCCCTGTAATTGAACATTAGTCTTTGTTTCTTTTCTAAACTTACATGATTCATCTTTGATGCATTTTCTCTTTTCAAAAATAAATGGTAATCATGGATAATACATTTTTACTTTGAAAGTGGGTGTGGAGAACAGGACATCTTTGTATAGATAACTAGTCTGTAAATTTGCTGTATTGCATCACACACTGTATTTAAGTTAAAATTTTTGTTTTGTAGACTGGGGAATGCCTCCTAAAGCAGTAGCCTTATCCTTTACAGGCATTTAGTGATCCCTGAATGTTTATTGAAACATTCTAGTCTTCTCTTTCTTCTATTGAAATTAAAATAGTTCTGAATGCTTTCTTATTTAGGTTTGCCAGTCATGTACTGTCTCTTGGAAGCGGTCTCAGTGTATCCAGAAAAGCTGGCTACCAAATTTGTGGACAAAACAGAATGGATAAAGGTATGTCCTGTGCATGCATATTTCTCTTTGACGTGTCAGTCTCGTGACTGTACCTTCCTACCAGTGTTCCTATGACCTGGGCTGCCTTCAGGTCGTTTTGAAAACTCATCATCACACACTTCCTACTGAGAAGCATGTAGGTAGGTCATTGTATCTCAATGATCCCTCTAGTCAGAGTGGGAGAAGACTGAGTCATATGAGTAAAAAAGAAACATTTTTCAGTTTTTTAAAGTTTAATAGATTTTTATAGTTTAAATAGAAAATATGTAAATGTTTCCTTTCCATAACTGTCTCCCACCTACCCAAATCCCCCAACTTCCTGTCCCTGCCCCTGTCACTGGTAAATGTACACAAATATACATGGGTCATCACTTACTTATAGGTGTACCTTGTAGAGTTTACTTATGTGTGTATACACCAATGAAAGTTAGCATTTGTGGTTTTTCTCCCTCCTTTGATGCAGGCAGCATAGTTACCTTTTGGTTTTGTACCTTGTTTCACTTACCGCTGGAATGTGCCGGTGCTCCTGTGTGACTGCAGACAGCACCCTCTTGAGCAGCGCCGTAGTTTTCCTCTGTATGAGTGTGCCGTGCTCATGTTCGACCCTCACTGCTGGTCCCGAGGGCACTTCCAGTCTGCTGCGATGAGCAGTCTGTCCAGTTGAAGATGAGGAAGGATAGTTTTTAGGTGGATTCCTAGAAGTGGAGTTTAGGACATGGCTTTAGCAACTTAGATAGTGCTCATCCACATGAGCGGTACCAGTTTACACTCTCGCCAGCTGTGTGAAGAGTGTTCTTGTCCCACGGTCCCACTGCAGCAGGTTTAGGAATAAAAATACAAGATGCCCAGTTGAATTTGAATTTCAGTTACAATGAATAGTTTTCTTAGTACAGCTATGGCCCTTGCAGTTTTATATACTTCTTGTTCCACATAGTGCAGCTCTTTTGCAAGCTGCAGCTTGGGTTGTGGTGGAGGTACAGCTTATCTCTTCTCTCCACGTGAGGAAGCACACATGGAGCTCACCAAGACGTGAGTTTTACGCTTCCCGGGAAATTCTTCTCTTGGGGAATCCTTTTTAATTTAGAAAAGGTTTTTGTTCTTTGTGAATATTTGCTGATTTTAAAATGATGTTTGAGTTTTTAACTTTTGATCTTGTGGATCAGGGGTCCTCAAACTACTAGTCCATGTGCCAATCTGGCCTGTTTTATATGGCCTGCAAGGCTAAGAATGGTTTTTACATTTTAAATGGTTGAAAAAATCAGAAGACAAATAACATTTATTGACATATGAGAAGTAGAATGTCCATAGAGTTTTTTTGGAACACAGATACACATGTTTATTGTCTGTGGCTGCTTTTGCACTACGATGGCAGAATGGAGTTGTGACAGAGACCATATGGCCCACAAAGCCTATTTGGTCCTTTGTAGGAAACATTTGTTGAGCTGTGTTTGGGAGCATCTGTGTGTTGATTCCACCTTTTTTATACTTTGTGTCTTTGATGAACATGCATAGAAGAAGATTCTGGTATATAACTCAACTTTTGAAATAATAACCTGTGTTTTTTTCTCATTGATGCCAATAGATTGAATAATATAATGTGTATTTTATTCTTTTAATCTTAAATGTTAGATGTTATCAGCAGGAAGATGAATATATATCGTGTATATTTCTTTTTCTGCACTGCTCAGAGTCTGATGAACAGCAGTAAAGAAGAGATGCGTGAGTTGGCAGCGCTGTTTTATTCGGTGGTGGTGTCCACAGTGTCGGGAAATGAGTTGAAGCCAATGGTAGAACAGCTTATAAAGACTACAAAAGATAATCATGTATGTTGCCAGTATGCTCTTCATTCTATTTTTGTGGGAGATAGAATTCTACAAACGCGTCTAATCTATTTTTACCTCTTGTGGTCTCTTTTGTAAAATGAACTTTTATGATTGTAAAGATGAAATGTGATAGATAATATATTGATTAAGTCAATTGATTCAGTAAATTTGAGTACCTGTGTCTGATAGGCAGTTTTAGGTGCTAGAAATGTTACAGGGAATAAATACATATGCTGCTATGTTTGTGCCTGTCCAATCAGAAAACACAGGTTTCAAGTATTTTAGAACCCTGCGCCATCAAGTATTTTAGGGCCCACCTTGGTTTTGGAGGTTTTGGCAATTAAAGGTTCTGTTTAATGTTTTTGGTTGGCAATTGGGAGAAATTATTATAGTGTAGTTATATATGTTACATAGGTGCTATAAGCTAGAAGGTAGTTTGGGTACTCTGGCAACACGCAAGAGAGTCACCTCACCCAGAGTTGGAGAGGGAGTGAGGAGTAGGGAATCTAAATATTGAAGTGAATCAAGACTCAGCGTAAGTTCTTGGAATTATCTGTGTTGAAAACTCAGTTTCTCTTGTTCCCTAAGCCTGATTCGTTAGCATCCAGTAGAACCTGAGAAGATCGCTTTATTCTTTGGCTTTGTGTTTTATTGAGATGACTAATAAACACACTGTTATTTCAGTGCGTTCTTGCACATGTCAGAGAGAGAGAAAGACATTTGTTATTTCGTTCTTAATCTCAGAGCCCAGAGATCCAGCATGGATCCTTGCTCGCCCTGGGATTTACAATAGGAAGGTATTTGGCTAAAAAGAAAATGAGAATGGCAGAGCAACAAGACCTGGAGACCAGTGCTGATTTCCTGCCTGAACAAGAGGAGCTCATTCGGAGTGCCACAGAAACAATAGGTAATCAATGTGTTCATGCTGACATGGATATGGCAGGTTTTGAATTAGGTTAAAACTTAATGTAGCATTTCCATTTTTTTTTTTACAGCAGTGTGAACTTTAAAGGCACAAGCCTTACTTGATGCTAAATAAATTGTTTTTAATAACAATAAAAGTTACTGTACTTTTGTGTACTTTCTTTTCTGTAAGTTTTAATATAATAGATGATTATGTTATAGGAAAAACTTTAAACATTAAATAAAGGACACTGTGCCCTGTTTAAATGGTTTTTATGTTTTACTGTCTAAAAAAATAGTGAGTACATTGCTTTGACTCACAAGGATAATAGTATTGTAGTTTCAGTTTTGTCTAAATGTGCTCACAGGATCATTTTTGGACAGTACATCGCCCCTCCTGGCAATTGCTGCTTGTACGGCCCTGGGGGAAATCGGCAGGAATGGCCCGCTCCCTGTCCCCACTGAGGGATCTGGCTTCACCAAGTTACGTCTTGTGGAAAGCTTGCTGAACCGGATACCCTCCAGCAAAGAAACAAATAAGGCAAGTCTCTTCCTTTTTTCCTTCTCTTGAAATTTTTTATTCATATATATGTGCAAAAACAGTTGTAACGAGGACAGGTGGCACTGCAGCTGTAAGGATTTACTGTGAAAAGGACTGATGAAGAGGAAAGTCTAGGTTACTAATTTTGAGGTAGAGATGATTCATGTGTAACTTTTGTGTGTGCGACATCTGACCCAATTACTCCAGTTTAGGCCCTAGCTGGAAGGGCTGGGTGAAGTGTTAAGTGCATCAGGTCATTCTTTTGTCATGCGAAAGGTGGATGATAAAGTGTCAAATAATGTGAAGATTTTTGTTATTTCAGACCAAATCTAAGCCTTGACCTCCTGCAGCCAGTCTGATTTTAAGAAGTCTGGGCTTTAGTAAGTAGTGTGAGTAATCTGTGAGGGAAAGGACATTTGTAGTTTTTTAGTTTTAGGTAAAAATTTTCATAGACTTTAAAACATTTTGTGGTCAAAGCACCTCAGTGTTGAAATATAAGAAAATTTAATGGGCAGCAAAACAGTTGACTACAACTTTAATTAATATGTCATCTTATTCTTGGTAGGGCTGCTGTTTAAATCATTCTGAGAGGACCACAAACATAATTTTTATTTGTCCTTATTAGCTAATCATTAGCAACCATTGCTGAGCACCTGTAATGTGCACGACTTCTGCTGAATGCTTCCCATGCATTCATTAATCGAATCCTCCTCTTCTGGTGAAGTAGGTCCAGCATCATCTGTGTGTTTCAGGTGAAGAAAGAGTCACAGAGAGGGGGAGTAACTTGCATAGGTCACATACCTGTAAAGTCTGTGAAATGGTCAGGCTGTGTGATTTGATCTTAGATCGTTTGGGCCCAGAACCTACATTTATAACTGTTACAGTTTGAAGGAGAAACCTAGGTAAAGGCTTTTTTCTTCCTTCTTTTGAAGCTGTGGACCCTTAATGGACTCAGGATTTTTTTTTAAAGATTTTATTTATTGATTTTACATTGTGGGGGCAAGAAGTACCAACTCATACTTGCTTCATTTTAGTTATTCATTGCTTACTTGTTGCTTCTCATTGTACCTTGACCAGGCAAGCCTAGGATTTCGAACCAGTGACTTCAGTGTTCTAGGTTGATGCTCTGTCCACTGCGCCACCACAGGCCAGGCAATGGACTCAGTTTTATGTCTTTTGCCTGCCAGTGTCCTATAGACATAATTCTGTACAATTGAATACTTAAAAAAAAAAATCTAACACACTGCTGTATTATAGTTAGACATACTGCCCCTTCCTGCCATTTTACTTTGGAAATATTCTTCTGGGATAAAGCTGTTATATACTCCGTTTAAAAAACAATTCTCCCTTCTTCTAGATGAAAGAACGAGCAATCCAAACACTTGGATATTTTCCAGTTGGGGATGGAGATTTTCCCCACCAGAAACTCCTCTTGCAAGGGCTGATGGATTCTGTGGAGGTATTTATATTGCTATCTGATATTAGTCATTCAAACAAAAGGCATTTCTTTTTTAGTTGGAATATTGCATGCTCTGAAGTTTTAGCTTAAATTTTTATTTATTTATTCACCAAGTATTTACTGAGTGCCAGCCTTGGGCTCATCACTATGGTTGGCATAGCATTGACTAAATCACTTAAGTGGTAAAGTTCTTTTCTCCTCATTTTTGAGTAAAGTATAGGAAATCTACGCTGTCAGGTAGATGTGGGTTGTGGGTGCCGATAGTCCAGTTGCTATTGTATCTGATGACTTAGCCTTTGACCTCCAGTGCGTTGAAGACCTGCCATTTGACAGCGGCTGGCCCAGTGTGGTATGTGCCATATAGCACAGGCTGATCTGGACCTTGATCCAGCTTTGATTTTTTGTTGTTAAATTTTTTTATTTATTGACTTTGAGAGAGAGAGAAACAGCAACTTGTTCCCCCACTTATCAGTTGATTCTTATATATGCCCTGACTGGGGATCGAACCTGCAATGTTGGCATGTTGGGATGATGCTCCACCCAACTGAACCACCCGGCCAGGGCACAGCCTTGATTCTTGTCACTCACATTTTTGTAAACCGGTTTCTGCATCCTTTGCTCTGAGCTTTTGAAGGACCTGTACTTCCTTCTTTCTTGGGTTGTTGCTGTGTCCCTTGAAAAGCCTGCCGACTCTTCAAACTAGAGTACATTCTTTAGTTATCAGTGCTATCATGGCCCTCCATTCTCTCTCTTCACGGCATGCATCACAGTGTCTAATGGCCCATGAGCCTGAAGGCAAAGTCTGTTTTGCTTCTCTTATAAAACAAGTGCCTAGCAGTGTGATTGTTAATGGTAGGACCTCAGTAAACATTGGTGGATAACCAAACCTGATGAAACATTTGTATATAAAGCAGTAGACTCATAAAAGGTATGGGCACTTCTGTTGGAGAGTTGGTGCGAGTTTTGTCGAGGTGAGACTGCTGCTGGCGCTTGAAGGATGGAAGGGGGAGAGGGGAGAGTTGGGGCTGAGCACAAGGCAGCAGAGTTATAGAGCCAGTATTTAAAGTCAGGGCTCTGGATTCTGACCTCCATATTTGAAGGTGATTTTTTGATTGTGAATCATGCCCACATCAGGTTCTCCCTGGATGTCAATGACTTTGTAACCACTTGGGGAAAGCTTATAATACCTACTTGTCCATTTTTTCACTTTTTTTTTTTTTTAAATTTATGAGAGAGCAGGGTTTCTTCTAGTTTTGTCTAAATAGGTTTATTTGGAATCTTAACTTGCTGTTGAAACCATTAAGAGTTTAGAAGTATAGAATGAAAAAATGCATGAATCAGAAGCAAATAACTTCACAGGACAAAGTCCTAAAGTCTTTTTGTTTTTTAAAAATATTTTAGTATGGAAAATTTTAAACAACACAAAAGTAAAGAGATAATAGCATGGATCCCTATGCCCCTATTTTTATTTCATTTAAAAAAATTTTAGCCTGACCAGTTGGTGGCGCAGTGGATAGAGCGTCGGACTGGGATGCGGAAGACCCAGGTTCGAGACCCCGAGCTCGCCAGCTTGAGCGCGGGCCCATCTGGCTTGAGCAAAAGCTCGCCAGCTTGGACCCAAGGTCGCTGGCTCCAGCAAGGGGTTGCTCGGTCTGCCGAAGGCCCGCGGTCAAGGCACATGTGAGAAAGCAATAAATGAACAACTAAGGTGTTGCAACGGCAATGAAAAACTAATGATTGATGCTTCTCACCTCTCTCCGTTCCTGTCTGTCTGTCCCTATCTATTCCTCTCTCTGACTCTTTCTCTGTCCCTGTAAAAAAAAAATAAATTTATATTTCTGGAATGTTTAAAGCAGTCCAGATAGTGTGTCATTTATAAGTGGGGTGAGGGGTTTGGGTTTTGTTTGTAATGCAACTTATGTGAAAGGCACATAAAACGAATCTCTGATATCGGATTCTTTGTGTTGAAATACCTTTTTCTCAGTTCAGAGTTGCCAAGAGAAGCCTCTGAGCAGGGAAGCTGGGGTTGACGCCCTTACACCCATTTTTCCAGAGGAGCATTGACACCTCATCACGACTGGAGCCCTTGGTCCCCCCCCACGGCCTGCTCTGCATTCCTTGTGTCCCTGTTTTCGGTTCCTTCTGGGTCACGGTGCACACAGAACTATGCCGGAGGGAGCTACGAGCTGGTTCTGTGTGGAGTCGGTGATTCATAATCGGGAAGCATGTCAAAATTTTGAAATCAAATTTTTAAGAATTGGACAATTTCTGTACAAAAATTTTCTAACATTTGATTTTTGAAACAATTTTAAACTTGCAGTGCAGTTGGAAAAATAGTGTGAGGAACTAACTCTCTTATACCCTTTATCCAGAGTTACCAAATTTTAGCACTTTACCACATATGCTTCAGTATTCTGTTTTTTCTGAACCATTTAAAAATACACGTAATTTAAGATTGCAAAGAGAAGTTGTTAATAAATTACAGTGGCTGCTATTTATTGTAGCAGTTACTGGAAATGGGTGTCCACCTGGAGCTTTCTGTATGGTCATCTCATTTAACCCTTCCAGCCTGACGAGGTGGGTGGTGATATTATGCTCATATTACTCATGAGCAGTTGAGTCTCGGAGTTGAAGTAGGGCAGGCAGCTGATGAGGCAGAGCTAGGGTTTGCGCTGAGAGCGGTGTGGCTTCAGTCGGTGCCTTCCACCCAGGTTCCATGCTTCCAGAGGTTAAAATCATTGTGTTGTGGTTCTGAACTTGGGCTGAGGGGTGCACTGGGGACTTGGAAAAAGCTGTCTGAGTCATCCTTTCATCTTCATTCCCTCACCCAGGTTAGCTGAAAGCAGCCCTGGCAAAAGCATGGAAATGCAGCATGCTGAGAAACAGGGCATTAAGCAGCCTTTCTGGCAAATGGATGTCGTGGGAAACGTTCTCTCTGATTCATGGCTCTGTTTCCTTCATTGCAGGCCAAGCAGATAGAACTCCAGTTCACTGTTGGCGAAGCCATCACCAGTGCTGCGATAGGAACCAGTTCCGTGGCTGCGCGAGACGCCTGGCTGGTGACCGAAGACGAGTACACTCCCCCTGCTGGTACCACATGTTCAGCTAGTCCCTTTGTAATCGTCGAGTAACCTTTTCTCTTCTCAGCATCAGCACCGGAAGCAGAACAATTTATACATTCCATTTTAACTCTTTTTCAGATATTTGTATCTGTTTTAGTTTTTTTGGCCAAGAAAATAATTGGTTAAATGAGAGTGAGCATGTCAGGAGTGAGAAGTTTTTTAGTCCTTTAGCGAGCAAGCAGGGACTTAGCTCTGGGTTACGTTCAAATTTGTGTTCTTTTCATGAGGGTTGGTGTATTTAGCCAGTTTTCTAAGTGTAGGCATAGCAGTTTCCAAATGACGTGTCCCATAATCCTTCAGCACATGATGAAGCCTTGCTGTCCTCTGCTCGCTGCCGGGTCCCTCTCACTGAAGGGACCACCTGCCTTTAGGGACAGTGTGGTTGAGGGAGCGGGCTGTTTCTGATTTCTTTTATAGATCCTGTGATGTCATAGGTCTTGTGGTTTGATTTGAATTTGGAATTGAAAATATACTTTAGTATTTAAATAAGAACTTATTTTCTGTCTTTGAAACAAATGGAAAGTCATCAAGTTTTTATGCTCAGTTGAGAAAAGTAAAGAGTGTTCTCGTGGTAATGATTCCATTATGAATTGTATTCCATCATGAATATGTTAATTTAGTTGTACTTAGTGTTATAGTTAACACTTAACTCTGCTGTGATTTACCTGCTTCCTTGTTCGCCTATTGTTGCATTAGTTACCATGAAGAGATTTACAGGAAGTAGAGAACACACTTGTCCTCGCACTCTAAGTAGGGGAACTGTGGCTTGATGGAAGCCGTGTAGAGTCAATTCTCTGAGGCTTCTCTTTGACAGCATATAAAGCAAGGTAAGGAAGAATTTGGATAGAAGGAAGAAGAAACTCCAGGAAGGGAAGTGATGGTTGTAAAGTAGGCAACCAGTCAGAGAAGAAATTCTCAGTTTGCATGTGAGAGGTGGTGTCAGAGGCTTAACAGAGCCAGGGCTCAGACTGGAGAATGGATTTGCTATGAGATGTGTTTCTGAGTCCATGGGTTTCTACATAGTGACTTAAGCAAATGAAGGTTAGTAGTGAGGTACCTAGGCCTATTATCAGACCTCTCAACTTCCTCTGTGTTGCCTCAACTTTTCTTGGAACATTGGATCCTGGGCTTTTTGCTCATCCAGAAGAGTCTCAAAATGTTCAGTAAGTGTGGCGGTTTTTCTGTCTCTAAATATTTAGGGAAAAGAAAACAAAATTTTGTGGAGAAGTGGATGATGATGGATCTTGGATCTGAGTAGTGATCATCTGTGTTCTGTTTGTCATTCTCAACCGAGTGTTACTCAGCTGTTTGAATGTTTTTGTTACACTGTGCTAATCTGCTTTGAATAGAAGGAACAACATTTGAGAATCTACTTAGTTCCTATTTCTTAGTCATTTTAGTATTGCTAGCATGTGACACAGTACCTGGCACAGTGTGAGAATCTAATAAGGGCTTGTTAATTTGGTCAGTGTTGTTGCCCAGATAGGAGAACTGGCAGCAGCTCCAGTTGTGGTTATGGGAAAGTATCTGACTCTGAGAACTTGATTAATGTGAGTAGTGAGTAGCTTAGAGCACCTGCCACCTCTCTCTATGTCCTGGATTCCCATGTAAGCGCACATGTCCGCTAAGAGGGCTCTACCTTCTTCAGGCCTTTTCCAGACCTTGTGAGTTGAATTCTAGATCCTCTTTCTCTTAGGGTCCTTTCTTACCCATTTCATACTTTCTGAAATACTTTACCTGTTCATTTTGTTTGTTTAGTTTAGTTTAGTTACTGGGTTACATTTTCACACAGGCCTTTAGTATATCCCACTCTTTCTTGCAATGTTTTCTCTTTGTTTGCAAGACTGGTTTCCTGGGTTTCCTTCTTACCTCTGTTGGACATCTCCTCTTTCTTCTTCACTGGCTCTTTTTCCTCTGCTCCTCTAATTGGTGTTGGGGTATCCCATTTCACCCATGCCTGCAGTTTACTTCAGTACCTGTTGATGACCCCCAAAGTACAGTGTGTCCGTAAAGTCATGGTGCACTTTTGACCGGTCACAGGAAAGCAACAAAAGACGATAAAGATGTGAAATCTGCACCAAATAGAAGGAAAACTCTCCCAGTTTCATACCTATTCAGTGCAGTTCGATGGGGGCTCCATTTGTTGCCCTACACACATCCAAACGATAGTGAAGTTCTTGCTACACACGGGTAAGGACGTTTGGTGTAACAGAGTGAATAACGTCTGTGATTCTCTGTTTTAAGTGATTAATGTCATTGATACGTTCATTGTACACATGTTGCTTCACATAACCCAAAAAGTCGATCTCATGAAGCATATCTGTAGCAAACGCACATGGTGTGGGTCTATCCGCCGGTTTGATAGCGTGCAACAGCCACAATTTGTACCCTGTAAAACAGAGACATTTCTTTAACACCTTATGAACTGTAGTCCTACTTAGGTGTAATTGTCGAGCACACCCACACACAGATTTTTTAGGGCTCCTTAGGTAGCTATCCCGTATAGCCTCTATAGACTCGTCACTGACTGATGGCCTACCAGAACGGGGTTTCTCCACCAAACTGCCAGTTTCCTTCAACTGCTCATCCCACCGAGTAATGTTATTCCTATGTGGTGACGCTTCGTTATAAACGCGCCTATATTCACTTTGGACTTTGGTCACGGATTCGAATTTAGCGAGCCACAGAACACACTGAACTTTCCTCTGTACCGTCCACATCTCGACTGGCATGGCCGTGGGCTGTTCCGCTGTATACACGGTGTTACGTCATCATCTGCACATGTGCACATGCTGCCACATCATCCTACAGAAACTGGGAGGGTTTTCCTTTTATTTGGTGCAGATTTCACATTTCTGTCGTCTTTTGTTGCTTTCCTGTGACCGATCAAAAGTGCACCATGACTTTACGGACACACTGTATGTCTCCGTAGAACCATCGTCTTGCACTGCAGAGCTGCGTTGTTAGGATTTTCAGACAGAGGTCCCATAAGCATCAATGTGCCTGTGTGTCTAAACCTGAAATAATCTTTCCTTCCTCCTCTCCTCTGCTGTAGTGGTTTGCCTTCTTTTTTCCCTAAAGCCGTTCTCTCTGTCTATTCCATATCCCGACTAATGCTAGCACTATTTCCACGCTGTTTCCTAGACCCAGTGCAGGCAGGGAAGGGAAAAGGTCCCAGACTGAGGCTAGGGAGAGATCAGAGTTAATGACAACCGAAAGGGGAGGAGCCCAAGAGGGAAGTGAGAAGAGAGGTTGAGAAGTGTTTGCAGGAGGGCTGGCTCAGGCTTTGGATATGTGTGTGGAGTGGATTGGGGGATGAGTGAGTAGTTAGTTTTCAAGGTGGTAGGTCTTTGTTTTCATTTTACAAATAATCCAACCGTGTTGTCTCGCCTTTTCTATTTCAGATATTGATAAATCTACAATTTTGTTTTCCTTAAAATAGTGATTTCCTAAGACCCTTTTGAAACTATTTTCCCTGGAAACAAAGTAATCTGTCTACTTGTAAAATTTTTTCATAGCCACAGGGCATTAAGTAGTAAATTAGTTCAGCATGTATTTATTGAGTGCTTAGTATGGGCCAGATACAGTTCTAGGTGCAGGAATGATTAAACAGTTAAATTCTGCTCTCATGGAGCTTACATTGTAACGGGGGATTTGCCAAGAAGCAGCGTAAGTTAAGGGAAAACATGCAACATGCTAAATGGTAGTAAGTGCTGCCCTGGCCAGATAGGTCGGTGGGTTTGATGTCCTGATATGCAAGGGTTGTGGGTTTGATCCCCGGTCAGGGCACATACAGGAACAGGTTGATGTTTCTGTCTGTCTGTCTCCCCCTCCTCTCTCTCTAAAATCAATCAAAAAATTAAAAATATTTAAATGGTGATAAGTGCTGTGGGGAAAGTAAAGCAGAAAAAGTAGTAGGTAAAATGTGGGCACTCATTTTGGTGCATGGGGCACCTCTTGTCAGGAAGGTGCTTTAAAGTGGAGGCCTGAACAGGTTAAGGAGGAAGCGCTGTAGGTCTGTGGGGAGAGCAGTCCACACAGAAGCAGTGGCAGTTGCAGAGTCTCTGAAGCAGGAATGTGTTTGAGGCCAGCGGCACTGGAACAGAGTGTGTGAGGAGGCAGGCATCAGAGATGAGGTCAGAGGGCGGTGCAAAGCCAGATCACGAGGGATTGTGGGCCATTGTGGAATCTTTGAGAGGAAGCCATTGCAGGATTGTGAGCTGAGGAGTCTCCTGACTGGACTTATACTTTGAAAGATCCATTCTAGAGCGGTGTAGAAAGTAGACCAAGCTGGATAAGGACAGAGCAAGGAGGACAGCTAGGAGGCTACTGCAGAGTTCCAGGTGAGAGGGAGTGGCGGTAGCATGGAGTCAGTGAAAAATGGATGCTTACAGTAGCTTGAAATTTGTGCCAGTAGGATTTCCTGTGGGATTGGATGTGAGGTGTTGGAGGATTCAGGGCTGACTTGGAAGTTTTTGCTGTGAGCAGTTAGCAGGATGGAGTCACTTCTTAAGCCAGGGAGGCCGTGGGAGATAGCTTTTGTGCAGTGGTGCGGGGAGGGCGGGAAACACCGCCTGCTCATCTAGTTGGATGGAAGTGTATGGAATTTTGAGGAGTTACAGGTTGCAATGTAGTTAGGATCATGTAAAGATAGCATTTGAAGCCATTAACCTAGATGTGATCCCCAAGGGAGCAGGTAAAGAGAAGCCCAACAAAGGAGCTCGGGGGTTCCCCAGAGTTCAGGTTTGGTAGTAGAGGATAAACCAGAGGCGCCACTGAAAAGGAGACTCTGAAATAGGGGTCCTGGAAGCGAAGTGAAGAAAATCGGTGAAGAGGGGTGTGGTGGGGGTGAATGGGCAGTCAACTGCCCATCTGTCCCGCTGGTAGATCAGTTAAGATGAGAAGCAAGAAGTAGTCATTGAAGTTAGCAACAGGATGATAACTGCTGACTGTTACAAGTAATTTTTATGGAGTAGAAAAGGTGAAAACCTGGTTTTTGAATGGGTTCAGCAAAAAGTAATGGGAGAGAAAAATGTAGACCGTGAGCAGAGAGAGCTATTTTGAAATGCTTTAATGTAAAGCAGCGGTTCTCGACTAGCAGAGGGAGATTTTGCCCCGCAGGAGACATTTGGAATGTCCGACACTGAGCAGGGTCAGTGCAACGGCTCTGCAGTGGGTGTGGGTCCCAGGTGCTGCTAAGTCAGAACTGCTCCCACAGCCAGCTAGCTGTCTAGCCCAGAACGGCAGTGGTGTTGACGTTGAGGAACCCCGAGGTAGTAAAGGAAAGGAGATAAGGGGCATAGTTGCTGGAGGGGAAATGAAGCAAAAGAGGTTGATTTGTGTGCTGGTTCTTTTAGATGGGGGATGGGAAAGATAGAGCAGAGAAAGCAAGGTGTGGACATGAAAGAAAGTGGGCAGAATTTTTTCTAAATACTTAGTTTTTAAAGAGAAGCTCTAGGCTCACAGCAAAATTGATAGGAAGGTACAGAGGTTTTCCATAGGCCTACATAGCGCATAGCTCCCCATTACGGGGTGACTTTTCATTCTAGGGAACTGAACTTACCTGGATACCTCTGAAAGGTAGGTTCTGACATGAATGATTTTTAGTTCCTTTAGCACTTGATTTAAATACCTTAGTCATTTAGATTTCAATGTTATGTGATTGTTTTGAGTAAATGTTGATTAATATTTAATTTTTTCAGAAAACTCTATTCAGTTATTTAATTTCTTCTTATCATTCTTTGCTTTCCCCCAGGAGCCAGAGTGAATGATGTGGTCCCCTGGGTGTTGGATGTGATTTTGAATAAGCATATCGCCAGCCCCAGCCCACACGTGCGGCAGGCGGCCTGCGTTTGGCTCCTTTCCCTGGTGAGGAAGCTAAGCAGCCATGAAGAAGTGAAGGTGAGCCGGGTGGCAGATGTGACCAGCGCTACCGGAGAGGCCGCTTGTGTAATGCGCATAACTGAAGGGTGGCAGGAAGGAAAGTGTATGAAGGTGTGAGGGTCATTAACTAATAACCGATGTTTCGAAGTAAGCTACATGTGAGGGAATGAAGGATGGCAGCCTGATACATCTTGGCTGGAAGATGGTTCTGAATTTGGAGGTACACAGCCAGAATGGTGGTGAGGATGGGGAGGCTCGGGCTGCCTGCTGGCGGCCGGCCGTCGGTAGCCTGGCTGCGCTC
Organism: Rhynchonycteris naso; assembly: GCA_037038555.1. Lineage (NCBI taxonomy): Eukaryota > Metazoa > Chordata > Mammalia > Chiroptera > Emballonuridae > Rhynchonycteris > Rhynchonycteris naso. Next base: position 21,933,424 of record CM072996.1, read on the forward strand.
ACAGAGGAGAGCGCTGCGGGGCTTGTGACCGACCGCCTTGGGGCCTACGGTTTCTTAGGTGTTGTGTGTCCTGAGAGAGATTCTTATTCACCCGCCTAGGTAGAGTTTCAGTTTTCTCAGTGCCTTTTTTCTTCTTTCAGTCTCATCTTAAAGAAATTCAGAGCGCATTTGTGTCCGTTTTGTCAGAAAATGATGGTAAATATTTGACTTCCAAACTTCGTATTTCAAATTTTGGAGAAAAATATATTAATGAACATGAAAGAAGGATACAGGAACCTTATCCTTATTTATTTTCTAATTAAATCAGTTTTGAATTTAAAAATGGAGCTGAGGCCTTCTTTAACTTTAGTCCTTCTACTAAATAATAGCTTTCTTCTACTTCCGGTTCCTTTCCTCTTTATGATCAAAGCCAGGAGAGAGCAAAGGTATGTGTGGGAGGCATTTACAGTAGCTTTGTTTGTTTTATAAATTATTTAAATATATGGCCTTGCGTTGATTTTCCATTTAAAGGAAATTGGATGTGGTTGTATTGAAATGCCGTGAGGCTGCCCGCCCCTTATGTGCACGACTGGGGCCATCGATCCTCTGTTACCAGCCGCATGCTGTGCACTGAGGCCCAGCCGCCTTGACGGGGTTTGTGCGTTGGATCTTCTGTGAATGTAGTCCTCATTTACAGAGACTGTTTGGGCCATGTCACTGAGATGATTTAAACATTTTTAACGAAATAGGCAGGTTGATTCTGCTTATATATCTTTACTTTGATACCATTTTGGGTTAATGTGACAACTACACAAAATTTTCTTTAAGTAATATTATTTTGTCTGACTTTTGTGTAGAGCTTAGCCAAGATGTTGCTTCCAAAGGCCTTGGGTTGGTGTATGAACTGGGCAATGAACAAGATCAACAAGAATTGGTTTCTACACTTGTAGAAACACTTATGACTGGCAGAAGGTATGGTGAACTTGAAAAGTTTAGAATCAAACATGTAGTGTGAGTTTTGCACATGCTGAGAATATGCAGTGCAAGAAGGAAAATTCATTTTTTTATATTTCTGTTCATTAAGCCTTTTCTAAATGGCAAGTCAGTTATTGTTATCCTGTGGTTAGCAGTTTAATTATCCAGCATATACTGTTTGAAAGCCTGCCAGTATGTCAGATTTTGAAAATTAAATGATCTCCAGACATTTAAAGCATTGGGTTACAAAAATACTGTGATTACTGTTGGCTAAATAGAAATGCAGATATGGAGAGGAAGTTTGCCTCTCACTCAATGTCTGATCTGAGTATGAGAGAGTACGTCATTCTTATAATTGAATTGTTTGCTGTTTCATGTTGCCTTCCTTGTAGGAAGGATAGTTTTGTTTGTTTTTTTTACAGAGATAGCGAGAGTCAGAGAGAGGGATAGATAGGGACAGACATACAGGAACGGAGAGAGATGAGAAGCATCAATCATCAGTTTTTTGTTGCGACACTTTAGTTGTTCATTGATTGCTTTCTCATATGTGCCTTGACCGTGGGGCTACAGCAGACCAAGTAACCCCTTGCTTGAGTCAGCGACCTTGGGTCCGAGCTAGTGAGCTTTTGCTCAAGCCAGATGAGCCCGCGCTCAAGCTGGCGACCTCGGGGTTTCGAACCTGGGTCCTCCACATTCCAGTCCGATGCTCTATCCACTGCACCACTGCCTGGTCAGGGAGAAGGATAGTTTTTAATGTGAGATCAATCACATTTAATTCAGTACAACTTTGTATTGGATGTCTTTTATATTGGCATCTATTTATTTGTTCTAGACTTAATTTTACAAAATTCTCAGGCTGATGGAAAGGAGTTGTCAGCTTTGACATCTTGCACTTGAAGCTACTCGACAAGGAATTTGATTTTATCACTTTGCAGATGAAATGTATCAATTAGTTTGAATGCTGTTATGAAAAATTTGAGTCTAATTTCAATTTTTAATGTTGTTTTGGTTTAGAACTAAACATGAAGTTTCTGGAGAGACCGTGGTATTTCAAGGGGGAGGTCTTGGCAAAACACCTGATGGGTAAGTGTGTGAGACCCGTGGATCAGTCACCGTGGCCTCTGTAGTTTGAATAGAGCACTCACAGGTTGACGTCCACCCTGCTAGAAAGTGTGTCAGTGCCAGAAGAAAGCCTCAGTGGGACAAGCTGAGTGTTAGAGAGTGGGTTTCCTGGGAAACAGCCTCTGAAATGGAGATTAGGTTTAGTGTGCTTGCGTTTATTGCAGGGTGCCTCCCCCAGTCATCCCCCAGGGGGCAAGGAAGCTGGGTGGGGTCAGTGGCCCCAGGGGGGCTGACCTGCTGTCAGCACTTAAGCAGATGCTGACCTCAGGAGGCGCTCTGGAGCTGGCCTTGGATGGCCCTGTAGAGTTTCCTGCCTTGAGGGGCCAGGCCTTTATGTCCCTTCATCGGCCTCACCATTGCTGGTAGGCTGCTCCTGCTCCGGGAGGGGACCTGGCCTTGGACAGAGGGAAGTTCTGTCAGCTGGCAGCCAGTAAATCCCAGGGTGAGAGGGGCAGTCTGGCAGCACAGCTGGGCATCCATATTTGGGGAGGTTCTAGGGGACGTGAGGTCTTGGAGTTTGCCGATTTAGCATTTCCAATGAATTCCTAGAGCCTTCCCTCTTTTGTCGTTATTCCATTGGGGTCACACTGTTGCTTTTCCTTTAGAAATCCTCAGGTAAAGCTGTGCGGCTTGCTGGGCCTGGTTAGGGGCCTGGCCAGGACCAGGCAGGGGTCTGGCTGGCGGCCTGGCAGGGACCAGGCTGGGGGCCTGGCTGAGGACCAGGCTGGGGGCCTACCGGGGACGAAGCGGGGATCTGGCTGGCGGCCTGGCGGGGACCAGGCTGGGGGCCTGGCTGAGGACCAGGCTGGGGGCCTACCGGGGACGAGGCGGGGGTCTGGCTGGCGGCCTGGCAGGGACCAGGCGGGGACCAGGCTGGGGGCCTGGCTGAGGGCCAGGCAGCAGGGTTGTCTGCGGCCTCAGAAAGCGGCCCTTTGCTCTGTCCTTGCTGCTCTCTCCTAGCGCACTGTTTTCATGTCCAAAGTGGTTCACATTCCCTCACTCACCCTCTAAACTCTGGAGTTGTTAAAAGGTGCTCACTCTTTACAGATTAACTAACACAAACAGACAAGTATTCGAGTAAATATTATTTGTTCAGAGGAAAATTAACAGGATTCAAAGATGTTATTACCAGGGTTGGTGTGCTCTAGCTAGAAATGATGGAGGGAAGACAGAAGTTACTTCAAGTCAGTCTCATGATTGTGAGAGATCCGTGCCCAGCGTAATGAAGAATCACGCGCTGCCTCCCGGGGTGGGGGCTCCACCTCCATGAGAGCTGCGGGCGCGTTGAGGCCGGGTACCACGCTGTTGATTATATTCTCTCCGATCTGGTTCTCTGCCTCTGCTGTGATGAGATAACTCAGAGCTGCAGATTGAGTGGAAGCATGGGTCTTAGTTGTCCTAGTCATATAGGTGATGTAATTTTCATTAGGCCAGAGACCGAGTGATTCATTATTCATACCTTTTGTTTGTCTCCAAGCCAGGGCCTTTCCACATACAAGGAGCTTTGTTCTCTGGCCAGTGACCTTAGTCAGCCAGATCTGGTGTATAAATTTATGAATTTAGCCAACCATCATGCCATGTGGAACTCTAGGAAGGTAAGTTACTATCACTGGACAGTTTTTATTTTTTACTTTCCTCCCAAACCAAATCTCTTCCATTGGTGAACAGTGGTGGTTGATACGCAGTGTGTTTTGTGAAAGTCTGTGATGCTCAGACCAGCACACGGCTGCTGTCTTGATGGTACAGCTGGGGCACCCAGTAAATGAGGCGTAATCCGGGGACAAGTTTGGGAGGGAGAGTTCTGTGATCGTCATATGCTGAGTAAGTTAATATTTTACTACAGCAGATGTGTCTGACCCACCTCATCTTATATTTTTAGGGGGCTGCCTTTGGCTTTAATGTGATTGCTGCCCGAGCTGGAGAGCAGCTGGCGCCTTTTCTGCCTCAGCTAGTGCCCCGCCTCTACCGTTACCAGTTTGACCCTAACCTGGGCATTCGACAGGCTATGACGAGTATTTGGAACGCGTTGGTCACTGACAAATCTATGGCAAGTCTCCGGGAACCCCTTGTGAAGATTATGTACAAGATTTCAACCCAGTGCCCATCTCCCTTATTTGTTTAAACAGATAATTTTTTTTATTTCTTGCTTGCTTTCTTCTTTCAAAGTTTCAAATATGGTCATGACAACATTTATTGAAATCTCAAAAATGAAAGCAGTCTAAATTGTCCATTGGGTGGCAGGAGAGGAGGTGGCATTGTGCTCCCACGAGCAGAGTGCTGTGTGTCGATAGGTACCAGAGGAGCCGTGGAGAACAGAACAGAACAGCCGTGGTTCCTGCCTTCAGGGAGGTGACCTAGTTGAGGAGACAGACAGGAAGCAGGCAATTTCCATGTGGTTTTTCTCTCTTGGTTTTCTGTCATCTGGCCGCTTCCCGTATTGTTTTCCACTCTTAGATAGTAGGACTCTCCACTCCAGCCTTGCCTCTGAGGACCTTTTACTCTCTCAACTTGATGATGAGCTCATTAGTTCCAAGGCAGTTCTTGTGATGGTCCCCAGTCTTATATTCTTGGCCCAGACTAGACTTGTGCTTCTGACTTGCATGTTTAACTGCTGCTTGACATTTTAACTTGGATGTTATTTCAAGAGACTTAGACTTAGAATGTCTAGAATAGGACTTGAAAAAACAACCTTCCCTCTCTGTTCTCAGCATTCCTCCATTTACCTAAGCCACGAAACTTAGTGTCATCCTTGTGAATTTTTTGTCTTATTATCCCCACCCACAACTGAATCCAGTGGCACATTCTGTTGATTCTGCTTCCAGAGTGTTCCTTGAACCCATTCTCTTTTTGATTTTTTCATGAGGAACAGGTTGTCATCTTTCTTGTCTCTTTACATTCCTTCACTTAATTATTAGCAGTAAAGGTGATTTTTTAAAAATGCAAAGTGGGCCTGACCTGTGGTGGCGCAGTGGATAAAGCATCGACCTGGGAACCCTGCACTGGTCTGGTCAAGGCACATATGGGAGTTGATGCTTCTAGCTCCTCCTCCCTTTCTCTCTCTCTCTCTCTCTCCTCTCTAAAATGAATAAAATAAAAATTAAAAAAAAAAGTAAAGTGGATGGTGCCATTTTGGGTTAAAATTCTTTAGAGACTTCAGAATTTACTTTAAATAAATTTATGATCCTTATTATACCTTTCCAGTCCCTGCACCTGATGTGGGTCCTTCCTCTCTCTTTTGTCTGGTTGTAGGTTGAGTGTGTTTCTGTTCGTGGTAGTAGGTACTCAGGGGTCCCCCTGAAAGGTGACTGAGTTTTGTTTGCTCTAGGAAGTTATTTGGTACCACTGGCTCAATCAGGACCTAATAGGCCAGTCTGCTTTATAATCTGAGCTCAGGGCCTGAGGACTAAGCTCTCAAGTGTTATCTCTGTATGAGTAAAAGGTAAAGTCACAGGTGTGGATGTGTTAACTGTGGAGAATGTTGAGAGAAGTGGGTATAGAAAGACATCCTTTTGTTAAATAAATCTTAGGTGAGTTTACTCCTCTGTCTTGGTGTTCTTACATATAGATGAGGCTAACAAACCTTTTTTTCATGAGTAAAGGGGGAAAAGCTGTACGTTCTGAGGTTCTCTGCATCAGCACTGAGACCAAGTCCGCCTTCAGCTGGTCATTACCAGATTGATAAGTGTATATAAAGACAGATAGGCTTAAGAGGTTAAATTCATCTTTGTTTCTGAGCAGCTGTAATATTTCTTTATGTGCTAGACATGGTGCAGGGTGCCAGGGAGGCAAAGACAAGTGAGACACTGTCCCACCCTAGAGATCTCACTGTGATGGAGTAGTCCAGTTCTTGGGAGGACTGATACGTACTTAAGAAGGTGCTGTAGGAACATAGAAGAGTGGGCCAATCGTTTCTGTGAATGTGACGCTTAATTTGAACTTTAAAGGACAAGATTCGTCAGCTAAGCAGGTAGGAGATGGAAGGAGGTCATAGGTAGAAGTTGTGCCCAGAAATGGATGTGAGACAGAACGTGAGACCTTTGGAGCTAGGTGAGTCACAGAGCACTTTTATTTATGTCCAGGTGATTGGACTTTACTCTCGTGCACTGAGGAAATAGGGCCAAGTTTGCATTTTAGGTGACTAGTCTGACAGCGTTTAGTAACTGAAGTGAGGAGAGAATCATGGACTGAGAGGCCCAGAGTGATACTCAGGCTCTTACATACAGAAATATGGTCAGGTGGTTGAGAGATGGAATAATTTTGATTATGATAGATTTTGCATTTTTATACTCGATCTTAGCCAAAGACTGAGAAGTGAGAGACTTTGCATTTTTTTATTTTATCTTTTTACTTTTGTCATTAGGTGGATAAGTATTTGAAGGAAATTCTTCAAGATTTGGTAAAGAATCTCACCAGTAATATGTGGCGAGTTCGAGAATCCAGGTACTATTTTTGGAAATACAAAACTAGTTAAATGCAATTGAATTATTTTTTCTTCAAGTTCCCAAGTTTTATACTTTGTGCCAAAGGAGTAAATTAAAGCTACTAAAAAGCATATTTTGGTTGGATTAGACAGTTATTATTATTTAAATATTTAAACTCTAGTCAGTGGTTTTTCTAAGATGTATTAGTTTTTATAAGTATGAAATTTAAAAAGTAGATAGCCACTTGATAAATTGTTAGACATCAAGATATATGCTGTCATGGCTTTGTTAGGGGAGGATTTATGTGTACTTGTCTAATTTATAGTCAGTGCCGCTGTTTGCTTGGCAGAGTGCTAAGCCCTGGGATACACTGCTAAGTGAAACAATGATGCATCGTCTCAGAGCGATTGTATCATAGTTGTGGGAAACGAACATTTGATGACTGTAAATGCCATTTGTCTGGTATATTCACGGCACCAAGGTGACACTTAATCATTGTTCTCTTCAGTTGGGGTAAGGTTAGGACTCAACAGATAGGCAGAATCTATATTCTTGTTTGATATGAATGTTTCAGAGTAAAACATCGAACTTTCTTAATCATATATTTGAAATCAAATTGTTTATTTTCAGCTGTTTGGCTCTGAATGATATATTGAGAGGAAGACCCCTAGATGACATCATTGATAAACTTCCAGAAATTTGGGAAACTCTTTTTAGAGTACAAGATGATATAAAGGTAAAAATCATTTATTTATAGAACAGCTTAAATTGAAATTGTTAAAATTAGTATGGTTGCATATTTTAAAATTCAGTATCCAGACAATTTATTTTATTTTATTTATTTATTTTTAGTGAAGTGAGAGGCAGGGAGGCAGAGAGACAGACTCCCACATGCGCCCTGACTGGGATCCACCTGGCAAGCCCCCTACAGGGTGATGCTCTGCCCATCTGGGGCTGCTGCTCCATTGCTTGGCAACTGAGCCATCTCAGTGCCTAATGAGAGGTCATGGAGCCATCCTCAGCGTGCAGGGCCAGCTTGCTCAAACTTTTCGAGCCATGGCTGCTGGAGGGGAAGAGAGAGATAGAGAAAGAATAGAGATAAGGAGGAGGAGAAAGGGTGGAGAAGCAGATGGTTGCTTCTCCTATGTGTCCTGACTGGGAATCGAACCCGGGACTTCCACACACCGGGCCGATGCTCTACCGTTGAGCCAATTGGCCAGGGTCAATATCCAGATAATTTTTTTAAATTAATTTATTGTGTTTACATAGATTCTAGTGTCCCTCTGAATACATCCTCCCCTCCCCTGTGTTCCCCAGTACATCCCCCTTGTCTCCTTCCCTCCAGGATTTGCTTTTCTGCTTTTCTCCCATCCTATCATCTTATCTTCCCCTTTCCCTCTGTCCGCTTTCTTTCAATGTCCAGATAATTTTTAAGACTGCAGGTCCTCCCCAAAGTTTAAGTCTTGATGTGTCTGTGAATTTGTAAGGTTGGGCATCTTTAGATTTAAATTGAATTGACTTTTTTTAAAAGGTGGTTATTGACTTTCTTTTAGTAGAGATCTCATGGTATTGATTAGGAACAGATAACAGTTTAGAAATAATTCAGTATTGCTCTACTTTGATAAGTTTCATAAATTGGATCAGTCATTCCAAAATAATGTGACCAATTCCTCTGAATTTTTCCTGGGCAGTATAAATTTTAGATATTTTCATATGTTATCATTGAAATTAGCATTTCAGTTTTGCCTTTTGTTGTTTATTCACTAGAGATTTTTAAGTCCCTTAGAATCCTCACAAATATCTTTATACTTGCTTTTATAATACATTTAGTTTCTAAGCTGTTGTATATAATAGCCATATTTTTGTAAGGTCAAAATAGTTCATACTTTTATTTAAAGTAAATAAGTAAACAAGCATGTGTGTGTGTGTGTGTGTGTGTGTGTGTATACACTTTTATTTAAAGTAAATAAGTAAACAAGCATGTGTGTGTGTGTGTGTGTATACACACACACACACACACACAAACATATGTATTATAGAAATATATTCTATAGTAATATGTTCCCTGATGGGCAAAGAGCCTAATGAAACGCTATATTCCGCCTGGTACTGAAGTAGGACTTTTCACTGATCTCTGTAGAGTCAGAGGCAGTTATGCATTGTGGAAAGAAACTAACTTTTATGATGCCACTTTTCTCCTTTTTAGGAATCTGTACGAAAAGCAGCAGAACTAGCTCTGAAAACTCTGAGCAAGGTGAAGACTTTTATCTTACCTCGGGGGTGAAATGGGACAGGGTTCTAAGTGACCGTGGTAATGACTTATTTTTCATCATATAAAAAGAAATTTAGTTGCAGAAATTTAATTGGCATCATGTTATAGTTCACTATTCTTACAATGAATGAAAAATTGAGTGCTGTTATACTAGAATACCTATTATTAGTATTTTTAACATATATCTCTGATCTTTTAAATGGTGAGCTTTTTTGGGGTCTTTATATAAGGTATGGCTTATTTGACGCTGGAGAACACATTACTTATTTAGATTAAGCAACATCTGACTTTCCTCTTTATTATTACTCTGTTTCTGTGTTTATCTGCCCTTGTATATGATATTGGAAAGTTTTTTGAAACTAGTTTTTCACTTGAACTTGATTTTGTGATATATCGGGGATTTTCATTTCATCTTCAGTGGTTTCCTATATCACAAATTAGAAGGTTAAAGCTTAGAAAGAAAAATGCATCACCTTATTATCCAATTGGTTTATTGACAGACATAGGGCTCAATCCTAGATCTCATTCTTCCGTTTCTTTCTTTAGTGCCATAGAAAGTGGGTTCACTCATCCTTTTCTGTGGGTGTGGGAAGTAGGAAGTGTTGAGTGAAGGGTCAGTTTCACTAATTTCTCGTCTCTTTGTGTGTGAGGTTTGTGTGAAAATGTGTGACCCTGCCAAAGGAGCAGCTGGCCAGAGAACCATCGCAGCCCTTCTGCCTTGCCTTCTGGACAAAGGAATGATGAGTCCTGTGACAGAAGTTCGAGCCCTCAGGTGTGAATCAGCTGATGAAGTGAACATATTGGGTTTACTTAGTTCTTAGTTGTTTAGTAGAATTTGGTTTCTTTGAATGGTAGATTTGAATGTATGGAAACTGAGTTGAGAACCCAAAATAACCCAAGAAGGAACATTTGTTAAAAGGCCTGGAACATTTTCACAGAAACATTCTCATGGGAATCTTGCTTTTGACCAGCATTTTGCCATTTGGCCTCAACCTTGAGTAGATTATTCTTAAAAAAATTTTCCCTGGTCTCTGTACCCAGCAAGCACATCTTATCATTGTGCCATGGGCCCTAGGGAGCTTGCTTGTTGGTTATACCACTTAGTAACATTGCAGAACTTATTAGGTTTATTTAGGTAAACCTAAACTGTCTATTAAGTTAAAATAAACTGTCTACCACCTGCAGTAATTAAATATTAAAAGAATACACTTAACACATTTAGACATAAATCACCATTTTAAGTTAAAATCAACAGAGAAGGATCCAATTTCTATTTTTTGTTTTTTTTTAAGCTAAAATACTATCTAGGAACATCATTCTATTTTTATTTCACTCTTAAAATTAGTTCAAATCGATTGTACAACAGCATTTTATCATAACTACATAGTTGATGAGGCAGAGTTCTTTTTCAGAAGGATTCACCTAACAAATGCAAAGGAATGATAAAATTAGGATGTCATTGTTTTGCTATCCTCAATAAAATAATCTAGGCCAGTGGTCAGCAAACTGTGGCTCATGAGCCACATGCGGTTCTTTGGCCCCTTGAGTGTGGCTCTTCCACAAAATACCACGTGCAGGCGCTACCTCGATAAGGAATGTACCTACCTATGTAGTTTAAATTTAAAAACAATTTGGCTCTCAAAAGAAATTTCAATCGTTGTACTGTTGATATTTGGCTCTTGACTGATGAGTTTGCCGACCACTGACTAGGCAGTGATCATTAGTGGCTCCTAAATCCACTGGTGAAATGCTGATGGGGAACTTTATAATGAATGAATGGTTCAAGCTAACCAAACTTGACTCCACTGATCACTTCAAACAGTGCACAAAAGAGGAACAGATATTATGTGCATTCTGATGTGATGGAACACACGTATAGCACCAGCTATGAAAGATTCTAGTTTTTTTAAAAAATTGAACTTGAACTTGATTTAGCTTGCAGATCTGTACAAGAAACAGAGGAACATGTTAAGTGACACTATCAGGATGCAATCTATGAGGTCAAATAAATTATAAGAAAAAAGAAGAGGGAGGGCTCTGTTAAAAAAATTCAAGAAGTGTTGTATGTAGCCTGACCAGTCGGTGGTGCAGTGGATAGTGTTGAACTGGGACGCGGAGGACCCAGATTCGAAACTCCAAGGTCGTTAGCTTGAGCGCAGGTTCATCTGCTTCAAGTGTGGGCTCACCAGTTTTAGCGTGGCGTCGCTGGCTTGAGTGTGGGATCATATACATGACCCCATGGTCGCTGGCTTGAGCCCAGAGATTGCTGGCTTGAAGCCAAAGGTCACTGGCTTGTGCAAGGGGTCACTCGCTCTGCTGTAGCCCCCCTGTCAGGGCACATATGAGAAAGCAATCAATGAACAACTAAGGAAAACAGTGAAGAACTGATGCTTCTTATCTCTCTCCCTTCCTGTCTGTCTGTCCCTCTCTCTGTGTCTCCTTCTGTCTCTGTCAACCCCCCCAAAAATGTGGTAGTAAATTGCCACGTGTGAATGGACTTGGATCTGATTTTAGCAAACACCTAAACACAATTGTAAAACAGGCAAATTGGGATCCTGGGTGATAAAAAAAGAAAGTTAATATTTTTAGGTGTTAATTGGTATTTTGATTGATAAAATGTCCTTGCTTCTTAGTAATACATACTGGCATTTAGTTAGAGGGTATGCTTCAAAGTAATACAATGGCAGGGAAAAAGGTATGCTTGTGTATATTTTGGTAGCGGTATAAATGAAATAAAATTGGTCAAGTTTGCTCATTATTGAACTGGGTGGAGAGTACGTAGAGTTTAACTTAACGATTTTCTGTACTTTCATATATGTGTGAAAATTTCAATAATGCAAAGTAAGAAAAGAAAAATAGTGCTAGGACCAAGGCTGTATAACCAAGTGATTATATTACTGAATGTAATAAACTGCAGAACATCCTCATAATTAGATTTGTAGGGCTGCTTCTTATTGCTAAAAGGACTCTGTGTTGTCTGTGTGTCTGCAGCATTAACACCCTTGTGAAAATCAGCAAAAGTGCAGGAGCCATGCTGAAACCCCACGCACCAAAACTCATCCCAGCTCTGCTAGAATCCTTAAGTGTGTTGGAACCCCAAGTTCTCAATTATTTGAGTCTCCGGGCTACAGACCAAGAAAAGGTGAGTTGACAACATAGGCATTTGGTAAGTGTAATGAAGGAAGAGACCTGTTAGGGGACTGAGGTCCATTTGAACAATCCTTCTATTGTCCTTTGACAAATTGCCTGATTTAAATGGTCCTTTCACCACTCTTGAAACAGCTTAATTACTGCAATCACACGGAGTGTTCTTTCACAGACGGGGTGGGAAGAGGGCTCATATACTACTCTGTGACTCAGATGAAAATGACACTTCCATCCAGAAAAATGCATTTATTTAACACAGTTTTTTGGTACATGTTTGCTTATTTTTTTAGGGCTCTTCTAGGTGTTGAGAATTAGGAATTATAAATTCTAGTTCAGACTTTACAGCCCTGGGCAAGTCATTTCTATATGCCTTTTCTATACCCTCAGAGCCCCTTAGTGGACCACTCTTACCTACTAGTAAAGAGGATTTATATCTAGTCTTTGGCATAGTCTAAAATTATTCTGCTTTTTAGATATACTATAGTATTTTAAAAATTAGAGTTTTTAAAAAATAATTACAGATTAAACATACTTATTGTGAAAAATTAAAACAACACAAAGAGTAGAAAATAATTCCCTAGGAGTCCTTTCCTGAGGCGTACCCACTGTCAACAGTTTCCTGTGTCTTTTTTCAAATTTTATAAAACCAAGCAGACATACTAATCTTAGACTCAGACTTAATTGTGCTACTTGCTTTTTGTCATTAACAGTATATCCTGTCTGTATATAGATCTATTTCATTCTTTTTTAATTCATGCCTGGTATTCCACAATGAGGTGATTTTGAATTTTTATAGGAGGAGTTTTGTGGCATCAGAGACAATAAATGTCCTGCGTTCATGTCTTAAAGCCAACATTGAATATCAAATCTGAAAAGCATGAATCATTGTTCTAATTTACACTTTCCTGTCATTAGTGTTGTCCGTTGTCTTTTCCTACTGTATTAGCTACTTTTATTTCTTCTGTGAATTGTGTTTCTGCTCCAAGCCTATTTTTGTACTTGACTTATTTATGTTTTTACATTTGTCTTTGCTTATCAGGATTATCAGACCCCTGTCATATAGACTGTAAATGTGTTTTTCTTAGTTGACTATTTGATTTTTAACTTGCCTACACTAATGTAATAACTTACTCATTTTCCTTTGCCTCTAATACTGCTGTTTCTTCTCCATTCTTTTAGCAGTTAATCTTGTCTCTTCTGAGGTTCCCCAACCTTCTCAGTATTGAGAATTAGGAAATGTAAATTCTAGTTCAGACTTTACAGCCCTGGACAAGTAATTTCTGTATGCCTTACTTTTCTTATTTATTATGTCTGGCTAGTGTTAACTTCTCCTACAGCACAGGTGTTAGACTAAAATCCCATTGTAAATGTGAGGGCCCTTTACAAAGTTCAAGCAGTAAACGTATGAAATTTTTTGTTGCTTAGACCCATTTTTAAAAAAACTTTAGTTAGAAATTTATTTAGTCTGTTCCATTATTTAATGGATGAAGAAGCTAAGACTCAAAAAGGCTGGAAGACTTGCTCAGAGCCATTTATATTAATTAGTTTTGGATGGCAGTTAATTTCTAACTATTGTCTAAATTTCTTACCTGTAGTGAGATGCTGCCACTCACTACAGGTACATGGCTGAATGTATACTAGATCAAAAGAAATTAGAGTTAAGGCGCTGGCCAGTTGGTTCAGTGCTCGAGTGTCAGCCTGGTGTATGGAACTCATGGGTTTGATTCCGCATCAGGGCACACAGGAGAAACATCCATTTGCTTCTCCACCCTTCCCCCTCTCGCTTCTATCTCTCTCCTCTCTCTAAAATGAATAAATAAAATCTTAGAAAAGAAATTAGTTAGATTTATGTTTGACTTTGTTGTATCTACATATTATTTTTAAAAAGGTTCTTCATTTGGCCTCAAGCCCTTTTATGGGAGCGTGTGGCGGCTCTTCTGTTACTTGAAGGTGCTGAGTGACTTCGTTTTGTGTTTGCAGGCTGCCATGGACAGTGCTCGGCTCAGCGCTGCCAAGTCCTCTCCCATGATGGAAACAATCAACACGGTCAGTGAGTGCCTAATGTAATAAGAAAGGTGATTTGTTTGCTTACCCTAGAGTGTAATTGTTCAAAGTCTTTAGGTTACATTAAATGAAATGGAAATTTAAGGGATGAATGAAGCCGCTGTTGGGACTTCAGTTTTTTCTTAGTTTAGTTCTTTCTTCTTCTGTATTGCTAAATGGAATAAATATTTTCTAAATACTAGAATCCATTAGCTCAGAGTTGTGTTATAGGAGAACAATATATTAACGATTTCTGTATAGTTCTAAATATTTTTGGCCTAGTTAGCAAGGTTCAGATTTTTGTCTCTGCCTGAGCATTGTCTTTGGGAGAACCTAGGATGGCCCAGGCTAGAAGTACACAGTGAAGCAGGCAGAATAAAGGTAGAGAGAGAATCGAGCAGTGTTGATATGTTTTATCGGCTATAGGAGTAGATTTGCGGAAGAGAGCTGCTCAGAACTGAGGTTCTAAGTTCCTGGACTCTTGGATCAGGAGTCTCTAAAGTCACTAAAGTTGACTGCATACCCTGGAGTCGTTCATTGAGAGCTAGTGAGCTACTGGAAATTGTTTTGCTAAGTAGATCACAAGGGGTGCACAATAGAAATAGACTTCTTTTTTGTTTTTTGTATTTTCTTAAGTGAAAAGCGGGGAGTCAGAGAGACAGACTCCCGAATGGGCCCGACTGGGTGCCACCCAGCAAGCTCACTAGGGGGCGATGCTCTGCCCATCTGGGGCATTGCTCCTTTGCATCTGGAGCCATTCTAGTGCCTGAGGCAGAGGCCATGGAGCCGTCCTCAGCGCCTGGGCCATTGTTCCAATGGAACCTTGGCTACAGGAAGGGAAGAGAGAGATAGAGAGAAAGGAGAGCAGGAAAGGTTCAATTCCTGTGTGCCCTGGCCAGGAATCAAACCCGGGACTTCCACACGTAGGGCTGGTGCTCTACCACTGAGCAAACTGGCCAGGGCCTAGAAATAGACATTATTTTACTGCTTGCTGGGAGATTGTTACCCAACTTTTGTCTAAGGATGTTATGTCTTAGTTGGATTATTGGGTGGAGGGTTGGAAGGAAGAAAGCTTAAAAGAAATAGGAGTAGTTAGCAAACAAACACCTTGTAGATATGCTCATTCATAAATGAATATATTTCATTGCATTTTCAAAGATATAGCAAATTCTGCTAAGAAATTGACTTTAGTAAGATGATTTGGTAGGTAGGTCCACTAAAGATCAGTTTTAATATAGATCTTTTACACTAAATATGGATTGATAGAGGAAATAGACCCAGAGAGATCCTTTTTTCTTGGATAATTATTGTTTTCTCCTTTTGTAAGTTGTGATTTTTATTATTTTTGTTTTATTTTCGATGTTGAACCACTAATGAATGGTTATTTATAGTATAATGGTTTTTAACGTTGAAATCAGAGCAAACTCAAACCAGTGATTTTTTCAACTTCATGTCAAATCCAGCGGGTGCACATTTGACATGGGCAGTTTTTAATTGATGATGTGGCATGGACTTAATTATTTGCTAAGGTTGACTTTATATTTATTCTTTTCCAAAAGTGCCTGCAATATCTGGATGTGTCGGTGCTGGGTGAGCTAGTTCCCAGGTTATGTGAACTGGTCAGGAGTGGTGTAGGCCTTGGGACTAAAGTAAGTGTCTTCTTCACAAGAGTAATTTTCATTTGTTTAGGCCACAAAAACATAATAGCCATCATGTTTGAAATGATTATTTTTTTATAAAATCTAATATTTTAGATCAAGCAGCTTGTTTTTTATGGTTGCACTAATAAATTAAAACATGTAACTTATTTAGGAAGTGAAATGTGCGACTTTAATAAATGTCTTACATTTTTAGTGGAATCATTTCTGTTCACTGGTTGCCGTGTACATGTCCTCTGGGTTCTTGTCATTGTCAGTAATTAACGGAAATGCTCATCCGGTTATCAGAGCGTGGTTGCTTTTAGGTGGTGATAAGCAGTTTTTGCAGAGGGCTCAGCAGGTGTTTAGATAGGGAAATGTCTTTCCAAGATTTTTCAAGGATGAGACCTCTCCCCACACCCATACACTTTGAAAACAAACAACTCACATTTTTTTTCTCCTGACAAAGCTAACTCTTGCTTGTATTAAAAACTTAGCATCTTTGGATCTATGGAAAGTTGAAAATTGGCCTAAGAGTACCACCCAGGGATAATTGTTTTGTTATTATTATTGTTATTTTGTGTGTGTGTGTGTGTGTGTGTGTGTGTGTGTGTGTGACAGAGACAGAGGGAGACAGAGAGAGGGACAGATAGGGACAGACAGACAGGAAGGGAGAGAGATGAGAAGCATCAATTCCTTTTTGCGACACCTTAGTTGTTCATTGATTGCTTTCTCATATGTGCCTTGACCGGGGGGCTTCAGCAGACCGAGTGACGCCTTGCTCAAGCCAGCGACCTTGGTCTCAAGCAGGTGAGCCTTGCTCAAACCAAATGAGCTCGCACTCAAGCTGGTGACCTCGGGGTTTTGAACCTGAGTCCTCCACGTCCCAGTCCGATGCTCTATCCACTGCACCACCGCCTGGTCAGGCAATTATTATTATTTTGAAATATATCCTTCCAGTCTCTTTTTTGTGCTTGTATCTACTATGGTATCCTCTTCCATGGTCATGTGATATTCTGTTGTGTGGCTCTAACATTGTTTATTTTAATCCATCAAAAACATCTGATTTGTTTTCAGCTTTTTTGATACTAAAGCACTATGATGAATGTCTTGGGACACACCTAAAGCTATTTCTTTTGGTTAAATTTTTAGAACTGGAAATGTTAGAACAAGGATGGATAAGATGACATATGTTGCCCTCCCAAAAGATTGAACCAGTTTTCTTTCTTAATTTCAGTGTGTGAGAGCACCCATCTTCCTGCCTGAGTTTGAAAAATAAATCTCTGCATGGCTAATTTAAAATTAGAGTTTTTCTCTTTCTAGATTGAATCCTGGAGGGGCTGTTAGGCTTTGTATATATTTTATCTTTAAATCTTTGATACCCAGCTGAAACACAGGGTTTGCTAGTGCACTGTGACCGTCACATTTAGACCTGTGCCTTTGTGACCCATAGGGAGGCTGTGCCAGTGTCATTGTGTCGTTAACCACTCAGTGTCCCCAGGACCTAACACCTTACTCAGGTGAGTGTGTCAAAACCCCACATGGTGATATTTTTGTATGGCCATGTCTTGTGTGACAAGGTTTTAAAAAGAAAAATAATTATCGTTCTGACTGCTTGTGATACTGTATACTTTTTCTCCTTCTACCTTTATCCCTTGGTGTTCAGGAGGTAAAGGATGATCAAGTTTAGCAAGTTTTCACTGTTTTACAAGTGTTTGGTTATTTCTTAGTGCTACAAGAAGGGAAGGTTCTCTGCCATCCTCTGGCTTTTGTTTTCTGTATAGCTAATTTCACATCAGCATTTATTTTCTTATTGGATTGGCTCCCATATGGGTCTAATGAACTTTATGTACCTAGCTTTCATTTTTTTCAACTTTCTTCACAATATTCTAGAGACAAGCTAATTTTAAATTTTATGTCAGGTAAAAGGAAGCAAATGGATAGTACAAATAAAACATAGGAGGGTTCTAAACTACCATGGGATGATAAATTAAGTATTAATTACAGGGTTAAATTTGTTTGGGATCTGGGAACAGAGCAAAACATTTGGTCAGCCAAGTCAGGTTTTTCCCTTTTATTTCCAACAGGTAAACTTATGAGTGCTTTGCTTAGTGGCCTGACAGATCGGAACAGTGTGATTCAGAAATCCTGTGCATTTGCCATGGGCCATTTAGTTCGGGTGAGTTGAATTTCTTACTTAGTTAAGTAATTATACTTAGATAATTATAAAGAAATGACAGGGTTGTTTCTTTTTTCAGACCTCACGGGATAGCAGCACTGAGAAACTCTTACAGAAGCTCAATAGCTGGTATATGGAGAAAGAAGGTACCTTGTTGATGTTAATGTTAATTTAAATTCTGATGTTAGTAACCTAATAAAACAATACAAGTCGGGTCTTACCATCTGTGATTTTCTGTGCTTTGCTGGGAACATTTCTGATTAATTTTACTGCTTTGTTTTGCTATGGTGCATGTTGAGCCATAGTCTGTGTAGATCAGTTAGCCTTAAAAACAAAAAGTAGCATAAAGATTGTATTTTTTTCTGCTGCTCTTCAGAGCCCATCTACAAGACCTCCTGTGCTTTGACTATTCATGCTATTGGACGGTATAGCCCCGACGTGTTGAAGAACCATGCCAAAGAAGTTCTACCCTTGGCATTTCTAGGCATGCATGAAATTGCTGATGAAGAGAAATCAGAAAAAGAGGAATGTAACTTATGGACTGAAGTGTGGCAGGAGAATGTTCCTGGTTAGTAAATAGTACCTGTCAATTAAACCTGTTTCTTAAGAACCACAGCTGGAGTATTTTACTCATGTATTTTTATTCGTGAACTCCTGTAGTTTCCCAGGACCTTAACAGCATGTGTCCCATTTTGTTTTGAGCCTGTATCCAAGTTGTTGAGTTCTTAAGGTTGGCACTCAGCTCTTCTCTTTTCTCCTTCATTGCTGCCCCAGCAGAGTAGAGTTTTACTTGTTTTAATTGAGAGGGAATAGGGATTTTGTTTGCTTATTGGATTATTTAGAGCACTGCTCCTCACCTCTTTTTATTTATTTATTTGTTTATTTTTACCTTGACGCATATCAGTGGATGAGACCATTGGCAAGACACCCTTGTGGACATAACTGACTTTATCAGATCCTGCTGTCTTAAACACCGATCACAACATGCCTGCTTTATCTCCCTTTTAGAAAGTGGTGTAGTGTAACCATTGAGGATCACTGCTTTAGACTGGTCACTGGCTTTTTTTTATTTTTTTGTCACTTAAAAGTTGCTTTAATTTTGCTTTTTATAACCTAGGTTCCTTTGGTGGCATTCGGTTATACCTGCAGGAGTTGATTACTATTACCCAGAAGGCTTTACAGTCTCAGTCCTGGAAAATGAAAGCCCAGGGTGCAATTGCCATGGCATCTATTGCAAAACAAACCAGCTCCCTAGTACCTCCATACTTGGGCATGATTCTGACTGCCTTGCTGCAGGGCTTGGCTGGAAGGACATGGGCAGGAAAGGTAAAGGAACCGTTCATGCCCAGTTAAATTTAAGGTATCTGTAAAGGATTATGACTTCATCTTTCATTTCCTGTTAAATTAGAATCTGGTTGTGTGGGACATCTGATGGATTGTTTTTGTGAACCACATTTCTAACCTTTGGGAAACCTTTTGGATAACTTTGCCTGATTAAGTATGATATTTCATTAAAGTGCAACCAATGTGTCCTGAATACTGCATAGTAATATTGGAGATTGGTTTTTATTTATCATGTTCAGCTTTTTAAGATGAGTCTTAAACTTTTTTTTTCTTTTTCTTTTCCATGTGAGAGGAGGGAAGACAGACAGACTGCAGCATGCTCCCTGACTGGGATCCCCTGGCAACCCCATCTGGGGTCGATGCTCTCCCCATCTGGGGCCATGCTTGCAACTGAGCTATTTTTAGTGCCTGAGGCAGAAGCTCCATGGAGCTACTTCAGTGCCCAAGGCCGATGCACTTGAACCAATTGAGCCATGGCTGCGGGAGGAGAAGTGAGAGAGAGAGAGAGAGAAGGAGAATGGGGAAGGGTGGGAAGCAGATGGTTGCTGCTTCTTTGCGCCCTGACTGGGATTCGAACCTGGGATATCCACATGCTGAGCCGATGCTCTACCACTGAGCCAACTGGTCAGGGCCAAACCTTTTCTATCTGGTAATGTCATGCACAGATGAGGGATGGGCATATGTGCAATTGAGTAGCAAGGCAAGCTGTCTAAACCTGGACGTGAAGGTGCCCGTCTCTGAGGCCTGTGAATTCATTAGTAACAGTTGTTTTTATATAAGGGCGATAGTAAAATACAGTAAACACTCAGTAGGGAAAATGAGGTTGTGGCAATATGTAACAATCTACTTGATATTTTAAAAGTCAGTGGTGGCCAGTGCAGTACTGTAGAAGTGCTGGACTAAGAGGCAGATATAGTTCTTATTTTGACACTTGTGCCTGTATTACCTGGGGCAAGTTGTTCCTCTAAGCTTACGAATGTGATTATTAAACAGTAAGGAGCTTAAGATCATATGACTTGTTAATTTATGTTGTCATTAAATCGTAGGTAATTATAGTCACAGTACAGAGAATGTACATGGCATTCTGTGCTTAGTAAGCATTCTCTCATTTTCAACCTTTTAGGAAGAACTGTTGAAAGCCATTGCCTGTGTGGTGACAGCTTGCAGGTAAGTGTTCTTTCAGCGACAATGCTGTTTCTTAAACTGAACCTGGAAGCTGCGAGGTTTATTAACTGTTGTGGTGCTTTGTGCATCCTGTAGTGCAGAGCTGGAAAAGCCGGTGCCCAATCAGCCCAGCACAAATGAAATTCTGCAAGCTGTTCTGAAGGAGTGTTGCAAAGAGAATCCCAAATACAAGATTGTAGCAATCAGCTGTGCAGGGGATGTCTTGAAGGCCACCAGAGAAGACAGATTCCAGGAGTTTTCTGACATTGTCATACCTCTCATCAAGAAGGTAATGACCACCTATATCCTCTCAGGTCTGGATTATACTGTAAAAATTAAAAAGAAAAGATGTTCTGGTGTCCCATTTGCATATTTTATTTTAGGATTAGTGTAGCTGCAAATAGCAGAAAATATTGCTCTTATGGTCCAGGGTGTATCTACCTTCCAGACAGGTATGACAAAAGAGGCGAAGGAAGGCATGCCAGTTCCTTCTTAAGCAGAGTTCCTGGAAACTGCTACTTCTGTCCTTTTTGCTAGTACCTAGCTAGACATCTGGCTGCAGATTCATTCTGAGTGTCCTTTAGTCCTCCATGGGAAAAGGGGAGAGTGAATTTTATTTTTTTAAGATAAAGCGGAAGCAGAAAGATGAGTTTTTTGAAGGAGTTTCAACCTGGAAGCCAAGAAACTCTAGGCTATGAGAACAGTGAGTTCCTGAGAGTGGATATTGGAATGAATGGACAGTCTCTGGCATATAAGGTGGGCAAAGTAGGTGTGCAGTTGTTTGTGTGGAAAATAATATAATAATAAGTAATAATACAAGAATAAACTCTGTGTTTCATATACTCATAACTGCAGACCCACTTTGCCCACCCTACAGTTAGAGTAAGCTTTGTGTCATGAGCATGTGCAGAAGCTATGCCAGTCACCCCAGAGGGAAGACCCCCAGAGCCCCCCCCGCGAAGACAGGGGCTCAGTGTGTCACTGTTAGTTGCCTCTGCTATGTAATGGGGGTTTTGATGGAAAAATATACTTTGGTTTCCTTTGGAAAATGAAATGCTTTTTTTTAAAGGCTACAATTAAATTTATTTTATTTTTTTACTTAGAAAGTAAATGCAATGGGTGACAAATTTATTTAACTTTTGAAGTACATGTTTTTAAATAAAGAAGGGTATAGTTATTTTTTTGGTGAGACATGAAATAGTTTAAATAGCATTCTTATTTCTTGTGTTGCTACTAATATGTAATTGTTTTCTTTGAATAAAAATGCTGTTAAAATAATTTTTTACATCCATAATGGATTTGGGAGACCTATTTTAAATTGGTGATATCACCAGCTAGCTCGATGAATCACTTATCAACCTGTTGCCCTGTCTTATTAGAGGAGTTAGGATTTAGAGCATTACCAAATTTGTTCATCTTTATTTTCATGATTCTAATGCAAGTCTTTTTATGTTGTGCTCAAAGTACGATATATATAGTGTTTTTTCCACCTGTGGTTACAGACTCCTTAAAAGGGGTTTCTATATTTATTAGATGTAGTGTCCTGTTACAGTTTCTTTATAGAAATGGGAACACTCGTGCTAGAGAATTTAGCATTTAATTCTTGGTTAACATTTACTTTGGTCCCCTCTTTGAAAAAAATTATATTTTGTTTTCCCTTATTTTCTTTGATATGCCCAAGAACTCACCTGAAAGTGTTGGAGTGCGGACGACCAAGAATGAAGATGAGAATGAGAAGGAAAAGGAGCTTCAGCTGGAGTCACTGCTCGGCGCCTTTGAGAGCCTGGGCAAAGCCTGGCCCCGGAATGTGGAGACTCAGCGTAAGCACCAGAACTGTGTCTGAGGAAGTGCCGTAACCAGAATGGGGAGGTTCTGTGTGACACCTGAGGGGGATTGTTTCTTGTGCAGCCTGACCAATCAATAGTGAGAATTTTCCAACTTAAATTTTATTTCTGCATCGGCAGATGATTCCATTGATTGTTTTATCAGTTTGCTAGGGTTGCTATTTCCAAGTTCCACAGACTGGATGGCTTAACCAACAGAAATTCATTTTTTCACAATTCTAGTTGAGATCAGGGTGTTGGGAGTGCTCCTCTGAGACCTCTGTTGTCTTGTAAATAATCATAGGTTACTGTGTGTCTTAATCTCTTTTTTGTAAGGACACTTGCCATATTGGATTAGGGCCCACCCAAATAACCTCTTTGAAGATGCTATCTCCCATTCCGGTCACATTCTGAGATTCTTGGGCTCACAATGTGTAGCCCTTAACGACTAGGATATGTTTTATTTAGATGATTTGAAAAGAATTCAGTTACTCTCCTTTGTGATGCTGTTTTCTCAGGAATCCCCAGACTTTATTAGTGCGGTCTCTTCATTTCAAAATTAATGTTCTTGTAAGTTAAACAGATCTCCTATAAGCAAGTGAAATGTTTCACTGAGAACCTTGAAACTTTTTGAGCGATTTTCAGAATTGGATGTATATTTTCAAATGACTAAGTAAATAAACAGTAAACCTTTATTGTTGAATTAGGTTGCAGTTAAAAGTCCTTTGACAGGGCTTTGAACTTGGGACTAAACTCCTCCTTGTGTTAGTTCCTGCAGACATCCCACCAGACATCTTTATATGTTTGAAAATTATAAAATATGTTGATTATTTATGATTGGATATGTCTAAAATCAGACTTAAGATTATCTTTAAGCCTTGCTGTTCTTTTTGTGAACTTTAAAAAGTATATTTTGCAAAATATACTTTAAAAAGTATATTTCCAAAAGATAACCTATTTATAAATGGTCTTGTCTTTGTATTATGTTATGCACTTCAGTGGCAGTCTAGTTTTTTGACATCATTAGAACTATTGACTTTTCTTGAATGGGATAAAAAATTTAAAGTAGGGAATTATCTAACAATGATACAACACAAAGCAATTTATTTTAGCACAGGGCATAGAAATGCACATTCATTTACCAGTTACTGAGGGGAAGGCTAAAACCTTTGAGAATTTAATTGCTACACATTGGCTTTTTGAAGGCTAAAACCTTTGAGAATTTAATTGCTACACATTGGCTTTTCATATACATGTTACTCACAAGGCACCATCTACAGTTTCTGATTTTCATTTATAGTAGAGAAAGAAGTAACACTCTCTTATGAAGCAGTTCTAGTGCAGGGTCCTTGTAGATTTCTGCCCCATCTGTCTTTATTATGTGAACCAAACTAAATTTTATAGTATTTACAAAGTACCTATTTTGTTGAGCTTCATAGTCCTGTTTCTTCAGTTAGTGTACTTGACTATTAATTATGATTGTGATTACAAGTGAACTTGGCATAGTGGGTCTGGGTAGAGCACTGTTGCCTGTTGGTAAGCCTACGTGGTGCAGAGCAGCTCCCGGCCTCCAAGCTCTGCTTTCTCTGGCTGTCATTCAGGGTGTTTTACAGGGAAGGCGGAGTGGGGTTAAGGTCTGTGTCGGTAACTTGGAGAAGGACACTGCTTTGAAAATGAGCATTTCTGAAGTTACATAGGACCTCCATGCAGGAAGTTCTAATCAGGAAAATTTGTTTGGGAATTTGACACAAAAGTCACCCTGAGAGGGTTTTTTGTTTTGTTTTTAATTTCATGGCTTTAACTAAAGGTATTTGTTCTTTTATTTTCTCCTCCCTGTCTCCTCTCTCTCTCTCTCTCTCTCTCTCCCTCTCCCTCTTTCCCACCCTTCTCTGTCTCTCTATTCCTGTCTGTTCTTGTCTCTGTCATTCTGTCTGTCCCTCACTCACTCTGTTTTTTGCTCCTTTACACTCCCTGTCCTGCTCTGTCTCATTCTTTCTTTCCAGGTTGTTATCGTCAGGAACTATGCAAACTGATGTGTGAACGGCTCAAACTCAGCACATGGAAAGTGCAGCTGGGAGTTCTACAGTCAATGAATGCCTTTTTTCAAGGGTAATTTGCTTCATAGTTCATTTACTTTGCCTTTCTCCCCCCCCTTAGCATTTTATATATAATCAGTGAAATTCTTTTAAATTTTAAAACTAAATGCTAGAGTGACATCATAAAGTGATACATGTCTATAGAAATTGTTTGCATCAGAAAGTTTGGGAATATTTTTTAAAACTGGCATTTGTATTTTGCTTTCTGATTTTTATAGATTAATGCTTTTGGAAGCAGAACATGCAGATCCTGAGGCTTTGGCTGAAATTCTCCTTGAAACTTGTAAATCAATCACATATTCTTTAGGTGAGTGTGGTAAACTGACATTGATAAGGAGTCCTAATTTTAGAGGTCAAGTAGCTAAGCTTCAAATATTTCCTACCTTATGCTAGGAACTAAGTTTATGGAACTACTGAACTATCCTATTAATATACTCAGTATAAACACTCAATCTGGAATATATTAATCTGAAACTATAATTTAGGATTTTAACACCTAGATTAGAAAAACCTTTGTGATAGAGTTTTTAAAAAACTTTTATTTAGAGCCTGACCTGTGGTGGTGCAGTGGATAAAGCGTCGACCTGGGAACACTGAGGTCGACAGTTCAAAACCCTGCACTGGCCTGGTCAAGGCACATATGGGAGTTGATGCTTCCAGCTCTTCCCCCCTCTCTTTCTCTTTCTCTCTCTCTCTCTCTCTCTCTCACTCTGTGTCTCTTCTCTAAAATGAATAAATAAAAATAAATTAAAAATTAAAAAGAAACTGAAGGGATTAAAAGATTTGTAAAAAATAGACATTAAAAAATGTTTTCAATTATCAGAAATTATATCAAAATGTTGTACCAAAGCCAAGTTGTCAGGAAATCATAAGTATTTATTAAAAAAAAAACACACACACACAAAAAAACTTTTATTTAGAGATAATTTTAAACTTGCAGAAAAATTGGCATAATAGTACACATATCCCACATATGGTTCTCGGCTTCTTCCGTATGCCTTATTTTGCTGTTACTTGATATTCTCAAGATCTGTTTATGTTGTTGGAAATGGCAGAACTTATCCTTCTTATGACTGACTGAGCAGTGTTCAGTGTGTATATGTACCACATCTTCTTTACCCAGCCCTCTGTTGAAGGACACTGGTTGTCTCCATGTCTTGGCCCCTGAATGATGCTGCAGTAAAATAGGGATGCATATATCTGCAAATAAATGTTCTAAAATGTTTCAGGTAGCCACCTGGAAGAGGGTTGCTGGGTCATACGGTAATGCTGTTCCTAGTGTTTTGAGGAACCTCTATAGTGACTGCACCAGGTTACATTCCCACCAGCAGTGAATGAGGGTTCCATTCTCTCCACAGCCTCTCCAACACTTGTTATTACCTGTCTTGTTGATAGCAGCCATTCTAACAGGTGTGACATAGTATCTCGTTGTAATTTTGATTTGTATTATTCTAATAACTGGTGAAGTTCAAGACGTTTTCATCTATCTGTTGGCTATTTGTATGTCTTCTTGGGAGGAGTGTCTGTTTATATCCTCCGCCCGTTTTTAAATTGGATTATTTGTTTTGTTGTTGAGTTGTATGATATAAAGCTGAAAGCACCAAATGAACAAACAAGACAAACAAAACCTCACAGACACAGACAACAGGATGGTGGTTACCAGAGGGAAAAGAGTTGGGGAGAGATAGTAAAGGGTAAAGGGGGTCAAATATATGCTGACTGAAGGAGATCTGACTTTGGGTGATAAATATAATAAACAGATGATATGTTATAGAATTGTATACTTGAATAACCTATATAATTTTATTAGCCAATTCTATTCCAATAAATTTAATTTAAAAAACCAGCAAAAACAAACAAACAAAAACCCGAGTCTGATGACTTGCCCGGCTGAGCTCTTAGACATGGACAACACTGTCCCATAGGGTGAAAGGGTTAGTGCGCCGTGGAAGAGGTGACTTTGCTATCAGCCCATGCCTCAATTTCCCTCCTGTCCCATGCTGAGGGGCCCAGTCAAAGCATTAAAAAAATAGTTCATATAATACCTACATACCCTTTAGCCAAAGTTACCCATTATATTTTGCCCCATTTACTTTGTCATTTGCACTCCCGATACGTCCTGTCCTGTCCTGTCCCTGAACCGTTTGAGAGGTTATCGCTCCTGTCATGCCCCCTCGCTCCTGATTCCTCAGGCTGCCTGCTCTCAGGGCAAGCAGCACACGCAGTTTCTGACTTCAGGCACTACAACAGCCATGGAACTTGTAAATCAGAGTTTACCAGTCTAGGTTTTCAGTTTAATGTGTTTTTATTGAATTTCCCCCTCCCCTCCATTAAGGAATTCAATCCAGGATTATTTAGTGACTTTAGTTGTCATATCCTTTTACTCTCTAGTCTGGAACACTTTCTCAGCCTTTCTCTGTTTTATGTGACCTTGACAATTTTGAAGAACAGTCTCCTCTCCCCACACTCTTTTAACTAGAGTGTTTCTCATTTAGTGTCTGCTGTGTCCTCATGCTTAGCTCCAGGTCTTGAGTTCCCAGTTGGGCTCCTCTCTCTGTAAGTGTCATGCCTCTCATCAAGGGACACACAGTCATCCCTCCTCATTGGCAGTGTTAATTCTGATTTCCTGGTCAAGGTTCTGTTCGGTTTTCCCTACTGTATAGTTGCCGTTTCCCCTTGTGTCTAATGAGCAACCTGCGGGAACATGCTTTAGTCCATTCAAATAACCTGTTCTTCAGAACTGCATCTAATAACGCACTCTGGAAGAAGAGCCCTTAAGACCACGCCAATATGCTGCTCCTCTTCAGAATGTCTTCAAACCTAGCCATCGTTGATGGTTTTTCCCTGAACCAATTTTTACTAGATGATTTTCTAACTCAGCATTTCCTCCACATTTCCTGTTTGATAGTTGGATCCTGTCGTAAGCAAGATCCCTGTCTATCTCTATATTATCTGTTGTAAAGTACTGTACCTCACTTCCACGGGTTTACATAGAGATACCAAGTCCAGATGAATTTTTGAGGAGTTTAATTAAAAGGAGATTTATTAATATGCCGTCCGCATATGACTGACACGGGGCATATCTGACCCAAGTCATGCAGCCTCAAATTTATCTCAGAGGCTGGTTATATACCCTTTGACCACATGCAGGTTGAAGGGGGGCATGACAGCATGACATAGTCATTAACAAGCTTATAACATTTGTCTGGAGGATCTATATAAAACATTAAAACTGTCAAGGTAACACAATAGTGATGTTGTTTTACATATCTAAATACATTCACAGATCTTTTAGTGTCTATCTCTCCTCCTTTGCCTAGAGGTATATGTTACTCTCAGGATTCCAGGAACGGAGGGAGAGCTAAAATCAGTGTAGGGTGGTATGTAAATTTTGTCTCTTATTGAAAGCGAAAGGAAGTTCCTCAGACAACTTTTATTCTATAGTTAAAACTAAATGACCCAGTGTCCTTGAAAGTCAGGAAGCTTCTATATTCTTCTCCCTCCCCTCCCCAAGGAAAGGACGGGACAGAAAGCCTGACCTTTCTTCCCAACATATCAATATTAATTTTGCAACTTTTTGGTACCTTACCACATATCAATACTGACTTATGGATTCCATTTTCTCCAATTGGTTTATAATTAATTACTTTTCTTAACTACGGTAATTTGTTGCACAAAGTGTCCCGGATTTTGCCAGTGGAAGCTCCTTCAGCTGACTCCTGTGTTGGGTTGACAAGTTACTGTCATTCTTATAAGCTCTTCTGTAGTTTGTACATAACTGGATGTAATAAGCTCATCTTGTGCTTTCTTTGCTGTGGGTTTGGTTGTGTGTTAATTTTTTCGATAGACCATTTTACCATGAACTTGATGCTGTATTTAGAGCAGATACCAAGGAAGCATATTTCTAGTTGTAATTCTTGGAGGTACTGTGCTTTTGGTTAAAGAACTGGCAGTTAAGAAACTAGCCTTTACAGGGCCCCAAGCAGGTGTCCCTGAGTTGGCCATAAGCTTGGGTTGTATAATGTTCTTTGTTGTAATGAAGAGGTCATGCAAACCTAGAGAACTTTCTTAGGTATTATGAGAAGATGACTATGTGTTTGAGGTAGTGTCTTTTGAATTCCCACTTCTAAAATGGGTCCTTTAAACATTGCCGTTTGTTTTGGCGATTGAAATACTTGGCTGATGTTTTTCTTTTAAAGTAAGGATTGTGGATACCTAGCACATTTCAAGTATTTAATGATAGATAAACACAGAAAGGGAAGCTTATTTAAAAAAATGCATGTCTTTCCCTGAATTAATGATTTCCAAACATCTTTCAGTAACAGTAACTTAATGTTGGAGCTTTTGTTTATAAGGCATATAAAAATCTGCATTATGTGATTTTCTTCTTAGAAAATAAGACCTACTCATCTGTGAGAACAGAAGCTTTGTCTGTGATAGAATTACTGCTTAAAAAACTTGAAGGTGAGTTCTTGATAGTTCTGACTGGAGAGCCAGAAAGCCAGGATATGTTATAGCACGTTTCAGAATTTGTTTTTTCTGTTGTTTTTAATAAGCACACACACTAAAATACAAATGATGAACATATATGCACATCCAAGTGGGCTAGACTGAGCTAAAACCTTTAAATGTTATTAAGCACTTACATTTAATTTTATGTACTACGAAGCTGTTGTTATCTTAGAATGATGGCTTTTGCTTCCGGTGTGAGCCCTGGTTTAATGCTTGCTGGGTAGGTAAGCACGTGGTCGTCAGAGGTGAAGCGAAGCTCACCGTCACATGTACACCAACGGGACAACACTGAGAAGCGGAGTGGCCAGAGCAGCCGCACTTACCTGCCCGAGCCGTCTCATTTGATAGCAGTTCTCTGAATCCTATTTTTTACCTGGTTTTCTTTTTTTAAACTTCTTATTATTAAGATTTCTTCTAATGACCTGTTGTATCAATGGTAAAAGAAAATGTTTTCTTCAGTGGTGTATCTGTTACTGATATAGAAAGGAGGCCTCTTTTTTTTTTCTTCTTTTTCTTCTTTTTTTATTATTTTAGCGCCATGGACTAAGACTGGGGAAGAAGGAGCAGTTTTCTCCAGATCCTGTATATTTGCAATTTCTACTTATCCATTTTTGCTTAGCAATAAAAATGTCTCTCCTTGGGCTCCATAGAACAGGCTTGTCAGACTCAGTAACACTAGAAACCTTGTGATCCCTTTTTTCCTTGTTGACATGAAAGAGCTAGCACCTAATTGTATCACTGAATTCCCACTGTTTGCCAAATATGTATGAATGTATTCTAGACAAAAAGAAAATGATGCTAAACAGTGAAATAACTTGCATGATATGGTATCACTAGAAAGAAGCAGAAGCTCACAACAAAATTTAGGATCTTACTGTCTGGGTTTTTCTGATGCTTCCCTTGAGAAAAGAGTAATAAAATGTCGTCTGTTGAAACTGACTTTGCAATTATGAAATTTATTCAAGACTTTTTTTTACTGAACAGATAAAGAGGCTTTCTGTGTTATTGAAATGGCCTTTCTGTCATGGTGTGCCTTCCCTTGATTGTTCCTTCTTCCCACTGACTTCGGCATCCCTAGCTTCTCTTGTCCCACAGATGCTGGGGCAGAGGATGAGATGCCCTGATACGCTCACGGGTATCGTCAGCGGTCAGGTGTGAGACAGTTGCTGCACCTGTGATCATTATATGCGTTTATTTTGGGGGTCTGAAATAGGGAGAAAAAACCAAGAAGGCATTTTTTATTTTTATTTTCTTTTTGGTTTGTTTGTTCTGTGAGGAATCTTTTTTTCTGCTTTCTCTTTCCATTCAGAATCGAAACAGTGGGAAAGTTTGACGTCTGAATGCAGAGTGCTCCTGATTGAGTCTTTAGCAACTATGGGGACAGACAGCAGACCCGAGCTGCAGGAGAAGGCATCATTGCTGAAGAAAACACTTGAGAATCTGGAATAAGGCAGAAGAAGAAGAAACAAACAAGTGCCATGTTCGTTGGGGTTGAACTGGTGATCTCTGATAAACCAAGTGGGGAAAGTAAAGATTAATCTGCAGCATGCATCATTCCTTGGCTGAAATAAAAAAAAAATGCCTTAAATTTTGCTCCTTATTAGCTTTATTTTACTTGATGTTTTTAAAGGCTCTAGGCTGAGTGAGCTTAGTGGAACATGGATATTTGAGAGGCAGTTGTAGGTGAAACTGATGGAAATAGTATTAGAAGATTAAAGCTGTTGTTAAAGGAATAGACAAAGTTCTAGAACAAGCTGAATGAAAATCTTAGGACTGCAACCAAATTAAAGTTATGTTAGGAAGGGACTCTGTAAATCACCCAGTTTAACCCCTCTGCTTTACACCTGAAGAAATAGGCTATGCAACAACATCACTTCCTCTCTGAGGCCTGTGCTGCCGAGGCCGGAAACCAGGTGTTGGATGACCCGCCGGGAAATACATTTTTGCAACTAGCTGCCAATTAGTGCTAACCCTGGCTGCCCGAGATACTCCCCAGGTGAAGTGTGTTCAGCAGTCCTTGAACCAGAACTGAACTGACATCATTATAGTCTTGAAATTCAGAACATTGTCTTGTCATTTGTTTAGACAATTTTTAGAAAGTAACTGTTTAGCATCTTTCTTTACAGGTTGAGAGGGAGAATTTGGTCTCTGTATGATGATTCTGATTGTCCTCCTTTGTAGGCAGATGCAGGTAGATTAGGACAAGATCGCTCCTTCTGTCTGTGGTCACTTATCTTGCAAAACCCAAACCAACAATGAAATTATGACTGTTTTGATTTAGACCATTTATAATCTTGAAACTGTAAAGACAACTGAAAATTTTATACCTACTTTTATGCTAACAGTATAACTTTAGGATGGAAAGAAAAGCATTTTAATTCACCATCTGGGAATAACTTGATACCACTTAAAATAAATACTTATAGTTGGGGATTCTTCCTTTCCTTATACTGCTCATACCCCTGCCTAAGGGTGTAGGGTAAGGGGAAAACAAGTTTAACATAAGTGTTTAAGGTAAACTGAGAACACTAGCTCCCTTCGATTTCCAAGCACAACTTTGGTTTACACTCATTATTGACCCCTTACTGACATTAAGACCGGGGTTAAAACTTCAGGTTTATTATTTTTGGTGGTCTCTATTGAGAAATGTATTTCAAACTTTTTTGACTGTGACTCATAGTAAAAATAGCTTTTCACATTTGACCAGAATAGTGTGTGTGTGTGTGTGTGAGTGTGTGTGAGAGAGAGAGAGAGAATGGATATAGAATCTTTAAAATGTTTTATGAAAGAATACAGGCTCTTATCATGTGTGATACACTTTGACCCCTCCCACACTCCTGCTGTTTTAAGTGCTCACTGAATTCATTTCCTGACTCAAAGTTGGAAACGCTGCCATAGGTGGTACTACACTTGGCTGCAGATGCTGTGTTCTGGGTTGCTTCGGATTGGGAAAGGGATTCACAAATGAAAATTTTAAGAGTTCATTACCAAAGCATCCTCTTAGCTGATATTAGTATAATTTTGAGTTTTAGTGGCATTGTGAGTTTTAAGGAATGTATCATGGAATTCCACTTGTGATTGGTTTTTACTTGAAGAAAAAATCAACTTTGGATGTTTTTCAGAAAGTCTTATGGCCTCACGGTGTTTTCCTGATCAGTACCTCCCCCTCCACTAAGTGCCCTCTGACTTTCACTTTCAGTACCTGGAATGCTCTTCGTAGGCAGGAATGCAGGGTAGGCCAGGTGTTATTGGAAACTAGCGTGAAGGGCGAGAATTGTGCTCTTGGTCCATGTGAAATGTTAAAGCCTCATCAAATTTTATGTTTTTTAAAACTTTTTGTTAGTTCATATTGGGAATATCCCATGGTGCTGAGAGAGGTGCTCAGATACTTGAACCTTAGTGCTTAGTGCTAGTGAATTAATTTCTTTTAGCTTTCTAAGCACATTTCTAATTTATACACTTAATGCCTTCACCTTGACCAGCCAAGTCATTTGCACAGTGAGTAACGCTAAATCATGGTCTCTCAATGCAGCTTGGGTGTGCGTGTGTGCACATATTTATTTAAAGGGTTAAAAACAGTTTATAATTGTGGAATGTTGGTACTGGTGAACAAGTGGAAGAAGGACCCAGGCATGTTTATGTTTTCTGCCTTCATTTTCCAAAGCTACGTGGAACAGGTTTTTAAGATTCTTTTCCTGTAGAAATATCCTGTGCTCCTGGTCATACCAGTACCTGCTTGATTGAGTCTAATTACTGAGTGTCCTTATTCCTGGAATAAGTACACTAGATATATCTCCACAAACTTACTGATATGTGGAGAGGAGGTACCTGAAGTTTGGCAGTTGGTCAAAACAATGAAAGTATAACACTGTCTTTGGTGATAAAGAGCGGCAGTTCCTTGAACGTGTGTGTCCAGTTTATAATTGCCAGTGTGTCTGCCTGTGATACAGTGTACCTGCACAATAAGACTTGACTGCCACCATATCCCCATTGCTTTCCCCTTCCATCTTTTACTTACGTATTTACTATCAAGGAAAAGAAAAAAATGACGTGACCGTGTTGATTTGTGCTCTTGTAGCAATTGCACTGTGTGAACACTGCCTGCCCGTTGGAGGGTGTTTCTACTGGCTGCTGCCACAATATTTTCATGCTGCTTGTTAAGTACAGGGAGTTATTTTGACATTGGCACTCATTGTAATGTACAAACTGTTGTTAATGGATGTATATGTAACAGATTTTTGTATTTTATATGCAAAGTCTTCATGGAATCCTCTGCAATATGTACTCAGCTGGCTAAGCATGTGATAGTCTTGCCGGAAGGAATATCCTACCCATGGCCGAGAAGAGATGAAGTGGGAAATAAAAGCTGCATGACCAGTTCTTCTGACGTAGTGCGTTTTTACTGGTTCTCTAGGAAACTAGTTTAGCTTCTGAGGCATTGACTGTACTTTAAAAACCAAAGGAGGCCCAGCCGCCTGCCATATTCTCAGTTGCCTGTGCCTATTCACCATTCATTCCAGTGTGTGCATGGCATCTTTCCTGAGTTACCTGGGGAGAAGCCTCCATGGTCTCTCTGTTGGTGCTCACCTAATTCCATCGTGAGATGTGTAAGATCTGAGGGCTTGTTAGGTATCCTTTTGATATGTAACTTCCAATATTAGAATGCAAATTCCCTGATAAAATAACTTTGAATCCCTAGAGAATATTTACTCACAAAATGTATCCTGCCTTTTAATTAGTTTTACAGAGCCTTTAATTCTGAGAGGATCAGCCCATTCCTCTGACCCCCAGCTCAAACCAGCTCCTACCTAAAGGAAAAATAGATCTCTGATCCAAAAATTCTTGCCAAGCTCATCCTACGCATTCTTTCACAAACACCCTTAAATAGTCTGAGTTCCTGAACCAGGCATCGGTGGGATAAAAGACACTGGTTATTGTTTTAAGGCACCAAGTTTTGGTTACTTTGTTAACACAGCAACAGGAAGCTGCTATTCCTTATAGTAACTACATTTTCATACCATATTGGAAAATCAGGTAGCACTATCTACCAAGGGTGACTTAAACATGCTTTATCACTTCTTTTTCACTCCCAAGTATATACCCAAGAGTAATGTGCACTTACATGTACCAAAAGACATATACACGCAGGTTTATAACATTAGTTGAAATACCCGAAAAGTGGAGACAAGTCAAATGTTTAATAAAGTAACAGTGGATAAAGTATGTTATAAACTAGACAATCATTCAGCAATACAAAATGGACAAGCTGCAGTCCCACACATCAGCATGGATATTGCAAGCATACTTTGGAGGGAAGGAATCCAAAGACACTGTAATTCATATTTTATGGTACAAAATCAGGTCATGTTCTATGAGCACTTGAGAATGAATGCATATATGTATGTGTTGTTGGGTGGGGTGTTCTATATATGGTGATTTATGGTATTGTTTCAGCCTATGTCTTAGTTAATACACTGTCTAGTTCTGCCAATTACTGAAAGTATTAAGGTCTTCAACAATTGTTGCTGAATTGTCTTCCTCTAATTCTGTCAGTTTCTATTTCAAGTATTTTGGGGCTCTGATTTTTAGGTCATATATATTTATAGTTGCTATGTCTTCTTGATGGGTTGACTCCTATCATTAAATATGGGCCATACTTTCCTGTTTCTCTGCATGTGTCATATTTTTTTGTTGAAAACTAGACATTTAATATGTGGCAACTCTGGAAATCATAGTCCCCTCCCATTCCAGAGTTTGTTGTGGCTGTTTTCTTTTTTAGTGACTTCCTGAACTAATTCTGTAAAGTCTCAGTTCTTTATTGTATGTGGCCACTGAAGCCTCTGTGCAGTTAGCTTAGTGGTCAGCTAATGACTCAACAGGTTTCCTTACATGCCTTGTACCCATAGTCCCCCATTTTGGTAGCTACTCTTGTTCCTCCATTATCCAAAGCTCCATTACCCAAGATTGGTGTGTTTATATGGTTTTAATTGAATTTGGGGGGATTAGTAGTGGGAGTAGAGAATAGCTAAGACCAGCCAACAACTGAAAATTCAGTATGAGATAGAACTATTTTTTTTAGATCCTTAAAGCCTTTTCTGCTACTAGCTATTATTTCTCATTGGCTAGTTTCTCTATATTCCTTTTAGTCCTCAAGATTTTTGGGTTTTCTCTTCTCTTCCTAATACCCTCTTCACTCTCTCCCAGTGTTCCAAAACTCCTTTGGAAGAAACTACCATTGAACTTCAAAGTCCTCTAACTTCATTAGGGAAATGGAATAATGTAGCTATCTTTATAACTTTTTCCATTTGAACAAGCTCAGGCCCTGCTTTCACAATAAAACA
The DNA here is from genome assembly GCA_037038555.1 of Rhynchonycteris naso. Classification (NCBI taxonomy): domain Eukaryota; kingdom Metazoa; phylum Chordata; class Mammalia; order Chiroptera; family Emballonuridae; genus Rhynchonycteris; species Rhynchonycteris naso. Next base: position 21,968,479 of record CM072996.1, read on the forward strand.
GACCCCTTGAGTGTTTTTCTAAATAAAGCCACATAACCAGGAGGCCAGATAATTATGCCTCTCTTCTGAAAGGTAGAGTGGCTGAAGTTAGGTTATTTTGTTTGGTTTTGTGAAAAATGATTCTAAGAGCCTCTTTCATCTCTAACCTCTTTTATGGAAACATCTCTTCAGTTTTGAAAGTTTCATTTTAATATAGTAATATTGTGTTTTACAAGAAAAAATTTTTTTGTTTATTGATCAAAATAATACATGTTTAGAGTTGCTCTCTAGCTTTGACATCAGGATTTATTTAGTTTATTGTTTATGACATTGCTTATTAAGATTCTATTCCCTTCATTTTCTGCACTGTTCTCTTAGTCATTTTAATATCTCAAAATTTTAATAAAATGGAATCTTTCTGGCTACTATCTTTCAACTAGCTATAAGAAAATTATTTATTTTTATTTATCTTTTATGAGGCAACTTTATGAAACTATTGCTGGGGAATAGTTTTAATTCTCTTTGGATATAAAACCATATAGTTTGCAAGGGATAATTTTATTTCCTTTGATACCAATGCCTATTATTTCTATTTAATATATTACTGTCAATCTTCTAGCAAAATTCCTGTTGCCTAGTGATGGAAGAGATTTATTGTGAGTGCTGACCTTTAGGAAAATAAAGTTTCAAGATTAATATTAAAACTGGGAAGTCATTAACTATGATGTTCCCTGCCTTTTACAATGAAGCTCACTGTGTATAGCAGGTTTAACTGTTTCAAGCTCATGCCTGGGCCGTTTTAACCCATTATCCCCCAAATATTCTACAACTTAATTAGCTCTGTTGTTAATTCTTATATTATTCAATCTAGTTGCTAGGTCTCTTGTTTTCCTAAGGAGGAATAAAATCTGCTTATTCATGTGGTACGACCAAGTTCTGATGGACATCTGTCTGGAGCTCCCCTTCCTTCTGAGGTGAACTGTCATAAGAACGCGGGAAAGATACTGCTTACCTTGCAAAAAGAACATGGTAATAAATATACCTGCTCTCCATACATGACTAGAGTGAACTGTGGGGGGCGGGGGGGGGTGCGCAAAGGGAGGGAGTAACAGGATCTAGTTTATTCTACCTTGAGAGAGTGGTCCTGGGAGTGGGGGATGTCACCCTGTCCCCAGGCCAAGGCGGCGAAGCAACACCTGAAATGCAGGTTATCAGGCCTGGCTGAGGCCCGAGGCAGCGGGCTGAGGGTGGGGGAGCGAGGAGGATGCCCCTGCTGCCCAGGGTGGAACGCACCAGGCTGGGACCCGGCTATGGCTATAGGGCCGTGGGTCCAGGCGACTCAGGCACCCCGGGAAATGGGTCACAGAATCACCGACACAGAACGTGAAATACAAGCACAGGACTCATGAGTAAATACGAGGGCAGTGTGCTCAAATTCACAGGCCAGAGGGAACCCAGCCTCTGCTGGACGCATGGACAAAATGGTGATGTCATGCAGACGGTAAGGGCCACATGGCACTAAGACATGAGGATGGCCACAGGGGATAGGCCCAGGTCGCTGAGTGTGAGGGACAGGGGGAGGGGGTCTTTTAGCACTAGTGCGCTACTGAGAGGAGGGCGCTGGGGCGGGTCTGGAGGCGCTTGGGCGTCTGTCTTCCACACTTGGCCCACGAGGATGGGACGGCCCATCCAGGGGCACGGTGCAGGCTAGGACAGCGCCCTCGTGCCTCGGGGCTGCCGGCCGCCCACGTGGTCAGCACCCTCGCAGGCCCCGGCCCCGCCGCAGGTGTGTTTCCGCAGCTGTGTTCGTGCAGGTGCCCCGGCGAGAGCTCCCAGCGCCGGCGTCCCGGGGCTGCCGGGGTGGGGGTAGGGGTGGGGGGTCGGGCCTCGTCCTGGGGCTGCCGGGGGGGGGGGGCGGGGAGTCGGGCCTCGTCCCGGGGCTGCCGGGGGGGGGGGGGGGGGAGGAGGGTCGGGCCTCGTCCCGGGGCTGCCGAGGGGTCGGCCCTCAGCCGCACACTCGTCCCACCCGCCGAACAGCCTCTGGACCTCGAGTTGGGGGCGGTCTGGTCGCGGGTGAATCTCACCTTGGGGGTCGCCACGGGGCGCCCGACCGGGTCTCAGGCCACGCCAGCGCCCAGGTCCCGGGCCCAGCGCTCGCCCGACTGCGGCTGCATCTTCCCGCGCTCGGCCGGCCCAGAAAGCGAGGCAGCTGGCAGAGGCGCCGGCCGGGACGCCTACGGGGGACCGGGACCCGGATCCTGAGACCTCCGCCCCGCCTCCTGGCCGCCCGGCCGGTTCCCCGCGCCTCACGTGCCCAGTGCCTTGTCCCCTTGTCCCGGTAAGGCCTCGCGTGCCCGCCCGGGACCAGGGCTGCTGCCACCCCACCCGGTGAACTTTCAAAACATGTATTTTTAATGAACTATAATACCTGTGGGTAAGTTGGAGACATTTTGCCCATGAACACTCAATACTTCGGTATTGAAGAACAAGGACTTTCTCTTGCATAACCACAGTGCAGTACGAAGCTCAGGAAATTTAACTGATGCGGTTTTACTGTCTAATCCACAGAGCCCATATCCAGGTTTTGTCTGTTTTCCTACTAATATCCCATATTCGATTTTTGTCTTTTGTCCTAATAACGTCCTCGAGAGCTCACTATTTCCTTGTCTAGTAGTACTCAGTGTTGGGGCTTACACTGCATGTTCTTTGAATCTCCCAGAACATTTCCTTAGCCCTTTTGTTCATTTGTTTCCTGGTTTCTTTGTTTTTTACAGGGACAGAGAGAGAGTCAGAGAGAGGGATAGATAGGGACAGACAGACAGGAACGGACAGAGGCGAGAAGCATCAATCATTAGTTTCTCGTTGCTGTTGCGACACCATAGTTGTTCATTGATTGCTCTCTCACATGTGCCTTGACCGCGGGCCTTCAGCAGACCCAGCCACCCCTTGCTGGGGCCAGCGACCTTGGGTCCAAGCTGGCGAGCTTTTGCTCAAGCCAGATGAGCCCGCGCTCAAGCTGTCTTGAACCTGGGTCTTCCGCATCCCAGTCCGACCCTCTATCCATAGTGCCTGCCACCGCCTGTTTTTTTAAAAATATAAGTGAGTTATTTCGCGCAATATTCCTCAGTTGAATTTTGTCTCATGATTAGTTGCAGGTTAAGAGTTTTTGATAGGAATACCACGGAAGTGATATTGTCCTCAGTGCAGGATACCAGAAAGCACATGGAATCAATTTGTGCCATTATTGTTGGTAATGTTAAGGTGGTTATCCTCCAGGTCTCCCTGCTTAAAGCTACTGTAAGTACTGTTATCTTGTTTTGGAAAGTAATAAGTAGTTTGTGGTGAGATACTTTGACACCATGTAAATATCCTCTTTCTCATTCAGCTTTTACCTATGACAACAATGGTACTTACATTTACCTACCATAACATTTTATCTATGAGAATCGATTACTACAACACCCTTTAACAATTTATTTAGAAAATTAGTTTTGTGACATTGATCAATAAGAGTGCATAGCTTTCAGGCAAACATTTCTATAGCGTTTGAACTGTTGATTATGTTATGTACCCATCACCCAAAGTCCATCACTATATGCAATAACCTTTAACCTTGATTGATGATTTTCTAACTACATCATTCCTCTTATTTATTTTTGATATCCTACTATAAGGAAGAGCCTTTCCTTTCTTCCTAAGAACTTATACATTCTTATTTTGTTCTGTGGATTAAAATCCATTTTTACCATTATTGATTTTGATGCTCAAAATAGTCCCAGATTTGGCCAGTGAGAGCTCCATTAAGGGGGGGGGGCATCTATGGCCTTTTGAAACATCCTGTGATTCTTTTCATACTTCCTTACTGTAGTGTACTTCAAGTAGATCTTGTCCTTTTCCCACTCTAGCCATTTCTCGAAGGATGTGGGTTTTTTTAGTTGATAATTGTATTTGGAAACCAATATCTGGGTTCTAGGTTTGTCTGTTGGTACTGAGGGATGGTTCATTGCTTTACGGCCCTTTATATATGTGTATATTGAATAAAATTTCTGATCACTTGTTGGGATAAGTGGTTTAAAAAGTAAATTTCTTCCCTTAGTCTCAGAAATCTAGGGAGTAGTTTCACAAATGAAAAAATATTTATCTTAGAATTCTAGGGATCTTTTCTTGATAGACTGTTGAGTATTCTACACTGTAAGGGAAAAAATATCTTGGTATAGATGGACAGGGAGGAATAGAGACTTTGTTTTTGTGAGTTCTTTGAAATTATTTTTGGGGAACCGTGGTTTACTCTCTGTCTCAACTTTTAAAAGTTTGATATAATTGGATCTTTGGGACATTTTCCCTGAAGGATCTAAAGTTTTGAACCTCTGTAGTATATAGCTGCTGAACTTTTAAATTGTTCAGGGACAATAGTTATTCCCCATAACAACAGATGATTTAAATTTGCATAGTGTTCCAGTTATTATCCTTTGGCACTTTTAATTATAGAGCTAACAGTCAATACTTTTCAAAGAAATGAATTGCCCTGTTGACTTCTACATAACGCATTTAACATTTTAAACACGGATGCCTGCATTCTTTCTTGCACTTAGCTAACTTTATGAAGTACATTGTAAAACAACATTTGGAATTGATGACAGGTAATTCAGGTGGGAGGACCAATTTTTCTTGGCTACTATTTTTAAACAGTAGAAATCCGGGGTGGGGGGGAGGTGGAGGAGGGTAAAGAGAAGATAAATGGTGATGGAGAAAGACTTGACTTGGGCGGCGGCAAACACACAACACAGTGTATAGAGATGTGTTATAGAATTGAGCCTGAAACCTGTATAATTCTGTTAACCAGTGCTACCCCAATAAATTCGATTAAAAAAAAATAAAAGAAAATATCAAGTCCCAGGCAACTGGGCTAATTTTTTATTCTAAAAAAAATTATGGTTTCTTTGCTAGTCTTAAGAGTAGCTCACACACAAAAGTTTATTTGTTTCTTTAAAATAATCTCGTAAAATAATGTAAGATATTTGTAGAGAATTCGCTATATATAAAATTTGGCAGAGAAGTTCTTAAGAAATAATCTAACAAACAAAACTAACTACTTCAATGTAGGAAAAATGGAGGTGTTAGGAAGAAAAGCAAAAACTGCACGCTGCACCCCAGAGAGAAGTAATACCGACAGCATTCCCTGGAATAAATACTAAAGGAGGTATTTCCTGTTACTGAGAATATTTGGACCTATGGTGTCAGCTGCTTGGGGACTGATGACTAAAACAAGAAAAGGCAAGGACTTACTAATAGGCTGGATCTGAGATACAGTAGAAGAGAAGTCAAAGATAATGTAAGTCAAAAGAATCATGGGATATAATGAGAACTATTTGAAAAACAACATGCCCCTGTTATAGGGGCATGAAAAATGATATTGCCCACAATATTATTTCTATCATCACCATCTATGCTACTTTTAAAATATGGAGAACTGGGAAACATGATAACATTGATTGAAATTGAGAAACTGGGAAAGAACATCAGTGATGAGAAAGTGAAGAAGAAAATACTAAGATAACGCATGTAATAGAGGAATTTGATCATGAAAGAAAGCAAGAATAGGATGGCAGTTTGCACATGTAGTGTGACAATGAAGGGAATTTCTAAGAACAAGTGAGTATATTTGAAAATAGAAAGGAAAGAACTAGTGGGGAAGGAAAAAGATTGAAAGTGACAAAGAGGCATGTCAGGACAGAAGCAAGGGAAATTTTAGTCAAGTTTCTTGTTAATGTGAAATGTAAAAAACCCTCAAAACCTTAAGGGTCTTGATAACTAGATGATCTAACATCGTCTTTTCAAAGAAATTTTAAGATAATTTAAACAGCAAGTTTATTTTCTCAATTTCCTGCGTCTTCATGAATTTTAATGTATAATAAGAGTACTACCTGGTATACTTTCATATTTTTTAGACCTATTTACACACTCACAAAGGGATGGATCTCAATAATGAATGAACTGTACAGTGGCTGTATCAGTATTTACACGAGGTGGGTGATTTTCTGTGACTTGTAAAATGGTTCTTTTTTTTTTCTTCTTTTTACAGGGACAAAGAGAGAGTCAGAGAAAGGGACAGATAGGGACAGACAGACAGGAACCGAGAGAGATGAGAAGCATCAATCATCAGTTTTTCGTTGCCGTTGCAACACCTTATTCATTGATTGCTCTCTCACATTTGCCTTGACCACGGGCCTTCAGCAGACCAAGCCACCTCCTTCTGGAGCCAGCGACCTTGGATCCAAGCTGGTGAGCTTTTGCAAACCAGATGAGCCCGCGCTCAAGCTGGCGAGCTCGGGGTCTCGAACCTGGGTCTTCCGCATCCCGGTCCGATGCTCTATCCACTGAGTCACCGCCCGGTCAGGCAGTTTTTTGTTTTGACACTTTAGTTGTTCATTGATTGCATTCTCACATGTGCCTTGACCGCGGGCCTTCAGCAGACCGAGCCACCCCTTGCTGGAGCCAGAGACCTTGGGTCCAAGCTGGTGAGCTTTTGCTCAAGCCAGATGGACCCACGCTCAAGCTGGCGAGCTCGGGGTCTCGAACCTGGGTCTTCCACATCCCAGTCTGACGCTCTATCCACTGTGCCACCGCCTGGTCAGGCTAAAATGGTTCTTAAATATAATCAGAGCAGGGAGCTACAGCAGTTCAAAGTGTCATCAGTTTTGAAACAAGCATATAGATCTCCAAGCTGTGAGCTGGGAAGGACAGTTCATTTAGACCTTGAACTTCATAGGTGTTAATTTAAAATTCATGTATTTGTTTCTCTCAGCACTCCTCCTCTTCTTCCTGTGAAGATCATTACTGGTTTTCACTATACAAATGTGCTTTCTTTTCCTCACTTATTCGGCTTAATTTTCTAATTTGTGCTCAATACTTTATTCAATGTTCATTCACATTTTTGTCCTTCAGTACTTTCAACTCTTTACTGAAAACCTACTGTGTGCCAAGCATAACAGTATGAGCTGAGATTAAATATGTTTATTTTGGTTTTTAAAGTCATTCTCTTCTAAATTTTGTTGTGGAAGAATCAACTTTTGATGGTGATCGTACTGTGCTTTTTAGAACAAGAGATACACAATCCTGTGACTTTTGTGTGTGGTAAAGTTGTGTTTGTAATAGTGAAAATAAGTTTGAAAGTGCTTTCCTAATGAAACAAACATTATTCTTTATCCACCTCTCTGTGTTCTCAGGAGACATGAAGAGAACATTCCTAGAGAAACGACAGGTGAAAGAAAGGCGATGCAGGGAATAAACCTCACCAGCTGGAGCTTCTTTTTCCTGGAGGGGTTTTCTAGACACCCAAAGCTAGAGATCGCCCTCTTTGTCTTCAGCCTTGTAATCTATCTGATAACCCTCTTGGGAAACGGCACTCTAATTTTAGTCACTGTCCTGGATTCACACCTTCAGACCCCCATGTACTTTTTCCTTCGAAATCTCTCCTTCATGGATATTTGTTACACATCCGCTTCTAGTCCCACTTTGCTGGTGAACTTGCTGTCAGCCCGGAAAACCATGATCTCTTCTGGGTGTGCTATACAGATGTATCTGTCCCTTGCCATGGGCTCCACGGAGTGCGTGCTCCTGGCTGTGATGGCTTGTGACCGTTATGTGGCCATTTGCAAACCGCTGAGATACCCGATCGTCATGAACAGGCAGGTCTGTGTGCACATGGCCATCGTCTCCTGGGCGACAGGCTGTCTGACCGCCCTGCTGGAAACCAGTTTTGCCCTGCAGATCCCCCTCTGTGGGAATCTCATCGATCACTTCACATGTGAAATTCTGGCAGTGCTGAAGCTAGCCTGCGCAAGCTCCCTGCTCATGGACACCATCATGCTGGTGGTCGGTGTGCTCCTCCTGCCCATTCCCATGCTCTTAATTTGCATCTCTTATGCCTTCATTCTGTCCACTATCCTGAGAATCCGCTCAGCAGAGGGAAGGAACAAGGCTTTCTCTACCTGTGGTGCCCACTTGACTGTGGTCATCTTGTACTATGGGGCTGCGCTCTCCATGTACCTAAAGCCTTCTGCATCAAACTCACAAGAAATAGATAAAATCATCTCTTTGCTTTATGGGGTGCTTACACCTATGTTGAACCCTATCATTTACAGTTTAAGAAACAAGGAAGTCAAAGATGCTATGAAAAAACTGTTGGGCAAGATATCATTGCAGCAAACACATGGGAGTCTCTGACTGGGTGTCTGAGGTTTTACCTGGCAGAGCTCACCAGGGAAATCCTGCACACTGTACTCACCCTTAGAACACTGACTTGAATCTTAGCTCTGTAATTTTATAGCTGTGGGACATGTGCACACAGGGTGATTGACTATGGGCAATAGTAGATCCCAGTTTGCATGGAGTAATATATTCTGTATTTGTGTTTCATGGTTGTGAGAAGGTTGGGGCTATAGAAGCATTTGTTCCAGAAGGAAACTTGGATAAATTTAGAGTCAGTGGATGTTTGCGCCACAAGAAACCTGGACATCTTCTCTGCCTTCAACCCTTTCTCAGATGAAGTGGAAGCTTAAAGAAACAAAGAAATAACAGATTGTATAAGTGAGAAAACAGAATCAAAGAAAAATGAAAAGACCTGCTCAGGATAACACAGAAGACCAAACTGAAATGGCAACCCTCATCCTCTCATCTTCTTGGTCACGTGGCTCTGCTCTGCCGTGGTGGCTCCCAGTTACCCTTCCTTGTTCAGAACTCCTTGTGAAAACGCCTTGACTTCCTGAGTAAGGCGTCTGACGCTTGCTTGATTTAGTCACTTGCCAACTTTGCTTTCCAAGCACTTAGACACTTGAGCAAATTGTATCCATTTCTCTGCCAGGGTCCCACCCATGCACTAATTAAGTATTGTGTGTGTATGTGTATGTGTGTGTGTGTGTGTGTTTGTGTGTGTGTGTGTGTTTCTTTGTTGGATGTTTGACTTCACAAGGGCAAGGCTTCCTATAATTTTGTACCTTTTATGTTTATAGCAGTGATTCCTTAAGCTAATAAATTTATGGGCTTTAAACAAATCACTTTATTTGAGAAGTTAAGTACCATTGGTGAACATTATGAAGAAGAAAAAGCATGAGCAATGAGGTATAAGTCTTTATAAGTAATCTAACAATTACAGAGCAATTTACATGACTCGTTTTAAATCTTTTACATGTATAAAAATACTGCTTGTTTAAAACACAGAATTGGTCCTCTATTTCCACATCCTCTGATTCGGTAGCTATGCGGGTGGGGTCCTGATAATCGCATTTATAATAGGTCCCCAAGAAATTCTAAAAAGGTTGTGGAATGACTATACTTTGGGAGCGAAAACTTAAAGAAAGGTAAGATTGTTATTTCTCCTTTCTTTTAATTTTATTTTTCTTGCCTGACCAGGCGGTGGCACAGTGGATAGAGCGTCAGACTGGGATGCGGAAGACCCAGGTTCGAGACCCCGAGCTCGCCAGCTTAAGTGCGGGCCCATCTGGCTTGAGCAAAAGCTCACCAGCTTGGACCCAAGGTCGCTGGCTCCATCAAGGGGTTGCTCGGTCTGCTGAAGGCCCGTGGTCAAGGCATATGTGAGAAAGCAATCAATGAACAACTAAGGTGTCACAACGGCAACGAAAAACTAATGATTGATGCTTCTCACCTCTCTCCGTTCCTGTCTGTCTGTCCCTATCTATCCCTCTCTCTGACTCTCTGTCCCTGGAAAAAAAATAAATAAAAGTAAATTTAATTTTATTTTTCTTTCCATTCTTTCTGCCTCCATGGGCACCTTCTCACTTGCTTACCTCTACTTCTACAGTAGGGAAGAGAGGAGGGTTTTGAGTGGAGGGAGGTTAACCCACTTGACAAATTTCAAAAGTGAAAAGACCTAAGAGGGTTAAGTTGCGTTCTGGATTATTTAACTCTTAGACCATTCCCTTAGGTCTTGGGCTCCCATTTCGTGCTCCTGGATGCCTAACCTACATTTAAAGAAACTTGCAATAACCACACAGCAAAATTCTGGTGATGGAGCAAGGGGACCAATTTGATGCCAGATGTTGCTGCCAAGAGATGTTTGATAGTGGAGGATGGAAACAAGCCCTGAATTTTGGGGTAGAAGGGGAGAGCTGACCAGGAAACTTTCAGAGCAGCTAGAAGAAATTATTTTTTTTTTTTACTTAGACACCTCAGCCTTTACCACTCAAATACCACATTCATTTCCTGGCAATTTCAGAGTCATTTTGAGGTGACATTTTACAGTGGTCTTTTTTTAGAGTGGAGCTGGATTTTCTGTTAGAGTAAAACTAATTGTCTGACTCCTGGGCTTAGCTATACTATGTGTGGTACCAAATATAAATAGAAATAACCAGAGTTACGAAAACAGCTGAAATACTTACTTCAAAAAGTGAACTATGAGAACTTACAGGGTCTGAACACACTCTGTAATTAGTATATCAACTTTGATACAAGGAACCAAGCAAGTGGTTTCAAAATGCGATATGGACCAGAATGGGGCACTGAGACAGATTAGAAATGAGTCAGATGTCAGAAAAAGACCCAAGATGGAATAGTAGAATAGGAGTGACAGTAGTTATAGTGATATGTTACATAAAGTTGCCATAAAAAACAACCAGGAAATATAAATATAAATTTGTTTTCTATCCTATCGGCACTACTAAATTTAGTTATTCATAAATGGTGTATTCCTCCATTTGGATCAGCTTCCATCTCAGCCAGTACTAATTACAATCATTACTTATTATTATTATTATTTTCTAAAGTGAGAAGCAGGGAGGCAGAGAGACAGACTCCCACATGCACTCAACTAGGATCCACCCGGCATGTCCACTAGGGGGTGATGCTCTGCCCATCTGGGGCATTGCTCCATTGCAACTGGAGCCATTCTAGCGCCTGAGGCAGAGGCCATGGAGCCATCCTCAGCGCCCAGGTCAACTTTGCTCCAATGGATTCCTGGCTGCTGGAGGGGAAGAGAGACACAGAGAGAAAGGAGAGGGGGGAAGGGTGGAGAAGCAGATGGGTGCTTCTCCTGTGTCCCCTGGCTGGGAATCAAACCTGGGACTTCCACACAGTTGGCCGACACTGTACCATAAAGCCAAGCGGCCAGGACTTTTATTATTATTAAATGAGAGGGTAGGGAGGCAGAGACAGATTCCCGCATACACTCTGATCAGGATCCACCCAGCAAGCCCCCTACCAGGTGATGCTCTGCCCAACTGGCTTACTGCTCTATTGCTCGGCAACCGAGCTATTTTAGCCCCTGAGGCAAGGCCTTGGAGCTATCCTCAAAGCCCAGGGCCAACTTTGCTTGAATCATTCCCATGACTGAGGAAGAGGAAGAGAGAGAAAGAGATAGAAAGAGAGGGGGAGGACGAGGGGGTGTAGAAGCAGATGGTTGCTTCTCCTGTGTGCCTGATTGGGAATCAAACCTGGGACTTTCACACGTTGGGCCAATGCTCTACTACTGTAGCAACAGGCCAAGGCACAATCATTACTTCTATAGAGTCTCGGAAGGAATCCTTTTCAGGTATTGTTCAAAAGAGGAATATATTTGACAGAGAAGGTAAAACCACCTCTGGCAGAGCCGATTCCTGAATGAATGATTACATGACCAGATTTATGCTTTAGGAAAACCTGATCATGTTACTCCCCTGCTTGAAACCTCTTAGTGGCTTTTTATTACCTTAAAGCTCGATTCTTTAAGATATCATGCAAGGATTTTCATAATCTTATTACCATTTATATTTTTTACTAGGAACACAACATTTCTTTTAGTTCCATGAAAATGTTGTGCTCTGTCTTGCTGTCTCTTTTATTAAGAAAATATATCACAATTTGTAACTTGACAGTCATCTGTGGGTTTACTTGTTTAATGTCTCTCCCTTGTCTGTGGGTTCATTGAAGCAAGGACTGTATCAATTTCTTTTTACCACTGTCTACCCGTCGCTTAGCATAAGGTCTGGCACAGAGAAGATGTTCAGTGCATACTTTTGTGAAGACTAACTGCTCACTGAACATCTGTTGAATAAAAATATGCACGTAGCTTGACTGGTGATGGTTTCAGTGGATAAAGTGTCAAATCAGAACACTGAGGTCCCAGTTTCAGAACCCTAAGGTCATCAGCTCGAGTGCAGTTCATTGGCTTGAGCATGGGCTCATCTGACTTTAGTGCAGGGTCACCACCTTGAGCTCAGGATTACCAACATGATCCCAAGGTCACTGGCTTGAGTCCAAAGGTTGCTGGCTTAAGCCCAAGGTCACTGCCTTGAGCAATCAATGAATCTACATTGACATATCATAATTACCCCAAATTCACAGTTTATATTACTGTTCACTCTTGCTGTTATATATTATATGGGTTTGGACAAATATGTAATGGCCTGTATCTATAATTGTGGCATGGTGCAGAGTAAGAAACTTCACTGTATTTGCAGTATATAAAGTAGAGTAAATTTCTTAAACTCAAGTAAACTTTGTGAATTACTTTGAAAAGTAATTCTTTTGTGAATACTTTGAACCACTCCCACCTCTCAATCTTTCACTGTTCTTCATAAATAGAGATCATTTCACTTTGAAGACTCTTTGAATTCTTTTAGGAAACTTTCTGAGAAGAAAAGTTTTCCTCCTAATAAATCTCAGTTGGATTTTCCCAAGCTTGTTTCTAACCTATTGCTCACCCATGGGACTGAGTCCCATGGTGTCTTATGTCACCTATGTGCACTTCCAGGGCCGCAGTGCCACTTGGGTTCTAAACTATAATGAAGCCCAGTGAAGCCAGCTCCCACCAGGACAATGAGAACTAGTCTGTGACTTGTATAGTGGGAATAGTGTTGTAATGAAGACCTGAGGTGTTGCAGAGAAAGAAAATCATTCTATTTTGGTTAGGTATATTTTGTCAACAAAACAAATAGTGCATCCTGTTGCACTATTTGGAAAGCTAAAAAGTAGCTGCTTTTCCCAAAGGGCCATGGGAGGATCTTCTCAGAGGGGTAGTGGAGCATCTGGAACGAGAGAAGGACTAGGTTGGTATGCATGTATTTTACTGCTCCCTGAGCAAAGAAGTACCTTTTCAGTGTGACTCTTTCCTCATCTTCCACTTCCTATCTCAAATGGGCCTGCGGATTAATTAGTACATTTCTCTATTTATCCTCTTGACCTATCTTAAGGGCAGAAAGTTTCCTTAACATTGTGTTTATAGTAGCATAGTGCCCAGAACAAATGAAGTAGTCCCATTTGACTCCACATGGGTCAGAACTGTGTCTGCCATGTCTAATTTCAGATGGGACGTACTACTTTAGCAATTATTCTGAGCATTCCTGGTCTACAGAAGGTTACTTCTGTTTTCTGTTGCCTACCAGCTAGCTTGCTTCAAGGAGAACAATTGAAGTTGCTCATCATCAAAATTCTTTTTAATTTCTGCCTAGCAGTTGTTTTTCAGCCACAGGCAAAAGTTAGCACTGGATAGAATTCACATCTGGAGAAAGCATTCCAGTTTAAGAGAGACATTGATTAATAGAGGCTGTGTCATATTTTATGCAAGTATTTTCCCACTACATTATTCTCAAAAAAATTATTTTAGCTTCTGTTGTGTTTTTAAATTGCCCAACAGATAAATATATTCTAGTAAAAACCATTAAAGCAAATGCTTTGGCAGAATTCTCCTTTGAACACATTCATACCCTATCCCAGTTCCACCTGAGTTAATTTCTCTAACCATATACATATACATATACACACATACATATACATATGTACATGTATGTGCTATAGACTGAGTGCTTATGGCTGCTCATATTCATGTGTTAAAACCTGACTCCCTATGTGATGATAGCAGGAGGTGGGGCCTTTGGTAGGTGATTAGGACATGAGGGTGGAGGCTTTATGAACAGGATGAGTGGCCTCATCCTACTATTCTGAAAAGGGGCTGAAAAGATTAGAGTTCTTCCCTTCTGACTTGTGCAACACAGTGAGAATATGGCTATCTATGAACCAGGAAGAAATCTCTTGCTAGATACCAAAACTGAGGATGCCCTGATTTTGTACTTTTAGTCTCCAAACTGAGAAATAAATTTCTGATTTTTATGAGCCACCTAGTCTATGGTATTTTATTATAGCAGCCTGAATGGGCTAAGATAATGTATAACTTGTTTTAGATATGTAGATTAGATATTGATAAATAGCTTGTTAAATATTTTGTATAAATCATTTCCATCCTTACATACCGTATATTTTATATCATTGTCTGTTTATTTCTGAAAGAGAGGTGAAAAAGTCTGTGACTATGATTGTATATTTAACAATTTCTTTCTCGAGTTCTATTAGATTTTGATTTATATATTTAAAAGCTACTCAATTAAGTCTATAAAAATTGATGACTATGTGTCTTCTTTTTTAAAATTTATTTTATTTTTATTTTATTCATTTTAGAGAGGAGACACAGAGTGAGAGAGAGAGAGAGAGAGAGAGAAAGGGGGGAGGAGCTGGAAGCATCAACTCCCAAATGTGCCTTGACCAGACCAGTGCAGGGTTTTGAACTGGCGACCTCAGTGTTCCCAGGTCAACGCTTTATCCACTGCGCCACCACAGGTCAGGCAATGTGTGTCTTCTTTTTTATTTTGTCTTCTTGATGTATCAAAATATGTTTGCACAGTTATTAATATGTTAAATCCCCTTGGTTTCCTCTAATTTTGTCTTATATTCAATTTGATATTAATATTGCTAGTTTGTTTTCCTTTAAGAATTTTCTTGATATGCCTTTTCTCATCCCCTTATTTCAACATTGTCTTGTTATTTTAAGCCTATGTCTTTTAAATAGCTTGACATTTAATTTTACCTTCTCAATCTGTGAGTCTGTCCTCTAGTATAAATTTCACTCATTTACATTTATTGTTGTTTATGTTTTATCTAGGCTTGTTTCTGCCCTTTATTTATTTGCTCATTTTTGCTATCCTTTTTTTTGTAAATTTATCTCCCTATCACCATTCTATTCTTTTTAAAAATTTTTTTACAGGGACAGAGAGAGAGAGAGTCAGAGAGAGGGATAGATAGGGACAGACAGACAGGAAAGGAGAGAGGTGAGAAGCATCAATCATTAGTTTTTCATTGCCGTGGCAACATCATAGTTGTTCATTGATTGCTTTCTCACATGTGCCTTGACCACGGGCCTTCAGCAGACTGAGCCACCTCTTGCTGGAGCCAGCGACCTTGGGTCCAAGCTGGCGAGCTTTTGCTCAAGCCAGATGGGCTCTCGCTCAAGCTGGTGAGCTCGGGGTCTCGAACCTGGGTCTTCTGCATCCCAGTCCAATGCTCTATCCACTGTGCCACCGTCTGGTCAGGCTCCATTCTATTCTTTATTGAATTATTTCTTCATTTTTATAGCTAATATAGTAGTAGAAATAATACCATATACATATTTAAGCTTAAACATTTTCTAACAATGTCTATCAGTTAATATCTATATCTGTAATCAATTGGCTATTACTATCATGATTTTTTATATAACCAACTATCCCCAAACTAAACTCAAACTCAATGGCAACCTTTCACCATTTCCACATCTGTGGAATAGTTGAGGTTAAGTTGGTGTAGACTGGGTTAACCACACAGCTCTGCTACTCAGTGGACCTCTGTGGGTTGACCGAAGTAGCTCTGCTTTAAGCTATGGGGGTTGGGTTATGCTGTTCCACGTGTCATTCATCCTCTCCTGGGAACAGCAGGCTGGCTGGGACGTGTTGTTTCAACAGAGATACTGGTGCCACAAGTGAGTAAGCTTAACTGTGAAAGTCCATTTCAAGTCTTGCTGATTTGTCGCTGTAATGTCCTAGCACAGAGTCAAGGGGTGAGGAAATAGGCTCCAAGACATTAAAAGGCTGCTGCAAAACTGTACAACAGAGTGTGAATGACTAGTCACACTACTAGAGACAGAGAACAGTTGGAGTAATGATCCAGTCTACCAGGACATTCTGATACAGTCCCGCTTTCCCTCCTCCTTATTATTTCTCACATTGATATTTGAATATTTTTGTCTCAGATTGCTATTTTTAGTTTAAAAAGGTATGCTTATCGAAACAAGGACATACAGGGCACTGCGTGATCTCAGTTTTTGTGGTGGATGCTATGGTGTCAAGCATTTAATGAAAATAAAAGAAAACCAACTATTATAAGAATAATGAAATTGACTGTCTATCACTAAAACTCGGTTGACACTTGGAAAAGATAATGAAAAGTTAAGAAAGAGTAATAAGAAATTACAAGTTAAAAATGAAAGCCAGAGAGGTTCCTACTTGGTATTGTATACACAGTTTCTCATCTATACTTGGAAGGGAGAGAAAGCAAAGGTCCAGAGTCACCAAGTAGTTGTAAGAGAAACTGAGCTCTAAATCAAGACACGTCTACAATGCCGAGCTTGGGAAAGAATGGGACCCTGACACCTTGCTCGAGGACAGTGATATTGGTGCCCCCTAAAAATCTTGACTCCTCAGATTTCCCTGAGCCCCCTCAACTTGCAGAGCTTGCCTACGTCACTTAGAAGGGCTAGAATTCTGTCTTTGCTTGAAGAGGATGCAAGGGCCTCTCTCCTTTGACCCATCATGATGTGCTTTCTTTCCCTTCCTGACCCAAAGCTAATAATCCGTGTTACATTATAACACTACCCAGAAGGTATGATGGATCTGAAAGGCAGAAAAGGAACCTAACCTCAAAGGAGCCATAGGATGTAGCTGCAGTGTTCCAGCAAAAGTGAGGATGGACATTGGGTTGGACCCCGAGAGCGCCTGGTCAAGGTGAGAGGGGCAGGATTTAAGGTTGAAGAAAGGAGAGTTTATCAATTTGAGAGCGCTCATTCAGGAACAGGATGTATAAAAATAATACATAAATATTTCACGTATAAATATTTTTCTACCTTTCTACGTAACAAAACTTTTTCCCAGTTGAATCAATATAGACCTCCATTTTTAGTTGCTACATGGTATTCTATTATGTGTTCATGTCACAATTTTAACATGGTTTTGTGTGTCTCTGAGTGTATTTTGTGAGTAATTTCCTTTCGTCCATTGGTCAAGGAGCAAGCTTACTCCTCCAGTTTTATTATTCAGTCTTGCCATGTTGTTTTTGACTCAGTTTGGATGACACTTTTTATCAGCATTGTCCTTTTTGTTTAGAATTGCCACACATCTGTTTACTTTCATGGAACAAAAAGAAAATGTTAATTCTCAGTGATGATGCTTTTACTGAAGACGGCCCTGAAGCAGCAGCTTTTAATAAGCCTATTTATTCAAAACATGCAGACTCTTTTAGTGAGAATTTTGTGGTCTGAAAATTGCTAAAGGTCTTTCAATATTGTGCCATGTGGTTTTATGATACTGAATATATACACTCAAGTAAGAATTAATTCCACATGACAGGTAGGTCTGCTGACCTGTCTCCTCTCATCTCGCATTTTATAAAATGAAATGTTGAGTGTAATAGTAAAGTGGGATTGACCTTATCAAAATATATTTCCTAAGCAGTATATGGAGAGAATCTTCACTTTGAACCCTTTGAAAATACTAAAATGGAAAAAAATGGTATGCTGCTCATAATAATTAGGGGATATTTTCAAAATGAATACAAAGCAATAAATTATCCCCTAATTTTTGTAAACAGTATATATATAATCTGTTAACTAGTCAATTTAAGGAGAATTATATGCAATGAGCATATAATATACAGTGAGGTTCTATTATTAATTTACAGCTGGTTTGTAACTATGAGGGTGTTCCTTATTCTGTCAGGTCAAGATTTCTCAAGTACCATATTTTTCGCTCCCTAAGACACACTTTTTCCCCCCTCAAAAGTGGAGAGGGAAATGCCTGTGCATTTTATGGAGCAAATGTTCATTTTTTTAAGCTGCTGCGGGGCGCTGCACCGGTAAACATGTAGAATGAGCGCCAGCGGGGAGTATAATCATACCCACCATGATGCTGTGCAGAACCCCGGCATCTGCTGAGTGATCTCCCGGTTCCGGTTTCCACAGTTGCGTGCAGTGCAGGAGGGAAGGTGAGAGACGTTGTGTGGGTGCATTCATCTGGCATCATCGAGGGCAGACGTGAGAGGCGTGCTGTAGCGGTGGAGGGCTGCGCTGCAGCTGCTGGAGCTCTGTCTGAAATGCTGACGTCACTTGCTGCCCTTAGTGCTTGACCAGTTTAGAGCATGTATTAGCGAAACCACAAAAAAAGAAAAAACTTTAAAGAAGTGAAGACTCATCTAGCTGTAATTCCTGGAGGTCTTACCAGCCAGTTGCAACCTCTAGACATTTTCATCAACAAAAAGTTTAAAGTCTTTATGCGGGAAGAGGGGAACCAATGGATGGCTGCTGGCAATCATGATCTGACACCAGCTGGAGGAATGAAGAGACCCACTATCATTCACGTTTGTGATTGGGTGAAAACATCATGGCAGTCAGTGAGGAATGAAACCGTGGTACAGTCATTCAAAACATGTGGCATTAGAATGCCTTAGATGGCACTGAAGATGGTGTCATGTATGAAAACAGCAAGGACAGTGATACCAGTGATTGTGAGCAACTGAGCTTCTTAAGTTCTGACACTAGTGATGACGAGTTCCTGGGGTTCCCGGACAACTAGAAGAGTATTTGAATGTTAAAGTCTCTTCTCGTTTGTTAATAACAGTGCTAATGGTTAAGACTGCTGTTGAGTTTACATTGTTGAAATATTATTGTGGTATATTTTATTAAATATTTCAACACATCATTTGGTTCAGAATATTTTTTTTCTTATTTTCCTCCTTAAAACCCTAGGTGCGTCTTATGGTCAGCCGCCTCTTATGGAGTGAAAAATACGGTAATTTAAGTTCTGTTGATGGCTTACTTCGCATAACATTTGAGAATCTTGAGCAAGAGTGCCAACTAAGGTACTCTGCACTCCCCAGGTGAGGGGAATGTTGAGGACAGTGGGCTTCAAACAAGTGGGGATAAGAACTGTACATAAATTCTTGGTGAACCAATGAGAAAATGAAGATAAAGTAGAAATGTATGATGACTGTTCCTTCCTGGGACATCTGTTGGGTCCAGCGAAGGCGAACTCTTCTTAGTATAACACTCTGGGGTTGTTGCCAAAAACCTTTGGCTCAGCTGAGTGTCTTTTTTTGCTGGATTTCATAGCATTATGTTAAAAAAAAATTTTTTTAATATGGTCAAAAACTGTTATAAACCTTCAGAGAGCACAAACTTCTGAAAAGAGCTCTGATCATTTTAACAGAGAAAACAAATTTCTAACTTCAGAGGCATTGTTGGTAAAAAGCACCGGGAACTGCAAAGAAGTAGTAAGTAGGTGGGCAAGACGAACATGGGTAATATGAGTTCTCTTAGGAGAAAATTAACAAAGCTGGGTATTGGCTCAGAGCAAAATGCCATGTTATCATTTCCCAAGTTTTTTGATGTTCCCTCCTACCTGGTTTGCTCTGTGGGCAGTAAGAGTCGATTTGTCCTTCTATCCCTCCTCCTCTTTCTTTAAACCCTGACCCCCCACCCCTTTCTTACATCTCTTTCTTTCAAGTGGCTGGCATATTTGTATTTTGCATTCTCTTTCCATATGCTTTGAACTGTTTCCCTCCACCTGAATCTGGTCTTTCTTAATGTCCTATTATTAGTTAAAAGTGACATGTGTATATTGGTAAAGTACATAGGTTCACCCCCAAAAACAAATTCCTCGATAGTGTAAAAGGATAAATTCATTAATATATTCTAACTGTTTCCAACCTGATCTATTTTGGATCTTAAATGCATGCTAATTTTTGTACTTGCACTAGGGGGCACTGTTGAGTTGTAAATATCTCAATAATGTTTGCCTGGTTTATATTAATGCTGAACTTGCAATTCCTTTCATTTAGGTCAGTATTTTACCTCCTGTGCTAACAGTAGGATATGAAAAAGACATGTGGATTTGCTTCCAGTGCAGAAAAAATAATGTTACTTAAAACAGTGTTTGTTGAAAGCTGGGGGGAAAATGCATATTTGTGAAGGAGTACTGATATTTTCTTTTAACTTTTTGGGTTATAAATTCGCATTAGTGATACAGCCAATATGCAGATCTCAGTTGTAGCAACCAGAGAAAGAAACAGGATATGACCCCCTTTGTAAGATGCTCATAATATTCCCAAGGAGGCAGGGGAAAACTCCATTCATTTGCAGTTTTTTCAGAATGTTCTTTTCTTTTGCTTATCGTTTCGGAATGGCTATAACTGTTGCTAAAACGTTACAGGAACAACAGTCTCATAGCTAGAAATCATCTGTTTCTACACAAAACAAGTGTGCCCCCAATCAGCCATGTGACCTTCCCCAGCTGTGCCCAGCCCTCTGACCCAGCTCTTGCTGGGACAGCCTCTCTTTTGAGACTGAGAAAGAATTCATGTCCTCAAGTCCTGCCTGCTATATCTCACAAGCTTCATGCCTGCTGTAACGTTCAGTCCTTTTTCCTTTTAAACCAGATGCTGAAAAGTAAACCTAAAAACACAAAACCATTCAACAGAGAATTCAATGTGCAGATCTGGGGTAAAATAAGCCACAAATATTTTACCAGTACCATGTAATTCCATTGCACAATTGAAAAAGAAATGTATTTGGTTGATTTGAGTTTTCTCATTGGTAAAACTAGGGCAGTTGTGTGAGCATTTAAACCGTTTTCAATATTTTTCAAGGTGAACTTCAAAAGATTCTTAAATTTGTTTGATTTTTTGTGTGAATAGGATCAGATCTAAGTCTGGTTTTTTTTTGCATCTATATTTAATACAGTCACAAGTCAGTTACTACAGTAAAAATATCAGTGTGCAAATATTTTAGGAATGATATATCCTCATTAATTTTCACTAAAAAGCACTTATTAAGACGTGCACATTATTTTATGTAGGTGCTAAGCACAACTAGTTATTTGTGATTCTTGTCCAACGGATGTCCGCCCTTCACCGAGAAACCAGATATACTTGGATTTTCCTCCCAGCCTTTCAGGTTGCTAGTCCCATGGTTCTCTTGGGCAATTTAGTTGATCCTCTGAGTCTCAGCTTGATGAAGGTAAGACTTTCATCATAATTACTTTGTAAGGATTAAACGATGTACTAATGTGAAGTTGTTAAGTGGGCGAAGTATTCTGTGGAATCCAGTGTGCTCCCTCTCTCTTGTGCCCACTTAAGACCAGAAATGAGGTAATACAAACGGAAAAAGTCCAAACTGTCTCGTTGTTTATTCCCACATCACCCAGGAAGAGTCTCATAAAGAAAATACTGTCAACGGGGATGCAAATTTCTTGTGCTCTGGCGTCAAAGGAAAAGCATACCTTCTGTCCAAAACCTAGAATAGATTCGAGTTATTTATATAATATGCTGTATTCCAGCGTATTTTATTCAAAATCTTGAGAATGACTGAATCAAGAAAATGAATCTAATAATCAACTGAAATAGAGTCTGGGTTTCCTCAGGGTCTCCGATCCATGCTTAGAATATGATGCTTTTAAAATTTATATTAAAAACACATTTTGAAAAGATGATAGGGCTCACGGTCCAATAAGTGCAAGCAGGCGTAAATGAAATAGTCTCTTTTATGATCCGCTATCCATTCCACTTCCTGAAGGTAGCCTCTGCTACATTCTTGAGTATCTCTGTACTGAGCGTAGATAGATGGATATGCATCTAGAGACAGATGTGGATGTAACCTTTTCACACACGTGGGATGCATTTTTAGGATTACAAAAAGGATCGATGGATCAAAGCCCTTTATCATTTTTATATTGCTAAATTGCCCTCTGTAGAGGTTATATATATCCTCTTTCTCTATAAATTTTCTCTCTGAATATTTATCCTCTCTCTATATACACATATAATATTATCTCTATATTATTACATATCTATTCTTCAGCAGTACCACTTACTGCTTTTTATCATGGTTTAATAGGTGAAAATGATATTTCAGTTTAATTTTAATAAGCTCTTTTACTATGAGTGATATTAGTCACCTTTCAGGATCCATTTTCATTCTTTTTTCTGCCAACTGTCTTTTCATATTGCTTGCCCATTTTAAATTGGACTCAGTTTTTTATTAAGATATTTAAAAATATATTAAGAAAATAAGAATTTTGTGATCTTAGCTGTGACTTTTCTTCTAGTTTTCTATTTATCTTTTGGCTTTTCTTATGTGAGTTTTAACATGTAGGCATTTTACGATTTTATTTTTCTTGGTAACCAACTCACTCCAAGATCATAGAAGTATAGAGTTTGCTATCTGCTGAATTTCTATGTGTATTTTGATGTGTTTAATGTTCAAAACATTTCATTTTAAGGGATTTTTTTTTTCTCTAAAGAAAAAGAGTTGGGAGGGAACCAATATGGATTATAGGAATGAACTGAGTTAAAGATCACAAAATATCTAGGACTAGTGTAAGGAATCTTGCTCATTTGATAGTCTTAGAGACCTTGCTTAGTCATAGAAATAAATTATTTTAATTAACACATTAATTGTATGCCTGTGGATGGTTGCTTCTGAACAGTCTGAAACTAGTTCTTTCTTTAACTGGTTCTTTTAAGGTAACTTTAGTTTAGAGGGAACTTGTGAGCAGTACTCTGGCAACTGGCTTTAGGAATATCCTGTTTGGAAGGTCAGTTACTTTTTAGCATTCCTGAGCATGTCTGTCATACATGACAGGTGCATCTTGCTCTATCCGATAGCACAAAGTTATATATTTAATATAAGGTTATAGAAATGTTTTATTAATGATCTTGTTTATATTATTAATATATATATATATATATATATTCCTCTAAAGGACAATGATGAACCTCAGCATATAATTTCCAAAATATTTTTTATGCAGTAGAGTCCTGGATGCCAATATGGAGGTTTCTATATTACTTGCCAAACTTCAGACTATCATTATATTTGCAAGTATTTAAACAATGTCACCAACAGAAATTTTGGGTTATAAAAAGTTATTGTAGAAATGTGTTTGCACACCATTTTCCATAATTGGAACTAATTTCTCAATGATTAAAATGGTTCAGTAAAGGCACGGGGCTGGTTCTTTTCACTGCTTTCTTTTCAGCCCTCTCAGAAGTCTCAGGCTTGTATTACTAAACCGGTACCTATGGCTTTATTCAGCACTTGTAACTTAAGACTGTCAGGGTTGGTTGCTTTGAGTGAAGGCTCCTGGACTGCTCTTTTCCCAACAAATATAGAGCCTTATTTATTTATTTATTTATTTATTTATTTATTTATTTATTTATTTATTTATTTATTTATTTCATGTTAAGCAGACAATGATTCCCTTTGAAACATGTAGTCTGAGGGCCAAACACTGGCCCCATTGTCTCTGAAACAATAAGTGCCGCATTCAGTCTTTAGAAATAGTGAGCAATTTGCTTGTATTCAAGAACCAAAGAAGTTTTACACATCTAGGAAGGCAATGCACAGCTGAGTTTTGAATAATGCTATGAGTGTGATTTAACACAGTGATGCGTTCTGTGTTGGACCCTGACTGGTATGTGCCTCTCATGGGTCCGCTTTGCACAGCTCATGACAAATTATTTATTGTGCATACTAATAGAACCCAATCACTTTAAATGGAACTGGAAGGTATTCCTGTTCATGCTTCATTTTGCATGGGTGTACAGAATTAGATTGCTATTTGTTATACACATTCTGGATATACTGTGGCATTCAAAATTAGGCATTGCCTGGTGTTAGGTTCCCCAGAAGCCAACCCATGAATAAAGGGTTTATGTGAGAATGATTTATTAGGGAATTGTTCCCAGGAGAAACAGGTAGGAGAGTAGGAGAAACAGATCAGTAAAATCCAAGCAAGGCAAGATCAGTGAAATCTAAGCAAGGGTACAATTTCTGGCAAAGTTCTAGCCTTAGACGGATTATACAGGAGGGCTTTGGAGAACAAATTGGAGCTCAGAATCTGTCCCTATTTGAGTCAAGGGAGCTGGGCTTTCATAAACCACTCTGGCTAAGAGCTACCCAAAGTACCCTAAAGGGATCCAAACTCTCAGATACTTCTAGCTCACCACATAGGCAGGCCAAGTGGCACCTGTGGCTGAGGGCAGTCTCCTGAAGACAGTCACAGAAGTGGGCCCGCAGAAGCAAATACAGAGAAGATGGGGATGGGGGGGTTGGTACAAGGAAACAGTAGAAGAGCTTCAAGGGGATGTGGGCCAAATACCAATATGTTTGCTGCAGGGATTATTTATTAATTCTGAATAAATGAATTTCAATCACTAACAAAATGAATTTAGTGAATCTGATAATTTTTGAAAAAGAATTGTTAATTGGTAAATGATTCTGATCAGATAATAGCTTAGTCAAGGGCTACAAGACAGAAGATCTTACTCCTTACTATTTCTCAAACACACCAGGCACACTTCTGTCTCTGGAACTTTGTTCTTGTTTCTTCTGCCAAGGTCTCAGCCCACAGATTGGTTTTGGGTAAAACAGTGGGGAAAATATGACTTTATGACAGAGAGATTTAGCTCTTTTACCTTGATCCAGTGTTGCCATTATTAACTAATGTTGTGTACCTCAGTGTGATGGAACACGAAGTACACAAACACCTCCATGAAGTTTTCTTGCCCAACCCTATTTAACCCTTTGAGTGGTGAGTTTTGTTCATGCTTACTGACTCCTGGAAGTGAATTTTTTATTCAAAAAATGAAATTAGTTTCAGTTCCAGTTTTATTAACTTAAAATCACATTTGTTTGATAACCAATTTATGGAAACAAGAAGAATAAACATTTGCCTTTTTTTTTTAATGTTGCCTTACACATTTGTGTGTGTGTGTGTGTGTGAGAGAGAGAGAGACAGAGAGAGAGAGAGAGACAGAGAGAAGGGCAGATAGAGACAGACAGACAGGAAGGGAGAGAGATGAGAAGCATTAGTTCTTTGTTGCAGCACCTTAGTTGTTCATTGATTGATTTCTCACATGTGCCTTGACCAAGGGGGCTACAGCAAACCAAGTAACCCCTTGCTCAAGCCAGTGACCTTGGGTTCAAGCTGGTGAGCCTTGCTCAAACCAAATGAGCCTGCACTTAAGCTGGTGACCTCGGGGTTTCAAACCTGGGTCCTCTGCGTCCCAGTCCAACGCTCTATCCATTGTGCCACCACCTGATCAGGCGCCTTAATCATTTTTAAAATAAAATTTTTTTTACAATCGTACTCTGGATGGTCAGGAGGCATGAGGACGGACATAACGTTTGTACTACTCAAAGGATTAAACAGAATCTGATCAGACCTTTCCCTAACTTCAGGTTTATAGTGTAAACGTTATTGTTTCATACAGTCAGTGTTCCTTTGGAACATTGGTTTTACCCACATATTTACCACTTGTTTTGCTCATCATTTTTATTTCATCTTAACCCTTTCACCTGCAATCATTTTTCTTCTGCCTGAAGTTATCCTTTAGCACTATTGCCAATATTGCAACCACTACTCATGTGGCTACTGAGTACTTTAACTACTACTAGTTGGAATTGAGATTTGCTGTTAGTGTAAAATGCATACTGGATTGCAAAGACTTAGTGCAAAAAATGTATAATATCTCATTAATGATTACATGTTGAAATAATAATTTTTTGATATATTGGATTAAATTAGCGATTACTAAAATCTGTTTTACCTTTTCTTTGCTCCACTGAGTGTAGTTACTAGAATATTTAAATTTACATATCACTCATTGTATTTCCATCAGACAACTCTGTTTTAGAATTTTCTTTGATGATGGTCTAATGGTGGCACATTCCCAACTTTTGTTTTGTATGAAAATGTTCCTTTTATACTTGCTCTTAAAATCGTATTTTCACTGGATATACTACGCTACATTGAGTTATTCTCTCATCTTGAGGAGAATTTTGCTTCACTGTTTCTGGCTTCCAGTTTTGCTGTAAGGACATCGGTTAACATCGTCACTCCTTTGGCACCAATTTGTCTTTTTTCTCTGGCCGCTGTTTGAAAAAAAATCTCCTGTTTTTTAGTATGCTGACATTTCATTATGATAAATCTAAGATTGGGTTTCTTATTATTTATCTTGCTTGCGATTCACTGGGTTTCTTGCAATCGTGTATTGGTTTCTTTTATCTGATCTGGGGAACCACCACTCATTATTTCTTCAGATATTGCTGCTGCTTTGTTTTTATTTCCTTCTCTTTCTCCTCCTCCTCCTCTGCCTCTTCCTCCTCCTTCTTCTCTTCTTCTTTTCCTCCTTCTCTTCTTTCTTCTCCTCCTCCTCCTCCTTCTCCTTCTTCTTCAAGTAAGAGGAGGGGACATGGTGAGACAGACTCATGCATGTGCCCCTACCGGAATCTATACAGCAACTGCTGTCTGGGGATGATACTTGAGTACCAATCTATTTTTAGTACCTGAGGCTGATGGCTAGAAACAACCGAGCCATCCTCAGAGCCCGGGGTCATGCTCGAACCAATCAAACCACTGGCTGTGGGAGGGCAAGAAGGAGAGAAGGGGAAGAGGAAAGGAGAAAGTTCACTGGCCAGGAATTAAACCCAGGACGTCCATATGCTGGGCCAACACTCTATCCACTGAGCCACCAGCCAGGGCCAGATATTGTTTCTTCCCCACTCGGTTTCTCTAATTAGAACCATGGTACACTTTTACTTTATTATTTTTAAGTATCTTTTGTATTTTCCATATTTTTGTTTCTGTAAGGTATATATTTAATTAATTTTTCATAACTACTTAATATTTTGCTAATACCTTTATCTGTGTCTAATATTCTGGTTCCATTCCTCCATCTAATATGTTTATTTAAATTATTTTATTATTATTTCTTTGTTTCTAGGAGCATAATTTGGTTCTTTTCAAATTTTTTTATTTTGTGTTAGTTCATTTGGGCTGCTATAAAAAAAATATTATAGACTAGGTCGCTTAAACAACAAACATTTATTTCTCATAGTTCTGCAGGCTAGAAGTTCAAGATCAGTGATTGAGTGTCTGATGAGAGCCTGCTTTGTGGTTCATAGATGGCCGTCTTCTTGCTGTGTCCTCATAAGGCAGAAGGGGCAAGGGAGCTCTCTTGGTTCTCTTTAATAAGGATGATAATTCCATTCACAAGGGCTTCACTTTTAAAAACTAATCATCTCCCAGAGGCCCCCTTCCAAATACCATCACATTGGGGATTAAGTTTCAGCATACTGATTTAGAGGGGGACACAGACATTCAGTCTATAGCATTTTTGTAGTGTCTTGCTCTTCTTTTTTTTTTTTTTTTTAGTTTTTTGCTCTTTAATTATATTTCAAACATTTCTTTATCTTTCACTATTTTAATCAAACTTACTTTTCGATATTTGTTGTCTAATGATCCCAGTATCTGAACTCTTCACAGGTAGGATTTTACTGTCTATTATTATTGTAGGCTTTCTCTGATGGTACCTTCTTTCCTTGCATATTTTATGATTTTTAAATTTTTACCATAAACTGTTCATATATCTTGGAATTGTGTGTGTATGTGTGTGTGTGTGTGTGTGTGTGTGTGTATTTGTGTGAATTCTATGAGGCCTGTGTTGGGACTTGGTTCATTCAAAAAGGATTTATATTTGCTTCTTCCAGGAACCTAGGGACATGAATAATCTAGATTTCTTATAAGGTTATTTTTATTGTTTTGCTTTGAATGAGATTTAAAAATTATATTTGCAAGACATTTTATAGTTATTTTCCATATTAAATGGTTATCTATATGGACACCAGTGCCTTTATACTTTGATTTTGGACTTTTGACTTATCCCCTTTCAACTTCTTCAGCTACTCTTTTGATGTATGAATAACATCTGAGGCTAAGTTAGTCACTTTGTGCAGTAACTCTATTTCAGAATATTAGGATGCTCAAGAGTATGAAAGCTGAAGGAATTAGGTCCTAAGAGGAACACTGGATTAATAACTGCCTGAAGGGACTTAAGGGAGGGGCAAATGACCTAATAAGAGGAAATGGATATAAATTTAATGAAAATTAGCCAGCCACCATGAAGAAGTGCTTAACTAGAATGAAATATGGCTTGTGTATGAGCTCTGAGATCATGAGTAGGTCAGCTTAGGGATTGATACATTGTCAGCTCCTTTGTGTGTGTGTGTGTGTGCGTGTGTGTGTATGTGTGTGTGTGTGTGTGTGTGTGAAAGTGTTTAAAATACAACTGTTCCTCTACCAAATGCACAAGGCTGTTGACAATTTCTATTAAGGACACACAAACGCACTGATTGGCTGTGAGGAGTCCTGATGCCTTAAGAATGTTCACAACAGAGACATCAGAGGGATTGAAATCTTCAGATGGAACACTAGAAACTTAAAATCTAGACACTTAGGAAGGAAGTCATCATACCAGTGTGGTTATTATATGATGGCAATAGAGCAAATTGAAAATACAAAACTAAAGTTTGAGGATGGGCCTAGAATAAAAATTAGTATATGGCTTGCAAACGTGGTTGAAGATGTGGACAGGAGTATAGTTTGTGGGAGTATAGTTGATCATTTCCTGTTCATCTCTTATAATTAGCTTCCTCTGGGATCAGTTTTATATATGGAAGTACAAAGTTCCTATTGCTTCTCCTTTCCCTTCTGTTTTCTTTTTAGCTCATATTTTATCTTATAGGAATAATCACATGCTTTTGTTGAAAAGCCTTCTCTTTCTATGCAAAGGACTGATATTTATTTATTTATTTGACAGAGACAGAGAGAGAGTCAGAGAGAGGGACAGATAGGAACAGACAGACAGGAAAGGAGAGAGATGAGAAGCATCAATTTTTTGTTGTGGCACTTTAGTTGTTCATTGATTGCTTTCTCATATGTGCCTTGACTGTGGGGCTACAGCAGACTGAATAACCCCTTGCTCAAGCCAGCGACCTCGGGTCCAAGCTGGTGAGCTTTGCTCAAATCAGATGAACCCCCGCTCAAGCTGGCAACCTCGGGGTCTCGAACCTGTGTCCTCTGTATCCAAGTCCGACGCTCTATCCACTGCGCCACTGGCTGGTCAGGCAAGGACTGATTTTTCAAATAAAAGGAATGGATAATGTAACACAAGACATGCATTGACGTAAGACATGTCCAAACTTGTAGAGAATTTTTATGAGTTTTTTGAGACAAACTGATGACACTGACTGGGAAGCAAAGTCTCAATGGGTTGAGAAAATGCTCCAGAGAATGGCAGTTTTGCAGTTTGTTATACTTACAACCAAAAAGACATAAAGGGATTACATAAAATTCTTTGGTGCTAATATTAAGGAAGAATGAGAAAGCAAAGTGGGAAAATCTCTGAGATTGGATAAAGAGTAAAATGGAGGGGCATGAGGAGAGGCAGTGGGGGAAGGATGTAAAGAGGGACAAATATAGGGTGACAGAAAATGATTTGACTTTGGATGATGGGTATATAACATAAGCAACAGTTCAAATGCTATAGAAATGTTTACCTGAAACCTATGTACTCTTATTGATCAGTGTCACCCTGTTAAATTTAATTTTCTAAATAAAATTTAAAAAAATAAATAAAATGGAGAGACAAATACTTATTTTACATTGGTGATTATAGGATAGTTAACCATTAACATTTATAGCACATAGTGATGGAATTTGGACAACAAGATAACAATGAGGGGCTCCATGGTCTCATGTTCTGGTGGGAGATTGTACCCTGAAGGGTCTGGAAAAAAAAGGGATCACTCTGACATTTCCCCACTTTAGTTGTATTTTAGGTAATCTATCTCTTGGAAAAACAAACAAACCCCAACACATGCACCATATCAATTTGTTGACTCCTTGTATACAATTTGCATCCCTCCAGTTTCAAATCCTTCAAATTGGGAAAGACTGAGTTTTGGGAGACATTTGGGGTTGGAAGAGTCTAGTTAGATCAGAGAACTCAAATCCTTCACTTAGCTTTGTGGTAATTTATTTTTCAGGACACTACCTTCCCGGGGTCCAGGTGACTCCTCAGCATTCAGATAATGAGCATTGGTTTCAGCAGCCTGCATTTAGTTGGGTCAGATGGAGGGACATTTTCACATCCTACAATTTTATCTGTCACCATCTATAGCCAATAACTCCCCCTCCCCCCAGGTGTATTGGACAGTTAATGGGCTCAGAATTTGCTAATTCCTTCAATAAAAAGATGAGTAGAAAATTACATATTGTCAAAGTATTGTAATGATTTACAATAATCTCTGCATGTGTTGCAGAAAAAGAGATAGAGCAAGAGACTTGTTGGGGTGGGGGAACTTATGCTTTGTCTAATTATGGCTCAGTCAGGCTCATAATATGTAAAAGTGTTCTTTTTTTTTAATTCTTTTTATTTTTTATTTTTTTACAGGGACAGAGAGAGAGAGTCAGAGAGAGGGATAGATAGGGACAGACAGGCAGGAACAGAGAGAGATGAGAAGCATCGATCATTAGTTTTTCATTGCGACACCATAGTTGTTCATTGATTGGTTTCTCATATGTGCCTTGACTGCGGGCCTTCAGCAGACTGAGCAACCCCTTGCTGGAGCCAGCGACCTTGGGTCCAAGCTGACGGGCTTTTGCTCAAGCCAGATGGACCCACGCTCAAGCTGGCGAGCTCGGGGTCTCGAACCTGGGTCTTCCACATTCCAGTCCGACGCTCTATCCACTGCGCCACCACCTGGTCAGGCTAAAAAGTGTTCTTTTATTATAATCTACATGTTGGGACCCATATGAGAAATTCATAAATCTAAAAATCAAAAGAAAATACATGTCAAACAAAGAAAACTAAAAAAGATTTTTTAATTTTTACTCTTGTTTTCTTATGCATGTGGGTGGGAGAAGAGTTTTCAGTGCATACCTTAGAATAAAACTTCTTAAGAAAAGTCCTGTGCTGTTTTGTTTTTTTTGTTTGTTTTTAGAGATGCCCCTTTTTAAAAAACATTTATTTTTCAATTACAGTTTATATTCAATATGATTTGTATTAGTTTCAGGTGTACAGCAGAGTGGCTAGATACTCATACACTTCACAAAGTATCTCCCCAGCTATTCCCAGTACCCGCCTGGCACTGGACATAGTTACTACAATATTATTGACTACTATATTCCCCATGCTGTACTTTTCATCCTGTTAAAAGTCCTCTTAAAACATCTTTCTTCCTTACAGTTTTATTCCATAGTGAACATGGTAGCTCTTATATTTCTCCCTTTTCTCATTCTCTTTCTTACCCTTTGCCTGAAGCTCTCCTTGTTTTCATCCCTCCTCTGAATTGTCAGCATAACTCATTCAGACATTTATCAAGAAAAAGGCCAGCTGACGGCAGTGTGACAAATGAAAACTCAGTCCCCGAAGCATGCCTGTTGGGAGCTTCCATTCACCTTACCTGTCTATCATGGAATAATAGCACATTCTATGGAATGGAAAAACCCTGAACTGGGAATTGAAAGACTTCGGTTACCAACAAGTGATGTAGCTTCAATAGACTTATTTAGTGTTGAGCCCTCTCTTCCCCATTTTAAAACGGGGTTGGAAATACTAGCCTTACCTATCTCATAGGGCTGCATAAAGATCAGGTTCAGTGGTGCAGGCGGTGAAAGTAGTTCAAGATCGGAAACCACGTTGATGCTGCTATAAGTTCTAGAGTGAGAATGTGATAGTTGGAGGGGGTCTTAGAGTTATCTAGTCCCATTCTTCACGTTAACAATGAAGAAATTGAAAACCTAGAAAGTATCACAACTCACTCAAGGTCCTAAAGACGGGTGGAAGCAAAATCGGGCTAACGTCAGTGTTCTCAATCTTAGAGGCTAGAGTTGGAATGAGTTTCCAATAGTTCAGAAATGAGTCAACCACAGATTGATCCATTGGCTGTCTGTGCTGGAAATGATGCTAGCAGATCAACTATGTAAGGGAGGACCAGAGTCAGAGGCATTGCCAAGGGTGGACAGCAAGGAAAATCAACATGAAACACAGTGCAGGGAAGAGTGATGAGTTGCCACAGCAGGTGGCCAGGGACTTTATGGCTAGTGCTTATTCTCCCTATCCTAAAATACTGCGCAAAGATATGGTTTTCTTTTTGAAGCATCTATCTTTTGATTGATTAATGATTGATTACCCACTCAAATTAAACTGCCTCATTCCCAGTCTTAATTATTGCCATCCAGCTGCGAATATGTGTCAAAAGTTCATTTACTGGGATGAGAAAATTTCCAGTATCCGTGAGAATGAGAGTCTTGAGAATCTTTTGGCCGCTGGTATTTTATTTTTGATGAATCCAGTGATTAAGCAATTGTTAAGTTATTTGGTTCATGATGCCCAGATTCTCACAATCTGCCTACATGTGTTGCTTATCTTTTAGTCTTCGGTTCTCTACCACTGGGGTGAATAAATGTCAGATGAGGGAGATGGCCAGAATGTTCTTTCCTTGTACCGGGCTATGTTAGGAGAGGCTTGATGACCAGATAGTTTCTAGGTAAGGAGCTGGCACTCTTTAGACATAAGTGTCAGGAATAAAGTTAGCTAGTTTACTTCTATTTCATTTATCTTGTGTGTTTTTATTTTTAATTTAAATGTCACTTGGCGTGTGTTTTGAAAGCTTATTCTATTATCGAGTGTTAACCATGTTTCTTAAGCAGTTTCTTCAAGGGAAGTTTCATTACCTCTTTCTTTGAAATGACACTGTCCATGTGTTTTTGTTGGCAGCACAGGGAGTGATTTCCAGTACTCAGTTCAAGTTACGCAGGTGAACTTTCATTAAGATGTCACTAAACATTTCTAACCATTGTGCATTGTTTACTTAGAGAATAAATAATCAAGGTCCCCTGATTGTCACTTTCAGAACTTCCTAGAACTTACTGGTGTTCAGATGCCCCTGTTTAGAGGTACTGATGTCTTTGGTTATGGAGAGAGCAGTGGTTAATGTAAGAGACAGTTCCTTGGCGAGCTCCGTGATTAATAGGTGAGAGTTATAAGCTCATTCAGGTGCTTACTAGAAGGAATATAAGTAAATGGCTATGGTTATAGTATGTAACTTTAATACACATTCAGAGTTTAGACTGTCTTTTTGTACAATTTTGAAATTCTTGTGATTCAAAGAATATTTTGTCTCATCACATTCCAAATTTTTGAACCTATGCTCAAGATGGACTTAAGTACAGTATGAATTTCTCTGTTACATTGGTAGATTCACAACCCAACCCAATTTCATTTGAAGTGGAACAGACTGTGAAAGGGGCCTTTTACATGTTAACATGGTTGAATTATTTTCTGAAAAATTGCCACTCACAAAGGAGGTAGAAAAGCAAGACAGATCTTGAAATGTTGTATTCTGCACTCCAGCAGTAGAGGTTTGGGGAAGAGAAAGAGGTAAGTTAGGGTAAGGGGTAGGGGTAGAGGTAGAGATAGTGAGAGAAGGGTGGGGGAAGAAGGAAAAAGGAAAGAGAATATAGATCTTAGACAATAGTTGCTGAGATATGAAACTCTTCTTAGATCCAGTCTGGTCTGGTACTGACTGAGTCTGGGTCGATAGGTTTGGATAAGGCCAAAATACCTAAGGAACAGAGTTGAATTCGGGCTATTTGTTGCGAAGTCCAGAAGCCTGTGAGCCCGACAGGGACCAAGACAGAATAGCATGTGACTATATCTCCTTTTAAAGTTTTACCCCTGAGTGTTATTTTAAAGACATCACTGGTTGAGCAACTGGTAATTATTTGGTTTATGATGTCCAGATTCTCACCATCTCCCCACATGCTTATCTTAGTCTCAAGTAGGCAAGCCTGAACTGAGGGGACTGTGTCTGATAGTGGACACAGCAGCTATCATAGAGTTGGTGGGTGGAAAGATTTTGGTGGAGGTACATGCCATTTTGCCATAAATCTGGTAGGATCATGCCTAAGTGACAGAACCATCTGGGCTTCAACAGGGATGCCATGTGACAATGTTGGTTAGCTCCAGTAGTGGTAGAGGATCCGGTTATCTGGGAGGAAAAACTTTCCCTCTAAAAGGGATGCCTCAATTCCTGGGTTGCTAGACTATCTTGGATGTGGTGGTAGTGTGTGGAGAGAGACAAAGGATTCAAAAAGTGATTTTGTTTTCTGTCCTAAGCTGCTAAGGCAGGGAATATGCAAACATACCATAAAATGGTAAAATATCAAGATTCAGATAACAGAGGCTGGGTTGTTGTACAAAAACTGGTGAATCCTCTAAGACTAGCAGGTCTTCTCTCTCCAGCTCCTCCTAACACTCTCTGGGCAGTGCTCTTTATTTGAAAAGGAAATTTCTACTTGTTTTGGATGAAGCTAATGTATCTAGGACATACTTTGGAAGGTAGAAATAAAATGTATAATGCCAAGGTTTTAATATTTACTTAATATTTGTCTAATTAGAGTCTCATTAAAAATTATATTGATAAAGATTTGAATAGTTTTTCAGTGTGACCTTGAGTTGCAGTTTCCTTCTCCCTAAAGTCTACTTTGTTGTAAGTCTTTTATATACAATTCCTGTATCTAGTACTTGCTCATTTAAGGGCAGCTATTATTAGTATGCATGTTTTTTGTTCATGAATTGTACTTTTATGTATATACATTCCGGTTCTTATGTAATTAAAAAATATCCATACACGTTTTGCCATCTTTTCCATATGCATCATATTAATAAGCCTTGGCAATCGGTGATATTAGTAACAAAACCTTTGCTGTCCAATTAAAGAGTATATGGTTAGAAAAACTCACTTATGCATTGTTTATATAGGTACCATTTTACATTCATTTATAAGCTGCATATGATTTCTTTTCTGGTTAGGTATAATGTTTAAATATTGAATTCAGAGTTACTTAAAACCAATGAAAAATTAGTAGACTTTTAATTGGCAAAGGAAATGAAAAAAATAACTTAGAAGAATAACGAGGTTAAATAGATGGGGGGTGGAGGGAAATAATCTCTGTCGGAAATGAAAGATAAGGAAACAAGATACCACTTCCCGTTTAATGCAGTAGCAAAGGAGAGAATGAAAATGGCCAACTAAAACTTGAAATTTTTCAAATGACAAATACTTCAAATTTGAAGAGAGAATAATAAAAATGAGATTATTTTAATTTTTTTGGTGAAAGTAGAGTTTTCAGGAAAAAATGTCAAACTGAAAGCTAATTTGATTCTATATATTATATATAATATGTATATTAATAATCAGGATTTTTTTTTAACTTTGATTCAATATGCAACACCTTTTAAGAATTTAGAATTCTTTGAGTCTAGAAAAGGCTATTGACTAAACATGTTCTATACAATATTAGACACAGCTTAAATGTTTAAATCTTAGGGATAGTTCCAAAAATTTTATGTTCAACAAATATTCAACAAATATTATGAAGCCAGTAAAAGTCACGAAGACCATGAGTCATATGAAAACTTGCAAATGATGAACTTTTAAGGAGAAAGGAAAAAAAACATAAAAACTAAATGCCTGCTACAATGACAAGTGCAGTTTTGAAACGTCCCTTCTCTGTCCTAGGGGGAGGCTGGTCTGGCTTATTTCTCAAGTCACTGATACCCCTTGATCTAGTGAGTGATGGCCTCCCCTACTTCCTCATTCTCTACCCCTGACGTCAGCGTGCTGCTTACAGAAAATACCATTGGTTCTCTTCCCCTTTCCTTTGGACCACACTTCATTACACATCACATTAAATCTTTAAAGAACAACTTTAGCTAGTGACGCAATGTCCTAAGAGATTTTTAGACCCAGCCCTTCAGTGTTTCTCATTGACTGTCCACAGGGCTCCGGCACAGATCCTTAGAGAAACAGGATGGCGCTGGAGAAAAACCAAGTAGCATACGTACACAGGGCCATACCGAAGATCACCTCTTCCTTCTGGCCCTTACCCAGTGTGCCTGGCCCAAGACCGTGTGCTACGTGTTCCCTTTTCCTAGGATGGCTTTTTAAAATTTATTTATTTTTTATCAAAGAAGCCTCTCACTTTTTAGAGTAAATAGCCCAGGATAGGCCGCCACCACACCAGACTCCTGGGCATGCCCAGTCGCATCTAAATTTAGCACACTCTATAGCAAGCAACACCATCAGCGATCATTCCTCACACAGATTTTCGGGGTTATCTATACTATATGGCCTATGGTAAGTTTTGAATAGATTATATTATGTAAAATCGTGATTATTTTTTTCTGAATTAATTTGATAATTTATAGGATGATTTCTTACCGGATAAATTGTTTTTGTTTCTTTTACAATACATAGCGTTCTAGTTCTGCTACCGGAGAGTAGTATAAACTAGGGAAACTATTAAATTTTGAATTTGTGAAAACGCTGCTGTTGTGCAGGCATTTATCAAGGTGAGCTTCCTATAGGCCTTTTACCTTCCTTTCAGATTCCCTGGGGCTCAGCTGTATTCCTACTTGACAACCACAACCTGCTTTCTCTGTTTGGGATGTATATAACCCTTACAGTTTCCCTGGCATAGTCTTCAGTATCCTCAGGTCCTAATTTATTTTTGTGTGTGCGTTTCTGAAAGGCAGTGGTTGTGTCGTGATGGCTTTGAGTTTTACTGTTGTGAGAGAACAGATAGGGTATAATGGAAGTAACAATTTAGAGAGTTAAAACATTGTCATAATTAATTATGTTCCTCATCTACATCTTGCCAGTTCCTTTTTTAACATGACAGCTGTAAATGTCTTCTCAAGGGTGTTAAAAGTTGCTTTTAGGTGACTGAGTTTCAGAGTAAGCTACTTACAAGGGACCTAAGATACTGTCCTTGCCAGGTCTGGTGGAATTTTCCATCAGTTTTCTAATCTTCTTTCGTTTGTTATTTTCATATATTGACTACATCTATCTCTTTGTCCATCAGTCCTTCCACTCATCCATCCATTTTAAAATTTTATTTGTTAGATTGTTTTTTCCGCTTTATTGAGGTAAAACTGAAAAATAAAATGGCAGTATATTTAGAATATACAATGTGGAGATTTGATGTACATAAACATTGTGAAAAAATTCACGATTGAATTAATTAACACATTCATCACCTCACATATTTATCTTTTTTTTAATTAGTGAGACACTTAAGTTCTACCCTTTCAGCAAATTTCAGTTACACAATACAGTATAATCAACTCTAGTCACCATGTTACACATGATCCTCAGACTGATTTATCTTAGGACTAAGAGTTTGTACTCTTGCCAACCTCTCCCTATTCCCCCTGCCATTTTACTTCTGGCAACCACTGTTTTACTTTTTGTTTCTAGGATTTTAGATTTTTTTTTTTTTTTTTTAGATTCTACTTAGGTGACACCATGATATATTTGTTTCTCTTCTGGCGTATTTCCGTATTTCCTCAGCATAATGCCCACCAGGTTTGTTTAGTTGTAGCAAATGAAAGGATTTTCTTCTTCTTCTTCTTTTTTTTTTTACAGGGACAGAGAGAGAGTCAGAGAGAGGGACAGACAGACAGGAATGGAGAGAGGTGAGAAGCATCAATCATTAGTTTTTCGTTGCCGTTGCAACACCATAGTTGTTCATTGATTGCTTTCTCACATGTGCCTCGACCGCGGGCCTTCAGCAGACCGAGCAACCCCCTGCTGGAGCTAGCGACCTTGGGTCCAAGCTGGCGAGGGATTTTCTTCTTTTTAAAGACTGAATAACCTTCTTCCCTCCCTCCCTCCCTCCCTCCCTCCCTCCCTCCCTCCCTCCCTCCCTTTCTCCTTTCCTTCTCCCTTCCTCCCTTCTTCTCTTCTTCCTTCTCTCCCTCTCTATCTCTTATCTATCTATCTAAATTCATTCATCTGTTAAAACACACTTAGGTTGGCCCTGGCCGGTTGGCTCAGTGGTAGAGTGTCAGCCCGTTGTGTGGAAGTCCCAGATTCCATTCCCAGTCAGGGCACACAAAAGAAGTGCCCATCAGCTTCTCCACCCCTCCCCCTCTCGCTTCTCTTTCTCTCTGTCTCTGTCTCTCTTTCTTCTCCTCTCCTGCAGCCTTGGCTCCATAGGAGCGAGTTGGCCCTAGGAGCTGAGGATGGCTCCATGGCCTCCATCTCAGGTGCTAAAAAATGGCTCCAGTTGCAATGCAGCAAGGGCCCCAGATGGGCAGAGCACTGCCCCATAATGAGTTTTCCAGGTGGATCCTGGTTGGGGTGCATGTGGGAGTCTGTTTCTGCCTTCCCTCTTCCCACTGAAATGAAAAAAACAAAGACAATAACAAAAACCCCCCACACACTTAGGTTGTTTTCATGCCTTAGCTATTGTGAATAATGCTGTAATGAACACGAGAATACAGAGATCTCTTTGAGATACTGATTTCATTTTCTTTGCAGATATTCAGAAGTGGCATCATGGGATCATATGGTAGTTCTATTTTGAATTTCTTAAGGAAACTTTATGCTCTTTTCCATAGTGGCTGTGCCACTTTACACTCTTAGTTCATTGTTCGCATATAGAAATGCTATTGATTTACCCCCTAACCCCTTGATTTTTGTATATTAATTTTGTATCCTGCCACTTTCCTGAATTGATTTACTAGTTCAACGGTTTTTTGTTTTTGGTTGATCTTTAGGTTTCCTATATATAATGTCATCTGCAATAGAGACAATTTTACTTATTCCTTTATGATTTGGATGCCTTTTGTTTCTTTTCTTGGCTTATTGCTCTGGCTAGGGCTTCAAGTACTAAGTGGAATGAAAATGGTGAAAATGGGCATCCTCGTCTTGTTCCTGGAGCTATGAAAGTTGTGACTCTAGATGCCTAGTTCAAACCAGCTTCAGGGAGAAGCTGGGAGGTGGGGTTCCCTCCTGATTTCATGGTGCCGTGCTGGAGGTGGGGTTTATGGTGAAGGTGTGTCTCAGCCTTTCTACCTGTTTCTGGGTGGGCATTTTCTCATTTGCATGACATGTAAGGGTCACTGAGCTGGTTTTGGACTTAAATCAGATGGAATTGCTTTATGTGTAACTACATTCAATGTGTCTGTGGTAAGGGTCATTCTAGGAGCCTTCTGTGTTGCCATCATGGTCTAGAGTGTCTGTTATCATTTACTGTGTAATGTGATAAATGCAACAATATAATCATATATAAAATGGAGGATAGCACATTGGAGAGATTGATTAATTCCAGGAAAGATTTCAGAGAGAAAGTTGTATCTGAGCTAAGTTTTAAAGATATAAAACAATTTTTTTTGGAAAAAAAGGGAATACAGTCAAATTCTAGGCAGAGAAAACAGTACAGTATATGCAAAAGCACAGAGATGTATGTTATGATAGGACCATAAGGAGAGATCTATTGGGTGAACAGCAGTCATACTTTTGAGAATGGGGAGCAATTGAAGGGTTTTGAGCAGGAGGAGGTTTGGTCCTTCTTGTTCCTTAGAAGGATGGATTGACATAGGCCAAGTCTGGGGCATGGAGAGCAGCTGTAAAGATGCCTAAGCAAGAGAAGATGGACGTAGGTGCTATCAGTTGGATGGAGAGTAAAGACAGATGTAAGCATATTTCAGAGAAGAATTTATAGAAATGTGTATTTTTGGTAATGGAGGTGAGGAAGGGAAGGGAGTCAAGGATTTCATTTTGCTTCTGGCTTGGGGAACTCAGTGGATTTGTGGTTGTATGCAGAGACAGAGGCACTGGGGAGGTAAGGACCCTGCATCAGGACGCCAGTGCGGGCTTCTGTGATAGAGACCCCAAAACCCAGTTGCTTAAAAGCAAAAAGATAAAGTTAATTTTTCTCTCCCTTAGATATCAGGACTGGAGCTTCAGTGAACTCAAGAAGACCTCGTCTCCTCTCCTTTCATTTTGTTCTGTCATTCTCAACATGTGGTTTCCATGTTAAGATCTAAGATGGCCGGGCCAGCTCTGGCCACACCGTGCATGCACCTTCCCTAAAGGCATGACTGAACTAATTTCTGTGCACCTCCATTCTGCTCACATCCACCCGCCAATCTTCAGAGGCCAGGCCTAGCTGTGGAGGGGGCTGCAGAAAGTCTTAACTTGGGCAGCTATGTGTCAGTTAAAATTCTGTTTTATTAGTAAAGGAATAAAGAGAGACTGAGTAGAGGACAGCCAGCAATGTTTGCCATCTGTGTGACATAGACCTAGATCAGAGATGGGGTCTAAGCTGAAGGTTAGGAATTCGCATTTAAGGAGTGTTACCTCTTTCCCTTGTGGCAGAGCCTGCTAGTTCTCCCCAGGCGTCCATCTTCCTTATCTTCCTCTTAGCAATGGGAGTTCTGGAAGGGCAAGTATCTGCTCAGCTACAGACTCTACCCATTAGCCTCTCTTGCAGAGGTGTTGCCATGTGACAAAGAAATGGGCTTTTAAATGAACATCCTTTTTTTTTTCTCGCCCTTTTGGAGTTTCTTGAGACCCTAACTGGAACAGAACAGGAAGAGAGAGCCTGAGTCAACACGCTGGAGCAGTAGGGGAGGAGAAATGTTGGCAATTCGAGGCTTTGCACAGTTTGGCCTGATGCCTCCAACTTTCACATTTAAATTACTTTTATTCAACGTCCTTAGTTGTTTTTTTTTTCTTTTCCAACCACCAGATTGGGAGGGTCTTAAATTTACAGAGTTACATAGTTCCCATTTAATCAAGCGCAGTGCTCTTTTGTATGAAAACAATTTCTTTAAAATGTAACTGTTATGTTACATTGAATTATTGTAGGAAAGTAATTCTAGTGCCTTGTTCTGTCGTTAGGTAGACATTTTCCACCACTAAACCGCAAGTCCTTAGTTCCATACCTAATTTATCTGTCTTTGTACCTTTCTGTCTGCCACGGTGTAGGCTCTGTATAAATGTACGTTGAGGTGAATAAAACCAGCAGTCACCTGGTTGGGCTAGCAGTTCTCCTATCTCACCATCTTCCCTCTTTCCACCTCAGGTGCTCTCCTACGTTCACTGGTGGGACAAGGGGAAAGGGAGAGATTGAAAAGACAGAGAGAGCAGAAAGCTGCTGGAGAAATTGCTTTGAGTCCGCAGGAGGGAAGCATAACAGGAGGTGAGATAATGGTTTTATACACTGCATAGTAAGTGTAATAAACTCCAAGCTGGGAGGACAGCAAGGGTGCTCTGTGTGGGTTAATTGGTGCCCTGCCTACACTTGAGAGGAAAATAAATTTCCAACCACATCAAAGTCTCCTCCAGAAGA
Organism: Rhynchonycteris naso; assembly: GCA_037038555.1. Lineage (NCBI taxonomy): Eukaryota > Metazoa > Chordata > Mammalia > Chiroptera > Emballonuridae > Rhynchonycteris > Rhynchonycteris naso. Next base: position 22,009,575 of record CM072996.1, read on the forward strand.
AAAAAATGCTCATTAAAAATGCCATTTCCAGGAACCCTGGCAGCCAGACAATAAGACGGCTGAAAAATCACCTCTGTTTGGCCCGCTACTCCCTCCAACTTGAAACTCTTAGCCTTGAGAAGAACAAAGAAAGTATGTAGGTAATATATTTAAATTCAACTTCTTAGAAAGTGGAGTGATTTAGCCAGCGTTGGCTTCTATCAACTTGAGGCCTCCCGAAACCTCAGCATTCGTTAGTAGGAATGTATAAAAACTCACTCTTGGATATGCCTTCATTCCATTCTCATAAAATGCTTGTAGCATAATATACAGACGCATCCAAACCATACCGCTCATTGTGGGGAAACGCTGAGTAAAAGGAGATTGGCTTCTACATTAAATCTCGATGGGAGATTCTGTGGTTCATGATTTTCCTGCCATATCCCTCATTCATCCCAGGACTGTGGGTCATTTTAAGAACGCCGAGAGCAGGGAACATTATTTTATTCCCTTTGAAAAGCTTTCCGTTTTGGAATAGTTTTAGATTCATGGAAACGTTGCAAAGATATTATAGAGAATTCCCATAAATCTTTTACTCAGCTTCCCCTAACATTATAATTATATGTAACTAGGCTACATTTATTTTTTTAAACTAAGAAAATAATATCATTACAACACTACTAACTAAACTACAGACTTTATTCAGATTTTATCAGTTCTTTCACTATTCCATAATTCAATGAATGATACTGCATCACATTGAGAACTTATTCACTTTTATTTTCTGGTACCCAGGATTGTGCCTCATAGGTGCTCCATGTATGTTTGCTGTGAGAACAAACCGGAGAAAACAACTAGAATCTAGCAGTCAGATACGTGGGAGGGACCCCGAGTGGGAACCATGGAGGTATCTGCTGCACAAAATTCACGTTGGAAAATGACTCAATGGGTCCCACAGTGCGCAAGTCACTGCAGACTTTTGTCTCAGTAGCTGCCGTGGAGTGGGAGGGTTTCTGAAGAGTGAGTGGGAAGGGGACACAGTGAGTGTAAAGAACTTTTAAAGCAGTTTGTCAACAAAAGTGAAGGCAGAAAATGTTTAGTGACTGCAGGGGATAAAGGTCTCGAGGACAGTTTTAGCAAAAGGAGTAATGAGCAGGCTTTTGCGTCAGAAAAGGGAAACTTGAAAAGGCAGGAATTAAGTAAGACCCAATAAAGAAAAGACGAAATACCTAGGGCAAGAGCAAGGGCAATATGCTTTGGAGTCAAGGTAGAGAAGCTAGCCTTTGGAAAGGAAGGGAAAACTTCTCTCCCTCAGAAGAGGAAGAAAGGGGGAAGTGGAAAGGCCAACAACCTCAGATAGCGAGGAAGCAGGAGTGGATTGTAACAGAAGTTCTCAGGGGCTGGTAAATACTGTGGGAGTCTTGCCATGGACTCAGGAAAATGAAATCAACTGAGAATGAAGGAAAAGAATAATAGAGATCATCAGGCTGTTACATTTGGGGTCTGGAGCTAATGACCAATTGGTGCCACTCTGGCTGCTAGGCTCCCCTAAGGACATGCTAGTTTTCTCAATTCACCTTTCCATTTCCTTCCATATTATTACAGCATTGGTCAAATTACTTACTCTGCTCTGGAACTCAGTAACAGGCTTTGTTGAACTAATAATGAATAACTTGTTTTGTGTGGTAGTTTCACAGAGTAACCTGCTGTATTGACAATGGAGTTTTTCTATTTTGTTTATAGTAAATAGTTATATCAATATTTATTCTAATCAAAAATAACTATACCCAGAATTTCTTGAGCACCTATTATGTTATAACATTGTAGTATATACATCTTATCTACACCTACATTTTGTATACATCTACAAGGCCTCTAAGTTTCAACAACAGAAATTTGTATCTCACAGTTCCAAAGGCTGGAAGTCTAAGATTAAGGCACTAGGAGATTTGACATCTGGTGAAGGTCTGCTTCCTGGTTCATAGATAGCTGTCTTCTCACTGTGTCCTTATGTGGCAGAAAGGGGAGAGGCTTTTTTGGGTGAGCTCTCTGTGGTATCTTTTTTTTATATTATTTTTATTATTTATTCATTTCAGAGAGGGGGGAGAGAGAGAGAGAGAGAGAGAGGGAGAGAAGGTGGAGAGGAGCAGGAAGCATCAACTCCCATATGTGCCTTGACCAGGCAAGCCCAGGGCTTCAAACCAGCGACCTCAGAGTTGTAGGTCAAGGCTTTAATCCACTGCACCACCACAGGCTCTCTGTGGTATCTTTTAAAAGGGCACTAATTCTGTTCATGGGGGTAAGGGGGCTGGGTGAAAGAGGTGAAGGGATTAAGCAAAGACAAAAGAAACACAGAAACTGTATAGACATAAACAACAGTGTGGGGATTTCAGGAGGATTTCCCCTTGTACAGTTTTATTAATAAATGTCACCCCAATAAGTTAAATAAAAATAATTAAAAAATAAAAGGGCACTAATTTCATTCTGGAGAATTCCGTCCTTATGATCTAATTACCTTCTCAAAGCCCCACTTCCAAATACCATCATATTGAGGCATTAGTTTCCACATTGGAATTTTGGAGGGGCCCAGTGATTTGCTTAAATTCACACAGATAATAAGTAGCTGCAGTGACCTTTACTAATTTTTGGCTGCCTTGTGTGCATTGTACTTTTCTTTGGTAATCTTTTGGGGAGATTTTTTTCTATTTGATATAGTTCTTTAGGACTATTAGGGTATAACTAGTTAATTCATTAGGCCAATGAAATGCTTCCCCCCCCCCTCCACAAAGTTTGAATCTTACATAAAGAGAAAAAGAAAGTACTGAGAATTATTAAAACTCATCCATCTTTCTGGTTTTCTGAAGACTTTTTTGAAATGAAATGTCCTAATGTATCTGTTTTTTGTCTTTTTTAGTCTGATTTGCCAGCCTTTCTTTCAATTCTGAGAGGTTCACCAGCTGAGTGTTGCTGCAGCATCATTGTCATCATCATTATTATCTTTGCTTAAGTTAGCCATATTTCTGTTGCTTATCATCAAGGAACCTAGATTTGTCTGATTCAAGAATCAATCTCTTAACTGCACTAAGCTTCACTAGCATATACTCTATAACACATGAGGATTTCTGAGAGATTGTTCTAGGGATTTTTGTTACCATACATATTCTGCTTTAAAAATTCTCTGAATCTAGCCTGACGTGAGGTGGCACAGTGGAAAAAGCATTGACCTGGAATGCTGTGGTTGCTGGTTCAAATCCCTGGGCTTGCCTGGTAAAGGCACATACAGGAAGCAACTACAATGAGTAGATGCTTCCTGCGTCTCCCCTATCTTTCTCACTCTTCCCCCCTTTCCCCTCTCTCCAAAAACCAATAAATAAAAAAATCGAAAACAAAAAATTCTCTGAAAAAAGACAGACTAGGACGTTGAATCATCTGTGTTTCTTGGTATTGAGCATGACTTAGAAAGGATGAACTCTTCTCCATTTCTCTTGGGATATGGAGCAGGCTGGAAAGAATTCTAAATTAGTTTACACCCAGTTGGTCCTCCTATCATTCTGAAGTACTTTGAGGATTTGGCAAAGGTCTTACGGCGATTACTTGCAATTGGTGTGACATTATTCCAGCCCCATGGGCTTGTTCAACTGTTCCCACCACCTCTGGGGACTAGCATTGCTAGAGCCTATTATATTGCTGATCCTGGCTGTCAGCATTCAGCAGATTCTGAGCACAGGAAGAATAGCTGAAATTGCAGTCACTTGCAGGGATCATCCTTTATCTGTAGAAATAAGGAAAGGCTGATCCTAGCCTCCCCTAGGACTGCAGCATTGTGCAAATACTAGGACACCACTTACATAGTAAGCATCACAAATGGCACTCCCAGAGTCAAACAATGAAGCGTCTCTGTCTTCTGGTGTCGAGTTGGCCTCTTGCCGGTATCTTCCTGCTTGGTGTACGTACTGCTGGACGCGGGCCCAGACTTCTTTCTTAGGAATCTCTTCATGGTGGTTTCCTTATGCCTTCTCTAGGAGTTTCAGACTCTGAACATACTTCTACTCTCTGGTTTTACTTCATTTTTCGTCTGTTTTATACAAGAGCTAGTTCCTAGACATGCGCTGTGTGTGGAGACTCACTACTTTCTACCCTCGCCTGCCTGACCCCTGATCCTGCCTCTCCTTGCTTTCTCTGTTGTGCACCACCAAGGAACTAGCTCTACTGCTCAACAGCTCTCCATGGTCTGAGAGCAGGCTCAGTCCTCAGACTGACTGAGCTCCGTGCAAAGATACAAATGAGTGCCCACGTATTATGATGTCTAAATATTTATGATTTATACTTCAAGCCAACACACTGTTACACAAAATATCTTCTGTCCACCCACCTTGGCTAACATACCATTGGAATGACTTACAAGGTCAAGTTCCACTACTGAACATGGCAACACGGGGGATCCTGTGCCCCAGTCCATACTTTGGCTCCTTCTTCTTTCATCACTCTGGTTCTGTCCAGTAGATCATGGGGATTCAAGTGAATGTGTCCGGAGACCCCAGCCTAACTGTATATACACCATCCATGTCCCCATAAACAGACCTCTTTTGGCTACTACGTGCACCTAGGGATGTTCTCTTCATTGGTGTGGTCTGCTCTTGGGAGGCAGGGCCAGAAAAAAGGTCTGCTCTGGGAGAGCCATTTGGAAGTGGGCTTTGGGTTCATTTTGGCTGGGAATTCTAGGGTTCAGGTACAAGAGATGTGGGCTTGAGGGTGAAATGCCGGCCATGGGTGAGTATATACCTTTAACGTCAGGAAAGCCTTGCTCCATGAGAAGGGATATGGTCAGAGAAGGCCAGGGATTCTCTCTCCCAAGTTTAAGGGTGTAATAATGGTAAAAGGTCAAGACAGTTTCATTTTCCTGTAATGCTGATGATGTATTTCAGTTTAGCCATACTCTTGATTCTCATAGGAAACATTTTGGAGCAATGTGGTGGTCATAGTCATTTCTGTATTCAAGATGTGGAAAAAGTGTAAAATATGATGTTTTTAACCTGTTTCTCAGAAGGTGATGAACATGGAGGGAATCCATTGTCTCTGGTTCTTGAGGTACTTGTGTAAGTGATTTGATAGGCTGTTTACAGATAGCACTGTGGACTAAAATGGCAAGCAAAAATGAGAATCAATTCAAATAGCAAATACATGGGAAAAAGCTCCATACAGCCCAAACCATCAGGATATTTCAATCTTAACTCCATGCAAGAATTAACGACAAATTGTCTTCTAGCTACTCGGTCTTTATTATTTTTTTTTACAGGGACAGAGAGAGAGAGTCAGAGAGAGGGATAGATAGGGACAGACAGACAGGAACAGAGAGAGGTGAGAAGCATCAATCATTAGTTTTTCGTTGCCGTTGCGACACCATAGTTGTTCATTGATTGCTTTTTCACATGTGCCTTGCCCGTGGGCCTTCAGCAGACTGAGCAACCCCTTGCTGGAGCCAGGGACCTTGGGGGCAAGCTGGCGAGCTTTTGCTCAAGCTAGATGGGCCCGCGCTCAAGCTGGCGAGCTCGGGTCTCGAACCTGGGTCTTCCGCATCCCAGTCCGATGCTCTATCCACTGCGCCACCGCCTGGTCAAGCTCGGTCTTTATTTTGTTCAGCAAACATTTGCCATACATTTATTATGTTTCAAATTTTGACTGGACGGCAAAAGAGGAAGAAGGTAAAATTAGAGCTGCACTTTGATGAGGGATAAGAAAGTAATTAGCATATGAGCAAATTGGGGTGATGTTCCAAAAAAGGCAAATTTTCTTGACTGTAACACAAGGATAATGATAGTGTTTACCTCAGAGGGATTTATGAAGAGTAAAAGAGTAACAAAGGCCAGACACATAAATCATAGTTCAATAAATGTTAGCTATTCCTATTTCTTTTTTCTGGATAGAACAACAAGACAAAGATATGGAATATGAACTCGATAACTCTGAAGAACTGTGAACAGTTTTTTATACAAGAACAGTTTGCACAAGAGGAGTGATGGATATTAGTTTAAAGAGCTAATTGGAACCATTGTGTTTTATGCAGGAGTTCATAGGTGGAGGGTGGGGGGGAGGCTCACTGAATATCTTGATGAGAGGACTAACATGATGAAATTTACTATTTTAGACAGTTTACTCAAATGGTGCCATAGAGGATGACTTGGAGATGTAAGATACTAGAGAGAGAATGAGTTGCAATAATGAATGAAAAGAAAATGAATGAAAAGAACTTGAAATAGGCCTTTAGTTGTGGAATGCGTAAGAGAGGACAAAAGTTAAAGTCAATGGTATTTGGTACAAAGCATTAGGAAAATTAAGTTACAGAGATTCTTGAAGGTTTCTGGTTATTGCAGCAGCATGGATGAAGAGACTGATAGGGATGACAGACTAGAGGAAGATTTGTGGGAGAAACCTAGAGTTTGAGACATCTGAGCCATCCAGAAGAGATACCCAGTTGGCCATTGGCAACAGAGAGATCAAGGTAGAAATACAAATTTGGCGTCTTCTTGAAGGTCATAAGCAATGATTAGGTATATCAGTGAGATTACACAGTGAGAGAGAAGAGGCCTGAAAACATTCAATAGAAAGGAAGAAGGAGCAATAAAGGACAAAGTGAAGAATTAATGAGAATTAGAAGAGATAATGCAGAAAAAGTTAAAGGAGGTACAAGAGGAAGGCGGGGTCAAGGTTGGAAAGTGCCAAAGATGAGATGCTAAAAGAAGATAAATATTGAAAAGTGGCTAGTGGGTTTGCCACACTGGGAGGCCATTTGTGATCTTAGTGAGGCTGAGAATTGAATAAGTGGCCACAAGAGGAAACCGCTTGTTAGATTTTATTATTGTGAATTTTTTTTGGCACTTTTTTTTTGTCAGACTTGAGTATATATGATACTGCTTTTACATAAACAAAAACAAACAATATATCTATTTATATATTTATTGCTCATGGAGATATACAAAATAGTATTTTGTGGTTAACAGTGTTTGCCTCAAGATAATAGGAATAATGTTTTTAAAAACAATAATGGAAATGAAAGAGTGGAGGAGAGATATTAGTCATATTTTCTTTATAAACCTTGTATGGTTTCAGTGTTTATGAGTGCTTCTTTGTAACAAAAATATTTTAAATATGACATTTACTAATAGTTGGAAACTTGAAAATTTAGATTCATGCCTACCAAAAATACGATGATTATTAGCAGTAATAATAATAAATGAAACCATGGGGTATAGAGAAAATGGAGTGACTGTGTATCAAAACTCTGAAGTGAAGATGACTTCCTAAGCTCAGAAAAAGGTAAAGATATCTCAAAGGAACATATACTGTACATATTTTTCACAAGGTAAATATTACAAAAACTTAAGAATTAATTATAAAAACCTCATAACTAAACACACATGTCCAACTGCAGCAAATATAGCTGCAGAAAGTCTAGTATCTTTATTGTATAGAGTCGGGAACACACAAGCTGTTATCAGATGGGTAAGGGCTGCCAGCAAGTTCTAACACATAATTTCTGCAACCTCTCTGTTTTCTCTCTCTCTTTTGAAAGTCGATCAGGCAGGAGAGTGTGAGAAGTGACCCCTGAGTATGCTTCCTGTGCGGCAGCTCTCAGTACAAGAGAGCAATTGTCTTTTCTTACCAGACTCACCCTCCTGCAGAACTAAGAGGGTTTTTGTTTGTTTGTTTGTTTTCTGCCTTGCAGAGCATCAGGTTGATCTTGTTTCCTCTCCGAAACTCAAAGCATTTAAAAATAAAAAAAACTGTGCTCAGAATCATCTCAAGCTCCCATACCCCCTTGACTAGAAAACACTGAAACAAAGACCTCATTTCACTGACCACCTTGAGTCGCCTTTGAGAAGTTCTTGACAGAGCAGTTATGCTGGTCTCTGGCTCAGGGTGAGCTTTTCTAGCCATTTTAGATAAAACTGGTATTTTATCCTGGTCTCTGAAATCATGCCCAAGAGAAATTTCCAAATATGGAAAAGCAGGAAAACCAGACTTGATGATTTCAAGGCTCAAAGTCTAAAGAATTCATGGATAGAGCAAGATTCATCTACTTAGAGTATGCCTATAATATATATGATTTGCCTATTTTGGAAATTTGCCTATTCTGGAAATTTCCTATAAATGGAATCACACAACTAGTGGTCTTTTTTCACCTGCTTTCTTCTACTTAGCATAATATTTTCAAGATTCATCCCAGTGGTAGCGTGTGTCAATACTTCATTACTTTTTATGGCCAAATAATATTCCATTTTATGGATGCATCACATTTTACTTATCTGCTCATTAGTTGGTAGACATTTGGATTATTTCCACTTTTTGGCTATTATGAATAATGCTGCTATGAACATTCATGTACAAGTTTCTCTTGGGTCTATAACTAGGAGTGGAATTGCTGGTGCATGCTCTATGCTAAACTTCATGTTGAAACACTAACAAACTCTTTTCCAAAGGGGCTATATCTTTTCATATTCCTCTCAGCAATGTGTGAAGGTTCTCATTTCTTTGTCTCCTTGCCAAACTTGTTATTGCTTGTTTTTCTGATTGTAGAGATCCTAGATTTTGCTACTTTAAATGGCAAGTGTATGGTGTTTACAACCCTTTGGGGTTTTATAATGGAGCTTTACTAACAGTCTGGAAACTTTTCTATTTTGAAATTAGGAAAATTTTCAATGTTTCAATGGAAATTTATGATGTTTCAGTCTTTATAAAATAAAATGCAGCATGAGAATCCTTGCAGCAAAACCAAGCAGACTGTGAGAGGTATATCGACTTGAATGAACTCCAAAAATGAAAATTAATTTGGATATGAACAAGAAACCTCTGGCACAGCAAGCTCTTGGCATTCTGAGAACCAGAGCAGGTCCTTGTGTTTGTTTGCCTGATCCCCAGGGGAGAATACAAGAAGTCAGCCTCTCTACAGCTTTTCTCTTGAAATGAAAAATATGATTGGCAGAAATGAGGATAAGCGCCAAGACCGGGAACAGAACGGGCTCCTAATTCTGAAACCAAATAATGACCTTTGAATTAGGACAAGAGAACAAGAGAGCTCTGTATGGCCAATGTTGGGTATAACGGGCATGCTCTGTGCTAGGCTGACAGCCTTCTATTGCAGGTAACATCTGGAGGGAGGAAGGAATGGGAGAAAAACCTACTGATCTCAGCAGCTGCTTATTGTCAGCCTGCCCAGAATCAAGTTTTTGCCAACTGCGGCCACTCCTCACTTTATTGTTCTCATCCTTCCTTGTATCCTGGTAATGTTGTACAGTCCTCTTCTTGCATTCTGATAGTGTTGTATAGTCACTCCTCTTGCTTGACCCAAGTCCACACTACGCTCTCCTTTTCCTGTGTGCCTTCTGGAACATGTATTCCTTACTAAGCAAACTCTCATCTTCACTCTCTTTTCTGAATGATCCTTCTACCTCTTGCCTTAACTGAAATGGGGCACCCCGTGAGGACCCACCCTTGCCTCTAAAGTGCTCTCAAGTGGAGGCTGCTCATTCCCCCACATCTCAGGTCCTACACACTTCGGCATCTTCCCTGACCTCCCTGCACTTAGAGCCCACCCCTCTGCCAGTTCCACTGGAAACTTTCCCTCTTGTGAAGTCTATCCTAGCCAGCCAAGCTGCCCTCCAGCTCCAGATCACTAATGTCATCTATGACTGCTGTTTCTGTGACCATATTTGTGGACTGCTCCTTGGCTCAGTTTTTCTAAATACTTGGACATTTTAAACTTGAATGACTCTCAGACACCCACTTCCAGGGCTACACCTTTAACCTCATCATCACGGCAAACCTACTCATCTCTTAAATTTTGCATTCTAGTAGCTCACTGTTTGCCATGACCTCTTATTCAGCCTGCTCTTCCTCTTATGCGTTCTATGTTTGGTCTTTGGCCTCGTTGTGGACCTATTTTCTCACAACCAAATGTATAATTGTGGGGAAAAGTGAGGCTTTGGTTAAATATTCCTGGCTTTAAACCTGTTTATTATTCATTAGCTGTCTTTATTTTTCTCATCCCTTAGTCTTTTAGATTTCTTATTTGAGTAATTTATTTTAGGAAAGATCAGTTTCGGGCTCTTGCATACCAGCAGATGTATTCTGTTACTTTCACAGGTCATGATTCCTACACACAGATTTCTTTTTATTGTGCTTTTACCCCCAATCAGAAAAACATTGTCGCCTAGCACTTATTGTTGTGGAGGAGTACCTGGGCCCAGACTGAGTTTTCTTTCTTTGTATCTAATGAACTATGGTGGTTAGTGTTTTCCCCTTACAGTTCTTATAGTTCCTTTGGGAAACTCCACATGGTTCTGTTGAGCCTGTTAATATTGATGCCATGCAGGCCTCCACCCCACTCCCCACTCTCTGCCCAGCCCAGACAGATCAGTCAGACTCACAATCACTGGAGACAGTGACTGTTTCTTAGACGGGATCCTGAGTCAACCAAGGCCAATCAGAACTTCCCTGGAATTGATTGTAGGAGTTGGGAGAAGTTATTGTTTCTGCTAGGTTTGGTAACTAAGTAATGTGAGCCTGGGGTTGTTGGGGTTACTGGTAGCTCTCTTTATCTATCTATCTATCTATCTATCTATCTATCTATCTATCTATCTATCTATCTATCTATCTATCTATCTATCTATCTATCTATCTACCTATCCATCTGACTACCTACCTTCCTGGATAGATATGTAGATAGATACAGATGAACAGTTATAGAGAGATACAAGTACTGGTAGAGGTAGAGATAGAAAGATAAATAGATAGAATATAAGTATGAAGGCAAGCAGAGGCACATAGAACTGAGGTATGGAAAGAAAGAGACAGCCCTGAACATACTATTTGGAGTCCAGAATGAGCTGAGCCTGAAACCGTTTCATCCTGGACTTCCCAGAACCTCCAAGATTATATAAATCCAAAGCAACCTTTTTTCTTAATTATTATTATTTTTTTCTTAAGCTAATTTGAGTTTCTTTCTTTTGCAGTTGGGGTATTTTTTCCCTGTCACCTCCCACATTATTCCTGTATAAAATTAAATTATATTTAAAAATTTCTGCTTGTTTCTCAGCCTCTGAATTGAGTCTGAAATTTAAATGCATCTTCTCAAATCAGTGGAAAGTACCAAAAAATGCACCTGAAAGTTTTCTTTCTGTTATAAATCTTTTTCAAATGGCCAAGATTCACCCGCAGAATATTTTCATAGGCTCCTTTTTTCTTCTATTTATATCATCTTGAATAAAGAGAGGTCTGTTTGCCTTTGGTGTTTACCCATTCAATCATAAAGAGGGTGGCTGAATTATCCTTGGATTTTCCTCCCTATCTATCTGATTACTATTAGGATTGTGATAATAAGCTGGAAGACTGACTGGCAGGTATTTATATTACCAGCGCAGTAAGGTACGGGTACAGAAGGAGCAGGAGCTCAGAGTATCACATGTGCAAGAACTTAGTGTTTATTTATCTTCCTCCGTGACGCTGTTGTGCTGGATGCTAACTTTTTGTGAGTAGCCCTGCATGTGGCATGGCCGTGTCCGTCCTCCATTCTCATTCTGCTGTGTGGTGCTTCACAACGAAGCCTTGCCATGCTGGGGAGAAGTCTTACCATGCAGCCTGCCCCCTTTGTGGTGGAAAACAGCATGATGCCTAGGATCTCCTGAAATAGCTTCATATGAATGGTGCCCACCCGCAGCTACAAATACAATTCAGGGAGTGCTTCCCAGTTATTCACTGCTACCCTCCTCCCAGCCATTGTTCCTCCACACTTACTGAGTGTTGGTAGCTTTCTGCTAGGATGTTGTCTACACATTGTTTCTTCTCATTAGAGGATCGTAAGTGTTGTCTATAGGTATTATCTTTCCACCTGGCTTAATGAGAATCATTCAGAAGCCATACAAAAGCATCCTTTTCCCAACTTTTAGCATGAATGATGCAGGTTTTATTTTTATGTTCCTTTTTCCATTTTGATGACATTTGAGGCAAAAGAAGAAAGTCGGCTCCGTTTTCCCAAGTATCTCTTAAGTCTCTCTCCTTGATTTCATCCCTACTGTTACTGCCTTGTCTAATACCTGATCATATTTGAGTCTTTACTGCAAGAGTTCCCTACCAGATTGTCCTGCTTTGTTTTAGAAGGCAGCTTAATAGTGGCTTGGCTCTTAGGAAGTATTTTGTTATGTTAGAATTGCGTTCAATTTCTGCTTATGCAGAAAACAGGAATCCCAGGGATGGTCAGTCCAGTACTGGTGGGGTGACTCAATGATGCCCCCAACTGCAGGTTCTTCTGCCTTCCTGCCCTGTCATTTTCAGTGATGCCTGCTGTCCCCATCCACCCCCTGCACCCCAGCCTGTGCAAGTATCCAGGAGAGAGAAAGAGGCAGAGGGAGTGTGTAGGGCCAGTAGTCATGGCCATCATGGCCATGCAGATGCAGGTTCACATTGGATTCAGGCAGATGGTAGAGAAATAGTGGAGCCAAAAAATGGTGGGCCATTCCTTTATTAAAGTCTTGCACCAGCCAACGAGCAACACGGAGGGAAAACACTTCCCTTTCACTCATTCAGGGCTCCCAAAGCCCTGACACATTCTCCGGCTCCACAGCCAGGAGAATCTTTCTCCTAAAATCAAAGGTCTCACCAGTCTCAGCAGAGCTCACAAAGCCCCTCACCTCTGGTTCCCCATCTGCCCACCTTCTCTCTCTCTGCATAAACTGGCTTCTCCTTCAGCACTCTGCATTCTCTCTGCTCTCCCTGCAAACATGGCTTCTCTTTCCCTTCTACTCTACCTTTTTCAAAACTTTCTGGTGCAAAAACCTTTCCTCCGCAAACGTTAGCAAAACAATGGCCCTTCCCAAGCAGGAAGGTAATTTGCAGTTTCACAGACCACATATACCTGGCGCTGCCCAGCCCGCAATGCAAACTATAAGTGAGCACACATAAAAATCATATTTTACAAACTTATTTGACCAACAGAGCAGCAACACCAAGAAACTTCTGCCTCCATTTCTTTGGCCATGAGTGTGTTCATGGCCACTGGTACTGATGGGAGGCAGGGAAATTGAGTCTTTACCCTTTACAATCTCTATGGCAGAGGCAGGCGAGGAAGAAGTGGGTTGGAAAAGGAGGCAGCTAAGTGAATTCTGTTGTCTTCTTTGGAGCTCAGGCACTTTCAGGGTGGTATGGCCTAACATGCTGGTGTTGGCTTTCCACCTTCTTTATTCCCATCATCTGCTGGCCAGAGGAAACTCTCCTGCCCATCCGCCCTCATGGGCTCAGAATGTTGTTTTTATGCAGAGGGGGAAAGCTGGCTGGGTGGGGAGTGGCTCTAAGTGGGCATTTCTTTGTTCCTGATCTACCAGCTCCAAACTTCTTTCTCTCCAAATTAGGGGACATCAGTGTTTTCCCCTAAGTTTCTTCCACTTTATCCTACCTCACTACACAATTCTTTCAAGAATAGTGCTGTGTGGATTCAATAGTTATTGAGGTTCATAGTGAAGTTGGAATTTTCTTTGAATTTTACCTGGATTGCTTTTGTTTGGTAATTGTGCTTTTAAAATTTTCCATATTTTATTTTATTTTTTTTGTAAATTATAGTCTGTTTTATGGCAGAGAGATTTGTAAATCTGTATTTATGTCGCCAGATGGAGATGATTCCGTGGTTCCAGATCTTCTGGATCTTTCTTCCCTCATTGTGGTCTGGCAGGGTCCTGTTTCCCTCCTGACTTTTCCCTGTATGCTCTGACTGCTCCCTGGTATTTTGGACCACTCGAGACATTACGAGTGGCTTTTTCCATTTCTTTTGTGTGTCTCAATGGCCACAGCAGGTTCACAGTTGCAGCCCAACTGTGGAGAAGGTCAGAGAATGCTAATGGGACATTTAGCAGCACGTGTTCCTGCTTGACTTTCTGTGGAAAACAAAATTGAATTGACAGAGGAGAAAAATGCAATTCTAACTCAATGTAGAAATGGTTCCAAAGTAGGACTGCTTGTTATGTTAGTCATTTATAGGTCTAATTAAAGATACTATTTTATAAGAAATAATGAGGGCGTGGTGGGCTAGTATAGTGTGCATCGCAGGACACATGCCCTACTGAGTTCTTCTTTTATAACACACAAGCTAGGTTTTGAATGTGTTTAATAAATATGCCTAAAACGTATATTAGAATTATGTTGGGAATTTGAATCTCAATTTTGAGAAACAATTTATAATTTTAGGTTTTATGCTACTACAATTATAATTCAAAATGTTTTTAGTACCCATAACTATGGAAACATGAATTCCTATAAATAATATTATGTATTCTTGCTTCTGCCAACCCGACCCCACCCCCGGGCAGTGTGAGAAAGTGTTTAGAGAAATTCCTTGGTTCCTGACTCTCACTTTAATCTTCTATAGAATGGTGATAGTAACATATTTTCAGAATTGTTCGCAGTATTACATGGCCAGAAGCTGTTTGTAAATTGCAAAGCATTTTATATACATATGTAAGTAGTATACTAGTTTTTAAACTGCTTTTTCATGTAACAAAGTTACAATACATTTAAAAAAATTGAAGCATGATATTCTATTTCATGGATGAATTAAACATTTAGGTTAATATATATATATTTATTTATTTACACTCTAAGCAACTTCCAAATATACAGCACACGCCCCACCTAATGACAGGGAAACATTCTAAGAAATGCGTCCTTAGGCTATTTTTTCACTGGGTGAACATCAGAGAGAGTGCACCTACACATACCTAGATGTGTAACCTGCTACACACCTCGGCTATATGGTAGAGCTTAGTGCTCCTAGGCTACAAACCCGTACAGCCTGTTACTGTACAAAACAACATGAGATTAAATCAAGCACGAGAGGAAGTGATGCAAACGAGAGATGCGGTGATGACAAGACGTGTGGGGCTGTTGCCGGTGGGATGCAGCATAGTGTTTTACAGCACACATTGTTTTATAAGTGAGAGAGCACACTCTAAACTAGTGATAACAAGGATAGTACAGTAAATGCATAAGCCAGTAATATAGTCATTATTATCTTTATCAAGCATCATGTACTGTACATAACACTGGCAGCACAGTGCGTCTGTTTGCATCAGCGTTACCACAAACACGTAAGTAATGCACTGCACTATGGCTATGATTACCAGGGTATGATGTCACTAGGCAATAGGAATTATTCAGCTCCATTATAATATTATAGGTCTACTGTAGCACATGCAGTAGGTAGTGGACTGAAACATTGCTTCATGGTGTATGCCTGTATTGTGAACTGTAGTTCCCATCCTGTACATTCCATCCCCACAATTCTTTCATCTTATAACTGGAAGTTTGTATCTTTTGATCACATTACCCACTTGTGCTCTATCTGCCCCTCCCCTCTTTGCAAACAACAACAATCTGTTCTCTGTATCTCTGAGTTTGTTTGTTTGTTTTGGTTGGCTTGTTTGTTTTTAGATTCCACAAATAAGTGAGATCATACTGTGCTTTATGTATTGTTCCAGTTCATTGTGATGATCACCTATTGTTTATATAATCAAGTAAAGCTGTTTCTATGGTAAAAACCTGACTCCTAACTTCTGGATGCAAAAGATACTACAACTCAGATAAGAAAGCATAAGTCCTATTGGCTCTATCTTTTTACAGTATGCATGGCAGATGGGTTAAGTTCTTTGAAACACAAAGAATATCTAACTAAATCAGCAAGAAAAAACTGAAACCGCTAATAGAATTTAGGTGAAGAACATGAGTCAGAAGTTTTTTGAAAAAAAGAAAGGCAAATATGTAAAAATATGCTATTTTTTTAAAAATTAAAGAAATAAAATTAAAATCAGAGTTTATATTTTTACTTAGTAGATTGGTAACAATGAAAAAGTTTCAAAATATTAAGCATACTTGAAGATGTAGGAAAATAGTTACTCTTTATGTACATATAAATTGGTGTGCCTTTTTAAGGAGTCAATTTTGCAGTGTCATGAAACATATCGGTATAAATCTTGACCCATCATTTTCACTTCTAGGATTTTATCCTATAAAATACTTAATGAATATAAAAAGATAGCAGTCTAAGGATGTTCACTGTGACATTTATACATAGGTATATGTATAACCAAGCTGTAAAGAACCTGCATAGCCTGTCTGTCTTGCAACATGGTACTTGCTCAAATTATGTAGATTCATGAAATGGAATTCTGTGTAGCAACTAAAAAAATGAGACTTATTTCTGCATACTGATTTGAAAAGATATGCCTAATGTGTTGGGAACTGCAAAGAGCAAGATTCAGACTTGCTTTTATGTCCTTACGTATATATAGTGTATGCTACCAGGTAGAAAAATGTGCTTGTATATGCATGGCCAAGTTTTGAAAGAATAGACAAGTCCTTAACAGTGATTATCTTCTGGGATTAGATTGAAGTGAGAAGAGAGGGGAGGAGTTTACTTTTCACTCTATCCTGTTCTGTAGCGTTGGACTCCCTAA
The DNA here is from genome assembly GCA_037038555.1 of Rhynchonycteris naso. Lineage (NCBI taxonomy): Eukaryota > Metazoa > Chordata > Mammalia > Chiroptera > Emballonuridae > Rhynchonycteris > Rhynchonycteris naso. The sequence goes on from CM072996.1 coordinate 22,026,047, forward strand.
TATTTTATTATGAAAGATGTCAAGATAATAGAAAGTTTTAAAAAGTGTACGGTGAACACTAATAAACTCACCACCTAGCTGCAATAATGACCATTCACCATGATTGCCTTATCACTAAGTTTAAAAACAAAGAACTATGGAATTATTTTGACAATTTAGTCAAATAAGGTACAGTGTTAGGGTTTAATAGGAGGAATGTGTTAGAATAATGAGAGAGTAAAATCAAAAAGCACATACAATCTGCTGAAAGAGAAAACTAAGTAAGATTGTGTGAGAAATATAAGCAGCTGTTAAGGCTACAAAGTCCTATGTAACAAAACTAAGCAAGAACAGTCTTAGAGGCTAAGAGCTATAGGAGGGGCTTCCTGCCTGCAGTCCCTCAGGCCTGAGGTCAAAACAGGGTGGCCCCAGAGCAGACCCACAGGGCAGGTAGTTTCTGGCTCACCAGGAGGCCTGCACAGCGGCAGGCACTGTGGTTCTCAGACCTCTTGAGCTTCTGCTGCTCCAACTTCCCTGTGTATGCATCACCAGGGGAACTGGCCCAACCTCATTTGACCCTCACCAGCTGTATCTTTGCAAGTGAGGATAGATACCAGAGAAGTAGTGTGGAACAGTTTGGATTTGACTGCGGCCTAGACAGGAGAGTTTTGTTTTGTTTTGTTTTTAAACTTCCTAGTTATTCAACACTGAGCTATTTCTCAGCGTGTAAACCTTGATTTCGTAGGAAAGAGTTGGAGTCCAGGAATCTGAATTGTCAACAAGCCTCCCCACTCTGTGATTTCACTGCATTGCACATAGGTGTTGCTGTATATTGTCCTTTTTTTCCCCTTCTCCATTCCTCTTCACATTTCTTTTCTTTTTTTTAAATTAAACTTATCGGGGTGACATTGATTAAGAGGAGCCCCGCAAAGATCCAGCTGCACCAGGACTCTGCAGCGTTGCTTTGCCAGGAGCTCTTAGTCCCCAAACAGCTCTCGCTCATTTTCTAAATGAGCTTCCTTGCTGAGCTCCTAAGGGAGGAAGCCACCCAGGGCTTTACCTTTTGGTGGGGAGATGTCACTCAAGGGATTGCCAACCAGCTCGGACCAGGGTGGGGCCCAGAGAGAGGGGATTGTCTGTAAACCCTCAAGGGGCATCACAAGCCATCTTCTCTAAACTGGTCCAGATACATTGGGAGACAATACAAGCCCCTTTCTCTGGTGTTTTTCTTTGGATGCTTCTTCTGCCTGTTATCAGAGCGCATTTGAATTCTCATCCATTTCCCTGTGGCTTGTGGAATGCGTTGGTAGGGCTGCAGCTGTTACATGTTCTCCTTAGAACAGGTTTTCTTCCCCTGAAGGATTACTAAGGAGGCAAACTATTTGCAGTTGCTACTACCCCACCTCTGCGTGTCCTTTCTCAGGGGGTTAAAGAATTATGTGAGAGCTCCCCATTTTTTCTCAGAGTGACAACTGCCACGAGTTCTTCCTTGTCTGTTTTCCTTACCTTCTCTTTTTCCATCTTTGCTGATTAATTAAAGCAGAAAAATTTGTTTCTATAGTGGCCTGTCAGCTAAAAGAGGACACGCTGTACCAAGTAATGAGTAATTTGGTTTTTATAATGTTTTTTTAAATAAATACAGTGAACATTTCTTGAGCTTGGTCTGTGTCCCAGCATTGTGCCCCATGATGGAGACATGAGTGAAAAAGCAGATGGTGGCAACCATGTCTCCAAAGAACCGCAACCAATCTGGGTTGAGAGCATCCCGTATAAAGAGGAACCTGGAAGTGAAATTGTAGGCTTGGGAGCAAATCTGTAGGACGGGGAACAGTCAGGTAGGGTTGGGTTACAGGGTGTTTGGTGAGAAATGAAAGGTTCTTTAAAGACTTGGTGCTACTGTCAAAAATATGAACATTACTCAATGTGAAATTATTTCTTAACCAATTTTTAGAAATTAAGATATGAAAACACATCATTCTAGTGTAAAATCAATAAAGAAAATAATTGCTTCCATTTTTGTTTGTAATCAGTTAGGTGAAGGAAGTGTGGTAAGAGGTATCAGGGCAGAGATGATGAAAGAGAAAGGGGAAGACATTCAGACTGATAGATGGTCAGAAAATAAGAGGTGTCAGCAAAGAGAAAGCGACATAGAAAAAAAAAAGGGTTGAGAGAGACACAGTGTGTCCGTAAAGTCATGGTGCACCGGTCAAAAGTCAAAAGTGCACCATGACTTTACGGACACACTGTATATCCTAAGGGCTTAGAATAGTGCCTGGTACATAGTAGGCGCTTATGAAATAGTTATTACTTAATGAAAGACAGACTGAATGACATGGGGAGAAAGAAAAGTAAAAGGAAATAGGAAGGTGTACATCCACAGAAAACATTGAGATATTGTAAGAAAAATATTGAGAGATGACTAATGCAGATGGAACTACACATATTCAAAGAAAACCCATTGTAAAGGGAGAGAGGGACAGAAATAGAGGATTGAGACTCAAGGGGGCTTGTGAACATATGATGTACTCTGGAGCAAATGACTCTGAACGTGTGCTGTGTCTTAGACATTGTGCTGATACGTGGCATGGACCTGGAGGAAGTCACTCAATGTTTTTGAGTTTCATCTATTAAAAAAGAAAAAGGAAATAGGTCCTGGCCGGCTGGCTCAGTGGTAGAGCATCGGCCCAGTGTGTGGAAGTCCTGGGTTCGATTCCCAGCCAGGGCACACAGGAGAAGTGCCCATCTGCTTATCCATCCTTCCCCTCTCCTTTCTTTCTATCTCTCTCTTCCTCTCTTGCAGACAAGGCTCCATTGGAGCAAAGTGGCTCGCGCACTGAGGATGGCTCCATGGCCTTTGCCTCAGGCACTAGAATGGATCCAGCAACAAAATCCCTGATGGGCAGAGCATCGCCCCCTGGTGGGCATGCCAGGTGGATCCTGGTCGGGCACATGCGGGAGTCTGACTGCTTCCACGCTTCCAACTTCGAAAAAATACAACCAAACAAAAAAATAAAATAAAATAAAGAAAAAGAATCAAATACAGTATTGTAAAATGTTAAAATTTGATGAAATTAGATGGTGGGTACATGGAATATTTGCTGTACCATTTTCTGTTTTTTTTTAAATTATTATTATTATTAATTTTAATGGGGTGACACCAATAAATCAGGGTGTTTTTAAATATATGTTTGAGACTTTCCATAATAAAATAAATTAAGAATAAGACAGTTAATAACTGAGTTCAGGCCCATCTAGTTCTCCGTTCCCTGCTCAAAGTCACTAGAGTTAGAATTGCCAGTACAAAGGAATATGGGAGGCAAATGGGAAGAGAAGGTCATGTTCACTCCAAGCACTGGTGTCCTAGTGACTAATGAAATATCAGGCTTGGAAAGGAAGCTGACAAATTCATTTGTCGGTAATGTTGGGGGAATGCTCAAGGAAATATTTGTAGACCAAAGGAAGTTTGTTTCTTGTGGAACTGGGCTTTCACAAAGCACAGTGGAGAGGCTCACAGACAGAGAGGCACAGAAGTGGGAAAAGGAAGGAGACTGGCTGGGGAGGGATGAGAAGAAAGGTGGGGGGCCTTGGCTTATACTTGTCAACAGTGAAGGAGGAGGCTTGGGTGGCAGCCGAGATCACGGGTGTGGCGATGATAACAGCTGAATTGGTTGAGTTACCCAGCCACAGTGTTCTCTGTGGAATGTTGACTTGTTGGCCTCTGCAGAATTTACTCCCTCCCAGGTGCTGGGCACAGTTGCTCAGAGCAGCTCCTGCAGGGTAGGTCAAGAGGTCGGGAAGAAAGAGGTCAGAGGAGAGTGCTGGAGATATTGGCCTCTGCAAAATGCACTTATTTTTCTTGGTATTTGACAGGTGGACTAGAAACAATTTAGCTGACAGCCAAGCCAGTCAACAGATTCCCTCCACTGTTTCCCACCCTTGTTAGGTGCTCCCTTGTTTAAGGCATCTCTTCCCATTGTTTCCCTTTGTTCGACATTTGACTTTCGTGTTTATTTGCTAAATGACAATTTAAGGGATAAGTATACTAACCCATTCAACTAAAATGGTTTTTGGAAATGACAAATCAGTGTACTTAATCAAAGAAAACTTGATGTTATGAATTCCAGATATTTAATACTTTTTAATGGCTGAATTGAATTAGAAAATTTTTTTTATATATCTGGGATTAAGAAGTAAATTTTTAGTTTGTCTGCAAGAAGGAAGTTTCTAATTCAATGATTACTGATTGGTTGGTTTAAAAAAACATAAATCCACTTTGCAACCTGTTCATGGCAATAAACAAATACTATTTCACCATGGATTCCAAGCAAAATGAATATCATGTCCCAAATGAGAACCAGCTGTTTAGAATGTCAGAGGGAGGGATGGGAGAATTCAAGCTTAATTAATTATTTCCTTGGTTAGAAAACAAAATCTTCAAACAAAGAGAACATTATATCTATAAGACACTAACTAGCATTTCTAAGATTCCACCCACAGTACTGCCAGTGAACATAATGCCGAGCCTTTCACTGCACTTTGAATCACTCATATAAACTTGGAAAGTTCTGACAGAAAGCAACTGAGATTGTGTCTGGATAGCTGAAGTCAAAAGACTAGTCTGCTTCCTTTTCTATGTCACCCCCCCTTGTCCCGAGAGCATACCAGCCAGGGTTCTTGTCTTATATTCCTTCACATTCATGTTTTCATCCAATTCTATTTCTTAAAAATGCCATCTCTTTCTTATGATTCTTTAGTATCAGTTGCAATCAAACTTTAAAACGTGTTTGTAAGTAATAGTCTGAGTAGTTAGAAGTTAAAGTTACTGAATACCTGGAACTGTCGTAAGGATTTTGCACACAATATCATATTTCATCCTTAAAACAACCTCCAACAAAGTACAATGATCACTATTGTCATCATCACAGTTTTACAGATGAGGACACTAGAACTTAGAGAGCAGTGGTTCTTGTCTGTGGCTGCCCATGAGAGACAACTAAAGAATTTTAAAAACTACCGATCTTCAGGCTATAATCCACCTCGACCAGTTAAATCAGAACCTCTGAAGGTGGGACCTGGACTTCGGTGTCTTTTAAAAGCTGTCCAGGTGATTACAAAGTGCAGTGAAGGTTAGAACTCCTGACTTTTAGAGCAGTTAACCAACTAGCGCAAAGTCCCAGGGCTGATGGCTTGATGGATAGAGAGGGGCACGAATCCAGGTTTGTTAGATGTCAGACCTTCATCCTTGACCTCTCAACTACATTGCCTCTCAGAGTGTTTGTTTTAAAACAAAAAAGAAAATAATTACTAAGGTTTCTATTTTCATATTTTGTATATTGTAGGAAAGTGCATAAAACATATGTAGAACTAATGAATGATAAGACACACACAGGATAAAATCCAAACAAATTTCAAAATAGAGCATTGCCGATATCTCAGAAACTCCCTATGTGCTCCTTCCTGACCATAACCTTCTCCATTCTTCCTCGAAGAATCCTACCTCTTGACTTTTTTGATATTCATCTTTGTTTTTCTTTATGTTTTACCACTTGTGTATGCTTTTGTAAGCAGTGTTGTTAAGTTCTGCGTGTTTCTGACCTTTGTATATAAGGATTCAAAGGCATATATTATAGTAATGGAACAAGTGGGTTTGGCTGCTTGCAGCAACAAAAAAACCAAACTCGTGAAACAGATGCTGGTGCAAGAGGAGAGATGTTTATTCAGGTGCTGCAATCAGGGAAGATAGTGAATTCCTGTCTCAAAGACCATCTCATCTCCCTGCTCAAGCCCGGGGTTTTACAGGGATAGGAAGGGGGCGGGGCTTTTTCCTTCTATCCAATTATCTTGCTAGCTTTTGACGTGATTGGGCCCTATCCATTCACCTTTCTAGCTTTTGGCATGCTCAGTGTAAGAACCTCCCCCTGCACTGTCTTGGCCAGTGGGAAAAGACTTCATCGCATTCCTTACTGTCTACAGTTACATTATTATTTTGTGTCTGGATTTTTTGCTCAATGTTCTGCTTGCGAGATTCTTCCATGGTGTTAGGGCTCTCTGTTGTTGCTTTATATTTATTGTGATATGATATTCCACAGTATGAATCCACCATAATTTATTTATCTGTACTGCTCACAAAAATGATGAGATATTTCAAAATGGATGTGAAGGGATAAAATATCCCCTAGTTTTTGTGAGCAGTATATTTTATTGATGACCCATATTTGGGTTGATTTCAATTTGGGGCAATGATAACATGTTTTCTGTTTTATGTATACATGAGACTCTCTAGAAGCAGACTTATCAAGTTATAGTATAATGCCTATTTTCAATTCAATAGGTAATGCTAATCAAATTTCCAAAGTGGCTATATTAATTTGCCTCCTACTAGCAGTGTATGAAATTTCTTACTGCTTCACTTTATAACCAACACATGGTAATGTCAGACGTTAATGTATGCCAATGAAAGGGTTCAGAAATGATAACTTTTGGTATTTTTAATTTCTATTTTTCTATCAATGAAATCTGCAGTTATTTCATATGTTTATTCTCTATTTAGAATTTTTGTGCGTGTGTGAAGTGCCTGTTTGCAACTTTTGCCTGTTTTTCTGCAGCTTTTCTTTTGCTGATTGAGTCATACTGTTATTTCTATACTCAGGATTCTAGTACTTTCTTAGTTATATTGTTATATCAGAAAAGTTGTTAATTTTAATATAGTCAAATTTTCTTTTAGAGTTCATATTTATGTTTGAGATTCTTACCTATCCTGGGTTCATTAAGGTATTTTCAAATATTTCAAAAACTTTATAATTTTGCCTTTCATATTTAAGTTTCAATTCACATGGAACTATTTTTTTAAAAAATTAAATCATAATTACAGTTAACATACAGTATTACATTAGTTTCAGTTGTACCACAGTGATTAGACATTTCTATAACTTACAAAGTGATTGCCCTGATAAGTCTAGTATCCCTCTGACACCATATGTGGTTTTACAATATTATTGACCATATTCTCTATACTGTATTTAACTCCTACGACATTGTTTTTATAACTGGCAATCTATGCATCTTAGTTCCTTCCTCTTTTTCACCCATCCTGTCAACCTCTCTCTCATCTGGCAACCATCAATTTGTTCTCTGTATCTATGAGTTTATTTCTGTTTTGTTTGATTGTTTATTTTGTTTTTTAGATTCCACATGTAAGTGACATTATATAGTATTTGTCTTTTCTATCTTATTTCACTAAACACAATACCCTCTAGGTCCATCCATGTTGTTGCAAATGGCAAGATTTCACTCTTTTTTATGGTTAATATTCCACTGTATGTATGTATCACATCTTCTTTATCCTTTCATTTATTGATGGACACTTAGATTGCTTCCATACCTTAGCTATTGCAAATAATGCTGCGACGAACATAGGGATGCGTATGTCCTTTTGAATTAGTGTTTTGGACTTCTTTGTATAAACACCCAGAAGTGGAATTCCTGTGTCATAAGGTAATTCACTTTAAAAATTTTTTTGAGGAGTCTCCCTACTGCTTTTCATAGTGGCACCAACTTACAACCCTACAACAGTGCATGAGGGTTCCCTCTTCTCTACATCCTTGCCAACACTTGCTTCTAGATTTATTGATAGCCATTCACACAAATGTGAGGTGATATCTCATTGTGGTTTTCATTTGCATTTTTCCTTTTATTAAAAATTTTTTTCTTGAAGTTATTGGGGTGACATGGGTTAATAAAATTATATAGGTTTCAAGTGTACAATTTTATAATGCATTATTTGTATATTGTATTGTGTGTTCACTATCCCCAGTCAAGTCTCCTTCTGTGATCATTTATGCCCCCCTTTACCCTCTTCTGCCTGTCCCCATTCCTATTTCCCTCTGGTAGTCACCATACTGTTGTCTCTGTCTATAGAGTTAAAAAAATGTTTTTTTTCTCCATTGATATGACAGAAAGGAAGGGAGAGAAAAAGAGAGAGAAGCATCAATTCACCATTTCACTTAGTTGTTCCATTTAGTTGTGCAATCATTAATTTCTTCTCAAATGTGACCTGACTGGCAATCGAACCCATGACTTTGGTGTGCCGGGACAATGCTTTATCCACTCTGCCACTTGGCCAGGGCCTATGAGTTTTCTTTACTTTTATTTATTTTATCTTTTTGCCTAATCCCTTCCCCTTTATTACCCAGCTCCCCAACCCCCAGCTCTCTGACAGCTGTCAATCTGTTCTCTGAATTTATGAGTCTGTTTCTATTTTGTTTATTTTGTTCATTAGATTCCACATGTGAGTGAAATTATATGGTATGGATCTTTCTCTGCCTGGCTTATTTCACTTAGCATAATACTCTCCAGGTCTATTCAGGCTGTCATAAAAGGTAAGATATCCTTCCTTTTTATGGCCATGTGGTATTACATTGTGCAAACATATCACAAATATTTTAATCACTCATCTATTGATAGGGGCTTGGGCTGCTTCCAAATCTTGGCAATTATAAGTAGCACTGCCGTGAGCATAGGGGTACATATATTCTTTCAAATTAGTGTTTCAAGTTCTTCAGATATATTCCCCAAAGTGGAATCTGATAAAGGGTTAATATCTAAAAAATTTTAAAGAACTAAAGAACTTATACAACTTATTTTAAAGAATAAGAAGTCCAATTAAAAAATGAGCAAAGGACCTGAATAGACACATCTCTAAAGAAAACATAGAGTTGGCCAATAGTCATATAAATGGATGCTCAATATCACTAATCATTAGAGAAATGCAAATAAAAACCACAGTGGATATCACCTCACACCTGTCAGAATGACTACCATCAATAAATCAATAAATAACATGTGTTGGTGTAGAGAAAAGGAAACTCTTGTGCACTGTTGGTGGGAATGCACATTGGTGCAGCCACTGTGGAAAGCACTGTGGAGTTTCTTAGAAAAAAAAAATGAAACTGCCTTAATCTGCATTTTGTAGACATGTGCCTACAGGGTAGAGAGAAATTGTTGAAGGCTGTTAGGAAATGATCTACAACTGTGACAGTAATTTACATTCTGTTTTTCATAGTCTATTGGCTGTAAGCTGGTTTTGCATGGTTCTGTGAACAACTTTACTCAACAATTATTATTGAATATTGTCCCAGGGACTGTTTTTAACCAGTGTACAAGGAATGAACCAAGAGACAAAATCTACTGCCCTCATGGAACCTACTTTTGAATGATTCAGGCAGTCATTCAGGCCACATGTTATTTTAATACCCCCCTCCCCCCAAATCAGTAAAATTTGGCTAGAGAGAAAGTTTGGTTAATTTAAATGAAAGAATAAGAATAAATGATAACTGTTGACTTTACTCAGTGGTCCACCTGAGCCCAGGTAGAAAAGAAGAAAAGTTGCCAGAAATACAGGTCTTCTTGAGATTCAATTCAAATGAGTTTACACATACCCACTTTATACAAAGGTTTTTGCTGGCCTACTGAAATGGGAGACTATTTTGGAAGCAATTGATTTTGTTCAATTTCATAAGGATTTTTTGGGCCTGGCCTGTGGTGGCACAGTGGATAAAATATCGACCTGGAATGCTGAGGTCGCAGGTTGGAAACCCTGGGCTTGCCTGGTCAAGGCACATGTGGGAGTTGATGCTTCCTGCTCCTCCCCCCTTCTCTCTCTCTCCTCTCTAAAATGAATAAATAAAATCTAAAAAAAATAATAACAATAATAAAAAGGATTCATTGGATATATGTGAGAGCATATATGCCAAAGGGGATACAAAAGATTAAAAACATAGGATTTCCACCCTTATGTGGTAATAATGTTGAATATTCATAACTATAATATCAAAGAAGTAAGGTAAATGCCATAAGTCGGTATCAATGAAGTGCTAAAGGGTTTAATAGCCAATCTCTCATTCATTTGTGGGAATCACTGACTATTCATGAAGGAGATAGCATTTGAACTGGTCCTTGTGGATTGACTTTGTTTTCTTTTGGAAGGGTGCCAGCAAGCTAGTAGACAACTTGCTGTGCCCAATTCCCACAGCTCCCATGGTGGGTGCCTATTTCTGCCTTGTTTCCAGATGATGTCAGCTGGTAGAGCCATTAATGGTGCTTCCATGATTTCCATTTTCTACTTGAATTCCTTGTTTAAACGACCTATTTACATTACTACTCTGGGTGACACCTATCCCTAGAGATGTCCACTAGTTGAAAATGAACAAACAGCAGCCAGGTCTTTCTTATCTCTAATGGATGTTCTGCAAATCCCTGAGCTTTAGCATTTTGTGGGCAGTGAATTTTTAAAAAGTGAATAAAAGAAATAGAAAATGATGGACACACACATCTAGGTGTTTTGTGCAAACATCATATGATTCTCTGTCAAGGTGGCGCGAAGCATAGAATATGCCTTTTGAAAGGGCTGACACCAACTGTGTGTGCCTTCTCACTTCCTCGGTCTTCTCTTTGTGAAAAATGGACTTGAGTTTGAGGTTATCACTGCTATATAGGTATTCTTAAAGTGTTGTTTTTATCAGGATAGTGCTCATAGAAAAGGCTAAAATGAGACAAAAGTGCCTACTTTACCCATGTCTTTTCTCTGTTGGTGCCCTGTGTTCTCAGAATAATGTCTGAACTGGATCACAGACATCTTTTTCTTCTTCTGCCTCCCTCCAACAAATATTCATTCATTCATTCACTCATTCATTCATTCAACAAATGTTTACTAAGAAATTATATATAACAGCCACTATTCTATGGATTTGGGATACTTCTATCAAGAAATAGACAAAATCCATACTTGATTAGAGTCTATAGTCCAGCAGTGGGAGACAAAACAAATAATAAACTCAATAAACAGGGAAGTTATATAGTATGTTAAAAGGGGGTTGGGGATGCCCTGGCCAGATAGCTCAGTTGATTAGAGCATTGTCCCGAAGTGTAGAGGTTGCTGGTTTGATTCCCGGTCAGGACACATACAGAAACAGAGCAATGTTCCAGTCTCTCTCTCTCTCCCTCTTTCTTTATCTCTCTCTCAAAGCAATAAAATAAACACTAAAAAAGGGGGTGGTGGTTTGGATGGATGCATGAATTACAACTGTAAATAGATTTGTCAGTTGGACCTTATTATTAGAAGTGTTACCCCTGGTCATCTGGGTGTGAGTGCCTTGGGCAGAGGCAGCCGCCATTGCTCAGGCCCTAAGATGGGAGGGAGTTTGTGCAGGAATGGCTAGGAGCATCCTAACAGGTCAGTGTGATTGGAGCACAATGAGCACAGGTCAGAGAACAACGGGAGAGGAGGTGAGAGGTACTAGGTACTGATGACATGGGGACCTGTAAGGGCTGATGTTTAGAAGCACTGGGGTTCTTCAAGAGAGAAGTGACCCTCTCCCTTCCTTTGTGCTATCATTGTTGTTCATTTTACTTCTATGGATGTCACTGGTTTTGCTTTAAACATCAGTTGACTTTTGGGGAGGGAAACTTTTTTTTTTAACATTTTTATTTATTCATTTTAGAGAGGAGAGAGAGAGAGAGAGAGAGAGAGAGAAAGGGGGGAGGAGCAGTAAGCATCAAATCCCATATGTGCCCTGACCAGACCAGTGCAGGGTTTTGAACCGGTAACCTCAGCATTCCAGGTCGACGCTTTATCCACTGCGCTGCCATAGGTCAGGCTGGGGAGGGAAACTTTTGCATTAATGTTTGTACCATATCTTTTTTCATTCTTTTCACTTAATAAAAAAATTGAATTTATTGGGATGACATTGGTTTGTGACACTACACAGGTTTCAAGTTCACAACTCCACAAACCACCACCTGCCCACCACATCCTTTTACTTTTGACATACCTGTACCCTTGCGTTTGTAGTGAGTTTCTTCTAGACAGCAGATTAATGGATTTTTTTTAATCTACAGTGCCAATTTTGGCCTTTTAATTGGTATACATATTTAGATTTTAAGGTAATTAATATTTTAGGGCTTAAGTGTGCATTTTTCAAAAATTACTCTTGTTTTTTTCTACAATGAAGATTTATTACCCATACAAATTTAAAAAACAGGAAAAGTCCCTGAAAATCCAACAACTTTTTAAAATTTTAAAATAGGAGAGCCTTGATTTTTCTAGAAAAATAAATAGAGTTAGATGAAGAAGTATTATAATGTAATGGAAAATTATATCAAACTGAGATCAAGGCCAAATATTACCAGTTGCTATTTATAAGATCTTGGTGAAAAGTTCATGATTTTTGAGCCTAAGTTTTCTTACCTTTAAAATGGGCGTCACAGTATAACTTTCCTGTCTGCTTCAAAGAGTTGTTTGAGAATCAAATGGAATAATTTATGGTGTTGCTCTATATAATCTTTAAAAACCAATACCAATAAAAGGCATTCTTATTGCATTTTATGGAAAATATTTTATTGCATACCAGAGGCAAATTTTTCTTAAAATTATTTACGGTAAAAAAACCCCAAACTACCAGGCATTTGAACTTCATCCTTGAAAGTTTCCAGCGTTGCTAATCTTTTCATCTGTTGAAATAGAGCAGGAAGAGGAATTAGATCAACCACTGTAACATTTATAGTTTATCCATGTCCTTAGCTCAAATAATTTGTTTTTCCATTTCTACTTCAATTTTCTTTTTTACTTTTTATGTGATCAGTTATTTCTTAGCTTTGAAGGAATGCAGAAAGTTCTTTTATTCCTCTGTAGAAATTTATGATATGTCACATCATAGGAAATAGAAATAAGGAAAAACTATTAATAAAGATGCAGTTACAGCCTGACCTGCAGTGGCAAAGTGGATAAAGTGTCAACCTGGAAGGCTGAGGTCGCCAGTTCGAAACTCTGGGCTTGCCTGGTCAAGGCACATATGGGAATTGATGCTTCCTGTTCCTCCCTTCTCTCTCTCTCTGTCTCTTTCTCTCTTTCTTCTCTCTAAAATGAATAAATAAAGTCTATAAAAAATTAAATAAAAAAAAAAGATGCAGCTACACCCTGATGCTTCTGGGCCTCAGGGTTTCTGACAGCAGTAAAACCCATTTCTGTGATGAGAAGGTTTTGTTCTTTTGCTCTTACTGCTGCCTCGGACTTCAGGGCAGTGCAAGTGGCTGGGGCTAGGGGAGGCAGCCGCTGTGGCTGAAAGAGACGGCCAGTAAGGGGTGCCTTGGCGATGGCACAGAGACTTCCGAAGCTACCCAAGAATTTTGCTGGAAACCAAAAGAGTTGGGGAAGAGGAGGTGTGAAGAAGCAGGAAGGAGGATGTAGCAAATGAAGCCTTCCAAGGTCTCAGACATCGAACATTGGTTTTGGTTGTACTTATTTGTCTAGATCCAGTGGATGGTCCTATCTTAGGGTGGCAGTCTGTCATGCCACACAATCATGCACATTGTCGTTGTGAATATTAAATAAATATTTAAGAAATAATGGTTCATATATAGTTGTTCACATATCCTATATCCATATATCTATATACTGTATAGGATAAATATATATATATATATGATATCCTATATATGGATATTCATTATGTCACACAGGGTTCACTAGAAGAAATTTCATCATCACAGTGCAAAAGAATTGGAAGCCCAGAATATACAGAATCAGGAAGTCACTGAATTACTGTAATACATGGTTCAGTTAAAAAATTTTTTTAACAATGGTTTGTAATATATCCCAAAAGTGATCTAAACATGTGAAGCAATATATTATAAAAATTAATATTTTTAAAATATAATAACATCTGGAAAATTAAATCTTTAAGGTTTTTAAAAAGATCATTTTTTTGTTAATTTAATACTGAAGAAGGAAATATCAAGTAAAGCAATTAGGTATATTTATTAAAACATGGCAGATCTACCTATATCAGAGTCCAAGAGCCTTTTTATGCTGATTGCCTTTTGATTACTTAGGACATTGTTGTCTGCTCCAATCCTAGGACAGTGCAATAAGTTTGATGATTTTAGTGGCCTAAGGAAAGGGTCAGCACACAAGTTTGGGAGATGAGTCAGACTCAGTTCAAGTAAGCGTTTTTAGCCTTTTTTAATTTTCACTGCTATTTTCTTTTGTTGAGTAGTTCTTCAGATTATCCTGATATCACGTGATACTTTTTGATGGAATTAAATGCAAATAGCTCAAATGGACATAGTACAATAATTGCACCTTCCATAGAATCGGTATGAAGCAGTTAATTAAACGGCGATGTCCGTGACATACCTGCTCCAGGTAAATGATGAATGGGTTACAAAAGAAGCAATATGACGTTTTAAAGGCTCATGATGAGCAACCCAAAGGAGCAGTTTTACACTCTTTTTCCATTGTCACAAAAGATGATTATTGGGTTAGAATAAAAACAGAGTAACCTATTAAAAAAGAGCTATCGACAAAGTCAGTTCAGGGAAGAAACACAGGGAGCTATGGTATCACACGGCCTCAGCCTGCATTGCACAGCAATTTCTGGAGGGAAGCAGTCTTCCATAATCACCAAATAAACTGCAGAGACACCCACTAAGAATTAGCAGTATACTCCATGAAATGATGTGGAGTGAATATCCCCCCAGCATAAACAAAGTCTAAAGTGGGCCATTACCACCTACCAAGGAAGAATGGAACAGCGAGACAAACCGGCAAAGCTAATTTAAAGGAACAGTTGCGTGGCATGCCTCACTGAGAGGTGGGGTCCATGTCCCCAGCCCCGTGAATCTGAGCTGCCCATAGTGACTTATTCGTAATCAATAGAATGCAGCAGAAGTGATGTCAAGGTCAGAAAAGGCCATGTGGCTTTCATGTGTATCTCCTCCATGATCTGTTCTGTCATGGGTAGAAGCCATGTAAGAAGCTTGGCCACGGTAAGAACGCCATACCGGGGAGAGTTTGTGGTAGATGAGCTCCCAGCAGAAGGTGAGCAGCACTTACCAGCTACCTGATCGAGGCATCTTGGATGTCTAGCCAGGCAAGCCTTAGATGACACTGCAGCCTCGGTAGACATCTGAATGCAACTACATGAGGGACCCCGTGTGAGAACTACGTTAGCTACGCCTTTCCCAAATTTCTGACCCTCAAAAGCGTGAGCAAAAAAAATCAAATGAGTGTAGTTCATACTACTAAACTACTGTATAGGGTAATTAGTATACAGCAAGAGGAACTGGAAAAATCGTGTGGACTCATACATTTTAACAAAAAGTAAAAGCCGAGGTTTCAAGTGTCATGACTCCACTCTGAGAACCCCAGAGCAGGCACTGCCTCGCCAGGACCCAGCCTCCATTTCGCACATCAGCCCCGCCCCTGCTCTCCCGAGTCTCACCCTATAGCCCTGCATCAGCTGCCACCTTAAAGCCAGTGCGGTCCAGCCTTTTCCTAGACTTGTTTATTATTGCAGTCATTCCCAGCTCTATAAAATCTGTGAAGAATCATTCATTGTTCCAGACTAGCAGGAGGAAAGAATATGTGTTTGCTCAAAGCCGCTGATTGGGTTCTGAATTATTTTGATTCTCTCTGACATTCGAAGAACGAGATACCTTGTTTTTGCAGGATTCTCTCCTGCTGAATAACAGTCTACAGACTGTGGTCTAACAGACTCCTGTTGACTGTGCACGTGGGCTGAGCATTCTTCTTTCCTCCTCCCTTTCTGAGTTTGCTTAGGCTTACCTTCCTTAGGTTATAATAAAGGCAGGAGAAATATATATATATATACATACATACATACATAAATACTTACATGGGCTTTTCACATTTTGTCTCCATTACTGCTCTGGCCAAAATTTAAGGAAAATCTAATTATGATTTTATAAAAACTTTATGGACCAGTGCTAGAGAACATTAACAATTCAGTAACTGAGGAGAAGTGATGCTCTTACCCTTTCTTCCTCTCTTCTTTCTATCTTCCTTCCTATGTTATTTTTTTCTTGATACAAGAGACCCCATCTCTGGAATTCCCTCCTGCCCCTGCTCTTTTTATTTCTATTTTATTGCCCTAGAAATAAAAGCCTTTCTTTTTTTAAATTCAACAAATACTTATTGAACACCTACCTTGAACTTGCCACTGTTACAGCTATGGGAATTCATGAGTGAACAATACACAGTCCCTGGCCTAATGGAGATTGTATAAATTAGTTGGCGTAAAGTGTGATGCAGAAGAATAAAGTACAGTGAGAAGGATAGGTATAGGGGTGGAGCAGAAATTATTTTTAGGTGTGTCATTGGCTTTTTGATAGAGGAACATTTGGGCCATGATCTGACGCCCCAACCCCCCAAAGATTTTCATGTCCAAAACTTTGAAGCCTATGTATATGTTACCTTCCATGTAAAAGGGACTTTGCAGATGCGATTAAGTGAAACTCTTGAGACGGGAAGATTATCCTGCATTACTTAGATAGAGCCGATGTAGTCACAAGGGTTCTTAGAAGAGGGAGGCAGGCGGAGACGTGATATCAGAAGCAGAGTCAGAGAGGTAAAGGTGCTATGCCGCTGGAGGGAAGGTGGAGGGAGGAACCGTGCACTAAAGCATGTGACGGCCTCTGGAAGCTGGAAAACCCGCACAGAGGACTTGGCTTCTCCCTGGGAACCCCCTGAGGGAGCACAGCCTGTGGGCACGTTGACTTTAGGACCTGGGGCCTCCAGGGCTATATGATAATTAATTTATGTTGGTTTCCACACCAATGTTTGTGGTCATTTGTTACAGCAGCAAGAGGAAACTACTACAGCAATGCAGAAACAGGATTTGCAGGTGACTGGGGGAAGAGAAAACAGGAAGAAAGCATCGCAAATGCTATGGGCTTGAGGTGAAGAATGGAGGATGAGTTGAAGAGCAGAAAGGAGCCCATGTGGCCCTGGGCTGAGCGAGTAGGTGCATCGGGATAGAGTTTAAGAGCAGCATGAGGTGAGACCAGAGAGCTGGAGGGCATGTGGACTTGTCCCTTTACTCTGAGATAGCTGGGCACTTCCTAACACCTGAAAATATTGGCCACGGTTTTATTTGCTCTTTGTTTTCCTTAATTGCCAAGGTTTCTAATTTTTATGCTAACAAATTTGTTAAGTTTTTCTTTTAAGTTTCTTTAAGTTTTTCTCTCCATTATTTATATGCTAGAAATTTCTTCATCACCTCCATACTAATTAAATAACCAGTTGCAATTACTACTAATTTTTAATGGTTTTATATCTCCATTTAACTTTTTAATCTGGCTTCTTAATTTTTATGCATGGTATTAGGTGAGGCATTCACTTTATTATCTTTACTCCCCCAACGCCACCCCCAGTGGAAGCCCATGTTCCCAAATAGTATTTGTTAGACAGTTTATTCTTGTCCCAATGGCGTGTGATACCACTTTATAATATATTAGATTTTTTAAAAAATTTTTTATTTTATTTTATTCATTTTAGAGAGGAGACACACACACACACACACACACACAGAGAGAGAGAGAGAGAGAGAGAGAGAGAGAGAGAGAGAGAGAAAGGGGGGAGGAGCTGGAAGCATCAACTCCCATATGTGCCTTGACCAGACCAGTACAGGGTTTTGAACTGGTGACCTCAGTGTTCCCAGGTCGACACTTTATCCACTGCACCACCACAGGCCAGGCAATATATTAGATTTTTATACATACTAAAGTCTGACTTCTAGCTACATATCCTCTTCTACTGTTCTGTTTATCTGTTCTGGACCACGCCCTTTCAGTCTCTAGCAAAGTGCCTAGAAATATAAACCAGTAAATATTTTTGGAACTTGCTTAAGGTTTGGAGGTAAGAGGGAACTTGACTCACTTAGGAAATTAAAATCAATTGTTTATATTGTTGGAGTGTAGGGGGGGTGAGGGGCCATGGTAATAGGAGGGGCAGTGTTTGGGAAGGAGGCTGGAGGCATAGGTGGGACTTGTAATTCAAGCTGAGTAATTTATACTTCATTACAAGGGCAAAGGGAGCGTATTTATTAAAACATTTTAAGCAAAGAAGTAACAGGATCAGATATAGCATAAGGCAGTCATATTCAAAATGAACTCAGTGGAGAGCTAGAGCTCAAAGCCAAAGGGAACCAGAGGAATTTAACCCCCGTAGGAATGTGCAGGATCTTGGGGGAGGGTGCTGGACCTCACCAATGCCTTTTCAAGGGGGAGCTAACTGATGTTTGGGTAAAGTAAATAATGGCACATTCATAATTTCTTATTTTCTGCACTGGAATAAACTCTAACCCCTAACCTAAACATTGTAAATGGTGCTGTAGGAGAATTTTTAATGAGTTGGACACTGTGATATACTGCTAAGTGAGACTGCAAGTTCATCTCTGGGTGGCAGATGCTGACCTTTTCCATTGCGTATTTGAATTTTTAAAAAATACTGTACTTGTTATACATTTTGTAAATAAAAAGGGAAGTTTTACTCCAGGATAAAGGATACTTGGATTATAGATTTTTCTGTTTTGTTTGCTTTTTTTTTTTTTTTTTAATATCTGGAATGACTCTTTTTCTCTTTCATACAGGAAAACTACTCATGTGGAAATAATATTCTTGTGTCATGACTTTACCCCCAGAAAATCCTATAGTCGTTTCTCCATTTTATTTTGGCGTTTTTACATTGGAGAGAATTTTGAGGCCAGTAAGTACAATGTCTTTTGTTGGTGGTGGTGATGATAATGTTTTAACAAACTTTCCTCTGCAATATCCCTCTGCCTCTGAACATAGGTAGGATGTTTTCTTTATCCATCTAAGTTAGAAATTTTGGCATGAGTCTCGTTTTGGTAACTTTACTTAGAACATGTTAATTGCTTTTGATATGAATGTTTTAATCTTCATGTTTGTTTTTGAACTCAGAAAAGTTATGACTTACAAATTTGCTTTTATTTTGTTGGCATGACCATCGCTAATTCTTTCATTAGCTTTTCATTTAAGTCATTCATATTTATTTATTTATTTAATTTATTTATAGGAACAGAGAGAGAGAGGGGGGGGGGATAGATAGGGATAGACAGACAGGAACGGAGAGGAGTGAGAAGCATCAATCATTAGTTTCTTGTTGCCATTACGACACCTTAGTTGTTCATTGATTGCTTTCTCACATGTGCCTTGACCGCGGGCCTTCAGCAGACCGAGCCACCCCTTGCTGGAGCCAGCAACCTTGGGTCCAAGCTGGCGAGCCTTTGCTCAAGCCAGATGGATCCGCACTCAAGCTGGCGACCTGGGGTCTCGAACCTGGGTCTTCCGCATCCTAGTCTGACGCTCTATCCACTGCGCCACCACCTGGTCAGGCAAGTCATTCATATTTACGACGGCTTAGATAATTTTCAGCTCCTGTGCTCTGCCAATACATTTTAGGCAGGCTCTTCAAGTTGTTTTCCGCACTTGCTTTGTTTTCCACCATCCCTTCTCTTTAAATGTCTTTACTGCAGATTTTAATTCTGCTGTTTCTCCAGTTATTACCTTTGTATCTCATTTTGTTGCGCCATCTTATCTATTTTCCTCATTCTTATAATTTCACAAGACTTCTTCTCCAAACTTCCCAGCAATTTGAACAGAGCTTTTATTAATTCAGCCATAATTTATTCTATTGCTTACAAGTAATGATTCTAAATATACACAACAATCTAAAATTAGTGTGACCGTGTCTTCATACATTTTAGTTTCCTTCTACTACCTAACTTCTTCCAACATATATTGTTTAAACTTAGACACCTAACATTCTAGGCTATGGTCCAGTGGTGCTGTGTGCCAACCGGCAGCTCAGTGTTTGCAGTGTCATCGGCTTCGTCTATAAAATGACGGTCTAGAATTATTTGATATTTCTTTTACCCATTCTTCCAACAGCATTTATTGAAATCATTACGAGTTCTAGGTTTATGGTAGGTGTTCAAGTTGTGTTATTTTTAAATGAATTTTTGTTGCATACATAATATAGTAATATATTCTTTTTATTAAAAAGCAAACCATTCCAGATTAAGGATAAGTCCCCTTTCACCACCCCGTTTCCCTTCTCCTCCACACCTTTCTCACATATAATATTGTTCTAAGTTCAGAGAGACTTTTTTTTTTTAACAGGGACAGAGAGAGAGAGAGAGTCAGAGAGAGGGATAGATAGGGACAGACAGACAGGAACGGATGAGAAGTATCAATCATTAGTTTTTCATTGCCGTTGTGACACCTTAGTTGTTCATTGATTGCTTTCTCACATGTGCCTTGACCGCAGGCCTTCAGCAGACCGAGCAACCCCTTGCTAGAGCCAGCGACCTTGGATCCAAGCTGGAGAGCTTTTGCTCAAGCCAGATGGGCCCGTGCTCAAGCTGGTGACCTCGGGGTCTCAAACCTAGGTCTTCCGCATCCCAGTCCAATGCTCTATCCACTGCGCCACCGCCTGGTCAGGCTCAGAGAGACTTTATATCTTTTATCTACAAAAAAGAGAAATGAAAAAATAAAAACTATGGAAAATAAAAAACCACTCTGTGTATTCTGGCCATAAGGATTTAATGTAGGTTTTAGGGACTTAAATCTTTGGATCATAAGAAGAATTGGAGGAATGAAGGGCATGTTACTTTTAAACAGCTTTATCAGTTAGAGGAAGTAGTGGTATGCAACAGAAATGGATTCTGGAAAGACTTTATTAAAATTGCTCAGCATGTTGACGTAATGGGAGGATCTTCTAATCTTCTGGATATTGTTTACTGAGCAAAGGACTGCTCAGAAATATACACTAACCAGTTCAGGCCCAAGGAAGTCCAGCTGCATCAGAGAGACAACGTGTCCCTCAGCCTCAGACGCATTAGCTGCTCACCCTGGCAAATGGAGATGTGCTGCTGTATCCCCCTGCAGTCATGGTGGGGCTGCCAGTCCTGCCACCTGTGGACTCCAGGTTTCTTTCTGTAGGCAGTTCTACCCCATTCTTCACTACTTCTCATTCATCCATTTGACCGACAGCTCATTCTCCATTTAGCATTTCTGTGACGGAGAATGGAAAAAAGACAGAAGGGAAATCCTGGAATGACAATGATGCATTGAGATAAATGCAGGAATTGTGGGAATAGTCTAGAGACCTTAGGAACTTTGTATAATTAATATCTCTTACATAATGTACAGCCTCTATTGAATGCATTAAGTAGTCAGTGGACACTTGCGCACCATTGCCTAGGGAACTTTCTAGTCTGTACTTCATAAATCCCACTGGGCTGTTCTTGTTTTGTTGTTTTTTAAAATAACATTGAAACATTGCTTCTGACTTTGAGTAGCATAATATTTAACGGTGAAACAGGATGAGAACAAGAACTCTTGATACCACAACCATCAGCACACAATATTATAGAGGAATTCTTGCTGACGCAACAATATCCAAGCAGCCTGGGAGCTCTAAGAACTCTTCACCTTCGCAGCTGCTTGATTGTCAATAGGAGATCTCTAATTAAGGCAACGGTCACAGTTTCACTAGCAATTTCCCGGTTTACTGTTGTTGTCCCTGTGCAATTAGCCATAGTATCTCAGTTTGAATGGTAGGTTATATTTAATCACCCTGTTGATAGAAGTCCCCTCTCTGTGGGCATCATTATCCCAGCAAATCTTTATAGATTTCTAAATCCCTATCTAGTTTAGCTCATATTCCCTAATGTTTAGGCAGATGTTTTCTGAGTCTTTTTGGATTGTTTTTCACTCACGCTTTTTGAAATAATACTTTGGCCTCTCAAGTACGGCCTCCTCTGGGATGCTGACTTGGTTACTTTTTCCGCTATGGACATACTAGCAGGAAGGCACTATGTTCTTAATTCTCTAGTCTATGACTGGAATCCCCAGTGGCCCATACCCAGAATTACAAGCTTGGCACGTGGTGGAAATCTGTAATGGCTGGGGGCGGAGACTCATGATGTAATGTTAAGTAAAAGAAGAAGGATATAAAACTGTTTCCATATGAGGTACTAATTGAGATTTTTAAAATAGCTATGACTGGAAACATAGCAGTTAGAACTAGTAACAGTTCTTATCACTTCATGAGGTTATGAATAAACTATGTTGCTTTTCATTCATACAGATTATTATTATTTCATAATTCATACAAAGTCAAAACAAATTTTGCAATCAGATGAAGAGTGAAAAATAATGCAGCGGTATTAGTTGTCTCTTTGGCCTCACGGAGTTCAATGTCCGGAAAGTTCTAGAGATGCCTCTTCTATCCTTTAGCAGAAGGATTTTAGATTAGTGACAAACCGCTCCTTATGAAAAGAAACAGAAAGATTAAAAAATTTTTTTAATTGATTTAAATTTATTGTATTTACATAGATTCAAGTGTCCCATCAAATAAGACTGAAAGATTTTTAAGGCTTCTCTATAGCAACTTCTGTGAGTGTTCCTTCCTGAGAGAGTCAAGGTCGCCTTTGTGGTTCAGAAAAGCTCGCATTGGAGGCATTCAGGAACTCCTAAATTTGTCCGTGAGCCCAGGGAGATTTGACCAGGCCTGGGCCTCCCCGGAATACATGGTTGGTGCCAGGCCTATCTGATATTTCCTCTGCGAACTCCAAACACGGGGCATACTATCTCATCCGGACATAAAACGAGCAGGTGAGTGTTGTAGACGCTCTCCGAGGAGCTCGACCTGCCAGTGTAGTCTTGTGAGAACTGTCATCTCTTCAGAGGCAGCCAACAGAATGCTGAGAAAGCTCCCGCCTTTCCAAGTCAGGTTGACCTGGTCCGGAACCTTCAGTCCGCCGCTTACTAGCTCCGTGTCTTTGGACAACCCTTTGAAAAACAAAACAGAACAAAACAAAAAGCCTTGTGACTCTGTTTTCTGAAAATAATCATAGCTTCTCATTGAGTGTTGGGAACATTTTTGAAGTTTCTTTTGTGGTGCTAGGTTTGTAACAGGTACTTTGGTAACTGCTAGGAAAACGGTCTGCTCTCACGGCAGGGATACAAAGATTGGCAAGTGTCTTAATTTTCAATTAATTTTCCATGAATTCAGGGGGCATACCCAGTCCAGAGGGTGTCAGTCTTACTCTCACATGCCAGGTGGAGAGAGGGGACTGGCATGTTGAATCAGTCCATTGGCACTCTGGCTTTGGCTTTTGCTGTGTGTTGTTGCTGTGGTAAGGCCGGTTCTGCTTGGCTGGGTGGCTGTCTGTCTGCTTGAAGGTCTGGGTTCCTGCCAGTGCCACTGTGGTTCCTGGCTGGACTTCCACATTCAGTGCTTGGTCACTGTTCTTCAGTCAGCTCAATGCTATACCAGAGGGCCCAGCTCTGCAGGGTTCCTTACTCAGCCACTGTTGCAGCCTTCCTCCCTAAAACCTACGCTTGTCTTGAGGCTGCACTACGTACTCAAGAAAAGCTACCTCCCCCCTTATTTCCTCTCAGTGATTTCTCCTTTGGTGTACTGATGGTCACTCTCTTCTGGCATGTCTTGCTCAATGGCACCCTGGTTCATCCCAGATTTCCCTGGCCTTGGACTTCAGAGGAATAGAGGCTGCAGCCTCCATCCTTTTCTCTTTCAAGATGCTAGCCTTCTTGTGCAAGTTGATATACTCTCTACCTAGAGCTTCCAGGGAGGTGGGGCGTCATTCCCAGGTGGAAATATAAAAGCTGGCTCTATATTTGCATAATCAAGAGCAGCCACAAAAGTGAACATTCACATGATACAGACCAGCTTCTAAGGGACTTCTTTCTAGGTCTCTTCTTAAACCTAGATGTCACTCCAGTATAAAAACAGAACAAAGCAAAACAAAGCAAATGAATCCATCCCCCCCATCAGAGTTATTATATTTTGTAAACTCTACGACAGCGTGGACCAGAGGATACAGCACTATCTTATGTTCCCCCAAGAAAAATACAAAAGCAAAGAAAACCTTTGCCAATTATACTACGAAACATTATGGGTTGTATGACCTGTCCCAGTTTCAGGGGTGTGAAAATATACAGTGTGTCCGTAAAGTCATGGTGCACTTTTGACCGGTGACTGGTGACCGGTCAAAAGTGCACCATGACTTTACGGACACACTGTATGAAAACCAAACCAAAACCAAAAGAATCCCAAACCTGATCTCGGAGTGGTTGAAAACCGACAGATGATTTTACCATTAGTAGGAATGGAAGAAGCTTCTAGCTCAGTCAGCAGTTCGGAGACTAACCAGGCCAGATGGCTGGCATCCTGCAGGTTTAGAGGGAGGTTATAAGGTTTGAGGTAAGGAGGCGAGGAGAAAGAATAATGAGGCAGCTTTCCTTGGTCCGCATTAAATGCAAGAGCGAGAACCAGCCCCCCGCCCCCGCTTTAAGTCTTTGTTTCAAATTTGGAATATATATATATATATATATATATATATATATATATATATATATTTTTTTTTTCTGCCTTCTTTCCATCTGGACTTTGTTGAAAACATCAGGTCAAGCCAGCTTGGAAAAATAAAAAAAAAAACACACAACACAGAACTAGAGTGGAGCTACCTTCTACAGTATGACATCATGTCTCCTCTGTTTCTCATTACAGAGTTGAGTTTCAGATGTTAAAGTCATATCCTCCTCAACCCTCTTTGCTTTCTTCTTCCCTTCCCCCTCAGCAACCCCATTTTGATGGAGTTCCATTGCTTTTACAGTGAAACCACAGTGCCAGACACACAAAATTATTAACATAGCAGTGGGAAAATATATCATTTGACTAAGAATTAAGCTTTTATAATTTTTAACTTTCCAGTTTTGCCCTATATACAAAAGGTTGTTATTTTATATAAAATGAGGAACTATGGATTTGCTAAAAAGTATGATATAATTTCCTAGGAATATATGTGAAATTGTAACATAAGTTATAAAAAATATGCAATTTTATTTTAAAAATTTATAAAATGAATAGTGACATAATTAAAATAATTTTTAAAATAGTGGAAACGTGCCACAGCAATGGAATGATGCTTGACTTTCCACTAGAAAATAGAGAAGGCTGCATAAAAATGTTGGCTACAATGTAGTTTCCAAAATCTCAACCTAAAAACATCCAAATTATATTATTGAAATTCAGTTAATTATTTGTTTCCTTTTGGAACAAGAATTTATAGTGAAACTACAACTTGAAATATACTCTAGTTACTTATTAATGTTATTTGAGTAATTATAGCCCTAATATTTTATTAGAGAGGCACCTTTGTGTAAGGTACTTATTAATGTCAGTGAAAAATAGCAAATCGACATTTCTCAGATGAGTTCCATGTTACAGAATTGTACCAATGGGATCTGGGAAGCTATTCCCTCCCACCACTCTGTAATCTGTAAGGATCTGTTTGGAGAGAATTTGCATAAAACTGGAAAATGAGTCTAAGGGAAAGAGGAGAGGTGTGAAGCCCGGCGGGAATGGAACTGACAGAGCGCTTCAGCTGAGAATGGACAAGAAGAATCAGGAGAGCTGATCTATAAATAGGCATAACACTTTGTATCCTACTAAGAAAACACATTCTATTTTCAATATATACAGACATTTAAAAATTATGTATTCAGGTATACAAATCATCAATACATTTAAAAAGTAGAAATAATTCGCCTGACCAGGTGGTGACGCAGTGGACAGAGCGTCGGACTGGGATGTGGAGGACCCAGGTTCGAGACCCCAAGGTCGCCAGCTTGAGCGCGGGCTCATCTGGTTTGAACAAGGCTCACCAGCTTGAGCCCAAGGTCTCTGACTCAAGCAAGGGGTCACTTGGTCTGCTGTAGCCTCCCGGTCAAGGCACATATGAGAAATCAATCAATGAACAACTAAGGAATCGCAGTGAAGAATTGATGTTTCTTGTCTCTCTCCCTTCCTGTCTGCCTGTCCCTATCTGTCTCTCCCTCTGACTCTATCTCTGCCACAAAATAAAAAAAGTAGAAATAATTCAAATCCCATTGTTTAACCCACTGAAAAATTATTAGAAATTGAAAACCAACAAATCAGCTCACTGGAAATAGTTTTAAAACTTTGTAACAGATATTTGTCCCTGTTTATTTGTTTTTCCATTTTTCAAGGTAATAGAATTTTGTATTGGGCATATGGTCAACCAGGAAAAGACTACCTTTCCCACAATCTCTTTATTTTAGGTGTAGCCATGTGACTAAATTCGAATGTGGATGGCAGTGATAGGTGCACCTTCTACTTTACAAATCATTGACTTTCTTCTTATGCTTCTTTGGGAACTGCCAGAGTGATCTGAAATCAGGATGTAGGAACTACCTACTGTGGAAACTGGTGGTGTAGCAATACAGAAAAAGACCGAGCTGTCCCACGCCCCTAGACTGCCTGCGCGGACATTTACCTGACCTTAGCCACTGTCAATTAGGACCTCTCACAGCAGCCAAACTTAATTTCTGACTAATATGTCTCTTTCTGTGAGTTAAATAGGAAAAAACTTGAAGCTGAGATGATTGAAAGTGATCATGCGAACACTGATCATTAAACAGAGGTCCTCAAGGTACGACAGTCTCGACCGACATACGATGTTTTGAGTTTATGATGCTCATTCTCATAAAAACTTAAAGAAATTGAGATGTGAGTGTTTTGGCTTATGCCGTTAGTGTTTTTCTTACGAACCACGTGGGCAAACTAGTTTGGTTGTGCATGGGGGAGAAGACTACTCAGTAACGCAGCACATGAGTGAGGGAGTTGGTGTCCCCCAGTACACTTACCTACGCCATTTTAGACTGTCAAAGCACAGGTGTTCCATTTGTGTTAGGCCATGGTGTGTTTCAACTTACAACAAAATTCGGGTTATACCACTGTCATAGGAATGGAACTGTGTCATAACCTGAGGACCCTGTGTATTTTGGAAGATATCTGTAGAATGCATTCTTTCAGTGCATTTCTATTAAATCAGAAAAAATGAAAATAAGCTAACAAGGATCAAAAAGTTGGATCATAATCAAGTTAATCTTAGGGAAGGAAAAGAAAAGAATTAAAGATAAAAGCAGAAATTAAGACAGATAAAACAGAAACTACCAGTAAAGTTCAAAAGTACGGTAAAGTACAAAACAAAGTTATGAATTAAAATGGGATCTTATTCCAAAAGTGGTAAAAATTGACAAGACAATATGGTATTTAATACTAACAAGTATAAAAACTGGCAATTTTGTAGGAATATATATACCACTCAAAATTAGTCAGGTTGAAGAAAAATTGAATGGGCCAATAACCTTTGAATTAACTGAAAATGTTGCAAAAAGAATTATGTCTAAGATGAATAAAGACCTAGATCATTTTTATTGTGTGGGTTTGTCAAACATTCTGATAACTGGTAATTACCACCATTCATGAAATATTTTAGAGTGTGTAAAAGGAAGGAAACTTTCCCAATTCATTATACATTGCTTGTTAAACATACCAAAATCTGACAAAATATATAGATAAAATTAAAACTACATTTATGATCACTGAGGTAAGACTTCTTAAAATGTTGATCATGGGAAAAAACCCTTTTACATTTACGATTACAGAAGCAAAACTAAAAACAAAAAATGCTTATGAAAGACAAAAATAAAGTTATATATTTACAACTATAGAGGAAAAAACTATGTTTTTTACAAACCAAACATAGGACTACATGAAAATAAATGTGAGATCTAGGACTATGGAATAATTTAATACTAGAAACTTTATTAACATATTATGGCATCATTAAATCAAAGGAAGAAAATCATTTGGACAATTTTATAAATTCTTGAGATTAATTAATTAATTATTTTTTATTCAGTGAGAGGAGAGGAGGCAAAGAGACAGACTCCTGCGTGCACCCTGACCAGGATCCACCTGGCAAGCCCACTAGGGAGCAATGCTCTGTCCATCTGGAACATTGCTCCATCGCTCAGCAACTGAGCTCTTCTTAGCGCCTAAGATGGAGGCCATGGAGCCACCCTCAGTGCCCTGAGCCAACTTGCACCAATAGAGCCATGGGTACAGGAGGGAAAGAGAGAGAGAGAGAGAGTGAAGTGAGAGGGGATGGGGTAGAGAAGCAGATGGTTGCTTCTCCTGTGTGTCCTGGCCAGGAATTGAACCCAGGACATCCACATGCTGGGCCTACACTACCACTGAGCCAACCAGCCAGGGTTGAGATTAATTTTCTATACCTAGACATGCAGAATTTTCTAGCCATCCATGATAAAATTCAAGGGTAACTAAAAAATAGAAGGATGATATCTAAATACTATAGAAATATCTCTCTTAAACTAACACCAGCATTGTACTTACTGATAAATGCTAAAGGCATTTTATCAAGACTACAAAAAAGACAGATATACTGTCTTTCATCACTTTTTTTATTTTAGTTTTATTCAAACATAATTGGCATACAGCACTGTGTAAGCCAAGAACAAAGCAATATTATCATTATTTCTTAATGGTAGTCTCATGGAAAACAAGAAAACTATAAAAATAAAAAATTTTGAAAGAAAAAATAATGCAAGGAAAGAAATACAGTTAAAATAAATGCATTATCATTTTTCTATATATGAAAAACAACTTATTGGTAAGGACTGTAGAAAGATATATAATTAAAACTTCAACAAAGATAAATTTTAAATTAAGGAAAACATTGAAAAGAAGAGAGAGGCTATTCAAATAAAAATGAATAAATGGAAACATAACATGTTTTAGATAAGGTGACCCAATATATTATGGATCTTTCCAAGTCCCAGGTCTATTGATGATCGGCTGTCTGACATTGGATAAGTAGGTATCATTCTCAGGTTCTCAAGTGATCATTTATACATTGAGAAGATTAGGCCTATCATCAGACTTTCTCCAGGCCAGGTTTTATTTTCATGTCCTGATTCTCTATCTGCAGGGCTGGTTTTGATCGATTGTAGCATGTTCTTTGCTCATGTTATCTCAGCTTCCTTGGATTTCCCAAGCTGGGTCTAGAGCAGTGGTCCTTAGACTAGCCCATATGTGTGTAAAAATTATTAATTACAGATATTATCTCAAATCTCTTTTATTCTCTCATTTTTAAAATCATTCTTTCTTTTCTTGGGTTTTGATTTTTTTCTATTGACCTGTCTTCAAGTTCATTGAACATTTCTTCTGCTATATCTAGTCTGATATTAAGCCTATCCAATGCATTCCTAATTTTAAATATTTTATAATGCCCCCACCTTTTTTTTTTTTTACTTTTAGAGTTTTAATTTCTCTGTTGACATGATCCATTAGGTCTATTTTTACTCTAATTTAAAAAATATTTTTTCTACTGATTTTATCATTATTTTCAGATAGTCTCACAGTTGAGTCTTCTGTAGCTCGCTCTCCTTTGTTTGGTTATATATATTTTTTGAGTACAAGTCAAATTTCCTTGTTCTTTCCATGAACTTTTTGTTATGTTTAAAAATCAGAAACTGAAGTAAATATTAGTTTCCCCAGGAGTGGCATTTGGTTTCTTCTTATAAAGCAGCTTAAAGGGGGACTCGGGTTTTTTTTTTTCTTTCATCCAATCAGGAATTTAACAGGATTTAGGTGGCTTTATAGCTTTAGTTAGTTTTAGGTTGCATTTGTTTTCCAATTTCTTGGGCATGAAATAATATATTTGTGTTTAACCTCTTCCTTCTAGTGAACTTTGGGATCTATATTTGCTTTACATCCCTGTTTCCAGATTCCCAAATGCTTCTACGAGACACTGAGCAGAGAAGTCCAGTGGGGAGAATTGCTGGAAGGAAGGACTAGCTCTAGCTCTGTATTTGGGTTCCTAAACTCTATTCCATTACATCAGCTCACATGGCATATTCATTATGCCAATCAAAATTTTAATGGGTTTCTTCTTACCCCAGCAGATTCTTTCTGCATGGGCTCAGCAAGTGCTCCCAGGAGAAAAGCAGACCAAGAGTTCTGCTCACCCAGAAAGAGCCTATTCATCTCTGGAAGGCTTTAGATTCTTTTCATTCATAAGTTTACCAGTGTGTTAAAACATAGGGATTTAAAATTTATCCATATATTTTTTATAATTTTTCTGGTGGGAACAAAGGTCTGTCAGAAACTGCTACATCTTAACCTGAAGTAAACCTCTGAAAAACAATTGTGGAAAACAAAGAATTATGAGGTGTCATTTGCATCACAGAATTTCAGAACATACTGTAATTTAACATTGTGGTATTGGCACAAGAGTAAACCAATGTAGTTTAGTTAAACAGAATAGAATGTCAAAAAACAGACAAGGTTTCAGCTTGTAATAAAGAAAAAAGAATTGTTTTCCTCAAAATTTGGTAGGGTAATATCTTATTCAATATAAGGAAAAGAAATACTTATTTGTTTAAAAAAATGTAAAGTTACTGCCTTTTTTCACCCATCACTCCAAACATTATTGCATAAGAGTTCATTTAAAAAATAAAACTGCAAAAGAAGAATTCCAAAAAAAATGACAGCTTAATAGATTCTGCTTACAAGTTTAGTAAAATATTTATAAACACAAAATTAAAGAAAAAATGATAAAGGAGAATAAAAAATTTTTAACCTTGGAATTATTATAAACAAATTTAAAATTCTACTCCAAAGCAGGTAAAATATATGTGTTAAATAAATGACAGAGTATTATTATTTTTAAAAAATAAAGAGTTCTCATAAATCAACAAGAAAAAGGCAAATATAAAAATGTCTTAATAGGTAATTCACAAACAACAACATACCAATGGCTTACAAATATATAAAAATATTTATATCATCAGTAGTCAAAGATCTCTTGTACTTTTCTTCTCTCCCTGTGGGGGATGTAACATAACCTTAATAGGCTAATGGGTTTTTAAATGATAATTTAAAAATGGATAAGAAAATTAGGGAGTGAATTGCTTAAAACACAGTTAACATGAAATATTTAGAAACATACTTTGCTTCTATTCAGTCTACTTGACTAGTTAATTTTTTCTGTGCCCATTTTGTGGTACTACTTTAAATAGCTTTCTTTGTGTAAATCAAGTTTCCTAGAACTCACCAGACTAGAGGTATCGATAGGGTAACTGTTGTAATAAATTTTACTGGCACTTGCCCAAGGCTGACAAAGGGTGTCAAGTCCTTTTAAGTCTTACCTGGTTATTTGTCTGTTGTCTTTAGCTTATATTCTTCCACCATGTGCACCATTTTGAATGTTTGATGTTCATAAAATTTTATGAGAATCACAACTCAGCATCGTCACTGCTGCTGGTGTCCACTATGACAACACTGATGACATTGCCAAAAGATGGTTTGCCAAATCCTTAGGCACTTGGGGTGTCTAAGTGACAGAGCAGTTTTTTTTCAGTCGCCACCAAACCAAAGCTATGCTTGTATGTAGGCAGAAGGGAGGAGTCTGCACCCATCTTGACTGTTATATTTTGTCACCTGGGTAAAACTGTGCTCCTTTTTCTCCCTCAGGAAAACAGCTTCTTCACCTTTTTCCTATGATCCTTCTGTCTATTCCAAGGTACCAGGTCAGGACCAAGACCAAGTTATAATCTTTTATTCCATTCCAGTTTAGAGGGGTCTCCCAAGCTAAGTTCATCTGGACTTTCTTCTCACGCAAGTGAACGCAAACAGATACCTAAGCTACTTGGCCCACTCCTTTGCTGTCATGTCCAGATATGAGTGACTCTTTTAGACTTGTCCACAATACACAAGGACATACTCATAGGCTGAGTTAGAAACAAATGATGCTCCATGCTTGCATTTCTTCCCTAATGTTTCATTTATGCGTGTCAGCAAGGAATGAGTGATGTTCCATACCTTTATCTATTTTTGAATTTTTTTTTCACATATGGTGGAAACTTTTCTTCAAACTGGCTGAACTGCTAACATGAGTTTGACCTCTGCTAACCCATTTTGCTTGATGGCCTTCGTTATTTTACTCCGTGTGATAAGTCAGTATCTCTTCCCGTATTCCAGGGCCATGGGGAAGCACAAGAAAACAAATGGCAGAGCAGCCCAAGACAGGCATAATGAAAATCCGAAAACTAAATCAATGAATCAACTACAGAGGCAAAAGCCTCCGTAAGAAAGAGGACTGACCTGCTGAGCTGTTGTCCCTAAGGGAATATTAGTTTTACCTTTCCTGCTAAAGTGATGGCAACCAGGCTGGGAACTTTGCGTAGATTATTTATTCAATGTGACGGCCCCTCCTCCTCCTTCTGTCTCTCCAACCCTTTACCCATGACCTTTCCAGATTCTGCAAGTTTTTTTAAACAAACTTCATCAAAGAATCAAATTAGGTGAATAGGCATTGATTACCTGAGGTACTTTTGTTCCTCTAGTCTCAGAACAAAGTTTTAACATTTCCCAGATGATCTTTTTCTTTAAAAAAGAAATTGAGATATAATTGACATATAACATTAGATTAGTTTCAAGTGTACAACATAACGATTTAATACTTGTATATATTGTAAAATGATCACCACAGTGAGTCTAGTTCACGTCCATCGTTACACATAGTTAATATTTTATTTTAGTTATATTTTTGTGATGAGAACTTTGAAGATTTTCTCTCTTACCAGATGATCTTTACCTAGGAAAATTAACGGCAACAACTGCAGCCATTAAAAAACGTTACACTATCTCACTGATGCTAGGAAAAAGCAAAGTTGCATAGTTCCAACTGCCTGTGTGGCGTGGTAGAAAGAAAAATGAATTCTTAAAAAAGGCCTGTTGATTACAGCTTTCTCTTGTTAAAAGAGAGATTGCTCAATGGGAAATGGGAGATCACAAATCTTCCGCTGTTGGAACCAAAAGATAGAGTTATAATACCCGAACAAAAATAAAACCTCCTCCCTCAGCTACTCAGACACTGCACGGCTTGAATAATGTGCTAAGTTAAGTAGGGAGGCCTGCGATGCAGTAATTACTCCAAGGAGGCTGCAGGGGAAGGAAAGTGCATTCCAGACACCTAATCATTTACAATTGAGTTTAATGAGGTAATAATTTACAGCTTTGGGGGTGGAAGTATGGAAAGGACCCTGCCAGGAACTGGGCAGACTCTTTAAAATCCTGGAGTTTAATGAAGGCATTGGAGGGTGGACACATACAGCCCAACTTGTGTAATTTCATCTGCTCAGAGCTTGGACAGGAAGCAAATGACAGGGCACTTGGGGCCTACATCTGGAAACAACATGTTTCAAAGGATTTTATAAATCCAGCCGTAAAAGAAGAAGAAAGAAAGAGAAAAAAAAAACCCCTGAGGTGAAAGGCCATGACTGTGGGGGATGGGGAAGCACCGCAGGGAAGGGCCGCTGTAGGTTCCTTCTAGTTTGAAGAAATAACATCGTACAAGGTCAAGGTCAGTCATTGATAATAACCAACAAAGCACACTTGTCAAGCCCCACGTGCAAACAAGGGACTGAGGTTCCCTTTCTGCCTAGGACTTGGGTGAAGACTGCAGAGTAGTTTAGGACCCACTGAGCTCACCTGACCGCCCCTTTTCAGTCTCCCTGTAGGTAACGTGGCCTCCTCCTCATTGTCATCGTTTCTGGGTTCATACTGTACTGAGTTAATTTTACTCTCTGTTCGCTAGTACTTTTTAAATACGGCCAGCACAGGAAGGGAGTAACAAGATGGAAAAGGCTCCAGGCACAATGACGGAGCCCCGCGGCACAAAGTAGCTGCCAGGCGGGTCTGGCACCATGTCATGGCGGGTCTGGCATCATGTCATGCCAGGGATGGACCGGCACCCACATCAGGGGTGTTTTCTTCTCACTTGGGCTGGATGTCCTTCATATTTCACTTTCTGTTACCCCATTTCAACTCTTCTCCAGAGTAAAACTTTGTGCTTCCTAATTTCCAAATCCTCGACAACGTCCTCCATGTGTAACCAAGTTTCCTCATGTTTTTCTTCTCCGGTTGTTTCTGAAAGTTGGGAAAGAACAAGGAGGGTAGATCAAATGGAATAGAGAGGAGGCGTCGTATTTCGTGAGTTTCAGGAACATGGATCCAGGTGAAAGCTCATCCCATCGTCAGGTTATTACTGAATATTTGAGAGGGGAATAATATGTGACTTGTGTGTGCGGCAGGCAAGTGGCGCTGGGAAGGGAAATCAGACTCACAGGGAACCCTGTGGCTGGTCATGTGAGTGCTCATGGTCACAGTCCTAATTACTGGTAACAGTCTTGAGCATTTCCTCTGGGCTAAATAGTTTACATGTATTATTTTTTTTCATTAACCCTACAAGTATGAAACAGGTCATACTTTTATCCCATTTTACAGAGGAGAAAACGGAGGCTTATTGAAGTTAATAAATAGTTCAAGATCACTAGGCTAACAGGTAGAAAGGAAAATTCAAATTTAAACTCTTGATTTGAGAGCCTGCAGGCTTAACTCCTGTATTATATTGCCTTGAATTTTATATGTTTGGATATCAGATTGTAGGGACTTTAAAAAGATTTGGCTAGAAAATAGAGGATGGTCCTACATCTAGAAAACCATCCCATTCCCCCCCAAAAGCAAAAAATTCTATCTTTAAAGTATTTTATCTGATATTTGGACCACTGACTATAGGAAAGAAAGGAGTGGTTTTTTTTTTTTTTCTTTCATGTAATACCTTTTTACCATTGATCTTAGAAGCCACATAAAAAATGGGGGTGGGGGAATTGAGTTCAATAGCTTTTCTTTTTTAATATTTATTTTATTTTATTCATTTTAGAGAGGAAACACACAGAGAGAGAGAGAGAGAGAGAGAGAGAGAAAGAGAGAAAGGGGGGAGGATCTGGAAGCATCAACTCCCATATGTGCCTTGACCAGACCAGTGCAGGGTTTTGAACTGGCGACCTCAGTGTTTCCAGGTCGACGCTTTATCCACTGCGCCACCACAGGTCAGGCTCAATAGCTTTATTTTTCTATTTTCCATGTCTTGAACAGTCTTTTGTTGATTAAAATGATAAACAAGTGTTTTAGTTTTTCAAGATCTATAGTCACCTTTTGAAAGTCTGGGAAAAGTCTGTTCACTGGAATAATAATTATTCTTTGGAAAGCCATGAATGCCTATCCACAATAAGAAACATGTGACAAGGTATTGAGCTATGGTCTCAATCCACGTGAACTGGGAAGGACTTTCAAGTTAAATAAATCTTCCCTGTGTGACAAAAACAAGCTTCCATACACTATTGCTAATGCCAGCAGTGAAATCCGAGACCAGCAGTGCTAATGAGGGTGGAAAAAATTAGAATATTTTAACATTAACTTCTTATTTCTTTCTTTCTGGTCTGCAGAGTTAACAGGCTGATTATGGGAATTTCCTTTGGTACTGCTAAGTTTATTTCCAGTTTTAAGAACCTTATATGGCTAATCTTAGAAAAAACAGTCTCTTACTTGGAAAAAGTACACTTCATATCCACAAATAAGACTATTTTCCCTCTACAGAAGATCACCAAATTACTCAAGTAAGAAATCTCCCACTTCCTGGACCAGTTAATACCAACGTTGGATTGTTGATATCAGATGTTACTTCCATGATGCCAGAGTTATGATATATTTATTACCTCTCAAATAACTTTGGCATGAGTCAAACACAATTTAAAAATAAAAATCGAGTACAGTTACTGATTCTATCCTTTGGAGATGTACACTAATGTTCCATTTATCCAGTATGACTAGGGGTTGAGCTCTTTCTATTAAATAGATTTTTTTCCAGAAAATATACCTCTTTAAGTGCAGGATTTAAAAAGTTGCAACCAGATTTTACAACTATCTTTTCTAAAATACATAATTTATCAGTCACCTTCTTCTAAAGAAGGTACTGAATACAACTTAGCCTTATCTTCCCAATCTCAGATTATTGATTTAAACAATTTTTGCCTTATGATACCCTGAATTTGTGTCGTAGGAGAGTCACGGCTGAGATTAAAGGTCTGTGTGCTAAGGCAGAATGAAAACACAGTAGGGTCATTTCAGCTTTTATGAAGGCTTCTATAAATTTCATGTATAAATGTTTGGGGGACTACTACTCCCTCTAGTACCATTCTCATAGTTGGTTGCTTTTAATTTCCTGTGGTTGGAATACCTAACCCTAAATTTGTGGCTTTGAGAGAAATAAGCTCCTTGTGTGTAAACTTGGGCTTTGTGACATCTGCTTAGGTCACTGATAGGCTGTGGTTGTCCATTTCTTATTCTGGATTGTGCTGTAGATATCTGAGGAGGCCAGATTACTCACCTCTGAGTAAGCAGGCAATTTCTCTCATGTTATGCTCATTTGTTGCGAACTATTAAAGTGATTTCACAACTCTCCGTCTCACATCTTTCTTCTGCTATAGACCTTACTTTACTGCTGATACTGCCGTCTCTTCCAGTCACCCCGTCAGACACCTAGGTTGTCGCGTACAGCTTTGGGGTACATGATTTTAAACTCAGGTACATTCTGGATTTGATTCTGTGCTCCTTAACCTGAAAATGACATAGTCTATGGCATGATAATTTACTTATCTCGCCCATCTATTTAGTAAATATTTATTAAATACGTGATAGGTGCCGGGCAATGTTCTAGGCCCTCGGGATAGAGTTCTTGGAGGCTACAGCTAGTTGGGGGAGTTAGGGAATAAACAAGTAAATATAAGGTAAGTCAAACAGTGGTGGTGCCAGGCATGTGGAGCACAGAGAGTGTGAGTGATGTAGATGGGATAGGGATGTTACTGAAACCTCTTTCAGTGCGGTGCTTGGGAGGAAAGCCTGACAGGAATGCATTCCAGAGAGTGCGGGGCGAGTGGGACTTGAGACACCCCGTCTAGTCAGACTTTTATAGAAGTTTTGCAGTAGAGGAAGGAAGAGATGTGTATGGTAGTTGGGAGGGACTGTGAGGTCAAGTGAGGGTTTTATTTTAAGATCTAGCGTTTTTGTATGCTGATGAGAATGACTTAGCAGGGAGAGAAACTGAAGATGCAGAGGAGAGAGGAAACAACTGTTGAAGTAATAGTGTTCTGGAGTTGGCAAGAGGCACGAACGAGCTCTTCCACACCAGCGAGGAGCGTGGCCTTAGCTCGGGGGCCAAGCGTTTACCCGTGGCCGCACACATACCAAGCTCTCTTTTTCTATTTCTTCTGTTTTTCTCAGTGGGAAAGAAAGCAGGCCCATCATCTGAGAGAGAAGAAGGAGAGGAAGTGTTGGAGATTTGAGGAGAGAGAAAAAGCTACAAACTAGTCATTTCAGAGACCAGGAGAATGAATGAGCTACAGAAATGTAGTTGAATTGCCTGGAGGCTCTGGGACCATTTGAGATTAGTGATCATCAGGGTAAAGCTAGGTCAGTTATTTTCTTTCTATGCAACACATTTGCCCTGTTTTCCTGCTGTTAAAAAAGGAGGTTGTGATGCTGCCATTGCCTCTGAGAAGCCCTGGATATTTCTGCCTCATCCTCCCCTTCCCATCCCCCTTCACAATTCCTTCCCTTGTTCCTTCTCTCTTAAGAAAGTAAGTTAGTGGTTTTCTCTTTTGAGTTCCCAGGAGAGCCTACACACAACTTTATTACAGCACTTTCAATAAAGCACACCCATTTCTGCCTCCATCCTCACCCCTACTATGCATGAATTTCTCTTCCCAGAACCTAGCTACCTCCATATTTTTAAAATTATTTTTATTTATTTATTCATTTTAGAGGAAAGGAAGAGATAGAGAGAAAGAGAGAGAGAGAGAAGGGGGGGAGGAGCAGGAAGCTTCAACTCCCATATGTGCCTTGACCGGGCAAGCCCAGGGTTTTGAACCAGCAACCTCAACATTCCAGGTCAATGCTTTATCCATTGCGCCACCACAGGTCAGGCTGCTACCTCCATATTTTTAAAAGATAAATCTTTACTAAATGGAGGAAGGAAGGAAGGAAAAATAAAAGTTCTGCCTCTCATTTCTATATTTATAGTCCTTATATATGTCCTATTTCTAGTATTTAAAGAGTAAAAAGCTAATAACCCCTTGCTTTCTGTATCCAGTGATGGAATAGCAGTGATTGTTCTTTGAATTTATTTTGGAGATTCTAATTATTTTCTGAATATTTGTTATTTTTCTTCTGGTGTGTCTTAACAATGAGGAATATTGCTTGGCACTCCTTTAACAAGACAAAGTCACAACAGATTTATTTTCTAACAACTGTTTCCTTTCCAGATAATCGCAAATTACACAAGACGTTTCTAGGTTAACCAAGGCAACTGAGAAAGTTTGACTTTGACCATGGCTGAGGCAATTTGCAGTAAAGATGGCTGGAGGCACACAGAGGTTCCTGAAGCCATTTGGGGGCTGTAATTGATTTCAGATGTGCTATGAATAACACTGAAGATAAACGTCCCAGAGGTAGATTATTGGAGAGCTCTCTAGCTGTTTCTAATAAAATTTTTTTTTAAAATTCCATGATACGTTTTTCAACAGATGCATATAATAATTCTAGCATGAAGTAGTGGGCTTGAATGAAAACTACACGTTTGTTAATAATGTTTCATTTCCCCCTAATTGTGAAAGCACTTCATGGTCTTGGTAGAAAAATTGGAAATTACAGATCACAATAAAGAATATAATAGAAAGAATCTCTGGATATTTACCTACATATATTTATTTAGTTAAGGTCATACAGAATGTAGTTTTGTGTATTAATTTTATATAATGTTATATCCAGAGCTTTTCTCTCATTGTTATATATTTTTTTCAAAGAATGAATTCAATAGTCTTATATTGTATACAGTGTTATTTTCCCACAGTGTTCCAGGTAGTCTTGGGGATTCTTGGCGGTGTCCTGGGGGCCACCACACAGCTTGGGGGAAGCAGGAATTGAGAGTGAGGCCATGGACTCGATGGGGCTCTAGGCGCCACTTGTCCCTCTCCAACAGAGCAGCTCCACATTTAACCGATTTATATGTTGGGCTTCTGCACAAAATCCTCCGTGAGAAGGGTTCCCAAGCATATCAACATTTGAAATCAATTACTGGCAGGTCATAATTTATTTAACTATTTTGCATTTGTTGAGTATTTAGTTTTCCTATAATTCAAGTAATATTATGGATAACTTTGTACCTACATTATATAGATGCATAACAAAATATATTACATATAATTATATATAAAAATAAATTAACATATTTTACATTACTGAAATATATAAATATATAATTATTTCCTGTAGTATATATAGAAAGATACAGACCCAGAGACTGGGTCAAGTATAGACCCAGTATCCAGCTGATGCCATAAGATTTATAAGAATGCTTTGTACATTAAGGGTATTGACCTTTGTCTTATTTGTGGCTATTTTTCAGTGTGTCACTCAAGTGGTATGGCATTTTTAAATATCACTTAATGTGTTTTATGGAGTCTATTGATTATTTGCTTTATGATTCTTTTCATGGCTTTTATACGTGGAAAAATCCCTTTCCATTTATTTAGACGTTCCCCTATAATTTCTGCCAGTCCAATAGTTTTATATAAAAATCACTATTAATTCACAATAGTTTATGTTGGAGTTAAATTTTTTTTGTTTAAAATTTATACTACATTATTTTTATGTTATTTTTCAGTAATTCATGCCAGCTTTATTGGATTATTGTTTTAAAATGCAATCGCAGTTATATATACCTTTTATACAACAATGTAGCTAAACTATATTGTTTGCTCTGATAGTTCATTTGAAGAGTTTCTTGAAGTTTCTAAATGGAAAAAAAATATCATCAGGAAATAATTCTGGTTTTGTTTCTTCCTCTCCAACATGTATACCACTCATCTGTTTTTCTTTCCTGCTCCTCTGGCCAGGGCATCTGGTACAATGTTGAAGAGAAGTAGTGATTGTAGGTACCCTCATCATGGTCTAGCTTTCCAAAGGAATGCTCCAAACTTTTCACCATTCGAGGTGATTGTTGTAGACTTTCTGTAGGTTCTGTATGTCAGGTTAAAGGAGTTCACTTTAATTTTTATTTGCCAAGAGTTCTTTAGAATCATAAATTATTTTTGAAAAGACTTTTTTTCCTCATCCATTGAAATGCTTTTTAAAATTTCTTTCCTCATTTATTTTGTTGAAGGCGATTGAATTACACTAATTAGGCTTTCAGATGTCAATCCATCTGAAACTGGACACTATTGTATACATTACTGGATTCAATTTGATAATATTTTATTCAGGTACTTTTTGATTTACATTTTTAAATCAGACTGGCTTATTTTTCTTTCTTGGAGTACTTCAGTATGCTTTTGGAATCATGGTTATATAATCATTATAAAATGAGTTGGGAAACGTTTCTTATTTTCCTATTCTCTGGAAGAGAATATTTGGTAGAATTTGTCTGCAAAACCAACCGGGCCTGAGTATGTGTGTGTGGGCGTGCACATATGCGTGTTATAATAATAACAAACTTTATTCTGGTAGGTTTCTTGCAAAGATGGACATTAGCAAGGGGATGAGATGATTCCATCCTTGTAACACATGAAAATCCTTCCATCAAAAGTTAGAGTTTATTTACCTATTTTTGAATCTGGACTGTTGCCTTTCTTTGGCCAATAGAATGAAGTTATAGTTGTGTGGTCTGAAAGACTGGGCAGCTTCTGTATTGGTTCTCTTGAGATCAGCCATTGTGTAAAGAAACTCTTGCTGGATTACTGATAGATAAAAGAAGAGGGGCGGGGAGGGAATGAGAGAGAGCAGGAGGGAGAGAGAGAGAAATAGATGGAGACAGAGATCCTGCTAGTCCAAGTCTAATCCTGCCACCCCAGATGAAACAGCAGACACATGATCAAAGCCAGCTTGGAAACTTCAGCCCCAGATGGGCCACTGTAGTCAGTGTAATGTGAACTAGAAATAAGCTGTCTATTCTGAACCCAACCAAAATTTCAGAATCATGAAAAGCAATACATGATTTTTGTACTAAATTCTCATGTTATACTTGGGTCTGTTTCTGTCTCTTATTTAGTGTGATTGATAGCATCTGGTTTCTTTTTGCCTCTTTCACATTATTCTTAATATTGTTTTATGATGCATTTCAATCGGGTGGTGCAAGTTCCCTATCTTATTCTCGTTTTTCAAAATAGTGTAGCTAGCTATTCCCGTTTTAGGTTTTTTATATTAATTTCAAGTGAACCTCAGAATATTTTTGTCCATTTAAAAATCCCTTTGAATTTTTGTTAGCGTTGCATTAAACTTATGAATTATTTTTGGAAGAATATTTTCATGACTATCTTTACAACTTAAATCATGATTTGTCTTTTCATTATACCTTCAAATATTTTTACATTTCTTAGTGATTTTTGTAGTCTTTACATATTTTAGTTAATCCTCCATTCACTCATTTATTCATTACTAATTCAAAGGGCATATTTCTTATTTTTAATTTATTTTATTTATTCATTTTAGAGAGGAGAGAGAGAGAGAGAGAGAGAGAGAGAGAGAGAGAGAGAAAGGGGAGAGGAGCTGGAAGCATCAACTCCCATATGTGCCTTGACCAGACCAGTGCAGGGTTTTGAACTGGCGACCTCAGTGTTCCCAGGTCGACGCTTTATCCACTGCGCCACCACAGGTCAGGCGCATATTTCTTATTTTGCAGTCCATGGCTAGCAAGTGTATAGGACTTTATAGAATGTGCTTTGTATATTAATTCTGTCACCTGATATTATTTTTTTCTCTGCTTCACACTTTTTCTATTTATTTTTACTTTATCGTGGTTCTGATGTTTTAGGGCCACCTGGAGTCTGACTGTGTACATTAATAGCCAAACTTTTATACCCCCAGCTTGCTTGTCCATTGGATGTTGGCTGCCCAGAGACAGACATGACCGTGGGCAAAGCAGTAGGCAGAGGAGTCAGAGCCTGAGTTGCTGTCAGCTGGAGCTTCATTGCTGACCACGTTCCTCTTAGCACAGCAGCAAGGTCAGCCTTGAGAGGACCTGGCCGGTATACTGCTGTGCTCCCCACCTCCTGGTCCTGAGAAGTTTGGGAAAATCACATCCTTGGTCTCACCAAATGGGGGTGTACAAGGTGGTTCTCTGTAATATCTGCTGCTTCTCACTGTTCTGAAGTCTCTGTGTTTTTCTCAGCCTCAGCTTTTCCTCTTTTCCCTGATGGGTGTTTATTTAACTTGCTTTAAAGTCACTGGAGAAGCATGACTTATATCTTTGATGTAAAGAAGGACGGCAGGCCCCACAGCATGTGGCTGTTCACACATAAGCCACAGCAAGGCCCAGCCCTGGCAGAGCAAGAGGCCTCATTTCTGGCCCTGGAAGGAGGTCCCAATTTAATTACATTCATAGCTTTCTGCTTAATTGAAACCTCTTGGTATGCCACTACCCTTGTTTCCTCTTTCTACATTGTCTTTGTGCCTTGCAGATTTACATGCAGTTCTAACTCCCGGGCTTTCTGTAAGTAAATAGACCGAAACTTTCATTTATGCATAGTTGGCTGTCTTTTCCACGTCCCTACATCCAAAAGATGTCTCTGATATTTTCAATGGCCACGTTTGTCCTCGAAGCAATTTAATCAAGTCCAGCTGATGCCATCATTCGAAAAAAGTCCTTAAGCAAAACAAAATTACTTTCCTCTTTTTACATTACCTGTTTCTCCATTTAAGTTCTCCTTGGGGCCATTGTCTAATGAAAGGAAGACAAATTTAGAAATGGAGAGGAGAGTAGCAGAACCTCTAATAGGTTTTTATTAAAGAAATTATGTAATTAAATAAAGTTATATACATTGAATTTCCAAAGAAATATCTATTTGAATCCAAACATCTATTTACAATTGGATACTCTGAGCAACTAATTTAAAACAGTAATCTGAGATCAGAAGTTTTAAACACTCCTAGTTAATGGCAACTGCTTATTTTAACAATGCCTAGTTATATTTGTTGCTGCCAAATTTACTTCAAAAACTCAGTGTATGACATGTTTTTCCCCAGGATTCCAATAGGGCGGCGATTTTCAACCAGTGTGTGGCAAGATTTTTTAAAATAAGTACTACCTGACTAGTTAGTCAGGGACACTGACCTCTTTTCCCTTAGGTTGTCAAATAAAAGAATGACAACAGTCAACACAACAATAACTGTCCGGTGTGAATGAATCAAAATTATATATATATATATTTTTTTGTCAGATCAACAGAAGAAAAATAATATTTTTTTTGTGTGCTACAGAATTGTAGTAATTAGTTTGTGAGTGCCATGAGATGGAAAAAGGTTGAAAATAGCTTCATGACAGTAATACTGGCATAAAACTAAATCAGGAAAGACCCTACAAACTATGGATAACAGGAGACCACAATCCAGCGCACAGAAGAAAATTCCACCAGCTACGTGATACAGAAGTGTGGAAACTGAAAGATCATGACCTATACATGCTCCCCAAATAATGCCATAGAGCACGGCGTGTGGCAAAAATAAGGCAGAAAGAGATTTTGACTCACCTCTGCTCCTGGCTTTGGCTTTGAGAGACAGAATATTCACTCACCAGGAAAAGGCCCGCCTCCCTCCTCACCTCACATAGATGCATGTTTTACAAGGGTGCCAAATATACTTCCTTCTCTCTACAAGTGCTAGCCCCCATCACATAGCCTCTTTATCCGTTCATGGCAGCAACCTGGCAGTTGCAAGGAGGAAAGGGAAGGAGTACAGGGAAGGTGCGATTTCTCAGGATGTGTATTTGCTTCAACTGAGACGTTCCGTGTCAGGGAAGACATAAAACAGTGTGGCGTGTGCAAGGAAGGCCTTCAGGGTAGTGAACCCGAACAAAACCAAACTTCAGGCTGAATTTTCTATTATAGCCTGAAGCCTGAAGCCACAGGAGAAGGCTCTGTGCATCAGTGAGTTTGAGATGGAGATCTGGTCAGGATACAAATGAATGGAAGAAGTCTGCAGACAATCAACCCATTCTGGCTACTGGCAAAAGTAAGGTCTGAGTAGGTATCTCTTTGTTTAAGCAGGAAAAATAAAACAAAACAACATGAGCCCTATGAAATAGTGTCAAATTTGCACTTTTCATACCATTATAACATAAGCATTTTTAAATGTTATTATTAACTTACTTTAAACGTATTTTAATGGCTATACATTACAGTAGGTGAATATGCTAATATTCTCTATGTTATTCCCTTGTTGTCAGATATTTGCATTGTATTTCACTAAATAAACTAATATATGAACCAAATTTCCAAATATGTATATAATACTTTAATTTAAAAAAATTTAAATTAAATTTTCTTTTTTGAAGTGAGAAGCAGGGAGGCAGAGAGTCAGACCTCCACATGCACCCAACCATGACCCACTAGGCAAGCCCACTAGGGGGCGGTGCTCTGCCCATTTGGAGCATTGCTCTGTTGCAACTCAGCACCTGAGGCAGGGGCCATGGAGCCATCCTCAGCACCCGGGCCAACTTTGCTCAATGGAGCCTTGGCTGCGGGAGGGGAAGAGAGAGACAGAGAGAAAGTAGAGGAAAAATGGTAGAGAAGCAGACGGGCACTTCTCCTGTGTGCCCTGACTGGGAATCAAACCTGGGACATCCACATGCTGGGCGGACACTCTACCACTGAGCTAACCAGCCAGGGCCTTTAGTTAAAATATTTTGTTAGAAGAGAATGGTAGAACTGAGATTACGGATATATGATTGTTACTTTTTAAAGCTATCTAGTTACATACT
This sequence comes from Rhynchonycteris naso, assembly GCA_037038555.1. NCBI lineage: Eukaryota > Metazoa > Chordata > Mammalia > Chiroptera > Emballonuridae > Rhynchonycteris > Rhynchonycteris naso. The sequence goes on from CM072996.1 coordinate 22,070,473, forward strand.
ATCTAGTTACTTTCTAAAACACTGTAGCACTTTCTGTCACTACCATCAATGTGTGAGAAGGCTTGTTTTAGGGAACAGTTGCCAGCAAGAGACTTCTTGCATTTGTTCTCCTTACATAACATAATTGGTAAAAAATTATATATTATTGTAATCATTTCCTTAATAGGAAGGTTGAATATTTGCAATTTTGGGAAGCAATGATTATTATATTTTCTCTTGAGTGAACTTTCTGATTGTTTATTTCCATTTATTCTGTAGTAAGATGGTACTAGGATGGCTAAGTTATATCCCAGAATTAAACCATGAAAATACCTGGCCTATTTTTATAACAAGTGTCTATGATTGAATATTAATCATTGTAGTACTATTATCGATAGGTACTGTTTATTATTTTTCCTATGTGTGTTTTAAGGATAAAATAAAAAGATTATTTTAAGGTAGAACTACATTTTGTTTTGTTACTAGAAAAAGTGAGACTTAAAGGGACAGAGCTGGACTTCAAATCCAGTATATATTACTGCCATGCCCCTTCCCTGGAATAGTTCTTGACCGCATTCACACGTGCAAGTCCTTCTCAGAGGCTTTAGGGTCTTTGTTTAGCTGTCAGCATCCGATAAATTTTAGCTTGTTTTCTTTTAAAAACAATACTTATTTTTAAGAATGGAAACATATGTAAAGATTAATCACTCTTCTAGAAAAACTAGTAATTTTTGCTGGCTCAATAGTAAAATTGATTATTATAATGACAGTAATAGGGAACATTTGCAAGGTATTTAATTTCTTAAACACTTTTCACATATCCATATTTGCAACATATTATGAAATAAAGATGAAGTTTACAAAACAGCATGTAATTCTATTCCTACCTTTGTTATAAAATATGTATGTCTTCACAAATACATGCAAATATATGGATAGTCAAAAGATAGGTATTTATTCCAAAATGTACACTGGGAGGTTATGGGTAATTAGAAATCTTTTGGAGTATCTATTACAATGTATAATATTTATGTATTGTTTTTATAATCATTGCACTTAATGTTTTTCTTTTTTTGTATTTTTAAAGCAACTTAGAATCAGAGGCAAAGACTAGACTAAACATTTTTAAATGCTAATATGTTTAATATATAAAGAAGCTATGCAATGCCTTGGCTGGCTAGCTCAGTGGTAAAGCAAAGTCCCGGGTTTGATTCCTAGCCAGGGCACACAGGAGAAGTGCCCATTTGCTTCTCCACCTTTCCCCCTCTCCTTTCTCTCTGTCTCTCTCTTCCCCTCCCACAGCCAAGGCTCCATTGGAGCAAGGCTGGCCCGGGTGCTGAGGACGGCTCCATGGCCTCTGTGTCAGGTGCTGAAATGGCTCCAGTTACAACAAGGCAATGCCCCAGATGGGCATAGCATCGCCCCCTGGTGGGCACGCCTGGTGGATCCCGGTAGGACACGTGGGAGTCTGTCTCTCTGCCTTCCACTTCTCACTTCAGAAAAATACAGAAAAGTAAAAATAAAAAAAGAACCTATGCAAATTTATCAGAAACATATATGAAACCTATAGTGAAATGGTAAAAAAAAAATTATGACATTTGATCCTCACAATAATCTAAAGTAGATAGAACAAATTATTATTATTATTATTATTATTTACAGATGGAGAAACTACAATTTAGAGAGGTTTGGGTGATTTTTTCCCTAAACTCAAACAATTAATAACTTATGGAGCCAGAACTAGAATGAACATTTTCCAAAGAAGAATAGGCAGTCGTAGACTTCCATTTTTAAGACCAGACATTGCCAAATAAAGCAGCTGCAGTCCCTTGTAACTGGAAAAATAAAGAGAAAATGCCCCGGAGAAAATGAAGTCAGAACTTGGAAAATCAAGCAGAGATGGGAAGCCCCCGAGTTGCTATCTGCCGATGGGTGTGCTCTTTTATAATGGAACCAGAGGGTGAGGGCACCCTGAAAACCCAGGGGCGTGGCAGTTGTGGAAAGCACCGGGCCAGCTGGCCAGTGGCTTCCCACACTGGAGGGCGGCTCCGTGCCGGATGTGCTCCCAGTTACTCCTTGAGGCCCCGGCCACAACCGTGCTAGTGTGTCAGCCTCAGAGCCAGGCTTTCTCCTGACTCACATAAACATGGCCCCAATGTGCGGCTCCGGGGCCAAGGCTCCATTCCTGACTCACCAAGTTCTGTGGCAACTGTTAGTTACTTCAAACCCAGTTACTTAAAATGGCTTACTCTGCTCTAGTGACTTTCATTGCTCTCTTGTGTTTAGGTAGCAGCTCTCCAAAGAAGTCATCACCCTGTACTCCTGTTCTAAAGGAGTGGCACAGGGGTGGATGGGGTTAGTCTTCCTCCAGCGTCCTCAAGTTCTGATACATTGTGTCAGCAAGCAGCTGGACCTACCTCCCAGCTTCAATCACGGAAGGGATCCAAACACACCCGGGGATCCAGACTGAGATACACTCATAGGGGGTCCAGGAGGGGAACCAGGGAAGTCTTCAGTCCTTAGCCAGCTTTGGTGGTGGGTGTAAGGTTATACTTCTTTGGGAAATCTTGGATTCCAGGCTGGGAAGGAGAGCAAGTACAAAGTAGGCACTTTGGGTGCAGATTTTAAGATGGTTACAGTCAGAATTGGTCAGAGGAGAGATACAGGGAAATGAAAAACTGAGTGATTTTTAAATAAATAATACGGTATCTAGTGTCTAGTTAAGGGTGACAGAAAAATCTAAGAACAGTGTAGCATCTGTTTGGTTTTGGGGGCTGCTTGGTGTCCATATCAGTTTCTTTTGGTAACAGCACCTAAATTTCTAGTATTTGGAAATGATATTTCTCCTCCCAAATACAGTCCAATGGTTAAGGAAGGCAAGTTGGAAATTCTCTGTCTGAAATTTGAATTACGATCAGAATGATGAGAGGCTGCGTGGGGTTGACTCATTATAGCATCTGTCCCTGGAGCAGCACTGTATTCCCTGCTACTTGAGCTCTCTGAAGCAGCCCCGTTTTCTGTGTTCCATGCCTGGATTGTGAGCCTTGCTTCAATCTTGTGAGCTTTTTTCTATTTTTTTCTATCCTTCCAATATACTCCCTGTTTGCTTAAGTGAGTCAGTATATGGTGATCATAACCAAAGGACCTTAATTAATACATTAATACTTCAGAAAGGCAAAGTTGTTAAAGTTGCACTTGTGATACTCAGTGTACTGAAACTATATCTGCAGTTCTGTTTTTGAGAGGAGAATGAAACTGTAACTCCAAAACTTTAAGATGATCAGGAATGGAAGAGGTCTTTGGAAGCAGCAAAGGAATACCTTTACTTCATAATTTATTTAGAGATGGGCTTGAGAATGTGAGTTAATTTCTTTTGTCCTCCAATGTTTAATTACAAAAATATTTTCAAATATATACCAAAGTTAAACTATACAGTGGGCACTCCTATCTATATTCTATTATTAATGTTTCACTGTACATGGCTTTGTCACATATCTATTCATCCATCTTATTTTTGATGATACATTTCAAAAAGTAAATTGCAGACCTCAATATACTAACATTAGTGTACTATATCATATATACGTCATATAAACATATATCATTAACAAGAGTTGAATATGAGTTTATAGTCTTTTGATATAAAACTTACATACAATGAAATGTACTAGTTTTAAGTGATAATTTCCTGAATTTAATAAATATATACATTTGTAAGGTCCAAACCCCTAATAAGATGTGGAACATTACTTTCACTTGAGAAAGGTCCCCTGTGTTTCTTCCTAGGCAATCCATGCCCTTGCTAGTCTCCACCACCCTAAAGTCAACCACACTGATTTTTTATCATGGACCTGATGTCCTTTTCATTGGGAAACAGGTGAGCCAACAGGACAGCAGCCTGGGTTGTAGCGGTACTAAAACGTTACTGGAAATAGTATCTATATGGAGAAAATTGTATTCAGCACAACTGTTCTTGGGTAGAGTTCTGTAGGTGGTTGAAGAGGGTTTTGCCTTTGGGGGGGTTGATATTGGCTTCAAGGGAGCATGCTCTAGTCGTAGTCAATGGTCTCTTGTTCCGGGAGAATGCAAGAGAGGCTGAGGACTGGGACCCAGCATTTGTTCGGTCTCTCCTTTATGTAAAGGTTGCGCACATACCTAAATAATATCTGTTTGAAGATGCAAAAGAGATTAGCTACCTGTAGTATAAAATTATCTGTAAGCATCCTCAGCTACTTCTGGGCCTAAAGTGAAAGGAAAACATGCAATGAATAAATGTAGGGCAATTCTGTTTATGTTACTTTAATTGCTAACATCGAGACACATACTAGATCTTACTTTTGTCCGTTTGCTGCAGAACTCGTAACTGGGGAGACTGAGAAGAGGGAGGACGGGAGCGTGGAGTTTTAAATTTATAGACGGTAGGTTCTGGACAACAGAAGGGGTTGGACTGGAGTCCGGTAAAGACAGAATATCTTCCCTTGTCTCTACTCCTTTTACTCAGAGAAGGTTCTGTGAAAGTCTGTGGTTGTCACAAATTGGTGAAACTCCAGGTTCTGATGCTTCCTGTCAACTTCTCCGCTACTATGTCCTGCTATTAACAGAAGAGTTATCTGACTACGCAGCATAATTCACTTTTAAGCTGTCCCCCACAAAACAGTAAGGCTCTCTAGTTCTTTCAACGGGTTATCTTTAGCCGAAAATAAAAACATATGTGGTTCAATCAGATATCACCTCACATCTGTTAGGATGCTTATATCAAAACAACAAACATATAATCCTGGACATATTTCTTTTTAATTCAGGCCTTTTAAAATGTGGACATAGGCCCACTGAATAATACCTAAGCTGTATCTGTTAACCAAACTCTACTAGCAGTCCTAGAAAAAACAAAAGGAGGTTCCACATAGAAAAGAAAATACTGGGTATTAGATATGAGGATTTTATTAATTTTAGTAGTTTATAGGTTTATTCTTTGGCATGTTCTCCAAATCAGTGACTGTGACTTATGACACTCGGAGTAACACTGTTACATTTTATTGTATATTTCATATTGTTTTCAACTTTATTGTTCAACCATTAGAAGTTATCCAGGTGGCATGTTTTAGAATGAAATTAAAATTTATTTAGAAAATTATTTTCTAAGGGTTCCAGAATATGTCACTGAGCTAACTTGTGATGGGGTGTTTAATTGTTTTCCAACTCCTGCTCATTTTAGCTTGTCTCCATATTTTACTGGCATAAATAACAGGGCTTTTTGCACATGTTATTTCCATGCTTTGGCACTTAGAGGTGTGAAAGGAAAGTACTGCGAAAGGCTATTACTGTGTGCTGAGGAAGGTGAGTGCCCCACCCTCCATGAGGCGTAGGAATAGACAGTGAAGAGTAAACAAAGAAAACAGCCCGTGCAGATAGTAGAGGGTGCCCACTGCCTGTGCCATGGTTGGCTGCTCTCCATTCAACCTGGAACTCTAAGCCATGGGGACCTATTTTGCAGGAAATAACTGCTGTCCTTTTGCAACATTAAATATGTAAATGGTACTTTAAATTGCTAAAAATATTTTTTGCCATTATGTATTCATGCTGCTACCTATTTTATATGTGATTCCAAAACTTTTATCTATGTTAATGGTGTAGGTAATATATATTTCTCTTTACTCATGTTACCATATATAAAGATGACACACTTACTCTACCTTCATATATAGTAAGTAGTGTTTTTTTTTAAAAAAAACACAAAGTTATTAATGTCACATATTTGAAATAGAGCTTTAGAATAGCCATCTTAACACTGTGCAGTAGGAAGACACAAACGCATCTGGAAAAGTAGTTTCTGTCTAACTGATTGCCTATTAAAAGAATTTATTGGTTTGTAATCCAGAGGTTACTGACCTCTACAGTTGACAGAAAGAGCACTTCCCTTTAATTCTAAATGAAAGAATCTGAGCCCTCATTATGTGACCACAGGAAAGTTAGGCTTTTCCTATCCTCTCCTCCCCAAGGTCTCTGGGGCTCCCTATAGAATACGAAAGCATTTCCCAGATCATTCCTAGATTTCACTGTGCAGTTGGGCCGTGACCTCCCTCTGGCCTGCATCTTTGATCTTTGGATAATAACTTATTATTTTTTTCACTGGCTTCGCAGTTACTTCAGTGCTTCCTATATAGCTCCGACCTAAATGTGGACATAGGCCCACTGATTAATACCTAAGCTGTATCTGTTAACCAAACTCTACTAGCAGTCCTAGAAAAAACAAAAGGAGGTTCCACATAGAAAAGAAAATACTGGCTATTAGATATGAGGATTTCCAAGATTTGTAAACTAAAACCAATTTGTCAGTCCCAGGACCCTCCAGAGCCTGTTATCACGACCTATTACCAAGCTGCATGTATGCCCCCAAATGGGATGCCTTTGACCTTGCGCCCAGCAAGAGAGGTTGGGCCTGTCAATGCTTCCACAACCAGCAAAGGGAAGACCTCTTCTCTATACTCTTAGTTTAACCTGACATCGCAATTACAAAACAAGCAAAAATCTCTAGGCAAACACCTTTGTCTCTAATGAGGCCTGTATCAATTTTATTTTTATTTTTATTTATTTTATTTTATTCATTTTAGACAGGAGACACAGAGTGAGGGGGGGGGGGAAGGAGCTAGAAGCATCAACTCCCATATGTGCCTTGGCCGAACCAGTGCAGGGTTTTAAACTGGCGACCTCAGTGTTCCCAGGTCGACGCTTTATCCACTGCGCCACCACAGGTCAGGCGCCTGTATCAATTTTAAAGATCAGACACTAAAAGGCATATATATATATATATATATATATATATATATATATATATATATATATATATATACATTAAACAAAATACTACCTACAAGGAAATTTTCTCTATGAATATTCTATGAAATAAGTATGTGTATTGATTCAAAGTTGAAATGGAACTACTAAAGTGAATATGAGAGTAATATAATATCTGATAAAAAAATAACCGTGTTACTCAAGCTATTATAAGTCATTGTGATTTGAAGATAACTCCAAGGAATAAATCTAAAAATGACTAGAATTATTAAAATAGCTAGTAAAGGCCTGAATTAAAGAAAAATATATCTGGATTTAAATGGTTACCATATTTCCTCATGTATAATACTCATCCTTTTTCAAAAAATTTGGGGTCTAAAATCTGGATGCGTTTTATACAGTGGTTGTCAAGTCATTTAAGAAGTGTGGCATTTCAAATGCCATACATGGAACTGAGGACGAGGCAATATAATGAAGACAGTGATTCATCATCAGACACAGATGAGGACAAACTAATGGATGGGAGTTTTGACAGTGATAAGGAGTTGTATGAATTTTATGATGAATAAAACTTGAGTTTAATAACTTTATGCAATACTTTTTTTTTTTTCAAATTTTGGGTGCATCTTATACATGGGAGCATCTTATACATGAGAGCATCTTATACATGGGGGAATATAGTATATTTACCATAATTAAAAGGTTTAATGTGGAAATAAAAATTTTTAACAACTTAAGATATGTGGTAATCTAACAAACAAAATTATCAATATAACAAGTTATTAATCCTGTTATTTATGCATTTCTTCTTTAATTACACAATGGTCTTTGTATGTCTACATTACAGCTATGACATTTAGCACTAGGATACATCAGTGACTAAGACAGATGTTGTTTTTGCCTTTATAGAGATTATCACATGTTATGGAAGACATACATTTAAACAACTGCATACCTAGATAATTACATGACTAATTAAAACTGTGATAATTACAGTATATAAGGCAGGGGCTACCCACGCCTATGAGATGAAATGGCAGACAGTGGCACATTTGAGGAATTCATAGAAGGTGACGGTGCTGAATGTAGAGAAGGTATACAGGAGGAAACTAGAGTTGTTGAGGGAGGAAGGCCCTTGGCCATGTAGGGCCTTGTTGACCATATTCAAGATTTTGACCTTTATTCTGAGAGCAATAAAAACCATTGAAAGGTTTCATGAAGGTTGAAAAAATATAATGACAAGAAACAACCTATAGCCTGACCAGGTGGTGATGCAGTGGATAGAGCATCGATCTGGGACCCAGGTTTGAAACCCCGAGGTATTCGGCTTAAGTGTGGGCTCATTGAGCGAGGGGTCACTGGCTCAGCTGAAGCCCCCTGGTCAAGGCACATATGAGAAAGCAATCAATGAACAGCGAAGGTGCCGCAACTATGAGTTGATGTTTTTCATCTCTCTTCCCTCCTGTCTGTCCCTCTCTCTCTCTCTCCATGTCTCTCTCCCACTAAAAAGAAATAAAAAAGAAAAAGAAAAAAAGAAAGAAAGAAAGAAAAGGAAAAAACAACTTATACATCTAACAGATGGAGGAAGGCTTTAGAAATTATAATATAACCAGAGATAAAATACTTTTATATTGAAAAGCATTTATTCAGAAATTTTATTGACATAGGAAAATGATAACTGAAGTAATATTTAATGTTAAGTGTGTTATTAACTATGTTAATATATGTACATGAATAGAAAAAAAACAAGCAGTGGTAATCTATAATTGAGGGTTTCAGTGAATCTTATTTTTTGAATATTTTTCTATTTTTTCACATTTTCAATAGCAAATGTACATTAATTTTATGAATCTAAGAAAATATGGTAATAGTTTAATTTCTGACCCTTCTGAGTTTGTAGCTTACCAGATAATTTATTTTATGGGCCCGATAAAAGTAAAGTTTAGGGTAAGGCTTTATTCATTTGCTTTTTCTTTATTTAACTTTATTTGAATATGGACAAGATCACATGTGTATGTGATCTTCATGTTTGGTAACTTGTATCTTAAGAGTGAAGGTGTGTGTGCAGAAAGGAGTTAACATGCCAGGCCAAAGACTGCTATCCTTGGAAATGCCTGCTTGCAAGGTAGCCTTCTGACTGGTGTCTGGGAACTTGGATTTTTAGAAGGTTCCCACCATTCCTAGAACTGATAAGAGTGTTTCACTGTACCTAGAGAGTTTGTACAAATAATGTGGTTTTTGCTGAACACATGCTTTCCTTCTGGTCTGGAATTTTGGAACATGGTCAGCAGAGAGGGTGCCTCAGTGGCCAGCGCCAATAAAAACTCTAGATGTTGAGTCTCTCATGAGCTTTCCAGTAGACGCCATTTCACACATGTTGACACAACTTGTTTTGAGGAATTAAGTGTGTTCCATGTGACGCCACGGGGAGAAAACCCTTGGAAACTTATGCATGATTTCTTTTGGCTGCCCTGTTAGTATTTTTTGCTGCAATAAATCATTAGCCATGAGTGTGGCTTTGTGCTGAGTTCTGTGAGTCCTGCAAGCAAATCATCAAACTGGAGGGTGATTTTAAGGATGTGTGACACCATGAGCCACCTACATCTACATGTTGTTGAAACTCTTATCTCAGAATTGTGTTTTTAATTGACTGGTAAAAATAATATAAGAGCTTAAGTGAGGAACTATGCTGACTCCATCACTTCAGTGAAATGGGACAGTCTATTCAAATCTGCACAGGACAACATAGAGATAGTTAAATTTGTGTTCAGTTACTTTAGGTATATATGACTGACTCGGTTTGGGCATTGATGATTCACAGTGACAGCGCAGTTGTATTTGAAAACAAAAATTTCTGAATAACTTCCATACTATTCAGGTCATCAAACCAAATAGTTTCTACTTCAACTTTACCATATTTTCCTATTTTGTTCAAAGTTATTAGAATTCAACACAGTATATAGTTTAGCTTCAAACTTTATGTGCCATGTTTGTTGTCAACTAAATATTCTAGGAAATATAAAAAGCAAACAAGCTATGAAAGCCTCTGTTGTCCCACATGCAGTGACAAACATCGCTATTATTTCTGCATACATGAGAGCAATCTATCCCTGCATCTCTTCTAAGTCCTAGTTTTTTATAAACATAGACACAATATTTTTTAAACAAAATTAGAGTATGTATGCATGTGTGTGTCTATGTGTAAGCCATACTTTGTATCACTTTACATTAAATTATGAATATTTTAATGTCTGAAAATACCTTTCTAGAGAAAATCTCATTTATCACATTATGTTCCTACTTATAGATTTTCTATATAATCAACTAACTATGTCTAATTATACAGATGGGCAGTTCCTCAAACTTTAGAATTTAAACAGTACTATTATTAACATGCTTGATCCATATTTTTGAAGGATTATATTTTAAAAGAACTCTGAAAGTATATAAAAGATACTAAAAATATAAAATATATCAAATATAAAAGATTAAATTCAAAAGGTAATATAATGAATATTTGCATAATTTTGGAGGTAGACTTTTTAAGCATGGTTTCAAATGATGTCAGAAACTGCAAGAAAAAATTCTTAGCTTTTTCTATATAAGAAATGCAAGCATATTTACTATAAAAATTATTAAAAAGTTGAAAGGTAATAAACTAAGAACAAAAAAAACAGAAAAAATTTTCCATCTATATAACAGGTAAAAAATAAGAGCCCTAACTAACATATTTATTAGGAAAAATAATTGATAAGTGGGAATCAGTAGGGAATTTGCAATGGCCAAGAAAGATACGAAAAAGTTTTCAGCATCATTATCAAAGATATTTGTATGTACATCTTATAGAATATACAAATACCAAATAATTGTGTTATACACCTAAAACTAATATAATGTTAAACGTCAATTTATCTCAACTAAAAAATAATACAAATATATTTAGTCTGTCTTGTCAAGGACTCAGTATGAACATGGGCTCAAGAAAAAACTCTTAAACCAGTAGCTGGAATGTAGACTAGCATACTTTCTGGCATATACTAGACTCCCCAAATATTTGTTAATTGAATAAAAATGCATGAAAGTAAGCTTTTAGGACTGGTTATTAAAAAATAGTTTGTGAATAAATAGGCAACATCGTTCCTAAGAAGGTAATTTGCGTTTTGTGCCAGGTAAACCCTGTTCCCTTCTCTGACAGGGAGCCAGGCTGGTAGGGGAAGTAAATTCAAGGGACATTGTATCTTCTCTCCTTCAGCAAGGTGTAGGACATCACCTCTCCAATATGCCTATAGCCAATGGAGAGAAACACAGGCTTATGTAAATCTAAAACAGGGTTCTGTGGATGTTAAACTGCCCCTTGTTGGACCTTCTTCTAGAGCAGTGGTTCTTAACCTTTTTTGAGGTACCGAACTCACCAGTTTCATATACGCATTCACCGAATTCTTCTTTAGTGATAAATAAAATATGATTTTTTTTTCCAAATTCAAGACATAGGTATATGTTTTTTTACTGGTGCACAAAATGAGCCATGCATGAACATCACCTTGCTCAAAGAACAAAACCAACAAAGTGCATGAACTCACAACAAATTACAGTATTACTTTATTCTGGCCTCCGTGGCAGAGGCTTCTCTGAACCCCTGAGACCGACTCATCGAACCCCTAGGGTTAAGAACCCAGATTAAGAACCATTGTTCTAGAGCTAGTGAATCCAAATCTCTAAGGTGAGTCCAGGAGATTTTCAAGCCAACCAGGTGACTTTTTGGTGCACAAAGGGCTGAGTACCTTTGAACTCAAAGCCAGAGACATGATATGGGAACAAATTAATACATAAGATGTTCCTATTATTTGTATTCTGTGTCTCCCAAGATATCCTGCTAATAATTTTCAGCAGTGACTTGGATCGTGATCTAAGGATAGTTCTTTACAAGTTTTCAGATATCACAGAGCTGGCTGAGTTAATGGACACCTTGAATGATTGTGTAAAGGACGGGGCAACTAGACTGAGATGAGATTTGATGGAAAGAAAGGTAAGTTCATATCCTTCACTGAATGTGAACTTCACAAGGCACAAAATGACAAAGACAGTTTGGCTTAGCACAGTGGTTCTCAAAGTGTGTGCCAGGGTGCACTGGTGCACCCTAAAAGATTTCCAGGTGTGCCCTATGGTATTCCAGAAAAATATGTGCCTGTTGGGGGCCAAAAAACCAACAGGGTTTTTGGAGTTTAGATTTTTTGGGGACAGAGGTGTGGGGAATTGGCTGTATGCTGACAGTCTGCCCAACCCCCTACCTCACTTGCCTGATTAGGTTGCAAAAGGCTGTTAAGCTGTGGTGCTGGATTGTTTTCACTACCCCCATGTTCCCCAGAAAGACTGGAGGCAAGTTTCTTCTATCCTTTGTTTGGTGTAAAGTTAAGATTTGCTAATGGCCTTACTTTGCCCTATAAATAAAGCAGGATGAGGTTTTTGGGTGTGCTTTGTTCTTGCCAGCAGCAATTACAGGGCCCTCCCAACTCCATATTTTCTTAATTCTGCACCGTTCCCATTCAGGACCTGGAATTACTAGCTGCACTGGTTCGTGGCATGTGCCCAGATATAAAAATAAGTATAGTTACGCTATTATGCCATTTCATTATGGGAATTTTGCTCTTTTTGTTAACACATAATTATATTATTTTTAGATAAATAAACCCAAATAAAATGAATAGATTTCTTAAAAAGAAGCATGATATTGAAGAATCTAATTCCGGAAGTGAGCAAAAGTTAAGTGTAAATAAAATAGGACTTGAAGGCTGAGAGGCAGAATTTAATTTATAGCATTTTCCATCACTTAACACTGAACAATATGATTGGGTTAGAAACCCATTCATGGAAGCTTCAAATGATTTTGGTTTAACATTAACAGAAGAATAACTGGCAGCTATATCCACTGATCATGGATTGATGATTAAACATAGGAATTAATTGACTCTTGAAGCCTTTTGGATTTCTATAAAAGAAGAATATGTGGCAATATCTAAAAAAGCTTTGAACATTTTACTACAATTTTTAACATCCTATTTATGTGAATTAGGATTTTCTACCCTCAACACAATTAAGAGTAAAAAGAAAGGAATTCTTCAAAGTATTGACGAGGAAATAAGAGTTTGCCTTTCAAATATATGCCCAAACATTGAAGAAATTGCTAGGACACATCAGGCTCATGTTTCTCTTAAACACAAGAATGAAAAACATAACACATTTGTGCCAGGACCTGCCAAATTTACTAAATCTTACTAAGAATGTATCTATCTATATATATGAAAAGATAACATTTTTGTCATTTATTTATTTTTAACTCCTCTTTTTATGAATTCTAATAAGCATAACTCAAAAAATGTAACATAAAAATGTTTTTTAATGTCAGAATAAATTTAATTTTGTTGTATTTATTTCATTTAATTACCATAAAAGCACGCTTGGACTTTATATATTTTTTTCTTTAATATTTGACTTAATTATTATATTTCTCAGAAATTTGTATATAGTGCGCCTACAATTATTTGTAGGATTTCAAATGCGCCCCGACTTCAAAAAGTTTGAGAACCACTGGCTTAGTAGCACTGATTAGTAATAGGTCATAAGGGCTTTAGTCAGTAGCTTTGATTCAACATGAGTCATCTTTGTGAACTAGCTGCCCTTAGAGCTAATATTATTTTAGGATGCATTAATGTAAACAAAGTAACCAGAATACCTGAGAGAAAAGACCTTTATTTTGTGCCAATTAGTCCACATCAAATGTATTCAGATTAGGTGCTAAATTCTGGGGAAGCTATTCATAAATTTTACCTATATTCAGAGAAGAAAACCAACAAGGCTGAAAAAGTGACTTGAAATTATGCATATGAGGATACATTGAAAAAAGAGAGATTTTCAGCCTGAAATAGAATGAACAAGTATAAGAGAAAGGGATATATAGAGTATTTAGTTTTTAATTAGCTTTTTTGTTTAATTTATTTTTTTTGTTATTATAAAAGTAATTTGCATTATTTTATTTAAAACCTTATAAAAATTTTGTTTATTGATTTGAGAGAAAGAGAAAGAGAGAGGGAAAACAGACTTGTTGTTTCACTTATTTATATGCATTCATTGGTTGATTCTTGTATGTGCCCTGACCAGGGATTGAACCCATAACACTGGCACATCAGGACAATGTTCTAACCAACTAAGCTTTCCAGACAGGGCCTATTTGCATTATTTTAAAAACTTTTAAAACACATCACTGCATATGCTTTTAAACATTTTAGGATTTCAACCTACATATATAATTTCATATCCAGGAGCACTAATTCTATACCTCAAACACCTTGTTTTATCATATATCCCAGATTTTTTTCTTATATGGTAATTTTTTATGTGTATTTCCTCATTTGACATTTACAATCATTCTGTCAAATGATAAAAAGTCCAAAATTTTGATTGGATTTGTATGGGATTTATGAATTAATTCAGGGGAGGTTGACATCTTTACAATATTAAATTTTCCTATCCCAAATAAGACAGTCTTTATTTTATGTCTTTCTGCAGAGTTCTTGATGTTTTAAATTCTGACATAATTCAAATATCATCAAAATTTTTTTCCACTTAAATTGTATAATTCAGTGGATTTTAATATGTTCAGGGAGTTGTACAATCATCACCACTATCTAAATTCTAATCATCTCCCTTAAAAGAAACTCCATACCCATTAGTAGTCATTCCCCATTCCCCCTGGAAAACACTAATCTACATTTTGTCTCTATAAATGGGAGCATATAATATATGGCCTTTTGTGTCTAGCTTCTTTCCCTTAGCATAGTGTTTTCAAGGTTCCTGTGTGTGAAGCATGTATCACTACCTCATTCCTCTGTATGGCTGAATAACATTCCATTGTGTAGATAGGACACATTTTGTTTATTCATTCATCAGTTGATGGACTTTGGATGGTTTCCACTTTTTGGCTGTTATGAATAATTCTACTACTAGCATTGTGTACAAGTTTTTGTGTGAACATATATTTTTAATTTTATTGTTATATAGCTAGAAACAGAATTGCTGGGTTATATGGTGGCTCTGTTAACCTTTTTGAAGGACTGCTAAACTGTTTTCTAAAGTGACTATACCATTTTATAATTCTATCAATGATATACAAGGGTTTCCACATCCTCACCAAAACTTATTGTTGTTCATTTAAAAAATTATAGCCATCTTATTGGATGTCATATTGGATTTTCATTTTCATTTAAAAATCTTTTTCCATTCATTTGAGAGATAGAGAGAAAGAAACATCAACTCATTCCATTTAATTGTTCCATTTAATTGTGTAATCATTGGTTGCTTCTTGAATGTGGTGACTGGGGATTAAACCCATGACCTTGGCATGCCAGGACAATGCTCAGCCACTAAGCCACTTGGCCAGGGCCTTCATTTATATTTCTTGAATGCTAATGATGCTGAGTACATTTTGATGTACTTATTGGTACATTTGTGTATTATTTTAGAGAAATAACAGTTAAAATCCTTTGCCCATTTTTCAATTGGGTTATTAGTTGAGTTGGAAGAATTATTTATATATCCTGAATATAAATATCTTTTTTTTTTTTTTTTTTGTATTTTTCCAAAGTTAGAAACAGGGAGGCAGTCAGACAGATTCCACGTGTGCCCGACCAGAGCCACCTGGCATGCCCACCAGGGGGTGATGCTCTGCCCATCTGGGGCATTGCTCCATTGTGGCCAGAGCCATTCTAGTGCCTGAGGCAGAAGCCATGGAGCTCTCCTCAGTGCCTGGGCCACCTTTGCTGGAGTGGAGCCTTGACTGCAGGAGGGGGAGAGAGAGAGAAGAGAGGAAGGAGAGGAGGAAGGGTGGAGAAACAGATGGGTTCTTCTCCTGTGTGCCGTGGCCGGAAATTGAACCCAGGACTTCCACATGCTGGGCCGATGCTCTACTGCTGAGCCAACTGGCCAGGGCCAAATATCTTATCAGATACATAATTTGCAGTTATTTTCTCTCATTCTGTGGGTTGTCTTTTCACTTTCTTGCTAGTGTCTTTTGAAACACATAAGTTTTTATTTTTCATGACGCCCAATTTATCTTTTTCTTTTGGTGTTTGAGCTTCTGGTCTTTTGGTGTCATATCTAAGAAAACATTATCTAATTCAAGT
This sequence comes from Rhynchonycteris naso, assembly GCA_037038555.1. Taxonomy (NCBI): domain Eukaryota; kingdom Metazoa; phylum Chordata; class Mammalia; order Chiroptera; family Emballonuridae; genus Rhynchonycteris; species Rhynchonycteris naso. The sequence goes on from CM072996.1 coordinate 22,086,423, forward strand.
CATGAAGACTTATGTTATACTTTCCTCTAAGAGTTTTATAGTTTTAGCTCTTACATTTAGGTCTTTGATCATTTTGTATTAATTTTTGATATGATGTGAAGTAGGGATCCAAATTCATTCATATGTGAACATACAATTGTCTTAGCAATACTTATTGAAGTCTATGCTTTAGCATTGAATTATGTTGGTACTCATCAAAAATCAGTTGACCGTAAATGTATGCTTAATTAAATGTATGGTCAATTTCTAGACTATCTGTATGTCTATTCATAGTCAAGTGCTATATGATCTTGGTTACTGTAGCTTTGCAGTAAGTTTTACAATTGTGAAGCATGGGTTTTCTAAGTTTGTACTTCTTTTATAAGATTGTTTTGACTATTCTAGATTCTTGGAATTTTTTTTTTTTTTTTACAGACAGAGAGAGAGAGAGTCAGAGAGAGGGATAGATAGGGACAGACAGACGGGAACGGAGAGAGATGAGAAGCATCAGTCATTAGTTTTTTGTTGCCGTTGGGACACCATAGTTGTTCATTGATTGCTTTCTCACATGTGCCTTGACTGCGGGCCTTCAGCAGACTGAGCCACCCCTTGCTGGGGTCAGCGACCTTGGGTCCAAGCTGGCAAGCTTTTTGCTCAAGCCAGATGGGCCCGCGCTCAAGCTGGCGAGCTTGGAGTCTCGAACCTTGGTCTTCCATATCCCAGTCGGATTCTCTATCCACTGTGCCACCGCCTGGTCAGGCTGGATTCTTGGAATTTTTATACAAATGACAGGATCAGCTAATTAATTTTTGCAAAAATAAAAGGCAGCTGAGATTTTGATAGGAGGTTTATTAACTCTATGGATCGATTATTGGAGAATTTCCCTCAGAACAATATTGTCTTCCAATCTATGAACATTTATTTTGGTCTCAAAGGCCTTATTTTAATGATGTGTTGTAGTTTTCAGTGGTCAAATCTTGAATTTCTTTTTAAAAACGTATTTCTAAGTATTTCATTTATTTTTTGATACTATAAAAATGGAGTTGTTTTTGTAAAATAATTTTATTTATCCTCATCCTTTTTGCTGCTTCTAAGTTGAATATATCTTTAACACAGTAGCATTGATTTTGCTTAATTTAAACTTTCAGTTATCTTGCACAGAAAATAAGAAAGAAAAAAAAGTGCCAATTTTTAAATTTGTTCAAATATTTACCATTTTCAATGTTATTTATTTCTTTGAGTTGATACAGCCCTTCCTCTGACATGTCATTTCTTTCAACATAAAGAACATTCTTTAGTATTTTTTACAGTGCAAGTCTGCTGGATACAAATTCTCTTAGCGTACCTTTATCTGACAATGTCTTTATTTCATTCTCATTTTTAGAGGATATATTCTTTGGTTCAAGGATTTTAAGTAGACTTTTTATTTGTTTGCTTAAAATTTGAAAGATGAAATTTTCTTGTTTTCTATTCTCCATTGTTTGATAGAAAATCAGATATCATTTTTATCATTATTTTTTTGTATTTAATGTCTTTTTTCTTCTATAGGTTCTTCTTTTTCTTTCTTTTCTTTTCTCTTTTTTAAAAAATTTTATATATTGATTTTACAGAGAGGAGAATGAGAGTGGAGCAAGAAGTATCAATTCACAGTTGCCCCACCCTAGCTGTTTATTGATTGCTTGTCATAGGTGCCTTGACTGGGCAAGCAAGCCCTGGGCCTTCAACTGGTGACATCAGCATTCCAAGCTGATGCTTTTATCTACTGAGCCCCCACAGGTCAGGCTCTTCTATAGGATCTTTTAAAATTTTTTCTTTAGTAGTTTGCCTGTAATATACCTAGGTTTGATTTTGAGTTTCTTTTGGTTTATGCAATTTGAGGTTTGCCAGACTTCTTAGATTAGTAGTATTTTGTTTAACACCCATTTTAGGAATTTTTGGCCTTTATATATTCAAATGTCATTGACTCTTCCTCTCCTTTTCAGAGAGTATGGCTTTTACTTAAGGCCATGGTTCTTCCTCGTAAGACACGACATTTCTGGAGCTTCAACTTAATATCCAGGGTTGTCAACAAGACCTGTCAATACTGGCAACATCTCAGCTCCATGTAAGCTTTCTTGTCTCCAGTTAGCTCTTGGTTCTGTGTCATACTCTGATGGGCCTTGTGGAGTCTCACCCTGTGTACATATAGCCCAGCCTTTGTTCAATAATTCCCTGCATACCCCATGAAGACTTCAGGACCCCTCCTCTGTGCAGTTGCTTCTCTTGAACCATGATTCTAGGTGCTTCAGTGGCTCCAATCTCTTATCCTGGCTCATTAGTTTAGTGATATAGCTATCTTTCACTCGGACTTCAGCTCCCTACTCAATCATCTAGAAATTACCCTCAAAGAGCAGTCTAGGGAAAATGTGAGGTCCATCTCATATATTTTCCTTCTCTTGAGGATCATGATCCTGCATTGCTTGAGGTCTAATACCTCAAAGCAGCTGCTGTGTTTGTCCAGTTGTGGAGTTGTTTAGGGTGGTTACTTGGTCATGGAATTTGCCTTTTTATGTTAAATACTTTAGAATATGCAAATTATTGAGTCAGACACATCTAGTTTATTTATTTTTCTTTTTAAAGTGGATTCTATTACAGTGACATTGGTTAATAAATTTATATGTTTCAGGTGTACAATTCTATAACACATTATTGTTAGACGAGAACCCAAGTCAAGTCTCTTCCTATCACCATTTATCTGCCTTTTTCCTTTTCTACTTCCTGCCCGCCCCCTTTCCCTCTGATAATCGCCATACTTTTGTCTGTGTCTGTGAGTTTCCTCTTTTTGCTTAATCTTGTCAATATTTTTACCCAGTTCCCCAAACCTCCTCCCCTCTGACAGCTGTTCTTTGTATCTATGAGTCTGTTGCTTTTTTTTCTATTATTATTATTATTATTATTTTAACAGACAGGAAGAGAAATAAGAAACATCAACTCATAGTTGTGGCATGTTAGTTATTCATTGATTGCTTCTCATATGTGCCTTGATGGGGGGGTACCTCCAGCAGAGCCAGTGACCCCTTGCTCAAGCCAATGACCGTTGGGCTCAAGCCAGCAACCAAGGTATTATTCTATAATCCTATGATCAAGTAGGATACCCTGTGCTCAAGCTGGTGAGCCTGCACTCAAGCTAGATGAGCCGGTGTTCAAGCCAGCGATCTTGGGGTTTTGAACCTGGGACCTCAGCATCCCAGGTCAGTGTTCTATCTACCACACCACCACTGGTTAGGCTTGTCTGTTTCTATTTTGTTTGTATGGTTGTTTTGTTCATTATATTTCACATATAAGTGGAATTATATGGTACTTGTCTTTCTCTGACTTGCTTATTTCACTTAGCATAATACTCTTCAATAACATTAAAAGCAAATAAGGTGATCTAGGTATAAATCCTATAGATGCTGAGCTATATATATATTTCCTTGAAGACATTCAGGCTAACCAAAGTATTCCAAGTATATTTTTTGGCTTATTTCAGTTCATGAGTCACAGGTAGCAACTTCTGTTACATTTTGGATCCTGGCTTTGCTACCTCAGTCTCTAAGTTTCCTCTTTTGAAAAATCAGGGCAATGATATATAACTTACAAAGCTGTTGTCAGGTTTAAATGAAATAAATGCAAACAATTCTTGGTACATAATATTCATTTAATAAGTGAAGCTTGTGTAATCAAATGAATTAAGTCTTCTGGCTGCTGGGACCGATGACTACCTTCCTTAGAGAGACTGCTGAGGCCAGATCTTCCATGTTTCTCACTCCTTTTTAATGTCAAAGCATAAGTCAAGTCCCATCACACTTGCTGCTTCCTTGCCTCTGATCTAGCTGCTCTATGGTTCATTACCTCCTGAGCCCCTTTGCTCTTCTCTTTAGAACTGCTGCTCCATAGCCAGTGACCCCTATCCTCATGTTTTCAACCGAGTGCCTGAGCACCCTGCTACTTCCTTGCCTCTGCTGGAATCTGGCTCTCTCCCAAGAAGACCTGAAGTTCTCATAAGTGGCGGCATGTGTTTATTTCACAAACCCTTTGTATACACATTAGGACCAGAAGTAGGGCTGGTTCTTCCTCACTTTCCAGCCACCTTCCTTTATCTGCCATCTTGAAGAGACTCTCTCCACTGAGTCTTTTTTGAAATTTAATTTCTTTTTATTTATTTATTTTAGAGAGGAGACACAGTGTGTGTATGTGAGAGAGAGAGAAAGAGAGAGAGAGAGAGAAAGGGGGGAGGAGCTAGAAGCATCAACTCCCATATGTGCCTTGACCAGACCAGTGCAGGGTTTTGAACTGGCGACCTCAGTGTTCCCAGGTCGACGCTTTATCCACTGCGCCACCACAGGTCAGGCTCTCCACTGAGTCTTTTTAAATTAAGCGTTATTACCCCCTAACTTATTGCTTGCTACCATACACCAACTTTCCCATCACTTCCCCTGCCTTTCATCTAAAATGTCACCAGGCTAATCTCCATCTCAGTGCCCCCCACCTTTTCTCATTCCCTGTGGATTATGACGGCATAGATGGCCCGTTCTATGCTGTTAACTCTGAGCTCCTTAATTTCCTAACCTCTCATGGTGTCCTCCTCCTCTCCACTTCTTCGAGGTACTCCCGTGTTAATTATTAGCACTCCTAACTGGTCACTGACAAAGTTGTACTACGTACATCACAATCTGTAACCACAATCTCCTTTTCTTACAGTTACTTGCTCAACACTTTTACCCAAATTTTACTCAACCTGTTCGAAACATATAATCCCATAACTCTCCTAGCTTCTTTTTTATTTCCCTCTTCATCTCCACTTCACAGTCTAAGGCTTAGGAGTTCAAAAACACTCCTTCCTGTAGCCAAAATTCTCTTTCACTTCGTTTTGTTCATCATCTTGGTCTGGCAAACTTCTGATCCTAGATGAATCTACTTACCTGTTCCTTCCATGTTTGCACCGAGTGCTGCAAGAGGAAGCCGCACAGTAGGTCACACGGTTCAGCTATAAATTTGTGATTTACTCACCCGTTCTCCACAGCAGCTACATTGAGCTCCTACTTGCTTTCCTGTAACTCTGAACGGAAGTGATGGAATGTGGGGCCTGCATCAGTGGGAGGAGAGGCTTCTGGTCCAAGGCGAGGGGTCGGTACCGAGCTTCTGCTAATAAACTTGGGCAAATATGTGGGGATTCTCTGGTCCTAGTTCACACATGAACAGGCCTGCATCTCATCTGGGTCCTCTGTGTGCTTCCACACCTCCTCTCCCAATAAGCACTGCGGTTTCTTCTCTGTTTCCCATTCCTAAGACCTCTCTCTTTCTCTCTCTGGTTCTGTATTTTAACCCTTTTATTTGTACTTTAATGCCGCCATTTGCAGTTATTGAGAACTGGAGAGAATGGTTCATTGTGCGCGCAGTTTCCATCCTGCCCTAGAAATCTAAACCTTTCTTTTGCAGCACGTGCCCTTTATTCGTCACTTTATATTTGTTTGTGTGATTATTTGATTTGATGAATGTCTGTTCCCTCCATGACACTCAAAGCTTCGCCAGGGCAGAGCCCAGCTTTGGCTCACTGCGTTTCCTCAGCACAGGGCACAACTCGTGCATTCCACAGGCGTTCAGTGGTGGAGTCAATGAATAATTTAATTTATTCTTACATATGTAACAATGTCTTTTAGCATCCTAGACCAGTGGAGTTCTTAGAGCATTCCCCTTACCTCATCAATCTAAAATGTTCCCTCCACTAAGATTCATGCTGTGTGGATCAGGCCAGTCTCATCTTCTGCTTGTTAGCTTCAGCCTGCTCTCCATGTCACTTACACTTGTAAAAACATACTGTCACCATCTGAAGCCACCCTTGAATCATTTAGGATACCTTTGGTTGCAATGCACAGAAAACTCCAGTTGAATTTGCCTTAAAAAAATGAGGGAGTTTATAATCGCATAATATAGGTTCAAATGTAAGGTAGCTTCAGGTATATCCATCAGAGCTGATTCTGTTTTTCTGTAATTCTCTTGGGCTCCATCCTCCTCTCAGCATCGGCGTCATCATTAATCTGGTAGCAAGGTACCAGAACATGAGAGCGTCCAAAGTATGAAGAGGGTCACGTGTTTCCTGGGTCTCTAGTCCGTGTAACGAAAGGTATTACCAGGAGCCCCCAGCAGACTTCCCTGTGTAACATCGAGACCGGATTACAGACCTGGTCCCAAACCTATTCTCAGTAGTGAGGCTGAGAAGACCCTGTTTAGCTCCTTGAATCCCTTAGGATAGGTTGGAAGTTGAGGGAGTGAACCATGTTGACTTCCATAATCTACATTTACAGTCTCATTTGGAATTCCATTTCTGATTGCACTTCCTAGTCTTTCACTTCTTGAGCCCCACTTAACCTCTTCTTTGTCTTGAATGAATCCTGTAGTCTATCAATACAGCTCAGTTTTTCTAATAAGTCACCCTCCCCCGACAGCACTATCTTTCCAACATCCCTTTCCACAGGACTCTTCAGCATGTTCTATTCCTTCTCCACTATTCTGCTTCAGCCACAATAGCCAGATCAGTTCTAGAGTACTCTAACAATTAGCTTTCTTCATTCTTTTTCTCAAGTTGCCAAGCCTTGCTGGAAGAAATGGCGTGCTTCTACAAGTTTGTATGGCTCTTAATTTATAGACGTTAAACTGAACATGGCTCTACAGTCAAGCAGCCCTCGCTTCCTTCTAGCCAGTTCCTTTTACAGATAGTGGGTTGTATCCTGACTCACTAAGCTGTGTAACCTTGGGTAAGTCATTTAACCTCTCTGAAGCTCAGTTACTCTGTTAAAATGAGAGCAATAATACCTGCATCAAAAGACTGTTTTAAGATCAAAAAGGTAATGTACGTACGTAAAGCAATTTGTATAGTGCTGGGCGTATAGTACTGAATTAATGCTAATCTTGTCTTCATGGCCAATCCTAAACTCTCCGCCTCTCCCTGTGTCCTCTACCTTGAATCTGCTTTCCTTTCCCATTGCTGTCTACTCATAACAATTGTTTTGGTTTTTAGAGGCCAACATTTGTGGATCCCCTGGGTTCCTTTCATCTCTAAATATACCAGGAACTGTTTTTATTTTTTATATCCCTAAATGACTAGCATAGTTATGGCATATGGACATATCCAGTGTTTATTCCATTAGATTTAAAATGTTCTTATATTTTATGTTGATCCCATGAGATTAGGGGAAAATAGGGGGCAGGAATCTCAATGCAGTAGTTCAAAATTAAGCTAAATATTTGCTTCTGATAGTTGCTGGGAAAAAAAAATCCCCTGGTATTCAAAATCTGCCTGCAGGAGACTTAGGGAATCAGAACAGCACAAACAAAAAACAGATGAATAAGCTGGATTTATTTGTAAATAACATTTATGGTCCAAATAATTTCCCCTCTATGACAGAAACTTCCCTGCTCAATATTGCAACATATCTCAACTACCAACAATAAACCCAGGTGACTACAGACAATGGTCAATGTGTTTAATGATAGCAATGCGGAAGGAGAGCAAACATTCCCTCACTAACTCAACACAAGCAAGCAAAATCATTTTAACCCTTCCCGGGGCAGGATTGGAGTATAATAAGTATGTATTTTAACATATACCCAAACCGATTTTTTTTTTCTTGAGAATATTTATTTTAATAGCTGTGTTTCAATTTAAGATCTTGGTATTGAAATTGAGACTGGGAATTTTAGTAAAGGAAGTTTGTGGATTCAACTTTTTTGAGAAGTCATTTTTTCAACAACTTTATTTTCCTAAAGAATTTATTTTATGCCTGACTGGTGGTGCCATAGTGGATAGAGCATAGACTTGGGATGCTGAGGACCCAGGTTCAAAACCCTAAGATCCCCAGCTTTGGCGTGGGCTCATCTGGCTTGAATGCGGGCTCACCAGCTTGAGCACGGGTGGCTTGCTTAAGTGTGGAATTATAGACATGACCCCATGGTTGCTGGCTTGAGCACAAAGGTCACTGGTTTGAAGCTCAAAGGTCACAAGCTTGAGTTCAAGGTCACTGGCTTGAGCAAAGGATCACTGGTTCAGCTGTAGTCCCCCCCTTGCCCCCCCTATCAAGGCATGTATGAGAAAGCAATCAATGAATAATTAAAGTGATACAACTACAAGTTGATGCTTCTCATCTCTCTCCTTTCCTGTCTTTCTCTCTTGCTAAAAAAAATTATTTGTGTTTTCTCTGAGGTGAGTATATATACTTTCATCAGCCACTGGGCTTCATGGAATTTTTTAAGAAGGGAAGAGGACTCTGGTCATTTCTGAAATGTGAGTGTATTGGCAAAGTGACATCAAAATCAAACTGGTTATGAGCCAAGCACCCTACCTTTAAAAACAATCTTCAAGAGATTATCTACCCTCCACACAAAATACCATGTACGTACGACAGGGACCCATCGCTAACAATTTATCTTCAAAGAAATGCATACAGATTTCTGATGCAGCCATGCCTCACCCTGGCAGCATTACTCTCTGTGGGTTCTAGACTACCCTATGCCTTGTGTTGCTATTCCATACAACATTTCTTCTAAGAAATGATGAAAGCAGTATGTCAAAGGGTATGTGCCCAAGAACTTCACTAGTATTCCCGTGTCCCTCATCCCTACAAGTGGCGAAGGACCCACTGCAGGGCGTTGGGAGGCCGAATCCTGCAAATTAGGATATTATCCTGCAGGATGAAGCATATGCTTTAAATCAGCATTACTATCTCATCACATGATTCCTTAGGCCTTCAAAACATCTGGTCACTGTTCCTCCCAGAACTTTTAAGATTTCACTCATGCTAGGCCCCCACTCATGCAGTTTGAGAATTCTTCAGGAACTCTCTGATCTCATTCATGGAGAAACAACAATCCTGTATCTAAAGTACCTCAAGTACCATATATTGGTCATGATCAATAGCAAAAAATTATTAAAAGTTTTTAGTAGTTTGTCCAAAACAATGCTAATATTTCTCAATACTGTTGTGCTATTGTTAGTGTCTGTTTCTTTTTATGTTTTATTGATATGTATATAAGCTAACAAATATTATTTATTCATTTAAAAATAAACATTTTATTAATGCGGGTTTTCTTCTGAAACCCAATTCATGCTTTCTTTTCACCTTAATTCAAATTTGTTTGACATTAATATTGTGACCATTGCTTTATTTTTGCTAGGATTAGCTTGATATCTTTGGCCATATCTTTATTGTAGCCATTTATATATATTTTTTGCTTTGAATTTATTTTCTGTAGATGGACTATAACTGGACTTTATCTTCTGACACATTGGAGAGACTTTTTCTTTCCTAGGGAAAGTGATTCAATTTACATTTATTATAATTTATTTATTTATTTTTCTTATTTCTGGCATTTTCAATACAGTTCTGTTTGTCTTTTCTCATCTTCTATTTTTTCTGTCTTTTGCTCCATAGACTATGTTTTCTTTGCTTTTATTTTTGTAGTGCTTTGGAATTTTATTAGTGATTGCTTTGACATTTTTCAAAAGCATCCTTGATCTTTTATTTCTCTGGCTGTCAGAGAGTTGATTATGAAGTAATATCATCCCTCCTCCCAACACATAGACTGCTTTATTTTACTTTTTCTACCTCATGTTAGCTGTGTGTATAAAAATAATATGGAGAGCCTAACCAGGCAGTGGCGCAGTGGATAGAGAATCCGACTGGGATACGGAAGACCAAGGTTTGAGACCCCGAGGTCGCCAGCTTGAGCACAGGCCCATCTGGCTTGAGCAAAAGCTCGCTAGCTTGGACCCAAGGTCACTGGCTCCAGCAAGGGGTTGCTCGGTCTGCTGAAGGCCCGCAGTCAAGGCACATGTGAGAAAGCAATCAATGAACAACTAAGGTGTCGTAATGGCAACGAAAAACTAACGATTGATGATTCTCACCTCTCTCCATTCCTGTCTGTCCCTATCTATCCCTCTCTCTGACTCTCTCTCTGTCCTTGTAAAAAATAATAATAATAATATGGAGAAACTAATTAATCCAAATTTTTCTAAAAAGTGTACATAGATGATCTATTATATATTTGGAAGAGTGAATTTTCTGCATTTACTCCTGACAGCAGTGTGACTATGATCATTTGGATGTGATGACGGATTGTCTTCTGGCGTTTCAGTGGTCAATGGGCACATATGAACTTAGCAGCTGAGATAAAGAATGACTGCAAAGACTCTCAAAACATTGTACTTAAATTCTTCATATAGGAGAAAGGAGGAGAATTGGGAGTATAGAAAATCTAATAAATAGAGCAAAATAAAGAATGGATGTGCTCCTGCAGAATACACCAGAAAAAAGGCGATGAGAAGAAAGAAAATGATTCTGTGGAAGACAGACTCAAAGATTCCTCACAGTAGAACTGTTGATCCTACATACAAGACTCAGAAGAAATAGGAACAAAGAAAGTGCAGGGTAGCAAAACGTTCTTGAGCGGAATTAATTTTTAAAAAATCTACTATCAAACACTTCTAGAAAACATTTTTTTTAAATGATTAGGATAAAGACAAAAATCCTGCATGTTTCCTAAGCTGGAAGGTACTTATCTGATTTAGTTTTGATTGTGATCAGTCTTTATCTTTTCCCCATGGTCTTTTTAGTAAGAAGTGGACAAGCTAAATGGGAAACTGCTGGCCAGATGAAGTGTTTTGCCCAATTTTCAAAACACTAGGGCAATGTTTGGTTATTTTGAACATTATTGACTGTCCCAGATATAGTCATTGCTCCTTGTTGGACATTACTGACCCACATGTGACATATGTACCCTTTTATTGTCTCAAGGTCCCCTGTGGCTTCTCCTTGTTTCATTACAGAGATTCCAGGCTCAAATTAGAAGTATACGGCACTGAACTGCAATTGGATGAGACTGAAACTCAATTTGCAACATTGAATAATCATCTATAAACAAGGAAAATGAAAAAAACAAACCCTGCTGTTTATATAATTCCCCTAATCCTGTATGCCCTTGGATATACAGTCTGGATTGGTGTTACAGATCTTGCTTCAAACTGTTGCCGTAAGGATTTTGCATTTAAGACAGCTTGGCATACGAGTAATAGGTTAATGGTTTTGAAGTCTTAACCTTCACAGGGCCTGTGGTTTCCAAGCATCTCATAGAGTAGTCATATTCTCTCAAGATTTGAAATATTATGCACTGGATGGCGACTGGTCTGCTAACCAGGGGAGCCTGGTTTGTAGTGACCCTGCTGAAGCAGTTACTGCTCGTCTTCAGGGACTTGGAGAAGAGAGCCTCCTGCTAGCAAAAACAAGCAAACAAAACATCTCAACCCTAAGCTCTCTCATCTCTGTGAGCATTTTAGCAAACAAGTTGCATTGAGGGGGGCCGGGGAGCATACCGTTGGTGGGAGGAGAGCTATACCTTATCATCCTTTCTTACACATCTTTAATACTTAAAGGCACTGTGAAGTTTCAAACAGAATGCTATAACTTGGGGGTGATAAGAATCCCTGGCAAACTCTGCTGGGATGCTGTCCCAGGAAAGGAATTGTGGCTCAAAGGCACTGAGTTATGGAATGTGCTCTGTCCTGGGACAAGAGCACTTGGGTCCAAATCCTGCCCTTAAATTGCTGCGTGGGCTGATTCACTTCTCCTTCTCTTGTTTCCTCATCTCTGAAACAAAACGACCAAGCTTGATTGCTATAGGATTCATGCAAAGGGTAAAGTGTCGACAATGCTTAGGCTAACAGGGGTTCAGTACGTGTAACTAGAACTCCCTCCTCGCTTCAGCCTCATGGCAAACATTTGGGATGAGGATGCTCTTAGCTAATTTGGGGAGCAATCAGGAAATTTCTTCCTCTGGCTCAAACTTTACTATTCATTTGTCTTATGGAAATGTATGTGGCTGCTCTCTCTCTCTCTCTCTGTCCCAATTCAACAATTAATTGTTGGGCATTCTGAACAAGAAAGACATGTCTGTAACTAATGTGGGTAAGGCGACTTTGAAGAGAGACAGGGAAAGAGCACCCCATAGTGACCCATTGTCTGATGGTCACATCAAGACAAGCACAGAAGAAACTCTTTTAAGGCGACTTTGAAGGGGGATAGGAAAGGAGCACCCAATAGTGACCCATTGTCTGACGGTCACATCAAGACAAGCATACAAGAAACTCTTTTAATAAATGTGTAAAGTGACCATTAAAAAAGAGGAAAACTTATGTATGCTTAATATATCAGGTCTGACACTACTTCCAATATTGTTTAATACATTTCTCAGTCAAGTGATATTTATAGACACCTTATGCCAGGGGTAGAGAATAGAATAGAGTTTCTGTCTGTAGGGTGATTACAAACCAGAGAATGAGATAAGCAAGTAAACAAATAATTGCAAATCAGTTAGATAAGACCTTAAGATGTGTACAAGAAGCTTTGGTTGTATACAGGAGGGACTGTTTTAGGGAATGGGGCATCAGGGAAGGCTTCCTGGAGGCAGTGACACCTGAATCTTGAAGGATGAGCAGGACTCTCTATCTAAAGAAGTGGATAGAGAGAACTCATTAAGGGGCACTGTTTGGAAGTATGTGAACAGATCTGGGGAGTGAAGCATGAACGGGCCATGCTGTTCAACTATCAAGGTGGGCGTTTGCCAAGTGTCATGTTCAATGATTGTTTATTGAGTAATGAATGAGAGATTTTGTCAGGTGTCCTGCTAAAACACAAATAAATGTTTTCTACTACCTTTCTGATCAGTCTAGTTTTTAAATCTCTTAAAAGAGAAATGAGGTTAGTTTACCACAACTCATTTTTTTATGTAACCATAGTGATTTTAATGATCACTGATTTGTTTTTCAAAGGTAACAAGTTGCCCTTTTAATAAGAGCCAATATAAAATTCCTTAGTCTAGGACTTGCAGAAATGATATTTTTCGATGCTGGAATTACATTTTTCTCACACTTAAACCTTTTCCAAAATTCAAAGGTGTAGTGATTTAGAGATTTCATTAGTAGGTTCACTCTGTAACTGAGGACATAATTATCATTTGCCAGCAGATTCCTCTGTGTTGATCCGAATCAGGTCCAGAAAGGAAATACTTTTGCAGAATAATGGACAAGAATGGATTTGGGAATAAAATTAAACCTCGCTTTGATGTCTAGTGTTCCCACTTATCAGCTGTGTAGCCTTGAGTAAGAAACCCCTGTCTGAGCTTCATAAAAGAATTAAATGCGATAACATCTGTAAAAGCGATGATTAATTTTCCTTCTTCTCTCCCCTTGAGTAGTCAGATAGTTACACTAATTTCTTAACTTTTCCCACAAAAAGTAAAAAAAAAAATTAAGGAAAGTTATGGCCAGTAGTCCCTTTTCACTATATTGTTTACTTAATTTTTCTGCATTCTATTTTAATTCTTCCCTGTATTTAGATCTGTTATTACATAATTCATTTTCAAACTAGCACTTCACTGCTTTGATAAAGTATTTTAATGAAGAATATTGAAATGATTTATTGTAAATTATTAAAAACTCTAGTAAATCTAGAAATCAATTTGAAAGTCAATTTAAGACTATTAATAAATCGATCATCACTCTAACTATATAGATTATGCAAATAGTTTTCCATTTTATGTATGTAATAGCTAGAATACTTTTCATAACCCACAAAGCAAATACTATTGTACTCCTTTTACAAATGGAGAAATGGAGACTCAGAGAGACTCAATGGCATGCCCTAGACTGTATCTAGACTGACAGAGCTAGAGTTTAAGCCAGGTCTTCCCCATTGTACTGTGATCCTTCTATTATAATGTGACTCACCCTTTTCATGTTTTATGCCCTTCTATAATTCACGCAAATTTAGCATTTGCTTTATTCTCCCAAATTTTTATGACTATTTTGTGACAGTTGCAAATGGCCTCTACATCTAATGCCAGATTTAATAGCTGTTAATAACATGTCCTAATTGCTTCAGATAATTTATTTTCTATTAAAGAAATAAAATATTGCTGAAACAGTCAAAGGCCATCTTTTCTTTTCCTTCCCTCCTGGACTAGCCAGTATCTTGAAGTTCTCATGCTTGTCTTAAATCTTTTACCACAAATGTGTATATCCATAAGCATTGTATTCTAAATATGAATAATCGAGCCATGTCTTTATGTTTTCATTTTAAAAGAATCAGACATCATTTCAAGATGAACCGATTCAAGTGAACCAACAAGCAGATGTATCACTTAACAAAAATGTGGGAGGAAAAGATACCAAAAGCATTATATTTAAAACAGATGCTGTAGTATCCGAAGTGATTCAAATAAAAGAAAACTTTAAGTCACAGAATGAAACATGAAAAATGGTCACTTGAAAAATTTTTGTGTTACTTTATATTTGAGGGAGGAGATATGTTAAAATATTTACTTTGGTTAAAACTAATCAAGTATGGGAAAAATGATACTAAAGGAGAAAATGGAATAAAAAGAAGCCCAATGAGGCTTTTATGTACTTCACATCCTGAGGACGATGATATTTCCTGGCGTATTAGTTAAAGACTCTGTAACAGGAGAGATTGCTGATGAAGCAAATTAGTGCAGGACAGTTCTCCTTTGTCTAATTAAACTTCCTGAATCATGGAATTTAAATTATACATGGAGATGCTCTGTCAAAACAGACTTTCCTGCTTCTCAAGTAATTGAAAGCAACTGGATGTGTGCCCCTGACCTGCAACATCTGGGAAAAGTCTACCTTTTTTTCCCCATGTGTATGTATACACATATAAAAGCAAATATCTCTAGTCTTCCAGGTAGATTTCAAATGTTCCCTTAGTCAATATTTTGTTGAATTTTAATTTGTTGGCAAAACGATGTTATAGACATAGCAAAATAAAATCAAGGAGAAGAGCGACAGTTTAAGCTGCCTACAATTCTTGTTTGTTTCCTGAGGCTATATGTCTATGCCAGTGGTTCTTAACCTGGGTTCTATCAAACCCTAGGGGTTTGGTGAGTTGGTCTCAGGGGTTCGGAGAAGCCTCTGCCGCGGAGGCCAGAATAAAGTAATACTGTAATTTGTTGTGAGTTCATGCACTTTGTTGGTTTTGTTCTTTGAGCAAGGTGATGTTCATGCATGGCTCATTTTGTGCACCAGTAAAATAACATATACCTATGTCTTGAATTTGGAAAAAAATCATATTTTATTTATCACTAAAGAAGGGTTCGGTGAATGCGCATATGAAACTGGTGGGTTGGGTACCTCAAAAAAGGTTAAGAACCACTGGTCTATGCTAAGTGCCTGGCATTTTAAGGTTGTTTCTCTTGGGTTAGGATTCTTTTGTGGAATGCAGCCTCTGAATTATGGCCCCTGGGAGCCAGGAGAGAGAAGGATGGAACTCAGGTGAATTCTGCCCCGGAAGGTCAGACATGCCTGGGCTGCAAGCATTCCGAAGCTGAAAGAGTGATCCTTGAGCCCTGCACTGCTTCTCCAAGCTGGATCCCAGCCTTCACTTTACCTTGTTTTGAAGTGAGGTGGGAGCTATTACTACAGTTACAAGATACAAAGGGTCTTAAAGTTTACAGGTCCGTAAATATTTTTACTCTTCATTAAAAATACCTATAAAATTTGTACCAGAAATAACTCTCTATCCTTAAGCATAATGCACTGATTTTCAAATATCTCGTTATGCTTGAAATATTTAGAGAAAGGCAATAACCATTTTGGGATGCTTAGGCCAAAAAGGAAAGTAAATCAATAACGAAATTCTTAGCTCATCAGTAGTTAAATTGGGATATGTCCAGCAGATATGTTTGAAATTGCTGTTGGTAAAGTAAGATTTTAGGAATTGTTTCTAAAAAGATTAATTTTTTTAAAAAGGCACTGACAACGAAAGAATAGTTAAAAAATTCTCCCTGCACAATCAATAAACTTTTTAATAATATAAACAGAACTCAAGCTTTGAAATCAAACGGGAAAAGTTAAAATATATCAGAAAAAGAGGACTGATTTTCAAGTTCATTATCATGATATAGAAACAAAGAAGGGGACCACATCACAAGAGAAAGACATTTTAAACACAATTTTAACAATTCAAATTTTACAAATAATTTTTATTCTTATCCTGAATATTAGTCCTAGGGGAATGTTTGCAAATTCAAAATAGGAGTTACCTACAGAGATGGAATATTTAAGTCTCCCTGCAAAAACCATCTCCTTCACTGGCCTGTCATTGTCATAATCACCCTCCCCAGCTCTGTTCAACTTCCTGCCTGAAATGATAATCACTTAAAACCTCTCTGGTAAATTAGACACTTGATGAGAAAACAATATACTAAGAATACCCCGTCTTAGACAAAACTGCTTGTATTATGATATTATCCCCTGACCATGCCTCCTCATTCTTACACCCACAACTTGAGGACCTTTCCATGCAGGCAACCTTTAATCCCACAGGCTTCCTCTGCCCCTCTCTTCCTGCCAGGATGATGACCTCTTCATTGTGCCCCGCTATGCCTTGTATAGGCTGATGATGTAACTGCATCATTTATGACTATTGAGTGACGCTTGATTACTGACATATTTGTAAACTGTATTGAGATCTTGGGGAATATTAACATTTTTTTTAGCCTCAAAGTATTGCAAAGAGCCTGTCTTATGGTAAGCTCAGCCTAACACGTGTTCATGAGTGAATAATGAGAAGGGGAAGAAAAGTCCTCCTCCCTGCCCCCCTGTGTGGCACATCAGCTTAGCCAATTGTAGTGCAGGAAGCCTGAGAGGAAGGATTGCTTCCAGGCTGAGTTGGAGAGGAGTAGGGAGTTGTTATTTAATGTGTAGGGTTTCAGTTTTGCAACATGAAACAGTTCTGGAGAGTTGTTGCAAAACAATGTGATATATTTAACGCAACCCAACTGTACTCTTAGAAATGGTTAAGATGGTAAATTTGATGTTTTGTGTATTTTACCACAACTGAAAATAAAAAGCAAACAACAAAATAATGAGTGTGTGTGGCAAGGAAGAGGACATCTGAACACAAGAAATCATAAGTGACCTGAAGATCCCTCAACTGTGCCATGTGGAAGTAATTGCCTGGGCAACGGGCTATTCAAATGTCTTTTTCCTTTTTGGTGCACAGTGTTTTGTAAATTATATCTTGCTTGATTTTTCTTAGCAGCCCTATGAATGGAACACTTTTTTTTTTTATCCTCCATTTTAAAAACCAAGAGACTAAGATGGAAAGAAGTGAAGTGATTATTTTGTGTGGACTGAGCTGGGGATCCCTGGGCCCAGCGGCTGAGCTTGGTGTTCATCTGTCCTGTGTTAACCCAGTGGGCTGAGCACACAGTCTCATGGTGACTGGTCTCCCCATGATGCTTTTGACTCAGAGGAAGCCACTCTTCACCTACTTTCCACTGGGACTCTGTAGGCTGGTCCAAAATGCTGCGAAATAGGATGTCAGTTTGGAGCAAACAAGAAAGGAAAAGTTTTCTCTTAGGGGTGGCAACTGTCTTCTCGCAGGACCATACTTCTCTGAAGTGCTCAGTCTCCAGTTGGTGGTCGAACATTGAAGTCTGTGGTGAGGGTCCATTCTCCATTCACGTCCCCTTGCTGCTGTCAATAAAGGAACATGGGCCCTAGTGGGGAGAGAGAGCCGAGGGCTTGGACTGTACAGTGTCCGTGTTTGTGTCCAGCTGTCCTTGTCTGCCTGGCCAGCCCTCAGGGCCAGCTGTTATATAGGGGATCTTTGAGTGGGCATATGCCCGAGTGCACATTATAAATATCACGTTCCAAACCAGCCTCAACTGAGTCTATTGGATCCCAGGCTTGCAAACTATTAGCTCACAGTCTCCTGTATCGTCAAACATTGTCACATGAGCCTCAGCCAATGCAGGCCATTGTCACACAGCTACCACTGAACCAACTCAGAGAAGTCTCTCTTGGAATGCCAACAAAGTGCAGATTTGGGAGTGCGGGCAGACCTCTAATTCTTCCCTTTCGGCTGCCTTGCTGGAGACCATGCTCCCAGGCTTTCTGGCAGCTGCGGGAGGCCGTGTGGCTGAGCGCTGGCCAATAGTAGGAACAGTGCATGCAACTTCTGGATTGGCTTTGTTTCAGGAAGTCACTTTGACTACTTTTTCTACGTCCTCTTCCCATGGACCAGTCTGGTGAACTGACTTCGCCACGTTGACTTGGATCATACTCTAAGTCAGAGTCTCAATTGTTTTGGTCTCAGGACCTCTTCAAATCCTTAAAATTGGAGATCCCAACTAGTTTTCTTTCCTATGGTTAAATTGACCATATTTAGAAAATAAAACTAAGAAAACTTTATTATTTATTAAGTCCTTATAAAATAACTAATAAATCTATTATGTAAATGTAAATAATATATTTTATGAAAACTAGCCCCATTTAAAAATTTAAGTACTGTATTAATTCATTTAAAATAATTATAATAAACCTTGTACACGTAAATACAAGTAACGCTTTGATTAAATATAACTATATTTTCAAACACAATAAGAATTTACTGAGAAGAGGGAAATTGTTTTAAATTTTTGCAGATTTCCTAATGTCTAGCTTTAATAGAAGACAGCTGGATTCTCACATGTGCTTCTGCCTTCAATCTGTTGTGTAAGTTCTTTTGGTTGAAGAATATGAGGAAAATCTAGCCTCACACAGATAAGTAGCTGGAAAAGGGAGTGTTTTAATACCCATTTTAGAAAATTTTATACTTCTTTGATGCTACACTAAAAGTGATACTTTCTTGAAGGTTAGCTGCGATGTGAAATCTGGAACTACATCAAATAACTTTTATGCTCAGTTACATGAAAAATCTATTGGTCTTTTTAGCACCTTGAGTGGATCTCTTACCCATTCTCGATGCTACTACACTGGGTCACTGAGTTATGTAGACCTTTCAAATGTTGACACATTTCATCATACATCAAAGCATCCCAACCATCCATATCAACACCAATCTCAGAAAAACAATTTAAACAACTTAATAAAACAAAAATATCTTTATGCTCTGGTAAGCTGTCAAGTTCATGGTACAGGTACAAGTCTTCCAAAATTGTAATTTGTGCTCGAAAGTCCAATTTTGTAATTGGCAAAATATACCGTCAGCTGTTTTTCTTGAAGTGGCAGGTTTGCTTTTTTAATATTCAAAAAGATGTCTGTCAAACACCCAGATATGAAAAAGAATATTTATCTTTCATCTGGTCTTTCACATGAAAATCATGTTTCACAAAAATAAAATAAAAAAGACTAGCTAGTTCAGCGTGAAACTTAGCACTGTACACATGCTTTTCTTTGAGACAAGTGTGTTATCTGGGTTTACCGTGGCATGCATTAACTTAATGCCTACTGCCAAACTCATCACACAGAATACTACAAAGAATCAAGAGTTAATGAAGTCAGCCTGATCAGTGGTGGAGCTACTTATTTGATAAAGCATCGACTCAGAACACTGGGGTGCTGGTTCAAAGCCCCAAGGTCGCCAACCCTTAGCGCGGGTTTGTCAGCACAGAGTTGCTGGCTTGAGCAGAAGAATCGTCCACACAATCGCAAAGCTCACCAGCTTGAGCCAAAAAGGTGGCTGGCAAGAAATGCCCAAGGTCACTGGCTTGAGCAAGGGGACACTGGTGGTCAAAGCACATATGAGAAGCAATCAATGAATGACTAAAGTGAAAGCAACTACAAATTGATGCTTCTCACCCTCTATCCCTTCCTGTCTCTCTCTTTCACTCACTCTCTCTCAAAAAAAATAGAGTTAGTGAAATGAAAAATTTTTACTGCTTTATCAAAGTCATTTTAAAAGGAAATTGCCTGTTCCCTTTGTGAATGTATGGCAATAAAAATATAATGACTGCTGGTCTACAAGTACATTTTGGTGTCCCTGCCTTGATTTGTGACAGCAGTCCAAATGTCAATGCAGTGTGAAAGTGCTAATATCTTAGTATTATTATGAAAAATGTTTTGACCTGTGGATGTCCTGGAAGGGTCTCGGGGATTCTAATGCTGCAATGCTAGGGAAGGTAAAGGCCTTCATGTTTCCTGGAAATTTCTCTAGTGTCCATATGCACTTGTAACAGATTTTAAATGCATCACCACAGTGGCAGAACTTGGATCCCGGTCTATTATTCCTTGTATTCTTTATTCCTAGTTGAACTAAATTGTCAGGAATGCAAAAGTGAGCTTCTTCTAAAATTTTTTTCAGGGCCTAGGAAGAGGGTGTAGGAGCAGCAAGAGGCGTGGACTGGGGGTTCCCGGCTTCCTGGGAAGTGTAATAGGCCCTGTTTCAATGGCTCTGAAAGCCTCCTTAACCAGGGACACCTGAGGTGTCTTTGCCTTGGAAATCTTCCACACACAATTCTGTAGCTTCTGTCGCCCCATGTTGTCATCCCTCTGTTAGTCCTACAACATAACTCCTTCTTCATCCCATCTCTGCTCAAGGTGTGTGTGTGGGGGCTAAATGCAGGGTGGGCTTTTGTATCCCTATAGCGCTGTAGATACTGCCCCGGAGGGTCAGCAGCGTCGTTTCCAGGCTTCTGCTGGCCCCACTTGTAGAAAAACACTCTTCGGGTTGTAAGGGAGCTTATTTCAAAGTAAAGGATCTACTGTGGAAATGCGAGCAGCTGTGTCTGAGACCCCCTGATGGGGGGGTTCTGAGGGCGTTCTGGGGATTCTCTTTTCAATGTGAGTCCGATGGCATCTTGGCTTTTCCCTGTTGCTGGTTTAGTATTCACCTTTCTTGGGTCTTATAATTTAGATATCATTCATCTTTCTGCATTATTTTATGCAGAGAAAATGTGTTATTCTACTCTGAGTCAGCTCTGGGATGGTGACGATAGTCCTCTTTTTCTTCTGGCATCGTGATGCCCTGTTGGTCGTGGTCCATACCTTGACAGATCTATCATATTTAACTTCTAAAAGAGGACCCATGGCCACTTTACCTAACCGGAAGGTTTGTCCATTTGACAAAGGTGGATGACCCAGGGAGTGAATGGGCCCATCCCCCAGTCCTGCTCTGCTCACCAAATGGCTTCCAGAATGAGAATCTTTTCCTGTCGTCTCCACGGATGGGACACCTTTGTCTAGCTCAACCCAATTCATCCAGAGAGGCCAGCAGGATCTACCTTGGCCCATCCTGGGTCCTTTGGATGATGTCGTAGTATCTTCCTTTATGGTCTGCCCATTTGTGTCTTACTTAGAAGGTCTATCTTTAGGGCCTTTCAGATACAAATCCAACTATTAATGTCCTTCTTGCCCGAACTTGCCCTTACCCAGGGCCTGGAGGAGAGAATCAAGAGCTGTGCTTCCTCCCTGCTGGGCAGCTGGACTGGCTGCCTTCTGTCAGCTCAGGTGCAAACAACTAAGTTCTTTGACCAACTCTTCCCCTTCCCGTACCCACGTCTGTCTAACATACTCCCTCCCCTCAGCAAAGGGAAGCCTTTGTTCTGTGTGAATATAGTAAGGAGCGGCTGATACACCGGAGACCAATACTCAGCCAGCAAGAACCAAACATCCACTGGCGAAACCATGCGACTGAGGACGCAAATGTGGTTTTGCTCTCATTGCAACAGGTGACCCTGTCTGTGATAAGAACATGCACAGTCGGTGCAGTCCACTCCTGCTGTGGCTACAGTTCCTACTGGGCAACCCTTTGTCCAGGGCTACAGTAAGACAGCAGAATCTGATGCAGACATTTCCTTCCTCTGCCCGGCCTCTGCACATCAAAGGGTACTATTAGCTTTCTGCACTTGCTAGTCTTGAGGTGCCTCTAAACACCGGGGTTCCTTACATCATGGCTATGCAACTAGATCCTTTATTAAAAAGTCTTTAACAATTCTGCCTGGGCGTATGGTCAGTTACCTGCCCTTGGCTGGTACTCACATCATTGTGAAGTTACAGAACCCTGGGGACAAAGAGAAAAACCTATAAGGTAGAGGTGGGCAGTTGGGGGAAGATGTTAGCAGAGAATAATTCTGGATTTTCAACAGCAGCAACGGAAGTTAGAAATTAATGGAACAATTTCTTACAAAGTCAGAATGAAAATTATATTCGGACTAGAATTCCATTTCCAGTCAGAATATCAGTTATGTATGAAATAGACATTGGGGGCCTCTCTGGGATTGGTCATCCAAACAGCCTTCCTCAGGAAGCCAGGGGAGGGGCTGCTCCAACACACGGAGAGTAAACAGACACAAAGGGCGACAGGACCCAGGAGACAAGAGTTCTCGTGGAGACAGCAGAGAGAGGGAACCCTCAGGGTGAGGGCTCAGGGACTCCCAGGACTGCGGTTGTATATATAGCAGGCACAAGGAGCAATCGGACCGGTGAAAGCAGATCAGCGAGCTCCAGGAGGCAGGGCTCCAGAAAAAGAAATTACCGTATTTTTCGCTCCATAAAACGCACCTGACCATACGACAGACACACCTGGGGTTTTAATGAGGAAAATAAGAAAAAAAAATTCTGAACCAAATGGTGTGTTAAAATATTTACTAAAATACGGTAATAGAATATTGAAAGAATATTTGAACAATGGAGAAGAATTTGAAACTGTATCAGTGACAAATATGTAGAAAACAAAGCAAAAATGGCATACTTCGTGGCTCAGCTGTGGGTGATGTAAACACTGACTGTAGATCTGATATGAATATATAAACATGTTGAGAGTACAAGTGGATGGGAAGTGTGTGATTATGTATGTGTGCGTGAGTGTGTGTGTGTGTGTAGCAGTAGTGGTGGTGGTCATGTGTGCCTGAGTGTGTGTATGAGGTAGTGGTGGTATGTGTGCGTGAGTGTGTGTGTGGATGTGTGTATGGAGTATGTGTGTGATTATGTATGTGTGCGTGAGTGTGTGTGTGGTGGTGGTGGTGGTGATATGTGTGTGTGTGGTAGTGGTAATGTGTGTGTGAGGTAATGATGGTGGTGATGTGTGTGGTAATGTATGATGTGTGTGTGGTAGTGGTGGTGGTTATGTGTGAGTGTGTGTGAGTGTGCGGTCGTGGTGGTCATTAGGAGTGTGTGTGTGGAAGTAGTGGTGGCAATGGCGCAGGGCGGTGGGGAGGGAAGAGCAGCCTGGTGGCGGTGCTGGCCAGCTGAGAGATCACATCTAAAACTGACAAATCACAAAATATCGCTGTAAGTGCAGTATTGAGCTGTGTGAAAATAAATACTTAAAGAATCAGCTGAAAGATTCGAAAGTGTTTGTTTTCGGGGAGCTGGAAATGGGAGGAGCTATAGATTGCTGTTTTTGTTTTGTTGTGTGTGTGATTTATTTTTCCTTTCCCAAAATACCTTATAAAATGTAAATTATATGTAGGTTGAATTTTGAATCATCCATTAAAAGATGTAGGGATGATGAGATTTATGTGATTTTCCCCCCTTTTCTCTAATGTGCCTTCTTAGTAAATAATCTTTAATAGGACAAAAGTGAGAACCACTAACAAGTGGACCTGAAACAAGAGAGCGGGTAGAAAACACTGTCCCCTGCTGCCCTGGCGGGCTCAGGGGCTCTCGTCAGGTGGCACGCTCAGCACCCACAGGAGTTGGAGCTCTGAGCTGGAAACAAAAATCCCATTTCCCTTCTGAGCACGGCCAGAGCTCTCTGTGTTCCCATCACTCCTTCCTCCCTGACCTCCGTACTCTTGACAGTTGTTGATTTTGGGACTGTGTTTCCCAAAAAGATATGTTCAAGTCTTAACCCCAGTTACTTGCGACTGTGACTTTGTTTGGAAATAAGAACTTGTTAGATATTATAAAGTTAAGGATCTCAAGATGCGGTCATCTTGGGTTTTGGAGTGGGTCCTAAGTTCAATGACTGGGGTCCTCCTAAGAGAAAAGGGAGGGAGATTTGAGACACAGACACAGAAGAGACACAGGGAAGACCACCAGGGACAGAGGCCGAGATGAAATTTATGTGCAGCCACAAGCCACGGAGTCCCTGGCGCCACCAGAAGTTGGAAGAAGAAGGTAGGATTCACCCCTAGAACTTTTATAGGGAGCGTGGTTCTGTCAAAACCTTGATTTGAGACTCCTGGGCTTCAGATGTGTGAGATCTGTTGTGTTAAGCCTCAGAACATGTGGGGACTTGTTACGGCAACCCTAGGAAACTGATAGAACATGCTGATGCTGGCGTAGGATAAGGAGTCAGGCACTCTTCTCATTAAACCGACATTTGCTGAGTACCTGCTGATTGCCAGACCCTCTGCTGGCCTCCAGGCTGGCGGTGAGAATGTGGAGGGAGGACCAGCTTGACAAAGCACTGTGGGCTGTGGGAAAGCATTAGGCTCCCTCTTGTGAACTGGAATAGGTCATGGAAGGATTCTAAAGATGAATTCTATGCTTTAGTAAAGGAGCTCAGGAGCTTGGGGTAGTAGAAAGAATGGGTTATAATGGGGTCCTGAGAAATGTCAGTTAGGACCAGGATTTTTAACTGGGGAGCATTGGCCCCTTCGTTGAGGAGACTTGGACAGAAGATGCCTGTGGTGTTTGAAAGAAAAAATTCAACTATGTCTTTCCTAATATAAATTACAAGTAATGTAAGCATGAGAAAATCTTGGTTGGTAGAATTATGCAAGAGAGCATCATGACAAAACATTGTAGAGTGATGAATTTTAAAAGGTTAACAACAGATAAAGAGGGACAAATATACATTGATGAAAATAATTTGAGTTTGGATGATGGACACACAATACAATCAACAGTCCAAATGCTATTGAAATGTTTACCTGAAACCTATACACTCTTATTGATCAATGTCACCACACTAAATTTAATTTCTATAAACGAGGTTAACAGTACACCTAATATTTTATGAATATTTCACTATGTACTATGCCAAATGTTTTTTACTTATTTCACTTAATTCTCCAACAGCTATTTTAGAAAAGTACTAATATACTGTTATTACCTCTATTTTAATCATGAAAATTTGTGGCTTAGATTTGGGTGAAGTCACACCATTATTAAGTGGCAGAGCTGAGGCTCTCACTCTAACAAATGTACTCCTTAGCCATTACACGATATTGCATTCCCTCCAAAAGGTCTAGCAGCTGGGTGGATAGCAGAGTGGTCTGGAAATCACCAGGGTTTGACTGAAAGCAGTGGCGTCAGTCTGGGTGGGGACAAACTGATGTGAGTGCTATTTCAAAAACCTGGGTGACAAGCTGAATGGGGAAAGGAGAGGGAAAAGTGTGACTTGGGAAAGAAGCAGAGACATTATCCACAGTTTTTTCTTTCTGCTTTTGAAATATAACTGTTTAGAATTTTGTGCTTTGAATATTAAGAATTTTACATAATCAACTCAATACAATTGGCCTAAAGCAGTTCACTGATATAATGAGGTACAACAGGTGAGGGCCAAATCCCATCTGAGCCACAGACTGGATATAATGTCACAAAACCTTGTTCATCAGTGAGTGATGTAGCAAAGGCGATATAAAACTCAAGTAGCCACACACACCCTTTCTTCCCTTCTGAGGTTTAGACTTCTATAGCACTTGTAAATACATGAACACATTTTACACAATACAGTTGTGTAAAATCAATACCCTTCATTGCAAAATAAGCCTTATTTTTTTTTCCCATTTAAACTTTATCTTGGGAAATCCCTGGCACATTTTTCATGCCACATTTTGCCTGTACTGGTTTGCTAGGGCTACATAATAAAGTGCTATAGCCTGGGAGGCTTAAACAGCAGACGTTTACTGTCTTGCAGTTCTGGAGGCTCAAAGTCCAAGATCAAGGTGCCAGCAGGTTTGGTTTCTTCTGAGGGCTTGCTCCTTGGCTTACAAATGACCCTTTTCCTGCTGTGTCCATACATGATCTTTCCTCTGTGCGAACCTGTGTCCAAATCTCTTCTTATAAGGACATCCATCATATTGGAATATATCCACCCTACAGACCTCATTTTAACTTCATTACCTCTTTAAAGATATTATCTCCAAATACAATCACATTCTGAGGTCCTGGGGGTTAGCATTTCAACATATGAACTGGAAATGGGGGGATATTCAGACCATAATGTGGCCCAAAGTCACAAAGGTCAGAACCATATTCTCATTGGAGCAAGCCACTTCTTGAGATGATGGGATCCAATTGCTCAAGCCATCTGCACACTCAGACCAGTGCCAAGAGTGACTTCACTGCTGGACACTTAGGGTAGTGACCTCCCTCTTCCTTATTAAATGGACTGTTGCCCAGAGCTACATAGAGATTTCAGTCACTCTCTGGCCTTCCTGCTGGCCGTGGGACATCTACATCTCCTGCTTGAAAAGGATGAGAACATAGAGGGGTGGAAATAGAAACTGGTTAGATACAAGTACATGGAGAGGCTGAATGACATGGTGTGATCTCAGAGGGTGTGTTGGGACTGGCAGGACACTTTGCAGGGCAGTCCTGTGGGGCTTCGAGGACTGTGCCCCCTTTCCCAAGTGCAGCCCTGCTTATGAAAGGTCCCACCCATTCATCAATTTGACCATCACAGAAGGAAACTTTTCTCCAATCTTGTTTTTTCTTATACACGATTCAAAATCCATTTACTAGGGGAAAAATACTGTTGAGGTGCATGTATAGTTTCTGATAAAACAGTGGAAAAAAATGTTGCTGCATTTTGTTTTATTAAAACACATATTTCCAGCTAATTAACTTTCCAATAAACCAATAAAGTTTTCTATAAAACTTTCTATTGTTTAAAAAAACTTCCTCTCTTCCCACTGGAAGTGTTCTTCTGCTCCCCTCTTCAATGGGTGGCCTCCATTTTTGCCTCACACTAAGGTGTCTCAAATCTGTGTCTACTGCCTAGAGTTTTCTCCTGAGCTTCGGGAGTTTATTGCCAGCTCTCTCCAGGTCTTGCCGCTTGGCTGCGCTGTAGGACACTTCCACTCGGTATGCAGAACTGAACTTCTTCGTGTGCCTCAGCAATCTGCTCATCCTCCATCTTCTTTATGTTGGTTCATGAAGCTTCATCACTCAATTTCTCAAAAAAAAAAATCTCAGAGCTACAGTTGCTTTCTTCTCAGCCTTTATCTTCCTCATCAAGACCCCAATCCTATTAATTTTGTCTTAAAGACGTTTCCTGGCTACACGTTCCTCTCATTCTTTTACATTTAGATCCCCGTCATCTTCCACCAAGCCTATTACAGCCCCTTCCTCAGGTGTCTCACCTCCTTCTCTTTTCATGAATACCCTAAATCTATATGCTAATGTTCACTTCCTTAGTCCTGGGACCGACCACTTACCCAACATCCTATGCTGAAAGCATCCACAGTTTCTCCATCTGTCAAACTTCCTATTTTTCCTGCAAGCATCATACCGTTGGGATGCCTTCTTTGCTTCCCACAGCCTGGACCTGGCGCTCTTTTTCTGTGGCTCATGGTGTATTGTGCAGGACCTTCATGTCACTGATAACTGAACCAGACTGGTTTTCTCGTCTGTCTGACACATTAGCTTTCCAGGTCCTTTTACCCAGGGCCAGTTTTATTTTCACCTTGGTGCCTATAGCATCTAGCTTATGCCATGTAGTTGTGCCTTTAAGTATATTGGACAAATAAATGTGAAAATGCTTTAAAATGTTTTAAATTTGATGGATGTGTAGGGAATATTTTCATAAACATTATCCCTTGAACATGTATAATGAGCTATGGCTTTATTGTGAAAGCAAAGGAACTAGAGTCAGAAGTTTCAAGTGCCAGTCTGTGGCTATCTGGGGTAGTTCATTTCCTGGATGGTAAAGTGGGGATAATGATTCTGTCTAGGCCAGTTGTCAGCATCAACTGCAAAAGATGTGGGTGAAATTTAGTTCTGAACTATAAATAGTATTCTGCAAAGTCATGAGTTCACATCAACTATGCTAAAGTCTTTTCTAAAACTGAATATATATATATATATATATATATATATATATATATATATATATATATATATTTGCGTATATATGGATATATAGAAACACATGATTTTTTGTACTTTGTCTTGCTTGACTATTTAGAATAGATCTCCACCATCTGTCACCTTGATTGATGATAGTGATTTCCTCATTTTTGAAAGGGATCAGTATTTTATTTTGTAAGATTAGGTTTCAAGGACCTGTTCATTGTATATTAATGCAATTAAATTTAGAATTGCCTATCAAAATTCAACCTGTTCTCAAAAAAACAAGGGGAAGAAATTGGATCCTATTTGGGTAGAGAGAATTGTCCCAAGCCAGAGAAATCAGTGGTTGGATGATCCGAGCACATACTTTTATTTTACCTGGAAGAATTAATAGGTTTTATCACCCTTTGCTATTCAGAGAAGAAGTGGGAATTAGCACTGATGTCAATCCAGGAATGAAGAACAGCTCCTCTACCCACCCCCACAGACACTTCCTGTTTCTACGCAAACTGTATAGACAGTGCTCTTTGGCCCTGGCTGGTTGACTCAGTGGTAGAGCGTTGGCTCAGCATGTGAATGTCCTGGGTTCGATTCCCTGTCTGGGCACACAGGAGAAGGACCCATCTGCTTCTTCACCCCTCCCTCTCTCGCTTCTCTCTCTCTCTTCTCCTACTTCCTGCAGCCATGGCTTAATTAGAGCAGTGCTGAGGATGGCTTCATGGCCTCTGCCTCAGGCACTTAAAAGATGGCTCTGGTTACAATGGATTAAGGGCTCCATATGGGCAGAGCATTGCCCCCTAATGGGCTTGCTAGGTGGATCCCAGTTGGCATGCATGCCAGAGTCTGTCTGTGCCTCCCCTTCTCTCACTAAAAAAAAAAAAAGTGCTCATTAACAGACAGGACCACATTTCCCATTCTTGTCCAGCGCAATTCTCACATGTTCTTTTGTCCTGGTGGAATTAATAAAGCATCCCCTTCAGTCTCTAAACTCTCCCATTTGGATGATAAATTATATGGTCATTCCAACCCCAGTCCATGTTGAATAACAGGCACAAGAAAATAAAAATAAACGTTTCAGTTGTAGCCTGCATTCTGCATTTCATTACCAGCAGTGTTTTACCTGGAAGCATAATTCGACCATGGAAATAAAGATTGTTTCCCTAATATAGGAGTAAAAAGATTCCTCTTCTCTCCCCAGCTCTCTTCTCCTCTCTCTTAACTTTCCCCACTTTATTCTTTAAACAATTAACATAGTGGTTGGGCTTGACAGACCAACGGAGCCACCAAGGTAATGAAGGAGAGGCTATTGTAGAGACAGAGAGACACTACAGATCACCAGACTTCAGTGCCATTTTCTTAGTTGGTATAATTTTAACTTTAACCTGGTAGTAAGATTTATAACATGTATCTGTAGAATTAATATTTGCTCTATTCGATCAGTAATTTGCATTACCTTGATCTGAGTTTCAAGACTGGGATTAATATTAATTTAGGTTTATTCTGTTTGTCCTTTGGCCTCTCCATTTCAGGACACCTAGAGATCATGGGAAAAGAAGCCCTTTAGCGTGTCTTAAAATAAACACCTGCTGACCCTTCGGAAGACTTGCTAGGAATAAATGCTCATTTATAGAGGTTCTTTGAGCAAGGACTCTAAGACACGTTTGGCAGGAGCTCTGGGCAGGCAGAGCAGGGCTGTTGAAATTCTCACTTCCAGACAGAAAGTGGGATCCGACCAGAGCACTCCAATTAGCATTAACAGAAGCTGTCAGAATAGGGGGCCAGCTGTGGACTGCAAAGCTCTCTAAAGCTACAGGCAATTGCTCCCAGGTATTTACTTAACACCCTTGAGGTGGGACAAAGGAAAGTTTATGGGGTAGGATTCTGCTTAGGGAACAAATGCCGAAGGGGATGGAGGAAGTTAATTAAGGGGGAAAATCAGAATCCTGCTGGATTTCATTTCCGTAAGTGCTCTAGCCAACAGTAGGCTGGCTTACCTGGCTCTGCTGAGGTCATCTTGAGGTCCTACTCTGGGTCCAGATCCCCTCCAAGTGTCAGCCCCTGGCATTTGAGAACACTCATGGGACAGCTAGTGCAATGGGACCTTCACCCTGAAACCTGGGACTGCAGATGAATAGATAGAATACCACGACTAAGAAATGAAGGAATGGCCCCTGTGAGCTCACTTATATGTGGAATTTTAAAAGGTCAGCTCCAAGAAGCAGAGGCTAGAATGGAGTTGCCAGGAGCATGGGGATGGGTGGGAAAGTGGAAATGGTGGTCAATGTTCAGCACATTGACTGTAGCAAATAACATGCTATTGTATAGTTGAAATTTGCTCAGTAAGTAGATCTTAAATGTTCTAACCACAAACACAAAGTGGTTAACTATGTGAGGTGATGAACGTATTGATTAGCTTGATTGTGGTGATCATGTTAAAATGCAAATGTTAATCGAATCATCACGTTGAGCTCTGTTCCCTCCATAGGGGAAGCATTAGGACAAAGTCTTCGAACCTGGGTCTGCAGACAGGCATGCTATGCTAAGAATGGAGGCAGGCAGGGCTCAGGTGTGAATTCAAACTGGTAGGATTGGCTCAGGCTCTTAACGGAGACATCCACTGGGCCATCTTCTAGCTCTGCCTGGCCTCCCAAATCATCACTGAGAATATTACTTTATAAACAAAGTTCAATCAGGCTCATGTGAATTGAGAGATCTCCTGAGTTCTGAAAAAAAAAAAAAAGCCAATACCTTCCCAACTCCTTGTTTGGAACCTGTCTTTTGTGAGAAGGAGCTTAACTTTCTGTAATTTGAGATACTTTCAAGTGGTTGAGGTCTCCATTTTAGAATGGCTGAGTGTCGCCTTACTAATGATTTGTCAGCTTATTTTGATAGAGTGGCAAAGTGAACATTGGCTGGGCCAATAGTTACTGAGGAACGGGAACATGCAGGGTGGTTACAACCTGGGCGAGGGATACAGGCAGACCCGGATCTCAATAATTGCTTTGCCACTTTCAGATCTTTTCCCATCAGTAAAATAAAACTAACAACAACTAGGGATTTAATAAAACATAAATGTGTGTCTTTCCATAGTAAGCCCATTTGGATGAAACCGAGTGGTTTGTGAATGATTTTGTTAGGGAAGGAAGAGTCACTGCTGCTCTTTACCAATGCCGGACACTGGGGTCTGGACTTCCCTGTTCTGCTCACTTCAGCCTTTTCAAGGGAGTTATCACGTGGTCAATCATTGACAGATTGTGGCTTTGCCTGACAACATGCCCATCTGCAAGCTCTTGTATAACAGACATAAATCTCATTAAGGCTCCTAGACCCAGTAATGACCTCTGAGATGGGAAGGTCTAGATAGGTTTTCTGAAGTATAGGTGACACAAATTCCATCATCGTAGTAAAAATAACATCTAATGTTTTTTTTAAAATATTGTTATGTGCTAGAGGCTGTCCTAATGTTTTAACGGCATTTTATCATTTAATCCAATAATGACACTACAAAGTGTCAATATTAAATGTAAGTACGCCCTTCTTTAGAAAATCAGGTATGCAGAAATCATCAGAGCATTCTTTTAAACAGCAAGCTTTTAACCCCGGCTGTAGTGATTTCCATCAGCTTAACTTAGGTACAATTGACAAATACAAATTATATGTATTTCAGGTGTACAATGTTATGATTTGATATACACACACATTGTGAAATGATTGTTACAATTAAGTTAATTAACCCATCTATTATCTTACATAGTTTTGATTGATTGACTTATTTATTTACTTATAATTGATTGATTTGAGAGAGAGAGAGAAAGGGAAACATTGATTTGTTGTTTCATTTATTTATGTATTCATTGGTTGATTCTTGTATGTACCCTAACGGGTTTGAACACACAGCCTTGACATATTGGGATGACACTCTAATCAAGTGAGCCTTCCAATCAGGGCCTTTTCATTTTTTTTTCTTGTGATGAGAACATTTAAGATCTAGCCCCAGTCATTTTCTACTATACAATATGGAAGTCTGTACCCTTTGACTAACATCTCCTCATTTCCCATAATGCTGCAATGAACATGGGTGTGCAGATATCTTTAGAGATGCTGATTTCATTTCCTTTAGATATAGTTTCAGAAGTGGGATTGCTGGATCATATGACAGTTCTAGTTTTAATTGTTTCAGGGGCCCCTGTGCTGTTTTCCATAATGGTTGTACTTATTTACATTCCCACTAACAGTGTACAAGGGTTCCCTTTTCTCCACACTTGTCCCTTGTCTTTTGGATAATTGCCATTCTGACAGGTGGGAGGTGATATCTCATTGTGGCTTTGATGGACATTTCTTTGATGATTAATGATATTACATAGTGGTTCAAAATATCACTTGATATGCAAAGAATTCTATGTGCAGTTTTTCACACACTTCTGTATTGATGGATTTGGGGTTGTGAATAGTGTTCTTCCAAGTCCAGTTCTTTTGTTTTTTCTCATTCTTAATCCAGTGGGTCTGAAAGGGAAAGGGAAAACTTTGGGAGCGAGCCCTGGGAAGCAGAAGTTCAAAGCCTGAATGGCCCCCCTTTCTCAGGGCTTTCAAGATGATGCTCCCTGAGGTTAGGCATGCTCCTTTCCCGCCAGGACCTTGGAGTTGATTGGGCAGGAAGTAGCCTGGTACAGACAGTCGGTTATCCACCTGCTGGTTCCTGAAAACTGTGCCTCATGGTTTCATCTGCCTCTCAGTGAGCTTTGTAGCCACACCTTTCACTTTGTCTACATCACTTCCTTCTGTCCCCTCACTCTGTACTCTGCGCCTCCATCCTCATTAAAGTCCTCTCCAGACTCTTCTGTCACACTAAAGCAGAAGTTTGCAAAATGGGATACAAGGACCACACACATTGGAATTCCAAATGGAGGAAAACGCAGATCACAGGTCCCCTTTCGGAGTAACCAAAGGAAACTGAAGATAAGATCTCTGGGAATCTGCATTTTAATAAGCAGCTCAATCGTTGCCCTTGCAAATGAACATTTACTAATCCATGCAGAAAAACTGAAGTGTCATCTTTCCCAGGTAACCTACATTTTTAACAGAAAGGATCACTTTATACCAAAGAAGAAAGAAGAAAAATATCATTCTATAGCAGTAGCCCTCTCCCCTGAGTTTATATTAAATCCCCTGGGGAGCTTTAAAAAATAATCACAAAAACCATGCCTGTGCCTGACCTGTGGTGGCTCAGTGGATAAAGTGTCGACCTGGAAACACTGAGGTCGCCAGTTCAAAACCCTGCACTGGTCTGGTCAAGGCACATATGGGAGTTGATGCTTCTAGCTCCTCCCCCCTTTCTTTCTCTCTCTCTCTCTCTTTGTCTCCTTTCTAAAATAAATAAATAAAAAGAAATTTAAAAAAATTAAAAAAAAAACACCAAAAAACCATGCCTGCATATCTGGTCCAAAAATCTTGAAGGGAGGACCCAGGTCTAGTAGTTTTTAAAGGCTCTCGCATGATTCTAATGGGTAGCCAGGGTGAGGAGTACTTACCTGCAGAATGGGAGGGGGATTAGGAAAGTAGGGCAATGCTTCTCAACCGAACATGCAGGGGAGTCACCTGATGGTTTTATTAAAGTGGAGATTAGGATTTGTGGATCTGGATGTTGCCTGAGATTTCTAACATGATTCCAGGTTCTCAGGCCACGCTTTGAGTAACAAAGCAATATAGACCTTGTTCTCAACCTTTGCTGCATGTTAGAATCAGCAGGGGAACTAACTGTATAGTAAATTGATGTCTAAGAAGCACTCTAGACTAATTAAATCAAAATCTCTGGGAATGGGACCCAGGCATGAATAATGTTTTTTGTTTTTGTTTTTTTAAGCTTCCCGGGGGATTCTCTTAGGCTGGGAGCCTGTGCAAGAGAGGGTTAGTATAAATTCATCTAAGTCCCAAAGAAGATAGGAGGTTTTAGCCACATGGACACCCCAAAAAACAGAAGAGGTTGACCCCTTAATTGATGATGTCAAAATCTAGCATCATTTAATTTTTAAATCTTAATTTGTTTTTCTTGGTTGTTGAGAAAATGATCCTCCCGTAGATGCCCCCTCACCACCACCAGATACACCTTCCTTGTCACACCCTTGTGGTCAGCACTCAAGTGCTTCTGCTGGTCCCTAGCCCTGAGCATGACAGGGGTGAGTCTCACTCACTCCCAGTTCATTCAGCATATGCTGCTCTTTTATCAGACGTGGGCTGTGCTGACTTTCTAAATAAGACATGCAATCCAAAAATGTAAAAACACGTGAGGTCATAGGAAAACTTATTTAAACAAATAATTTGGTACTCATGGAAACAAGAAGCTTAATGACATTGTCTGAGAGAGATGTCTGAAAGGACTCCCCACAGCTCTCGAATGGCTCTTGGATATCAGTTGTTGGGAGCATCCTAAACAGCTAGACGCACATGTGTGATGACACGGAAGAGCTGTTAGATGGAGAATTTTAGAATTCCACTCCCTGCCTATCTCCACAGAAATATATATTCCATTTCTTTCCTCAATGATCGAATAGAGAATTTTGATTTGCAAACAACAAGTCCTAAAAATAAAGTCATATACCCTTGTATTTGGTTTCAACTTCAATTTTTCCCAGTGTGGGCTAAGATGGGTCCATCTAAGGTCTTTGTGTGAACTCTGTTGCTTTTTTCCTGAGGTTATTCCAAGATATGACATAACCAGACAAGCCTAACCAAGTAATGTTTGTATCTCCTGGAGGATGTGACACACAACTGTCTGCCTCCTTTGTTTGTCTGAGTCCCCTGGGTTCTGTCTTGGGATAAAGGTCTCCGTACTATATTCATATTTAAATTGTATGGTTGTTTTCTGCAAATAGAAGAATCCCTCTGATTATCTTTTAAAGAATTTAAAAAATCAGAAAAAGTCTTTATATATTTTCTGCTATATTTTCTATTTTACTGGTATGTTTACCATGCTTACTTTTACTGCCCTTTATATTTTATTGTTTTTTATATTTACTGCCTAATTTATCTATAAAAGCTTACGGAATCATGAAATTCTCAGCCAGAACCACCATATAATGTACTGCAGAATTTCTGTTTCTTGGAAAATATGAGAAAATAAATGTTTGCTATTTGTACTGCTAAATGTTGGGTTAATTTACACAGCAAGAGATAACTAATAAAATATTTTAACATAGTTATAGTCTTTGTTTTAAAGTCCTCACCTGCTTATCCCATCATTTCTTTTATTCCTGGGTCTGTTTCTATTGTCTGATTTTTCTCCTTGTTTTATAACGGAAGTTTTTCTAGGGGGAAAAACAACACAAGAAGGTTTGTAAAAAATGAAAATAAAAAAGAAGTTTTCTAATTCTTGACATATATAATAATAAGTTTACAAATTGTGGTAAAATATACATAACATGAAATTTACCATTTTAACCATTTTATAGTGTACAATTCAGTAACATTAATTATATTCACAGTGTTGTGCAACCATTACCTCTAGCTGGCTTCAGAACATTTGTTTCACTCCTAAAGGAAAACTATACCCATTAAACAATCATTCCTGACCCTCCCTCAACCCCATTCACCACTAATTTGCTTTCTATTTCTGTGGATTGGCCTATTCTTAATATTTCATATAAATAGAACCATACAATATGTGATCTTTGGTGTCTGGCTTCTTACACTTAGCACAGTGGTTCTTAACCTGGGTTCTATCGAACCCTAGGGGTTCGATGAGTTGGTCTCAGGGGTTTGGAGAAGCCTCTGCTGCGAAGGCCAGAATAAAGTAATACCGTAGTTTGTTGTGAGTTCATGCACTTTGTTGGTTTTGTTCTTTGAGCAAGGTGATGTTCATGCACGGCTCACTTTGTGCACCAGTAAAAAAACACATACCTGTGTCTTGAATTTAGAAAAAAATATCATATTTTATTTATCACTAAAAAAGGGTTCGGTGAATGCGCATATGAAACTGGTGGGTTTGGTACCTCAAAAAAGGTTAAGAACCACTGACTTAGCACAATGTTTTCAAGTTGTAGCATGAAAACTCCATTCCTTTTACTACTAAATAATATGGCATTGTACGAACATTTAATTTGTTTTTTTATCTATTTCTTAGTTAATGGGCATATGGGTTGCTTACACTTTTTGGCTATTATAAATAGTCTTGCTATGAACATTCATGTACAAACTTTTGTTTGAACACCTGTTTCCAATTT
Source organism: Rhynchonycteris naso (assembly GCA_037038555.1). Taxonomy (NCBI): domain Eukaryota; kingdom Metazoa; phylum Chordata; class Mammalia; order Chiroptera; family Emballonuridae; genus Rhynchonycteris; species Rhynchonycteris naso. Next base: position 22,122,456 of record CM072996.1, read on the forward strand.
TTTGTGTATATATGTAGGAATGGAATCACAGGGTTATACAATAATTCTATGTTTAACTTATTGAAAAATCACTTAACTGTTTTCACAGTGTCTGCACCATTTTACATTCCCATTATCAGTTATAGATTTCTCCATATCCTCACCAATACTTGTTATTTTCCATATTTTTCATTATAGCTGTTATAGTGATTGTGAAGTGGGTACCTCATTGCAGCTTTGGTTTGCATTTACCTCAGATTAATGACATTGAGCATGTGTAATAATTTTGTTGGATGCTTTTGCTGGACATTGTGATGTTAACTTTGTTGAGTGTCTGGACTTGTTGCCTTCTTTTCATCAGTGTTAGACTTTATTCTGGAAAACAATTAATTTATTTCTATATCTTCTTGATCTTTTCAAGGAATGTTTGAAGATCTGTGAGAACATGTTTAAGGTAGCCTTTACTCCAGGGCTAAGCCCAATTCCCAAGGTGCAGCCTTCTGCAGATTCTAATAAAGATCCTGAGTGTTCATTGAGGATTTTTCACATTGGTTAAGAAATCTTTCTTAATATTTCTGGTAGAAGTTCAATTTACAGCTTGACATGGTTTTCTTTCCTTAGCAGTTTCTCTTGTATATTTTTACCCTGTCAGTACACAGCTTATTATTTGTTCAAACATTCAAGGTGGTCCTTATGCAGAAGTATCGAGCAATTTATGTGTACACCTTATTTTTTTCTAGTACTCAATACAAATTCTAGTGACTTTGGCCTACCTGAACTCCACTGTCTGTACCTTGAACTTATGAAGACTGCTGTTCTTTGCTTGTATTCCTCCTTCCTAAGTCAATGTCTGGTAAATGCCTTTATGCAGAAAGCTGGTGTAATCATTGGACTCAGCTCATCTGTTTCCCCTCTTTCAGGGGTCATAATCCTGTGCTGACAATTGTATGCTGTCTAGAAATAGTTGTTTTATAAATTTGGTCCAGTTTTCTGTTTTTTTTTTTTTCTCTTTTTCGGTATGCTCAAAAGGCTAGTTTGAGATCAGTTATTCTATCATGGCCAGATTACAAATATAACTTTTTTTTTTTTTTTTTTTACGTACTAGCTCATAAGAGCTAGAAAGCTTCTTTCTCAAAGCTTCAGTTCATCTGCAAACTGACAGTGGCTTCATTGGTCGGAGTCAGGGAATACATTTGCTTATTTCTCAACTGATCTTTTTGGTTAACAGATTATGCTAATCATAAATCAATCACTATGTCAAGGTGGATTGTAGATCTTGATTCGCTGAGTCTGATTAAGACTCACCCTTGAAACTGAAAGGTAGAGTCAGGTGGCATAAAGTTTTTGAACTACATGGGAGAGAGGTGGATTTATGAATAAAAATTATGGATAATGTTAGGATGCCAGAAATGGGGATTGAATTCTGGGGTGCCTAATTAACAAATATTTACTATATTTATTTTATAAATAATAAGTGGAGGGACAGAGAGGGTTAAGGTGACCGGACCAACAGCTCAGAGAAAATTAATGACTGGTTTGAGAGTTAAACCCTGTCCATTTGACTTTAAAGCCAATGATAATGATGGAGAAATATATTTAAATAGACTTTACAGACCTGAACCAGTTGGCTCAGTGGATAGAGCATCCGCCCCACGTGTGGATGTCCTGGCTTCAATCACCGGTCAGGACACACCTGAAAAGTGAACATCTGCTTTTCTTCCTCTCTGTCTTCCTCTTCTCTTTCTCTTCCCTTCCTGCAGCCAGTGGCTCAGTTAGTCTAAGCATCAGCTCCAGACAGGGGTTGCCAGGTGGATCCTGGTCAGGGCGCATGCAGGAGTCTGTCTCTCTGTTTCCCCTCCTCTCACTTAAAAATTAAATAAATAAAATAAAATGAAAAGACTTTATACAAATTCCAAAATACTTTTATATATCTTGTTTTAATTCTTCTAACGATTCAATGGGTTATGCAAGGCAGATATTGGCCCCGTTTTACAGATGAAGAAACTGTATCCCAGGGAAATAATGTGGCCCAAGAATACATGGCTTGTGTAGGACTGGAACTAGAACCCAAACTCTCATGCTTTTTTTTGTAGACCACGATCATTCCAATATTCTTTTCTTTATTCAGCCCAGGTCTTTGTTTCTTCCCTTTCTCTTATCTGTTAAAAAGAGAATAGATTTCAGAACTTCATTGTGAACCATTTGGTTTTTGTTTCTTAATTTCACAGCTGAGTTCCTTTCACCGTGAGTCGGAAACCACATCACAAAGATAAAATAATAATGCATTTGCTTTATTCCTTTACTTGGTAGAAGATCTTGGCTTGTGGGATAAATTAGCTCTATTTGGCAACTTGAGATAATCAGAAATTGATTACTTGAGTCACTTAAATCTTTTTAGCATTTTCATCTTCATGCAGAATTAAAGATGGTCACAGGTCAGGGGCTGTAGGCAAAAAGAGGGCAGTCCATGCTTTTTCTGAAAGTAAAAACAAAACAAAACATTGAGAAGACAGTAGCTTGGAAAGAACAAGGCCTTGGAGTCCGGGAAACCAGAACTTAGTCCCCCTTCAGCTACTGAATCATTTAACTATGTTAAGCCTCTGTTTTTACAGTTATAAAATAGAGATAAGAATAAATACTTAACAGACTGATTCTAATAATTCAATAAAATAATATAAAGAAGGTTCCGAGCATAGCAACATCATGTAGTTGATACTCATAGCAGCTATTATTGTTATTGCTTGAACCCTATGGAGAATTCTGGAGAACTAACATTTCCCTCTTTGTCAGAGCCTTTCTCCCAGGCTCACTAAAACGCATCAGGAACAGAATCAGGGTCCACGATCTTAGAATCGCTGGTTACAAGATCGTTACTTTCTCTGAGTTTGAAAACCACAGTAGCTTTGAATGCTTGTGCGTAGATATGTTCTAAGCTTCAATTTCAACATTTAAATTTCTTTTTATTTTATTCATTTTAGAGAGGAGACAGAGAGAGAGAGAGAGAGAAAGAGAGAAAAGGGGGGAGGAGCTGGAAGCATCAACTCCCATATGTGCCTTGACCAGACCAGTGCAGGGTTTTGAACTGGCGACCTCAGTGTTCCCAGGTTGACTCTTTATCCACTGCGCCACCACAGGTCAGGCCCAATTTCAACATTTATAAAATGAAGGTGGGGATAATAAATGTATACACTTACAAAATTAATTAAAAGTAAAAAAGAAAAAAAGATAATCTTTGTAAAATACTCAGTGACCACCAGCAAGAACTTGTAAAGTACTGCTTTGTATCGCTCAAGTTGAAGAAGAGCATGGATGTGGACAAGGCCTACTGGGGGTGGAGACGACAGAGATGCAGAGACCCACTCTGCGCTCTACCTACACCTGGAGTGTAGTGGAGAATGGAGACCACACTTGGTTTTCCATGAGCTCTGCATTTAACTCCTAATATATAGCGTTTCCCACCCATAATGAGCTAGCTACTTATTAGCTTCCCTAGAATACCTGTAATATCTTTTATTTTCCTTTTTCTTAATTTAAAAGATGTCTCAAGCTGGACTGTCTCTCTCTGGAAACTAGACTATAGAGAAGGCCACTGAGGTTGTAACAGGTAAGTTCAATATGTAAAGGCTATACAAGGCAGATTGATTCTGGACAGAGGCTGGGAAACCCAAAAAGCGGGGAGAAAAGTTACCATGGGCTTTAGGGGAGGAATGGCAGCATATTTCATATTTCTAGGTCTTAGAATGGCAAAATGGGTAAAGGAACTTGAAGAGGTCAGATGATACATTCAGCCAGTGGCAGGCCGATGGGGGTGCCAGGTGGGAAACAGAAGAGTCCAAAAGGGTCCACACCCAGACATCTCAGAGGGAACCTCCAATCATAAGCAGCTCTTACAGGCCAGTTAGTGTCACATATATGTCACTTCACTTCATGCTCAGGTGACTCAGTGGGGCAGGTACTATTATCAAATCCATTTTGTATAGGTGTTCAGTACCTTTTCCAAGGTCATATGACCTGTCAGAGTTAGAGCTAGCCATCTTATATGATTCAGTTAAACAGAGTTAGCTTGCCTTCTGAAACCTGAGGAATAATGTCAATGGAGATGGCAACAAACTTATAAGTCACAAATTAGATACATGTACTTTTGCTGAATACTAGGTCACTAAGAGACTAAATGCAGCTGACAAAGAGAAATGAGAGTAATTATTGATAAGCTAGAAATAATATACAAGGGGTCCTCGGGTTACAACAGTCTTGACATACAATGCTTCAAGTTTACATTGCACACTCTCATAAAAACTTTAAAAAATTGAGACGTGAGTGTTTCAGTTTACACCGTTAACATCGTACTTACGAACCACGTGGATGGATGAACTAGTATGGTTGTGTGCAGTGGAAGAATACGTAGTAATGTGGTGTATGAGTGAGAGAGTTGGGGTCCGCCAGTACGCTTATCTACGCCATTTTGGACTGTTAAAAGCACAAGTGTTCTGTTTGTGTTAGGCTAGGGTGTGTTTCAACTTAAAACAAAATTCAGGTTATGCCACTGTCGTAGGAACGGAACAGTGTTGTAACCCAAGGACCCCCTGTGCGCTATAAATGCCCACTTTGAGACAATCTAAAACTATTTGATTGCTTGAATGAAGACTACATGCATTAAAACAGTTTTTTAAAAAAATATGTTATTCATTTTAAAGAGGAGAGAGAGAGAAAGGGGTGAGGAGCAGGAAGCATCAACTCCCATACATGCCCTGAACAGGCAAGCCCAGGGTTTCAACTGGCAACCTCAGGGTTATCTACTATGCTACCACAGGTCAGGCAAAAATTAGTTTTTAGTATAAAGTTTACCCTTCTCTTTCTTCCACCACCAACATGAGAGTAATCCCTACTGTATCTGGAGTCTTAGGAATCTAGACTTGAGGAGTTTTTCTTAGAACTCTTAAGGAAGCCGTATAGTTCAAGAGGCACTTCCCAGAATTTTCCACCAACCCCCAAGCAGTTCCTGCTGATCATCATATGGTGGCCTCTGTGAGCTCAATTTCCTCCCTCCATTTTAATCAAGAGCAGGCCAAGGATATTTACCAACTTTAAAAATCCGTCCAGATATTTGGTTTGCTTTGTAATCACTCTTGCCTCAGTTAACCAGCTCAACGATAGAGATGTGGCCAAAGCACTCACATTCCCTGCCTTCTTATGCTCTGGGAAGTTGTGTGTGGGGAGGAATCCCTTACCCCTAAAATGTTTCTTTCTCAGGCTCCTTCTCTAAATAACTGCTGGGCTGGCAAAATGACCTTGGAATTGGCCTGAAGCCAGCAGAATACCTCCTAAGAACAGTATTCAGTCCTCTAAGTCATCACCCTCTGAAAAGAGACCACATAGATCCTTCTAAGGATTTCTGGAACCCTTGAAGTAGACACTTTTAACCTGATCTCAAAAATACTCTTGTTGATGAGGCCTCTTTCCTTTCCTAGAAGCCACAGGCAATGTACTGTCAGCTCTCTTTTGAACACTACCCTTCTCCTACAACCAAGTTCATATTTTCCATGTCTATAATTTCTGCCCTTTGCTTGAATCGGTTTCCCCAACCATTCTCTGATTCAATTAGATGTTTTGTTAGCTTTCCCAGGTCTCTTCGTAAATGCTCAAACCAATGGGTAAACTACCTTCTCTCTTAAAGGTTTCCCTCTGAGATGGATGGGTCCCACCATTTATTTCAAGTGAAACAATACTCTTCTCAGTTACCCCTTTCTTCCAGCCATCTCCAAATAGGATTTTCTTGTTATTTATAACAGTGAGCATTCTCTGCAATTCTCATTTCTTCTTTCTTCCTTGGACAAGGTTATTAATTATCACAATATCTCAGCATGGTACAAGGGGAAGCATGGTGTAGAAAGAGTGCAGATCCCTTCTAGTGGGATATTATTGGTCACGCTCCTTAATAACTTTTCCCCTAATACCAAACTCATTTGAAGCTGAAACATTTCCAAAGAAATACGCTGCCCCGCCAAAGTCTCCTACCAGTAGGATTTTGATGAGTCCTGATTTTCCATTTGTGCCAAGAACCATCTTTCATATTTTCCTAATGTCTGCAACTGAGAGACTCGAGTTGGGGCCGAGAACGTGGGGATCTTATTCCCTGCAGCAAAGGAGCTTGTGGCAGCACATTGAGGATCTATAATGCTCATAAAAGTTAGGAATATTTTATCGCTTCATATTTATTTTGAAATATTCCCTAATTTTTGTGAGCAGTATATTTAGGACTAGGTTCATTCCCATTTTAGCAATTTAGCTTTTTTTTTTTAAAAAAAAATAGGAAACCCTCGTACTGAGAAGAGTGTTTGGCTTATATAACCAGCTCTAAAACTGTAATGAGACGCTGGTATTGAGATCAGGAGTGCACATAGGGCGGAAGTGGTTTCTTTCAGTCTGTGGCCAGTCCCTGTGGGCGGGGTTTGGGCAGGATCTCTACTGAGCAAGTCCCTGGGGGCGGGGCTTGGGCGGGGATCCCTACTGAGCAAGCAGAGGAAGTGAGTAAGACAAAAAGCTGATGAGGAGAAATAGTGACAGGTTCCAAATTTCCCTTGTTTTTCTTTCCTTTCCTTTCTTCAGCCCCGGGTGGGAGGGAGATAATAATGATAATTTTAAAAGGCTACAAGGGTTATTATGTTAGGGTAATAGAGATGGGTGGGATCCTTAAAAATAAGTAAAAATGACCTATTGGAGACATCTTTGAGGAATTTCAGTTCATGGGAAGTATAGAAATAATTGTGAGGTGTTTTATCCCATATTACCTAAAGTATTCTCTTATTGCCTTCTCCAGCACCAGCCAATTCCTTTACTTCACATTAAAATAGGTGGTAAACTTTAAAGTAAATTGTTCAAGTAAAAGAACAAAAAACAAAAATAGCCCTGGCCAGATGGCTCGGTTGGTTAGAGCATCGTCTTGAAGTATGGAGGTTCCGGTTCGATCCCTGGTCAGGACACGTACAGGAACAGATTGATGTTCCAGTCTATCTCTCTCGCCACCTCCCTCTCTATCTCTCTAAAATCAATCAATCAAATAATAATAATAAAAACAACATAGCGGCATAGCTCAAGCCACATTTGAGAAAGTTACCTTTCTCACACATTCTCTGGCGTTTGAAAAAGTAGAAACTTTAAATTGTGAGAAATAAAAGTCTATTTCTTAGACATCTATTTCTTAATTTATGAGAATAAATTTAACAGGGAGAAAAGGTCACAAGCTCTGGGAATTGATATTGAAGGAGAGAGATGTCATCTGCTGTGTTCATCCCAGGGTTTGGCTGCCCTGTCTAGCCCAAGTGCTTGCCTAAACTTATTTTTTGCTGAAAGGCTGCTGAGGGAAGGGCAGCCCACACATATAGAGCTTGGTTTCTAACTGGAATATTGTCAGTTCAAAGCTTTCAGCAGTGCTTTGTGCTGTTTTTGTGTGTGGGGACATTCCTTTGTTATGGGAGGACCACCACAGATACCTTATTCTGACCATGCGGTTTCCAGGAACTAAAGCTATTTTTATAAAAGGTTGACTGCACTGTGGGCAGAATCCGATCTTTGCAGGTTTTATTTCCTTTAGGAAAATGCTGCTTTTCTAAATTTGACTTAGACTATATTGTTTTAGAAAATTACTTGTTAATCTTATGAAGTACGTGTGTGTGTGTGTGTGTGTGTGTGTGTGTGTGTGTGTGTGTGATCATAGTTATCCACAGGCTATATACATGGCATAATAGAATATATATTTTATATATTGTTTGATATGTAGTATTTATTATGACTATTATATATGATATATATGACAGATACGAAGACAATTTGTTTAAAGAAAATCAGTTGTCAGTAAGGCAGTCAGGGGTCAAGAAATCACTATGCTTATTTTAACTTTTTCTCAAAAGACCTCTGATGGAGGCTGGAATTTTAAGAGCTCTTTGCATACAAAATAGGGGCAGAACTTGGCCAATGGTATTGAAGAGTGGGGCATAACATCATAGATGTCAAAGATGGGGATGTGGAGACAATGGAGTAAAAGTTAGCAAGAAATTTAGCCTGGAAAGAATGAAAATATATGAGAGAGAGCACCCTTGTGAGAATGAAAAGTGGGAAATTCAGCAGATAGTGCTGGACTATATGTGCACACTGAGCTGTGTGATTTACATTAATAAAGAGGTCTGGACCTTGGAACTTATAGTAGAACCTGTATTTTAAAGCTAGAAGGGATTTTAGAAGGGAAAATAATGTTAATCAGACACTAACTGTATGCCAAGCATAATGCTTTCATACATGTATTTTCAGGGGAGGCAAGAGTTCTGAAGCTAGTTAGACATAGATTCAAATCTTGGCTCTGCCACGTTTTTGCTTTGTGGCCCCTGAGCAAACTAACCTCTCTGAACTCTAGTTTCCTCTTGTATAGCATGGGGAGAGAAAGTCTTCCTTTGCAAGGGTTTTGTGTGAATAAAAATGAAAAATAAAATTTCTGAAGTGCACAGAATATTTCAGCTACTTTGTGAATGTTAATTTTCTGCTATCTCTCTAGTAGTTTAGAACACCGAGGTTTAGTGATTAGGTGCAGTCTTTGATAAAGAGATTGGGCAACATGTAGGTTTCTTCCTCTCTGGTCGGACTCCCCACCCCCATTGTAGTCTGCCACCACTCGAGTTTGAATGAACACTACTAGGCAACCTGGATACACTGGGTGATGCCAGGTCATTAGGCACTTTGTAGCAAGGAAGGCACCTACTCCTTTCTGTTTCCTAGAAAAGCGTGAAAGGTAGCATTATCATGGAGATGGTGAGGCAGATGGCCAATCACTCGTCCCTGAAGGTACATAATTTCGTCCACTGGTTGAGTTATAGGGAAAAGAACTGCACGATGTTATACAGTAGTGAACAGCAGGCTCTCTGCAGATCTGAGTGGAATAGTCAAAGCATTTATTAAGGCAAAAAAAGTGTTTCTTGATGAGCCACTGGGGTGATAAAGCTAAGCTTTTGGGTTCTTGTAGATATAAGATCAAAGATATGTTTCAGCTGTGCGATAATGTTTCCTCTGTCATTTCCTGGCATAATTATCTGGATGTTAACAAGACACATGACTGAACTTTGAACTCACTGGTTGGGAGTCACAGGGGAGGAGACGCTCTAAGAAGTCCGTGAGGCGTGTGTGCTCTCACCTAAGCTCTACGAGGCTCCAGCGCTGTCCCAGTCACTGCATAGATTTCAAAGGGCACCAGCTTGAGCTCCTCCGCTTTCCCCATTTGTCTTCTACAACAGAATGTACAAGGATGATTGTGTCTGCGTATTGTACAAGTCAAGAGCCATGTGACTTGTGGTTTTCTGAACTTAACTGGTAGCTCTTTCCAATGTGTAATATCCATGCTGCTCCTCAGAATACACCCTGGGAGCAAATATGTAGATTTGCTGATGTGTAGACATGAGACATAGTCCCCTCCACTGAGGCTGTGGTCCTGGTGGGCAGACGGGAAACAGACACGCTGAATGGTGTGTTTTCAGACAGTGACTGGAAAGATTGATGTCGTTTTGTAGTCCATATGTCACAATAAGGCGCTAAGCCTAGTGCTCTATCCTCTCAGAACTGAACCATGTGCACAGCCTAAAAAAGGAAAACTAAAAGCAGAACATGAAGAATATGTTCCATTATAAGCTTAGGAGGGAGGTGAAAAGTTTAAGCAAATGAAAAACAGAATCATTGTCAACGGTTGGATATCGTGGTTCCACATACAAACGTACCCAGCCATTAAACCAACTGCCAATTGTCTTTTGGGGGCAAAAGAAAATACGACGTGATATAAGGTAGATATTTAGCTCTTTTTCCTCAGCATGATCAAATGCAGGCATTCAATCCTTTACCAAGTCTTATGAGCGCTGGAGAAAGAGTTGTAATAGGGAGTGAAGTAACAGACCCCTGCCACAGGGCCACGAGGCTGGTATAATCAGAGGAGGGAAAAGACCACGTTATTTAGGATAAACAAGAAAGGGAGAGCAATTTAATTGGTTCCTGATGTTCCACACAACACAGGCCAGAGCTCTTTAAAACCTAGTGGCTTATTTTTATTTGTGAACAGATTTTATTTTTTTTTTTTTAAATGGGTTTTCCATCTGTGTTGGTGGAATTCCAGTCAAGAAACTTCGATCCTGGCTGCTTTGATCTTGTACTCACCTTTTAAGGCCGTAAAAAGGTCTTCTTTTTCCTTTCTGTAAAAGTGCTTCCAGCCAATATTTAATATGAAAGAGATGTTTATCAGACTTGGGATGGGCATATTGAAGCTATTCAGGGTCTGGCGTTTTCTTTCGCTGTCTCTTTTCTCATACACATCCTTCACCCCACCCCCAGCCACTCACCCCCCTGCCAGCTTCGGTTCCTTGACTCTGTTTCCTGTTGTGAGTTTGTACAGCTGAAGGGGGTATAGGTGGCCATTAATAAAGTTATTATAAAAGTGAGAAGAAAAAGAATTTAAAGGGAATGGCTGGGATAAGGGAGAAATGTGTATTAGTTCAGTTGCAAACTCCCTGAATGAACGGGCTTGAATTATTTCAGAGAGCTGACAATTTCGGGACTGTGTCTGCCAGATCTTGATGTGAAGTCCAGACTTAGAGGCGGTACTTGGAAGATAATTCTCAGTGGGTGCTCCTGTCCCTCCCTACCCCCTTCCTATGTCTATGAAAGCTATCTGTCTGTAAATTATTTAAATTCAGCAATCAAATAGGTCTCTTTGTGAACTTTTGCAAATAAAACAGAATTTGTTATTTTAAAAACCAACCAGGGATAAAATAGGCCTTTTTTTCAAGCGAAGGAAGTTATCTAGTTCCTAGACACAAAGCCTAAGTCATCTGAGACAATTTTAGAGCAAACTAACATTTTTTTCAGTCCACTGTCCACATTTTTAAAAATATAAACTGTGATACCAGTTAACTTTCATATGATTAGCTTTGTTTCTTATGCAAGGTAAATGCGGTTATAGAATTTGTATTTCTCTCAACGTATAAAGCAAAACACTCAGCAAGGCAGAAATGCCGCCACTTTAAGGGAAAGGATTTTTGATCAGCCTAAGTTTGCAAACTAAGACGCAGTAGAATGAATATGAGCACATCAAAAAGAATTCATTATTTGACCAAAATAATACAAAAATTTTTCTTTAAATTACAGTCTCTGGAAATATAGTTTAAAGATAACTTTATTAACCATAATCTAATTAATATGCAACTTTTAAGTAAGCTCAGTGGCAATAAAAATATTACATTTCCAAGCAGTTTTCTTTTTAGCCTTTGCTTTTAATAAAACCACAACCACAGGCTTTGCCTGCATTACCCGCTCTTGCAGCCAACAGGTTTTGAAGAGATCCCTTCATATTCTACTAACACAGAATTCTAAAACCACAGGGAAGGATGGAGCCTTTTTACATGAGGGCCAGAGGATGGCAGAAGCTCTCTTGAAAAATAATTAGTGCAATTGTGGTGAAGGATATAGGAGGCAGGACTGTCAGCTTTTAAATATCCCTTTGTCACACATTCCAGCTGATGGAAAAGAAACGCTGGAGCCATAGGTCAGCTGTTTAAACGTTGCTCCCTGAATCAGAGAGGGAGGGGACTTTATGGATCCCAGCTGTGCTGACTTTCGGGTTTCCTGGCTCTGTACTATTCTGTAGTCTATGTGTCCAAAGCTCAAGGGAGAGTTCAGTCCGGCAGCTTGCTCAAGTTCGTTTTCTTTTCTCCTTTATAAGGAGTATCAGATACTTGTAAAGCTCAACTCACTGCCATGATGCAGGCCAAGGCGGGACAGGCGGGAGAGAAAAGGAGGATGGAAGGGAAGAGGAAAGACTAGAAACCAGAAACTGGACCCAGTGTATTTTATTAAGTTCCAAAGAAGGAAAACTGGAAGGGAGAAAGGAAGGAGGGAACCAAAGACAGGACTGAAGGCCTTATCTATCTCTTACTTCCTAAGCTTTACTGTGCCTCAGAATCATCAGCAATGCTTGTAAAATGAAGAATCTCAAGACTGGCTGACAGGTTTTGATTTGTCCGGGGCCCAGGGATCTGCATTTTAACAAGAAACAAGTTAACAGTCATAACGACGTTGAACAGCAATTGCTCCCAGGGTATCGGGACCTGTAGCAGTCGCCTGAAGATGCTAAAGGCACATGATAAAGTCACACAGGCAGGAAGGAGAGTGAACGTTGCAGAGGGAACTAGGGGAACACGGTCAGAGAACCCCGTGCTGAGCAAAACACGAGTGGGACTAATGAGAGATGGGAGAGAGCGGGTTTGAAGAGAAAGTGAGTAGCTATGGAGATTCTTTCTAGCTCAGAACATCCAGGTTTGCCTTTTGAGATGAAATAGACAACAGGTAAAAGACAAGAGAGAGAAGATGACCAAGTTGCTGTTTATTAGCCAAAATTTGTGGCGGGATTCCTTGATAACCTGGTCAGTCAATGACCCAACACTTCTCTCTGAGATTCTTACTGCACAACATAGAAGTCATAAGAAAGCACTTTGAGGAATAAATGACTAATAAGGGATTATTAGTACTATGAGGAGGAATAATTGAATCCATTGCCCTGATTCCCAGAAGTTCTACTGAGGCACCTACTTTTTGTTCAAGAGGAAGATGGAATTTTAAAGTAGCTGAAAGGAAATTGGGTCCAGAAGGGACAGGATCTAAAATTGCCAATGGAAAGATGGAAGCCCGTTATTCCCTGCCTCCAAAAAGAACGTCAAAGCTTCAAAGTTCAAGTGCGCATTGTCAGAGCTTAGAGTTCAGACTGGTATCCGGTTAGCTGCTGAGGATTACAAAATTTCTAGGTATGAGGGACTTGGAGGCAGAAAAAGGTTGGAAGGAAACCTGAGGTTGGGTTTGCATTAGCACTTTGCATAAGTTTGAGAAAGTCAACTGTTCATCTGAAACAATCAGGGGTGGTGGAGACTGTGGGTGGTAGGGTAGCGGTGGCTAAAGCTATTTCAGACCCTTTTTTGATGAGCCAACAGTGAGGCTACTACTCCCCATAGCAGACTCATAAAAGATCTCACTAAAATAACTACTGAACCACAGAGAAAATGAAAACATGAGTCATAAAGAGACTGACAAACTCTTGCCTTGTAACCCGGAGGGGACTCAGCTGACCACACAGATCTTGAGATAACCTGTGCACACGCTACCATCTGAAGGAAACAAGGCAGGAAGTCCCCACCACTGCAGCCTCTCTGTTTCACCAGCAGACACTCACTGGCGTGCCAATCCATTCAGTGCCTTTGGGTCATCCATGTGAAGGCATGTGGCAACGTCTGGTCCCCCTGCAGGGCACACACGGGTATGGGAAGCCATCTGTCCAGCCACCTCCTTCTGCCAATACTGCATGAGAGCTCTTACACATTGTGGAGCCACTACAGCTAGGCCTATACTCGGCCCAAGGGAAGCAGTCCCCTCACTTCAGGGTCCTCAGTTTCCCTGACACCACTTCCAGATTTTTTTTTTTAAATTGATTTATACCCTAAGAGGAGGAATGTGAGATCACTGGGTTCTGACTACATTCTATATGGTTTTTTTTCCCTCTCAACTCCACTAGAAAAAAGAAAAGATGGACTTTCATTCCTTCCTGTGGCGGCAGGATCTTTTTTTACTGAGCATGCTCTTTTCTACCCTTGCAGAGGAAGTCTATGATCACGTTAGGGATTGTGGAAGCCAGAACTCAAAGAATTTAGAAAATCCTTTCCTCTCAGGGCAAGGCCATTTGACAGTCAGAAATTAAACACTGACTGCTTTCTCCTTCTTGCATTCTTGGTGTTAACAGTTTAATTACCACTGACCATCATTCCAGATAGATAAATGCTCAGAAAGGGAAAAACACATTAAAATATTAAAAAATATATTATTCACATTACACAAATATTTCCCCAGTGTATCATTTGAAAGACTTGCTTGTTTTTATTTATAGGCATTCTAAATTGTTCTGTAATTCCCTTACTGAATAAGAGGAGCAGTCTGCTTTCTCAGGACCTTCACCTTCCCTTCTACCTGGAAGGCTCACCCCCTACCCCTTTCTCATCTCCTTATCTGCTTTCCTCGGGTCTCTGTTCAAATGCCATCATTACAAAAGGTCTTCCAGACCATTCTGTCTAAAATAAGTGCCCCCCCCCAAAAAAAAACTCTGCATTCACTTTCTCCCAAACTTCATAGTGCTTATTGCTAAGGGACCCATTATTTGCTTATTAGTTAACTTTCTGTCTCCTCCCATTGGAGGGACTTCTTGAGGAAGAACCACTCTGCATTTTGTTAACTGTTGTATCCCTAAGGGCTAAAAGGGGACTTATCTGCATTTCTTAACGTGTGTTTTTTCTTTTAACCTCATTTTGGGATTACTTATGAACAAAATCAGTTTTAAACTTCTAGAAATAATTTTATGTTCTTACTTTGAAATCTTTAAATATTGTCACATGTCCTATAATGTTGCTTTTAGAATATATTCATCTATATTTATAAGCCAAATTGATTTGTACATTTAACTGTATTAAAATCTCCTTGTACTTCTAATACTTCTAGCTTTAGGTAGTTAATGCAATATATTCGATATTCTAAGATTCTTTATTACATCTTTTTGATAAATTATAACATCTATTCGTATGAATTATCAATCTTTATCTTATTTAAATTTTTCTTTGAATATTACTTATTTTGATCTCAATAATGCCATCTATGAAATTTAAAACTAGTATTTGCCTAGTATTTTCCCATTCTGCTTATTTTCAAACTTCTGTTCTTTTATTTTAGGTTTGCTTCTTTTAAACAGCAGATAATTGCTATTTTATTGAAACACTTAACATTTTAAAAACTTTGAATAATATTTTTCATCAATACCTGTTCCCATATGTATTCTCTGACTATAGAGAGACAATTCTTAGATGACATTTTAATGTTTTAATATATTTATCTCAAAAAAGAACTCTTTTTAAAAACAACCATAACATTATTCTCACATCTGAAAATTAATAATGAGTTCCTTAATATTATCAAACATCCATTGACAATTTTTATTTCCCGATTGTCTCATTTTTCAAGCATAATTTATTTGTTTGAATGAGGATCCAGCTAACATCCATACATTGAAATTGGTCAATGTCTCTTCAGTTCTATTGAATCTAAAGTTCCGCCTGTATCTCTGTGTTTTTTTTTCTTACCTCTCGATTCTTTAGTCAAACCTCTGACCTAAAACTGTGCCAAGTTGAGTTGTTAAGAGAAAGCTCTTGGACTTGACAATGAATGATATTCTTCACTGATAGCCTCCCACTTATTTTACATTTCTCAGGTTTCACCAATATGTTGGACTGAGTCAGGCGCAACAGGTTCTCCGTCTCTGTTGCTTCTGCTGTGTCCATAGTGTAACAGTGGTTTCACTAGACAAGTTGTATAATCGGTGAAGATCACATATGGTCATCTATGGAAACTTCCCTGAAAAATCTGCACCTTCTTTCTTTCTCCTGTTACATGCTGGGCTTGGGGGAAAGGGTGCTGTGAATGGTGGAGACTTGTTCAGTCTCTTATTATACCATGTAACTCCATCTCCACTTGTTAGTGTCTCTCTTTAGAAAATGTGTACTTGAAATCTCTTTATTTTCAGCTGTCAGCCTTAGTTACTCATTTTAGTAATGCTGGAAAAGTTTTACTCAGCACCCTATTAGATACATATAGAATATGATCTCTCTAATCTCTCTTCTACTTTATCTTCTCTCTTACAAATTCCACTCCTTTGCTTTTTGCTCGGTATTAATAACAGCTAGCATTTAATTATCTTATGTGTCATTTAGAGTTGCATAAATTACCTCATTTAATTCTCATGGTAATCCAATAAAGGGATTATTAGCTCATTGTCATAGATGAGGACTCAGCACGGAGAGTATTCCTCTGACATATTCTCTAAGGCTTGGAATAGATAAGATATTTTTTACAGTAATAACAAAATCTTGTTCACATTAATGAGATCTAAATAGTGAGCAGGGGATCTAGTTTTATCATTGTTTTTCTGGAACAACCTAGATTAGTTGGGACTTTTAACAACGTACTGTGGGGTGAGGTGGTTAAGACTGAAACCTTTCCCCCTGGGTTGAACCTTTACTTCTACCACTCACTGCTTACTTGACCTTAGGTAAGTCACTCGACTATACTATTCCTTAGTTACTTCATCTGCAAAGTGGAAGTAATTATAGTATTGACCTCAGAAAGTCGATGTGATACTTATATGAGTTAATAGGTAGAACATGTTTAAAACAGTATAACTGTGAAAATAAGGTAAGAGGCATATAAATACATAGGAAGAACTTTGTTGGCTATTATGGTTTAGTTTTTAATGAAGATTCGTATATAACTTCAGTGAACAAAGGGTGAGAAGTATTATTCAGTAGCAAGTTCCTTGAAGAAACAACCAAAGCACAAAACCCACATTTTCTTTTTATGAATCCTGCCTAAATAATCCACATCTGAGTAAGAAAGTGGGAATGACATACTAATGGAAAAACAGGCTAATAAGCCTACCCTCGTTTCACATCGAAGGGGTGGAATAATTTATGGGAAAGCTCTTAAGGCTTCTAAATGCTGCAATCAAATCACTGTATGGAGAAAGTTACAAAATCAAATTCCAAACAATGAAAACATCAGTTTCTTAATGGAACAGTTCCAACCATCTGGCATTCATATGCTGTTTGCAAGGGCGGTTATTGTACAGACATAATGACCCAATCCCACCTCTAGGCAAGAAGCTTCATGAAGGAAGTTTACCCTGACCATTTGTAGTTAGTTAACATTACCAGAAGAGGTTTCTTTGTTTTTGTTTGTTTGTTTTTCCCCCCAAAAGAACACACAAAAAAAGAGCTTCAAATATATTCTTAGAGTACAGGAGAGTGGGCAGATTTCAACATCTCAGTAATAAATGTTTTCAAGGCAATTTTTAAAAAAGAAGTACCCTGTTAACATCAGCTAGACACAGTCTTGATGATAATCTTTTATCTTTTCTAAACAGATTTAAGTTATATACTGGATAATTTTTTATGACACCTTAGAAACTGATTTTGACTAAAACATGGGACAAAGAAAGTAATACTATTTCATTTTCTTTGAGTGAACTGCTAGTTTTGTTAGCATATTGTCTTTTCTCTTTACTATGGAGCTTCACTTACAGTCAAAAGTTCATTATTCACTTAAAATTAATTAATTGAACAAATATTTACTAAACCTCTACTAAGTGCTAGATACTGACTTAGGCATACCTATTAAATAGAGTGTGTGAAAAACAGGCTTTTAAGAAACAGGACCAGGTGTGTTATAAAAAGAGAAGATTGATCTAAAAGGTTAACAGCATGAGAGATTTAAAAACCATAATTGAATAAAATGAAAAAGATAGAAGACAAAAGGAGATGTATAGGAAAATTTAAAATTCAATGTAAATATACACTGGAGTGTTTAGAAAGAAAAATGTTGTGGATAAGAGAATCAATAATGTGAATTTCACAGTTTATAAGCTCTCCTAGGATGCAGGATGGGGGCGAGGGAGGCAAATACATGGAAATGACAAGAGAGTAACTGAATGGCGAAGAGAGAACAAAGAGCCAATATGTGGCTAAGCCTATTCCTAAAGGAACAGATGAAGCAAAGGCAACAATTAACTGTATATACATATAGAGAACTTTTCTGGACTTATTTTATAAAGGTTTATAAACCTATTATACAAAGACCTACTTTTGTAGATTTGAAGGGATTTCTAAGTTACGCCATCGTTTTCTTTTTTGAAGAGAACAGAAATGTATTCAAAGATATGCAAAGACTATATAACATATACTACTCATCAAGCCTTGGTGAGAAATGTAAAGATTAGTCCAAGTAACTGACTTCTGCACCTCGTTGAGAGCATTTAAAATTATTTTTAAAAGAGAATAAAATAAATGAATTTAGCACTCAGAACAAGAAACTGAAGAGAATTATAGAACAAACCCAAGGAAATCAGTATGAAGGACTTGAGTGTAAACAAAACAATTAATGAGATACACAGCATAAAGTGAGTTGCACTGATAAATACGTCCTAAGTCTGCTTCTTTTTTTTTGTACAGAGTAAAAAGAAACCTTTAGCAAAGCAAATCATTAAAAAATAAAATATTATTCTGTAGTACTAAGAGAAACAAAAGCATAGATATTATAACAATTCTAGTTCAAACAATTTCTTAAAATTTATTTTTACTTTTTTAGTTCATTTGAAAATCTCAACAAAATGACTATTTTGTGACAATTATTTAAAGGAAGATAGTTTCACACTCCATTTAATTATTAATAGGAAGATAAATTGAATAGAATAATAATGGTGGGAGATACTTATTATAAACACCTTTTCTCCAGGAAGTGAATGCTCAGCCTGAGTAAGGAGAGACCATGATACAGACCCAATAAAGTCTTTGTATGCCCAATTTGGATTTTGGGAACAAAGATGGTCCATTAGAGAGGTCTCTCATTGGACAGAAATGACTAGATCCTTCTACCACCCCCTTTCTCAGTCACTGGCCACGGTCCACCATAAGAAGAGCATAATCTTGATTATCACTTTACTCATTCATTGGTTGAAAGGATACCCTAAGAAGAATGTGGTCTTATCTCAGAAGCTGTGGAGGACCCTGAACGTGCTAAAAGCCATAAACTAACAGCTAACAATACTCTTTGCAGTGGTTAATGAGTTCCTTTTCAAAATGGATATGAATGGCACATGTCCATGTCGTTCATAGTCCACTCCTTGCTCCATGTGAACCCACTTCTTCACACTTGTTGAGGTAGAGTCACCTCCCAGGTATCTTGTGGGCCTCTCTTCTTGTGGAAAATATTAAAATAGGGTGGTTAGTAAGATTAACTATAGCTTTCATTGCTGCATTTAGTGTCAAGGTCACAACTGGTGACTCCTCCCCATTATACATTCTAAATTCCTCTCACCCTCAGCTAACATCTCCATTGGTCTTGGTAACTTACGTCTTGATGTGACCCAAACTCTCATCCCTTAGGGGTCTGTTTTCTTGATAAACACACTCTTCTTTAGTTGCTATATTTGTCCATTCACAGTCACAACTGGACAAAGAAGCACCCATCTGGGCCATGTGAGTTCCACACATATTACTCCATGTCCCCATTTGATACCAGCAGTCCTATCTCGTCCTGCTAATTAGCAGGATGAGTTATCTCTGAAAGGATGGTGACTGCACTTCTTTTCTACTGGTCTCTGGACAAGAACCCCAAACTGGCCAGGCAGCTATCTTAGCTTATAGTTTAACAGGACTTTTGCTGTAGGACTTTTAACCCTGCTTAGAGCACAGAACCTGTACATTACAGATCTCAGAGCTGTGTGGGGAGAAGCACCATGTCCCACTGTGGGTCATTGGGAGTGATGCTTCCACCCTCCATCTTCATGGATTCATGCATTTTTCTATTGGTGACAAAGCAGTACCTAAAGATTTCTCCGATCCAATGCATATACAGTGGAACCTTGAGATACGAGTTTAATTTGTTCTGTAACCGAGCTTGTAAGTCAGTCAACTCGTATATCAAACAAATTACTCCCATTTAAAATAACAAATAGATTTAATCCATTCCAGCCCTGTGAAACATCCCCAAACCACCCTAAATTATGAAAAAAGACATGTTTTTAATTAAGAAACACACGTGTATACTTTACCAATGCAAAACAAAATATAGAAAATGAAAGAAAAAGTGTTATTTAGTACAGTATTCTTACCTTGGAGACAGACAAGTGCGGCTAATGGAGGTGAATGGTGGAGGAGGAGGGAGGGAGGAATGGATGCAGGCACTGTAGACACATAAACTAAAATTGCATTTTCTTTACTTTAAACAAAACTAAAACTGCACTTTCTTTACTTAAAATGAAACCACAAAAACTTAATTGTAAAAAAATGCACTTTCTTAACTTTCAACTTAACCTAAGCTTAACATTACGTATTTTTCATTTAGTCATCACCTGTTTTTGCTTTTTTGTCTGCACTTTCAGCACTTTCACTTGCAGGACTTTTGAATAAAAATCTATCCAAAGCTTTTGCCTGCCTTTTAAAATGTTATGGAAAAGTGACAAACAAGTGTCATTAAAAAGTGCTGAAGCATGACCAGTTGAAACTTTTTCTGGGTGTTTCTTTTCAGTGAAACTTGAAAGTTTCTCCCACATTGCCAGCATGTCTTTAATTTCACTTGTAGAAATCACTTCCTCCGACTCTACCTCCTCCTTACTACTAATCTCTTGTAGAAGCTCCGTATGTTGCATCATCTGTAGCTCCTTCAACTCCTCAGTTGAGAGTTCCTCCTCATGTTCCTCAATGAGCTCTTTTGCATCACCCTCATCTACCTCCAGACCCATCAACTTTTCAAGGGACACAATCTCCTCCAATGCTTCTACCTAGGTCTCGGTCTCTGGTTCAAATCCTTCGAAGTCCTTGTCTGCAACAACATAAGGTCATAACTTTTTCCATGCTGAGTTCAAGGTTCTTCTTGTAACCTCTTGCCAAGCCAAGTCAATAATGCATCAACATATCACTATGTTGTAGTGATCTTTCCAAAACTCTCGAAGGGTTAGAATTGTATTCTCAGTCACTTCAAAGCAGCTGCAGAACAAGTGCTTTGTGTAAAGCTTTTTAAAGTTGGAAATGACCTGCTGATTCATAGGTTGCAAGATTGAAGTTGTGTTGGGTGGGAGGTAGAGGACTTTCACGAATTTGAACTCATCGAGAGAGAATGTCATCTTCAAGACCAGGTGGGTGGGCTGGAGCATTATCAAGGATTAGTAATGCTTTCGTTGGGAGTTTATTTTCTTGAAAATATTTCTTCACTTCAGGACCAAAGACGAGATTTACCCATTCAATAAAAAACTGCCGTGTAACCTATGCCCTAGCATTGGCGCGCCACATAACCTGAAGTTTTTCTTTAAGAATCTTGTGAGTCTTGCCTGACCTGTGGTGGCACAGTGGATAAAGCGTCAACCTGGGAACACTGAGGTCACCAGTTAAACCTTGCACTGGTCTGGTCAAGGCACATATGGGAGTTGATGCTTCCAGCTCCTCCTCCTCTCTCTCTCTCTCCCTCTCTCTCTCACTCTGTGTCCCCTCTCTAAAATGAATAAAATAAAAATTTTAAAAAAAAGAAGCTTGTGAGTCTTAAAAGGCTTGAGGATTTTTGGAATGATACACTAGCAGTGGCTTTACTTTACAGTCACCGCTAGCATTTGCACACAATGCAAGGGTCAGACGGTCCTTCATGGGTTTATGGCCTGGCAGCTTCTTCTCCTCTGCGGTGATGAAAGTCCTCCGGGGCATTTTTTTCCAAAACAATTCTGTTTCATCACAGTTGAACACTTGTTGGGGATGTAGCCTTCCTTTGCGATAAGCGCAGCAAAACGTGCGAAGTACTCCTAAGCTGCCTTAACGTCAGCACTCGCAGCTTCACCATGCCTCACCACAGAGCGGATGCCAGATCTCTTCTTGAAATTTCCAAACCAGCCATGACTTGCCTTAAACTATCTTCTGCTGCCTCTTTTGAGGTTGATGGTTCTTTCTTATTCAAGTCGCTGTAAATAATATGTGCCTTTTTGCATATTACAGTCTCTGTCACTGTATCTCCTGCCAGCTCTTTCTCTTTCACCCACACCAGCAGAAGTTTCTCCATTTCTTCATGAATATTTATCCTTATTTGGGACAGAATTGTAGTTCCTTTCACTAATTTTGCACTTTTGATGGCATCCTTTGGTTTAAGGATGGTTCAAATTGTAGATGTATTGCGGTCGTACAGCCTTGCCAGTTCAATCACTCGTACACCACGTTCATGTTTTTCTATTATTTCTTGCTTTACTTTTATCGACATCATTCTCTTCTTCTCATCACTGTCCTTTACACTCACTTTTTTCAGCCCCATGGTAGCACACAAAAAAAGTTAATAAAAAACACACGAGATTCGACTTGATTCTGCGGGTAACATGTGAGAAAGAATGAGATGCTGGTGCTGTGCTGTTGATACTGGACCCGTGCGCCAATGCGCCAACTAGCGGCAGCTTCCCAAATCGCAACTCATATCTCGGAATTTCACTCAGATCTCGAACAAAATTACGGACCGAGTCACAGCTCATATCTTAAAAAAATTGCTCTGCTTGTATCTCAAGGTACCACTGTACCGCTTCCCGAAAGACAGTTCCCCTTTCTACTTTGCTCTGGAAAGTTAAGTCAAAACAACAGAAAGGACATAAAATACACTGGATTTAAGACATCCCTCTGTCTTACTTTCGCCCTTGGTGGCACAGTACAGTTTATATTTCTTGGCATACTCATTGCAGGTCATGAAGCAGACACCCTATCAACTACTTTCATTAGATTATTTACCAATCACTGCAACAATACAACATTATTTCAACCAGTGAAGCTTTAGGATATTTTGATATCTGGAGGGAAAATTATCTCTCCTTATGCTTATATAGAATAGTCTTGATAATTCTTGGCCTCTTCCACTTCCATGTGAATTTTAGAATCCCTTTGTCAGGGTCTATGAAATTCTCTAATACAATTTGGAGTAGATTGCTTTGTGTTGATGGAGTCTTCTCCATGAACATGATGTATTTCTTCATTTACTTAAGTCTTTTATGTGTTTTGGTAAAGTTTTGTAATTTATCTTCTACAGATATTATACCTTTATAGTAGTTTTAATCAAATTATAATACAGATTTGTAGCCTTATTTGAGCAAGACCTTTTTTTTCTTAAGTGAGAAGCAGGGAGGCAGAGAGACAGACCCCTGCATGCACCCCAACCGGGATCTACCAGCAAGCCCCCTACCAGGGCAATGCTCTGCCCATCTGGGCTATTGCTCCATTCCTCAGCAACCCAGCTATTTTAGCTCTTAAGGTGAGGCCATGGAGCCATCCTCAGCACCCAGGGCCCACTTGCTCCAATTGATCCATGGCTGCAGGAGGAGGAGGCAGAGGAGGAGGAGGAGGAGGAGGAGGAGGAGGAGGAGGAGGAGGAGGAGGAGAGAGAGAAAGAGAAAGGAAAAGCGAGAGAGGGAAGGGTGGAGAAGCAGATGGTTGCTTCTCCTGTGTGGCCTGACAGGGAATTGAACCTGAGACGTCCATATGCCAGGCCAACACTCTACCACTGAGCCAGCCAGCCAGGGCTGAGCAAGATCTTTAAACATTTATTATCTCTAATGGCTGTGGCTTCTTTGTATAGTGATCTTTTATTCAAGAATGTTGCTAAACTCTCTTATTTGCTCTGATACTTTATTGCTTGGATTTCTTAGTAGAACACTGTATCATCTATAAATCATATTTTTCTTGTTTTCTAATCCTTTTTGTATTCTGATCTCTCTCTTTCTCTCTGTTATCTCGGCAAGGGGCTTCAGTACAATGTTAAGTAGAAATGAAAAAGCTATCTTTGTTCTGTTGCTTTTTTGTTTTTTATGGTTATATTTATTGACTTGAGAGAGAGAGAAAAGTGGGCAGAGGAACAGGCATCACCTTGTAACTGTTGCTTCTTGTATGTGCCTTGACTGGGTAAACTGAGGTTTTGAACTGGTGACCAGTGGTGACCTAAGCATTCTAGGTCAACACTTTATCCACTGCACCACCACAGGTCAGGCTGTTCCTAACGTTTAAAAGAAAATGTTTAATGAATTAACATTAAGGGTAATTCTAGAATTAGGTTGTTTAGTAAAATTCCTCCTTTTCCTAGTTTTCTAAAATTAAAAAAAAACATATAAATGAGTGCAAATTATATTTTCTAATATTAAATCATTCTTACATTATGGTGTCAACCCAATGTGCTCATGAGATATTTTAAAAAAACACATTGCCGAAATTGGTTTGATAGTATTGTATGTATAAAAGATTTACTCCTTTTGAGATTGGCCTGTAATTTTTCTTTCTATATTTTTATCTGAATTTGGAATCAAAATTTTGTTAGCTCATAAAATAACTTGGATTCTTTCCTTCTTTTTCTATTCTTTGAAACTATTTGAATAGCATTTATCTGTCTATGAAGATCTGATGTTTTTCCCACCAAACCTTTGACTCTATTTGTAGGTTGATTTAGAAATACAAGTTCAGTTTATTTAATAGTTATACATATATTCATGTTTTAAAAATTTTGAATAATTTTATAATTTACATTTTACTAAAAACTATCTATATTTAGCTGTTTTTTTTTGTTTTTTGTTTTTTTTTTTTACAGGGACAGAGAGAGAGAGTCAGAGAGAGAGACAGAAAGACAGGAACAGAGAGAGGTGAGAAACATCAATCATTAGTTTTTCGTTACCGTTGCGACACCATAGTTGTTCATTGATTGCTTTCTCACATGTGCTTTGACCACGGGCCTTCAGCAGACCGAGTAACCCCTTGCTGGAGCCAGTGACCTTGGGTCCAAGCTGATGAGCTTTTTCTCAAACCAGATGGGCCCGCGCTCAAGCTAGCGACCTCGGGGTCTCGAACCGGGGTCCTCCGTATCCCAGTCCAACACTCTATCCACTGCGCCACCACCTGGTCAGGCGTATTTAGCTGTTTTTAATTGAACACAATATTCATTTAGTATTAAAAACTACTGAAGCTACGTTGACCAGGTAAGGTGGTGGCACAGTGGATAGAGAATCAGCCTGGGACACTGAGGACCCAGATTCAAAACCCCAAGGCCACGGCTTAACCCCTGGGCTCATCCAGCTTGAGCATGGAGTCGCTGGCTTGAGTATATACATGATTCCATGGTTGCTGGCTTGAACCTAAACGTCACTGGCTTGAGCTCCAGGTTGCTGGCTTTGAGCAAGGGGTCACTGGCTCAGCTGGAGCCCCCTGGTGAAGACACATATGAGAAAGCAGTCAATGAACAACTAAGGTGACGCAACTATGAGTTGATGTTTCCTAGCTCTCTCCCTTCTTGTCTGTTTCTTCTTGTCTGTCTCCACTGCCCTGCTAGAAAAACAAACAAAAAACTACTGAAATTATAATTAAAATCTTATTTACTTTTCTTTTCCCTTCCCACTATTGGTTTTACTAGAAGTTTACCTATTTTATTATTGTTTTATAGAACTAGCTTTTTGTTTTGTGACCTTCTCTATGATCTCTGTGCCCACATCTATTTTTAGCTCTCAAGTTATACATATAATGCATGTTTATTTTTTGTTCTTCATTTTCTACCCTTTGTTTTAGAGCAAAGCCTTTTTATCTGGGTGAAGGAGACTACCGGATTTGCTTGCCCTCCCTCTACTTCAGGTATTACCCAGATTATTCATGGAGAAATACAAGGTGAGAAAAAAAGGTGAGCAGAGTTGGTCTCCTTCGGGTTTTCATTTCATCGCAGTCTGGTTCTCATACAAGGTTGCTGCACACGCAGTCCTCGTTCTGGGCTTTCCCTATGCCACTTCTACCCTGAAGAATGTTATTTTCTTTTTTCTACGTTGGGCTGCCTCACCCACCTCTGCCACTGGCCTTTTAAAATGGAAAGGTTTCCTAAGGAGAATGTTTTCTTTCTAGTCAAGGGGAAAAACACTGGAAAAGGCACACATACCCTATTTTAAAAAGGAAGACACAGATGCCTGGGGGGGTGGGGAGACACAGCTGAAGAACTTTCCCAAGCAGGCTGAATTCTCTTAGGGTATCGCTTCACCAAGAATATATTCTTTGAATTAGTCTCTGCATCAATGGACTGGAGGGAAAGTTTCCAACAGATCTTTTCTGCTGATAGTTTTGATTACTCTCTAGCAGAAAATTTCAAAGGCTTTTTGCCAGACTGAAGGGAACATGGGGGAGGAAGGGAGAACTGGCATGACCAGAGAAACCTTTTGAAAAAACAGAACCCAAAGCAGAGACAGCTGGTTTCTCCATCATAAATGCTTTGCAAATTATAGTCGTTGGACCACTCATGACATTAATAATCGAACGAAGTCTATAGTATTCCTCAACATATTAATGTAGACTCTACTTGAAATATCCCTCATTATAATTCTCGTTTTACTGAAGATATTTTTTCTCACATTTGACCGCACAGGCTGAGTTTTTCGCTCTGCTGACGTCATTTGAAGAAACAAATGTAGAGAAACATTGCTTGGCAGAGGATAAGAGTGGAAGGTTAGGACAGAAAGCATTAGGATGACTATCCAAGAAGGGGAATAAAATCTGAATGGCAAGAGGGTCACAGACAGATAAAAACATTAAAGAGAGTGTAGCAAGGTATCCTTCATCTCTGTTGAAACATCATCCACTTCAGTGTTTTAAGAAGCCGGTTCAAATATATCCTTACTTTGATAAAGAAAACTTGGAACCCCCCAAAATACTATACTAGTGTTATTACCCCATTTTACAGATGGCAAAACTGGCTCATTTGGAAAGCAGTGTTGGTATTGATGGGTAAATATCTGCACGGAACAGGATTTGACTGTCAAGTCACTGACCTAAAGCTGGCTGCAGAGCAGGAGTGCTCAGACAGGTCCACACTTGTGAGGAAAACAGGTCTGTCCAGGCTGACCTTGTATTCTGTTCTCTATTTCATTTCAGGACTATATATAAAGGAAATAGAGTGTTTTACAGCAAATAACTTAGAACTCTTTAATACACAGAAGATTTAAGGCACAGAGTAATTAAGGCAGTTATATAGTCAAAGCAGAAGCAGCCATATTGCTTAAGACAGTAAGAGATAAAATCGATACATTGGAAAATTACCAAGCCAGATGGGAGGCAAGGAACTTATTTTCAGGTTACATTTGATTTATGAGGAAGGACTACACATTGAAATAATTATTAAATTAACTAAAGAATTCTTTAATATTTATTGATATAAACAATAATATAACAATAATTTAATTATTTAAAGTAAAAATTTACAATATTCATTTCACTAGAAGACATAGAATTTTGAGTCTTAAGAAATAGTAAGTAAAAAGAGTATGCAGTAAGGTGCCAGAAAAATCAGCTAAGTGACTTTTTTGAATTGGATAGAACTATCATTGAAACAAAAACCCCTTTCAGTGTATTCTTTTCTTACCAATGTATCTATTTTTTAAAATTATACTTAGATTTTATAGTAGACATTTTCCTCTTTGTACACACACACACACACACACACACACACACACACACTGCTCACAAAAAAATTAGGGGATATTTCAAAATGATTATGAAGCGATAAAAAGAAGCATTTGATTGTTTTTATTAAACAAGAACATAAGAAAAGCAAATGATAAATCAAAGAAAGTTATTCAATTATGCAAATGAGATGCAAAACCAACTTTTATTTCATTGGTGAAAAGACACTCACTATACAAAAGGCTGAAAGTACTAGAGTATCTGCACATTCCCTGATCCTCTGGTTTTTGTGAGCAGTTGTATGTATATATTAGAGTTTAAGATAAACTCTTCTCATTATTTGTGAGACAAGAGTATAGGCATTTTCTGCATGTCACACATAAATATATTAATATTGTGCATATATTAAAATTTCTAACTTTTTCATATTTCCAGTGTATTATTGTAAAATAGATCAGAAATTGGTAGGAAAAGAGAGTTGTTTAAAGTTGATTTTAATAAAAGGGATTTGATAAATTGTTTTAAAAAGGAAACAGCTTCACAGTAATTGACCAGCAGCCAGGGCTTAGCCTTGAGCAGCCTGTGAAAACCGTCAGGCGATCTCGGTGAAGGTCGTCTGCAGTCACGGGCAGGACAGGGGATGGTCCAGTTCCCTTGGAAGAATACCTCCCAGAAGCAGAACAAGATTCTATCTCCAAGGTTTCTCCTCTCGCCCAATGCGGTTTACAGTCACCTCTCATTTCTGCGAAACCCAGGGTTACCAAGTGACCACGACTTCATGGTTCTGCATTTATGCTGTCGTGGCCTTCTATATGCCATTTCAGGTGGGAGTTTAGGAAGCCCTTTTTATTTCTAGGCAGCTACCTTTGATGTGTGGCAGGTTTAGCAATGGAGGGAGAGGCAGAGAATCTGCCCACACTCCGGAAATCCTGGGAATCAAGGGTGGGAGGTGGGTGGGAGGTGGCGCGGCGGGAGAGCCCCCGATTGACTGGGTGTTGTTTTAGGGCCTGGGCGGATGTCTCCGTGGCTGCCACTTTCCTGAGAACGATCCCCAGGCTTCAGTCCTGCTCCGCTCCCGCCCACACCTCCAGGTGTGCATTCCCCGCCCTTAATTACTCTTCTAAAACCGATAGTATGCACTTGCAAAGTTTCACTGGGAAAGCGGAAGAGAACTTTATAATCGTGGACATGGTGAACTAAGGGAGCACAGTCACACTGGCTTTGGTCTGCAGACCCAGTCAATCGAAAACTCAGAAACAGTAATGTATGCACCTTTCTGGAAGCAAAATCGACTCTTCAGGTTTTGCCGCCTCCAATTAAAGGCTGCGCTGGGAGAAACTGTGCCTTTTGATAAGTTTAGGAACTGAACTACGAGAAGCCATACTTCAGGGGTTTTATGGGCCCCGCGATGTTTTCCAGAGCTTTTCAAGTGGGAAGGGAAGAGCGACGGAGTGAAAATGTAGCGCGTGGGGAGCGCACTCGAGCCCTGCAGTCTGTCGGGCGCTGAGGTGAGCGCTGGAGGGTCCTAGGAGTGGGGATCCGGAACCCGCCTCCTCGCGTCTCCCGCCGCGGGTGTGTCTGATCGGGGGCGGGGGCGCCGAGGGGGGATTGGTAAGATAATGAATGGGAGGCGTAGGCAGCCTGGGCGGGAACAGTGAATGAATGGGGGAAGGGGATTGCAGAAGGTAAGGACCTGGGGGTGTCACACCAGGTAGGAAAATGGGCTAGGGGGAGGGAGTCTGGGGGTGCGGGAATTGCTGACTTGTGTTACGTAGAGCAAGCAGAAAAGAAAGAAGGCGGAGGAAGAAGGAGCCGGGTATCCGCGCTGCTGCTTGGGCCCTCCCTCGGCGCCCCCTCTCCGGTGGCCCCTGCCGGTGCGCCGGAGCCCGAGCAACTGGGGCCGAGCGGCTACTGACGCTCCTGGAGTTGTGATTCCCCTGTCCCATCTCCGAGCGCTGCCTGGATCTTGGGCGGCCTGGACTCCGCAGCCGCGGAGACCTCCCCGGCCTCCCGGCCTTGCGCGGGATCCCGGCGGGGTGGGTGCAGTGGGTGTACCCGCTCCCGGCGACGGCCGAGGGGCGGGCCCGGGCTCGGCTGGCCGCGGGGCGGGGGCCGCGGGGATTGACCGCGCAGCCGGAGGCCAGCCAGGGGGCGGTGGGAGCCGGACTCCAGGCGGCGGCGGCGGGCGCAGGTAAAGGGGCGGGCGCGGGGCGGGGGGACGGCGCCCTCTGGGTTCGGAGCCAGTGGCCGCCGGGTCGCCTCCAATGCCAAACGGTGCGTTCAAATTGCACCGTCCGGCGGCAGACGGGCTTTGTGACTGTGTGTGCGAGTGTGAGTGTGGGTGTACGCGCGCGCGCTCGCCTGTGTCGGGTGTGGGTGGGTGTGCGTGTCTGCTGGCTGGCCCGCAGGAGGCGAGGCAGTCCTGGCCTCCCTACTCAACCAGTTGACGGAGCCCCGGGAGGGAAGTTGCCGCAGCCGCCCGGGCCGCTGGCCCTTCTGTCCCCCGGCCAGGTCAGTGCGTCCCGGGGCCCACCCAAGTGACACGTAGGTGGCCTCGGGTTACCTGGGACCGGGTGGGGGCACGGGAAGGTTTGCCCCAGCCACTCGAGATTCCGGTGGACGTGGACCGCCGGGCGTCCCCGCGCCCCGCAGATCCGAGCCCCCCACACCACTTGCTTCTCACCGACGACTCAGTAGTCTCTCCTGGGCTGAGGACTTTAAACTTAAGTTTCTGTCCAGCGGCTTACAAACACGCTTAGAAAGTAACTGGAAAAATCTAAGGCAAGGGAGGGGACCTGGCTTTGATTTGGTAGTTTTGAAATCAACGGGCTCTTTTGGTCTGTGTAGGACTAGTTTGTGTTGAATGGATTTAAAATTTATTCTTGTTTTTCTTTGCTGCCATTTGGCCTTTGATGTGTAAGAATGAGGGCATCCAGGACTTGTTGCCCCCAGTCTGAGGCCCGAGATTGTTGCTCTCTGTTGCTGCTTCTGCTCTTCTTTCTTTCTTTTGCTTTTTGTTGAAATCTGTGGGTTTTTCATAAATATGGGCTTCCAGCGAGTGACTGATCGCTTGTTAAAATTTCACTATGAATGCGTTGTTTTCCATTGAAGTAGATACATATTTGCAAAAGTGAATATTGAAAACAAGTAACTGCAGTTATTAGAGCAAAAGCCTCTATTCCTTCAGGCTCCAACAGTCCGTGTTTTTCACCTATTTGAATAAGTATCGTTTGCCTGGTGTAAGCATAACTGTGAAGTGATTCAAAGCCTGCAATTCTGGTTAAAGGGAGACCCTGCACTGATAATACTGATAAAGTTTTGGAAGGAGACAGTCCCTTGACAAATAGAAGAGTAAGCTCCAACAAAAAAGGGTGTATATTGAAGTTACGGTTGTTTGGACCGAACTAAATTCCATTACACACTCACTCACTCTACGCCGCCTAGCTGTTTCAGCCCTTTGATTTTCCAAATCCGGGAGGAGTAAGCATATTTGCCTCCAATACGAAATTGTTTGCAACAACCAGCACTATAAGTATTTTAAGGCTGTATCTTTCCTGATACCGGTTAATTTGAGGATAAAGGAGCTAAGTGGCAAGAGAAAGAAGTAGTGTGTGGCGGGAAGGCATGGGCTGAGGGGCCAGGCAGGAGGACTTGGTTGACATAATTCAAGGCAGCACGCCCGCCGCGTCCCCTAGTGGTGCGACCCTTAGCCTGTCAGGTCAGCTCGTTCTCCGTCTCGGTGTCCTCATCTAGAAGATGGAGGGGTTTGATGACCTTTGCTGTTCCTTCCAGCTCCCCAAGTAACTAGAAACTGGCAGGTGGTAATCCCATGTCAGAACAGTAGGAAGAGGGTCAAGCGGAAGTGCGAAAGGGGTCAGTTCTGGAGGGAAGTGAGAGGTCGAGAGCTCCAGGAAAGTGAAGGGAAACGATTAGGAAATGCCTGGAGCGGGAAGAGACTTAAACTGGGAGTTCATTTTCACTTTTTTCTCTTTATTCCTCCACAAGGGCATCAATCATATTCTCCCCCACCTCTTCAAACTTCCATTACCCTTATTTAAAATATGTGAGCTTTCTTAGCTTTAAAATCAAGGTGATCCCTACTGCTAACCTATACTCCTTCGAATCTGCGTTATTGTCTCCTAGCTGGCAGCTGCCGCCCAGCCCCATGAGCACACAGCCCGGACCTCAGTTTCCCTGTGAATGCTGGGGGTGGTAGTGGGAAATAATGGAAGTGGGGGTGTAAGTGGCAGGCCTTTCAGCAACTTGCCTTTTAAAACTTCTATTTGCCTTTGAAGTTAATATCTTCCAATGAGTAATTTGATTTAAAATAATATACCATAGTATTTTCAAGGTTTTACTGAATCTGTTGTTAGACCTTTTGGAAAATTCAAAGAAAATAAAACCTGTACTTGCTAAATCTTTTTGATACCTAATGACATTCATTCTGATCGTGATTGTCAGGGCCAGAGAACTTATTTCAAATGCTTTGTAAGGAAAGTTGCAATCTGGGGAGAGTGCACTCTGTCCTTTTTACTGGGAAGCTCTAGGTGTTCAGGAAATCATGAAGACTTCTGAAATTTAGTTTGAGGTCAAGATTTTAATGTCTATGCTTGATGTGTGGCCCGTCTTTCTTTAATTTCTCTGTTACCGATATACATACATCCTGGAGGAACATGATTTATTTTAAAAGTGAAGTGTGATGTAATAAAAACTTGAACGTAAGCTCTCGGTTTAAAGTCTGAAAGTCTGCCCTGGCCTTACTGACTTGTTGTCATACTCCTGTTTGGTTTCTTATTTTTACATGTCTTACCCCAAAAGTCTGTGTCGTGTTGTTATGATTTAACTATTTCATGAAGAATTATTATTGGATGTCTTAGAGTTGAGAGAAAAGGAGGAAATTTTAATTCAAGAAGCAATTATTGAATTCCTCCTTTATCGGAGATGTTAGCATAAGAAGAAGAAGGCTCTGGAAGGAGCAGCAGTGTGAGGGAAAAGACATGGCTGGCTTCAGTAGAGCAGCTGCATTGCATAACGGGGTAGCAGCTGTAGAATCCAAGAACCCTGGCATGCCAGAGAGTGGAAAATTAAAGTCTGACTTTGGGGAAGACTTCTGAAGGGGATTTGAAGGATGAAAATGATGCATCTCTTGAAAGATGAGTGTTGAAGGGTGAAGATGTGGTTTGAGTCCAGGGTAATAAAGGCTGGAAAGATATCAGATAGTAAATTATGGGCGAACTTGGATGTTATTTTAAAGAGTTGTGCTGTGCAGGGATGGGGAAGGGAAAGTATCATTTAACTACAAGATGTAGGAAGACACTAAATGACACATATTGGGGCATAGTAGGAGTGAAATGATTGAGAGGTGATAGGGCTGTGTTTTTTATTTTTCTTTTTTGCACGTGAGAAGAAGGGAGATAGACAGACTCCCACATTCACCTGGACTAGGATCCACCCGGCAACCCCTATCTGGAGTTATGCTCAAATCAGTGGAACTATTTTTAGCACCTGAGGCTGATGCCTTGGGACCAACCAAGCTATCATCAGCACCTGGGGCCAACACTTGAACCAATTGAGCCATTAGCTGCAGGAAGAGAAGAGGGAGAGAAGGGGGAGAGGGAGGAGGAGAGAAGCAGATGGTTGCTTCTCATGTGTGCCCCGACCGGGAATCAAACTTGGGACATCCATATGCTGCCCCAACGCTCTACCACTGAACCAACTGGCCAGGGCCGTGATTGGAGTTTTATTCTGTTAAATTCCATTATAATTCATGGCTAGTAAATTCTAGGACACTGCTGCTAGTTTACTCGGATTATATACAGGTTACAGAATCAATAAATAAGTAATCCCCCCTACCCCAACTGACAGTGCTTTTTCTACTTTTGAGAAATTTAATTTAGTAAAAATTAATGATGCTGTTGGGTTATGTGTGGACCTTGTGAGACCTTTAGAGCATGTGTGTTAAAACCACCCCTCTGGGCACAGAGCTGACCAAGGAGGCATTTTGTTTTGTTTAGGGAAGAGCCTGCTGGTTAATGCTAATTTAAACAAGACTCCAATGGCAACCAGCATTCTTGACCCTGTTTATGTTATGCATAGTATTTAACCACAGAGGTTGGATATTTGTAGCATAAAAGAGAATTATTGGTTTGGAATTGGGGTGAATGCCCTTGGAAAGAGTAAGGGTGCTGATGGAGGGGGAAGGTGGGGAAAGAGTAGCACTCTGAGTACTGCATTGAGGGCTGACCCAACTCAGAATATCCTGTATTTTGTGTAACCTCCAATAGAAGCAGCCTGCTCAATACTGTAGACTAACACTTTTTCAACAACCTTCTTTTTTGGTCATCTTCCCCCTTCACCTCCATCTCTAGAGCTAAGGTGTCTAGCTCATTTTCTTCTATAGGAAGAAGGTCTGTGGGATGTGTTTGGGAGAGGTGCTTAGCAGCCCAGCGGGTTTCCTCTCACACCCCAATACTTCTGTCTTGGTCAGAATGCATGGCTTGTCAGCTGCATGTCCAGGGTGGAGTTGATTTGGGTAAGTGTTGTAATTGCCCTTGAATCTAGTGATACTAGGTTACCAAGGAGACAGATAATGAAAGGAGATTAGGTCAGCAGCTTTTTACTACCTTCTGAATACCAATTTGAATGAATGATCTTCCCAGTAGTTTGGGTTTGGCTTGTTTGATCATTGAATTAAGTGAAGAAACCCAAGGTTAGTATACTATATTTATTAGAAGGATAGACATGTGTGTGTGTGTGTGTGTGTGTGTGTGTGTGTGTGTGTATGTGTGTGTGTGTGTGTAAAGAGATTTTATTTACATTTTCTGGCATTTTTTCCCCCAGAAGATTACTATGATTTCAAAATAGCGTTGTTATTAATGACTTATGGGATGGTGTTGGGCAGATAAAATATAATATGCTCACTTTGTTAAAGATGGCGCTGCCCACATGGAAGCCTGTCACCCAGGTGATATTATTTGCCCTTATGCTTGGAATGGGTGTGGAGGAAAGGCTGTAATGAAAGCAGGCTGGGTCATTATAGCCTAAGGCTTAGTTTTAAGAGTAAGCTTTTCCCCACACTTTGACTGTTTGGATGATGTAGGGTGGTGCACTCCAGAGGAATCCCATTATGCCTCAATTGGGTGACTTTGTATCAGAGACTTTCTTGTTTGTAGATTGGATTAAAGGTTTGGATTTCTACACTATAAAGTGGGGCAGACAGGGAGCTTGCGCTCTTGGTTCCTGAGATATAGAGAGGAGAGCAGAGTAAGGCCACGTGGAGGAGGGGAGAAGCAGCCAAGATGGCAGAATGCTGAGGAAGAAGCCAGTTTGTGCAGAGTTTGTGCAGAGAGAAGGAGATGAGAAACAGAGGTGAATAAGTCTGGTGAGCTAGAAACCTTTTGATTCTAGGAAACTTGGATAAGTCAGTAGCTTTGTGAGCACTGAATGAGTGGGTTTTGGAATCCAGTGTGTGTTTTTGCTTGCCCGCTGGGTGCAAGCTAGAATTAAAGCTGATGGCTCACCAGTTCTTGGCTCTGTTGTTTCATTACCGACTGTTTGAATCTAATGCAAACCTGCATGGGCCAGGCTGCTGTGATGGTGGCCCTGGCTACTGGCTTTACAGATGGGGCAAAGAAAATTGTTTTAATACTTTGATGTTAGCTCATCTGATCCTTGCTATAGAAACTTTAATCTTGAAGTTCATGTAAAAACCAAATTTCTTTCAGAAATGAAAGAGGACTATTTTACTGCATGCATGGATTTAGATTATAATTTATTTTATTTTTGTAATACTGTGTTTTTTAAAAAAGTGATCTAATCACAGGGCAGACTCTTAACTTTACTCCAGTGCTAACACACACATGTCAGGCAGTGTTTGTTGTATTTAATATGGAGATAAGGGAAAATGATTTCAAAATCAGCCTCTTTCTCTAAAAGAGAAAAAGGAAATTTAATAACACCTTGTTGGGCAGATGAAATATATTATGCTCACTTTGTTAAAGATGGCGCTGCCCACATGCAAGTTTTAAGACTAAGCTTTTCCCCACACCCTTGACTGATTGGATGATGTGGGATGGTGCACTCTCATGAGGAATCCTCCCATTATGCCTCAGAAAAGCGACTTTGTATCAGAGACTTCCTTGTTTGTAGATTGGATTAAAGGTTTGAATTTCTACGTTATAAAGTGGAGCAGACCGGGAACTTGCCCTCTCTCTTCCCTCTCTCTTGGTTCCTGAGATTAGCATTAGAGAGGAGAGCAGAGAAAGAAGAGCAGAGATAAAGGCCACATGGAGGCCAGGAGAAGCAGTCAAGGTGGCGGAGTGCTGAGGGAGAGGCCAGTTTGAGCAGAGTTTGTGCTGGAGAGGGAGATGGGGAACAGAGGTGAATAAGGCTGGTGAGCTAGAAACCTTTAATGCTAGGAAACTCGGATAAGTCAGTAGCTTTGTGAGCACTGAATGAGTGGGTTTTGGAGCCCAGTGTGTGTTTTTGCTTGCCCACCGGGTGCAAGATAGAATTAAAGCTGATGGCTCACCAGTTCTTGGCTCCTTTGTTTCATTACTGACTGTCCGAATCAAATGCGAACCTGCATGGGCCAGATGGCTGTGATTGTGGCCGCGACTACTGGCCTTACACACCTGATCACGCATCTTTGTGGGGAGGGCTTTCCAAGGTTGAAACTGCTAGTTAGAGGACATTTTGTTCATTATGGCCATTATGTATGCCTATGCCTCTTAAAGTTTAGGATTCACTATATGAAGATTGCTACTGTAAACCATTAGTTTTTTTCTTTTTCTTTTTTAAAGCAAATTTCCCTTTATTTTCTTAAGTTTTAGAACAATAGACTGGACTTGATTTCATGTAAGTCTACTATACTCAATTTTCTTTCTCTCTGTTTGTCCTTGACCAACCCAACTGCCTTCTTTCTATGATTCTTCCCCAACAGAGGCTATTCCCTACTCTTTGAAAGGAGGAATGATTCAGGGGCAGAGGAAACAACTTTTTCAACCCTAGCAACACTTAGTTGACTTAGGTACTAGGGGCAAGGAGTGGGGGGTGAATAAGGCAGGATTCTTACCCCCCACGAGGAGCTTAGAGACATATTAACAGGTGATTGCAATTTAGGGTGGGTGGGGTTGGGTGGGTCAGGAAAATCTGGAAGATTAGTATCTGCAAGGACTGTAGGAGATAAACCAAGAAACCTAGATGAGAACAAAGGAATCACAATAGAGGGACTTGAGGCTTTTTTTTTTTTAACTTTGAAATGAAATTTAATGGGTTGACATTGATCAATAAAAGTACATAGGATTCAGGTGAACATCTCTGTAGCATTTGAACTGTTGATTGCTTTGTGTGCCCGTCCCCCAAAGTCAACTCATTTCCAACACCGTATATTTGTCCCTCTTTACTCCTCTCCCCCGGGTAACTACTGCACTTTTCTCTATGTCTATGAGGCTCGGTTTTATATCCCACTTGTGTGAGATATATATTTTATTTCCAGTTGTACTGTTGCTCTAAACCAAAGTTCCTCTCTTTTTATACTTGTAAAGTAGGAATAAGAACTGATATTATCTGGTTACTAGTTCTAGTTTCCACTTACTTGTTTCTTAATTTTATCTTTTCTTTGTTCATTTGTCCATTCCATATTCAATAGATATTTTGTTGCACACCTACCATTACTGGGCAACAGCAGAAAACATGACACAAAAGGCCTATTCTCTGAGGGAGCTTGTATTCTGTTGTTTTATGTTAACAGCAGAAGTTCTTTTGAAATAACCCTCCAATATGGAGCAGTTTGTTGAGGTATTCTTCAACTTTAGGAATGTTTTCTTCAAACTGATCTCAGGATTTTCAGGTCAGTTAGCTTTTCCCTCTTAAATAAGAGAAGAATGAGGAGACAGAGCCTGGGATTCTCATCTTTTT
Organism: Rhynchonycteris naso; assembly: GCA_037038555.1. Taxonomy (NCBI): domain Eukaryota; kingdom Metazoa; phylum Chordata; class Mammalia; order Chiroptera; family Emballonuridae; genus Rhynchonycteris; species Rhynchonycteris naso. The sequence goes on from CM072996.1 coordinate 22,159,445, forward strand.
TTTAAACTTGAAATATTTTGCCCAAATGTACCTGTTCGTTGTCAAGTCTAGAGACAGCCATAGCTGTTTCTTATGTGTAATACTGGCTTGCACTTCATTTTGGATATTCTTCATTTTGACCCAACTTTTGTTTGAGTTCTGTATCTACTGTATGACTTGTTTCCTAGGATAATCCAACTCTAGTGTTCGTGGGAAGTCAGACAGATCTATTTTGAGGTCATGGTACCACGGTCCTTTGCTTTGTTAATATATTTTACTTACCTTGTTTAAATCACTCAGGGATTTGTACACAGTAGAAAATGTTCCAACCAGAAGAAGGTAGCTCCATTCACTTATATAATACGTGGCTTTTGTAATGATTCAAAAATATATATGTCAAAGTAAATGTAATAAACTCCTTCTGCCAATCAACCTTATCTATTTGATACAACCCATTGTCATCTTTTGTTACATAACCTTCCACACTTGTCCTTTTACTTATAGAAACCTAGAAGAATGTTTGTGTTTATATATACTGACATGTGTGTGGGACGTGAGTGTGTGGGTGTCTGTTTATGTATACCCGTGGATATGTTTACATATGCATGCGTGTGTATCTGTGTGTGCACGCACTCCTGGCCTCTATTCTCTTCAGTTTTAGAGAGGCTCTTGTTGAGGCTGCCACCATGGCTCAGAAGTTTTAAGTCCCAAGAGCCTGCACGGTTCCTCTTTAATCAGTATAGCATGATATTACTCAATTAAGAGTTCTTGTCAGAGAGATATGAATGTCTGGCTGTTATAAACGGGGAACAAGAAAACTATTTCCAGCTGCTTGACCACCACGGCAACAAATATCATTGCGGAGAATGTTATTTCTACAAGGACTGTGCTTCATCTGGGTCTTAGGGGAGGAGGGGCATTTCGGAGCACAGATTTGGCATCTGTGAGCCTTTTGTTAGGTGGGAAACAAGGTGTTTGGGGAAGGCCTATCAACACCTGTGGAGCAGAGCAGATAGGAGGAACTACTGATTCCAGGCAGATTTCATTGTGGGAGTATTAGAGGAACCCTTTGGGCATTGACCATCAGCAGAGGATAGGGATGGAGTGTTCTTACTAAGGGAGAAACTTACTAAGAATTGCCTTTTGTTAAGGGGCTGCTTTGACATCTTGGATTACGATTTGTTGGGAGGAGGGTTATTGTCATGTCAACAAAATGAGGCATTCATTCTGTACCCAGTATTTATTGTTCCACAGGCTTGCTTTACTTTCTGAGTAGACACAGAAACCTAAAGGTTCAAAGGCTGGGGCAGGATGGCTGACCCTCCCAAGGTCACTAGTTACTTTTTTTTTTTTGTAAACTTTATTTTTTTAAAATTTATTTTTATTTATTTATTTTAGAGAGGAGACACAGAGTGTGTGTGTGTGTGTGTGTGTGTGTGTGAGAGAGAGAGAGAGAGAGAGAGAGAGAAAGAGAGAGAGAGAGAGAGAAAGGGGAGAGGAGCTAGAAGCATCAACTCCCATATGTGCCTTGACCAGACCAGTGCAGGGTTTTGAATTGGCGACCTCAGTGTTCCCAGGTCGACGCCTTATCCACTGCGCCACCACAGGTCAGGCGGTCACTAGTTACTTTATATGAGATCCTGCCTAGTCAGTTTAACACAGCTGAAATCTTTGCACACTTCTGTGATTCAAGTTCCTATGCTTGGCTGAGGACACTAAAATAACATTTAAAAAAATAGAAGAAGAAAAGTAACCAGCAAGAAAGTATGGTCCCTGTGCTCAAGTAGCTCATAAACATGGAGAGCCATGGGTACAAACGCCTAAGGTCAGGCAGACAGTGATAAATGTTGCAAACCGAGATTTAAATGAACTGCCATCTGATTATCTGAGGATGGAGAGAGTACGTCTGCTCTGCAGTAAAGATTTGCAGCATAATTCGGTCCTCAGTGGACAAGCTGGGTAAAAGGCTCATTCCGCACAGAAGGGTAATAATACATAAGGAAAGCCCTCGTGCTGCTGTGAGGGGTGGGTCACGGCTTGTGGCACAATGGCAATATGCTTTGCATCAATCCTGAAGGGCTACTGGAAGGATGCTGGATGCTGTTAGGGACAAACAAAAAAAAAAAAGGGAAGGCATGTTGATGCCATCAACAGAGAGAAAGGACACGACAGTATGAGGATTGTTCCAGCGAGTCATGTTGGCAGAGATTTTCAGCTTGGAAACTTAGCTGAGAAGTCACAGCTTGGCAGAACTCAGGACTGCTTATTATATGTCAAAGTAAATACAGTCATGTGCCACTTAACACTGGCTATATATTGTGAGAAATGCATCGTTAGGTGATTTGATCATTTTGCGAACATCCTAGACTATACTTACACAAACCTGGATGGTAGAGCCTGCCACACGCCTAGGTTGTATCATACAGCCTACTGCTCCTGTAAGCATGTTACTGTGCTGAATACTGGAGGCAATTACAAGCCAATGGTAATTATTTGTGCCTCTAAGCATATCTAAACATAAAAAAGTGATAGTAAAAATATGGTATAAAAGATATTTTTTAAAAAAGTACACCTGGAGAGGGGCTTAACATGCATAAATGGATCTTGCAGGACTAATTTCTTCCAGTTTAAAAAATGTTTAAAGCCTGACCTGTGGTGGCGCAGTGGATAAAGCATCGACCTGGGAACACTGAGGTCGCCAGTTCAAGGCCCTATACTGGTCTGGTCAAGGCACATATGGGAGTTGATGCTTCCAGCTCCTCCCCCCTTTCTTTCTCTCTCTCTCACTCTGTGTCTCCTCTCTAAAATGAATAAATTAAAAAAAAAAGAATTAAAAAATGTTTAAATTTCTCAAGTATTTAACTGCATTCTGCTTTATATCATAAGTAAACAAGCCATTAAAATCTATTTCATTTTTAATTTCCAGTAACTACTTAAGAGTCACAGTATGTAATGTGTATCACATTTAACTAGTCACTCCTTATTCTGTTTGCTCCTTTCCGTCTATGGCTTTGCGCTTCTCTGCGTACCTTTAGGGGCTTCTGTCCCCAGACTCCTACCCCCTATTCTAAACCACTTTCATGTGTGAATTTACCTTCACAGTAGGCTGTGGTTTTTAGACCTCTGCCATCCGCTGTCCCCTCCGCCTGGGGTGCTCTGTTCCCAGGTGTGCAGATGCTTGCCCTCTTGTCCTAGTCATTCTCAACTCCAATGTCATCCTCCAGTGAGGCCTTCTCTACCTCCTGAGTTGTATGAGCCTTTCATTTCTCTGATTTGCCCGAAGCTTTCTTCTCTATCGGATTTATCCTCCTAGATGAGCCAAAGCATTATTTTTTTAAAAAATTCTGTTTTATTCGCTACTGTTTTCCTAATACTAGTACAATACTTTGCACATAGTAAAACTAAAAGTTTTTAGAAGGAAAATTTTGTTTGAACAGAAATTTTTTGAATAAAAAATTAATATATTTCCCATTTACTGAGCATATTATAGTAAATAAGAGGCGGTCCTGGTGGCATGATATTGACAGTCGCGTGGAGGAGACTGCCTCTGAACAAGTAATTCCAGGTGTGATTGGAGTTAGGGAGACAGGCAGGGATCGAGGAAGAGGATAAGGGGGAGACGAACTTGTTCTGGGGGGGTGGAGGGCAGTTTCTCTGAGAAAGGAGCATTTGTGCTGAGGCTTCAGAGATGGAGTGAATTAGTTAAGTGTAATTGGGAGGTGAGGATGGAAGAGGAAGGAGACAGTGATATAGGAAAAAATGTGATTGAAAAAGTCAACAAAATAAATGAAAGTCTGATTCTTATGCTGAAATTAGGTCATTTGTTTTAAATGATACAATAATGTAAGGGTAGAAATTGATCAACTTTGTTGGCATTTTTTGATACATAGTACTTTATTTTCAGTAACTTTAAAATAATTAGCAGTATTTTAAAACATTCTGAGTCAGTCATTATTGAGAGAGGAGGAATTTTCATCTGAAAGAAGCAGTTTTTTAAAACTGGAACTAGCTTTAGTTCTGTTCTGTGCTAATACAAATCACTGTAAAAATAAAAACAGTGCAGAGAAAGTAAACATTCTTGTTAATATCTGACTTCATTGGGGCTACTAGTGGTTCAAGATGACTTGGCTAAATATTGCCGTGTTATATACACGTAAACTTTTGCATAAATTGCTGGTTTGGTTTATCGTGGTAACAAGTGAGGTTTGTAACGTTTCTGTTTCTTGTTGATTAAGGGTTTCTGTGGCCTGATGCTTAAGAAGAGCACGATTTTCTCTGGGTGACAGTACAGATGTGTTTGTTAATTTAGGCACTAATTTTACTAATGTTATTCACGTCTCCATACCCTGATTCTGTACTTGGGCTGACATAGACAGATAGTGGTCCATTTTCAGTCTCTCTCTATAAATGGGCTTTTGTCAATTTTTTTAACAGCAATTTCTATGTTAGCATGCTATTAAATACATAAAGGTTTCTGATAGGCCTTCACTATGTATTTATGGATATACTATAACCCTCTATGTATTTGGGACTGCATTCTATATTTTTCCTGTCTTGATGTTATCACTCCTCTTTTTTTTGGTCTTTGTCTGAAATGACTTCTCTCATCCTTCTGATTTTAAACTTTTGGTGTCTTTTCATTTAATATATATTTTTCTGTGAACAATATTTAATTGATATTGTTTTAGCATACTTCTTATAGAGAAACTTATTGGTTTTACATTTATTGTTACAACCAATATGTTTAATTCCTACTGTCAAGTTTTCTCTTTGTTGTGAAAGGTACTGGCTTGCCTTTTTCCACCAGTATTTAGCCACATGGCCTTCAATAAATTGCACAATGTCTCTAAGACAACAGTTCTCTATTAGTAAGAAAACAAACAAAACAACACACATACAAAAATCTTCAATGCTTCAAAAATGCTTGGCATGATGGATGTGTTAACTGCCATTTTTATCATTGTTGATAGGTTGAGTGATACTGAATTATTTGACTCATTTTGACCTATAAAACTGGCATTTTCATGTGGTGCAATCTAATAATCTTCCTGGGCTTTGCTTTATTCTCTTTTTCAATGTATCTTTTGTTTCATACATCCATAGGATTTTGAAATGGCCAAGTGTGGTGTTCAATTTTATGACTGATGGATTGCCTTTATGTTTCCAAATACTTACATGAACCTATGTTTTTTTGGTTCCCAAAGCTAAAGAACTAAATAACTTTTTATTTATTATTTATTTATCTATCTATCAATCTATTTATTAAGTGAGAGGTGGGGAGGCAGAGAGGCAGACTCTCGCATGCACCCCTGACTGGGATCCACTGACAAGCCCCCTTCTAGGCAATGCTCTGCCCTCTGGGGTTGCTGCTCTGTCACTCAGCAAATGAGCTATTTTAGCCCCCAAAACAAGGCCATGGAGCCATCCTCATTGCCCAGAGCCAACTTGCTTGAACTATTCAAGCCATGGCTATGGGAGGAGAATATATATATATATATATACACACACACACACACACACACACACATATATATATATATATATATATATAGAGAGAGAGAGAGAGAGAGGAGAGGGAGAAGTGGGAGTAGGAGGGGTGGTGAAGCAGATGGTCATTTCTCCTGTGTGCCTTGGCCAGGAATCAAACCCAGAACTTCCACACACCGGGTGAGGCTCTACTGCTGAGCCAACCTGCCAGGGCCAGAAATAAATAACTTTTAATCCCACTCCTTTGCACAACAATGAATTTAATATGCTTTTATTTTTCTTGCCTTCTTATCCCTTCCCAGTTTTTATTAATGTATATATACATAATAAATTTTTATAAATTTTACCTCATAGCTTAAATTTTAAGTATAGTTTAGATTTTGCATTCTATTTTGTAATAAAATCTGAAGCAATATTTTGTATGTGTCCATAATTAGTTTTGACCTTCATTAACAATAGTGTCCATTTAGGCCCATTGCTTTGTCTGGCTTTACAGGTGCCTCCCGTGTAATTGGGGGATGTCCTTGTATTTGTCTGGTCAGTTGCATCTTTGGCATTTCTGAATTAGACTCAGGGTTTTTTTACACATTTAGTAGGGCATCTGTTTTATTGAAGTTCAGAAGGTGCAATGTGCATCTTTCAGTTCATGTGGTCCAAGAATGTGCTTCTTAACCTCTTCTGCAAAGTGAGTTAGTGGAAATAGTGCCTTGATTTTAGCTTTTTTCCTCCTCTCTTTCTAATACTGTTGCAATTTTTTCTTGCCATTTTGTGCATCTTCTTGAGCATTTTGGTGGGAAGTTTGAATAGTTTTGTTGGAATATTAGTTCAGTGGCTTCCAAATTTTTTTCACCATGACCCACAGCCAGAAATGGTCATACATACGTACAGGAATACAACTAGATTCTATGCTGTTTACCATAATCAGTAAACTCTTGATTTTTCCCCCTTTATGTTTTCTATTTATTCTATTTTCATTTAAGAAAAATTGCTGGTTGTAACTCAGAAGATTCACACACACTGATCTGTTCATGAACGGAAGTTTAAAAAACACCGATCTAGTCTGTTGCTAGTCTATGTAGAACTAGGATCATTTGTTGTTTGACATGTCTTTATTATGGACAGTACCAGTTCCGATGCGAGCAGCTAGGAACAGAGTGGGAAATAAAGCATCGTTATCCTTGGAGCCATGAAGCATGGAGTCTAGTGGGAAGAAGGATATTGAGCAGATGCTCACTCAAGGACATATATACAAAAAGTGGTAAAGCTGCAAGGGAAAAGAATAGGGAGTTTCCAAAGAGATTAAATGGGGAACCTCATCTGACTTTGGGGTGATTCAGTATTTCCCTAGGGAAGTGACATTTGATTAGGTCTGCAGAATGAGAAGGGGTTAACTCTGTGAAGGGACATGGTGGGTATGTGTGGGGTTATAGAGTCATGGAAGAAATTAGTAATAGGAACAAAATAGAAGACTGGAAGTGAATGGCAGATGGAGGGCACTCCTTTCGGTTTGATGATTTGGCATTTTTTGTGATACTTAAAGGACCTTCCTGTTTGTGGCTTTTTTATTTAGTTTTTCACTTGATAAAAATCAAATAGGGATAGAAAGCATATTTCTGGGAGATGTATGTAGATGTGTGTTGAAACAGTTTTTTGATTAAGCAATTTTTTCTATTGCTAAATACTATAATAATAGCATTTATTGAAGGTTTGCTCTGTGTTAGGAACTATACAAAGTTTGCATGGATATGTAGGAGCAGTTTTGGTTAGATAAAAAATATTCTATATAGTATAGTTATCAATTTAGTAATTATGCATAATTTGTAAAAAAATTAGAATGCAGAAATTAAGTTTTGGTAAGTGCAGACCAGATGATTAGGTATTTTATAGTTTCCTGGTGATTTAAAAAAAATGACTCGGAATTATTGCTGTTAGGCTTTTTATTTTCTTATCTGCTTATTTTTTTATGGTAGAATTTAAGAGTTCATTTCTCTCCCCACTGTTTTTAAGGCTGTGTAAAGAGTTTTTATATTTTAAATATTTAAAACTGGAAATTCATAAAGTAAGTTTGAGATTGAATGAGATGTGAGACTAATGTTTGAGACTAATGAGACCATGATCCAATTAGTTTGAGACTAATGAGGCCATGCTTCATGGGCCAATTTCCCTGCTGCTGGCCGCGTGGCCTCTGGTTAGTACCTAACCATTCCAGGCCCTCAGGCCTTTGTCCTAAATGTGCACAAATCATTCTTCCCATCTTATTATTCAGTGACTCTAAGCTGATTATTTTCAACTTTCCTCTGGCTGTTTAATTTTCTTTTCTTTCTTTTTCTTTTTTAAGTGAGAGGAAGGGAGGCAAAGAGAGAGACTCCCACATGCGCCCCTACCAAGATCTACCCGACAACCCCGTCTGGGGCTGATGCTCTGCCCATCTGGGGCCACTACTCTGTTGCTTGGCAACTGAGCTATTTTAGTGCCTGAGGTGAGGCCATAAAGCCAACCTCAGTGCCATGAGCCTACTTGTTTGAACCATTCAAGCCATGGCTGTGGGGAGTGGGAGGGGGATGAGAGAGAGAGAAGAGGGTAGAGAAGCAGATGGTCGCTTCTCCTGTGTACGTTGACTAGAAATCAAACCCAGGACTTCCACACCCTGGGATGATGCTCTACTGCTAAGCCAGCCGGCCAGGGCCTGGCTGTTTAATTTTCAAAGAAACGATGACCCCATTTCATGGAGCAACTTTAGTCTGATAAGCTCAAATTAAAGGTGGGAGGACTCCAGGTATTTACTTCCTTATGTTCATTGGGAGGTGAGACCAGACAGCACAAACACCTTCTGTTTGTAGAACACTGTTAATGCTTCTCCTGGAAAGATGGAAGAGTGGATGAAGGTTGGACTTAGCTGAGCAGATACTTAAGATTTCAACATCATAGTTTGTGGTTTGCCCACACTTAAAATTAATTATTTTAACCTTTTGGAGACAGTGAAGATGAAAAAAATATCCTAGGTTTATATGTTGGATGCTTGCTTTGGGGAAATAGGCAGTACATCTAAGTTGTTAGATGTAATTCACATTTTATGAAAACCCCTTGAACAGCGAGTGATGTCATTTCAAAGAGATTTAAAGGGCTAAGGAATCCTATGGAGGACACACTCATAGGAGGATTTGGTAAGGACTGGGCTTTGTGTGTAAGGGAACTTGGTGACTCAGGTTTTCTTACCAGCAAATTAAATTAGTCAATTCAAACACATTACTTTTTTTGTAATTTCAAAACTTTTAGTCTTTCAAGTTTACTTACAATATGAACACTTTCTTACACTTGTTCTTATTTTTGAGGAAAAATATATTTGATGAAAAAAGATGAGATGAATGCTTTATTTTTCACTTTTTATTTGAGCTCTACCTAATTCCTCATTTATAATACGTACGTATTCAAGTAGTCCAGGTGACTGTGGCTATTTTACTTAGTGTGTTTTGGTGTTAATTCACCAGCTTATCCTCCCTCATTTTTGGTTGAATATCTTCTGCTTAAGCTGATACTGTATGGAACCCTGGCCAGGATTGTGGGCTCCTGATGTGGACCAGGGTAGGGGCAGGTTGTAGTGTTGGGACTGTGCTGGGCATAGGTCCAGGCAGGTAACAGGCACAGCCGTTGCTCAAGCCTAGTACGAAATCAGTTGGATCAGAGGGAGGCAGAGTCATGCGGTGATGTTTACTTTAAGGCAGACAGGGCCAGGAAGAGGCACGGAGTATTCTGAGGCTCTGCCGAGTGTTCTAAGGAAAGGCACTCTGGATAAACCTGAGAGAGATGTTGTGTTGATGAAAGCTGGATGCTCCCTGGAGGAGTTTTATTTTCAGAGTTGGGAGCATCAGTTGAACTTCTCTGCTTGTTCAAGGAAACCTCAGCACTCAAACAGGGCTTTGTCACCATGACCGTGGGAAGCACAGTACCAGCAACTACACTTCAAGCATTTGACTACCTCAAAACGAAGGACCAGGAATCACAAATTCTTTCTAATTCTGGTCTTAGAAACGTTGAATACGTTTTCTAGGAGTAAGAATTAGACCAGATTTCAGGTCTAAATAAATTATTCCTGCAAGAGATTTATGGTACAACTTATTTAACATTCCATAATTTGGGAGGGGGAGGGAATAAACTCAGGTCAGTAGCTGTTATGACAGAGGTTAGTGGACAATTTTGGGTTTATTCTAACACAAGGAGCATGCAGAATCATTTACCTCTCAAAGTCCCTTCCTTTTTTCTTCCTTTGCCATTTTAATGGTGGAATAACTCAGTGGTGGGTAAAAGGGTCAAAATTCAGTCAACACGGCTTAAAGTATTTAAAACTATTCAATGCATTTAAAAGTATTTATTTTTATGTGAACTGCTTATAATATTCTTAAAATGTTTTAAAAATGATTTTTGAAACCACATTATGGTAATACTTCAATAAACAAACACATTTGCAGTTCCCTAATGTAATATACTTTTCATTTAAACATGTTAGTTTTTGGCCTATTTCCTTTATGGTTTATTTTACGGTCTACTTCTATGTAGAGGCAACAAAAGTGTTTTTGTTCTACTGGCCATTTTCTATGTGCTGTTATACATACCAATAGAGTCTGAGTCATTATATTTTTAATCATAATCCATTAAGTTGTTAAACTGTTGTTCATTCAACCATTGTCTTATTTTTGGACATTTCGTTTTATTCCTCATTTATTTACTATTTTCAAAATACTGCACCTAACAGTTTTCTATGTAATTTTCTGAGACTAAGGTAGGATCATTAATTTGAGAGTAATATCATTTGGTTTTCAACTAGATTTAAAAAAGATTATTTAGATTATTACTTTTAATTACAAAAGTAATATGTGTTTATTGTAGGAAACTCAGAAAAACATAAAAAAGAAAAAAAAAACTAGCTGTAATCCCTACCTGGAGGTAGCCATTGTTAACTTTATGGGGTATTTCCTTTTAATGCTTTCTCTGTACATTGTATATGGTTGAAATCCTACAGGGTACAACGAGTATCCTGTTCTTTGTCGTACTAGTATATCATAATTAGAGGTGACCTTAATTTCATTCAGTAGCTCTACCTCCCTGTATGTGAGGCTTTTTCTGCATTTCAGATGGTTTCTTTAGGGTAGATTCCCAGCTATAAAATTTACACTCTGAAAGTTAGGGATGACTTTTATGAATAGTGGTGAGAAGTGGTTAACTCTGTTTTCAAAACAGTGATAACAGTTTATACTCCTACCGGCAGAATCTGAGAACGGTTTAATGATATACATTTGTATGAATGAAATGTGGATCTGTAGAACTTGGAAAATGACCAGAGCAACAGGAAGCTTTAATAATAATCAGCCCTGGGTGACACTGAGCGGAGCTGACCCGACCCACTAGCGGATGTGCCTCTCTCACTGCGGTGGTTAGTCCTGCACTTCCCACCGCTTTGTATCCTAACAGAGAGCATCTTCTCAAGACTTCCCTTGGTCTTCCTGTACCCTTTGAGTGCTCAGATTTTAATATGTCATAACATATTTTGATTTTAACTGCATTCCCTGTATGAACTGACTGTGGAACCTCCCTGGTTAGTATACTTCCACAAAAGAATCAGTTAACTACTAGAAAATAGAAGTAACACTGTATAAATGTCTAGCAAAGACAAAAACTAGATAGTATTTATAACTGTAAGTGTGTATTCCTCAGATAAGTCCTTAAAAGCTTTATTTTCTAATAGGTACCATTGATATTGAGGTCAGGGACCACTTTAGCTTTTTGGGGGAAATTAAGTTAGCTTCCTAAAGAGGTAATTTACCATTTCATTCAAAATTGAAGGAAATCACATGGAATACAATTCAATTTGACATTCAATTAGTGATCGCTTACTAGACTCTGGAGATACCCAGGTAAGGTAGAGGCCTTATATTCAAAAAGGTCACAATTAGTGAAGGTGTGATCAATGCAGTGCTAGAAGTTAGTTACTTGTGAGCGAGCCGAGACCAACCCTGAAGGTCCACCTCCGGGTCTTATCCATATATAGAAAAGGGCTACACATTTCAATGTTTTTATTGGTAGTTGACCTGAAGAAGGGACACAATCAGTTATGTGATCCAGAATCCCTCTGAGGATAATGACTAAGGAGCATGACACTTCATGGTTCTGGGAAGATAGAGGATTTATTTACTGTTCTTTAAATATTGGATATGTTAATGTAATGAGCAATGTTTTTAAGCACAGTCTTTACGATGAATATAACTGTGAGGTTTAAAAACTAATGTTGCTCCATATAGGTCAATGGCATAATGCCTAAGCTTATTTCAGAAAAACAATTTTATAGGAGCCAAAGCAAGACGGCTCAGACAAGTAGCTCTTTGCTGGCGTGGCTTCGTCCAAGGAAAGATATTTCACATTCCTTGTGGGATGATGGGCTAGATATCTTTCAGGATATTGCCTACGAATGTTATTTAACACAAAAGAATATTTTTGGTAAGTACAGTGAGTTCAAGGTTCTACAGCTCAACACTGTATCTTTTCTTGTAGTCAGTTAAGTGGCGATCTGTGTGTAAATGTCAGCCCCACTGATAGGAGAAAGTAGTGTGAACAAGATCATTCTGTGGCCACAGGTATTTGGGCTACGGGAGTGCCCACAGGCATGCTTTTCACTTCAAGGAGCTGGAGGAAGAGAAGTTAAGACTCTGACATTTTATGCCTTTGGCAAGAGTTTGCAAAACTGGCAGTCTATGTGTTAAGTGAATTTGGCCCTATATTCTTTTTATTTGCTCAGTACAACTCAGTACAAGGTTTTAAAAGATGACATAGCCAGGTAGACATTATAATCAGTTCTAATGCAAGCCTAGTTTCTGTATCATGCAGATTTAAGGTCTGTTTTCACTAGATACTTTGTTTATGATACCTGGTTGGTCCCTGTGGGTATTTGCGTTTGTGACACCTGCCAAATTATGGCCACAGTATAACGTGAAGTACGTATAAATTTCAGAGGCAGCATAGAGCAGGTGGTGGTTAATCTGGATGGGGAGGAGGGTCATAAAAGTTCTCATTGAGAGGTGATGCTGAAGCTGGGGCTGAAAGGATGAAATAGGTATCTACCTGGCATAGAGCTTGGACAAGGAGGGTGTCCAGGAAGTGCCAAGTGCATGTGCAAGTACAGCTGCATAGGTCAGCATTATGAGCTAGGGAGTTCTAAATAGATTTAAGGTGCAGGAGCTTAATGAGCATGGTAGGTTATAGCTGAAGTAAGAAGTAGCTGGAGGACCCAATGTGCTGTACTTAAGGAGGTTAGACTTAAGGCAATGGGGAACCATGGGAAGGTTTCAAACAGAGCATTAGCATGCTAGATTTCTGTTTCAGGAAGCTTCTTCTTTATATAGCCAAGTGAAACAGTGGTAGGTGGAAGGGACTAGAATATCCTAGCACAGGTAATTCGGATGGGAATTAAGGCAGTGATAGTGGGTTTGGAGGAAAGGAGGCAGATGAGAAAGATATTTAGGAGGAAGAATTGACGCAATTTAGTAATTCAGTAGATTGGTAGGAAAGAAAGAAGTTATGGTGAATGAATGGTGGTTCCATTGATAAATATGGAAAAGTGGGAGAATCAGGAGGGCAATGGAAATGTATGAGTTTGCTAGGTCTGCCATAACTAAGTACAGCGGATGAAGTGACTTAAACAATGAAGATTTTTCTTACAGTTGTGGAGGTTAGAAGTCCAACATCAAGGTGCCAACAGGGTTGGTTTCTTCTGAGGCATCTCTTCTTGACTTGTTAGATGGTCGTCTCCCTGTGTCTTTCCATGATTTTTCCTCTGTCTGTGTGTGCATGTCTGTGTCTAAATTTCCTCATCTTGCAAGGACACTAGTCATATTGAATTAGAGCCCACCCTAATGACCTCATTTTAACTTAATTACCTCTTTAAAAACCCTATGTCCAAAAAGGTCAGATTTTGAGTAACTAGGGGTTATGATTTCAATATATGAATCTTTGGGAGACACAGTTCATCCTATAACAGGAAGAATGAGGAGTATAGTTTGGTATCTGTTGTGTTTGAGCTGCCTCGGAATATACAGGGAGCAATAGTGGTTCTAGAATGCATTTAGTTGCGTGAGAATGCAACTTGGAATGGAGTTCCAGATTAGGGAGTTAAAATGATGGGAGTGGACAGTGTTGTCTTGGTCAGCCGTACCCAAACTCGGTTTATCTTAAGAATCACCTGGGGAGCTTTAAAAATAAACCACATTCAGGTACTGCTCTTCCAACCAATTGACCTAGTCTTTGAGAGGCACACCAGGGCAGCCACATGGTGATTCTAATGTGTGTCCAACTTTGAGAGAGTGTGGTAGATGAGCCAGAGACAATGTGTGAAAGAAGATCTCACATCATTTAAGTGATGGGTGGTCGGGGAGAGGAGGGGAAAGGCAGAACTTAAAGAGGCTTTTTAAGTTCTGATTTTTCCATGATGGCTATGAAAGTTCTGAAGCTTATTTGAGAGGACTAAAGAGATACCAAGAGAAATGGAAGAGAGTCAAGAGAAATGACAGCATTATAATGGCTTTGACTGTGAGCTCTGAATGCATTGATTTATTAGTAGTGACATTTTTATCTTGAGCTTGAGTTTTTTCCATGGAGCCTCTGGAGGCTGTGAATGGCGGCGTAACAGGAAGTTTGGAGTGTGACCAGAATGGGGGTATTAGAGGGTAGAAAGGAGTGTGGGAAGTAGCAGGCTGGTGTCAGGGGAGCTAATGTGGTGGACTACGGCATTTAGGCTGGACATTATGAGAACTTGAGGCTGAGCAGGGCTAATGAACAGGGGAAAATGGAGGGGGCAGGAAGCTAGACAATTTGATGTCCAAGGGAAGATATAGCGTGAGTGTGAACATCTGTACGGATGTACAGTTCCAGTTAGAAAGGGGATTTTGAAGTGTCACGGGATAATTCTGGGTAATCAAGGGGCTAAACAAAGAGGTCAGACTTTCAGATATGTTGAAATTGCCCTTGATAATAATGACTTGCTTGATGACTGAGTTGTTTGGAAGAGGGAGTGGAAGGTAGGGGGGAATTATTAGATAACCTTTAGTGTCCCGTCCAGCCTCATGACTTATTGAAAATGTTATTTTTTTTGAATCACTGCTACCTTTTTGTTGTTTTGTAATCAGAATACAGCAATCTAGAAAGTTACCATTTAACAATTTCATTTTTATTGATCCCCTTGTAATTGTAAATATTTAACAGATGATGGCCTCTTTAAATACCTTTGAAATCCATTAATGCGTGTTTCATAGAGTTTACACAAAGTGCAGTAGTATGTTGGTCAGAAAGTTCTTCTTTGTATGTAATTGATCTGTCTCCACCAAACAGCTGGCTTCTGAGGCTTCTAATGGGCAATTATGACAGGAAGGAGAGGAGTTACTGAAGTTCTTTTTAAGGTAACATTAATTGGATTCATCTTTTACCACATGCGAAGGGTCATCATTATTACATTTATCATTTTGGGTTTGGCGTTTAGCCTCTTTATAGTGGATTTGTTGATCCCAGGAATTTTCAGATTTAGTTTTGCAGTAGGATGTTCTTTTTGCATTTTACATCTGTATTTGGAAACAGAATGAAGTGCCATTTTAAAAACTAGAACCCAAAACAACAGACAGAATTTATGGGCACATTGTGTCTTCCATGGTGGGATGAGGAAATAAATTTGATCCTTATCGCAGTATATACAAATTACTATCGTTGTGGTATATACAAGTTACAAATGACTCCTGAGTTTTTGTTATTGTAGCAAATGTGGACATCAACCACTTCGATTCTGAGTACGCTTCTTTGGGGAGGAACATTTTCTAAATTGCATGAAGTTTAGTATTAATACAAGAAAATTAAAGTAGGAAGAGTGAAACTCCAGAACGTTCACAAAGCAGAGGCTGAATCCATCTGCTGTGTCCCATGCAGTCTCAGGAATTCCCCTTCTCTGCCGCGTGGGTGTTTCCTGCCCTCTCTCTCTCCCCTCATCCTAGCCTTCCTTGTCCTCTCCTCTTTTTTTGCCAGCTTCCTCCAGATTGAACAATTTCTCAACTTTTTTACCACTTATCTTCAAGGATCAAGTATGAATGAAGAATTGTTTTAAGCTATTTCTTTTCCCCCAATTCAGCCCCATTGAATAGCCTTCCCCTCTCCTCATTCCCCTGCTACATCCCAGGTCCTGTTTTTCTCTTTAGGGGTAAACTTGGGCTGGAACTTAAAAAAGAGATTACCAGTCCCCAGTTCTAAATCCAGTTTAAGAATCAATTGAAATAAACCCAGGCTGTACTAGTCACTTGATTTCTGTGCTTGTGAGCTGCCAGGAGGTATGCACAGAGAACTAGAGAATGAGACGATGAGTGAGTGAGCATGTGGCAGAGCAGGGACAGTTTGCTATCGTGGGGCACGGCCGCAGTTCTCATTTTTTACTTTGCATTAGAATCACCAGAGAGTATAGTTAAAACTCAGAGTCCTGGGCCCGCTCTCAGAAATTCTGATTTAGGCAATAAGGAAAGGACCGGGGACTCTGCGTTATTAAACAGACTCTACTGGTTGGTCATTTTCTTTGCGGAACAGTGGATTTGGGGACCCTAATTTTCTATAACTCTTAGTTTCACAGTGATAGCGTTTTGCAAAGCTGGACCCACTTGAAATGGCTGTTAGATAGAATTATAGATTGTGTTTCTGTGTGTTCAGTTCACCAAACACCTGACAGTTAAAGTGAGAGCAGACGAGATGCTGGTTTCCCCATATTCTGGGTTGGCATCAGAACCACCCAGCAAGGGGACTATATTGTGTTTTAGGTGCCATCCTTCAAGAATAGTATGGTGTTCTCATAGAGGATAGAAAGCAGTTGTCAAGGACCTGTGGAATAGGACTTACCAGAAGGAGGAAAGAAGGAGACAGGTGACTTGATCTTTGTCTACACCTGCCTGACAAACCTTGCCATGTATGAAGGGTGAGATTCCACTTGGGTGCAGAAGAGCAGCTGGCTCCCACGGATGGTTTTTCTACTGTTAGCCAGTAACATATAATTGAAGTCACACGAACATATGTTGCCTAAGGTCTGAATTTTTAATTCCTGTATAAATTAGAGATTAAAATCCGCGGCTTCTAGTTCAAAGATATCGTACACAAACACACAACTCACGTATTTGATGTGGATGCTGAAGTCACTGAAGAGAAGTGGCAGCTGCCAAGCATTGCTCACTCTGCTGCCCCCTTCTTGGTTGCCTTAGTCTCTTTTTACCCCTTAGGTTAAAAGGCTATAGTGCACATTGACTTTCCCCCTTTCAATGTCAATGGTTGTAAATTTTAATGTGTTTAAGATAGGTGGATTTAGTGCCTGTCTTATTCTCCTGGTGCTCTTGCTTCCACTGCTCTGCTTCCCAAGACTCAAAATTGAGGCCAGATGTGAGTCAACGTTGAGAAACCCTGACTGGCCCTCTTGTTCTCTCCTGCTCCAGATATTAACGCGAGAAGGAAACTGCAGCACTGGGGACACCCTCGTTAACATTCTTGTATTATGCCTGCCCGTTATTCCCCTGCACGGCCTTTCGGAGATCTGCACATGGTTTTGTTTTGGGCTTTCAAGTCTTAACATACATGTTAAGACAACACTTCCCCATAAAGTTGTAAGTCTCTGAGAACCTCATATATAAATATGGGGATATGCTGTACACTTGGTTTCAGCATTGATTGTTTTAAAATGGTGTTGTTGCCTTGCACAAAGTTGAACCCAGAATTCTAGATCAACTGCAGTTGACCCACCTATGTATCCATAGGCATATGTTAAAAATTTTTTCATTGTGAAATAACAATAAAGCAATGAGAATTTGAAAAGTATAAGAGTTACAAATTATGTACTAACTTGGCATCCATAATAAAAACACTATTAATGCTTTTAAATATGCACTCTTTATTCCTCTGTATTTATACATATAATTTGTTTCATCATTGATTAGATACTGTAAGCAAAATCCACCCAAATCCTTATAAACCAGAAATATCTGCTCTAAACATTTTTGACATATGTCTCTTTATATACTCAAATACACAAATATGTTCACTATCATTTTCTTTTAATTTTTAATTACTTATAAAAGTAATACATATACAATTCAGAATCCCTGGAAAAGGTAAAAAAATAAAAATTGACAGGAATCTTTCTACTTAAAAGTATTCATTTTTAAACTGGTTTTTCCAAGTATGAACCCACATTTTTTGAAAAATGAAAATGACACTAGGGTATTCAGGGGGTCCTCGGGTTACGACAGTCCTGACATACAACGTCTCAAGATTATGATGCTCACTCCCATAAAAACTTAAAAAAATTGAGACGTGAGAGTTTCAGCTTACTCTGTTAGTATCTTACTTACCTACGCCATTTTGGACTGTTAAAGCTCAGGTGTTCCATTTTTGTTAGGCTAGGGTCTGTTTCAACGTACACCAAAATTTGGTTTACATCACTGTTGTAGGAACAGAGCTGTGTCACAACCCGAGGACGCCCTGTATACTGATTTGTGGTTTGATTATTTTTCTTTTTAAACTTAGAGATATATCAAGCATTTTTGTCAATATATACACTATTAAATTTGTTTGGGTGAGAATTTCTTTTTATTGATATTGCTGTTTTCTGAGTCTGAGGATGGTTACTACCAATTATGAGGCATTTTTTGTACATTATTTCTTTGAATAACACTTTACTCCTGTTTTTATTTTTTCTTTTCAGTTTTCTGGTTCTGGATCTCCATTTAGATGTCTTTGAGACTTTTTCAATGACATTCTTGCCTAGGAAGCTCACGGTCACATTTTTATTCCTGTACTTCTATCCTCCATTCTGTGTAATTTCTTTGTAGCAATGGACCTCTTTACTAATTTCTCATCAGTTAAAATTAGTCAGTGATTTAACTCACTCATTGTGTTTCTAATTTAAAATACCATGTTTTTCTTTCCTAGACACTCTGTTTGGATCTCTTTCAAAGTTGAGTGGTCATTTTAATATATCATACTTTTAATATATTCTCTTTTATTGTTACACATATTTGTATTTTATAGTCTGTATCTGATGATCCCATCATCTGTAGACTTTGATTCTGGTTTTTTCCCTATTTTTATTTATTTATTTATTTTTTTAGGTGAGAGGAGAGGAGATAGGCAGACTCCTGCATGTGCCCTGACTGAGATCCACCCAGCAACACTGTCTTGGGCTGATGCTCGAGTGCTGAGCTATTTTTAGCACCTGAGGCTGATGTGCTGAGACCAACCCAGCTATCCTTAGCCCTTGGGGATATGCTCTATCAATTGAGCCACTAACTGTGGAAGGGGAAGAGAAGTTGGTTGCCTCTTCTCTGTGCCCTGATTAGGAATCCAATGGGGACATCCATATGCTGGGTTGATGCTCTATCTACTGAGCCACCAGCCAAGGGCGATTCTGGTTTTTTTTGTTGTTGTTTCTGTGTGTGTGTGTGTGTGTGTGTGTGTGTGTGACAGAGACAGAGAGAGGGACAGATAGAAACAGACAGGCAGGAAGGGAGAGAGATGAGAAGCATCAATTCTTCATTGTAGCAACTTAGTAGTTTGTTGACTGCTTTCTCATACGTGCCTTGACTGGGGGGGCTACAGCAGAGCCAGTGACCCACTGCTTAAGCCAGTGACCTTGGACTTAAGCCAGCGACCTTGGGCTTCAAGCCAGAGACTTTCAGGCTCAAGCCAGTGACCATTGGGTCATGACTATCATCCCATGCTTAAGCCAGAAACTCTGCGCTCAAGCTGGATGAGCCCGCACTTAAGCTGGTGACCTTGGGGTTTTAAACCTGGGTCCTCCATGTCCCAGTCCGATGCTCTATCCATTGCCTGGTCAGGCTGTGTCATTGTTTTTTTATGACACTTGTATGTGTGGCTTGCTTCCTCTTGTGTTTTGTGATTTATTGATTTATTTATTTTAATGTGAACTTACATTTCTAGGAACCTTTTCTCTGGGAATTCTTTGAGGACTTAAGGTGAATCAGTTCAGGGAGAACTTGTATTTGCTTCTGCGGATGGCTTAAGGGCACTATCACATCATGTCTGCATCAGTTTAACATTCAGCCTCAGATTTATTAGGTGGCCACACACACTGTATGAGTTCAGGCCCCAAATCTATCTATCTATCTATCTATCTATCTATCTATCTATCTATCTATCTATCTATCTATCTATTTATTTTACAGCAACAGAGAGAGGGGTAGATAGGGATAGACAGACAGGAACGGAGAGAGGTGAGAAGCATCAATCATTAGTTTCTCGTTGCCATTGCAACACCATAGTTGTTAATTGATTGCTTTCTCACATGTGCCTTGACCTCAGGCCTTCAGCAGACCGAGCAACCCCTTGCTGGAGCCAGTGACCTTGGGTCCAAGCTGGCGAGCTTTTTGCTCAAGCCAGATGGGCCCGTGCTCAAGCTGGCGAGCTCGGGGTCTAGAACCTGGGTCTTCCGCATCCCAGTCCAATGCTCTATCCACTGCGCCACTGCCTGGTCAGGCCAGGCCCCAAATCTATTAAGGGCAAGTGTCTGGATATGTTTTGAGGGGAGACTCTTCAACCTGGGTCTAAGTCTGAGATAGTCCGGTTTCCTGACCCTCCCTCTCTGTTACATGGGTCAGGATTTTACCCCCTAATTCCCTTCTTGAGGGTGGATGTCACAGGTTTTTGTAGAGGGTTTTGACCTACCTTTCACTTTCCCCTGGATTTCTGACAATAACAGTCAAAACTGGAATCACCTGGGATTTGAATATAACCGGTTGCTAGGTTCAGTGTTCTTTTACCTCAGCTGATTTTGTGACATACATGGCTTCTCAGGAGGCTCATAACTTTTTTGGCCAAGTTGACTAAACATTTACAAAGGTGAGGGGGATGGTGGTGGTGGTGGTGGTGGCGCGCTTGTGTGCGTGTGTGTGTGTGTGTGTGTGTGTGTGTGTGTGGGCGTGCACGTGTGTTTCTGTATGTTGATGAACACACAGCCGTTTTTGATTTTTTTGTATTGGATGGGTTTTCAGGGTAATTTGTCCTCAGTATTTCTGGAATGGAAATCTACAGTATAACTTTTAAATAGTAGGACGCATTTTATTCTCTGAATAGGTTTTGTTTACTTAAATAATTTCCTCCCTTGGAAGCTTAGGGTTGCTTTCAGTTCCGCTGTTACAACAGATGGCCTTATCCGGCTATCTTAATGTAGGTTGCCTATTATTTCCTCAGGATAAATATCATGAAGTAAAATGGCAAGGTCTAAGACTGTTCTTGTTTAATTGTTGAGAGATATTGCTAGAGACATCCTGAAGAAGCAGGATGATTGCTCTATATTGAAACTCCAAATCATAGTACTTGAAGGGGCCACACTTCATTAACACCGAGTACAAATTTAAATACAAAGTCAATATATTGGAGGAAATGGCATTTAACTTTTTTAAAATTCAGTTTTCTTTGATCATTCAAGAAGATAAGCACAACATTTTCTTTTTTTTTTTTAACAGGGACAGAGAGAGAGTCACAGACAGAGGGATAGACAGGGACAAACAGACAGGAATGGAGAGAGATGAGAAGCATCAATCATTAGTTTTTTTGTTGCCGTTGCGACACCATAATTGCTCATTGATTGCTTTCTCACATGTGCCTTGACCGCGGGCCTTCAGCAGACTGAGTAACCCCTTGCTCGAGCCAGCGACCTTGGGTCCAAGCTGGCAAGCTTTTGCTCAAGCCAGATGGGCCCATGCTCAATCTGGCGAGCTCGGGTTCTCGAACCTGGGTCTTCCACATCCCAGCCCAATGCTCTATCCACTGCGCCACTGCCTGGTCAGGCTCTTTTTTTTTATTATTAATTTTAATGGGGTGACATTGATAAATCAGGGTAGTATGTGTTCAGAGAAAACATCCCCAGGTTATTTTGACATTTGATTATGTTGCATACCCATCACCCAAAGTCACATTGTCTTCCATCACCTTCTTTCTGATTTTCTTTCCACCCCACCCCCCACCCCCCTGCTTTCTGTAACCACCTCAGTCTTGTCCGTGTCTCTGAGTCTCTTTTTTATGTCCCACCTATGTATGGAATCATATTGTTCTTAGTTTTTTTCTGATTTACTTATTTCACTCAGTATAATGTTATCAAGGTCCATCCATGTTGTTGTAAATGATCTGATGTGATTATTTCTTACGGCTGAGTAGTATTCCATAGTATATATGTACCACATCTTCTTTATCCAGTCATCTATTGAAGGGCTTTTTGGTTGTGTCCATGTCTTGGCCACTATGAACAATGCCACAATGAACATGGGGCTGCATGTGTCCTTACGTACCAATGTTTTTGAGTTTTGGGGGTATATATACCCAGTAGAGGGATTGCTGGGTCATATGGTAGCTCTATTTTTAATTTTTTGAGGAACCACCATACTTTCTTCCTTAATGGTTGTACTACTTTACATTCCCACCAACAGTGGATGAGGGTTCCTTTTTCTCCACAGCCTCTCCAACACTTGTTGTTACCTGTCTTGTTGATAATAGCTAATGTAACAGGTGTGAGGTGGTATCTCATTGTCGTTTTGATTTGCATTTTTCTAATAGCTAGTGAAGATGAGCATCTTTTCATATATCTGTTGGCCATTTGTATTTCTTCCTGCGAGAAGTGTCTGTTCATGTCCTCTTCCCATTTTTTTATGGGATTGTTTGTTTGTTTGTTGTTGAGTTTTATGAGTTCTTTGTATATTTTGGATATTAGCCCCTTATCTGAGTTGTTTGAAAATATCATCTCCCATTTAGTTGGCGTCTGTTTTGTTGTCAGTTTCTCTTGCTGTGCAAAAGCTTCTTAGTCTGATGTGGTCCCATTCATTTATATTTGCCTTCACTTCCTTGCCTTTGGAGTCAGATTCATAAAGTGCTCTTTATAACCAAGGTCCATGAGTTTAGTACCTATGTTTTCTTCTATGTACTTTATTGTTTCAGGTCTTATATTTAGGTCTTTGATCCATTTTGAATTAATTTTAATCATTCTTTTGCATGTGGCTTTCCAGTTTTCCCAACACCATTTGTTGAAGAGGCTTTCTTTTCTCCATTGTGTGTTGTTAGCCCCTTTATTGAAAATTATTTGACCATATATATGTGGTTTTATTTCTGGACTTTCTATTTTGTTCCATTGGTCTGAGTGTCTATTTTTCTGCCAGTACCATGCTATTTTGAGAGCACAACTTTTTCTTAATGTTTATTGACCATTTGTATTTCTTTTCTAAATTTCCCATTTATATTTGTCAATTACTTTTCTATGAGGAGGCACATTTGTAGGTTTATTTTTATTTGTTACAACTAAATATTTAATATCTAGCCCTGGCAGTTTGGCTCAGTGGTAGAGCGTCGGCCTGGCATATGGATTTTATAAGGCAAAAATTCTGCTTTTTTATTTTTTCTATTTTTTTCTTTAGAGAGAGACAGACAGACAGATAGTGACAGACAGACAGGAAGAGAGAGAGATGAGAAGCGTCAGTTCATAGTGTGTCACCTTAAGTTGTTCACTGATTGCTTTCTCATATGTGCCTTGACTGGGGGGCTCCAGGTGAGCCAGTGATCCCTTGCTCAAGTCAGTGATCTTAGGCTCAAGCCAGCAACCTTTGGGCTCAAGCCAACAACTATGGGGTCATGTCTATGATCCCATGCTCAAGCTGGCAACCCTGCACTCAAGCTGGTGAGCCTGCACTCAAGCTGGTGACCTCGGGGTTTCAAACCTGGGTCCTCAGTATCCCAGGCCAATGCTCTATCCACTGTGCCACTGCCTGGTCAGGCATTATTTTTTAAATTTTTATTTATTAATTTTTTAGAGAGAGATGGAGGGGTCGATTTGTTGTTCCATTCATTCATGCATTCATTGGCTGATTCTGTATGTGCCCTGACTAGGGAATGAACCAGAAACCTTGGTGCATCAGGACAAGGCTCTAACCAACTGAGCTACCTGGTCAGGAAGGCATTTTTAAAAAAACAACAGAAATTTATTCTCTTACAGTTTTCAAAGCCAGAAGTCTAAAATGAAGGTATCAGAAGGAATGTGCTCCCTCCAAAGAGAATAGGGGACTATTTATTTCTTTTCTCTTCCAACTTCTGGTGGTTCCAGGTAGTTCTTTGACTGGTGGCCACATCATTCAGTCTCTACCACCATTGCCATACTGCCTGCCTCTTCTCTGTCTGTCCCCTCTGTGTTTCTGGTAAGAGCACTTGTCATTGGATTTGGGGCCCACTTGGATAATCAAGAATGACCTCATTTCAAGAACCTAATTTCTTTACATATAAAAAGACCTATTTTTTCCAAAGAAAGTAACATTCTCAATTCCAGAAAAATAAATCTTGAGGTATTAATAGCCTTTCTTATGATGCAAAACATTTTTCCTGTGTGCATGCCCACATATAAAGGGGTGGGCAAAAGAAGGTTTACAGTTGTGAGTATACGAAAGAGTTTATTCTTGTATTATGTATTAATCTATTATTTTCTATACAAACAAATGCAAACCTACCTTTGCTCACCCCTCTTCACACACATATGAAGTTTAAATATTTAGTAATTTTTATCAATCTTTGTTGGTTTTTGCTTTGTCATTATGCTAAAATAGCCACCTCTTACTTTAGGATAATGTAAATCTTATTTTTCTTTTTTCTTTTTTTTTTTTTACAGAGACAGAGAGAGAGTCAGAGAGAGGGATAGATAGGGACAGACAGACAGGAACGGAGAGAGATGAGAAGCATCAATCATCAGTTTTTCCTTACGACACCTTAGTTATTCATTGATTGCTTTCTCATATGTGCCTTGACCGCGGGCCTTCAGCAGACCGAGTAACCCCTTGCTGGAGCCAGCGACCTTGGGTCTAAGCTGGTGAGCTTCCTGCTCAAACCAGATGAGCCTACACTCAAGCTGGCGAACTCGGGGTCTCAAACCTGGGTCCTCTGCATCTCCCAATCCGACGCTTTATCCACTGCGCCACCGCCTGGTCAGGCGGATAATGTAAATCTTCAATCATGTTTTCCTTTAGGTTTCTTAAGGCTTTATTTTTCATAGAATATGTTTGTTTGTTTGTTTCTCACCTTATACCACTGTGAATTTATTATTCAAGTTGGCTTGCCCATGTCCCTATTTGGGAGTATGATTTGGATAAAGCCAAATCATTTGGGAATTTGTTCATGTTGGGACTGTAACTTTTGAGAATGCACGTGGCATAGAATGGGATTGGTGATGCACATGTTTGCACAGGCAGCTGTGAGCCTGGCAAAGTGGCAGGTGAATTCATTAAGACTGAAGTAAGGAATTGTTACAGAGGAAGTAAGCTATAATGCTGAACCTTCATAGGCTTCTCCTCCTGCCAGTGTGTGTGTGTGTGTGTGTGTGTGTGTGTGTGTGTGTGTGTGTGTGTGTTTGTATGTGTTTCTTAATGGCCATTGGGAATAGAATACATGGGATTTCCTAGGAAAGCTCTTGCATTGTCAGGGTTTGGAGTGAGTTGAGAAAGCTGGGAAGACTTTGATGACCAGTCCTTTGTTTCTTTTGTGCTACATACAGCCTTTTGTGCATGGTAGGTGCGCACAAAATAAAGGAGATTCGCTGGCTAGGAAATAAGTTTAAGTTGTGTTTAAACACTTTGTACTTTTGGGTAAACAAATTCTTTAACTCATGTTTTTATTTCTGGTGGCCATATATCTACATTAATTTCTCCTTTTTGTTTTCTAAATTATTTTTATTTATTTATTCATTTTAGAGGAAAGGGAGAGAGAGAGAGAGACAGAGAGAGAGAAGGGGGGAGGAGCAGGAAGCTTCAACTCCCATATGTGCCTTGACCGGGCAAGCCCAGGGTTTTGAACCGGCAACCTCAGCATTCCAGGTCAACGCTTTATCCACTGCGCCACCACAAGTCAGGCTAATTTCTCCTTTTGTTACTCAACAACCCTGTGTTGAGGAATGTTTATATGCCCGGCACACTGAGCATCAGAATAAAAAGGTAACTGTGGTGCTGACTCTGTCATCAAGGAGTTCAACGTCCAGTAATTGTGTCATAAGAGAATAGAGTTTGATGGGATGAATATCATCTCTCATGTGCAAGGTGCAGAGATGATGCCATACAGGGGGATTCAGCCAGCTCATCACGGCTGATGACGTGTGTGGGTGACTAAGAAGGAGATTTCTGAGACTTGATAATGAAAGGCTAAAAGATATTGAGTTCCATAGAGTTGTAGATAGGCAGTGGAAGAGGACACTTCATTCAGTGGAAACAGAATATGAGAAGGCAAGAAATAACACAGTGCTTTCTAGGGACTCCAGGAAGTTTGATCGGTAAACAATGAAAGGTTTACTCATGCATGAGGCAGGAGCCAAATCATGGGAGGTCTGGTGAAGTGTGCAGAGAAATCCAAAGTTTGCCTCGTCTCTTTGGATTCTCGACAATTGCAAGAATTTCTACAGTCTTGTCAGTGAAATCATTATGGCAGGTTAAAGTGGAGAGGGACAGAGGAGTGAAATAAGATTAACAATAGAGCCCCTTGCATTTGTTCCGGGGAGATGACCTGAACTAAGTGAGTGACCATGGGGGCTGGAGGAGAAAGAATAGATTTGAATCCTTTGGAAAGTGTGTAGTCAACAGGATTTAGTGACATGCTCAGAGTAGGAGAATAACAAATTGGATTTGGCATCTTTTTGATTTTGAGGTTGTTAAATGGAATACAGGAGTGTCAGAGAATGTTCTGGAATGGGGTTGCATGTAAAGAATCATCAACCTGAAAGTGTCTGTGGGATCCCTTGATATGGATAAGATGAGCAGAAGTAGAATAGGAGAGGGCTAAGCAAGGAACTCAGGGAGCACCAGCATTTCCAGATCCTCAGAGGAACAGGATCTTGCAGAGATGCCTGAGAATGTGCAGCCAGAAAGTTGGATAAAAATCAAGGGAGCATAGTGTCACGAGTAGGGCAAGCTTAAAAAGACAGTGATTAACAATGTACAATGCCACTAAAAGGTCAAGTAAGATAAGGACAGAAAAATGTCCTTATTTAGGTGAAACTGATCTTTTCTCAACATTTTGAATGGTGAGGCAGAAGCCATGTGCATCGTATAAGGATGTTAAAGAAGTGAGTACAGACTATTACTTCAATATATTTTTTTAATTCTCACTTTTTTTAAAAGATTTCATTTATTGATTTGAGAGAGAGAGAAAGGGGGTGGGTGGAGGAGTGGGGAGCATCAACTCAGTTGCTTGTTGTATGTGCCTTGACCGGGCAAGCCCAGGGTTTCGAACTGGTGACCTCAGTATTCCAGGTCAATGCTTTTTGCACTGTGCCACCACAGGTCAGGCAATATTCTTGGTTTTGAAACGAGATAGAAAGAGTGGAGAGGGGGCAAGGAGAGAGGGAAGAGGCAGATGTAGTAGTTGGGGTCAAGGGAGTATTTTTTCTGTCTTCTTTTTTAAGTAGGATTTAGAGCATGTTATTATGAGGGCTGAGAACTGAGGAAAGAAGAAAGATAAAGGTACAGAAGAGAGAATAATTGAATGAAGCAAGTCGGAGTTCAAAACTAGGTGTGGCCAGTTGAGGACTAGGATGTGAGAAATGTCTTGCAAAGCCACTGTTGTTCAAAATTGGTAAATGGTACTATTATTGGAAAATACAGTTTTTCAAGGCAAGTGTTTCACAACTATTTATGGTGTAAAAACTGTGGCAGCTGTCTCCTGGGTGGATGATAGAGCCTTCATTATGTCTCCATGGAAACATTATTTAGATGTTTTCCCCCAAGTCTGAATTGTTGGGATAAACTGTACTGAAATAATGAACATGACTTTCATACTACTAACAGTATAAGAGGATTACATGTTGGTTGAAACAGTGGTCAATATGTAAATGAACTCAATACTTTTGGATTCTAACTGCTTAGCCTAATTCTAGCATCCATCTGTTACATTCTTGCTTCTGTGAGCCTCAAGACCCTGAGATGTAACCAGAAGTTATGGAGAACAGTTACTAGGGCGTATGGCTCCAGTGTCTTGCCTTCACTTCCATAAACATTTCTTTAGCTCTTGTGCTCAGCGGTGTGGGGTGCTCTTGGGAAGGAAGGAAGTGCCTGATGCTACCAGGTTGCATTGGCCTCTGGGTGACTCTGCCCATTCTGTGATTTTAGTCCCCGCACCCCAAATAGTAGTTTTCCTTACTCCATTTCCCCACCCCTCAAACAGAAGGAAGTTTTTTTTCCATGTAGGTACACTCTTTAAGGCATCCTCAGAGATGACGACGTGCTTGTAAAAACAGCCTTTCTCTTTCAGTGTGTGGTACCTCCTGTTAAGCAAGTGACAGGAGGTTTCTCTGCAAAATTGAGGGATTGCCATTCCACACGAGCCTCTGACAACCTGCCTGGATTCCCAGAGTTCCTGGTCTGGGTATGCAAGTTAGGCTTCTTGTACCCAGCACTTCTGTACTCTAACGAGAAGTCACACACTTCTAGTACTCTAGACTTTGAGCGGACACATCTTTCTAGAGCCGTATATTCCTGTTGTACTGACAGTTTTAATTGCTTTGTGCTATTAGCCTTGGCAGGTTCTATTAGCCTCTCTGTTTATGCTGGTAGGTCCTCTGGTCTATCCAGTTTTGATGAGGGGTCAGAGACCGCCCAACCATCCGGCTCAGAGAAGGTGAGGGGCACTGCTGTACATCTACCCACTGCTCCTCCATTATTAGTTTATGTCGTATGATGTTGCTCTTCATTTTTAAAGACAATGTTCTTTCTGAAATATGTTCCCACTTACTTCCTTCTGGTTTCGTGTGGTGAACTTTGACTTGTGTAGTGAATCTTGTCGGGTAAAATTAAATTGATTTAGTTTGCTGTCAGGTAACTACAATACATATACAGGGCGGGGCAAAGGTAAGTTTTCAGTTGTGAGTACGTGAAAGTTCGCTCTTGTATTAGTATTTATTGATTGTATTGTTTTCCATGTGAACAACTGCAAACCTACACTCCCACCTCCCTGTATGGATTACGGTGATTTACTGTTCAGTGTGCAGATTGAGGTGGCTCAGAAGTAAGTTTGAAAATTGATTTCTCAAGGGAATTTTACAAGAAAAGTATACTACATAAATATATAACTAGAACCCTATTTCTTTTCGGAAAACCCATGTGTTTGATTCTAACATATTAACCCAAAACCTGTATAATTATGTTAACCAGTGTCACCCCAATAACATTCAATTAAGAAATAAAATTAGAAAACACAATGAACAAAAGGATTTACTATTTGCTTATTATAACTGTCTTAGTGTATGCATTGTTCTCGATGCATTTAGTTACATTTCATTCTGACTCCAAAAATTACAGAGCTCCCTGGAGACTAACTACATTTTGTAGAAGAGAATAATATGACTTGCATTTTAATTGAAAAGTAACAAAGTTTTCTCCACTTCAAAATTTTAGGGGTCACTGTGCCAGTATTGTCCAGTGGAAAGTTTTGCAATGATGAAAAGTTATTTAAATAATTAATTTTTTATTGATTGATTGAATTTAGAGAGAGAGGGGCAGAGAAACATCAATATGTTGTTCTACTTGTTTATGCACCTATTGGTTGATTCTTGTATGTGCCCTGACCAGGAATGGAACCCGCAACCTTGGTGTGTCAAAAGGATACTCTAACCAGCTGAGTTCCCATTCAGGGCTGATGGAAATGTTTTGTTTTTACACTGTCTACATATGATATGCAACTATAATATTGGACAATGCAGGCCTAGATTTTGGAGTTAAAACTAGCTGTGTAGCTCCTGACTGATTTTGGAAGGCTTATTCTATTGGGCTGGCACAGCTCCCCACTCAGGCACCCAGCTGGGCAGGTGGTGCAGCGTTTGCTAGATTCCAGCCCTGCATCTCCCACAGAGCCATAGCCAGGTGTTGGTTCTTTTCCCCCCCGGACCCCACCTCATGAGCGACTGACACCATTCACAAGGACTATCCTGCCCACCCCCAGTACCCCTGAGGCTGTGAACCTTTACTTTGAAATAGGGGAAAACCCTGGCCCCATTCCCCAAAGAGGTCTCCCCAATCTAAGTGGGCCTATTCTTTCCTGAGTTACAAATCAATACCAAGAGACTTGGTTAGTGACAAGGAAATTCTCCATGTTAGAATTCTCCCTGTACCCAGACCTTTTCAAACTGGACTTCTGTTCTCCCTTATTCAGGAGGCCAGGAACCGGCCAGTGGATTATTTATTGTGCTTACTGATTTATGAATAAACTTCTTTGCACGGAACTTCTGCAAGCGCTGGGAGAAAGGGAGAAGAGTGGCTTCCCTTGCGGCTGTGTCAGAAAGCCGAGCTGCTCAGGACTGGGATGTTCCTGCTGCTCTCATTGGTCCCCACACTTTACCCTAAAAAAAACGAGCCAGGCTGGGAGAGGTATGAACTTTCTTACTTCGATGTGTTGTTTTTCAGCAAAGCAGTCATTGGACGCTGCTGTTAATTGAGCTTCATCTTCACTGTATTTCATAAATGTTACTCCATCCAGGTTCGCATAAATGGCTGGCTGTTATTCTTGGTTTCATAGACGTTTTGAGTTGAGTCGTTCTGTTTGCCTTTATACATATTTCAACTGGAAACTGGGTGGGGAAATATCAAGGGCTGATGTCATCTTTATTCAGAAGTCAGTTTATAACTGTTTGCGAGATTTATTGACTTAATTACGGCTTTGATTCTAGTGAAATGTCTCTGGGTCAAACTGACTGGTTTTAGACTTTCAACATTTTTTTTTAACCTTTCATGTTTTTTTGAGAAGATTGACATATAGCCACACTGAGAATCATGTAGCATAAAGGAATTATCTTTTGGCAGAACAAATTTCATTTCCAAATGATTTAAAGCCTGTGCCTACCTCTCCTCCTTCTTTTACATTTATAATTTAATAACTTAAAAAACCTTTGTGCAAATGAAATATTGCCTTTCCAGTACAGCTATCATATGATCTTGTGCTCATGAACAGGAAATGAAGTTATGAAGCCTCAGACCTATTGGCCAGTCCTGTTCTTCAAGGAGAGCTTGCTATTGACTTTGTCAAAACTAAAGCTGTTGCTTTTGGCAAACACTCCTCACCATGCAGATGGGCAGCATTAAATAGCTTCTTTCCACAGGTTAATTTATATACTGATGTGGTGGGTACATTTTGTAGCTCTCTTATTCTTGAGGACACATTGGATGGGATCCTCTTCAAAAATAACGTGTTCGTAGTAGCTTCACAAAGTGAGTTACACATCTTAATGTCCACGGTTTATAAATGGTAACACAGAGCTTCAGATCTCTTCTTCACTGGTTTATGGAGTTTCACTTAGTAGTAATCTTTAGAAAATTTAAAATTTTACAAAATTGAGATGTAATCAAGATACAGCATTATGTTAGTTTCAGATGTGCAACACGACTTGATATTTGTTTATATCGTGAAATGATCACCATAGTAAGTCTGGCTAACGTTCATCACCCCATACAGTTACAACTTACTTTTTTGTAATGAGAACTTTAAAGATCTATTCTTTTAGCAACTTTCAAATATACAATACAGCATTAATTATAGTTACCATGCTGTCCATTATAGCTACAGTGAAAGTCTTTTATTCAATCATTCAGAAGCCCCTCCCTGATAAAGTTGCTGGCGATCCTCACAATTGAATAAGTGAAGGGGCCCTCAATTCGGATTGCAGTCTGATTTATTTATTTATTTTTAAATAAAATACCAAATTTTCTTTTTATGTCTGGTATCAACAACACATCAAGCTGTATTTTTTTTTTAAATCAGTAGCACTTATTAGAGACTTTAGTCATAAATTTTTTAGTCTTTCCAGTTGTCTCAAAGGCCATTTGAGACAATTAGATATTAAATGAATAGTGGAGTGAGTGGTTCTCAAAGTGTAATGCCCCGACCAGCAACCCCAGGATCACTTGAGGTCTTGTTAGTGAGTCCAATTTCCTCATACCAGCCCAGACTTCCTGAACAGAAATGCAGCAGGGTGGACTCAGCCATCTGTGTTTGAACAAGCCCTCCAGTGGTTTCCAGATGCTGCATGCTGCGGGTTGAGAACCACTGGTCTTATGCAGTAGTTGACACATCTTCTTTCAACCTAGGCACTTGTTAAAATTCAGGTTCTTGGTTCCCACCTACACAGTTTGATTCAATAGTCTGATTCAGTAGGGCTCAAGAATCAATGGCCCTACTTTTTTCTGTCTGATGTTATCTGTGGGTTTGTCGCATATGGACTTTACAGCTAGTGCTCCACTTAACCACCACGATTGGTTCCGACAGACGTCGTAACTCGATTTGGTCGTAAGTTGAGTAGGCTGTATGTACAGTACTGTGAAATGATGCTATAAAAATCTTTAAGTCATATTTTATCATAATTTTCTTTCATTATTGTTATATACCATAATTTTCTTTGTTCATTTTATGCCATTTGTATCATCTCTACACCATTTTGTTTCTTATTTTTACATTCGTCAGGGTTAAGTAAAAACACTGCATTACCAGTACACCTAGTTTAATATTTGCAAAACATACAAAATTACAAAATACAGGTGCATACAAATACTGCTCCAGTCGCGGAGCAGTCGTGGCTAGCGATTGTGGTTGTAAAGTCGAATGGTCGTAAGTTGCATAGGTCGTAAGTCGATCAATACCTGTATTATGTCGAGGCTGTATTCATTCTATTTCTTCTTTGTTGATAGTTTTTATTGTGAAAGGGTGTTGGATTTTGTCAAATGCCTTTTCTGCATCTGTTGAGAGGATCTTGTGATTTTTATCCTTTGTTAATGTGGTGTATCATGCTGATTGATTTGCATACGTTGAATCTTCCTTGCACTCCAGTGATAAATCCTACTTGATCATGGTGCATGATCCTTTTAATGCTGTTCAATTTGGTTTGCTAGAGTTTTTGGTGAGAATATTTGCATCTGTATTCATTAGAGGCCCTGTAGTTTTCTTTTCTCATCATGTCATTATCTGGGTTTGGTATCAGGGTAGCACTGGCCTCATAAAATGAGTTTGGGAATGTTTCCTCCTCTTCAGTATTTTTGAAGAGTTGAAAAAGGATTGACATTAATTTGTCTTTAATGTTTGGTAGAACTCACCAGTGAAACTATCTGGTCCTAGTCTTTTTTATTTTGGGAGGTTTCTGATACTATTCTAATCTGCGTACTTGCTATGTTCAATTTTCTATTTTCTTCTGATTCAGTCTTGGTATATTGTACATTATTCATTTCTTCTAGATTATACAATTTGTTGGCATATAATTTTGTTCATAGTCATGACTCTTGTTGTTTTATAACTTTCTGTAACCTGGTTGAAATTTGTTTGGAAATATCTGCCCTTTCCCTTGAAACGAGCTTTTTGTCTGGGGAACCTTTCCCAGCTCTGGGTCAGTGACACCTATGTCTTCCTCCATAAAATCGATCCATCACAACTGACAGCAGCCAGGCTGTGGAAGAGTTAATGTTTCCTATTACCAGGCACTGACCTAGGCAGGAGGGGAAATCGGGCTCATTTTGTTTCAAAATACACCATGCCTCAAATAAGTACAAACAGCTGCAGTGCAGAATTGGAGCCAAAAGAAATCAGTGTGGTGCTCTGAACTCCAACCGAGAAGAGTTCATGTAACATGGATCTGAGATCAAGCTCCAAAACGAAACCATCAGGCCCCAGCAGGAGAAGGATCCTTGCCTGTCACCCCAGTCACCTCCACAGCCACCACCCAAAGAAATTGGGGTGGTTCTTCAAAGAGGTTGCCTTTTCCTTTTTCTGGGAGGAGGGCACTTCTCTGCAGTGGATTGAGCATACCACATTCAGTTTCTAGGAGCCCAGAACTCCAGTAGCGGGAAATAGAGAATTCTTGTACTCTAAAGAATTTATAGATATGCTGCCTGCTTGTTTGGCTTCAAACAGCAATCACACTAAGCCTGACCCTACAACACACAGTCCTTCCTTTTCAAGCCTCAGGAAATTCTTGGTAGAAACTGCTTCCTCCGAGTCTGGCTGTTTCTTCTTCTCCTCCCAGATTTTTTTTATTTTTATTTTTTAGGTAATATCAGTTAGCAAAATGTTTTTCTCTTTTGATTCATTGTATACCAGAATTGTCTCTCTAATGTTACAATGCCTTATCATCTCTTCAGGGTGGCCATCTAATCCCTTTTCATACTAGTTAAAAGTTTTTTATATGACAGTATCCAATCTCTACATGTTTGGACAGCCCCCGGGGTTTTCTGGACCTGCAGGCCAGTGTCCTTCAGGCTAACGGTAAGGTGGTGAGATGTCGTGCAAGTGGTTCCTCACGGCTGTTCTCCCAGTTGCTTTCAGGTCACCTCTCAGGCATGGGAGCTTTGTGGCCACTTTGTGGTTTTACTCTCTCTTCACAGTTTATAAAAAGGCTTCTCTCCTTTCCATTTTGTGCTGCTTTTGTGCTAAACAGTTCCAACAATCATTCTAAAAGATATCCCCTGATACGTTTAGAACCCTTTTATGAAAGGAAACCAGGAGTTAGAATACGATTCACGAAAGTTAGGGAAGGGCCCCAAACTTTTTGTTTGTTTTCATAGTGACAAAATCAGTTGTGAACGGAGAAGAGTCCTTTAATTCCCTTTGCTTCCCATTCCTAAATTTCTTCAGCAGGGGTGATAATGTTTGAAATGTTACTCATAGAATTGTTGTATTAATGAATGAGGCCAGCCTTTTCTTACCGACCTCTTCAGTTGGCAAGAGTATGTACGTGAATTCTCAGGAAACTATGGTATTTATATATCCCCAACCCAGCTGGGAATAATTCATCCTCTAGCACAATACTAGTTTTCTTTAGATTGCCCTATAGCTGACTGTTTCAAAGAAGGCTGTTTTAAAAAGATATTATTGGGAGGGATTCGCAGAGGAGAAAGTATTGTATATTGGGAGCAGAAAAGGAAATGAAATGAAGTGCCTCATTATTTTTCCCATGGCAAAGTAGATAGTAGGATTGTATTGAACAGGTAGACTTTTATTCCCCCTCGAAACTTCAGGCAGGATATGTATGTCTAGACTTAGGATGTACACTGATTTTTTTTAAAAGCTAATTTATCTCCAGTTTAATTAGAGATTAATGAAGGAAACTAAGTTTCTTGTTTGGCTCTTGTATTTTGAAAATAAACAAAATGTTCATATTTTTGAAGAGTACCTTGTGGGCCAAACAACATCTGGAAAACATTATTCTCACTGCAGGCAGAAGAAATTTCGTAACCCACCATCTTCAGAGAACATGGTACCTTTTCACATTGCCCTTCTATCCTGGAAGCAGAAGAAAATTCTGCTGGGGCTTCAGCCTTTTTCTTTGTTTTATTCAATGTAAATGTATCTGTCTAATACTGTAATCTTTCTTTAGCTTTTGAAAATATAGCAGCACTTGGTGGTGTGATGCTGTGGTCCAGACTTCTCCTTTCGCAAAAGACCTATTTGACTTTTGGCAGCATGCCTCTTACACTCTGCGATTTGTCTGAGACATCTTTTCTTGTCTTCTCTGCAATCCGGTGGGTCTGGGACAGGCATGCACTTTGTAACAGTAACGTTGAACTAGATTAAAACATTTGAAAGAAATTAAATTTATTCTTGGGCATGTCTGTTCTTACAGTTAGCAGTGACACATGACCATACTGTTCTAATTAAAAAACATTTATTTTAGGTAATGTGGCTACTTCTCTTGCTCCTGCCCCTGTCCCCTACCTTCCTCCGCCACACCTTCTCCTCTCTCAAACTTACAGGAAAATCGCAAGTGCAATACAAAGTACCAAGAACTTTTTATCTCACCAAATCAGTTAAGAATGAACTGCTGACGTTGCCCTAACACTCTCAATTACTTTCTAATGTATTTCCCACAAACAAGGATGTTCTTCCACGTGGTCACAAAACTATCATCAGAATTAGGACGATAACATCATTATTTTATTATCAGCTAATTTTTAAATCCCATTTACATCTTCCCCAGCTGTCTCCATAATATCCTTTACAACAAAGGATCCGGTCCAGGATCTTGCATTGAATTTATCATGTCTCTTGTTAGTTTCCTTAAATATAAAACAATTTCTGTTTGTTTGTTTTTTTAAATAACCTTGGTGTTTTGAAGGTTATAGGACTGTTATTTTATAGAATGTCTCTCAACTTGGGATTGACCCATATTTCCTTTTGATTAAACTCAGATTCTGAAACTTGGGCAGGAATACCACAGAAGTGCCACTGCATTCATCTAACTGCATCCTGTCAGGTGGTGCCCAGTGTTGACTTGTCCCAATTTCTAGAGATGCTTACTTTGATCACTCGGTTATGGCAGCGTCTTGCAGACTCCTCTACCGTCAGGTCACTATTTTTCCATTGTAATTAGTAAGAATTACGTGGGGAAGTATTTGAGTCCATGTGAATGTCCCATTTCTTGTCAAACTTTATTAGTTTATATTAAAAATGAACTCACAGATTTCTATTTTATTAAATGGGTTATAAATGTGTTCTGTCATTTGTTTTTAAGCTCAAAATTTTCCATTTAGGCTGAGGGGGCGTGGCTTCAAGCCCCAGCTAGGGTTTTCTTTTCTTTTTTTTTGCCCTATAAAATGTCTCCTTAATTCTTTGAGTGCTGTTCTTACACTGTGGCACAAGATGTTCCAAGTCATCATGTGCCTCTCTTGCTCCAGCTCTTAAAAAAAGGCATTTTCCCAAATAGCCTGTTTTTTGTTTTGTTTTTTTTCCAGTAGAGAATGGTATTTAGAGACCAAAATCTAAGTGCTGGGGTACTTGTTATTGGTGTGTCTCTACTCCCAGGCTTCTCACTGTATACATGCATGCACATACTCTTACACTGATTTTTATTTTTATAGCTATTGAAAAACATGATGCCATGACTCTCTTGGATGTCCCCACACCTTTCAGGCTCTGACAAGTGCTCTGGGCCACCTTCCCATAGGGACATCTTCCTTACCTCATTTAATCTCTAACACTCTGCATTGGGCTATTCTGGTATTGTTACAAACACATGATTTTATATATATAGAATAGTTAAGTGGTCAGATTTTCTTAGAAGCCAATATTTTCTATTCAAGGAAAATTTTCATTAAATATTGTACTTAAAAATCTATAATGTAGCATTTTAATTTATTTTAAGGTGTATGCTTTCTTGTAATTTTTTCTTTTAATTGAGAGGTGTGGAGGCAGAGATAGACTCCTCCATGCTCCCCGATTGGGATCCACCTGGCAAGCCCCCTACTGGGTCGATGATCTGCCATCTGGGCTGCTGCTCTGTTGCTCAGCAACCAAGCTATTTTAATGCCTGAGGCAAGGCCATAGGGCCATCCTCAGTGCCCAGGGCCAACTTTGCTTGAACCATGGCTCTGGGAGGAGAAGAGAGATAGACAGGGAAAATGGTGGAGAAGCTGATGGTTGCTTCGCCTGTGTGCCCTGACTGGGAATCAGACCCAGGACTTTAATAAGCTGGCTGATACTCTACCACCAAATCAACCAGCCAGGGCCATAATATTTTTGAGTACAACCTAAATTGCACATATTTAAGTGTACATTTTGATTTGTTTTGACACATGTATATACCTTTGAGACCATCATCACATTCAAGATAGTAAACACATCTGTCACCCTTCAGATTTTCTCCTGTCCCTTTGAAGTTCTTCCCTTTTGTTTCCCTGGCCTCCCCTTCTATTCTTGTCATGTAAATGGAATCATACAGTAAGTGTTTTGTTTTATCTGGCTTCTTTCACTCAGGGTATTTATTTTGATACTCTTACATGCTATTGTGTATATGAACAGTTCATTTCTTTTTATTGGTGAGTAGTATTTCATTGTATAGATATACAACAATTTATCCATTCTTTTCTGAGCTGGTATTTGCGATGTTTCCAGTTTTTAGCTTTTAGAGATAAAGCTACTATCAACATTTATGGTCAAGTCTTTGTGTTGACATATGTTTCTTTTCTCTTGGGCACACACCTAGGGGTGAAATAGCTGGATTGGATGATAAGTGTATTTAACTTTTAAAGAAACTTCCAAATAGTTTTTGCCAAACCAATTCCATCTTACATCCTCATGAGCATGTGAGAGCTGCAGTTCCTTCATATTCTCACCCATATTTGGTCTGGTCACTCTTTTAAATTTAAGCTATTTCAGTTGACACATAGTGGTATTTCGTTGTTTTAATTTGTTTTTCTACCTGCTCTTCTGTACTTTTTTGCTGTCTGTGCATTATCTTTAGGAAAATGTCTTAATCTTTGACCATTTTTCAAAACAGGTCTGGTTTCTTACTGAATTTTGACATTTAAAAAATATATTTTGGATACAGGTTTTTTTCTTAGATATGTGCTTTAAAAGTATTGTCTCCCAATGCATGAGGGTTTCATTTATCCATAGCCTCACAAATACTTGTTTTTATCTGTCTTTTGGTTATAGCCATACTAGTGCGTGTGAAGTGGCACCTCATTGTGAATTTGATTTTTGTTTCCCTAATGCCTAATCATATAGAGCAGGGGTCCCCAAACTTTTTACACAGGGGGCCAGTTCACTGTCCCTCAGACTGTTGGAGGGCCGGGCTATAAAAAAATACTATGAACAAATCCCTATGCACACTGCACATATCTTATTTTAAAGTAAAAAAACAAAAT
Source organism: Rhynchonycteris naso (assembly GCA_037038555.1). NCBI lineage: Eukaryota > Metazoa > Chordata > Mammalia > Chiroptera > Emballonuridae > Rhynchonycteris > Rhynchonycteris naso. The sequence continues at coordinate 22,197,607 of CM072996.1, forward strand.
GGGAACAAATACAATTTTTAAAATAAAGAACAAGTAAATTTAAATCAACAAACTGACCAGTATTTCAATGGGAACTATGGGTGCGGATGCATCCTGTGCTCCTCTCACTGACCACAAATGAAAGAGGTGCCCTTTCTGGAAGTGCGACGGGCGCCGCATGTGACCCGCGGGCCGTAGTTTGGGGACCCCTGATATAGAGTATCGTTTTATATACTTATTGGTCATTTGTATATTTTCTTTACAAATTATCTGCTCAGCTCTTTTCTCACTTTAAAATTGACTTTCTTGTGTCTTTATTATTTAGTTGTAAGAATTCCTTTTATATTTTGTATGCAAGTCACTTTTTCAGATATATTATTTATAAAAATTTCTTTTATTATGTATGTTGTCTATATTAATTTAAAAAGACATATAAGAAAACATTTTTATGTATACTAATTATTATTTTTGGCATTCTCTATTTCATTGTGATGATTTATGCTTTCATCTGATTCAATTTTCCTTGTGTCTGATGGAGGTCCTTTTAAACATTTTTTAATAGTCCAATATCTGTTTATGATGAATTCTTTCAGCTATCTTTTATGTTTAAAAATATTTTTGTTTTACTTTTATTTTTGAAAGACAGTTTTTATAGTGATAGAAATCTGGATTGATAGTGTTATCTTTTCCCAACACATTAAAGATGTTGATTTCTTTTTGCTTGCATCATTTTTTACGAGAAATCTGCTGTCATTCTTATTCTTGTTTCTGTCTGTGCCACGTTTTAAAAAAAAATCTGGCAACTTTAAAGATTTTGTTGTTATTAAGTTTTGATAAATTTGATTATGATGTATCTTTGTACATTTTTGTTTCTTATACTTGTGGTTCATTAAGCTTGTTGAATCTTTGATTTTGTAGTTTTTAATAACTTTTGAATTTTTTTGGCCTTTATTTTTCAAATATATTTTTTTGTCCTCTTCTCTCCTTTGGGGATTCCAATTACATGCTCACAAAAATTAGGGAATCAGGGAACATGCAGATACTCCAGTACTTTCAAGCCTTTTTTATAGTGTATTTTCACCAATGCAATAAAAGTTGGTTTTGCATCTTATTTGTATAATTGAACAACTTTCTTTGACTTGTTTGCTTTTCTAATGTTCTTGTTTAATAAAAAAAAACCAAATACTTCTTTTTTTTATCGCTTCATATTCATTTTGAAATATCCCCTAATTTTTGTGAGCAGTATATGTTAGTCCACTTGAAGATTTCCCACATCTCACTGATGTTAGTTTATTTTTTTCTTTCAGTGTTTCATTTCATATAGTTTCTATTTCTGGCACTTTAATTTTTTCTTCTTCTTCTTTGCTCGATTGGTAATTGTTGATTGGATGCTGGTCTGTGAATTGTACCTTGTTGGATGCTGAATATTTCTGCATTCCTATAAATATTCTCAAGCTTTGTTTAGAGTCACAGTTAATTACTTGGAAACAATGTAACCTTTTCAGGTCTTGCTTTTAAAATTTGTTCAGTGGGATCAACTTTGTGTTTAGTCTAGGGCTAATTATTCCCCACTCCTTAGGCAAGATGCTTCTGAGTGCTCTAACCAATATCCCATGAATTATGAGGTTTTCCAATCTTGCCAGTGGGAACAGAAACTATTCAAAGGAGTATTACTCAAGCTTTTAACAGTTTCCTCATGTGCCTTCTCTGATCAGTTCTCTATCAAGTACTCAAGTAGGGCACTGCAGATCTTTGGGGTTTTCTGTCTTTTTAGTTCTGTTCTCTGTTTCTGAACTCTAGCTGCCTTGAGTTTCTTGGCTCTCAGATCTGCCTCTTTAACTCAGTAAGTCCCCTGGATTCTACCTGAATTTCTCCTGGCCTGGATGCTTCTGTGGCAGGAAGCTGGGGCACTCACAGGGCTCACCGTGTTCTTTTCCCACCTCTTAGGGATCATTGTCCTCTGTTGCCTGATGTCTAGTATTTTGTATATTTTAATATGTTTTTTGTTTGTTTTAGTCAGGTGGTTTTATCTGGCCCTTGTTATGCCATCTTACCCCTCTACATTCTTTTCCTTTAGAAAATTAAAATGCCTGTACCACCTCAGTGCATAATATATGTGTGTGTGTGTGTGTGTGTGTGTGTATAAATAATCTTTCTGTGTCTATATGTTTTCCAAAATGGCAAAGATATATAAATACATAATTTCAATAAGATTTAATTTTTATTGGCTATATAAAATTGAATTGCATGTAAACATAGTTTTAATAACTCAATTGGCAAGTACTGTATTATTGGATGTTTATGTTGTTTCTAAAATTTCAAGTCACATATGATATTGCCTTAAGCATCCTTATAGCAGAAATTTTGCTCTTAATATTAATTCTTTCCACAGCATATATTCTTATTTGTTGAATGATATACCCTCTCATTCAGCATAAGTTTCAAGATCTTGATGCAACACACACACACACACACTCTCTCTCTCTCTCTCTCTCTCTCTCTCCCCCTCTCTCTCTATTCCAGAAAGATTATAACAGTAGAATAAACAACAGAAATAAAATTTGAATGCCTATTTTTCTACATTGTGGCAAATACATTTGAAAACTATCTTTGAGGCATAACTTTCTTATGTTGAGGTATAGTTTTTAGTCACTATTCTTTAGTTCAAGCACTCAGAATTGATTTTGACTTATACTCTCAATGATAATTGAAGTTTAAGCTACTCAAAATAGTAAATAATGGAGGATGCCTCTGTTCACAGAACCTGTTACTGTTACAAACTCTTTTTCTGAGTCATGTTTCTTATCACAGCCGTAGACTTCTATATTCTGACCAACTGTCCTGACCCTTTGTCCCAACCCTATTTGCTCTCTTCCCTCTTTCTCTGCCCCTCACTTCCACCAACATGAATATGTATGTCCATGTTATCCCTGATAAATAGTTTTGATTTTAGAAACAAGCACTTGCTCTTAGAAGGAAATATCTCCTAAGACTCCCCCATCGGCTGTGGTTGCAAGAGTCTAGCTTGGCCTGGGGCTTGGTTAAAAGGCCTATAATTTTCTTTTTCCTGAAACCTATGAAGTATAGATCCTTTGCTTGCCTCAGAGGATCCCTCTTCAAGCATTCTTCAATAAAAATATATCCACTCTCTACTTTAGATGTTTCCTCCCTTAGGTAGAACTCTTAATTTCCATTTATCTTTGCACTGCTCTGGGTCCCTATGCAAATGGTTGAGGGTCAAGGTTGCAGATACTAAAATGATCAAGAGTTCAGTCATTGAGGAGCCTGGACAATAGACAGAAACAAGGCAGCAGTAAGTCTGTCTCTTATCCAAAGTGTAATTCTGCTCATTGTCCCCCTTTCAAGAGGATTGTCTCAATCCTTTTATTCGATGTGTTCCTTCATTCCCAACTTTTCTTCTCTTGTTCTTTCTTTTTGCAACTGAGCACACACATTTATTTCATTCTTCTCTAATTCAGATATCTGTGATTCTGACTCATTCCTGACCCACTATTCCTAAACTACAGATTTCTCCCATTTTCTAAGCAATATAACACAAAGCAGCTTAAGATTGAGACTAAACGGTATTGCCAATATACTCTTTTTAACAGTGAGAGAGAAAGAGACAGAGATTGGGACAGATAGGGACAGAAAGGCAGGAAGAGAGAGGCATGAAAAGCATCAGTTCTTCATTGTGACACCTTAGTTGTTCATTGATTGCTTTCTCATGTGCGCCTTTATAGGAGACTACAGCAGAGTGAGTGACCCCTTGCTCAAGCCAATGATCTTGGGTTCAAGCCAGCGACCATGGGCTTAAGCCAGCGACCATGGGGTCCTGTCTCTGATCCCACGCTCAAGCCAGAGATCCTGCACTCAAGCTAGTGAGCCCACGCTCAAGCCGGCAACCTTGGGGTTTTGAACCTGGGTCCTCTGTGTCCCAGTCTGATGCTATATCCACTGCACCACAGCCTGGTCAGGGCCAATATATTCTTTGCCCTAGTAGTGACAACTGTCTGAGATTTTTGAGCAGATCGTGTTTTACAGTTTCTAGTTATTTTGACAAGTTTCAGGATAGCATCTCTCCCTATCAAGGACACTGTTCAAAAGTGAAAACGGTATGCCTAGCAATACAGTCTTTGAAATCAGGGTCATGAGCTTGTTTAAATAATTTCTGGCAAGTTTCAGTGTGTAGGACACTGGCCTCCAAACTGATAAAACCCACGTGAAATAATGGAACGTGGTACTTGAGTGTCCCTTTCTGCAGGCAGTGTGAGCAGGACCAATTAGCTATATCCATCCTTTGAACGCATTTGCTGAGTGCCACATAGAAAGAATGATAGACTTTTAGGCCAAACGTAGAATGAAAGGTCTGACTTAAAAGCTGGCGAAGCAAATGGAAAAACTGATCCTGTGTGTGGAAAAGGAAAGCTTTCAGAACGTGAAATAGATCATCTTCTGTGAGTATATTGAAGGAAGCTGTTGGCCCTGACACTTTGAAGAAGAGAGGAAAGTTTCAGTTGCCACAGGTAGAGATGGTATTTAGAAGCAAAAAATGAGGGAATTATTGAGTTTCTTAAGTGCTTTTCTGGTTTCTTGGTGTGAAGAAACTAATTCTGCCTGTGAGGCGGATGGACTGTGAAAGTGACCACAGCTTTCTTCATCCTAGCTCGACCATTTGCCTCACAGATTTTAGGGGAAGCAGTGGTGTGGATAAGGAAGCTCAGATAAAAAATGTAGCATGGCTCTTCCTGTGTCACCCTTTCCCCTCTTTCTCTTTCTTCTTTGTTTTTATTTTTTTAAGCCTGAAATTCTCATTTTATAAACTTTAGAAATAAATCAGTATTGATTGACTTCTTTTCAAAAGGTGAATAATTTTCTCCTTTTTCTTATGATTTCCTGAAGTTTTACTCTTAGTTCATTATAGTTATATATATATATATATTCCAATCATATACCTTTTCTTTTAATAGTTATAATAGCTATTTTATTTATGTCTTTATTTTTGGTCATTATTAGCACAGGTATTCTGTGTTTACATAACCTGACAGATTGCTCTTTCCGAGCCGCTCCTGAGCACATTATTTTGATTTGTTACAAGATTAGTTGCATTATATCATTGAGTGGATTTTCAGGATGAAATATATCTTGATTATTTTATGTTTAAGAGTGCCTTGTTCTTGCTGTTGCAAGTGAAAGGTTGGCCATTTGTATAATTAGTCATTCCATATTTCTGACAAAATCTTGAAAGTGACTCCTTTGTCTTTTCGATTGTAGCCAGGATGATGGCTATGTCTAGATCAGTCTTTCCCCCCTTATGATTTGACTTTCCCCCTACTGGATTTTTTGTGGGGATTCTTCGAACTCTTGAAACTTAGCAACATAACAAACCCAATTGTACAATGTGTATTTCATATTTTTTTCTGGAATGTGGTGATCTCTTTTTAAACAATGATGGTTCTGTCACATGACATTAACTGTCTTAACCATCTTCAAGTTCAGCAGTGTTATGTATATTGACATTGTTGTAAAATATTTTCAGAGCTCTTTTCATCTTGCAAAACTAAAACTCAATACTTACTAAAAAACAGCTCTTCATTCTCACCTGCCCACCAGCCCCTGGAAACCTCCCAGGGGCTGCTTTCTGTCTCTATGAATGTGACTGCCCAAGGTACTTCATATAAGTGGAACCCTGTATCATTTGTCTTTTTGTGACAGGCTTATTATACTTAGCATAATATCCTCGTGGTCCATCCATGTTGTAGCATGCGGTAGAATTTCTTTCCTTCTAAGGCTGACTAGTATTCCATTGTATGTGTGTTCCACATATTGTTTGTCATGGATCCATAGATACTTGGGTTGCTTCTACCCTTGGCTATTGTGAATAATGCAGCTCTGCACATGGTTGTGCAAATACCTCTTTGAGAATCTGCTTTCAATTCTTTTGGGTGTATATAATCCAGAAGTTTGTTGGATTATATAATTCTATTTTTAATTATTTGAAGAACCACCATCTTTTCTATGGCAGCTGAACAGTTTTATATTCCCACCAGCAGCACATAAAGATGCTGTTGTTTCCACAGTCTTGCAACACTTATTTTCTTTTTTATTTTAGCAGCCATTCTGATAGATGTGAGATGATATCTCATTGTGATTTTGATTTGTATTTCCCTCATGCTTAGTGTTTTTGACTATCTTGTCATGTGCCTTTTGGCCATTTGTATATCTACTTGAAATGTCTAGTCAAGTCTTTTATCGATTTTTAATTGTGCTGTTTGATTTTCGTTGTTGAGTTGTAAGAGATATATATATATATATATATATATATATATATATATATATATATATATTCTGAATATTAACCCCTTTCAGAAATATGATTTGCAAGTACTTTCTCCCATTTCATGGACTACCTTTTCACTCTTGATTGTCTGTGTCCTGTGATATGCAGATGTTTTTAATTTTGATTTAATATATTTTATTTTCTCTTTTATTGTCTGTGCTGCAGTGAACTCTTTAAACCTACAAATTTAACATCTTTTAAGAAATTTTATACTTACTGTTAAATAACTTCTGTTCTGCTTGTTCTTTGCAGGTATTCCAACTGTTCTTATATTGAGTCCCTATTTCTTTGTGCTCTGGAGCCATAATTTCTAATCAATTTAGTAACTTCTACTATTCTAAGCATGTGTAATTTTTATCAAGCTAGTCTTCCATGGCATCCACTTGGTTTTATGCTGTGGCACCTCTGCCTGTTGTGGCTTTATGTATGGCCAGTAGCCAAGGCCACCATCACAGCCGCCTGGCCCATTCAGGTTTGCATTAGATTCGGACAGTTGGCAATGAAACAACGGAACCAAGAACTGGTGGGCCATTAGCTTTAATCCTAGCTTGTACCCGGCGGGCAAGAAATACACAGTGGGAAAACACTTCCCTTTTCATTCAGGGCTCCCAAAGCCACTGACTTATCCGAGTTTCCTAGAATCAAAGATTTCTACCTCATTAGCCTTATTCACCTCTGTTCCCCATCTCCTTCTCTGCACAAACTCTGCAGAAACTGGCTTCTCCTTCGGCACTCCGCCATCTTGGATGCTTCTCCTATCCTCTGCGCGGCCTTTCTCTGCTTTCCTCCAGCATGGGCTCTTCTGCCCCATTTTATAGTGTAGAAATCAAAACCTTTAATCCAATATACAAACAAGGAAGTCTGATACAAAGCCACTTATCTGAGGCATAATGGGATTCCTCATGAGAGTGCACCACCCCCTATTGTGCAACAGTTAAGGGCCTGGGGAAAAGCTTAGTCTTAAAACTAAGCCTTAGGCTATAATGACCCTGCCTGCTTACAGCCTGTCCCCCATACCCATTGCAAACTATAAGCGAGCAAACATATACATCATATTTACAAACTTATTCGACCAATACTTTAGATATTTTGATTCAGCAGTGATGATATTTAAAAAAAATTTTTTTTCTTTTCTCTCTTTTTCAAAGTTATAAGTATTTATAATTTAAAGAGTCAAATTGCTGTATGAGGCTTGCTAAGAAAAAGGACTCTGCCCGCTCTTTACCATTTTATCTTCACCATAGCTACTGTTTTCTGTTTTTGAGAGGAGGGGAGATAGAGAGATGGACTCCTGTATGCACCCTGACCAGGATCCACGGGCAATCCTTATCTGGATCCAACGCTCGGACCAACCAAGGCATCCTCAGAGCCTGGGGCCATGCTTGAACCAATCAAGCCACTGGCTGCTGGAGGGAAAGAGGGGGAGAGGGAAGGGGAGAGAAGCAGATGGTCACTTCTTCTGTGTACCCTGACCAGGAATCGAACCTGGGATGTCCATACACCAGGCCAACCCTTGATCCACTGAGCCACCACTGGCCAGGCCATTTCCTGTTGTTTTAGCTGCCTAATTTGGTATTTGCATTGCATTTCTAAGATTTTATCTGTACTTTTTGCCATATCGGTGGAAGGTGTGCCGTACACATGCTGCCCTCCTGTACCTTATTGTTCTAGTATAATTAGGTGGTGATTTTGATGAGGCCATCATTCAGTGTTAATGTTATTGTGATCTTGTTAATGGTGTTGACAGTTGAGCCATCTAGAATTCGTAAATCCTTTTTCTTCTGCAAATTTCTTTGTTTTTTTAAATTAATCAATCTTTTTATGTTTGCTCAGTTCTCTAGGTGCTTATTACTTATTCATCCCAAGCTCTGTCTGTTCTAGAATTCTGCTGTTAGTACAGGGGTTGGCAAAAGTAGGTTTATAGTCGTGAGTATGCAAAACACAGTTTAATCTTGTATCTTTATTTATTCATTATTGTGTTATTTCCCATACAAACAACTGTAAACCGACTTTTGCCCTTTTGCCCACCCCTGTGCATCCAGAGGGACTTTTGTCAAGGCCACTTTGTAAGTCTTCTTGTCATCCATAGGCCTCCTTTTGCAACAGGAATGCCCTTTGTTTTTCTCCTGTGTTGACTTCAGGTTCCTGTATCACATGCCTTCCTTTTTTCTTAGTTTCCTCCCTGTTTTGCTGAAGCACATCCTCAGATAGAATTCTCGGTGGTAAATCCCTTTCTTCACAAGGACTTCAGAAGCTTCCAGGATGGATTCTGAAGCCTTTGTTTATGAGCTTCTCTACACACAGGCTCTCTGGGAGCTCATTGGACTGTTAAAAACTTCTACTGTAAAGTAAACAGAAACAAAAATGAAAAAACAAACCTCATGACAGGTGCTACATGTAGGTGGATTAAAAGCATTGAGGTAGCCTGACCAGGCGGTGGCACAGTGGATAGAGCGTCGGACTGGGATGCGGAAGGACCCAGGTTCGAGACCCCGAGGTCGCCAGCTTGAGCGCGGGCCCGTCTGGCTTGAGCAAAAGGTCACCAGCTTGGACCCAAGGTCGCTGGCCCCAGCAAGGGGTTGCTCGGTCTGCTGAAGGCCCGCGGTCAATCATGAACAACTAAGATGTCGCAATGGCAACAAAAATCTGCTGATTGATGCTTCTCACCTCTCTTTGACTTTCTCTCTCTGTCTCTGTAAAAAATTTAAAAAAGCATTGAGGTAGGCAGGCAGGCCCTGCGTGGGTCCTTACAGTCAACATATGTGGGGCTTCCCTACTTTGGAAAGTGTTTGGAGTTAGCCGTGTGATGTCCCCTCCTTTTATTTCCTTTATTCTAGAATTGCTTTTATTTGGCTATAAGAGCTCCTGACCTGGTGGTCCTCTATCTTTCTCATTTTGTTTTGTGCTTTATATTTTGGATTTTTTACATTTGCAACTTTAAATTGCAATCCTTCTACTAAATTTCAAATGATTGGTTTTTAACCATCTTGTTTCTGTTTCAGTGGGTCAGTGTCTTCCTCCTGATGTGACTATTTCTCAGTCTTTTCATCAGTTCCAATTCTGGAGAGAAGACTCTCCCAGTCTCAGCCTTCAATGACAGAAGGCGGGCTTCACATGCCGTTAGGTCTCGTGGGGATGAGGGGTCCTGAGAAAGCAAGGCCAGCGCTCTGGTGCTCCTCTATCTCATTGTTCTATTCCTCTAGGTTTGTGGTCCAGAGGTCTTTCATTTCTGCCAGACAGTAGAGCTCTCTGCAGCAAATCTCAAGTCTGAATTTTTCTTCCTATTTGAGTTACATGGTCTTATTTATGTGCAACACTTTTCTAACATTTCTAGGATAAATTTGACTTTTCAGGTTTCAGCATTGGTGGCTTTAGTACATTTTGTTCATCCGTTCTGTATTTTTAGGGTGGGCGCTTTCAAACCTACTTCCATGTCTCTCCCTCCCCTGCTCCTCTAAGCTCTGGTCTGTCTTCTGTCTCACCAAGACCATTTTCTGCCTTATTCTTTATTCTGTTTTCTACTTCATCAACTGCCTTTATTTCAGTTCATAATTTAGATTCCTTTTTCCTGTTTGGTGAATGCAGACTTATTTATAATCTTATATATTTTTTTATGTTTCCTTTTGTACGACACCTATGTCTCAAGTAAACGTTTGCTCAGATTCCAGAGTCTCCCCTTCTCTTAAACTGCGGGATATTTCATGTGCTGGCTGGATCTGGGTTTTTCTCCGTGGCTCGTCCTTGGAGAGGAAAGTCTCTACATATTCAACGTTGGGTATTGCCCTGTGTTCTTTCAAGAGACTGAAATGAGTCACTGTTTGAGTCTAGTCCAGATGAAGAAGAAAAGGTTAGATTTACAGGAGATTAATTTGCAAATTAGAAATTCATCTTCCTGTGAGACGGAGGGAAGGAGCGAGCATCAGCTGCAGGAGTAATCAAAATGAGGTTGGCCTCAGAACCAGAGATTTTCCGTTAGATTTTTGGGGTGGCCCTCGGTAATTAGCAAGATTGTTGCCCATATCAGAAGCCAGCTGGTAGTGTCCCTCCCCACATGTTTTCTTGTGCAGTCACCTAGGCCACATGTAAATTAGAAGTAAATACAGCCAGAGATTACTTGCTCAGTTGGAGTCAGGAACCCCTTTTAAGGAGTGAGTGGATTTTAAATGCATCCCACCCCTCCCTGACTTTGTTCCCTGCAGCCCTCATTCCGCTGAACTAGGAGCAGCAGGGTGAACCTGCTGGGGTCTCCTTTGCTCATTTTCTGTCTGTGCACTAGCAGCTCCACAGGAAGGTGATGCTTTGCCTTGGTCCTTATGTCAACGTCCCTGTTGATTTTTTCTCTATATAGGGGTGGGCAAAAGTAGGTTTACTGGGTGAGTACACAAAACAGGGTTTATTCTTGTGTTATTATTTATTCTTGTGTTATTTATCTTTTCCATACGACTAACTATACACCTGCTTTTGTCCACCCCTGTAATTCTGGAAGTTGATGCAATAGTTGGGTTTCATCTTTGGTTTGTAGGGCTGATTCAGGATATTTCCTGTTCTTATTTCTCTAGTAATCTGGCACAGGACAGAGGAAAGAGCCTCTGTAGCTTTCTTGTTTGTCAGTTGTATTTATATATCTGTTTTGAATTGTAGGGAGGGATATTAAGGTAATTCATATGCAATGACAATAGCGGAATGAATAAATGGGTGAGTAAATAAAACGAGAAAGCTTATCTTTTGCAAGTGAGGGGCATGTGAGGTAGTTCTGTGGTTTTACAAAGAATGGCATAGATTTGAAGAGATGCCTAGAATGGAAGGTGGAGACAACTAGAGAAGAGAGGGGGGCTACAGGAGTGACCCAAAAGGAACTGGGGCTGGTGGGGCCAACCCACACTGCTTTGTGGTTCTGGTGGCTGGCGCACAGTCTTGGAGCTCAGGGAAAGGAAGTGGAGAGTTTGGCTGATGACAGGTGGGCAGAACTGCAAGACAAGTGTCCAGGTACTTGGAAGAGTTCAAGAGAGATGTAGTTTTTTAAAAATTCTGTGCTGCTCCGTAGTTGAGAGTCTGGGGCTCTGGAAAAGCAGGAGACTTCTGTGTCAAAGTAAACCAGCCTACTTAGTTCAGGACCAAACAGCAGCATTACTTAGGATATTGTTTTTTATTTTAATTTATTGACATTGAGTCTACTTTCCCCGTGACCCCATGACTTGTTCAGTTTTGTAAATAAGTTGAGAAGTAAATAGGTTTCATAAATGTAACTTTAAGACCACTTCCAGGAGAGAGCTGATTTACACCCCTTGAGGAAGTACTGCTTAGCCCTGCCATGCACCATTTTATAAAGGGCTCTTATAATCTTTTTACATTATAAGGTTCAACGAGAGCCTCAAAACTAGATATGTCATATACTTTAGGGGAAGGCAGTTAATCTTCCTTATTTTCTTTTTGAGGATATGTAAGTAATGATCTGTATTATCTGTTATGTATCTCAGGGATATGTAACATCCATCAAAACCAGGGCGTGCCGTTCGAGCTTTCTGAAGATGAGCGCAGCACACGTGTCTCTGTATCAGGGTTGGGGAAGATAGTTCCCCCGCAGGACGTCTGACTTTCACCCTGCTTTCTTTAGGACTCCCGGAGATTAGTGCTTAAAAAAGATTCAACACACTTTAGTCTCTGGAGAGTGCATGGGCCCTGGACTGGGTCCTGGGTCAGGTCTCAGCTGCCTCATCTCCTCCTGGCTGTTGTGATTTTGGTACCTTGCACAACCTTTCAAAGCCTCAGGTTCCCCGCGTAAGAACTGAGTGAACCGTATCAGCCTCAAACTGAAATGACTGCTCCTGGGCTCAGCAGCCAGTCCGGTTTCATTCAACCTCAGCCTCCCACCTCTCCCCTATTGTTCTCAGAACTGTTGTCATGTGGTGTATTAGTCACACTGATTTCTAGACCCCTTTTCTCACTCCAGGTGAGGTGCCTGGGATTTACCTTTGGGCAACTCCATGTACTCAGAATACAGGGTAGGGTGAAAGTAGAGTTACAGTTGTGAATACCTGAGCTTATTTTTGTATTCTTATTTATTAATTATTGTATTATTTTCCATATGAACAACTCTAAACCCAGTTTTGCCTGTATTGAAGCTAAATTAAAGTTATATTGCTTAAAGACTTAGCTTGGCAGGAATAAGATTGGCTCTGAGCACACGGTGTGAGTCTTTAAGAATGAGATGTCACCCACCTGCTGGTTTTGTTCTTTTGGTTGTCATTTGTCTGTTTACCCTACCTATGATAGAGCGAGGTAACGTGAATTATAAGTACATGAGAAGGAAAAAGGAGAAATGAATAAGTAGGGATGGGCACAAAATGACGCCAGGAATAAGTTCACTACAACACAGCGCACCGAGGGGTCCTATAATTGTCTCAGAGCAGGCTGCACACTCCAGCAGCTGCCATGAAGGGGAAAGGCGTTCCAATGTCCGTTTACCTTTCTCCTGGCCAGTCACTTAAGTCCACAGTGTCGGAGACAGCAGGTCTGCCCCCCACCTGCAGACTGCATCTAAGGAGAACATCAGTGCTGTCTTAGGACACCTATGGAATTTTGTGTTGACTGTTATACCAAACCAGCCTGAGAGCTTTCCTTCTCGTTAGTTAATAAAAATAGTTCCTCCAGCGGAGGGAAGCAAATAGTGAATTCTAAACAAAGCCGAACGCCATTGAAACTGTAGTGTGAAGGATAATTCACAAAGACAGGACACAAATCAAAATTTAAAGTTTATGGAAGCTGTGGCCAAACCTAGATTATTTCTTAGGAAAATGTTCTTCTGAGGTTATATGTCTTGCTCCACATCATCCAGCTAATTTAGAATAGAGACAGTGGGTTTGGGGCCAAAAGACTTGGATTAAGCGTCCAATTTTGCTGTTTCTACCGCTTAAGACTTGGTTCTATTGGTCCTGGTTCGTTCCTCTCACCAGGATTAAAAGTGTTGGTTTCTAACAGTGAAAGTGTTCAGGTATCATCCTGCATGCTGGTGTGAGTAGAGAGTGTGTTTAAGGGCAAAAGCTCCCTGAAGGCAGGGGCTGGGACAGTTTTATTCATTCTACTCTCAGTTCACTATACATGCTCAACAAATAGTTTTTGAATAAAAAGGCTATTATTCAGTGGTATGAAAACAACCTAAAAAGAAAAAAGAAACTTTTAAAATAGGAAAATTAAATTTCTTTAAATGAAAAAATGTTCCTTTCTGGGCTAAATTGTAGTGTGAAAACAATGACATCAATCTTTGGACAGAATTCATGCCATGCTTTCCTGTGGGAAATATAGCATCGTTTGAGTTTTCTAAATAAATATATTAATAATGAAAGATTTAGTTATACCTTGTGCTTATCCAACATTCTCTCTTTGAGGATGATGTCAAAGAATTCTAAAAACTGCGCTTTTCCTCACACAGGGGGGAGTCTTGAGTTATGAAGCCCCCGGCTACCTGCCCGAGTACCTGACTCCTTTGACTGACTCCTGTAACTGCGTGCCTTTTCATTCTACAATCTTGGCTGCAGTCACTGGGTTCCCTGAGGAAATGAGAACATGGAGCAGTTCCCGTTTTAATGTTTCCTACTGGATCAGAAATGGTTGTTCTGGTGCTGGTTCCGCCATTAATGACTTGTATCACTTCAGTCCCTTCTCTGCTCCAGCCCTCCCTTTTTCCATCTGCTAACGGGCAGGGGTGATCTCTAAGACACTTGATAATATTATTCTCTTTGCCCTTTGTACGTAAACTCTCAGCTCTCAATTGTAGGTCGCTCAATTTCCTTATTGTTTAATGATAGGACGGCTTTCCACCCTGACCCTTTCTCCCAATCTTCACAACTTGGCACTACCTTCCCAAAACATCTAGCTAACCCGCAGAGTTGGATTCAAACTTATGAAAATACAGCAGCTAAACCCAATTTGGACGAAAGGTACAAACATCTTGGCGCTGAGACAGTAGCTGCTCTCTCCTGGGTTCCTCTTTCCATTGAGCTAAGAGTTGGCATTTGGTATCAGGGATTTTTCTTTCTCTGGTAAGTGGTGCTTCACTCCCCCATGGTAGTCCCCTCAGGCTAAATATGTGTCTTCCTGTTCTCTTCCAGGTACACAGGCTCTCATAGCATGACAGTGATCTGATCAGCAACCACAAGTTTGACCCCTGCGTCCGGCGCCTTGGTGCTGGGGCCTGGTCATTGCCCACAGCTGCAGAGCCACCATGGCCACTGCCTCGATTGCCACCCCTGTCATCTCACAGCCCCAGGTAAGTGATTCAAACCCACACAGTTTGGAGATGCTCATCATTTCGTTGAATATTTAAATTGTTTCAGAAAGTGTGTTGGACTCTGGGGATCATGTGTAACCTTTTCATCATCGTTTGGTGGAATATTTGGATAATAGTCCTTTTGTGAGCGAGGTGCTATTTAGTTCAAGAAGCAGCTGGAACAATGAGCAAGTGATCTTAGTGAACTGGTCTCTGTTTGCAGGGCCCTCACTTTTCAGTGCTTAGGGTGTTTGGCTGTTATTATATCAGCATCAGATTCCAAATCAAGACACAAGTGAATCCTGCTGCTTTTCCTCCCTTGGCTCTTTCGTGTTTTAATGAAATATCTCAGAACAGATGTAATCTTACAGCAAGTGTTCTGAATGCTGTCTCATTGTCCTCCTGCTATAATATTCCTATTCTAGTAACTTGGAAAAGAAAATGCAATTCTAGAAACTTCTGAACTGCGGTAATATGAGTTATCTTCTGTCCAGTGAAGGCTAGGAAGACGGCAGGAACATTGTCTTTGTTCAGATTATTTTACAATCTGATCTGCTCAGACTCTTTCAGTTTCAGCAGGCAGAGTGGCTCTCCGGGAAAGGAGACTTTGGAGTCATTAGGCCTGGACTCACGTCCCGATTGCTGGATAAGGAGCCTGAGTCATGCCAACCTTGCTCAGTTCAGCTCCCTGTCCTCTAGCCATGCCTCACAGGATGGGTATATGGATTAACGCAAAGGACATAGTGGGAGCTCAGCAGGTGTCGTTTTCTGTTTGCTCTTCTTTCTTCTTCTTCTAAAGTGTGACCCCCTGTCTCACTCAAAACAGTCACTTTCAGGTCAAGGTGAAAGGAAAAAGCATACCTACAAGGAAGAGCCATATTGGCTGAAATTTGAATATTGGCAATACAGAGAGTTATTATTCCTCACTGTTTTATTTTTTCTGTGTTATTTTCCAAGCTACTACATTTTGTGTGCATTTTAAGGAGGAAAATTTATATGTGTAAAGTAGGGAAGGGAAGGAGTGAGAGAAAGGGGCATTTTTACTTTTATTTATTATGCTTTTTCTTTTTCTTTTTTTTAAATTTTTATTAATTTTAATGGGGTGACATAAATAAATCAGGGTACATATGTTCAAAGATATGCTTTTTATTTTTTAATCCTCTAAGAAACCTTTGAACTTTATCTTATGGATAAAGTCCTTGCTGTTCTTTAACATTTTAAGTCTTTTAGCATTTATTTTCCAGGATGTTTAGTGTTATCTCGATGCTATGTATTTCTCTTTCTGGTAAATGGGTCATTGTCTCTGTGACACTTCATTAACTCAGGGTGTTTGGTTTCCATTCGGGGTGCCTGAGAGACTCGGGGAATGGGGCAAGAGATTCGGAATCTGTTGCCTGAGGTCCTCTCATTTCCGAGTGTGTGGCAGCCGTTCCCACGCAATGGCTATTCTTAGCCCTCCCTGACGCTGGGCCCTGACGCTGGGCCCTGGTGCTGGGCCTGGTGCAGGCTTTCCGGAGGGGGCGTGTCAGCACCTCCAGCCTCTGCTGTCTGTCTCAGCCTTTCAAAGGGCCTCATCTTATCTCCCCCCTTCCCTCTTACACAAGCTAGTATCGGCTGGTGCGTAACATAAATGTTTTCAAATGACTCATTGAATGAAAATGTTTAACACCACCCAAGGTAGAAAGAGGTCACATTTAAAATAAACACTTGGGGAAACGTGGACTCTTTTAAGTTCTCTGTGGGAAAATAAATGTGTCTGGTCACTCTGGGGGGTGATTTGACAGTATCTGTTAGAATTGCATCCCTGAGCACCTACCCTGTGCCCATCCTGCTATCTACTTAGAAACATACTTATACACGAGCCCAAGAAGATGTTGCATAAAGAGGCTAGTTGAAGCCTTAATTGAAGGCCCAGAAATAAAATAACTTTCTGAATATACAGTAGCAGAAGGACTTAATACATTTAGGCCAGTTGTTCTTAACCTTTTTTGAGGTACCGAACCCACCAGTTTCATATGCGCATTCACCGAACCCTTCTTTAGTGATAAATAAAATATGATTTGTTTTCCAAATTCAAGACATAGGTATATGTTATTTTACTGGTGCACAAAATGAGCCGTGCATGAACATCACCTTGCTCAAAGAACAAAACCAACAAAGTGCATGAACTCACAACAAATTACGCTATTACTTTAATCTGGCCTCCGCGGCAGAGGCTTCTCCGAACCCCTGTGACCGACTCATCGAACCCCTAGGGTTCGATAGAACCCAGGTTAAGAACCACTGATTTAGGCATATTGATATGATTTAAATATTATGCAGCAGTTAAAAAAATCATACATATACCAGGTGGGCAAAAATAGGTTTACAGTTGTGAGGGCGTGAAGCTCAGAGTCTATCCTTGTATTATTTATTAATTGTTGCATTGTTTTCCATAGGAATGACTGTAAACCTGCTTTTGCCCACCCCTGTATACTTCTGACAGCTGTCCCACTCCAGGATAGCCAGTGGAGGGATAAGAAAGCTCGGTGCTGAATAATACTTATAGGAAGATATTGGTAAAACTGTCAAATAAGACCATATGTTTTTAGGGATGAACATCTGGTACATTAATGTAAATGCATAATGAGAGGTCTAGAATATGCATGGTCAAAGGAAATAATATTTCCCCCAAGAGAGCAAATATTGGATCTTGGGTGATGAAAAATCCCTCCAAAGCTTAACCCTCCATGAAGAAATCTCATTCCTTTGTATTTAATTACTCTCATTAGGGAGGGCTTAAATTTAATTAAAACATTCTCCCTGAGAGTCACCAATGGGGAAGAGGGGGAAATGTTCAAGAAATATGGTCTAGAAGGATACACATGGCTTTCTAGTCATACTACTTCAGCTCAAATCCTGGCTCTAGGATTTACTAACGAACCACATAGGAATGGGGGATGGGGTGAAGGATTTTCCCCCTCTCAGTGCCCCCACTTCCTCATCTGAAAATGAGCATAATAATAATAAAGACAACTTCACAGGGTTGTTTAAAGGATGAAATGAGATAATCTGTCTAAATCTTAGATCAGTATTGGGCACATATTATTCAATACATCTAAGCGGTCATCTCTAGCAAGCACTGAGGCAGGTCTGGGGATACAAGAATAAAGAAAATAAGCAAGGCTTTTGCCCTGCCAGACTTTGAATGGAATAGGAAATGGACAGATAAGGGAACAAAACTGACAATGCTGTATCACAAATGCTAGAATGCGGGAAGTCTGAGTGCTCGAGGAGTCAAGGGGAGCACCCAGAAAAGACTTGGAGGATCAGGGAAGGCTTCTTGAAGGAAGACCACCAGGCTGGGAGCTAACGAGTATGAATTATTCTGGTAAGGAAGAGGATATGGCATGTGTGAATGTCAAGTGTCCCAAGGTGAGAGAGGGCACAGCATTTGCATGTTAGCTCAAGATAGTTGCTAACAGTGAGGAATGTTGTAAGTGATGTGCTAGATCCAGCTCTACCAGCTCACAACATCTGGTTAAGTTTTCAGGAATTTAGTGGACCCACTGACTTCATGCTTATTAACTTGAAATCTGCCAGGGTGGAGTATTTACACCATGGAAATTGGCCAATGCAACCCTTCACTCCTAAGAGCCCATTGTTAGATATTTATTAGCATCCTTATGGTGGCAAAGGAGGCAGATGGGTTCGGTTACAAAGTTGGAGAAGATTTTGCAGGGTCTTGCAAGCCACATTAGCCCTGGTCGGCAATCCGCGGCTCGCGAGGCACATGCGGCTCTATGTCCCCTTGGGTGTGGCTCTTCCACAAAATACCATGTGCGGGCGCTACCTCGATAAGGAATGTACCTACCTATATAGTTTAAGTTAAAAAAATTTGGCTCTCAAAAGAAATTTCCATCGTTGTACTGTTGATATTTGGCTCTGTTGACTAATGAGTTTGCCGACCACTGAGTAGGGGATTTAACATTAATCTTGAAGAAGGCTGTTTAGCTTTTAAATCTTAGGCCTGGAATTCAAACCTTGACTTTTGACAATTTTGTTAAAGAAGTTCATTAAGTACTCTCCACCAAGGTAGTGGGCCCCATTATTCTTACCATATGTTAGAAACAGTAGTAGCCTCTAATAGTTGGGGGAACTCAAACCCACTTGGAAGGAGTCAGCTATAATCTGGCGTGTCTGGTCACAGGGAGAGGCAGCTAACTCTTTGGAGAGATGCCGACCATTGGGTCACTTGTTTCCCAGGATCCTCTGGTTGATGATGGGCCTCTTGATTGTCTGTCAGCTCTCCACATGTAATTCGTGCAGTCAGCTTTTAGTCCAAGACTGGCCTGTTTTTGCCCCCAAGCCTGTACTGATGTCTTCTCTCCTATTATCAAGTTTTCCTCAGGTTCAGAGAAGGTAAAAGTAATTTAAATACAGCAGCTCCTTAGGCAAGGCATAACAAGCAGCTCGCTCAATCAGCTGGGCCTGGTATTGTCTGGCACATGGGCCTGCATTCTTTTAGAGTGAATTCAGGGTCCCGTGTAAAGATAAGCCCACATTCAAGCGGGAAAGGACTGGCAATCCTTTTCTAAGGCAAAAATTCTTTCCTAAAGCAAAAACAACAATTAAAAAAAAAAAAGGCTTTTGATTTTGTTTGTTACTCAATTCATTTGGTAACAAAGAGTGGTTTTTTCCTAATCAAGGTTGCCTAATACTAGATATAAACTAATTAATATGAACAAATAGCCTGTGATTGTTTTCAACAATAATAGGGAAGAAAGCTCTCATTGTCACTCCTGCTGGGTTTGCTGTTGAGTTAGTGAAAGATAGCCCTTGTGCTTTGAAGTGGGACCAGTTTGATTTCCCTGCTCTGCTCCTGCCTAGACTGTGAGATGGATTTCTGTTTTCTCAGGCCCAGAGAGCACCTTGTTCTTATGAAGCAGGATGAATAGTGAGGCGAAACTGGACTAGCAGCAGCAAGAAGGTTGTGTTTGTAGCTGATTTATAGTTCTGCTAGTCCAGACACTGATAAAGAGCTTCCTTACCCAGAGGAAGCTCCAGGGATGTGTTTGCAGACAGGAACATGCTCATTCGGTTAAATTAATGTGTTCCTACCCTCTGGAGATGGTGGGGGATGGAGGTGGGATAGGACTCTATACAATTGCCACCGTTAAAGACTATTTTCTGTTTCCAGAACTCTGTTTAGAATTACTTTAATTGTGGTTCATCTAGTTATTGTGGGTCGCATATGGATTAAAAATTTTATTTTCCTTTTGAATAGAAGGGTCAATAGTTTAATACAGGAGTGAATGGGTTGACCTCTTAAATCTGGCACTGGTATTAGAAACCGGACTAGTTTGGAAACTTCAAAGCTATTCAGATGTCAAACCTATGATTCCAGTAAAGAAGGATTCTTCTCCATCAATATCTTTACAAGGATTTCATTCTGTCTGTCATTTGTTAAGTGGCTATCTTGGTTTTAATCCAAAGAAACAAAGATGTTTGATTTCTCCATGTTCTTACAAGATTTCCTGTAGCTCTCATTCAAGACATGAATTGAGTAGATTTCAATGTCTTAGATAATAGATTTGTTCCTCTAGTTCTTACCCAGTGTTCTGATCTAACACAAGTAGGTCTCTTTTTTTTGAAAACAGGTATGTTTGAACATCATTACCAGTAAATTATCCTAATGAAATCCATCATACTTACAAAATCTATGTTTTAGTTCTGATATTAGAGAGTGCATACTGGTAGATTAAAACAATTGAATTCCATATTAAATGGGTTGTGATTTTTAAGATGAAAAGAATTCTTAAAGCCTGACCAGGTGGTGGCGCAGTGGATAGAGCAGTGGCTAGGATACGGAAGACCCAGATTCGAGACCCTGAGTTCTCCAGCTTGAGCGCAGGCCCATCTGGCTTGAGCAAAAGCTCACCAGCTTGGACCCAAGGTCGCTGGCTCCAGCAAGGGGTTGCTCGGTCTGCTGAAGGCCTGTGGTCAAGGCACATGTGAGAAAGCAATCAATGAACAACTATGGTGTTGCAATGGCAATGAAAAACTAATGATTGATGCTTTTCACCTCTCTCCGTTCCTGTCTGTCTGTCCCTATCTATCCCTCTCTCTGACTCTCTCTCTCTGTCCCTGTAAAAAAAAAAAACTTCTTAAAAAAGTGATCTTTGTATGATGGCAGCCTTCAAACATTCACAAAGATAAAAACAATAATATAATGAAGTCCAGTATTGCCATCGCCTAGATTCAATGATTACTAACATTTTGCCGTACTTAGTTTTTTCCCATTTTGGAGGGATGAATCATTTTAATTAAAACAAATTCTTTATACATCAATGTGCATTTTTAAAAAAACAATAATTAATTTACATAAGCATCACAGTACCATTATTATACTTAACAAAAATTTTAAAATCTCTAATATCATTTTTTTATTATTAATTTTAGTGGGGTGACACCAATAAATCAGGGTCATATGTACAATGAAAACATCTCCAGATTATCTTATCATTCAATTGTGTTGCATACCCATCACCCAAAGTCAAATTGTCCTCTGTCACCTTCTATCTAGTTTTCCATGTGCCCCTCCCCTCCTCCCTATCCCACCCTCCCCTCCCTCCACCCACCCGGTAACCACCAACCACTCTCTTGTCCATGTCTCATAGTCTCACTTTTATGTCCCACCTATGTATGTAATCGTGCTGTTCTCAGTTTTTCTTTTTTTCTGATTTACTTATTTCACTCCGTATAATGTTATCAAGGTACATCCATTTTGTTATAAATGATCCGATGTCATCATTTCTTATGGCTGAGTAGTATTCCATAGTATATATGTACCAAAGCTTTTTAATCCACTCATCTTCTGACGGACACTTGGGCTGTTTCCAGATCTTCGCTATTGTGAACAATGCTGCCACGAACATGGGGCGCATTTCTTCTTTTGGAACAGTGCTATGGTGTTCTTAGGGTATATTCCTAAAAGTGGGATAGCCGGGTCAAAAGGCAGTTCGACTTTTAATTTTTTGAGGAATCTCCAAACTGTTTTCCACAGTGGCTGCACCAGTCTGCATTCCCACCAGCAGTGCAGAAGGGTTCACTTTTCTCCACATCCTCGCCAGCATTTATTCTGTGTTGTTTTGCTGATAAGTGCCATTCTGACTGGTGTGAGGTGATATCTCATTGTGGTTTTAATTTGCATTTCTCTAATGATTAATGATGTTGAGCATTTTTTCATATGCCTATTTGTCATCTGTATGTCCTCTTTGGAGAAATTTCTATTCATTTCTTTTGCCCATTTTTTTATTGGATTGTTTGTCTTCCTGGTATTGAGAAAAACTCTCTAATATCATTTTATGCTCACTTATATTCACATTCCCATGGAGTCATCCTTAGTGCACAGGGCTAACTTGCTCCATCTGAGCCATGGCTGCGGTACAGAAGAGAGAGACTGAGAGAAGGGAGAGGGAGAAGGGTGGAGATGCAGATGGGCGCTTCTCCTGTGTGCCCTGGTAAGGAATCAAACCCAGGATATCCACACACTGGGCTGATGCTCTACTGTTGAGCCAAATGGCCAGGGCCACAGATATCTTGACAGTACTTTTTTTTAGACTAAAGTGTGAACAATTAATTGTAGTATGAAGTATGTTTCTGGTGCCATACGATGAAATGGCTTCACCTAACATGAAATTGAGAAAAGAGAATGCATGGGCTTAGATCCAGGGGGATTTGGGTTGAAATCTAGGTTCAAACCTCATAGCTAGGAGGTCTTTCAATATAGGTATCTCTTTTAGCTTTATTTTTTTAAAAAATTATCTAGAATTCAAATAATACACACTTTGCTCACAAGTTCAAATGGCAAGATATCTGTTAAGTGCTCTGTACAGTATCATCCTCTTAATAGATGCCTGACATATGTTAATTCATTTCTCTTCTCCCGTGATTATCCTGGGAGTTTTTCACAGGGAGAAAGTAGTTACCTCTTCACATGGTCTGCGGCTATGATGGGCTTATGTCATAAGCCAGGGGATCCATCAAAGGAGAGCCAAGTTAGATAAACACTCTACAGAAAACTCCAATGCATTGCCAGGAATAAATGCATGTGGAGATAAACATTGACATTTCTGACTTACTCCATCTTGAACCACATTTCCATTAGAAGTTAACTTTGTTCTCATATTGCAGTATAAATTCATCCATGCCCTCCTCTGTGTTTATAAATGCAGATACCACTTGAGAGGATATCATATTTCCAAATCTGAGGGCACATTTTGAGCTTTCTACTCATAAGACAAAATTGTACCGGAATGCCTAGGGTCAGCCACAAACGAGACCTTTCACGTTTGTTTCTTTTTCTTTCTAATTCCTCCCTTCTTAGAGACTAGTCTTTAATGATTAACGGAGCTACCTGTTTATCCTTCAGAGCGATGTGGCCTTCTCCCTCTCACTGCCGGTGATGGTGCTGTTTGCCTGTTTTCCTTTCCCCTCTCCTAACTTCTCCAGCTATTTTTCTTTGAACTCCTGTTGCAGCTTTTCTGTAAATAAACACTAAGGTGGGACAACGCCCTGCTGTTTTTGCCAGCTGAAGAGGTCATAATAATAGGACCCAGGGGATTTATGTCTTTGAGAACTGTACCTTGCTGTAATAAGTTGTCATTTAAAAAAAAAATCAACCTTCTTGTGCTCTGTGATGATACTGCCGTTTGGTAATTGCCCAGAGTCTCTTAAAGAACTGCCCCAAAGTTATACTTACCCCGTGTCATAAATGATTCTCCTAGACAGGCTCAGGCTGGGAGAGAAGTGATAGTGGTCAATACCTGCTCTTTAGCATCCCACAAAATGTTTAAGAAAGACAATGTTGCAGAGCAAGCATGCCAACCCCGCAGGAAGAGGGACAGGGTATGGTTGTTGGTA
The DNA here is from genome assembly GCA_037038555.1 of Rhynchonycteris naso. Lineage (NCBI taxonomy): Eukaryota > Metazoa > Chordata > Mammalia > Chiroptera > Emballonuridae > Rhynchonycteris > Rhynchonycteris naso. The sequence goes on from CM072996.1 coordinate 22,221,096, forward strand.
AGCTAGGTAGCTGCCTGATTTCAAAATATTTGCACTTAGATGAACCTCCACCATCCCGCTTAAGGAGGTTTTAGAGCCTTAGTTCAGGCCTGGAAGGAAGAGACATTCCTCTGGCTTTAGGTTTGGACCAACCCAAAGGGCTTTGCATGTCTAGAATGCTGTTTAGCATTAACTTAATTGTGGTCGATCAAGTTACTGAAGTAACCTGGCAAAAACAATGGGGGTGAGGACCTAGGAAGAATCCCAGCCCTGTTGGTTGTGCTCAGGGCTTACATCTGACAAACTGTATTGTGTGTGGGTGACCAGTGGGAATTTAGGACTCAGGGGTCATGGTTGGACATAGACCCCACCTCTGTTAGACCTGTCCATATGGAGAAACTCAGCTGCTCGTCAGCCCACTGTCTTGCTCAAGATTAGCTTGGAAAAGTGGGACCACACTGAATCTGCAGGGGAGAATTCAACTCTGTTACAGTTGAGAAAGAAAAGATACAAGGTACAAGGAATCTATGAAAATAATAGTCTTAGTTACACCATGATGTTTAACTCAAGTTGTATATCAGGAATACACATGTGTTCTTATGCAAATCTTTGTGTGATTTTTTTTTCCTTAAAACTATTAAAAACAAAGGAAAATAAAAATGAGACTCATGGACATAGATAAAAGTGAAGTGGTTACCAGGAAGAAGGAGTTGGGGGCGGTGAAGAGGAGGAGAGTAAAGAGGGACAAATACACAGTGATAGAAAATGATTTGACTTTGGGTGATGGGCACACAACACAATCAGCAGTTCAAATGCTATACAGATATTTACCTGAAACCTATGACATTGATCAATGTCACCCATTAAATTTAATTTTCTAAATAACACTTTAAAAATTATTAAAAAAAATTGCTTTAATTATTTAAAATGTTAAATGCTGCCTATTTTTGGTTGTATGTTTCATTGCTTTCTCCTAATCTAGTTATGGAAAAAGAAAGCAAAGACAGGCTGTAAGAAGAAAAGAGTAATAAGTATAGGCAGCAGAATACAGCAAAAACTTAAACAAATGGATATATAATCCTAGTTTTTTTAAAAAATTGAATACCTAAAACTAATTCAATGTTATATGTCAACTACATTTCAATAATAAACAACTTAGATGAGAAAATTACCCCAAAAAGCTATATACAAGTGCATTAAAAGTATCAAGTGCTTTAGAATAACTGAATAATAAAACGTGTAAGAACTCTGAGATTATTTCTAAAACTTTATTAATAGACTTTAAGGTAGACTTAACTAGGTACCATGTCTATGGATTGTAAGGTTCTTGGTTTGATGCCAGTTTTCTGCAAATGTGTCTATAGATCGAATGCAGTCACAATAAAAATTCCAAAAAAAATTTTAAACTTCACAAGCTGATTCTAGCATTTATAGCCAAGCACAAAAGGTCAAAAATAGCCAATAGAATCTCAAGTAAATAAACATGAACATATAAAATCAAAACAGTCATATTAAGTAATTTTAGGTCAGTTTTAGAACAAACGCATATAAAATGCTGAACCACAGTAACATGTAAGATGGGAGTAGAGGAGTCGGAGGGAAAGTTTATCAGGGGAAAAGGATGACCTTTAGACATCAAGTATGCATATTTAAATATCAGGAGTAAGCACTGAAGAGTAGAAATAGAAAATGTAGCTCTCGAACCAGCTGAAGTAGAAAAGGAGGAATACAAAAAATTAGTGAGGTTCAGTTCTGTTTTAAGTCTTGGTTGGAACCCTGCTGCGGCTTGGTCTGCTGACTGTCCTAGGTGATAACCTTCCTGGGTACAATGCTCTTGGATGATGCTGTCATCTTCAGGGGGGCTGGCCTGAGAGACTCCGACATGGATGCACTGAGATCGGCTCCTCCGGAGAGAGTTGATGCTTGCCAGCACTAGGCACCTGGAGTGGGAGGAGGATGAGGATAGCATAAGTTCAGGACCATAGTTTGTGCTCATATCTCCTTTTGTGGGTTTTCAGACTTGACAGACTAACTTGGGATCCCAACTGGGTGTGATTCATAGGCTTGGGATCATGATTTCTGAAGGGAGTCTTTTATTTATTTTTCAACCTGGAGCCTAAGTTAAAATAGACAAACTCTCTTGTTTTTCCCAGTGTAAAGGATTATTATTATTTTTCTCCTCTATTCTTGGACTGATGGCAGAGATCTTTAGGACTCCTAGCTTAATGATTAGGTTTCAGTTCTAACTCACTGCCTCAGTCAAGGCAAGGGTTCAGCTTTTCCCAATAATATTTAATGCCCTGTTTCCATACTCTTTGACAGTCTGCTGCCAGGGCAGCCTGTAACCTTGGTTTGTATCCCTTTGTGCTCAGCGGTTGTAAAGCCAGTAGTCGAGGCCGCCATCACAGCAGCCTGACTCATGCAGGTTCACATTAGATTCGAATAGTCGGTAATGAAACACAGGAGCCAAGAACTGGTGAGCCATCAGCTTTAATTCTAGCTTGCACCCGGCGGGCAAGCAAAAACACACACTGGGCTCCAAAACCCACACATTCAGTGCTCACAAAGCTACTGACTTATCCGAGTTTCCTAGAATCAAAGGTTTCTAGCTCACCAGACTTATTCACCTCTGTTCCCCATCTCTTCCTGCACAAACTCTTAACAAACTGGCTTCTTCCTTAGCACTCTGCCATCTCGGCTGCTTCTCCTGGCCTTCACGTGGCCTTACTCTTCTCTCCTCTCTAATACCAACCTCAGGAACTCAGGAACCAAGAGAGAGAGAGCTCTAGCTACCGGTCCGCCCACTTTATAGCATAGATAATCCAAACCTTTAATCCAATTATACATTCAAGAAAGTCTCTGATACAAAGCCACCCATCTGAGGCATAATGGGATTCCTCAAGAGAGTGCACCACCCCACATCATCCAATCAGTCAAGGGTGTGGGGAAGAGCTTACTCTTAAACTAAACCTTAGGCTATAACGACCCAGCCTGCTTACATTACAACTTTTCCCCCACAGCCATCACAAGCATAAGGGCAAATAATATCACCTGGGTAACTGGCTTCCATGTGGGCAGCACCATCTTTAACAAAGTGAGCATATTATATTTTATCTGCCAAACAGCGGTGCATCTAGAAAACGTGTTTTTTCTCCAGTATGTCTTTATATTTGTAGTGAATTTTTCCATTCCTTCCTCTTAGGACCAACTCAAAACTCTCTCTGGAAAGTTAACAAGTATCATGCTACCCACTTTATCTCAGACTGTTACAAGGGGCTGTAAAAAATACAAAATATTTTCATTAATTTATAATTTGTTTTTCCATAGTTTCTTTTTACATACATGTATGGGGGTGTAAAGCCTGTAGCCACGGCCACCATCACAGTTGCCTGGCCAGTGCAGGTTCGCATTAGATTCGGACAGACGGTAATGAAACAACAGAGCCAAGAACTGGTGGATCATTAGCTTTTTTTTTTTGGTGGGCCATTAGCTTTAATCCTAGCTTGTACCCGGCAGGCAAGAAATACACACAGTGAGAAAACACTTCCCTTACCATTCAGGGCTCCCAAAGCCACTGACTTATCTGAGTTTCCTAGAATCAAAGGTTTCTAGCTCACTAGCCTTATTCACCTCTGTTCCCCATCTCCATCTCTCTGCACAAACTGGCTTCTCCTTCAGCACTCTGCCATCTTGGCTGCTTCTCTCCTCCATGTAGCCTTTCTCTGCTCTCCTCCAGCATGGGCTCCTCTGCCCCATTTTATAGTATAGAAATCAAAACCTTTAATCCAATATACAAACAAGGAAGTCTCTGATACAAAGTCACTTATCTGAGTCATAATGGGATTCCTCATGAGAGTGCACCACCCAACATCAAAAAGGGTGGGAAAGGCTTAGTCTTAAAACTAAGCCTTGGGCTATAAAGATCCTGCCTGCTTACAGCCTGTCCCCCCACATCCAATGCAAACTATAAGCAAGCAAACATATACATCATATTTGCAAACTTATTTGACAGACAGGGAGCAAAAGTAGGTTTAGTTGTTTGCATGGAAAAAGACATGCAGATTATGATTATTACAATAGCTTTCTCTATTAACTATGTTCATGTACTCACAACTGTAAACCTACTTTTGCCCCACCTTCTGCATCATATTTATATACATGGTTACTTTGTAAAAAGTGACATTTTATGTACTTTTTCAGATACACCTTAAAAATCTAGTAGTTGCATATTCTTCAGCGATTTTAAGGACTCTATCTTTAAAACACTTCTAGTTTGAATCAGCTTTGTTTAGTGGCCTGTTTTCTAGTCTATTGGCGAATTATGCCACTTTTTAAATTGTTTCTAATTTGAGGCTACAAAAAGTGTGTGAACTATTTTTCTCGTTAATAGAGACTTAATGGCATTTCATTCTATGCTGTCTCTCTTCTAAACCTTCTTTTGGGGGCGAGGACATGTGTGAAAGGTTTGATTATTTTAGATTTAATAGCTAGAATCGAAGAAACCTTAGAGGTGAGAAAATGAGAAAGTCGACAATCAGAGCATTTATGAGGCTGAAAACCAGATCCACTGGTGAGCATCAGAATCAGGAAGAAGGGCTCACCCACTCCATTGTTGTACTTTAACAGAAGTGGGAAACCAAGAAGGCTTGATTTATGTCTGATTACTGGTCCTTTATCCTGCGTAGATTAAAATCTCTCTTTTGGAATGACAGTACAGTACATATTTACATTCTTATCTAAGCACTTACTAAGGCACAAAGGTTTAATTACTGGTCTGTGAGCTTGTGCCAAGTGTTCCCTTTTCCACTCTGCTAATGAATATGTAATTGTCTCTCGGAAGTATTAAAAAACACACCAGACGGGCTGTGATTGGCCCCACAGCAGGCACTCAGGTGTATCATTCCGGCACTGCTGAAGGCATAGTGGAGCACAATGGCATGCCCACACCTGGCATTCCATAAATGTTTGTGAATCTGAGCTTGAATAAGTGAAGCGTGTGGTGAAGATGAACACCATGTGTGCTTCTTCGGGTTTGGCAGATCTGTTGACTTCTGCTGAGATGGCATGATAGGGTGAGGTAAATTCCTGAGATTTGGGATATCAGTTCTGTAGAGCCGCCAATGGATCCATCATCCTGAGATGTAGTTGGTGGATGTGAAAAAGGCATGAGTGTGGATTTCTCCTTTTAGCTTTGAGGACAATTTAATTTTGGGTTAATCCTATTTTATTTACATCTTTGTTCTTTGGACAGGCATTTTTCTATAATACTAGAGAAATTTCTAATGATAGTGATTTGGATTTTAGAATAATAAACTTAAAAAAATATTGAGTTTTGTTTGATTGTATATTTGTTTTTCCTTAAATTTCTTGCAATAAATATTACTTTTTTAAAGAAGAAAAGAAAATAATTTATAGTCTTACCTATATAAATTTTATAAAATTGTCATTCTATATATTGTTTATATTTTCCCCCCAATTTCCACTCTTTTTTTTAAACTTTTTTGTTTTTAATTCAGTGAGAGGAGGGTAGGCAGAGAGACTCCTGCAATTGCCCCAACCGAGATCCACCTGGCAAGCCCATTAGGGGGTAATGTTCTGCCCATCTGGGTTGTTGCTCTCTCTTCTTAGCATCTGAAGTGAGGCCATGGAGTCATTCTCAGCATCTGGGGCCAATTCACTCCAATCGAGCCATGGCTGCAGGAGGAAAAGAAGAGGAAGAGTGTGTGTGAGAGAGAGAGAGAAGTGAGAGGGGGAGGGGTTGAGAAGCAGATGGGCACTTCTCCCTGTTCCCTGACTGGGAATCGAACGTGGGACATCCCCATGCCAGCTGACACTACCACTGAACCAATCAGCCAGGGCCCCACTAGTTTTTTATCTCTAGTAATATGAAATATAGTCATCCTACTTTAGTATATTACTCAATTTGGTGGTGTTTCAATCATCAGATTTAAAATTATTTTTGAACATTATTGTTACAATTTAAATGTATGTTTTGATTCTTATCTGAGTAATAAGAAAATTATCAGATATTTACATACTTCTATTCCCTTATTTTTAGGTTCTTATTAATATAGTGATTTTTCACTCCAGATTATTATTTATTATCTTTATAATGATACTTTCAAGAATTATTTTTGATGTTTGAGTTCTGTAACCATATGAAAAGCAATCACTTAGACTCATGTCTTGTGGGTTTTTTTTTTTTTAATTTCTTTTTATTGTATTCATTTTAGAGAGGAGACACAGAGTGAGAGAGAGAGAGAGAGAGAAAGAAAGAGAGAAGGGTGGGAGGAGCTGGAAGCATCAACTCCCATATGTGCCTTGACCAGACCAGTGCAGGGTTTTGAACTGGCAACCTCAGTGTTCCCAGGTCGACGCTTTATCCACTGCGCCACCACAGCTCAGGCACTCTTGTGGGTTTTTGATGCTTGCTGCTAAGTGTTTTTATTCTATTTTGTTTTTGCTTTTCTCATGGCTTCCTTGCATTTGTACTTTCTTTAGGAAGGAGGTGTAGATGGTATGGTTTCTGAGCTCTCACATCTCTGGGACCGTATTCTTTATTGTACATGTGAAAACACCAGCATGCAGTCATTAGCTTTGGCATTTATGGATCTCACACATTTTCTCCATATTGGAAATTTTGATTGCTTGTCTTCTGTTCTTTGGAATTCTGCAACAGAAGTTGGTGATATCCTGTTCTCTGTCTTTCCCTAGATATTTGACTTGTTTGCTTTTTGTTTATTTTTTTGTACTTTTAGATCTTTTAATTTTACCCTTGAGATTCCAAAAACTAATCAAGTTAAATGTCAGTTGCTCTTAGTTAACTTGTTTTCTTTTTGTAATTTATAAAAAACTTAAATGGTAATCTGAGGTCATTTTTAAAAATATATTCTTATTGAATTTATTGGGGTGACATTGGTTAATAAAATTATGTAGATTTCAGGTGCACAATTCTATAATATATCATCTGTATATTGCATTGTATATTTTCCACCTAAAGTCAAGTCTTCTCCGTTCCCATTTATCCCCTTTTATCCTCTTCTACCCCCCCCCCCCAATGAGGTCCTTCTTCTTAAGCAATAACTTTTCTAATGCTTCAAGTTGTATTACTTTAGTTTTGTCTCAGTCTGTCTTGTATTCCTAGAATACCTCGATTTTTTTCCCCTATGTGTGTCTCCTTTGCTTTTAGTCTCTTCATCTCTGACCTTCTCAGGTGTGGGTAAATTTGTTAAGGATGACTTCTTAATGCCATTTCAGGTTTCTGGAATTTTTATACTTTTATTTCATTGCCCAAATTGCTGTTTTTAATTCAGAAATTTATTTCATTTCTTTATTTGGGCGCAATAATGAATTTCCAAATATTTAATCTCTACAATCAGTGAATACTCTGCCTCACATAGCAAAAGAGACTTTTTCAGATGTGATTAAGAATTTTGAGATGAAGATATTATTCTAAAATATATGGATACCTTACTATAATCAAAAGCGTCCTTAAATATGGAAGGAAGAGGAGAAGAGTCAGTGTTAGAATGATACAACATGAGAAAGACTTGACTGGCCATTCTGGCTTTGAAGGTGGATGGGGACCCTAAGCCAAAGAATGGGGACAGTCTCTAGAAGCTGCGAAACAAGAAAAATTCTGCTGAGCCCCTGGAAAGGAACATAGCCTTCCAACACCTTGACCTTTTAGCCTAGTGCAGTGGTTCTCAAAGTGTGTGCCCTAGAAGAATTCCAGGTGTGTCCTACGGTATTCTAGAGAAATATGTGCCTATTGGGGACCAAAAAGCCAACCGGGTTTTGGGAGCTTAGATTTTTGGAAGACAGAGGTGTGGGGAGTTGGTTGTAAGCTGACAGTCTGCCCAGCCCCCCACTTCACTTGCCTGATTAGGTTGCAAAAGGTTGTGAAGCTGTGGTGCTGGATTGTTTATACTCACCTCCATGTTCCCCGGAAAGACTAAAGGCAAGTTTCTTCTATTCTTTGTTTGGTATAAAGTTAAGATAATATGTATGTTGGGGGTTTTGGATTGATGATTAAACATAAGGAATTGTCTCTTAAAGCCTTTTGGATTTTTGTAAAAGAAGAATATATGGCAATATCTAAAAAAGCTTTGAACATTTTGCTAGAATTTTCAATATCCTATTTATGTGAAATTTTCTACCCTCAACACAATTAAGAGTAAAAAGAGAGGAATTCTTCAAAGTATTGATAAGGAAATGAGAGTTTGCCTTTCAAATATATGCCCAAACATTGAAGAAATCACTAAGACACATCAGGCTCATGTTTCTCATAAACACAAGAATGAAATAACTTAACACATTCATGCTGGGACCTACCAAATTTACTAAATCTTACTAAGAATCTATCTATCTATCTATATATAAAAAGATAACTATTTTGTTTTTTTATTTTTTAACCCCTCTTTTTATGAATTCTAAAAACTATAACTCAAAAAAATGTAACATACAAATGTTTTCTAATGTCAGAATAAATTTAATTTTGTCATATTTATTTTGTTTAATTACCATAAAAGCATGCTTGGACTTTATTTCTTTTCCTTTAATATTTGACTTAATTATTATAACATATTTCTCAGAAATTTGTATACAGCGCGCCTACAATTATTTGTAGGATTTTAAATGCGCCCCGACTTCAAAAAGTTTGAGAACCACTGGCCTAGTGAGACCCATTTTGGACATCTGACCTCTAGGACTATTAGATAATTCATTTATACTTTTTCTGTTTACTATATCATTATAGCCATGGCTACCTTAATGACTTATAGTCTAATGGTAGTTGAATTTGATTCTCCCAGAGCTTGATGTGAGTTTCTGTGTAAATCCACTGGGCCCTGAAGTAATGAGAGAGCCCATTCATACTACCCTTCTGACTACTACTGGAGGTTCTGCCATACTTCTCTTCACTTATGCTCAGGCCTGCTGCTTTTTCAGGTATAAAGGAGATTTAATTCTTCCTTTAATTACGTCCTGTTATACTAAGTCTAGCTGAAACTCCTCTGATTTTTTTCAGGTATGATATACCATTACTATTTTTAATTCCTGGCATATTTTTTACTGTTTTAATATTTAGCTAGCAGCCCTGGCTGGTTGGCTCAGTGGTAGAGTGTCAGCCTAGTGTGTGGATATCCCCAGTTCAATTCCCATTCATTCAGGGCACACAGGAGAAGTGACCATTTGCTTCTCCACCCCTCCCCCTCCCACTTGTCTCTCTCTCTCTCTCTCTCTCTCTCTCTCTTCCCCTCCTGAAGCCATGGATTGATTGATTTGATCACGTTGCCCTGGGTAATGAGGATGGTTCCAAGGAGCCTCCACCTCAGGTGCTAAAAATAGCTGAGTTACAAGCATGGCCCCAGATGGGCAGAACATCTGCCCCAGACCAGGGTTGCTGGATGGATCCCGGTCGGGGTGCATGTGGGAGTCTGTCTCTCTATATTCCCTCCTCTCACTTGGAAAAGAAGAAAAAAATAATATTTAGCTGACAAATTTTTATGAAATATAGAGTGTTTACTCAGAATTCTTAGTATAGAATTTTAAATCTGAAATTGACCTTATGTATCACTTAGTCCCATTTCCTTATTTCACAGATGATAAAACTAAGGTTGAATAATTATGTGAGTTATATCATTAAACATGGTATGGTTTTTATGTGTTGCTGCTCAACTTTTGAGAGCTAAAAGATGGCTTAGGGTGGGGTTTCATGCCATTTGCTGAGTAAATGTATGTCAGTTTTATTTATCTTATATTGTGACTTAAAAAGACAACTTATACTTTGTTTTGTTATCCTTAATTGTATAGTTTTTTGCTTTTTTAATGTGGAAGAGCAAAGAAGCGACACATCACTGCTTGACTTTGTTGGCAATCAGTGTTTAGAAGTGGAATGCCATTTGATCTATGAATGTCTTTGTCCAGAAAAAGTAAATAGTTAGGAGGGTTAAAGGAAAGAACGTGGTTTTGTGTTTATATTTATAATTTTTTGTGTATCTTTTGCAGAGAGGAAACTTGTAAAGTGAGAACATTTCTGTAATTATCTTTAATTTATTAATGCAGTCAATATATATTTAGAATCTAAAGTGTCTAACACAGTGGTTCTTAACCGTTTTTGAGGTACCGAACCCACCAGTTTCATATGCGCATTCACCGAACCCTTCTTTAGTGATAAATAAAATATGATTTGTTTTCCAAATTCAAGACATAGGTATATGTTTTTTTACTGGTGCACAAAATGAGCCGTGCATGAACATCACCTTGCTCAAAGAACAAAACCAACAAAGTACATGAAATCACAACAAATTACGGTATTACTTTATTCTGGCCTCCATGGCAGAGGCTTCTCTGAACCCCTGTGACTGACTCATTGAACCCCTAGGGTTTGATAGAACCCAGGTTAAGAACCACTGCTCTAACAGTTGGCTGCAATACAGCAATAAGCAATAAAACAGGATCTTTGCCCTCATAAGGTTTATAACCTAGTGTGGGGAGGTGTCAGTAGATAATAAAGCAATTATTATACAGTGTGGTAAGTGTTCTTAGAGGGGTAATACAGGCAACTGCGATGGAAAATATCTCGCCCAGATGTTGGAAAAGTATCTCGCCCAGATGTGGGAAGGTCTAGGGGGAATGACTAGAAAGAATAACATTCCAACTGATACATGAAGAGGGAGTATAAGGTGAAATTGGGGGAAGATTGTTCTAGGCCAGTGGTACTCAAAGTGTGCCCTTGGACCAGCACCATCAGTATCACCTGGGGCCCCACCTCAGATCTACTAAATTAGAAATTCTCAAGAGGTGGCCAGAAAACTGTATTTTACAAGCCCTTTGAGTGATTCTGATATAGAAAACCACTGTACTTACTGTTGCTGAGAACCAGATGTGTGAGAGAGCACAGCCCATTCAATATAGCAGCAGCAGAGCGTTTGAAGTCATTAGTAGCTTGAGTTGAGTCTAGAGGGAGAAGAGTGTAGATTTTTATCTTAGGTGCACTTGTAAACCATTGAAGCATTTCCAGTAGGGGAATAGCTTGGTCAACTTTGTCTTTTAGAAAGATTGCTAAAGAAGAGGTTGGAATTGGGTAGAAGGGGCACTTTGGAAGCCAGTATAGTAATAATGCCAGTGGCCATGAGAATGGAATAGTAGACAGTTTGAGTAGATACGTAGGAAGGAGAATCTACAGGATTTGGTTATTGATTAGTGATAAGGATGAAGGAGGAAGAAGGAGTGCCCAGGTTTGGCACTCTGACCACTGGAAAGATAGTGTGGTGCTCTAGTCTCTGAAATGAGAACTCGGTGGGAACAAATTGGGGATCGTGAGGAAGATTATGATTTTGAGTTTGATTTTGAACACAGAATGAAACTGCTTGTGGGGTAGTCAATTAGAGATATCAGTAAGCAATTTGATATTTGCCTAGAGTTTGGGAAGGAAGTATGGGTTAAATATATAGATATGGGACCCTGACCAGTGGCTCAGTGGATAGAGCATGGACCCAGTGTAAGGACATCCTGGGATCGATTCCGTGTCGGGGCACACAGGAGAAGCACCCATCTGCTTTTTCCCGCTTCCTTCTCCCCTTTCTCTCCTGCTTCCCCTCCTGCAGCCAATGGCTCGACTGGTTCAAGCATGGCACCGGGTGCTGAGGATAGCCCTGTTGGAGTGTATCAGCCTCCGGTGCTAAAAATAGCTTGGTACTCAAGCATGGACCCTTGATAGGCTTGCTGGGTGGATCCTGGTTAGGGCGCATGCGGGAATCTGCCTCACTATCTCCCCTCTTGTCACCTAAAAAATAAAATAAAATAAAATAAATATATAGATATAGGATTATTTGGAATATGTAAGATAATTAAAATCTTGGAGGACATATTAGAAAACTCAGTGAACATGTGTTGAATGAGAATATGTGTGTTGAATGAGAACATGAATAGTGTAGAAATATTAATATTGTTCAGGGTCTGAGGAATCCTCAGAAATGATTGAGAAGGACCAACCAGAGAGAGAGAGATCAAAACCCAGGAGAGTCTGATGTCATGAAATCCAAAGAGAAATTTCTAAAAAGAGCCTCTGAGTCATGTATCTAATGCTCTGAGGAGGTCAGTAAGGTGAGGACTGAGAAGTTTCCATTGGAATTGCCACAAGATCGGTGTGACTTGGGGAAGTTATATGAAATTTAAGAACTTAGCTAGAGTGGATTTGATGAAGGGGTGGGGTAGCAACCATCCTATAAGTAATTGAGAAATTAGCGTGAGAGAGACAGACCCAAGAGAGCATTTGCCATGAAAAAGAAAAATAATCAGAGGCAGAAGGTGAACATGGCAGGTACTAAACCTGAATGTGGATAGAGATTCAAGGAGGAAAGAGAAGAAGGGAGTGGGGGTGAAGATCTAAGGAGAATAAAGGAAGGATTTTGTAGAACACATGTTTTGAAATAGTAAGAAAGAATGAGATTCAGACCACTTGGATGGCAGGGTACACCTTTACCATTGTAACAGAAGAGGAAGAAAGGATGGATTTTTTAATAGATAATTTTATCTTTTTGGTGAGAGAAAGGTGAAGGAATTCTAATCTGATGATTTGTGTTGTTCTCTTTTGGCAACTGCTGATGGTGAGAGGGAAGATAGGACTCAAAAGAGATGTCTAAAACCGTCACCGTAGAGAAGATGCAGAATAATAATTAGGGGATAATCTCATTTCTTTTGGCACTAAAGTCTTATCTGAGGTTAGACATTTTGAATTTCTACCAGATTTAATCTGCCAGATATGATTATTTTCTCTAACACTTCTTAGAAGATCTGGTATAGTTGTGAAAGTAGCAACCAATTACGTTCATCCAAGACTGATGTTATTCTAAGAAATTGTTACGCAAGTTGCATGGTACAAGCAAGTGAAAAGATAAAGGTCTTTGCTTCCTTATCTGAAATTATAAAATTCAAGAGGGTCTGAAAACTGAAAATAGTTTTTCATAACCCAATGACAAAACTGGCTCTGAATAAATAGTTGTGAGGCAATCTATAATCTTTATCAAATTTAGTGTATATATCTATATATTTTGCTTTAGAAATTAATGTGTATGATTATGGAGTGCTGTCTCAAATTTTGATGAAGATGTTACAACATATGTACTGTGTAATTGGTCTTAAAACCAGAAAAATTTTGAAATCTGAAGGACATCTGACCTCAAAGTTTCAAGAAGATAATGTATTTCTGTGTTAGTGATAAAGATGATAAAATGATACACGATGGAATCTAAGTTGGAGAAAGAAAAAAAGGAAGACAGGGAAGGTAATCCATTAGAAGAAAATAGGATGCTTAAGGAAAAAGAGGACTTTAAAAGAACTGTTGTATTGGGGATCAAATGAGAAATTCAGAAGAATGTAAAATGTGGTAAGTAATTAGAATATATAATTAATTATTTCCAAAGGGAGACAGTTCTGCATGGTTATAAAGTCCTGAGTGTGACCATAGGAGTAGGCAGATATGTTGTAATGAAATAGAAGATCATCAGAGATGAGGTCAAGAAACTGAATGGCAAGAAAATTAGATGAATAGTAATGGCAAGATTTGGGTGGAATGGAACACTGTAAGCCAAATACTCAGATCTCAAATGAATGAGGCTCTGTTGAAACTATGTAGCATACCAACATGTTTAAGACAGGGTCTTCACTCCTCCCTTGGACTAGGATCTCTTTAAGCAACAGACAAGCTAAGCTATAAATAATTATACAACATGGCATGTGTAACGATAGAAGCGTGATCTAAAAGCTATTCAAGTGTAAATAAGGAAGTGGACTCTAGAGATCTGGATGAGTTAAAAGACTAACCATTTAATAAATGTTTCATACTGTTTTGGAACTTTCAGGGTTTGGTAAACATTAATGCACAATCTGTGGGTATTCAGTTGACTATTTGGTCTAAAAGACTATGCCGCACACCTGAAGCTAATGTAATATTAGAATGTCAACTGTAATTGAAAAGTAAAAAAATAATTTAAAAAATAGTGATTGAAGCTGTCACATTTGCTAAGTAATTAATTAAACACAGTACAAAATAATAAGAAAAAGGCAAGATGTGAACTGTCTTCAAGAAATATTTTCTGATCCCCAGAGTCAAAACCATACTGAAAGCTTCAGGAAAAATGATTTATTCTACATTTGATGTGTAATTTTCTAGTTTGTGTTGCTTTTATTTTCTAATTTTGTTTTAATAGTTTAATAACTACCTATATCCTTTTATTATAAACTTCCTTAATCCTTTTTGGATTCAAGTAAGTTATAAATAATAAGCAAATGATGTTGAAAAATAAGAAAACACACATACATTATTTATCACTCCACACATTAAAAGATATACTTCATCTAAGTATATTTTGCTTTTTGTAAAGCAGTGTCAAAGGTAACTTACTTCTTATGTTTTCCAAAAAGAAAAAAGTTCTCAAACATCATAGATTGGTTGATGAATGCTATTCTGGGGCTAAGGAGCCGTGGCGGTAGACAGTGCTGCCCACAGGAATGTAGAACAGCAAATGCTGGCTTTGGGCAAAGAAGCTTTGATCCAGAGTGACTTCTTTGAAATGCTGGGACTGATGGTCCTTGTGGGGACTTGCATTAAAAATGTCTGTCACAGATGGAGCATGCTATGTGAGAACAGAAATGCTGAATAATAGGGCAATAATACCCTATCTATAAACCAGCTATGTTTACAGAGTCCCTAAATAACAGGTCAAAGTAGATCTTACTATGATAAATAGTCCAGTGCAATGCCCTGCAGAATGCTCATCTTTCTCATGTATTTTAAGCAAGATTTCTGGGCCATGTGGCTTTTCTGGTAGACTTCAATGATGTGCAACCACCAAGCACAGACCTTGTCATTTATTTGATTCCAACTGTCTTTAATCTTGAGAATTTTGAGGACAGTAATACAGTGAGAAACCTTTGGGGTTTTTACATAATCATAGACCATTATGCAGAATCAGATTTTCAAATTCTTTGCATTCTTTTTGCCACATTTACCATAAAAGTCCTGTGTTATCTATATGTCTTTAAGTTTGGATCTGTGTTTTCTTTTTTCTTTTGTTTTCATCTTTCTTCTTTTTTCTCTTAGTTCACAGCCATGAATGAACCACAGTGCTTCTACAATGAGTCCATCGCCTTCTTTTATAACCGGAGTGGAAAGTATCTTGCCACAGAATGGAACACAGTCAGCAAACTGGTGATGGGACTTGGAATCACCGTTTGTATCTTCATCATGTTGGCCAACCTACTGGTCATGGTGGCAATCTATGTCAACCGCCGGTTTCATTTTCCTATTTATTACTTAATGGCTAATCTGGCTGCTGCAGACTTCTTCGCCGGGTTGGCCTACTTTTACCTGATGTTTAACACAGGACCCAACACTCGGAGACTGACTGTCAGCACGTGGCTCCTTCGTCAGGGCCTCATCGATACCAGCCTGACAGCATCGGTGGCCAATTTACTAGCGATTGCAATCGAGAGGCACATTACGGTTTTCCGCATGCAGCTCCATACGCGGATGAGCAACCGCAGGGTGGTGGTGGTGATTGTGGTCATCTGGACCATGGCCATTGTCATGGGTGCTATACCCAGTGTGGGCTGGAATTGCATCTGTGATATTGAACATTGTTCCAACATGGCACCCCTCTACAGTGACTCTTACTTAGTCTTCTGGGCCATTTTCAACTTGGTGACCTTTGTCGTAATGGTGGTTCTCTACGCTCATATTTTTGGCTATGTTCGCCAAAGGACTATGAGAATGTCTCGGCATAGTTCTGGACCCCGGCGGAACCGTGACACCATGATGAGTCTTCTGAAGACTGTGGTCATTGTGCTTGGTGAGTTTTGTCTTGACTGTAACTTAACAGATTCTCAATATCTTAATATGGATAACAACATTAGTTTATCATAATGGTAAATGGCAATATGACTATTCACCAGAATATATGCAGGAATTACAAGGGAATGAAGTATTTTTTTTATCAAATCTCTGTGGTGAAGTCAGCATACCAGTCATTCCACAATTACAGAATTAGTTTTAGGGAAATACGTGTCTTAGTGATTTAGTATAAATGATGATGTGAAAGATGTCATTGGTCAGTTTGGCAGTCAAGTATTGAAAATTCCAGCTTTTGACATATCTTTTTTTAAAATTTATGGGGTGATATTGATTAATAAAGTTATCTAGGTTTCTTGTATGTGCCTTGACCAGAGCTGAGCCAGGTTCCCTTTGCTCAAGCCAGCAACCTTGGGCTTTTCATGCCAGTGACCTTTGGGATCAAGATGGCAAACTTTAGGATCATGTGGATGATTCTCCCACTCAGGCTAGCAACCTCAGGCTGACAAGCCCACATTCATAGCTGGTGACCTTGGGGTTTCGAACTGGCAACCTTAGTGTTCCAGGTCAACGCTTTATCCACTGTGCCACCACGAGTCAGACTCCAGTTTTTAGTTTTTTTGAGGAAACGCCATACTGTTTTCCACAGTGGCTGCACCAGTCTGCATTCCTACCAGTAACGCAGGAGAGTTCCCTTTTCCCCACACCCTCGCCAGCACTTGTTTCTTGATGACAGGTTTTCTGATAGATAGCCCAGTTGTGAAATTTTTGTCTTGTGGTCTCTCTTACAGATTTTAAAATATGCAGTGTTTTTAATATAATATGAATATGCTTTCATGTATAGTTTTTTATGAGTCTATTTCTAAATAAGTTATCTCTTATATTCTGTAACTGTTACTATACACCTGTAGATAAATGTCAAGGTTTTGCATAGACTTACTGTGCAAGATGTACTCGGATTTATAACATTTATGATAGCCATCTTTATGAAAACTTATGTTTTTCCATTTGTAGTAGAAGTTCATTTATACACTGCTCACAAAAATTAGGGGATATTTTATAGCTCCATAATCATTTTTTAAATATCCCTTAATTTTTGTGAGCAGTGTATTTTAAGGTGAGGAGCAAGTTTTTATTCTTTTATGTATGCTCAAAACAACTTTGACCTTTAAATAACTATTGTTTTTCCTGGATGAAAAATTCATGGTAATGATGAGGAGACTTATATTTATTTCTTCATTTGAGTACTCAGAAAATTAAAGGACATCTAAGTTCCAAATCCTCCTCTGACCCCTGGAAATTTAGCCACAGAAAGGACGCACACAGAACATTTCTTTTGGAGCGGAGAGTGCCTCTTTTAAAAGCTCACCCAGTGAGAATTTGTTCAAATAATTACCCTAGTGAGTTACATTTTCTGCATAGACTATATTCAGAAGGATGTTTGATCACGTTTTCAAAAATATCTTTCAGCATTTCAGTTTTCCCCGTGGAAATTCAGTGGAAAGTTCCTGCAATGCTCTTTTCTCCAGTTTGTGAAGCAGCGTTGAATGAATGTGACCCGGGGTGGCACAGCTCCTAGGACACGTTGTCAGCCACAGTAATTTAATCACTGGACTGCGAGCCCTAATTATTACTAAATAAACTAGCATTCTGGTTGGGGCACTGGTCCCATTTATTTTGATTAGGGCAAATGCATCGTGGAGATCATATCTGGGTATCCTGGCTGTGACCCTCACATAGACCATAAGGATAAGAATTTGACATTGCTAACACAACTAAAGCCCTGTCTGTAACTAACTGGGCACTTAGATAATATTCCCACCTTGGGCCCCTGGCCCCTCAGATACGAGATTATCTTATTCCATCCAAGAAAGCTTAGTAGAAGTACAAAGATGGTTTCCCTATATGCTTAATTTTATCACCGAAAAGCTGGAGCATGCCTGTGCCGTAAGGACTATTTCTCATGTAGGGATGGCACGCGCCGTGTGGGGGCACGTTTTCTATTATACTTCCAGTGCTGCTGCTTACAGTTCATAGAACCGCTAGCAGAAAAGGACTCCTGAGCTTGGAGCATGAATCTGTCAAGTTCTTGTTTTAATTTTGACCTTTGTATAATGCCTAACAACTTCTGGTATGCAGTATGCTTAATGACTCGCGTAAATTAACTTCTGTGTCTCATGGGGCTGCTTTGCGAGTTAAATGAGAATTATTTTGAGGTTTTATGAAGCAGCAGTTTCGGCGTATACCTGCCCTTAATGCCCCTTCTAGCCCAGCACACCAATCCCAAACCTGAAAATAACAAAGTTGCCCTCTAAGGTTTGAACTTGTAGACTCTATAGGTATGCTATAGAAGAAGTTTTAGAACGTGGAAAACTGCACTCATGGTGACAGGTGAAGACATTTGGTGAGACAAGATGTGTGTGGCTGTAACGTAAGAAGGAGACAGACAATAGATGGACTGTAGCCTTTTTGAGAAAAGCAGCAAGAACGGGAGAATGGGTGGGGTAGGTGGTTAGAAAGTTTAGAATAGGGAATTCACCATCCTAAGCAGATACTTGTCAAGGTGATGCCCAAACCCTTCACGCAATGTACTCTGCTGCTTGAATTCCATGCAGCCATGCTTGCATGGAAGAGATGGGTTGGTCTTGTAGAAATAAGAATTTGAGTGTACTTGAAGCTCTTCTCTCTGACAATCAGTTTATTGAAAATGGGGTTTTGGTACATGTTTGATTTTTGATATCTATCCTCCCTGCCAGATTGTTAGCTTAGTGACAGTAGGAGGATTGTAATGATGTGGTCAGTCGATTTTCTCCACATTACCTTCCAATCAAAATACAACATCTTGGAAAGTGACTGGCCAATAGATAATGTTTATCTTACTTTCATTCATTTGGAGGCTGATTATAGTGTGTTTAATTGTGCACAAAACCTTCCATTTCTATTTCACCGTGTCAGAGTGACCTCTGGGTTTTAGAGCTGTTCAGTTCTCATGACCAGTAAAAGGATTTGTTGCTCAACAAGTCAAATTTTAAGGAGTCAACATAAAACAAAGGCACCTTTGAGATCTATGATGGCAATGCCGGCATCAGTTTTTAAGCCTAAGGTTGTATATAAGCTGCTTTTGAGTGACTGCTGGATCTTAATATTTTTATTTTTCAGACTCTTATTATTATTATTGTTGGTACTGTTTTACTGTAGACATTAGTGTTTGTAAAGAGCAGCCCTGTGGAGTATAGGTGCTGTTATCTACTTGTTATCATCATCTTTGAGTGGTGGAAACTTAGGTACAGAGAAGCTAGGTAGCTTAACTTGTGCAAGGAGTTGGAGTTCACGTCAGGCACTCTGGGTTCCAGAGCCAAAGTGTCTTTCAGTTCCCTGCTATCCTGTATCTCTTATAATAAAAACAATTATCAGCGCATGTTGTGCTTTGTTATGAAGCTTGAACCATGCTGTGCTATTAAATTGAAACATTGTGATCCCATTTGTTTCTGTTGATACTGCCTAGCTGCCTGTGCTTCGTTTTCTGGGTAGAAGAAAGCTTAAAGGGAGCATTCCTTCCCTCCTTTTGTTTCCAAGGATGACGCTGGTGACTCTCATTTTATCAGCCCTTTCCACTGTTTGCTGTTGGAGCACTATAACCTACTGCTTATGATTGAGTGAGTGTTTTGTTACAGGTATAGTTAAACATGAGGGTTTATTGTCCCAGCATGAAGTCATGTAATCCTTCCCCAGGCTTGAATTCTCCCTACTTGATATTTTGCCAAGAATTCCTTTGGAGCTTGTTACGCAGTTGAATCAGAGTGGCAGTCAAGAAGTTCTTCCTTATTTGACCACAGTCTGTCTTGACTTGTACGTCTTTGCCTTTCCTGCTCTGTTCCTTGTGTTGACACTTCTGTTGTGGGTAATTAGAAAAAAAGGAAACCAGGATTTGGAAAGAGAAAATAGTGGTGACAGTGTGGAGGTTTTCGCATCTGAGCCTTGGGACAAAGTGTCATAAGGCAATGTAAATCCAGGTGGGGCACAGTCTTCTATGGAAGGGGTGGAGGACGCTCTTTTTCTAGCTTGATATGTTCTGGCTGAAAATGATCAGCACCGAAAGAAAATTACCCCTTATTACCTATTTTCTTTGTGCCAGGGTCCATACTTGGCATTGCTCTTCATATACTGTTTATAACATTACATCAAGATAAGTTGTCTTTTCTCCCGTGTCATACTGAAAGAACTGAGTTAAGATAGGGCACGTAACTTGTCCAAGATCACGTTTGTAAGCAGCAGAACTGGAATTCAACTGCAGGATTGTTGTAAGCCATACCCTTCTATCACAGGGCACAAGGAGGCGTACCCCACAAGGGACTGTTACTGGTGGTGATAATAGAGGTGGCACCCTATGAGTTAAGTTCGTCGTTTCCGCATACACTCTGATGAAAGATGACTTGGCCAATGGCATGCTAGCAAATCTTTATGTACTTCTCTGTTTAATTCATTGAACATGTTGTTTTGTGCTATTTGTGTGCTAAGGGATGAAAAGAGGAGTAAGAGAAACTCCATTCTTTGCAGAGCTCATAGTGTAGTAGAGGAGACTAGGACCAAACTGCAGAACAGCCGGGTCCATGTGCCAGTTACTGGTATGGGCAGAGTAATCTCGAGTGGTGGGGAGGGCCTCCAAGGGAGGTCACAGTGAGCTTGATCTTGATGAGCGTGGAGGAGCTTGTCATCCTGTAGGGTATGAACAGAGGAGAAGCTAAGCAGTAGCAGAAGCAAGGGTCCCCACCTTTGAGGAACTGAAAGTAGTCAGGTGTGATTAGCAGATGGTAGGTATATCTGATGGCATTTTGACTGGAGAGATCAGTCTTCAAAATGTACTAAGAGTTTGGGCTGTTGCCTGTAGGTGATCTGAGATGCTGAAGGATTCCCCAAGAAAAATAACACCAATTCCTTATAGGGCTAACCATATAATTTATCATCTAGGCAGACACTTTTATTAGGGAGAGCAGGCATGAAGTAGTTGGGACGAGGGGAAAACAGCCATAAACCAAGAGTGGTCTGGTAGACCCAGAGTGTATGTCACCCTCCGGTAGGCTCTGCTTTCTCCATGTTTGTTTATTAATATCCCTTCTATGTTTTCGTTTGACATTTTAAGGCAGAATTCAACACTGGACTTGTTTCATTGTGTAAAGATAATAAAGAAGAACTTTTTTTTTTTAAAGCAAGGCTCTGTCTAGATTTAGAATTTTAGAGCAGAAAGAGTACTTAGAAAGCACACCATCTAACACAGTCACCTTACAAATAAAGAAATAAAGAGACTGAGGTTTCTAAGTTAATAGAGAAATTTAGGTCTGAGTTCATTGCTGACCCAAACCAGGATCCAGCTTGGCTTGCTTCCAGGAGGTACTATTTCTACTGCCTACTCATCCACCTTGTTCAGTCCTCTCCGCTCTTTCTGTCGGTGTCTTCCTGGTGAACATGCTTGTGTATTGATGTGGCTAGCCAGGCTTTGGTGTGAACTGGCTATCACGGTACCTGGCACCCACAAAAAGGCTCCCCTTCAATTTGGCCTCATTATAATCAACTGGTGATCTCTGTAGTGAATCTTTGACAAAAGTCACTGGAAACTGAATTACTCACACATTATGTGTTTTTTACACATACTAGCTCCCTGTTAGCTTTCTTAATAAGAGCGTTGTATTTGTTTTTCCTTTACCTTGGTTTTTATTAAGTTTATGCTTTACCCTGTGTGTGTATGTGTCTGTGTTTTCTCATTTATGCTCACTGAGGCAGAATGAGCCTGGGATCTATTGCTGACTTTGCCATTAACTGTTGGCGTGATTCTGACCAATGACTTTATGCATTAATTCCTCCGTGCCTTCATCTGCGGGGTGAAGGTGGCCAGCTTGCTTTTTATGATTATTTAGAGTTCTGTGTATATTCTATAAATAAAATGACAAGGGCACAGCTACTGTGGGTCAGCCATGTAGGATTTTCTAGTGGCACATGTAAATGGAATTGGAATAACAGGAAGGGACTATGATTTTCTCTACTGCAGCCTGTTTAGTGATGAGCATTAGATATTATACATCCCCTTTCCAAGGGAGTGGCGCATTTACAGAGGATAGTTTTAAAGAAATGAATTTTGTGCTTTACTCTCCAGTAGAGAGCCACGTGACAGGAAGGGACGGTTTCCCAGTGGGTCCTGTTGCTAGGGGAGGAAAGTAGATACAAGACTCTCTTATTCCCTGGCCACAGGTGACCAGCTGCACATCCTGTTGATCTGAAGAGGAACGAAGCTGCCCCAAGTCTCCTCAGGTCCCCGCGGATTCTCACTGAAGGCCTCTTTGAGGAAGAACCTGCAAGAATATTCATGAGAGCTTGGATTTCTGGCCAGTACTGGCCGGGCGCCGTGGGTGTGGTCCGGGAGACACCAGGCGGAAGCCCCGAGTGCGGCCCACATCCCACATCCAGGGCTCGGTCAAGAGAGAAAACAACTTGCAGACACCAGCTCTCTATACCCTTTTGTTGCTTCACATTTTTCAAATATTTTCACTCAGAAGAAACTTTAAAACAGAAACAACCCCCCCCAAATACCACATTATCCTAACAGAGTTCCCTTTGAGGTGTGGACAGAGCTGCCCGAACACGGGGCTCTTTCCTATTTTAGGTCTGATGAGAGTAACTCAGACCTCATCTGGCCGACACTCCTGTCAGCTTTAATATGTGCCACACAGTCGTCTGCCCTTATCGTTAAAGGACGTAAGAGAGGCAGAGATTCCTTGAATGAATAGTGATTACCACTGGGAATCACTGTTGCCTAGGACTCGAGAGCTTAGCTTTGGAATAGAATAGGCCAGAGCTTAGACTTTGAATTCTGACCCCTGACCTGCGAGTTTCTGAACCATGAGTAAATGACAGTCTTTTCGCTGAGTCTCAGTTTCAGGATTAAAATAAGGATCATAGGACCTTTCTTACCAAGTGATTGGGAGCGTTGGAGGATCCAACGCACGTAAGCACACTTAGCGTGGCTAATAGAAAACACTCGCTACATGGTGGCCACTGTTATCACTACTGGTAGGTCTTGTCTGTGCACACCTTTGCTCCCCCCTTCTTTCTTTCTCTTTCTGTTCCTGGTACACCCACACGCCAGTGTGCATAAATAGTGAATGTGGTGGTTGCGATGGCGCTTCGTTTCTGTGACATGGCCTAAAAGTATGAGCGTGTTTGAACAGCTGTTGTCTCTAATAACAGGCTGTACATTATATTCTGAACAGCCTTTGCTTTTCCAGAGATGTATTTGTTCTGCGGAGCTGCCGGCCTCTTACTCGTTGAGCCTCAGTCCCCTATGTATGAAAATCCCTGTTAGCAAGCACCACAAGAAGTGGTGGTTTTGGCCTGCTAGCTTCCCAGAGATGATTAAATGGTGCTGCCCATTGAAATGCAACAGGCCGCATGGTCAGTATCTATTAGAAAGGGTCATTGGTTCCTTGAGATGGACCCACAAGGCGTAGGGCACAGCCAGCAGCCCAGTCATCATCTAGGCTAGGGCATCTGCATTTTCATCCGCAGTAAAGGACTGTTTCTGGCATAAGTGGAAAAAATGGTGAATGGATGGGTCATGAGACTTTGTTGCTGTTATCCAGCTGGTCCCAACTTTACAGTGCGACTTACCAGTGTTCCTTTATTCCTGGCTTCATCACTGTTCACCTAGGAGGAAAAGGATAGTCAGCTCCAAATCTCACTGCTACTTCATGAATATCTTCAGAGTATCGTTATAGACATTGCAAGATCATTGGCTTTATCTTACTTCCCAGTACCTGAAACAAGGCCTGGCACTTAGCAAACTCTAGATAGCTTTTGAATGAATAAATGAAATATCCCTTTTATTCTGGATGGAGTTTTACAGGTTCCTCGTAACAACAGAAATATACCTGTATAGCCCGACATTCAGTGTGATTTAATAATGACTCTCATTCAAAGCAGTTATTTGTTATACTAAGGCAGTTCCACACCTTCCCTGTCAAGGACATTTTTTTTAAGGCTAAATTCCAGTGTGAGCTTATTAATAATAGTTATTTGGTTAAAAAGCAGGTATTGAATGTCTACTAGGTCCTCTGTTAAGGAGTAGGGATGTGAAGATCAGTGAAAATATGGACGTTTTTCTGAAGTAGTTTTCATTTTAGTAGACCATGATAAATAATTTAAATAGATAAATACAACACAACATGATAAATAAAATGTAGGGTGCTGTGGAAATGCTGACTTCTGTTTGGGCAACGTCAGGAAAGACTTCATGATGAACGTGTGTTATCTTAGGTGCTGTGTAGGAGTTTGCCATGTGAACCTAGGCAAATAGTTATTTCTATTAAATACTCTTTGCACCTGAGTTGAGTTCAATATTCAATTGCTTCCTTATATTGCAATTAACGTGTCATTTAGATATAACAGTAATTCCTATTAGGCTTGCATATCTCATGTAAATTTTGCTGGGAGTGGGAGGGGAGGCTTGTATAACGTAATATAGTACTTATACTATTAAAAAAGAATTTATTATTGATTTTGGAGAGAAAGAGAGAGACAGTGAGGAAGGGAGAAGGGGAGACATCGATTTGTTATTCCACTTATTTGCACATTTATTCGTTTATTCTTGCTTGTGCCACGGCTGGAGCTCAAACCTGCAACCTTGGCATTTAAGTAAGGATGACACTCTCACCATCTGAGCCACTTGGTCAGGGCTATTTTTGCCTGCATTTACACTGGTATAATACATGCATTTTTTTCTTTTGAATTGACCGTAGTTAGCAGATTTACATCCTCAAATTAGTTATAGAATAAGTAAATCGGAATGGTTACTGACCTGTAACAAAAGTGATAAATTTCTACATATGCAAATTAACATCCTGTGCAGAAAGTAAGAAAGGTTCTATAGTGACAGTGTATCTCATTGAAATGTCATTGCCAGGAAGTGTTGACACCTACACTTAAGATAAGCACACATATACACACATGCCAATTACCAAATTTAGTAAATAAAAATAACGGCATGGAACACAACCATACTAAGAAAAGTATTTCTTTTTTATCTGAGAATCAAATTTAACTGGGCACTGTGTATTTTATCTGGCAGCGCCAACACACAGGGCATTGGGTGCTAGTTAAGCATTTTAGATGACAATCTACTCTCTATACATAGAATTTCTTCTTTGTCTATAGGTTTTCATAATATCCTGGAGATCAACTTAAGTACACAAGGAGTTTCACTTATTTAATATTTCTGGTTTTTTATTCTGAGTTGTCTGGAAATAACAAAAGGGACATACCTGGTTTGTAGTGTAGAATTGTATACTGTATTTGTTTCTTAGAAATGACATACACTTATGAGCGTGTCACGTTGTACACCTCCAGTTCAAACCTGGATGATCTCCTGTTACATATTATTCACTGTGCTTTTGGAAAAACATTTTAATGAAACCTTTTGTTTTTTAGAATACACAAAGTATTTTTTTTCTTGTGTTTCTGCCTATGATTTTTTTTTCTTTTGAAGTCTTGAACTAGAGCCTGTGCCTCTGAGAAGCTACTTTTTATTCATGTGTTTTAGTGAAGATGATAGTGTCTAGACTGAGTGTGATCATGGCTTTCCTCAAATCCCACAGGTCTCCTCCACCAATAGAGGAGTTGTTGTAGAGATCCAAAGCAAATATGACATTCTAGTAGGGTGACACAGCAGTAACAGGGCTTTTTTGAAGAAGTGGGATTTAATCTGGCATCAGGAGACTGGAAATTCATGGCTTCACCTATTTATCCTGCCCTCACTGACTTTTGTTGACACAGAGAACGCTGCATTTTAAGTAGGCTTTTCCATGAGTTCATTCTAAACAGGTATTTCTGCACTTGAAAAAGCTCCTCTTCACGGGGGCGGGCATGAGTTCATTTGCTGGAGTTATTTTCCTTTCTTTGGGGAGAAAGGAGATAGCTCTGAGGAGCCCAGCCTCACAGACCCGGCACAGGAGAATGATGAAGTGGAAAGCTGACAAGCTTTTGCTGGAGCCAGCAAGTGATTCACCACATTCTGCTGGAAGGGTTGGCTTCCCAAACCTTGCCGAGCACGTGGTGCTGGGGAATGCGACTTTGTATATTGCTCCAGCCCAAAGGGAAAGCCAAGCTATAAATCGAGGAGCTGGAATCATTGGATTTCTGAACGAAAACAGAAGAGGTTGTGTTTGGACAGCCTACAAAGTACATATATAATGATCAAATAAACAACAGTTGTAGAGATTAGAGCACTAGCCCTATTTAATTTGGCAAATTCTAATGTCTTATGGGGGGAGTAAAGAAGTTTTAAAAGAAATAATAAAATAAACTCACTATTTTTAAGGCACCATAGACTCGAGCACATTTACAAGCACCAATGACATATGAACAACAACAGCTTTTTTAGAATGGAAGAAAACGCTGTAGAAACCAAAGTTGAATCGGAAGCTTAACTGCAGTATAGATTATTGCATTGCTGTTGCTGAGATAATAAATTATGTAATTTTATAAGGAACTTTTTAAATATTTTAGTTCATTCTGAATTGGTTCTAGAACTCTTACAGTTAAACATCTGTCCCGAAAGCATGCATAAATTTTAAAACATTAGAAGCAGGAGCAAAAAGAAAAGAAAATTAGAAAATCCATTTATGTGTATTGATCTATCTGTACTACATTACATTATAAATGATTTACTGCTATCACACTACATGTTCAATGTGTTGCCCCTCAACGATTATTGACTTACCACTTTACTTACTAAGGTTGTGTGTAGCTGTGTTACTATGTAGCTTATTTTGGTTATGGGATATTGTGACCCATTGCTTTGATGAGACTTTGAAGTAATATTTTTATGAATATAAGTATTCAAGTCAGAAGTAGATAAACATTCAATTTTTGTTTTTTAATCTTTCAATAATTCAATATATAACACAGTTAAAACATGTCTAGTTTGTTACATTTTTCAGATTTAACTGAAATTTTATGACAATCAAATATTTTTGTATAGAATGTAAAATGAATACTTAATTTATTCATTAGTTTTTTTCTGAACATTTCTAATTGTATGTTTTTATTTTTCCCTTCACGTTTACTTTTTTACGGCCTTATTTTACACAATGGCCTTATTTTATAGTTATATTTATTTAACAATATTTGATTTTGGGTTTTTTAAAATATGTAATATTTTACTGTGTATAGTATCACTATTAATTTTATTTAAAATTAATTTTATTTATAAATTTTAACTTTTCTTGAGTCAATATTTATGGTTATGAGAATTTCTAAAAAAAATAAGGATAATAATGTTAATATTTGAGTGCTTACTAGTCATCAGGATTCATAAAGTCTTATTCCTTTGTCCTAATATATATAATATAAAATTTTAAACAAGAATCTTAATCTCTCTGAATTTCAGTTCTATCATCTTCCAAATATACCTGGAGATAATACAATTTGTGAAGATCATATATGATAACAATTGTGAACTATTGTTATAGGAAGTGTCATGAATGTAAGCTATGACTGTTTTTGTAGCCATTGCTTATTAAGTAGGAACCACCCACCAAAAAGAAATTTTTGGAATGCTAAGCAAGATATGGGATGCAAAGGCATCAGCTATATTCTGATTCCCAATGTGTCACTTACTGGCGCAGTGACTTTGAGCAGTGTATTTAATCTTCACAACATGTTCCTCATCTGTACCGTAAAGGGCTTCCATGCTTCATTGTTCCCCTACAACTGAATTCCTTGGGATGCCTGTTCCCCAGGCAGGTGCCTGGGCCCGACCTAGACCTGCTGACGAAGAGTCTTTGTGTTGACATCCAGGCAACTGTCCGTCAGTCATACAGAGAATGACAGTGATAGGAGTCTCTGACTTCGGTTTAAATTACATAGCATTAAACCTGTTCTTGCTCATTTCTACTGTCTGTTTTTCACCTTTTTCAAAATGAACACATTGTTGGTGCCGATGAAGCAGTGGGTGAGGACCTGTGATTACCCCCACACGTATAACAGAAGGCGCGGTTAGGGAGAAAACAGTTACAGCAGCGCCCCACGATGGAATATTATATAGCCACTGGGCATTCAGGTTCTCGTGCCCTCCTCTGTCTCTCTGCTGTGATGAATAACACTGAAGTGCATATCATCTAATATGAGTCGTTACTTTCTTCACTGAGACTTTATGAGTCTTCATTACTTATTGTTTACTGTCCTCCAGAAAGTTTGTACCAATTTATTCTCTACCACAAGGGAGGGAGGCTCTTTAGTTACATTCATGTCATTATGGGATGGCTTTCTCTCTCAATGGTGCACGTTGTAACCATTTACATTATACTTATTGATTCAGGTGGATAGACGTTGACAAACTTAGAAAAGAGGTGGAAACTTTTCCAGGATTTAGAGACTAAGAATAAACTAAAACAGAAATGCACTTAGTTCCATGTAAATGTATGTATGTACTACCTAAAGTCCTTTGTTCCATGTGAAGGTCTACTGTAGAGTTACTTCTTTAGAAACCTGAAGGCCTAACAGCTGAACAGTATGGCACGGGGGATAACAGTGTTACCCCTGAAGTGCCAGTTGCCTCTATTCCAATCCTGGCCCTGCTACATACCAGCTGAGTCAACTTGGCCAACATATTCAATTGGCTTCCAACTTGTGTTTCCTTGTCTTCATGATGAGAGGCAAGGCAGAAACAGTAAAACTGTAAATGAGTAAGTAAGATATGTGATACCAGGCATGTAAGTACTTGGTAGACACTATTACAAAACACATGACTTGGTGTTTTCATCAAATGATTGCCTTGCTCTGTTGAGAACTGAAGTCCTTGGATTAATCTTCATTGTGCTAGATTTTCATTATATTGTGAGAAGAAGGAGCAGGCCAGAGGACAAGTTTTTCTTGGACTGGATGGTGTTTCTATGTCAGAGGATCCTGAAAAACTGAAAATAGATACACAAAACTCACTCCTGAGATCCTGCCACTCTTCTTTCTTCCCAGACAACTTTAATCCCTAATGCAGACATTCCATAATTTTTCAGTGCTCTTACTCCGTCAGTAATATTTTTCCACGGTACCTCTAGGCCAAAAGAAATACCTAACAGTTTCATTTATTAAGCAGTTAAATCAACTTAATAAGTACATAGGTCCTAATGAATTAGGAGCCATTTGATAAAACAAAGAGACATAAATTGGAAGAAATGTTTTTATATCATTCTTAACAGCAGTTATTAAGGAATGAGTGTACCTGTTGGGCAATGTGCAACTTCTTGAGACGTGAACTCCAATTACTTCTTGTTTCATGTTCTCCAGAAAGTTTGACCAATTTATACTCTTACCACATGACACTTTTGTCTTGGGTACTGCTGTCTGCATGTCCTGTTCCACACTGAGTTTGATGCAGTGCGCCATGTTTATCATTCAAGACATTGCAAAGACATGACATCATCAAAAGGAATACAATGCCATCTAATGTTGAAACTGTGAATTACTTGAAGCTAGCAGTTCACCTGGCATCGGACAAACGTTAAGTGCCATTGTTTCTCTCAAATTTACAACTCAGCAGAATCCTTTAAATTCACTGGGGATCCCTAAGGTGCCTCGGGGCCCAGTTTGGGGACCAGGGCCCTACTGTACTCCTGGTTTCTGGCTTTACTTCAGTGTTGTTCTGTTTTCTTTTGTGTTGACTCATCTTGTTTCCTAGTTCCTGTTTTTATTTATTTCTTGGTTCTAGCTATCTAGTTTCCTTCCCCTTTACAGTGGCCAATCTGCCTGGTCTCCATCAAGCAGCAGTGGTGTCTCTTTCTGATCTCAGACCTTTGCAGACCTAGACAGAGCCCTGGGGCCCTGATAAGCTTTGGTAGTTGGCTAGTGGGCTGTAGGTCAGTCCTGGGCTCTCAGTCTTACAGGACTTCTCCAGTTCATAACTCAGGTGAGCATCATGTCCACTGTAGGCTGCCTAAAGGGTATGCCAGTGATGTGGTTCATCTCTAGCTGTCGATCTATGGCAGTCTCCCTGCAGTGTGGATGGGCATGCCCTCCATGCTAGACCTCCTGACTCACTGGGGGCACTCGTTGCCTTATAGCAACAAAGACCTCTCCATATCACACCTCAGTGCCACTGTTTCTGTCATGTCAACACTGAACATGATCTGAAGCAGTCAGGTGGTTAGTTGTGGGTTCCAGACTAGATGACTTGCTTTTATATCCTAGTTTTACCAATTATTGCTTAATTTCCTGAAACTTCAGATTCTTTATCTGCAAAATGGAGATAATAATAGGTCTTTCTTTATATACGAAGCTAATGAGAAAATAAAATAAAATGTGGTGCCCCTTAACGTAATGCCTGACATTAACAAATGTTGCTCAAGCACTTATACTATTTATTCTGTTTATTCTGAAAGCAACTATGAAATTTGCTTTCAAATATTTTGATTTGTGTGGGAATAAAGTAACAAACCACTCATTTTTAGAATTTATTGTCTGTATTTGCCAGCTTATGAGAGAAAACTTCAATATCAAAATGAAGAGGTGCCACCCTGGCCAGTTGGCTTAGTAATAAAGCATCGACCCCAACATGTGGATGTGTCTTGGGTTCAATTCCCAGTCAGGGCACACAGGAGAGGTGACTATTTGCTTCTCCCCCCCCCCTTCTCTTTCGCACACTCTCTCTTCCTCTCCCACAACCATGGCCCTATTGGTTCAAGTGCATTGGCCCCAGGCACTGATGATGGCTCCATGGAGCCTCTGCCTCAGGTGCTAAAAATAGCTTGGTTGCAAGCATGACCCCAGATGAGCAGAGCATCAGCCCCACACAGGGTTTGCTGGGTGGATCTGGTCAGGGTGTCTGTCTCTCTATCTCCCCTCCTCTCATTTGGAAAAGAAGAAAAAAGAAATAAAAAGGTGCCTAGCATTCACATAACATTTATTTCAAATATACTAAGGTATCTTCATAGACATTATAATTTCTTAAGATTTGCATGACAGGTATAAATATGAGAGTGCATATATTTTTCCCATTTTACAGATGATAAAACTGAGTTTCAAGATACTATGTAAATTGTTTATTTTTTTTATTTTATTCATTTTCTTTTTAGAGAGGAGACAAAGTGTGAGAGAGAGAGAGAGAGAGAGAAAGAGAGAAAAGGGAGAGGAGCTGGAAGCATCAACTCCCATATGTGCCTTGACCAGACCAGTGCAGGGTTTTGAACTGGCGACCTCAGTGTTCCCAGGTCGACACTTTATCCACTGCGCCACCACAGGTCGATACTATGTAAATTGTTGAAAAATAATTCAATATTTGCTGGAGCCCATACCCCAATCCAGGACTTGTAATTTCAGTGTTAGTCTTCATATTCACTATGTTGCTACCTTTTAACATTTAAAAAGTTAAAATGAAAAAGGGAGGTGGAAAGAAAGGTAGTTAGAAAGAAAAGTAATGATAATTGATATTCTTTTTGCTTCTTACTTGCTCTGTTGCTGCCTTTAATATTTCTTTTTTTTTTTTATATATATTTTATTATTATTAATTCTAATGGGGTGACATCAATAAATCAGGGTACATATGTACAATGAAAACATCTCCAGGTTATCTTATCATTCAATTGTGTTGCATACCCATCACCAAAAGTCAAATTGTCCTCTGTCACCTTCAATCTGGTTTTCCCTGCGTCCCTCCCCTCCTCCCTATCCCATTCTTCCCTCCCTCCCCCCATCCCATAACCACCACTCTCTTGTCCATGTCTCATACCCTCACTTTCATGCCCCACCTATGTATGTAATCGTGCTGTTCTCACTTTTTCTTTTTTTCTGATTTACTTATTTCACTCCGTATAATGTTATCAAGGTACATCCATTTTGTTATAAATGATCCGATGTCATCGTTTCTTATGGCTGAGTAGTATTCCATAGTATATATGTACCATAGCTTTTTAATCCACTCGTCTTCTGACGGACACTTGGGCTGGTTCCAGATCTTCGCTATTGTGAACAATGCTGCCACGAACATGGGGGCGCATTTCTTCTTTTCGAACAGTGCTATGGTATTCTTAGGGTATATTCCTAAAAGTGGGATAGCTGGGTCAAAAGGCAGTTTGATTTTTAATTTTCTGAGGAATCTCCAAACTGTTTTCCACAGTGGCTGCACCAGTCTGCATTCCCACCAGCAGTGCAGAAGGGTTCCCTTTTCTCCACATCCTCGCCAGCACTTATTCTGTGTTGTTTTGCTGATAAGTGCCATTCTGACTGGTGTGAGGTGATATCTCATTGTGGTTTTAATTTGCATTTCTCTAATGATTAGTGATGTTGAGCATTTTTTCATATGCCTATTGGCCATCTGTATGTCCTCTCTGGAGAAATTTCTATTCATTTCTTTTGCCCATTTTTTGATTGGGTTGTTTGTCTTCCTGGTGTTGCTTTTTATAAGTTCTTTATAAATTTTAGTTATTAACCCCTTATCAGATGTGCTGTCGAATATGTTCTCCCATTGTGTGGTTTGTCTTTTTATTCTGTTCCTATTGTCTTTAGCTGTGCAAAAACTTTTTAGTTTGATATAGTCCCATTTGTTTATCTTGCCTTTTATTTCAGTTGCCCATGAAGATAAATCGGCAAATATACCGCTGCTACAGATGTCGGAGAGCTTGCTGCCTATATTTTCTTCTAAGATGTTTATGGTTTCACGGCTTACATTTAAGTCTTTTATCCATTTTGAGTTTGTTTTTGTGAATGGTGTAAGTTGATGGTCTAGTTTCATTTTTTTGCAGGTAGATGTCCAATTTTCCCAACACCATTTGTTAAAGAGGCTGTCTTTACTCCATTGTATGTTCTTTCCTCCGCTGTCAAATATCAGTTGTCCATAAAGCTGTGGGTTTATTTCTGGGTTTTCTGTTCTGTTCCATTGATCTATGTGCCTGTTCTTATGCCAGTACCAGGCTGTCTTGAGTATAATGGCCTTGTAGTAAACCTTGATATCAGGAAGAGTGATACCTCCTGCTTTATTTTTTCTTTTTAAGATTGCTGAGGCTATTCGTGTTCTTTTTTGGTTCCATATAAATTTTTGGAATATGTGTTCTATATCTTTGAAGTATGTCATTGGTATTTTAATTGGTATTGCATTGAATTTATAAATTGCTTTGGGTAATATAGACATTTTAATGATGTTTATTCTTCCTAGCCATGAGCACGGTATGTGCTTCCACTTGTTTGTATCTTCCTTGATTTCTTTTATCAATGTTCTATAATTTTCCGAGTACAAGTCCTTAACCTCCTTGGTTAAATTTACTCCTAGGTACTTTATTTTTTTGGCTGCAATAGTGAAGGGGATTGTTTCCTTAATTTCTTTTGCTGATATTTCATTGTTGGTGTATAGAAATGCCTCTGATTTCTGAGTATTAATTTTATATCCTGCCACCTTGCTGAATTCATTTATAAGGTCCAGTAGTTTTTTGACTGAGACTTTAGGGTTTTCAATATACAATATCATATCATCTGCAAATAATGACAGTTTTACTTCTTCTTTTCCAATTTGTATGCCTTTTATTTCTTCTTCTTGTCTGATTGCTGTAGCTAGGACTTCCAGAACTATGTTGAATAAGAGTGGTGAAAGTGGGCAACCCTGCCTGGTTCCTGATCTTAAGGGGATTGCTTTTAATCTTTGTCCATTTAGTATGATGTTTGCTGTCGGTTTATCGTAGATGGCCTTTATCATGTTAAAGAATGATCCCTGTATTCCCACTTTACTGAGAGTTTTGAGCATGAATGGGTGCTGGATTTTATCAAATGCCTTTTCTGCATCTATTGAAATTATCATGTGATTTTTGTCCTTCCTTTTGTTTATGTGGTGAATCACATTGATTGATTTGCGAATATTGAACCAGCCTTGCCTCTCCAGAATAAATCCCACTTGATCGTGGTGTATGATTTTTTTCATATATTGCTGGATCCGGTTGGCTAATATTTTGTTGAGAATTTTAGCGTCTAAATTCATCAGGGATATAGGCCTATAATTTTCTTTCTTTGTGTTGTCTTTGCCCGGTTTTGGGATCAGAATTATGCTCGCCTCATAAAAGGAGTTTGGAAGTCTTCCTTCCTCTTGAATTTTTTGAAATAGCTTGAGGAGAATAGGAGTTAGTTCTTCTTTGAATTTTTGATAGAATTCACTTGTGAAGCCATCAGGCCCAGGACTTTTCTTTTTTGGGAGTCTTTTGATAACTGTTTCGATCTCATTTGCTGTAATTGGTCTGTTTAGGTGTTCTGATTCTTCCAGATTGATTTTTGGAAGGTTATATGATTCAAGAAATTTGTCCATTTCACCAAGATTGTCTAATTTTTTGGCATATAGTTCTTCATAGTATTTTCTTACAATGCTTTGTATTTCTGTTGTGTCAGTTGTTATTTCTCCACTGTCCTTTCTAATTTTATTTATTTGAGTCCTCTCTCTTTTTTTCTTGGTGAGTCTAGTTAAAGGTTCATCAATCTTGTTTACCTTTTCAAAGAACCAGCTTCTTGTTTCATTGATCCTCTGTATTGTTTCCTTAGCCTCTATGTCATTTATTTCTGCTCTGACCTTTATTATTTCCTTTCTTCTACTTGTCTTGGGTTTTATTTGTTGTTGTTTTTCTAGTTCTTTTAGATGCAGGGTCAGGTTGCTTATTTGAGCTTTTTCTAGCTTCTTATGATATGCCTGTAGTGCAATAAACTTCCCTCTCAGAACTGCTTTTGCTGTGTCCCATAAATTTTGAGTTGATGTATGCTCATTATCATTTGTTTCTAGAAACTTTTTTATTTCTTCTTTGATCTCATTGTTAATCCATTCATTATTTAATAACAAGCTATTTAGTTTCCAAGTGTTTGAGTATTTTTCAGTTTTTCTTTTGTGGTTAATTTCTAGTTTCATGGCATTGTGATCAGAGAAAATGCTTGCTATGATTTCAATCTTCTTAAATTTATTGAGACCATTTTTGTGTCCTAACATGTGGTCTATCCTAGAAAACGTACCATGAGCGCTTGAGAAGAATGTATATTCTACTGCTTTAGGGTGAAGAGTTCTGAAGATATCTATTAAATCAAGTTGATCTAGTGTCTCCTTTAAGTCTGCTGTTTCTTTATTAATTTTCTTTCTTGAGGATCTATCCAGTGTTGTTAGAGGGGTATTGAAATCTCCTACTATGATAGTATTGCTGTTAATCTCGCCCTTTATATCCATCAAAGTCTGCTTTATGTATGTCGGGGCTCCTATATTTGGTGCATAGATATTTACAATAGTTATATCTTCCTGTTGAATTGTTCCCTTTATCATTATGTAGTGTCCTCTTTTATCTCTTACTACAGCCTTTGTTTTAAAGTCCATTTTGTCTGATATAAGTATTGCTATCCCTGCTTTTTTTTCATTTCCATTTGCATGAAATATTTTTTTCCATCCTTTTACCTTCAGTCTATGAGCATCTTTTGTTTTAAGGTGTGTCTCTTGTAGACAGCATATGTATGGGTCCTGTTTCTTTATCCATGCAGCTACCCTATGTCTTTTGATTGGATCATTTAATCCATTTACATTTAAGGTTATTATTGATATATAGTTGTTTATTGCCATTTTATTCTTTAAAGCTGTATTCTTCTTTTGCTCTATTCATTCCTCCCTTTAAACTGTTCACAAGAGGCCCCTTAGTATCTCTTGCAGAATTGGTTTGGTTTTTATGAATTCCTTGAGGCTTTCTTTTTCTGGGAAGCTCTTTATTTCTCCTTCAATTTTAAACGTTAGCCTTGCTGGATAAAGTAGTCTTGGTTGTAGGTTCTTGTTCTGCATTACTTTGATTATTTCTTGCCATTCCCTTCTGGCCTCAAGTGTTTCTGTTGAGAAGTCCGATGTCATCCTAATGGGGGCTCCTTTGTAGGTGATAGTCTTTTTTTCTCTAGCAGCTTTTAAAATTTTTTCTTTATCCATTAGCTTTGGTATTTTAACTATGATGTGTCTTGGTGTAGATTTTTTTGGGTTTCTCCTTAATGGAGTTCTGTGTGCTTCTTGAATGTGTGGAGTGTTTCCCAGCCTTAATTTAGGAAAGTTTTCTGCTATAATTTGATTGAACAAAGTTTCCATTTCCTGTCCTCTCTCCTCTTCTTCAGACACCCCTATGATGCGAATGTTGTTTCTCTTCATGTTGTCACAAAGCTCCCTTAGAGTTTCCTCACATTTTTTAAGTCTCTTTTCCTTTTTCTTCTCTGCTTCTGTGTCTTTGTTTATTGTGTCCTCTAACTCGCTTATTCGATCCTCAGCGTCATCCATCCTGCTTTTAATTCCTTCCATTGTGGTCTTCAGTTCTGATACTGTATTTGTCATTTCTGTCTGATTCTTTTTTATTATTTCAATTTCATTTTTTATACTTGTTATCTCTTTGTTTAGGTGTTCATAATGACTATCCATTGTTGCTCTAATTTCTTTGAACATCCTAACTATCATTATTCTAAATTCTGCTTCTGGTAATTTGGTTATATCTGGTTCATTCAGGTCCTTCTCTGGGATTTCTCTTGATTCATTTGGTTTGCATTCCTCTGCCTGCCCATTTTTTCTGTGTATAAGCACGTTGTGGCCACTGGAGTTCAGTAGGTGTTGCCTTTGTGTTTTCTAGGTGTGGTCTATCTGCAGGCCCCCCACCCCCTCTGCCGGTGCCTAGGGTGGTTGGGTATGAGCGTTGCCAGCGCCGGCCCACTGTGGCTTTTGCTGTGATTTCTGCCTCTCCTCCGTGGGAGGGGCTGTGACTGAAGCCACAAGATTAGCACCAAGGGTAGAGGTGAGCACCTTTCCTCAGCTGCAGACCCAGCGTATTTCCGGACTTCCGCCCAGAACCAGCAGTCGGAGCCTGCTCGCTACAGTTCCGCAGGTTAGGCGGGGCTTTTGACGTGCTCTCAGCTGTAAGCTTTTGCCCGTCAGGAGCTTTAGCCCCGCCCTTGAGGCCAGGGCCCTTTGCGCAGGGTCGGAAACCAAGGTTTATTGGGGCGGGCGTGTTTGCTGGCTTCCGCCGAGCTGCGTACTTCCGCTCGTCCCGGACTCTACCCCGCCCCCGCGTTCGGAGCCCGCTCGTGCACGTATGAACGCTATCCAGGGTTTCTCCGGCCGAATGGGGATAGCAGCATGGGCTCAGCTGCGAGCCTCTGCCTGTCTCGGGGTCCACCCCGTTCCCGCGCTCGGAGCCCGCTCGCGCACGTATACTGGCCAACCGCGGTTTCTCCGGCGGGCGGCGGGGGGGTGGGACTGGTAGTGTCAGCTCAGCCACAGCCCCTGCCCGTCCCTGGTCCTAGCCCGGTCCCCGCGGTCAGGGCCTGCTTGCGCAGGGCCTGCCCGTTCCTGGCCTCCCGCTTTGTCCCCGTAAGTGGGACCAAAGGCGGGCCCGCAGCTTCCGGACCGCTTTCGCGGTCCCCTCTGACCCTCTGGGCTAGACCGATCTCCCACCGGCTTGGCCTCTGCCCACGCCGACAGAACCGCCTTTCAGCGTCCTGCCGCCCCAAAACCTTAAGCAGCCCTCAGCAGAGTAGGAAGGGACCTAATACTCCACACTGTAGGCCTGGGAGCTCCCTCACTTGTTTCACAGCTCAATACTGTCCAAACGCCTCTTTTAGGCTCTCGGACTGGAGGCTGGGGCTTGGTTCCTGGGACCCAGGTCCCTTCCTCTCTGCCAAACTTTCCTCCCACCCC
The DNA here is from genome assembly GCA_037038555.1 of Rhynchonycteris naso. Taxonomy (NCBI): domain Eukaryota; kingdom Metazoa; phylum Chordata; class Mammalia; order Chiroptera; family Emballonuridae; genus Rhynchonycteris; species Rhynchonycteris naso. Next base: position 22,258,628 of record CM072996.1, read on the forward strand.
GCGGGTCTCTCCGGGCTGCCGTTTGCTCCGGGGAGCTGGGCAGCCCTCTTCGCGTTTTCGCTATTCCTACCAGTCTCAGTGTGGCTTCTTCTGTGTTCCTTGGTTGAAGAGTCCACTTAGTTTTGTTCAAAGTTGGTTTATCCAGGTGATGGTTCTTAAAATTGAGTTGTAATCCACTTTGGTTCTGGGAGTTGGAAGTTGGTACGTCTGCCTACTCCGTCGCCATCTTGCTCCTCTCCTGCCTTTAATATTTCTGAAGTTGAAAATGAAAGAGGAAGGAAAGAAAGAAAAAGGAAAGGAGAGAGGATTGGTACGCTCTTTGACTTTTGTGAGCAATGAACATTTACTATTTCGGCTGGGTCTAGTACACTTAAATGTTACAGTAATTTTAATGAGTGATACGAATCACAACATTTTGAAAAACATTGCCAATGCTTTGTTAGAAATCAGTTCAAAAGAGAAAATGCTTGGTGGCCTTTAAAACTGCATATCAAAAACATTGTAGTCATCACTCAAAAAATATCATAAAATAATTTTTAACTTCCATTTATGAATGATGGAAACATTTGATAATTCAGTAAAAAAAAAAAGACAAACTTTTTCTTCCCCCTATTCTCTCTCTCTTTCTCCTTTTTTCCGCAAACGATCACATCCCTAACCCTTTCACCCGTGCTAGAGCCATTGCTGCCTAACCACTTACTGGGCGCGGTATAAATTTTCAACACAGCAGAGAGCACATGCTGTTATGGAACCAAGCCTCAGCTGGATAGCCTGGTCTGACATTCTGTTTCGACCTCAGTGCTAAATGGAAATGAAACTTTGGCTCCTTCTTTCAGTCTGTAGGAAGTCCACTGTCCCATGCTTGCTCGGTGGCTTTCAGGCACAGATGGCAAGTGAGGGGAGAACAAATTGTCTCGTAGTTTGGGGGTTGAAGGTCTGAGTGCGCTGACTCACTGTAACAGTCTAAAAAGTAGTCTGAAGTTTTTCTGTTTGGTTAATATTATAAGGCATTCTATGTTTTTCTGTTTAGTTACGTTTACAAGGCAATTCCCATACAAGTTGGCTGTCTGTATTAGGTTTCTGAGATGCATAACAGATTACCACAAACTTAGTGGTAAAATGTTTATTTGCTACAGTTCCTATAGGTCAGAATTCCTGGCACTCCTTAGAGGGTTCTCTGTTCAGGGCCTCACCAGGCTGAAATCATTGTGTTGACTGGGCCGTGTTCTCATCTGAAACCTAGACCAGGGAAGAATCTGCTTCCACGACCTTTCAGATCTTGGCATAATTTATTTCCTTGTGGTGGTAAAGTTCATGGCATCTTGCTTCTTCAAAGTCAGCAAAGAGAGAGAGAAAGAGAATATCTGTGCCTTCCAGTCTCTGGTCTCTAGAATCTGTTTAAAAGAGCTTACTTGATTAGGTCCTACTACCTCAGGATAATCATGTTGATCAATTTAAAGTCAATTTGATAACATCTGCAAAATTCCTGCACGTTCGTTATTTAACAGAACCTAATCCAGGGAGTGGTGTCCTGTAACCATTGCCATATTCCATGCATTAGAAGCTAGTTGCAGGTTCTTCCCACACATAAGGGGAGGAGACTATTGAGGGTCACCTTAAGCTGTGTCTTGCGTAGATGTAAACATGTGTTTTTAGTACAGTTGGGAAAAAATAGCTTTTGAAAAGCACCATTTTAAAAGAAATTAATTTTATTAGATTAAAGACTAAAGGATGAAGTTATATATTTAAATCTACATTTATTATTATTACTATTATTATTTAAATGTTTATTTATTGATTTAAGAGAGAGGAAGGGAAAGAGAGAGAGAGAGAAACATCTATCTGTTTCTGTATATGCTCTGACCAGGGATTGAACTGGCAACCTCTGTGCATCAGATGGATGCTCTAACCAACTGAGCATTCTGGCCAGGGCCATTTATTATTTTTAAATTATTTGCCCCAGAAATATTTATCTTTCCTTAAGGAATGAATCATGTAACACCTCATTCTTGAGGTTTTTTTCTTCCTTTGGTGGCTGAGACATTACTCTTTTTGATTCTCCTGTCCCTTGACTTAATCTTTTGCTTGCACTTTCTCTGTCCACTCTGTTTTTGAAATGTCACATCTCTAACCAAACAATCCCTTCAGTTAGGATAGCTAAAAGTCTCAGGTCCTGACTGCTTACTTCCTGAGCACAATGGCACAGACACACACAATCATGATGTAACTGGGACCTTGCAGGTAAGCCGGCAACTCTGCTGGGGTAAGGTTGTAATATGTGTGTCTGCTGAATGACCTGTAGGTGACGGATCTTAGAATGTTTGGATTTCGTTGCTGAAATAAGAATGAAAATTTATCTTCCCTTTTTTTGTCTGTAAGAGACATGCTGGTTCTATTCATGTTGGGTGGTTTTTATATCCAAAGAGCCGTATTACCTAAATAGTTTTACAGACATGTGCAGAGTGTGTGCCTGTGTTTATTTATACTTAACCTTGTATAAAAAAAAAAGGATTTAAGGCTGCTTAGAAAGATGCATACAGTTCAGAGGACAAAGTTGAGTTAAAAATAAGCAAGAAATAGGAGGGAAAGGAAAAAAATAAATGTAAAAATGTGACACGAAGTCAAGTACAAACATACTTTTTAGTAGCTAATGGAGATGAAAACCCAGTTAGATTCATGATTTGGTGGCCATAAAATATGATTGGGAGAAATAGCTCCTCTGAGTACCGAGCCCAAAGAGACATTTCTCCCACGCGTCTTTGTCTGTGATGGCCACACGGGCCATGGTGTGATGTACTGAAAAACTCACAACGTTCGGCACGCGCAGTACCGTGTCTCGCAGGGTCATTTCTTACAATACTTCTCCATGAGGGCTGGTGGCCTGCTGCCAAAGTGCAGTCCTGTGAAAGCATTTCTGTGGGGCTTGACTTTCTAATATGCCGACCGACTCCATCTAGAATGAAGTTTAGCAGAATATTTCTCAGTCTTCTTTAAAAAACATATTGCCCTGGTACCCAAAAGTTTAAGGAATTAAAAACAAATTTATTTTCCATACCTTGGTTTATGTTTTAAAAAGACATTTTATTATTCAGCTATAAAGTTGTAGAATTAAAAATGCATGCACACAACACTAGGAATTCTGCTGCATCTCCTTCCAATAGGCTTCAAGAACCTTTATTTCAGCACCTGACCAGGTGGTGGCGCAGTGGATAGAGCGTTGGACTGGGATGCAAAAGACCCAGGTTTGAGACCCCGAGATCTCCAGCTTGAGCACGGGCCCATCTGGCTTAAGCAAAAGCTTGCCAGCTTGGACCCAAGGTCGCTGGCTCCAGCAAGGGGTTGCTTGGTGTGATGAAGGCCCGCGGTCAAGGCACATGTGAGAAAGCAATCAATGAACAATTAAGGTGTCGCAATGGCAACGAAAAACTAATGATTGATGCTTGATGTTTCTCATCTCTCTCCATTTCTGTCTGTCTGTCCCTATCTATCCCTCTCTCTCTGTCCTTGTAAAAAAAAAAAAAAAAACCTTTATTTCAGCTCATCTAGAAGAATGGATTATGCCAGAGATGGGCAATCTTTTGAGCTTGGTGTGTGTCAAAATTCGCCAAAAAACCGAGCATAACTCGGGTGGTGTGTCACTTCGAGAAAAACAGCCTAACTGGAAGTCCCAGAACTAGACGCTCTGTGCCGGAGTTCTGTTGTTTTGGCCTACAGACCTCCGGCCCAGAGTGTCTACACTACAGCAAATGTTTTATCCTCGGCTCCTGCACCTGGCCGTGCAGGAGCCGAGGATAAAATGTCCTTCTTGGCATGCGGCCCCATACTTCTCTGGTATGCAACTCCATGCGGCCGCGTGTTATTGAAAATGGCTACATGTGTCAGTGCTGACACGTGTGTCATAGGTTCGCCATCCCGGGATTATGCGGTTGCCATACATATTATAGTTTTTCTTTCAAGATTTTTTTCCAGATTATATTTTCTGATAACATCTGGACACTGTTGTTGTTTTTTTGTTTTGTTTTAATTGCTAGTGTAATATAAAATGTTTGAAGTCAGTGGGTTTATGTTTTGGCGGGGATAGAAGGTGGGGAGTTCCTCATTAACATTCTCTGGAGAAAACCTGAGGAGCTTAACAAGACATCTGCCTCATCAGGAGACCGCCCCACCTCAAGTTCCAGGAAAGGAAAAGGAGCGGCGATGGCCAACCAGGGGCTCTCCTCGGTCATAATGGTTGTCCTATAGGGCAAGGGAGTAGGCCTCACGGCTCTGGGTCACAAAGGCTGCATGTGCTATTTATTAACTACTCACGAATGTATTCTTGATCATCAAAGTAAATCACACCCAATGTCAGTGTTTTATAACGCCCAGAAACATTTAAATGGGAATACAGAAGTCATCCTGCACATGACCACCGTCATTCTGATATATTTCCGTCAGCGTGGTGTTTTGTACGGTGGTGTAGCTTTGTGTCTCAGAGCGAGGGCTCCTGGAGGCACTCAGGTCTGGCTTGGGAACCAAGCTCCACCATTTATTCTCTGTATTGCCCAGAAAAACTTGTTGAGCGCTCTGAGCCTCGGTTTCCTCAGTTGTATGTTAGGGATTGTAGGAGGGCCTATCTCATAAGGTTATTGCAAGGACTACGTGAGAAACTGTATCTGATGGGGGCAAAGCCTCAACAGAAGCTAGCGACTGTGTGTGCACACATGCATATAAATACACAGTCATGTTGTAGTGATATTATACTTGATACTACTTTGGGGGTGGGTGGGAGAGGCTATAGAGGGGATAAATGGTGAGGAACAGAGAGTTGTGGGAGGAGGAGCACATGATACAGTGGACAGAGAGGTGTTAGAGAATTATGCACCTGTGAAACCTTTGTATCATGTTGTTAACCACTGTCACCCCAATACATTCAGCTTAAAAATCTGCCAAATATATCATAGAGTTCTATCATTCTGTACTGGCCTGTTTACTTTATTTTGGTCATTCATGTTGCTACCATGGTTTAAAAATGGATAACTTATTACATTATGTTGACAGATACTCAGAAGTAAGCTGGGAGATACAAAAGAAGGCAAACTGATTCAATCTCCCTTCTTAGGGAAGTCAGTGACTGTTTCATAAATTGATGATAATAAGTATAGAAAAATTAGTTAAAATAAACATCTAAAGACTTTGAACTGTTTGTAGCCTTTTATGTCTTTGTACTTCTAAGAATTTACTCCGAGGAACAAAATGTGTACAAAGATATACGTGAGTGTGGTTATATGCACACACGTGCATGTACACATATAGGAGGCATTCACAGGTTTGATTTCAAACATGGAATTATAGAAACATTTTGTATATTTTATTTTTCTCTATATTATTTGCTTATTACTCCATGAACATAAAATAGCAATAAATATTTACTTTTTAAAATGAAAGGTACAGAAAAACCATAAAATCCTAAACACAGAAGTTTAGGGGTACAGTTATACAGAGAGTTTAAAAACAACTTAGAGTTATCCTGAGGACAATGTCTGTGCCTTAAACATATGACCCATATCCTGCACATCAATGTAGTTTGTACCAGGAGTCCCTTACTATTCAAATCACTGAGTTCGGACTTTTTAACTTGTGTGTCTGTTTCACTTATGTTCCCAACCAAGGACAAACTCCACTTTCAGAGTTGGGATTAGCATTTCACTTAGTCTGAAGATATAAATTACTCATTTTTAAGGAGAAGGAGAAGTGAAACACAGAGCAGGAGTTCAGCAAACAAAATAAAGCCTTCTTGTTTTGAGTCTTTAATGAGGAAAGGAAGTGGAAAGAGGGAGAGAAGTCTTCTGCATGCATACTATATTAAGCATGAGAGTTCTGCCTCCTTAGATAACACATCAGTCTGGGAAAGAAGGAACCAGGAGTTATTATGTCAGCCAGGATTGCTCTAGATGTTTGGTAGAAACACATTGAAGACGTGTGTGTACTCAGTGATAAAATGGTTTGTAAGTTAGGGAGACCACTGGATAAGAAGACAAAGGAAAGTGTGATTAGAATTGAGCACCAGCTGGGAGTTTGTAAGTTCGTGGATATGGCGCTTGCTTTCCCTGGAGAAGAGGTGCCTTTTGAGGTGATGGCATCCCTTGTGGGCAGGAACCAAGGGAAAAAACAGTGGGGAACTTCTCTTTTTCTCTCCCTCACCCTCTGCCAAAGATAAAGGGCAGTGGTACTTGTCAAGCTTGGACATGCTTCCTGAATACAAATCTAATAGTAACCAGCCTCCTGTGGAGGAAGGAGTACAGCAGGTACTGAACTGAACTCCTTAGCCATTCTCTCTACTGCCAGCATTTCATCCTTTCTCTTTGTTCTGCAAAATAGTCACTTTGATTTTCCTAATTCATAATGCTAATGGCTCCCCACTGCCTAGGAAGGAAAGCTGAAATCCCTCAGATATTCTTATCCTTTCCAACATCACATTGTATCCTGTTCTTCCGACTTCCTTCCCATAATTCCCCTGCACTTACTTTGTTCCATCCAAAATGGACTGTTGTTCCTTGGGCCTATCATGCACTTATATGCTGGTCTAGTCTGGTTGTTATATGGTTTCATAATATCCAAAGCTAAGTATAGATATACTTATTTAAAATATTTAAAACACTTTTCATCACTACTTTTGCAAAAGTTGGACTTAGAGATGATTAGAATCGTGTGTGTGTGTGTGTGATAACAAGTTGATGCTAATTTTCAGTACTCTTAGGGGGATGAACCTTTCTGATCTGGCTCTAGGACAGACTTGTCATAGTAGTAAATACCACCTTTGCTAACCTGTACTTAATATGATAATGGATGCTCCCAAAGCCTGTATTTTCCATGCGGTCTGGTGGAAAAAATTGCCTTTGAGCTAGATAGTTTAAAACTGTTTCCATAAAGGTAGATAGATAGATAGATGAACCTTTCTGATCTGGCTCTAGGACAGACTTGTCATAGTAGTAAATACCACCTTTGCTAACCTGTACTTAATATGATAATGGATGCTCCCAAAGCCTGTATTTTCCATGTGGTCTGGTGGAAAAAATTGCCTTTGAGCTAGATAGTTTAAGACTCTGTTTCCATAAAGATAGATAGATAGATAGATAGATAGATAGATAGATAGATAGATAGATAGATGATAGCTAGATAACACCTGCTATGTGCCAGAGGAATTCCTAGGTCTGGGAATACGATGGAATCTCTGGATTTGAACACAGACCTCAATTTGAATGGTAGCTTGCCTTGAATTCCACTTTCAGTACCTCATCTGGGAAACAGGACAGCTGATCCTACTTCATACATTGTGTTGAAGAGTAAATGGAACAGGACTGCCATGGGTGCTGGTTCAGGGCCTGTTGAGCTCCTTGTCTTGCTCCTGTGCCAGAGCTTCGTGAGGGGAAAATGTGACTGCCAAGTTTGATCAGTTGCTCTGTCTAGTTGAGGTCAGCCCTTTTACTAATGAGGGCCATCTCAAGAGAGGCAAGATTAGCCGGCCCTTCTCATCTGGAGGGTGAAGAAGAAAGGGCACAGTGCCATGGTGACATGTATATGAGAATCTCTAGCCCTTTTCTTTGGACACAGTTTCTGAGTAATGAAAAAATTGTGATGTTGAGAGACTGTCTTCAGCAAGAGACATATGCCTATATTTTAATATATCTAAATTTGGTTCAACTTTAAACTCTGACAGTTTCTGTAGTTAATAAAAGCCTGAATATTTAAACACTACCTCAGTTTAAAAAAATCAGTGCTCTCTGAATGTTGAATGTCAGAAAATGGGCTTTATTGTGAAAGAAGCAGCTTGTTTTCTTTCCTCTTTTTTTTTTTTTTTTTTTTTAAAAACAAGAGTCAGGGAGACAGAGACAGACTCCCCCACATGTGTGCTGACTGGGATCTACCTGGCAAGCCCCATACTGGGTGGGTAGAGCATTGATCTGGGGCCACTGCTCCACTGCTCAGCAATCAAGCTATTTCAGCACCTGAGGTGAGGCCATGGAGCCATCCTAGATCCTGGAGCCAAATTGAACCATTCAAGCCATGACTACAGAGGGGAGGGGAGGAGAGAGAGTGAGAGAGAGAGAAAGGGGAGGAGAAGGGTGGAGAAGAAGATGGTCAGTTTTCCGTGTGCCTTGACCAGGAAATGAACCTGGGACTTCCACACTCCAGGCTCACACTCTAACCCTTAGCCAACCAGCCAGGACCCTATCTTTCCTCTCCTTTCTTTGCTTTTAGAAACAAAAACAGTTAAATGAGAATTCTGCAGTTGGCAATCCTTTTTTTATCAATCTTTTTTTTTTTTTTTTTGTAAACTTTCATTAAAAGACAAAAGATTTCCTTTTTCAAAGTTTTATATTCTGTCTCTGCTTCTGGGATCAGACATTTGCATCTATCAAGAAGTCAGGATTGCCTTTGAGGGAGGGACAGTCCTGGCAGTTTTCATGGTTTTGAGTTCCAAGGTTCTGTGGCATGAAGTCCTAGTCACCTTCAGAGGGAGAGGGGTCACAGAGAAGAGGCCTCGCCTGATGGGTGGTCAAAAGTAGGGCGTGTGTGGAAAGAAGTTGTGTTTTTCTTTCCATGTTCTATTATTAAGTATTTAAAGGCTGTGATTTAACTGTTTTGATTCTGCATTGTTCTCATGCTTTCTTCTCTCCCTTCCTCAGTCCTCAGTGGCCCAGGGTGCTTTTCCTCTGTCTGTCCACATCTTCTGTCACTCAAGGGTCTTCTACTAAGATAGTTTCTCCCAGCCTTTCTGCTTTCTCACTGTTCCTTGTATAAGGACCCAGACCTTTTGTGCATTATCCAGTGTTTAATTTCAATCAAGTGAGAAACAAGGTAGTAGAAATATGTAGAAAGTAAAGAAGGGGTCAAGATCATACAGATCTTTACCACGCCTGGTGTCTGGTCTGCAGTTTTTGTGTTTCTACTGAAATGCAAACTAGAAGTCCCATTGAACTTCTTCCGTGCCTGGAGCACACCAGCTCTCCTGGAAGGCCTGCCTCTTCCTTCACGGTTCCTTTCAGTGCCTGTAGGAGCTGAGTCTGAATTTACAAGGCTTTCTGGGAAGTTATGCCCATGTCAGGGAGTTTCTGGTCCACAAAGGAGAGGGCATTTCATTGTAGTGTCTAGTTAACCCCCTCCCCTAGGGATCTCTTTCTGAAAGACTAAAATGTTCTATTCAATGCAGTTACTAAAATGTGTTTAGCGTCTTAGGTTATTATTTTACTATATATTTTTCTTTGGGTTTCTTTCAAAGGTATTTTGTGATAAGGCATTAGTTTACATGGAAGGGCCCTCTTTTAGAACTTAAGAGTAAGTTATAATAACTAAGGTATTTAAATAGTAAAAATACCCATCTAAACAATTGTTTACTAATGTTTTGTGTTAATAAAGCATTGGAAAATCATTTTTAAAAATCTTAAAATATTCTAAAATAATTAAAATGAAAACATTTAAAAATAACTTACTAAATATTTTTAAAATATTTGAAATTAATAGTACTTTAATTCCTAGTTTAAATGGAAAATACTCTTAAAATATGCATGAGAGAAAAAAGAAAATAAAACACACCGATTAGTTATTTCCCAAGAACAAATAAACAGGATATAATTGATGGGAGGCTGAATTAACTGGATTGGCCAAGAGCTTAGTCTTTATCTACTATAGTATAATTTTTCTATGAATACATTTTAGCTATTTTCCTGAGATGAGAAATGGTGTATGTGTGTGTGTATGTTTTTAGGATTAGTTTTTCTTATTTTGGTATCAAAAGTTTAGGACAATTAAACTAATATAAATCTGAAATCTCAAATATGTTTTGAATAATTTTCAGAGCACGTTTAGAGACATATGAATCATAAGGAATAACACAGGATGGCTAAGAAGAATGGCAAACTGTAATAATCATTTATAGAATAACCAAACTTGAGCACTGGAAATGGCCCAGCTTGTCTTACAGCTACGTACTTCTATTTTAAAGATACGAAAACAGAGGCTCAGTACGTTGGTGATTCTATTCCTAGTTAGAGTCAGATCATGCAATAGTCTGGATCTGTTCCAGAGTGAGGTAGCTCCCAGTCTGGGACTTTTCCCTAAAATGATTTTATGAGTTTATATGCATTTAGCTATCCAATATACAGAATCCCAAGTAGATATTTGTGGCTTTTAGGATTCCATCTTGATTTATTTACAGTATTTTTGAGTATATTTCTTTCTATTGTTTTCTAATTGGTTATTCTGGGTATTATAATATACATATGTAACTTATTGTCATCTATTAATATAGACATTTTACCACTTGGAAGTGTGGAAACTTTACTTCCATTTAGGTATCTTTACTTTTCTCACTTTAAAGTAGCATTGTTGCTTGACCTGTGGTGGTGCAGTGGATAAAGTCTTGACCTACTGCACTGAGGTCACTGGTTCCAAACCCTGGTTTGCCTGGTCAGGGCACATAGGGGAAGCAACCATGAATTGATGCTGCTACTCCTCCTCATGCCCACTCCTTTCTCTCTCTCTCATTCCCTCCCCTCTCTTTAAAATAAAAACATAAAATCTTTAAAGTATCATTGTCTTGGCTATCAGGGGATGTGACAGTGTTTATTATATAATGTGTTCCATAAAACTCAGGTGGAGGATCACCTATTGTATGTAACCACATTTGTGTTTATTTTGTTGCTTTTTCTTCTTTTCTGATGATCCATGATTCCTTCATCATTTTCTTTCTGTTCAAAAACTTCTTTTAACCATTCATTAAAGGTAGGTCTGCCAACAACAAATTCTTTTAGTTTTCTCTCAACTAAAGATGGCTTTGTTTTCCCTTAATTTTTGACAGACAGTTTTTCTCAATTCAGAATTTGAAGATGACAGATTCTTTTTTTTTTTCAGCACTTGGAAAATGTGCCACTTCCATGGGCCTCCATGGTTTTTAGATGGGAAATTTGCTATTTTTTAAGTGTCTTCTTATGGGTAATGTGTCATTTCTTCCTGGATGCTTTTAAAGTTTTTTCTTTTTTTTTACTTCAGTTCTTAAAATTCAATCATGAAATGTCTTGGTGTGTATTTCTTTGGGTTCAACCTCTTTGAAATTCATGCAGTTTCTTGAATCTAGCATTATGTTTTGTTTTGTTTTGTTTTTTGCCAGATTTGGAAATTTTAAACCATTGTTTTTCCTAACATTTTTTAAAACTTACTCTCTTTGTCTCTTATTCTGAGAGTCTGATGACATATATATGAATGTTGGATCTTTTGTTATTTTCTAACTATCCCTACAGCTCTGTTTCTTTATTTTATTTTATTTTAAGTCTATTTATCTCTGTTCAGATTGAGTAGATTCTATTGCTGTTGTCAAGTGCATTAATATCTGTCCTATTGATATTGAACTCAGTAAGTTTCTTTTTGTTGTTGCATATATTATTTTTATACCTTCCATTTAGTTATTTTAAAAAATAACTTCTAGCCTGACCAGGCAGTGGTGCAGTGAATAGAGCATAGGACTGGGATGCGGAAGACCCAGGTTCGAGACCCCGAGGTCGCCAGCTTGAGTGCGGGCCCATCTGGCTTGAGCAAAAGCTCGCTAGCTTGGACCCAAGGTCGCTGGCTCCAGCAAGGGGTGGCTCAGTCTGCTGAAGGCCCGCGGTCAAGGCATGTGTGAGAAAGCAATCAATGAACAACTATGGTGTCGCAACGGCAACAAAAAACTAATGATTGATGCTTCTTATCTCTCTCTGTTCCTGTCTGTCTGTCCCTATCTATCCCTCTCTCTGACTCTCTCTCTGTCTCTGTAAAAATAAAATAAAATAAAATGATTTGTTTAAAAATAACTTCTAGTTCTTTGCTGAATGTTTCTGTTTTTCATTCATTCTAAAGAATTTACAGTTATGTTTTGAAGCATTTTTATGGTAGCTGCTTTAAAATCTTAGTCAAATAATTCTGACACATGACTCATCTCAGCATTAACATTGGTTGATTACCTTTTCTCAGTCAAGTAGTAATTTTCCCAGTTTTTAGTATGATGGGTGATTTTTCATTGTGCCCTGGACATTTTGGCCATTATATTAGGCAGCTCAGGGCGCTATTTGAATATTTTATTTCAGCAGGCAGTTATCCCATTTAAGCTTAGCACACATATCGAAGCTGCCCTAATTTTGTAGGCTGCGCTTCCAAGGACAATTACATGGTCAGAGACTTAGTCTGCTTGGTTTATCTGGGGTTGCTAGGAATCCCACTGATCCCTGCTGGTGCTGCCTGAAGGGGTGGAGGAGTTTCCCACACAGGTCTCCTCTGGTTGGGGAGGGACTCTTCGGCCTGTGAGGACCAAAAGCCTTCCCAGCACTTCCTGTACTATGATCCATCTTTTCTCTTTCCTCCCCCTTTCCCCGTAATGCAGAGAAGGAGAGTCATTTCCATGGGAGGCTTTTCTGTGGCAGGATCCCCTTTGCTGGTGCTGCCAGCCCCTTGCTCTCTCTCCCTTGGGGGAGGGAATCTTAGTCCCAGTGTGTGAGGAGAGCGCTTTCCCTGGTGCTCACTGTCAGCAGAGCACCCATCTGTCACCCTGCCCAGGGCAGCTGGCCAGCCTGGCGTGTTGGTGGCACTCCCATTTGCTCTGAGGGAGGAACGAGCCTATCTGGGCTAACTTCCTTGCAAGATTGGGCGTTTGGGAAATCTGGGCTTCGGTGTCCCTCCTGGGTTCACCATTCCTGTTCTGCATTTCAGAGTTCTCTTTGGTTGCCTCCAGTATTCGTTCTGGGGTATGAATTAGCTGGGAGCAGCAGGGAGAAAGTAGTCTAGAACATCTTTTCTGGACCAGAAGTCTTGTTCAGGGATTTCTAGTGGAGAAGGAAAAACCCTTACAATTACCCATAACTAGAAAAAGTAAGAAGAATTTAGTCAGTGACTTCATTTAGCAGAAAGCACTCTATTCCTTCACGTTTTTCCCTCTCATAGTTCCCTGTAAACAAAACCAGAACACAATCAACCATCTCTCTCTTCCCTCCTTGACCTTCTGCCCGCCACCTCCGTGATCGTACCACCACCATCGGCCTCTGTGAACGGAAGTCCTTGCATCTTTGGGAGTGCAGAACACTTCAGTTAAAGCCTCCGTTTCGGTTTGCCACTCTTTGTGGTGAGAAAGTCAGTCAGGAAATACTCTATCCTTAGCCCACCAGTTCCGCCTGGACCTTCCTCCTCACTCCTCTTGTCAGCCGCACCCAGCTTGATTTTCTAAGAGACGGAAATGGACTTTTCAAGACAATTAATCATACCTTGTACATCAAACTCAAAAAAGAAAAGAAACCTTAAGTGTAAACGCCATCTGGCTTTGTTTACTTGCCATCACTTTCCCATTTTAGATAGTTGGGCAGATGCAGGCATTTATTCTGAAGGGCACTTTACAGGAAACAGTTGAAAAGGATTTGTTTAAAACAACAATTGGATTCAGTTAACTTTGTCACTGATTGTTCTGTACCTGAAGATGCCCGAGTCTTTGGCACACTGGAACAGCAATCTTAAAAACAAAAACAAACAAGGAGCAGGCCCTGGCCAGTTGGCTCAGTGGTAGAGTGTCGGCCGGCATGTAGATGTCCTGGGTTTAGTTACTGGCCAGGGCACACAGGAGAAGTGCCCATCTGCTTCTCCACCCTTCCCCTCTCTCCTTTCTCTCTGTCTCTCTCTTCCCCTCCCACAGCCAAGGCTCTGTGGGAGCAAAGTTGGCCTGGGCGCTGAGGATGGCTCCATGGCCTCTGCCTCAGGCACTAGAATGGCTCCAGTTGCAATAGAGCAATGCCCCAGATGGGCAGAGCATCGCTCCCTGGTGGGTTTGCCAGGTGGACCCTAGTCGGATGCATGCTGGAGTCTGTCTCTCTGCCTCCCTGCTTCTCATTTAAGTAAACACAATACACACACACACACACACACACACACACACATACACACACAGAGGGGCGAGGGAGTTACTGATAAAGGTTTTGGATTAGGGTTCAAATAACCAAATACTCTTTTCACTTTTAAGGGAATTGACAAAATATGTAAAGAATATTTGAAGAAGTAGTAACTATAACTGCTATAGTCTAAAAATGTGTTCCCCTCAAATTTGTATGTTGAAACCTAATCTCTAAGGTGATGGTATTAGGAGGTGGGGCCTTTGAGGAGGTACTTAGTTATGAAAATGAAGCCCTCATGAATGGGACTGGTGACCTTAGAAAAGATTCCACAGAGCTCCCTAGCTCTTTCCACCATGTGATCATACAAAGAGGATATGGCAGTCTGACCCCTGAATGGAAGATGGCTGTCAGCAAACCTGATCCTGCTGGTACCCTGACCTTGGACTTCCAGCTTCCAGAACTGTGAGACTTATTTTTCTGTTGTTTGTAAGCTACCCAATCAATGTGTGGTATTTTGTTATAGCAGCCCCAAAGGACTCAGATAAAAACAATAAACAATTTTAAGTAGAATTCTCAAATTTCTAGGAAAAATCCAAAGATTAAGAAATGAATGAACTTTCTCAGTTGTTGGTTGTTAAAAATGTTATTTTATACTAGTGATCTCAACAGGGTTGGAGAGGTATGGGGTGATTCATGAGTACTATAACATTGAAAGTAGAAAAAGTCAATTCTTCCTTAGATGGATTTATGTGTGAATGGAAATGCTGTAAAATGTTCTCAGGAAAGTATTTGTAGCATAGAATAAAGTAGCAATTTTATAGGACTTTAGGAAAAGAGCTTTAGTTAAATTATTTTAGGTATGAAATTATTTATGGTTTTAATTTGTTTTTTAAATACTGTAGTAGTGAAAAAAATGGCCCACTGAAAAAATTCATATCCTTTACCCTGGAGCCTGTGAATATGCCACCTTCCATGGCACAAGAGACTCTGCAGATGTGGTTAAGTTAAGGGCCTGGGACGATGGGGAGATTATGCTGGATTGTTGGCTTCAGAGATGAGGAAGGGTCCAAGGAACACAGGCGGTCTCTGAGGGCAGAAAGTCAAGGAATCAGGTTCTTCCTTAGAGGGTCCAGAAAGAAACCCAGCCTGCCAACTCTTTGATTTTAGCCCATCTCAGACTCCTGACCCCCAGAAGTACAATACATTTGTTTTATTTTGAGCCACTAAGTTTGTGATAATTTGTTATGGCAGCAATAGAAAACTAATACAAATGCCTAGGTTAGTTTTAAGGAAGTTTGTTGTTTACCTCATATGCTTTTCTAAAAAAGAAGCATTATCTATACCAGTGGTTTCCTCCGCCCCAACCACCTGAGGACATTTGCCAATATCTGGAGACATTTTTTATTTTCATGACTAGGGGATACACTGGCATCTAGTGAGTAAAGATCAGGGATGCTATTAAACATCTATAGTGGGAACCCCTTCCCCCAAGAAAGCAACGTCCAATCTAAAATGTCTTAGTGCCTAGGTTGAGAAATTCTGAACTAGGTTGATTTATGTGCTCAAAGCATGCAATAAGTTGAGGCCCACCATGCAGTTTGCTCTAAATTAATTGCATAGTCTAGACTTGCACTATTCACAGGGTAGCTATTAGACACGAGTCTATTTACATTGAAATTAAATGAATTTAAATTTTAGTTTTTCAGTCATACTTGTCATATTTCAAGTGCTCATTCATCCCAGTACCTAATGGCTATCGTATTGGATAACTCTGACACAGAGCATTTCTATCAGTGTAGGCAGTTCTCCTGGGTAGTGCTGCTCTTCGAGACCCTTGCTGCCGAGTGCTACACATGGACAAGTAACGCCAGCACCGCCTGGGAGCGTGTCAGAAACGCAAACTCTTAGACCACATCCCCAGACCCGCTGAATCGGAGTCCATATTTTACTAAGACCGTGAGGTGTGACTCATATGCACATTCAAGTCTGAAAAGCGCTGGTCTAGGTGACTTTCTCTTGCCTTCTTTTCTTCCCCTTGGTTGCTTCCTCCTCTTTTGTTTTTCTTTTATTCACATAAATACCTTTCTTCTCAACTTCAGTTTGTAAGCTTCTCAAGCTGGGTCATTTCTCTTTTAACCAAAAGAATGGCTATTTTTGTTTTTTACTTTATAATTTAATTTGCTGTAACTTAAAATTTGATGAAATATATGGAAATCTCATAGTGAACTCAAGGTTCCTAGTGACTTCATGATGTGAAAGAGAATACATCATAAGTATGCTATTCAGGTTCTTCTCTGTGTGTAACAGAATGAAGCAAACATTTTTCAGTCTTTAAATTAATTGCAAATGCCTTCCGAATCTTCATTTGTTCTAATGGAATAACTTGTATTGCGTTAAAAACAATGTCTAGCCTGACCAGGCGGTGGCACAGTGGATAGAGCATTGGACTGGGATGTGGAAGACCCAGGTTCAAGACCCCGAGGTCGCCAGCTTGAGCTCGGGCCCATCTGGCTTAAGCAAAAGCTTGCCAGTGTGGACCCAAGGTTGCTGGCTCCAGCAAGGGGTGGCTCGGTCTGCTGAAGGCCTGCGGTCAAGGCACATGTGAGAAAGCAATCAGTGAACAACTATGGTGTCACAACAGCAACGAAAAACTAATGATTGAAGCTTCTCACCTCTCTCCATTCCTGTCTGTCCCTATCTATCCCTCTCTCTGACTCTCTCTCAGTCCCTGTAAAAAAACAAAAACAAAAAAACAATGTCTAATGCCTATCCGAGTTACCTAAGAGGTTTATTCACTTTTTTGGTATCTATCAAAATCTGTTAGTTTATATGATATTTACAGCTGCAAGGATTAACTTGTTCTTTCTTTGTACTAGTATAATGAAGACATTTACAAGATGTTGTAGAGTTCAGGTGACACACTGTATGAAAAGCTAGATTTTATGAGTATTGAGGCTTGTAGCTTAGATAAAAATTAACTGCCACAGAAAAGGGGCAAATTAAAATTCTAGTTTAGTTAGCCATAGACTATTTGAGGCTCTAGGTAATCTCCTTCATCTTACAATTAAGGAAACTGAGGCCCAGAGAAGTCAATATGTAGCAGAAGATAGGCCTGGTGCTATGTTCTGTGGAAAGGACAACCATGGAGACCTTTCTTCTAGACTTCATTGTCTTCATCTCATAAATGCATGTGGTAGATGAGATGGTTCTTTTATGTGGGGGGAAATAGCTTTTCTTTTTTAAATTGTCTTTAAATTTTTTCAGTTACAGTGTACATTCAATATTATTTTGTGTTAGTTTCAGGCATACGCATAGTAGTAGACAGTCATATACTTGACAGAGTATTCCCTGATATTTCCAGTACCCACCTGGTACCATACCTAGTTACTATTATTGACTATATTCTCTATGCTGTACTTTACATCCCCACAATTGTTTTGCATTTAAAATATATAATTGTATCTCATAACTTGACATAGTTATAATTTTAAGAAGCTGTAAAAACACTGAAAAAAATAAGAAACAGTATAAAGTTTCCTCAAAAAAATTAAAATGGTACTTCCTTTGACCCAGCAATTCCATTTCTGGAAATTAATCTGAAGAAACTCAAAACACTGATTTGAAAGAATATATGCTCCCCTCTATGTTCATTGCAGTGTTATTTACAATGCCAAGGTCTGTAAATAGTACAAGTGTCTATCAGTAGATGAGTGGATGTTCGGCAAATGAGTTTGTAAAATTTGTGTTTTTTGAGTTTGCTTACTTTTATTGTTAAAAATGGTGCTGGGCAGCCTGACCAGGCGGTGGCACAGTGGATAGAGTGTTGGACTGGGATGCGGAAGACTCAGGTTCAAGACCCCGAGGTTGCCAGCTTGAGCGCAGGCCCATCTGGCTTGAGCAAAAGCTCGCCAGCTTGGACCCAAGGTCGCTGGCTCAAGCAAGGGGTTGCTTGGTCTGCTGAAGGCCCGTAGTCAAGGCACATGTGAGAAAGCAATCAATGAACAACTATGGTGTTGCAACGGCAACGAAAAACTAATGATTGATGCTTCTCACCTCTCTCCATTCCTGTCTGTCTTTTCCTATCTATCCCTCTCTTTGACTCTCTCTCTGCCCCTGTAAAAAAAAAAAAAAAAAAAAAAATGGTGCTGGGCAGAGCCAGGTATGTGATCTGTGAAATTGCTGATTACCTTCCTGCTTGGGAAGGGCCATTGTTATGCTAATGTTTGCTGGAGGAGAGGTTTTTGCTCTGGAAAAGTTTTAAAAAGGAAGGAGAGGAAGGAAGAGTAGGAGAAAGAAGCCAAGATGGCAGGGAAAGAGAGAGAAGCCAATTTTGCAGAGTAAGAAGCTATGTTGGTAAATGGGGAACCAGAGGTGAGGGGCTTTGGGACTGGTTGAGGCCTTTGATTCTAGGCGGAACCAGAGAAGATTCTCCTGGTTGTGGAACTGAATAATGTATCAGTAGCTTTGTGAGCTCTGAATGAATGAAGAGGGAAGTGTTTTTCCCTGTGAGTTTCTCGTTGGCTGGTATGAGACTTGAGTAAAGGAATGGCCCATCATTCTTTGGCTCCACTGTTTCTTTACCATCTGCCTGAATCCGATGAGAACCTGCATGTGAATGGCTGTGACAGCTGCGCCTACTGGCCATGCATTGGATAAAAAAGCTGTGGTACAGTTACATAATAGAATACTACTCAGCCATAAAAATGAAGGCAATCTTACTTTTTGTGACAGCATGGATGGACCTGGAAAGTGTTATGATAAGTGAAATGAGCTAAGCAGAGAAAGACTAATACCATATGACCTCACTTGTACGTGGAATCCAATAAACAAATATCTAAAAAACAAAATAGAAACAGACTCACAGATTCATAGAACAGACAACAGCTGTCAGAAGAGATGGGGTTTGAAAAAGATGAAAGGATTAAGCCAAATATCAATAGCACATAGACACACAGTATAGTGTAGTATAGTAATTTGCCAGAGGGAAAAGGTGGGTAGTAGAAGGTTAAGAGGGAAATGGGGGGATAAATGGTGGAGAGCGATTTGACTATGGGCAGTGAACGCATGATGCAGTGTGTAGATAATGTGTTACTGAGTTACATATTTGAAACCTGTGTGATTTTATTAATCAATGTTGCCCCAATAAATTCAACAAAAATATCCATAAAAAGAAAAAAGACTGGAAAATATAACCGACATCTATAAAATAAAGGTTTATTAAAAAGAAACTATCTGTAGGTTTAGCCCTGAAAAGTATCAGAAGAGTTGAAAATCTTAAATGGTAACAAGGTACCAATTAGACTTGAACCTCTTCACTAAGGTCACATCCTTGGATTAAATGGAGACAGTCCATTTGTCTCCCCACTCTAAACCGGAAGCAGGTCTTTTACTAACAGCTTGGAGCTAAAGGTAGACAAACGAGTCAACACAGTTTCTATCTTCCCTAACAAAACCTTCCTCTCTGTACACTGGATCTGATTAAGATCTCTGACTAAGAAGTGTGTACAAGAGTGGGTGGGTGCAAGAAAAGCGAGAGAAATGTCCAGGGTGGTCCAAAGTTTTCCTTCGCATTCCTTACCGAGCAAACACAAACTTCCTCTAGACTGGGTTTGGTTCTGTGTTGTTAGTACTGTACTGCTTAGGAAAAGTAGTTTTTGTTTTAGCTGTGCGTGGGTTTCCTCGTTCAGCCCAAACTCGGCTGCTGTGGAATTCTCCCTCCCAGCGCTGGCTCAGGCCCAGCGGCCCCCACCGTGTCAGGAGGGCGGGCCCAGGCCTAGCGGTGGCTGGGCTGTGCCCACTGCTGGGCACCGCCACCTGCTGCTGAGGTGACCCAATAAGTCCCCACCATCCCTTCCTGAGCTGTCACCTGTGAGCAACAGAAATGTGGGCCTGTGTCCACACCCTGCAGTTCCCTCTCTGCCTTGTTTTCCTCAAACATCTCAACTGGTTCAGGCCCTGTCCTTAAAAACAAGCCACTCTCATCTAGTTTCCCAGCTGGAAAGATCCCAGCCAGGCCTTGGCTGGGGGGACTCAGTCCTGGCTTTCTTGATTGTGGGCCCCACACGCCAAGTGGCCGGGCCCCAGCATCTGTGCCAGAGATACTTGGAGCAAGCTGCCCAGAAACTGTGTGCCTCTGCCTGGCGTGGACAGTTGCCCTCACACCTCAGCTCTGAGCATGCACAGAGTTGAGCGGCACACTCCACCATGTTCCCAGGCTCTTCGAAGCCAGAAGGGTTTCATCCTTTTCCAGAACACTCCAGCAGCACATAGCAGGCTGAGGTCGCCCATGACTCTTTTAAAATCGCTTCCCGCGTCCAGAAGCGTGGTCAAATCAGGGATTATTTCAACTTTTTGTTCATTTGTCTCTTACCTTAACTCCTTTTGCAAATGAGACAGGGTCTAAAAGTAAGAAACTAAAAGAAAATACTCATTTTATTTTCAACTTAAAGCAGAAAGGAGACTGACCCTGAAATTTGAGAGCTCATCAAGAGATGCGAGTGGGGAACTTCCAAAGTTTCTCAAACTGAAGGAAGACGGTCTGGCGGTCATCACGTGGCTGGAGTGATGTAACGGGTGCGGTGCTGCGCCCGGTTTGCCATCTCTCATTTGGGGGAACCAGTAGTAATAGTTCACTCCAAATGTTTGTATTTCTTATAGGTTTTCTCCTTGGGTTTTCCCTGAAGGGGATGGATAGAGAGGAAATGAATGGCGCTTGTCAGGTGGCCCTTTGCTTTGTAGTCTACCTGCACTGTCTTCTTCAGTGTTCACGACAGTCTGAAAGTAGATAGTAACCCTCGTGTGTCAGGGAACGAGGCTCCGCAAAACCGACTAACTTTTCCAACGTGAAGCCACTAGTGAGGGAAGGAAACACTACGTAACCTCACGTTTCTCTTTCCTCCTATAAAATGTGAGTGAGTATACACCCTTTAACATCCACCCCATCACACAGCCTGGGAGATGGAAGGAAATTTTATCTCTAAGGAACCTCAGTCGTCTTTCTGTCTACCAGCTAGCCTCCTGAGGGCCGGTGGGAATAATGCCCTTTCATTTATTACTCGTTCTGTCATCAGAAGGAAGACTTGAAATCTTCCCCAATCTGCTAGCTGTTCTTTGTAAGATGCAAATATGATATTTAATACTGAGGAACTTGAGTTCTGAAGCCAACATTATATTTTATTCCTGGACCAAAAAAATGAACCATCCAGTTACAGACATTGCTGGACAACCATAGAGCTTCCAAGCAATGGCCTGCACCACTGAGCTTCTGCATGGCGTTGAGCAGGCCAGACACATGCTTCCTGTCAATAGATGGGAGAAGAAGCTAAAGATGGTTGGGCTAGTCTTGGTCAGTCTCCCTCTTAATCTCAGCCTCTCTCTCTCTCTCTCTCTCTCTCTCTCTCTCTATATATATATATATATATATATATATATATATATATCCCACTTTTGCCCTCTTCCCCCTTTGTTGAAGTATAATTGACATATAACAAAATGCACATATTTTAATGAATATTATTTATATATAATTGACAGTGATGAATTTTTGTTATAGAAGTTTAAAAATATATACAAACATATATGTGTGTGTAGATCTGTTTTTAGCTTTCTCTTAATCAACTCGATTGTCAATGAAAGCTTTGTAAAACATAATAATTCATGCACATGGCCACATTTCTCATATTCCCTTTATAGCAACACTGCCTGAAAGTATTGTCTATATGTGTAATATCCAGTTTCTCATTTTCTTTTTTAAAAATAATTGAGTTTGTTGGGGTGACATTGGTTAATAAAATTATATAGGTTTCAGGTGTACAATTCTATAATGCATCATCTGTATATTGTATTGTGTGTTGACCACCCAAAGTCAAGTCTCCTTCTGTAACTGTGGATCCCCCTCTACCCTCTACTACTTGCTCCCAACCTTCTTCCCCCCTCGTAATGACCATGGTGTTGTCTGCTTTTATGAGAGTTTATTTTTTGTTTGTTTGTTTTTTTCTTAATCCCTTCACCTTTTTTACCCCGACACCCAACCCCTCTTCCCTCTAACAGCTCTCAGTCTTTTCTCTGTATTTATGAGTCTGTTTCTGTTTTGTTTATTTTGTTCATTAGATTCCACATATAAGTGAAATTATATATTATTTGTCTATCTCTGGCTTGCTTATTTTACGCAGCATAATACTCTTGAGTCCATCCGTGTTGCTGCAAAAGGTAAGATTTTTTTCTTTCTGGTCAAATAGTAGTCCATTATGTAACTGTATCACTACTTTATTATCCACTCATTTACTAATGGGCACTTAGGCTGTTCCAGACCTTGGCTATTGTGAATAACACTGCGGAGAACATAAGGGAGCATATATTCTTTCAAATTAGTGTTTTGGGTTTCTTCAGATAAATTCCCAGAAGTGGAATCACTGGATCATAAAGCAGTTTCATTTTTAAGTTTTTGAGGTAACTCCATACTGCTTTCCACAGTGGCTGCACCAATCTGCATTCCCACCAACAGTGCATGAGGGTTCTCTTTTCTTTCTTTTTTTTTTTTTTTATTTATTTATTTTAGAGAGGGGACACAGGGAGAGAGAGAGAGAGAGAGAGAGAGAGAGAGAGAGAGAGAGAGAGAGAAAGGGGGGAGGAGCTAGAAGCATCAACTCCCATATGTGCCTTGACCAGACCAGTGCAGGGTTTTGAACTGGCGACCTCAGTGTTCCCAGGTCGATGCTTTATCCACTGCACCACCACAGGTCAGGCTAGGGGGTTCTCTTTTGTCCACAGTCTCTCCAGTACTCGTTGTTTGTGGATTTGGTGATGATAGCCATTCTGACAGGTGTGAGGTGATATCTCATTGTGGTTTTAATTTGCATTTCTCTGACGATTAGCGATTTGGAGCAACTTTTCGTATGTCTGTTGGCCATCTGTGTGTGCTCTTTGGAGAAGTGTCTATCAGGTCCTTTTGCCCATTTTTTTAATTGCATTCTTTTTGTGGTGTTGACTTGTCTTCTGATTACTCTTGAATTTATTCCAGTCAGGCTTCCATTCTCCACTGAACTGTCATCAGTGACCTTCCTGTCTCTAAGTCCTTGAGTTCAGCTGTTTATGGGTTGCCTTGACTCCTCTCTCTCTCTCTCTCTGCAACATCCAATCTATTAGCAAATTATATCAGCTTCACCATCATCATGTATCTGTTATCTTCACCTTCTCATGTTCAAAGCCACCATTATCTCTTGGCTGGATTAATGCATGAACCCCTAACATCTCTCAACACTTGCTTTCACATAGTCTTCAATAGCCTATCCCTCTCTAAAAGACCTCTTATTTATTTGTTCTTTCTGTTGTCTCTTACACCCTCCTGTAACCTGAGTTCAGTGAGAGGGGGGCATTTCTTTCTGTTTGATTCAGTGTGGTGTCTCCAGTACCTAGATTTGCCCCTGACATATAGGACACATTCATGTATTTAGATGAATAATAATAAAAAGAGGTTAGTAGATTATAGCCTTAAGGCCAAAGAATGTAGCTCTTGACAGTTACCAGAGTCAATTGTTTTTGCTCCTAAAACTGTTTTTGCCAGGTAATTATAAAGATGATGCAACCAGCTAAATATTACAATATCTAATAAAAATGAGTACAACAAGAAAATATTTCTGGGGAAACTAAGGTGAATGCTTTGTTAAATAGTCAATGAAGGCAAGTTGCAAAAACAAATTGCTTTAAATTTTCCAGTGAGAACAACTATTAATTTTGTAAAAACCATAAAAAATCTGCAATGTTTTTTGTACTCAAATTGCTTTACAAGAATTTTAAGTTCTGACTCCACTTTTTAAAAGCCAATTTTGAAGTAGTACATGATACTTTATTGGTTTGTCTTTTCTAGGACGATCTTGCAAAACTAGTTAGTAGACCCATAGTCAAATTTAAAGTGTTGGCTCTATAGTAAAAGATTACAAATGAATATAAGTTATGTTGCCTGACCAGGTGGTGGCACAGTGGATAGAGCGTCAGACTGGGATGTGGAAGACCCAGGTTTGAGACCCCGAGGTCGCCAGCTTGAATGTGGGTCCATCTGTCTTGAGCAAAAGCTCACCAGCTTAGACCCAAGGTCGCTGGCTCCAGCAAGGGGTGTCTCAGTCTGCTGAAGGCTCGTGGTCAAGGCACATGTGAGAGAGCAATCAATGAACAACTATGGTGTCACAACGACAACGAAAAACTAATGATTGATGATTCTCACCTCTCTTCGTTCCTGTCTGTCTGTCCCTATCTACCCCTCTCTCTGACTCTCTCTCTCTGTCCCTGTAAAAAAAATAATTGTTAAGTTCAAATAAAATACTTAATGTATCATTTTTATAACTTTATGATCTAAATATTAAAAAAATAATTATTAGCTTCATTTGGGGCTTATTATAGTGCATCTTTGTGAGTGTACATGCTTTTTGGTTGTTGTTGTTAAGGCATAATTGATAGCATATTATGAATACATGTGTTTTTCCATACTTTATTCATTTTTCTTGACAATATATCTTGGAGGTCATTTGGTACCAATAAGGATAGAATATTTTAATAACCTTAAAAGGTTCAGGATTCCAGTTTATGAATGCAACAATTTATTTTACTTCTCTACTTCTGGTTATCCAGATTATTTTCAATTTTTAAAAATAAAAAATGCCGCGAAGAATTCTTTGCATATACATAATTGTATTGTATGAACATAGCCATAGGATAAACTCCCATGTGCTTATTCTGTAGCTATAAACTATAGTATAGTTGCAGGGATGTTGTTGCAGTTTATTTTGATGGCTTTAGAACTGCTTAAGTTTTGTTCAGGATTTTTGTGTTAGAATTTGCTTTGTGATATTTAGTCTTAGCATTGTTAGTTTTGAGTAACCCACATTTTACTCTGAACTTGTAGTTAAAATAATTGAAATTCAGCTAGAAAAATGTTTGTGATTCTTGAATCTGGAACTCATTAGCCTAAATACCCACTTCCCAACCGAGTAATTGTTTTTGTACCTTAAAAAGAAACTTTTTAATAAAAGTCTTGATAACATGAGATATCTTAGGCACGCCGTTATCATATTATAGTAGAAAAGACCGTACCTCCCTCCTACTTTGCCAAAAATCTGTGCTTTATAAATATCAATCCGGGGCATTTGGAAGCATAGCCAATCTCAAAAAGAACGATTGTATTTACCGTTTCTGCTGTTCTTTTTCTCGTGTCTTTTGGCCGTTAAAAAGTATATACACATACACACACATATACATGTAATTTTTTTTAATAAACATTTTTAGGTTGCAGGACTAGGTCACAAATTTTTTTGAATTAGCTTTTGGATTCAACCTAATTAGTTTTCTCTATTTTGTTAGTAAGAAAGTGAATTATACATGACATTTCCATTACGTTCCTTTGTCTTTGAAGTGTGTCTCCTGAGTAATACAGATCTTGCTGCTCCATGCCAGCAGTTCATGAACTGCAAAGAATGAAATCCACAGGGCTCTGTCATCAGTTATATTCTGTGAGCATTAACAGCTGGACTCTAGGGCTTGTTTAGACTTAGAGCATTTGGGGGCAACCTTAATTCACAGCTGAAAATGAAATATGTTGCAAAACCACTCATCAGTTCCCTGTTTATGTTGAACCTTTGTTAGGGAAAAATTCGGGGGGGGGGGGAATTCATTTATCCTTTTAAAGGAATAAATATTATTCAAATCACCTTGGAAACAGCTGGACCACAGTCATGCAATAAGTTTAGTATCACTTTCTGAATTAGATGGTTATTGGTCTACGTTGACAACATTAATTTTCTGTGATATTTTAGACTTATTTTTAAAATAAGCGGTAAATTTGCTTTTAAAAAAATTTGCAGTTCATCACGAGGTTTAAGAGTGATTTAGACAGGTTTAACTATTCTGAGAATGGTGAATTTTTTCTATGTGAAGAATATGTAAGTGGCATCCTTTTGGTTTGGGTTTTATAGTCTACTGCATGGGAAAGAAAATCTCATGTTTTTTAAGATAATTGCAGTGACTGTTCTGAATGTGTGTGAATATGGATATATGTATGCTTACACACATAGAGGCATATATGTTATGCATACATTTATATAGTGTATATATATGTATGTGTGCATATACAGAAGTCATATTGTTTGAAAGTTTAAAATACATCTCATTTGGAAATGGTAGTGACCTATAAGAAAATGCTTTGGTAGGTATTTGGAGTAGCACTGTTTTCTTAATTCACCCTAAGACATACAGAACTGGGTAGAAATTATGAATCATGTTTTAGTGGGGAAGGGTAGAGGCTGTGACCCATCTTAACATGCTTTAACATGTTTTGGTTTTGTTGAAAGTAAATATCAAGCATTTCCTGTTTTGTATGCTCACAGAGACCTCAGGAATCATATACGATGGCAGAAGAATGTTAGCTTTCATTGAAGTGAGTGAGCATGTGTGTGTGGGTGTGTTTGTTTGTAAGAACGTGCAACTCAGTGCGTCTTTAGTTTGCTAGCTGACTCTTGATCGCTTAGAATTTGGAGCTAATGAGATGGCCATGCTACTTCTGTCTTACTTGAGTGTTATCACAACTTCGTTTTCTCTGGTTACACGTAAGGACTTTCAGGGGAGCAGTTTCTACCCCTCTGATTGTCTAAGGCATCCTTTTGCCTACTAATGAGAGGGCATTAGGGGGTGTTTTAGGTAAAGAATAAAGCTGGCTTTGGTGGCAGTTGACTACCCTGTCTTCTCAGGGAGTCTTCTGTTCAGGAAAATCTCCTGCAAAATGGGCAGACATTCTTTGGAACGTGATGCCACACACCGATATTAATATGTGGTTCTGCCGCTTACATGGAAACAGGTAGTACAGGAAACACAAAGCAGCTTCAAATAAATTAGAATTCATATCCTCTCAGATTCAAGAGCATATTGTAGTCCTGGCCGGTTGGCTCTGTAGTAGAGTGTTGGCTTGGCGTGTGGATGTCCAGGGTTTGATTCCTGCTCAGGGCACACAGGAGAAGCGTCCATCTGCTTCTCCACCCTTCCCTCTCTCCTTTCTCTCTCTATCTCTCTCTTCCCCTTCTGCAGCCTAGGCTCCACTGCAGCAAAAGTTGTCCCAGGTGCTGAGGACGGCTCCATGGCCTCTGCCTTGGGCGCTGGATGGCTCTGGTTGCAACAGAGCAACACCCCAGATGGGCAGAGCATCGCCCCCTGGTGGGTATGCCAGGTGGATCCTGGTCCAGCGCAAACTGGAGTCTGTCTCTCTGCCTCCCCTCTTCTCACTTAGGAAAAATACAAGAAAATAAAAAAGAGCATATTGTCTTGATCAAATTAGGACACATTGCTATATTAAAACACGAACCTGAACAATAACAAATCTGATTGCCCTATCCTCTCTAACCCATCACTAATATACAATCTTTCTTTTTTACTTATTTATTTATTTAGAAAATTAAATTTAACAGGGTGACATTGATCAACAAGAGTACACAGATTTCAGGTAAACATCTCCACATCATTTGAACAGTCGATTATATTATATACCCATCACCCAAAGTCAAATCATTTTCTGTCACCTTATATTTGTCCCTCTTTATACCCTTCCCCCAACTCTCTCCCCCCTCCCCCGCATCTCCCTTCCCCACATCCTCCTTCCCCTTGTAACCATTGAACTCTTATATCTATGTCCATGATTCTCAGTTTTGATTTACAACCTTTCAATGTTAATTTTCTATGCAGTCAAAAAAGGCACAGAGTTAGAATTAAAAGAAGCAATATTTTAAAAAAATGCAAGATCATAAAAAGTGTCTCTAGACTGTCATACTATAAGTGACTTTTTAAGTTTCTTATTTATATTTTTCTGTATTTGACAAACTTCCATTAGGAAAAAATGCATAACAATTCAAGGAATTAGCTTTAGACCATCATTTAGAATGAGCCACTGAAAGTAAAGCCACTAACAAACCATTTTGAGAAGAAAATTAGATTAATGAGAATTATCCTTATCATCCTCTCATAAATTAAAAGTGTTCCTTTTAAGTACACTGTATTGCAAATATTGGAACATAAATACGGTATATGAAAATAAAAACAATTTGAATTCCTGGAAAAAAAAAGTATGATATTTGAAAATGACTGATGAATATTCAGACTTAATGTTTTGATGGCCAGTGATTTTGCTCAGAAATTATTAAAGCTGTTTTTTATATTTAAAAAATGGTCAGAGATTATATGCTGGGTGGAGGATGTATTCTCTCTCCCCACTGCCTGATAACTAGAGCATGGGTATGAGAGTTAATGCTGATCAGTCTGACACCCCGGCATGGAACTTTGAATATTGAGGGATTAACACAATGCATGTTGGGTCAGTTAGTTAGTGATTTTTCGAGGCAGAGACTGCAGAATCCAGGGTCTGATGGGGGTAGCATCATCTTACTGAACCATTTCTGTAGCAGCAACTTGACTAATGATATGGTTGCCTTCATTCTTGACCCACCTGGTTCTCTAGAACTCAGGAGACTCTCTATATAGATAATCTGACACCCATTAGTATTAGTGACAATAGGCTTGTTTATGCTACAGTAACAAAGACATATTTACTGAGACTTTTGGACATAGGGGCCACCTCATGCCCCTTTGGAATCCTGTAGCACCCATTGGAAGGTCTTGCACACTGTAGGTACTGTTTGTTTCTTGAACAGAATTTTGTTTTCCTACTAATTAATTTCCTAGTTTTGGTTATGTCTATTAGGCAGTTAACTGTGACTTGCCAATTCGTCCAGCAGAAGTTATATTGAGTGTTCACTGGATGACAAATACTGTTCTAGATGCTGATGATACAGACATGAGAGAGATAGCTTTCTTTCATTTACGAAGCTTCCATTCTCACTGAAGGAAGATAGAATATAAACATGTAAACCGATAACTAAGATAATTTTGGGTATAGAAAGGGGATATGAAGATGGTAAAATGGGATAATGCAGTGGGGCAGAGGGTGCTGCTTTCACTAGGAGAGTCAGGGATAGATTTTGCAGTAAGCCAAGTAGATACAAAGATCTACAGAAGGAGTATGCTTAGGCGAAGGAGCCATAAATGCAAATGTCCTGAGACAGAAATGAGCTTATGGTGTGTGGTGGGAGCCTAGTGAATGAGGGGTAGGTGGGAAGAGGTGAGGTTGAAGAGTCTGGCAGGGACCAGTGATGTAGGGCATTATGGCTCTCACTAAGGATTTCAAGTAGGAAGCCTTTGTAGGATTTTGAGCAGGACAGTGATGTAATGTGAATTGACTTGTGCTTTTGAGAGATAATTCTGGATGTTCTGTGCAAGCTGAACTTTAGGGAAGAGGCATGCAGGAAGAGGAATTGGTTAGGAGCCTGTTGCAATAGGCAGAGAAAAGGTATTGCTCTTGAGAAGTGGTTTCTACGGGCTGTTTCCAGGCACAGATGTTCTTCTATAAGTGACGGTATTAGCATGCAAGCCTCTTCAGCATGTGCTTTCCAATGCACAGTGGCAGGATGAGAGTTAGAGCCTGTGATAGGATAAGGAGCAGGTATGAGTGTGATGCCCACTGCTTAATGTGAAGGAGAGCACAGAATGCCAGAAGGCAAGCTCCTGTGTATAGGAAGGTCAGCACTGAGATCATGACAGTATTATGGGCTGAAACACGCACCCAGGACTATTAAAAAGAGAACAGACTTAAGTGTTCTACTCTGCTTTGGAGATATGTGTATTGTTAATGCCCTTTTCTAAAAGATGAATGTTACTATCAGGAGTGAGTGATGGAAACACTAAGTGCATCATACAATGAATAAAATCATGAAACTTTAAATATAAGAAACATTTACTATTACCGTGAAAACGTGGAACTGTTGGGCACTAAGTTGAATTAAGTAAAATTGGTATTAGGAGAGAGATCACTTATTGTGGAACTATCTCAGTTGCATTCATTTTATATTCTCAATGTTCTAGAAAACACATTCTGTAATTAATTTAGGTTATTCTTTTGGGAAAAAAGCTTTCATCTCAAAGAAATCATTCACATACAGTACCATTACAATGACAATTTAACTAGGAATAAGCTTTTTTATCTGTGGTCTATTGTGTAACATAGTCTGTTTTAAGATATATAATTTAGACAGACTTTTTAGCTAGCTAAGTCTTTCTTTTTCCCCACTGACTTGAGAGAGAGGGAGAGAGAGGAAGTATGACCGAGTGAAAGAGGGGGAGGTAAATGTGTGAAAGAGAGAGAAAAAAGCATCAACTTGTTGTTTCACTTAGTTGTACACTCAGTGATGACTTCTTGTACGTGCCCTGACTGAGGATTGAACCGGTGACCTTGGTGTACCGGGACAAAGCTTTATCCACTGAGTCATCAGCCTGGGCCTAGCCAAGTCTTATATATGTAACTTAATAAGCAGAAATCACAATATAACTAGAGAAATGAACTAAGATTAGTTTGGACTTTTGGGACACCAAGGTGCTACCCTGAAGACATACACAATTTGGGAACAAAATAAAAGTTGTTTCTGTATTTAAACACTATTAATTATGCCTGTTTGCCTCTACCCCGAGACTCTGAGGTAGCGAAGCCTATTCCTGGGATCCTCATTTGAAGAGTGAAGCCAAGGAGAGATTAACTTGGACACAGCCCTGGTGTAGAATTGATTTACCTTGTTTTAGATCTGTGGGATGTCTGATTTTGTTCTAAAAAAATCCCCAAAGAACAATTTCCCAGCCAGACTGGAAATGCTTTGTTTTTCTCAGCAAAGATCTTGGGCTCTCACCCTAGGGGTTTGCTCTGTCAAAAACACTTTTTCTCTTTAACTTTGGTTCTTACGTCCCATATGTAGGCAAAGGACAACTAGTTGGGGAAAAGTCAGTCTAGAAAAAGACTGCAATTGTAAGACCAGATGGGAAGCATTACTCAGCTGATGGGGCCATGTAGATGGGAGGGAAGGGTGGTAACATGATCTGGTTCTGCAGCTGTGACCTGTGGTTCCCAAACAGCCTTCCTGCACCCTGCTCTGTGCACCTGCGTTCCAGCACCTCTCCTTCCGTCTTTGTTGATCCAGGGCCCTCGTACATTGATCTGACAGGTGTATAAGGAAGAAATGAAGTTTGCTTTGGGAAGAGCCACTTCTGCTATTTATTCCATTTTCTCCTTCTCCCCATGTTACTTGTAATGTTGGCCAATCATGCAGAACGTAACTGCTCTTTGTTCAGCACGCCAGGAGACAGTTTCCCAGCATTCAAACTGCCTTCAGCCCATCATGATGTCTTTGAGGCATCTCCATCTGAAGCCTCGCAGGTACCCGAGAGTAAACAAACATACATAAACCTGAGGTCCTCATCTCTGTTCTTCTCCTCACTTCACTGCAGAAAGCGGCGACCTTTCTCCTGTGTGTCCTCCTTCAGTGAGAGGGGGCGCCGTCCCTCCCTCACCCAAATGGATAATATAGGACTTGTCCTAGACGGCTTATATCTTTCTTATGTATATCATGCCGTCCATCTCCTAAATTCTTTTCTCATCCTTCAATACCTCTCTGTCCTCATGGTCCCCGCCCCAGGTCAGGTTCTCATGATCTCTCTTCTGGAATTTGGAAACATCTGATGTTTTTGCCTTTACTTATATCCAGATCATTTTGTTCATCAGCTCTATTTTAGTGTTGTACATTAAATGAGACTCTGATCAGTGAGGCCAATATAATTAAAATATCATTGGAGGAAGGCTAGATGAAGATCATTATTTCTTATAAGCTGCGCAGGCTATTATAGTGTGTGGCTAGGGTTGAGAATCAATAATGGACTGAAAACATTTTTATGTCTTAGCCAGGCCATATATAAAGTCTTCATGACCTTGGACATCTTATCTGCTGCCACTTTGGCTTCTGACTTTACAATGAAGAACCATACGCTGCTGGAGCTTCCTCTTACATCAATGCTGTTGCATACCATACCTTGGTTTTATGCCTCGGCTGTGGGGATTTGTCCATCAGAAATGTTCTGGAGCTAAAGCACTATTTCTATGGAGTAGTATATTATTTTATTCTCCATCTTGGTGGGCCTTGAGTTGACTCAGAACCTCCAAAATGATTTGGGGCTTCTCTGTTTCTCTTCTTTCTTGTTATCCTCCTCACACCCAACTGCAAGTCCAAGGAGTCTCTGATGATCTGGATGGAGTGATGTCAGAGCTTTTGAAATGCCAGGTATTCATGGTCCAGAACAGGCTTCCATGCTCTGCCCTGGAGAAACTACCCTGTTACTATGCTCTACCAGCCTCTACACAGTATGCCACCCACAATGTAAGTCATGCAGTCAGGTAGATGAGCAGTGTATAGAGGGTGTCCACATGTTGTATCTCAGTTTGATCCTCTGCCTATGGAGTAGACAGGGAGCTATTACTTTTCCACTTTACAGATGTGGACATGGAGGTTCTTTTTACTCTCATCAACCTGACTTATAGGTATACACCTGAGTCTCTACAGATTGTGTTGATAGAGTCCACAGTGTACTATGACCTGACTAAATTATCATTAGCTACTTATTACTAAAGGGGCTTGGGTGTAGTTTTGTTTTTAGGAGATTATTGGTAAATCCATAATTTGAACAAAACTAATTTTATAATATTCACTCACTACTGTTTAGAAGCCTCATCACTTTGGAAATTTCCAGGCCCCGATTTGCATTTATATAGTCCATCATCCTCTTTTGGTTAGTTTGACCTGTGGCACTTCTGGAAGAGAGAAGGGAAAGCTTGTATGATTGGCTTTAGATGTTGACTTTTGAGACCTATCCTCAGTCTGCTTGATCAAGTCTTGAAGATCCAAACATAGCATTGGGACTGTGTGGTTGGACTATACTCTACAAGTAGTGAGGTTTTTTATGCTCGCTGACTCCTGGGAGTGAGTTATTTTTCAAAAAAATGAAACTAGTTTCAGTTATAGTTTTTATTAACTTAAAATGATGTTTGATAACCAATTTATGGAAACAAGAAGAACATACATTTGCCTTCTTTTAATGTTGCCTTACACATATTTAAAATAAAAATTTTTGTACTATCATACTCTGAATGGTCAGGAGGCATGACGTACTTGAACATTCGTACTACTCAAAGGGTTAATCACAGCAGTAAAAACTGTTTTTTTTCAGTGAGAAGAAGGGAAGAGGACTCTGAGTTTATCAATGAAGCATCCATGTATCTTAGCTCTTGTGTCTGACTGCGGTTTTCCCCACTTCCTGTCTCCAATCTAGCAGGCTCCTTGCATTGGGGTGGGGGTTGGGGTCTATTAGTTAGGCCCATTGGAATAGTTTATGAGACCATGGCTTTTATTCAAAAAATCTTGCTCTTCTTGAATTAAAATATTAAAATAAATTCTTAACCACAAATAATTATATTTGACTTCTTTTGAACAAAGTCATACAAGTCCATGAGAATAGGGATTTCCCTTCTACTGCCTGGAAGGAGCAAAAAGATCCCTTTATTTAAAATAAATCTATTGAAATACATGTTGCTGGTCTCTAATCAAGCTCTGAATTTGAGTTCAATTAGAGCTTTGATAAAAGAAAGGGGAAAGAAGACTTGAAAGCATGCTGCCTCATTCATGAACTGTTCGCATGTTTTTCGTTTCCAAGTAAGTGGCATAATGGGACCATGCATTTTCCATCTAAGCGTTTCCACCCTGCGAATGATTCCCTTCCTGGCTTCTCAATGAATAATGCATTATTTCTGAAACTCAAGAGGCATTCCTTTGATTTTCCTTTATGTTTAGCTTTCTGTGTGATTTTCAAGCAAGGAAACTCAAGGACTTGGAATAAATACGTTACTAACATTTTTATTTGAAGTTCAGATAGCTTCTTGGCTATTATCTCCCAATACTTGAAATATATATTTTTCTCTCTAAGGAAAGTCTACAAAGGTATTGTATTTATTAGAAGATGAAGCCCCTTGGACAGTCTTCAAAGTGAATGGCGATTTAAAAACCAATACACATTTGTGTTTATAGGGGTGTGCTTTTCTCCTTTATTTTCATTTCCCTGCTGAAAAGGTTCAAAAAAGAAAGTTCACATTAAAACAACAACAACAAAAAACAAAAAACTGGGCTGTTTGGAAACTAACTCTTGTTTGTTTACATTTTGTGAAACTCATTCCTTGAGGCTAGTCCAAATCCACCACCCAGCCCAAACCTTAGTCCATCTAGGCCATGCCGTTTAAATTAAAAGATCCAGAAGCTCTTCTAGGATCCTCTCTAGTTTGCTGTCGGCTCATTGTGTAGCCTAATTATACATGTGGGGTGAGAGGTAATGGGACATGACAGTGCCCGCCGGGTCTATTGGTACGTGTTCTCTTAGCTGAAGATCCCAGGTCATCCTGGGGTAACACAGTGGTAGATTTTAATGCTGTTTCACAACCTCCATTTTCCCTGGGAGACAAATGAATGATGTTAGGAACTAAATAAACTGGAATTAAGAATATAACCTATATTTACAATCCTTTCACAATTGTAGTAAAATTGTAATGATTCAGAATAGTTGGGGGAAAAAGAGACCGAAGACGATCTAAATTTGTAAACCATCTAAAGCATAAAAGTTGCTTTAAAATATTTAATGTTATTAATATAAGGAAGGGGGAGTATTTTCTGGATGGTGAACTCTGGCTCTAGCCCCTGGCAGCAGAAGCTCTGGGTTTTGTTTCCTGTTGGCCACTTTATAGTATCATGGTGTTGAGCAAGTTATTTAACTTTTGGGTCTCAGTTTCTTCATCTGCATAATGGGATAATAGCTTTTATCTCATAGGACTGTTGTTCAGATTAAATGAGTTAATATTTTTAAAGCATATGGAAAGGCACCATTTAAGTGATTGTTGAATAAAAATAAAAGTAAACAAACATTTTATTGTTGCAAATTGCTATTTCCAAAGAGGCTTGTGCTACTGAGCAGATACTAACAATATTATTGTCATTGTTGTTACTGCTAAAATATGCTTAGCAATTATTTCCTTAGCACTCATTTGCTGCTTACAAGAAGCCTACTCAGGTAAATATAATAATTTCTGTTTTTCAGATGACAAAATGAAGGTACGAAAGTAATTTGTCTAAGTTCACCCAGTTTATTACATGAGAAAGCAAGAAATTGAGCACAGTCAGCCTGAATCCAGAAACTGAGCC
The DNA here is from genome assembly GCA_037038555.1 of Rhynchonycteris naso. NCBI lineage: Eukaryota > Metazoa > Chordata > Mammalia > Chiroptera > Emballonuridae > Rhynchonycteris > Rhynchonycteris naso. The sequence continues at coordinate 22,293,657 of CM072996.1, forward strand.
TTAACTCAATATTAAAGAACGTTGTTCACAGTGCTTATCTTTTGCCTAAAAACGGTCTTATGCTATTAAAAACCATACCTTTATAGTGTCAAAGTTGTGTGTCCTGAATGCAATTTTTCACGTCTCAGTTGCTTAGCAACTCTGTTTTATGCTCGAAGTAATCATCATAAATATCTCATGAATACTTAATTTTAGTAGGGTCTGAATTAATGAGATTTTATTAAATTCATTGTTTTGTCCTCATTAACACGTTTCACGATTATTTCAGAATATGAACATTTTATTTCAAATGATGATCTGGTGGCTTTGAATATCAGTACTTTTATATTAAACTGTAATTATTTCACCTTATGGTTGCTTGCTTCATAATTATATATATATTTTTCTCTCCTTATTAAATCTGTCTTTCTAGGTGCCTTTATCATCTGCTGGACTCCTGGATTGGTCTTGTTACTCCTCGATGTGTGCTGTCCACATTGTAATGTTCTGGCCTACGAGAAATTTTTTCTTCTGCTTGCTGAGTTCAACTCTGCCATGAACCCCATCATCTACTCGTACCGCGACAAGGAGATGAGCGCCACCTTCAGGCAGATCCTCTGCTGCCAGCGCAGTGAGAACACCAGCGGCCCCACGGAAGGCTCAGACCGCTCTGCTTCCTCCCTCAACCACACCATCCTGGCGGGAGTTCACAGCAATGACCACTCTGTGGTTTAGAAAGGAAACTAAGATGCAAAGCCAGCCATTATCTATTGAGGGATGAAGAGCCTCCCCCTACCCAAATGCCAGGGCAAAATGTGGGGTGTGAGAGAGGGAGAGAAAGGAAAAATAAACTCACGTACTTAAACACTAACCGATGGCAGTATTTGTTCCTAGAGCCAACAAGACTTGATATATATTGAAAATTAGCTTATGTGACAACCCTCACCTGGATCCCCATGCCTTTTGAAAGTAGGAGGTGGAGGTCTTTTAATGGAATTCGTAAATGGACGCTGGAGTGTCCATTTAGATAGACGACACTAACTAGACTTTAAGAGATTTTGTGTGGTTTGGTGCAAGTCAGAATAAATTCTGACGAATTGAATGCACAGCTTCATTTACATACAGGCTTCCCTTTTTCATTTTTAAAGGCTACATTTCAGTTACAAACCATGTTTATTCCTGTCAGCGTGCTTGTGATGGATAAGACTATAGACTGTTTTTAAACTACCATAACTTCAATATTTTCCTTATGTAGGAGAGCTGTAAATTAGAGTTATTCTTTTTAGAAAGCATGCATGTAATGTATGTATGCAGTATGCCTTACTTAAAAAGATAAAAAGGATATTAAATTTCAAACTTTCTAGGACCTAGAAGAACCTAGATATCAAAGCCAGTATTTGTTTAGGTTATGAAATAAACAATGCTCTAATCAACAATATTACCTTTTTATTAAAGTGTTGTAATGCATACGAAACAAGAATGGATGTACGTTTATTACCAAGATAATATGTACTCTAAAAAAGTCATAGAAGATGAAGCACAGTAATACTGTTCCCACATATTTATAATACCCAAGTACATCCTAATTATTAGTACATCAGAAGAATTGTTAAATAGCCTGTGTTTTTTAAGTATTATGAAATAATACATAGTCATTGTAGAAAACTTGAACTATACAGAAATGTATAAAACGGAAGAAATAATTACCGTCAATACCACAACCTGGAAGTAACCACCGTTAACAGCTCCCTCCATCCCACGTATGCCTCTATGTATATTATATACCTTTTATATAATTGGGATCATATTGGAAACAATTTTATAACCAGTTTCTTTTTCACTTCAGAATTGCCACATTTTCCTATGGCGTTAAAAAATTTACAAGAACATGACTTTATGGCTATATAATATTCCATTTAATGGATTCAACTCAGTTTATTTACCCATTTCCATATTGTTGACTACTTAGGTTATTTCTAATTTTCATTATTATAAATGATGTTGCAAAAACTTTGTGTACATAAAACTTTGTTCATATAATTGATTGTTTACTTAGGACATGTTCCCATGAAGGATTTTTTTAAATGTGAAATGTATTTTTAATGCTCATGCCTTTTATAAAAAGGGATTTCCTGCTTTGCACCTCATGGGTGACAATTGTGAGGAAAGCCAGTTAAATTACCTTTTTACAAAGGAAGTTCAGTGGTTGAAGTGATTTATATATATATAACAAAATGGACTAGAAACAGTCAACTGTCACAGATAACCAGGATACCCTAATTAAGATGTCTAGCAATTCCAAATTTTGTTTGAGGGACCAATTATTCAGCTCTTGGTAGCCACAACTGTAACATAGAATTCAAGAAAATGTAAAGAAATCCAACGTAGCAAGTGAGAAGAATCTTCCTACTACATATCTTGGAGCCCTTCTGTAACAAATTGGTTGAGTATCAATATGTGACTGGATACTGTGTATTCTCCAAGAATCACCCCAGAGAGACTGTTGTCATAGTAGGGAATACCTGTTTAATTCACTGTCTAGGTAAACTAATAATTGCACCAGTTTCTTGTAGTAAGTAACTAGTGAAGTCACAGTCGTGAAGCAGGTGTGGGAAAGTCAAGAGTACGTTTCAGAGAAAGATGTCCAGAAGAAATACGATTGTCTAGGAAGGAGGAATTCAGTGCATGGTCACCGTTTGAACCAAAGGCAGACTTGTAAAGCGCCCAAAGTGGAAAGAATATGGGGACCCAGTTAGAAGCAAGGTGTTTGCACATACTTTATACTATATGCAGAGCATCTTCTATTGGAAGTGAAAGAAATGAACTTGGACTTTTACTCATGTGTTCCGAAGGAGATATGAACTATTTGAAATTAAAAACACACTAATTGGACCTTAATAAATCATTCTCAATCAGTGTGCGGTAATGTGTGATTCTGGTCAGTGCTGTTTCTCTTGTTCAAGTCCTCGGTTTGCATTGCCTGGTACCTGTCTTCTTTCAACCTCCCTGCCACGCGGGCTTCTGAATTCTGAGAGGAAGACACTGCCATATGCTTCCCTGGTTCAGAACTGGGTAATAGCTTTTTCCAGTGGCCAAGAGATGGTGGCTTATATTGTGTTAAATGAGGGATAACATCTTAGGACAATATGTCACTGAAACAGTATAACTGTTAGAGTTCCTTTTGAAAAAACTCTGATTTTATAAGTCCTTTAGGATGACCTATGCTCTCACTAGAAATTTATAAAGTCACAGTGGTCTTTATGCTTATAGATTTAGTAACTAATAAGATTAAAATGATAGACATCTTTCAGTTATATGCTAATTATATTCTTTTCAGTATATTGCTAAGATGTTGGAAAAAGACAAAATGTTTTATTCAAATGAATGTCTCAGTGAGTATTTGGAAGAGAATCCTGTACCATTACATTAAATTTAGGTGGTTATAAGATATCTGGAAGTCCAATGGCTTGGGACTCCATTCACAAATTAGCCACCAGTCACGTATAGTAGTCCCCTCATGTCCAGTTTCTCTTTCCATGGCATCAGTTCCCTATGGTCAACCATGGTCTGGAAATATTAAATGGTAAATTCCAGAAACAATTCGTAAGTTTTAACTGGCATGCTGTTCCAAGGTAGCATGATTAAATCTCGTGTGACCTGCTTAGTCCTGTTAAGGATGTAAATGCTCCCTTTTTTCAGCATCCCCACGTCGAGCATGCTCCCTCTCCTGGCCTGTCAATCACTTACTGGCCATCTTAGCTTTCAGATGCATTGTTGCAGTACCATGGTAATGGTGTTCAAGTCACCCTTATTTTGCTTATCAGTGGCCTCAAAGCACAAGAGTAGTGATGTGGATATGCCAAAGAGAAGCATAACATGCTTCCTTAAGGTGAAAAGGTGAAAGTTCTCAATAAGGAAAGAGAAAAGTTGTATACCGAGTTTGCTAAGATCTGCAGTAAGAACAAATCTTCCATCTGTGAAGATTCAATATTTTGAGACCACATTCACATAACTTTTGTTACAGTATATTGTTATAACTGTTCTGTATTATTATGAGTTGTTAATCTCTTACTGTGCCTAATATATAAATTAAACTGTATCATAGGCAGGTATGTATAAGAAAAAACAGTACATCTAGGGTTTGAGACTTTCTGTGGTTTTTGGCATTCACTGGGGACTTGGACTGTATCCCTAAGGGTAAGAGAGGATTACTGGATTGCTGGTTTTGTTTGTTTGTTTGTTTGTTTTCATATGGTGAGACAATTTCTAGATTCAGTTAACATTACTCAATTGGTGAGTCTTAACTGGTTTTCCCATTCTCTTTCCTAATTATTTCTTTAGGTTCTACTCTTCATCTTCTTTCTAATTTATTCCATTATTCTTTCAGTTTCTGCAATATAATTGTGTGATATTTCTAGCTCTTCTTTTAAAACCCAGAGTGTGATTTGTGCTGGATAAAAACTGTAGAAACATTCCACCTATCAGGTCCCTTCATACCAAGATAAGCAGAACGTTTTTACATAAAGATCTTTGAAAACAAATTTCTTATTTTTTAACATCAAGTGAGCTTCATGGGATCCCAAACCCTCAGTAGGATTGTGTGTTGGGATGAGTTTGGATTTAGGCATCATTGGACAGAAGCATGTGTAACTAGGAGCCAGAATGGGTTTCATAGCAGGGACCATTCATTCTGTAACATTCACCTGTTCCTTGTATAGTCTACATATAAAACTAATTTAGCCTTTAAATTTATAATACTCATATTCGAGGATTATTTACTAATAATCTGTTAATGATGTGGCAGGTAAAGACTATTTTTTTCAATCTAAAGCAGAGGTGGGCCAACTAAAATTTATTGGCTAAATCTATCCGTTTTTGTATGACCAATGTGCTAGGGATGGGTTTTACATTTAAAAAAATTTTTTTATTGAATTTATTGGGGTGCCATTGGTTAATAACATTATACAGGTTTCAGGTGCACAATTCTAAAATACATCATCTATATATTGCATTATGTGTTTGCCACCCAAAGTCAAGTCTCCCTCAGTCACCTCCATCTATCCTCCCTACCCTTGTTCACCTCCTCCCCACCTTCTTTCCCTCCTGCAACCCCAAACTGTTGTCTGTGTCTGGAAGTCTTTTTTTCTTTCCTTAATTCCTTCACCTTTGTTATCCAGTTCTCCCCTTACCCAATGATTGGGAAAATAATATTTTGTGATGCATGAAAATTATATGAAATTTAAATTTTAGTGTCTATAATAAAGTTTTTTTTATTATCTAAGATCTTGTCTATCACATTCATAGCAGTATCCTAAGGACCTAGTGTATAGGGGGCTCTCAGAGCACAAAGATGCGACTCGGTCAGGCTCTTGAACTGGCACCCACTCTGAACCAGTGCACATCAAACAGTCAAATGGGCACATATAGCATAGGTAGGGAGGAATTCAAGGCAAGAAATGTAAATGCTTGGTGAGAGAATTTATGCCATTTGGAAAGAAGGACAAGTATAGACTGAGCATGAGGCTTGAAAAACAGGCATGATCTCTAGAGTGATTTTGAAATTCATTTTATTGTGAGAATTATGCGGAATGAGTTAAAAGATTAAGGGAAGATGTGGCACAGTCTGGTTTATACTTCAGAATAAATGGAAGAGAAAGAAGTCTAGAGAACAAAATACAAATTTAGAGACTGTCACATTAACTGAGATGGAAGATGTTGATGGAGGTGTAGAGAAGCAGATGGATGGATTCAAGAGATGCTTGGGACCTGGTGATAGGCCACCAGGATGCAGATGGGATGGTGAGATAAGGAGCATAGTTTGAGGAGCAAGTTTACAGGAAAAAGATAATGAGTAAATTTTTAAATATCTATGAGCTATCAAAGGGGAACTTTGCAGTAGGGACATGGCTGTGTGATACATAAAGCTCAGGATATATGTTTGGGCTAAAGATCTAGAATTTGGAGTCTGTTCTGTTGTCATCCTGCCACAATTCTCCTTAAGATAGGAGGCAAGAGATTTTGATCTGTTTGGAAGGAAGTAAAAGAAGGAAACAGAGAAATAAAAGAACAGAACTTAATATCTGAAATTATCTAGAACTTGGTGGAAATGTTTCTTTTAACAAAATAATGTGGCTATCTATAACATATTTGGGTTATTTTTGTTTGTTTTTCACTTGATAATACAAAGGTATACCTAAGGTTGATAACTATGTATCTATCTCACTGTGCAGGTGAGGCAGAGATAGTTAGAACCCATGAATGTATTATTTTCTCCTTCCTGGGCTCTTGAAAAACTACAATTCTTTAGGCAGGTCCATGTGACTGACTAGTTATGGCCAATGGAACTGTGAGTGGGTGTGACAAGAGTAATTTCTAGACTGAGGAAGTAAAAAGCCCCTGTGCTCTCTCTCCATGTCTCTTTTTCCCTCCTAAAAGCCAGACTCAGAGAGAGGAACATGAAGGGAGTGAAGTCTTCATCAGCCTGGGACCTTGAGTGACCATGTGGAGCAAAATTCCCACCAACACATACTGAATGTATAGCATGATCAAGAAATAAAAAGTTTCTGTGTTTATGGTAAGATTTTGTAGTTTATTTGTTGTAACATAACCTAGCTTATATCGACTAACAGTATTAAATTTTGCTGAATACTATGGTTCTTGCAAATTGTTTGCTTTTCTGGATCATAGGGAATATACATTTAAAAATTTAATGTTTTTTTCCAAAAAAAATTGTACCAGTTTATAGTCCCATGATTTATGAGAACACTTTTTGTCTATATCTTCACTGTGACTGGATGCTATCTCTCCTTTGAAGTTAAAAGAGAGTTTGGATGAAAAACCCAAAATACTTGGAGATAAAACACTTCTCAGTAACATGGCTAACAGAAGGAATCTCAAGAGAAATTTAAAAATATTTTGAACTAAAAAAAATGAATATACAACTTATTCAAATTTTGGGGATGCAGTAAAAGCAGTGCTTAGAGAAACATTTATAGCAGTGAATGTGCGTGCATATTAAAAAGAAGAAAAAAATACAAAGATCTAAAATAAATCATTTACACCTAGAAAAAGAAGAGCAATTAAAACCAAAATAAGCAGAAGAAAAGAAATAAGATTGGAGCAAAAAAATTAATAAAATTGAAAACAAAATATCAATAGAGAAAAATCAATGAAACCTAAAGTTTGTTATTGAAAAAGATCAACAGAATTGATAAGCCTCTAAGCAGACTAAGAAAAAAAGGGCATGGATTACTAATATGAAAAATGAAAGAGGGTATATCATTCTAGATCTCATTGGCATTAAAAGATAATAAGGGAATATGATGAACAGCCCTATGCTCACAAATTTGATTACCTTGGTGAAATCGACCAGTTCCTTGAAAGACAATCTGTTAAAACTCACATAAGAAATAAACAATTTAGCCCTGGCTAGTTGGCTCAGTGGTAGAATGTTGGTCCAGCATGTGAAAGTCCCGGGTTTAATTTCTGGCCAGGGCACACAGGAGGAGCATCCATCTGCTTCTCCACCATTCCCCTTCTCCTTTCTCTCTATCTCTCTCTTCCCCTCCCGCAGCCAAGGCTCCATGGGAGCAAAGTTGGCCCGGGCACTGAGGATGGCTCCATGGCCTCTGCCTCAGGCACTAGAAAGACTGGTTGCAGTGGAGCAAACCCCCCCCCCATTTCTCACTTTGGAAAAATACAAAAAAAAAAGAGAAAGAAATAGACTATTTAAATAGAACTATATCAAAGAAATGGAATTGGTGATCAATATCTTTACAGAGAGCCTTAGGCTCAGATTTTTTTCACTGGTGAATTCTCCTTAAAGAAGAAATGTTATCACTTTATAATCTTTTAGAAAATAGAAGCAGAAGGAATACTTGATAACTTACTGTGAGAAAAGCTTTCCCCTAATACTAAAACCAGACAAAGGTATTACAAGAAAAGAAAACTAGGGGAGAGGCTGTGGAGAAAAAGTAACCCCCATTCACTGCTGGTGGGAATGTAAAGTAGTACAACCATATGGAAGAAAGTATGGTGGTTTCTCAAAAAATTAAGAATAGAACTATCTTAAGGCCCAGCAATTCCTCTACTGGGTATCTACCCCTTGAACTAAAAAACATTGGTATGTTAAGACTCATGCTCCCCCATGTTCATCACAGCATTACTCACAGTAGCCAAGACATGGAAACAACCCAAATGCCCTTCAATAAAGGACTGGATAAAGAAGATGTGGTATGTATATACAATGGAATACTACTCAGCCATAAGAAATGACAACATAGGATAATTTACAACAATATAGATGGACCTTGAGAACATTATACAGAGTAAAAGAAGTAAATCAGAAAAAGCTAAAAACTGTATGATTTCACACATAGGTGGGAAACAATCACTTTTCTATAAATCAGCAATGAAAAGGTGGAATTTGAAATTAAAAACAATATTATTTATAGTAATACCGAATAAAATTAACTACTTCAGTGTAAATCTAACAAGACACGTACAAGATCTATATGGGGAAAACAACAAAACTTTGAGGAAAGAAATCAAAGAACTAAATAAACAGGCGATACTCCATGTTTGTGCACAGTAACTCAATATTATCATCGTGTAAGTTTTCCCAACTTGATCTATAGATTCCATTCAATCCCAACCCAAATCCCACCAAGTTGTTTTGTAGATGTTAACAACCGATTCTAAAGTTTATATGGAGAGGGGGCAAAAACCAGAATAGCCAACACAATATTGAAGGAGAGCAAAGCTGAAGAACTGACAGTCTTTGACCTTAAATTTACTATAAAGTTACAGTCATCAGGACAGTTTGCTATTGCTGAGAGACTGGATAATGAGGTAAGTGAAACCGAGTAAGAAGCCTAGAAATAGACCCATACAAGTATAGTTAATTGAACTTTGACAAAGAAACAAAGGCGATACAATGGAACAAAGATAGTCATTTCAACAAATGACGCTGAAACAACTGAATATCCACACGCCAAAACATGAATCTAGACACAGATCTTATAGTCTTCACAAGACTTAACTCAAAATGAGACCTACATGTAAATGCAAGCCTATAAAATTCCTAGAAGTTAACACAGGAGAAAATCTAGATGACTTTGGGTTTGGCAATGACTTTTTAGGTGAAACACCCATGGCATGATCCATGCAAAAAACAATAAATTAGATTCATTTAAATTTAAAACATTTGCTCTCTGAAGGACACTGTCAAAGAATGAGAAGCCAAGCCACAGACTGGGAGAAAATATTAGCAAAATACACATCTGATATAGGACTGGTATCCAAAGTATACAAAAAACACTCCACAGTAATTAATGCAGTTGTTTATATACAAAAGTGGCAAAAGATCTGAACTGGCACCTCACCAAAGAAGATAGACAGATGGTTAATAAACATGTAAAAAGATGCTCAACATTATATGTCCTTAAGAAATTACAAATTCAAAGAACAATGAAGTACCACTATTAGAAGCAAAAACCCAAAACACTGACATCAAATACTGGCAAGGATATGGCACAGTTGGAACTCGCCTGTATTGCTAGTGGAATGCAAATAGTATCCCACTTTGAAAGATACTGTAACTGTTTCTTATAAAACTAAGCATCCTCTTACCATGTGACTCAGCAATTATGTTCCTTGGTATTTTACCCAAGGGAGTTGAAAACTTATCTTCACATGAAAACCTGCATATGGTTACTTATAGCAGGGAGAATACTTTTTAGTTTTTTATTTTCATTTTTTTAAGGAACAGAGAGAGTCAGAGAGAGGGATAGATAGGGACAGACAGACAGGAAGGGAGAGAGATGAGAAGCATCAATCATCAGTTTTTCGTTGCAACACCTTAGTTGTTCATTGATTGCTTTCTCACATGTGCTTTGACCGTGGGGCTACAGCAGACTGAGCAACCCCTTGCTGGAGCCAGCGACCTTGGGTCCAAGCTGGTGAGCTTTGCTCAAACCAGATGAGCCCGCGCTCTAGCTGGCGAGGTCTGGGTCTCGAATCTGAGTCTTCCGCATCCCAGTCCGACGCTTTATCTAGTGCGTCACCGCCTGGTCAGGCCTTTTTTTAGTTTTTTTAGAAGCCCAGTTGTTTGGATGGTTCCTGGAGGCACCAACTGAGATCCTTTGGAAATTTGAAAAACGTGCTCATCTTTAAAGCACGTTTTTTCTGACAGCGCCCTCTACTTGTGTTTTTGTCTGACTCCATTTTTCTTTTTTTTTTTTTAATTAGCATTTACCATTTTTAGAAATTGACAGTTTTCAAACCAAACAATAGCTGGATCCTGTATATTTAACTGTCTTTTCTTTAGCTCATCTCTTTCCTGTTGCATTTTACTGTAAATGGTAAAAAAGAAAACAGACAAAACCTCCGAAACTATACCTGGAAATCTTAAACCACTGAATTCATAGGCACATTTTCTACTTTCCCTGTTCCTTGTAGGTGTCAGCGTTACTAAACTTTCTGCCGCTATTTTATTTATTGTTTATTTATTTACTTTCGTCAAGCTTTATTGGAATATAGTTCACGTATAATTACACATTGAGTGTGAACAAGTCAGTGATACTGAGTTTGGTCACAAAATTGTGCAACCATCACCACATCTTAGAAACATTTAAGAACGTTTTAATCACACCCCAAAAAACCCTAGACTTTTTAAGAACTATTTTTTATTTTATTTATTCATTTTAGAGAGGAGACAGAGTGAGAGAGAGAGTGAGAGAGAGAGAGGGGAGGAGCTAGAAGCATCAACTCCCATATGTGTCTTGACCAGACCAGTGCAGGGTTTTGAACTGGCGACCTCAGGGTTCCTAGGTCGACGCTTTATCCACTGCGCCACCACCGGTCAGGCAAAAACCCTAGACTTTTTATCAGTCACTTCCTTTTCCTTCCAACCCTCCTCTCACCTTACCTGCCCCCGCCCCCAGTCCTAGGCAATCTCTTTTCTCTCCGTGTAAATTTGCCTAATCTGAACATTTCACATAACATCATACAATAATATATTGTTCTTTACAACTGGCTTCTTTGATTTAAGAAAACATTTTCGAGGCTCATCCATGATGTCCTTCATTGCTTTTCATTGCTTAATAACATTCTATTGTATGGATATACCAAATTTATTTATCCATTTGTCAGCACGTGGATGTTTTTATTGTTTGCACTTTTGGCTATTATGACCAATGATGTTACGAACATCATGGACAAGTTTGTGGGTAAGCATAAGTTTTTATTTCTTTTGGGTATATACGTAGGAGTATAAGGTTCCCTTTAAGGAACTGCCATACTGTTTTCCAAAGCTGCTGTAACATTTACATTCTAACCAGCATTATATGAGGGATCCAAATTCTCCACACTTGTTATATACTCTGCTGAAACCTTGATTTTGACCTTGTGTACACATGCAGATAAATCAGTCCAGTACAATGGATATATATATCTATATAAAACTTAGAATTATGTGAGTATATTTTATTTTTAGAAGTGTTATGGAAACTAATAATCATTAAGTACCCTAATTATTCAAACTGGATTAATATATACAAGTATATTGGAGGAGAAATGGCATAATGGACTTCAAGTATCATATATATATATATATATTTTTTATTTATTGATTTTTATTTTTATATTATTATTATTTGACAGAGAGAGAGAGTCAGAGAGAAGGACAGATAGGAACAGACAGACATGGAGGGAGAGAGATGAGAAGCATCAATTCATCATTGCCGCACCTTAGTTATTTATTGATTGCTTTCTCAAATGTGCCTTGCCCAGGGGGCTACAGCAGAATGAGTGACCCCTTGATCAAACCAGCGACCTTCGGTTCAAGCCAGTGACTTTGGGCTTCAAGTCAGCAACCTTTCGGCTCGAGCCAGTGACCATGGGGTCGTGTCTGTGATTCCACTCTCAAGCCAGTGACCCCGTGTTCAAGCTAGTAAGCCCATGATCAAGCCAGATGAGCCCTCATTCAAGTTGGCGACCCCAGGGTTTCAAACCGGGTCCTCTGCATCCTAGTCCTAATCTTTATTCACTGTGCCACTGTCTGGCCAGGCTATTTATTGATTTTTAGAAAGAGGAAAGAGAGAGAGGAAGAAAGGGGGAGGAGGAGCAGGAAGCGAACAACTTGTAGTTTCTTCTTGTATGTGCCTTGACTAGGTAAGCCCGGGGTTTCTAACTGGCAACTTCAGTAGTCCAGGTCAATGCTTTATCTATTGTGCCACCACAGGCCAGGCTTATCTATAAATTAATGAGATGTTGGCCCTGCCCAGCCCATTTAATAGGAAGTCTCAGGACTCACCATTACGGGAAGGCAAACCTAACTAAAGCTCAGTATCACTGTCTCTGCTGGAGATCTTTTCTCTCCTTAATGACCAGAGCACATGTGTCTAGAAGAAGCAGAATGGTGTAAATCAGTGGCTTTCAACTGTGTCAAAACCAGTGCCTACATTTATGAACAAATTTTTGTTGAAAAAATCATTATTCTGAAATGAGATTCTTAGGTAATACAATGTACCTAATTCATAATTTAAAAATATAAATTTCTCTGGCTATAATATAATGGAAAACATGAAAACAAACTAACTTAGAATAAAATGGTGTTTTACTATGTAAATGTTCAGGAAAAAACCCACTACAGTAGAGGAAATAATGAGGTAATCAGACGTTTTTGCTATGTATGCTTATGAAATTTAGATTTCAGAGAAACTGTTCAAACATACATAGTAAATCCCACCAGGAACATTATCAGCGAAGTTCAGCAAATTTGATTACATTAAATGCAAGGTCACATTACTTAAAGGTCAATGAAATGGCTAAATCCAATGTCAAACCGTCAGCCTACTGAGATTTGGCTGTGTGGGCCCAGACTACCTCCCTACTGTTGTTTGGAGTCTCCTGAATGCAGTTGCCCTGCTCGAGCTTAATATTGAACCAGACAGAGTTCAGTCTTTGGACACCAGTGGGGACAAGCCTGGAGTCCTTGGGAGTCTCAGGTATAGGCCTCACTTCCTCTTTCCAATGCCATGATACCCATGGGCTTCCTCCTGGACTGAAATGCCTAAAATGAGAAGATGAAAATGGAGTGAGGAGAAAGGGGGAAACCGAGGTAAGCTGCAATAAACTAAGTTTGAAAATAATTTTTGAAGTTACCCTTTATAAATGCTATTTTCTTTTTCTATTGTAAAAGGGCCTTAGATGACTGAAGGTCATTTTCAGTTGTAAAGAAAGAAGGTAACACTTTTTCACCTCCAAGATGGAACTGTAAACTTTAACCCCACCATACATAAGTCGGATCATGGCATTCATATGGTATTGTGACCTTTCTCCTCCCTTTGCACAACTATCATGCATTTGCACACACATGTATCTTAATTCTTAAATTGCTGCATGATATTCCTCTATGTGCCTCTATTGTATTAAAAATAATGCTTGGTGGACATTTATGCTTTTATAATTTTTCCTTCATAAAATTGCTGGGATAGGAATTTTTGTGTACTTTTCTGATTACTTCCCTAAGATGAATTTCTAGAAGTGAAATTGCTGATAAACCCTTTAAATGTGTCTATTCAATTTCTGATGCTACTTACTGCATATCCTGAAAGTTTGTAGTTATTCGATATACCATTCCCTAATGCCATCATCAACACAGGTCCTGAGTAATATTTTGATTCATAGTCAAATTGGTATGTACTGTTTCACTTCTTTTACTTTAATTTTTTTGTTTATTGGTGAGATTGAGGTTTTTTTTTCATAAGTTTATTCTTTTTTTGCATATTTTTTATGAGTTATTGGTCATTTCAATTTGAAATTTATTTGTTTTACTAACCCTTTGTCTTTCTTACATAAGATAAATGTTTCTCCTAGCTTTGATAGATTGTCTGTAGCTACATAAAAGTGTTTTATTTCCTTTAATCAAGTCTATCACATTTTCACTTATGTTTTTGGAATTGTGTCTTCCCCCAGTATCTGACTACCTTTTATTCCATTTACTTTGTGCTTCTATTGTTTTTACTGGGTACATATTCAATATTGCTGAAGTTTATTTAAGTGTCTGGTAAGAAGTGGAGATGTCCCTTTATTTTTCCTAAGAAGAAAGCCAATTATTCTAACACCAATTATGGGATTATTCATAAGTGTACATATATGTGTTATAAATGTAAGTGCCTATGGGGAAAGGAAAAGGATACGAAAGCAAAAAGGTTGTCTGTTGATTTTAACATTTTTAGTTTAACAATTTATATATTATAATTTAACATTTATTTTGATACTTTAGTATTTATTTGTATTGTTGCAGTGTTAAATGTTTTAATATACAACATAGAAACTTACCCATACTATTGCTGTGTCAACATTTTTGTAGGGTTTTCTACATTTGTTCCATTTACAATTTAGAATTAATGTGTCAAAGCCCTCTTAAATTTCTGAAATCTGAGAGTTCTTTGCTAGGTAGATTTGTTTTCTAATATAGTTTGCGATTCACATATTTAATTAAATATCTAATTTGTTTTCTTCTGCTTTAGGTAAATAGTTTTGCCATAGTCTGTGAATTTGGCCAAATTCAATGGCTATGGCTTAGATGGGCGTGACTGAATATGTTTTGATTCACTTGATAAAATCAAATTTTTTGTTTGCTTATATTTAGACTTCTACAAAAGTTAGTATTTCCAAGACTGCTGCTTTCTTTTTAATTCATTTCCCAACTCTACATTATTTTGTTTGGGGCATGTAGATTGTAAACAGCATAAAGTTTGATTTTACTTTATTCACTCCCTGAGACTTTGAATAACAGGATTCCTTAGTTGCTTCTCTTTAATTCTCTTCATTATGCTTTCGTATTCGCTTATTTTTCTTTATTCTAAGTTGCCATCTTAACATTACTTTTCAAGTTTCTCTGAAGTTATACACTTAAAAATATTTTTCAAAAACATTTTAACCTCTATCAGTAAAGAGAATATGTGTTTTTCTTTTTCCAGTTTTACTTCTGACACTTTTCTCTACAATTCCTCATATATTAAAAAAGAATTGACATATTTATTTTCAGATTTTTTTTGGTCATAATACAATTTCTCTTGGAAGAACCTGTGCTAACCTATGCCAACAAGGCCTCAGATAACTCTACTTTGCTGGTTATCTAGATCATTAGTTTTCTTCACACAACATCTTTCTCTTTCTGTACCTCTTTATGCTGAATCTTCTCTCTTTTGGCTTCCACAAATGATTTTCTTTTTCCCCAGAAAGCATACTTTGTGACTGCTTGTATGTGTAAAAATGTATTTCACTTTTCCTCTCACGTTAACATTGTTTGGCCAAGTGTGTGGTTCTTGGGTAATAATCTTTTTCTCAAGAAAGTTTTGACCATTGCTCAATTGTCTCTAGCATGGAGTGTTGCAGAAATGATAATGACATCTGCTGGACACGTTAACGTAGGCAGGGTTTAATCTTTATTTTGAAATTCAGAAATCAGGAGTTTCTTAGTATTTATCTTCTAAACGTCTCCTGTAGACTTGAGAAGAACTAACATTCTCTAATGGCTAGGTGTAAAAATCTGTATCCTTTTATTAGATAGAGCATACTCATTATGTTGTAAAAATATTTGCTATTTTTCTGTTTTTTGCTTTTCCTGTCAACAATTGAGCAAGACAAATTGAGATCTACTTTGATGGTGCATTTATCATATTTTCCTTGGCGGTGGTGGGAGGTCTATGAATTTCTACTTTAAGTATTCTGAGGCTATTTTATTAGGAATATTTATGTTAACATAATCTTTCTAGCAAATGAAATCTATCATTATGTAGTGGCCCTTGTTTTAGCAAAAGTGCTTTTTAATGTAAATGTTTTAAAATTTGGTATTAATATAATTGAATGTTTCTTTGTCATTTCTCCTGAGGACTCAGTGAGACTTTTTTTTTTTACAGGGACAGAGAGAGAGACAGAGAGAGGGATAGACAGGGACAGACAGACCGGAACGGAGAGAGATGAGAAGCATCAATTATTAGTTTTTCGTTGCTGTTGCGACACCTTAGTTGTTCATTGATTGCTTTCTCACATGTGCCTTGACCACGGGCCTTCAGCAGACTGAGCAAACCCTTGCTGGAACCAGCGACTTTGGGTCCACGCTAGTGAGCTTTTTTGCTCAAGCCAGATGGGCCCACACTCAAGCTGGCGACCTCAGGGTCTCGAACCTGGGTCTTCCGCATCCCTGTCTGACGCTCTATCCACTGCGCCACCGCCTGGTCAGGCTCAGTGAGACTTTTTTGATGTAAACCTCAATCAGCATAGAGAAATTTTATTTTGTTATTTCTTTTATGTGTTCCGTCGTCTTTCAGGAACACCTAATTATGTGGATGTTGGGTTATCTTGATCTGTCATTCATGTTACTGACCATTTCTCTTATGGTTAGTATCTCTATTTTGCTCTAAATTTTGTCATAATTTTCATTAAAATGAAAGCTCCCTGAGAGCAGGGCTTTATTTGCTTCATGTATCCTCAGTGACTGGATGTGGGCCAGAAGGGACAACAGAGAAGGTACTTAAATAATACTTATAGAAGAGAGGAGGGAATTATTGGCGGGCGTGCTCTAACTTATTTTCAGCAATTCAGTGTTTGTCTTACTATTTCTGGCCTCTATTATATATTTTTAATCATATAAATAATTTTTCCCCAATAGAAACTCATTCTTATTCTGATTAGTCCCTTTTCCATACCACTTTACATTAGCTTTATGAGTCCCAACAGTCTACTAAATTACGCCGAAAATGAACAATGTGATTTTTAAAAAAAGTTTTTTTTTTCAGTTCTTACTGTTGAATCTATTTCTCTGAGGGGAGGAGCTTGGGCACTAAGCTAGAATAACTTTTTCACCTATGAAAGACAAATTTGATCAGTATTGGACCTGATCCAAGTCTTTTTAGCTATTGTATATGTCACTTTTTAGTGTCCCCAATATAGCTCAAACTGACTAACTACTTACTGGAGGAATCTGAGAATCAGCTATCCTCTGGTTGTGTTTAGTGGATGGAGATTATAGAATCCATGCAGTGTTGATTTATAATCAGGAATTCTTAACAGTATTGAACTTCACTGCTACTCTGGAGATCTTTGAAGGCTCACCATGGGAGAAGAAAAGAGTTTAGAAGAAAAATATATCAACATGTAAAGCTATAGGGGCACAGGATGTCTTAATATAATTGAGAACTTAATA
This sequence comes from Rhynchonycteris naso, assembly GCA_037038555.1. Taxonomy (NCBI): domain Eukaryota; kingdom Metazoa; phylum Chordata; class Mammalia; order Chiroptera; family Emballonuridae; genus Rhynchonycteris; species Rhynchonycteris naso. The sequence goes on from CM072996.1 coordinate 22,310,851, forward strand.
CCAGGATAGAACACTCAGATACACCTCCGCTCTTTAAAGACAGAGTGCCTGAAAAAGAGGTGCTAGTGGGTCTCTCCTAGGCAGCCAAGTTCTGACATTTCTAATTCTTCACTGACTCTGCCCACACAGATGTTCTTTCCCCCTTCTGTCACAGACCCTATAGTGGAGTGGAGACTCATTCGCTTGTTTAGGTTGAGGGGAAGAGGGACATCTAGCGGTAGTCTGCAACCAAGAGGATTGTTGCTGGTGATATAACTTCAGGGCCAACAATCTGGGTCAGAGTTCCTGTTGTGATATCTAATTTAGTATTGAGTTGAGTGTGTTTGCTTCTCAAGAATTTGGCCATTGAGTTTAGTAAGGGTCCAGGGTGGCTGTGGTTCTCTGCCAGGAGACATCGAAAGCACATTACATGGGCAATTTCAGACGTCCCCAGTAGACAAGATGGGAAAGTGACACTGGGCATAAAAAGAGCTTCTGGGATCTCCACTTAATATAAGACTTTTTTGGGTGTGCGTGTATGTGCGTGCATGTGTGCGTGTGTGCTAGTCATTTCAGCATCTCACCTTCCCCAAGAGAAAGCTCATTTCCCACCTTGGCTATCCCCCATCCACTGCTCTCTGAGGAGCATTTTTCTGTCCTACCAGTTCCTAGAAACAGTGAAGGTAAAGTGACTGACTTTTTGACAATGAAAAGGAGGACAAAAATAAATGGAAGAAAACAATATCGTAAATAAAAGAAACATTTTATTCATTGCAACAATAATACACTATAATATGATAAATGCATAATATAAACATATGTAATATTTTATTTTGTAATTATGCTTACATGCCTATTAATTTTTAATAATAATTGTAAGAAAAAACTCATTTAGAAATAAATATGTCACATTACATGCAATGGATCGACTCTGCATCGATTGAATATGGACATTTACAGATCAGTCTTCCAATATCAAAAAGGAGGACATGTAGGAGGAGACTTTCGAGGGAGGATGAAACTTACAAAAGAAGGACTGTCCTCCCTACAGGAGGACAATTGGTCACCTTAGTGAAGGGAAACAGAAAGCCCTAATGAAAGACAGGAACATGAGGAGGGGAGAACAGGTCAGGGGAAGTCATAGAGCTGATCTCATAGCAAATCAGAGGGAAGACAAAGATTTTGAATTGGGTACCATTTACTGGTTTTTGGTTTGTTTTTGAATTGCTTGTTTAAGATTAAAATGAAAAATATATATATACATATGTATATATATATGTATATATACATATATATGTATGTATGTATATATACATATATATACACATATACATATATATGTATGTATGTATATATATACACATATACATATATACATATATATATGTGTATATATATGTGTTATATATGTGTGTGTGTGTATATATATACAGTGTGTCCGTAAAGTCATGGTGCACTTGCACTTTTGACTTGTCAAAGTTAAAAGTGCACCATGACTTAACGGACACACTGATTATTTTGGAATTATCATTATGCTTCTTTGAATGTGACATCATCCAGGAACCAAATCCATCTGTGTTCAAGCTTCATAATGTCAGTTTTCATTCTTGCTGCCATGTCCCCACTGCTGGTTATTCTTAACCAGAGTTTAGAATTCTGGCTCTTTCCTAAAATGGCTCTTTAAGCCTTAACTCATGAACAGCTGACTCTGACCCCTCTGCTTCCATCATAGGAAGAACTTGACCCTTGACTTCCCATTTTATCAACCTGGCCCATCTTCAAACTCTTCCTGACAAATCCAGCCCTTAATCTTCTCTTCCGACATTCCACTCCTAGCGTTCCTGTTCAAATTGTTGCCCTCTCTGCTTAGCAAGAGGTGCATTCCTCCTATTGTTTTGTAAAGCTCCATATTCCCTTTCATTAATTCCCAAGCATGATCTTTCCTTAATAGCATCCCTGCCATTTGATTATTCTTATAGGAATCTCTTACTAATTTCTTTGGAATTATAAATGAGTGGTCCATAAACACACCATTTCTAATCTGTTATTTAGAACATATTCCTACTAGCACACAGATTATAGTTATTATACCATCAATCAGGCATATTTAGGATACCCTATGAAAGAAATAGATTTGGGGTAATTTTGTTTTTCTTGCCCCCCATGCCCCCCCTCCACTGCAGTCTGCCTTACAGTACAGGCACTGCTTGGAGGTATTTACACCAATACAGGATATTCTTTTTAGATATCTTCAACTTAATATCAATGGGGAGATATGCATGGGTAGCCAGAAAAAAATCACTTTTCCCCCCTGGAAAACAGAGCCTCAGAGGTAATGCCCAATAGAGCAGGTGCATTAATTTGAATTATTAAAGCTCACAAGCAGTTTTAATACTAAGCATGTGAAAGGTTGCTTTGAACGAGATTGGGACCAGCTGCTTTTAGTCATGTTCGCTAAAGTCAAATAAAGGAAGCCTCGGCTTTGCAGACGAGGTCTAAAAATTTATCCTCTGAAAATGAAAAGAAAATGAGCCTTCTATGCATATCAACACTTAAAAAGAAAGCGAACAATCTTTGCCGATGAAATATTTCAAAGTCTTCTGCCAAAGACCAAGGTATGTCCATGTTTAATCAAGAATATGCGTCATGAACATAGGTGAATATGTGGTTGAACTAAACAATAGGAGTCTTAATGGCAATGTGTTGGGAGGGTGGTAGCCTGTGTGGAGTCTAGAAACCTGGAGCCAAAGAGTGAGTCATTTATCTCCAGCTCAGTTTGGGGGAGGGCTGTGCAGCCAGAATGAGGGGGAGCCATTGAAAGGAGTGGCTCCATAATGGGACGCCAGGGAGGTTGTCACACTGCTTTGCTCAGCTTCAAGGCTTTCTAAGAAGCCTTTGGGTTCTTTTTCTTTTCCATTTTTTATTTGTAGATATTGTTTATGTGAAGCAATTATTATCTTCATCATAAAGTTATATGTTCACATTGCATATTTTGAAAACTAGAACCATTTCAAAAATCACTCTTAATTTCACTTAGCTAAGAACCGTTTCTGGTTTGCATTGTCTTTCAATCTAGAAATGTATTTTCCAGGAATATATTTTATAATAATAGCGTGCAAGCAATTTTGTTTTCTATCTATTTCATTTAACATTCTATCAGACACACGTCTTACACAGCTAAATCGCATTCATAATCATCACTTTTCATACCTCTGCACAAGTATCACAAGGTTTGTCTGTCTACACAACACAAAAGGATTAAATATGAAATTTCCATGCCACCATGTGAAGAGTTTTATAATAGAGGCTGTGCATGCCAGCACGACTCACCCAACCCGAGGCTGCCCCACTCCCTAAACAAGCGCGGTGGCCCCTTTCCATGACTCTAACAATTGGTCTCCAAGTTGCCTGTCTCCAGACTCATTGTGGGACCCTGCCAGCTTGCCTGGGTTTGGTGACAAGTTTGAACAGTGGGCCAGTCTTCCTGATTTAGCATCTTTCCAAGACAGTGCTATCCCCATTTCTGCTCTCATTGACGAATCTCTCTGACCTGCCATGACCCTTGCAAACACAGGCTTTTGCAATACTTACTGAGCCCTCAATAGAGCCAATGCCCAACACCTTACTTTGGGGCAAAGAAAAGCCAGGGCAAAAGTCCTGAGAAAATAAAACAATTTTGCTTGCAAAGTTTGCAAGTTACTCCACATTTTAAGAGAGCTGGGGTTCCCCAAATAACTGAGGTTAAAGTTAGCTTGTTCGTGGCAGAAAGAAACATGTTTATCCACATGATTGTCACCTATAAAGGTTCGCAACAGATGTGTAAGCATCAGCCTTGTAAAATCAAGAGTAAATTCTTTTGATTAGAGAAAAAAAAACAAAAAAACAACCCTTATCAGAATACAAACGGGTTTTTTCCACTCTGGCTGAAGTATGGATGTACTTAGTGGTAATGGCAGCAGGGCGACCTGCCAGTTAGCATTCTCATTTGTCTTGGAGATAAACCGGACTTGCAAGGATGCTATGGGAAGAGAGAGAAGGGGCAAATAAACCACCTGGGCCATACCAGTTCATCTTTCATTACAACACACCAACTAACAAGCAACCACAGAATGTCAGTTGCATATGATAAGCATTTATCTCTTGTGTCTGTGGGTCCTCTGAGGGTCAGCTGATCGAAGCTGGGCTCGGTGAGGTCAGCTCATGGGGAAGTTCTGCTCCACGAGTTTTTCATACTTCTACTGGGGAAGGTCCAGATATGTTCTTCTCATAGTCATGTCAGAGTTTGTTTAAAGGGACTTTGAACTAGCACTATTGTCTCTGCTTCTGTGTTATTGACCAAAACCAACCTCAGAGTTGAAGTATGGAGCAGTTTATTTTGCTCATGTTGAAGCCATGGCAAAAACGTAAATGCAGAAAATGACCAACAATTGTGACCACTAATGTACTAATGTAAACTATCACACTGGGATGAGGGGAGACTTCTTGTGAAAGGAACAAATGAACCGATCCTCACAGGCTGAGCCAAAAGTAAGCTTAGAGGTTAGAATGGTGCTCTAATAGGAGGAAGGGAGAGTAGGATGCCCCGTGCACATGGAACAGTATTATGTGTTTGGGAGACAAGAAGTAATTTATTGAGGCGCAAGGAACGTGGGAAGGTGACTGAAGATGAAGATGAGATGAATCCAGACCTTGAAAGGCATTGTGTATAAAACAAAGGAGCTTAAATGATTTGAGAACCATGGAAAACCATTTAAGAGTCTCAGATATGCCTTTGATAAAGGACATTAAGGGAGAAATATATAAGAAAAATTTGCATGTTCCAGAAAGGTGGCAGGGAGATCAGTAGAGCAAGTTGAGAGGCTACTGAAGGAGATCCCATAAGATCTTGGATTAGGGCAGTGGAGGTGGAAATGAGGAGGAGGAAAGAGGCATAAACAAGGTGACTGTCTAAGTGTTGGGATTCTGTAAAAGAGCCTTGCTTCTGAAAGGGGCATCCACAGATTAGTAGCATCAATAAGAACCGAAGAGTTGGTTTTCTGATTTGGACAGTGTGGGAGGCATAGGGGTAGATGTTTATCAGTTCTGTTTGGGGCCAGCTGTGTTTAGGTCTCCATAGTTTGTTCCAGAGAGATGTACAGTTTATCATTCTGTGTCTCAGGATAAAGGTTTGAATCTTGGATCCATGGATTTGAATGAGGCTACCCATGAAAAGTGATCTAAACCTATTTGAAGGGCCAAATAACTGAGTACAGAAGTCATATCCTCGATGTAAGGAGTGAGCTAAAGAATTAGAGGGATCATCTGACAGGTAGGAGATAAATCAGAAAGGCAATATTATAAAAGCCCAGGGAGAAAAGGTGAGCAGTAGGGTCCAAAGGTATAGACAGGTTAAGTGAGATTTTAATAAAAGTGTCTTCTACTAGACTTGAGATCCAGCAGTTTATTATTATTTTTTATTTATTTTAGAGAGAAGAGGGGGAGAGAGAGACAGATGGAGAGAGAGAGAATGAGAGGAACATCAATTTATTGTTCCATTTATTTATGCATTCTTTGGTTGGTTCTTATATGTGCCCTGATGGGGGATTGAACCTGTGACCTTGGTATAGTGGGACGGTGTTCTAACCAACTAATCTACCCGGCCAGGATTGGAACCAGCAGTTTAAAGGTGACCTTGATGAGGCTTATTTTAGGTGAATGATGGGTCACACACAATATTCAAATGGATATTTGGGATTCAGGCCTGGGTTCTGACTCCCGAGTCAGTTTTTATTTGGTACATCTCAGCTACTGATCTATTTCTAAAGATAAATTAATATATTGACTTCTTAGCCAATAGAGGCTTTGTGGGAGAGAGGAGAGTAAAGCTGCATAAATAGTTTATCAAAAAGTAACTGGTATGTAAGGTGTTAAGTTAAACTCTTGGATGTACTGATAGCTCCTACTAGAGCAGACACATTTGGGCTCCTGGCTCTGCAAAGCTGAGGATTCCCTTCAGCCTGGATCCCTGGTGACTCCAGCATGTCCTTCAGATGCTCTATGATGTTGTATCTCTAATTTCCTCACAGCTGCATGGACATCAAAGAACTCAGAGGTCCTTTCTTTTTACTCAGAGGTCTGGGAAGAAGGACATACAAATGTTGGTCCTTAGCTTTTCCACTCTCTCTTTGCAAAAGTTCTTTCTTTTTCCATGTGGGCAATAAATCTTGTAACCAATAAGATGTCAAATGTAAAGATCCAGAAAAAATCCTCTCCTCTTCCAGTTAAAATACTGACACACACAAATAAATGATCCATCCAACATTGTGGTTTCAAGTAGTCTTCCAGGCAAAATAGGCAGGGGAAAAGAATGTCAAGTATCTTAGCTGGTATGCATTCTTGGGAGGGGAAGCAGGACTTAATGATTTCCAGTTTATGGGACTATGCTGCCTGAGAGACAGATTTGAATTCTAACCCCCACTCCCTCAGCCACTCCCGTGCATGTTTACCTTCTTGTGTGATTTCCCACAGTCCTTCATGCAGTTTCTTAGATTACTGAAAGGTCATATTGCTGAAAATTGATGTTGAAGTTGATTTTCTAGTATTTTTCTATTTATCTCATCTATTATGTGAAAATAATTATTTTGCATTTGTTTTTCAAGAGAAATCTCATAGTTTTTCATTTTACTGACTTATTGCATTGGTTGACATTTCTAGAATAAATTGAAGTTAGGGTAATGACAATGAACATGCTTTACTCTTTATTACTTATGTATAACTCTGTTGTGTCATGATTAGGTATTTCAGCTATTTGAGATAGGTATTATATGTAAGCCTACTCTTACTCTTGCTTAGGGTTTTTGCATCTATTTTTGTCTTGTTTTCTTTCCCTAGGAGTGGATAGTGAATGTTACCAAGCACTTTTGGGTATATGCTTTTTCATTGCATTTAATGATATGGTATATCTAATTACTAGCTTTGTTCAAACCAAATCATTCTGACATTCCTGGAATAATTTTTACTTGTTTATAAGTTTCTCTTTTTGTGTGTGTGTGTGACAGGCAGATAGAGACAGACAGAGAAAGGGACAGATAGGAACAGACGGACAGGAAGGGAGAGAGATGAGAAGCATCAATTCTTTGTTGCGGCACTTTAGCTATTCATTGATTGCTTTCTCATATGTGCCTTGACCGGGGGGCTACAGTAGAGCAAGTAACCCCTTGCTCAAAACTAGCGAACTTGGGCGAACTTGGGCTCAAGCCAGCGGCGACCTTGGGCTTTAACCTAGCAACCTTTGGGCTCAAGCCAGCAACCATAGGATCATGTCTATGATCCCACACTCAAGCTGGTGAGCCTGCACTCAAGGTGAATGAGCCCACGCTCAAGCCGGCGACCTCTGGGTTTCGAACCTGGGCCCTCTGCTTCCCAGTCTGATGCTCTATCCACTGTGCTACCGCCTGGTCAGGCACTTGTTCATAAGTTTTGATTTTTGTAATGTGATAATGATGACATAGTAGTTGAAGGAAGTATTGGGAAGGCAGACTGTCTAAATATAAGTCATAGAAAGTTACTGCTGGCTAGTTGTGTGAACTTGGGCAAGTTTCTTAACCTCTCTGTGGCTTAGTTTTCTCATCTGTATATATTAGCTCCTACCCTATAGGGTTGTTGCAAGAATATAATAGATTATACTAGTCAAGTATTGGTATGATGTCTGGGGTGATTGGGGGTGGGAGGTGGCAATAGCAAAAGTGGATTTTCTTTTTGGGGTATTTTTGAAAAGGTTCCAAAATTAATTGTGATAATGGATGCATACCTCTGGGAATATACTCAAAACCGTTGAATTATACACTTTAAATGGCTGGATTGCATTGTATGTTGATGCCCAGGAAATGTTAGCTAGCAATATTAATATTGATAATACTATTTAGTGCTATAATTGAGCACTTAGGTTCTATCACTGAATGGCTAGCCCCCTGGTTGGCAAACTACAGCTCATGAGCCATGTGTGGCTCTTTGGCCCCTTGAGTATGGCTCTTCCTCAAAATACCACGTGTGGGTGCTACCTCAATAAGGAATGTATCTACCTATGTAGTTTAAGTTTAAAAAATTTGGCTCTCAAATGAAATTTCAATCGTTGCAATGTTGATATTTGGCTCTGTTGACTAATGAGTTTGCTGACCACAGGTACTAGCCCAGCTCAACCATTTCCTGGTGTGTCACCTCAGGCAAGTTACTTAACCTTTTATGTATGTAAGGTTCCCTCAGTGTAGAAGAAAAATAATAATAGCATAAACCTCTTGGGTTGTTATAAAGAATTAATATGTTCATACATTTAAAACACTAAGAATAGTGTCTGTCAAATAGTAAGTACCCAGTAAATGTTAACTATTATTAAAAGTAATTGTTATGCCTGACCAGGCAGTGGCACAGTGGATAGAGCATCGGACTGGGATGCAGAGGACCCAGGTTCGAGACCCCGAGGTCACCAGCTTGAGCGTGGGCCCATCTGACTTGAACAAAATCTCACCAGCTTGGACCAAGGTCACTGGCTCCAGCAAGGGGTGGCTCGGTCTGCTGAAGGCCCGCGGTCAAGGCACATGTGAGAAAGCAATCAATGAACAACTATGGTGTCACAACAGCAACGAAAAACTAATAATTGATGCTTCTCATTTCTCTCTGTTCCTGTCTGTCTATCCCTCTCTCTGACTCTCTCTCTCTGTCCCTGTAAAAAAAAAGGTAAAAATAATTGTTAGGTAATACTTAAGATTTAAAGATCTTCACTTTAAATTATATTGGTTCATTGTTCTTCTTTTCTTTTATTTTTTTTATTTTTTTAAATTAATTTATTTTTTTTTAATGAAAACATCTCCAGTTTATCTTAACATTCAATTGTGTTGCATACCCATCACCAAAAGTCAAGTTGTCCTCTGTTACCTTCTATCTGGATTTCCCTGTGTCCCTCCCCTCCTCCCTATCCCACTCTTCCCTCCCTCCCCCCACCCCATAACCACCACTCTCTTGTCCATGTCTCATAGTCTCACTTTTATGTCCCACTTATGTATAAAATCATGCTGTTCTCAGTTTTCCTTTTTTTCTGATTTACTTATTTCACTCCGTATAATGTTATCAAGGTACATCCATTTTGTTATAAATGATCCGATGTCATCATTTCTTATTGCTGAGTAGTATTCCATAGTATATATGTACCATAGCTTTTTAATCCACTCGTCTTCTGACGGACACTTGGGCTGGTTCCAGATCTTCGCTATTGTGAACAATGCTGCCACGAACATGGGGGCGCATTTCTTCTTTTCGAACAGTGCTAAGGTGTTCTTAGGGTATATTCCTATAAGTGGGATAGCTGGGTCAAAAGGCAGTTCGATTTTTAATTTTTTGAGGAATCTCCAAACTGTTTTCCATAGTGGCTGCACCAGTCTGCATTCCCACCAGCAGTGCAGAAGGGTTCCCTTTTCTCCACAACCTCGCCAGCATTTATTCTGTGTTGTTTTGCTGATGAGTGCCATTCTGATTGGTGTGAGGTGATATCTCATTGTGGTTTTAATTTGCATTTCTCTAATAATTAGTGATGTTGAGCATTTTTTCATATGCCTATTGGCCATCTGTATGTCCTCTTTGGAGAAATTTCTATTCATTTCTTTTGCCCATTTTTTGATTGGGTTGTTTGTCTTTCTGTTGTTGAGTTTTATAAGTTCTTTATAAATTTTGGTTATTAACCCCTTATCAGATGTGCTGTTGAATATGTTCTCCCATTGTGTGGTTTGTCTTTTTATTCTGTTCTTATTGTCTTTAGCTGTGCAAAAACTTTTTAGTTTGATATAGTCCCATTTGTTTATCTTGCCTTTTATTTCATTTGCCCGTGGAGATAAATCGGCAAATATATTGCTGCTACAGATGTCGGAAAGCTTGCTGCCTATGTTTTCTTCTAAAATGCTTATGGTTTCACGACTTACATTTAAGTCTTTTATCCATTTTGAGTTTGTTTTTGTGAATGGTGTAAGTTGATGGTCTAGTTTCATTTTTTTGCAGGTAGATGTCCAATTTTCCCAACACCATTTGTTAAAGAGGCTGTCTTTACTCCATTGTATGTTCTTTCCTCCTTTGTCAAATATCAGTTGTCCATAAAGCTGTGGGTTTATTTCTGGGTCCTCTGTTCTGTTCCATTGATCTATGTGCCTGTTCTTGTGCCAGTACCAGGCTGTCTTGAGTATGGTGGCCTTATAGTAAACCTTGATATCAGGAAGAGTGATACCTCCTGCTTTATTTTTTCTTTTTAAGATTGCTGAGGCTATTCATGTTCTTTTTTGATTCCATATAAATTTTTGGAATATGTGTTCTATATCTTTGAAGTATGTCATTGGTATTTTAATTGGTATTGCATTGAATTTATAAATTGCTTTGGGTAATATAGACATTTAATGATGTTTATTCTTCCTAGCCATGAGCATGGTATATGCTTCCACTTATTTGTATCTTCATTGATTTCTTTTACCAATGTTTTATAATTTTCCGAGTACAAGTCCTTAACCTCCTTGGTTAAATTTACTCCTAGGTACTTTATTTTTATGGCTGCAATAGTGAAGGGGATTGTTTCCTTAATTTCTTTTGCTGACAGTTCATTGTTGGTATATAGAAATGCCTCTGATTTCTGAGTATTAATTTTATATCCTGCCACCTTGCTGAATTCATTTATAAGGTCCAGTAGTTTTTTGACTGAGACTTTAGGGTTTTCAATATACAATATCATATCATCTGCAAATAGTGACAGTTTTACTTCTTCTTTTCCAATTTGGATGCCTTTTATTTCTTCTTCTTGTCTGATCGCTGTAGCTAGGACTTCCAGAACTATGTTGAATAAGAGTGGTGAAAGGGGGCATCCCTGCCTGGTTCCTGATCTTAAGGGGATTGCTTTTAATTTTTGTCCATTTAGTATGATGTTTCCTGTCGGTTTATCGTAGATGGCCTTTATCATGTTAAGGAATGTTCCTTGTATTCCCACTTTACTGAGAGTTTTGAGCATGAATGGGTGCTGGATTTTATCAAATGCCTTTTCTGTATCTATTGAAATTATCATGTGATTTTTGTCCTTCCTTTTGTTTATGTGATGAATCACATTGATTGATTTGCAAATATTGAACCAGCCTTGCCTCTCCAGAATAAATCCCACTTGATCATGGTGTATGATTTTTTTCATATATTGCTGGATCCGGTTGGCTAATATTTTGTTGAGAATTTTAGCATCTAAATTCATCAGGGATATTGGCCTATAATTTTCTTTCTTTGTGTTGTCTTTGCCCGGTTTTGGGATCAGAATTATGCTCGCCTCATAAAAGGAGTTTGGAAGTCTTCCTTCCTCTTGAATTTTTTGAAATAGCTTGAGAAGGATAGGAATTAATTCTTCTTTGAATTTTTGATAGAATTCACTTGTGAAGCCATCAGGCCCAGGACTTTTCTTTTTTGGGAGTTTTTTGATAACTGTTTCGATCTCATTTGTTGTAATTGGTCTGTTTAGGTGTTCTGATTCTTCCAGATTGATTTTTGGAAGGTTATATGATTCAAGAAATTTGTCCATTTCACCAAGATTGTCTAATTTTTTGGCATATAGTTCTTCATAGTATTTTCTTACAATGCTTTGTATTTCTGTTGTGTCAGTTGTTATTTCTCCACTGTCCTTTCTAATTTTATTTATTTGAGTCCTCTCTCTTTTTTTCTTGGTGAGTCTAGTTAAAGGTTCATCAATCTTGTTTACCTTTTCAAAGAACCAGCTTCTGGTTTCATTGATCCTCTGTATTGTTTCTTTCGCCTCTATGTCATTTATTTCTGCTCTGATCTTTATTATTTCCTTCCTTCTACTTGTCTTGGGTTATATTTGCTGTTGTTTTTCTAGTTCTTTTAGATGCAGGGTCAGGTTGCTTATTTGAGCTTTTTCTAACTTCTTATGATATGCCTGTAGTGCAATAAACTTCCCTCTCAGAACTGCTTTTGCTGTGTCCCATAAATTTTGAGTTGATGTATGCTCATTATCATTTGTTTCTAGAAACTTTTTTATTTCTTCTTTGATCTCATTGTTAATCCATTCATTATTTAATATCATGCTATTTAGTTTCCAAGTGTTTGAGTATTTTTCAGTTTTTCTTTTGTGGTTAATTTCTAGTTTCATGACATTGTGATCAGAGAAAATGCTTGATATGATTTCAATCTTCTTAAATTTATTGAGACCATTTTTGTGTCCTAACATGTGGTCTATCCTAGAAAACGTACCATGAGCGCTTGAGAAGAATGTATATTTTACTGCTTTAGGGTGGAAAGTTCTGAAGATATCTATTAAATCAAGTTGATCTAGTGTCTCCTTTAAGTCTGCGGTTTCTTTATTAATTTTCTTTCTTGAGGATCTATCCAGTGTTGTTAGAGGGGTATTGAAATCCCCTACTATGATAGTATTGCTGTTAATCTCGCCCTTTATATTCATCAAAGTCTGCTTTATGTATGTCGGGGCTCCTATATTTGGTGCATAGATATTTATAATAGTTATATCTTCGTGTTGAATTGTTCCCTTTATCATTTTAAAGTCCATTTGTTTTAAAGTCCATTTTGTCAGATATAAGTACTGCTACCCCGGCTTTTTTTTCATTTCCATTTGCCTGAAATATTTTTTTCCATCCTTTTACGTTCAGTCTATGTGCGTCTTTTGTTTTAAGGTGTGTTTCTTGTAGACAGCATATGTATGGGTCCTGTTTCTTTATCCATGCAGATACCCTATGTCTTTTGATTGGATCATTTAATCCATTTACATTTAAGGTTATTATTGATATGTAGTTGTTTATTGCCATTTTATTCTTTAAAGTTGTATTGTTCTTTGGCTATATTCTTTTCTCCGTTTAAACTGTTCACAACAGGCCCCTTAGTATCTCTTGCAGAATTGGTTTGGTTTTTATGAATTCGTTCAGGCTTTCTTTTTCTGGGAAGCTCTTTATTTCTCCTTCAATTTTAAACGTTAGCCTTGCTGGATAAAGTAGTCTTGGTTGTAGGTTTTTGTTCTGCATTACTTTGATTATTTCTTGCCATTCCCTTCTGGCCTAAAGTGTTTCTGTTGAGAAGTCCGATGTCATCCTTATGGGGGCTCCTTTGTAGGTGATAGTCTTTTTTTCCCTAGCAGCTTTTAAAATTTTTTCTTTATCCATTAGCTTTGGTATATTAACTATGATGTGTCTTGATGTAGATCTTTTTGGGTTTCTCTTTAATGGAGTTCTGTGTGCTTCTTGAATATGTGGAGTGTTTCCCAGCCTTAATTTAGGGAAGTTTTCTGCTATGATTTGATTGAACATAGTTTCCATTTCCTGTCCTCTCTCCTCTTCTTCAGGTACCCCTATGATGCGAATGTTGTTTCTCTTCATGTTGTCACAGAGCTCCCTTAGAGTTTCCTCACATTTTTTGAGTCTCTTTTCCTTTTTCTTCTCTGCTTCTGTGCCTTTGTTTTATGTGTCCTCTAACTCGCTTATTCGATCTTCAGTGTGATTCATCCTGCTTTTAATTTCTTCCATTGTGATCTTCAGTTCTGATACTGTATTTGTCATTTCTGTCTGATTCTTTTTTATTATTTCAATTTTGTTTTTTATACTTGTTATCTCTTTATTTAGGTGTTCATAATGACTATCCATTGTTGCTCTAATTTCTTTGAACATCCTAACTATCATTATTCTAAATTCTGCATCTGGTAATTTGGTTATATCTGGTTCATTCAGGTCCTTCTCTGGGGATTTCTCTTGATTCATTTGGTTTGCATTCCTCTGTCTGCCTATTTTTTTCTGTGTATAAGCAAGTTGTGACCACTGAAGTCCAGTATGTGTTGCCTTTGCGTTCTCTAGGTGTGGTCTGTCTGCAGGTACCCCACCCCCTCTGCTGCTGCCTAGGGTAGTTGGGTATGGGCATTGCCAGAGCCGGCCCACTGTGGCTTTTGCTGTGATTTGTGCCTCTCCTCCGCGGGAGGGGCTGTCACTCAAGCCACAAGCCTCAGAACCAAGGATAGAGGTGAGCACCTTTACTCAGCTGCGGACCAGCCTATTTCCTGACTTCCGCCCAGAACCAGCAGTCGAAGCCTGCTCGCTAGTTTCGCGGGTTGGGCGGGGCTTTTGACATGCTCTCAGCTGTAAGCCTTTGCCCATCTGGAGCTTTAGCCCCACCCTCGAGGCCAGGGCCCTTCTGCACAGGGTCGGAAACCAAGGTTTATTGGGGCGGGCGTGTTTGCTGGCTTCCGCTCGTCCGGGACTCTACCCCGCCCCCGCGTTCGGAGCCCGCTCATGCACGTGGGATGGCAAATTGCGGTTTCTCCGGCGGGTGGGGATATTAGCATGGGCTCAGCTGCGAGCTTCCACTTGTCTTGGGGTCTATCCTGTCCCCTCGCTCAGAGCCCGCTCGCGCACACAGAATGGCAAACCTCGGTTTCTCCGTCCGGGCGGGGCTGGTAGCGTGAGCTCAGCCGCAAGCCCCCCACCCATCCCTGGTCCTAGCCCTGTCCCTGCGGTCAGGGCCGGCTTGCGCAGGGTCGCAGAGCAGATTTCTGCTCGTTCCTGGCCTCCCGCTTTGTCCCCACAGGTTGGACTACAGGCGGCCCGCAGCTTCCGGACCGCTTTCGCGTGTCCCCTCCGACCCTCTGGGCTAGACCGAGCTCACACCGGCTTGGCCTCCGCCCACGCCGACAGAACCGCGCTTCAGCGTCCTGCCGCCCACCATGCCCTTCAGCAACCCTCAGCAGAGTAGGATGGGACCTAATACTCCACACTGTAGGCCTGGGAGCTCCCTCACTTGCTTCACAGCTCAAAACTGTCCAAACACCTCTTCTAGGCTCTGGGACTGCAGGCTGGGGCTTGGTTCCTGAGACCCAGGTCCCTCCCTCTCTGCCAAACTTTCCTCCCGCCCCGCGGGTCTCTCCGGGCTGCCGTTTGCTCCGGGGAGCTGGGCAGCCCTCTTCGCGTTTTCGCTATTCCTACCAGTCTCAATGTGGCTTCTTCTGTGTTCCTTGGTTGAAGAGTCCACTTAGTTTAGTTCATAGTTGGTTTATCCAGATGATGGTTCTTAAAATTGAGTTATAATCCACTTTGGTTCTGGGAGTTGGAGGTTGGTACGTCCGCCTACTCCGTCGCCATCTTGCTCCTGTTTTGTGGGTGGGCGCAAAGCCGTGTCGTCTTCAACACCATCAGAGACCGTGGATTTAAAGCTCAGCCTACAAGAACTTATAAAATGTCGGAGACACGAGGGGCTTTAGGTCACCACCTGACCCGTGACTGCAAGTTGCACAGGCAGTTGGCTCCAGAGCTGGAAATGGAAGCCAGGTCTCCCCGCACACCCACCCCGCCAGACTGCGAAGCAAGGCTTCACAGAAGAGTTGGGTTTTAGGTTGTTTTCTTTGTTTTTAAACCCTGGGAGTTTCTGGTGGGCAAAGTACTGTGCACCGGCTTTGCAGGTCCCTGGAAAGAGTTCTTTTCTTTTTTAAACAAACTTCTTCTGTAATAAAGGAGATATTGTGTTATATATTCACTTAAGAAATATAAGCAAGAAAAAAAAATAAAATGAACCCACAAACCTTGAGATTTCTGATAGTCTTTGTTATCATTTTAGTGTGTAGCCTTCTCACTCTCATTCTCTGTCTCCTCAGATAAATATGTGTGTGTGTATATGTCTTGTTATATATTATAAATTAAATATGTATATTTAATATATCTAATACAAATAACACAATTTACAGGGAGAACTCACAAAATAGGGTTATACTCCTCACACTGTTTTATTACCTAATTTTGAATTTTAAAGATCCATTATAAACATCTTGTCATAGTATTGTCCTCTAATTCTTTTAATAGATGCACAATAGTCCATATCATGTATCACAACTAACTTAAACAATTTTATACTGATAATTTCAGGATATTTTCAATTTATATTATTATATAACACACTGAAATATATAGCACATTATTACTTAGACCAGGGGTCCCCAAACTACGGTCTGCGGGCGCATGCGGCCCCCTGAGGCCATTTATTTGGCCCCCCAGCACTTCCGGAAGGGCACCTCTTTCATCAAAACCAGTGAGTGAGAGGAGCACAGGATGCATCCGCACCCATAGTTCCCATTGAAATACTGGTCAATGTGTTGATTTACATTTACTTGTTCTTTATTTTATATATTGTATTTGTTCCCGTTTTATTTTAAAATAAGATATGTGCAGTGTGCATAGGGATTTGTTCACAATGTTTTTTATAGTCCAGCCGTCCAACGGTCTGAGGGACAGTGAACTGGCCCCCTGTGTAAAAAGTTTGGGGACCCCTGACTTAGACTATTAAAAATTAGTTTAAATACTTAAAATTAATGTCTCTGCATTTTGTTCTACTCTATCATTTGGCTCTTCATATGCAAATATCTGAGTGTTGTTTTGGCTTGTGTGAATTGGTCTAAAAAGCACCTCCCTGCATTGCACAAGAAAAGCTAAAACCTGCGGTTGCAGATGGATCAGGCATCTGTGCAGCTAATATTTCTCGTGTGATTTAGTGTTTGTGAATTGGACATCCTCTGTGAGACTTGACTTTGCAAGTGAGTTGAATGGGGAACAAGGGGCTGTCTAGGAGAACTATTTCAATGGTACAGAAACTAGCAAAGGCAGCATGGTTTCAGATCCCGCAGCTGTAGAAGCAACTTGGCGATTTGACACTGATTCTCTTACCCAGACCTGCCATGTGGCTTTTGGAGTCATTCCTGGAAATATATAACCCAGTGGTTCTTAACCTTTTTTGAGGTACCGAACCCACCAGTGTCTTATGCGCATTCACCAAACCCTTCTTTAGTGGTAAATAAAATATGATTTTTTTTCCAAATTCAAGACATAGGCATATGTTTTTTTACTGGTGCACAAAATGAGCCATGCATGAACATCACCTTGCTCAAAGAACAAAACCAACAAAGTGCATGAACTCACAACAAATTACAGTATTACTTTATTCTGGCCTCCGTGGCAGAGGCTTCTCCGAACCCCTGAGACAGACTCATCGAACCCCTAGGGTTCGATAGAACCCAGGTTAAGAACCACTGATATAACCTGTAGTCTTTTTTGTTTGTTTCTGTTTTTTGCATTCCTCTTAACGATTCTGTAAGCCACTTAGTACCATGTGATAAATTCCTTGCTGTGTAAACTAATTAGGAAGGATACTGGGTTTTTACAACTGAATGCAATAGATGTATAATGGTTCAAACTTTATTTTTCTTAAATATAAATTATGATCTAATCCATTATCTTCCCACTGATTAGAAATGTAATCCTCATCATATGTCAAATACTCCTATATATCCCATGAATTTTAGCCTGTCTTCCGCTCAGGTCCCCTTCTACATGGAAGTCCGGCTATATAGCAGGACTCTAGGAGACCAAGGGCTGGGGCAAGTCACATGTGTCTTTCCCCTCCATTGTATTTTTTTTTAAATTTAGTTGAATTTTTTTTTATTCTATTACCAGTACCATACTTTTCTGATTACTGCTTTATGGTAATCTTTAATATGCATTTGGATAAACGCCCCCCCCCCACTAGTTCAACATTTTATAAACCGCATGGGCTTTTCTTCCAGATGAATATTTCATCAAGTTCTAAATATATCTTCGTTGATTTGAACTGATGAAATGAGGAGATATCTTACATATGATAATATTAAATAGTTCCATCTCAAAACACATCTCTTCATTTAAGCAGTCTTTATTTCCACACACAGAACTCAGTATCTTGTTGATGCTGTTCCAGATTAATCTTACCAATTCATTTTCATGCCAGTTCCAAGATATTTTATATTTTTTGTGATAAAAAGTGAAATGATCTACATTGTATATTTTAACCAGACATGTTTATTTGTATATGTTTATTTTTAACTATCAACTTCTTTGAATGCTCATAAATTCTTATAATTTTCAGTTCCTCATAGGCTCTCAGAGTTGTCAATCTCATCTGTAAAATGGCAGTGTTTTCTCCTCTCTAATACTTACACCTCCTCTTATTGTGTAAAGATATAATTAATGTAGTAGGGTGAATTAGGCATCCCTTTGATGGATCAACTTTGGACATCAGTGGTATCCTGAATAAAGGAAATCCTTAGAGGTTGGGCTGTTTCTTGTGACTCAAGAGGTGTCTAGTGTCCTATTCCTCCTAGGCTATGCTGCATCACACATGCACCCGCCCTCTGTTCATTCATTCCAAGCTCCCTTCACCCAGCATGATCTTACTATCCCATATTTAGCCTTTAGCCACACATGATCTCATCATTTTCCCAATGGAAGATAACACATATTTACATCAATAGGAGTGTTTGTTCCCTGCGTCCAGACTCTCTTTCTGATATCCATTCCCTCTGTGTTTCTATGGCAAAGCCATGGTGTGCAAAAGCTAT
The DNA here is from genome assembly GCA_037038555.1 of Rhynchonycteris naso. Classification (NCBI taxonomy): domain Eukaryota; kingdom Metazoa; phylum Chordata; class Mammalia; order Chiroptera; family Emballonuridae; genus Rhynchonycteris; species Rhynchonycteris naso. The sequence continues at coordinate 22,329,245 of CM072996.1, forward strand.
TTCTGAGTATGCTATCATTGGAATATAAAAGAGAATTTGTGAAGATTTGAAAGCATGGAAATATCCAGAATTATTAAGAGTGGAGAAAAACAAGACCCTGTTGTTGGGTGAATGAATCCCTCTGAACTTTCTGGAGAACAACTTAGCAATATGCTTCAAGATCTTTATAATGTGCACATGCTATGTTAATTAAATTCCTTTGGTTGCAAGTAACAGGAAGCCACTTGTATTGATTTTTTTTAAAAAAAAAGGGCGGCTCAAGAATTTATCAAAATACAGCAGTATCACAGGCAATTCAAAGGCAGAATTGCAGTTGGGCCTTAAAACAAGTGTTAGAACAAGGATATGAAAGGTGTTAAGAGCTCAACTCTTGAGTCTCATGTCTCCCTGGTCTGTGCATCTGTTTCTTTTATCTGTACTTGTCTGTTATTCATGTCTGTTAGTGCTGTGGAGTTTGGTTCCCAGAGGTACTGCACGTGGCTTCGGACATACACTCCTCCAAGCTCTGTGTCCTTGACCTTTAATGTGCCTCTTTGACCGTGGTGTTTAGGCATCCCTGTTTGGCCACTTGGTGTTCCGAGCTCTTAATTTTTTACTTTGGTCTGTCCTCAACTCTTGTTCAACATTTACATTTTGCCATTCTATCTTCTCCCAGCTGTCTGACCTTGATTTCAAGCTTTGTTCCAACTGGCTTAGCCATTAGCTACATCTGGCCCTCTATCCCTGATGTAGCTAAAACTACTACTGACTTCAACATGGAGATAAAGTGATTTTATAACTTTTTTTTCTCTGACACATTGATTCTCAGAATAAACGACTGGCTTTCTCTGTAATCAGATAAATGTCAGAACAGAGATTTTTATACCGGTTTTTGATGTGGGGTCTACTTGAAAGAAAAACAGGACCTGTTAGGGCATCATTCTGGTTTGGGGTGGCTAGTCTCTGCCCCAGGAAAGTATGAGCACAAGCCACCTGGGTCTTTCATTTCATCTTTCTTGGCTTATAATAATGAAGTGACTCAGCTTGGGATTTTATAAAACAATGAGTCATCCCAAATTATGGAATAAAGTATAGCAGCACTCTTGTTTAACAACCTTAGTCATCACAGCTAACTCCCACCCCATTTCTTTCCATATGCATACCTAGGATATATCTCTATTGTTAGCTACTAATTCTTCTTATTAGGCAATGGGTTAAACCCTGAGCCTGGGGTGATTGCTACTAGATTGGCTCTGCCAGAACACCACATTACCAGGGTATACCATGTCAGTTACCTCTTGATTTTAGACAAGAAAAAAAATGATTTCACAGACCAAAGCTAGTAGCAGACCAACAGACTAAAGTTTAGTCTTTAAGGAAATTTCTGCTATGACTGTGTGATTTCTTCAATTTGTTATTCCATTACTTTGGCTCTTTTTGGCTTCTTTTTGCTGTCTATGAGAAGTAGGGATGCTGGAATTCTGTCTGTTGTATAATGTTAATGGTTCTAGGGGGAATAAAAGAGCCACCTAAAAATTCCTGAAGCTATGGTGGCAAAGGGTTTAGAATCTTCTCTGACTTTATCTTTCTTTTCTTTTCTTTTTTTTTATTTTCCAAGTTGAAAGGGGGGGGGGAGATATAGAGACAGACTCCTGCATGTGCCCTGACTTGAATCCACCCAGCAAACCCCACCTGGGGCCGATTCTCTACCCCTCTGGGGCCATGCTCACAACTAAGCTATTTTTAGTGCCTGAGGTAGAGGCTCCATGGAGCCATCCTCAGCACTTGGGGCTGATGTGTTCAAGCCAATTAAGCCATGGCTGCCAGAGAGGAAGAGAGAGAAAGAGAAGGGGGAGGAGGAGGGATGGAGAAGCAGATGGTTGCTTCTCCTTTGTGCTCTGGCCGGGAAGTGAACCTGGGACATCCACACTCCGGGCCAATGCTCTACCACAGAGCCATCTGGCCAGGGCCCGACTTTATCTTTCAAATTGGATGTTTCCTGAATGGCTTGCTCCATTAATCAGAAAGCCTTTATTATATGGTTGATTTCTATTTACAAATATTTAACAGCAGCAGGAGGAAGGGTTAAGAGCTGGGTACTTGCAGTCTTTCTGGGATAATGTTGCTGTTTTTCTAAAAGTGGAATAATTAATTAATGTCCAACCTATTTATGGTTTTACTCATTGTATCATTGCATGGACTATCTTCAGTGTTAACGTGTATGGGGAAAGATATTTCTAAGAAACAAGACAGGATTCTTAATACAGTCATAATAATATATTTTATGCATCAAAAAGCAAGTGTATATAACAATTTGAAGTTATTAAAAATGTTTCTCATTCACTCTTGATAGATTTTCCAAAGGACTGTTAGTAGTTACCCTTGTTTGTTCACTAAAAGGACATTGTGCAAAATAAACTGTCTCGCTCTTTAAAACTTGGCTCTGATTACCAGGTTTTCTTCTTTTAACCAAACAGATGAAATTTTATAATGTCAGTTATTTTGGTTAGTAGTTAATTTGCCATTTGTGCAATGAACAGATATTTTGGATGAAAATTAATCGCTTTATTCTTTCAACTAGCTTTATTCTGCCTAGCTTGAAAAATTTTATTTTTCGGTTTTGGTGGACTACTCAGCATGCATTCTCTTCTAATCTTCTCATATGTGTGTCAGCTGCTGGTTCCCGTCCAAACATGGAAGTCATTTAAGGAAGCATTGCCAGGGTCTTTTCTGTGGGATTCCCCCCTCCCTCTCATTTCTGGAGACTTCTATTTCTCCTGAATGCCCCTGTCTGGGAAAGATTATCTTGGCAAAGAAGAGGGGCATTGGGAAATAAGAGAGGGCAGCTCTTTGTTGCCAAGCAGAAGTAGTGCTTTACTGATTTAAGAGAAATATGAGTGGGAGAAGTGGGAAGCACAGAGTGTCCCGCAGTTTCTTAAGAAGTTGTAAGTGATCTCATTCTTTGTCCTAAATGACTACAATCCCATAAAACAAGGTGGCGGGGGGCTGAGAGCTTGATGGTCAGGCTCATTGCTCCTATTTCTTTACATAGCCATGGAAACACTGATTAGGGATCCAACAATAGCAGTATGTGACTTGGGGGTGGTAAGAGGATACCACTGACCGCTTGAAAATGAGTCATTTGGTGTGATGTATTTGTCCAGTGTATGGGACTTTATCACCCTCACACATCACATGACCAGCTGAGTGGCTTTCACCTAGGAGGCACTGGCAACCCAATAGTTAAACTATGGAAAGACTTCCAGGACCCTCTGGCTCTCCCCTAGATCCTTTAATGAAAATGTTCATCTGGCAGAAGGGGGCCTCCGGGCCTCCTAGGGATAGGGTCCTTTCTAATCGGTCTGTGTCTGGGTTATATCAGTTGGTCAATAGTTTGTCACTCCTAATAACCAATCTTCTTTTCAGTTATTCCCTCTGCCAACCCATTGTTTACTGTTTTATTTGTTTATTCAACAGAAAGTTACTGATGACCCACTAAATGCAAGGCATTGGGGTAGATGCTCGGAAAGCACTGGTGAGTCAGGTGGATGAGGTCCCTGATCCTGTGGCATTTTTATTTGAGAGAACAAACAATAAACATGAATAAAAAGATATAAATAGCTCCTTTCCACTGTGATGGGTGGTATGAGGTGATATAAAGCTAATGAGATGATTGCCAAGGAAATGTTTTTAGGTGGAGAGGTTACAGAAAGTCTCCCCGAGGGGCAGCATTAGCTAGGACTTCAGTGGGCAGTGTATCTGACTCCTGGTAGGCTTTACCACTGCCCAGTGGGCTCTACCTCACACGTCCCTCCCATGTGTCTGGAAGCTTCAAATGGGAATTTCTATGGCAACAGCAGAAATGGAAGAGAGGGAGCACATTTTTCCAGATTCTGCCTGTGTCACATTTGCTAGCCCTGCTGGCTAAAGGACATCACCTGGACGAAGCCAGTCACAAACAGGGACAGTACCACGACGTTAAACCGCCAGGGGTGTGGATAGAGTGAGGGGTGAAGAAATGGATCATTAATGAAATCAAGTTGACTGTACTCTTTTAGCTGACATATTAAAACATTCTAAAACCTTATTGTTTTTCTCTTCTATAGCAACTGTTCTTACAGTTTTGGATGCAGAACCCCAGGATCTCTTCAAACTTCTCCTAGAATACTAATTAGAATATGTTTTTCTTGGATCTTTTCAGTTCTGAGAGAAATCTCTGTTTCCTCAGGGGTCGTTATTACATTTTGTAATTTGCCCATCTTGGTCCCACCATTGGTCCTATGGTGCGTCTCAGATGTCTGCTGAAGCCTGGCTCTGTGCCCCCCTCTGTGAAGGACTGGGATGATTGACGTAAGGTTCAGCAACAGAAGGTGTGAGTTTTTCTGTGGGTCTTTCCTCCAGTTCAAGTTTTTCCTGAGTGAGTGGGCCAACCCTAAGCCTGTATACTTGGGAGGCTTTTGTATAGAGAGTAACACTGCTGAGCAAGTAGGCAAATAACCAAACTGGGTGTCATTTTACTCTGAGGTGCCAGTGTCCACAGGGGCAACCTTGATTCCACCTATATTTAGATACAGATATTTTAGAGAATAGCCTCTAGTTTTGTTCCAGAGTTAAATGCTGGTGCCACCCATCTCTTCGCATGGCCAGGTGTCCAAGAAAGGAGCAAATGGCTGAAACAAGCAGCTGTCGCACCAGCAAAAGCGTCTTTCTATCTTGTCTTCCCTTTTCACTCTGTCTACCTACCTCTGCCCCTCGGGAACTTCTCAAAGGTCTAATGGAGAAGAATGGCTCCTGCCTTCACTGAATTGTTCTCGTTTCCTGTGCTCTGTTATCTGTCAGCATGACCTCGTCTACTTTCCCGTTTCCAGAAATTGATCAATTCTGTGGTCTCTTGAGGTCCCGGATGGTGACAGACTCAAGTGTTTCCCCTTCCGTCTTGAACTGAAAGTTCATCTAAAACATTTAAAACCCCACAATCAACCCTTCCCAAATTAAGATGACCAAACATCAAATCGTCAAATTAAGGAATATAAGTAATTTGAGTTATAGTAACATTGTCCATTTTGTATCACTTATAGAACACACTCATTCCATTTTTCCTTTGTAACAGAAAGGATATTAATTTTAAAGATTTCCTGGCAAAAGGTACACACCTATAAAGGTTGCCTTTTGGTCCTAGTGATTGTAGGAGGAAATTGCCCATAGCAATTACAGGTTTAACCTAACTTGGACCGGACAGTCTTTCCCTTTAAAACTGTTTAACAGCTCTTAGGAGCTTCTTTAATCTCTCTGGAAAGACACATTTACACAGGAATGAGGATTGTTTTGAAATGTCTCTGCTGGAAAAAAAAATCTCGAGTAAAGCCGACTTTTCTGCCCATCCACCCACAACCTGACCCAGCAACAGCGTTTCCTGGAGATAAACTGTTCTCAGGCCAATAATGCTGCCCAAGAAGTTCCAGCCCCACAAGTGCTTCCGGCACATTGCCCACCCTGCCCTGCTGGTCGGCAGCCAGGGGCTGTCCAGTAGCACAGAGCTCTGGCTTACTTGCCTCCGTCTTTGAGGTTTAAGATGTAAGGAGGGTGAGCAATTCTTTCATCCCTTTGCCTTGAAGTTGGTGGGAGACTTCTCCCTTTGGCCTGGCTTGGAGAAATGAAAAGAAAATCTTGACTATATACATACAATGTCATTGTAAAATGGTTCCAAACACATTCGTAATAGCATGCCCTTTTTTTCAGGACACTGGGAAACTTATCTCTGGATGGAATTTTCTATGACCATTGAATCATGAAAGGCATATAATTATAACCCTTACATCTTAAACAGAAAATGCCATGGCTTGTTTTGGAATCAGGAAAAAAAGAACTTACATTAAACCAGTTAGACCTGTATATGCACATTGTGTTAGCAACATGGTTGTGGATACTTTTGTACCTTAAATATCTAGTGACGTGAACTATTTCCAATTAAACTATTTTCGTTTTTATTTATTTAATTTAATTTTGGTCTAGAATAGGTATGAGGTAGACATTTTGGAATGGGACCAAATGACTTTGCTCCTCCCCCCTCAAACCCTAATCCCTGCTCTTGAGAGTGTCTGGCAGCGAGTTGCTCGGAGGTAAAGACCCCCATTCTCTGTTTTTGCTTATTCTTCTAGGGGTGGCCAGAAGATCAGCCTTCTCTCATCTGCTTGCTTACCTTGAACCTGTTCTTTAATTGTTTTAGGAATTGTCTTCTTTGGGAAATCCTCCCTGACCTCATGGCCTGGGCTAAGTTCCCTTGCCTAAAACTGCTCCATAGCATCTGACACACGCTGCTATAATCATTAAGCAAGCTGTTATCATCAACAAAATCCTGATTTAAAAGAATTGCATAGAAGATTCTGATTCATGTCAGATCTATCCAAGCTGGAAACTCACAGAGGGATAAAGAATTGTACTGGGATGGTGAAGTGATGAAGAGAATAGATTTTGGAACCAGGTTGCGTGAGTTCAAGTCTTGGACCCAGCACTTACTGGGTGATCTGTTACAGGTTATCAATCCCCCTGTAAGCATGTATCCCATAGGGTTGTTGTGAAGGTTAAGTAAATTGATATATAGGGTATATAAGACAGTGCCTGCCACATTGTAGCTCTACTGTTGTCTGAACTAAATACTGTTATATATACCCTCCAGAGCCCTCAGCTGGAAGGTAGTGGTGTGGGAAGAGCTGGATCCTGAACCATTGGCCTTTTTCTACTCCTGGCTCTTCCAAATACATGAAAGATCTTGGGCATATATATTTGTGTTCATACTTCTCATAACAGCTGCCCCTTGGCTAGCCCCCATCATGGAGGTGTGCACCCCAGAAGGACTGTCCACTCTGTGGTGGAGAAACTCAGAAAAGAACTTATGCCGATGCTGAAATTCTGGGGTCCCTGATACTCGAAACATGGTTTAAAAGGAAGGATATAGGCTCTAGGCTGGCATGTCTCTTGTCTCCTGGGACCCCATGAAAGGGTCACAGCTGGAGAAGGACCAGATTGAGACCCTCTAAATTATGGGACCCAAGGTAGGGCCCCTCCTGCCTCCACCTCAGGTTGATAGTGGGCTGTGCATTTTTCATTCCAAGTGAGGCTCTCTGGGCCGAGAGATAGATAACATTGTTTAGTGCCAAACTTGGAATTTTCCTTGCCGAGCATGTCCTCTTTTGGTATTTGTGAAATAATTGTCAAATCCGCTCTGAGAACTTTCCCAAGGGTGAGTAGAGATGTGAAATCCTTGACAACAGGAAGAGTTATGGTTTACCAAACTTTAACTGGGACACTTCCCCTTTTGCCTTTCTAGCACGTAGAAGCAGAGACCTCCAGGAATATTCTTCATCAGAGCAACAGAAAAACCTCAATTTCTTCTCAGGTGCTGAGCACCCAGATCTCATACATCCATGACGGAAGCCAGGGGTATGCGATAGTTCGTAAATAATAAAGAGGATAGACGTTTCTTGGCTTCTCCTCCTTCCTCTTTTTATTTATTTATTGTCTCTTCTTGGCATTTGTGACACTTTGACGACTACGGAAGCCTGGAGAATGCACACTTCTCACAGCTAGTCATCAGTGATAGCTTACCCGTAGAGAAGAGCGCTTAACTCATGGGCTGAACATGCACTGTTAGTACGGCGTAGAGAAATGGTGGAAGGAGTCATTCCCATCTCATTTCTTATGTAGCCAGCTGAGGTTGAATTTGGAGAAGTTTTCTTTTTTGTTCCCCCTGAAGTTCAGATGCTGTTTCAACAAGAATGGAAGGCAGACCCTCGGACCAACCTGAAAGATTGATTCTATTACCATGACTCATGCTATGTTTGCTAACAGCATTAAGGGAGGCATTCAACACAAAAGCGAATGTGTCATGATTCTTTAACAAGATGATTGCATCCATAAAAATAAACCAGGGAATAAGAAAGTGTTTCAAATGACAGTTCAGGAAGTAAAGACAAACAGACACTGACTTTCAGATAGTGATTTCAGCATACCATTGAACTTTTTAACACCTTCCTCATTCACAATTTTGATCGAGTCAATAAAAAATAATTCCTGAGATAGAACATTGTATTAGAAAATGAAACTAGGGAAGGGTGTCATCTACAAGTCAGATACTTTAAGAATTTCTTTTTTTTTGCAAGTAGGTGAATATTGATTGACAATCCATGAAAGAACACTGTCTAGAAAGTACATGGAAGAGACCTTTAGCAAGCAGAATTTTCTGCAGTCCTTTAACTATAATGGCAGTGCTGAAAACAACAGTAGTATAGCAGATGCTTTAAACCCAATCAAACCCCCGTTCCTAGGCCTGGAAGCTCATTGCCGAGTTGCTACACACCTTCTCTAGAGAATTGCTCTTCAATGATAGAAGCTGTCTCATGTAGCAGTGCTTGAGTGGTTGGTGACCTGCCACCACCACCAACCCCCCCCCCTACCCCCCAGTTCCCCAGGGATAGTTCCTAGCACAAGACTAACAGGCATAGTACTCAGTCTCCTTTACCTCTGGTTAGGGCAACATTTATGTTTAATTGATGCTCCAGAGCTCCCAGGGAGGTCAAAATGAGCCACTCTTCAGTTGAAATCACCCCTTTGCTCATCTTTTTCACTGCCCAATTCTGCTTCTCTCCCTCCCTGAGAATTTCCCCTGAGGACACTTTCTCAATAAGTTACTGGCATAGGAATCCTCGTTTTAGGCTTGACTTCTTAGGGAACTTTGCATAAAACAAAGAGTAGGAGTGGTCCCAGTAAGCAACCTCTAAAGACACAATTCTCTTGTCCCTGTCTCATAGTCCCGTTTTTCTGTCCCACCTATGTATGAAATCATGCAGTTCTCAGTTTTTTTCTGTTTTACTTATTTCACTCCATATAATGTTATCAAGAGTGTGGTGGGGGAGGGAGGAGAGGGAGGAAGAGGGGGAGGGGAGGGGCACAGGGAAAACCAGATAGAAGGTGACAGAGGACAATTTGACTTTGGGTGATGGGTATGCAACATAACTGAATGATAAGATAACCTGGAGATGTTTTCTTTGAACATATGTACCCTGATTTATTAATGTCATCTCATTAAAATTAATAATAAAAAAGACACAATTCTCAAGTTGCATCACTTGCTGAAGGAGAAAATGACCCTATCACTTGGGGTATGTGGAGTATCAAGAGCCCTTGGCATGCTGGGGTATGCAATTGTTGATTAATTTATTTGTGGTGAGCAAGTGGAAGGAAATTCACTGGTTTATGCAACATCTCGCGCTCCCTGCATTGTGATGATCTTGTTTATATCTGCATTTTCATGTTTATTGTTCTTCTCTGAGATGGAAAACACCACATCTAAGACCTTGATCTCAGACCTTGATCATCTGGTTAACTCATGTTTCCCCAGTACCTACAACATTCCCAGCATTTAGTAACTATTCAGCAACTATTGGTCAAATGAATGAATAACACATTAGCTGATGGGTTGATGGGAGGAATGACTGAAAAGATTTGTTATTAGCTATGATAATCAAAATATTTACTGATCTGGCCTAGGCACTGACAATAGAAAGGTCACCACCTAGGGGCTTGAGTTTCCCCTTTTGCCAGGTGGTAACACTTTAGTTAGTAAAACTAGTCTTTTTTTTTTTTAATCTTTCAAGCTTTAGCCAAGAAGAATGGTTTCTGCCTCTAAGAATCATTCTTTTGTTTCCTGTGTCCTGTCTTCTGTCAGCATGACTCCATCTGCTTCCTATCTTCCAGAAATGAATCAAAATCTATAGCCCACTGAGACTCCAGGTGATCAGACAAACACATGTGCTTCCTCTCCCATCTGGAAGTAAAATAACTAAGTTAATGGAATTATTAATTTGTAAGGGTTTAAGTCTGCCATTTAATTTGTTGCTTTGTTTGTTCTTTCTGTTTTTGGTTTCGTTGTTTTCTTTTTCCTGACTTCCTGTGGGTTATTTAAACCTTTTTTAGATTTTGATTTTATCAGTAGTGTTTCTAAGTCTATCTCTTTGTATAGCTGAATTACGAATTACTGTAGCTATTACCTTAAATACATGCAATTTATGGCCTATTGGTGTCAAACATCTACAAATCAAATAAAGTGTAGAAACTTTGAATATAATTGCCTTCATTTCTTCTTCTACACATATACAGAAGCCAGTAGAGGTGAAAGTCTTCCCTCATGACTCAACTTGGACTTTCCAGATACTACTCCTGAAGGAGTTTAAACACCTATGATAACCAGGTGAGGGTGGAACTCTATGCCTCCATTCGGCCTTTGCTGGCCTGGGTGGGGTGGAGGCCAGTTTTGTGCTGGTTTGCTGGAGAAAAGCAACTATTGTCTAAAAGTCTTCTGCCTTGCTAAGCTGCCCTTTTCCTGGCCCTTTGGCTTTAGTTGGGGCTTTTTTTGGGTATATATCAATTGATGTTTCTGAGTTGCTGGCTCCTTCAGCCCCAAGTCTGAAATATTTAAGGCAGAAGGAAAATCCAGGGACATCACCACTGTGTTATTCCTTGGGTCTGTCTTCTACCTAGTTGATCTGCCTTCCTCATTCCACCATTCATAGTGTCTTTATACGAGGTTTGTACGTGATGTTTGCGGTTTGGTTGTATTTAGTGAAGATGGAGGGAAAAGCACTCCTCTGTCTTCATGGAGGTGGAAGTCTCCTGTATAAATTTATATAACCTTTGGATGTTAACACCAGTGAATATATTACCTACTAAAAATAATTAAATGAAAATCAAACAATGCAATAGAAATAGTAAAAAGTGGATTGGAGCCTTTAGATAAAGAGATGTAATGAATTAGAAAATCAGTTAAGACATTTCCCGTCTCAGAGCTAAATGATATAAAGTTAATACAGTGAAAGCAAAGATAATGAATATGAAAGGCAGTCTAACTCCAGAAAAACTAGAACTGAACAGATGAGGAACAATCAGTAGGAAAAAAATAAAACACACTTGACAATTCACAAAAACAACAAAGAAAAAAATGTTGTTAAAAGCAGATAAAGGAAATCCACACTGTAGCCAGGAAAAAAGTCAAAATAAAGCAAGAAAATAAAGTTTCTTTCTTAACAAACCAGCTAAGAATTAAAATTTGATGCCTTTCTAAGTTAATGGGAGGTTTAGAAACAGTAACTTTCACAAATTGCTATTGGTTGTGTCAAATGTTGCAAGATTTCTGGAAGGTAATTAAAAATCCTAAAAATGTTTATTGAGTCTGACCCGATTATTTCACTTCTATGACTATATTCTTGCACAGATCTTTCTACTCTTTCTTAAGGACACAGTATTGGAGATGACAACTTTTTATATAACAGCAACAACTAGACACAATTATATTAGCAAAGCCCTTGGTAGTATTTACTATGTACCAGGTACTTTCCTAAACACTGTCCACATATTAACCCATTTAATCCTTCCAACAGCCTATGAACTAGGAGTTAGTATTTTCATGTTGTAAGTGAGGAAAACTGAGGAATAGAAGGATTAAGTAAATTGCTGGGATTTGAGTCAGCGGCTAATTCGTGCTTCTCACCCCCCTTGGCTGCATGTCTAGATAAAACTTATGCAACATTTCATGGTTTTCTATACAGCCATTAAAATAATGTTGTAAATGTTCATATTTAAAATATAAAAGTATCTTCCAAATTTATTATTAGTGGAAACCTGGCAGGTTACTAAATAATACAAGGCAATCTGAAGGGAAATAATAGTCAAATGTAGGTTTTTAAAATGTAGAATCTAGGTATAAAGGATTCATGTCAAAAGATTAATGGTCTTTCTCTCAGAACTGTGGTGTCTTGGAATTGTCTTGTTGATTGTGCTGTAGACATAATGATTTACCCAATAATGGTAAATTCCAGGCACGTGCCAGAGAAATTCACATTTACTGCAATAAGGAACAAAGTCTTTCACAAGAAAAACTGTTTTCTCCAGATTTCTCTAAAGTTGGATGAGTGGATACATATTTCCTCCCATAATTCTTAAGTGCTTAAAAATTAAAAACTGTTCTCATAAAAGCTTTGCAAAACTGACCTCATAATTGGAAACTGCGTTTGTCTGCCATAGAAACCGAGATAAATTTGTTTTTCCCCAAAAAATAATAATAATAAATAATAGGCTTATTTAAAAAAATATGTTAAAAATTGTGACTCCGCAGACATCTCCTGGTCTTCTTTGCTGCCTTCTTAGAAATTAAATTTACTTGTGGGTTTTTGCTCTCACAGTCACATCACTCTGTAGGTCTTTCCCTCTTCTGCATTGTGTTCATTGCCTGTCACCTCGGAGTACTTTGGGGACTAGACTGAAATCAGGTTGCCATAAACAAAGTAAGCTGAGCAGAGTGATGTGGGACAAAGGGATCTTGAGAGTCACTGGAGAAGGTGATCCCTGAGGGGGGCGGGGGGGGGGGGAAGGTGACTTCAATGAGCAAAGATAAAATGAATGAGTCCACAACATCCACCCACGATCCTTCAATCCTTAAACAGAATACATCCCAATAATTTAAAACACAACATTGCAAAAGTGGAGTTGACATTAATTCAGATGTTTAGCCCACACTGGGTAAAACATCAATCAAAATAACAAGACTGGTTGACTCAGTGATAGAGCGTTGGCCCAGTGTATGGGTGTCCTGGGTTTGATTCCTGGTCAGAGCACACAAGAGAGGCAACCATCCGGTTTTTCCCCTGCCCCCCCCCCCCCCATTTTTCCACTCCCACAACCAGTGGCTTGATTGGCTTGAATGTCAGCCCCAGGTGCAAAGGACAGCTTGGCTGGTCCCAGCATCAGCCTCAGGCACTAAAAATAGCTCAGTTGATTCGAGCATTGGCCCCATACAGGGTTGCCGGATAGATCCTGGCTGGGGCACATGCGGGAGTCTTGTTTCACTATCTCCCCTCCTCTCACTTAAAAAAAAAAAGAAGGGAAAAAGAAATAACAAGGAGCCTTATACTAATCACCATGGTGCTAACACTGCTGAAAAAAAGCAAGTCCACAAGCAGTGTCAGGCCAACACTTCTAATTTTCATCACAGCTCTAAATAGTGAAGAGCACACCCAGAAAATGATAGTGTCTATACAAGTCTGACATTTTTGTGGTTGCCACCTCTCTGACATAACCTTAGTGCAGGTGGTTTCTCCTCTTCAGGGCAAAATTCTAAATGTGGTGTCTACTTTCCCGAGGCTGTGGTTTGAAAGCAGAGTCCGGATGGCTACGTACATAATTACAGGTATGATGACAAAGCTTATAAGAAAAAAACATCCCTTTTTGAATCTCTTCATAGTTTTAATGAAAAGGGACCCAGTTAGGAAGATGTGTAAAGGGTAACAAGTCATGTAATTATTTAACTTCCCCTTTATTTTGCTTTATACACAGATGGCATGGTCTTTTAGAAGACAAGGCGAATATCTAGGCACATGTGTAGCTTTGTGATGGAAAAAACAATACACTGGCCAAGGCTTTTGTTTTTTAATAAGACCTTCATGCCTATGAGTCTTTCCTACTGATGTAGTTTCTGACCCTCTGGTATATGGAATGACTCACAGCACTGAAAGCCACTGAGTGAGAGGTGCCATTGTTTCTGTGGCAATCTGTACCAAAGCAGAGACTGTATATGTGTATATCTTGGTGATGGTGCTACTTAAATAGACCTGAAACAAACGAAAGAGTGGTGACCTGAAAGGGGTTTGTTGTAAAGATTTGAATCCACAAAGACAGGGCAACCTCCTCCCCACAAGGAGGAACGACCCCAGCATTAAGTTCTCCCCTCCCAGATTCTCGTAGAGTGACACACAGACCATGCTGCAAAGGAAACATTTGTATCAGTGCTACAGATCAGGAGTGGACAACAGGAACATGTGAAAAACTGATGAGTATCTGCCAGCTGTTAGGGGAACGGGAGAGGCTATTGGAAGCTGTTGAATGGACACGATGTACACTCTTGAGAATCCGGATCTAAGCCAGCAACACAGGACACGGAGTGGGCACGCACTCTAGGGAGGCTTCGAGACTCCTCCCTGACACCAAAGGCAACACCATGCTGTGAAGCATTTTCAGCTTTGCTCCTAGATCAAGCATAGAAATAGAACAGAGAGGCTGACTCTGGGGAGGAGAATTTGAAGCTTTGTCTATAATCGGTAGTTAGAAATATAAGTATGAAGCTGGGAAGAGAGGTTTGAGCTAAAGATAAAAATTTCAGCACATAGGTGGTATTTATAGCCCTACAACTGGATGAGATGACTAACGAAGTGTGGAGATAAAAGAGAGATGCTGCCCAAGGACTGAGCAGTGTGTGGCATGTTGCAGTATTAAGAGGCTGGAAGGAGGAGGAAGAAAAAAAGAAGATTAAGGATGAGTGAGCAGATAATTCCTAAGGTGTTTCAACTGTTCTTGATCAAAATGGTAGACCAAACTCTTTCCTTTGCTCCAAGATTTGACTGATGTGACAATAATGTATACGAATACAGATAAAACTGTGTACATGCTGGAACTATTCTAATTGCCATTCCTTTGACAAATATTTGGAAAGCAGAAAGTATCTTAAAGTTCTTATTCATGAATAATGAAGGTCACAGGAAATGTAACTGCTACCTGCAGTAACACATGAGCCAGCTGTGGGAGGTAGGAAGTGATTTCACATGAATAAAGACTCCATGGCTCTGAGTCAGCAGGAAGCAGGGATGGGCTGTGAGTTGTCAACTGGGGTGGCCAATGAGAGCCTTATACATAGTACACATGGAACAAAAGGCTTCACCATCAGCTGTGGGGCCCCAGTGCTCTCTGAATAGATCAGAAAATTTGCCTGGCAAGGGCTCTCGGTGTAAGTGATGAACCTAGGTAGGGAGGCAGAGTATGCTAGACTCTCACATGGGATGGAAAGGATGAAGGAATAACAGCTCCCTCCAGGAGTGAAATATACTGACTATTGTATCCTTAGAGTCTTTCATCACTTTGGCGATTTGGGAGGCTCTAAGTCCGTCTGCCCATACCCTTCCCACAAACCACATATACAACACTCCCAGGGAGCCACCCTATTGAAGAGAGAGAGGCCCTGCAGCATAAACATTGCAAGAAAACTGCAAAGGAACCCCTCCTGCTACCAATATGAATCAAAACAACTCTCTTTGGCAATCATAAGTGGAAAATTAAAGATTACCAGATGTTTATGGAAAACAAAAGCACAAAAGAGAAGAGGCAGAAAAAGAGAGAAAGAAAAAAGTATAAAAAACAGAATAGGACATACAAAATCTGTGATGTTTTACATGTTATTTCATCCATAAAATAGGAGAAATAAAAAAAATGGAGATTCAAACATATTATCAAATTAAAATAATTGAATATTATTATTTACTTGACAATGCATAAATCTTTACATAATCACATGATTGTAGATATTTTGCACCTTTTTTTCATAATTAGAATCAACCTATAGTTAACACCCAAATCTTCAATTTTTGCAGAACAAAATGTAAATATAATAGATATTAACAGTGTAGAAACAGATGCACAGCTGACTCATGCAGAGTGTAGGGAAATAAAAGAGGTGAAAGAGGGAAGTATGAGAGCTCTAATTAATTGTGTCTTACTTAGTCCAGAATCAATGGGTAACCATTGTGTAAGTATATATTTTGACGTTACAATGATAAGCAATACAACTGATAAGAAGTTAACATATCTCAGCAAATGGAGGGGGGTTTGAGTAAAAGTGTTCTAAAATGCCCCTCTTTTAGGAAGGGAGATATTATATACCTTTTTAAATTGATCAATTCAGAAAGAGATCAAAGCATATTTTTTGTTAGAATGGCAGTAAAACCAGAAATGTTACTTAGTCTGAGACCAGAGATAAATAGGAAAAGAACTTTACTATGTTTATTTGTACCCTTCCTAGGAGCTTTCTTTTTTTAAAAAAAAAACCATGTATATATATTGCTTTTATAAATAAATAATAATTATATAAAAATAAACTAATCAAGATCATAGAGAAAGAAACGACTAAATTTTAGAAACTATCATGATGCTGACACCAAACTCTAACAGAGAAGACATGATAAACTTTTAATTTTATAAATTTATAAATATTGGTGGAAATAAATTTTAATAAATCAGATTTGGTATTAAATTAAAATATTGATGTGACACACCTGAAGAGATTATTCCCAGAACATAAAGGTAGTTCATCATTAGGAAATCAATTCATACATTTTTACATATTAACATATTAATAAGGAAAAAGCCACAATCATCTCAGCAGACTGAAAATCTAGCATTTTTTCCTGATTAATAAAATCTTATAGTAAAAGACAAATAGAAGAATATATTTTTAGCATCATAAAAGTAGGTGAAACATACGGCAAATTTCACACACACACACACACACACACACACAAAGTACTTTGACAAAGCAACAACAGCAACAACAAAACAATACATCCAATAGAAAAGATAACAGTAGGAGGCCAATCACAGGATAAATAAATTATCCCCAAAATATTGAAAAAGTGTTCAACCTTATTTAAAGAAATATAAGCATATACCACAAAATAAAAACTTTAAGCTAAGATATTGGCAATGATTAAAATGCTAATACTAAGCATTGGTGGGCTGAAAGAATGAACTCATTTGACTGAAAGATGTATACACTGGTAAAATAATGGAAGGTCATTTCTCAATATTAAAAATCATTAAAAGTGTATATACCATTTGATCTAGAAATTCCATTTCTAGGAGTTACATCTAAAAAAATTAGCATTGAAGATAGATGCTCACAAAATATAACAGGATTAATTATCAAAACATATTTTATAATGAAAAGACAGAAATAAAACAAATATCCAAAAATAAAGTAACAGTGATATTAATTGATAAGTCCACATAATAGAATTCTAAATAGAATTTAGCCATCAAATACTTGTTATATGGAAAATATTCATGATATATTCA
This sequence comes from Rhynchonycteris naso, assembly GCA_037038555.1. NCBI lineage: Eukaryota > Metazoa > Chordata > Mammalia > Chiroptera > Emballonuridae > Rhynchonycteris > Rhynchonycteris naso. The sequence goes on from CM072996.1 coordinate 22,346,171, forward strand.
ATGATAAAAGCAAAGCTTGAAACAGTATAATGATATGATCTTGTTTTTGTTTAAAATTATCTATGTATCTTCCTATCTATCAATCAATCATCTATCTACCTACCAATCTACTTATCTATCTGAAAGAGGCTGAAAAAATATTTATCTTGATGTTAATGTTAGTTACCATTGATTGGTATATATGTTTGTATATAGTATTATTGTATATTACTGCTTATTAGTTTTCCTTTAAAAATAGAAAGTAAAACTTTTGTAATAAAAATGTACAGTTGAGTGCTCGCTTCGGCAGCACATATACTAAAATTGTAACGATACAGAGAAGATTAGCATGGCCCCTGCACAAGAATGACACGCAAAAATGTACAGTTGACCCTTGAACAATCTGGGGGTTAGGAGCACTGACCCCTCCACACACACACAGTTGAAAATCCATGTTTAACTTTTGACTTTACCAGAACTTAAGTTTTTCCTCATTATCCAAGAGGGGATTGGGTCTAGGCGCCCCTTGCAGATATCAAACTCTGTGGATGCTCAGATATTCTATAAAAATGGTGTAGACTATGCATACACTCAGCCCTGTGCCTATGCAGACTCTTAGTGGCTGACAGAAAACAGTATAGGTATTTATTGAAAAAAAAAAAATCCATGTCTAAACGACCCTGTGCTCTTCAATCTCATGTTGTTCAAGGGTTACCTGTAAATGTTCTTTTAAGGTAAAAGTTTGTATGTATTTTCTCCTTGTGTGAGGTATAACAGGAGTTTATAAGATGAGTCTTATAAATCAATTAGAAAATGAACAACACAGTAGAAAAATGGACCGTAGATGATTCCCAGAATAAAAAACTAGAAGTGGTCAAGGACCAAAAAAAGTTCAACCTTACTAGTAATTTAAAAAATAAAATTAAGATATTTTTCTCTAACCAGATAGAATAAAGATTTCTTAAAAACAGAGAATTAATTCTCCCTGACAGCAAACTGTTAGGTCTGTGAGATCTCTTGTACAATGCAGAGATGAAACCTCTACTATTTCTAGAGAATATGACAATACATAATAAGAGCCTTAACATTGTGCATGGTTTTTTGCCGACATTCTCTTTCTCAGAATTTCCATAAAGAAGTAATTATGGGCGTGTTCAAAGAAGGATGCTCATTACAATACTGTTTATAATAGTGAAAATTAGAAAAACTCAAATGTTAAACAATAAAATATTAACTAAATTATGGTATAGCCCAAAAATGGAATATTATTCAGAAATCAAATTGGACTTTTCAAAGACTATTTCATGACATGAAATAGGCCCATAATATACTGCGAAGTGAAAAGAAGTTCTTTTCCTGCTCCATCACAATACCAGAAAGACGATGGGTGTTTTGGAGGCAATGCGATATACTCTTAAACTCTTGCCATGCTTGATATTTGACCACTTAAGATGACTTGGTGTCCTACCGATGCCTGTTCTGACACTTGTTAACAATGGCACTGTGAGTGTCTCTTGTTTTGAATTTGTACAATGATTTTACAGTGGAAAAAGTCTTTATTTAAAAAAAGAAAAGACTACTGGTAAATAATGGGCCCATGTTCTTCAAATACAGAACCTTGGGGTGAGCACTAAGGAAACAGCAGTGATCTTAACATAACTTGCAAATACATTTAGAAGTCACAGAAAGGTCAACATGCCATCTACATGACTTTCTGATTAAATTGAGAATGCTATACTATGCTTTCTTACTATTCAACAGAAAGACTGGATATGAAATTAGTCATATAAAGGGTAGAGTGTGTGCTCTAAAACCACATACATATTACAGATAGCCTCCATACACTGGCGGAGGTTCAGCTGTTCCCTAATGACCTGAAGTACCACCATATTGGTGGTTGAGAGCTCAACCACTTTTGGTCAGAAACTAGCTCTGTTGCTCCGGGTGCGGGGGGCCAGTTACAGTCTCTGAGTGCCTGTTTGCTCACCTCACATGTGGGCATAATGATAGTACCAATGACACAGGGATGCTGCACGGTTTCAATTACCATATTGAGGATCCTTAGACGATACATGGTAAGTATCATTGGATAGAATGATCTTTGTTATAACTATTACTATAATGCGTGTCGCACTTGTTATTTTAGATATAAATTAGTTTAAATATTTAATAAAGTTGAATGGTTAAATAATATTTTTTTGCTTGCTTGCCCACTTACTTGCTATATTATATTATATATTAGTTATATTTCTATGATTTTGCCCTTTGGTTTCTTGGATATCATAGCCTAAAACAGCACACAGACTGAGAAAGTGTGAGGCTGTAGAAGCCAGGAGAAAGAGACAGGAGAGTCAGGGCACTCACTCAGCATGGGGAGGGAAGCAGAGCCTAGCTCAGAGTGGCAGACAATAGAACTCAGGCTATGGAAACCTGGCTCTGAGGGCCAACGTGACACCCACAGCCCAAACCACGCGGTAGGTGACTGTACCAACCTGCTTCTCTGTGGGGTAGCTTTTCCGATTGGCCTGCCTGCCATGTCTTTCTTTTATAATAAATCTCTCTCAGCTGACGAAACCTGAAGACGTCTTTGAAGTTTGCAGAGCATATGGGGCACACATATGTGAACCATTTAAAATATGCCATGGATATCCACATGAAAGTTCTAGACTTGCAGGTGGCCCTCTCCAATTGCTTTGCTTTGTTGGCCTCCTGGCTTTCTGTTTTGGACGTATGCAGCAACCTTAGTCTTCATCTGGCCCTTTGGAAGACACTATCAATTTGAATGTAAAATCAGGACTTCCATGTAAAGCACCTCTCTGCTTAGGTCTTAATCTTAAATTCCTACTTCCTTATTTATGAATCAGAACTATGGATAATCACGTCCTTACTTTGTTGTATTGTATAGAATCTGCTCTGGCCTTAAAAGGGAGGAAGATTTGATCATAGACAGGTGGGCAATGATAGAGTTTGAGTACTGGGCAGTCAAATCGAAGGGGAGGGAATGTGAGCAAAGAGAATTTTAGAAAGTAATACTGGTAGAATATCAGGGGTGAAGGAGAGGACAAAGTCTCAGGTAATTTTTATGTTCTTGTCTTAGTTGCCTTGAGTGACTATAAATGAGAAATGGGAGATTTTCCAGCAAAGACGACAAGTTGTTGCATGAAGGTGGATTTGGAGATTTCAGGTGGAGACTGGTGGCAGATGGTTGAAACTCTGCTTTCAAATACTCTGTTTTTCCATTGGCTAACTACCAATTAGTTTGAATTAAAGCAGGTATAGTGTAAACTGCTATTTTGTCTTCCCTGTTTATTTACTTTTCAGGAGAATTTGGGTTCATGTTCATATCATTCATGTTGGTCTTAAAGATGTATTTATTGTATGGAGTTCTACTGAGAAGTCTAGTGCACCAGAATTCTGAGTTCCAGAGTAATTTTTAAAGAAATTGTAAAATGTAAAAAGATAGGTTATCATATGATGCAGAAAGTTGCTAAGCAGCACTATAGTAATTCTATGGCCTATTAAATTTGTTTCTAAGGGAAAACATCATAAAGCACAAAAATATCAATCAGGTCTGAAATAACTCAAAGCTGTGAGAGCATCTTGTGAATTCTCATATTATAAACTATGGTTTACAAGATTTAATAGATTGTGGCAATAAAATTAATGAATGGCAAATTTGCAACATGTGGCTTCACAAGTAAACACAAAAGAAAATAATAACACTTTGCAAAAGCTATATAAGCTCAGTCCACAATATTAATTAGAAAGTTATTTCAGCCAGAGTGCTTATTTTTATATGTAAGATAAAGGAAAAAAATAGCAGAATAACCGAGAAGGGGCAGAAAGTCCTAGAAAGAGGAAGAAATAAGTATTAAAGCAAAGGAGAAGATACCAATAAAAGTTTCAAAGAAAAAGAAAAATTCATAAGGCACAAAAACAGTTCTTTGTTTTTCAGAAAAAATTTAGGAACAAAATAAGCAGATTAAATCCATGACAAGTACAAATAAAGGAAAAAGCTCTCTACAAGAACCACAACGACAGAAAAGAAAAATAAAATGACAGTAAGTAAAATGCCTTGTGGACTTGCCATTTCATTTCTTAGAAAACCCCTATCAATAAACTAAACCACAACTCTTGTGGATTACAGACAAATATAAATGTATGCATTAAACTCAAGAAAAGAAATTCAATAAAAAACCTGCATCCATCTTTGGGTGGGGAGACAAAGAATGGTTTTTTCTTTTTTTCAGTTTACTGAGCTTGACATAAATGTCTGACATGAAGCTACACTATTCTCCTAAGGGACAGGAATTAAACTCTATTAAAAACAGAACTCTGTATCACATTTCATATTAAAATTTAATACCGCAGAGTCTTACTCTGCGGCCAGCTAATTCAGGAACTGAACAGGTGACATTCTTCCCTGTACAATATGTAATACAAACTTTTCTCATAAGGAAGACAGGTGATCTCTGGTTATCTGACATGTTCCCTTCAATAGTTTGGCCTACGATCTGAGTTCTGCGCTCTTTGTTCTTCCCGAGAAACAAACAATATGCTACTCGTGTCAACAACATTCTTTGCTAGCTGGGTCTTGTTGGCCTCTGGCATTGGCTCCTGCAGAGTCTGAGAGGCAGTGGCAGTGTTTTATCAGGACCCCTGGGACCTCAGACACTCACAGCACCGTCGGCCCGCTCGCACATGCGCTCCAGAATGCGGTGAATGCTGGTGAAGCTGGGTCTGTCCGCGGGCAGCTTGCTCCAACACAGGCGCATCAGATTGTACAGCTCCAGGGGGCAGTTCTCGGGGCAGGAGAGGATGTTGCCATCGCGCACGTAGTAGATGACCTCCTCGTGGGCCATCCCGTAGTAGGGCTGCAGGCCGTAGGAGAAGATCTCCCAGAGAACCACCCCATAGGCCCACACGTCGGACTCGGTGGTGTAGCGGTTGAAGAAGATGGACTCGGGGGGCATCCAGCGGATGGGGATGGCATCGTTCTCGTTCGCCTTGTAGTAGTCCGCCGAGTAGATGTTCCTCGACAGGCCAAAGTCGGCGATTTTCACCACCATGTTCTCCCCCACCAGGCAATTTCTGGTGGCTAAATCCCGGTGGACAAACTTGCGCTCGGAGAGGTAAGCCATGCCCGCCGCGACCTGCCTGGCTATGCAGAGCTGCTCCGCACAGGAGAGGGGCGGGGGGCCCGGGCTGGAGACCTGGGCTCTCACGGACAAGTCACTGTGACTGAGGCCGCACACGGTGTGAGGGGACATGCTGCGCAGAAACTCATTGAGGTCGCCATAGGCCATGTATTCAAAAAGCAGGCACATGGGTTTCCCCACAGCACACACACCTGGAACCACATAACATCCTTTGTTAGGTTGGGTTTCTAATGGGCACACTGGAAAAAGCACTCTGAAAGCGAATGGCCAGATCGGAAAATAGTGGGCCCTTTATTTTTAACACTTAAAAAATGTTTTATTAATTTTTTAGAGAGAGGAAGGGAGAGAGAAACATCAATTTGTTGTTCCACTTATTTATGCATTCATTAGTTGATTCTTGTATGTGCCCTGACAAGGGATTGAACCCACAATCTTGGCATGTTGGGGTGACACTCTAACCAACTGAGCTACTGGGCCAGGGCTGGAGCCCTAGCTATTTGTTGACAGCATTCTAGTCAAATACTGACCCCATCTCTTTGTTTAAACAGCTATTTACCTGTTAAGATGCAGCATATCTACCACTCCTTCTGTCTTAACTTCTGCCCCTTCCAGTATCAATTTTCCTTACATCATCCTCGAACACAGTACTTACTATCCTGTGTCATCATAATCATTCATTTATTTGAAGCCCCCTACTACATTTTAGCATTTTGAAAGTAGAGATTATGTCTTTTTTTTTTTTTAACTTCTGCAAACCAACCACATGTCTGGCAGAGCAAGTACTCAGTGTTTGATGAATGAATTTATGAATGGATGCTTGCTTTGAGTATGTAATGTAATTCTTCTGTATTTCTGCTGTTTCTCTGAAGAAGGATAATAAGGAAGAAGTCATATGAAATTTGGAAAGAATAACAAAAACAACCTAAGATCTTAGATGAAGTTTTCATGTTGCTGCAGCAAAACATTTTGAAATTTAGGTTTTACAATGTTCATTCTGGAAAGCAAAACATGTTAATATAGATAGTATTATTTAGTGTCAGGAGGACATTTGCAAATCTTAAAACCTTGCTACATTTGAGAAGTAAACTGGGCAACTTGGAATATTAGATCATTTAGGCATAATTTTACATCACATTACAATCTATAAAAATAAGTCTATATGATTAAATCTGGTTTTCTCTTTCAGACACTAATTAGAAGTCTTTGTTCAAAAATAAAAAAATAAAGAATACTATTACCTTGGCATATTTATTTTAGAGTTAGTTTTTAATTCCAAGATCTTTAGCAAACAGTATATTTATATGTACTAGAGAGAAAATTAAAGAAATGACAACATAGTACTCTGGGAAATTAAAAAAAAAAACCAACAGCTTTTGAACTGAGGTGATGTAGTGAAATGTTCCATTCCTTGATACAGAATATTTCCTATGGAAAGGGACAGAGACATTTCTGATTAAAGAGTAAAGAAAAATCATAAATGAAGTATGAAGGGGGGGGAGACAGAAAGCCTGTTTTCTGGTACAATAAAGTCCTTCACCTATATGCTCATACCTAAGAGTCTCACAATGTTAGGGTTGTCAAACTCTGCCATGAGCGCCGCCTCCCTCTGAAAGTCAGCTTGCATGTCTGCCGACGCTTCCTCCTTGAGCATCTTCACCGCCACCATTGTGAACGGCTCATAGGGGAGCAAGCCCGGAGCCCTAAGAGATACATTTCATTAGAAAGAAATCAAAGATTAGGAATATTATGCAGGGCTTTGGCAGGTTGGCTCAATGGTAGAGTGTCTGCCCAGCGTGTGGAAGTCCCAGGTTTGATTCCTGGTCAGGGTACACAGGATAAGTGACCATCTGCTTCTCCACCACTTCCCCATCTCCGTCTCTCTCTCTCTCTCTCTCTCTCTCTCTCTCTCTCTCTCTCTCTCTCTCTCTCTCTCTCTTCCTCTCCTCCCACATCCATGGCTCAAATGCTTCAAGCAAGTTGGCCCCGGGCACTGAGAATGGTTCCATGGCTTCACCTCAGGCTCACTGAAATAGCTCAGTTGCAGAGCAACAGACCAGCAGCCCCAGATGGGCAGAGCATTGCCTTGTAGAGGGCTTGCCAGGTAGATCCCTGTCAGGGCACATGCAGGAGTCTGTCTCTCTGCCTTCCTGCCTATCACTTAATTAAAAAAAAAAAAAATAAATAAAAGAAGGAAGGAATATTATGCACAGTCACATTATATCTATCCATATTCTTATACATTCCCCCATTTAAGAAGTCTTTCCCAGATCCCCAGAGTCAAAGAAAAATCCCACTAGTATATCATACTTAAAATTCCTTGACTTCAATTAATAAAAATCACTGGGGCTATTTTCAACATAGGTTAACTTTGCGAAGTGCACTATTTATAAATTATAGGAAAGTGCGCAGACCCAATGGGATTAGTGTTACCATCTTAGTCCCTTAATCTCTGGCCGTGATCTACATTCCTGGAAGCCAGGGACCATGACTTATTCATCTTAATATCCCCAAAGCACCTAAAATGATACCTTGCATATTTTTGGTTTTTAATAAGCATTTGTATGAAATTTTAAAAATCCTGTAAGCTTTATACTAGGGCCACCTTGAGTGGACATAAAGTTATGTTCTGCCCAAGAACACGAGGCCAAAGCGATAATTGGTGTCCACATTCTCTGGCCCAGTGGTTCTGTGGGACTGCACCCATGCAGTAAGGGTGTTTTATACTCGTTCACACAAAGGACTGGCATTGGGCTTAATACATAGTTATTTCTTGAGCTCATTGTTTTCTGACATTTTTGCATTATTATTTCTGTTTCTGTTTTGCCATTCTATGAACATCTATTTAGTATCTACACACATCTAGGCCCTGAGTTCTTAAGTCAAAGAACTAGTTCAAAGTAAACTTTAAATGAAGTAGAGAATATAGCAATAGAAAATGGAAGAGAAATTTGAGAATTATTTACTAAGAACAATGCAAGAAATTGTAATTAAAAATGTATGTCAAAATTCTTTTCTAAAAAGGAAAGATGATTAAACTTTGCTGATTGCTTGTAATTTGAACACAAAACAAATGAAGATTCTCCCTATTTACACAAACGTCCTTTCCAGCAAAGAGGGAAATTATTTATAAGATTCAAAGTATAGTACTTAATGCAAGTAAGGTTAATGACATGAAGAATTAACTCATTTGATAATAACTATTATCCATACTGTATAGACATCAAGGTAATGATTTGGCAACTTTTCAGACACAACATATTTCAGAGGAGAGATTTTTTACATGGGTAACTTTACCTTGCTTGAAAGACCCTTCCAAATGCTCCTTCTCCGATATCCCTCACATATTCAATATTATTCCGTGGATACTCCAGGCTGAGCAATTTGGGATTCAGAAGGAGTGGCATCCTCTGGTACATGGGGTTGGGGTGAAGTCTGTCCAGCAGGAGCTCAGAAGGAAGAGTAGTGAGGGTTACTGCTGCTGATTCTCTGCAGGTTAAGACAGGTAAGGTCACTAATGAGCTCAGGATCAGGTGAGATCTTTGTACTCAGACTTAGGTTTTAAAGAGATGCAGCATTTAGTAGGAAACAAAAGAAATTATGCTAAGACAGACAAAGATCGTTCAGCTTCAGAGCAATGAAGTCTTTTTTTTTTGGCCTGGTGTCAAAAGTCACATTTTCTCAGGAACTCTGTCTCTATTTAATCTAGCAGTGGCAATGGAGATGAGGGGGTGATGGAGAACAGGAATAGCCCTATTCTTCCAAATTATTTCTTAACTTCTATCTGCTGTGAAAAATTAACCTGAGGACATGTGACCCTATGCAAAAAGTTATTGATATTTTTAAAGATCATGGTGGGGGTGCTTAATATTCAAGGAATGTAATAATGTCATACAGAGACTGGAAGTTATATGCATTCCACCTTCCATACCCCATTTCAATATTAAATATGTAGGTTTTAAAACATTACTACATGTGGTTAGCTTACACTAGAATCTCACCTTTTCTTATTTTTCCATTGTTTTCGTCTTCGGCAGCAATAAAGAGTAGTTATGGTCAGAAGTGCAAATACTGCAAAGCTGGACATGATGGAGATTATGACAGTCATGGAGTACGTAGGCGAGACAGAGAAGGAGGAGGTGGAGGAGGAAGGCAGATTTGGAATGTCCACGCTTGGCTTTGAGGATGTCATTGGTGGGAATGCTGAAAGTAAACAATAATTCTTTTTATTCGACTTTAAACATTTAAGGTGCGATTTTTGTAGTCAAGCAATCAGGAAACTAAATTTAATTTTAAAAATATGTTTTCACATGTCGGATTTTCTCTGGTTATACATCTATGAGGTTCAATCATAAGAATCCAGGGAGGCCCAGTTGTAAGTCAGTCCAGTTAATAGAAGCATAGAGTTTTAAAGCTGAGGCTTAGAGAAAATAAAAACTTTTTTCACAACAAATGCAGATCCCAAGCCAGTGCTCATTATGCTGCAGCATATCGATTATGATCTGACAACAGTGTGGATATTAAGTTATTAAATAAAATATTTTTATAAAATTATACTTGAAGTCAGGATGTCTAAAGCTGATCTTTTATGCTGTTGATTTACAAACAGAATAAAATTATTAATGGAAGAAGATGAAAATGAAATATTGGGACACAAATGAGCAGAATTTGGCTCACCTAAAAATTGACTCCTATCTAACAACCTTTAAAAAGGTCATGCGACATTAAAACAAGATAAAATCTGCATGACTGCTGGAAACCAAAAGATGCCATATTCATGTTATCTGTAGAGTGCAAAGTCCATTATGTATCTATAAAACAACCATATTAATTATATTTTGAATCCTTTTAATGAGTAAAGTAAAAAAACATGGGTACAGAGAATTTTAATAAAAGAATCAACAAGAATGTTTTAATGGCCTGGCATGTGAAAGTCCTGGGTTTGATTCCCGGTAGGGCACAGAGAAGTAACCATCTGCTTCTCCACCCTACCCCTCTCTCTTCTCTCTCTATCTCTCTCTTCCCCTCCCTCAGCCATGGCTCAGTTGGAGCAAGTTGACCCTGGGAACTGAGGATGGCTCCATGGCCTAGCCTCAGGTGCTAAAATAGCTTGGTTGCCAAGCAACAGAGCAATGGCCCCAGATGGGCAGAGCATTGCCCAATAGCATTGCCAGGTCAATCTTGGTTGGGGTGCATGTGGGAGTCTGTCACTCTGACTCTCCACTTCTCACTTAAGAAAAAAAATGAAAGAAATAAGTATTTGTGGAACAGGACAACCATGAGCTTTTGTCAGGCCACCAAGATAAATCTTAATAAAATTCAAAAGCAGAAATTATGCAGATCTATTATTTGACCGAAATGCAATTAAAATAGATTAAATAAAATCCAATAGGACAGCTAGAAAAAGAAAATAAATATCTTTCTTGTCAAAGAGTAAAAAGTAGCCAATGTTACAGATTAGAAAATAACTTCCTAATAATTTGTTTGGAATTTGGCTAAATCTGTGCTGAATGATAAACTCAGAGCATTATTTCTTTCCATTAGATTAAAAATAAATAAATAAATAAGTAAATAAATAAAAGAACTAAACATTTACTGAGGACAATGGAAAGGAAACAAAAACAACGAATACCAAAGGCAAATAAGTGATAAAGTAACAGCCATATGCAAGCAGAAATTAATAAGTTAGAATACACGTAACACAAATGATAGAATTAAAAAATAAGGCAATAGTTGGCACGCTAAATATCAAGTAGCCTAATCAGTGGAATTTTAATTTTTAAAACAGGAAAGGCACAAACATACAAATTAGGAGTGATAAAGGAATATGACAATAGTCTCAAAAGGTCAATAAAAATAAAATAATATAATTATGCAATTACATTTTAAAGATGTTAAGAGCGAGCTATGACAAGGAAATTTAAAATTCATTTTAGAATTAGGAATACAATATTTCAGTCTTGGAAGAGATAACATTTTCATATTTCATAATATGTTTCCAAAGAGAAAAATCTGTCAAATTATTTTAGGTAGTTATAATACTAATATCACAACCCAATGACATTAACACCAAAGAAAAGCACATTCATAGATTATTAAACATAAATTTAAAAGATCCTAAATGAAATCTTAGCAATCTACTGCAATATGGTAATAGAATAATGATTTAATATAAGAAAATAGATTAATATAAAACATTACAAAATAATATTTTTTTATTGCAGTAAACACCTAAAGCCACTTGCAATAAGAAACGTAAAAGGAGAGATTACAAGGGGTGCCCATGTATGACTTCTTAGCCTAGGAGTGGACACAGTGATTATGTCCTGAGTACCCATAGTTAAACAAATTGTTTTGAAGCCTACGGAGACCAAGTTTGGTCACCACTGTGACTCAAGTGGGCACCTGGAACTGAAAAACATCAATACAGCATAAACCATCTGTTCAGGACCAATGACGGCATTTCTCACCAAGCATCACAGCAATGGTGGACTTAACAGATTTCCCAGGTTCCTTTATGATTGATGGGAAAGCCAATCTATTTTTCTTGGACTGAGACATCTGAAGGTTTTATTTCTAATCAATCCAAGATGGGTGGGAAGGGGAGGGGCTAAATTGGAGAGTGAAACCTGCTGCTAATAATCAAGTAGGAGCAATCGTTAAAAGACAGGGAGAAGTGACTATTTTCATATCTGGGTTTTACAGAGCAGTCCATACCATATTTAATGTGTGAGGGAATGGAATGTAACTCATAAAATTTGCATTGCAATCTCATTAGTAAATAAAATGGTAATATTTCTCAAAAATATTTTAAAAATAGAATTTAGTGGTATATTAAAAGAGTACTCTATGCCTGACCTGTGGTGGTGCAGAAGATACAGTGTTGACCTAGAAGGCTGAGGTGGCCAGTTCAATACCCAGGCTTGCCTGGTCAAGGCATGTTCAAGAAACAACTATAAGTTGATGCTTCCTGCTCCTCTCCCCTCTCTCTAAAAATCAATAATTAAAATCTTTTTTTAAAAAAAGAATAATCCATGATAATTTAGTAAGATTATTTTTTAAAACGCAGTAATTGGCATAGTTTGAATAATAATTTTGCTTTATGGATTTAATTACTTCTTTTCAGGATAGTTTTGTTTTGTTTGCCCTTGAGGATTGTTTCTGACCTACTTGCTCTGGTCTTCCTTACAGTGACGTTAGTTATGTCTTTGAATTCAAATGATCAGTTGGGGTCTCCAATTTCTTTCCTTTTAAACTTTCTCTTCTCATCATGATTTTATCTCTTTATCCTTTTCCTCTGAACATGAAGGGAGTTTTATTCATTCATTCATCCATTAAAGTATTCACTAAATTAAAATTGACTATTAGTTATAAAAAATGCTATGGTACACATGACAGGTGTATCTTAAACTATTTGACTGGGAAACTATCAGTAAAAAGGTAATTAATTGCATAAAAAGTGTTACAAAAATGGTAAGAACAGGATGCCTGAGAACATCTGAGGATTGCCCAGCTCCAACACTGGATAAGTTTTCCAGCTAAGTAACTGAGCCAAATATAAAAGGTGAGTAGGCAATATCGGTTGAAGGTATTTGTGTGTGTATGGAGGTGGAGAGGTAGTTTTCAATAAAGAAGGAATAACATGTATCAGGACCCTTTCTAAAAAGTACATCTGAAAGTTTTATTGTTGAGTTGGGGAGTGTCTATAGATAAGGCTACAGATACAAGATCCAGGTCCTAAACAGCCTTATATACCAAGTTAAATAATTTGGATTTTGTCCTGTAGTAAGGGGAGAGAATCATCGGAAGTTTTGAAACACTGAAGTGGCATGATCAGTTTTTTGCTTTAAAAAGATGACCCAGCTGCAGCCTGACTTCCATGGAATTAATACTCCCATCATGGATGATTTTAAACTACCAGTATGAAGTCCTGAATGTAGAGCTGGAAAAAAATGTCCGGTTAAACATCATTATTTAGAATTTCTACCATACAAATAATAAGCATAAAGAAAAAATGTATGCTTCTATCTAGACAGAAAAAACAAATAACTTATAGAAAAAAGTAACAAGATGCAGACAACTCATTTCTAAAACTAGAAGCTAGAAAAGGGTGCAGTCACATTTCTAGAATACTGAGAGAAAAGAAATGTCACTCAAGAATTATGTATTTATGCCTGTCCCTATCTATCCCTCTCTCTGACTGTCCCTGTAAAAAATAAAATAAAATAAAGAATTATGTATCTAGCTAATACAGCTTTCAACTATCCAGGTAAAAGAAAGCTCTTCTAAAGATATGTAAGGATTCAGAGACTGTCACCCAAATCCATCTGAGAAAATGCATAAAGTATGTGCACTTCCAGAAAATTCAGGAATTCAAGAATAGTGAAATGCCTGCTAAGCAAATAGTATAACGAGTACAAAGGCACTAAATGCTTAAGAAGATATTTCACTTCAGCAAAAGAAGTTATAAAATGAAAACTCCTAAAATTCTAGTCTATGTGTCAAGCTAGAAGGAAATAATGCAGAAGACAAACAAGTGATTTTTACAAACATCTTCCAACATCCTTCAAAGTGAACTGGCAATATCCTTTAGAGTTTACTCAGGAATCAAGAACCTCTTCAAGAAATATTTGAGGACTTTACACACTCCCATATAATATGAGACACCAACTAATATAGCTATCTTCTTTGCTTAACTGTTGACCTACCTCATGAGTTTAAGCCAATTTCTTTAATAATAATTTCATTTAACTCAGGGATCAAACTTTTAGACATTACACATCACATGTTCAGATGAAATGATCATTTGGAGTTCATTTTCTTACATGTACAAAAGAGTTCATAAAACTTCTTTGAGGAGTAATATTAAATTTTACATTAAATGTAATTATATAGATATGTTTTTTAATTTTTAAACTGAATGTATTGGGGTGATATTGGTTATATAGGTTTCATGTGTAAAATTCTATAATATATCGCCTGTATATTGCATTGGTTTTTACTACCCAAAGTCAAATCTCCTTCTGTTACTACATATTTGACTCCCTCTACCTCTTAGGAATTGCCCCAATCCCCTTTTTCTCTGGTAACCATTATACAGTTATCTGTGTGTATGAGTTTTTGTTTGTCTTGTTTATTCACTTATAAAACTGTGTTTTTTAAGGATAGAAAATGAATTACAATCAGTGTACCATGCAAAAGTATGGATTCTTTTCGTACATGTTATTCCTGCCTAATCTAGGATTAAAGGTCAGCACCTTCCACACAGTAAACCCGCAGTGAACTGCTTGAATGGATGAATAGGTAAACAATGGAAGGATAATACAGACCACAGTCAACAATTAATAGTCTAATCAAAGCAAACTTTGACTGCTTACATGACAAAGAATGGAAACATTTCTTTTTCATTCCTTCAATTTGGGAATAACAATTTGACAGGTTTTCAGAATAATAGGTGTTTGTTTGTTTGGTTAGTTGGTTGGTTGGTTTTCCATTACTGCTCTTGTTTACAAACTCTCAGACATTCATTTGTGATTAGTAGCATTCTTTCTTTTAACACTTTTAAGTCTTAGTCCATTAGTAAGCTGATAAAATCAACTCGGACACTTAGCCAAGTGATTAGGTTTGGAATACGTATCACAGACAGTGAATATGATTTAAACCTTAGAACACTCAAATCAGAGAAAGTAACTGACATGAAAAATTTCTCATAAGATTTCTACATTCTTGTAGGTTAAAGTACTGTTTCATACAAGTTTATTTATAGGACATCCTTTTCAAAACTTCTTGAATTCTTTCCCAGAAATTTGGAGATAGTCATTATTATTATTTTTTTTTTACAGGGACAGAGAGAGAGTCAGAGAGAGGGATAGATAGGGACAGACAGACAGGAACAGAGAGAGATGAGAAGCATCAATCATTAGTTTTTCATTGCCTTTGTGACACCTTAGTTGTTCATTGATTGCTTTCTCACATATGCCTTGACTGCGGGCCTTCAGCAGACCAAGCAACCCCTTGCTGGAGCCAGCAACCTTGGGTCCAAGTTGGTGAGCTTTTGCTCAAGCCAGATGGGCCTGCGCTCAAGCTGGTGACCTTGCGGTCTTGAACCTGGGTCTTCCGCATCCCAGTCCGACGCTCTATCCACTGCGCCACTGCCTGGTCAGGCAGAGATAGTCATTTTAAAATCATTTGATTTGTCTCTGAAAACTTTTTATTGGAAATTAATTGTCTTAAAAACAAACAAACAAACCCACCTATTTTTTAAAAGAAGGATCTGTAGTCACAAATGAAAATTGTGAATTGGCTCAATGAAGAAAAAGATACTTGTTGTCACTCTAAATAGTGATACAAAAACCATGAATACAAAGTCAAAAGGTGACATTTTTAATTTGGCTTATTTTATAGCCATATAAGGGATCAAGATGTAAAGGGATATATCCATACAAGGGGTCTCTTTGAGGTGACCATAGGGCGCTGTCCGTAGCCTAATTAGAAGGTATGAGCTGAGATCTCCAATCATTTTTTTTCATGTTGTACCCTGGGTGACCAGAGGCCAGCCTTTAAGAGATGCTGTACGTTCTGTTCTGGACATTATCAAGTATGAGTGTAAATACACATGCACGAATCCATTTACATACACATAAGATTTCAAGGGCACAAATAAAATTACTTACTTGTTAGGTTTTCTTTTATAAAATCTGAGGGGGAAAGGATAAAAATTTGTTTTGAGTGAGCATCCAGATATCTCATATATTCTGTGAGAGACTGCTAAGAACAGCAAGTTCCCTTTCAGCTCTTTAATATGCAACTGGAAAACATTCTTCGCATTCAAATGTGAAAGGATCGCGTCTTTGAAATTAAACCAGCTGTTAGAGGGCCTTACAGAGTTCATTAAAGCAACATGCAGGGTTTCAGCTCTGTTCTGGGAGGTCAGCATTTTCAAACATGTGGCTTATTCTTGCATGCTTCAAAATCTGCTTCATTGGCTAAGAAAGAGGACTTGGTTCCTTCATTCCATTCCTCCCACAAAGCATGAGAAGTTTCTTAGCCATATCTTTGCACATTCCAGAAAACATCACAAGCTCTCATAAGACCCCCTCATGAAATAAGGTAAGCTCTCAAGCAGCAGTTAAAAGTGCTCTTCAATTTCTTTTAAAACAAATGAAGTAAATCCTTATGCTAACCTGTACATTTGGGATAGCAGTAGGATTCTGTTATTAGGGAATCTAAAAAAAAAAAAATTCAAAATGTCTAGAAATATTAGGATATTTAAGTGCACACCTTACTTTCTTCAAAACCAGTCAATTCCTTTCAACCCAAAGTCTTGAGAGGACTATGTTACCTAAATATGGCAGCCTGGTGCAGGCCAGGGGGCCCCAGTGCATGCTGGGAAGCCTGCTGCATTCCGGCATGGAGAGCAGATGCGTCCCAGAGCTGGGGAGGCCTCTGTGCATCTTCTCTTCCAGTGCCAGCCATTCCTTCGCACAGAAGAGCTCCTTGACTGCCAGGCAGTATTCTCTAAAATATTTTATGAAGAACAAAACTTGATGAGTCATGGCATGTCACAGCCAAATCTGTGGCAGCGCCTACATTCTGTATTTTCAAAACATCATCATAGCACATTGGTTCTTGCAAAAGGGTTTTGAAAGGACTGTTTTATGGTAACTAGTGGGAGACTTTAATGAAATGGATTATCCTGTGAAGCAAACTGGTATCTTGTTGTTTTTTTTAGAACATAATTAGTGTTGTTTTTAAAACTAAGATGACACATAATGTATGAAAATAAGAACTTTTGAATTCAAAAGGTATTAAGAATCTGGAATCTGTCTTCTCTCAACTTTATATGAAAATAACTACAAACAAGGTACATGGAGATTTAAAACATACTAAAAGTCATGGATCATTATCAGTCAGTTTCCAGCCTGGGAGATTTTCCTGTAATCGCAGGGCTGATGGGCAGGGCCTGGGTAACACAGTCCTCAACTCTGCATGTTTGTCTTCCAAAACAAGACAGGCCCACCTTCCTGGCAGATTCTAGGAGGGCATGGGGGTCCTTCCCCAGCCCCAGCTTTGGAGGAGCTGAGTCCTGGCCCGTGGCTGTGAGTGCTTCCCTACTTCTCTCTCCCACACCCAGTATGAGACAAGACTGTCAGCACTTAAATTAGAATGTTGGGTGGAGTGTATTTTAAAATATATTTGTACAATATAAAATAACATTTTTAATGCTCATCATGATCTCATATTTATTGGCAAATAATGCTGAAACGCTTGAAATATAGTTTTATTTTTCCTTCTCTATCGTGGCTTACTAATGAGGTCCATGCTTGTTTAGGTTTTTGGTTTTTTTTAATTCATAGAAATCAGGGATATATTATACCTTTTATGACATTTTCTAGAAGCTCAGAGGAGCCCTTGTATTATAAGATATCATCAATGACTTACACAGTGGGAATTTTGTCCAATTAATTACTTTTAATTTTTGACATAAGCCAGTTTTTGCCTTTATTAATACCCATGGCAACTTCCTCTTTTGAGAACTCTTCTCTTCCAGTTTGCAGTCAAATACATTTTCCCATTTACTTATCTTTAATTTTACCTGCAGATGGGGATAGGAGCAGGTACCACACCAGGGTTGCATTCTCTGAAGACGTGGTTACACAGCAAGGCCTCTGCAGCTGGCCGGCAGAGCGGGCTCACTGCCTTCAGTTCATTTGAGGCAGTGTGGACAAGCAGTTCGTGGGCCTCCTCCGGGTCCGCGTAGGAGTTGTTGAAGAAAACCAGGGCGTTGTTTGCCAGGACAGCATTACACACCTCCCCTCTGTACTGGGCGCAGTAGCCTCTGTTGTCTTTCTGTGGTTTACTGAAAGAAGCAATGAACAACTTTCCCCATCACATGCTATTTCATTCAGACTGCTTTTTTTTTTTTTTCAGTTTCCACATCTGCATCACAGCAATAGGAGAAAATTGCACTAGCCAGTTGGTTGAGATGCTCCATAAGAATAGTGTCTTTGTTTCCACCTGCAATAATAGCACCTTCGCTACTTCAGAAGGCTATTATGAGGATCAAATGTGATAACAGATACAGAAAGCTATAGAAACTATGGGTATCTTTATTATTTACATGATAAATAGAATTCAGCCTGACATGCTTCTTACGAATAAACTGACATAGGCAAAAAACACATCAACAAACAAACAAAAAACATATTCATCATGATGATTGACAAATGATTGGACGTAATAAACACATCGATCCAAAGCTTTACAGACAGGTTGTGTATGTGTTGGGATAGTTAGGTACCTGGATTTTGTAGTACACATACATCTTCGTGACCCTTTTCACACTCAGATTCTCCCACTCATACCTCTTCTCAGCATTCCATTAAAGACTAAAAAGAAAGCCACATAAGTGGGGAGAAAGCATAGGATATGCTCTCAGGGGAGTTAACTGGCATCTTTAGCTTTGCTACTTTCTCATTACATGTCTTAGGGAAAGTCATATGGTCACTCAGAGCCCCAATGTCCTCATCTGTAGAGTGATGTAAGTAATCATTCTGAACTCAGATTATTGCGTGTTAATTTGTAATATAAGTGAAGAAAAACTAAACTCTATAAAGCTAGCACAAAAATAAGATTAAAAGCTTATCTTCTATGACAACTGAAGAGAAGAACAGGGTGGATAGAACAGTGGCATAGCGAACATAACTGGCGCCCGGGCCACGGCACTTTATTGGCGACCCCCTGAGGGCGTAGTACGCTTTTCTTGTTTGTCTTGGAGACCATTTGGCGCCCCTCTGCGAGTGGCGCCCGGGGCATGATAGACCCCCTTGCCCACCCCTCGCTAGCTACTGGGATAGAAAATACTGCTGATTCTCCCTTCACATATCCACTGCCTTAATGGGATGCTGGGAATTATAATAATTCCTAGACTCACCTGACATATTTATTGAGCACTTATGTGATGTTGCTGTGATGGACTCAATATACTCTTATGCCTTTCATCAGATTTCTATCTTTAATAATGACATATAACTCTTGAGTTTATCTCCTTTCATTTGTATAACTGTTGGAAGTTAGCATTTTATTATCTTTATATAAAGATTCTTAAGATAAGAAAATTAAACAAATTGGAACTTGTGGCAAAATTTTAAATTGTTAAGAAAACCTAATTGAATTAGGAAAATTGCTACTTTAATGAAAAACTACAATTGGCTAGTTTTTAAAGCAAATCCATTAAATGAGATACAACTCCTTCAGGTAAAACAATGAACTTCTAAGAAACAATATGCTTTAAAATAATGTTTTGTAATGTAGAATTTTCCTCTGATTCATACTTGTCTTTTTCTAATTAGCCAACATAAAATTGACTGCATTATTTGTAGTTTGTTGGGTATTTTTTTTTTAAACAAAGGACTTGAATAAGAAAACATAAAACTCCTATAAAAACTAGGGTGAGGTCAGGTTGGGAAAACAGAGAAATAGCTAGGACCCTACTTCTTAGGGAAGGAGGTCAGGTTGGGAGAACAGCAGAGAAATAGCTAGGACCCTACTTCTTAGGGAAGGAGGTCAGGTTGGGAGAACAGCAGAGAAATAGCTAGGACCCTACTTCTTAGGGAAGGAACTCGGTCTAAACAAACACTAGGAAGGTTTGAGAGAAGCACAAGTGCTGTATTTCAGAAACAGACTAATACTACCTAGTAACCAGAAATAGCTCAGACTGGTTTGCCAGTGGTCTCACATATTAATTAATCTCTCAGTAAAAAAAGGAGGCTGGGTAAGCATAGGCGTGACTTTTCACTTCACAGAAAAATACTATATCATGTAAAAGTTAAATATCTCCCCCAGTGACTCAGAGCTGAGAATGGTTCATCCAGGTTCTGCTGTCACATGTTAACGACTGAATGTCTCTGTTCTTTATTTTTCCATAATATTTCAATTAAAAATGTTCATAATTTTGCCCTTCATTACACAAACAACGTGTTTTTTTTTTCTTTTTAAGGAACAGTGGAAACTAAGAAAAAAAAGAGAAAAGAAAAATAAATAAAAATAGCCTCAGAGATAAGGGTTATTAATAATGAATTAATAATCTCTTACTCTGGATTTCTGCTGCTTCCCCTAAAAAGCACTAATTTTATTTTTTTTGTATAGCTTCAGTTGACTTAATAGTATTGAGTCTTTATTTATTTTTGAGCATTAGCTACACAACACAAAAAGTAAATAAAAATCAAAAGAAAATAACAGCCTAGGTTTTAAATAGAAATAAGATCTTTGTTGTAATTTTGGTTTTTCTTTCTGTCAGCTTGAAAATGACTAGCTTGTGAAAACCCTTTGCATCTGGGAAAAACCATAAAATATATTACAAAGTCTATGGTTCTTATTAATTTTCTACATCTCTGTGGTATTCTGGGAGCATTAAAGATTTTGCTTTGGTTGTATATCTATACTAGGATTAGTTCTACAAGGTAAGAAATAATATACAGGACCAAATATATATATGTTTAGTATATAAATAATATATGTGTGTGTTGTGTGTATAAAATAAGTGGAGAGAGAGAAAAACTGCCCATAGTTTCAGATAGTTGGAACAACTTCCTTTTCCTCTCTTCTTTTGAAGACTTATAAACCTTAAATTTTGTGCAGTTAACAAATTTTAGAGGCAAAACACAAAGGTAAATTGGGCTATTTTGTTCCTCAACCTCCTAACCCTATCACTTAAAATTTAAAAGGAGCTCACAGCAAAAATTGGGGGACAAGATAACTGCAAAGACTTTCCATTGGTGTCCCCTGTTGTCTATGCAAGCGAAGAGACCCCTCCCTATCCAACTGAATGTGTTTTCCCAGCAAGCAGTTCTTAGGCCTGCCGAGGGAGCAACACCAGAAGCAGCTGGTCCTGTTGTACACTGGAACAGTGGGGTAGAGGTCAGAGGGATCCATTCACAGAATGCTAACTATTTTGGAATGACCAGCCAGACCATCTCCAAAAATGCTAGATAATGTTGCACATGGGACCAGTCTCTCGCATGCCTCCTGACAAACTAAACCTGGCTGATCTTTTTTTCTGTAAAGTTCTCTTTGTAGAAACAACAACGGATATTTGATCCCAGGTCCCCCCTTTAATTTCTTTACAACAGAAAACTCTCCTTGGTCAAATGGATAATTTAGAGGGAGTCTCACTACACCTTTTACTCTTACTCATACTTCTCTCTCTCTCTCTCTCTTTTTTTTTACAGGGACAGAGAGAGAGTCAGAGAGAGGGATAGATAGGGACAGACAGACAGGAATGGAGAGAGGTGAGAAGCATCAATCATTAGTTTTTCATTGCCTTTGTGACACCTTAGTTGTTCATTGATTGCTTTCTCACATGTGCCTTGACTGTGGGCCTTCAGCAAACCGAGCCACCCCTTGCTGGAGCCAGCGACCTTGAGTACAAGCTGACAAGCTCTTGCTCAAACCAAATGAGCCTGTGCTCAAGCTGGCAACCTCGGGGTCTCGAACTTGGGTCTTCCACATCCCAGTCCGATGTTCTATCCACTGTGCCACTGCTTGGTCAGGCTACTCTTACTTCTCTTGGCTTTAACATGTATGAGTCATATTTTTAAAAGTGATCGTGCAGTTTCTATGAGGGAGATCTCCACTCCCTTTGAACACATAATGCTTGGACCATGCAGATGACCAGCTGTGTTTGTTTGAGAGAAGGCTACCCCACTACTCCAGTGGAAATTCCACACCACCCTCCGCCCTCCTTAGGAGTGGCCCACCTGTGTCTCTCTTCTGATAAGGACAAATCTTCCTTCCTTACATACCAACTGTCTGGTTGCCCATTGTACTTTCCCAACAAGCATGATGACCAGGGTTCTGCACCACTTCCAATCTCTAAAGCAAACTGGAGCACTTCAGTCTTTCCTGCCTAGTGTCTTTGTATATGATTCATTCTTTCAGGCAGGGTCAACAAATACAACCTACAGGGCACATGCAGCCTGCTGACTGTTTCTATACCCCCTTCGAGCTAAGGTTGATGTTTACATTTCTAAAGGGTTGAAAAAAGTCAGAAGTAAAAATGGTATAAAATTCCAATGCCAGCGTCCATAAGTAAAGTTTTATGGAGCAGAGAGAGCCATGTCCAATCATTTATGAGTTGTCTATGCTGTTTTGCCTGAGACAGAAGAGTTTAGCAGTAGCAAAGAGACCATATGGTCCACAGAGCCAAATATATTTCATATCTGGCCCTTTACAGAAAATGTTTGCCAACCCCTGCTCTAGGACATAGATCAGATATCATTTTCCTGAAATGTCAAACCCAGTGTCCTAAGTAGAAGAACATAGTCTCCTCAGAGAAACACTTCTTATGTTTCTTCTGACTGGAATCACTGCCTATTGCTGGTGTAAAACAGAGAGTGACATAAATATAAATTTAAAGTTTTTTCAAAATTTTAAAATTTATTATATATTAGCCAAATATATGCACTTCTTATGTTTTATATATTTGTACATATATTGGTTATAATTACTATATATAAGTATAGTAATAATATTGTATATATTATACATAGTATATAACTATAATTATTTTATCAATATATTTATGTATTCTGTATTTTAGCATGATATAAATATTTGCTTATGACATTATGTTTTCAAAAACATACCTTTAAAATCACATCAATTTATTTTATTGGTAGATATTGAAATTGCTCATATATTTTATGAATATATAAAAGGTTGTTTTGAATTTTCTTGTTCATACACTTCTTATTTCCTTAACATAAATTACTGAAAGTAGATCGATCCAGTTAATAGATACAACCATTTTAAGTTTCTCAATAAAAATTGCCGAATGCTCTCTAGAAAGGTTATTGCAATTTTCTTTCTGCCCACAGAGTTTGAGAGTGCTGTGTTATCACAAGTGAAAAATGGTATGGAATTTTATTTAATTAGCATTTATTTGACTACTAATGAGTTTAAAATTTTTTATTTGTATTTATGTGCATGTGAATGATCTATTTCTGTTGTTGAGTCTTTGGAATTTGTGTATGCTTCCATTATTAATTATGTTGTCTTGTGATTAATATCTGTGTGTGTGTATGTTGTGTTTCTCCTAGTAAAATGTATATTTCTTGGGGGCAGGGAATGTGTATACATTGTTTCATTTCTCTACTTTCTTATATGGTGCCAGGAATAGACTGGGTGGTTTAAAGATGCCTAGAGAGAACAGGTGTGCTGAATGATGTGTGGAGGAAAGATGGCATCTCTTCTGTTGGTGGCCTGCGTTTTAATTTAACTTTCTCCGTGTTTAAGTTGTATGTCCCTTCATCAGCCATTCCTCTTCACTGTAGAATCCATAAAGGTCAGGACTCTATCTCTTAGAACTGTGATAAATGAATACATCAAAGCTATATGAATTGAGACAAGAGAAAGAAATAACTAAATTTTCTTATGCAATGTCTTCTTTCATTGCATGGACTTAGAAGCAGTGGTTAGGGGTTTAGGTCCTGTAGAAAGACTGTGCTGTCTGGGGTAGTAGAGTTGTTACTAATCTAAGTTCCGGCATCTGTCTACCTGAGGACAGATTGAGGCTTTGTAGTTTGCTTTATAGTCCTCGAAATTCCTGGGGCATCAACTTCCGCATATAAATAATATGTTCTTATAATAATAGTTCTTGTGCCCTGGCCAAATGGCTCAGTGGCAGAGCATCAGCTCGGCGTGTGTATGTCCTGGGTTCGATTTCCAGTCAGGGCACACAGGAAAGGTGCCCATCTGCTCCTCTGTCCCTTCCCCTCTCGCTTCTCTCTATACATCTCTTTCTTCTCCTCCCCTCCTGGAGCCAGGGCTCCATTGGAGCGAGTTGGCCCTGGGTGGATCCTGGTTGGGGCCCATGCTGGAGTCTGTTCTGCCTTCCCTCCTCTCACTGAGTAATAATAAAAAAAATTGTTCTTGCCCCATAAAGTTGCTAAAATGTAGGTATAAGAAGCAGTGGTCAGCCTGACCTGCGGTGGTGCAGTGGGTAAAGCATCAACCTGGAACACTGAGGTTGCTGGTTTAAAACCCCAGGCTTGCCTAACTAATCAGGGCACATGTGGGAGTTGATGTTTTCTACTCTTCCCCCCCTTTCTCTCTCTCTAAAATGAATAAATAAAATATTTTTTAAAATTAATTTAAAAAAATAAAAGAAAATCAGTGATCATAAATGTACCACAAAACTTAGTTGTTATTATCATTATTACTATTATTATTCTCAATCTCAGTTTCATCATTTGTAAAATTAGATAAAAGTAGTTACCACACTTCATAGAGTTTTTATGAACATTAATTTTACTGCAAACAAAACACTGTAAGTTGCCAGATGTTATATTTCAAGGTGATATTTTCTTTTCTACAGGATAAAGCAATGAGGAAGAGTTTGGGAGTCAGTTCTAGGTTTCTTCTCCAAGCCTATAATTTACTAGCTGTGTAATTCACTGCAACTCTCTAGTTCAAAAACAACAACAACAACAAAAAAAACCTCATTTAGTATCTTTTCTGTACAATAGGGATAATAACAATACCTATTTCATGGGGATTTCCTGAGGATAACTTTAAATAATGCATGTAAAGCCCTAAAAACAGTGCTTGATACACCATAATTATTCAATAGATGTTTCCTATCTTCATTTTCATCATCATCTTTTAAGAGTATTAAAAGGATTTGAAATTAGAAAGTTTCTGAAAGATTACAGTGCTCAGCAAACAGACAATGGAGGGCATGTCAAACAAAAATTAAAACACAACACAACAAAACATTTATGTAATAACAATATCTTACCTCCATTCTTTTACCAGGAAAGGAAGTTCCCACAGGTAATCAAGTTAAAGGGAAAAAGAAGCCAAAGTTAGTATATTTTCATTCTGTGGTTTGCAAGAGATAGCTTTAATACCTCTAATCTCTGAGTTTCTGAAAAGTTCTCTGCTTTCTCTAGGAGGGCAGATACCACATTAACTGGCAGATTTGGACAAGGAGATTAAGAAAATATTGAGTGTCACCAGGAACTGAACTCTTTTCAAGTCAAAGCAACCATGGGCACCATCAGCCCAGGCAGTGCCATCGCTCGGAATGTTCCTCTATTAGCCACCCAGGGACCTTGCATCAAGAAAGCAAGATGTGTTGGTTAATGAAGAAGAGACGAAAGGAAAGGGATGGAGAAGAGAGGAGACAGCTAGCTATGATTTCCACAGACCCACTAGCCTCACAGGCGTGTGACCCGTGCAACCTCACAGTGTCCTGAGCTTAGAAGAACCACCTGCTTAGTTTAATGCACTGCTGTCACGGGACCCCACATTTTTATTTTGCACTGGGCTCCATAAATTATGCCCACAGAATGAAAGCTAAGGGCACTGAAAAAACTGCCCCTCACCTTAAGTGAGTTATGGAACTCCCAGCAGAAATGGCCCCAATAAAATGGCCAAGGCAGGAAGACCCTTGCGAGGGTGTAATTGACTAGCATTTCTGAATGATTCTGTCTCTCTTTGTATAGGAAATCTAAAACTTCACACTCTTTACCAACCACTTCGTAATCTATGTCCTCTTGTCCCCAATTCCCATTATAAACGTAAGAAGTAACACATATGCTTTGGTTAAATCCAATTTGCCATAATAGAATTTCTCCTAATGTCACGGTCTGACTCCTTTTTAAGGTTTCAGGTCCATTTAGTTCTTCTTTTATCGTTTTTTAAGGATTCTAAAATGAATTCCTCTGAGAAGTCTATGTTCTTGGAAAACCCTGTAAACGAATAGTTTGTCTTTCTAATCATTCCTTTTGGCACTTGAGAGGGTTAGTGACTGTGAGGTTTGTGGAACCCTGAGTATGTGAGTCTTCAGTCTTTATGGGGATTTTATTAAACGAGCCTGATGATGGGACTCAGAAACCAGCCTACATGAGGCACCACCATGACCCAAGCCTCATGACAATTCCAGCCCCATACAGATAGAACAGATGGAAGGAGACATCAGCAACTTCTGCCAGAGCAAATAGTATGTAGGTTAGAGAAGTTAAAGGCAGATTCTGAGAGCAGCTGAGCAGGGAAACCTGTTGAAACACGAGGGAGCCCAGGTTAGGTATGTGAAAGAGGCCTTCATTTATGAGGTAAGAGGAGGTTTTGATACTACAGATATACGCCAATGCCAAAGAGAATCCAGGCATAGTACTTGGGAGGATAGAATAAACTTAGATACGCTTCTGTTTCAGTGAAAATTAAGCAAAGAAAAATGAAATTCACTTAAGGGTGCTTGATTGTCTCAAGAATAGTAAGAGAGTGAGAGGATGCCCTCAGATACTGGGCTTCCATAGAAATTTATAGAAATGGCTCTAAGCACAATTTCTTTTGGAGGAGGGAAGGGGTCAGGGAAGCGGTCCAAGAACCTTGCAATCATAAACAAGTGCCTTTATCCCAAACCAAGATATTTTAACATTCCAAGAATTTTCAACAGTCATCAATATTTGTAGTACTTTCTAAATTATCTGGAAAAGTCAGTAAAAGTTTGGCTCTCGTGAACAACATACAGAGATTCTAATAAACAAAGGCTGCCTGGTTATAAAAAGAATGCTTAGCTCTCGTGCTTGACTGCAGGAACAGCTGGTAGCAATTTAGTGCGGCTACTGGCTGTTACTCATGTATTCTTTCCCTTTTATTAAAAACAAAAACAAAACACCTTTAATCAATATGAAACCAGATAGCCAGCCAGTTGGGTACTGGGAATATCAGGGGAACACTTTGTAAAGTATATGCTTGTCTAACCATCACTCTGTGCACCTGAAACTAATACAAAATAATACTGAATGTAAACTGTAATTGAAAAATAAAAATGAAAACTTTTAAAGCCACTGTGAAATGCTAGGGAATGTTGATGGACTGTTTAGTTGATAAGAACTCTCTAACTATCATGGCTGAGTGCTGTGTTCCTGATACATCATCACTTGTCTCCCAATTGGGAAGATTAGGGACACCTTGGGAGTATGACTCTCAGATTCTCAGACGTGAGAAAGCGTGACACATGGGAGTGCATTCAATAAACTATATTGATTATGAAATGTAATTCAAAGTTGTTTATTTTCTGTCCTAGTGTGAAATATCAACTCCTTTAAAATATAGAAAATAAAACTACAGTAGTCCTCCTTTATCCAGTTTTGCTTTCTGCACTTTTAGTCACCTGCGGTCAACCACAGTCTGAAAACATTAAGTGGGAAATTGCAGAAATAAACAGTTTATGAGTTTTTCATTGTGTGCCAGTCTAAAATCTCGCGACATTCTGCTCCATTTTGCCAGGATGTGAATCATCCCTTTCTTCAGCGACTCCACTCTGTAGACGCCCCCTGCCTGTTAGTCATGGAGTAACCACCTTGGGTGTCAGATCCAGGGTTGAGTTGACCCAATGCTTGTGTTCAAGTCACCCATATTTTACTTAATAATGACCCCAAAGCACAAGAGTAGTGATGCTGACAATTCAGATATGCCAAAGAGAGGCTGTAACATGCTTCCTTTCAGTGAAAAGCTGAGGAATCTCATATCTCATCATCTCAAGAAGAAGGGTGAGTACAGTACAGTAAGATATTTTGAGAGCAAGTAATTACATTCTGTTGGGTTTGATGGAGGCCCTTCCCCTGCTGGGAAACAGAGGTGAATAAGTCTGGTGAGCTAGAAACCTTTGATTCTAGGAAACTCGGATAAGTCAGTAGCTTTGTGAGCACTGAATGTGTGGGTTTTGGAGCCCAGTGTGTGTTTTTGCTTACCTGCGGGGTGCAAGCTAGAATTAAAGCTGATGGCTCACCAGTTCTTGGCTCCGTTGTTTTGTTACCGACTGTACGAATCTAATGGAAACCTGCATGGGTCAGGCGGCTGTGATCCTGACCGCGACTACTGGCTTTACATTTGGCATAGTCGGCAGGATTCGATACAGATCGGCATGGAGCCACCACCACCGTTGAGCGGTGGAGTAGAGGAATGGTTGCTGTTTTGGTTTCCCATAGCTGTTTTTTGGGGGACTGTAGGCTGGCTGACTTTTACAGCCATGTGTGAGGAAACTGAGAGCTCTATGGAAGAGGCTGCCCAGAACCTGCAGGCCGAGCAGCAGAAGGAGCTGGAGGAAACGTGGGAGAAACAGATGCTGACCCTGGAGCTGAAGGAAGCGCTGGAGGAGGAGGCTGACCAGGTTTGCGAGATTCACCTGGAAATGGAGCAGACGCTGGAGAAGGAATCACAGGTTCATGAGTTGGAGATTGCCCTGGATGTTGTGGAGAGCCATCAGCGGCATGAGGCCGGGCCTGAGGCCAGGGCTGGAGCTGAGGCCAGGACCGGGGCTGAGGCCGGGGTTGGAGCTGCAAGGTCTGCTGAGCAGAAGGCAGCGGTGGCCCAGAGATCAAGCCCAGCAGCAGGAGCTGGTGTTTTCAGTTCCTCTTTGGAGGATGAGGAGAATCAAGCTGGAGTTGCAATCTGCAGTCTCCAGAAGGTGAGAGCCCACCAGCAAGGAGCTTCTACTACAACGCTGGTAGGTCTGCGATTTTGGGACATATGGGTGGATGCCATCATGCTCCCCAGAGCAGAGATGGAAATGCTGACTGCCATTGCCACATGCTTTTCTTTAGGACAGTGTGAGACTTGCCATGATGGCAGGAATTAGAGGGGAGGCTAAAGCCCTATGTGTGTGGACTGATTTCCTGGACTATGATCGAGTGAACACTGGCTCCTTTGTTGAATGGACTTACGGATTTTGGACAATGTGAAATACCCTGATGGGGGTGGAGGTGGCTTTGCTGGAGGCCTTCCTGCCCCGGGAAGGTTTTCCAATGGCAAGAAAGAAGGCTGAGGACATTTTGCGCTTTTGGCAAAGTGCTCAGAGACTGGTGAAATGTATCTTTGTAATTGTTGAAATTGTATGATTTGTGCTATTGCTGTAATTTGTGTAATGTGCTTAATTTCCTTGTATAAGAATGCCGGTGGTGTAGATTGTGGGTAGTAAAGTGAGCATAAGGGTGGACTGTTGGGCAGATAAAATATATTATACTCACTTTGTTAAAGATGGCGCTGCCCACATGGAAGTTTGTTGATATTAATGTGTAATGGGGAACAGGCTGTGGGCAGGCTGGGTCGTTATAGCCTAAGGCTTGGTTTTAGGAGTAAGCTTTTCCCTACATCCTTGACTGATTGGATGATGTAGGGTGGTTCACTCTCCTGAGGAATCCCATTATACAGACTTCTTTGTTTGTATAATTGGATTAAAGGTTTTGATTCTATGGTATAAAGTGGGAGAGACCGGTAGCTTGATCTCTCTCTTGGTTCTTGGTTCCTGAGGTACTAGAGAGGAGAGCAGATTAAGGCCATGTGGAGGAGAAGTAGCCAAGATGGCAGAGTGCTGAGGAAGAAGCCAGTTTGATAAGAGTTTGTGCAGGAGGAGATGGGGAACAGAGGTGAATAAGTCTGGTGAGCTAGAAACCTTTGATTCTAGGAAACTCGGATAAGTCAGTAGCTTTGTGAGCACTGAATGTGTGGGTTTTGGAGCCCAGTGTGTGTTTTTGCTTACCCGCCGGGTGCAAGCTAGAATTAAAGCTGATGGCTCACCAGTTCTTGGCTCCTGTGTTTCATTACCGACTGTACGAATCTAATGGGAACCTGCATGGGTCAGGCGGCTGTGATCCTGACGGTGACTACTGGCTTTACATTTATTCACATAATTTTTATTACAGCATATGGTTATACTTATTCTATTTTATTATTAGTTATTACTAATCTCCTACTGTGGCTAACTTATAAATTAAACTTTATCTTAGATAGGTATGTATAGGGAAAAACATAGTATATATAGGGTTCAGTACTATCTGAGGTTTTAGGTATCCACTGGGGTTTTGGAACATATCCCCAGAGGAAAAGGGGGAACTATTTGATAAGGCAGGCTATTTGAGGATGAAGGACTCTAATACTACCACATTGTATTTCTCCATACTGCGCATTTTTGGTCATATTACATATATTCATTCAAGTTTTAAATTTAGTTAATGAGAAGCTCCAGACCCTGGGGTCAGTACAAAGAAGAGGCATAGCAGAAGGTGGGAGTGTTGGTAGAATGGGGAATAACTCATATTAGAGGAGAAATGTGACCACAGACTCATTCCTATTCCCTGAGACTTCATAATCATAAGCAGAACTTTGGACATAACTCTCCCATGAAGGACCTATTAATACCATTGTGAATGGTAAATACAAATATATTTTTTTCTCTTCTGAATCCCTGTGTCTGTGTCCCACCTAGCTTATTGAGATACAACTGACATAACATTTTATAAGTTAAAGGTATACAGTGTCGTGATTTGATACATGTAAATATTGCAAAATGAATACAGCCATAGATAGCTAACACCTCCATCATTTTGCATAATTAACACCTCCCTTTTTATTTTTTAATTAAGTGAGAGGGGGAGAGGTAGACTCCAGCATGCACCCTGACCAGAATCCACCCAGTGTCCCCTGCCTGGGGCCGATGCTCTGCCCATCTGAGGTTGTGCTTGCAACAGAGCTATTTTAAGCTCCTAAGTAGAGGCTCCATGGAGCCATCCTCAGCCTCCAGGGCTGATGCACTTGAACCAATAGAGCCATGGCTTCAGGAGGAGAAGAGAGAGAGAGAGAGAGAAAAGGAAAAGGGGGAGGGGTGGAGAAGCACATGGTCGCTTCTCCCGTGTGCCCTGACCGGGAATCAAACTTGGGACTTCCACATGCCAGATCAATACACTACCACTGAACCAACTGGCCAGGGCCCCCTCTCTCTTTTTTTTTTTTTTTTTTTAAAAAAAACACTTCTTTTTAGTTTATTCATTTTAGAGAGGAGACACAGAGTGAGAGAGAGAAAGGAAGGAGGAGCTGGAAGCATCAACTCCCATATGTGCCTTGACCAGACCGGTACAGGGTTTTGAACTGGCAACCTCAGTGTTCCCAGGTTGACACTTTATCCACTGCGCCACCACAGGTCAGGCTACTTCTCTTTTTTTGGTGAGAACATGTAAGATCTACTCTCTTAACTACTTTCAATTATGTAAGCAGTATTATTAACTATAATCACCATGCTGTACATTAGATTCCCATAACTCAATTCATTTTATAACTGGAATTTTGTACCCTTTGATCAACAACTTTCTATTACCTCCAGTCCACAGCCCCTGCTCACCACTACTGTGCTCTATGTTTCTATGGGTTAGGCTTGTTTAGATTCCACATGTGAGACCATACAGTATTTATCTTTCTATCTGACTTATTTCACTTAGCATATTGCCCTCATGTTTTATCTGTGTGTTGTTGCAAATGTCAAGATTTTATTCTTTTTCATGGCTGAATGATATTCCATTGTGTGTTTATGCCACGTCTTCTTTATCCATTTGTTCACTGACAGACACTTAGGTTGTTTTCATATCTTGCCTATTATGAATAATGCTGCAATAAACATGAGATTGCAAATATCTCTTAAATATCCTATTTTATTTTCTGTTAGCTATAAATCCAGAAGTGGGCTTGCTGGATGATATGGTAGTTTATACTTAATTTCTTGAGGAATAATTTACTTTTAATTTCTTTTCCATAGTGGGTGAACTAATTTGCATTTTCACCAACAGTGGTCAAGAAATACC
Organism: Rhynchonycteris naso; assembly: GCA_037038555.1. Classification (NCBI taxonomy): domain Eukaryota; kingdom Metazoa; phylum Chordata; class Mammalia; order Chiroptera; family Emballonuridae; genus Rhynchonycteris; species Rhynchonycteris naso. The sequence continues at coordinate 22,377,945 of CM072996.1, forward strand.
CTTTTCCCACGTTCTTGCCAACACTTAACTCTTTTTAATGACAGTCACTCTAACGAGTGTGAGATGATATTTCATTCTGGTTTTAATTTGCATTTCCCTGATGATTAGTGATGTGGAGTGCCTTTTCACGTGTGAAAAAAAAAGGTCTATTTAGGTTATTTGCCCATTTTTAAATCGTATTGTTAGTGTTTTTGCTTTTTTGAGTTGTATAACTTTTTAAAAATATATATTTTGAATATTAAGTCCTTACCAGATACATGATTTGCATGTATTTTCTCCCATTCCATAGGTTGCCTTTTCATTTTGTTGATGATTTCTTTTGCTGTGCAAAAGCTTTTTAGTTTGAAATAGTCTCACTTGTTTATTTTGCTTTTCATGTCCTATCAAAAAAAATCAGTGATGAAAATGATGTCAATAAAGTTGCCACTTGTGTTATCTTTTAGGAGTTTCATGTTTTCAGGTCTTATGTGTAAATCTTAAATCCATTCCAAGTTAATTTTTGTGACTGATATGAAATAGGGGTTCAGTTTCATTCTTCTGCATGTTGTTATTCAGTTGTCCCAACACCGTTTATTGAAGAGACTGTCCTCTACCCATTGCATACTCTTGGCATCTTTTCATAAATTAATTGACCATATATGCACGTGTTTGCTTTTGTGCTCTTGATTCAGTTTCATTTGGTCTACCTGCCTGTTTTTAATGACAGTTCTGTACTATTTAGATTACTATATAGTATTATCGTATAATTTGAAATCAGAAAATATTATGTCTTCAGACTTGTTCTTCTTTCTCAGGATTGCTTTAACTGTTCAGGATCTTTTGAGGTTCCATACAAATTTTAGGATTGTTTGTTCAATTTCTGTGAAAAATGCCACTGGAATTTTGATACAGATTGCCTTGAATCTGTAACTTGCTTTAAATAGTATGAACATTTTAATAATGTTAATTCTTCTGACCCATGAACACAGAATATCTTTCCATTTATTTGTGTCTTCGATTTATTTAACCAAAATCTTAGAATTTTTTAAGTATAGATCTTTCATGTCCTTGGTTAAGTTTATCCCTAAGTATTTTAATGTTTTTAATAATATTGTAAATGTGATGGTTTTCTTTATTCTTTTTTAAATTTTTTTGTTTTTAATGTATAGAAACATAACTGATTTATATATGTTGATTTTGTATGTTGCAATTTTTTGAATTATTTATTCTAATATTTGTTGGTGGTCTTTAGGATTATACATTAAATCATATCATTTGCAAACAAAGACAATTTTACTTCTTCCTTTTCTGTTTGGATGTCTTTCTTTTCATTGCCTCATCCCTCTAGCTTGGACTTCCAATACTATGCTGTATAGGAGTGATGAGAGTGGGTACTAATGTCTTGTTCCTGATCTTAGCCTTTCCTGGTTTATTAAGCTGTTGGTTGTGGGTTTGTCATATATGGCACATATTGCATTGAAGTATATTTCTTCTATACCCAATTTGTTGAACATTTTTTATCATAAAAGAATATTGTATTTTGTTAAATGCATTTTCTGCATTTATTGAGAAGATCATATAATTTTTATTTTGCATTCTACTAATGTGGTATATCATACTTATTGATTTGCATATGTTGGGCCATTCTTGCATCCCTGTGGAAAATCTCACTTGATCATGGTGTATGTTCCTTTTAATGTGCTATTGAATTCAGTTTACTAATATTTTGTTCAGAGTTTTTGCATCCATGTTTATCAGGGATAGTGGTCTAAAGTTTTCTTTTCCTGTAGTGTCCTTATCTGGCCTTGGTATCAGGATAATGCTGGCCTAGTAAAATGAGTTTGGGAGTGTTCCCTCTTGTTCAGATTTTTGGAAGAGTTTGAGAAGGATTGGTGTTAATTCTTCTTTAAATGTTTGGGAAGATACCTGTGTCTATTTTGCTGGCCTCTGGCTCTTCCAGAACTATGCTCTTTGGAGGAATCATGGGCTGTCTCTAGTGTCTTGCTGGTCTCTGCTACAGGGCTGAGGATTCTGATGACAAAGAGAAGGCATCTGGCCAAATATCCTGTGTCCTGGTGAGTTTAAATTGCAATTTGAACCTTTTGGGTTTGTGACTGAAGGGGAAATGCAACTTCCTGGTTCATAGGGAGAAGTTCCAAAAGTTTTTCTGACTTCTTTTGATGACTAACAGCAAATGTAAATGAGTCAGAAAGAAGTATATCACATTTCTCAAATAATGCATAAGGATTTGAGCAAACACATGGAAGAGTTTTGGGAAAATGAAGGCTGATCTTTTTGTTGTTGTTGTTCTTGTCCTTAAACACTGGAAGTATCATTAGACTTCATCCTAAGCACTAGACCAGATTTTTTCCATTTCCAGTTTTCCCTGCTGGGATGAGTAAATAAACAGAGTAAAAGCTTCAAAGTGAAACACAAAGAATGTGACAAAGGGGGTTGTTGACTACAGAACTCTAGGGAAGGATGGAGTTGACTGAAATGAGAGAAAGAAGAGTTTGGGGTAAGGAAGCCTTGCCAGAATGTCAAGGGGAGGCCCCACACCTGACTCAAAACTCTGGACCTCTGGCTCTATCAGAGGCCAAAGGAGGGAGGGGCCAAAATCAGCACAGAGAAAGCAGATGCTACATTCAAGCTCTGGAAGATCTGGAGAGCATGAATAAGACCATGCATCCTTGAGATGATTCTGACTTAGAATGACTCAGCAGATTCCTTTTTCACCAGAGTGGCCTCACTTCTCTAGAACACTGGTCTGGGGAGCACCCTCAAGTTGAAAGGTGGTGTACTCATTGATGGTAGAGAGACCTTCCTGAGACATCTAGCAGGTTTGACTGAAAAGAACAAGTCACCATGATGAAGAGAAAATGGCAGGTGTCTCTTGGGGTTCAGAGGCCTTATTCCATCATGTCGTTGAGACACCCTCATTGGATCTTCCTGGGGAAATTTTAGGAAAAGTAGGGGAACTTCAATTCTCTTCACAGTAAGTGAGACCCAACATGGAAAATGGATCAGAGGCTGAACTAAGTCTAGTATCTTTTTATAAGTTAGCAACTTGAGGGAGTTCCTCTTTGCTCATCTTTTTCTTTTTTTCTTTTTTGAGAGAGAAAGAGAGAGAGAGAAAGGTATGTGTATGTGGCAGGGGAGGAGTGGGAAGCATCAACTCATAGTTGCTTCTTCTATGTGCCTTGACAGTGCAAACCTGGAGTTTTGAACTGGTGACCTCAGTACTCCAGTTTGATGCCTTTCCTCTTTGTTCCTATTAATAACAGCCTCCCTCCCCTGTGTGCAGAGGGATTTAGATTTTTGGTTCAAGTACAGTACCTCACACTTGTTCAACATGCAATTTTCAGGCTTATGATTACTTTAATGCCAAGTCATTGCTGGTTCCATTGTTCCTACTGAGGTCATTGTTCCTCATCTACATTCAACTTTGTTGCTGCAGCAGATTTCAAGCCGTCTCTGCTACTGTGTCTAGCCATTAATTGCTCCCACCATCTTTCCTTACACATATTTTATTGATATATTTCCTGAGCTGCTGTTGCTGACTGCACCCATCCTTATTCTGGTCTGTTCTCAACATTGACTACTTTGCCCATCACCCTGGGACATTGCCTATCTATGCTGCCTGTCCGTACCTTCAGGCTCTGTCTACCATCTGAAAATATCATAATTTGGGATTAGATTGTAGCTTCCTCTGTTAGTATATTTCATTTTGGGGGGTTTTTTGTTTGTTTTTTTACAGGGACAGAGAGGAGTTAGAGAGAGGGATAGATAGGGACAGGTAGACAGGAATGGAGAGTTCATTTATTAATGGGGTTGAATCAGGTTCTCATTGGGCTAGGACAAAGATGAAGGGGCAACGTTGCTGTAGATAAGTTGGTGACAGTCATGCTCTGAAGTCTTTTCAGCATCAGGAAATCATGTCCATGTGATGAATCTGCCTTTGCAGGACAAATATACCCATTTTACTAGGTTCTCCTCCTTATTGGTCATACCGCTGCTTTTTTTGTACTTACAATAGGTGGGCTATGGAGGTTACTACACAAAGGGGAAGTCTGTGACCAGTGCTGCTAGCTTGTTATGTTAAGTAAAGGAGGGAATTAGGGAAATTAAGAATTCAGGTACACACTTTATAGATTCTCTGTACCAAAATATTAGAAGAAAGGTAAATTGATACATTCTAAGAAAAGAGCCAAAAGCATAGGGAATTTTTCCTACTTTTTATTTGGGACTCTACAAGCAGAAAATCTTATAGGTCCCTTAACCTGACATGGGATGGCCACATTAGTGTGTAAAGGGTAGCATGACATGCTTGGGCAGACAGCAGGACTGAGCTAGTAGGTCTGAATTGCTGTTGGATTTTGTGTTACTTGAAAGTGATTCAGAAGTTGCTTCAGGCCCCATGAGGGGTGAGAAGGGCTGAGTTGGAATTCAGCATGCCTTCCCTAGTAGGAAAAGACAGGGTGAGCTAGCTGCAGGGCCGCTAGAGAAGGGCTTGATGATAGATTTGACTGAGATGCAGAGGGCTGGGCTGCTACAGGGGAAACCTCAAAGGTGCCAAGCCAGCCAGGGAGGTCCTCTGGATTCTAACCAGGAATGAGATCATAAGTGCTCCAGCTGCAGACCTCACTAGAGACCAGGGGTGTCCAGAGGATACCACTGCATGAATTCAAGTCCCTTTCACCCCTGCCAACTAGGGGAGGGATAAAAGGAGAAAGGTAGGAAGAGCCCTGGCAGGGAATTGATCTTTGGATGACTTAATAATTACCTGAAATGAGCCTCTTTTAAGATTAACAATAGTATTTCTTCTCTTCTGAGCAGAGGAGGTGTAAATTAAACTAGATTAGATCAGTTTATTTTCTTTCTCTCTCGCTCAACCTCTCTTTCTTTGTCTACACACACACACGCACACACAGAGATATAAATATATATTTTTTAACATTGGATCTTGATCAAATATCAACTAAAACATAAGTTAATGAGGCTAGAATAATATCAAATAATTAAAAGGCATTAAAATTTTAATTATTTTATCTCCTAAACCTTTTTGTGTTTTTTTTAAAAATTGTTATTTGATCTGGACTCCTTCCTCAAAATCTTAGCCATACCTCAACTCCTCCTTCTACTACATTGCCACAGTCAAACACTTTCAAATTTTATCATTTTCTATCCTGATAGGTCCCATGCATCTCTTCTCTTCTCTCTGTACCAATTGATGCTGTTGTTGTTCAGATCTTTGTGACTTTTCTAGACTCCTATAATGGCCTCCTAACTTCTTGCCATATCTCTCAAACTTTTGACACCCAATGTCTATTAATTTGAAAATGGATATATCTGACCATTACACTTGTCTTCTCTAATATAATTAAGCAACTTACCATTGATTAAAGAATACATTCCACCTACTTAGGCTCTTCATAATTGGCCAGAGCCCACATTTCGAACTTTTCTTCCACTCTCCCCATTACTCCCAGTTTCCATCATGCTGTTTTCTGAGTACACTTCCACTTTTTCATCTCATACTTGTGTCTCTTGCTCCATTCCTTTAAGTACAGCCTTTCTTTTTCTGCTGTTGTACTTTGCTTACATTTCTGACATAGAACATAGTCTGTGCCATAATATATATGGCTGATTGACTTCTTTTCTAGATTCAAAGACCCCAAAGGTGCCTGACCAGGCAGTGGCGCAGTGGATGGAGCGTCAGACTGGGATGTGGAAGACCCAGGTTCGAGACGCCAAGCTCGCCAGCTTGAGCGTGGGCTCATCTGTTTTGATCAGAGAGCTCACCAGCTTGGACCCAAGGTCGCTGGTTCGAGCAAGGGGTTACTCGGTCTGCTGAAGGCCCGTGGTCAAGGCACATATGAGAAAGCAATCAATGAACAACTAAGGTGTCACAACGAAAAACTGATGATTGATGCTTCTCATTTCTCTCTGTTCCTGTCTGTCTGTCCCTATCTATCCCTCTCTCTCTGACTCTCTCTCTCTCTGTCTCTGTAAAAAAAAAAAAAAAAAAAAAAAGATCCCAAAAGGCAGAGATTTTGTTGTTAACTATCCAATTTGTAAATTAAGTTTGCATCCTGTTCCCAATACAATGACCTGAATCCAGTGTATGTAATAAATGTATGTAACAGTACTTTATATTGGTTCTGGTTGGGTAGCTCAGTTGGTTAGAACATCATCCCGATACACTTAGGTTGCAGTTTTAATCCCTGGTCAGGGCACATGCAAGAAGCAACCAATGAATGCATAAATAAGTGGGACAACAGAGCAATGTATCTCTCTCTCTCAGTTCTTCTCTCTCTATCTTTAAAATGAATAATAAAATAAAGAGAGTACTTCATAAACAACAAAGTGTTATATAACTAGTAATCATTTTACTATTTGTTAAATTGAGTTGAATTTACTTTTGTTATTCTCTTTTTCTTTTTTCTTTTTTAAATTTCTTTTTATTTTATTCATTTTAGAGAGAAGACACAGAGTGAGAGAGAGAAGGAGAGAGAGAGAGAAAGGGGGGAGGAGCTGGAAGCATCAACTCCCATATGTGCCTTGACCGAACCAGTGCAGGGTTTTGAACTGGCGACCTCAGTGTTCCCAGGTCAACGCTTTATCCACTGCGCCACCACAGGTCAGGCACTTTTGTTATTCTCATCCATTTTCTCTGGGAGAAATGATTTCCCATCAGTGGAAATTTTAGACTAACTGATGTGAAGTCTCAATACAATACAGGCGGATAATATCCCTGGAGAAGGCAGCAGAAGAGAGCCCTCATTTTGGAATCTTCTCTTTCCTTCACGGGCAGGCCTGAGAGGTCCAGCCTTGCCCAAAGCTCCCTATATATTTTTCTGTGGTCTCTATTCACCTCATATTAAAAACCCCAAACATGCCTGACCAGCTGGTGGCGCAGTGGATAGAGCATCGGACTGGGATGCGGAAGACCCCGGTTCAAGACCCCGAGGTCGCCAGCTTGAGCGTGGGCCCATCTGGCTTGAGCAAAAGCTGCCAGCTTGGACCCAAGGTCGCTGGCTCCAGCGGGGGGTTGCTCGGTCTGCTGAAGGCCCGCGGTCAAGGCACATGTGAGAAAGCAATCAATGAACAACTAAGGTGTTGCAACGGCAACGAAAAACTGATGATTGATGCTTCTCACCTCTCTCCATTCCTGTCTGTCTATCCCTATCTATCCCTCTCTCTGACTCTCTCTTTGTCCCTGTAAAAAAAAAAAAAAAAAAAGAGTTACAAAAAAAATGCAATAAAACCCCCAAACATTACTGAATATTTCCCCATCGGGGCAGATCAAAGAAGTGGCACTGCGGTAAGAAATGTCAGGCTCTGGAAAGCTGGCACTGGGCACAGGTTTTACCAGGGCTTGATTTACACTCGGGAACAAGCATCTCTGTTGACCCTTGGGCGGCAGACAGGCTATGAATATAACATGATGGGCATTTCCTGATACAGGGATTATTTTCATTTCTAGGAATTCCACAAATGTTCTCAGAAGCCTTTGGGATATTTACATTTTAAAAATAAACCTTTAAAATTCAACACAAATATTCCAGTACTCGATGTGTCAGCTCTTTTCCTTGAAACACCTGTAAGTGCTGCTATCAATTGCATGAAACAGGAAAGGGAAAGGCCTCAAGATAGATTACATGCTCCTAAGTGAAACTGCCCTCAAGAACTAGCCATGAAAAGATTAGCACAGCCATGGTAAATACCTGCAGACTTACTCTTTGAGAGCCTTGGGAAATCTGATTAACCCAGACAAAGAAAGGGATGGAAGGGGGAAAGAAAAAGTAGAAGAGGAAGAAAGAGAGAGAGAAGGAAAAAGAGAGAAAAGATGAAAAATGAAAGAATAAGAGTGAAAGGAAAAAAGAAAAGGAAATAAAGGGGAAAGGGAGGAAGAAAAGAAGGAGAAATAGAGGAAAAGAAAAAGAAGAAAGAGAGGACGGGAGGAATGAAGAAAAGGAAGGGAGTGAGGGAGGAAGAAAGAAAGAAAGAGAGAGAGAAATGAGCCTCTGGAAGCTGTTACCCATCACTTGGGTAGGTATTTGAGGATTTGGTTTTTGAAGCAATAAATCAGCAAAATGAACAAGTATCTAGGTAAACCTGTGGAGTGTCTGCGTGGATGAAGAAATAGGCCAAAGGGGACTGGAGTATTTTTCCCACTCTGAGATACTTGTGGACTAGGGCCAACTCTTCTCCTCTCCTGGAGCACTGCAATGGGGCAGATCCCCCTACCTGCTATGCTGACAGTGGCTGCAGCCTTCGCAGTGCTGAATTTCTCTCCATGCTTATTAGTTGCTATGCATGTGTAGAGGCCTGGTTTGGTGATAAACAGCTGTAGTCTTGAGTCAATCACTCGGTCTTTCACACTTTCTTGAATGGACCCAGAGGAAACCTGGTGGAAAAGGGAAGAAAAAGATAAAATTAGGTCATGGATCTCCTAATATGTTGCATCAGTACACTTGAAAGAAAGAAAAAGGATTAGCATTGAGATCAAAAGGCATGGGGTAGATTGCAAAATCAGCCAAAAACTTTTCTGCCTCTGTGCCCATGACCTCGCAGTGTGACTTTGTAGCTCCTCCCTCCCAAGGTAACATCTTTCTCCCTGCTTTGAATCTAGATTGGCCTTGTGACGTGATTTTAAAAGACACAGAGATTTGTAACATTCGTACACATGTGACTTGCTATCTTGTGGCTCTTGGAACCTGTGACCTTCTGTGAACTAGACAGAGCTGGCCTGCTCGAGGACGAGGTGCACATGGCCCAGTCGTTCCCACTGTTCCAGCTTGGAGCCAACAATAACCACCCGATATATGATAATGCCATTCCTGACCAACCAGCACCCAGTTAACCTGCCAATCACAGGAGCTAGATCAGCCAAAATCAAGCAGTCCTGGTCTAAATCAACAAAACTATGCAGTTGGCCAACAGACCCATGACCATTAATAAGTGGTTATTGCTTTAAGCCCCTAAACTTTGGGATGACTCTGATACAGTAATAGATAACTAATGCACATAGAAAAGATACACTGTGTGGATCCCCCAAGATGTATTCTCTATCTTTTAAAGATAGAGATAGTTAAGAATAAGAGGTTGTATACTTTTGGATTTTTTTTTCATAACTCTCTGTTCACTTCCCCACAAATGCACATCTGATGGTTGATGGTTACTAGAAGAATGGCTGTGAAGCCAATTCTGTTTCTGAGCATGACATACATCACTCCATACTGCTTAAGTCAGAAAATCACATGTCCTGGAAGAGGCAGGAGACCGCTGCAATATCGGCACATAATCGACAGGTTAGTATATGTAAGTGCTTGCTTGTTAGTCATCATCATTCCAGCTCTGTGGGAAAGACAGCTGCCCAGCATATCCCAGTATGTTGCAGAGTTAGAATTTGTACTCTAATTTGTCTGACCCAAAACCTGTGCTTTTAATCACTGTTACAGTGCCTTCCCCAGTCCTACAAGTGAGAGCAATTGAAGAGTCATTAGAATACAAGAACAGTAACAACAATAATCTCCCCAAATCTACCAACCATGAATAAAACAATTATCTAACTTAAATATCATTGCTAAGGCAGTGGAGTTTTATGTTTCGTTTCTTTTTTTAATGGTGGTTTACTCTTTTCTTCAGTATTATACTACCTTTTTAATAATTATTCTTTAGCTATCACTGCTTATAGGAGGTGGGAAATGCCAGTTTGGGGGAGATTTGAGGGAAATGACAACTAAAGAGTCAGACTTTTGTTTGCCTTGACATTATTCCCGAGGTAGGGGTCCCATGGACCTAGACAGAGACCTGTCTGTCCAGTAGAAGGGAACGAGGTTGGGAACGAGAAATTTGGAGCCAGTATTTTTCTGTTTTGTCGGAGGAGGGTTTTCAGAGGTAGACTAGCAAGGTGGAGGGAAGCCCCGGGAGAGGCCAGTGTGCTTCCTCTGCAGCCATGTGGCTGGCCAGCCCTGGGACCAAGCACTCTGTAACCATTAGGCAGTTTGCCCAACTAGCTGCTTTTCTTTTCTATTCTCTACCTGCATTACTAGTGTCCATCTTTATGACAAAAAGTATTTCTGTGAACATCAATTTACAAGAGAGAAGGATAGACAGGAACAGACAAATAGGAAGGGAGAGAGATGAGAAGCATCAACTCATAGTTGCAGCACCTTAATTGTTCATTGGTTACTTCTCATATGTGCCTTGACTGGGGGGCTACAGCAGAGTGAGTGACCCCTTGCTCAAGCCAGCCATCTTTGTCTCAAACCAGTGACCTTGGGCTTCAAGCTAGCGACCTTTGGGCTCAAGCCAATGACCACGGAGTCCCATTTATGATCCCATGCTCAAGCCAGCAACCCTGCGCTCATGCCAGCAACCTCCAGGTTTCAAACCTCAGTCCTTAGCATCCCAGGACAACAATCTACCCACTGAGCCACTGCTTGGTCAGGCCATCAATTTACCTTACCTGGGGAAACTTCCCAGGTCAGATTAAATGTGGTGGCATTTTCCTCAGATAAGCAGCCTGAACTTTATGAGAAATTGACAAAGCAGAGAGAAAAATATCTTTAAGAGACATATACTCAGTTGAGAATTCAAATCAAATTCATTATTGTGTTTATCAGAAGTACAACTTCTAGTGAATTTGACTATCCAAGTTAGTTCAAAAGGACTGAACAATTTAATATACAATTTTGGCCTCTCCTTGAATTTTAACCCAAAGCAACAGTGAGAAAAAGACAAAAACAAACAAACAAAAACCCCACTAAAGACCTCTATGCTTAAGCAACTTGCTGTATGCCATCAGGATGTTTGGTCTGTGAATATAATTCCTTTCCAGTTTGTAGAAGTGCAATCTGTAGACCAGTTGCCTTCTCTGCACAGTCCCCTCTTTTAGGAAGTATAATGCTTTGGAAGCAACCCAGAAACAAGTAATACCCCAGGCTGACTAAACTGCAACTATTTTCATGTTCACACCTAAGCAAATCATTCCTAAACACCTCCTCAAGGTCACTGAAAACATTTTTGCTAGGAAAAATAAGTGATCCTTAAACTGCCTGACCTCCCTCTCCTGGGCTTGATCCAGGTGTTGAAGTATTTCAGTGAATACACCAACGGGTTATGTGGCTCGTGGCCTGATTACAATGTGGCCTATGAATGCTATTCCCCCTGCTCCCAGAGGCCTGGCTCCATCCAGTTTGTGACTCATGCACAGCAGGCCTTGTTAGGCTTAGTTTGAATTTGTTTTTCTTCTTTCGTGGATCATCCTGACCAACCGGTCAGTATTTTTTGATGACCTAAAAATAAAAACAACCCTTTGCCCTTCACTTTGGTCTTTTTGCCCTGCAGGTTTACAAGATCAAAGGGATGCATTCAGATTATTGCTGTGACTTGTCACCAAGGTATGCCTGGGCAAAACCTAGCCCTTCCCCGAGGTGACTATATCTGGTGTCTATAGTAAATACACTGTTCTCACCCCAGGTCACCCAGGGCTCTGGCCCGGAGGGAGCTGGATAGATGTTCTCTGCCCTCTGTGTGTGTTCCCTTTCTGAGTGTCGCAAAAGAAGGCAAACAAGAAGCTCTATTAAACAGGCACAAGAATTCACACCTGAGAACGATGTCTGTGAAACCTTTTTGAATGTGGCAAAGCAATATAGACCTGTGGATATTTTGAATATTTCATTAATATATTAATAATGATGTTTTGAGAGACTCTACCCCAGTGCTGGATAATCTCATAACTTCATCATGAATTGACCTTAGCATAGGAAGTTCTTTGAAGGTATCCTGGACTAAATGGCCGTTTCTTGCAGACAGTTCCAGCTAGCTGGGCATACCTCATGGAGCTGTTAGGGTGTGGCCCAAGGGGTCCCTGTTCAGGACCTTGTAAGAATGCCTGTCTGTGCATCATAGAAAACGGAATAATAGACTGAGAAAAATTTCCATATTGTTTCTGATCCACACGGTCATAAATATTGGCCTCTTGCAATCTGGCTGCTAAAATATTCTACAAAATTTGATATACATAGTTATTTTGATTTATACAGTTGATAGGGTAAGACAATTTCAAAGCTCATGTACTCTGAACCTAAAATACTGCCTCTTCAAAGATGTGCAAAATATTAGTAAGCTTCCCTTTTAAGAAACCTTAAAAATACAATTCAACACAGAGGATTTGGCTATTCATTTTATAAAATTCTTCTAATAAAGAAACCTTTTAAAATATTTTGGAAATTATATTTATTAAACAAAGCAAGACAACATGCCATTTTCTATATTTTTTTAAATGGATGCCAAAATAATAGAGATGTCATAGGTGTAACTTTAAATAAATCCAGTTATCAAAATACAAGGATATTTTCTTTTAGAAAAGGAAGCTCTGCTCCTCCACATCAAACTACCATTTCTGATGTAAAACAACAGGAATTTTACTTATATGAATTCACTCTGAAGTTCATATAAGACTAAATTTTCCTGAAAAATAAATGATATATCCATAAGAAGAAAGCAAAATAACTCTTGATCACATTGGGGCACACTTTCTCTTCTTGTTCTTTGGCTCTAGCTGTTCAGGGTGTTAGTCAATTGGTGTATTCACAGAAGGGAGAACAGGGGCATCTCCATCTTTTCTAGTACTTGTTCTTAGTAGTGTGTTAGTGAAGTTAGTTCACTGGCTTGTACACTGCTCACAAAAATTAGGGGGTTAGGGAACATGCAGAAACTCCAGTACTTTCAGTCTTTTGTATAGTGAGTGCATTTTCACCAATGAAATAAAAGTTGGTTTTGCATCTCATTTGCATAATTGAATAACTTTCTTTGATTTGTCATTTGCTTTTGTTATATTCTTGTTTAATTAAAAAAAATCAAATGCTTTTTTTATCTCTTCATATTCATTTTGAAATATCCCCTAATTTTTGTGAGCAGTATAGTTAGCAAAGAGCCACAGTTCGCACACTCTGTTTCATTTCTTCTGTGTCAAGTAACTCCCAGATCTGTACTCATCCCATTCACTTCACCCGAAACGATGGCAGGGCTGTTGGGTCCTACCTGTCCTGCATAATGGACTCCCTGGTTTGCCACTGGCACCACATTTAATGCCTGAAATTGTCTCCCTTTCCTGTGATTGGCGTCAGTACAGTCAAAATCTCTTGATTTCCCCTTGGACTTGGAGAGTACCACCAAGAGCAAAAGTTTGCTATGAGAGCAGGACGTTTTCTCTGGCAAGAACTTCAGAAGTTCTTTGCTTTCTCCCTCGAAGAAAGTCATTATTAGTTTGTTTTATTTCTATTGTAGAATCGTAGGCAATGGATCTATTTTGCCTTTTGATTTTTGTGAATCACATCTTGAAAGATTAAATTGGAGTCTCCATAAAACCAAAACTAACTCAAGCCATCTGACTATTTTATTACTCTCAACTCCAATGAATATAATCATACACTGTTCAGTTCTAAACTAATAGAGCCTTTTGAAAACACTGATTTTTTTAAAAAAAGTAAGTATCTGTTCTTTATTGCTGTTTCATGGAGTAAGACAAACTAGTAAAGTCATACTGTCAGGGAGTCCTCCACCCCCAGATTTCTTATGGCATATCTTTACCCTACTTGAAAGATTAAGAAATCGACAACAGCTTCCATAGAAAAGCCACAGAATGCATTGTCAAATAAAATTCATATTTTAAATGACACTTGAAATTTAATTAGAGAGCTAAAGAAGAACAGGATGACAGATTATGTTATTGCAACAAGAAAATTAGAGAACTTTAGCTCTGATGTCATATTGGAGATCATCTCCAGCCACCCCGGTCATTGCAGACATAGAAAAAAGCCAATGTCTGAGCGGTAAATGGACCCCCCTAAAATCACACTAGCTGGAGAGGAGCATTGACAACTTAGGTCTTCTAACTGTCCCACCTAATTCTCATTCTACCATACCTCAAGTTGCAAGCTTGTAAAATAACATTAATTTATTTGCTTTATTTTGAAGAGATGAAGGGTATACATTTAGATAAGATGAACCAAATTTATTAACACTTTGAGAAAAGTGATTTTTTTCAAGAATTAGAAAACTAAGAAAACCCTTCAGCAGAAACAAGAGTGAAAACAAAATTAATAAATGAATCATACGCTTTTGAGGGTTTGTTGCATGATGACATTCTTCATTAGATGGGGTAGCCTTAGGGTTTCCTGGCTTACCACACCCACCCGAATTTTTGCACACTGTCACACTTTATTTTCCACGCAGTTCTCTCTCCCCTTCCCTTCTTTTTCTCTGATGTCTAGTGCCCTAGTTCTTCTCATTCTTTCCCTCTCGTTTCTCTCTTTTTTCCTCATTTGGAATACTACTTGGACTTTAAAATGCTAGGGTTCATATACTGTAACATGATAATATATAGACACTGCAGCCAAGATACCAAAAAGTTGTACAGAGACTATGCCTGAAAACATGAAAATTGAAAATAGCTGAGAACCACTTAGATGAATGATCAAGGTTTGAGTTGCTTAGCTATGTTGAGAGCCATCTTCACCCCACCCAAAGAACTGGATTGAACATGCAATCTGTCTCCTTAAGGCATGAAAGAGGGTCCTCAAGAGGACCACTTAGAGAGTTGATAGATATCCCCTGATGAGTAGTAGTAAAGGGTTAATCAGCGGGTTTGAGACACTCAAACCATGCACCATAGAAAGAAAGAACTGATCTTGGACTGCTCCTGAGACATAACCTTATCCCTTGCAATATCCTACCTGATAAGCATATCTTATATACCTGAGACCAGGTTACACTTTCTGTCTCATTTTTCTACTTTATTTTTGTCCATGGTATTTGACACTACTCGCATAAAAATACATTCATATATGTATTTTTTTCTTCATCTTTCCCTACTGGAATGTAAGCTTTATGAGGGCAGGGAACATCCATCACCTGTTTTGTTTGCTCCTCTATCCACAATGCCTAGAATAGTGCCTGATGCCCAGAAGATGCTCAATACATATTTGAAGAATAAATAAATAAATGCTTCTATGTCAAATGCTTAGAAAAGGTCCCAGCTTACAGTAATCACTTAATATATTTTATTTATTATAACCTGTATAGAAAATGAAGAAAAAATGTTGACAGATATGGGTTCTAATTTTCGATTACTTTCATCAAAGTGAATTCCAGCAGTGAACTAATTCTTAAATGATGAATTTTGTGAAAATAATTTTACTTGTGTGGGAAGGAATTACTAGCACATCCCTTTTACACAAAGGCATAAAAAGATATTTGATTTTCTACTATTCCCCATTATACAAGAAAAGAAGTAAACCTGTGGTGTTCAATTTCTATGGCAGTGATTTCTAGAATGAAAATATAAGAAGCCTTTGAAAAATGGAGGTGCAGGTAGGACCAATGACAGAGATCAGGGTAATTCTACAAACACGCTCTCTCCTGAAATTCACCAGTGAGTCTTCCCCAGACAAGTCCCCAAACATATGGCACTCACAGCATTTCCATTTTCAATCCAGGTGATGGTGGGGACAGGAATTCCTGTTGCTGTACAACGCAGGGTCACAAAGGATCCAAAGGTGACATTGTGGGATTCAGGAGCCCGCAGGATTCTGGCAAAAACTGTTAGGAAAACGGAAATGTTTAGTGACTCTCCTACATGGAAAGGTCAAGCTGGACTGGTTTTTAAAAAATGCAAATCAGATCGTGTTTTTCTGTATAAAATCCTCCTGTGTTCCCTCTGTCATAAAGCTCACACCAAAAGCAATACCCTGGCTTCTAAGCCATTTATGCTATGACCATACATTTCTCAGCACTCCAGGATACACCAACCTTGCTCCCAACTTAGGAGCTTGCCTCTGCTGGCCTCCAGCTGGAGCATGCATCCCCCAGGTCTTTGTGTGGCAGGGTCCTTGCACCATCTCTGTTTGAATGGTATTTTCCCACAAAAGTCCTCCTTGACCCTCTTACACTCAAAATAAAGTGTAACCCTCCCCCCATTCACTTTTCCATCACCACTTTCTAAGATTATTTTTGTCTGTTGTCTGTCTCCCTTCAGTAGATGGTGAGTTCTCAACAATCAAAAACCTTGCCTGTTTCATTCAGTACCTACAAGACTGCCTGACCAACTAACTGATGTTCAATTGAGTTAATGAATAATTAATTAATGCTTTATATATTCAACTATATCATACTGGGAGGACAGACAAAATCTGTCAAACTTTGGAGAGTATATGAAATGAGCAAACTGGGCCAAAAAGAAAAGGAAAATTTTAGGTAAAGTGTGGACAGGAAAATGAGTAATTTATATTCCTTTCTGAGGCTGAATCCTTGCAAACTAGATAAGAGGAGGGTCTTTTGATGTGAGAGGAAATTTTACCTAAAGTGTGGAGATGAGGCAGAGAATGTACAATAGATTGAGAGATATTTCGAATCACAAGATTGCTAAACTTGAAAGAGCTTCAGAGATAATTAGATTCCTGCTCTTACTAAATGGCTATACAAACTAAGTCCCAGTTAATTTAAGGTGCTTCCCAAGGTAATAAAAATGGGTAGGTGGAACACATACTTCTCCTGCTACTGAAATAGCATAAGTCCTAGGAAACCTGAAACCTGAAGAAAGGTAACATGTCTGAGGACATGCTTTGGGCAGAGGTTATCAGTCTTAAGTGCTTCAGGCATATCCACAACAGATTTAAATCGAAACTCTATGGCAGTGGTTCTTAACCTTTCTTGAGGTACCGAACCCACCAGTTTCATATGCGCATTCACTGAACCCTTCTTTAGTGATAAATAAAATATGATTTCTTTTTTCCAAATTCAGGACATAGGTATATGTTTTTTTTTAACTGGTGCACAAAATGAGCCGTGCATGAACATCACCTTGCTCAAAGAACAAAAGCAACAAAGTGCATGAACTCACAACAAAGTACGGTATTACTTTATTCTGGCCTCCGGGGCAGAGGCTTCTCCGAACCCCTGAGACCGACTCATCGAACCCCTAGGGTTCGACAGAACCCAGGTTAAGAACCACTACTCTACGGAAATGACTCTTCAGTTGAACCAAAATGTGGGGCTCAGGGAACATTTTCCCTAGCAGGACGTGTTTACAGCCTGCAAATTTTCATAGCAAGAAGAGTGGAGGTGCTTTTGTGGTCAGAGGGTCAGCTCCAAGAGCCAGTGACCTGTGCAGTCCCAAGAGCAGCGTGCTTAGAGGGCCCGTGCTTGGTTCAGTTGTCTGCTGTGCATGTCTTGAAATTAGTAGTGATTTTTGAACTAGCCCCCCAACCCCAAATTTTCATTTGCGCCTAATTCACAACTTATGGAGCCTGTCTTGGTGGAGTGAAGGGAGCACTTCCATTGAAATACCAGAACAACAAAGCTCAGAGGTGAAATGGTAAGGAAAACATTGCAGATAAGCTGGATGGGTCCAAAGGAAGTATATCAATCAACATTAAGTGACAGAGGCTCTCCCCATTGGAAATTCTAAATTTCTCAAGAAGACAGCAGCCAGGAGGCAGTATACATTTCCTCCAGAGTGACAAACACAATGCCCCATCTGAGCACCCGATAGATTTCTCTCAATTTAGCTCAAGTTCACAGGTTGTGAACCCTTGACATCTAAGACAGATGTCAAGCATCCAGACAGACAGTCTGGCATCCTAGCAAGGGTGAACCTAGGTAATCTTGTTTGTTTAATGTTCTCTGGCAACAATAATGGAGAACTAGATTGCACAACATACTTCAGTCCACATTCATCATTTGGCTGAAATAACTCTTGTAGGTGTTGGGGCTCTCGCGTTGTGTGTCCTAAGTTTTTTGAGTGTGAGATTACGGCAATAGTCATTTTGTGGGTCCCATTTTCTCTGAGAATCTGAAGCAAACAGGATCTTTGAGTAACTGGGAACGGGCTTAGTTCAATCCCATAGGTGCTATGAAAATGTAGGCAGCAGCTGCTGAAGATAACACTAACTGTACCCTTGAACCTGAATGAGAGCCTTCTGTCTGAAGATGAGAAGGGTCAGAAATTAGGGAAGAATAAAATTTAGATTGCTTTTTTATTTAATTTATAAAGGCAAGAGTTTTCATTTGGGGACTTTAACTTCTTACTGGAAATATAGCAGAAAAAGGGAGGGTTTATTTCGTTGGAATTTACAGCTCCTTCCCCCCACCCCCCTTCTGGCTGGTATTACATTATTAGGACTATCATTTGGATTAATTGCAACACCACTGGTGATCCATATCGCCCAGCATGGCTAAGCATAATGTGAGATGGTAAATAAACTAGAGTCAATTATCACTCTGGAGTTCACTGTGGCCTTAGGGTTAATTTAATAAATATACTGCTCTGTCCCATACCAGACCCTTCTGGGAGGTCCAGTGGGGCACAGGAGGGAACATAAAGGAGCACTATTGGCATTGCATGTGGCTTCATGAATATGAGATTGTGCTGACAAACTGCTGCTCTCCTCCCCAAGGGAGCAGACATACCCTTGGCAGACCAGGAGGAGTTTCATTGTTAAGAGAGTTAAGAGAAAAAAATATTAGGAATTAAAGGGAAGCTGGTTACTCCCGCACTCCCACATTCTTTCCAAAAGATAAAACAGAAACTTGCCCTGTTTTTTTAATACTGAAAGATAGCTTCCACCCTCCCTGCCAGTTTTCCTCCCTCAAAGAAGGTTGCAAATGTCCATTGGGTGTTAACTCAAATGTCTCCTTATCATAATGCTTTCTGGACTCCTTTGTTTTACCCTTGTTTATATTTTGCATGTGGCTTCACAAATGTGAGACTGCTGACATTTATCATCCTAACTATTGATTTGTTTGTTTGTTTGTTTGTTTTGTGGCTGTCTCTTCCCCTGGAATGTAAGCATCACAAGGGTGGAGCTGGCTCTGTTCATTTATACAGGCTGATTGATACACAGACAGATGATGATTGATAGATGATCTAGAATATTCCATATATAGGCACTCATAAATATCTGTTAAGTGAATGAATGCGTGACTCCTCTGATTGGTGAGATTGGGGAAAGGGACTTGTGCATGAGCACCTCAGCCCTCTCAGGGCCTGCATTCTCCCAGCTACACTGCAGACAAAGAACAGTGTGGGGTTAACGCACAGTAGGTAAGTTCCCCAGGTCAGGGTTTCTGCATGCTACAACTCAGAGTGAAAGGTGGAAGAGTGGGCAGGGGCTGAAGAGGATGAGAAAACAGAAGTTGTATTAGACTAATTTTTGGATGAAGGAATAGAAAGATTTGTTTTTCAATCGAGTTTTATCAGCGATAAGGCTAATATTTTTATACCCATCTGTATTTGTTGCTGGTTCTAAGCATAAAAAGTGAAGGGGTGGTAAAAGAAATTCCACCACATTTATCAAACATTGAGAACAATAAAGCCAGTTGCAATTAAACATAAATACCAGACTAACCTCCATGGATAATAGTACAGCTGCAATAATAAACGTAGACATAGTTCAATAACAAACTCCCATCATTTTAGTGGTGGCCACAACTAAAATTACACTCTAGGTCATTCATTTTAAAAGTAATATGATATGTTTCATATCAAGTAAAATGTCCATCGAATATTCCTACTTATATTTTACTTGCATGAAAGACAATATAAAAGTATTTTTGCTATATAAATAAGCTCCTTAATGCAAGAGGAATAATGTTACTTAGTAATTTGGAAAATGTCTACAACTGTTTCGATATGGATCTTTAAAGGAAAAAAGATTATCCGATGTTCTTTCAATAGTGTTGCCATCATTCTCTAATTCACTGTGAGCTCTTTCCCACCTGCTGTCATATTATTCATCTGCAACATGGAAAATAGGCGCAGGCAATCTGTTTATCCCTGGCTTTTCTTTCGTGGTATCTAGTCATGAGCTTGGGCCTTTAATTTCCCTTCGGTAAGTTTACAGTGCTAACTGCAGGTTGAAAATCTTATATTCAGAACTGGGCTTAAATAGCCAGTGACTCCAAAGTCTTCTATAATGTAACTATAACGTATTCTTCTCACTTAATCTCTGCCTCCATTTTCCAAAGCACCTTCAAATACAAGAGTTTTATTATTGATTATTACTGCAAGGGTTAATCTGAAATTGAAATAAGGAGATACAGCCATTATTCACTCTGAAATTGCACTGGTGGCGTAATGGAAAACCTAACAGGGATCTAACTTAAGTCCTGAGATGAATGAGCAGTTTGGCTTGAAATGAATTGCCTCTCTTTCCTTGGTAAGGGAATAAGACCACAGGAATACCTACGTCCCTTATAAAACCTGTTTCAGCAATTATTTCAGAGGACACAATGAACTTGCATGGATTTTATTTTCTCTTGTGTTTTTCCTTTCTTTCTTTATTTTCTAGTTTCCCTTCAAGAGGTTTTAAGGTTTCTTGATTTAAATTTTAAAAAATGGCTGAAAGGAGAAAATTGAAAAGAAACATAAACAAAACTAAACTGAAAACAAAATGACACAGGAGCAGGTGAAATGATTTTATCTAAATTTAGTTGTAAACAGCCTGATGTTTAGAAATAGGGACACATCTAAAATACCTTGTGTGAGTTACTGTGATAAGGAGGGGCTGTTTCGAATACCAGTCTATGGTTTATTCCGAGAGCCAAAATGCATTATATGAGAGTTTGTGAATTTCACCCAAGAAATTTAAAGTTTAGGTTAGAACAGCACAAAATTTGAGTCTTAATCAGATGGAAGGTGCTTTCTTGGAAGGAAAATTTCTCTGTGAGAGGATTTTAATCTTCCCTAACAAACCCTATTTTCAACCATTTTCCTCCAGATATTTTCCACTATATATATATTTGTGTACAATTAAAAATTATTTGGTTTGGTTTGGAGGATTTACATGCTGCTTGTCCTCTTGAAGTAATAACAATAAAAAAAACCCGAAACTGGCACCTTGGTATGTCTACATTTCTTCAAAAATTGTAACACCCCCCACCCTCCCCAAAAGGTTTTTGATCCAAGGGTTGGTGCTTCCCATTCCAATCTGTGTGAGATTTATAGTTATGCTAATTTATATCATTTCACTTTGTCTGCATTTTCAGAGTTTGGAATTCCGAGTTTAGACATTTTTGTTGACTGAATCTTTTCTTAATACAATAGTCAGTAGGTATATTATATAATAAAGCAGTCTATCTAATAACACTCTGTTAAATGCTGATTTAATACTCCCCATACATCGTTTGTAGTCTTACAAAATGCAGCACTTAGAGTTGCTTATAAGGTCAAAAGAAATAAAACGAATAGAAGCGTACATTTAAAAAGAAGCAGTACAGAAAGAAAATATACCTTTATTATCTTGCTCAGGTTCACTTTCTTCTATTAATAGAAACAAGACAAAATAAACAAAAGAGACACACAAACAAAAAACAACACGTCAGGAAAAGGAAAATCTTTGTCCACAGAAATAACAGTTGTGCACCAAGATTAATTAGCATTGGCTTGTTTCTTATTTCAATAAGAAACAAATGCAGTCAAGAGAAACTGCTGACCTTTTCAAAGCAAACTATCAAATGATGTAAAACTCCACATTGCTACTTTTAGTCAGGCAGTACAACACAGAAAATAAATTGCAGCATATCCAACAACATAGCTCATTCATGAGTTTTTATCTTAATATTGACAATGACCCTTTCTTTCAACGTAACAGACTGCCTACTCTATTCTTGCAATTTGTGTTTCTTCTTGTTAGCTTGGCTTCTCCTCTTACGAGGCCCTGCTGTGGAGTCGGTGATGTTGAATCTGGGATCTCAGCTATCATTTCTATGGCAATGGTCTCGTGTTGTGGTAAACAGGGGATTAGGGGGCTTCTGCAGAACAGAGCCTTTCACCAACAGAAGTTCTCTCTGTTGCAGCTCTCAAAGGCTGCTCAGAGAGCAGAGAGGATCAACTCATCATTGTCTTAGGAAACTACGGGTGAAGCAAGCCACAAAGAAAATGTAAAAATGTCTAAAATGGTTATACAGAATTGAGAACTTATAAATTAAAAAAACAATCCTAGAAAAGAGCAACAAATTGTTACGAAGTGTTTAGCATAAATTTATCAGATAGAGATCCCACATGGGACTCTATTTCTCTTTCTGGGAAGGTTTATTATTTTTCATGTCAACTTAGACCTTTCCTCAAATTAGTGATAAATTAACTGCAACATGGTTATAAATATAAAATAGCAATGCTGTTGTTAACTACTTTTCATGCTGAGAACCCCTTGCATAGTTCTTCACAGATTATGGATGTTTTCACACACTGACCTTATCCCTCTGATTGTACATAATTGATATTATTCAGCCCATTTTCCAGACAAGGAATCTGAGACCCACAGTTTGCTGCAGGTACAGAGCCAACCATTTTCATCACTAGCATCGTAGTAAGAAGGCCTCATTTTCACACTTAACTCCCAATCCTCTTAAATATAAGCGAACTTAGAATTTCCCATTTAGACTTTGTCTAAACTTTTCCTACCTCCACCAACCAAGTCAGTGGCACGTCCTTACTTTATTTTTTTTAAGTATCAAGGTCAAAAACGACCTAAAACTCTTGCGAACATAAAAGGGGCTGTGTGATAAACCTGACATGCTCAGGGGGTCCACATGGCAGCTATGACAAGCTCAGTGACCGAGAGTCACCACACAGGAGGGTCTGATCAGAAATTCCTAACTGGGCGGCAGGCTATGCAGGGAGTCCCATCCCAGGCCTACAGCCTCCTTAGCCAAGGCCAGTCTTTACCTTAGGTGAGCCCTGTCCACTGTCCTTGTGCCTCCAGGATAACACACCTTTGAAATGTCAGAGTAAACCCCTCCATGATACAACTACAGGCACTGAGCACAAGACCAGCAAAGCACGAGACCACAGAAGCCCTCCTTGTCATCCTGTCCCCCGCATATGATCTCTAAGAGCCATAAGTGTCAGTTATTAACAATCCTCTACACACCACTGTGCTTTCTCCCGCCTCCTCAATCTACCACCAAAGAACTTCATGCACCTTCCTTACGTTTTCTCCTTTGATTCTAATGTATAAAATCAACTTTACAACTGCCATTCTCCAGAGCTTTTTCTCAATCTTTTGAGATCCTGCTTCTGGGCATGTCCTCAAAATTTTGGCTTAAAAACAGTCTTTTAAAACTATCCAGTAGGTTTGGATATTCTTTTGTTGACATGTCTAGATTAAATACATTTATGGTTAAAAGGGGATGTAGAAGTTGTCTGTCAAATGTAGCTCTGAACAAAGCAATAGTTTTTTGTTTTCTTCCACCATCTCTAATGGTGAAAGCACAGGTATTGCATACATATGAGTTTTTCCCATAGTGAAAACTGGTCATGTCGGGTCTTGAAAACTGCAGAGATCTCCTGTAACATCCTTTAATCAAGAGAAATAGATGAAGGTCCATAGTTGAACAAGATTAGGATTGAAAATATTTTATTTGAATGCCTTTGGGCTAGACATGTCTTTCTCATTCCTCAATACAATTGTGCTTATTTCTATGCCTGGAAAAATGACCTTATTTGTTTTTCACCAGTAAAGTGTCTTTGAGTGGCTGACACGGGTATGGAAGTAAGTGCCTGATTCTCTAGCTGCTGTATCTGCAAAGTTTTATTCTGCTGAAGTTCAAGGGCCTTGGCAAGGTTTGAGCATCTTACTTAGTCATTATTTTCTGCTCTGACACTACTCTTTCTAGGGCTTGGGAGCAGGTGCAGGTCAATTCTGAGACTCCTGTCATTTTTGCCCCGGCAATCTTTTACTGAACTAACTGTGTTCAAAGTGTACTCTAAGGACAGTGCCATTTTCCTGTCCTGTTTTCACTTTGTTGGTATTGTCATGACAGTTGTTCATTTTGCTTGATTTGCTTGGAATTGGAAGCAGTATGAAATTTCGGAAGAATGCCCTCAATTCCTCTATGACAGATATGGAGAACCAACTCAGGAGATGGAAGAATATCAAAAAGAGTTGCCATTTTCCTAGAAGGAGGCTTAGAAATTTTATCGGAAGTTCCATTTTCATATATAGACTCTCAAAATTTCTTTGCATGCATAAATGCAAATCTACATCTTTATACATATATATTTATATATGTTTATGTATTAATAAACACACATGTACACGCATTCACACACAGTCAAGGTTACTTGAAATTAGGGAAAATTATGCAAGCATAATCTGTAAAATCTATTCAAGCCTGAGTGTACTTATTCAGTGTTTGTACCTGTCATTTCAAAGTCAAACTGTTGTCCTTGTATCCTACTTGCCTCGACTACTACGATCCTTCTTAACTTACCGTTTTTACCACTTATCATTTTTAAAGTTTCCTGCTTTACAGTCTTTATTCCAATTTGATTTCTAAATTCTCATTTAACTGCTTTACATGTAATAAATCTGTGGTCTTATCTTCCAGACTGATTTGTAACCTCCTTCAGGGAGTAGGGAGGGAGCAGTGTAGCATACTTTACTTATTATTTTTCTAGAATCTCGCATAATCTCATGCAGAAAAGACAAAAAGAGAGTTGAATTAGGGATGCATTTTGCTTCTCTTCTTTCTTGGGATTATTCAGTAGGACACTTAGAATAAAGAATCAGAGACTTCTTTTATTGAAATAATCTAAGATTAATCAACATCCAACTTAAGTAATGCACCCATCATTTTCTTGAATAATTTATGGAGAACTCAGTACTAATCAATCCATTTTAAACAATTCTGTCAAAAAAATGTTACAAATCAAATGAAAACCAGTCTTCTTATATTTAATTATCACCTATATGACCTAGTTCACTGGACCAAAAAAATCCATAAAATATTTTCATTTGTCCAAGCATGCTACCCTCTGTTCACCATCCTAATGCTCACTTTTGAACCTCTCATCAACTTAACTTACCAGGAACTGAAACCAGCATACACAGAGAGTCTCATTTCACAAATTCAAAGAGTGCAAGACCCTTTCTAAATACTCTACTTCTATGAATATAACTTTGCATAAGTTTTTATTTGCAGTCATATAGAATAATACAGTTAGGTTATTGCAAATCATGAGAACGCAATACTCATTTTTATACTTGCTCTTGTTAAGGCCTACCTCCCCAATTCTGAACATGAATCAGTACGTGTTTATGTGTTTATGTCTCTGTGTGTGTGTGAATAAGATTTCATTCTCAGAAAGAGAAAAATAAGTTTGTCCTACTCAATTCACAGAGTAGTTGATTGCAGAGGGAATTTAGAGGGGAAGGAAATGTCTTGTAATTCAGGAGGAGGGAAAGGCATCCAGGTTTCCTGGTACAAGTATGAGAAGTACAGTTAGTAAAATTATGCTGGCCACGTAGACCATGCGGAGGAGAAGAAACAAAACCAGAAGAGAAAACAGGCAGAACTGTGAGTTTGCATTCTTTTGACTGCAAGAGTGTGGAGTGCCAAGAAGATCATGGCAGTTTAGCTACCTAGAGTACAAGTCTCACAGAGACATTGACAGCACATTCCTGTCTCCTTGTGGGATGGCATAGCTTATAATTTTCTTCACAGTCAGTCTCTTAAAGAAATCTTTATCAGCTACTCTTAAGAACACCATTCTGGGGCTTTTTCTAAAGACGTGCTCAGAAATTGGAAAATCAAAATTGAATGAATAGGATCGATTCCTTACAGTTAGTTATATACAATACCCTTAAAACAATCCAGGCAGGTGGATCTGGGTTTGAATCCTCATTCTAATGCTTTCTAGCCATTTAATCTAGGATACTATACTGTTCAATTTCTCTGATTCATTTTCTTCATGTAGAAAATGTAGATGACAACTCCCAACTCATAGAATTATGAAGAAGATGAGATAAAATAATTTGTATAAAGTAATTCATACAGCAACTAACACACTAGAAAGTATTGAAGGCAGGTTCTTCCCCCCTCCCTCCAGAGCTATTTCTATCTATAGGGTCTTCCGGGCTCATGAAAGCTGTTCTCCCACCTGATTTTAAAGGAAAGAGTTTTTAAATTTTTATTTTATTTTTGAATTTCAATCTGCCTTAGCTGGCCATATTCCAGATGTTGGTCACTTTGCGTGTCCTTTCTGTAGGTGTTAAAACCCTGTGCTTACATCCATTCCTCAATTATCCAAGAAGAAAGGAGTCACTCTGTACAAAGAGAAATCCATTCTTTGGACCCTGTTATTAAAAATGGATGCTAATTGATACTGGATTCTTTGAATCTGTTCATAAAGGGTTACATTTGTCTCATCTTGAATCCTATTTTAGAAATTATTAAGTCAGAGATGCCTGTTAGAAGACTGATAAGCATCACAAAGAACAAAAAGAGTCATTTTAATTGTTTTTATTTTTTTACTAAAAAAAAAAATGGCCAGCAGTGGTTGTAAAGTGATCACATTGAGGTTCTGTGATACATGGTTTCTGAACTGATTCTTGTTTTGCTTTCCAGTCATTAAAAAAAAATCTGATATACATAATGATAAACCTAAGCCAATACCTGTTTCTTTTTCCTGACTTCCTGGTAGCTAAAGCAAATAAACCCGACCCTGGTGTGCTGCTGCTACTGTTTATCTGTCTGTCCCCTTTGAAGCAGAGTGCGGCTGCAGGAGGTTTATCCACTGTGGCTCCATCTCTGAAGGAATCAGAAAGCAAGTCCCTTAGAAAACAGACACAGCCCCTTCACAGACAGCGACTCTCTTCTCAATAAGGCTTGCCTGTCTGTGACATCATGATCCTCTAAAGTGGCTTGGATTGGAAACATTTCTGTGGCCTTTGAGACAGTAACATTTTCCTAGCTTGTAAATATGGATGATGAATAATGATTACAAGCACGCAGTGTTTACCAACTAATTCAGAGA
The DNA here is from genome assembly GCA_037038555.1 of Rhynchonycteris naso. Taxonomy (NCBI): domain Eukaryota; kingdom Metazoa; phylum Chordata; class Mammalia; order Chiroptera; family Emballonuridae; genus Rhynchonycteris; species Rhynchonycteris naso. The sequence continues at coordinate 22,404,754 of CM072996.1, forward strand.
CAAGCCACATGAAGTGACTTGTTTTTATTTCAGTCTCAGATGCAGATAGATCAGCTATTAAAAATATTTTTGTTAAAATAATTCTGGAACTATATTAGTGGTTTAAGCATAAGCCAATAAAAAAGTTGGACTTGGTTTTGTTTCACTTTTTTCATTCTTAGGAAAAAAATCATTTCTTTCCCTGGTTTTAATGGGAGGAGATGTTAATTTGCTTAATTACCAGGACAGAAACCTTTCTTATTTTAACCTTTTAAAAGGTTTTTAATTAGAAATAATATTAGATCTTTAAAAGAGTAACAGAGCTAGTATAGAGAGTTTCCAGTTACTCTTCACTCAGCTCCCTCTAATATTAACATCTTACATAATCATGGTACATTTATCAAAATCATAGTTTATTTTCAAATAACACTTTTTAATTACTCATCTGAAAAGGAAGACTCCTGAGCTATGACATCAGTCAAAGGGACTAAGTTTATAAAAAACCAGAATTAATTTTTTTGTTTACATATTTATTTATTTTTATTACTATTTTTTTAGCCACCTAGATATTTTAGCTGGGGAGAAAAAAAACCAGGAGCCATAACCTTTTTTTTTTTAAGTGAGAAGAGGGGAGACGGTGAGACAGACTCCCACATGCACCCTGGCTGGGATCCACCCAGCAACCCCGATCTGGGGCCAATGCTCAAATTAGCTATTTTTAACTCCTGAGGCTGATATGCTGGGACTAATTGAGCTATCCTCAGCACAGGGACCAATGATCAAACCAATTAAGCCACTGCCTGTGGGAGGAGAAGAAGGAGAGAAGGGGTGGGAGGAGAGAAGCATCTGGTTGCTTCTCTTGTGTGCACTGACTGGGAATCAAACCTGGGACATCTATACATGGAGCTAGTACTCTATCCATTGAGCAAACCGGCCTGGGCCATTTTTTTTGAAAGAGACAGGAAGGGAGAGAGAGGATGAGAAGCACCTATGGATAGTTGCTTTCACTTTAGTTATACATTGATTGATTTTTGTATGTGCCTTGACCTTTGTGGGCCGGGGTTCCCTTGCTCAAACCAGCAACTGTCAGCTTTTCGTGCCAGTGACTTTTGAGCTCAAGCTGGCAAACTTTGGGACTGTGTGAATGATTCCTCTGTTCAAGCCATCGAGCCCATGCCGATGAGCCCTCCCTCAGACTCAGCCACCTCGGGGCGTCAAACTGGTGACCTCAGCATTCCAGGTCAACATTTTATCTACTGTGCCACCACCAGTCAGACGTATCCTTAATCTTAAGTGACACCATAGTATCTTGGTTGTCTAAAATGTCTTGAATTGGGAACATTTCTGCGACCTTTGAGAAGGGATCTGGGTGCCCAAACAGGGGAATCAGTCTCCAAACTGTATGTTCTCAAGTTAATGAGATAGTAAATATATACCAATTTAAAAATTCTATCCAAGCAAGAATAACATAGAGTATATATAACTCAGTGTTACCTGTGAGTCAAATTGCAGCTCACTCTGGTGTAGATCTTGTGTTAAACTCTCTGGTCCTGTCTTTTATACTCCCTGGTTCTGAATCAGTGTCTGCGTTGGTTATGAATCATGTGCTTGCATGATAAGTCGTCATTTCCCTCCTCATTGTGATATGATCTGTACTATGAGCTGACTGCTATTCCTCAATCACAGTCCTGTTGGACCTCACCTCTCTGAAGCTACCCCTGACCTCTCACTATCTCCTTCATCCTGTATATGCATCCTGTACAAACTTCTATCAGTGCAAGTATATTGAACTTGAATTATTATAATTACTTGCTTCCATGTCTATCTTCCTCACTAAATAAACTATGTCTTATTTGTCTCTGTATCCTCAGCAGTTACCTCATTAAACAAAATATGGTAGGCACTCAACAAATGAATATATTTGAAGCTATCCTAACATTTGTCTTACTAATTATGGGTAAACTAATTTCCTCCTTAAATTTTGAAGCTCCAACTGGAATAAAGACATACCAAGTAGAAACCCTTAAGTGAATGTTTCTCAAAATGTGGGTTATAGTCTACCTGCATAAAGAACATTTAGGAAATTGTTAAAAGGACTTAACACAGACCTGTCAGATCTGACGCTCTGGGCAGTGCATCCTGGAGCTGTGCCTTTTAATAAGATCTGCACTGACGTTTGAGAACTACTACCTTGAAGGAAAAGTTCCATTAACGGTAATCCATCAACTTCGTTATCTCCATCTCTTTCTGTAGAAGTTGTTGAAATGAGTATAATCAACAATGTGACGGTAAATTAAATAAAAGACCACATTAGTACCAGGGAAAAGGAGGCTTCTGATTGGTTTCGTGTAACATACTATGACTAAGCTTCAAATTTGATTCTGAGATGCATGCCAGCAAGGACACAAAATGAGGGAAAAGAAAATATACAGTTGTCATCACAGAAAGTAAAAGAAAATGCCAATTTCTCCGAAGAGACCATTTTCCCCCCAAGCACTAAATTTTTATAGCAATTTCTCACTTAAGATTTACTTCAGAGCAGTGAGTAATGGAATGATCAATATTTTCAATAAGAATTTTGCCAAATCACTATTGATGTAGTGAGTAAAATATGATGTAAGTTTATGATATGCAGTAGGTTGCCTTCACAAGCATGTTGTTATACTATTTTTGTTTTGGACAAGTTGACTCTAACACAGCCCCTTCCCGGTTTTCCACTAAAGGCGCATCTTCACACAGCTTCTAAGATAAGCTGCCTTGTCCCACTTGTCACAGTGGGGCCAAAGCAAAGTTATAATCTCTGACAAGTACCAAGAATGCAGGTCCAAAGCATTGCTGATTGAGGGCAGATTTATGTTCTTTGGAAACAAGAGGAGCAGTTGGTAATGTTGACATTCTATTTGTGAAATTTGAGAAGCCTAACCAGCAACAGTATCTGGGTAGAAGTCATCCAACTCTAGAACAATGTAAACAACAGACAACAATACCTTCAACAGCCATCAAAGAGCTACCAGCTAGGCACTGGACATATGCTATCTTAGTCCATTTTTAGAACTCGATGTTACCCCCATTTCACAAATGAGAAAATAGACTTACAGAGGTCAAGTAAATTATCCAACCTCTCCTAACTAGTAAGTGGCAGAAATAGGATTAACACCCAGGTTTATCTGATGCTAAAGCATGTGAAGGCTCCAGAGTACTGGTCTACACAGTGTAAATATGGAGAAAGGACAGACAATGGAATGGGGCAAAGAAAGATGAAGACATCCAAGCTCCTTGCTAATTTGAGCAAAGCAGTATTTCTGGTTGTAAATTTTCTTATCTGCAAACAATTGAGTTATATGACTTCTATGACCCACTCCAGATTTAAATATGGCTATTCTTCTGAAAGGACCAAAGTTAATGAATTAAAAACTTTATTTTTGCCACTGAACTTTGTAATGCTTCTTTCCTCAACAATAAAGACACATGGAATAAAGAGCTGTACTTGTATTTACAAATGATTAAATCATTCCTTTTGTTGCACAGAAGTTAGATTAGCCCTAGAACTAACTCTGATAGGTATTGGATGATTAATCTGTACCAAGAATTCTTGCAAGAGCTTGAAGTATATTAGCTAAGTCTATCCTTCTACAGCTCATGAGGTAGGGAGTATTATAAACTTCATTTTATATGTGGAGAAATTGAGGCACAGAGACTGAGTAGCCTGCCTGAAGTTACACAGGTGGTAAGTGGTGGAGACAGGATTTGAACTTTGGCAGTTTACTCTAGATTCTGAAGCTCAAGTAGTTTTCTCAAAAATCTAGAGCTCAAGTTAGCAGTCAGTACAGTAAGTATCCTCCAAATATTGTCTTGTATATTCATGAAAACTGGTATTAATTCATGGAAATAAAAACTAATTAAAATTTGAAAGTTATTTCTGAAGAAAATAACCAGAAGCAATATTCAAATTCCACATTGCCAGAGAGTTCTAATAGCTTTCTGTGATATCTCTGCATGATTCAAAAATAGCTGCATTTTGATATTAAGCCCAGCTAAGGCCTGGCCTCTGTCTTGCACAGTGCCTGGAAAATCACTCCATGAGTCTTTGTTGGATGAATCAATGCCTTAAAGACAAAGAACCCTTCCTCTTTGGTGGATGTATATATGTTAATAACTAAAATGTGAAAATAAAAAACTTACCCTAATTAGAGTATGCATTTTCAGAGCACAGTAACTTCTCATTTCAAATAAAATAATTCAAACATTATATTAAACAATTCAATTATCTTAAACAATTTAAGACAAATTTTTGAAGCACATTTATCTTTGAACCTACCATTAAAGAGCAACTTTTCCTTAACCCTTTGAGTAGTACGAACGTTCACATACGTCCTCGTGCCTCCTGACCATCCAGAGTACAATTTGTTTTAAAAATGTATAAGGCAACATTAAAAAATGTCAAATGTGTGTTCTTCTTGTTTCCATAAATTGGTTATCAAACCAACATGATTTTAAGTTAATAAAACTATAACTGGAACTAATTTCATTTTTTGAGAAAAAAGAAACTCACTCCCAGGGGTCAGCGAGCATGAAAAGAACTCACTACTCAAAGGGTTAATTTGAACTATTATCTGTTCAGTGCTATTATAATTATATAACTGGCTTTTCTTTTTTTTTTTTTACTTAGAGGACTTTACTGACAACCCTTCAACCAAGGGACCACTTTGCCATTGGTTCCTGAAAGCACTAGAGAACTTTGTAGATGAAAATACAGCATAACATCCCCTAAAATCAGAATCCATGGATCAAACTCTCCTTACGAAACATGCACCCGATGAGTCATGCAGATTTAACTGTCCCCTTAAGAACCCCCTAGGATAGCAAAGGTTTATGCTTTTTTTGTTGTTTGGATTTTAAATACACAATGTACTCATGACAGCAAATCAAACCCGTTAGTGGTAGGTATCAAGAAGTAGACCCGATGCCGGGAACAGGACCACTGCAAATTGTATTAACGTGGCAATCACTGAGAGCACAGCACACATTGGGGTGTTCAGTACCTCTCTCTGTGGCATTTGTCATATTAAGAGCTGCAGCATAAACAAAAGAAAAAGCAAATCAACTGTGTAAACGTTACATGATTGCTTCCTCTTTTCTAGATGAATAAGATATCCGATCACTAGCAAAGAAGGCAGCCAGCCAGAAGTAATATTTTTAAAATCAGTCCTGATCTCTTATAGTTATTTTGGTGTTTTTGGAATTCTACTTATTTTGTTATGTACTGCACATGTCCGCAAAAATTCTTCAAACAAAAAATTTCTTCAGTAGAGCTGGTCAGCTCTAAGAGTATGTGGTGAAGACTGTCAGACTGACTGCTGAGCAATAAATAGACTGACAGCCCTCAAGGACCCTGACAAATGATGGACATCAGGCTTTGAGGCCACTTAAATTTACCAAATGGTTGGCTTCCCGTCCTCACTCTCCATAATGCCTCTCTCAAGGGTTGATGCAGGAACCCCTTGCAAATGAGACATTGTTTAAACCTCAGGGACGCCTACAATAACCTTCTGTCTGTCTAGAAGGGTTCTATTCTTGTTCTTGGTCTGCTTCTGAGGTCCTTAGTTTTGTACTGGTGTTAAGCCACCTCCTCCCACTGGTATTGCAGACTGGGAACCCTCCCTTGGTTCCAGCTTCACCTTTGCCCAATCTTTTTCTTTAATGGCTTTCACTTCCAAGGATAAAGTAGGTAATAATAGAAAATGCAACCAACAGGAGCCTGATACATCCCAATATCCATCAGTTTTAATTTGGATCTAAAGTATTCTATACTCAACCAGTTTCTGTAACCAAAACAGGTTTTGTCTGAATGTAGTGAAATTCACACTTTGCTCCAATAAATAAATAATTTCATAATAGGCAAGTCAAAGGATATAAGAAAATAAGATATTCATAAATCTTTAAATGGGTTGTTTTTCAATGATTAAAAACCTCACAACAATGACCTCTCCAGGTATAAAAACAAAAGGAAGTACATTATCATATCAATAGCACTAATTTCTGTGATGTAGTGTTTATTAAACACATTTTCTAAGGGTAGAATATCCCTCTGGTTAAAACCAGAAAGGTAAAATCAGAACCTTGTACTTCAGAGACCATCTAAAGCCCCCACGAAGGAAGCCTCTTCTTGAAAACTCTAGCACTACCACTTAGATCATCACACCACATTGTCATATCACTCTGTCCCTGAGTGTCTGTCTTCCTGGCCTTTAAAATACTCAGGAGAAAATGGTTTTAGTAATGATACATATGAGAAACAGTATAGATGGGTCATTCTTTGGATACACACTATACCTAACAAAGAACATGAAACAGACTGGAGACACAGATGAGACTGTCTCTTGATTTAGAATTTCTTTTAGAGGGCACTGAAAAGTCACTTTATCTGTTTTCAATATAACAAAACTAATATACAGCAATTACAACTGTTGGGAGGGGAAGGCTACATGGAATTATGCTACTGGATATGACTTTTATCTAATTAAAAGAAATTTCAAGTAGAAGAAATATTTCTAGTAAAATATAAGGCAGTCTTTATGAGCCAATATGATTTATTTATCTTTGCTTTATCATTGTATGTTCATCCTCAATTTGTAAAAAGCTAAGGAATAATCTTAGCTAGAGAAAGAAGCCACAAACCAGGTGTGGTTTGCCTTTAAGACCAATAAAACAAATCTCAATTTCAGAGGTATTAAAATGCACAGCAAAGACAAAAATAATTAGCTAATGGTGATTATAAGAAGCCAATGACTCTGCGATGCATCCTAGATATGGTAAAATATTATAGAATGAGCATCTTAGAATCTATGAAATATATAGATTTCTCTGATCCTCATCACATCCTGCTATGTAGCCATTCCTAAAGCCCATTGTCACAAAGATACCTGAGACAGGGCTTACCCTCTCAAAAGGAAGATCCTCCATAGTCATAAGACTGACAACTCTTTTCTCTTTCCAGGTGACTGAAATTTGGGAAATCTGAACGCTTCACTTTCCTATGGAAACTTACCTTTATTTTGCTTTATGAGGCAATAACATCCAACCAAGTATAGAAAGTGTTCGCTGAGAAATCAGAACCCATATTGAATTTGTGTTGGGTCCCCCAAGCACTATGGAATTATAATTCCAGGTGTCTTACCATAAGTAAGGAAGGAAAGTCAAGTGAGGAGAGAATCCCTCAGCAGCTGTGTGTCTCTGAACCCCTTTATCTTCTCACCCCACCATGGTGGCTCCCTGACTTCCTTGTGCGGGCTCTGAGCTTACTGTTTTTTGGGATAGATTCCTTCCCTAAGAAAATGGCATGTTCCATGTCCTGTTCCCCAGGACTTCACACTCAGTTCTTCAGCCAATAGCCGAGTGTTGTGAGTACCTAACCAACATAGGAATTGACTGCCTTTGACAAAACTTTTCCCGTTCCTGAGTTTGTTCTAGCACAATGGAGGAACAGAACTGCAAAAATAATATGTCAAGCCAATGAACAGAAAGGTTGATGGCACTTTATCAGAATAGGATGTTTTGGAAGAAATCATTTTTCCAGAGCATAAACACAGGAATTATTAATTCTTTCTAATTATAAAGGTATCTTTCTAAAAATTTAGAAAGTATGGAGCTGTATAAAATATATGGCTAGAAGTTAACCTCCCATGTAATTCTGTTTGCAGAGATAACTATTAGCCATTGGGTATATATTCTCTAATATGTAATATTGTTCTTTGACTACTTGTTCGCTTATGAATACATTAATATTTCCAATGAGTTACTATTTCTAAAGAGATAGAATAGTACCATGTACATTGTAAGCACTATATAAATACTTATTAAATATACTTAATAAATGTTTAAAAGCAGATAATTATGCCATGTTTATAGTGTGCTTCTATTAATCCATGCTATCATTGCAGTGACCTAAGAGGTAGATGCCATTTTTACCCCTGTTTTAGAGGTGAAGAAGTGAGGCTCAGAGTCTAGAGACAGACCCAAGTCACATAAATGGTGGATAATTTTAGAAATCAATATACATAGCTCAATATGCTTTTTAATGGCTGCATGGAATTTCATCACTTATTTTGTTGATTTTCTATTGATGCAAATTTAAATTCTTTAAACATTTTACCACTATAAACAGCTTTGTGATCATCTTGAACATATACCTGTTTAAATAATTCCTTTAGATAACTTATCAGAAGTTCCATTATTGAGGCAAATCTATACACTCTTTAAAGTTTGATTTTTACTTAAAAATAATCAAGGTCTTTACTAGGCTATCACAGATTACCAGAATACAGTAATTGAAAGTGCTGCTTCTCTATGTCCTATTGATCATTCTAATTGCAGGTCCTTTATAATAACCTATCATTTCTTTGATAATGTAAGATCACTTCTTTGTTTCTGTATTCATTACTATGGATCTGAGTGTGAAACTGTTTTATATCTGTTCTTTAGTTTTACTGATTGAGACTTGGGGTGCTTCTCAGACTTGAAGACAATTTTTTTCATCCACTTTGGCAAGTGCAGTTATTATGCTTTTGAGAATAGGCTAATGTACTTTCTCTATTATCTTGTTCTGTAATTTTGTATCCTTAATTATTTCTTCAATTTAATTTCATCTTCTCCATTTCCCTGCACTGATGTCTAAATTTTAAAGAACTGACTTCTAATATATGAATTGTCTCCAACATATCATTACTTGTTCATTGAATGTGAATTGTAATCATGTTTTTACTTTAAATTATATTGAATTTTTTTTATCAGAACTGCCTTTCTTCTTCCTAATGTATTTTCTTTGCTTTTTTGTTCCTCTTTTTGTGACTTTGATTAGTTTAAACATATTTCTTTTAGAGCCTCTATTATATTATGTTATTAACTGAATTTCCTGGGTTTTAATCCCTTTGTGCATTTTGTCAGCTAATTCTTACTCAAGGCACATTGTTTTCTGTGGATGCTATAATTTTGTGTTGTGAACTCATTCTCAGTATGGCTTTATTATGAAAATCCTATCTAACCTCGGTAAGGTCTTTCTTTTTAGAAGAGCTTTTTCTTTTTGTTAAGTTTTCCCTGGGGACTGATTTCTTATGTTAATTTCTTCAACTGCGAATTTTCAACTTATGCTGGCAGTATGAATTTGATATCAACCCTATGTGAGCTATAGTCCTGAGTGTTGAGTGTTTATTCATAAGAACACCTGTATTTTCCTCCTTCACATCTAGAATTTAGGTAGAGACAGACGAGCCTCTGTGTTGTCTTTCTGTGCCTGTAGATGGAATTTTTCTGGCTTGCTTTTTCATTTCCGTGATTCGTAGCTTTATGCAAAGGTCTCAATGCTAACCTCCACTTCTCAGGGTCCCAGGACCTTATCTACTGTCCCTTAAGAGTCTTAAAACCAACATTCTAGACTATAGAGATGGGTACATCTCTCATTTTCTCCAAGATAATGCAGAACCAGCTCATGAGTGTACTGCTCTGTTTTTTATATTCCTATTTATTCCTAACCTCTGGAGGCTTAGTTTATTCTTGTGAGTTGTACAACCAACCTGACATTTCTTGGTGTTTATAGTCATAAGATTTTCTTATTATCTTGTCTGTCAAATTGCTGGAGCTATAAGTGTTTAATCTGAGGTCTGTGTTATTTTGGTGTATAAAGATTCAATGATTCATCACCTTGACTGTTCTCTTGCAATAGTCTGAAATCCTTTGCTCTGTTTTTTTCTTTTTTTCTTCCTGGCAAAACTCCAGTGCTTGATTCTTGCCTTTAGAATTGGCTTTCTACTTTTTCTAAACTTATACTTGTATTGCTGAGCAAAGCTGGGGTAAAAAACCTGCAACTAGGCAAAAAAAAAAAAAAATACTCTTCCAAATTCACGTCCCATTCTCTACCTAATGTCGCCAGGAATGCCAGTTTCCCTGTGAGTCATCTCTCCCATTCCCCACAGCTATTTTAAAGCCTTCTACTCTCCTCATCCCTCCGCCCCCCTCTACAGAATACTTTCAGAAGATAACCTTACTTTCTACTTCCTATACACCATCAGAACAGAGCGTTCTCAAATTTTATCCACCAAGCTCATTAACTCATTTATACGCGAACACGTCCCTTTCTACTTTCTTCCTGTTACAAGGAAGGAAGTTTCCTCTTCCTGCCTAAGTACAGTGAGCATATAATTTATCTTTGAAGCCTGGATACTTTTGAAAGTAAAAGAGGGACTCTATTAATAATTATTCCAGGACAGCAGGTGTAAGCCAGAACGTCCTGGGAAAACTGGGACATGTGGTCACCCTCTGTACAAAGTTCACCGCATCACTTGTCCCCTGAATACACTCCTTTTCCCTTCTCAAGTGCCACCAATATTCTCTTGAATATTCGCCTTTTCTCTCGTATGTTCAAATTTTTCTTCTCTCTGGACTCCTCATTAATATTTTAACATTATTTTATCTCTTAAAAAGAGAAATCTTGCAAAGCAATACTATCTATATACAATATACACCTCCAGCTACTCCTCACTTTTTTGACTCTGCCCTTTTCTCTGCCAAATTTATCAAAAACTTTGTCTACACCCAGGCATCTCTCTTTTTTTCCTACTTCCTATTCTCTATTGTTTACAGAATTCTAGCTTCTTCCCTAACCCCCGTTTGGACACTGTTCTTGACAACATCATACACAATTATCTAGTTCTTTAATGGAACAAACAGTATCCAACATTACTTAATTTCTTATACACCTCTATCTGTGTGGCCTTGCATTAGTTATTCTCTCTGTTCCTCGGTTTTCTAAAACAACACCATCATAAACCTTTCTCACGGGTTGTTGGTATGGATTAAATAAAATGATCTATGTAAGGCATTTAGCATTTTAAAATGTTAGACCTCCCACTGCTTACCCCTTTAGAAAAGCATCCATGTTGGACCATGCTTGAGTCAGAGGATTCTATCAGTAATTTTGTGTGTCATTTTCTGAACCTCATACAATAAGACAAAAGGGAATAATATCTTTGCATTGCCATTCCAGAGACCGAGCAGCTTAGAAAAAGAATATTACTTCTGTGTGGAACGGTGTTTCTTTTATATTTGTTGTGACACCTAAAATTTAGTGAACACACTGCACCAAATCCATGGCCCAGCATGCTCATCCTCATTAGAAGCCAGCAATGGCTGGCAAAGAACTGTCTTTTCCTGGTATACTCACTTGCATTAACTGTAGCTCAGAATCAAATGGCACTCATGGAGTTCTTATTCTAATTTGCTCAAACTAATTTTTAGAGTTATTGACATGATACGTAACAAGTGCTCATCTGCCCTGACTGACCATGGCCCAAATTCATCTTCAGTCCTCACCGCTGACGACCTGGTAGGTATCTGCAGGCACTTTTAGGATTCTTCCAGTCGCCTCTTAGCGGCTTTTTCACCTGTTCTGAGCTGTTTGGCTGAACTGGTTTTTCCTTTAAATAGGTCATGTTGCATTACATCTTATGGAAAGGGCCTCAACTATTTCTTTAAGTGGAAGCCAACTTTTCAGAGCTTCAAGAACCAAACCAGATTTGCTGTAATTTTTATATTCTAATAATTATAGTTAATGCCATTTTAAAATCCTGTGCTAAGCATGTCACAAATTTTCATATATATCGGCTACTTGACTAGGTACTAGGATGGAATAGAAATAGACATGTGTGACAAAATGATCGCCGTACTGGTTAGAGTAGCTTTAAATGATATGGTCAACTGTCAATACTAGCAAGTTTAATAAAACCTCTAGCATATTAAAGCAGTGAGCATGACCATTTAAATGTTAGGAAGAAAGAGAGAGTATTCATTTATACCGATAGGTGTGATATAAAATTAAGTGGCAAGGCAAGACCAAACTGTGTAATGAGATTTCAATAATTGAAATTTTTGATAATTTTTTTCTAGGCCAAAGTTAAAGAGAATCATTCTAATATCTATGAAGACAGTTACCTAAAACATTAGTATCATATATTGTAATATAGAAGTTCATATTTCGAAGAGGAAAATCTTTATTCTGTTGTATACAAATGGATAACATTAGTTCTGTATCATTTCACATATAGCTCAATGAAACACTGAATCCAAGCAGATAGTCAATGTGCCTGAGTGTGCAACTGAGTGTTTGTATGTTTATTTTTTACTGAAGAATTAACATCAACTGGTTGTTGCTTTATACAGCATTGATAATTGAGAAGACATTAAATTATAGAAAGTAGGCTGAAAATACTTCTTTCTTTACATCTGACAGCCACTGTCCTCACCAACAGCGTTTGTTTCCATGAATTAATGGAAATTTTATGAACAGTTGGCACAATAATTTAATAAAAGTGTTATCTTAGGTAGAAGTAAATGTGGGAAATGAGATCATTAGAGCTGTGAGAGGAAGATCTATCTGGGAAACAAAAATCTTAAAGAAGCTAATACCAACAAACTATATGATTAATAAGGAAGAAGTGTAGGAAAAAAATGAATTTTGGCTTAAGAGTAGGATGGAACCAAAATAAGATATAGGGACCCTAAGTGTCTTCCTTAATTGAACTAGAATATAGTTGTGCCAAGTATAGGATAATCCAATGGCTCTATCAATCAGGTAAGAGATAAGCAGAAAAATAGGCGACGATTCTTACAGATAACATTTACTGAGTGTTTACAAAGGGCAACACATGCTAATACGACCAACACCTTGCTGAATAACCACAACAAACTCTACTGTACAGATGAGAAAACAAGGCACCAGAGAGGTTAATTTTGCAGATTGTAGCAGGAAGTGGTGGAAAACATTAACTATTTAGTTCACTCATCTAGCCCAGGTGAGCTGGGAGTTTCTATTTTTAAGCAAAATACGTTGTAATTTTTGGTCAAGAAGGATCTGATGGCCAAATGGATAAAACAGCCAGCCCTATCTGGATTCTGATTTCTCAGTGAAGAACTTCCACAAGCAGCTGTTGAATTAGTTGACCATAGAAGAGTGCTTTAAAAAATGGGAAAAAGAAATTTTTTTTTGTCAACGTATCTCACAGATGTAGGACCACTTTTGGTTACATATTCTGGGACAGTATTTTCTTGTTCTTAACCCTTTGTGACAGAATATTGTTTGTAAAAACATTATTTTTTTCTTTGATATCAGATAGTCTAATATCTGAAGCAGTTGAGGGGACAGGGTGCTACCCACATCTCTGCCTTTGCCAGCTATGGTACAGCCTCCACCATGGAACATGAAGCCCTCTGCTAACCCTCAGGGGAAGGAATGCAGCTCCTTACCCTCAACTTCCAACTTCACCAATTTGGAATATGCCGTCCCAAGGCTGTTTTTTGCCACACATCGATAATGTCCTGCATCTTCCTTTTGCACATTATGAATCCTTAAACTTCCAGATTCAAGGACTGCAATGCGGGAATTTTCCTGCCAGGGATAGAGACATGAATTTTAAAAGGTCCATAGCTCTTTCAAGGACACACTTGCCACATTTCATCAAGTTACCGTCATCACTGTTATGATCAAAAATACCATCTGAACATTTATTTGGCGCTTATCATGTATAACATATGATATTAAATGAGGTAGTACAAGATTAGCTAAATTGGTTTTAATAACAGTCCTATCAGATTAGTTTATTTTTATTTTCGTTCATCACATGAGAACACCAAGGCTTATGTGATTTCCTAAAAGCCACATCTGAGTCTGTTTGATTAAAAGCATTGCTTTTTACTACCATATTCACTGCACACCCTATGTAGTATCCTTAGAGGAATATATGTTCTTTGAAAACATGTAAAGTTCTACAAATAATACAAAAATTGGTTTTAGAAGTTAAAATATTACATTTATCTTCCCTTTGGGGATTCAGTAACATACATAGAGCCACCCCTTGCTTTTATTGTTGGAAATGCATCAATACATATAACAAAAGGAAAACCAGAGAATTACCTAGATTATCATAACATTACGTGTTTTATTTTAAATAAAACAAAGCTAATTTATTTTATACTGTATTTCAATTATTTGACATATGTCGTGACCCGTGTATTCCCCATGGAATGTTCTATTATGTAGGCGTAAGATACAAAAGCAATATGACATAAACATGTGAATAATAATTTTGGACTACTCTTTGTGATCGTGGTATTTGTCAAAATGTTTGCTTTCCACCAGACTTGAGTCTTCATGCTCCAACTTCACTCCAGAGTGTTCTCATTCCTTTTCTTCTAAACCTCATCCCTCTTTCTCCTCCCAGAAACTGTTCATCAGGTCTAAAGCTTAGATTTCAATTCCATCTTTTTTATTTCCTAATTCTCTAAGATTCAGTGTTGAAAAATAAATGCTCAACAAACCAACCAGCCAACCAACCAACCGAAAAGTCACTAGCTTTGCTTTTGCTTTGCCTTTCTTTTCAGCCCAAACACTACTGGTTCCCATCTCATTATTGCCCATAGCCAGCCTCAACTGGAATGCCTTAAAATTTGCATATATGGAAACAGAAATATTTCAGTTTGGTTAAAAACTCTTATAATATAAGTTCATAAGTGTGTGAGTTTGCAATGGATTGTTGTATTTGAAAATATGTTATATATCCACGTTTAAGCACATAATCACTTACCCTGAGAGCACTATCTCCCTTAATCCATGATACTGATGGTTTGGGATTGCCCATTGTTGTACAAGGTAGAACTGCCTTTAGTCCTTCTATTATTTTTACGTTTATGGGAGGACGAGTTATTTTCGGTTCTGAAGGAAAATAAAAATTCAAAAGGCAATGTGGCTTTATTAAACTTAGAGTTTCTAGTTTTCTATTTAATTCTAAATATCCATTTTAACCCTTTGAGTAGTGAGTTTTTTCATGCTCACTGACCCCTGGGAGTGAGGTTTTTTTTAAATGAAATTAGTTCCAGTTACAGTTTTATTAACTTAAAGTTATATTTGTTTGATAACCAATTTATGGAAACAAGAAGAACTTACATTTGCCTTTTTTTAATGTCACCTTACTCATTTTTAAAATAAATTGATTGTATTCTGGATGGTCAGGAGGCACGACGACGTACATGAACATTCGTACTACTCAAAGGGTTAAGAATAATTTAAGCAAATTAGATTATAAAATTCACCAAATGCTAGAGCAAGTTTTTAGTGGATGACAAACAAAATTCATTCCTAAAAGTTTAGGTTATCTTTGTTTTATTAATAAGTTTAAAAACACAAATTTTTGAAACACATTAGTAGCCTGAAGTTATAATATTTTACACTTTAAAAAGTAGTTAATAAAATGTTGATTAAAATAAACTCTTACCATAACAAGTCAACAGTATTTAATTTATAGAGGCAGACATGAAAACACTTGAAAAAAATGTTTTGAAGTTTATATTTTTTATATAATTCTGAGTTATGACCTATTTTCCCTTTAGTTTCCATCTTCATTTGACTATTAAATTTTATGACTGAGAAAAAGGTACAGTTATCCTCTAGAAAATATACCAGAGGTTATTATATTAGTAATTAGAGAAATTCTGTCATACAATTTATGGCTATTCTACTCTACAAAGCAAACTTGGGTAATTTATCATTTTATGAAACACTCAAATTCCTTTTTTCAGAAGAATTGGTTCATGTTAGCTAGTTTTTATTCTCCAAACTTTCAGAGTAAGAAGTTATTAAATCTAATATATATAAGAATTGACAAGTTTAGGACACCAGTTATTTTACTACTTGAAACATTCATAAAATAGTGAAAACTAAATTTATTTCCTTAGTAACTTTATATTACAGATACAAAACAGAGAACTGAGAAATAGATGCATTTTATTTCTTGCTGGTTATGTGCCATAATCAATTTGTTACTTTGACAGAGGAGAGAAATCAGAATTTTTTCCCCTTCTATTTCAATTGTGTGTTTGCATATTTGTATGGGGGGGTTTGGTGGTGGTTATAGGTGGTATATCAAAAGAACTGCATGAATGGTCTAGATAGTACATTAATTCATTTTTAGATGAGAGGAAAGGAGATAGTGAGGCAGACTCCAACATGCACCCCAACTAGGATCTACCCAGCAACCCCATCTAGAGCCAATGCTCGAGTACAGAGCCATTTTCAGTGCCTGAGGCTGATACGCTCCAATGGAGCTATCCTCAGCACCTGGGGCCATGCTCAAACTAATGAAGCCACTGACTGCAGGAGGGGAAGAGGGAGAGAAGAGGGTGAAGGAGTGGGGAGAAACAAATGGTTGCTTCTCCTGTGTGCCCTGACCAGGAATTGAACCTGATATATCCATATGCTGGGCCAACACTCTATCCATAGAGCCACTGGCCAGGGTCACTCTATTGATTTTTTAATGTAGGTATATTTTGCCATTCAGAATTGAGATGGGCCTGCATTGTGGCAAAAATACAAGATAGGCCTTAGAACCTGTTATAGGAAAGTATCAACTTTGTCATTTTGCTGGCTATCTAAAGTAAAACATATTGTTTTCCTAATCAACAGCAGTGAATGCCTGCTTTTAGATAATGGCCAAGCACCTCATTTGTGAGTTGGGTGGTCCTATAACTGCTGGAAAAACCTTAGCTTAGTAGTTGATTTTTCTATGATATAGTCAGAGAGAGTGTTATGCATTTCTTCCACTGGGTTCCCTGAACTGATCTCTATGGCAAACCTGAGTCACTGATAACGTCTTAGGCATAAAACTTTTGTTTAAAGTTAATAAATCCTGTCTTCTCAGGGAAACAGATCTGTTGGGTGAGAGGTGAGGAGAACTCTTGTGGGAAATTGAATATAAAGTAAATAAGAATGAACTGAGTATTAATGTGGAGTTATGACTTCCCCACTCTAAGGAAACATAGGTAATTCGGGTGGAGCCAGAGCACTGACGAATCAGAACCAGTCACCGTGTTAAAGCAGGATCTATAAGGAAATTAGGAAAGGGAACTCCTGGGGGAGCCCTAGGGTAGCTGGAGTAGTGATGGGGGCAGGAACCTTGCGGGGGGGGGGGGTCTCTCAGGAAGGAGCTTTTTATCAAGCAGTGTGGAAACATTCCAAAATGTTAAGCATTGGGATGGCCACACCAGCGTATACTCTCATGAATGGGGGAGCTCTCCTAAACAAAGGACAGAGAAAAGACAGAGGATTCAGGCTAGAACCAATATAAAGAGCAGCTAATGCCAGAGAGATGAGAAACAGTGAAAGGAAAGGTAGAATACAAAGTAGTAAATGTGCTCCGTCTTCAAATTAAGCCTTTATTATTTAGCAAACAAGAACATCCACTTCCTTACCTGATTCCCTCACTGCCTAAATGCTGAAAGAAAGCCTGCTAGGGTACACTCTAGCCACTTACCCATAGCCTCCCCACAGTGTCCTCGTAGTCCCACTAGGTACCTATTTTAATTAGTCTAGGACTTTATATATAAGTATGATTAAGCATAAAATAGTAATAAATATTTGGGGAAAATCATGAACACAAAGGAAAAGAAATAAAAGAATAAAAACTTTTTCTGAACAAAGCAGAAATATAGCAGGGAAGAGAAGAAAACATTAAAAAAAATACTTTAGTAATATCATTACAGAATGACTTGAGTGAATATTGATGCATCATGCAGAGTTGCAACCAAAATATAAAAACGGAGCAATTATAGAAAAAGTAATTCTTAGAAATTAAAAATTGCATTAATATCAAATTAATCAATACATGGGCAGATTAGCAGAATAGTCATATTGAAATTTGTAATATGAAAGGAAAAGTTAACTGAATCTCTATGAAGGTAGAATATCAAAATAGATATGTGGAAAATACGAAGAAAAATGGAATCATGAAAAATTGAAAAGAGCGATTTAATGTTTGTTATGACTTTAAGAATGAGATAGAATGAAGAAGAGAAAACAAATATATTTTATTTTGAAAAAAATAAAACAGAAAAGCCGCCTTTAATCTTTAAATCACAAAGGCCTACCTAAAACTAAGTGTGAACAATAAAAGAAACACATACCTATCATATTCTTGTGACTGAGAATTTCTAGAAATAAAGAATAGAATCCTAAATTTTTAAAGAAAGATAAACATCAGATTTACCTGAAAAGAAATAAGAAAAAAATATTCTCATCTGTGAGAATGTCATATGAAAATGAAGAATTGTCTACAAAAAAACTAAAAGAAAAGCCTTTTAATGCTCTCATTCTGTGCCTACATTATTATCTAAGAGTAGGACAAAGTAAAGACCTTCAGCCACGCAAATATTCATAGCATGTATTTCACATGCTCACACTGAAAAGAAGCAGCTCATAATTTTCTTCAACACAACAATACAACAAAATAGAAAGATAAAAGATAAAAATAGTTAATGATGAAATTCAACAAAAATAACAGAAAAGGTCTCTGGTGGAACTAAATTTCACTCATTTTTACGGTGCCAATATGCACGTTTATGTGATCTTTTCACCCATTTAGAGCATGGTGTCAGATAGGAGAAAATAAGGGTTTTATTATTGCAAGGTTAAAAGTTTACAAGCAACAACATAGAAGATTATGAGATCTGAGGATTCTGGTAAAAGAGTGCTTGATGATAACAACACTAGATTGGAGAGAGAACTGAGTACGGGAGGAATGAAGTTCTATTCAGGGGTCAGTGGAAGGGGGAACAGAGAGGAGTCTCGGGCAGGAGAACATGACCATGTCATTGACTGTGTGCAGTGAGGGTGAGGGAGTGAGAGAGGTAGACTGGTCTTTGCTGAGAAGGAGACAGATGAAGTTTGTGCCTTCTATTTGGAGGCATTTAAGTCTGGGAAACTGCTTTCTTCACCAAGCAGAGCTGGAAATAGAAGGGTTCATTTTCAGGGTATGACATACTGCAGTCTTAAGAATTTCAATACAGTTTGTTTTCTGGGGGTGACAGGTCATTGATTGGGTAGGCTGATAAAAAGTTAAGGCAAACGTCACTGGACTTGTGGAGGTGAAGGAATCGTAAGGATGAAGTGGCTAGTGACTCTGTTTTATGACTGTTAAAATCCCCTAGGATGACAGTAAAAGTAGGAGTGCATAGAAAGATAATAAATCTGGAATTAGAGTCTTTGATAAATACAGGGCATGCTTTGAAGTGAGCAGACAACTTGATGAGTAGAGTTGGTCAGATGGCATTGATCCTCATGAGAGGAAAGGTTTTTCACAGGAACACACAATCTGATGGCTTACACAAGGGCTAGCAGATTAGCCATGAGTACTTGCTAGCCTAGGGGACATGAAGTGGGAGAAAAAATAAACAGCCTCCATTTAAGCAAAAGTCACTCAAGTTTGAAAAGTCACTCCAGAAAATCAAGCTTGAAATAAGGCAAAAGGGTAGAAGAAATGTTTGCTAAGAGATTAGAGATAAAGAAAGAAAGGGGGCTATGCGTTTGGTTGTAATGGAACTGTTCTAAAGGCACAGAGTAAAAAATTGAGAGAGGTTCCACAGTGAAAGAAGTCCGGCTAGAACAAATAAAGAGCTGTGTGAAGGCGAGAAAATGGAGAGGACGGGAGAGAACTGCTGTTAGGGTGGTGGCTGATGGCTAGAGTAAGAGGTGGGGAATTAACTGCGTCAATTCACTGCTGTGTTTTGAACTTGAACTTATCTAGCTTCTGAGCCTCCAAGTATGTGAGAGCCTCCCTGTGCTGCCCGCTCCAAAATGTACCAAGTCAGCTTTAAAAATCAATAGATGATGGTCTTTCTCACTCACTCATCTTCACTTGCAGAGCCCCGCAGCTCTCCGCAGCTCCCCCGACGCCGTTGTTGGCGACGCAGCAGTAAATGCCGTCATCGCTGTCTTCCACACTCAGGATGGTGAGGAGCTGCCCGTTCTCCCGAATGCTGTACCGGGTGTCAAAGAGCCTGCAGGCCACCGAGGAAAAGGCCAGGTTAGGACCTCAGCTCTGATTTTTTCTCTATGGTGAACTGATCAAACAGATGACTTGTCCATGAGGACTAGATTAAAGGTGAGAGGAAACTTCAGTGAATTCTGATAGTGGAGTAACTTTCGGTAGTACAGATAGTGCTCGACTTACAACCACGATTGCTTCCGACAGACCGGTCGTAACACGATTTGGTCGTAAGTTGAGTAGGCTATATGTACAGTACTATGAAATGATGTTAGAAAAATCTTTAAGTCATATTTTATCATAATTTTTTTCATTATTGTTATATATCATAATTTTCTTTGTTCATTTTATGCCATTTGTATCATCTCTACACCATTTTGTTTCTTATTTTTACATTCGTCAGGTTTAAGTAAAACACTGCATTACCAGTACAACTGGTTTAATATTTGCAAAACATACAAAATTACAAAATACAGGTGCATACAAAAACTGCTCCAGATGCGGAGCAGTCGTGGCTAACGATTATGGTCGTAAAGTCGAATGGTCGTAAGTTGCACAGGTCTTAAGTCGATCAATACCTGTAATATAAAGCTAACATTGTATTCTGATTTTTTCCAGGTTCCAGAAATCAAAGCACCATTGAGTCTTTCAAAAATGCTTTCAAAAGGGGAGGTCTACTGATAAGATGGAAAGTGAAGTTTACTTTATTCAGGAAAGCATTTTATTACCACGATAATAGAGTCATCTTCCCACAATTATTAGGAAATAGAAGCTGGATAGTGAACCTGCACACACATAAACGTAACTGGCAGAAAGGATTAAATATTTGTAAAAGTAACTAATATTTAAATGAGTATTTATTCATTCATCAAACAAATATTTGGTGAATGCCTAACAAGTACCAGGCATAGTTCTAGCCCAGTGGTTCTTAACCTTTTTTGAGGTACCAAACCCACCAGTTTCATATGTGCATTCACCGAACCCTTCTTTAGTGATAAATAAAATATGATTTTTTTTTCCAAATTTAGTTTTGCTGGTGCGAGACTAGAGTTGCTCAACTTGGCATTGCATATCATGCAGATAGGACGCTGACTCCCATCCCGTTTCATGATACATGTGAATCCATGTTGTACATATTTGTCTGACCACTTTCTTTTTTTGCTCGACATATTTAGTATGGATTAAAATATTAAGAAAGAAACCACACGACGTACAACTACGACAGCCGTTGACTACTGCGCACACTAAATTCCCCGCAGCACTGGTTGGCCAAGCAATGTAACGTGATCCTCTGCAGCAAGTGATGGCCAAGCGGGGCGTGTCATCACGACTTTACACAAGTGTGTCTTTACCTCCACGGCAGAGGCTTCTCCGAACCCCTGAGACCGACTCATGGAACCCCTAGGGTTCGATAGAACCCAGGTTAAGAACCACTGTTCTAGTTCTTTGGGATACATAAGGCAAATAGCCCTGACTTCTCCATGTCAACTGAATCACTGTTGTGCTTCGAGCAATCCCCTTAACCTTGCTGAAGTTCAGATCTTACATTTATAAAATAAGGACATTTGCATTTTATATGTTTTAAAAGGTGAACTTCAGTACTGCCGAGAGCTGTGGTTGCATTTATGTCAAGATAAATCACAAGGCAGCACTGGCATTCTTACCAGAAAAAGGCAGAATACTTACTTAATGAGAATTTTATTTCTAGTCCAAGAAATTTCAGGCTGGGGATAGGATTCCACTGCACACATGAAAGTAGCCACTTCTTCAACTAAGGCATCCACTGTTTCAAGAGGAGTAGTGATGACAGGAGCTAACAGGAGAGAGGAAATAAAACGAGAGCTGTTTGCTAACCCTCTGTAAGCGGTCAGAGGCCACCACATACCTAAATGAGAATTTTATTTCCACATAGCACACATTTGCCAAAAGGAAGAAAAATTTTATGTAGAGAATTTTGCTTTTACTTCCAAACTAGACATTTGAGAATCAAAAAGGAAGGCTCTTGGAGAAGGACTTATACTTTATTAGATAAGAGTAGGGACCGGTCCAGGTTTTATAAAGGCCAAATATATATAATTTAAGTACCCTCTTCAAGGAAGAATATATGAAATTATGAATATAAAATGTCTGTGGCCACTCAAACACCAGTCAACTTAAAAGGAAGTATGACTGAAGGAAAGTCAGAGTGGAAATCTTAACAATTGCTTAAAAATAATCCCCCTTTTGTAAAAATATATGTTCATATGAACCCATTCGTAGAGTCCACTGAGGGTCTTAGAAGGGGCGACTGCAAATAAAAGACTTGGAAGTTTAAGCTTCATCAGATTATGTAGAGAATTCATATCTGCATATGAATAGATTAGAAAAAGACTCCAGAATAAAAGAATAAATAACCAAATAAAAAATGGGCAAAGGATCTTCGTTGACATTTTTCCAAAGAATGTGTACAAATGGACAACAACGACCTGAAAAGTTGCTCCACATCATTAGCCATTAAGGAAATGCTAATCACTGTACAATAAGATAGCACTTCACACTCACTAGAATGGCTATAATCAAAAAGAAAAAACACAAGAAATGTTGGTTAGGACGTGGAGAAATTAGAACATTTCTGCATTGCTGGTGGGAATATAACACGGTGCAACCACTATGATAAAACACTATGGTGGTTCCTCAAAACATTAAACATAGAATTATTATATAATCCAGTAATCCCACTTCTGAGTATATACCTAAAAGAAATTGAAAGCAGGAACTCAGATTTTTGTAACCCATCTTAATAACAGCATTATAAACAATAACTAAAAGGGGAAAGCAACCCAAGCATCTGCCAGCTAATTAACAGATAAATATAGTTTATCCATACAATGCAATATTATTTGACAATTAAAATAGATAAAGTACAATACCTATCACAGTATAGACGAAACTTGGAAACAATAAGCTAAGTAAAAAAGGGCAGTCACAAGGACAGCATAATGTACAATTATATTTCTATGAAATGTCCAGAGTAGACACATCTACAGGGACAGAAAGTGCATTAGTGATGCCTGAGGATTAAGGGGGAGGATAGCGGTATGAGGAAATAATGACTAGAAGCAAGGAGATGTCTTGTAAGGAGCCACAATCTAGATGACAAGGTAAGACAGATACATAAAATGATTAGCTGTAATAATCAATTATGCCTCCTATCCTGATATAATTATTAATAGTGCCCCTTTTGCTCTCAAAACACATGAGTTTAGACCATAAATTATACAGTCATTTTAGGTAAAATGCAAGACACATATGAAAGCCAAGGAGCAGTGTGAACAATTATTTTAGATGTGAAGTAGTTGGTGACAGCCTCATGAGACACTAAGAACTGGCACATCAGCTGTAGAAGACATACCTACTATCTAAAGAACCTTATTTTTTCAGTAAACTCAAAGGCAGACTCATTGTCTGAGAGTGAAGGAAAATGGAAAATGGTAGTTAAAAGTGTTTCACTCATATTGTTAATGTATTTCTTTTTCTTTTTTTTTTTTGACAGAGACAGAAAGAGGGACATATAAGGACAGACAGACAGGAAGGGACAGAGATAAGAAGCATCAGTTCTTCATTGTGGCACCTTAGGTGTTCACTGATTGCTTTCTCATACTGTGCCTTGACCTGGGGGCTATAGTTGAGGGAGTGACCTCTTACTCAAGCCAGTGACCTTGGGCTCAAGCCAGTGACCTTTGGGCTCTAGCCAGCAACCCCGTGCTCAAGCTGGTAAGCCTGTGCTCAGGCAGGCAACCTTGGGGTTTTGAACCTGGGTCCTCTGTGTCCTAGTTCAATGCTCTATCCACTGCGCCACCACCTGGTCAAGCTTAATGTTATTATTTCCTCAAAATCCTGTTTAAACCCTGGCCAGCTGGCTCAGTAGTAGAGCGTTGGCCCGGTGTGCGGAAGTCCTGGGTTCGATTCCTGGCCAGGGCACAAAGGAGAAGTGCCCATCTGCTTCTCCACCCTTCCCCCTCTCCTTTCTCTCTATCTCTCTCTTTCCTCCTAAAGCCAAGGCTTCATTGAGCAAAGTTGGCCCCGGGCACTGACGATGGCCTCATGGCCTCTGCTTCAGGCGCTAGAATGGCTCCAGTTGCAACAACGGAGTAACACTCCAGATGGGCAGAGCATCGCCCCCTAGTGGGCTTACCGGTTGTCTGTCCCGGCACATGCGGGAGTCTGTCTCTTTGCCTCCTGCTTCTCACTTCAGGAAAAAAAATCCTGTTTAAGCATATCTCCTTCCAATTTCCCTCATTTGTTAGGTAGAGCCAAATGCCCTTTTCCTGAACCTCAGTTCATCCTGCATATGTCACTCTTATAGTACCTGCCACATAGACACTATTAAAATGATCTCTTTATGTCTTTGTTCCACACTCAATTATACAAACCTTGAGCTTTAGGTCAGGGACTAGGTCTTAAACCTGTTTCTATCCCCAGGATTAACCCATTTACTGATATATTATTTAAATGAACCAGACTATGTTTCTGAGGCCTTTATAAAAGGCATATATTTTTTGAAAGGTTTAAAGAGAGTAGCTGAAGTAAAAAAGCAGAATTTTGCAGTAAAATGACATATACAGGCATCAAGGTCACTCTTTCCAAGTTTCCACTGACCTAACCATTAAAATATATAGAATGCAGTACAAAGAAATGAAAAGTATTAAAGAATAGTTAAGATACATAAAATATAGATTGGCAGGCATGTCTAATGGAAGTTCCAGAAGAATAAGACAGAGGAAATGGGCTAGAAGCAGTATGTGAAGGGATACATAGCTGATCATTTTTTAAAAACTGATAAAAATAAAATAAACACGAATATTCAGACTGAAAGCTACATCAAGTGCCAAGCCGGATAAAGAAAAATAAATTCATTCCTGAATATGCTGGATTAAGTGCAACTGCTCACAAAATATAGGGGATATTTTAAAATGAGTATAAAGTGATAAAGAGAAGAAACATTTGACTTTTTTAGTAAATAAGAACATCAGAAAAGCAAACAAGTCAAAGTTGTTTGATTATGCAAATGAGATGCAAAACCAACATTTATTTCACCAGTGAAAATGCACTATACAGAAGGCTGAAAGCACTAGTGTATCTGCACGTTCCCTGATCTCCTAATTTTTGTAAGCAGTATATATAAACAAAGAATGAATAAAATAAGTAATCAATTGTATAATCACATAGAACTTAAGAGATAGAAACAAAAAATATTATATTAAGTTCGTGGAATGCAAGTAATGATGGGCTCAAAGGTTAACTGATAATATCGAATGATTTCATTGTTGAAAAAGAAAGACTAAAGAGGCACACTAGCACAGGGGTTGAATTCAAACCTCCACTCCATCCCTTCCCTGCCCGGCCAAGTCACTTAACTGGTACCTCTTCAACTGCGGATGATGATGATAATAAAACCCACCACATGGGCTTGTCATGAGGATGAAATAAATGAATATACATAAAGCTCTTAAAATTGTTCTTGGCTTGTATGGAACCCTGTGCATTATTTGACTAGGTAATTTAGAAACAGAAACCTGATCCATTCAATCATTGCCCTGGCCTCTAGATTACATGCAGATTTACCACTAATATTTACTTCTGGGAATCTATCCCGAGGAAATAATCTCAGAATGGAAAGGCACATAGACAACTTTCACTGCATAAATCAGAGTAATTGTACTAAATTGTACTAACTCTACCAAAGTGGGAGAAGAGATAGGCACTTAGTTTTGTCTTCTAACTGTGGTCTGATGGAGCTGGCTTGTACTAGCTTGCAAGAGCCAAGCATTAATTTTTAGAAATTTATGAGACAGTTGTTAAATACAGTCATTATTAAAAATAAATCGTATAAATAGGTAATTGAATTATGTTAAAAGCAAATTAACAATACTCAAAATGTATCACTTCTTCCTATTTTTCCACATTTTACTATTATCTGTGTTCTTGAGGTTATTGATATCTAATGTTTTGAACGATACAATTGTATACAAAGGTGTGAGTTGTACATCTCTTCCCATTTCAGGGTTGGTAGCTTGAAAATGCCTGTGGTTAGAGTATTTACACTATAGAAACCGACAAATGCAACAAACCAGGGCCTTTTTTTCCCTTAGAGAAACAAATATCAAACATATACCAGCAACTCTTATCTAATCAGAATGTTCTTACAGTCACTGCAAATGGTATTTTGAGGAGTACTGAAAATGTAGAATGTTCTCACACTCTAGTATTTAGCAAAAGTGGAAGGCAGCAGAATTATATAATTATTATGATACATTTTCTTTTTAGGGTCTGTAGAAAAAAGAATGGAAGAAATTATACCAACATGTTAACAGTCCTGTAAGTATGGGTGACTTTTTCTTTTTTTCATCTTTTGTATATTTTGTGTTTTTAAAGTCATTCTTAATGACCATGTATTATTTTAATTAAAAACTTTATTCATTAGTTTCTTCTCACTTAATGCATGGATGCAGAAGTAACAGAAGTAGTAGACATAGAATTGCTATTATCTTTCCAGTGAGGTGACACAAATTCTATGGAGATCAGTTAAGATCAAAGAAGTAAATGTTAGAATTAATGTCTTGACAAACTTAGACATGGAGAAATATGTGAGGTATTAAGTAAGAACTTCATCAAGTTAACACCTTCCCTTATTGGTCTGCATTATGACAGTTTTATATGATGTCTGAATCTGTTTTTAATACTTTCAGCATCTAAAATTGCTTAAAAACCTGCAATGGGCCATGCATTATATTTTTCACTCATTATCTCACTTATTTATCACAACAAACATAACAACAGATACAATTATTATTCTCATTTGCAGATGATAAAGGTTAAGAATGGTTAAGTAGGCCATGGTCAGTTGGCTCAGCAGTAGAGCATTGGCCAGGTATGTGGAAGTCCTGGGTTTGATTCCTGGCCAGGGCACACAGGAGAAGTGCCCATCTTCTTCTCTACCCTTCCCCCTCTCCTTCCTCTCTTCCTTCCCCTCCTGCAAACAAGGTTCCATTGAAGCAAAGTTGGCCCGGGTGCTGAGGATGGCTCCATGGCCTCCTCCTCAAGGCGCTAACTAGCTCCAGCTGCTACAGAGCAAAGCCCCAGATAGGCAGAGCATCGCCCCCTGGTCGGCATGCTGGGTGAATCCCAGTCCGGCACATGCAGGAGTCTGTATGACTGCCTCCCCACTTCTAACTTCAGAAAAATACAAACAAACAAACAAAAAGAATGGTTAAGTAACTTGTCTAACCATAACAAAAGTACAAAGTGATAGAGCTGAACTTCAAGGTTAAAATTGGTTTAAAGTCCCTGTCTTTTAACTCTAAGCTATACCATGTCTTCGGCTTAGTACTAGTTACTCACAGATGGGGGGTGGGGAGTAGTAAGATTTTACATCAATATCAATTTCTTTCAGCAGAATATAGTTGGTTAAGTCCATTTTTCTCCTGTTCCAAAATTACCAAACAAATCTGCTTTCAGAATGTTGCTGCCACAATCACAGGGTTGTATTTAATGATACTTGTTGACTCAGCAAACTGTCTCTTGTTTACTTTCATTCTACTACCCAGCTTTCATCTCAGCCAGAACCTGTTTAAACTAGGGCATTATTTCTTCTCTCAATCCAAGGACCACACAAGTAACAAATACATGAAAGTGAATACAACCTTTTCCTGGACCCAAAGAGTACCTTCACTTGAATACTAGTGGCTTGATGACAGGGACATAAATATTACCCTTTTACGAGCTCTAGCACATTGCTCACTGACATACTGACTTCTGATTCATAGTTGCTCACTAATGTGACCAAGTGCCTCGGAAGTCAGGTGGATTTGCTCCTTCCTGTTTTAGTAAAATTCAGGCTCAGTCTTGGAACTTATTCATGTTTTTTTAATATCATGAATACAATATTCTTTGCTCAGTATGAGAAAATGCTTTGGTATTGAAAATTTCCCAAAGCCTCCAGAGAAAGGGGATATTCAGTAGTTCTCATTATTTGACATATCTTAAAAAATAACACGTTTATTCTAATGGTGATATAATAACATATGTAAGTTATTTTTTATTGTGATGTCTTTGGAACTTATTAGATTTTATTCATAATCTTTATAGTCATTCTGTTTCATTAATTCTTTGCCCTAGCACACACTCTCAGTCCTTCAGGAATGGCACTGGACACAAGCAGCTAAGAGTCTGGCTCCGCCTGTTAGAATTTCTAAAATTGCTTTTCTTGGGGGCGTTAAGACATGACCTCATAGGGATCCATCTAAAATGTGCATGTAGTAGGAGTGATTATTTCACCAGTCACTGAAAGTCCTCAGCATAGTTCATAGCATTATATGCTGAGCACTGGTAAATACTTCTCCAGGCCTTTAGTGTCTTTATTTCACTTTCTTCATTATTCAACCTATACTGCATGGTATGTTGTCATAGAGTCTCAAATCTCTCAGTCTATAGTCCTTCGGTTGCACTGACCAGGAGAACACCAATCTTGAACTAATCCAGTCAGCTGTCCATGCAGCTCCTGTGTTCATACACTACTGTCAGCTAAAGTGACACCATGGTGCAAATCAGAGCCTCTATAAAGGTCCAGTCCCCAGGGGGGTTCTCAGCATAGCCCAGGTAGTCTTTCTGCATTCTCTGGTCCACTCCTCCCATCTTCCTAAGTGGGACCACTTCCTCCGGGTCCTCGGCTCACCTCTCACTCGTCACTTTCCCCCGATAACCACTAAGTCCTATTTCCCTGCAAACTTGACAGCTTCACCTTTGGAAACACGTTAGAAATCTTGACATTTCTGCTCTTTCATTCTGTTCTTTGAGGTTAAAAGTATTTAAATCAACTTGTGTGTCCCCAAACATGCAATGAATTATTCTTTCAATGTACGTCCGTATTAAACTTTCCTCCAGGACTTGGTGTCCTGGGTTTCAATGACAGCTGTGCTTGCTCTGAGTTAGTCACATGTCGAGTCTCTGAATCCTATCCCTGTACATACAGTGCAGAAGAGGAGGTTGGTCAAATATATCTAAAGTAAATGACTCAGATTCAAAAATGTCTAGGGATGCTAAGAAATGGGATAATTTTAAAACTAGAGTTTAGACAGGAGCTCTTGGGCATGTTAAACAAATTCAGTGTGCTTACATGAACTCTGATACTCCCACAATTTAAATTCTGCCATATACTTAATACTTCATAAAGCATTAAATGTTTTTGATGTATGAGGTCCCGGTGAGCAATTCAGTGAAACATAACTACTTTCATACATAATGCTTTATAAAATTCTTCTACTTGTGGGTTTGGATATTGAGCTCATCATTCAAAGTATTACTAGTCAAAATGATTCAGAAAGGGTAGTTTGTGACTTTCCCCTTGTCTTTAAATGTTAGGAATCTTGCTTAAGTTGAAACTAAAATGATAAACTATTAGTTGTCTACAAAGTTGGTTATTAATTTTATTGAGAAAATAGCATGCTGACAGAAAGGAATCCACAGAATACCCTTGCATGATTTTAAATGTCAGTCTATTTTGTAAAATATTATTGGGGAGATTCCCTGATTCATTCATGATAAAGAACTTAGGGAAAATGAATACCATCTAAAAAGCTCTTTTTAAAATTTCCTTCTCCAGCATATAAAAAAATCTACAAAACAGTTTGTGTAGAACATTTTTATTACTTTAAATAATATCGAACTAATAGTACATTATTGTGTTTTGTTTGTACCAATATATTCCATGCATTTCAACATTTACAGCTTTATGGGCTGTGTTTTCAAGGTAATGTTTAGCCTCAGAACTGGGGTGTATAATTAATGGATCTTTGCTCTTTTAGGCTTAGTGTTTGGGGTTGACGTTGATGTTACATGCATATTAATTTAGATTTTACATTAAATACAAAGAACTAGGCAAAAGTATTGTTTTAACTTTTAATTTTAATTGTAATGAAGGTAGCACATAAATTATAAATGAATAAACAAAGTTGGATTAACAATCTGATTAATTAATTTATTTATTCATTTTTGATTATTTTATTTAAAAGCCAGGATATTTGATTTTGTTATTTTTATGTCACCATATTTTGAAATTTTCAAAATAGAATAGCATGCATTTTAACTAAGGGTTTTGCCTTTAAAATTTAGACACTAAATATTATCTCTTTCTTAAAATATAAATTAAGAATGGATCATATAAAGAGATTGGTTTTGTGTGTGTATGCACCAAAGTCTAATTTGAACCATCAAAATCAATTGTCATTTCCTTATAAGACCACATTTTACTAAATTATAGCATTTACCTATATCATTCTATGCAATTTTGTAGTTTAGAATGACACAAATAAGACATACCAATCCATAAATCCAAGCATCCAGGTGCTCTCTTATGGGACATCTGTTGTATACTCAGGAAGTATTAAAATATTCTGAAGGCAATGTTCAGTCTTTCTGGCTATTATTAGCTGTTTGAAATGATCTAGATTCTCTTTTATCTGGAGATATCTCAAAGTATTAGTTGGCAATTAAATGTTTAAATGTATTTGAAGATATCATGCTTCTTATGTAAAATGGAAAAAAGAGAACAACAAAACAAGTCTGTGAAATCAGATTATGATTTCTTCATAGTTGTATTTTATCAGCATATGAATCTAGACCTTGTGGCTCCAGAAATTTTAGTGAACTACGGTATCTAAAGCTGTATTTCCCCATCTACATACAGATAACTACCTTCCCTTATCAATACAATGCATGCATGTTCAGTTCTTTGCTAAACTAATATATTCAGGGAAAATAATTCATTTAAGTATGTCATAAAACAGAAACCTTTTAATGTTACTATAATATATTTAATTTGGAAATTCTTTAATTGATCTCATCAATCTGCTTTCTCGTGTCCTTTTAAAAAATATTTCAACACAGCTCTTATTCGCTTTGCAAATCACATATTTTTCAATCTTTCTTCCTGATTTGAAATACGCTACTCTTAGTTTCATAATACCCTGGCCAGGAACCACGTCACTGTGGACATTCCTGCTACTGCAACAGGTGTTTGTCAGTTTCTTAAGTTCTTTCCTTTCCCCTGAGGTGGTGTTATTTCCGGTACATTCCAAAGCCTCTGAAAAAAACTTGCACAGCGTCTTGCCAACCCAAATCATGACTTGGTCTCAAAATTATTGAGAACTCATTGTCTTCAGGCTTTTATTAAATAGGCAAATTGTGCATATCTTTCTCTAATTCTGATTTTTTTTTAGGAACTAAATATTTGTGAAACATTTTATAAAATTCAAAGTGAAAATGATATTTGTTCAGATGTGAATACTCTGGATGTCTGGGCATAGGGTTGATTATATTCCTGAGTGAAAAGGTTTTCATCATCCCATTTAGACCACCCTGAAGTTTGACATACACATAAACAAAACAGATCTTGATAACTTGCAGTCTAATGTTTCTACCTGCTAATGTTTCCTCTACTAGTGACGGCACTGCATGCACTCTATAGCTAAGCTTTTCATTGCACAACTTAAGGCAGGGAAAAATATGGGTAGAAAGGAGACCATCAATCAATTGCTTATTTATATAGCTTTCTCCATCTCCATACACTGCACCCCTGATTTCCCAACTAAAACCCACGCCCACCATAATATAAATCAATTGTGATCAGAGCACACACATACACACACTTTAAAATTGTGACGAGGCAACAAGAAGACAAGATTCTTCAAACCAACCTTTTGGAAGTTTCTCAGTCCCACTGAAAGCAACCAGGGTAAGAATATGTACCAGTGGAATGTTGACGAGCTCTCTCATGATTAATCCAGGCTCAGGCAGGAGAAAGTTCCTTCTGGACAATGCAAAGAAAATGCCCCGTCGTTTACATTTTCAAGTATAGTTTGTTACAAAAGGGTCGTCTGCTAATGACTGTTTGTGTCAGCAGCTCCACAGGCTCTAAGTATAATCAGGAATTCTCAGACTTGGCGGTAATGATGGACATGGCCAGCTGGTGAGTATCCACTTTGGCCAGGACTGCAAGTGTAGGGCTGGAGGAACAAGGGAAAGAAAATCCCTTTAGAATCCCTTTTAAGACAGTGGCAGGAGGACAATACCACATGCCTTTTGCAACCATTGCTGTAGTCTCTGAGGTATAGGTTTCCCGATCTTCTGATTCATCTCACCATCTCCCCTGCCCTCACTACAGAGTTATGGTGTGTCTCATCATGACTCCTCCCCCTCTCATACTCCACCTCCCACGCCCAGCCCGTTACCAATACCTACAGATTGTACCAACTCAATATTCCTTGATTTCTTCCCCGCCTTTGATTCCAACTACTATCACGTTATACCAACCTCTTTTTTTTACTTATTTATCTTCTCTGAATGATAGTGATAGCCTCATGTCTACTCCTCTTGTCTTCCGTCTTATTGTCCTCTAACATCTTTTCACATAGCCTCTCTGGCTCAGAAGCCTTCAGTGGCTCCTTGTCACATGAAAACATACTCAAACCTATGTAACATGATACAGGAGGCTTTTCTGGGCTCTACCTACTTTGTTAGCCTCATCTTTTATAATCCATCCTTACTTCTGTTGTTTGTTTGTTTGTTGTTTTTATCTCTTTTAAATTAAATTTATAGGGGTGATGCTGGTTAATATAATTATAAAGGTTTCAGGTGCCTAATTCTCTTTTAAGTGAGGGGAGGGGGATACAGAGACAGACTCCCCATATGCACACTGATGGGGATCCACCTGGCAACCCCCGTCTGGGGCTGATGCTCTGCCCATCTAGGGCCATGCTCGCACTGAGCTATTTTTAGTGCCTAAGGCTAAGGTTCCATGGAGCCATCCTCAGCTCCCAGGGCTGATGTTCTCAAATCAATCAAGCCATGGCTGCAGAAGGGGAAGAGAGAGAGGTGGGGAAGAGGTGAGAAGTAGATGGTTGCCTCTTCTATGTGCCCTGACCAGGAATTAAACCTGGGACTTCCACATGTCCAGTCGATGCTGTATTACTGAACCAACTGGCCAGGGCCTTGGGTGCCCAATTCTGCAACACATTATTGTACACTGTATTGTGTATTCACCCCCTCTCCCAAGTCAGGTCTTTGTATCCCTCTTATTTTAACACTTAGCAAACCACTGATAGTCCCCTGTATACACAGCTTTCTTGCCTCTATAAATTGCTCATCCAGTTCCCGCCTCTTGGAAAGCTTTTCACCTCCTCTGCACGCAGTAAACACCTATCTCAGCTTGATCACCCTCTCCTTCTAGGACCCACCCCAGACCCCAAATTCTGTATCATCTCAAAATTGTGTTGTTTGCCTCCTCTGGGCTTCCATAATATACTGAACACACCTCTATCATTGCACTTACCGTACTGCTTGAAGATTTGTTTCTCCCTTGCATTGGGGATGCCCTTGTTCTTTGGCCTCATGAGCCCACTGAGTTGGCAGCTTGGGATGTCTGCCAAATGACTATTTGCTGCGGGTTCTCCTGATGACTTCCCTCCAATGGCTTCCAAAATGTTTTGCTCTGCAAATTGGTTTTCCCACTGAACAATATGTCTTGGAGACTTTGCTATGGTAATATATACAGCCCTACCTCATTTTTTCCTCATTAGCTACATCATCTTCTAAATCACGGTTATATGATGGTGTATTTAACTACTCCCCAGCAATGTGTGAGAGAATCCATTTCCCCACACAGTCATCAACACTTACCTTTGAATTTTTACATTTAAACAAAATAAAATTTATATTTTGTTATTTTAATTTATGTTTATTTTACCAAATACCTATTAGTAATGAGGAATTTTCATATATTTATTGTTATTCAATTCCCTCTTCTGTGGCCCTTGTTTATTTTCCTCTTAGGTCACTTTTCTTTTTATTATTAATTTTAGGAGTTTCTTTAATATGCTGGATGTAAATAACTTGTCATTTGTCTGTTATATATACAGTAATACATTAAAACACGAGCACTTTAAATCACGAGCAATTTGAGAGACAAGTAGTCACTTGCGGGTTTTTTTGCTTTAAGTCACGAGCAGATATTGGAATCACAAACTTCCACCACCCTCCACTAGATAGCCTGCCAAACATTGTGAAAGGGAGGAAGAAACAAACTTTCATGAAAGGTTTTTGTTGAAATGGCATCTAAGTGAAAGCGAGGAAAGTGTGGCGAAAAAGCCAAAAGTCAGTAAAGAAAATGATGATTTTTGGGCAATTGAGTTTGTAAAATTTGTATTTTCTGAGTTTGCTCACTTTTATTGATAAAAATGGTGCTGGGCAGCTATCTGTGAAATTGCTAATTACTTCCCTGCTTGGGAAGGGCCATTGTTTTGCTAATGTTGCTGGAGGAGAGGTTTTTACACCTAAACGTTTTGAAAAGAGCAGAGAAGGAAAAGGAAGCCATACAATGATGATTAAGCAAAGTAAAAAAATAGCAATTAAGTTTAATGATAAAGTTACATGTCATACATAATGTGTAAGTTAAATTTTGCAGTTAAATGTAGCATTAAGTGTGTAGAGAGTAAGTTATGTTAAGTGATAGCGCACATAATGAAAACTTCCTCAGCCAGTCTCCTCCTCCCCCTCCGCCAACATCTTCGCCTAACCTTGAAGGTAACTACACTTCATAAACCAGCTTACTTCTTTACATTTTCTCTTATTGTGTATATCTATATCTACATCTATATATGTATTTGTTATTTATAAAGAACATTTTTTATTTAAAAGCATATAAAACAAAAAATTCATGTGGTTTTGGGGGGCTGGAGCGGATTAATTGCATTCCCATTAATTTAAATGGGAATTCCCATTAATTTAAATGAAAAAATGATTTGACACATGAGCAAATTGAGTCACAAGCTTGGCCATTGAAACGAATTAAACTTGTGTATCAAGGTACCACTGTATTACAAATATTTTCTATGTAGAACACCTCTATTACCTAGGTTTAGTGGTTGGTTCAGAAATGGGCTTTTGCCTCAAGCTGGTCAATGTATGGTCTTTCTGTTATATTATTGGACCTAATACAAAATAAGCTCTGCTTTGATATATTATTATTCATAAAGGCCAGGTAAGCCAGGGCAGTTGGAGGCTTTCATGTTCTATTAACAAGAATCAATGTGCAAAGCCATATCTAGCCATTAGACTTCCTTGTTACTTAAATCAATAAATCCCCTTCTTTTTTGGTGTGGCTAATATTAGTTTGAGTTCTAAATTGCAATCAAAATAATCCTAATGTATTTTTAATAGAAGACACATAGATTTGATTAGGTTTCTTCTCTGGGAATATTCTGCAAATGCCACATATTATATGGAAAATTTAGACATTAGCAGGATTAGCTTACTATTTTTTTAACATAAAATTCAGAAATCAGCAGGATGAACAGGGGGGCTATCTCTCATTTCTATAAGTAGAGTTAGGTAAAGCACAGGGTTCTGGACATTAGGGTGACTATGGATTTGTGAGTTAAAGTTCAACTCAGGGTCAGGAGCAGCTATCAGTGAAAGGAAGTCCAAGGTGGGTCACTCAAGTGGCCTCCTCATTCAAACATCCAGGAGGAAGATTTGTGACTGAGCATATGCCATCTTCTTTTTCCTTCCCTACAACATCAAACAAACATTGGCGGTGCCCATTTTGAATCCAATAGGAACTGTAGTGACGCCAGGAAAGTATTGCCTACTTCAAATTCCACCATGACCTGAGTCTGAAGGAGATACAGGCCTCTGCAAAACTAAGGGAAGACAAAACTCTATTGAGGGGAAATAAAGCTAGAATTTGAGGGAGAGTTCTGATTCAAAAGGAACCCCTCATTGGCCAAGAGAAATCCATGGAGAGTGTGGCTTAGGCATGATCCCCAAGCGTGGTAGCTGGAGGCTGTCAGCCAGTTATACTCCTTGCTGAAGTTTCTTGGAACTTGGCTACAAAATGGCCTTCTATCCTGTAATATGAATAAATCAATTCCTCACAATGATAGGCTCATTCAGCTGCAGAGAGTGGAATCTGGGTGCCAGCCTGTTTTTTGTTTTTTGTTTTTTGTTTTGGCTTCTTCCTGAGTATGTGGAAAGTAGATGGGTTGATGGTA
The DNA here is from genome assembly GCA_037038555.1 of Rhynchonycteris naso. Lineage (NCBI taxonomy): Eukaryota > Metazoa > Chordata > Mammalia > Chiroptera > Emballonuridae > Rhynchonycteris > Rhynchonycteris naso. The sequence goes on from CM072996.1 coordinate 22,440,677, forward strand.
ATGCTTCCCTTTAATAAAATACACTCAGGAATCAGTTAAGTTTGCCTCATCACCTCTAGTATCTCTGCCTCTTCATCTCAGAAGCTGGTCAAGACTCTTATGAAGTAGGCTTAGAGCAAGAAGCACCATTCTGAGCCACATCTTTAACTAGACACTGGAATTCAGAGGCATAGCAGCTGGTGAGACCAGCCCCATTGCTGCTGGAGTCAGCACATCACCAAGTGAGCTGTCCTGGTCTGCACCATGCTCTCATGCATCTGGTGAAGCTTGGCAAAGAGCCCCTTCTAATTATCACAAAGAGCAATGACCTAATTCTCTGCCCCACTGGTCAGCAGACAGTGGGTCAGAAATGCCATATGGCTTGCCCTTTTCAGAAAACTCTTTGGGAGTCAGAAAGATATTCTGGGATTATATGTTTAAAAAAGGGATAAAATCTCCCATTAAATATTAGGGTAGTGACTAGAGATATATCAATATCTTGGAGGCTTACAAATTATAAAAGTAAGAGGTACTCTTAAAAGAAAATATTTGTCCAATGAATGAATAAACTTTCAAGTACCTATTATAAACAATGGAGCTTAATATGTAGTTGTGGGGTGAATATCATGCAATTACATAAATGATTAACTAAATTATCACCTGGAGAAATATACTGAACTGTGAAACTATATAAAACTGAATCTAGTCTAGTCTGATGGCTCAAAAAATGCTTTTCTGACAAAGTATTACTAAGTGATGTCCTTCAGGATAAATAAAAACCAGATAGCCAAACTAGGGAGGCCTAGGGTGGATTGAAACTGGCGTGGGAGAAAAACGTGGAAATGACCAAGGCATGAGGGAACACGGTAATGGGATGAAATGAAAGAAAGTCTGTGTGTTTGGAGCACCAGAAGTGAGGGGGAACGCTGCAGAGGCCGGTAGGGAAATCTCAGAAGGAACCCCCTTCTAAGAGCAGTGAAAAGCCATGGAAGTGTAGTTCTCAATTAAAGCCATGGAAGTGAATCAGATAGGCTAAGGAGAGAGTTTAGAAGGAGAGGTAGCCCTAGAACTGAGCCATAAAACATTCCAAGCTTTAAAAGTCAGTAGTGAATAAAGAGCTAGAGAAAATCATTGCCAAGAAGCAGCTTGTGAGATAGAAAAAAAAAAAAAACCCCAAAAAACAGTATCACAAAAATGAAGGGCTGGGAAGGGGGCATTTGCAGATGTGCTTTCAGGAGCTGTTGAATGCTAGTGAGAGGGTAAGTCAGAAAGAACTGAAAGGCTGCCATTGAATTTAGCCCCGTGGATGTAATTCATGACCTTGTTAAAAAGCAGTCTCAGGGAACAGAGGCAGTGGTGGGATTCATCTGATTCACACCGGTTTGGCAGAACTGATACATAATTTTTTGTTGAGTTTGGCAAACCAGTTGTTAAAATGGCATTTGTAATCAGGGTTCTCTCTAAGGTGGGCGCCTGGGCCACCGCCCAGTATGGAGATCACAAATTTACATTCCTCACTCTTTTTTTTTATATATATATATATATATATTTTATTATTATTAATTCTAATGGGGTGACATCAATAAATCAGGGTACATATGTACAATAAAATCATCTCCAGGTTATCTTATCATTCAATTGTGTTGCATACCCATCACCAAAAGTCAAATTGTCCTCTGTCACCTTCAATCTGGTTTTCCCTGCATCCCTCCCCCCCTCCCTATCCCACTCTTCCCTCCCTCCCCCCATCCCATAACCACCACTCTCTTGTCCATGTCTCATACCCTCACTTTCATGTCCCACCTATGTATGTAATCGTGCTGTTCTCAGTTTTTCTTTTTTTCTGATTTACTTATTTCACTCCATATAATGTTATCAAGGACCATCCATTTTGTTATAAATGATCCGATGTCATTGTTTCTTATGGCTGAGTAGTATTCCATAGTATATATGTACCATAGCTTTTTAATCCACTCGTCTTCTGACGGACACTTGGGCTGGTTCTAGATCTTCGCTATTGTGAACAATGCTGCCACGAACATGGGGGCGCATTTCTTCTTTTCGAACAGTGCTATGGTGTTCTTAGGGTATATTCCTAAAAGTGAGATAGCTGGGTCAAAAGGCAGTTCGATTTTTAATTTTTTGAGGAATCTCCAAACTGTTTTCCACAGTGGCTGCACCAGTCTGCATTCCCACCAGCAGTGCAGAAGGGTTCCCTTTTCTCCACATCCTCGCCAGCACTTATTCTGTGTTGTTTTGCTGATAAGTGCCATTCTGACTGGTGTGAGGTGATATCTCATTGTGGTTTTAATTTGCATTTCTCTAATGATTAGTGATGTTGAGCATTTTTTCATATGCCTATTGGCCATCTGTATGTCCTCTTTGGAGAAATTTCTATTCATTTCTTTTGCCCATTTTTTGATTGGGTTGTTTGTCTTCCTGGTGTTGCTTTTTATAAGTTCTTTATAAATTTTAGTTATTAACCCCTTATCAGATGTGCTGTCGAATATGTTCTCCCATTGTGTGGTTTGTCTTTTTATTCTGTTCCTATTGTCTTTAGCTGTGCAAAAACTTTTTATTTTGATATAGTCCCATTTGTTTATCTTGCCTTTTATTTCAGTTGCCCATGAAGATAAATCGGCAAATATACCGCTGCTACAGATGTCGGAGAGCTTGCTGCCTATGTTTTCTTCTAAGATGCTTATGGTTTCATGGCTTACATTTAAGTCTTTTATCCATTTTGAGTTTGTTTTTGTGAATGGTGTAAGTTGATGGTCTAGTTTCATTTTTTTGCAGGTAGATGTCCAATTTTCCCAACACCATTTGTTAAAGAGGCTGTCTTTACTCCATTGTATGTTCTTTCCTCCTTTGTCAAATATCAGTTGTCCATAAAGCTGTGGGTTTATTTCTGGGTTCTCTGTTCTGTTCTATTGATCTATGTGCCTGTTCTTATGCCAGTACCAGGCTGTCTTGAGTATAATGGCCTTGTAGTAAACCTTGATATCAGGAAGAGTGATACCTCCTGCTTTATTTTTTCTTTTTAAGATTGCTGAGGCTATTCGTGTTCTTTTTTGGTTCCATATAAATTTTTGGAATATGTGTTCTATATCTTTGAAGTATGTCATTGGTATTTTAATTGGTATTGCATTGAATTTATAAATTGCTTTGGGTAATATAGACATTTTAATGATGTTTATTCTTCCTAGCCATGAGCACGGTATGTGCTTCCACTTGTTTGTATCTTCCTTGATTTCTTTTATCAATGTTCTATAATTTTCCTAGTACAAGTCCTTAACCTCCTTGGTTAAATTTACTCCTAGGTACTTTATTTTTTTGGCTGCAATAGTGAAGGGGATTGTTTCCTTAATTTCTTTTGCTGATATTTCATTGTTGGTGTATAGAAATGCCTCTGATTTCTGAGTATTAATTTTATATCCTGCCACCTTGCTGAAATCATTTATAAGGTCCAATAGTTTTTTGACTGAGACTTTAGGGTTTTCAATATACAATATCATATCATCTGCAAATAATGACAGTTTTACTTCTTCTTTTCCAATTTGTATGCCTTTTATTTCTTCTTCTTGTCTGATTGCTGTAGCTAGGACTTCCAGAACTATGTTGAATAAGAGTGGTGAAAGTGGGCAACCTTGCCTGGTTCCTGATCTTAAGGGGATTGCTTTTAATCTTTGTCCATTTAGTATGATGTTTGCTGTCGGTTTATCGTAGATGGCCTTTATCATGTTAAGGAATGATCCCTGTATTCCCACTTTACTGAGAGTTTTGAGCATGAATGGGTGCTGGATTTTATCAAATGCCTTTTCTGCATCTATTGAAATTATCATGTGATTTTTGTCCTTCCTTTTGTTTATGTGGTGAATCACATTGATTGATTTGCGAATATTGAACCAGCCTTGGCTCTCCAGAATAAATCCCACTTGATTGTGGTGTATGATTTTTTTCATATATTGCTGGATCCGGTTGGCTAATATTTTGTTGAGAATTTTAGCGTCTAAATTCATCAGGGATATAGGCCTATAATTTTCTTTCTTTGTGTTGTCTTTGTCCGGTTTTGGGATCAGAATTATGCTCGCCTCATAAAAGGAGTTTGGAAGTCTTCCTTCCTCTTGAATTTTTTGAAATAGCTTGAGGAGAATAGGAGTTAGTTCTTCTTTGAATTTTTGATAGAATTCACTTGTGAAGCCATCAGGCCCAGGACTTTTCTTTTTTGGGAGATTTTGGATAACTCTTTCGATCTCATTTGCTGTAATTGGTCTGTTTAGGTGTTCTGATTCTTCCAGATTGATTTTTGGAAGGTTATATGATTCAAGAAATTTGTCCATTTCACCAAGATTGTCTAATTTTTTGGCATATAGTTCTTCATAGTATTTTCTTACAATGCTTTGTATTTCTGTTGTGTCAGTTGTTATTTCTCCACTGTCCTTTCTAATTTTATTTATTTGAGTCCTCTCTCTTTTTTTCTTGGTGAGTCTAGTTAAAGGTTCATCAATCTTGTTTACCTTTTCAAAGAACCAGCTTCTTGTTTCATTGATCCTCTGTATTGTTTCCTTAGCCTCTATGTCATTTATTTCTGCTCTGACCTTTATTATTTCCTTTCTTCTACTTGTCTTGGGTTTTATTTGTTGTTGTTTTTCTAGTTCCTTTAGATGCAGGGTCAGGTTGCTTATTTGAGCTTTTTCTAGCTTCTTATGATATGCCTGTAGTGCAATGAACTTCCCTCTCAGAACTGCTTTTGCTGTGTCCCATAAATTTTGAGTTGATGTATGCTCATTATCATTTGTTTCTAGAAACTTTTTTATTTCTTCTTTGATCTCATTGTTAATCCATTCATTATTTAATAACATGCTATTTAGTTTCCAAGTGTTTGAGTATTTTTCAGTTTTTCTTTTGTGGTTAATTTCTAGTTTCATGGCATTGTGATCAGAGAAAATGCTTGATATGATTTCAATCTTCTTAAATTTATTGAGACCATTTTTGTGTCCTAACATGTGGTCTATTCTAGAAAACGTACCATGAGCGCTTGAGAAGAATGTATATTCTACTGCTTTAGGGTGAAAAGTTCTGAAGATATCTATTAAATCAAGTTGATCTAGTGTATCCTTTAAGTCTGCTGTTTCTTTATTAATTTTCTTTCTTGAGGATCTATCCAGTGTTGTTAGAGGGGTATTGAAATCCCCTACTATGATAGTATTGCTGTTAATCTCGCCCTTTATATCCATCAAAGTCTGCTTTATGTATGTCGGGGCTCCTATATTTGGTGCATAGATATTTATAATAGTTATATCTTCCTGTTGAATTGTTCCCTTTATCATTATGTAGTGTCCTTCTTTATCTCTTACTACAGCCTTTGTTTTAAAGTCCATTTTGTCTGATATAAGTATTGCTACCCCTGCTTTTTTTTCATTTCCATTTGCATGAAATATTTTTTTTCATCCTTTTACCTTCAGTCTATGAGCATCTTTTGTTTTAAGGTGTGTCTCTTGTAGACAGCATATGTATGGGTCCTGTTTCATTATCCATGCAGCTACCCTATGTCTTTTGATTGGATCATTTAATCCATTTACATTTAAGGTTATTATTGATATGTAGTTGTTTATTGCCATTTTATTCTTTAAAGGTGTATTCTTCTTTTGCTCTATTCATTCCTCCCTTTAAACTGTTCACAAGAGGCCCCTTAGTATCTCTTGCAGAATTGGTTTGGTTTTTATGAATTCGTTCAGGCTTTCTTTTTCTGGGAAGCTCTTTATTTCTCCTTCAATTTTAAACGTTAGCCTTGCTGGATAAAGTAGTCTTGGTTGTAGGTTCTTGTTCTGCATTACTTTGATTATTTCTTGCCATTCCCTTCTGGCCTCAAGTGTTTCTGTTGAGAAGTCTGATGTCATCCTTATGGGGGCTCCTTTGTAGGTGATAGTCTTTTTTTCTCTAGCAGCTTTTAAAATTTTTTCTTTATCCATTAGCTTTGGTATTTTAACTATGATGTGTCTTGGTGTAGATTTTTTTGGGTTTCTCCTTAATGGAGTTCTGTGTGCTTCTTGAATGTGTGGAGTGTTTCCCAGCCTTAATTTAGGAAAGTTTTCTGCTATAATTTGATTGAACAGAGTTTCCATTTCCTGTCCTCTCTCCTCTTCTTCAGGCACCCCTATGATGCAAATGTTGTTTCTCTTCATGTTGTCACAAAGCTCCCTTAGAGTTTCCTCACATTTTTTAAGTCTCTTTTCCTTTTTCTTCTCTGCTTCTGTGCCTTTGTTTATTGTGTCCTCTAACTCGCTTATTCGATCCTCAGCGTCATCCATCCTGCTTTTAATTCCTTCCATTGTGGTCTTCAGTTCTGATACTGTATTTGTCATTTCTGTCTGATTCTTTTTTATTATTTCAATTTCATTTTTTATACTTGTTATCTCTTTATTTAGGTGTTCATAATGACTATCCATTGTTGCTCTAATTTCTTTGAACATCCTAACTATCATTATTCTAAATTCTGCTTCTGGTAATTTGGTTATATCTGGTTCATTCAGGTCCTTCTCTGGGGATTTCTCTTGATTCATTTGGTTTGCATTCCTCTGCCTGCCCATTTTTTCTGTGTATAAGCAAGTTGTGGCCACTGGAGTCCAGTAGGTGTTGCCTTTGTGTTCTCTAGGTGTGGTCTATCTGCAGGCCCCCCCACCCCCTCTGCCGGTGCCTAGGGTGGTTGGGTATGAGCGTTGCCAGCGCCGGCCCACTGTGGCTTTTGCTATGATTTCTGCCTCTCTTCCATGGGAGGGGCTGTGACTGAAGCCACAAGATTAGCACCAAGGGTAGAGGTGAGCACCTTTCTTCAGCTGCGGACCCAGCCTATTTCCGGACTTCCGCCCAGAACCTGCAGTCGGAGCCTGCTCGCTACAGTTCCGCGGGTTAGGCGGGGCTTTTGACGTGCTCTCAGCTGTAAGCTTTTGCCCGTCAGGAGCTTTAGCCCCGCCCTCGAGGCCAGGGCCCTTCTGCGCAGGGTCGGAAACCAAGGTTTATTGGGGCGGGCGTGTTTGCTCGCTTCCGCTCAGCTGCGTACTTCCGCTCGTCCCGGACTCTACCCCGCCCCCGCGTTCGGAGCCTGCTCATGCACGTATGAATGCTATCCGCGGTTTCTCCGGCCGGATAGGGATAGTAGCGTGGGCTCAGCTGCGAGCCTCCACTTGTCTTGGGGTCCACCCCGTTCCCGCGCTCGGAGCCCGCTCGCGCACGTATACTGGCCAACCGCGGTTTCTCCGGCCCGGCGGGGGTGGGGGGGACTGGTAGCGTCAGCTCAGCCGCAAGCCCCTGCCCGTCCCTGGTCCTAGCCCGGTCCCCGCGGTCAGGGCCGGCTTGCGCAGGGCCTGCCCGTTCCTGGCCTCCCGCTTTGTCCCCGTAAGTGGGATTAAAGGCGGGCCCGCAGCTTCCGGACCGCTTTCGCGGTCCCCTCTGACCCTCTGGGCTAGACCAATCTCCCACCGGCTTGGCCTCTGCCCACGCCGACAGAACCGCGTTTCAGCGTCCTGCCGCCTCAAAACCCCAAGCAGCCCTCAGCAGAGTAGGAAGGGACCTAATACTCCACACTGTAGGCCTGGGAGCTCCCTCACTTGTTTCACAGCTCAATACTGTCCAAACGCCTCTTTTAGGCTCTAGGACTGGAGGCTGGGGCTTGGTTCCTGGGACCCTGGTCCCTCCCTCTCCGCCAAACTCTCCTCCCGCCCCGCGGGTCTCTCCGGGCTGCCGTTTGCTCCGGGGAGCTGGGCAGCCCTCTTCGCGTTTTCGCTATTCCTACCAGTCTCAATGTGGCTTCTTCTGTGTTCCTTGGTTGAAGAGTCCACTTAGTTTTGTTCAAAGTTGGTTTATCCAGGTGATGGTTCTTAAAATTGAGTTGTAATCCACTTTGGTTCTGTGAGTTGGAAGTTGGTACGTCCGCCTACTCCGTCGCCATCTTGCTCCCCCTCCTCACTCTTTTTTAATGTTCATCAGTGCAACAGCGTATTCTAAGCGCCCGTAGTGTAATGTTCATTCTCTCCATGGGTGAAAAAGAATTGATGAAACTATGCTTGTAATATTCATTTATTCACTTTATAAAACTTGTTATACCTTTGATGAAATACATTTTAATTCCCTCACGTTCGTTACTTCAGTAAACTAACATATAATGTAAAGAGAAAAATACCAAACAACAAGGGGTGACAACTTGTATGGTTTTTTGTCAGGTATTATTTAATATTTTTTCATTAATATTTTAAAACTCTTTCTTATAACAATCTAGTCTTGTGTGCCTCTTTTATTTTTCTTATTTAAGTATTAAATGAATGAAATAATAAACTACCTTTTGGTATGTCATTTTTTTAACACATTAGGTCATTAGGAAAGAGAACCAGTTGTTAAATTATTTGATTCCCACCACTGCACAGAGGACACACGGTGAGAAAACAGTGCACAGATTGAAGAGTGAATGGGAAGCAAGAAAGTGGAGACTATACATAAATGTGAGCCTCTCAAGAACAGTAATTATGAAGGGGAGGAGGAAGAAAGTTAAATAGCAGCTGAACGGAGAGGTTCGCTGGAGACAGAAATTATTTCTCTTTATTTATTTTGAAGGTGTGCTGCAGAGGATCCTGTAGAGACAAAGAGGCTAAAGACACAGGAGAGAAAAGAGGCAATAGATAGTTCAAGGCCTCAAAGGACGTGGGAGGAGCCAGATTCCTGCACACAGGATCTGGTAAGATGTATTGAAGACTATGAGGAAGGGGTGAGTAGGGAAATCTATAGGCGGAATGGCAAGAAGTTTACTGAGCCCTCACTTGTACTTCTGTCATCTTTACAAAGTGGAAGGTGAGGTCGAAGGGGATTCAACACAGTTAAATCTCATTCTGAAGAATGAGAGATTCCACAGTTGAGGTTGTTCACTAAGAAGTAAATACTGATACCTATACATCCTGGGGTGATATTTTCCCCCCTCCAGCACTTCTCAGTTTCCCAAATGACAGATGTTGAATGGTTAGGATTATTTGGGGGTGTGGGAAAGGAAAAGGTATCTGTTAGTGATATATTAGTCCAAGGAAGCAGCATTCCAGAAGAGAGAATGAAACTTGATGCTAGGAAACAACGTGGGTGTATCGAAAACAGAGGCAGTCAACAAACAGATGATGTTACTGGTAAGACAATGGAGTAGGAAAACGGCCAATGGGATCAAGAACCATAAAGGGAAGGATTCCGTGATGTGCATAGGTCTAAGCTAGTTGAGGAGTTGATCTTGGGAGCATTGCCTATGACCTGGGGCCATCTTGCTTTTGTGTAGTTAAGCTCACTTCTTGTGGCCATTATTATTGCCCATGAGGAACAATGAGGTTGTAATAGTGTGGATGGAGAGGAAAATATAGATTACAGTTGAGACAAGCATGAAAACGATTTGGTTATAAAGTCAACAGGAATACCAGATTTCCCACATGAAAAACTGAGTGAATATAGAAAGTAGAGTTTTTAATTATATACTGGCAGGAACTTCCAAAAGGAAAAGTTGTCACTAAAATGGTCAGTGTGTATCTTACATGTCTGGAGCTGCTGGCTGGGTTTCAAAATGAAACAACTAGCTCACTCAAATACGCTAAAGGAAGGGATACAGAGGAGTCGGGTGTAGGGAAACTGCAAGAATTAGTGCAGAAATTGTGAAGCCCAAACAGTCCCTCTTTGCCATCTCTAGGCCTGAGGGCCCCAGGGGCAGAAAAGCAGCTACCAGAACAAACTGGCAGAGATGAGTGTTGACAGAAAGCTCAGACCTTTATGTGAGGGACTCCACCAGCTAATGAAGAGGGTCTTGGTTTCTGGCAGATTCTCATCATTGGCCAAACCCAAGAGGAAACTCTAGAGGGCAAGAAAGCCCATTGATAGAGTTCAAAGAAATCCATTTCCATAGGCACAAAGCAGGGGAGAAGAGGACAAAGGGAAGGACACCCTGTTGGCTTCTTTAAGGAGTTCTAATTTTTCCCAGGAGCACAGCTGGGATACCAGATAAGAGAGGCATGCAAGTACTTCATTCATTGTAAGTTTAAATTGTTCAGTCAACATGTCACACTTTCATCCACCTCTCCACTGATTCCCAAAATGACTACAACTGCTTCTGTATCAAACCACCCCCTTGCCTCTGAAATACATCTTCAGTATTCCAGTGTGTTACAGGGGCTTTTACAGACTATGGAACAAAACTATTCTGAGACCTCTAACCTGTTGACTGTACCCCTGAATCCAGCCCTTCTTCCTGGTTCATCCAGCCCTATTGGCAGCATTAAGATATCAGACTGAAAACCCTATGGGAAATACTAATGTAGCTACAGTTTAAAGACCCTGAAGTTCTCACATCTGGTTTAAATGGCACTGAGGGAAGAAGATGCTCTCCACATTGCCCACTGGGGATGCCAGGTTCGTCAGCCATCTGGTAGAAAATGCTATGGAATGGCTATTGTTCTTGCAGGCTTTGTCTACCCCTCTTCAGTCTGCTGCCACAAGCTTTCCATTCCCTTTATGATGCCTGAAGGCTTTTCAAGTAGTTTAGAAAGATTACTCACTGCACATCCATTTGAGTGGCCAAAATCTGGAATACCAAATGCTGGGGAGGGTGTGGAGCAACAGGAACTCTCACAACATTGCCAGCGGGAATGCACATGGTGCAGCCATTTTGAAAGACAATTTGTGGTTTCTTACCATACAATCCAGCAACTGTACTTCTTGGGATTTACCCAAAGGAGTTGAAAACTCAAGTACACAAAAGCCTGCACACAGATGTTTATAGCAGCTTTATTCATAATTTTCAAAATTTGAAAGCAGCCAAAATGTTCTATAGTAGGTTAATGAGGAAATAAACTGTGGCACATCACAATAGAATATTATTCAGTGCTGAAAAGAAATGAGCTATCAAGCCACGAGAAGACGTTAAGGAACCTTAAGTTCATGTTACAAAGTGAAAGAAGCCAATTGGAGAAGGCCTGCTTACTGTGTGATTTTAACTTTATGACATTCTGGAAAAGGAAAAGTCTGTGGAGACAGTAAAAAGGTCAGTGCTCACCAGGGGCTGGGGGTGTGGGGGAGAAGAGATGAATAAGCAGAGCAAAGAGGGTTTTCAGAGCAATGGAAATACCCTGTATGATACAGTAATGATGGATGATACATGCTATTATAAGTTTGTTCAAACCCATAGAATGACCACCACCAAAAATGAACCCAAAGGTAAACTACAAACTTTGGGTGATTATGATGTGCCAGTGTAGGCTCATCCTTGCAACAAATGTACCATTCTAGAGGGTGATGTTGATAATGAGGAAGGTATTGACATATAGGAGCAGGAGGTATATGAGAAACCTCTGTATCTGCTTCTCGATTACAAAACAAAAACTGCTCTAAAAACTAAACTCTTAAAAAATTGTATGTAAAGTGTCAAGTACAATGATATTCTTCAAGCCATGTTTTGAGTCAAGTCTTTATAAATATTTAAAATATTGTGACAACTACAGATGTCATTTATAACCAAATACTAATCATAAGAACATCTTTGCAAGGAAGGCATTATCCTTTATAGTGAGGTTTAAAAAACTCAGTATTTGAACCTCTTTCCATGTTTGTGTGAGTATGGTAGGAGGCAGGTCCCTGCTCTCCCTACAAAAGCCGAGAAAAGTAAATACATACTCTTGTGAACCCTGGTTGCTTGATGTGGGTAAGTGATCTAAGCTCAGACAATCAGACGCCCTCACTGGAACTCTGAATCTGGAACAAGTGACACAGAGGAGGGAGTTAGGATTCATTTCAGTAATAGTGGCATCAAATGTCTGTGGCAGTGGTGCCAAGAGCAGTGTGAACCATGGCAGTGCCTCAGCAGTATCCAGTATCCAGCAATGGCAGTGCCAGCAGCTGTGCCCATGCCCAGCAACAAAGCTGTGTCACCCTGACCATGCTGTTTCTCCACTGAGAGCTTTGGCCCCAGTGCCTGCCACCTGACTGCCCTCAGGTCCTGCCTGGATCTCCAGCATTCCCCAGGATGCCATACGCTCCCTAACGTTCTTCTTTCTCTTCTCTCTTCACTTATGCAGGGTCATTCTCTGTTGATTGAAACAGTACATGTCTATTTTGTAGACAAGAAAATTAAAGCTTTAATGGGTTAAGGAATGCCCAAAGTCTTATAACCTATAAATGATGAATTCAAAATTCTAATGCAGGTTTGTCTGACTTCTGAGTATGATCCTCCATCCCCAAATGCAGATATATACTTCATATTATAGGTGAGTGTTTTAATGGCCAACCAAGCTTAGAAGTTAAACTAGTGTATCTTATCTTCTTCTTTGATGAGTGCAACTGAGAAGTCAGGGACATAGCAAACATGATTGTCGGGTGATTCGGAAAGAAGGATGGGAATGGCAAATGCTGTCCCAAGATCCCATTGGACGTAGCCTACCACATGTGGGTGAGTCATCCAGATTTCTTATACATTGGTGTGAATGATCTTGGCAAGCAGCCTGGCTTAGATGGTGACACAATATGTACGCATATCTACTAATGAGATCAGTCAGGGCTCTGGTGGGACTTGGCCTAAGGAACCTGGGAAAGCAGGTACATATATGCCTCCTCTCTGTGACCAGAAGTAACTTTCTCAGCACCCACAGCTTAGGTGTTCCTGTACTTCTAGGAGACCAGACAATTCATGCAGGGTTTTCATCCAAGTCACTGTCCCCCTTCTACTTCCTGGTGCCTAGTAAAAGAGAAACCTCAGGACTCACTGCCTTCAAACTTAACCTTAGCCCCCAAAGTATTACGGTTGTTAATGAAGAAGTAGGAGGTAATTACTTCTCTGCAAGAGTAGGAGATGACAGCATTAGAAACGATTGGCCCTAGAAACCGAAAAGATTTTCCACTGAATTACTATCACCCACGACTTTCGCTACTTACCGGATTATAAATGGGACAGTTGATTACTAGATTTTATATACTTATCTTACTGTCATCAAATTAATTAGGAACTTTGTCAGCACCTACCTATTTGGATGTGTTCATACCTAAGGTGTTAGACAATTATACAGGCGATGCGGAGGTTTGAAAGTTTGTTTTCTTAACAGAGAGAAGAGTATGTTTCCTTCTACATCAACCCCGTGTATGTTGCCTTAATTCATTCCTCTTTCTTAGAGCTAGAGAGCCAGGCGATAAAGGAGAGCTACCTGTAGCAGGGTGTTAGTTATATTTTAACTTCTCCAGCCGAGGTTGTAGTCTAGTTTATGATGAAGAAAAGTGGCACGCCACACTTCTAGTGGAACTATTGCTCCCTGAGATAGTGCCGTCTGTACACTTTAGGTAAACCTAATGAAATTTCAATAGTATATTTAGAATTAGAATAACTGACTCAAAATATTAATTTATTTAATAATTTTTAAAAATCATTTAATAAGAAACTAAGCAATTATCAGTGAAAATTATTGGAAAAAATAGAGTAACAAGGGTAACACATGTTAAAGCTATTATAATTAAAATACTGTTTTGTACTAGACTAACAACAGATAGATCAATGGAAATTGAATAAATGATGAAGATGACATTTGAAATCAGTGGGAAAAAAAATGACTCATTAGGTCAACTGAGTAGTCAGCTGAAAATCAATTGTATCTGTTTCTCACAGATTACACCAAAGTAAAATTCCAGATCAATTAGAAGTTCTAGAAGAAAACATGAGAAAAGAAATTATTCTTGTGGTAGAAGTCTTTCATATGAAACAACCTGGAAGTAATATAAAAATGAATACATTTGACTCTGTAAAGTTTTTGAAGCTGCCTGAGGAAACATATTGACAAAAATCAAATATCAAAATGAAAAAAAAGGATTGCTAAGCTAATAGTTAAGTACCTTAGTATGTATCTCGCTTGAATTTTCCTCAACATATGACAATATTGACCAGTGCTTTCACTGGGAGTTCTTCTTCACTTTTTTGATAGTGCTTCTTCCTGTTTTTCCTATTATTTTTATTGCCTCCTTCATAACATTCTTTCTTTCCCCATGTAAAATTTAAATATTAATGTTTCCCAAATGTAAGTTCTTGATGCTCCTCTTTTGACTCTGCACACAGTCTGAGCGGTTTTAACCATTTTACAGAATGAGATACCACCTATGTATGTATGATTCCTAATACCGTGTCTCTGATTTATCTCTTTTGGAAACTCCTGTACATCTGGTCACCTATCCGGCTGTCTCACAAGCAACTGAACCTCAACCACTGAGATATAATATTTTGAATCTTAAAACTGTTTAATATTCACCTAGAATTACAATGAGACCAGAACGTACCGCAAACGTTGCGTTCTCTCCCCATTACTGAAAGGGGCTCTGTAAGACAAAATGTCCTCCACAGGCCATATCTCCATAATGGCTTTCCACTGTTCTCCTTGAGATCAAATATTTTTGGAAATCAAGTGCCTTCCAGAAATGAATCTCATTTCCAAACTTCTACAAATGAAGGTGTTGGGGGGAAAGTTAGAGAATATGTGTTTCCTCTAATTGGTGAGTTCTATGGAACCACGTACCTTAGAATAGTGACTGGCATATGGAATGTGTTTAATAAATAAAACTTGAATATAAATTTAGAATTTTTTCAAGCAGACATGGCTCTAAGTTGACCTGCACATGATAGTGCCCTTAGAGATAAGATAGTGTCAAAAAGCGAATTCTGTGCAGGTATCTTTAACTAAGGAATACTCCATTGTTTGTCCCTCTATCTGCCTCAATCCCTATGTGTTAGTGGGAAGTTATGGGGAGTTAGCAGACAGCTTGGGAAGGTATTATGATTTCAGAGTTAATCAAATTTGATTCAAAACTTTTCCCCAAGGCTCTCAAGTCCTAGAATCTAAATTTCTACTGCCAAAGAGTCTGTCTTCATTTAAATGAATCCCAAATCCTCATACCAGGGACAATTGGTCTCAAGTCCCTTTAACATTAATGTATATGATACGAAACTCATCATCTTCCCTGACACCTGGAAATTCCTTTGTCTCCTGTTTCAGTGACTATTCCCATCTTCTACTCAGTTTCCCAAGCCCTTAAGCTGTGAATCATCCTTGACACCCTTCTGTCTCCTTAACGCTATATGAATCTGCATCTTATCAGGCGTACACTCTGAAGGCCTTTCTAATCTGCCCCCTTTTCACTAGCTCACTTTAAGCCCTCTTTAATTTATTGTCCATTTACTACAGCAGCTCCCTAATGGGTCTCCCTGCCAATCATTTCTCTACACTGATGTCAGAGAGCTCCCTCTAGTACATAAGTTTGGCCACATCGTTCTTTCGCTGGGGATGTTTTCTAGCTTCCCACTGTTTTTTGGATAAATTCCACACTCCCTAGCATGACAACCTCTGGTCACCTCTCCTCCTGTCTTTCCTTCCTTGCACTCTTTGTTCAAGGCATAACTATAGTGCCTTGACATCACCATGCTTTTTCTGGACTCCATGTCTTTGAATAAGCTTTCCTTTCTGCTGAAGTGCTACTCCCACTTTTTTTTTTAGCCAACAGTGCCTTGTCCTTTAAGATTTCACCAGGTTCTTCCTTCCCTGAGAAGTCTCATTTGATGCCCCAGTCCAAGAAGCATGTCTTCTCCACTCTCAGTGGGAGCTCCCACTCCAAGTGCACGCCTCTCTCTTAACTTACAACACACTGCAATGAATTCTTGCCCGCGACAAGTCTCTCTCTCCACAAGAATGCAAGTTTATTGAAGGCTGGTTTTTATGTCTTTTCTCTCTGTAATTCCTGTGCCTGGCAGAGTTCCCAATGAAGCACCTGGTACCTATGTCTTTTCTCTCTGTAATTTCTGTGCCTGGCAGAGTTCCCAATGAAGCACCTGGTACCTATTTTATGATGAAAGTGTGAATAAATGAAGCCATATCCTCCTTTCTCCCTAGGAATTTTAGGCTGTGGTGGTAGATTCTTTTTTCTTTAATAATATTTTATTTTTCAAGTAGAGTTGACATACAACATTATATTAGTTTCAGGTGTATAGCCCAGTGATTGGACTTACTAAGTGATCACTCCCATAAGTCTAGTACCCATCAGACACCATATATAGTTATTACAGTATTATTGACTATATTCCCTATGCTGTACTTTACAACCTCATGACTATTCTGTAACTACCATTTTGTATTTCTTAATCCCTTCACCTCTTCACCTATCCCCCTAAACCCTTTCCATCTTTCATCTAGTCCTTCGACCCCCCTCCCCTCAGTCAACCAGCAGTTCTCTCTCTGTGTTTTTGAAAATGACAGCAGGTCATTTTTCTTTGTTCATTTATTTTGTTCTTTAGATTCCACATGCCAGTGAAATCATATGGTAATTGTTTTTCTCTGACTGCCTTATTTCACTGAGCATAACATCTTTCAGGTCCATCCATGCTATCACAAATGGTAAGAATTCATTTTTTATGGCCAAATAATATTCCATGGGATATATGCTGGTGGTGACAGATTAAAAGGGATTTTCTTGGCTTGCTTCTTATGTCTTTTCTTCCTCTTTCCTTTTAGGATAGCAGGTAGAATGTTGGTCATGCAAAATTATGCTTTGCAGCTTGGAGAAAAGATTGAAGACACACTCAACTCTGGCCAGGTAGCTCAGTTGGTTAGTGCATCATCCTCATATGGCAAGGTTATGGGTTTGATCCCCGGTCAGGACTCATACAAGAACCAACCATTGAATGCATAAATAAGCGTAATAACAAATCAATGGTCTCTCTTTCTCTCTTTTCCTTCCTCTCTGTCTCAAAAATCAATAATAATTTTCAAAAAAAGTTGTTTTTTGAATGTTGCACACTCAATGTTGGTGAGAAAGCAGGACTAGAGTTGCATAGTACTGGATATTTAAAGTCTATGCTTTTTTTATTTTTTACTTTTGTATTTTTCTGAAGTGAGAAGCGGGGAGGCAGAAGACAGACACCTGCATGTCCCTGACTTGTATACACCCAGCATGCCCACTAGGGGGTGATGCTCTGCCCATCTGGGCTGTTGCTCAATTGCAACCTGAGCCATTCTAGTGCCTGAGGTGAAGGCCATGGGGCCATCCTTAGCACCTGGGCCAACTTTGTTCCAATGGAGCCTTGGCTGCGGGAGGGGAAGAGAAAGAGAGATAAGAGAAAGGAGAGGGGTAAGAGTGGAGAAGCAGATGGGTGCTTCTCCTTTGTGCCCTGGCCTGGATTCGAACCCAGGACATCCACACACCGGGCCAACACTCTACCACTGAGCCAACCGGCCAGGGCTATGCTTTTGATAGAGAAAAAAGATTATGTTTTTTACCCAGCTCACGGGGGGAAATGGCAGGCAGAAATTCTGGGCATATTCTGTGTACAGGAAAAGAGTGAAATTGATTTGGGTATTCTCTGGACTTTGTCATTTGGGATCCCAAGGGTGGTGGTAAGCAGATATCCCTGGTAGCTGAGTGCTCGGCAGGCCTTCCTCCTGTATCTTCCTCACTTCTGCTTCCCTCACTCATAGACCTCATCCAGACTTTTCTGAGATACAGAGAAAACTGAAAACCACCCTCTAAGCCCCTTCCAGGATTACAGATTCATCCCTGTTTTCACTGCCTGTCTCCTTCCCCCTTCTTTGTTATAATAACTGGAGTGTTCCAGACTTCTACCACATATTCCTCAAGAATACTGTGGAAAAGATAGGAAAACACTGAACTAATCATCTCCAAAGGAAACATCCCGTCTTATGAGCTTTAGTTCACAGTGTGGTCCCAACCATCAGCACTGTTTATGTGTTCTGACCATGGCTTAGAAACGTACAATTCAGTTGAGTTCAGCAGGTCATTGCTAGGCCCTATGCCAAGCACTGGAATCCAAAAGAAACATCGACAACTGCTTCCACTACGCCATTTGGCAATGTAAGGAGAGATGCTCTTGGCAGGGCTAGGAGTACTGCAGAAGGGTCAGAGCAGTCCTCGCCAACCTTCCCAAACAGTGGGGGGTGGGGGCGGGGAGATTTAGGCAGTGTTTCCGAAGGCCCTCAACTATGGAATGCCTTGGTGTTATTCCCTTTCCTTGAGTGTGGTCTGGATTTAATTAATCAAACACAGCAGAAGTGATGGCATGTCACTTCCAATACTAGGTTATAAAAAGACTACTGCTTCATCTGGAGTATTAGAAGAACAATACAATGTGTTGAGGCAGCGGAGACTAAAAGGCTGCAGATTGGATTAAAAAATGGTTTATGGAGGAAAATGTTCTCAATCGTTATTTTGGATTTGGATGTAAAGCTTAAGTCTATATGACATCCAACTAAAACTGTCTGGCAAGCAGGTTAGGTTTAGGTCTGGAGCTCAGAAAAGAAGTTTGGGCTTGAGTATCAATTTGGGAGTTTGCAGCATGGTAATGTCGTTTAATCTGTCATGAGACAGCAGAGATTGTCATAGTGAGTATAGATGGAGCAAAATGGAGAATCCAGGATTGATTTCCCAGTAATGCCAATGCTTAGAAGTTGTGCTGAGGAAGAAAAGCAAGTTAATAAGGCAGAAGAGAGTGAGAAACATTTGTCAGAGAAGTTGAGGGAAACAAAGGCATGTATATTCCGGTGGGAAGGAGAAGGAAGTTCCTTAAGGAGGAGGTAGGCAGCTTGATCTAATGCTGCTGAGAGGGTGAGGGAATTTAGGAGTGGAAAGTGTCCCTTCAATTCAGACCCTGGTGGTTACCTGTGACCTTGACAGGAATAGTTCCAACTTGCAGATTTTAGGGCTAACACGAGCACAAAAATACAACATTACAGACATTTCACATGAGCACTCTTTAGGAGCTCTCTGCATCTGCTACATTTCAGTTGAATTTAACCTGATCTATGGAATCCTCATTTCAGAAAACTAAAGCATAATATATTTGAACTGTAGTAGCATATTTAAAGTAGCTTCTTAAATCACTTTCCAAAATTACTAGCCCTCATTATTTGCCACGTGATCAAAAGATCAAAGAATGAATACTATCGGCTCTCTCTTTCCCTTACCTAGTTATGATCACTACCTGCACACACAGATTATGAAAATACTGTTTTATATGATTGAAGTCAATCATCCTGAATGAGTCTAGAAGATGCTAGAATAGATGCTTCTTCTGTAACAGTACAGTACACTTATACTGACTGTGCAGGATCAATAGGGCTTAGAAAGTGTGCATTAATGTGAAGGCTGCCTGGAAAAAAAATTTCAGTTTTGAAAATACACCATCTCAGGGAAAGAAAATCCTTCAGCTAGCCCCTCAACAGCTCAGCGGCTCAGCAGTGCAAGAACACTAGGAAAAGGACACTGCACACCGAATTGGTGTGACATGGTCAACTTATTCATAGTCTATGTTCGCAGCAATCTTGTTGACCTATGCAAGGATTAATAAATATGGTTTATGCATAACTCTGGAGACTTAATTTAATAAAAATATAAACCCACAGATAAGTCTTGTTTTTGTAATGTCCTGGTAAGCATCAGGATTAGGGGAGGCAAAACAACTGTGCC
Organism: Rhynchonycteris naso; assembly: GCA_037038555.1. Lineage (NCBI taxonomy): Eukaryota > Metazoa > Chordata > Mammalia > Chiroptera > Emballonuridae > Rhynchonycteris > Rhynchonycteris naso. The sequence continues at coordinate 22,460,168 of CM072996.1, forward strand.
GACGAGCCTTTCTCAAAGCCCAGGTGTGTGGCCTCGGACCAGCCATGAGGTTGCCTTAGCTTACCTGGGCAGGGACTAGTCTGAACTGTGCTGACTCCAGAAAGTCGTAGGACTTTGAGCTGTGATGTCCATGAGCCTTTATGCGTTATTATAATATGTACCCAAGGAGACATTCTCTGTGGTTTTCCATCTTCATGAGTAAAGTATAATTTTCAAGATTGTTTTGGCAATAGTTTGATAAAACAGACTATTGGTGGTTGTCTCTCTCTGGAGCAGGGAAGATTGGAGGACTGCAATAACTGATAAGATCTTTAAGCATTCTATTTCTGGGGAAGATTTTAACACATCTGTCTGTAACGAGTAATTCTATAAGTAGAAAATTGTAGGTCCCCCCCCCCCAGCCTTATTGAGATATAATTGACAAACAAAACTGTAAGATATTTAAAGTGTACAATGTGATGATTTGATATATGCATATATTGTAAAGAATTCCAACAAACAAGTTGAATAGCACATTCATCACCTGATATTGACTTTTTTTTCTGATGAGAAAGCTTAGTTTCTATTCTCTCAGAATTTCAGCACAGTATTATTAACTATAGTTATCATACTATACATTAGATCCTCAGAACTTATTTATCTTATAACTAAAGTTTGTACCCTCCTTTTACCGACCTCCCCCCGTTCCCCACCCTCTAGTTATTTGCCAGCCACCAGTCGACTCTTAGTTGCTGTGAGTTGGACATTTTTTTTAATATTCCACATATAAGTGATACCATAAAATATTTTTCTCTGTCTGGCTTATCTCACTTATCATAATGTCCTCTAGTTTCATCCATGTTGTCACAAATGGCTGGATTTCCTTCTTTTTAAAAGCTGAATAATCTTCCATTGCATGTACATATATATCATTCATTTATTGACAAACAGCTTAGGTTGTTTTCATATCTGGGTATTGTGAATAATGCTGCAACTAACGTGGGAGTTCAGATATCTCTTTGCGATAGTGGTTTTATTTCCTTTAGCTATATACCTAGAGGTAGGATTGCAGGATCAAATGGTAGTTCTATTTTTAATTTATTGAGGAAGCTCCATCCTGTTTTCCATAGTGGCTGCACCAACTTACATTCTCACCAACAGTGCACACGGTCCCCTTTCGTTCACATTCTTGCCAATACCTGTGATATCTCATTGTGGTTTTGATTCACATTTTCCTCATGCTTCATGATGTTGACTACTGTTTCATGTACCTGTTGGCCATTTGTATGTGTTCTTTGGAAAAATGTCTATTCAGATACTATGCCCATTGGATTATTTGAGGAGCGGGTGGCTATTGAGTTGTATATATTCTTTCTCTATTTTGAATAGTAATTCCTTATCAGATATATGATTTGAAAATATTTTCTTACATCTTGTAGGTTGCTTTTGTATTTTGAAAATGGCCTCTTCTTCTGTGCAGAAGCTTTTTAATTTGATGTGGTCTCGCTTGTTTAATTTTTGCTTTTGTTGCCTTTGCTTTGGTGTCAAATCCCCCCAAATCATCACCATACTGATGTCAGGGAGATTTTTCCTTATGTTTTATTCTAGGAGTTTTCTAATTTCAAGTCCTACATTTAAGTTTTAAATCCATTTCAAGTTGATTTTCAATTATAGGTCCAATTTCATTCTTTTTATGCGACTCTCTAGTTTTTCTAAAACCACTTATTAAAAAAACTATCTTCTCTCTTGTGTGTATTCTTGTTGCCTTTGTAGAAAATTAGTTGACTATATATGCATGGATTTATTTTCTGGGTTTTCTATTTTGTTCTGTTTATCTGTTTGCCTATTTTAATAGATAAGACCATACTGTTTTGATTACTATAGCTTTGTAATATGGTTTGAAATCAGGAAATATGATGTCTCCAGTTTTGCTGTTCTTGCTCAAGATTGCTTTAACTCTTTGGGGTCTTCTGAAGTTCTATACACATTTTTAGGGTTACTTCTATTTCTGTGAAAAATGGCATTAGAATTTTGACAGAGATTGCATTGATCTGTAGATTCTTTTGGGTAGTATGTACATTTTAGCAATATTGATTTTTCTGATTCATGCACATGAGATTTTTTTATTATTTACTTGTGTCTTCTTAATTTCCTTTTTAAAAAAGATTTTATTTATTGATTTTTAGAGAGAGGGGCGAGGGAGAGAAAGAGGGAGGGAAAGAGGGAGGGAGGGAGGGAGAGTTAGAAAGAGGAGAGAGAAGCAAGAAGCATCTACTCATAGTAGTTGCTTCTTGTATGTGCCTTGACCAGATAAGCTCAGGGATTCAAACTAGTGACCTCAGTATTCCAGTTTGACGCTTTATCCACTGTGCCACCACAGGTCAGGCATGTCTTCTTCAATTTCTTTCACCAATGTTCTATTGTAGGTTTTATTTGCTTGCTTGGTTTTGCAAGGAGAAATTTAGCAACAGATGAATAATTGTACAATATCTTTTAAGTTTGGTTCAATTTGAAAATTCAGTGCACTTGTTTATACTCTGTGAGATATTCACATGAACACAAGCTAAAATCTAGTTTTATGAACTGAAAACAGTAGAACTCTTATGTGAGAGAATAGGTTGGGGACTCCAAACAGAGAAAAAAATGGACACATTAAGCTTCCCTTTAGAAGGGCACATCAGAAAGACCTTAAAGGTAGTAAAGAGGTAGGCTTTGATAGAAATGTGTTTTAATTTCAAGTAAAATTGTTTATTTGTACATGAAAATAGACTCTGAATAGCAGCCACAGCTAATGACTGAAGGACACACTTTATGTGTATATAGAGGGTGCAGAAAATCGCTGCTTGAGTGTTTGCTTACTTTGTCCCTGTCAGTGTTCCAAGTATTTTACATCCATGAACTTATTTAATCCTCATTAGAATGTTATGAGGCAGGCACTACCACTGTCCTCATTTTACAGATAAAAGTACTTTCTTGTTTTTTGTAATTTGCTTATGCTCACATAGTTATCAAGACGTGCAGCCAGGATTTCAATGGAGGAAGCCTGAGTGGAGCACCTGTGCTCTCAGCCCCTTCCCCACACAACTCCTGGGTGAGCATTCATTCATTCATGTTTACAAGTATGTAATGAGAGCTTGCAGCTGTGCCAGGCACTGTGCTTAGTGCTGAGAGCCCAGTGGAAGTAAAAACAAACACGGTGCCCTCTCTCCTGGCACTTACAGTCTAAAGGTAGACAGAACTTAGAGCAGCAGATAATGTTTAAGTACAAACTGAGATAAGTGCTATAAAGGGAAATGACAGCATTCTCTGGAGAGTACAGTGGGGCCCTTTCTTAGATCAGAAGACCAGAAAAGGTCTCTCTTAAGAAAGTGATAATTAAACCAAGATTAGATGGATTAGTAAAAGTTAGTGAAGAATGGGGAAAGAATGAACCAGGCTTTGGGAAGAGCATGCAAAATGTTTCTAATCCCTTGGACAAGACCTCATAGGGAGATGGACATGTCAGGCTCTCAGTGCCATGAAAGATACATTTCTGTGTCCCCTTTATGTTCTGACTTTATGTCCACTAAACAATCTTAATGTCATCTGGCTTCACATGTAGTTTAACAATACGAAGAGAATATGCTGATTGTGCAGACTGGTAGTATTTTGGTCATTCTGAGAATCCTTTCTCCTTGTAAATGAATAGATTCTTATATACATCAATCTCCAGTTACATTCTCTTCTTGTTACCATGCTTGTCAACCTCAGACTCTGAGCCTTCAAAGCAGAAGACCAAATCCTCAAATGGCATGACCTGGATTCCAAGTTGAGTTCTTGCCCTGTTCCAAGCTTCCTTCCCTTTGACACTTTAAAGGCTTATGTCTGATCCCACTTATTTGTGAAGTTGAATTATCAGGCACTATTTGGTAAAGTAAAGAAATGTGAATGCTTTAAGAAAATAAAAAAAAACATATTTAGTGAGCACATGATCCATGATTATTCTGATTAGTTTTTATTGAAAAGCAAGTCCATCTGGGAAAGAGTCTGAATGAAATCATGTTTTGAATATTTAGAGAATAAAACAGACACCATCTTGTCTTAGCTAAGTCATGTGCTGAGTGAGTAATGCTGGTATTCTTTTACGAGATTGTTTTAGTATAAAACTGTAGTAAATTGTGCTAGTGTTGCTCCACTACAAGCATGGAAACGAGACTTACTCATAATATTTATTTCTTCTCCAGAGTGCCTTTGCAGACCTGAAACATCTGAACTAACAAAAGGCCTCCAACTTATAATATAACACAGCTGCTCTGAGGATTGCGTGCGCGCACATGTGTGTGCACGATGGGAGGGGATTTCCTTGTATTTATTCATTTATGTGCCCTCTGGAGAAGGGGCAAGTTTAGTCCAACTGGAATTCTAAGTGCCTTTTACTGGGCATTTGTTAGATGTAAAAAGTTGGCTCATGTCAAAAGTATCTTCCAGGCAGTGTGCAGCTGAGAGCCATAAAAGACAAGATTGTATATTGTTTAGGATCAGTGATGCTAATGGGTTGTATTTCACAGTGAACAATTAGTTGTTCTACCCATGCAGAATAGTGCATGTATTATGAAGATATGGAAATTATATAGAAACTCTTATCAAAGATGACTTTATTTAGTTATTTGCTATTAATAATTATTCACAATCAATACACTAATCTCCAGCACATGCACAATGCTCTTTAACAGAGCATAAACCAAAATGGCTATAGCTCAGTAATCCAGCTTTTTCTTAACTCTTCACATTTGTTCTCCCAATTGGTGAATAAAAGCAAGGGAGATTTAAAATGCGATCAGTTTAGGAACAACCTAGAAGTTCTAAAGAAACTTTCCTTCTTGTCTTTTCTATCTCTTTTCCAAACTTTTTCATTCATCTAACTAACTGGACTTGACCCCAGAGAAGCAGTGACGAGTAAATCTCTATCAGAGAGTTTGGCTGGCGATATGGGTGAATATATCAACAATTATGATGAGTGCAATAAGTAATAGGGAGGCATGTTTAGAGCACTCTGGGGGAACAGAGTATGGGCACTTACGGGGGTCAGGCTAGTGGTGAGGGCAGTCTGAGATGACTCCCGAGAGAGAGAAGCATTTGAGCTGAGCAGTTAACTAGGTAAAATGTGAGAACAGGGAATAGAGTAGAGCTCACAGGAAACAGCCTCTACAAGATGTGGGAATATGAGAAAAATGTGCTATTTCTTGTCTTGCTTGATTCATTTTTGCCTCATACCTTGCTATGGCTGCCAAGGGAAAGTCACACGACAAGAATCCAAAGGAAGAGGTGAAACAAAATATAAAAAGAACAAATGTAGATTGTGGTGCCTTATGGGAAGGTGGTTACTTGACAACAGATGTCTAACATTTCCCTTCCTAGTAATGAGTGAAATAAGCCAAGAAATGGGGAAACAATGACATTCATAAAGAAAACTAGGGAAGGATACCATCCAAATGCTAGAATTTCTGTTAATTACAAGACACACAGAACCTGTTTGAAGAAGGTAAATCAGGATTGACTGGCAATCACTTGCCTTAGAAATTAGAGCTTTCAAAAATTTAGAAGAAATTACCAACGCTACAAGCATGTCTTAGTTTATGTGGTCTAGGGCTTGCACTGGAAACGGACTATCAGATCATAGGAAAACTTCCTCCCGAAGGGCCTTTGGCAGCTGCTGCTCACCAGACTTCCATAGTACAGGTACATTGGAGGAGTCCGACAGGATTCAAGAGTAGCTATCCTGAGAAGTCCAAGCCACGGATGGCTTTATCAAGCAAGTCACTGGCTGCTGGCAATAATGGCACTGGAAAACTCTTGTCATGCGTGGGCTGTTAACTGTTCAGCAGATTTAAGTGCGGGGTGGGGTGGGCAGAGGTAGAAAATGATCTTCTGAAGGTGGCCCGTTTACATCAGGTTTTGTGGCTTATGCCACACCAGGCATGTGGCCCAGTTATACAGGATGTGGCATCTGGTCTATAAATTTTGAGAGAAACAGATGAGAAACTCTCAGAAAAGAGATTTACTTGCCAGGACTGTCAACTCTCCCAGATCCCTCTTCACTCCAACTGGGCTACTAGGTCAGGCGCCAGAGATCAGTTTTCCTTGGGGGAAATACAGGGGGTCCAAGCTCCTTATTCTAGGGAGGTCTGTCAGGCCCTTATCAAAAGAATGAATAAACAGAAAATATTTCTTTTACCTAAAATGGAAAAAAAAAACCCAACTTTAAGAAATATCCTTTTAAAAACCAATCACTGCATTAAAAAAAGATTTTTATTATGTAAAAAACAAATATTCAAAATATTGAAATTTTAGATAAAGAAATCCATTGTTGATATATTTATGTGTGTGTATATTTTCTTCCTTTTTTTTTTATTTCTATTCTACCCAACGCCCAGACTCTCTGCCTCCCACTTCCAGAGTCTTGCTAAGGGATCAAGACCCTGCCTTACATTAAAGAAACCCATGTCCAGATTCTTCCCAAATGCCCCCCAACATAGGATCAGCCAATCAGATGCTCCTAACTAAGACTCTGCATCTTGAGTGAGTCAGCAAAAGCCAAAGTCATTCTAAAATTCATTCACTGTCATGGTGCACAGTGGCAGCAGAGTCCAGGACAGAATTGCTGGTGCCAAGATATCACCAGAGCCCAGCTGCACCCAGAGCATGAGTTTACACAGTGCCTCCTGCCTGACTTTCCTTGGTTTTGAACTATTTTCAGGTTTGATTCTCTAGTCCTCCAATTGATTCTGTGAACTTCATGATCTTTTTCTGCTAATTCCTTTTCAACCTAAATTAGGCAGAGCTGGTATTAATTGGTGCCGTCTAATACAACAGATCAAGATTTTGTTAAAGCATTGCCTGATGAAGAGACATATTTGCCCTTTCTTCTGGGTGTTTAGAGTTCTCATAGATATAAACATGTGAAAAGTTATTGTCATACCCATGAGAGTTCAGTGCTGGGACCTCCTCCCACAAGGTAATGTTCTCCTGATTGGTGCTCAGCTACCCTCCGTTGATGTCTTACTGCACCAAAACAAGTTTCATGGATGATATATGCTTTCTGAACATACTCCTTGGTATCAACCATCTTCTTTCTCTTATCTGATGAAAAATCTCTAGTTCCAACAGTTTTCATCATCATGACTTAAATGCTAAGCCCTGGACTACACCACAGAGCTCAGTCAGGTTAAATGTGACCTTATTAATTGTGTAGAACAAGCAGGTCTAACTTCTCTTTTTGAATATAAGCCAACTGTATCTCTCACAAATGGGTGTCATAATAACTTTAACAAAGACCTACCCATGGCTCAAAGAGAGACATGCCTGATTTATGATTTCTTGATAGCACTTAACATTTTATTTGGATTTAGAGATAACTCTAGACACATCAATCAAACAAGCTGTTTTCAAATCTTTCTTCTCAGCTGTTCCTGGTGCCAGATTGTCTAACAAGTAGAGGCTTAAACAGATATAATTTGTGGTTGGTGGAGAACATTCCCTGTCATGCAACAGGCCAGCTGGTAGCACAATCCACAAAGTAGTCCATGGCCTAACTCACAGGCTATAGGTTTCCCACTCCTCATAAACATGAACATCTTTAAACATCACACTTACAAAATAATGGAAGATTATTGTAGGAAACTAAGCATTTATTTGCAAACCTTATATTTGAAAATGATATCTTTTATTATATCTATTCTCATAATCAGATCATGCAAAGTAGAACTTCCCTACCCAATTAAAATATATATATGTAGCTATGGTCATTGAAAATAGAACTTTGGCAAAAGAATCACAGGCTATCCAGAGACATGACATATACCAAGATGTATGTAAACATACATGCTCATACACACACACACACACACACACACACACACACACACACACACACACAGAGTGATTGGCAAAAGTAGGTTTACAGTTGTGAGTATGCAAGTTTATTCTTATAGTACTTATTAATTATTGTATTATTTTCCATATGAACAACTGTAAACCTACTTTTGTTCAACCCTGTATATGTATGCGTATATATGTACATACTTACATATACATATATATATACACACATATACATATTAGGTATATGATAAAGTGATTCTAATTTTGTAAAAGATTACTTAATAAAGTTGTGCCAGAATGTTTTCTTAATTATTTGGAAAAAGAAATCTTTACATCCTGTACATAATAGACTAATTTCAAATGGATTTAAATAACATATAAAAATCCAAACTATGTAATAGCTGGATAAAAAATGTAGATAAATACAACTGATCTTAGCATGGGAAAAGATTTTCTAAGGATAGAGCAGTATAAGATATAAAGCATCAATAATTTGACTTCACAAAAGTTTTGAAGTATTTTATTAAGAATCAGACACTGAATTATTGGAATCGAGGGTCTACTCTATTCAACTTCTGAACCAAATGAAAAATAAAAGAAATGAATCCATAGATGGAGGACAAAATATCATCTTCATTATTATTAAGCTAATGTTGGAGATTATTGTTGGGCAGTGGTAGACAGTGAGTTTACTAATATAGAGCCCCTGAATTAGGCAGATGTGCCCACATACCCACATGGAGGCAGTCCCTGTTTAATTTATAGCATGAAAGAACAGAACAGAACTTGTCCCTCTTGTCTCACTGAGTGGAAGTTTGTTCCCAAACTAGAAAATATTTAAACTGGGTGCTGGACTAGTTATGCCCCAATTCTCCTCCCATAACTTATCAATTAGATCATGATGCTGCTTCTCCATCAGAAAGAAGTGATAACCCCTGGCCGTTTGTCTCAGTGAATAGAACATCGGCCCAGCGCGCAGATGTCCTGGTTTTGATTCCTGGTCAGGGCACACAAGAGAAGCAACTCTCTGCTCCCCGCCCCTTCTCTACTTCTTTCCCTCTCGCAGTCAGTGGCTCGATTGGTTTGAGTGTGGCCCGGGGCACTGAGAATAGCTCAGTTGGAGCACATCAGCCTCAAGCACTAAAAATGGCTTGGTACTTGAGCATTGGCCCCTGATGGGGATAGCTGGGTGGATCCCAGTTGGGGCACATGCAGTAACCTGCCTCACTATCTCTCCTCCTCTCACAAAAAGGAAGGAAGGAAGGAAAGAAAGGAAGAAGGAAGGAAGGGAGAAAGGAAAAAGAGAAAAGAAGTGATAACAGGTCAAAAAACGTCCAGCAGTCTTATGCAAATAAAATTCACACATAAATATTGAGGATAAGGTAGGATCATTCTCTGCCTAACAGAAATTAAAAAATTTGTCATAGAAATTGCAATTGATGACTAAATATTGTATAAGCACAAAGAGTTTATATAAACTAATACAAAAAAATAAACACAACAGAAAATGCAACAAAGAACATAATTTATAAAATTACAAATATCTAATAAAAATCACATTAAAAACTTTCAGAATCATCAGCATTCGAAGAAATACAATTAATAAACATTAATGTGAATATAGTTTCTTATATTATTCCATTTTGGGAGATGAGCAGAGAAAAGCAGGGTCTATTAGTTTCTGTGCAGCTGGTATCCTCATAATAAAGTACAACCTTGTAGCAATTAGCCACTGGTAACTATAAGTATGACTTAATTCTTGACAGTTGCCGGATGAGAGAGGGGTTGGGGAGATGGGTGAAAAGGTGAAGAGATTAAGAAATACAAACTGGTTATAACTGAACAGTCACAGGGATGTAAAGTACAGCATAGGGAATACAGTCAATAATATTCTAATAACTATGTATAGTGTCAAGTTATGTTATGTCTAATCACTGGGGTTTCCACCTGAAACTAATACAATAATGTTTGTCAACTTTAATTGAAAAATAAAATATGATTTAAAAAGAATGCCTTGATTTCTAATGTTAAGCTTTATCCCATCAAGGAGTTAATCAAATACACCAGTAAGAATTGGTTCCCTGTTTCTAATTAGCAAATTGTAGAAGCATGTTAGTCAATGAGCAGCATTACTGTGTCATACTCCTAACTCAAACCCCAGCTTGCTTTGCTCCAGTCTATATGGTGAATGGTGTGATGATATGACATGTGCTCAAGGCTACACAGATAGATGAAGTTGTGGGAGAGGGGTGGGCAGGATTATAGAGAGTGGGCAGGATTGTAGAGGCTGGAGCTGATGTGGTGGAGAGGTGGGTACAGTTAGAAGATAGTTTTTTAAGATAATGTATTAACATATAACCTGACTCCTTATCTCCTTAACCAGCCATATGTAACCCAGGAAGAATGCACTAATTTAAATTTCTGTAGGTGACACAGGGTCTAAACAGAATAAAATATGATGCATCATTTGCCTTTAAAATTGCAAATTTGTATTTTCTAAGGATAACTATTATTATTGATGACACAGACACTCATACACAAATGGTGGTTGTATAAACTAATTGAAAATTTGTATCAAAATCTTCAAAAAGCATGACCCTTTGGCCCACTAACTTGCATTCAGGACACTGTCTAAGACAGAGCTATAAAAGATATTTACATCTATGTTATGTATAATAGCCCCAAAAAAGTAGAAAAGATCTTAAAACTCCCAAAGAGAAAAAATTTGAAATTATAGGGTTATCTATAGAATATAATGTTATGCAGATATATTAAAAATTACATCTGCCTGACCAGGCAGTGGCACAGTGGATAGAGCATCGGACTGGGATACGGAAGACCCGAGTTCGAGACCTCAAGGTCGCCCGGTTGAGCCCAAGGTTGCTGGCTCGAGCAAGGGGTCACTCAGTCTGCTGTAGCCCCTGGTTAAGGCACACATGAGAAAGCAATCAATGAACAACTAAGGTGCCGCAACGAAGAATTGATGCTTCTCATCTCTCCCTTCCTGTATGTCTGTCCCTATATGTCCCTCTCTCTGACTCTGTCACCAAAAAAAAAAAAGTTACATCTTTAGAAGTTAAGACCATTGGATTTTGTACATTGTTTTTAAAATTTAAGAATGAAATTTGCTTATGTAGTATGGCTTGCAATGTGCATATATGTAATAGGAGGAAATACATAGAAATGTTAAGATTTTTTTCCATAGGTAGAATTATAAATGATTTTTCTTTACACCTTCTTTATTCCCCAAATTATACACCATCATTCTGTATTGCTGTTTAATATACACACGCACATATAATTTTGTAAATAATCATTTTATTTAATGTTCACATTTACATTTGGATTTATGGCTGTATTTACAAGGTACTTTAGATAACTGTAGACATTATTTATACGTGCACCAGTTCTTATGAGTCTCAAGATCATCTTAACTTGGGAATGTGGATTCATTTTTCTACTGAGTAAAATATTTTTCTTTCTCTGAAGGGCACATAGTAGGTATGTTTTCTGAGGCTGTGTATAATCAAAGACTTATCTACTGAACGCTCTCTATGTAAAAACAATAGATTGAGTGTAGACTACTCTTCACTGTTATTTGCTATTCAGTATTATATAGAAGTTTGAGACAAATCTGATTTTTTGCCATTGAAAAGTCACCTAGTTACTCTAACAGAATTTCATTATTGTTAAAATTCAAAAACCTCTGGGTTCATTTATCACTAATTTTACCCGTAAGACAGGGGCTTGTTTTAATTTCAAGGTGTCACCTGGAATATGGGAAATTCTGCGGTCACCCTTGGTGATTGCACCATTGCTAGGAGATGTTTGTTTTCCCTAAGATCACACAAAACTCAGGGCAGTTGGCCAAGTTAGGGCTGCGACTCTGAGATGAAGTTATAGGTATTCAGTCTGACTGCTGTAGTACTCAACCATAAAAGACTATGGTGTGTTACTCAGGAGTGATTCTTTTTAAGCATTACCTTATCCGTCTCCAAGCCTTGATTTTATCATTTGCAGATGCTTTGGTGAAAAAACTCTTAGTCTCAGGATCAGGAAACTGGATCTAAGCCATCCATCATAAAGCACTGTGGGCCAGGTATGAACTATGGCTGTGCTAACCAATCCTTTGATTTTGCAAATGTAACTCCTGCCAAGCGGATCACATTGCCTTTCCCTTCTCAGGGCTGCTTCCCCTCCTTAGAAGAATCCTTGATTTCTCCAGACCGTATTAGCAGAGAGGTAGAAGTAGGGTTCTTTGTTAAGAAATAAGCAAAATTTTTTGCTTTTTACTCTACCCTGTCATGTGGCATCTATTCTATTCATTGAATGTCCCCAAGGTGTGTATGTGTGTGTGGGTGGGTGGGGGCAATGGTTGAATTCACGTTACATTGAATTCACAGCTGAGTTTAGTCAATTTCCCCCTATTTGCTGTTATCTTATTTTCTCACACCCACTCGTTCAATAAGGCACCTAGCCAAACCTCAGTTGTCAGAGTCCCTCATCACTGTCACTGCTTCTATTGCTAGCTGTAATAATGTCACCAGACCTGCCAAACAAACTGCCTCTAATACTCCCTAAGCTGTCAAAACAATCTTCATAGTGGTTGCCGAGGTGCAGCCCTGGGCGCCCCAGCCACAGGGCACCACGCGGTACTGTGGCACCATCACCTTACAGAGTTTTAAATAAAGTCAGCATTTTCAGTTTTTATTTGCAGGTCTCGCTCTCTCTGGCTTGGTTGTGGAAATAAAACCATGAACTTTGGTATTTTTTTTATGTGCATATGAATCCTGGGGGTCTTACCTTGGGTGAGTAACTTAATCTGTTTTCTCATTTCTAAAATGTAGTAGTAGTAATAATAATAATAATAATAATAATAATGCTGACTTCATTGAATGTTTTGATGAGGAAATAGACCTATTCTTTACTCAAAAATGTTAAATTATTTCTGAAAACACTGTCATTAAGTGAGTGGACATTATTTTTAAAAATCCATTAATTGAAATGGGTAATATTTTATTCCAACTAGACAGCCCCTTAAACATTAAGCACATAAAAGACACATCCTCTTTTATAGCATTTATATTATAAAACTCAAACCCTATTAATCTTTAATATGTGATGACAACGACTTATTTAAGGCAACAATTTGAAGGAAGCCTTTGAAAAAACATAGAAAACATTGTGAGTAAAATGTTTAAAATTACTAAAAAAATCGAATATTTCAATCACTTTAAGAGCATCTAATAAATGATATAGTAATATACTAATTGATAAGTTAACTAGGAAATATGCTAAGTGTAATCTGAATTTTAGAAAAAGAAGACACAACTGAGATAGGGCACAAAACATTATTTTTAAGCCAAAATGCAAAATCCACAAGGAATATGAGTTACAAGCTTTTATACATCAAAACTGTAATGATAAAAATATAAATAAGAAACAAGTGTAAATGAAAAGAAACATAATTGTCAAAATGAATAAAAGACTTAAATGTAAGTTGTGAAACCATAAACGTCTTGGAAGTAAACATAGGCAGCAAGCTCTCCAATATCTCTCACAGAAATATTTTTGCTGATTTATATCCACGGGCAAGTGAAAAAAAGGACAGGGTGAACAAATGGGACTATATCAAACTAAAAAGCTTTAGCACAGCAAAAGACACCATGAACAAAATAAAAAGACAAACCACACAATGGGGGAACATATTCTCTAATATGTCTGATAAGGGGTTAATAACCAAAATTTATAAAGAACTTTTAAAACTTTACACCAGGAAGGTAAACAATCCAATTAAAAAATGGGCAAAAGAACCGAATAGATGTTTCTCCAAAGAGGACATACAAATGGCCAATAGGCATATGAAAAAAAGTTCAATGTCACTAATCATCAGAGAAATGCAAATTAAAACCACAATGAGATATCACTTCACACCTGTCAGAATGGTGCTCATTAACAAAACAACACACAATGAGTGCTGTCCAGGGTGTGGAGAAAAGGGAACCCTCCTGTGCTGCTGGTGGGAATGCAGATTTGTGCAGCCACTGTGGAGAACTATATGGGGTTTCCTCATGACTCAACTATCCCACTCTTAGGAATATATCATAAGAATACCAAATCACTGATTCAAAAGAAGAAATACACCCCCATGTTTATTGCAGCATTGTTTACAATAGCCAAGATCTGGAAACAGCCCAAGTATCCATCAGTGGACAAGTGGATTAAAAAGCTGTGGTACATATACACAATGGAATATTACACGGCAGTGAAAAATAAGGAAATCTTACCTTTTGTGACAGCATGTATGGACCTGGAGATTATTGTGCTAAGTGAAATAAGCCAGGCAGAGAAAGACAAATATCATATGATCTCACATATATGTGGAATCTAATGGACAAAGTGAACTGAGGAACGGAATAGAGGCAGAGGCGGGGTCACAGGAACCAGAGAGACAGCAATCAGAGGGAAGGGGAATGAGGGGATGGGATCAGAGAAGGTAAAGGGATTAGTGAAACTATATATACATAACACAGAGATAGATAACAGGACAGCAAATCCTAGAGGGAAGGGGGGAGGGAAATAATGGGAGGGGGGCAAAAGGGGTACAAAAAGGGGCACAGGGGTGGGGGTGAGGGAGTTATATTCAGTGGGACACTTGAATCCATGTAAATGCAATAAATTAAAAATTAAAATAAATAAATAAGATTACATAGATAATTTAATAAATATAGCAGGATTGTAAAATTCTACACAATACAAATACAGACTATCCTTTTCATATCCCTTATGACAGTCATAAAAATTAATCATAGCATACTCAAAAAAAATGTTCAAAAAACGTTAAAAAGGAGAAATAAAATATATTCTTTCTAGAGTAATGTAATGCTCTCCCAAATAATTATTGGGTTAATGGCATTGGAACATACAGAACAACATTAACGGCAGTGATAACCTTAAAGAGTGCTTACCAAATAAGTGGAAGAATCATAAAATATTATTTTTAAAAAGGGGTAAAAAACATAAATATGAAATCCCCAAAATCAAGATTATAATATATAAAATGTTTGAAAATATTTAATCAAAGACACAAAATTTTTAATTTATATTTTGTAACTATTTTAAAGCAAATGATTTTTTAATATAATATCCAGTATATATAAATCAAAGGAAAAAGGAGAGTGGCATATGGTATATCCTTTTTTGGAACCAGTTTTAAAATAATACTTTACAGATATAGATATATTTTAAAGCAACAGTTATACTCTAGGAATATATCCTGCAGTGACAATTAAGTATAACTATGGAATTAGGCACAAGGATGTTCATGACAGTATTATTTATGAGAATAGGAAGTTAGGAATAACCTAAAGTTCAGACAATGTTACTAGTTAACTAAGTTATGGGATACTTTTAAAGTCATAAAATATAATGTTGCTGAGAAAAGTTTAATTGCATGGCAGTTTGATTATTATAAAATACTGTTCATTTAAAAAACCTGGCTATTAACCTCTTATTGAATATATCCCATTTTTGTTAAATTTGAATATAAAACTTGGCTATGCACTGAATGTTAATAGTAAGTTTATCTGCAATTATAGATGATTTTAGATGTATTCCATCTGCTTAACTTTATTATTTCACTTTTCTGCCATACACATGTGCAATGAAAAAAATAGTGACTTAAAATTTTTTTAATTATGTCTCCAATTTTTAAATACATCTAGGTACTGAGTCTTCAAGTTAGCAGTGCCATCTGCTGATCATTTGGGAGTGTTTCTTCAGAACAACAAAAAATTGTGATATTATGGATGTCAGCAATTACCAAAATTATACACTATAAAATATTTAAGAAAAGAGAAAAAATATATAAGGAGAAATCTTGTGAAATTGACTTCAACTGTTATGTCTGATGCCATTAAAAAGGTTGTCCAAATCTGAATATGGACTCAACCATTCTTTTATCCCTTCATTTTATAACTATATCATCTTCAGTTTATGAACATGCTTTTCATCAAAATAATCAAAGAGAGAATATTAGTCCTAGCCAAGTATAGCCAGCAAATTGTAACGAGTAATAGTCCTATGGTTCAAAATCAAGTCATAAATTGAAAAATAAATTGCATCAGAAGTTGTCATAAAAATAACCATGAAAGAAATAAGCAAAAATTGTTTAGGATGCAGTAGAGGAAAATAGTGCCTTGATGGACCTCTTGTACATGGAGGAGTAAATATGTGATGCAAACATAGGTCTAACAGCTTGGAGGAAACAATATGAAACAGATGATATTATAATACAACTTATAGTTTTCCATTTTGTCCAAAAAAATATAGAGATTTGTCAAATGTCTTCTCAATTCAGATGCATTATATTTGTAATAATCTCGAAGTCTACTTACTCATCCTGTCTACATAAGTAGGCTCGAAAACCTGATAGTACAGTACTTCTTCACAATGAACCCATGTTTAACTAGTGGTTTATCTTAGCAATTTCAAAGTATTTTTTTAATAACCATTCTATAATCCTATTTAGGCTTACAATCAAGATTGTTGTGATTATCTTACATAATCCATCTTTTACTTTCTGAAAATTTCAACATTATTTACCTACTTGCAATATCTTTGCAACTGTCCCATATCTTCTTGATATCTCAAAGATCATTAGTGATTATTAGTGATTCTAATAACTCAATAGAAATTTCTCTTTGAGCATAGGCCTGATGTACCAAGGTAGGATGTCTAAGAACAATACCAAACCTGAACATTCATTCATGTTCCCCTGAAATAAGCATCTGTGAGTGGAAGGCACTTGATTTTCTCATTTGAGGTGTTTTAGACCTAAGCATGTGAGCCACTGGAGGGCAGCAAAGACAGGATTTTAATACTCAACATTATTTAACATTCATTGTCCAGTTGATGGATTTATTCATTTAACACATGAGTGCCTACTATGTGAAAGGCACTCACCTTTTATTATGACCAAAGTTATACATATTTTTATTAGTTATTCCTATTATCAAAGAACATTTGACATGTATTTCAACTTGAATGCTTACTATATCCAGTATAGATTGAAATCTATATATTTTTGCATAGTACAATTGAGAAGTCATAAAAATAGCATTCTAAGCTGGCAAGCAATTTAGAGAACACTCATATCTACTGATCTTTCTCTTTAACAATGTCATTATCTCTTCTGCTCTTCCCTGTGTGTCAGAATGTTTACTGTTTTCTTTTAGACGTGCTCATTGTCAACATTTAGGAAAATATAGAAACGTAAAAAATGAAAATAAAATGCAACCAGAAATAACTATTGTTAGCATTTTGATGCAACTCTTTTCAGTCAAATATGCCTAGATGTACATTTATTTAGTGCACAGGTTTGATACTGTAATCTACAGGCATAGTTAAAAATCACACTATGGTACTAGAATGCTATATCTATATTAATAAATATTTAAAGAAAAGATACCAATAAAATAAAACTTGTTTATAAGTTCAGTAATTTTTATGTTACATTCTTTTGACCAAAACAATTTACCCACAAACACAGATCTCCATCTTTCTACTGAGAACATATTTATTTCTTTAGATTAGTTCATTTTGTCCTTCAAGTTTTACCCTGCTTTTTAAAAAAGCAGATTTAAGTTGATTTTGGAGATGCCTTGTTTTGATTCACCATGCTACATCAAAGCAAAAGTGGCCCACTTAAAAACATTTTAATAAGAAATTAGAATTAAAATCCATGAAAAAAAGAGAATATGCATACGTGTGTGCATTTACCATCAAATATTTCAACTCGTGTTGTGAAATAGGCTTTCCTCCCGTACTTGCCTCTCTCTGTAAATGACCTCACCAGAATAAATGTGAGGAATACATTTGCGTCATTTAGTTTTTCACTCAACTTATTCAACAATTTATCATCAAGATGTGCCTTCAAGGCACATTTCACGCAATATGATTTCCAGAGCAAATAAGTCATGTTTTCTCTACTCGAGGGGTCTATTAAGAATGGCAGGCAAGTAAGCCACTTGCAGTGTTAGGCGCTACATAAAGAGATGGAGTGTTATTGGGTTCATAAGAGGCTCACCCGGTTGGGGTGTGTGTGTGTGTCATAGTTCAGGGTTACAGCATTTGAAGGCATAGAGCCTCACACTAAACCAGGCTTTATTTCTTACAGAAGTTTTAGTAAAAGAGATGCTTAGGCCAGAAACTAAAGGGCAAGATAAAAGAGTCTGATCAGGAGAGGAGGAATAGCATTTGGGCTGTGGAAACAGGACTGCCTTCTTTGATTAATGCTTAGAAATTCAGTATGGCCAGAGAGCAAGGTGAGCCACCGGCTGAAGAGGTGAGCAAGAGTGAAACTGGGAGGGACTTTGTAAGGCATCTTAGATAGTTTGAACTTTAATATAATATAATTTTGACTTTACAAAGTTAATTCTGATTAGTATGTGGAAGATAGAATAGGAAATATGGGAGGGGGGGAGTCCAGTTATATCTGTAAGATGATGGATAGATTTTATTTTAACTTATTAAGAAAATTATGAACTCATTATAGAAACTAATATAGAATCTAGACACAGAAGGTGTTTGATGTACTATTGAATAATGGCTTAAATGCTGAATGTATATATAAACAATTTAACACCCGTATTTGGACTTCCCTAAGGATCCTATTGGCCTATGGTTTTTTCTTCTTCCACAATTTCAGCATCACTAGCTTAATATAACCTATCTATATTTTTAAATCAATATCAAATGGAAATTGTACATATTGAAAAAAGGAGGCACTTAATCCTCCATTGCTGATATCAAAATTGGAAAAGTCTGATATATATCTAAGTATATGCTTTAATTTCTATAGAGGATGAATGTATTTATTTATTGGATTTCTTTCCCTGGTGTTATTACTACAGTCTATCAACTTCCCTTGAAGTATTTATTTTGGTAATGTAATCATTTGTTCAATGTTTATCATAAAATGGATGAGACAACATAAAAATTCATCACTTCATAGTTCAAAATATAAAACCAAACTCATATATTTTAAAGGAGAACTATTGCTCAATTTATGTCAGATTATGTACACGGGACATAAAATATTGTTTCCTCGGGCACAATATAGCCACAGGATCAGAGGAAAAGTGTCCGATGATAACAAAACATTCATACAGCTCTGTGTTTTTTGAGTAATTCACCTGCTATTTGTTTAAAAACACACTGGGTGTAATGGAAACTTTTCTACCAATTTACTTTCTTTAGGAAACTTTCATGTAGGTATTTCAGAAGTGCAGAGTCTAGAAATTAAATTCATTAAGCATGCCAAAGTATTATAGAAACAGATGGTACTAAAGAATTTTTTCAAAATATGGAAGAAAATCACATCAAAACAAGAAAACAATAAGTCAAGGTAGCAGTTAAGTCATTAATAGTAATTCGTATTTTTGTTTTATCATTTGACATCTGTGATGTTCACTTGGAACTGAATAAATCTAAGCCTTCAAAATTGTTTCTTTTGAATTGCAAGTGAGTTGTATCATGCTGTCTGAAAAACAGAAAGGAAAACAAATTGAGCAAATAGCATTCTTTAAATTTTTGAGGATGAAAAGACAGTCTCCACATGCAATTATCAAAAGTGTATTATATCTCCAAAACCCAGATGGCTTGAGCAAAAATACTAATGTTTTCTAAGCCAAACATTTTGGGTAATATCTCCAAGATCATGGAATTTTTGTTCTGTATCTGTGTGATGATAATGAAATTACAGTGGAAAACATCTTTCAGCTTGGCGCTTTGTTACTAAATATTTTTCTCACTGTTTTTACAAAATCACATTTTATTTAAGGAATTCCCTCTGCTGAATAGTTGGCTTCCTGTGCTCTAATCTTATGCTGTAGGAGGTGCAGTAGATGGATCACCTGAGAGCGTATGGGAAATGCAGAATCGCAGGTCCAATTCCACATGTACTGAAGCAGACCTTTGAATAGAATCACACGCACATGGAAGTGCCTTGAAGTGAAGTATGGCCACCAGAACAACAGTCACAGCTGGGACTTTGTTAGAAATAAAAACCATCAGGACCTATCCAAACTGACTGAATCAGACAGACATTCTAGCAATCTAGGTTTTATCAAATTCTTGTGATTCTCTGGTCCTGCTAAAGTTTGATGCATGAAAGAGAGAGAGAGAGAGAGAGAGAGAGAGAGAGAGAGTCACTTTGTTACACAGTCATCACCTAGGGAAACTTTTTAAGCACTGACTGCCACTCATACAAATTAAATCAGTTTTGGGGGGGTGAGACATAGGGATCAGGGGTTCTGTAAATTCCTCAGCTGATTCTAATCTGTATTCAAATTTGAAAATCAGTGCTTTAAAGAAGAAAGACTAGGCAAATTTATTTTAGTGATTACAGGCAAACCCCATCTTATTGTATTTTACTTTATTGTTTCCCACAGATTTCGCTTTAAAAAAAAAATTGAAGTCAAGACCCTCCCCCAGCAAAAAGACAATGACTTGCTTTATTGTGATACTCACTTCATGGCGGTGGTTTAGACTGACCCCACACTATCCCTGAGGTATGTCTACACTCAAACTGGCTATAGTTCTCAGAATTACTGTACATCAGGGGTGCCCACACTTTTTAAGCTTGCGAGCTACTTATAAGATGACCAAGTCAAAATGATCTACCTACAATAAAAATGCAAAACATAAAATTATTTCTTCTAGATTATCATTATTTAAGTTACTATTATTACTATTTATATTGTGTATTCTTCTTTCGCCTTTCTCCTTCTCAGCTCTCTTTTTGGTGGAAAGTCAATATCATAGGTTTTATGAACAGTCCGAAAAAGCCGCTCTACATTTCCCTTCTTTGGAATAGCAATGGCACACAGACAGATGAGGCAAACGCACTTAGAATATGACATAGTGAAAAAAATCCCCTCCCATTCTGTATGAAAGTGGTAGGATTTAGGCTTCTTACTTGGACCAGCTATGGCACTCATTTTTATACCCTTTGTTGTATTTAGTTTAAATAAATTGAAGGCTAACTACGCAGCAATGTAACTGAACAAGTTAGCGCGGTTTAACGCACATACGTAGGGTGTCAAAAGTTCAGACGTCAGATTGGCTACCCTGTATGCCAATCAAAAGACAAATGTCTTTTTAATGTCATGCGATCTACCCACACTTCCTTCGCGATCGACCAATGTATTGAGCACCCCTGCTACATTAATGGATGATCTTGTTTATTAAAATAATCATTGACTGGCATTTTATTTATCTGTTGTAGGAGAGTTTTCCCATTTTCACCTCCCACTCGGTCTTTGTCTTCACTTAGCCTATTATAAATCCTCTGTGACATTTGTACCACAAAGGGGGAAACCATTCCAAAGTCAAAAGCAAGCCCTAAATTTAATACTCCTTGGGATTTAGAAAAAGAAACAAGAGGACAACATGGAAAATAGCTGATTAGAACCTGAAACTAAAACAAAATAATTTTGAATGTAAATTTTAATTGAAAAATAATTTTTTTAAAAGGATAAAGGGGGAATAAAACATTCTCAGATGAAGAAAAATAGAAAAGGAAAATACCTGTCTAGAGAAGAGGTAGAGCATAAAGTGGCATTTGTGTGAAAGAGGCAAGAATGAGCAGTGCCTGCTAGCTCCTGGAAGGTAGAAAGGAAGAGAGTAGGAGTCACATTTTCTTACAGAAGCAAGTTTAGCACATGCCATGTATTCTGGCTCTATAAGCAACCAAACAAAAGGAAGCAGAGGCAAAGGCTAAACTCAGAGAAGGGGTGGTGCCAGCATTTCAATGTTTCTGCAAAGCTGGATTCTCTAATGAGAAACTGGTAGCCAACATGGAACTAAGAGAAGAAGTCCAGTTTGGGAAAGACCATAAACACTATGTCCTCCTGGTCTCCGTCATAGGGAAGGGCTTGAATGGGAGTCAGAATTCCCAGGGAGGGTGGGAGAGGAATCATGCCCAGCTTTGGTGGTTTAAAGAAATCCATATTAATTGTGGGGGTGACTCTCGGGAGGCTCAAACATTATAACTTTTTGGCTTAACGAGGGAATCCACTGCGTAGTATTCTCTCAGAGTACTACCAGGAGTGCACCTTGTCGTGCCTGTGAAGGTACCAGCAAATGCTGCCTGGGAGTATGTATTTGTCCCCCATAGGCAGTATTAGTTTGGGGAGGTACCCCTCCAAAAGTATAAGAAATTGTTAAAACTACTTAATCACTTTCAGACAGAAATGAAAACTATGTTTTTGGTATATGTATTTTTCATCTTATAAACTAACTGGATACTGACCAAAGAGGAGGGATCCTACATGTTAATCCATAAACCAGTGTCCTAACCTCACTACTGTTATTTGGGGGAGGAGCTTAGTGCTTCCGAGGGCTCTGTCCGTTACAGCAGGCAATAAAGCTTACACAACAAGCCACGTGCTACTGAAACCTTATCGATTTGGGGGATAGTGTTGCTAAATGAGAAAAGACCCCTGATAAAGGGCTTGGCCATGTAGAGAGCAGCAGACAAAGTCCTTCGGCCCTTTTTGAAAGTGCACTAATAGAAAGGACGCGGACGTTGCTGAGAATGTTTTGGGGGAGGGAGGATCCTGGAAAGAGAGGCTCATTAGACATTCTTTTTTTTTTTTAATTTTTTAAATTTATTCATTTTAGAGAGGAGAGAGAGAGAGAGAGAGAGAGCGAGAGAGAGAGAGAGAAAGGGGGGAGGAACAGTAAGCATCAACTCCCATATGTGCCTTGACCAGACAAGTGCAGGGTTTTGAACTGGCAACCTCAGCATTCCAGGTCGATGCTTTATCCACTGTGCCACCACAGGTCAGGCCTCATTAGACATTCTTAAAAATTGCTCTGCAGAAACCTAAGCTGTTCAAGGTTTCTGAAGATTGCATCAATTCTTCTCTCAGTCAAGAATAGTATGGGAAGGGGACCGGGATGGAATTGGGGGTTTATAGGGAAAAGGGTAGACCAAAGAATCAATGGCCAAGATTAAGGACCAAGCTTTGATGGTAGCTGGAGCTGTGGAGATGGCAAATCACCCTGAGGCTGGAGAAACAGTACATGAGAGCAGGCAGTGGTCCCAAATGAAGGCCTGGAGGGTCTCCTGAGATAAGTACTCTCCAGTCACCAAAATTTTGGTTTGGGATGACTTTTTGGTAATTTATAGTTTTCAAGGAATTGATCCATCTCCCTGCTGATTCCGTGTGATAGAGTTGTTTGTAGTATTCTTCTATTCTCTTTTCCCCCCTTTATTGTTCTTGTAGTTTTGTGAGGTCTGCAGTGATATCTTCCCTTTCAGCCCTGGTGTTGACAATTTGCACCCCCTCTCCCGTGATCTGTCAGACTAGAGTTTTAATCAGATGACCACTTTTTGGTTTTATTGATTTTTTAATTGTTTTTCTGTTTTCTGCTTTATTTACTTCTGTTCATTTATTTGGAGCATATATGCCCCGTATAATGTAATATTATTTCCTTCCTTCTGCTTATTTTGGATTGTTTTGTTTTTCACTAGTTTCTAAATATAAAGTTAGGTAATTAACTTAAGAGCTTTCTTTTTTTTTTTAATAAGAGTATTTTTGCTGTAAGTTTCTCCCTAAATACTGTTATAGTAGCATTGCGTAAATTATGAAAATATTTTTGTTTAGTTAAATATTAAATATCAGTAAAAATTAGAAAATATTTTTAACTGAATAAAAATATTTTCTAATTCCTCTTGAGATTGGGGGGCATAAGTTGTTTAATTTCCAAGTGTTATGGGATCTCTTCAGGTGTTTTTTGGTTATTTATTTCTAGTTCAATGCCATTATAGTGAGCACATATTTTGTATTATTTCAATGCTGATATATTAATTAAGGTTTATTTTATGGCCCAGCATATGATCTAGCTTGGTGAATGTTCACTTGAAAAGAATGTATATTCTGCTATTGTTGGATGGAATATTCTATAAACGGCAATTAGTTTTTAAGTCTCCTATACCACTGCTGATTTTCTGTCTGGTCCTGTGGATTACTGATTACAGGTGACTCCAACTGTATTTGTTAATTTTCTCCAACTGTATTTGTTAATTTATCTGTTCATTCTTTCAGTTCTCTAAGGCTTTGCTTCATGTATTTTGATTTCTGTTGTTGGTAGCATATATATTTAGGATTATATCTTTTTGGAGAATTCACCCCTTTATCAGTATTTAATAACTAATTTACTGTCCCTTATTATCGGTGACAATATTCATTTGTCCTAATGTCTGCTTGCTCTGTCTTATATTAATATAGCCACTGCAGTATTCTTTGGCTTGGTGTTTTATGATATACCTTCTGCCTTCCTCTTACTGTTATCTATTTATATTTAAAATGGATTTACTGTAGTCAACATACTTGAGTCCTTTTGTATTTCTTTTATATTTATCTTTTATATTTTTTATTATTTATTCACTTTTGATTGAGTTCTTTTAAAACTCCGATCTGATAGTCTTTGTTTTTTAGTGAGAACGTGTGGAAATGTTGAAGCCTTATATCCACATAGGTCCCTCTGCCCTCCCCTCTTTATATTAAAGTCGTAACTTATGTTTATATATTGATGTTGAAAACCAGACAATGTTATAATTGTTGCATTTAATAGTTGTACTTATTTTAAAAACTTATAAGAGAAAAGAATATCATTATTTATCTTGCTATTTACCATTTCTGTTGCTTTTCTTTTATTTCTGGAATTCCATATTTCCTTCTGGTATTATTTTTTTCATCTTTAAAGGTGCCTTTAGCATTTCTTTTAGAGTAGACCTGATCATTCCTAATTCTTCTAGTCTTCCATCAGTTGAAAATTTCTTTATCTTGCTGTCATTACTGAAGGACATTTTATTATTGTGAACAGCCATGAAATGAGCTTAAGGGTATAGAATTTTGGGTTGATAAATGTTTTCATAAATTGAAGGTTGCTATTTCACTATATTTGACCTCCATGGTTTTTTATTATTTTTTTTAATTAATTTTAATGGGGTAACATTAATAAATCAGGGTACATATGTTCAAAGAAAACATCTCCAGGTTATCTTGTCATTTAATTATGTTGCATTCCCATCATGCAAAGTCAAATTGTCCTCTGTCACCTTCTATCTGGTTTTCTTTGTGCCTCTCCCCTCTGCCCCCCCCCCCCCCGGTAACCACCACACTCATGTCCATGTCTCTTAGTCTCATTTTTATGTCCCACCTATGTACGGAATCATGCAGTTCTTAGTTGTTTCTGATTTACTTATTTCACTCCGTATAATGTTATCAAGATCTATCCATTTTGTTGTAAATGATCTGATGTCATCATTTCTTATGGCTGAGTAGTATTCCATAGTATATATGTACCACATCTTCTTTATCCAGTCATCTATTGAAGGGCTTTTTGGTTGTTTCCATGTCTTGGCCACTGTGAATAATGCTGCAATGAACATGGGGCTGCATGTGTCTTTACGTACCAATGTTTTTGAGTTTTGGGGGTATATACCCAGTAGAGGAATTGCTGGGTCATATGGTAGTTCTATTTTCAGTTTTTTTGAGGAACCACCATACTTTCTTTCATAATGGTTGTACTACTTTACATTTCCACCAACAGAGGATGAGGGTTCCTTTTTCTCCACAGCCTTTCCAACACTTGTTATTACCTGTCTTGTTGATAATAGCTAATCTAACAGATGTGAGGTGGTATTTCATTGTAGTTTTGATTTGCATTTCTCTAATAGCTAATGAAGATGAGCATCTTTTCAAATATCTGTTGGCCATTTGTATTTCTTCCTGGGAGAGTGTCTGTTCATGTCCTCTTGCCATTTTTTTTCTTTTTTTTTTTTATACAGGGACAGAGAGAGAGAGTCAAAGAGAGGTATAGATATGTACAGAAAAACAGGAATGGAGAGAGATGAGAAGCATCAATTATTAGTTTTTCGTTGCCATTGCGACACCTTAGTTGTTCATTGACTGCTTTCTCACATGTGCCTTGACCGCGGGCCTTCAGCAGACCGAGCAACCCCTTGCTGGAGCCAGCGACCTTGGGTCCAAGCTGGCGAGCTTTTGCTCAAGCCAGATGAGCCTGCGCTCAAGCTGGTGACCTCGGGGTCTCGAACTTGGGTCTTCCGCATCCCAGTCCAATGCTCGATCCACTGTGCCACCGCCTGGTCAGGCTCTTCTCATTTTTTTTATTGGATTGTTTGTTTGTTGTTGAGTTTTATGAGTTCTTTGTATATTTTGGATATTAGCCCCTTTTCTCAGATGTTGTTTGAAAATATCATCTCCCATTTAGTTGGCTGTCCATTTATTTTGTTGTCAGTTTCTCTTGCTGTGCAAAAGCTTCTTGGTCTGATGTAGTCCCATTCATTTATCTTTGCCTTGACTTCCCTAGCCTTAGGAGACAAATTCATAAAAAGCTCTTTAAAACCAAGGTCCATGAGTTTAGTACCTATGTTTTCTTCTTATGTACTTTATTGTTTCAGGTCTTATATTTAGGTCTTTGATCCATTTTGAATTAATTTTAGTACAAGGGGACAAACTGTAGTTGAGTTTCATTCTTTTGCATGTGGCGTTCCAGTTTTCCCAGCACCATTTGTTGAAGAGGCTTTCTTTTCTCCATTGTGTGTTGTTGGCCCCTTTATCAAAAATTATTTGACCGTATATATGTGGTTTTATTTCTGGACTTCTGTTCCATTGGTCTGTCTATTTTTCTGCCAATACCATGCTGTTTTGATTATTGTGGCTCTGTAGTATAATTTGAAGTCAGGTATTGTAATGCCCCCAGCTTCATTCTTTTTCCTTAGGATTGCTTTGGCTATTTGGGTTTTTTTATAGTTCCATATATATCTGATGATTTTTTGCTCTATTTCTTTAAAAAAATGTCATTGGAATTTTGATGGGAATTGCATTAAACTTGTATATTGCTTTGGGTAATATGGTCATTTTGATTATATTTATTCTTCCTATCCAAGAACAAGGAATATTTTTCATTTCATTGTATATATTTTAATTTCCCTTAACAATGCTTTGTAGTTTTTGTTATATTGGTACTTTACATTCTTTGTTATGTTTATTCCTAGGTATTTTATTTTTTGTTGTTGCAACCATGAAGGGGACTATTTTTTTTAGTTCGTTTTCTAATGTTTCATTGTTGGCATATAGAAAGGCTATGGACTTTTGTATATTAATTTTGTATCCTGCGACCTTACTGTATTGGTTTATTGTTTCTAGTAATGTTTTTGGGGAGACTTTGGGGTTTTCGATGTATAGGATTATATCATCTGCAAAAAGTGAAACCTTTACTTCTTCTTTTCCGATATGAATACCTTTTATTTCTTTGTCTTGTCTGATTGCTCTGGTTAGAACTTCTAGCACCACGTTAAATAAGAGTGGAGAGAGTGGACAACCCTGTCTTGTTCCTGATTTAAGGGGAAAGTCCTCAGTTTTATGCCATTTAATGTGATGTTAGCTGATGGTTTATCATAAATGGCCTTTATCATATTGAGATATTTTCCTTCTATACCCATCTTCTTGAGTGTTTTATACATAAAATTGTGTTGTATTTTATCAAATGCCTTTTCTGCATCAACTGATAAGATCATGTGGTTTTGTTCTTTGTTTTGTTGATATGGTGTATTACGTTAACCGTTTTACGTATGTTGAACCATCCTTGAGATTCTGGGATGAATCCCACTTAATCATGATGTATTATTTTTTTAATATGTTGTATTCGATTTGCTAGTATTTTGTTTAGTTTTTTAGCATCTGTATTAGTTAGAGATATTGGTCTGTAGTTTTCTTTTTTTGTGCCGTCCTTGCCAGGTTTCGGTATGAGGGTTATGTTGGCCTCATAAAATGTGTTTGGAAGTATTGCTTCTTCTTCAATTTTTGGAAGACTTTGAGTAGAATAGGAACCAAATCTTTGAATGTTTGATAAAATTCACTAGTATAGCCATCTGTGTCTGGACTTTTATTTTTGGGGAGGTTTTTAATAGATTTTTCTATTTCCTCCCTGCTTATTGGTCTGTTTAGGCTTTCTGCTTCTTCATGACTCAGTCTAGGAAGGTTGTATTGTTCTAGGAATTTATCCATCTCTTCTAGATTGTTGAATTTGGTGCCATATAGTTTTTCATACTCCATGGTTTTTAATGAGAAATCTTTTGTCATTATAAGTATCATTTCCCTGTATGTAATGTGTCATTTGTCTCTGACTAAAATATATATACATATACTGATAAAAATACATATATACACTGATGTGTATATATACACATACACAAATATATACTGATATGTATTCAAATATATGCTGATATGTGTATATAGGTATAAATATGTTATATTTATATATTTAAATATAGTATACATTTTAATCTTTGGTTTTCAATAGTGTGATTATGATGTGTCTGGAAATAGTTTTCTTTGAGTTTATCCTGTGTAGAGTTCTTAGAACTTATTGAATCTGCAAA
Organism: Rhynchonycteris naso; assembly: GCA_037038555.1. Classification (NCBI taxonomy): domain Eukaryota; kingdom Metazoa; phylum Chordata; class Mammalia; order Chiroptera; family Emballonuridae; genus Rhynchonycteris; species Rhynchonycteris naso. The sequence goes on from CM072996.1 coordinate 22,488,489, forward strand.
TTTATGTCTTCTACTAAATGTAAGAAGTCTTCATATATATATATATATATATTCTGACAGAGACAGAGAGAGGGACAGATAGGGATAGACAGGCAGGAAGGGGGAGAGATGAGAAGCATCAATTCTTTGTTGCAGCTTCTTAGTCTCCTTATTTGTTTATTGATTGCTTTCTCATATGTGCCTTGACGGGGGTGGGGGTGGGGGTTACAGCAGAGTAAGTAACAGCTTGTTCAAGTCAGTGACCTTCAGCTCAAGCCAGCAACCTTGGGCTTCAGGCCAACGACCTTGGGCTCAAACCAGCGACCATGGTGTCATGTCTATAATCCCATGCTCAAGTTAGTGACCCCATGCTCAAGTTGATGAGCTTGCTCTCAAGCCAGGTGAGCCTGTGCTCAAGCCAGCGACCTCGGGGTTTCAAACCTGAGTCCTCTATGTCCCAGTCCGATGCTCTATCTGCATCACCAACTGGTCAGGCACAAATATATATTTAATACATTTATCCTCTTTTCTGAAACTACGATGGCACAAATGTTAGAACTTTGATATTGTGTCACAGGTAACAAAGACTTTTTTCCTTTTCTTTTTTCATTTCCAATTTTTTTCTCTTTGTCCTTCAATTGGATCATTTCAATTGACTTATTCTCAAGTTCACTGAATATTTTCTTTACCGTCCCCTTCTGTCACTGAGCTCATTCAGTAACTTTTAAAATTTCAGTTACTGAATTTTTCAGTTTTTAAATTTCCATTTGATTCATTTTCATAGTTTCTGTGTTCAAAACTTTTACTTTTCTATACATTTTAAGAGTGCTAAAAAAAAAAAAAAAAGAGTGCTCACCTTACCTTTTGGTATGTGTTTAAAATAGCCACTTAAATATCTTTGTCTGACAACTCAAATATCTAGACCAACTTATGGTTTGCCTTTGTTGATGGTCTCTTCCCAGTGAAAAGTGATATTTTTCTTATTTTCTTTTTTACTTCCTTTTTTTTTTTTTGCAGTAGTTTTGACTGGTATCCTGAACATTTTGAATATTACTTTGTGAGAGTTCAGGTCCTATTAAAATCCTCTGGAGATGTGGAGATGTCAGGGGGGTTTTGTTTAGTTTTGTTTGGGTTTAATAGTCAATCAAGTCAGTTAAGTGTAGACCACAAGGTCTGTGTCACCTACTGTGGAAGCCAATTCTAATGTAAGCTCACTTTTCAAAATCTTTTCTGTGTTGCTTGAGCTTTCTCTATGGATTTAGGAATCCACATTGCTACTGTCATGGCAAATTACCCTAAAATTTAGTGGTTTAACAAACACTCAGTATCTGACATCTATGTTCAGGATTCCAGGGGTTCCAAAGCTGGGTGGCTCAGATTGTCTCACAAGGTTGCAGTCATGGTATTGCCAAGAGCTGCAGTCATCTTAAGGCTTGACAGTGGGAGGGTCTGCTTCCGAGCTCACTCATATGGTTACTGACAGTTTCAGGAGTTCCACTTTGCAACTCATTCCATGGCTGTTCACAAGCTACAAATCCTTGTCAGCTGCTGGCCAGAGAGATCAGTTCCTTCCCCTGTGGACCTCTCCATGGGGCATCTCACAACATGGCAATTGGCTTTGTTCAGAGCAAACGAGGGAGGGAATGAAAGAGAGAGTAAATGGAAAACAGTCTTTTTGTAACCTAATTTTGAAAGTGACATGCCAACACTTTTGCCATATTATGTTTATTGAAAGTTAGCCATTAAGGCCAACTCACATTCAAGGGGAAAGAATTGTAAAAGGGCAAGAATATCAGGAGGCAAGGATCATTAGGGGACATTTCAGAAGTTGCCTACCATTTTCTTAAGCCAAATGCCCAGTGTGCAAGATTTTTTAAGAGTGTATTATATGTCTTTAGACCTTTTCCATATAATATAGACGAGTATAAAATACTGTCACATGTTTTATTTTTCTTTCTTTCTTAAAAAACATGGATTCCATCTGGGTTAAATAGAAAATAAAGATGTTGAAAAATGGAAAGCACATCTAGAAAGAGCCAAGGATATGGAAAATAAATGTGGGTATGTTTGATGCAACATTTTAATGCTAGAATAGTTTCCTAGTCTGAATATTGTTAGGCAAATGAAGCATAAGCAACATCTGGCTGGAAGAAAACAAGACACAAATTAACAGAATGAACAGAAGTTAGCGGAGTATGTTACTTCATTTTAAACTATTCAAGTTTGCAAATATTGTAAGTCTGACATCAAGTCACATTCCACAAGGGATAAATTAAAGTACTTGATAAATTGGTTCTTTATCAAGTAGTGAAGTAAGAGAAACATTCCTCCTTTTTTAGCTTTGATATCAGCTTAAGTCCTACTGAGTACATTAAAGCTCTATGAAGAAATAGAATCCTTGGGTATGAACCTGGCAAGTTGAAGAACAGGTAGGAGATTCCTAAAACTGATAGATTCGCTTCTAATATTGAATGACAGAGTGTATTTTCCAAAGAGATGTACAATAATATTTTTTATTCCACATGATCTTCTGCAATGTGATCTCATTAATCTCTTATGAAGAATTAGAGTCTGTTTCTTCATCCCTTAATCTAGATAGGCTTTATACATGCTTTGATCATTAGACTATGGCAGAAGTGATGCAATGCCATCTTAACAGATCCAGCAGCTGCTGATTCCTGGCCCTTGAAGCTGTGAGTCGCCATATTAGAAGTCTGGGCTGGTCTCTTTGACAGACAACCACATGGACATGTACTTAATTTCATACATATAAGTGAAGAAGCCATCCTAAACATCTTGCTCAACTGAGCCTCTAGGTGACTCCAGCCACAGCCTCTGTCCAACTGCACTAACTGCAATCTCATGAGAACCAAGTGAGACCCAGTCAACTGATCCCAGTTAACCTACAGAATCGTGAAAGGTAATAAATTATTAAGTCATTAAGTTTTAAGATAGTTTGTACATCACAATAGAAAATTGGAAACCATTGTTTACAAACACCAGATTTTTGAGAAGCACCTTCATATTATACAAAGAAATTTTTGGAGGTTTATAATATTAAGTTATTTAATCATAGGATGCCACTGATATATATGTATCTTATAATATCTATCTTGTTGATTCGCAAACTCAGAAACTTCCTGGGTGAAATATGAAGCTGACCCCCATACACAAAGGGCAAAGAGAGACCATAGAAAGAGGTAGACCACCCCAGATAGCCGGTGTGATAAGCAAGGGAGCTTACATATGAGGCTTGTGTCTTGGGCAGCTGCAAGACAAGTAAAACTTGCACCTGCCAGCCAGAATCTTAAAAGTTTATGTAGAGGCTTTAATGGGGTTCAGTCATATATACTGTCCAGGAGGTCTCAATAACACATTGTTCTCTTAAGGCTGTGTCCTTAAAAACAGTTCCTACTATGGGAACGGAGGGCAGAACATACATTTCAAGAACAGAAGAGAGAATGAGGAGCTTCCAAATGCCTGAGTCCAACTTGTGGATTAATTGGTGGTCACATTCTCTCAATGACCTCCTCCAACACTATCTGGATATAGATACATAAGTTTATTCTGTAGCTTAAAGTGTAATGAATAAAATAATAATCAACAGCAATGGCTCTACCCTAAGATAAACATAACATATTTATGTTTCCTTTCATTATTGTTTCTAGTGCATTTTTTAAAAACTCATATTACACGAGTATGTTTTTTCCTCCCCCTCACAATTTAATAGGATATATTGAATACTTTTATAGCATTAAATATTTTTGAAAACATAAGCATAATGACTGTAAATTTTTGTATGCATGTAAATATGATTCATCTAACCATTCTCTTATGATTATATGTTGACTGTTTCCAACATTTCACTTTTATATTTAGTACTGTAAATTCCAGCCTCAAACATAATTGTGTATGCTCATCTCTGATTATCTCCTTAGAAAGGATTCCTAGCTAAAGGATATGATCATTATCATACCTTTAAGAAAATCAAATTATTAAATCAGGCTGCCAAGGACTAACTATGTAGAACAGCTCCACTTTCATCAAACTTTAGAGATGGTAAATGGATTCCATGTGGAGACCAACACCAATTAATTAGTAGTGGTGACCTGGTACTCCCTGATGAGAAGGACTGCAAGACCACATCTGCGTCCAGCAGCAAAAAAATGCTAAGATAAATTAGTAATGTTTAGCCTTAATGAGGATGGAGGAATGAAAACACATGTGCTTTGTGTCTGCCAACCCAGCCTTAGGCAATTCTGGGACTGAATATATATATATTCACAAATTTTTGCCAACATGAAATGCAAAAAAAAAAAGTTTCTTGTTTTTGTTATAGTACATATTTCCATAATTATAAATGTTGTTGAATGTTTTTTTATTCTTGGCATCCATCTAAATTTATTCTTTTGTGAATTGCTTTTCTGTTATTCTTTGTCCATAATTTTAACTGTCTTGTTAACATAGACTTGCAAGAATAGTTTATATAAAAGGATTATAAGACTTTTTCTGCTCTGTTGAATTTTTTATTTTTGTCTTAATTTGTGTGTAATGTTTTATGATAAATAAAAGCGTTAATTGCTATGTGGTCAAATAAATTAATGTTTCCCTTCATGGCTTCTTTGCTTGTTTAAAATACTCTTCCCCACCCTATAATCTTATAAATGTTTATCTACATGTTCTGGTTTATTATGATATAATTTATATTTATCTCTTATTCATAAGAAATTTAATCTATTTCTAATGCATCAAAGAGAAACGGATTGTAAAGGGGAATAAAAAGACTGAGTAAGAAAATATCAAGCAAATTGAAAATTAGTGATATTAACAGTGATGCTTAAGTATTAATAATAATTATTATAATAAAGTTCAAGTGCCATCCAGACATAGTAAAATTCAAGATAACTATATGAAATAAAGGCTAATATTATGTTGTTGAAGTGAAGTTACTTTGTTAATAATTGGATCTTTATTCACAGAATATATATAACTATTATGAATATTTATGCATAAAATTTAGAATATCACAAAAATTTTAAGTGAACCCTAAAATGAAAAATATAAATTGTCAAAGAGTGACTTTACCAGAATTAAACATACTTTCAGTCTTGAACAGATGGAATAAATTAAACATGGAATAGAGCATTTGGCTAATGTATACAATAAGGTTGATTTATAGGATAGAAGAATTTATATCTTACAACTGAAAATGCTTACTTTTCTCAAAATCTGATGGTGTGTTTCACTGTATTAATATATTAGATCATAAGACATTTCAGTAAGAACAGAAGATGTACAGTCCTGTTCTTTGACCTCCCTGAAATAAACTTGGGAATTAATTTTAAAATAGGTTAACAAAACATACATACACTGGAGTTAAAATAATAACATGAAAATAAAATAAAATAAATCACTCCTTCAACAATTTCTGGGCCAAAGAGGAGATAAAAGTCCAGTTATAGGTAGCTTAGAAAACAATAATGACAATATCCATGAGTATTAGCTAAAGCTGTACTCAGTGGGGAAAAAATTTACATATAAGAACTCTTTTAAAAAAATAAGTGAAAATAAATGAACAAATACACAAGGTTAGAAGCTACAAAATAAATTGTTCAGGATAAAAGCATAAATTAATGTATCAGTAAACAAAGAGTCCATGAGTTGGTTCTCTAAAAAACATACCAAAATAGATCAAAAGTCCATGAGAGTAATCAAGAGATGAAATGTAAAACTACCAATATATAACATTAGAAATTAAATAACACCATATATGTGGAGATAGCACCCAATGATTGAAAATGTATGCTACATAAATCTTTGTTAATATATCTTAAAATCTACATTTAAATTAAAGTTTCCCAAGAAAATTAAATTACTATGACTTTCTTAAGAAGTATAAAACTTTAAGTGAGCCAATTACCTTGAAAGAGTATTGAAGGAAAATAAACCACTTAAAATAAAAGTAATGATTCTAATTTTGAATAAGATGGAATAAGTATACTTTACCCTTTCTCTCCTATTGAATACAACTGTAAAATCTGTACAGGATGCACAGAACCCCTTCTGGAGAACTCAGAAAAGTTAATAGGAGCAGGTAGCATGGGGAAGAAGATCAGATTTCGAAACACCACTGAACCAGCAGTGATTTTATCATTTTCTTCAAGATCACCTCAGTTTAATGCAACAGTCTGAAACCCAAAAGTATATTTCATGTCAGGCAATCTCTTGGCAGCAGTCAGGCAATCGCTTGGCAGCAACAGTAATGGCAGAGGCTGCAAAGTGACAGGAATCTTCAGGAGGCAATATCTGGAGCAGTGGTTCTTAACCTGGGTTCTATCGAACCCTAGGGGTTTGATGAGTCGGCCTCAGGGGTTCTGAGAAGCCTCTGCCGTGGAGGCCAGAATAAAGTAATACCGTAATTTGTTGTGAGTTCATGCACTTTGTTGGTTTTGTTCTTTGAGCAAGGTGATGCTCATGCACGGCTCATTTTGTGCACCAGTAAAAAAACATATACCTATGTCTTGAATTTGGAAAAAATAATCATATTTTATTTATCACTAAAGAAGGGTTCGGTGAATGCGCATATGAAACTGGTGGGTTTGGTACCTCAAAAAAGGTTAAGAACCACCGATCTGGAGGAAGAACCCTTCTTATCTGTGAAGTTGTAAACCCGAGAAGATGGGGGAAATCCTCTGTGTCCTGCCGTTTGGCCCAAATGCGAACACAGTTGCAAACGTGTGCAATAGTGAGGTAACAAAAGTCTCAGCATTTGAGGCAGAGGAATGAAAAAGAAAACTCTGGAAAACTGAAATGTAATAGGGAGATCTTGGGGAGCAAAGCTTTTGGGAACTTCTGAGCTGCTCCTGCATGCATCTGATCTTCCTTAGTAAATGAAGAACAGCACCCAAATTGACCACTTGGGGGCTCACACACAGGAAAAATCCTAATAGCATTACAAACTTTGAGATCTGAAGGAACATTGGAACCAACGTCCACAGAAGCCTGGTTGAATCTTGTGACCCAAACCTTCCTAGGTTAACTGCCAGCTAAAATAAAAATGTCAACACTTTCTATAGGATTTAAACAAGACCCAGAATGCCATAACATAATAGTCAAAATATTCAGGATACAGTTCAATATTTCTGCCATACCTAATAAAAAAAATTACAACTTGCATGTAAAAAGACAATGCCAGATGACTGATACTGGAAATATATTACACAACTATCATACAAATACTTCAACAAGCAGCTATAAACATCCTTGAAACAAATGGAAAAATAGATTCTCCCTAACAAAGATATAAAGAAGAACCAAATGAAAATTTCAGAACTGAAAAATATAACTTATAAACTTGCTGAATGGGCTCAAGAGTAGACTGGAGAAGATAAAGGAGGAGCACTATCAATCTAGAATTGCATATAATATAACTGTATACTATGTACACAGATATGTATGTGTGTATACATGCATACACACACAATACCAAGTGCTGAATGAATGCAGACCTCTAGAACTCTCATACATTTCTAATGTGAGGGAACAATGGTCCATGCACCGCTCTGGAAACATTTTGGCAGATTCTTATAGCATTAAACATACTTTGCCATATGATCTGGTAATCCCACCCATGGTATTTATCTCAAGTAAATAAAAACTTAAGTTCACACCAAAACCTGTACACAAGCTTACATCAACCTTGAAGTTATTATGCTGAGTGAAAAAAAGCCAGTCTTTAAAAATTATATACTGTAGTATTCCATTTATATGAGATTCTCAAAAGGAAAAAACTATAGTAATGGAGAACAGATCAGTGGATTGCCAGGTATTAGGTGTATAAGGGTAGTGGGAGAATGTAACTATAAAGAAAATTTTTTTAGAATGATAGTATTGTTCTGTATCTTGATTGTGGTTGTACAGTAGTTTCATGAAAATGTGTATGTGTTTGAATTTGTGTACCTGTGCACACATACAAAAGAAGGCAAAAAGTCATTTTTACTGTATGATAATTTAAAAAATGTAATTTGTAAAGTTACTATAGCTCTAGCTGTCTTCAAATAGGAGTGGCAGTTGTATAGTTTGTCAATATATGTACCCCAATAATGCAATTAAAAATTCAATTAAAAAATAAAAAATGAAAAAAAATAAAAAGGATACACCTTTAAAAACTATTATTATTAATATTATTTGTCTTTAGAATTACAATGGAGTTGCGTTCAAGCCTTGGCCTTGAATAAAATGTCTAGAAATATAGATAATCCTATTATATTTCTTACAGGTAGATAATGATGAAAGACGAACACATTGAGCTCCTACTTCTAAGCAGACGAAAAGGCTGATCCTGTCGGTGAATCTAAAGAGCCCTTCAATGAATGCCCTTCTGGAAGAGATACCATCTTCCATAGCACCTTTGGAAAGCTGGTTCACAAATTCAAGGATTCAGGCAGTGTCTGGGGCACACATCTTTGTGAAAGACTTTCTGAAGAGGTAAAGGAAAAGGTCACTGTGAACATAATAGCCCACAGAAGTCAGATGACCAAGCATTCAAGAAACCGAGGATGCTTTTCAGTTCCCAATGGAAGATTCTCAATCCACATGCCTTTCACCAGTTCTAGACCCAAGCCCTGCCAAGTTTAGCCAAGGATAACCCCAGATGTTGTTTGGAAGTGTGCTCCTGGTGCTTGGATCTCCTGGATAAGGACACCTGCTATGTTGGAGACAGTGTTCTTTTATGTGACAAGGGAAGCAAACCAACAGTAGATGCGATATTGAATCAGGAGAGGACTGATATTGGATGTCGGCCACCCCCCTGCAAGGTGAAGGTGGTGGTGTGGTGTGACCTGTGGGAAGCACATGTCTTGGGGCCATTTTTCTTTGGATCCACATGTCTGAAGAGGTGCATTTCACCCTGAAAATTGACCAATTAGTGGCCGCATATGACAGACTAGGGGAAGGGTACCAGGAGTGGTTGTTTCAGCAGGCTGGCATGCCCTCTCATTAAGCCAGAAAGGTCAGGCACTGGTTGGTCGATCATTTCCAAAACTGGACTGACTGACATGGTCGTTTGGAGTAGACTGCAGATCTCAATGCCCTTGATTACTTCCTCAGGCTTTATTCGTTGGAAATCAGAGGCCAAGTTAGCTGAGGCAGTGAGAGCATCATAACTACAAAAGCAGGGGTTGACACAAATGACATGTGAATGCACCCCTTCACTGGGAGGTTGCATTGGTAGCAAGAGATAGCACATTGCCCCTGCATTTAAATCTAATAAACATATTTGTAGACTTTATGACTATCTCATATAGCCCTATTTCATCACCTATAAAAATGCAGTAACCATTCTGTTTACTTCAGGATTTATAGCAGGACTAAATGAGATGAACCACATAAGATGGTGTGTATTTTAAATTTTATTTGTATCTAGTGTTATGACCAGATTTACATTTTTTATATTAATTGATTTTTAATCATGTTCAATACCACCATGAAGTCCATATTCTGGTGATTCTACTTGAAGAATCATGCAGGGTAGCATATTTTCCCAACCTCTATACATGGGAGAGAATGTTTTTCTTATGTCAGGACAGAAAGATATTATTATAAAGTATAGTCACAAAGCAATACCTTACTTCTGCTAGTACTGCCTATCGCTGTGATTCACTAACATAGTGTTATAGATTTAAAAAGAAAATAAGACACTATTTCCAGCACACATGGAAACTGACAACTTTCCTGCCTCTGCTCCTATTTCCTGGACTCCATTCCTGATAGCTCAGAGGCTCTTTGTCAGCACCATTCCCGGCTTTATTCTCTTCTGCAATCCCTCTGTCTGTCCGCAAACACAAACACAGACTATCTTTCTACAGAATCTCCTTTCATGTGGAAGGAGATTGCAGTAAAGGGCGGGGTGAATGTGGGTGTCCTCCAGCACAGGTCCCAATGGGTCCATAGGAATGAAAGTTCACTTTCTGATTGATTGACTCTGACTGAGACTTTGAACCAAGGTGTCGGTGATGAGAATAATGTAATGCATCTCCCTTCCCCTGCCCAAGCAATACAGTAGCCCCCTTATCTGCAAGACATACAGTCCAAGACCTCCAGTGGATGTTTGAAACCAATGATAGTGCTAAACCCTAGATAGACTATGTTTATTTTCTATACGTATATACCTTTTTACTAAAAAGAAACACTTTATGATTTCTCTTTGGCATGTTGGAATTGCCATTAACATTACTCTTGTGCTTTGGGTTACTTGAATGCAGCACTACCACCATACTGAGACAGTCAAACAACCAAAAGGCTACTGTGTGACTAATATACACTGGACAAAGGGAAGAGTCATATCCTGGGCAGGATGGAGCAGGATGAGAGAAGCACTCATCATGTTCCTCAGAATGGCATGCAATTTAAAACTTATGAATTGGTTATTTCTGGAATTTTTAATTTAATTATTTTGGACCACAGTTGAGTTTGTGTAGCTGAAACAGTAAAGAGAGAAACTGCAGATAAGGGGGAATACTGTACACATTTTTTTCTGCAAAAGTCTTTATTACATGTACGGGATGAAGCCAGGGTAGTTTTCTTCAATTCAGCTTCATGTTGTTGTTCCAATACCTCTAGGTTGCGTTTTCAGTTTTAGTTTTTGATATGGTGAAAGTTTGTCATTTTCTGTGTCTGTTATTTATTGAGGGATAGGCCAGGGTTGTTGAGCCTCTGCACTATTGACATGTTGGGCTGGATGACTTTTTGTTGTGGGACTGTCTAGTACATTGCAGGATGTATATTGCATTTCTGCCTCTACATTACATGCCAGTATCACCTTACTCCCACTAATGTCTCCCATCATTGGGCAATGTTGCATGGGTGGGAGTAGGGTACAAATGCACCCTCTGTTAAGAATCAGTGCTTTAGGCTAGAGAGTATAATAGACTAGAGAGTGCTGGGAGCAGTGTCATGGGGCAGTAGGCTTCGTACCATGCAGGCAAGACTTCTCTGTGTCCTCAGTCTCTCACCATACAGACAATGCACATAGCCCTGTTTGTTCAGCCCACTGGAAGTGTGTGATGCCAGTTATATTGACCTTGTGCTGTAACCCATAGAGATATTTCAGAATTATCTAGGAAGCTTTCAATGCAAAACCCATGGCAGATCTCAAAATATTGTTACTTTCATCACTATTATAAAAATAAGCCATTTACTAAACAGTTCATAAACAATGTGATCATGAAGAAGTACATATATAACCACATGACAATTTAATTTTTAAAAATATTTTGATAACTGTATTTTAATATAATGACTGTTTTTGTGCCAGAAAAGACAACGATTCCAGAAGGGCTAGAATGAAAAATGAAGAAAAGATGAATTTAACTTCTCCAGATGCTCAAACTCTTGCTATAATTTACCATGGTTACATGTGTATATAGCATGGTTAGATAATAAATATAAAACTACCGTCCTAAACTAAAGATCAGAAAGTCCTTATAGAAACTGATTTGTAAATCTTTCTATATGAGCCTTATATATATGTAGAAGCCTTTAGGGCAGACTTAGCTTTCCAGGGTTTTGTCTCTACTTTGCTTTATAAACTCAACTGTCTTGCCATTGTCATGTGACTCAATATGGTAATAATTGGTGTTGTTCACCAAATATTTCTAGCTTTTTGCTTTCTAGGAATATGGGAGGATTTTACTTTCCTACATCCTTTGGAGTTAGACATGGCCATGCAGCATTCTTTGGCCAATGAAGTGAAGCAGAAGTGATCTGTGTCACCTTTGGGGATAACTTCAGGAGCAATTCACTATGTCCTCTTTCCTCTGCCATAGTATCCATGCAAGCATATATTGAGAGCATAGCTTCCATGGCTACAGGGATGGGTTTATTACCCAAGGATCAAGTTCAGCTGAGTGTGACAGAAAAACTCAATATAAAAGGGGTAGATTGGCAACTGGAGATGAGTCTAGTAGTTCTTCTCTCTGAAGTCTGCAGGAACTCAGGTTCTTTCCAGCTTATTACTCACTCATCCCTAGAATGCAACCTTTATACTTGTGGTCCAAAATGGCTGTTAGAGTTTTGCCACCATGTTCATGTTCCAGACTGAAAGACAGAGTAAGGGATAAAAGGGAGAGACAACAGATAAAAGAGAGTAGGTGTCTTTTAGAGGTTTCTGGAAGCTGCCACACAAAACCAGCACTTAAATATCATTGCCCGGAACCTAGCTCCATAGTAGCATCTATCTGCAAGGGTGGCTGAGGTATGTAGTCTTTATTTCAGGCACCTTGTGCCCAGCTGATAACTCAGGAGTTCTACTGCTGTTCAAGAAGGAGAAATCAGATGTGTTGAGTAGGTCACTAGGTTTCTCTGCCACAGTGAGCATGTGATCTAAGGTAAGACAATTATAATGGCCCATCCCCTCAACCACAGACTGTGTTAAGGAACAGACACATAACCCGCACCTGTTCTAGTGGAGTTCTTTAAGGTGTTGTTGGTGGGTTTTGTGAATTATCTTTGAACTTGACCTCGTGAGAGTCTCTCCTCAGATCATAAGTGTGAGGACAGAGACTAAATCTAACGTGCAAAGAAAAGCAGAAGAGGAAAAATAGAAGCCCTAAGGAGTGCTGATTTCCTTTTCCAAGCCTTTTTGAGTTCAATCCACCCCTGCCCTTTCTCCAGTTTAGTTACATGAGCCAAGAAATCCTTTTTTGTTTACATGAGAAGTTGGGTGTCTATTTCTTGCAACCAAAAGTCCTAAAGCAATTGTCTGCCTCCCTGGGTTTTTGTGGGGAACACATGAGCTAGTACACACAGTAGTTGCCATGGTGCCTGGCACATGAAGGTCCTGAAACATTTGCGCTTGATAATGTGTTTGAAATAACACAGAGTAGATGAAATTTGGACAAACTTTCTATTATTTTATTTTAAGCCTCGGCTCGAATGAAGTCTTGCTCATTCCCCAGGAAGATTTAGACTTTGCTTTCCTTTCTTCTTTCTTCTTTGCAAATCTATGTTCTCCTCTGGCTTCCCTTGAACTTCTGGAGGACTGGAACCTAGTCTTATTCATCTTTAACTCATCAGTATCTCACATTCTGGCACAATAGACAGTCTAAAAATATTGTTAGAAAAATAAGGATTTGAAGAGTATTCATGATTAAAGGTGGCAAAATAGCAACGAGCATTGATGGAGTACATGCTCTATTCTAAGAACAGTCCCAAGAACATTATTTTTTTTTTTAATATTCAACCCTCAAAAGTGACCCTTAATATACTACTACTATTCCTCCCTTTTATAGATGAGCAAAATGATGTCAAGTTCATACAACCGGTGAATGGCAGAGCCGAGATTTCATCCCAGGCAAACTTGACTCCAGAGCCCTGACATTTCAACCAACATACTGTGCTCTCTTTCATTGAACGTATTTCATTTTTTAAAAGTGGAATTATATCATCTGATATTAGAAATAGTAAACTGAGATAATTAAATTTCATCGTGAAATAGATGCAAAACTGAAGCCAAGAACTGGAAGTGACTTAGTTCAGATAGTGTACCTCACTGCAGAGGCCTATCTACGCAGGACTCCTTGCTGGGATCTTTTAACCAAGGACTCCACCCCTTATGCAAATTGTGCTCCTTCTTTGTACTTGCCCCACCCCCTTCAGGATCTTGCTTTGGAAAAACCACTCCCAGGTGCAACCTTTCTTTCAGAGTAGCTATGTGCCCAGTATCATTCAAAGTCTAGGAAATAGACCACCACAGGTCTTACCTGTTGACACAGAACACAAGCGCAGGAGTGGGCTGGAGTAAAGGGACCCCAACCCATTCTTCAGATTTCCGTACAAACTTCATGTCCCAGAGAAGGCTTCCCTAGCTTTTGCAAGGTCAAGTCTGTCTACCTAAGATCTCCTTCATAGCACTTAGCATGGTCAGCTGTGATTAGATATATTATTTGTGTAAAATCTGGCTAACCATTCATTACCCTGTAAATTTCCTGGGAACAAGATCCACGTCAATTTTTGTTTCCTTCTCTTATTCCCAGTGTTCTGGCACATAATAGTCACTCAAAAGTGTTTGTTAAATAAAAAAACGGATGAATAAATAAACACAGGACTGGAGCACCACCACAAATTATCGCTATGGGGCAAATACACCCCATATATGGTGTGATCACCCCATATATGGCGCCCTTAAGAGTCTATGCACTCACACACACCACAGGGCCCAGCAATCCCCACCAGGAAAGTGAAATAAACATGTATTTGGTGAAGGCTTTGGGGCATCGAAGAGAGGGAAACAGACGCAAACGGTGAGCAAGGAGTTTTCAAAGGATGCTTTCAATTCCCCGGGCAGTCCGTGTGTGTTTTCCTCTACAAAGTGTTTTCAATTACTGTGGCACTCTCGGTATCTGGATTCATCTCCAGTGAATTCCTCTGCAGCTCCGGCCAGACATATGGGATCAATCAGGACTTGGGCGCTGGTGCGCCTGCTGCGGGAATGTTGACAGCGTGACAGACGCGGGGTTCTGGTGTCATGGAATCTCCTAGTCTTTGGCTGGATCCCGGGAGAAGAACGAGAGGGGGAGGAGAGAGATAGAGGCAGAGATAGAGACAGAGATAGAGGCAGGAGAGAGCCTCGGGAGCGGGAGAGACAGCGAGCAGAGAGAGGAGGAAGCGCGAGGTTTTTCTTCACTGCCCCCTTTCCTTCAAACATTTTATAGGCTTCGGGGAGAAGGAGGAGGAGAGAGGGAAGAAAAAGGCGAGGGAGGGGGCGCAGAGAGCGCGCGCCGGTCCCTCCTGAGTCCCCGCGCTGCCGAGGAGTCTGGACTGTGTCCCCAGTGTCAGATGAAAGGGCGCTGAGGCTCCCGGCCGCCGCCCCGCACACGCGCCCCGCGCCCCGCGCAGCGCACGCCCCTCCACCAGCCCCGCTGCCGCCCGCGCTCCAGGCCGGCCGCTCCGTCTCCAGCGCAATGTGGCCGCGCCTGGCCTTTTGTTGCTGGGGTCTGGCTCTCGTTTCGGGCTGGGCGACCTTTCAGCAGATGTCCCCATCGCGCAATTTCAGCTTCCGCCTCTTCCCCGAGGCCGGCCCGGGGGCCCCGGGGAGGTTGTCCGTGCCCCCCGCGCCGCCGGTGCCCAGCGAGGAAGCGCCGGAGAGCAGAGTGGAGCGGCTGGGCCAGGCGTTCCGGAGGCGCGTGCGGCGGCTGCGGGAGCTCAGCGAGCGCCTGGAACTCGTCTTCCTGGTGGACGAGTCGTCCAGCGTGGGCCAAGCCAACTTCCTCAGCGAGCTCAAGTTCGTCCGCAAGCTGCTGTCCGACTTCCCCGTGGTGCCCACGGCCACACGCGTGGCCATCGTGACCTTCTCCTCCAAGAACAACGTGGTGCCGCGCGTCGACTATATCTCCTCCCGCCGCGCGCACCAGCACAAGTGCGCGCTGCTCAGCCAGGAGATCCCGGCCATCACCTACCGCGGCGGCGGCACCTACACCAAGGGCGCCTTCCAGCAAGCCGCGGTAAGTCACCCGCCCTCAGGCCCCCTGCCCTCGCTCTCTCGCTCCCCACCTCCCGGGCCCTTCCTACCCACCAGCGCCTGCCCAGCTCTAGCCCGGCGTTTCACCTTGGTCAAGCCACAGCCCCCACAAGTCTAGTGTTCCCATGCACAAAATCAGGCGTATCACCTTCCTATTGTTGTGGGGGGGGGGGGGGTCCTATAAGATAGTGCATTTTAAACGTTTATCTAGATGTCAGGCTCCTTTAAGTGGTCTCTTTGAGGACCCTCTTAGGGAGTCTTTAAGACACTATCCACATTCACACTTGTAAAAACAGACCACATCAAGCTGGAACAGGTGAGTGTGTTTTATGAAGCGTTCCTAAAGATAAGACCTGGAGTGACCTGAACATTTCCCCCGTTCTCTTATTAGGTACTTTGTGCTTTCAGTACGCATTTCATTGCATGCCATCTGAGTCCTTGACAAGAGTTTTAGCATCTGGAAGAGAAAGTCAGTTTTGGATGATGGACTTTTACAAAATTTAACTTTTTCTGATTACAAAGTAATACATATTCAGTTGAAGACTATTTGGAACATGTAGAAATGTCTATAGCAAGCCAATGTTTGTGGAAATAATGAAAAAGAAAGGAGGAAAAGAAAAACTATAATTCCATTACCCTTAAAAAGCCACTGTTTACATAGTGTTGAACATTTGCCCAGTGTGCACATCTGTGCATTCTTTGAACCAAATTGGTGTCTTGCTGTGCGGTAACCTACATTTTTCATGTGTTACATCATGCAATGATCTGCATTATACTATACATCTAATATAGATATTGTACATCAATATTAGTTTTATACTATTACATTGGCTACCTATGTCATTTATTTTACCTGTCACCTATTGTTGGTCACAGTTTTTTCTTATTAACTAAGTTATAAAAAACACATATTTTGGATCTCTTTGGTTATTGCTTTGGGAAGACATTCTCTAAAGTTTCTGAATGAAGGGATATGAACATTTATGAAGTTCTTAGTACATATGGTCCGTTCTCCCATGGAGAGCTGTATACATTTACATTCCCACCAGCAGAATATCACAGCAGTAAGTTTGCTACATGGTCGCTGATATAATAATATGTACTATTGTTTTTAATGTCTTTGCCAATTTGATAGGCGAATAGAGGTACCATTTTAGCAAATTCATTTTTTTTAGTCTTATTGAGGATGAACATTTTCCAATACATATACTGGGCAACAGTATCTTTCCTGCTCATAAGTGTTGTCCATTTTGCAATAATAGCACTTTATTTTTCTTAATGATTTATAAAAGCTCTTTATATAGTAAGACTGGTAACTCTTTTTTGTGTATGATGTACATGTTTTTCCATTTTACAGCCTTTCGCTTTGGTTCATTGTGGTGTTGTTGGATGATTTGAGTTTTTATGTATTTAAATCTATCAAACGTTGTCCTTTAGATCTTATATTTGTTTATATTCTTAGAATGGCATTTCCATTTCCCATGTCAAAGAAATAGTTTTCCATTTACCAGTTTAAGTTATCTGGAACTTATTTTAGTGTATGGTATGACAAAAATGTCTCATTTTATTTTTTAATACATAGTTAAGCAGGTGTCTAAGCACCATTTACTTAATACCCATTCATCCTTTTTCAATTTAACTGAATGGCCCTTTTAACATACTCTAAATACTTGTGGCTGTTTGATTTCCTCCTGTGTTTCTATTAATTTTTTATTTTCCTGGGTAATAGGATATTCCTATTATCTAATTATTTTTAGCTTTACAAATATGATTTCATTATTATAACTTTACAGTATATTTAAATATCTGGTAGTAAAAATTATTTTTTTCATCTAGTAAAAAAATTAACTCATTTATTTATTGCTTAATATAAATTTTTAATTCATTTTCACATATTCCAAATGAAACTATCCAGGGTTTCAATTTCAGTATAGAAATATTGAATTAAGTAGGAGATTATTTATATTTTATAATAGTAGCCTTTTCAGGTAAAAACTATGGCATGTCCACTTATAATTAGCCATTTATAGATTAATAAATGACCAGTAAAGTTATAGATTTCTAGTAATTAAATCCTGCATATATTTTCTAAATTTAGACCTAAATATATTCTATTCAATACTGCTATTATGAATAGCATCTTTTCAAATTAAATTTAAAACAATTGTTCTTGTATAGTAACATTGATTTTTATTTATTTTATATATATATATATTTGCTATCTTTTGAATCTGGATTATTATTAATGTCTTTGGATCTTTTTTTTCCTTTTTTTAAAATACACTTTATTTTACTGAACCTAAAAGTTTATTGAATAAAATAATCAGAAAAAGTTTCTGTAAATACACTAATATTTTGGTACATACCCTTCTTGAATTTTTGCTGTTCTTTAGTTAACAGGTATGTTTTCGGGCATGTACAGCTATCATGCACAAATAATGTTTACCCAAAAAAGGATTGCACTGTACATTCTCTTTTGTAACTTGAATTTCTATTTCATCATATTTTAGTCTTCTATCCGTAATAAAAAAACACACTTCTACGTTATCACTTAGTTATACATAATTCCGCTGTAGAACATGCCTTTTTCTTTTTATCATGTAATTATTGTATATTTAGGCTTTTACAAATAACAGTATGACTAAACCTTTTCTCATATCTCTAATAATTTCTTCAATGAAGATTTCTGAAGTGGTAGGTGTTCTTGCACCAAAGAATATGTCTGTTTTATAAGGGTTTTGATACATTTGCCAAGTTACTCAGCAGAAATTTGGCACCAAATTGACTCCTAGTATTAGTACCTAAGAAGCAGCCAAAACAGGTTAGTACCATTTGAATATGCCTCCCCAACTTCATATGTGGAAACTTAAATCCCATTTTAAATTGCATTTTTTATTAGTGAGTCTGAGTACTTTTTTCACATATTATTGGCCATACAGAGTTCTTCTTTTTTGAATATTTATTAAAATACTTTGAAATTATCATCCATTTTTTGAGGGTGGTTCTTTTTCTTATTGGTTTGCAAATGCTCTTTTAATCTCCATGATATTAACCATCTGTTGCTACATATGAGGTAAATGTGTTTTCTTTGTATTTCACTTGCCTTTTCATTTGGATGTAATTTTCTTTATTTATACATTTTTGGTCTCTTATGAGGTTCGAAAGACTTTTACTTTTAAGAGCTGAAATAATTCCTGAAAGATGCTGTTTATTGCTGTCATTGTGCCAGTTTTGTAGACCCAAGTCCCTGTTGGTTTCCACTCCAAGTGCTCATTTAGTCCCAATGGCTGGCCTTCTTCCTGATGTCACTGCCCACTCCATTAGAGAAGAACCTCTCTGCATTGGGGGAAAAATTGCTATATACTAGCTTCTCTGTTTGGCTTGGCTAGGTTTGTGGGGCCTCCAAGTACTGTTAATCCAAAAATAGTTAAATGGGTAATGAGTCGAGTACACACTGCTTGTCTCAAGACCTACTCTGTCTTCCGCTTCCTCTGTCCAAACACTACATCCTGTCCTGGTGGAATCACCAGCAAGGTTCCCAGTGCCTTTCTTCACTCTGGATCCATTTGTGATGTAACAAGTGAAGCCTTCTCAAAAGTTTGTATTGACTGAACTTCCACTTGATTTTGTTTTTCTTTTCTCATTTTGGTTGGGTCATGAGAAGATGCAGGAAAATGTTAGGTGGACTCTGTCCCTCTCTAACCGGGAAGCTGACATGTCTTTATTGTACCTTTTCCAAACCTCTGCTGGACAATCTTAGAAATAATTAAAATATACTAGGAAAATTTTGGTAGAAGATGGCCAATGTTTAGAAATGGCATTGGTTGAGGTTTGAATATGGATTTTTCCACAGAGATCAGGCAAGCATGTTTACCACAGAGTTAGTTTGATAATGGTAAGCTATGTTGTGTGGGTTTGAATATGAAACCTATATCATGGTAGTGAGGCAGCTTACCAGATTCCCACGTGTGTGCAGTATAGTAATACAGTATATTGGAACTGATTATGATCTGGCTTCTATGTGAAATTTAAAATCACAGGGACATATTTGAGGTTATTAATTACTTACCCCAGAAAAATTGTTTTTTTTTTAGTCTTTTCCATATGAAATTGAATGCCACACAACTACCTGTGAATGTCTACACAGGCAGACAAATATGCAAACACAAAAACATATACATAGATCCCATAGACACACGCTTGCAGGTACATGGTACCCGTTACAATTCAGACACCAGACTCCTCTTACATACAATCTCAAAATATAGAATTTCCTTGACCAATGTGAAATTTACTGTTATCTTTCAGCACATATGACAGATGAAAAACAGAAAAAGGATAACTATGAGGCTTTATTTTTTTATATAGTGATAGTGTTTTGGAATTGTACAACTTGATGGGGAGTATGTGTGTGGACACTATTATCACACTTTATTTGAATAGATAAACTGCAGTGTAGACCTTTCCTTTTTAGTCACTATCCCCAGCACTCATCTAGGAGTGCAGAGATTACCACAGCCAAGTCCATAGTCAGCACAGATTTGTCCAGGGACACAATCAGTAGAACAGGGGAAAGATTTAGCATCCAGAACTTAACTACATGAAAAATTTTTACAGAACTGACAGGAAGTTTCTCCCACTTTTCTTGTCCAGGGAATGAGTGTTTTATAGTGACATTTCTTGCTGGTTTTTCTCTCACCATCAATTTATAAATTGCCTTTCCTAAACAGCATGTTTTAGATTGGGCCCACTATGACCTCAAGACTCTCTCCATCATGTCAAAATAAAATCAGAACCCCTCACCCCAATTTTTCTTTGGCTAAATATCTGTTAAATAAACAAAGCATGAAGCTTCCTTTGAAAAAAATTTTTGCTTTATTCATTGTTCCAGAGTTCCAGAAATATGATCCTCTGGTGGGGAATATGCTGCCTCGCCGAAAGCCTTAGCTGGAGATGGCCAGACGACTGGCGATAGATGGGCAAGAGCTCTCCCAAGTTTCAAGGAAAGAGTACCATTGTCTATGTCCACAATGGTTCATGTTCACACTATTACCTGGAGAGTAATCTGCTCTCATAGTTTCCTGGGAATAATGTATCTGCTTTTAAGTTTTTTAATAAGACGTCGAAATGTGTGAGATTTCACTAGATTAAAACCCTGATGAATAAAATGGGGCCATTTTGTTTTTACACAATAAGTTGATGATAGTCTTTGCAGTGGCCTTTTTGAGGGCCCAAAGGTTGAAGGAAGAAGGAATGTGTGGGTTCTCCTTTCTTATAGGAAAGGGTTGTGAGAGCCATGCAGTCAGTCTGCAGTGGATTCTGTGGTTCCAAACTCAGAGCATGATTCAGATGTCAAGAGTTACTCACTGTTGCGGAAGCTAAGTTTTATTTTGTTTTGTTTTGTTGCTGAAGAGATATATTTTTAAATGTACCTCTGGACACAGTTTCTCTTTTAAACTTCCTCTTCTTAAACTTTTAAACAGTTCTCATATTGCTTTGGTTTTGTGTAGAAACTTCTTTTGTAATCCCATCAGAACTTTAGAAGTGTGAATGAATGAATGAATGAATGATCAGTGCATTACATAGATCCAGACCTCTTACATACTGCTTACAAAAATTAGGGGATCAGGGAACGTGCAGATACTCCAGTCCTTTCAGCCTTTTCTATAGTGCATTTTCACCAATGAAATAAAAGTTGGATTTGCATCTCATTTCCTTAATAGAACAGCTTTCTTTGACTTGTCGTTTGCTTTTCTGATGTTCTTGTTTAATAAAAAAATCAAATGCTTCTTTTTTTATCACTCATATTCATTTTGAAATATCCCTAATTTTTGTGAGCAGTATCTATTTCCCAGGAAAAAATGGTTCTGAAACTCATTATTTGGAGATAGAGAGCACACAAATAATTCTCAAAAACTGAGTTTAAATTTCTTCTCAGTCTAGCATTTGCATATGTTTTATTTATTAGTTTTGTTATCCCCAGCATACAGGACACTGTGAGAGGTGATAAGAATGTATATCTACTACTACAGTTAAAGACACTTACTGTTGGCTGCTAGTATCTTACATTTGGCTTAAGTGCGTCATGAGAGCACTTGGTCAAAGTCTGTGATGGTTAGACACAGAGAGAGGGCAGACTACTCTGTCCTACTTCATTGCTGTGGTCAAAGGACAGAAAAAGTCATTCCAATGTCCTTGTGGTACAAATGTGCTCAAAGAAGATTTCTCTTTACAGTGACCACAACATAGAATTACTCAGTATAGTTTATTCTTGACCAGATATACCTTTAATTTGTGAAGAGTTTTGTAATGTACAAAGCACTTTCATATTATGATTTCACAGGATTGGTTGTACAGAAAAAGCATGGATACTAGAAGAGGTTAGGTAACTAAGTGCTTGTCCCAGAGCTGAGTAAATGCCAAAGATAGAGTCAATCCAGTCTTCCGCTTGTCAGTTGACCTTTCTCTTCCCCTTCCTGCATTTGCCATCTCCACCCAATCTTTACTGTATTATCTCCTTGTGTTGAGTTGTATAAAAAGCCAGGGAGAAGTGAGAGATTCCATTTCCAGAGCTGCAAAGTGTTACCTAAGATATAAGCCAAAGAGTCTAACGCAGAAGGCAAAACCCATGGCTTTAGGGCCATTTTCATCCCCTGGGTGCATTTCAGTTGGCTCTCAATGTATGAATGTATACATGTGTGTATGTATATATGTGTGATCTATATACATGTGTGTATATTTTTTGAAATATATATGTATAGTCAATATATTTTTTAATTATGTTGGACATTTTAACATCAGAAGATACCATTTAAAAAAAAATCTGAGTTGTTGGCTTACTCCATAAATTGAAAAGCATAGCAGTCCTGGATGTGATTTCTCTCAATTCATCAGGTCCTTACCTGGCACTTGGAACTTTATTATGTGACCCTTGATTGCTATTCCATAGTTTAGCATGTACCAATCCTTGGCCAAGCTTGGTATGGTATAATTCCTTCTAATCTATCTTCTGAATTTCTTTCTAACCCAGTGAATTAGCTAGGATTAGGTTTAGCGGGATGTCATAGAAAAATCTAAAATACTACTGACTTAAACACAATAAATATTTATTTCTCTCTCAAAGTAAGTCCTGAGTAGAAAATTCAGAGCCAATGTGGCAGCTTCGTGATGTCTTCAGGAACCCAGACTTTCTCCTTTCAGCTCTCTTCTCTGTCATCGCCAGGTCACCTCATGGTCTAAGAGGGCTTTTGCGACTCCTGCCATCAGGGTTTATTCTAGACCCCAGGAAGGAGGAAAGGACGACAATCACATCTCTCTTTAAGGAGACTAGCTGGCAATCACACAATACTTCCATGTAGATCCCATTGGGGGAAACTTGCTCTCATGCACCCCATTAGCTTACTGTAGCTTTATTGCTAAAAAGAAAGAAAAGGGTGGATGCTGAGGAAGTGAGGAGTGGTCTTTGCCATCCAGTGTGTCAAGAAGAGTGTCTGTTGAACCAAGGAGTGCCTGGCAATCCCATTTTATTTCTTCCATAACAGACACTGGCTTGGGCCAGCTCAAGATGGAAGGGGGTCAGGCCTTACCTAACTAAAAAATACCTTAGTCCCTGTGCTAGATTATACTGCTTTAGTAAAAACCATCACAGTTCCAGAGCAATCCATTTCAACTTGGCAACAGAAACTTTCTCTCTTAGTTTCCCAGCAGCCAGAAGCTTTTAAATAACAGGGCATTCACTCCTGAATAAAAGAGTATTCTGAGAGTGGTAGGGGAAAACATGCAATACAAAATAAAATCAATATTTTAATCAAGCAAGCCCGCACAAACATTTCTCAGAAGAACCTGGTTCTTCTTTGGCTTTACCTGAATAAGCTGTCAGGTTAAAAGACCTCTGCAGTAGAAGGAATTTCTTGTTGTCTATTGTCACTTACCTTTCTCATAGATTTTTAAGATTGTTCTCTAAATCTCCCCAGGCCATATGAAGAATGGGTTTCTGGCATAGGGTCTGCTTATCCACAGTAAACTGCTCGAGGGCTGGAGGCCAGTTGTGGACAGGAAGGCTCTGCAAGAGCTGTTACCCGGCAGTGTGCATCTTGTTATGGTACTTTCCATGGAATGAATGATAGTGGGAGAAAATGAAATTCGTAACACACTAGTAAATGCATTTTCTTATCAATCTTTATGAAAGGTTTAGAAGGAATTATCTTCTTTGCTATCTGTGTTTCTCATGAGGCCATTCAGGCAGTTGCTGTTTTGCTTGTGTAAAGAGTTAAGAAATGGAGATTTTGCAAATTCAGAGAAGGTTTCTTTCATAGCTCAAGAACATGTGGAAGCTATGAACTTAAGGATAGCTTAGAATTGCTACATTTGTTGAATTAGTGACAGCCTAGCTTGTTTCATGTGATAGATGTCATTCAAACTTAAGGACTTATGACATGATTGAGTCATTTACTAAGTAAGGTTAATTTAACTAAGCAAAGTCCAAGTTGCATATTTTTCAATTGTAAGTTATTGCTAGAGTATATAAAATATATTTTGAGGTATGTGAGTTCAGCACAATTTTTTCTTAATCCCTCCTGAAATGCTCCCAATTGCCTTTGTTGTATAATTCCCATCCTGTCATACCTGGTTATAGGATATACTGGTTGCTAATGCAAAATACAGATTTTAAAAATTTTCAAAGATGATATTGGTAACAGAGAATATGGCTTTTATTGCATGGTTTCTTACTACCGAATCTCTGAATTAGAGTGACTTGCTTTCCCAGCAGGCAATGCTGGATACATAGAGCCCAACTCTGTAAAACTCAGGCTATTCTGGGCAGCCTGAGCCCAGAGGGAAGGGGGAGGAAGGGGCTGGGGAAGTCCTCCCCTGCACAGAAGAATGAGTAAAGGAAATCTAGGGGGGCCAGAGGCTGTAGGGGAACCACAGGGTAACTCCACACATAATCTAGGGACAGCAATCACAAGTTCCAACTTTAATAAAATAAAAATATATCTATACTGAAATATATAGTAGTCAATAAAATAATATTTTAAAAACTATTTAATGACATAGTAAATTGTCCAAATATCTTATTAAATGAGCTGGAACTCTGTGTATGTTTGTATCAGTATGTGAAACTGTTTCCATAGAGTTCCACAGTTTCATAAACTATATGACTCAAAATAAACTGAGAAGAAAACTTTCAAAATAAAAACAGTAGTTACTTACAGGTAGTCTATTTACATATTTAATATATCCGTTTATTTTGCATTTGAAAAATTAGTTATAATGAACATGTATTGCTTACTAGGAAGTGAAACATAAATGTCTACCTGGGCGCAGCTGATTGAAGACTTATCTCTGGGGCATCTGGAGGCACAGCCCAAAGTGACTGATCTCCAGTATCACAGTCTCTTTATGTCTCAGGTCTTATCTTAAGTATTCATGGGAACTTTTGTATTCTTTTCCACAATACTGCTCTGCTTTGGGAAATACAGTGATGCTTTAGTTTAGTATCAGGAAATTCAAATGAAACAATTTCAATCTTTTTTGGTAAATGCCAAGTACCATAGCATTGAGTCCTTCAAGAACTAGAAAACTGTGCCAGGTTGAAAGCACTGACCATCCAGACTGTGGTGCTCACCCCAGCTGTCCCCCCACCTCTCTCCTGCATCACACTGGGTCTTGAGACTCCAGTGTCACATAAAAAACTGCTCACAGATGAGAGTGGTTGTTTCACTGCTTGCCTGGCTACCTGTGGGTATTTACTGAGGAGAGGAGCCAGGACAGCAGCCAAGACAAGACAAAGCAGGTGCTGAGGCTGCCGATGGCGGAAATAACTGACTTCATCACCTTGCTGAGAAGACAGGAGACCATGGGGTTCTTTGGCTTATTACAGAGTGACCTCAACCCATTGCTTCGTCAATCTCTCTCTCCCTGGTAGTACTCATCAAAGAACATTCTTGGGAAACAGAGATGTTCTCTAACCCACTGTTATCCCATGTAAATGAAACAATTGCCTCAAAGAATCCCTTTCTACAATTAATTCTTCTCCAGCATTCAATATTCACTTTTCAGCGTGATTTCTGCCTTGGGCGGTAAAAGGCAGTCTGTTTGCCCACGTTGTTGATGGAGAGGGTTTAGCCGCATGGATGTGCTGTTTGACAGTGTGTTTTCATACCAGCATCTCTTTCAGCTTTGCTCACATTTTGACGCAAATCAATTGAGTCATATCTGGAAATAAGGCAATTTAATCCTATTTTCTAGGCTTCACATTTCCAGATAAATCCAATACTGTTAGTAAAAGAAATTAAGCAATTTTTATATGTTTATTTTTGTTTTTCACAGTGCTGTTTCCAGCCAAGATTTCTCTCATTTTAGTCACAATTTCCTACAAAATATGCACAGTTGGCTTTTAATCATTGCTCCAAAAGTGATGATTTCAGGCAGTTATTGTTGGAATTTCCTAGCAATAAAGATACCAAAGTTTAGGCTGATTGTATCTAATTAGTAGTAAAGATCTGCATTAAACACTAATCTGCAGTAGGATGTTATGTGAGACTTGCTTTGTTGTTCCCGATTTGGCACCAGGACCCATGGCTTAAACTGAGTAGCACTGAGCAGTGAACATTTTGAAGAGAACTACCAATCACTGAGATGAGATTGTGCATTTCCTCAGAGGTCACGGTCACTGTATTACAGGCACTACCGTCAACCCCCACACTCCCACCCAGCACCCTCCGCTAGTCTCTACCCCCAGATGTCTGGGGGACAGGAGGCAGAGACAGGGAAACAGAGCAGACACTGGGATCTCTGGGGAGATTACTGTTCACACTGAAAGGGACATCCCTCCTGAGACTCCTCCAGCAGCGCTTTTCCTTTCCAGCAGCGAGGTGATGGGGAGAACAGCTATGTCTATACTGCATCACAGTGGACTCGAGTGGAAAGAAGCCTTGATTTGCCTCTATTCTTATTCAGTGGAGACAAAACCAGCCAGAGATGGGGCCAGTGTCTCAGCGTGGGTTCTGCCAGAAGCAGGACCTGAAAGGAGGATTCAGGTATAAGTAGCTTATTTGAGAGGTTATCCTAGTAAACATTGATAGAACAGTGGAGACATGAGATAAGGAGGGGAACCAATATCAGAAAAGGTAATTGGTGTTTAATCCCCATGGGGAGGACAGGGAACCAGAGGAACCAGAGTAGAATTTAAGCTTTAGGATGATCATAATGGACAGGGAGGGATTGGGATTATTCCGAGACAGACTCCCATCAGTCACTGTTGAGAGTTGCTCCCCGGAGGGCATCAATTCTCGGTCACTCTCACCAGCCCTGCAAGTGGAAATAGCCAGAATGTGTCTGTATCACCCACTAGCCAGAATAACTCTGGGAGTGAGAAGCAATAGGTGTACACAGGACATGGGATCCAAGAGAGATGGCAGGTCCTCCAAAGGACACACGCATGGGCCAGCATCGCATAGCTCACAAACACAGAGAGCGCCAGTGACCTTTTTCCTATATCCTTTTGCTTTACGCTTTTTTGAAGTTTCCTTGTTCATTTATGGTTTCAAGGCATAAGACCTGATATCAGAATTTAGTAGGCAGAAGTAGCCAAAGTCCCAGCAATAGAGTTCTTTCAGAAATTTTGCAGAGTAATCTGTATTTGTGGATTTGATTTTTTCCCAAAATGTGGGGTAATACTATAGAGAAATAGTTAATCAGATAACAAAATTATATCCAATATAACTTTAGAGTTCTTGTGTGTGAGACAGAGAGAGGGACAGATAGGGACAGACAGACCAGAATGGAGAGAGATGAGAAGCATTGACTTTTTGTTGTAGCACCTTAGTTGTTCACTGATTGCTTTCTCATATGTGCCTTGACCAGGCTACAGCAAACTGAGTGACCCCTTGCTCAAGCCAGCAACCTTGGTCTCAAGCTGGTGAGCCCGCTCTCAAGCCAGAAACCTAGGGGTTTCAAACCTGGCTCCTCCACGTCCCAATCGCAAACTCTATCCTATCCACTATACCACTGCCTGGTCAGGCTAGAGTTCTTGAAAAGATATATATTTAGTCTATTTAGTGTTTTTATTTTACTCTGTCAAGAATAACATTATGCTCCTCTGATTACTAACTAAAACAAGGACCATTATGACATCTTCTCAAAAGAAGATTCAGTGAATGCTTGATTTTTTAAATAATAAATTATAGTAGGGATGAATTGTAATTCACCCTTCAGACTGCTTTTTCATGGGAGTGATATAAAATGTTAAGTAGAATCTCAGACAGGTGTGAGTCCCTACCTGTTTTCTGCCTAAATCTGGTCAAGGAAGCAAACCCTCACCTCTGAAGAGAACTGTATCCAGTGACTTCACAGGGAATCTGCAGACCTCCGTTTTGAATAATGTCCTGTCTCCATGTTACTGTCAGCGTTGCCCCTTTAACCACTCCAGTAATGTTATCCTCATAACAGCACGGGTTCCAGGAGCTATTTTTCCGTTCCTCTGTCCAGGACAATAGCATTCCCTTCTTGGCTCAGAGTTGTGTGGTTATTGGTTGTAGAGCTTATAAATTTCCCTAATCCCCTGTTCCATCTTGTCAGCCTCCATAAAGATGATGACTTATTTTAATTCACAGCTGGTTTTGTTGTAATTGGTTTACCCACTTGACAGTCATATTCTAGCGATATGTTAAAAGTTCTTTTTACTAATCATGATGGTGGTAAATCAGTAATTACTCCTTGTAGGTCCCACTCTAAGCATTTTCCCTAAATGAATGCATTTAAATCCTTGCAACAGAAAAACTTACTTAGTTAGGTCATTGTTATTATCTGCAAAGTACAGATGAGGAAACTGAGGCATAAAGACTGTAGTTAACTTGACCAAAGTTACACAGCTGGTAAGTCAAGGTACTAGAATTCAAATCCAGACAGCCTGGGCCAAAGTCTAAATTCTCAACCACTATGAAATATTGTCAGAAGATCTAGTAGATATAACACCCACTGATACATAGTCGCCCATGAAGTTCAATAAAAAGGCACACAGCACAGAGGGCAGCCACAAGGACCACTTGGGTATGTGGATGACCAAGCAAAGGTCAAATCAAACAAACTCAGGACTAAGACATTTGGACATGGTCATTTGAATGGACAGTCTCAAAAGCACCTGGCAATCCCAAGTGGTCTCCCTGTCTCTCACTCCCTCTGTCACCAACCAGTCTGGGGAGTTACCTCTCAGAGGCCATTTTATAAAGTATAATTCTGTCGGCTAGATCACCCACCTTGTGTACCTGAATGGTGTACCTACCTGTCACTGCAGATACCAAGCCACTGAAGCAGGAGATCAGAGCTTCTATCTGTAACACATCTGTCCCATCATCTCATTTATCTAGTTTCTGAATTCTTAGAGTACTCTAATGCAATGTCAGTACTCAGCCTCACAGCCTTTATTAAAATAAAAATATGACTCAAGCAAAATCAACTTTTCTAGTGCTGGGTACATCTAATTTGTATCTGAGCAGATAGCATCAACTTAAGTTTGTTCATTTATATGCCAAACCTCAGTACAAAATTTGATCTTCCATCTTAATCACTTTATCTTAATCTGGGATGCTCAGTGCTCCCATAATATTACTTTTTTTCCCAGATGCCATCTCATTTCACAAAAGAAAAAGTAAGTATTTTAGTACTTTCTTCAAGTAAAAAACAAACAAACCCCTATTAGCAATCAGCTCTGTGATCATCAATGCTTAGAAAAATGTTTCTTTAAGTACTTGAAGTAACGAACTAGATGTATTTAATATCTAATACCTATTTAGAAAACACTCACTTTTATAAGTGCAAGCATGTAATTAAGTTGTAAGAATTGGTTAATCCACCAGAGACTATATAATACTCAAAGGAATTTTAAAAGTCAACATATGATGACGTGTAAATATTACCAGTCATTGATTGATAATTTAAGCATATACATAATATTCTGTGCAGACTCAAATGTTAATCATCTGGGATTTAAAAGATATAAAATGCAGAATTTTTTGCTCTATAGTGGTAATTTATGTAGTCATTCATACAATCTAAAATACAAAACAAGAAAAGAAAAACAAGAGAAACTCCAAATCTCATTTATTTGGAATGCTAGTAAAGGTCATAATTAAATGTATTTTTAATAAATTTACAATAACTATAACAAGTAAAATACATGACAAGTTCATGAACTTAAAATATCCCCTCAACCCTCATGCATCTGTGAATATATTTGATTTGAAATATATTTGGCTTTTTGAAGAGTTGCATCGTTGCTGAAGCCCAAATATTTGCAATACAACGATTAGATTCTCTGTGCCTTTCATATATTCTAAACTTCTGCTAAACATTTTCTTCATAGGTACTCTTAAAATATCTGGTAAAAAGAAGTCATTTTTTTCTTAACAGCTCTGAATCATAAATAACATTAATATTTTTATACTTATATTATCTCCCAATCTCTACACCATGTTTCGGGGTATTTGGTACTTTTTTTGTGGAAGACCAATTTGACCTCATAAATTTCCAATACAGTTTTCCTATTGGATAAGTCTAGGCATAGCATTAAATTCTTTCTTTTCTTTTGGCTCTCTTCTCCTGTTGTCCATGTCAATCAACAACCAGTTTCCCTGAAAGCAACACCAAATTACTTGCCCATTTATATGGGTTGTCCATTTCTGTTTGGACTGAGGTGGCAATGCAGAGCTTGTGGTGACCATTTATATTGTTTTTCCTGAGAATCTGGACTAGGGCACAGAGAGCTCTGAGAAGGTAGTTTTTGTTGTTGTTTGCAAGTAAGTATAGCATGTGAAGTTAGCACTGCTCAGAGAATCAGAGAAACCCCATCAATGGGAGGAGGGAATGAAGTGAAGACAGAAGGTCAGAGAAAGAAATGGATGGAAGGCTGCAGGGAGGAGTCACTGTGTGCCTGTGGCTTGGTTGTTCCTTTTCCAATTCCTCTAGAAGCCCGGTTCTTCTTCCTGTTCTTCAGAGAGATATTCCTGTATGCTTCCAAAATATCTGCCATTTTGGTTAAGATAATTAAATAGACATCAGTCCTGTTGACAACCATCTTTACATGTTTTTATCTTGAAACTGTGAAAATACCTTTAATTCAAAGGTAACCATTAAAAGTCTTACCAACTTTCATTTGCAAGTGCTTTTCTAAAAATAATTTTTACTTCTTTTCCTTATTATGGAAGTAACATATCCATTAATAATTTTAGAGAAAACAGGAAAACATAATAACAATTATAGTTTTTGTCTCATTCATTCTATGTATGTATGAATGTATATAGAATTTTTACATGTAAATATGTAGTAAAAGTATTTTCTACATTTTTATTTTTAAAACTGGATAATGAAAATTTTAATACAATAAAATCCTAAAATTACCTTTCAGGTATGTTGTATCATGTAAATATACCAAAGTTGAATTTTTAAATCCCTATTATCAGTCAGTTGTTACTGAAAAAGTTTGCAGATAAAATAGTTATCCCTGTACGTAATGCTTTCTCAACACCTCTCGATATTTTCTTTCTTTTTTGTTTCTCCTTTTCCTGAAATACGAGTGATTTTTTCATTTATTTCTGTCTCTTGCCTCATGATGTTGCCTAGACTTCCCACCTAGAAGTGGTGTGGCATTCTTGCCTTGTTCCTGAATTTAGTAAGTATGCTTCAAGCATGATTTTGCCCATTGGTTTACCTTTCTAATCTTTGCTTAAGTCATTTATAAAACTATTCACTGGTGACCAAACATCATTTGAGATTATTTTATTTACTTTTTCCTTTGACCTCTTGATGTAAGGCACATGAATAAATTGTCATCTTTGACTTTATGGACTAACTACCACTTGGTCATGGCGTATAGACACTGAACATGTCAACTGAAATCATTTTATAAATTTATTCATAACAGTATTAATAATAGCGACTTTATTAACTTGTACTAAATTAGCAATTTGCTTAAGAGTGATGTCAGCCCTCTTCAGTTTTCATTTGGATTCTGATTGCTTTACTTTCTGCTATTCAGATTTTCCTTACTCCTTGTGTGTTTATAGAATGGGTGATGGAATTTGGCATTGTTAGAAATCTGTTTCATTTTTTGCGTGTTTGTTTTATTATTTTTTCTTCTTTTTGGTCTGGGCTAAGGCTGCTACTCATCAACTCCTATGCACACCATTTCACAATTTGATGTACTGTCCCTATGGGTCCATTTCAAATGATTTGTGTCCGTGTTTAATAACTAAAGCACGTATGTGGGTGGAGAAACTCTGTGAATATAAATCTGAGATTAAGTTCTTTTTTGACCTTCTGGTTCTTTCGTGATTTGGCTAGACTGTATAAATAGCCTAAATATTACTCAAGCCAACATTTCTTTTTCATTCTAGAATTTCAGTCTATAAAGCCTGAATAAATGCTTAAAATAAATGAGGCATACTAACTATGATTGATTTGGTATTACAGTATAATTAAGAAAGCTTAGTTATGGCAGAATACTCTTCTCATTTATACATTTGTCATTGTTTTACTTTTTACTTGTTTGTTTTTAGTTCATATTTCCATTGTATCATTAAATAGAATAACTAAAAATCTCTAACACAGTACCTGGTATATAATAGAGGCTCAGTACAGATTTGGTGAAGCAGATTTAAATATAACATTTATTAGAATTTTCGTCTCATAACTGCAGAACAGAATTCACTGTAACAACAATGTTGGGCCTATGAGTGATTACTTTATTCTGCATGTTGGACATAAAGCTAGTGAAAATTAAGGTATTTCTTTATTCTTTCATCCACTGTTTCTAGTTGTTTTTTGATCATCAATAGAGTAAAAATATAAGGATCAATCTTTGCAATATAGTATCTTGAAATCTTGAGATATGGCAAGATACATAAGCATTAACTATAATTATGATGGGTTTAGTATAATGTAATGTAGTGGGGCGTCATTGACAAGGATTTAATGCACAGTGAAAGAATTTAGGATAGTTTCAAAGAGGAGATGAACTTTGATCTGGTATTTTGAAGAACTGGTAAAAAGTTGGGGTAGGTAGACATATAGGGAGGTAAGAAAGAGTTGTTAAGAATTTCTGAGCACACTCTCTGGGTTCTAACCTAGCTTGCGGCAACATGGCTAACCGCATTGAGAAGGTCAGAATCATTGGTAAATGTGGAGCCCATTATGTCAACTCCCAGGAGATGGAAAACAGTGAAGAAAATTGAAATTAGCCAGTATGCTAAGTACACTATTTCCTTCTGTGGCAACACCAACATGAAGAGACGAGCTGTGCAGATTGGGCACCGTGGTCCCTGCTCGTAGCAGCAGCTGGTGGTGCCTGACCTTTACTCCTTCTGCCTCAGGGTAAAGTCTACCATCAGAACACGGAAGGAATTGAAAGACCAGTAAAAGCTCCACAATTTGACACATTGCTAGCTTATAATAAATTGATTCATTTATATAACAAAGTTACTCTGGTTTATTAATTTTATTAATTAGATGTTCTCTTATTTACATTGCTTTAATTTGCTTTCTCAAAAAAAAAAGGCTTAAAAATAGAAAATAAGTTTTAGGGAGAGCAGACATCAGATAAGCATAGTATGTTCAAACCTTCCAAATAAACTGGTGTAGCAAGAACAAAGTATACGAGGTAGGTTGGGGAAGTAGGCAGAAAGTTGGGGTGCAATAAGAGATGTGGCTGGAAGTTATTATTTAGGACAGTACAAGGACATATAAAGAAATTTAGACTTTATTTTGTTGATAGAGAGAAAATTATGAAAGTCTTCAAACATGATTGGGTCAATGTTTTAGAAACGTGCCTTGGATTTGAATGAAGAGCAGCTTCAGCTAGAGATATTTAAAACAATTTTTATTTTTTAATAATCCAGGCAGAAATGCTTGAATGAAGGCAGGGGCAGAAGGATTGTGAGTCAGGTAGGTAATTCAGAGGTGAAATGTCTGGATGGGTTATTAAAGGTGATAGATCTGAGAGAAGGCATTACGGATTACTCCTAAATTGCAGACTTGTAAATCTGTCTAGGAGGGATAGATTATGTAGCCATATTTGATATTTCTTGAAAACAGGAGGAAAGGATATGTTGAATTATGGTGCTTTCAGGCAGAGAGGTCCACTGGGCCACTGGAACTTCACATTGGGGGCTTAAGAGTTTAATTTGGCATAGACTTAGGGGTCATTATTCTATTGGTAGCGGTCAAATTTCTGAGCTAATGTCATTCCACAGGGGAAGAATAGAGGAGAGGGGAAAGAGAAAACCTGGAAATGATATAAAACTACAAAATAAAGGTAAATAAAAATCCTTAAATATATACTACCAGGAGATAGTCAACATTTTGATGTATACACTATCAACCATACTTATACAAATATACACATACATGCAGTACATTTACACACACACACACACACACACACACACACACACACACACACATATATATATATATATATATATATATATATATATATATATATATATATACACACACTAATGTGATAAAATTGTGTTTGGTATCTACTTTTAAATTTAATCTTATTCAATATCATAGTAATGATATTATATGATTACCCTATATTTTATTTAATTAGTAACTTATTATTGGAATTTTATGTTATTTCCATTTATTTTATTTGGAAATTATTCTGGAATGTACATCCTTTTGATCATTTTTTGTGTGTGTATCCATGGTTGTTTCCTTAAGATATCCTTAGGTGTAGAATTTAAGTTCAAATAGTGTAAAATTTTTAAGGCTTTGGTCACTTTGTCAAATTGCTCCAAATATTACCAGCTCAGGTGGCATTCCCAAAAGAAGTATCTGTTTCACCAGATATTTATAATTAGAATTTTAAAAAAATCTTTAGTTATTTAAGAAGTAAAAAATATATATAGTATTGCTATTTATTTAACTTATATTATTTTGATTATTAGTGAAATTTAATGTTTTTCACATTTTATGAAAAAAATAAAAAAAATTTTTGGTTTTCATTTTGTTTGGTCAAAACACCTACATTTCTGTTATTTTTCTCTTTCTTTTCTCTTAGAGATATGTAAAAGTTCTTTATATTTTAAGGAACTTAATGCTTTATGTGATAAGCATGGGTTATACATTTTGCAGTCTGTTCCTTGCTTTCTAGTTTTGAATTTTGGGGAAGGGGCGGAAGCTTTAAGAAGTGCAATAATTATTATGGTTTTGTGTTCTTTTGCCTTGGCTAGAAATTTCAAAGGACTTTAAAGAATAGTGAAAATACTTAGAATGACTGATTTATTTCTTCTGTAGTTGGGAGATAATTTCACAATTGAGCATAATTTACATTGTTGCTTTGAGATAGGTGATCTATCATATGAGTGAGGTATCCTTTTATTTCTAATTTTTTATTCAGTAAAAAAACAAATTTATTTTATTCAATTCCTTTATAACATATTGGCTTATTATTTTCTTTTACATGGAACAATTACTGTGTTGTATTATAACAGAAGTCTTATTAATTTAATTTCTGCATTTAAGGAATAAACTTTATTGAATAACGGTGAAAGTCTTTGAATTCTGTTTGGAAGTATTTTAGAGTTGTGCTTCTCTGATTATAAGTCAGATTAGTAGAAGCTTTCCACACTAAAATTTGTGCTAAGCTTTATCAGTTTAAATTTCTGACATTGTATCTGCTACTAACAATGTGGATTTCTAAGTCTTTCGTTGTATTTTGGATTTTCTTGCATTATTTTCTTCATCAACTCCCTTTCCTTCTATCCATCATTGCTTCCATCTTAGCCTGTTCCCTTTCTATGGCTTTTAGTTCCTGCTTCCATAGAGGCTGTGACTTATCTAAATCATAGCCATGCAAGCAGCATTCAATTGTGTTTATTTTCTTCTTATATCTGTATTAAATGATGTATTTTTCTAAACTTCAAGTTGATTTTGCAGTTCTTGAGTTTACTGAATGTTTTCATTTCCTCCTGGGGTGAGGATATACTATCTTGACCTTCATTGTCCAATATTGTAGCCTCTAACTGGAGGTGGCTATTTAAATATAAATGAATTACAATTAAACAAAATTATAAATTCAGTTCCTCAGTTGCAATACTTCATTTAAAGTGTTCAGTAGCTGCATGTGGCTGGTGGCTATGGAACAGAGCAGATAACATGTCACTTGTCACAGAAAATTCTATTGGACAGCGCTGATCTAAACTGTCTGTTTTCAAATAGATACCATGTGTGGCTTGTTTTTAACACTTGTCAGTGACTACTTGGATGGGCTATTCGTTTGTTTTAATAATAATATTAGTTTATAACCATGTATTCTAACACTCATTTTACCCAGCTTATTGTTCATTGCAGTCACTGTGGCTAGATATATTTCTTCATTCATGATGAAGGAAAAAAGGAGGAAATAGCCTTTTACCTGACTTCTTTGAAAAATTCCTGCTCAAAAATGGTAGAAAAATGGTATAGATGAATTTCAAGAATTCACTATGATCTGACCAGGTGGTGGCACAGTGGATAGAGCATCGGACTGGGATACAGAGGACCCAGGTTTGAGACTCCGAGGTCACCAGCTTTAGCGCGGGCTCATCTGACTTGAGCAAAAAACTCACCAGCTTGGACCCAAGATCTCTGGCTCCAGCAAGGGGTTGCTCAGTCTGCTGAAGACCCACGGTCAAGACACATATGAGAAAGCAATCAATGAACAACCAAGGTTGTCGCAACGAAAAACTGATGATTGATGCTTCTCATTTCTCTTTATTCCTGTCTGTCTGTCCCTATCTATCCCTCTATCTGACTCTCTCTCTGTCCCTGTAAAAAAAAAAAAAAAAAGAATTCACTATGAGAAACAGCCCTACATCCCTACATCCTATTTTGTTATGTGCACTTAACCATAGGTAAATAAGACATTGAAATTCAGATGAGAAATTAGAACTGAAAAAGGAAAACCAAACTGGCCAGAAACAAATACAGAAAACTGTGTAATGTCAACATAAGAAATGCCCAAACCTATAGAGATTTTTTTTATGAGTTTGCTTGAACCAAAATGAAAATTGCCAGAAACAAAAATCTTAACGGATTGAGAAAATGCTCTTGAGAATGACAGGTTTGAAGCTCATTTTATGCATTGGAATCAAAGGAGATATAAGAAGGATTCCATGAAATCCTTTGGTGGTAGATTTAAGGGGGGTGGGAGAAAAAAAAGGAGGAATATCTCTAAAACTAGATAAACAGCAATACTGAGAGACAAATACTTCTTTTTCATTGGCAAGTACAGCATAGTTAAGTAACCTTTACAGCACACAGATAGTATGTGGGCAACAAATAACAATGTGGGCTCTATGGTCACGTCCTGTGGTACTGGCATTTGTGCCCTGGAAAACGAGACTACTCTGACATTTCTAAGGTATGTTAACTTTAGGTGAAAAATAGGCAGACTCATTTAAGGTAAAGCTTGACCTTTGTCAGGGAAGCTACAGGCCTGGGATATCACAACCCCCCATGACCTGCTTTTAGTGAGGAAGTTTTACATTCAGATAATCCAGTGTGGTTCTGACCATGGCTCTCTGCATTTATTGGGCCTGCCATCTGGTCTCCCCTGAGATTGTCAGGTTTAGTTTGTGGCTGCTCTTTTGTCCACAGTAACAAGGCAAAGAAATGCAATGCCAGGATTCATTCTTCATTAGGAGTAGAAGGGAAGCGAAACAACATTGCATAGAACCAAACAGTGATATGGAAGAAAAACTCGAGACATTTCCACCAAATCCAGAAGGAAGTAGGATGAGATACAAATGAAAAAAAGAATAGAATAGTTGAAGTCCAGAAAACAAGGAGCCAACAGATGCATACATAACTTCTTTTCCCAGAAATACTTATTCAAAAATATTAATAAATATTTAAGCTGGAAAATATTTATGTATTCAAGTTAAAAATATTAACTCGATAACAGATGAGGCTTGGTGAAATTTTAGAATTTGAAGGTGAGGTAAGTATTATAAGTGTAGCTGATGGTGTCTTGTTTGTAGTGAATGTTTCCTAACAAAGAAAAACAAATGTGGAAAACAAGTTGAAACACTGATATAATTTACTGGTTTTCTGCTGCCTGGAGGAGAATGGCTCTGATATACTCACTGTAGGTAACAACAATTCATGAAGTTATATCTTTAAAGGGATGACTTATGAAGTTCTCTGTCTTGAATTACTATCCTCACTCAAGGTTGGCTGCAGCAGTTTATCAGAGCTGAGGTTGGACCGCAGTTGGAATTGTGCTCGCATGTAGCTAATTAATGGAGTCCAAGGGCAAATATTGTCCCCAAGTCAGATTTGTTGTGACCTCTCTCTTTCTTTTGAGACCATTTTTCAAAATAGTTCTCTTGTGGCCTGACTTTTGTAGGGGTTGAGGGGAGTTGCAGTCTTGTGTAACGGTGATGGATCTCGGGTGTTAGAACAATGTTACACAACCCTGCATTTTTATCATTCTAATGACTATTGCTGGACAAGGGGAGCTTACTTTCCTGCCAGATATTTATACAAGCTAATCAGAGGCTTGATACAATACAGATGGTGATAACCTTTTACCATACACAGTTCATGTTGAGTTTTTCTTTGGCAGCAAAGGGTTTCCCTCATTCAATCTCTTGGACCCAAAAGTTCTATTTCTTAAATGTCTTCTTACACAGGAGACCTAATGTTGTAAAATATTTCAGGAACACTAAATAGGAATCCAGTTCTAGGCTTCTGCCACATTCCACAGAAATTACCACAGATGAGAAATGCTTTCATTGAATTATGTTTTTATTTGGGTACAATGAAGCACGAAGATGGGGGAGGAGGGGGACACATGATTTTCCATAAATTATCTACTTCTCCTATCTTTAAAGTACATTCCAAACCCAGGTCTTGTGTAATTCTTTGCTTGGACTACTAGTCCTGCTATTCTTCTTCCTATTTTATGGTTAATATATTGCCTTGCCAACAGATATAATGGTTCCTGTAAATATCGACCCATTTCCCGCAAGAAGAAAAGAAAATTAGAATCACAGCTTAAAGTGTTAGTACAGCAAGAAATCTCTGCTAAACCCTAACGTGGATGTTGAGAAATGTTATTAACAATGAGCTAAGATTAATGTTGCAAGATAAGATTTGTTCACTTCAGGAGAACTATAAAGGTACAAAAAGGGAACTTTAACTTTTTTGTGTGCAACACTACAAAATATAGCACATGTGTATGTACACACACACACACTATTCCATACATTCCTATGGCTCACTCAAACCAACTCACCCAAGTAACTATCTGCAGTGTGTCCTAGAATTTATCAGCACCACTCATTCATTAATTCATTCATTGAATAAATATTTTGAGCACATACTCTGGGCCAGGCACTGTCGAGAATACCGTACTGAAAAAAAAAAATATTTACTTTTTCTCCCTCTCTCCTTTCCATCAACATTCTCACTTTTTTAGCGTCTTGTATACAGTAAACTGCCATGGTCTTGGAGAGGAGAAGAGTAATCAAAATGAGCAAAAGCAGAGGGGATGTCCGTGGAGGCTGGATTATAATTCCAGAGTGGAACAGCTCAGAAAGAAGGAGTCTATCACTTAGTCAAGGGCAAGAATGGTGTAAACACATCTTGGAGTACTAGAATGAGGAGTTACCCTATAAATACTAACATACAATTTTAGAGACAAAATACTATCTAGCTTCATGCCATTCATAACAAATTATTGGATTTTTTTTCCCAGAGCAGTACTGAATGAAAAAAAATGTGTGTGTGTGTGTGTGTGTGTGTGTGTGTGTGTGTGTATTTCAGTCCATTGCAATTGATAGGGCTCTTGCCTGGGGTGTGTAATAACTGAAAATGTGGGCTCTGAGTGGTTGGCTCAGTGGCGGAGCATTAGCCCTTCATGTGGATGTCCCAGGTTTGATTCCCAGTTAGGGCACACAGGAAAAACAACCATCTGCTTCTCTACCCATTCCCCTCTTCCTCTCTCTCTCAATCTCTCTCTTTACCTTGTGCAGACATGGCTTTTTTGGATCAAGTTGGCCCCAGGTGCTGAGGATGGCTCCATGGCCTCACCTCAGGCACTAAAATAGCTCAGTTGCTGAGCAGTGGAGCAATGGTCCAATATGGGCAGAGCACTGCCCCATAGGGGGCTTGCCAGGTGGATCCCGGCTGGGGTACATGTGAGAGTCTGTCTCTGCCTCCCTGCTTCTCACTTAAAAAAATTTAAAAAAAGAAAAGAAATGTGTCTGTGTTTGTTCTTATATATGTATGTGTGTGTGTGTGTGTGTGTGTGTGTGTGTGTGTGTGTGTGTGTGTGTATATATACTGTACTTTATACATTTCATCCATTCCAATTACTGTTTTTATTAATACTTATGTTACTATTTATTTGAGCAGAAGAAGCTTCTTTAGCTGGTTTCCGATTCTCTTTGGCATGCCCCTTGTAGCCTTTAATAGCTCATAGTCACAGTAGGCTTTTGAGAAGGAGGAGCTGGAGTATTTAAATATCTCTTCTCAAATTACTGGTTTTCCAGATGTTCCCCAGAGTCATTTTTTTGTTTACTTGAATTATCTTTAAATTCGGTTTGATGGCTTTATCTTTAGCTCACAAACACTAAAAGATTTGACAAGGATGACTGGATTAGAATCAAGACCTAATGATTATACACTTATGAAGAATGCTTTCTATAAACATGAATTTGATCATCTAAGAGAATCTGGGTCTTATAGCTGAGTCTGCCCCTTAAAATGAATTGAGACAAAGTTATTTTTTAAATCATATCATCTCCTTTGTACTTTAACAAAATGTAGAATTTAATTGTCGCTCTTCCTGACTACTTTCTAAATGTACTGTTTCTTGAATTACTGCCTAATAAACATTGAATGCCTTCTAAAAACTTTCCAGAAAATATACTCTGGCACTTCTTTACCTTTCTGGTCCAATTATAATGAAATGCAACTACGTACAAGCAATTGAGTTACAATGACAGTCACTGCTGGATCCCTCTGTGCCTTGCCAGTTTGATGTTACAAAGTATCAGTGACAATAACTAGATGTCTTTTTAAAAAGGTTTTATTTTTTTTCTTCTATCTATGGAAAAGGAATAGCACATAACATGTACAAATTATAACTCACTTGTCCTAAAATAATAAAGCCCAAGGGTCAGATTGAGCAGATCAGCATTTTCTCATGAAGATAGGACATCACCAATAACAGCTGATTTTTTGCTAATACTGGGTGGTCCCAGTAAAAAAGTTGAAGTACTGAATTAGTTCTGCAATATTGGAGGAGCAGTGGAAAAACTAATATTGAAAGCAGGTTGGCCATTATTAACTCCAGAAAAGACAGTCGCTTAAATTTTCCTATAGTTAGGCTTTTGGTGTAGGATCATGCGATGGAGGGAGATAGAAAGACAAACAGATAGATGTGGTTGGATGTAGCTACATGGAAGTCAGCTTTTAGTTCATGGTTTGCAAGCCAGAAAAAAAATGTTTGATAATAGTGATAATATTAGTAAACATTCATTCCATATAAATCTGCTGTTCTTCATTAGCTAGGTCTATGGCTGCGCTGCTGTTGCTTATATATTTTTAAATTCCTCTAAGGTTTATTGTGGCTCTGTGAGACCATCACAGACTCTAGTCTGTACCTATTTATTTCCACCATCAATGTTCCTTTCCTCACTCTGCAACGTGTCAATGATCATCACAAATACTGTTCTACATCAGAAGGGGAGCACATAGCAGGTCAATGCACTACAAACTCACACCAGCCTTCTCTGTTATATTACAGCAAATTCTTCGTCATTCCAGAGAAAACGCGACGAAAGTTATCTTTCTCATCACGGATGGCTATTCCAATGGGGGAGATCCTAGGCCAGTGGCAGCATTGCTGCGAGATTTTGGAGTGGAGATCTTCACAATTGGCATATGGCAAGGAAACATTCGAGAACTGAATGACATGGCTTCCCCTCCAAAGGAGGAGCACTGCTACCTGCTCCACAGTTTTGAAGAATTTGAGGCTTTAGCTCGCAGGGCACTGCACGAAGGTAATGAAATCCTAATGGCAGAAGATGGTGCGTTTCAAAGGGGGTTCCTTCTCTTACTGCTTGAAACCCACTGGAGGG
The DNA here is from genome assembly GCA_037038555.1 of Rhynchonycteris naso. Lineage (NCBI taxonomy): Eukaryota > Metazoa > Chordata > Mammalia > Chiroptera > Emballonuridae > Rhynchonycteris > Rhynchonycteris naso. Next base: position 22,530,123 of record CM072996.1, read on the forward strand.
TGATATCCAACCCCATGAAGTCGCTGATGAGCATGCTGCCCAGGTGTCCTTCGTGCATTATGAGATGTGTTGAACTTCATGAATAGAGATGACGTTCTGACCTTGCAGCAACAGTATTTGTTGTTTTTTTTTTAACAGCTGTGATATATTTTCACTAAAATATCCATAAGCTCCCACCAGGCACCTTTAGAATCAATGGAATGAGTTTAGGTGTGCTTTGAGGCCACACACAGAGTGGGAAGCCGTGACTTAGGTCTCATTTACAGTTCTCCGGAAAGATCAAGTAAACATTCAGAGATATGCACAGTGAATCTCACCAGAATGTTTCCAGAAATACACGTGAAGAAATAAGGAAAGTAAATCCTTAACACTTTCCTCTAGACCTGAAAGTTTAAAGATATACTGTATAAGCTACACAAGAGCTGAGGAGCATCGCCCCAACAGGGAATTAAATCAGTAAATCCATACATTAGAATTCTTTGTACACATTTATAAAGTTGTTTAGTTGTATGGTGTAAGTGAGACAGACTTTCAGGTGTAATATGGGCATGTGTCTTGGTGAGATACAAGAGAAAGCGGAGATTGGGAGGAGATGATGGGAGATCTGGTTTCAGACCAAAGCTATGTAGCAAACCAGACATGATCCTGGTGGGTACCCTTGTGAAAGACTTGCTTTGATGGGCAAATCGTGGCAACACAAAGTTTCAATCAATTCGTGATGCTCATAATAAGCAGATCAGACATATGGTTCCGAGAGAAGAGTCTAGGGCGAGATTTCAGGCTAGCTATCGGTACAGCAAAAAATCCCACTTAGTCATGCACTAGCTGAGCAGCTTTTGGCAAACTATTTAACTTTTGCACTCCTTAAATTTCTTGTCAATAAAACAGGAAATGAAAATAGCACCTGCTACATAGGATTATTGAAAGAGCGAATGCATATAAAGGGATTTTAAATGTTACTGAGGGTCTGTGATACTAAGCCCTGTCCATTATTATTATTACCTTAAGCAATTAATCTAACATCTATGAGCTTCAGTTTCCTTTGCTATTAAAATGGAGATATTATAATATAAAACATAGTTTTATGAGGAGGATTAAATAAAATATTTAAAATTTCTCCAAGTATAGTGTTCAGCACATGGCACTACAGTAAATGGGTTTTTCTTAATTTCTCCTAATCTTGGGGAAAGTGATATGTTGAATGGGAAGACAGGTGATTGTGTTTCTGGGTGGAATTATGAAATTATCGGTGTTATTAGCTATTTTGGAGAGGAATAATTTTCAATCCACCATTCTCCTCCCCGTCTTGTTGGAGTGGGTCTTCCACCTTAATATGAGTTGACCCAGAAATTTGGTGGGACAGAACCTTCTTTTGATTACAATATCACAACAGAGTTTTGGAAGGCATTCCTTTTATTATAATAATCTAATATTTAGAATATGTAATACTTTGATTGAGTTTCCATATTTGGTAAGGAAAGATCCTGTTTTATTGGAAAAAAAAAGATTGGATCAAAGGCAATGAGACTCATTTCCTCAGCCTCTGTGTTCTCTGAACTCACTTTCAATTTGGATGGATCTACTCTTGAATGTCTCTATCTCCCATCATCTCCTCGAAAGAGGAGATGTCCCATTGCTCTTGGTCTCAAGACTATCCATGTTTCTGGCCATTCTAAATAGAGACAGGTTACAGAATAAGAGCCTTCCCTGTATGTAACTTGTTCACTTATCTCTCTCCCAGACCTGAGTGCCAATGCACCAATCTTCATAGCTAGAGTTCTCTTGCTCACTGAGTTGCTCTTTTGCCAAAAAAGCTTGTGACCCAGTGTCTCAGAGCTAAGTACTCGTGTTGCAGACCCTTTGCCTACACCATGGTCTATTGGATAGAGCTTCAATGGGATACCTGGATGTACTGGTCTCTTTTCCTTTGAGCTGGTTGGTATCTTCCCTTCACGTTTCCCTATTTATCATTCAGAGTCTCCAGGCACAGGGACAGATGTCCCATAATATAGGCTATCACTAGTCTCCTTTCCAGACATTCAATTGCAGTCCAGGTGTCTTGCTGAAACTCACCCATTCGGGTTCCTACTAGGGGCCCATCACTATATCTGGGCCTACCTAGCAGCATGGACATAGCACTGGAATTTGAGCTAAGACTTTTGAACTTCTTTAAGAGAGCAAATGGAACTTATTGTTTGCCTGATTTAGGTTATCCATTCTTGATCAGTCATATTCCACTGTTCCCTGCCCTGTAAAGTAACTTTCTGAACTGCTCTGAGCTGTTGAATTCCCAGAATGCCTCACTTCAGATCATGGTTCAAGTAAATCAGTATTATCTCCATTTACATAAAAACATGATGCTTTACTTAAAACTGAGAGAGAAACCAGATCCTGGTTCTATTATTCAACCTGTGTGGCACCAGTAAGTCTTTAACCGAATGGCTATACAAGGGATGGTATTTATTATTTGGTCAGTAGCTCACAGCAACGCCCTTATGCAACAGTCAGGACTAGAGTTTTATTTATGTATTTGGACAAGGGTTTTGGAAATACCAAAGCAGTGGAGCACTGCTGGTGTGGACGCCAGAGGAGTGACCTGTAGGACCGACTGCATTACTTCCTCCTGCATCTGGAGATTACTCCCTGAAGTACTTAATTTCTGTCTGACCCCACACGGCCTCGAGAACTCACGATGAGGTCCCAGACTGAAATAACTGGCCGCAACAAATCCCCAGTTCTTGGTAGTGCAAGAAACACACATTCATCTTTGGGTGGGAGTGGAGCAGCTGGGAATTAATGAATGTGAAAAAAATACTTTCTCCGCTTGCACTTAAATTTAAGTAACTAGAGCTGTAACGTTCAACACTTAATTCATTTTTTTTATTACCCTCTGTCCTGGGTAGATCTGCCTTCTGGGAGTTTTATTCAAGAGGAGATGTCCCATTGCTCATATCTATGCGAAGCTGGCAAAGACTGCTGTGACCGAATGGCAAGCTGCAAATGTGGGACACACACAGGTCAATTTGAGTGCGTCTGTGAAAAGGGGCATTACGGGAAAGGTCTGCAGGATGAGTGCACAGGTGAGTCACCAGTCTGTGCCCAATTCTATCAGTTATCTGTTGCTGTGGTTTTAAAAAAAAAAAAGATCACAAATCTCAAGGGCTTAAAACACTAAGTACTTACCTGGGCAGCTGTTTTGGTCTCAGCGTGGTAGACTCATACATTTGCCATTAGCTGTGAGTTGGGTAGGCTGCGCGGCTCATCTTAGCTGAGTTCTCTTACATGTTTGGGGACCAGCTGGCTGGAGTTTGAGTAAAATGGCTTTGTCCGGGACCACTAGGAGGTCCTTTATGCGATCTCTCAGGTGCCATCAGGCTAGCCTGGGTGTGTTCATGTAGTGGCAGAGTTCCAAGAGGAAGAATGGGAGCTGGCAAAGCCCCTGGAAGCCTAGGTTCAGAACTGGGCAGGGAGGGCTTGGGGGGGTTTCTTCTTTGTAATTGATCAGTTTCTAAATCTGTACTCTAAGCATTTTAGGCAGAAATATGGCTCAGTCTCTGGATGAGATCGAATCCAGTGGGATTCTGGTCATCAGGCCCCATTAACTTCTGGGATTGTCACACGCACACAAATGCAACATTCACTCGATGGTCTTTTAGCTCTTCACGAGTCTCCACAAAGGGACTTCAGAAAGCTCTGGAAGTGACACCACCTCAACATGAAACTCGCTTCATCCATATTTGTAATTTTACCTCCTCTGGCTTTTGTTAGCAGAGGACCCTGATAGTTTAAACATTTCCTTAGAAAAGCAAGAAGAGCGACTTAGGATTTTTGGGTTCTGCATTGTATTTTAGGAAATACCTAATGTTTAGAAGTAGTATATGGTTTTTCTATGACAACATTTTGTTTGTTCTTTTATACCTAAAAAGCAGCAAGTTTATATATATCTTGTAGCTCTTCTGTGATTTGCTGTTTGGGAAAAATGCATTCCCATGGAAATGGACAGGCAGCAGGAACATTAGGAGCAGCGGGGTTATTTTAGACTGTGCCATGTGGTCTGTCATTGCCTGTGTCATAAGAACACAGTTCCCGGCCTGACCTGTGGTGGCGCAGTGGATAAAGCGTCAACCTGGGAACACTGAGGTCGCCAGTTCAAAACCCTGCACTGGTCTGGTCAAGGCACATATGGGAGTTGATGCTTCCAGCTCCTCCCCCCTTTCTCTCTTTCTCTCTCTCTCTCACTCTGTGTCTCCTCTCTAAAATGAATAAAATAAAAATAAAAAAAATAAAAATAAAAAATAAAAAAAAAAGAACACAGTTCTGGCATTTGGAAGGTGGGCCAGCTCTGCAATGCAGAATCGTGGTTCTCCCTTGTCTCCATGCCCTGATGTTTCTTCCTTCTTCTCTTCTTCTTCCTGTAGGACATTTTCTTTAGTGTTCTTTCACTTTTTTCATCTTGCTGCCCCTCATCTCCCTTCCCTTAATTTCTCTTCCCATCCTGGGCTCTGATCCCAGCCAGCAGACACATCCTTCCTGGGTCCAACCATCCATGCTCACCCGGCAGAATCACTCCTTTCTCAGCCCTGCTTCTGCTTGACCCAGAGCATTTCTCATTTAAGCAGAAATAAGGTGCGGGGGGGGGGGGATCTGCCTAACTGCCTCTGAGTTGGCGAAATGCCTCCCCTTGAATCTTCCCACACTTCCCTCAGCAGCCTCGCTTGGCGCTGTCCCCAACACCCCCTCCCAACCTAGCCCACCAAACACAGGCACAAGCTCTTATTTTCTTGCTCCGTGCCGTAGTCAGCATGTCTGCCTTCCGTGTGGTCCCAGGCTGAACTGCTCCCTGCCAACAAGCCACTGCTGTAGGGCCTCCCAGCAGCCCCTGCCACGATGGGTGGCAGCCCTCACTACCCCAAGGCACTGGAATCTTGCACCCCAGGGGAAGAGCTGCAGGAAGAGAGGGGGCGGTTCACAAACCCACTGCCCCCAGATACCCAGGCAGCTGTGGCTATTACCAGTTGAACATTCCAGGCGAAAAGGCACAGCAGTCTGTAAAATGTATGAGGTGGGTAAGCCAGCCAGCAGAGCCTCAGCTGGGGACAGGAGCACTTCTGCTGCTGCTTCTCACCAAGGAGACCAACCAAAGAAGGCTTCATTTATCCATCCTTCCTTTTCAATTCATAAGCCTCAGTTTAATACTTTCTTACATGCAACGTCTAAACTAGATATGGTCGCATCAATATAAGTGTTCATATTGTCATCTTCAGTATCTGTATCTAAGGCATTAGGAAAAGTGGCATCAGAACTCCAACATGGACACGGTGACTGTACATAGTTGTAGGAGGCAGGGCTTATCCCTGGCTTCTCCAGCATGCCAGGAGCTACGCAAAAATAAATAAATTACAGCCTTTCTGTGGCATGAAAGATTCACGACCGGGGTTGTTTCTCTTGGAAAGGCAGAAAGAAATATTAGCTCTAAATCATCTAGTCCTGAAAATCTGGAGGTTGTGAGTGCCTTTAAAATCTACGTAGTCGACAAATGTCATTGAGCCCCTTCTCCCTGCCATACCCAGGTACTGAATCCATGCAGGGCTTCAGTGGTGAGCAGACAGACATGGTTCCTGCCTTCTTAGAACTTACAATCTAATCACACAAATCATTTTGTAAATGCAAATTGTGATGTATGATATTGAATAAAAATGCCCATGGTGTAAAGAAGGAACTCCAGGCACGGATAGACTACGCTCGTACCCGCTAAGCTAAGATCTGAAGGATGACTAGACCATCGTTGTTTATTGTTGCAGGAGAGAATGTTACCTTTCATTTGGCATAGTAGGAATTCTGAGTATTTATCCTCATTGTAGAAAGAACGCCTTTCAGAAGCAAATCATTTCTCTTGAGAGCCAAAAGAAACCTTAGAGATGATCTCCTCTAAACCCCTCATTTTACAAGAGGAAATTAAGGTTTCAGGAAAGATGAGTATTTTGCTCAAGATGGGATCTCCAGCCATCAGCAAGACCTGGGAAGGATGTAGAACTCTTTAAGTCCTGTTATTTCCAAGATACCACACCACTTATTGTGCATTTTTAAAAATAGCTTCTTGTATACATTGCTTTTCCATAAACACTGAACTGTATTCAAAGTGCTTTAAGACAAAGAATGATCTGGCTCAAATTCAGCATCTGCTAATTACAAACTATGTGGTTTTGGATGATTGATTCTCAGTTTCCTTTGTAAAATGGGCTTAGAAATGGTGTACTTCTATATATGTATACACACATGCATACACACATGTTGATATATACTGATATTTGCATATGTAGAAGTATATAAATATGTGTGTGCATATGCCGGAGGGAACTAAAGTAGATTTACAATTGTTAGTGTGCAAAACAGTTTGTTCTTATATCACTGAAACCAGAAAAATACCTGCATTCATGCTGCCTGTTACCACTCAACCAAATAAATAGAGACATGATTTGAATCTTTATGGGCACTTTATTCAGATGGCCGGCAATCTGAGAAGACAGGAGTTCTGTACCCCAAAACCGTCTTATTACCTCATCTCAGCCAATGTATTTATAAGAGGAAGAAAGGGATGGGTAAGAGATTTACATTTAGGGAGAATTTAATTAGATAAAAGTTGCAGTCCAGGGTTCTTCTAGTGCGGTGGTTCTTAATCTGGGTTCTATCGAACCCTAGGGGTTTGATGAGTCGGTCTCAGGGGTTCGGAGAAGCCTCTGCCGCGGAGGCCAGAATAAAGTAATACTGTAATTTGTTGTGAATTCATGCACTTTGTTGGTTTTGTTCTTTGAGCGAGGTGATGTTCATGCATGGCTCATTTTGTGCACCAGTAAAAAAACATATATCTATGTCTTGAATTTGGAAAAGAAATCATATTTTATTTATCACTAAAGAAGGGTTTGGTGAATGCGCATATGAAACTGGTGGGTTCGGTACCTCAAAAAAGGTTAAGAACCACTGTTCTAGTGTTTCTTTATCTGCTGACCAGCAAGTATTTATCTGCATTCTTTTCAGTGGACATTTTATTCTTGAAACATGGGTTATAGATACCATCTTGTTTGTGCATCCTCTGGGCCTGGGGCACAAAAGTGCGTTGCGTGCAGCCTTGTGAAGTCACGTAGGCCTATTCATGTATGCAGCTCCTGGAACAAAGCTTTTTACTTACATTAATCATTAAGCCTATTGATTATAACTGAAAGCTATTATTACTAAAGCACAATTTCTAACTGTTGAGTTCCCCCTATCATTACTATTTATTAATTATTGTATTATTTTCCATTTGAACAACGATAAACCTACTTTTGCTCACCTTGTATATACATATGTATATTTGTGTATATATATATATATATATATATACACACACACACACACATAATTGAGAGAATGTATACTTAGAGTGCTTAGGATAATATCTGCCACATCAAATCTCAATTAATGGTAGCTTTTAATCATTATTGGGAAATATAAATGCAAGAAAGCTGATGAATGAGCATTAAAATAGTTATCTCAAGAATGAGATACTTGAGGATAACCAAACCGTATACTTTGTAGATTTTACTCTCCTAAACTGGACTACTGGTCCTAACCTGAGAAACTGTGCTCTGGACAGAGTAAGGGAGATCTGTGTATGCACGTGAATGCCATCAGGAAGCCTTGCACCTACTAAAGCTGACCTGATAGGTATCCAATGAAAATCAAGAATACTGAGAGAAGGCAGTGAGGTAATGTGCCTTTGTAATTGAAAAAAGTAGAGACTGTTTTCCTTCATTAGGGAAAAATCATCTGCTAAGGCAAATTATATTTGTTAATTAATTTTATAGAACAATGGCATACTAGAGCTAGCTATAAGGGTTTTTCTCATCACTCACTTTGGAGACTAGAAAACTCTTCCCCATGACTATTTAGGCAATTTGACCAGAAACAGAATTAAGTTTTTCTAATTCTTAGTTTGGGTTCCTTTCTTTATGCTAGACCAGTGGTAGTCAACCTGGTCCCTACCGCCCACTAGTGGGCGTTCCAGCTTTCATGGTGGGTGGTAGCAGAGCAACCAAAGTATAAATAAAAAGATAGATTTAACTATAGTAAGTTGTTTTATAAAGATTTATTCTGTCAAACTTAGCGAAAATCCGACATAAAGTACTTGGTAAGTAATTATTATTATATGCTTTAACTTGCTGTAACTCTGCTTTATAAATTTTATAAAGCAAAGTTACTTCCCTACTTTATAAATCACCATTACGGTGGAACCGGTGGGCGGTTAGAAAATTTTACTACTAACAGAGATACAAAAGTGGACGGTAGGTATAAACAGGTTGACTACTCCTGTGCTAGACTATCTCGAAAGGTACCTGGGAGACATCAAAGAAAGCCAATAACCACAGTGTTATTGTGATCTCCTCTTTTTTTCCCTCGTTGTTCTGGGAATTGAGAGTCTGGGTTGCATGAGTCCTCGAACAATGACCTCCCCAAACCCTGTCCAAGGCAATGGCTTTCCTTGAAATGGTGTGAGCATCGTCATCATCACCAGTGAGCAGCTGTTTCATGGAAAAGACCCTGATGTACAAAAAGATTGTAATGATTGTGGATTTGTTCCACATACTGAACATCTTCACCTAAATGCAAGCCTGAAATTGTTTGTTAGAAATAAATAACAAGTAATACCTTCCAAAGAGTTCAATTTTATAAGACATCAGTACATTTGAACTGGTTTTTAATTTCCCTTGGCTCAAAACCTCTTTGAGTTGGTTTCAAAATAATCATGTACTTTTAGCTGGTGGTTTTAAAGAGTGTGTGCTAATAGGTCTTACAGAAGCAAGGATCATACAATAAGTAGATAATTTAAGGTAGACTGATGCTTTATTCATGTATGTCTCAACCACTTGATTAATGGCACTGAGCACAGAACCATATTTGACAGAATTTAAATAACGCTAAAAAAAACCTGCTAGGAAAAGAGAATTTGAAACACAGTTCTAATACTGAGAAAGCCATACTCTGTGTGGTCCAGTCTTAGAGAGGCATTGCTGTGAAAGAAATTCAGTTCAGCAATCAAAACAAATGTTAAAATAGTGTAAATCCTCTGTTCAATATTATTACACTAGAGTCTATAGCCAGTGCTATAGGAAAAAAAAATCATCAAGAAGTCTTAGTCATCAAAGGTGATAAATAAGTGGATAAATGGGAAAATATATCAATATATTGTGCTGTGGGTTGACTCAATATTGTTTATATGTCAATTCTCCCCAAATTGATCTATAGATTCAATAAAATATTAATGAAAGCCTCAAAATAAAATAGTGTAAGTCATTCACTTGGTTTTCTCTAACCCCAAAATGGAGACAAACAGACCACAGAAATTCTTAAACTCTTCCCTTTCTCATCATCCTTTCTCTTAGAAACCCTAACTCTTTTGCACATATCTCTTCAAATCCCCCCTTACATACACAAACACACATGTCCACAAGCACATATAGGCACACCTCTCAAACCTTATCTTACCCTCCTCTCTTTGCTCTTTATTTTTTAGTCTACATAACTCCTTAGTGAACTAGAAATGTAGGAAGGCTGGGAAAACTTGCATATCAATACTTTTTCATTGTGCTTTATAAAGGCCTCTGATTTTAAAAAAAACTACCTAACTCACTTTAATTTACTGCAAATATTTGGTATGATTCAGAAATGGTGTGGGACTTTCACACTACACTAGAAGGTTTAAAGGGTTGAGAAACTATCTTTCTAGAATTAGTCATTGAACTTCAGCTAAGGGAAGAATACTGAAAATTGTGGTGTCTAAAGAAAAGGTGTTGCTTCCATTTCTAACTCTAGTATTATTTTCTTCATCCTTCACATTTAACACAGGTGTTTGGATAGTGATTATGATGATGATAATAATAATATTAAAATAGTGCTTACTCTATTTCAGATAGTTTTCCAAGCATTGATATATATTAACTCATTTAATGTTCACAGTAACTCTCTGGAGTATCGTTCCATTTTAGAGACAGGGAAAGTAAAAGTCTGATAGGTTAAGTAACATGTCCAGGGTTTGGCAGGTAATAGAGTTGGTTTATGAATCCAAATTGTCTGGCTCTGCAGTCTACAGTCTAGCTGTAGATACAGATATTCAACAAATAAACACAATTAAAGTGTAATTTCAAGCTCTGTTATGTATTAATTTGACCCTGAGGAGATTATCAATATTTGATGATTTTCAACCCACAAAATATCAACGTCGTATGGTTCAAACCAATAGTAGGAAGAAAAAGAACAAAATGAGTTATATAAAATACAAATCTACTGAATGTTTTTCAACCGTGACTCATTCATAGAATAAACTTAAGCTCCTTATCATGGAATGAAGGCTTTGCATGATTTGATCTCTCTTTACCCTTTGAACTAGTTATACTTTCCTCTAAATACCATACTATTTCATCCCTCAGACCCTTTCTCATGCTTCTTCTGGCTCCCTTTCCACCACACCCAACTAACTATTGTCTTTATTCCTACTTCATCAGACTAGTCATTCTAACAGGCAGGGGCTCTCTACTTTATTCTGCATCCCAAATGCCTGCCTTCAGAACCCATAGTAAGTGCTCAGGATGAAAAGCTGGATAAGGGCTCAACTTGAATATCAGACTCTTAGATGGACAAGAACTCATATTGAAGTCTCAGGCCATCGCACACTTTCCACATATGCCTTGGGAGCCGCGGGATCCTTAGCACAAAGGCACATGGTAAAAAGTTTTTAAGAATGTATTTAATTCATTTGAATGCAAAATATAATAATTGGTTTACCTTTGTCAACAGTAAGTCAAATGAAGTATACTGTGGATGACCTAGATTAGTCGTTTTTATTTTTAATTTTTTTTTTTAGATTAGTCATTTTTAGATGGCTAGCTCATCAAGTTGGTTGATTCACCAGTGAACTCCTATTGTAAGTCCAAGCAGTTGCAGCTGTTCTGAATTTCCCCTGAAGGGATTGGAGAGACACAGACTATGGAGACAATAGGCATCTGAGGACACTGCTCTTTGCAGAGATTTACTCCATTTCAGTGATTTGGGAATAATTAGTAGATTGAAAATTATAGCTGGATGGGGGCCAAGGCTAAGAGTTAGATAACACGCTAAAGCCATAGATCTATTATTCTTTATGAAAGGAGAATACACTATGGAAATAGAAACACTGCAATGTTTATTTAGGAATATCTTATTATATATGTAAACATATACAGAAAAATCCCACCCCGCCCCCACCCTGCACATACACATACATTTCCTATCTAAATAGTTTATCATTTCTTTGGAAAGAGAGAGAACAGAGAGCACTAGAAATTCTTGAATAGAAACCAAAACATGTGGAAATCTTGTCCTCTGAGCAGTTTAGCTCATTTTTTTCCCCCAAAACGTCCCCAGAGGTGACTAATAATGGATTTGTAAGGTGTAAGGAATTTGTACAATGTATTCCTATTTGCTTTTTATGAGGAAGTCTTGCTAGCATGTTGACATGGGTTCCCATCAACTTAAGAAGTAGAATGGTTAAGTGCTGCCTGGAGGAGACTAGTTTGTTTAATTTTCCACTAAATAAGGTAGGTATTACCATCCTGATAGTGTATTTTCTAGTCTATCATGATTTTGGTGTTTGTTTGTTTCTTAAGTGAGAAGCAGGGAGACAGAGAGACAGACTCCCGCATGCGCCCCAATCAAGATCCCCCCGGCAAGCCCCTACCTGGCAATGCTCTGCCTATCTGGGGCTGTTGCTCCATTGTTCGACAACTAAGCTATTTTAGTGCCTGAGACGAGGCCATGAAGCCATCCTTAGAGCCCAGGGCCAACTTGTTCCAACCGAGCCATGGCTGCAGGAGGTAAAGTGAGATAGAGAGAAGCAAGGGGATGGGAATTGGAGAAGCAGATGGTCACTTCTTCTGTGTGCCCTGATTGGAAATCGAACCCAGGACATCCACATGCCAGGCTGACATTCTACCACTGAGCCAGCTGGCCAGGGCTCTATCATGATTTTTGTAAAAGGGAAACATGTAGAATTAGACCAGAAGTATGACACATCACCAAACTTTAAAGCCAGTATACTGTATTTTTAAGCTCAGTTATTATGTTCTTCAGCTCTGTTACTTCTATTTGGTACTTCTTATATTTTCTTTCTTTTTGTTGAAGTCCTCATTGTGTTTATCCAGTCTTTTTCCAAGTTCTGTGAACATGTTTATGACCATTATTTTGAACTCTTTACCATGTAAATTACTTATCTCCATTTCATTAAGTTTTTTCCCCAAGGTTTTATATTGTTCTTCTGTTTGGAACATATTTCTCTGTTCCTCCACTTTGTTCTCTGTGTTGGTTTCTGTGCATGAGCTCAAACAGCCACCTCTTCCAGTCTTGAGAGAATGGCCTCCTGTGGGAGATGAACCTTTCCATTCAACCCTGCCTTTGCTCTTGGTGGGTTGTCTCTCAAGCCTTTGCAATTGGCCAAACAGCCTATTTTATTTTAATACCTTCTAATAGTTGAAGGTGTGCCATGACCTGTCAGTGTGACAAAGAGGAGGACCTCAGTCAGCACCTGGATTCAGCCGGATTGGAAGCTGGACCCTCTGGTAGCAACTTTTGAAGTATGCAAATATATACATACAGTCCTATGGGAGCATATATGTAAGCCCTGCTGACCACCAGACCCAGGCAATGTGCATGTGTCCCCTGAGTGGCAGTCACAAAAATTAAAGCTCCTGACAATTGTATAAGCTCCTTTCTGGGACGTATCAGTGAGTTGCAGGAAGGCAGAGGGAGAGAGCAAAGATGACGTCCCTCCGCTTTTGTTACCTGAGAGCATCTCTGCAGGCCCCTAGCTGAGTGACAAAACTCGAGCCTGCCCCTCAGGTCAAATCTCCAAGACAACACACAGCAGGCCTCTTAGACAGAAAGACACTGGGGGTTGTGTTGTAGTCTTCTGTCTGTGCATTGCCCTGGGGATGGTAGCTCGTTGCCAAGAACTATCTCTCCAGTTGGGACACAAGAACACAAGCTCCCCTGGCCACCAGAGCCAGGTGACCAAGGCTTATTCCCTGGGTGGGAGCTGCCACAACTGGGGTACCAGATGTGTATCAAAGCTCCCCTCTGGAAGATACCAGCACTCTAAAGTATGGAGAAGAGAGACAGCATCTAGATGATTCCTGCCAGGAAAAAGAAGAAAAAAAGCAAAATGGTACCCACTGGCTAGAGCGAGACAGAGAGAGAGCATGAAGATCATGCCCACCAGGCAGCAGGCCTCTAGAGGTGCGATTAAATTAGACATCTGCCCCTAAGGCCCATGCTTCAAGGGTAGCAAATGAGCCTGATGCACATAAAGTCTGGGCACCTCTGGAGTAGCTGCCTCTGTGCTGAACCCTGGTGCCAGTGAGTAGCCCTTTAATAGACACTTCTTAGTTAATGACAGTCATGTGGTTGTTTTGGGGGCTCATCTCTCAGGTCTTTAAGCTGGGGTGCCCAATATGGGGTTCAAACCCTTTGCTCTTAGGGAGTTCTGGGTTTTAAATTCCCTTCGCTCCTGATGCGTAGGGATTGCTCAGACAGTTTTTAGTTTTTTCAAGGTGGTTCCATATGTAGCTGCGGATGTAGTGTGTTCTTAGGAGGAGGTGACCCAAGATCTTCCTACATCGCTGTCTTGAACTGAACCCTGCCAGAGTCTCTATACTCTGTTCTTTAGAAATACTTATAAAAATTTACCCGATACTCTAAAACTATCAAAATAAGTATTAGTATGTCCAAATCATGATTATCATTGTAAATTTTTTCTTTTTCCCTTCTTTACCTCATCCCCATTATAATGAGGAGGAGACGAAGGGAAAACAACATCTGCTAAATCAGTAGACTTCAAGTGATTTTGCTCATGTAACTTCTAAAAAATATTTAAAAACCCTATGTACCCCAGTTGACTTTTAAGTAGCCATCTGAAAATTTGGGCAGGTTTTTAAAAAAATGGCACTTCCATATACTGTATTGACATTTTCAAACAAAACCATTATCTCACTTTTGAACATACCCATTGAAATCAAAATGCCATAACAAATTTGATACTTTCAGCAGTATCCACTTGTGAACAAACACATTTTTTAAAATTTTGCATGGTTTTTTTTTTTCTAACATCTCTTTATTCTACTTCCATCACATAGTTCTATTCTGCTGCAATCTATTTTTATGTCTTAAAGCCTTTTATTAATTACAGCATTCTACTTCTCTGCTACATAAATTGTTAATAAAAATTGAAACTAATTTTTAAATTTTCTGTGACTAAAATTTCTATTAGAGTTATTATTACAATTAGTATTTGTATATAATTTGTCAAACGTATTATATATTTTGATACTTATTACTCATAAAAATAAAATACTATTAGAGATTCATCTCTTAGATTATTAATTCATGCGTCTATGATTTCTGTTACTCACTATTAGAATGAGAGCATACAGCATCAATTTTATCTCTATTTTTTATTTTTATAGGTTTTAGTGCTAACAACCTTCTTCATACAAATATGTAGATGGGACTTGAAAGAGTCCTGTTAAATTGATGTCACTAAATTCTTTGAGTTCCTCCTGAGTTACATGCCAAAATGAGTTCTCTATCATCAGAAAAATATTAAAATGATCTATTAGCTGATGATTCCCTTAGGCCCTTTTTCAATTTTATTGGAACTGAAGGATTGGAAAACTTATGGCTAACAAAAGGAGTTGTTACTCAATCATTACAATCATTCACTTTCTCAAATTTCTGGAAAATTCTTTAAAGAGACTTTACTAGGACTTATTAAAAGGCTACACATTACTATTTTACTTGGAAGCTATTTGTTTAACCTAATTGTGTTTGGAAAAATCAAAGCATTACAGATTTTAATAAACCTTTACAATTCAACAATTTTTAATAAAATTATTTTACCTAACAATGTGCATTGATATATTGTTATCCAACTCTTGGAGAAACTGCATCTTGGAGCTTAGAGTATCTGTTTATTGTACCTTAAAGAGAGGTTTGGTTGGTTGGAGGTCAGGGATATATATTTTTTTCTTTCCAATAAGAGAAGGGGAAATAGAGAGAAAGACTTCTGCTTGCAGTTCCACCAGGATCTACCCAGCAACCACTGTCTGGGGCCAATACTCTGCCCATATGGGGCCAAGCTTGCAACTGAGCTATTTTTAGCACCTCAGGCAGAGGCTCCATGGAGTCATCCTCAGTGTCTGGGGCCAACATGCTCGAATCAATGGAGCCATGGCTGCAGGAGGAGATGGGGTGGTAGAGAAGCAGATGATTGCTTCCCCTGTGTGCCCTGACCAAAATTGAGCCTGGGACTTCCACATGCTGGGTTGCTGCTCAACCACTGAGCCAACCAGCCAAGGCAGGGATTTTTTTTATGCCTAACCATTACTTTATAGACACCTGGATGCATGCAATAGAATATGATGAAGGGTATATACAAGTAAGGATGACTGGAGAAGTATATTCCTTCTGTATAAATTAACCTTATTTATTTATCAGTCTTAATAAGATTTTGCAGTTCTTCATGAGGGCCTCACAATCCTCTTTGAAATTATTCTTCGCAATAGTATATATAGTTTTCTTATTATAAATGGATTTTATTGTATGTTTTAAATGTAATGACTCGCTGTACAAATTTATTGATTTTAAAGTATATACCCTGCCACCTCACAAATCTAGTCTACTAATTCTAGTGTTTTTAATTGATTTCTTTGAATTTTCTAGATTAACAATATTACATGAAACTAGTAAAATAACTCTTGTTTAAAATATTAAATATTGATTGTGAAACAGAGAACCCTTGCTTTATTAATTTTTATGATTGTGCCTTTAGTATTTCACATATAATGAATAAATGAATGAATATTTTCATATAATTGTTTCATAATTCATGATTTATTTTCAGTTACTGCTTCCATAATTCTGACAAAATTTATAAATCTCAAGTTTTAATGGAAGATTTTGCAACCACTACCACAATGTTACATATATGCTACATAATGTATTTATTAAGTAATTGCTTAAATGGTAAAAATCCGTACTATCTTGGAATGCTATCTTGCACTATTATGTGAATTAAAAAACACTAGCCCACACCCTCCATCATCAATACATGCAAACAGCTTTACATGGATGCATATGCACACACACAAATACCATGGGTTTAGGACTAAATTTCAAATGATCCCAGTAAGTAGATAACATGAAAGAGATAAATGTGTGATAAGCCACTTCCTAGTGTTGAACTCAGTCTTCCAGATGGCTTACTTTGATTCTAAGCCAGTGCTTCTCAGGGTCAGTAGACTTGTTCACCTTTGCTTCTCCAAAACAGGAATGGAAAATTCCAGGAAATTGGGAACCAAGCAGAGCTTCCATATGCTGTGTTCTGGTATCTAAACAGGCACTCTTCTCTATTTATTTACTTACTCATTCATTGATTCAAAATTTACTAATGCGTACTCCCAAGTCTATGTGCCAAGTAGCAGAGGCTTTAAAAAAAATGCCCCAGTCTGCAAGATGCAGTTTCTCTGTCCTTGGATGTTTCTGGATGCCCTTTGAAATTGTGCTTCTCTGCCTTTTGCTATTTTTGTTTTTCTATTTCAGCCTTTTTGTTTTCAGATAATTATAGTGTCACAAGCAGTTTTAAGAATAATACAGAGAAATCCTGGTGTCATTTTCCTAGTTTCTCCCAATGGTAACATCTTGCAAAACTATAGTTTTATATCCTACCCAGGATATTGGCATTAATGCAGTCAAGATACAAAACAGGTTCATAACCACGAGGATCCATAAACACTCCCCTTCTGCTCCTAGCTGCCCCCACTTTACCTCTTGTAACTGTTAATCTGGTCTCCATTTCCATAATTATGTAACAAGAATGTTATATAAACATTCCTCTAAGCAAAGGAAGAGGAATAAAGAAGACTACCTTGTTCCTGCTGGGTGAACATAGAATCCAGGTTCTTCATTTTGTTCCCATGGACACTGATAATTATGTGTGTGAGGGGAATCCTTATTACTGCTGAGTGTGGATGGAATTTCTGTTAAGCTGCTCCTGATAGCATCCTTGCTGGGAAGGCTAAGAGTGCCTTATTATGGCTCCCCACATGGCCTCCAATGACACTATGAGGAGGGGACACCTCTTTACTGCTTGGTGCTGGTGGAAGTCCCTACTCCCCTACAATGACATCACTCCAGTAGGGAGGGGGAAGGACCCTTGTTACTTCAGGGGGTATGTGAAAGTGAGATACAACCCTCTCCCTTGTGGCCTCTATCAGCATGAAAGACCCATTTCTCTACTTAACCTTCTCTGATACCACGTGGGCAGAGCCGTTGGGGTGCTCACTAGTGCTTTATAAGAGTAGAAGTCTGTAGGGTACACTTGGCATCTGCCTGGTATGGCTGAGGCTGGGCCACAGCCTTTTCTGTGTTTAGCTAGGGTAGAAGAGTTGAATGGTTATTGTCTAAATGTGTCCTATCATTCTAGGCTGCTTTTTTCTTCATCCTTTGGCTAGGGAGAGCAGTATTTTGGTAGTTTGTAGTTTGGGTTTTTTTCTTCTTTACCTATTCCCATTGGAGCTTTGGGATTGCCAGCTTCTTCAGCTCTGAGTCTGGGATATGTGAGGAAAAAGGAAGCCCAAGGAACACACCATCCTGTTGGTCTTTGGCTCTTGAGTTCCCTCACTGGTCTGCCTTTTATCATGCCACTTTATGTTTATTTTATATAGCACACGTAGGGGTTTTAGCAGGAAGACTAAGGAAAAGTATATCTTCTCCATCTTCCTGGAAACTGATTCCTCTGTTTGTGTGTTTCATTTCTTCTCTGTTGACAGATTTTTCCATGTTGGCTCCATTAATCCAATAGTGGTACTACCCTTTATGTGTTAATTAGGGATAGCCTTTGAGAAAGCATTATCCCATCTCTTATGCCCCGAGATGAATTTTATAAGAATTATGGAGTAAAACATAAATATAATTAAGCAAAAGCATTAATTAAGCACAGCTCAAAATTCTTAAGTCATCCTTATCTATAGACATATATGGGAGTGGTCAATCACATTATGTGTTTGAGAATGAAATATTATGGTCTTTCAAAATTATTCCCCAAAAGGTATCCAAATTGATCTTGAGACCCATACCCAAACTTAAAACATGGCCATTGTTTTTAGTGTTTTAAGGATAAACTTCTAGCCTTTGCATGTGGCCCCTGGCACTCACTTACTTTGCTAGCCTCACTCCTCGCTACTCCAGCCAGAGCGAACTCTTATTTTTACCAGCATTCTCTCTCTTGCCTCCGAGTCTGCACATATTGATGCCTCTATCTGGAATGTCATTACCCTGCTTCTATGCTTCCCTTCATTTCTGCCCATGGTTCTGGTCTCACCTCTGAAGTCACATTGACCAAAAAAGCTTACCTGATCACCCCACCCCTGCCTCCAATCTGGATAACATTCCTCTTCTGTGTTGTCATATAACACGGTGCTTTTTTAAAAAAAATCATGTATTGAAGACTAAAATGGCTGTAAGGGTACAGGCAGATTTCTTATTCTTCTCCATGTCCCCATGAGCCCTTTACCTGTCATATTCTTTTCATCCCTACAGAGGGTCATGAAATTTTAGTTTTAGAACTACTTGGATACAAACATGATCACTGTGTTGTCGTGATGGGAAATTCAGTTCTCTGATTGGCTACATAACTTGGAGATGCTCAGATAGTGTCGGAACTAGTAATAATTAGCAGAATTCTCATCTGAGGATTCTCACTTGATCCTCTGCATCACACCCTACTTTAATTTGTGAAATGGGAGAAAGGTGGTGATATGGTGAGATTTAATGTGTTGAAAGTGTTACGGTTGCCAAAGTAAAACACTTGCAATTTTATTTATACACAGATTATTCAGAAAATAATCCAAACATTTTCATCTGGGAATATGAAAGGAAAATATTACCAGCTGAGTGGAGTACTTCAAGGAGCAGTACGTTAGACCACACAGATCATTAGAATGAACGCCAGGCAGAGTGGGTCATTGTGAATCAGGTTTCATGGAAATTACAGAAGGAAATCACTTAAGCATGTTCGTTGGCTCCTTTGACTATTTATCAAGTATCTTTTAAGTACTTTGGAAAATATGATTACTGTTCAGTCCTCTCCTTAGAGTGCCTTATTATGGAATAGAGCTGTAATCACTATAAAGAAGTCAATATGTGTCATGAACCAAAAATTGTGATTACTCCAGTTCTGAGCAAACGATATTACATGAAAGTAATAATGGTATCTAATACCTGGTATACAGAAGGCTATGGTTATTCAAAAGTATTTACTTTTAATGATGCAAGTGATGGGATTTGAACAGAGCTTGATAGATAGAATCAGGAGTTAGAAATGGGAGGCAGTATGTGGACAATGGAAATTGCAGACTTGGGATGGGGACTGGAAATAGCTTGCACAAACAGAAAAGTAGGCTAAATCTATGAACGCAGTGGGTTGTCGGGCCAGGAAAGAAAAGAATAGGGACCAGATTGCACCCAGACTTGCATTCTTACAGCAATGGCCTTTGTTTATTTGGCAACTGCAAACCGTTCATTGAAGCTTTTTGAGCAGGAAAGTGGCATGATCAGAGCCTTGTTACAGGAATCTTCATTTGGCACCATGGCCAGAAATAACGGAATGTGAAGTGACCTAGGAGAAGAGGTTATAGGTATGGTGGTTACAGAATCAAGTCATAACATAATGGTTTTAAATTAGCGTAGCAACAATGGACATAAAAACAGCAACTGATAGAATCCACATTTCCAAACCCCCAAAGACCTTAAAGTCTTGCTGAAGGGAGGTAGAGCAGACGAGAAAAGGAAAATATCAAAGGCAACAATGGTCTGAAACTTTACTTATGACTTACCATTCTTGATAATAAGACCCAAAGGGGAACAAATTTGTCAGCAAACACCAGACTATCCTCAGAATCTCTCTTCCTTTCTGACTGCTAAAGTCGTGTTCATTAGGTCCAATATGTGCCGTTCTCCTCTTTCCTTCGGACAAGCGACTATTCAGCAGATATGCATCAGTACCGTTGTAAAAGCTCTAACAAAACTGACACACTTGTGTACCGGTTGGTAAGGAGCTGATGCCCTGAGTCCCTTGAATGCCATTTTACTGACCTGACCACTTTCCTAGGTGCCTGTCATGCAGTCCAGCACCTATAGAGGTTGCAGCTGGCAGACAAGTGGGCATGCAGAACTCTGCTTGATGCCACAGCTGATGTCTGTTCTCAGTGGTCATCACTTTCGGGGCTGCAGCGCTTGGGTTATTATTCCTACCATGGATGAAGTTTTCTCCCAGAAAGTTCTCAAGTTCTTTAAGCAAATAGGCCTTATTTGGGCCTGCATAGATCTGAATCTCACCCTGGGTTTTAGTCAAAACCCTTAACCCTGAAGATGGGAATCTAAAATAATTTTTTTAGTGGGTGAAAGGTGTAAGGGAACAATACGATTAAAAAATTGTCTATAATTATAAGAAATTGTATTCAACCTGAATAGCAAACATTAAAAGAATAGTTCAACCAGAGTGGTTTAGCTTATAGTAAATTTTAATATTTTCTTTAAATGATTTTGAGTTATTAGCAATTTTAGAAAGAATAAAGAAATTTTAAAACCTCCAGAGACCCATCCTAAAAGCACTTGCCCGCAGAGTTTTAATGGTAAAACTCAGGATGATCTCATATTTCTCATCAAGACAGTAAACACCTTAAGACAATTAGGAATGCAGAGTTTTCAATGAGGAAGCATTTGCCTAAGGACTCTATACTCAGCCAGAGTGTGTTTGTGTGTGAGTGTGTGGGTACATGCGTGTGTGCATGCACATATATTAATTCTTAACATATGGCACTTAATTTTGCTGATGCATCCTCTTTTGGACACAGTCTTTTCAGAGTTTTGATTTTTGGTTTATGATAGACTTGTCCTGATCCATCAGTAATCTCCTTTCCAGTCTGAGCAGGTGTTGGCCTTTGAACATGGAGTCCTGCAGCGAGGGTGCCATTTGCTGCCATGGTACCAAACAGTTGCTCAGATTCACAATGTTGTCCCAGTCGTCTGTATTCCAGCCAAATGAGCTAATTGCAGAGAGGTTGGCAGGATGCTAATTCATTCCACACAGAATTGGATGTGCAAAATCCATGGCAAGTTACAAGTCTCCTCATCTAATTCATTGAAGAAAATAGAAAGCATCTCGGCTGTCTAATTTTTTAAAAAATAGTTGCTTGTATGTATGTGTAGGTGCTTGTTTTATATTTGTTAAAAAGTGGTTCTCTTCTTGTACAGTGGATTCCTGTGCTCAATGTCCTTGCACAAATATTTGTAGGAACAGATTTTGTTATTCAAAACAAATCCATAAAGTTGACAAGACGCATAATATTGTATTAGTAAAGAGCCTTTCTCTGGGGGCCCAGATACTTGCTTAGTGGCCTCCTTAGATATATCAGGAATTAGGGTTTTTGAATTGCTCAACTCCTGGATACCATTGTAATCTACATGAATAAGCATCCTTGGAATTGTGTAGGGCACAGTCTGCATGCAGCTGATGCAACTGGGACTCTGTGTAAGGAACAAAGGCTCTTAATATTTATAGAGGTTTTTAAAAATTAGTCTTAGATTACAAATAGGAAGTAATTTTATAAAATGTAAGTTATTGTATAATATAATTAAAATTAACTAAAATAGCCATCTAAGAAATTGATCTTGAGTGGATAAGACAGGTGGGAGAGAATGAAGACTTCTTTGTATTTTACAAATTCCAGACTGGTTGATGGTTTCATTTACTTCAGTCAAGGAACGGAGTTACCAGCTGGAGAAAAGTCTAACGTTAGCACATGATAACTTCAAGAATCACACTTCCAGTAATAGTAGCTGGTAACAGCCAACACGTTTCTGAAAAGAGAAAGTGCTTATTTTAACAGCAACACATACAGCAATTAAGAAATAATATTTGGTTCATTTCCAGGAAGGAAACATTTCATATTAAAAAGAACATCGCCTAGCCGTCTACCCTTCCTTGTGAAACTTGTTCAAACCATGATCTGTTTTGTCTTTTCAACTCTTGCCTGGTTTGGGATGAGGAATTTTCTCCCTTGGGATTCAAAGAGGTTGATTACACCTCTCCCACCAGAATTGTGCAATGCCTTTAAATAGTTCTAAAATCTGTTTTCCATTATCATTATGAATTTCACAATATATTTCCAAATGTACTTTTGTATATTTTTATCCAAAACGCTGTTCTCCAGCGTTGTAAACTCTTTATTACTCAAAAGGGTTTAGAGAGTAATAATGTAAGATTAGTTTCTTTCTATGCAATATTTTTTTAAATAAATGATAAAATCTGCAGACATAATCTGACAGCTAATATAGAAAGTATTTTTAACTTACTTTTCAGTATTATTCTATTTATAGAATCATCCAGTGTTAGCATTGGAAATGTCATAGACATGCCTGAATGGTAACTTCTGTATTTTGTAGGAAAAGAAAACAAAGTCATTTGCCAGTGACCCATAGCTTGTTAGAGGAAGAGCCAAGATTGCAACTCGGTGTCCTGAATCCAAGTCTCATGTTCTTTCACTTCACCCTATTGTTAGTTTCTGTGACTTCAGTCCTCCCTCCAGCTAAACCCACCCTCCACCTTCCAGCAGAGCTTGTTTTCTCTTGCCCTTCTCTGACTGAGTGACTGCTGGCTCAGGCGCTGGGGTGGGTAATGGCTGGGTCAGATAACCAGACGACTGAATTTACAAGGAAGAGCGTGGTGGTCACAGAGGAGACAAGTGCTTATGTTACGTACAGTGTGATCTGTGCCAGAGCAGAGGTAAGGATCCTGTGGGCACAGACATGATGACTGATGAGTTTGATACTACTCCGTTACCTTAGTTTATGCTGTTTTGTTTATCATTCTTGCTGCTATTTATTTTCTTTTCCAATGTTTTTCTACCCTTGTTCTTTGTCCCCCACCCCCCAATTTGGAGGTAATGCATTCTTTTTCTGTTCAGAGCTATGTGTCTTTTTTATGTGTAACTCTGAAGTGATGTTTTTCTTTGCATTTATCCTATGGATGTATATGAATAGAAATGAGAACTTCACCTTCCTCTGCTCACCATCTCCTAGTTTCTCTCATATTTTAAACCTTCCTCCGTTATATTTTACAAATATTATTCTTTTCTTCCATATATCATATATCTTTCTTTATAACAAGGGCCTTTATTTGATATTCATTTTCACAATTATGTTAATGAGAGATTTAGCAATAGGCTATATGTCCACTAGTTAGTTAATCTCAAGCAATTTATTAAATGCCATTTTCCCCACACCTGAGTCTTTTATTTTATTTTTAGTCAGTGAAGTACATCTTTGCTTCCAGAAGCCATACACATCCTCAAATATCCTTCTTTTCTCTCATATTTATGAATAATTTGATCAGATATGGAATTTGGAGTTCATAATACAGTGTGTCCATAAAGTCATGGTGCACTTTTGACAGTGTGACAGGTCAAAAGTGCACCATGACTTTACAGACACACCGTATTTTCCCCAAGTTCCTGTATATCTTTTTATATTGTTTTTCCTAGCATTTGCTTTTGTATAGGAGAAAGGAAATATCAGTTTGATCTTCCCATTTGTAGTATCTTGTTTTTCTTACCTAGATGCTTGGAATGCTTTGCTTTATCCTGGGTGTGAGTCACTTTTTATTAAATTTGCCTGGGATTTGGTGAGGGGTGTTTTGTTTGTTTGTTTTTTGCTCTAAAATTTCTAGTAAGGACTATATACTTGCATTAAAATCACAACTGTTACCTCTCCTTGGTCTACTCAGGTCTGTTGTTCTGGGTCTTTGTGGCTTATTTTTACTGTATCCAATGACAGTTTTAATTTTGCTGTTATAATTTATAGTTTCTTTTTCATTTATGTATTTATTTTCATCAGTTTTTCCTACAGCTGCTGACTTCTGTTTAAAGGAGCCCATGTTGTCTTGCATTTTCTTAAGGATCTACACAAATATTTTCTGAACTTATTCTAGAAATATTCAGTAATATAAATAATTCAATAATATTTAATATTTAAAATATGGTGCTTTGAAGTAATGGTCCTTTTCTGTTGAAGTATCTCTCATATATATCATGGGAAAATGTTATCTTCTTTTTATTTCTTTAAGTGAGAAGCAGGGAGGCAGAGAGACAGACTCTGCATGTGCCCCAACCAGTATACACCCCACAAGCCCCAAGCAGGCAATGCTCTGCCCACCTGGGGCCATTGCTTTATTGCTTGGCAACAAAGCTATTTTAGTGCCTGAGGCAAGGCCATAGAGCCATCCTCAGTGCCCGGGGCCAACTTATTTCAACTGATCCATGGCTGCAGGAGGAGGATTGATATAGATAGATAAAGAGAGAGAGAGAGAGAGAGAGAGAAGTGAGAGGGGGAGGGGTGAAGAAGTGGATGGTTGCTTCTCGTGTGTGCCCTGACTGAGAATCGAACCCAAGACATCCACACACTGGGCCGATGCTCTACCACTGAGCCAACCAGCCAGTGCCGGAAAATGTTATCTTCTGTTTTTAAATATAATCAAGAATTTTGAAAGTATGGTCATTTTTATAACAATTACATTGTGTTATGAATCTTGTCTCTCAATAATGATCATTTATATTTTTAGCACCTTATAGTTGTTAAAACAAGGGCTTTGGCATCTAGGAGACCTGGCTTTGAAACAAACACATGTAGTAGTAAAGAACATAGCTTCTGGATCTAAATAATCTGGGATCAAATCCCAGCTCTGCCACTTATTCACTATGTAACTTTAGCAGTGGTTTAACCTCCTAATGCCTTAGTTTTCTCATCTATAAAACGAGATTTGTTATATCATAGGTTCCTAAGAAGATTCAAAAGATAATAATTATAATGTATGTAGAATAGTCATTGAGACATAGTAAGTGCTTCATATGTCTCAAGTTTGCTTTAACTTCCAACTCTAACCTTCTTCTCAATTTTGTTGTAAATCTAAAATATAAAGTCTTTTAAAAGCTAGGAAGCCAGAGCTTATCTACCCAGAAATAGGCCTTAAACATATGACAACAGGAAGGGGAAGTGTGCTACCATTTAAAAATATTTGACTTGATAATTAATAAGATAAATGTCGTAAAAATTCACCAATAAATCAATGTTATAGTCTAGAAAACAATTCTAGCTTTGTTATTTACTGAGTAACTTAAGACATCACATGTTTTAAGCCTCCATTTTCTCATCTTTAAAATGGACAATACAATTAAGTGAATGCATTCCGTAACAGCAATATTAATAATTAACATTATTGAAACTATGAGGATTAACTGAGATAGTTTATGTCACATGTCAGCACATAACTGCATATTACTTGGTTGCTATTGTTTTTAAATAATCAAATGCATACTTGACTATGCTACATTTAATTGACTTAACTGAGCACGGCAAGTCTCTTTACTCCACAAATTCTCAATTATTGAGTTCTTGACCTTGAGTTATTTTACAGACGTGTAACTCTAGAAAATATAGGTTACAAATTCAAAGCCACATTGTCAGCGCAAACAATGGTTAGGAAGCAAGGTCGATTAGATCCTGCTTTACATCTGTTCTTTCCTTGAGCCTGGGAAAAGCCGATTCTTAATTCTTTTTTCTCCAAAGGGCCTATATCACATCAGTTCATTTTCCTCAGTCCCTTTAGTTTCCCTTGTTCTTTGTTGAACAGAAAGTATGGGCTGAGTGCTTTTTGCATATTCAGTTATTCTCCTCTGCTGGGCGAGGCCACTGGGGCTGTGGGGGTGGGGGGTGATGGACTATGGAGCGTACCACACTGATGCAGATATTTTTATGCATCCAGTATCATTCATTCCTTTTAACCCCCTAGTATGCATTGCTATTTTGAGTTTTCCCACAAAATAAAAGCCCAGACATATCATGCTGTGTTGTGTTGTAACGTGTAACCAATTGTGCCACAGACGAGGCCACTTCGTAACCTGCAAATATCGAACGACCTCATTCTTTAAAAATAACTTGGTTTCTGTCCTTGCTTGAATTATATGATTTTTACTATGAAAAGCTATTGTTTGGTTTCTCCCCCCTTAATCAGTCTCAAAAATGTTGTTAGCTATCAATTGATGCACCACATAAAATGGACTTCCTCGCCTGCCCACAGCTTGCCCATCCGGGACATACAAACCAGAAGGTGCACCAGGAGGAATCAGCACGTGCCTCCCATGTCCTGATGAAAATCACACCTCTCCACCCGGAAGTACTTCCCCTGAAGACTGTGTCTGCAAGGAGGGCTATCGGGCTTCCGGCCAGACCTGCGAAGGTAAGCCTCCTACCCCCGCCCCCCCCCCCCACACACACACACTGGCAGATAGGAACTGTAACAGTGACTCTCTTCGAGGGAAATGATGCTGGTGTTTTCATCCAATTCATTTAAATGATCTTTAGTTTTCTCTAGTCATATTTAGGGGGGAAGTCTTTGCTCTTACTAAGTAGCATTTTTTATCACTGAACACATCCATATCCTGTTCCAGAAAAAGAGGATCTGAGCCAGGAGCAGTAGACTATGAAACTAGAAAGATTTACTATTCAGAAAAGGTCTAAAATGAATCTAAGGGAAAAGAGCCACAAATTTAACCACACATTTAGGGAACTAGAGCGAGTGTGGGCCCGGTTAATAGTTAAATCCATTTAAAGAAAATATTTATTAGGTAAAGTGTCTCGGTGTTATTCATATCAAAAATTAGAAACATTTAATTAGCCTGTAATGTGTGCAAAAAGCTCTGGTGTGGCAGACACACTTTGCTGGGCTTATTTGGTTTTTATTTCATGCCATCTTAATTAAGAAGGAAATTGCTAATGACATAGGAAAGTCAAGAACTAGAAAATCTTGTATCCCCATATATATCAAAATAAAAGAATGTTTAAAGCAAAATAAAAATGGTTTTTAAAATTTAAGTGGAAGTAAATACCTAATTGAAGTGAGCTATACGAGTTCTTCCAAATACGCCCTTAGAAATTCAAACGCAATAAATGGGGATGCTGTGGGTCATTTGCTGTATGTATAAAATGTCCTCTTAAACCAAAAAAAAAGGTGGGCAGGTGGGGGATTCTATGCTTCATAGACAAAGGCTAACTTTGCTTTTTAATTTTACTTTTATAAATGTTAGTTGTCCACTGCCCTTCCCTGAGGCCTCCAGAAAACGGTTACTTTATCCAGAACACTTGCCACAACCACTTCAATGCAGCCTGTGGGGTCCGATGTCACCCTGGATTTGACCTTGTGGGGAGCAGCATTCTCTTGTGTCAGCCCAATGGTTTGTGGTCCAGTTCAGAGACCTCCTGCAAAGGTATGCAGACTGCCAGTTCACATTGTTTATTGATCGTCTTGCTTGACTTCCTTGCCTTCAACTCTAACGGACCAGTAAGTTCTTTGTTTCTTTTGATTTCATAGGCCACAGACCACAGAAAGAGAAAAAAAAATTACAGGAAGTTCAGAGTCAGACTTCTAAGTTCAAGTGAACACATCGTTATAAACTATGCCCTTTATGTTTGTTTTCTGAACAAGTCAAGGAAGGGCTTGCCTGGGAAGGAAATGGACAGGTTACCCCAAACCTCAGATTTCAAGTGGACAAGACTGGGTGCCAGAGGGAGTTTGAGGATGAGAGTGGGGGCTTGGATACCCTCCATCACTGCGACTTAGGGAACCATGCCAGTGTCCTGCAGTAGGAGCAGTTAGCTAACTTATCCATCCATCTCCAACCTTCACTTTGGAATAGCAGCATGCTAGAGAAAGTGGGGATTTGCTACATTGAAATCTCAAAGGGCATAGTCAGGCCCATTGAAAAGGGGACAGTACCTCAGGCAGAACTTAAAGATACCGCACCAAATACAGGGAAACAGCAAACAGAACGGTCCCTGAGTTCACCTCCACTCTTGCCATGTCCCTGTGACCAACTGTCCTACTTCCTACAACTGTTGCACAGGCAGCTTCCTAAGGCTTCACAAGTAGGGTTGGAAGGGAGAGCTATCGAAGAAAAGATAAGAGGGGAGCAAGGTGAATGACTTGAGAATCCCTGCCCGTGAACTTTCAAATGAACACAGTATTCACCCCCTTCCAAGGGTGGGCGGATGAAATGCAGGACATCCAATTGAATAGGAATTTTAGATAAACAAGAAATAATTTTTTTAGTATAAATCCCAGATCAAATTTGGGACCTAATTATACTAAAAATTATATGTTGATTTTTTGTGAAATTTAAATTTAACTGAATATGCTAATTTGTTTGTGGGTTTATTTGTTGTTTCTTTCTGAACCTGGCAACCTACCCCCACCAAATCCCCTTGGCATCCTTAGGCAATACACATATTGCCCAGCTCTCTGGATTAGGGTAAGGAGTTCTGTCTATGAGTCTTCTCTTGGCTCCAGCACCCACAAGGGAAGCCCCCATTAACCACTGCAAGGTCATATGTGAGCCCAGGGAGCCTCCGCTGTTTATATTTACCAGTTACCAATACTGAATCCATTTATAAATATGAATTTGCTAAATCATGTCCCAGTCCAGATTCTTATTTACATCTACAAAACAAAAGATAAAGAAAAGTGAAGAGAATCTGCAAATTGAACAAAAGCGATCTAAAAGAAAGGAGAAACTGGAATCACTGAGATTCGAAGGCAATAATAACACGACTAAAACAAGACCAGGATTCCAAGGAATGGAAGAAATCTGAGAGCAGAGCTATTTCTTAGGGTAAAAAAAAAAAAAAAGATTGCTGACACAATGAATAGATGTAGTTAAGAGTCAAATTAATAAATTAGAAAATCAACCCATGCAATTCTCAAAATAGAGCAGTATTTCAGAGTTCATACCTCCTAACTTAACAATGTACAAAGTTGTCCTGAATGACAATCCTTCCTTGTTCAGACTTCTTCTCTAGTTCATCTTCAATGGATTTAAATATTTGAGGTGTGGTCCTATGAAACCTATACCATATTTTATTAATTCTGAAACACTTCCCTTTCCACATTTGAATATCTCTAAAACTCAGATGCACCTTAACATTAGTGACATTAAATTTGTATAGCTATTTGTATTTCTTTATTAGTGGCACATAAAATTATGGTGTGCCTTTTAATTGGGGCATCTGGAGTTACATGAAAAGCTGCAACTGGAAGAAACCCCTTCTGTTTCAGGTTGAGTATATGGCAAGAGTAATAGTTTATAGATCTAGTTTAAATCTAATTATAAGGACAGAGAACACTTTTTGTATATTTTGTCTTGCAAACCTTTCTAAACTTGACGCCAAAGTGAAAGACCCATGTAAAATATAAAACCTTTTGTAAATTTAATGTTCCATCACTACAGTGTTAGATACTAATTATTGAGCTTAATTCTTATTCCTCCTGTGTACCCTGAATAAGGACTTACACATTTTTTGTAGTTTTACCTGAATTATGCATTTCTTTACATACTAATAAGTATTTCTTTGTGGCTTCTTAATAATAATTAGCTGTGCCACAACATCACAGTACTTTAACTTTTGTGATAGTATATTTTCTGAGAAAAAGGTTCAAACAATGAGACTCCTACACTTAACATCAGATTTATTTTATTTTTAGTACAGATACTATCACAATTTTGAGATTGACAGAAAGTATATATTTGGAGAAAGTCTAATTAATCCAAAATGAGAACCAGAGCAGGTTCCTACATTGTCTACTCCATAGTAAACTGTTCTCTAAAAGATTGAATTGCTGTTTTCTAAAAAGACGAAATAAATATTTAAGGATTGCTTTAACATGAATGTAAGTCAAAAACATTTATGGCAGAGTTTTTCAGCTTGTTGAAATAAAAAAAGTTATAAGTTGAAACTAATAAATAATCATGTTCCCATAAAATATGATAATTAATGGTCATTCTTGGTTGGAAAGGAGTGAAAATGTTTAAGAGTAAATATGGATTATTTCATCCTTTGTTTTCCCTGAGGAGCACTAAAAATTTATTAAGTCCAATGACTGAGAAGCAATATAATTTGCATGTGTATGAAACACCAAGTCTAATTTACTGTCAGTACTCTTGAGAGATGTTATAAATCCATTTTGTCTCTTGTTGGAAAGCCACAGTGATTTAAGTAATATGTTGACTCTAAGAGAAGTTGTTTAATATGGTTTCTCAGCTTTTGTACAACTTGATTATAGGAATTTATCTTATCATCTTTTAATCCCACTTGGCACCTGGTGGCTATGCATGATGGACACACTCAGTGAAAGTCAAGATGTGGAAGACAGGATATTGCTACACATTTAATACAGATTCTACTTATATGATGGACACAGTAGATAAAGATCATGTGTGGCAGACAAAGGATTTCTACTCTGTTGTCACTGATAGTTGACTGGTTCAAACCACCCCAGTGATTGAAAAACTAGGGTATAAGGCTTAACCTTTAATCATTCATAACCATTAAGGAGTGATCAATCCTAAACATATTTAATACACTCAGAATTCATGCTCTGCTGACTAGAAAGGGTTGCTTCACAATAGATTATGTTAAACAGTGGCATTGGTTGAACATGCACTAAATGTTATGCCCCTACTTCCTTTCCTATTATTTTAAAACTAAGCTTTTATCATAAATAAATATATGCTTGATATTTAAAAAATTGGAAAATGCAGAAAATTAGAAGAAAAATACATTTTACCCACAGTCCCAATAAAATTCTTGAGTCCACTTGATTTCATTCAAAAATGTTTAGCAATTGCCATGTTGTCTTCTGGCCTTTAGTGCTACAATACTGCTATTTGAAAGCAAACTAAACTTTGTTCTGTGTAGGGGTTGTTCTTGTTTTTGGTACAATGCCTGATGTTGTAGGATTATATCTGTGAACTATTAACATGATTATATGTGCCCAACCTTTGGCATATTTAACAGAAATTTATTCTCTTTTCCTCTCCCTATTCCTATTTTTGACAGGGAGTCACATGCCATCTGACTGAAAGGATGCATTTCCATGGATCTCTGCTGTCCTCTCCTCTCCCTCTTTCTTCTCCTTTCCTATCCAACTACTTTACCTTCCCCTATTTCATCTACCTTTACCCTACCTTCCCCTTCTCTCTCCCCCTTTTCTTTCTCCTTTTCTCTTATCCTTCCTTCCCCTGATTGAAAATCCTGATTGGAGCAGGTCTAAGATAGAAGTGGAAGAACAGAAATGTAGAAAGAGTATAAGCTCTTTAGAGATGATTTTATCTAAAAAATAAAAAAGAACACACAATAGATTGGAGACCCCATTAAGGTACAAACATTGATGAAGTTGAAGCTCTTGGAGACTGAAGTGGAAAGACAGAAGGCTGTTGTCAGAGAGTCAGATACTTGGATTGGTGATGGTGAAGTCTAGTGGATAAGGCAATAGAGAGTAGGCTGAGATAGGTTAAAGGATATGGTTATTAGAAATGAGGATATGAAGAATATGATACTAAGAGACTAGAATGATCATCTATATAGATAATGAAATCACCAACTTGTGTGTGTGTGTGTGTATGAGAGAGAGAAAGAGAGAGAGAGAGAGAGAGAGAGAGAGAGAGAGAATGGGTGAGAATAAGAATAAAATATTTAAAGAATGAGAAGTAGCTCAGAGGTCAGCAGATAATTGGGGGAGGAAATATGTCAGTTATATAATATGATGTTGGGGTAGTGTACCTCATGTTCATATTTCAGGAAAAAGAAGAAGGATCGGGAAGGCCAAAAAAGAAAACTTTCTCAATTGAGGCAGTCCCTATTAAAAAGCTTTTCTAGAAGTTCCACCCAACTTCAGTTTATATCTCATTGGCTGTCATTCCTTGCAATGGAGGTAGAGAATTTTTGCTTGTAGCTATATATATTATTATGCTGAATTAGAATAGGAAGATTGTTTTTGGGTGGGCAAATAGCGTTTTTTTGCTACAGAAGCAAAAAACAAACAAAACAATGTTAAAGCACAAACCAAGGTCAGCATCCTGAGTTAGGTTTTACATAATTGTCTGGGAATAAAGGAGTGAAAAAGCAAAAAAGACAAGCTCTTTGGTCAGAGAGTGGTATACTAGAATGTAGGATTGCAGAGGTTGGACAGCTTTGCAGGAACTGGGACCATTAAAAGGCCCAGGACCTGCCCATGAAATCTGAGAATCAAGTTGCTCATGAACCTGAAACCTTTGTCCCCTTCCTTTTGTTGGAATCTGTAGCCTGGAAAACCACAGCAAAGGCAAAGCTGAGGGCTGCAGTTGCCTCCTGTGTTCAGCATCCCAATGATAGGCATCATCATCCCTTTAGGGCCAGATTCCTTAGAGACAGTTAAGTTCCCCACCAATGGGTAGAGAGCTGAACGCAGTGATGTTGCTTGGGCAATGCATTTGGTAAAATACAGGCTTTTGATTGTCTAGCACCAACTCAAAAAATAATGGAATGTTATTTACTGTTTGCCACTTTAAGAAAAGGACCTTTTGACATCGGATCATTTGCAACAAAATGGATGGACCTTGATAACATTATATGGAGTGAAATAAGTAAATCAGAAAAAAAAAAAACTGAGAACAGCATGATTTCATACATAGGTGGGACATAAAAGTGAGATTTTGAGACATGGACAAGAGAGTTGTGGTTAGGGGGTGGGGGGAGGGAGAGGAGGGTGAGATAGGGAGGAAGGGAGGGGCACTGGGAAAACCAGATAGAAGGTGACAGAGGACAATTTGACTTTGGGTGACAGGTATGCAACACAATTGAATGATAAGATAATCTGGAGATGTTTTCATTGTACATATGTACCCTGATTTATTGGTGTCACCCCATTAGAATTAATAATAATAATAATAATAATAAAATTTTGAGTTAAAAAGAAAAGAAAAGGACCTTTTCTTGCTTGCAATGTGTCAGCATTATTAAACTTATTATTTTTGTCCTTATCCAGTAAAATGTGATCTAATAGTTTTCATTTTATATAGTAAGAACATGCCCCCGTCTCCGCCAGCCCAAACATGGCCGCCTCAGCTGTTCCACGGGGAACATGTCCTACAAGACAACGTGTTTGGTTACTTGTGATGAAGGGTACAGACTAGAAGGAAGTGTCAAACTTACCTGTCAAGGAAACGGCCAGTGGGATAGTTTAGAACCCCGGTGTGTGGGTAAGTTCCTAGAAGGCATTTGCTGATTCATTTCTCTTGTTCTCTCATATTCCTGTTTTCTATGAAGACCTAGAACTAAAAATTGACTCATAGTGACTATAAATATACAACCATATGTGCAAATGCACAGAGATATAGACATATAAATAAATATGTTATTCTATTTTCCTCCACTGGTAAAAAGTCTTCTTACACCAGAGTCTAATTTTCCAAGTCACTGAAGTTTACAATTTAAATGGTCATGCTTTAAAATCTTTTTTAAATTATTTATTTTTACTTTTTAATTGAATTTATCAGAGTGATATTGGTTAATAAAATTATATAGGTTTCAGGTGAACAGTTCTATAATACATCATCTGTATGTTGAATTGTGTGTTCACTAGGAGATGAGTAGATAAAAGTGCTGTGTTACATTTACACAATAAAATACTAATTGGCCTTTAAAAAAAAAAGAAGAAATCTCACTCTTTGTGACAGCATGGATGGAAAGGATCTGGAGAGCATTATGCTAAGTGAAATAAGACAGTCAGATAAAGACAAGTACCGTATGCTTTCACTCATATGTGGAATCTAATGAACAAAATTAACAAAATAGAAACAGACTCATAGATAGAGGACAAATTAACAGCTGTCAAAGGCATAGGGGGTTATGAGGCTGGGTGAAAAAGTTGAAGGGGTTAAGAAAAATGGGGCAATTTTGATGGATTAAAAAAAGAAAGCAAATGCTATGTAATTCCATCACTTTGTTAAACACAATTTTTTTTTACCTTATTGATCAAAGGACAGAATTATAAACCAATGAATCTGAAGATAGACCACACAATTCTATTTCATCTTATTTTCTTCCTTTTCCTTCACTAAGAGTTGTAGCATCTCACTACTGCAGTTGGGTCCAGAATGAATAAATTCAATAGCTTTTTCAGTGTTCTGCTTCTTATACATTATAGGTACAAATAACAATGGTAACACTGGTGATGATGAGATGATAACTACTATTTAGTGAAACCTTGCTAGGAGTCAGATACAGTATACCTAGGAGCACTAGCAGGTATGCAATGAAATATCCAACTTCCAAAAACGGGAGAATATCTATGTATGGAATAAATTGAGATGTGCCAGGACCTCAGGTGGGAAAATGCGATGCTGTATATATGCCAGTCCTTCCCAAATTGACTTACAGCTTTATTCTAGTATCATCTAGTATTAGATTCATGGGTGGTCCTAAGGGAGTATATCACCAGGAGGGGTGTTGGGCTTACCAGGGGATACAGATCAGCCCAACAGTTGACCCTCACTGCACAGGCTCAGAGAAACTGCATACTGAAAAGAGATTAACCTCTCTTGTACAGAAGAATAAAATTTACTCTTAAACAAGGATTCAGTTCATTAACAGTGACATACCTACTATTAGGAGTACTGGAACACATTAGCCTGTCTGACAAGCCTTACCAGTATTTTCATTGGGTAAAGAGAATGTGTAGCATTTGCAGTGTCTGACCATGCAAAAAGCATTCTCCCATTTCCTTGCAACAGAGCACCAGTGTTCCACCTTTCCCAAGCCCAGAGGTGTCATCCTATCCCCACCCAACTGTGGTAGGCAGCCAGCCAAACCTGGGACAACTTGTCAGCTAAGTTGCCACCCCGGCTTCATTTTATTTGGAGTCAGAGAAGAAGTGCGATGTACGACCTCTGGAAAATGGAGTGCCAAAGTTCAAACAGCTGTTTGTAAAGGTAGGTCTTCCACATTGGTCAGATTAGAAACCACATTCCTATATCATGACATATGATACATGTGGGACTGTCCTTCTTTGCAACTTTTGCGGCAAACCCATGATAAAATGGTGGGTGTTACCCCAGTAACAGGATTTCCGTTTCAAAATGGTGGAGTTACAAAATCCAATTACAACATGCCAGGCAATGAGAGAAGACATATGAAAATAAGGATCATATTGGAGCTAGAAATCAGCTAAATTTTTCATCAGGAGATGAAACTCTTTGAGGAATCTCTCTTTTACAACACTAAATGCCAGAAAAAAATGGAGCAATGTCCAAAGAATACAGAGGGAAAATGTATGTAAACTTTAAATTCCACATCCAGCCAAGCATTTATTCTAGTGTGAATGAAAAGTCACATACTTCTTCAAATTCTCAGAGTCAATAAGGTAATGCATCTTTTTTTTTCTTTTTACTACATCTTTGTGGAGGAAAATTGGCAAGTATAAGTTCCTTGGAGAAAATGAAACTATAAATTAAATAAAATTGTAAAGAAACAAAATATGAATTCAATCAATTCACATACATGTATTCTGTTTCAAGTTACAGAAGACCTAATTTAACATAACTTCAAATGAGGGCATTTATTATATAATAAGAATTTAGCTCTGCAGGAACTAATGTGGATGTGTGTAATGATACCACTTCTAATTCAGTGTTTGTACTGCAAGTTTCACACTGCAGAAAAGATCATTGACTTTAATATGTTTGTTTTAACAGTGCCTTTTAGCACGACTAACTCATTTAATTGACAGCCCTTGTTTTAAAGTGTAGTTCCTTCCTGCCAGTCAGCGTTCATATTTTTTTGTTTATTTCTTTATTTCATTCAAAAAATATTTATGAACACCCTATTATATGCCAAATCTTCTATAGCACAATGGGACAAGAAATAACCCAGCATTCAAAGAATTTACATTCTTCTAGGGAGACCATTCAATTTCAAAATGGCGTGTTGTGTTTCATGGTTAGGAAGGAGGTTGCGGTCAGCAGGTATCAGTTCAGGGAGGTCTTAGGAAGCCATGCTAAGATCATTTTTCCTGACAGTATTGTGCATTCCAAATCAATCAGGAATTGCATGGAAAAGATGAGCCACAAAGTATTAATATTTTTTATCTCATTCTTAAATGACATAGAATTACTTATCAAGATATTAATTGATTTGTGCATTTACTGAGTCAGATGTGGAGGCTCCTCAAATCAGCTGTCCCAAGGACATCGAGACGAAGACTCAGGAACAGCAAGACTCTGCCAATATCACCTGGCAAATCCCCATAGCTCAAGACAACTCTGGGGGAAAGGTAAGGTTTATGCAAATATATACATCCTTTTTAAAATGGATTCTAAATACTCTATAAAAATGTGTGATATTGAAGATTTTCTAATACTCTAATGATAGCTTTCTCTCTGTATACACTCTACTGATTCATGTTAATGACTCATTTGATAGAAGAATGATCAGCTTTGTTGTCTGTTTTCTTGACAGAGATAGAGAGACACAGTGAGGGACAGATAGGGACAGACAGACAGAAAGGGAGAGAGATCAGAAGCATCAGTTTTATGTTGTGGCACTTTAGTTGTTCATTGATTGCTTTCTCATATGTGCCTTGACCGTGGGACTACAGCAGACCAAGTAACACCTTGCTCAAACCAGCGACCTTGGGTCCAAGCTGGTGAGCTTTGCTCAAACCATATGAATCCACGCTCAAGCTGGCAACCTTGGGGTCTTGAACCCAGCTCCTTTGCATCCCAGTCCGACACTCTTCACTGCGACACCACCTGATCGGGCAGCTTTGCATTTTTAATTAGGAATTTTAAAATACTATGGAAGAAACAAATGTATTTGGCTACCAAAGGTTTTTTTTTTTTTTTTTTTTTTTTTACAGGGACAGAGAGAGAGTCAGAGAGAGGGATAGATAGGAACAGACAGACAGGAAGGGAGAGAGGTGAGAAGCATCAATCATTAGTTTCCGTTGTCTTTGTGACACCTTAGTTGTTCATTGATTGCTTTCTCACATGTGCCTTGACCGCTGGCCTTCAGCAGACCGAGCCACCCCTTGCTGGAGCCAGCGACCTTAGGTCCAAGCTGGCAAGCTTTTGCTAAAGTCAGATGGGCCCGCACTCAAGCTGGCGAGCTTGGGGTCTCTAACCTGGGTCTTCCACATCTCAGTCTGACGTTCTATCCACTGCGCCACTGCCTGGTCAGCTACCAAAGTATTTTTAAAAATTCCTAAATTTAAAAACAAATGGCATACTGAAGGAAAATGCTTTAAACTTTTCAGAAGTTAGAATGTTTATTACACATTAATTCAGATTTATTTTTGTCATATAATTTTCAAATGGTCTAAGAAGGTAAACATATAATACAGAAAGGAAAGAATATATTTATACCATACAAACGTGAGAATTTAATCTTTGTGTAAGACATTAAGAAACTTCAAATTAGAACAATGACCTGGTGACATATTTTTGACTTACCAAAACGCATGATATTTCATACAGGTCAGGGAACTTTGGGTGGGAACTTTGACACTGACACTATCAAATATTTACAATGGAAATACAAATTAGTGATGTGCTTTGGGGAAGAAATTTTGTATTATCTACATTAAAATGTTAATAATTTTGAGGTTATAATTATGTCCATGGAAACTTATTATAAAAACATAATAAAATATGTTTAATTCCTTATGCAAAACTGTTCACCTCAGTGCTGTTTACAATAGTAAAATTTGGGAGCAATTTAAATATCTTTTAATGGATTTTTCTTAAATTATCACATATTCATTTTACGGAACATTATGGCTACAATTAGGCGTCATCTTTAATTCTTAAGACTATATGATAGCATAAAGTGTTTTAAGAAATTATGTTTAAAGAACAAGGAACAACATTTCAGATTATGCCAATGCTACAAACTAGGCAAACAGAAAAGTCTGGGAAGAAATACACTACAACACTGTGCCTGATTTTTTCCCCTTTTGCTAAATCTGAAATATTGTGTCTTTTTTAACTTTACTAATAATTTATAAATCAAAAATGAATAAATGTATTATTGATATTAACTTTGACTTTCAAAACATTTATTTCCAAAATAGGTGTCAGTCCACATTCACCCAGTTTTCACCCCACCTTACCTTTTCCCAATCGGAGATGTTGCTATCACATACACGGCAACTGACCTATCCGGCAACCAAGCCAGCTGCACTTTCCATATCAAGGTCATTGGTAAGTCTTCAAATTACTTGGGTCGATTTGTGAAAATAATGCAGTTTTTCAAGGACCTTGCTTTTTGTCTTCAACAACTTTCTTTCCACTGATTCTTCCTACTGATATTGAAACCTGTTCAAGCCATCCCTTTGAAACCTACACACTCCTTAACTATCATTATTTCCCTTTGACTTCCTTCCATATGAGCCTTTCGAAATGTTCCCAAGTGTGGTCATCTGTTTCAGCTTAACTGACATTTATTCTCAAAGTCCGTCAAGTCTGGCGTCTTGTCTCCTTCCTTCCTGTAAACTGTCTTCATCTGGGTCACCAATGAGTTCTAGAGTTTCTCCTACTGTACACTTTTTAGTCCTCATTTTGCATAGTGTTTCCTAAGATTTTACCTTATTAGCCAGACTCTCCTCATCAAAACTGTCTTCTTCCTAGCTTCTCTGACCCTAGTCTTTCTGGTTTCCCCCGGGGTTTCTCACTTAACCCTTTATTGCTTTCATAGGCTTTTCTTCCCCAGAGCAACTCTCACGAATGGATCATACCTAGGATTCCAGGCTTGGTTCTCTCCTCTTTCTCTTTAGAGTTTTCCTGATGAAAAAGAAAAAAGAAAAAAACATTTCAAATGTGTAAAAGCAATAATTACATGAAAATTACTTCCTATACACCTTCTTTGTTGTTCTTTTCTGCCATCCTAAAAGCTCTACTCCATCCGATCAGAGCTTTGCAGCCTGGCTCACCCGTGCCGCTCACTCAGACCCGTCCTTCAGCGGGGGTTGCAGTGCTCAACAACACCAGCTCCTAGTTCTTTACCGTCTCCGAGACTTCCACCCCCTCACCACTGTAGCCCCTGACTACATGTCCACATCACATTCCGAATTGATCAACCTTAGAGCTCTAAGACTCCAGGGTCCCAGCTTTGCACATAACCTCCTGGTCTTTCAGCAATATCAAATCCTCACACCTTGCATGTTCTACAGCATAACTCAGATCTCTGCCCGTTGTTCCTTACATTTAGCCTATCTTGGCCCTTCTGATAATAGGAAGATTCTGGCCATGGTCCCAATGCAAGGACTAGATTAGATTGGCCATTTCTTTCCATATGCTTATTTGGGAAGGTTCTCATCATTTTAAGGTATATCAGCTCAAATACTGCTGAGAACTCACTAATTAAATATCCACCACATCCATATTACCTTTTCTACAACTGTGCTCACAGTGATTTTAGTACCCTGGTACTGCTTCTGCCATAGGCAAAGGGCAGTATGCAAGATCAGCTTTTTCTTTTGACATTGAGATCAGGAACAAAACGTACCTCATCAGGAAGGGGACCGCTGGGTCATCCTGGTGTCTACCAAGGTCAGGTTCTCTGCCAGCACAAGGAGACATCAATTCTCTCTTGAAACCCCTTCGTCATTTTTAAATGTCAGTTACAAATGTCTTTCTCTGATTTCCTGTTCCTTAGATGTAGAACCGCCTAGCATAGACAGGTGCCGGTCCCCTCCTCCAATCCAGGCGTCCGAGAAGCAGCACACTGCCACCTGGGATGAGCCTCAGTTCTCGGACAACTCCGGTGAGACTATAGGCCTTGTGTTCTCAGTATGGCAACACTGAACTATATTTTATTTTTTTTAAAAGCATTTAAAAAGCACTAAAGAGAAATGTGGAGTAAGTAATTTATCTAAGTGGACTGAATACTTATATAAGGTAACATGTTTTAATGCTAGGATAATTACAGGAGTGGGCAAAAATAGATCTACAGTTATTCACATGCAGGTTATGATTATTACAAAAGCTTTAGTTACTCAAAAGGATGTCACAGTGCAACTATAAACCTATGTTTGCCCATCCCTGTCTGTATGATTTAACATTATTAATCTTGCCTACCCATGGGGTTTCCCTTCATTCAATGTTAAATAGGCATTTAGTAACCTGTGCTAAGCGTTGTACTTCAAGGTGTTCTAATAAATTCATTGAGTCTCTAAGCTTACTTTGTCCTGAAGGCATAAACTATGCATTTTGTTGGTGTCTCCAATGAACTTCTAGGTATTTCTAGTAATTTCTTAAACATTAGCCAAAAAAAACCAAATTATAAAGGTTCATAGGAAAGCAGAAAAGTGGGTAAATACAACTGAAGCTCTCTTTAAGATTTCAGTAAAACCCAGTAAAAACAATAAAAATGCAAATTAAATAAATTTAATATCTAAATTTCCCATATGCAGATAGACTGACCTTTTCGAGGAAAATCACGTAAGTAGCAAGAAGGACTTCATTGAATGGGGTTTTTGAGTCTGCTGTTTCTTTGTTATAATATCAATTTTATATTTCTATTTTTCTGTGGGTAGCCAA
The DNA here is from genome assembly GCA_037038555.1 of Rhynchonycteris naso. NCBI lineage: Eukaryota > Metazoa > Chordata > Mammalia > Chiroptera > Emballonuridae > Rhynchonycteris > Rhynchonycteris naso. The sequence continues at coordinate 22,570,703 of CM072996.1, forward strand.
AATCAACATAAATTAAATACCCAGCTGGTTTTTATAAAGAGAAAGTGACAATTCAAAGCCAAACAGGTGACCAGTAAAGTGACTACAGATCAATAACCTTCAACTTGGGTTCCTTCTTTCCTTTCTAGGCGCTGTATTGGTCATCACCAGAAGTCACACACCAGGAGACCTTTTTCCCCAGGGGGAGACTGTGGTGCGGTACACAGCCACTGACCCCTCAGGCAATAGCAGAACGTGTGACATTCACATTGTCATAAAAGGTATTCTGGTCCTACGTTCTCCAAGAATCTGGTTAACATTTAACATACGTATTGCTATTGTGAAACAAAGCAGGCTGTGAGTAGTAGATTTTTAAAGTTAAAATACAAGTTTTATTTAGGTTTCCAGTGATTATTACACTTCTTGATAAATAAATATATTTTCTTCCAAGGTAGTCTTTACTTAACATTTTATGAACATTTTCTCTCAAGATATAGAGTATTGTCATGATCTTGTTTTGAGTGCTTGAGGAGACAGATTCTGAAAATGTATTTGCTACACAGTGTCTAGTTTTCATGTTTACTAAGGAATGCCAAGAAGAACAACCCCAAATCAGAACTACTTCTTGCTTTTCGTAAAATATGCCCAACCTTTAATTACACGTACATACAACTTTTCAACTCTGTCCACTGAGGAAACAGAAAGCAAACATTGCTACAGTCCCATGCTAAATATTTAGAATGAGAGTTATTCTAGGAATATGGAGGACAGGAGGTATCCTTTGCACAATTCAGCTTAGACTCCTGGAATTTAATTTATTTTTCTTATACCACTGGATATGAATAATACATTTTTAATACAGATTCTCCCTGTGAACTTCCGTTTACACCGGTAAATGGGGATTTTATATGTACGCAAGACAGTGCTGGAGTTAACTGCACATTAAGTTGCTTGGAGGGCTATGATTTCACAGAAGGGTCTACAGAGAAGTATTACTGTGCTTATGAAGATGGTATCTGGAAGCCACCATATTCCACCGAATGGCCAGACTGTGCTAGTAAGTGTTAATTTTTTTTTCTGGACTCTTTTAGTATGTGTGTTTGCCTGTGTATGTATATTTCTAAGTATTTAATGAGGAAGATTGCCTGATTGCCTTAATTATAGGGATTAGGTTTGCTCTTGACTTGTAAAATGGACTTACAGTATTATCTCATTGACAACAGGAGAAATAACATTTAAAATAAGATCGCATATATGTGATGGAATGAGGAAGATCAGTCATTTATTCTTTAGATCTGGTTTAGATTTAGAACTATTGTATAATCTTAAATCTGTATTGTTATAAAAATAACCCACTACCTTTGTCTAGTGTAAATAACATTATCTGGAATGAATATTTGATTCAGTAATATAGGTGGAGTTTAAACGCCAATGTCCTGGAAAAAGCCCACTTAATTGAGCTATTATTTTCCAGTGTTGGGAAGTAAGTAGAAGCAATGGACCTTGCCTCTATCATAGAATATCAGATGGTATGATTTTAATGGTGATGCTTATCTCAGAATATTTTGAGACATCTTGCTGAGTCTAATTTCTCCAAGGACAGATTTGTCTCTGTGAAATTACTCTTTCAAAAAATCTAATTTCACATAACATTCAGAAATTTTTAAATATCTATTGATTGAAAATATAAACATATATGTCATAAATTTAATAAATATGAAATATAATATCTTTGATCCAGTCATGATTTTTTCCAAGATTATAATGAAAACACTTTTTATTTATCTTTTTTCCTTAAATGGTTAGAAGGTAAAGAATAATTTATCAAAGCAAATTCATCACCTGGTACCCGGGTATAGTGCTTGTTTGGCTTGTATTTGGTTTATCATGATTAATATTTTTGTTGTTGTTTTTTGTATTTTTCCGAAGTGAGAAGTGGGTGGGGGGAGGCAGACAGACAAGACTTCTGCGTGTGCCCAAATGGAATCTACTTGGCATACCCATCAGGCGCCGATGCTCAGCCCCTCTGGGACATTTCTCCCCTGCAATTGGAGCCATTCTAGTGCCTGAAGCTGAGGCCATGGAGCCATCCTCAGCACCTAGGCCAACTTTGCTCCTATGGAGCCTTGGCTGTAGAAGGGGAAGAGAGAGACAGAGAAAGGAGAGAGGGAAGGGTGGAGAAGCAGATGGACGCTTTTCCTGTGTGCCCTGGCCGGAAATGGAACCCAGAACTTCTACACGCCGGGCCGATGCTCTACCACTGAGCCAACCAGCCAGGGCTGGTTTATCATGATTAATTAATGTGCGAAAACTTCCCATAATTGTCATCTCTCGTCCTTATAACAATTCCACAATTCACAAGAGAGTTAAAATACTAAGTAATACTGTAAAATACTAAGTTATAGTCAATCCATGGGAAGGAAGTTACATCTGTTTTGAAAACAGTAACCAACTGAAGCTATTTTATTCCAACATTTTTCAGTAAAACGTTTTGCAAATCATGGATTCAAGTCCTTTGAAATGCTGTACAAAGCAACTCGTTGTGATGACACAGACCTATTGAAAAAGTTCTCTGAAGCATTTGAGACGACTCTGGGGAAAATGGTATGTCAATAGTACTCCTTCATTGTTTGTCGTATTTTAAAAGACGCCACTGAGCTTTTCAGAGCCTCCCTGAGTCACCAGCAACAGGAATTTCTTGTCCTAATGATTTCCCTCTTCTGTGTGATACAAGCTTGTTCCTAATATTTAAAGTTATTCATGGACTTTAGACTTATTAGAGTGAATATGTAAATCTGTTTTTAAAAGGTTTGAATTTTTTAAAAGACTGAGTCAGGAAGTCAGAGAAGTTTAGGGTCCATGTGGTTTGAGAATGCCTGCTTTATTATTTGAAGTATGACAGAAATGCCATTGTAGACTGTATTCCTATTATGATGAGATAATTGAATATTTAAGGGATTTTTTAATGCATTTTTGTTGAGGACTCTTTCACTGGTTACTGAAAACAAAGCAATGTATTTAAGTGTGTGGGCATCTTGAATGGCTGAAGCACGTTCTCTTCGTGTCTTATCCTAAGAGAGTGGGGAGCTTAGATTCTGGATCGATTCTGAAAGTGGATTTAGTAGTCATAGTCAATTTGATGTAGACTGTGAGAGGACAGTAGTCAATGAGGCAGAGGGTACAGAAACACCAGTTCAGGAATGGGCACACGTGGTGGTGGGACTGTGTGAAGTAGGGTCTTTTCTGACTTCTATTTTATCAATAAAAGGAGATATAGAATGATCAGCCCAGAGTAAGGCTGGGAAGGAGTTGTTGGAGTTTTGAGAAAAGAAAAGATGGTATAAAATAATTTTCTAGGAGAACATAAATGAATACTTAAAAAATAAAGCAGGGTTGGCAAGAAGCAGGGTCGTGTTTCTCTCACGTTATAGTTGACAATGTGGGTACATGTGTGGAGAGAGCAGAGCTATTAAATAACATTTAACTCAATCTCAGGGTTCTCTAGGCAAAGAGATTGAGTCAGGTGCATGCAGGGAGTGAGTCATGGGGACCTTGGAGTCTGAGAATCTAGGATGGGTGACTGAGGAAGTGAAGACACCGGCAGCTGAGGGTCGGTGAAGAGGTGGTAGGTCAGTGGGTTATAAAGCCTGATGAGGTTAAAGAATTGTGGGATTTCGGGGAGGTGAAGAGGGTGCAGCTACTGGTCTGATGAGGTCTGAGGGTATGACCACAAGAGTGAGAGAAGTAAGCCTGAAAGACAGAAAAGACAGTGAGCAGTCAAGGGGAAGGAAGGATAGCCTGGTGGATATAGAAATCCAGACAGACTGTATATTAACAGGGACAATTACTAAGTGCTCTTAGAGTAGGGGTAGGACGGCAGTGACCAGTGAGGAGGACACTTCCTCCACCTCCATGCCCACCACTTACAAAAACTGAAAGTCAGGTTGTATCGAGAACGAAGAGGAAGGGAACCTGAAACAAGAAGGTACGAAAAAATAATAGATTTAGCGATTGACTGTGAGCTTCAGAGGGTATAGAAGAAGGCTTGAGGACAGGGAGAGGGGTGAGAGATAGCATCAGAGAAAAGGGATCCAAAGTGATGTGGGCTAAAAGTTCAGAGATAAGAGCTATCTCAAGAGTCCTGGAGTTATTGTGGTGACGTGACATAAACAGAGAGAAGAGGCATGAGAGTAAGTAATCTTGGTGGTTCACAGGGAGTTAGAGGAGAGAGGAAAGAGCGTGGAGGAGGGTCAGGAGCCTTTTCAAGAACAGGCAGTGCTCCAAGCCCCCCTGCCTCCTAGTGACGGAGATGGGAAGTCCACGGCACACTGGAATGTGAACTGCTTTTTTGTCTTATTCATTTTTTATTGCAGGTGCCAACGTTTTGTAGTGATGCTGACGATATTGACTGCAGACTGGAGGACATGACCAAAAAATATTGCCTTGAATATAATTATGACTACGAAAATGGCTTTGCAATTGGTAACTAAATTAATTAGTCTTGGCAGTTTGTGAGACTGATCTGCAAAATAAGAAAATAATTGCAGAGAGTAGAGCAAACTTGAAAAATTAAATTTTGTATTAATTTATTCAAGTTCTTTTTGGGTAAATGCATAATTTGATACTATACTTAATGATCTTCACGGATATATTAAATTTTAAGTATCAAGTGAATTATTCCAAACTATTAGCCAAAACTCTAAAAGGTGATAAAAACGAAGACAACCAAGTCACATTCAACATTGATATACTGCCTCAGAAGAGAATAATAACAGTTACAAAGTTCTAACAGCATTTTTCATGTGGAATTCAATTTAAGTTGCAATTAAAGCTTTAATTACAAATAGTTATACATGTAAAATATTCAGATTCCTCAACCAGAATATGTTAAGATTCAATCTGTTCAAGTCTAATATAACTTCTAATGGAATTTTAATGTTTTCTTCATGTAGACTCTGAACAGTTTGTTCCTGTTTATTTTCTTTTGAGAGGTAGCTGACATATAACTTATTAAGGTCATTCCAAAGTATGGTATTTTTTTTTCTTTTTGCCGGTATGTATGGCTGTTTTGCTTACTGCCTTAATTTCTCTAGGTGATTTCAGTTGTATATCTTGATTAACAAAATCGTTGTCCTTTTCAGTAATCATTCTTCTTATTTTTTTTTTCATTTTATAAAACTGTCCAGAACTTCCAAAATAATGTTTTTATAAACTAGTGATAACAAAATAGTGGTGGTTAATTTAAGCACATGGATTTTATGATCAATTACATGGGTCCAAATCCTGGCTTTAACACCTATTGGCTGTGTGGTCCTGAGCAATGTAACAAACTATTTTGTGCCTCAGTTTCCTCACCTATAAAATAAGGATATAAGAGTACTGAACTTATAGGGCTGTTGTAAGGATTGAATGAGTAAGTTAAAGTGAAGTGCTTAGGAAGTTGTTTGAATCAGTAGTAATTCACACAGCAGACATCCTTTTTGTTTTAGATGATAATCATATTTGCAATATTTTTGTGACTTGGCATTAAGCGTGATGTTGACTCTTGCTTACATGTTTTACATTTAAAAAATATTTTTGTGCATATATGTCCATTATAAAAAATTTTAAATGTTAAAAAACAAAGAGTGAAATCAAAATAATCCACAATCCCAGAAATAATTGTTAATACATTAATATCTATAACTGTATGTGTGTGTATGCCCATACTATGTTGTCAAAACAAATTTTCAGTTAAAATTATATTGAGGACATTTTTATGTCATTAAATATTATACTTTGATATAATTGAAATGTCCACACCACATATTATTTCATCAATCAGTTTACCATAATTTATATGAATAATTTCCTGCTGGCGGGCTTTGGGTTGTTTTTTATTTTTAACTATTACGGACAACTTCTCAGTGAACATAGTGGACATTAAAGTTTTAGATAGAAGACCACAAGGGGCACTGGTAATGGAGTAGGCAGTGGCACGTGTAAATAATAATGCTGTTTCCCCTCCCAGATTGTTCAGGTAGTCTGTGAGGGTACAAGGATATATACACAGGGACTCAGTTATCATCATAAAGTTTTAATTTAAGATGGGTAATATTTGTCATCCAATAGGGGTCCAAATGACAGTTTTCTAGATTCAGGCATAGGTAATGGTACAAGTAATCCTTCCCCCTTGAATGTCTTTGCAAAATCACAAGGTCGGTGTAGTATTTATGATAACACCTTCCCAAATTCAAATGTATGCAAAACAAAGAGCCAATAGAGGTAGTCAGTGGTTTGATCTCATAATAATCATGTAATTAAAACTAATACTAAAAAGAGATGCCACTTTTGACCTGTTAGATTAACATATTTGAAAAAGAATTGTAATACCTAAAGTTGGCAAGGGTGTAGGGGAAAATATCATACTTATAGATGACAGGCAGAAGAGAAATTGAAGGACATTTGACCATGGATATTAAAAGGATTAAAAGTGCTCCTACCCAGCAATTCCACTTCTAAGAATATTTTTCAAGATAAGAATATGCTATTGTGCAAAGATGTACCACATATTGTAAAATCTAAGATAAACATTTTTTATTTGGACATCTCTGAAATTGGGATATGTCCTCCCAGTGATGGTGTCTTACATTTTATGAAATACTGTACGTATAAGGATATTTTAAAATTTTAAAATAACCTACAAATCTGAAAATAGAAACCCAGTTAGCCATAGAATATAATGAAACCACAGAAACAGAAGTGCCATAATATGTGATTGAGAAAGTTTAAAACAGATTACCAAATAGTACATACATACAGAATCTTGTTTTGTTAAAAGTGTGACATGCTTATTTTTATTCCAGTTATATATATGTATGCATGCATAAATAAATATGTATATATCCATATATTCATAGAAAAAATCTTACTGGAAATGTTATTGAAATTATTTCTATGTGAGAAATTATTTCTCATCTGAGCTTTTATTTTCTGTTTAAATTAGAAACAAAAATATTGATCCCAGTTCATTTTAATGGCCAAAGACATAAAGTAAGCAAAAATATAAATAAGTAAATAAATAAATAAGTCCCTCAATAAACAACTTACTAAGGTGGACAGGGAGGTATAACCAGATTTTGATGTTTAAAGCACTTAACTAAGCAACAACCGTATGCCCAGACAAATATTAATATTATATACTGAGGTTTTAGAATGAGTCCAGTACTGAGCTAGGTTTATATATATTGTCTCACCCATTCAGAGAACAAGCTTATGAGGTAAAAATACCCCAATTTGTAAATGAATTAATTGACGTTCTGAGGGATGAAAGTAACCTGACTAAGATTACACAGCCATACATCAAGAAGGCACAGTCTGAATCCATGTAGTCGATCACAGTGATATTACGGGCATCTACAGAACCACACATCTCCATGTTGCCTCCGGCATCATTTTATATTTATATATTTAACTATATGCGGCCTTCAGAAACTATGCAAATATTTTTAATAGTCTTCACAGAAGGAAATTTGTTAAGTTTGTGTAGATGATTTTTTTTTAATTGAAGGGAACTAGGAATTGATCAAAATTCTGCAGTCACTCCCCACCCCCCATTTACCTATAAAACTATAATGATTAAATATTGAGTCAAAGATAGGATGGTTTAAATGCCTGTATAGCTCCATAGAGACTTTTCTTTCTACTTTTAATGTAATTCATTGGTAATCTAAATTTAATAATATAGAGTGCCTAGAATTACAATATAGATTGTAGACAAAGCCCTGTATGTGGTACATATAGGCAATTTAAGCAGTGGTCAAGCGTAATTGGATTTGTGGCTTAATCATTGAATCTAAATGCTGATAAAGATGCAACTGCAGAGTCATTTGTTTCTCTGCCCCAAATGTCTAGGACCAGGTGGTTGGGGCGCAGCTAATAGGCTAGATTACTCTTACGATGACTTCTTGGATGCTGTGCGAGAAACCCCCATGGGTGCTGGCAAAGCCAGATCTTCACGGATTAAAAGAAGTGCCCCATTAACTGACCACAAAGTTAAGTTAATTTTTAACATCACAGGTAAGGAAGAACAAACTGTCTATTTGAAAAAATAATATTATGTGTAAGTCTTGGTTGTAGATCTATTTTTCAAATACCTGCTTGTTATAATTGGGAAATGAACCTGGAACTGAAAATCAGGGAGAGCACAGTCACTTAAGTTCTCTGATTTTTTTTTGCAATTTAATATCACAGATGCATGTTATGGTTCTGACAGCAACAGGCACCCTGCTTTGTTCTCATCTTGGCATAATAAGCTGAGACACACTTTTTTTTTTATTATTAAATGAGAAGCAGGGAGGCAGAGAGACAGACTCTCTGCATGTGCCCTGACCAGGATCCACCTGGCAAGCCCCCTCCAGAGTGATGCTCTGCTCGTCTGGGGCTGGTACTCCACTGCTGGGTAACCAAGCCATTTTTAGCATCTGAGGCGAGGCCATGGAGCCATGTTTAGTCCCCATTACCAATTTGCTCATACCATTTGAGCCATGGCTGCAGGAGGGGAAGAGGGAGAGAAAGAAAGAGGAGGGGGAGAGGTGGAGAAGCAGGTGGTCACTTCTGTGTGCCCTGACTGAGAATTGAACCCAGGACTTCCACACACGGGGCTGATGCTCTACCACTGAGCCAACTGGCCAGGGCCTGAGACACACTTTTCAAAAGCAAGAATTTACAGGAATTTGATATCTTATAATGAAGAACTCAGCAAAAAGGTGATTCAGTTTCAGCATGGAGACAAAGGATTAAAACAAATTGTATTGTTCTTAATAATATCCATGTACTAGTTGCTTAGTAAGTAGTGGTTGAGCTGGAGTTTATTTTTCCTGGAAGATTTTTGATATTTTGTTTCTTTTAAATAAAAACTGACTACAGATGACTTCCTGAAACACCATGTTTGTGTGTTATCTTTGATTTTTGTCTTGTTTTTATCTCAGCTAGTGTGCCTTTACCTGATGAAAGAAATGATAGCATCGAATTGAAAAATCAGCAACAACTCATTAACACTTTGGAAATGATCACAAACCAACTGAAACGGACCCTTGATAAGGAGCCCATGTATACCTTTCAGCTTGAATCAGAAATACTTGTCGCCGATAGCAATTCGTTAGAAGCAGAAAGGGCTTTCCTCTTCTGCAGACCAGGCTCAGTGCTCAGAGGGCGCATGTGCGGTAAGACTTTGCTCTGCAATCAAAAAGATTTGGTACACATTGGGTTAAATGTAATGGGTAAAGACATTTTACAACTATAATGGGATATTTGAGGTGAAACGTACGTTTTTGCTATTATTGTGTGTTTATAATTTTGTCTCAAAAGTCTAAATAAATGCTGTTGATTAGGATGAGAAAACTGTTTTCAATGAGAAACTGAAATTTTAGTTTTATTTATAGATCTTTAGACCTCACAGCTTTCAGCAGCAGCTCCAATAACAGTAACTAATAGTTCTTGACCACTTCTGTATGCTGGCTGAACAGTTTCAAATCTCTCATATTCAATCCTGTTTAGCAGCTCTTTGAGATGCCATTATGATTAAGTACATTTTACAGATGAGAAAACTGAAGCCAGAGAGGCTAAGAACTTACCCAGTAAGTCCAGACCTATTACAAGATTCCCACTCGGGCGGCCAACACCAAATTCACATAGCATAAAATTCACCACTTGAAAGTGTACACTTCAGTGGTACATTGACAATATGGTTGAACTATCACCTCTATCGTAGTCCCCAAACATTTTCCTCAGCCCCAGAGGTGACCCTGTGCACATTAGCAGTCACTCCTCATTCTTCTTCCCCCCAGCCCCTTAACTTTTACCCTTATTCTAGGGTGCCACCATTTGGATCAATTCCAGCCTGTTTCCCAGTAAGTCGCCATTTATAGATAGTGGAATCTCCTCTGACCAAACTCTTTACACTCAACCGAAAAATATGGTAAGAGTTTTCTGTTCATCCCTCCCTCCGTGGGTGAGGGATCCTGATCAGAAAACCTTCCTCAGCAGTTCTTTGTGCTAGTCCCAGAACTCTGTTGGGTTTTTCATAGTGGGATCAGTTCAGCCCAACAAAAAGCATGTTGAAGCTGTCATTCTGAGTTCTGCTCCTGTTTCCTCCCACCTTGTGAGTTAGTCAGGAATCGCCTTAAGCAGCGGTCCACACTTCTCGGTCTGGTCTGCAGACTCCCTGTATCAGCAGCATCTCAAGGGCTTGTTGAACTGCATCGTGCCCCAGGCCCCAGCCCAGAACTAATGCATCTTGCACTTTGGTGGCAGGACCTTACTTAGAATCTGCATTTTTAGTAGGTTCCCAGGGTATTCTTACATGCTTTAACACCTCAGAATCACCTAGCTACTAATTTCAAGTTTCCTCACTATAAGAATACTACCTATGCTAAACGCCTTTTGGTGGGGTTAATATTCCACTGTGGTCTAGAAATTCAGAATCACTCCAAGTAGAAGACCAAGCCTTCCAGGAAGGAAGGCCCTGAAACTGGCATTTTTCTTTGGGGCCACAGCTCTGAGGATGACTCAGCTTTGCCTTCACTGGACAGTAACTCTTATAGGAAGAGACAAGGGTCTACTTACCTTACCTGTTTTCAGCTCGTCACCTTTGCCTGAATTTGTTTCCAGAAGTAATGCTCTAATGGACAAGCAGTCATTTTCATTGGGGGAACAGCTAAGAAACATTTTGAATATCTCAGGGCCTCAGATATATCTAAACGTCCATTGTTTTATCTTTGTTTTCCCAGAAGCCTTTTCTTTGTTACCTATGTACTTCCCAGTAAGATCTGGCTTATGGATGCTTCCACACACACACTTTAAAGCCTCCATCATATAAACCCTAAGCTTGGTAAACAAATATTTGCATTTTCTCAAAAAAAAAAAAAAAGGATCTACTACTGTTGGTTTCTAGGAATACTTTTCTGGAAGGTTTATCTTGTGAGTAAATTTAACCCTAAACAATAGTACCTGGAAGCAGGCTGTATTACTTTCATGTTTTAGAAGAAAAGAAGCCGAGTGTGTCCCATTGCTACTGTTTACTGTATTCAGTGTGTCCTGTTTGTTTGTATTTTTAATTATTTTTAAAATTTATTTAGAAAATTAAATTGAATGGGATGACATTGATCAATAAGAGTACACAGGTTACAGGTGAACGTTTTTATAACATTTGAACTGTTGATGTCCTGTTCTTTTTCTCTTCAGTTAAATGCCCTCTGGGAACACATTATTCTCTGCAGCGTTTTGGCTGTGAAAGCTGCTTGTTGGGATTTTATCAAGATGAAGAAGGTCAGCTCGAGTGCAAACCCTGTCCAGCGGGAACTTATACCGAATATCTCCACTCCAGAAACAGTTCAGAATGTAAAGGTAGAGGCAACATGCACATTTTATTTTCTCCTTCTTTTCCAAGTGAGAGGAGAGGAGAAAGACAGACTCCCACATATGCCCAGACTGGGATCCATCCAGCAATCCTCGTCTGGGGCTGATGCTCTGCCCATCTGGGGCCATGCTAGCAACCAAGCTATTTTTAACGCCTGAGGTGGAGGCTCCACGGAGCCAGCCTCAGCACCTGGCGAAGATGTGCTCAAATCAACCAAGCCATGGCTGTGGAACGGGAAGAGAGAGAAAATCAGGACAGGAGGGGTGGAGAAACAGATGGTGGCTCCTCCTGTGTGCCCTGACTGGGAATCAAACCCGGGTCATCCACACACCAGGCTGACGCTCTACCACCAAGAACCTGCACATTTTGAACTGAAGATGCCTGAATTTTGTCTCCAGTCTAACTGGCAAATAGGATTAAATAAGAGCATCACTGAAAGCCATTGCATTAGCTTATCTTTTCTATCTTCTAATTCTAAGATGTTACATGAATGTTTCCCACACTTGAAGGAAGTCCATTTATCTTCCCGTTTTGAACATCCTTTTGCTCTAAGTCAAAACTCCACTGCCAATGAATCCAGTCCACATTCATCAGCTAGCCTGGATTCTTTCATTGATTCTCACTTTAATTGCTGAGAAGGACTTTCATAACACTTAGCAATCATTGGCTTGCTTTCCTTGTTAGACTAGTGTTTGACTTGATGGGATCAACTGTCCATTTACTTAGAAATTCATAGCTACAGATTCATATGCACATATTCTTGTGACTAAATAAGATATCCAATGTTTTCAAAATATTTTACTGTTCTCAATGAACATTTTTTATGGAAACATTTACTTTCATAATTGAAGTTACAGTAAGACATGCCCCAAAAGAAAGAATTTCAAAGTTGGGTCTTCTTGCTGTGGTTGCAAAAGCCAGTGTGGATGCCCAATGGCAAAAAGAGACTGTGGAGACCTAACCTGGGGTGGCGCAGTGGATAAAGCGTCGACCTGGAAGGCTGAGGTGGCCAGTTCGAAACCCTGCACTTGTCTGGTCAAGTCACATATGGGAGTTGATGTTTCCTGCTCCTTCCCCCTTTCTCTCTCTCTCTCTCTCTCTCTCTCTCTCTCTCTCTCTCTCTCTCTCTCTCTCAAATGAATAAATAAATGAAGAGACTGTGGAGCAGTGCCGGGTGATTGGAAGTGCACTAAATGTGTTAGTAGTTCTGAAAGTGAGTCACATGGAGGAAAAAGGCGGAACGAAAGGACAGCACACCCGGAGTCGGGGAGTCTGGCCCTGACGCCTTTACCACAAAACCATTGCAATGAATTTTAGAAATTTGCTTAAATAACCTCTCTGGAACTGATGCCAAGACTGTTCTTACTTTCTACTCCAATGAAATAGTGTCTGTAGGTAGAAGGAGGTGGGAGGACCAGTTCTTAATTAGAGCAACCAAGGTCCCAGCTTAGTTATGTGGCTCTAGCCCAGTTTGGTGTTTTGTTTCTGTCACTCAAGAAAACAGTGGACAAGCTGAGAACTTATACCCCATGCTAACTTGTTCTCATGATGATGACTTTCTGAGATGCAGATTTCTAACTTCATTCAAAAACCACTCACTGCTGGTTTCTGTGTGTTAGACACTATACCTGCCAGTAATGGAGTAACTGGACACGAGCCTAAAGCTTACTTCTATACAGAAGCATGAGGGAGACTAAAACGCAGTGTGTGTGCTTGGTGTCTGTGTCCCCCATTCTATCCTAAGTAAATTAAAAGCAGAAAACCCTGTTCTACTCAGGACTTATGTCTTAAAGCTTAATATCATCATTATTAAACATATTACATTTTTCTCTTTAGCTTTTTGTAAACAAGGCACCTACTCATCAAATGGGCTTGAGACTTGTGAATCGTGTCCGCTGGGCAGTTATCAGCCAGCAGTTGGTGCCCGGAGCTGCCTCCCATGCCCAGAAAACACTTCAACTGTGAAAAGAGGAGCCGTGGACATTTCTGCTTGTGGAGGTTGTCAAAGCCTTAGACATTGATATTTCTTCAAACCCACTAGGGTCTATGCATGAAGGACTGGAACAGTTTCAGCAAAACCATATGTCTACTGTATGCAAAGAATGTAAATAACTGTCTCTTCATTAAGCGTTCCCCTTTATTTCGCCAGCCAGTACTTAAGTATAAACACCCGCAACATAAACATTGTGTTAGTGCTGATAGAGGAACGCAAATATGAGACTTGGCCCTAGACCTCAGCGGTGACAAAGTCAGCTTTGTGAGATGGTCAGACATACCTTTCAGGCAGGAACTGTGTATCCTCATTTTCAAAATGAAGTCCTGTCTAATATTTCTTGAAACTCTAAAAATGCATTCTGTGAATTACGGCATTTTGTTCCCTACAACATGAAGATTTACATAAGTGGTTATCCACTCTGGCTACACATTATAATCTTTTTTTATTTAGAAATTAAATGTAATGGGGTGACATTGGTCAATAAGAACATATAGGTTTCAGGTGAACATCTCTATGGCGTTAGGATCATTTGCATATTTACATCTATGCCTTAAAGACACTGAAGTTCAGTCTCTGCCCCCAGACATTCTGATTTAACTTGTCTGGTTTTCAAGTTTACCCAGGTGATTCTAAAACAACAGGAGAAGTCTAGCAGACTCGTTTTGGTTTTCAGCTGTTAGCATGGAGGGCCCATTAAGACAATATTTGATTCAGCAAGTCTGAGAATTTGCATTTCTGATGGGTCTGAAGTGAAGCTGATTCTTCGTGACTCAGGAATAACATGTTGAAAACCACTGATTTAAATATAAATGAGGTTAGAGTTCCAATTTTCAAATAGTTCTAACATCCCTGTCAAGTACAGATTTCCAAAAGTGTGAAAACTAGAAGACAGAAACAAAAATAAAAAGATGAAAATTTAGAATGATAGTGAAAACTTGGAATGAAGTTAAGCTCAGCCTATTATCAGAAATTCCATAAAATGCAACTGCTTTGCAGAATCCGTGGAACTGGGTTAAAAATAAAAAGTTGTTGACCTCCCTCTGCTACATCACAGAACAAAACAAGCATGCCTGGTTGCTAGATGACTTTAAAACAACAACTATGTGTTCTCATTCTCTATACCCTTATTTAAAAAAACTTACGGTCTATGGCAATCTAAAAATTAAAAAGCTGTTCACTTAATGAATAAGTAATATTTTTAAGAAGCCAATCTGCTGGTTCCTCCATTTCTCTCAAGATACACACACACACACTCATTGCATGCCAGTGATATGTACATCTGCATTTAATCAGAGACTGAGACTCCTAGAAAACAACTGCTTAGGACCTTTGAGTGTAGTAGTGGGCAGGGAAGTGTCCAGCTTTGCATTTTGGGGGATGTAGTCCTCACAGTTGAATGCTACAGGGAAACCATGCTATAGGATTTTATATATCCCATCTGTTAAAATTTTCTCAGTCTAGTAAGATCCCAAAGTAGATGAGTCTGTTCGAATTGAGCAAGTAGTAGTATTCATCAACATAGTGTTTCACTGAAGAGAATTTAACTAGGACCTAACTGAAACTCATAAACCATGTCTGTTGTGTAATACCAACTTTGGATTTCTTTTTAATTAAAAGTCAGACAAGGCTTCACATTATGATCTAAAAAGCTCTATTAGAGACTTTTATTTTGTCAGTATACAAACTAATTTGACGAGAAAGTCCGCAGTAAAAAATTCACTTTCTCTCTCCCTTTCTCCAACCACAAAAGCAACTAAAATTTTTACAGTGAAACCAGTCCACACTTGACAATTTTTTTTCTTTAACATTCCAAATAAACTTTGGGTTTGTATAATACCAAATTATTGCAATTAAGCAATTATAATTTCCAGAAAGTCTCCAAACTTCTGGTAAGTGGCCTATTTCTCCTAATATTTCTAGTACAAGTTTAACCACATTCAGTTTGTCATGAGTGAGAATTAGAAATAACAGAACTCACAATCTTTTCTGTGGTGCTGAATAAACACCATTTTATTCATATGAGTTCTAAAATGGTCCCTTATATATGTTTTTTCTGAGTTTTCAATATACTTTCTTTTCTTTTTTTTCTTCCTCTCTCTCTTCCTCCCTTCCTCTTTTTTTCCCTTTTCTTTTCCTTTATTTGCTTCCTTTCTGTATTGATTTATTTTTATGGGCATGTTATACAGTTTACCTTATTTTTCCAAGACATGTTTACATCCTTTAACACGTTTAACTTAAAATATCTTTCATCAATACAGAAATTATATTAAAATATATCACTGTGTTAAATTAATATTACACGCTTTATGCATTACATCCTTTATCACTTCTTGAGTCTGTGATTACAAATCAAGAGTCTGAGTTTTTCATTTTTTTAAGGATTTTTAACTGAAGAATAATTGCCCCACGTATGACTTTTTTGGGTGATGATGTAGTTTACATATGGTCCCATATGATAAGGAACGGGATGACATTTCTTACCCTGATTCTCTAGGATGAAGTTAAAAGTAAACTCAGAATGAGAGTCTTTGACCTCTGATTTTGTCCTAGGAAGCCCATTTAAAAGGCAAAATCTACTTGACTCCAGCCAGGGCTGTATGCATTGTCCCTAATGCTATTAGGGAAAAGACATTTTTTTCCTGGTCAGTTCAGTGTTCTATTTTTAACTATGTTAATATCACTTTTGGCATACTTAGAATTTTTTTCTCCCTTCCTTCAGTAGAAGAGACAAAACAGGGTTTGTTCCATTTTCTTCACTCATAAACCAGTTTCTTGGGCCAAGATTCAAAATGAAGATTTCTCCCTTCTTTTCTTATGATAGTCCGTTAGGATCTGTGTATGTATATGTGCATATGTACTTGTGTTTAATACTGTATTATGTACTGGGTAGTGCTATTGTGCATATGTGTATGTTCATACATGCATATGTTATATATGTGCATATACACACACCTATATATACGTATGTATTTACTGCATCTATAAATAATATATTAAATGCTGATTGATCACTCTTGGAAAGTATATTTCTGATGACAACTCTCTGCCATTGGAATGTAATTTAAATGAATTTCCACCTAAAAATGTATTTTACACTTACTATGCCCTAAAGCAAAGTATAGACAACACAATATGCTAACTATTTTGAGAAGCCAACTGGCTTACTGACTTTTAATCTTGCTTTATTATTATTGTATCTTAGTATAATTTTTGACATATCTTCTGTTTTTCAGGTCAAAGTCTTTTTTTTTAGGATAAGTTTGTACTGAAAACAATTATATGTAAGAAAACAGTTTAATTTATTATAGCATCCTGGGTTTTATTGATAGAATTTATGATTTTAGCTTATTACACATACTTATTTGACAATATTCTCTCAAACAAAAGTTTTACACCTTTACTAGTGGAAGATTTATACTTTTAATTAGCCACTTTAATTAGCTGCACTTTGAAAGTTACCTTTTCCAAATAGGCAGTTCTCTTTAGAAACTTGAAATTTAGAAAACCCATTTTAAACTCAACAGGTTTATAATATGTGTTCTTGGTGGGAAAAAAAGATACTTTTAGTTTGACACTTTTCATGACTATAACAAATATAGCCAAAAGAAATATATTTTTTAAATAGGCATTCATATTTATGATACTGTCTGCCATCTCTCGATTTGACTCCTTTTTGTCAGTTGGGTATGTAAGACTATTATGCAAAAGATTTTGGTGGCTGTTTTTACTTAAGAACTTTGATCTAACCATCTTGAGATGAACACAACCACTTTGATGTTTATTTAATGTTTACTATCATACTAGTAAAAAAGAGATGCATTACTTAGAGTATCCTGCTCACTTGAGCCTCCAGTGCATCTCTGTTTCAACCATATTGATAATTATTTCTATTTTATTAACCTTTATTACTAAAAATCCAAAACCTAAGTAATAAAGTATGCTGATATTCTAAATAGCTACATTCTATGTTCTATCTTCTGTACTTAAAATTTATGCAGACAAGTCTTAATAATTTTAGTAGTTTTCCATTTATAACAGTCTAGGGGCTCATGCAAATGATACCAGTTCACACAAGGAAAGAAGATACTACACCTGAATTCATGTTTGGGTCACAGTCTAAAACTCCAACCCAAGGAATTAGTCATGGATAGTTTATCCCATTGTCCTTGTGCCAAATGCAACCAAAATGTAATGTCTTCATCTAGTTTCATGTAATGTCTGAGGCTGTTTTCTTTTTTGGTTAATATTCTACCAATTATTGGCAAGAATTTCAGATTTGGTTAACATTCAAATATTTATTCAATGTTGTTTACAAAAAGTATGTTTAACACAAAATGACATTAAAAGTTAAAAATTAAAGACCCACATACACACAATAAATAATAGATAATTATACAGGAGAAATAGTTTCTGATAAGCAGTTTTAAAAGCAACTTCATTTGTCATTAAAATGCAGATTAAAATAAAACAGGGCAATTCTATCTTCACCTTTAAGTCAGAAAATTTTAGTAATCATAATCAATGCTGATGAGCATAAGGAGCATTTTCATACACTGCTGATGAAACTGTAAATTGGAACTACCTTGTTTTATGATTTGGCATTATATATTAGGAGCTTTAAGTTTTTCATAACTTTAGATCTAACTTTTCAGTTACTCAATTCAACTGTTATCCCAAGGAAATAATCAGAGCTATATACAAAATTTATGTAGAAAATCTTATGTCAGCATTATTTATGGTAGCAAACAAATAGAATCAACTTAAATGTCCAATAGTAGAGGAAATGTTAGATCAGTTATGGTCTGTCAGTGGGATGTAATATTTTTCATTTATTCAAAACCATGTTACTCAGTAATTGGGGAATTATTTGGGAAATGCTTATGATATGATGTTAAGTAGAAAAATCAGAATACAATATTATATGACAACTTCTAATTTTTATTGAGTAAACGTATTGATAAAGATAGGAAGGAAAAACAAAACATTTATCTGAGTGATAGAATGGTCTGGGTATTAGAAATTCACAGGAAATGTGTTAGCAATTCAGTGGCTTTTTTACAATCAAAGTTCAATGCATTTCTTTTAAATGTAGGCTGTGTTACTTCAACACACAAATGGTTTGTTTTTACTTTTGCAGTACCTTGTCCACTAGGAGAATTCTCTCGTTCTGGGCTGATGCCCTGTCACCCTTGTCCTCAAGACTACTACCAACCTGATGAAGGGAAGTCCTTCTGCTTAGCTTGTCCCTTTTACGGAACTACAACCTTCACTGGTGCCACATCCATCACAGATTGCTCCAGTAAGTTTATTTATTTTCTTTATACATAATCCTGTGTTGAAACCTTTTTACTTGTCTCTGTGGTAGCTTCAATTCTAAATGTTAACATTTTCAGTGGATTTGGGTGTCTAGACTTGTTCAATTGTTCTTGTGATATCTTTTTTATGACAGTGACTCAAAGATGCTTGCTTTGGGAATGTTGAACTCAATAATTTGCTATTTCTTTCTATGAGTCTAGAATTTAATGACATGTTTCATCCATCTCTGTTTTCTTTCTTAGTATTATTAAAACAAAATACATGTGGCTTTACTTACTCTGAGGACCAGAATCTTGACCATAGTATTAAAATAGAGTCTACATATTGGCAATACCTACCATTCAGTCATGTTTCTCTGATGTTTTTCTATTAATTTTATTAGGTTTTAGTTCAACTTTCTCAGCAGCAGAGGAAAGTATTGTGCCCCATGCTTCTCCTGGACATATCAAAAAGAAGTATGAAGTCAGCAGTCAGGCAAGTCCATTTTCTATCTATAAAATTTTCTGTAGGGGAGGTTTGGAAAACAATTTATCATTGTACATGCCGCACAGAGGAAAATGGCCAGAGTTGAAACTTTAATAAAGACTCATAAATATTATCAATGAATAATTCTATTTCCTTGTGACTACTAATAAGAACTTTCCAAAAATTCAGCATCAGAAGTTCTAAGTACCAAAAATGGAATTATTTCCAAGCAAATTCTGGCCCAGAGAATATGTAGATATGAGGAGCCGTTTGATTCACTATTAATTAACTTACTATAAGCAGAACCCACCATTTGAGTAAGGGTATTTGGACTAGCCAAAGGCCTTTTCTGATTGACAGGAAGAGTTACTCAACTTTTGTGAAAAATCATTTTAAATATTTTTGTCTTCAAAAAAATTATTGATTATAATAAGGTATGGGTTTAAAAGAATTAAGAAGCATAACTCATCAACATAACTAAATTAATTCACCCTCCCTAATGTCATGACAAATTCGTTGGCTTTTAGTGTTTTTAAGGAGGATGATGAGGTTTTATTTATTTCAATGTCCTACCACCTCATCTAATCATACATGCTGATTTGTAAGGACTGCATAAATCATGTTTGAAACTAAGCCTAGTGGACCAGATTTTGTAAGGACTTTTAGAGTTGTAACTATCAACTTTGGAGACATATTATAATCCAGTGGTCAATTTTTTTCAATGATGATGCACAGATCCCACTCCCAGAGATTCTGATATAGCTGGTCTGGGTTAGGGCCCTATCCTTAGTATACTGTTACAACATCTCAATGGATGCTAGCTAATGTGCAGTTAGCATTTGGAAACACTGCTTGGGTTTATCAGAACAACATTCAAAAAGAATATAGCCTAACCAGTGGTGACACAGTGGATTGAGCATTGGCCTGGGATATTGAGGACCCTGATTCAAAACCCCAAGGTCACTGGCTAGAGCGCAGGTTTGTTGGCTTGAGCACAGGCTTGTCAGCTTGAGCACAGTGTTGCTGGCTTGAGCACAGGATCCTAAACATGATCTAAGGTCTCTGGCTAGAGCCCAAAGGTCACTGCTTCATCCCAAGGTCTCTGGGCTTGAGCAAGGGGTCATTGGCTCAGCTAGAGCTTGCCCCCTGTCAAGGCATATATGAGAAGCAATCAATAAACAATTAAAATGAAGCAACTATGAGTTGATGCTTCTCATCTTTCTCTTCCTCCCCCCTTCCTGTCACTGTCTTTCTAAAAATGTAAAAATAAAAACATCGAAGAATATATATCATCTGTGGAAAACACTGCCATATCCACAGGCAGCAGTCCACTTAGCTTGAGTGAACTCACCTGAGAACAGGAACCAACAATCTGATGTTGCAAACCTTCTAACTCCCTACCCTGGTCAGGATTTCTTTGAAATGAATTTATCTCTGATAGATTCATTTTCTGTCACTGGCAGGTTTTCCATGAATGCTTCTTAAACCCCTGCCACAATCGTGGAACCTGCCAACAACTTGGCCGTGGTTACGTCTGTCTCTGTCCACCTGGATATACAGGTAGCATAGAGGAATGCAAATTTTAATGTATTTTTCATTTCTTTTATTTTATGTTCATTTATTTTTATTTAAAGATGTTTTAAAAATGTTCATCAATGTGCTTTTTATTTTCACAATGAAATCATTATGACTTGCAGAATCAAAGTTTGGAACATTAAAAATAAACCATTAAGCCAAATCAATGCAGAAAAATTTGGTTGAACAAGATAAACCAATAGGTGAAAAAAGGTATACATATCTTAAAAATGACAGTTTTCTTTGCACATTGTGGAGGAAAAATAACGAATTACCTTTCAATGAAAAAGTCACATCGTATCTCACAATTTAAATTGGAATACAGTTCCAGGAGCCATGTATTGACACTCAACATAGAACAGATTGTTTAGCATAAAGATTTTTAAACAAACTCCCAATTTCCCTCATTTGCTGCACACTAGTGGACATTCTTGTAAATAGCTATTTTTTTATTATTATTATTTGTTTCTGTCTTTCTAGAAGCTGTGCTTAGAAAAACAATATGGATTTGGACTTGATTATGTAGGAATAATGTATAAGTTGTTTGGTTTTTTTTTCTTGCAGTTTGGTCCACATTCTGGTTCAATCCCAAGACATAATGTTTAAGAGGAAGTAAACTATGTCTTAAAATTGCAATTTATTTAAAATAATTACTTTTTTTCTTCTAAAAAAATAAATTTTTTCATTTTTCTGAATTTTGTGCAACTGACATGAAACCTGTTTAATGAGAAAAATGTTTAGATAAAAGAATTTACCACAAAATAAGCAAAAGGAAAGTTGAAAAATAATCTATAGCCCAAGGCTTTCATGAATATTAGCATTCCACTTACTGCAGCTTGCTCATGTGTGCGTGTTTCAATTTTTATGAAAAAAAATTTTCCTGACATTCCATGAGACATAATGACACTTGTCCTAGAATTTTATAGATGATTAGTGGTTGAGAAAGGGCACAATATAGGACAGTGGTTCTCAATTATTTATGTTCATCAGAATCCCCTGGAAGGCTTGTAGAACAGACCACTGGACCACCACACAGAACTTCTGATTCAGTAGGGCAGGGGAAGGTCTGAGAATATGCCTTTCTACCAAGTTCCAGATCTTGCTGATGCTATTGATCCAGGGGCCATACTTTGAGACCTCCTTGATGTAGAGCAGTGGTTCTTAACCTGGGTTCTATCGAACCCTAGGGGTTCGATGAGTCGGTCTCAGGCGTTCAGAGAAGCCTCTGCTGCGGAGGCCAGAATAAAGTAATACTGTAATTTGTTGTGAGTTCATGCACTTTGTTGGTTTTGTTCTTTGAGCAAGGTGATGTTCATGCACGGCTCATTTTGTGCACCAGTAAGAAAACATATACCTATATCTTGAATTTGGAAAAAAAATTGTATTTTATTTATCACTAAAGAAGGGTTCGGTGAATGCACATATGAAACTGGTGGGTTCGGTACCTCAAAAAAGGTTAAGAACCACTGGTGTAGAGGGAGGACATGGTTTCTGGCAGAGTTAGCCTGTAGATCACCTGTATGCACACTACAGGGAGATGCAGTTCCCCTCTAGGGCACCTGGCAAGTGAGTTGAGATCTGGTAGGATTTAACCCCACCTCCCAGCCAAGAGACCTTGGTGGCAAGTATATTTGACTTCACATTTTTTAGTTCGTAGTTACCCAAATTCTTGGCTCCATTTTATGTTTCCAGGTTTCCGTCCCCCATCCCCACTTCTACCTTGGATATTTTGCTATCTTTTATTTATCACTATAAAGACATTATAAATCTCTTTTTAAAAAGGCAGTACCTTTATTAAATACTTAACTCTATGGTAGTACTTATCGAATATTGTGGGGGTTTTTAACCACCACCAGTCCTTATATTCAGATTATTGGGATAGTTACCTTTTACTGATCATGACTGTTTCTCTTAATTCCTCTTTCTGATTGCCCAACAGTGTTTGGTTTGCATTTTAGGTTTAAAGTGTGAAGTAGACATTGATGAGTGCAGCTCACTGCCCTGCCTCAACAATGGCATTTGTAAAGACCAAGTAGGGGAATTCACTTGTGAATGTCCATCAGGTTACACAGGTAAGGGGAAAGTTTCTTGTTTTCACAGGGGAAACCTTGAAATCATTAGAATTTCATTGCTGAAAATCAAAACCACAATGAAATATCACCTCATATCTGTTAGAATGGCCATTATCAAAAAATAATTAACAGTGTTGGTGAACATAGAGAAAAGGGAACCCTTGTACAAATTGGCATAGCCACTATGGAAAACACTATGGCAATTCCTCAAAAAATTAAAAAGTAGAACTACTGTATGATCCAGCAACCCCACTTCTGGAAATCTACCTAAAGGAAATGAAGTCACTATTTCCAAGGAGATATCTGTAGTCCAGTGTTTACTGTAGCATGATTGTAATAGTCAAGATATGGAAGCAACCTAAGTGTATATCAAGGGATGGAGGGATGAAATAAATGTGATAGATGTAGATAGATATTATGCAGTCATAAAAAAAGAAGGAAATCCTGTCGTTTGCAACAACCTGGATGAAATCTGTGGGCATCATGCTAAGTGAGAAAAGTCAGATAGAGAAAGACCTATACTGTATGATCTCACTTATGTGGAAACTTAAAAGGCTAAACTCTATCTGGTCCTCCCACGGCCCCCATTGTGGGTTCGAACAGCTTGGGTGGCAGGAAAAGTGGCAGTGACCTGCTACGTGAAGGTACATACCCACCCTGCGTCCACAAGGCCCAGGAAGGAAGTCTGGTCCACCCAGGGGGCAGTGAGGGGGGACCCCAGGAGGAGATCCTCAGGGTTGTCCGTTAGACCTGCTCCTGCAAAAGTGGAAATGAAGTCAAATAAGGTGGTGGGACAGGGTAAATCTGCAGACAAAAAGGGCAAGGGGAGCCCTGGCTGGCTAGCTCAGCAGTAGAGCATGGGCCCGGCATGTAGAAGTCCCAGGTTTGATTCCCAGGGCACACAAGAGAAGCACCAATCTTCTTCTCCACCCTTCCCCCTCTCCTTTCTCTCTCTGTCTCTCTTTTCTCCTCCCACAGCCAAGGCTCCAGTGGAGCAAAAGTTGGCCCGAAAACTGAGGGTGGCTCCATGGCCTCGGACTCTGGCACTAGAATGAATCTGGTTGCAACAGAGCAATGCCCCAGATGGGCAGAACATCGCCCCCTGGTGGGCGTGCCAGGTGGATCCCAGTAGGGCGCATACAGGAGTCTGTCTCTGCCTCCCAGCTTCTCACTTCAGAAAAATACAAAAAAGAAGGAAAAAAAAGTGGGCGGGGAGGGGAACAAAGAGCAAACAGGCCCACGTGGCTAACCAGGCACCTAAAGAAGGTCTACCTGCGGAAAACGGAGAAACAAAAAACACAGGAGTCCAGCCTCTGATGTAGCAGAAGAGAAAGAAGCCAAGTCTGATAAATGTCATAGAACGGGTCTTATCAGTGTCCCATCTCCTTCTTGTACAGTCCAGAGGAGTATTTTTTTCAACTACTATGTAAATGTGAGGTTTTCAGTAGCTCTAGAAACATTTTTACAAAGGAGGAAATTCCAACGTATCTCATTTTTTTTTCAAGTATAAATTTTTTCAGAGGTGAAATCATTTGCTGCTTGTTTATTGTTTGGTGCAACTAGGAGATAGTGGGATGTTGAATATGGGAGGCTCTGCTGTCTTGGATGTCAGCTGAACATTCCGTAGTGGGGGGCAGTTTTATAGCCTGTGATACAAAGCATTCTAAATGGTGATTTGGAGTCACTCATGCACTTAATATGTCTTGAGCATTTTAAATTACTTCAATTCCCATGTTTTTGGTAGATTCGTTTCCTGAAGGAAACCACTCCCTGATCTTGACCTCTTCCCGTCAGAATGGTGTGTCCTCTGTAACATCTTTTATGTGGTAGTCCAGTTTCCCTAGTAATTTTCTTAATGTACTGCAAAAGATTGAAAATTTCACTATGTAGTATATATGATATTAAATTGTGAATAGTGGGACTTCAATGTAGCAGTGTATCAACAATTGAAGATATTGGTACTTGATACTCTATTATGAAAAATTAGATTCCAAATTTTAAGTTGAAAAGTCACTGGAATAACTGTTTCGAGAAGAATCACAACTACATGACTCTTTTTTGGCATATATGCTAAAAATTGTGTACAAATTGAAAGGTCTTATACTTATCCTCCAATCAACCAATCAAATCTCACTTAGAAAAATAAAAGCCATACTCACTGAAACAGAGACTAGAATAGTGTTTGCCAGGGGCTGTTGGGTGGGCGTATTCAGGCTATGTTGTGTAAGGGTATAAATCTGCAACATTTAGTAGATAAATAAATCATGTTAAAGACTCAAGGAGTAAACTGAAACAGTGGGAGAGTTTCAAGCAAACAGCTTGCTTGAAAAGTATTAGTCAGATGGCTGGTGACATTGAGCATCTTTTCATGTGTCTATTGGCCATCTGTATGTCTTCTTGGAGAAATGTCAATTCAGATCCTTTGCTCCTTTCTGAATTGGATGGTTTTGGGGAGGGGGGTTTTGATGTTGAGTTATATAAGTTCCTTATAAATTTTGTATATTATGCCCTTATCAGATGTATCAGAGAATATGTTTTCCCATTCAGTGGATTGTCTTTTCAATTTTTTTTATGATTTCTCTTTGCTGTGCAAAGACTTTTGAGATATCACCTCACACCTGTCAAAATGGCTGGCTACCATCAATAAATCAAGAACACCAAGTGTTGGTGACAATGTGGAAAAAAGGGAACACTTACGTACTTTGGTGGGAATGCAAATTGGTGCAGCCACTGTGGAAAACAGTATGGCGTTACCTAAAAAAATTAAAAATGGCCTGACCAGGCAGTAGTGCAGTGGATAGAACATCAGACTGGGATGCGGAAGACCCAGGTTCAAGACCCTGAGCTCGCCAGCTTGAACGCGGGCCCATCTGGCTTGAGCAGAAAGCTCGTCAGCTTGGACCCAAGGCCACTGGCTCCAGCAAAGGGTGGCTCGGTCTGCTGAAGGCACGTGTGAGAAAGCAATCAATGAACAACTAAGGTGTTGCGACGGCAACAAAAAACTAATGATTGATGCTTCTCACCTCTCTCCTTTCCTGTCTGTCTGTCCCTATCTATCCCTCTCTCTGACACTCTCTCTCTGTCCCTGTACACACACACACACAAAAAAAAAAATTAAAAATGGAACTGCTTTATGACTCAACAATTTCACTTCTGGGAATATATTCAAAGAAACCTAAAACACCAATTCAAAAAAATATATGCTCCCCTATGTTCATTGAAGTCTTATTTAAAATAACCGAGATTAAGAAGCAGCCCAAGGGCCCATCAGTAAATAAGTGGATAAAAGAACTATGGTATATTTACACAATTTAATACTACTCAGCCATAAAGAAGAAAGAATATTACCTTTTGGGACAGCATGGATGGACCTGGAGATTATTATGCTAAGTGAAATAAGCCAGTCAGAGAAAGACAAGTAACATGTGATTTCACATACATGTGGAATCTGATGAGCAAAATAAACAAACAAAATAGAAACAGACTCACAGATATGGAGAGCAGACTGACATCTGTCAGAAAGGATGGGGGTTGGCGGGCTGGGTGAAAAAGGTAAAGGTATTAAGCAAAGAAAAATAATTTATAGACACAGACAATAGTATGGGGATTACAGGAGGAAAAATGAGTGGGGTGAGGTGGAAGAAGGTGGGGGAATAGATGGTGTTGGAGGGAGACTTGACTTGGGGTGGTGAACACACAATGTAATATACAGATAGTGTATTATAGAAATATGCACCTGAAACTTGTATAATTTTATTAACCAATGTCACCCCAATAAGTTCAATAATGTTTTTAACAGAAAAAAAAACTATGAGTCTTAAATTCCTCTAACTCAAATATCTTATGATTTCTTGCAGGTAAACTATGTGAAGATAATATAAATGAATGTAGCTCCAGCCCTTGTTTGAATAAAGGAGTTTGCATTGATGGCTTGGCTAGCTACCGCTGCACGTGTGTGAAAGGATACGTGGGTAGGGTGTTCCCCTTCGTCCTACATTGTCTTAAAGTCCTAGCAAGCACCACAGATAACTACATTTACTAACACTGTGTATGCTAGTGTCAATTTTCTGATTTTATAAATGTGCTGTGATTATACAAGAGACGGGGGGTTTTTATTTCCAAGAAAGTTCTTATTTTTGAGGAAATTCTCCCTGAGGTATTTAGAGGTAAAAGGGCATAACATCTGTAATGTCCTCTTAAATAGTTCAGAAAAAGTAATATCTTCGTGTGTGCATTGTGTATTTGTAAAGAAAGGCAGAGAGACAGAGACAGAAGATGAGGAACTGAGGATAAATCATATATGATTATATTGCAAATGGATGCTAAATTTTATATATATATATATATTTAATTAATAGAGAAGGCATCCAAGAAAAGGAATATGGACAATGAAGAAAAGGGCAGGGTCAAAAAAACAGAGGAAAATTTTGAACTAAATGCTGGTTTTATTTTTTAACATTATTTCACTTAGATGTCCATTACTAATGTAGTTTCAGAAAGGCATAAGATAAAAGGAGTAGATTATTAAAACCACAGTCCTAAAATGACTTATAAAAGCGAGAGCTCATTGAAGAATGGCTGTCAAACCAGTCAGATAGAACAGTGGCTCTGCAGCCTCCAGCTAGAAGCAGCGTGCTCCGAGAAGTCAGCACTCTGATCACAGCTCTCCCAAAGGATTAACACTGGGGCTCTTTCTGGTCCTCATCCATCCCCAGGCCTGCACTGTGAGACAGAAGTCAATGAATGCCTGTCGAGCCCATGCTTACACAATGCAGTCTGTGAAGATCAGGTTGGGAGGTTCTTGTGCAAATGCCCTCCCGGATTTTGGGGTTCCCGGTGTGAAAAAAATATGGATGAGTGTCTCAGTCAACCATGCAAAAATGGAGCTACCTGTAAAGATGGTATCAACAGCTTCAGGTAAAAGACTAAGTCTGGTTCTTTCCACTCTTTTTATTGACTTCACTGTTCAGTGATTCCACAGTCTTTATGGAGTATTGAGTCCCAGGTCAGCCATTCCCAGATTCTAGCCCAAGGATAGGCTACAGTAGAATCTCCTCTCCACCTGAGGTCTGATTCACTAAGTCTAGTGTAAAGTCAGTAATTCTAAAATAGGCAAACTGTGGGATTTAAATTCCCCAATGATTGTGGTGCACAGCTAGCTGTGGGAACCGGGGTTCTATACAGTGATCCCTCAGTATCTGTGGGGGATTTGTTCTAGGACCCCCAGGAATAACAAAATCTATGGCCTAGTATTTGCATATAACCTACACACATTCTCTCATATCCTTTAAATGGTCTCTAGATTATTTATAATACCTATTACAATGTAAATGCTGTTTAAATAGTTGTTATACTATATTGTTTAGGGAATGATGACAAGAAAAATGTCCGTACCTGTTCAGTGCAAAGGCCACCATCAGCCATCAAATGCCTAATCACACAGCACACGTCAGCCACAACATAACATTTTCTTACAATAGTTTTGATCCACAGTTGATTGAATCTGCAGATGCAGAACCCATGGCTGGCCAGTGGACTTTGTAAGGCATAAAAGATAAAAATTAAAATTAAAAAAAAAACACAATTAACACAAGAAGCAAATACAGAAGCACTAGGCAAAACCCATGTTTAATGTTTTATATTTTAGCTGGAATTTTCACACTAGATAAATTCAGAAGGAATTGGTCAGTCATACTGTCACAGTGCCAGGCTACGTTCCATTCTTTGTCCATGGTTTTCACACTTTTTGTTTTTTTATTTTAGTCACCTTTTGTTCAAAAGAAACCTGATATGAATGGAAAACATGTTGTGTTCAATAGGTTTAATTAGATGCACTAGAAAATGTAACTAACAGTTTAAGCAGTCAGTTTTGATTTTGAAAATAGGTTTCAGCATTTCACTTTTCATTGTCCTTTGAGACAAGTTATCCTAAAATGGAAGACATCCCCTGATGACTTTCTGCAGCTGTTCTAATTGCTACCCTTTGCTTCCTGGCAGGTGCCAATGTGCAGCGGGCTTCACAGGGCCACTCTGTGAAGTGAACATCAACGAATGTCAGTCTAACCCGTGTAGAAATCAGGCCACCTGTGTGGATGAATTAAACTCATACAGTTGTAAATGTCAGCCGGGATTTTCAGGCAGCAGGTGTGAAACAGGTATATATGTATGTAGCATTAATAACAATACTAAAAGTAGTGATATAACAGTATCATCTTTTTACTGCACCAAGTACCACCTATATACCATAAACTATAATAAGCACTTGATTTATTTAATCTTCAGAGCCATCTGGTAACTGTAAGTAATCTTATCTGCAATAGCACAGATGAGGAAATGGGAACTTAGAGATGTAAAAGGGAAAGGAGAAAATTAAATTTAGCACAACTATTCACACTCTATATGTTTAGACGGGGCACTCTGACAAGCTATTTGATTGAGGAGGTAGCAGGCCATGGGCAAGTTTGAGAATCAATGTTAAACTGCTTTCTCAGGGCTCTGGAGTCTTTTAACTGAGGGACTTTTGTTTAGTGTGAATAATGCAAGATTGGGGCAGAGCTGAATTGGTCATGAACTAGGGAACAGCCAAAGCCCTGAGTAGGGATGGAATGGTACCCTTAAGTTAGTTACCCCTCTTCTCCTGCCATAATTAATCCACTCTACTGGGTCATATTCCCAACAACATCCAGACATGCTTTAGTGTCTCTTGTCATTAAAAACTTCCCAAAGCCACCTCTCCTTCCAACTACTCCCTGTTTCTCTGCTTCCTTTCACTACTGAGTACCTTTCCTGTTTTAGGTTTAAACGCATTTAAAAGAATGTGTATTATATTTTGTAAATAATGTATTTGGACTTTTGAAACTGCTTCTCAGACCATTATATTTACTTAAATGGCTTCTTTGGCAATAGTACTGTGTACCTGCTGCTTACTTGAGACAACTGAAAAATGCCTTGCACATGCCATGGTCTACACACTTTTCTTATTTGTTGCAGAACAGTCCACAAGTTTCAACCTGGATTTTGAGGTTTCTGGTACCTATGGTTATGTCATCCTGGATGGTGTGCTTCCATCTCTCCATGCTGTATCCTGCACATTCTGGATGAAGTCCTCTAATATCAACAACTATGGAACACCAATCTCCTATGCGCTTGAGAATGGCAGTGACAATACCTTCCTCTTGACCGATTATAATGGGTAAGCAGAGGTGTCAGGTAGTCTGTGCTTTGGATCTTATCCCAGCACCAAGTCAGAACTGACATTGGGGATGGGGCAGCAGGGGAGCCAGGTGGTCCAGGAGGACAGCAGGGTGACAAGAACCAAATAGAGCATATAGACAAGTTCTGTACAAAGGCAGTTTTAGTGATAGTAACTTATCTGTGTATTTTGCTCTTTACTAAATATTTTCCTGGTCTTTTACTTTATACTAGTATTTAATAAGTACTTCATTTGATCTTGACAGTGTCCTGAGGAACTTATACCCATTTTTTTTATATAGTAAAACAAAGTTTCAAAGAAACTAAATGACTTGTCCAATACTCTGGGAGTGGCCAAGCCAAGTCTCCAACTCTGGTCTGTAAGACTGTTGTTCCTTGCCTGACCAGGCAGTGGCACAGTACGTCAGACTGGGATGCAGATAGAACATCAGCCTGGGACATGGAGAACCCAGGTTCAAAACCCCAAGGTCATTGACTTGAGCATGGGCTCATCCAGCTTGAACGTGGTCTCACCAGTTTGAGCACGGGGTCATTGGCTTGAGCGTGGGATCATAGACATAAGCCCATGGTCACTGGCTTAAGCCCAAAGGTCACTGGCTTGAAGCCCAAGGTCACTGGCTTGAGCAAGGGGTTACTCGCTCTGCGGGAGCCACCGGGTCAAGGCATATATAAGAAAGCAGTCAATGAACAACTAAGGAGCCACAGTGAAGAACCGATGCTTCTCATCTCTTTCCCTTCCTGCCTGTTTGTCCCTCTCTCTGTCTCTGCCACAAAAAAACAAGCAAACAAACAAACAAAAAACATTACTCCTTTTACATATCAGAACGTCCAAGGGTTAAGGGATTTCAGTGATATTGTTGACCTATGGGAGATACAAGTATTGAATATTACATCAGTATACAAACTTGGGTGGGCAAGGTGACAATTGTTTTTTTCTTTTTGGATCAATTTTAGTTGCAAAGCCTCATCTCTCTGGGCTGTCAGGATCCTCAAACTCAGTTATTTCTCTGCTCTTTTTTTTTTTTACTACTAAGTGCTTTACCTATTTTAGATTCTCACAGATTAATTAATAAAACCCACAGAGTTTTACTAAAGATTCCCAGACTTGGACAGGACTTCCATCATTGGTCATCTATCTACATTCCTTGATCGCTGAGCTGTCCATTGCCTCGGCTCTGTGATCCCTTTAGAACCACTGTTCTTTGCCACACATGGAATTGGAATCCTTGGCCAGGCTGAGGTTTACATCTTCAATCTAGATGGACTCAGTGCTTTCCCACAAGGCCTTTTCCTCTCAGGTGTACCCAAGTTTGTGGCCGATGGCTGGTTGCAAGCCTCAAAGACCCACTGAGCTCTCTCTCCTCTCCTCAATCCATGAGACTCTCACTGTTCTCATGGTCATCTTCCCATCCTCAAACCCTGTTCTTCTTAGTGGGTTTGAACCTTCAGAAACAAATCCAAGAAATTTGCAAAAACTTTCCCTGAGGCAAAAAAGGTAGGGAGAATCTGTTACCTGCTTGAAGAGGAGGAGGAAATTGGAAAAACACAGAGAGGAAACAGCATCATTAAAAAAAGGAAAGAAAGAACATTATTTTATCATAAAGCTCTTGAAATATAGGGACTGAAAAGAGGTTGGGAGAGGTATTCAATGAATTCTTATCTTCTTTATCCGTTGTCCCTGATATTTTCTTTTTCTCCATTTGCTTTGGAAGATATTTCACTTCAAACTGCTTATTATCTTTGACATTTCTCTACTTGACATGGTTGTTGGGACTCTCTGGTGGTTGGTTACCTTTGTTTAATTACAGTTACTCTTTTCTTTGGCTCCACATACTTTGTCTGCCATGTGATGGCTTTGGCAATGAAGGGATAGACTTGGTTTCCGATGTTTGTCCCTGATCATAGGAACAAACATTCTAGAGGAAGGCAACCAATCTATGCTTGCACAACTCTCATTCCTTGCATTCTTGACTCACTCTCTTCTAGAATAGACAGTTGGTGGATCTCACATTGGACTGACATGTCTTAGCTCATTCTAAGACTTTTTCCTAGCCCTCTGTGTTTAAGAAACAAATATTCAGTGAGCTACAGTAAAGCATAATTAGGTAATCAAATCTGCTTCTGTGAAATATGACCAAATGGAGAAAAAGAAGTAATGATTTTATACAAAGTGCTTAACCAACATGAAAAGAAAAAAAAATAGAAGCATGCCCAAAGGTGGGATTACAACACATGACAGATGACTCTGTCCCCTGAATCTTTCCACAGCTGGGTTCTCTATGTGAATGGCGAGGTAAAGATAACAGATTGTCCCTCTGTGAATGACGGCATTTGGCATCATATTGCAGTCACCTGGGCAAGTGGTGATGGATCCTGGAGAGTCTATATTGATGGAAAATTATCTGACGGTGGTCTGGGTCTCTCCGTTGGTTCAGCCATACCTGGTATGTCTTAGAAAAAGGAATATAATCGTGTTAAACACTAGAAGTGGTGGTGCATAGGTGAACATAGAGTTTGGTAGCTTCATTGTCTTTGGTTTTAGATGAAGATCAATAATTATGTCTTTATCTACTACCCTGATTATCCAGACTATAAATTATTACCAACTTTCTCTAGGTGTGCTTTGTGACTCTGTGTAAGAAATGCCTTTTGGGTCTTTAGTAAGACTATCAAGAAGCATTCTGAACTAACCAACGGTGTTTACTAAACCGTCTTCCAAGGAGGGTATTAATTGCTGGTGTTTTTGTATGTTGGTTTTGTTTGATTTTATGATCAGTCACAGTATACAAGTATATCCTGTACACAAGCTGGAGCAGTCCTACCAGCTGTCTACCTTTTATGCTCTTTTTCAAATAGGCTCAGACTCTCCTCTAGAAAAATGTCTGAAGAGTTTTAGTTTGAAGAAATGCAAAGGTATCAGGTAATCCAGGGTTCTGAGCATTGACCATGGCAGTAAGCTTGCTCTACCTACATTCTTCTATAACATATGTCAAATGAGGAGCAATGGTTGCAGTTTTCTTTAGTAAATATGGAAAAATTATAAGTCTTTCCATTGGAAGTGGCATTATTAGGTGAAGTAGGGTGGTGGTTTCTTTTTGTGTTTAATTTAGAATGTTCTTGTTTTCAACTATCTTCTCTGGCTGGTGGGATGGGAGTTGGCTTTTATTTTCTTCCTGATTTTTGTCTGATATTTTCATAATGAACATATATTTTATTTATGGTTTAAAGAAGAGCATTTCTATCTTTTTAAAAAAATTAAACCCTGCTAAGAAGAGTGAAAAGTAAGATAAAGAAATGGGTTGGTGGACAGTCATAGAATCCACCCAGGGAGATGGTTGTCTGACCACAGCATTAAGAATGAATTAGAGTTGATAAATATTTCAAAGCTCAGTTGACAGAGCTCAGTGAATAACTGGTTTCAGTTTGGATTACAAGTCTGTTGAAGAGTCTGTTAGCTAAGGTAGGAATTCTAGGGACAGCACAACTAGCAGAGGAAGAATTGGAATGGGGGCAGATTCTATACTTGGTTTTAGACATAATGAGTTTAAATTCTAATCACAGGAATACATGCAGCTAAGAACATAGGTTGACATAACTTTATATCAAATTGACAAAGTTGTTTTAGTGATAAAGTATTATCGGCAAGGATTCAGTATGGTGGACACTCTTATAGAATGCTGGCAAGGGTATAAATTGATACAACCTTTCTGGGAAGCAATTTAGAAACTTTTACCAAGAGCCTTAGAGAAAACCTTTGCATACAATCAACAATTCAACTACCAGGAATCAACTACCTACATATTAATATATTTATATCTCAGTGTATCCAGTTAAAAGTGCTTAAATATATATATATATGTATTTTTTCATAGTGAGAAGCGGGCGGGGGTTGGGGGTTAGACAGACAGACTCCTGCATGCGCCTGACCGGGATCCACCCAGCATGCCCACCAGGGGACGATGCTCAGCCCCTCTGAGGTGTTGCTCCACTGCAATGGGAGCCATTCTAGTGCCTGAGGCAGAGGCCATGGAGCCATCCATGCTCAGCGCCCAGGCCAATTTGCTCCAATGGATCCCTGGCTGCCAGAGGGGAAGACAGAGAGAGAAAGGAGAGGGGGCATGGTGGAGAAGCAGATGGGCGCTTCCCCTGTGTGCCCTGGCCGAGAATCAAACCCAGGACTTCCACACGCTGGGCCCATGCTAGAAGTGGTTAAATTAATTAAGCAAATGAGAGATTATTGTACATTCATATGATAAAATAGCTATTAAAACTCGTGAAATAAAAACATGTTTAGGAAGAAAAGCAAGATCAAAACACCTTGTATAATATGATTCTGAGTTGTGTGTTTTAAAATATCACATACACACATACACATACACACACACACATAAAAAATTAAAAAAGAAGATAACCCAGAAGGAAATGCACAAAATTATTAAATGATTATTTCTAGGTAGGGTGAATTCTTTATACTTACTTTTCTTTTCAAATTTTCTTCCATATGTGTATATTAATTTTTAATAATTAACTTTTTCAGTATGTTAGTTTTTAATAGTTAACTATTTCTCATAAAGATTTAAGCTGAGAAATCATGGAGGAGGGAACTAAAGTTAATGGTTGGCAGGCGAGTGAGATCAGATAGGAAGAGCAGCTGAAGGAAGAGAGGGGGCCCAAGTGGGATCCTGGTGCATGAGTCTCTAAGAGGCAGGCAGAGAAGGGAGCAGAAAGGTTCCAGAAGGACCAGGAGAGGATGCTTTCATGGAAACCAAGTGGAATCGGCAAGGCTTCCGGCAGGAAACAGGTGGCATGCATGAGGAGGACAACTGAAGAATTGAATGAAGGAACTGTTTTTAAAGGGATGACCAGGGTTAAGAGAACCAAACTATGATAGTAAAATACCTCAAGACTAGCAACAGCGGAAAATCATGAGGTATGGGCCTGAAGTGACAAGGAGGGAGAGCTGTTGCCAGAATTTAGGCAAACCGGTAGCAATGGAGAGAAATCACCCAGCGGAAGCAATGAGGTTAGCCAGAGGAAGGCAGCCATTGCCCTCCATTGCCTGGCAGGAAAGTATCCAGAATATTAAACTTCTTCTTCATCTCACTTTCTTATGTTGGGCTGGTCCTTCCAAAACCACAGGGACAAAGCAACAAGGTGGTGCAGTCCATAGGTGTTAACCTTTGGGGACATAAAGCAGAGTGGAGGATGGAGATAGGTTCTGGAGGGACAGACACAGACCACCCAATACAATGGGATGGACAGTTAAATAGCATAAAACAGTCAATAGAAATATGGTATAGAGAAGTCACCAGAGGTAAATATTGAAGAGTGTCCATTGGATTTGGCAGCCACTGGTAATTTTAGGAGGTTCCTTGGAATTGGTGATAGAAATGTAAGCTTTGTACGCTTATGAATAAGAAGATGAAAGAGCAGCAATTAATAGTCTGTCACAGAGGATAATTTTCTAGAAGAAAGGATGCAAAATAAGACTTACTATTTTGTTGACATAAAATTGTGTATGTATATACATGTATATATGTAGTTTTAGGGAATATTTATTTATAAACCTAATATAACATTTAATACAACTATATTTTAAGTTGCTATGTAAAACATTGAATTTGTTTTTGTTGATAAAACAAACATACAGTAAATGTAGATACCTGAGCTTTTTAATAGTTTTTCCTGATACATTTCAACTGGCTGTGCTTTCATTAAGTTAGCATTTTAGGAATAACAGTAAGTCCAGCTGTCTTCCTTTTTCTCTCCTTCTCTCTTTAGGTGGTGGCGCATTAGTTCTTGGGCAAGAGCAAGACAAAAAAGGAGAGGGATTCAACCCAGTTGAGTCTTTTGTGGGCTCCATAAGCCAACTCAACATCTGGGACTATGTCCTGTCTCCACAGCAGGTCAATTGCATTTTCAGTGTATGACAGTAATGAGATACAAAGGTACAAACCTAGTAAAAACGTGCATAGCCTAATGATGCCATATCTCATCGTCACCTCTGGGTTTTCAGTATTTGCCACCAATATCACTGGGGGCTATGGTCGTAGACTAAGCCAAGCAGAGGCTATCTATAGTAACTGTCGATAAATCTCCTTTTCAGTTTTTTTGGTGATGTTTTTTAAATTTTATTGGACATGATTATTTTTATAAAGTCTTGTAACTTGAGAATCAAAGAGAATCATACTTCAAACCCCTCTGACTAAAGATGCAGAAATTGAGGGCTGGCATAAGATTATACATAGGAAGTAACAGATGAGTGAGTGTTAAAGCCAGTCTGCAGTCGAGTGGCCTGGGTTCAAATCTGTGTTTTACCACAAACTTGTCATGATGATGTTGAACATGTTACTCCCTCTCTCTAAGCTTTAGGGTTTTGTTGTTGTTGTTTGTTTTTAATCTATGAAGTTAAACAGAACTGCATAATGAAGTTTGGGCAGGATTGAACCTGATTGTGCAGGTACCATGGTGGTGTTGTGTGCACGTAGTAGGGGCTGGGTAAATGCTTTCTCTTATTATCAGTGGCAGAACTCGTCTAAGCTTTCATTGCCTCGTCTTTAGGTCAGAGATACAAGACAGAAGAATGGAGGAGGGGAACCTCTACAATGTCTTAACCAACTGCAAAGCTTTAGACAAATTCTTCTAGAATTTCAGAACGTCCAGCAACCATGAAATATTTGGGAAGGGAATGATGAGAGTAAAGAAGAGAGAGAGAGAGAAAAGAGAATTTGCCTTTTGACCCAGAGTCATATTGTACAAAAGCCTGCTTCTTTCCCTCCCTCCACTCTTCCAAAACTTCCAGATGTTTTTAATAGGACTAAATTAAGATTTAATAACTCTTGTCTCAGTGAAACAAGTAAGGTTTATCTAAAGATGTGCTTTTAACCTTTCAGGTAAAATCGTTGGCCACCTCATGCCCAGAGGAACTCACTAAAGGAAATGTGCTAGCCTGGCCTGATTTCCTGCCAGGAATTGTGGGAAAAGTGAAGATCAATCCCAAGAGCATATTCTGTTCTGGTTAGAGTTTCCTTCTTCTGTAGACTCTACTGTCTCCTGACTACTCTGGGGTTTTCTAGCAAAAAGAGACAATTTGAAATTCTCTGTTAGTCATAGAGTGTGTGCTCGTTAGTCCATTGTTTAACTAGCAATTCATTTTACCCAACTTTATCCAAAAGATTTACAGGGTTTTTTTTTTTTTACTACTTAAATACATTCTGTATAACAGAATACAAACTAATTGTGGAATAAACTTGGACAAAGGTAGGGTAAGTTAAGGAAAATAGGATGAGAAGAGGGATATGGTTAATTTTTTAAATGCCCACTGAGATCCTATCTTCCCATCTGAGATTGGTACTCTCTCGGATTCATACTTGCTAGTGGCCATCCAAGGACAGGTAGCCCAATGGACATTACAACCTGCACACTTGAATAGTCAAGCTCAGAATGGTCAAAACTGCCTCCTAAAATTCAGTGTACTTAAACAAGTTTATGTAGATGATCTAGAATTCATGATTGCTGATAACTTACAAGAACATTCTATTAATATTTCTAAAACACTATTTTGTCCTTTAAAATTATTTAGCAGATTCTGCTAAGAGGGAAAGTTGTTTCTTGACTCAAATAGCTTTTTTTTTTCTAGTAATTTTGCTAGCCAGTGAGTTTAATATCAGTAGAGTAATTCTCAAATGCTGATCCAATATACGATTTGAAATTCTTGACCTGGTGATGCTCTCCTCTGTTGTTGACAAGCTCTGTGCCTGTGTTCTTTGCCCTCAGATTGCACACCATTAGAAGGATCTATACCTCATCTGCGAACAGTATCAGTAGACTTAAGACCAGGCTCCAAAATCACCCTGTTCTGTGACCCAGGCTTCCAGATGGTCGGGGACCCTGTGCAGTACTGCCTGAATCAAGGACAGTGGACACAACCACTCCCTCACTGTGAACGTGAGCTGCCTTTATTGAATGCATTTTAGTAGCCCTTGAAAAATTATCAGAACCATATATATACTTTTCAGATATGTTATATAAAAGCTAGACACTTCACAGTAGCAAACTTAAAAAATATCCATTGAATGTTTCCTTTGTGCAATGTACCCTATTGCTGGGCACCAGAAGGGAGGTTGGCAATGAAGATCCAAAGAGACCCCCACCTGTGTATGCACCCCAGTTGGCACCATGTCTTTTGATTACATCATTTAATCCATTTTCATTAAAGTAATTGTTGATAGATATGTATCTATTGACATTTTATTATTTATACATATATATTTTTTTCTTCTCCTTAAAGAAGACCTTTTAACATTTCTTGTAATACTGGTTTTATGAACTCCTTTAGCTTTTTCTTATCTGGGAAGTTCTTTATCTGTTCTTCAATTCTAAATGACAGCTTTACTGGGTAGAGTCATCCTGGTTATAGGTCCTTGCTTCTCATCACTTTGAATATTTCATGCTAGTCCTCTCTGGCCTGCAAGGTTTCTGTTGAGAAATGAGCTGACAGCCTTATAGGAGCTCCCTTGATGATAACTAACAGCTTGTCGTGCTGCTTTTAAGATTCTCTCTTTGTCTTTAACCTTTGGCATTTTAATTATGACGTGTCTTGGTGTGGGCCTTTTGGGGTTCATCTTGTTTGGAACTTTTGGCACTTCCTAGATTTGTGTGTCTAATTCCTTTGCCAAGTTAGTTTCCTGTCATCATTTTTTCAAAAAGATTTTTAATTCCCTACTCTCTCTGTTTTCCTTCTGGCACCCAATGATGCAAATATTGGAACATTTTTGATGTTACCCCACATGCCCCTTAAACTGTCCTCATTTTTTTGGATTTGTTTTATTTTTGCTATTTTGACTGGGTATTTTCTGCTTCCTTATCTTCCAAGTTGCTGATCCAATCTTCTGTTTCATCTAATTAACTGTTGATTCCTTCTGGTGTATTCTTCATTTTAGTTGTTGTATTTTTCTTTTCTGGCTGGTCCATTTTTATTTTCTATCTCAATTTTTATGTTTTCTATCTCTCTGTTGAAGTCCTGAGTTGGCCTATTATCTATTCTTCCCCTAAGGGCATTGAGCATCCATATAACCGGTGTTTTGAACTCTGTATTTGGTAGATTGCTTGTCTCCATTTTGTTTAGTTCTTTTGCTGGTGTTTTATCCTGTTCTTTTATTTGAAACATGGTTCTTTGTCTCCTCATTTTGGCTGACTCTCTACATTTGTTTCTATATGTTAGGTAGAGCTGCTATATCTTCCAGTCTTGGTAGGGTGACCTTATACAGTAGGTGTCCTGTGGGGCCCAGTGGTGCAGCCTCCCCGGTCACACAAGCTTGGCAGTCTAAGCATGCCCCACACCAAATGGGCTGTGCACACCCTCCTATTACAGTTGAGCCTTGATTGCTGTTAGCACATCAGTGGGAAGGATTAACCTCCAGGTTGGTTGACTGTGAGGACTAGCCACGACTACAGCAGAGAAGCTGCTGTATAGGGGCCCACCCCATGGAGCAGTACTCCCTTAATGAGGCTCTGGTGCCCACCACATCTGCCCCACTCATGGAAATTGTTGGGTGATCTGAAGATGTCCACTAGATGAACTGGCTCTGGGGGCCTCCTGGGAGGTACAAACTAAGATCAGCTGCTGCCTGTGTCCTGCCCAGGGCCATCTGGCATGAGCTACAAAGTGGTCTGCAGATGGCTGCTATTCTGATTGGACTTTGAGATACCTGGGAAAGGCTAAGATGTGAACCAAAGCTGGCTGCTGCTATTACCAGGTTTGGGCCACTTAGCAAAAGGGACAGAGCACCTGAGGCCAGATGTTGCTTGTTTGGGGTTTGTAGACCTTTGAGACATTTTAGGAAAGTCCACAGCATAGGTCAAGACAGACCATTCATATGGAAAAGAGAGAAATTACTGGGACTCCAGCAGCTCCTGACTCAACTCAGCCACAGTCCCACTGGTGTTATAGCCATAAGTATGGGACTTCTCTTCCTGGATCTGGAACCCTGGACTGGGCCCCCTCGCTCCTCAGTGGGCTCCTCTGCAGCTGAGCTATCCCTCCTAATTATTAAGTAACACACATGAATGTGGGACTAGTTGGTCCTGCCCCTCTGCCCCTCCTACCAGTCTTGATATGGCTTTTTCTTTATATCCTTAGTTATAGGACTTCTGTTTAGCTAGACTTCAGATGGTTCTCAATGATGGTTCTGTAACTTAGTCGTAATTTTGAGTTGGTTGTGGGAGGATGCGGGTACTGTGTTTTCCTACACTGCCATCTTGACCAGAAGCCTCCATAAATATTTTTAAATGAACAAATTACATACCTGTTATGAGCCAGATGATATGCTAGATGCTGAGGGCACAGGTATGGCTACCGTCTACTGCCTTCCCTAGAACATTCTTTACCTAATGCTTGTGGGCAATGGAAACTTCATGCTTAACTCAACTACCTGTTCAATGTAAATAAAATATCCTTTGAGCATTTTGTTCCTAATGCCTTTGTGTTCTTCCTGGTCCCACTGCAGGCATTAGCTGTGGGGTCCCACCCTCACTGGACAATGGTTTCTATTCAGCCGAGGACTTCCATGCTGGCAGCACAGTGACCTACCAGTGCAACAATGGCTACTACCTGTTGGGGGACTCAAGAATGTTCTGTACAGACAATGGGAGCTGGAATGGCATTTCACCATCATGCATCGGTGAGCTAAATCTTGGCAATCGGTGTGTTGATTTATTCAAACTCTGTGGGAGACAGTAGTCCCAAATTCCTGAGACTCTCGCATGGTATTCCTTTGTTGATTTCATCTCCTCCCAGTAAGCTGTGGGCAAAACATGGTGGCAAAGCGGCTGTCCATAGAGGTGCCAGAAAAGTTTTAAGTATTTACCTGGCTCCACATTAAGAGTATCTATGGTTTTCTGTCCTTCTGCTTACTCACCTATAAACTAGGGATAATAATAGCTTCTACTGTATACCTGCAATGTGTGTATGACTATTATATTTAAATTTTATATTGAAAATATGGTGTTATACGTTAAGTCAGGAGTTGGGAACCTTTTTGGCTGAGAGAGCCATGAATGCCACATATTGTAAAATGTAATTCAGTGAGAGCCATACAACGGCCCGTGTACATTACACATTATCCAATAAAAATTTGGTGTTGTCCCAGAGAAGAGCTGTGATTGGCTCCAGCCACCCACAACCATGAACATGAGCGGTAGGAAATGAATGGATTGTAATACATGAGAATGTTTATATTAAACATTTTTTTATTAATTTTAATGGGGTGACATTAATAAATCAGGGTACATATGTTCAAGGAAAACATCTCCAGGTTACTTGTCATTCAATTATGTTGCATACCCATCACCCAAAGTCAAAATGTCCTCTGTCACCTTCTATCTGGTTTTCTTTGTGCCCCTCCCCTCCCCCCTCTTCCTCCCTATCTTCCCTCCCCCAACCCCGTAACCACCACACTCTTGTTCATGTCTCATAGTCTCGTTTTTATGTCCCACCTATGTATGAAATCATACAGTTCTCAGTTTTTTTGTTTTACTTATTTCACTCCGTATAATGTTATCAAGGTCCATCCATTTTGTTGCAAATGATCCGATGTCATTATTTCTTATGACTGAGTAGTATTCCATAGTATATATGTACTAAAGCTTTTTAATCCACTCGTCCTCTAATGGACACTAGGGCTGTTTCCAGATCTTCGCTATTGTGAACAATGCTGCCATGAACATGGGGACGCATTTCTTCTTTTCAAACAGTGCTATGGTGTTCTTAGGGTATATTCCTAAAAGTGGGATAGCTGGGTCAAAAGGCAGTTCGATTTTTAATTTTCTGAGGAATCTCCAAACTGTTTTCCACAGTGCCTGCACCAGTCTGCATTCCCACCAGCAGTGCAGAAGGGTTCTCTTTTCTCCACATCTTCGCCAGCACTTATTCCGTGTTGTTTTGCTGATGAGTGCCATTCTGATTGGTGTGAGGTGATATCTCATTGTGGTTTTGATTTGCATTTCTCTAATGATTAGTGATGTTGAGCATCTTTTCATATGCCTATTGGCCATCTGTATTTCCTCTTTGGAGAAATTTCTACTCATTTCATTTGCCCATTTTTTAATTGGATTGTTTGTCTTCCTGGTGTTGAATTTTATAAGTTCCTTATAAATTTTGGTTATTAACCCCTTATCAGACGTGCTGTCGAATATGTTCTCCCATTATGTTGTTTGTCTTTTTTTCTTTAATCTTTTAATTTATTTATTTTTTTTAATAAAAACATCTCCAGGTTATCTTAACATTCAACTGTGTTGCATACCCGTCACCAAAAGTCAAATTGTCCTCTGTCACCT
Source organism: Rhynchonycteris naso (assembly GCA_037038555.1). NCBI lineage: Eukaryota > Metazoa > Chordata > Mammalia > Chiroptera > Emballonuridae > Rhynchonycteris > Rhynchonycteris naso. The sequence goes on from CM072996.1 coordinate 22,613,052, forward strand.
TCTATCTGGTTTTCCCTGTGTCCCTCCCCTCCTCCCTATCCCACCCTTCCCTCCCTCCCCCCACCCCATAACCACCACTCTCTTGTCCATGTCTCATAGTCTCACTTTTAAGTCCCACCTATGTATGAAATCATGCTGTTCTCAGTTTTTCTTTTTTTCTGATTTACTTATTTCACTCCATATAATGTTATCAAGGACCATCCATTTTGTTATAAATGATCCGATGTCATCATTTCTTATGGCTGAGTAGTATTCCATAGTATATATGTACCATGGCTTTTTAATCCACTTGTCTTCTGACAGACACTTGAGCTGGTTCCAGATCTTCGCTATTGTGAACAATGCTGCCACGAACATGGGGGCGCATTTCTTCTTTTCGAACAGTGCTATGGTGTTCTTAGGGTATATTCCTATAAGTGGGATAGCTGGGTCAAAAGGCAGATCGATTTTTAATTTTTTGAGGAATCTCCAAACTGTTTTCCACAGTGGCTGCACCAGTCTGCATTCCCACCAGCAGTGCAGAAGGGTTCCCTTTTCTCCACATCCTCGCCAGCACTTATTCTGTGTTGTTTTGCTGATGAGTGCCATTCTGACTGGTGTGAGGTGATATCTCATTGTGGTTTTAATTTGCATTTCTCTAATAATTAGTGATGTTGAGCATTTTTTCATATGCCTATTGGCCATCTGTATGTCCTCTTTGGAGAAATTTCTATTCATTTCTTTTGCCCATTTTCTGATTGGAATGTTTGTCTTCCTGTTGTTGAGTTTTATAAGTTCTTTATAAATTGTAGTTATTAACCCCTTATCAGATGTGCTGTCGAATATGTTCTCCCATTGTGTGGTTTGTCTTTTTATTCTGTTCTTATTGTCTTTAGCTGTGCAAAAACTTTTTAGTTTGATATAGTCCCATTTGTTTATCTTGACTTTTATTTCATTTGCCCGTGGAGATAAATCTGCAAATATATTGCTGCTACAGATGTCGGAGAGCTTGCTACCTATGTTTTCTTCTAAGATGCTTATGGTTTCACGACTTACATTTAAGTCTTTTATCCATTTTGAGTTTGTTTTTGTGAATGGTGTAAATTGATGGTCTAGTTTTATTTTTTTGCAGGTAGATGTCCAATTTTCCCAACACCATTTGTTAAAGAGGCTGTCTTTACTCCATTGTATGTTCTTTCCTCCTTTGTCAAATATCAGTTGTCCATAAAGCTGTGGGTTTATTTCTGGGTTCTCTGTTCTGTTCTATTGATCTATGTGCCTGTTCTTATGCCAGTACCAGGCTGTCTTGAGTACCATGGCCTTTTAGTATACCTTGATATCTGGAAGAGTAATACCTCCTGCTTTATTTTTTCTTTTTAAGATTGCTAAGGCTATTCGTGTTCTTTTTTGGTTCCATATAAAGTTTTGGAATATGTGTTCTATATCTTTGAAGTATGTCATTGGTATTTTAATTGGTATTGCATTGAATTTATAAATTTCATTGGGTAATATAGGCATTTTAATGATGTTTATTCTTCCTAACCATGAGCATGGTATATGCTTCCACTTGTTTGTATCTTCCTTGATTTCTTTTATCAATGTTTTATAATTTTCCAAGTACAAGTCCTTAACCTCCTTGGTTAAATTTACTCCTAGGTACTTTATTTTTTTGGTTGCAATAGTGAAGGGGATTGTTTCCTTAAATTCTTTTGCTGGCAGTTCATTGTTGATATATAAAAATGCCTCTGATTTCTGAGTATTAATTTTATATCCTGCCACCTTGCTGAATTCATTTATAAGGTCCAGTAGTTTTTTGACTGAGACTTTAGGGTTTTCTATATACAATAGCATATCATCTGCAAATAGTGACAGTTTTACTTCTTCTTTTCCAATTTGGACGCCTTTTATTCCTTCTTCTTGTCTGATTGCTATAGCTAAGACTTACAGAACTATGTTGAAGAAGAGTGGTGAAAGGGGGGACCCCTGTCTGGTTCCTGATCTTAAGGGGATTGCTTTTAATTTTTGCCCATTTAGTATGATGTTTGCTGTGGGTTTGTCATAGATGGCCTTTATCATGTTAAGAAATATTCCCTGTATTTCCACTTTGCTGAGAGTTTTGATCATGAATGGGTACTGGATTTTATCAAATGCTTTTTCTGCATCTAATGAAATTATCATGTGATTTTTGTCCTTTCTTTTGTTTATGTAATGAATCACATTGATTGATTTGCAAATATTGAACCAGCCTTGCCTCTCCAGAATAAATCCCATTTGATCATGGTGTATGATTTTTTTCACATATTGCTGGATCCGGTTGGCTAATATTTTGTCGAGAATTTTAGCATCTAAATTCATCAGAGATATAGGCCTATAATTTTCTTTCTTTGTGCTGTCTTTGCCTGGTTTGGGGATCAGAATTATGCTTGCCTCATAAAAGGAGTTTGGAAGTCTTCCTTTTGAATTTTTTTGAAATTGCTTGAGGAGCATAGGTGTTAGTTCTTCTTTGAATTTTTGGTAGTATTCACTTGTGAAGCCATCAGGCCCAGGACTTTTCTTTGTTGGGAGTTTTTTGATAACTGTTTCGATCTCATTTGTTGTAATTGGTCTGTTTAGGTGTTCTGATTCTTCCAGATTGTTTTTGGAAGATTATATGATTCAAGAAATTTGTCTATTAAACCTAGGTTGTCTAATTTTTTGGCATAGAGTTCTTCATAGTATTTTCTTACAATACTTTGTATTTCTGTTATGTCAGTTGTTATTTCTCCACTCTTTTTTCTAATTTTATTTATTTGAGTCCTCTCTCTTTTTTTCTTGGTGAGTCTAGTTAAAGGTTCATTGATCTTGTTTACCTTTTCAAAGAACCAGTACCTGGGTCATTGATCCTCTGTATTGTTTCCTTAGCCTCTATGTCATTTATTTCCACTCTGATCTTTATTATTTCCTTCCTTCTACCAGTCCTGGGCTTTATTTGCTGTTGTTTTTCTAGTTCTTTTAGATGCAGGGTTCTAGCTTCTTCTGTAGTGCTATGAACTTCCCTCTCAGTACTGCTTTTGCTGTGTCCCATAAATTTTGAGTTGATGTATGCTCATTATCATTCACTTCTAGAAACTTTTTTATTTCTTTTTTTATCTCATTGTTAATCCATTCATTATTTAATAACATGCTATTTAGTTTCCAAGTGTTTGAGTATTTTTCAGTTTTTCTTTTGTGGTTAATTTCTAGTTTCATGGCATTGTGATCAGAGAAAATGCTTGATATGATTTCAATCTTCTTAAATTTGTTGAGACCACTTTTGTGTCCTAACATGTGGTCTATCGTAGAAAATGTACCATGAGCGCTTGAAAAGAATGTATATTCTACTGCTTTAGGGTGAAACGTTCTGAAGATATCTATTAAATTGAGTTGATCTAGTGTATCCTTTAAGTTTGCTGTTTCTTTGTTAATTTTCTTTCTTGAAGATCTATCCAGTGATGTTAGTGGGGTATTGAAATCCCCTACTATGATAGTATTGCTGTTAATCTCGCCCTTTATATCCATAAAGTCTGCTTTGTGTATGTAAGGGCTCCTATATTTGGTGCATAGATATTTATAATAGTTATATCTTCCTGTTGAATTGTTCCCTTTATCATTATGTAGCGTCCTTCTTTATCTCTTACTACGGCCTTTGTTTTAAAGTTCATTTTGTCAGATATAAGTATTGCTACACCGGCTTTCTTTTTCATTTCCATTTGCATGAAATATTACTTTCCATGCTTTTACCTTCAGTCTGTGTGCATCTTTTGTTTTAAGGTGTGTTTCTTGTAGACAGCATATGTATGGGTCCTGTTTCTTTATCCATGTAGCTACCCTATGTCTTTTGATTGGATCATTTAATCCATTTACATTTAAGGTTATTATTGATATGTAGTTGTTTATTGCCATTTTATTCTTTAAAGTTGTATTCTTCTTTTGCTATATTCTTTTCCCCCTTTGAACTGTTCACAATAGGCCCCTTAGTATCTCTTGCAGAATTGGTTTGGTTTTAATGAATTCCTTGAGGCTTTTTTTGTATGGGAAGCTCTTTATTTCTCCTTCAATTTTAAACGTTAGCCTTGCTGGATAGAGTAGTCTTGGTTGTAGATTCTTGTTCTGCATTACTTTGAATATATCTTGCCATTCCCTTCTGGCCTCAAGTGTTTCTGTTGAGAAGTCAGATGTCATCCTAATGGGGGCTCCTTTGTAGGTGATAGCCTTTTTTGCTCTAGCAGCTTTTAAAATTTTCTCTTTATCCCTTAGCTTTGGTATTTTAACTATGATGTGTCTTGGTGTAGATTTCTTTGGGTTTCTCTTTAATGGAGTTCTCTGTGCTTCTTGAATGTGTGAAACGTTTTCCAGTCTTAATTTAGGGAAGTTTTCTGCTATGATTTGATTGAACAAGGTGTCTATCCCTTTTTCTTTCTCTTCTTTTTTTGGAACCCCAATGATGCAGATGTTATTTCTCTTCATGTTGTCACAGAGCTCCCTTATAGTTTCTTCAGATTTTTTGAGTCTCTTTTCTTTTTTCTGCTCTGCTTCTGTGCCTTTGTTTATTTTGTCTTCTAACTTGCTGATTTGATCCTCAGCTTCATCCATCCTGCTTTTAATTCCCTCCATTGTGGTCTTCATTTCTGATACTGTATTTGTCATTTCTATCTGATTCTTTTATATTATTTCAATTTCCTTTTTTATACTTGCTATCTCTTTGTTTAGGTGTTTGTAATGACTATCCATTGTTGCTCTAATCTCTTTGAACATCCTAACTATCATTATTTTAAACTTGGCATCAGGCAGTTTGGTTCTATCTGATTCATTCAGGTCCTTCTCTGGGGATTTCTCTTGATTCATTTGGGTTGCATTTCTCTTCCTGCCCATTTTGTCTGTGTGTAAGAAGGGTTTGGCTACTGGAGTCCAATGGGTGTTGCCTTTGTGTTCTCTAGGTGTGGTCTGTCTGAAGGCCCACCACCCCCTCTGCCACTGCCTAGGGCAGTTGGGTGTGGGTGTTGCCAGTGCCGGCCACTGTGGCTGTTGCTGCGGTCTCCACCTTGCCTCTGTGGGAGGGGCTATGTTCTTGTGCCAGTCTCTATAAGCTTCTGCCTGTCTCGGCCTTCGCCTCTCTTCCGTGGGTGGGACTGTGCACCACACTCAGGCCACAAGCCTGGGCACCAAGGGCAAGAATGAGCGCTTTTGCTCATCTACAGGTCCCTTTCAGCCTGTTCCTCCAGCCGGGAGGGGCTTCTGGTGCGCACTCAGCTGCAAGCCAGGCTTCCGCCCTGTCCCGGCCAACTTCGGCTCCTTGGCCGGGCTGCTGGTGTGCGCTCAACTGCAAGCCCGGGCTTCCCCCCCCCCCCCACCTCCGTAGGCAAAGCCGGTTCATGCAGGGCTTCAAGCCTCGGAGGCCAGGTGAGGCTGCGCGCCCGCTCGCCCCTGCCCAGCAGCTGATTGCTGCCCATTCCGGGCTCCCGCTTTTCCCCCACAGGTAGTGTCGCAGGCGGGCCTGCAGCCACTGGACCTCTTTCACACATCCCTTTTGCCCTTGCTGGGCTAGACCGAGCTCACGCCAGCTGGCTTGGCCTCTGCCCCAGCCGATGGAACCGCGCTTCCACGTTCCGCCGCCGTCCACCCTCCAGCAAGCCCTCAGCAGTGTGGGTGGGGGTGCTGCAGCTCAGACCCTAACACTCCATACTGTAGTCCTGAAAGCTCCTTCCTTCTAAGCGACTGTGCTCTGATTGCCGCAGGGGAGCCTGTTTGGCTGGTTTCTTGCTTCCCTTTGCTGGTTCCAGGGGAAATATTATTTCAGATTTGTGGATTGACTCAGCCCAGGGTTGAGGGTGGCTGTCCCTCAAAGCTTTTCTCCCTGTGCCTTCAGACCACACTCTCTTCCTGCTGCTCCAGTCCTCTCCTCTCTCCCTGTCCCCCAGAGTCCCAGGTGAGTGGTTGTGAGAGAGGTTTTCTGCGCCATCCCTTTAAGAAGAATCCTGGGTCTGAGACAACTGTCTCTTTCTCACAAACAGTATCCTAATCATTTTCACAGCTAAATACTGTCCATATGCCTCTTTTAGGCTCTGGGGCTGTAGGCTGGGGATTTGTTCCTGGGACCCGGGTCTCTACCCTTCTGCTGGCCTCTCTTCCCGCCACACGAGTCTCTCCAGGCTGCCTTTCACTCTGGGAAGCTGGGCAGCCCTTTCTGCATTTTCGCTTTTCCTACCAGTCTCAATGTTGCTTCTTCAGTGTTCCCCAGTTGAAGAGTCCTCTCAGTCCAGTTCAACATTGGTTTATCCAGATGCTGGTTCTTAAAATCAAGTTATAATCCAGTTTGGTTCTGGGAGCTGGAAGTTGGTACATCTGCTTATTCTATCGCCATCTTGCCCCTCCCAAGAATGTTTTATATTTTTAATGTTATTTTTTTTTATTAAAGATTTGTCTGCAAGCCAGATGCAGCCATCTAAAGAGCCATATCTGGCTCGCGAGCCATGGGTTCCCGACCACTGCGTTAAGTGATATGTAATTATTTTTAAATAAAACACATGTTTGCTACATAAGAAAAATCACATTTGATCTATCTTCATTTTAGATGTTGATGAATGTGCACTTGGGTCAGATTGTAGCAAGTATGCTTCCTGCCTGAACACAAATGGATCCTACATTTGCTTGTGTATCCCACACTACATAGGAGATGGGAAAAACTGTGCAGGTAACTGGTATATGTATAATTGGGAAGTTTATTTCAATTTCTTATTCAAATATACATGTATGTTATTTGAAAATAAGACAGTATTTTCAACATCAAAGGGGGTGATAAAAAAGATAAACTACCTGTATTTATTTTTCTTAGTTTTATTTAGAAAATTAAATTTAACAGGGTGACATTGATCAATAAGGGTACATAGGTTTTAGGTAAACATTTCTATAGCATTTGAACTGTTGTATACCCATCACCCAAAGTCAAATCATTTTCCATCACCTTATATTTGTCCCTCTTTACACCCTTCCCCCCACCCCCTGCTTCACATCCCCCTCCCCCACAACCCCCTCCCTCTGGTAACCACTTCACTTTTATCTATGTCCATGAGTCTGAAGATAAACTACCTTTAAAAAGACACATAAGCAACAACTAAGGCTGCTTTAAAATTAGCATTGTACCTCTCTCAAGCTCCCAATTTCTGAAAAACAGAACTGAGCGCCAACTCTATCACCGACTGCTGAAGGAATGCCTACAGAGTAGGAGAATGGTAGAGTGAATTTAGAACAGTAACCAATGGCTTCCATTGCCTCAGTTGGAACAAAGGAGATGGAGCATCACATCTTCATTGTCAGTGTCCTCTCTCTGCCTCGGCCACACAGAATACTTCATTGGGAAAATGGACAACTTGCCTTACACATCTCTGTATTTTGTGGTGACCTTGATAATACTAGCCCATCTCTCACCCATCAGCATCTTTATACATTTATTGGGTAAAAGTAACTACCAGGAAACAATAAAGAGGAATTCTCAAAATCAGGTCTTACAATTGCATTGACTTCTTGAGAGCATTTCATTTTAAAAGCTTGGCTTTTATAGCCCAAGTGCTCTTCAGAAAGACTGAATCAGTTTATCTTTCCCTTTTGAGAATTCAAATAGTAGAGTCACTTCAGTTACACAAAGCTAGCCCCAAATCTCCCTTTAATGTATTTCCTGTCCTAAAAGTGATGGCTGACCCCAAATTTGTACATAGTGCGGGCTCTTGATCTGCAGACTGTTTGAAAAGTAAGGCTGGGAACTTTTCCTAAATGTGCTTTGAACCAACCAGCTTGAGAGAACGCCAGTTACTCTTAAAATGTGGGTATGAGGTTAGGGGAAGTCAAAGGGGCGGAATCATTCAAAAGCCATGACTGGCTCCACCACCAACTCCCCAATAACAACTCCCTGTTTGGCAAGATCAATTTTGTATATTTTTTATTAATCATTGCTGTTTCAAAATATTGTTTAAATGCCTATTACATATTTTGTGGTCTAATCATTCAATGTATTCCTGGCCTTCATGCATCTACCTTCAGAAGCCTTTTTCTCAGAGTGTAACTGGTCCCTTACCCATAGTGGCATTATTTTGCTGTGAGACCTTGGATGGTTACATGAAAGTTACTTATTGTTCCCCAAAAACTGTTTCTCTCTTTCAAGAACCTATAAAGTGTAAGGCTCCCGGAAACCCAGAGAATGGCCACTCTTCCGGTGAGATTTATACAGTAGGTGCCGAAGTCACATTTTCATGTGAGGAAGGGCACCAGCTGATGGGAGTGAGAAAAATCACATGTTTGGAGTCTGGAGAATGGAGTCATCCGCCACCATACTGTGAAGGTGTGTTTAGTAGACTCCCCATGTTTATGGCGCTTGGCAATCCTAGACATTCGAGTGGTAGAAATATCAAGAGTGAACAAAAGTAGTTTTCCAGTTTATTGTATTATTAGTATTTGTTTATTATTGTATTATTTATTTGGGTTCTTTGTCTTTTGCCATAGGAACAAGGGTAAACCTATTTTTGCTTATCCCTGTAGCACGCCAGTGTTCTTTGTATTTAAAACCCAGCTATTAGACTCCTATTTAAACATGACAAGAAAACCTAGGGCTGCCCTTGAACCTTCAGAGACTTTGCACACACTCGCTAAGAAAAGCAATGCTGTTTGTTCTCCCTCCTCCAAGCTGTTTCCTGTGGTGCACCAGCTGTTCCAGATAATGGTGGTATTGATGGGTCAGCATTTACCTATGGCACTAAAGTGATGTATAGGTAAGTGTCTAAGATTAAAACAACATTGTAGAAGTTGTTGCAAACATGCTGGCAGTGATATAATATTGGAAGAAAGAGTAGGAATAATCTCAGAGGACAGTTTTGAGTTAATATGGAATTCATTGAATTGTATGTAGTATGAAGAAATTGCATCCAATAATCTATCTAATGGTAGTCATAGCCAGAACCTGTGAATCCCTTGACCAATAACCTGTCATTGCCATCAGTACATCTAAGCATGGCTGTCAAGAAGGCCCTGCAAGTTAATAAACACTCTTGGTTTTAAGCTGGAGTTTTGGCTCCAAACCCAATATTTCAGGGACTAATACTAGACCAGACCACTCTCAAACCAAGAATTTTCCATTTGCAGCTGCTAATCCATGGTATAAGCTGGAGGCAAGCCAACTCCTTAAATCTGTCTTCCTACTTATCACCCAGCAAGATCTCTGTGAAGACGATGGACAGAGTTGAATAATTTCAAAGCATTATTTCAGTAGGAGAAAAAGGAACTCTTCCAATATGAATCAATTCTCAATATTTTTGGAGGTTTTAGCACAGATAGAACTATGCAAAGTAAAGCAAATTATATTGTCATTTTCCTTTGTTTTCTTCAGGTGTGATAAAGGCTATACTCTGGAGGGTGATAGAGAGTCGTCCTGTCTCGCCAGTGGCTCTTGGAGTCATTCTCCTCCTGTGTGCGAACTGGTCAAGTGCTCTAACCCTGAAAACATCAGTCATGGGAAGTATGTTTTGAGTGGGCTCACCTACCTTTCTACTGCATCGTACTCCTGTGAGAGTGGGTACAGGTAAGTCCACAGACACCAGCGACACTTTCTGCAATTCCCTGTTACTCATTATTTGCTCAATAGGTTTCATTTGTGTGTGATTGGATGCCTTTCAGTACAAGTTCTAAGTGTAAAAGATATTCTGAAATGTGTATGCTTCCTGAAGCCCACCTTACAGTAAATGTCCAAGGACATATTCCACCTTGGAGCTCTAGTTCAATTGCCGTCAACATTTAGACATTAAGCATGAGAGCAAAATGTGTTGAGAGGCGTTAGACAATGCCGGGATTTCGGTAGACAACTTCCCAAGCTTATACTCAATATCACATGGGGTTTTATAAAAAAAAAAAAAAAGCATGTCAAGGTAAGGGACTGGGTCCTTAAGACTTTAAGAGATTAATTTAATTAATAGTGTGTGTGTGCGCGCGTGCGCGCGCGTGTGTGCATTTAAACAAAAGGAACAATAAAGTCAGGCTGTGATCAGAGAGTTGGCCAACTGGACCTCAAGTGAACAGAAAGTGGAGTGAGTAATCCAGGCAATGAGAATCAGGTTGGCAAGCAAAGGTGGATAAGCCATGCCACAGGATGCATGGCTGATATGACCAGAAGAAGACCAGAGATCAGAATCATGAGCAACACCGTTCAGAGCCCAGGCTCAAGGCCAGGATAGTGCCCTTCAACCTCAGTTACCCTGAGTGTCTCAGTTATCCCGGATGTCTGTCTCCTAGCCAGCCTGTTAATGCCTCCTTGTCTAAGTAACCTATTCACAAGGTCTGGAGTACCCTGCAACACCGCCAGTGAACGCATATTACTCTGCACCGAGTTACGTTGTTTTAGCCCATTCTTTGTTAAAGAGTCAGTAGCCTGCTCAGGTTAGTTACCATTGCTTTTACATAGAGCAATGAAAGGAAGGAACTATGTATTTCAGTTCCTCAGAGGTGACCTGTTCTCTTCAAAGTCCTTTCTGTCTCATTTCTATGGCAGTAAAGAAAGAGGATGTGTCGTTCTTTTCTGTAGCTTACAGGGTCCTGCAGTCCTGGAATGCTCAGCGTCAGGCAGCTGGGACAGAGCGCCACCTACCTGTCATCAGGTCGTCTGTGGAGAGCCACCTGCCATCAAAGATGCTGTGATTACTGGGAGTAACTTCACTGTGGGGAACACTGTCACTTACACTTGCAAAGAAGGGTGAGTAACCCTATGAAGTAAGGTAGTGTTGGGAGCCGCTGAAGGCAGGGTACCCCCTGACTGTGGAGACAGGCTCCACTAAACATTAAATTGCATTTCCTGTCAGCCGAAGCCAAAGACAGCTTCATGCTCTTACTTCCTGATAGCAGAAAGGGACCATATTTTCCTGAAATTAGGGTAATTTATCAAATTATGCCATTGAGCAGCACAGTGGAAAATATCATTTAGCTTTAATGATGCAAAAAAGCACATTTAAGTAGGCATTTGTGTATTTATGCTCTGCAAACCGCAAGATAAGATTTTAAGTCACAGCATAAAGATGACGTGTCTTCAAGAAAAAAAATAATCAAATTTGGGCTTTTACATTTTTGATGATCCCATTTAATTCAGAGGTAAAATTTGAAAAACCAGAGCGCAGATTACAAAGAGCTTTTACCCTCAAAGTTTCATGTGACCCACACGGAAGCCCTGTGAGGTGCAGAGAAAGGAAAATCCTTCTGGGACAGTGACCTGCCACGGGTCTACGACAGGTAATAAAGAATTGGGGGGCCACTGACTTCCAGGTGATCTGACCTGTCCCCGCATGCTTCTTCGGTAAGTATTTTCACTATGAATGGTGCTTTCACACCGCAGCTTGAGCACGGTTGCCCTTCACAGACTTGGAAGCAGCAACCACAGAAGGGTTGTTCTTTCTGGGTTTGAAATTTCAGCTCTGTCATTCACTAACTGTGTGGCCCTGGGAAAACTGGACAACCTCTCTGGGATTCGATTTCCTACCTAAAATGGGTTTGTGAAAAATCCTTCGTTCTTATGGCTAGTGCAAGGAATAAAATGATATATAATTCTTGGCCTGGCCAGAAAAAAAAACTTAATAAATTCAACATAAACTGCCATTATTAACATGATTGGAGCACAACTGAGGGTACCGTTTTCTGTAGTACCATAGAAGTGGACGTTTGTTACGCCTGGATAGACCATCGCATTAATGCAGGACCGCCAGCAGGTGGCGCCAACATTTTGTTGCAAATTGCATCAATAGCAGACAGAAATATCAACACCTTAAGTGAAAAAGGAATCTTTAATATTAAAATATCAGTGCAGGATTTAGCTTTTGATGGTTCCATCTGTGCCAGCTGACTGACTCATTTAAAAGTTGCTTCAGAGTAAACTGCACAGGACTAGTAGAGGTTAGTCATTTTTGTGAAATTTTATCAAATATAAATGTCCAAATAATAATTGATATTGACAACTTCTGGGTTTGTCTTACTAAAAAAGTGAGGCATTATCCCCACATAAAACTAAAAAACAAGAAGTTTATTTTTTAAAGTTACCCAAAGGTAAATGTTAGTGATATTTTACTGTATTTTCCCTAGAATTTTGTCTTTGCATATACAGTATTTTTAGTATTAAAGGTAACACTGTATATAAAATTTTATTTCTCTTCTTCACAAATCATGCATGTAATTTTTGTCACTAATCATTTGCTTATAACATATCATAATAGTTCTGTGTCTGCCTAATATTGTCTATATATTATACAAAAGGGATTTAGTAAAAGAAGCATTAAAGACAATAGTGAAAATTACAACAAAATTATACATTTGTAGAGGGTTTTACATTTTTCAAAGGACTTCTATGTGAATTATCTCATGTGTTTCCTTCTGTAATGATGGAGATTTGGCAAAATAAATATTCTCATTTTCTAATTAAAACCTGAAGGTATCGGGTCACATTGTCTTATATATCCCTCTGGTCTAGCCAAGTAGACACTCTGTGGGAGCCTTTTCCTCACTGGCAAAATGGAAACCAAATCTGTCCACCTAAACCACGTAACTGATAAAGGGCCTAAAGCGCTTTGTTTTTGCTTGGAGTACTGTATTTACATAGCTTTATTATAATTATCTGTATTATCATCATTGTTATCTAAAGTGATGACATTTTAATACTGTGGGGGAAACTATCTCAGTTCACCAAATTAATAGAAAGTTCACACAGTTCCAAATCGCTGCTACTACCTCTTGGGAAGTTTCAGAAAACTTGTGAGTCCATAACCCTGTTCCTTTATGCTTTCTGCCTGGGTTCTTATGGTTTTCCTGTGCTGGAAGGCTTTGCCTCCATTGCTGATGTGACACTCACTCCCAGGTGGCTGTCTGCAGACTCTGGTGCTGTAATAAGTCAGCAGGTTTGCCTTTGTTCTTAGCAGCCCCCAGGACACTGTCTTACCGTCCTCATTCTGAGTCAGGGGGGAAAGAATGTGAGTGTTCCATGATTTCAGATTGTGTTCCTATAGAACGCAGGGCTTGTTTTGTTTATGACAGTCCCTTATGGTCTGAGTGTGTGGATTATTTTTTCTACCGAGAGCCCAGGAATGTCACCAGCCAAGAACCTAATTTTATATTATTTATTAGTTTCTAGGCTTCCTGGACAAAGTGAGTAGTGTAAATTCTACCTTCAAATCCATATAAAGTGACACCTGGAGACTAATACCTTTTCCAGGGACTTTGTCCACCCAGAGCCCCAGCAAATACAGAGATTTCACTTGTCATCTTACTGGGCCTCTAAGTGGACTTTGTCTACTGAATATCCTTTTGGTGAGTGTCTTAGAACACAGATTCATGCCAGAGACTCAGCTATTGTTAAGCTTTAACTCCAAGTCTCTGTTTCCCATTCTCTCTTCTCTTCCCTGTTCAGTCCAAGGGCAAGCACAGTATCGTTAACGAGCTTCCTCTTCTGGTTTTAATTTCCTTCGTTTGGGGCACATGGAAGTCTCCTTTCTCATTAGCTCAGTTATACATTTAAAACCATGTTTGTTATATGTCAAGTATTATATGGGGAGGGTTTTCAAACTATGTTATAGCCAGAATTAGACATCAATTCTCATCCTTCTCTCTCTCTTCACGCCCTTTCTGTTTTCCCCCCCAGGGGATGTATATATTGGTGTAAGTCTACATGCACTGTGTCTTGTTCTGTTCCAGGATGGAATCACTGTGTTCATGTCATGGCTTTTCTGTCATAGGCCCTGACCTGCTGTCTCATTCCCCTTTCTATGATGCTGCTGGCCTGGTAAGAGGGTTCAGGCCTGTTTTCCCCTGCAGGCTTCCCAGCTCCCTGTTTGCCCTCGGGGCTGCCTGACACAGGCCGCTGCCCTGCACGCTGTGTAAGCCTCCTGGGCCTGCTTATTGCATGTACACACGTGTACTCTTGCTTTGGTCTCACTGTTTTCTTATACCGGGGTTGTGCTTTTCATAGGCCTTTACCTGAATTAAGGGGGAAAGACTCTCTCAAGTGTAGGGTAGAAGAGCAGGTACTTTCGGAGACAGGAGTAGTATGATGAATGCCCAGGAAGAAAGGTAGCAAGTGAGAAATCTTGTTTCTGCATCCTGCTCTAACTAAACCTGGCCTTTCAAATTCACCTTTTATCAAACCGTTGTGCTGGGGGTTTTCAGCTATTTGTCCAAAGTAACAAAATAATTGCTTCTTTCCCATTTTCCATTTTATCTTTCCGTGAGTCCTGTCATGGTGAGGAACTCAGAGGGAGGGAAGGCTCTTTGGCATCTGGAAATCTTAATAGAATGTCTCTCTTTTGATTTATCTCAAATATGGCCTTTTAAATGAAATTACTGATAGTACAGTTACTGACTAAAAATGACCATCATTTTTAAATCAGAATTAATTGCTGATACAGATCTATACTTTCTGTTGCTCTTATCTAATTGTAGCTCTTTTAATATCTACTGTGTTGCTCTTTTCAGGCTTTTTTTAAGTTGTTCTAAAAAGAGAAGAGTTAATAACCCACTGGGGAGCTCACTCAGAAAGCCTTGCGGGCACAAGCTCATTAGTAGGCTTCCACTCAGTGTGTGAATCGAATCACAAAAAATTGCATCTTAAGATTACTCTGCCCATTTTTAAAAGATTTTTTTTTATTATTCCAGAAATATGTTAATATATTGCAACCATTTCATCCTAAAATATGTTCATCTATGGCATTGCTGTATTTTTTTTTATTTTAGAGAGAGAGAGACAGGAAGGGAAAGACAGTGGGGAAGGAAAGAGAGATGAGAAGCACCAACTCGGAGTTGCTTCACTTCAGTTGTTTATTGATTGCTTCTCATATGTGCCTTGACAGGGGCAGGAGGAGGGGGAAGTTGAAGCTGAGCCAGTGACCCCTTTCTCAAGCCAAAGACCTTGGGCTCAACCCAGTGACCTTGGGCTTAAGCCAGCAACCTTGGGCTTCAAGCCAGCAACCTTTTGGCCTCAAGCAAGTGACCATGGGGTCATGTCAATGATCATGTGTTCAAGCCGATGACCCTGAGCTCAAGCTGGCAAGGCCATGTTCAAGCCAAGGAGCCTGTGCTTTAGCCAGCGACATTGGGGTTTCGACAGGGGTCCTCAGCGTCCCAGGCCAACACTCAGTCCTCTCAAGCAGTATCACTGTAATATTGATGTGCCATTTTTTCTATGGAATTTTAGACTCAATCTGTTTTGTAATATACATGATCGGTTTCAAATAACTGTGTGCATGAAAGTCCCTCGTGTCTCTTGAGTGACAATACAGAATGACACATAAAATCTAATTAAATATTCTAACATTTTAGATTTGTACCAATTCCAATGTTTCTTGCTTTGGTAGCCAACATTTGTAGGATGATATATCTCACTATTTGTACAAAACTTTATCATTTTTAATTGATTTTTTTAAATAAATAAAGATGTGCCCCCCAAATTTTAAATAATTTCAATTTCTAATGAAATGAAATGGTGCACAGTACGGTCAGAGATCAGCTATAGCATGTCTAAGCAATAGCTAACAGTTAACCCCTCTGTTTTTCTTTTTTGCCATTTGGAAATATATCTTTCTTCAGCATCTTAATAGACTAACTGGTATATTTTAGATTGTTATTTTTAATAACCCTCTACCCCTATCTACATTGAAGGTATTATCTAGTCTAAAGCACATTGGTTCTACCTCTTGAAGCCATTCTATAAATTTCTCTGCTCCTCTGGAATGCTTGGTACCAGGTTCTCCTACAGCCCGGTCATTAGAGCTACTTAGGAGGCTTTAGTAAGGATTCCAGCCCCTTCACACATTTCCAGAACTGAAAAATGAGGCTCCCCTCTGGCTAGGCTGCCGATCAGCAGCTTTGGAAGACAGACAATACATTGGGGAGAGAGACGTTTCAACTAGCTCAAGCTCAGGGCTGCACTTCTCTTGATTTAATATTGCCTTGGAGAGTTAGAAACATTGAACTGACCTAAAAAAAAAACAAACCCCAAACTCCTTATTTCTCATTCTACAGTTACATGTTATTTATAAACCAGTGGCCGTCGGGGCTAAGGACTGAAGTTAATGGCATTCACAAGACCTTATTCTATTAATCAATACTTTCTAGGTCATATGGTTAATAAACAACTTAAGTATCTTTCTGTTCCAGTGACATTTTTTCTGATAAAATCTAAGGAGATTCTTGTCAAAAACCACTTCCAGTACATCTGTGCCTGCCACATCTTCGCCTGTCAACCACCACAACCGCTCAGAGTATACGATTCTAGCGATCGCCACTTCCTGTTCCGGGGGTTCATATGCCATTACTATTTTTAAGTTCTCAGAATGGCCCAGTTGTGTCACCTCCCATTTGTTTGCTCATGTGACTTTTCTGCCTTCAATGATTCATTTTCAACTTCTCTCAGGACTCCACTCAAAAGCCCTTTGATCTGTGAGGCCTTTCCTCCACTTCTCATTCTTAAGATAGAATTGATCATTTTTCCTTTAAGCAATCACTTCAGGTGTGAAGGGGCCTGCAGTGCACCAGGTAATGGGTAGGGTGGGTGGGGACAGGCATAGACATGTAAGCAAGTCAATGTATTGAGATGACATGTGTCCACTAAGGAAGTAATTCTAGCAATTCTTTAAGTGACTTTAGAATATAGCATGGCCCTTGAATTACATAATGATTAAGTGCTGACAGAAAATCATAAAGAAAAGTCAAGATTGTAGGTCAGAAAAATATAGTGTTGGATCTAAGAAATCATGAATAGTATCAAAAATGCTTCCTTTAAATTTATTTGTTTAAAATATATGTATTTAGTGGTAGTTTTCCATCCGTTACACAAGAGCTCTGCTGTGATTTTCCATGAGGGAAGAATAGTTAGTGGAGATTTTCCAGATTGGGGGCAGAGGTCTAACAAAGTCCTGCCAAATTACAAAACACAGTTCTTGTGTCCTCACGAGGCTTTGAGGAATAAGGAAAGTTCTGGAGGCAGATGCTTCTGCCACAAAATAGCTAGTCCCATGAACTGAAGGAAGTGTTTTATGGATGGCACAATGGGTCCTAAAAACCAGTGATGTCTCAGGTGATGTCTGTGAATGTCAGCCCACAACATAAGCTAGCAACATCAAATGACCCGTGACAATAATGTTGCCTGGTTCAAAGTGTGCCAAGGATGTAAGCTATACAGTAAAACATCAGGAGGATCCCCAAGTGGAATTTTTACCCAGAGCGCATCCTGCACAGGAGCAGTAGGATCTGGGCACTCAGACCTTGGCAAACGGCTTTTAATAATAAAATTATGTTTTAAGTACAATGTCTTTGTATACCTTCCTGGATCCTCTAAGATAGAAGCTATCTAAAAATGTATTAGGTTTGGATTTTTTTGTAAAGATCTGAGCGTGTCCAAAACAATGAATGCAGCAGACCCTACTGGAGACTGAGCTCAGCTGTTGGGGATGCCAGAGAGTGTTTGTTTTGAGACCATCATATGGTGTATGACCACAGGTAGCGTGGATGTACACACCTCCGCTGGTGCTCCAGCATTTGTCCCTTGATCTGTTTCCTATAGACTTCATAAATCTTGCCCACTAGAGTGAAGACATTCCAACCTCTCTGTAATAGCTGATCTCTTATGAAATTCTGAGGGACCTCTAGAGAATGTTTGCTAACTAATGACTTAAGAACCTTTTCTGAAGGGTGGGTTAAATAATTGTTAATAGTAACAAGCCAATACAGTTTCCACAGGACACCCACAGATTGCAAGCTAACCTACCTCATTTTAAAAAGCAAGGACGAGCCTGATCAGGCGGTGGTGCAGTGGATAGAGCATTGGACTGGGATGCGGAAGACCCAGGTTTGAGACCCCGAGGTTGCCAGCTGGAGCATGGGACCATCTGGCTTGAGCAAGAGCTCACCAGCTTGGACCCAAGGTTGCTGGCTCCAGCAAGGGGTTGCTCGGTCTGCTGAAGGCCCTTGGTCAAGGCACATGTGAGAGAGCAATCAATGAACAACTATGGTGTCACAACGGCAACAAAAAACGAATGATTGATGCTTCTCATCTCTCTCTGTTCCTGTCTGTCTGTCCCTATCTATCCCTCTCTCTGACTCTCTCTCTGTCCCTGTAAAAAAAAAACAAACAAAAAGCAAGGATGAGAGACAGAGCAATGTCATGAAAAGGTACAAGTGTTAGAGTCCCATAAAGTACTCAGATGCTAACTCTGCTGCTTGCAGCTGTGCAGCTGTGTGACTGTAGGCAGTTTTCTTAACCTGTTTAAATGACCATTCTCTCATCTCTAAATTGAAGAAGTCAATATGTCTAAAACAAGTTAAATTAGGTGCCCAGTTATGTTGGTTCCCTCACCTTTCAGTCGTATCAAAATGACAGACTGAACATCTCTCCCTTCAGTAAGAAAGTGAGGATGAAAATAAGAATGACTCAGCTATAATTATCCAAATACTCATATCCTATTTTGTTCTACTTCACTGAGAGAGCACGTGAGAGCAATTTAAGATTTTTGCAAGTTACCAATCTGTTATAGGTGGGCAACCACCTTGGCCATAAAGAAGGACCGAGTGATATTAAGCAGAACTTATTCATACTGGTTGAAGAGCAGAGCCTTGTGTAGAACACAGCTTTTGATGCTAGCCACGTGGTTAAGGAGACTAAAATGATAATCGCTGCTTTAAAGTTCATTGAATCTAAGTAAGTGTGTAACGAGGAACTATATATAGGCTGCATATGACTCATACATAAGAGATTGTTTCAAAGAATGATGATAAAATCAACCAACCAAAACCATCTAAAGACAGAAGAAGTTCCAATTTTGAATCAAGTCAAACAGGGCAATAGCTCACTCCTCGTTTTTTATTTTTAAAGAAATGTGTCATAATTTTTAGAGTTCCTTAAATCTCAGTGATCTTCAATCCACCTTCCTTTCTGAACAAGCAGTTATATTAAAATCAAGATGTATTTCTGTATCCCAATAAGAGTTATGTGATCAATAAGCTTAATAGGCAATATTATTTTAAGGACTAAAGAAAAAAGCGTAAAGTTGTTTTGGGGACAAATAATAAATATAGAAGCAGAGTAAGGAGACACAAAAACCTTTTCTGAAATATCATCCTGCTTATTTCTTTCCCCCCCAATCTCATAGCTACACCCTTGCCGGACCTGACACCATAGAGTGCCTGGCCAGTGGCAAGTGGAGTGGAAGCAGCCAGCAGTGCCTGGCTGTCTCCTGTGATGAGCCCCCCCATGTGGAACACGCGTCTCCCGAAACTGCCCATCGGTTATTTGGAGACATTGCATTCTACTACTGTTTGGACGGTTACAGCCTGGCAGACAATTCCCAGCTCTTCTGCAATGCCCAGGGAAAGTGGGTTCCCCCGGAAGGCCAGGCCATGCCCCACTGTATAGCTCATTTCTGTGAAAAACCCCCATCTGTTTCCTACAGCATCTTGGAATCTGTGAGCAAAGCAAAATTTGCAGCCGGCTCAGTTGTGAGCTTCAAATGCATGGAAGGTTTCGTACTGAACAGCTCAGCAAAGATGGAATGCATGAAAGGAGGACAGTGGGACCCTTTGCCCTTGTCCATCCAGTGCATCCCCGTGCGGTGTGGAGAGCCACCACGCATCACGAATGGCTATGCCATTGGCTCAAACTACAGCTTTGGGGCCTTGGTGGCTTACAGCTGCAACAGGGGCTTCTACATCAAGGGGGAGAAGAAGAGCACCTGCGAAGCCACAGGACAGTGGAGTGGCCCCATACCCACATGCCACCCAGTATCTTGCAATGAACCCCCTAAGATCGAGAACGGCTTTCTGGAGGTAAGAGATTGGTTAGCAAGGGGTCCATGGCTTCCATCACTTCCGGGACCAGCCAGTGCAGCTAACCTGGTATTCCTGAGCAGGGCCGGTGAACAAATTAGTTGTTGAAAACAGAAGTAGTGAAGTCTGTTGATAGTGAATATTGGAGAAAATATCATAGAGATATGGATCCTTTAAATATCTTAGCTTTCTAAATTCTACTAGTATATAGACATTTGAAGTGCTTTGTAGCAGTATCTTTGCTCTAACTATTGTTAGAAGAAAAACCAATTTTAGTAAAATACTTTTTTCTTATAGATGTTATTCCAAGATGGATGTATACTTTATTTTATAGACATAAATCAAGTTCTAAAAAGACCTATTGCCATTTCTAGTTTTTAGACAAAAGATGGGATTAAACCATCTGTTCACTATGATGCAGTGTTTACAGCCTTCTTTTAGTGAGTTTGAAGATCATTTTACCTTGATGGACAAAGGGTTAAATTAGATCCACACATGTCCTGTTTTCACACCAGTATGTGTCTTCTTATTAGGTCCATCCAGAAATCAGGAATGAAAATTTACTCCCCCAAACTAAGGGCCATTTTAAAGAGACAATATTCTAATCAAACACTTTTTTAAAACTAACACACATTTTTAAATCTAACACACATCCTTTATAGTCCCAAACAACACTAAAAGCCATTTATTTAAGATTTTCGGTCAAATGTATTAGATTTCCATTGGAAGAGAATTATAGTGTATGTAAGGCTTTTCTTTATTCATTTAACAAATACTTCTGGAGCTCCTACTAGGTGCCAGGTAAGCACTGGGAATCTACTATTTAACAATAGAGGTTAGGTCTGTAATGACATGGTGCTGGCCTGCATGTGAGGTGCACAAGCCATAAATAAGTGAACAAAACAAATGATCATGTTCAAATACCAAGACATTTGTTACAGCATGGACGCTAGACTTCACCTTCATCGCTAAAAAAGACCCATAGTAATCTTTTAAGGGTTTCATAACTAATTCATCGTTTTACTGCCTAAAGGTGACCTATGTACAAAATATGTGTATGAGATACACTTATATATTTATCTATAATGTATACTTAATATTTAATATGTAAATAAAACATATTTATATATCATAAAATGTACACTTATTTGAACTTTGAGATCATGAATATTAAGTATTCTGTTTCAAAGTTCAATAGTGCTTTTTATTTCCCTTCTTTTATTATATTTTAGCAGCAATTTTATAAAAAGTATATTAAGAATAAATAACTCTTGACAGTACTCTTATGACCATATCCATAAAAAATATTTAATTGACTTTTTAAATTATCTTACAAAATTAACAAATAAGTATGATTGTGTACATGTTTCTTTACTGTGATTAAAACAATGATAGCATTGCTTTGGTCAGCAAGAATTTTTTAAACTTACCAAGTAACTTATAACTTTCAGTATTGCTCTATCAAGTCATCCATCTATGTAGAGACTTTTTAACCTATCTTTTACTTAAGGGCTCAGCACTATGGTAAACATTTCTGCAGTAATGACTACCTACCTTGACTTCCTAGGCTCCTTTGAACCTACTTGAAAAAATAGCATTTGAACCTATTAGGAAAAAAAACATAAATCCTTATTTACTTACGTCTTAATTGATTCATTTTAATTTAGTTTGTTTTTACTAGTCCGTGTATCTAGTTCATTATAGAATCTGTTCTACAGACTGTACTGAATTGTTCTCTCCTTGTTGCGCAGCATAGCACGGGCAGGATTTTTGGGAGTGAAGCGAGATACCAGTGTAACCCAGGCTACAAGTCGGTTGGAAGTCCTGTGTTTGTGTGCCAAGCCAATCGCCACTGGCACAATGAAACCCCTCTGTCGTGCATCCCTCTCAACTGCGGAAAACCTCCTGCGATCCAGAATGGCTACATGAAGGGAGAAAATTTTGACGTAGGGTCCAAGGTTCAGTTCTTCTGTAACGAGGGTTATGAGCTTCTTGGTGATAGCTCTTGGACATGCCAGAAATCTGGCAAATGGAATAAGAAGCTAAACCAAAAGTGTGTGCCCACCAAGTGCCCAGATCCACCGCTCCTGGAAAACCAGCTGGTATTAAAGGAGTTGACTACTGAGGTGGGCGTGGTGACATTCTCCTGTAAAGAAGGGCATGCCCTACATGGCTCCTCTGTCCTGAAATGCTTGCCATCCCAGCAATGGAATGATTCTTTTCCTGTGTGTAAGATGGTTCTCTGCCTTCCACCTCCCCTCATTGCCTTTGGTGTTACTGCTCCTGCTTCGGCTCTTCATTTCGGAAGTACTGTCGAGTATTCTTGTGTGGATGGGTTTTTTCTGCAAGGAGATGCTACCACCTTCTGCCAAGCTGATGGTACCTGGAGCTCTCCACTGCCAGAGTGTGTCCCGGTGGAATGTCCCCACCCCGAGGAGATCCTCAATGGCATCATCGATGTGCAAGGTCTTGCCTACCTCAGCACAGCTCTCTATACCTGCAAGCCAGGCTTTGAATTGGTGGGAAATACTACCATTATTTGTGGAGAAAATGGTCACTGGCTTGGAGGCAAACCAACATGTAAACCCATTGAGTGCCCAAAGCCCAAGGAGATTTTGAATGGCAAATTCTCCTATACAAACCTGCACTCTGGACAAACCATTACATACGCTTGTGACCAAGGCTTTAAGCTTGAAGGTCCCAAAGCCTTGACCTGTTTAGAGACAGGTGATTGGGATGTAGATGTCCCATCTTGCAAAGCCATCCACTGTAATCCCCCACAACCCATTGAAAATGGCTTCGTAGAAGGGGCAGATTACAGCTATGGTTCCATGATCATCTACAGCTGCTTCCCTGGGTTCCAGATGGCTGGTCATGCCATGCATACCTGTGAAGAGTCAGGATGGTCAAGCTCCATCCCATCATGTGTACCCATAGACTGTGGTCTCCCTCCTCAAATTGATTTTGGAGACTACACTAAGGTCAAAGATAGTCAGGGATATTTTGACCAAGAGGAAGATATGATGGAAGTTCCATATCTGACTCCTCACCCTCGTCATCATCTGGGAACAATGGTTGAAACCCGGGAAAACTCAACTCCTGCTACACCTTCAGCAAGCTTTCTATACAGCACCATGGTTTCATACACCTGTAATCCAGGATATGAGCTTTTGGGGAACCCTGTACTAATCTGCCAGGAAGATGGAACTTGGAATAACAGTGCACCATCCTGCATTTCTGTTGAATGTGACTTGCCTGTTGCTCCTGAAAATGGCTTTTTGCATGTTACAGAGACTACCTTGGGCAGTGCGGTACAGTATAGCTGCAAACCTGGCCACATTCTGGTGGGCTCCGACATAAGACTTTGTCTACAGAGCAAAGAGTGGAGTGGTGCTTCCCCACACTGCGATGCCATTGCATGCAAGAAACCAAATCCAATTGTGAATGGCTCCATCAAAGGAAACAACTACACATACCTGAGTGTGTTGAACTATGAGTGTGATCCTGGGTATACGCTCAATGGCACAGAGAGGAGAACATGCCAAGAGGATAAAAACTGGGATGGAAATGAGCCAATTTGCATTCCTGTGGACTGTAGCTCACCCCCAGTTGCAGCCAATGGCCAGGTGAAAGGACAGGAGTACACGTTCCAGAAAGAGGTCGAGTACACTTGCGATGCCGGCTTCTTACTTGAGGGAGCCAGGAGCCGTGTTTGTCTTGCCAATGGAAGTTGGAGTGGAACCACTCCCATCTGTGTGCCTGTCAGATGTGCCACCCCACCACAGGTGCAAAACGGGGCGATGGAAGGCCTAGAGTATGGCTTTGGGAGGGAAGTGGTGTTCCGCTGTCAGGAGGGCTACGTGTTGCATGGCGCTCCAAAACTCACCTGTCAGTCAGATGGGAGCTGGGATGCAGAGTTTCCTCTCTGTAAACCAGTTACCTGTGGGCCTCCTGAAGACCTTTCCCATGACTTCCCTAACGGCTTTTCCCTTTACCATGGGGGCCATATACAGTATCAGTGCTTTGCCGGTTATACGCTGCATGGAAGCCCTTCACGGAGGTGCCTCTCCGATGGCTCCTGGAGCGGCAGTCCACCTTCCTGCCTGCCTTGCAGGTGTTTCACCCCAGTAGTTGAAAGTGGAACTGTCAACGGGACCGAGTTTGGTTGTGGACAGGCAGCTCAGATTCAGTGCTTCAAAGGCTTCAAGCTCCTGGGACCCTCTGAAGTCACCTGTGAAGCCAGTGGCCAGTGGAGCTCTGGCTTCCCACGCTGTGAGCACACGTCTTGTGGTTCTCTCCCGACCATACCAAACGCAGTTATCAGTGACAGTGACTCTTGGGAGGAAAACGTGGTAACTTACAGCTGCAGACCTGGGTATGTCATCCAAGGGAGTTCAGATCTGATTTGTACCGAGAAGGGAATGTGGAGCCAGCCTTATCCGGTTTGCCAACCCCTGTCCTGTGGACCCCCACCATCAGTTACCAATGCTGTGGCAACTGGAGAGGAACACATCTATGAAAGTAAAGTGAAACTCAGGTAAGAGAGTTGTGGGATGGAAAGTGGTCAAAATTTAGCTAATTGGGAAAAAAACACCACCCCAAACACTGAAGCCTTTTTTTTTTTTTTAATTGAGAGGTGGGAAAGCAGAGACAGACTCCCGTATGCACCTTGATGGGATCCACCCGGCAAGCCCCCTACCCAGCAATGCTCTGCCTGTCTGGCCGCTGCTCCATTGCTCGGCAAATGAGCTACTTTAGCACCTGAGGTGAGGCCATGGAGCCATCCTCAGTGCTCAGGGCCAACTTTGCTTGACCCATTTGAGATATGGCTGCAGGAGGGAAAGAGAGGGGGGGAGGGAAGGGAAGAGGCGGATGGTCACTTCTCCTGTGTGCCCTGACTTGGAATCAAACCCGGGACTTCCACATGCCGGGCCAACACTCTACCACTGAGCCAACCTGCCAGGGCCCAAACACTGAAGCTTTTAACACTTGCCTGTATTCTGCCCATAATTATGTAGAGATCCATTGGTTGTAAAAATAAATTTCTACATTTTCACATTGTAATTTCTAATACAATTATCATGATTATTGTATTCTGATGAACTTCATGATCCTCTAGCTAGCTTTAATATCTCTTAAGTCATAAGGCTGTCTTTAACATCATGCTGGTAAATTTCTTTATGGTTATATTCATGGATACAAGTGGTGGGAAAATAAAGCAAAAGCTGAAGAATTCAGGTAAAAAAAAATTCACATACTTTCACTGGACCAAATAAATAGGGAGATATTCATAAGGGGACTTCCAACCAATGCTATTAGACAAACTAAGCGTTTAATGCACAAATTGTGCTTTTAGCTTTGATATATTTAAAACATTTAAAATGCATTATTTAAAAAGATGAGAAAATAGGAAATGAATTTATAGGTTAAACTTTTATTGGAATAAATTTTTACACTGTTCAAAGATTTCTCAATCCTCTAAATCAATTTAGATTTTATTCACATCTCTGAAGGAATAATGGATTATCCTTCACATACTGGCTTCTTAGATTTTATTAATAATCCAGCAGCTCTTATTAAATATGTCTGTTGTGGACATTTTAGCCCCCCACCCCTTCATTTTCTCTTCCTGCAGTTAGAAATAGACACTAAGAACTTAGGCTCATGAGTCCTAAAGCAAAAAAGAAGGGAAGAAAGACAAAAATTATTCCTTGCTTATGAAATACATTTGAGATTTTCTGTTCAGATGTTGGTGTATCATGTTGAGAAGACATAATATCACTGGCTTCTTGGGGTTTGACTGTTTGTTTCTTGTGTAGTGATGCCCTTGTCTCTCACTTCTTCACATGGCTCACATGTGTGCTAAGCCTCTGACTCCAATTTGGCCCGTAATTTTAAAAAACAAATCTGGCCAATAAATGTTCACTAATTAAATGATTTAACTGTAGAGCCTGATTCTCTAGATAAAAATTTCAGCTCTCTGGTATCAGTTTCATCATCTAAAAAATAAGAATAAAGATAATGATAGTACCTACTCATAGGGTTAACTTGAGTATTAAATGAGTTAGTATTTGCAGAGCAGGTAAAACAGTGACTGGAATTTACTAAATAAACATTTGCTGAATGAATAAATGCAAAAATTTTAAATTATAGGGCTTTAGAGCCAGTTGATTTGAATATGAACAGCCATACTACTATTACATTTATTACATTAAATTATCTAATAATCAGTATTAAAATAAATACCCTATGTAAAGGATCTAGAACAGTGCTTGGCACTAAGTCAATACCCAATAAATATAATGTTATATTTTTACTAGTATCTGAATCTACTTTGGACTTTGTCTAAAATTTCTTGAACTGTTAGTTTTTTAAAATAAAAAGGAATTCAGTCATGTTATGCACAATGAAAACCAATCATAACAACATTAGAAGCAACTTTAACCTTGGCTAATCCTTAATATGGATAACAAAAGATTTATCTGGTTATCAGTATGTTTGTGTTTCTACATGGTAGTGACACCCACCTGATGCTTGAATTGGTTTTGGTATATATAGCACACGAAATATCTACCAAGCCTTAAAACAACTTCTTAAATCCAAGAACAGATTACCAACTGCATTGTCTTCTCTTTAAGCCATGTATATTTGCTTTTCTGTTGCAGATGTCTGGAGGGTTATGTGATGGACACAGATGTAGATACATTCACCTGTAAGGAAGATGGCCATTGGGTCCCTGAGACAATCTCCTGTAGTCCTAAAAAATGTCCCCTGCCGGCAAACATGACACATGTGCTTGTTCATGGGGATGAGTTCAGTGTGAATCAGCAAGTTTCTGTGTCATGCACAGAAGGCTTCACCTATGAGGGAGTTAATGTATCAGTGTGTCAGGTAAGATTCTCTATCTTAATTAGAATGTGTAAGTGTAATACACACACACACACACACACACACACACACACACACACAAGCAGTATCTTCCTATCCTAAAAAGAAAAAAAAATGCCTCATGTTTCCAATCATGTCAATGGATTTGAAAAGAGCTTTGGTAGAAATACAATAAAATATATCTTTCTTTCCAATATTCCTCATTTTAAACTATGAAAATGACCAGGACAGTGAAAAGTGGCAAAGTTAGATAAAATGTTAAAACAAGATATGAAAACTTAACCACATGGTCATATGGTCTACACCTCTATTCAAAAAGTATCTATGTATAGAAATGAGCCCTGATGATTCCAAATATGTTTCCAGGTTTAGTAGAAAGACCAAAGGCTATAGTCCTGGCTGGATAGCTCAGTTGGTTAGAGCATCATCACAAAGCGCAGAGGTTGCCAGTTTGATCCCGGTCAGGGCGCATACATACAGGAACAGATCAATGTATCTGCTGTCTCTCTCTCCCTCTCTCCCTTCCCTCTCCCTCTCTAGTATCACTACAATAAACATTAAAAATAAGAAAGAAACAAAGAAAGAGACAGAGAGAAAGAAGGAAGAAAGGAAAGGAAAGGGAAGGGAGGGAGGGAGGGAGGGAAGGAAGGAAGGGGAAAGAGAGAGAGAGAAAGAAAAGAAAAGAAAGAGAGAGAAAGAAAAAAAGAAAGAAAGAAAAAGAAAAGAAAGAGAGTGAGAAAGAGAGGTTAAAGGCTACAGAAACAGAAAATTGGAGTCAGATTCTGTGTCTGCTACTTAAATACTTATATGCCTTTAAGAAAGTTCCTTAAAATTTCTGTGCTTCAGTTTCCTTATTAGAAAAAAATATGTATAGTAGTGCTAATCTTGTATGGTTAGTGTGAAAAACTATAGGTGATGCGGGAATATTCCTAGCCCAACACCATAGACAGCCACCTCCCTAGGACATTTCTCCAACTTGTTTTCTTTTTTTATATATTTGTCATCAAAATGATTACATTATTTAATGTAATCAAGTGTCTAGTATATGACTGCCATATAGTAGGGACTCAGGACTACCTCCTTCTTCCATTTCCCATTTATAAATCGTGTGTACTAAGTGAGTAATGCTGCCAAACCTAAAAGCAGAAACAACCTAGGGAGCAGGTCAGATGACTGTCAAAGTTGCCATGCTCTCAAAATTGACATAGTTTCAGATGTTCCCTTTTAGGGCTGAAGCGGGGTGGGGTGGGGGCTTTTTCAAAGACATTGAACTTTCTGAGCCAAGCAAAGCCCCAACATAAATAACAGGACTCAATTCAATGGTCTCCCAAAGCTGCTCCAGGTTGGGTGTGGACAATGGGTAACCCCTCACATGCCTCCCAAAGGACCATGCCATAGAAGTGACTACACTTGTTTCTTCCAAATCAGTAATTTATTTTTGACAACCCTCATTCTCCACACATAATGACCCCTAACCTTCACTCAACTGAGTTGTAGTTTAGTTTTTGGTCTGAATAAATAAAAGTATTAATTGCGTTAAAAAGAAAAATAGACCCTGGCCAGTTGGCTCAGTGGTAGAGTGTCAGCCTGGCATGTGGAAGTCCTGGGTTTGATTCCCAGTCAGGGCACACAGGAGAAGTGCCCATCTGCTTTTCCACCCCTCCCCTCTCGCTTCTTTCTCTCTCTCCTCCTCCCTCTCCGTATCTCCCTCTCTCCCCCTTCTGCAGCCATGACGTGATTGGAGCGAGTTGGCCCTGGGCACTGAGGATGGCTCCATGGCCTCCACCTCAGATGCTAAGAAGAACTCAGTTGCTGAGCAACGGAGTAATGTCCAAGATGGGCAGAGCATTGCCCATTGGTGGGCTTGCCAGGTGGATCCTGGTTGGGGTGCATTCAGGAGTCTGTCTCTGCCTCCCCTCCTCTCACTGAATAAAAAATAAATAAAATAAAAATTTATGTTTAGTGCCTAAAATGTTTTATTTGTTTGTTTGTTTTTTCTTTTTCCTCCAACTGAGAGGAGAGGAGATAGAAAGACAGAGTCCTGCCTGACCAGGCGGTGGCGCAGTGGTTGGAGTGTTGGACTGGGATGCAGAGGACCCAGGTTCGAGACCCCGAGGTCGCCAGCTTGAGCATGGGCTCATCTGGCTTGAGCAAAAAGCTCACCAGCTTGGATCCAAGGTTGCTGGCTCGAGCGAGAGGTTGCTCGGTCTGCTGAAGGCCCATGGTCAAGGCACATATAAGAAAGCAATCAATAAACTAAGGTGTCGCAATGAAAAACTGATGATTGATGTTTCTTATCTCTCTTCGTTCTTGTCTGTCTGTCCCTATCTGTCTCCCTCTCTGACTCTCTCTCTCTGTCCCTGTAAAAGAAAAAAAAATGAAAAGAAAGACAGAGTCCTTCCTACATGCACCCCGACTGGGATCCACCTAGTAGTTACCCTCGTCTGGGGCCGATGCTCTGCCCATCTGGGGCCATGCTCACAACTGAGCTATTTTTAGTGCCTGAAACAGAGGGTCTACAGAGCCATCCTCAGTGCCTGGGGCTGATACATTTAAACCAAACGAGCAATGGCTGCAGGAGGGGAAGAGAGAAAGAAGGGATGGAGAAGCAGATGGCTTTTTCTCCTGTGTGCCCTGACCGGGAATCGAACCTGGGACATCCATACTATGGGCCAATGTTCTACCACTTAGCCAACCAGCTAGGACAAAGAATATATTATTGTAATATGACAAAATAATCCTATAGTTCATGAAACAGATAAATGAATAAGACGATCAATACAAATTCTGAAAATTGAATCCTGAAATTAAAACATGTTACAGAAAAACAAAATACAAAACTCCTAACAGTGGGATATTGGTATAAAATTAGGTAAAAGGAAAAATGAATGGAAGAGAAGAAATGACTCAAAAGTAGTGTATCCTGATAAAGGAATCATCACAAGGCAGTGGAGAATGGAATAACTAATAAGCAAATTATTCTGATACAATCAAGTAACCATTAGGGGGGAAATTAAAATATACCAAAATAAATCCCAAATTTATCAAAATAAAACAATGTTATGTCATTTTTAAAAGTTGCTGAAAATAGCTAGAATGATTTATTCACTATATAGATATATATTTGAAGAACTATTTGTAGTATGACGATTAGATACAATTTATATTTCCAACTTTAAGGAAATGATTGATTTTGAGGCAGGCATATATATATATGTATGTACATATATATATATATTATATAATTTCTTCTAGATCATATGTAGAATGAAGGTTTTGCCTCAAGTTCTGCTTTAGACAGGTTCCCAACTCCTGAACTATTTCCTAAAAGAAGACAAAAGTATCAGCAAGCGAATGTCAGTCAAGGGAAATGTCTATATGTACAAATAGAGGGCTGAGAAATGTGCCTTATCACTGTGCTGGTGGGGAAATGTGTGTATGTGGATAGACATATACATTTTTCAGCTATAGGACCCGCTCCAAAATATATGGTAGACAGTTTTCAAGTATTTGAATTGGAATGGAAGAAAGGAAGCCATCTTTTCAAACTTTGAGTGGCATGCCTAAAATGTGCAGTTTCCCATCAACTTTAAATCAAAATGTAAAATTTTATGAAATATAAGGGTGTATTGATGTGTCCTGGAATATTTCTACCAACCACCAAATCCTCGTGCATCATAATGAAAATGTACTTTTTGGTGTTACGGAGTTTTTAATAAATTTTATTAGGGGAAAAATGCTTGTTTTGTGTGGTTAAGAAATGTTAGCAATTGTTTAGCAATGACTATGATGGCTGTATTATAATTGATGTGTTTTTTAAGGGCACTGAATGATAAGAAGCAGCAGTAGGATCAAATTCTAGGTCTTTTGGACTGTTATTTTGGAGATTAATCTGCTATATATACAGTCAGTAGTTACAGACGTCTTCCTTCCTACGGTTAAACTCCTAAATATAACTTATAATGCGTTATCTGTTACTTAGCTTGATGGCACGTGGCAGCCACCTTTTTCTGATGAATCCTGCACTCCTGTTTCTTGTGGGAAACCTGAAAGTCCGGAGTATGGTTTTGTGGTCGGCAGTACATACAGCTTCGGAAGCATAGTCATTTATCAGTGTGAACCTGGCTATGAACTAGAGGTGAGTGAACAAACTGTTCAATCAGATTTATTTGTTTCTCCAGTGTACTTGGGAACGTGTTTAGTATCAGTGCTGATATGTTTCACTGATTTGGGGCTCTAGAGTAAGGTGACCAGACATCCTGCTTTTGGCGAGACAGTCCCGATTTTTAACAATTTATCCCACGTCCCGCGGCGTTTTAAAAAAGTCCCGATTTAAAAATATATATTACAATACTATTTTTGCATTCTATGAAAATTTTTTTTGCTCCATATAGACCAAATTTTTAATCAAGACACCCCCCTCCCCCGCATCAATGGTGTCGCTTTACCAATTTTAAAATCTGGTCACCTTACTCTAGTATTCTTTTATACTTTGTTACCTTTTACCCCCAATGCTTTACAAGAAATATTTAAGATAACTTCCAATTTTAAAAAGTGAAAGAAGTCTCAAATTTAAAAAACTCAAAGCCACATAAAGGAAGATGTTAGGATGCCAACCTCAAGACTAAGTGTTACTCCAATTGGCCATGTAAGCCTGTGTTTCAGCCTCCTGTTAGTCATATTCTGCAACAAGGCAGTCTGTATGTCACTGTGGGGAGGTGACCAAAGGGATTTAGGTTTGAAAAGCCTAAAATCCTAAAAAGGATTTGCTCAAGCATGGGGCTCAACTGCCTAGTCAGGTTCTTGATTGAGATGTCAGATTTCCACATGTCAGATCTGGCGTGACAAACCCTCATAGCAGTTCTAACCAAATACCAAGTTAGGTCTCATGACCAACCCTGGTTTGTAGCATTAAAACCCCATCGGCAGCACCTAGGTCTCCAGAATTGCTTTGGTGGGAAGGCTGCTGGCAGTTTTGCTGAAAGCATGATGAGATCATCAAACTTGGAAATCTAAGAAATCTGTCTTACATTACATAATGTTGTCATCTGGTTTCTCAGGAAACTCTTCTTTCCTGTTTTCATTGTTGTGGTGGTGTTTAAATGGAGGTTTTCCTGAAATAGTCCTTGCCTGCAGTCTGTTAAATTTGTATAATGCATTCCATTTTCTGACCACACATTCACAGAGTTGTCATGTGATAAGTCCATGAACACTGGAACTGAGTTTATATGTACCTAGTTCAAATTCTTCAAAAGATTGAAAAAAAAGTAAAAGAAAGAAAGGATATTTATATAATGGTCAACTGCAATTGGGAAGTATTCCTCTTTTTGAAATCCGATTGTTCTTTATGTGAAAGTACTAATCCTACAATTTGTTAAGTAAAAACAGTGGTGGCCCTGGCTGGTTGGCTCAGTGGTAGAGTGTCAGCCCAGAGTGTGGATGTTCCAGGTTTGATTCCTAGTCAGGGCACATGGGAGAAATGACCATTTCTCCTCCACCCCTCCTGCTCCCCCTTCTCTCTCTCTCTCTCTCTCTCTCTCTCTTTCTCCTCCCACAGTCATGGCTTGATTGGTTCTAGTGTATCAGCCCTGGGCCTCAAAAATGGCTCTGTGGCCCCTCCACCTCAGGCACTAAAAATAGCACGGAATAGCACGGTTGTGAGCATGGCCCTAGATGGGCAGAGCAGCAGGCCCAGACGGGAGGTGCCGTATGGATCTCTATTGGGGCATATGTAGGAGTCTGTCTCTATCTCCCCTCCTCTCACCTGGAAAAGAAGAAAAAAAATTGGTGTAAGATTTAAACAACTATGTAGCAAACTGATGGGTCATTCAATTTGAAGAAGTAGATAATTTTCCATAAAAAATGTTTGGAAACACCCTGATTTTAACTACAAAATTGAGAGAGGCACTATAGCAATTGGTCTCATTCCAAGCTACATGTAAGAATTTCCTGAGAAACTTATAAAACTATATTAATGTCCAGTTATTTGCAGGTATAACTGATCAGAGGCAAGAAATGTACAAGATAGCCTAGAAAATCTTGTCACATGAGATGGGTGAGAACCTCTCAAAGGTGATATGTTAAAAAGACTGAGTCAACTGAATGAGTCTCCTGCAAGCCAGAAAGAGACCACTATTTATCAATAAGGGTAATATAATAACTTCCATGGACTGAACCACATCAAATGTGTCATGAGTAATACTAGACTTATAATAGTGCTAAAATTATTTGGTAGCTTTAGAGAATGCTTATGACAAACTCATTATTTTGAAAACAGACAACAGAAAGTGAAAAATTGTTTTTTCAGTGCTACCTAGACTGCTAGATGACCAAAGGACAGATGAAGGGGAAGCTTCCCTTTATAGAAGTATTCTAGGCAATAAATTATAGAACGTATATCCCAGAATTTGCAACGTGTACAACTTAATAGATTTAGGCTATCGTCATCATAGCTCTTGATGTCAGAAAAGAAAAAAAAAATTGGAGGCAACCAAACATTATGTACCTCCTGATGGATAAACACACCATTATGAAAAAGTCTTGCCCCAAAGGGTTATCATTAGGAGCACTGAAGATTACCATAGAAAATAAATAAGAGAAAAGGAAAAAGCAAAGACTCATAAAAATTATAACCAGAAATCAAAGAATATATATATATATGTATGTATGTATATATATATATGCCTGTATAGCTATCGGGAGCAAACAGCCGGCATAGCCCCCAAGGGTAATGGGATATTGAAAAGTATACAAAAAGTGTATTCAGTATAGTAATTATAAATAAATTTTCAAGTAAATTATATTCATTGCACTCTATTTCACAAGTCAGGGGAGTACATTTTGGAAAGATTTACTCAAAATAATTAAAATTTTAAATGCTTGGGCCTTTCCTAGGGTACGTTTATCTAGGATAAATTACATTGTTGAAAAGTGCAATCTTCATGCCAATAAGATATTTTGGTATGTTTCATGTTCAAGGGTATAAAAATATTCATTCTTTGCTGTACCTCTCAGTTAAAAAAATAGCTTCAACTCAAAATAATTTTAAAATGTACTCAGCAAATATACCTCTTTGACATTTCAAACACATTCTTCAGTCTTTACTGTTGGTTATAACCAGTTGTTATTTAAATAGAAAGTGAAACAAAGCCTGCACCTTAATTACACTAGGAGCTAGGGTATGAATTTAGAAGTAATTTGATGAAAACATTTTTACAAATCTAAACCTACTCCTTAAACTTATATTACTTAATGAATATATTTAGCATTCCAATGCTGAGAGACTCAAGTTCACAACTATGATCGTTTTGCATTCCCTTATCTTTTCAATGGAGATTTATGAAACTGTCAATGACTTTCTTCATCGATTCACAGGGGAACGTTGAACGCTTCTGTCAGGAGAACAGACAATGGAGTGGAGGGGTGGCAACGTGCAAAAGTAAGTCAAATAGCACTTAGCAGCCGCCAAAATGATACTGAGCACACGGAATAACAATGTGATGCCTGACCAGGCGGTGGCGCAGTGGATAGAGTGTCGGGCTGGGACACAGAGGACCCGGGTTCGAGACCCCGAGGTCGCCAGCTTGAGCGCAGGCTCATCGGGTTTGAGCAAGGCTCACCAGCTTGAACCCAAGGTTGCTGGCTCGAGCGAGGGGTCGCTCAGTCTGCTGTAGCCCCCCGGTCAAGGCACATATGAGAAATCAATCAATGAACAGCTAATGTGCCACAACTAAGAATTGATGCTTCTCATCTCTCTCCCTTCTTTTCTGTCTGTCCCTATCTGTCCCTCTCTCTGACTCTGTCTCTGCCACACACACACAAAAAAAAAAAAACCAAAAAAAACAATGTGACTACAATGTCTTTATAAATCAGTTTTATAATTTAAAAAAATTGACCCTGGACTCTTCCTGAAGGGCATCAAATCAATAAAAGGGTCAAAAACTGGAGCTGAAATTAATGATTACATTGGGATGACTGGCTCTGGAATGGCAAACATTTTGTTTAGAAACCAGTTAATTATTGAGTTTATTTACATTTTGCATTTTTTTCCAAATAATTATAAATCCAAGCTTGGATCTGTTGGTTTTAGGTGACAGTACTGACCAACATTGACAATGTTGCCACGTTGTCAAATAAGTGAATATTCACATTTTCTATGGAATTTTACATTAACTCATTTTATGCAGAGTCAAGTATATTTAGCAAGCTGTCGGTTAATTCCCATGACTTTATTTTAGTACATGGTCCATATGATTCCTCTGCTGAAAGGCAATGTATTTAGATGCAATAATTACAAATTAATCAGTCTGGAAAGCTTTTAAATATAATTATTTTCTCAAAAAATCCTGGCGAAGTCATATAAATTTTGAAACTGGAAGGGGCCTCTTAAATAATCTAATCCAAGCAGCCTTTCAGGTGATCTAGCTGGACATCTTAGATTGGACTACACCAAGATGAGTAAGATCTATTCATCTTGCTAAGTGACTCAATGGGGCTAGGAGAGGTGACGAGACCTGCCCAGTATCATAAGTTAATTTGGTGGCAGAGCTGTCACTGGGACTTGAGGTATTGAGGTACTTGAATCTTTGTTCATGGTCACTGCAACCATATCTTCCGGAGTAGATTAATCTGTTGATTTCATGTATATATAAAACTTAAGTCTTTTAAGAAATATCATATGGGAAAGTAGAAGAGAAGATGGGATCAGAGAAGGGAAAGAGATTAATGAAATTATATATACATAACACAGCATTATAGAGAACAGGACAGCAAATCCTGAAGGGAAGGGAGGAAGGCATTGCTGGGAGAGGGCATGGGGGGGCGACGAGGAATAAGGCGGTGGAGGAGATATATTCGGTGGAACACTTGAATCTATGTAAACACGAATTAAAATCATAAATAAATAAATAAAAGAAATATCATATGGTTGAAACTCATTGGAGGATGTATGATTTTTTTAGTTCTCAAAAAGTTGTATAGGTATTATACAGAAAAATATTTTTTTAAAAACATTGAGTAACATCTCAAGTCACAGAAAGGCATCACTGGGCATTTCTGATAATAGCATTTTTATCTTAACCATTTATGATCAAAAAGTGTGTGTGTGTGCAGGGGAGGGGATGAGGGGTGAAGGGAAACGTGTCTGCCTGCAAAGGAAGTATGAGGGGATCATTTCAGTTGTAGTAGATTTAAGTCAAACTACAATGATAATGGTTAGTATAGTTTCTGTCTCTGAAATGCAATGTACTAATAAAAAGCTCTCCTTGAATCCTATTGTTTTTTCTTTTCTTTTTCTTTCTAATAACTAAATAAGTGATACAAGTTCTTTGCAAAAGAAAGAAAGAAAGAAAGAAAGAAGAAAACAGAAAATAATACTTTCAGTCCCACCACTCAAGGATAAAAACTATTGATGTTTCGATACACTGTATCGTGTGCATTTTTCCTAAGTGTGTGAAAAATACAAATTGGGGAGGGGGGGAATGGTGCTTATAAGGAGCATCCTGATTTGAAAGCTCCTCACATAAAACGTATTAAATTATTAAATATATTGCTATATATATAACCATCAGGTTTCAGAGAAGCCTATTGAAGTCAGTAAGTCCCCTATACCTGTGCTTCTCAAAGAGTGGCCTGCAGGACAAGCAGGGTCAGTAGTACCTAGTGTTTTGCCAGAAATGCAGAATCTCAGACCACACCCCAATCCTGCTGAATCAAAATTGGCATTTTAACAAGATTCCTAGCTGATTCCTGCACACATTACAGTTTGAGAAGCAGGCTTTGTACCCATGGTTTTTCACCTTCCGCACATGGGACTATCCTGGGAGCTTGTGAAAATCTCTAGCCCAGTCTGCACCCCGTATCAGTCAGGTCCGAGTCTCTGAGGGTGGGACCCCACATATATATATTTTTAGAGCTCCCAGGTGATTCCAGGGTATAGCCACAGTTCAGATCCACAGTGCCAGTCGTCGACAGGCTGAAAGAAGCCTGAAGATGTCAGTGAGTGTCTAATCCAGTGGCTCTCAATTCTGAGTGAGCGTTAGAATCATTTGGGGAACTGTTTAAAAACTATCGAAAGCAGGGCCACATAGAGATGGTCTGGGACAGGGCCCTTGGCATAGAGCTTTCCTGGGACTTGAACGTGCAGCCCAAGTTCAGAATCACTGGTCTAGACCACCTCCTCTATCATCACCATGATCATACATTAAGACTCAAAGTCATTTTGTGAAGATTCTACAAAGGACAATCCTGCTATTCTTTTTCGCACATTCCTGTTAATAACATTTCTCTCAGAAGTAAAGCCATGATTTGTAACTACACTAACACTAGCCATCAGTTTATGGAGTCTGTGTCCAAAGAAGGCTTATAAAGTTCCTTATCGGAATTTCCAGCCAAGCCCATCATTCCCTGTTCTTTATACTTTCCTCTTATATTTTACCTTCTAATAATTTTCTCTCTTAACTCTCTTTACAAGCAGTCTGACCTTGATCAAATTATTTAACCTCTCTGAGCCTTACTTTTCTTCACCTGTGAAATGAGATCATCTCAGAGTTGTTGTGAGTAAGGATGTAGAGGTAGCCAGCTAACAAACAGGGCCTCGCAGTTAAATTGAAACTTTACATAAGAATGATTTTTAATATAAATATGTCCTGTGCAATATTTGTAGCATACTTAGTCTAAATATTTATTTGTTGTTTACCTCATATTCAGATTAAACCAGGCAGTCTGTATTCTATCTGGTCAACTCTAGTTGTAAGAAATAAATTGGATAACGTCTGTAAAGTTCTTGGCCATGGAAACAACTTACCAAATGAGAATTCCTT
This sequence comes from Rhynchonycteris naso, assembly GCA_037038555.1. NCBI lineage: Eukaryota > Metazoa > Chordata > Mammalia > Chiroptera > Emballonuridae > Rhynchonycteris > Rhynchonycteris naso. The sequence goes on from CM072996.1 coordinate 22,650,581, forward strand.
CGTTCTACCCACCTGTTCATCCAAACCCCAAGCATTATTAACAACAAAAAGGGATGATATCCAGAAAGACAGCTGAAGTCAATAGGGCAAAGTAGCATTCTTAAATGCCTATGTGTATTAATACAGCATGTATGCATGTGGGTGGGAGGCTCTCCTTCAGTGTGTTTCATTATGGCTCACACACGAGTGGACTGTAATATATTACACATTGCATTGAGTACCTTTAGCAATTGCAGCAGAAGGAAGGAAGAGAGTTGGGAGAAGCATTTAATCTGAGGGGTTTTCTTTTCCTTTTTCTTTTTAGAGACCAGTTGCAAAGCCCCAGTTGGGTTTCCGAATGGGAAAGCTGAGGTTGAAAATAACACCACTGGACCCAGCGTGGTGTATTCCTGCAACAGGGGCTACAGTCTGGAAGGGTCACCGGAAGCATATTGCACTGAAAATGGAACTTGGAGCCACCCAGTTCCTCACTGCAAACGTGTGTGTTGACTTTCGGGGAGGTTTAAATCAGATTCAGTTCCATGATTAGTTCCCCAAATGTCTAAAAGAGAGAGGAAACTCCACTTACAAGTGAGATGGGCCCAGAGAAAGCAATCTGTGCCTCTCCAAACCAGATACTATGCGGTAGTTTCAAAATCTAGTTGTGTTTTCTAAAATATCTTATCTGAGAATCAGCTGTTACCAGCTTCCTTGGCTGATTCCAAATTTAAGGCACTAACAGAAAATGCAACAACGTAAGGGAAAAGATTTGACATAAATGTACATATAATGAATTTGATTGGGGATGTGAAAGGGGTGGAAATATGTTTAATGTGTAATATTAATAAAGTAAATATGAATGTAATATATAAAGATAATTAGCTATAACCATGGGAATGCAAACTATATTCATGAGCAAGGTATAAATTGAGAGAGGTCTGGTTACTGTTTACAGTGTTGTAATTCAGGGACTGAGTCTTAGGATTCAGCTGGCAACTACCTCACAAAAATTTCCTTTATGCCTGTTGAAAGTAAAAAACACTAAAACACTGCTTGATATAGGTGTGGATATATATGTCACACGTGTGCAATAAGAAATCCTTTCTGTCCGCTATCATTTTCTATATTTTCTGTAGAACTAGAAAAATGAATCCATTTTTGTCCATAAGGCTTGCAAAATCTATAGTTTAAGTTCTGATACCCTGTTTAGAGTAGTGTAGAGCTAAAGTCAATCAACTCAGATATTCTCTGGTTCATTCTTTGAAGGACATTCAGTAAAAGAAAGTAAAGTGACAGTGAGAAGCATTTACTCTGTTCTTAACATTCTTCATATATTAAGGGGATGTTTGATACACTCTGATTTCTAGCTTGCCTTTTGTTTTCCTAGGGCTGATCAAAAAAACAGTCTAAAAAATGTTGGGGGCCATAATCAGACAACTATTTAATATGCCATCTTTGTAGTTTAGGACCATGTGTTAGTGGCTGGATAACCTGGTGTTTTCAGATCTTGTCTAATTTTATTATCCTGAATAATTTCACAGAAATGCCAATCAAGTCTGTGTTTAATGTTTGAAGCTTTTTATTTTTAAGCTTCATAATGTTGTCACTTAGAACCCAACTCCTATAGGCTTCCTAGTCTGCCTTCAAAGAAATAAATTCAGAAAAGCGGAGCATATCAGTAAGCATTTTCTTTTCTTTTTAACAGCAAATCCATGCCCTGTCCCTTTTGTCATTCCTGAGAATGCTCTGCTTTCTGAAAAGGAGTTTTATGTGGATCAGAACGTGTCGGTCAAGTGTAGAGAAGGCTTCCTGCTTCAGGGCGAAGGGGTCATTACCTGCAGCCCCGATGAGACGTGGACGCAGACAAGTGCCAAATGTGAAAGTAAGTGACTTCATTAGTGCCGAATGTTTCCTCCTCTTTGTGAGACTCTCTCCAGTCGAGCAACTTAATTGTAGATATTTAAATTTCTGCCTCATCATCTGTGTTCATTTGAAAAAATCTTTAAAATGACCTTTGAGTTCCAAACATTAAAAGAAAAGTTTCCAGGACTAGGCTAAGACCTTCCTGATCAGGATTGACTGAGCTGATTTTTGAAATGTGCTCTTCGAAGACTAAATCTTCTATGGTTTAAAATGACCCTCTCCACATTGTCAGCGTCCCCAAACTATCCTTTAGTCGGCTATGAAAGCTTTGCAATACAAAACTTATTCCACAAAGCTTCTCAAACTTGAGCCTGCATGGGAACCACCGAGAGGGCTTCTTGAAAACAGAATGCTTCCCCCTCTCCTTTACCCATCTCTCCTTGTTGCCCCTCCTCACGGGTCTAATGTTTCTCATCCAGTAGGTCTGGGATGAGGCCGGAGAATTTGCCTTTCTAACAAGTTTGCAGGTGGTGCTGATGGCAATACTGCCTGTGCTGGAACCACAACGTGAGACTCCCTCTGGGCTGGTACCATGTTCTTCTATAACATGCAGCCTGGCAGCATCCCTTGCTGCTTCGTGATACCTCTTGACACTTTCTACACTTAAAACCTCTCCCCTGCCCAACCAACATCCACCCTCCAGCCTTCCCAGTAGGCCAAGGTACTCCCCTCTACAGCAATCAATTAACAAATACTCATTGAGTCTAACCGGATGCAAGGCGCTGGGCTACATAGAGTAAGACTCTGTTGTGCCTACATGGCCTCCTCTTCAGAACACTTGCACTCCATTTAATGAGATAAGAAATATGTGTCTGAAGGCCCTAGGGAATCTGGAGTCAGAGAAGACCTAGGTTTGAATTCTACCCTCGGAACTTTCTAACTCTAAACTTATACTAGTCCACTAACTTCTCTGACCCTCAAGGCTCTCATGTCGAGTTAAAAGCATCAATACAGTCGTCCCTCACCATATCACAGTTCACTTTTCGCGGTCTCACTGTATTGCAGATTTTTAAATTGTATATATCTGATTTTGTATTGCGGATTTTTTGTTATATCCCGGGATTTTGCGATATATAGGTATTTTTATATATTTATTATTTTAATTATTTTTGCAGTAAAATAAGCATTTTCTAACCTAAAAGAATTGAAAACAATATATATATATTGAAAAAATGAAAACAATTAAAATATATATAAATAATAAATGTAAGTTCACTACTTTGCAGATTTTCGCCTGTCACAGGGGGTTCTGGAACCCAACCTCCATTGTAGACAGGGACCACTGTACCTATCTTACAGGTTTGTTTTGAAGAAAAAGTGAGTTGCTATATATTAGCAATATCTCCTTACAGTAAGAGATACACCCATAACCCAAGTCCTTGGATTTGCAGCCTACTGCAGCGTTAGAATTTTTACTTTACTCAGGAAGGTGTGTATTACAAGCAGCCTGATCCTGCCCACACATCCTCGCATTGGTCTTGGCTCTTTGAGACTTACCACTCAGGTACTGGAAGAAAGAGCAGGAGAGACATTACAAATGCTTCTTCAACGCATGCTTAATGATTCCTCAGCGCATGCTTAGTGATTCCTCAGCGCATGCTTAGTGACTCCTCACTCAGCGCATGCTTAATGACTCCTCAGCGCATGCTTATTGACTCCTCAATGTTCCCGAGAGGACCTAGGCTTGCTTTGGAGAGCCGGAATCTGTTTCATTATTGTTTCCTATCCTCAGTCTCCTTTTGGTATTTTCTATTAGACTGGACGTCTTTGACTAAAGAACCCAGCAGCCACTCTGCCCATTCTTTCCACCTCCTTCTGTTGTATTTCTCTACAGTTCAGGGATTAAAATTTAATATGCGTGAGTATCGCCCAGGGAAAGTATGTAAGATGCAGACTCGTAAAGTGGGAACCCCAGAAATTTGCATCTTTAATAAGAAGCCAGGGTGATTCCCATATAGGTGGTCTGAAATCCATGTGTTGAAAACCACGTGTATAAATCACCCGTCAGCTCTCCAGGACCTTGCCACGTGCTGCTCCCCCAGCCTGGAAGCTCTTTCCCTCCAGCCCATGCAGGCTTGCTAGCCTAGTTTAAGAGCCGTTTTCACTGCAGTTTATACCCAGATGATCCTAAGCGTAATTACATTCAACTGAGTAATTGCCATTTATATCCTATCGCTGCCTTATACTCAATTGAACTAATTCAAATGAATTGCTCATTTTTTCTACAGCACAGTCTCCAGGGTTCTAAGACAGCTCGTTCCAAATTGTGTTGCAATAGTCTGCCTGTCCGCTCTTGTCTGAGAAAAGGGACAGCATTTTCATCATTTGTTTCCCCCAATTTCTGATACATACTAGGCATTAATATATATTTGATAGTCAACTGATAGAATTCATATGTTTATCCACGTTGGGAGGAAAAGAAATTTAAGAGGATGATACATAGGAATTATTTCCTCTGACAAGTTTTGAATAGTATCACGACCACTAATGAGAAGCCAGTTCCCAGTTCATGAAGATTCAGTTAAGTTAGACTTACGCGAGCGGGATACTGCTGGGAGTCCTGACTCCAACCCGGTCCTTGTCTTGTGAGCCACCCCAGAATAGCGCTAGTTATCTCAAGGCCTCATAAAATTCTCAAAGCAAAAGTAGTTAATAAGCATTTTTTACTTAAATGTATTGTACAATACGTGTTGCTATTAAAAAATAAGAATTATCATTCAGTCTAACACATTCCAAAAGTAGAGTCTGTGCTTTATACAGCCTTGAAAAGAGCGAAGCTAATATGAAACCTTGAATGTCATAAACCTCCGCAACGTGTGTGCCCATCTACCATGTAAATTCAGTATCTCTAGGCTGGAGGCAATATTCATTCACTTGCCCATTCTTCCAACATGTATTGAGTGCCCGTTGCATGCCTAGTACTGTTGTAGGCACTCATAAAACAGCCTTGATGGAACAGGCAGCACTGCAATTAATGGTTTTATTTTAAAATAATGAACTGCAAGCCATCCTCATGCTTTTTGTCTTCTAACTTGATAAGCAGCCTTCATCGGCATTCTCTGGCAGCCACATCCTTGGCAAATTATCAGAGCTCATTCGTGGTCTCCTAGGGATGCCTTACCCTGAGTATAAAACAGCTCAGCTCCAGCATTTGAATCAGAGGACAAAACCTTTGATCATGTGCATTCTAATTTTTTCCAAACAGCAGCAAATTGTGCTTTTAGTTCCAAGTGTCTCTTAGATATTTATAGGTGAAAAGGTTGCCTTTATGTATTTTAGTTTTGCTCTTTAAATTAATTCAGTCTTCGAGTTGAGACTGTGTTCTTTTTCCCTCCACTGGTTGGGTTAGAGTCACAGGCTTACCTGTTGTTTTGTTTTCCTGTAGAAATCTCATGTGGTCCACCGAGTCACGTGCAAAACGCTATTGCTCGAGGCGGGCATTATCAGTATGGGGACATGATCACCTACTCGTGCTACAGTGGCTACATGCTGGAAGGTTCCCTAAGGAGTGTTTGCCTGGAGAGTGGAAAATGGACATCACCTCCTATTTGCAGAGGTAAGGAAATATTTGAATGGTTCTTTCTTAGTGAAGCCATAAGGGAAATAGATATGGAAGTCTGATACGGACAACAGCTAGTATGCATGCTATTTTATTTTACTTTGTCTTTAAATTTTAACATCTGTGTCATTTTTCTCTAACTTTATGGGTGTAAGTTTTGAAAGCCTGCACATAGTACTCTGGCCCAGCACACGGACCCACCCAAAGTCCATCATGGCTCCTTGAACAAGTCTTCTCTCCAAGTTTCAGGAGTATTCTCACCTGCTACGGGCAGCTGTGTCATGTCTGGGCCATGAGGGCACCTCTTGGATACTCAGGTGTTTCAGTACAGATTCTAGTTCTACCCACCCATGCTGGGAAGACCCCAAGTTCCATAGGGAGTAAGATAGAGTATAAAACAAGAGGACCCAGGCAGCCCCAGGGAACCAGAGCCTTCCCCTCATTGGTCTCCCTGGCCATGCTCGGGTTAGTGACCAGCACTCCATATTCACAAGAGCACTACTGTCTTTTTATTTGCTGGATGAAAATTTTAATCCCAATGATGAATTTTGTGCCTCTATTCAATAAAATCTTGGGGGAATAATAAAGGTTCTATGCTTAAAATTCTGCAAAATGAAAAGAGACAGATAATGAGATATTCTAGCATGCCCTTTTCTAATAGTATTTTTACAAATAAAAATAATTGTTTTATTCATTCTACAAATATTTACTGAAAGTCAGGAACTATGCTAGTGAACAAGACAGACATGTCCCAGGAACTAAAACAGTGGTTCTTAACCTTTTTTGACGTACCGAACCCACCAGTTTCATATGCGCATTCACCGAACCCTTCTTTAGTGATAAATAAAATATGATTTTTTTTTCCAAATTCAAGACATAGGTATATGTTTTTTTTACTGGTGCACAAAATGAGTTGTGCGTGAACATCACCTTGCTCAAAGAACAAAACCAACAAAGTGCATGAACTCACAACAAATTATGGTATTACTTTATTCTGGCCTCCATGGCAGAGGCTTCTCTGAACCCCTGAGACTTACTCATCGAACCCCTAGGGTTCAATAGAACCCAGGTTAAGAACCACTGAACTAAAAGAATAATCAAGGTATTATATGGTTTGTCTATGTGACGCCATGGACAATGGTTTGATTTGGATTTGGGATGAAAAAGCAAAAGTCTTTAATGACTTGTGGGGCAGGGAGAATTTAGGTAGTCAGTGAATGAATGACATGAACCTCAAAAGTGGCAAAGGTTATTGCAGGAGAAAGGAGACTAATTGTCTGGAAGCAACAGTGAGATACGAGATCACCAGCACGTGGGATGTAAGCTCTCTTACAAGGGCTGCTGAGGAGGTGGCATTCTCGAAGAATAGCCCAGGTTTCACCTAAGGGATAGGTCAAAACAAGGATTGTATGTTTGTTTGCTCTTTTTTCTTCTTTTTTTTTTCCTTTCTCTCTCTTTCTCTTTATTTTTTTAAGTGAGAAGAGGGGAGATAGTGAGATAGGCTCTTGCATGTGCCCCAACAAAGATCCACCCAGCAACCCCTGTCTGGGGCCAATGCTTAAATCAACCAAACTATTTTTAGCACCTAAGCTGACAGACCAACTGAGCTATCCTCAGTGCCCAGAGCTGATGCTTGAACCAAACAAGCCATTGCCTATGGAAGAGAAAGAGGGAGAGAAGGGGAAGAGGGAGGGCGAGAGAAGCAGATTGTTACTTCTCATGTGTGCCCTGACTAAGAGTCAAACGGGGATGAACATACCCTAGGCTGATGCTCTATCCACTGAGCCAGCTGACCAGGGCCTTGTTTCTTCTCTTGTTTTAAGATAGTGTGGGACAGTGACAACACCAGAGAGCTACTGGCCATCAAAGGCAATCTGTGGAAGGGAATTTGCAAATCTTCTAAAGGGGCATTCCCCAGGTCCAGATCAAAAGAGACTATACTTTGTACAAACCACCTTGTTCCCTCCTATCTCGATTCTCCAAATTACTAAAACTTGATAGCCTTGTTCTCAGAACTCACTATGCCAGCTTGGTTGTGACCCTCCTGAGCCCTTTGTATCTATCCCTAACTAAATCTTGAGACTCGGTTTTATTTCTCTTCCTTAAAGCTTCAAGCAAGGATATATTATGTGGTACAAATAAGCAATCCCATTTTCTGACAACCACCCTTCCATGACTTTCTAGATGTATGACCATCCCGCTTCTCTTCCAGCTGTCTGTCGATTCCCATGTCAGAATGGAGGTATCTGCCAGCGCCCCAATGCTTGCTCCTGTCCAGATGGCTGGATGGGGCGCCTCTGTGAAGAACGTGAGTCTGTCTACAGATCTTACTTAGAGTCCTAATGATTGGCCTGGAAGCTGCTAACTCAGAGTTACTTGGTAGTAACTTTACTGGTGACAGGAATTCATTTGCTTATCCTGTAGCAGGCCAGACAAAGCAGTGAGGGTCGACCTGAACATGTCAATCAGTTGCAGGAGATATATAATATTAATGAACATGGAAGTCCAGTGATCAAGATCCATGAAAGCCATCACCACATGCCTCCTGGCACAGTTTTCTAGAGATCATGTTGGAAAGGAGCTTGTAATAGAGGGTGTTCCAGCCTTTGTCTTCCCTCATCTCAAGTCCATGTCTGTACCTGGCCATTCATTGCTACATTTGTCAGCCCAGCGTTCACTCACTTCCAGTAAGGGAAGATCTTCCCAATTAAGGGAATAAGCAAAGTTGGCACTCCTATATCTACACAGTGCTTGGTAAATTAATATACAAGTTTGATTTTCATAGTAATACATTTCTATTTGAACTTCCAGGAGACTTTGAATACATGGTTTTAAATTTTATTTTTTTTAAATGTTTAAACCACACTTTGTTTCAATATCTTAAAAAATACAAATAAGGATAAAATGATAGCATGTTTCATTGGGAGTGATATATGTAAATCACATCGAGTCATTAATGTGATGTCCATTGGTCTATATCAGTTTTTATTTTTCTTAAGGCTAGATAGTTTATGAGATTCTAAAACTTTTTTAAGTGTAACTATTTCAACTAATCTGGAAAGGAAAATATAAGATGGTAATAAATTTAAACCACTAACACCACCAAAGCAAGTATTTTCACTATGATGAAGAGAGAAGAGAAATTACATTTTTTCTTCCTCTTCTCCCCAATCATTCCTTCCCATTTAGGGCCCCCCACACTTTACCTGCTATAATGGCAAAAGTCCAGAGACTCGGGGAATGGTTACCTGGGGTGGGTACCCTAACAACTGGCCTTGCTTAGCGCACTGGGCATGTGCGTGCCCTCCTGAGTTCTAGCAGGGCTCCCAAGCCTTTGTGTACATACAGATCATCTGGGAGAGGTTGTTAACTGCAGATCCTTACTCAGTGGATCTGAGCTGGGCGCTGAGATTTCTGTATTTCTAGTCAACTCCTAGTAATGCCAGTACTTTTGGTTTGAGAACCACATGTTGAGAAGCAAGTCAATATAGACAGTCTCACTCCTTTGAAACAGACTATGCCTCTTTAAAGAGCTCAGTCATTTCTGGTAAGAGGAATGCTTACGGTAGAGGGCATAGAAGAGGCCTGATTCAATCACTGTCAGACCTCAGCTCCAAGGAAACAAGAAGTGAGTTTTCCCATCACTGCTAATGTGTTGCCAACAGCCTGCAGAATAGCCCGTTTGCCTCCCATTCTCACATTTAATGCAAGATAGGAAGAGGGCCTCCACCCCTCGTAGAGCATTTTATGTCATTTGTAATGGACAGCTGAAACTGTAATAGATGGTAACATTCTGCTTATTTTGTGAAGGGAAAGCAAAGCACTGAGCAGATATTGATCACACTATGTCCTCTCCAGCAGAGTGCATTTGGCAGTAGTCATTACAGCACGTCAAGGGGCCAGAGTTACTTTCCTAATTGTGTCTTCCCAATGATATTGATTAATAATCAGACAAATACAGGAAGATTCTCTCGTGGGTTATACAAGGGTTTACTCCTCCTGGATAATGTTTCTTGGACACGTGAGCATATCTGAGTGTGTTCTTTTTCATCAAATCCTGTTTGATCTCCTTTTTAGCAATATGCATTCTGCCCTGTCTGAATGGCGGTCGCTGTGTGGCCCCCTATCAGTGCAGCTGCCCAACCGGCTGGACAGGGTCCCGCTGTCATACAGGTAGGCCTCTTCTCACTGTATGTTGTCATGGTGACTTGGCTCCATGAAGTCCTAGAGCACACTGATGAGTGGGACTCACATTCTGAGTCAGCAGTGAAAAAAGAAGGATACCAACGTCTCTCAGGAATTCCTCAAATGGTCTCTCGAATGGGAGTCTAGATGCTAAATGAACGGCTGCCTCGGAGGCAGCTTTCAGGGTTGTGTGCCAGGGAAGAGTGTCTGAGTTGACTGAGTTGTCAGCCTTCTTCCTGTCATCTGCTCTGTTCTGCAGGAATTAGAGATAAACATGATGCAGAGGTTCTGAAGAACATTGATTTTTGAGTGCCAAGGTCAAGATGCTGGATTGTGTTTTGTGAGCAGTAGAAGCCACTTAAGGGTACTTAGCAGGAGAGTGATGTAATCAGACTTTCTTTTAGAAAGATGACTTTTGGCAGCTGTATGGGAAATGGCAGAAAGCAAGATTATCAATAGGGAGACGGGTTAGGAAATGATCAAAGCAGAATTGACAACAGGTAATAACATTTGGAGAAATGATACCCCAAAAGGATAGATTTGAAGGAAGTTAGGGAGGTGAGCCAGCACTACCTGGTTCTAGGTTTGATTGTGGGAGTAAAAGTCTGAAAAGAATCCACACAGGTATTTCCAGTTTGTTTTCCTGAATGGGAAGTGGTGTCATTGCTGAAACAAAAACCCCTAAGAGCTGATTTAGGTTTAGATAAGGAGTTAAGTATTGACATGCTTTGAGGGGCCTGTGGAACACACAAGGGAAAGGTCTGATAGGCAGTTGGATGATGGTTTAGATTCCCAGAAGATACATCTGGATTAAAAATAGAGATATGTAGGTCATCACCAGAAAGCATCCATGGCAAAAAAAATAAGACTGTGCAAAAGACATATGAGAAGGTGGCTCACAATGGAACACTGGGGCTTCCCATGCTATAGGGCAGGAAGGAGATGTTAAGCTCTTAGACAGGGAAGTGAAAATAATAACTAATTTGTTAGTACAGTTGGGCACACCACTAAGGCATGCTCCTGAAAAGAGTACTAGCGTTTATATTAGTAAGCAGAATCTATGGGGAATTGGTTTTAGATTATTGGGTTTCATTTTTGCTATTTTTAAGCCTGCTTTGTTTCACAACTTCCTTTTATAGTATTGCCAATACGTGCATTCTATTGGCCTCCCCTTATTCTTAACTCACCAAGAGAGCTCCCCAAGGACAAAGACTAATATTTTATTTCTTGTCCTCCCTCTTCTAATCAAGTGCTTATCAAGTGCCTAGTACTTGCTGGCATTTCCCCCATACTGTACGAATGAATGATTAAAGAAATGACATCTATTACTATCTCACCAAAGATAAGCTATTCATCTGGAGAAGGTACCTTTCCAGGCTATAATGAGGCAGAAATGGAGGCTGGGATGCTGGGAGTTTCTTACTTCCAGCTTTCTCCCAACAGGCATTTTATTTTCTTCCTGTTTGGAATTCACCTGTCTCTTTGATATGTTAAACTTGCTGGTGTTAGGTCTTTATCACTTTTAGCCTCCTTGAATTCTTTAGCAAATAGGTTCATGCAAATGAATAGTTTGGTGCTGAGCCTGTGAATTTGTGAGAAAGATGTCTTTGTAGTAAATCTTTGGGTGTTCACTCAGTGGCTAATTTTTAACTCTCCTGCAGGTTCCATAGTGCCAATTACAGCTGGTAAAAATCATGAAATATGTTTCCTAGCAAACACAAAGGCTTCTGAATCATTTGTTATTTTAGACAAGCTGTGTGCCTGATTTATTATCATAGGATCTGATATCTAGTGTAATGACTCAATCATCGAGTTCAATGCTGGCTCCCTCAAGAGATTTACAGTCTATTTGAGTGTATAAAAAATTCACAGTAGTATGTGTCAAATTAGTTACATAAATAAAAAATATCTTTTTTTTTTTAATTTCTTTTTATTTATTTATTTTAGAGAGGAGACACAGAGTGAGAGAGAGAGAGAGAAAGGGGGGAGGAGCTAGAAGCATCAACTCCCATATGTCCCTTGACCAGACTAGTGCAGGGTTTTGAACTGGCGACCTCAGTGTTCCCAGGTCGACGCTTTATCCACTGCGCCACCACAGGTCAGGACTAAAAAATATCTTAAAAAAGAAAAAAACTCAGTGGACTGCAGTTATCAGCAAAGATTTCAATAGGTAAATAGAACTTAATTCAGGACTTAAGTATGAAAATTGACTAGCTTGGAAGGAAGAAGGGATGTGGTACCACGTAACTACAGGAAGTCAAGCAAAGTGTCAGAGAAGCGTAATACAAACAGTCCCTGAGGTCGTGGTGGGGGCTGGAGCAGAAAACAGAGTCAAATCTTTTTCACCCCCTTTCATTACAGCTACAGAATTACTAAGTATTCACTAAGTAAATGCATGAACTTTTTATCCCAGCTGTTTGCCAGTCTCCCTGTTTAAATGGTGGAAAATGCGTCAGACCGAACCGATGCCATTGTCTCTCGGCTTGGACTGGACACGACTGTTCCAGGTAAGACAACCAAACACTAATGTTTATCTCTAACATGAAGAGGTCGAAATTCAAGTTAAGTTGTTCAAGAATCAGAAGGTATCTCTAGTGTATTTTTTATCCCAAAATACCCATTTTGAGATATTCTCTTTAAATCTGAACTAAAACCAATGCAAAGAAATATTAGTTATAGATTGACAAATAAAACAATGATATTTCAAAGATAATTAATATCGTGCTCATTTTGGCAGCACATATACTAAAATTATAATAATACAGGGTAGCTTAGTTTGACCCCTATACAAGGATGACACACAAATTTGTGGAGCATTCTACATTTTCACACACACACACACACATATAAACTCAATACATGTTTTGGCATTCCTGGTTACAATGAAAATATCATTGAAATTGATTATAAGAATTGTTTATTTTCAAAGTAAAAATTTTGTTTTATATTTGTTATATATATATTCAGCATTTAATTGACTATAAGAGAATTTATGAAAATATATGTTCTGTCAATTGGTTTCTGATTTCTATCGAGATATATATAATTGAGAAAAGATCATCACCAATATAAGTCAAAGGGAAAACAGTTATAAAAAGTTAAAAAAAAGTTTAAAAAAGTTAAAAACATTATTGGTGTACAACATATATTAGTTTTCACATGTACAATATAATGATTTGATATTAGTATATATATAGTGAAATGATCATCACAATAAGTCTAGTTAACATCTCTCACTCTACATAGTTACAAAGCTTTTTTTCTCATTATGAGAACTTTTGAGATGTACTCTCTCAACAACTTTCATATATACAGTACCATATTATTAATTACAGTCACCAGGCTGCACTTTACGTCCTGTGACTTATTTATTTTACAACAGGTTGTGTATTCCCTTTGACTTATTATCCACTTCAGCAACCCTCTACCCCTCCACCTCCATCCACCTTTTGCAACCACCCATCTGTTCTCTGTATACATGAATTTGGGTTGTTTGTTTTCTAGATTCAACACTTAAATGAGATCATATGGTATTTGCTTTTCTCTGGCTTATTTCAGTTAGCAGATGTACTCAGGGTTCATCTTTGTTGTTGAAAATGTCAATATTTTTGTTTTTATGGCTGAATAATAGAAGTGAGATTGCTGGGTCATATTGTAGTTCTATTTTTGTTTGTTTGAGGACCCTCCCTGCTGTTTTCCATAGCAGTCGCACCAATTTACATTCTCACCAACAATGCACAAGGTCTCTCTTTTCTCCACATCCTTGCCAACACTTGTGATGTCCAGTCTTTTTCATAATAGTCATTCTAACATGTGTGAGGTGATATCTCATTGTGGTTTTAATTTGCATGTACCTGATGATTAGTGTTTTGAGCATATTTTCATGTCTATTGGCCATCTGTATGTCCTCTTTGGAAAAAATATCTATTTGAATTCTCTGCCCATTTTTTAAATCAGATTGTTTTTTGGTTTTTGAGTTGTATGAGTTGTTTATGTATTTTTAATATTAACTCCTTACCAGCTGTATGGCTTCTGAACATTTTTCCCATTCGGTAGGTTGTCTTTCCATTTTGTTGGTGATTTTCTTTGCTGTGCAGAAACCTTTTAGCTTGATGTTGTCCCACTTGTTGATATTTGCTTGTGTTGCTTTTGCTTTTGGTGTCAAATCCAGAAAAATCATTGTCAAGATCAATGTCAAAGAGCCTACTGCTTATGTTTTCTTCTAGAAGTTTTATAGTTTCAGGTTTTGCATTCAGGTCTTTAATTCATTTTGAGTTAATGTTTGTGTATGGAAAAATACAGTTTCATTCCTTTGCACATGAAGAGACTGTCCTTTCTCTACTGTATATTCCCGGCTCCTTTGTCATAAATTAAATGACCGTGTATGCATGGGTTTATTTGCGGGCTCTCTATTCTGCTACCTTCATCTGTGTGTCTACTTTTAGACCAATACTACACTGTTTTAATTACTATAGTTTGAAATCAGGAAGGGTCATGTCTCCAGCTTTGTTGATTCTTCTTTCCCAAAATGTAAACTTTTTTAAACCTCAGGAAATGTCAGATATATTGTATCATTCTATGTATAAAATATTTTAAGTATTAAAATATTTGTCCTCACAGATACTACAATGTTGGAATGTTACCAGCTCCATTTTAAGCTTTTCAATGTGAATCATTGCATTACATCATTTAGTTTTAAGTAATCTACATTTACTTCCATCTTGTAGGAATCACGAAAAACAAAGGGCTATTTCCATTTTCATTTTTAAAAATGAGATATTCAGTTAACTGAAAATAACTCTAATTTTCTATTTCCTTTTATTTTTATTGGAAAGTCAAAACCAACTTGCAAAGACAAAAATATTTAAACACAAACTAAATTAACAGAAAAAAAAATCTGTCTTGTGCCCATGAATTTTTTTCATATCATCTGCAGAGAGAAAAAAATAAACTAAATCCCAAAGAGCAAACTTGGATTGGACTGTACAAGTATAACTGGATTGTACAAGTATATCTAGATTGTACAAGTATATTTGGAAGCCTTCAAGATAAAGATGATAATTTTACCTGAAAGTGGAGTTGAAACAATATAGAAGATGGAGTCAAATTGGAATGGTTTTCTGGGGAAAATGAGGAAATGTGAAAAATAAAAAATAGAAAAGATAAAAGAAATAAGAATGGCAGTGACTCAAAAAGGAAAAACTTATTTATAACATTCTTATAATTCTAGACTTAATATCTCAACAGCAGATAAGAAAAGGAAACCCAGAGTTTGTGTGGCTCTGTAACATCAAAATGCTCCCAAAGGAGACTTTCTTGACAAGAGGAGGGTAGTTACTAGCTTATATGAAAATTCTGTCTAATAAAAAAGAACAAAATTACATTTTTATGCAAAAGTTTGATATAGGAATAAAAATATATGACAAATTAAGCTGAGAAGTATAAGCCACATTCAAGGAAAGATCAACTTTGACCCAGAGAATTATACTCTCCCCCATTATGCTGTGATCCATTGTTCTAGAAGATCCATATTAGTTAAGACTTTCTAATTGCAACTCCAACTAGCTTAAGCAAAGAAAGGAGTTTGTTACCACAATAGAGGGACCTTGCATGGAACCCAAAATGCCTGGGGTGGCTGAGCAACAGGAGGATCAGATTGAGGACTTGAAAGCCACCTGAACCCTCTACACCTCCTCTCTCACCTTCCCTCTGCAGCATCCACTCCATTCTCTCCCTTGCTGCAAGGGTTTTCTCCACTGTTCGGTTCACATGGAAACACGGAACTGCTTACAGCTCCATGGTTTACATGTCCTACCACAGTAGCTACAGGAACAGTGTGCTGACCCGGTTTAACACTCCAGGAGAACTGACTAGTCCAGATGGATTCGGGACCCACCATTGGATCGGCCAGCTGTGGTCCTAGGTTGGGTTATGTTGGACTAACATGAAGGGTCATCTTGTCAGACTTTCACCTTACCTTGGCGTAAAGGGGAGAGGAGGCTGGCAATTCCCAGAGGAAAAAAAGATGGGATATAATTCCCTGAAATGGGAGAGGGAGAAAGCTTTCCTGAGAAATCAGAACAATAGATTTTACAAGTGACTTTTTAATTTTCTTCTCTCCCATGAGATTGAGGACTTAAAAGACCATGTCCCTTGTATTTGGCACAGACACAAAAAGTAATGCACAGTAAATGCTTGTAGACAGATGGAGCAATTTCTGGACATCTGTAAAAGCTAGTGAAGAAATGCCCTGTAGGGTTCATTAAATCCCACCAACACTAACCTTCTCTACTGATGAATAAAAACAGGGACCTGGAATTGTTCCTGGTAGTTCAACGCTTAAGAAAGAGATTGTGCTTCCCCTGGTCTCTATGTGCTTCTTCAGAAAATGGATCCTAAACAAATACCATAACTAAAAACTATAGGCGATTATTGCTTTAAGATTCCTTTGGGTTCACAAAGTCCAAACCCCTCATTTTACAGATGAGAGGGCTATCAGACAGGAAACTAGTGACAGAGCCAGGACTAAAACCCAGGTCTGCTGACTCTCAGATATTTCCATTAGTTAGCACGTGTTCTTCATACCTCTTAGTTATCTCAAGGAATGACTCCCGTCTGTACAAACAACGCCACGGACAATGCCCAGGTGTCTGAGACTTCCAATTCTGTTTCAGTCAGCCCCAAAAGGGCTATTACCGCTTCAGTTCAGTCTTTTCTATTGAATCCCTTTGTTTTCTTGTTCCAGGAAAAGGAGGACTGGGTTTTAACCACTGCACAACCAACCAGCTCTCCTAAAACAGGAGCATCTCTTCCTGGTGCAGTCCTGGGCAATTTGGAACTCACGCAAAGACATTCCAACACGGTGCTGGGTCTTGTTTCGTTTAGTATACCTGTTATTTGGGGTTTATCTTTTCATTTTGTGTTATATTTTGTTATTCCTTGTGACAAACTTTCTTACATGTTTCCATTTTTAAAATATGCCTGTATTTTCTATATAAAAATATATTAAATAGATGCTGCTCCACTCTCACAAAATGTACATACTCTGCTGTCTATTGGGAAAGCTCCTGGGACACGTTGTTATTCAGTTACCTAAAATGATGTTTCAATTAAAATATATTTTGCTAATAAATAATATTTTGCTGGATAGTGCCATTTTGTGAGGTGGCCATGGAACGTTGAAGAGGATTAATGACTTAATGCTACTGGAGTGGGACAGGATCACATGTAGGGTACCGAGACATGACAGTAGGGGAGATGCCTTCGTTCTGGTTCCATTTTCTTTACACTATGTGCAACAGGGAAGTTTTCCTTTATTTAATCAGAGAATAACTATTGGATCTACTAGCCTCCACATGGAATGCTGTCCTGATGCTGAGGGCAGCCTGGCTGATTCTTTTCCCAGCATTTGGAAAGCCACTGGCATGAATTTAGTGGAGGGCTGGAAGAGACTAATGACCATGGTTCACAAAATAAAGTGCTCCTCTTCCTTCTAGCAGCAAGAATAAAAAGATACAAGAACTAGAATATTAGTAGAGAGCCCTTTCTGGGTCATAATCTCACAATTCACTGCTTTGGGAGAAAGGCAATAGCAATTAGAGGGCAGGAAAATGCAAATGGGACAAGTTTTCCAGAACTCTGCTCATGGTCCCACCTGCATAAGAGAATCAAGGCTACCCAAGGCAGAGCTGAGCTTCCCCAGATGCCCTGTTCCACCTAATTCCATCTCTATAGTGCTACTAGGATAAAGACCTCCCCGAACTTCTGGATAATAAAGCCAAATACTAGATATTGTTTAAAATAGCAATATCACAGTCACTTGTCTCCATCCTCTGGGGAACTACTCCCACATAGAGTATAAGGTGCATTGTAACACTGTGGAGAAATGAATAATGGAAAAGGTCTTATTGACCGGGTCATTCTCTTCACTGCCCTGAACTTCCATCAGCCATTGACTCCTCCTCCTGACATTCACTCTCTTGACCAATCCTACATTCTTTTGTTTATTTATATTCTGTCAACTTCCAAACCTTGTTGCTCTTTGTCATTTATAATCATAAAACTATAAAATAAATTTCAAAAGTCAAGTAATAGGAAGATAGTACCAGAAAATTTAAGCTCAAGAAAGCTACTGCAGTTGAAAACAAAACTCAGTCCTGAAAGTGTACCTACTAAGTAGAATTTGTATTGGGTTACTCTGATTTGATTAAAAGATCTATATTTCACAGTAAGTCAAATTTGTTGTGTTATGCCTGACAAGGTGGTGGCACAGAGGATAGAGCCTCAGCCTGAGGTGCAGAGGACCCAGGTTCGAAATTCCAAGGTCATTGGCGTGAGCATGGGATCATAGTCATGACCCCATGGTTGCTAGCTTGAGCCCAAGGTCGCTGGCTTGAGCAAGAGGTCACTGGCTCAGCTGCAGCCCCCAGGTCTAGGCACATAGGAGAAAGCAATCAATGAACAACTAAGGTGCCACAATGAAGAATTGATGTTTCTCATCTCTCTCTCCCTTCCTGCCTGTCTGTCCCTATTTGTCCCTCTCTCTGTCTCTTTCTCTCTCTCTCTCTGTCCCTCTCACAAAAATAAAAATTAAAAAAAAATTAATTAAATGTGTTACACACACAGCACAAGAAATAAAGCACCATCCAAGTGAGGTTGCAAATAATAATGAAGTTCTACAGCTCTAGAAATGTGAGTCACAAAATTTGTTGAAGAATGTTATTTTGGTTTTTTTTTTCTTTTTTTAATTTCAAGTACAGGTATATTCACAGTGAATTCTTAAATTTCTAAAAATAAAGAAGTAAGAGTGTTTGTCAAGCATACTAAAGAATATCAGTTTCAAACTAACTATAAGCAGTCCAAACCAACTATAATCAGTGAACTGCTAAATGTTTTTCTTTAGATCAGAAACAAAGCAAAAAGGTTGTCTCCATTGATTTTAAACATCATTCTATCAGTTCCAGTCAGAGCCATAGCACATCAATTTATAAAATTAATAAAGGGTATAAAATGAGAAAAATAAGAGTCACAATTTTCATTTTGGCAGAAGATACAATAATATATCTTATAAAGTGAAAATCTATTAGAAATACTGAGTTCAGCAAACTGGATGGTTGCATAATAAATATACAAGAACAAAGACCTTTTCTGCATGTCATTATAAATAGAAATATAATGAAAAGGATCTTAGTCAGAACATCAATAACATATGTATGTATTATATAAATAAGATACGTATGTGGTTACAAGGAAGAACACTATAAAATTACATCTGTAAATCTATAAACATTTATAAATGCTGAAATAATGAGGAACATTCCATTTCCTGGATGAGAGAACAAAACATCTTAAAGATATTTGGTTTTTCCAAATAAAATTAAAATCCTAGTGTAGTTCCAATCACATTTGCCATGTTGATTTGAAGATGGATGCAGGGTATAGCATGACCAAATTATATATTTTAGTGTTCATTAAGACTACAAAAGGGAAATTAAAATGTTTTAAGGACAAATATTCAAAAAATCATCTTCACTATAAATCAAAAAAAGCTGCAGTAATTAAAATAGTACATGCTGGATCAAGAATCACAAAAGTATCAATGCAATCATTTATACATATAAATTTAAATATTCTATTTATATACTCATAAGCATCAAGAAAACACCAATAATCAGTGAAATTTTTGTTACAAAATATTGGAAAGTGAGAGAGAGAAGTACTGAGTGATCGGCATTAGACCATTGGTGAAAATTCCTAAAGCTTTTTTTTTATTATTTTGAAAGTAGGTTTATTAAAGCTGAGGACAGCAAAGCAAGAAAGGGCCAAGAAGAGAAGAAGCCACAGGAGAGCCTAGGTGGGGCTGCTTTGGCCACTGGGAAGTTGGAAAAAAGGGACCCTGGAGACAGGTTCAGGGGTTAGCCCCGGGTTGAGCTGCTGTTGCCCACTGCACCCCTGGTTGCAAGTCTCTTGAGGACCTTTTATAGTTTAGGAGATGCACGTGAGGAAAAAAGTGGGGAGGAGGGAGGGAAAGGCACTCAGGAGGCAGAGTGTGCCTGAAAAGTTTTAATTTGTGTTCTTGTCGTATAACAAAAATAAATTCAAGGTGGATTGGTGAGTTTTAAATATCAATATTAAAACCATAAAAAGTTTGTTAGAATTTTTCTTAAGAATGTGCAAGCTTAAAGAACCTTCTAAACCTAGAAGTTAAGAAAAATCATAGTAGGAATGATGAGATTCCATAGCATAAATAAATAGAAAGTCTGGATTTCATTCAAAAAATCATTATCAAAATGTAAAGGCACATTTTTATGACAGACCAAGGAATAATATTTTTATGATAATGTCTTTATTATGTAAATTGAAAAACAGGTATGGAACTCAAGAACACAGACAATTCACCAAAGAATGCAGTAAATTCATATGTATGTGAGAAAATGATCAGCCTCACCAATACGATATGCAAATTCAGATGTGAGAAACCACTTTGTTTATCAGATTATCAGTGGCTTATTTTTATTTTTTTATTTAAAAAAAATTTAATTTATTAATTGATTTGACAGAGAGAAATAATGGATCTGTTTCTATATGTGCCCTTACTGGTGACTGTGTATAGGGACAATGCTCTAACTAACTGAGCTACCTGGCCAGGAAAGCAGTGATTTATTTTTAATGTTAGTAAACAATGCTGGCAAATGTGGAATGAAATAGAAAATTTTATACATTGTCAGTATAACTTATATACTGACTTATATACTGAGGGTGTAACTTAGGATAATAATTTCAGAAAGCCCTTTCACAATATGTATCCCTAAAAGTAGTTTTATATGCTTTGAGCTAACATAAAGCAAGTCTTAAGCATAATAAAGTTCATCATAACATTATTATTGGTGAAAACGTGGGCATGGATGAAAGGTCCAACAATAAAGAATTCTAAACGGTGCTACTACCTTAAGCCATTTCTGAGTCATATTATATCGCCTTCAAAGATAATGCAATAACATGGAAAATGCATGTGGTATAAGGTTATATAAGGGGGGGAAAGCAAGATAAAAAAATTTTCACACTCAGATGATTAAAACTTCACAAAAATAATGCATAATGAAAATGAGGAGAAAAAATGCCTGAGTTCACAGAATTATAAGTATTGAAACTTTAATTAAAATGCACATATGTCTGGCCCCAAGTGACTGCTTTTCTTCACTGTATAAAACACTCTTCTCAACTTTGGAATATCCACATGACGAACATAAAATAATTAACAACAATAGAAAAATAACACAAATTTAACAATAGATGACAGGCAAATGGGAAATGGTTTTTACTACTAGAATAAAAAGTTGTCCAATCATAGTGAAGTTCCTTCTACCCTGTAGTGTAGGAATGTCAAAAGCCATATATTCATTTTAGTAGATGTCAGAAAGCTTTCAGAAAAAAATTAAAACTTATTCTTAATAAAATCTCTAAAATCTCAGACTAGAAAGATTGTCTCTACTATAGTAAAGCTTTTCCTTTTCAAACCACCATCAATCAGGCCCAATGCTCTGATGTAAGAAACAGTAGCTGGGCCTTGGCCAGTTGGCTTAGTGGTAGAGCGTCGTCAGCTCTGTGTGTGAAAGTCCCAGGTTCAATTCCCGGTCAGGGCACACAGGAGAAGCGCCCATCTGCTTCTCCACCCTTTACACTCCCTCTCTATCTCTTTGTCTTTCTCTTCCCCTCCCACAGTATATTTAATTCTATAAAAAGGCTCCACTGGAGCAAATTTGGCCCAGGTGCTGAGGATGGCTCCATGGCCTCTGCCTCAGGTGCTAGGATGGCTCCGGTTGAAACGAAGCAACACCCCAGATGGACAGAGCATCGCCCCTGGTGGGCATGCCAGGTGGATCCTAGTAAGGCGCATGTGGGAGTCTGTCTCTCTGCCTCCCCACTGCTCACTTCAGAAAAATACAAAAAAAGGAAAAGAAACAGTAGTCTGAGTAGCAAATAAACTGGAGATAATGGAATAGCCTGTACTATGGCCAAACAAATTGTAAGTTCCTGTGGCTTCTCAAAAAAGACAAAGGATGCAGCAAAACCAAACATGGTCAGAAGAACACAAAAAGTAAATACTGACATTAACCTTGGGAATCTTCAAAACATTACGCTAAGTAAAAGAAGCCAGATGCGAAAGACCATATACTATATGGTTCCATTTATATAAAAAGCTCAGAATAAGCTAGTCTACAGGGACAAAAGATGAGGAGGGAAAAGGAGGAGTAACTGCTAATGGCTACAGGACTGCTTCTCTGGCTGATGAAATGTTCTGCAATTAGGCAGTAGTGATAATTGCACAACTTTGTGGATATACAAAAAACTGACGAATAGTACACTTTGAAAGTAATTATAAAATTTTAAAGAACCCAGAAAAGAAACAAATGTATTTGACTACAGAATTGTGGAAACTTCTCTAACAAGTCAAGAATGAACATAAACTGAATATTAAAGCCAAGCAAAAGCATACATGACAAAATAATCTTCTAAAATATTATGATTTAATATATAGTCATAAAAAAACATGTTTAGTGAACAAACAATTCACCAAAGATGAATACAGATAGAAAATGAGCAGTCATACTAACTATGAAAGAAATGCAAAATAAAATTATGTAAATTTGGGCCTACCAAATTCGCAAAGGTTTTGGTATGAGTGTTTGTTTTCATGATAATATGAAGTTGGCTATTAGATGAACTCTTGATCTTGAACTTCTGCAGAAAATTTAAAGTTATACAATTGTTCTTCAAAACAATTGGCAACACGTCAAAAACTTAAAAAATGTTTGCATATCTTTTACTTCCATAATTTTTGCCTGAGAATTCCATACAAAAATCTGATTTAGAGAAAAATATTTATGCAAGCAAGAGAATTATCACAGAATTTTTTATATTAAAAATCAGTAACAACTTCCATGACTAAAAATACTGGTATTGGTTATGGAATTCATGGTATATTTATAGAATTAAATATACCACACCATTGGATATATTTATAGAATTAAATATACCATGCCATTGGGTATATGCCATATGGCATATAATGATACATTACATTTACAAAGAATTTTAATAACATGAAAAATCATTCTAGCATGATGTTCCATGGAAAACAGTATATACACACTTGTTCTTATCTAAAAGTCCAAGAAGCAATGAAAAAAGCATATAAAATACGTTTAGAATGGTCTCTCAGTTGCCTAGAATATGCTTATGAAATATAAATAGAAATTTGCCAAACTTTATTAATAATAATTTTCCCTAAGGCATGTAACTATGCATGATTTTTATGTCTTATCCAAAGTTTCCCTTTATTTCTGACATTTTCAATGAAAATGAATTATTTTTTATATTTATAAATATACTTCCATATTTATAAAAATATTTAATTTATTAACATTAATTGAAGTAAAAGCCCCACTTAATGCAAATATCATCTTTCTGTTAACCCTAATTAATCTGGCAGAAGCGTTGGCATGTATGGTATAAGTTTAAAGATCTTGCCTCTATGTAATTTTGTTTAAAGAGTGCTTCAGGAATCTTTAGCAAAGAGTTCAAATCAAGATGAACATTATTTCAACGTAAAAATGGAAACTGTGACCAAGAGATTCTGAGCCACTTGTGTACACAAGGGAAAAATGTTGGCTAATGATCACATTAAGGAACTTAACAGATTGCTGAAACTATGTGTATTCTTACAGTATATCCTTGTGTTTTATACTTCATGTGATCATAAAAGATAGACACTTAGTAAATATCTCAAATTTGCTTGCCAGTTTTCATCAGAATTACTTTCTCATGCTTCCTGAACAAGCAACATAGCAACAACAATACTGTTCGGTTTTCTTTAAGGATTAGAGCTGCTTACTCATGATTCCCTCCAAACTGACCTTAACCTTAAGGTGGCAACAACTTCAGATCTTTATTTTTCTCCTAATTACCTTAGCAACCACCTATTCAAGGTAAGCTGAGTCCAAACTGTAGACTTGAATGGATCCTGGAAGAAATGGAATGTTTTGAAAACCATGAAAAGCTACAAACATTGTCAGGGCTGCCTGTCCTTTGCTGGTGCTGCTGCTGCATGGTCCTAGCTGCTGTCTTCAGCAGGCAAAGCCACTTAAAGATACAGGGTCCTCAGTGGGATATTTCTGGGCTGTTAAGTTTTGTGAAAGAAGCCTAGTTACTTTCAAGAGACTCACACAGATCGAGGCTGTTTGGGTGTCTTTAAGAGACTGCTGTCCCCTTCTCTTCCGAAAAAATGCTGATCACACCCACTCCCCATAGAAACCATTTCCAGTGTGTTTGCTCCACCCTCCTAAGTCCTGACCTGTCTCACAACCCACCCAGTCCTCGCCCTTCTGAATCATGAAGATTCCTCCTTTCATTCTGTCCACAGGACCTTGCACTTCCCCTGCTAAGTGCACAAGCACTTAAGTGTGCTTTTAGAAGTTGAAAGTGTGTCTGATCAGCAAGCAGAATAAAGAGAGCAAACAGACAAACTAGAAAAACCTGACCAATGGATTAAGGTGAAGACCACAAAGAATGTAGCAAAAACTGCCTGTGTGCATTTCACAATTATACAACATTCTTTCAAAGACTCTGGATCTTTTATTGAAAATCTACAAACTCTATATATAGTCAAAGAAAAATTAATCCCAAACTCTTTTTTGCACACCTGATACTTTGTATTCTGCTTTGTAATTTAAAATGTATCTTCTCCTA
The DNA here is from genome assembly GCA_037038555.1 of Rhynchonycteris naso. Taxonomy (NCBI): domain Eukaryota; kingdom Metazoa; phylum Chordata; class Mammalia; order Chiroptera; family Emballonuridae; genus Rhynchonycteris; species Rhynchonycteris naso. The sequence continues at coordinate 22,674,975 of CM072996.1, forward strand.
TATTGTCTTATAAAATTGTGAGAATTGAAAATTATGTGGATAGCTAACATGGACCAGTAGCTGAATAAATGTTAGTGTCCCTCCCTCTGTTCAGCCCTTCCCCAACCTGTCTTCATTAATTCTGCAGTTTCCACTTTACCTTTAAGTAAACTGATGTACAAAGAAATAATACCTACAAGATCTAGAAATTACTTTCCCAACACCTGAAGTCCAAAGCTAGGGTTCAGAGTAATCAGCCACAAAACACTTTCTAGAGAGCAAACCCTGGTAAGAATGTGGCTGGTATTTCAACCCCAAGTAAGACTTATAAGTGTGGTAGTTTGCCGTTACAGCATATGTTCCTGATATCTGCATAGGAAAATGTTTCTAATCACAAGGCAGCTTTGTTTTTGTAAGAGTTCCACCAAATAACTTCAGGCTACGTTTAAAGGACAGCCCAAAATGTTCCCTAAGACATAATTGCAACAGCAAGAGGCACTCATGATGAATGCCTTTCAGTTCTCTGAATAGCCATGCTCTCATCTTGAGGGCTTTAAACAAGCCATTTCCTTTACCCACATCACGCTCCTCTACCCCAAGCTTTTACCCAACTCCACCGTGGTAAATACATCCCCACACTTTTCTTTCTACCCTGTGGTCTTGAGTTCTCAGATGCCGCTGACTTTATTCTAATCTCCCCCTTCCCATCTCTACCCAAAGATCAACTTATATAAAATACAGGGAAAGTGAGCTCTGCCTTTCTCATTCTTAGATCCCTTATAGTCAGCAATGCTAATGAGTAGAACAGGCAAACCAATATGGATATTCAACTACAGAATGAATAGACTCTGTGTGTGTGCTGTATTAAGTCAGAAGGAGAAGCAACAAATTAGATATACCCAGAAGCTGTCTTAAACACACACACACACACACACACACACACACACACACACACTTTTTTATCCATATTGCAATAGTTTATGACCTTGATCTCAAGCCACTGTTCAGCTTGCTGCATTTGAACCTTAAGTAGACCCACACATACAGAATGGAACCCAGAAGCCTAAAACATGTTATTGTAAAAATATACTTGAATAGGATAGACTCTTGGATGCTAATGTGTCTCCTACTAGAGTAAAAGGTAGACCTGGCACTGAGCTCTGGTTGATCCCTCACTGCACAGGCTGCCAAGATGATCAAATTTTGATAACCCCAGCAAATGGAACAAGGGAGGCAACAGGAAGGCACACCCCACTCGTTTGTATTCTTGATCTTAGGTATATTATTATACTGCAACTGCTTCGCTAATACAACTATACAAAATAGTGAAGGAAAAACAAATCTTTCCAAGTCACAGTCATCTTTCTCCCCAGTCTTAATAGCAGGACCGGTCTCTGTGGTCTGGTCTGGTTGAACTTCCCATTTAGCTGAGCTCTGGTCTAGTTGAACTTCTGGTCTACCATGTTAAACCCCTTTTAAACCCCACCCAAGCACTTTCCCCAAGGTGAAGCAAACCAGAAATTCTGCTTTAGACTGTTTATTTAATGTGCTTTATATTTTAATACAGTCCTTATGATTTTGAATAGCTAGTACCGAGACAACCAAGAAAAAAGTGCACACAGCATAAATAAGAATGGGATGTTTAACTCTACAGATTCCTGTTATTCCTTGTCCCCTTACAGTTAAAAATTTATAAACCATCTTGAACCGTTCCACCTGGTTTCTCTCCTAATTTCACCTTCTGACATATAGCACACTTTACTTTACAAATTCATCTCATTCTATGTATACTGCTAAACTCGATGCCTTTCCCTGTCCTATCCAGTAGACTCCCCTTCCAATTTCCCCTCACCAGTAATTGCCTCTCCACTGTGTTCTCAGGTTGGCCCATAGCAGATAGTTATCATTGCCTACCTTCTACCCTCCTTGAAGATAAAGTTATATACTTTTTCTATTCAACCTTTTTATTTTCCAAATACTTTTTTCCTTTCTTTCTTCCTCTTTATACAGTTTTTGTTGAATTTATTGGGGTTACATCGGTTAATAAAATTATACCAGTTTCAGGTGTACAATCTACAGTACATAATATCCATATTACATTATGAGTTCACCACCCCAAGTCAAGTCTCCCTCCATCACCATCTATCTCCTTCTACCCTCCTTCACCTCCCCACCCCCTTCCCTCCTGCAAGAAAGACAGGGTTTTATCTTATTTATCAATACAGTCTTGGTGATATTTGGCATATTTAGTAGGTGCTCAAAAATATTAAGGAAAGAATGAAATAAAAAAATTAGTGAGAAATAAAAGCTTTCATACACCATAACAAAAGAGCATTAAGGGAGTCCCCATGAATATAGTATCATAAAAATGTAATATTTTAGATAACATTTATGTGTGTATGTATACATATACACACACGTAATTATATGTTATACATATAATGTTATACATATATGTATATATATAATTTTTCAGAGGAAAACAACCGAATGTTTCAATTATGTTTCCATAATTTGCCTTTCCCAAGTCAATTACAGAAGAAATTTGAAAGATAAAGAGGATGCTTATTGCCTTGAAGGCTAGCTTGGTTCAGAGGGTGCTGAAAAGTGCATAGCCCATAACTACCTGTTGTACTGGTGAGGTCTGGGAACTCATTTGATAGTGAAAATTACTTTGGTAAAAAAAAAAAAAAAGAGAGTGAAATAGCATTCCAGAGTTACCTGCTTAGCCCTGGCTGAATAGTTTGGTTGGTTAGAGCACTGTCCCAAAGCACAGAGGTTGCCAGTTCAGTCCCAGGTCAAGGCACATACAGGAACAAATTGATTTAAAGTTCCTGTCTCTCTCTCCCTTCCTCTTTCACTGAAATCAATGAATAAATTAAAAAAAAAAAAAGAGTTACCTGCTCAGCCTTCCTTAACAAAATGACCACCATACGTCTCAAGGCCTCAGCGCTCATGGATTTGAGCAGCCCACCGCCTCAGTGGCACAGAACACAAGCTGTCTCACTTTCATCATTGCCAGGTGTTGGCTTTTCAAACTACTTTGTGGCTTTAACCTTATAAATAAAGTTGTGTTTTATGTGTGATCTATAAAAACTGTGCTGTCCATATTATTGTTATTTCTGAACAGCCTAAATTGCTCCTCCAAAAGGTTTGCATCTTTGCAAATATGCCAGACTAGAACTGAGAGGGAAGGCTGTCCATCTCTGTTCTATACGAAAGACTCAGAAGTTATTCCATTAAAATCATGTTTATTTTTCAGGGAAAATTGGACACAGACTGGGTATTAGACGAATATTTGGAATTGCTCATTTCACTGTATTTTGATTATTTTTTTAAGAACTGGTATATTTAGCTAGTAAATTGACTAGTAAAATTATATAAATGCTTAGATTTGATTTCAAATGCTCCAGAAAAGAAAAATGTAAGAGTGGGGAAAGGGGAGGTAGGTATAGCTAAATCAAGAACAGCATAATGCAGATAATAACTGAAACTGAGTGAGGGATACTTTGGGGGTTATTATACTATAACCTCTATTTTTTGTGTGTTTTTGAAACTTCCTGCAACAAAAACTTTGGATTATATCTAAGGACCTTATGTTAGAGACCCATGAACCTTGGAGTGAATGTATTACTAGTCAACCTACAAAGAGGTAAATGCATGGTATTTTGGAAACCCATGACCTGAACTTACAGGACAATAAGATGTGTCACTTCTTAAAAAGAAAACTTAACTGACTCACTTCTGCTCGATTTTCTTGTTAATATGAAAGATCCATGAATGTCAACGCTTCATCCTCTGGTCTCCACAGCTCTTTGTACACATTTCTATTAAAGCACTTTCTCTTTAGTCACGGCTAGTTTATGTGTCTGAATCTCCTTAATGGACAGATTTATGTCTTATTTATGAGTGTAGTGAGTAAAAGCACAGGCTCTGGAATTTAACCACCCACACTCAGATCCTGGCTCCCACCTTAAAAGCCACATGAGTTGGACAAGAATGAGTCACTTTCCTCATCTACACAGTGGACACAATAGTAAGACCTATGCCAATTGTTATGAAAATTCAGGATTCTCATAAAGAAGTAGATACTCACACAATTTATGAGTCAGTCCATTTTTCTCAATTAAGTACATTTCCTTATGAGTCCCATTACTACAATAACTGTCTGTGGGACTGTAACCCAGGCATTTTTTTTTCCTAGCCCCATGTTTGGTTCAGACAAGTGGGGTAAACTGGAGGAAATTTCAAAACAATACTGAAAGACAAGCCCTTCAGAGGAATGCACAGACATTGGCCCCAATGCGTCATTGCTGATTCTAGACAGGTGAATGAGACATTCTGTGGATCTTATGGATTTGATGCCTTCACAGTCCAAAATCCCTTTCACTAAAGAGAAAACAAGATGAAGATAACTGCACTGTGTTAAGCCCTTGGAACTGGAGTTGAAGAGCACACTTACCCTGGCTTGTTATGTGCCATGCTATCAATTGTCCAAGACAACCAATTTTTCTATACCCAGCCACAGTGACCCTCTCCACTTAGTTGTACTGGCTTGATGTTCAGGATTCTGACCTGAGTGTTATAATAAGGTCTTGAGGATGAATAAAATCTTAGCCAGAGTTGCCTCGCCATATCCTGAGATATAATAGTGTTTGGGTAGCAGTTAAAGTCAGACTTAAACATAAACCATAATATTCAACAGAGTTAAGATATTCAACATGTTTCATTTGTACATTTTATATTTTAAGATCTCTGAAATGGTAGTGCATTTTACAATGCTATGGCATAGTATAATTGGCAGTTTAATGTTATAGCTTACTACCATAGTATCTCAGATGTGATAAGAAATGATCAAATGAAATCTTCAGTGCCTAGCATTGTATCCATACAGTATTTGACATATGAAAATGTAGAAGCTTAGGTGAATTCCTGGCCCAAGGCTGTAGAGGGATTTTCTAGATCTGTGAAAAGCCTTCTTGAGTCTCAATGTTCTCTAAACCCTGCTATTTCTAATAATACAAAAGAAACATCGAGGTAAAGGAGAAAACAGGAGTTCTTTGGAACCCTGAACTTTGAATTGAGAAAGGCTGTCTCCTAAGCGCCACTGTTTTTGTTTGTATGAGTCACTGTGCAATGCCTGTCTAGACCGTGACCCTCTTCCCAACCCTGTCTGGTGTTCCCAACAGTTAAGCAGAGACTATGAGGGAAAAGGAGTTGGCAAATCCAGCTTTTTTTTCTCCCTAAAATGCCTCTTCTAATAGAGTTATTCCCTTTCACACAGTTAATTAAACTACCTGCTCCACCCATTATCAGCCTTGTCATCATGTTCCTGGTGATTCACATAAACATGCGCTGGAGGGCCTGTCTTTCGGGCAGCATATCTGGACTACACCCTTTGTCTCCTGATTGTTGGCATGATCAGTTTTCTTTTTTTTTTTTTCCTGGTGTGCTGACTTTCAGCGTCATATTTCTCTCTCCAGGAAATGTGCCTTTCCCCAAATCAGCTTCTGCAGTAACAATTGCAACTAGTCAGTCCCCTTGACAAGGTGGTTGTTACCATAAGGAGAAAGGCCTTAAGAAAGTTAAAAGTCTTAGGGACCAGCAACTCTTGATTTTCAGATTTTAAAAATGAAGCTCAGGCCTAACCAGTTGTGTAATGGATAGAGTGCTGACCTGGGACTCTGAGGACCCAGGTCACTGGCTTGTGCACAGGCTCATCCAGTCTGAATGTGGGCTTGCCAGCTTGAGCACAGGGTCACCAGCTTGAGCGCAGGATCATCAACATGATCCCAAAGTTGCTGGCTTGAGCCCAAAGGTCACTGGCTTGAAGTTCAAGGTCTCTGTCTTGAGCCAAAAGTTGCTGGCTTAAACAAGGGGTCACTGACTTGGCTTGAATCCCCTGGTCTAGGCACACATGAGAAGCAATCAATGAACACCTAAAGTAACGCAAGTACGAGTTGATGCTTCTCATCTCTCTCTCTCTCTCTCTCTCTCTCTCTCTCTCTCTCTCTCTCTCTCTCTCCTGTCTCTCAAGACAAATAAAATGAAGGTGAGGGGTGACAGACATACCTAGAGTGAAAACATTAGGAATACAGTGAAGAACAGAAATTTGGCCACTGCCACCAACTCTTCCTCCAGGGACCGGGGACCTATTATTCAGTTTAGATTCTCAAGAAGAGCAAATAAATTGCAACACTGGATAGCTATCATCCTCTTTGTGATCTTTCAGGAATGTAAAAAAGTAGTATAAGAATGTACTGGATATTTATTATAACCCAGAGAGTGGTGTCTTTATAGGTGCAGCAATGTGGTTGAAAAATGGACTCAAAGGTCCATTTGTATAGGACTTTATTTAAGGTCAAGAAAGAATCAGTTATCTACATCAAAGAGTGGAGGGTGTGTGGAAAGGGTCAAAGCATGCCCACTCTATATAGCCTTGGCATCCTCATTCAACCAGGCATTAAATTCCTCACTTTTGACCCCTTCAATTTCTTCTCCATTTGGGGATCTTCCCTAGCTAGATTCATTTATCATCTATTCTTTAGAGCAAAATGATACAACATTGACTCGAGGATGTATTCTCCTCCCTAGGCCATTGAACATGTTGGCTACACATTCTCTTCAGTAAAAGCATACACAATGAAAATCATAATAATTAATAATAATAATTTTGTCTCAAATAAAGAGTATAAAATGAAAAGGTAATGAACTTAGTGGTAGGATGTGGGGGTGCCTCTTCGTCTAGTTGTCAGGTCCCTTTGCTCTCTATAAAAGTGGAAGGCTTGCATGCCCGGACTTTCATGATGCCTCCACATAGAAGTTCCCTCTTACTCAACCTAAACCTCCCCATCTCTCCCCTCTTCACTCTCTTTTAATATTTATTTCCTCCAGACAACTTCTAGCCCAGTGGTTCTCAAATTTGAGCACACAGTACAATCACCTGGAGAGCTTGTTAAAACATACACATCTGGGCCCCACCCTCGGCTTCTGATTCAGTAGGTCCAGGGTGGGGCCTGAGAATTTGCACTTCTCACAATTCCCAGGCAATGGTGATACTCTTGTTCCCGGGTCCCTTTTGCACAGACAACTTCCTGCCGGAAACATCTGTCTAGAGTGGTAGTTCTGAAATATTAATGCACGTAAGAATCAGCTGGGAATCTTGTAATACAGATTCTTATTCAGTGGGTCTGGGGTGGATCCTGAAGGTCAGCACTTCTACAAAGCTCTCAGGCAATGCCAAAGTCTGTGTGACCTTCAATAGCACTAAAAGAAATTCACCCTTCTCGTCCACATAATGAAAGTCCTACTTACAAATCCATTATCCTCCTTGTATACAATTCCCTTCTCATCCTCCTTTCGTTTATTATTCTGTTGTTGCTGTTGTTCCTCTAGCCCCTTTCTTTCCTTCTTCCTTTTCTTTCTTTCCCCCTTCCTTCCTTCCTTCCTTCCTTCCTTCCTTCCTTCCTTCCTTCCTTCCTTCCTTCCTTCTATTGTCCTTCCTTTTCCTCCCTTCCTTCCTTCTTCCTCCCTCCCTCCCTCCATCCCTCCCTCTCTCTCTCCCTTGCTCCCTCCCTCCCTCTATCTCTTTCTTCCTTTCATTCAAATTTTATTAAATTTATTGGGTGACACTTTAATAAAATCATATAGGTTTCATGTATACATTTATATCATCAGTATATTGCATTGTGTGCTCATGACCCAAAGTCAAGTCTCCTTTCATCACCATATATTGATCCCTTTACCCTCTTCAGTGTGCTCCATCTCCCTTCCCTTGTGATAAACACCATGCGGTTTTCTGTTTCTTTTCCCTCCCTCCCTCCCATTTGGCCCTGTGATGCAGACAGCCTGCAGAGGAGGAGCGCACTGCCTATTAAGATCTAGCGTGGACACGGTTCTCTCCCTCTGCCCAGAGCCCTGCGGAGCAGAGCAGCCCTCCACTTTCCCTCCTATATCTATCTCCTGACTGACTCGTATCACCAGGAAACTAAAGCCCAAACCTGCACACACACAAAAAGACACCACCAGGGGCGTTGGTAAGAGAGAATAAACTGACTTTCTTCCTTAGGATGAGGCTAATAACAATCTGAGTTTTGTATTCAATAGTCCTCTATCTACTTCTGGGGTACTTAATATTTTTGTGTGTCTCTAAGTCCCGGAATGGTTTACAAATAAGTAAATAATTGATTTTTTTATATTTTATTTTGGTGGAATTGTTTCACTTTGCCCTCCTTTCTGCTTTCTTTCTCCTTTTTCCTCTCACCAGCTTTCTTCTCATCCTTTCTCCCTTCGCTTCCCTTCCTCCCACTCTGTTGTTTCTTGTTGACTTTTTCAAGATTTAAAATTCCCAACCCACTTTCAGGGTTCCACCCCTGAATTAATTTCTTTAAGATAACAAAACACTCAGCCATGACTTTCCAAAAAGAGACTCCACCCAGGCCAGGCTGTTCTGGAGCTTCCAGAGCCCCACAGTGAGGTCAGAGATGAGCCCAGGAAGATGCGTGTGCGTGCCTGTCAGGGAGACGGAAGCAGGTGGTCCAGGGCCAGGGAAGCCCGGCTGCTCTTCTCTAGAAAATGCCTGACCAGGGGCTCCATTCCAGGACTAGAAATGTTCCCTGCTTACTGACTAAGCACTCCCTCTGCAAAATACAAAAAAAGATGTTCATTTTTGTGAATGTGGTCATTTTCTGGGTTTTCATAGTGCTTAATCCTTCTCAGGAATAAGCAGACTTCTGTGAGCTGTCAGCATGAGCTCTTCCTGCCATTGGGCTGGATAACCTCCTTAGCGGTGAGTTCTGTGGAAAAGTCTACCAGCGCCGAAAAAGCGATGTACTAATCCCTAATCTGGGCTGCTGCACTCCCAGGAACCCAGGGACTGTTTGTCTGTTTGTCAGACAGTGGCTGTGTCTGAGACTTAATTCTGTACTATGTTCTTTCCAAATGCAGTGGAGTTCTAGAAGAGCTCTTTTTTTTTCTTTTTTTTTTTTTTAGGGAAAGGAGGGTAGAAATGGTATATGTCTCCTTGGTACAGAGACAAAAAGAAATCACTGTAAATTTCTATTCATCCAATGCTTAATGGCTTTACTAAGACACATGCATATTTTAGCTGACCCTGTGTTTCTCCTCCCTATGTGACAGGTGACCCAGACTTAAATCTAAATTAATTCTAGCTAGATTAAGTTATCCAAACTTGATGCACCAATTGTCTCATCAGTAGAGTGGACACAATCATCTTAACTGGGTACTTGTAATTGAATGTCTTGAAAGAGATGCCTAGAACCACGCCTATACTTCTTTTGTTCTTCTTCTTCTTCTTCTTTTCCAAGTGAGAGGAAGGGAGATAGAGGGACAGGCTCGTGCATGCACCCCAACTGGGATCTACCTGGCAACCCCCATCCGGGGCCGACACTCTAACAATCTGGGGCCATGCTCGCAACTGAGCTATTTTTAGTGACTGTGGCAGAAGCTCCACAGAGCCTCCCTCAGTGCCTGGGGCCAATGTACTCCAACCAACTGAACCATGGCTGCAGGAGGGAAAGAGAAAGGGAAGGGATGGAGAAGCAGATGGTCACCTCCTGTGTGCCCTGTGCAGGAATTGAATCTGGGACATCCACACACTGGGCCGACACTCTACCACTGCACCATCTGGCCAGGGCCCATACATTTTTTTAAATTTTGTATTGACTGTATTAAGGTAACCTTGGTTAATAAAATTATACAGGTTTCAGGTGTACAATTCTATAATACATCATCTGTATATTGCATTGGGTGTTCACCACCCCAAGTCTCCCTCCATTACTATCTTTCCGCCTAGCCTCCTCCATCTCCCCATCCCCCCTTCCCTCCTGCAATCCCCACACTGTTGTCTGTATCTATACTTTTTTTTTCTTTGCTTAATCTCTTCACCTTTCCACACAGTCCACCAACCCCTACTGCCTCTGATAGCTGTCAGTCTGGTTTTTTTCTATATCTATGAGTCTGTTTCTAATTTTTTTGTTATCTAATTGTGTTCATTAGATTCCACATATGAGTGAAATCATATGGAACTTGTTTTTCTCTGACTGGCTTATTTCACTCAGCATGATACTTTCCAGGTCTATTCCTGTTGTCGCAAAAGGTGAGATTTCTTTCTTTTTTATGGCTAATACTCCACTGTGTATATGTACCACCACTTTTTCATCCACTTCTCTACACACACTTAACCATGGTTTTCAACTGGGGGCTTAGAATATGTTTAATATGTGTCAATATCTATATTTTCTTCTTGAATGACAAAGAGAGAAAAAGAAAAGGAGAAGGAGGTGATAAATCTTCAATATATCACCATCAATAAAATATCTGGCTGTAATGATAGAAGCATTAAAATCAAGGGTCTCAAACTCAAATGCCACTAGAAGCCAGGCCAGTCATATCACTAAGGACAGTACCACAAAGGCAAAGAAATAAAGAAGAATGCAGACAATGGGAAAACACATTGGAAATACTTCAAATACTTCTACTATTATGATAGTAGAAGAACAATAGCTGGACACCCACAACAAAAATGGCACTTTGCCATTCCACCTTGAGTTCTCGAAGTAATAAGGAGGCAGTGAGGACAGAGGTGAACTGGACAGAGTATGCCCCCTCTGGGGGGACAGTCACTATCTCTCCATCAGTATGGTACGGCCAATATAGTGCGCCCTCAAAGGCCTGTGGACAGCTAGGTTACAACCTATGTTTTTGGGTGGTTTTTTGTTTTGTTTTGTTTTTAAAATTCTGCTGGCACAGAAGGCTGCACATTGACATGCTGCTCACCTTCTGAACTATGAGCTAAAGTGCCCTTCCGGAAATATGAACTTGGAAAGTCAGAATGGAGTGCATGCACGCCTTCTCTGGCTTGGGATGGAAATTGTACAGACTTGACTAGACATCTCCATAGCTGTTCATTCTCACCATATCCCCGGAGGTGAGCAATATCCCCACTTCACAGATTAGGAAATTGGAGCTTAGATAAGGAATAATTTGCTCAAGACCTCACACAAGAGCCACCCTTAGATTTGAAGCCAGGTTATTTTATCCAACTTTAGCACCTCTCAAATATTATGGTGTGGAAAGACAACATTTGTGAGTCTGAGGCTCATTTCTTATTTTCCTCCCATGTTCTCCCTTGATAAATATTAGGAAGTTAGGGAGGCTTGGAACCAAAGTTAGATCACCGGCATGCCAGTCGGTAAGTGAATAGTTCGGAGCATTAGCAAATATTTTGAGCCTAGACATATTGAAAGCTAGCAATAAATTTCTTTGATTCTAAAGTTAGATTTTGAACTACTTACGTGAGAAAATTTTAGACATCAATCAGTATGTTAAGTCATAGTTCTTGCAAATAGATCCAAGTGGAGAAATTTCTAGAATATTGTATCTGAATTGTTTCCAGGTAAGCATCAGATGTGCCCACATAAACCCATTTAAACTAGAAAGAAATTTAGTGACTTGTAGAAATGAAAATTCCAGATTTAGACTGAGTTTCGGGTTATGCTTAGTCTGGTAGATCAAGATACTACCGAAGACCCAAATTTCCTCTACCTCGGTCTCCACACTGCTTTCTGAAATACTGGCCTTAAGACAGACCTGGTTCCCGCATGTTCTCTGATAGCAGCATTTCCTTGTTTGTACCCAGACGAGAAGAGAGAAAATTTCAGTAACCATGTCATAAGTGCTAGGATGGCTTTCTCTGGCTTTTCTGCTTTCTTGCCTGGAGACCGGATTGTTGATTGGGTTACGGTGACCAGGGTCTAACTCTGGTTTTAAGTTTCCATTCATTGCCACCAACTGCCTAGCTGCTACAAAATGGGTTGGGGATGAATTTGCCTATAGGAAAGATAGTGTATTTTTGGTGGAAACTGGAGGGAATGGGTTGCAGGGAGGTGACTGATAGATATTTGCTACAAAAAACAACCTAGCTGATGGCTATACAAGAAGTAATCATACTTTGTATTTTCTCTAATGCATACAGGAACAAAAGGCAGGGAACTTTCCCTGGGAGACCTGACTGGGTGTATAGAAAATCCAGTAAGAAGGATGTTGCTGCTTTTGCTTTAAGAAGCCAGAAGTTGGCTATTTCTCACTTTCTTGTTGTTTCTGTTGCTCTGAAGATTTGGAGAAGCTTGGCCAGGGCCATATTTAGGGGGGGTTTCTGACACTAGATTTTGAAAAATTACATCATCATGTGCAGGGTTTGGCAAACTTACGTTTTTATAAGATAAGGATGGTTTTTAAAAGATTATAGGTCTGACCTGTGGTGGTGCAGTGGATAAAGCGTCGACATGGAACACTGAGGTCCCTGGTTTGAAACCTTGGGTTTGCCCAGCTAAGGCACATATGGGAGTTGATACTTCCTGCTCCTCCATCCATTCTCTTTCTTTCTCTCTCTCTCCTCTCTAAAATGAATAAATTTTTTAAAAATCTTAAAAATAAAAAGACTTGTTAAAAAAGAAAGGTTGTAAAGACAAAGACTATGCAACAAAGATGGCACGTGGTCTGTAAAACCACACTATTATCGGGTCCTCTCCAGAAAAAGTGTGCCAATGCCCAATCCAGTGCACAAAAGTGAGGTTTCTTTACCTCTTAAATAATTAGAGCAAAATAACAAAGTTTAGGGACTCTGTTGCTCATAAAACCAAATTTGCAGGAAACCTATTATTGGATTAAGGCATTAGTGTTTTCCTCAACTGCAAAATCCTAAATGAAAATGGCTTCCATCTATTTACTAATTCCGTGCTTATTTCTCGGTTTGCAGGGCTGGGAAAGGAGAGGGGTCAATGAAAGTGGGTGCTAGGAAGTCAGAAATAGACATTATTAATCCCACAGTAGACTGGTTCTTGGCTGACTACCCGTCAACTAATAGTCATGGCATAAAAATAATATTAGCTCCAAGTCTGCCAAAGTTCTAGGTTCTGAGGTGTCATGTTTAATGATGTCATAGAGAAGCTACCCTTATATTCCAGTTAAGATCCTATAATGAGTAAGAAACAGCTACACAGGGAGTCAACTGAACCAATTTCATCAGCAATTCCCAGGTGTCAATCATGGTGCAGATAATTAAAGATGAGGCAAGTATTTCTTTGGCTTCATTGAATGTTTCAAAAGAGACCATCCTGAGAACAGATTTGATCAACTTTAAGAATTATTTCCTCCATCCTATATTTGCTGTTTCTTGAGGGATGACACTATCCAGAGAGTCGCCAAGGGACAAATGGATCAGATAAGGGTTGTGCTCCTCCCTGAGATTCGCTTCTTGCCCTGACTCTAGCTGGACCACGCCAGCCCCTAACATAGTCTAGCTGGACCACGCCAGCCCCTAACATAGCCTGTTCTGTACCTGATCCCATAGCTTTCCCCTTCGTTGTGCCTGAGACACTTTATGGAAGCAAAAGAGCCCTCATATTTCTCTTATTCAAGGAAGGAATCAGAGGCCACTGACAGGACAATGGAGTGGGGCAGGAGCGATGATGGTGAGGAGTATCAACAATCCCTTCCATGGTGTTTTATAGGGACACTTTGCACCCGTTGCCCAACGTTACCACCACAGCAAGTCTAAATACAGACACAGGCCAGGGGTCGTTGTCTATTTATAAAGAAGAAAATTGTCTCTAACAGAGAAGCTGAGGTCCTACATCATCCAGGGGTGGAGTGGGCATTAGAATCCAGGCTTCTTTATAGCAGGGCCAGGAGCTGGTCGGAAGGGACGGGACATCGGGCCAGGTTACCAGCTCCCTCGGGTTTAGACTTCTGACGTTTTCCCCAAGTGCGACTGGACATAAGGTCACAAAAATGAGAGTGACCGGATTAAGAGGAACTTTGATATAAGCCAGCAGTTTTCAACTGATGTGCCGCACCAGGCACGTCGGCGTGCTGCCAGAATTTTTAAAACATCCAGTTACCTGCTTAGTCAGTCAGGGGCACTGACCTCTTTCCCCTAGGATAGATAATCAAATTAAAAAATGACAACAGCCAACACAGCAATAGCCATCAGTGTGAATTAATCAAAATTATTCCTATTTTTTTTGTCTGGTCAATAAAAAATACATTTTTTGGTGCACCATGGAATTTTAGTAATTAGTTTATGTGTCCATGAGATGAAAAAGGTTGAAAACCGCTGATATAAGCAAATGTTTTTAAATAACACACATTTGCAAATGCTTTTAATGCTGCTTTTAAATTTTTTCTCAGAATTTCACAGTATAGGCCGTCCCCTGAGAACCCCTCCCATTGACTCCTGCATGTGCCCAACCAGGATATACCCGGCATGCCCACTAGGGGGCGATGCTCTGCCCATCTGGGCCGTTGATCTGATGCAACCAGAGCCATTCTAGTGCCGGAGGCGGAGCCCACAGAGCCTTCCTCAGCGCCAGGGCCAACTTTGCTCTCATGGAGCCTTGGCTGCAGGAGGGGAAGAGAGATATAGAGAGGAAGGAGAGGTGGAAGGGTGGAGAAGCAAATGGGGACTTCTCCTGTGTGCCCTGGCTGGGAATCGAACCTAGGACTTCTACACACCGGGCCGATGCTCTACCACTGAGCCAACTGTCCAGGGCCTCCTCCATGTCTTTATTCAAACATCCCCTTCTCACTGAAGTGGACCTTGGCCACCTAGACTGCCGTTGTAACCTAGCTTCCATCCTTTCTTTATTTTTCTCCTTTGTTTTTCTTTATTAGCAATGATCACTAGCATACTATTATGATTTATTTATTGATCTTGCCATTAGTTATCCTTCTAAAAACTGCTCACAAAAATTAGGGGATCAAGGGACATGCAGATACTCCAGTACTTTCAGCCTTTTGTATTGCATTTTCACCAATGAAATAAAAGTTGGTTTTGCATCTCATTTGCATAATCGAACTTTCTTTGACTTGTCGTTTGCTTTTCTGATGTTTTTATTTAATAATAAAAAAATAAACTGCTTCTTTTTTTTATTGCTTTATATTCATTTTGAAATATCCCATAATTTCTGTGAGCAGTGTATAAGCTCCACAGAGGCTGGGAGTGTTTTGTCTGTGTTTCTGTCCACAGCTGCGTCCTAGCCATGTGTGCCGTACCTGATATAGAGCAGGCCTCAATAGGTGCATATTGACTCAATATATACTGCTCACAAACATTAGGGGATATTTCAAAATGAATATGTAACAATAAAAAATCCCCTAATGTTTGTGAGCAGTGTATATACTACAGGGGTATTCCCCTAATGTTTGTGAGCAGTGTATATACTACAGGGGTATTCCCTTCAGGGACCTTAGCCAAGTCAACTTCATCAGTCCAGCTAGGCTGGATTACACACACCCTAACAACCTCTAAGATGTGGAAGGTGTTGGGACTTGTGAGGATGACATCCACCTGAAAACTTCAGAAGCAACTGAGAAATAGAGGCTTGGCACGGCTCTTGGACACGTTAATTGCCCCATATCCTAGGGCCGTGATTTTCAACCTTTTCATCTCATGGCACACATAAGCGAATTATTAAATTCTGTGGCACCACCGGCAAATGAAATAAAAGGCAAGATAAACAAATGGGACTATATCAAACTAAAAAGTTTTTGCACAGCTAAAGACAATAAGAACAGAATAAAAAGACAAACCACACAATGGGAGAACATATTCGACAGCACGTCTGATAAGGGGTTAATAACCAAAATTTATAAAGAACTTATAAAACTCAACACCAGGAAGACAAACAATCCAATCAAAAAATGGGCAAAAGAAATGAATAGAAATTTCTCCAAAGAGGACATACAGATGGCCAATAGGCATATGAAAAAATGCTCAACATCACTAATCATTAGAGAAATGCAAATTAAAACCACAATGAGATATCACCTCACACCAGTCAGAATGGCACTCATCAGCAAAACAACACAGAATAAGTGCTGATGAGGATGCAGAGAAAAGGGAACCCTTCTGCACTGCTGGTGGGAATGCAGACTGGTGCAGCCACTGTGGAAAACAGTTTGGAGATTCCTCAGAAAATTAAAAGTCGAACTGCCTTTTGACCCGGCTATCCCACTTATAGGAATATACCCTAAGAACACCATAACACAGTTCAAAAAGAAGAAATGCGCCCCCATGTTCGTGGCAGCATTGTTCACAATAGCGAAGATCTGGAAACAGCCCAAGTGTCCGTCAGAAGACGAGTGAATTAAAAAGCTTTGGTACATATATACTATGGAATACTACTCAGCCAATAAGAAATGATGACACCGGATCATTTACAACAAAATGGATGTACCTTGATAACATTATACTGAGTGAAATAAGTAAATCAGAAAAAAAGAAAAACTGAGAACAGCATGATTTCATACATAGGTGGGACATAAAAGTGAGAATAGGAGACATGGACAAGAGTGTGGTGGTTACGGGGTGGGGGAGGGAGGGGTGGGTGGGATAGGGAGAAGGGTAGGGGCACAGGGAAAACCAGATAGAAGGTGACAGAGGACAATTTGACTTTGGGTGATGGGTACGCAACACAATTGAATGATAAGATAATCTGGAGATGTTTTCATTGTACATATGTACCCTGATTTATTGGTGTCACCCCATTAAAATTAATAAAAAAAATTCTGTGGCACCAAAAAATATATATTTTTTGCCAATCTGAAAAGATAGGTATAATTTTGATGCATTCACATTGGACAGCTATTGTTGTGTTAGCAGCTGTCATTTTTTTATTTGACAATCAAAGGGAAAAGAGGTCAGTGCCCGACTAAATAAGTCAGGTATGGCATGTTTTAAAAATTCTTGCAGTACGCCAGTTGAAAATTGTTAGAACAACTTGGGGAAAGGAACAAAGTGAGTTGTTCATTTTACTTGCCTGAAACTAAACCAATGGCAACATACTTGTCCAGACTCCCCTAGCCCAGAGCAGTGGGCCCTTTGTCTAGGCACTTCCCTGATTCCAGTGGGAGGGCCTGCTCCACGTAATCCAGTTGGTGGTCCCATCCCCCAGTCTTAATGATTGGTCAGGGGATGGATGAACACATGAGATAATTAGGGCCTGTGAGAGGGAGATTGAGACTCATTGATGTAAAGAACTCAGGAGAGATTTCACGTACCAGTTAAGGAACATGTGCCCTGGAGGTTGGGTTAGGAACCGCAACTACCCCACTCACCAGCTGGCTGACCATGAGGAAATTCATCAATTGTCATTTTTGCATCTGCAAAATGGAGAGAATACTAACAATTCTCTCTATAAGGGAGAGAATACTGGGCAAGGAGTAACTTACTACTGTTGCAATTCCAGCGAGAAAAGGAAAAATCTTGACCAGAACATGTTAGCAAATCACTTATTAACAAAACATTCCATGACCACTTACCATGTGCCAGCTAGGGTCCATGGAGTTACAGGAATGAATCAGGATTGAGTTCTGTAGGGGCTTGTTGGGGAGATAAACCATGCACCTGCAGGCACTGTTCATAAAATCGGCAAATATAAATACAGTGACCAGGGTCCCAGGATGGGAAATGTTACTTTACTTAGATGATTGGACAGCTGATGGAAAGTTCACTTAAGATATTCAGCAGGAAGCATGTCAAATCTTTAAATACATGGTTGTGATGATAGCTTTAGTGATGATCACTCTCACAAAACAAGTGGTTCAAGGTGTTAGATTAGTTCTTTTAAATTTTACTACTAGTTCATGTTTAGGTCCTCGTTTTTTAAAAAATCAAATTTAGATGCCCGCCTTGAACAACCATCCACCCTCCCCGTCCACACCTCAGCTCGCACAGACCTATCTCAGTTTCTCCCCAGAGGTAAACAACCATTATGGGGGGTTTATTATCACTTATAAGGTAAATATATATGACCTCAGCAACATTTCGGAAAATTGGACCACCTGAAGAACAATGAAATGGGGAACCTAGTTACAGTGTTTAAGAACTCATCTATCATTTTATTCTTTGCAAAATTTTATGAGTTTCAGTGATTCTGCACATTTGCTCTCTTCTGTTCTGGTCTCAGAATGAATTCCAAACATTTCTGAAAGCTGCTGGATACAAACTTGCGGTGATTGAATATTCAGCAAAATGGTGTAGTGCTTGCAAAAGGATTTGTCCTGCTTTTTGTGTAAGTATCATCAGTCTTTATCTTACAGCTTTAGCAGGAATTTAAAGTCCCCAAATAGCCTGACCGGGCGGTGGCGCAGTGGATAGAGCATCGGACTAGGATGCGGAGGACCTGGGTTTGAGACCCGAGGTCGCCAGCTTGAGCGTGGGCCCATCTGGCTTAAGCAAAAGCTCGTCAGCTTGGACCTAAGGTCACTGGCTCCAGCAAGGGTTTGCTAGGTCTGCTGAAGGCCCGACCCGTGGTCAAGGCACATATGAGAAAACAATCAATGAACAACTAAGGTGTTGCAATGAAAAACTGATGATTGATGCTTCTCATCTCTCTCCGTTCCTGTCTGTCTGTTCCTATCTATCCCTCTCTCTGAGTCTCTCTCTGTCCCTGTAAAAAAAATAAATTAAGTCCCCAAATATTTTTTCCAGAAATTCTTTAAAGTTTGGCACATATGAGCCACTATGGAATCATAGCTTTTTGAAACATCTTGATTAGCTTAAAGGTAATATACCAAGATCAAATTAATTAGTACACACACCAGAAGGGTAAGACTACTTGTCTATGGAGAATTCTGCAAGGGAAAACAAGATTTGCAAAAGAAGATAAAGATAATTTGTAATAATGACATTTAGCAAAGTTTCTGAGTTCAGAACTTCTAAATACTGGAATAGTTTACAGATAAACATGATATTTATCTTTTACTATAATATGAAAAAACAAACTACCCCCAATCCTTCAACCTTATTATTAGAATAAATCATATCTCTCATATTTCCTTTTGTATCTTTGACCTACTTTATAAAGTATTGTAATAAAATACTCTACTTTGTATAGTTGTATATTTATATTCAGCTCTTTGTCACATACACATAGGTTCAAGTTTTTGTAAGGTCTTCAAGGTATAATTGTAATGTCTGTACAATGTTTTATCTATTTAATTTTTGTATTGCCCCATTTCAAAGTTGTCACCATATTATTTATTTATTTTTGGCATAACGTGCTGCAGAAAGAACTTCAGGGCATTTTTTTTTTTATTTCTCCTTAATTGCAGAAATTTTACACTTGCAGTTCAGGTTGTGAAATCTAGTCATTCAAATATAAAGAAGTTTTTATTTCTTTACACCACTGAAAAGACTGATTTATTTTCAGCAAGGTTTCTAGCATTTCAGCATTTTTGACTTGAACTCTTAAATCCATCTGAATTAATTCTATCCACAGTCACAATCTTTGACATTTAATTTAAAATAAACTTGGATCCAAATAGAGAAATTGGCTACATGAACATCCATTCTATGCCTAAAGTCTTTATAGTATCCATATGGAATATTTTAAATATCTGACAGGCCCCTCTTTTCTGATTCTTAAAACTTTAAGAAAAGCCCCAGAGTTCAGGTTCAGGAGTATAACTATACTCACATTCTATAGAGTCAAAGCTGATCAAATTTCATAAAGTGCAATACAATCTAAGCCAGTGATGGGCAATCTCTTGAGTTTGGTGTGTCAAAATTCGCCAAAAATCTGAGCATAACTCGGGTGGTGTGTCACTTGGAGAAAAATGGCCTAACCGGAAATCCCAGAAGTAGATGCTCTGTGCCGGAGTTCTGTTGTTTTGGCCTACAGACCTCCCGCACAGAGTGTCTACACTGCAGCAAATGTTTTATCCTCGGCTACTGCACCTGGCCATGCAGGAGCCAAGGATGAAACATCCTTCTTGGCATATGGCCCCATACTTCTCTGGTATGCGGCCGCATGTGGCTGCATGTCATTGAAAATGGCTATGTGTGTCAGTGCTGACACGCGTGTCATAGGTTTGCCATCACAGATCTAAAGCTTAGTAAGCCCTCTCTTCATACCTTTGAGCCATAAGGGTAGTAACAGCTTTGCTGCTCTATCCGGGCTCTCAAAGCCACTCCTACACTCATTCTTAACTTTATTCTTTTTTTTGTATTTTTCTGAAGTGAAAAGCAGGGAGGCAGAGAGACAGACTCCCGCTTGCGCCCAACCGGGATCCACCCATCATACCCCCTAGGGGGCGATGCTCTGCTCAACCAGGACATTTCTCTGTTGCAACTGGAGCCATTCTAGCATCTGAGGCCGAGGCCATGGAGCCATCCTCAGTGCCTGGGCCAACTTTGCTCCAATGGAGCTCTGCCTAAGGGAGGGGAAGAGAGAGGAATAGAGAGATAGAGGGGGAGGGGGAAGGGTGGAGAAGCAGTTGGGCACTTCTCCTGTGTGTCCTGGCTGGGAATCAAACCCAGGAATTCCACATGCTGGGCTGACGCTCTACCACTGAGCCAACTGGCCAGGGCCTTAAATTTATTCTTAATTATAGTTAGCCCTGTGGGGATGAACCTTTCCAAATTATCCTAATTTGAATGTGCCATCTGTTTCTCTTGGAATCCAACTAATGCAAACGTAGACTCATATGTCTTGAAGAGAACATAGTATTAAGTAAAAGGAGTATAATATAGGAAACTTTATGTAGTGTGGTTCCATTTTTATAAAACAGATATATATATATATATATATATATATATATAGAGAGAGAGAGAGAGAGAGAGAGAGAGAGATATCCATATTTGTATGTGTGTGTATATATATACACATATATAGATATATTATATGCAGAGAAAAGGGAGCGGAGAATGCTTATCAAACAAGTTTTTATTTTTTTACTGTGAAAGGGAAAAGTTAAGGGAAAATTATGAATGGGAGAAATTCATGTTTCACTTTGTTTTTCTTATAATGTTTGAACTTTTGCAAGAGAATGTGTTCATGTATTGTGTGTGTAACTTTTAAAAACTCATAGTACATAAGGAAGTTGGAGAAAGGGCTTTACTTCCTCTAGGTCACTTTATCAATCAGAGAGCAAAGCAGGAAACAGAAACCAAATTAGGCAGAAAAGGATTTTAATACAAGGAATTTAATGTTTATAAAATCACTGAAAGACTGGATGAATGGGCTCTGGACTGGTACTCCACAAACAAGTCTTTCAGAACACCAAAGACCCACCAACAGAGATCCCAACTTTGCCATAATCAGAAATGAGAAAGATGGGAGTTATCACTAGAAGAAAACAAAATCAAAAATGAAAACAAAGACGACAACAACAGAATAGCAATTAGGGAGTCAGAACCAGAATCAGGAAGCTACTGGTGCCACAGCTGCCTCTGGACATCTAGAAAGCTGATGTGCGACACTGGATCCCTGAGTCTGGCAGCTATGTCCCCTCCAGCACAATTACCTTTCGATTCCCAAAGTCTTGCTTTCTCACAGGAATATCAAAAAACAAACTAAAAGCACCTTCTGTCTCACTTCTGCCTTCCAAATCTCACCTGCATGCATCCCACTGGTGAAACCAATTTTCATCTAGAACTCTAGCTGCAAGGGAGTCAATGGATCTTCACCTTTTTTTCCTTTCTCGGCTCTAAAGGAAGGTGGAGTGGAAGTTAGCTAGCTAAACTATCACTACTCAAAGAGGAGGAAGAATTCAAAACATTTTAGACACTCAAAAACTACAAGTTTACAGCCCATAGTGTCTCTGCTAAAGGATGCATTGCAACAAGAACAAGGTGAATTATAATATGTGGTTTATAAGAAGTGATTTAAAACTTTTAACTCTTAAGTCCCATTTGGTGACTAAGTGCAGGGAGTCACAAACTTTTTCTGTAAGACACTAGAAAATATTTTCAGGTTTGAAGGCCATATTGTCTCTGTCATAACAGCTCAGCTTTAATGTTGTATAGCACAAAAGCAGCCAGTAACAATACAGTGTGTCCGTAAAGTTCATGGTGCACTTTTGACCGGTCACCGGTCAAAAGTGCACCATGAACTTTACGGACACACTATACTCAAAGGAATGGATAAGCTGTGTTCCAATAAAAGTTTATTTATGAGACCAGGAGAAGAGCTGGCTTTGGTTTACAGGGCTTAGTTTGCGGACCCCAGGCTGAGAGGATCACCAGGCATAAAACCCCAGAAAGAGCATTTCTGGAAAAGGAAAGTTACAGATTTGTTGAGAAATATCATGGGGTGATCCTGGGAAGGCAAATAGTCTGCAAGGCTAAGTTACAGTGTACACAGTGGAAGTAGCAATAAATGAGCCTCAAAAAGGAAGCTGAGGCCAGGTCAAGAAGGATATCATATAATAACTTAAGTCGCTGTACAGTCAAAATAATTGTAAGAACGGTTTTGCCATGATTGAACGTGTGTTTTAGAAACTACTTTTGGCAGTGTTGTTTAAGAATGGGTTGGAAAGACTGAAGGCAGGTAACCCAAAGTGAACAACTATCTTAATTTTGGAGATTTGGTGGTTTCTGGAGAAAAAAAAAGAAATGAAAGATCCAATTCAGGAGACATTTAGAGTTCAGATCAACAGGATAGGTGACCAAAAGGTACCGGATTATATAAGTTACAGACTCTATATGAGGAAGAACAGAGCAGAAGGAAGAGTTGTGAGAGGGAGCGGGGCTAGGTGGATGGAGTGGGGATAGTGAAGGAAGGCAGTGCCCATAGGGAACTTCAGCCTAGCAAGGAACCATATATGTACCATGTCTTCAGGCTACTGCTTGATACAAAAATGGGAACTGCCATATTCCTGTGCATTTCCTGACAGAGTTAGAAGACTCCAAAAACTTTATAAATAGAACTGATCCTGGGAAGTAGGTGTCCATGTAGGTCAAACCCATTCCCATGACATCTCCGGGGAACATCTATACATCTTTAAACTTGAAAAGTGCAAGTCAATTGGCCTGGAGTTCTTGGATGACACCATTTTCCTGCCAAGTGTGGAGATGCTGCCAATCAAAATCAGCATTTTTTTTTTTTTAATCTGAAAAGTACTCTATAACTCCAAAGGCCTTTGTGTCTATCATCTCAGAGTTTTCCCCCAACTTCACCATATTAACGAGCCTCTGAAGAAGGAATTTCCACTTGAGTCACAATCCGTGGACAAACAACTGGAAAGGACCCTACAACAGAACTGTGCACATTTCCCCTACACCCCACGTGCGCCATGGGAGCAGCCCTCGGTGACAGTTGCATCTCTTATTGTCTCCACTTGTTCAAGCTCAGCATACCTTACACCACCATCAGAGGGAGGTCCCATTTGAAATAGGACATTGGATAAGCTTGAAATATGATGTTAAAACAACAAATCAATATGCTTT
Organism: Rhynchonycteris naso; assembly: GCA_037038555.1. Classification (NCBI taxonomy): domain Eukaryota; kingdom Metazoa; phylum Chordata; class Mammalia; order Chiroptera; family Emballonuridae; genus Rhynchonycteris; species Rhynchonycteris naso. The sequence goes on from CM072996.1 coordinate 22,698,208, forward strand.
TAAGTATCCTCAAAGTATGAACACAGCCATCTGGAAAAAAGAACAAAACCAGGAGCTGACATTTGCAGGCTATTGCTGCGGCTGCGGCCACTGTCCCTCCAGACTCATCATTAATGCCATTATCACCACTGCTGCCCCAAATGCTTCCAGAACAAAACAGAAACAAAACTGCACTGTTTCTTCCTGCCTACCGCCTTCCATTTTCCGGCAAATGCTTCCCATTAGCAGAACCCAACGCGAAGACAGCTGGCAAAGGACCTGGAAAATCTCGTTTCAGTACACAGTAAAGCACAGAGGAAGGCAGTGGAAGCAGAAAGCAATTAGGAGAATGGTCAGCACAAATATTTTTATGTCACCTCAGCTGTAAGAGCCCCCTGCCACCAGCACCATGACCACCTTCCAAAAAGCCTGGCAAGAAGGGAGAGAATAAGGCAGAGTTTGAGTATTTGGCTCAGAGATCTGTATTTTTCAGACCACTGAAGATACTCTCCACTCAAGAAAAAGCTACTATCTCCCTCTGTCCCACAGGGTAAGTCTGGGTCCACCACATGGGTGTCATTGTTTCTTTGCTCTGTATCCTTTTTCAACTTTGAGACTCTAATCTTCAGTTTAGGTCTTCAGACTCTGGTTCCACCACTGACCTTTGTTTGACCTTGGCATCATCCGTCATTTGACTTTGGTGCTTCAAGTTCTAGGCAGCAGTGGAAGGCTAGAATGATGCTTGGCTGTCTTGAACAACCTTTCTGTTCACTTCTTGGTTTTGCCAAAAGACTCTTCTAGTGTGTAACTTGATATTAACACTAAGCTAATAGGGAATTTTAATTCTTTCCTTTTTCTTTTTTTTATTATTATTTTTTTATTTAGAAATTAAACTTAATGGAATTCTTTTCTTTTTTCAAGGCAATGTCTCTGAAATACCAAAATGCCATGTTTGCTATTGTGGATGTCGACGATTCTCGGGTAAGAGTCTTAAATCTTTCCATGTAGATATGTGAAACCTGAATGTCACATCACTGAGAGCACCATCGCAGTGATTGTAAAGTCAAGTAGAATTTCACAATTCTTTCTGATACACTGCTAAAAATTCACCCATAATGCTCTTGCATGTTCTGTACTAGTTAAAAACAAAAACAAAAAAACCCCAGCAAGTATGTGGCTCTCTTGCTGCCCCTCCCCCATCTCATACTGTATCAGACTTTACTAATCTATCCCAACATTCTTCACCACCTGCTCTGGACTCTGCCCCAGAAACCTGCTCAGCATGTTTGTTGGAGGCAGACGGCACCAGTTCATTGCATTTGGGATCAAGAGGAAAAATGCTTTTCCTGTAATAAAGTATTAATCAGTTTCTAAATCAATGCATTATAGACATTTTATAATACATCTTACATTCCTCTTACTGTATCTTTTCTTGGGGAATGGGGTAAGGGTTATTTTTAAACATCACAAGAAATTTCAGGAAATTCTTCCTTTATGTCCCTAGACATTTTTTTCTAACCCCAACACCCAAAAATAGTTTCAAGTCCTCAGTTGAAATGTGCATTATTAATGGAGATCATATGCTTACAAAATTATTCTTTCTAACATTTTTTTCATTTATAATGAGGACAAATAATAAGCAGTGATATATATATATATGAGATTGAATTTGAGCTTTAGAATATCAAAAAAATCTGTTATTCACCCATTTTTCCCTTTAATATGTTTTCTAGTGGGTATATATCTATTGTCGGGTCATTTGATTACTATATATTTAACATTTTAAGGATCTGACAAACTATTTCCTAAAACATTTTGCACCCCAACAGCAAGGTATGAGTGTTCTGATTTCTCCACATCCTCACTGACACATTATTGTTTGCCTTTTTGAGTGTAGCACATCTCTTTTTTTAGCAAGAGAGAGAGAGAGGGACAGACAGGGACAGACAGACTGGAAGGGAGAGAGATGAGAAGTATCAGTTCTTCATTGCAGCATCTTAGTTGTTCATTGATTGCTTTCTCATATGTACCTTGACGAGTAGGGAGAGGGGGGCTTCAGCAGAGTGAATGACCCCTTGCTCAAGCCAGGTTCCTTGGACTTAAGCCAGTGACCTTGGGCTTCAAGCCAGCGACCGTTGGGCTCAAGCCAGCAACCTTCTTACTCAAGCCAGCAACCGGGGGGTCATGTCTATGACCCTACCCTCAAGTCGGTGACCCCGTACTCAAGCCAGATGAGCCCACACTCAAGCCGGCAATCTTAAGGTTTTGGACCTGGGTCCTCAGGATCCTAGGCCGACACTCAATCTACTGCCCCACTGCCTGGTCAGGCTAACTCTTTGTCTTTTAAGGTTAAACAAAATGCTCAACATTATTTAATGATAGCAATATTTTATTAGTTGTTATCATAGAAATTATACTTGAGAGAGAGAGAGAGAAAGAATGTAAGCCTTACTTAAAATGCTAGACCATATCTCAAGAGCAAGTTATAAAGTTACCTTTACTCTTCCTTTTTTCTTTCTCTCCTCTCTCCTTTTTTTTTTTTTTTTTTTTTTTTTTTTTTTTTTGGCAATATTTTCTCCATCTTCAGTCCCATTGGGACCCTTTCACAATCTCCCAATCTCCTTTAAACAGAGCACATTATTTAGTCATTCACTCCATTCTGTTTGGCCTCCATCTCTTCACTTTCCTAGAGCCCTGGGGTGAGAACCTCAGGATGGCTGGGCAGTCATTTTCTCGTGTAACACCCTCAAAGCTCTGAGGCCCTGACAGAGAAGTTCAGAGCAGGAGAATCTGTAAAGTGCCGGCTGTCCCTGAGCTCACAGACATGCCCCCTGAGGAGCCATCAAGTTCCATGCATGGTGCAGAGAGAGGACACCAAAATTGTGACTTTGTGCCATTTTTCCTCCCAGGAATTGGCCCAAGTTTGTCATATCAAAATAGTACCCACATTTCAACTGTTCAAGCAAGCCAAAAAGGTATGTTTCCATGATAACTGGCAATGTTGAAAATAGATTATAGAACCATTAGAGTTAAAAAAAAAAAAAAAAGAGACTGGCATATCCTGGATGGATGAAACAACTGCATTTATTTTTAATACTGAGCAATGTATTTCTTAATTTCTGCACTTTATGTATTGGCAAGGAGTTTAAAAATGCATGAATTTTAATAAATCGCATTCAGACCATCTGAGGTCCAAATCCATAAGAAATATCCCCCTATTATCTCCATCTGGGGCAGAACCATTCAAAAAGAATTTTACAAAACAAAAAGGGGGACATGATGAAATTCTCATACACACAAATTCATACAAGTGTTTAACAATAACACTTGGGGAAACGTTGACCAAAAATGATCACGAGGCCGTATAGACTTGTGGTCGACCATTCTAGATTCAGATTTCCATGGTTCAAATACCAGATCTACCACTTTCTGCCAGTTTATTTAACAACCTCTTTGTATCTAAATTTCCCTGTCTGTAAAGACATGGGTCATAATAAGTTTTCCCTCTCATGCAGTGGTTATGAGAATTAAATGAATTCAAATGGCTAAAATTTTTAGACCCATCCTGACACATAGTAAGTGCTCAGTATGTTATGATAGTTGTTACTTTGAAGATATTAATGGAGTGGAATATTGAAATACTTGATGTGTGACGAAATTAGTAATTTCAATAGAAACATATATGGCCGAGAGCATTGACAATTGTGCGTACCTTATGAAAGATGACTTTCCAACATTGTTAAAAGAATATTTCGTTCCCTTTCACACAATTATTCCATTCTTGGGAACTTTTGCTTCAGAGATAAACTTAAGGAAAAATAAACAGCTAAGTGTATAGCAATTATAGCATTATTTCTAATAAAATATGTGAGGGAGCGAAATGCCCTTTTTTAGTGGAATGACTAAGTGATTTATAATATATCTACTCTATGAAATAGTATGCAATTAAAAAGTGTTATGAAGAATATATGTAAAGTAAAAAAGCATGCTCAAATTTTGTAAAGATTGTCTGCAAGATAAAGAATGAAAACATTTTGTATGCCATGTTAGCTGTAAAATTTTATATTCAGCTTCTATTTGTTTGTATGTATTTACTGTAATAGCATTGGTGTAATAGATTTAAATTTCCCCCCAAATAAGCTGAACTATTTCCTCTTTTGAGTTTTCCCTTGAAAATTGAAGTTATTTAATATATGCACCCTCAACCTCCCCCACCTACCACCTACACATCAAATTCTTTGTGTCATCTTATACTGTCTTCTACTTTTCTTTCTCAGAAATGACGATGCTTTCTCCTTTCTAAATCCATTCCATCCTCTGCATCTTCATTGAATTCTTTCTGTTCTGCTTCAGGCCTTCATTCACTGGCAAAGAGCCATTGTGCATTAGCCCTTTTTAAACGTACATTATACGTTTAAAAGCCTTCTTTCTGGTAATTCCTTTTTGAATACAGACTTTGGAAAATGTTTGCATCCCTTGAAAATATAATCTGCTCCTTTGCATTCAAAGAGAAGACTTTGGGGATCCCTTGGGTTTCTCTTTTTTCATTGCTGCCAAGAATCTCAGTATTACCTCCACTATTTAAATACTACAGCCTGCCCTAGCCGGTTTCCGGCATTCCCTAACTACCACTCCCAGAAAGCATCATCCTCTCATGGTTTTGGTATTCTGTCTTGCTCTCAATTCTCACTCATTTTTAAATATTTTTAAGATATTAAACAAACGGAAACATTAAAAAGAACTAAAACAAATTAAGCTATATAACAATGACCTAGGTAGGGCCATGGTGTGCAATAGGCATTCCTTGGTGCCAGATGTTTTCATCCAGAGGTTGGATAAATATCTGGCAGGGATGCACTATAAACAACAGCTGTCATTGTGTCACAGTTTTAGGGCACAGGACAGACAAAGCCAATTGACAGGTGATAAGTAAGGTGGATTTGTTCTTTCCTGCTATCTTTCTTAGTGTCTTCATCTGAGGCATCACATCATGTTCCAGGAAGATTAATTGTGTTTTCTTTCTTTCTTTCTTTTTTTTTTTTTTTAATTCCTGTGGTGTCTTCCAGGTGGGACATCCAAAACCTTGGCTGGTTTTTGTAACCAGAATTTTATACTGCATTCTGTTATAAATATTTCATAAATGTGGGTTATAGACCCTCTTAAAAGCCAAGAAAGACTATAAAATCTCTCCAGTAAAATGCATACATGCACACGAACTGAAATGTGCACATAATAGTAGGGTATTTGATGAGCCTCTGAAGCCAATCCATAGACCCCCTTGGTTACCAACTTTGGTGAGTAGGGGAAGGTAGAGGAACAAAGCCTAGCAAGTCTTGACCAACTGCTCATATATGAGCTACTGACCGCAGTTGGCCCCACCTTTCATTCCTTGATAGAATATAATGCAGTCAGTCTTCTCGTCAGAGTGATAGGACAAGGGCACATAGATGCAAAGAAATGAATTACTCACAAATGAATAATTCAGAAGAAGAACTGAGCTCTCGTATTAAGTGGGAGGAAACTTTTGCCTTTATGCCTGTGAAGCACTGGACTCTTGCTGAGGTCATGGAAGTCATTTCTAACAAGTACCCTCACTGACATAGGTACAGAGGTAAGAAGAATTCCAAGTAGGAGCAACACTGTGGGCTAAACAGAGGACAGTGTTGGAAGCAGGGCTCACAAACTTGGTGTCCTCAAGGGTCGGGCAAGGACAATAGGTGACACAATAGGAAGTGAGGAGGATGGTAGTCCCTGGAAAATTACCCTCTCAAATGCTCATGGTTCAAGTTCATAAAAAATAGTGCTCGACCCCCCCTCTAAAAAGAGTGTCTGCAGCTCATTTCTGTCATCTCTGCAGTCAGATAGGTGTCAGTTGGACCCCAGTTCTGTCTCTTATTAGTGGGTGATTTTGGTAATGTGCCTTAACCACCCGGAGGCTCAGTTTCCTGCTGTGTGAAATAGGAACTCTATTATGTTTGAACAGTTGTCATGAAAATGTATATAAGGGGCCCTAGCACTGGACTTGGTATATACCTCTAACAGAGCCCCAGGATCTACCTGTGCACTTCTCTTCCTGAAAATTTAGAAATAAATGTTATAAGAAATCTCTAAAGCTCTTTGAATATATAATATCCATTTAAGCTAAGTCATCTTAGCATGAGGAGTTACCTACCCAATGACATCCAACCTGTTACGGATAGTTTTATACACGAAAGGGTTTTGCATGAGAAAGGGGAAGAAGAATTCTCATGTGGCCTTCAGGGTTCCAAAGTGTGCAGATCCCTAAAAGGGTAACTATCAGCCCCATAAGGATATGATACCTTGGCAAAGATCAACTGACCAGAGGAGGCAAGAACTGAATGAGATGGAGGGAAAGTCAGAGAAGTGCAGCTACTATTTATCACCCTGTAGCATCCTTTGACACTATTGCCAAAGGTGCTGCTCTTGGCTTTCGCAGCTGAAAGGCAGTGACAGCTTGTGTACCTCTTTTCTCCAGGGCAGGAGACAGGGTGAGGCAAGGGAAGCAGGATATTGCAGGTATGGGGCGGAATCCTGTCTTTACTTGAATTTTTGATGTTTTGTTTATCATGGGTTTTTGCATTAATTTTTAATACCTTCAAAAGTATTTGTTAAAAATATTATTTATCTTGAATCCTGAATTTCTGGCACCCCTTAAATTTTGCACCCTAGTCCCTGCCCCATTTTTCTCTGAATTTTAAACTTCAAAATTGGAGTATTTCATTGGGTGATTTTCCGGAAAGACAAGACTTGATAGCAGGTTGTATTCATACCTAAGGTTTATCACAGCAAAGAGTACAGAGTGAACACAGCAGGCAAAAGATATGCATTGATGGAGTCCCGAGGGTCCAACACAGACTTCTGATGTTCTTTCTTGTCCGAGGACACACAAGAGTGCTCCCTCTAGCCATGAACTTTAGGGACATGTGCAGAATGTCTTTATCTTAGAAATGCTCTTCACAGTCTCAGGGTCTGAGGACTTTAGGTAGGAACTGTTCACATAGACATATCATGCTGGGCAACCATTGCTACAAAACTAGCCATGACAGTGGAAACTCAGGACTCCAAAAATGAAACCAGGTGCACGTCATCAATACTGATGTTTACACAAAGCAATGTGACAAGCCAGTGTGTCATGGTCCTCCACTCCAGGTGTGGATAGTAAAACCATCCATCACTCACACAAAGAACTCGGAAGACCAAATTTCCTGGGGACCGGTGAGCATTCTACTGTGGGTCTCTTGGCGACACTCTTGCAAGGAGTAAGCTACCAGATCTGCTGTGTTAACTCCTTTCTTACATGGAGTCATGTGGAAAATCAAATGTCACCTTTGTTGTATTAACAGTACTGCCAAATTGCACTAATTGAAGGCCATGGCTTGGACCTACATCAGTAGACTTCTTACTATCCCTTGAAACCTAGACCTTGATGTGATCCACCTGTGGGAGGATTTGGGGCAACAGGAGAGAAACTGTCTACCAGGTGAAGGAGATATTGCTGCCTTTCACCACTATTGATCTCCAAAAGTAAGGTCAGAGGGCGATAGCCTTTCAGGCCTGTCGGTAGACGACAGACCTGAGGCCCGCTTCAGGGGTGCTTCTCAGAAGAGCCATGGGGGGAAAGCGGACCTGTCCCCTTAGCAGAACACCCCCAAAAGGGAGAAGGTAGACGTGAACTCTTGCTTCGTCTAGCTTTAACTGACAAGCTCGACTCTGAAGTTGGAGGGACATCGTGGGGTGGGACATACAAGCCTATTTTTCTAGCAGTTTGATTTTCCAGGGGAAACTTGGGAACGGGAGCGTGAGCCATTGAAGAAAATGGCTCTGAAACCATTCATACACCCATCCCATACTTCCAGTAATGGGCAGAATGACAACTCCTCCGGCCAGAGTCTAAAGGTACTTTTCCTATTTCAGTGTGGCTTACCATGAAGTCCCACGTTAGACTCGTGCCCCCTTTTCCCTTCAAGAGAAAGCCACATTGTACTGAGTGACTGGCTCTCGGGCAGCTTCCTGTGTGTCCTCAACAGCTTGGGCTAATGGCATAGAATAAGGGTTGGCAAACTACAGTCCCCAAACTAAATCCAACCCTCTCCTAGTTTTTATAAATAAAGTGTCACTGGAACTCAGCCATACCCATTATTTAAACGTATAGTGTCCTCACTATAGTGACAGATTTGAGTGGTTTCGACAGAGACTGTGTGGCCTGCAAAGCCTAAAATAGGTATTAGCAGCCCCTTTACAGAAAAGTTTGTCAATCAACAAACTAAGCCAAAACAATGACTAAGTACATTAGTCATTATTTATGCCACCAAAGCTCAAAACAACATATGTAGTCAGAGTTTTGAAATCAGCTAGGACAAAAGGGAAATCAGTGGGTAGTTTACTGAAATCTGACTCTTGGAATAAGTTGAGGAAAAGGCCAACTTTTAGAGATTAGAGAAAAACTAGATAATAGATTGCTTCAACATGCTCTGTTCTTGAATTCACATCTATGTAAGTTCAAGCTATTGGAAACAGACTATTTCAAGGAGGCCTTAACTTCTTGGTTTGCTTTTGCTCAACTCCAGGAACCCTAACTGGCTGTTTACACGTGCCAAGGTGTTGCAAAAGTATAAGGGGAAGTGTGCTAACACCTGCAGTGTGATGCAGATGGTTTTGGGAAAGAAATGGGCCTGGGTGGAGTCAGAGAAACAGCAAGATAGGAACTAACAGTAATTAACACTGGCCACCTTTCAATAGAAGAGTAAGGTACTTTTAACAGTTCTCTTGTTAGACATATCCTTCCCACCTTACTAATAAGACTTATTGCCTTAGTAAATAAATCCTTCATAAAGAATAAAACCATTATACTATTACAAATTACAGAATTGTACATACAAACATTTCTATAGCTACCCACCCCCACCAAAAATGTATTATGTTGGGTGGTTGTTAGGGCTTTTTTGTTTGTATTGTTATCATTGCTGTTACTTTGAGAATGGCATTGTCATTGTCATTGTTTTTTAACTCAGTGCAGATGTCTGAAAAATGTTGGAGCTTTCATATAGCTGGTCTGAACGTAACTGTAGTATTCATGCAACCACGCTGTATATCAACTGGCCAAGGCATTTTATTGTAATTATTCTGTGAGTGCGTCATTGGCCAGAGTCCCTAATGCAGACGCTCAGAAGTGCATTTGTTAGGAAGGGATCACTGGCTCCAGCCTCTTCACATTTCCCCAGTAACAGTAATAGAGGTTGTTTGAGGATTTAATATCTTTTGCATTAAAACAAAACAGAAAAACTGCCTCACTGGCTGCAGCTGAGTGATGATGGGTAAATGGGGATGTTTGCTTCATTAATCTGTTGTTGTGTATATTTGAAAATGTCCAAGTGAAGTTTCTTTTAATGCCTGTTGGACATAGGTGTTCAGTTATGCATAGGTAGCCACCCCCTATCTCAGTGGTCTCTGTGAACCAGGGCATATAAATGTCATTAGCTGTCATTACTAGGGTGCCAGCGGTCCATGGAAATGAAGGTGTTGAGGAGAGAGAGAGGAGTAAACATTGCCCCCTAATGCTTCAGAGCAGAGCGTGTCTTTGAGGGACACAGCCAAACATTCAGGTTAAAATGAGAGAACATTTTGAGCAGAAAAAAATATGTTAGTTGCCTTGAATATATTATATCTTTTTTAAAAAGCTTCTTATGAAATAAGCTATCAGTAAGCTGCTCCTCCTTCATTAACTGTATTCATTTAGCTCCTGTGTGCAAAGCCCATGCTAGACAAGGAGGCACAAATACAACATTTGCCTTTGGCAAACTGGACAGAAAAAGAATAAAATGAGTGTGTGTCTTTTAGTACCTGCAACGTAGCACTACCCAGAGTCTCAGACCTGTACTTCAATGCCAGAAATGCACTTTGCTGAACTCACTATTAGCCTAAAACCATTAATCAAGCACCTGGTTGTAAGGTTCTGGGCTAGATACTAAAAATATGGAGGAAAAAAATAAGATACAGTTCCCATCCTTGGACTAATGGGTAAGAAAGATAACAAAATCATCTCTTGAATAGTGGAGTGCACAGGGTACTTTGAGATCACAGATAGACTTCAGGGCAGACTTTGTGACTTAAATCTTAAAGGATGACTAAGATTAGCAAGTGAAAAAGATGGGAAGAAACAGAGACTTCTAAGATAGTATGCGTATATGTCAAGAATTGTTTGATAATATAACCATAACAGCCTGACCAGGCGGTGGCACAGTGGATAGAGCGTCGGACTGGTATGCGGAAGGACCCAGGTTTGAGACCCCGAGGTCGCCAGCTTGAACGCGGGCTCATCTGGTTTGAGCAAAAGCTCGCCAGCTTGGACCCAAGGGCGCTGGCTCCAGCAAGGGTTTACTCGGTCTGCTGAAGGCCCGCGGTCAAGGCACATATGAGAAAGCAATCAATGAACAACTAAGACGTCGCAACGGCAACAAAAAACTGATGATTGATGCTTCTCATCTCTCTCCGTTCCTGTCTGTCTCTATCTGTCCCTCTCTCTGACTCTCTCTCTCTCTGTCTCTTAGAGAAAAAAAAATAACAATAACATAAACTTACTAAATTATCACTAGAATCTGAGCTTCACAAGGGGATTTTTTGTCTGTTTTGTCTGGCTCGTAGTAGTTACTGATTAAGTATATGTTAAATGAATTCTTCTAGAAAGTGCTGCTAGGATTCAGAGTTCATGGTAGGGAGAGCATTCAACATAGACCAGACAAAATCAAGAAGCTCGGATTTGATGATGATAGAGAAACATTGAAAAATTTTGCAAAGAACAGCAGCATGACTGGAATTGTTTTTTGGGCCTCAAGGGGGAGAAGGGCCCTGGCCGGATAGCTCAGTTGGTTAGATCATCATCCTGATATGCAGAGGTTGCTGATTCAATCCCTGGTCAGGACACATGCAGAAACAGATTGATCTCTCTCTCTCTCTCTCTCTCTCTCCTTTCCTCTCCATGTCTAAAGTCAATAAATAAAATTAAAAAGAAAAGAAAAGAAATCCCCCACCCTTTAAAAAGAAACTATGTTATTAAAAGGGGGGTTGGAAGGGAGCTAAGAGACACAAGACTGGAGACAGAGAATGCCACCAGAATGGCTAACGTGAAAGAGACTGGCCGAACCCAGTGCTGCTGAGCACGTGGAGCGACCAGAACACTTGTCCTCTGCTGGCAGAGTGGAAATTGATACAATCACTTTGAAAACCTGTTGGGCATCTCCTACTAAGAGCTGAACTCAGGGATCCCACTTTCAGGGACACAACAGAACCCCGCAGAAATGAGTGCTCATTATGTCCCCAAAGACATCCCTGCAAAGATGGAGAAAAGTATGTTCCCGGCACCATAATTGTTCTTAGCCTAAAGGGATAAATTGTGTCTAGTCATGCAAGGAAATAATTTTATTTTTAAATCACTGAAAAATGAATGTATTGCCACTTATACAGATAAATATCATTACGTTAAGTGAGAGAAGCCAGGCACAGAAGAATACATAATGTAGAATTCTATTTCTAGAAGTTCAAGAACAGACTGAACTAATTGATGATGAAAAGCCCAGATTAATGGTTGCCTTTGGGCATAGAGCAATGATTGGGAGGTAGGTGCCAAGCTGCTAAAGCTCTGTATCTTGGTCTGGACATGGTCGTGTAGATGTTCTCTCTTTTGTAATAATTCTCCAAACCGTATGCTTAGAATTTGTGCAATTGCCTGAGTGTATATGATTTTTTTATTGCGGCCTTGGTTTCCTGGTTTAGGTAACAAGGTGGGTGATGGTGCCCGTACTTGGTTCAATCTATATGGAAGAAAGAGGAGTCAACTTTCACAGTGGCCAAGGCTCTTACTGCACTTGTCGCTTCTGGCTGCCCTTGGTGGCCCTCCTGGTGTCACAGCATAGGGCTGTCATAACTCCATGTTCATGGAAATCACCCCTTTCTGGAAATCTTCCTTCAGGGCTGTGCTCTCCTGTTTCGTAGCCCCTTCCCCCCAGAGCCTGTGCCATCCCTGCCTGAGGGGCAGTCCCTCCAAGAAGGGAAATCCTTCTGTAGGTGCCCCAAACTCTCTTTGGCTCTACAATGCCTGTTGGCAGTGTGTGTGTGGGGGGGGGGGGGATCCTAAAATAAGCAGGCAGAATCAGATCTACTAAAGTTATTCCCATAGAAATATCAAAAATATCTTCTGATGGACCACTGGGGTTCCAGGGGACTGTCTAGAATTACATGGCGGTGGTCACGGGGAACAGACACACCTGGGGACTTTCCACCCTTCCTTGCCAGTGTCTCTCTTCTGCTCAGCTGGTACATGAGCCTCCACTTGAGTTAGGCTACTCCTGAAGCAGAAGAGTAGAGGCTAGGGGGCTAGGCCAGAAGCCACTAGAGAAGGGCCGCAGACATGGTAGCTCTGCAGACGCAGTGACACCTACCTTCCAACTGCTGTGAGAAACGTAGACAGAATGAGACTATGGTGGGACCTCAAATGTCACACTCTGCATTCCGCCCCAGCAGTGGCACAGAGGATGAACCTGCTGCCTCCGAGGGAAAAGAAATTTAAAAGGCCTTCCCCTCTCTCTTAACTTCCAGCCTTCTGGAGCACGCTGCCTCACCGCAGCCCCTGGCTTCTTGCCGGTGGACTTAGCACTCTGGTCACTGAGCTAAGCTTAGTATCTTCTTCCTGCTCCCTGACAAGTTTGGTCATTCAGGTGGCCAAGCCCTGCACATGTTCTTGTTAGGACGTCTTGTTTGGGTACCTGCTCTGGCCTCAGAGGATTGTGGGACTCTTCCTGCCTAGAGCCACAATCCAGCTGCCACCTGACTCCTAGGGAAGAGAGGCTCACACAGACCCTTCCTGACACCCTCCTCTGGTGGCCTAGGCCAAGGGAACATTTTATAGAGGAGATGGCTACAAACCAGACAGCCCAGATAAACCATGAAATTCTGCACCCACACATAGGTAACCCTATTCTCAAGACTCAAAAGAGCATTTTGCTGCTATAGAAGTGGATTCGTGGGCAAGCCGGTAAGTGAAACGGGATCAAGGCAGAGTCACAAGACGGGTTTCCTTTTAAGGAACGCGGTGAACCATGATGCCCACAGGCAGTGCCGGATTGAATGCTGGGGAAGCAGGTGCATTCGATGTGGGGATAGTTTCCTCTCTGCTGCACACGGAGCTTTGAAGTCAGTTCTAAACTTTTCCAACCCCTGCCCCAAAGTCCAGACACCTTATTTTGGCTGCTGAAATCTCCCTCGCTAGAAACTCAAATCTTCAGCCAACCCCAGCCTCAGTTTAGCAAGTGAAAACCACCCACACTGATCCTTCTCTCCAACTACCTCAGGCAATTGGTACTAAAGTGATAACGGATAGTAAGGTCTTTAACTTTTCTGCTTCATCACATATGAGATGCTCACTGACAGATGCACCATTATTTCATATACTGCTGAAACATGTTCCAAATAAAATATCCCGTCCGCTGTGCAATAACTCCTGATTCAGAGACGTGAACATTGGTGGGGAGGAAATGTGCTGCTACAGGTACAATTGATTGCAATACTGTTACCTGGGCAAAAGTCAGGGAATGGGGAATCACAAGCCATTTGACCTCAAGAAATCAAGTGTATGAGTTAACAAGCCCTTAATACCAATGGATAAAAACTCACACATTTCAATGACTAGGTTTCCTCATTTTCAACAACTTTGCATGTTCTAGATCTTTGTTTAGAGGAATAGTATGGAGAATTATATAAATTTTGGCAAAACACTAGCACAAACCATTTTGAAAAGGTGCCAAACAATTCAGGCATCATGAATTTAATGTGTTTAATGTATATTTCTAGATGAAGGATCTTGTAGATGATAAAAAGGAGTAGAGGTTAATTTTATGAGGAGAAACAAAACTCCTCAAAGCTTCAACATCTTTGCAATGTGTGGACCAATAAATATTTTGCCTTTGTGTATTTGTGAACAGATTTTTGAAATTTGTGGCGCTGATGCTAATAAATTAGAAGCAAAGATTCAAGAGCTGATGTAAGCTGATCTCCAAGACAAAAATACACTTTCAGCATTCTAAAAGCCCACAACAAAGCGTTTGTGTTTTTATTTCCACCAAATACTGTCATGTTCCACCGGTCTCTCTCCTAATGCTTTACAGGTTGAATTTCACATTGCAACCTCACTGCAAAATCGCTTCCAAGTACGTGTATTGCGCTAGAAAAGATTGTGTCATTCCTGCTCTCTAAAGTGCCCTTTCCATTTACTCTGAGCACATTCTTGAGGCAATATTTTTATGACCTCACAACAGAGACGCTGCACAGCTATTAAATAATGCCAGGTCATCGAGAAGGTTTTCCAGAGGTCACCAAAGATGGAATTTTTCGCAGTGATCTGGAAACAAACAAATGTCTCATTGCCCTGGTGCACTTCAAATATATAGAGACCTCTTCCCCATTAAGCCCTTGTGTGCAGTACAGAATTCTTTTCCAGTGTGTTACCTAGAACTGTGTCATTTTTCTCTCCCTCATTGCCTTCCTACAGTTCTATAAATTAAAAATAATCCCACAAAAACAAAAGCCAGAAAGTCATTCTACTACCTGTATATTTTTTTTTAAAAAAAAAAACTAAACTAAAATAGCTCAGACATTTAGAGCTCAGAGAATAGGGTTTCTTCTCTTATTAACTGTGCCCACCATGGCGCTACCATCACATGACCAGTAGGGGGTTTAAGTTGTAGAGAGCCAGTAATCACTGCGATTTTGATGAAGCACAGGCTCCCCCTGCCCTGTTAGAACCCCTTGGAATAGAGAATAGAGAAAACCAACACATGCCAGCTTGAGCAAAAAGCAACATCTATAAATCATTCAACAAATACTTATTGAGCACCTACTCTGTGCCAAGCACTGTTACAGTCACCTAAAATAAAATTTGATTGATAGAATTCAAAAATATAGATATGGCCAGCCTTATCACACGAGGTTAGAAAAAGGAAAAAAAGAAGGGGCATGGGGCACCCAGGATATTTCTGTCCTCTGCTTTTGCTTTCCGTCTGAATCATCATTTCTTGTTTTAGGTAGGTGTTCTTTACTTCCCAGTCCTCGCGGGTCACTCCCGGAGGTGAGAGCATGCTCTTACTTCTAATTCCCTGGTATCCAGCCCAATGCACAGACCAGAGAAGAGCAAGGAGACATGACAACGAAATGCAGTACGGAGCCCTGAATTGGAGTTGAGTCCACAGTGACATACCGATGCAGGTCTTGACAAATAACGAGGCTCAAGAATTTCACACACTGTATTATTTACATCTCAAGCGACCCCATGGTAAAACTGTTCTCATTTTATAAGCACGCAAGTCCAGAAAGGTGAAGTGCCTTGCCCAGGGTCACACAGCTTGGAACTGACTGAGCCGAGATGTGGACCCAGGTGTGCTAGAGGAGACTAGAGGAACGATGAACTAATATGAAAAGATTCTCTCAAAGCAATGAAAATCTACTTTCTGCATCAACCATTTTGGATGTTATTATACTCAGGCTGTTGTGCTCTGATTCAGGAAATGGATTTCAGAGAAATTACCTTTGCTGACATATTCTGTTCTTTCAGGAAAGTTTCTGAAAGTCTGTATGACAACTGTACAAAATGAAATGGTATTTGTTGTCTAGTCTAACTTGGAATGTGGCTGGTCAAAGACTCAGGTTAAGGCTCTCTTACCTCTGTCCTTCCCTCCCTCCGCTTCCCCTCTTCTCCCCTCTTTTCTTTTTCCTCCTCTTCCTTCTCTTACCCTCTCACCTTCTCCTCCTAATTTCTCTCTCTCTCTCGTCTCTCTCCACTCTCCCCATAGGATGAAGTACTACAGAGGTTTTAAAGCTAGAATAAACCAAATTAAGACTTTTCTTGAGCAACCAGCATTAAAAGAGACTAGAAAAGGGACCAAAAGGGGTGTATGAGAACTCTGTCTGCTCAAGTCTTCTAAAACTGCTCTACAAGTCTATCAACTTTTAAAAGTGTCCACATAAAAAGTAAAATAGTGTTTTTAATTGAAAGAAAAAGGAGTTAACCTTCCTGCCGCACGAGTCAAAGTTCTTTAGTGCTACATTCCCCATGCTACTCCCAATCATCAGAATTATTACCTGAAATCACCTCTCACAGTAAAATTGGTCCATGGCCCACATTGTGTGAAACACAATTTAGCCAAAGTCTGATTATATGAAAAAAATAAGAAGAAAAGGTATAGATTGCATGTTTTCCTATTGATGGCAGAATACTGTTGTTGACTCATTCACCTTTCCACCAAAGCCCTTTATTATCTGACCCCCATGTTTATTTTTGCCTTTCTCCCATTGCCCATGCAATACCTCAAACCTATGCTGCTCCCTATCGCTGGAATTTCCACACACCCCCATCTCTGCCTGTCAAATCTCATTCAAGATCACTCAGCAAATGTATCATTCCTTCAAGTCAGACCAGCTAGTCATGGGAAGCCTCCCTTGGCTATCCCAGACAGGGAAAACATTCCTCCTCTTGTGTGTCCAGGGAGCTGTGTGTGCACATCCATTAGAACCAACACCTTTGTGTAGGGTGTGGTGCATTTTTATGTCAGTCGAAGATCACCAGATAAAATACATGGCACCCAGTTAAATTTGAATTTCAGATAAAGGATCATGTTTTAGTGTAAGTATGTCTCATGCAATAGTTAAGTGGGTGTCCTCTATTTTTTATTTGCTAATTTTGGCCACCCTGTGTCTGTCTCCAATGGGAGTCAGCTTCCTAAGGATAAAAGCTGTGGCTTTCTCTCCTTGTCTGGGCAGTACTGAGGATGTTACCAGGCCCTTCATAGAGTCTTGGTAACTATTGAGTGACTGCCATTCATAACTCACCCACGAAACCCTAAGATGTCAACTAGTATCAGGAATAGACTTCTATTTCTCCCTAGAAATGCAGGTTTGGAAGGGGAAAGATAATGTGCTCAAATTTAGTACATTCATAATCTATGAAGTAGGCCTGTATGAAGGAGCAAAGGTGTCTACATTACTCTCTATCTTGTCTTTAACACACATAATAAGTCACACATTGCATGACTTCTGTAAACTTTACTGTCTACAATCAGCTTCCACACACACCACATACGAGGGTGAGAACTTAGCATACTGAAGCCAAAAGCAGGCAGAATTAATCGCATCAGCGGCTGAGAACAGATCTACTCCATGTTGGGGCCAGTTCTGTCCTGATGAAGCAGGTTGGCTATTAATCACCATGTTTTCCTTTAGCGCTTTCCTGGGAAGGAAAAATGCCACGATGGAGAATCACAGTCTGGAAAGTCAGAGAGACCTGGGTTTACAGTCATGACTCAGCTGCTGCCAGGAGGGAGGCCTCACTGGGACTGAGACTTCTCATCTGTAAGCCATGTTATAATGGCTACCTCCCAGAGATTGATGGGAATATTAAATGGAATAATGCCCATGAAGTGTTTTGTATAGTACCTGTCCATAGCAAGGCTTCAAAGTTAGTAACAACAGTGGTAATGAGGATGATTATGCTTTCATTTCTGGTGTGCCAGACAGCTTATAGTCTCTTTGAATACATGAACTGCTTCAATCATTAATTTATTATTTATTTATTTGTCATTCTTTTGTGCCCTCCAACAGCCTCTAGTATAATGTGCAATTAAGCGTATTCATCATCTAGACAGCCCAAGAGACGGAAGTATATTGAATATTCAGTGTTTTATTGCCTTTCATAAAGCTGACAGTATTCAACCACAGTAGGGTAAGGCAGGACCAGAAATTAACCTTTGTAAGCAACTGGTGCTCTGCTACTGTCTTTCATAAATCATTAATAGACTGCGTTTGGGCAATGAGAAACACTTGAAAAATAACGACATAGTCACTTCTTAAAACAGTAAAGAACAGTTTTGATGGAAAATACCCTACTCTTCCCACATTTTCCGTCAGGTGTTCTATTGCACATGTGCCCTAATCACGGACACACACCACTGAGAACACTGTACCTCAGTGAGGTGGTGGCGGCCCTTCTCACCAGCTGCTCAAGAAAAGAGTTCAGGCCTGACCAGGCGGTGGCGCAGTGGATAGAGCATCGGACTGGGATGCGGAGGGACCCAGGTTCAAAACCCCGAATTCGCCAGCTTAAGCGCGGGCCCATCTGGCTTGAGCTAAAGCTCACCAGCTTGGACCCAAGGTCGCTGGCTCGAGCAAGGGATGGCTTGGTCTGCTGAAGGCCCGCAGCCAAGGCACATGTGAGAAAGCAATCAATGAACAACTAAGGTGTCGCAACAAAAAACTGATGATTGATGCTTCTCATCTCTCTCTGTTCCTGTCTGTCTGTCCCTATCTATTCCCCTCTCTGACTTTCTCTCTGTCCCTGTAAAAAAAAAGAAAAAAAAAGAGTTCAGAATGAAGACGAATCATAGCAACTCCATTCTCCTGTCTTTGTCATTCGTTCCTAGTTTAACTATAGCTGTCATTAAACTTGTGATTTCATATTAAAATGTGACTTAAATCTAGTAGATTCTTCATTGGCAAATTGCCTTTATAAATATGTCACCCTCGCCTGCCTAAATCTTTTTCTTGGATTCTGTGGCTTTGGACAATTTACTTTAACTGGGATATAATTTTCTCCCCTGTACAATGAGAAGGTTGGAATCGTGTGGTCCCTAAACTCTCTTCAGCTCTGTATCCGCAGGATCCCATCTCTCTGTTTTGTCTCCGCATCTCTTTAAATTGAGCCAGTTTCCGCAGTACTAAGTCTAAGTCTATGAAAGACTACATTAACCAAATATTTTTCTTTATAATTTTAGCATTCATTTCTAAGTTAGCTCAAATGGGTATTCAAGATAATCTAGGTTAAAAAAGGAACCAAAGATTGAAGTTTAGCTTTTGTTAACCAGAAAGTTCTTTTACAAGGCTTGGGGACCAAGAGGTTAGAAAGCATTCAGTAATTGCTGGTTGTGTCATCATTGTTACTGTTGTTGTCACTGCAATGGGGAAAAATAAGATATTGCAACTATTCCATCCTTCTCTATGCCCTCAATTGGACCTGGGAATGCCATCTACCCTTCCACTCTTCATGCAGAGGAAGCCAAGAAGGAGGAAGGGAAAGGGAGAATTAGGGAAGACTAACAGCGTGGGTGGGCCAGTATGCCAATGTGAGAGAGCAGAATTAGATCTTCTAAACTTTCCTCTGCTGTTTCCTCATTCAGTCACCCTGCATTTATAGTGTCATTAGGAGCATGTGCATGTTGAATGATTTAAAGGATTGCTAACACCTTAAATTACACCAAAAGTTACTCATTTCTTTATGGTAAATGGTATCCTCTCCCAAGTGGTCTTTAAAATGCAAGTATGCTTAGGTGATAACACAGAGACTCCTTAGCACTCTTTTTCTTTTTTTCTTAGCACTCTTTTTTTAAGGTAAGCTCCTGGGGAAGGGAGGAGAGAGAGAGAAAGAAACATTCTGAGAACAGTTCAAAGTCAGAGAACAGGTGGAGGGAGGGTGATGGTGACGTGGGTGGAGATAAGGGATGCTAGGAGTGGAGAGAAGATTCTAGAAAGGTGGGGCAGGGGACAGAGAAGATACGCTTCACTTATTTTATGGGTCCCTCTGGGCTACCCCTCTGGACTCACACACACACACACACAAGCACACACACTTTACGAGTCTGCAGACTCCTTTGGGGGTCACATCTGCCTTATGTGGATCAGAATAGCTCTGTGCCTGGAGTCAATGTGGCTTCCCCCAGCATCTGATGGCCCTGTCCTCTGGAGACCTGGAAGAAGCAGTTCTAAGACAGTCAGTGACTGAGTCTACTCTAAGGGTATTACTGAGGACATTGCAACTCACACCATAATAGGAGAATGTGCATTTTTTTGGGAGAAGCTGGTTTTCACTTGGTGGCACTATGAACTGTGAAGCTGATCAGGATTTCTGTAGTGGATACTACAGTGCCCCCCAGATCCTCTAAACCAGTGATTTTCAACCAGTGTGCTACAAGAATGTTTAAAACATGCAGTACCTGACTATTTCGTCAGGGGTACTAACCTCTCTTCCCTTCTATTATTCAAGAAAAAGTGACAACAGCCAATACAACAATAGCTGTCCAGTGTGAATGAATCAAAATTATACCTATTTCTTTGTCAGATGGGCAAAATATCTAGTTTTGGTGTGCCGCAGACTTTTAGTAATTAGTTTATGTGTGCCATAAGGTGAAAAAGGTTGAAAATCACTGCCCTAGAGCAAGAGGAGGCCCCAACCCCTAATCATTGTGACCTATTGTCTAATAATGCTCCTTGCTGCCACCCCTACTGCTCCTGAGAATTACCCTTAGCTGATGGAAGCCCTCTACCCAGGAGGTTATGAGCCCACTAAAGGAAGCCATAGTCAGTGACTAACTAATAGGGGTCACAAAAGGCCCCTTGCCCCAAAGGGGTAAAACTGTGATGGGACTCAGCTTTGGATCTAATTCCTATGGATCAGCCAGAGGCTAGCCTCAAGCTAAGACCTTGTCTGGCTCTGTCCCTTACCCTTTCCCGTTTCACTCCTCTTATAAGTTATTTTAAAGAACACTCCTCAATAAATTATATAAACCCAATATCTGTCTTAGGCTCTACTTCTAGGAACTTGACTTGAATACTTGAATCTGAGAGAATACCAACTGTAATGTTATTATTTTATGTATCACCAAGGAAGAAAAGAGGCTGATAATATGTGCCAAGCCTTCAGTCGTAAAATATATCCTACTTTCAGTGAAAAAAAATGCATCTTTGAGTTAATTATATATGGTATGTTTAATTATATGATTTCACTACCTTGCATACATCTCTCTATGCCAAATGTTTACATATAGGCAAGTAAACTTGGTTTTCACTATATTTTTATACATAATAATTTACAAATCTGTGCAACCATTGCTATGGTCTAAATGTTTGTGTCTCGCTTAAAAGTCATGTTGAAATCTAACTCCCAAAGGTAATGGGATTAAGGGTCTTTGGAAGGGTATTAGGTTCTGAGGGGGAGCTCTTAAAAGGGACTGTTGCTTTTTTAAAAAGAAACCTCTCAGAGCTCCCTGGCCCCTTCTGCCATGTGAGAATACAAGAAGTCTGCAACCTAGAAGAGGACCCCCAGCCGACCATGCCTGCACCCTGGTCTTAGACTTCCAGCCTCCAGAACTGTAAGAAACACATTTCTATCGTTTCACCCGCTTTGTGCCAGAGGAAGCAAAGAGAACTGTCTTGAATAGCAGGGAGGTCCTTGTACCTTATACATGTATAGCTGCTGATATCAAGGGCTTTCAGAAAAAATATTCCTGTCCGCAGAGAGTGAATCAGTCTTTGGGATAGGTTCAGATTTACTGAAATAGAAAGAGAGCTAAGAAACAACAAATGAGACAAAGAAACTTTTAGGGAACCTCAGTGCTTTCAGGATGAAGACTTAGATCCTTATGCCATGAATGATCTTACCATGACTTCTTTCTTCCTTTATTTTTTTTTAATTTTTTTTTATTTCTTTTTATTTTATTCATTTTAGAGAGGAGACACAGAGTGAGAGAGAGAAGGAGAGAGAGAGAGAAAGGGGGGGAGGAGCTGGAAGCATCAACTCCCATATGTGCCTTGACCAGACCAGTGCAGGGTTTTGAACTGGCGACCTCAGTGTTCCCAGGTCGACGCTTTATCCACTGCGCCACCACAGGTCAGGCTCTACCTTTATTTTATAATACTCTAGCCCCCCACCCCCGCCACAGACAGACACACAGCCACTCTGGCTTCTTTCCACTTTGAGAAAGCACTAACCACTTTCCCACCATGATGCCTTTTTTAGATGCTGTTTCCTCTTTCTTGGATGCTCCTCCTTTCACCTTCTTTGCCTCTTTACCTTTAACTTAAGGACTCTTCTTCCAGAAAGCCTTCTCTGATTTCCCAGATTCTTTACGTTTTAACAGCACTGCATAGACGTCCTTCCTGTTACTGCACAGGTGCAACTTCACATTTGCTCCTGTCGTGTCATTAGGACCTGTTCCCTTAGCCATATGCTCCTGGAGAGTAGCTCCAAGTGTTTGCTCACCACTGGACCTATCCCCAATATGTGCCGATATCAGGCACGTAGTAGGCACGCAATGAATCAGTTTGTTGGCTAGTTGAGTAAGTCAGGCTACAATAACCTTCCTTGACCAGCTCCATGAATGCTGAGGAATAGTATAGTACAACAGTTAACTTAGTACTTAGACTCTAACTCATGAAATCCTGGCTCTGCACTTGCTATTTGTGGGGTTTGGGGCAAATTAATTTACATTATTGTGTCTCTGCTGCCTCGTCTGTGACATGAGCATGATAATTCTGTATTTTATTGATTCCAAGATGCCCTCATTGTAAGACACACATGTACCATTAAGGAAAAAACAAAGCTACGATTAACTAGAACCCCATGTTTTCTTATCATGGATACTTTTTGTCATTTAAAACTGCCGTCTGTTCCAACAATTGGGTTTGCCAAGCAGCATTTCGGAAATAAGCACTCACACATGCCTCAGCTGCCCCCAGCCCTATCTGGGGTACTTTCTTCCATGCCACTGGTATCCATTCTGCGAGATGATCTTACTGGCAGGTGCCAACAGAAGGTTTCACACAAGAACCAGGAAGACGTTCTACAGAACAAATAGCAATGCATGCTGTATCAGCAATGCTAGTGATTCAGTTGAAATGCTGAAACACAATAATGTGTTCAATACCGTGCCCAAGGATGGTATTGTAGGCAATGTCCCCATCACCATTGTCTCCCTGCTGACAGCACGATAGAGAGGCCATGGCTTGGAAGACACCCCTCCATTTCAGAGAACTTGAGTCAAAATAAGTGTGTGGGCAAATTTTATTGATCAACTGATTGCATTCTGTGTTGCTTTTATTTTATGAAACAGCCCGTTTCAAATCTACATTAAACTAAGCTGAATACAGAGTCTTAGTGAAAGAGGTTCAGTGGACTTGTTTGCAGAAGCATATGACCGCTGGTCTTTGACCTTAAAATTTCAAAAAGGGCACTTAAAATAGCTTTGTGTTTGTATGTCTCGGTGCCAGAGCACCGGATAGACTCCAGCATTCACTGGCCAATGGTCTTCAGCCACCAGAGCATCAGGTCTCCACAGCAGGTGATACTTTGGTAAAGAAATGACTTTCACCAATTCTCCATCCCCTGGCTTTTGCTTAGGTCTGACCTGTTCAGGCTCTTCTCCTTTAATAGGTACTGTCATGATGTATGTGGATCCAGTCTGACAGCCCTGGACCCACACACACAGAGCTGGAGAACGTTCAGCAACATCACCTTGACCACCAGTTCCTCCTTTCATCTCCCAAAGAGCAGCTGTGTCTGGGCTTTCGTTATCAGTTATCACCTATGACACCTGCAGGGAATTCTAGACAAGATTCTCCCACTGCTGCTCAGACACACTTCACCAGGAGGATGCATTCACCCGGCAGAGAGAGCTCTTTGCCACGGAGATAACGCCCACACCCATCCACCGACTGTCGCTCCCTGGATGTACACATCACAGTTTTCTATGCTTTTGTTTTATCGGTAGGATCCATGTGAGTTGTTTTTACGATCTTGACCCATTTTTCCTCCTGGAATGAACTCCTCTGAAATAATGGGCTGTTGGGTATTTTGAGAAGAATCCATTGACTTTTGGTTTTTCATTTTTGAGCTAGTGTCCTCAGGCAAGAAGTAGACATCCAAGGGGTGAGGGGAAGGGTAATCCTTTGGGAAAGAGGTTCAAGGCAGCAGGCTCAGGAGGGTACAGTGCTACTGCTTTCCGACCTTGGGCGGTTGTGAGAATTGTGTTAGCATATGAGTCAGTGGTTTATTTATGTGAAACCCTGGCGCATAATAACAAATTATCATCATCTCCCAGCAGATACTATTACCTCTGCTAAGGATTCTTTAGCCCAAGTATCCTTCCCTTGGGCACCTCAGGCAAGACCAGGCCAGCTTACACGGCACAAGTGCACAGACTCAACACGTTCATCCATCCTTTCATTCATTAGAGTCATGAAAACAATAGGGAGGCCAGAAAAATGTCAGTCTCTTCCCATTGTGATGAGGCTGTGGAATCACCGCGCCCCAGTGGAACACCAGCACCATGAGGGCAAAGATTGTCATCTGCTTATTCACTGCCGTAACCCCAGTCCCCAGGACAGGGCCTGGTTCTTCACAGGTCCTCTATGCATTTTGTTGACTGAATGGGTGAATAACTCCATAGATATTTACTAGAGTTAGTAACAGTGAGATGAGAGCATTCTCACTGTGGAGGAGATAGATGTGACTCCTGGTTGAGTCAACTGTAAGAACGGCTTCGGTCCTCCAGTATCTCCTTCTCTGTGGCAGCCTTTAAATGATCCCAGTCTTCTGGGGGTATTTTAATAGACATAAATGTAATAAGTTAAGGTCAATATAATTAATTATTTTATTTAGCTTCCATGGTAATTACTTATTGATCCAAGTACTCATGGAGCACCTGGCAACGGTGAAAGAAAAACAGTAGCAGGTGTTTGGACTTAGTTCATGTTTGCTAACTAATTAGAGGGAGCTGTCTGTCCTTGAAAAGCCTCAGCCGTTTTCACTGGGCTCAAAGTTGAAATTTGGAGCCTAGAAACTTCAGCCAACTCTGTTTATTATGCTTGTTTCTGGACTGGGAAACGTTATATCACTGAGATGCTTTTGCATATAACTTATTTGAGTCATTAAAAGTTGATTTTGTAGTTTGAGTCTCAGTATTCTGATGATGTCAGATTTTACACAGTGATGAGAGCATGGACTGAAGTCAAGACTGTCATGGTTTGAATCGCAAGTTCTTGGTCAATTAGCTGTGAAACTTTGAGTATGTTACTTAATTTCCCTGTGTTCCTGCTTCAAAATCTGTAAAATGGGGATAATGATAGTATTTACATCATTAGATTATAATGACGATTAAACTGACAAACAATGTTTTAGACACAATAAGTGCTCTGTAAGTGCGTTTTTAATCTTAAAAACACACCTTAATTTCCAACACTTGAGTTCCCTGTAGAGTTTTGATTAGTAATTGATTATGGAATAACTTATTGGCACATGATAGAAGTTATACACAGGTTTATATCTGGCTTATAGTCACACATGCCCACTAAATATTTCAAATGCTGCTCCTAAGTAAAGGCTTGGTTGTGTTTGAGGAGACTGTTGGGTGGGGAATATCAGCTAAGGCTTTGGCAGC
The DNA here is from genome assembly GCA_037038555.1 of Rhynchonycteris naso. Taxonomy (NCBI): domain Eukaryota; kingdom Metazoa; phylum Chordata; class Mammalia; order Chiroptera; family Emballonuridae; genus Rhynchonycteris; species Rhynchonycteris naso. Next base: position 22,723,452 of record CM072996.1, read on the forward strand.
ACGCACGAGAAATTCAATCAAAGCCACGGGTGCGGGGTGGGGGAATCAATTGAGCCTCAGAAGAGACAAAAAGCAGCCCCTTTAGGAATGACACCAGTGATCTTTCCCTCTTGCAGCTCTTCCCTAGAGGGCTGAATTCTTCTGAGTTTGGCCCTAAGTCACATGCCCACCAATCACCCATAACTGTCTCAGTCAGGTTCTTTTTGGAACCCATGATGCAGAAAAGCCAGGAAACTCCCAGAAAATCCATTGGGTGGCAGGTGGTAGCTTGTTCTCCAGGGACACAATGGCATGGCCATGTTCCATTCAATGTAGGTGGCCAGATTTAGCAAATGAAAGAACAAAAGACCTAGTTCAATTCAAATTTAAAAAAAAAAAAACCCAAATTTTTTTTAGTAATTTTTTAGTATAAGTATGTCCCAAATATTGCATGGCAGCAAAATGTGAGAATAAATTATATAATGTAAGCTTTGGTTGCTTGCAACTATGAGCCCTGATTATACAAATGTCAACAGCCACTGCAAAAGTTTGAACCTGGCCCTTAGCATTGATGTTGGCATGAAACACAGGGGAAGCACACTTTTAAAGCAGAAGTAGTATGGTGCTGTTAGTGGAGAAATAGCACTAGAATGTTACTAGACCTCCGTTTAACAACCTTAGTATTTGAGTTCAGCAAAGAAATAATTCAGAGCTAAGGAACTTAAATCAAAGGAGAAAGTTTATTTAGAAAATGACAGGCTCTGAGCTGTTGCTCAGTGGATAGAGCATCGGCTCAGAATATAGACACCCAGGTTTAATTCCTGGTCAGGACACATAAGAGAAGTAACCATCTGCTTCTCTCCCCCTCCCTCTATTCCTCTCTCTCCCCCTTCTCTCTTCCTTCTCTCCCTCTTTCCCTCTTGCAGCCAGTGGCTTCATTGGTTTGAGCATGGCCCCGGGTGCTGAGAATGGCCCTGTTTGAGCATACTAGCCCTAGGCACTAAAAATAGCTCGGTACTCAAGCATCAGCCCTAGATGGGGTTGCCAGGTGGATCTCATGTGGGAGCCTTCCTCTCTATCTCCCCTCCTCTCACCAAGAAGAAAAAAGAAGAAGAAGGAGGAGGAGGAGGAGAAGGAAAGAGGAGGAGGAGGAAGGAGGAGGAGGAGAAGGAGAAGAAAGAAGAAAGAAGAACAAGAAAGAAGCCTAACCAGGCAGTGGCGCAGTGGATAGAGCGTTGGACTGGGATGCAGAAGACCCAGGTTCGAGTCCCCAAGCTCGTCAGCTTGAGCGCGGACCCATCTGGCTTGAGCAAAAGCTCGCCAGCTTGGACCCAAGGTCACTGGCTCCAGCAAGGGGTTGCTCGGTCTGCTGAAGGCCCGCGGTCAAGGCACATGTAAGAATGCAATCAATGAACAACTAAGGTGTTGCAATGGCAATGAAAAACTAATGATTGATGCTTCTCACCTCTTTCCGTTCCTTTCTGTTGTCTGTCCCTATCTATCCCTCTCTCTGAATCTCTCTCAGTCCCTGTTGAAAAAAAAAAAAAGAAGAAGAAGAAGAAGAAGAAGAAGGAAGAGGAGGAGAAGACGAGGAGGAGGAGGAGAAAGTAAGTCACAGAGGTAGAAAGAAGTCACCTAGGCTGTGTGGGCTCAGGAAACAAGTTACAGAGGCAAAAGAAGGTCCCCTGGAGCTTCGAAATAAAAAAGGCAGAGAGACCACACCTGTAGGGGGAAGGAGAGGGGGAAAGGCACAGGAGTCCTCCAGAGAACCAGAGAGAGCATGCCCCCGAATTCTCTGTTCATGAGGGTTTTTATCTGCCCTCTAAAGGCAGAGATCTTAAGGCAAGTCCTAGGGGAGAATCTCAGTGGAATATTCATAATCTTTTCAGGTGTGCCCTTTTAAGCTGGTCTCTACTGATTGGTTGGCACCAGTGTCATTAGTTATTGCAGCTGGTCCTGATGTCAGCCAAGGCATTGCCCAACCTGGCCTTGCTGCTTTTCTGGTCTGGAGCTGAAACACAACTGAGGCCTAGATGTTATCTCTGGCTTGACCAAAACTCCATTTCTGTCTCTGTTATCAACAGACCCAAGGTTTTGTTCCTAAGATTATTTGATGTGAATTAGAACCTCATTGTTGTGAGGGCTTAATGTTTAAGGAGTGGTCATGCAACGGATTGCATGGGAATATTGAGGCTTTTCTCCCACCCCTTGCTCCTTCTCTAAGGGAGTCTACCTCATGACTAGCAACATGCCTAGGGAGGAAAGGTCAGGGGAGGCTCCTAATGCATGACCAAGCTATATGAAAGGTTATAGACTCCGAACCACAGACCAGCAGTATACTAGGGGAAGAAAGGTCACCCTGGGGTTGGGTCCTCATTTTCCCAGTTTTGCCCTTTGCTAGGTGCTGGGGGCTTTCTGCCCTGGTGGCCTTCTACTCCTGGCCTGTCATTCCCTACTGTACTCATGCCTGTCTACCTCCTGCCACAGTATGGCCTTCCGAAGTCTGGGCCTTAGGAGAACAGAGTTCTTTGCAAGCTTCTGCTTTGTTTATGGCCTAAGGAATTTCATGGCAATGCCTCCTGCTTCAACTAACCTAAGTGCAAGGTAGAAACAATTCTGGAAATGCTAGATGACTTAAACGTTAAGGATTGTAAGATTCTGGCACAGACAAAACCTTTTATTCCTAGGAATTTCCCTGTCCTTTGGCTTGTTCTAACTAATAAAACTAAACTCTTCTCATCTATAATAATCTCACTAATATTAAGTTTGACAACATGAATGCAATGAAAACCTGTAGTGTGAAAGCATCATTAATACTTTTTGACTCCTAAATTATACTGTGCTCCTATTCACCTTCTTGCTTTCCCAGGATAATACATCTTCTTGGTTTAGAATCCCCCTTTGGCATTCAAAGAAAATTATTACTCAAAGGAAAATAACTAGCTAATACTAATTCGCCAATTGTCGTTGGGATGTCTAATGAAGTGATCTAATTATGCTAATGATTATAGACTAGAAATCCTGTCCTCTTTCTCCTCTAGATCATGTAAGAAGTGTCTTGGTTCTAGATTGTGAAATTTGCTACCTCTCCCACATTCCAGGAATCAGTGGTTCTCTTGGGCTTCTGGCTTATTAAGTGATGCCAGAGGGCATTTGCTGAGGGTGAACCTTGTGCTTATAAACTGGATACAGCCTCTCCAGCCCTTTTCCAGCTTCATTCTCTCACAGCTGGAACAGCTGACATGGCTCTGGAAGCCAAACCTGATGCAGAAATTCTCTTAACAATTGACCGTTGTGAGCCTGAACAGTCCACTAAAGCACAGGGGTGGTGGATTTTCTTTTCTGACCCAGGAACCATTCCTCTTTTCTCACGTACCCTGATTTCCATGCAGAAAAGTATTTCTCCTACACTCTGTGAGGTTTAAGAGGAGAGAGTAAACCAAAGCCTCTCATCCCAGCCTGGTCATACTGGTAGAGCACAGGGACCTCAGCCTGGTCCCATATGTGGCCATATTGGCTAGTCCGCTCGATCAAGGCTAACAGGACACGATAAAACCTGGACGGAGACTCCTCAAACAAACAGATGCTTTGCTCTTTCTCACTGAATTTGAAATGATACAAAGTGAGGTTTAGAACTGCAGCAGCCAAACCACTACTACGATGAAGAGGCCTGTCGAGAATAGTGCAAATCAGAGGATGTTGAACGAAAAGATAAACAAACGTAAAGCTAGGTCCGGGTGACATTACTTGACCACCTTCATCAAGCCATAACTGCATCCAGACCTACCCCTGGAATGGCCAAATTTCCTATTCTAGGTCAGTTTGATTCCTGTCATTTGGGACAACAGAGTTCTAACTGATACAGTTTGTTTTCCCCCCACCTACAAGTGTGAGACTGTCCAGAATGAATACTAGTGACTGACAGCTGAGACTGGGATCAATGCTTTTGACCTCTAGACCACTATTAGGCTGAGTCTTAAACCAAGGTTTACTGCTTTATACTAAGCAGCTGCGGGCAAATCACCTCACCTCTTCCCTTGTCAAAGGAGCATACCTACTTGCCCTAGAGAATCGCACGGTCATTGTGGGGATAGCAGTATGGAAGGACCCGTATGGAAAACACACACTGCAATGTCATTTCGTTACAACACAGTAGTATTTGATTTGCTTTCCAAGCAGTATGAGAAGCTTTACCAAAAGAAGCAACTCTGGAACCACACTTTTGTTTTTGTTTTTGTTTTGCAGGAAGTGGGCTGGATTTGTTCCAAATCAGAGCATTTACAAGACAAATTGCGTTCTAATTCATCTACCTTGTAGTTCCTTCTGTGTGTTATATTTAAGTTTATGATGGTCAAACCACAGTTTCTACTAAGAGTTCATGACTGTTTTCAGGTGAGGATGGTTAAAAGTTAAATATAATTATCTGTTTGATAATTGTCTGTGAAAATTTTGATTATAGTGTTCAGTAAGTGTTATTTCACAGATCCCTGCCTCCAACTCAAGATTAAATGGAATTAACCTACAGGTTTGGTTTGGCGAGGAAGGGGCTGGATGTTCCTAGATTTTATGTTTCAGTTATCAGATTTCCCTAGAAAAAAACAAGGATATTCTAAATGTGTTTCCTGAGAAAATGACTAAGTGTGAGTCACATTACAATAAACTTCTGATAAATTGCAAAAGTGATATATCAAAGGAAAGAAAAAGCTTAGTGTCTACAATTGTTTCAGAATTGTGTTAACAGGGTAACTGCTACCATAAAGCATGTCACTGTATTATTAGATCAAGTATTTACTGTTTTCTGCAATCATCAAGAAATAAAACAGGAAGGAGCCTGAAATAAGTAGAGATCAAACCCTTATTTCCTGGTCCTTGTCTTTCTACAAGGAAATTTTGGCTCCCAAGAAGATCTGATTTTAACTGCATGTCTAAGTCCGTTTTTCAATCCACTGTTTTCAGGAATAACGCTGAAATCTTTATCAGGTCTGACTCCTGTATCTTCTTCCCTGTTGATTCCGAACTCAGAAAGTGGTCTGAGGTGTGATCAGTTACCTCCTGTAAAGCCCCGGAAGTGGGCAAGTGCTTAGACCAGTGGTTCTTAACCTTTTTTGAGGTACCGAACCCACCAGTTTCATAAGCACATTCACCAAACTCTTCTTTAGTGATAAATAAAATATGATTTTTTTTCCAAATTCAAGACATAGGTATATGTTTTTTTACTGGTGCACAAAATGAGCCGTGCATGAACATCACCTTGCTCAAAGAACAAAACCAACAAAGTGCATGAACTCACAACAAATTACGGTATTACTTTATTCTGGCCTCCGTGGCAGAGGCTTCTCCGAACCCCTGAGACTGACTTATCAAACCCATAGGGTTCGATAGAACCCAGGTTAAGAACCACTGGCTTAGAGAGAGGAGCAGAGGAAAGCACGATGTGCCAGGAGAGATGGTGAAAGAGAGGACAGATAGCATGAGATGAGCTTGTAGAATAGGTGAGGACCAGAGAAAGCACGCATGATCTCGTGGTCATGGTCAGTATTTGCATTTTTACTCAGGAAGCAGTGAAAAGATCATTGAGGAGCAGCAAGTAAAGAAGTGACATGCTCAGTATACATGTTGTTGTGTGAAAAATGCAGCATAGGGGAGCGAGCATGGTAGAAGGGAGATGAATTCCAAGAATATGACCATGGTCCTGATAAGACATGAAATGGTCTGAACCAGCCTAGTAGCAGTGAAGGCAAAATTTAAAAATTCCAAGTGCTTAGGAGCCAAACAAAGATGACTTCACAACTGTAAAAGTTACTTACAATGATACGTTGTTAATTTTTGTTGTCTCTTCAGTTTGCTTTGTTAATAAAGACTAGTTCAAGAACTAATCCTGTTTTCCTAGAAGGCAGATCATGACAGAATATGTGCCTTGTTACAATGATCAACAAAAGGTAAATATAACATAAAAATCCAATTGATCAATATGTTACATCTGGGCTTGTTATACCTTGATTGTACACTCAAGGCCAATATCAAGAATAGTTTTGAATGTACTTGTTGGATCATTTAATTACTTCTTTGTAGTCCAATGATTTTTAAATAGTTCTAGAATTAGACATCTTGGACAACTATGCATTTCATTTGAACTCTTATGTCTTAAGGATCCAGTCGTGTGAAACTTGTGGGACCAGTCTTCCTCCTTTAATTTTATCTGTTCATAAGAAAAAGTGTGCAGGCCCTGGCCAGTTAGTTCAGTCGATTAGAGCATCATCTCAAAACAACAAGCTGTGGGTTCAATCCCTGGTCAGAGCACACACAGGAAGCAACCAATGAATGCACAAATAAGTAGAACAATAAATAAATGCTTCCTTTTCCCCCGTCCCTCTCTCTCCCTCCCTCTCTCTGTCTCTCTATAAACCAATAAATAAAAAGTTAAGCCCTGGCTGGTTGGAGTGTTATCCTGAAGCACAGAGGTTGCTGGTTTGATCTCTAGTCAGGGCACATACAGGAACAACTTGATATTCCTGTCTCTCTCTCTGCCTCTCACTCTAAAAACAAACAAAAAAGAAAAAGGAAAGAAAAGAAAGAAATAGTAAGTGTACAGCCTGACTGATGGTGGTGCAGCGGATATAACAGCAACCGGACACTGAGGTCCCAGATTCAAAACCTCGTGGTCACTGGCTTTAGGGCAAAGGTGGCTGGCTTGAGCCCAAGGTTACTGGCTTGAGCCCAAGGTCGCTGGCTTGAGCCCAAGGTCGCTGGCTTGAGCAAGGGGTCACTGGCTTGGCTGGAGCCCCCCAGTCAAGACACATATAAGAAGCAATCAATGAACAACTAAAGTGCCTGACCTGTGGTGGCTCAGTGGGTAAAGCATTGACCTGGAACACTGAGTTCACCTGTTCAAAATCCTGAGCTTGCCTGGTCAAGGCACATATGGGAGTTGATGCTTCCTGCTCCTCCCCCCTTCTCTCTCTCTCTCTCTCTCTCTCTCTCTGTCTCTCTCACTCTAGAAATGAATAAGCTTTTAAAAAATGAACAACTAAGGTGCCGCAACAAAGAATTGATGCTTCTTATCTCTCTCTCCCTTCCTGTCTCTCTCTCATTCTCCCCCCTCTCCCCACACAAGAAGAAGTGTGCATAACTGGATTGTTAATAGAATGCCACTGAATTATTTGACACACCAATATCCATCTAGGTGAGAAGCACATAAAAGAAAATACATACTTTATAGTTGATTGGTTGTCATATATAAGTAAGTTGTTAATGGCATTGGGCAAAGATATTCTATGCACATTAACTCATACCTTTGGGTATTTTAATATATTCAGGATAGCTTTTGTGCCTAGAAAGGGGAATTCAGAGACTACATTTTACTGTTTAAATCAACTTTATTAAAAGTATAGTTTACACCCATAATAAATAAAATATTTACCTGTTTTATTAGTGCATTGTCCCATGAATTGTGAAAAGTGTATAGCTCCATGTAACCACCAGAAAGTTCCCATATGCCTCTCTGAAACCCCCCCACCCCAACATTGGGAAACCACTGATTTCCTTTCTGTCACTGTAAATTATTCTCGCCATTCTAGAACTTCATATGAATGAATTTGTGCGCTGTATAGTCTTTTGTATGTGACTTCTTCCACTCAGTGTGTTTTTGTATTTATCCATATTATTGTGGATATAAGCAGTTCATGCTTTTTTCTTCATGCTAAGAAGTATTCTATGTATGAATATATCACTTTTGGTAGTAGTTGCATTTTACCTATTGATGAAAATTTGGGCTTAGTTTATTATGAGTAAGGTTAGTATGAACATTTATATGCAAGTCTTTGTGTGATTATGAGTTTTAGTTCTTTTTGTTAAATACCCGGAACTGGAATTACTAGGTCATATGGTAAATGTGTGTTTAACTTCATTAAAAACAAATTAGCCTGACCAGGCGGTGTCGCAGTGGATAGAGCGTCGGACTGGGATGCGGAACACCTAGCTGGGTTCAAGACCCCGAGGTTGCCAGCTTGAGTGAGAGCTCATCTGCCTTGAGCAAAGAGCTCGCCAGCTTGGACCCAAGGTCACTGGCTCCAGCAAGGGGTGGCTCGGTCTGCTGAAGGCCCGTGGTCAAGGCACATGTGAGAAAGCAATCAATGAACAACTAAGGTGTCATAATGGCAATGAAAAACTAATGATTGATGCTTCTCACTTCTCTCCGTTCCTGTCTGTCTGTCCCTATCTATCCCTCTCTTTGACTCTCTCTGTCCCTGTAAAAAAAAAAAAAAAAAAAAAAAAAGCACACAAATTAAAACCTACTAAACTATTTTATACTCATGCTAACAATGCAAGGAAGTTACTTCTAGTTAATCCACAATACCACCAACATTTGGTGAGTCTAAATTTTACCAGCCTAGTGGGTGCAAAGTAGTATCTCATTGTGATTTTAGCTTGAATTTCCCTGTTGACAAATGATGTTGACTATCTGTTCATGTGTTTATAGGTCATTCATATATATATATATACATATATATATATATATATATATATATATATATATATATATATATATATTCTTTTGAAAAGGGTGTGTTTAGATGTATTGCCATGGTTTTACAGGTTGTCTTATAAATGAGTTGTAAGAGTTTTTAATATATTCTGGATATAAATTATGGATATAAGTTTTTTATTAAGTATATATATTGGGCATATTTTGTCCTCATCTGTGACTTGCCTGTTCATTTTTTTAAACATGTTTTTCAAAGAGCAGAGGTTCTTAATTTTAATGAAGTCAAATATAAAACTTTTTCCTTTATAGTTAGTGATTTCTGTGTCCTGCCCAAGAAGTATTTGCCTACCCCAAGGTCACAGAGATTATCTTTAGCATCTTCTTCTAGTGTGGTAAATTTTGAGCGATTTTGTTGTATGGTGTAAGATAAGATTCAAGTTTCTTTTTCTTCTATTCTTCCTCTTCTTCTTCTTTTCCTCCTCCTCCTCCTCCTCCTCCTCTTCTTCTTCTTCTTCTTCTTCTTCTTCTTTTCTTCTTTTTTTTTTATAGAGACATCAATAAGCTCTTTAAAGAAAGGATAAGAGTCCAGAAGCAGCAATGGGAAGCATTTCCCTGACCCCTGGTCCCCACATACCTGGAACCAGCACTTGAGCAGAGCCAAAGTTTTGGTTAAGACAAGCAAAACGACTGAGAAGAGGTTAAGAATGGAGTAGAGCTTGCTGAATCCAGCTGGTTCCAGCAGGGCGGCCAGCAAAATGGTTTTGGAGAGCAGAGGAGGGGATGATTGCACTAGACTAGGGGGTGAAAACTGTAATGAACAATGGTGTGCAGGGAGTTTACTCCCAGGGGTTATTCTACTGCTGACATTGACATGAAAATGCTTAGCAGTGGAAGTGTGATGTATATGTATATTAGTTTTTTTTAAATCTTAACAGTTAACATTTGAAGTATCCTAATCAGGGGTCCACTCCTGGGGTATTAAAATTTGCATCTGAAAATCTCCAAGTAGAAACTGATGTTCCAGAGGGAGTTTGGGAATTCACATGAGGAATGTCCTTTTTCACTGCTGAAATGAGAAGTGGTCACCGTGTGTGGATGAGCTGCTTTGAAAACCAGGCCAGCACTTCCACCCTGTTATGAACAGAGTATAAGAGTCAGTGCCCATTTGGTGGGATCAGATGGCCTCCTGAACCTCAATTCCCCCCTATAATATAGGAAGAATAAGATCTATATCCTAGCACATGTTGAGAAGAATGATGTCAGATACCCAGCTCGAGGCCTGACACTTAACAATTGTACATGTGTATTTGTCTCTTTTCCTTTGACCATCTTATTTACCATAGTATTTTGAGCTCCCAATTTTATATCAGTTACCATGTTTCTCTTGTGTGTCCTCATCTCAACTCTCTTGTTAGACGGAGTCTTCAAGCTGAAGTAGATGGGCTAGCCAGGGCAGTCCGTTTCATCTCAGAGTGCCTAATCACCTGGATGCTTCTTCGAAATGCAGTTTCCATGATCTACCTCAAAACACTGTGATTCCCCTGTCTCTCTGAGTGTGGTCCCAGAATCTGCGGTACCATCAAGGACCCCCGGCCATGCAGAATGAAGCAGTCAAGGGCACTTAGAGAGACCTATGATCTGAGACAAGCTTGCCTCAGAAGCCCTTAGCTGCACTGTCTTCCAATGTGGACCTGAACAAAGACAGCAAACCTACTTTTCCAGCCCCGTCTGGAGCCTCCGGCTGAGCTGACCCAGAAAACTGAAGCAAGCTTGTCTATCAGTGGCGCTCCCTGTCTCTCCACTTGGGGATGATGAGGAAATAGCATTTTTGCCTGCCCTGCAGCCATTTCCCATTTCTCTGGTCGTGCTCTAGATTTCCTGCACTCTTGGTGGAAAGGGTTCAAGCAAGGCTGATGCCCTCCTGCTCCCCAACCCCCTCCCCCAACTCCCCAACTCCAGTCTATGCCATTCAGCCTCTAGGACATTTACTAGAACCAGGGAAAGTAATGCTCTCCCTTCAGGGACACGGTCTGGCTAGGAACCTAAGCCTGGAGCTGCCAGACTGGTCTTAGACATAAGTAAAGAATGAAACAGCTGAGACGGTGCTCCTGTGACAGGCATCTTTGGGCCACTGGAGTCCCTGATGATATACGACTTACTCTCATTTTGGGTGAAGTAAGTTTGAGTTTAAATTTCTCCTGGGAGTTCTGACTAAAACACAGAAACAACCCCCCCCTAAATACAGGCTTTTATAATACCCTCTCTCCCCTCTTCTCACCCCTACCTCTCAGCAGAAAAAGGATACTCCCTCACTGGGCTGTCTCAATTTCCCTGCACCTCACCTTCTCCCAGAATGTCACCTCCTTGTCACAACTGAAATCCTAAGGATTCAAGTTTCCCATGTCCTGTAGACCAGGAACCTTCTTCTTCAGGTAGGGTCAGGTCTCACCCACTTTTCTTTTACTCTTTGAGGGGGAAAATGTCCTTTTCCTTTGGGACTCATATTAGCAAGCTCACTGTTCATCACTTGTTTCCTGAATACTTAATTCACTTAGGACTTTGAAACCTGTTTTACAGAATCCCCTTCCACCTCTGCCATTACTACAGAGGGATTTTGGCATTCCACTGAGTAGCCTGTAATCATAGTTTATACAGAACTTACTGCATACCAAGCATGGTCCTAAGCACTGTATGTATATTTTAGGTCACTCAACCCTTATAATAGCACGAGATATTATTATCCCCATTTTATGGATGAAGAAACTGAGGCACAGAAAGGCTGTTTAGACTTGTCTAGTGTTACCCAGCTACTAAGTGGAAGAGGGGATGAGGACAGGAAATCTAATTACAGAGTCTGGGCTCTTTACACACACACTAGCTTCCCAGTGCCTTATAATTGTATAGCATCCCCTAAATCCAATCTATATTGGTCCTGTGAAGGTGGGAGGGAGTCCATACTTCCTCTAATTGAGTCACTGGACGTTTGGAAGTTCCTTAGAGTGTTGTAACCAGCGAGTTCCACAAAGACATTAAGTCCAGATGAATTTTTGAGGAGTTTATTAATTAGCCGGCTAGCTACACAGGGCACAATCCTAAATCATGTCGGGCATAATACAGTTCTGAGCCTGCTTTTATACAAAATCAAGTACTGGTTGGAGTGCGTAAGGAGGGGCTTGTGATCTCTTTGTCTAGAGGTATATGTTACTCTCATGACTTTAGGGTGAGTCCGAGTATAGGAACTCTTGATTAAGGTACATAAACATTGTTTTCTAAGGTTTTCAGATAAGGTCTATCTTCTTTGCTCTGTGTGGCAAGTGGCCCCAGGCACCCTGTCAGAGAATTCTAGGAATCAGCTAAACTATGACTAGATGACCCAGCTGCTCTTGTAAGCCAGGAAGCTCCTGCATTTTTCTTTCTTTTCTCCACAGAAAGGAGGAGATAAGAGGCCTGACTTTTCCTTTTTAAAATGGCGTTGCTAATGCTAAGTTTTACAGTTCTTGGCACCCTATAACAAGAGAGGAAGGAATGGCAGCTGAGGATAGTTTGGATGTCCATTAGAGACCTCTGTCTCCTCTACCTTCAGCTCAATTGTTTATTGTCATCTCTCATGTAAATGTACCAACTAATGGGTCCAGAAGCTGGGGAGCAAATGGGACTGAAGACACAGCAGCAGAAAATCAGGGTACCCCATAAGGCCTGTTCTCTGTAGCAACTCTCCTTATTCTCTGTGGAAGTTGCTACATTCAGGCCAGTCTATCCTCTCTCTGTCTAGCACTGTCCTGGGATGTGTCCCTTGCCCATATCCTCACATGTAGCCCTGTGCTCCCCGACCTTCTAGAAACTTTGCACAATAGGTTCAACACTTCTGGTTCTCTTCCTGCCTCATTTGAAAGAGCGAGAAGAAGGAAGCCAGGACCACTGGGGAGAAGTCAGGGAGCAGTTTTACCATCCCAGGTGATTACACCGAGGTGTAGCTTCATCCAGGGCTGCTCCACTCTGAAAATTCCTGCTTCAGCCCTGCACCCTAACATCATCTTGCCTCCTTTCCAGCCTCCTGGCTTTCATTCCTCTTGGCTCAACAGTTTTTCCACCTCCACTTGCACCTGCTGACAGACTCTCCTGGCTTCACAATGCCCACCAACATACCTTCCACAATCCCCAGTCCTACCAGACTGCAACATGCATGTCTGTGTCAACACAAACAGCCCACTTCTCTGTTTCAGGATCTACCACTGCTAGAAAAACTCCCACAGATGTGTGCACTGGTGTCATTATAAATATAAGGTCGCCATTATAAATATAAGGTCATCGTGGCACCCCTGGGACCCCAAGCAAGCCTAATTAGTGAGTATTCACACCAGCTGTAATTATAACTGTTTACTAAGTGCTTGCTATCTGCCAACCACTGTGCTAATCACTATATAAGCACTTTAACCCTCAAAACGCCACCAGCATGAGTTAGAGACCATTATGGATTAAAAAAAAGGGGCCACATACTTAATCTGACAAACTCAGGGGAGACCCGCATGACAGGCCTTACAAAAGCAGAGACCAAAGTAATCACACAGGGTGGTCTGAACATAAAATTCCTAACTAAAAGCGAGTCATGGTAGATAGTCATGTCTTAGGCCTGTAGCTTCCTTGATACAGCTCAATCTTTAACTATGAAATTGTCTATTGTTTTTGTGTATCTGAGATAACACACCTTGAAACGTCAGGGTAATTTCCTTTTCCAGACCCACCAGGGCACAACCAGCAGCATCTGAGCGCAGACCACACACTGCTGCCAACTCTCGGGGGAATGGGGGGGTGGTAAATGTTAACTGTCCTGTACCCACCAATGTAAAAGTATGTCTCTCCATTTTGCTTTTTATCCAGTCTCAGAGATTTCTGCACTTTCCCCCACCTCCCAAATCTACCACCAATAAATTTCAAGTAACCGCCAACTTACACCTCCTCCTTTGATTCTAATGTATAACAAATTGCAAAAATTCCCAAGAGCAATATCTCAATCTGTTTAGATTTTGCTTCCCAGCAACTGCCGTGTATTTGGCACAAATACACTCTTATAAGACTTTTTCTTAGGTTGGGCGTTCTTCCGTGGCTTCCATCGTGATTCCCATTTTACAGAAAGTGAAACTGAGGCACTAGAAGTCAGGGCCTGCTCAGGGTCACAATCCCACACAGGACCCGTCTGCTCTTCCAGAGCCGGGCCAGTTCCTCCGCCCTGTCTACTGCGCTAAACTGCTGTGTCACTGGGGCAGTGGATTCATCAGGGAAAGTGAAAGAACAGGAGGGAGGGAAGAGAAACCGTCTCTTTAAATTCTGCAAAGAAGGTGGGAGCTCACCGCAGATATACTTCCTGGTCATGGTTACTCAGCACTTTGTGGAGGATGGGGGCTGGAGAGTGGGGGCGTGGCGGGCTTTCTGATGAATCCAGCCCTTCTACGCGGCCCCTCGTCCAGCTTAGCCGCATTCGATTAAGACCTGGCTGACCCTTCCCCAGGTGAACCTGTCAGTGACTGTGGGAGTGGCCGTCTTACTCCCCGCCTCTTCATGCCATTCACAGTGTACGCGCCCTTTAAGTGGTTCTGTGGCCCCGACAGACCCCTCCTCCCAGCTAAGGTTCGGGGTGGAGGTTAGGGGCGGTGAGGGGGACGGTCACCGAGGGGTTCCGGCCGCCCCGCCCCCTGACAGCGGCCCCGCCCCCGTCTTGCTGTTAGGCTGCTCCCGGAGGCGGAGCCTGGCCGTGGCGTCTAGGCGGGCAGGGGAGGCCGGAGCAGGCGCGCCTCCGCCATACGCACGCCGCGCGCGCCTGTCCCCACCCCGCTTTATAAAGGGAAGGCGGGTTGCTCGCTCGCTAAGTTCAGTCCGCCACTTTGCATCCACTTCCATCGCTTCTTACGGTCGTTCGTCAGACCTCAGCCGCCAAAATGGTGAAGCAGATCGAGAACAAGGTATGCGCTCCCGGGGAAGGCCAGGGCGAGACGCGCAGCCTCCGTAGCTGGGAAAGACGAAGGGCTGGACGCGGGCAGGCCGCCGCTCCGCACCCCTGGAAGAAGGGGGTGCGTCGGCTCGGCCTGGCTCCGCGAGAAGCCCGGGTCTGGGCTCAGCCGAAGCGCCCGAGCACGCCCTGGAGGAAGGGGGGAGAGGGACGAGAGGCCCCTGGAGGGCGGGGGCGGGGTGCCCCGTGCGCCGCGGTGATGCACGCGTCCCCTCACTGCGCCGCCTGCACCGCTCCTGTCCGGAAACCGCGCGTGGGTGAGGGGATGCTGGGACTCTGCCCTGGGCCCCTTTATATATCCGGATACGAGCCCGGGTAAGGAGATGGAGGGCCCTTTGGAGAAAACATGGGTTTGCTAGGCGCCGCTCCCTTCCCAGTGAGTGGTGTGATCCACCCGTGCTGGGTGGGGTGGGCTCCCGTGGGAGCGGGTGTAGGCCGGAGACCCCGGCTGCCTCCACTGCTGCCGGACCCCAGCGATGACGCGCGTGCTGTATCCTTGCGGAGGGGGCGGTTCGGGGCCGCTGAACTCCCCTCCCTCGCGTGTACCAGTCTGTCCTGGAGGCCCGAGGGGCCCAGGTAGCCGCCTGGAAGTGAGGTCCGGGCCGCGCCCTCGGGGCTCCTCCTCCTGCGGCGGGGCGTGTTTCCGGCAGCGCAGGCTTTGGAATGACTCAGTCCCCCAGGCCGGGCCCAGGGCCCTCCGCTGCCCTGCCCATCTGAGATTCACCCACCCACCGTGGGTAAGTGTTTCTGAAGCCAGGAATGCCCCCTGGGAACAGCAGCGCCCTGCTCGTCGGCCTTCGGGCACCCAGATGGTGGTTCTGTCCCTTCAGGAATGCCCAGGGCAAAAAGTGTTCTATTGAGAGTTACTGCGTTCGTGCCTAATACACTCCTGCACGGAAAACTCAGAGCCTAACGTGTCTATTACACTGTAGCCACTCAGGAAATGTTTGTCAAACGCAGAGTCAGAAAAATGAGTGGGAGAGAATTGATGTTTCTGGAACTGTGGAAGATCCCTGGAAAGCATTTACCCTGCAGGGCCCCCACCTACCCCAGCAAAGCGGGCAAAAGGCGGGTCCTCGCTGGCCTTGTCTGCCCCGGACCTTGGTAGATGCTGGGGTGGGCTTGGAAACCTCGATTTCTCTGTGAGGGCCCCTCATCTTTTTTTTTACTTCTAGAATCAAAAAATATATATTATCATTGTAGGAAATCTGGAAAGAGAGAGCTAGCTTTATTTCCTACAAGCAGCTACAAAGTAGTTGAAATTACATTATGTATACTGTTTTGTTTCTGGGCTTTTATTTTCCTATATAACCTGCCCATTTTACTTGTATCCCGAAGCGTTTTGTAATCCCGTCAGTACCTGAACACACGGCTGGACTTTGGGGCGGTGTCTGTTGCTTCAGTGAATATTTTGTTGGTTAAGGCATTGTACTGTTCACCGTGCAGAATTTAGGCTCTTTCCTCAGGGTAGGGACTAGAGTTCAGAGACAGGGTCAAGGGATGGGAACCTTTTAAGACTTGTGAATGCCGCAGGAACCGTGCGAGTGCTCCTTTTACTTCTCTTCAAAGCTGACTTTTCCCCCATAACTTTGGCCAGATTATTAGTAAGAAAAATTCTCATTTGCATGTATTTGATTTTTAGTGACTGAACTTTTCTTCTCCCCCATGTGTTGATTGGGTAATTGTATGTAGTCTGTTACCTGTTTGTCCTTTTCTTTTTTCCTATTGGAATTCTTTTTTTAAATTGTGAGCATTTAATATGAA
Source organism: Rhynchonycteris naso (assembly GCA_037038555.1). NCBI lineage: Eukaryota > Metazoa > Chordata > Mammalia > Chiroptera > Emballonuridae > Rhynchonycteris > Rhynchonycteris naso. The sequence continues at coordinate 22,739,684 of CM072996.1, forward strand.
AATTAGCGGCCCTCATTTGGTGAAAACATAGGTCCTCAATATTAAGTTTTGTTCCACATACCCATCAGTGAGAAATACCAGTTTGGGGATGGGGAGAGGTTCCTTCAGGGTCTGTCACCCTCCTCAGTATAAAGGAACCGGTTAGAACCCATGAAAGGAGTGGAAAAGCCTTGGAGGGGGTATGTTAGTTGTCCCAGAGTCCATACAGTACAAACGGAAAATTGGTTGGTTCCTGGAGCACGCCTTGACCTTACAGTCTCTCCCTGTTTTCCTTGTCATAGTTGTGACACCCTACTCTCCCAACCAAGAGAAGATGGAGAAGAGTGATAAGAAATTTGTTCCTCACAAAAGCTCTACCGCCTGGGGCCCATAGGTTCTGATGATCAGTTGATCTTCAGAATTATAATCCAGTCATGAATCAAAAATTTTACTAATTTAAATGGTCCTTGTAAATAATTCAGTACACCTTAGATTTTTTTGTCTTGATGAACTTAGTGCCATTTGGCCATCCCAGACCGCCCTTTCTGAGGTGTTGGTAGTTTGGAGCCACTGGGATCTAGTTCACATACAGTTGGGATGTTATGAGGAAGAAATCATCATGCAGGTCTTTTTTAGTTGATGTTTTGTTGGGGGTTTTTTTGTTTGGTTGTTTTAGAATAACAGCAACCATTTATTGACCACAGGCACTTTGCTAAATGCTTTACAAACCACTCCTATGCTTATTAACTTACCTGTGGAATGATTCTGTTTAAGAGATGCTAGACTATTTTTATTTACATACCCTACCTACATAGTTTCGTTTTAAAATATTTGTGCCAGTGCAGGGGACCTTTAATTTTTGGGAGCTAGAGATTGTGGTTTGCTTTTTAGGTAATTTTGAATCATTTTCAGACTGACACCTGTTTATCAGGAGAAATGGTTATGAGGTCAACACATACCAGACTCCAACTCCTGTTCAGCTGAGCCCAAAGTTCCTGGTCTGTGCCTTTTTCTTTTCAGAATTTTAAGTAGTTTTGCTGGAATTTTGATTCAGAATTGTTTGGGAAATTCCTTGAGAGTGTTTGAAATAACATTCTATGTTGAAAGTAATGATACCAAGTGTTTACTGAGAGCCAACCATGTCCACAAAACAATACCTACACAGTACATATAGACAGTGTGGGGATTAGGGACACCCACATTCACACAGCCAAAACTCTGGGTAGAACTTCTGACAGATAACGTTAACAGTCAGTGACACCTATTTTTTGTATATGTATTTTTTAAATTTTATTTAGAAAACTAAATTTAATAGAGACATTGATCAATAAGAGTACATAGGTTCCAGGTGAAAATCTCTAGCATTTGAACTGTTGATTGCGATGTGTACCCATCACCCAAAGATGTTAGATATATTGTACACTGTATTTTTGTTGTTGTTGTATTTTCCCGAAGTTAGAAGCGGGGAGGCAGTCAGACAGATTCCAGCATGCGCTGGACCCGGATCCACTGGGCATGCCCACCAGGGGGCGATGCTCCCTTGCGGTCAGAACCATTCTAGCGCCTCAGGCAGAGGCCATGGAGCGGTCCTCAGTGCCCTGGCCAACTTTGCTCCACTGGAGCCTTAGCTGCCGGAGGGGAAGAGAGAGACAGAGGAAGGAGAGGGGGAAGGGTGGAGAAGCAGATGGGCACTTCTCCTGTGTGCCCTGGCTGGGAATTGAACCTGGGATTTCCACACGCTGGGTCGATGCTCTGCCACTAAGCCAACCAATCAGGGCCGTACAGTGTGTATGTAAATGGACCTGTGCAATTTAAACTAGTGTTGTTCAAGGGTCAGCTGTATTCATTCAACCAGACAGTGTCATTCCTTGACCTTTTTTCCTGTCTTATATGGATCTTGATGTGTAGAATGGTTTGAGGGGGGAAAATATCATCTTAGGAAAGACTTTGAAATTAATCTGGAAAAACTGGCGATGATTCAGAAATATAATTTCTATAATTCTAACTTGACTTTCTCCACACACAGACCCAAAATTGGGGTGGGAGTTTGCACCTGGGTAATCCAGAAGGTTACAGAAGTCATGGCATACCCTTCTTTTTCAAAAGAGCATTTGTGAATTGTTTCCAAGAGAACATGAAGTAGAAATTAGAAATCTAGAGAAGTACCTTTACTTCAGGAGAATTCACTTTAGGTTTTAATGGTGCTTTCTTTCCTTTGTCAGCTTTCAAGGGAGGGGAACATTAGTTTTTAATTAAATCAATGTGACCAGCATTTTTCCCTTGAAGAAAACCTAGACTTCAGATATAGATGTTTGTGTTTTGATTTCTGTTTGCTGCCCCAGTTTTGGTCAGCATTGACTTAATTGTGGTTAAAATGAGTGTCTTAACTGAAAGGTTAAGTTTCCAGGGTTACAATATCAAGACCATTGGTAAATTATTCAGGGAGGTTAGTGTTAAGGGATTTCTTGATCATTTCTGCTCATGGAATTTTATTTAATATGCATTCCTTTTGAAGAACTAAATCTTCCATTTGGTCAACAATGAGGGCAGAGTTTTGAGATAAGGGCAGAAATCAACTTTATAAACAGGATAATCTCAACTCTTATAAACTCCCATTAAAAATAATACAAGGAAATATGCTTAATGTCAACAGTGATTGAATGTAAGGCTTTGGAGGAAGTTTTGTTTTTCGTTTTTATTTTTCCTTTTGGAGTGTTCCACCATAGAAAATAGTTTAGTTTAATAAAAGAAGTGTTAGCTTAAAAAAAACAACTTGTGCTGTAGATGTGTCTTTATGACAATTCAAGCGACCCCTTTCATCATTGGTAAGCATGTAGTGAATGTCTCCAAAATACCTAGATTTGATATGGAAATATTTTTAACACAGATGTCAGTTTTCTTAGTTTGTATATATAATAATATTTTATAAAATTCATGGAGATACGAATATGGGCATACTTGTTTAATCTTATCAAGTAATACTACAAACAACACTGAAGGATTTTTCCCCCTTCCTAGTATGCTTTTCAGGAAGCCTTGAGCAGTGCAGGAGATAAACTGGTAGTAGTCGACTTCTCCGCCACGTGGTGCGGGCCGTGCAAAATGATCAAGCCTTTCTTTCATGTGAGTATTAAATAATGCTCTGTAAGAGATTTGCGTTCTTTTTGTCGGTGGTCACAAAGCTAGAAAAGAAAAAAAAAGGGGGGACAAAGAGTTTGATTCAGAGAAAATGGGCATCCCGTTGTGTTTACCTGGTTCCTAGTCTAAATTTTTGCATCTTTAATTAGTCTCTACTTTTATTACATTTCCCTTGAACAAGATTGAGTATACTGACTGCCGTTAACAAGTTGTAATTCTTTATTTTTTCATTTTAAATTTCCTAGTCGCTCTCTGAGAAATACTCCAATGTGGTATTCCTAGAAGTGGATGTGGACGACTGTCAGGTACGTGGCCGGGGGCTGGAACGCTGCCCAGCCGCCCACGCTGGCATTTCCCTCTGTATGGCAAACAGTTGTTTTAGTAAATATGTCATACGATACTGGAACTACGGCCGTAGCTCAAACATATTTGGGGAGAACAAGTAATTGTGCCAATTCTGAGCTTAATCCTAGCTGTCAGGAGGTATACGCCTCACATCCTGAAATGAGCTTCGAAATAGGTAGTTAAAGCTTCTTTCCCTTACTTCCCAGTTAACTCATTTTTCTAAAAACCTACATATTCTACTAACATTCTGAGATGGTCAGTTAATAGAAATTGAGTTTGAGTATGATAACTAAGTCCAAAGAGCTGATGGTGTCACCAAATGTGGAGACCATGTTTCAGGTTCTTGGGAAGTAATGACATCAGAAAGTGTATTCACAAACTTACTCTCGTCTTAGTTGTTTTGGTCAATTAGAAAACCCGTATGTTTTAGTCAATTAGAAAACGCGTATGTTTTATTCATTTTAGAGAGGAGACACAGAGTGAGTGAGAGAGAGAAAGGGGGGAGGAGCTGGAAGCATCAACTCCCATATGTGCCTTGACCAGACCAGTGCATGGTTTTGAACTGGCGACCTCAGTGTTCCCAGGTCGACGCTTTATCCACTGCACCACCACAGGTCAGGCTCTGAAAACCCCTATGTTTTAAAGACAAAACCCCAGGCTGCCTGGTAGTGAGCTGAGAGAATAATTAGGGGGAAGAGTCCAGGGCTGGTTTAATGAACAAACGCTTGTTTGGCACTCTCTGGGACAGGCCTGCTCTCTGCGCGTCATGGGTACTGATTCATTTAAATCCTTGGAACGGCCTCAGCCCATTTTACAGATGAGAAAAGCAGAGATGACGATGGAGGCCCAGGGCAGAGCCAGGATTTAAAGTGGGGTCATCTGGCTTCCCAGCCCTTGCTCTTCAGCACCACACGTTAGAGGAGGCTCTGTGACAGGGTGGGTGCAAGTCGGGTTCCCAGCACGTGGTCACGCCTCTCACACAGCCCCCTGAACCGGGAGACCCCGTGGGGTGGTCCGCCTGGAGGCCCTTTACAGATACTGTATGTGCACGTTTCCTCTCGCCCCAGTCGGGAGGGAGGTCGGACTATGGTGTGACAGCAAAGGTGCTAGACTTTCGTTTCAGTCCTGGCTCGGTGGCTTCTGCTTCGGGCTACTCTCTCTTCCTTGAACCTTGGTTTATCTCTGTGACCAGATCTTAACCCTTACCTGCCCCCATCAACTTGACCAGGTTGCATATTCAGTGAGCAACCATGGACTGTTTAATAAAAGCACTAAAATGGCAATAAAAGTGGGTGTGTGGCTGTACTTTCTAAATCTGTGAGGACCTGCCCATGGCGCCGTGCTTGTTCTCAGCACACTGGCTGGTCCCGCTCGTCCCTCTGCCCCTCTGCTCGCTGCCCCCTCCAGCAGGCACAGCCTCTCCTGCGCGGGGGACCCTGGGTCATGGGCTTTATATCTTTCTGGGAATTCTCCTGTTACCCGCTTCTGTGTCCCAGGCTAGGTTACTCGCCCCAGTTGGATTCCTTGTAAGATGGCAGTGTTAATCCAACCTCATAGCGTAGTCATCGAGACTAAATGAAACACTGTAAACTGCTTAGAACAGTACAGTACCTGGCACACGTTAAGTATAGTATTCACTAAATCTCGTGTTATAACGAGCTCTGTGCCTGCCCTTTGCCGTTAGTCCCTCTAAGTGTTTTGCCTGGCAGGTAGCCGGTGGGGAGTGAATGAATGTTATATGGTTGTCAAGTAAAGCTGTTCTAATGTGTCCCCGAGTTTTAGGAACAAGAGAACTGAGAGGAGATAGTATGTGTTTGAGAAAACCTTTGCTCCCTGGTTTTGTGTGTGTGTGTGTGTGTGTGTGTGTGACAGACAGAGAGAGGGATAGACAGACAGGAATGGAGAGATGAGAAGCATCAGTTCTTCATTGCAGCTCCGTAGTTGTTCGTTGACTGCTTTCTCATATGTGCCTGGACCCCCAGGGGGCTACAGCAGAGTGGGTGACCTCTTGCTCAAGCCAGGGATCATAGGGTTATGTCTGTGACCCCATCACTCAAGCCAGCGGCCTTGGTGTTTCAAACCTGGGTCCTCTGGCCCTGGTCTGACGCTCTCTTCATTGCGCCACCAACTGGTCAGGCCTTTGCTACCTGTTTTAACCTAACTTGGTCTTTAAGGAAACTTCTAGTGCTGACCCTATCAGATGACAACTAGTTTTTTGTTTTTTTTTGTGTGTGTGTGATAGAAACAAGAGGGACAGACAGACAGGACGGGAGAGAGATAAGAAGCCTCAGTTCTTCGTTACAGCACCTTAGTTCATTGATTGCTTTCTCATATGTGCCTTGACTGGGAGGCTATAGCAGACCAAGTGACCTCTTGCTTGAGCCAGCAACCCTGGGCTCAAGCTGGTGACCTTGGGGTTTCGAACCTGAGTCCTCTGTGTCCCAGTCCGAAGCTCTTTCCACTGCTCCACTGCCTATTCAGGCAGCACTGAATAGATTTCTATTTGAAAATAATAAGTGCTTGGTGTTGTGTGAAGCTCTCTGCATGCATTAGGTCATTTAATCCTCACGGTAACAGTGTCTTAGCACCCCCACTGAAGAGATAATGGGCTCATAGCCCAGAGGAAATAGGTCAGTAAGGCAGGTTCGAGCCTCGCACCGTGCTGGCTGGAGGACAGGTGCTCTTCCTGCCCCAGTCCAGACCCTCTGGGAAGCAGTTGTGCAGAGCACTCAAGGACTTCCCGTGTGCCAGAGCTCCTCCCCACATCTGCTTGGCAGACTCGTAATCACCCTGAAGCGACCTTTCACTTTGCCTTCTTATTCGAAAGTTTGAACAACCTATGGTATCTTCTTTGAATATCCTTATTGGCTTCAGCTCAGAGGTCACTAACAGCCTTATCAGTCTGTTGCAGAGTTAAAAACTAATTTCAGAACTCTTTGGTCACCACATACATACACGTAGCTGCTACTTTGTCAGCTCCTACTTACCTGGTCATTCAGCAGAATTAGCAAGGCAGGTCATTCAAACCAAAAGCAGTTTGTTAAACTTTCAGTGAGTTGCTTCTCCCCGTGGGATTTATTTATGAATTACGAGAGGAGATCTTCCAATTGCTTGGGAGCTCTAGGTAAAACCATTACCTCTTCAAATCTAAAAGAATACACATAAGGGGTAAAAATTATATCATAATCTCATTTCTGTATATTAGATCACATCATTAAATAGACTGAATGTTTAATGATTGAATTAGTTTTTAATGACTGATTAAGTTTTATATACACACAGTTCCTGACCATGAATTTCAGACCCAGGGCAATTTATAATGTATGTCTTTGAAGTAAGCAGCATACAGTTTTAAAAGAAGGCTCTGTAAACCCTTGGATAGGATGAACTTGTCTTTTGGGTGTAACAGATTCAAATGGACAATTAGGAGATATGGACATACACTGTGGTTCACAAAGAAAATTTTGTTTTTATAAATTAAAACAGACAAGTTACTTAGACCTGATAGTATTTGCAACCTTTTAGAATGCTGTGTTCCCATTTTGGTTAGAACAGCCAGGAATGAGTTAATAATACAAGTGGGACCCAAGCAGGTTTAGGTCATTTTGGCTGTGTGGGGTGCTGAGCCTGAAACGGGAACTAACAAGTTACCAGGTAGTCTGGTTACACTTACCAGTAAAGACTGATGAAAATCTGAGCTGAGTAAAACTAGGGAGGGAGGGAAGGGCAGGTCAGTGGGTGTTAGGGCTGGGGGGCGGTGACTCCGGGGGAGCTGCTGAAGGGAGTTTCAGGGCGTGAGGGAATGCCTTAGTGTCCTGGTTTGGGTGGTGTTTGTGGGCCTGCAATTTGTCAAAATCACTTGTCCAAACCCCCCACCTCCTCCAAAAGCTCAATTATTACTACATGTAAGTTTACATTTCCAGATGTTTGCCAAACAAACATACAAACCACGCAGGAAGTGGGGGTGTTATTGGGGAGTAGGCTAGCTCTCCATTTCTAAGTGAGGGAAATGATGTTTTTAAAGCCTCAAAAGTAACTACTTCATTTTTAAATGTGCATAACTTTGAAACCACTACCAAAACAGCAACAAGCCCGTAGACCAAGAAGTAGAAAACAAGAGTGGCACAAGTAAACAGTAACTTTAGATAGCAAAGAGCAAGTCCATAGAGGACGGGCAGCCCCGGGTTATGCGTGAGACAGGTTCTGTAGGTTGGAACAACAGGTACATTTTCTTATTAAATACAACTTAATACAGATGTTTGTCTTAACATAGTATATATTTTTACCTTTCTGTGTGTATAAATACTTAAGCATTTTCAAACCTGTCTGGTTCGTAACCCGGAGACTGCTTGTGCTGTTCCTGGATATTGACTCGGTATTATTACAATGTCAGACTCCCGAATTTGTCTGACCGTATGTCGGACATTTGGGGATACTGACAGTGATATTCTGAAATGTCAGGAACCCCTCATGAGAGTTCTTCGGTTTCTGTGTGGGGCTCTGGGGACTCTGCCTCCTTGGTCGCTGTCCGGCACAGGTTCTGCACTTCGGGGCTGCGAGGGTCCCCATTCATGCCTGGTCCTCTCGAGTGCCCAACTGGCACTGTCGGTTCCTCAACAGACCTCTTCACCTGAAAGTGTCCGAACAGTAACAAACCCTTTTCGTGGCATTTGCCCCTGAACCTTGTGTGAACAGAGTATTGGGTTAAGAGTTCTCACTCGGTGTTCCTGTAACAAAATTGAGTAATGCTTGAGACTTCTGTGACCTCTGAGCTGCAGAAAACTCTTCAGACGTGGTGAGAGCCACGTCTAGAAGAGGAGAAGAGATGCACCAACTAGCCCAGTTTACAGTATTGGGAGTTTGCCTGTTTTTCTCAAAGCTGAGCAGCCCACAAAGCTCTGAGCATTGGCATCAGCTGGGGTTCAGTGTCACACTGGTATGTGACGGGGTTGCAGGGAAACCTTGTGCTGCTGGGGGAATCTGATCATGCAGTCGGGGTTGAGAACTACCAGTAAATTCTTACAAAAAAACAAAACAAAACAGCCTGACCAGGCGGTGGCACAGTGGATAGAGCGTCGGACTGGGATGCGGAAGACCCAGGTTCGAGACCCCGAGCTCGCCAGCTTGAGCGTGGGCCCATCTGGCTTGAGCTAAAGCTCGCCAGCTTGGACGCAAGGTCGCTGGCTCCAGCAAGGGGTGGCTCGGTCTGCTGAAGGCCCGCGGTCAAGGCACATGTGAGAAAGCAATCAATGAACAACTAGGATGTCGCAACGACAACGAGAAACTAATGATTGATGCTTCTCACCTTTCCGTTTCTGTCTGTCTGTCCCTGTCTATTCCTCTCTCTGACTCTGTCACTGGAAATAAAAAAACAACAAAAAACAAAAACCAGTGTGCCCCTTTTCAGGTTACTATGAGGTCGTTCTTGGACGATTCTTTCACAAGTAACTTGCTCGTCTAACATTAGGTTTTGGCCTTGATGACTGTCATGTCTACCTCATTCCCGTAATAAAACAGAAAAGCTATGAGCAAAGATAAGAGGTGCTCATTCTGAGGCATAGTTGGTATTATAATGCTGAGCACAGCTAAAGGGTGTTACTGCTTCTACATGATTCTTGAAATAGCCAAGATGTAAGTGAACTAAACGTCTTATTGAATCACTGGGTAGTAACTGATATAGTAGCAATCTGGTGCCCCTCCTCGGAGAGTACATAGTAGCAAGAATTTTAATTAAGAATATAAGCATTTAAGCCTTTTGTGCTACCATTATATTCATTGTCAGTTTTTATATGCTAAAAAAGAAAAAAAAAACAGTCATGCTGAGATGGGGTATATAACAAAATACCTGGGTTTGGATTACTTGTGTCAAAGCTCAGCACTTAATCTTGTCTCAATTCTCTCTCCCGTCTCCCCCACCCCAGGATGTTGCTGCAGAGTGTGAAGTCAAATGCATGCCTACCTTCCAGTTTTTCAAAAAAGGACAAAAGGTAGGTGCTTCTGTCTTGAAGTAAATGAACTGAATGATTGCAAAACCCTGGTGTCAAAGAGGAGCTGAAGCGACTTATTCCTTTATGCTGGGGAGCATATCCCCATTGTCTGCTTTTAAGGCTGTGTAAATATGTCACTCTGCATTGATTGAGGTATATAATATGGCATCCAATTGAAAATCGATCTTTGTTGGAACTTGTCACTAAATTTATGGTTGGTACTTACTTCATACTTACATAATAAAGTACAGTTGTCTTTATGAAGAGGTATTTGTGTAAAAAAAAAAAATGTATTTGAATCTTTTGCCTTTTCTTAAGGGCAATTCTTAACTTTTGTTTTTAACTTGAGACTGTGTTTTAAATTATGTCTTGCCCCTGGCCTGCCCCTTTTTCTGTGAGCCTGTCTTATGCACACGGTAGTGATACAGTGCTACCGTCTAACGTCAGCCCCAATATTCTCTTAACAGGTGGGTGAATTCTCTGGAGCTAATAAGGAGAAACTTGAAGCCACCATCAATGAATTAGTTTAATCATGTTTTCTGAAAACATAACCAGCTGTCGGCTCTTGTAATTTTTTTTTTCTATTTACAAAGAAGAAAGATCAAGTATAGAGACTATATACTCAACTACCATCTGATTATAAGTGACAATAAAATATTAATTTTACCCTTTTTAAAACTGTCTGGTGTCTTGACTAACTTTCAGAATAAACGAAAAGTGGCTAATTAGAAGATATTTAGTGTCCTATTTTCATATATATATATTTTAAGATGTTACTTATTAATTTGAAAGAGAGAAAAGGGTGAGGGGAGAGTGGGAGAAGGTAGGTATATAAACCCCATTTCCCAGTGAGAAGACAGGCAAAGAGGCTAAGTAATTTCCCCAGGATCACGCTGGTGGGAGGGTCTCAGGTTCCGACCGAGGCAGCCTGGAGCTTAGGTGCTTTGCGCTCTGCTGTACTCCCTTTCGCTGCAGCAACGTGAACAAATGGTAAAATGACAGGTCCTTGCCTGGGTCCTCTTCTCTAAAATTCTGCTGCTGAACTAGGGTGTTTCTCAAAATATTAATTGAATGCTCATTCTGTGTGCAATTAGGGCTATAGCTGTAAGGCACCCTTCTTAGACATTTCATGCAGAAAAGGGAGGCAAACTAGCAAATGACAGGCTGTGGAATATTATACAAAACCCAAACAAACACATGGACACCATAATTGAGAACTCGGAGACTGGCTTTGGATGGAATGGCCAGGGAAGAGTTCTGGGAGGTGACCGAGGTGTGATGAGTGAAAAGGACTGACCTGCTGAGCTCCAGCAGAAATGTCTACCTCAAGAAATTAGGAAAAGAGACTCAAGAGTTTGGCCCATTGCAGCCGCAGCAGGAGATAAAGCTGGGTGGAGCGGCAGGGACCGGTCAGCTAAGGCCTGCCTTGTTCTGGGTGCAAGTACAAGCCATTGAAAGGTAAGCCAGAGGTGAAGTACTCTAACAAGACTTCATTTGGGCAGCTGTGTGGAAAATGGGCTGGGAAAGGACTGGAATATCAGGTTTTTGCAGTTTTCTAGGCCAGAGGTAATGATGGCTGTGATCGAGGGACGGGTAGAGATAAAACTAAGCACATATCCGATAACACTTAGGAAAGAGCATCCAAGGACTTCAGGATAGAATTCTTGAGTAAACTTGAGGTTTTTGATTTGAACAACAAGGTAGTTGGCATGCCATGTGATAAGGCTTGGGGGAAGCGGGTCAGGCTCTCTGGATGTGTGACCACTGGATGCAGACCAGATGGTACAGAGGTTGCGGGTGATTTTGCAGGAAGAAAGGATACCTGAAAAAGGGAATTCCTTGTGTAGTCAAGAAAAAAATGGGACTCGGGGCACAATAGGAGAAAGTGGTCATTTCCTCGTCATGGCCAGTGGAATAAAGATGTGTGCATAAACACCAGAATACATGAAGCCCATAGGAACAGACCTAAAGGGAGAAGTAGTACAATAATGGTAGGGAACTTGGAATACCCCACTTACATCAATGGATAGAGCGTCCAGACAAAATCAATAAGGAAACATCAGCCTTAATACATTAGATCAGAAGGCCTTAACAGATACACAGAACACCCCATTCAAAAGCAACGGAATACACATTTTTTCAAGTGCCCATGTAACATCACAATAGATCATATGTCAGGCCACAAAAAAAGTCTTTTAAAAATTTTACTAGAAAATTCACAAATACATGAAGATTGAACAACATACTAATGGGTCAACAAATAAAAAATACCTTGAGACAAATGAAAGTACAACATACCAAAGCCTATATGGAATGTAGCAAAAGTGAGGAAAGTTTTAAAGAGGGAAGGTCATAAATGTCTACCTCAAGAAATTAGGAAAAATCTCAAGCCTGACCCATGGTGGTGCAGTGGACAGAGAGAGCATCAATACTTAGGTCCCAGGTTCAAAACCCCGAGGTCACCAGCTTGAGTGCAGGGTTGCCAGCTTGAACATGGGATCATCAACACGATCCAAGGTTGCTGGCTTCAGTGAGGGGGTCACTGGCTCGGCTGTAGCCCCCCGGTCATGGCATGTATGAGAAGCAATCAATGAACAACTAAAGTGCTGCAACTACAAGTTGATGCGTCTCATCTCTGCCTTTCTGTCTGTTTCACTTGCTAAAAAAAAGTAGAAAAGAAATAAGGAAAATCTCAAACAACTTACAACTCAAGGAACAAAACAAAACATGAAGTCTAAAGTTGGAAGGAAATAAAGAGCAGAACATAAATAGATGAAACAGACTAAAGATAATTTAAAAGATCAATGAAACTAAGAGCTGCTTCTTTGAAAAGATCGAATGGACAAACCTTAACCTAGACTCACCAGGGAAAACAAAAGACTCGAAATCAGAAATGAGAGTACATTACAACTGATACAGAAATACAATTCGGATAACCTAAAAGAAATGGGTAAACTTCTAGTGACATAAAACCTTCCAAGACTGAATCATGAAATAAGGCATCTGAATAGACAGCTTACTAGTCAGGAGATTGAGTAAATAATCAAAAACCTCCCAACAAATCCAGAACCATCCAGTTTCACTGGTGAATTCAACCAAACATTTAAAGAATCCTTAAACCATAAATTAAAAAAAAAAAAGTTGTAAAAATAGTCACGGGAATATAAAGTACAGCATAGGGAATCTAGTCAATAATAATAACTATGCATGGTGCCAGGTGGGTACTTTATCCAGGTGATCACTTCTGAAGGTATATAAATGCCTAATCACTGTTATACACATGAAACTAATACTGTCAATGAAAACGGGGAAAAAAAAAATCTTAAAAGAAATCCTCAAACCGCTGGACCGCAAGCTCACCCTGAGCTGGAACAGAGGGTGGTGGAGGTGCAGCAGACACTGGTCCAGGAAGACCAGACCCTGGACAGAGCCTGCGCCACGTGGAGGAGGCCTCCTTGGAGGGCACCTTCCTGTGGAAGATCACCAACGTCACCAGGCGGTGCCGAGAGTTCGCCTGCAGTGGGACCGCCAGCCTCTTCTCCCAGCTTTCTACCCTGCCAAGTTGTACCTGGGGCTCAACTTAAGTGGGGAGGGGATGGGGAAGAGGGCCCACCTGTGCTCTCATTGCAATCATGAAGGGAGAGCACGATGCTCTGCTCCGCGGCCTTTCTGGAGCAAGGTCACCTGCCTGGACCAGAACAACTGTGACACGCCCCTGATGCCTTCCCGCCCACCCTGCACTCAGTGTTTTTCCAGTGGCCTGCTCTTCACGCTCAACACATGGGAATCCATTAGAGTATTTTAATTTAAAAAAGCAATTTAGGTTTCCTAGCATCCTCTTTAACTGGTCCTGGGTGTTGCCTGGGTTTCAGGTGGTCGGACATGCAGCCCCGGTTGGACCCACTGATTTAGGGGATGGCGACATAGCCAGGGGATGGTGGGTGACAGGCTGAAGCTTGGACTTCTGGTGGTGACTGTGGGTAACAGAGATTTGAGGTACAACACAACTTATTCTGACAGTCTCTTAGAATAAGACAGGAAAACATACAAATTGTTGCAGAAGACAGTTAACATGCTTTTTTTTTTTTTTTTAAATAACTTCAGAAGCACCATGAACCTAAGTATCACGGTTTGTTTTTCTTCCCATTCATAGATTTATAGCTGTTTCCTGCCAACCTCTATCAAACAAAACTTCAAGTTGCTAAGCTTGGTTGCTTTACTATGGACCAAGTGTTTAGAGTAGATGCTTCAAAACTTGACGAATACATTGTTAGCTATTTAAAATATTAAATATGTTAGAGTTAACTCAAGACTCTTTTATAAAAATCTCAGTACCTGGATAGTATAATTGGATGTCACATAGGATTCTCTTATCCCCAAAGTTGGATTACTTATAAGTCTAGAAATAATGGTGAGCATTTTTCACTTGTTACCAAATACATAATACAGGTGAATACAGGACTTACAACTCCATAAGATATAGCAAAAACCGGAGTTGTGAAAAAGCAACTATAATATTACATAGACATGCTTGCTACATAGTATAATACCCAGTTTCTGGAGTTGGCTATGGTCTAGCAGAGGAAAAAGATCAGAACAGCTAAACAGAACTTGATCAGATCTGTAAGTTCTGGACAGGAAAGAGTAATTATTCTGTCCAGGACTTCACAACACCCTTTACAAAGGTGATAGTGTTTGATCAAAGCCTAAAGGAGAGAAAGAACAACCAGGGTGTTCCGGAAGTGGGCTTAGTGGCATAGGGATACCTTTGGAGAAAGGCAAAAAACCCAACAGCTAGAATCTGGAGCTAAAGACAGATAAAGCTGCAAACCAAGGCTGGGACCTTGAAGGCCTTCGAGATAACTTGGCCTTCAGATCCCTGCTTTGCAATGTTTTATGTCATGGTGCACAAAGAAAATAGTGGAGCAGCCCTATTGAAGCCAGTGAAAATAGTTTTCACTGGCTTCAAGTGAAAAGGATTTTGGGATATCAATATGTGGCTTAGTGAAATACTAACATTTTTCTTTTAAATCATTGTAAGGTAGAAAACAAACTGAAACCATTAGGGAGGGTATTCTAGAATTTGTATAAAATTTCCACAAAAACACCCTAATTTTTTAATGTGAAACTTTAAGCTTGTTTCCATGAACATAACTTCTTTTGAAAGTTTAACTGTAAAATGTAGAAGAATGTATAAAATGCACGTGCTAACAGAGACAGTGGGAAAATAATAAATGTATTATTCTGTGAGCTGCTTCTTGCCCTCCTTCTCATGGCTGTGAATGTCATCCATGTTAATGTGCATAGTTGTGGTTCATTTGCTTTCCTGACTGTATAGTATTCCACTATTTGGCTGCTCCATCCTTTGTTCATTCCGCTGTTACTGAACTAGGAAACTAGGATTAGTCTCAGTGTTTATTCACAAACAATGTTGCTGTGAACATTGTGCAGTAACAGTTTCTTTAAGGTAAGTGCTTAAGAGTGGAGTCCCTGCATCACAGAGCAGTGCTTCTCAAACATTAGTGTTTAAATGAAATCACCTGGAGGTCTTGTTCAAATGCCAGTTCCGATTGAGGTCTGAGATCCTGCAGCTTTAAGCTCTCAGGTATGCCAATGCAGCTGGTTCGAGGACCACACATCGAGTAGGGTATGAATTTCCTCAGTCTTTTTTTTTTTTTTTTTTTTTATTCATTTTAGAGAGGAGACACAGAGAGAGAGAGAGAGAGAGAAAGAGAGAGAAAGGGGAAAGGAGCTGGAAGCATCAACTCTCATATGTGCCTTGACCAGACCAGTGCAGGGTTTTGAACTGGCGACCTCAGTGTTCCCAGGTCGATGCTTTTATCCACTGCGCCACCACAGGTCAGCCCAATTTTCTCGGTCTTATTAGGTAATGTCAGTTTTAGCAGGTGCTTGAATAAGTTCCTGATAGTTCATAAACCCAACAATACTTAGTTATCTGACTTCTAAATGTAACAGAAATGAAACCTAATTTAGTGGGTGTGCATCCCTATTTGTTTTATTTTGGGTTTCTCTGATTTCCGGTGGGGTCAGGCACTTTGCATATGCTTATGGCTGCTCAGATTTTCTCTTTTGTGGAAAGCACCTGTTCAAGCCTTTCCCTCCCTTTTTCTATTGGTTGTTCATTCTTTTCATATTAATATTTTTTTCAGCATTCTTTCCTTTTTTTTTTTTTTTTTTTTTTTACAGAGACAGAGCGAGAGTCAGAGAGAGGGATAGATAGGGACAGACAGACAGGAACACACAGAGATGAGAAGCATAAATCATCAATTTTTTGTTGTGGCACTTTAGTTGTTCATTGATTGCTTTCTCGTATGTGCCTTGATCGGGGCGCTACAGCAGACCGAGTAACCCCTTGCTCAAGCCAGCAACCTTGGGTCCAAGCTGGTGAGCTTTTGCTCAAACCAGATGAGTCCACGCTCAAGCTGGTGACCTCGGGGTCTCAAACCTGGGTCCTCCACATCCCAGTCTGACGCTCTATCCACTGCGCCACCACCTGGTCAGGCTTTTTTTCAGCATTCTTGATTCATTCTGGATACTAGTGGTTTATTGATTTAATGTTGCAAACATTTTCTAGCTTGTAGCCTTTCACCCACTTTGTGGAGTTCTGGGGTAAACAAAATTTCACAATTGTGTTATCAATAAAACCTTGGAATTCGGGTAGATAACTTGCCTTTAGCACCTGGAAACTTTTTCTGATGAACTATGCTACACACAACAACTTCTAATCAAGTCTTTTAAACTTTTTTCTTAGTATTATAGCTAGTAATCATCAGTAAAATCCAAAACTTTAATCCCACAAATCGGTGATACACCTTTAATCAATTTAACCGCCAGAATGTAAATGATATTTAAAGGAAACAAAGATTCTTCCTTTTCTTTCATTGCCTAATACACTGTTAAAATATATTATAATGCCATGGCTGGATAGCTCAGTGGGTTAGAGCATCATCCTGAAGCACAGAGATTGCCAGTTCGATCCTCGGTCAGGACACATACAGGAACAGATTGATGTTCCTGTCTCTCTCTCTCTCCCTTCCTCTATCATCCTGAAGCACAGAGGTTGCCAGTTCGATCCTTGGTCAGGGCACATACAGGAACAGATTGATGTTCCTGTCTCTTTCTCTTCCTTCCTCTATCTAAAATCAATAAAATAAACATTTAAGTGTGTATATAGTAATAATGTCAATTTCAAATCCAGTTTCATGCCTCCAAAGCAAATCTCTTAAAATGATAATGCATCTAGTTTTCAGAATACTCACACACTGTTGGAGCCGTCACACTGTAACCATTGCCGAGGGCACACCAGTGACAACTGAGCAGAAGAAGCAAATATATGTCAAGGCTGAGATGGGGAGGCTACTACGTGCAGCTGGTCCTTCCACACAGCCCAGCCCACGTCAGCCCCAGTTCCCTAAGCAGTCATACCTTGGTGTTGAGCTTCCTGGGCACCTGGACCCCGTTCTCCTTCTGCCTCTTCATGGGCACTTCATCTGCTGTGGGCACTGGAGAGCATAGGGTCCGGAAGGGGAGAGCAAATGCCACTCGGCTTAAGCCACCATCCAAGGATCAGCAGGCGAGGCCACCTCAAGCTGGGGCCCAGGGTCCAGGAGCAGGCTGAAGCCTGGTGGGTCAATATTCTGTCCCACATCTGTGGGCTGCTTGCCTTCTCTGGGAGACAGGCTGGGAAGCTCCGCTCTAGGGAAGGAGAAATCTCAGAATACCTTAAGGCAGGGTGAGAAACACCAAGGGAGGCAGTGGCTGGATGAGAACAGCCATTCACCCTGGCTGCATGGTCAAATCTACAGGCTTTGCTCTGAAATTGTGTTGGTAGCTGGGGCTCCACTCCCAGAGGCTGATTTAATTGGCTGTGGGCGAGGCACAGGCATCAGTAAATACTTCCAAGTTCTCCAGGTGGTAGAAATATATGGCTGGTGATGAGAATCACTATTTTTGTCTGCCCCAGGGCTGGGATATCAGTGCGGAGTCTGCAGTGAGAAACTGGAGGACCTGATCTGTTATGTTACTAAGGAGGTGCTGGTGTCAACCAGTACTCCTGAGAGTGAGGTCCTGAAAACTTCTCACAAAATGCAGGTTCCTGGGACTCTAGGTAATTAGGATTTCTACGGGTGGGATCCAGTGATGTGCTATCTATCTATCTATCATTTATTTTTGAGAGAATCAGAGAGAGAGAGAAATATCAAGCTGCTCTTGTATGTGCCCTGACCAGGGAATGGAACCTCCGAACATCTGGCCAGGCAGTGGTGGGATTCAAATAGTTTAACAACCGGTTCTCTGCCCTAATAACCATTTAAAGTATAAAAAATGATAAACCGAAAGGTAGTTTGTTGTTTCATGCATTTAATACTTAAGTAATAATAAAAGAGGTACACAAAACTAGATTATAAGAGTTTTAAAATATTGAAAAAATATTAAATAATACCTGACAAAGAAACAATAAAACTGTTATTTAGGATATTTCCATATTGTGTAACACAAAGCTGAAACAAATGACAGCTTGTCACCCCCTGGTTGTCTGGCACTTTTTCTCTTTACATTATATGTTTCTTTACTGAAGTAACATACGTGAAGGAATTAAAATGTATTTTATCAAAGGTATAATGAGGCCCTGGCCGGTTGGCTCAGCGGTAGAGCGTCAGCCAGGCGTGTGGAAGTCCTGGGTTCAATTCCCAACCAGGGCACACAGGAGAAGTGCCCATCTGCTTCTTCACCCTTCCCCCTCTCCTTCCTCTTTATCTCTCTCTTCCCCTCCCACAACCAAGGCTCCACTGGAGCAAAGTTGGCCTCGGCGCTGAGGATGGCTGCATGGTCTCTGCCTCAGGCTCTAGAATGGCTCTGTTTGCAACGTAGATACGCCTCAGATGGGCAGAGCATCGCCCCCTAATGGGCTTTTCATGTGGATCCCAGTTAGGTGCATGCAGGAGTCTGTCTCTGCCTCCCTGCTTCTCACTTCAGAAAAATACCAAAAAAAAAAAAAAAGAGTTACCAGAGAGAACACCCCCAGGGAAATATGTGCATGTATTCACCAAAAGGGATGCTTTAAAATAAGCCTTGGTAAGACCAGTAAAGAACATACCTGGCCACCCTCAGAGAATCCATACATGGCTGTTCATGTAAGCCTCGGTTTCGAGCTTTTTGGGTCTTAGCCATCTATGACTGGTATAGCCGAGGCACATCTGGATCGCTGCTATTGGAGGAGGTGACGTTAGCATGTGGGGAGGAACTGAGTGGAGGAGCAATAGAATAGGTAAGAGAAAAACAAGTATCCATTCCCATCACCTAGAGACTCCTTCTTGCTTCTTGTGTTTCAATCCTCCGTTCTGCTGTACTACTCACTAATTAGTGTAGTGTTTGCAGCTGTAGCTCAGGGTAACCCAGGAACATTTTGCAATATTACAGAATTCATCTCACTCGTGAATGTGTATATTAATGTATGGGCCTAGGTGGCACACGTGAGACGTCATAATAAATTATAATTCTTTACAATGGCAAAGTAGATGGACATTGAATACTGGAAATGAGTAGTGTTATTTTTCATAAAAAAAATGTTTAATGAGATTGAATTTTCACAAATGAAGTAAAACATTTTGGCTTTATTGAATAATCTGTTTCTGTCCCTTAATTTTCGAGAAAATTAAAGAGAAATGTAAAGAGAAAAATCGTTTTCAAAAACATGAGGCCATTTTGATTTTTTATTTTCTATCGCCTAATTTACATGTTTGAACTAAAATATATTCAAACTTTGACTATTTGTAGACAACTACACATTTTTAAAAAATCCTTTAGATCTCTGAAATGAATACAAGTTGAGATCATAATAGAAATAGGTAAAATGCAGAGGAGAAGAAAAACTGAAAGGAACAATTAGAAAAGTTCCATATAAGAAGAATGCTTAAATTTTTAAAAACTAGAAACAGTGAAAATGAAGACTGTTTTGAGCATTGTAGGGAAAACAGGTGTGGTTAGGCTTGCTCGCTGGTTTCCTGGCTGCAAGCTCTTTGCATGATTAGTGCGTAGGCATGTGTATAGACTGTATAAGGCCACGGGGACTTTCCCTAGGGCAGTGATGGGCAATCTTTTGAGCTTGGTGTGTCAAAATTCACCAAAAAACCGAGCATAACTCGGGTGGTGTGTCACTTCCAGAAAAACAGCCTAACCGGAAGTCCCAGAACTAGACGCTCTGTGCCGGAGTTCTGTTGTTTTGGCCTACAGACCTCCGGCACAGAGTGTCTACACTACAGCAAATGTTTTATCCTCGGCTACTGCACCTGGCCGTGCAGGAGCCAAGGATGAAACGTCCTTCTCGGCATGCAGCCTCATACTTCTCTGGTATGCGGCCGCATGCGGCTGCAGTGCTGACACGCATGTCATAGGTTCGCTATCACGGCCCTAGGAGCAGATCCACTGCTTATCCACCATTGTGGGAAATGGTTTTCCTCTGCCTGTTTGCTCACCTACCTCTGAAAATCCAATAAACAGGAACGGCCCAATGCCTTCTGACTCTGCAGTTCTTCTGTGGTCTACCTGAATCCAGTGTGAACCGGCCTGGCGCAGCCGCTGGCATGACACCTGGCACTGTGAGCAGGATTCAGTTTAGACCGGCAGGGAACTGGCATTGTAAGCATCATCCCTATAAAATTCAGAAATAAGATATTATAACTTATTAATGAACATTTAATTACTTATGAAAATGAATAAGATAATTATTATCAAATACACACTTTGAACTTCAAGTCTGATTAAATGCAACTTCATATTGCTTGCTAAATGATTCTTAAGCTATTAACGAAAACATTGAGATGGAAGAATTATTCATGTCAAATACATCATTCAGAGGGAACGCATGTAACTCTCTGGGCTGCACCTTGACAGATAAAAAAATATATATCCACGAAACTAGCCAATTAATCAAAAGGAACAAAACTTCTGGGGTGTTACTGTGTTTATCAGATAATAATACTAAAAAGAGACTCTAACCCTTTTGATTGCATGAGATTATTTCCTGCAGATAAATGCCTGAATGGTGCAGATTCACCATTCAGATGAACGGTGTGGATGAAAAAGGGCGATGTGATAAACTTGACATGCTCAGGGGGTCCACACGACAGCTGTGACAAGTTCAGTGACCGAGAGTCACCACACAGGAGGGTCTGATCAGAAATTCCTAACTGGGCGGCAGGCTATGCGGGGAGTCCCATCCCAGGCCTACAGCCTCCTTAGCCAAGGCCAGTCTTTACCTTAAGTGAGCCCTGTCCACTGTCCTTGTGCCTCTAGGATAACACACCTTTGAAATGTCAGAGTAATCTTTTCTAGACTCTTCGAAGGCACAAGCACAGGTGTCAGAGCAGGAGACCACAGAAGCCCTCATTGTCACCCTGTGCCCCCCATACCATCTCTGTGTGTCGTAATGTTAATTATTAACTATCCTGTACCCACCAATGTAAAAGAAGTATGCGTTTCTTCTTGGTTTTTTTTTTTTGTTTTTTTTTTTATTAATTCTAATGGGGTGACATCAATAAATCAGGGTACATATGTACAATGAAAACATCTCCAGGTTATCTTATCATTCAATTGTGTTGCATACCCATCACCAAAAGTCAAATTGTCCTCTGTGACCTTCAATCTGGTTTTCCCTGTGTCCCTCCCTTCCTCCCTACCCCACTCTTCCCTCCCTCCCCCCATCCCATAGACACCACTCTCTTGTCCATGTCTCATACCCTCACTTTCATGTCCCACCTATGTATGTAATCGTGCTGTTCTCAGTTTTTCTTTTTTTCTGATTTACTTATTTCACTCCGTATAATGTTATCAAGGTACATCCATTTTGTTATAAATGATCCGATGTCATCGTTTCTTATGGCTGAGTAGTATTCCATAGTATATATGTACCATAGCTTTTTAATCCACTTGTCTTCTGACGGACACTTGGGCTGGTTCCAGATCTTCGCTATTGTGAACAATGCTGCCACGAACATGGGGGCGCATTTCTTCTTTTCGAACAGTGCTATGGTGTTCTTAGGGTATATTCCTAAAAGTGGGATAGCTGGGTCAAAAGGCAGTTCGATTTTTAATTTTCTGAGGAATCTCCAAACTGTTTTCCACAGTGGCTGCACCAGTCTGCATTCCCACCAGCAGTGCAGAAGGGTTCCCTTTTCTCCACATCCTCGCCAGCACTTATTCTGTGTTGTTTTGCTGATAAGTGCCATTCTGACTGGTGTGAGGTGATATCTCATTGTGGTTTTAATTTGCATTTCTCTAATGATTAGTGATGTTGAGCATTTTTTCATATGCCTATTGGCCATCTGTATGTCCTCTTTGGAGAAATTTCTATTCATTGCTTTTGCCCATTTTTTGATTGGGTTGTTTGTCTTCCTGGTGTTGCGTTTTATAAGTTCTTTATAAATTTTAGTTATTAACCCCTTATCAGATGTGCTGTCGAATATGTTCTCCCATTGTGTGGTTTGTCTTTTTATTCTGTTCCTATTGTCTTTAGCTGTGCTAAAACTTTTTAGTTTGATATAGTCCCATTTGTTTATCTTGCCTTTTATTTCAGTTGCCCATGAAGATAAATCGGCAAATATACCGCTGCTACAGATGTCGGAGAGCTTGCTGCCTATGTTTTCTTCTAAGATGCTTATGGTTTCACGACTTACATTTAAGTCTTTTATCCATTTTGAGTTTGTTTTTGTGAATGGTGTAAGTTGATGGTCTAGTTTCATTTTTTTGCAGGTAGATGTCCAATTTTCCCAACACCATTTGTTAAAGAGGCTGTCTTTACTCCATTGTATGTTCTTTCCTCCGCTGTCAAATATCAGTTGTCCATAAAGCTGTGGGTTTATTTCTGGGTTCTCTGTTCTGTTCCATTGATCTATGTGCCTGTTCTTATGCCAGTACCAGGCTGTCTTGAGTGTAATGGCCTTGTAGTAAACCTTGATATCAGGAAGAGTGATACCTCCTGCTTTATTTTTTCTTTTTAAGATTGCTGAGGCTATTCGTGTTCTTTTTTGGTTCCATATCAATTTTTAGAATATGTGTTCTATATCTTTGAAGTATGTCATTGGTATTTTAATTGGTATTGCATTGAATTTATAAATTGCTTTGGGTAATATAGACATTTTAATGATGTTTATTCTTCCTAGCCATGAGCACGGTATGTGCTTCCACTTGTTTGTATCTTCCTTGATTTCTTTTATCAATGTTCTATAATTTTCCGAGTACAAGTCCTTAACCTCCTTGGTTAAATTTACTCCTAGGTACTTTATTTTTTTGGCTGCAATAGTGAAGGGGATTGTTTCCTTAATTTCTTTTGCTGATATTTCATTGTTGGTGTATAGAAATGCCTCTGATTTCTGAGTATTAATTTTATATCCTGCCACCTTGCTGAAATCATTTATAAGGTCCAGTAGTTTTTTGACTGAGACTTTAGGGTTTTCAATATACAATATCATATCATCTGCAAATAATGACAGTTTTACTTCTTCTTTTCCAATTTGTATGCCTTTTATTTCTTCTTCTTGTCTGACTGCTGTAGCTAGGACTTCCAGAACTATGTTGAATAAGAGTGGTGAAAGTGGGCAACCGTGCCTGGTTCCTGATCTTAAGGGGATTGCTTTTAATCTTTGTCCATTTAGTATGATGTTTGCTGTCGGTTTATCGTAGATTGCCTTTATCATGTTAAGGAATGATCCCTGTATTCCCACTTTACTGAGAGTTTTGAGCATGAATGGGTGCTGGATTTTATCAAATGCCTTTTCTGCATCTATTGAAATTATCATGTGATTTTTGTCCTTCCTTTTGTTTATGTGGTGAATCACATTGATTGATTTGCGAATATTGAACCAGCCTTGCCTCTCCAGAATAAATCCCACTTGATCGTGGTGTATGATTTTTTTCATATATTGCTGGATCCGGTTGGCTAATATTTTGTTGAGAATTTTAGTGTCTAAATTCATCAGGGATATAGGCCTATAATTTTCTTTCTTTGTGTTGTCTTTGCCCGGTTTTGGGATCAGAATTATGCTCGCCTCATAAAAGGAGTTTGGAAGTCTTCCTTCCTCTTGAATTTTTTGAAATAGCTTGAGGAGAATAGGAGTTAGTTCTTCTTTGAATTTTTGATAGAATTCACTTGTGAAGCCATCAGGCCCAGGACTTTTCTTTTATGGGAGTTTTTTGATAACTATTTCGATCTCATTTGCTGTAATTGGTCTGTTTAGGTGTTCTGATTTTTCCAGATTGATTTTTGGAAGGTTATATGATTCAAGAAATTTGTCCATTTCACCAAGATTGTCTAATTTTTTGGCATAGAGTTCTTCATAGTATTTTCTTACAATGCTTTGTATTTCTGTTGTGTCAGTTGTTATTTCTCCACTGTCCTTTCTAATTTTATTTATTTGAGTCCTCTCTCTTTTTTTCTTGGTGAGTCTAGTTAAAGGTTCATCAATCTTGTTTACCTTTTCAAAGAACCAGCTTCTTGTTTCATTGATCCTCTGTATTGTTTCCTTAGCCTCTATGTCATTTATTTCTGCTCTGACCTTTATTATTTCCTTCCTTCTACTTGTCTTGGGTTTTATTTGTTGTTGTTTTTCTAGTTCTTTTAGATGCAGGGTCAGGTTGCTTATTTGAGCTTTTTCTAGCTTCTTATGATATGCCTGTGGTGCAATACACTTCCCTCTCAGAACTGCTTTTGCTGTGTCCCATAAATTTTGAGTTGATGTATGCTCATTATCATTTGTTTCTAGAAACTTTTTTATTTCTTCTTTGATCTCATTGTTAATCCATTCATTATTTAATAACATGCTATTTAGTTTCCAAGTGTTTGAGTATTTTTCATTTTTTCTTTTGTGGTTAATTTCTAGTTTCATGGCATTGTGATCAGAGAAAATGATTGATATGATTTCAATCTTCTTAAATTTATTGAGACCATTTTTGTGTCCTAACATGTGGTCTATCCTAGAAAACGTACCATGAGCGCTTGAGAAGAATGTATATTCTACTGCTTTAGGGTGAAAAGTTCTGAAGATATCTATTAAATCAAGTTGATCTAGTGTATCCTTTAAGTCTGCTGTTTCTTTATTAATTTTCTTTCTTGAGGATCTATCCAGTGTTGTTAGAGGAGAATTGAAATCCCCTACTATGATAGTATTGCTGTTAATCTCACCCTTTATATCCATCAAAGTCTGCTTTATGTATGTCGGGGCTCCTATATTTGGTGCATAGATATTTACAATAGTTATATCTTCCTGTTGAATTGTTCCCTTTATCATTATGTAGTGTCCTCCTTTATCTCTTACTACAGCCTTTGTTTTAAAGTCCATTTTGTCTGATATAAGTATTGCTACCCCTGCTTTTTTTCATTTCCATTTGCATGAAATATTTTTTTCCATCCTTTTACCTTCAGTCTATGAGCATCTTTTGTTTTAAGGTGTGTCTCTTGTAGACAGCATATGTATGGGTCCTGTTTCTTTATCCATGCAGCTACCCTATGTCTTTTGATTGGATCATTTAATCCATTTACATTTAAGGTTATTATTGATATGTAGTTGTTTATTGCCATTTTATTCTTTAAAGCTGTATTCTTCTTTTGCTCTATTCATTCCTCCCTTTAAACTGTTCACAAGAGGCCCCTTAGTATCTCTTGCAGAATTGGTTTGGTTTTTATGAATTCCTTGAGGCTTTCTTTTTCTGGGAAGCTCTTTATTTCTCCTTCAATTTTAAACGTTAGCCTTGCTGGATAAAGTAGTCTTTGTTGTAGGTTCTTGTTCTGCATTACTTTGATTATTTCTTGCCATTCCCTTCTGGCCTCAAGTGTTTCTGTTGAGAAGTCCGATGTCATCCTTATGGGGGCTCCTTTGTAGGTGATAGTCTTTTTTTCTCTAGCCGCTTTTAAAATTTTTTCTTTATCCATTAGCTTTGGTATTTTAACTATGATGTGTCTTGGTGTAGATTTTTTTGGGTTTCTCCTTAATGGAGTTCTGTGTGCTTCTTGAATGTGTGGAGTGTTTCCCAGCCTTAATTTAGGAAAGTTTTCTGCTATGATTTGATTGAACAAAGTTTCCATTTTCTGTCCTCTCTCCTCTTCTTCAGGCACCCCTATGATGCGAATGTTGTTTCTCTTCATGTTGTCACAAAGCTCCCTTAGAGTTTCCTCACATTTTTTAAGTCTCTTTTCCTTTTTCTTCTCTGCTTCTGTGCCTTTGTTTATTGTGTCCTCTAACTCGCTTATTCGATCCTCAGCATCATCCATCCTGCTTTTAATTCCTTCCATTATGGTCTTCAGTTCTGATACTGTATTTGTCATTTCTGTCTGATTCTTTTTTATTATTTCAATTTCATTTTTTATACTTGTTATCTCTTTATTTAGGTGTTCATAATGACTATCCATTGTTGCTCTAATTTCTTTGAACATCCTAACTATCATTATTCTAAATTCTGCTTCTGGTAATTTGGTTATATCTGGTTCATTCAGGTCCTTCTCTGGGGATTTCTCTTGATTCGTTTGGTTTGCATTCCTCTGCCTGCCCATTTTGTCTGTGTCTAAGCAAGTTGTGGCCACTGGAGTCCAGTAGGTGTTGCCTTTGTGTTCTCTAGGTGTGGTCTGTCTGCAGGCCCCCCACCCCCTCTGCCAGTGCCTAGGGTGGTTGGGTATGAGCGTTGCCAGCGCCGGCCCACTGTGGCTTTTGCTATGATTTCTGCCTCTCCTCCGTGGGAGGGGCTGTGACTGAAGCCACAAGCCTTAGCACCAAGGGTAGAGGTGAGCACCTTTCCTCAGCTGCGGACCCAGCCTATTTCCGGACTTCCGCCCAGAACCAGCAGTCGGAGCCTGCTCGCTACAGTTCCGTAGGTTAGGCGGGGCTTTTGACGTGCTCTCAGCTGTAAGCTTTTGCCCGTCAGGAGCTTTAGCCCCGCCCTCGAGGCCAGGGCCCTTCTGCGCAGGGTCGGAAACCAAGGTTTATTGGGGCGGGCGTTTTTGCTGGCTTCCGCTCAGCTGCGTACTTCCGCTCGTCCCGGACTCTACCCCGCCCCCGCGTTCGGAGCCCGCTCGTGCACGTATGAATGCTATCCGGGGTTTCTCCGGCCGGATGGGGATAGTAGCGTGGGCTCAGCTGCGAGCCTCCACTTGTCTCGGGGTCCACCCCGTTCCCGCGCTCGGAGCCTGCTCGCGCACGTATACTGGCCAATCGCGGTTTCTCCGGCCGGGGGGGGGGGGGTGGGGGCGGGGGGGGGGACTGGTAGCATCAGCTCAGCCACGAGCCCCTGCCCGTCCCTGGTCCTAGCCCGGTCCCCGCGGTCAGGGCCGGCTTGCGCAGGGCCTGCCCATTCCTGGCCTCCCGCTTTGTCCCCGTAAGTGGGATTAAAGGCTGGCCCGCAGCTTCCGGACCGCTTTCGCGGTCCCCTCTGACCCTCTGGGCTAGACCGATCTCCCACAGGCTTGGCCTCTGCCCACGCCGACAGAACCACCTTTCAGCGTCCTGCCGCCCCAAAACCTTAAGCAGCCCTTAGCAGAGTAGGAAGGGACCTAATACTCCACACTGTAGGCCTGGGAGATCCCTCACTTGTTTCACAGCTCAATACTGTCCAAACGCCTCTTCTAGGCTCTAGGACTGCAGGCTGGGGCTTGGTTCCTGGGACCCAGGTCCCTCCCTCTCCGCCAAACTCTCCTCCCGCCACACGGGTCTCTCCGGGCTGCCGTTTGCTCCGGGGAGCTGGGCAGCCCTCTTCGCGTTTTCGCTATTCCTACCAGTCTCAATGTGGCTTCTTCTGTGTTCCTTGGTTGAAGAGTCCACTTAGTTTTGTTCAAAGTTGGTTTATCCAGGTGATGGTTCTTAAAATTGAGTTGTAATCCACTTTGGTTCTGGGAGTTGGAAGTTGGTACGTCCGCCTACTCCGTCGCCATCTTGCTCCCTTTTATTGGGTTTTTTTAAATTATTATTATTATTCAATCCTAGAGATCACCCTGCTGTGCTTTCTCCTGCCTCCTTAATTGACCACCAAAGGATTTCATGTAACCCCCTTATGTCTCCTCCTTTGATGCTAATGTATAAAATAAGTTGCAAGACTGCCTTTCTCTGGAGCATTTTCTCAATCTGCTGAGCTCTTATTTCCAGGAATGTCCTCAACATTTAGCTCAAACCCTTATAAAACTTTCTCTAGGTTTGGATGTTCTTTCGTTGACTGTGGCAATGGCTTGCCATCGGGTAAGCATGGTATAAAACATAGGATTGGATTCAACCCAAGTCTTTCAAACGAAGTGTATTAAGCATGTCTTTTTATTCTGATCTTTGAAGATCTGGGGTCTTACTGACCCTGGAGTGGTCATATCCTCCCAAACACAAAAACAGCCCTTTAGAATATCAGAAAGGGCCAAATTAAGTGTGAAAAATCAACAAGAAAATTGTGCCAAATTGAACAACTCTCCTATGGCTCATTCACATTGAGTGATTTTTGTAAGCCCAGGGGTCATGAGAAAAACACCTCCTGGGCTCCAAAAGTCATTTTCCAAAAGACACAGGTACAGTGGAAATCTCTGGTAGAAATAGGAGCAGAAAACCATAGAACTTATAGTAAATTTCCCCGGCATTTCAAGCACATGCCTAGATTCGGGCACAAATGAGCATGTTATTCTGATGCCCACGGTGTAGGTGGACGACAGGGCAGGGTCCTGTGCGTTGGATAACCACAGTCTAAACAGAAGCTTGTAGCCTGGCAAAATTTATGAGTCAGATATCTGTAGGTAAGTCTGGATGAAAGTCTGTGAAATTAGTTCTCTATTCTTCCCTGAATCTGTGTAACAGGCCCAGAGTTCAAGTCCCACTGCAGAGGCCACACCTGTGTTAAGACGGGTCAGAGAACCCAGAACAGGGGAACCTAGGAAAATAGACCCATGAAATGGAACCCCTCTTTCACCCTCCCCTCAGTACTGCTCTCTCATTAATGCATCTCTGCAGACAGACTGCCAGGAGTGTGAATAGAAAATAGTCTCCCTGAAACCAGGCAGCTTGACAAACAACCATTTAAATAGTTCATTGTTTCAAGCACTGGCTGGATAGCTTGGTTGGTTAGAGCATCATCCAGATACACAGAGGTGGCTGGTTTGATCCCCGGTCAGGGCACATACAGGAACAGATTGATGTTTCTGTCTATCTGTCTTTTCTCTTCCTCTCTCTCTCAAATCAATAAATTAAAAAGAAAAAACTAAATACAGTGTGTCCCTAAAGTCATGGTGCACTTTTGACCAGTCACAGGAAAGCAACAAAAGATGATAGAAATGTGAAATCTGCACCAAATAAAAGGAAAACCCTCCCAGTTTCTGTAGGATGATGTGGCAGCATGTGCGCATGTGCAGATGATGACATAACACTGTGTATACAGGAGAGCAGCCCACGGCCATGCCAGTCGAGATGTGGACGGTACAGAGGAAAGTTCAGTGTGTTCTGTGGCTTGCTAAATTTGAATCCGACCTTCCATATCTGTGGACATGTTCATCGCCATAACGTCTGAATATGGGCTGCTGAACATCCTCATGCCTACGTTGAGTACAAACGTAACACCCCTAAAGTGAACGTGTGGTGTAGCCTGATGCATGATAAGGCGATAGGCCCATTTTTCTTCGTGGAGCAGTCTGTGACGGCAAACACCTATTCTGACATGTTGGAACTGTATGCAGTGCCACAATTTTCAGAAGGTGTCATCTTTCAACAGGACGACGCTCCTCCATACTCCGCCACCATTGTTCCTGAGTTTCTGGATAGAACATTCCCCCGGCGGTGGATAGGCAGGGGTTCTGTCAAGCCATGGCCACCACAATCCCCGGATCTGACACCCTTAGACTTTTACTTTTGGGGTTATGTGAAGCAACATGTGTACACTGAACGTATCAACGACATTAATCACTTAAAACAGAGAATCACAGACATTATTCACTCTGTTACACCAGATGTCCTTACCCGTGTGTGGCAAGAACTTCACTATCATTTGGATGTGTGTAGGGCAACAAATGGAGCCCACATCGAACTGCACTGAATAGGTATGAAACTGGGAGAGTTTTCCTTTTATTTGGTGCAGATTTCACATTTCTATGGTCTTTTGTTGCTTTACTGTGACCGCTCAAAAGTGCACCATGACTTTACGGACACACTGTAGTTCAGTGTTTCTTGGTCTTGGCTGCACCCTGGCAAGTAGCGATACCCAGGCCCCTCCTGCTATAATTTGGATGCAGTTGGTGTGGGATGAAGCTCCAGCATATGTAACTTTACATGGTTACTCAGGTACTTCTGAATGGCAGTCAGGATTAAGAACCCTTGGATTAGTTTACACACCTTAGGACTGCTGTCATCGGACTTTGGCTAAAACAGAAAACAATCCCCAAGATTGTGGGCCCAAGCTGCAGGAAGGTTTTGGAACCCATGATCAGACACAGAATGCGTTGCTTAAATGAGAACTTAAAGCTGACGGAGCAAGGATCAAATCAGTTCCTAGATGTCGTTGACTTATCTTCAAAGCCCATAAAAAAACTTCTTCTGATGACCTAATTAAAGTTGTTTAACCTGGTTATTTTTGAAAAGAGTTTTGCTGTTGTGATAACATCTCATCTCATATCTTCATTTAAATTCAGGTTTCGATACGACAGATAAGGGTTATGGGTTAGTGGAAGGTCTCACATTACAAGGTCTGATAGCAGAAAGAAGCGGGTGCCAATTCTGTACCATCAGTTATTTGCTGTGGGATCTTGGGTAGGTAACTCAACCTATCTGAGCCTTTCAAATAGACATTATAATACCAATTTCTCAAGGATTAAATGGGATGGCTTATTCAAAGCATCTTTATTAGTAGTCTCTTTGGCAATAGGACTTCCTGGGGTAAATTAGGGTTATGGTAAAGCTGATTGGGGAAGGTGGGGGAAAGGCAGTGGTCACAAGCCCCGCCTGGACTTTTTGGAGCTAATGCAACATCTTTGGGACAAGAGTTAGCCCTGACTGATCAAGAAGTAGGCATTCTTCACTCTGATGCCCCTCCATCTTGGTTCTAACACGTTCCAACTCCGTAGATTAATTAGCCCTGTCTTGCTCTACGTTGCAAGCTGACTAACAGGGTCTATCACTCTCTTGTATGAGGAGCTTCGTTTACTAGAGTTTCCACCCCTGACCACTTCCCAGACCACGGACTAGCCATCAGTGGCACCCTGAGAGGGTGGTGAGGTCACGTGGCACCAATCATGCATAAAGCAGCCCTCTGAAGGAAGCATCCCAAGAGCTCATTAAAGAGCTGCTCAAACAGAAAACTCGTTTCTCCGTTGTTTGTGTGGCTATGACTCCAAGTGCCCACTAGAGGGCAGAAAACTTTAAGATAATTTTTTTTTTAACAGGTGAATAAACTGGATAAATTATAATTATTGGAACAATAAATAATCATAGGTAACTTTTATTGCATCCTTTTGAAGGGCTAAAAACTCCCCTAAACACTTCATATGCATTATTTTGCTCATTTATTGTTTTCTCTTCCCCTAGTTCATATCATCAATTATAATTATGTAATTGTTAACTTGTTTTCTTTTTCTTTTTCATTTTTAAATATGACTAAACCAAAATTTATTTACATTTGACCAAGGAATTTATTAGAAAATTTCTTTTTCCAATTATTTTTTGCTTATGTTAACTAATTTTATCAGTTAGTTGACTTGCTTTTTATTTCTGTCCCGCCACTGGACTGGAAGGTCCGTGAGGATGTCATTGAATTTACTAGTCTCTACTGATTTGTGAGTTCAGATCATTGCCGTAGCTGAATAAGTTCTTATTGAATGAATAAATGTTGAATGAATTGAATCGTGACTTTAAAACAAAACATGCAGGCTATTATTGTAGTACATTGTGTTTTGCTGTTAGTAAAATTGTTGTAAATTTTGTAGTGTCTCTTTTTAGGTGTTTGAAGTTAATTATTAAGTAGTTCTATCAATAGCTTTCTTGTGTTCACTTGGGAGAAGAAAATGTTCTTTTGTAGACATTGTCAAAACTAAAAATCGGTAAGATCCCCCTTTAGTAGTGCTGTACTTGTATTATTTAGTTGTTGATTGTGTTCACTAAAGGTATTGTAATTATTTCAAACAATATGTGAATTTACATTCAAAATGTGCTCAGATAGCACTGACCTCGTGGCAGGCACAGTTCTAAGGACACTGCACCCTTACACAGGTGCTATTATTAGCTCTGTTTAACAAATGCAGGAACTGAGGCATAGAACTGTTTCTTATATTAAGAAACTTGTCCAAGATTTCACAACTATTAAGTGGTAGAACCAGGATTCAAACCCTTGTATCCAGGGGCAAAATCATTGCACTGCCTCTAAACTCACTTAATGATTTTATAGAATTATTACATAAAGTAGCAATTCCATAGGTAATGATTCTTATGGGCCACACAGCAAAGCAAATTTGTGAGAACTGCTATGCATTTTTTTCTCGATGGACTTTTAATGTATTTGTAATAGTAGTGTTGGGAAAAGAAGCATTAAAAGGTCAGAAGGTATCCTTCCTTCTCAAAATCTTGTGTTTTTGCCTGTGAGTGATTTTGTCATTACACGGCAAAAAATGATAAAGTATTATCCGCTTTCCAAAGAAACCCCTAAGCACATGAACTAACTAATATGCAAAGGCCAGCCTACTGCAGGACAGAGTTCTTGGCATGTCCACAGAAAAGCCAGAGCATAAGACACAGAAATCTTTTAATATCAGCAAGAAAATTGTGCAATTCAAAGAGCATTTAAAAAAACAAAACTACATGACTCAGCAATTCTACTCTGGACCTAGGTAGAGTACCCAAAAGAACTGAAAACAGGTATTCAAACAAAAACCTGTACACGGATACTCAGAGCGGCACTATTCACAATAATGCTATTCACAATAGCCAAAATGTCCATCAGCAGATGAACAGAACAGCAACAGGTATTTTTGCACAATGGAATATTGTTCGACCATAAAAGGGAATCAATGAAGTACACAGTCTATGCTGTATCAATGAACTTTGAAAACAAGATGCTGAGTGAAAGAAGTCAGGCATAAAATGTCACATATTGTATGCTTCCATTTATAGAAAGCCCCCAGAAGAGGCAAATCCATAGAAACAGAAAGTGGGTTAGTGACTGGGAGGTACTGGGGACAGAGGGGATGAGGAACAGCTAAAGATCGGGGTAACTTAAGCTTTCCTTGGAGTCTCCAGTGGAAAAAAAAATCTTGAAAGCCTTCCACCAGGACAGGATTCTCTCCTGTCGCATTCTCACTGGGGACCCAGCTCTCCTGGCCTTTGGCTCTCTGACCATTCCTTATGCTTCCTTCTTCAAGTCTCTGAGTCTCCACTCACTGGTGTCTGGCCCTGAGGTCACAGTGCCTGCAGTCGGAGTGATTCTCTCTGGGAGTGGGGCCCCCGTGATAAGTGACACCTTGCTACCCAAGTCTTGTAAAATAGCTGAATCTTTCAGACAGATGCGAACTTGTATCCTCCAAGTCTAATTTCTTTTCCTATCAGTTTCCTCGAGAGCTGCAGGACCTGTTAGCAGACTTGTTAGGTTAAGCACGGGCTTCTCTCTCAACCACAGACTATAATTTTCAGCTTCAGTACCATTTAAACACATATAGGAAAAGGAAACATTTCTTCAAATAGCAAAGCCTCTCATTCCTACTCATGTCTTTTGAACCTTGAGCTAACATACAGCTCGTTTCTCGCTGCCCTGGTGAGTCTACCTAAATAATAAATATGCCCTTTTGGTGGCCTTAATCATCATCTTCCAGGAAGGGCTCTAGACTCAATCCTATCTTTCATTTATTTCTGAGGACTCCCTGGGATGGGATACAGTTGCCATTTTTTTCTTACACTATTATTATTGTTAAATCATATAGAAAGGGTAGTTTAGACAACCAGCTGTCTTGTGATAATTGGGCAATTATTTGAAGGAAAAAATAGCTACATCTTTACTTTATACCTAACACTCTAACACTGGAGTTCAATTTCGAATGGCTCAAAGATTTGGGTGTTAAAAGAGAGAGAAGAACCCTATGAAGTAAAAATGGTACTTAAGCTTCAAAGCAGCATGCAACTGTCAGTTGATTCCCCCTCCTACTTTATACTGAAGTAGATACAAAGATGCACACCCCAAGACAACTATTAATACTTAAAGGTGAAGACTGACAGAACACAATAGAAATCAAGTCCAATTTTATGGCAGGTGCAGCTGGACCAGCATGGAGGGGCTGCTCTCGCCTTCTGCTCATGATAGAGGGAGCCACCATCACAAAGGGATGAAGGCATGTGGGCCATCTTCCACCACTGGACTCTTAACCAGAGACCCAGGGACTCCACACACTGGGCTGATGGCTCTCTAGAGCAGCAGAGAACTTTAGAAATATGCCAGTCTCCGGACACTCCCCAGACAAATTAAGTCAGATTGTTTGGAGGAGGCACTCGAGCACTGGTGTTTCCTTAAAAACTCCCAAGGGAGTTAGAATGTGTATCCAGATGGAAAACCAGCCTCCGCATATGCTTCTCAGGTGCTAGTCTGTCGGCAGGTGGGAGATGGGGAGATTATGTCTCCCCGTTTTGGCCATCCTGCATCACTGGGGACATCCCTTTTCTTTCTCATGGGCTGGGGTGCCCTCTTTACTGTCTCTTCTTCTCCCGTCCTGATTTCTCTTTTTCAGTTTTCAACATCACCTTCTCCCTTCTGCCTGCCCCTACATACTGGTCTCTCCAGAGCTTGCTATCTTGAAATGTCCTCCTAAATTGGAAATTTCATTCAGTTCTAAGACCCCCACTGCCACCCATGGGCTGCAGACTTCTATTCTTGTGAGGTAAGGTGGGCATTTTTACCTCCGTAACCCTCTTCCGGGACTGCACACCCATGCCACAGATGAAGCCACACCCAACCCATGCCAGGAACACTGAGAAGGTCTTCACAAGGTGAGGAAAAGAGTGAGACCTTTTAAAAAACATTATAGCACAAAAGTTATGTTAAGAAGTAGTCTTGTAGAAATTCCACCAGCCTAGCCCATTCATCCCTTCTTTCAATACTTTGATCTTAATGATGGACCAGATGCCAAGAGAGTGAAGTTAGATGCTGGGGCAAGAGAAGAGGAAGAAGAGAGCAGGATAGCACGGAGGAAGCCTCTCTTCTACCATCAACCATGGCCTTGGACAGGCTAATGGGGAGACTGACCAGGAGAAATAAAGAGTGACTTTGAACCATCTGTCAATTCTAGGTATGCCTGACTATCTAATGATAAAACTCTCTCAATAATGAACTGTATCACTTTCACAAATAAAACGATGACAGTTACATTTCTCTACCAACCATCTAACTCCCTCCTGATAACCCAAGGGCCATAGGCATTTCCAACATAACATACAAAACAAAGCCCTCCTCTTCTCCCTCCATCCAGTCTACTCCTCTCCTGTGCCATCTCCCTGAATGGGACTACCATTCCCCTACCTGGTGTGGGGTAAATTGTGTCCCCTGAAATTCATATCTTGAAGTCCTAATTTCAGTACCTTACTATGTGACCCTATTTGGAAATACAGTCATTGCAGATATAATTAATTGAATTAAGATGAGGTTATTAGTGGGCCCTAACGAACATGACTGCTGTCCCTCCTTATAAAAAGGGGAAACTCTGACCACAGAGACATGCACGCAGGGAGAACACCATGTGATGTAAAGGCAGAGATCAGGTGATGCTTCGACAAGCCAACCACCACCAAAGGTTGCCAGCAAACCACCAGAAGCCAAGAGACAGGCCTGGGACAGCTTCTCTCTACCATTCCCCAGATGAACCCAACCTTATGACCTTGATCTCAGACTTCAAGCCTCCAGAACTGTGAGATAATATTGTGTAGGCCACCAGACTTGAGGTACTTTATTTTGAAGTCCCAGCAAACTAACACATGACCCAAAGAAGACACACCTTCCATCTCTCACGCCCACATCCAATGACCAGCAATTTCCAGGGACACACAAATGACTAGTTTTGTTTTGTGGCCCTAGCAAACTACCACACCACCCAGTGAAGATACACACACACACACACACACACACACACACACACACACACACACACACACACACACACCATCTCTTACCCTCCACGTGCAATGGAGGGTAGAAGTGTCCATGTTCCCTCCCAAATATCTAAGTTCAGTCTCTGCCCCATTGCTTCTGTAGGCTATCAGGTTCCGGTGTAGCTGTTAGCCCCATGTTAGGAGGAGATAGAAAAGGACTTGCTTGTCCAAATGGACCAAGGATAAGTCGAAGCTGGTGCAAAGGACAGAATGTCTAAGATTCAGAGGGTATTACGCAGAGAGGAAGGGGCTGGCAGGCAGAGGGGGAGGGGGAGCCCAGCTGGGGTAAGATAAACACCAGCTCACTGCCTGTGGAGAATGCTGAGACCGCAGAGGCTGCATCAAATGTCAGAGGTGGGGCTGGCTGGAGGCCTGGGCTCCCCTGTACGGTTCCCAAGGGAGAGGACAGAGCAGGGTCGGGCTTTGTGAAGGGGCTGAGCCAATAGCTTGGGGACGCCTTTGCCACCGGATTTCCCTAGGACCGGGCTACAGCATGCACGTCCCGAGGCGCAGCTGTGCCGAGGCTGCAGAGGCAGTTTCTTCCCCAAGTGCAAACCGATCCAACAGGTTTGCTGATGCGCGTCCAGGTTCCAGCCCCCGAGGTGTGAGCCCCGCCGGCGCTCGGCATTCCCCAGGTCCGCTCCAGCTCTGCCAGCACAAGGGAGACCGCACCGCGGCTTAGAACTGGATTCCAGACTGTAGGACCCGGCAGGGAAGGCTCCGGATACCTACGAGGCCGTCTTGGCCCCAGAAGGGCTGTGAGCAGCTGTGCTTGCCCTTCTCTTTATCACCCCTGTGCCCTTCAATCTCCCACCCCGTTCACGCCTTTGCCCTTCCTCCTCGGCGGTCCCACCAGCCTTCCTCTCTGCTCATCCATCAACCCCACTATCACCTTCTTCCTCCATTGTCTCCTGCCCTCTTCACATACCCTTTCCTTTCCTGCTCCCTGATTTCCCTCCACCTCCGACTTCCCCCCCACACTCCCACCCCCTAACTGGTCTGTCTCCCCTCCCCCATCCTGCCCTTAACTTTACTTCTCCCCCTAACCGGGCGCCCCTGCGCACCCACCGGTACCCCTTGGCATTTCCTCCTGCTTTGCTTCTTTTCATTTACCTTCCCGCCCCAGCATCTCCCTCTCCCTCCCCCTGCATCTTCCCACTGTCCATCCCCACCCCCTTTCAGCCCCGCCACCCCCCACTCCTCCACCCGCTCTGGCCCCAGCCCTTTGTGTTTGCTTTCCTCCCGGATCTGATGAGAGGGCCGCCCTGCCCTTGCCTGTGCCCCGCCTACTTCTGGCAGCTGGGGTCCAGCTTCATGGCTGAGGGCGCCCGGACTCAAGTCCTGGGGGAAGGGCCCCCACTCAGCATCCAGCTCCTGCGAGCCCAGTACAGGGGCCTGAAGCAGCAGCAGAGGACCCAGGCCCACCTGGTGGTGCTCCCCAAAGGTAGGGCCGGGCAGGTGCTGGGAGCAGCCTTGGTGAGAAGGGGGCCTGCTGTGGGGGGATGGGGTCAGTGGGGGGGTCTCCCAGCTGCAGGCAGGGCAGGCCCAGGGCTCTGCAGGCCCTCCTGGGGTTTGAGGAAGAGCTGGAATGCAGGTCACCAGGAGTCAGAGCCTGAGCAGGGAGGCTCCCCCCAACCCCCACTGAGCCAGGGGCTTCTATCAGGCACCTGGCCAGCAGCCTGCTGGACTGGTCTGCCTGGTGCACCGGGGTTGGCCCCCTGTTAGGCCAGGTGGGGATGCTTCCTGGCTAGGTCTCGCCCAAGCTCCTCCTGCAAATCCAAGAAACTGGCTCCTGGGAGAGAAGACGTGGCATCCCCAACAGCCTGGACACTGGCCAGAGGAAACATGAGGCTCAGAGTCCCAGGAGGTGACCTGGCTTGGGGAGCCTTGCTCCTCACAGCCTCACGCAGCAGCCAGAAAGGGTCAACGAGGCACAGAAGCCCCTTCTTCAAGGGGAGAAGCCTGTTTGTTCCCTTTGGGAACTCAGATTTCATTGCAGGAGGAAGTTAGGAACATGGGGCACAGAAATAAAGCGATTGTCAAAATCTCGCCATTCAACTTCTAACAGGAGAAACCATCAAGGAGGGTGGGAAGGTCCCCTGAAAGGTCAGGGCCATGCCTGGGAATTTCTATGGTTAGTTGTATAGTTCAGGACTCACTCAGTGACCCCAACCTTCAGTGGGCCAGACTGGGAGAAATCAGGAGCCAGAGGGAGCTCATCATCCTGGGCAGGAAGTGTGCTGTCTTTTGGAGACAAAAGTGGCACTTCTGAACTGAAGGCAACCAACTCCCATTACTGGGGCTGTTGCCAACCCCTGGGATCCATTTGAACTGAACTGTCATAGCCAAATAACCCATCTCTGCAGGGCTTAAACTGGAAGGTTCCCAAAGCCCTATTCCATCCTCAAAGGTGTTCATTCCTTCATTCATTCAGCAAACATTCACTAAATTAAACCACTATCAAATGAAAGCACCATGCTTAACTAAACACCTGCAATTCAGACTCACAAATCCATGAACCAAAGACAGCTTGAACTCAACGTGCCCCATGGAATTCACCATTCCCTGCCCCTACCTCTTCCGGGCTGGCCCTTCCTCCTGTATTCTGTAATTCAGAGCTTCCTCCTCCAGGCAGACATCAGGGTAAATTTACAAAAATAATGAGCATATAATGCTAGGCAGACCAAAACAAACAAACAATAAAACACCCCCCCCCCCAGCAATCTTGCTTCTATTTTAGCAAGAAGGTAAACAGTGGTGGTGCCATGCGCTGAGACAAGGCATACAGAAGGAAAAGTCAGTGGGTAGGGAGAGAGGAATCTGTTTGGGACTATGCTGCATTTGAGGTATTTGTCTATAGAACTGCCAGCCAGCCTGGATCTCGGGGGGGGAAAATGGGGCTGGAGATAGGGATTTGGGGTTGTAGTTGAAGTTGTGGTCACGGGTAAAATTGTGGCAGGTCAGTGTGTAAATTGATAAGAGGCTGGGGTGAAAATTAGAGTTCCTAAGTATTCTACCACTTATGAGACAAGCCACAGAAGGGAAGCAAGGGAGACAGAGAGCAGGCGGACGGCGGGAGGGGAACAGAACAGCCTGAAAGAGGAAGGGATCTCGGACACGTGCTGGACCTGGGACAGCCCTGGCCGACCTCTGAGGACATGCTGCCAAGTGAAATAAGCCAGTCACAAAAAGGCAAATACTGAGTGGTGCCCCTCGTGGGAGCACCTGCAATAGTCAAGTTCGTAGAGAGAAAGTGGTGTGCTGGTTGCCAGGAGCAGCGAGGAGGGGGAGCAGAGAGCTGCAGTTTAATGGGTCCAGAGTTCAGCTTGGGATGGTGAGAAAGGTCCGGAGATCAGCTGCATGGCAACACGATCAGCTGCCTGGTTGACACTCCTGAATTGTACCTTTCCAATGGTTACGGTGCAAACTTTTATCTTCCGACATTGGGTTGTGTCTGGAAGGGCAGCTATAGTTACTGGGAGTTGGTTCATAGAAGGAAGGACCTTTGAATTAGCTTTCTTCATCCTGACTTAGGGTTATGGGATGGATGTAGATTCTAGAAATTCAGCTCCAAGTAGCAGCCTAATTGTCCTGCCGCAACATAAGGGCACCATGGAGCCATGGGCTGGCGTCTAGGAAGCCCTGGTGCCCCAAATGGTTGGATCCAAAAGGCATATGCTTTTGTCACATGCAGGCAGTGTGTGACTCATCTCATGAAGAAGGGTTTGGGGATGAGCACTCACATGGTTCACGGGTATGTGTCATCTAACATTCCCAACAGCCCTGCCAGCAGATCCTCTGTTCAGATCTCCATCCCATCCCTCCACCCCGCTGAAGAGGGAAATCAGGGAAGAGCTCAGGATGCCCCTTCCCCAACCTGTGTCTTCTGGCGGAATTGACCCAAGGATGGAGAATTAAGGATGCATCCTGTCCCCACCCTCCTTGAGATAGCACGTTGGTCTTGTTCGCCCTGGGTTCTGGAGCTCAGGGGCTTCCTTCTGATCTGATTTCTTCAACACGATTGCTCCACTGCTGCCATTCACTTTGTCACCTACAGGGCATCCTGCAGGTGACAAATGCCAGAACGGTCAAGGGAGCTTCTCTAACATTTTAGAGGGAACTCCAGGCTGGTCACAGACCTACTTTCTATAAGAACACACCTTTCAGACATTCAATCCCACAACCCACACTGCCACCCAGAGTTGACAGTAAACTATCATGTTCCGCAAGGTGTTAAAAATATGTCCCTGAAAGAAGAAGAGAGACTCTGGTCCTCATCCTCATGCCTGAAGCTGGCTCAGGGAAGCGGGGGATGCTCAAATGTGTTCATTTCCAGCACAGTCTGTGGGATGGAAGGACAGGGCCAGTCCTCCAAAAGGAGCCGCTTCGCAACATGGTTCCTCCCTCCTCTGCAATGAGTGGTAGAGCTGTGCTCAGCAGCCCGGAACACTCAGCCCCACAGTTGTCTTTTCCACTGGTGAGCACTGGTGCATCCTGACACGGGTGACCACAGGCGTGCCTTTGCTCCTTGACGTTCCTTTTGCCTGAAATGCTAGTTCCTTAGCTCTTCCTAGGCTCATGGAAGAACCTAGGAACTTCCATAAACTCCCTCTATGCAGTCAAAAACGGAGGTCTGTTACTGAACTCGATGATGCTTCAGTTTTTCTTCATAGTGTAGGTTACCACCTGAAATTCTACTGTATTCATTTGCTTGTTGTTTTTCTAGCCTGCCAGGACACATTATGAACGTATGGATGTTGTCTCAATGTTCAGTACTATATTCCCAAGACCTAGAATAAATAATACCTGGCACATAATAAGTGCTCAATAAATACTTGTTGCATGAATGAATAATTGTGTATGAGAGGAAGAGAGACAGCTTTCATGGGTGTATGTGAGTGTGTGAGGTTAAGAGAGAGTGCACATGTGTGAGCATACGTGAGTGGGATCATGTATGAGTTTGTGTATATGTGCACACACATGCAACATACTGGCTACTTGGCCTCTGTGGTGTTTGGGCACAGCCTTGTCTAATGAGCTGCCCATGATCCTTTCCAGCAGTGACCCTGCTTGTGCCTTGCTTTCTTAGGAGGGATCACAACTACTCCTGCTGAACCCATGGTCAGTGCTGTTTGGATTAACAAGGATAGGAGGTCTTCACTGCCCCTGGACGAGGGGGACCCCGAGGCAGTGGGGACACTGGAGGAGGCTGACCGAGGCTATCTGCAGGTCCCCGGGTCCCCATGGCACACACACCTACAGATGCACTGCTCGGTCCAAGCCGTCCACCAGGAACCCTGTCAAGTAAAACACAAGGGCAAGTTCATGGGGTCTGAGCAAAGGCTTCCTCAGGAAAGAGACCCTGGTTTGCTTGAACACAAGCAGATGACTCAGCAAGGGACCATGATGCCAGAGGTGGGCAACACCCAAACAAAGGCAGTGGGATCCGGCTTAAGCAACGGCATTCGGTGCGCTTCTCCCATGAAGAACACACCCAGGCCTGAAAAACCAGCTCACTATCCGTTTCCCCAGAGAAAAACTCCCAGGATCTCCCAAGCTGCTCGGAACCTGGGCTTATATGGCCCAGTCTGAAATTTTCTACTCAACCAGATGTCCCAGCCTTGAGGCCATCGGTGGTCTCATCAAAGAACCCAGGAGGCAGAGTCACAATGAGGGCCTCTAGGTCTGAGCAGAACTGGACTATATCAGTGATAGGGACTGTGGGCAGTGAACTTCACAGTGGACACATGGGCTTGTCCTTCAGAAGAGAGGAGATTGTCCAGAGCAGCCCGCTCACTGTTCAGGGTGAAAGTCCGATCAATGCCGCCCCATTCTGCTTACATAAGAAGACATCGCCATGTAGCCCTGGACGCCCATTCCTTGGGGAGGTCCAGTAGGACATCTGCTTAGTCCCGAAAACCAGGGAATCTTAAAACACAAAATAGGGACCCTAGCCAACGGAAAACCTTAGCAGTACCCTGGAGTCAACAAACGTGGGCAACTTTGCTTCTAGTATCTTCTGGTGATTTTTTTTCACATGTTCTGGAGAAGATGAGCTCTGAGAATTGCCTTTTTCTGGTGGCTCTGCCTGGAGGCGAGCTCACTTAGAAGTCACTATGTTCACTTGTAGCGACCACACCATTTCAACTTGAACTTCCCAAAGTATGGTCACCCTGGGTAAAAAGGGGCAGATCAATGCCACCCACCATTTTGTATGTTTAAGGGGTCCTTAGGAAGGGTCGGTCCCCAATCACCTCTCACTGAGGCTGCAGGTTCTAGTGTCATCACCAATATATTTCCTTCTCTCCCTCCCTCCCTCCCTTCCTTCTTCTTTCCTTCCCTTCTATTCTTCTCTTTGTTTTCTCTCTGTGTTTCCCTCCTTCCCTCTCCCCTCTCTCCAATCAATGAAGATCTGTGGCAATTGGAGCCTGAGCAGAAGGAGCCAAAGAAATGCTCCTGCTTGGAACAGGTGTTTCCCACAAACTGCTCCCTTTTCAGCCTGTTGGATCACTCAGACCCTTTCTGGGATACTCCAAACCTCAAAGTAAAGCGGGTGTTACTGCAGTGTGATGGCAGATAAAGTATGTCTTTTCCTGGTTAACGTTTAACTTTAGTAATGACATTGAAACACACCTCAAGTGCCTTCTCCTCACATCGATCCTATCTCTGTAAAGCTTCAGCCACATCTTTCTCCACTGCCACAGTGCAGTCTCTCCTGTCCGTATACAGGGTTGTTAACTAGGATTGTCATTACCTGTCAAAAACACATATGTGCCTGCTCCTTGGACCACCCAGAAACGCACTCCAATGTGGAGATTCACTGTGATTCCTTTTGTGAATAATTAATAAGAGCCAGTTGTTAACTTTTTTTATAGCTAATGAAAAACAAGAAAATTTTCTGGAAAAAAAAACTGTGTCCTATGATTTTGTTTTACAAGGATTCCCACACTAACCTCCCTTTCTATACTGTAACAATCAGGTTAGACTAGACTTGGCTGCAGTAACATACAGCCCCCAATTCTCATACCAGGAGCTTTTTTTGTTCACTCATGAAAAGTCTACCGTGGGTGTG
Source organism: Rhynchonycteris naso (assembly GCA_037038555.1). Classification (NCBI taxonomy): domain Eukaryota; kingdom Metazoa; phylum Chordata; class Mammalia; order Chiroptera; family Emballonuridae; genus Rhynchonycteris; species Rhynchonycteris naso. The sequence goes on from CM072996.1 coordinate 22,782,340, forward strand.
GGCAAACTCCCAGGGCAGCTGTTCCGCATCTATTACCAGCACTGCAGCACAACCACATCAATACTGGTGGCCCTCATCACTGTCACGGGAGAAGAGAATATGTATTAACAGTCATGTACCGCCTTTCATCACTTTTACTCATATTTCATCGTCCAAAGCCAGTCACACGGTCGTATCCCCACTTGCAGGGTACAAATGAGAAAGTACGATCACCCCATGTGCCTTGAAGGAGAGGAGCAGTGGAATCCTGGGTGAGCAGCACTAGTGGCTAACACGGGTGGAGAGGGGCCAGCTCAGAGTACAGGACCAGATTTCACGTGGAACACACTACGTAGCCACTAAGGGACTTAGATGCGAGACTAAAATGATTTGATTTGTGCTCTAACCAGGTTACTCTGGTTGTTCTATGGAGAACGAGTTGAGAGGGACCTTGAGAGGCAGTGTCAGGGGCAAAGGGCCACCAAGTTTAAGCAGTACAGGTATGGTTATCTCCAGCAAGAGTGGAAGCAGAGAGAGGGAGGAAAAGGAAGTACATGTGGTATATACTTTGGAGAGAGAATAGGTAGGATTTACTGAAGGAAAGCCCTGAGTTCAGTTGGAAGGATACTGAGTTTGAGATGCTCAGGAGACACACAAATGGAGATACCATCTAGGCAAGCGGGTCAATGAAACTGGAGTTCTGGGCCAGACTGAAGAATGTGTCATCAAAAGAATGAGAAAAGCTGAGCTCAGGTACACAGAGTGGAGAGAGAAGACAGGGTCCGGAATGCGTCCTGAAAACTCCCGATTCACTTCATGGAAGAATCTTTAAGGATTTTTCCGATTCTTACTTTCTTAGAAGAGGTGGGGTAGATGGAGGAGGGGGCAGCAAAGAACACTGAAGGGGAGTGACCAGGACAAGGAAGAGACAGGCAGTTTGAACTCACAGACCTCAAGAGGCAAGATAGTCGAAGATGTTGCAAACCTTCCACCAATCCTTGTTTTCCAGAGCCCATATTCTTCAGTCTGGGCTCCTTTCTTCTCGACTGTGATTTTAAGAGTCGAGTCCAAGAGGAAATGCCAAATAGGAGAAAGTTTTCAATCAGGGGCCAGCCAGGTCATGGTCAGCCCAGTGTGGGTCAGAGCAGGCTGAGAGTCCCTTTGCCCTGGAGGCCTGCCTGTCCCCAGGACTGGTCAGCCCTGGCCTGGCCCTGGCTGCGGATTGACTGTTCCCTGCGGAGCTCGAAGAGAAAGGAGACAAGAGGAGGCTGGTTGGCAACCCTCCCCCTCCCTTCCCACAAGGCTGCCGTGCCAGGAGCGTTGGACCTGAACCATCTGTGTCTCAAGTACACATACTTTCACCAAACCTTGGGCTGTCAAACCCCCGCTGGGACAAAGGGCTCAGATTACACTTGGGCCGTCACTCTATCCGAGACTCTGATTTTCTCTCCCGTGCTGGTCAAGCCTGAAGCTCATGTTCTATTCCCACAGTCTGCGCAGTGCTAGCAGAAGGCTTTCCTCCGCTAGAGAACCGGCTCACATCTGAACCGGCTCACATCGTAAGTCCTGCACCAGGCAGGCTACATCCGTTAGAGCCGCCCAAGTCAGAGCCCGCCAACCCTCAGCACCCCCTAACTCCCTGCCCACAGTCAGGACGCCCCGCGTGGCGGCCGAGAGATTTACTTCAGTCTTCCTGGGCTTGAAGGCGGGTGCATCTGGGCTTCAGTTTCAGCACTGCCTTTGGTAGACATGACTTTGGCTGAGTCACTTAATTCACAGTCACAGATTTCCCAGTTGTAAAGTGAGACAATAAATAGCCCCTGTGGGGTGCGAGTGGGGACTGGAGGGTCTTTCTCATTAGCTGTCAACTCTGCTCCCTCCCCGCTAGGGAGCAGGCACTCTCCACACACGCTCAGCGGGTTCCCTAACTTTTCAGTCACTCCCCTTCAAAACACTTTCATTACCGTTCTTAAGTATCCGAATTTAAACGTCTATCTCACAGTCAAGTCAGAGCCCACCAACCTTCAAACTCCTCCTCCCCCCAGCATAGCTTGATTTATACATTTAAGGCTAGAGGGAGGGGCGTGGTCTCCTTGCTCAGGCACGCCTCCCCCTTCCGTGGCCACAGCATCTTGGCATTAGCGCAGAAGGACACACAGGGCACAGAGGGCTCTTTATGTGACTTGTACTTTGGTCTCCTTTCCTTGGGCTGTTTACACCGACCTAACTCGGGTCTGCCGGCTTGGGGTGGACACGTGGTGGCCCCCACAGGCTCCTGCAGCTCCCCTAGTGCTGGGAGCCCCCTGTGAGAATAGCATGCCTGCTCCTGCTGCCCTTCCGCCTCCCCCATTGCAGCACAGGTCCACCTCTCTCTGCTGGTTACCCCAGTCTCATCTGTCCGCAGCCGGTCCCAAAATCCGAATCGGTTTGTGCTCCAATAAACTCTTAACGTCTTAATATGCCTCAGTTTATCTTTTAACACTGCTATGGTAAACTACCTTCTTCTGACCTCTTCCCCTCACTGATTTCTATATCACCGTAGCTGAGAAATCCCTCGAATACAGGAGGGGGCCAACATGGGCTTACAGTTAGTCATTCGTATGGAATATAATATAATAATAATAACATAGGAATAAACTCTATTTCATGTACTCACAACTGTATACCTACTTTTGCCCCACCCTGTATTTTGAAATGGTGAGATTGGTGCTTCTATCTGGAGGCCAGCGAGAACAATGACTTTCTCTAAGTGCCTGTGAACAAAAAAGGGGCGATGTAATAAAGCTGACAAGCTAGGGTGGGTATAACGCAGCCCTGACAAGCTCAGTGACAGAGAGTCACCACACAGGAGGGTCTGATCAGAAATTCCTCACTGGACAGGCCATGCGGGGAGTCCCGTACTGGGCCTACAGCCTCCTTAGCAAAGGTCAGATTGTACCTAAAGTGAGCCCTGTCCACAGTTCTTGTGCATCTACGATAACAAACCTTTGAAATGTCAGAGTAATGTTCTTTTCTAGACCCATCTGCAGGTGTCTTTTCTAGACACAATCATAGGTGTCAGAACAGGAGACGATGGAAGTCCTCATTCTTGTCCTGTCCCTAGCATACCATCTCTGTGTAATGTAATTATTAACTATCCTGTACCCACTAATGTAAAAGAAGTGTTTCTTCACTTGTCTTTTAGCCAGTCCTAGAGATCACCCGGCTGTGCTTCCTCCTGCCTCCTTAATCGACCACCAAAGGATTTCATGTAACCCCCTTATGTCTCCTCCTTTGATGCTAATGTATAAAATAAGCTGCAAAACTACCTTTCTCTGGAGCATTTTCTCAAACAGTTGAGATTTTGTTTCTGGGCATGTCCTCAACATTTTGGCATAAATAGGCACTTATAAGATTTTCTATAGGTTGGACATGTTTCCTGAAATCTAAACTTCCCCTACTTTGCACAAACATCCCTTTAGGTCATTGATTGTCCCTACTTTGCACAAACTTCCCTTTAGGTCACTTCCTTATTGTTGAGAAAGCCCCAGTTCACCCACTTTCAACATGTTCCATGTGCATACTGTTTCTGCACTTCTTCCTCTGCTGTGATTGTGTTTCTCCCACAGCCAATGAATAAGGGACAATGTTCAAGGGACTGAAAATTTGATTTTAATTTTATCTTTTGCCCTTGGGTTTGTGACAATTACATTAAGTTTTCTCCTTCATTTTCACCCGGAAGGACAATATACCCACTATGTGTTATTAATTAATTTATCTTCCCTTTGTCTGTTCATTGATAAATCTGTGACCTGGCAATATTGGAATACACCCCCCGACTTCCCCAAATTCAGGATTATAATCAGGACTTGGCATTATATCAACCTTTCAGCTTTGGCCAAGAAATAGGAGGAGGAGGAAAAACTGGTGCCGGCACACAGAGCATCGCCTGCCAACCCAAACTGCAAGTGTTTTATAAAGGACCTTGAGCTGGCCCTCAAAATCACTTTCAGGCTCAGATCCACATTAGCAAATATTGTCCCCATGCAGGGGCTGTGCCCTCTCATAAGGAATGCAGGTGCTGTTGTAGTTGAGGGGCCTGAGGGAGTCTTCCCCTGCTTCTGTCCCTGTCCCTGCCCCTGCCAGTCTTGGGTCCCACATGCTAGATTCCCCCTCAACACCCAAACCTTGCTTTCCTTTCAAGGTGCCATCTATGACATGGCTGGTGATACTCAGAACCTGAGAACTCAGGGCGACTGCCTGCCAAATCCCAGGCTCCTCTCTGCTGAGCTGTACCACACGCTGCCAAGATGGATGGGGCCCTGGCTGGATAGCTTCGTTGGTGAGAGCGTCATCCCGAAGCACAGAGGTTACTGGCTCAATCCCCAGTCAGGGCACATAAAGGAACAGATATATGTTCCTGTCTCTCTTTCTTTCTCTCTCTCTCTAAAAAAATTAAAAAAAACAAAAAGGATGGATGGGAAAACCCCTAACCAGGCAACCACTGCCACCAGAGGGTGTGTATGCAAAGGCAAGTCAAAACAAGTGCATACTGGGGTGAAACCCTGTGGCCTCCCCTGAGCCCCTTTTTGTCCCTCCAGCCTTAGGATTACACCAAGGTTGGCCCTGTCCTCTAAGACAGGCTTCTCCACCTTACTACACAAGAGAATCATCAGGAAGTTTGGAGACTATTCAATGAAATTACAGTCTCTGGAGTAGGGTCATCACATTGGTATTCTATATTTTTCTCTTTAAATCAAGGCATAAATATGTAGTGTGGGAAGTGCACTAATCTTGTATATAGCTTAACATTTATTTTCATATATATATATATATACTTATTTTCACAGAGATAGAGACACACACAAACACACTTGTGCAATTCACTGGGGAACAAATTTTTTTTTCATTTTCAGTTGCATGAGGTTTTAGAACTTTTTCTATATATTTCTGCATCACTGATTCCAAATCTGAAATCCGTTTTTTGGTGCATGTTCTAGTTTTATGCAATTTTAATTTCTTTCTGTTACAGTTAATGGCATGCATTCGTTTTTAAATTGGAATTAAAAGGCAACGACTCTTGGATTGAACATAGCACAAGGCAATTAATGTTTTACAAACATCACTTTTACGTAATTGTAGTTGTTTTTAAGTGTAAAAATTATTATCTGATAAAAACACCCTCTTATTTTGTTTTAACATTGAATCATGGCTACTTTGAGTAGGTGTAAATGTAAGAGTCCTGACACCTTCTGTTATGTATGTGTCTGTTACACACTTCAATGTCAAAGATGCAATATTTCATCATTTGTGACACATGCATATATTGCCTATTTTCAAGTTCCCCTTGGCAATCAAGACAAGAATTGGGCTCCTCATACTGTGTGTCATAATTGTGAGGAAGTGCTTTGTGACTGGACAAAAGGAAAATGCAAAGGAATGCCTTTTGGTATTCCCATGGTTTGGTGTGAACCTAAGAACCACAGCAGTGACTGTTATTTCTGTCTGATCCATACAAAGGGCATTGGTAAGAAAAAATGGCATTATGATCGCATATCCTAATATTCCTTCAGCAATACGACCTATCCCACACTCTGAGACACTCCCAGTTCCAGTTTTCAATGGTTTTATTTCTTCTAAGGATGAAGAAAGTGAACATGGTGATCAAGTGTATTTTGATAAGATGCATGAAGATTGTAGAATCTGAAGGGTCTTCTTCTGATGCCAAGTAATCATTAACCCTTCAGCAGTTTAGCCAACCCGAATTGAATTACTTAGTAAGAGACTTGGGCCTCTCAAAGAAAGCAGTTGAGTTATTAGCCTCTAGGCTTCAAGAAAAGAATGTACTTCAACAGTCAGCTAAAGTACCCCATTTCAGGAAGTGTGAACAAATTTTTGTGGACTTTATTTCAAAAGACAAACACTTTGTTTACTGTCATGATATCAGTAGTCTTCTCAGCCAGCTAGGTGTTACCACTTACAGTTCAACAGAATGGCGGCCATTTCTTGAGAACTCTAAATGGAGTCTGAAATGTGTTCTCCTACACAACGGTAATGTTTATGCAGCGGTTCCAATTGGTTATTCAACTCATCTGTGAGATGATAATGACATAAAAATTGTTCTTGACTTTCTGAAGTATGAGGAGCATAACTGGATCATTTATATAAATCTTAAAATCGTAAATTCCTGGCTAGGACAACAGAGGGGTTTCACAAAGTATCCTTGCTTTCTGTGTTTGTGGGACAGCCGAGATCGGGAAAAACACTGGACACAAAAGGAGCGGCCAAAACGTGAAGCTCTGGAAGTAGGGATGCAAAATATTGTGAATGAACCTGTAGTTAATCGAGACAGGATTATTTTCCCCCCGATTCATATCAAACTTGGCTTAATGAAGCAGTTTGTTCAGGCTTTGAATAGAGAAAGTGAATGCTTTCAACATATTATTTCTGCTTTTCGTGCCTAGTCTTTCGAGAAGATAAAAGCAGGTGTATTCGATCGACCTCAAATTTGAACCCTCATATGTGATGAAGAATTTGCCAGGAAGATGAATAAGGAGAAGAAAGCAGCATGGCAGTCCTCTGTGGCAGTTACAAAGAACTTCCTTGGCAACAAAGAAGCAGAAAACTATGAACTTCTGGTTCAAAGGATGCTGTTGACTTTCCACGACACTGGATGTAACATGAAAGTTAAGATTCACTTCCTGAATAGTCACCTTAAAAAAGTTTCCTGAAAATCTTGGAGCTGTTAGTGATGAGCAGGGAGAACGCTTTCATCAAGATCTAAAGACGATGGAAGATCATTATCAGGGGCGATGGGACAGAAATATGATGGCAGACTACTGCTGGAGCATCAAACAAGATTGTCCTCAACAAGTACACAATTGCAAGAGCTACAAATGCCTATTTTTGCCTGAATAGAATTTAAATAAGTTTTGAGCAAATTTTATGATTAAAATAAGTGTTTTAATATGTTCTATTTTGAAATTGTAGACAAATTCTGATACAATCATATCTTTTAGTATATTCGTATATTTAGTGCATTATATAAATTATTATATTTTCACAAAGATGATGTCCAAGAAGACATTCTACTTCATTATGTTAAACTAAATGTTGAAAATTTTACAGTAAGATGAAAACCTAAAATCTTGAATTTCAAAAAACTGTAGCTTACAGAGAAAAATTAATGTCAGATTTGAGATCATCACACTCAAATTAGGTAAGAACAAGAGTTTTTGTGGATGCAACAAAAATTTTGTTCCCCAGTGTTACACAAGATACACATTCCCAGCATTCTAGAAAACTCCCTTAATAGCCTCTTCTCACTCATTAACCACAGTTGACTTTTCCATTGTCCTGTTCCCATTTTTTTGCCATTATAAATAAAGCTAGTTTCATTCTTTTTGCATGTCCTTTGCTGGACATTTGTTTTCATTTCCTTATTATATTTTTACAGATGCCTGTCTGGACAGGCTGTCCCTGAGCATGAGCGCTTTCAGAGAGCTCCCCCTGGCGGTTCTCAGGTGCCGTCAGCATTCCTGCCCTCCTGGGGCCACACAGATTGCCAACAGGAGGCACAGACAAAATTGCTCAAGGGACAGGTGAGGCCAAGCTTACCACTCGTCAGAACTTCCACGTCCCCTCTCTTTGGGTCCCACTCTTTTCCTACTTGACTTTGCCAAGAGGGGGAGCAGCAGTGGGGGACGGTTCTACGTGGGAGGCAGCCCCATGCCTATGTGATGACACCAGCTCTGTGGGTGGGAAGCTCTGAAAAGAAAGTCGACCAGAAGGGCCATGGTCCCTCCTACCAATGTGCAGACCACCTGTGTCCTCTCTGGGGGGAGAGTCATAGGGGAGGGAACACCTTGAGCTTCCTTACTAGGACCAATCACACAGGGAACCAGGAGCACTGCTTGTTGGAGGGTGCTCTCACATCAGGATTCTTCTGGAGATGACCTAGAAGCCATATGCTGGGGAGGGAATGCTCAGCAATGACAGCGGGGCCAGGGCCACAGCCTGAAAGGGTTTGGGCCAGAAGCTCCCGAAAATCCTTTCTGTGTTTTTTAGCCAGAGGTGCAGAGGGAGAGTGGCAAAGGATTCTCTTTGTAGTGTTTTAAAGAAACTTAAAATTTTCAGAGTGTCCTGACTAGGTGGTGGAGCAGGGGATAGAGTGTTGGACTGGGATGTGGAAGATCCAGGTTCGAGACCCCAAGGTCACCAGCTTGAGTGCCAGCTCATCTGGTTTGAGCAAAGCTCAGTAGCTTGAGTCCAAGGTCGCTGGCTCCAGCAAGGGGTCACTCAGTTTGCTGTAACTGCCCAGTCAAGGCACATATGAAAAAGCAATCAATGAACAAGTAAGGTGCCGCAACGAAGAATTGATGCTTCTCATTTCTCTCCCTTCCTGTCTGTCCCAATCTGGCCCTCTCTCTGTCACAAAAAAAAGAAAAAAAGAAAATTTTAGAGTGATTGGAACCGCCAATGGCATCCCGGCCAAACTCCTATAGCCCAGCTCAGTGGTTCACAAAGTGTGCTCTGTGAACCAGGACGAGTAGTATCCACATCTTGTGGGAACATGTGAGAAGTGAAAATTCTCATCCCCACCTACCACCCTGATGCAGAAACTCTGAGAGTGAGGCCCAGCAATGCTTTAGCAAGTCCTCCAGGTGATTCTGAGGCAGGCTCGTGGTTCACCATATAATTAGGTTGTCCCCTGCCTTCCTGTGTGTGTGATCAGTATGAATGGCTCACGTTTAGTGGATTTCCTTTTGCAAATTTTTTAAGCAAAAAGTATCCCCATTAGTGTCCCAAACACTTGTACAGAGATATGGAGAATTGCTCACTCATTTTGGAGAGACTATGACATTTTAACAAGTTCACATAAGTAACTTCCAGCCCCATTTCCCTATTCTCATCTAAAGCACCGCAGTCTTGTTAGCCCCTGCGGAAGAGGAAAAGGTGACAGGACAGAGAAGTCGCCCCCTGCAGGCCCCCACAGGAAGGTGCACAGAGCCCGTTCTTTTTGGTACCAGCGGTCCAGCAGACAGGTGGCTGTCCGCTGGCTGCGCGCAGGCGGGTGAGGGGTGGTTAGGAAGTAAACAGTCGATTTACAGACAGAGAACAAACCTTTTGCAGGGACTGTGCATCTTCCGCATGCCAGGCTCGATACTGGGACAAAAGGAGAGAGACACACAGGCAAGTTACACACTTGTTCTTAAAGAGGGAAAGAAAAATTTTAAACACACTGGACAGGCATGACTCATGGGATATTATCATAAATGACTTCCACGGATAAAGTTCATGGCGGGGCATGTCACCTTTCTGATCCATCATAGGAAACAAAAAATAGTCCTGGCCACTCTGAGTCACAAAACTCAATTCTGGGACTTCATCTTTCCTTCCCCGCAGCTCTGGGCTAGATGTCCACAGTGGGAGCGGGGCGAGCTTGGGCGGCTGCTCCGGCTCCCACCTGGGGCTTCCGGCTCTCATTCCCAATGACTTAGCCAGGCTTCTGCCCTCTCCAGGGCTGGGGATGTGTAATGGCTGGGGGGCGGGTTGGGGAGGGTAGGACCTTCCCCGATCAATACCGTCATCAGATGGGAGGGAAGGAATTAAAACACCAACACGTTTTCTTTCCTGGTTTTGAGGACTCACCTTCTCACCGCTGGGCTCCTCCTCCGACGTCAGAGGACGCAGCCCCGCCCCGCGCCAGCTGGTCACTATCACAGCTGCAGCCTCGCCACCCCCCACCCCCGCCCTGGGCAAGCCTCCAGCTCCTTTCTGCTGGTATCCCCCTCTCTCCAGGCAGCCCTTGTATAGGGGATGTGAGAAAGCCTCACACCATCCCTGTTGAATGAGATACCCATCTCTGCTCCCTGGGAAACCCACACCATGCTTCGCACCCACAGATTCTGGAGAGGGGCCAACCTCACACGGTTACCTCTCTTTGCTCTGTTGTTAGGAAGTGTCCGTTACAGCTCAGAGCCCTTTGGTACATCGCACACCAATACACATGGTCCATGATCTCCATAACACGCTGCATGCGGGCCCCCTGAGTCCCCTTGCTCTCAGATTAAAAAGGAGGAAGCATCCCCCCTTCCTGTGGGGAGAGACTCTGAGCTCCCTGACTTTCTCTCCAACAACCCTCTTTAACTGCCAACTCCTGACGTGGCTGTTTATGTGGTTGTTAACGGTTGTGTATGAAGTTAAACTTAGAATTATCATATGACCCCCACTCCTAGTGAGTGCCCCCCAAAATAGAAAATGGGGACTCAAGTGCACATACACTGGTGTTTGCAACAGCACTGCCAATCTCCTTAGAACGAGCCTTTCCCTTTCCAAGTCCCCCGAATGGTCGCTAAGGTTAGGCGACTTAAGCATATATGAAGGTGCAACAAGAACTTATGTATGTTAATTACACATTATAATTACATAATTACACATTATAATTATATAAATCTTCTACTGCTGGAGGCACTCACAGAGTCCAACAGTTGACACTCAGAAGCCTTGTCACAGGCCAAGAGTGTATGTAATATGCCGACTTCAGGGGAGAGACGGCTCTCGGAGGGGCCTCCCACTCTCAGGCATAGGCTTCACCTTTTCCTTTTTTCAATTACAGTTTACTTTCAATATTTTGTATGAGTTTCAGGGGTACAGCGCAGCGGTTAGACAGTCGCAGCATACATGCAAAGCACCTGAGCACCCCAAGCCCAAAGTTTCCTGTGCTGGGGGTCTTTCCTACTGAGCTGGTCTTGTGGGCGTGTTCCAGCTATGTGGCCAGTCTCCAGCATCACTCCCCCTCCAGGCCCACTAAGACCAGATGCATTTCATAAGCTCAGTTATTATTGCTTAGCATCTCCGGCAGGCTGGTACATCCCGCCCAGAACAACTCATAAACTCACGATTCAAGAACATCATTTATCATTTTTTTCTTTCTATTTTTCTGAAGTTAGAAGCGGGCAGGCAGTCAGACAGACTCCCACATGCACCCAACCGGGATCCACCCAGCATGCCCACCAGGGGGCAATGCTCTCTGCCCATCGGAGCCATTCTAGTGCCTGAGGTGGAGACCATGGAGCCATCCTCAGTGCCTGGGCAAACTTTGCTCCAATGGAACCTTGGCAGCAGGTGGGGAAGAGAGAGAGAGAGAGAGAGAGAGAGAGAGAGAGAGAGAGAGAGGAAGGATAGGGGGAAGGGTGGAAAAGCAGATGGGCGCTTCTCCTGTGTGCCCTGACTGGGAATCAAACTCAGGACTTCCACACGCCAGGCCGACATTCTACCACTGAGCCAACTGGCCAGGGCCACATCATTTACCTTTAGTAATATGTTATAGAGGGTTAGCTGAGGGTCACTACCATGCTCCAGCAGCTCTGGAGATAAGCATGAGGTCATTCCAAATCCACTGAAATTAACCCGGACTAAACAGCATGCCAACCATATTTGGCAGCCACCAGAATCTCCTTTGGATCAATCTCCACGGCTTACAACTCAGAATGTTTGCACTTGTGCAAGTACAAGCAGCTGCACAGCCCTGAGAGGCCCCGACAGCCCTCAGCTGCACTGGTGTGAGACACAGTGACATTTAAACACAGTCAACTTATTTGTATCTGTGAGTGATTGTCCTGGTGGCATCACAGTCCAGGCTACGCCTCCCATAAGTCTTTGTTAAGTGTGCTGTAAAGCCGGACCATGCCCATGACAGCAGGTCCAGGAGGTGATGGAGGAAGAGGGTAGAAGAAGTTCGAGCCTCTAAAGTTCTGCTTGAAACATGTCTTCACTTGGAGCTCGAATCTCCCCGTGGACTGTAATGTGAGAAATAAACTTTTATCCTCTTTCAGCCACTGAATTAATTATTGGGTCTCTTTGCAGGCAGTCTAGCTTTACGCTACAGAATACAGAAACAGACACTCAGAATTGGGGTGATTCCTTAATGTGTGTGTGTACACATGAATAGTAGGAGCCACAGAAAACAGGTGCTTCGGGTTGGAGAGCTGCATCTCTCTGGCCCAGAATACCACAAGCTTTCTGGGGCACCCTAGAACATTTGCATGGCTCAGTAGGCACGTGTGGCAACTTGGTCCGCATGCCTATGTGCTCAGGAAAACTGTTGGAAAGAGCCAGGATTTTAGTGGGTGTCGGCTCTTTGTGACAGTGACCGCTTCTAGAAGAGACTGTGAATGCCCCACTCATACTCAGATCCCTATGGCTTAGCCCCATCAGCATACAAGCCCACTTTCCAGTCGTCAGTAGTACCATCGCCCTCTGGTGCTGGTGCGTGCGAAGAGAGGCCCTCCTGGTCTGAGAGAAGACCGGGCTGGCCCAGAGGTTTGTGTGCCATGGAATCAAGTCAACGAGAAGGAGAGTCTGGGAGGTGAGAGCACAGGCTTTGGCACGACTGCCTGGGTTTGAATCTTCCTTCCACCATTGGTCACACTGCCTGAAGCATGTTTTTCACTCTGAGTGTGAGTTTTTTCATTTAGAAAGCGGGAATATGCCTGACCTGTGGTGGCGCAGTGGATAAAGCATCGACCTGGGAACACTAAGGTTGCCAGTTCAAGGCCCTGCACTGGTCTGGTCAAGGCGCATATGGGAGTTGATGCTTCCAGCTCCTCCCCCCTTTCTCTCTCTCTCTCTCTCTCTCTCTTACTCTATGTCTCCTCTCTAAAATGAATAAAATAAAATAAATGTTTTGAAAAAAAAAAAAAAGAAAGCGGGAATATAAACTGAGACTTCTGGACATAGATAAAAGTGAAGCGGCTACCAGGGGCCGGGGGTTGAAGGGGAGGGGATAAAGAGGGACAAATATACAGTGACAGAAAATGATTTGACTTTGGGTGATGGGCACACAATGCAGTGAACAGTTCAAATGCTATGGAAAGGTTTACCTGAAACCTATGTACCCTTATTGATCAATGTCACCCCATTCAATTTAACTTCAAATAAAAAAAAATTAAAGACAGAAGAAGGGGGGTGATACTAACAGTGAATACTGCAAAGGAGCAAAGAATTGAATGACATAATCCGTGTAAAATCTTCAATACAGTGCCTGGTACAGAGCTAGCCCATCAGAACCGTGGGGCATTATTGGTAGCACGCATGTGTCTGCTGCCATCTGGTGGCAGCAGGCAGTTTTTCTTTTCCTTTTTTTTTTAAACTTTTTTTTTTTTTTTTTAGATTTTTTAAAAAATTTATTTATTTTAGAGAGGAGACACAGAGCGAGAGAGAGAGAGAGAGAGAGAAAGAGAGAAAGGGGGGAGGAGCTGGAAGCACCAACTCCCATATGTGCCTTGACCAGACCAGTGCAGGGTTTTGAACTGGCGACCTCAGTGTTCCCAAGTCGACGCTGTATCCACTGCGCCACCACAGGTCAGGCAGCAGGCAGTTTTTCATTGAAATGTAAGAGTAAGTAAAGTGCCGCAGTTGACCTGCATGTAGGATTGCAGAAGTGGTGGTTTGCATTGCGGTGTTTATGGAGTGGCTGCAAGCCCCTCTCGATGGAGTCCTAACTTGCCAGAAAAGTGAGAAATGCCCTCCATACCCTAGGAAGGCTCAGGGAGGTGGAAGGTGTTTTTACTTTAGGAATCACTGCCACCTACTGGCCACATTTCACACTTGCAGGCAAAGTTGACCATCTTGAGTCAAATCCAAAACATTGAAAACAACAAAAGGAATTCCCTCCACACTTTTGTAATAAATGAGGTGCTTCCGCAACCTTCATGTTCATCTTGGGAAGTTGCTTCAGAAATGTCTCCTTGCAAGCTCCTAGCACCTTTTGACCTCCTTACTGGTGAGTTCTGAATCTTTCCGGCTTTTATTAAACATTCTATCACTTGGATCTCCCTGGTACAGCATACAACTTTATGGGCCTACAGTGAGAAGAAAAATTGAAAGCATGCTAAGACAGTAAAGTTTATCCCAGGTGGCTCTATTGGATAAGCAGATGCAAAAGCATTGCTTGACCTTGGAGCAATTTTGTCCCCACATTCCCAATGAGCTTCCCCAATTCCAGTTGAAACCATCTTTTAAAACGCCCCTTTCACTGGTTGTTATATGCACAGAGCTTGACACATGCTAAGCGCTCAGTAAATATTTGCTGACTGAATACGGGACTTGAAAGGAAGCGAACTCTGAGCACATTTGTACCTACCACTCACCAAGCACTTTACACCTGACTTATTTAATCCTCACAGCAACTCCCTAAGTCAGGAATCCAACCTGCAGTAAGCAAATGGTTAATGGTTCCCCTGAAAAAGTGACGGAGCCGCACATGTGAGTGCCAGGCCTGATCCCAAAGGCTGAGCACTTGCCAGAGAGACAACGACACTGAATGCAGGAATTGCTGAGGTACTGGGAAATTGTCTGCAACACAGGCTCTCCTGTGTCTTCCCAGCATCCCTTTCTCCCCTTTCCTCTGCCCCAAGCCCTGTCAATAGCGGCGAGCTCAGGCCCTGGGCTAGGTTTTCCACTATCTAGGACTGATCATGATCAGATGATCAGAATATTTAATTTCTGATTACTACCTTCTGTGACTGGTTCGTAAGAGCCACTTCAGGCAAGTGAAGGCCCTTACTAATGGGGGCTTTAATCCTACAGCTCCAGTCATCCTGGATGTCTTCTTATCACAGTAGTCTTACTCTCCACCAAGTATTAAACATTAAGGAATTCTGTGAACCGGTTCAATTCTTGGTATCTTGAAATCAGCTATTATAGGAATATTTACACCATGAAAATTGGCAAACACTTATCTGGACAAATTGAAAGAATAGCCATGGCTTCCTATAGCAAAAATCACCCTGTGGCATTTGGGGCCTCTGTCTGTTTGCGCTCTTTCTCCACGCATACCTATGACAGGTTAGAGCACGCCTATGGCACCCCTTGTGGCTTGTTTATCCTTCAGTTAGCCCAGAAGTTTGTTTGTTTGTTTGTGTTTTGCAGTTTTAAAATGTTTTATTTTTTTAAATTGTTTTTATTAATTTTAAGGGGTGACATTGATAAATCAGGGTACATATGTCCAGAGAAAACATCTCCAGGTTATTTTGACATTTGATTATGTTGCATACCCATCACCCAAAGTCAAATTGTCTTCCGTCACCTTCTATCTGGTTTTATTTGTGCCCCTGCCCTCCCCCTACTCCCCCCCCCCCATAATCAGCACACTCTTGTCCATGTCTCTGAGTCTCATTTTTATGTCCCATCTATGTATGCAATCATATACTTCTTAGTTCTTTCTGGTTTACTTATTTCACCCAGGATTCTTCTCAAAGAGAAAGTTAACCCAGAAGTTTTATAGCTGGGCCTGCCAGTTAGAGGCACGAAGGCTTCCTGGCAGGAGGAGAGCTGAGAATATTCGAGAAGGAATAACTGCAACTTTGAACTGCCGGCTCCCTCCCATCACCAACACTGCTCTGACTCCTGGGACCAGTGACTCCTGGGTCCAGGTCAGCACCTCAAGGCCTTTTACTAATTTCACTTTGATGTTGCTTCCAAGAACTTTCTGAAGTGGATCAGGTCACGAAGCAAAACATAATCTCCATGAGACTAGAGATGCACAACCCTGGCTACACATTAGAAGCCCCCGGGGGGCTCCTAAAACATACCCATGTAGCCCATTTAGAGAAAATAAGACAGAATACGCAGGAATGAGGCCTGTCAATTCTTTAACACCCATGCAGATTATCTTATTGCATAACAAATTTGAAGCCAAGCCCTGGACGGCGATGCTCAATGCCTCTGGATGCTTCTAATACATATTAATGCCTGGGTTCTCACCAGGACCAACTGAAGCCAAATATTGAGACTCTCTACGTAATCCAGGCAGAGTCAGAATCCAGAAATGCTTTTCTAGATCAAGTGAGAATTGCCTCTTATTTTGCATCTCATCTCAAATTGTGCAACCACATTATTCAAACAAATTTATATTATTGAGTCCTGACTTTTCTATCACCCTACACAACAAAAACTTCTTCCTGAGAGTCAAAGTAATCAGTAATCCCTTGGGCTTACCCTGCAATTAAAGTCTGAGCATAGATAGATATCCTCTCTTTACATTTTCTTCTTAGTCTGCTCAGAGCCATCGGAGAGGGCTTCACTGCAGTCTGGGGAGCGGGTGGGGGTCTCAGGTCTGCTTCTCCAAGACCCACAAAGTTGATATGCTGGGATAACACCTAAAAGCCACTAGCAAATATTCAAAACAGCCCAGAATGACATGTGATTGTATGTGAGGCTTATAAAGCATGAAGCAATTTCCATTTTCAAACAAAAGTGGTATGCACAGGTCCTGATCATTACTTATTCTCTGCACCAGTGATTCCCAGAGTGAGGTCCCTGATCCACCAGCAATAGCAGCATCTCCAGTCTAAAGTCTCTGGGCTGCACCCAGACCTACTTAATCAGAAATTCTGGGCTTGGGACCCAGATTTGTGTTCAAAAAACCCGAATGTCCCCCCAACCCACATTTGAGAAAAGTGCTTTCCAGGGCCACGTGGATGTTACCAGCATTATCACTGCAGAAATGGAATGTTTTCTAAATGGGAGGGCAGAGAAAAACCAAGATGGGAGACAGATTTGTGATTTCACCTCTCTAGGGTACCAGCAGATCCAGTCGAAGTATTTCAGAGCCCGCTGCCTGTAAACTCCAAACAAAACATCTGAATAATCCCATCGAGGTTCATGGATACCCCCAATAAACTCAACAAAAGGGGGGTGGGAGGTTCACTGACAAGATTATCTTGGGTATATTTTAAAATAAAAGCTGTATTATGCAAACATTCTTCTTTCTCTGAGAAAAAGTACTGGAATGTTTGGGCAACCTTTAGAAGTGGCCAGTGTGGACTCTCCAATTATTTTCCAAGGCCCCATTCTTTGCTTTTGTGGCATCTTGTACATTGAAAACCTTTTGAATGCTTCCTTTCAATTCCCCATTTGTTCTCTGTGCCCCTAGCAGCCCAATTTTGAGTTTTGTGTGGGTTCTGTGTAGGGAGAGATATAGTCACTATCTTCTTCACACATTAGGGTGGTTAACTCTTTCATGGATGGGCATGAAATTTCTGGCGGACCAGTATACTGCTCTACATCATAGATCAAAAATTCTGCTTCGTATGAGGTTAATGCTTCACATGGCTGTTTTTGCAGGAAGAGCCTCCACAGAATTCCTCTGAAATACCTTCTCATGTGCCCCCACTCCCGGCTATTCGCAGCCCGAGTGTCCAGCAGCTCTGACCGCTAGATCTCAGCCTTGTGTTCCTTGACTCACCTGTCTCTGCCCAATGCCCTAGATGTTAGTATGGATAGAAAGAGGACCAGGACATTTGAATCCACAGCCAACCACAATGCTACTGGTCCTAGTCCCTGGGGGCACGCCAGGACAGCAAGATTCCTTTCCATTAGCTGGTGAGCTGGCGGCTGCATGTTGGCATGAGGGACTCCATGCATTCCACAACCTAAGGCTGTGGTGTCACACAAATGCGGAGAGATTAAGAGGCAGGTGGAAGGGGGACCATAGGAAGAGGGGCAGGTTGGGGGTGGGTGAGGAAGAGCAGGAAACAGGTGGTCAGGGGCACAAGTGAGGGCACGGGGTGGAGATGTGGCATGAAGCAGCTGTAGATGGAAGAGGGAGTAAAGCCTGAAATTCTCTATTCTTCAGTGGAGAGCCAGCTACAGGTGCCAGGAATGTAATAATGAGAGCCTAAAGGCCACATGGAAGGCGTGCGTTTTACTGGCTGTCCTAGCGTCTCTCTGACTTTGGAGTCTACCTACCTCATCAAGACGCACTCATGCCATTTCGGTGGGGCCTATAGGAGTTTCTGGTTACCATCCAGGGCAGCTGGAAACCATAGTGCAGAAGGAGCCTGTGTGAATGGTGCCCCACCAGCTGGGTTGCTGTCTTGGCCCCCAATGGGCAAGAAGCAGGCTCTGCCACCCAGTAGAGGCCAGGGGCACTGGATGCCACTGGCTCATCAGTCTTCTGACCTCCCTCCCCCAGTCAAACAAGCAGCCATCATCTACAAAAACACAACACACACCGGGTTTTAATGAGAAAATAATTGTATACTTGCATTGAATGTCTCACAATCACTATAAAACCGAAGCAGAGTAATGACATTTAAGTGGTTAACATACACAGGAGAGCCAGATACAGAGTATAATATTCAAACACAGTATTGCTGCTTTTCCCCCCTCCTCCTCCTCCTCCTCCTCAAAAAAAAGAGAAAAGTTATTTGGGTAAAGAGCAACACACAATCAAAATTGGCAGCTCACTCATTGAATGCTTAAACTTCATGAAATTGGTTGTCACTAAAATTGGATATAGTCACCATCTCTAAACACGTAGGCTATTTTTGTTTTCAATACATAGCTTCTTTACATCCACTTTTAGCTGGAAAAAAATGATTAATTATTTGTCTTCAGAGACAAGAGTCAACGCTGTTGTAGCGTTCCTCGTTACGCGTTATATGTGTGCGTTGTGTATATATGCAGACATTGATCAATATACTGCTTCTAGGTCATTGTCTAGGGTGGGCAGCATGCACGGGTGTGAAGAGGCAGGGAAACTGCATTGTGTCATCCGAGTAGAACACAACCTGGCCTCCTGCCACTGACAGACCCTGTCTCCATAATTTCTGGATGAGAAAGCCAAGGCATGTCAGTAGCCAATCAGCGGTGGAGGAAAGTGGACATCTATTATAAACGCTGCGGAATGGGACACTTTCAGGGAAGCCTTTAACATCTACAGAATCTAAACATTTGTTTACAGTGGAGATTATTAACAAGCTTGCGAACTACTGGAGGGGGGCGGGGACGCGCATCGCATCGGAGGCCGGGTTTCCCACCAGCCTCTTCCTCTTGAAGCATTCGGTGGGGATGACTTTCCTCCAGGGCTGTTACATCTTCATCAAGTTAAATAGGGCTTCGCTTGGGATCCTAGAGCCTAGCATGGTGCTATGTACAAAGCCGTGGCCCGGTGTTTCTTGAATGAGTAAAAAAACTAGAGAGCGCAGAGAAAACCTGGCTCTTCCAAGGGAACTGCAATTTACACGTTAGTAGGATTTGACGTGAGTGGAAGGAGGAACTAGACGACAGTTAGCCAGAAGGCAGTAGAAGAGAACAGGCAAACTTCAGAGAGGAAGGGGCCACAGTTAAACAGTTCTGAGACTGTGGGGCAGTCGCGGAAACTCTGCACTTGTTGCCTTATCTACACACGGAGCGTGGGCCAAAGGACTCAGTGCGGTAAGTGCCTCTGATTCAATGGGCTGTGAAGACCAATGTGTGTGCCTCCGAAGCGATCTCAGCTTGTGCGGCCTCCTAAGCCTTCTTTTCAGCTGCAGATTCTCCTGTCAGGTGTAGGTTGAAGGTAGGTACATGGGTTTCCTTCTCAATGGAACAAAAACCTTCGGGGAAGTCCCGAGGACTGATTGCTCTTGGGAAAGGTGAGGGGTGAGTTTGTTTAGATCAGTGTTTTTCAGCTGATCTAAACAGGCCAGTCCATGGACTGGCCCAGTCCGCCAGACATTTCCTGACGTTCCTAAAAGAGTTAACCACCCTGATGTTGTGTGAAGATTATGTTAACTCTTTCGTGGACCAGTGTGGAATTTCTGGCAGACCGGCGGTTGAAAAACACTGATTTAAATCAAGTCTCTGGTCTTCATCAGATTCGGAGTCAGTCCAAAAAACAGGAAGCTCATCTCATTTTTCTGTGCAACTCACAGAAGCACTGGCTCTCCTAGTGGCCGCTGTGCCCGGGCCACATGAAGCTGAATCCCAGTTTCTTTCCATCCATGTGCCTTGCCTTGGGAACCCTGGAAATCTTCAGGCATCCTTCTTGGTTGTTCCATTTCACTTGATAGGACTTCTCATCCAACCCAGATCTCATTTTCCTGAGAATGTCTGTCTCCATGCCAGCCTTCCCCACTCGAACACAAATTCCTTGCGGTAGGGATATTCCCTGTATGGTATCCCCAGTGGCTGGTACTTGTTGTTGAACATTCATTCGGAGTGTTCAGGAGCATGAACCGTCTAAAGATGGCACCAACTGCCTATCGGTAGAATTTGGCTTCAAATTGCAGGTTCCCTTGGCAGTTTTAAAGGATCCTTGTAAGTTATCAGACAGTTCCATGTTCACCTTGTGCCCATTACTGGTCTGTGAATAAACTTTCCCCTAATTCAACACTAGGCTAATAAAAGAAACAAAGATAATGTGTGTAAGGTCTACATACAAATTTCGCGGAACCGCCACTTATCAGAATAACATATGAAAGCTTATGACATACCCATATAAAAATGAAAATGAATTTTAGTGAGGTCTGACTTAATTATTGCTTATTTTTAAATACCACAGTTTTAAAACAAGAGGAAAAAATAGAAAGAATGCTGGTCAGTTTTTTTTTTTTTTATTCTCGTGGCCAGAATGGAAAATTTTCTCATCCAGAAATTTAGGGCACCCAATTATTGAATGCCCTTATCGTATTGCTTTAAATGACAGAAAGAGTAAAGCTGGTGTCCTCTATGGTATACTAAGTATGACTACAAAGCATGAGAATAAATATGGTACTTTCCTGAATGTCAAAGTACAAAACCTCTCAAAACTCTGCACTTGTGACTCATGCGGATACCATGTTAGGTCAATTTAATATTACAAATACTGCATCAGTTCAGTGCCCCTCTATCCCTTTTCATAAAAAAGAAATTCTCACTCACTCCTGACGCTGGCTATCTGCTTTGGAGGAAATAATTGTACACCCTTGTCCCATGATCACTCTGGGATTTTAATCCTAACACATGCACACCCTTAACTCATGAACATACATGCTTCACACAAACGCACCAAGATATGTGAGTCTGAGTGTGTGTGCACGCACACATGTACAGACACGCACCCACACACCATCCTTAGGATTTGTAGCTGATTCCAAGCCTGCATTTAATTTCTATCCTATATTTCTCTGTATCATCCTGAAAAACACTGGTTACTCAGCAAAAATATCTCTTATGTCCTTATTTTCCCTACTCTTTGTCCCTCCCTTCTCTACCTTCATGACTTCTCTTTAATGTTTCACTTCTGATTGATCCAAAATAATCTCTCATTCTTCCTACCACCCCTAAGGTCCACTTTATGATATAAAATATAAACCCTTTTTTATTTCCTGTCACCTTCCTCTCTAAGGCAGCATTTGCCCTTTTTATTTTTTCCAATTATTGCCACTCTAAAAATACCCCTACCCTCCTGAACCAGGCTGTCTCACGTGTACAGGCTTTGTACACGCATATAGTCCCCCATCCCATCACAAAAATAGTTGTTGTCCACTAAATATAGTTTTCATTTGAAGAAACATAGCTACGAAAATGTATTCTCATAACCCGCAGAGCAGTCAATATAATAAGCAGACAAGATCCTAAAGCTAAAATAACCCATTTGGTTTGGCTTTCTCCCCCTTTCTCAACCTCCTAATGCAGAATAGATTGTGTTTGCAACATGAAGAAACATTGCCTTGAAAACACGGATTTTATGTACTGTGATCATTAATTGCTCCCGATTAAAAACAATTAAATGTAAGAGAAATGGAATCATATAACTGCCTCTTCTTAGCAAGCAGAGAGAGACATAGCATTCATTTTATGGCTGCTGGAGTAAACAGAGTTAACCCAACACCTCTGTGACGCTGATCAGTGGCCAGGAAGGAAACAGGTGCAGAGACATCGTATGCTGTGTAGATTGCACCAGCTTGGGCTCTACTGCTCCCTCAATGGCCCCATCAGCACTGTTTCCTCACCGCCCGGCAAGGCTGGTCTCAGCTCTGCCTGTAGCAACCATATTGATTTGCTTATATCTTCTTTGTTCTGTTGGATCAGTTGTGGATTGGTCCAAAGCCAGGCGATTATTGGAGTCATACACAAAAAAATCCTTTCTCTGTTGACTCCTGGGTGTTGGAGTTTGATGGGCGGACTTGTTTTCACTTTGTTTTTCATCACTGTATATTGCAGCTCCTGGTCTATGGAAGGATTGTTGAGTTGTTTGCACTTTAATAAATATTCCATTAAAATGCTTTGATGAGTGGATTGCTTGGTTTCTTGGTAACCCAAGCACCAATAAAGTTTCCTGGGTGGAAGGAAGTTTATTCATTGTCCTCTTCCTCCTGGTTGGCATAGATCCCCGCCTCCCAGCGCAAGGCCAGTGCGCTCTTTCTTCGATTAACCCGTGTGGCCTCAAGGACCTGAGAGAGAGGGAGAAAACAATTATGCAGAGTTCATGGATGTTCATGGACAAGCCAACTTGTCCGTTTTATTCCTCCTTGTCCTCCCTCTCCAGCATCTAACAAGAGGGGAAATCTTAAAAAGTGTCTGGTACTCTGGGAGGGAGGAAGAATTAAAGGGTTGTGGGGGGTTCTAGGTGTGCATTCATCTCATAGCCAAAGTTCACGTGCTCTTTGACCTATAGTTATCGATAGAGAGAGATTCCATTTTTCTGAAATGTTCTGCTACTTCTTTGAACTGCACTGAGGTTTTAGATAACAAAAATTACTTGTGAAAGAAAATGACTGATAATCATCAGCTTACATATATATGTAGTTAACTATAATTCTTTTGCTAAATATAGAGATTTAAAAAAATATATTGTGCTATGGGTAAGCACAACCAATTGGAAGAATAATTTGCAATATGTAGTGAATGTAAGCCATATAACCAGTCCTTCTCTTTCTAGATATCAAGAGAAATTCTCCCATAGGTGCACAGAGAGATATGTATAATAATATTCAGCCAAGCATTGTTTGTAATGGCAACAAGAGTTTTTTTAAGAGAAACAACCTACATTTCTATCACTAAGAAGATGAATAAACAATGATATGTTCATTCAACAGAATATTATACAGCAGTTATAATGAGTGGCTTAATGTCATAACTATTCATATGGACACATCTAAAAACAATGCAGACAAAATAAAGTAAGGAGTGGAAGATACTGCAACATGATGTCATTTGTAGAAAGCCCTAAAACATGCAAAACCAGCACATATTATTTATGTTTACATAGTAGAAGTATAAAAACATGCATGAAATTGATGAACACCAAACTCAAGAATAGTTACCTTCTAGGAGAGAGAGAAATGGGAACTGGGAGATATAACAGGAGGGCTTGAGTTCTGTTTGCAAAATTAATTTCCTTTTAAAATATTAAGCGAGTTTATGAAATGATAAGAATGAACAAAGCTGGATAGATGGGGTTTACTATTTTATTATGTTATATTATTTGGCACATTTGAATGCCTGCTCCATGACATCAGGGACTTTGTTTTGTTGACAGCTCTATTCTCAGAACCTAGGAGTACCTAATATAGTAGGTGCTCAATAAGCTGTTAACTGAGCACATAAATGAATGATTCTCTCTACGCTTCTGTATATCTGAAATAATCCTTTTAAAAAAAAGTAAATACAACACTATAGAAATAAGAATATGAAATACACAATGCTTTTTCACAGCAAAAAGGACAGAAAATATGAAAAAAAAGGGAAAATAAAAAAAATGTGTTTTTTCACAGCACAAGTTTGTGAAATTTGTATGAAAGGAAGTTGTAGGGGAAAAAAAACTTTTGGAGAAACTCAATGCTTAAGGAAGCTTCCAAAACAAAGATGCAGATTTAACAAATGCAGATTTAACAACTGGGTAAAAACGAAAGCTGGGTGGTTTGCTTTTGGAAAAACTTATTCTGAAGTTCTGGCATGGAGCTCTCCGGATTTGTGTTAAGATAAACAAAGGACTCTGTCCTCCTGAGCTGCATTATTTTCTAACCAGACTAGGGTATATTTGTTATCAATGCCTGAAGAAACTTTTTAAAAAGTCCATTGGTTGGGCCCTCTAATGCATACGTCTTCCGTGTCCTAGAGCAGGGCAAGGTCTTCTCCAATCACAGCACACGGCACATCAAAGCGCAGTAGGGTGGGTCACTGTTGCATGCACGCCACAACACTTTGAGGCAGCCCCCGAGTTCAGAAACGGCAGGAAGAAAACAATATGGAGACCAACGGCTTTCTTGCCCTTCTCACTCAGCCCACCAGGAAATGGCAAACCGCACCAGCATGCACCTGGGCCAGGCATGCAGGAAGATCAAGACACACAAGTTGAAAAGTACCTCGGAAGTCACCTTGCAAGACAGTAACTTAGAGGTGTACTGGCAGAGAGGGAAAAGACCAGGGTTAGTACATGACAGACACACTCACGGAATCCCAGCCCCGCCGGTAACCGGTACCACATCGGGGGCAGACAGGAGGGGGGTAACACCAGCAGCCCATTATACACCCATGCCAAGACTTGCTTTATCTGATATTAGTTAGAAGTCTGTATCGTTGGAAGCACATAGATGCCCTATTATTATTTAATAAAAATATCAGATAAGCCATACTTTGTTAATTCAAGATTTGTTGCTACCATTTTCTGTGCTTTGAATTAACAAGATCCCCCAACCCACTGGTACGCAGACAGGTGCTCACAGCAAGGTCCTTGATGGCCATTTTGGATTTGCTAAAATCTGTATACATCTGTACATAAAAATACTTTTCCCTTCCTGTAGGCTTTTCTGAACCCCAAAGCAGTCTTGAAGCCTGCTGTCCCAAGAAAAAGAGATCCTAACTACAGTTAAAGGTCACTCGAATGCAAGTGTATTGGAGGCTGATTCTCTGAAGCTGACCTAAAGGATGCCTGAGGAAACCACACAGCCCCCCCTCTAATCACTACCTGGAGATCCGGGATAGCTGGGGTGCTCATGTAGGCATTAAAATGATCTTTTACTTCCTACAGGAGACTAAAAGTCACTGCAAGTAGAGCTCAGGGGAAAAATGTCCTGGTTGTGGGAAATGAGATAGAAGGACCAACTTTGGACAGCTGCCTCTAGAATTTAATAACCTTGCATTTACACTGCTAAGGGCACTGGAGGCATGACTGGTGTTTGGCCTTGGGAAACACTGAGGTCATCTATACCTGTGATCACTGACTGCTTCTTACGTGTAGCACTTAGAAATCCCAGTCCCGTCATGATCAGGCTGACGGCTCGGAGTGGAGGAAGCTGGAGCTCTCCTCCCCGCTGTACCCCCCTGGGGTGTGAATGTAGCAGGAGGCTCCATCACTGATGGTGCCTGAGCTCCTGTAGAGCCTGGGCTGGGGGACGGGGGGTTGGAGGCAGATAGGCTTTCCTTCAATGAGAGTACAGCCACAGGTCCCAAAGGGGTGCCCGGTTAGAAAAAATGTGTGCCCGGAATTCTTCAGAGAAGCAGTAACTGCTTGTTCCAACTTGGACTTAACCCAGGAGAATGGATGAGACCTTCTCTTAGTCCAAGACAGGCAGGGACATCCAAGAGTCCTCTCAGCACCTGTTCTTGGGGTGAGAGGGAGAGAGAAATACCCACCAAGAGTGGATCCTGTGCCAGCAGTGAGGGAGGGGCTGTCAGTTGCACTCACGCCAGCATCCTTTCAGTCAAGAAAGGGAAAGCAACCCACCAAGCTCACGAACATTACCGGCCTGAGGCCCCACCATCTTCTGAGGCTCAGGCCAGGTTGGGGGAACAACCGGTCAGAAAAACACTTGTCTCAACAGCCTTCTTTTGCACGGCACCAAGAAACCCTTCAGGACACTGACTCACCAGTCTAGTTCGTGCTGCGTGACGGACCAGAGACGGCATCAGGCCCAGAGGAGGGGACATTTCCACATGAGGTTTTCAGGGACCACAATAAGAGCAGGGCTGCTGCACCTGTTGTGTGGTGTGCCCACTGCACAAAAGCACCGGGCCAGGAGGGAGAGTGATGGGGTCGGGCTCAGTCCCCCCACTGTACTCACCTACTGTGCAGCCCTGTGTCCTCACAGAGGATTAAGGGTGCGATTTTCTAATTCTCACTAAGGCCTTCTGTAGGATGCTAAACAGCCCAGGGTAGGGGGTGGGGATCACAACGCTCCCACCCGCAGATAGCCGAGGGGTGCTTTAGTAAGTGGGGTTTGGTTGAAGGCTCAGCACAGACACTGTTGGGGAGCACACCATGCAGAACAAGGAAGCTGGCCCAGGGGGCGGGGGCGGGGGGTGCAGACTGTGGGCTCAAGCTCCAAGGTGGTAACTAGAATGGCCATTTGGGGACAACTTTTTGAGAGAAGGGGCTCCTCCTGGTTTTTTATCATTGAGTTTTTCACCAACTGCAAAATGAGCAGAATACCCACAGGTGACTCGGCATCACCGATTCAGTGACTCCTGGGTTGATGCTCCAAGAGAGAGTTCATGATTTAACTCCTCATCAGCTGTCATTCTCTGAGCCCTTCCCTTGTTTCCAGTAGAAGAGAGGGACAACTCAGGAACAAGAAAAGTCCAAAACGTTGTCCAGTGTCCCTCACATTACCCCTGGCAGGGATCCCATGAGCCAGAAGCCTCCCTGCCTGTCCCAGATGTGATTTTTCAAAGTGAAAATATGTCAGGGCCCTGATCTAGGGATAGGTCCCCAGAGACCACTATTGCTCTGGGGTGGGGGACACCACACCTGTTTTGATGGCAAAGGTCAGTTTTCTCAGGTAGGTTGGCAAGAGTCACTCATGAACATTGTGAGCGCAGCTTCATGGGGCTTCTCTGTCTCCTCTCTCTTCTGTCCTTCAAGTTCATTCATACCATCATGTCTAACGTATCACTATGCACACATCCTGGCCACCCTATTCTGTTTTTAAGTCTGCCTTCTCCTTAGGAAGCACAGCAAATAAGAATTGTTTTTGTTCAATTCAGTAAGAGCTTGTTACTTCCTGTGGACAAACACATGGTCAGGTCTCGGTCATGTGTGAGGGACTTTTTGGAAGGCATATTGGCAGGCGAACCCACCAATATCGGTGCCAGGGTGACACTGGACCCGGGTGAGCCATGTGAGGTTCTTAGAGGCTGGAGACTCTAAGAAGCCAGAGTTTGCCCAGAGAATAGTGTGCGTAAATGGAACCAGAACAGAACTACAGCTTCCGGGGGCAAGGCAGCCAGTTAGTTACACAACTTGAGCACTCCACCTGTTCTTATTTAACCTTCTGGTATCAGAGGCAATTAAGGAAGGGACCACGGATCAGCTAGGAAAACAAATGGAGGCTGGTTTATGCCAGTAGGTGAACTCCAATGTATTCTCCAGTGACTAATGCAGACACAACAGAAAGACCCCCTGGACCAAGAAGGGTAAGAGACTTTGTAACAGGGGACTCTGATCATATATTTGGCTTTCAAAGCAATCTAAGTATTTTTTATTCCAGATCCGGGTTTCCTAAATGGGCTACAATGGATTAGATAGATTTTGTTTGGTTCTGTTCCTAAGTATTTTCAACAACAACAAACTTGGTTTTCTTGTATTATCGGTAACAGTGCAGAAACACTTGGCCTTATATCCAAGATCTGGGGCTAGTAACAACCTGAATAGTTTGTAGGTTTCTTCCTTATACGAAATGTATATTTACTCGAAAAAATAGAGACAGGAGGCTGCCACGTCATCGCTACATGCAGAGTGATCAGCATATTACACATCTGAGTCCGAGAAGCTGCCCTAATGCAAGGAGGAAACCCAACCTGGCTGGCATTCGCCAGGTGGCTGCCTGAATGTTAGAGTTTGCAAGAAAGAGGCTTTGGCAACCTCCGCCTATGAAATGAGATAAAAGCAGGCTCTCCATTTCTGTATTTTTTTCCCTCCAACATCTACACTTCAACACAAAAGGCACATGCCAGAGACATGTAAAGGGTGCTTAGAAAACACTTGCATGGCGCACATGCAAAGTGGTTCCATTTGTCCTTCCCCTCCACACTGGAACGCGAGGGGTCCACTCAGCCTGCTTCCCCGAAGCCGCTGATGCAGGGTGTGGAATCACGGGAGACAAGAAACAAGCCATTCTTTCTAGCACTAGGCTTTCAAGTGGTCACAGGCTCCAGAAAAGACCTAAATGTAAACTCCATATTTTAAGCGGGGCTGCAAAGAAGGGCCGGCTAAAGTTCCTCGGGGCAAGGAAAAGTGCCATGGGGGCAGGGAAGGAGCTCTGGCAGCGGACCAGGCTGCAGCAGCCGCTGAGTGCCAGACCCCATCCCGCCGTGCGACAGCAACACAGCTCAGCAACGCTCGGCCTGACAGAGAGCTGAGTCAGGACTCCACAGAGCTTAGCTGCAGACCCAAGAGAGAGCCTGTGTGCCTGCTTTCTTTACCACCAAATATTGTGAAGGCAACATTGAGTATCAGCTGCAGGGACCCTTTCACTTAGTCAACCAGGATATTAAAATCGATGACATTGTGACTATGCTCCCTGCAGCATTCAAGTTTAAGGTGACCAAATAATTGATCATCCAAACCGAGGCACTTTGAAGAGTGAGAGGAGATGCTATTAATAAAGACACCAGGACAAGAGGCATAAACCAGGCCTGTCCCAGGTAAACTGGGTGGTATCCTGCCCGACCCAAGCTATCTGTGACCTAAGTGTAACCAGGGAGAAGAGAGGGTCACCTCAGTCAATGCTAAGAGATGGAGACCAGCAGACTCATAGGAGGTGGGCGTGGACCCGAGGCTGATTCCCAGCTCCTGTCTGGAGTAACGGCCTTTAACTTTTATTGGAGAAGGAAACCACAGAGCAGATGCCTTCCTTCATGGTTAATGTGAACATCAAGTGCAGAGTTCTTAAGGCTGGGGGTAGCAGGGTTGCCATGTGGTTTTTTTAACTGTCATTTTAAATGGCTCTTTCCTGCCACACTGTACGTACTCAGTCTTTTTGGGCACAGAGTACCATTTATAGGGATTGCAGACATTGAAGGAGTAGCATTGCCATAGTTCTCTAGAGAAATACAACCCTGCAGAGCAGGCTGGCAGTGGTAGGTATCAGCTCCCTGGTGCCTGGGATGACTTCAGGGTCCTTCCCTTCTCGCCCGGTGTCTTCCGACCCACCAAACACCTCATGCACCAACACTGCCAATGGGCTCAAGCTAGAGCCGGCAGCAAGCAGACCCATTCCTTGCATGATCCGTGTTTTTGAGAAGCAAGGCAAAAACCCAACCCCAAGGCCAGGCATGTTAAACCACACTTGAATACGGGCTTTGGCGGACAACTATATACACGTCTGGGCCTGAGCCGGAACACCGAGCGCCAGGCTGACGGTCGCCCTCGGAGAAGTGAAAGAGGAAAGGAGAAGAAACTTACACTACTATCATCCATTCTCTCGCGCCTTTTAGATTTGTGTGTCTCATAGTCTTCCAGGAGGGTCTGCATCAGATTCTTGGGCCGCTGGGATCCGGCAGCCTCTTCAGGGGCTAAGTCAGGCTGCGAGCTGGGGCCTTCAGGTGTGGGGGATGGAGGAGGTCTGACTTTCTCTATTTTCCCTGAAACAATACGAAGAGAACACCCTTTCTAAGCTTGTCTGCTCACGACTGCTTTCAGAAAGAGCAGAAAACTGGCAAAAACAAAAAAGAGAAGCAACCTCTGACTTAGTGGTCCCCGAACGATGCTTACGTGCAGGAAATGGTATTACAGGATCGGAGCGCTTAAGGATAACGTCACAAACCATCCAGCAAGGACCTCAAGGACCCCAGTGCTAAAAAGTCTGACCTGAGAGGCCTGTTGGGCACTTTGCAAATACATGTCAGACAGACAGACACTGGCTCCAGTTGTTTTGGGGGACACGAACTGTATCACAGATCAGAGGGTTAGACTGCGAGGTGACAGCACGGTGGAGCCTTGAAGACCCACTTCTCACAGACGAAGAAAGCAGAGGTTCTGCAGGGGAAGGGTGTGCTGAGCTCACTGGGAGCCGGTGAGGGGACCCATGTCTCCTGGTTTTCTCACCAGGTTCTTCCTTCTCTATCAAAGGCCACCTGTCATCTGAACTGCCCTGGCTTTAGGCACGGAGAGTGCAGGGTTGTAAAACCTTTGAGTGAGAGCTGGGTTTGCATTTCCCAGGTAACCCAGTCTTACATAGGCTGGCTTCATTCACTGATCTTACCTGCTGTGGTTCTAAAGCATTTGGGTTTGAGACCCCGCCCCCCACCGCCAAAAAACCTTAAGGAATGAATGCCAAGTAGGACAGCTTTGGTTTTGCTGGCAAGGTGCGCACTGGACTTGGGAACCGTGAGATGTGGACTTTGGAAATGCCTTACAGGAATTCTCAGATAAGGAGACTCAGTCCATGGGGGCTTTTGCAGAGATCCTCTGCATCCCCCCCCCCATCTTGGAGAATGCCTGGTCTTGACTTTGGGCCCACTGAGGAATGGTTTGGGACAACACAGAGCCCCAAATGCACCTCCAAGAAGCATCTTTGGGTGCAATAAGTCATGATTGTTTCAGCTTTGCCCCTTGTGGGTCTGTGAATAAAGAATGTGAAACATACACACAGAAATAAGTTAGACCATTCAGGTCCTCAGTGTGGAAATGGCCAGCGTTAGAGTCGACACTCATCTGACCCCTCCTAGTCCACAGCTGAAGGCTTTGTCTTCTCCCCCAGACTTTTCACTTGGCAACTGCCTCATACCACTGGACTTCCAAGGGAAGTCTGGGGTCCGTGTCTCCCGGGGGGCTGGTCGAGTCCCTTTCTGGGCACAGCTGCTTTTGATGGGAGCTGGAAATCACCCTAGAATTCAGGAAACCCAGGTTTGAATTCCTGCTTTTCCAAGAACTAGCTATGTGGTTGGCTATAGACAGTCATTTAATATATTCCACTCGAATCTTGGGCTGCTCACTTCAGTTCTCTTAGTTACGAAATGAAACTTTTAGAAAAAGTAGTCTTTGAGATCCCTTCTAACTCAGGCATTTTGGTATTTCTCTCAAATATAATTGGCCAGAAGATAAACCCTTATTGATCCAAAGAAAAACCACGGCCATCACATTTGGCAATTAGATGGGAAGCTGTTTTTTAATAAACACAACAGGGCACTCCATTTGCAAGAGCTACCGCTACATTAGTAACTTAGGGAAGCTCACTGCCTTCACCGACATTACCCAGATCATTTACAGAAAGTCTTTTGATATTAACAGCAAGGTAAACAATATTTCAAAGTTCTTATTCACCCAGCAATGATTTCTATTTGTCATTATGGAAATTAAGAAATGCTAAAATGGCTCCCCATCAGTTACATTAAACAGAGGCGGATTTAACGGTGGGCGCACCGGGCCTGTGCCCTGGGCCCCGACTTCTGAAGGGCCCCGCCAAACCCCAACTTGACACGTTTTTCTAATGACACCAAGTTTGGTTTCGTATGTGCAATTTTAACATTAATAGTACATAAAATTTTTTATTTATGTAAAAATATGGTTAACATGTATTTTTATTTTCCCTGTCTCTCTCTTTTTTAAGGGGCCCAATATTTTCTTCTGCACCTGGGGCCTCAACCCACCTTAATCCGCCTCTGACATTAAACATTTATCAGGCCTTTACCACATCTGCTTTATCCTTCCTTCCTTCCTTCCTTCCTTCCTTCCTTCCTTCCTTCCTTCCTCCTTCCCTCCCTCCTTCCTTCCTGTACTTAAATATTTCATAAAAATCCCAGACCTGAGCTAATATCACCTCTGTGTACTTAAAATATATCTTTACAATTTCAGATTGACTTTTAAATGAAGGTTTGAGAACCAATTTAGCACAGAGCTGAGCATGCAAGCCCTGGAACCAGCTTGCTTGGGTCTGAATCCACTACTTAACACTCAAATAAACTTGGGCAAGTGACTGTTTTCCTATCTCAGTTCCTTCATCTATAAAATGGGTATGATAATAGAGGCAACCCCATACAGTCTGTGAAGACCATTTCTATCCTCTATGACCCCTTAGTTCATCCGGATATAAACTCCATTAAGGCAGGACCTTGTCTGTTCTGGTCACTGTCAGATCCTGGCACCCACTGCGGTATTTAGCACAAGGCAGGAGCTCCAGTCTGTTGAATGCACCAGTAAGTACATTATGCAATGTGCATAGCAGCCACATATTAAATGCTTGTGGGTGGGGACATAATTTCCAATAGAAATATGAGGAAGGAGTTTAAATGCCTTCACCAAAGTACATGAATGGAAACGTCTTGGTCCACAGAATCACAGGTTCAGTAGCACTGCAGTAATAACGAGCACATTTAAATGGCATTGCATCTACAGGCTTCACGTCACTCGATCCACACAGTAAGTAATCTTGGGATGCTGTCAGGGTGAATATCATGACGTCTGGGAACGGTTTGGACCATAAAGGCTCATATGCTAATGCCAGCCCAAGTTACATTCCTTAGTCACAATCAGAGTTAGGTCTGGTCTGGAACCCAAATCGTGTTGATTACCGCTAAGTTACAATGATGGGATGCAGGCTGAAAGAGAATTGTAAAGAGGGCACAGGGTTAATACAGAAAAGTGGTCAAGCATTAGAGACATTTCCTGCTTATTTCCTTGTATTCTAGCAAAACCCACCCATCCCTAGAGCAAGTTGTACCATTCATAGACACTAGAGGTCACACGAGTAGCAGGAAAGAAAGACGAGTTAGCAGGTCTGGACCAGCTGTTTCCAAAGAGAAAGTAGCTGAGAGGTCTTCAAGAGAACAGGTAATTACAAATAACCACGCCCACATCAGAGCCTCAGGAGAAGCTGTCATAGGTCCCCAAAGAAAGGAGACACTGCATTGGACCCACCCCCTTGGTGCTGGAGAAGTCAGCTTGGCCAGGCTTCTTTGCTGGGCCCTGTGATCTGCAACCAACTCCCCTCACTCATGCCCTGGATGGTTCAAACCACGCACTGAAATGCTGTGTGCCATTCTAGGAAGCACAAAGACTGCTACAAAGCTGTAGAGAGACCTGTTTCACACCCACCTTCTTCTTCAGAAGTCTACAGCCAACAGTGCTTGCAAGTAGGATGGTGAAAAAACTGATTATTCTTCCACAGCGGTGGACATAGACACCACCATTGTTTGGGTCTTGGGAACCATTATAAGAATGCAATGCAAATGGCCTGTGCCACAGGCCTGGAAAGTCTGTCACTTCCTCATCTATGGCCTCAGGGCCCCTGAAATTTCTGAGCTCTGAGGACACCCCCTGTTAGAATCCCCAATGATAGTCCTCTCGGGTGCTCATTGTCACACACTCACCCAGCACCTCCCCAGGTCCCCAGAGTCTATCCCCACCTGCCTCATCACACCTCACTCTTTTTTTGTTTAGTCACCTGGTGAATGGCTGGTGACAACTTAAAGTGAGCTCCGTTTTCAATGACAAACATCCTGCCAGTCTAGCTTTTCACCGGGGCTGAACACTCTACAAACCGACTCTCTTAAAGGACCCCACAGTCACTGTCCCTGGGAAACAACATGAACAGAAAGTGTCACACAGACCTCAGGGCAGACCTGGTGGTCTTAGCCAAAGGCTGGTACCCGATGTTTACAGAGCAGGAAGCAGGTACCACGTGAGCTCTCTGCCACAAGGAACTAACAGAACAGAACAAAGCTAAACTAGAATTCTCAGTGGCGGATAGAAAACAGTTTCCAGTTAACTTTATAAACATGATTCTGTGCAAACTATTCCACCTAGAGTAATTTTAGACTGAAGCTTTTAAAAGTGTTTAAGGGTAACCAGCTTCACTTGGCTGAGATGATTCCAAAGCTGTAATCCCCAAACTATGCCCAATACCCCAGTTCTCAATGCTGCCGACAGAAAGCCATTGATCACATAAGCTTGGGAAACATTGGGTTAAAGAAATCTTAAAAGAGAGAGAGAGAGAGCAAGAGAAAGAGAGACATAGATTTCTTTACCAAAGGACTTCTCCAACGAATATGATTGTGAGTCTCTAATTCAAGGATGGGTGTGCGCATTTCTCAAGTTTATTTAACCAGAGCCTCTCACTCCATAGAATTCCCATTACATCTTAAGGAAAAGTCTGAAATACCGTTCTCGAGTTTCTACCAGTTAACCAGCTCCCAAGGAACTTCACAAGTTCAGCAAATAATTAAGTACAGGCATAAAACTTTCACCATTGTAGTTTTCAATAATTACACGAGAGGAGCCTTGGCCACTAGCTCAGTTGGTTAGAGTGCTGTCCTGGCAGGCCAAGGTCGCAGGTTCAATCACATACAAGAATCAACCAACAATTGCATAAAGAAGAAATGACAAATCAGTGTTTTTCTTGGGGGGAAAAAATCCCAATAAATAAATAATAATTACACAGGTGTTAACAACCAAGATATCTGACTGCAGGAAAACGGTTGAAGGAGTTACGGCTCATTTAGATGACGGAGTATTTACTCAGCCATTACAAATCATGCTTTAGTCAGATTTAGAAAAATAGAGTCATGGAAAAATACATTAAGATTTAAAAATCAGATATATTGCAGTTGTTTTAGGAGGGCAGGTTTCAGACCTAGACTTCCTGGGTTTAATTCTGGTTCACCCCTTATTAGCTGTATGAAAGAAAGCAGAAGTGTATGCATGGCACATGGTCAAAACTCCATCAGAATCAGATGAACAAGAGTAAATTTTGTGATAGGCGGGATTGTAGCTTCCACAAAAATGCCTAAATCCCAATTCCCCAAATCTGTGAATATGTTTCCTTACATGGCAAAAGGACTTTGCAAATGTAATTAATGTAAGGGCCTTGAGATAGGAAGATTATCTAGATTATCCAGTTAGGTTTGGTGTCATCTCAAGGGTCCTTATAAGAGGGAGGGAGAGGGAAAAGGAGAGAGAGAGTGGAGGATGCTATGCTGTAGGTCTGCATGGAGGAAGGGGCCAGGAGCCGAGGAATGTTGGTAGCCCCCTACATGACCCCACCCTCATCTCATCTAACCCTAATTACTTCCTAAAACGTCCACCTCCAAATACCATCCCCATTGGCAGTTATGACAGCAACATATGAAATTGAGTGGGGGTAAAGTTCAATCCATAACCAACACATTACATAGATTTCCAACCTCTAGAGCTGTAACAGATTTGTGTTGTTTGAAGCCATGGTATTTGTGCTCACTTGTCACAACAGCAATAGGAAACAAATATAAATACAAATATAAACCCAATGTTATCTCTCGCACACATCTATGCACGAAGGCAGATAGTGGGTTAGGATTACGAGTCACTTTGATTCTTGTCATTATTCTTCAGTTTCCTTCTACCATAAGCATCAATTAATTTTAAAATATTATTAGTCACAATAATTCTGACTATTATTAGTCAGAAAAGGAGAGAAAGCTGCTCTCTTGAACCTTTAGGAATTAGGTAGATCCACAAGCCTTCCTACCTCGCCAGGCAGCACACAGCAGGGGAGCTGAGGGGCTGCCGCGGGCCTCAGGCCTCAGAGAAGCACCGGTCATACTGGTGACAGTGGTGCTCACAGGCCGCAGCATTGCGGGCCAGACTAAGGAGCAGAGAATTTCACTCCAAATGAGTAAATGCTGTCCCCCATTGTGAGTGGAAGAGAAAACTAGGAAATGTGAATTTGCGTTTCCTGTTTATTTAGTATAAATAGTTAAAACACTCTGTGGACCTAAGAAAGCAAGCACTGCCTTGGCTGCACTCCTGGATTTTCTAAGCAAGATGGCTTCCCTGGGGAATCGGGGACAGGCTGTGTGGATGGGGGCAGAGGGAAAGAGCTCATTCCTCCAGCCCAGGGGAACCCGAGCGGGGGCCTCATGTCCTCAGAGCACAGCTGTTGCCATCCCTGGCAGCCCATACACTCCTGTAGGAATGGGACTCAGTTCTAAAGAGCCAAGGACGAGGATTCCAGAAGTTTAGAAACTTAATCTGGTCACACGTTATGATCTTCGTGGTTAGTATATTCCATGTACATCATGTCTGAGATCTTAAATCAAAAAGCCTTTGTTTCTACACTTTTCTCAAAAGAAAGAGCCAGCACCCACTCTTATTTAAAAATCAAACCGAACCAAACAAAGACACCCACCAGATGACATGCCTTGGCCCAGGACTCCTTCCATGACCTTTCCTTATACAGCATTGGAATGAGGTTCCAAATAAAAAAACAAAAAAAAGAAAAAGAAAAAAAGGCTCACAGGTCACTGACGTGAGCTCAGAAAGAAATGAGCTTAGACTTGTATGTTCAGTTTCATTTCCTCTCAGTAAAAGGGAGGATTCCGCTGTCAGCCCCAGTGTGATGGGCCAGTGCAGTGCGCAGCTGTGACCCCCACTCCAAGGGCTTGTCCCTCCCCACCCCCTGTCCTTCCATCCCCTCTGCTGGCCCTGGGGAAGGGGGGGATACGACAAGATGACTCTTTAGAGGATAAGTCTAGTTCAAAAATGAGAAATACCCTGCCTGGTGAAATAAGTCTGAAGAACATCCAAACAACATTTTTTATAGGAGATACCCTGGGGTGCTGGATGAGTGGCTGATACTGGGACATTCTTTAGGAACAAAACCGGAAGATGATGACCGGAAGAAGGAAGGAGCTCTGCTGTTCCAGGGAAAGCCCAGTTTAAAACCCACACAGAAAACATTGAATTGAAACAGTAAGAATGAACATCGTGGTAAAGGGCAATTCGCTTAACCAAGATCGTTTTTGCAAAACCCATTTCTACCAACGTGGTGGGCTTGGCTGTGTGACAGTTTTACTGCCCAGGAAGGAAAAAAAGGAAATGCTTTTATGGTAATACTTGTCACTTTATTGTTACCCAGTACACCTAATGATGGCCTTTGTTTCTTTTCAAATCACAGCTGACTATGGAAAACTAATTCCTGAACTTAATTCCTGTTGTAAAAGAAACTTTAATTCTAAGAAAGCAACTGCATGAAAAACATCCCATCTAGAAAGCAATTTCATAATGCATATTCTGTCATTTATTTCAGGGTCGCAGCAGCTGCAGAAGAGGGACTCATCTGTAATTCTGCTAAGGTTTTCTTAAAACATACCAGTAACTGTAATAATAACCACAACCATAAAACTCTTCTTGAGAGTCTTCTGTGTACCAGGTCCTGCGCTAAGTTATTGATGTGGTTGGTACTGTTTCACCCCCATTTTACAGGTGAGGAAACTGAAGTGTGGACTGCCAGCAAGCAGCGGAGTCAGCGTAAGAACTATAGATATAATTCCAGACACGTGGCTGTCACCTTTAGGTCCGTAATTTTCTCTGACCAGCTTTCTTTAACTTAAAGTGTGAATTTATCTTTGAGTAATGGGGAATAGCTATGATGTCAGATGCATACAAATTTTGGGAAAGCTCTGATGTTTACATTCAAGCTCATGAGAAATAATTCACATTATGTGAAATATAAATGTGTTCTCTGGGCGGTCTCATGGCCTGTCCTGTACATTCTGTCTTCCAGCCCTTAAGTAGCCGCTTATTCACGAAGATCAACTGGAACTGAATTGTTGGTCTCCTTAGTGAAGTACACAGCAAGTCACCACAACTAGCAGGAGACACAGTCATATCCTGCCCTGAACTCTAGCAGTCACAGGGGACATCCTGTTCCCAGGCCTGGCTTTGATTAGCTCCCATTTCTTACCAAGCAGAAAGCAGGGATCCTGCAAGAATTAGGTCCTTTGATTCATCTTTTAATTCCAAGCCCAAGACTGCATCTTTCTCTGCATGTGATGAGGTCTGATTTTTCAGAAGCTGCTCTCTAACTTGGAGCATGGAATAGCCATGCCCAGTAAAAGGCAGGCAACAAGGACACCATGTGGTGTCCCTAATAAGGTACAAATTCCACTGGAAGCCAACCCAGACGCCCTGGATATAATAGAAGACCCAACACAATTAGCAGGGACAACAGAACCTGCTTACAGAAGGGAATTATACTGGTGAGAAATGTGCGTTTTCCCAAGGTCTGTTTCCCAGAGGCCATGACCATAGCCGTATCACAGAAGAAAAGACAGGAGTCTAGCCCTGGCCTGGTAGCTCAGTTGGTTAGAGCATCATCCCAATACGCCAAGGTTGCGGGTTCCATCCCCAGTCTGGGCACATATAAGAATCATCCAATGAATGCATAAATAATTGGAACAACAAACTGATATCTCTCTCTCTCAAATTAATAAATAAATTAATAAAAATAAAAAAAAAACAAAGAAAGAAAGTAAAGACGGGAGTATATATCCTCTCAGGAGTGAGACTGATGGCTTTAACCATGGTAGCTGCCCTTTGGAAACCATTGAATAGAATGTCCAAAAAGAAATGTGACAATAGCGAAGATCTGGAACCAGCCCAAGTGTCCGTCAGAAGACGAGTGGATTAAAAAGCTATGGTACATATATACTATGGAATACTACTCAGCCATAAGAAATGATGACATCGGATCATTTATAACAAAATGGATGTACCTTGATGACATTATACG
Organism: Rhynchonycteris naso; assembly: GCA_037038555.1. Classification (NCBI taxonomy): domain Eukaryota; kingdom Metazoa; phylum Chordata; class Mammalia; order Chiroptera; family Emballonuridae; genus Rhynchonycteris; species Rhynchonycteris naso. The sequence goes on from CM072996.1 coordinate 22,820,541, forward strand.
GAGTGAAATAAGTAAATCAGAAAAAAAGAAAAACTGAGAACAGCATGATTTCATACATAGGTGGGACATAAAAGTGAGAATATGAGACATGGACAAGAGAGTGGTGGTTATGGGATGGGGGGAGGGAGGAGAGGGTGGGATAGGGAGGAGGGGAGGGACACAGGGTAAACCAGATGGAAGGTGACAGAGGACAATTTGACTTTTGGTGACGGGTATGCAACACGGTTGAATGATAAGATAACCTGGAGATGTTTTCATTGTACATATGTACCCTGATTTATTGGTGTCACCCCATTAGAATTAATAAAAAAAAAAATATATATATATATATATATATAAAAAAAAGAAAAAAAAAAGAAATGTGAATTCTGTAATTTGAGAAGTCCTGATTACTTCATTACATACCTTCACCCTTTGCCAAATACTGCTTCAACCTAGCCCTTTCTTACCAATTCCTTCCCAAATAGCATTTTTAAAAATGAACATATTGGGGGTGGGAGTAGGTGGTTCAGATAAATAAAATTCTCAGAGTTTCTGGTGCAAGGCAGAAGGATCAATCTCCAAGAGCAAAAGAGAACAGCAGAGACCAGTCATGGCGCTCAACTACCGCAAATAAACTAACATGGTTGACCGACTTTGTCAAACATGGCCAAACACATTCAGTTAATGGAGTGAACACTAACTCCAGCTCGTCCTAAAATTCAGCAATGGATTCCTTGCTTGAGTAGCCAGTTCTTTCAACACTTTCAGGGAATGAGCCTGTGTGGAGTGGATGACTGAGCTTCCTCCCAGAGAATGAACTTTGAGAAAGAACTCAGAACAATTGGGCTAGATGGCTGACCTGGGCTATGCCAGTCCCTCTGCCAACTGCTCAGATCTTTGGCCAGTACCAGTAATTTTGTCTATTGTAATTTGGAGCACTGGAATTTCATTCTAAAAGAACAAGGGAACCATTCTGGGTCACTGGGGAACCCCTGTCTCATGGCCTGTGGGAGCAAACTCAACCAACCTGGCCACTCGAGCAGAGGATTCCAGAGCTACAGTGGCTCTGAGAAGGAGGGGTGGGAAGGACCTGAGGAGATGCAGGGGTCTGGCCCGAGGACAGGAAGAGGGCCGAGGGAAATAGCTCCGTCATGGCTGGTGGGAGAGGGGCGCTCTACTCCGCACCTCCTCAAGAGCAGAGGGGAGGGGCAGGTCCAGCAGAAGGCAAGAAAGGGTGTCGAAAGAATGCGGACTTTGTGGTCAGATGAACCTGGGTTTGACCCTGGGTCTGCCACTTCCTAGCTGGGTGACCTCGGCCAAGTTACTTAATCTCTCTGGGCTCTGGTATTAATTATTCGAAAAGGAAATACTATTAGAGGTCCACAATCCCTTAGGCACAACTCCAAAATCTAGAAAAAACTGTGAAAACCAAGTTTTGTCATAACCTTTTTGGCAGCCAAACCTGACGTTGATTGGGCGCAAGGCCCTTCTTAGTCTCTATTTATCCAATATAATATAACTAGCTCTTTTTAGTTTTACAGCAGAAATCTAATTTCATGACAGAGTACTGCCCCAAATCCTGCTTGAGTGTGTTACATAGTAGTATATACATTTCATTGATTTTCTAAATAACAGTATAAACATTTAAGGCTTTTCTAAAAATAAAAATAATTCTGAATATATCTGACCTCAAGGGTTAGGATAATTTGTGTTACCCCTGAGACACCAGTTGTAAGATTAAATAAGAAAATATGTGTGAGATAACTAGTAGAGGTAATGGCTTTAAGGTCTTGGTAAGTCATAACCACCATGGTTAGGCTTGTGTCACCAGAGTGTTCAGGAAATACGTTAGGTAGTAGATATAACCCTCAGTAGGGTGCTATACATAGAATGAGTCATGAAAACTGTGCTGACATAAACATTTTTTTCTGTCTAAGACTTTTCCTTTGATATTTGAAGATGATGAAGGGGAAAGAAGAAAGACCCAGTCAATAATCTTAATAATGTAATGATCATCACATGTGTCTCATAGTTCAAACTGGTAACAGAAGTTGAAACTCCTTAACGCTTTCTTTTTATACAATACATAGCTATCATATCATTCAACATATTAAAAGAGATGAACAGACACCCTAAGTTAGGGGACTCATTATGCACACCTCCTCACCTTTACCCCTCTTTACTCCTCTCTGTAATGTCGCTTTGGGCAAATTATCTGAACGGGTAGAGCTATTCAGCACCTGGCATCAAGTCAGAAACTATTTCAAGACCTAGACATAAAAAAAATTAAAATAAAAGCAAACATACAAAAAAATTAAACAAATCAGCTAACTGGGTTTTTCTGTGATGCCTGGAACTTGGAAGTGAAACCAGTTTGTCTAATAATAGACTACAGACACTAAAATGAGAGCTGTTGAGGCCCTTCATTTGAAAAGAGATTTGAAAAGGTCTAAATTGTTAACTTCAATAAGATGTTTGGGTTGTCCTCCCAAATTGACTCCTAAAGAGTATGTGAGTTACACCTTCAAGTCAGGCTTGTGCACCTGCCAAAGCACTTTCTCTGTTCTCTGCTTCTAAGTACCACCAACAGAAAATGCACACGTGTTCACTCTCGGGAGCCTGCCCTCTCACATAGCTCATTGGTCAAGTGGGCGTCATGCACTCAGAAGTGCTCAGACAGAGGAAAGGCTCTGTAGAAGGTGGTGGAATGACCTCCTTAGTTGATGAACCCATCAATTCATGGATGGAGGAAGGACAGCTTGGAGATGTGCAGGGATAATCACCACTTTGGACAATCCTCATGGGCTTCCTACTCACCATGGGAGAAAGTCTAAAATCTAAAACCTAAAGGTTGTCTGGCTCCAACCAACTTTGTTTTGATTTACATTTCTTCCTTTAACTCAATAAGACCTCTCATGTGCCAAGTTTTCTCTTCCTTTCGGGCCTCTCTAGGTGCTTTTTCTATAAAAATTGTTCCTGGAACAATTTCCTCTGCCCCCTGAACCTAACTTTTCATTCAGTGCAAAGCTGAAAGCTGAGATGGTGGTTTCCTAAGAAAGGAAGACCTCCCTCAGCCCCCCAGTGAGGTGGTCTTCCTTGTTCTGTGCTTCCCCCTAGGTCCCATGCTTCTCTGTCATGAAATTCCCACCTTTGTGTGATGTTGTTTTTCTTACTGAACTCTAAGCTCCCCAAGGACAGGGAACTGCCTTGTTCACCTCAGTATGAACAAATGTAACACAAATTCTATTTTAGAGGGATGTCTTCCTTTAAAAATCACATAAGAACCAACAAAATAAAGCTTCCAGATAATATTTTCTAATAATTTGTCTTTTAAAATTACTGAATCCTTTTAAAAATATAAAAACCCTATTATCCTCCATCTTTGAAAGATAGGGAAACTAAAAGCAAAAACAGGTATGGTTTCAACTCCTGAGGTATGGTTAGGGGAATTCGTAGATTTCTCTTTCCTTATCACATCTTGGCTCTCAGTGGATTTTACTCCAGGTGAAATTCCAGCATGTCACTAGCATGATATTCACAAGAGGAGAAGTTAAAAATTATATTTTTCATCACCTAACATTAAATCATCAATATGAGTCATGCAGCAAAGCAACTGAGTCACCTCTCCCAGCATGAAACACAGAGGGGTACATTAGTAACATCTCCATTCACAATACCGAAGCTGGAGCCAGTGGTTCTGACTCTGGCCATGAATCATCCAGTTTGGCCACTTCGAGGGATGTGTCAGCCTCCTCCCTGATTGTGAACCTGGAGGTTGGCTGGCCAAGCAATACTCCAAATGTTCCCAGGCACAGATAGAAAGCAGATTACATTTTGCATTCAGTTTCTTTCCATCCGTGTTGTAATCCTGGGAAGCCCTGCCTCCTACTTGAAATGTTCAGGAGATGAATGTGAAAGAATGAGATACACACATCGTTATCGTGACTGTGTTCAGGGCGACAGCCAGAAGGGAGCAGTGCGCAGACCTGAGTGGATGAATTAGCCTCTTACCAAAGGGCAGCTGTCAGTCCTACAGGGATGGATACGGGAGAGGAGATTAGCATCAGTGTGTGGGGGGAATGCTGGGAAAATCAGTACTGTGCTGCTGGGATGTTGAGGGCAAACAGTAAGACCCTGTCTTATTTTAAGCCTGGTGGGGAAGCCTGACGGACCACAGCAGGTCAGGGAACTAGGGACAATGCTGAAATGTCTTTATTGTTATCCGTGTGCTAGAAATGAAGGGGGCAATATGGTGAAGTGAAGAAAATACCCACTGGCCATATGTACCTGAGAGAAGGTTCTAGAATGAATAATGTAACGGGGGCTAGGTAGGTGGTGCCAGCTATACTTGATAGGATAACCTTAGTACCTGCCTTCCATGTGAGCAGAAGGGGCTGAGATGCCCGAAGAACCCTCCTCTGTCAGACTGTGGGTTCTTATGCAGGCCATTGAGAGTCACTTACTTGTAAGTAGGTTTCCCAGACTGGGCTGAAGTCAAGTGGTATGAAAAGGTTTTTTAGAATGCCATATAGAACGCCCAACTGGCATCTCTGTGCTAAGCTAGCCCACTGTTAAGCATGAACAAAAAAAACCTCCCCTATAAGTTCTCTTTGCCTGAAACACTCAGCTGACCACTGTTCTGAGACCTCAAGAAATTAAAAAACATATCAAGTCATCATGCTTTTCCCTTCCTTCATCCCTTCTCTTTCCTTTCCAAATAATTTAGTTCAAAAGCCATTAGGTGGGGTTGAACAAGATGGTGTCTCCAGTGGGTGTGGGAAGAGCCACTGTGGCCCAGAGCGATGTGCTGGAGCCAGAACAGGAATTGGCAAGGGAGACTGGTGACCTGGCAAAGGGAGTTGGAGCCTCAGCTGGGTAAGGAAAGCCAGAGATTGGTTGCATAAGGCGGGAGAGGATTGATCATGTAATTAGCATATTGAGAATAGGAATCAAGTATCTTCTTATCAAGGAGGAGGTTTAAATATAAAAAGAGAGAAAATGAACCCTGAGACTATGAGATTAGAATTAAAGATATCAGGGTGAGCTCACGGTTTTCAAGATAGATAGATAGATAGATAGATAGATAGATAGATAGATAGATAGATAGATATACAGAATATACACATATTTTCTAATTCTGTCCCTTGAGAGTGCTTGTGATAATCTAATAGCAATGAGCATACCAAGCAACCAGATCATGGTTTCTAACTACCACTCTCACTAAAAGGAGAAATGGCTGATTTCAGGTTTAGAAAAATATAAAACGTGACTGGGACCTTTCACAGTGCCCAAAAGACAGACGTGTCTAAATAATAATGAAGACATGTCTAAAGGACACTGAAGTTATCTTGTAAGGGCTCCCATGAGCTGTAACTGAACAAATTAAGGATAACAGTAATAATAGAAATGGATTATAACCCACTAACTATAATAAGAATCCATGAGTCCATAATGATATAAATAGACAAAGTGAGTAGATTTCAAGTGTGATGAGGAGCAGGATAAAGATTACATAGAACCAGAGTACCTCCCCACAAAATACGTATTAATTACCAAAGAAAAGAGTAACTCTACTGTGCAGAAGCCTGGCAGATTCTCCTTCAATCAGGTGATCAAAATTAGTACTTGTGTAAAAAGATAACATCTGTCCCTGTGATGGGACAAATTAACACCATGTCCTACCTGACTGGATACAGTGAAAAGAAAATAAAGATCATGGCACAGCAGTAGAGTGGCAGCCTGGCATGTGGATGTCCGGGTTCAATTCCACATCAGGGCACACAGAAGAAGCAACCATCTGCTTCTCTACCCTTCCATCTCCGACTTCTCTCTCTCTCTCCTATTCCCACAGCCATGGCTCGAATGGTTTGAGCAAGCTGGTCCCACGCACTGAGGATGGCTCCATAGCCTTGCCTCAGGTTGCCGAGCAATGGAGCAATGCTCCAGATGGGCAGAGCATCGCCCTATAGAAGGCTTACTGAGTGGATCCCAGTCAGGGCATATGTGGGAGTATGTCTCTCTGACTCCCCACCTCACACTTAATAGAAAAAGAAAGAAGAAGGAGGAGGAGGAGAAGGAGGAGGAGGAGGAGGAGGAGGAGGAAGAAGAAAATAAGCATCATTTCTGTAGTTTCCTATTAAAGATGCATCACTTAAATGTCATCATGAGAAAGCATCAGACAAACCCAAATGGAGAAACGTTCTACAGACTATGGGGCTGATGAGCATCATGCTGGCAATGTACTTGCCAATGGTTGAGAATAAAAAAGATATTTAAACTTGGGAACTTTTGTTTAGGTTGAGATTGTTTCAAAATTTAAAAATTAATAACAAAAGGAGTTACCGTGTCATTGTAGATTTGATGGAAGCCAAGTGTCAAGATGGGATTCAGATTTGGATGGACCAATTTAAATACCAACAGTTATATATAACTGCTCACAAAAAATTAGGGGTATTTCAAAATGAATATGAAGCTATAAAATACCCCCTAATTCTTGTGAGCAGTATATATTAGGGTAATACTTTTAAATTACCTCTGGTGAAAAACAATCCTCCCCCCCCCAATCTATTATGGACCAATACTTTTTAAACCAGAACTTGAGGACAATATCAAATGGCTACAGAGCCTTCCAAAGCTTACCCCCACTGCCTGTATTTATGTCAGCACAGTCCCATAATCAACACTGCGTAGCCTAGCGTAGGCCACACTTTCGGCAGCATCTCTCTGTGGTTGAATGTGTGGGCCTCCAATCACCATCATGTCCAAGTGAGAAATAAAAACCACTGGTCACACTGTTACCCTTAATGGTAGCAGTAATAACTACCACTATAATTAGCATCAACGGTCTATACAAAGTATTCCAGAAAGGGCCTGCCCCCGCGATGAGGGAATGGATGAAAGACCTGCTTTTTCATATAGTAACTCAACATCTCAAAATGGGTCACAGGACATGAATAGATGAGACCGCCCCTAATTTCAAAGTCGCTGCTTTGTGGTGACTGAAAGCAAACCCAGTCATGTAGAAGGAGGGACAAAAGCATCTTCTATGGGTCGATCTGTAACACCAAGTCATGGCTGTCATTACCAGGAAGAGAGCTCACATCAGAAAGGGCTAGCAGAGCACATCCCCCAATCAGACGGGTTTGATTTAACCACAGACACTAAGAGTCAAGCGGCTGACTCCAACAGTCCACATGGGCCTCACACAGGCCCTCCCTCTGCCAAGAAGCAGCCCCTTCAAATAAGAAAGAACAATTCTCGGTACTAAATCACAACCCGAGCAGAACGAGGAGACAGGAGCCATTGCATCCTCTGGGAAACAGCTACCACCCTCCAGGCTCGAGGTTCTTCCAGAAGACACTCTCACAGTTCCATTGCATGTCCTGAACACTGAGGTCCTTGTGCTAGTGTAGCCTGGACTCTTACTCCAGCCACACACAGAGGAGGCCTCCACACAGAAACCTGCAAGCTGAGATCAATCAACAGCATCTGTCTCCGGGTCCACAGCACCTCACTTACCTGGAGCGGTTTTGTAGTATGACATCCGGGAGGGCAGCGATAAGGCGTTCTTTGCCCTGGAGCTCTGGGTACTCTGCAAGACTTGTCTCTGCCTCTTCAGCTCCTCCTCCCTTTCCTGGGCTGCTCGGATCTCTTCCTCGATCATGGACAAAGTCCGCTGCTTCCTTGACCTCAGCTTGAAGGGCCCAACCATCACGTCAGACTCTTGAGTAGCCAGGAGAGAGGCTGTGCTTCTCAGCTCAGCTGCCTCTGAGTACTTGCTAAAATAGCTGCCTTCTGGTCTGGTCTCCTCCATGTTTATTGGGCCACTGGGCTGCACTGCTGGCAATGGTGGGGAGGGTCCCCGCCGTTCCCTGAGCACCCTGTCTTCAGCAGGCAGGATCTTTGGTAATACATCTCTTTTCTCTTGAACAGGAGAGGACACCTGAGGTGGTTCAAATGTGCTCTGAGGGTTCTCTGAGCTAGAAGCCTCAGTTCCAGCTTCCTCCAGAGTTGCCTTAGGTCCCTGCTGTCCTGCTCCGCCCTTGCTGGTTCCAGACACAGCACTATCCACTTGCTCGGCAATGGCTTGTTGAATGGCATTTTGCACCAGGAGACCAGCCTGATATTCCAAGGGGTCATCAACCGATGGAGAGTCTCCCAGCGTGGAGGAAGGGGAATAGAAACCATGATCACTAAATGACTTGGAGACACCTTCTCCTCTGCCTTCTGAAGGGTTGTCAGTTTGGGGAGTCTGGGGCAGAGAAAAGTCAGCAAGTGAATTTTCCTGGAGGGCACTGGTTGTCTCATTGGAAGCGCCGCTGTCGCTGATGTTGTCCATGCTGAAATCATTGGACAGGGTCTCCAGGACAGTGGTATCCTGGGACCGCACTGACAATTCATCCAAACCAGAGTCAAGCTCCTCTTGGGTCAAGGAGACATTGACGGATCTTGAAAACTGATCCATAATCCCGGGGTCATCATCTTTGACCACGGTGAGGACGGCCCGGGCACTTGTGAATTCTCCGTCATCCGCCCACAGTTTGGATAGGGGCCCGCGTTTGGAAGGCTCACTGTAGGGCCCTTCCTTTCCCTGAAGAGCTGCGCTGCCCTGGCCTCCTCCCAGAGATTGGCTCTCCGGAGCACAGTGGGCTTTCTGCCCCTTGGCGGCTGATGCACCGCGGTCTTCTGGAGGACCCACGACCGAAGCTGGTCTCGAGATGGTCAGTGGCCTGTCTGAGTTGATTGAACCCAGAGGCCTGTAGAAGGGCTTAATGGAGAAGAGCCTGGGTGTACTCTGGCCCTTGGCCACTGTCGGCCTGGAATTCTCCATGAGCTGGAACTGTTTGCGAGCAGCAGAGAAATCTATCTGCTCTGTGACGACGTCCACCTTCACATTCTCTGTCGTGCTGGCCGGTTGCCGCGATGGGGCAGGGACAGCACAGAGCTGCGGAGGGGGCGGCTGCTGCTGCTGCTGCTGCTGCTGCTGTTGTTGTTGTTGCTGCTGCTGCTGCAGCAACTGCTCCTGCTGCGCCCTCCTCTCCTTGCGCTCCTTGTACTTCTTGTGCGACTCCAGATGCTCCTCATTCAGCTGCTCCTCGATCGTTTTCTCCTGGGGAGGATTCCACCATTTGGCCGCAATGCCAGGGTTCTTTTTCATGGCCTGGCTCCGAATAAGCTCTCGCCTCTCCTTTTCCAGCTCCAGCATCTCTTCGGTCGGCCTCACCTTTCGGACGCAGTACTGTTCTTTCTCATTCGCGTCATCCTCAAAGAGCTTGGAGGGTTTCTTGTCCTCGTGGAAGGCACGCAGCTCAAACTTGGCTTCCTTCTTCAGTGTGGTGAGTGTGAACTCCCCATCTCGGGATGAGCACCATGAGCTGGTGGAGGAGCTGGGGCTTGCAGGGGCCTGCAGGCTGTCCCCCAGCAGGTCTCTGGGCTGGTCAGGGGAGTGGCCGTTTGTTCTTTCACCCTCTGCCATGGGGTCAGAGTTGCTCTTACTGAGCTCAATGTGAGGAGGCACCTGCCTGCCGGCTGCTCTCTCTGTGGGTTCCGGCTGGACGGCTGTGTGGGTAGGTGGGCTAGGGCTGCCCACCAGGATGGCTGCGCCAGGCTCTGGGGAGGATGTGCCGTTGTACGTTCCGTCTACAGCAGAATCACAGCAGTTGGCCTCCAGCACCTCGTCTAGATATCGGATCTCACTGGCCACGTCATTATCCAGAGATTCATGGTGATCAGCGAGGAGGCCATTGTGGGGGGGCGAGTAGAAAGGGGAGGGGTGGTCCATGGAATGTGGAGTAGAGGTGATTCCGGGAACACTTTTACATTCTGCAACAGAAACCTCAATTTCCATGTTTTTGTGATCTGGGGGAAGGGAGCTGACAACGGGATCCAGGGAGTTGGCACTACAGTTGTCTCTCTCGGATTTTAGCCGGATATCATCCTCGGAAAGCTGAGGAGGCTTCTGGAATAAAGAAGAAATGAAAGTCAGGCTTAGACACCACATTTCTTACAGATGTAAACACCAAGAAATTAACTGATAACTAACAGGAAGGAACATTGAAACAACAACGATGAGTCCTTTCAAATAGAGATTTTCCTTCTAATAATGCATCACATGTTCATTTTGTTGTTATAACAGGTACCTACACCTCTCCATTATACAGATTCCACTTTGTTTATTGAGGTCCAGAGTACGTTCAATCAATGCTAGTCCCATTTTTTTTTTTCTGAAGTGAGTAGCGGGGAGGCAGAGAGACAGACTCCTGCATACGCCTGAACAGGATCCACCCCGCATGCCCACTAGGGGGCGATGCTCTGCCCATTGCTCTGGTGCAACTGGAGCCATTCTAGTACCTGAGGCGGAGGCCATAGAGCCATCCTCAGTGTCCAGGCCAACTTTGCTCCAATGAAGCCTTGGCTGTGAAAGGGAAAGACAGAGATAGAGAGAAAGAAAAGGGGGGGGAGGTGGAGAAGCAAATGGGCATTTCTCCTATGTGTCCTGGCCAGGAATCGAACCTGGGTCTTCCACACACCAGGCTGACATTCTACCACCGAACCAACCGACCAGAGCCCCTAGTCCCATTTTTTTACCATTGAACCAACCGACCAGAGCCCCTAGTCCCATTTTTTTAGTTTAAAACTAAATTAGGACTCTGATCATTTAAAGATGTACTCAAATATCTTCTAAAGTAGAAGACATTATACAGCAAACATACCAGTCTTCCAAAATATTCAGAGCAAACTACTACAGGACAGTAATAGGAGTATTTTTGCATGAAAGGAGATCCTTTTGCATGAAGAAATTTTCTTGAAAACATGATTCTCTGCCAAATGTGATACAACTAGCTGGAGACAAGAAACTTCATAGAAATTTTTTCCAAAATAAAATACTGGAAAACAGTTGATTCCTTCAATTACTCCTTAAAGGCTACAGAGCCCAGCTGCCATGGCTGTTTGGCTATGTGCATTATAAACACCATCCCCAAAGCCCCTGACTACAGTTCTGTTCTCTGGGACTCCATCAAAACAATACTCCTTAGTTTAGGAGTGAGTGGTGCTTTGAAAAGCTAGTGTCTGGTGGCACCCCTTCCCTAGTTCCTAAAATATTTTATTTTATTTAACCACAAAATTGGAGCTATCATATTAACTCAATTCTGTGGGTAAACAAGAGCACCATATCTTCTTAATGGTTTTATACGTCATATTTTTTCATCAGTTATCAATCCCATGTAATTCTGTTATTGACTTTAGTAAGATTAATTTCAAATTCTAGGGTAATTATTGTTCCATCCTGAAGGATTCTGGTTTGTCTCAGATAATTCAGCAGTGAATTATGAGCTTATTTTGAGTTCCCCTCAAAGATGTCACTAACCCCTTGGGGTTAGTTTTATTTCTCTGTCTGTGGTCTATGTTGTACCTGGAATTATGGACACAGCCCCGTGCAAATTGGCAACAGGGTATAGATTTTCATTTATTTAAGTTTTAAACAATTTCAAAGGCTTACAATATAATATTAAAACCACCTTAAGATGATTCGAGGGGATTAATTTCAAAATCCTTCCAAGGAAAGTGGATAATTATAAATTTTTTCATGAGACAGAGAAAAGCACGGTCATTCAGCTACTTGCTGTGCTCTGCTGTCAGAATATTGGGAAAACTCTCATGGTTATCCAAGCACCGACTAGGAGGTTATCCCTGAACCAATGCTTATCCATGAACTGAGTGAGGATTTCCTTCACTCCTTGTTTTCCATACTCTTTCCCAGACTTCAGTCCATCAAGTGATATGTATTCCTTCTTTAGTATAGGCAAAAGATGATCTTGTCAAGTTTGGATCTTTGACAAAGCCTGGTACTTAATAGCATAGTAATTTTATTTTAGTTCTATTTTTGACCATCAGCAACTCGTAAGCTTTTATCTTTATAGTGAACTACTACAGGGGCACGTCAAAAAAGTTTTACTGTCCTTTTAAAAACATTAACTAAATTTTTTATTTTAGTAAGGCAATTACCAGTGAGTTCTACATCATTAAGAACCACAGAACATTTGAATGCCTAAACTTACTGGCCACCATTCAATTTCAAGTAAACCCAGGTCACAATGAGCCAACCCCATGCCAAGCTGTTACTGGAATAAGCAGACCAACACAGAGAGAAACACAGCACTGCTACGGAGAAATCAGATGATCCTTTACCCTTCCACTCCCAGCTCCATTCAGTCAATGATTTACTAATAATATTCTTTACGGGAATAAATGGAACTTTCCTCCTAAGCTTTTTGGAGACTGAGGAGAGGAGAAAAATGTAGTAGGAGCTGCTGGGATGGAAATACAGTTAAAAATCACTGCTCTACTGAAATACAGAACACTGTCAAGAAGCTGACATTAGAAGGAAGAGGGCAGTCTAACATGAAAGATAGCTAAAAGGCAAATAATTAATTCTATAGTTCATGTAGTCATTCATCCGCTCACGGAACACAAGGGAGGCTTATTCTGCAGGGCCATAACACAACTAGCGCCACTTTAAGGTCTAGGCAACAACACCTTTTTATTAACAAAACTTAAATTGCCCACGCTTCCCAGGAATTAACTTGGTCTAGTTGGGCGGAGTAAAAACCTTCCCTATATTTATGTCTTGTAGTTGTTGAGACTTTCTCCACAGCATTGTCACGGAACACCTTCTGGTCCTCACATCAGCATGTGTTTTTGTCTTGGATGTTTCCTGGCTCCATGTTTGATGATGGACAAGCAAGTACCCTGACAGCGTTCTTTTTTTTTTTTTTTTTTAATTTTAACGAGAAGCAGAGAGGCAGAGACAGACTCCTGCATGCACCCGTTCTGCAATCCACCAGGGGCCTCTGCCCATCTGGGTCCCTTGCTCCATTGCAACTGGAGCCATTTTAGCACCTGAGAATCACCCTCTGCCCCGAAGCCAACTCGCTCCAATGGAGCCTTGGCTGTGGGAGAGGAAGAGAAAGAAACAGAGAAGTGATGGGGAAAGGGTGAAGAAGCAGATGGGTGCTTCTCCTACGTGCCCTGACGGGAATTGAACCCAGGACATCCACACCCTGGGCCAAAACTCTACTACTGAGCCACCTGGCCAGGTTTATTTTAAAACTTAAAAATTCTATCAGTTCTTTCCAAGGCATACTGTCTGAATGAGCAATAACTATTCCAATTCTCCAAAATCTCCAGCCTGAGAATAGCATCTAACAGTACATTTTTTGCAGCATCAAAGAAACTACCTTTGGCCTGGCCTGTGAGGGCACCGTGGATAAGTTGTCAGTCAACTTTATCCATGGTGGAATGCTGAGGTTGCTGGTTTGAAACCCTGGCTTGCTGGGTCAAGGCGCATATGTCAAGCAATCAATGAACAACTGAAGTGAAGCAACTATGAGTTGAGACTTCTCACTCCACCCATCCTCTCCTCTTTCTTTAAAATGAATAAATAAAATCTTTAAAAAGAAATACCTTTGGCTTTCAGTCAGGAATCATGGGTCTGTTTGTTTTGTTTTCTGTAATATGTCCAACTAATATTTTTAAAATGCTAATTATTGGTTAAAAGCCAAAGTTTGCGGTTCCAGGGTAATGTACATATTTTCCAACACATTTAAAAGTATATATATTTAGACACTGGAGGGTGTAAACAAGATAGAGGCTCCCTATTCTGTTAGTTGCATGTGCCTGTCCCCTTCTCTTCTTTCCATAAATTCAGAAAATCCTTCCTGACAATTCCATCTACTTCAGGGAGTAACAGCTCTAAGCCTTAAATCCTAATGGGGGTAGACATATCTAAAGAAATAAACAACTCTGCATTACTGACTCACAATCATGCACCAGAGGTCCAGAGCTTAACAAAGAGCAAATTCCTGAGTTTTATTCTCAGTAGGAAGAATTTACCTTTATGCAAGATAGCCTGGTGTGATCAAAGACACCAGCAACTGACACCAGGTAAATGAAATTGGGCTGTAAATCCCAGAGTCTGAAGTTGGCAGGAGTCTGGACTTGACATAGTTAAATGATGTCTTGTTTAAACCAACAAATGCTTATTGCTCTCTTTGAAGATCAGAAAGACCAGAGTTTTCTCCATGCTTCAGATAACGTGAACCTGATTTCAGATTCAGATGAAATGCATATTCAATAAATGGACTGGAAAATCCTTTCTGAAATGAACTATGCCCCAATGCAAAAAACCAAGAAGATATGAAAGGACCACTTCAAAGGTCAGAGAAAGCTTACGGTGTTAAAGGGGCACGTGGGAAATCCCTGGTTTCTTCCGCCTAACACTCCAGGTGGAGTCCTAACAGCATAGCACATGATACCTGTCTTCCCAGAATAGCTGTCAGCTGGTCAGGATGTCTACTCTACCATTTACTTTAAAATACTAGGGCAGAGACACTGTAACACAGCTGTGTGTGTCTGAAATTAGCTTAAATTATATTCTAGGGGTAGACAGTCATCCTCATTGGGAATATCCGCTCCAAGAGTGGTCAACCTGGATCTAACTAGAAATTCCATGCTCCGGAGGAGATGGCTTCCTTCTTTAAGTAGTTCAGCTCTCTTTAACTCCCACAAGGACTCTGAGGCCTTGCTAATTGGCAGTAATTAAGGTGAGAAATGAATTTTCATTGGTGAAATGAATGGCTTGTCAATTACCATAATAAAAACTAGAATTGGTAGTGTTCAGATTTGTGGACTAGAGTAATTCTCCACCCTTCCATGACTAGGGCACACCAACAGAGGAGCACCTTGGCTGGTATAGCCTCAGGGGTGGTGCTGGAAGTCTGATAACTAAACAGCCCTGTGCCCAGCCTTGGGTTATGATGGTGGTTGTTTAATACCCACTATGTAGTAACAGAATCCTGTCTTTGTAAAAGTACCACATCTGTCTTTGTGCAAGGTAGGGTTGGAGCATCTAGAATCTATTAGAGCGGAGACTTCTTTGAGATTACAGAGTGATCTTATACCTCCTTTTACAAATGTATATTTAATAGATGTCTCTATGAGCACCAGAATTTGGTCTAAAACCTGCTTTTACTATAACCTGGTAGCCAGGTTGAGTCTAAAGCAGTGGTTCTTAACCTTTTTTGAGGTACCAAACCCGCCAGTTTCATATGCGCATTCACCGAACCCTTCTTTAGTGATAAATAAAATATAATTGTTTTCCCCAAATTCAAGACATAGGTATATGTTTTTTTACTGGTGCACAAAATGAGCCATGCATGAACATCACCTTGCTCAAAGAACAAAACCAACAAAGTGCATGAACTCACAACAAATTACGGTATTACTTTATTCTGGCCTCCGCGGCAGAGGCTTCTCCTAACCACTGAGACCACCTCATCGAACCCCTAGGGTTTAGAACCCAGGTTAAGAACCACTGGTCTAAAGCTACCATTATTGACCTAATAATGTTTGTTTAATAATTATGTAAAGCAAATTAGTTATGGTTTAATTTACAATGTAGGTGCCAGACCCTGTGCACGAACATAAACCTCTTCTGAGAATATAACTCCTTTGTAAAAACGGCTCATAATAATCTCTCAACTCTGTTTTGAGACTTAAATTAGATAATGTATTTAAAAGTACTGGGTGAACTATAAAACATAAATACAAATGTTCATTAATTTTAAGCAATTTTACACTAAAATGCAAATTACTAATATTAAATTCTTGTCAAGAGCAGGTTGGCTTTCTTTTGGGGAGAAAGCAGGGTGTGATGGTGAAGTTTTGCTGTTGAGAAGAATAAAAAAATCAACATGAGGAGATTAAAGGACAAAGGCCCAGGCAAGGATGACGTCAGATCCTAGGCACCCCTAATTTCCCCATCTTCCCTCTTCCCAGCATTTCAGATCCTTAAATGTCAATTTTAGGTAAAGATAAGGACACTAAGAAAGATGCCTTTGCTGCTGCAGCAAACAGAATAATTGCATAAAATGTCCTTAAAAGTCAAATTCTGAAGGTGCAATAGAATGGACAGTCAAGAACCACCTCCACCTTGGGCCCCGGTTACATGGGAGATGGAGGTGGGGCCTCACGTCGGTCAGAACAGAACCTGGTCCATCCCTGACACTCTCCAGCCGAGTAAATGAACATCAGGAACCTGTCCTGGGGGTGTGATGAGGGCCATGTTCCCATTTTATTGTCGACACTTTCAAGAGTCTATCATCATGGCAGTACACGCACATACGTGATCTCCACCAATGCTCACAATCGGACCCTTTGTTACCCGGGAAAGGCAGTTTTTACTTTGGTTTTAAAACTTTAGAACAAGAGAAATCAAGGAGCTTTTCTCCAAGACCGCCTGGCTAGCAAGTGGCACAGCCAGGATCTGAAGGCAGTTCTTCCTGCCCTGGAGCTTCCACAAGAATTCTCAATGGCCAAAGGCTTCCGCAAAGACACGGGAAATGTTATTAAGGGCAGATGGATTTAAAGAGCATTTATTTGGCTTTCGGGTTGATAGTTTGCACACTTGACTCTCCAGAAGTCATGTGAGACTCATGCTTTGGCTTCAGAAGTCAAAGACCCCTTTCTTCTCTTTATTCAGAACTGGCCAGCGACAGGCTTCCTGGAGAGTGCGGATGTGAAGGGAAAAAGGGCTACATGCCTGACCTGCATGGTGGCCTTACAAACTCAGAGACCTAAAATAACCACATAGGAAAGTCTGAAATGGAAAATTTCTAACTAAAAACAGTTCCTAGATTGGTGTTTTCTCCTAACAAAGGCCAATCTTTACCTTAAACCTATCTGTTGTACTTTTTTTTTTTTTTTTTTCCTGAAGTGAGAAGCAGAGAGACAGAAAGATAGACTCCTGGCAGGTGCCCAACCAGGATCCACCCAGCAAGCCCACTAGGGGGTGATGCTCTGCCCATCTGGGGCATTGCTCTGTCGCAACCAGAGCCATTCTAGCGCCCGAGGCAGAGGCCACGGAGCCATCCTCAGCAAGTGGGCCAACTTTGCTCTAATGGAGCCTTGGCTGTGGGAGGGGAAGAGAGAGATAGAAAGAAAAGAGAGGAGAAAGGATGGAGAAGCAGATGGTCGCTTCTCCTGTGTGCCCTGGCCAGGAATCAAACTGGGGACTTCCACACACCAGGCTAAAGCTCTAACACCGTGTCTACTATACTTTTATTATTATTACTTGCATCTATCTGACAACATACCTTTGCAATATTAATTCTTTTCTGGACGCATCAGCACGACTACAAATACCAAAAATCCCCTCACAGTTATTATTATCATGTTAATTGTTAGCAATCCTAAACCAACTTGTATAAAAGAAATATGTGTCTATTTGTCTTACTTTTTATCTAATCCCAGAGATTTCCTGCTTTGCTTTCTCCTGCTTTATCTATCACGCATGGATTTCAGTAACCCTTTCCACCTTTGATTGTAATGTACAAAATGAGCTGCAAAACTGACATTCTCAGGAGCATTTTCAGCATCCATTGAGATATTGCATCCCAGCAACTGTCTCCAGTTTGGCTTAAATAAACTCATACAAAATTCTCACAGGTTTGGACGTTTCATACTTTGACAAGACTTCTAACTTCTGCTCTACCTTTAGGATCAACCGGTAGGACCCTCCAGCTAGAAACGGGGTGCTGACTTCCTGCTCGGGCAGAGGACTTTACCCTCTGAGATAGGTCCCCTCCTTCCTCTGATGATATTCCAGAGCCAAAATATTAAAATCCTGCATCCCAGACATCACCATGGACACCATAGAAAAAGGCTTGGACTCCTCCCCAGCACCAGAGTCCACAGAACAGGTGAGATCCTAGAAACCTATCTAGTTTGCATAGAAAATACATCAGGGCCTTGACACCTGCCCAGCTGGGGCGATAGACAGCAGTCTGCTCTTTCCTCCCAGGGTACCCAGGCCTGCAGCTAGGTGCATCAGGAAAGAAAGAAGGACACATTTTCTTCAGCGGATCTGTCTGGGCCCAGAGACACCAGAAGGTGTCCTGTCCTTCACTCTAAGGACAAGCATAAAGCTGAAACTTCTACTCATGCCTGCCATGTTCTCAGCCTCCCAACTTGCCCATCGCATTCAGGCTGTTACCTCTTGACAGTATCTGTTACCAACTTCGACCTCCTAGGCTCATAGCCTAAATGCAGTGTGACCCAAATTACTCTCATCGGGTGCCTGCTGCACAACCAGGTTTCTACACTCTGAACAACCCAGATTACTTCCTCCTAAAGCCAGGATATTTAAATTAGAAACCCTTTTCCCCAGGTAATAGGTGACCTGATCCTTTAATCCAGTTATTTTTAAGTTCCACCGAAAATACAAACTCACTCTTTGCCTAGGAACAGAGGCTTGGCTATGAAATAAAACTTCCTCATATCTGTGAAGCCAGACAGTGTCTCTGTTAGCCCTTCTTCCCGCCCTCTCTTTCCTAAATTGGGTTTTTAGTACACAGAGCACAATTGCTTTAGGCATAGAACTGGCTCCACATGCCATAGGCGGCTGGCTTTAGAATGGCTCTTGCAGGATTCTGCACTTTCTGGATGAAGTTTCCATTATTGTTGGCAATGTGAGGAGGGGGTGCAACCTGGCTGATGGATGATACTCAGACACCTGCAAGATGCTCACTTTGGTGGCTGAACTTCATCAGCCTTGAGGGAACCAGGGCAGAGCTACAAAGTCAGGAGGTTTGGGAGAGATAGGCTCCTCAAACCAAGGGAACCTGCCCTGGCCAGATAGCTTGGTTGGCTGGAGCATCATCCTGATGCTCAAAGATTGCTGGTTCAACCCCCGGTCACATACAGGAGCAGCTCGATATTTCCGTTTCTCTCTTTCTCTCTAAAATCAATAAATTACACACACACACACACACACACACACACACACACACACACACGAACCTGAGGAATGTGGGAGGCAGCCACAGAGGCTATATAGAGGTCAAAGTGCATTCCTGCAAGGATAAGCAAGCACTGAGAACGTGCAGAGTGACCAGCCCTGTGTGTGCTTGGGGTCAGGGGAGGTCCCCAGGGCTCTGAGGTGGTCTCCTCTCTGCAGCAAGGAGCTTACAGCCTTGGAGGAAGAGAGTACTAAGCTTCATAAAGAAAGCAAACAGAGGAAGTGCTGTAACAATAACGGGAAGAAAATTTTCGACCCTGTTCAGTGCTGCAAATTGTGCCGGTTGAAGAGTTTACAAAGGAAGCTGGGAACATCAGTGGTCCTCAGCAGCTGGCCTGCAGCAACTCTGCCCGCCCCCTCCACCCCTGATGAGATGGCAGGCAGGGGGCAGGCTGGAGAAGGAGCTGGGGTTCCGAGTGGGCCCCTTCTGCCCACCCCTATAAAGTCACCAGAGCAGGAATGTCTGAGAATGACTTGACTGGCTCTGGCAGAGCCTCCAGGCCAGGAAGCAGAGGGGAGAGGTGATAACCTAGGGCACATTCCAGTCCAAGGCGGCCTTTCCGTTTCCACCCCCAGCAGAGCTTCTTCCGCCCATAGGACCAGGGGCCTGTGTTGATGGGGGAAGCTGGAGCCCAGCTACCCCCGAAGGAGGCAGAGACAGCCCCCTTTCCCCACTGATGGAAGGCAGACTTAAGACCCCAAGCACTACTGAGTAGTTGCAGGCTAAATTTAGACCAGGCAGGCTCTGGTTAACTCTGTGACACCCCCCACCCCGCCCCACCTCCCTTAGGAGAACTAATACTAACAAAGCCTCTTGGTTTCCCCTGCACCAACCTCCTACCATGAAGCCATTACAGCTAACAGTGACTAGGACAGTTCCTGTCCCTACAGACCCAGCCTTCCTTTCCCAGCGCTCCCACGGTACAGCCAACACAGCAGTTGCCACCCTGCTACCCTCTCTGGCTTCTGGCTCAGGTACGGGCTTGAAGACAGCATGAAAATCCCTTTCACTGGAAACAAGGCTTACCTATGTCCCGGCTCACTTTCCTGGTGAAGGAAAATGGTCCATTTGTAGCGTAACGGAGCCTCCCCAGTGCCACAGCCTGCCTTATGAATAGCATCCATCACCTGGCCCCTGCTATAAAGTCACCCGCTCAAGCGGCAGGCTGCACATCTGGAAAATGTTAAGGCGGTGTTTGATTAACACATTTACAGCTTGGGCTTTCTGTGGAAGAGACTGAAGACGGTGTGTGCAATGGGGGATGAGAGGTGGGGAGGGGAGGAAGCTGCGGGTTTTCCTGCCGTACCCACCCGCCCGGTGAAAGGCACGTTTCTCCTACTTGGAGGTCCACTCCCTGCGAGAGTGACTGAGAACCGCTGGGAGGGTTCAGGGTTTCTTCAGTGCAGAGAGACGCTTCATTTCAGTACCAAGAAAGTCAAGTTTCGCTGCCTCCTCCTCCATGCGGACCACTATGTGCTCCATCCAGGGGTCCTTGGGGGCTGTTCACACCAAAGGCCTTAGCACTGTGAGATTCTTTTGCAGGGTAGTCTCCACCTCCAGAAAAAACCAAAATGAAGGCCATGGAGGGAACCCTGACTCCCACAGCCTGAAATTTCTAGGGTAACTGACTCTGCTGAAAGCCAAAGCAGCTTTAGTTTTTTATAACTTAGCTGTGTCCCTCTTGGTTTTAAAATAGTGCAGGACCTTGGGTTTATGCCTGGCCAGCCAGTAATGGCAGAGAGCAAAAGCTTAAAAAAAAAAAAAAAAAAACCCCAAAACTGTGGACCTGGCAAAAATTCACTATGTTGGGGCAAAGAGCCAGGAGAAAGAGGAAGACGGAGCCAGATGCATTTGAGATGAACCCTTTGTGCACAGCGACTCTGTACACAGATGGAGCTGAGGAGCTTCTCCTGGGTCCCGCAGCGGAAAGGCACACGCGTGCCCTGAAAAGTCGTAAGCCACAGGGATGGAGAGAGTTCCACAGCATGGAAACAGAAGGCTAGCTGTAGACTAAACAAACACAGGCGATAACTAGAAAACCAGGTACTAGAATCGATGGGTCCTTTGGTTCCCTTCTGGAAGAGGACACACACACACACACACACACACACACACACACACACACACTCTGTTTCACAAACACACTTATGCCTCATCTTCAAAGCATTGTCTGCCACAGACACCTCGTGTGACTTCGCACGCGCTGCATGTGTAGTGCAGAGCTTCCCTTTGCCCTTGAGCATGAAAGCTGGGATTTGACAAGATTTGCAAAAGGGATGCCGGTGGCCACTGTGAGCTCAGGTGCCCACTCTTTTTCTAGCTGGAAAGGACTCCATCATGCAGCACAGCAGTCCCGACTCCACAGATACTGTGGCCTCCAAAGGAAACCCTCTCTGTCCAGATGAGAGAGAAAAGGACAGGGAGACAGGTCAGCAGACTCAGCTTACCCTGTGCCCAGAGTGTGTACGTCAAAGGTCCCCAGTCAGAGTGTCTCTTTTCCCCCGCGACAAATTCCGACGCACTGGCTCAAGCTGCTGAGCCTCCAGACTGAAGACTGTATGATGTCACAGCTGGCCCTCCCTCTGCTCCCTAAAAGGCCATTCACACAAAGAAGTACTTTAACCCCCTTCCAAGAGGCCCAGCCCCTCCCTCGCTGGCCTGAGCCTGGAGGGCAGCAGCAGCCAGGCCCAGCCGGCGGCTCCCACAGTGCTCAGGGCCCAGCGGGGCAGGCACGTGCTGATGTGAACCAGTTATGACTGTCTTCTTGAGAAGTCAGAGGTGGGCCTTGAATAGGCAAGGAATTAATATCCCCCTGAGGATGACATAGCAAAAAATCTGAAAGAGCCTGAAGATCCAGTTAAATGAACTTTTTAGGACCGTTTATATGGGTGTGGGTGGGTGTATATACATATATATGTAACAGTATCTGTAAAGTAAGAAATGCTCGCTGTAGAAAATAAGTTATTCATTCTCTCTCCACTCAGAGGAAAAGAGTTAATAGCTGGCATTGCATGTGGTCTCCTTTATAAAACGTGTATTTAATATATTTGAGACCAGCCAGTATATGAGATTTTGTTGCCAACGTTTTTATTTTACTCCATATTATCTCACAAGCACTTTTCATGTCCTTTAACGGTCTTTATAAGGCATACTGCAACTGGCTATGTTATGTCCCACGCTGAAGTGGGACAGAAGAATCTGAAGTCAGGGACGAGTGCTCTAATTTCAAGGAATGTCTGGGGGAAGTGGCTCCACTTTCCCATAGCTAACCAGCATTTTCTGCCACAAAGAAAACATCTCTACAGTTGCCTTGGGTAGACACGAGTGTCACAGACAAATCTCTCACCCTTACACTGGAGTCTGGCCCCCAGCACTACACATGGGGGCTAATGGAGTGCTGATGTATCCCCCTGCCTGAGAGTTCCCAATAGCTCCCAACACTAGCCCAAGCTCAACTCACCATGTCCCCAACTTTGGGGCAAGTCCTGGCCAGGTAGCTCAGTTGCTTAGAGTGTCATCCAGACATGACAAGGCTGCAAAGTTCGATTCCTAGTCCGGGCACATATAAGAGGCAACCAATGCAGGCATAGAAAAGTGGAACAACAAAATGACGTTTCTCTCTCTCTCTCTCTCTCTCTCTCTCTCTACCTCGCTCTTCCTCTCTCTCTAAAATCAATAAATTAAAAAAAATTCTTTAAGAAAATGTAGGGCATAACTGGGCCTGGCTAACTAGAAGGTAAATCAGAATTCTAGGTGCGTGCAGAGCCACGAAGAACTTCTCCTCAGTGAGATTTTGGAGAAGGCAAAGAAAATTGATGTGTACAGTAGTAAAGTGACTAGGAAGACAAATGTCAAAGACAGTCCCCTGTGGGGTCAGCTCTTTGGGGTCAGTGTGGGAGCAGGTTGTCGTGGTGAAGCAGGTGAAGCAGGGCTCCACCCCTGCAGCCTGCAGGTTGGCCTGCAATGCAGATCCTGCGACCCTCTCATAAACACAATTCAAGGAAGGAATAATCGAAGTGGATGAGGCTTAGGAAGGTGCTTTTGAAAAGGAAGCTACAAATAGGCTATACTTTACAACGCGTCGCCATGCCTAAACGTCTTTCATATGCTGAAATGTATCCGTGACTTACTTGGTGATACCGAATCACCAGGGAGTGCTATGGCAACTCGGACTTCATGCGCCCTTTGGAATAACTGGAATGTTTGGTTGTACAGCCAAAGGCATTTCAAGATGCTACTTGACTGTCTAAAGTAAAATGAGGTAGGAAAAAAATATCAAACACCAAGGGTGGCATTGTTCTGCTCGAGAAAGATGAGCCGGAGCAGGGTTCTCCATGAAGGGGTGCCTCCAAGCTAGGAGGCAAGAGTGACACCCAGGACCTGCTACATAATCAAGCCTGCCCCCCACGACCCATGAGGAGGTTGGTTTAAAAAATGTTTTAAATGTGCCCCATTCACAAGAGAGAAAACATATATATTCTGAAAATACTATTATCTAAGTAGAAGGCATGCTACTGACTGGAGTCAGATGCTCTGGCCCATGACACACATGTACACACACATACATGAACACCATTATACAATGAATCGCGTCTCTCCCTGTCTCTATTCCAACTTCCTATATTTAAGTCCTAATACATAGTTCCTCAAAATGTGACCTTACTTGGAGATAGGGTCTCAAGTAATCCAGTTAAGCAGCCATTAGGGTTGGCCGTAATCCAATATGACTAGTGTCCTTATAGAAAAGATGTAGACACAGAGACATATCTAGAAGGCAGACATCTCTAAGCCACTGGAAAGGGGCAGCTCTTCCCTACAGCCCTCAGCAGGAAGCAATGCTAATGATACCTGGTGTCTGCACATCACGTCGGTCACATCTCCAAGCTTTGGGACAGTAAATTTCTATTGTTTAAGCCATTCAACGTGTGGTACTTTGTTTGCAGGACTTGTAGCAAAGTAATATATACACACCCATACAGATGGACACACTCACACACATGAACATGCACTCTCGTACACACACATACCGAAATTCACACTTGTGTACACACAGACATATAAATGTACACACTCACCTCCCTCCAGCTACAAAAGGGTTTAAGTTAGAAAAATACCCTGTGGCAAAGTCACAGTGAGGTGCTCCAGAAAAGTGGCTTATACTCAGAGGTAGAGGGGGAAATCAAGCCCTGGCCAGATAGCTCAGTTGGTTAGAGCATCATTCCAAGGTGCAGAGGTTGTTGGTTCAATCCCCAGGCAGGGCACATATAAGAACAGATCAGTGTTCCTATTTCTCTCTATCTCTCTCTCTCTCCCTCTCTTCCTTCCTATCTCCCTCTAAAATCAATAAAATAAACATTTAAAAAAATCAAATCAAACTGGCAAAGTGGCTGTAAGTCGCAAAAGCATAAGCCCAGCTGCCCCACGTTTGACAGCAGTGGGGTCTCCGCCAGGAGCCAGCAGCAAGCAGCACTCACGTCGCTCCTGCTCATCTTCCCACGTCCCTGCCCTCCCAGTATGAACACTGAGCTTGGGTTGATTTCTCTGAGTTTATTTCTCCTGGTGCTGTAACCTGATCTGTTTAGTCTCGGGCAGAGGGCGCCTTGCACTAGGGGACATGAAGCGGTTCTGAAACACAGTCCTGGTTGACTAGGAAGCCGGCAACATGCGATTTCCGTGGCCCAGCAGCTGGGGTCTGGAGGCCATCGGGGTTTTTGTGACCATCATTCCGCATATATCTATGGCTCACCTATGGGGTGCCAGGCTGGTGTGACACACCCTTAGTTACCTTCTTTTTTCCTCACATCACAGCAAGGTGAGAGTTTTACCCATTCCACAGAGGGGTGCGCCCCAGCCTATGGAGCCAAACCCTGCCCAGGGTCAGGAACAGGGCTCTGAATCCATAAATCCCACCCACAGAGCAGGGCTCTGCCCCTGGGAGCCATGTAGGGGGCTGTGCAGGAAGGAGCAGACCCAGAAAGGGTGCTGAGCCAATCCACAGAATGAAAAAGGGACACTTAAAGAGCAAACGCAAGGCAGCCATGGACTCTCTTTAAAACCACGTGCCTACTACTTCCTGTAAAATGAGAGAACCAGACTAGGTGAACCTCCCCGAATTCACTTCCTTTCGGCTGCTAAGCTGTAATTCTGAGATATTAGCATGACCCTCGTGCAAAGGTGAAGCACTGGGTAGGTCTGAGTCTGGCGACGATGAGGGCAGAGGTGAGAGGAAGCAAGCCAGAAAGCAAGCCAAGGTCGCCGCAAAGCCCTGAAACCACCTGACCGTCTTGCCAAGGGAGATGTAGCAAGGGTTCCGGGAAGGAACTCAGCTCTGTCTTAGATGTTCCCCTTGTCAGAACTTTTATCTCTTCAGTAGAAGGAGTTCATTCTGCTAAGTGGAACCATCCTATTTTTGTACCTTAGTGTGGTGGAATGTTTCAAAGTGCATTCGCTGAGATCAGGAGGAACTCGATGGAGGCAGGCAATATGGAGAGGCTGGCTTCAAACATGGTAAGACAGGGAACTGCAAAGTGGGAGGGGGGCGGGGGGAGGGGAGGGGGGCGGGGGGAGGGGAGTGGGGGCGGGGGGAAGGGAGGGGGGGGCGGGGGAGGGGAGGGGGGCAATGCAGGCGGCTCCCTCTGCATGCTCCCTGGGGCATAGGGAAGCTGAAGGCTTTTCAAAATTGCTCCAAGGCCTGGTTCAAGGCACACACATGGGCCCAGGATATCCAGACTCCCTTTCTAAATGGCCAGGGCAGTGGTGTCCTCCCCTGGCTGCCCTGTCCCTGTTAACTTTCAGTTAGGTCCCACCTCCAAGTCCCATCTCAAGGAGGCTCCACGTCTCAGATTGGAGCTGGTTCTTGATGGCACTTTGCACTTAGTTGTGAATCTGATGGGAATATTTACAACTTAAAATAGAAGCTTGTTTACCCAAAGGAATCCCTAATAGGGTAAAGTGTGAGAAACAGAGACTTATCCAGCCCTAATTTATGGAGGGAAGACTGAGAAGGGGACAGAACAGGACTTGCCTTAGAAATGAGAGATTTCCTTAGGAAATCTAGACTCAGCACCTCCCCGGAGGTCAGGACCGTGACATCTACAGGGTGGGGAGTAGGAAAGAACCTACATGGATATACAGACCACCTCACTATGCCCTACCGGCAGAACTCCCGGGGAGTCCAGATGTCAATTTCGTTTAGTCTTGTAAGAAACATTATTCTACAGAAAAAAATATATATACATTTCACCACTGCCAAGCTCTTCCCTTCCTACTGCACCCTGCCAGCTCCCAGCGTATTCTCTGATTGCCTTCAATACTGCCCACGATGTCAGCTTGGGGAGAGAGGAAAATCTGGTATGCTTCCTTCATTCCACAACCAGGTGAAGCTAGTGGTGACCTGGGAGAGAGGCTGAAAACTCCAGCAGGTCCAGTGTGGTTCCCAGCATGCACTCTGTTTCCGCCTTGAGTCTGTGAGTCCCTCCATCAAGCCTCTTAGATTGGAAAAGTACCTCTGCTTACAACCTCAGACCCTGCACTCTCCTCTTCTGTAGGAATATCAGTGTCACCATGGTGTACTATGGAAGGCAAAGCTTTAGAAGAAATGCACTGCAATCCTGTCTAGAACAATGAAAAATGCTGGTCACAAAAATGTGTAGTAAAAGAATCAGCATCCGAAAAGGGCAATTTGCTTAAATGATGAAATGTATGCAAACTTTAGAAACGATATTTATCAAAACTGTACAGCAACCTGGAATGATGTTCCATTACTATGTTGTGCATGTAGGGGTACAGACTTCCGGCTAAGAATGGGCTTTGACATCCAGCAGACCTGGGCTTCTCCCTCTCTGTAACTGGTACAAAATTACTACTGCCTTAGGGAGCTGACATGAGGCACAAGTGCCCAGGTTGGAGCTTGTCCTACTGTAAAAAGACCCAATGAATGGTGGTTAAGATAGAAATAAACAAGAAAATATTTGCAACTTGCACAAGGGTTTAATATTCATGATGTATAAAGAATTCCTACAAATCGGTAAGAATAAGACCAAGAACTCAAACACAAAAATTGGTGAAAGGCAGGAACAGACAGTTGACACAGAAAAAACACATAAATTATTCTTAGACATACAAAAGGATTTCCAACCCCTCTCAATTAAAAGAAAAGCAAAATTAAATTGTTAGATAAGTATGCCACTGATAAAATTATCAGTGCAAGAGGAAACAAGTACCTTCATCCAACTCCATGAAGTTGCACGACAATTTGGCATATGTACCCAATTTTAAAATACACAATGTCTTTTACCCAGTAATTCTACTTTCAAGAAATTTATACTCAGATATAGTGGCGCATGTATAAAATGACCTGTGTCTGAGAATCTCTGACACCGCATTGCTTGCAATAATAAAAATTTTAAATAACCTAAGTTAATAGGGGGCTAGACTCTTCATAAAATTATGAAACCTTTAAGAGAACAGTACAGTTCCCAGTTCTGACAATTGATATAGAACAATCTCAAAGACCTATTGTTAAGTAATAAGTGGTCACTTATATATATGGTATATAATGTATATACTATGCTACTTTTGTCGTTAACAAAAATGAATGTGTATATATATATATACTTATATGCATAAATCAGTGGTTCTTAACCTGGGTTCTATCGAACCCTAGGGGTTCAATGAGTTGGTCTCAGGGGTTCGGAGAAGCCTCTGCCGCGGAGGCCAGAATAAAGTAATACCGTCATTTGTTGTGAGTTCATGCACTTTGCTGGTTTTGTTCTTTGAGCAAGGTGATGTTCATGCACGGCTCATTTTGTGCACCAGTAAAAAAACATATACCTATGTCTTGAATTTGGAAAAAAAAATCATATTTTATTTATCACTAAAGAAGGGTTCGGTGAATGCGCATATGAAACTGGTGGGTTCGGTACCTCAAAAAAGGTTAAGAACTACTGCTGCTATATATATATATATATATACACATACACACACACACACACACACACACACACACACACACACTTATATGCATAAATAATCCCTGAAAGGATAAATGAGAAACTGATTAAGAATGGTTGTCTGTGGAATGAGGAGGACAGGACATCAGAGGTGGTAGACTTCTTTCACTATGTCCTTTTCTACACCATTTGAATTTTCAACCACGTGCATATATTAACTTGTGAAAAAAAATAAGGCCCTGACTGGGTTGTTAAATGGGTAGAGCATCATTCCAATGCACCAAAGTTACGGGTTCAATTCCTGGTCAGGGCACATATGAGAAGTAACCAATGAGTGCACAGCTAAATGGCACAACTAAGTGGAATAAGTTGATGCTTCTTTTTCTCTCTCTCTTCCTCTCTCTCTGTCTCTGACATCAATGAAAATATTTTTTAAAAAGTAAAAAAAAATTAAGTACATAAAAATATAAATAGTAAGACAGATAGATAGGTAGGAACTAAAAGGAAATGTGGCACCTATGATGGGATATTAACTACCAGGAGGAGACCAAATCACCCTCTCAAAGTTGAAGGTACCATCTGCATACATACTATATGGAAGAATCACATGCACATATCAACTGGCTAAACTGGAGAATGGGGAAAACTGAAGGGAGGATGAAAATCTCAAGTGCAACCTATAAATTTTTATTTTATAAAGGTCTGCATTATTGAGCAACTTTTGTAATTAGAAAAATAATCATTGAAATTAATCATTCATAAATAAATAAGTGGTAAAGTTGAGCTTTACGTACACCTAGACTTAAAAGAAGAAAACAAAATTGGCCAAGGCTAGTCGGCTTGTTAGATACTGCAACACCTCGATCTTCTCTTCCTGTGAACATAATGAGTAGGAGTGAGGCCTTTATTCAACCACAATGAGCAAATTGTGTATCAAAACGTGGCCTTGTCTTGAGGATATTGTCCTTTCTTGTAACATGTCATACTTCCAGGAGCTGACTTTCACTCTACACAATTGTTTGATAATATAATCTTCCTTTTTCATCAAAGATATGCAATTGACTGCTGTTTTATATAGATCTTTTCCTTCCGTGAGCTGCCTTTTCACAGAAAAGTTGTAAAACACTCTGTGAGTAACCAAATTCCTCTTTGGGAGTCAAATGGCATAGAATTTCATGGACTATGTCACAGACAAGATTTGTCATAGGACACCCCCACTAAAAAGTTTCCCCAAGGTCCAGTCAGTCAAGCAGAGAACAAAAATTAGAGGCTGACTTTATCTATTATTCTAAACAACAGTCCTTTTGTCTCCACTCAACTTAAATGTACAGATGAGTTAATCATGTAACCTCCCATCCACCTATCAGACCAACTAACAGACAGACAGGTAGATACACATATACAAACAGAAATTCAGTACATTTGAGTAAATTTTTCATTCTACTCAAGTAATTCAAAGTTTTGAGTAAAGTTTTAAAAGTAGTATTTTAGGTTTGCTAAATCTAGTCTTCTGAAAGCAAAACCACCATGTCTTTTATTAATGTTTAAAGCGAATACTGAGGGTTGGGGGATGTATAATAACTGCACTGAAGCAGTTACAGACCCAAAGTCAGTGTTGGGATCCCTGCCCTCTGCCACCCAGTTCCCGGCCCTTGGGCTCATCCAAGGGCATGAGGTCAGCAGAAAACTTAACTTGGGGCCCAGTCCTCTTACAGGAATCACCAAGCTCTCCCCTGCTCCAAGGCAGGAAGTGTTATACAACAA
The DNA here is from genome assembly GCA_037038555.1 of Rhynchonycteris naso. Lineage (NCBI taxonomy): Eukaryota > Metazoa > Chordata > Mammalia > Chiroptera > Emballonuridae > Rhynchonycteris > Rhynchonycteris naso. Next base: position 22,850,095 of record CM072996.1, read on the forward strand.
GCCTCTGGTCCCCAAGACAGCAATAACAATTCTGGAGAAGAAAAGAAAACCCGACAACCAAGAAGTGTTTTTCTTAAATATATAAAATACCTGGTGGGCACTAAAAGAACTCAACCAAAGAATGTACCTACCACTTACCAACAGGAAAAGGGTTTGATTCTATTGAATCAGCTACTGATGGAGTGCAAGGAACAACAGCTGGAAAGCTCTAGAAGGTTTAGATGGCCATCCACAGAACAGGTCTCATTGAGGCCCTGGCCAGTTGACTCAGTGGGTAGAGCATCAGCCCGGCATATGAATGTACCTGGTCAGGGCACACAGGAGAAGTGTCCATCTACTTCTCCACCTCTGCCCCTCTGGCTTCTCTCTCTGTCTCTCTCTTGCCCTCTTACACCTATGGCTCAAATGGAGCAAGTTGGCCCCAAGGGTTGAGGATGGCTCCATGGCCTCTGCCTCAAGTACTAAGAAGAGCTCAGTTGCTGAGCAACGGAGTAATGACCCAGATGGGTAGAGCATTACCCCCTAGTGGGCTTGCCGGGTGGATCCCGGTCAGGGCATATGTGGGAGTCTGTCTTTCTGCCTCCCCTCCCCTAACTGAATTAAAAAAAGAAAAGAAAAAAGGAACGGGTCTCATCATAATGGATTTTAGTGTCACCATGAACTGCTGCTTATTCTTAAAACCCATGAATGGCCTTTTGTCTTTAAGTTTCTTTAAAAGCACAGAGCCATATATGAAGCCCGACTGAGCAGCAAACAGACTTCTGATCCCATTCTCTCTGATACAGTCTGGTGGAAAGGCAGAACTCCCCGGGAGTCCAGATGTCAATCTGAGAGTCTGCTCTACCAGGACTAAGTGGTGCTTTTGGATCAGGCCATGCACTGGGGGCACTGCCTGAGGTGAGCAGGGCGTGGAAGGCACCCAAGCATCAGTGAGGCCTTCTTCAATTTCCTGACTCCAACCAGGCCTACTCCAATTCCCTGACTCCAACCTCATGCAGCAAACTAATGCCATTGACGACACGGGAATCTGAGCCTGGTACCAGAGGCGTGTTTGTGGTCTAAACTAGGAGAAACTTGCCCTACACACGAAGGACTTCACTCTGGTGCTTGTCCTGCTCTACTCCTGTACAGAAGCCAGTACCCGGGCAGCACATGAAATCACCTCTTTCCTGCTACTGCACTGTGCTCTCCCAATCTGGCCCTGAGACAGCTCTGCTGGACCACATTCTAGAAAAAGTTCGGGCAGCCCAGCTCTGGGGGCAGCTGATGGCCAATCACCTGCTTCTGTTTATTGCCTCTGGGGTTCTGAATGCCAGGAAGGAGCCTCTGCAGGAGAAGGAAAGCATGGAATGTCCCCAGCCACCAAGGGACTGCACGATAGGCACAAGCCAGCAGTAAGACGGGTGCAGGCAAAGCTGTGGGAGGGGAGTTGGCTCCATGCAAGAAATGTGCTCCTTCTCTTTGTTTAAGGCCAACACATCTCAACCACTACCTCATGTCTCGTCTGTGAGGATGCTCTCTGCCCAACCGTTGAATCCCAGGAGCAGAGCACTGTGGTTGAGAGTCAACAAGTTACACTGTGCGAACAGGATAAAGTCTGAGAACCAGCAACAAGAAAGGGGGTTTTCGTTCACTTGAATAGCCTCTGCTTTATCCTGTTTACCTTGCAGAGACTCCCTCTGATCTAGTGGTCAACTGCTGCTCACCATTTTCCTGCCATGGTTTTTAGACCCTGTTCTATTGTTCATTTATTTGTGTGTGGTAAGGTGATCTGGCAGAAAGAATGTGAGTCAAGAGAAAAGTCCATGGTTTGAAGCCACTGGTGTCACAAACTGACTGTGTGATGTGATGCTTACAGAAGGGCTTTTCTCCTTTCTGAAATTCAGGTTTGTCATCTGACAATGGGATATAATCACTGTCGTAGGTTTAACAGGGTCCCCTCCAAAATGCATGTCTACTTGGAAACTTAGAATATGACCATGTTTGGAAGTAGGGTCTTTGCAAATGTGATGAATTAAGATGAAGTCCTACTCCCTAACCAGTCGGTGGTGCAGTGGATAGAGAGTTGGCCTAGGATGCTGAGGACCCAGGTTCAAAACCTCAAGGTCGCAAGGCTTGAACGTGGGCTCACCAGCTTAAGTGCCAGGTTGCCGGCTTGAGCATGGGATCACAGACATGACCCCATGGTTGCTGGCTTGAGCCCAAATTTTGCTGCCTTGAGTCCAAGGTTGAGGGCTTGAACAAGGGTTCACTCATTCTGCTGGAGCCCCCTGGTCAAGGCACATATGAGAAAGCAACCAATGAACAACTAAGGTGACGCAATGAAGAACTGATGCTTCTCATCTCTCTCCCTTCTCGTCTGTCTGTTCCTCTTTCTCTTTGTCTCTCTCTGTTACCCTCACTTAAAAAAAATGCTGAGGTCATACTGGTGAGAGGAGGCCCTAAATCCAAAGACTGGTGTCCTTACAAAAGAAAGGACACACAGAGATACACACAGAGAACTCCATGTAATACAGACACTGATATTGCAGTGATTCATCTGCAAGTCAAGGAGTACCAAGGACTGCTGACAATCACCAGAAGCCAGGAGAAAGGCAGGACAACGATGTTCGCTCACAGCACCACAAGGATTCAACCCTGCCATCCCAGAATTCAGACTTTGATCCCCCAAACTTCTCATTTTAAGCCACCAAATGTGTGGTCCTTTGGTGCAGCAGCAATAAGAAGCATGCCACCTCTTAGTCATCACACAAATCACCTGAGAGGCAGCACAGAAGATGAACATAGTGGCCATGACTGAGACACGACAGGCCCTCGCACGTGGCTGGTCACTCCTGCATTTTCCTCTGGCAACAGGCCAACCAGGGGATTTTTCAAGACTTATCAGGGACTAATGGTCCCACTTTATTTGCACGTTTTAAAACTTGTGGACAGGGTCAAGAAGAATAAAGAAATGCCTGGGGACAGACATGGATTAAGGTTGGTTGAGGCCTTGGGTGCAGAAGAAAATATTGGGCCCCTTAAAAAAAAAGAGAGAGACAGGGAAAATAAAAATACATGTTAACCATATATTTAAATACATAAAAATTATTAGGTACTATTAATGTTAAAATTGCACATATGAAACCAAACTTGATGTCATTAGAAAAAAAGTGTAAAGTTGGGGTTTTGCAGGGCCCTTCAGAAGTTGGGGCCCAGGGAGTACGCATGGTATGCCCACTGTTAAATCCACCTTTATCTGGGGAAAAAGTAAGTGCGTGCAGGCAGCTGTCCCCAGAAGCCGGTGCGCAAAGACTGAAGCTGCAAAGTCCTAGAGTTGGCAATGAGCGTGCACCTTGTCAAACTGGAGAGGGGACACAGGGGCCGGTTTTGCTGAGGTCAATGAACATGTGATCATGACCTTACATGGAGCATCTGTGACATGCCAGGAATTGCATTAAGTGATTTTAATGCACGATCCCATTTATGTCTCAAAAATCAACCTATGAAGCCAATGCTCTTGATCACACAGCTCAAGAAACTGAGAGTCACAGTTTTTAGTGACTTGCCTGTGGCATCAGCAGTATGTGGTGACACTGGGTTAAATAGAAGTCGCCTGTCTCCGGGTCTTGAACCACTATCTTGGCTCTGGTAAATGCAGACATACAAGTTGAAACAATCTAGACTGGAGGCTTATCAAACAAGGAAGATTGGCCCCAAGATTCCTTATCTGCTTTACCACCTACTCTAAATGGTTCCTAGAACTCTTCCCAGGTGCTCTCTGGCTTTGGTATGTGCCAGTTTTCTTTACAGGAGATAGAAATGATACGGATGGCAGTTATGAATTAAAGATTGCGATGTGTAAGCATTTCACTCTGCCCATTCCATACGTTATGTTAGTAAATCCACGCAGCAACGCCTTGAAGTAGGGTATAACCTCTATTTAACAGGTGAAGTCACTGAGGGTCAGATCTTAAGCAATTTGCCCGAGGACACAAAGCAAGTAAGTGACAGAGTTGAGATCTAAGCCCCGGCTGTCCAGCTCTCCAAAGTGCACTGGCTTGGAAGCAAATCTTGCCATCCTTTTTGCTTTCCTGAGGCATGTGGTGTGCCATGGCTCACTGAATCTAAGAATTCACTTTGAGCTCTTAGTTATACCTTAAAAGGCTGGGTCTGCCATCTGCCCTACTTCAGATGCTTGAAGTTCTCTAAATGCTCCAGGTGAGTGACGTCTTGAACGGAGTGGCTGGAATTCCCTAGATAATGTCCAGTCACTCCCAAGAATGGCTGTTTATCTTGTACACAGTTTCGACCACAATAGCAGGGATCCAGCCAGTCAGTCCACTCCGGACATGGACCCCCCCACCCCACCCCCCAAAGACAAGCAGGGCAGAAGGTGGGGGGATCCAAGAACAGGAATTCACAGAGACTGAATGTAGGGATGGGAGGCTTCAATGCGGCAGGAACACAACCAACAAACATCTCAAGCTGTGAGGTGGTAGAAGGCTGTGTGATTAAAAGGTTGACTCCAGCCAAGATGTTGCATTGTTGCATTCTAAAACGCTCAATCTCCCATTTTTTCCCCTAAGTTTGTTGAGCACATCTTACACAGGATGAAAAAATATAACCTTGAGTCACACTCCCAGCATTGGTGACACCAGGCTGAACCTCAGAGTGGATGCAGATGGTTAAAACTTCTGTGTCTCATCTTATCAAGACATCTGGCCATGGGGGATGGAAAAGGGAAAGAACAGGAGGCTTTGCCTGCAAAGCCAGATGGGTCATAACAGGGATTTCTCAGTCCTGTACTAAGTCAGCCTCCCTCAATGTCACTGTGCAAATGCTGGAGAGCGTAAGATGGCATGTGTTTCTTTCAGTAAAGTGCTTGAACCTCTTAGGAAAGCATTCTTTAAAATCACTTCTTGACTTCACTCTCTAATTCATGTTTAACAAATAACAAATGGGGCCAATGATTTTCAAATGGTGCACCGCAAGAACTTTTTAAACATGCAATACCTGACTTTTTAGTCAGGGGCATTGAGGGCTTTCCCCTTAGACTGTCAAATATTATGTCGAGTGAAATAAGCCAGGCAGAAAAAGAAAAATATTATATGACCTCACTCATTTGAGGAATCGAAGGAACACTGAGAACTGAGGAAAGGAATTGAGACAGAGGAGGGATCAAAGGGACCAGAGGAAAAGGGGATGATAGGATGGGATAAACCTGAAGGGAAGGGGGGAGGGCGCTATCAGGAGGGGGGCAAGGGAGATGTGGAGGGAAATATGGGGGAGGGGGTATGCAGTCGGGATTACCCTAGAATCTATGTAAACACAATTAATTAAATTAATTTTAAAAAAAGAATTTAATCTTGAAAAAAAATGACAGCAGCCAACACACTAGCTGTCTGGTGTGAATGAATCAAGACCATACCTTTATACTGGCAAAAAATATATTTGATGTGCCACTGATGTTTAGTAATTAGTTTATGTGTGCCACAAGATAAGAAAGGTTGAAAATCACTGGTTTAGGCCAGTGAATTTCAGAATTGAGATATGAACACAAAACTGGAGCCCAATTTGATTCAGATATCCAGCTTGCTGTAGCCTGGATCTCATCATTTGCAATATTTAAGGATTCAAGAACATAAATTCTGCATGATACTGCTTCTAAGACCAGACATCCTAAGGGTAAAGGAGGTCAGATGTGTGGTCCACAAAGATGCCCCCAGTCTGCAGTCTGAACCCCGGCCACCCCAAAGGGCGCTTTAGATCAGGGGTGCCACTGCTGCTTGCTTGCTCTGGGTCTTCCTTCCCTGCCCCCCAAAGCTTGGCACAGACCTTTCATTCTGTTCCCTCTCTCACTGGACTTTCCCACAAGGCCCAGGTCAAACCTGCTTCCCCAACCCCCATCCCAAATCTCCAGGTGTGAGAAACACCCCAGGGAAATGAACTGCTCAATCACCATCCTTCTAGACGGGTTTCCCCAGTTATTGTTGGGGCTCCCTGGGGGCAGGCTTTGCATTCACACTTTTGTAAACTGGAAGGCTACTAGGGAAGGTCCTCATTTGTCATTGTCACTTAAGAGCTACCATCACTGCTCTCTTCCCAGGGACTGAGGACATCAGGAGGAGGCTCCTGTGTTCCCCACAGGGGTTTAATGACCTCAGCCTGAAACCTGACCTCTCAACCCTCAAAGTTTCTGAAGTTTTAACAAGATCACCCCACTGCTGAAATTTTCTCTGAATTACCAGCTTCATCCAAACACTAAACAGTATTTCAAAAATCTCATTTGTTGAATCTTACAAAAAATAAACTCCACACTAAAACTTTCCCCTAGCATTACAAACTCTGAAATCTGTCCATGTTTTCCTTCTCAAAAAAAAAAAAAAAAAAAAGAAGAAGAAAAAGGAAAAAAAATTGGCTAGTTTTCATACACCTTTTATAAAACCAAGATAAATATTTATGACATAAAAGTTGCTGTTTTTATCATTTTAAGTGCCGAATGCAGTGGCCATTAATTAGACTCAATGTTGTACAACCAGCACCACTATTTATTTTTCATCACCGCAAACAGGAACTCTGTGCCCATGAAGTAATATGGGGCAAAATTCTAGAAACATCTATGAGGCTAATACAGTATGAAACAGAAGCTAGGTGAGGGTTACATTTTTGCAGTAAACACGGGGAAAACAGACTAGAAGGGAATAAAATAATTACTGATTGTATTAGGGTAGTGGAATAACTACTTTCTACATTTTTGGTAATTAATTTTTTATATCCCTTTTGGGCCCCTTAAGCAAGCTAGAAAACTAAAGGTACACTGAAAGACAATATGAAATAGCTTGATTTATAAAATGAATGTTTCCCTAAAATTGTATGTAAATTAACACTAGCATTGATCAGTATTTGAAAATATCTAAAAGTAAAAGAAATAAACCAAAAACAATCTTATTTTCACTTGCAAATCACAAGCACACAATTACAATTTACCACATCGTCACTGCACTTAAATTCACAATTTTGCTAATATTATCATAAAATCAATGGTTCTGCTTACTTTTAGTTAAAAAAAAAACAAAACACCCTGGAAATGTAATAGTATTAGGACCAATTCTTGAAGGAATTAAAATGGTAACTTATTTGGAAAGGAAACTAGAGTCATTTCTATCCCAACCTCAAGTGATGTTGAGATCTAATTACTAAAGTGACTGCAAAAACAAACCAAATAACTAGAATACTTCTGCACTTTTGTCAGCCTTTGCCTAGGTAGAGATTAAAGTCTTTGCATAAGAACATATCCCAGATAAACGAAGTCAGTGGTTAACAACTCAGAGATAATCCTATCCTGAAAGTCCATTTTCAGCTTAACCCTGCAGTTGGGTTAACTGATGATTTAGCTTCCATTAGGGGCGCCTTACACATCAAAGTCCTGTTTGGCAATGGGGCAAAGCAGACTGGAGGGAGGGAGGCTCTTTACTCCTGGGGCTAATTGCTGGAATTGAGTATTTCCTAATGGAGAGAGCAGTTTTCAGCTTCATAAACAAGCCATTTGTTTGAGAACTGAATGGCAGTCCAATTTCTGGGCTGTTGATGGATGGACTTGTGCACACACACAAAGCAACGAGCCTCTGTCCACCAAGCCTCTCAATCCGTTCCTGGCTGGTGTTCTCCCCCCTTCCTTAGCCCTCCAGCCTTGCTGCACCTGGGCCCCGAAATCATGGACATGCACTGAGTGTCCATTAGGTACCTCTCTCTTCCCAGTAACTCCCTCCTTCAGTGCACACCTGCCAAGGAAGCCTCCTCCCCTCCTCACCCAAGAGAGAACGCTGTAGCCTTCCACGTGCCCCCAGCAATGAAGCCTAGCAGACTCTTAAGGTGCTTAGAAGAATGACCTCTCCCCTTTAGGACCAGTGCCTCACTTCATACTCCCTGAGCTGCTCCTCTGGGATTAGGATATTCCTCCTGCCAGCTACCCTGGGACCAGCTCTCAGGACTTCTGAGCGCCTTCGTGATCAACTCTTTCAGACTTCGGTCAGTTTTGCTAATAGAATCATAAAATAAGTAGTTCTGCTTACTTTTAGGGGGAAAATACTGGAAATTTAATAGTATTAGGACCAATTCTGGAAGGAATTAGAATGGTACCTTATTATCTGGGGCCGGAGCTGTGACCCTACTGAGACTATGTAGTTCCATCTGGGTCTACCTTGGAAAAACACCAACCTGAGGGACATAAGGTCTTCCTTTCCAAAATAAGAAAAGAAAGAAAGAAAGAATCCTTGTTTGCCAAACGAAGTACTGTTATCAATGCAAAAAATATGCAGATATAGACACTTGACAATTTCTAAAATAATTAAGACTGTTGCCAGCCTGGATTGCTTTGCTTTATCAAGCAGAGGTTCTTACAGCATTACCCAAAAAGGTTTGGAATGAAAAACACCTAGACTATTGTGCAAAATTAACTAACTAGCTGAGGGAACTCCCAAGTCTAAAGGATACTTGTAATAAAATTAGTTCCTCTTGGATTAGCCTGCTGATATTTTGTCCACCCACACATAAAAAAAATGAAAGTGAGACCAACTACCTCACAGTAATGAGACATGAAACATAGCAGTACTTAGGCATCTCATTAACTCTGCTGGTCCTCGCCAATGAACAATAGAATACGATGAACACGGGTAAAAGATGTGTTTAAACAGATACATTTGTAGCCACCAATTAGACATAATAAAAAATTTCTCATTCCTTCTTTAATGACATGTGCACATGTGGGTAAGTAACCAGAACCTTTACAACCACCACCAATTAATGTCCATGACAAAACCTCCCCCAAACTGTAGAAAAACAAGGCACTTCCAATCAAGTACACTTTTTTCAATTCAACTCCCATGTAGGAGCTACAGAGCAACCACATCTCAAGTAGCAATAAAACAAACATTTAGATGCTATGATGGAACCACCAGCATATAGACTACTGCTGTTGCACAGGAGCTAAAAAGCAAACATTTACATCCCAAATTTATTCTGTGTGCCCCTTTCTAATATAATTAACCCAAGGACTTCACAGCAAGCCAATCTCAAAGGTACAGGATCTCTACCTACGTAGGCTTCTGATTTATTAACCCTGATAAAACTCTCCATTAAAATAACTATTTAAAAATAAAAGGTATGCAGAACCCTGCCTGAAAGTACAATCTAGAAGGATTGCTCCTCCTGTAAAATGGGGCTGCTATGTGGGGTGACAGAGAATAGAATATAAGAGAAAATATCACTAACCTGAGCAAGTTTATCAATCTGTCAACTAATATCTCAATTTGGTCAGGGGCGGGGGAGTTCCAGAGAGGAAGGGCTGAGGCAATCTCAGGACACATACAGCACACCATTTGGCCCTTTGGAAGCACTAGGAAGATAGAATCGATACTTCTATGATTTCATTAGCAGCCTTACTAGAGTAGAGAGCTTGGATCTGTCATCGTGTTTCGAGATAAATACACAAAGGAAGTATAATTCCAGGTTCCAAACATTCTAACCAGGTGCAAAAATCTCAAGGGAGTCCAGGTTCTAAGCACATTACGACTGAGCAGAGAAATCAGGTTTAGAAACTGGTTTTATTCCCCGTCTGTGAGCCATGGCGGCCCTCTATCTCGAGTCTGCCTTCTTGGAATTCCTAAACTCAGTCCACTCTGCTCATCCCAAATATCCAGGTCTGAGGCGTTTTCAGGCTATTGGAGCTCATAAACCAAAGCTATCCACCAGCTATAAAAACCATCTTTCAGAGCTTGATGAGGCCACAAAGGTTTTGATGCTTATTTCCCAAGTCCCTGGAACACAAGCGGATTAATTATTAACTGTTTTCTACCGTGAGTGTTTACTAGGAATGCAAAGATTCAGGACTGAAGAACCGCACTTCGGGGTAGCTTCAGGGTAAGGGTTGATTCGTGCTCTGGGAGGAATCTTAAACATGACCAAACCTGGACCTGTTTCAACTTCAGTTGCACTTTGTTTGGGACTAAACATTTGAAACCTAAACAAAAATCTGGACAGAATTCAGCTTGACACTGAACACAACTCAAGAGAATATGATAACTTGCCCCACCCCCCAAAAACCCAACTCCTGTGAGTTTCCTAACTGGCATTTATATTTACATTAGGGACAAAGAGGGAAGAGTAGAACTGGGTCCAAGTGACAAACAACAGTAATGGGAGAGCTTCCTGGTGGGAAGTCAATAGGATTCACTGTCCCTGGGTGGAGACCCAGAATAGTCCCACGAGACTGGCACGCCTTTAGATGTCCCAGGGATCGTAACACAGGCCAGAAAGGAGCAGAGGAAGAGGAGAGGGATCCAAGTTCATGTGGCCCAAATAGTAATCTGAGCAAAAAAGAAAGTAATAAAAATTTAAAATGGATCTTTTGCCAAGAAGGCAAATAATTTCTTTCTACACAAAGGAGCTTTGGGACCAAGAGCCCGGCTCAGTCTAATCCTGGACGCCTTGGTTTCAGTGTCTCGACTGATTGCAGATCAAATCTCAATGACGAATGCCCCATTAGGGCAACTGAGGTATGCCATGTAGATTCATGTGAGGGCCTTTTCCCTCAAGATAAAAATGCAAGAAAAAGTAGAAAAATCAGCGAGAGTAAACACCACAAAGAAGATTCTCAGCAGAGGTCAAACTTCAGGTTCTAATTCCAAAGCAAAATGGGCACAAGATAAAGAGGGAAGCTTTCTCAAAAGCCAATTCTTTGGATTTCCCGGCCACTTTGCTAAAAGAGCTCTCCATAGGCTGTTTACACTAAGAATGGCCGTAAAAGTATGGAAACTTGAAGTGAGAAGGGACAAGCTCTCCTTTTCAACTTAATACCACTGCTAAGAAATGTGAGCTGTTCGCCTGAGTGTCTCCCTTGTTGCAACCTGAGCACAGATGATGCAGTCACTGTGAGCAGGAGATCCAAGTCCTTTGCCGGGCTTTACTTCATTCATTTGCCTTCACAAATGAGTGCCTACAGCGCTGTGCTGGGCATGGGGGAGGACCAGGTATGGAGCTGCCCTCTGGAAACTTATTGTGAGAGGGAAACAAGACCTTTTCAATCACAAATAAATGTCAAGTTGTGTCTACAATAAGTACTTTCACCCAAAGAGGCCTAGTGCTTTGACAATCTCTCACAGGGGAATTTGACCTAGTCAGAGAGATCTGGGGAGGCTTCTCCGAGGAGGTGACAATTGAGCAGCCATCTGAAAGATAAGAAGTTAATTAAACCATGAAGGGGACAGAAGGCTGTTCTGGCTGGTGTGAAAGGTCCTGAATAGGAGCAAGAGAAACTTATAAGAAAGGTATTTTATAAGAAATGGTGATAGTTTCTGTGGCCGGTAATGGGTAGCAGAAAATGCCACCCTGAAATACATCACTTGGACATAGGATTATTTTGAGCTGGAGACAACTGAGACTAAGCAGATGCAAGAAACTCTCTGACCTCCCTCTACGTGCCTAAAAGCAGGAAATGAATGTGTAAAGGTGCCCCGTCTCCTCTCTGCTAGGAAGGACAGACGCGTTAATCATCAGAGATAACTCCAGACCCTCCTCAGCCCAGAGGAGGAATCTACTGTGCTTTAACAACAAACCGTGCTAAAACTACCCCTTCTCGACCATTAGTTTCCCCATAAATTTGCCTTCGTACAATTTGCTTCTCCTAGCACAGTGGTTCTTAACCTTTTCTGAGGTACCAAACCCACCAGTTTCATATGCGCATTCACCAAACCCTTCTTTAGTGATAAATAAAATATGATTTTTTTCCCCCAAATTCAGGACATAGGTATATGTTTTTTTACTGGTGCACAAAATGAGCCGTGCATGAACATCACCTTGCTCAAAGAACAAAGCCAACAAAGTGCATGAACTCACAACAAATTACGGTACTTTATTCTGGCCTCCGCGGCAGAGGCTTCTCCGAACTCCTGAGACCGACTCATCGAACCCCTAGGGTTCGATAGAACCCAGGTTAAGAACCACTGTCCTAGAAACTCAGTCCTTTTTCCCTTTGTCATGTTACTTCTCTACAAAATTATCCTTCTTTGCTAAGATGCTATAGGAGCTCAAGTTCTTAACAACCCCTTGGAGTTACTCATTGCTAAGTACTCTTGAATGCACATGCTACGCTCACAGTAATAAACTTCGGCTTGTTTTCCTCCCATTAACCTGTCTTTTGTCAGTCTAATTTTCAAGGCTCCAATTAGTGAGCCTAAAATGGGTAGAGGGAAAAGATTTTCCCCCCACTACATGGTGGAAAAGATGCCTGGAGAGGCCCACAGCCAGATCTTGCAGGATTTGGGACTTAATTGAAAGGATTCAAGTGTCAGGGTGGGGAATGACATACTGGTTGCTTAGCCAGTCTGGGTTTTCTGTCCTGCTAGTGGCCTGCTGGTCTGGCTGACCCCCAACAAGTCTAAGAGCCTGATTAGGGAGTGCTCTGGTCCAAGGACTTTGGGATTATGATTTCATGGCCCCATAAAAACAGTGAATTTGAAGCCAGACCTGAAATAATTTATTTACTTTTGAGTGTCTGATCTCTTTTTAAATTAACTTATTCTCTCTAAATCCAGCCTTAGAGATAACACAAGCAAAAAAACAAACAAACAAACAAACAAAAAACAAAAAAAGAAATGATGTCACAAACACTGGACTACAAATGTATTCTCTGCTTGATAGTTTAATATTTAATATATAATAATAAATTCCGGTATTCTTCCCAAACCATTGCATCTTTCTAACAGTCCAGGAAATATGGTCTGGGACCCAGAAGCGAGCCTGATTCCTCTCGCCATCTCCCACCAATACAGACGGTCCTGCCCTCAGGTGCTGTTAGATGAGCTCCCTTGAGGCTCAACGTGAGGATCCCCGTTTGGGGATCCTGGTTCTGCCACCTGCTCATTGTAGAACAAGCAGCCGGACCTCTCTGAGCCTCAGTTTCCTCATCTGAAAATGAGATGAGATCATGGTCCTTGGGGACTTCACTGTGTCAAAGATGATCACGTATGCAACATGCACAGAGGGTACCTGGCACGCAGGAACTGTTATGGCAGCAGGAGGGGTGATCTGGAAAGGACACCCCCAGCTCCCTCTAGGCCAAGGATCCACCAGGCTGCCTGTGAGCGGCAGCATGTTACATCCACAAGGAAAGGGAACCACGGAAAAGAATATATTTTATACAGAGGATTTTCCAGATTAACCTCAGCCCGAAATCCCTTTATGCTCATTTTAAAAGCATGTGAGCAGCTGTACTCCCAGACAGGCACAAACGCCAACCGCAGTCTCTCTCTCTGGGGAGGCCAGGGGAATGGCAGCAACAGCTGCCCTGGACCCCCAGTGGAAAAAGGCCGTGCGGGTCCACATCGGAAAGCGCCCCTGTGAGAGTGTGCAGCTGTGTCTGTCCGCCTTGTCCTGGCCCATCCCCCGAGAGCTACTGACATAGTTTCCTACCCTCTGTTTGTCTTTCAGACAGATCTGGACAGTGACAAGGACAGAGGATTAACTCCCAGTAAATGTCCTGGATACCATGGGAGAAGCAGGGGACTCAATTTCTGGACATACAGGATTGGCACTGGGCGTCAGTGTGTGTGCCTGGCTTCCTAACAAGGTTTGACCCCCGATTTGCTAGAGAAGCTCGCCAGGTGGGGGGTGGAGCAACAAATGACACCCACTAGAAAGCCACAGGGTCACATCATGGACCTCCACCACACGACAGAGACTCCTTGGCTCCCAAAAGCCTCGGCTTCTGTGAAATGGTCCCCCATCATTTCCATTCACTTTTGTTCTAGTCTGGGTTTCTGAAAAGGTCTGATGGGACATCAAGCTGACATCAGAAGGCATCATGACGTGGCTTCTGAAATGTTCTCCAGACACTCAGCTGCCCTGCAGCTGCCGCTGGCTCCCTCGGCAGACTTTCAGCCTCATGGCAAACCCTCAGACCAGCGTCCTCAAGTTCACTACGAGAATCCACTCCTTTTCTACCCTGAGGGGGTTGGGCCAGACTCACGTGCCCTTGTCTGTGTTCAGTGTAAAACCATCCCAAGTTCTCCAGAAGGATTTCTCGTAGTTACAAGGAACTTCACAGCTGGGACACAGATATGAAATAGAGAAGTGAAAACGAAGCCACCCACTTCTGATGTCCTATCTCCCCTGTCCATGGACACAGAGCTCTTTGGGGGAAATGACCTGATCATCTGAACCAAAACCTGAGCCCATTTTATATTAAATGATTCTGCTGAGCCTTAGAATTCACTGCCTCCGTTTCCCCTGTGTGACTGAGAGAAGACCGGATCTGTGGGCAACCACTGAAATAGGTAGAGTGCCACAGCCCTCTCCCGTGTTGGCCCCTTTCCAGAACAGCGGCAATGCAACCCGCATCCTCTCTGGGCCGGTGCTCCGCCCCTTCTCCCGCTTTTCAACCGCGGCTTGGGGGCGGGTCAAATGTCTAGTCCTTGGTAAATCAGCTTTATGAAAGGGTGTCTGATGAAGGGAATCTGTTACCCAGTTCTTAGTTCCTTTCTTGCTAGTGTACTCAAGTTAAAAAAATAAAAACATGTGTGTTGTGCATGTGAATTGAGCGAGTCTCTTCTTGACAACCGCTATCCCACCCCTCTTGCTTCAGCTCTTCGCCGTCAGAGCGAAATTAGATGGCCCAGATGCTGCCGTCTTAGAAAAGGGAAGGGGAGACAAAAAGGCTTTTGCAACTGGTTTTGTCCCTACTCACAAGAAATGGAATTCCGTTATAAGCCCTCTCCATCACAAAAGTGTGAAATCACTATGATTATTACCTGCCAAGTCAGAGCGGTTTCAGGGCAGGCCTGATTTTGATGGGTCGCTGTACGTTACTGTCCTATTTCACCATTTTTCATTTTTCAGATTTTGTTTTCTCCGGACTCCTGAACTGATTCATGCAAAGTAAATGAGGTTTCATAATAGACTTTGGTACAATTACACCCCTTGGGGGCAAACCTATTCATTAAACGTCTGGTGAGGTAATGCAGCCATCTGCTAGGAAAAGCCTGTGCTGTCCGGGCCTCGGAAGGAAGAATTATTTCCAGTTCATCCCGGGGAAATGTATGGGCTGAAAGCGTGTACTTTTTAGGTTTCTTTCCTAAAGATAGTTGCTCAGGACACCCAGGAAAACATCTCATGCAGAGCTGCCTGGGAACGTGAGCTATTGTTTTTCCCTGATAGTAATTTCACTAGTTCAGGGAAAATGGTTTTCCCTGGTCCTCAATACCAGATGTCAGGAGCAGGAAGAAATCTCAGAACCAAGCATATGGCAGAGAAAGCAGGAGCGAAGGCTGCAGGGCGACTCTGGACCTGAAATGGTTTTGATCACTATACAAATGGATTTAGCAGGAGAAAACAACACACCACCACTTTATTTCTAAAGCACTCCTCTCTTCTTCTCTACTCTCGATCTTTAGACTTAGAAAGTCTCAAGAATAAGATTTTCTTCACCATGGGAAGAAAAGTTGTTATTAGTTTTGATAGTGGTGGTGGTACAGGGGAGCAGAGGGGGAGGGGGAGTGATTTTTAAATACTGTCCCTGTCTTGCAAAAAGTTTTCTTTCTTTCTCTCTCTCTCTTTTCTTCCTTCCTTCCTTCTTTCCTTCTTCCTTCCTTCCTCTCTCCGTCCCTCCTTCCTTCTTTCCTTCCTTCCTTCCTTCCTTCCTTCCTTCCTTCCTTCCTTCCTTCCTTCCTTCCTACAATCCTTTTTCCTTTGACAGCTAATTCTTAACTGTTAGAAACTGAGGAATTGGAAGCAATAGCTTCAACCGGAAAGCCTAACAGAAACATGTCCATTCTATTTCCAGAGCTGGAGAGGATGTTAGCGTATTTTTTCCTAGTATTTACAATATATTTGTCTGAAGTCTTGGAAAACATGGAGGTGTGTGGCAGGTGAGGGGAACAACTGAGAAGAGTTACGGAAGGTAGAATGCTAAGGTCTGAGGTCATAGCATTATTTTTTCTTAAGGTCTGGCTCTACCCCAGAACAGAAAGCGACTTCAGCTTCCCATCTGAATTGCAATCTTCACTTTATTTATTTGCAAACAGCTTGGCTTGTATGCCAAGGGACCTGAGCTCTGGCTGCATCTCTGTTACTCACTTGCCTTGAGCAAGTCACTTACCTGCTCAGTTTTAAAACACAGTGCCAAGCACATAATAGGTACTCAATTAATTTTTCTTCTGTATTAACAGCTTCATTGAGATGCAATTCCCTACCATAAAAATCACTTTTAACATATACAATTCAGTGGTTTGTAGTGGATTCACAGACTTGTGCAACCCTCACCGCTACTCAGTTTTTGATAAATGAATGAATTGAACATTTAAAGGTAACATGGCTCTCAGTGCTACGCTGTATTCTGAACACTTTTGATAAAATACTTTATGCAATGCCCCTATAAATTTATGACACTGGCATTATTATCACCTTCATTGGACCCAGGTTGTCCAGCAACAGAGCCAGCATCCTTAACCAGCTTGAAAATTCTTTTATTCTATGAAAAGAGTCGTTAATAAAGAAGTTCCTTATTTATTACATCATTCCTGCTAGGAATACAAATAAGATATCCACAGCCTTCCTTTTCCTGTTTATGACAAATTTGCTGTCCTGCGCCTTAAATGTCTCTTTTCTAGGAAGTAGCTAGCAGGAGGTTCACCAGACCATACCCCCCTTCATGCAGGGCTGCATCTGACTGATTACTGGGTCCCTAGCACCTAACATGGAGCAGAAGCTCAGTAAACGACTGAATGGTAGGAAAAGGCATGACCACTGCCTGTCACGCCTCATACATGGGCCGCCTCGACATCTCCATTGAGCTTAGCCAGGAAAAAGAGCCAGGTGCCTGTGGTGCATGATTAGCCTGTTACAAATCACATTAGCCATCACCAACTGGTGCCAGGGCCCCTGGACCTGACACTGCCTTTAATGCGGCAGTTTTGTTTTGGGAGCAGTAAGAATGAATCAGTCCAGATAAAAAAAGAAGAAACATTTCACCCTCTGCTCAACAGAAGGAGTAGCCTGTCCACTTCAGATGGAAACCAGACTCAAGCATGTGCTTTCAGACCCCACCACCGGCAGACCTGGAAGCCTGGGTGAGCAGCTGTACATTTAAGCAGGCAGGAGCGTGGGGGAGACAGATAGACATGCTAGTTCAGGACCAGGCCCCGCCCCACCAGAGGACAAGATGTGGCCTGCCCAAGGG
Organism: Rhynchonycteris naso; assembly: GCA_037038555.1. Classification (NCBI taxonomy): domain Eukaryota; kingdom Metazoa; phylum Chordata; class Mammalia; order Chiroptera; family Emballonuridae; genus Rhynchonycteris; species Rhynchonycteris naso. The sequence goes on from CM072996.1 coordinate 22,867,307, forward strand.
GGTCCGACTCCATTAGCTCAGCTCTCCTTCTGAGTCTCGGAACAGCCATCACTTTTCCATGGCTACGGCCAAATGCTGTGATTCGCTAGAGACCAGCAGCAGTCCTGAGGCTGGTGTATATAGCACAGAACGGGGAGAGGCTCAAGGAAGGGAAGAACTACAGCAATGCAGTTCATGCTACAAGAAAAGATCGCCCTCCCCAGAACAAAAAAGGCTATTCTCCTGCTTAACAGCAGGCTGTGTGCAATCCGCTTTTATAGCTCAGGGTCACCAGGAGATCTCAGGACTGAGAGGATGCTCAGCTAGAAGCCTGGTATGGCTGAAGGGAGGCCAGGCCCCTTTGTGCCTGAGGCATGCCACCCACCCAAACACAGCAACAGGAGTTAGAGCCAGCCTCCCCCCTGGGCTGTCCCTCAGGTGCTCACTGCTAGCGGATTTGTACAGAGCAAGACCATCCGTGTCCCCTTGGCCTGCAGTCCCGAATAACAAAATAGGTTTCGAACCCGCTGCATTCAGGGTGACCCACTTAGACCGTGGCCCCCATTTACAGTTTGCAGAGATGCCTCCATGAGGAGCTTCTGAGGTTTCCTGGCGGCCCCTTGCCCCCAGGCAAAAGGCCCAGGGAACGAGGGAGTCGCAACCTTGACATGGGGCTCGGTATGAGGGAAAAGAAAAAGTCCAGTAGCCAGAATACTCCAGGCTCATTATTTCTGCTCTTAGAGTTGTTCCTTGTTGACTTCCTTTTTCTTTCCTATCAAGTTTCCCCAATCTAGATCTGCACATATATGGTAGGGAAAAGTGGAATGGTCAGAAGTGAAGGTAAGCGCTAGCAAAAATCTTTGCCAGAAGCAGTTCCAGAATGTGGCCAGGCCCCCAGTTCATCACGCGAGACATAAAATCGAATGGTACCCTAGGTGTGCATCCAAAAAATTAAAAGCAAGGCTCAACAACAGATACTTGTACATCGATGGTCATGGTAGCACTATTCACAATAGCCACAAGGTAGAAAAACCTAAATGTCCACTGATGGATGAATGGATAAGCCAAATGTGGTGCACACCCATAAGCACAAACACACACGTAGAAATGTTATTCAGCCATGGAAAAGAATTAAATTCTGATACACGCTGCAATGCGAATAAACTTTGAAAACATTTTACTGTGTGGAAAAAACAAACGTGAAAAGGAGGGAAAAGGACAAATATTGTAGAATTTTGTTTGGGATGATGAAAAAGGTATCTGGCAATAGTGGTGGAAGTTGTATAACACTGTGAGCATACTTCATATTAATTTTTATGTTCTGTATATTTCAGCATACTAGAAGACCAGCCAGTAAGCCTCTCAGAGGCTGAGACCCCATCTTAACCATCTTTGAGTATCTTTTGAATCTAATACACTCCAGCTCAGAGAAGCAACTTCCCAGAAGTCTGCTGAATTGATAACTTAGGCAGTAGAATGGTTGTATGGTTAAGGTTTATATTAGTCTACAATACTCCTTCTACCTGGCATAGCTGACGTCCCAGGACCCAAACCACACTGGAGTTATCATTCCAAGAACTCACCAAAATGATCTCATCTGCAGAAGTAAAAATTCACCCAGCTAGGTTTGTCCAGAAGGGTTATGTCCATTAACTTTAGGAAAGTTTCATATAAATTGTCTTTCCCTTGCTCCAGGGACTGAACATTGGCACGATAACCTAAGTTGTGAACAGAAACACTGAAATGGTCCCAGACACACACCGACTTGGCACAAGAATATTAGAGGCAGACAGCTGTTGATGAGTCTTCAAAGTCACTATACTTTTACAGAAAAATGCAGATATGGAAGGGGTCTTTGAGGTGATTTTCTTAAAAAACCCTCAACTAAAGCATAAGGATTAAATTTATTCAAAAAATATTTATTGAGCCGCTGATCTGTGCTACTAGGTACCCACCATTCAGGCATGGGGTGTTGAGTAGATTTTCTTAGATTCTAAATTTGTGAAAATCAACTCAATCAGACCAACCTGTTCATTCCTAAAATCATTTATAACCAAATGACATATTATAAGACTGAGGTTTTTAAAAAGTACTACCATGCTAACACCTCTTTAATTTCTTCCACCATTTGTGACAATCAACCCCGAGGCACTTTTCGCAGAAGATCAAGAACGCAAAGGCACAGAAGACAAAGACAGCCTTGGGTTTACAGCCACCTAGTGCAAGACGAATAGGGCCTCTGGTGGCCTTGTTCTTGGAAATGACTAGTCTTTGCTATGTATTCACTGGTAATTAACCAGGAAATATTTTATCTTCTTTTATCCAATTCTCTTTAAACTACTTTTTCCTGAGGACCTATATACCCTGTGCCAGACATCAAAGATGTAAAAATGCAAATTATATATATAGCCTTCAGCCTCAACGAGAAGGTAACACTCAAAACAGAAACAGCAAGAATTGGGGTGAGCGCACTGGTTACCGGGGTTCCCCACTCTGGCACTAATGACATTTTGGCTCAGATATTCCTTGTGGTGGGGCCGTCCTGTGCATTGTAGGCTGCATCCCTAGCCTCCACCAGCTAGATTCCAATAGCAAAATAATCACAGATGTCTCCCACCATTGCCGAAAGAGTCACCAGTTGAGAGCTGCTGGTAAAGACTCACACAAGATATCATGAGAGCACCCAAGAGATTCTTAAGCCAGAGAGGTACCATTAGTGAATGCTTCTCAGAGATGTAAGCACAAGCAAGCCAGAAAGGGATTCCAGGTAAGGACCGCCACTAGAGATACAACAGGGTGGTGTAACATGCCTGATATAGGCTCCAAACTACAAACAGATTAGTGATGTTAATAACAAGTGCAAGACAGCAATGGGGGCAGGGGACTGGGGACTGGGGCTGGACAGTTAGACAGGGCCAGGTTATAAACACCATGTTTATAACCTTCTGGAAGCAATCACTCTTCACGTGATTAGACCAGCTATTCCAGTCCTTAACCTTCATAAATTCTCATCAAATGTTCCTAATAGCTATTTCCTCCCAATACACGATTTCTGCTCTTCTTGGCAATGCTGAGCGGTGCTGAATTTTCAGTCGATTGCCATCTCTGTTATCTTCTCATTGTCCTGACATTTTCCCCCAGATGCCGGTTCCCTATTCACTGATGGGTACAGGACCAGTGCTTCCCATGCCTCACCCGCCTAACTTGGCAGAATCCTATAGTCACTCAGTTTCTACTGTTCTCCAAAAATATTACATCTCATAAAAACAAAATCAATCCTGGAAACGTTTTCTTGCCTGGAAGATTAGCTTAGAGTAGATATTTATAAAGATGATTAACACACACACACACACACACACACACACACACACCTTATTACATAGCCTGAATGTCACAGCTATAGAGAATACATATTTTCTTGATCTGTCTGGTGTCCTGCCCCTTCATCTCCCTTAAACTCTTTCGCCACAATGTCCTCCTATGCTGTGGTCTAGGGAAGCTGACATCCCTTTTGGCTTCTGCAAGCATGGGACCCAAGCCCAGCCCATCAGAACACTGCATCCTACCATGCTGCACCTCATGGCCATGAGGGGCAGGAGAACCAATCAGAGCAAATGAGACTCTAATCTGAGACTTCAGTTGGACATCTAAAGAACTGAGATAACGAGATAAAGGCTTGGAGCTGCTGTCAGTCATCTTGACACCACAAGAAAAAAAGGTGACCAAGAACGGAGCCTGCACAAAGGAAGACACAGTGAAATGGGGAAAGAGGTGCACAGATGATGTCATTTGAACCCCTGGCGTCTGCCATGCCTGGAGCCTATCCCCAATCATGTCAGTGATTTGAGCCACTCAATTCCTCTTCCAAAGCTGGTTTGAGTTAGGGAGTTCTTGCTTTTAGCAGCATTTCCCTTCCTGTCAGACCACACAAAACTAAATTTACATAGGAATGTAAACCTAAAATACAAAATATGAACTTTTCATTTTAATATATATTACTTTAACTAATTACCATATTTATTACAAATTTCTTCAGTTGTTTTTTATAAATTGTACTTTCCATTATGCCATTCTAATCCTCTGATTAAAATATAAAGAAACAACTAATCACATAGTGTAACTTTTCCATTTATAACTCTTCGAACAAAGACTCAACAAAGCAGACCTTGCTTCTGACGTCTCACTCTACCTCACACATGGAAAGGGCCAGACACAGCTGTGTTATTTATTACACGATGGTTTGGCTCCATCTTCAAAAGTAAGAGTAAACTCCATATCCAAACATGCCAATAGAAATTCTAAACAAAATACAAGGCTTGGGATAACCGAACTGTTCTGCATCTTGATTGCGGTAATAGATCCTCAACTGTATGCCTTTATTCAAACCAGAGAGTCAGTTTTACCGTGTGTAAATAAAAAGTGATCTTAAACATAAGTTTAAAAAAAAAAAATCATGCGCACCTACACACATATACCAACAACACGAAACCATATGGGATTAGAAAAGCAACACAAATCATCACACACATTACTTTACAAACTGAAACTGAAGTCACCTCTTTTGATTTAAGAGGATTTTTTTAACGGTCTGTACTGACACAGACAGTACCTGATCTCTGTGAACTTGAAGTTCAAGTGCACTGCTCTGCGCTCCCTTTCTCTACTTCACTATCCCTTGAGTGGTACAGACATGATTTGACTTGGGCTAAAATAAGACCACAACACACAAAAACTGCCCCCAAGCCACTGCAGGGTACAGAATGCCTGGCTAAAAGTCAGTCTGAAAAGGAGTTCATTTAATAGTTTCAACCCCCAACAAGGAGATTCTTTAGCTTTACCCCCATGCCTACCTACCTTGCCAATATGTTCAAGGTCAAGGGCAAATTATTTGATCAGATTTTAACACATGACATATCTACCTTTTATGTCTCCCATAGCTTGTAAACTATGCCTCGTTTTCCAACAATGTATCTTAAATCATTACTAACTGGTTTAGAAAGAATTACAGCATGAAATGATTAGCTAAAAATCCCAGAAAATGTTTCCACTTAAACGTTGCTTCCCTGAGAAGACAGTGGAAGGTCCAAAGCTATTTCAGTAATTACTAGGAAGAGAGAAATAATTTACACCCAAATTGGGACTTGAGACAAAACAGCATTTTTATAGACTTAGAGCTATGCTGCTAGCTTTATAAAAGAAAAGTTGGCCATCAGAGCACACTAGTAGCTATAGAGAATTTCCAGAGCCTGAAATGTCACTCCAATGCCTCGCGTTCATCAAGGTAATCTCCCTAAAGAATAATGAAAAATGCGCCTAAGTGAGTTTGAGGCACTGAAGGTGGACATTGCCTGGGTGGCACCCAGCATTTCTAGACAATAAAGGCAAGTAACCGAGGAGACCTACCGTGAAGAGAGAGAACAGCATCCAGGTGGCAATCATGACCTAACTGTCCCTTCGTTACAACCTAATCATGAGAACCAGCTGCTCCCAAAGCGTCACCCAGGTTTCCTTCCCTTCCTCGGCCGGACACCAGTTGGAAGGACGGAGCCCTCTGCGAGGTCACAGCGTTTCAGGAGGAGTGGGACTGAGCTGGCATCCTGGGCGCGCACGTAGCCGGTGGACGCTGCCCCAGGCAGCACACAGACTGCAACGTGAACCTGCCCGACTTCTCCGATTCAAAGGTACACTTTGGAACCATGTTAGAGCCTTCAAGGGCAAATGAAACGGGAGTCGAGTGTATTTATTTTTACACAGCTACTAATTATCAGATTACATTTTATCAGATCCATTATGATCCAACAAATGCTAGCTGTTAGTTGAATTCAAATGTAATGGGATCGCAAGCCCAGAGGAAATAGTGGGCAGTTCATTCTTTTTTTTTAAGTTATGATGACTTATTTTATAATACAAACACCAGAAAGTGACCTTCAAGACTTTTTTTCCTCCTGTAGAGCCTCTGGCTCATGACAATAAGGAAAGTCACTGGACACTGTGTTTACAGTAAAGACAAGTAACTCTATTGGTTCAGACAAAGGCACCTTTACAAAGAGAGGAAGAAAACCTGTTTAGCAAAGAGGCAGGTGCAAAAAGGGACAAGCATTTCGTGAAAAGTGATACGAAATGAAGTCAACGCACTGATGCTCCTGTTAATGGAACAAGAATTCTAGCCACCTAAGACACAAAAGTCAGAATCCTACTTTTACCAGGAAATGTATTACAAAGGATTAAACAATAATAATAATGTCCTGTTTTTAAGACATTTGGAAAAAAAGACATGGGGAATTTTGTTCCTGGCATCAGTTAGGATGGTTGGCTCCCTCCTGCTATGGCTGATGGGATGCACCATGACCTCACCCACTGGTCACTGAATCAACCACTATTCCTCTCCGAGGCAGGCTGTATTCTTTAACAGGGGTCTTTTCGCAGTAGGTTTCTTTTCTTCACATGTTTTATATTATCTATAGAGATCATTTCTTTATTTTAGAAATTCTATCAGACAGATATAGTTTTGACTTCAGCCCCAATTTCAACAAGTGAAATTAAAGGAGGCATTTCTTGGAAATACACACTTGTGCGCTTCTACAAGTCATCTAAGTTCACTTCCTACCCTGCTTTCCTCATTGGCCTAACCAATGCTCTCTCTCCAGGGCTTACTTCACTCTAGCCACAATTGTCCCCGCGACACCGATCTGTTCCTGCCTCGTGACCTTTGCACTCATTATTCCCTCTCTTCTGAATGTTCCTTCTCTAGCTCAGATCTGTTCGGCAAAACTTTTCTGCGATGATGGGAATGTTCTCTATCTGTGCTGTCCAGGCTGGTGGCCACCAGCCATATGTTGGCTGTTGACTATTTGAAATATAGCTAGTGTAACTGAAGGACTGATTTTTTTTTCTTTTAATGTTTACATTGAATGACAGAGAGGGGAAGGGTGCGGAGAGAGAGAGAGAGAGAGAGAGAGAGAGAGAGAGAGAGAAGCATCATTTCACTGTTCTACACAGTTGTTCCATTTTCTTGTGTACTCATTGATTGCTTCTCGTATGTGCCCTGACTGAGGATTGAACCTACTACCTCGACACAGTGGGACAATGCTTTATCCACTGAGTCACTTAACCAGGCCCGACTGAGGAACTGATTTTAAAATGGTGTTTAATTAATTTAAATAGCTATATGTGGCCAGTGGCTTCTAGATTTTCACCATACGGGCCTCAGCACAAATGCTGCCTCCTCAGAAAGCCCTCTCCTGATGACCTCATCTAAGCAGTCTCCTCCCCTCTCTTCCCTTCTCAGCACTGACCAGCCCCTGAAATGGCTGTCCCTGTGTTTGCTTCACAGTGCTTCCCTCCTCCGGAATGTAAGGTCCCCAAGAGCAGAGACCTCATCTCACTTACTCCCTGCTGTCTCCCAAGTACCCACAACAGTGCCTGGCAAAGGGCAGGCACTCAGCACATGTTTGAATTAGTCAATGAACGATTCAGTTCGCCTGGTCAAAGTGCTTCCATGAAGGAGTAGGAAGAGAGAAAACCCACGCATTTTGGCAAGTGAACTGTGAATTGCTATCATCAGAATTTGGACCCATGAAACTATAGCTCATCTATGGCACCCAGCTCTACATTCAAACGGCAAGGGGATACAGAAGCCTCCAAACCGGAATCCCACAGTTGAAGACTTAGAAACCATGGCCTTGCAATCCTCCATGAACAGAGACGAAGCTCCTCTCAAGGATGGGGAGAGCCACTTCTGAACAAATGGCTGCAACCCTTAAGTCCCACAGGACTAGCGGCAGCCCCAGTGGGAATGACCTGGTTCAGGTACTGGGTTTAAGGCAGTGATCGAGACAGACAGGATCCTCTACCCTTTGGGTGCTCAGCTCCTCCCAGAAGAGACAGATACATCAATAGTGTTGAGATGATGCATTAGCTCTGGGACTCTATGGGCGAGGTGGGGGGAGCTATCCCGGTGCTATGAGAACACAAGAGGAGACACCTCACTCGGCCTGTGGTGGTCATGGAAGGCTTCCTGGATGAAGAGCTAATAAAGCTGAACCTTGAAGGGGGGGATAGAGTTAGGACTGTAGGGGGTTGAGGGTTGGAAGTGACATGGAGCTGGAGAATGGCTATTCCAGGCAGGAAGAACAGCAAGAACAAACACAGGCATAAAGCGTCAAACTGCTTACAGAGAACATTTTTGCCTTGGTTTTACTGGAGTGTAAAGAGCAAGGTCTGGAGTGGAAGAAATAAGGCTAGAGTAACGGGAGAGCAGTGAAAGCATAGATCTTATAGGCCCCGAATGCCAAGGATTAGGGGCTTTATTTTTAGGGTAATTGGTGAGAGGCTTTAAGAAGAAGGATGAAATAGATATCTGCTTTGAACGAACTTCATGATCCTAGAGATGAGAGGTGCTGGTGGTGAAGAAATTGGAAAAAGGCCTAACACTTGAGACAAATACACTATGTAGGACAGGGATGGAAAATACTGCCCGTGTGTCCAGGAGCCTGCTGGTGTCAACTGGACCAGAAGTGATATGGCTGCCAAAGACAGGCTGATGCAGTCCCATCATTTGGATTTTATGGCCTAATGCATGCACACGTGCGCGCACGTAAGCATATGCACCTTGGGGATCATGAACCCAATGCCCAATGCCCTCAGTACAACAGTGACAATTAGCTACAGCAAGAAATGCCACCTAGGAAAGTCAGAAAAAGTTGTCAAGTTATTCCCTGCAGCTTTGCCCAAAATGGTCTCTAAATGGGTCTGGTCAAGCACAGATTGCTTAAGATTCAAATCAAGCAAACATTTATTTAGCATCTATTGTATGCTAGGTTCTTTCACAAACATAATCTCCTTCAATAATCACAGTAATAAACACATCTCTTAGGCAGACTAATGATGACAACCGTCTACACCTGTACATTGTTTTCCTTTTTTTTTTTCAAGTGATAGGAGAGGGGATAGTGAGACAGACTCCCACATACTCCCCAACTGGGATTTACCCAGCAACCCTTGTCTTGGGCCAATGCTCAAATCAACTGAGCTATTTTTAGTGCCTGAGGCTGATGCTAGGACTAACCAACCTATCCTCAGCACCTAGGCCAATGCTCAAACCACTTGAAACACTGGCTGCGAGAGGGGAAGAGAGAGAAAAGGGAAGAGAAGCAGATGTTTGTTTCTCTTGTGTGCCCTGACCAGGAATTGAACCCGGGACATCCATATGCTGGGCCAATGCTCTATCCACTGAGTAAACCGGCCAGGAACTATTTTCCTTTTTGATATTTTAATTTTTTAAAATTACCATTAGAGGCCTGACCTGTAGTGGCGCAGTGGATAAAGCGTCAACCTGGGAACACTGAGGTTGCCAGTTCAAAACCCTGCACTGGTCTGGTCAAGGCACATATGGGAGTTGATGCTTCCAGCTCCTCCCCCCTTTCTCTATTTCTTTCTTTCTCTCTCTCACTCCGTGTCTCCTCTCTAAAATGAATAAAATAAAAAGAAATTTAAAATTACCATTAGATAAAAATGTACATAGCATACTCTAGTGGAATCAGATGGTTGTTTAAAACTTAAATGGTTGTTTAAGGGTTAAACTATCAAACAGTTATCCCATGTCCTCTCATTTCTTAGTCTTATAAAATTTTCACCTATTTTGGGCTATTTCTTATGGTATTGGCCAAAATTTTCTAAATGAGATGTTTATGTTATGTGGCTTTTTATTTGTCAGTTTTAGACATTGCCCACTGACTTCCCTTCAGCTTGTTCTCTTAATATTTCATTTACTTTACAAATTTTGGTTAATTATTCTTCAGTATTTACATTACAGGGGTCCTTGGGTTTAGAGTTTACAATGCTCACTCCATGAAAACTTTGAAGAATTGAGACAAGAGTGTTTTGGCTTACACTGTGAGCATTCTACTTACGGATTACATAGGTAAACTAGTTTGGTTGTTGCACGCGGTAGAACAGTACGCAGTAACGCAGCACATGAGTGATGGAGTTGGTGTCCCCCAGTATGCTTACCTACGCCATTCTGGACTGTTAAAGTGCAAGTGTTCCATTTGTATTAGGCTAGGTTGTGTCTTGACTTACAACAAAATTTGGGTTACGTCACTGTTGTAGGAATGAAACTATGTCGTAACCTGAGGACCCCCTGTACTAGGACACCATAAATTTTGCTCAATAGTGACCTAAGAAGTATAAATTAGGTTTTTCTGTCTAATTTTACATTTTTTTCCTGGAATGAATAATTACCTCATTTCCCCCAATTCTTAGGGTTTTTTTGTGTGTGTGACAGAGACAGAAAGAGAGACAGAGAGAGGGACAGATAGGGACAGACAGACAGGAAGGGAGAGAGATGAGAAGCATTAATTCTTTGTTGCAGCACCTTAGTTGTTCATTAATTGCTTTCTCATATGTTCCTTGACCAGGGGGCTATAGCAGAGTGAGTGACCCCTTGCTCAAGCCAGTGACTGTTGGGCTCAAGCCAGCAACCATGGCATCCTGTTTATGATCCCATGCTCAAGCCAGCAATACCGCGCTCAAGCAGGTGAGCTCATAATCAACCTGGTGACCTCAGGGTTGAGAACCTGGGTCCTCCAGGTCCCAGTCAGAAGCTCTACCCACTGTGTCACCGCTGGGTCAGGTTCTTAGTTTTCTATGTGCATATTTCTAACTCTTCCCACAATTCCACAAAGTCTGTAAATCCCTGCCAAAGTATTTTTGAAATAGTTGAAGTGACCAGAAAATCGATCCTGTTCCTTACCCTTGGTTTTCCTGCTGCTCTCTGGCTTGGTTGATGGCTAGACCACACTTGGCACACTCTATAAGATCACTGGTTTTCTACATGCCTTCTGTTTTCATTTACTCCCTCATTTTGCTGGAGCATATCCTCTAGTACCTTTATTTCTTCCTTTCCCCACACTGTCTTCTACTTTTAATTACTACTTTTATTAAAATCATATATAGGCACACAATTTAAAGTGCCTAACAGCTTTAAGGATTTTACAGAGCACAGCAATTCCTTAATTCCACCCCTCCCCTTACTTCTCTCTAATTCTTCCTCTCAAGAAATAAGCACTTTAACTTGTTTTAGATGATTTTAGTTAACAATTTTATATTGTTCCTTTGTGATTTTTCAGTTCTTGGCACTATTTACATTGACTTTCAATATTGAAAATGAGTATTTCATGAGTTTTTCCCGTCTGCACCCTCACCACACAAGTGTATCCTTCCCATGTCCCTATCCTCTCAATATAATTATATTGAAACTTTTAAACATCAACATTATTATGAGTACAGGACACTCCTTTCAGGTGAGGCATGTGTCAAACTATGACGAGTTTTCCTTTTCTAAACATCTTGCTGTTTCCTCTAAAGTTGATAACAAACCTTTCCCCCCTTTACTTAGTATTTTACATACTTAATAATCCACACAAAATTTAAACTCTATTTCTAGATCTATTCTCATGACACTGAGATGCAGCAACTATTCTATCAATTCCACGTTGGGAAATAAATCAGTTCCTGAGCCTTCTGATGAATTCTGGAAGCACAGCTGTCATGCTGGGATTTCCCACACTGTCACACCTAGCAACTTCCTCTGCCTCTTCCATGTTTGATCTCCTGTTTCCTGGATCACTTGTGGTTTACTTTCCTGGTTCACTCATTTATTCCAGTGGACCACCTCCTCCAGTCACTTCCTGACCACCTGTGTGTCTAAAAAGGTCATTACTCTGTTCTTGTTCTTGATTTAGAATCCGGCTAGACATAAAGTTCTAGCTTTAAAACTAGTTCCCTCCAGACCATTGAGATCATATGTCCCATTGCCTTCTAGCTGTCAGTAATGCTGTTGAGAAGGCAAAACCCATTTTGATCCCTAATCTTTGCATGTGATCTATTTTTCTTCCCCAAGAAGCATATCAGATCTTCTCTTTGTCACCAATGGCTTTTAAATAAAACTCTGAAAAATCAAAAGCAGACACATAAGTAATTATTTTTAAAAATTCTTTTTGCTTGCCTAAAAAATAACAGATCCTAAGCTGTTGGTAGGGAAGGCTGAGAGCCAATGGATTCGTATAAAAGACTGCAAAGACTCAGAAATGTTTTGTCATTCTTAAAACGGACCAATCCTCTTTGTTTTAGCCATGTATCCCCTTTAGCTTAAAGCCAGAAATAGTTCTTGTTGTGCATGTGCTTATGAATTTTATGCCTTTTAAAAAACTCCTTGAGATGAGATAAGTCAGCCACAAAACAACAAATGCTGTAACACTCCACTTTTCTGAGGTATCTGGAATAGTCAAACTAAGAGAGTAGGATGGCTGTTGGGGCTGTGAGGAAGGAAGAATGGGGAGTTATGTTTAAAGGGCACAGAGTTTCATTTTGGGAAGATGAAAAAGTTCTGGAGAAGGATGGTGGTGATGGTTGCACAACAATGTGAAGGTGCACTTGAAAATGGTTAAAATGGTAAGTTAATACTGTGTTACATAATTTCACAATGATAAAACACACCTCCTTTTACATCACTCTAATGAGGGTTTGCTTGGTATGGAACGAATGCATGTGTTCAATCCACTACCTTTGTGCCACTTTTGCACTTAAGATTTGTTGTTTCTTTAATTCTATTCTTTAAGCCAGATCAGTAGTTCTAAACTTTAGGGTACACAAGGATTATTGTAAAGGGTTATAAAACCACATGGTGTTGCCTGACCAGGAGGTGGCGAAGCGCATAGAGCATTGGACTGGGACACAGAGGACCCAGGTTCAAAACCCTGAGGTCAGCTTGAGTGCAGGCTCAACTGGCTTGAGCACAAGCTCACCAGCTCGAGCACAGGGGGTCGTTGGCTTGAGTGTGGGATCATAGACATGACCCCATGGTGGCTGGCTTGAAGCTCAAGGTCACTGGCTTGAGCAAGAGGTCAATCACTCTGTTGTAGCCTGCTGGTCAAGGCACATATGAGAAAGCAATCAATGAACAACTAAGGAGCCGCAACAAAGAACTGATGCTTTTCATCTCTCTTCCTTCCTGTCTGTCTGTCCTTATCTATCCCTCTCTCTGTCTCTCTCTCTCTGTCACGAAAAATAAATAAAACCATATGGTATTTCTATATATTGTACTTAATAGGTGACTTCAAGGGTGATGATATTCACTACACCAGTTTCCACCTCTTACATGCCTGCTTTAGGGCCTGACCTTCCACGGTAAGACACTGTTTTCTGCATTACCTTGGGCTCTGTTAACAAAAGTATGAAAGTAAGAACCAGAAGTGATATTCTTTCTGGACTGGCACATGGGTCCTTCTCTTGACTCCACATACTAACAAGGTTACGGTTAGTGGTGAAGGGTTTTAACTATCAGATGACTTGGAGGAACTGAGTGATATTAAGCCTGATGAAGAAGGCTGGGTGAGTTGGAGGGATGGTGTGAACATGCAAACATACCTTCAAATCTCTAATTATTGTAAGGGTAGTCACAGGACAGGAAACGCACAGATTCTGTAAAACCCCAACAAGGATGAAGCTCAAGAAGAAAAGTCAATGTGAGAGATCTGAGTTTAGTCTAAGTAAGAATGTTCTGTCAGTTGGGCACTGCCCAGATACAGACTGGGTTGCCACTGAGCAATGAAGCCCTAGGGACTGGCAGAAACACCACTTGAGAAGAGGCGGTGGGACCTGCATAACCTGACCCTTCGGAGCTCTTCTAAGTCTGGGGATTCCTGTGCAAAGTTTCATGTTCACAGAGCACAGCCCGAGCAGTCGACACTCTCCTGCCAGACTGGAGAGTAAATGTAGTAGGCTCTATTTTAAGAACATAATTCACTAGGCAAACAGGATCTGGAAAAAGGAACACATGATTATAGGCAAGGTGTAAGCCATGAGTCTTTTCCCATCCATGCCTTCCCAAAGTTTCTCTTTGGACAATGCAAATTTCAAAACGCAAGTGACCATCATTCTCAATGAAAGGCTCTGGTGTGAGTCGTGAATTTTTTCTCCTTAAATGTACTGCCTTTGGGTTCATCACTTTTCATCAAGGGGAACACTTTCAATTTCAACTAATTTGATTGATTTTTCCAAACTACACATTTTATTAGAAGGCTTTGGAAAATTAAGCAAATAAGAATATATTAAAAAAATAATCACCTTCTCTTATTTCTGAAAATGTGCTTATTTTTCCACAAGATTTCCCAAGCAGTAACTTTGTGTTAAGGTGGTTTAAATTTGTATTTTTTATTCAATTTCTGGAAAAATACAAAATATAACACAAACCACAGCTTTTTGTTCATTGGTTTCCTAAGAAACTCAAAACGCTGTTGGATATTCAGCTTATCCAATTCTTTCTGAATTTACCAGTGGGCATTGTGTTTATAAATGGAGAGAGTAAAAAAATCACTAGTGGTGACCACACTCTTGGGATAGGCTTCCCACTTCTAATTACAGCCACTATGTGTCCCATGCAGACACTGCACTTCCCATCTCTTATCCTATCTGAGGTCACTCCCCTATGGTTTTGCTTATCTAGAATTATCAACCTTAGTGGTCACGTCGATGAAATCATCGCCTAGTGGCATAGAGCCCAGAGATGAAAATGGATGGAACGCATGACGTTTTGTCCCCCAAAGTTTTTGTTCTCTTAGGAAAACAGAAGACACTGAAGACCTTGCCTGCCTGTTTCCATGACTACCATTGGTCTCCCTTCTGGGATGCTGCCTCCAGATCGCCAGCGGGTCAACAGTGGCGATGGGCCACCCGTTTCTATCTGCGGGACGACCTAGGACAGTGCCTTTCACCTGCTACATGTGTTCATGAAACTAAATGAGGAAGAGAGAACAAAAACACTTCCTGGGAAGAGGAAACCCCAAGATCCTAATCAAAGTCTACACTCTGTCCCACACTCTCTAGAGGTGACAGCATTGCTCTGGTCATTGGCTGAATCACAATAATTTCCCCCCAAATACTTAGGGAGACTGAAGGTTAGCCCAACATCTCAGCCTGAAGATTAAAACAAGCTCCATGTGCTCGCTCCTTGCTGTCCATCGGAAACCTGTGATTTGCTTCCTTTCAGAAGAAGCGCCGCTGACCATGGCTAGGGAATTCTGAGATCCTTCGTCAACTTCTACAGAAGGCCAAATAACATTTCTTGGCAGGTTAATGTAGAATAGTCACTGAGGGCAACAAAGTACTGACTTTAAGAGGAAACATCTTGCCTGACAAGGCGGTGGCGCAGTGGATAGAGCGTTGGACTGGGATGCAGAGGACCCAGGTTTGAGACCCCGAGGTCGCCAACTTGAGTGTGGGCCCATCTGGCTCGCTAACTTGGACCCAAGGTCGCTGGCTCCAGCAAGGGGTGGCTAAGTCTGCTGAAGGCCCGCGGTCAAGGCATATGTGAGAAAGCAATCAATGAACAACTAAGGTGTTGCAACAAAAAACTGATGATTGATGCTTCTCATCTCTCTCTGTTCCTGTCTGTCCCTATCTATCCCTCTCTCTGACTCTCTCTCTGTCCCTGTAAAAAAAAAAAAAAGAGGAAACATCTTTATTCATACAAAGTTGAACTGCCCAGGGCAATTTTCAAATGAACTATACAAGTTCCCTAAGATTAATTGTCATGTAGGGCTGCTATTATTGGACACCCTCATGAACAAAGTAGAGCTAAATGCACTTCGACCACAGAAATGTCCCTAGAGCAGGGGTCTCCAAACTTTTTACACAGGGGGCCCGTTCACTGTCCCTCAAACTGTTGGAGGGCCGGACTATTAAAAAAAACTGAACAGCCTGACCTGTGGTGGTGCAGTGGATAAAGCGTCGACCTGAGAACACTGAGGTCGCCAGTTCAAAACCCTGCACTGGCCTGGTCAAGGCACATATGGGAGTTGATGCTTCTAGCTCCTCCCCCCTTTCTCTCTCTCTCTCTCTCTCTCTCTCTCTCTCTCTCTCTCTGTGTGTCTCCTCTCTAAAATGAATAAATAAAAATAAATTTAAGAAAAAAACAAAAAAACTGAACAAATCCCTATGCACACTGCACATATCTTATTTTAAAGTAAAAAAACAAAACGGGAACAAATACAATATTTAAAATAAAGAACAAGTAAATTTAAATCAACAAACTGACCAGTATTTCAATGGGAACTATGGGTGCGGATGCATCCTGTGCTCCTCTCACTGACCACCAATGAAAGAGGTGCCCCTTCCGGAAGTGCGGCGGGGGCAGATAAATGGCCTCAGGGGGTCGCATGCAACCCATGGGATGTAGTTTGGGGACCCCTGCCCTAGAGCAAACACCCCATGTGTATCCACGAGCGGGCTCTAAATTATGAAGGGCAGCTGTTTACTTTTGAGAGAACAAATGTGTCCTCAGCCATTACTTTTTAAAGTAATTTGAGTTAATAGTAGTACAAGGTTGCAAGTAAGTTGTCTAATTAAAAAAAAAGCTGTGTAAATCCCCAAAGAGAGTTTTTATTGAAAATTGTCCTCAGTGTGAGAGAATGAAAATAAAATAACAAACTGATATATAATAAACACAAAGAATGCCTGAAGATATTTTGTTAATCTACTTTTGGAGATAAAAGTTATTTTCCCAATCTGCTTTTCATGTCATTTCCAAACAATGAGCAAAAACAAAACAAAATTTTAAACTCCCATGAGCTAAATAAACTATGCTTTTGAGAAATATATATATAGAAATCTGTAGCGCTAGAAAAATTCACTGTAGGAAAAAGTAAATTGATAGATGTTCTCATGTATTTACCAAGGAGTGAGCAAGCACCTACTATGTGCTAGGCCTAAACTACTAGAGCATTCTTCATTATGTCTAAGAACTCAAAAGAAAGTCCTTGTGAGGCCCAAGTAATGAAATGCACATGCCTCCTATCATGCAAACTGTCTAAATCCGGGGTTGATAAAAACAGCCCATGCCTGAGCCAAATCTGGTTGCCACCAGTTCTTATAAACAGTGTTTTATTGGAAAATGGCCACGCCCATTTATTTACACATTGCCTAAGTCTGTTTTCAAGCTCCAACCGCAGAGATACTGCAACAGAGACCACAGGGCCTGCAAAGCCTAAAATATATACTATTTGTTCTTTACAGAAAGTTTGCCAATGTCTGGTCTGTACCAAGACATACCTGGAGGAGAACCCTGGGGTTTATTTGACATTGGCCTAAACAGCTTTGGACCTTCAGGTACAGGGTTATGGGACAGGCAGTGGAACTCTGGCAAAGAGCCCTAACCTGGGAGGCAGAGAAGTGAGATGAATGCTGGGCCTCGCTGTGTGTCGGCTACAAAGCTTTGGCAGTTCACAGAACCGCTCTGAGTCTGGGCTTTCCCAGCTGTCAAATGCAAGAGCCACTCCTTGCAAGACTTGAAAGCGATGTGGGCCACAGTAAAGCACAAACAGACTGTTACAATAATTATGAAAGCTAACAGGGAATATGTGCTTAGGATGTGCCGAGTATCATGCTAAGTGCTTTCTGTGTGTTATCTCAACCACCCTATTAGATGGGTACCATTACCATCCTCCTTTTACAGATAAAGGAACCAAGGTTCAGAAAGGTTAAGGGATTTGCTCAGTGTCACACAGCAAGTGAGTAGTAAAGCTGAGACTCAAACCTAGAAGTGTCAGACTCCATGGCTTGTACTCTTCACTACTAAGGGCACTGATTCCCAAAGCTGACCCACTGAGGGGTTACTTACCAAATCTATCCATTTCATTGAACAAAGGCCTATTGAAATTGTTTCTGAGACAAGCGCTGGGTCCGGGGCCTGGCACTGGGGTGGTACGATCTGTGTGACAGCCCTGCTCGTATGCTAGAGATTAAGAATTGCCCATAAAATAAACATTACAGCTTTATCTACACAGGCAGTGAAAGGGAGCCCCAAGCAATGATACAGTCCTCTTACCATGATGGATGTCAGGATCAATTTCAAATTAAGAAGTAACCCATAGAGATTGGCTTGCCTATCAGCTCAAAGGCAGCCCTCAACTACCTTGTTTTCTCTACACTTCTAAACTTTATGCATACAAAAGTCAGGGCCCTGCATTTCCGCATAACAAAGCACACTTAATACAAATATTAGCGTATACTTTGTAGTAACAACATAGACTCTATCTTCATTTTATATTCCTGGCTTTCAAACACGGACCTTAATTTGACAACGTGTGAGATTTTATTATTGCTAGTGTTGCCCTTTAGAAAAGCAATCTGGAAATCTGTCTCAGGAGTCTTTAAAGCTATGCCAGTGTATCTGGTATTTTAATTTCCAGGATATGTTAGATGGAAATAATCAGGAGTGCTTACAAACGCAAGAGGATAAGTGTGTTCACTGCAAAATTATTTATAAAGACAAACCTCTGGAAGTCACCAAACTATCCAACGAAAACCATTATCAATGGAGATTTCAATGGAACAGTCTGTAGCTCTAAATGACCATGTGTGGAGAACAGACTAATCTGCCCAGAGGGACTTTGCCTGGACTCTTATTAGTGTCAATAGCAAGTAAAGGGCTGAGGAACCTTCTCAGATTAAAGGAGACTAAAAAGACAAGACATCTAAATGATCTCGATTGGATCCTGGTTTAGGAATTTTAAAAATTGCTATTAAGGGAATTTTTAGAGAAAATTAGCAAAATTTGAAAGTGCAGTTTATATTAGATATTTGTACTGTATTCATGTCAAATTTCCTGAATTTTAAAACTATTGTGATTACGTAAAATAATATAAATAAAGGAGCATGATGTTTGCAATTTATTTTAACTGGGTCAGAAAAATACCGTATTAAAATTAAATATAATAATGTATATAATACATATACATTATACATATAAATTCATATACTATATATACCTATGAAGAAAGACAGAAAGCAACTATGGGAAATGTTAATAATTGGTGAAGTGAACACAAAAATTCTTTGTACTATTTTGGCAATCCTTTTGTAAGTTTAAAATAATGATATCAACATGAAAAGCTAAAAGAAAGTCAGAAATTCTGTTACATAGAAAAATGCTTATGTTAAAAGGAGAAAAAACAGGATACAAACTATATATTCAGCATGATGTCTCAAAAATGGCAGAGTTTAAAAAATAAATATAAGAATGAAATAAGCTTACATGTTACCAGTGACATGTCATTTCTAAGTGGTGAGATTCTATTTGGACTTCATTTTTTAAATTATTTTTATACCTTTTGTGTATCTATACAGTTTTTATAATAGTATGTAGCATTTTCACAATTGGGAAAGAACGGAATGTTATAGAAAAAATAAATATTTTTATGACTCATACAAACATTTGATTCAGTCTTCAAAAACTTTTACGCACTAGCTTCATACTTCATGGCAGAGGAATTTGAAGATAAGGCATCTAAGCCCTAAAGAGATTAAATCCTGTGTACAATATCACATTAGTAAATTTCACTGCATATTTGACATTGCTTTCCACACTAAGCTCAGAAAAGCAAAGACAGCCTATAGGGTCAGTGCATGAAAATTTGGTGTCCCAAGCTTCAGTTAGAATTTTTCCAAGATTGTCAAACTAACAGCGTAAATAATTATGCCCACATTAAAGAACATATCCTTCTAATTCGTCTCTTAACAATAATGTATTTAATCTATTTTCAGTCCTAAAAAATTAAAATACTACACAGTGTCTGTGTGTATGTGTGCATGTAATTTTTTTCTAAGCCATTGGAATCAGTTGCAGATACAATGTCCCATTATTTCTAATATTTCAATGGACATTTCCTAAAAACAAGGAGTTTTTCACACCCAAGAACAGTGCAACCTCAAAATCATGCAATTAGCATTGACAGAATCCTACCATCTAAATTAAAATACCTCATTCAAATTTTAACAGTGGTCCTAATGATGTTCTTACCAACAAAATGGTCCAGTCCAAGGTCCCATGTGGCATTTAATTCTCATGTCCCTTTAGTCTCCTTCACTTGGAACACTTTCTTGGTCTTTCATGTCCTTGACATTTTTAAAGATCACAGACTGGTTATTTTGTTGAATGCTCTTCAATTTAATTATCTGCTGCTATTTCATCAAGGTTAGAGCTAAGTTATGCACTTTGTAGGAATATTGTAGGCTGTATTTTTCTCTGTTCTCATTGTCAATTTGTCCGATTATGGATGGTTTAAACTTTGAATATTTGATTAGGGAGGTGTCTACCAGGTTTCTCTGCTGTAAAGTTGCGCTATTTGCTCCCTTTGCAATTAATACGTATTTTGTGGGAGCTGCATGAAGCTATATAAAATCCTGAGGAGGCCAGTATAACAGTTAAAAAAATTCTATACTAAGTAACAATAAATTCAGCCTCCAGAAAATAACTAACACATCTTCATAATATATTTGCTAGCTATATTTAAGAAATATAGTACCCCTAAAAAGATTTTTTTCAGAACATCACAGACATAAGATTTTGGGAGGGGTGGGAGAGGGAATTTCCCATAATATAAACACTGCAATTTGTCAACAGTAAATCTACTTTGATCTGCAAGAGTCACAGAAGGATGTGCAACCTATAATCCCTGGGGAAACTGAGAAAATAAATACTATTTGATCTCTAGTTACATTCTTGGAGCTAGCATCTAAAATACATTCTTGAATCAGTTAAACTTTGTTTGTTCTTTTAACAAAAGCCTTTCAAGTGAGATAAAACAACAAGCTAGGTTAACCCTGGCCTGAGTCGGTGGGTCACATACAAAGTGGGTCCTTGCAGAACATCCTATAAAAGCCATGGCCGCCATGGTAATTCTCAGCCCCAGTCATAAGGCTCGCTTCAAGTATTCCAACTGAGATTTGCAGAAACTCCCATGGGAGCATAACCTGAGTCTTTTTTACTTAAGCATTTCAACTCCTCGAAAGCTTTGTGTTTATCTAAAAACACAAGACCAGTGATGACGCACTCTTGCTCAGAACAGAGAATGTCATAAGATGAACTTGCAGATAGAGGGTTCAAGGCTTCGCAATAAAGGCTCATTCTGTGCTTGAGAATTTATGATGAGACCTTAAAAAGAATAATGCAGAATCAATTGTAATTTTCCTTCTTGTATCTGGCAAGCACAATGGTAAAGTCTTTCCTAAGGCAATTCTTAACAGTTTGGTTTGTTGCTATGTGAATTCCTAGGCCTAAATGAAGGTTTAAAAAAACAATCAGTAATGCATTCATATACTTTTTCATTGCCCCAGATTTCATTTTTTAATAAAAAGTTCTCTTTAGAGAATCAAAATGGAGTTGATGTGGAAAGTTAAGCAAAGGAGAGGGGAAATCCATCTAGGTGTGGCACAGAAGGGTCACTTGGGGCGTCAGGTCAAGGTGGACCTGGGGCAGACCCAGGAGACAGAAGAAGTGAATGGAGTAGTGCAGGAGATAAGAGCAGGGTACAAGGAAAAGAGTCAATTAATCAGCAAGTCATCTACAAGCCAGCTGCTCCCCAGCGTGGTGACCCGGGCAGACTGGTTGCATTTGAAGGATAAGATTCACACAGTTACGTTATGCCTTTCTTTTGGTGGTTCATATACCTCAAAAGTATTTTTGCTCTTATAAACACTGCGCCCAATAAAGATATTATTCCTGCACCTAAGGATGCCTGTGTCCTAACTCCAGATCTCTCTCAAGCTAATGTTATCTTCACCCCCGCCCCCAGCCCTTAGTGCCACGTGCAGATACCAGAGAACACAGGACAAATAATCTCTCTCAGGTCCACTTTCAGTTTTTCTTTCAGGTCCAGAAATGACACCATAGGTCAATTCTATCATCTGTATAATTCTTGAAAGATCCGCGTTTAACAGTGGCCCATCTTGCAGGACTTCTGATGGATCAGGAATCACTCCACTCTGATTGGCCACTTGCTAGGCAAGACAGGAGGCTGATATGGAGTGAGTCCACCACTCTGAGCCACAGTGGGCAGCCTGGCTTTGGAGGCTATTTTTGCCCTCCTGACCTGGGCATAGCACCCTTCTCTCCTTCACGCATGGGCAGGAAGCCTTGTGTTTTCTTTATTTTTTCTTTTTTTTTATTTAGTGAGAGGAGGGGAGGCAAAGACAGACTCCCATATGTGCTTGACAGGGATCCACTCGGCAAGCCCACTAGGGGGCGATGCTCTGCCCCTCTGGGACCTTGCTCTGTTGCTCTTCTTAGCACCTGAGGCAAAAACCATGGAGCCATCCTCAGCACTCTGGGCCAACTTACCAGAGGGAAAGAGAGAGAGAAGAGCTAGCGGGGGAGGAGTAGAGAAGTAGATGGACTCTTCTCCTGTGTGCCCTGACCGGGAATCGAACCCAGGACATCCACACGCCAGGCCGACGCTCTACCACAGAGTAAACTGGCCAGGGCCAGAAAGCCCTGTGCTTCAAAGAACCCTGCCTCAGCGCCGGCAGCCTGGCCCGTGGCTGGACATACATACCATCCTGTTTCTCTTACGGGCCACCCTAGTTGATGAGTTACTAAGTTTATGAGCAGCAAGAATTCACTTGATAAATTTCCAGAGTTGAAGGTAAATGCCAGATCTGAAAAGCTGCTGTGGAATCCTGCCCCACAGAGAAGAAAAGGAGGAAGGATGGAAAGGGAGCCAAGCAGGGGTCACATGAAAGGTCAGGAAAGAATAAGCCTGCCTTTTCCTTGTTGTCCCATGACCATCATCCTCTGATGCTCACTGGACTTGAACCATCACAAATGCCTCCAAAACCATCCTCTGGTGGCCGCCTGGGAAGTCTTACCAAGTGATACAACTTTAGGAAAATGTTTTCTTTCTGCCTTAGATCCAGTATTTAATAGGGCATCTAAACCGGCAGGACCTGCCCATTCACAGGACAGTATTATTCACAGTCACCGCCACATGGAGGTAGTGAAATTTATTCTTCCAATGTTCCCATTTCTTCTGTTTCCTGTTTTTAAATCTAGATTGCAAGGCTAATAAGATACCTAGTACTAAAACTATGCAGACAAGCAAAACAGATGACACACATCTGAAGTTTTAATTAAACAAGATAAATCTTGAGAATATATGCAGAAAGATGAATTTTACCACTAGGCATAAGAAGTTGTTGACCAAGTTAAGTATTACATAAATGCCATCTTCCTTTTTCTTAATCGTTCCAAAGACAACAAACAAAAGAACTTACTTAGCTTGTCACTTTTGAGAATAGAAAACTGAGCCGAGTCCTATGAAAAAAGATGAAGGTTTTAGATTGTCTCATTTTCTCTTCTTTCTCTCTCCACTCCCCTCACCTCTGCCCATGTCAACAGTTTGTTTTATAATGAACCATGATTGAGAATCTACATTTTACCAATAGGCTTAGGCAACAAATTTCCCTGGGTGTAGTGTTACATTGGTTCAGAGAAAACTTTTGAAAAGGAAAAACAGGAAAATTCAATAAAAGTAATTAATAATATGAACGAACGATAACTCACCCTTCACTGTTTCCTTAATACTCACTGTCTGCACTGTCTATAACTATACAATGGTGAGAAAAATCACAAATAACCAATTATTTTACTTAGAACATTCTTACAGATCTTGTCTATTTATAAACAAGTCATTTGAAGCCCGAGGTCAAACATTTAGGTAATAACACAGCGATGTCCAGAACACAGGTATTTCAAAAATCACCCTCAAGCTCATATCACTCATTAACACTGCTTCCATATAAGGGAATTTTATAGCTACGGTCTTAGCCAAAATTTACCCAATAGTAGACTTCCCAGCTAAAAGTCTTGCAAATATACTTATTTTCTATGCATCAATGACGTAGGGCAGTTATTGCACAGAGAAGCTTCTAAGCTAAAAAGAAACTGATCTTCAATAAAAGAAAACTGAAGGAGGGGTTGCAGGGGACCTGTCACCATTCAAGCAAGCAAGAACAGAACAGGAGAAAGTGAACTGAGCCATGAGCCATCAAAGATGTCAAAAAGCTGGACTTGAGGGGCTGTCAGCAGAGGAGGGCACTCATGTAAGTAGAAGAAGGCTTTCCAAAGTCAGAGAGCTCTGGTATATTTAAGAAAATGCAAAGCCATATTCATGTTTGTCATTTCTTTGAGAAAATAGACACTTGAGATCTAACTATAATATCCATAAAATTATATTTTTAGGCCCTTTTACAGCTCAGGTAGTTTTGCTATTTACTGAGTGCCTGCCAGACTCTTTACCTGTAAGGTTACTCCATAGAAAATTCCCACTATTTGACCGTTTTAATCTATAAAAATGGCAACTTCAGACGCATTCTACCTAATTCATTATCTCTAATTTCTAATTATAGCCTTGTAAGATGGGAAGTATTATTCCTGTTTACAGGTTAAGAAAGAGACACAAAAAGGAAGAGTGAGTGTCCCAATGTTATGCAGATACCAAGAAGTGTCATGTACCAATCCCAAATCAGAGGACTCTGTCACAATAGTACAGACTGGAGCCGTCTGGGTTACTTCAGGCAGCTAAACATGTATTTAGCAGAATACAAACCTTACATCGTCATATGAAGACTACTAAGTTTATTTTAAATTGAAATCATTTTAAATTAAGATATATTTTGTACCACTAGCCAGGTTATCAGATAGACCAAAGTACTTATTTGTACTTATCTTAGATTTCTGGTCCGTAAAAATGAGAAGAATGGACTTGAGGACCCTCTTTTCATTTTCTTATGTTTGAATAATTACAAATATGATGAACAAAATTTTTAGCTTTTATAAATGATTATTTTAAAAATTGTTATTGTTCTTTGGAAACTAGCCAATCAATATAGAAAGGTTGAAAGTAGAGAAAGACTTTCTAGACCACTTTGTTGGTCTATATCCATTTAGAATTTTGCCAGACCCAAGTTTGTGACTTTGAGCCATTCGCTTAGCTTCTGAGACTCAGTTTCTGACCAGGTGATGTCAGCTCAGAATCCTCCCAGGAGACAATGAATGTATTAAAGTAGGTGAAAGTGTTTCCATGATGGGTTTTGTGCAAGGTTGTTAGTACTGCTTTGCTGGGAGTCATGATCACATGTTTCCCCTCTCTGGAATATGCCAGAACACCCATCTGATGGGGATGCCTGCCAACCCTCTTCCTCCCAGGGGTTTCACTATTAATTAGCAAGCAGCCTCCCTCTATGAGACCAGACGCAAAGTTTGGGCATTCTTGACCTAATCAAATGACTTTAGAAAAATGGATAGAGCCACCAGATGATGATTCCACCAAAATAAAAATTCTTATAAAACCACCTGTGAATCATATTTGAGTCAGTCCTGAGAAATCAGACCAGGCAAAACCCAGTGTGTGTGAGTGACCCTGGGGGTCACTTCACTGCATCTCTCCCTCTGCTCACTTGTCCAAAGACACAAGTTCTGTGGGGCAGATGGACTGTTCGGAAGCTGTCACTTCCCCAGCGCCTCCTGGTCATCCAGGGCTTCGGAATTAATAAGCAAATGCGTACTGTGCCCCCAAGAATGTGAAAGGGTTTAATTTAACCACAGTAATAAGCGGAAAGAATGATACGCAGTTGATTTCAAGTACGTACTAAAAATGCATCTGTCTCAGGATCAAAGGATATTTCCCTTCTGTTTCCGGGTCAAACATGTTTTGAAGAGGCAAACACAAATAATGCCAGTAAGTTTTCAAAAACACTTTAACATGTCAACTCATTTGATCCTGAATGGGCAGGGGAAGGGAATTTATTCCCATTTTTCAAAACGACATCACTGAAAATGGGCCAGCCACTTTAGATTTGCTACCGCACTTCATCCTTAACAGCATCAACTAATCCTGGGCATCATTCACTCCATTTTCCAGTTAACAAAACCAAGGCTTTGGGAAGTGGGACAACTGGATTCGGTCATTCTGAAAGCTCTCCACCTTTTCAGGCCTCTTTCCCTACAACGTAGGACACATATAGGCTGTAACCCTTGACCTCAGTGAGTTTGTGGATTACTCTATGGCTCTAGAAAATAAAATGTTTCGCAAATCAAGTCAAGTGGACACTGCAAAATGTCAACGTCCTCCCTCGGCTATGTTCTTGCTTCCATACTGTAAGACCCTTCTTTGGTGGCAGTCCCACATGCTGCCAGCAAGGGCTACTTATTCCTGGCACTTTGTTTACCCAGAAGTGAGACAAAGAGAGTTCCGATTCCGTCCTCAGCTGGAGTTCCCACACCGACCCATTATCAGCGTGAAGTGTTACCAAGCCCACTACAATATCCCCCCCGCCCCCCCGGGGAACTGCACCACCAGCCACACCACTTATTTTCATGCAACTCAGCTGCACCCTGAAAGGAAACAGAAGCCTCATCAGGAAAACAAGAAAAGGACAAAATTAGGCAAGTAAGATCCGCTGAGACTTTGTCCTATGTAACCAATCCATCAGGCAAGTTTATCTGAGTGAAATATACAACCCCAAAGGATTATGCATTCCATGAAATTCTATGTGCCTCAAGTTCTGCTGATTCTCAAAAGTATGCTCTTACCAAAACTTTGGAACATAAACAAACACAAATCTAAACCTAATCTGGGAAATTCTCACTTGCTAAATCCTCCTTTGCTAAAAGCTACAGAAGTATTTCCAACACTCATTTGTAAGAGACTTTGGCAAAAAAAAAAAAAAAAAAAAAAAAGGCATCAAAATGTAAACAGAAAATAAACCTCCAAGGTCTGTTTTTACTTTTAATGACAAATAAAAAAAAATGCATTTAAAGGCAGCACAGCAGACTTTTCCCCACCCTGGCAGATCGAGCAATCATCAACACAAAAGAATTCTGATCAGAAATGTTCATGAAAAGACCACAACAGAATAACACGGAAGATGTAAATAAATAAATAACATTCAGGAGTCTAAGGAGCCTGGGTACCCTAAGTTAACCAAACCAAATTCCAAAGTCTGCATATTAAAGTGCAAACCATTCAGCTTAAAACCAGCATTTGGGGGAAATCTTCATTAATACTAGTAAACAAATATACAAAGCAAAATGCCAAGGAAAGTTGAGACCTTGGTATATTTCTCTCACACAATATTAGCTTACAGCTTAGCAACAGCTAGGGTGGAGGAGGAAATTCCTATGCTGACACCCTCCCCCCTCTAAGGCCTTTTTTTTTTTTAGATGACTGTGTACAATGTATTTTATAAAACCTATTGTTGGTGCAAGAAAGAAGCAGATGTTTTTTCTCCCGGCTAATAATGGACTCGATTATTATTGAAGTCAATGAACTCCTGGGTAGGAAATACCAGGCAGACAGACAGGAATAGGGTAAGTAATGCACCAGCCAGATGATGTATCTTATATCTACATCCTTTAAGGCATCTGTTAACAGAGACTATTTTATCCTGCAAAACTATTCTGTCTTACTTTATTTGTTAACTCCAAAAAGTTTTCGTAATTGTTACTAGAAAAACAAGAGTATGCCAATACTTGAGATTAAAAGAATCTGAATAAGAAATCCTTCATTGAGCATAAAGCCATGATAGCACATCAGACCTCTTGTATCAAGAGCCTGGAAGCTGGTAACCTTCTGTTCCTAATCTGCTCAGAGTTAGAGAAAGCTAACTCCCTGGTCACTTAGGTGAAGGCTATCTACTAACGGTCATTTTCCTTCCTCATTCTACATCTTTCTCAATGATAAGAAGGCCTGACCATATTTACTTTCATTATCAATTATCTGATAAGAACAAGTGAAGCACTTTCTCTCTTGATAATAAGAGTCTCCAAAATTGGCTACTTGGTTTGCTAAAATGATATAATTTTAAAAGATCAAGTAGGAAAGACAGAACAAGAACCATAAATACTTCCAAAACTGTGACAAATACAGATACTAATGTTTATGGTCATATTCCGAGAACAAGAATAGCATGTTAACAGAGCCAAACTGCCTGGCATTTAGGGTAATGTGTTGCTTCCTCCATATTTTAGTACTGAACGTTAACTGTGTGCAAGGCCCTCTGTGTAGGTCTCTGTCTACATTTTCTCATTCAATCCTCCCAACAACTCTATAAGGACGGTACTATTATCTCCATTTTGCAGATGAGAAAA
The DNA here is from genome assembly GCA_037038555.1 of Rhynchonycteris naso. NCBI lineage: Eukaryota > Metazoa > Chordata > Mammalia > Chiroptera > Emballonuridae > Rhynchonycteris > Rhynchonycteris naso. Next base: position 22,895,271 of record CM072996.1, read on the forward strand.
CTGAAGCTCACAAAGATTCAGTAATTCCCCCAAAGTGACATGGGTAGTGAGTGAAGAAGCGAAGATTTGAGCCTGGACTACCTGACTGGCATCCATGAGCTAACATAAACTCTGCCCAAGCCATCCCTTTTGCCAAGCGGTCCATCCATGCTCTTGTAACATGTCATCAACGGATTTCTCATATTATACAACTGTTGCACTGTGATTTACTTTTTCCTGTGTTTGTCCCTTGCCACTTGCTAGAGATAGTGAATTCTTTGAAGGTCGGGACTGGGCAATTCTCTTGATCTCCTTAGGACCTCACAGATGGGTTTCACGTTTCAGAAACAAGGGTGAGACCAAGAGTAGAAGCCATGTGTCCACTGAGAAATGGGTGGATAAACAAAATGTGGTATATACATACAGGAAATATTATTTACAAATATTAAAATGGAAGGAAATTCTGACACATGCTATGACACGGAAGAACCTTGAGGACCATATGCTGAATGAAACAGCCAGTCTAAAAAGACAAACACTATATAATTCCAGTTCTTTGAGGTTCCCAGAGTGGTCAAAATCATAGAGACAGAAATTAGAATGGTGGTTGCCAGAGACTAGGAAGGCGAAATGGAGAGTTATTGTTTCATGGGGAGAGTTTCAATTTTGCAAGATAAAAAAGTTCTGTGGATGGATGGTGGTGATGATATTACAACAATGTGAATGTACTTAATGCGACTAACCTGTACATTTAAAAATGGTTCAGCTAGTAAATCTTATGTTATGTGTATTTTACCACAATTATATGAGAAACAAACAAACAAGGGCAGGAACTAGAAGGAATGCCCATCACAAAAATGACTCCATGTGGATGTTGGGGCTGACAGCTGTCATGGTGTCAGGATGGACCTTGGGAGATGGCCCTCCACAAGTCACCCTGTTGGTGAGGCACCAGAGCCCATTGACAGGGACAAGCCATTCAGAGCTGCCACCATTGTTCTTCCACAATCTTGCACCCAAGGGTCACTCTCAGAAAATGCCCTTTGTGACAGCCATGAAAGCACAAGGAAACAGCCATCTCCAAGAGAGTGTGTCTCTGAGACATCAGCAGGCACCTTTTCCTGTTTCAGAGGCTGAGCCAGTGGAGGACCCAGAGAGCTGGCACTCTGAATGCCAGGGAACAAGTCTAGGCATCCATCATTTCCCTTGTCATGGGACCACTGGGATGGGGGGGGGGATAAAAAGGGAGGGGGAGGAGGAGTTTCCAACTTGGAATTGTTAATTTGTAAAGGAAACAATAATTGAGAGATGTGACAGCTCAGGATTCCTTTGATGATGGTAATTAAGGAGCTGCCCCATCTCAGGGCCAGAGAGCTGCCTGGGCAGTAGGGGAAATCCCAGTCCTGTGACAGCACTATTAGCTACTCAGGCTCGTCTCTCTGAGGGCTCTTCGGGGAACGGACCACTTGGACCCTCAAATACTCTTTGAGTCAATTCACGTTTGTATGTTCAGGGATCAAGGTGTTCAGGACTTAGGCTGGGCTCAGAGGTGACACAAGACAGAGAAGAAGAACACAGCCACCACTGAACAATTCAAGTTGACCTGTGCCCTCTGACTTTCAAAAATCATTTTTCATGAACTTATTTTATTGTTATAAATGTTTGTTTTTTTATTTCTGTCATTTGGCTATTATCTTTTTACTATTTTTAATTAAAGTGAAAGAAAAGGGCATAACATTTCTGCATTGATGACTTTGCTTTTTTACTGCAGTAAAATATACCTAACATAATGTTTACCATTTCAGCTGTTTTGAAGCGCACAGTTCAGTGGCATTACGTACATTCACATTGTGCTACCATCACCACCATCCATACACAGAACTATTTATTTTACAAAAATGAAAGAAACCCTGTACCCATTGAACTCCCCGTTCCCCTTCCCTGCCAGACCTTGGCAACCACGATTCTACTCCGTGAACATTTTTGAGATCTTAATAAATGTCTTGTCCTTACTTTCTTTCCTCCTTAGGCAGCCAGCCAGGCTTATAATTTAAATGCTTTCTGGGGAATCTGATGTCATGGAGTCAAGGTTCTTCCTGGCTTTTGTAAAGCTCTAAGCCATCAACAAAATTACACAAGATGTTTTAGATAGGGTCCTTTCTCCCTCCACCCTGTGTGTTTTGCTCTGTTCCCTGGAAGTTCCTGGGGGAACTGGCAGGACTTTAAAGAGGAGAGATTCCAGGCCAAGTTTCCAGACTGGCCAAGAATCCCCATGCTCCAGCTCAGGCCTGCACGGACTAGCAGGGAGGGAGCTTCAACCTTGACCATGTAGACAGTAACAGTCAAAAGCAATGCGGACACGTGACTGGAAATTGCAGCTAGGACCAGTATGGATGGGTTTCTAGATGACCCCCTTCCCACAGCCTAGCTCCTTCTCAAACTATAGGCCCTGGATGCAATCACAAGGTGGGTGTGTTCCAAAAATAACTGAGGTGAAATTTCTTGTTAGCTGAATAGGTTGAAGGTTTGGAAACAAAATTAATTTAGAAAGTTTTAAAATGCTATTATCTTTGCAAGCCTTTGCTTATGGTCCGAGATGTATACCCTCCGCGATTTATACTCTCAATTGTAATAAAAGGAGGGACAAGCATAGCTTACATGAAACACTAAGAAGGCAAACTGGGAGGGTAATGATTAGGAGGTTATCTATAAAAACACAACTAAAGGAATTCAAATCCTGGCTTTGCCACTAGCTATGTGCCCTTGCCAATAAGCCTTGTGCCTCATTTTCTTCATCGGTAACAAAAATATTGTAATAGGAAGAAGACTTGACTTGGGGTGGTGAACACACAATACAATATACAGATGATGTGTTATAGGATTACACACCTGAAACCTATACAATTAATTGTATTAACCAATGTCACCCTAATAAATTCAATAAAAAATTTTTTAAATATATTATGATACTGGTATCTTCTCCAAGAGGCTGCTTATGAGCGTCAAAAATGACACATGAAATAAGGCTTGACTTTCAGTAAATATTCATTATCAGCAAGCAGCTTAAATCCCCTTTAATTTCAGACTATCTGTTTTTGTGGAAGATTCAACTCTCTGAAGAAATAGGAAAATTTGAACTTTTTGAAGTGATACTCTCCTGAAAGAAGCTTGATTGTGTTTCCATCACAATTTGTGGATGGAAATAGGCCCGTGTTAAAGGTTCAAGGTTTTATTCAATTGTATGCACAGTATAGTATGCTTTCCTGTGTTCATGCAAACTCTGCCCTTGGTTTGGATCCATTTTTCATAAAGCCCTTGTAATTGTTACTTTGTAGTTATCCAAGTATTTACAGCAATCAGTTTTTTTTTTTTTGTTAGGATTTTTTTTTTTTCCAGAGAGAAAGAGAGACAGGGATAGATTGATAGGAAGGGAGAGAGATCAGAAGCATCAACTCATAATTGTGGCACTCTAGTTGTTCATTGATTGTTTTTCCATATGTGCCTTGACCAGGGGGCTACATCAGAGCGATTGACTCCTTGATCAAGCCAGTGTGACCTTAGGGCTCAGGCCAGGGTCATGTCTATGTTCACATACTCAAGTGGGCGACCCTACATTCAAGCTGGTGAGTCGCACTCAAGTTGGTGACTCCGGGGTTTTGAACCTGGGTCCTCAGCATCCGAGGCCAATGCTCTAACGACCACTGTGCCACCACCTGGTCAGGTGCCTGCAGCAGTCAATTGTGTGAAGATTCTTGTTAGCACTTTTCCAGGTCAATCCTGAAGGGCATAATTTATGGCAGAGAGAGTCTGATAGATGTTGCAACAGATGACATACAGTCTCAAACCCAAGAGGACCCTTGAGGAGTTCACAAAATGTGACAATGCACATACAGGGTGTGGGTTGGAGGGAGGAGAGGTGCCTTGTGGGGACAGACAGAGCATTTATGGAAGACACACAGAGCCTTAAAATTGAGGGACTAAACAGACAGGGCAAGGGGTGTTCAGGCTCAACAAGTACTTTAAGCATATCACAGTCCAATTTCCTGGTCCAATCTCCTCTCTGTCCTCATGGGAGAGGACAGAGGCTCTCAGCCATCACAGACACGAGGAGAGAAAAGCATGACCCAGGTCTGACCTTGACCGCCTCCTCTCACCTCTCCCTGCTGCAGTGCCTTCATCTTTAAAATGGGATTAAAATGACCCAAGCACCCCACACGGTTATTGTGGGGCTGAAATAAGGAGTGCCTGGCCTATGAGCTGCACCTAATCATTGATGACAATAATGAAAAGTCTAGAAACCATCTCTCAGCGCAGACTTTTCTCCCTTTAGTTTTTATACCTTTAAGAATGATATTAAAGACAGAATTGCCTGAGCAGGCGGTGGCGCAGTGGATAGAGCGTCGGACTGGGATGTGGAAGAGCCAGGTTTGAGACCCCGAGCTCGCCAGTTTGAGCGCGGGCCCATCTGGCTTGAGCAAAAGCTCACCAGCTTGGACCCAAAGTCGCTGGCTCCATCAAGGGGTGGCTCGGTCTGCTGAAGGCCCGTGGTCAAGGCACATGTGAGAAAGCAATCAATGAACAACTAAGGTGTCGCAACGGCAACAAAAAACTAATGATTGATGCTTCTCACCTCTCTCCGTTCTTGTCTGTCTGTCCCTATCTATCCCTCTCTCTGACTCTTTCTCTGTCCCTGTAAAAAAAACCAAAAGAACCCAAAACAAAACAAAAAAAGCATTAAAGACAGAATTGTTTCTACTACAACTTTCCAAATTATTTTCTTAAAACAGTCCTAGGAATCCATTACCAGGTCAAATCCCCCCTTTTTGTGATGTTACTGGTAATCCTTCATAGCACTTCCTTGGAAGTTCTCTGGTCCCAATATTCTCTATAACTCTCGTTTTCCAATTTAAAGCCCTCTGGAGCAGATGAGCCATCCTGCTGGAGAAACAGGCTCCCAGACCTGGACAGAGACATTCCGCTCTGGCCAGGGGCCCAGAGCCTGGCTTCTCCTGCCGGGGTCTCTGAGTTCAGGTGCTGGGGGCGGGTGTTCTGCGCAGCCACCAATCACTCCGCAGGCCTTTCACTTCTATGCTTCCACCTTTCATTTGCAAGAGATGATGAAAGTCATGAAAAGAAAGCACACAGAAGTTGCAAAGAATTTTTTTTTTTTTTTTTTTGCTTAGAATGCCTTGTCATAAATCTCCTTTGGTTCCCAAACTTCTCTTAAACAATCTACTTCACTGATCGTGTTCACAGAAAAGGCATGGGAAATGATTGTTATAATAGCAACAATGGAAGAAAGCTGGAAAACACAAGAGAGGTGAGGGGGAAAAAAGAAACTCCATTTTCAATTCCTGGAGCTCAATAAAAGCAAGGCTAATCAGAGCAAAACAAGAAAGTGGGTAGAGATGCTGGCAGCAACTCTGAAGGAGGCTCACAGCTGAAGGGCAGGGACTCCATTGGCTATAACTTTACTTCTGAACTCTCCCCCTTAATATACACTGGGCTGCCGCTGCTCTCACTTTCCAGTCAAGATCTGGGTTGATGTTCAGCTCACAAAAGGAAGGAAGACAGAGAGAAAAGAAAGGGAGGCAGAGGGATGGAGAAAATATGGTTTCAGATGTTCTGGGTCAGAATTTAAAGAGAAGAAAAGAGAGAGGATAGCAGGTCACCAGGGAAGGTGCCCGCAGCCTGGTGGAACTAAAGGAACTAACGATGCATGGACCCAAGCCGGTGGGAATGAGGCTTTGCCTCTGTGTCCTGTCTTTCATTTATTCCCTTTCCACCCCCAGCCTCCAGGTGGCACAGCTGACCCAACACAGCACACCAGGGAGCTGCAAGGTAAGACAGGAACCTGTCAAGTTTGGGAAATAAAAGAAACAAAAGGTATTGTTGCCAGGCAGGATGGGGGAGTGTCACCTTTTAGCATCCTCAGAGGTTCTCGGTTCTTGCTCAGAAACAGTTGGCTGCATCTCAGATAGGATAACCAGAAACTCGCAAAACTCCATTCGTGCTGCAATTTAAGCTCTTGTTCTCTTTTCCAGTCCCAAGAAAGGGAAGCACATTTGCATAGCACACGGCAGTTTGTATCATTTCATTTATGATATGTGTGCTAGAGGACTGCAGCTATGTGAACCTAGAGACATACTGTATTTATTTGTAGGACGTGAATTCTAGATACGGGCATTTGGGGCAGGATAATTCTTTGTTAGCTGGGAGGGAGGAGGGCTGTCCTGTGCACTGTGGAATGTGCAGCTGCATCCCACTAGAATCTAGTAGCACCGTTCCCCTCTCCCAGGTAGCCTAAGGTTTCAGAGTTTGCACATTCTTTCCTAATTTCCATAGTAGTGAGGCGCTTCTCACAAGGGATTTAGTTCAAAATGCAGATTCCAATTCAGCAGGTCTGGGATGGGGCTCAGGATTCTTCAGTTTCAAAGAGCTCCTGGATGATGTCAATGCTGCAGGCTCTCAGACCACACTTTGAACAGCAAGGACTCATAGCACGTACTTAGTCATGGTAGGGAGTGGGGTAACACTGGACTGATATTGTGTCACTGTGGGACCCCTGGCTGATACCATAACTTCCAAAGATCTCAGCACCTTCATTTGAAAAATGATGATAATTGTTAAGGATTAAATAAAATGGTGAAGATGAAGTTTGGCATCTGGCACTCAAAAAATGTTCATTCCCTTCCTCTTTCCTCTCTTCCCAGCACCCTCCCGGAAACCAAGATCAAGGCATCCCTGGGAATTACAGGGAATTCCCTAAAAGGGAAAGCTCACATGCACTCTGACGGGTGGTTGGAGAGGGAGGGATTCCTCCTCTCTCACTCCTCTATCTTATACACTCTATGCTGCTAATGCCAAACATCTGTCATCCTTTGGCGGCTGTGAATTGTTTTGATAATGAAGCATATGAGGAAAGGATATTTAAAAACAATGTACACACTGTGATTGCATACAGAAGCAATGCCTCCCACTCAGGGCCTATCTCTGTGCACATTTAACACTAAATTGATCTTTTCTCTAAAGGACACGATTCCCAAACAGGCATAATCACAAGCACTTGGGATATGATCTGAGTTTCCACTACAGTTTGCTCATTTTCCTCTCCAAGTGAATGAATTCTGCTCGTCTGGAACTTTGTCAAAAGAGCATTTCTGATCTCAAAAAGGATAAAATGTTCTAATGCAAAATACGAATTAGCCAGGCTAAATATAGCCTTGGAATCACACAGCATGTGGCACACGAACCTTGATGTTCACACACATACAGAGCTTTTGAATCCAGGATCGTCAAATACTCTAATTTTCTAAAAAATTAAGATTTATTCCTTTGGGAATAAAATCACTCTCCCCACCTCCCACATAAAAAGGGCTAAACAATTGTGGCTTTCTCTGGGTGTAGGCCACATCACAAAACTTACACGAGGCATCATTCCAAAAAAAGTATCTTACAGCATGATCCCACCGTGCAAATGACATCATGCTAAGGCAAGCCAACGCAGTTGGGGAGTGGGGCTGAAGCAGCCAAAGCACCTACAGGAAGTGGGGTTTGGCCTTCCTCACACCTTCCGCACAAACTTCAGCCAGGTGCAAGGCACCGGCGGGCCCTGGCAGAGCTCTGCATTCAAGGCTGAGGTCAGACTGGGTGGGAGGAGAGGTGGGTAGGTTCCTCCCTCCCCTGCACAGGTCTGGGGTTTTCCCCGGGCTGCAGGGTCAGTCTCTGCTCCAAGAAGCATTAGCTCAGCCCTAGCCCCAGGTTCACCACGACAGCCTGGGAAGAGTCACGAGCCATGTGACAGGATGATCACCTAAGGAACCCTCTGTCTCTTCACAGAACGTGGTGTGTAGGTGGCTGCTCCAAGCATACGCACTGTCCTTCCAACCAACAAAGGACTAAACACCTAGAATTCCTAGGGGAATTCCCTTCTAAACTTTACCAACCAGGGAGCTCTAAGCACTGTGGAAACCCAGTCCAGCCCCTCTGACAACCCAGAATAATCTGCTCCAGCAGGGTAGAAAGCTCAAGTACAATCCAAAGACCAGTTGACGTAGCCCCAGAATTGCCGTCATCACCCGGTATTTGGCATCACCAAGAAAGCTGGTTTCAAAGGCAGTATCCAGGCTCCCCTGAGTGATCCTGACAATCTGTGCCAGGAATCCCTATGTGGACACTAGGGTGATTGGACCCCATGTCCAGACATGCTGCCCAAGAGAACAGGCAGATTCCTGGGAAACTGGGTCTTCTTGCACAGCTGAAGTCTTTAAATGGAGTACAGACACCGGAAAGTCCCTGGACCTGAGTTGGGCAGTTTCGCGTCCATAGACATGTTGAGTGGGGACTTCCCTCCAGCAGAGAGTGACTGAAAAGAAAACTTCACAGCGGCATCACAAACTGGGTTAGGTGCTACATGTTCTGCTTTCTAAATCATGTTGCTTGTTGACTTCCCGGCTGTTTTTTCTAACCAACTCACTACACCTTAAATGTGCACGCTCATCCCAGTCCCCGGCCCACTGCTGGCTGGCACCACGTTTCTGGTGGAGAGGTTTGGATCAAGGGTGGAAGACACCTTTTATATGTGTTTGTTTAAAGGCATGGAAATCACTCAAAATAATGTTTATGGTGTGCCCACCACACCACAGTGCTACTTAATAATCCCTCTAACTAGCCAACATTCCTGCAAATCTGTGAAAAGATAAATGGTAAGACAGAAAGGACTGGATTCGCTAGGCTTCTCAGGCTCTTCTGAAAACCTTTCACTTTACCCTCTTTGCAAATCTTTACTTAATATATTAACCCACATTTCTTATGTTGGTGACAGACTAAACTCATAAGAGCTGGCAAAGCATCTTGCAATCATTCCAGAGGGTAATCCTACTGACACCTGTCACTTGCTGGTCACTGAGTGAGCTTAGAGCCCACAATTAGGGTCCTGAAACGTGGGTCCATTTTCCCAATGAGAAGCAATTTCTGACTTAAAGCATGACAAGAGAGGAAGTAAAGATGACTGGGGGAAGCCTCAACATAACAGTGCCAACACCTTAGGGGTAAGTGGAGGGGAGGATGTCAGCCACGCTCCCCAAGATCAAAAGGAGAAAACTGCAGGGTATGGGTGAAGGTCAGGCTTGGAGAACACTGTGCTCAAAGATTCTGGATCAGATCAGTGCAAAGGATGCACAAGTGATCTGCTACACAATTACTGTAATTTTTTAAAACACCTTTGAAAGCCATATATTTGCATCTGACATAGAATGAAGTAAGCTTTGGTTAACTTAAGAAAATAAGGGAGGGGTGGGGGAGGGGAGGGGCACAAAGAAAACCAGATAGAAGGTGACAGAAAACAATTTGACTTTGGGTGATGGGTATGCAACATAATCAAATGTCAAAATAACCTGGAGATGTTTTCTCTGAACCTATGTACCCTGATTTATCAATGTCACCCCATTAAAATTAATTTAAAAAAAGAAAATCAATTTTTTGGGGGTGGATATAACATGTGTAAGGTACTTCTATATAAACTTCATTTAACACAAAGTTTGAAATCGGTAGGTGTTGGTATCCCCATCTGTACAGATGAGGGAACTAAGACTCAGTTTACATGACAGACCTTACAGAGAACTTGGCTGTGCCACGGTCTGGATAACTAACCAGGCCATTACAGCATCCACGTATTTGGCTCTGCTTATCCTATCCACTCCAATCGAGCATCCAAACCAGAGTCCCTGCTCACACAAGAATAAAAAGAGCTTAAAGGACAGTGGCATTCCCCACCAAGTTCTACAGCTCTCTTCCCTTCCCTGGCATTCACACTGCAACCCTTTCAACCAGGATATGTATCTTATAAAACTAAAAAGGCAAAACAAACATCAACAACAAAACCCCACCCCTCCAACCCACTTGAGGGAAGCACCATCATTTCACCCCCTTCCCCGTCCGCTGCCTGGATAAGGAATCTAGCAGCATTCTTCCCCCAAAGGGCACCTTCTCCAGTTGCATGGTCCACTCGCTCACTGAGACTCCCACCAAGAAGGGAACACATGCCAGTCCCGTGTCCCTTGTTCCTACTCAAATGTATCCCCCTAAGGCCTGATAACCTTGGAGCTCCTACACTTGAGAGAGGAGAAATAAAGGGGAAAGAGTTGTATGTGGCCTAGGACATCCTGAGGCCCTTCTCCTGTGCTGTCTGTCCACCCCTGGACCTCCTCAATCTCTGCGTTCACTTCAACAGGAATGAAGAACCCCTTGCTGAACCCCGGAGAAAGCCCACGCCGCTTTCCTGTAGGAAGAAGGGAAGGCCTTGATTCCTTCCTTCTTCTGGCACTCAACTTTCAAGAGAGTGGGGCAAAGGACAGAAGGTGCATTTGTATCAGGACGTTTGTTTTCTTAAAAGCCAGCCTACAGAGTTCATCCTGAAGTGGGTTCCACAAATACACATCCACGTGCCCATAAGTCATAATTCACATCAATGGCAATCATCACACTGAAGCTACAAGATCCTGAACTGTCCACACAAGCACACAGTATTCACCACGGTAAACTCATCAAGGTGAGAAGTAAGCAAGTCAAGGTACTCCATTGCTGCAGTTTGGAAATGCTTTCAGCAATAATAGTTGGGACACATTTTACCTATTCTTAGAAGGAAATTATCTAACAAAGATATAACCTCCCATCATGGCTCGGGCCCAAGCCACTCAACTGCTGTTGTGTGAGGCTTGTATCAGTGTGGGGCCCTGAGCCCTAGGCGTTCTAAAGTTCGCAGAAAATCTACCTCCGGGTAGTAAGTTGACAACCACTAAAATTACTGAAACCGGTAAGTGTATTAATCAATTACTTCAAATTTCTAATAGCTGGCACAGGACCCCTGATCAATAATCTAAGTAGAGGGTGACTCCCAAGCTTCTCAGATCATAGAACAGCCGCCCAGAAGCTATTTCAGCGCTGAGAAATACATACAATTAAAAGAATGGAACTAAATGCCTCCCCCTTGGTTTTCAGAAGAAAACTGTCACCATGCTCCTGTATCAACAATTAAAATCCCTCAACACAATCTCCATCTAAATTCAATTTCATCTCTATTTGAAACATTTTTTCATTACCCTGCTAAGGAGAGACTTGTTACAGCAGCCATGATAGAAATCTGGGACATGGGTGTTCTTACGAGTCTAACAAATCTAAAAGGATGATATGCAGATAATTAGAATAATTAACTAGAGAGTTTAGGGTGTTCGCATATTTAAAAAGAGATATTTAATGTGTTAGTTCTATAATAAAATATTGAAAGTTTTCAAAATTAAAAAAAGTGAACCCTTTGTCCCTCACTTGTTAACAAAATTAAGACAACCTGCTTCAATTTATTACCCTGAGCTCCTGAGGCCACAGAGTCAGAATGAGAGCCGCTTGTGAAAGTGAAATAAATTCTGACAACACTACCCTGAACTCTGCAGGCAGGAAGCTGTGCCAACTGTCATGCCAGAACTATGAGATAATGGGTATTTCACAATGCTTGTCCCATCTCAGAGCCCTGCCATCCCTCTCAGGCTAGAATCTCAGCATCCCAGAAAGAATCCAACATGAACCCTGCTGCCAGTGAAACAGCTCAACACCTAAAGGCACAGTTTGCTGGGTAAAGGATTGGGAGACCCAGGTAGTATTACTTTCGTTTTTCCTGGCTTGTGAAAAATTTTATTGGAACAGCCCAGAATAATTGCAGGCCCTACAAGATCATGGTGTGCTCACTCAAAGAAGAAAATGCCCTTTTAAGCAAAGAGCCTGTGGCAGAACGCAGGAGGAGAGAACTGTCATAGGACAGTTGCTTAGAAGATGCTTTAGGGCAAGTTTCCATTCTTAACCAGCTGTAAAGAAACAAAGTGAACTCCTTATTAACTGTACCTCTTCTAGAGGGGCTACTCTGAAATGTTATTGATCAATAAATAAATTCAGTGAGGCTGCCATGCTGGGAGAAGAAGAGTGCTTAATTAAAATGGGAACATTTCCAGAAAGAAAAGTGTGATGCTCAATCAAACCCTCTTTAATTAGAACAAAGTCAAGTCAAGGAAACAAATCCTCTGAGATTATTATGGTGAGGGGTGGGTTTGTTCGCACTCAGCCTCCAGGAGCTTGGGAACTGGTAAGACAGAAGGGCGCTTCCTCTGAGAAGTTAAACTTGTTCGCAGACTTCAAGATACATTGTATATGTAGAGACAGGGTGTGTGTGTGTGTGTGTGTGTGTGTGCAGTCAGACTCCAAGATACACTATATATGTAGAGACAGGTGTGTGTGTGTGTGTGTGTGTAGTCAGACTCCAAGATACACTGTATATATAGAGACAGCTGTGTGTGTGTGTGTGTGTGTGTGTGTGTGTGTGTGTGTGTGGTCTCTTTTCAAAGGTATATACATTGGGGACAGCAGCGGGGTGGGGGGCGGGGGGTGGGGGTGGGGGATGTTTGCCAAAATTAATGGCGCTGCACTTAAAACTGCTACCGGAAAGGTAGAGGTTTACCAAAGTGTCACTACACAGCCTATCAGAGCTAAACCACTACTACCCCACGAGGGAAACTGGCTTGACCGGGTCAGAGAGATAATCCACTCGATCTCTAAATTAGTCGCTTCTCTCGAAGAAACCCCTCCTTCCTTTCTGCGGACTGGGGAGAGAACTGTAGGCTGGCGAGCACCTAGCGTCAGTGCCCCGAAGCTCAGGAACCCCGCAGCCTGAACTGCTCCCTCTGCACCGCACCCTGCTCTTTGCCTTCGGTTCCCACCTGGCCACAGCGCCGCCGCTCCCTTCGCTGGCTCGTGGGCTCCTACGCTCCCCGCTCTCAGGTACTTCAATTCAGTTCCCCGTCCTCCACTATGTTTTTCTAGAATTACTCAGGGCCGCGGGTATGTCCTTGCCCCTATCCCTGTGCGCTCTCCGACTCCACGCACGATAGGCACAGTTTACCTAGCGCTCTCTAGAACGATGCTGCTTTTAGAACTCCCAAAGTGGCCCTAAAAGGCCCAAACAGGCGTGCCCTCCGGCTTTACACACCGGATAAAACACCCGAGCCTCGGGCCAAACTTCCAGGCTCAGCTTGGACCCGGCTCCATCTTCCTCCCCGCGCAGATAGGTTGCTCCCTCCTCACGCATCATCTCCTGAAATCAGCTCCCCGAACCCGAAAAGGCTCCGGCTTCCCGGGGACCCGGCCCTCCTCGCCCTCAGTCTTTGCAAAGCTCTTGACTTTGAAAACGCTCCCAACGCTGCCATCTAAGGAGGCAGGACCCGCGCCTTCGACGCGAGCTGAAACCGGTGGCTCCATCCACCGCTGCTCCCGAGTCCAGGGAGGCGGCTACCGCGGTGTGATTTTCACTGTTTTCCCTGTATAACCGGCTGTGTGTGTGTGTCGGAGAGGCGTCCTGAGCTTATTTTTTTAAAGCATGTATAAGTAAATAAGTATTGAATAAAGCAACCAAAAGCTTGGCCCTGCCCCAAACATAGGAATTCAAAGCCACATGGCCACAGCCCTTTCCAGGCCGGCCGTCTCCCCGCACACGCTCCGCTAGACTAGTACCATAAAAAGCTCATCAAGGTCCGAGGTGGTTCAGAGGACTCCCCAGATCACCAATCCTCCCAGGCTACCTTTTCCCCACATCCGAGGTACCAACACCAGGAAGGCGCCCCAGGGACGTAGTGTTTGGGGCCGCAGGGCCACAGCTAGGACACCCACCTCTAGGCGCCGGATCCTGGGGGGCTCCGCTTCAGCAGGGCGCGGCCACTGCCTCCTCTTTAGGGCGTCCGGGAGACTCCACAGAAAGGCGTGCGGCAGCCGGAGGCTGGGGCTAGAGCATCTGTCTAGAGCCGGCGGCCGCCGGGAGATCTGGAGCGTTGGGAGCGCCGCCCGCCGGCTCCCGGGACCCCGCCCCTTCCCCGCCCCCTCCCCGTGCTCCAGGCCGCAGGTCCGCCCTTCGCTTCTCAGACCCTACTCGTCCACCTCCTACACCTTATCTCAGCGGCCTGGGCGGAATCTATGCACAAAGCAACAAATGAATGGATGGATAGGACGGTGGGAAGGAGAAATGAAGGGGAGACACGGGAGAGGGGGAGGAGCAAGAGGGGCGGGGTTGGGAAAGAGAAGTCCAGCATTTCTTAACTGGAGAGAGAGCTGTGTCTGGGTATGTGTTAGCACATGGGTGGGCATGTCGGCGTGTATGCGCGTGGCGGTGGGGGTTGGTGTATGCACAGGTGTATATGAGTGTTTGAGGGAGTGTGTCGGAGTATGGGCGTGCTCACAACGCCAGGAGCCACAGTGTTCCTACACACGTGGGGAACGAGCCTCTCATCCCTTTCCCAGGACCACGACTGCCAGGGAGCGATTGGGAAATGCATTTTTATGACAGCATGGGGTGTCCGCGTGTTTGGGGGATCTCCGTGATGGGGTCCAGAGGTTGAGATGTGTTCAGGGATGTTTCCAGCTACTGGCTCGCCAGAGCCTTCATGCTGCCCTACCGGTTGTGGCCCCGGTGGCCTGGTGTCAGAAGCGTGTGTGTTAACAAAGCGAGCGGCTGGGGAAGGAGGCAGCTGATATACTGCATGGGGCTCGATCAAGTAAGTGGCCAACCATCCCTCACTCCCGAGCAGTCTGAAATTTCAGTCTGTTGTCCCCTCCCTCACCATGAATATTTAAATAATGTTAATGACCCTTTGAAAACGGACTGTATAGAAATCCTGAGAGAGGACACACGCAGAAACACCCTACCCAGAAAATAGCATTTAAAAAGCAAGCAGTTGTTATAACTCTGCACATTGTCAGCAGAGGAAAAGAATATAGAGTCAGATATTTAAAATTTAACTTTCCACGGGGCATGATCGAGTTTTCATTTTCCCAGTTATTCTCTCCAGTTTTGCAAGTCAGAGCTTCTTACTCTCCTTTGAAATTCCATACTAAGTTGGAACTGCAGGTCAGTCCTGGGGTCCTCTTCAGAGAGTCAGTTCTGCTGCCAAACCCAGCAGGGGAGGGCAATTGTAGGATCTGGTGTTACTTTTTCTTAGTCCACCAAGTCCTTGATTCCCAGTACGAAGAAATGATATCGTGGGGAACTGTCCAGAAAGCCTGTCCACCCTAATGACACATTAAAAATAGCACCTTTTTTGCTTTATTCATCAGGGAGGGGATGAATTCTACATAAAGACATCTGCTATTCTCCTCAGGGTTCCTGAATGTTAATAGGCTTCTTTTTCTTTGCATTTAGGAATTATTTTGCCTGCCTTTTTGTATGTTTGTCTCTTACATTCTTAAATTTCAATAGAATTTACTGACTGGTTGGAGATTATTACATCAATCGTCTTGGGCCTCAATCAATTCCTTTCCTCCCTTCCTTTCTTCCCCTCCCCTCTCCTCCCCTCTCTACCCCTCTCTTCCTCTACTCCTTCTCCCCCTCCACCTCCTTCTCCTCCTCTCCCCATTCCTCTCCTCCCCTCACTTCCCCTCCTCCCCCCACCCATCTTCCTCTTCCCTCCTCACTCCTCCCCTCCCCCCTCCTTTGTCATTGACTCAAGGAATTAAATATTTGAGTGCTCTACATCATGATCTATTTTTAACATTTTACTATCATGTGAAAAACTCACACTGAAATGAGCATGTTGGGCTTTATTTATTTATTTATATAGACCATAGACTCGCCAAGGAAAGATTCTAAAATTACAGTAGAGGTGAAATTTTATAAACAGTATTTTGGCAGGTGTGTCATCACCCCTTCTTCATATGTTCCTAAGTTTGAATGACCACAAAGTTTACAACTCAAATTTGTTTTGTTAGAAAAAGAACAGCAACTCTCACAGCTTTATTCTGAATTAGTTCTTTCCTAAAGCAATGTCAATGTTCATTAATATTGATTTATATTTTAATTATTCACTGATATTTTTCTGTTAATATTACTTTTAATATTCTGGTATATCCTATAGAAAATGATTGGCAATATTAATTTAGGAAAAAATGCCTGTTCAATAGACATTAATTTACAAGCACATTTTCTTTTCTTCCATCTTATAAGATACGTATTTAAAAAGTAGCCATGAGTAAATTAAACATTTTAATATGAAATGCTTGGTATATTCCAGGTGCTCAGAAATATTTGTTTAATACGTTCAATGAAATCAATGCCAGGGTATGAATATCTGCATTCAAAAGTAGAAATTATTTTTAATTAACATTTTCTCATTTATTTTACTCTAGGTCCATGATTCTCAATGGAAGGTGTTTTGACCCCCGAATTTTGGCAATGTCTAGAGACATTTTTGTCATGATAGGATGAGGGTGCTACTACTGGCTTCTAATAGAAGTCAAAGATATTGCTAAACATCTTAAAGTATACAGGACAGCCTCCCAACGACAAATAATTATCGCGCCACAATTGTCAAAGTGCTGAAGTTGAGATAGCTTGCTCTGGACTAAGAACCACAGATCTCAGAACCACCTCTGTGCTTACTAAAGTACAGATTCCTGGGCCCTACTTTTACCTATGAAGTCAGACTCTCTGGGGACAGGGCCAGGGAAGCTGGATTGTCATAGCTCCCAGGTAATCCTTAAGAACACGAAGGAGTGGGACACTGGAAATGGGAAAGGCTGGCTTTATTACACAATGCATCCTTATGAGTTCATCACAGCATATTTCTTTTAACAGTTAGGAGAGCTAAGAATGTTTCATGGAAAAAAAAGCCCATTTAGTCTCCTAGATGCATGTTAGAAGCACATTTGAAGCAAATAAAGGGCTACTAATTCTGTGGGGGAAAAAAACATAGCTGGGCTTTATAAATATTGAACACTCCCAAAGGCCCTACACCATTTAGGACACAAAACCTTCTGTGGATATCTTTTCCTGGCAGGAGAAGATAATAGGATTTCTTTCACTAGGGCCTTAGCATACATTTTGCTCATGTTGTGTCTGCCACGCTGCTGGCCCACTTTAAACTGCCCTGGGCAAGCATGGCTTCCAGGAGGACCCAAGAACTAGAATGTACTTCCTAGAGAAACGCCAAAAGTGAAGTGTATGTTTCTGGGAAAGGAATCAGCCTAGACACAGACTGACAAAGCCTCTTTTCCCCAAACTGAACAAAAGGAACCAAATCTAGAAAATAACGGTCTAGCAGTAACCACGTGCCCCCAGCTTGGAAGGAGAGTAAAAGCGGAAAAAAAGATCCATGAATGGCTCAGAGCCCTGATCTGAGAACCCGAAAGATGGGCCAAGTCTGGCATCACAGAATTTGCCATGTTCTCCTTTAGCAAGGAGAAAGAACACAAACCTGGCTGGGTGTAGTTCTCAGGTGCAAAGTGTGTCCCTCAGAAAATAAAGGCTGAGGGGGAAAAACAAAAAGGAAAAGCAAGCAAAACTCCAAAAGTCCTATCAAACCAATAGGCCTTGGTTTGGGGGGCTTTCCCACTAAGAACCAGGTGTGGTCACTGGAAAGTTAGAAACAATCCCAATCCCAAGGGCATCCGTGGGACTAGATTCACCACTGGAAATCTAAGAGAAGAAACAACCTAGGGCAGTGGTTCTTAACCTTTTTTGAGGTACCAAACCCACCAATTTCATATGCGCATTCACCGAACTCTTCTTTAGTGATAAATAAAATATGATTTTTTTTTTCCAAATTCAAGACATAGGTATATGTTTTCTTTACTGGTGCACAAAATGAGCCGTGCATGAACATCACCTTGCTCAAAGAACAAAACCAACAAAGTGCATGAACTCACAACAAATGACGGTATTACTTTATTCTGGCCTCCGCGGCAGAGGCTTCTCTGAACCCCTGAGACCGACTCATCGAACCCCTAGGGTTCAATAGAACCCAGGTTAAGAACCACTGACCTAGGGGAAATATTTGCAACACACACAACAATGTGTTACTGTCTCTAATATGCAAAGAGTTCTTAGGAATCAGTGAGAGATTTATCAACTACCTAATCCAAAAAAAAAGAACACAGTAGTTTATAGATAAATGAGTACAGCTAGCCCTTGAATTTATGAAAAGGGGCTCAAACTGTTCATCATTAAACAAACAAAGTGAAAATACTGGGACAATATACTTTGCCTATGATATGGGTAAATATATAAAATACAGATATGACCTATTGTTGGTGAGGGAATGGTGAAAATTGCCTGATTGTATTCCGTTGATGGAAATATATATTGATATTAATAAAATGGTAAATTTGGAAGACAGTTTGGTGTTATTTCTTAGGATGAAAGATGTTTAAACACTGTTCACATGCCATTCACTTTTGGAATTCAGAAGTTTATAAAATCTATGGAGTCAGATGAAAGATTGGGTGTTGGGGAGGAGTCAGTGAACAAGAAATTCCTGGTCACAGGGCCAAAAGAAAGAGAATATTTTATATTCACTTTTAAAGTTGTTTGCTGTGCTCTGTTGTGATGGAAGCACTTCTGGTAACGCCTGCACCTCTCTGAAAACAGCATTTGTTTATAAAACCAATGGCAAGGGCCTTGTACGTGGCTCAGTGCCAGGTGGATGTAGGCAAGATAGATATGAGAGTACGAATTCAGACAAAATAGGAAATCGGAACAAGAAGTCACCAGGAGAACTAACCCCGCCCCACTGGAGTTAATCACTTGAATGAAAAATATGCTATATAATAATAGTGCAGTGGGCACTGAATAACCTTCAACACTTTGTCTGTTCTTGAGGTCCAAGTAATTTCACTTTAAATAGGAAAGGGCAGATTTATTCCTACAGGCTGCAGGAGGATTTAGGACAGCTCATTTGCATGCTTTTGAGTTCAGATAATGGTTTTACCATGTTCATCTGGATGTTTTGTATGTGTTGGGCAAATGAATTTGTAAAATTTGTGTTATTTGAATTTGCTCACTTTTATTATACCCATGTAAATGGCGCTGCCAGGTGAAACTGCTAATTACCTTCCTGCTTGGGAAGGGGCTTTGTTACACTAATGTGTGCTAGAGGAGTGGTTTCGCGCCAAAAAGTTTTAAGAAGAAGGAGAAGAGAAATAAGCCAAAATGGAAGGGAAGGAGAGAGAAGCCAGTTTTGCAGAGTAAGGAGCCATGTTGGCAGATAGGGAACCAGAGGTGACTTAGATGGGTGGGGGGCCTTTGATTCTAGGGAAACCTGGATGTGTCAGTAGCTATGGGAGCCCTGAATAGAAAGGGAAGTGTTTCCCACTGTGTGTTTTTACACACTGGCCGGGTGCAAGGATAGAATAAAGGAATGGCCCACCAGTTTTTGGCTCCGCACTTTCTTTACCGTCTGTCTGAATCTAATGTGAACCTGCACATGCCTAGCAGTGATGGCCGTGGCTACTGGCCCTACAGTATGTTTGTGGATTTCCCTCTTCAGACATTTCTCTGCTGATCTCCTATTCTTATTCAAGGGCAGAAAGATCACCTCTAGATCATGTGGCTTTTTCATAGAAGGGACAATCCAACCACAGACTTTTAACCATCAACTTTCTGAATTTACGTTATACAAGAGTAACATTTTACGACATACATGCGTCAGTCTATGGACTGTTCATATTGACTTCTAATTGTGTTTCATCAAATTAAAAACACCCTTCTCCAAAGCATTTCTTCTCTAAAGTTTGGGCCTGGTTGCAGAGTGGTAGTCAGCTCTCAAGACTTTTGCAAGTCAGTGTTTCCCAAGCTGGCTCCCATGGAGAGTGGCGGGAAAATGGAGGAAAACATCCTGGATTCATTTCCTGGGAGATTGGGGACCCAGGAATCTGTACTTGTTTAAGCTTTCCATCTGATTCTGTTACACAGCCTGCCCTGGGAACCGCTTGGGGTGGACACAGTTCTCTAAGGTGAAGGAAGAAGGATGTGGATGCCGAGGTAGAGGCCCTGTCATCTGAGAACCCTTGGCTCTTGGGCTGTGTTTCCTCCTGTTTTTGGCCTAGTTCGTGGTGCCTGCCTTCCCGGCATTTCCTCTCCAGGGTCCCTGTCTTCCTGTGCCCACACGAGTGCCTTTCCTGCCCAGTCCCCAGTTACTTCCTTTCCCTGCATCCTCACGCTTGGCCTTTCCTTTCCCAAACTGTCTCAAATAAGGAAACAGTGACCTGATCACACTCACCCCAGCCTCCTGAGACTTTTCCTTCAAAAGACCTTTCAAAACACCCCAACAAAACATTCCCAACCCAAGCGACATGTGTCCATCTAATTACTTTCATTTTGTCTCACGTTATAACTGGATGGTGCCTTCTGTCCACTGTCACAGTGACATTATGTCATCTAGACTGCCCACTGTAATATGCATTTAAATGGTGCCATTACAAAGAGAAGGTCATACATTGTTCCACATAAAATCTTCAATGGAAAACAAATCTGGAAGCCCTGTGTTAGGGAAAGAAGGGTGGGAAAGGGAGAGAGAACAGAGGACTAGAGACCTCCCGGGGAGGGAAGCAAAAAGGCACAAATGACTACATGGGACTCCTGTGGGTCCCACATCTCAGTTCCAGAGGCCTCAAAGCTCACATGCTAGACAAGAATGTACTCAAGTATTTCTTTGGTAATTAACAACAGCAAGGCTCAAGTGTTTTGTTTCTTGGCTGAGCATTTTATCTCATTTAACAACCGAAGCATTTAAAAAATCTAGTAAACATTCTAGAATTCATGCCCCAATGTAGACACAGCATAAAACCAGGTACTTTTTAAGTACAGCATCGAAAACATAAAATATGCCAAACGTACTTGGAATGTCCACAGAGCGATGGCAGATGGGAGGATGGGAGAGGTACCCCCTAGGCTGAGGGCTGTTTCCCCAGAGTAAACCCAGTCAATTTGCTTCTCATTAACGATCTGTGTTTTAAATGCAAAACTGCCTTTCTTTTCTGTAATGCTTCATTCCATTTTAATTTTAGGAAAGACACAAACTATCTTTTAGTTTTTAAAAAATGGGACTGTAGTATTTTTCCAGCGATTCCCAAGTGTTTCCTTCAGAACTTTTAAGTCCAGGCTGTTAATTTATGGAAAGAATCATAAGGATTTTCAGTGATTTGGGGGTGGGAGAAGACAAAATCTTGATATTTTAAATAGTAATAATTCTAATGATCACAGAATCTTTGCAATTGTCTCTGACTTACTCATCAAATGTTTTCATATTGAAAACTACCTGATAAGAAAATAAGCTTTTTCCTTCTACACTACTGAACCTAATTACACACCCTAATGTTAATGTAAGTTCATTCAATTTGATGTGGAAATAGTATGACGGCATTTTTAAGTTTGTATATACAAAGTGAGTTAATTACTTATCTAAGTAACCACTAAGATCATAAAATGTTAACACCATTTAAATATAAAAAATGTTGAATAGCTTCTTCTACAGCATATTAAAAGGCTCTTGGAATGGGACCCAAAGTAAAATTCTTTTTGAAACCACAATAGCTTATGATAAAGTCAACTAAAGCAAAGATATCAACATTATCTGTGAAGACTCTCCAACTCCTCGACTGAATATTTTCTGTCCCACTCCCTTTCCTCCCTCCCTTCCTTCCTTCCTTCCTTCCTTCCTTCCTTCCTTCCTTCCTTCCTTCCTTCCATTTCCTCCCTTCCTCCCTTCCTTCCTTCCTTCCTTCCTTCCTTCCTTCCTTCCTTCCTTCCTTCCTTCCATTTCCTCCCTTCCTTCCTTCCTTCCTTCCTTCCTTCCTTCCTTCCTTCCTTCCTTCCTTCCTTCCTTCCTTCCTTCCTTCCTTCCTTCCTTCCCTCTTTCCTTCCTTCCTTCCTTCCTCCCTCCCTCCCTCCCTTCCTTCCTTCCTTCCTTCCTTCCCTCCTCTCCCCCTTCCTTCCTCCCTTCCTCTACCCTCCCTGCCTCCTCTCCTGCCTTCTTTTCTTTTTAGACCACTGCTCAGTTAATTTTACAAGCAGGCATTACCAGCTCAGATACACTACGAAGCCAGACAGATAGCAGAAATGAGTAAAGCTGCTAGGTCTCAGAAACAGTTTGTACCTGCTGGAAAGAACCGGGCACTGAGGAGCTGAGTGCTGGACTGCTAAGTAATTTATAGACTGGCTGAGATAAGACAGGCAAGCACCGAGAAGGGAACTGAGTGTTGAGATAGACGGCTGCTGCTGCTGCGGCTCCTATGTTATATCGGGCATTTTCTTTACTTGATTGAGAGGGGTATGGGTGTATCAAAGTGCCGGAGACAGGAGAATTAGAGCCGGGAGGAAAATTACCTGTCACCTAAGCCACTTTCCTCATTTTACAGTATAGCAGAGTATCAGTGAAAAACAGGGTCTCGGGCCAAGGGACTGGGTTCGAATCCTGATCGGTCACTTACTAGCTGTGTGGACTTGGGAAAGTTGCTCAGCCTCTCTATCCCTCTGAATCCTCTCCTGTAAAAGGCACAGCATGAGCATGTCTACCATGTACAATTGCTGCGAGCATAATGAGATCGGAGCTGTGAGCCCAGGTCCAGCCACAAGGCAGACCTCGATGTTAGTTGTTATTAGGGAAGCTAGTGGATCCTAACTGGGGTGCAGGACTTGAGCAGAACCACCCCAAAACGATGGGTCAAAGTCAGGGCTCAAACCCAGGCCTTCACACTCCCAGTTCCAGGCTAATTTATTTGCTATAAGCTTGCTTTCTTTGGTATTTTTATTATTTCTAAAGAAAAGAATAAGCAACAACAATTACATGGGTTGGTAAGAGGAATCCCTGGTTCCTTTAGTTTTAAAGCCAGGTATCCATGGCTCACTTCTAACAGCCTTAGCAGTAAGGCTGGACATGTGCCAACACAGTGGTTATTGTCATGCTAGGAGGCCCGGACACCCAGGATGGCGGTGTCATGGCCATGCTTATATGTCTACCAACTCTCTCACGGTATCCTAGAAATATTTGCCTCTTAGCCATTTTGCCTGTGGTTTTGCTTTGAGTTCTACTAAAGCCACCAACCCATTCTTAATATTCTGGAATATTCTGAAGACAAAAGATGCAATTTGGACCTGAATTATTGGAGAGAGAAAGAGAAGGCTCCATGGTGACAGACATATGTGCTATCATTTATGGCCACTTTCTGAAGGGGGCCTCTTGCAGGCACTGTATCAAGGGCCTGGTTCCTATGAGAGTAGGGTGCCATCTTATCCTAGGGATGGGCCCTGCAAGTGAAATGAACAGAATCAGCACCCCCACTGCCTGGCCCCTGCTCCTTCTTCTAGCCTGAGCTCTACCCACTGCTTTCATCTGTCATGGGACCACTCGGTCTGCCCCGAATCCCGCAGCTCCTTAACCTCTCGGCTTATGCTCTGCTCTTTACCTAGAAAGCCCCTTTCATCAGTCACTCCCTATCCAGCTCATCCCTGGAATGCCTATTCCTCAGCCTGCCTCCAAGACTGCTGCTCCCAGGGCCTATTCACAATCTTCTTCCTCCCATTTGAACTGTGCTGACACTTCCCCAGATAGAGATACTCAGTGCATGCTGGAGTCCTACCTGAAACTCTGCATCTTCCCTAGAATATCCATCAAAGCCACATATTCCAACCACGCCCCCCATCTTCCCTGTATTTCCTGACTTAAGGGTCCCACAATCCCCATGGTCACCACCACCAAGAAAGGCAATGAGGGGTGGGGGAAAGAGAGAGAAAATGAACAGGGAAGGGAAGGAAGGAAGGAAGGAAGAGGGAAAAGAGGAAGGAAGGAAGGAAGGGAGGGAGGGAGGGAGGGAGGGAGGGAGGGAGGGAGGGAGGGAGGAAGGAGAGGAAGAAGGATGAGGGAGAAGAAGAAAATAGGAAGGATGGACCAACTACTACAGGATAAGAAAGCTTGATAAAATCCACATGAGAAAGAAAGTTCATTTAAATAAATTGTTAAATACAATGAAAAATGCTTAGAAGCAGGATGCATTTTTTATTTGCAAAAGAAAAAAGATTTTATGCCTCTTTTGCAATGTTATTTCTCTTAAGAGAGATTTTCCTATGTCACTCATGGGATAAACTTAATATAAACTTGGAAAATTTTTTTCATATTTGAATTTTGTTTATATTTTCTTTGCAAGAACTAACATATTTAAAGCACATTAAGAATAAATTTAAAATGGCTCAGCGGACGAATATTTATTTCTCAACTAAAATAAACTTTTATTTTCAAAGTTTCCATTTATTGACATGAATTTGAAAAATCACCCTCAAAATTTGAACCTGTTTATATATGGTGTGTCACATGTAAGAGTATTCAACACAGAAGTCAATAAGTTGATTTTTTTACCTAAAATATAACCAATGCTGTGTAACATAGAATTGCAGATATCTTAGAAAAAAATAAAAGAAGAAACTGCCCCAAGCTCAGGCATGGTGTGTGTAGTGGTTTACTAATAAATACTGAAGGATGTCTGTATATTGAATTTCTTCAGATTCAAAGAAAGATCTCTTTATTCACTGTAGACCCAGCTTTCCTGATTTACTGAAGAGACAATTCTGTTTTATCATATTCATAAATGGCTGCAGTAAAATGATAATGAAAATGTAATCAGAATGTTTTTTTTTTTTTTTAATTTTTAGCCAGGGGGTGGGGGTCGGGGGAACAGACAGGAAGGGAGGGAGAGATGAGAAGTTTCAGCTCATAGTTGTGGCACCTTAGTTGTTCCTTGATTGCTTTCTCATATATGCCTGGACTGGGGCGGGGGAGGGGGGGGCTCCAGCAGAGCCAGTGACCCCTTGCTCAAGCCAGTGACCTTGGGCTCAAGCCAGCAACCATGGGATCATGTCTATGATGCCATGCTCAAACCCTCAACCCTGCACTCAAGCTGGATGAGCCCAAACTGAAGCTGGTGACCGTGGGTCTCAAACCTGGGTCCTCAACATCCTAGGCTGATATTCTATCCACTGTGCCACTACCTGGTCAGGCTATAATCAGAATGTTGATCGGATGAATATCCCAGGCCAAGCCTGAAAAACAAATCTCTGGGGAAAAAAATCGAGATTTATCTCACCAGGTAAGCATCAGCTTTGCATCTAAAGAACAAATACAAACAGAACCAGGTTAAAACTTCCTTATAGGAAGTTTTTGTTTGCATATGAGCATCATCATTTTATGTTTGCATATGAGCATCATCATTTTCTTCTACAGGCAAGTTATGAAGAGCAAGGGCTGCCTGGTTAGATCTGGGTTCTGAGACTCCTTGGCTGTGTGTCTTTGGACAAGTTATTTAGTCTCTCTGCACCTTTTCTTCCTCTTTAAATTGGAGGTATTCAAAATACCCATCTCTTAGGGTTGCTGTAAGAATTAAATAACAGAATGCCCTAGGCACCCAGGGCAATGCCTGACACACAGAAAACTCTCAATAAATGTTAGCTGTTGTTCTCCTCATTCATTTTTCTAAACTAAAATTCACTAGAAAATTCATCATATTAGAGATCAAAACTCACAGTCTGCATATGAAGAGTGTGGTGACTGACCTACTACCCTATTGTCCAGTTCAGATCCCTCTGGGAAAGAGAGTGAGGATTGTAACTGCTGGTACAGTTTTCTTTTTCAGAAACAGACATGCAAATGTTGAGCTAAAATAAACGCCATATCTCCACTGGTTCATTTCTTAGTAAGAAGCAATTGTTACAATGGTAATAAGCTCAGGTGACATAAAAATAGCCCAGCTCTCAGTGTGTGATGCCTGGAGGAGGCCATTGGAGGATGGATAGAGGGAAGAGATGGAAAAGGAAGGTATCTGATAATTTATCAAGAGGACCAATAGAAGCTCACTTAAACAATCTTAAGTGCTTACAGAACAAAGCAACACCTTTCTGTCTATGAATCCAACAGATAGCCTTAAGAATTATACTCAAGATTTATGAGACCTCTGTGATACCTGACTTGTTTCAGAAGGATCAGGCCTATTGTAAATGGTCACAAGTTATTTTAGGACCTTGGCAGCCTTCCCAGAGCCCCAAAGACCAATGGGTTCTGCCAGTAGGTTCTCCGTTTGGTCGCTTGCCATCGTTCTGTACGAAGTCACAGACTTTGGTATTTGCTAATGAGCACCATACCAAAGCTAATTAGACTGGGGCATTATCTCATAAGAAGATAAGCTTATCTGACATGCAGGGACAAAGACTACTTCTAGAGCTCTAGCATCATTACACATTCCCACCCCTGGAATGCTAGAAATATCTATGGGAGGAAATGCACTAGTGTAGTCAGAAAATATTTGTGAATGTGTCAGAATTTTTGCTGGGTATATCCAGGCCAGTGTCATCTATTTTAGGAGGTAACCGCTCAGAGAGAGGGGATTTTTACCAAGTTATAGAGTTGGTAAAAGCACAAACACAAAAAATTCATCAACATTTAAAAAAATAGGAGGAAGCTATCTGCAGAAAGTGCAATCAGGCCAACACCGATTGCCCAGCTAGGACCCATTATTAAAGACTTCCTAATTGGCTAACTACTATGCTGTACACCTGAAACAAATAAAGAATAATATTGAATGTAAATTGTAATTGAAAAAAGAATTTTTAATTTAAAAATTATTTTAAAAAAGACTTCCTAAGTCCTGCCCAAAAAACTCTTGGGTTTCAAGTGGACTTTGATAAATTGTGCAGACTTATGAACCTGGTTATTCAAATTGGTATCGGTTAGTCCATATTGTTAGGGGGAGGAGATGAAAGGGAATTAGCCAGCTGGAAAGAACCTTTAGCAGGCTTTTCCAAGCAGTGCAACAGATAAAATGACAACTCAAAATTTGGCCAAAGACCTATATGATAAAATGTAATATTTCCAAAGAATATTGATCGGAGGAAAATTGAGCAATGTGTTCAAAGACTAGATGAAATTGTTTTTTGATTACTCTGAACATTTAGAAAAGGCATTCTTATAGTTTTCAGGCATTGAGAATATCAAGAGAGAAAACTTTTTTTAATTTTAATTTAATTTTATTCATTTTAGAAAAGGGGGAGCGGGAAGCATCAACTCCCATATGCTCCTTGACCAGGCAAGCCCAGGGTTTCAAACCAGCACAGGTCAGGCTAATATTACATTTTCAAATGGATTAGATGATGAACTTTATGCTCTAGTAAAAAGAAACCAACTTAATTGGGCCACTATGGATATTCATGATTTAGTTAGTCTCACCAGTTAGTTATCTAAAACAACGATAACAGTTGGAAATATAACAAAATAACAAAAGGAAAATAACAAAAGGAAGAAAAATAACAAAAGGAAAATTAATCAGACTCTGAATTATCAAATTAAAGCAGTCCGAGTCATGAGTTTACAATTACAATGAATATACCCATCGGAATTGAAAAATCAGAAAGCGTTCTGTAACAATCAAACTAGAATTTTTCATTGTTGCAAAAAACCAAGACACTGGAAAAAAGGATTGCCATAAGCTCAAATGGCTATTGTGAAAACGGCAGTCTGTTGTTCTATCACCAACAGGACCTGAAATGGGATAGAAATGGGATAGGGCTACTCTGAGGATAAAAGGGGGTGGGATTCTCTTCTCCAAGGTACTTATTGGAATGATTTACCAAAGCTGATTATAGCAAAACAATAAAGTTCAACTTTAAGTTCAACTGAGATTACATTACAAACATCTGACAAATGGTCTAATAACGATACCATGGTCATAGTTTATCCTTGTCCTATAACGCTACTGGCCAAGCAGCCTTAAGGACTGCAGATAGTGAGAATCCTGACAAAATCTCCAGAGCAATTAGACAATATGTACACATTTGAGATAGGTTCATATGGTTCATTCCTGAAGATGGATATTTAGGCTCTTCAGTTTCATTATATGGGGAATAAAGAAATCATTCTCTACTAGAGTTTCCTAATAGTACTAGAATGTTAGGGGAAATAGCTAACCATCCATGTAATTTCTTTATAACTTTAAAAAGTTCTGATTGGGTCTTGGCCAGATAGTTCAGTTGGTTAGAAAATTGTCCCAGTATGCCAAGGTCTGAGTTCAATCCTCCATCAGAACACATACAAGAATCAGCCAATGAATGCATAAATAAGTGGAACAGAAAATTAATGTTTCTTTCTCTTTCTCCCTTCCCCCTCTCTCTAAAAATCAATAAATAGAAATAAAAATGTTTTAAAGTTCTGATTTGTTTTGGACAGACTGGGAAAGAAGAGTGAAATTTATTGTAGCCCCTAATGAAACACAATGGCTATGTGGTACAAATCTCTGGTCTTGGCTACCCCAAGTTTGTATAGGGTAATGAGTTATCAGATATCTATCTGTGGGCTCAAAGACGTATTTGCACTTCACTCTCCTCTACTGCTAACCTCCCTTTTATGAAAGCATGATGGACCAGAGCTGTTTTCCATTGGCATGATAGCTTAGCAGATATTTTTGCACCTTCCTTAGGAACTGAGGATGTCACTGCTTATACCAAAGCTTTAACTAACTTCAACCAACAAGATCTCAAAGACAGTCATCAGAGCTGAACTCTAATAAACACTGATAAGCTTTTAATAAGAAAAGCTGTCTGGGTGGCATTAGACATGATCACTTCATCTCAAGGTGGCACCTGTGCTATCATGAACACAGAATGTTGTGTTTGTATACCTGATGAATCTGGAAATGTGACCTCTCTTTAGGGACATTTGCACAAACAGATAAAATTCCTGAAGGATCCCATGCCAAGCTTAAGAGAATTATTGTCTAGTTGCTTCACATTTTGGGGTTCCCGGGGAACTTAAAAATATCTTTCAAATTGGTGTGATTATTATTATCTTGGGAATATTTCTTGTGGACATTGAAGATTTTTATATGTTGTGCTAATACTAAAGGATACAAGAATCAGCCAATGAATGCATAAATAAGTGGAGCAGCAAATTAGCCCCTAAAGAAACACAATGGCTAAACCAGTCATACTGTGATAACATGATGCATTAGCTTCATCGAACACAACTAGCCATCACTAAAGTACACATGGAAAAATAATTAGTACTTTCTAACACTTCACCCTAAAATTAGCATGAATGTTGGCTAGTCATAAGACCCACAAATGGCAAGTGTGTCCCTGACTCATATCTTCCCTCTGAGGAACACAACTGGACCCAGGGAAGGCGTTACCATCCTAGCAATGAGCAACTTTAAGTTCACATTTTAGGTAGTCAATGAGCAAGTTATTAGTATGTTCTATGCAATATTTGGGATATGCCAATACTAGAAAATTAGTATATCTTACCTAAATTAAAATTTAACCAGATGTCTAATAGTACATCTGGCAAAGCCATGCCTGCCCCATCTTTGGTACTCTTCCGTGTTAGTTAATAGTAAAATTAATTTGCACTTATTAATACTCAAACAGAGAGATTAAAAAATGTCTTTCTACTTAGGTTCAAAGGCTCACGTTGAGATCGTCGATGCATTACTCAACCACTTTTCACCACACCTGTAAATCGGAATTCCTAACAGTACCTCTCAGAGGAGGAGCTTGAACGGAGGAGTATACGAGATGGCACAGGTGGGGGCCTAGCGCAGGACTCAGCTCATAGCAAATGCTCAGTCAGCATGAGCTATGATTGTTGGCAAGGGAACACGGCAAAGAAATAAAATGGCAAAGAAGAAGGTACTTCACCTTCCATTCAACAGGAATAGTCCTTATCTATACATAGATAATTGAGAGCTGTCGATGGTCATGACTTCATTTATTTGACTTTCATTTTTATTTGATATGTAGGGTATAACGCGTAAGCATAGTAATAAACAATACGGATGCGGCACATGGCAATTTACAACAGGGCCATTCACATCTGTTACTTTCTCATAACACAAAATGTCTATTTAAAAAATTCAAGACAATGATTCTCAAAGAGGAGGGACCTGTGAACATTTAGCCAAATAGTCCTGGTATGCTTCCTAACTCCCACCCCCACCGCTAATGCTCTCTTGAGATCCAGTATTCTAGTTTCAAGGATTTTAAAAATCTACAATAAAATATTTCCTTTGGCAAGGAAGCAAATCAAGAGCCACCTTTATGTATGGACTCAATGTAGAAAGGACTTCTGGTCCCAAATGAACCTTTTGTCCAGAGTCCCTGCCCAGAACAGTGCTCAGTGTTGTCATCATCAAATACAAAGGACAACCGGCTCAGCCCTGCTGGCAACAAAAGTCCCTCAGCAGAATGGTTTTGTCAAAGCAACCTCCAAAGAATGCTGTAACCTGTGGCCTCTGTTCACCCCCAGGAGAGTCTAAATGCTTTCCCCCTTTTGTGATGGAGAACATCTCCCCTTCCAGAAGAACAATCCCTCTCCCGGTAGTGAGTCTTACATACACAGGCCCAGCATCTTTTTTTAAATGCCCTTGTCCATGTGATTAGGAACCCTGCCCCTTTCAAATAGTTTTATGGCCAGAGTCTCTAGTTTGCCTCAATGGTACCCATCTTGTTTCTTGCCTGTACTCAAGTGAGAAACAGTGTATATGTTCTTATATTAATTAAACAAGGAGGCCACTAGACAATAGGTGGCTCTAATGCTATGACAGCCTACAGAAACAGACCCAAATCCAAACCTATCAATGCCTCCAGGTTACAAAGTCAAAGCACTAAGAACAACCAATCCCAGCCAACTAGGCTTTAAGCTACAACCAATTAATCAGAGCTACAGTCTTTCTTTGCTTCTTCCGTTTCTTTCTAAAAGTCTCTCTGCACCTACAACCCACCTCGTAAGGGCAAGGGTATTAAGAAAAGCAAAAGCAAGAAGGGTCAGGACAGGTGCAAAATTGAGGGGTGAGGTAGGAGAGGCAAGGAGGCCATTGCTGAAATACAAAAACTTGCCTATGGGTGTCAAAACTGGCTCTGAGTGGACAAGGGCATAAAGTCTGGAAGGATCTTTGAGGGTCACTTGAGCACACTTCATTTCCAGCTAACCTGCTGACTTTGGAAAACTGACCTCTGCTGAAGACAAGTCTCTATGGCCCCCATGACCTACACAGCTATGGCTGGATCCCTATGTATTAAATACCCTTTCCTGGTAGGTGGGGGGGGGGGGAAATAAATGGTCTAACTCAGAATGTGAAAAAATTGGGAGAAATAAAAAGTTTTAATGCCCCGGAAAAAAAAAAAAAAGGTTTCTTCCTGAACTCCTGTCCACTAAGCATGCCTAACCATTTCCAGTTTGGCATGGCCCAATCCCAACTGATTTTTGCCCAATAAACTTTTTAAAACTTACATATGTTTCAGTTTAACAATGTAAATGAGTACAAGGCTTCTTTCTGAAAAAAATTCCAGTGACTATTCATAGCAACACAGCACACTAGAATTTTCTGTGCAATTTTTTGCAAATGCTTAATTTTTAGTGTCTTTATAGAAAAGGGTAAGGGAAAGACAGCTTCTGGGATGTAGTTGGTGTGTTTGATTAAAATGGCAGCCAAATCATATACTTTCTACCCAGGAGCTATTTCTTTAACATATATTGATGTAGTTTTCATGTGGATGGATGCCGTTTTGAACAGTCACCAAATAAACAAAATTTAAGAAAGCAATGCAGAGCCAAGCAGGTGTGATTTGTGGCCCCAGCAAGGCACCCGGCTGAATACAGCCAAGACACTTCTGGGAAGTTGGCCCTGAGCAGTTCAATCCCCAGAAGAAAGGAAGCTCTGTGATCAGCGAACGCCATTAGCGTGTAGCAGCTGACCAGTAGCTTTACTTAGGAACACTGCTCGTATGTAAGGCCTGCCTTGCCCAGAGGATAATAAAACGCTTGGCTGAAGCTTAACCATCTTACTGGCTTCTTACTAGTAACAGGATGTATTTAAAACCCCTTTGAGAAGACAGCTACAGATTATTATATATAAAATGTACCACTGCAGTTGTTGCTCAGATCTGGAGGGAGCAGCGAATGGGGAATTAGTGTATAATGGCTAATAAAAATGAGTAAGTTAAAAAAATAACTGAGATGTGAAGGGGAAATAAACAGACAGAATAAAGAAAAAGAAAGGAAAAGAAATGGAAAGGAAAGAGATTGGTGAGATTGATGAGATCCCCCACCTTGCCCAAAGCAGGGTGGGGCAGCAGTGATCCTAAAGAAGAAAAGTGGGTTGTCTCCCCTTCTCTGCACAGTCAGGAAGACCCCCTCTGTCAGAACACATTGACTGGGCACCGCAATGGGAGAGTGCTGTGTGTGGCGGAGAATTTAATAGCAACGAACTATGGAACCCACCCTCAGCAAATAAAGAAAAATCAAGACATTAAAAATTAACACACATGGTCAATAAGCACATGAAAAAATACCCAATATTATTAACCTTCAGGGAAATGCAAATCAAAACCACAATGAAATGCCACACCACACCCAGTAAGAAGGTTACAACAAAACACAGACAATACATGTGTTGACCAGAGTATGGAAAAGTCAGAACTCTCATCTGTTGGTGGTGGGAGAGTAAAATGGCACAGCCACACTAGAAAATAGTCTGATAGTTTTTCAAAAAGTTAAACACAGGTATACCATATAACCCAACAATCTTATTCTTAGGCATGTGCCATGACAAATAAAAACATATATTCACACAAAAATTTGCACATGAATATTTATAGCAGCATTATTCATAATAGTCCCAAAGTGGAAACAACCCAAAAGTCCATCAACTTGTGAATGGACCAAGAAACAAAACAAAACACTGTTATACCCAGCTTGACTGGTGGGGGTGCAGTATATAGAGCGTCAACCTGGGATGCTGAGGACCCAGGTTCAAAACCCCTGAGGTCACTGGCTTGAGCACAGGGTCGCCAGCTTGAGCATGGGATCAATCATACTTGTGATCCCATGGTCACTGGCTTGAGCCCAAGGTCACTGACTTAAGCAAGGAGTTAATATAGCTTGGCTAGAGCCCCCCAGTCAAGGCATGAATGAGAATCAATCAATGACGAACTAGTGACACAACTATGAGTTGATGGTTCTTATCTCTCTCATATCCTGTATCTGTCTGTCTCTCCCTCTCTCTCACTAAAAAAAAAGAAAAGGAAAAACACTGGTATATCCATTGAATAAAATACTATTCAGCACTAAAAGGAATGAAACACTGATAGGGCTATAACACAGATGAACCTCAACAACACTAGGCTAAGTGCGAAAAGCAGACACAAAAGACCACACGTTGTATGAGTCCACTTAAATGAGATGTCCAGAACAGACAAATCTACAGACAGAAAATTGCTTGGGATTGGGGGCGAGAATGAAGATTAACTGTAATAGGGCATGAGGGCTCTTACTGGAGTGATAAAATTGTTATAAAACTAGATTATGGTGAGGGTTGGTAAATTTACTAACATTTTTTGAATGGTACACTTAAATGTGTAAATTTTATTGTATATAATTTATATACCTCAATTGAGTTGTGTTTTTAAAGAAAGGAATGGTTTTTAAAAATGAACTGGCCTGATCAAGTGGTAGCACAGTAGATAGAGTACTGGTCTGGGACACTGAGGACCCAGGTTTGAAACCCCAAAGTCACCAGCTTGAGCTTGGTCTCATCTGGCTTGAGCATTGACTTACCAGCTTGAATGCAGGGTTGCCAGCTTGAACGTGGGATCGTAGACATGACCCATGGTTGCTGACTCAAAGCCCAAGGTCACTGGACTGAGCAAGGGGTCACTGGCTCAGCTGGAGCCCCCCGGTCAAGGCACATATGAGAAAGCAATCAATGAACAACTAAGGAGCTGCAACTATGAGTTGATAATTCTCATCTCTCTCTCCTTTCCTGTCTGCCTGTCCCTGTCTGTCCCCACCTCCTTTCTTGTTTTACAAAAGAAAAAGAACAGTGAACTGTAATTTAGAGGATCTAACAAGTGACAAACAAAACACTGAGGCCGGTGGCACATGAGGGATAAGTAGGAAGCCACAAGAGAGAGAGGCTGAGGTGGGATTACAGGGGTAGGTTTGAGAAAGGCCAGCAGTCTGGCTTAACCACAGTCTAGATAAAGATTGGTCTTCATTCATTCACTCAACAAATATTGGCACACATGATAGACACTCCACTCAGCTAGCTGCTGGGGATGCATGCACTTATAGAAATTCCATTCTAGTAGGGGAGACTGGATATTAAGAAGAGTAAGAGAAATTATTGGTAGATCTGAGTGTATTAGTTTTCTGTTACCACACAACCTTGGTGGCTTAAAACAACAGAAACTTATTCTCTCGCAATTCTGGAAACCAGAAATTGAAAATCAAGGTGTTGGCTTCCTCTGAAGGCTCTAAGGGAGGATCCTTCCTGCCTCTTCCAACTTCTGATGGCTCCATGGGTTCACTGGCTTGTGCCTGCATATAACTCCAATCTCTGCCTCTGTCTCTTCACATGGCATTCTCCATGTGTGTTTCTTCTTTTTCTGTCTCTTATGAGGACATGTGCCTTTGGACTTAGGTCCTACCTAGTTAATTTAGGATGATCTCACCTTGAGAGTCTTAACTTAATCACATCTGCAAATACCCTTTTTCCATACAAGGCCATATTCACAGGTACCAGGGTTTAGGGCTTGGCCAACATTTTTGGGGGGAAAGAAGGGGTTCATAATTCCACTTACTACATCAAATGATATAAAACTATTGATCTGGCTCATCTGATGCTCCTACGTACATTACATCAGTACATTTAGAGGGTGTTTTTAATATAAATGCTCTTAGTTCAAGGTTCCTCAGAATGACAGAAGTTTGTTTATGAATAAATTCACTTATCTGAGTCATGTATATTTTTAGAAGCATGACTTTGTCATTGAAAATAAGACTTGGTATTAAAAGGTTACATATAGTAGAAAAAAACCATGCAGACAATTATGACACTGCAAAAAATTCTGCACCTTTTTCAGAAGGAATATTTTTAAGCACTAGGGTAGATGTGTCTATCATAAGAAGAGTAATAATGGAGGAAACCAAACTACTTTAGTGATTTCTGCTAATATTCCCTTTCAGAAGTGTCAGTGAATCAGGTGCTATTGTAATTAATGTTATAACAGAATGTTTCGTTTTTCCAAGGTCAAAGGGGTAGATCAGGAATAGCCAATATTGCAAGGCTATATGAAGTGGCTCATAGAAACAGGAATAGCTGTAGATATATAAGTATATAATGAGGAGCCTGTTGTTAATTAATGAACATCAGGCACTTAGAGACACAGAAAGAAAATAGTATTTTAAGATGGATAGAAGGATAGGATGGATACATAAAGCAGTGTGGGGTGGGGAACGGCATGAAACTCATGGGAAAAAATGAGGATGGCTGATTAATTGGGAGGCCTTAAAGAAAGAGATCTAAACAAGCATTTCCCCAAGGTATATCCACCTAGAGGTTTCACAAATTCTCTAGTGAGAAGAGACTTTATTAAGGTATTTAAATATATTTCTATTTTGCCTAACTTGTTGAAGTATAGATATGGTGTTCATTCTTCACAGTGGGGTCAGTTCTTGTGAACTGAAAACCCTCTTCTTATAATAAAACAATTCCCAGGTATGCAATAAAAGCCAAGGAAACACCAACACACCACTGCAATTTATATTCTTGTCTTGCAAATTCGGCTAAACACAGTAACAAGCAAATGGATTTTCAGTACCAGATACTTATTTAGATTAGTTGACTTTTTTGACCAATCAGGCTACTACTCATCTTTCATTTCATTTCACCATGGTATTTTTGTTCGCTTACTCTAACATTTTTAACATAGAAAACATAAGTTCAGCCTTCACTTTACAAAGATAGGCCTGAATAAAATTATTCTGTATATTTTTTGGGACAACCCCTATCAGTAACTCCAGCAGTGAACTATCTCTGGTTATATCTTCATAGAAAAAATGACATTACTTTTTTGTTTTGCAAAGAAAAATTCAGAAGTGACATATATTTAAATAACCATTCCAGCAAAAATGTTAGAAAGCCATCCTACCCCAGCCTTTGTTAATTGAACCATAGAGAGAATCCCAAGATAGGAGGACTGTTCCTTTGTGTCTAATCCAGTAATAGAGGAGAAATGATTGAGTCTGTTAAATTTTGCTATGAATTCCTTAATCTAGGCAATGATTACAAATTAATGCATTTAATTTGAACAGTAATAATTAGGTTGATTTCCAGATGACTCATTTTGTAAACCTTTGGCCGTTTGTGTCCCAGCGGGAGTGGGTCATGTGCTGTCTTCCCGCTGACATCAGTGGAAATCTTGAGTCAAAATCAAAGCTACTTTATGCCTCCCTGACCTTTCGTCACAATGCACGGTGGGGCCCAGTTTCTCCGCTCTGAATTTTCAGATTGGCTTCCCTGTGCTCATGGGATTACCACTTGCAGACAACCTACATGTGGGTATTCACTGGAGACCCTCCAACAGCCTCATTGGAAATCACATCGTGGTTCTAGCTTTCAAGCTGTTTCCTAATCCAGATTCCAAATTGCAGGAAATCTCCTGTCTGGGTGACTTGCTGAGGCTTTCAGTGAATAGGGTGATGGAGGTCAGGTAGATGGGCAGTGCTCATTCTACCCCCAGAAGTCTGCCACATGCTCAGTTTCCTCTAGAGACGCACTTTGAGAATCAAAGCAGAGGAAGGACACCTTACCTTGACGGTCATGTCTGCACCGGATGTTCCTGTGGCATTGGAGGCGGCCTCATCTCCCTTCAGCAGCACACTCTCCCACCCGACTCCTGAAAAATAGCAGAGCAGTGGCATTGGAGTCAAGTATACCCAGCTGGCACAGACAGACACACTTGTCGTTCTGCAGATCCCAATGGCATGTGATTTGTAAAAGACACTGATGATCATCCCCAGCACCTTACCTGCCTGGCAGTTACCACAGGGAAAGCTTCCTTTTAGATTGTGGGCAGTCAGCACCTCCTTTGTTTTGACTCCAAAATTAGTCCATTGTCTAAATCCCGTGCTGTACAGACATTTCTATTCTTAGCCCAGAGTGAAGAAGAGGTTGGATGAACTCCTCCCAAATCCAGGCCTCATACTGAGGTCTTTTTAGGGCTTAGGGTGAGTCCCAAAGCACAGAAACATGCACATCTGAATCTAATTCAACAACCAATAGAAAGAATTCTGTATTATTCATTGTCCTACATTCCATACACCTACTGGAAATAACTGAGCCTTCACACTCACTTTTAAAATCTATAAATGCTTTTTCTCCAACTCTTGATAAAGCTTAGTGTTCCTTTTTTTCTTAAGCTGTCAGACTATCTTCAAGAGTGCTTATTTGTCAAGATATAAGATTTTGCTCTCTCCAACCTCAACAAAGAGATCAAGGGCTGATGTTTTGAAATACCTAAACAGAATATAGTAATGTAATGATGTGTGTGAATGGAGGTGGAATGATCTGTATTAGTGAAAAAGTTTGAAGTAATGACAAGTATATATTTAAAAACACAGACTTATTGCCATTCAACCTACAATAGCTGAGATATAGAAACAACCTAAGTGCCCACTGATGGACAAATGGATAAAGAAGATGTGAAATAACTACTCAGCACTAAAAAAGGAAAGAAATCTTGCCATTTGTGACAATATGGATGCACCTGGAAGGTATCACACTAAGTGAAATAAGTCAGATGGAGAAAAACAAGTGCCATATGATTTCATGTATATGTGGAATCTAAAACAGAACAAAACAAACTAGAACAAAGAGAACAAAATCATGCATCCAGAGAACAGACTGGTGGCTACTGGAGGGGAAGGAGATTAGAGAAGGAAGAAATGAGTGAAGAGGATTAACTGTGATGGATGGAAAGTGGACTTACAGTGGTGAACACTATGCAGTGCATACAAATAGTGATTACAGCCTGACCAGGCGGTGGCACAGTGGATAGAGTGTTGGACTGGGATGTGGAAGACCCAGGTTTGAGACCCCGAGGTCGCCAGCTTGAGCGTGGGACCATCTGGCTTGAGCAAAAGCTCGCCAGCTTGGACCCAAGGTTGTTGGCTCCAGCAAAGGGTTGCTCGATCTGCTGAAGGCCCATGGTCAAGGCACATGTGAGAAAGCAATCAATGAACAACTAAGGTGTGGCAACAGCAACAAAAAATTAATGATTGATGCTTCTCACCTCTCTCCATTCCTGTCTGTCTGTCCCTATCTATCCCTCTCTCTCTCTCTCTCTCTCTCTCTCTCTGTCCCTGTAAAAAAATAAAAATAAATAAATAAATAAAAAACAAATAGTGATTACAATGTCATACACCTGATATATTCATATATAATCTCATATACTAGTTTTACCAAAATAAAAAAATTATGCAAGAATTTTATAATTATATATTTAAATATATGTATGTATGTATGCATATGTTGCCACCTGGAGAATGAACAAAAGCACTAAACAGGATCTCAGCCAGAAGAAGGCAAGATGTTGACAGTCATCACAGAAGCAACCAGTAGAGTCTGTCACAAGAGGACATGCCCATAGATTGCCATGGCAGGCAGAATTGCTTATACTTTTAAGATTTCTATTTTCTTTTCTCTTTCTGTCATTAGTTTAGCTAGAAATATACACATGAATTCATAAGTTAAGTACACAGGTGATGCCAGGACTGAGCCTTACTGCCCAGTGCTGACACCTTGGAGATTAAATCTTAGCTCAACGCCAGAGTGACCTCTCCACCGCCTCCCTCCACTGTGAGCACACAGCCCCAACCATTAGCCCTGCTGATCGGGGCGCTCATTAGGGCCTGAGCAAGGAGAACTCATAAGTGTGTCTGTCTGCTGTTGTTTGCTCATCAGTGCTGCCTTAGAGGGCCCTTATCAACTAACTTGTCAGCATTTGTGAGCAGGACCAGGCCTGACACCCAGTTAGTACCACCCAGGTGTCTGCTAAATGAGATGTGTGAGTTTGGGCAGCCAGGTTGGAGGGACAGGAGCTCAGAGTAGGGTCTGGGTAAGAGCAGAGAGTGCTCCAAGGAGACGGGAGAAACACTAAAGGAAAGGGCGTGGAGGGCATTGATTTACTCTAGATCAGTGGTTCTTAACCTTTTTTGAGGTACCGAACCCACCAGTTTCATATGTGCATTCACCGAACCCTTCTTTAGTGATAAATAAAATACGATTTTTTTGCCAAATTCAAGACATAGGTATATGTTTTTTTACTGGTGCACAAAATGAGCCGTGCATGAACATCACCTTGCTCAAAGAACAAAACCAACAAAGTGCATGAACTCACAACAAATTACGGTATTACTTTATTCTGGTCTCCGCGGCAGAGGCTACTCCGAACCCCTGAGACCGACTCATCAAACCCCTGGGGTTCGATAGAACCCAGGTTAAGAACCACTGCTCTAGATGCTGAAGAAATAAGCAGACTGTGATGTGTCCTGTCCTCCAGAGCCAGGCGGAGTCTGGTGGCACTGGACACTTGCCAGCAAACCCAGAAATAGGATTGACATGGAGGTGTGGTCACCAGATACAAAATGTCTGGGTGGTAAGACCCTGAGGACAAGGGCTCTCCATTCACGGGTCCAACCCCCAGGCCCACCTCACTCCACACTCACGCCTGGCACAGAGCAGGGCTGCATGAACTATTTCTCTACCTGAACTGGATGGAGTTAGATGGGGCTTTATGGCTGCTTAAACCACTTTCACATTAGAAGAGAAGGCTCCTCTATAGTGTCACCTGATGGGTGCCCCTCTGCCTCTACATGGGCTCTTCCTGGTCAGGTCCCTCTCCTCCTCCCAAGGTCATGCTGGTTGGGCAGCTGGAATGGACTGTCATAAGAAAAACTGAGCCACAAACAGATTGGGGGGAAAATTCTAGATTTTTCAACAGCTAGGAGTGTACCTTTGGATTGCGCGGATTTTGGTAAACACTTCTCAGATGCGTCCAACCTTCTCATCCATCCTGGCTATTCCCTCTCTCACCACACCTCTGCCTCAGTCCTCATCAGCCCCCTGGCTGAGACATGGCCAGAAAACTGCAAGAAGTCTGGAGCTCAGCCTTTAATGTGAGACCACCGAGGACCCGAGATGAAAAGAATGTGCCAAGGTCTCATAGAGAGCAGCTGGTACGCTAGGACCAAAAAAGACAAGTTTGACAGATTTCCAAGAGCAGGGTTATTTTTTGGGGCCCAACTCATATCAAACCCATTTTACAGACAAAAGATAGCCCCACTGTGAAATCATTTTGCTTGATTACAATGAACGGCACAGGATTATGGCTGGGTTCCCACCATGTCCTAGCTCTCTTCCTTGTCCAAGTCTCTGCCCAGGTGTCTCGGAATTGAGGTTTTAATTGCTTTTGATTCTCTGAGGTTATCTAAAAAAAAAAAAAAAAAAGTCACTTTGTTCTTGGAGGAGTTCTCAGCGAGGTGGTCATTAAAACTTAGCGGAACTGCAGAACAATGATTTGTCTTTAAACACGGGGTTCTGGGAAACCCCACCCACGGATAAGCTGATGGGGCTGCTTCCTCCCAGTGG
Organism: Rhynchonycteris naso; assembly: GCA_037038555.1. Lineage (NCBI taxonomy): Eukaryota > Metazoa > Chordata > Mammalia > Chiroptera > Emballonuridae > Rhynchonycteris > Rhynchonycteris naso. The sequence continues at coordinate 22,935,573 of CM072996.1, forward strand.
GAAGCCCTGCCCCAGGGTTTGGAGGAGTGGAGCAGGATGTGGCTCCACCCCAGCCTGCCCTGCTGCCGGTGGCCACTCATCCTTGCCCCTGAGCCCCAGCCTCCTCTTCCTTGGCACAGACCTAAGGCTGGGCCCTGGGGCCTCTAGAAGCCATGGTAGCAGGTGCATTTCCCCTTCTCTTGGCTCTTCTCCCTGAGGTGAGCTCATTGGGAAAGAGAAAGGGCCACCCTTGGATGACAAATTATTTTCCACACACTCACCCAGAAGTCGTTTTCCCCTCCCCCACTGCTATGTCCCTGAGTAAGGGAAGATTCTCTGGTGCCTCTGAGCGGCAGATGTTCAGGTGGCTCAGGATGCACAAAGAGAAAGCTCAATATCTTGCCAAGTGTGCCCCCCATGCCTTCTCGACCGCACTGTTCTCCCCACCAACATGGCCACAGTAACACCAGTCCTGACAGCTAAACTGTACTGAGGACACACACTAGGTCGAGAACTATGTCTTTACGTGTCTCATCTCATTCAGTCACACAATACAGGTACATGAGGCAGGCACAATATTATCCCCACTTTACAGAGGAGAAAGCTGAAGTTTAATCAAATTAAAATAGAACTACTAAGGAATGGAACCAATTCTCAATTCAAGCATTCTGACCTCCGGAGGTTATTTGCTTAACCAGTAGTAACCTTATGATTACTACTCAAAAGATTAGCACATCTTCTGTTTTCAAAAACAGAAGAACAGAAAACTTGAGGATTCTGTTCATAGAAGGGACATTTCTTCCCTGCAGTTCCAACTCAAGCTGGCTTCAGAGCTCACAATGCATAGGTCATTAAAAGTTTTAAGGTGAGGCCCTAGAGAGATACAGATGGGGTTTAGGGGTCTGGGTGGATCCCCACATATACAGCAGTGTGTGATTGCAGGAGGGAAAGGGGCGGGGTGAAGTGGGGGGGGGTAGAAGGGGGTTGGATGGTGATGGAGGAAGACTTGACTTGGGGTGGTGAACACATCATGTGATGTAGAAAAGCTGTATTGTAGAATTGTGCACCTGAGTCCTATATAATTTCATTAACCATTGTCACCCCCCAATAAATTCAACAAAAATTAAGAAAAATAGAAAGGTTTAAAGTGAGGCCCCTAGAGAGATACAGAGCCATGCTGGCACTGAACCCAACCCAGGGCAGTTCAGCAAACATGTACAGGGCTTCTCTGTGCCAATTTGCATGGGCAATTCTCCTTTCATGCAAGAGGAACTCCAAGGCATGGCTGTGCGGGATCTCAGAACAGTCTGGTTCTGCAGAGGGTGACCTGAGCAGCAGAAATTTTGAAAGATGGAAGAGGATTATGACTATAAAGCATCTAATGCCTCTGAGTTCCACAATGGGTTTAGACAGCCTACACACACACACACACACACACACACACACACAAACAAACAACAAAAAAAAAACCAACCCTGGGACAAACACTGGGTGATGTGAGAAGCAGCCATGCACGGGGAGATGCAGAAACTTATAACACTCCGAGCTGGAAAAGAGCCTACTGCTTCTACCTGACTCCTGGTAAGCATGGACTAGGAAGGGATGATGATGATAATGGCAGCTATCATTTCTTGAGTGCTTATACGTCGTCTTTGTATATATTTTTTCACTAATAATAAAAACGTCACAAATGAAGTAAGCACTATTTTTATCCTCATTGTCTAGATAGCAGAAATGAGGCTTAGAGATCAATAATTGCCCCAAGGACACACAAGTACTAGCAGACCTGGGGTTTGCATGAGGCTCTCCAGCAAAGTGCTCACATTGCTAAATGCCTCTGCTAACCAGCATGCCCTTGATTAGACGGGCAAAAAGGACACACCTCTTGAAATATAGAAGATACCTGTACCTGATCACCATATGCTGTACTCTATGTAAGCACATGCACACACACGTGCACACATAGACATCTATGCGCATGCCTGGGTACACACATGGAGACCCACATGTCCACACATACATAACCCGTGTGTGTGTACACACACGTGTGTGTACCAGGACATGAAACTGCAATAATTTTTCAGCTACCATTTACTGTACACTCCGGAGTCCTGGACCTCTCTGTAAGGTGAAAAGACCTTTTCCTGTCAGGGCATCCAAGAGCAGGTCAGGAAGTTGGGTGTTTACCTTCCAGCTCTACCCTCCAAGGGGCATTTTCAGCATCCTTCCTGATGTGAAGGGGCAAGCAGACTCCTGCTGTACAAAAACGAGAGCACCAAAGCATCATGGAACAGCGTTTAAAATGAGTGTTACGAGACTCTTGAGGCCCAAACCAATTTTGAAAATAGCTTGTTTGGGCTGGCCTGAACCATTCCTGAGAAATTAAAGCCATTTCAGGAGCCACGCTACCTGCTGCAAACTCAAGGGACTGTTCACAAACAGCTTCCCTAGACAGAGGTTCGAGAACCAACAGTTTAAAACCTCGTTAATTCCCAAATTAATCTGAAGATATTATCATATAGTGGGGCTCTTCCCTGAGTTTAATAAAGGATCCTGTTATATTCTTTACAACATCCTAATTATTAGCTCTATCAGCCTGATTTCACTAGGATGGAATGATATTCGATATTTATCCCTAGACAATGGGATGTGAAATTAAATAAAAACCCAAGCTGCCATCTTGGATGCAGTTCCATAGCAGAGGAGATTAATAAAACATCAGATGATGACAGGGGCATATTTGAGGTTCTTGGACTCTTGGGAGGGTCAACGCCCTTGCTGGTGTGCTGGGACTTTCCCTTTCTTGGCCGTGGAAAGGGTGCCCTCGGACTGAAGACACCATGGACAGCATGGCCCATGGAGAGACAGAGAAGCTGGTCTCTGCCATGTCCTTCCCAGCAGACTCCTCCCCTCCAGCCCCACAATCAGCCCAGCCCTCTGAGGCCAGGTTCCCAAGCTCACATCTGTCTTCCAAATCATCACCATCATTAGTTTTCAGAAACGTAACTGTGGTTACATCACTCTCTACCCTGACGTCATTCCTTGCATTTCTGCCATGTGCCAGGCACTGCCCTTGGGCTGGGGACACTCAGATGGAAAGACCTGACCCCAGCCCTCAGAGAGCTGGATGTCTGGAGGTTTTCTCTCGGGACAATTTGATTTCCAGCACTGCTTCTTTCCTCGCTGTATGAGGCCTTCCCCCTCTAGGTAGTCAGGATGTTACATTTCCTCCCTGAGTTTTGGGCATCCGCCAACAGAGCTTCCTCCCCTTCCCTTGTGTGTGTGTGGGGGAGAGCTGTGGTGGTGTCAGGTGACGTGCGGGAGCTCACCCAGCCATTCAGAAAATCCAACGGAATTAAGTAGAAGTAGTAGTAGAATGTTTTGAAAAGAATCCTCTAGAAAGTTCAGGAAGATTCTTAGGGCAATCATCAGAAATTATAAATGGTGAACTGTCTAGCTCATAGACATGCTTTAGTCTGCAAGATGTTGTTGTTGCTTTGAATGACTTAGTTGCCAATATTTGAAATTCACAAGAATTTATATGAACATCTGAACATCTAATTTCTCTTAAAAAAGGAGAGAGAGAGAGAGAGAAGAGTTGGTAAAAGTGGGCCCAGAATCCTCAGCTCTACATGGCACCAACTGCTAAGAGCTGAGACTGCTGATCTGACAGCCCTCATTACCCATCATGCTCCACTGTTTTACTTGTAGGTTGATGTCACGCACTGTCTGACTGGCCCCTGATGGTACCTGAGTAGACAACCCCAATCTGCTTTAATTCTCTCAATGTCCATCATAAGGAGGCTCAGAAAAATTGTGAACTAATCCCATTCCAAATTCTGTTCTGAAGAAGACTTTTCAAAGTAGACTGAATTTAAGCTATCAATTAAAAAAAAACTGCCTTGGTCAAAGCTGGTTGATAACTCACTGTGAAAAGTGGCAGAACCACATGACTACTGACTTCACCAGCCTTAGTTTCCTTTACCTGAAAAATGAGGCTAGTAATAGAAAACTCAAGCTTTGGATGTGGGACAACTAAAATAATTCATATAAGTCCTCAGCTCAGGGCCAAGAACACAAGTACTCGAGAAAACATATTATTATCATTCTGTTTATGCTGTGACAACAAAGTGGCTTCACTTTTAAATAAATGACTTCTAGGAATATGCAGCCACACAAATTGTGGCTAAGAAGAGTGTTGCCAGGAGATACAGCAGAAATTCAAATCTAAAGAGAAGCTTCTAAAATCTTTATGTGGTTGGGATCATAATTAGGATCTCTATTGGCTTATTCCGCTAACTCCTATGAATAGTGGTGATGATTAGGTCTTTTCCTTACTCCTCAAATGATCATAGTTCTTAGCTTCAAGTAGAAACAACTTGAGCCACATGGGAGTTTCTGACTCCCAATTCATAGATTTAGGGATGTGCAGGCAGAGAGAGAGCCAGCTAACGGTAAAGCCCCAATCCCCAGTCCCTGAGAATATGACTGTATATGGACATAGGGTCTTTAAAGAGACAAATAAGTTTAAATGAGGTCATTAGAGCCGGCCCTATTCCAACGACTGGTGTCCTTAAAAGGCGAGGGTATCTGGAAACACAGAGACATGCCAGGGTGCATGCATACAGAAGGAAGACCATGTGAGGAAATATGGTCAACTGCAAGCCAAGGAGAGAGGTCCTCAGAAGAAACCAACCTGCTGACACCTTGATCTTGGGCTTGATCTAGCCTCCAGAACTATGAGAAAATAAACTGCTGTTGGTTAAGCAGCTCAAACAAATGAATCCACCTGGGTACCACAGGGTTCGAGCATAAAGCAGGAGAGCCTTTGACTCGCAGTTGATGGGCATGGGGCAGTGGGAGATTCCCAGAAGCAGGTCCATGGTAGGGTTTGGGATCAGAGCCTCACCCCAGAGACAGGGAAGGAAGAGGAGCAATGATGCAGGACAGGAAACAGAAGGTGGGCAGGATGGGTTCCAGAGACAGGGCCAAAGCCCTTGACTGGGATGTTAAATGCTCTTAGCAGGCTGTTGGTGCAGAGGGGGTTGTTTTGCTCAAAGGGTTTGAGTATGAGCTGCTTTAGGCTGAATGTGCTAATGGCAGAGAAGAAAAGATTTCAATTATTTTTAATATTATTTCATAATCCAGTTTTTTGTGGGTTGTTTTTATTTTCAATTCAAGAGTACTTGTCTGATTGAAAACAAACAAGTCTGATGTTTCTCAAGTTTAAAAGCCCATTTGGGAGTTTGGTTTGATCCACTACAGAAGTCTGGAAGCTAAAGCCCAAAAGCTGTTTGAGTAAACTTTTGGGATGCATCCATAACTTCACATCGCAATATTTATATTCCAAACTATTCTTTTACTATTATGTGAAAATTTATCTACTTCTTTCCTGGACACAGATGCAAAGTTTTATAGCACCCACACTCAAAATGACACAGGATCACTCTGGTGATTTAATATACGACGGGGACATAAATTAGTACTGTGAATTCCTCCCATTCTTCCTCCCCACAGCTGCCAAAGGAATCTGGTCTTGGCTGATTCCATGTTTCTCTTTTCATCCCCTTTAAAGGAGAGATCAGTATTTGCTAATCAGTATTGGCTAGGCATTTATAATTCATATTTTTGGAAATGAGTAGGAAGAGAAAAGCTGGAAACACAGGAGGAAAGGGGGAGGGAAAACCAAAAAACAGGTGTTAAGCTGCCTAGATTTTAGACAGAGAGGTAGACAGATGGATGGATGAATGGTTATATGGATGGTTGGATGAATAGGTGGATGAATGATCTATTTAATGGATAATATTTATCAATCTATCTGTCTATCTTATCTATTCATCTACATACCTATCTATCTATATCTATCTATCTATCTATCTACCCATTGAGAGACACCAGTGGTTTGAGGGAAGTCATTAAGGAATCATTGTGGACAGTTATTACTTTGACCTCTCCAACCCTGATTCCTAAACGCTATGTGAATAACACCCCCATTTCCCTTTGGGGAGCCACCCTTCATCCCTAGTCTGTGTGATTCAGATAGAGCTATTTATATTCTTCACTTTCCCTCCTCAGGAGGTGAGCAGGGGACCCAATGAGAAATTTAGGACAAGCATGTGACAAATACAAGATGAATAAGTTGGTCCAATGAGAGTTAGTTATGGAACTTCCCATATAGTGCTGGAAAAGGGGAACCTTCTCAGTGAGTTAGATAAAGGGCTAAGATTGAAGCCTGAGGGTCCTGGTGGCCACCATAGCAAAAGAGTTTTTTCAATAAGAAAGCCAGCAGAGCAAGAGGCGAAGCTGAAGAAGGGAGTTCAAGTCAAAGAACGACTCCTAGACTTTGCAGTTTTGAGAAAAAAAATAGAATCTTCTTTTTAAAATTATGTTGAATTGGGATTGTGTCATGGATGACCCAAAGAGCTCTGATTAAAACAGAAAGACTCCTAGAGTAGCAGCTACAGGGAACAAAGAAAGGGATATTCACTGATGTGCTTCAGGAATTACAAGTTAAGACTGGCGCTCCTGTTAATGATTTTTGGAAGCAGGACTCTGTTCCTGTGCATGTGACATTTCACCAAGACTGGACCAAGTGAAGTCCCAGGCTTAGTAGAGCCCTTTACAAGAGGACTCACAGGATTAGGACATGTCATGGTTGAAAAAGATACCGGAAGTCATCTAGTTGTATTCTCCATTTAACGCTCATATTTCTTCTACTCATTTTGATTCTATATATAGGACAAAGGAAGTTATTACTTTAGAGGCAGTTGAATTGTGTTCTAAAAAAAAAGATGTTGCAGTCCTAACCCCCAGCACCTTATATATAATATAGGGTCTTTGCAGATCTAACCAAGTTAGGATGAGGTCATTAGCATGATGTCCTTACAAGAAGAAAGACAGATGCACAGAAAAGGCCACATGAAGACAGAAATTAGAATCCTGCTGCCACAAACCAAGGGGTCACCAGAAGCTGGGAGAGGCCAGGAAGGATCCACCCCGAGAGTCTTCAGAAAGAGCATGATTCTGACAATACCTTGATTTTGGACTTCTAGCCTCCACAACTGTGAGAGAATACATTTCAATCCAGAAACAAACAAAGAAAAAACAAGGTTGTTTTAAGCCACCAGTTTGTAGTACTGTCTATGGAAACTCATATACAGCCCATTTCATTTTTACCAAGTTTCAAGTCAAAACGCAGTTCTTGATATTGAGTTAAAATTGAACTCAATGCAACTGGCGGCCATCACTCAGCTTTCTGGAGTCATGGCCGCCACTCCAAAGCAGCCTGCAAGTATTCCAGGCTGTGACTATGTTCCAACTGATATGAGTCTTTGTTTATGTTCCTGGGCCATTCACATCCTGGTGCCTCTCAAAGATGGGTTATAAATATAGCCACTGAGCCTTTCGTGGTTTCTTTAGTGGCTACCAGAGCTGACATAGTCAACCTCAGTGTCTTCTTCTTTAAGATACAAGATAACAAGGCTTTGGGATGGGCTGCAACCCAGTATTAGGGGTGAAAGTTGCTATCTCTGAAACCCCTCCAAACTGATACCTTTTAGTCATAGTCTTAAGGAAATATGATGATGATTAAAAACTATGATGAAAAACTGTTAGAGAAAGAAGCAAAACCGTTAGACACAGAAAGAACATTGCCAAAGGCAGCGTTTAAAGATATCCTGGCTCCTTTTCCAAACAAGGATGCAGGGATGTCTCTCTGGGAACCAGTCTCACCCTGTGCTCACTGCTCCCAAGCCCCCTTCTCCCTACCCTGAAGTCAGAAACAGAGGGAAGGGTGAATTGCCCTCAGAGAGCCCATAGCCCCGAGTCTGAACCTTAACTTGGAGGAAGTCTCCACTAACCCTAGATACATCCCCACATTGATGTAAAACAAATTACTCAGCACTGAGGGAAATTTGGAAAGGGGAAAGAAAGCCTGTGAACTTGTCTTCTAAATTTTTCTCCAAGAGTAAAACTATTACCTCAGAATTACAGGGTTCTGGGCACATGCTGATCTTACAATGACCATAAAGGCAAGGTGTTCTGACAATTGTGCCAATTTCTGGCAATGTCACTGACTTTGATTACACTCCCATGTCCTAAAGACTTGGCACTTTGATCTGATTCTACTGGGGTAAAGGTAAGATGCCTTTGTCCTATTTAGCCAGTTGTCTTCACTTTTGCTTTGATGGAAGAATAAAAAAATATTTCAAAAGTTTTCTATTTTTTAATTACTGCTTACTTTCAATATTATTTTATATTGGTTTCAAGTGTATAGAATAGTGGTTAGATAATCATATACTTTACAAAGTGTTCTCCCGATATTTCTCATAGCCACCTGGACCATACATAGTTATTACAATATTATCAACTATCATCCCTGTATTGTACTTTATGTCCCTGTGATTATTTTGTAACTCCCATTTTGTACTTCTTCTTCTTCCTTTTTTTTTTTTTTGTAAGTGAGACTAGAGGAGATAGAGACAGATTCCCGCAAGCACCCCAACTGGGATCTACACAGCAACTTCTGTTTGGGGCTGATACTTTAATCAATCAAGCTATCCTCAGTGCCCAGGGCCAATGCTCAAACCAACTGAGCTATTATTGGCTGAGAGAGGGAAAGAGAGAGAGAAGAGGGAGAGGGAGGGGAAGATGGTCACTTCTATGTTCCCTTACCGGGAATCAAACCTGGGACTTCCACACACCAGGCCAACACTCTATCCACTGAGCCAACTGGCCAGGGACTAATTAGTACTTCTTAATCTCTTCGCCTTTTTCACCCAGTTTCCTGACCCCTTCTTCTCTAGTAACCATCAGTCTACTCTCTGTGTCTATGTGTCTGTTTAGAGAAAAAATTCTTAACTAAAGCGTTCGCTCAGCATTTAGATTAGGATAGGGAACTTTGGAGACAGATTGATGTATGATCTATGTTCTCACATGGCCAACTTACAATTCAGATAGGACAAGGGAAAATAATCTTGAGTACAAGTAAGAGAAGTGTAGCAGAAACCATTCTTCTGTAAAACAGAACCCCTCTGGTCCAGGTAAGCTGCTCTCCTGATTAAGACCTGTGGGGAATATTTTCTTGTTCTTTAAAATGATGAACAAAATTCCCTTTCTTCTTCTACTGAACATTGTCATATGAGAATTGGTGATGCCTAAATCGTGGCAGCTATTCTGTAACCATGAGTAGCTGGTTGAGGACTTAGATGAACCCCTCACAATGGCAGGACAGAGACACGGAAGCAAGCTGGGCCCTTGACGATGTCCCCATGCTGTGAAATTAACTTGACAGCAACCCCACTACAAGAATTCTTATTATGGGCCATTATATTGCTTCCTTATGATTTAAGCCAATTGAAATATAATTTTCCGTTACTTGTAGCAAAAGAACTCCAGAAAACTATACTTTACTTTGGAGAAGATACATCAAAATAATGACCAAATAATAACAACAATTTTTATTCTGAGCTGAAAAATGCAGACATGTACCATATTTCCCCAATGTATAAGACACACCCTTTTTGGAAAAATTTCGGGTCTAAAAACTGGGCATGTCTTATACAGTGGTTGTGGCATTTCAAATGCCATAGATGGAACTGAGGATGAGGCAATATATGAAGACAGTGATTTGTCATCAGACACAGATGAGGACAAGCTAATGGACAGGACTTTTGACAGTGATAAGGAGTTGTATGAATTTTATGATGAATAAAACTTGAGTTCAATAACTTTATGTAATACATTTTTTTCAAATTTTAGGCCCCCAAATTAAGGTGCGTCTTATACATGGGAGTGTCTTATACATGGGGAAATACAGTACATGAAAATCACATTTTGAAGAAGAAAAGCAGAATGAAAAAGGGCAGTACCTCATCCTAACCTTGTCAACATTCACAATTTCTATCAAAGAGCGTAAGGAAATTCAACTGCATAGGGACAGCTTGTCAAGTGTTCATCAGCTTGTTATTATAAATTAGCACTCCTGTTCAAATAGTCACTTTAAAATTTCTGAGGCAGGAAACAGCATCAGACCCCAAAAATAAACTTCTGCACGAAATAAATAGCAGAGAAATGGCTATTGAGAAGGAGCAGCACGCGCTTTAGGAAATGCTTCTAGAACGAGTCATTCTACGTCAGGGATTTGGAATTTTCTCCCTGGATGTAATTACCCATGACGATAACCCAAATGTATGAGAGGTCTTTTCAAAAAATGTCAAACACACGAACTTGAGAAGAGAGAAAGGACGGGATTTAAAGAAGTGAGGCAAGGAGACTACGGGGAAGCGGTGCAGGAGACCGTCAGCATCTCTTACACAACGAATTTCTGAACATAAGTCATAAGCACAGCCTGGGGCTTGCTTTAATTGGCACAAACATGAGAGAAATAGAAAATCTAAGTCACAGAGGCTGTCACACTGAGAACTCTGTCCGCATCTGTCTGGACATCAGAGAAAACTTTGAGCAGGGGAAGACTGGACATAAAAGAAACCTATCAAATCGATGTTTGACGGGAGGCTACGGGAATATTTTTGTAGTAGACAGTGATAGCCCTTTATTTTTGGAATTCCTCTTTTAAGTCACCAGTAAGGGTGAATTCTGTTATTCATTTAGCTTAGTTTTACTAACCGCTAAACTAAGACAGATCAGAAAATCAAGGGCAAGAAAATTACTGTCACATTGGGAAGTTCCCTATGAACTGCAGCAAAATAATTCAAGAAAACACATTTAATTACCTTAATTATATGCATTTTCCCCTCCCCAAATTTTCATACAGCTTTTTATCATTCCATTTCTCAAATGTTGATTCAAGCAACATATGATATAGTGGCTTTATTACATATGAACTTTCTTTTTATTTTGAACTATAGCCTAGATTTGGTGGGGAAGTCAAATTTCTTTTGAATTTGATGCAAGTATTACCAGTTGAAACCAGTTCAATGAGGTGAAAAGATGTCAGGTTAACTGAATAGTGTGCATTGGAATAAAAGAAAACTCATTGAGTTTTAAAAGACAATTAGGCGGCCTGACCTGTGGTGGCGCAGTGGATAAAGCGTCGACCTGGGAACACTGAGGTCGCCAGTTCAAAGCCCTGCACTGGTCTGGTCAAGGCACATATGGGGAGTTGATGCTTCCAGCTCCTCCCCCCTTTCTCTCTCTCTCTCTCTCTCTCTCTCTCTCTCTCTCTCTCTCACACACACACACACACACACACACACACACACACACACACACACACACACTGTGTCTCCTCTCTAAAATGAATAAATAAAAATAATTTAAAAGACAATTAGCCTAGTCTATGTGGGGGAAAAGAGCCTAAATACATTTTATCTTGTTATAGATATTTAGTGCAGGAATATTCTACAGATGTGCCTTGACTTCTAAAAAGTTAATGTACTAAATATCTAAAGTTATAAAGTATACATTCTTTAATTCTAAAATGAGCTACCTTGTATAGTCTTTAAACGTTCAGTTTTTAGCTCTGGCTGGGTGGCTCAGTGGATAAACTGTCCTTTCAGCATGCAGAGGTTGTGGGTTCAATTCCCAGTCAGGGCACAAATGAGAAGCGATCAATGAATAAAAAAATAAGTGGGACAATGAGTTGATGCTTCTTTCTTTCTCTTTCCCCCTCCTTCTCTCTCTTCCCCTTTTCTCTCCCTCTTTCAAGTCAATGAAAAAAAATTTAAAGTTCAGTTTCCTATGGAAATATATATTTTTTGATTTGCAATAATTACACATAGTAGATTTTCAGAAATATATTTGTTATTTAAAGATCCACTTAAGAGACTAGAGCAGTGGTTCTTAACCTGTCTTGAGGTACTGAACCCATCAGTTTCGTATGTGCATTCACCGAACCATTCTTTAGTGATAAATAAAATATGATTTTTTTTCCAAATTCAAGACATAGGTATATATATGTTTTTTTACTGGTGCACAAAATGAGCCGTGCATGAACATCACCTTGCTCAAAGAACAAAACCAACAAAGTGCATGAACTCACAACAAATTACGGTATTACTTTATTCTGGCCTCCGCGGCAGAGGCTTCTCCGAACCCCTGAGATGACTCATCAAACCCCTAGGGTTCGATAGAACCCAGGTTAAGAACCACTGGACTGGAGATATACTTCACTACACTAAGTTATTTTAGCCACCCTAATAGAATTCTTACAAATAAATAGGATTAAGGATCTCAGAGTCAATAGAGAACATAATTCCAAAAAACGGTCAAAACTGAAAAGATGAAGTCATATTAGGTGAATTTTTAGTATCCCATCAGAATCACTTCTTAAGTGATTTTTCTCCTGTTGATATTGAAAAAACATTAATTATGGTGATAATAAATATATATATATATATATATCAATATGTGTTTTCTGTATAAATGATTTTTGGATGACACCAGTCACCCTGACTCACAGAGTTTTAAAATAGATTATAGATAATACTCATATCTAGAGAGACTGGCCTCAGACCAAACATTGAGTCTCCAGGCAACAAGGAGTATCTCCTAGTCACAGGGTTTTGACTGGCCCCTAAATGCAGCTAAGCCCATAGGAAGATCAGAGGCCACTACATGCTACCAATAATTTCTTTTTTCAAATTTATTGATTTTTTTTTATGAAAGAGGAAGGAGAGGTAGAGAGAGAGAGAGAGAGAGAGAGAGAGAGAGAGAGAGAAGAGCATGGATCTGCTCCTGTATGTGTCCTGACCAGGAATCAAACTGGCAACCTCTGCACTTCAGGATAACACTCTAATCAACCAAGCTATCAGGACAGGGCCCTGCATGCTACCAATAAAATGAGCAGAGTTGGAAGTTGGAACAAAGTACATCTACCCAATGGAATACTATGAAGCTGCATGTGTATGTGTGTAAATAACTTTATATGTACTGATATAGAAAGCACTCCAGAATATGACATTAGTAAAAGTAAAACCAAAAAACAATAAAGAAGGTGCAAAATAATGTATATAGTATCATGCCTTTTGTGTAAAAAAGAGTGGGGAATAAGAATATGTATTTTTGTGGGGGGTTTTCTGTGACAGAGTGAGGGACAGATAGGGACAGACAGACCAGAAGGGAGAGAGATGAGAAGCATCAATTCTTTGACAGTTTAGTTGTTCATTGATTGCTTTCTCATATGTGCCTTGACGGGGGAGGCTATAGCAGACCGAGTGACCCCTTGCTCAAGCCAGTGACCTTGGGCTCAAACTGGTGAGCCTTGCTCAAACCAGATGAGCTTGCACTCAAGCTGGTGACCTCGGGGTTTCGAACCTGGGTCTTCTGTGTCCTAGTCCGACGCTACATCCACTGCGCCACTGCCTGGTCAGGCCAGAATATGTTCTTTTAAATTTGATTATATTTGCATAATCAGTGTGTCCCTACACATTGAGTAAGAAATCAACTAAAAGTGGTTATCTTTTAGGGGGATAACAGAAAAAGAAATAGGGAATTCAAAATAAGATATCTCGTACAGAATCTTAAAAACAGTTTTATTCTATTCTAATGTGCTCTTAGACCACATTGACTTAATGGGCAATTGGTTAATCCAAAGGACCTCACTGATGCACAGCAATACAGCTGTGAACATCTGCCACTGAGCTTAAAGAACTAGCCACATAGCCCTGGAGGCACACTCTAAGTTAGATTCTATTTGGATGTTTTATGTTTTATTTGTTCAGTACCATGAATGTATTCTGTCAAAAAAATAAATTTAGGTTTTCAGGCTAGCCCACAAAAGCCTCTTGGGCTTTTTAATGTGGATTCCTGGAGAGCACTCTTGTCAAAAAGACCCTTTTCCTCAACATTACTAGTCATTAGGGAAATGCAAACAAAATCTTGGAGCTATCAGCTCACATCTGTTAGAAGGGCTATTATGAAAATGACAAGAAATAACAAGTGTTGGTGAGGATGTGGAGAAAAGGAAACCCTTGTGCACTGGTGAGAATGTAAACTGGTGTAGCCACTGTGGAAAACATATGGAGGGTCCTCAAAAAATTAAAAATAAAATTATCTATAATCCACCAGTTCCACTTCAGATTACTCGAAGGAAACAAAAACAGTAATTCGAGAAGGTATACGTATGCGTATGTTCACTGCGGCATTATTTACAATACCCACGATACGTAAGAACCTAATTGTCTATCAATGGATGAATGAATAAAAAAGCTGTGGTACATACCAATTGGAATACTACTCAGTCATAAAAAACAATGAAATCTTGCCATTTGTGACAACCTGGGTGGTCCCTGAGGACATTATGCTAAGTGAAATAAGTCAGAGGGAAAAAGACAAGTACTGTGTGACTTCAATTCTGTGTGAAGTCTAAAAAATAAACAAACAAAAGCAAAACAAAACTCAGAGATAATACAAAGAAAACGTTGGTGGTTGTCAGAGGGAAGGTGGGTTGGTGGGGGTGACATGGGTAAAAGGTCAAGTAGTACCAAACTCCAGTTATAAAATCAGTGAGGCATGGAGCTGTACCAAAAAAGCACTAGAGATGGAATGTACATCACGATGGCTAGAGTTAAGACTGCTGTGTGATATTCAGGAAAGTTGTTAAGAGAATAGATCCTCAGAGTTCTCATCATAGGAAGAAATTATTCTTTTCTTTTCTATTATATCTGTATGAGATGACAGGTAAACTAAACCTATTATGGGAAACATTTTATAATACATGAAAATGAAATAATTATGCTTTATACCTTAAACTGATGCAGTGATATATGTCAATTACTTCTCAATAAAATTGAAGAAGAAAAACAAAACAAAAACCCTTTTCTCACCCATTCCTACTTGCTTAAAGGGATTAAGGAAAATGTTTTAAAGTAAAAACCACCTTGTGTCCACCTTCCTTATATTCCATGGTCCCTGTAAAACCAGTAGCCATGGCCACAATCACAGCCGCCTGGCCCATGCAGGTTCGCATTGGATTTGGACAGACGGTAATGAAACAACAGAGCCAAGAACTGGTGGGCCGTCAGCTTTAATCCTAGTTTGCACCCAGCAGGCAAGAAAAAACACACACTGGGCTCCAAAACCCACTCTGTTGGGCAGATAAAATATATTATGCTCACTTTGTTAAAGATGGCGCTGCCCACATGGAAGCCCGTCACCCAGGTGATATTATTTGCCCTTATGCTTGGGATGGGTGTGGGTGACAGGATGTAAGCAGGTTGGGTTGTTATAGCCTAAGGCTTAGTTTTAAGAGTAAGCTTTCCCCCACACCCTTGACTGATTGGATGATGTGGGGTGGTGCACTCTCCTGAGGAATTCCATTATGCCTCAGATGGGTGACTTTGTATCAGAGACTTTCTTGTTTGTAGATTGGATTAAGGGTTTGGATTTCTACACTATAAAGTGGGGCAGGCCTGGAGCTTGCTCTCTCTCAGTTCCTGAGGTTAGTATTAGAGAGGAGAGCAGATTAAGGCCACATGGAGGAGAGGAGAAGCAGCCAAGATGGCAGAGTGCTGAGGGAGAAGCCAGTTTGTGCAGAGTTTCTGCAGGAGGAGATGGGGAACAGAGGTGAATAAGTCTGGTGAACTAGAAACCTTTGATTCTAGGAAACTCAGATAAGTCAGTAGCTTTGTGAGCACTGAATGAGTGGGTTTTGGAGCCCAGTGTGTGTTTTTGCTTGCCCGCCTGGTGCAAGCTAGGATTAAAGCTGATGGCTCACCAGCTCTTGGCTCCATTGTTTCATTACCGACTGTCCGAATCCAATGCGAACCTGCACGGGCCAGGCAGCTGTGATAGTGGCCTTGGCCACTGGCTTCACACACTCATTCAGTGCTCACAAAGCTACTGACTGATCCGAGTTTCCTAGAATCAAAGGTTTCTAACCTCACCAGCCTTATTCACATCTGTTCCCCATCGCCTTCTCCCTGCACAAACTGGCTTCTCCCTCAGCACTCCACCATCTTGGCTGCTTCTCCTGGCCTCCTCCAAGTGGCCTTTCTCCGCTCTGCTCTCTAATGCTAATGTCAGGAACCGAGAGAGAGCAAGTTCCTGGTCTGTCCCACTTTATAGTGTAGATTCCAAACCTTTAATCCAATATACAAACAAGGAAGTCTCTGATACAAAGTCACCCATCTGAGACATAATGGGATTTCTCATGAGAGTGCACCACCCCACATCAAAAAGGGTGGGAAAGGCTTAGTCTTAAAACTAAGCCTTGGGCTATAACGACTCTGCTTGCTTACAGCCTGTCCCTCACACGCATTAATATAATCATGTCCATCCCAAGCAACAAGGGCAACAAATATCATCACCTGGGAGACGGGCTTCCACGTTGGCAGCGCCATCTTTAACAAAGTGAGCATAATATATTTTATCTGCCCAACAGTCCTCCACTCCGGGACTAATGGGGTCTGGTTTTCATGGGGCTTGAAGACTCTCCATGTTAAAAAGCAAAACCAAAATATCTGTCTCTGATCTCCTTCTTTGTCTCAGATGTCAGGAAGAAATCTGCAAACTTATATTTATTTGTTAATGACTTATTAACCACTCAAGGTCATTCCCCTGATCAGAACTTCTTTATGAAAGCTTTGTGGCTGGTGGGGGCACCAGGGACAGCTCAGGCGTGTGCAGGATCTCACAGTAAATGCCAGACCATGGCCCAAACTCAGGGTGTCTGGCTCCACTTCCCCGTGTTCACAGACTTAATCTTCGCTTGTCTTTCAAAGCCACTTAGAATTTAAAGCAGTAAAAGTGCCTGGAAGCCAGTCAACCAACAAGTACTTAGTGAATGTTTATTGCTGTGTGCAGAACTCTGTGGGAGGATGCAAATGGATGTTATTAGTCACAGCTGAGCCTGTCTCAGAGCTGCTAGGATGAACTTGAAGGGTCAAGAGAGCAGAGGAATGGAGGAAGGAATGGAGGAAGGAATGCAGCTTTGGATGGCAGGAGCTGGTCTAGGGAGATTGGATCAGGGGCAGAGCCTTAGACAAGCAGCTTGGCGTTCCTAAGTGTCTGTCTCCAAAGGGAACATGCAGAACCCTTTCTAAGTTACATAAATCCTCTCATTTGATCCTTCAAATTGCTTTGAGAAAGAAGAACTCTCCTCACAAAAGAACTTGAGCTGTCTACTAAATATTGGAGGTCCTCTCAGCCCAAGGGCTGACAAGGTTGATAACATTCCATAAGTGAGGTTCAAGGTGATTAGGTGGTTTTGTCCAAAGACAACAAGAAGAGGTGACCCCATGGTCCGATGCCTGGTTCTCCCCTTCATACAAGGGGAGCATCTACTGTTTGCAAAGTTCTTAGGACCTCAGAACCAAGAATAGTAATAGTGGAGAGGCCTACTACAGGTGTTGGGTACAGCTAAGGGCATAGATAGGACAGAGCAAGCCTAGGCTCTGGGGACACAGGATTTAAGAGTAGGCGTGACAGGGTCTTAAGCATGTGTCTTGAGCATGTGTGGTACAACCTTTCCACTCTTTTTTTTTTTTCAGGGACAGAGAGAGAGTCAGAGAGAGGGATAGATAGGGACAGACAGACAGGAATGGAGAGAGGTGAGAAGCATCAATCATTAGTCTTTTGTTGCCGTTGCGACACCATAGTTGTTCATTGATTGCTTTCTCACATGTGCCTTGACCGCGGGCCTTCAGCAGACCGAGCAACCCCTTGCTGGAGCCAGCGACCTTGGGTCCCAGCTGACAAGCTTTTGCTCAAGCCAGATGGGCCCGCGTTTAAGCTGGTGACCTCAGGGTCTCGAACCTGGGTCTTCCACATCCCAGTCTGACGCTCTATACACTGCGCCACCGCCTGGTCAGGCAACCTTTCCACTCTTTTAGGAGCATCCTCCAAAAACTTCTTTCTCTCCTCTGGCCCTTTGAAAGCAGCCTGCTCTTGGGGTCCAGACCACCACCTGAAATTGGGTGGGAGGATTTAATTCAGGTGAAGAAATCTATTCAGCACACAGATCTGAACCACATTCTCTAATCAGCTTTAACAAAACACAAACAAAGTCTTATTTTTCAATTGATTCTAAATTTATAGATTTAAAGGGGACTGAAGAGGTATTCTTAATTATTTTTCCCCAAACCCAACAATATGACAGGAAACTGGAACAGTTAGTGTTGTTCCTACATCACTCCTTTTCTTTACAGGAAGAGTTAGGCTGGTTCCTCGTAATTACATCAGTGGGGAGAGTCCATTTGTGGAACACCTGTGTGTCCAAGCTCTGTTTTAGGCATCAAAGAAACAAAGATAATAAAGACAGTGACCCCCCAAAAACTTCTGGGAAGACAGGCACGGAGAAAGGTAAGCCACGACGGAGAGTACAAAGATGACGCTGGACAGCTTGAGGCCTGGTTGACTACATGTCTTCAGAAATGGAAGATGCTATGGGCATTGCCGTAGGAAGAAGAGAAACAAGTGACACGTATCCCTCCCTGCCACACAATGTTCCTGGAGCCACACTGTCCCTTGGATTCTTCCTCCACTCTCATGGCCCGACTCTTAAGTTAGGAGAACAGGAGCAGAGAGGTTTGTGGAGAAGACACAAAGGGCAACAAAGAGCCCAGTGACATTGCCTCCTGTCCTCTGTGCCACCAGCTTACCACTCAGTCAGAAAAATGGAGTCCAGCGTGCCCATGGTGACACAGCCAAAAGATTCAGGAGAATTTGCAATGATTGCTCCATTTATTAAAAAACAAAATAGCCTGACCAGGCAGTGGCACAGTGGGTAGAGCGTCAGCCTGGGATGCTGAAGACTCAGGTTCAAAACTCTGAGGTCGCTAGGTTGAGTGTGGGCTCATCAGCCTGAGCGCAGGGTCACTGGCTTGAGTGTGGGATCATAAATATAAGCCCATGGATGCTGGCTTGAACTCAAAGTTTGCCGGCCTGAAGCCCAGGGTTGCTGGTTTTAGCTCCAAGGTTGCTGGCTCAGCTGGAGCCCCCAGCCAAGGCACATATGAGAAAGCAATCAATGAACAACTAAGGTGCTGTAACTATGAGCACCTTATAATTACATCATCTCTGTCCTTTCCGGTGTGTCTGCCCCCCTCTCTCTCACTAAAAAATATAAATAAATAAATAGATAAATAAATAAATAAAAACAAAACAAAACAAAAAAACCTCTGGAAGCCACAGCTTAGGACAGCAAGGGGTCCCAGGGACGATGTCAAGATAATCAGAGGAGACAACGTGGAGGGATGGAAGAAGACTCTCCACTCAGGGCCCAGATTAAGCAAACAGAAGGCTGCAGGGTGGACTAACACTTCTCTGAGAGATTACCCAGCCAGGATGAGGAAAGCCTTGGACTATGAAAGTTGGAGCTTGTATAGGAAGAAAGCCCCTATGTGGTCATATAAGGAGTATGGGGACAGTGATTAGCTAAGATGCAGATGCTCCTTCTCAGGAAGCTTTTCAAACAGCTTTGAGAACGACTGGCTGACTGGGGACAAGGTGGGATGCCACCTTAAGGCGTACCAGTTCCCTAAGATCACTGAGTGCCGGCACAATATTTAGCACGGTAGATGCTCAAACGTTGGCTGGTGGCTGAATAAAGGAGCCTGGCCAGGAGAACCCGGGTTTTCACAAAGCCTCTGTGATGTCCATCCCTGCGTTGCCTCCCTCTGTGACCCCCAGAAATTCCCGCGCAGTTTCACCTACACCAATGGCACGCATTAGCCCGCTTCCTAGACTTGAGCTCCAAGAAGGGGGGGGCTTCCCTTGCTCACCTCTCTCCTTCTCATACAGCTGTGGACACAGTGCCCCATGTTGAGAGGGCATGCTTACTCCTGCCCACACCCCCACTCACCTGTGGGCTTCTGTTTTCCTGCCCAGTATCTCCTCTACTGTCTTCTGGGAAATGTTCCTTCCTTCATTCCAACAAGCTTAATCTGTGCCCTCCTCCCCGGGTCGACCCAGAACACAGGCCCCTCAGGTTCCTCAGCAACAGGTATGACTTCCCCATGTGTCTAGAATCTGCAAGGAGACTCTGGGGCCCCCTGCCCATGGCCTAGGGCCGAGTCAGAGCTCAAAAGAGGCTCCTTTCCAAATCCAGAGAGAATTGTTAAAGGGAGAGTGCATAAACTCAAAGCACATTGATGTCCACCTTCAATTTTCAGATTAAAATCAAAGGTAAGAAGGCTATTTTTATATGTTGTGATATGTATAGACACATGCCTGTATATGTACATTCAGCTTTGTGATATTTTCCGAAATTTTCAAGAAGGTGTGTGTTGTCCATAACCAAGCTGAAAACAGAGTCACCTTTTTAAGAAACATTTCACAGGAGGTGTGATGTGTGGTCAGAAGGTGCTGCCCTGGGACATGTGGGCTCCTATTTCGGATGCTTCCCTCATTCCCAGAGGGACAGGCCACAGCTGTGCTGTGTGCTGGCTTTTTGCTGGGGTTTATCCTTCTGAAGAGGCCGTGTGTTTCACAGAGCACATGCCGTCTTTGTGGTGGTGAGGGGGTGTGGGGGGGCAGCTGCTTACTAAGTAATTGGCTGTGCTTGCCAAGACACACGTACCGCTGGGCCCAGGCCCTGGTCCGGAGGCAGCTGAGATCAGCAAAGATTCGCTCTTGCCGGTACAGTCTACTCTGCAAACCTCAGCTGGGGACTTCTGTCCTTCTCCTTTTTATCACTGTGCCTTTAAAATGGAAACCATCTGGGGAAGTGAGAGCGGCGTCTTTGGCACGTTAGTGACCTGTGTCACTGTGCTGATTTGAAGTGAGATGGATCTGTACTTCCCTTTCTCTTTTGGGCTGATGTTGGGGCCTCTAGGTCTTTGTCGCATGCGTGGTTCTGAGTATGTACAAGGTGGGACAAAGTCCCATGAAAAGCCCAATAAGGGGCTTGGGTCAGATATGATCCTAGGATCCTGCTATACCAGCACAACCTCGGGAAGGCTGGAGAGCAACAGGCTGCACACCTGCCCATCTGCACTGAGCTCCTGCGAGTCCTTTTCTCGTTGTAAACAGGACCCTGTCCTTGGCATCCCCCTGCCAAGCAGAGCCCGACAAAAGCTGTGTGCCAGTCTTTTAGCTCTCCACTTCTGGCTGTCACCAGAGATGCGCTCCCGCCACAGGCTCTCACTGCTTGGGCCCTGACTGTCCTCACGGGAGCACCCACTCATCTTCACACGCTTCAGGTCTGCCTCTCTCCCCTGCTGGACTCCAGGCTCCAGGAGGGAGGAACAGTATCTTGCACATCACCATGTTTCAGGTACCAACACAGTGGCAGGCACATAGTAGGTGCTTAATATATGTCAATTGAATGACAACATCTATATGAAAATGAGTCTTCAAGAAGCTGCTGCCCAGGCCAAGACTGGTTACACACCATTGGAACCAGCTTCGTGTCAAGCAACCCTGTTAATTTACTGGCAGCGTCCTGGGCAGTGGGTCGTTTGGCCATATCAAACCTTAATTTTCCACTCTATAAAATGGGGATAATAATACACACCTCTTAGGGTTATTATCAGACCAAAACTAGATACTTAGACTATATCAAATTTTGGCAGACTGTATGATTATTCCCAATTATTTCCTGCCTTTTCTATAAGAGGATTATATGTCCCTACCCATTTCCAAGAGATCTGACAGTGCTACCCTGTGTGAGGAGTCTACTTCCTCACCCCACTGATGTGGGCCTCAGTCACGTGACCTGCCTAGATCAAAGGAATACAAGCTATACACACCACGTCCAAGCATGAGCTTTAAGAGCCATGGATAACTCTGCTGTTCCTTTCCCCCTCTGCTATTAGAACAGTGTGTGCCAGCTAGAGACTGCTCCTTCTCCCTGTGCCCCAGAATAAAGGCACCTGGAGCAGAACTGTAGCAATACCCAACTATCCAAATTAAAACATGAGCAAGAAAGAGATCTTTGTTGGGGTTGCTTGTTACAGCAGCATCAGTCAGAGGGAAAGCTGGCTGATACACAGTGTATCACCAAGCCGGGGCTTGGTGAGTCTCCTTGGAAGGAACACATGCACTGTGAGGCTTCTACCAGATAAACCACACCAGTGCTACTAGTTCTTTTGGGTGTGACATTCAATCACTAGAATAAATTCGAGGTGGCTTTTTGTGGCATAAAAGGGGAAATGGATTTCTTTTTTAATGGGACACAAAGCCAACCCATTCTATTAGGGTCCAGCAGGACACCTCACCCAGAATTTTCTTCATGGATTATTCATTCCAACTAATAGTTTATACTGATTAAGTCTTTTTGCTTTTGGAGAGCGATGTGCTAAGCTCCTTACACATGTTGGCTTATTTAATCCTCATACGTGTGCTTTGAGATACAGCACTATAGTAAAGGTGCATGGTGTCTAGGGCAACATAATGCTTGTGAGCCTCCTCTCCCATGATACTGTGCCAGAATTTGCAAAGATTAGCATCTATATCGCACTTTCGGTAGCCTGGCAGTGGGATCATACGTCCCCCTCAGCTTCCCCTTCACTATGCCTCTAGCACAGAGGTACTAACATTACTCACATCAGACAGATGAGGAAACTGAGACTTTGAGTGGTGAAAAGCATGCCTGCTGGAGGTCATCCAGCCAGTCAGCGGCAGTTCTGGAATTGGAAACCAGACGTGCCTGACTTCAGATCACTAAGCCCTAGTCTGGGCTGTCTCCTGCATTTACCCACAATCCTGGTCCCTTCTGCCTCTGGTTCCAGACTGAGGACTGGCACAGTGTTTCAGATTTGGGCCCCTGTTCCTCCTACACCATCAGGTTGTCCAGCAAATACCCAAACTAAGAAGTGGAAAGAGAAACGTGGTGTGGGGGCAGCTGACATGGGTCTTTCAGTTCCTCTTCTGATCGACATTTGGGCAAAGTGAAGTCTGCTGACCTTTCACTTGCAGGTGGAAACCCACCACCAACTTCGACCCTGCGCACATTTATGTGTATACCCCTGCATTAAGCACCAATGTCCTGCCTGACCAGGTGGTGGCGCAGTGGATAGGGCATCAAACTGGGATGCGGAAGACCCAGGTCCCAGACCCAGAGTTCACCAGCTTGAGTGTGGGCCCATCTGGTTTGAGCAAAAGCTCGCCAGCTTAGACCCAAGGTTTCTGGCTCCAGCAAGGGGTTACTCAGTCTGCTGAAGGCCTGCGGTCAAGGCACATGTGAGAAACAATCAATGAACAACTAAGGTGTCGCAACGGCAATGAAAAACTAATGATGGATGCTTCTCATCTCTCTCTGTTCCTGTCTGTCTGTCCTTATCTATCCCTCTCTCTGACTCTCTCTCTGTCCCTGTAAAAAAAAAAAGCACCAATGTCCTCTTGTCGTCAAGGTACTTCACCTTAGTACAGGGACAGACAGCAAACAATTAACTAGAGTGCAAGGCCTTCTAAGGAGGGAGGGTAGACGTGAAAAGGACAGAGATGAGCTCTGGCTGACTATCAGGAACAGCTTCAGGGAGTAGGTGGCATTTGAGCCTGGATTAGTAGAATGAGTCATCTTTCAACAGGCAGGTGCTACTGAGAAAGGCCTGTTGGAGGAAGAGCTGGCTCAGGGCATAGCAAACAGTCCCTACTGGGGCGGTACAGCATGTGGTGGGTCACATGCCTAGAAATACAGGTTGGAACCAGATTTTGGGTCTCACTCTCCATCCAAGATCTTGTAAAAATATATTTGGAGTCCCATCTGCCCAGCCTGCCCAGAAAGCACTCACATCTGAGGGGCAATTTAAGTCTTTGTCACATGTGTGGGGGCTTGGAAAGCATAGTCTATGTCAGATGTCAGCACAGAGGACAGGTAGACCTCCCTTCTCATAGAGAAGAATGAAATACACACAGTTGTCTGAAGCTCAGTGTGCGATAGAAGACGGATTCATTTCCTGGACAGATATTTATTGGGCACCTAGTATGCGCCAGCGATGGTTCTAGATATTTGGGAAACATCAGGAAATAAAAACCCCTGCCCTCCTAAAGCTTTGTTTTAAGAAAAATTGTTCACAATAGCAGGCACTTACTATTTGCTATTTGTGAGACTGTGAATATCCACTTATTTGTTCATCTAATCTTCAAAACAACCCTGGGAGATAATACTATTAGCTAAATTGTACGGATAGGTAAACTGAGGTTTGGGGGCTGTTCACTCATTCTCAGCCAAGAGTTGGAATGCATCCTCAGGAGCAGGCTTGAGAGGTGAGCTCCAGACCACTCCCCTGTCCTGTCTGTTTGCATTGTAAGCCGTTGTAAAAGAGGCTGAATTCAGTTTTGAAGTTCACTGAGGAATGGCTGTTCCTGCTTCTGTCTTCTGCTCTAAAGTCTATAATCCACAAAACTTCTCATGTTTGGGGGAGGAGACCCTGTCCACCCTCCCACGTGCTCTAAGGCAGTGCTCTTCAAAGTGGGTGGCCCAGCCTGACCAGGCAGTGGCACAGTGGATAGAGCATAGGACTGGGATGCGGAAGACCCAGGTTCGAGACCCCGAGGTCACCAGCTTGAGCATGGGCCTATCTGGCTTGAGCAAAAGCTCGCCAGCTTGGACCCAAGGTCACTGGCTCCAGCAAGGGGTTGCTCGGTCTGCTGAAGGCCCATGGTCAAGGCACATGTGAGAAAGCAATCAATGAACAACTAAGGTGTTGCGACGGCAACGAAAAACTAATGATTGACGCTTCTCATCTCTCTCCGTTCCTGTCTGTCTGTCCCTATCTATCCCTCTCTCGGACTCTCTCTCTGTGTCGCTGTAAAATAAATAAATAAAACAAAAAAACAAAGTGGGTGGCCCACCAATGTGTGCCTCTCCACAATGGGCTACCTGTCTGTGATGAGGTGTCTACAAATGGAGAGAAAATGTTTAGAAACTTTTATAGGAATTTGTTGACTAATAAAAAGCTGGTCCCTGTATTCTCTCTTTCATTTTATTTTTTCTAAGAATCCACTTTTATCATACTTTACAAAAGTATTATTCTGGAATGAATTGGAGATTTAAAAAGATGAAAATAAAATCTGATCCTTCACTGCTGTATTGTTCTCAGGGAGTGCAAGCCCTGGGTCTGGGTGGATTGTATCCCTGAGAACAGGGGGCCCTAATGGCCAGGGCCAGGAAACATCTGTGTGGGTGCTTCCGACAGTCACCCTCCTTTCCCATCCAAGTACTAACCAGACCCAACCCTGCTTAGCTTCCGAGATCAGAAGAGAGGGCGCGTTCAGGGTGGTATGACTGTAGACAGTCACCCTCCTTGCCATTCCTAGTGGATGAGTGGGTTCTGTGTGCTCCTGCTTGGGGAGAGGAGGGATGGGGACAGAAGCTACTTTATTTTGGTCATGGGCCTTCAGGTCTTTTGCAAAAGACAACATTCTTTAAAGAAATTAAGCTAGTCCTTTTGGGTGGGTTATGCTTTCTGCCAGGAGCTTTGGTGGGGCAAGGTCAGATAGGCTGCTTGTGGGTGGGGTTCGTGGGGAGATAAAGAGATGGGAGGGAGAGGAGGCAATGGACATGGAGAGGAGGGAAGGGGAGGGAGAGAGAAGAGATGTGGGAGAGCAATGTTGTGATGAATGTATGGAAGCTGATCTGAGTCCAAGGGCCCCCAGCTTCTGCCAAGGTTCTTGTCCCCAAGCATAGGTCAAAAGCCACACAGACTTCAGTCCTGAAGGGGCTGCAAGGACCAGGGCACAGGTATCTGAGGACCAGTGATGGTGGACTGTACCCAGGTGACCACAGTACCCTTGCACAAGCCTGGGTGCAAGAGAGTTCCCAAAATGACTGAGATTGAACTGCCTGCTAGGGCAGCAGCCCTGGGACTCAGAGTCAATAGAATCAGATTTAAAGACAATGAAGTGGTATTTCTAGCACATGAGTTTATAGACCAATAGTTATACCCATCACCCTTCTGGAATGAATTGAAGAGTTGCAGTGAATGAGAAAGATGCTGGAAGGTTAGGCCAGAGTAAGTTCAAGGTCCCAGAGTGAGGCGGTTGAGGATGTGGAGGAAGCTGCAAGCTGTCCTCTTTGGCCCAGACTATAGCTGTGATGCATAAGCCTTTGCCATTTCTG
The DNA here is from genome assembly GCA_037038555.1 of Rhynchonycteris naso. NCBI lineage: Eukaryota > Metazoa > Chordata > Mammalia > Chiroptera > Emballonuridae > Rhynchonycteris > Rhynchonycteris naso. The sequence continues at coordinate 22,961,515 of CM072996.1, forward strand.
CCCATTCTGCCTAAAATCCCAGCAAAGCCGCTTTCCTCATATCTCAGGCATCAGCTGAAATGTCCCATCTTCACAGAGCCTATCTGGGAGGGGTGTATATGTGTGTGTGCACACATGTGTGCTATGTGCATATGTGTGGGTATGCGTCTACAAGGTGTATGCATGTGCACGTGTGTGTGCTCATACATGTGTTGTGTGCATACAGGTGCACATGTGTATATGGTGCACACAGAGGGTGCAGGAAAGAACTGGGGTCTGCAGTCCTGCAACTGTTCAGTTGTTTTCCTGTCACTCTTTCCTCTTAGCCCCTAATTCCCCAGGTGGCCCGGTGTCTGTGTAAAGCAGGACAGGAACTGGGTCTAGGGTCACTCCCTGAAGGTCTGAGGCTCCTGTTCTGTGACTGGAGGCCATGTTGGCTCTTCATGTGAAGACAGAAGGCCTGTCACATACAGCCTTCCTACTGAGGGTCTGAAACTGAAACGCAGCTGCCCAGGTGGCCCTGAGAATCCCATCTGCACTCCCGGGGCGTCCCTCCCCAAACCATTTACACCACTTCACAGGAAGTTCCAGGGTCCAGGGACCAGGAACTCGGTATGAGTGGTAGGTGCAGAAGGCCAGATGGAACTGAAGGCTCCTGCAGAAACCCACATGGCCCAGCCCACCAAGCGCGTGGTCAGACCCGCCAGGCTGCCCGAAAGCCCGATTTCCATGTTGGCAGAATCCTTCCTGTTGCAGATCTGGCTAGAAATCCCCAGAGAAAACCTCTCCTTACATATTTGGTCACTTTTGCTCTGTGTAGGCTATAAACAAGAAGTGGAGAGAGCTGCTTGGAGATGAGAGAGCATTATAATCAAAATAGCTGCTGATGACTTTCATTTCCTCCTGAAATTCCAGTTTCAGTTTCTATGTAATGGAAGTCAAGACAGAGGTTTTCCAGTAGATCCAGGCCTCCCACAGCCTCAGGTCCTGCAGGGGCTCAGGTGCACAGGACCAGATCCCCCAGGCAACAGCAGCCTCTGAGCAAACACAAGGGTTCCTCCCTTCAGAAGCAGTGCCAAAGAGGTCAGCCCTGTGAGAGGTTTCCAGAGTTACGGACCCCAGAGTCTCATTCTACCCCTTTCCAATCCATCCATCCATCCATCCATCCATCCATCCATCCATCCATCCATCCATCCATCCATCCTATAAATATGTATGAGGCACTGTGCTGGACTATTGCACTGGCACTACTGCAGAGAAAAAGGCACATTCCTGCTTTTTGTCTAGTGGTCAAGATGGAAACCCAGGTACTCGCCTCCTCCCTGCTGGAGAAAAGCCCCATTCAGCCCACCACACCCCCTCGACACCACTACCATGAAAGCAGCCATGTCAGATCTTCCTGGTACACTTGTCCTCAGCTTCCTGCTCCCGTCAGAGCTTCCCAAAGCAAGACCCTGCGGTGGTTTTTAACACATGTCTGCACATTGTTTGACACTTCTCTCATCAAGGCATGGAGCCTGATTGCTCTCCCAGTGTATACAGGATGGCTTTAGTAAAATCCTTCTTTTCTTATTTTGATACTTGCATCTGTCAATTTTTGATATTTAGATATCCAATCATTTGGCTGAGTCACTACGAACAGTCACTCGTCTCCTGCGTTATGTTTGTTATACGTCAGCGATGACGACATGCCCCTCTGCAATGTGAACTCTGCCCACCCCTTCCCTATAGCTCTTATTCAACAACTAATAACTCATAATTATTTAGTCCCAGACACTTCACATAGTGCCTTCATTTCACTTTCAGATCTCAAAGAGGAAAACCATTTCACAAGGCGTGGTAAGTTTAATGATATGTGTGGGAATTACTAGGCCACTGCAGCCCTCAGTGACATAATTTCTTTCCAATAAAAGGTACTTATTGAGTCACTATATATATTTGTGTGTGTGTGTATGTGTGGTAAGAATATTTAAGAGCTATACCCTTAGCTTCTTCTTCTTTTTTTTATAGGGACAGAGAGAAAAAGAGTCAGAGAGAGAGAGAGATAGGGACCGACAGACAGGAACGGAGAGAGGTGAGAAGCATCAATCATTAGTTTTTCGTTGCTGTTGTGACACCATATTTGTTCATTGATTGCTTTCTCACATGTGCCTTGACCGCAGGCCTTCAGCAGAACGAGCCACCCCTTGCTGGAGCCAGCGACCTTGGGTCCAAGTTGGCGAGCTTTTGCTCAAGCCAGATGGCTCGCAGTCAAGTTGGCAACCTCGGAGTCTCGAACCTGGGTCTTCTGCATCCCAGTCCAACGCTCTATCCACTGTGCCACTGTCTGGTTAGGGACCCTTAGCAATTTTCAAGTTTACATTACAGTATAGTGAACTGTAGTCACAGCATTGAGCATTATCAGGTCTCCAGTCACGTCTACCAAACAGAATACACAGAAGCCACACTGTGTGACTTTGGAGGTAGGGCTAGAAAAGGTGGCACTTCTACCTGGCCTGCTCTTGGGACACTTGCTCTTGGAACCCAGCTGCAGGGCTGTGAAGGTCCCCTTGCCATGTGGAGTGTTCACTGGGCAGTGTTCTGGCTGACAGCCCCAGCTGAGGCCCCAGTGGACAGCAGCATCAACTAGCAGACATAAGGTGATTCAGCCCAGCTGCTCTCTGATGACCAATCCATGAGACATCCTGAACAAAAACTGCCTAGCCACACTGTGAGGGATAATGGTAACAACGACAATGATATCATTATTTCATTGGTTTGGGTGACTGGTTGTGTGACAATGGCTATAACCAGAACAGTTGTTGTCCTGGAAACACTGGTGGGCCTCCATTCCTTGGATCTTGTTAATCAAGGAGCAGCCAGCAGACTAGCACTGTCAGATGACCTAGAAGCCTGTTAGAAATGAGAACATTGGGTCCCATCTTAGACCTACCAAACCCAAACTTTCTTCTTAAGAAAACTGCCAAACGTTTCACATACATGTTAAAGTTTCAGAAGCACTGGTCTGCAATCTTTTTTAAAAGTACATTATTTTAGCCTGACCGGGCGGTGGCGCAGTGGATAGAGCGTTGGACTGGGATGCAGAAGACCCAGGTTCGAGACCCCGAGCTCACCAGCGCAGGCCCATCTGGCTTGAGCCAAAGCTCATCAGCTTGGACCCAAGGTCGCTGGCTCCAGCAAGGGGTGGCTCGGTCTGCTGAAGGCCGGCGGTCAAGGCACATATGAGAAAGCAATCAATGAACAACTAAGGTGTCACAACGGCAAAGAAAAACTAATGATTGATGCTTCTCACCTCTCTCCGTTCCTGTCTGTCTGTCCCTATCTATCCCTCTCTCTGTCCTCTCTGTCCCTGTAAAAAATAAAAAAATAAAACATTAAAAAAGTACATTATTTTAACTAGACTCTATGTAAACACAATAAATTAAAATCAATAAAAAAGGAAAGCAGAAAAAAAGTACATTATTTTAATGCAGTGCTTAAAAAATTCAAATAAAAATATAATGCAAGGTATAAACTTCCACTTATAGAATAAATGTCATGGGGCTGTAATGTACAGCTTGGTGATTATTGTTACTAACACTTTATTGCATCTTTGAAAGTTACTAAGAGTTTTCATCACAAGGAAAAATTTGCAATGATGTATAGTGACAGATGTTAACTAGACTTGTTGTGGTGATCATTTTGCAATATATACCAATATCGAATCATGTTGTACATTTGAAACTAATACAATGTTGTTTGTCAATTATACCAAATTAAAATAAAATGTAAAATAAAAGATGTCTGAAAAAGAAAAAAAGAGGCCCTGGCCGAATAGCTCGGTTGCTTAGAGCATCATCCCGAAGCATAGAGGTTGCCAGTTCGATCCCCAGTCAGGGTACATACCGGAACAGATCGATGTCCCTTTATCTCTCTGTCTCTCTCTCTCTGCCTCTCTCTCTAAAATAAATAAATAAAAACTAAAAAAAAATAAGTCTGACAATACCAAGAGGCAGAGAAGATTAAAAATAATATAATGTAACAGACCCTAACCCTAACATACCTACCACCCAGATTTAATAGTTAATAATAGGAAGTATATATTCTGTGCTGAACACTATTTTAATTACTTTACAAATATTAATTCATTTAACCTTCATTACAGCTTTGTGTAAGAGGTGCTACTCTATCATTCATCTATATGTTGTGGATGAGGAAGCTGAGGACAGTAAGATTAGGTCATTTACTCAAAGTCACAATTCATAATTCATACCAGCAGAGCTGGTATCTGAATGCGGGGTGACTGGCTCCAGGGCTAAGCTATTCTTTTTCTAGACAAACAACACTCTGCCTCTCTTCCTGTCCACCCCACCTCCCCACCCTTCCCGTATCTTAAATTGATCAAGTCTCCTTTGAAATTGGTCTCCAACTCATTTCTTCCTTTCTTATAATATTGTTTTCACACAGCCACATCCTAGTTTATCTGGGACTCTTACGGGCACCCTGGATGGCCTTTAGCCTCACAAGTCCCACCACTCCAGTCTACTTCCACTGTGCCCCAGATTAATCCTTCTGCAAACGTTGCTCCTACCACCCTCCCTGCCAAACATCTTCATTGCCTTTGCTCTGCCTGCATCTAATCACATCATCTTGGGCTCCAAGGCCCTTGAAACCTGTTCCCACCCACCTCTGCTCTCTAACAGGAAACAGCACAGATCACAACGTCATCACCAGGGTCCGTAACAACACACTACAGTCCCAGTTTGCTTACACATCCCCTCCTACCTGCGTTTGCTTCCTTCCTCACCTGGTCTCCTATCCCATCTCAAATCCCACCTTGTTGGGAAATCCTCCCTTGACCACTTATACAGTTTGAACTCCCAGTCCTGAACTCAATTAACACTTAGTAGCATCTTGATATCTCCTTTTAGCTCTCTCTCTCTTTTTCTTGGAGTATCTTTAATGGCCAATTAGTGAATGAGGCATACCTTTTTTATTGTGCTACAATCTCCATAACATAAAAGTTACCATTTTAATCATTTTTAAGTACACAGTCCTGGGGTAGTAAGTACATTTGCAATGTTGTATAGCCATCACCACCACCATCCTCCCTTCTTCTGGCTCCTGGTAACCTCTGCTCTATTTCTGTCTCTGAGTTTGACCAGTCTTGCTACCTCACAAAAGGGGAATCATACAACATTTATCCTTCTCTTTCCTGCTCGTTTAACCTAGTGTAATGTTTTCAAGATCTGTCCATGTCATGGCATGTATCAGAATTTCATTCCTTTTTAGGGATGAATAATATTCCATTGCAAGGATAGACCATATTTTTTTATCTATTCACCTGTTGATGGACACTTGGGTTGTTTCCACCTTTTTGCCTATTGGGAATAATGCTGCTATGAACATTGGTATGCAGATATCCGAGTTCCTGCTTTCAGTTCTTTTGAGTGTGAAATATTTAAAATGTATTAAAAAAAACCAAACCTATGGTAAGAATTGTCAGATGAGCCTGACCAGGTGGTGGCACAGTGGATAGAGCATCAGACTGGGAAGCAGAGGACTCAGGTTTGAAACCCCGAGATCGCTGCCTTAAACGCGGGCTCATCTGATTTGAGCAAGGCTCACCAGCTTGAGCCCAAGGTCGCTGGCTTGAGCAAAGGGTCACTCAGTCTGCTGTAGCCCCCAAGTCAAGGCACATATGAGAAAGCAATCAATGAACAACTGAGGAGCTGCAACAAAAAGTTGATGCTTCTCATCTCTCTCCCTTCCTGTCTGTCCCTATCTGTCTCTCTTTGTCTCTGTCACAACAACCACAACAAAAAAGAATTGTCAGATGAGGAAAGTGAGAGCTCAGATAAGTTAAGTCATTTGTCCTAGGCCACTCGTCAAGGACTATAATATTGTTTTCACAAGGATTCAGATTTTACAAACACTTTTTCTAGACCAGATGGGATCTAACTCAGTAAGGATTCCATAATTCAATGTCCACGGGTAAACATGAACTTGAAGCCACTCAATGAGTTAATCAGGTTCTGAACACACCCTTGCCTTAAAGAACTGCATCTGCAGCACATGGAAGAAATCTCAGTGGCCCTGGTCAGGAGGAGTTTTGACTTAGGGCTAAGGAGTACAAAAACAGTGGACAGTTTGCTTTCAGAGTAAATGGGGCTCAGGACCAATGCCCCTGGTTTGCAGCTAGCTCAGGTATAAGAAGATCTCAATCTGATGGGGGCTGACATTTTGGTGGCAGTTAGGGGACCGACCTTTCCAGTGTGGCCAGGCCAGAGGGGTTTCAAAGGATGCAAACTTTCAGAACTAAAACCAAGAAAGTCCCAGCAAACCGGGATAAGTTGGCCACCCTATTATAAGAATCATTGCGGAAGAAAAAATAAACAAGTCTGTGTCCCTTCCTTTCTCGTTCCCAGTGATCATATCTATGACCTCCCAGCTGGCCTGTTACAGCAGCCCCCTGGCTGGTTTTCCGGCCTTATTTAGTCTACAGTAGTCCATCTGGCACACCGCTGCTCAAGTCAAAATCCTTCAACCCTTTTCCCACTAATTGCTCACAATAAATGCTACAAACATGCATGACTGTAAGGACCAGGCAGGTCATGGCAATGACGGGCACAGTCCTGGTGTCAGGCAATGGGACCTGATGGAGACTGCACTCACCCCAATCCCAGATGTTTTCGAGGCTTAGAGCAAGAGCACACAGGGCAGTCCACACACAGTATGTCTCAGTATTTAGAAATTAAAACTTACGTTCAAAATTATTAAATAAACTATTTTCTCTCCTCCTAATTTGGCAAATATACTTCATACTGAGGTAGAAAGTCAAGTTCAAATTATGATCTTGGATGCCTAGGAGTCCCATGTTGACACCTGGAGGATTCTGAGTGCAGTCCTCTGGTCTGTTACCCACATCTCTTCTCGCCCCTGGCTCTGCCCTGCCCTTCCTGGGGTGTGGCAGCCCCTGGTGGACACCCCAACCTTGCACTTCAGGGCTCACTATACACATGCGCCCTACCACCAATACAATCTACTTCCCCTTGGTACCCCCTCAGTCTGGCCCACCCTTGGGAAGACAGACCTAGGGGAGAGGCCTGCTACATCCTGGAAGTGAGCTTGGAACATTGGGGTGGATAGTTCTGAGTCCTGGCATCTGAAGCATAGCCTGGTGCAGGAGAGGGGTGCAGGCTTTGACAGGGCAGGTCCCCTTGAGCCAAAGACTTCCCATGGACAAACATGAGCAGACCAAAGCTCTGTGAAAGCCCGGAGCCCAAGACAGGAAATCCTCTTGCTTGGGTCTGAGATGGTACTGATGAGGCCCACAGGAAAGCAAACGCCCCATGTAAAAGAGGTAGCTGAAGTCAACTCTGGTTTATTCCTGCCTCCTGGGAATGTGGGTCTCCTGTGGCTAGATAATTTGCTTTTTCAAGAGATGATAAAATTGTGAAATTTGTTTCTTATAAATTTAAAGTAAAACCAAACCAAATCAAATATCCTGTGTGAATTAATACAGTAAAGACCAAAGTCAATCCATTTACAGGCTTGCCCTTGAACTCTCAGTCTGCAAGTTCTTCCTGAGCAGTAGTACTCTTTCCCTCCTCATCCTCATGAGATAATATATGTAAAACATTTAGTCCAGTTCAGAACCTTCGAACAGTGCTCAGTAAATACAAACAATATAGAAAATGAATTGGAGTATCTGACATGTTTTAACCAGCAAAGTTTCTTTTTGTAAAATATCAGACAATACATATTTTAGACTTTGTGGCCGTTTCTTTCCTGACTACTCAACAAAGCATCACTAGACAATAAAATAGACAAGTGGACATATCTGGATTCCGATCTACCATAACTTTATTTACAAAAACAGGAAGAGGGCTGACAGTTACTGACACCTGCTTTACCCTTTTCTTAGAGTGTGCTCTCTGGCTCTCGAAGCTGTTGTTACTGCTCCAACTAATAGCAGATACTTTCATTCTGCCCATTTTTACCTGGGAGTATCCAAAACGCTTTATAAGAGATTGAACCCTCACCACTGCTTTATATGTGAAGAAACTGAGGCACAAAGAAGTGGCAGCTGGACCGGAGAATCAGAGCCACCATGGGTTCCGGCCTTGGAGTCATCTGCAGCCTTGTGTGTGTTGCTTGGTTGTTGGATGAATATGCATTTGCAAAAGACGTTAAGGCCCCACCTCCCTCCCATGCATCCGTGGGAATTGTAACTGTGAACACACCCCAAAATGAATCTCCTCCTCCATTGACAACTGGGCAGCAGGCAAGTGGCACAGCCAAAAGCCAAAGTCCTCTCCTTAGTCTGCATCTGGCAGTAAGTTCTGTGTTGGATGGCATTATGCTTTCTTTCTCTAATTCCTCTGTTTCATGCCCATAGGAAAATGAAACCGATGATAAATGAAGGCCAAGAGGAGAAAAGGGACACACACAATGAATGACACAACTAGGACAGAGTCTAGGCCATGGATTCCTTCTCACCAAAAAATGCTGATTCTATAATCTCGTGTTTTGTCGTTTTTCAAAACACACCCAAGAACGCAGGGTTCAGTAGCTTGGTTGATAAAGTAGAATTACACAGTACATTTTATACACTGACTTGCCAAAAACAGAGGAAAGAGAGAGAAATCAACATTCAGAAATCTTTGTTGGACTGAGTCTTCTGGTTTTATCCTATTTTTCTCTTGACCTTATTTCTATTTTTCTTCTGCTGCATCTTTTTCTATAAAACGCCTCAAAAACTTTTCTTTTGTAAGGAGATATAGAAAGCAGAGAAGAAAGTCTTTAAAACATTCCTAATAGAAATGCAACACGGTATTAGTCTCATTTCACAGATGAGGAAGCTGAGGTTTGGTAAATTGAAACTTATTGTCCAAGATTACCCAGCTGGCCAATGACTGACTTGCAGTTTGACTTTGGTCCTGACTGCAAAGCCTTCTTTCTTTCTGTTTGTCTGTCTGTCTGTCTGTTTGTTGGCAGAGTTGAGATGAGGATTCTAGCCTGGACCACTCCTCTGGACCATGCCTGCCTACTCTAGGCTCTTCCCTGTTGCTGCTTCCAACTCAAGCTGCCCATTAGAATCACTTGGAGCCATTTCACAAATGCCCCAGGCCTCACCCACACCAATTAAATCAGGATTTCTAGGGTGGGGCCCTAGTATAATTATATTTTTAAGGAAATGTTCCAGATTCTAATGTGCAGCAAGCAAGAATTGAGAGGCAGAGAGCTACAACGTGGTGCTGCATTGGAGAATCCATGGACTTTTTGAGAAGTTCAACTTATCTTATAGGTGTGAGTATCTCATGTGAACAATAGGCTCATTCAATAGAAAAGAATAGAGAAGAGGAGAAAGAAGGGAAGATCAAAGAGAAGTTGCGATGTTCCTGAGTAGTTCTTTTCCCTTTAAGTTCTGTTTATTCTCTAGGGCTGAGCCAGTCCTACAGCTTACATGACTAAGTCCCAACTCTTCAAGCATTAACCAAGAAGGCTTCTGTGCAAGAGTCAGCTTGCTGGAGCTCAGAAGTCATACTGAAGCTGGTGGCAGGAGTGCTTTCCAGTGGACAACCAGCCCTTGAACCCTTCAGGGGCTTGCATATTATATCACTTCCCCCTCTCTCTGGAAACTCACATCCGATCATGTAATTTACTTCACTCAAGCAAGACAGGAGTTCAATTAGATCTGGCCTCCATCAGTGAGAAGCTGCTTATGCTGAGATAGCCTAGCTGGAACAGATGTTACTTTTGTTTGTTTAAAAGATGGAGATCTTTACTGGAGAGTTTACATTTGCTACTGATGTATTCAATTCATTCCCTATAAAAGGAACAGTGTGACAGGCACCTGGTGTAACAGAAACAATTTGAAGTCACTGGGACCTGGGTTGTGCCCTGACTCTATGTTTCCGCTCTTACTTCCTGTTGCACTGAGCAAGTCTAGTGTCTCTCATTCCAATCTTCAAGGTGAGGTAGAGTTTCCCAGATGTTAGGGGTAAATGAGCATGGCATCAAACAACACTGAATCACACAATGAGAAAAGTATTCCCATTTTGATTCTCTTTCATTCCATCTGATTATATTAAAGAGACAGAAGTACGTTTTTGACATCTCTCTAACCCTATTCCCTCCTTTAACAATATGAGAGCTACTTTAGGTAACTGTATATATTCTTATGCAACTGTATGCAAGTGAAAATGAATAATAATGTTGATTTATATTTATTCTGACAGTTACCTTTTAGTGTGTGCTACCGATTTAAGATATGGCTACAACATTATTTTTAAGTAAATTTAAATCAAAGAAGTGGTCAAAATATCAAATAATGGTCCACAGGTGGTAGACACCCAGGACAAAATTAATTAAGGTGATACTTGAAAGTCAAAGTTCAGAAAAACAGAGTTGGCTGACCTGTGGTGGCACAGTGGATAAACCGTCAACCTGGAATGCTAAGGTCGCTGGTTCGAAACCCCAGGCTTGCCTGGTCACAGCACATATGGGAGTTGATGCTTTCTGCTCCTCCCCCCTTCTCTCTCTCTCTCCTCTCTCTTTAAAAATGAATAAGTTATATATATATTTTAAACGGAGAGGAGCTATGCAACAGACTCTCATGTTGAGTCTCCTAGTATAGTTATGATGTCATCAGAATTCAGGGAAAGAAGAAACTATTAACCCTGTCTGTGTACTCTGATTTGAAATAAGCTCTTTAAGAAAGGAAATTTGAGGTATATTCTGATAGTATGGACGATTCACACTGCCTGCAGAGTCAATCTCATGTTTGGGTTGTCTTTGGGCTGACCTAATAACTCTGGCCTGAAAAGATAGGTCCACTGCTCACATATTCAATACTCAGTTTCTTGGAAATAAAAAGAAAAGAAAAGGAAAAATAAACAGTGGGAAATATAAGTATCTTCTTAAATTTGATTAGTTTAGTTAAAAACATTTTTTTAAAGAAAACAGGAGAAACAGTAGATCACATTGGTTTTAAATGACAAGCCATGGGAAGAAAGATTATTGTTTCATCAATTCTTTGAATTGTCCAACTTCCTGCAGATCACTATTCTTAGGAAATAAGGAAGTGGATGTTAGAGAATATTACTGTTCTGTGACCACATGACCTCAGGAGACTGATAAAAGATTAAGGATTTGGAGCGGAGAGAGGATCACATTTAAATGTAAGCACACATGGGGTGTGCTTCTTGTTGTTTTTCCTAAGAAGAAATACAAAACCCCCAGAACTATTCAACTGTTGATTATAAAGTTTTTGTTTATTTTTCAAGGGATGAAAATTCTACCATAAAGCACATGATACCACAAAGTTCTAAAAATCTTACACTGGTCATTTTACCTAAGGAACATAAAGTAAAATAATCTATACACTATAAATTATTGTAGAAAATAATTTTTTTCTCTTGAGTTTTACGTGATCTCACCAGCCTGTGATAACCTATCAGTAGACAAGTCATGGGTTCTTCTGTTAAAGAGCCAAAACACCAGATTCCAATATTGCTTTTTGCTTATAGCCTGTTCAAAATTTAAAATGTTTCTATCAGATCCAAATCAAAACACAATGCCAAGCTTCATTCTTCCAAAGCAGTTGAGGAGACATCATCTCTAGTTCTGGCTCCACTATAATCTTGTTATGAAGAAGTCTTGTCTCTACTTTGGAATCATTTGACCCATAAAAGTAGTGGATTATGGTTGATTAGGGGCAACACACTCAAATGCCAACAGGGTCAGGCAGTGATATAAACCAGTGTTTTTCAACTGCCAGTTCACCAGAAATTTCATGCCAGTCCATGAAAGTGTTAACCACCCTGATGTTGTAGGAAGGTTATAGACCCAATGATCTTAGTCGAGTTTACTAATAATGCTCAGGGTGATTTCTGCCTCTGGGGTGCCTGAAATAATTCTCCTATTTTCACCGGTTCCCAAGTGTAAAGAAGTTGAAAAGCACTGATATAAACAAAGAAAGATGGCCAGGAGTAAAGCAGGAACTGGTGGTGGTGATGGTGAATAAGAGGATATGGCTCTCATAAAGGTGGGTGCCACCATCAGTTCCAAGCACTTGTCAGTCAGAAAAATAGGTCTATTGTTGGCAGAGCCTCTACCATGTCAAGAGAAGGTAGAAATCCATACTTTCAGAATAAGAATTTCCTTAACTTATTATTGACAGTGAATTAAAAATGATTTTTTAAAAAACACTATGCAGGCAAAACTGACAAAACTGTAGGCCAGACTCAGCCTATAAACACTTTGTGACTTCTGCACTAATAAGCTCTGAGATCTTGTAGCCTTAACTTCTAAGAAGCAAATCTTTGCTTTTGTGTGTTGTCCCATAAAATGGAGGATTTAATATTGTTTGAGAAAGCAGGACAGGGGCTGGGATGTTGCAGAGATCATGTGTTCTGTTGGTGGCTGCAGAAGGGTCACATTGCCTAGATCTAAAGGCACTTGCACAATGCCATAGGGCACTGCTTCTCTTAGCTGTTATGACATGGGAAAAATAATAACAATACTATCAACAACGGCAGCAACAAAGCCACCTTTGCTCATTTGGAGATGGGGCATGCCACTCTTAGACTTAACAGAGTTGTTTTGGGCAATTTTGTTAATCCTTTTTATGAATGAGGAAGGAAACACTACCAAGCAGATAAACAGGATTCCTAATTAACAGATTAGAGAACAAAGGGTGATTCCACCCTCTGCTTCTGCTTTGGGAAAGAAGTTGTGGCAGAGATACCTCCCATCCTCTAGAGGGCAGTATTACGACAGAGCATTTGAGCAGGTGAAGGTGCAAAATAAGAACCAGTGCCATTTTGTTTTTTGGGGCTTTTGTTTGTTTTCTTTGCATAGATGGTTCTGTAAACTAACTCTTTCTATATCCAGTCTAAATAGCATCCCCACACTACTTTCACGGCATGAAGCCTTCTGTGTAGAAGGAAGCAATGTCAGCTGAGCTCGAAACTTGTTTCCTTCACACCCAAATTTTTAGCTTTGCTGCATTGGGCAAGGTGCTATTTCTGTATCTCAGTTTCCTCATGTATAAAGAAGAATAATATCAATCTACCGACCCTATAGAGTTGATGTAGGATTAAAGGAAATCCTATTCACCCAGGGGATTAGTAGTACTGAACTATCTGCCCTTCCAAAATTCTTATTTTCTCATCTAAATTCCTCCTGCTAGAGTTAGATTTCACCTGGTAAGCTTTTGCCCTTCACGATGGTGAATGAAACCTGGAACTGAATTATTAGGTTGAATGATATGAAACTGTCAACATTATTGGTCTATACCATGGCAATTTTATATGATTCTATAAAATACAAAATCATTCACCAATCCAAGGGGGGAAAAGCAGCTTCCCTTTTTATACTGGTTATGAAACACACCTTTACATGAGCAATCTTTACATTTGGAAAAATTGAGTCTTTTGGTAGAGGGACAGACACTTTCTCATCACAAGTAAACTAACATTTGCTATCCACATTCATCTTACAAGGTGCTTTGCACGAATACAATTTCCTCTAACCCACGGCAACACTGGAAATGGATGTGAGCACACAGTTTTTTATGGGTTACTTGTTGTGTCACCATTGGTACATCCTGAAGTTGTGAAATGTGTGATGTGCTCTTATGGTTCCAGTCTACACGTCCACACAGTAAAGAATATTTCCATTTACAAAGAGAACCATTAAGGAAAGCTCTGCTGCTCACTGTGTAGTCTGGGTCAGACAAAGCTTAGATGCACAAACTCTTGGGCTAGATGCTTAGAAGCCTAGAGACTACCAGTTCTGGTAACCCTACAGCTTCTGACCAGACGTCCTGGCACTTCCTCAACTTTTTCTGGGTTGAAACTCTTAGTAGTATCAGCTTGGCAGTTTGAGCAGTCTCTAAGGCACCATTCACATTTCCACCTCGAAAGGTCCCTTCCATGCATAAAGACATTTTTAAAAAGTCCACCATGGGACCCATACATACCAGAATTCTCTAAATGATTTCATTTACTCCATATCCTCAAAGACAACAACTTTCTGTGACATGTTTACAGGTGATATCACATCTGTCCTTTGTTCATTCTTTCATGCAATACCTTCTCAACTTTTTATAGAGTACCTACAATGGCCCAGGACCCACTGGGGGCCAGTGTTCAGCAAACTACAAGCCTGAAGGCCAAATTCAGCCAAAGACTATTTGAGTAAAGTTTATTGGAACACAGACACAGTCATTCATTTACATATAGTGAATGGGCCGTTTTCTGACCGAGCTGAGTAGTTCTGACAGAAATCATCTGTCCTACAAAGCCCCCCAAACATACTATCTGGCCATTTACAGAAAAGGTTTGCTGAGCCTATTCTAGGGAGAGCAGATACAACAGCAAGGAAGAATAACAAAGTCCCCATGTGTCTTCAGATGCTCCTGTTTAGAACACTACACTGGATGGATGCTTACCACTTGACCTAAGGGGCAGCCAGGGTTTCAGTCATGGGGTCACAGTCAATACCGCTGCTGGGGGCTTGCAAGGAACAAGAGAGAGGATGACACGTGTGAAGAAAGATGTGTAAGAGCAGGTGAGAGGGAAGAAGTGTGGGAGATCGGATTAGTTAGTGTGGAAACCAGCTGGAACAGGCAGGCCACAAAGATTCCCACCAGGGGACACCGAAATCCACGGATGGGGCAGGGACCATGTGGATCAGAATCACCTAGAGACATCATTAAAAATACAGGTTACCAGCCCCAACCTAGGAATCTGAATCTGAGTTCCAGAGGTGCAACTGAGCTTCCATACCCTTAGCAAGTACCCCCTGGTGATTCTGAAGCACGTTCAAGTTCGATTAGTGTTAAGTTTGAGTGAGCGGTCGGAGGTGTTCTCCGCGCAGTCTGGCCTGGCGTCCACTCGTGGCAAGTGAGAAGGAGGAAAGAACTGGGGCGCAGACACTCAGAGGTAGATGCAGTGAAAAGGCAGTTTATTGTCTATTAATACTGTACAGAGGAACAGAGAGAAGCTACAGGTACAGCATTGGCTGTCGCTGGCAGTGTTATTTCTGAAATCAGTTTTTGTTTTTCATCTGAAGGAAACAGAACAGTCAAAGTACACTTCAGGTTACAAAGTACAGCAGCTAGCCCAGCACGTCTAATTCAGAGAAAGCACAACAGGCTCCCTCCCCACCCCACCCCCAACAAACCACAAAATGGAGATATTTACAGAGATGTCACTCACTCCGAGTGAGCCACTAAAGCTGAAAATTCCATCAACAATCTACATTCACTGAAAAGCTGCATCACACACAACATTTTCTGGAACCCCTGTGCAATTTTAATGCTACTAAGTCAGGAGCTTGAGGGGAGGAAAGAATGTTCCAGAATGCCACAAAGAATAGAAATCTTTCCATGTGCCGGAATAGGAGATCACAAATTTGGAGTTGAAGCTACACACGGAATAGTTCAGATCAGGCATTGCCTGGTGGCCTCTTTGTAGATAAAGACTTGTCCTTGCAAAGCCAAGGGACTGGATGGCTCCCTGCCCTGCCCACATCATCTGAAACCAAGAGGTTCCCGGAGTGATAAGAAACTAGAGTGAATTGGTCTCCCATAGCACCATCAGGCAGTTGCATAGTTTGTTCATTGTTTGGAAATTGTTTCCATGACACTAATGTTCACAGCTGGACTTGAGTTGAGCCCACTGGAGCGATTCTGGTGATGGGAGTTAAAATGATCTGCATGGGCATCAGAGGGGTTATTTTTCTTGAAATAGAAAGAGAGTTTATGACCTTGCCTTGTTGGGAAAATGATCTTGGTCATTTGCGTGGTAGAAAGAGGGCCCATCCTGGGGAAGGACTGCCTGGGAAGAGTCTAATGGGAGCGGTGAGCAGACTCTGAGGCTGGTCCTGCTTCAGCAGCCAGAGGACTGGGTGTAGGTGAAGATCTGCATGAAACTGAGTGTGACAGTGATGGGAACTCAGTAATTTAGCAGGAAATTGAGGGGTGGGGGGACAAGAACTCTAAAAGTTCAGAATCATCTTTATGAATGGATAAGAACAATTCTCATCTCCACTTAGCTCTGAAAATATGACGCAGTCCCATTAAAATGTATAAGGTCAATAATGCCTGGTAAGCTCTATATTGCTGGTTTACACATTTATGTATAGACCAGAGAGCCAGAGGCTCCTGACTCCCATTTCACGTACATTTCTCAAATGCACCATAGTGAGTGGTCCCTTTAACCTCATATGCAGCAATTACTCCTTAAATGTGTGAAAGAATTGGACTTTGATAATTGCTGGGTTTGGCTTACATTTAAAAGAGTTGTCTTCTTTCAAAAGATCATTGTATATTATTAAAGATGGAGCCCAGAGAGCTCTCAAACCACATAAAACAATTTCTCTAGTGACAGTTACAGAAAGTTTGATCTTACTATAACTGGGTCTGTTTGAAAAACATTGGACTTCATGCAGCAGTGGTGCAAGGGGTGATCACAGAGCTTTGTTCATGCCCCCCAAGGTCTGGGCTCGTGTAACAGAACTCACCAGAAAGTTACCTTAATGGAATGGAGAAATAACTCAGTTAATCAAGGGTGTTTTCAAACTCAAGCTTCAGAATGCATATAGATTTCATTATAAAAATATTTTTCCTTAAAAAAATAAATAGATGCAAAATATTCCACTTCTATAGCCACTCCTTAACTCCCACCCCATATCATGCTACTCATCTTAGACTATTAATGAATGAGTGCACCCATAGGTAATGACTCAATCACACCATTTGAGTTCATTTCTCTTGCCTTTCCTAGCTATGCCAATTGTGCTTAAAAATACGCTCCCAGACACAAAGAGGGGTTCCACAAGTTCACCCCCTTTACAGCAAGAAGTACTGGAGGTCATGTGGCCCACCCAAGGAATGTCAGAGTGTGATGTGGCAGTCCAAGATGAGAACACAGAATGTGTTTGGTGGGTGGATGGCCAAGGCAATGCCCAAGCTATGCTCACTTTATTCCCATGGGCCAGACCTGCAAGTTTCTGCCTCAAGGCTCCTGTAATGAAATTCACAGCTCTGGAGAAGGCTGGGCAGGGGTGGGGAAGAGAATGTTGTGTTAACACAGCTTTGGAATACAACCTGCAATTTTTCAAAGGACAGAAAGGAACATAAACAGCGATGCTAAGGCAAGCTTTCCGATGGCACATCAGAACTCTCTCTCTCTCTTTTTTTGTCATTCATTTTGTTAACATCACAAGGCAGATACATTCTGTAAACATATATACCATACAGTACATTAACCATAGGGAAATAAAAAGAAAGCCACCCTGTAATTCTTTTCTTTCTGTATTTCTGTTCTTTCACTCTAGAAGGACTGCCTGAAGTCTAGGGAGAATTTTGTGGTTCGGGAGATACACTTTTTTTCCTTTTGATAAAAATGCAGTGACTTGCAAAAAAGAGCCCCAGGTGACTAATAAGAGGCAATATGGGGAGAAGATGATCATGCACACCTCAACCTGTAGAAACTTAGAAAAGAGTCACAAAATATAAAAATGTCATTAATTTCCAGGAAACATTTTGTTCTCCCACTTTGTAAAAGAGAGCATTGAAAAAAATTTGTTTTACAAAAGTTAAGGCTGTCCAGATCTTAGATGCAGAAAGTCTGTGGTCCCCCCAAATTACATGCTATACTTTCACATTGAAAGCAGGTGTTTTGTGCTGCAGTTCTGGCCTTCTTATGTTAGACTGGAGCTGAGAAGGAAACAGAGGACTCTGAGTCGTATAAAAATTAGGGGAGGGGGCAAGTCTGGTCTCAGGACTCCCCAGTGAAATTGCCTTTTGAAACTTTCAGGATATCATCTTTATTTGATCTTGTTCTACATTCAAATAATAAGTATCTTCTTGTTAGATTGGGAATTTCTTTTATGGAATTTGCTGAAGCTATGAAAATCTAGACACATAACTGCACTGTGTTCCTCAGAAAAGACTAACTCTTCTTTTTCACTAGAAAAGGCAAGCTAAATTTTCCTGATAAGACCAGAAAAAGGGTCCCCCATGAAGGTCAAGTGGCAGCAGGAATCAAAGGGCCCATCTTGCTCGTGGACTTTGAGCTGTTCTGTGATATATACTAAACTCCATGGCCCTGCTGGTGGTATTTCCCCACAGGACGAAGGGTCTTTCTGGTTCTGCCCTAACCAGTGGAGTTCTATATACCTTGCTTAGTAAATTGAGGAGCTTCTAAAAGATTGCATACTTGCAAAGCTTCTGACACTTATGTCTTAGCTTTGCTGAGAACTTGTGGTTTCAGTAACAAACACGCATATTGCAAAAATACAATTGATGTTGGAATTTGTTGTTAATAAAGTAACATTGTGGGAGATGAGAATATTTCCCAAGGAACAGGGCCGTTGTGTTCAACGCCACAGGGTGTCTAGTGATCAACAGAGACAGCTGAGCTTTGAGATTTAAACAGAATGAAAAAAGTCTTCTGTTTATGAAAATATGCGTTTTAAATTGACAGGGTTAGTGTGTGTGTGTGTGTGTGTGTGTGTGTGTGTGTGTTTTATTAAAGGAAGTACTCATTTAATGGTTCAACTTCTGCCTCTGTCCCCATATCCCCTCCTCTGTTGCTACTTGTTCATTCATTGGAATTACATATATGGTCATTGCCAAGGGTGTTCTGTGGTCCCTTGAAGTGAAATTCTGCAGAAGTGCAGAGAAAAAAGCTATTTTCACACTTAGCCTTAATGTTTTGCTTCAGAGATATTGTATCTCTAGATATATAGTTTCCTCTCTTTTTAAAAACTTGACCCTACCCAAAATATTCTACTTGCATATAGGAAAAACACATTTATCACCAGAAGTAAGATATAATAAGTGAGAATTTGAAGCAGATACATGTCTATCAACATTTCAGAAAGAAGTCAAATCAAAATAAACAGTACAATTTGTTTGAGTTTCCTGCAAGTCTTTGAATAATTGTAGGCTGCTCAGGAGACAGATGGAAACTACATTTTGGGTTTGGCCACAAGCGAATTACCTAACCCCTCTTCCTCTCTACTGCCAGTATTAAGTGACATCACTGGGTATTGTCAAATCACTGTCAGAGCCAACATATCTTTGCTCATAAAGGGAATTAATATACTGATGGGTAAAAGAGGTACATACTTAAAAAGTGCTCCGTAGTTTGTCCTATCACTCATAAAAAAGAAGTCAAGGATATACAAGTCACCAAGATTTTTCAGGATATGTAAGGTTAAACTTTATCATTTTAACCATTATTAGTAAATCTTTAATTCAATGCCACTGGAAATCTATTTCTAAACAAATGAAATGTTCCTTTTCTCTCTCTTTCTCCTCTTTTTAATTAAAAGGGAACTAATTGTATTATTTTATAAGGAAATCCAAATAACCATGAGCTCACAAAAAGACCATAGTTTTGCAGCTTCATTATTGATTCTCTAGTTAATCTGATTATACAATACACAGAGAATGCCAATGACTGTGGGGGAGGCAGAATGTTCACAATCACAACTCGATGTTTTTGTTAGGAAGGGTAGTTACTTGCTGCTGTAGCTGGGGTTCCAGGTCCCATAAAAGCACAGGCTGAGCCTGACTCCTCCATTATAATAAGAGAATAATACAGAATATGAAAATATTTATGCCATATTCAAACACACCTGCATTTACTATGGCGCCAAATCATTGTAATAAAGGTAACACTTACTTTAAAAATCATGACAGGGTAAGCTTTCATAGTAAAAGTATGGAGAGCACTCTAAATCACGTCATTTGTTAATCCCTAGAATAATAATTGGTGAATGAGAGTGCAGATTCTCATTGGCCTTTAGGTCTCTGTGTAGTGTAGAGGTACAGGTCATTTTCTCCATGAGAAACTAGTTCATTTCCGGAAGGAAGGGTGGGTCATTTCAGGGAATTATCTGTCCTGAAACACTGGTTCTGTTTATCAACCAGCAAGCCCAAGGATTCTAAGTTCTGTCATTCCACTCATTCATATGGAATAGTTTTAATCCACAAGGGAACAACAACAACAAAACAGATAAGCTATGGTAAACTTTTAGAGTTTTCTTCCTTAGAGTATTAAAATAATAGATTGTCCAGAACATTGAAACTGTTTTCTTTTTCTATGTAAATACGTTTATCTAGCATGTCATTTTATGTCAGATTTAAAGAATGCTTAAGTGCCCATGGTGCTGAAGGGCAGTGAGAGTTATAGGCAGCTACCAGATACTATTTCTAGATAACAGAACAGTTTTATCCAATTGCCGCTGGTTTAGGGAACCTGAGATTTAGAGAGAATTCCCTCAACTATTCAAAACCAAGCCATGGATGAAAACATCTGAGAAAGTAGAATAGGTCCTTTATTTTTCCCTTCCTTAGCTTGTTTTGTTTACCTGTCAGTGATAAAATGACTCACTTTGTGGTCATTAAAATATAATTATTAGAGAAAAGTTAATCTTGAACAATAAAAATATTTTTTTTTCTTTTTGATTAGAATACATATAATTTCAAGGCAAGAAATTAAGAATACTAATAGATTTAGCACTGAGAAAGCTATTTAGGGCAAATTTAGTTGGTTCTGTAGTCAAATTATCTTAAGACTACCTTCTTTTTTTCCCATCTACTTTTCACCAAAGTTAGACTTGATGTAGTATGTCTTCCTGCATTTTTTTAAAACTATGTTCTATGGAACACAGATAATTCTGTGAATGATTTGCAACAATGCTATTAACATTTGGGCAAATAAAGTTAAGATATCTCTGTTACTAAAATCAGTTAAAATGTTACATCTTTATTTTATTATTATATGATTATGTTATTAAATTACTTCCCTTTGGTATTACTATACACATGGCTGTTTGCTTTGGGGCAGTGCTAAGAATTTTTTTTTTTAATTATTCATTGTGTTCTAGCTAAAAACTATTCTTTGATGTTCTGAAGTCTCCAGAATTTTAAGAAACATGCTTTAAGAAGCTCAGCTATGTGCCACTCAATCAGTATTTGTGGAAAGAACTTAACGTTGATCAGACAGGTCTTTCTTAATCTTTTACATTTTTTTTTTTTTTACATTTTAACATTTATTTTGAGAGGTGGATAAACCTACATGCTGACCGTATGAGAAAAATTCTCTTTATCTTGGGGACAGAAAGAAAAGAGTCCAGAAGTAAGGCTCTGTTATCAACTGGACAGGTGAGATGAACAGGTAATTAAATCAGTTACAGCACCATCCACAACAAAGTGGGAGCATCACAGCCACCACTGTAGGTCAGAAAGACTGTTCTAGAACTATGGTCACTGCAAAGATCCGCCTCTAAATGATCCCTTCATTGAAAAGAGATTAACATGATCAGCAAAGATCCGTGAAAAAGAAAACAATGTAAAAATGCACATTGTTGTGGAAGAATGGAAGCAAGGCTCGTGGATTTGCCTAAGTTTGGAGATCACTGCTGATGCTTAAAACAATGTTTGTTTCATGTCCTTAGAAAATTTAAAAAAAAAATGGTGCTTCTTCTAGAAAAGGTCCATCAGTTAAGCCATGAGTGAGGGGACAGCTGCTCATGGGCAGGTCCTGGCAATCAGTCCCTATGTTTCAGCTGGGATGAGCCCTGGGTGCTTTTCTTTTACACCAGCTTCCTTTTAGGTCTAACAGAAGGCGAGCCATAGATACATAAGACTGTAACCTGGAAGCTTATGTAAGGCAGCAGAAAGCATCACCCTAGATTGGACAGACTAGGTAAGGTCCACTTTTGGCTACACTGGCAACTGGCTAGAGCCAACGGCATTTTGTCACACAAGATATAAAAGCAAAGATCCACAGCAAAGGGAGGCAAGTGAGACACCAGTGACGTGGCGATGTGTGAGTACAGTATAGGAACACCCTACACAATGAACCCCCGGGGCCACTGGGTTCCGTTCCAGTCAAGTGAATTAAGGCTACTATAGAACTCATTGATGTGAAGAGTCCATTCCAGTGGAGCAGTAAGGAAGTGAGTCACTCTTGGAGACACAAGGAAAAGTTTAGAGGAAAAGCAAGTTCTTGGAAAGAATGAAGCACACACATGCACGTCGTCTGTGAGGTGAGGAAACTGGAGAAAAATGGAAAGGGGGGAAAAATGAGAGAGATCAAAGCAATCCAACTGCAAGGCAGGCAGGTGCTGGCTTCCAGTTCACAGTATTGCAGTTAGTGGTACAGTGAGGTCTACGGAAGTGGCGAAGAACACAGAGGCTGCCCAGAAGAAAAGGGAAGAAAGAAGTGGTCACATGACAACACAGCATTGACAGCGCTTTTTCTTTTGGGTACCTGGGGCTGGCTCTGTGGCCAGGCTCTCTTCCTTCCCTTCTGGGGATGAGGGCTCTGTGGTGTCTGAGACGGGCCTCCCAGACACAAGCTCAGCCGCGTTGCCGTCGATAGTGGACACGTCCGTCACTGTCTTCTCCCTCAATGACTTCTCATCGTCTTCGTCAATGAGGACCAATTCAGCCTTGATGGTTTCGTCATAGCCTAGCACCTTCTTAGTCTCTTCTTCATCCTCGATATTTTGGTAGCCCATGAAAATCATGGTGACGGGCTGATCCAAGTTTGCCTGTGGCCCTTCAGTGCTGGGGGCGTGGGCTTGCTGCCCTGGGTTCCCGGGAGACTGCTCTTTCCTAGACTTATGTACCATTTCTAACTTGGCCTCTTTGCAGAGCACGTGTTCCTTAGGGTGGCCGAAGCTCCCATCTGCAACCACAGTCCTTTCTGACATGTGCCCACCTCTTAAGCTTGATTGTCCAGCCTTCTGAATAAGCTCTTCTACATCCTTGGAGCTTAATCTGTGTACTCCGTTTTCTACTACGGTGCCTCCTGAGTGCACCTCATACACTACTTTGGTACCATCGTCATAGACTTTGACTCCTCTCTGATGGACCCCCTCTGGGCCAATGGTGGATGTAGAGAGAATCTTGGTCTCTCCTGTTTGTTTGTCTTTCTCCACATTAATTTCCATGGCGTACACAGCTTGAATGAAAACAAGAGAAAGGAAGTGCATGTTATAACAAAAAAAGCCAGTGAATGGTTAATTGCCAAACAGAGACAAAAAAAAAGGTTTGGTGCCCTCTCTAGTCTAACTGCCAAGCATCTGGAGTGTTAGAGTGAGTGCACATTGTAGACAGAGGTGGTTATATATGTGTTTTAACACAGCAGCTCAATGCGCTGGGAAGACAGGTGGACAGAGTTACCGTATCTCATAGGCACTTACACTTCTAAGGAAGGTTGGCATACGGCCACAGTGACTGTTTAGGCACAGAGTAATGAATTATAGGGAGGCTGGCAACATGCAAGTTTACCTTGACTGAGAGCTTACCCTCTAACTTATAGACAGTTTTAAAACCCTTCGTTAAGATGTATCCTACTTCCAAGATCTTGTGGGTTTTTTTTAACCCTTTTATGAACTGTTCCACTGCTTCTTTTACATTTCCATTTGTTGTTAATGGAGAATATGTAGATGTTTTTGCAGATGGGACCGGACTGTCCTCCATTGTACTACAAAACAGGATTATTTGCAAAATGGAAAAGCTACAGAAGTAGTCAAATAATACGCTCTGTCACTCAGCTAGATTCCTCAAATAGGAACTAGAAAAATAACGAGAGAGAGGTTGCGTTATCCCTTGCCACTGGAATCAGAGGACAAGAGTCACAGGAGGTATACCTCCTTCTTCTTCCATGTGCTCAGTGCCAAGTCCTCACGATTCTGCCCCACACCACCCTTCTCATCTGTCACCTACTTTCTGTTCCATGATTCAGTGTGAGACATTATTATCTTTCCTCCCTGGATCATTGTAAGAGCTTCCTGCCTCTTCTTCCTGCCCTGGGCTCACCTCCCCAACTCACCCCAGATCCAGTGCAGCCAATCTGGGGTTCCTAAGGAGCAGCTCTTTCCTGTCTATAGTTTCATACGACTCCATCCTTTGAAATCTGTCACTTCAAAGACACACAGTATGAATGTTAAGAAACCGGGCATTAGACCCATAGAGCCAGTTCTCCCCAAGTAACCCTTCCCTGGATGACCATGGGTATATTTATAACCTCTGCAACTTCAAAACTAAACTGTCTTCTTCTCTCCAAACTCCCTCAGAGCCTTGGTGATAAATAATACCAGTGCCACCAGTCTCTCAAGCAAGAAGACTTAGAATTGTACCCAATTTGTTTGTCCTGTTCTTCCTAATTACCCAATAGCAAACAATTGTTGAGAGTAACTAACTGCATTTCCAATCTGTCCCCATACCTCTCCTCACTACTGCCTACGTCCCCACTGCCCTAGGTCACACCCTCCTTTGCTCTCCACTCACTAGCCTTCTTTCCAATTTTACCTGGAAAGAAAAAAGGAAAAAATATTGAGAAGTTGTGACAGAGATAATATGTAGTCTACAAAGTCTGAAATATTTGCCATCTGGACAATATTTGCCTATGTTCCATCCAATCTTACTCATAAACCCTCTGTTGGTTCCTATGTTTGTATAGGATAAACACTGAACTCCTTAACTTGGCATGAGAGTCCCTTTAAAATTTTTCTGCAACCTTCCTCTCTAGGCTTGTCTTGCAGCTCTAACAGACTTCCCACTATGCCCAGGACACTCCACAGCCTTCCACGACCACCATTTCTCTGCCCAGGCTGCCTTTCACCCCTACTCCATTGCAGTCTCCTGGAGTCGTCTGTCACGTCTCCGCTTATCATTGCCTCTGAGTCCTCCCTACCTTTCTGAATAACTACAAGCCCCCAACTGCGTTTAGAAGATCCAGAATATCTTTTCAATTACATGTTCTATTGCTCCCTTTCCCTTAGCACAACCGAGTAACACTATCCCACAACTAAACATGTCCTGCTTTTGTGAAGATTCCCTTCTCTTGAAATGTCTTTCCTTTTTGGTTTCCATGTGTGACTCATCCATCTGTGCCCAAGTCAACCATCCCTCTTCCATGAGCCACCTTTGATCCTCCCATCTCTAAGTCATCCCTTTTTAAGATTATTTGAACACATCTTCTAAACCGGTCTGAGGGCACTTAACGCTTTTATTATACTTCCACTCAGTAGTATAATTGTTTGCAAGGATGTTTTTATTAGCTTCACAGATTTGTAAGGTCTCTGAAGGCCCGTTTTTTGCCTGACATCTTTCTGTGACCACCCCCTCCTCACCAGCACCTACCACCGGAACCGGATGTGCATACCTGAGAGACACATGCTCCTACTTGAAAAGTCTCATTTGGTTGTCCTAATCTAGTCACAGATGCTTTGTCTAATATGACACCAATAAAAAGGTACACACCGCAATCAATGTTTGAACTGGTTAAAGAAAGAAACAAACAGCAACTATATTGTTCCAGCTGCTTGTGTAATAAGATACAATCTGTTCATGGTTGGCACATAACTAAAAAGACTCTGAAGCAAAATCCAATTCTTGATTTTCATTGTGTCCACTTTGAAAATTTCACTGTTCAGCACAAAGGTCTTGAGTTTCCTTAAGTGATACAATGGGAGGTCAACCATTGTTGGTCATGGAGGTACATGGGCTCACACAGTGATGGGGACATGAAGAGAAATGTGTGTTATTTCCTGATTTTCCACAAAATGTGTCATCAGAAAAATAGAAGAGGCATTTAAAATTTTGCATGGGCTCCAAAAAAATCAGTTCTTTAAATATCACACTTATATCAAAAAACACATTTTGGGATTAAAATTCTGTTTTCTATCACTACTAACACGCTCATGGAACTAATTGATAAATAAGAAAGATTATATGATTATTACTGTAGGTAAAATACGTAATTATCTCCCAAACATCCAGAGATATGTGAACAAAATGACACTTTTACCTGCAATTAATACAGAATATGGAATAAAATATTTCTATTTTTATATTCATATAATAGGATACAGATTATTTAAATTGGTAATATTTAGAGATCTCCCTCTTCTTCTGCCCACCAATGAGGATGGTGTCATTGTTGGTCCATTTTGCCCTTTACCAACTTAATCTGCAACCTCATTTTGTCTTTGCCTGTTCCTAGAGTCAGAGACTGGACATTAAGGAGGAGGGATGTTGAGATGTTCTTTGCTAGAAAGGTTAAGTAGATCTACACAATAAAGCATTGAGAAGGAAGTAGTTCAGTGGAAGAGAGAATAAGAGCTGTGTGGGATACAGATAGAGAAGGAACCCTGTGTGGTGTCAGATGATGCTCTGGAGACAGTGATATGTGGAGGGAAGAAAAGGAAATATGAGAAATACATCTCAGCTAGAGATATGCATTGGATTCATTTTAATATCCTTCTGGAAAAACAGGTCAAGAACAGATTTCCTTGTCTATCTGTCTGTCAACCTACCTGTCTGTCTGTCTATCTTTCTCTCTATCTATTCCTGTGATTTTAAACTGCATTCTGTTAAATGTGAAATGGCCCAGTATCTGAACCCTATGTAACATGGTTTTATTTGAGTTACACATTATTATTTATATGTACATGTTCTACACTGTTCTTCCATTTTTTTCTAGAGTATGAAGCCAGAACATTTTAAGACATTTTTTATAATATGATATGCCATAAAACACAACATTGCCTGACCAGGTGGTGGCGCAGTGGATAGAGCGTAGGACTGGGATATGGAAGACCCAGGTTCGAGACCCCGAGTTCGCCAGCTTGAGCGTGGGCCCATCTGGCTTGAGCAAAAAAGCTCGCCAGCTTGGACCCAAGGTCACTGGCTCTAGCAAGGGGTTGCTTGGTCTGGTGAAGGCCCACAGTCAAGGCACATGTGAGAAAGCAATCAATGAACAACTAAGGTGTCGCAATGGCAACGAAAAACTGATGATTGATGCTTCTCACCTCTCTCCGTTCCTGTCTGTCTGTCCCTATCTATCCCTCTCTTTGACTCTCTCTCTCTCTGTCCCTGTAAAACCAACCAACCAAACAAACAAAAAAACCACAACATCATCTACGTTGTTCCCCCAAGCTAAAACAAGGCTGCAAAGGAACCACACACTTTTAGCAGGTTTCTCCAGGGTTTGATCTCATATTCCTTGTCTGCATCCACTCTCTTTGCTAGCAAGGGCTACTTGGGGGAACACGAGGAGCTCTGGCTAAAACATGAAGGCAATATGTAGACTCCACAGAGACACATGTGCAAACGTTATTAGACATTCAGAAAACCACACAGGAGACAGGAATCTTGATCTTAAATACCTTGTTTATGAATAAGTATTTATATTTTGTTCCAGTTCTCAGCCAGTAGTATTTCAAACGTGAACTAGGGGGGATAGGAACCAGGAGGAAAATAAGACTTAAGATTTTAAACTCAGCATTTTGTTTTTGATGTACGCACAAGACTAAAATCTCTTCTGCTTTTAACGGCTGCCAAGGAGTCTATCCCAAAGACCTCTCACTTAAATCATGACCTTGTCTTTAACCACAGTGAACACACTCTAACCCACCCATTTCTTCCCTCAAGTTTCCCCTTGCCACAAGGATACTACAACCTGTTGTGATGAGGGTCCTGCAATTATCCCATTGAACAAAGAATGAGGAGGGGGTGCTGCTCAGGGGGAAGAATTTCTGGGGAGCCCCCAAGAGAGATTTTGAAAGAGCCCCATGGACATAAAAATATTTGAAGCAAAGCTGTCTGAAATTTCTTGGAGGGAGGTTCTGGAGACAGAGCCAAAAGAGAGGATCCAATGGATAGAAGTTTCAGCAAAAGGATGACTGAAGTCCGGAAGTATGTTCTTATAAGACAATGATTTCCATACATGACATGCTAATGACAATAAGATTGAAGTATATAAAGCATTTTTTGCTATTTCTTCTAATAACCCCGTAAGACAGGGAGTAACATGTGCATTTTGTTAATTAGATAAAGAACCGAAGTAGCTAGTCTCTGCAATGGGATATGACTGACTGACTGAACTGCTGCTTTGACACTGGGGCTGGGACATCAGAACCAAGCCAAGAGCGTTACAGAACAAGACATCGCATTCTGTAAGGATGGAAATTCCATCATTGTTCAAGCCTTTAACTCGGGCTTCTCCCAGCTCCCTTCCTTTGACTTACTGATAAGTGGGAGGAGATAAAGGCTGAGGGTCCAGCTGTAAAGTATAAAGTGACACCCTCACTGTCATGAGTTAAATAAGATGGGAGGTATCAGAAGGAGGAAGAAAGACAACTCATCGTTGGGTCTCCCTCTTCCCATTTGTATAGTGAAGGGTATACAGCACTGATATTCTCTGGTGCCGTGGCCAGCAGGAATGCTCGTGTGACAGTGACATGTAAAGTACAACAGGAGGGTAGCAGACAGCCAGATCGTGACTGTCACCCTGAAATGAGGTCATCCCAATATAAGGAGCATTCAGTAGCTGTTGTCACTTCTGGAGTGTGGAAAAGCAATGCACATGTGTGGCTTATGGAATGAACACACACATCTGTGTAGTCTTGTCCCTCTGGGCATATGTTTGTGCACATACACATACTCCCATATCTCCTCTTCAGGCCGGAAATATAAAACGGGCTATCCCGATGACCATAACAATGAAAATGAGAAAATTAATGCTGAGTGGATTCTCCCTTGCATCCCAGGGGCATTCACTAAACATCAAAAGCCAGTAATCAAACATACCTTTGAATAATTGTTTTCCCAGGACACCTGAATATTAACAAAAACAAGCTGGCAGATAGGTGATACTGATGGATAGCAAAAGCAAAAGCCTACTTCTCATACCCGTTCTTGCCTCCATTTTTTTTGGTCAAGGGCAGCTTTCAGTCTGAAAAAGTTTCCCTAAAGTATATTGCTAACAGGAAGTGAAGATTGTAAAATAATAAAGCACCCGAGGACATAAATGCTGTCAGTGCTTTAGGCCCAGGGTCCCAGTTCCCCTGTCGATGAGTTTGTCTCCAGGGTCTTGTATACCAGAAAGGTGCCAGGTGGAGGCAGATGCTCCAAGTTCTGATTTTCAGAAATGAGGAGGGAATCCCATTAACTCTATAGATGCGAGCTGAACATCACGGCTGGCTAAACTCAAAGAGTGGAGACTAGCACAAGCCAGCACGGGGCCCTCAGGCAGAAGCTGTGCGTATGAATCTCATTTTCATTTTTGTTCAAGGTCCCTGTACAGATTGGTACCTCTGGAGCAGCATAAAGCCCCTTATATTCCTGGGGATCAGACTGGAACAAGTGCCTTCTGTGAGGACAACTGCCCAGTTTTTGTTACTTGTTGAACGATCATGCCCCACAGGTGCCAATTCAGGTTCCCACGGGCCAGGAGACCCTCAATAGTGCACTCTCAGGCCTCTGCCTTTGGTTCCAACTATGCAACGCTCTCATCAGTGATAGGATGAAAACTAACGAAGGTCTATGTTTCAGAGTTGGGGTGAGAAGGAAGGTTGTGAGATGCCACAATCATGAGCTATAAAGACGCTGACAACTGAGTTGTTTCTATTTCCAAAACTGTTAAATGCCTTATACACATGGAACCTGACACAGAAATATAGTATGTACCCACAAGCATGGAGGAGCAGCTGTGTCGGAAATGGGAGAGAACACCGGAGCCCTGACCACCAAATCGCCTACATCATTCCCTGCCCACCTTCCGCGGAGGCTCCTCAATGACCCCGTGACACAGCCCACACTTATGAGGGAC
Source organism: Rhynchonycteris naso (assembly GCA_037038555.1). Lineage (NCBI taxonomy): Eukaryota > Metazoa > Chordata > Mammalia > Chiroptera > Emballonuridae > Rhynchonycteris > Rhynchonycteris naso. The sequence continues at coordinate 22,991,130 of CM072996.1, forward strand.
AATCTAACAGGAAGAAATTTAACAATCCTATCAAATTCTACGAAGGTCAGAAAGGTGTGTAGCTCATCCTTATTTCTGTCTTGGGAGATTAAGAAAAAGAATTTGGTAGGTTCTTCTGCGTGTGAGCCAGGGAAGCAGCGTGTGCACCATTGTGGGGAAGAAACTGCAGGTATCAATGGAAATGATTCTGGAGCAATGACTACCCTGGGTAAAGAAATTAAGCTGGGCCAGACCAACCGGCGGCACAGTGGCTAGAGCATCAGCTTGGGATTCTAGCTGAACCAGGACCCAGGTTCAAAACCACGAGGTCGCAGGCTTGAGCACGGGCTCATCCGGCCTGTGTTCAGGCTCACCAGCTTGAGTGGAGGGTCTCTGGCTTGAGCCCAAGGTCACTCAACTCTGCTGGAGCCCCTACCCCTCCAGTCAAGGCACATATGAGAAAGCAATCAATGAACAACTAAGGTGTCACAACAAAGAACTGATGCCTCTCATCTCTCTCCCTTCCTGTCTGTCCCTATCTGTTTCCCTCCCTCTCCCTGTTGCTAAAAAAAAAAAAAAAAAAAAAAGAAGAAGAAAGAAATGAGGCTGAGCCATGGCACATGCACAATGACTTTGAGGCTTGACTTTAGAACCTGAATTTGAAAGGCCATGAGGCCAATAAAATGAGTCCAATGATCTGTGGCGTCATGTCCTGCTCTGTGGGGTGACCAGCCCCTCCTAGCCTGTGCAGGGCAGCTAGGGACAAAGTGTGGTGTGCTCAGAAAGGAGGGATGGTGAAGATAGATGATGTTTCAAAGCAAGCTCATCATCTCAGGACCAGCCAGAGACTGGGGCTGTGGGCATTGAAGGGGTATAAAGTGAGGATCTGGGAAAGACAGAAAATAACAGTCATTTTCAAATACGTAAAGGGAAATTGGAACTTAGGTTTGGTCTGAGTGGCTCCTGGGGGCAGGATAAGAACCAGTGGAGGGGAAGAAGAGGGCAGACAAATTATGGCTCCAACAGAGGAAGAACTTCCCAATAGTCAGAACCAATTATAGAGAGAACAGGCCACTGAAGGGAGACTAAGCTCCAGTCACAGAGGTGTGTGACCGTGGTTTGAGGACCTCTTGGCAGCAGTGGCAGGTTAAGGTTGGTTGAGGCCCCGGGTACAGAAGAAAATATTGGGCCCCTTAAAAAAAGAAAGACAGGGAAAATAAAAATACATATTAACCATATTTTTAAATAAATAAAAAATATTATGTACTGTTAATGTTAAAATTGCACATATGAACCCAAACTTGGTGTCATTAGAAAAAAGTACCAAGTTGGGGTTTAGCAGGGCCCTTCAGATGTTGGGGCCCAGGAAACGCGCCCGGTGAGCCCGCTGTTAAATCCACCTCTGCTTCACAAGGTTGCTATACCCTGGCTTCCATGTTTGAATAGGGAATTGGAATAGATCCCTCTTGATTCTGTAAAGCAATGATGCTAAATATATTCTCATTTATTCAGAATCCTAAACCTCCCAAACTCCAAACAACCAGAACATTTGTTATCATAATACTGAGTAATGACAAGTGACATTTATAAAAATGGCCCTAAGTTTGTGCAAATCTCCAAAAGAATGTTCCTAAAGCAAGACGGATGATACCTAGGAAAATTCTAGTGGTACGCTAGTGGAAAATTAGTTGGTATGCTATCCATGCTGTGTGTAGTCACCACTGTTGGTAATGAACCTGAACACCCTGTTCCCAAACCAGTCGGGACAAAGGAGTATACCACATCCAATGAGATTCCTTCCACCACTCTGCTTATACGATTTCCGCAGTAGATGCATTCATGAAAATGAATTCTCTAATAAACAAAAGTACACGTAAACTTATTTTTTTAAAAAGATTCTGATCACATAATACTATTTTTTTTAATGCATTTGCCTTTTGGATCACCATGTCTTGGCAGTACCTCTAAATGGGAAGGAAGCTAGGTGGTAATGGTGATGTGCATTTTTATACACACAGCACTACGATCACATTAACACATACTCTTGAGTCAAATGCACCTTCACTAAGAACACTATGCAGATCCTTTTTATGTCTCTTCAGAATTAGTTCTCATACATTTCCCCTACCCCTTCCACAAGCTGATCTGTTAGTTGGATCCCACGGCATGTTCTGTGAGAACATGTGGGAGGGGTCGGAACACTTTCTACCCACAGCTTGGAAACCATCGACACCCAAGTCTCTGACAACAAGCAGGAAGGTGTGCGACTTCTGAACAGTTATTACCGAGCTGTTTTCAGAAGCGCAGCTAGGAGCTTGTCACTGCCAGTGATTCCCTTGTAGCACAGCTGCAGGCTGCAAGTTCTGGTTCAACCATACTCTAACTATCCAGAGAAATAGGGACAGGTCCTGTGTTTGACCAGACACCATTTCCAGTCCCACCCCTCTCTAGAACTCTGTGTGCCTGCATATAAAGTAATAACAGTAAGGTGTTTACAGACAAACCCGGTCATTATTTAATCAGTTCATAGGACAAATATGTCAATACTTATTTGCTGGTTCATTTTATTTTTATGTTAAGATAAGGAGGGATTATTCGCTTTATAAAATATTCAGGTTGCCCCATATAAAAGATATCCTCTGGCTTAAAGGTCCATGACTAAGTTCTGTTTCACAAAAGATGTCATTATGTGATTTATTTTAAACATAAGCATACCTAGATCATGCAAAGCATGATCTGATGTCATATTTGACTTTACCTACAATGTTTCTAACTGTGCAACCTTGGCAATTCACGTTTTCATTTAACCCCTGACACTTGGGACATCTCTGCACAGAGCAAAAGGTTGATGTAGAGATTCCTTGTTCACGTCCTTCCAGTCTGACTTCTTAGGCACATTCACATTGAACAGAGCAAAGCACAGCTCTCTCTGTACTTACACACATGAATGCCTCAGTCTCTAAAATCCACAATTGGGAGAAACATTAGCAAGAAACCTATGCTCTTGACATTGCTACTTCTCCACACCCCTCCCAAATAGACCAAAGTAGCTAAGAAATAACTCCAGAAGTGGAAAGACTTGAAAATATGTTTACAATATACAAACAGCTTGATTTCCAAAGGATTTTGGCAACATAATTCACACACTTTGAAAATACTTTCTAACCAACTCCCATCACAGCTTGTTTGATCTTCTAATCCAATAAAGAAAATAAAATTCCCTGGAGGCAGAGTACAGATTAATGTTGAGAATAAGGACCGATATAAAGACCACAAACACAAGCGACAGACTCCTCTGAAGATGGAGGGAAACAGTTTTCTCAGTACTTCCTCCCTTTCGGTCCTCAATTAGTCCTCAGGGCTCAGCGCCTGCCCTGTGCGGCCCCTGTAAATTCCATGTTTGAGGCTGGGCTGAGGACAGGGTCCCTCTATGTAAGAATACCTGGTCATCCCTCAACAGTAAAGTGCAGAGAAGTGCAAGCTCCCTGGCTAGTCCTGACATCAAAACTGAAGAGTTCCCCAGGACTTACCAGCTGCTCTGCTGGTCCCGTCCTGCCCAGGTGACGGCTCTGCGGGTCGTGAATAGAGAATTGGCAGGTTGGGGAGCTGGGAGGAAATGCAATTTACTGCATCTGGTAGCAGAGAACAGGGAATACAATTAGGCACAGTGTCGGAAGGCCCAATGGGTTCACTGCCGAGGCAGCAGCTCATCTGCCCTACATAACGGAGCTCTGAGCCAGGCGCTGGGTGAGAGGAGCAAGTAAAACAAAGACAAGCATTTGCCCCATGGCTGGTATTCGGCAGAGTAGCTGAGGCAGGAGGGATCCCGGCCAGACAGCTCAAGCCCAGGACTGCTCTATGGATTAAAAGATTCATCAGAAAGCTCTAGATTCTAAGAGCAGAATGAGTTCAGGGTGGGGCAATGAAACGGGCCAGGGAGAGCCATTATCGACTTGGTGGGATTGAGTGAATACAGGACATCACATTAGAAATGTGCATTAAATGGTACTGACAAATAGATTTGGGCAGGGGTCCCCAAACTTTTTATACAGGGGGCCAGTTCACTGTCCCTCAGACCATTGGAGGGCCGGACTATAAAATAAACTATGAACAAATCCCTATACACACTGCACATATCTTATTTTAAAGTAAAAAAACAAAATGGGAACAAATACATATTTAAACTAAAGAAGTAAATTTAAATAAACAAACTGACCCGTATTTCGATGGGAACTATGGGTGCGGATGCATCCTGTGCTCCTCTCACTGACCACCAATGAAAGAGGTGCCCATTCCTGTCTGTCTGTCCCTATCTATCCCTCTCTCTGACTCTCTCTCTATCCCTGTAAGAAAAAAAAAATGTGAAATTTATCCCATGATTTCAATACTTCAACTGTTGTTTTGGCCAGAAAATCCTGAGATTCTAAATAACAACACCTAGTAATCTCACCATTAGCTAAATTGTAGGAAATGGTGCAAAAGAGGGAAAACACTTTGACAAGCCTGTTCAAGGAGGAGAGACCCTGGAGGGCATGGATGCCAGCAGGGCGTTAAAGTGTCAGAAGAGAGGAGGAAGATGCTGGGCTGAGACAAGAAGAAGAATCTGTGGGCTCCCCAGACAGAAGTGGAATGCCAAGGCTGAAACATTCTAGAAAGCTGGACTGCATGGAATGTGAGATTCCTTCCTATGTCATAACCATGTCCCAGGTCCCAGAAGGTCAAGCACTTAGCCACGATCAAATCTAACCGCTTACTGCCTATCTCCACTGAACATCCCTCGATCACCTCCCACTGAACATCCCACGATCACCTCCCACTCAACATGTCCAAAATGAAGCTCGTATCTTCATGCATCAGTCGCTTCCCCTGTATTCTGCATCTTGCCTCACTGGGGTCCTGGGCAGCACCCTTCATTGCCCTGTCCAGTGCCAACTAGCCCCCTAGCTGCTACCTCCTTCACATTTGCACATCTGTCCCAACCTCTGTATCCCTGTTGACCCCGCCTCCATTTTACCAGGTTTGTTTTTGTAATTTCATGCTGGAGAGGACCATGAACAGCACTACATTAGGGTTAGGATTAGCTCAGTTCTTGATCATTGCTGACTCACGTGAGTCTGACAACCCAGAATGTACTGATACTGAACCACCTGGTTCTCAGTGCAGAGAACATACTCCGGGAGAGAGAATGGAGCAGAGTGAATGGACTTTTGCGTGTCAACCATGTGGGGAGAAGAAACAGAAAATCAGGAGCGGGCAGGCAGGCAGGCCTCAGCTGGGAGAGAACCTCAAGTTACCGTCTCTCTCTCTGGGGCCTTCGTATGCTGGAGCTTGGATGCTGGGTCGGGCAGACATGGTTGAAGACCTTTCACTGCAAGAAAGGAAGCTAAGCCTTCGACGTGACGGCGGGAGGCTGGGAGATGGCCACAAAGCAGCCCAGGGCACCCCCTGAACACGGGCTTGGATGTGAGCCAGGGCTCTGCGGGTAGCCATAAGTCTGAAGTTGCACATTATTTTCTGTGTTGAACTGCCCTGCCAGTGCTCAGACCCTCCTGTACTGTGGGGAGCTGGAGGCAGGATCTGGACCCCAGCGAGCACAAGGCAGGACCAGAGAGCAGTAGCTTGGGGCAAGCCGGTCCTGACAGGGTAGGGTAGATTGCTGACAGAGGTCCATGGGGAGACTGAAGCAGCAACCTGGGGCTGGAGGGACAGTTTGGGGCAGAAGTGATGACCAGAGCCGATTTGCAGAACTTCAGAGTGTCACCGAGGATTTCCAGACATCTGTAGGACAGGATCTCAGTAAATCTGACTTCCTGTATTTGAATGCCATGGTGCTTCAAGCCCTTAAGACCAGGGGAGAGAGAAGCCATGGACCGGTCAAACATATGCCTAGTCCACTTTATGCTAAATATAGAGTTTCTAGGGCGCCTCTGGACGCCGAAAGTTTTAGTAGCTAGAAACAAAAGCCACTCACGGACAGGGGGCCTGGCGTCTGAAAGAGCATGTGATTCTCAGCTTCCCTCTGGAGGCAGCTCCCTGCCAGACATGAGTGGGGGATGAGTTACCCTTGCCCAGAGTTCATTGGCTACAGGCCTGAGGGCTACGGCTCTTGAAGGGCAGGGGCTACACGGCTTCTGCTAAGAGATAAGGGAGTGGCGGGGAGTGGGGCACGAGGAAGAAAACAGGGTGCCCCTCAATGCATCACTAAGTAGTAAACCCTAAGATTATACAGCTGGAAGGTGTCTGAGAGACCAACACAAGGAATAGCGAACAGGACCTCTGAAGCATCCGTGGGGAAAACATCTCCACGTGACCCCCGTCAGTCCATTGCCCTCTTCCTGCCCAAGTCAGGGTGGTCTGTCATCACCCTTCCCGTGGGCAGAGGAGGTAGTGAGGAGTCACAGGGCAGAAACTGAAGATGCGTGCTGCTTATAAATTCCAGCACTGCTAAAATATTCACATAGGAGAACACAGGTGGTCAAAGCTGGAGAAGCAAAGTTGATGAAAACGCTCCTGAATGTGTGAATTCTGGGCAAGTTAAAGACACACTGAGATTTCCCGACAACTGGTATGAAAGGGGGATGGCTCCAGGCCACCAGGGACTGGGATGGATGGAAGCCTCAGGTCAGTATCCTACAGCAAGGACTGACATAGGGCTGGGGCATTTCCCCTGCTGGTTCTGGCCAAGGGTTTCACAGCAGCTCCTCCATGGGTACAGAATCGAGCTAGCACTAGAAACCTACTGTACGCAATTTATAGTCACACAAGACACTCTGCCATTTCAGGCAGTAAAAAGTCAACCCACTCAATCGATGAAGATGTCGCTATATAACAAGTGTGCAGACAGAGGGAGGGAAGAAGTGAGGGGCTTTCAGGATGTACATGGCCAGGAAATTCTACTTGCGATTGGAATACATGGCTCTTGATTGCCCGGGCTACCATGTGATCATAAGCCATTGGGGACCCGGCAGTACAGTACCTTTGTTTCCTCTGACACGCACAGGGAGACAGGCACAGGGTGTGTGGGGCCATGACGCATGCCCACACCAGCAGCCATCTCCCTGATGCCTCATTAAACTCAGGCTGCTTTTTGCTAATCATCTGCAGCCTCTCATAACAATTGTAATCTTCGTTGGCCCCAGATTCTGCAATCAGCGTGTTTTAGAAGTTGGGTACTTTTCTTAAGGTATTATGTTATTATTATTCCATAATAATGGTGTGTTAATTCTTAAGTAACAACATTTGATTGATTCTAAGAGGATCTTGGCAAACTCTGAAGCCTCAGGGGCCTTGGAAATTAAAGAATGAGAAAATAATCAGCCATCTCACAGTTCCTTAATTGGACATGCTTCAGTTTTTACCCTCAGACCACAGAGTGACCTAGACACTGACCTCATTCTTAGAAGGATGCGTTTTTTCCTTCAAACTCCTTTCTTTGCCAGCCAACGTGCTGTGATGGAAAGCCTCCCCCCACCCTGGCTAAATTATAACCAGAGATGGCAGGACCCATAATCCAGGGTGACAGGTAAGACCACAGAAACTTGTCCCTGGCCGTTTATTGGGCAACGTAAGGCTGCTGCGTCCTCTTAACTCTGAGGTCATGCATCCTGTCAAAAGCGACAGAGGACAGAATCACAAAGGCAACTGCCTCTGCAGCTCTTTTTAGTTTTGACGAGGGTTCTCACCACCCCTGTGAACTGCTCAGTGAAGAGATGAAAATGGTGGGAAATAAGGCAAGAGGAAATGAGAGAGGGTCGGAGTGAAAATGAAAGGGACAGTGGCAGGACTGTATAACAAGGCTTCGTGTTTGCGTGTTAACATGTCATAGAACATGTGGGTCTCTGTGCCCTGCACAGATGTCCAGGGATATGATGTACAGGCTCCTTTCCTTCCCTAATTAGAGAGAGAATTCCAGGGAAGGTCTTGGTTTGAGAAAAGAGAGAGAGAAGTGAAAACATAACAGGTCAGTGTATGTGGTGGTGTCAGGAGTCATTGTCCCAAACCCCATCCCAGCCTGACACTTACTGTCTTGCGTCTTCCCTGACACCAGGGAAGCCCACTGCCTATCCTATGCTGCCCTCCTTCAGCCCCCCCAAATGGGCTAGGCCACGTCCTCAGACCGTGCTCCACCTCCAAAGCACAGAACAAGAGTATACTGAGCAGGTCACACCTTAGAGAAGGTTCTAGAACTGTCATACGTATTCCTCCTGGAGTCTTTGCTGGCTAGGCCTGCCCACATGCGCTGGGAGTATGTGGTTTAATTTAATACCTTCCCAAAGGTCACTCAGGAAGACAAAATCCAGATCCTCTGCCTTCTCCTTGCTGGGGGAAAATATTAAAAACAAAACAAAACATAATACTTTTTTATTTCTGAGTCAGAATTATCCTTAGTGCAAGTATCTTTGCTCATCTAGAAAACTACATTACCCCTCTCCGCATTTTAAAATATTTCCCTATAATTTCCAAATGCCAGGAAAACACTGATGTGAACTCTTATTCTGGCTTCGGCTATCTTCCCAGTTTAGAGGTTGACTTTGTAAGCCCCAGGTGTGCATACGGGATCTGGGCCTTCTGACCGTCCGGCACGTTGCAGCAGGTCTAGCTGAGGGCCAGCGTGAGTGAGAACTGAGTGGTTTTCCCGAGTGGAGTGCGTAGCTAAGTAAGATTAGGGGAGCAAGGGGAATAATGAGAAGTGCACGACCCCGAGTTCATCGCCATGGCCCTAGGGAAGGGGAGTGGAGGGCAGGGGCAAGGAGGGGCTGGGGGAGCAGGAGGAAGGCCCTCTCCTGCCAAGGAGGGGAGCAGGAAGTCAGGGCCCTGCTCCCACCCCTCCTGTGCTCAGGGCCAATGGTGCCCCCCAGGGAGGAAAGTTCTGCCCAACCAAACTGCTGTTTTCTGGATCAAAGAAAAACCAGAGGCCTTAGAAATGTTTCCTAAACACCAGAGAATGGCCTTCTGATGTGCGTGGTGACCCAGAGACCTAACACCAGCACAAATGAGCATCTTCCTGCCTGAGGTCTGGTCCTGATTTTAACACTCTTTGCTGAGCATCTTTCAAGAACTTTGGGGACTGGATGGGAAGAACAGCCAGGCCAACTGTGTAAGACTAGAGACAGTGAGTCGAGAGATAGATGGTCCTTGAACAAGAAGCAGAGGAGACACGGGATGCGGCGTCCTCCGTGCCCTGCTAACAGCGCCGCTCTTTCTTTCTGACGCCTTTACAAGACAACGCACACGGCGGGGTCTCCGCTGAGCCTGTGTCAATACAGCTAAGCTGCCCGGGAGGAAAACATTCATCTACAGATGGGGTGGAGAGCGCTTACACTTACCTCCATCCGGACTGGAGAAGCTCTGTGGAAACAAAAGCAGGGCAGGCAGAGCGTTACTACAGGTGGGAGAAGACAAACCCTCCTCCAGTCCCCCTGTCCTTCTGCCCCAGGCCCAGATCCAGATTCTGACTGTGATGGGCCAACCCAATGTGCTCTTTCCTCCAGAAAAATCTGTGTGGGATCCTGCAATGTAGGGGAAAGGTATACCATCCCCACTTTTGACTGAAGAATTCGATTATTCAGCAAATCCCCTCGGTTGTGTTGGAGAAGTGATGTCAGAAAATCTGACCTTATAATTCATAGCTTTCCTGTGGCTGATGGGTCCCCGTGGAAACGGGGCTTCCCAAATGGAAAGTCCTAAGATATTCAGAGCCTACGGGCTTTACAGACTCTCTCCTTTGCTCCTGACCCCATCTGTTTTCATATACAGTAAAATTTCATGTATTTACACTTTATTTTTCGAACTCATGCCCATTTGGTATGGTTTTGCCTCTGCCTTTTTTTAAATAAAGAAAAGACTTAGATGAAAGCCACGGGAGCATGGTTTCAGGGTTCTACAGTCCAGTAGAAGACGACTTTTCAGGCATTAGACATATAAAGGATTTGGACTTTAGGTAGAAGGGGCTGATTTAGTGACTCTTCCCTGGGCCTCCCCAGCAGGCCAGGTGGTCCCAGAGGACAGGCCACCCTCAGCTTCAGATGCGGCACACTGTCCTCACACACCTGTCCTTCGTTTCCGGAGTGTGTGGCTCAGCTTCCTGCTCAATGCCAACTGGCCCTTTCTCCAGCCGGCATCATTGTGCTGGAGCTCCCTGAGGCCCCCCCCCCCCCAAGTATAACTAAGAGAAATCACATGTGCTTTCTTCACCTTCTGAAAGTCCTGGAAGGATTTTTCCGTCTCCTTTAGTTTCTCCAGGATGATTTGCTCTTTGGCAGATATCTGGGACTCTTCACTTTCTAGCGCTTGTATTTCCTGCTCCAGCCTGGAAAACACACAAACAGAGGACAGGTTACTTTGTAGCGCTGCCATCCCAGGGCCAGAGAGCAACTCCTGCCTGTGGGGTGACTTCCTGCCTGTCTCCGGTGTCCCTTACGCCGAGGTACAAGGCCAAGGTTGTACATGACAGCGCCTCCTGAGTTTTCGCTCTGCCACTGAGCTGATGTGGGTCAAAGGAAAGGAACCCAGAGCTCCTGCCGCTAGTTCACCGCCGCCACCTTGCCATCTCCTCTCCAACTCAACGTCCATGTTCCTAATTTGGAGGTAGATGCCTTTATACAGCAGAGGACATACTAGCTGAAGGAAAACGGCCTCATATTTTCCCGGTTATGTTGGAGTCACTGCTCTTCTATTTGGTTGGCCAGAGGATCAAGAGCCATTCTCACTCAAAGAAAACATGCTACTAAGAAATGGCTGGTGGCCAGTACCCTAGAGAGCCCGCTGTCATCTCTCCCTGTCACCCAAAGAAGGGGAGATGAATTGGACTGGTCCCTACTCTTCTGGAACTTTCCTCAGTTTTCACAGCCACCCTATGTACACAGCTCACAAACATTAGGGGATATTTTATTGCTTCGTATTCATTTTGACACATCACCTAATGTTTGTGGGCAGTATATCTTTTCCAAAAGGGAAATTTCAGCACTGCCTGGAGACTCTGGGAATATTCGAAATAGCAGCGACAGTTATGATATGGGGGAAGTCTCAGCAGCTGAATTCTTTCAATGACATTATAATAAGAACTTAACTTTATTAAGCACTAAGTCCATTCCAGGAATTGAGCTAAGAATTCACATGGTTTATTTGATTTTACCTTTCCAATGACCCTGTGCATAAGGAATCCCCATTTTACAGATGAGATCATTAAAGCTTGACAAGGGACTGGTTTGCTGTTGCTGAGCCTCTAAGCAAGAATTCAAGCCAGGATGTCAAACTTGAAACCGTGCTCCTAACCATTGTGCTGCACTCTTATACAGGCTCTACAGTAGTTCATATATTCCTGTCTTATTTCTTTAATGTCTTTTAAGTGAGAGGAGCGGAGATAGTGAGACAGACTCCCACATGCGCCCTGACTGGGATCCACCCAGCAACCCCCGTCTGGGGCCAATACTGGAATCAACCGAGCATTTTTTAGTGTCTGAGGCTGATGTGCTCAGACCAACTGAGCTATATCCTCAGCTCCCAGGGTCAATGCTAAAACTATCAAGCTACTGGCTGCAAGAGGGGAAGGGGAAGATAAGGGGGAGGGGGGGGGAGAGAAGCAGATGGTTGCTTCTCCTGTGTGTCCTGACTGGGAATTGAACCTGGAATGTCCATACGCAGGACCAACGCTCTATCCACTGAGTCAACTGGCCAGGGCCATATTCCTGCCTTGTTAAACATGGAGTAGGTTGGCATACCGGGGTGACACTGTTATGCAGCAAAGCCTTTGGCGTTACAAAGGGATGGACATTCCTTGTTGAAAGGACTGTAGATTATGGTGCTTCCTAAATTATTTTGTCTAAATGAATTTGTTCACTCATTCATTCCATGTTGCTTTTGGTCTCTTTCCCCTCTGTCATGCTGGAGGCTTTGCTGCAGGGTCTGTGGCTGCCTATGTTAATCCTCTCCCTCATATTTCTCCCTTCCATCTTCTGATCTGCTGCTGGAACAGACTAGCCAACTCTGTCAGACTAAGGCCTACAACAAGATATAGGCATGGGTTTGTTCAGGGATGCCCCGTACCCTAAGGTCTTTTCTGTTTCTTTCCCGGGCATCAGAAAAATAACCTCTGGATGGACGAGGCTTTGCAGCAATTACTGCGGGTTATGCAGACAAACGACAAACCCTATACATAGTTGCACCCCTCCAAATAAATACTGTTTCAGATATTCTTACCATTTCACGCACAGTAAAAGTAAAAGTCCTTAAAATTACTTATAATGCCCTAGGTACTAGGAGGCTGGTACCTATATGGTCTCCACTCTTACCAACATACCTATTTCACTTACAGTTTAGGCAAACAGAGCTACCTCTCCCCCCCTCCCTCCACATGTTCCCCTCCTCCAAGAAACCCATCTCAAAACCCACACCATTCTTAAAGTCTCTGCTCAGATACTACCCACCCCCTGAGGCTTTCCTAGATTCACCACCAAGAAATAGCATCGCCTTCTCTGAACGTTTAATGGTACATTATTTTGGTATCGGCAGTCTCATCAAACCTACTATATATGTGTTAGCCCAGCTGTTCTCAACTGAGGTGATACTTTGTCCTCTAGCAGATACTGGGTAATGTCTGGAAATATTTTGGTTGTCCATAATTCAAGGAGAGTAGAGCTGGCGCTACTGGCATTTCGAGGGTAGAGGTCACGGATGGTGCTAAATGTCCTGCAATGCACAGGACGTCCCCTGCCCACCAACAAAGAATTATCTGACCCCAAATAGCAGTAGTCCTGAGGTTTAGTAACTCTAGTAACTCTGTTGGAGCATAGATAAATGATTAATTTTCCCTACTAGATTGTAAATTCTTCATGGAGAGGGCAGAAATGCTCAATACAAGTATACTGAATGAATGAAAGATGCTGAACCCAGTGACAAAAAGCCATGATTCAACCATGGTGAGAACCTTCAGGTTCTGAAACCAGGGTGAATTCTTCAGCAAGCTTTGACTCAGGAGACACTGGGTGTGGGCTGCATCGCAAAGAGAATTTTGAGGAGAGGGAGCCAAGGAACATAGATATTAAAGAAAAAATAATAATAAAACCCCTTTGCCATTCTAAGTGTTGAGTAAAATCTTCGATACACACCTGTGCAAATTTTTTTTTTGGGGGGGATTAAGAGATGTGTGCATGGAATAGGGGCGGCACACGTGAAATAGCTGAATGTTCGAGAAACTGAACTAGTTCAAGGGGTAAAGGAGCTCTGGCTAGAAGCTTCCCGGAAATACGGGATGATAGTCCGGCCAAGGGGCCTCTGAGCAGATTTCAGCTGAATTTCAACGGACACAGTACCTCAGCAGGTATTTAGGATATGGGTAGAGACTATTATTCTCAAATATATTCCCTCTCTTCCTCTCTCATCTCCGTGGGAAGAGTATATACATCCCTGCCCCACTGGTGTTGGTCTTAGCCACATGATTTGCTTTGGCCTCCTGGAGTGTAGAGACACGTCCTTGCCCCTCGCCTCTGGGCTTGGCTGTGCGGCCTGCATAAGCCAGTGGGATGTTAGCAGACACAACACAAGCAGAGGTTTGAAGTAAGTTTGCCCGATCGGCCTTGTCCTCTTTTGCCTCCACTAGTGGGCAGTATCTGGGTAACTGCTGTCCCTTGAGCCTGAGTCCCTAAAAGGACACATGGGGAGTAGACTGGAGCCCTCCCCAGAGTCGGGAGCCATGCCTAGTCGGACCCACGCCTCAAATCAGAGCAGCTCAGCTGAGGCCCGCCTGGATCAGCAAATAGTCAGTTTATTCACAGAAGTATGGACAAGATTAAATGATGTTTGTTTTAAACCACTGGGTTTGAGAGTCGTTTGTCATAAAGTACTATGGTGACAACAGCTAAGTGATACAGCTCAAATATATCATAATATAGTACATATATATATATATTATGTGTGTAAAATATGCTATAATATGTGTGTGTGTATGACTCCTAATTATATATACATAGATATATAAATATACCAATAGTCCCTGAAGATAAAATATTAGAAAAAAGCTATGCCTCCCTTGTTCCTCTTCCCCCCCCCCTCAGAAAAACCTGAAGGACACAAGGCACCCCTTCATGAGGATGAAGACTGGGAAAACACAGGAAAATACCCAACGTATGTAATTGTCTCTGGATAATAGAATATTGGATGATTTTAATTTCATTCAGCATGTTCCCTTTTTTTTTTTTAATTCATGCACTCTTTAAGCAGAATAAAAACAATATATCACTTTTTTAAACTGCCTCCTTTGGCCTGGTGCAGAGAAGAAGCCCCTCACAGCTGCAACGCAGGGAAGGAACCAGGTCCTCGGCCCCACGGCAAGCGATGGGTCCCAGGTGTGCACACCAACGCCCATCTGCCGTCAATTCAACCCATGTTTATAGACCTTGTGTGGCTGGACTTGGAGGGAGGCAATGCAGGGGATTCTAAATTGTGGTAAAAATGGCTGACTTTAAAAAAAGGAATAAAGAGGCCCTGGTCGGTTGGCTCAGTGGTAGACCGTCAGCCCGGCATGTGAAAGTCCCGGGTTCGATTCCCAGTCAGGGCACACAGGAGAAGCGCCCATCTGCTTCTCCACCCTTCCCCCTCTCCTTTCTCTCTCTCTCTCTCTTTCCCTCCCGCAGCCAAGGCTTCATTTGAGCAAAGTTGGCCCAGGCGCTAGAATGGCTCCGGCCGCAACAGAGCAACGCCGCAGATGGGCAGAGCCCCCTGATAGGCATGCCGGGTGGATCCCAGTCGGGCGCATGCAGGAGTCTCTCTGACTGCCTCTCCGCTTCTAACTTTGGAAAAATACAAAAAAAAAAAGAAAGAAAGAAAGGAAAGAAGAAAGAGAACGAGAGAGGGAGAGGAGGGAAGGAGGGAGAGAAAGAGGGAGAGAAGAAGGGAAGGAAGGAGGAAGGAAAGAAGGAAGGAAGGAAGGAAGGAAGGAAGGAAGGAAGGAAGGAAGGAAGGAAAGGAAAGAAGGGAAGGAAGGAACGAAAGGAAGGAAAGGAAAGAAGAGGGAGAAAGAAAGACTCCAAGTAATTTGCTTCTTCTGGTAGAGCAGCCTCAGGTCCCCAAGTGATTCAGAATTCTCTGTGACCCGATGCCCACTGGATGACCTATGGGTTTCAGGGCTCTCAGCTATATAGTTCAAGTGCTAAAGATTTAGGTCATGATACTGAGTAACTGAGAAGAAACAGAGAGAGAGAGAGAGAAAAAAAAAAGTAACGAAACTAGACTTTTGAGATAAGACCTGAGTTTCACCCAAAGGAAACGAATGCCGGAAATTGACAGTGGATGGAAGTCTAAGCGAGTCAGACCCAGTAGCAGATTTCTCTGCAGACGCACAGGTGGGCCTGGGGCGCCGGCCAGTGCAGGCTGCTATTCTTCCCTTGGAGCACCTGAGTCCTCGGGGCAGAGGAGCATTCCAAGGCACAGTGTTATGAGTTAACAAGAGTCATCCCAGCCTGGCTAGAAATGCCACTGTTTTGTAGTTTCAAGACTGAAATTTAATGCAATCTTCCCTGAAGGAGCCGAATAGGATCTTGCTGGGCTAAAAATAAAGAATGGGCAGGAAGTGTAATTTATACACAAGGTTAATTGAGGCTGAGACAGGTGTATGTAACAGCCTCTGACTAGCTTGCTCGGTTTCTTCCCAGCCAAAAGCAGACTGTAATGGGCGGTAAGAAAAGGTGACACACTGCAGCTGTGTAGGTTTAATTTACTGGAGATAAAGTTGTAGTCATGGCCAAATGGTCTCATAAAGTCTACCTAACCCAAACAGACCTTCCGCAAAGGAAGTACAAAGGATCTACAGCTCTGGGAAGTACATTGATCATTCTCTCATTTCAAAATCCATTTACGCATCCATCCATCCAACTTTTTGCAGACGCCTCTCTCTACCAGACACTGCATTGAGCATCAGGGACAGAGAGCTAAATCAGCCACAGTGTCTGTGCGCCAGGGCTCTTGGTCAAGTGAAGAGAACAGCCAGATAAACATATAAATTATACTATAGCCCTGAAACAGCCACCATAAAGGAAAGAATGATGTGTTACGGAAGCATCAGATCTGCCTGGGAACATGGAGCGACTCCAAGTTGCCTGCCCAGTATCTATCCTCCTCTTCCTCCAGGCTAACAGTCTTTATTTGTTGGGAGTGACAAATGTGCTCAACTGAAAATGTACCCCTCCCAGCTTCCACTGCAAAGAAGGGTGGCCACGGGACAGCTCTGACCAATGAGATGTAAGTAACACATCTGGAGGATGTTGGGGGAGACTTCTGGGAAACATCCCTAAAAGAAGGAAGGTTGATTTCAGTGGCATATGTCCTTTGTTTTTTCCCTTCTTCCTGCCTGCAGGGACCTGGTGCTAGAGCGATGGATTAGTTTCTGATAGCTGCTATAACAACAACCACAAACACAGTGGCTTCCAACAAGGTAAGTTTACTGTCTTGCATTTTTGTGGTTCAAAAGTCTAACATGAGTGTCACCAAACTAGAATCAAGGAGTTGGTAAGAGTTGTGTCCCTTCTGACACCTCAGCGGAAGAATCTGTTTCCTGCTTCTTTGGCTCCCAGAGGCCACCCACAGTTCTTGCCTCGTCCCCTTCCTCCATATTCAAAGCCAGCAGTGATGCCTCTCTGACCATTCTTCCCCAGTCCCACCTCTCTCTGACTCTCTTCTGTTGCCTACCTCTTCCACTTTAAAATACAAATAGATAGATAGATGGTAGATAGATAAATAGATAGATAAATTTTTAGAGACGGAGAGAGAAACAGTAATATTGATTTGTTCCTGTGTGTGCCCTGACCAGAGATCGAACCCACAACCTCTGTACACCAGGATGATGCTCCAACCAACCGAGCTATTTGGCAAGGGTCCTCTTCCTTTTTCAAGAATTCTTATGATTACATTGGGCCCACCCAATCATCCAGGATACTAATCTCCCTATTCCGAAGTCAGCTGTTTGGAGACCTTAGTTCCATCTGTAACTTTAATTCCCCTCTGCCAGTATTCATAGCTCTGGGGATTAGGATGTGGACATCTTTGGGCATCCATTTCCCTGCCTGCCATAAGGCGCAGGACACCAAAGGTAGAGTGGTGACCTAGAGTCCACGGGGGAAGAGTGTGCTGAGGATGCTGCACGTGCAGGAAGAGAGCAATGACCTGGCTTCTGCACAGCATCACGCACTCACTGCACCGGCGTTGCTGCTGGCTCCAGGTTCCTCGTTATGAACTGGAGCCGCTGTTGTAGTTACAGCTGAATACAATTTCCAACTTCTTCCAGGTGAGAAGACCCTGACTGAGCCGGTGATATGCTGACTGGGCCCTGAAGACTGAAGTTACCAGCTGAAAAAGAGAAAATGTGCCAGGAGAGGAGACAGCATGGGCCCAGGCCAGAATATCATATGTCCCCACGCACGCAGGGGCGTGCGGCCTCGCACAGCCTTTTGAGTCACCGCATGCTGAACTCTCCCGTTGACATGGCTCACCACCACGCTTTGGAGAGCCCCCCAATATTCCTGTCCCTCACCCCCATAGCTCACTTTGTGCTTTTACTCCACTGTGCCTTCCCTGGCCCTGAAATACCTGGCCTTCAAGGACCTGCTGGGGACCTACCCGCCTTCCTCTGCAGTGGGAGGAAATAAGGTTCAAACAAAGAGATGAGGGAATGAGAGAGGCTGAGTGAGGCCTCTGGGCCACTGACCCTCTGCCCACGGCTTCCCATGATCCTCTGCCATTCTCTTAACCTTTCCCTTACAGGGACCAGACCCCTTTCCTGTGTGTGGGCGTCTCTCGGTTGAATCCAAAAGAGTACAAGCTAACACAAACCGGGTTTCCAATAGTCTTACCATGTTTTTCGGACAGGGCTTTGACTGTAAACTCAGATATGCTTCACTTTTCCTTCTCCATCAATGATGACAATGATAATTACAATAATAAATTCAATATTGTTGTTGCCCAGGTATTGCTAGTCTGTAGCAACAAAAATATACTGACTAGGATTACTGAGTGTTTACTGTATATTAGGTACAGTTCTAAGTATGCATTATGAAACTTAATTTTTATAATATCCTATGAATTAAGAAAACCTTTAACTCCCATTGCACAGCTGAAAGAACTGAGATACAGAAGGTCACTATCTGCCCGGGGTCACAGTCATAATGTGGGACCAGGATTTGGGCCCTGGTACTAGAGAACCAGTATTTTATTTATTTATTTATTTATTTAGCCATTACTTTCAACCCCCTCCCTAAGATTACTTCCTTTTTTCCCCCTTATTTCCTCAAGAATGTATAGTGAGACACAATGTATTTTTCATGCTCACAGAAACACAGAAGGTCAGGCTAGCAGTAGAAGCCATTTAGTCTAATTGCTTTCCTGAAACATGAATCCCCTGAACCGTACTCCACCCCACAATTACCCTCCCTCTGCTTGAAATCCTCCACACACACACACAGGAAACTCACCATCTCCCACGGCAGCCCACACCCTCTCTGAACAGCGCTGACCAGCAGAATGCTTGCTTACAGATTCAGCCCAAGTTCATTTCCCTGTAGCTTTTACTAATTATCTGAGTTCTATCCCTTGGAAGTGCAGAGGTCAAGTTTAGCCAATACCACGAATCGCAGGACCTTCATTCTGGGAAATGAGAAGACTCAGGGCAAATGGGGAGCATGGGTGATATGAACTGGGGCCCAGGATTGGGGTGGGGGAGGGGAAAAGAGTGAAAAAGAAAAGGGGCAGCGTATGGTCAGCAGTCACCGCCGTCGTGACCATGCAGATGCAGGTTCTCACTGGATTCGGGCAGACAGTAAAGGAACAGTGGAGCAAAAAAATGGTGGGCCGTTGCTTTATTAACATCTCGCACCGGCCGATGAGCAACACACACAGGGAAAACACTTCCCTTTCACTTGGGGTTCCCAAAGCCACTGACACATTCTCCAGTTCCACAACCAGGAGGATCTTCTCCAATTGCTCCTAGAATCAAAGACCTCACCAGTCTCAGCGGAGCTCACAAAAGCCCCTCACCTCTTGTTCCCCATCTGCACACCTTCTCTCTTCTCTTTTCAATACTTTCTGGCACGAAAACCTCTCCTCCAGCAAATATTAGCAAGAGAAGGCCCTTCCCAAAGAGGAAGGTAATTTGCAATTTCACAGATCACAGACCTGGCACTGCCCAATGCCATTATTTAACACTAAAAGTGAGCAAACTCAAAAAATACAAATTTTACAAACTCATTTGCCCAACAGGCAGGATGATCAAGAGGAAGGGGCACTTCTGGCTTCCTCACAGAATGAACTTAATGCTAAAAGCTGAGGCCAGAGGAGCAGTAAAGAAATGTCCACGATGTCCTCAGCACCTTAAGTATATGTCTGAGCAAGCTCTGAGCAAGACCCGTCTATTCCTGAGAATGGCGCAAGCCTTTACACCTTTCCTCACTACTGAGGGACGTGGGCTAGGCTGGCACATGTCAGCTATGAAGGGCACAAATACTGTCACTCAGCTGACACACATCTCATAAATTCTCCCGGTATAAAAGGAGATGCTGACAGACTATCCAATGTTGCTGAATTCAGGCCTGTTCTCTTCTCTTGAACAGTCATTTCACAGTTGAGCAGTCAAGTGAGATGTCTCACTGTCCAACTGACCAAAACAAGAACCCTAGGAAGAAGGCCTGCTTCTTGGAAGAAAGGAGAGTGCCCACAGCTTTATGCATCCAGCACAAGGGAAAGTGGAAGAGACCACAAGCCCTTCCCCAATGTCCAGCCTCGCCTGCTTTCACTGTGACACAATCCCTCAGATTAACTAGGTTTATGGCCACCCGAGATAATGTCCACAATTCTCAGCATCTTCTGAAGCTATGCTGGTCAAAGGGATATAGTGAAAGTATCTTGGGCCAGCTTCTAGAATCTTCTTTAGACCTTCTTTCTTCAGCCCTTTCTTCATCCTTCTACCTGAAATGCACATGAGGGTAGCTGGAGCTCTAACTGCCATCTTGGACTCTGAGGACAAAAACCAGGGAGGGAGAAACTGGAAGAGGCCTGGGTTCCAGAAGAATGCACAGGGCACAGCGACCAGACAGCTCTTGACTGTCTAGACACCTGTGGAGTTTCACTGCAGGGAGAAATTAACACCCTAACTGTGGGTCTCTGTTACTTGTATCTATATCTAATCCTAATTAATGCAAGACATGTGCCACATGTTGTTACATTCTGAATGAACACTCTCAGAAATATGTTGTGTATAAAGGGCTATAGCTAATCACAGCCCAGAGCCTCAATAATGACTCAGTAGCAAAAGAAGAAAAATATTGAGCAATTGCAAAGTTTGTTATTCATGATTGCTAATCAACTCTTGTAAATAGAGTTCCACAGAGCTGCACTCCACCTCTACTCCACCTCAAACCCCTGCCCCACCGCAAATCCCAGCAGGGAAGCTCCCTGTCTTTGTACAATGCCAAGCACCCATGTCATGGCATCTCTTTTGCTTGCTGGGACTGTGATGTTTGTTTGGGTCAACCTGACTCTCAGAGCCTTTGCCAGCTAAATTAACATTAGCAAGAGCCAAGATTGGGCTATCTGCATACAGGTATTGATCGACTTACACCTATGCAATTTATGACCATTCGACTTTATGATCACAATCGCTAGCCACGACTGCTCCGTGTCTGGAGCAGTATTTGTATGCACCTGTATTTTGTAATTTTGTATGTTTTGCAAATATTAAACCAGTTGTACTGGCAATGCAGTGTTTTACTTAAACCTGACGAATGTAAAAATAAGAAACAAAATGGTGTAGAGATTATACAAATGGCATACAATGAACAAAGAAAATTATGATATATAACAATAATGAAAGAAAATTGTGATAAAATATGACTTAAAGATTTTAATAACATCATTTCACAGTACTGTACATATAGCCTACTCAACTTACGACCAAATCGTGTTACGACTGGTCTGTCGGAACTAATCGTGGTTGTAAGTCAAGCACTAGCTGTACTTCAAATGCCAGTCCAGCCTTGCAGTGCAGTGAGCTCATCACCCCTAAACTTAACAGTGAATACGGAGCTCACCCACAACGATAAAGTTTCAGTTAGATGGAGGGAGCAGAGGACCTATCATGTGTGAGTCAGAAGTGAGTGTGGTAACAGAGGCTCAGGTGGCAGTAGCTGTTGTTTTGCCTGCCCAGAATCCCCACCACTTTCGGTTTGGGAACAAAACCCAGCTCCTTCTCCTGGAAACAATCCCTCTGTTGTTCCTTGTGGACTTGGTCAAACTATTGATCAGAGGACTCACATCCTGGCCAAAGAGTAGAAATACAACTAACCCAGTTCGACTGAACGCTGGCTCGGTAATCTGCCTCCTGAGAGGAGTGACCTGAGAATGGAGAATACTTCTGAGTGAGTCACTCCCACAGCAGGATTCTGAAGCTGTCCCATTAGTTCCTGCTGCCTGGGTCCCCACTTCTGCCTGAGACCTCATTATCTGACCCCTCCTTGCATTTTTCAAGCATCTAGCCTTCTCTCTCTCGTGACCTCTCTCTATGTCTTTGTCTTAATATCTCTGTTTCTGTATTCTCGGGAGAGCATTTGAGAAGGATGACATTTGTTTTCACACAAATAGATGCTACAACATTCACTTTCCATATTTCAGGAAGACGGTGTATTTGTTTCTATGGCACTTCCCAAATATTATCCATTTGTGACTCAACTTGCAAGGAAACAGCTTCCTTTTATTTAGATAAGTATATCTGGAATCACTGCAGACCATTTGGTATTTTACTGTGAAAAGAAAAAGTTCAGGGCCCTTAAATAAACAAAGGACTTCCACTTCTCCTTATGAAAGAACGGGACCTTCCTTGACTGCAAAGTGTCAATGGAAACTCAAGCTCATTTCAATTTCTTCTACGTCATCACTGAGACAGAAATATGGCAAAGAGGAGAATGATCCCTTTAAGAGTTCCTAAAATACAGCTCATCTCCTTTTCCCTTGCCTCCACCACCTCCTTCCCGAATTTCATCAAACTGCCTTGGCTGGAAGTTCACACCCTCTGTGCTCTGCTCTAACCCTTGTCCAGCCTCACACCTTCCCCTGTGTTCCAGACAAAAGAGATTGCTTGTGCTCTGTGACAAAGCCAGGAATGAGTCCCCACCCCCAACTCCATCTACCGATAATACACCAAGTAACAAAGACCAAACCGAACTCCATCTCTTCAGTAGAAATGTTTTCTTTAAGTCCCTCAGGCTAATGCGTTCACTCACTCCAAATCCCCAAGCATTAGCAGCCCTCTTAGCTACCCGGCACTCCCCACCTGGTATTAGAGCAGTGGTTCTTAACCTGGGTTCTATCGAACCCTAGGGATTCGATGAGTCGGTCTCAGGGGTTCAGAGAAGCCTCTGCCGTGGAGGCCAGAATAAAGTAATACCGTAATTTGTTGTGAGTTCATGCACTTTGTTGGTTTTGTTCTTTGATCAAGGTGATGTTCATGCACGGCTCATTTTGTGCACCAGTAAAAAAAACATATACCTATGTCTTGAATTTGGAAAAAAAATCATATTTTACTTATCACTAAAGAAGGGTTCGGTGAATGCGCATATGAAACTGGTGGGTTCGGTACCTCAAAAAAGGTTAAGAACCACTGTTCTAGAGTTAAAAATACGTTTATTCTCCCCAAACTAGACTGCCTCTCTCCCAATTATAGGCTTATTGAGAGGCAGCACTAGACTTTATTTTACTGCTGTGTCTCACATTCTTTCCTGTACATATTTGTTGAAAGGATAAAAAAGCAAGCTAAAGCAAGGACACACCTTTAAAGGATTCTACTGTGAAACTAGCTTGAAAGTAGCTATATTAAGTACAGTGTGTCCATAAAGTCATGGTGCACTTTTGACCGGTGATCGGTCAAAAGTGCACCATGACTTTACGGACACACTGTATAATTTTTCAAATCTTGACTTGGTTTTGCTACTTTCCCTCAAAATATATTAACATATACTTCTTGAGAAGAAAACACATTGACCTGGCTGGTGGTGGTTCGGTGGATACAGCACACTGCCAGGAACGCCGAGGTCATTGTTCAAAGCCCTGAGGTCGCTGGCTGAGGTCCATGGCTCTGAACACAGGCTTGTCAGCGCAGGGTCACTGGCCTGAACAAGGGATCATCCACAAGATCCCAAAGCTCGACAGCTTGAGCCCGAAAGGTCACTGCCATGAAGAGCGCAAGGTCGCTGGCTTGAGCAAGGGGACGCTGGCTCAGCCCCCGTCACGGCACGTACGAGAAGCTCAATGTACAACTAAAGTGAGAGCAACTACGAGTTGATGCTTCTCCCCTTCTCTCTTTCTTATCTCTCTCTCTCTCAAAATTAAAAAGAATAAAACACCGATACAGTGACATTAGATTGATTTACATCTTTTTAAAAATTTTTCCCATTGATTTGAAAGAGAGAGAGAGGAAGGGACAGAGAAAGAGAGGGAGAAAGAGATAGAAGTACCAACTCGTTATTCCACTTAGTTGTTCCATTTAGTTGTAGTGTATACTCATTGGCTGCTTCTTGTACATGCCCTGACTGGGTATCAAACTGCCACCTCAGTGGCAGAGGTGAGTAATGCTCACCTCTTAGCAACCCAGCCAGGGCTGATTTATATCTTTATGTAAATGTATGGCCGGGACATAGTAGCATTTTTCACTAATGATGTTGGTTCAATCAAATTTAATAGAAATATTTATGAACAAAAATTTCTCTCTCCATAAATTTTCCTTAGCCAATGGAAACCAGCCTCTCCCTCCTTTCCTTGTGTATTTATTCCATCTGGAACCACATGGTTCATACCCTCAGAATCGGGGCAAGTTGATTTCCGCAACAGGAAATCATTTCCAAGCTTGCACTGAGCATTGATTGATTCCTTGAGTGCAATTCTTGTTTGAGTTTGTTTCATCAGAAATAAAGTTTTGATTACATGAAAGTGAGATGATCTCTTTCTAAACAGTACACTTTTCATCAGTTTAAACTCTCCCCAAGAAATGTCACTTTTTTTAGCAAGAGAAAAAGTCTCGTCCAGCCCTTACTCCCAGCCTCTCACTTAGATACTCTCCTGAAGGCTAATGTCTCCAACTGTGCACCTGGGCTTGCACAGAGTCCTCTAGGATGGCACTCTATCAATTTCCCCCTCTCCCCTGTAGCTTCAGACTCCCTCCAAGATGCTTCCTTCCTCTTAGTCCATGAAAAGAAAAAAAAAATCAAGCCTTGCCAGATAGCTCAGCTGGTTATAGCATTGTCCCAGTGCACAAAGGCTATGTGTTCGATCCCTGGTCATGGCACATATAGGAACAGGTCAATAGACTGATGTTTCTGTCTGTCTGTCTCTCTCTCAAATTAATAAATTAAAATAAAAAAGCTCTCCCACAGAAACTGTGAGAAGTGGAATTTAAAAAAAAATTAAAGAATCAATTTTTTCACACTACAAATAGGTGAACGTCTCTTGAACTTGCATCCTGTTCAAGTTACTGTTGAATCTCTCCTCCAGATTTCTCCAAAAGCACTCACCTCTTGTTGTCTCAACATCCTCACATTCCAAGTACACTTAGGCTTACTCCACTGTGCCCCACCCCCCACTCTGTTGTATATAGTCTTGTCAAAGCCCATACTTGCCACATCTAATGAAGACTCTTCAGCAGAAATCTACTGTCTTCATTTTTAAAAATATTGCGGATCTGTCCTCCTCCCCTTTGGAGCCCGTGATACCTTATTCTCCAACATGGCTTTTCTTCTCCTATTTCATCAAATGTTCATTTAGTTCACTGTTCTTCTTGTTCCACATTCTATCCCTGGCTAATCATGTCCAGCCTTGTGCTTTAATTCCCACCTACATACTGACATCTACTCAACCCACATCTTCAATTTTTTCCCTGAACTCCAGCTTCTATATATAATTTCATTCTCTTTAAAAAAGTTTTTTTGAAATTTTTTGAGAGAAAGGAAGGAAAGAGGGAGGAATAAAGAGAGAGAGAGAAACATCTACTGGTGTTCCACCCATCAATGCATTCATACATTGATTCTTGCATGTGCCCTGACCAGAGATCAAACCCGCAACCTTGATGTATTGAGACAATGCTCTAACCAACCAACTGAGCTATCCAGCTAGGGAAATAATTGTATTTCCAATGTCTTCACCCAGATGTGTTACAGATACTTAACACCCAACATATGCAAGACCAAACTCATCTTTCTGCATAAAGCTGTTTCTCCCTCTGGCTTTCTTCAGCTCAGTTTTTGATGCCATCACCATTCTACTTAAGATGGAAACATGGATGTTACCTTGACCTCTTACCTGCCCCTCCCTGATAATCACCACACACATATATTAGCCACTAAGTTCTGCCAATTTGTCCCACAAATGTTTTTCATATCTCTTCCTCTTCTGCCCTATATGGCCTCTCTCCTTCTTTCTCCTAAATGCCTTCAGCAACCTTCTAACCAATTGTTCTACCTCTATCCAGACTCATCACCCTCAAATCCAGAATGTGCCTGGACAGACCACAACTGTACTTTCCTGCTGAAAACCCCTCATAGACTCTGTGCCTTAAGTTCCTTAATCTGACATACTTGCAGCCTCTCATTTACCTCCAAGAACAATGGGTTCCTTGTTGGTCCCTGCACACAGAGTGTTCTTTCTTGCCTCCAAGCCTTTGCTCCTATCTCCCCCTCTGCCTGGATTGCCCCACTTCTCTCTCTTCCCCATCTCCTAAATAACTATTACTCACGCTTTAAGAATCTCCTTGCTGTCATATCTCATGGGCATATTTCATCACTAATTTTATCCCATTGTATTTTTAATCACTTTCACAGCTCCTGAGGCTAACAGCCATCTCTTCTTTATCTTTCTGTGAAAGATAAAGCATCTACTTACTTGGCTTCTAGCAACGAACCTGGCTCAGTGAAAGTTCCCAAGAAAAAACAGTTGAGTAAATGAGTGCAGTGAATACAGGAATTGTTTCTCCGCTGGAAGTGGCCTCAAGACAGACCCTTGACACAATTCCTTTGGTCCAATATGACTCTTAAAAAAAACAAATTCAAACTAAGGGCAACTCCGGATTTAGTAAAAAGAACTGATTGAAAAGAAAACTGCATTACTTGCTGTCTCGGAGATCAGATAATGCTGAAGGTAACAGCTGCATTTCTAGACTTTGCGCTCTCTTCCCCAAATATCTCAAATTTCATTTGTGTGTATGCGTGCATGTGTGTGTGTGTGTGTGTGTGTGTGTGTGTGTGTGTGTAATGCGCTGTTCCTATTTACTCTGGGGTTCACCTAAATAAAACCACAGGTGGAGGACACACAGATATGCAGGAATTGGGCCAGAGTGATGGATGGCCTCAGTCATGTTGTCTCATCCTAGGATTCTCTCTTGAGTTCACCTCTTCATTCAGGAAGCATCTGGGCTTTCCTAACTGATTGTGAAATTTTTTTTTATGTGGTGCATCCTCCTCCTTCCAAAACCCTGTTTATACATTGTTTGTGCCTAAATCCAGCACCCTGTGAATGTTGCTGCTGAGTCAGAGTTTCTCATTGGCCTATGTGTGTGCGTGTGTGTGTGTGTGTGTGTGTGCATGCATGCCCACGCAGCTTTTACAAATGCCCACATTGGGGACATATTGTTCTCCATATTGGAAGTTACTCTGGGGAGATAGATGGAGTGTTCAGATACTTGAGTTAGTATCTTAATGAGTCCTTTATTGAAAAAGAAATGATTTAATGTCTAACAGTCATAGTGGTAACATTAGCTAACATGTATTGAGCATTTACCATTAGACATTAGACAACCTGCTAAGTGGTTTGTAAACATTATTTAGTCTCTGAAATCTGCAGAGCAACAGCTACTACACGTGATAGATGACAGACCTGAGGTAGAGAGAGTTCGGTCTCCTGTGACCCGGTGGCAGTTAGGGGCTGAGCTGGGATTTAGGCCCAGGCGGCCTGTTGTGGGAGCCTAGGACATTAGACTGCCCTGTGCTGCCTGCCTCCTTCCAAGAGCAAATGAAACCGTTTCCACTCCAAAGGTTTTCAGTATTTCCTCTTTCCAGTATATCATGTTTTCCCCAACATCTTGGATCAAATACTGCCGCTCTGGTTGAGGCATGAGCAAATTGGGAGCCCCCCCCCCCCTCAACATCCTTGCTTCAGTTCGGCCTTTGCAAGGAACAAAATACGGTTTGGAAGCCATTACTCGTGAGAGTGTGGCAAGTATCGGTGTATTACTTTGGTTCCCACTGTGCCTACAAGAGTGCTTCGTATACAGCTGGTGCTCAATCCACAGGAATGCAGTTCTTAAAGGGAGCCTCCCACGCCTGCAGTCACAGCGTGGGTTTCCATGAGCTGCCTAGACAGGCCACCAAAGGATAAGCATAAGCAGCTCCTTGGGCTTTTAAGCCCCAGAGGGGAGAATGTTTTCTGTCTGGAAGGCATAGGTGACAGCTCAGTTGAGCCCTTCCGGAGGAAGGCTCAGGAGAAAGCTAACCTGGGGAGCAGCAGTAGCAGGGGCTGGGAGGCTTGGCAATCTAAATGGTCCCTAAAGGGACCTTCCTCTTAGCTTTTGTTTTTTTCTAATCATGTTTTCCATGCATGACACAACCAGAGGACAGCTCCTCCTAAATGGAGAAATTTGTCATCCCACTGGGATAATCCCAAAGTTATTCTAAGAGTTCCTGCTCAGAACAAATCAAGCCAATCAGGAAGCTACTCTGCATGGGCTGTGCCGGCTGAGTGTTTCCCGCTGGGCCACTTCCTGCCATTGTTCCCCCAGTCCTCAGAGCCCTTCCCCTTCCCCTCAGGAGCCCAGAGCTGCAATCAGGCCTTCGGGCCAGGGTGCACTAGGCTCACAGATCAGACACCTGGCTGGGAGAGATGGGCCTGAAATGAAAAGAGGGGTGGTCCCAGTCCAGCTGGCTAGGGTAGGAACCACAGCGTTTGGGTCTCTTGGGCCTTGGAAGAGAGGTTTGAAATAGTCTGGATCATTCACTAATTGCTTATCAAGCATGTGTTGAGCTAATACCATGCTAGCCACCCAGTCTCTCCTTTTGGGACAGTCATCATCCTATGGGGAAGGCAGGTATAGAAACAATTACAGGGCAGTGCTCAGTGGAGCTGGAACTGGAAGTCCACAATGCAGTGGGAATGCAGAGACCAGAGCAAGACTAACTCTGCTTAGAGATGGCGCGGGGCGGGGCAGGATTGTAGGATATGAGGGCTGAGAAAAAGAGCATCAAGGCAGAGAGGGTTTTGAGGCCTTTTAGAAGGACCTCCGCAGGACTGGGTTATCCTGCATGTGAGTCACGGGAGAGAGTAATGGGAGGGAAGGACCCAGGCTATGATAGCACTTGAGTGACACAATGAGTTTAGAGTTGATCCTGAAGGCAACAGGAGAATATTTCAGTTTCTTATTTATCTGTTTATTTATTTGTTTTAGTAGAGTGATGAGATTAGCTTTGCTCTAGAAAGGCCACACTGGCAGGTGCATGGAGGATAAACGTGGACGAATCAAAGAGGGACAGAATGAAAGCAGAGGGACAAGGAGGCTGTGCTTGGCATGGGTTGTTGTGGGAAGCAGAACAGAGAGGTTCCATTGATTGATTTTTATGTTGTAATGACATTGAGGGCCTTCTGAGTCGGCCTTTCACACTACTGTGGCCCCACAGGCTGGGCTGAAAAAAAAAAGAGTGACATTAAATTTTGCTATAAGCAAAAGCAAACTGGGCAAGCCCTGTGGCAAGAGTTTGTGTGAGGCCTGCGAGACCTTTAGCTATCCTCTCTGGACCACGTCCCTGTGATTTTGCAGCTTCTAGAGGTACCGGAGGGCTCTGTGTCCAGAGGAAGGAAGGACAGAAAGCCAATGCCAGCCATTTCTGCTCCCTTTGATGATGTAGGGCAGCGATGTTCAACAGGTATGCCATGGCATGCTGGTATGGCACAGGAATTTTTTTTTTAATAGGGATAGAGAGAGAGAGTCAGAGAGAGGGATAGATAGAGACAGACAGACAGGAACAGAGAGAGGTGAGAAGCATCAATCATTAGTTTTTCATTGCCGTTGTGACACCCTAGTTGTTCATTGATTGCTTTCTCACATGTGCCTTGACCGCGGGTCTTCAGCAGACCGAGCCACCCCTTGCTGGAGCCAGCGACCTTGGGTCCAAGCTGGCGAGCTTTTGCTCAAGCCAGATGGGCCCGCGCTCAAGCTGGCGACCTCGGGGTCTCAAATCTGGGTCTTCCTCATCCCAGTCTGACGGTCTATCCACTGAGCCACCGCCTGGTCAGGCTGGCACAGGAATTTTGTAAACATACAATACCTGACTCTTTATATCGACAAATAAAAAAAATTACAACAGCCAACACAATAGCCATCTGGTGGGAATGAATAAAAATTATACATATTTTTTTTATTGGCAGATAGGCAAAAGAATATATTTTTTGGTGTGCCACAGAATTTTAGTAATGAGTTTATATGTGCCATGATATAAAAAAGGTTGAAAATCTCTGGTCTAGGGTAAAATGTTGGTAAGGACATTAATTTGAACTTTAAGGCCCTAATTTAGAATGTTCCAAGGATTGAAATTGTCTCAAATCCACAAGTTTCTACAAGGAAAACCAGCCCTTAGCCTGCCTGGTGAGCTGCGCCAGAGCCCTCACAGGGATGCAGGAGGGGTCATCAGGGAATCTGCGCAGCTCTCCCTTACAGCCAGAGGCTGAGTCCACACCCAACACTGCATCCTCCTTAAGTGCCTGCACGGGTTGTGGGTACAAGGTGGTCCTGCACTGTTGGTTTCTCCCTGGCATGTTCACAAGAGCCTCCAGCATCTTCCTGCCATTTTTCTATGTTACAGGTACAAAAGAGACATTTGGAGGAACCTCTTCAGTGGTGCAGGTGGTTTTGAGGCAGAAGCTACCTCCCTTGATGTTGGCTCATGCCTGCCCCCTGGTGACCTGGCTGGCCAGTTAGGGACAGAATGGCCTTGACAGATAAGCCCACCTACCCTAGACCCCTGATTTAAAGTAGTTGAGTGAGCTAATGTCCTACTGAGCCCTGCGGAAGGTAAGGAAGTCACATACGCTACATTTATTACGGGGATTTAAAGCAAAAACTTTAGAAACTAAAAATATTTATAATTCTTTAGTTTAGGAACTAAAAATATTTATAATGAGAAGTTCATTATTCTCTGATGAATTTTATAGACTTATCAACACTGACTCTGTTTCATAACAGCTTAGTGTATTGAAAAGTCAAATGAGAATGATGTCTATTCTGGGTTTTCAAATTCAGAAGGAAAATAGAATTTTCCTTATGCTAAGAGCCTACCAATGAGAACCCTCAGATACAAAATAATTCTCCTATAGGAATCACAGCCTGGTGCAGAAATTAAGCCAAATTAGAGAAGCTCTTAGACACAACATGAAAGTGGTTTACATCAATCCCAAAGAGAAAAAATGCCCTTTACAATTCATCCAGAGACTAGTGCTCTCTCAAAGAGATGATCGGATTGTCTGTTTCAAATGGGAACTCCTGGATACAGAAATAGGAATGCATTGTATTCCAAAATAATACTTTTTAAAAAACAATCCACCTCTTCTTGGTGGTTTGGGTTGTGCAGAATTGGTGTGGTCATCTTCCTGTTCAGCTGTGGTCTCACCCCAAAGTTGTCCCACCATTGTCTATTATTTCTGGATCCCAGAGTAAGGGAGAACTACCTGTTGAAAGCACAGGGAAACCTCACTGCAACTCTACTGTAACAGAGAGTTCAGGGGAGACCAGATTTGTTGCTGAAATAGTTACAGGCACATCAAAATGGGAAGTCTCACTCAGAGAGGCATTATTTGTTTTTGTGTGACTGAGTGAAGAATCACAAGCCTCCTGGGCATATCCAAGGGTTCTCGTATTTCTACAAAACCCATATGATCCCAAAGATACACAGCAGACACCTGTAAAACACTTTAGAGCTTACATAGTCCTTCATGGCTATAAGAGATTGGT
Source organism: Rhynchonycteris naso (assembly GCA_037038555.1). Classification (NCBI taxonomy): domain Eukaryota; kingdom Metazoa; phylum Chordata; class Mammalia; order Chiroptera; family Emballonuridae; genus Rhynchonycteris; species Rhynchonycteris naso. The sequence goes on from CM072996.1 coordinate 23,022,121, forward strand.
TTTTCTTCCTCTGCTGTGGATAAGAAAATTGAGAGGAAGGAGAAAAAGAAGTCAGAATCCAAAAAGTTCCTATTGCATGCAACCTGGTTTCTGCCAAGCCTCTCCTGACTGTTTTGACCAGTGGGAGGCAGCAGGGGGCAGTGCAAACCAGCCAGGATCAGGAGGTCCAGCAGGCTGCCACTTACTGGGTGGAAACCGTGGGTAAGCTCCTCACTTTTCTTAGTCTCCGTTTTCTTGTCTATAAGATAGCTATACTGATGGATATGGAAAAGTTCATTCAAAGCTGTGGAGATTGAGTTATTAGTCAAGATATCTCACAATACTGAGGCAATGGCATACACACTAATATACATATTAAAATTTAAAATATTTGTTATTCCTTTCTCTCCTAGTGCTTTTTTAAAAAAACTGAATTTAAAGACTATTCTGTTAAACACTGCATGCACTGCTTTATAAGACAAACCAAAACATACTCTTTGATAAATTGACTCTGCTCTTAATCATGTGGTTTGTGGCCCATTAGATTTAAGAACACCCATAGATTCTTACGTTAAACAAATTATCAAGAAATGTGAATATGTACTATCATTTGAATGCTAAAAGGAAAATTAAAGAATTGATTACTGGCTTCAAGAATGATGGAGCCTGACCAGGCGGTGGTGCAGTGGATAGAGCATCGGACTGGGATGCGGAAGACCCAGGTTCGAGACCCCGAGGTCTCCAGCTTGAGCGCGGGCTCATCTGACTTGAGCAAAAAGCTCACCAGCTTGGACCCAAGGTCGCTGCTCAAGCAAGGGGTAACTCAGTCTGCTGAAGGCCCGCGGTCATGGCACATATGAGAAAGCAATCAATGAACACTAAGGTGTCGTGTTGCAACAAAAAACTGATGATTGATGCTTCTCATCTCTCTCCATTCCTGTCTGTCCCTGTCTATCCCTCTCAACTGTCTCTCTGTCTCTGTAAAAAAAAATAAAGAATGATGGAAATGAATGTGTATGTGTGCGCGCGTGTGTGCATACATATTGAAAGAAAATCTAATTCAAGTTCTCAGTGTGGGAGAGCTTATGTGCACAGGTGGTGCCATCTAGTGGCAGGTCCAGTCACAGTCCACTAACGGAGGTTGTGCATTTAGGAATTTAGGTTGAAGCATCTAGGAGAAAATTGCTGTCGTTCTGCAGATTTGGTACCATGTGGTTGCTTCAGAAGAGAAAGCTCAATATATCAACATCAAAATGCCCACAACTCTGAACACTTTTTCCTTGTTCCTGTAACAGTGCATCGTTCCTGGCATTGGCTGCAGAAACCTTCAGCCGAGCCACGTAACCTGTGGACCTAGCTTCTTAAATGCTCTATAACAGGGAGAGAAACTTTGAGACTCTCCGGCGGTTCGAGCCTTCAGGAAACAATTATTGGGAGTATCTATACCATCTTCCTTGAGACCATTGCATCTATAGGAGCCACATGCTATCAGATACCATCAATGGACTCATTGGATCCTAACAACAATCCCCAAAATAGAGACTATGAGTAGTTCCATTTTACAGATGAGGAAACTGAGGCACAATATATTTAAGTAACCAGTCCAAGGCCATAAGAAATGGTAAGGTGAAGATTCAAATTCAGTGAGATGCTTGCTCTGATCCCTAAACCATTCCTCATCCTACGGTGGGGGGCCAGGTCAGCCTCAGTCCTCCCTGCTGAAGGGTTGACGGGTGAATATTTAAACCTTGTGGAGAATCCACATTTCCTGTTATGGGAATCCTGTATCTAGCATCAGATTCACATTTAAGGAGGAGCAAAAAGTACTTAGGGCTAATAACTAAGTGAAGCAAAGACGGCCAGGGAAAATTCTCATTAAGACACTTGACAACCAGAGAAATTATATTGTTTGAAAAGAAGTCTGAAGACCCTCTTAATGATGTTCTTTATCCGAGCTGCACTTTGCGACATTAGATATAGGACACACTCAGAATGCAGGTGTCCCGTCCTTGAGATATGAGGATGTCCCTCTGGCCCTCTACCAGCAGGGACTGTGCCCCGAGAAAGCCACGCTCTGTCCTTGCCTGACTCCATTAACACTGTCGTGGCCAGAACACTGTTGGCCAAAGGAAAAGCCACTCAAATGTAGACTCTTCCCTCCCTTCTTTAAAAACGGGAGACCTGGCAGCACTCTGAAATCTTAAGTGTAGCCCCACCTGACGGCAGAGGGCCGACCAATCATCTCGGATGATTTTTTAACTACAGAGAGAAAGTCTTACAGAATGAAGAGCCAAGTTTTACTTCTGCCTTCTGGGACCGAAACATCTCTCTGGTCCTCCTCCTGTTGCCTAACAAAAAATTCCCAGCATGTTCCCCTGGGAGAACAGTTTTATTCTTATTCCTTTTTACAGATTCAGCTGGGACACCCACTGATCTTCTCAAGATCAAAACCAAGATATCTGCATGTCTAATACTAAAATGTCAGTGTCCTGTGCTTAACGGAGCAGACCCCAGCAACAGCAGATTACCCTTTTTGAAAGGCCTGAGTTGTTTATGAAACAGCTGCTCCCAAGGAAGCCATGCCATTTAAGGGCATTCATTTGGAGTGTGGGATTCCTTGTCAGGGTCTGACATTGCTCTTACATCAGCTACAGGGGAGGAACGGTGGTCTGAGAGAGCACCTGGGAGCTGGGTTTAATTCCAAGAAGATCGCTGGAGCACTCAGACAGCCTAGACAGAGTTTTTTAAACCAGCAACTGGAAAGCATAAAGGTGTTTAAAAATAATTATAATAACCCTCTGAGATAACTTCAGTCTCTCACCCTACTCAACCCAGTCTGCCCTACAGTTGGTCTAGTTCTTCTCAAATCCATCAATCACATTGTCCTACTTCTTCTGCCCTTGGAGTTGATCTCTTTTCATCCTGCATTTTAGCTGACAGGTTCTGGGAGGCCCTGGAACTCCTGCTGAGGGCCTGATGGGTAACAGACAGAAGCTGATCACAGGAAGGAAGCTGAGGGGGCGGCTGGCCCAGGGACAGAAGCTGCTCTCCCTGTAAGGCAGCAGCCCCTGGCTCTAGCACTGTGCTTCAAGCCTCCCTTCCCCCTCTTCCTGGACCTCCTAGGGGGAGGCCTGAGGCTTCCAAAGTCACCAGGGGGCTCACATGGCCAGCTAGTGGACATCTGAAATGGCATGCTAGGCCATTTCTGAAGTTTCTGAAAGTGGAGGGGAAGTCATGCAAAATCAAACAATTTTAGGGTTATTTATATATTGTACATTGTCATAGCACTCTTTCATTTTTATAATAAAAGCTAACATCTATTGGGCACCAAGTCCTAGACAGATCTAAGCCCTTTGCATACATTAATTTAATCATTGCCACTACCCAATAAAGTTGATCTCGGTATTTATCATTACCTTCCTTTTTATAAAAGGGGAAACTCAAGCGGAGAGAGGATAAAGAAACTTGCTGAAGATTACACAGGCGGGAAGTGGAAACCCTGAACTTGAACTCAGCAAATATAATGTTGATGTTCACGTCCAAAACGCTAGCCCTACACTATTGCTAGATGTAAATGTTGGTTTTGAACCTCATGGCAATCCTATGGATGATCTAAGGCTAAATTTTAAATACACACACACACACACACACACACACACACACACATACACATCAACCTACTAGGCACCAGGCAATATTCCAGGCTTTCGGGGCACATGTGGTGGGTCGAGTGTGCTGAATGGTGGCCTCCTAGAAATATGGCTATCTTAACCCCTGGCACCTGTGAATGTGAACTTCTTTGGAAAAAGGGGTCTTTACAGATGTCATTAATTTAAGGATTTCAAGATGAGATTATCCAGGATGGGTCCTAAATCCAAAGGCAAGTGTCCTTATAAGAAACGGAAGACAGGAAGACACAGGGAGAAAAGGAGAAGGCCATGTGAAGACAGGCAGAGATCAGAGTTGCGCAGGCACAAGTCAAGGACCTCCTGAAGTCAGCAGAAGCTGGAAGAGGCAGGAAGGATCCTCCCCAGACCACTTGGAGGGAGCACAGCTCTCCAGACAGCTTGATTTTGAACTTCCAGCCTCCAGAACTGTGAGAGAATGCATTTCTGACGTTTCAAGTCGTCCAGCGACCTGAAGAGATGAGCACGGTAAGTAACCAATGAAGCCCTTGCTCTCTTAGAATTTGCATCCTAGCCTGGAACAAACAGAATGAAATGGAGTGAAAAAAAGAGAAAAACATTTGCCTAACAGGAGAAAAACACATTCACCTCAAACATTACTTCTCCAGGAAGTCTGACCTGCAGTCACTAATCGGAGTACCGTTACCCTGTGTATGTTCTCTTAAAGACCCTCTCGGGCTTTCTAATAGGAGCTCTCCATCCTGTTAGAGGTGGATTACTTTTCTGTGTTCCCCAGTGGCTTGTGAAAAGCTTCATATCTATCTCCTCTGCTTTCTGAGGGTAAGTAAGAGTGGGGGAAATTGGGACTATCTTAATGACCAAATGGAAGGAGTCCGCTGGAGACCGAGAAGGGAGCAGGGCCACTAGTCACACGTGTGTGGCTTATGTCTGCCCTAGGATGCTGGCCGAGGAGCAGAGCAGATGGGCTCCAGCCAGTGGGCTTTAAGTGGTGCCTCGTGTGAGGCTGCATTTCCCAATTTTCCCAAAGGAGCCACGTGGCCCAGAAGGGGCCTTGAATGCTACTGGTGGTTAGAGATATCCCATTCTCCCATCAGAACCTGGCTAAGGTGGGAACCCTTATGCACACCATATTGCAGAGCTTAAAGCCCTTCCTCCGGGCACCCAGGCAGAAGTGTCCCTGAACCCTCACAGCTATCCTCTGTGCACTGGCAGCATTCAGACATTATTTACTCTTTTTCCCCCCTTTGCTTTTTTTACATGGGAGAAACAAACCCAAGACTGCAGGACCCCCACAGTGGGTAATATCCCAAAAGATTCTGTTTCAAAGGAGATCAAAAGGCCAGGTTGTGCTTTCGGCTGGCAAGAGGCACAGTGGTCTTGTCACTTCACGTGTGGCTTTTGGTAAGTCACACTTAGGCCTCCATCCCTTGATCCTTTTTAGCTAAATTTCATCAAAACAGATTTTAAGACAAATAAAAGTAAGGAGGAAATAACATAAAAATAAAAGAACATTCAAACAAAAATATATAATAATAAAGGTTTGGTTTCAGATACGCACCAAACAACATAAGCTCCGAGGCAGATTGTATTTCCCCAATCTGGCTGCAAGAATACCTCCCATCCGACATGCCCTTCTGCAGTGTGGCCCTGCCACTCCCATTGAGAGATGGGGTTTAATTTCCCTCTCCTTGAATCGGACTTGGCTTTAGCGGGTCAGTTGAAATCAGTCTCAATTAGCAGAAGTGATGCTATGAGACCTCCAGGGACGAGGACAGAAGAAGTCTTGCAGCTTCTACTTGGGTCTCTTGAAATGCTCGCTCCCAGACATTCCCCCTCGAGCTGCTCCTTGTCAGAGCCCAGCTGCCATGCAGTGAGAAGGCTAGCCCCTTGAGGGGCCACGAGGATGTGCCCTGGACATTAGTCCCAGGCCCTAGACATACAAGGAAGAAGTCTCCAGTGATTCCAGGTCCCAGCCCCTCAAGTCACCCCCAGCCACGTGTGTCTTCCCAGCTGGGCCCCACGTTCAGAAAGCCATTCCTGCTGTTCACTGCTTAAATTCCTGACTCCGAATCTGAGTGCGTAATGAACCTTAAATTCCTCACTTAGCTACTATTATTGCACATGCTCTCCAAATGTGCTAAATAAGTTTCTCAAAAGAGGGAGGAGAAGAGCCTGACCAGGCAGTGGTGCAGTGGATAGAGCGTCGGTCGGACTGGAATGCAGAAGACCCAGGTTCGAGACCCCGAGGTCGCCAGCTTGAGCGTGGGCCCATCTGGCTTGAGCAAAAGCTCGCCAGCTTGGACCCAAGGTCGCTGGCTCCAGCAAGGGGTGGCTCGGTCTGCTGAGGGCCCGCGGTCAAGGCACATGTGAGAAAGCAATCAATGAACAACTATGGTGTCACAACAGCAACAAAAAACTAATGATTGATGCTTCTCACCTCTCTCCGTTCCTGTCTGTCTGTCCCTATCTATCCCTCTCTCTTACTCTCTGTCCCTGTAAAAAAATAAATAAATAAATAAAGCTTTATAAAAAAAGGGAGGGGTAGAGGATGCAGGTAAATCCCTCCTCATAGACACGCCCCACACCTAAGCCATCACTCCTCTACTGCTGTGCACCAGCCCCCTCTCACCTGGCCTGAAACCCCCCATCAGGGATTACACTTGAGGTGTCAGAGATTCAAAGGCTTTTTGATGGCAGAAGTTGCTTTCCGTGTGGGAGAATGCAAGGGGCCTTTCTGCTTGTGTCCCCATGATGAAGATGCCAAGTCAGCCTGCCTGAGCATGTCTGCTCCCTGTCAGAGCCTTTTTGAGTTCTCCTGGTCCTTAGAGGCCAGACCACAGCCACCAGACTGGCCTGTAAGAATGCCATGTTGTAAGAGTGTAGGCTGGCCTCGCTGGAAAGGACCCGGGAGACCGTCCACTGCCTTCAGACAGCACAACCAGTGAAGACTGTTCAGGAAAACATCAACAGGGCCCTTGATACTTTCAGTCCATCAAAAATACCGAGGGGTTATAAACTACAGGGGCAGAAAAATACTACTTTTCAAGCTTTTTGTAGCAGAGAAACTTGAGGGATAGCAATCACAGGTCAAAAAGTCCAGGCCAGCTGCCAAGAGAGTTGACTGTGCATAATGACTTCAATTGTGGTGATTATTCTAGGGGCTGGAGAACGGAAGTGTTCCCCAAAGGGGGCTTTTACATGGTCTCAGTGTGGGGATGGAAGCCTCCCACTATTTTAACAGTTCTGGGCACTTTAAACCCAATTTACCTGACCAGCGAAGGGGCAATTATAGCGAGTAAGGCAGAAGCCTGGGAAACCTCTGGCAGCAGGCTCTTCCACCACTGTCGCTAGGAAACACACAACCGTGTTACCATGATTGACAGCAACCTCAGAGTGCCTCCTCCCTACCTGTCTCTGCTCCCCAAGCTGACCACAGGCCACAGGCATCCAGATGTCAGAGTCTGTGAAGAGTGACTTTTCTGTGTGGTCCCAGGAGGGCAAGCTAGGGGCTACAGAGCCAGTGAAAATCGCCAAGAACATGACTGTCATCCCAGAGGAGAACCCTTTATACTAATGAGAGTTGCTGCAGTGTGGACTTGGATGTTACATGGAGAGGAAGTGAGTTCCAACTTCCGGCCTATGGCAAGAGACTATTTATTGACTCCCATTCGCTGAGTTTATTGCAAACTTGAGTGTCAAATAGAAGCTGATCCAGATCACAGGATGATCAGTTATGCACTCGCTAGGATGCTACGGTTTTAGGAGCTGTCATAAAATCACTGCCTTTGCAAAATCAGGGCAGCACTGGAAGCAACCATTTCTTTTAAACACAGAACTGACTTTCATGGCTCAGTGCTTAAGAGAAGCCTCATACTTCCAAGTAACTGACACACTTGATGTCGTTCTGCACCAAGAATCATTATTGTTATTTTCAACCATCTTTTTAGGGTTCTATATTCTGAATCTACTTGGTGGATTATTTTTATCTTAGTATCAGTACCTGTAAGTCCAGGCTTTAAAGCAGAGGTTCTCAACTGGGGGCTATCTCTTCCCCCAGGGGACATTTAGCAATGCTTGAATACATTTTTGATTGTCTTGACTAGGGGCAGAGGAGCCGGTGGTGCTACTGGCATCTCCTGGGCAGAGTCAGGGATGCTGTTAACTATCCTGCAATGCACAGGACAGCCCCCAACAAAGAATTATCCAGCCCCAAATGTCAATAGTGATGCTATTGAGAAACCCTGTTTTAGAAGAATGGAGGAGAAAACAGTAACAGTGGCAATATGCTTCTTGGCTGACAGCCTACTGTACATGGCACTTCACCAATGCCATGATCTCAACATGTTACAACTTTCCATTGTTATCCCAAGTGTCCAGGTGAGGAAACTTCATCCAGAGAGGTTACAGGGTTTGTACAAGATCAAACAACTCATAAATAAACACTAGCACTCAGAACAAGGCCAAACATGTAAGGTCCGGGTTCCTAATCAGCATGCTATGCTGGGAGCCCTTTATATAATCACACACTGTTTACAACAGAGATTTGGGCCAGAAAAGTGGATTCAGGAGCGAAGGTATTCAGATAGACAAAGGAATGAAGCCTAAAATGGAGCCTGTACTTCCTGAAAGAGCCTGAAGGGGGCCCCCTGGCCAGTCACAATGATCACTCCCAATGGACCTGAGCCCAGCGCCTTGCACATTTACTACACTGCTTCCTGTAGGAGCATTTATTGGGGCAGAGGAGCACGTTATATGTCCGTCTACCTATGCCATGAACTGAGCTTCAGTGTGACTTCTCTGAATCTCAGATTTTTTTTTAAGCTTAAAATAACAACTTTTGTAGAGATTTTTGACAATGTGCTTTGGAGTTAGGCAGAGCTGAGTTCAGAGTATTTACTCATTCACTTATGAATGGGGCCATTTGAAGCAGCATATTACCCCTTAAGCCTTAGTTCTTCCAACTGCATTATGGGCATCATCATGGTCCCTGCTACTTCCGGGGAGTGTTGTGAAGATGAAATGAGAAAATCAATGAATTAATGGGGACCAGAAAGCTAGGTCAGTACCCAGAGCAGAGTACAAGACCAATACATACTAGATGAGATAGCAAGACGACTGTATCACTATATGGTTTCTAGTATATATAGCTTTATGTTGGTAAAAGGAACAGGAAGGAGACCAGAGCCAGACTGCCCAACGTGGCTGTGGGAGGTGGGGCACAGGCTGGGAGGGCACAGATGTGGAGTGCCAATGTGGAGCGCCCTGCTCCCTGCTAAGAAAGAACAGTCCACCATGGAGTCAACAATACCGAGTAGGGAGAACACAAAAAATCGCAACCAAGTGTAGGTTGTGATTCCAATGAACATTTCTGTGGCTGCCTTTTCTAGAATAGTTATTTGTGGGTGGCTGTCTTCTTGGCTGCCAAATTCCTATAATATAATGCACACGTGCTCATGCCTGATTTCTCTAGTCTTCTGCCCCGAGATTTAAGAATGTGGAAAATTAAGTGAATTCTGGTATCCACCAGAGACCCACAGAGGTACTCAGAGACTCTGAAATCAGAAGCAGAAATCAACCAGCCCACTTGCATCTTGAATTTTCTTTTAAAAAGTTGCCCTCTCTGGCTTTGCAGTAGAGACTTCAATATTTTATTCAATGAATATTTGATGTGACATATTTCAGAACTGACAACTGTTCAGATGAGTTAGTCACCCCTGCGATGAGTCAGTGACACACGCGGCTTTTGTTTCCTGAGAACTTAACCTCTTTCCCCAATTCCAGCCTGTCTCCAAAACCACTTCCTTCCACAGTAGTGACATTTCCCTGCACAGATATATTTCTTCAGAAAAGGAATCCCTAGCCAACTCTCAAATTAGAGGACCTCAGAACACCAGGGCTGGAAGATCCTGAGAGAACTCTCACTGAAGAGATGAGAAAACCAGAGAGAATGAGACATTCGCAAATTTTCAGCAAGGCTGGAATGAATATCCTGGCTCTGTGACAGCTCATTCCACTTCCATTTACTACTCCACGAGGTTTCTTACTTCACTGGGGTAATTCCAAGGCAAGGAGCAAATTTTCCCCATACTTCTCACTAAAGAAAGGTTGAGGATGCTATATTTTAAACACTTGAATAAAACCTGATGATGTTAGAAAGAGAGCCTTAAGTGGGAAAATCACAATGCAAATGACAAGACTTACAGATCGGCACAGGCATGAAAGCAGACAGGGCTTCGGTGGATCTACCTGCCTAAAATCTCCAAAAGTATCAATATGAGACTCACTTGTGTACCCAGGGACCCAACACATACTGCGATGGCGTGGACCATGGTTGACAATGGGCCCAAACCAGAAACAATTCTTTAGGCTTTCTTACTATGGTACTCCAATGGGAACTAAAGCATATAAAAATGTGCCATTTCAGACTTTTAAAAGAGAAAAGTTTTAAAAGAAATCTGTGTACAGATTTTGCTTTCAGCCATTCTGATTTTTTTAAAAGTCCATTTTACATCTGGTTTCTAGCAAGCTAGGAATAGAATCGATAGACTGTGTCATCCTGACATTGCCCCAGGAGAAACTGTGCAAAAAATGACAACCTATTTATCCATACTAATGACCAGTTCTCTTCTTCCTTTCCCGCCACCTTGATGTCATCCTTCAAGGCTATCATGCCCTTTGTTTCGACCAGAAATATTTGAAAAATGATGGAATTTTCTGGCCTTTGGGAAAGTACCCAGCTTTCCTGACCTGTATAATTTTTGGTGTGGTCAACCAAGGGTGTTTCTAATCAAGTTCAGATGGAAGCTTGGCTCCATCGTGGGGCCTATGGCAGAGAGGCCCGAGCTCTGTACCAGGAAGATAGCTCTATTCCCCACCACAGGAGGCCTGCCGCAGGGTCCCAAGTCCCTTGAGTCAAAGCACTAAGGCTGACAATCAGCCTACTATCTAGGGTCAGGGTTGTCCTTCTTTATCTGTCTGTGTGAAATCAATTTTCTTATAAACATTATTTACTTCTCAAACTTCCCTTAGGAGTTTCTAGGGATTAAAATGGGATTTTATTATATAATCTATTCTTTTTTCCCCCATTTACAGCAATTGTTCTTGAGCCTGACCATGCAAAAGAATTACTTGGAGCACCCTTTAAAAACTACAAATTATTGGGTTCCTCACCAATAATTTGGTTCAGTGAATCCAAATTTCCTGGAACCAGGCCCAGGAATCTGTATTTCTTTAAAAAGTTCCTCGGGTGATTGTAATGCCCAGGATTTAACAATCTATTACATATTTGCTGCCTTCCTTCTCTCCCTTCCTCTTTGTGAGCTGACCCATCAAGATCTAAGCACTGCATATAATAGTTTGGGAAGAGAGACAATATTCTCAGTTCCAAACTACTAACAATTTATAATGAATGTTTTGGAAGAAAATATGTCTGCAAATTTGATACTTCTTATGTGGCTATTGGTAGTATAAAGAACTTGAGAATCAGAATTAGAAAGGTGGTTATGTTCTTTTTTCTTGAAGATATCTAGGGGAATAGACATATGTCTAACTCTCATGCTTAAAGTCTTTATCGTATTCAGTATGGCCCTGCCAGTTGGTTCTGTGGTAAAGTATCAGCCTGGCGTGTGGATATCCCCTGATTGATTCCTAGTCAGGGCACACAGGAGAAGCAACCATATGCTTATCCACCCCTTCCCCCCCTCTTCTCCTCTCACAGTCCTGGCTTGATTGGTGTGAGTGAGTTGGCCTCGGGCACTTAGGATGGTTCACGTCCTCCACCTCAGGCACTAAAGAGATGTCTCAGTTGCTGAGCTACAGAGCAACATCCCCAGATGGGGAGAACATCGCCCCCTAATGGGCTTGCCCAGTGGATCCCAGTAGGGGCACATGCAGGAGTCTGTCTCTCTGCCTCCCCTCCACTTGCTAAAACAAACAAACAAAATGAGAATGGCCCAGACATAAAAAATTAAGACATGGCCTACATCTTATGTACACTTGAATTTCTGATTAGGTCACTATCATCTTTTCCTGTTCTAAACTAAATGACCCACATTTCCCTGCATCTGCCCTTGCAGGCATTCTCCGTGTTCTCTGAGTACTGTTTTCTCTTGCTTCTTTACACATTACTCTTGGTTCACCAAAAGGGATTAAAATGCCTTCCGGGCACAACTGTACTAACATACTTTATAGTTTGCAAAGAGTTCATATAAGTCTTTAGGACAATCTAATTTGTTGCTGGGGAGGGACTTAGACTAGGAGACCAAGATTGAAAAATCCACAGATTGTTTTGCTTCAAAGTTTCCTTTAGAATTTCTTTCTTTAGTGGTTCAGCTGCATCTGCTCTGTAGACAGTTTCCGGATTCTTATTATATAAAGAGCAGATTCTGAATTTCATCTCTAGTGCACAAGCCCAAACCTGAACCACAGTTCTTACTGTGAACCGACCATGCCCAGGACAGCTGGTCCCTAGGGTTTTTCTCAGCTGGACTGAAGAGTAAACTGATGAGCTTGCCCTGCCAGGCAGGGGTCCCCCAATGCACAGTGCACCTAGCCCCATTTTTTTTACAGCACACAGCTATGGAGTATATCCTTGGCACCAGACCCGTCTGCCATGATTATGTAAAACCAGTAGGAAAGGGACAGGAAGATTACTGTCACTTTGAACAAGGGTAAAGACAAAGAAATCCTGTATCACGTAAACTGTCACTGCATCACTGCAGCTGAAAGCACCATGGACCTGTCACTTTGAGCATTAAACACAAAACTCTCATATAACCATTACTCAGAGCTGCCTTTTCCTCTCCAGTTTATTGTCAGTGTGTCTGATAATCCCTGGCTCCCTCACCTTGTCTGAGATCCAGGGAGCTGAGCCACTTCTGAGGAGAAAAAAGCCTGAGGCTCAGGCCTCTGAGTTACTCCATTGGGCCCCTCACCTTCATGTCCTCTGGGCTCCTAACCAGAAGTCTTTTCCTTTCCTGGGGCCCTAGGGGTTCTTGTCCTCGCAAGTTTATCCCAGTATCTGCAAACTAAAATTTTCTTCTTCCAATTACACACACACACACACACACGGTAGAGCAAAAGTAGGTTTATAGTTGTGAGTATGCAAAACACAGAGTTTATCCTTGTATTATTATTTACTAAATATTGTATTTCCATACAAACAACTGTCAACCTACTTTTGCCCACCTTTGTGTATAACAAAGTTCAGACAAGCTGCTCTGAGAGCTCTTTAGAGGACATTCCAAGTAGAGACAGAGGCCCCCAGGGCTTTCTCCCATTGGTGGCACTACTGGAGTCTTCATTTACTCTTGGGTATAAATGGCTGATAGCAGGTTAGCTACTACCTCTTGTATTTTAAAAGTGCTCATAACCTCAGGAGAAAGGTGAAGCTCTTCACGGTGTGATTTCTGATTTTGAGCAGAATTTGTCGGGATGGGGTGGAGCGGGGAAGTGGTTCTAAGGCAGCTGCACTCACCACCTCCCACATCCCACCTCCCATCCCTTGTGAGGTGTGTGGGTACTCCTCACGGCTGTAGTTCTCATGTAGAACCTACATTGCCCCTGTGTGAGCTCGGCCAGCCCCTGGTCATAGGATGGTCACTTAGTTCCAAGGCTGAAAAGTTCAGAATCTGGTTGGAGTAATACCATAAAGGAAGCAACTCACGCCCTGAGTAGTGAAAGTAAACAACCAAAGTTAATTTTTTGGAGCACAGGCACATAAACCACAGGGGTGGCCTTCTTCAGGGCTCCTACATTCCCCCCTCCCCCAGGGACAGACAGAGAGAGTCAGAGAGAGGGATAGATAGGGACAGACAGAGAGAGTCAGAGAGAGGGATAGATAGGGACAGACAGAGAGAGTCAGAGAGAGGGATAGATAGGGACAGACAGAGAGAGTCAGAGAGAGGGATAGATAGGGACAGACAGAGAGAGTCAGAGAGAGGGATAGATAGGGACAGGCAGAGAGAGTCAGAGAGAGGGATAGATAGGGACAGACAGAGAGAGTCAGAGAGAGGGATAGATAGGGACAGACAGAGAGAGTCAGAGAGAGGGATAGATAGGGACAGACAGAAACGGAGAGAGATGAAAAGCATCAATCATTAGTTTTTCGTTGCCGTTGTGACACCATAGTTGTTCATTGATTGCTTTCTCACATGTGCCTTGACCACGGGTCTTCAGCAGACTGAGCAACCCCTTGCTGGAGCCAGCAACCCTGGGTCCAAACTGGCGAGCTTTTGCTCAAGCCAGATGGGCCCGCGCTCAAGCTGGCGACCTCGGGGTCTCGAACCTGGGTCTTCCGCATCCCAGTCAGACGCTCTATCTACTGCGCCACCGCCTGGTCAGGCAGGGCTCCTACATTCTTTATTTCAATCCCAAGACACTTGGTTCCCATTTTCCCCTGGTCAAATTGATCAAATGTTGCAAACTGAGAACAGACCTACTAGAGGATGTAGCAGCAATAATAGCTAACAGCCTGACCCAAAGGAGGAAAAGGCCAAAGCTGATAAATATAAAAGGGGCATTAGTGAAGGGACAAGCCGCTTACAACACCTCATTCATCTCTGAAGACATCACTGAACTGTAGGATAGCCCAATATAATAGCTATTAGAGTAATAATTCTAGATTCTCTGGAAAAGTTTGATGGTATCGGTGTACTCTGTTTAGGAAGATAATTCTAAATTGCTGGATAAAGGGTGACTGCGTTGAGCACAGCCCCCTAGAGGACATTAGTGGTTACTGCACTGTGAAACTACAACCTGGGGACACAGGGCAGGAAACCACCTACCTCTGAATGTTATCTTCAAGTTGTTTGACTCTGAATTCATCCTCCTCAGATTGCCGCCTCCTGGCTTCCTCCTCTTCTGCAGTTCCAGCGGGTATACCCTGCAGCAGCCATTTTTCCCGAAGCACTTTGGACTGTGAAAATTAGAGAAGGGAACAGAGTGGATGATACCTTTCAGCCCATAGTGTCCACTTAATCCTGAGATCCTGTTTTAGCTGTGCCCCTCACCAGCCCTGATGGGCTGCCCTCACCTCTGCACTAACTTGGCTCCATACTTCTCTCCTGCCCAATCTCTGGAGAGGGGTTTATTTCTACATTTTCTTAATATATATATATATATATATATATATATATATATATATACACACACACACACACACACACACACACACACACACATATATATATAAAACAATAAAATGTACAGAAAAACAGAGTAAACTGTATAATGAATGCCCATGTGACCTCGTTTAGGTTTAACAATTACAAACATTTTCCCATGTTTTCTCATATATTTTCCACCTAAGTATTAATAACAAACATCATATTTCACTCATACATATTTCAGTATGAATTTCTTTTAAAAAGGACATTTTTTCCATGCAACTACAGTTGCATTATACAATTTTCTAAGATCACCTAATCAGTCCATCTAAAAGTCTCCTTTTTAAAAGATTAACCTATGTCATGCTTTTTCTTAAAAACTCTAATGACTCTCAGTCATTCTCAGCAGCGGTCTCCAAATGGTATTAAATGCATGCACCCCACCCCATCCCAGTGCCCCAATATAGCATGGAATGAAACTAAGCTTGTTTGCTTCAGGTCAGTTGCACGGAAGGAGTCATTACTACTTTGAGAAGGGAAATGAAAACAGCTCAAAAAGTAGGCCTGTTGACATGCCTTAAAATGAAAAGCAAGATGAAGCAAGTAGGTAAAATAATTCTTGACTTGGGTTTCCACTATACGAACCCTAGATGGCAGATGGTGGCTACTGGATGTCTACAAAGGATAGACCCTGGGCATCATGGCCAAGTGTCCCCGTGGACAGGTAGGTGGTCATTGAAATGAACCTCTGTGAGGATGCATGGCCAAGTGTGCCGGAAGCAGGGCACATGACCAGCAAAGACAGGAATAAACACTATGAAGTCAATCAACAGAGAGTAAGCACTGAGTCCCTGGGCTCCCCAGTGGTGCCTCTATCAGACTCTTATGTAACCTCCTTAGGCAGAGTGAGCAAGGTGAAAGGAAAGGGAGCCCTCACAATGACTAAGAACTAGTCACGCCTGACTCAGAGCCAACTAAGTATTATTTACAGACACGAGTGAGTAGGATGTATCCCTAGGATGACAGACACAAAACTGATACTCACTACAGTTTCCTTTCTATTGCTCTTATGAGCAAAAGATTCGCAATTCCATAGACTCTCATTTTTATGTGGGATTAAGGGCTACTTATTCCGAACCCATGGGTTCCTAAAAATTACTAATATTTATATATTAGTATATATAAAACTATATTTTTATATAAAATATAAAACTGAGACTCACAGACATAGATAAAAGTATGGCAATTATCAGAGGGAGGGGGGCGATGGGGAGGGGAGTGAAGAAGGACAAATATATATGATGACAGAAAATGATTTGACTTTGGATGCACAATGCAATCAACAGTTCAAATGCTATAGGGATCTTCACCTGAAACTCATGTGTTCTTATTGATCAATGTCACCCCATTAAATTTAGTTTCTAAGTTAAAAAAAAACTACTAATATTTAGGAATAGTAAATTAGAATTCGCTAGTGGTTCTGATTCACATCCTATGAAGAAGTCCGGGAGCCATTCAGCACTGTGCAGGCCCTGCCGGCTGCACGTGCACAGTTCTGACGGCTGGAACCCTGCCCTTTCAGAAGGGCCTTGTGTTAGCAATGCTTCACCAGGGTGGTGTCCAGGTGGCCATGCTTTCCACCGGTGTTACTCTCGTTTTTCAATTATACATCACTGTTGGTGGAGATTTGTTTGCTTACTCTTAGAGTGCATAGAGAGAAGCCTATTTAAAGCACTTGACCTGTAGCTTTCCACTAATTAAAGACATGAGTCTATCTTCATGTCTTTATAGATGACACTTCATAGATGACTACAGTGCCCACCGCAGGTTTGTTATGAGGATTTAAGGAATCTGTTCTCTGAATGTCCGGGCCCATACTTAGTGCTACAGACATGTTTATCATCATTGTTCAGCCTGCCTGCTCCCTTGGCCTCCCCCACTTTCACCTGAGAAAGAGCAGGTAAAATGCCACCTGAGAAGCCTTCTTCCACTTCGGCCGGCAGGGTCAGCGGCTCTCTGCCCTGTCTCCTTCAGCGGAAAACATACTCTAGAGCAGTGGTTTTCAACCTTTTTACACTGGGGACCGGTGAAAATAGGAGAATTATTTCAGGGACCGCTAAGGCAGAAATTACCCTGAGCATAAGAGAATTCAACTAAGATCATTGGGTCTATAATCTTCACACAACATCAGGGTGGTTAACTCTTTCGAGAACCAGCAATAAAATTTTTGGCAGACAGGTGCATGGACCAGCGATGAACATCACTGCTCTAGAGCCCTTCCGTACTGTCCTTAAATTACCTCTTTTGTAGATCATCCCCCCTCTCGACTCCCAGCTCTGCAAAGACAGGGACTAGTCCCTATTCACCTTTGCTTCTCATTGTCACATTCACCCAAGCCCAGAAAAGAAATGAATAAATGGGTATGTTGGAAAATTCTTGATTTCCTTTCACTCTGATTACTTGGGGTGGCAGTGATCACACTCTCAGGGTGCTTTCTGTGCTGAGATGTTTGACATTAACATAGCTCAAGCCATAAAAGGTCAAAACTCTTATTAGGATTTGGAAAGACGGACATGCTGGTAACCTTGGTATTGGTGGGTGGATCCTTCTGGAGAGGCAGCCAAGGATAGTCCCAGTGCTCTCTGCCCCACCAGGGACCCTCTGAAGCCAGGCCTTCTCGACACCCAAGAAAGCGGTTGCCCTTGGGGATGCTGGCTCTGCTCTCTTCCCCCAAGGGAAGGGCCTATGCCCTTCTCTGGCTGAGCCAGCCCCAGCCAGCAGTCAGTCCCCATGACTAAAGCAACCTGGTGATCACGAACACGGGAGACCCATGGGCCCCCAGAGCTGTCTCCTCTCTGGCTGTGGAGGTGACACCACCAAAACATGCCCAACAGACGGAGCCAGGAAGAGAGAGTCTAACAGAACAAGACAGGCGGCCGGCTCCTGGGGGGGGGGGGTCAGTGTCACAAAAGTGTTCTGACATCACAAAAATAAAAAGCAGACCTGATGTTTCACTTGGCTCCAAAGTAATGCTGTCAGGAGCAACCACCAAGTGAAATATATTTACTTCCAAAGGCTTCCTTAACTCCCTGCAGATCCCCCCATATTGTCTCTGAGGGCAGGCTGCGTGGGAAAGGTCTCTGAGTACCTGACCGCTTGAGCTGCAATATGAGATAATGCACTCCCGCATTCTGATCACGCACACTCATCTCATTGAAGCACCGACTCCCCTTCTCTGGTCTGGCTCTTACCGGCTGCCTGAGTGTCTCAGAATTAAGTGGCAAGCAGAGCTCAAAAGTGAAAACTAAAAATAAAGTGTTTTTCTTTAATGCCTTTACTGTCCAAATAATACACGTAAAAAATGTAGCATCACTTCCAGTTGCTAAGAATTGTCAAAAACTCACATTTGTCAAGTGGATGCAACCGTGAAGAGTGGAGACAGGGAAAGGGCAGACGGAGAGCTGGTGGTGCACAGACGGGGCCCTGGCGGAGCTCCTGCAAAGCAGGATGGAGAGAGCTCCTAAAGTCACTTGGGTCCTCCCTCGACGGGGCCTGTCCAGCTTTGTGAAACAGAACCAGAACAGAACCTCTCCAACAACAGTATGCCTTTGGCTCAGCAGGACAGCTTGCTAGGACACAGATTCTAGGGCCCCACCCCCGGCGCCACTGATTCTGTAAGTCCAGGGTGGTCTGGGAACCTGAAATTTAACAAGCCCCCAGGTGATGCCACTGTTGATGCTGCCAGTCCGAGGACCAGAACGCGAGTAGCACTGCATGAGGACCTGTGACTATCCAGATGCCTGAAGAACACGTAAGCTTTCCTGTTGGCTGTCCGGCAAATGCACTAACCCAAAAAGGAGCTCCTCATCCTCTCGCAAACCTATCTGTCCTCCCGTGTCGCCATCTCAGACGCAGCAGTGCCTCCATCCATTCCCCCTGTGCCACTCTGCCAGGTCCCAAAGACACCACTCAGGAAGGCAGGCAAGTCCCCACTCTCCCTGAGCCTTGGTCCCAATAAACAAGGATGCGAGGCAATTTCAGATGATGATACCGGCATGGCAGGAGGTAGGCAGGATGAGGGGACAAACAGGGACTAAGGGAGGACACTTTAGGGCAGGGCATTCCAGCTGGAGGGACAGGCAAAGGTGAGAGCGCAGAGGTGGGAGAGAATGGTGTGTCTGTGGACCAGAAAGAGAGCCCTGGTGGCTCAACCATGATGAGTGGGTCTGGGTCAGGGAGCACAGAACAAGCTGAAGACGGAGGGGAAGGCACGGGTCAGATCAGGTACGATCCCACAGCCTTGGTAAGGAGTTTGGTGTTTGTTCTGAGCACAACAGGGAGAAGACAGATGGCGAGGGGCAGGATTACAAAGTATAAGTGACAGGACCCTATGACATCATTCAGGTGACAAAGCATGTTAGCTGAAATAGAGGAGCAGCAGAAGTGAAAGGCATGGGGTCCTGTTTTAAGGGCAGAGTCAGATGCCATGACAACAAATAAAAGGCTGGGACGAGGAAGAGGATGGGATTAAAGGTGATGCGGAGACCTTTGGTTTGATCAGAAGGTGGATGGCGGTATCATCCACTGGAGATTGGGAAGGAAAAAGAACAAGAGCCTGACAATCACAGCTTCCACTTGGGGCATGCGAAGTTTGAGAGACTTACAAATAGAAGTGACATCCATCTATGTAGACATGTCAAGAAAGCAGCTGGAAACCAGAGCTTGGAGTTCAGGGGCTGCTGAGCCTGGAGACCTCAATCTTGGAGTCATCGATGCCTAACTGGTATTTGACGCCATGGTAGTGGGTGACAATGACGATAACCATGGCAATGCCTATAGAACTCACACTGTTTTAAGTGCTTTCCATATACATTCATTAAACTTTCACAAAAATCCCAAGAGGTAGGTGCTAAATAAGGTGACAGTCCTGATTTTTAACAATTTGTCCTGCATCCCATGGCATTTTTAAAAGTCCCAATTTTTGGAAAGAATGCATGAATAGCTAGGGAACGGTGGGAGAATGGGAAGGGAATATATGGTTTTTGGCGGGGAGGTCCCGCCTCCACCTGGAAGCTCCATACAGACCAAATTTTTAATCAAGAACCCCCCCCCCAGGTCAATGGTGTCCCGCTTTACCAATTTTAAAATCTTGTCACCTTATGTTAATACCAAGTAACTAATCCAGGGTCACACATCTAGTAAGGTGTGGATCTGAGAATTAAAGGTAAACAATGCACCTGCTCTCCTGCTTCAGCCTAAGATCACCCAAAGTCTCCTCCAACCTCCAATAGGATTTAGAAAATAATCAGCCACCACTGACCGACTCCCAAATGTGGATGAACATTTCCCAGCTTCTCTAACAATGTGTTTCGTTTAGGTGGTCTATCTCCCACTCACCCCTGAGTCCCTTATAGTCGGGGGCTGTATCTTTTACTCATCCACAGAGACTAACCCACAAGGTTCTAGTTGATGTTGATAAATAGACTTTGAATGAATGAATATCCAAACAACCACGTCTGTGCACTATATCTGAACAAGTGTAAAATCTCAAGACTCTTAAAAAAAGACCTTAGAGATCATCTAATCACCCCCTCAGGTTTATTGAGATGTAACTGATAAGTAAAAGTACATTTATTTAATGTGTAGAATATCATTAATCAAATCCTTTTCATCTGCAGATAAGGTATCTGAGGTTAAGCATTTCTCAAGGTGACCCGGGTAAATGGTGAGGAAGGAATGTCTGGGATGGGTGCAGGAGCATGGGTATTGGGAGATGAATCAGAGCTAGTAAGTTTCCAATTCTTTTCCTCATCATTTGTAATTTTTATACAGTCATATGTAGCCATTTTGTTACTGTATAGTTCTGGCTTTGGTGTAATACATAGTTAAGACTTTCCATACCCTAAGACTATGAAATATTTAACTGGGATGTCTTTTTATCTTTTATGATTTTACTTTTTTTCTCCAAACCTCCCATTTACCTGTAACTGATATTGTGTTAGTGGATGATGGTTAGAATCTGAATAACTCAAATTTTATAATAGAAAGCAATTAACATGGATGGACCTTGAGAACAGAATACTACTTGAAGTAAGTAAATCAGAAAAAGCTAAGAACTGTATGATTTCACACATAGGTGGGATATAAAACCGAGACTCGTGGACATAGATAAAAGTGAAGTGGTTATGGGGGTGGGGGAAGGGCAGTGGGGTAGGGGTGGTGAGAGGAGAGTAAAGAGGGACAAATATACAGAGATAAAAAACAATTTGACTTTGGGTGATGGGCACACAACACATACAACAGTTCAAATACTATAGAAATATTTACCTAAAACCTATGCACTTTTATTGATCAATGTCACCCCATTATATTTAATTTTATAAAAGGAATTAAAAAGGAAAGAAAGTGGATTAAATGCAGGGAGGGTGGGGGAATAGCTGTGCTTGTTTTCTCATTCACTTGTGTGCCCCTCCGTTCCCCTCCCGTCACCTGAAACTTCCCTTCCTCCCCACTGATGGGGCCTGAGGTTTTAGTACCTGAGTCAGTCCACACAGAAGCCAACCCAAAACTTTTGATAGAAGAAACCAAGTCTTAAATTCCCCTCAAGCTGTTTATGGGGTCACAGGATGGAAAAAAGGATGAGAGATCAAGTCCCGTCACGCTGTATACCCTGGCTGTCTGTTCAATATTTAAAATGTGAAATTGGCCTTTCACACACACTAATAACCAAGAGAAGGCTAACATGAGGGCTAAAGGTCCATCACAGTGAGACACACTGCACCGCCAGGCTGCTGCTGCTTCCTGCAGGCGATTTAGCCGATGACCTTGGTGGGTTGACAATAAATATTTCTCAGGGTCACAATTCAGTCTTTGATTAATTTTTTTCTCCATTCATTCTTCTTGAAAGGAAATGCTATACTTTCAAATATATAAAAATCACTTGGATTAGAGGAAAAGTCTAGTCAGGGTTCCCTACTCATGAATAGGCAGCTCATGTGCTGAAGAGGTGGGATGAGCCATTTGATGCTGACAGTGCTGACTCTGTCACACAAACCCTTATAAATGTGACAGTCCCAAAGGACTTCCTGTGGCAATATGTACTGTGCTGGACCTTGAACCAACCAATAAAATAGACAAATCTCTGGCAATTAAACCATGAGGACAAGCGAATATTACATTCAGGTAGTCCGGGTAGAACACAATAGTTGATTTATTTTTTTAAATTCACATGATCAGAAGCCACATAATAAAAACAATAAAAATAAATAATCGTTTTCCATGGAGTAAAAAACCAAGACAATTTTTCAAAAGAAGAAGAATAACAGCTCTGGCTTTATGAGATCTTATATTAAAAACCTAGAGGGGCTAAATGAGGCTGGTCTTGGCCCAGGAGCAGCAGATTAATAGACTTGAAAGAATGTGCAAGAGGCAGACTTCGGGATAAGTGAGAAATACATATGCAGTTGAGGAGCCTTTTATTTTTATTTATTTATTTGTTCAAGGAGACTTTTAAGTCAGTGAGGAAAACAATGAATTGAACCATAACTCACGTTGAGACTCACCATCAGTAAAAAGGGATAGTTATTCCTGCCTCATATTTTATAGGAAAATAAATCCTAGCTGGATTAAAACTACTAAAGTATAAGAAACATCCTAGGTAAGGATTTGAAATGGAGATACTTTTCCCAAGAATAACATCAATACCAGAAATCATAAAGTTAAAAGAATGTTAGATGGGATTTCATAAAATTATACAGTTTTGTATGAGAATTGAAAAGAACCCGTATATAGAAGTGAACAAAAGAGATCAAGGTCAATGTATTTTAGATACAAATGTTAATGCAATTTCATTTCACTCACAGGCTGATGAAGCATGTGAACAGAGTTGTATCTCTTCATTTATAAAAATATATGTCTGACCAGGCTGTGGTGAAGTGGATAGTGTCGGACTGGCACGCAGAGGACCCAGGTTCAAAACCCCAAGGTCACCAACTTGAGCACAGGCTCATCTGGTTTGAGCAAGGCTCACCAGCTTGAGCCCAAGGTCGCTGGCTTGAGCAAGGGGTCACTCAGTCTGCTGTAGCCCCCAGTTAAGGCACATATGAGAAAGCAAGCAATGAACATCTAAGGTGCTGCAAGGAAGAACTGATGCTTCTCATCTCTCTCCTTTCCTGTCTGTCTGTCCCTCTCTCTGTCTCCGTTACAAAAAAATATTGGAGGGCCCTGGTCAGTTCGCTCAGTGGTATAGTATCTGCGCAGTGTATGGATATCCTGGGTTCAATTCCTGGTCAGGGCACACAGGACAAGCAACCATCTGCTTCTCCACCCCACCCCTTCCTCTTCTCTTACTCTTCCCCCGCCCAACCTCCCTGCAGCCATAGCTTGATTAATTGATTAATTTGAGGGAGTTGGTCCCAGCCACTGAGGATGGCTCCTGAGGCCTCCACCTCACGATCTAAAACATAGCTCGGTTGCTGAGCAACGGAGCAACACCTCAGATGGGCAGAGCATTGCCCCATAGGGGGCTTGCCAGGTGGATCCCACATGGCATGTGTGGGGGTTATATGTAGGTGGTGAGTATACAATTGTCATGCTTTTTTATATATATTACTATACTTTTAAATCTTGATTTTGCAAAGATTAAAATGTTCTTTGTTTTTATAATTAGCAAAAATAATACCACTATTAAAATTGCTTACAGGTCACATAAGCTAGCATTTCTTGGATATACTAACATCACACATACTAGATACTAAATACAGTTTAGGATCTTGGGGAAAAAAATCTGAGTTTAATTTGTCCAGGACTTCAAAGCACCTGGAGGTTTCCTAATCCCTAGGGCATAGCAGCTAAGAGCTCAGCATTTCATACTTTGGTCTTTCACTGCATTGTAGCATTTGTTCATTGTCTATATACAAAGTAATGACATCTTGTGGAGTTACTCACTGTACAGCCCTAAATATTATTATTAGCAAGTATACTAATCAAACATAACAAGTGTCAAAATTATTGTCTTACATTCTATCTATTTCCTTTAACAAGAGATCGTGAATTTGCCTACATTATCTATATCACACTGTAGGAGAGTAAGTGTCCATAGACTATTTGATCATGAGAATTATAACTGAATAAGTATGAAATTTAATTGTATTGATTTCCCATTTAATTTAACTTCATACTGAGAATATTTCTTAGGGAACATCTGGCATTTTGTAAATTGGTGAAATAAATAATTACTGACATATTTCCTGATATTTTCTAATTCAAGGAACTACAAATAGCTACTATGGTATGTCTTCACATGGTCTAAATTTCCTGGAGTCCAGGAACATACATTTAGAGTAAAAAGGCGTGTGAGGTAATGATGATCCATACATGTGATGATGGTTAAGTGTATCTGGATCAATTATTCAAAAGAAACATTTAATTTGGGGGGAACAACAGTGTCCGGGAGAAAGCAAGGTTATAGAAGCAGACAGCCCTGGGGTACAACCTGGGCACCTACACTTACAGTCTCTAAGTTTTGGGACAAATTACTTGACCTCACAGACTTGTTTCCTTGCCTGTAATACAGGGAGGGTAATATCTATTCTGTGGTCATTTATGAGGGGCTGTATTTCAAGTACCAAGTACATATTAGGCACTCCAATAAAAAACTTGCTGAGTGTGGGCAAGGGTAGGACAAGGCTGGCTGCTGCCAGGAGGGAGCTGGCCGAGTCTCCACCACGAGGCTCACAGAGCAACTATAACCTCAGTGAGTTTACTACTACTACCATCTAGGTGTGAGGCCACCAAGTTCAACACTGAATGATCACATGGAACGTGACTCATACTATTCAAGTACAGTCAACAGGTAACTGATTTGAAGTAGAACATATTCCTTTCTGGTGTCTGAAGTGGCTATATTTCTCAGTCAGGCACCACCTTCTTTGTGTTAAAATAACTAAGTTATGGGCCTTGGCCGGGTAGCTCAGCTGGTTAAAGTGTCCCCATATGCCAAGGGTGCAGGATTGATCCCTGGTCAGGGCACAAACAAGGATCAACCAATGAATACATAAATAAGTGGAACAACAAATCAGTGTTTCTTTCTCTCTCTCTGTCTAAAAGCTATCAATAAAAAATTTATTTGGGGGAGACTAAAGTCAGAACAAGGAGGTAGTCATGAGGGAAGTTCAACCTGGGTGATGGGAAGCCAAATGACTGTTCCTGCCTCACCGCAGACCCCACCCCACCAGTGTACAGAAACCTGGTACCCCCCAGAGCGGGGGGTCTCTCTCCAGGGCCGTACCAAATAAACCACCTTGGGACCTCTGAGCTTTCCTTTTGCATTGCTCAAGGCTAGCAATCCACCCTCGCTCTATTTACACAGGTCTTCCCAGAGAGAGAACATTACCAGGCACCATCACTTCCAGTCCTTTCTCCCCCAGATTAGGGCAAGATTACCTTAGGGAAAGTATTGGGTGTCTCCTTGGATAGCCAGAGGAAATAAAAATTTTAGCAGAATACCATTTACCAGGATATTATCTGATTCCCTTGTTACCAAGTCCCTGAAGGAATCTCACCTCTTCGCCATGTAACAGTAAGTCATTTTTTACTGTTGTTTCTGTTAATTCATTGGATGGATGGACAGATGGATGGATGGATGCATGGATGCATGAACAGATGGATGGATAAATACATGGATGCATGGATGCATGGAGGGAGGGAAGGAGGAAATGAGGGAAGGAAGGAGGGAGAGATCAAGGGATAGATGAAAAATGGCTAGATGGAATACAAACAGAATGTCGTAACAGTGCTGAACGTCAGCAATGACTGAGTCCTTGGTGCCTTATTCGGTACCCAGAATGATGAGAAGTTGCTTCAAAGAAACTGATCTTCTCACATATGTTTATTGTCTGACCTTTGATTCATGGAATGCAAAAAACAAAGAATCACATTAACCTTAAAAAGGAAAGAGGCTGAATATTCAAAAAAGAGCCTCTCATCTTTCAGCCCCACCCCCACCCCTTGTTAGCAAGTTTACCTTTAACCAAGAATTCACTGAGGCTTTAATACATCTTGCTCTTTTATGAGGAGTGAGTTGACTGTACTGAGCCAGAGACCCGGGTCTGTCCAGACTGACCTTGAACAATTCACTCTGTTCTGGTAAGTGTTTCTCAGCCCCCTCCCCCTCGTGAGGAGAGGACACTAACTTTAGCCCTCAGTCCTCCCGCAGGAGTGTTCTGAGGAAAGAACAACAGCACGTGGGGCACACTGCAAGCTCCTACAAAGGAAAGCCCATAAATGGACTGACATGATGAGCAGAAAGAAAAGGGAAATATTCTTAGTATCATGCTGCTTCTCTCCCTTTTAAACACATTGCTCTGGTTAAAGTTAATGGCAACTGGTAACTATGCTAAGCAGATTTAGGTCATGTTGCTATTTGAAATCAGCAGCTAAGCTAGCTTGCCGAGGATTTTATATTTTGAGGACGCGTTTAGCACAACCCTGTCTTCCGGAGAAGAATGAAAAATGCTACCATAAAGGTCCACCTTGTTTTAAAATTTTCAAATAACCCAGTTAGCATTGCCCTGCAAGTCAGCCCCACCTTCCCAACCAGCCCACTGAGCGCTGCAGTTCTGCACGTGCAATGTCGCTGCCAGTCGAGGTGAACAGAGGGTGTGCCTCAGAAAGCCCAGGAGCTCTGGAAGGCCAGTGGCGATATGGGCTGGCCCCTGGAACATGCTGGCATTATTCCTGAGCCTGCTGAAAGCAACATTCTGCAGCCAGTGGAGCCCTTGTGACAGTGACAGAGCTCTCTCCTGGGCTGTAATCAATTAAGACACTTAAGTGTGTGATGTTTTAAAGAAAAATAAATACATAAACAGCTTGTGCTCCCTCCCCACCCCACCCCACCCCGTTTAACTCGGTGCAATGGAGACCCAACCAAGTCTGCCTTTTGACCAGGTGCTTGTTCTAACAGAACACTTTCAAAATTGTTGAAGTAGAGATAAAACAAACGAACAATCAGACATTCCCAGGGCTGTTCACCACACTGCTTTTATCTCCCTTTTCTCCAGAGCAAGAAGAAAAATTACTAACAGTTTTAATTTTAAAAAGAGAGCATTATGTTAACTATGGGAACCTACAAACACACACAGCTCCTTGCACTGGAGACACAGCCCCCAAACACTCCCTCACCCATCATGTGGAAAATTCTCTCCCAATTTCTATATATAAGTACACTTATATATAGAAATGCACACCCCCCATAAACCTGTCCACACGCACACCACAATCTCATCATGCTTGCAGAAACCAGAATGCTGTAACAATGCCCTGAATTTGGGAGATTCACAAGCAAAGCCCAGTGATGGTTTCCCGGCTGAATGAAAAGGAGCTAGTTCCGTCGGCGTCAGCGCCTTCACGCCAGGGCAGGCTCTGCCCGGCTCTCCGCAGGGTGAGCTGCATGTCTAATCATGGAAGAGGCGCCTGGCTCGGCCGCTTACCTTGCAATGCTGCAGCAGGAGTATCTGTTCGTCAAGCTCTTGTCGCTTGCCTTCTATTTCAGTCTGCCTCTTTCTTTTTTCCTTGAAAAAAAAAGAGAGAGAGGCTGTAAGAGAGGGTGGGTGTTGGCTCCAGGAATTTTAAGGCAGGAGGCAACAGCAGCGCACATCTGTGTGGACTCTTCCAGAGATGCTGGGCACTCAAGCAGTGTCACCTGCCCCTCGGTCTCTGGGTGTGTTGCAAGCAGCAGCATTCTCCTAACATGTCTGCTGTGGGCTGGGTGAGTGGGAGAAATTCTCCTCCCTCAGCGAAGCTGCAACAATTTAACCCAGAAGAAAAGGCTGTTTCTACACACACACACACACACACACACACACACACACACACACTCACACAGAGTCATGTTCTGTGCAGTGTTAATCTAGAGACAAAGAATAAAAATGTTTCAGTTGAAACACAGAGGCTGTGATAAACAGCAAATATGACAGAATAAGAGAGTGGGAATTCTACTGTAGATTTCTTTTATCAAAATCATATGCACAAATAACCCAAGGTAATTTCAAATTCTGTATCATCCAGTTGGACATACCAAATGATGCAAACTAGATGGGTGATCTTTCTTAAACTAGTCCTGTGGAGGGGGCATTTCATGTGGGTGGGGCTCACTGAGGTTCTGATAAACATGAAGTCTGGGGTTGGTCGGCCTCCTTCTAACTCCCAGCCCTACCTTTTGCTACCCGTGTGACCTCTGGCAAGTCTTCTCTTGCATAAAAAGGAGACAATGACTATACCTAAACCACATGGCTGGGGCATGTGTTAAGTGAGATAATACATGCAAAGGACCTAGTACAATGCCTGGCACACAGCAAACACTCAATAAATGTTACTTGCTGTTATTCTCATTGCCACATACTACTTGTAGGTAATGCCTAGAAATTGGCTCTTAAATGAATGGATTTTGCTTGGATTCATAGCATAACCTTTCTATTGCAGTGCACACTTCATAATTTTCTTCTCCACACTTTGCAAGTTTAAACAATAAGCATCATGTGACTGGGTATTTATCCAAAGGAACACAAATTTGAAAAGACATATGTATCCCTATGTTCATTGGAGCATTATTTATACTAG
This sequence comes from Rhynchonycteris naso, assembly GCA_037038555.1. NCBI lineage: Eukaryota > Metazoa > Chordata > Mammalia > Chiroptera > Emballonuridae > Rhynchonycteris > Rhynchonycteris naso. The sequence goes on from CM072996.1 coordinate 23,050,469, forward strand.
CCACTATATCAAATCAACCTAAGTTTCACTGACAAACAAATGAAGAAGGGAAGGTAGTATGTATATATAATGGAACATTACGCAGCCATAAAAAAGAGTGAAATCCAGCCATTTGTGACAACATTGGGGACCTAGAGGGTATTAGGCTAAGTAAAATAAGTCAGACAGAGAAAGATAAATACCATATGATTTCACTTATATGTGGAATCTGAATAAAAATGAGTAAACTAAACAGAAACAAACTCATAGATACAGAGAACACTTTGATGGCTGCCAGATGGGAGGGCATTGGAGAGGGGTGAGTTAAAAAAGGAAGGGATTAAGATGTGCAAATTGCTAGTTATAAAAACAGTCAGGTAAATTGTAGCATAGGAAATATAGTCAACAATACTATAATTACTATGTGGAGTGTTAGATGGGTACTAAACTTACTGGGGCGAACGCTTCATAAGTTATACAAATGTCTAATCACTATGTTGTACATCTGAAAGTAATATAATATTGTATGTCAACTGTCATTAAAAATTATTTAAAAATAAACATCATGTTAAAAATGGAAAAAATAAACATCATATGAATATGATTAATTAAGAATAGAAAGGCTTTCCCTTATGATAGCTTCCTTATTCAATGTTTTTTCTTCCAAAGTGTACAGGAGGGGGTCTACTGAGACTTTTACTGCACTGAGTTCTTTTGCTTTACTCACATATGCAGGGAGAAACTTATTAGACCAGACATAATGGCATTCTACAATACGACAGCCAAGTCCCAGAAAAGACAATAACATAGAAGGCTGGCTGCTGTCCTCTGTGTTAACAAAACTTTTATTTTATGTAGTTGCTGTGTTTCTGGGGACGTGCTCACCTCATTGCTATTCAAATCCACTTAGTAATAATTTGTGTTATAATCAAGTTCTTCCGTGCAATGCACAGACCTTAATAAATATAGCAATATCTCGGTTTTTGTCAATAATCCGTCTGAAAACAATTGGCGAAATTGGAAACTGACAAAACCGAGGCAATAATTTTGATATGAATCAACGTAAATCCAATTAATTGGTTCTAGACACTCCAAAATACATACCAAAAACACATTACATCGAATACTGTATACGCAGTAATAACTTACATGTAATTGTAGTATTAGCACTTACAATCAATAAGAAAAAGCACAAAGACACTGGAAAGCAATAGAATTGTTTGGCTAGACATGCGGGGTGATGCTCACACAAGAAACAACACCACACTGAGCAGGAGAACCCCTGGGTCGCCCTTTGTTTTCACAAAATCAGCAGCGAGGTCATATGGCCACACCGATGAAATCCAAGGCAACCGACGAAAACTGAGACAAAATTTTTAAGAAAAAAATTGATGAAAACCGAAACCAACAATAACCAAAGTCAACAAAAGCCGAGGTATTACTGTATCTTATAATATTTCTGGGATATAATCTCTAAGTCTGGGACATAGTGTCCTTGCCAAAGTTAGGCATGAGAAACTTACCATTTACTAAAGAACTCCAATTGATGGTACATCACTGACGCTGTTCAATCCCAGAGTGTCTCCATGCACATATAGTATATGACAGTAGATGGGAAAAGTAAGGCCCAGAGAGGAAAGTCCACTTATCCAGCAACTCAGAGTTACCATGTAAAAAAAGCAAGGACCTCCAGAACCAGCCACTGTCTCTATAGTGGGACATTTCTCAAGAATAGATTTACTGGACCTGAACATTCATTCTCATTGTCTGTCAAGATATGAATGGTCCTACCCTTAAATACAGAACCAAGATATAGTATGTCAAGAACACAAGGTGCTGATGACTCAATAATTCTATAAATGTTAACTGAGTGCTGGATGTTTGCTACAGACTGAATATTTGTATCTTCTCCAAATTCATAGGTTGAAACCTAAACCCAATGTGATGGTACGAGGAGGTGGGACCTTTGGGAGGTGATTAAGTCATGAGCATAGTGCCCTTATAAAAGATACCACAGAGAACTCTTTTGTGCCTTCCTCCATGTGAGAACACAGCAAGAAGACACCATCTATGAAACAGGAAGCCAGACCTGACCAGACACCAAATCTGCTGGCACCTTGATCTTGGACTTCCCAGACTCCAGAGCTGAGAGAAATAGATTTCTGCTGTTTATACACCACACTGGCTATTATATTTTGTTATAGAAGTCCAAATGGACAAAGACAGTGTTCTAATTATACTTCCTGTCATTTGCGAACCTTTCCTAGGCTATCCCATCTCTGTGCCTTTGTTCATAGAGAAGGTCCTCACTCCAGAGTTGCCCACCATCATATTGGTGAACTGCGCCTTGCACAGAAGAAATATGACCAGATGTTTCGGGTCAATCTTTATGTGTTTGAGCAATAGGCTCATTGCAGGTCACTGTGGACAGATATGATCATAAAGACGTTGGTTAAGTTGGTTCTCTAACAATGGATAGGAATTAGATAGGTACAGATTAATGGGCAGTGCATTCTAGGCAAAGGGAACTGTGTGAGCAAAGACCAGAAATGCACTTCATATTCCAGGGGCAATGAGAAAGGAAATATAACTGGGGCGCAGGGCTTGCCTTTAGGAATAGAGATCAAAGATTCAGGAGAGTGGCTAGGCTAAGACTAGATCATTGAGGGCCTTGGATGTTAGATCCAGAAGTTGGGATTTTATTATATGGACAATGTAACATCATTGTAGGGCTCTCAGCGAGAAGATGAGAGACTGAAATGACATTTTAGGAACGTTAATATGGCACTAGTGTGTAGGATGGATTAATAGGGATTGGGATACTTTTCCTTTAAAGGGACAATTAATAAACATTTTAGTTTTTGCAGAAAATACAGTCGCTATTGCAACTACTCAATGCTGCCACTGCAGTGCCAAACAGCCTTAGGCAATATACAAATGAATGTGTAGGCTGTATTCTAATAAAACTTTATTTACAAACACAGGTCATAGGCCAGATTTAGCTCATGGATGAAAAGATCATTAAGTGTATTATGAGGATGCCACATTTACCCCAGGGTGTGGTGGGGATGGATGGACTAACAAGTTTACCCTAGCTTAGACTGTTTCAATCAGAACAGAAACAAGAGGACAATATAAAACAACTTGAACTGATGAGGTTTAGGACTAAGAGGATCTAGGGGGTGAGGCAAGGTGGTATCTTGGCTCTTAGCCACACAGATCAGAGATGGCTGGTGTAAGGATGGGCAATAGTAGAAAAACAGAACTTTCTCATTTGTACCATATCATAGTTCCCCTGAGGAAACTCCGTATTGACTTAAAACTCAAAAAAACCCGTTGCTAACATATCCAACCAGGCATCGGCATCCATATGTTCACACCTGTGCTCTGGTGGAGGAGGCCCCTGAACTTGGCCCCATCTATGGCAGATACAGAATTCTCTGATTAGTTATTCCCCTTCCAACTCCAGTTGGGTCCTGAAATCACTCCTAAATGAATAAGAGGTAAGTGTTTAATCATACTCTGTACAGAATTAGATATGAGTCCAAGTATGGCCAGCTTGAGTAGGGCACCCTAAGGTTCCTGATGCTTGCTTGCTGATGTCTGAGCTGTGCTCCTCACCTGGCTAGTCTGTTGCTTCCCAGACTGACCGTTCCTTCCCTTAATCAAGGCAAAATCACTGATCCTTGGGCCTTCTTCCCATTCCAGATATTTAGCTTAAATGATTTCTTTTACTCTGATAAAATATACAACCTACATAAGTGATAATTTGCAGATATATATTTTCAACCTTGATTTCTTCTTTGAGCTCCAGACCCCCATATCCAACTTACAAATTTTCATAACCAGTCCCCTAAACTAGGCCCTTGTAGTTGTCATCTCTGCCATCCCCTGCCCTGCTCTCATATCCGTTCCTTCTGTACTCCTCATCTCAGCCATGACTACTCAAGTCAGGAACCTCAGTTGTCCTAGGTACTTCACTTTCTTAAAAGATCAAGTCCTTTGCCTGACCAGGTGGTGGCACAGTGGATAGAGCATCGGACTGGGATGCGGAGGACCCAGGTTCAAGACTCTGAGGTCACCAGCTTGAGTGCGGGCTCATCTGGTTTGAGCAAAGCTCACCAGCTTGAGCCCAAGGTTGCTGGCTCGAGCAAGGGGTCACTCAGTCTGCTGTAGCCCTCTGGTCAAGGAATATATGAGAAAGCAATTAATGAACAACTAAGGTGCTGCAATGAAGAATTGATGCTTCTTATCTCTCTCCCTTCCTGTCTGTCCCTATCTGTCCCTCTCTCTGACTCTAATAAAAAATAAATAAAATTAAAAGAAAGATTAAGCCCTTTGATTCTGCTTGTCAATTTCCACATCTCCTGTGTCCCCACTATACCCTTTATTACTATCTCAATTCTCTCTCCTTTATTCTCCCCCCTGTGCAGGCAGGCTAGTGTACGTTAGCATCTATAGCACTCTGTACCATTTAACTGCTCCATTTCCATATGGATTACTGCAGTGGTTTCCTCACTAGTCTCCCTGCTTCTAGGTCTTGGCTCTGAGCAAGTCACCCTATGCATTGATGTCAGAGTGATATTCTAAAATGGAAATCCGACTATCACCAACTTTTGCATAAAATCCCACAATGTCTCTCACTGCCTACAGTGAAAAGAGCAAGTCCCTTAGCCTAGCCAATGACACACCTCTCTGTCTCACAGCTTCATCTCAAGCCATGACTCCTCCGCCCCTCCAACTATATGCTCCAACCTGAACAAACCATTTGTAGCTTTTCCTGATTGACAAGGCTGGTTCATGCCTTCCTGGCTATGCTCCTACTGCTTCCTCTAACAAAAATGGATGTCCTTCACTGCTTCATCTGACAAAAAAGATTCTTCTTCTTTGCAGCATAGCTTAAATATCAATGAAGATAAACTGATCATCTACTTAGCCTCTCTTCTTTCGGAAAACCCACCTACCCTCATTGTCAATGGCGTGGTGGGAATGCCAGCCATTGTTAGCCACTTATAGCTCAGCTCACCCCTGCCACGAGGACTGTATGAGACACAGGTTAGGCCAATCATACTACCTTATCTTACTAAAACAGATTTTTGTCTAAGGGGCTAAATGACCCAAGAAGGACAAATAAGAGATATTTCTGGGGCAAAACACATGCATACTGGGAGATATGGATACTAAGGATAAGCTGGGATGATGTACATCTGAGTGGCAGTTTCCCCTAAGCCACGCAAAAGAAATGCATCTACATTGGAGGAAGGTCAACATGCGGAGAAAAGGTAGAGCTGAAAGACAGAGAAAGAGGGTCCTGAAGACACTGCTTGAATCGCAGGTCTAGTCATGCATGAATCCAAAACCATCCCTGGGCATCCTAATCTATATACATTAATAAATCTCCCTTTTGCTTAAGCTAGTTTGAGTGGTGTTTCTGTTACTTGCAACTCAACAAGTACTGACAACTACAGAAGCCTTTTCTGCTCCCTCCAAATAGAACTCATCACCCTCTTCTTCTTTCCTCCCTTCATAGGCTGTGAATCTTTCTACATCAGCACCTTGAGCACTTGAGAACTTTATACACTTAACTGTTTGCACATAATCTTACTCTTCCAAACTACGGGCTCCTTGAGGACAAGGATCTTGGCTGATGCATCTCCAAAGCCTAGAGTACTACATGACAAGACATGTGGTAGATGTGTGGTAAGTCTCTCTGAATGAGATACTTGCCCTCTTCTGATCATGTTTCTATTGGTCTGTACCTCTTGCTCAAATGAATTATGAGTTGGCACTCATGATTTCAATGGCAGTAAAATGTACCACTGAAAACACGTTAGCTATCAGTCTATAAAACCAGAAGTGTCTTTCTGTTAAAGACATTATCACATATGGAATAGACTGTTGTTGCTATGCATATAAGAAAACTGTTGGAAAAGCTGATTCTGGGAAAGAGTCATGACAGCTGTCCTGGGAAGAGCTGGGGGAAGTGGACATTCCAGGGGAAGCGTAATGAGCTGACAGTAGCAAATCATTCAGGGGAAATGTGCCCCAGGAGACACATGAAATGAAGTAATCTCAATCCATTAGGAAGTTTTCCAGATCCCTGCACTCTCTGGGCGGCCTCGCAAGCCGTTTTCATCATTTTTCTGTAAATTATATATTTTCCTGGCACATAAGTATTGCAACACTGTAAAACTGCAAACTCTCAGTACAGTAAGGAGCACCCACCTAGAATGGAGCACACTGTTCAAAGGTGGGTAAGAAGTATGATAGGAAGACAGGTATTCAAAGTAGTTAAGAAGCCATTCATCATTCTGGACATTTTGGTGTATTTTCTTCTAGTATTTCTGGAAATGTAGCTATAGATGCATTTCTCTTTGACAAAGTTGTTATTCTACATTTATGTGCCAGTATATACAGAGTTTAAATATATTCAACTTTTTTTGTATCATTAAATATTCTTTTAAAACAAACAAAAAACAAAGTAGTTAAGAAGCCTATGTCCACGGTTCGCTTCAGGCAGGAACTCTCTTCTCTCCTGCTGGCGCTGCTGCAACCCAGGCATAGGGAAATGCCAGGCGGAGGCTTGGGAGGGGCCCAACTAAGTCTGGGAGAAATGTGGAGCAAGGGGAAGAGGCTGAGGAGCTGGGGCAGCGAGCAGCAGAGATAATGGTGTCTCCTCTGCTGAAGCCCAGCTGATTGGAGTGGGACACCTAGAGCCTCCAGGCAGAGGAGTGGGAAAGGACCAGAAGGCCTACTCAAAGCACTATTGCCATCAGGATTGCCCAGAATTTAGATGAGAGGGGAGAAATATGTTAAATTTTAAATGTGGCAGTCTTCCCTCCAGCTATAGCTAAAGAGAATTTGGCTTTGACACCTCCCATCACGAGCTAAAGGGAATTGTGTGCCCTTTTCCGACACATAGGCCTGTAAGTGGCTGGGCCAGCTGGTCCTAGGCTTTCCCAATGCAGAATCAGAGAAAGGAGTGGGGTGCTGAGAAACTGCATGGATCAGACTATTTTAAATAACCTGCACTTGGAAAGGGAGTGGGAGGGATGCGTCAGATGGGGCAGGGGGAAGGAACCAAAGAATGAGAAAAGGAAAGAAGAGATGAAGAAAAAAAAGCCCCAAAGGGCGTGGGGACAGTTTTGAAGTTCAAGAATTTAAAAATAAAGGGGGTGCAAAATGAAGGCCAGAAAATCAAGGACAGAGAACTTAAGATATTTTACTGTGGCTTATAAAATAAAAAAATGAATCCCCTTTGCTGTTCTCCAAATGAGTCCAGCAAGAATACTGGACTTCTGCCTTCTACACTGTTTCTTTGAATGTGAACTTCATTCTGAGACGAGATCACCAGGGTGCCAGGTTTTATAGAGGTTATGCTAAGAAGTAAGGTGACCTTCTAAGAATTAAATTATGGAAAGTCAACTTGCAAATGGGAACCCGACGAGCTTTCTCTACTAAGAGATGAGAATGCCGTCTCAGCCATGGTTGGATTATAATGACCTGGTTAATGCTGCTGCAGAACCAGTGCTATTTACATATCTGCAGAAAGAAAAGGAGGGTGGTCTGTGAAAACTGAGGAGCCAAGCGGTCAAGCGCAAAACGATCAAGGCAGTGCCCACTCAGCTTTGTCCAGCTGCCTGTCCAGCTAACGGGAAGGTTGAGTTTGCTTAGCAGACATCCCTACTAGAGATCAGTTATCTGATCCCAATGACATTAGATATTAAAACTCTTTCTCCTGGCTCTGACTTCAAGGTCACCAATCATGATTCTAATTATATTCAGGCTTCCCAAGTCGTTAGCTAAATGGAGAGATAATACTTGTTAAGCTCCCTGCCATGTCCATCCACTGTAAATGCATAGGATGGCACTTGGGTGTGTAGATGAGGGCATTGAAAGCTAAGCTGGTATGTGATTTTCTGATCCCACAAAACTAAGGAACAGAAACTGGAGTCAGCTTAAAAGGCTTGGTCGAAAGGGCAAGTAAACTAGATTTCCTATAATCATGCTGTTCTACCTAGTCATGTCCCCATTCAACCTACAACATCACTGCCATGTGAAGGAGAGAATTCTACAATGCTGTTCATTCCTCGTTGCTTAGTTTTAACCAGCATTTCCATTTAGGTAACTTCTCTTTTATTCAACTAATTATTTGGCCTTGAACTTACCATCTATTAGTGGAAGAGAAAATTGCCTGCTTTGTTTTGTTTGCAACAAATTATAAAGTCAAGAGAAAGAATTTTAAATAGGAAAAGAAGACACTGCCACTGCTTAGCTCAAACTTCACTACTGGTTTTTGAAAGAAAATGTTAACACTTAAAACCTTAAGAAACAGACTTTTGGTGATGGGTATGCAACACAATTGAATGATAAGATAACCTGGAGATGTTTTCATTGTATATATGTACCCTGATTTATTGGTGTCACCCCATTAGAATTAATAATAATAAAATATATATATAAAAAATGCTGTATAGCCCTAGCCTGACTTAGTGGATAAAGGGTCAACCTGTAACGCCAGAGATCACAAGTACTGACCCCAGTCAGGGCATGTAGGAGAAGCAATCAATGAGTGCAAAATTAAATAAAACAATGAGTTGATGCTTCTCAAAAAAAAAAAAAAAAACCTTAAGAAACATTATAGAGAGTCTAGATACAAAATTGTAATTAATCACAGTGAACAGTTAATACAGCTAGCCTATTAGCAACATCTGATGCCTAACAAAGGAAAGTTTTAGATTAAAGTCTTTTGTGGATGCTTTATAGTCCATATGGATCATAACTTAGATCTATTTTTAAGGTCTACCCAGAGTGTTACTCTTTAAATAATTGTTTAACCATATAGCTACATTTTTGCTTTAATGTTAATGACATCAAATTCTTTCCTGGGTATCTTTCTCTGAAGACCAACAAGGAGTGTGGTCTGATATAGCTCTAATGAGAAAGTAAGATCTGTTTCTTGATATCATACTGATAGCTCGTATTATGGTGACAAAACTGAGCACTTTCTGTACAGAAAAATGGTAGAGAACTCTGAGAAAGCCCCCAATGCCAGAAATAGCATAATGCAGTTCACCTGCAAAATCTCCATATCATCCCTCTTGACACATTGCATTATTCCCATCATGAAGCCACAGAGCACTGAATGAGGAGCCAGGAGACCAGGCTTCAGGTAGTGGTTCTGTCACAAACCCCTGGTTGACGTAGACAACCCCCTTATTGTTCCTGGGACTTTGATTCCCCATGTGTGAGATGAGGTTGGGTCAGCTTCACTCTCTGATTCCACAATGCTGAGAATAACGACTTCCCATGCTAGACTGTCACAAGTGCACTTCCTCATCAATGAAATCATTCTGGCTAACATTTACACAGCACTTATTGGGTATGCCAGGCACTGTTCTGATCCACACCTATTAACACATTTAATTTATATAACAACCCACTGAGGTAAGGACTATCATTATCCCCATTTCACAGAGGAGAAAACTGAGGCACAGGGAGATAAAGAGATAAGGTCCCAAGGCTAGTTCCCTGTTTCCCCCAAAATAAGACATCCCCTGATAATAAGACCTAGTGCAATTTTTTTCAAGCTTAGAAATATAAGGCCTCCCCTGAAAACAAGACCTAGCGTGTTTTTAGGAGCAAAAATTAATATAAGACACTGTCTTATTTTCGGTGAAACAGGGTAAATTGTTGTATATGGAAATAGAGTCACAAGAAATTCTTGATGGAATTCAGAGTTTAGCTGCATATGCTGATGTTTGTGATGACATGACTACAGTATATTAATAAATGTTGATTTTTTGTTCAGCAATAAATGTGAATTCTTGTTCATGAAAAAATAGGACATCCCCTGAAAATAAAACCTAGCACGTCTTTAGGAGCAAAAATTAATATAAGACACTGTCTTATTTTTGAGGAAACATGATAAGTGTCAAACACTATTAGAACCCAGCACGAGGCCCTGGCCAGTTGGCTCAACAGTAGAGCCTTGACCCAGCATGTGGCTGTCCCAGGTTCAATTGCTGGTCAGGGCACACAGGAAAAGCATCCCTCTGCTTCTCCACCCTTTCCCCCTCTCACTTCTCTCCCCCCTGCCCTCTTTCTCTCTCTTCTGCCCTCCTGCAACCATGGCTCAACTGGAGGGAGTTGGCCCAGGGTGCTGAGAACGGCTCCATGGCCTCTGCCCCAGGCACTAATGGCTCCGGTTGCAATGAAGCAAGGACCCCAGATGGGCAGAGCATCGCCCCCTAGTGGGTTTGCTGGGTGGATCCTGGTAGGGGTGCATGCAGTAGTCTGTCTCTGTCTCTGCCTCCCCTCTCTCACTAAAATAAAAAATAAAATAAAAAGAACCCAGCACCAAATATGGAAATAGATATGTCTTCAGGTGCTACTGTGGAGTTGAAATGAAGTACAATGAAAATAGAACCAAGCACATCTCTGGTTGGAGTCCAAAGACTCAATGAATAAAGTGGCTTCTTTGGACCTGGTGCAAAATCTTTGGCTTAGGATTTTGCCTAGGCGACTGAAATTTACTCCCGTGACCAGTTCTGTAGTGGCTAAACTTAAAAATCACAATTGCGGTGGTGGTAAAAACAATAATGACAATGATACGGCAGCTAAGTTTCTTGACTACTGGCTATGTGTCAGGCACTATTCTAAGGATTCCTTTCATTTAATCCTCAGAACACTTTGAGATGAGTCCTTTTAATGTCCCTGACTTTACAGATGAGAACAGCTAAGGCTTAGGGAGTGTGAGTAAACACGCTCAAGGTCCTGAGCTAGGAAGTAGCCAGGCAGGGGCTGCAGTCCAGACAGTCTGACTCCAGAGCACTTTATCATGAACAGAGACATGTTTGGGCTACTAACATTTGTTTAGCTGAACTCCACATAGGACACATGAAACATATTACCTTGCCACCTTCACGCCTGTGCCAAAACCTTCCAGAGCAAATGAGATGTTGAAGATGCAAAACATTCTGATGACAAATCATTCTGTCCCCTGCCCCCCAACAGAAGGCCTCTTACAAAATCCAGGAGTATTTCCCAACCCAAAGCAGAAGGAGGTTAAGGCCAGATTGGAACTTTCAGCAATGCCTGATGAACCAATTTATTTGTTTATTTTAATCTCTATATGAGATGTTTTCAGGGGATTGAATGATCTCATAAAGAGAGCAAATGCAAAATATGTGTCTCCCATTTGGACTTTTCATTGGGGAGAGACTGTAACAAACGTGGTGGCATCTTGGAAAGCTCTCGGTTTACTATGTTGGGCTCATAGGTTGAAAAGGCTCTAAATCTGGGGCTCCTAGATATCAGGATATATCTTCCTAAAATTAGATGACAGGGAGAGGAAGGGGCAGAGGAATCCACTGCACTGATAGTCCAACGCTAGGAAAACATGCAATGCCTGGAGGAAGTGGCGAGGGGCAGGAAGCAGGAGAGGATGCTGTGTGGATGGCACAGTGAGCCCCTTTCCCACTAGCTCCCTTCAGGTCTCAGGGAAGCAGCCCAGGGAGCAGCTGTGATCACTGGAAAGACAAAAAAAAATTGTGCACCAGAATAGAAAGAGAACACACAATTTGGCATTCTGATGACAACAAAGAAAGGCAAACTCCAAGAAGTTAGCACAATTCCAAAGAGATGTATGTGCCTTCACTTTTTCTCTTTTAGAAGTTTTCTTTCTTTTTTCTTTTTTACTCTTATTGATTGATGTTTTTTTAGAGTGAGAGGAGGAGGGGAGAGAAAGAGAGAGAGAGAAACATTGATTTATTGTTCTATTTATTTATGCATTCATTGGCTGATTCTTGTATGTGCCCCAACTGGGGATTGAACCCTCAACCTTGGTGTATCAGGACAATACAATACTCTAAGCAACTGAGCTAATGAACCATGGCAGAGACATACACAACTTTTCTGACTTTTGCCAATCATGTTTTTGTTTGCTTCTTTAGATGTCAATATCTGGCAAATATCTATACTTATATCTATATCTATGTATCAATGTCTATCACAAAGGTATAAAGAAGTAAATACAAATAGTCCAGATAAATTACAGCATTTAAATAAATAGAAATCAAACTAATAAATGCACAGGGTAAGAAAATTCAAGCAATATACACAAAAAAGTAAAATGAACAGCTTTTCACCCTACACCCCAACCCCAGTGATTCCTTTAGGTTTTGCAAGTATCCAACTTAGGAAAAAATACAAATATACCAACATATTAACCCACAGAGATCTTTGATTCTTTACATAAAAGGAATTATAGAATATACTTCCCGCCTTTCAGCTCATTTTCTTCTAATTTAGGGATGTCTCACTGAGATTCTTCTATACCAGCAAAGGGAGTTTCACTTCCTCTGTAACTGACATCTGGTAGTTCACAGAAGTACCTTCATTTATTTTACCAGTCTGCTGCTGATAGATTACTGAGCTGGTTCCCAGTGTTTTATTTGCTGTTATAAACAGAACTGCAATGAATCTTCCTTTATGTACACGTTAGATATACATCTGTGACTAGCATAAATTCCTAGCAGAACTACTAAGTCAAAGTATCTGAGCATTTAAAACTTTAATGGGGACAGACTGTCCTCACAAAAAACATTTCCTTTGCTTTGGATATTTTTTAGTGTTTATTTTATTGATTTTAGAGAGACAAAGGGAAAGAGAGAGAGAGACAGAAATATCTATTTGTTCTTGTATGTGCCCTGACCAGGGATCACACTGGCAACATCTGTGCTTTAGGATGATGCTCTAACCAACTGAGCTATTGGCCAGGGCTTCTCTCTGTGTTTTATTTTTTTAATTTTATTGACTTTAATTTATTGTGCTTACATAGATTCAAGTGTCCCACCAAATATATCTCCCCCCGGCCCTGTGTTCCCCTCAACATCCCCCTTGCCCCCTCCCCCCAATGTCTTCTTCCCTCCCCTCCAGGATTTGCTTTCCTCCTCTCTATAACTGTGTTATGTATATATAATTTCACTAATCTCTTTCTCTTCTCTGATTCCATCCTCTCATCCCCTTTCCCTCTGTCTGCTTTCCCTCTGATCCTGCCTCTGCCTCAATTCTTTCCTCAGTTCACATTGTTCATTGGATTCCTCAAATAAATGAGGTGATATGATATTTTTCTTTCTCTGCCTGGCTTATTTTACTTAGCATAATAGTTTCCAGGTCCATCCATGTTGTTGCAAAAGGTAAGATTTCCTTCTTTTTCATGGCCCCATAGTATTCCATTGTATATATGTACCACTGCATTTTAATTCCCTCGTCCACTGACAAACACTTGGGCTGTTTCCAGATCTTCGCTATTGTGAACAATGCTGCCATAAACATGGGGATGCATTTCTCCTTTTGAATCAGTGATTTGGTATTCTTAGGATATATTCCTAAAAGTTTGATGGCTGGGTCAAAAGGCAGTTCCATTTTTAATTTTTTGAGGAATCTCCATACTGTTTTCCACAGTGGCTGCACCAGTCTGCATTCCCACCAGCAGTACAGGAGGGTTCCCTTTTCTCCACTTCCTCACCAGCACTTATTCTGTGTTGTTTTGTTAATGAGCATCATTCTGACAGGTGTAAGGTGGTATCTCATTGTGGTTTTAATTTGCATTTCTCTAATGATTAGTGATGTTGAACATTTTTTTCATCTGCCTATTGGCCATCTGTATGTCCTCTTTGGAGAAATGCCTATTCATTTCTTTTGCCCATTTTTAAGTTATTATTAATTTTAATGGGGTGACATTGATAAATCAGGGTACATATATTCAGAGAAGACATCTCCAGATTACTTTGACATTTTGATTATGTTGCATACCCATCACCGAAAGTCAAATTGTCTTCTGTTACCTTCTATCTGGTTTTCTTTGTGCCCCTCCCCTCCCCCCTCTGCTTCCCCCCCTCTTGTCCATGTCTCTGAATCTCATTTTTATGTACCACCTATGTATAGAATCATATAGTTATTAGTTTTTTCTGATTTACTTATTTCACTCCGTATAATGTTATCAAGGTCCATCCATTTTGTTGTAAATGATCCGATGTCATCATTTCTTATGGCTGAGTAGTATTCCATAGTATATATGTACCAAAGCTTTTTAATCCACTCATCCTCTGATGGACACTTGGGCTATTTTCAGATCTTTGCTATTGTGAACAATGCTGCCATAAACATGGGGATGCATTTCTCCTTTTGAAACAGTACTATGGTGTTCTTGGGGTATATTCCTAAAAGTAGGATAGCTGGGTCAAAAGGCAGCTCGATTTTTAATTTTTTGAGGAATCTCCATACTGTTTTCCACAGTGGCTGCACCAGTCTGCATTCCCACCAGCAGTGCAGAAGGGTTCCCTTTTCTCCACATCCTCGCCAGCATTTATTCTGTGTTGTTTTGCTGATGAGCACCATACTGACTGGTGTGAGGTGATATCTCATTGTGGTTTTAATTTGCATTTCTCTAATGATTAGTGATGTTGAGCATTTTTTCATATGCCTATTGGCCATCTGTATGTACTCTTTGGAGAAGTGTCTATTCACTTCTTTTGCCCATTTTTTGATTGGATTGTTTGTCTTTCTCATGTTGAGTTTTACAAGTTCTTTATAAATTTTGGTTATTAACCCCTTATCAGACGTATTGTCGAATATGTTCTCCCATTGTGTAGTTTGTCCTTTTATTCTGTTCTTATTGTCTTTAGCTGTGCAAAAGACTTTTTAGTTTGATATAGTCCCATTTGTTTATCCTTTTATTTCACTTGCCCGTGGAGATAAATCGGCAAATATATTGCTGCAAGAGATGTCGGAGAGCTTACTGCCTATGTTTTCTGCTAAGATGTTTATGGTTTCACGGCTTACATTTAAGTCTTTTATCCATTTTGAGTTTATTTTTGTGAATGATGTAAGTTGGTGGTCTAGTTTCACATTTTTGCAGGTAGCTGTCCAATTTTCTCAACACCATTTGTTAAAGAGGCTGTCTTTACTCCATTGTATGTTCTTTCCTCCTTTGTCAAATATCAGTTGTCCATGAAAGGTGTGGGTTTATTTCTGGGTTCTCTGTTCTGTTCCATTTATCTATATGCCTGTTCTTATTTTTGTTGTAGTTTTGTTTTTCATTGATTTATTAAAAATTTGTTGTTTGATACATTCTTGTGTGTGTGTGTGCTATTTAATTTAATTAATTGTGTTTACATAGATTCTAGGGTCACCCCAAATGCACCCCCGTCCTCGATATTTCCCTCAACATCTCCTTTGCCCCCGTCCCTAAAGCATCCTCCCTCCTTCCCTTCAGGTTTATATGCCTGTTCTTATGCCAGAACCAGGCTGTCTTGAGTACAATGGCCTTGTAGTATAACTTGATATCAGGAAGTGTGATACCTCTCACTTTATTCTTCCTTTTCAAGATTGCTGAGGCTATTCGTGTTCTTTTTTTAGTTCTATATAAATTTTTGGAATATGAATTCTATATTTTTGAAGTATGTCATTGGTATTTTAATTGGTATTGCATTGAATTTATAAATTGCTTTGGGTAATATAGACATTTTAATGATGTTTATTCTTCCCAACTATGAGCACAGTATATGCTTCCACTTGTTTGTATCTTCCTTGATTTCTTTTATCAATGTTTTCTAATTTTCTGAGTACAAGTCCTTAACCTCCTTGGTTAAATTTACTCCTAGGTTCTTTATTTTTTTATTGCAATAGTGAAGGGGATTGTTTTCTTAATTTCTCTTTCTGACAGTTCATTGTTGGTGTATAAAAATACCTCTCATTTCTGAGTATTAATTTTATATCCTGCCACCTTGCTGAATTCATTTATCAGGTTCAGTAGCTTTTCTAACTGAGACTTTAGGGTTTTCTATGTACAGTATCATATCATCTGCAAATAATCACAGTTTTATTTCTTCTTTTTCAATTTGGATGCCTTTTATTTCTTCTTCTTGTCTGATTGCTGTGGCTAGGACTTCCAGAACTATGTTGAATAAGAGTGGTGAAAGGGGTCATCCCTGCCTGGTTCCTGATCTTAAGGGGATTGCTTTTAATTTAACCCATTTAGTATGATGTTGGCTGTGGGTTTGTCATAGGTAGCCTTTATCATGTTGAGGTATGTTCCCTGTATTACCACTTTGCTGAGAGTTTTGATCATCAAATGTTTTTTCTGCATCTACTGAAATTATCAGGTGGTTTTTCTCCTTCCTTTTGTTTATGTGATGAATCACATTGATTGATTTGCGAATATTGAACCAGCCTTGCCTCCCCAGAATAAATCCCACTTGATCATGATGTATGATTTTTCTCATATATTGCTGGATCTGGTTGGCTAATATTTGTTGAAGATTTCACATCTAAGTTCATCAGGGATATTGGCCTATAATTTTCTTTCTTTGTGTTGTCTTTGCCCGGTTTTGCGATCAGAATTATGCTCGCCTCATAAAAGGAGCTTGGAAGTCTTCCTTCCTCTTGAATTTTTTGAAACAGCTTGAGGAGGATAGAAGTTAGTTCTTCTTTGACTATTTGGTAGAATTCACTTGTGAAGCCATCAGGCCCAGGATTTTTCTTTGTTGGGAGTTTGTTTTTTTGTTATTGTTGTTGTTGTTGGGAGTTTTTTGATAGCTGTTTCGATCTCATTTGTTGTAATTGGTCTGTTTAGGTTTTCTAATTCTTCCAGATTAATTTTTGGAAGATTATATGTTTCAAGGAATTTGTCCATTTCATCTAGGTTGTCTAGTTTTTTGGTATATGGTTCTTCAAAGTATTTTCTTACAATATTTTGTATTTCTGTTGTTTTAGTTGTTATTTCTCCACTCTCATTTCTAATTTTCTTTATTTGAGTCCTCTCTCTTTTTTTCTTGGTAAGTCTGGTTAAAGGTTCATTGATCTTGTTTACCTATTCCAAAAACCAGCTCCTGGTTTCATTGATCCTCTGTATTGTTTCTTTAGCCTCTATGTCATTTATTTCCGCTCTGATATTTATTATTTTCTTTCTTCTACTACCTCTGGGCTTTACTTGCTGTTCTTTTTCTAGTTCTTTTAGATGCAGGGTCAAATTGTTTATTTGAGCTTTTTCTAGCTTCTTAAGGTATGTCTGTAGTGCTATGAACTTCCTTCTCAAGACTGCTTTTGCTGTGTTCCATAAATTTTGAGTCGATGTATGCTCATTACCATTTGTTTTTAGGAATTTTTTTCTTTCTTCTTTGATCTCATTGTTAACCCATTCATTATTTAATAACATGCTATTTAGTTTCCAATTGTTTGAGTATTTTTCAGTTTTTCTGTTGTGGTTGATTTCTAGTTTCATGGCATTGTGATCAGAGAAAATGCTTGATATGATTTCAATCTTCTTAAATTTGTTGAGACCACTTTTGTATCCTAACATGTGGTCTATCCTATAGAATGTACCATGAGTGCTTGAAAAGAATGTATATTCTGTTGCTTTAGGGTGAAAGGTTCAGAAGATATCTATTAAATCGAGTTGACCTAGTGTGTCCTTTAATTCTGCTGTTTCTTCGTTAATTTATTTTCGTGATGATCTATCTAGTGATGTTAGTGGGGTATTGAAATCCCCTACTATTATAGTATTGTAGTTGTTTATTGCCATTTTATTCTTTAAAGCTGTATTCTTCTTTTGCTATATATTTTTTCCCCTTTGATCTGTTTACAACAGGCCTCTTAACATTTTTTGCAGCATTAGTTTAATCGTAGTGAATTCCTTGAGATTTTTTGTCTGGGAAGTTTCTTATTTCTCCTTCAATTTTAAATGATACCCTTGTTGGATAGAGTAGTCTTGGTTGTAGGCTCTTGTTCTGCATTACTTTAAATATTTCTTGCCATTTCCTTCTGGCCTCAAGTGTTTCTGTTGAGATGCTGCATGTCATCCTTATGGGGGCTCCTTTGTAAGTGATAGCCTTTTTTTTCTCTAGCAGTTTTTAATATTTTCTATTTATCACTTAGCTTTGGTATGGTAATTATGATGTGTCTTGGTGTAGGTTTCTTTGGGTTTCTCATTCATGGAGTTCTCTGTGCTTCTTGAACTTGTGAGACTTTTTCCTGCATTAATTTAGGGAAGTTTTCAGCTATGATATGATTGAACAAAGTCTCTATCTTTTTTTCTTTCTCTTCAGGAACCCCTATGATGCGGATGTTATTTCTCTTCATGTTGTCACAGAGCTCTCTTCGAGTTTCCTCAGACTTTTTGAGTCTCTTTCCTTTTTCTGCTCTGCTTCCATGCCTTCATTTATCTTGTCCTCTAACTCGCTGACTCGATCCTCAGCTTCATCCATCCTGCTTTCAATTCCTTCCATTGTGGTCTTCATTTCTGATATTGTATTTATCATTTCTGACTGATTCTTTTTTACTATTTCAATGTCCTTTTTTATATTTGCTATGTCTTTATTTAGGTGTTCATAATGACCATCTATTGCTGTTCTATAACCTTTGAGCATCCTAACAATTGTTATTTTAATTGCATCTGGTAATTTGGTTATATCTGACTCATTCAGGTCCTTTTCTGGAGATTTCTCTTGATTCATTTGTGTTGTATTTCTCTGCCTGCCCATTTTGTCTGTGTATAAGAAGGTTTTGGCTACTGGAGTTCAATGGGTGTTGCCTCTGTGCTCCCTAGGTGTGGTCTGTCTGCAGGCCTGCAACCCCCTCTGCCACTGCTGCCTAGAGCGTTCAGGTATGGAAGTTGCCAGTGTCAGCCCGCTGGGGTTGTTGCTGTGCTTTCTGCCTCTCCTCCACTGGAGGGGCTGTGATGACGTGTCCGGAACCAAAAGCCTCGATGGCCTGGGCCTTTGCCCTGCCCCCACGGGTGAGGTTATATGCCGTGCTCAGGTCACAAGCCTCTGCATGGCAGGCAGGGGTGAGCACCTTTGCTCAGCTGCTGTTCTCCACCTGTTTTTGGGCTTTTGCCCTGCCCCCGCCAGAGGAGCCCACTTGGGGTCGGCTGCAAGCCTCAGCTCCAAGGGCCGGGCAGGGCTGCACACTCATGCTCAGTCGCGGGTCTCTGCCTGTTCTGGGCTTCTGCCCCACCCCCGCAGGAGGAGCCGGCTCACAGGTTGGGCCACAAGCCTCGGTTCCACAGGCCAGGTGAGGCTGTACGTGTTCAGCAGTGAGTCTCTGCCCCTTCAAGGGCTCCCGTCTTTTCCCCCCTGCAGGCAGGATTGCAGGTGGGCCGCAGCTGGGCCTGACCACTTTTACACTCCCTGCAAGACTGAGCTCACCTGCGGGGCTCAGTCATGGCTGGCCGGCTTCCACCCTTGCCGATGTAACCGTGCTTCCTCGTCCCACCACTGCCTACACTCTGGAGAGCCCTCAACCGTGTGGGTGGGGGTGCTGCAGCTCAGACTCTAATACTCTATACCATTGATGCCCACACTCTTTCAGCTTGCGAGCCACTTATAAGATGACCAAGTCAAAATGATCTATCTACAATAAAAATGCAAAACATAAAGTTATTTCTTTTATATTATCATTATTTAAGTTACTATTGTTACTATTTAATATTGTGTATTCTTCTTTCACCTTTCTCCTTCTCAGCTCTCTTTTCGGAGGAAAGTCAATGTCATAGTTTTTATGAACAGTCCGAGAAAGCCGCTCCACATTTCCCTTCTTTGGAATAGAAATGGCACACAGACAGATGAGGCAAACACACTTAGAATATGACATAGTGAAAAAATCCCTTCCCATTCTGTATGAAAGTGGTAGGTTTTAGGCTTCTTACTCGGACCAGCTATGGCACTCATTTTTATACCCTTTGTTGTATTTAGTTTAAATAAATTGAAGGCTAACTATGCAGCAATGTAACTGAACAAGTTAGCACGGTTTAACGCACATGCATAGGGTGTCAAAAGTTCAGATGTCAGATTGGCTACTCTGTATGCCAATCAAAAGACAAATGTCTTTTTAATGTCATGCGATCTACCCACACTTCCTTCGTGATCGACCAGTAGATTGTGATCAACGTATTGAGCATCCCTGCTCTATACTGTAGTTCCAAAAATTCCCTCCTTCTAAGCGATCCTGCTCTGAGTGCCGTGGGAGAGCTTGTTTGGCTGGTGTCTTGCTTCCCTTTGCTGGTATTGCTATTTCCAGGGGAAATATTTGCTTCAGCTTTGGAGAGTGACTCAGCTCAGGGGTTAGGGTGGCTTCCCTCAAAATGTTTCTTCCTGTGCCTCCTAGATTACACTCTCTACCCACTGCTCTGGTCCTCTTCTCTCTCCCCATCCCCCAGAGCCCCGGGTGAGTGGTTGTGAGAAAGGTTTTCTGTGCAGTCCCTTTAAGAAGAATCCTGGGTCTGAGAAATCTCTTTCTCACAAACAGTATCCTGACTTGTTTTGCAGCTAAATACTGTCCCTTTGCCTCTTCTAGGTTATGGGGCTGCAGGCTGGGGCTTTGTTCCTGGGGCTCAAGTCCCACCCCTCTCCGCTAAACTCTCTTCCCGCCATGCATGTCTCTCCAGCTGCTGTTTGCTCTGGGGAGTTGGGCAGCCCTCTCCCCATTTCCATTTTTCCTACCAGTCTCAGTGTGGCTTCTTCAGTGTTCCTTGGTTGAAGAGTCCTCTTAGTTTAGTTCAAAGTTGATTTTTCCCGATGATGGTTCTTAAAATTAAGTTGTAATCCATTTTGGTTCTTGGAGGTGGAAGTTGGTGTGTCCACCTACTCCATCGCCATCTTGCTGCCTTGCCCATTTTTTGATTGGATTGTTTATCATCCTGGTGTTGAATTTTACAATTTCTTCGTAAATTTTGGTTATTAATCCCTTATCAGACGTGCTGTCAAATATGTTCTCCCATTGTGTAATTTGTCTTTTTATTTTGTCCATATTGTCTTTAGCTGTGCAAAAAGCTTTTTAGTTTGATATAGTTCCATTTGTTCATCCTGTCCTTTATTTCACTTGCCTTTGGAGATAATCAGCAAACATATTGCTATAAGAGATGTCGGAGAGCTTATTGCCTATGTTTTCTTCCAAAATGCTTATGGTTTCACGACTTACATTTAAGTCTTATCCATTTTGAGTTTATTTTTGTGAATGGTGTAAGTTGGTAGTCTAGTTTCATTTTTTGCAGGTAGCTGTCCAATTTTCCTAATACCATTTGTTAAAGAGGCTGTCTTTATTCCATTGTATGCTCTTACCTCCTTTGTCAAATATCAATTGTCCATAAAAGTGTGGGTTTATTTCTGGGTTCTCTGTTCTGTTCCATTGATCTATATGCCTGTTCTTATGCCAGTAGCAGGCTGTCTTGAGTACAATGGCCTTGTAGTATCAGGAAATGTGATACCACCTTTCCAGATTGCTGAGGCTATTTGTGTTCTCTTATGGTTCCATATAAGTTTTTGGAATATTTGTTCTATATCTTTGTAGTATGACATTGGTATTTTAATAGGAGTTGCATTGAATTTATAAATTTCTTTGAGTAATATAGACATTTTAATGATGTTTATTCTTCCTATCCATGAACATGGTATATGCTTCCACTTGTTTATATGTTCCTTGATTTCTTTTATCAATGTTTTATAATTTTCTGAGTACAAGTCTTTAACCTCCTTGGTTAAATTTACTCCTAGGTACTTTATTTTTGCTGTTGTTACATTAGTGAAGCAGATTGTTTTCTTAATTTCTCTTTCAGACAGTTCATTGCTGGTATATAAAAATGCCTCTGATTTATGAATATTTCTCTCTGTGTTTTAAATTAGATAATTCTGAATTGAAAATAGGACTACAGCAACTAATATGAACTTTGACAGTTTCCCCCTTATCAGTTGTATCCTAAGTGACCCACAGAAATTTTAAATGAAAGAAAATATCTACCACTTTGTTCAAACTTGCAAGCTGTTCTGAAAATATACTCAGGTCATCTGCTCTTATCCTAGATGATTCCTCCATCCTTTCTGGTTAAAAGCAATGCTACCTCATGAACAGAAGGCTGCTATAACTCCATTGGTTTTCCAGGAGGAATCGAATTTGTACCTCTCTTCCTTGCACTGTTAATGTTAGTAGGATCACATTGCCAAAGTTGTGCCCATTTGTTCATAAGGAGAGTGCTTATTCCTTCTCTGATGGTGGCTATCCTGCAGTTTCAAGTACAAAATTTTCCACCTACCAAAATAATGTCTAGATGGACTCAGGCAATGTAAAAAATGAGTGAGAACAGTAGGAAAAACAGTGACTATCTGACTGTAGGATCAGAAAGGACTTTAAACACAGAAAGTATAGAAACCACGAAGTACAAAACTTCATTACCTAAACTTAAAACATTGTTTTTTATGGTGCCCACTAAACCTAACAACTCAAAGTCAAGTGTCAATCTGGGAAAAAGCATTAATATTTGCAATGCACAAGTCAAACAGCTAAGACCTTTAGAAAATAAAGAGTTCTTCTAAAACAATATCATTTGTAAATAAAGATATGAACACTTAAATACAGAACCAACAACTAAATATAGGGAAAATGTTCAATGTTATTAATAACCAAGGAAATGCAAATTAAGTACTGAGATGGCATTGTCCACCTATGAAGTGTACTCTCCCCCTTCTTACACACACACAGTATGTTTTAAAATACCCTGTGTTCTGCATTGGGGAGGGAGTGAGGAAAAAGAGCCTCTTTTTAATCTCTGTCAAAATTATAAATCAAGACCATCTTTCTCGAAGGCTATTGCAAAACTTCTATTCAGTTTATCATAAAGAATTCATCCAGAGAAAATTATCTTTGTGTTCAAAGATTTTTGTAAAGAATATTCAACACAGAGATATATGCAACACCAAACAAGAAATTCCAACAGCAAATATTGTCTAAATAAGAGGGCATCTTCTGAACCATCCAATGACTCCCTTTTTCACTTAGAATAAAATTGAGGCAGGTCCATATATGACCCATTGGCTTTCTTTTTCTTCACCGCTGTACCTCTCTCTTAACCCTCCCTTCCACTCCAGCCACCCTGGCAGTAACCAGAGAGGGGCCATGGAGGGCAGTCAGGCACGTGGGGATTCACATTGAAGTCTGGCTCGGAATATAGGGGTATCTCCTTTGGAAACCTTCTGAGTTATGGCTGCAGTCTGGGGCAAGATATCAGATTTCCTGCTACTAATACTGTGTAACTGATGTCCCGATCTAATTATTTCTAACATCTGGCTCCCAGTCTCACCCAGTTCTTAATGTGCATAAGCTAGTTAGATGCCTCCACACAGTGAGCCACCCCCGATGACCATTAAGATCACCTGAGGAACATTAGAAAGTACCAAGCCCAGGCCCCACCTCCAGAGACTCTGATCTTATTGGTCCAGGAATTGGAGGCTGCAAATGCTCCCAGGTAGTTTGAACGTCAGCCAGGGTAGAAATTAGTTGCTGGGCAGGTAGGTAGTGGTCTCATGGCCCAGGCTGGTAAGCATTTCCTACCACTTCAGCTGGGTTGAGTTCTTTCTTTATTGGTCTGAAATATACTATTTGGTTAAATTTTGTTAGAAGACAGCACTGGGTTAGTCACTTTTCTAGGTTAGCAATAATGTCTTTGCTCTCTTGGCTCTTCAAAGTCTGGGCTTTGGCCACAGGACGGTGGGGTTTTTGACAGCAAGTCTTGTAGGGTTTGTACTGGAACCCTGGCTGCCCAGGATCAATGGTGCTTTTTCCCTATAGCATTTATCATCCTTGCCAACTACTGTCTCTTTCCTCTTCCCCTCCTGGGAGGCCCCTGTCTTATGATTAGTTTAGATTTCTATTTTCTACCCCAGGACATAGGTGATTAATCAGGACAGAAGGGACAAGGTGGTGGTGGGGTATTGAATACAGAATCACAGCAAACCCCTCAAAGGCAGGTCACACTGAATCTGGCTTTGATCTAAGGTGAACAAGTTTTATGCTTTCAAAATGTGTTTAATTGCCTTTTGGCTGCACTGAATTTCAAGTCTCAGAAAGATTATCATGAAGAAAAAGATCACCCCTGAGAAAAGAGTTCTATGCAGCCTCCACCTGTAATACCTAGGGGAGGGGCGCCTCAGAAGAGGCTCCCCTCCCTAGGAGTCCTCAACCAGCTTTAGACTCACAGACAACGGATCCTGTGCACACCTCCAAGGGTCACATTGCTGATGAATGACTCCCTGAGACAAGGAGAGGGAATCAGTCATAGTGGGGGCCTGTGAGACCCCTGAATCTCTCAGAACTGGCTCAGCTGCCTGAGACCCCCCTATATGTAATGAGCAAGGGGACCTGTTCCACCCTCTCCTTTGTTCTGGCACCTTCCAAGATCTTATCAGCATTTATCTCAGGCAAGTTACCAGTTAGGGTGAAGACTGAAGAACCCATGCTAATATATGATAAACATCTAAGGTAATGAAAAGTTTTTTGTTTTTTTTTATTATTTTTTATATATATATTTTATTATTATTAATTCTAATGGGGTGACACCAATAAATCAGGGTACATATGTACAATGAAAACATCTCCAGGTTATCTTATCGTTCAATTATGTTGCATACCCGTCACCAAAAGTCAAATTGTCCTCTGTCACCTTCTATCTGGTTTTCCCTGTGTCCCTCCCCTCCTCCCTATCCCACTCTTCCCTCCCTCCCCTCATCCCATAACCACCACTCTCTTGTCCATGTCTCATATTCTCACTTTTATGTCCCACCTATGTATGAAATCATGCTGTTCTCAGTTTTTCTTTTTTTCTGATTTACTTATTTCACTCCGTATAATGTTATCAAGGTACATCCATTTTGTTATAAATGATCCGATGTCATCGTTTCTTATGGCTGTAATTTCTTTTTGAGAGAGAGAGAGAGAGAGGAAGAAGAAAGAGATAAGCATCCACTCGCTGTTCTACTTAGCTGTGTACCCATTGACTGTTTCTCATTTGTGCCCTGACTGGGGCTCAAACAGAGATCTCGGGGTTGAGTCAGTGCCCTCTGCCCTTGGGATCAGGCCAACGACCCCGGGATCCAGCCTGTGACTCTGGGATGGAAACTGCGATGACAGTGCTCTATCCACTGCGCCACCAGCCAGGGCTGAAAAGTATTTTTAAAAAGTGTAAGAATGGCCTGACCTGACCTGGTGGTGGCATAGTGGACAGAGTGTTGATCTGGAATGCTAGGGTCACAGGCTGGAAGCCCCGAGCTAGCCAAGTTGAGGCACATGCAAGAAGCAACTGCAGGCCGATGCTTCCTGCTCCTCTCCCCTGCCTCCCATCTTTCTCTCTCTCTCCTATCTCTAAAACCAATAAATAAAATCTTTTTTAAGAAAAGTGCAAGAATGAGAAACCAGAAACTTAGCAAATGGCATCCCTAGAATTACATGCTTCTCCTTCTCATTTGCTTTTTGACATGTGAAAGCAACTAACTTGCAAAAGAAAAACTCTATCCAAGGTACAAAGAAAATTATTAGGTGATACCAAATAGTTATTTTTAATGGGGAAGGTATCTATCTGCAAATCCCAGCTGGATGCCTTAGGTTTAGGCTCACTTTGAGATGTCTGCCTCCCTCAAGGGTTATTAACTAATGCCAGCCTGGAGTCTTGGGGCTCTGGGCCCTGGTTGTGATCTTTGGAAGTTTCCTGCCCTCCAACAGCAGACTGAAAGTGCCACGGACAATATGTAAATCCCGGGCTTCTCATCTGTTAGGGGATGAAGGGCTTCGTGAAGACTCTGAGTGATATCTCCCTTCCACTCCCTCTTTCTTACAAGGAGCCCATGTTCTAGCCTTTATCCTGTAACCTCTACTCTGTAGTGTAGGGGCTGGCCAACCTGTTCTGTAAAGGAAAACACAGCAAATATCTTCGGCTTCACAATCTCTATGTCAAGGACTCAGCTCTGGCCTTGTAACACAAAAGCAGTTACAGACAGTGGTCGGTCAAGTGGGTATGGCTGCACTCCATGTGGCCAACAGGCTGTCCTTTGCAGGCCCCACCCTCACCCCACCACAGTGCTGCATCAAGACTGGATGAAAGAGGTGAGGGATTAAAAATACAAATTGGGGGGCAGTACACGTGAAGGTGGGTATGGGGGGTAGACAGTGATGGCGGGAGACTTGACTTAGGCTAGTGAATACACAATGCAGGGTACACATGACGTGTTGTGAACTGGGCTCCTGAAACCCGTATGATTTTGTTAACCAGTGTCACCCCAATAAATTCCATTTAGAAAAAAGTACAAGTTGGCAGTTACAAAACAGTCACAGGGAGGTGCAGTACAGCACAGGGAATATGGTCATTAATATTGCAATAACTATGTACGGTGCCAGGTGGGTACTGGGAATATCAGGGGAGACACTTTGTGAAGCATATGATTGTCTAACCAGCATGTTGTACACCTGAAACTAATACAAAATAATATTGTAGGTCAACTGTAACTGAAACATAAAATTTAAAAAGAAAAGAACCACCACCACTTCCTGAGATGTGCTCCAGAGACAGGCTCGAGGGGGTGTGAAGGCGGTGGTGGTGCTGGCTGGGTGCATGGATAGGTCTGGGAAGAACACAGCAGGAAACACTAAGTCTCACAAGTCTTGAATTGCCGCAATCCCTACTTCTTAGAGAGAAGGAGAAAGCAGGGAGGACCAAGGGAGGAAATTCTCACTGAGTGCTACCTGCACCTGGAACTGTCCAATGTTATTTATGGGTCACAACACCAAGAAAAAGGTGGCATTATCCCCACTTTGCAGAAGAAGAAACTAAGGCCCAGATGGGTGGAGCGCCCAGAGCACAGAGGCAGGAAGGGGTGGTGCTGGGATTTGAATTCAGCTCTGTCTGGCTCTGAGCCCAGGCTCCCTCCACCCCCAATAAGAGTCTTCGGGCCTAGTGAGTCCTCCCTTCTAACACCTGCATTCCATATTACAAAGCTTGGTGAAGGCCGGTCAATGGAGGAGGCTCCAGCAGAAAAGAACCACAAAGGCCAGAGGCTTCTCCTATGGTGCTGAACCCTCACCAAAGGGGCTGCTGCCCTCAAGATCCTTTTAGCAAGATCTGTGTAGCAGCCACGACACCAATCTGTCACTGAACTCTTCCTCTACAGAGGTCCCTATCATGGTAGGCTGTAAGCTGAGTGCCAGGAGCCTGGGGATGTGTCCCTCCCACCCGAACTCCTTTGCTGCTCTACCCAGCTTCTTTCCCCTTGCTAGCCAGCCAGCCCAGTCTCTGTGCAGGACCTCAGAGCCATCAGGGAGAGGGGGGAACCTGCTCTCCCACCAAGCTGCCACTTTCCCCTGTCCCCTTCCCATTCTTCTGATCTCAACCCAAAGGTCACCACCCTGTCCACGCAATCTAAAGTAATCGTCCTGTCCCTACACGCAGCCCTCTCTGTCACATCAGTGTAGTTCCTGGTGCTTATCAGAGCCTGAAATTCTTGGCTTATATGTTAACTGGTTTGTATCCACCTCCTCCCTGCAGGCCGGAATGTCCCGAGTCTGAGACCCGGTTGTCCTGACCATAGCCTGAACGCCTAGAATGTTGCCTGGCGCACGGTAGACAATGAATAAATGCTGGGGTGAGCGAACCCACACACCTACCCAGGAAGTCAGTCCCATTTCCAGCAAAAACGCGAGCCCACGGAGCCCTGCGCACACAGGCTGCTGCACCGTCACAGAAAGCACTTAGGTGACTACGTTTTCTTCCTGCCCCTGGGACTGTGCAGTCAAGCGTCCCCCAGCCAACATTGAATACGTATTTATCCTGCTCACTGGGGGCCTCCAGCAATTACACTGAGGAGCTGCACAAAATGAACACAGTCTAACCCATAAACCCTGAAAAGCCCAGAATCTAGTTAATAGAGCAATTTTTAGCAAGTCAAGCACTTTTCCTGGCTGTCTCAAGCCATCTGGGAAAGCAACAGCTCTCTCCTAAACTGTGAGGCGTCCTCACTGCAGCCTTTACGCTGCCCCCAGGAGACGGCCGTGAGCCAAATGACAAACTACCCTCTCGGCAGTGACACACGTTAAGATACAAAGCAGGAGTCTGTGGCCAGCAGCATTTAGACTTGCCTTTTAGATCAATGCTCCAAGGGACCTGTTTGCTTCCTTCTGGGAGGGCAGCGGAAGGATACAGCAGGGGAACTACGGCTGCAGCTGCTAAAAGGAGGCCAGTGGAAACGGCCTTGCCTAAGGAGAGCACCGAAGCTGTAAACCGGTCATTCTGAATTGTACCCCCCACCTGCACGCCTGACTTCATGAAGCCTGCCTACCAACACTCACACCCTTCCTGACACTTGACACTGGGGGCAAAGACCACCACTTGTGATACAGGGTTTCTACCACTAAGGTGAGGTGTGACTACACAGGGCATGTCACCTGTGAGTTGTGTGGGCTTCCGTCTCGCCGACAGCGGTGTTAAGTCCCGGATGGGGTGGGACGCCCTGCTGTCAGAATCGTTCAGCACACTGGGACTGTGGCTGGTGTGCAGTAATGGGCAGGGTGGGTTTCAAAGCCTCAGCCCGCTTACGACCATACCCAGGCACGTGGGTAAGCACCTGTGTCCATGAACATATACATGTGAGCTTGGCTTTTCCACTTTTACATATACTTTTTTCTTATGATATTTTTTTTGGTTTATAATTTTAGGTGGCTAAAGAAGCTTGCAAAGATAGTGCAGGAAATCAGCACATAACCTTTACGCACCCAGTTTCCTGTACTATGGTGACATCCTGCAGAATCGTGGTGCTCTGTCAAAACTAAGAAGTTAACATTGATATGGTGCTGTTAACTAAACTATAGACTCTTTGGAGTTTCATGCCACATGGCACTTAGGGCATTTCTATTTAATGATTAGGGGGAGGGCATCCCCTCTGTTCCTTATAAAATGGGCTTTGGAAATAGAGAAAATGGCTCCCAGCCTAATGAGACGCTGGGATCTCTTCCTTCCACCTTTAGTTTACTTTCCTTCAACAAGATCACTTAAACTCACTAAGTCTCAGTTTGCTGATGTGTAAAATGAAGCCAGTAGGAGAACTCACTTCATGTGACTGCTGTGAAAATTAAATTAGGTAATGCTAGAAAAAAGCGTAGGTAAGGCCCTGATGCTCAGGGGTAAGAGCCCTGGTCTTACAGCAAAAGGGTCAGCAGACAGCTGGGCGAACGAGTGCTTAATAAATGGTAGCTACTGCAGTCCGCTGTCACCAAGAGTAGCAACCGTATCCCACATTCAGACTCACCAATAAATGAATAGTCAGCAGCCAGTTTGAGGACTAACCCCCACATCTGAAAAACATAGTTTTCGTGGACAACCAACCAAAGCATTGGGTGTGGCTGCTGGAGTTAAGACCTACAGATTTGAATCTTGGCTTCTCCTCAGCTGCGTGGTGGTTGGATGCCAGGTCTGTGACAACTGGGCCATGGTGACAGAAGAGGTCACTAATAGGCAGCCAGCTGGCCTCATCCTGGCTCCTAGCCTGCAGCTCAGTGAGAATGCCTGGGAGGGGGCCAGGCCTACAGTAGCGTGGCCAGGCTGGTTAGTTTTAGATGCACCTTGTTCCAGACATGAAACCAACCAGCCTTCTCTCACTGGCATGTTTTGTGTGAGCACTACCGACTCCAGTCCCAGGGGAAAGAGAATGGAAACCAGCATTTATCAAGCATGTACTGAGTGACAAGCCTGCACATACGTTATACACAGTGGTCTTTGGTTATTCCCCACACATCTTTATCTGTAAAATATTTTGAGTACATACCACCTGTGTCTGTATCAAGAATAGATACACATAATATACATGCCCCAAGGAACTGTAATGTGTGCATTACAGAATATGCACAATCAAAATAGATAGTTTGTAGATGAAGTAAGCAACATGTTGCATCCATTAAAAATTAATAGGATTGTTAAGGAGAGTAGATGTCAATCTTTAGTTCAAAGAGTCTGCTTGTGGGTAACCTTCTTGGGGCCAACTTCTTATCAGATATGATTAGCCTGTCTTTGTTTTCACGTTACTGAAGCTGATTTAAATAAAGAAATAACGGCTCGTTTCGTGGAGAAGTGTTAGCTCTGCCATTATTTGGTTTGTGTGGACACTGTTAGCATCAGCTTTGAATTTGTGGTTTCGGTGTGAAAATCTTTTCAAGCCACATCTTCAGTTTGGTAAGGTTCGTTAAGTTTAAAATAGGTAATGTACCCTGTGAGCCCATGTCACCTGCAGACACATTGCCACACAACACAAAGTGCTGGCTGAGGTCGGAGCTGCCCCTGCCCGTCCTGGAAGTCCCCTCTTTTCTCACAGGAAAAGCCCAGCATAGGAGAGTGCCAGGGTTGATCCATATATTAAATACTAGTAAAGCTTCAGTTCTTATTAAGTACCAAAGACATAGAAATGCTAAAATTTTCTACCCATATGCCCAAGAAATGACCTGTTAACCACCTGGTGTTATTCATCCCTCTGATCCCATTGTCTCATTGCTCTGAATTGTCACAATAGCCCAATTAGGTAAGTGGGTAATGCCATCTATTTCCCACGTGAATGGGAAATGGGGCCCAGAGAATCTGTGCATGTAGAATGTCATCCAGCAAAGACACTTCAAAGTGGAGTTTAGACCCAGGTCTCTATATTTCATCCTCTCCTCTGCTCCTCCACTTCTGCCAGTGTGTCACCTCCCCTGTCCTCCTCTGTTGGGCTGTTCACATTAAATGCTAACTTCTGACAGGCCAATCTGAGCAGTGGAAGCAGACAGACACCAGGTGACAGCTGAGCTGTTAGAGACCCTCCTAACATTAAGCAGAAAGCATCTGTATAAGAGGTGCTGCTCACCTCTGAAGAGTTTGAGTTTGGGGAGAATCAGACTGTACCCTAAAATGAATACTAAGTGATAAATCTAGCAAAAGACGGGTGAGAAGCTGGATGGTCCAGAGGTCCAGAGTGCTGTACCACTCTGAATGTGAACCCCAGCTCTACCCTCCCTGGAGGTCCAACCTGGCTGCTGAGCCTTAGTTTCCCCAACTGTTAAAGGCTAAAAACGTTAGTTGCTATGAGGATCTAACAGGTCCTCAGCACTCAATCCAATGACTGGCATGGGGTAGCACTCAGTGAACAGAAGCTGTCACCCCATGTGGTGGCCCCAGGCAGAACTATGACACTCCTACAGTTGGAACCTTGGGCTGGCCTCTCTTCACTTCAAGACCCCCCAACACCTTACACCACAAAGGATCAGCCTTAGACTCTGTACTGTTTTATGTTCCAGTAGATGCTGATCACAAACCATCCTATTACCTTACGAAGCCCACTCTGCCAGGACCCTCACTGGAGCATCAGTGGGAATAAATAAAGCTATTCTCCTTTATAGAAAAACAATATGGCCCTGGCTGGTTAGCTCAGGCAGTTAAGAGTGTCATCTCCGAATGCAAGGTCATGGGTTCAATCTCTGGTCAGAGCACACATGGGAAGCCAATGAGTGCACGACTGAGTGGAAAACAAATGAATGCTTCCATCCCCCCGCCCTCTCTCATTCTTTCTCTCTCTGTTTCTCTGAAAATAAAAAAGAAATTAAGCCCTGGCCAAATGGCTTGGTCAGTTGAAATGTAGTGCCAGAGTGTGGAAGTTGTAAGTTCGATTCCCCAGTCAGGGCACATATAGGAGCAGCTCCATGTTTCTGTCTCTCTCTCCCTGCTTCTCTCAAAGAGAGAGAAAAAAAAGTGGGGGTGGGAGAAAAGAAAAACAATATAAGGGTGATTAAGGAGCTTCTTAAATCCTAACTGGTTTCTCCCTGTTACAAAATAGCTCTTCTTTCCCGTTGGTTGATTTATGTTAACTCATTTATTTGTTAAAATATATATGACTTTGCCTCACTGGGAAGTATTGCAGTGGATAGAGTGTCGAACTGGGGCATGGAGGACCCAGGTTTGAAACCCTGAGGTCTCTGGCTTGAGTGCGGGCTCACCAGCTTGAGCGCGGAGTTGCTGGGTTGAGTGTGGGATCATAGACATGGTAGCTGGCTTGTGCCCAAAGGTTGCTGGCTTGAAGTCTAAGGTCACTGGCTTGAGCAAGGGGTCACTCACTCTGCTGTAGCACCCCTGGTCAAGGCACGTATGAGGAAGCAATCAGTGAACAACTAAAAAGCTGCAACAAAGAATTGATGCTTCTCATCTCTCTCCCTTCCTGCCTATCTGTCCCTATCTGTCTCTCTCTCTCTCTCTGTCATACACACACACACACACACACACACACACACACACACACACACAAATATATATATATACAACTTGTACAGTGTCAAATGACAGTTGCAAGAAAGCCTGGCCCCAGGGAGAGCTGCTCCCTCAAAGAGGGGGCAGAGGTACAGCCTGAGTGAGGAAAGACTGGACTGGACAGAGGCCCTCAGCCAGGGCCAGTGTCATCCCACCAAGGAAAATTTAGAAATGTATGGTGGCATTCGTTTTTCTAGATTGTCACAATGATTGGGGGCACAAAGTTGGGAGGATAGAGATGCTAAATTTCCTACAATGTGCCGGGCAGCCCCACACAATGAATACCCATCCCGACATGTATACCAGGAACTCCCAGAATGGACCATGCTTGGAATAGTCCTTGATGCTCAAGGAGGTCTTCAGACCAGGTGCCACGGGCCAGAAGCTGACCTGTGGGCAGGCCTGAGGCAGCTAGGGTGGCCTGGGACAGCTCTGCTCTTACAACCCTATATGAGCACTGTCATGTTTGGAAGTCCTTCCAGCAGGATCTCCTCCCTGGGACCATGAGTTCCGTGTCAGCTCACTTCATGCTGAATTGATCTGTGTCAACTCCAGCCCTACCATGGTGTCTGCCACACAGTCGGTGCTCAGCACACAGCTGGAAACTTGATTTTAAAAGGGGAGTCAATTTGTCTTTAGCGGGATGGGCTGGCAGGACAACAGAGAGCACCTGCCCCAAGGACACAGGTGCCACAGGGATGAAAGCACCCCAAAGGCCTAGGGCTTATATATCAGAGTGCTATACACTAACCTCCTGCATCAAAACGCATATTCCTAATTTCCAGCAGCCTCCCAGGGACAGGCTCAGACGTAAACATTCTAAAGCAGCTCTTACCATTTGAGAACCACAGTGAAACTGTTCAAATGACCTGTGACTGCAGAGAGGTTTTGCTGGAAAAAAAGGAAGTTCTAGGCTTGTGAAAGCTCTCCGTCACCACTGTTGCGGAGTTCCCTGGACCAGAATTCTGTTTCTGTGAACGTCTATTGAGATGCCTCTGGGTTTTTCCACCGAGGCATGGAAATTAAATTAGAAATTAGGTTTCTAGGGACATTTTCTTTTTACCTGCAAAATAACGTTTCTTTTGAAAGTGGCAATCACCCTCGGATTCCTGTTGGGTAGGAAAGGGGGCTAAATACTGCCCTGGAGACTGATGTTAAGAAAGTCCCAAAGAGCTAATTACTGGCTCTACTGAGCACCCAGTGTGAGTCCAGTGCCGACAGAGACATCTCGTTTACTCCCCACAACACAGCGTTCTTATGAAGTGGGAACAGGTACCTCCATCCCCATTTTACAGAGAGTAAAACTGAGGCTTAGGAACATTAAGCAACTTGGCCATGTTAACACACCCCTGAGCGACTGAACTGGGACTCAAATTCAGCCAGTGAGACCGGCCGAACCTCAAACCTGGAGCAGTTCTGGAACCTTCCACGCAGCCGAAGCTGCCCCACATAAGCACACTCTGCATAGTCCCCATGAGAGGACATGGGTCTTGCTTCTGTGTGCACTGAATCCTTTACACGTGCTCGGCCCTGCCAGTTAATGAGGCTATCCCAGATCTCTACGTTTGTGGCTGGAAGTGGAGCTCTGGGATTGGAATGCAGTAGAAAGCATCTGTCAGTATTCCCCCCAGAAAGGAAATATTTACACCTTGGATGGTTGGTTGGCTCCCAGTCTGTGACTTTAAAAATGGAAAAGGCTCTACTGCTTGAATATAATTGGCTTTTTAAGCTTAACTGACAGCTTAAGTCACCCCAAACGAGAATCTGTTAGATCATTTTCTCTACCAAGAACAACAAAAAAAGAGAAGACTGATTCTGCCATCAAAAAGAGAGTTTCTATACTGACTTAGACAGTTCATTGGCTCATCAGAGCAAAGCACTGTAAAGCTCAATGTTTTCCAATGATTAACAAGAAACTCTGGGCATATCAGTTATAAACAATGAAGAGGGTTTGCATAATTTTAGACTTCTTTATTCTGTTCCTCTAACTGCATCTGTCATTAATTTTGATTAAAATCCAGAAAGGAGCCCGCTGTCGACAAGCCTGCCAAAGACTCACAGAAGATTGGGTAGCCAAGCCCCCGGAGGAAATGGCTCTGCTAGGAACACTTTTATTGTGATTTTTAAAAGTTAACCAGCTTTATTTAATAGGTAACAGAGTGCCAACGGTAACATAATTGTCAAATGGTCACCTACTTTACCTGTCAAGAAACACCCCAAATCATCAGGCAGCTTTATCACCCTTTTGTCAGGAAACATTCAGAGGGAAGGAGGGTTCAAAGATGAAGGAGGCATGCTCTCAGGACCCTGGGTGAAGAATTCCGACCTGTGAGTGCCCTAACACAGGGCCCGGTTCAGCCACAGAGAGGCAGACATTGCTATGGGCTGCAGATGGGGTGGCGAAGGATCCCTTATGTGGGAGAAAACACATGCCCTGTATGCGAGTGTGTATATGTGTATGTGTGCATGAGCATCCCTATGTATACGTGTGTGAACACCCCTTTGTGTACACATGCGTGAGCACTTTTATGTGTATACATTCATGGGTACCCCTGTAAGTACATGTGCATGAACATCCCTCTGTGTACACGTGCATGGGCACCCGTGTGTACACGTGCATGGGACCTCCTTTGTGTGGGCAGCAGGGAAGGATTACAGGTGGCCACAGGAAAGAAATGACTGCACTGGAAACCCCTCCTGAGAACCTCACCTCCAACAGAACAGCTCCTAATTCCAGCAGGTTTTCTTTCCAAAGCTCTGGGGATCCAAATACTCACAATGCACTCGTTCTCCTAACACTCAACCCTAGGCCTGATGTTCCACCCAAATCTGGAAAAGCATCAGGTGTCTCCATCAGCCTTTACCCTTTGCCAATTTTAAGAGTCTGCAGTGAGAAACATCTAGATGTTGGGTTGAAACAGACCTGGGCTGCAGTCTAGACTTTGTCAACACTGACTTTGTGACCTTCAGCCGTCCCCGAGCTTCAGAAGCAGAGTTGGTGAAAGGAGAGAATTGTTCCTTCCACTTGGGATTGTCATGAGTATTAAGCACAGCACTCAATGTACAGCAGACATGAAACCTAAACATCCTCTTCTCTTTCCTTCCCTCTCTCTCTCCTTCAAGGCCGTTCTGTTATTCCAAACCAGGTTTAGAACTACTAGCTGGGACCGTTCAGTTAAAATTAAATAAACACACTCCATTTTCCTAAGTGAATGAAACATTTGCTTGGCCGATGCTGTCCTTTCCTTTTTCTTAACAGTTCCTTTTTCTCACTAACTGAGATCAGAAAGGCGGGCATGAAAAGGCTTTGCTCAACCCAAGCTGGCCTACTGTGAACTAGGTCATTACTTCTTTGTTTGACCATCAGATACTGAAAGCTGGCTTGTACATTGGGGACATGAAGCCTAAAATATACTCCCGCGTCTTTAAACTGAAATCATGAACAGACACCAGAAGAGATTCTAGCTGCTTCATCAGTCTCCCTCCTCACACTCACCTGGCGCATATGCTCACAGAGAATCAATCATTCTCACTATTCAAATAGACCATTATTTTCTCTTCTCGCGATCTTGTCTTTTTTCAGTTTTTTTGTTTGCTTGCCTAAGTGGACTCACTTATGTTAAATGTTTACATTATCAAATTCTTAATTACAGTTTATTCAGTATTGACTTTTTTCATTAATAATTAATGACTGATTAATAGATGAATTTTTCAAAGTGAAGAAGATCACCAAGCAAAACTGGTTATCTCAGTCCTGAGACCTTAATGAAAGTCACTGCAGACGGCACGAGCCCATATCTGGTCAAGGCAGAGGATGCGGAGCCCTGATAATGAAGGGACAGAAGGGAGCAGGATGGATAGCAACGTTGTGAAATGGAAGACTTCAGTATGTGCAAAACCCACAAC
Organism: Rhynchonycteris naso; assembly: GCA_037038555.1. Classification (NCBI taxonomy): domain Eukaryota; kingdom Metazoa; phylum Chordata; class Mammalia; order Chiroptera; family Emballonuridae; genus Rhynchonycteris; species Rhynchonycteris naso. The sequence continues at coordinate 23,086,491 of CM072996.1, forward strand.
TTCTACTTTTTCATCCCAGAACGTCATGGCAGATGGAGAACTTAGAAACCTTAGTTTTTATCTTCTACCCACAGTGAGCAGGACTGTCCCAAGCTTCCTTGAATGGCGTTTGCCACAAGTCCCACTATGTGCTGTATTCTTTGCTCCAGGGTGCTCAAGAAACCAAGATAAAAGGCTCACTTTCCCAGTCCTCTAGGCACTCACAGCCTGACGGAGGAAAGTAGGTAAAGAAACAGTAAATGCACTAAACTCTGTGGCTCTAACATGGCACACTTGGATGGAATGCAAAGGATGGACTCTTGGGAGAGGATGGCCAACAGGAATTCCAGGGCAGGTGACAAGACTGGGTCTGTGCTCCCCCGACCAATGGAGAGCTGAGATGGGTGTCCCAGGGAGAGAACAGAGCCTACACAAATATACAAGTTTGATCATTGGGAATTTTCACTATCTTAAAAAATCCTTTAAATAAATAAGCCATACTTCTTCTTCACGCTGGTGAGTGGCTAAACAGGAACTGAAGCAGAAACCAAACTCCTATGAAATTAATAACAAAGCATTACAAAATGGATCATATTTCATATCACTTCACCTGAGAATTTGGAATAAAAGAGTCCATTCACACACACACATACACAAAACCTTCTACACTCCATCACCACATTGCCTTTTGGCAACATTCTTTTAAGATCCATTTTCTAATTATTATACAGTGTGTCCGTAAAGTCATGGTGCGCTTTTGACCATGTCACCGGCCAAAAGTGCACCATGACTTTACGGACACACTGTAGATTGAGCTTATTTTAGGTCTGTTTCTGAAGACTTATTTGACTCTTTTCTTCCATTATTAGATTTGTGTGCTGATGTTATTCTTTCCATAGGGTCAGAAAACATGAATCCAGGAACTCAATGCCACAACACTCACCACCTTTTAAGAAAACCCAAAGTGCAAGGTTTCTGTATGAACTCATCTTCTTTACGAAATCGATTCCCATTTTGTGAAATAATGGTAAAAGTAAAAAATCTCTTGCTAACGGCACAGTGGCACCCTGATAGAGTGCTGATACATATGTGATTTTTATATTACAGAGCACACTTAAAATGAGGTAGAAGCTAGGCAGGGGAGAGTGCCATCATGAATTCACATGAATTGGCCACTTGTATGGGCTGTCAATAAATCACTGACTGACCCTGGATGAGCAAAACAGAAGTAGTCTGTACACTGACTGACTCAAGGAACTTCATACATGAATTAATCCTAAGGAGCTAGATAGATACACCTGGTCACTTCATACCTGGCATAGAAACTTGAAAAATAGAAATAGGAGGCATTTTGGCCATGTCACATTTGGAAAAGTAGAATGAGGATGGTGTACCTCCTTATTATTAGGAGATAGCCTGGTAGGCTACCAGGACAGAATAAATCAAGAAATAAACCAACCTAAGTGCTAAAAGGAAGGGCACAAATTCTGGCTTACCATATCCTGGATAGGTAATCCAATTCTAATCCTTTAACATCTCTGAACTTCTGTTTTTTAAATCTGTAAAATAAATGCCAGTGACACAACAGAGCTTGTAAACTTGAAGTGAGGATTAAAGGAGATGACAGGTAATAAAGTACTCGGGACACGGGTGGGAGGTAATTAGTAAAGGCTGGTTCTACTTCTCCCGCAGTATCCATGGGCTATCCAGTTATTTCTTACAATACTTGGTCTTTCTAAATGACTAGTATATGATCTTCGAACAAAGAGATCTTTTTCTCTTTTTTGTTTTTTAAAGTGCATTTTTATATCACATAGTATGTTGCATAATGCTGAAAATACGGTTTTGATAATTTCCCTCAGTCAGCAAGACTCTAGTCCTAGGGGATGAGTCTTTTAAAAAAATTTTATTTTAGAGAGAGAGGGAAAATAAGAGACATCCATTTATTGTTCCTCTCACGCATCTCCATTCCGTAGATCATTTTTGAGCTTCACTTGGTTTCTTACAGGGGCAGGGAGTGTCAGTTCTCCATAGCCATTCAGTGCCATGACGGAGCGAGCTGACTGTGAGAAAACTGTGGGATCTTCAGCCACCGTCACAACACTGTCGTGTCCATTGTGGTTAGACAGTAAAACTGGAACGAGACAGGTAACACCCGTTACTTCTCTTACACTATGGCCTTTCGAATAATTGAAAGCTGCCTTGGTCGCCCCCAATTTGAGCAGAAAAAGAAGGCTCAACCATGGTAAGGACTGGTCCAGTGTCCCAGAATTAGTCTATGGCGGATCCATGACCGGAAACAAAGTATTGTGGCTCAGACCCAGCGTGTTCCTGGAAACTCCAGACAAACCCTGTGAATTCTTCAGCTCAAGTCAGAACCACATCTTCTCACATGGTTTCAGGACAGGGCTTCTCTGACTATCTCCATTTAGATATGTAGCCACAAAAGGGATTTGACAGACGTGTGCGTCAAAGCAGGCATACTAGATCCTTAGGGCATGTCTTTCCGGCTTAAGATGTGTCCTTCTTCTCTAGAAGTTAACCCACATCCAGAAAAGTGTCCTCCAGGAGCCATCTGGGAACAATATGACCCCGATCCTGCCACACCAAATTTGAAGGGAGTCTCTGTGGTGTGGCCAGTAAACTTAGAGATCGTGGGGAAGCCATATTTGATTGACTGCATGCACCAGGAAAGCAGGGGATGTTAAGTGAAGAAAGAGATATGGGGGAGGGAAAGGAGAGAGAGAGAAAGAGGGAAGGGGGGAATTAAAAGAGAGGAGAGATGGATGGATGGAGAAGATGAAGAGGGACGTGAAAGAGAGAACGGATTCTGGGAGCTGGCCACTTCTGAGCTTTGATGTTCTCTTTGGGCCCAGTCCCAATCTGTTTCTGATTCTGTAAGACACCACTGCATCCTTATAACAACCTGCCCCGTTTTCCTGGGGTTAGCACAATCTGGTCTCTATTTCTTAGAACCCTGGGCTTTTAACTAATAATGATTCTCGTGTGACATGCCATGATGACTCTGGTATTATTTTACCCTTCAAATTTGATTAGCTGCATGGGCAGAGGATAAATAAGAGAAGGGCACCCAGGTCTAGAAGGAAAAACATTAACTTATGAAAAATGATTTTTTCATTATAAAGAGATAAAATGCCTTTGTTCCCAATATGCCAATGATATGCAATGGAATCTGAGGTATCTTATTTTTGACACCGGAAGATCAGTTTACAAAGGTCCCTAACAGAATGGGCTCCCCCTACAGGAGAGGAATGACCAGGGCAGAGATGAAGATAAAGCAGGGCTGGAGGTCCTGGACAGTTGCCAAGAGTCCTTTCCTAATCAGTGAACACGTGAAGCATCGTGACCAGTTCATTGGGGTCATTTGACACCCTACAGCTATTCCAGAATATCTTCTCTGTTAGATTATGAAGCTCTCAAGGTCAGGGACCATGCCTTTTCACTACCATATCCCCTCCACCAAGCTCAGTATCTGACCTAGAGGAGGTGCTTAATATTCATTGAATGAATGCATGAATGGGTGGACACACAGTGATCTCTGACAGGTTCCTAAAGGAGGTGGATGGATCCCAGAAGCTGAGTTACAAAGGCTCTAAAGTGAAGGAGGGGCCCATTCATTTCCCCAGATTATATGAATATTCATTCATTCAGCCATTCAAGGAATAGCATTCAACACCTAATCTACAGATGAAGACATCAGGTAGCCCCTGCTTTGGGTTGTACCTGGTCCCACCTAGCAGCTCACAGGGAGGCCACTTCCATGGGCAGTGACAGGAATTGGAAGATGCTATCCATGCCCGGTGCAGTGACAGGGGAGCCCTTTAAAAGTAAACTGAAATTGAGGAGAGTGAAAGAGACTGGCTTCTTAGACTGAAACCTGGATACTGTGTCATATCTAAGAGTTCCTGGGGTAGCTGGGAGCCCAGCCGGGACAAGCCTCAGGCAGCAAACACGTAAATGAGTTCCAGCCTGCTGCACTAACTGAACTGTCCAGGCAACCTCCACAGCCGCCCGGCGAGAATATTTCAGTAATGAAAACCAGGTCTCCAAAGCCACTGGTATATGTTGTGCAAACCGCTGTTCAGAGGAAAAGGCCCGAGTCACTTTCTCTAGTCACTTCATGAATTTCCCCAAAGACAACAACTGAAGGAGACTTGAGGTTTCCCATGTCTTGGGCAGAAGAGCTGCTCAAAAGTCAGAATTATCACAATAAAGGAGCAGCTAGTTCTGCCAGCATCTTTGGTGAGTGCCTTCCATTGATTGTATGGAGCTGGGGATATCTTGACTAAAAAAATATTGGAGTACGTTGCCCCTTAATGATTTCACTGCCCTACCCAGGGGCTTTGGGCTAACAGTAGGCAGGAGAGGGGTTGAGGCTGAGTCCTAAACCATCATAACTCACCAACATATTGGACTGAGGCAACAGCATCCCTTCTGGAGCACCCTAGACAGAGACACACAAGGAGATGTTTCCCCCCTCTGTCCTTTGAAAAGTCTTTAGGTCAAAAGGTCCCACAAGACTGAGAATTCAGGCTACCATCAAAACTTCAATCATACCAGGTTGTTTATCCCCAGGCTATGTAAAAAAAAGCTTTTAAAATGTAGATTCCAAAGAGTTTTAAATTGGATTAATTTAAATTTTGAATTACACAAGAAACATATGAATATAATTTTGGTATTTAAAAATTCTAAAAAACAGAAAAGACCACAGTTCCCTCTTTCTACCCTCTATAAAATTCCCAGCTTTTTCTTTATGTACTTACATAAAGTATGTGTATGCAGAGTTTTTCCTGTCAGTACATATAGATTTACTTTACTATTTATATTTAGGCTGATGAACATATCTGATTTAACCATTTTCCTATTGAATTATTCCATTTTTTAATTATTGCAAATAATGCTAAAAGCAACTTCCTAATCCATGCTTCTTTGGGCATATGCTATCACTTCAATTTTAATGTTTTTTAAAGGCATTTTGTTTGTTTATGTTTCTGGTGATTGGTGGTCAAATAAATAAAAAAAGTTTATTTCAACTCAAAGTGCCTGACCTCTATATATGTAGTGCTACGGAAAATGAAAAAGGCGCACCTCCCCCAGCTTAATATATACAATACACACATACACACATAATTAGTCTCCGTGTGTATGTGTGTGTGTGCCCAAACCACTGGGACGCTGGCAGAGTTCCATGATGGGTTAGGAGCTACCCCTGGAATGTGTCTTATCATAGCATCCCGTTCATCTGAGGATGCCAGCTCTGTTCATAATACACTAGAAGACGTGAAGGGAGATACACAATCAGACTGACCCAATCAAAATCTCATTCAGAACCCCAAAGAGAGTCCTTGCCCTTCTCCAGTCTCCCTCCCCTATAAACAGCTAGCAAGACTTTATGGAAACTTGGCAAGTGCTTCTGGAATCAATTTGGGTCTTTCAACTTTATTGCCTTTTTTTTTCTTTCTTTCTCACTTTTCATCTGGATTATACAAATGTGAAAACCTTTTTTGAGATATCTTCTAAGGTAAAAATTTTAAACTCATTATGTCTTGAAACAATTTAACTACAACTGAATAATTTAGAATTAAACTATGTTGGATTTAATATTGCAAGCCAATGTTGATTTACCTGTTATATCGCTCTTAAATAATTTCTACTGTAAAATGCTCTGTAGGAGTGCTCACCCTCAGAGGGAAGTGGTCAGATACGGCAGCATAGCTAATGCATCTGTTCACCACTCGCTTCTAAAACGAAATGCAATTATTCTGAATTTGGGACTCTGCAAAAGATTTTTCTAATGGGCAGATGACCTCCAAAGTAATTCTTAGTTTCTCTCACTGACTGGTTACTAAGTTATCACTAATCTATGATAACTGGATGTTCCAAGTATATTACTGAATTTGAACTTCTCTGAAAATTGTGCCACGGAGAACAGAAAAGCCCATATTCAAATACACAGCAGGACAAAAGAATACAGTCTATTAAGAAGCATAATATGTCTATTGAGGTAAAAAGCTTCCTAAGTTTGAATGATGTTACCAGGCCCGCCAACGCAGGTGTTTATCGGTACCTAAGCCTAATTTTGAAAGTCAGGTGAAATAAAGTCTAAAAAGCACACATGCTTTAGGATTTTTAAGGTTTCTCTCAAAAGGGCTATACACTCAGGAGGCAGTAGGGTTGGCCAAAAGTTTCAGTATTTTTTGACCTTTTAATTAAATACAGACACAGAAAACACCATAAAAATCAATGTTTAGTTAAATGAGTTCCCAGTTAAAAATAAACAGAACTTGCCAGTCACTTCTAGAGGCCTCTCCACGAGACCCATCTCAATGTCAACCCCTCTCCCTTCCTTCAAAAATAACCACGACTTCAGTTTCCATATTATTAATCTTCGTAGCCCCTGTAGGTAGTTATAAGACCCTGTGGTTCAGAGTAATTATTTTGACCATTAAAATATCGTGTAGTAAATTAAATTTTTTGCAAGGGTTATTTACACTTTTCCATTTTACTGCTATCTACCTTTAACAAATACATTCATTAGTATGTTTGTTAATATCTTGCCTCTCCAAAAAAAGTTGTGTTGTTTCTTTTAAATAATTTGTGGGATGGAACACATGCTAAGAAATTGCTTCACTAAGCGGCACTACATTCTTGAATGTTCTCCAACAGCCGGGAATCAATGCATTTCCATGAATGAAGTTACAGATGAACATACGGGAAAGCCACTGAATGACTTCTTTACCTTATTACATATCACCAACAAGATGCCTTGTCTTAAACTCAATACCTGAAGGTGCCCAGAAGTCCCGGTGAGCAGCAGGCTCAGCAAGAGTGGACCTGTATTTGAACAACTGCTTTTCCACTAACAACCAAGGTCTGTGAAATCGAGGGGTGGGGAGGGGGCAAGAGCATTTGGAACAGACAAAAGGGCGCTGTTTCCAAGCTTAAATGAAATGCAGCTGGTTCACAGCTGTGCTACCTTCCTCGCTGGAAGTCAAGTCACAAAACAGAATGAAACTTTCAGTGGCCACCACTATGATTTGCAGGAATTCTGAGCATTCCCATGGGCTCTGAGGTGATCGATTATTTGCATTCTGGATTCCACTTTTCAACCCATATACACTGTATAACCCATTAGACAGGTAAATTTCTGCTGCAAATGTACACAATACTTTATGTATATCACCTACTTATACCTGTGTTTGCTTTTTGCAATTGTTTATCAGACTTTTAAAAAAAAATATGGGTAACAGAACAATAAACTCTTTAATTATAGAGGTTTGAGGAGGTTTTCTTAGATTATATTTGCTACTTTTGTGATTCACAGCTATTCACATTTCTCAGGTCTGATAATTCTCCGCGTAACAGGCAGGTTCAGATGCCAAGCATGTGTTAGAGACAGTAGGACATCATGCATATGCATGGAGTATTTCTAGTTCAAAACTGTCCTCGGATCAGACCAAAAGGCCAGCAATGGTGCCCAAGCATCAACCAAAAGTGTCAGCTGGAATGCTTTCCCAATTTCAGTGTCTGCCGCCGTCTAAATTTTAACCTTAGACTTGTAGGATTATCTTGAATGATTAAAGCAGTTCTGTTATACGTGTCGATTTATTCCTATCATTTTCTGTGTGTGTGCCTGAGATTTATTCCTTAAAATGCAAACTCTCTGACGGAAAAATCAATAGAGGTAAATAAATCTGATTGTAAAAATGAACAGGATAGACTAAATCTTATACCAAGCTTTTTGTTTTGTTTTTTTAAAGTATTGGTACCACCACCTCCAGCCAAACTCACACTTGTCAGTTTAGCTTTAGATTCAGTGAACAGGACAGAATAGTTTTTAAAATATGGGCTTTTAAACCAAACTGTATCGGAATTAGGATGCGGTTTGGCAGTTTTTTTCACTCCTTACTGTTGCTTCCAGACCATGGCTCCTTTGTGCTTCTGGAAAAAGTCTGGTTTGTTCCCTTGTTCTATCTGTCCTCACCTCCATCAGCAACTGACCTGGTCACTTCCTCCTATCTACTGATGACTTCATTCCTTGGCTCACAGAATCCATATCAAACCCCACCATCATCCTGGGTACTTGTGTGCATGACTCATCCAACTGTTATTCCCACAGTTCCCTGACAATCTCATCTTAGATAACCTTGATCTCCCCTCTCCTCAATCACCCCCACCTGGGGCAGAAATCTGGCTTCATCGTCAATGTTCAGGTAAAAGGCCCAGATTCCACCTGACCAGGTGGTGGCACAGTAGATAGAGCGTCGGACTGGGATGGAGAAGACCCAGGTTCGAGGTCGCCAGCTTGAGCACAGGCCCATCTGACTTGAGCAAAAGCTTGTCAGCTTAGACCCAAGGTCGCTAGCTCCAGCAAGGGGTTGCTCGGTCTGCTGAAGGCCCGCGGTCAAGACACATGTGAGAAAACAATCAATGAACAACTAAGGTGTTGCGAAGGCAACGAAAAACTAATGATTAATGCTTCTCACCTCTCTCCATTCCTGTCTGTCCCTATCTATCCCTCTTTCTGTCCCTGTTAAAAAAAAAAAAAAAAAGGCCCAGATTCCAACCACACTCTCTCCTCCTTCCCTCCCTCACTGGCTTGTCCTCACTACACCTGCTCTTCAAATTCCAGCCCTCTCACCTCCATCTTCCTTTCTGTGCTCCCCATCCATCATAGCTCTCCTGTCTATCCCTTCATCTCTTTTCAGGTAAGTCTATGCGAACAATCATTTCTAATCACTACCTTCCTATATTCTCAATGACCTTGCCTCCTCATTCTGTGGCTATGCCCACTTGGCAAAGTCCCAAATCGGGGTTAAGTGCCCATTCTGATTTCCCAAGACTAAATACCCAGGTAGGCCGCCACACCCTGCTGGGGAAAATCATATCGCTGTTCAGGAGAATAATACCACTGCAAATCTATGGTCTTCAACCTCAGGTGGGCTCCCAACACTGCCCAGGAATCTTTGTACATGTTGGTTATTAACGCTGTAGCTACAGTAGAAGATACATCCCCCTGGCACAAGCACATGCTCAGCATAAGCAGGAACCAATATATTACTTTCTACTCATGCATAAAAGGCTAATATCACTGCCTTGAATTCTGTCATCTCAAGACCTCTCACTGACACCATGCCATCAATTATCCTTTTGTTCATCCGTGGTTTTCACCACTTTCTCTATTTTCAACTAATTCTTTCACTTATTAAAAATAAAAAAACTGCACAAATCCTATGCCCTCTCTAGTGAGTCTCACTTCTTCTCCTCCCCCTTCTTCTACTATCACAACCATATCACTTGGGGAGAAAAAGGCTTTATTAAATATCCCTGCTTCTTTTCAAATCAACTCCTTACCCCACCACTCTATAATATTTAACCAAACTTTTTCCAGTCCACCAGTGACCTTCCAGTTGGAATGTTCAACTGTGTCATTTCCAGAAATCATGTTTCTGCCTGTCGACAGCATTCAACAAGACCCATCACTTTCTTCTTTTTGGAAAGTTCTTTGATCCTCACCCACTACCCTCCTTCTGCCTTGATTTTCCTTCTGCCTCTATGGCCACCCTCACCCCTTAAATATGTGACCAGATTGACTTTATATGCTACATTCTCTCCCTGGATTGCTTCAATCACTCCCATGGGTACAGTTTTCTTTTTATGTCCCCATACCAGATCTTCTTTCTGAGTTCTACATCTCACATGTGTGCCCAAAGGCACCATGATCTCAACATGTTCAAACAAAACTCATCACCTTCCCCCCAAAATTTCTTCTTTCGGTATTCCCTACCCAGATGAATAGCACCATTAACTCATCCACTTATCTGTACTGGCTATTACTTTTACTTCTCCATACCTCTCACACCTTATTCAAAAGAGAGACAGGAAGTGTAACAATATTGACTTCACAGTGTAAGACATTAAAGGGCTTCAGCCATGAGTTAAGTATTTACCCAGAGAAGACACTGTTATGGATTGCTGGCAATGGAGACTGAAACCTGACTGTTTATTCTATAGATGTGATTTACACAGCTCATCCCAATTCATTAAGGCCAGCTGAGAGACAGGCCATCTTTTCATGCTGTGAGGATCTCTTAGCTCTCAACAAATCAAGGCTGCATAGTCCCACGGTGGTTTTTCTTTCACTTCCTGTGGGAAAACTTCTGGGGAAATCTGGGCCACTGATAGTCTATCACCAGATTTGTGGCAATGACCAATTTCTAACTTGGCTTTTCCTGATCTGTTCTGGAAAATGTTTGTAGCCACTGTGGGCAGTCCTGTTAAATGGTGCAGACTTGGAAGCATTTTTTAAAAATCACTAAACCGTCAAAGATTTGATTTGGTCTGCTTAGTTTTGCTGACCTCACTTCGTTTTAGCCTCCGTATCCCAACCGACCACTGAAGCCATCCAGCTGTGTCTTGTATTGCAGTTCCCCAAGGACATCCACATACCCTTTCTCATGCTACCAAGAGAACAGCTTCTGCCAGCTCCTTACCAAAGACGAGGAGACGCAAACATGGGACGGTCTTGTGATAAGACTTTGACATCTCTGGATTAAAATCAGGATTCACATCTAGGGGCATTACCGTATCTCACATGCCATACACGCGTGGCCCCCAGGCAAGAATCAGGTCAGTGAGACCAAGAGGAAGACCCACGGTTTCCTTTCCCCATGTCCTGATGTATGTTAAACATGGACTATAGAGCCATGGGCAAATAAACATGAATTGTTGCCATGGCTGAAATAAACGGTGTGCTGGTACTCGGGCCTTCCATCTGTGCTCGGGAAAGGGAGCAGATGTTCCTCGTCAGTCCCTCCTCTCCCCCTCGGCCCCTGTCTGTCCCAGATTCTGCAGCTGGATCCTCCAGCGTCCCAGCCCTCAGGCTCAGTTCTCCCCACTGCCTGAGCCGGTGCAGACAGTGTCGGGAAGAGTGTCCAAATCTAAGAGGCTCTCCCAGCCTCTTCCCTTTTGTCTGGGTTACCTTGGCTGCCTATTTGATTCTGTAAACAACACTGGTCCCAGATGCAGACTTGATGGAGAGTCCGTGCTGTCCCCCCTCTGTGGTCTGTCTAGTACACTGCCGACTACTCCGCTCCCTTTCTCAGATGGGCACCCTCACAGCCCTGCTAGCCTCTGCTCTGATCAGTTCTTTTCCTGGGCTGGGCAGACCCTGGCTCCAGATGGCCAGCTGCCCTCTCTCTGTCGGCAGGCCCTGCCCTCTGACCAGATACTCCACTGACTGCCAGTTCTCTTGTTGTAACCAAGACTGTTCCTCCCTTGGCCAGTGGACACCAGCTACACATTCAAATCCAGTCCTTGGGGTTGGGCCAGTTACCCCTAGGTCACATGTGGCTTTCACTCAGAGCCTTCCTAGTTGACCAACTGCATTGGGATTTATCCATAATGCTTTACAGCTAGTTTCTTCCAGCTACACCATGACTTGTTTTAAGAAAATACAAAATAAACAGCAATGGAGGCAGATAATTATTACTATTATATAGAATGTTTCATATGCAAAAAAGGACTACAGATCTTTAAAGCATGGTAACTTTGCATCATGCATTGGAAATATAATTTAATTTACATTTAAAAATCCAGTTTATAAAAACATAATACTCTTTTTATGCTATTTTTATCTTAGTACCTCTTTATGGCCCAGTACCTGCCTCACGCCCTCACTTCCCTCTTTGGCCAGATTTTAGATGCCATGATTAATAACTATAATTATGCTCTTCCAAAAGCCCAGAGCAGATGAAATCCAACACTTCACCTATTTGTACCTGCACATATTCCATAAAAAATGCTGGAGAAAAACATGACCATGTTGTCTTTTTTGCTTTCAGTTATGACCTCAAATCACAAGGTGGCAGGGGGGCTTGAAGGGATCCAGAAATCTGACCATTTTCCTAGACTAATTACTCTTAAACTGTCCTCAGATTTCCAACACTTCTTCCTCTTTCCTCATTGCCAGCAGATCACCTTGCTTCCCATTTCACTGAGGGAGCAGAAGCAGTAAGAAGGGGCCAGCCACAGGCTGCTGTCATGAGGCTCCAGCCTTCTCATTGGTCCCAGATGCCCTGACGTCACTGTCATATAAGGACAATCCATTTGGGTTCTCAATGACATACTCACTCCCCAACTCAAGGATGATCTTCTAGCAATTGTCTCCTCTCTGTTATCGTTTCCCAGTCACTGGATCATTCTCAACAGCACTCTAACAGGCTCTAGTATCTCTAAAACAGTGGTTCTTAACCTTTTTTGAGGTACCAAACCCACCAGTTTCATATGCGCATTCACCGAACACTTCTTTAGTGATAAATAAAATATGATTTTTTTTCCAAATTCAAGACATAGGTATATGTTTTTGACTGGTGCACAAAATGAGCCATGCATGAACATCACCTTTCTCAAAGAACAGAACCAACAAAGTGCATGAACTTACAACAAATTACAGTATTACTTTATTCTGGCCTCCGTGGCAGAGGCTTCTCTGAACCCCTGAGACCAACTCATCAAACCCCTAGGGTTCGATAGAACCCAGGTTAGGAACCACTGCTCTAAAAGCAGCCTCCCTTGAGCCCACACTACCCTGCAGCTCTACCTTCCTTTCTCTTTTCTCTTTATAGCAACATTCCTTGAAAGAGTCAACACTCGGCTGTCTCCCATCCCTCTCGCCTCACTCTCATGAAAATCCATCCCATCCAGTGTTCACCTCCACCTTTCCACTAGAGCAGCTATAGTTTAGGGCACCAGGAACCTCCACACTGTTAAATCCAATGGTCAATCTTCAAGCCTTACATTTCTTGGTATATCAGCAACATCTGCCAAAGATGATCACTCCCTCTTCCTTAAATTCCAGGTCTCACTCCACTTACTTCTCTCATTCACTGCTCATCCTTTCTTTGTTTCATTTCCTATTTTCTCATCATCTCCCTAAGGGTCCAGAGCTCCATCCTTGGACCTCTTCTCTATTTTCCTTCATCCCCAGGTGATCTCACCTAACCTCCTGGCTTGACATACCATGCAAATGTTGGTGATTCCCATCTTTAGGCCACCGGCTCAGACCTCTTTGAATTTCAGACTAGCACACCTGACTACCCATTGAACATTTCCACTTGGGTATACGGTAGGCATCTCTAATTGAGCATTTCCAAGACTGAGTTTCTAACTCTAAAACAGATCTTCCCAAAGTCGTCTCCACTTAATTTAAGTGAAACACCATCCTGCTAATTGCATGAGCCAAAACCCAGGAGCATCCTCGACTTCTTTCTTTCTCTCATGTTCTACTTCTACTCAAGAGGGAAATCTCTTGAGCTCTATCATTTATGTATACCCATCCCTCACCAGCCTCTCTGCTACTATGTTGGTCCAAGTAGGTTCCATCTGTCTCTTGAATTACCACAACAGCTTCCCAACTGGTTCCCTTCTTCCCCCCTTGCCCTTGTCCAAAGTTGTTTAATCAAAGCAGCTAGTGTCTTTCTTTTAAGAGGTCAGATTGTGTTCTAAACCCTCCAAAGGTTTATCATCTCACCTAAAATAAAAGCCAAAGTCCATACCCCAGTACATAGATGACTTTGTGATCAACCTTGACTGCCACCTCTTGGTCATATCTCCAACTACCCTTCTTCACCTGCTCCATTCCTGCCATATGGGCCTTCCTGTTGCTTCCTGAACACATCCAGTATGCTCTTAACTCAGGGCCGCTGGCGCTGCTGTGCCTTATGCCAGGAGTGTGCTTCCCCCAGACATCCCCCTGGCTCCTCTGTTGCTTGTCACAGCTTGAACACCATCTTATTAGAGAGGCTTTCCCAGACCAACCTATAATGGTGTCCCCATTCCCTAGCCCCCACACTACAAACCAATGCAGTACATATTTACCTATTTGTAAATTGTTCCTCTTTCTTCATACACTCATCTATTTGTAAGCTGTCCCTTTCCCCCTAGAATGTAAGCTCCATGAAGGTAAAAGACTGTGTTGCACATACTATAACATCTTCAGCACCCCAAACTGTGTCTACCATGTAGGAGATAGTCTAAAAACACTCGCAGAGTTGATTTCAAAGCTTTATGTTGTTCACATAGAATGAATTTAATTAGTGAAACTTTCCATTTCAGTAGGATCACTTTTACAAATAAATCAAAGGGATGATGGTTTTGTGTTTCTCCTTACTTTGTAATTGAGTAACATCAAAGATAGAGTCCACATCATTCTCCTTATGAGGAGCATGCACATTTTATTGGCCCCCAAAAGGAAACTCCATGGCATCAGGAAAAATAATACAGTCATATTAACAGGCAGTTAGGAAAAAATGATGTGCAACTTTGGATGGGGCTAGTTTACAGGCCAGGCAAGGGCTGGGCCGAACGCCAGCCAGAGTTCTCCCATGGCCCCGGAGCCAGGATCCTAAGAGGTGAGTCCTGCCATCTCAGCAATGACTCTGCCCAGCTACACTTTGGGTAACTATGTATTGATCTGAAGTAACATCGGAGCCAGCCTCTGCCACACAGCCAATACCCTAGGTGTTTGGGGAAGTATTTCAGCAAATGTATCACAATTTTAAAATTATGGAGATATTCAGATGCTTGATAATGACCCTCTTCCACCTACATACCAAGTCCCTGTTCAGTCACTGCAACTTGGAACAGACAGGTTGCCCATCGTTACTTCCAGATCGGGCCACCTCTAAGTGTTGAGGGATTTTTCCTGATTTTGTGTTAACAGCTGCCTTCTTGAAACCGATATCCACCATTCTGGGTTTTGATGTTACTTTTATAGCTGGTTTTACATGCATGCTTCCAGCACCAAATTAGACGGTCGTAAATGGAGCACAGGCTTTTAAATCCTGCCACTTACTGGGTAAGCAATCAAACTGGAATTCTGAAAACAAAACAAAACAAAAAAGCCAACTGCCCTTGACGTGGTGCTTCTAATTCTGGCCACTGTATTCTAAGAAGCTCCATTCCTCCACTGCAGAGGCTGAAAAGTAATTAATTCACCTTCCCAGACTTTTTTGAGCCAGGTGATCATGTGACTCAGTCTGTAGGAGGTGAAATTTCCTGGTTCCTCTGGGCAAGCTCCATGGCTGGCATGTGCCCAACTCCCTACAGCAGGCAGAACATCGAGAGCTCCTTTTCCCCTCAGTGATCAGTCTTCTTATCCCAAAAGCCTCCACAATTGTCCCCATGTCTTTTTTTTTTTTTACAAGGACAGAGAGACAGTCAGAGAGAGGGATAGATAGGGACAGACAGACAGGAACAGAGAGAGGTGAGAAGCATCAGTCATTAGTTTTTCATTGCCGCTGCAACACCTTAGTTGTTCATTGATTGCTTTCTCACATGTGCCTTGACCGCGGTCCTTCAGCAGACCGAGCACCCCCTTGCTGGAGCCAGCGACCTTGGGTCCAAGCTAGTGAGCTTTTTGCTCAAGCCAGATGGGCCCGCGCTTAAGTTGGCGAGCTCAGGGTCTCGAACCTAGGTCTTCCGCATCCCAGTCCGACGCTCTACCCATTGCGCCACCGCCTGGTCAGGCCCCATGTCTTCTTCCATGAAGCTCAAAAACTCCTTAAGCTACTATTTCTCAGGTTTCCTGGTATTCATAGCTGAAGATACTCTAATGATTCTATAACTAATTAAAATTTGATTTAAGAGTTTGGCTCTGGCTGGCCCAGTGGACAGAGCATCAGTCCTATACATGGTCATCCAGGATTCAATTCCCAGTCAGGGCCCACAGGAGAAGCGACCATATGCTTCTCTCCTTCTACCTCTCCTCTATCTCTTCCTTTTCCCCTCTCGTAGCCAGTGGCTCAACTGATTCAAGTGTTTACCCCTGCACTGAGGGTACCTTGTGGGTTTGAGCACGTCAGCCTCAGGCACTAAAAATAGCTCAGCTGATTCAAGCATAGGCCCCAGATGGCAGTTGCCAAGTGGATCCTGGTCAGGGTGCATGCAGGAGTCTGTCTTACTATCTCCCCTCCTCTCACTTAAAAATAAAGTTTGTAACAGCATAAGAAAATGTTTATAAAAAGGTGAAATGAACCACTCAAAGTAAAATGTATAAGGAGTAACTATAATTACAATTATAAAATGAATGCAAAGAAAACTCCTCAGATTTATTTGGTGTTGAGATTATATAAGAATTTATTTTCTTTTAAAATATAATATTTACTGAGTGTCAAGCCCCATGCTAAGCAGTTTTTAGATTATAGGCTGTCCCCAGATTACAGACAAGATAGGTTCTGTAGGTTTGAAAATGTTTAAGTATTTCTATGCACAGAAAGGTAAAATAAGTACTATGTTAAGACAAACATCTGTGTAAATTGCATTTAATAGGTAAATGTACCTGTTTCAACTTACATACACATTCAACTTAACAAACCTATAGAACCTCTCTCATTCATAACCCGGGGACTGCCTGCATTTCATTCTTTTTACGTTTTTGTACGTGTCACATTTTGTTTAGAATGAAGAACTATGTAAGAAAATTAAAAACCCTTTCTCTTGGAAAACCTAAAGAAGAAAGAAAAGAATCAACCAATTATGATTTGGGTAAAACCTGTAAAAGTAAACTCTGCCAGTCCTCTTTGCTCTGCCAACATCTTACCATTCTGATTGGTCAGCTAACCAGGAAAATCATGGACTAGAAGTAACGAAAGGCTGGCAGGAGATTGACATTAACCTCAACTACAAAAATAAATAAATAAGCTTGATAACTGCTTGATTGCATTACTACTAAAATAATAATGACTGTTGAAGAACGAGGGGAAAGCAACGAAATTCTACGATTTCAGCATTAGAATGACAGGCTGCTGTCGGGCATATAAATATTACTTTGGAGGCAATAGCTATTGAAATGCTGAGCTATTCAAATCCAAACTGAGATGATGGCTCAGAGTTAATTAATTGAAATTCAATTGTGTGGAAAGTGAATTTTAAAATATAATCAAAATATGCAGATGATACTATTTCTGACCCGCTGTGATGCCATGCTGGCTCTTCTATTCCTTTCATTCCACACGAGAGAAACTGCGAGAGGGCAGGTAATGTATTTGCTCTAGTGGCGTGGTGACACAGACATAACAGGGCCCAGGCAGGTGAAGGTTTCTGCCTAACTCAGGGTGAAGCAGGAAACTTGGCTCCATCCATCAGCCCCCCAGGGAAACAATCTAAGTGATTTTGGCAACAGCAATGCCCACAACTCGGCCATTGAATTCAGCTGTCAGAGCCCTGCGGGGAATTGTCTTTCTCTGGAGCTGCCTGGGGAAAACGTGGGGCTTCAAGGGTGACCAGAAAAGCTGTTACGTGTGACTGTCTTTGATTTTTCTTTGGATTCTAAGGGCTTGGTCTGGGACACCACCATAGAGCTTCCAAGCACCAAAGAGTATATTTATGGCCACTGCCTTCGTTTAGAGGTCCGTTAACCTCATTTACTTCCTTAATTCCCAAGAAGCACACACCCATCAAAAGCAGACACTGAGAATCCCAAGGCGCTGTCTCCATTCCCTCTTCCCACCATGTCTATTACGGGAGGGAGAAGCAGGGTGGGGGGTAGGCGGTCGAGCCTGTGGTGCCTGCTCCCTCATGTTGGCGCTAGGTTGCTTTTATGCCTTCTGCATCCTCCCCATACAGCTTGCAGACACGCCAACACTCCTGCATCAAGTTGAGCTGATGAGAAAACTACATGGGAAGTTGCAGAGCTTTGGGAAGCCATCCAGGTCTCTTATCCCTGCCTGGCACACCACCAGCATTTTAGAAGATGAGTTAAAAATCACCTCCAAAATAGTCCTCTTTCTGGCTTGGACCCAAATGATTCCAAGGGTCCCAGAGCTTGCATAATGCACACACACCCAGAAATACGGCTCAACAAGATGAAGAAGTCAGTAAGAAAGGGGCCACTGTTCACTAGCGGGTGCCCAGTCTGGGCAACAGCCTTTTGATCCCAGCTCCGTCCTGATCTCTGGCCTCGCTTCTATAATCAGATTTCAGAGGAGTTTTGCCCGACCTTCATCTGCCCCGTTGCCAGAGACTTGGCCCTAAATCCCAAGCCTGTGGCTGAGGTCCGGCACCCTGCTGATGGACCTCCGGAGACCCTGGACCTGAGCTTGCTTTTGACTTTTTTTAAATGTAGAGCAAAAAAGATTTTATTTTGTTAAATGTTCCCTGCGCTGACAATCCCTATGTGCTACCTTCCATCCATTTCTACTATGCAACCCCGTTTTAGCTCAGTTACGTGGAATCTTGAAGAAATCATGGTCGCCTCCATGTTTCTAAGCAACATGCTTATATTACTATTTCTCAATGTTCAGTTGTAGAGCTTGAGCATGGACTTACTCCTGGGCAGACTGCTATCCCCATCCTGCTGCACAACTGGACCATTGATGCTCCCTTCACCACCGTCCTGGAGGTTCCCTGGCCCCCTTTCTCTTGCCCAAACTTGCTTTTAAGGAGCTCCTTTCTCCCATTGGGACCTCCAGCCCCAACTGGTGCATTCAGGACAACAGGCCTGCGTGCTGGGCTGACTTTTTCCCAGCAACCAAAGCAGAGCGTGTTCCCAAGAGTCCGCCCCATTATCTTGCTGTCTTGGCCTGCCCACCCCACTCCCCACCCCATCCCACCCCACCATTCTGCTGTTATTAATCAGACTGGGCTACTTGAAAATTTACTGCTATAAACGGCCTGAGTTCTGAAAGTTCATTCTCCATCTCTGACTCATCATCATCACAGACACCGACACAAGCCAGTTGTCTATATCAAGGTCTTGGGTCCTAAAATGTCATTCTTCCCTCCAAGGCAGTCAGGATCCCCTATTAAAGAACACAGAGTCTCTACTAACTGCAAAAGGCAACTATATTGAATGCTCCATTTCTTACAAGTGTTTAGGAAATATGAGATTATAAATAGATCTGTAGAAATCGACAACAAAGAAATTCTCCGGGCTTAAAGATTCCATTCTGAGCAAATACAAAGATAAAAGTACAGTGACAGATGAGCTTTATCTCAAGTTCTAATGCTGCTCAATGCATCATAGTAGTTGCCTAGCAAGCACTGTGTTAAGAAGGATCCTGAGGCCAAATCTGAGCCGAGGAGGAAATCATTCCAAAATAAATGAGTGACACTCAGGACCCAAGAGGGGCAGCACATGAGCCACTCATTTGCTAAACCTGGGGCGGTCATTTGCCCCAGGTCATTATGGGCTTTGGAGCTAGATCTGAGTTCAAACCTCGACTCAGCCACCTGGTAGTAGGTTCTTGTTTAACCTCCTTTAATGAACATTTACTCACCTATTAAAACGGTGATAATACCATACGGCTAGCTGAGTATCAATGTTCCCATTAAATGTCTGCAAAACATTTGCCATAATGTGGAGCACATATTAAGTGCCCAATAAACAGGAATTCTTATGTTATAGTTCTTTAGCTCTAAAGTCAGTTCTCAAATGTAAATGCCCTGAAATGTGCTCCTCTGACTCAAAGGTTTGTTTATGTTGATTCCCACCCTCTTTTCAAATCAATAAAGCCTGGGACTGGTGTGTAGGAGGCTCTGACTAACTTTCAGTTGATGATAAACACACATTTCTGCCCAGCAATGTTTTCACCAATAGCACATTCTGCATGGGCAGGCAAGGAGGATTCTGAGTGGTTTCAGGCTGAGTTCTCAACCTTCCCTAAAAATAAGCTCACAGACTGAGTCACCCCTTTATTCCCAGGCTCCTCTGAAAGTTGAACAGGATGTCATAATGTCCAGAAATAGCCTTTGCATTCCAACCCCAAACTGGCTTCCGTCGGCTCCAAGGCTTTCAGCTGAGGTTGGTTATAAGGATGCTGCTTCTGGGTTTCAGTAGAAAGAATGATCTTAGAGACCTTAAAAGCTACAGCTGACCCCTACACGGAAGGACCAGAGAGGCCACCTCAAAAGCATTCAGGAACATACCAGCACTGGCCATGATGGGATCCTGGGTGGGCACTCAGGGACCTGAAGCAGCTCCACCAGAGCAGTCCCTGATAAACCTCAGATCTTCAGTGGCTCCTGCCATCCATGGGGCCAAGTCCTGGCACACCTGGTCCTCTGCAACCCAGCACGCCCTACCCTCTAGCCCAGGGGTGCCCACACTTTTTCAGCTTGCGAGCTACTTATAAGATGACCAAGTCAAAATGATCTATCTACAATAAAAATGCAAAACATAAAGTTATTTTTTCTATTAAATATTATCATTATTTAAGTTACTATTATTACTATTTAATATTGTGTATTCTTCTTTCACCTTTCTACTTCTCAGCTCTCTTTTTGGAGGAAAGTCAATGTCATAGTTTTTATGAACAGTCCGAAAAAGCCGCTCCACATTTCCCTTCTTTGGAATAGCAATGGCACACAGACAGATGAGGCAAACGCACTTAGAATATGACATAGTGAAAAAAATTCCCTCGCATTCTGTATGAAAGTGGTAGGTTTTAGGCTTCTTACTCGGACCAGCTACGGCACTCATTTTTATACCCTTTATTGTACTTAGTTTAAATAAATTGAAGGCTAACTACGCAGCAATGTAACTGAACAAGTTAGCGCGGTTTAACGCGCATGCGCAGGGTGTCAAAAGTTCAGACGTCAGATTGGCTACCCTGTATGCCAATCAAAAGACAAATGTCTTTTTAATGTCATGCGATCTACCCACACTTCCTTTGCGATCGACCAGTAGATTGCGATCGATATATTGAGCACCCCTGCTCTAGCCTCATTTCCCAGCATGCTTCAGTAATACTCAGCCCCTTGTGGTTTTCTGACCCTGGCCTGCTCCTTCACAGCCTTTGCCCCTGCGGCTGCTTTGTCCTAAAACTTGGAACAAATAATACTCCCACCCTGGTTACCCTCCTCAGTCTTAGGCTACTTTTTGTCCCCTGTGGGGGAGGGCAGGAGAGTCTGGGATTGGGCCCTGGAGCAGGGCAAGGGTATCAGTGAACCTTTGAGACTTAGGTCACATGGACAACATTGTGAGGACCCAGAGGAGCAATGGAGGACAACAGGGCAGGCATGGGGAGGTAACAAAGGGAACTAGCGTAGAGACGCAGGTGACGTGGCCCTGCGTAAGCATGGACAAATAACTTAGCTGAGCTTCTGTTTTCTCCAAAAAAAAAGAATGCTTGTTCTACTCATTGATTTCCCAAGAAGATATTGGAAGTGAGAGAATTCTATAAACTCTGAATAGCCATAAACCCACCAGGAATGTTCTGTTCATTATTGATGGTGACTCAAAGGTTTGTTTACATTGATTCCCACCCTCTTTTCAAATCAATAAAGCCTGGGACTGGTGTGTAGGAGGCTACACAGATAGCTCTAATGGTGGCTTGAGTGGACATTCTGAGCTCCTGTGATGTAGTTACCAGCTTTCCCCCTCTTTTTAACTATCTTTCACGGGAGGGAATGTTGAAGATTTCTTCATCACACCTTAGTTTAAAATGCTGCTCTTTGCAGATAAAAGGCTTTGACTGGAGACAGAGGCTTATGGGACACTGGGCTCATGGGTGCTAAAAGAAAGTCATGAGTGTGAAAAAAGGGCAGAGGTTTGAGGCATTAATGGCAAATGGCACCCACTACGTACAGGGCCCTGGGGCATTTCCCTTGGATACAATTTCTACTGACATGGTCAGAAGCAGAGTAGGGTGCCAAGCGTCATTGCTGTGAGATGCAGGGACCAGCGGACAACACGCAGAGATCCTGTTATGGGTTGACTTGTGTCCCTCCAACAAACATAGACCGAAGTCCTAGTCCCCAGGACCTCACAACCTTAGGTTGTTTGGAGACAGGGTCTTTAGAGAGGTAATGAAGTCAATATTATGTCCTTAGGGTTTCCTAAGCCAATATGACTGGTGTAGTGGTAAAAAGGGAAATCTGGACACAGAGACAGTCACACAGAGGAGATGGTATGAAGGGACACAGGAAGAAGATGTCATCCACAAGTCAAGGAGAGAGGGCTGGAGCAGATTCTTCCACGCAGCCCTCAGAAAAAGCCCACTCTACTGACACCTTGATCTCGGACTTCCAGCTTCCACCACAGTGAGACAATACATTTCTGTTGTTCAAGCCACCCCGTCTGTGGCATTCCGTTAGGGCAGCCCTAAAAAACTAGTGCAGAGCCTTTATAATAATCCAGTGGGAAAAGATTCAGGCAAGGGTATGAAGGGAGCCTTTAAATCAACAACCTGGTTAAGAAAGAGCGCAGAGAGTCCAGGGAAAAGCCAGAATCCAGGGCATCCAGTTAAGGGTTATTTGCACTTACCTCTAGCTGAACTTTAGCATCATCTTCACTTATGACTCTGAGCGCAAGACTCAGGCATCTCATTAGTACCCATGACTTTGTCATGAGTAGAAATTACAGGTATTTTCATATCACTTTACTGAAGAGTTGTGGCAGATAACTAGCAGTATCACTTATGTTCATCAATAATATGATATTGAAAAATGTAACAGAACTGCCACTAGGTTTTATTAAATACAAAAACAAAGTAGTATCTTTGTTCTCTCCCAGTTTTCTATTTTACTGACTGTCGGCATAATTGGTTATGTTTTTAATCATCTATATCTTATTTTGTACATGTAATCATCATTTTGTGTCCACAGGACTGCATGACTCCAAGATACAAAACACTTGCTTAACGTCACTGAACAGGCTTGACACTATGCGAAAAGTATAATGACATTTGACAGCTAACAGGCAATGATGGAAATGAGACAGTCCTGTCCTCCAGAGGCGTACGATCATGTGGGGCTGTTTCCTGCTGCTTATTCCCATCAAATCAACTGGAGCGCCTCCCTGAGCCAGTACAGCAGCTCTGCAGGATACAGAGAAGACAACTCTTCCTCAAGACACCTTTCTAGAGCCTGCTGGAAAATCACTCCCAGTACATAAAGCCACGGTGACCCCGTGTGAACAGAGCAATTAGAATCTGTGCAGACATATTAGGTAAAACGGCTCCTTCCACACATGTGGCAGCTCCTCACCCCCAGCACGCGAAGGATGACTCTAATCTATCATGCGGTTCCTTCCCAAAACCCAAGTGAAGCTTCAGAGATCTTTCTAAAACAGTAGTGAATGGCAGCTACCTGTCAGAGTTGACACAAGAGAAAAAATCATAAAACTTGAAGCTTTACCATTTTTGAGAAACTTATATTTTCATGGAAGATTCTGGGAAATAAAAACACTTCCAAGACCTAAAGGAATGAATTTCCTACGGAATCCCTAAAGATGAAAGTGAACACAACATTTAAATGAGTGAATCTCTAACGCTCAAAACGGGAAATACATTCGGTCACACCCTTATGTGTGTTACTATATCAGTAGCTCTCCGAACATGTACTTTGTCCCCCAGGAAATATTTAGCAATGTCTGTAGACCTTTAGATTGTCATGAAGGGACACAGGATATGCTATCAGTATCTACTGAATAAAGAACTGGGATACTGCTAAACATCTCTCAATGCACAGGCCAGCCTCCCCTCAGCAAAATATTATCTGGGCTAACGTATCATTAGTGCCCAGTTGAGGAACCTTGCACAACATGGCTTCTTATTCTCCAGGCAGTTTCTCAGAAGTAGCCCAGAGAGAGCACAGCATGGCTGGGCATACGTAAGACCAGCAGGATAAAGCAATCCATTTGCAGAGTGAGCAACCACGAGTGTCCACGCTGCCGCTCTGTCCAGCATGTGCACATGGCCAGCCAAGTATTGTATTAATTAGGTTTTTTGTTAAACTGATTTCACAATTACGGCGCTGCCATCTCCCAAAACCTTGGGCAATTTGAAAATATTTACTAAAGCGCCAAAGTCCCTTTGGATATTTCCAGGAAGGCAATCAAAATTGCAGCTGGCCCTTTTGAACAAGAAAGAGGACACTGGATGGGTTAAAGGCCAGAGTGGACTCTGCTCCCTTCCGCCACCAGCAGCTTTTTTACCTGATGGTCACTTCATTTGCACATGAAGGCATTGGCCCGAGGGGTTCCATGAGGTTACTGACCCTTGGTGAAAGGCTAACAACAAAGCTGAACAACAAGGTGGCAGGTCAGAAGCCACTCTTCACTGGCTTCCTGCTAAAACTCAGGGAATGTGGTGGGTGTGTTCTCTGATTCCCATTCTGACACTTCATCCTAAGTACTCAGGGGAGCACAGTAAGGGTTCTGGCAATTTCCAGGGAGAAAGAAAAATGATCTGGAGAATCAGCGGTACCTTCTCTCTGAAAAAGTCCCTTCAAAAAAAAATGGTTTTAAATGTAATGACTTATAGCCCTGGCTGGGTAGCTCCATTGGTTAGAGCGTCCCGATACACCAAGGTTGTGGGTTCAATTCCCTGTGAGGGTCCTTATAAGAACCAACCAATGAATGCATAAATAAGTGGAACAACAAATCAATGATTCTCTCTCTTTCTTCCTTTCTCCCTCAAATCAACCAATCAAACATTTTTATAAAATGTAACGATTTATGTTTAGATGGATGAAACTATAGTCTTTTAAGAGAGCTGATTTTCTGGTTTTCAAAAGAAAACCACCTTCAGTTGGCTTAGATAGGAAGGATATTCTACAAGAAAATTCTACAGTTGCAAAACTCCCACACGAGCTCTTCAGTAAATATCAGCTGCTTGTCAGGGCAGCCCTGAACACAGGGAAAAGGTTGTCTGAGATAGTTTACTATTTTGACTGCCAGCAAGGAGACAACAGCTGCTCCTTTAGCTAAAAGGTTCCTAGAGCCTTAAGGGCAAATAAAACCAAAGAAGATATGTTATTGGGAGCAAAGGTTGGCAAGGTTTTCTATAAAGGCTCGGATAGCAAATATTTCAGACTTCACTGGCCCCAGGGTCTGTGCTGGAACCACCCAATACTGCTGCTGTTGTAGCACGAAGTCAGCCACAGACAACACAAGTGGCTGCATTCCAATAAAACTTTATTTGTGGACATTGACATCTAAATTTCATACAATTTTCACATGTCATAAAATATTCTTAAAAAAATTTTTTTCTGACCACTTATAAATTTAACAGTCATGCATTGCTCATGGGCAATTGTTTGTTGGCCCTTGGTCTAGACAGCAAATTGAAATTTCCATTTGTTCTTAATTCTGAAACGGCCCTATATAATGGCTTTTCCTTCTTGTCTCCTGGTGATTCTGAGATCACACTAGTAAAATCGCCAAATGAAAAAACAAACAAGACAAATATATCAACCATCACAGTACTCTCCACCAGAATATCCAGGTGGGGGATGATCTGGTTGTGACTCCTTTGCAACATGGCTGGTTGTGACTCCACAAGGCGCCATCTTGCTCAACGTAGTGTAAGATACGGGGCTTGCTGAAGGCTGGCACTCCGGTGATATTTTTCAACTCTCCCAATATGAACACTCTTCTTGTTTAGTCTTTGCAGTTCTACATTATCTCAAAGTCAGGCCAAGGGAAAGGGGAGGTGGGGGGCTGGGAAATGTACCAATTTCTGAAATCCAGCTGTATCCTTCCCTCAGACATACATTAGGCTATTTCTTATTCTCCAGAACGGCTATGCTATGTCTCACAGTCACAAAACATTTCTTGAAAACACATTAATGCATTGAAGAGGTACTCTCAACCTTCCAATACATGTCGTATCTCCCTACAAGCACAATATAATTTTAAACTAAGTATTTTCACATCCGCCATGGAAGAGCGAAGCACAGACCTAGAAAAAAGTGGGTTCTGAACACAGCTGTGAGTGCAGAATGTATGTGAAGGGGATGATGAGCTCACCAGATAAAATACGGGACGCCCATTTAAACCTGAATTTCTGATAAACAACAAATAATTTTTTTAGTATAAAAGTTTGACCCATGCATTAACTGGTATCTTCCTATTTTTAGTTGTTAAAAATCCTGGTGGAGGATAGTTCAGAAAGGAGCCAGGCTGAAGCAGTAGGTATTTACTGGGGAAAAGCAAGACTTTGTTATAGGTTATGTTTGTCACTATGAAACAGTCATCTACCAAAGACTGGGAACCCTGTGTTTCCTGTCCTGGTTCACCTTCCTACCCCCAACTGTCCTCAGAATCCTTAGAGTCGGGGTGCAAGGTGGGGCCAAGCAGAACTACTTACCTTCCAGTGTTTGACACCATTTAAAAAACAATGCTTCCTCTGAGCTCTGGGGGCTGAGGGAACTGTTCTGCGTCGTGATTGTGCTGGTAGTTACACAAATCGACCTGTGTGTTAAAATTCAGAGACGTGTACACAGAAAGGTCACTTCTGCTCTATGTTAACGAATTTGTCTGAGGGCTTTCAGTTGCTACTTCTTACAAAGGATTCATGGGTTCATCCAGTACACTGGAGACAGCAGTCCTGACTCCAATCCGAGACTAGAGTTGTCTCATAGGGTGCCCATCCCCATCCCGGGAGGCCCTCCCTGGGCCTCTGGCAGACCCAGCCCATGAATCTGCCCAGCACGCCTGAACATATCGCTACCTCATTTAGCTCCACGCTGTACTGTGGCACCCATCACCTCCACATACCGCTGGTTTGGTTTTACAATTAAAATTTTAAATGCCATGAAAGGCAGATGTGGAAAACTGGCGGCTCGGGATGGGGGCTGGGCTCGTGGCACAGGGAAGGAATCCTGCCCACGCTGTGTTAAAATCTCCTTATGTTCAGTTTGGCCTACACCATGTTTAATGCGTTGTAAACGTTTAAATATCAACTGACTTCCTTCAAAAGCTAGATTTCCAGGTTCTTTGGAGAAAGGAAAAGATCCTGGGCTTGTATTTCTGCAAAATACCAATGAGCTATACTTGAGTGCTGCTGTCCCTTGAGGAGCCTGTCCTCTCTTGGTCACCACAATCCCCAAAGCTCAGCCATGAAATCAACCCGGCACTGTGCATACCTGGGTTTCTAATGCCTGATGTAAGGCGTTCAGCAGGGTGTCAGGAACATGGGAAGCTCTCAGGAGCTGGGAGGCCCTTCCTCCCTCCCCATACTAGAAGCTGCAGGACAAAGCTCCCAACTTTTGCTCACGTTCTGAGCTCTGGCATGCCCTGTCTCCTTCTGGGGGGGGGGGGGGATATCCGCTCTTACCCCTCCACAGCTCCCAGCTTTACTCTGTGAACCCAGGCTTGGAGCAGACACAAGGCTGGCATCATCCCGATGGTAGGAAGGGGAGAGAGAGGAGGGTATCTATCTGAACAATTGAAATTACTTTCACCTTCGCCTCCTGTTTTCTGTATTGTCACAACCTGTACTTTCTCCTCATTCTCCCCTTCCAGATCCAATATTGACCAAACACCTACCATTCTCACTTCAGGGTGAATAAGGATGTAGGGATCAGGCTACTGGAGTCTTATTTCCAGCAGTTGTTTGGAGTAGAGGGTATATTCTACAGCTGGTCTCCAGGGTCTGCTCTGCCTTTTGACCCCTCCCCACCAGACTTACCTGCCTATTAGTCAATATCCCTCCGGTTATGTCATGAGTTTTATCTGATGAACAGCACTAAATATTAAACACATATGCTCAGATGTCACTGTTCATGAACGAGGCTGCCTGCATACCCCCTGGGGAAAGAAATGGGCGCTCAGATGTGAGGTTCATCACTGTCCTACAGTGTGTTCTCACTTGTTTGGAGGAGTAGCAGTATTTCCCATCAGGGCCATCCAGGTTACCTGTGAGCTTTAAGATATTTTTATTTTTTAATTGATCATTTTTTTTTTGCGTTTTATTGAGATATGGTTGACAAATAAAAACTGCATCTATTTAAGGCGTACAACATGATGTCTTAATATACAAATATATTATGAAATGAGTGCCATAATCATGTGAATTAACACATCTATCACCTTGCGCAGTTTCCACTTCTTTGTGGGTCCTGAAAACCCTTGAGAGCTATTCCCATAGCAAATTTTAAGTTTATAATACATTGTTATTTACTGTAATCCCCATGCTGTACATTAGGTCTCCAGAACTTATTCATCTCATAACTGAAAGCCGTACCCTTTGATCAATATCCTTTCCTCCTCACTCCCCGCGCCCGGTAACCACCATTCAGCTCTGTGCTATTGTAAGTTAGACATTTCTTTTAGATCCCACATGTAAGTGAAATCATGCAGTATTTGTCTTTCTGGGTCTGGCTAATTTCACTTAGCATAATGTCTCCAAGGTAGATTCAAGTTTTAACAAATCACATAATTTCCTTCTTTCTTTTAGGACTAAGTAATATTCCATTGCAGGTATACACACTTTCTTTACCCATTCAATACGTCCACAGACACTTAGGTTTTTCCATTTCTTGGCTACTGTGGATAATGCTGCAATAAACATAGAAGTGTAGCCATCTCTCTGAAAGGGTGATTTTATTTCCTTTGGCTAAAGACCTAGAAGTAGGATTGCTGGATCACCTGGTAGTTCTATTTTTTACATCTTGAGGAACCTCCATACTGTTTCCCAAGTGTTTACATCTATATCCCTCACAGTTCTACTGGGGCAAGAAATGTTTTGAGCCACTTTTCATCCCATTATTGGTAGCGAGTATTACCAGCCCAACTTGACAGGTCAGGCCATCGAAACCCAGATAAGGGGTAATATTAAAAAAATATAAGGAACTCATACAATTTAACCCACCCCACCCCCCAAAACACAATCTGATCAAGAAATGGGCAGAGCACCTGAATAGACATTTATCCGAAGAGGCCAGACAGATGGCCAATAGACATATGAAAAGATGCTCAAGATCACTAAACATCAGGAAAACGCACATTAAAACCACAATGAGATATCACCTCACACCTGTCGGATAGTTACCATCTATAAATCAATAAAAAAACAAGTGTAGGAAAGGACGTGGAGAAAAGGGAACCCTCATGCTCTGTTGGTAGGGTTGTAAATTGGTGCAGCCACCATGGAAAACAGTATGGAGGTTCCTCAAAAACTTAAAAACAGAACTACCATATGATCCAGCAATTCTGATTTTGGGTATTTATTCACAGAAATTTAAAACACTAATTCAAAAAGATTTATGTATCCCTACATTCGTTGCAGCATTATTTACAATAGCCAAATATGAAAGCAACCTAATTGTCCATTGATAGTTGAGGAGATAAAAGAAGATATGATACATATATAAAATGAAATATTACTCAGCCTTAGAAAGAGTGAAATCCTACCCTCTGTGACAACCTAGATGAACCTATTGGGCTAAGTGAAATAAGTCAGACAGAAAAAGACAAATACCATGATTTCACTTACATGTGAAGTCTAAAGAATCAAATAAATAAACAAAACAAAAACAAACTCATGGATACAGAGAACAGACTGATGGTTGCCAGAGGGGAGAAGGACTGGGGGCTGAGTGAACAAGGTGAAAGGTATTAAGAAGTCAAAATCGCCAGTTATTAAAATAGTCACGGGGATGTAAAGTGCAAGCTAGGGGATACAGTCAATAATATTGTAATAACTACATGTGGTGTCAGGTGCGTGCTGGACTTACCAAGGGGATCACTTCGTAAGGGATATAAATACCCAATCGCTCTGTTATACAACGAATTAATGTCCATTGTGATTGGGGGAAATAAGAATAAGTAAAGCAAGAGTCAGAGCCGCCGGTGTAGTACTTCCCACCATCTTAGGAGAGGGGAAGGAAACACTACAGGCTAAAACATTGACAACAAAACTGGATAAAAATCTTAATGTTCCTTTAAATATTAGATTTTAAGAATTAATTTCAACGAATTGTATCAACATTCAAAGAATAGCAATAAAATAAATTTAAAATAATTTTTTTTGAGACCAAACAGGAGCCTGGGAAGGACTGGCTTGATTCCATACCTCTCAGCCAAGAGACACCTCCCCTAGACCCCAACCTATCACGTCACCTGCGGGACATGCATACTGTCACAGCTGCCCAAACCCTGAAGCCCCAAGCCCTATTTATTTGCTTCAAAGTTGTTGGCATTATCGCTCAAACTCTGAGACAGAAGATCCTCTGCCTACCACCAAAGGGGTTAAATTTTCAAGCATGTGTTTTGCTTAAGAATAACATTTTTTTAATAACCCTCAAAGTTTTAAGTTTCAGCCCTGAATTTAAAAATAAAGTGAATACTCAGATGACTGGTTATAATTTAGAAGAAAGGGGGGGAAAATCCCACCCACCTAGAGTCGTAAGTAAACCAGTATAATTCAGCAAAAAAGTAAGGGCAGGTTTTCCAAATGCCTTGAAGACATTTGGTGGTGCACACACTGTCCAGGGCCGAGAAGCCCACAGGGTAATGACATAGACCGTCCAGGGCGGAATGATGGGCAGGAAGACGTGTTCTGACATCTGGCCCGCCGCCTTTTCATCTGCAGCTGGAGCTTTTATCTTGGGGAGCATGTGGCTTTTCTTCCCCTTCCATCCTAAGCAAGCAAAAGGCACCATGCTGCTGTTCTTTCTTTTAGCTGAGTTCATAGGATGCTATAGAAGCGTTGATACTAGAGTCGAGGACTAACCCCCCAAGTATTTTAATGGATGTTCAAGCATTATGGAAATAGGCTATATGCTTGTCTCTGTCTGTTTGTCTGTCTCTGTGTTTATTTAATAATCTCCTTTTGAAGATTTTAATCCAACATGAAACTCATGAACAAGACTGACATCACAATTAACCAAGGGCATATGTAGCTCCAACATGCACCAGCCCACACAAACCTCTGCTTCTGCTGGCATTTCCCGACAGAAATGGGTCTCAGCTGTGGGGGACGCACCCAACCCCACCATCCCCCTGTGTGCACTTTCCTCTGTGGAGTACCCCGTGCCGCACAGCCACCGTCCACTGTCCATCCACGTTTTCTCAGGCCTCATCTTATACAGCGCGGCCTCTGTGCTTTGTGTTTTAAGATGGATAAGAAACAGGGTGAGGCTGAATCTTCCTGAAAATGAAGGGTTGGCTCACACAACGAATGCTACAAACACAGGTGAGGGAAGCCCATACGACATCTTTTCAAGAATCAACTCCTCTCTGACATGCCAATGACAAGCCATGCTTCTGCACATCCAGACTGGCTTAGGAGAGTCATTGACCACCTCTCAGTAAACAAACCTCAGTTGCTGCTCGCCCTGGCATCCTGCTAGAGTCGCCCACAGGAGAAGCAGCTGCATGGAGATGCAGCATCTGCAGGCTGGATCGGCTGCCACAGGGCCTGACTGGCTGGTCTGCTAGGCGAATTCCCCATATATCGCATCAGAATAATGCATCGTGCATGTCTCTCAAACGGCCTCCCACCGCACTGCTGGATAGCTGCCCTAGGGCAGGACTCGTGTCACTGAGGTGCCGCTAGGACCTCCCCAAGCAGATTTTGCTGCCTATGGCTTTGATCAACCCGTCTCAAGCACACCCTTCTAACCGGTACCTTTACATGACCAACAGACAGAAATATCCCTTTATTTAAATAGATGAAAGCAAGAAACCAAGACAGACAAAGGCCGCTTGATGTGAAAGGGACACAGCTTCATCACTCTCAAACTGAGAGCGATGTTCAAGCTCTCACTCATGAAGACTGCGTTTGGTCTTTTATTCCCTGTACCTCTTCAAAAGAATGCACATTTCACAAATCCCGGAGCATGTCACAACAGGCATGCAGCACTTATCAAAATGCACGTCATAGTCTCCCTTTACCACGGGTCTTCTACCTCCCCACCAGGGAATATCATGGTGTATGCCCCAGAACAGGAGCTGTCACTGGGAGCAGCGCCCCTGGGAACTTGTTACAAATGCAAATCCTCAGGCCCTACCCCAGACCTACCCACCCAAACACTCTGGGAGTGGGGCCAGCAATCTGTGCTTTAAAGAGCCCTCAGGTGATCCTAATGCCCTAAAGTCTGAGAATCATCGTGTTCGTCCATTTCTGGCACAAAGTCTACGCCCAATGGCAGTTGCTCCTATTATTACAAGTTCTGAGCCCAGTTGGGTGTCCCTACATTGTCCATTTCTTGAGACTAATAAATTAAAATCATCTCACACACCCTGAGTGATATGTGACAGGCTCAGATTTGCATACCTTGTTCTTAAAGATTCTTCTATAATAACAGGAATTTCTCACTTCAAGGTACTAACTGTCTTTCATTTAAATTTCTGTTAATAATGAGAGAGCAATCCTACCTAGATGGGAGTACTCTGAGTTCCAGTGTCAGTGACTGCCAGGAGCTCGCTCACTTAATATCAAAGATGTAGCAAATATGCACCATTTTCCAAACAATTCAGACATGTGCACAGCACACTCACAGACCTCTGGTGAAAATGCAACATGAAGTTATAACATTATGAAAGATCTAAGGGATGTAGTATCCTTCTGAAATCCAAGTCAGTCAAGCATAAGGAAAGCACATTGTAAAGTTCAAGCTTTACCTACCTCTGAAGGTCACAAAAGGTCGACCTGTTGAGCAAAAGGAATTTTGTTGTGTCCACATATTAAAAACAATTTTTTTAAACTAGTTATACCACTTTAAAAGAGAGAGAGAGAGAGAGAGAGAGAGAAATCTCACAGCTTCAAAAAGCAGATTTCTGGCTTCTCTTGAAAATGAGTCAATGTGACAACATAGGCCCACGTTCTCACACGGTATAAATGAACTGTACTGAAACTGAGAGGTGGCATCTGCTCCCCAAGTCCTCACAGTTTCCCACTCGATCTGTGTCACTCATTTATGTTACATGCTGGCCCCGGGAGCCTTCTGCGTTTGCAGCTCCTGCCCACTACTAACAATCCTTTTTATTGTTATGACTTTCCTCACTGCACTGGAAACTCTCAGCAGTTACTGTATTCATCTGAAATTTCCTAGTTTGGCAAAAATGTTGAGCTCTTGGTGTCCATTTTCTATGCAATGATGCATGAGTTAGGATTTGTTCATTCACTTATTATAAATAGAATACTTGTGCTAGGTGCTATCTGTATCCTTGCTCTGAGCATTGCCCCTTAAATCTCTCCAATAATCTTCACAGCAATTCCATGAGGTGGGGAAGATCAGTATCCCCATCTGATAGATGAGGAAACTGAGAGAACAGCAAGGTAATACAGATGCTAACAGAATAGCCAGGACACAACTCAAGGCTTTTAGACACTGGAATTCCTGTTCATTAACTTGCATTGGCAGCCCTGGGGTCCACCATCTCTGTGTGCCAATGCCCACTTGATGTCTCAGTCAATGTTACACCACATGATACCAACTCCTACTGCCAAGCAAGTTGACAACATCTCCAAAAAGGACAGTGATAAAATGTAATCAGTTCAAACGACCAACAGCAGGGTTCCAAAGTGTTGGGTAGCACCAGAAAAAGGTAGATGTGTCTCTGTTGAGCCCGGTTACTGACAAATCAACCCACAGGCCCCCTGGTTGGCTTTTTAATGATGACTACTGTATTTCTCAGGGCACTTGCCAGAAAAGCTGCTCTTTGTCCCAAAAGGCTAACACTTCAACTACTCAGAGATACAAAAAAAAGGTAGCTAGAGAGGTATATGGCCCTTCTGAGTGTTTGTGCAAGGCCTGCCTCAGCACTCCTAGACCCAACAATGACTCCACATGGGCTCAACGTGTCAACTCTCTGCTGGGTGGCCTTGCAGACTCAGCCGGAGTGAACCCTTCTTCAGCACCAATGTCCTGAACGACCCGTGTTGTTTTAGGCCTTCACTTGGCATTTCAGAAGCAGGGCATCATCTGCATCTCTGAGACAGAGGATAATGAGGGCCAGCAGCTTCAGTTCTCCAGTCCTTTGCCAGCTGCCTGCCACTGACAGATTAACAAGGCACGTGGGTGGGGCTGGTCCCTGGAAGTGTCTTTCATTTTTGTTACTATACACTTGGGTTTAAGTCTCTCAACCCTTTGCAGGATCCCGGACCCTGGAGGCTGGGCTAGATCCCATGCAAATCCTAGGGAGGATGACTGGCCTCCTTGGCCCCTGGCCCCACACACCAGCCCTGTACTCAAGGCATATCGCTCCAAGGCAACAAGAGGCATTGAACAATGAATCCAAGGAGACACCAAAAGTGTTTCTCTGTAAGGTGCAGGGCAGGCCAGCCTGCCCACCCATCCAAACACAGGCCTTCTCAACACAAAATCGGGGATCAGGTAGAGTCACAGGCCCACTAACTGCACCCTTGGAGCAAGAGTTTCCAGAGGGAGAAGAGTCCAGAAAGAAACTCAAAAAAGGGAAGATTCCATAGAGGCACATTCAGGCCCACAAGCCCCTAAGCTCACCCCTTTCCTCCCCTCACCCATCTAGAAGTCTAGCACAGAAGGATCCTATGTGCTACTAACACGAGGAACTGAGAGTCAGGAGAGCCTGGGCTTAATACAGTTCTTCCACATCTCACCGTGTGAGCTCGGATACCTCTGCAGGTTCAACTGTAAAGTGGACATAATTCTGAGCTTCAAATAACTCATAATTAAGGTACCATGTGTGAGTATTTACAAACTATAAAGTATTATACAAATGCAAAAACATTATTTTTATTATTTCATAGAGTGGGTTCTTATTAAATGACAAAATTCGCTAAAGACCAAATGTAGGTAGGATTGGCATTTCCCATTTCAGCACATATGAACACACTCATGTTGGTCCCAGGTGCTGGCCTGAACCTTGTCCATATGGCTCTGTGGACTTTTGCCCAAGACCATCTCTGTAACTTTTAATGATCTGCCTATGTGTCCAAGGAAGGCTCTCTTCCTGTTGGATGTGTAGACATCACAACATCTTTTCACACCTTTCCATTGAGACACAGTAGCTTCTTCCCCAAGGAAATGGGATTCATTCATTTATAGCCTACATCCGGTGTTTCTATGCCCAGAAACTCTGACTCTCTAAAGGATGTGGGCTCCTGGTTTATCTCGGACTTTCCTAGTGCTACTGAGTCAGTCTGCTTCTCCCTCATCGGCGCACACTGAAGCCGCTCAAAACACCTGCACTGTGAGCTCATGGGAAATTCTTGAGATGCTGCCACCATCTTGGGGCAGTTCAGGGTTAACAGTCAATAGAAGAGCTCTGGTGCCCTGCAGTGTGGGTTCAAATCCTGGCTTTGACAGTATCTGTTCATGTTGAGCTCTTCATCTATAAATCATAGATAATATAGTTCTCCCACCTTATCAGCATATTATTAGGATCAAATGACATAACACATGTTGAAATGCACTTCAGTCTTATTACTGAGTTTGTACTGTTTGCTACTGAATTAACTTCTTCATGCTTTTGACTTTTCCCTTCTCATCCTAAGTGTTCCAAATAACTAATAAAGAAACTAATTACAAACAATAAATAAATGCCTTCTGCTAATTGGGAAGGTTCCGATGTTATTTTATATTTTATATTACCCCAGCTTTAAGACTTGCTCCAATGTCTCCTCTCTGGGGAAGCATCCACAGCTCCTCAAAATTGGTTGACATGCTCCACGTGTGTGTTTGTCTGCATAGTGTTCCTGGCACTGAACAGTAATTGTTATGTGCTTTCCTATTTCCTCCATTTGACTATTAACAACTTACGGTTTAAAAAACAAAATGTGTGTCACGCACTGCCTGGCTGAATAATGTTCAGTAAAGAGCAATCATATTATTAGCCCCTGGAATTATCACTCACTTGCATTCTGGTGTAGAGATATAGTGTTGTCTTTTACAATCAGAGCTTGGGGAGCAACACTACAGATGACAGGAACACCTGGGGCAGAGGCTGTGGTCAACGGTGGACTTTGCACTGCTTTTGGCAGGAAACAGAATGAGATGCCTCTTTGCTCATTCATTGGTCTCTGGACTCAACTGAAAGATTCAGTTAAAGAGCCACTGTTTCTGAGTATTTTATTCCCTTCAGATAATCATGTGACAAGTATCCTGGATCTCAAGACCTTTCAGAACTTAAGTGTGCAATGGGTAACATCATTCCTCTGGTGGCTGAAACTTGGGGACACTGACATTTTAGTGTTGCCTATAACTTCCCAGAGGAGCATTCTGTAAATACACGTTGAATAAATCTTCAAGTGACATCTCTGAGCCTATGTCTAAAGCAGCTAGAAGAAGTGACACTGGGAAGAGCCCTGGCCTTTAGCGAGTTTAAGGAAATGCCAAAAAAGGATATTAGGACTCTTTCCACTTCAGATGTGTTGCCTGTAACCCCCACAGGACAAGGCAGCGGTGTAGACAGGAACTGATGGCTCAGCCTTAACACCGTCCAATGGCACCTGTGAACCAGGGAGTTCACCTCCTATGTCATAGCTAAATCCCACAGTCAGTTTATTTTACAGATGAAGAAACTGAAACCCAGACTAAACACTGCCCAAGACCCTACTGAGCAGAATCCCAGTCTATTGCTCTGCTGAATGTAGAGGAGCTCAAGCTGGTGAAGAGGGAGGACTCGTCTCTTCCTCCCGCATGTCTCCAGGGAGACTTCAGGAGTGCTAGGCTCTGAGGGCAGACTTGTGATCTCCTCAGGGACCCCTGAAAATTCTAAGAAGATGACAGAGAGAGGCAGGTTTTTTGCCAAATTTGGAGAGTGTACACTAGCCAAAGCACAACATTGAACAAATTACTGATGTAGTCACAAGCCTCCCACTTCCACCCCATCTCTCTCTCTCTCTCTCTCTCTCTCTCTCACACACACACACACACACACACACACAGTGATTTCACTGTTAGAAATACCTGCACTGACAACAACACATGCATTCATTGAAGCTGACACATTCAAGAGAATCATGAACACCTTCCCAGGCACATAGGACAAACTCAATTTTATAACTAAATAAGTATGATTATTTGTGTTTATTCTTCTCATGCACTCAAGAGAATTCCAAGAGACTGTCTAGATCAGGGGTCCCCAAATTACGGCCGCAGGCTGCATGCAGCCCTCTGAGGCCATTTATTCGCCCTTACCGCACTTCTGGAAGGGGCACCTCTTTCATTGGTGGTCAGTGAGAGGAGCACAGGATGCATCCGCACCCATAGTTCCCATTGAAATACGGGTCAGTTTGTTGATTTAAATTTACTTGTTCTTTATTTTAAATATTGTATTTGTTCCTGTTTTATTTTTTTACTTTAAAATAAGATATGTACAATGTGCATGGGGATCTGTTCATAATTTTTTTTATAGTCCGGCCCTCCAACGGTCTGAGGGACAGTGAACTGGCCCTCTGTGTAAAATATTTGGGGACCCCTGGTCTAGGTCTTTCTTGAAAATCCACTTGACCCCTGTTGGGATTACCCACCCCACTTAAAATGGGGTGGCCCCAGTGTTAGCTGCTCCTGGCTCCTGGCTCAGAAAACAAGTCCTTTCATGAAGCTCAGCTGTTCCTCGGGCATCCAGTAAAGCTGGTCGTGCAAAGGCAGAAACTGAGACAACTGTTGGAAACCTTCAGCCGCAGCCTATGGGAGCGACTGGACATTCTTTCAGACCAGTCACTTCATGGACGGTTAAAGCAGCCTATTATTCAGTGTGCATAAAACACCCATCAGCTACATGGCACCAATAACTGAATATCTCCATTCTTGTCAAGCTCACGACACACTGGCCACACAGCCTGGCCACTAACTTCAGAAACCATAAACAACTTCGTTAAGCATCCAAATACACATGCCCAAAGGGAGAGAAAAGAAAAACAGGCTACCAGAGTCTGGAGGACCAGAACTCAAAGATTGCTCCATAGGCAAACCACAGTATTTCAACACTGCCAACAAAATCTCTCTCGCACTCACTTCAGTGGTAGAGTCTCTAAGACAGTTAAGATCTGAAGATTGATAAAGAAGGTCTCAGAGCCACAGAGATCGCATCAAAAGCTTCTTTCAAAAAGAAGGGCCCGTATGCCTTTTTCCCAATGAAGAATCTGTCCAAAGGATTTTTAAAACACTTTAATATGCTTTGTTTCCAAAACATTACACATTATTTCTCCAACAAATTTATATGTGTTTCCAGGGAACTCCTGGACCAAAAGAAAAAAAAATGTACTTAAGTAGAAAAATGTCTGGAGATTCTTGTATGCCAATATGTTAACAGACCTTCTCTTTTAATTGTTATTATTTCATATAGCAGCAGTAATCATTCTCTCATCTGCAAAGGAAATATATAATCCAGCTGTGGTGGCTCCAGTAAAAATACCACATCTGTGGACCATTGGCAACACTGTGGAAGCCTCCTCAAATCTAGGCAGTCTCTGAGAGTTCTCTCTCTCTCTTTTTAACCAAAATACACATGGGTACACTTTCCTAAAAGTGCATATAAACTTTGCCAAAACCGGTTGCTCCTTTATATGCTGAAAATAGGTTTTTAGATTACCCACACCCATAAGAAAGAGGTTCTCTTATTCCCAGGGTCCAGATGTCATAAGAAGTCCCCAGACCCCTCCAGGGTGGTGGCTTGCGCCAGTGCCCTTGTCAATACCAAGTAGAACAGGGAAAATTAACACTCCTGGTTGGTTTCAGAGAGGAGGTTCTACTGCATGACGGGCAGTGGAGCTGTCTGCTGGTTTTCCACTTAGCAGAGAAACGTTTCCGCAGAGAGGATGGCAGCCACTGTTCCGGTCACTGAGCTCTCCGTCTTCAGTGTATGAAGTCAGAGGTATTATTGAGCACTGGGTGATAATATTCCAGGAATCACCGTCCCCACTCCCCTAAACCAAGCGTATGTTTAGTCTTTCCCCAAAGCCCAGTAGCAAGCATCTTAATTCTAAGCCAATTTTCCACATTCAAATCCCCAGCCCAAAGCGCACCCGGGGCTTTCTATCTACAGACGTGTAAAGGAAAAAGCAGTAGAACTGAGCCTGGACAGACTTTTATCCCCAAAATGCATGCCCCGCAGCTACTGTGTTGGAATGTCGGTGGCCCGAAACACTCCAGGTCCCTCTGCATCCCAGACAATAGAGCAAGAAAAATAAAATGAAAGTGGACTTACTGCTATGGCTTGCAGCCTTTCCTTGTGTAATTCCGCCTCTGCCATCCTGGAGAAGGGCACACAGGGAGGGAAAAGAAGAAAGAAAAACAAACACACGCTGTAGTCACTCAAGGAAATTGATGGGCACCCCGGGGGGGCTTCGCTAGAACCCAGGAGAGCCGAGGGGCGGCCGGGATCCGCTCAGGGGGTTGCGGGCAGAGCTGTGAGCGCGGCTGGCTCGGCCGGCTGGCTGGCCCGGGCTCAGCCTCTGGCCCCCGCCCGCTCGGCCGCCTGGCTGCGCCCCAGCGCCGCCGCTAACTGCATCGCCCCACAGCCGCCGCCGGCCGCGCTAATCCGGAACGTGGGCCGCCGGCAGCCGCGGGGAGGGCGCGCTCGCCCAGTTGCTCGTCCTCCGGCCTGACGTCTCGGTGCCTCGCTCCGCCCCTGAGGTATGCGGGACCTGTGGCCGCGGCCCCCGGCGGCTCTAGGCCAGTTGGAAGTGCTGCGGCTGTCCCCGCAGGGTAGAATTGGGGGTCTCCAAGGTGCGGAGGGCTTCGCGCCGGTGTGGGTGGCACCAAGGGCGAGGGCGCACAGCTAGCCGCTAGGGCGCACGACTGGCGCGCCTAGGGGGACGCCCGCTCTCTGGGGTGGCACCTCCAGGGAGCCTCTGGTAGAGGAGAGGGGGCTGAGCACATGCCCTTATGTTCCAGCTGTGGCCACTGCGTGTTCTATCGGCCTTCTAGCCCATGCCAGACGCTTGGGCTCCACGTGAGGACATTTGCAATAGGGAAGGGCTGCCTTGCTCCAATGCCTTAGATGGTGCGTTACTCAAACATCAAAGATGCCGGCAGAGGTATAGGTCAAACCAGGCCTGTGTGAAACCAAATGTGTTTGTAGCGCTGGGTGCTCAGCTGGGCTGGGGCTAGTCAAACCGATTAGCGGTAGAACACTGGGCAACTCACTTAACCGCTCTGAACCTCAGTTTCCTCGTTAGAACAATGGAGGATCACAACAGTTACCCTCACAAAGCTGTCAGTAATGAATGAGATAAAGAATGTAAAGGTGTTTGTAAAAGGCAGTCTGTTCTGTCATTACCCTGTGGCATTCTGGGCTGAAATTATTTGAGGGGCCTGACTTCAATAATAGTCTCTAAAAGGGAAAGTAGGATCTGGTCATTAAAATGCTTCATGTCACTGAAACAAATAACAGTGTTAGAGTGCATCTTTTGTGTGACAGGTCCCGGGCAGGATATGAGAGATGGGTAAGACCAGTCCAAAAAGGAAATAAATGTTAAAAAACAGAAACAAACAATACCTTCTTAGCATTCAGGAGGGACCTGCTAGACTCGCCAACATTCATAAGTGGACATTCCTCCCCCCAAAAAATGAATTATACACACACACACAAAACAAAAACACCACCCCAATGTGTCCTCTTTAGATCCTCAATGCTTCTCTAAATGCAGGACTTAAGAAGGCATTTTAAAAGGTATACACATCAAATTTCCCCAAATCTCCTGTTTTCTAGTAAAATTCTTACAACTCAGCCAAATTGCCCTTTCAGTTTTCATGGAGGTTTTACCTGCCACTTGATGAACGATTACTACCCTGCCAGAAGACAGAACCAGTCACCCGAACACTTTTACTGATTGACTGTTTCCCCTCCCCTTCCAAAACATGTGGAGGTGGAGCCGTTTGTGTCATAAAGCCAAGCCTATGCCAGATTCAACAATCCCACTCCGATATTTCCAGAACTTCAACTCTGGCTAAGACCTATCCCTGTCTTCAAACCTTTCACTTTCTCTTCACTCCCAGCACCAGCTCCAGCAGGACAAGTCCTCTGAGGGGGTTTGCTCACACATGCATATAACTGTTATTAATTCAGCCTGACCTGTGATGGCACAGTGAATAAAGCATTGACCTGGAATGCTGAGGTCGCCAGTTCAAAACCCGGAGCTTGTTCAGTCAAGGCACATAGGAGAGGCAACTACTATGAGTAGATGCTTCCTGTTCTTCCCCCATCCTCCCCCTTTCTCTTTCTCTCTTCTCTCTCTAAAATCAATAAATAAAATATTTAAAAAATAAAAAAAGAGTGACTGTGTATGCAACAGGAGTGGAAAATAACACGATGAGGAAAGTGAGGCAGGGGAGGTGGAGAGGCTCAGACAGAGAGCCCCAGAGCTGAGGTTGACACTCAGATCAGTCTCTGTAGCGCCCAGGTTCTTCACACAGAGAGGAGCATGTCAATGCACTTCGACTTAATGTCACTGGACTGTACACTTAAAAGTGGTTTAATTGGTAAATTTTATGTTATGTAGATTTTTCCAGAATCCATTTTTCCAAAGGAGTTATGGAAGAAGAGATGGGATGGGAGAAGAGCTTGAGCACCCTCTAAAAGTGACCCGCTAGAAAGATCCAAAGATCAGGATAGAAGAATCAGGATTGGTGACACGCATCCAGATGTCAGTATTTTGTGTTTATAGCTAAAGAAAAGAGAATGGCCACAGGGAGAAAACAGAATGAGAAGAGGAAAAAGCCCAGCTGAGGAGGCTGACAACATCTCATCTGAGAAGTAGAAGGAACAATTAGGAGGGATGCTTGTACCAAAAGCCACAGGAGGAGAGAAGGGTTTTCAACAGGGGCAAATGCTTCTGAGAGGTCAAAGACACAAACTAAGAAGAAGCCATTGGCTTGGGTCATCAGGAAGCTGCGAGTGACTCTGGAAGAGCAGTGTGTGTGCAGAAGATGAACCTGGAAGCAATTTTGGAGAGTTGTGAATGGTGGGGAAGACGCATCCATGAGTACAAACCACTCCTTTCAAGTCTTTGGATGTGAAGGATGCAGGGGTTGGGGTGCAAAGGAGACAGGGGGGTAGTCTATGGGAAGCAGGGTCAAGTTGAGGGTTGTTAGATCAGGTGAGACTTGAATGTTTCAGGGCATGATGGAAATGAGGCTAAAGACACAGTCAACAGGAAGGTAAGTATTGGGTCTCGGGTTAGACCAGAGAGCTTCCAGGTGAACACTGACAGCCATTTTAGCCTTAGAAAGGAGAAATAACAAAGCAGGGCAGGAGGATGGCATGGGTAATGACAAGAAGAAATTTTAAGTTGAAGGAGAAAGAAGTTGATATTGAGTAAGTATGCATTAGACGGCCTAGTTTCCCCAGCTGATGGAAGGGTCCTTGGTTGAGACTGATAACACAGCAGTGAGGGAATTCAGAAAAATAGAAAAGAAGCAGTGAGAAATGGAAAATACTAAAACATGCTTGCCAGGCAGAGGTATACATCAGAGTCTCCCTGGGCACATCTCTCTGAATACATGTACAGATTTAAATTTCTATGGGGTGAGGAAGGGGCTAAGGATGGATTCAGAACCATTGTGCTAAGTTTACTAGAAATAGATAAAAGACTCATGATCAACTGTGTGTGACTTTTAAACAGCTGAGCCTTCCTCAGTGGTTTTAACCAGTTGAGACCCATGATACACAGTGACTGTGCTTACTCAGTGTTGAGGATTGTCAAAAGCAGGTATGGCAAAAAGTCAAAGGAGAGAAGAAATTCACAACGCTAGACCCTGGGGTTTTGGCCAGCTGGAAGTGTGGCGAACTCTTTCATAAATTTTGGCTGCCTTTCCATCTTTGGAGAATTCCCATATTACAAGCCATAGTGAGAGTCAGAGCCATCTCTCATCATAGAAGCTGGGAAGTGCCAGATATTTACTTCCCCAGAACCCCTGGAATCTATGACATGGCATGCAGTCTGGGCACAGTCAGGTGTGTGCACCTGCCAAGGATCTTGAAGACACAATATTAGAGAATTCTTTCAGGTTGGTAGCTCACCTTTGGTCCTGCTCCTTGTCCAGGCCTCCTTCTCTAGCCTTCCCAGCTATTCTGTGAGCTACTTTAATGCACTTTTAATCCATGCTGTCTCTGCTCCTATTCACTGGAATCAGTTTCTGTTGCTTGCGACTAAGAATCCTGAGTGAAACAGAGGCATGTGAAAGCATGTGAAATGAATGGCTAATGTGTGGCCAACAAACAAAGAGAAAACATTTTCTCCTCTTCCAGCAATTCTCCCCTCAAATCTCTAATTTTAGCCTGACCAGGCAGTGGCGCAGTGGATAGAGCATCGGACTGGAATGCGGAAGACCCAGGTTAAGACCCCAAGGTCGCCAGCTTGAGCATGGGCTCGTCTGGTTTGAGCAAAAGCTTGCCAGCTTGGATCCAAGGTCACTGGCTCAAGCAAGGGGTTACTCGGTCTGCTGAAGACCCGTGTTCAAGGCACATATGAGAAAGCAATCAATGAACAACTAAGATGTTGCAACAAAAAACTGATGATTGATGCTTCTCATCTCTCTCTGTTCCTACCTGTCTGTCCCTATCTATCCCTCTCTCTGACTTTCTCTCTGTCTCTGTAAAACAAACAAACAAACAAAAGACCCCTCTAATTTTAGCATTTTAAAATCATTGAACTCGTTCCAAAGTAGACATTTATAACCCAAAACTTGCCATTTCTTTCATAAACTTCTATTGAGTAGCTATTCTAGAGCAGATATTAGGCTATGGCTTGGTATTACAAAGAATTCATAGACCAGTGTTAATATTGGTGACTTTTTGCCCTGTACACATTCGAAACCTGGAAAGATCTACTATAATGGCACATAATGCATTTAACAAATCACTGGTTTTTGCTGGGACATTAAATTGTGTTGCATAAGCACTACCTGTATTGTTGAATGGTTTTTCTGACAGATGCTGCATTGCACAGCATTATACAAAGAGAATGTAGAATGCTAGATTTGCAAAATAGATGTTCCGGCAGTAAAAATTTCAAAATCTATTTTAGGGCATGAGTCCTTTGGGAACCACAAATGATTACAACCTATTCCCCTGTGGGGAAAACAGGAGCTCTATAAACTGAAAGGGAGATAACTTGCCAAGGCCCTTTGAATGAGTAAAAGTTAAAGTTCTGTGGAGCAGCAGCAGTGAAGAGTATAAAATTCCATCGTAACTTGAAGCTTTCCTCTGACAAAGTAATTTTAAAAGGAATGCCACGGTCCTCCCAAATGTGCGTGTTTTGTATTAACTCTCTTTTGCCCAGGACCTTGTAAAATGTGTGTGCATCAGAAACACGCAATGGCTGCTCAGACTCAAAAGGAGGGGAACAGTGTGTGGAGTTCTTTTGGCCCCTGTGGTTGTGAACAATTTGGGAAAGTTGATGGGATCTCAAGTACGTGTTGTTTTTAACAATGGGATTCAAATGATAGGTTTGTATAGGGGGTGCCTGTGGTATCAGAAGACAGAGAAAGAAGTTAGAGAACAGGGCACTAGCGTGGGCACTAGATGAGGCTGGGTGGCATGAAAGGTCATCCAGTATTGACTAGGGTTTCTGCACAGCAGGTTCAATAGGAGCCACTGGGATGCTATCTAGAAATGAATGTTCGTATTTCAGTTTGGCATCATCCTGGTCCCTCGGCAGTGTCAGTGGGTGACTTTTGTGAGTTGCAGAAGAACTGAGGTTTTATGAGGAATATCAGGAAGTATAGATGGGTGGTGAGAGATCATTCTACATTTACCTTGCTGGGACATTCAGATGCTGGTTCATTACAGTCTCGTTATTGACACAAGTTTTGAAATGTGGAATGAGGAAGTGGGAGGTGGGTGTGGTACAGAGAAAAGGCACGGACTCTAAAGAAAGTCAGAATCCAACCCTCAGATGCACCAATGGTACTACCTTGAATTCCTTTAGATTCATTCTCCTCACCTTTAATGAGGGGATAATAACTCTGACATCATCGGAATATTGTGATAAATCAGAATAATGGATATAAAATGTTTGAGAGTGGCCTCAGCAGGTCATAATTAGTCAGCC
The DNA here is from genome assembly GCA_037038555.1 of Rhynchonycteris naso. Lineage (NCBI taxonomy): Eukaryota > Metazoa > Chordata > Mammalia > Chiroptera > Emballonuridae > Rhynchonycteris > Rhynchonycteris naso. The sequence goes on from CM072996.1 coordinate 23,131,202, forward strand.
TAAGTATTGCTTCATTATAAATGTCATGGACCAAATTAAGTGAGTAACTTGATTTTATATACCTTTTTATGTAGGCTTTTTTTTTAAATGAACTTTTGGTATTCTTATAGTTCCTCACATACTTCTTTCTTTCTTTATCTTTTAAAAGGGACAATTCTGCTCTGTGTCACTCATTGTCTAGAAATTTTTTCACCAGACTCTCCTTTTAATGATTCATAGATACCTACATTCTTATCTTTTGAAGTGGATCAACTTAATAATTATTAATTAGACGGAATGATGGGACTCCTGAGAGGAGATGGATTAAGTCCCAAGAAAGAGTGGAAAGGAAAGCTTAATTTGTAAGTGTTTGGGAGATATACATGCCTATACATGAAAAGTTCTGCTTGTGGAGTCGGTTCTCGGTGTGGGGGTGAAGTAGCTACAAAGTGGAAAAGTCATTGGGATGGCCAGTCTGGTTCTCTAATGCCAATAGACACAATCGGGTCATCAGCTTCTCAGAGAGCTTAGGAGACAGTCTAGTTTGCCTGAGTACAATGACCATGATGTGCCCCGTCAGCTTGGAATCCTTTTTTGTAGTGTGGTCATCAACACTGTCATTGTTAGCCGAGATTGGATAATGCCATACCCATTCAGCAAGTCAGCACTGCTGACAACAGAGAGATTTCCTGAGGGGCTGGCAGTGGAGGGGCAGCAGCCTATCCACTCGATCCTGTGTGCCCTCCTGATCAGGGAATGAACAGTGAACTTGGGAAGTCTAGCTTCGGCTCTTACCACCTATGGATGCCGAGCCTTTCCAATGCCCTTTGGAGTGTGCAGGGTCTTAGTACTCTATGTCCAACCCTAGACCACCCTTCATACACTGGCAACATGGACCCAACTCATGTTTAGCCCCTCTGAACCTGTATCAGTGAGAGGTAACAGTCTTAAAAATTGCTTCTGACTAATAGGCAACCTTCCCAGCTCAGCCCCCTGGGCGAATCACCTTCACAAGAGGCAGCTCTAGGTAGAGAGAGCACCGAACAGATTCTCAATTCTAGACCCTAATTCTAACTCGGCCACTAACTGTGTGACCTCAGACAAGTTCCTTAACCACTCTAAGCTGCAGTTGTCTATTTGTAAACTATGAATAGGAATAGCCAACTTCCCCACAAGGTTCTTCTAAGGATGAAAGGGACTCATCAGTGAGAAAGTGCTTTGAGAACTATAAATGCTCTGTGTGCTTGAAGGACCACAGTGAAAGGGGTGACTTTAGCTAGGGACTTAGGGAGATGCTGACAGGTCAGCAGGAACACGTTCGGAGGATCACATCACAGACTGGGCCCACCTGGAGAAAAGACTCTGCTAACACTTAAGACAAAAGAGGCTTCCGTGTTTCTGGTGGGTTTCTAAGACAATCAAACCAATAAACAAAAGTGGTTGACCCCACTGAAGTCTCTCTTGGACGTCTGGATTTTCCTCAGTCATTCAAGTGACTTTTGTTTCATCCGTCCAAAGACAAACAGCCTTGTTTTCTGAGCTACATATTGCATTAGCTTAAATAAATGCAGAAAAGGGTGCAGGGGCCCAAAAATGAGATGGAAGAAGCAGAAAGAGGCAAGAGAGAAGGAAGCAGAACAACTTGGATCTTTGTGCCAATCGTGTGTGTGTGTGTGTGTGTGTGTGTGTGTGTGTGTGTGTGTGTGTGTGTGTGTGAAATCTGTACTTGAAAGCTTTTTGCTGTGTTTACATTGATGCACTCTCCTTTTCTGTATTCATTCAGAGCTAAATTTATCCCACCCGAGGGGAAGGCATCCTTACTGGGGGGGGGGGGGGGTAGAAACAGAGGCGGTCCCTGAGTGGGAGCCAGGAGCACTGGGGGAGCTCCAGCACATGGAAGGCAGCCCCTCCGGAGCCTCCGAGCATGGAGCCTGTGCTGACTTGACCAAGGAACGTGTTTTCATTGCAGTGTCGGCAGCCTTGGCTTCTGAAGAGGGCGTGAACACAAATAAGACTCAAATCTTGTGTGTCAGAGAAAACAGCCCCCAGATTCCAAGGAGCTCCCAAATCTGGTCCCACTAATCAGAAATGGACACTCAACCTCCTTCCAAGCCCCACCAGTAAAAGCAGTGACTGTCCTTATGGGGAGAGCTAACAGGGCAGCTGGCAGGGCCACTTCTGATGCAAATTTGAGCTTGCCTTCTGTGGTGATGCCATTCCAGTTGTTTTCTCTGTCGGGGCAAACTTTCTGGGGTGGGGGTGGAAGACAGGGAGGGTGTTACATTCCAAGATCGGGGCTGGACTCAGAACTGTGCTCCCATGACTGGATACAAGTTCGTTGATGCTTGTGTGAGGACACAGGTGCCACCTGTTGGTCTTGTTTTCTCTCTTCCCATTTAGTTACTGACTTTCCTCCTCTAAGTCCTTACCTTTCACTTATTCCCAAGTCTGACCCTTGTTAAATGATCATTTGCAAGTGGACAAGTCATTTCAATTAAGATAGCTTTTCCTGTGAGCAGAGAGTTAGGTCTCTGCTAGAACTGAAGACCTCCCTGTAGAACAGGCAGTCAGTTTTCATCTGGGACTGTGTCCCCTTCACTGTGTAGAACTTCCCTCTGTGGGGCAGGACAGGGGGAGGATCTCAGGGGTCTGGGCTGGTTCTCCTTTGTTTGAGGCTCAGCTAAGTCACCAGAGCATCCTGCCAGAGCTTTACTCTGTTTTTAGCCTCCAGTACCCTCTACTCCTCCCCGGAGAACTTGACACCTTCTTCATCTGTTTGTCCCTCTCCAAATTTGGTGCTTTCTCATACCATGAGCTATGCCTGGAATGCAGCCTCCCCCTCCTTTTGCTAACTTTCCAAGTCTTCTCATGTTAACTCCACAGAGATGCAAAAATCCCACTCCCACAGGGAATGCTTGACAGTCCCTTCGGGAAGGAAAGGTGGCTATTTCTTCCAATTCCTAACATAGCATGTGACTTTCCGTCAGATAAAGCAATGTCCCACAAACCATAATCATGGCTGTTTACTACAGTTGGGAGGAAACATGAACTGGGCAAACCTGACCTTAAATCTCAATTTTACCACTTAATGACCTTGAGAAATTCGTTAGACATACTTGAGTTTAAGTCATTCTATCATAAAATGGGCACGATAACAGTATCCGTTTCACAGGGTTATCATGATGCCCCAGTGGAGTCACATATCTAAAGCCCCTGGCCTACTGTAGGAGCTCAGTGAATACTCTTTGTAATACGAACACGGTCTTCTGTGTCCGCTGATATCTGTATCACTCCAGATGTGTTTCTACGTAGTTGTGCCTGCATTTGAATGAAAGCTTCTGAGTTGTTTATTCAGCCCAGCACCAGGTGCTATGGACCACATGTTTATGTCCCCCCAAGATTTATATATTGAAACCCTAATCACCAATGTGACAGAAATGAGGCCTCTGGGAGGTGATTAGATCATGTGAGTGGAGCCCTTGGGATGGGATTAGTACCTTTATAGGAAGAGATAGGAGAGAGCTTTCTTCTCTTTCTCCCTCCACCATGTGAAGATACAGCCCAAGGACAGCTGTCTGCAAGCCAGGAAAGAAGGCTTCACTAGGAACCAAGTCTGTTGGCACCCTGATCTCAGACTTTCCAGACTCCAGCACTATGAGTAATAAACTTTGTTGTGTAAGCCACCCAGTCTACGGGAATTTGTTATAACAGCCTGAACTGACTAAGAGACCAGAGAGACACACACGGCCCTCCAGACTAGACCAGTACTCCCTCCTGAATGGGCTGGATTCATTAATGAATCTTTAATGAATCCAAATTTTTATTGAATAATGCTTAATGTACATGGGTCATTGTAAGGTCAGGAAGTAAACTTCCCTCCTTTTAATCAAGTAGTCAGCTAGCTAATTGCAGAAACCCTTTTGATGAAGAAGATGGCTAAAAGAAAAAAAGATGAGGAGTATTGTACTTTTCAGCAGGAATAGACAGAGGAATTCGCCTTTGTGGAGAGAGCAGGTTCTGCAGTGTGTCTAATATGCAATGATAAAATTGCATCAATGGAACGGTCAAATATAAACTGGCACTTCGACACACGCCCTACTACATTTGCTTCAAAATATCCACTGGGGGACAGCAGGAAGAAAGCATGTCAAGAGTTACTATGCAGAGTGCAAGCTAGTCATCAGCAACTCCGTGTTTGGACCCAACAAGGTGACTGGAATTCGGCTAGCTTTGCTGGTGCTTTAGCAATTGTGAGAAATGGAAAGCCATTCACAGATGGGGAGTATGCCAAAACATTCATTCTTGATGTTGCCAATGAATTTTTTGACGACTTTTCAGATAAAGACAAGATAATCAAACGAATAAAAGATATGCCTCTTTCGGCAAGAACTGTTCACGATAGTACCATCATGATGGCAAATGAAATTGAGGCAACACAAGTGAAGGACATAAATGCAGCACCCTTCTTTTCTCTTGCTTTGGCTGAGTCAATAGATATAAACCATTTATCCCAGTTCAGCGTGATTGCAAGGTATGCTGTCAGTGACACACTATGTGAGAAAAGTCTTGCTGTTTTGCCTATGAAAGAGACAAGAGGGGAGGATTTATTCAAGTCTTTCACTGAGTTTGCTAAAGAAAAAAATCTACCGATGGATAAACTTATTTTGGTGTGTACTGATGATGCTCTATGCATGGTGGGGAAAAACAGAGGATTTGTAGCATTTCTTCGTGAACATGAAAAAAGACCTATCCTAAGTTTTTACTGCATCCTACATCAGGAGGCGCTTTGTGCTCAGATGTGTGGCAAACAGCCTGGTGAGGTGATGTCGCTGGTCATTCAGGTGGATAAACTTTATTGTTGCCCGAGCTTTAAATGGTTGCCAGTTTAAAACACTGCTGGATGAAGTTGGGAATAATTATTCTGGTCTGCTTCTGCACAGCAATGTGCGTTGATTGTCAAGAGGGAAGGTGCTCAGCTGTTTTACAGCTTGTCTGAGCAAAATCCGGACTTTCTTGAAATGAAAAATGTCGAGCATCCTGAGTTAGCTAACACTGAGTGGCTCCTGAAGTTCTACTATCTCATGGACATGACTAAACATCTGAACCAGCTCAATGTGAAAATACAAGGTGTTGAAATACAGTCTTATCCCTTCAACAAGTAGTGTTTGCATTTGAAAACAAGCTGGAACTCTTTATCGCAAACATTGAAACGGTCATTTACTACACTTTGAAAAACTGGGAGAGTGTAAAGATGCATGCACAGCAGCTGGCCCTGCTCAACATCTTGATCTCCAGCAGCTAGTGGGCTTCACATATAATCTGCAGTCATTCAAAGCGCACTTTGGAGAATTTCATGAGCATACTCATTTTTTAAGTTCATCACTCATCCACACGAGTGTGCAGTGGACAGCGCCGACCTGAGTTACATCCCCGGTGTCTCTGTCAGAGATTTTGAGCTACAAGCTACTGACCTGAAAGCCCCAGACATGTGGGTGAATAAGTTCAAATCACTGAATGAAGATTTGGAAAGACTTGCATAACAGCAAGCAGAGTTGGTGAGCAAACACAAGTGGGGAGAAATGAAAAAATTTAACCCGCAGACCAGCTGATTGTCAAAAGTTGGAACGCACTTCCCGTCACATACCACACACTGCAGCATGTGAGTATTGCTGTACTGACAGTGTTTGGCTCTGCGTATGCATGTGAGCAGTCTTTCTCACATCTAAAGAACGTTAAGACCAACTTTTGATCATGTTTAACGGATGGAAGTCTCAACTTCTGCATAAAGCTTAACCTCACCACATATCAACCAGACTGCAAAGCCGTCAGCAAAACCATGCAGCACCAAAAGTCACATTAATGGTAAGAAGTACTTTATTCATCGTTGGTTAGTAACAGCATAACAACATTATTAAAAAGAATTCAGAGACTTATTGTACTTTAAAAGTGTTGGTCTTACATAAAATGCACACATTTACTTGTATTTCGTGTTAAACATATTGTATGGCTCTCACGGAATTCCATTTTAAAATATGTGGCGTTCATGGCTCTCTCAGCCAAAAGGGTTCCTGACCCCTGTTCTAGGGCCTGACCTGTGGTGGTGCAGTGGGTAAAGCATCAACCTGGAACACTGAGGTTGCCGGTTTAAAACCCTGGGATTGCCTGGTCAAGGCATATATGGGAGTTGATGCTTCCTGCTCCTTCCCCCCTTCTTTCTCTCTCACTCTCTCCCCTCTTTAAAATGAATAAATAAAAAATATTTTTAAAAACACTTAAAAACAAACAAAACCAGATATAAGAACAGATATTATCTTGACTTTGAACAGGATAATAAAATGGTTTGCCCACGTCACCCTCAAACAGCATTAGCTTCTCCTTCATTAGACACCATGATGAAGAAATAGCCACTACTATTCACAATCCACTTTCCAAATACCATGCCCCACCTTCGCCCCAACCCCACCATAGCTGGGTGACGTCATTTGACTTCCAGTTTGGAACTCCTAGCAAGAACTCACACTTGATCCAAAACCACGGGGCTCTCCAGCTTCCAAGGAAAACAGTCTATCCATGAATTCTATACACTGTTAGGTCAGTTGAAGCCAAAACAAATGGAGCAGGCTTTTCCTTAGTAGGGGAAGATGCCTTTCCAAGGTGGTGACCTAATGAGGCTAGCAAAAAATGAGTGTCAGGTTCCAAACCCCAGTGCTCTTTGAAAGCCAGGCAAAGGATCCTGTCTTTTTAGGAAGGACTACAGAGCAGACTTAAGATTTCACACTTGCCCTCTGAGCAAGGGAAGGCCTAGATTTGATAATCCTATTAATTAAAAAAAAAGAAAAGAAAAGAACAACCCTTAGTAATAACCCTAGTCCATAGAGGAAACACTTATTTGGTGAGAATATGACCGCTGGTGGAAAAAAGAAAAATGAGCCAAGATCCACTATTGCCACTTGGCTTTAACAGGCATATAAACAATGAAGCAGGAACAAATTGATTTAAAGTAGTAACTGAAAGTTTCCAAATGTTTTTCTAAATCAATATAGGTTGAATTGAGTATTGGAGAGAATAGTTTGGATTTAAGTGTAAACGTCTGGTTTTTGCAAATACTCTTACATGATGCTTGTTCTGCCCCTGGGTTCCTTCTAAGTGGTTTACAAACTTGAATGAATGTAATCCTCATAACAGCCCTACAAGCACAGCAATATTATTATTATACCCATTTTACAGATGAGGATATTGACACACAGAGTTCCCACTCACACAGCTTCTAAGTGGCAGAATAATGACATCAGGTAACAAGCTTGAACTATTGGGAGTGTGTGCACTTGTGTGGAACTATTTAAATGTTGAGATGATTCAACTGTATAATAAATAATATGCATTTGAAAGAGGTAAAAGTACCATATTTCCCCATGTAAAAGACACAGCTTTTCTAGAAAAATTTGAGGTCTAAAAACTGGGTGCATCTTATATAGTAGTTGTAGCATTTCAAATGCCATAGATGGAACTGAGGACGAGGCGATATATGAAGACAGTGATTTGTCATCAGGCACAGATGAGGACAAGCTAATGGATGGGAGTTTTGACAGTGATGAGGAGTTGTGTGAATTTTATAATGAATACAACTTGAGCTCAATAATTTTATGTAATACATTTTTTTTTTAAATTTCGGGCCCCCAAATTAAGATGCATCTTATACATGGGAGCATCTTATACATGGGGGAATACGGTAATTCCTTTCCTTCCCAGAGACTTGTAGTAGCATCCTCCCTAAGAGATAAGACCTCAGACAACAACCAAAAACAGGGCAGCCAACTAAGTGACTTCTTTCATCATTCTTTCCTTCCTTCTTTCCTTCCTTCCTTCCTTCCTTCCTTCCTTCCTTCCTTCCTTCCTTCCTTCCTTCTTTCCGTCCCTCCCAGGTGTTAGACACACACTTCACACCAGGCATTGTCCTGGTTACTGGGGATCTGCAGAGAACACAGCAAAGAAGCTGCCTTTGTGCACTTCCATTCCAGGGAAGGGAGAGAGACATAAAAAAGTAGAGAAACCTACACTATGACTTCAGAAACGTTCTGAAGAAAACCAGCCACACAAAGGAAAGACAGTGGTATCGAAATAAAGACACGACAATCCATCAGAGCGACCTGAGTGAAGTGAGTGATAGAGTCATGCAAATACTGAGAGAAGAGTGACCTGGCATCAGGGAACAGCAAATGAAAAGCCTCAACACATTGGAGGCATAGCCAGGAGATCAGGGTGACAAGAGCAGAGGGAGCAGAGGGACGAGTAGTGAGAAAGGAGGCCAGAGGGTCACTGGTCAGACCGCGGCCTTGGAAGGGTTTTGACAAGCTGTGAAGGGATGTGCTTAGACTGCAAAAGACCACCCTGGTGGCCAGTGATGAGGGAGGGAAGAAGGTGTGAGCAGGAGACCAGATGGAGGATCATGCAGGAGTCATATGAGAGAAGAATGGAACTGTGTATTAGTGTAGATAGAATAATGGCATCCAAAGATGCCCACATCCTGACCCTTGGAACCTGTGAACATGCTACCTGACATGGCAAAAGGCACTTTGCCGGAGTGGGCACAGGAGGGCACTGATGGAAGCAGTCCATGAGCAGATCCAGGACAACTTCTCTCAGGGGTTGGAGGAGAGGAATGGCAGGGAGCAAGAAGTCAGAGTCAGCTAAGGAGGAGGTACGTGGACCCCGTGAGCTCAAACCCCAGCTCGAGCACTTACAAGGTGGAGTGTAAACTTGGGGAAATGACATCATTTCCCTCTGATCACCTCCCTCAATCAGAAAATAAAATTAACAGTGCCTTGTCCATGTGAGTGCTTTAAGGGCAAATAATCCATGGGGAGCCCTTGGCCCAGGCCTGGCAGGTACTGAGTGCTGCCATAAAGGCTGAGGAGCAGCCTTCTCACAAAAGGCGTCTAGTGCAGTAGTCACAAGCGTCTGTGCCAGAAGGCTCTGAGTTCATATTTATTAGGTAGTGTAGCCTGGGAAAGGTCCTTAACTTCCCTGTGCCTCAATTTTATCCTAGGTAAACCGAGCCTAATCATACTTTGTACGATACATGGTAAGGTCTGTGTTGGCTCTCATTGTTCTAGTGATGAAGATGATAGATAATGCAAGCCTTCTTTAAAAACAACAACAACTCTTAATTAGTGTTGACTCCAGATTTTAGGAACCAAAGAATATAAAAAACTTCAGGATAGGTTTGCCATGTAAAAAAGAAGAGTCTTTGTAATCAGGTATTTAAATGACTTACTGTTTGTGCCTAATTGACACACAGCACACAGATGCTGTGACGTCAGATACATGCAGACGGATAAAGATGCTCTCAGCTTTGTCTTCAGGGTGATTTCATGATGCTCTGAATCCCACGTCCTCCACTCAAGCAGCAGGGTCCTCTGCTTAAAACTTAAACCTTGCAGAAGGCAGCTTAGAGGAAGGAAACCACAAGGAGTTTGCAAGAAGATGCAGGTGCAAGCTTGGAGCATTAATATCCTATGCCTGTTAGCCAACTCTGATGTTAATCTTCCTCCCACCTCGCTTGCCCAGTTTGACTGTGGGCGTCTGAGTTGTCACACCTGGACCAAATCAAGGGCCAAGGACTTCAGCATTTAATGATGTTTGAAGAACACTCAAATCATTTGTGCCAAAAATAGAGGCAACAATACTATTCCCACGCAAGAAGATCACTGACTCAGCAGCTTAGACACACACTAATGACCCTTTTATGGGCAAAGCGATGACCCTGAGCTGCACAACCTGAAGAGCTAAGTGATGTGTGCGGTGTTCCCTAAATGTCTTCGAAAGGACTCTGGGGACAGTAATGAATGTTCACTTGACATGTCTTATCAGAGGAGTCAGAGAGAGCCTGCCTGCATCTCCTCGTGGGGTTTGGCTGTCTTGGTGAGCGGCCCGGTAAGCTTCCAGGCAGAGTGTATAGCACAAGGCATCTGGTGGGCCTGGATGTAACCAGGACCACGTGGCCTCTGTCACAATCTATTCCTGTGTCAACACTGGATCTTCGACCAAGCTGTGGGTTGTGTCTGCTTGTTCTCAGCGGGGGTTGCTCCAAAACCTGCGACTCATAGTGTTCTGTGGACGGCAACATTGACATCACAGTTAAAATGTGATTCTAGGCTTTCCTGAAACCTTCTGAATCAAAACCTGCGTTTTTACTAGATTTTCTGGTGAATCATATGCGAGTTTCAGGAGTGCTAATGTAGGGCCTGCTGGGTGTCAGCTGGGAGTGTAAATTAAAACTTGGACGCTTTAAAAAAAAATACCCTTCCCAGGACCCACCCCAGACCAACTATGTCAGAATCTGCTCTCAGATTTCCCAGCTGATTTTATTATGCAGCTGGGATTAAGAACCACTGATCTAGTACAGGTATCCCAATGATGATGATGACGACAATACAGGAGGATTGCAGGTAACCTTATGAACACTCAAAAATGTCAAACTTTTATTGCTACTATATTAACTCACCACAGTTCTATAAAGAGGCACTATTATTTTCTTTACTTCAGAAATGAAAAATTAAGAAACAATCTAAGGTCATACAGAGCAGACGGAACAGAGATGGACACTGTATTTTTAACCTCCCACAAATCCCAGACTAACTTTATTAGAATCTCCGAAGAACCCTAAAGATGCCACTAAAAAGTTCTAGAACTGAAAAATGAATTCTGTAAAGTAGCAGGATACAAAATAAACATCCAGAAATCAGTTGCTAGCAGAAAGGGAAACTAAGAAACAGTCCCATTTACAATTGCTTTAAAAAGAATAAAATACCTGCCTGACCAGGCGGTGGTGCAGTGGATAGAGCATCAGACTGGGATGCGGAAGACCCAGGTTTGAGACCCTGAGCTCGCCAGCTTGAGCGCGGGGCCATCTGGCTTGAGCAAAAAGCTCGCCAGCTTGGACCCAAGGTCGCTGGCTCCAGCAAGGGGTTGCTCTGTCTGCTGAAGGCCCACGGTCAGTCAAGGCACATGTGAGAAAGCAATCAATGAACAACTATGGTGTCGCAATGGCAACGAAAAACTAATAATTGATGCTTCTCACCTCTTTCTGTTCCTGTCTGTCTGTCCCTATCTATCCCTCTCTCTGACTCTCTCTCTGTCCCTGTAAAAAAAAGAATAAAATACCTAAAAATAAATTAACCAAGGAAGTAAAAGACTTGTACTAAGAAAATTATAAGACACTGAAGAAGGAAATGGAAGAAGATACAAATAAGTGGAAGCATATATACTGTGTTCATGGATTAGAAGAATTAATGTCATTAAAATGTCCATACTACCCAAAGTAATATATAAATTCAAAATGCAATTCCTATCAAGATACCAATGGTGTGTTTCACAGAACTAGAATAAATACTCCAAAAATTTATACGGAGCCACAAAGACCCTGAATAGCCACAGCAATCTTGAGAAAGAAGAACAAAGTTGGAGAAATCACCCTACCTGACGTCAAGCTGTACTACAAGACCATAATAATAAAAACAGCATGGGACTGGCATAAAAACAGACATAGAAAAATGGAACAGAATAGAGACCCCAGAAATAAATCCACACCTATATAGTCAATTAATATCTGACAAAGGAGGCAAAAACATACAATGAGGTGCAGATAGTCTATTCAAACAATGGTGTTAGGAAAATTGGACAGATAAGTGCAAAAAAAGTGAAACTAGATCAATTTCTTATACCATACATAAGAATAAAATGGATTAAAGACTTAAACGTTTGACTCAAAGCTATAAAAATCCTAGAAGAAAATGTAGGCAGTAAAATCTCAGACATTTCCTATAGCAATATTTTTTTCTGATATATCATTTGGGCAAGGGAAACAAAAGAAAGAATAAATGGGACTACATCAAACTAAAATGCTTTCGCTAGCAAAAGAAATCATTGATAAAATGGAAGACAACCCACTGAGTGGAAGACTATCTTAGCCAACAATACATCTGATAAGGAGTTAATATCCAAAATTTATAAGAACTTTTAAAACTCAAAACCTAAAAAAGCAGTTCATTTTAAAAATGGGCAAAGGACCTGAATGGACACTTCTCCAAAGAGGACATTTAGACGTCTAATTGACATGAAAAGATGTTCAGTGTCACTAATCATCAGAGAAATGCAAATGAAAACCACAATAAGATATCACCTCACACCTGTCAGAATGGCTATCATCAATAAATTAACAACCAGTGTCAGCAAGGGCATGGAGTAAAAGGAAACCCTCGTGCACTATTGGTGGGATCACAGATTGGTGCAGCCCCTGTGGAATTCTTAAATTCAAAATGAAACTGCCTTGTGATGCATTGATTCTATAGTGTGTCCGTAAACTCATGGTGCACTTTGACCTGTCACAAGTCAAAAGTGCACCGTGATTTTACGGACACACTGTATTTCTGGGGATACATCTGAAGAAACCCAACACACTTAATCGAGTGAATATATGCACCCTGTGTTATTTATTATACAATAGCCCAGACTACTTTTTGAGAATGAATTGTGTGAAGACTGTAGGTAGGAAAACCATATTCAGAGTCTAGAAAAGAGATAATAATCTCCTGAATTGAAAATAATAATTATGACAACTGTAATGGGTTGAAAAGTCCCCAAAAGATATGTCTAAGTCCTAACTCTCTGTAACTCAGTGGTTCTTAACCTGGGTTCTATCGAACCCTAGGGGTTCGATGAGTCGGTCTCAGGGGTTTAGAGAAGCCTCTGCCGCAGAGGCCAGAATAAAGTAATACCGTGATTTGTTGTGAGTTCATGCACTTTGTTGGTTTTGTTCTTTGAGCAAGGTGATGTTCATGCACGGCTCATTTTGTGCACCAGTAAAAAAACATATACCTATGTCTTGAATTTGGAAAAAAAAGATCATATTTTATTTATCACTAAAGAAGTGTTCAGTGAATGCGCATATGAAACTGGTGGGTTCACTACCTCAAAAAAGGTTAAGAACCACTGCTGTAACTGCTAATATTGACCTTACCTTGAAATAGGGTCTTTGCAGATGTAATTAAGTTAAGGTTCTTGCAATGAAACCATCCTGGCTTTAGCGTGGGCCCTCAATCCAATGAATGGTGTCTTTATAAGAGAAAAGAGATGAAATTTGAGACACACAGTTTCAGAGGGGCCGCCACGTGAAGATGGACACAGAGAGCAGAGTACTGCAGCCACAGACAAACCCCGCCAAGGACACCAGCAGCCACTAGAAGGGAGGCATGGACCAGATTCTCCCTCAGAGCCTTCAAAGGGATCAAGCCTACCACCGAGACCTCGACTTCAGAGTTCTGACCTCCAGAACTGTGAGAGAATACATTTCTGTTGTTTTACGCCCCTTGGTTTATGGTAATTTGTTACATTAGCCTCAGGAAACAAATACATCAACTAACACTGAGTACTTACTCCATGCCAGGTACCATGTGAGTGCATTTAACATTCCCAATGATTCCATAAGGGAGGTATTAGTATTATCATTCCCATCTTTCAGATGGAAAAACGAAAGCCTGGGAGGATAAGTAATTTGCCTGGGATAACCAAAGCGGTAGGTAGGTAGAGCAGGGTGCTACATGTAGGTGGTCTGGGAGTAGAGCCTGTGGTCTCAGTTCCCTAGTCTAGTGTCAGAGAGATGGAGAGGGACGAGCAGATTTGAGTAGGTGGGAAGAAGGACTAGAACCTGGCAATTAACTGGGCTTCTGGAGGGTGGGCAGGAGGAACTGAGCTTTCTGGATTCCAGGTGCTCCAGCGCCTCCGTTCTCAGATACATCCGCCTGTGTCCCAAGTCACACTTCACCCCGGGATGCACTAACCCATCCAGATCTGTCGTCCTGCTTTCTGTACCTTCATCTCAAGGTGTCTTCCTTGGTCCTCCTCAAATATGTCCTCAAAGAGGCACTCCCCTTGTTGACTCCTTAGACAGGGGTCTCACCACCCCCTTTTCTCTCTCGGCTGTGGCTGCATGCTTTCACACCTTTGAGCTCTCTCCTGGCACACTCAAACTTCTCCTAACCCTAGAATGCTAATGTTTCATTCTGGTTTTTGCTCTCAGCATACCCTGTCCCTCTCCTCCGTCTGACGCCATTTCCCTGTAGAATAGCATCCAGGTTAACGGCTGGCAGGAAAACCATGCCTTCCAAGGAAAAGCATCACTTCCTCTACACTGTTTTCCTAGTTCCCATTTTAAAATTTCCCAGTCTCTCAAAGCTCAAGGCAAGTGACCAAAAAAAGCATGCAAAAGTACTTTTGACTCCTTTATAATAACTTGGTTTTCTTTCTGGTCCTCAGGGAGTGAGTTATGCTAGCCTGAGTTGCAATGATAAAGCAGAGAGTCTACGTGTTATTGCCATGTAGATGTGTACACTGCTATTTCAAGAAACTGCCAGATCCTATGAGTTCCTCTGCAGGTCTAGGATGGCAAATCTGCTACTGAGCATAATCGATCGATAAATTTAAAGGCGTGTAATAGTACTGTTCTACACATTTAGCATTAAAATGGATTTTTATTATACTGAGATAATATTTCATTGGAAAGTTTCACAATATTAAATAAACAAATATTTTAAATAAAATATGCATACTTACACTAACAACCCATGTGCCACTAGACTTTCACTGACCAAAGTTCATTGCCAAAAGAGGACCTATTTTGAAGATGTAATTTCAAAGGATTGAAGAATTCCCAGCATTCCCTGAAATACTTTGGAAAACCCTTTGGGAAGTACTCAGGTTTATATGATAAAATGTGATGTTTTATATTGTTTATCTTTGTCCTCAGACATCATTCACAACATTCCACAAAGTGATATTGTCATCATTCCTGACATATTCATCTGCTTTTAAACATTCAGCTTGTTTTTGGGAAAAGCAATAATCTTATTTGAGAAGAAATTTGCCATGTGCCCTGTTGGTTTGCCAGAAATTTAAAAACTCAATAAGATTGGATTTTGCTTTTTATTCCAATATTATCTTATATATAGCCAATTTTGTATTCAACCCTATCTAAGGCATTAAATATTTATTAAAATGTTTTGCAGGTATTCCTGTTAAGCTCATTTTACTCCAAGTTGATTTTTATTCCTTAGGGTCTACATATAGAACATAGCAAGTAATGATTATTACCTCCAGGGTGGTCTTTGATGAACATAACTCTCAATAAAAAAACATAATCAAAAAGGGGATATTGGAACTCACTAACACCCTCAGTGCACAGGTTGTGATAATGTGTTCTGACACAGAATCGCAGAGATTGAGAAATAATTTACGTTTTACTTCAAGTAAGAAAGAAAATATTTAAAAATAATAGAAATGCCACAGTTGAAAACCTCTCAGTGACCTACTGGGAGGGTAAAGTGAGTGCATTTGCATTAGAAGAACCAGAAAGATAGATTCTTCTTTTTCCAATTTGTTTAACAATATTTAATGAACACCTACTATGTGACAGGCACAGTGCTACTTTCTGGACTTATTGTTAGCGAGCTTCTGGGTGAGTGAAAGAGAGAAACCTTCTTCTGGGGCTTATTGGCCTTCTTCATTCTTGCTTGCCAGACTTCAGGGAAGAGGAAGCCTGGTGAATTCCACAAAACAAAGTCTTTCAAATCAGAGTTCAGTTAAATTCTGGTTCTCTCCCTATGAGGGTTCTGTCTGGGGACAAACCACTTGAACACCCTGAACCTCACTGTTCTCATCTGCAGAAAGGGAATAATAACAATTTCTAAGGTTTTCACGTGGCTCACATAAAATGCTGGACACACTGGAAGTGCTCCATATGAAGTAACAAGTCCTAAATAGTAAAGAATACTCTAAAACATACTGAACTTTTCTTCTGTCTCTGTCTCAATTTCTGTCCCCTCTCTCCCCACTTCCCCTTCGCCCCTGCCACGTGACCACGGTCTAACCACTGGCGTGATTTTAGTGAACAAGCCTTCTTAGCCTAAATTCCGCAAAGCAACGAAGAAATTGTTTCCCTTGTGTTTAATTACAACACACTGTGGCTTAGAGTAAACCTAGCCGGACACAAAAAGCTGAAGAATATACAATTCCTTTTACATGACATTCTGGGAAAGGCAAAAACTCCAGGAACACAAATCAGATCAGTGATTGATAGAGGCTGAGGATGTAGAGGAGAGATTGATGACAAAGGGCCCAAGGGAGCACTTTGTGGTGAAGGAAATGTTCTGTATCCTGACTTTGGAAGTGATTACAGATCTGTAGACATTCGTCAGCACTCACTGACCTGTACGCTTGAAAAGGGTGAAATTTACTGTATATAAATTATACCTCAATAAACCTGGCTATGAAAAGAAGACCGTGGCTTGGGACCTATAAGACTTCCTGTAGGAAAAATCTGCGATCAGTTCAGGAAATTAAAGGAGCCCTTGTAAGAAACTGACTATAGTAAAGGCAGACATTGATAGTCCCACTAAAAGAGGTTCAAAGTTCTCTGGGAATTTCGAGGCAACAGAAACATCCATCCTGGGACACCAAGACATACTTCCTGGAAGAGGTTTCATTCCAAATGGGTCAGAAGACTGCAATGAATCATTGTGTTTTTTCTGCTTCGCTACCAGCTATGATCAATGTTTTAGACTCCAGCCTCTGTTTATAAATTGCTTGCAAAAATTTTTTTATAGGTTTGATTGTTTTTTATTCTAACAGTTTGGATATTTGTTATGCATTTGACAGAGATTAAATGATTTACATTATCTTGCCCTTTAAAAATATCACAGTTTCAAGGCTATGTTTTCTGTGTGTGTGGTGTTTAGGAAATTGTTTTTTACATGCCCACTTATGAAATGTTCTTCTAGTCTAGGAAATGAAGAGAATTACAATGTCATTAGAGGAAACAGCATGGCCAAGTATCAGAGGTTGGGATGGGGCCCAAAAATCTGGGTTCTATAACTCATATGTGACTCTACAGATCAAGAAGAAAAAGATCAGCAATCCAAAAGATTTTAAAAAAAAGGAGGCAATTATGTAAGTGAACAGTTCAGGAGAGAACACAGAGTGACTCTTAAACATATAAAAAAATGTTCAATCTCAATATAATTAGTCAAATGGTTACTTCACTTAACAGATGCTTCTATGAATCAGTGAAACATCAGATCAATCATTCAGTTTAAAAAATGAGCAAAGGAAATGAATAGGCAGTTCACAGAACAGAAAATATAAGTAGCTGTGAAACACATTAAAAGATGCTTAAACTCATTAAAACTAAAAGAAAGGCAAATGAAATTTGCATGTAGTACTCATCGTGTAGGCAGTTTACCAAGTCTGCTAACACAGTGTCAATGAGCATGCAGAAATATCAGCTACCACTAGGACAACCTTTATGAAAAAGAAAATAGCAACGTCTATTAAAATTACAAACGTACAATGACTTTGATCCAGCAACCCCACTTCCATGAGTTTTATACTACATATCATCCACATACAAAATGACATGTGTACCATGTTATTCACTCCAGTAATAACAAATAAATGCCCCTGAGTAGGGTTAAATAAGTTACCTCATATACTCTAGTAGAATACTACTCCATTATAAGGGAGAATGAGAAAGCTCTTCCTATAATGATAAGGAATGATTATCAAGATATATTAAAAATAAAAAGTCACAATGCAGAACAGCATACAGTATGTTAGCATTTAGGTTAAAGAAGGTGGGGGTGGAGAACGTATGTGTGTATTTGCTGGTATACACCTGGACTATCTCTATAAGCTATATCAGCAACTGGTAATAGATTTGTCTATGTGAAACAGTAGAGGGGTGGAGGGCTGAGTGCTGGCAGAAGACTTTTTGGAGTATGTAATCTTTTGTGCCTTTTGAATTTTAGCCATGTGAATATATTACCTACTCAAAATAAGTAAAGAATTTAAATAAATAAAAACTAAAATAGATAAACTAAAAAGAAAAATAGAGAAATATGGGATCTACTCCTTATTCTACCATTAAATTTTTGACCATAAACAAGACTCTTTCTTATTTTTTAGTGGGGCTCTCCCCACTAATGTAATATATAAATAAATGAATATAATAATGTCAGGTAGTGACATGGGCTTTATAGAAAAGTAAAGCAGGGGAAGGCAACAGGAAGGACTAGAGGTGGGCCTGGGTGCTATTTTCCATCCAGGTGTCTGGAGGAGGGGAGATGGGGTTGGGGGAAGGGCTGGGGGTGGAGGAAGTGCCTTAGCAATCCAGAATCTCAGGCTCTACCCCAGGCCTCTGCAGTCAGCACCTTCAGTATAACAAGATCCCCAGATGACACCTATACACATGAAAAACTGAGAAGTCTGGTCTAGCTACTTCCTACTAGTGGTCACTGTGACCTTGACCTCTGAACAGTCCTTTTCTCTCGCTTCTCCTTTGTTCTACCCAGTCTACATTGAATGCCTTTCTTTGGTCTCCCATTTTCTTATGTGTTTCGCTCCATGTTATCTGCCAGGTTATAATTTTCTGGACTCTCTGTCACCCCCACAAGGAGATATGCACTGCTGTCTCAGTACCTAGCACACAACCTGGTGATATGTAACAGGTGTTAAATAAATGTTTTCTGAATAAGTAAATAAATGAATAAATGGGTAGATGAGCCAAGCCAAATAAAAGTGTGAATGGAAAGGTCTGCTTAGCTATCTTCTTGCCATTTTTGCCATTTACGTTTTCTTGGATGCTTTTCCTTTCCAGTTCTTGCTACACAGTCAACTGCCAAACAGTTATGAAAAAACAGGACACCCTTGGGAATAGTTACTCTGCCCATATGCCCTCAGCCCAATAACTGCAAGCATTTGGACAAATAAGCCTTCCAGATCTTTGCTTAGCTATGGATTCAGCTCAGATTAGAAATCAAAGCTTTGGGTTCAGATGACATTTTTGAAGAGACAGAAATCCCCTAGAAATCCTAGCCTTATCTTACCTTATAAGATGGATTTTCTAGCCCTGACTGGTTGGCTCAGTAGTAGAGCATCAACCCAGCATGTGGAAGTCTTGATATCAATTCCTGGTCACAGGGAGAAGTGACCATCTGCTTCTCTGTCCCTCCCCCTTGTCCTTATCTCTCTCTCTCTCTCTTCTCCTCCCACAGCCATGGCTTGATGGATTCGAGCGCATTGGCCCCGGGCGCTGAGGATAGCTCCGTGGAGCCTCTACCTCAGGTGCTAAAATTAGCTTGGTTGTGAGCATTCGTCCTAGACGGGGGTCACCAGAAGGATCCCAGTTGGGGCACATTTGGGAGTCTGTCTCTCTATCTCCCCTCCTCTCACATAGATGATAGATAGATAGATAGATAGATAGATAGATAGATAGATAGATAAAAGATGGGTTTTTCTGAACTGACTCAAACTCTTCATTTGGGAGCATTAGCTAACAGTTGCTCAAACTGCTGCAAAATTCCAACTACCAAGAAAATGGACTCTAGAAAAAGCTCAAAACACATGGGGTACTAGAAATGATTTACCACCATGTGTGCATGTGACTTATAGGAGGGAAACTAAAGGGACGCTGGTCAAATCACCACATGGCAGGAGTTCCCTCACTGGTGGCAGAGAAAACCAAACAAAAGAAACATTCTTTCTACTTGTGAGTGAAACAAAGACCCTACTGAGAAAAGTGAAGTGAGCAGTGGAGGTGTAAAATCAACAGAAAAAGGGGGCTGTCTGCAAAGGAGGCATCTGGTTTCAATGTAAACATCCGTAAAATGTTCCAAGAATGAATGCACATTTGAATAATTTACTATCAAGTGTTTGTCTTTTGACCGTGAATATTTAGGGTACATTGAGAATTGAAGGGTATGCTTGCATGTGCCCAACTCAACCGTAGCTCCCACTCAGGTTAGACATTTTTCTAAGTGGAATGCATTTGAATTAAACAAGATTGCTTGTGCAAATACAGGATCGCCTGGCTGGATGCAGGTATAGTTTGAAAGATGCACGTGAACAAAGCACATTAGATTGATGATACAGTTTGTGCAGAAAGCCAGAAGCAGGGGAGGGCGTAGGGGTGTGGGTTTCTGTCTGGAGTTTCCTCATTGGGAAAGAAATTTGTCTTGAACTGCGCTGCTGCTTCTGATCGTGAATGTAAATGAATGAAGTTCTGACAGATGCTCTGGAAAAGAAATCGCAAATTAGTGACCAACACATGTTTTGTTTGAGCTACATGGTCTTTTTTTAAAAATCTTAAATTGGATATCCACACTATAAAAATCTGTATGGTGCCTGACCAGGCAATGGTGCAGTGGACAGAGCATCAAACTGGGATGCAGAAGACCCAGACTTGAGACGC
This sequence comes from Rhynchonycteris naso, assembly GCA_037038555.1. Lineage (NCBI taxonomy): Eukaryota > Metazoa > Chordata > Mammalia > Chiroptera > Emballonuridae > Rhynchonycteris > Rhynchonycteris naso. The sequence goes on from CM072996.1 coordinate 23,151,480, forward strand.
CGAGGTCACCAGTTTGAGTGCGGGCTCATCTGATTTGAGCAAAGCTCACCAGCTTGGACCCAAGGTCTCTGGCTCGAGCAAGGAGTTCCTCGGTCTGCTGAAGGCCCGTGGTCAAGGCACATATAAGAAAGCAATCAATGAACACCTAAGGTGTTGCAACAAAAAACTGATGATTGATGCTTCTTATCTCTTTCCGTTCCTTCTGTCTGTCCCTATCTATCCCTCTCTCTGACTCTCTCTCTGTCTCTGTAAAAAAATAAAAGAATAAAAATAAAATAAAAATCTGTATGGCAACCACTGGCTGGATCTGAGTAGAATCTATTTGTTAATCATCATTAGGAGAGACATGCATTCCTATTTGTCCTAGTCCCAGCCATTGCCTTTTACCTAGCCCTGATCACTCCAGCTGCTACACACACACACCCTAAACACCTTAAGGATAAGAAGGGAGTAAGTTGTCTCCACTGGTTGGCTACCTTTGGCCATTCTAATTTAGGCATCTTACTTGGTATTGCATGATACTTTTTTCATATGGTAAGGGAAATTCTTTTTTGTTCCTTTTTTGTGATTGTGTGTGCTATTTTCTTTATATTATACTATTTTTGCAGAATTGTATGAATGTTAAATTCTTATATATTTTCTCTGTTCCTCCTCCCATGAGGAACCACACATGCCGGTGTTGGGGAACATCTTCACAGCTCTCTTTGTCTCAGGTGAGGGAAACCAGAGACTCCTCTCTGAAATTGCTTACTTCCTGTAGCTCCTTCGGCTCCCTGAGTTTCTGACCATAATTACAGCCCTCTAGGGGTTCACCCACAATCTTAATTTCTGACTTTTTCTTGCTAAATCAGGAGGTCTGGCCATACTGGCTGTACTGAAATCATCATTCCTGCACTCATGCAGGTGGGAGGGTGCAATTGTCACTTATGTGACCAATAAAGCCACATTGATGATGTCTACCACCTGCAGATGTTTAGGTTCCAAAGGACAGCCAAGAACTGAAGTTCACCATCTCCAACAGAGGAGCCTTTAACATTAACCAAGGTTCCTGAATATGCAAAGAAGGAAACAGGTTGACTATGAGTTCTTGGGAGCAGGGGCCAGGACTTTCTCACCTCTGAATTCCCACATCCTAATTACAGTGCTCGGCACTAGTGCCTCGCACGAAACTAGTGGTCAGAAAATGTCAAATTTAGAAAACGGAGATCACAAGTTTAATTCTAGACAAGAGCAGCATGGTCCTGAATCTTTCTACAAGATTACCTAATACTTTAACTTTTATAATAAAAATATTTTGTGGAGGGCAAGATGGCGATGGAGTAAGTGGATGTATCAACTTCCAACTCCCAGAACCAAAGTGGATAATAACTTGATTTTAAGAACCATCAACTGGATAAACCAACGTTGAACTGGACTGAGAGGACTCTTCAACCGGAGAACACTGAAGAAGCCACAATGAGACTGGTAGGAAAACCGAAAACGTGAAAAGGGCTGCCCAGCTCCCCAGAGCGAAAGGCAGCCCTGAGAGACTCGTGTGGTGGAAAAGAGAGGCTAGCAGAGAGGGAGAGACCTGGGTCCCAGGAACAAAGCCCCAGCCTGCAGCCCCAGACCCTAGAAGAGGCATGTTGGGCAGATAAAATATATTATACTCAATTTGTTAAAGATGGCACTGCCTACATGAAAGCCCATCACCCAGGTGATATTAGTTGCCCTTATGTTTGGGATGGGCGTAATTATATTATTGGGTGTGGGGGACAGGTTGTAAGCAGGCAGAGTCCTTGTAGCCCAAGGTTTAGTTTTAAGAGTAAGCTTTTCCCTAAACACTTGTCTGATTGCATGATGTGGGGGTGGTGCACTCTCATGAGGAATCCTCCCATTATGCCTCAGATAAGTGACTTTGTATCAGAGATTTCCTTGTTTGTAGATTAGATTAAAGGTTTGGATTCTACACTATAAAGTGAACAGGCCGGGAGTTTGCTCTCTCTCGGTTCCTGAGGTTAGTATTAGGGAGGAGAGGAGAAACAGCCAATATGGCGGAGTGCTGAGGAAGAAGCCAGTTTGTGCAGAGTTTGTGTAGAGAGAAGGAGATGGGAAACAGAGGTGAATAAGTCTGGTGAGCTAGAAAACTTTTGATTCTAGGAAACTCGAATAAGTCAGTAGCTTTGTGAGCACTGAATGTGTGGGTTTTGGAGCCCAGTGTGTGTTTTCCCTTGCCTGCTGGGTGCAAGCTAGAATTAAAGCTGATGGCTCACCAGTTCTTGGCTTCATTGTTTCATTACCATCTGTTTGAATCAAATGCGAACCTGCATTGACCAGGCAGCTCTGATGGTGGCCGTGGCAATTGGCTTCACAAGGCGTATGAACAGTATTTAGCTGTGAAACAGGTTAGGATACTGTTTGTGAGAAAGAGACAGTTGTCTCAGTCCCAGGATTCTTCTTAAAGGGATGGCGCAGAAAACCTCTCCCACAACCACTCATCCGGGACTCCGGGAGCCAGGGAGAGAGGAGAGGACCAGAGCAGCAGGAAGAGATTGTGGTCTGGAAGGCACAGGGAGAAAAGCTTTGAGAGACAGCATTCCTAAACCCTGGGCTGAGTCACTCCACCAATCTGAAACAGTATTTCCCCTGGAACCAGCAACGGGAAACAGGACAACAGCGAAACAGGCTCCCCTGCGGCAATCAGAGCACAGTCGCTTAGAAGGAGGGAGCTTTTAGGACTACAGTATGGAGTGTTAGGGTCTGAGCTGCAGCACCCCCACCCACACTGCTGAGGGCTTGCTGGAGGGCGGGTGGCGGCAGGACGCAGAAGCGCGGTTCAGTCAGCAGGGGCAGAGGTCCAGCCAGCTGGCTTGAGCTTGGTCTAGCACAGCAGGGCTGGAGGGGACACGCAAAAATGGTCTGGTGGCTGCAGGCCTGCCTGCAACCCCACCTGTGGGGGAAAAGCGGGAGCCTGAAATGGGCAGAGATCGCTGCTGGGGGGGAGGGGCAAGCGAGTGCGCAGCCTCACCCAGCCTCCAGGGTTGAAGCCCTGTACCAACCGGCTTTGCCCGCAGATGTGGGGCTGAAGCCCGGGCTTGCAGTTGAGCGAGCACCAACAGCCTGGCTGAGGAGCCGAGGTTGGCAGGGGTGGGGCTGAAGCCAGGAGCGCAGCTGAACACGTAGCAGCAGCCTATCCCAGCTGAGGAGCTGAGGTTGGCAGGGGCGGGGCGGAAGCCTAGCTTGCAGCTGAGCTCACACCAGAAGCCCCTCCCCACCAGAGGAGCCCGCAAACAGTGACCGGCAGCTGAACAAAAGTGCTCACCCTTTCCCTTGGTGCCCAGTGTGGTGTGCAATCCCACCCGTGGGAGAAGGGCAAAAGCCGAGACCAACTGAGGCTTATAGAACCTGGCTTGAGAACATAGACCCTCCCGCGGAGGCGAGGTGGAGACCCCAGCGGCTGGCAACACCCACACCCAACTACCCTAGGCAGCGGCAGAGAGGGTGGTGGGCCTGCAGACAGACCACACCTAGGTAACACAGAGGCAACACCCATCAGACTCCAGTAGCCAAACCCTTCTTACACACAGACAAAATGGGCAGGCAGAGGAATGCAACCCAAATGAATCAAGAGAAATCCCCAGAGAAGGACCTGAATGAATCAGATATAACCAAACTACCTGATGCAGAGTTTAAAATAATGTTAGTTAGGATGTTCAAAGAGCTTAGAGCAACAATGGATGGTCATTATGTACACCTAAATAAAGAGATATCAAGTATAAAAAAGGAAATTGAAATAATAAGAAAGAATCAGACAGAAATGACAAATACAATATCAGAACTGAAGACCACAATGGAGGAATTAAAAGCAGGATGGATGAAGCTGAGGATTGAATCAGTGAGTTAGAGGAAAAAATAAACAAAGGCACAGAAGCAGAGCAGAAAAAAGAAAAGAGACTCAAAAAATGTGAAGAAACTCTAAGGGAGCTCTGTGACAACATGAAGAGAAATAACATCCGCATCATAGGGGTTCCAAAAGAAGAAGAGAAAGAACAAAGAATAGAAACTTTGTTCAATCAAATCATAGCTGAAAACTTCTCTAAATTAGGACTTGAAAATGTTTCACACATTCAAGAAACACAGAGAACTCCATTAAAGAGAAACCCAAAGAAATCTACACCAAGACACATCATAGTTAAAATACCAAAGCTAAGTGATGAAGAGAAAATTTTAAAAGCTGCTAGAGAAAAAAAGTCTATCACCTACAAAGGAGCCCCCATAACGATGACATCCGACTTCTCAACAGAAACACTTGTGGCCAGAAGTGAATAGCAAGATATATTCAAAGTAATGCAGAACAAGAGCCTACAACCAAGACTACCTATCCAGCAAGGCTAATGTTTAAATTGAAGGAGAAATAAAGAGTTTCCCAGACAAATAAAACCTCAAGGAATTCATTAAAACCAAACCAATTCTGCAAGAGATGCTAAAGGCCCTGATGTGAACAGTTTAAAGGGGGAAAAGAATATAGCAAAAGAAGAATACACCTTTATAGAATAAAATGGCAATAAACAACTACCTATCAATAATAACCTTAAATGTAAATGGATTAAATGATCCAATCAAAAGACATAGGGTAGCTGTGTAGATAAAGAAACAGGACCCATACATATGCTGTCTACAAGAGACACAACTTAAAACAAAAGATGCACATAGACTGAAGGTAAAGGATGGAAAAAGATATATCATGCAAATGGAAATGAAAAAAAAAGCCAGGGTAGCAATACTTATATCTGACAAAATGGACTTTAAAACAAAGGCTGTAGTAAGAGATAAAGAAGGACACTACATAATGATAAAGGGAACAATTCAGCAGGAAGATATAACCATTATAAATATCTACGTACCAAACATAGGAGCCCCGACATACATAAAGCAGACTTTGATGGATATAAAGGGCGAGATTAACAGCAATACTATAATAGTAGGGGATCTCAATACCCCACTAACATCACTGGATAGATCCTCAAAAAGAAAATTAACAAAGAAACAACAGACTTAAAGCATACACTAGATCAACTCGATTTGATAGATATCCTCAGAACTTTTCACCCTAAAGCAGTAGAATATACATTCTTTTCAAGCGCTCATGGTACATTCTTTAGGATAGACCACATGTTAGAACACAAAAACTGTCTCAACAAATTTAAGAAGATTAAAATCATATCAAGCATTTTCTCTGATTACAATGGCATGAAACTAGAAATTAACCACAACAGAAAAACTGAAAAATACTCAAACATTTGGAAACTAAATAGCATGTTTTTAAATAACGAATGGATTAACAATGAGATCAAAGAAGAAATAAAAAAGTATCTAGAAATGAATGATAATGAGCATACATCAACTCAAAATTTATGGAACACAGCAAAAGCAGTACTGAGAGGGAAGTTCATAGCACTACAGGCATACCATGAGAAGCTAGAAAAAGCTCAAATAAGAAACTTGACCCTGCATCTAAAGGATCTAGAAAACAACAGCAAATAAAGCCCAAAACTAGTAGAAGGAAGGAAATAATAAAGATCAGAATGAAAATAAATGACATAGAGTCTAAGGAAACAATACAGAGGATCAATGAAACCAGGAGCTTGTTCTTTGAAAAGGTCAACAAAATCGATGAACCTTTAACTAGTTTCACCAAGAAAAAAAGAGAGAGGACTCAAATAAATAAAATTAGAAATGAGAGTGGAGAAATAACAACTGACACAACAGAAATACAAAGTATTGTAAGAAAATACTATGAAGAACTCTATGCCAAAAAATTTGACAACCTACGTGAAATGGACAAATTTCTTGAATCATATAATCTTCCAAAAATCAATGTGAAAGAATCAGAACACCTAAACAGACCAATTACAACAAATAAGATCGAAACTGCTATCAAAAAAACCCCAACAAAGAAAAGTCCTGGGCCTGATGGCTTCACAAGTGAATTCTCCCAAAAATTCAAAGAAGAACTAACACCTATCCTCCTCAAGTTATTTCAAAAAATTCAAGAGGAAGGAAGACTTCCAAACTCCTTTTATGAGGAAAGCATAATTCTGATACCGAAACGGGGCAAAGACAACACTAAGAAAGAAAATTATAGGCCAATATCCCTGATGAATTTATATGCTAAAATTCTAACAAAGTATTAGCCAACCAGATCCAGCAATATATGAAAAAAATCATACACCATGATCAAGTGGAATTTATTCTGGAGAGGCAAGGCTGGTTCAATATTTGCAAATCAATCAATGTGATTCATTACATAAAAAAAAGGAAGGACAAAAATCACATGATAATTTTAATAAATGCAAAAAAAAGCATTTGATAAAATCCAACACCCATTCATGCTCAAAACTCTCAGTAAAGTGGGAATATAGGGAACATTACTTAACATGATAAAGGCCATCTATGACAAACCCACAGCAAACATCATACTAATTGGACAAAAATTAAAAGCAATCCTCTTAAGATCAGGAACCAGGCAGGGGTGACTCCTTTCACCACTCTTATTCAACATAGTTCTGGAAGTCTTAGCCACAGCAATCGGACAAGAAGAAGAAATAAAAGACATTCAAATTGGAAAAGAAGAAGTAAAACTGTCATAATTTGCAGATGATATGATATTGTCTATAGAAAACCCTAAAGTCTCATTCAAAAAACTACTGGACCTGATAAATGAATTCAGCAAGGTGGCAGGATATAAAATTAATACTCAGAAATCAGAGGCATTTTTATATACCAACAATGAACTGTCAGCAAAAGAAATTAAGGAAACAATCCCCTTCACTATTGCAACCAAAAAAATAAAGTACCTAGGAGTAAATTTAACCAAGGAGGTTAAGGACTTGTACTCGGAAAATTATAAAACATTGATAAAAGAAATCAAGGAAGATACAAACAAGTGGAAGCATATACCGTGCTCATGGTTAGAAAGAATAAACATCATTAAAATGTCTATATTACCCAAAGCAATTTATAAATTCAATGCAATACCAATTAAAATACCAATGACATACTTCAAAGATATAGAACACATATTCCAAAAATTGATATGGAACCAAAAAAGAACACAAATAGCCTCAGCAATCTTAAACAGAAAAAATATAGCAGGAGTATCACTCTTCCAGATATCAAGGTATACTACAAGGCCATTGTACTCAAGACAACCTGGTACTGGCATAAGAACAGGCACATAGATCAATGGAACAGAACAGAGAACCCAGAAATAAACCCACAGCTTTATGGACAACTGATATTTGACAAAGGAGGAAAGAGCATACAATGGAGTAAAAACAGACTCTTTAACAAATGGTCTTGGGAATATTGGACATCTACCTGCAAAGAAATAGAACTAAACTATCAACTTACACCATTCACAAAAACAAAATCAAAATGGTTAAAAGACTTAAATGTAAGCTGTGAAACCATAAGCATCTTAGAAGAAAACATAGGCAGCAAGCTCTCCGACATCTGTCGCAGCAATATATTTGCCAATTTATCCCGACGGGCAAATGAAATAAAAGGCAGGATAAACAAATGGGAGTATATCAAACTAAAAAGTTTTTTGCTCAGCTAAAGACAATAAGAACAGAATAAAAAGACAAACCACACAATGGGAGAACATATTCGACAACACGTCTGATAAGGGGTTAATAACCAAAATTTATAAAGAACTTATAAAACTCAACACCAGGAAGACAAACAATCTAATCAAAAAATGGGCAAATGAAATGAATAGAAATTTCTCCAAAGAGAACATACAGATGGCCAATAGGTATATGAAAAAATGCTCAACATCACTAATCATTAGAGAAATGCAAATTAAAACCACAATGAGATATCACCTCACACCTGTCAGTATGGTGCTCATCAGCAAAACAACACAGAATAAGTGCTGGCAAGGATGTGGAGAAAAGGGAACCCTCCTGCACTACTGGTGGGAATGCAGACTGGTGCAGCCACTGTGGAAAACAGTATGGAGATTCCTCAAAAAATTAAAAATCAAACTACCTTTTGACCCAGCTATCCCACTTTTAGGAATATACCCTAAGAACACCATAGCACTGTTCGAAAAGAAGAAATGCACCCTCATGTTCGTTGCAGCATTGTTCACAATAGCGAAGATCTGGAAATAGCCCAAGTGTCCGTCAGAGGACGAGTGGATTAAAAAGCTTTGGTACATATATATTATGGAATACTACTCAGCCAAAAGAAACGATGACATCGGATCATTTACAACATGGATGAACCTTGATAACATTATACAGAGTGAAATAAGTAAATCAGAAAAAACTGAGAACAGCATGATTTCATACATAGGTAGGTCATAAAAGTGAGACTATGAGACATGGACAAGAGTGTGGTAGTTACAGGCTGGGGGGAGGGAGGAGAGGAAGGGAAAGGGGGGAGGGGAGGGGCACAAAGAAAACCAGATAGAAGGTGAGAGAGGACAATTTGACTTGGGTGATGGGTATGCATCATAATTGAATGACAAGATAACCTGGAGATGTTTTCTTTGAACATATGTACCCTGATTTATTAATGTCACCCCATTAAAATTAATTTTATAAAAACTATAGGAAAAATAAAAAATATATATTTTGTAAGGTTGCAAGTTCTTAAAACTCTCAGTTCCTAGAAAATATTTTGTGTTTCTTTCTTCAACCTGTGAAAACACATTTGCACTCAGTAGAGCAATATTGCTGATCTTACAAACCATAAAACTTACACTACCCCAAGTAAGGAAACCAGACCCAGATATGAAAAAGACTTGTCGTGTAGCAGGTCAATGGTGGTCTGGATGAGAACCAGATCTCTTGATTCTTAGTCTAGTGATTGTTGTCTAGCACTTGGGAGTTGCCCAAGCCCAGAAAAGTGGTCCTAATATGGCAGGACATGTGACCAATTTCAGTAGCCTATGGGAGAAAACTTGAGAGGGCCTGCTACATACTGTGAGAGGCCTGGGCTCCTCTGAATGGCATCTGGACCTGTCAGACCGACACTTGTAAAGGCTAATGGACTGCCAAGGGAGACAGAGCTGGAAATACAAGAGCTGGTTTTGTCACCTCGTGCTTAATGCAGACAGCCCAGTAATCCTGTTCCACCCCAACATCAGACTGTAATTCCTAAAACCAGAGCATAAATGGGTAACTGTCAGTCATGACAGGATATGCCACATGCAATCAGTCATTTAATTTATGAAACATCATGACTCTTTCTAATACAATGATATCAAGATCACACATTATTCAATCAAGGTAGAAAAAAGCAGCAAATGGGGGTTGGGAGTCTGGGTGAAAGAGGTAAAGGGATTAAGAAATACAAATTGGCAGTTACAGAATAGTCACGGGACGTAAAGCACAGCCTAGGACATATAGTCAGTGATATTGTAAGCACTGTGTATGGTGCCAGGTGGGTACTGGAAATGTTGGGGGAAGGGAACACACTGTAAGGCATATGATTGTCTAACCACTATGTTGTACACCTGAAATCAATACAAAATAATATTGAAATTAAGATGCAATTGAAAAATAATTTAAAGGCAACAACCCAGAAGTACCGCCCCCCCCAAAATGAAAAAGGCCAAGGTAAAGATGGTTTGCCATCTTGTTGAACGCCCCTTCCCCCCATTTTTCTTGCTGCTCTTATTATATTACCTGGTTTCCAGTGCCCTATTGGGAACAAGGACCCGGGCAGTTGATGTGCCCACAGGACAGGAAGGCATCTCAATCCACCAAACTAAGATGAAAAGAGGACCGGGGTTAGGCACGTTCCCATTGGCTCATCCTGTCTTCCTCCTCATCTGCTTGGTCACTCCATTACAGTGAACAAACACAACCTCACTTCATTCCAAATGATTAATCAAATGAGGCCCCTAGACTAAATTTAGTGTATAAATAAAAGAGGACATTTTAACAGCATAAAATCAGTTTGATCTGGTAAATATTTTGGTAAAGCTGATTTTAAAAATACCTTTGGTGGACCAATTTTGTGGTCTCTAAAATTAGGGAGTCATTGTATTTTAGACATGGGAGGAATCTTGCTTCTTTATTCAATACTTGTTGGCCCCCTACTCACATAGGCAACATTTTGTGCAATCATGTTTGATTGTGCCTTTTATTCAGAAGTGTTCATTTTTCCAAGTGACTGACAAGAAGAATTATTTGATTCTTTGGTTCTTGTGATTTTGCATGATTGTAGATGATTTTGAATCAAATGCTACATGAACTCCAAGACATCATCACCCAGGCAAATTTGTTAGCCATTACTTAGAAATAGAAAAGAATATATATATTTAAAACATTCCTAGAGTAAAGCATCCATTGCAAAAGACATTTTTCATAAAAGACCCAATAACAGAGACTTTTAAGCTGAAAACCAATATGGCAGCTTGACATCAACCATTTTATAGGACAAAGGCTAAGAAATGAGGCTGGTGAACTTGTCAGCTGGTGACCTTTTTTCAGATATCTGCAAAATAGAGCTAGACTATTATATATTTAGTCCAGGTGCCATAAGCAGTACAGAAATGGAAAATACTGACTTACAGTAGCAGTAATAAATATCATGTGCATTCACATCAGCATTCCAGACCCTCCACAAACAGCAGTAGTTCCTGTTGTCATTTCCCACCACCTTCTTACAAATGCTCCAGTCCAGCTGGGCATATTTCTGCTCTTTCCTCCATGCTTTTGCTCTTGTTGGTTCTGTCACCCCTTCTATGACTATTATGTGCCCCCCTACCCCTGCCACCACCATGTCTGTTAAAATCCTCATGGAGCCAGACTACCTGGGTTTAAACTTTAGGCTTCCCCAAACTAGCTGTGTTACTTTGGGTAAGTTTCTTGACCTCTCTGTGCCTTGACTGTCTTATCCACCAAATGAGGATAGTAATAGTACTGGCACACAGGGTTGTTGTAGTGATGAAATGTGATATTAGATCCGAAGCATGAATCAGATCCACACTATTCTCCTTTGGTGCTTCTGTCTATTGGGCTAGCACACCAGACTCTGTGAGTGTGAGGACATTTGGATATGGTTCTAATAATTATTATATAATACTGATTACTAATGAATAAATACATTTACAGTATTTCTGTTAATGCTGACCTAAGGATTGAATTAAATTACATTATTAAATAGTAGCTTATGTGATCAAGCATTTACTTTAAATCTTATATTTTACTGCATTTTTCCATATATCTGGGGGACTCGTGTCCTGTACTTATTACATGTGCGCGCGCAAACACACACACACACTTACCAGAGTGAGGGGAATACATTCTTCTGTGCTTTCTAAAATAAGATCATCTGGCTAGGTTTTAAAAATAACTCCTATTTCTCTCCCAGCCCGCTGGCATTCCAAAATTTATTATCAGAGAGTGGGCTCTTTAGGACATCCTGGGACTAAGAGCAGAGTGGATTTTTGCTGTCATCTGTTCCTTGCTGGCTCACCCTCTAAGTGGTTGTCATCCCCTCGTGCAGACGGAAAATACCGTAAAAGGCAAGGCTGGAGCGGGCCGATGAGCTGTCTGAAGTGTTCCCGGCCTGTGAACCCTCTGGGGAGAGAGCAGCACGCACTGGCAGAGATTACAGCCCACTTCAGGGCAAACTTGGGGAGTAACAAAGCACACATTGTTACCTCCAAACGCCAAGCTCCGCAGGGTAGTAAAAATCCACAGTATACCCTTTTAACGGGGTAAGGGAGATTGGCTTCCCTGGAACATTTTGGATGGAGTCATAACATAAATAAACTTTATTCTAGGGTCTGAATTTATGAAGCCCAGAGCCAAGCTGCATGGTCACAACTGGGGCAACCCAGACTATTGTGTAAATCAAGTCCAGAAGCCGTGGAGTCTGGCAGCTGCCCCTCTGCATGCTCATGGGCAGAAACGATGCCTTTGAAACACTTCCCAGACGTCTTTACTGTCTGCCACTTTTTTTTCTAGACGTGTTTATTGTTCATAGAATTGATGGTATCTGCCCGTTTTTATTGTTTGCTAAAAAATCTGGCAGCTGAGTAACGTTTTAGATAAACCGAAGTGGGATTTAGCAAGAGAGGGGAGGGCGTGAGTGTACGTTCTGAGTGATGTAGTTTGTGTCCTCTGCATTCCTTTTCGGAGCTGAGTGTAGGCATGTCTGAAAACACACACACACACACACACACACACACACACACACACACACACACACACACACATGCTGGAGTGGACTCCAGGGATCAGGGAAGGAAAGAAGTGAGGCGGCAGCATTCACTCCAGCCAACCAGCCAGGTCACAGAGAAAGTGAGAAGTTGGAACACTGAGTGAGCGCCATTCTTAATTGGAACCCATACCTATGGCCAGTAATGGGGGTGGTCTAAATGATTTGGAGCTGCCTGCCATCCTGCCATTTTATGGAAGGTAGTAGCTCCTAACAGCTCTCTGTTGGGCTCTGAAAATGAGCAAAAAGAAAAACTGTGTTCACTGATGACATGTATTGAAATGCTGAATAAGCTGTAGGAAAGGTTGCTTGGTGCCTAGGCCGAGGGCAGGGGCTGCAGAAGCCACAGTCCCTGGGGTGAGGGCATGCAAAGACTTACATGGCCTTCAGGGAAAAGGTGCCCCCGTCTTTGACTCTTACAGAAGAGAGGACCAGAGCCAGAAGAGAACATTGCCAGAGACTGTCAAGACCTGATCTTACTAGAAGAACATCTGGGGTGCTCATAACATTCCTAGAATCCCAGTGAACACACTGGAGCAAATGACCCAAAAGGAAGTAAAGCCCTGTTTGAAGGGACTTACAACTGCTGAAATCAATTGCTTGACTTTTCTTGACTGCGATATTAAAGCAGTCGATCAATGTTTGAGGCCCTCTGGCCCTTGAAACATTTATGAAATCATCAGATGATCAAGTCCAGCGGGACCTGGTGACTCTGCCAACCTTTTCCTGGAAAGATGAAGAAACTGACTCAGAAAATTGCCCCGGGCCATGCAGCTAGACAATGTCAGCCTAGATCTGCAAGACATTTTTCTTTCTCCTCGTGATGCGGAAAGATGGTCATTCACTTTGCCTAGGGTGTGACAACCATATTTCTTGATTTTAGTACAGAAAACTGTTTCTTCAAAGTCTTTATAATTATTTTTGTTCCAGTTATTGTCACTAACCCCAAAATACCTATAAATGTTTAGACTGAAATTCCATTCCTTTCCCTCCATATCTAAAAACATCTGTCCTGTCATTTGCATATCTTTACCATTTTTCTCTGCAATCTGAGGGAGATTTCTAATTTATAGTCTTCAATAATGATTCAGTCTTCTACTGGTTTTGTTTGGTTATTTACTGCCTCTAATAAAGATTTTCATTCTGCTCTTGAGATTCTTTACTTTCAGGCAGATTTTACCCATTTCTCATTTCCATTTTCATCTCTCCTCCCCATCCCTATGACCTTGTGATTTTTTATTTCTAACTTTCAAAGACTATTTAGAACATAAACAAATAAATACTTCCATGTACTAAACAAGAAAAAGAAAGAGCACATTTCATCACTTGCTGTGATTCACTCATTTATTTATTCATCCAGCCATTTAGAATCGATGATGTGACAAGCACTGTGCAAGGTTCTGAAGCAAAATGTGTCTCCTGTTCGCAAAGTGTGTGTGGCTGTGTATTAAGAAATACACATCGTAAACAACCATCATGCAAGTACAAAGTGTTACCTGCCCTAAGAAAGACTTAAAAGATATTTTGAATGCTCTATGTTTTTTGAAATTTTCTTCTGGTTCCTGCAATAGATAATTTTCAGAGGTTTAATTTTCCTCTAAACTTTTAAGATTGATACTCCCTTTCCTAGGGTCTATACGTAGCATTTTTCTAGTCTTTTATATTATTTATTTTGTCAGTTTTATTATTTCAATAAAGGGAGCTCTCCCTAGCCCTGGTGTCAGTAGCCATGCATGGCATGGCCTTGACCACATCAGTGCCCACCCTTCACATGCATGATTATCTCGCACCTCCAGCTGGAGGACAAGTGGAGGTGGGGTTTCCACCAAACTCCAGATTCTGATGCAGCTTTGCTCCCCTGAGGACGCATCTTCATCTACCCCCACTGTCTGATTCTTTGAGACTCTGACTCAGTGTACATGAGAAACTACGACCCCAGCATCTAAAATGCTTCTGCCGTAAGTCTTACTTGTCAGACCCACCTAAGTGCTGAAGTTACAGAACTACACTTTCCAGGATGCAATGAAACATTATACATTTCAAGGGAGAGAAAAAGGTTTCTCTCTTTTTTCCATCCTTTAGGTTTGGGGGAAAAAGAAGGAAGGGTGAATGGAAACAGCTTTGCAGCTGCCTTAAAAGGAAGCAGACCCTGGGAAATAGGAGGAGGAGGACTCAGCTTTGAGGCTGTAATAGACCAATGGTTTCTGTAAAAGGACAACTCAAGGATAGGCATACAAAGTCTTTCTCCTTTCCTTCTACCTCTGCTGTCCCCGCAGGGACACTACCCCTGGATCTTGGCAACAGGCTCTGACCGTCATACTGCTCAGAACTGCAGTGAGCATTCTTTGTTGTTTCTGCATCTTTCTGGGCATTTCAGGAGAGAGCTGGGGGAGCTGCCACAAGGCTGCAGTCCAGATGCCATTTCTCTGTTGTCTGCATATGCTTTTTAATCTTCTCTTACCAAGTATGACAAGTAAACATGAGAACAAAAATAGAAGCTAAGTTAACCATGCAAGGGGCCAGTATATGTTTATGTGGTATGGGTTGAAGAAATATATAATCCTGCGTACACACTATAAATGCCCTGTCAATCTGAGACTGACAAACCTAAATGGGCATGGTCATAGTCTGTGTGGCAGCCACACAGGACACAGACAAGTGAGTATACCCACATGCTAAATAAGAGGGAAATAGCTAACTTTGTCATTTGTTGGAATTCATTCATTCATTCACGGAGTACCTATGCTGTGCCATGCACTTCACTAGGTGCCAAAGTTGGGGATAAAATTTCAAACAAGATATGGTCTCTATTCTCAAAGGGTGCCTGGATGCTTTTTAAGACATGCACATAATGGTCAGCTGTCAGAGGGGAGAGCGTGGGGGGACTGGGTATAAAAGGCAGAGGGATTAAACAGCAACAACAAAAACCCCACAACTTCATAGGCAGACAACAGTATGGTGACTAACAGAGGAAAAAGGGGGATAAAAGAGGGTATAGGGGAGATAAGTGGTGATGGAAGGAGACTTGACTTGGGGTGGTGAACACACAATATAATATACAAATGATTTATTATAAAACTGTACACTTGAAACCTATATGATTAAAAAAAGACAGAGATGCACATAACCAACTATTGTGCAAGATGGAAAGTGTTAACTGCCTCCAGAGAACTCTTCAAACTCTCCAGCAGCTTTCTTCCCACTCACAGTAAAACGAACCCCTTCTGCCAAAACAATTCAATGGGAAAACAAAGTGTTTCTAACCAATAGTGCTGGGATGGGTTCTGCACCTTTGCCTTGCCCACTGCACGTGCAATAGTTCCTTCATGATAGGTCTTAGAGCTCAGGCTCAAAGCTAACCCCATACCCCCTCTCTTCTCGTGACTAGAACAGATAAACATTTCTTATACAGGACACAGAAAGGACTAATCATAACAGGAAAAAAAATGACAAATCAAATTTCATCTCAATTAAAAATATCTGCCTATCAAAAGGTACCATGAAGAAAATAACTATCTAACCTTCAGGCTTAGATTAAAGTAATAGATAGATAAATAGATCTGTTAAAGGGCTCTTATCAGAATATATTTTTTTAAACTCCCACAAACAACAATAAAAATACGAACAACTCAATTTTAAAAGATTGGGCAAAACACATGAACAGACACTTCACAAATAAAAGGGGGAGGTATGCAGATGCCAAAAACTCATGACAATGTGCTGAATGTCAGTAGTCAGAGCATAAAGGCAACTTCCAGCCACCGTGAGGTGTATTTCCAAGTGCTTGGAATAATTAGTACAAAAACAAAAAGCCCACCTGACAATACCAAATGTTGGTGAGCACACAGAACAATTAGAATTCTTACACATTGCTCACAGGAGTATAAAGTGGAACCACACTTGGGGAAACTGTTGGGTACTTTTATATGAAGTTAAACATATTATCACCCTATGACCCACTCCTACATCTGTATTCAAGAGAAATAAAGACAGATTTCCACAAGAAGTCTTGTTCAAGTATATCTGTGGCTGAAGTAATAGAAACAGGAAACAGATTGGATGGGAAAATGGGTGAAGGTGGTCTAAAAGTACCAAAAATTAAAAAGAAAAACATATCCATTGCTATTTTATTCAAAATAGAATAAATATTCTATAAATAGAATAAATAGAATAAATATTTTATCTATTTTATTCAAAATAGATAAAAGCAAGAAAAATCCTAAATGCCCACCAACAGGACAATGTATAAACCAATTGTGATAGATTTCTAAAAGACTACCACTCAGCAATAAACTACGGATAAAGTTTACTACATGGGTAAACCTCTAAAACATAATGAGTAAAAGAAACCAGACTCAAGAGCATGCCTACTGTATAATTCTGTTTTTATGAAGTTTAAGAACAGGGCTAGAAATAAGAACACTGGTTACCTCTGGGCTGGGGAGAGAACTCACTGGGAAGTATCACAAGGGAACTTCCTGAGGTGATGGAAATGCTAACCACCTGGTTTTGCATAGTGGTTACAGAGCATATATAATTTCCAAAACCCTTCAGAACAAATTCTTGAGATTTATACATTTTATTATAAGTAAATTAGACCTCAATTTTTAAATTTTAATTAAAAAAAAATAAAGTCTTTATACGGGCCCTGGCTGATGACTCAGTGGATAGAGCTCAGCCTGGCATATGGATGTCCCATGTTCAATTCTTGCTCAGGGCACACAAGAGAAATGACTGTCTGCTTCTCCCCCCACCCTCTGCCCCTTCCCTCCCTTTTCCCCCTCTCACAGCCAGTGGCTCAACTGGTTTGAGCGTGGCCCCACGTGCTGAGGATAGCTCCATCGGAGGGTACCAACTTTGGGTACTAAAATAGCTCAGTACTTAAGCATGGGCCTCAGATGGGGTTGCTGGGTGGATTCTGGTCGGGGCGCACGCAGGAATCTGCCTATCTACCCTCCTCTCACCTAAAAAGAAAAGCCTTCATATTATTTTATTAGGTCCTACATGACCTGGCTTTGCTACCTCCTTGATCTTACCTTCTGTCACTCTGCACCTCACTCACTCCCCTCTAAAAATGCAGGTCTTCTTGCTGTTTCTTGAACTTACCAAGCACTCTCCTGACTCAGGGATCATGCCTTGCTGTTGCCTCTATCTGGAAAGTTCTTCCTGAAGATAGAAACATAGCGGATTTCTCCACTTCCTCCAGGCCTCTACACAAATGCCACCTTGGCAGAGCAGGCTTCCTCAAACATCCCGTAGAAAACACAGTCACCACGACCACAGCCCCTGCCCTCCCATACCATGCTTCTTTGCCACTCAGCAACATCTCGTATATAAAAAAAAATTAACTGTATCTTCGTTTATTGTCTCTTACCCAGAAATGAAAGGGCCTTGATAGCAAAGACTTTATTTTGATCACTGCTGTTTCCCAAGCAGTCAGTATAATTTCTGACATGTTGTAAACATCCTCTAAGTATACTGCTCACCAAAATTAGGGGATATTCTATAGCTTCATATTCATTTTGAAATATCCCCTAATTTTTGTGAGCAGTGTATTCGATGAGTGGATGAATGAGTGAATGAATGAATGGATGGACATATGGATAGAAGGTGATGGTAGGTCAGAGAAAAATAACACCTTGGACTGGTATATTTATTCTTAATTAAACTTCTCCTTCTACCTGCTGGACAAAACACTTGCATTTTATTTTATTTTCAATACCATTTTGTATTGGTTTTAGATGTATGGCATAGGGGGGGACTGTCATATAGTTTACCAAGTGCTCCCCTGATATTTCAAGTACCTGTGTGGCACCATGCATAGTTATCACAATATTATTCATTATTTTTCCTATGTTGTACTTGAATATGTAGAACATTTTTATGTTCCTAGCAACTATTCTGTTGGCTCCCCATTTTTGCTGGATAGCTGACTCCTCTTAGAATAAATCAGTCATCCCCCAAAACATTTGCATTTTAAAACATAAATAAGACAAATAGCAGATGTGTTTCAGGAAAAAGAAACTATTTCAAAGAACTCTACAATATTTTTAAAGGTCTGCATGGCCAACTTTGACAATCCTTTAAGATGAGAACTCATGGAGCAAGGTGATATAAGACACTGTCCTTTGTGTCCAGGGTGGGGAGCTTCAGGGATGCCAAGGCCTGGGAGTGACCCACATTCTGCAGACCTCCCTTGTGGCCCTACAGAGCATCAGGCATGAGGTTTCCAAGCTGCCATCATTCACATCCCAAAATCACCACCATTCAGAACCAAAGGCCTGTAAGTTATTATTGAAACTGTCTAAGAAAAACTAGAAAGAGGGAAAAATTCCCAAGCTTGGGCATCACCACAGAACTGGGCTGGAGTCCGGGTCTGGATTCTCAGACCAGCTCCATCACTAACCAGTGTGTGACAATAAGGAATCTGCTCAAATCTCAGAGCTTCTCTTCCTTCAACCAAGAAAGAGGGGGTTCAATCGGAAGAACTTTAAGATTGCTTTGCAACTCTGAAATGTTTTGAACCTGGGATCTTTGTACCTATAGGCCAAAGAAAAACTCAACATTTTTTTGCAAGTGAAGATTTCAGTTGTGACATCTACATTTTTTAAAAAAAAAATAGGCTTATTATAAATGAGTTTGCTATTTCTTTATACAACTAATGGCAATCTCTAAAACATGAGGCCTAGCTTCACCTTCTGCATCTTTATTAGGGGTAAGCAAATGGATATAACAAGTTGCAGTTCTTTAAATACATTCCAATGCTCACACATTGTCTAAGTTGACAATTCAATTACATGAATTGATGAAATATGTCTATGTCAGGCAAGCCTGGAGCTCCTTGAGAATTATGTTTTTGAAGCAGATTTTTGTTCCATTTCTAGCTCAGTTTCTTATAAGCAATATGACATTGGTCGAGACAAAACCCATCTGAGCCTGACTTTATATCATCCATAAAACAGATAATTTCAGTGTCTTCTTACCCACAAGTTATTGTGAGAATCAAATGAGGTTAAATATAGGAAAGTTTAGTGAAATCTATTATGTGTATATGTGATAGTAGTGTTATAATACTGGGCTTTCAAAGCCAACCTAAAACCAAATGGAAATGCTGAGAGTTCAGGAAGAATTTTTGAAATGTTGGGCTCTTGGAATAGGGAATATATCAGCTCTCACAGCATTCACTGTGCACGTTGAGAGAACAGGGGTGTTGTGAAAAAAACAAGAGATTTTTTAGTCAGAGAGGCCAGAATTTACACCCCAGTTTGTGGGCTTATTAGCTATGAGGCTTTGGGACAGTTAACGACTCTGGGCCTGTGCAATGGCTTGTTTGAGGAGACTCAACTCTTTAGAAGAGAGTCAGCTGTAGAACATTTTTATGTTCTTAGAAACTGTTCTGTTGGCTCCCCTTTTTTGCTGGATAGCAGACTCCTCTTAGGATAAATCAGTCAGCCCTGGCCGGGTGACTCTGTGGATCAAGCGTGGTTCCAGCACACAAGGTCACGGGTTCGATCTTCAGTCAGGGCACATACGAGAAGCAGTCACTGAGTACTCAACTAAGTAGAGCAACTAAGAGATGATGCTACTATCTCTCTCATTCTTTCTTTTTCTCTCTCCCCCAACACCATCTTCTCTCTCTCAAATCAATGGAAAAACTTAAAAAAAATAAAAAGAAAAAGATAAATCAGTCAGATCCTAGCTTCTTAGGAATGCTATTTTTGTAAGTTGAACATTTTTAAATGACATTTCTTAATTTTTTAATGCCAGTGCAGTATATAGAAATACAGTAGATGTTTATATGTTGAACTTTATTCCGAGACCTTGTTATATTCGATTATTAGTCTAACTTTTTTCTGTAGGTGTCTTAATTTTCTATGTAAGCTATCATTATTCTGTGAATAAAGACAACTGTTTTGTTTGTTTTTCCTAACTGCATGTAATTATTTTAATCATTCTTCAAAAATGGTACACCAGCCAGCAATGCCTTGGTGGCAGTTGTGGTTTCTCCAGACTAAGCTCTCTACAGTAGGCTCTGGGGGCAGTTGCAAGAAAATGGGAAGACCCCACTGGACAGCTTACTCCATTGCATCTGTATCTTTCAAATCGGATAGAAGTTCTACCTTCCAGGTGTGCTGTGAGGGTAACACGAGATCATGTAAAGAAATGCAGGGCAAATGCACTAGATCTCGGAGTCAGTGCTCAGTAAACGAGGACTAATTTTTTCCTATCCTGGTATCAGGAACAGTCTCCAACTTTATAATGACTGTCTGTGCCTCTCACCCTCTGGAGACATGCGCAAGGTCTTCCATGGCAAGGCACCAAAGCCATGTTAGGCAAGCTGGTCCCCGTCTACCTGGCTTCAGACTTTTTTGGTTCTAACATTTAAATGTTGCAAATGTTTTGAGAAAACCTATTTAGAATAGAACCTTAAAACTGGATGCAGACTTTCCATTATAACCCTTTGAATAGTGAGTTTTTTTTCATGCTTGCTCACCCATGGGAATGAATTTTTGTTTTGTTTTCAAAAAATGAAATTAGTTCCAGTTACAGTTTTATTAACTTAAAATCATGTTTGTTTAGAGGAAGAAGCAAGATAGCGACGGAGTAGGCGGACGTACCAACTTCCAACTCCCAGAACCAAAGTGGATTATAACTCAATTTTAAGAACCATCATCTGGATAAACCAACTATGAACAAAACTAAGTGAACTCTTCAACCAAGGAACACAGAAGAAGCCACATTGAGACTGGTAGGAATAGCGAAAACGCGAAGAGGGCTGCCCAGCTCCCCGGAGCAAACGGCAGCCCGGAGAGACCCGTGTGGCGGGAGGAAAGGTTGGCTGAGAGGGAGGGACCTGGGTCCCAGGAACCAAGCCCCAGCCTGCAGTCCCAGAGCCTAGAAGAGGCGTTTCGACAGTTTTGAGCTGTGAAACAAGTGAGGGAGCTCCCAGGCCTACAGTGTGGAGTATTAGGTCCCTTCCTACTCTGCTGAGGGTTGCTGAAGGGTTTGGGGCGGCAGGACGCTGAAACGCGGTTCTGTCAGTGTGGGCAGAGGCCAAGCCGGTGTGAGCTCGGTCTAGCCCAGCAGGGTCGGAGGGGATGCGCGAAAGCGCTCCGGAAGCTGTGGGCCTGCCTGTAATGCCACCTATGGGGACAAAGCGAGAGGCCAGGAACGGGCAGAAGTCTGCTCTGGGACCCTGCACAAGCCGGCCCTCACCGCGGGGACCGGGCTAGGACCAGGAACGGGCGGGGGCTCGCAGCTAAGCTCACGCTACCAGCCCCGCCCAGCCAGAGAAACCGCGGTTTGCCATTATACGTGTGCGAGCGGGGGAACAGGGTAGACCCCGAGACAAGTGGAAGCTCTCAGCTGAGCCCACGCTAATATCCCCGCCCGGCCGGAGAAACCGCGGATTGCCATCCTACGTGCACGAGCGGGCTCCGAACGTGGGGGCCGGGTAGAGTCCTGGACGAGCGGAAGCACGCAGCTGAGCGGAAGCCAGCAAACACACCCGGCCCAATAAACCTAGGTTTGCGACCCTGCGCAGAAGGGCTCTGGCCTCGAGGGCGGGGCTAAATCTCCGGACGGGCAAAGGCTCACAGCTGAGAGCACGTCAAAAGCCCCGCCCAACCCGCGAAACTGTGGCGAGCAGGCTCTGACTGCGGGTTCTGGGCGGAAGTCCGGAAACAGGCTGGGTCCGCAGCTGAGCAAAGGTGCTCACCTCTACCCTTGGTGCTGAGGCTTGTGGCTTGAGTGACAGCCCCTCCCACAGAGGAGAGGCAGAAATCACAGCAAAAGCCACAGTGGGCCGGCTCTGGCAACACCCATACCCAACCGCACTAGGCAGCGGCAGAGGGGGTTGGGGGCCTGCAACAGACCACACCTAGAGAACACAAAGGCAACACCTACTGGACTCCAGGGGCCACAACTTGCTTATACACAGAAAAAATGGGCAGGCAGAGGAATGCAAACCAAATGAATCAAGAGAAATCCCCAGAGAAGGACCTGAATGAACCAGATATAACCAAATTACCAGAAGCAGAATTTAGAATAATGATAGTTAGGATGTTCAAAGAGCTTAGAGCAACAATGGATAGTCATTATGAACACCTAAATAAAGAGATAACAAGTATAAAAAATGAAATTGAAATAATAAAAATGAATCAGACAGAAATGACAAATACAGTATCAGAACTGAAGACCACAATGGAAGGAATTAAAAGCAGGATGAATCACGCTGAGGATCGAATCAGCGAATTAGAGGACACAATAAACAAAGGCACAGAAGCAGAGAAGAAAAAGGAAAAGAGACTCAAAATGTGAGGAAACTCTAAGGGAGCTCTGTGACAACATGAAGAGAAACAACATTCGCATCATAGGGGTGCCTGAAGAAGAGGAGAGAGGACAGGAAATGGAAACTTTGTTCAATCAAATCATAGCAGAAAACTTTCCTAAATTAAGGCTGGGAAACACTCCACACGTTCAAGAAGCACACAGAACTCCATTAAAGAGAAACCCAAAAAGATCTACACCAAGACACATCATAGTTAAAATACCAAAGCTAATGGATAAAGAAAAAATTTTAAAAGCTGCTAGAGAAAAAATGGCTATCACCTACAAAGAGCCCCCATAAGGATGACATCGGACTTCTCAACAGAAACACTTGAGGCCAGAAGGGAATGGCAAGATATAATCAAAGTAATGCAGAACAAGAACTTACAACCAAGACTACTTTATCCAGCAAGGCTAATGTTTAAAATTGAAGGAGAAATAAAGAGCTTCCCAGAAAAAGAAAGCCTGAAGGAATTCATAAAAACCAAACCAATTCTGCAAGAGATACTAAGGGGCCCTTGTGAACAGTTTAAAGGGAGGAATGAATAGAGCAAAAGAAGAATACAGCTTTAAAGAATAAAATGGCAATAAACAACTACATATCAATAATAATCTTAAATGTAAATGGATTAAATGATCCAATCAAAAGACATAGGGTAGCTGCATGGATAAAGAAACAGGACCCATACATATGCTGTCTACAAGAGACACACCTTAAAACAAAAGAAGCACATAGACTGAAGGTAAAAGGATGGAAAAAATATTTCACGCAAATGGAAATGAAAAAAAAGCAGGGGTAGCAATACTTATATCGAAAAAATGGACTTTAAAACAAAGGATGTAGTAAGAGATAAAGAAGGACACTACATAATGATAAAGGGAACAATTCAACAGGAAGATATAACTATTATAAATATCTATGCACCAAATATAGGAGCCCCGACATACATAAAGCAGACTTTGATGGATATAAAGGGTGAGATTAACAGCAATACTATCATAGTAGAGGATTTCATTACCCCTAAAACAACACTGGATAGATCCTCAAGAAAGAAAATTAATAAAGAAACAGCAGACTTAAAGGATACACTAGATCAACTTGATTTAATAGATATCTTCAGAACTTTTCACCCTAAAGCAGTAGAATATACATTCTTCTCAAGCGCTCATGGTACGTTTTCTAGGATAGACCACATGTTAGGACACAAAAATGGTCTCAATAAATTTAAGAAGATTGAAATCATATCAAGCATTTTCTCTGATCACAATGCCATGAAACTAGAAATTAACAACAAAAGAAAAACTGAAAAATACTCAAACACTTGGAAACTAAATAGCATGTTATTAAATAATGAATGGATTAACAATGAGATCAAAGAAGAAATAAAAAAGTTTCTAGAAACAAATGATAATGAGCATACATCAACACAAAATTTATGGGACACAGCAAAAGCAGTTCTGGGGGGGAAGTTTATTGCACTACAGGCATATCATAAGAAGCTAGAAAAAGCTCAAATAAGCAACCTGACCCTGCATCTAAAAGAACTAGAAAAACAACAACAAATAAAACCCAAGACAAGTAGAAGGAAGGAAATAATAAAGATCAGAGCAGAAATAAATGACATAGAGGCGAAGGAAACAATACAGAGGATCAATGAAACAAGAAGCTGGTTCTTTGAAAAGGTAAACAAGATTGATGAACCTTTAACTAGACTCGCCAAGAAAAAAAGAGAGAGGACTCAAATAAATAAAATTAGAAAGGACAGTGGAGAAATAACAACTGACACAACAGAAATACAAAGCATTGTAAGAAAATACTATGAAGAACTCTATGCCAAAAAATTAGACAGTCTTGGTGAAATGGACAAATTTCTTGAATCATATAACCTTCCAAAAATCAATCTGGAAGAATCAGAACACCTAAACAGACCAATTACAACAAATGAAATCAAAACAGTTATCAAAAAACTCCCAAAAAAGAAAAGTCCTGGGCCTGATGGCTTCACAAAGTGAATTCTATCAAAAATTCAAAGAAGAACTAACTCCTATCCTACTCAAGCTATTTCAAAAAATTCAAGAGGAAGACTTCCAAACTCCTTTTATGAGGCGAGCATAATTCTGATCCCAAAACCGGGCAAAGACAACACAAAGAAAGAAAATTATAGGCCTATATCCCTGATGAATTTAGATGCTAAAATTCTCAACAAGATATTAGCCAACTGGATCCAACAATATATGAAAAAAATCATACAGCATGATCAAGTGGGATTTATTCTGGAGAGGCAAGGCTGGTTCAATATTCGCAAATCAATCAATGTGATTCACCACATAAACAAGAGGAAGGACAAATATCACATGATAACTTCAATAGATGCAGAAAAGGCATTTGATAAAATCCAGCACCCATTCATGCTCAAAACTCTCAGTAAAGTGGGAATACAGGGATCATTCCTTAACATGATAAAGGCCATCTACGACAAACCAACAGCAAACATCATACTAAATGGACAAAAATTAAAAGCAATCTCCTTAAGATCAGGAACCAGGCAGGGGTGCCCCTTTCACCACTCTTATTCAACATAGTTCTGGAAGTCCTAGCTACAGTAATCAGACAAGAAGAAGAAATAAAAGGCATCCAAATTGGAAAAGAAGAAGTAAAACTGTCACTATTTGCAGATGATATGATACTGTATATTGAAAACCCTAAAGTCTCAGTCAAAAAACTACTGGACCTTATAAATGAATTCAGCAAGGTGGCAGGATATAAAATTAATACTCAGAAATCTGAGGCATTTCTATATACCAACAATGAACTGTCAGCAAAAGAAATTAAGGAAACAATCCCCTTCACTATTGCAGCCAAAAAAATAAAGTACCTAGGAGTAAATTTAACCAAGGAGGTTAAGGACTTGTACTCGGTAAATTATAAAACCTTGATAAAAGAAATCAAGGAAGATACAAACAAGTGGAAGCATATACCGTGCTCATGGTTAGGAAGAATAAACATCATTAAAATGTCTATATTACCCACAGCAATTTATAAATTCAATGCAATACCAATTAAAATACCAATGACATACTTCAAAGATATAGAACACATATTCCAAAAATTTATATGGAACCAAAAAAGAACACGAATAGCCTCAGCAATCTTAAAAAGAAAAAATATAGCAGGAGGTATCACTCTTCCAGATATCAAGGTATACTACAAGGCCATTGTACTCAAGACAACCTGGTACTGGCATAAGAACAGGCACATAGATCAATGGAACAGAACAGAGAACCCAGAAATAAACCCACAGCTTTATGGACAACTGATATTTGACAAAGGAGGAAAGAGCATACACTGGAGTAAAAACAGACTCTTTAACAAATGGTCTTGGGAATATTGGACTTCTACCTGCAAAGAAATAGAACTAAACTATCAACTTACACCATTCACAAAACAAAATCAAAATGGTTAAAAGACTTAAATGTAAGCTGTGAAACCATAAGCATCTTAGAAGAAAACATAGGCAGTAAGCTCTCCGACATCTGTCGCAGCAATATATTTGCCAATTTATCCCAACGGGCAAATGAAATAAAAGACAGGATAAACAAATGGGAGTATATCAAACTAAAAAGTTTTTTGCTCAGCTAAAGACAATAAGAACAGAATAAAAAGACAAACCACACAATGGGAGAACATATTCGACAACACGTCTGATAAGGGGTTAATAACCAAAATTTATAAAGAACTTATAAAACTCAACACCAGGAAGACAAACAATCCAATCATAAAATGGGCAAAAGAAATGAATAGAAATTTCTCCAAAGAGGACATACAGATGGCCAATAGGCATATGAAAAAATGTTCAACATCACTAATCATTAGAGAAATGCAAATTAAAAATGTTCAACATCACTAATCATTAAAACCAATGAGATATCACCTCACACCTGTCAGAATGGCGCTCATCAGCAAAACAACACAGAATAAGTGCTGACAAGGATGTGGAGAAAAGGGAACCAAAAGAAGAAATGCGCACCCATGTTTGTGGCAGCATTGTTCACAATAGTGAAGATCTGGAACCAGCCCAAGTGCCCGTCAGAAGATGAGTGGATTAAAAAGCTATGGTACATATATACTATGGAATACTACTCAGCCATAAGAAATGATGACATCGGATCATTTATAACAAAATGGATGGACCTTGATAACATTATACAGAGTGAAATAAGTAAATCAGAAAAAAAGAAAAACTGAGAACAGCATGATTTCATACATAGGTGGGACATAAAAGTGAGAATATGAGACATGGACAAGAGAGTGGTGGTTACGGGATGGGAGGAGGGAGGGGAGGGTGGGATAGGGAGGAGGGGAGGGACACAGGGAAAACCAGATTGAAGGTGACAGAGGACAATTTGACTTTGGGTGACGGGTATGCAACACAATTGAATGATAAGATAACCTGGAGATGTTTTCATTGTACATATGTACCCTGATCTATTGGTGTCACCCCATTAGAATTAATAATAATAAAATAGATATATATATATATTTAAAAAAAAAAAGATAGAGATGGCCAGAGTTGCTATGGAGAAAGAGCCTGGTTCTGTGAGACACGTCTTGGAAAGGACACAGGTGAATAACCTAAAAATGAAAACCTGCACTGGACTCTACCTGGGTGAGAAATAAACTTTAATTGTGACAATTAAAAAAAAAAATCATGTTTGTTTGATAACCAGTTTATGGAAAGAAGAAGAACATACATTTGCCTTTTTTAAATGTTGCCTTACATATTTTTAAAATAAAAATTTTTGTTACAATTGTACTCTGAATGGACAGGAGGCACGAGGACGTACTACATGAACATTTATTTGTACTACTCCAAGGGTTAAGATTAGTAACCCTGCAGGTTAAACTTCGACTTGAATTACAAAAAAAAAAAAAAAAAGGAAAAAAATCGTAGTGATCATGTTTGAATGGGGTTCTTTATTTTGCCTCTTTGAAAGCACAAGCAAGCTTTGCAGCCCTATGGGTGAAATACTTAAGAGTTCTGCTAAACAATGTAGGGTCAAAAATCACTAATTTTTAGAATGTCAACTAGTTCTATTCTTGTTGAATTGTCAATTACTCTTCCTGTGAGGTCAGTAAATGCCATCTAGCTAAAATTAGCAAAACCCTATTTCTACCCTTGACCCTGTTTTCCTTCAACCTTTCATTGTTGTGTGCATAGGACGCCAGCATGCTTCACTTTAGTTTATAGTGGCTGCTGCTGCTGCTGTCTCTCATGTTTCATTTGCCTCTGTCTCTTCTCACATACACGCTTGGCAGAGTACGTGACACTTTTCTGCATAATCAAACCAGAGCTCCTCCTTGGCCACGTGGTCATAGAGTCAGTGAGTTCATTAGTCACTTCCGCCCAGGCTTTCAAGAGTGCAGTCCTAGTTGTGTGCTTACAGGATAACTAGATCCACTGGGTACTTCTTTCCGGTGGTGATGACCACTCAGGCCACTGGATGCTTGGTCCCTTATGTTGGTCACACTGATCACCAGTCCTTATGTCTTTTCCACCACATCTCTGTAAGCCACTCTAATTGTCTTGTTCCCAGGCTCCCTCTGGTGCCTTCTGATCCAAACAGTGATCTCTAAGCTTCCTCTGTTTCCCTGAGGATATAGCATGAGAAGGAATGTTGCTGGGCACCGACTTTCCCAACTGATGTTTCCCTAGAGATAAAAGAATCTTTGGCTATGTTGTCTTCTAAATCAATTTTCAAATGCTTTCTAGCTCTCCCACAATGTTGTTAAAGATTAGAATGGCTGAGCTTAATATGCAGAAGATATGGCTAAACTGGGCAGCTATGCAGTTCTTTAAGACAGTTTAACCTTTTTCTGTTGCGTATACATGGGTTGCAAGTTCAAACCAATATTTCAGCTGTGGTAAGGGAAGATGCTTTCTCCAGCCTTCCGAAAGTGGCAGACAAATCTTTTCAGTTATGAAGGAAAAGAGGCCACATGTAGCGACCTTCCACTAAAATTGAAGAAAGGGTACCTTATCTTGCTTAAACTAACTGTGGTGACAGTTAGAAGAGTCTTATAACACTTCAGCTGTTGTTTGTACATGTCTTCCAATACATTATCAACTCATTTGATTTGAATAAACTGATCTCATGTTCATAGTCACTACAGAAGAGAAGACATTGTTCCTGTAGTGTGTATGTTTATATACACATTCACAAATGTATTGTGTTTATGATTATTCCTTTTTTATTTATTTATTTTTGCATAGGATTCAACCCCTGGGACCTATTTTGCATACAAACATATAAAGGCAAGACAGAAATCTTGGGCGGGGGTGCTTAACCCTGCTCATGCCTTGAAGAAACCTGGTCCTGGTGGCTGGGATGGTCAGTGATTTTCCAGATTCCAAGAATCAATGTGACTTTGGCTCACACTCCATGAGCAGGCAAGTTTCTCGCGGTGGGAAATGACCTCAGCGTAGACTAAAGATAACCACCGTGGGAGAAACGCCTACTTGGCTCTTGTCTTTGCATCTGGCCCTATTCTTTCACATCTGAGAACCAGAGAGATGGCCTGTCCTCCAAAGCCCGTGACACAAAAACGGAAGGCTAACCCACATTACAGTCTTGAAAGGCAGGAGAAAAATGAGACTTTGTCCTGATTCTCTTCTTTCCACCATAAAAATGGTGATAAGGTGTTTGAAGGCCAACTTGCCACTCATGCTTTGAACAAAACTAACAAATGTCCCAGGGGAAAATTCATTAGGTGAAAATCAACATATACACCACTTCCCCCCTTTCTCCTCGGCACACAAAACATCTTTATAAAGGGGAGAGCACAGTGAAGAGGACAAAGTTCTTAATCATGCAACATAAATTTCAGTCAAAAGAAGTCATTTCTTGATTCCATAGTTAACTTGCTGTGTGATTTCAGGCTTTTCACTGGGACGTTCTGTGCTCAATTTCACAGCTTTAAATATGGATATCATTGGACTTAGGCCTCCTGGCTCCCTGCAGGACATGATTCAACTTGGAATTTTATCCTATGAAGCTGCCTTTAATCCAGACTCACCAGGTACATGGAGTCTTTGGAACACCACCCCTAACAATCCTTAGATAGCATGTTCTCCAAGTGTGCAAACTACTTGTATGTGTGCACACACATACAACCTTCCCCACAGCACTAGGAGATAATATGAATGATGGGCTCAAGTTCTACCTGAGTTCAAAGTGCTGGAGATTAGGGTCAGCATGAGCCACAAAAGGGCTTCAGAAAAAGACCTATGTACCTAGTGTCCAGGCAGCAACCAAGCCCTGAGGGCAACTCGTGCCAGAGTCAAGAGAAAGGCACAGAGCACTGGAAAGGACATGCTCTCTCAACTTTGTAGCATGCTTGGAGGACAAGGTTGAGTTCTCATACTATCAAGGTAGTACTTGACAGGTAGAGCTGCTATGATTTCTCTACGTTCTTTGAAAAACAGCTTGGTGCCTGACCAGGAGATGGCGCAGTGGATAGAGCATCAGACTGGGATGCAGAGGACCCAGGTTTGAAACCTAAAGGTTGCCAGCTTGAGCACAGGCTTATCTGGTTTGAGCAAGGTTCACCAGCTTGAGACCAAGGTCGCTGGCTCGAGCAAGGGGTCACTCAGTCTGCTGTAGCCCCCAGTCAAGGCACACATGAGAAAGCAATCAATGAACAACAAGGGTACCGCAACAAAGAATTGATGCTTCTCATCTCTTTCCCTTTCTGTCTATCAGTCCCTATCTGTCCCTCACTCTGTCTCTGCCACACACGCACACAAAGAAAAAAAAAAGAAAGAAAGAAAGAAAAGAAAAACAGCTTGGTGCTCAAGATAGTCTCACACATGGAAAGCTGTTTTGTCCCTCACATCAACTGAGCAATGTAAATGTGTTTGCCACGGTGCAAGTGAAGAGGCTTCACTCTATTTCTCCAGGAATGGGAATGGCTATGTTCATTGCAATAGGGCAATAAGGCTTTGTGATTACTTGCTACACATGCTTTTGGCCACTTTGCAAAATACTCTAAGATCTTGGGAATATCAGCACATTGGAAATTGTAGGAATGTTAGCTTCAGTTTTCTTTCTCTGGGTTCATTAGTTCCAACACATAGATACATCGCTGATGATGTCAGTGGTTAAAGGGTATGAAATTAAAATGTCATGGAAACTGTTTGACAAGAACACCATCCTCTTTATACATTCTAAAGAACTCTTCTCTTGATTCCAACTAATAGAATTCCTAGATCAGGCTATTTTTAGAATTGCCTGCATTGAGGAAAACATTCTATATCTATGCTATCAATATTGTAAACACTAGCCAAACATGGCTACCTAGTACTTGGAAAGTGTGTAGTGTGCCTGAATTTTAACATTATTTAATTGTAATTAATTTAAATTTAAATAAACACATATATACTTAATGGCTATCTGTTAGTGCAATTCTATTAGGTTAAAGATTCATTTGTAATTTATTCTCTTTATACTAACTACAAGATGAGAGTTTTAATGCATTGTTTGTGGTGATCTAGATTGAAGCTTGAAAGGATATAGCTGAAAGGAAAAAGAAAAGACTGTAAGACTCTTAAAGTATTTAAAGCAATTATCTAAAAAGGAGAAAATTGAGTAGAAGAAATACCTTAAGTGAAATGAAAACAAGATGGACGTTAGACTGCGTCAATAAAAGAAAAGTTAGTTATAATTATGGTCTCTGCCTTGGGCTTACATTAAGTCAAGGTTAAATAATCTAAAATCTGTCTTAACAGTTCTTTAATAAAACTGTAATAGGAGTTAGACAAGCACGAGCAGAGCTAGGACGGTGGGTCAGGTACGGAAGGTCACCAGGATGGAAAGCCCCCGGCGCCTAGCAATGGACAGCTGTGAGGTGGGACCTCA
This sequence comes from Rhynchonycteris naso, assembly GCA_037038555.1. NCBI lineage: Eukaryota > Metazoa > Chordata > Mammalia > Chiroptera > Emballonuridae > Rhynchonycteris > Rhynchonycteris naso. The sequence continues at coordinate 23,182,950 of CM072996.1, forward strand.
CCCCATGGTAAACTTTCCTCATGTAGCATATCACTGGCCATTGAGTTCAGAACCCCTGACCTTTCATATTGCTGGTCATGCAGTTTGAACCCTCCCCTGACCCTTCGTCCCTTGGTGTGTCTCTAGTCATGTGGTAGACCCCTTTAGAGGAGGAATAATGGGGCCAGAGAACAGCCTCAGTGACTCCCATACAAGCCCTTGCACAACCATTCACTTAAGCATTAAGTACTCAGGACTATGTATGAGGTTCTGACCTGCACCAAATAAACTTGGGAACAAAGCCTCAGGTGTAGTGACCACAGAGACAGAGTTGTGCTCAAAGTATAAGTAACAACATCTAGGCCTCAGTTGTGTTTCAGCTTTAGGCCCAAAAATGTAGCAAGGCCATGTGGGACAATGCCATGGCTGATATCAAGACCATCTGTAATGACAAATGACCTCCCGGCCCTAGCACTAACGAATCAGTAGAGACCACGACTTTAAAAGGACAAACCTGGAAAGCTGATGAATATCTTACTGAGATCCTCCCCTGGGATCTCCACTAAAATTCCCACCCTTCCCCTCATCTCTCTTGTCTGTCTCTCTTTATTGCACCAGTATTTCACCCCCTTCTTTCCCCAGCACATGCTCTCTTTGAAACACACCTGAGACTCTCCCTCTCTCTTTCCCCGACTTTCCCCCTTTCTTTTCCCCAGATGTGTACATCCTTGCCTGTCTCTTTTCCAACCTCCAAGGGCCCTTCTTTTGCCTCTGCAACTTGTTTCCTGAACCCACATAGCTCAGTTGGATCACTTCTCCCATGGCTCATTTCTCCTGTCTCTGTGACTTTCTAAATAAACTTTTGGTTGTATTTGAGTCTTGCCTCTGAATTCTTTCTTAGCCAGAACCCAAGTCCTGAGGTTGCTACTAACAAAACTACTCCAATGTGTCTGCATCTCCCCCTGTGCAATGGTGCACTCACCTTTGCATGTATGTTTAGGCAACCCCAAACCTCTTCTGGTCTCCTACAAGTTTTCTCTTGCGGTGCAAAAGAAATTATGATTCTGACTAAGTGGCTGACCACAGCAGCTTCTCATTTCCTGCAACATCAAAAGCAAAAGTCTTTCCTTCTCTGGGTGTACAATCACTATCTGTGGTAGCAGTAAAAAGAAAAAAAAGAATCTCTTGATAATTTCCAGATTGATTCCCAAATGATTATGTTAAATGCTGTGATTAAAATTAAGGGAAAATTTACATATACTTGGTTCCCTTCTCTGGGAGATAAAAGTCATGGGATTATAAACTATCAACCTCGAAAGGCACTTGGGCTGATTCAATGTCATTCCACGAATGACGTAATGGCCTTAGACACTAATTGAAAACAAAGCAGGGAAAAGGGATGAGAGATGGGAAAGAAGGCACACTAATGAGTGGCTGCATGGTACCATGCTAGCATATTTACACATGAATCACAGCCTCTGTTCTCACCCTGCTTTGCCATTAAATCAGACACAGAACTTCTTCCACTTGCCATTCAGGATCTACTCTCTCTAAAGCAGTGCTGAGTCGTGCAGAACTTCCTGAAGACTTTCTGGCAGAGATGGAGGTAAGAGCTTTCCCCACACTTAAAAAAACCTAAAAAATGTTTCTTGGTCACCTCTATTCTACCTGAGGTTCCTTTTTAGTCAAGCGAACAGGAAGATAGGTCAGGTGATATGCTTCCCCACAACCCTTTCCTAAATTGCATCTTAATTCCTCTAACTCTTATCTCTAGGCTCCCTCCTTCTCCCTTCTAGGCTTCTAAATTCCTCACCAGTTCTTATACGTAGCATTGACCAGACCAGAGCATTCTTTTGAAAACCCTTCAACAGTTTCCCACCTCTTTTAGAATAAAATCCAAACTCTTTACCTGAGCCTCTCTCTACCTGATCTGAGCATCTCTACCTGATCTGAGCACCTCTCAGCCCTCACCTCCTACCATCCATCCCTTACTCTACTCACTCCTGGTCAGTTGTTTTCCTTGGGAAATTCATCAAACACACTCCTTATAACACATATAGGTGTACAACATGATTAGATGTACTCTAGCTCATATCATAACATTTTTCATAATCTTCAGTATTTAATTACCATTGGTAGTTCATTGGATGTAACATAGCTCAAACATAAGGTCCACTGAGATAAAGGATAATTAGGCAGTCAGATAATGTAAAGAAAAACATATCCTGATGTATACAATTTCACTGATTGAACTATTGCAGTTCACTATTTTTAGTACTGAATACGAAAATAAAGTAATTGTATTGGGGATACCAATAGTATTTTTTTAATTTTTGGAAGGAAGGGAAGATGGAACAGATAGGATAATGATTAGATTTTCTGAAAACTAAGCTACTCCAAGATGTTTGAGAGGAAACATGCCTAATTCAAACAGCCTTATGGATTCTATTCTTCACTGGCAGTAGAGGCATAAAGAGAACTAGTAGGAAAAAATCAGATATCCAGACAATTTTCTCTGCAATTACTCTAAAGTGCTTCAGCATAGAGGCTGTCTGCATGTATATGTATATATCAGTTAACTTTAATAAACACTCCAGGTGTGGTCAGTTAACATCAGCAGTACCTAATAAGAAATTCATAGTCCAGGATAGTTAGTTAGCATTTGACAGTCTCTAATTGGAAAGCAGAAGCAAGTATTTCAAGAATAACTATCTAAATTTGTACCATATGGTTTGTTAATTAGCATAAGATAAGATGGACGCTACAATTTTATCCATTAGTAAATGAGTACTATTAAAAGGTATATGGTTAGTTGGAAAGATTGCAGACATCTCCACCCTAGCAAAAGTAGGGAATGTGTCCCCATTCTTATTTGTAAAGTGTTCCACAGGTAGGGAAAGGGGTGATTATTGTTCCTTAAGAACTCTCTGTACATGTGCACATATACTAATTCTCTGAAAATATGACAGATGTTTAAAGATAAAGTGATTTCTACACATTGCCTTTGATTTCTTAAGTCAAATCCAAAATCTCAGAAGTACACTGTTGGTAAAAACACAGCAGTTTGCCAAAAACCAATTGTAGAAGAATTTCCCACTTTATCAGACACAGAAGGTTAATGTATTTCCCTGACCAGGTGGTGTTTCATTAGTACTGCTGGTGATGCCGCCGCCGGCACCATTCTAGAATAAGTCAACAATTATGCAATGGCCTTATAAATCCAACAGGAAGAAACTTGCCAATTTCTAGTAATCGTTCATCGCCTCACAAAGGTAATTGACCTGTATAAGGCTTATGTGCGGCTGAATTCCAACTTCTCACCACTGTCCACAGCAGGACATATATAAATTGAGGTTTTACTTGTATTTTGACATGGAAGGTTTGTCATTTATTATTTTATGCAAGGTTTTATTCCTGGATTCCCCTGCTATAAATTACTACATGCTTGGAATTCATATCTCTGTTCCTTTGTGCACGCTGTTCCCATTGAGTATAATTCCTCTTCCCCCCATGACTCTCCCTTTCTGTCACCACGACCTACTCATTCTTTAATACCCAGCCCCAAAAGTCTCTTCTGTGAGGTGGCTTCTGTCTTCTCAAAGCGCTGTTCACCACTTCAGTGCATTTACTTGTTCAGGAGCTAATTATTGGATGCCTGCTGCACGCAATCACTGTGATAGACTCTAGGCACTCAACAGTGAGCTAGACAGGTACAGACCATGTTCTTTGATTAATTTGGAAGAAAATCAAATGTAACATCATTTTAGACCAAATCATAGAATTCTCACCTGCAAACTTCCATAATGCAAGTTCCTCTTTTTAGGAAACAAAGGTTCGTCTGGGGGTAGAAATGTATTTCCTGAAAGCCTAATTGCACAGAAAGGATAATGCATCCTCCATAGATGCCAAATTCTAGCCAAGGGACTATACCTTGCATTCTGGGAGAAGACGTCTCCTCATGTTTTTGGCAGAATAGCCAAAACGCCTGCACTCTTAACTAATCCCCAGTTTAAGATGAAGTCTGTCATACTGCAATGACAGCAGAATTACCTTTGGTCTCCTCTGCTAAAGGGCTGACATGCTAGATTTCATCATATTTATCTCCTCAATCAAAAAGTGCCTGTGGAAGGGATTCAGTATTCCAGGTACCCTTGGCTATGCTGGCCTGTTCATGCTTGTGACCACTTGTAATTATGTTTCTCAAAGTATTAAGCAGGAGTTGGAAATGTTGGAAATAGCGTATCCATTCTAAGTCCACAGTACCTGGTTTGGAACACATGCAATGGGAGGTGCCCACTGGAGGTCCAGAAGGCTACAGCAGGTCAGCAATGATACGCCCAACCATTAATCAAGGCACTCTCTGCAAAGTTTATCAACAGACTGCCTGTCGTCTTTGATAAGGGGACAACTGGATAGCATAAAACACATTGCAGTTAAAAAGAAATCTTGAAAGTGTCCTCATAGAAACTAAAAAATTCCAACAGGGTTTGAAAAAAGTAGCAGCCAACAGAGACCAAAATAAACCCCTTCAGGCCTGTCTCAGTTCAACATGTTGTTAAAATACCCAAAGACCTTTCTCAGCACATATATTATTCAAAGGTCAAAAAATTCCCTGTGCAAATACCTAAAATATCTACAGGATGTTTCAGCGAAATGCCATATGAAATTATTTCTCCGCTCAGCTCAGGGCTTAGGTTCCAGAATGCCGAAAGAAAGATCAGTCTGATGTGTGGGCCACCACACCCAGCCAGATCCCAGAAGCCATACTGGGGGTAATGTGGTCTTCACTGGCATCACCTAGGAAAGAATAACTGAGTTTATTTTTACACACTCCAGAATTAAAGTGTTCCCGTGGATAAGGTTATGTATCTTCATATTGGTAATATTAATTAAAACAAATCTGTATCAAGTAAGATTCTGCAAGGTACAAGTGAAAGAAAAACTGAACCCCCTACCTCCTCCCCCCCCCAAACATTGATCCTTCACAGCTTCAGAATGCAGGGGGAGAGCTGGCTTGGGCTTGGGCATGGCTGACTTCAGGGTTCAAAGGCTGTCATCAGGACAAGATATTTCTCAGCTTCTTCCATCTCTTTCTTCTGTGGGCTGTCGTCATTTTCCATCTGTATGTGGTTAAAAGATGGTTGCGATAGCTCTAAGTTTCAAATCCTCCCAACTGATGCCACTGGTTAAATATAAGCTACAAGGCTAGGCAAGTCTCCAAACTCTCTGTACTTGTGTTTCCACATCTGTAAAATGGGGGTGCCAATAAAGTGCTTAACACAAGGAAAATGCTTAATGAATGTTAATGACAATGTTGTTGTCCTAGCACAATTCCCTGTTGACAATGAGGAATGTCCATTTTCCTGACAGAAAGTTCTAAAAAAATATTCTAAGGATAAAATATCCAAAAATAATTAAAAAGATATTCTAAGTTACTAAATCTCTAAGGGCTCACTACTCTCTCACCTAGAATAATACCCTTACTTCCCAAGAATCTTTGGCCTAACATTTTAGTAGTTATGGAAGCTGTAGGATCAGGAGAATCAACAGAGGCAGGCTGACATTGTTGTGTGTGTTTGTATTCCTGAATAGAAAGGCTCACACAGTCTTTCTCTGAAATGAACTAGGTGGCTGACCTAAAGGGGTAACTTTGAAATATGTGATTCAATTTTTTAATAGAACACACAGTTAGTTACAGGGAAAAACAAGTTAATCGGTTTTGGGTAGACTGTGTCCCATAGCAAGGAATGAGTTGCCAAGCATGAAACTGGGCCACCCAAATAGAAAGTGCAGATTTAAAACTTCACTTATTTGCACACATTAACTATATTTTATAATGCAATAAAAATATGACTATTGGGTAATTTGTGAGAAAGAGGTTATAGACTAAATTTCTCACTTTGTTATTTATGCCTTTTACATCTGTAATAAATTGGACCACTGCCCCATCAAAGCTTGGATAAAGATTCATTCTAGATTATTGTCATCTCCATCTTCCTGACCACTGCCCACCAACATCAGAACTCTATCCTCAGCTCCCTTGAAGAGAAAATAAATAAATTCTTTGAGATTCTATATGGGATAATAGAAATTTCTAATGTTGGTAATGGAAGAAAGTTCAGAAATGATCTCATTCAACTTCTTCACTTGACTGGTGAGAGAACCAGGAAAGATGAGAGGTTTGCTCAAAGTCAAATAGCTAAAATCATAGAGCCATCTCATCTCAGGGTTCATACCCAACCTGTCATCAACATGAAATCCCCTCCCAAATTCTATTGTTACCCTCAAAGCAACCTTGTGATGTTGGCAGGGAAAATGCTATTATTACAGAAGACATCACATATGTCCAAAAAACGTGAATGGATTTACCAACATGGGGTTTGGCAAAGAAATGGAAAGGAAAAGAGAGATTAGAAGGCAAAGAGCCAGACAGAATCAATATTATTGATTTTTCCTTTTGCCTTGGGCTCTGAAGAAATATTCCTTGGCATGGTATTGTCCCCCCAGCATGTTCTTGCTAACTCTAGGCATTTATAAATCCTTTACTCTTTACTATTCCAATAGGAGAAAAATGATCTCATCATAATTTTCATTTCTCTGATTGTTATTGAGATTGAGCATCTTATATGTTTACTGGCCATTTATATTTCTTCTATGAACTAGCCTATTTATATTGATTCCCTGCTTTTTCTATTTAGATATTCATATTTATTGATTTGTAAGGACTCATTATATATTAAGGATAGTAAATCATTGTTATCATGTATTTTTCAAATATTTTTCTAGTTTTTCATTTTTCTTTTAACATTTTTTTCAATTTATTGCTTTCAATGTTTATATAATCAAATTTGTCAATCTTTTATTTTTTAAATTCCTCTGGTTTTAACCTGAAGAAAGATCATTTCATTGTGATTGAAAATGAAGGATTTTGAATCCGACAGCCTACATACCACCTACTAGATGACATGTAACATAATCTACATGTACTTTGTTATATGTAGAATGAGGATAACAATAGTACTTACTTCATAGAGATTTGTGATAACAAAATTAGTACTACAAAATGCTTAGAATAATGCTGAGCAAATAGTAAGTACTCAATAAATCTTAGCTATAATCATATGCTAACACATGAGTCTGTTTCTGGTTTTTCTATTCTAGTTCAGTTTTCTGTGTGTTCCTGGTCCAGTACCACACTGTTTTAATTACCGTAGATTTATATAGTGCCTTTTGATCTGGTTAAGCAAGCTCCCTTCTCATTTTTCTTGGTTTTTCAAATTTTTCTTGGCTGTCCTCTTTCATTTATACATACAAATGAATTTTAAAAGCTATTTGTCAAATACCACAAAATCCCACTGGGATTTTAACTGAAACTGTATTAAATTTATATATTATTTTAGGGAAACATGACGTCTTTACAATATGAGTCGTCCTGCCCAAGAACGTGGTGTTTCTCTTTATTTAGTCAAGTCTTCTTCTGACTCTTCTATCATCAAGTTTTATAGTTTTTTATTCACTTTTTAGCTGATTGTTTGTGTGCTTATACAAAATGTAGTCTAATCATGTCACTGGTCTGCCTAAAATCCTTTAATAACCCTTCAGGATAAAGTCCAAATTTCAGGATCTGACATACACTCATTTTTTCACATACAACCAATACATATCAAGCGCCTCCCTTGTGCCAAGCACTATGGAGCACCAGGGACACATCAATAGAGACAAAAACTTCTTCCATGAAGACACCTACATTCAGGAGCAATCTGTGCTTTGCTTTAGCTCATGCCTGCGGAGCCATCCCCACCCCCTTCAGCTCTGCTGAATTACTTGTAATTCTCCCGAAATGCCTTCCTGTTGGATACCTCTTCACCTTGTTCTTCTACCTGGCATCCGGAAAGCTCCTCTTACATCTTTCTGACTCATGTCAAGTACAGTCTCCTCTTAGCAGCTTCTCCTGATACCCACCCCACCTCTGCAGTTAGATCTCTTCTTCATGTCCCACTGGCCTCAATGATGACTTCATCACTTAAATGCAATTGCTACTTTAGTGATCCATGGGTTTCTTGAAGGCCAAAGTGGAGCCTTGATCATCTTTTTGCTACCTGGTGTCATGGTATCAAGGTGGTATTCGGTAGGCATTTGTTGCAGGCATAAATGCATTGAGCTAGCTGGAGGGCACAGCACGATCATAAATATCAAGGTAAGTGACCACTCAAGGTCAGTCTGGGCAACACTATGGGCAGTCACAATTAGACTTACAGGAGTTCAGGGGAGGAGATCACCAATGCTGCCTGGGCGGTGGACCTTTAGGCAGATATTAAAAACAGTTGAGACCTCTGCCAGCTCTTTCCCACTCCATTCCTTCTCCTCCCCTCCACAGAGGGCCTAGCATCAAGGATAAGACCTCCCTCCCATACTTAAGAAAGGGAGTTCTATGGATGGGTCCAGTCTGACGTCACTGATCAGGCCATGTTTTGTAGGGATGATGCTCCAGGACAAGAGACATCAACAAACCTAGGCAGAGAAACCACAGATCCTACACTAGCCAATCTACACCTCCTCATGAGGGCTCACATGGACTCTGTCAGGGGTGAACTTCCAGCAGGAAGGAGGCAAGGCGACCCTTCTACCCACCAAAATTCTGTGATCTGCTCCATAAGCAGCCTAGTTCTTACTAGTAATAAAGTGTCCACCATCCAGTCTTACTCCCTAGAGGCAGTCTAGAATAATGATCAAGGGCTAGTCTTGGGATCCAAACTGCCTGGTTCCAAATCCTTCTCCTTTCACTTATTAGCTCTGGACATTAAGTGAAGTAGAAAGTGAGTGGCCCAAAAAAGGGGTATTTTAATGGAGACAAAAAAATAATTCCAAGATCAACAGCTTATAAGTCACTCAGTACAACATGCATAGTGTTGAAGGAGACAGAATACCTGGGATCAAATCCCAGCTTCTACATTTAGCAGCCCTGTGACTTTGGACAAGTGGTTCAACCTTGATAGGTCTCAGTTTTTATATTTATGCTAATAGTACCTATTATATAGTTACTGAGAGAATTTAATGAGCTAATGCATGTTGACTACTTGGACCAATGCCTGACACAGAGTAAGCACTTAAATATTCCAATGTCACATGGTATCTGCTACTGTTTTGGTGGACCAAGAAAATACATAGTTAGAGTTTTGCTGTTTTAGGTTAGAATCCTATTTAAAGAGCACAAAATTTCTGCAACTAGGGGAAGCCTAAGGAATCTGATGAAATCACTGTCACTGTAAACCCACCAAGCACCATCATAGAAGAGTAACAGCATGTGGCATTAATTGGAAAAGGAACTCGTTTTTGGGTCAAGGCAGGTACTAAAATACATCAAACCACAAGTGCACCTTCAGGCCTACTGGGTAATATTTTACCAGGAGGCTGCAGAGATCTCATCTTAGACGGGATAGGGATTCTTTATGAAAACTAAGAAACCTCACCCTGCAGGAGTCACAGCCCTCTACACTAGTGTCACCCTAGGGCAGTGATAGGCAATCTTTTGAGCTTGGTGTGTCAAAATTCGCCAAAAAATCGAGCATAACTCGGGTGGTGTGTCATTTCGAGAAAAACGACCTAACCGGAAGTTCCAGAATTAGACGCTTTGTGCCGCGAGTTCTGTTGTTTTGGCCTACAGACCTCTGGCACAGAGTGTCTACACTACAGCAGATGCTTTATCCTCGGCTACTGCACCTGGCCGTGCAGGAGCCAAGGATGAAACGTCCTTCCCTGCATGCAGCCCCATACTTCTCTGGTATGCGGCCACATGCGGCCGCGTGTCATCGAAAATGGATATGCGTGTCATAGGTTCGCCATCTCGGCCCTAGAGGATAGGAGAAAACTGGTTTTGGCCTCTGCTCAGAGTAGTCCTGTGCTAGGTTTGTTTCTAGGGACAGGTGAGCTCACTTCCTGGAGGCCAAGCTGCAGTGTGCCGGTGTTTAGACCAGTGAGGTCACCTCCTACAGCACAAGTATTGCTTCATTTGTCTCCTTCAGTCAGGACCTGCTGACTAAAAAACAGTAGGGTTAAAAGGATATTGTCATAACAAATGTCACTATTATTCAAGAAATCCAAAAAGTGAGGAAAGGCTAAACGAAGAGAGTAGCACATGCAGAAGGCACACTGATTTTTACTGAGGTCCCAGAAGATGTGGGTTGGTGGAACTAGAAGGGGAACCTGGTACTTTGACTGGGACGGGATCTAGATGGGACAATGCACTAGGTAGGTGTCTGGGTAGAATGACACGGCAAGAGCAGAGGGCTTCTGCAGGGAGAGATATAGTATTCCTAGGAATATGGTTGCAAATGTCACAGAGGGCCAGATTGTGAGGTCTTTAGATGCCAGATGAAGGATTTTAAAATTTAAAGTGTATGCATGTATTTGAAAGAGTTCATTTGGCTCAAAAGTCAAAAAGTATCAATGTGTATTACAGTAAAAATGTCCTTGTCACTTCTATCCCCCATCACCTAACTTGCCACCCCCAAGGCATTTGATGTTTTTTATGCATGCTTTCAGGGGCATTAAATGCACACAGGAAATAAAATATGTGCATGTGTTTATGTGTGCGTGTGACAACATTATTTTTACAAATGTTAACCATTTTTATTTTACAGAATAGTTTAGAGATCATTGCTATCGCTGTATAAGAATTTCCTTTTTTATACCTACATAAAAATCTACTGTATGAATAAATCATGATTTATTTAATCAGCCCATAGCTAACAGACAGTTGTTTACTGTCTTTTACAATTACGTACATATAATGCTGCAATAAGTAATTTTGTAAATAGGCCATTTTGCATGCATGTGACTATAGGTGTAAGATTAATTCATAAAATTGTTAATCTCTGCATCAAAGGGTAGGCTAGTTAGTTTGGATCCATTCCATAATAGGGTTTTATTGCAAGTCACTGACCAAAAGATGAATGTACAGACAGTATTTTAAGAACTTGACTTCATATGTAACTAGTTATGATAGATGATGGATAAGGAAGAAGTCAAGGATTATTCCAAGTTCATTAATTAAAAGGATGAGCATAATGGAGTATTTTCTCACCCTTTAAGACTATTTCCTTTCTATCTCTTATACCACCATATAGATTCTCAGCTAGGTCTCAACCAGTCAATAGAGAAAGAACAGAGGGGGAAGAAAACTTTCCATGCAGGAAATCAAAGAACCAGAGATACTGGGGACATCATTGGGTAGAGCCATTAACAGAAACAGAAAATTCTAGAGGTGGAGTTGACTTATAAGCTGCTCTGGGGACCCAAATCATACTGGCCTCAAAATGGAGAAAAATCTTTGATCTCCTAAAATTGTTCAAGAAAATTTTAACAACAACAATAACAAAAAATCTGGGGGAAACAAAATGGTGCAAAGATATAAGGCAGATTTGCCTTTGCTTTATTTAGAGTTGGAAGACCCAGAGTTAGAATATTCTGACAATGAATTAAAAGGAAAGTGTTTCCATAGAAAGTGATCCCTGTAGGCTTTGTCCTCAGAACCTGCCATCTCAGATTTGAACCATGACCTGCGCTGCTCCCCTGTCATCCAGCGACGATGTTGTGAAGAGAGATCAAGGTCCTGCTGATGCCTCCACAGTATGAGCTCAGCCTGCAGATGCCAAGCTCCTTAGTAATGTAAGATGGACGCCAAACCAGCTCCTTTAGCTGAGAACTCTTTTAAGGGAACATACTTTGGCTAGAATCCTGTAATTCAACCATCCAGTTAACCTTTCAAGTGAATAAAAGGCCAATACAAGAACAAGGCCAAAGCAATATGTTGATAGTGATGACAGGCAATCCTTTAGGTGAATAATGGATCTTGACCTAGTAAAACTAACAGTCGCATCTACATTCTGCTCTAGCTCTTGGGGAACAGGCTCTGAAGTATTTAGTACAGCGTGGTGTGATGTGTTATGATATGTGTGTTTGTGTGTGCAGCACTAAAACTCCACTAGGAAAGAGACTTGACCTGTTTTGCTAATTGCTGTATTTCCCAATGGTTACAATGGTCCTAGTCATGTAGCAGGCCCTCACGAAACATTGGTTAAAAGAATGCGTGCATTTACTGTGAAGAGTGAATGAACAGGTCTGCTGTGTGCGTGTGCCCTTCCCTGTATATGTATATGTATGTCATCACATAACACAAATTGCATCTACACGTGGACGTCGACCTGTCTTATGTTTTTGCTTATGAAACGACACTCAATCACTTTGTAAGTAGCTCCAAATGAGCCTATACATCTTGCTAGCTCTTTTTTGCCAACCCCTTAACTGTTAGTGTTCCCTGGAGCCCATCCTTGGCTTCCTCTCTTTCTTTCAGCGAATTCTCATCCATGGCTTCAAATCTCATCTAGACAAGCTAATGACTTCCAAAACTCCCTCAGCCCAGACTTCCTGCATGACTTCCAGATCTAGGTATCCACCCTGAATCTCAGTATTTACACTCAGACGTCTCAGAGGCTTCATTCAGCATTAGTGTGTCACCAACTGAATTTATTATCTCATCCCTTCCAGTTATGTTCCTTCTCCTTCATCCAGGAGTTTTTAAAATAAGAAGTAAAGAATAAAAATGAAAAGAAGTGCTATTTTTAGTAGCCATTATGCTTATTGTGTAAACTCTCCCTCTTTGTTCCATAGTAAGCTCTGTTGTCTGGTCCAGAGCTTCCTGACGAAATGTGCTAGGTATGCCGTGACTGGGTTATAGGTTGATCCCCTAGATACCTTCCTAGCCCTTGGGACACCTGAGAACAGCCTAGGGAACTACGCCTTAGGCTTGAGCCTCCTCAGCTGGTTCCCCCAATTTTCTATGCATGCCACATCATTAAAAGGGTTCAGAAGCATTGGTCTTACCTTCAATCTTCAAAATCTCCATTAATTCTCACCTACACATTTCATCAACACCATAGCTAACTTTCATGCATGTCCTCATTCACAGCAAAGCCCCAGATGCCAAGTGAACCATCAGGTAATACTCAAAGCCTCAGTGTTTGGGGAATCTGATTTTGTGGTGGAATCCAGAATTCAGGGGAAACCTTAACTATCACGCTGTTGTAGTCCATTTGGGCTGCTTTGACTAAAATGCCGTAGACTGGATAGCTTAGAAACATTAAAAATTTATTTCTCACAGTCCTGAAGGCTGGAAAGTCCAAGATCAAGGCACCGACAAATTTCTCATAGATTTCTCACTGTTAACCTCACGTGGTGGAAGGGGCAAGGAAGCTTTCTCAGGCTGCTTGTATGAGGGCACAATCCCATGCATCAGAGTTCTGCCCTCATGACCTAATCACCTCCCAAAGGTCCCACCTCTTCATGCCATCACTTTAGGTGGGGGTGGGGGAGGGGGGAGGGTTAGGGGAGACACAAACATTCAGACCATAGCACTATCAGTTACTACTTCTCATTTACAGGTGAGGACATCAGACCTAAAGTTAAGTTACCCACCTTCCATGAAACAAGTCAGCCAGAGAAGCTGGAAGCAGGCTCCCAGTTCTGCGTGGTCATTCTCCAGCACTCTGCCTGTCTAGCCCTCCTCTTTAGAGTGACCCCACAGCAATCGTCTCTGATGGGGAACACTTAAACTAAACACGCTTTGCCTTTCCATGCTCACTACCAGAGCTTTATTGTCTTTGTTCCTTGGTGACAGTTTCCAGACTGAATCAGTGATGAATTAAGTAATTTTCAAATGGTTCAGTTTTATGAGATGATTAAGTTCCAGAGTTTGGCTTGAATTTGGAAAGTTTGTTTTTTATCCCCATTAGTATTTTTTTTTCTTGCCAGAACAATGCACTACTGCCCCAGTTTTAACTCTAGAAGTGTGAAAAATCATTTTAGTATATATAGTTTATTTTACAATTAAGAATGTACATAGGGATGTGGTTGAAAGGGGGAACTTGAGAATTAGACATTTAGTTTTAGTAATAGTAACTTTTAGTTATAATCAATAGTTTTAATGATTAATGTAAGTAAAAAGCTTTATTCTGGGAGCTGCATACATGAATAGGCCTACGCGACTTCATGAGGCTGCACGCAACCCACCTTTGTGCCCATGCACAGGAGATCCATAAGCAAGATGGTATCTAAGACCCAGTGCTCCAAGGACAGAACGCCCACTGACGAGGATGCAGATAAAGATTTACTGGTCAGCAGATAAAGAAACGCTAGATGAATCCCTGGACTGCAACTTTTAACTAATTAACTTTTCCCTAAATTCCAACCCCCTAACCTACCCCTATCTTCCCCTTATAAATAAGTTTGGCCGAGATCAGGTGTTAAGATGGGCTTTGGGTACAGAACCCCTGTCCTCTCGGGTCGCCAGCCATCTGAATAAAGCGCCCATAAAGATTCATCCCTTGCCTCTACTTATTTACCTGAGTCGTGGCAGGCAGCACGGCATGCATGGATATACTTCTGGTTTCGTGGTGAATACAAAAATCAAGGAAGTGAGAGGAAAGCACTGCTGAACAGGGACTGTACCTTCACAGCAAAGGCTAGGGTTGGAAAATCAGGCCTACGGGGCTTGGGAAAACATCGGGCTGATGAGAGCGAGTCTCAACTCCTGAAAACGTCGGCGCTTCCATAAACACTCAGAAGTTACTTTAAGAAATACTCAGGACCAACAGTGTCCACGTCAAACAGTGAATTTTTCAACATTTTAACATTGAACTTAATTAAAGTCAAGGTAGTAGAAAGCAGCTTGATAAGGAATGCCGTATAGAAATAAGCTGGTCATCACATTGCAAAGATTTTTGTGTAAAATCTCACTTAAATATGAAGAAATAAGGCGTCAACATCCTGCAAAGACTAATCTTTAGAATGCTCATTCAAAATGACTAAATCAGTGGGACTAACGGCAAAGAATGTCTGCATGCTTTGGGGGCCTCTTTCTTTGCATTTCTTTCCATTTGCTCCTTTACTTTCTCTCAGTTTCTCACTCACTTTCCCAAACTCTCTTCTTTGTTAGCTTTGGTGCTGCCAGGGCATCTGGACTTATTTCTGTGACTTTGCATGTGGCCAACTGCACTAAATTCAGTTGCGACCTCCAGCCTGATGAAAGTGTGCACCTTTCTGTTGAGGGTTCGGCTGCTCAACCTGCAATCTCTCCCCAGCGAGAGCCTTTTTAGGACAGGTTCCTGTGAGTACTTAGCAGAGATCACACACAACCTACAAAAGCCTATTCCCCCCTTTTGGCAAAGGTTTCAGTTTTTCAAAGGAAGAAAACCTTTATGGCTTCTAATGCTATCTTTATAGAATGACTCATCTGCCTTTTTGGCCTGTACTTTCCTGTTTCAATCAGTCCTGCGTCTCCAACTTGTTTCTTCTGCTTCTTCAAATGGTGTCAGGGACACAGGCTGTTCTTTACCGCACACACATACTCCTGGCATGGATAGGGAAACAGCAATTCTGTGTTTGACCTGGCAACCCCTATGCCAGCTTCATAAGTGGGATTCAGACAGCAGATAACTAAACTATCCTCAGGGGACCCTGACACAGAACTCACATGTCCAGCGGGGATTGAATGGCTCACAGGAATCACACAGTCATGTTTGCCTTCATGTGTTTTTAATCTTCGATAATATTATAAACACAAGAAGACATCTGAAGACTTTCTTGGAAGCAATATGACATAAAGGGAAGAGGCTTCTAAGAAGCAGATTTAACACACACACAAAAAAAATCCTTTACTTTTCTGCATTTTTACACAATTCTCACTCCTAGAATTACATCATGGAACAGTTTGGGCTTACTTAAAATCTTCCTTTGGCGTTGGCTGACATAAGAATCGCTCACATAGGAAAATACTCAGACAGTTCAGTGATTTCCCAGCTGCAGATGGTAAAACATTCTGGCCGTCTCAGTCAACCTGGCAGAACAATCCAGGCCTGATGGTATCTGAAAACCAGAAATCACATGGGCACCAGACATGGGGTAAGAAATAGAGAAGAGCATATCGGCTTAACAAAGGTGGTGAAGATTAGCATTCTGGGGTATATTATTCTAAGGAGCATTGGCATTGCATTAAATTGACACATAAGAATGTCATTTCTGGTCTTCTGAGCAAGGGAACAGGAGAAGTCAGAAAGAGGTGCTTGGCCCTCCAGTTTACATTCTGGGTGACTCATCAGGACCCACATCTCAGGAAGGGGATGCAAGGGCACTGTGCCCCACCCCCGTGTGCCCGTAGAAGAGAGAGGTTAGAGCGTAGGACTGGGATGCGGAGGACCCAGGTTCGAGACCCTGAGCTCGCCAGCTTGAGTGCGGGCTCATCTGGCTTGAGCAAAAGCTCGCCAGCTTGGACCCAAGGTCGCTGGCTCCAGCAAGGGGTGGCTCGGTCTGCTGAAGGTCTGCGGTCAAGGCACATGTGAGAAAGCAATCAATGAACAACTAAGGTGTCGCAACAGCAACGAAAAACTAATGATTGATGCTTCTCATCTCTCTCCGTTCCTGTCTGTCTGTCCCTATCTATCCCTCTCTCTGTCCCTGTAATACATATATATATATGTATTATATATATATATATATGTATTATATATATATAATACATATATATATATAATATTACTTCTATACCTTTTCGTGGTTGATTCAGGATATCGGTGAGATTAGAGTCTCCTGTTCAACTAAATCTCCAGTCTCATCAAAAGAAGCTTTCTGAAATCAAAGGGCAACCTTCTACAAGAGGTAGAAGAGCTATAACTACAGTTACTTAGGGAAGTGAATTCTATATCTGAGGGGTAGCATTAGGGAATTCTTTAGGAAGGAGATACACTTTTAACCAAATTAAACTGGATATGATGGGCACAGGCCAATGAATGGGCATGTCTGAAAGAAACACAAGGCACAGACAAAGGTCGGTGCGGGGTTGGGAGACATTTAGCAAAAGAAATGGAAAGCAGAGTAGTTAGCTTGTAACAAAGGGCTCAGGTATACTAGATTGCCTGAGGACATGGCCTTGGACCTAGGGACAGACATGAGCCCAGCCACCTAGACCCACTTAGCTGCCATCTCCTGGCACCAAGCTTGTCCCTGGCCAGGAAGAAGTAAATGATGATAATTCAGTGCCAGGGAATTTATTTTCCAGCCTGTTATTTTGTCTCCCTGTTACCGCTTATTGGACTTCCCTAAGCCCAAACATCTTTTTGGCTGGACTATTTCTGCACATTTCCAAATTCTTTAATTCTTAGACTACTAAGAATTAAAGAATTTGGCCTGACCAGGCGGTGGTGCAGTGGATAGAGCGTCAGACTGGGATGTGGAAGACCCAGGTTCGAGACCCCGAGCTCACCAGCTTGAGCGCAGGCCCATCTGGCTTGAGCAAAAGCTCGCCAGCTTGGACCCAAGGTCGCTGGCTCCAGCAAGGGGTTACTCGGTCAGCTGAAGGCCCGCTGTCAAGGCACATGTGAGAAAGCAATCAATGAACAACTAAGGTGTCGCAACGGCAACGAAAAACTAATGATTGATGCTTCTCATCTCTCTCCGTTCCTGTCTGTCTGTCCCTATCTATTCTTCTCTCTGACTCTCTCACTGTCCCTGTAAAAAAAAAAAAGAAGAAAGAAAAGAATTAAAGAATTTGGAAATCTGGAAAGCAGGCCTATCACTGGGTTGATGGAAAAATTAGAACTCATATATATATAAAATATCCTAACATAGCACCTGGAACCTAGAATGTATTTTAAAATGTCAACTATTTGTTTCCTTATGCTTGAAAGGTAGTGTACATCAGTGGGAAAAGCACAATCCTGGATACATTTAACCTTGGATGCTGGCATAGATGTGATTCCCCATATAGCAAATGCCAAGATGGGGATCAGTGTGCAGGAAATTCATGGCGGTGGGAGAAAGCTAGAGCTGTGGGAGTTGGAGAGAAACTGAACTGTGATGCAGTCATAACCTGGCTGCCATCCCAAAGGGAGTACTGCTTCAAGGCAAGAAGATAGGGCTCTTATGCCCCTCACACACCAGTCATTGGATGTGGGCTGCCCTTAAGAGGTGGCCGTCTTCAGGTGAGAGCAATTCCTAGAGAGGGGCTAACCTGGGAGCTGCCAGCCACCAACACTCCCCACAGTGGGTGGGGGAATGAGTGCTCAACAAATGGTCATCATTATCCTTGTAAATTAATTATCTTTGTTGGATTAGCTAGTGACTAATCCTCCCCCATGTCCCTATGCTGACCTGGTGGGCACCTGTAATATCCAGATCTTCCATCATTCCATTCATTCGGATGGTGGGAAACATAGACTTGCAAATTCTCAAGCAAACAAGAAATGGGGAGAAATGGACATAGCACATTATTTTAACAGATGTTGGTGGATGGCAGAGTAGCTCTATCAGACTCGGGCCGATAGCACTCCTAGTCCACGGTAACAGTTGTACAAATGGGACAGGCCTGGGATTCTAGAGTGGGGAATACAACGGCAAGATCTAGTGATAAACTGAATGTAGTATAGTAAGGAGGGATAGGAGCACAGTATCCTCTAAGATGAGCCTGAGGATCTCAGAAGTTGGCAACTGGCAGTAACTGGATTGCCATACCATTTGGAGTAGGGAGAATGTAACTCATTTGGCTTTTGACTTGAAATATCCTCTGGAGATATGGTAATGAATAAACAGACTGGTGATGATCCCTGCTGATGAGATTTCTTTTTTTTAAATTAAT
The DNA here is from genome assembly GCA_037038555.1 of Rhynchonycteris naso. Lineage (NCBI taxonomy): Eukaryota > Metazoa > Chordata > Mammalia > Chiroptera > Emballonuridae > Rhynchonycteris > Rhynchonycteris naso. The sequence goes on from CM072996.1 coordinate 23,201,614, forward strand.
GGATGTTTGAGCAGTTTTAGGCTTACAGAAAAATTGAGCAGAAAGTATAGTTTCCATGTTGCCCCTTACTCACCCATCCCTATTCTAAACATCTTGTATTTGTGGGCTACATTTGCTACAATTGATGAGCCAATATTAATACATTATTATTCATTGGAGTTCATATCTTACATTAGGATTTAATCTTTGTGTTGTACATCGCATGGGTTTCTACAAATGTATAATGACATATATCTACCATTGTAGTATCATAAAGAATAGTTTCATTGCCCTGAAAATCCCCTGTGTTCCATCGATTCACCCCTCCCTCCCCCAAGCCCTTGAGAGCCACTGATATATCTTCAGTGTCTCCAGTTTTGCCTTTTCCATTATATCATAGAGTTGGAATCATTCCATATTCAGTAGCCTTTTCAGATGGTTTGCAAATGAGATTTTGAACCAGATTTTGATTTCTTTGGAAACTCATTTGATTTTAAACAAGATAACACAAGCTTTTTTGGGGGGGGGGGGACTTGAGTCACCTTTATTCTCAAATAAAGTTATGTTTAAAGCAAACGGTATATCGTTATCATACAAAGAAAAATAGTATCATCTGCCACAATAGAAGACAATTACAAAATACATCATTTAGATGGATAGATTTTGAACAATGCATATGCTATCTAAAAATAATCTTTCTCACCACCTGTCAATGCCGACACTTCAGAAAACACTGACTGAGCTATTTCCCAGCCCCCTCTTCTCCTGCCCAGCCTCTACTTTCAACTCTAGCCCTTTGATCTGCAGTTTTAGTGGCTGGAAAAAGAGAAGACCAAAGACATAGACGTGCTGCCTCCAAGTGTTTGAAGAGCTGCCAAGTAAAAGGAAGGGGGAGCATTCAATAAATGCCCACGATTTTTGCCAGGCTCTTCGATAGGTATTAAAATATATTATTAGGTTCAAACCCCACAATAGTTCAGGTGATTGGGACTCTGATCTTTTCCTAAGAGACCAGAAAAGCAAAATTTTCATGGATTCTGAACTGCTCAGCTAGTTAAGTAATGGAGCAGAGTCAAACCCAATATCTCCATCCATTTGTCTAGACCGCGTAGTCATTGTGGAGAAAGAGATTTATATTTTTGTTGCTTTAGAAAGCAGAACTAGGGCAAAATGTCACATAAGCATATTTCAGCTCAACAGAAGAACTTCTCTTGTGCTACTGTGGCCAAGCTGTAGAACGAGGTTGCCTTGGTTAGCGGTGAGCGTCCCTTCCTCTCAGTGTGCAGAGACTGTAGCTGGGACCACCTAGAGAGAAAGCCACAGAGGGTGTGTCCCACTGAATGGGAAGTGGGTGCAGCAGCTCTATAAGCCCCTCTGGGGCAAAATTTTCATCACTGTAAGCCTCCATGGCTACTTGTGCTAACACATAAACTTCCAAAGAAGGTGCTGACTTGTTTCAATGTCGGCAGGGCATTAAATACTGCTTTGGGACACTACAATCTTTCTGCAAACCATATTCTTTCTGTAGCCTTTATTAGGGGTCATATGAAAGACATAAAAAGCATCAAAACAACTATTTCCAGATGGACCTGACTTGTGAAATTATTTGAAAAACATGTCACTGGAAGGCTGACAAGCTTCTGGAGACCAGAATAAACTTATTCCATAGGTCTATCAATACCACCTTGGATGGAGATAAAACGGCCTCCCTGCAAAGAAGTATGCTGAGACGTGACTTGGGCATCAGCTTGCTGTTTAGCAAAAGGCTCAGAGATTAATCTTCTCCTTTGTTGGTAGATATTGGCACTAACACTAGGATAACACATGGATAATGTTTTAGCTAATCCTTTAGCATCTTTATTTAACAACCCTTTAAGCAATAAACTTTTGCCTAAAAGTTCCTGATGATACTGAGATAGTGCTTAAAAACACAGACATTCTTATATTACCCCTGCTTTATTGGATGAACAAGTTGATAGTCCCAATGTCTATGCATCTGTCAGTTCAGAAGACAAAACCTAGACTTTTAGAACCTACTCTTTCTGTGACTTGCTCACACACACACACACACACACACACACACACACTCAGGCACATACCACAGGGATAGCTGAGTAAGTCACTACTCATTTGGAATGTCTTCTTTAATAAGTACCATATTTTTTGCTCCATAAGACACACCTGACCATAAGATGCACCTGGGGTTTTAAGGAAGAAAATAAGAAAAAAATATTCTGAACCAAAAGGTGTGTTAAAATATTTAATAAAATATACCACAAGAATATTTCAACAATGTAAACTTAACAGCAGTATTAACAACCATTAGCACTGTTATTAACAAATGAGAAGAGACTTTAATGTTCAAATACTCTTCTAGCCATCCGGAAACCCACAGCAGCTAAAAGAGAAAAAAATATTTGCTCCATAAGATGCATGGGCACCTCCTCCTCCACTTTTTTTTGGTGGGGGGAAGTGTGTCTTATGGAGAAAAAAAGACAATATATACATAAAGATAAGAAAGCCATGATTTTGCTATCTCCTGCTCAGAAAGAACTGTAAGATCCAAGCTACTGGAGAGCCTAATATCTTCTCACAAAGGACCCTGATGAACCCAACAGAAATATCCCCAGGTTTCCCTAGGGATGGACTTCCGGGTGGGAGCCAAAGTACACTTAGCTCTTTCCTCAGTTCCCCTGTGCTCCAACACAGGTGAAGCATAAGCTTTCATAAGGCAGCTTTGAAAGAGGCACAGGGTGCAATGCTTACTTTCTTCTCATTGTCCCTGGACTCAGTGCATTGCAATACTGGGTACCTGAGCACCTCTCTAACCAGGGTACTCAGGACCAACCTTGGTGCTCCCATGATTTCTCAACTTGGATACACAAACCACACTTCAATGTCACACCAGAGTACGTTTATAAGAACAGAATTTGATTCCCTTTATCCATTCACATACCTGTAGCATAACACCTGACTATAATCAAATGAAAAATAAACAAGTTGTGTCTATCTTATTACTTCATCTCTGAAGGCTCTTCAGCAACTTTCTCATACACGATTCACAAGGATTTTATACACTATCAAAATCCTACAATAGTGCCTATTAATATTGTATTTTAACAAATTATTCCATTCAAGTTCTGAGGATGTGGAATATCCCTGTGCTTCAGAATGGTCAGACAGACTCCAGTTGCTAAAGAAGTGTGACTCTGCTTGCTCTCTTCTAACCCAATGCTAATGCACCAACATCTTTTTTGTTTTCTCTCTCTTTCATTTTTAAAGAGAACAAAATCATTCCCTCTTGCCTGGCAAAGACAACAACATCCTCCCAAAATATAAACATACTGGAATAAAGAACTGAAATTCCTACCAAAATCAAAATGGTGGTTAAAATACTTGTGTTCATCATGGAAATTGCCTTAAGTCAGTTGTTCATGTACACAGATAGCATTACATATAAAATAGAAATGCACAGTAGACCTCAAGTTGTGGCCATGGTGAAGCAATAGTATTTGCAAACTATAGTTCTTGTTCAATCTCTTCCCTCTTCTCTCCAGCTTTCTCCAGTATGTTCATTTCATTCTCCCTACAAGGCCCAAGGAGCCCAGGGAAGATATTACTGGCTTCCATTCCAAGAAGCCCCAGCATTTCTGAGCTGAACAAAGCTGTAGAACAGATCCAATCAGCCTTCTTGTTCCTGCAGTACTGAGACCAAGCTGGGAAGAAGAGAAAAGGAAATAAATATCTGTTGAAGAAGGATGGGCCGCAGAGCACTGCGCGTTGCCATCCAGTCCTGACAGCTATCCGGTGAAGTGAGAGGAATAATTCCCAGCAGGTGATCAACAGATGCTCTTTCCATCCTCCTCCCCATCTGTAGGTGAGAAAATGATGCTTAAAGTCCTATGAAGCTGTGACAGTGTTAGCATTCCAGGCTTCTGTCTGCCTCCAGAATCTATTCTTTTCCCATGGCCATATGCCAACTTCCCTTTAATCTCTGTGGATTTGGGCTCTGTTTCTTCCATCTTCAGCAGAGCCTTGGAGAATGGTGCTGTGGTCTGCATCGGCATGATGGTCAAAGAAATCAGGCTCAGGGGCAGGGAGGGGCTCAAAGCTAGTCTTGTGCTCTGCCCACATATCCATGTCCCCTTCCTAGAGAGTGCATTAGCTTTCTGTGGCTGCTATGACGAATCCCTGCAAACTGTGTGACTTAAAACAACAGAATTTTCTTCTCTCACTGTTTTGGAGGCCAGACGTCTGAAATCAAGTTACCAGCAGGGCTGGTTCCCTCTGGAGGCTCCAGGGGAGAATCTCTCCACACCTATCATCTAGTTTCTGGTGCCTGCTGACAATCCTTGGCATTCTTTGGCTGAATAACTCCAATCTCTGCCTCCACTGTCACATGGACTTCTCTCATTGTCACCTCTGTTTCTTGTAACAATGGCGGTCATTAGATTTGGGGCCCACCTAGTAAATTCAGGATGATTTCATTTAAAGATCCTTAACTTTATTATGTTACAAAGACCCTTATCCCAAATAAGGTCACTCTCACCGGTACTGGTTGTGAGAACTTGGATACATCTTCTGGGGGCCACCATTCTACCCACTACAGGGCATATCTATCTGGACAAAGAGCAGCTTTTTCTAATTGTTCTACACAAAGGAGATGTGTTTTTTTATTTAGCATAAAGTCACTTATAGACTAATGGACAACTGGCCTCCTCAGTGTGTTCCCAGATTGCTGCTGTCCATCAGCCTATGATTTTGACCTATTCTTTCTATGCAAGGTTATTAGAGCCTTTAACTCATTATTTGGCATCATCCTCTGCTACCTCTCTGAGGAGTAAAGCCTGGTGAAATCAGCATGTAGTCAGGTTCTTAAATTAGAGTTGCATACAGGATCATACGGTGGGAATAAAGGCCCTGTGGACACCGGCTTTACCTGACAGGAGGCTGTGAGGGATGGTACTATTGGAAAGCCATGACCTTGACAACAGACAGTGGCTCAGGTGAGCAAGCAGCATCCCAGAGAGCCACTCAATGGGCTCAAAGCTCATAGCAACAAGAATGGAGTAGTAGCCATCTTGAGATGGGCATAGGGAGAGAAGGGGCAGGTGTCAGTCATCCGGGTGCCAGGCTGAGCTTTACAGGAATATTACATTCAGGGCCCAAAGTTAGGGCCAGACACTGCAATAAAAGGACACGTCATAAGTGCCCCAGAATATGGACTGTAGAGCCTTCAACCCCTTTGTTGACAGTCAGTATCTGTTTGGAGTCCCCAGAGCCCCACTGAGACGAGAGGAGTAGTATGAGGCAGGAGCCAGGCAGAGCTGCTCTGCTTGGCCCCTTGACAAGATCAAGTACCCACCATGGGTGGTCCTGTCTCTCCTGGCCAACCCTCCCCAGGTGCCCTTGTTTTTCAGGCCCATCCTTGGCAGGTGCAGTCCAGTCCTCTGCCCTCCCCTGCTCAGCCTCCTTGATTCATTGTGGTTGGTATCACCCTAAATCTGGCTGAGTCTAGGCTTCAACTGCCCAGGGCTGGAAAAGGGAGAGGCAAGAGAGAACTCAAAGAGCATGTGAGCTTTCCTTGGGGGATTCCCAGTGCCACTCAGGCAGGATGCAAGCAGAACCTCGTGGTGATTTTATTTTTGGACTCCTTGCCACCAGCATAAGTGAGTAAGAATAGACACTCAAAGACTTTCTAAGAATGTGCATGTGTAAAAAGCCTTGCCCAGATAGATTTCAGAAAGCAAACCTAAATTCCATTCCAGGAATTGTATAGCCTTGTAAGTTCTTCGGCTTCTAAACAAAAATCCCTGGGAATCTAATAATAAAATCTCGATGATCCACAACTTTTTCAACATTTATATTTAGCAAACATTTTCCACTACAAAATGATTTCCTGCCAAGAATATCACATTCCAGTAGGTTTTTGTCATATGATGCTTCATGCTTTTTTTTTTTTGTTCCCCAATCATCATTGCCATAAATTTGGGGATTGAGATGGAAGAATGAATTCAATATTTTGGCTTTAATCTGTCTTCAGATTAAGATTTACTGAGGGCCCTTCTGTGTGGAGTAAATTGAGCCAGACTAAGAGACAACAGGGCTGGCCCTTATGGCACGTGATGGGCTTGTCTAGAATTAGTGAGGAATAGAGCCAGAGAAGGAGGAGGTGTCGGATGTCAGCAGTAAACGCCTTTCTTAGGTCTGCTCATCTAGACAAGATGTAGTAGGTATGGACTCTTACACCAACAATACTTTTTTGAAGGAATCTGGCAATGATGCCAATGATGATTTAAAGAAGAGAAGAGAGGAAGGAAGAGGAGTGGGCCTTTCATTCACCGGATGATGGGCAAGATGTGGCGGCAGTAAAAATGGAGAAAGGGCTCGGATAGAAAGGAAAGGACACTGGGCTCAGCCTGGTTTTGGATCTATAAGGTCTTCATTCCAAGGGGTTGTTTCCTCATTTGTGCAAGGGGAATTGCTAGTCTCTGTATCACTAAGCGATTAGGAGGCACCAGTGAGATCATGGATGGCACAAGGGAGTCACTAAAAGAAATAGATACCTACAGAATTAGAAGGATGAATCCAAGAAACCCTTTGGTATGAAAATCACCCTGCCTTGCTGACTGTATCAAACAGGATCCTTAGTTGCAAACTGGTCATGGAAGGAAAAGGATGATTGGAAGGATATTCTTGCTCCTACAATAGCTAGGACGGTTAGAGAACCAGGCTTTGAAAACAGGAAGGGCCAGATGATCAAGCAGCATTCAACAACAGCCAAGTCAAGCCAGAACTCAATCCTGTGCTATCTGCCCTGCTGCTGAGCACGCGGGCAGGTCATGCACCGCGCCCACTGCCTGGCACTGAACACAAACGCTGTCCCTGGGTATTAGGTTGGCTGCCGCTGCTGCTCTCACCCTCATCAGCACGGACTCCCCACTGGCCCTGCGTCTTTGCATCTGTCCCTACTGCCTGACTGCAAGTCTGGGGCAGGTTGGCCAAACCTAGGTTGGATGCCTCAGACCTCTAGCCACCAATTAACTGGTGTTCCCCTTTTCTATAATGAGAGGTGGCTGAAGCACCTCCCCAAACTCATAAGTGGGGGGTTTCCCCAGCTTGGAAATGGCTTCAAATGCCAGGAAACCAGAAAAATGACAAATGTATGTTACTAACTGATTGGTTTCTGAGGCCACATAAAGAGAGAAGGTACAAGTTATTTGTTCTAAAGTATAAAGCCCAAGGCAAGGGAAATGGTGGTTCTATTTTCAAAGGCTAAAAAAATTTTTTGATTTTTTTTTTTTTAGTTTTATTGAGATATAATTTACATGCTCTAAAGTCCACCCATTTAAAGTGTATAATTGTATGATTTTTAAAATCCACACAATTTAAAATCCATACAACATAGAGTTGAGCAACCAGCCCCATAATCAAAATTTTGAATATTTTTATCACCCAAATAAAGACAAAGACACCCATAATCCTTAGTAGTCACTTTTCATCCCTCCCTACACTCAGCTCTAGGGACTCACAAGTCCACTTCAGTCTCTCTAGGTGTGTCTATCTTCGGCATTTCATATCAATGACATCATGCAATATGTAGGTTTTGTGGCTTGCTTCTTTCACATAGCATAATGTTTTTCAGCTTCATCCGTGTGGTAGCGTGTATCAGTACATCATTCTTTTATTGGCTAAATAAAATTCCATTATATAGATATCATATTTTGTTTGACCATTCATTGTTCAATGGATATTGGGATTGTTCTTTTGGCTATTATAACTAATGATGCTATAAACATTTGTGGATATGTCTTTGTGTGGACATACAGTATTTTTGCCTTTTTCTTGGGTGGATACCTAGGAACAGAAGGGTTGGATTGTATGGTAACTGTATGATTAACATTTTCAGGAACCAGCAAACCACCTTCCAAAGCAACTGCACTATATTACATTCCTACCTATTTCGGTTTCTGCATCTCCTCGCCACTACTTATTGCCGTCTGTATTGCTGATCAGAGCCATCTTAGTGAGCAGGAAGGAAAAAAGGAATTTTCAAGCTTAATAGCTTGTAATGGACAGTCAAGAAAACTCACCCTGAGGCCATTAGCCATAGTCATCACTGAGAAGCCAAGTTCATGGAATAAAAAATGTGAAATTGTTTTTTTCCTTTAAATTTGCCATAAACCTTTTTTTAAAATTCTTAATTACATCTTGGACAGATTCCATAGCTTTCTAGATATTTATGAAAAGTTATTTAAAAGTCCAAGTTACTTAAACATTTCAATCTTCAATGTGATTTAAATTTCATTTCCTTTCCCCCTCATCCCACCCCCTGCTCTTCTGTACAGAATTGACGGCCTGGGGGGAGACCTGACGTGAGGGGAGAAAAAAAGTGTACTCCTTTGCTCCTCCTCTCCTCCCCCACTGGGGCTGGGGGCAGGGCAGAAAGATTGGAGAATTATAAAGATACTGCCATTGTTCTTAATAATCGGCTCATTTACTCCAACTGTCCTGTGGGGTAGAGATTGTTATTACCCCCATTTTATAGATGAGAAACCAGAGACGCAGAGAGGTTAAATAATTCGATCAGTTCAAGTAATTAAGCCACACCATTTGTCAGTGACAGAGTCAGGATTCAAACCCTGGTAGTCTAGCTCCAAAAATCTGTGCTCTTAACTATTGTACTATGTTATTTGGGGGAAAGGACTAATAGCGCCTTGGTTAACTGGCATCTCTGCCTCCTCACAGTAAGTCATGGAGAAGTATCTGGCTCCAACTGCTGTTGGCTCTTCTCAAAATGTCGGACATCTAGCAACATTCTGTCCTGCTCAGCATGCTGTGGCAGCTGTCAGAGTGACTCGGCACCAATGTGAAGAAGTGAACCACAGGATACAACACAGGGAAAAGTGGAGAACACAAGGGGCCCCGTGGTGGGTGGGGCAAGGTAACCCAAGTGAGGACAGTTCAAGAACTGTGCTCAAGGGTCTCAGAGTTTGCCTGAAGGCCAAGGGAGCTAGCAGAGAAGGTGGGGATAACTGTGGGGACAAGGAGCCTGAGGGATAAACAGCAACATCGAGATCACAGGTTTGCAGGTACATTTAGGAAACGGTGACTCAGTGGAAATAGAAAGTGATGTGTGGACATGAATATCAAGTAGCTAAAGGCGACTGTGCAAAGGGCACTTCATTGTCCAAGTGAAGGAGGAATGCGGTTGTTCATTCATTTTCAGGGAGAGTACCCACAATCACAGGTGACATTCATAAATCCTTGTTGTCATGCACTAGGTACTTTCTAGATACTACCTTTTAGGCTCACAAACGCTTAGAGGTTACGTAAATGTTATTTATTATCATCATCATTTCCCAGGTGCAGTTAAGAGAGTTGGCAAAGGTCCCTCAGCTGGTGAGTGCTCAACCATTCATGCCCACACCCGTGTTCTCACACTTTTTACTGCCCTGACTCTCAGCAGGTAGGACAGAGGGTGGAAGGGGCAAGGAGACAGAATTGGTCAAAACGGCCCTTTTGAAGACCTGCCAAGGAGAAGCAGAGAGATGACAGCCCAGGTGGAGTGAATGGCATCTCACTGACAACCAGGTCTTCACGGTCACATGTGGTCTCAGACCCTCTGGGCGAGAGGAGCAAGGATGAGGAAAGAAGGTAGTGGCAGAGGTGGGCTGGAGATTGTGACAAGAGTGAAAGGAGACCAAAGGATGAAAGGCCTGAGTGACGAAAAAGTCAGCCTTGAAGCTGTGACCAGGGTTACCTATGGATCCCCAATAAGCGCCTCGTGGGTTTGTTGGCTTCTCTAAAGATCAGTTATGGCGTGTCCATGCATTCTAGTTTTGTGTGGGCAGAGGTGTTTTCCATCAGAATAGCCAATCCGCAGCATCCTCTCTCTGAGACTTCTCCCTGCGATGACATACCAAGAACTACATTTGGCTACTTTTCCCCAATCACTGGATCATTTCAATAACTGACACATTGACGCCCATGAATTCACAATCATGCACATCCAATTTCAATCACTCGCACATTGTGTGCAGGGAGGTCATCGGGCTACGGCTCTATGGGCTAACGAGTGGGAGAACTGGGAGTGAGCGTGAACCCAAGGGCCTCAAAGTCATGGTCTAGAACCTGCCACATCCGAGCATCAGCTCCCCTGTCCCGCTGCTGAACCCCTCCCTGAGGCTGTCCATAGAAAGGACACCTGTCCTCCATTCAGCCCTTAGGCACTTGCTTTTTTCTGCCCTGAGCTCCATCTCAGACTCCATGTGCCCAGAAGCCACCAACCTGTGCTCTCAGAGTTGTCCCCTTACCTCTGTGTCACAGCTGACAAGGCTGCACAGAGTGAGGTCCAACACACAAGGGCCAGCCAAGGAGCTTTCCAGAAGTGGCCAGTGTAGACTGAAGACAACCAGGCCCTTCTCTATGGTCTAGACAGACTACATAAGACCCCTGAATATTTGTATGACCCTCAGTCAGAGGTGGGGTGACTCAACCCCACAAAACACGTTGGGATTGAATTCCCTCCCAGGCATGGGTATAGAGGGTCAGAGCAGATTAACAGAATGTTAGGATATTAAAGAATGTAAATTTTCTCTTATCCAAGGATTGTGACGTCAAGTTAATGTCCTCCATAGATTGATCAATTAAAATATCCCCAGCTCTCATCCTGCTAAAGAATATTTTTACCTCTGCAACCGCTATAAAAAATCTTTATTGTCTACGAGCCTGAATCATTTGTGAATATTAAAGTTATATATCTAGTTTTCTTTCCCATGAAACACAACCACACGGCAGTCTTTCACACTGATACCAACCTCCTTTCCTTTAGAAAAGGTTTTATTTCTTAGGGGAATAAATAAGCAAAATAGTCCCAGTGATACATAGTCATAAAATTCATGAGAAGGTTTTTTCAATTCCTCCTTTATTTAAATCTAGTTTAACAAAGACGTTATTTTTTTTAAATGTTCACACAGGTTAACTTTTTCAAAAATTTTACCATTACAAAATACCACTTCACAAAATGTATTTTTCAGGACATGATGAAAATGATCAGAAAAGCATACTGCCTAAAATTCACGTATTGGGTCTGCAATACAAATGTGTTGAACGAATGAGACTACTCTATGATCTTACATATTGAAAATGAAGAAAGTAAGACAATTCTTTTTTCTTTAGTCACAACAGGTACACATTCCAAACTGAAACTGTTCCTGTCAGGTAACGCCTTAAAATATTGTTGTAAGTTATATAAGGCTGAAAGAAACTTTTACTGGGAATACTGACCTGAATATCCACAACATTGCAAAAGCAAGATAAAGTTATATGCACGTACATTTGAATTTCTGAATTCAATCGAATGAGAAATGTTTTTAGGAAGTGATTTTTTTAAAAGCTTCATTATGACTAAGGATGGGTTGTATAGCCACCAAATGTTGATTGAGAAAAAAAAAAAAAAGCCTGACCTGTGGTGGCGCAGTGGATAAAGCGTCGACCTGGGAACACTGAGGTCGCCAGTTCAAAACCTTGCACTGGTCTGGTCAAGGCACATATGGGAGTTGATGCTTCCAGCTCCTCCCCCCTTTCTCTCTCTCTCTCTCTCTGTATGTGTGTGTGTGTCCTCTCTAAAATGAATAAATAAAAAGAAAAAAAATGTTGATTGTTTTGTTGACTCTAACTCTAATTTTTCTATCCCAATCTTATAAAATTGAATACTTTATGCAAAATCATCTTATAAACAATCCCTCTTTCCCAGCTAGAGCAAGTTGCATTTCAGCCTGAATGTTCATGTCTACTGTATGTGCTATCCTATACTTTGTCCCTGTTACAATTTCAGTCATACTGTTGACTTAAATACACATTTGAAGAGGATGAGAACTTTAGCTTCTTAGAAACAGCCCAAACTTTTCAATGAGACACTAAAGGTGTAAATGAGAACAAAGCATTATATCCTACCAGTGGTCGGCAAACTCATTAGTCAGCAGAGCCAAATAGCAACAGTACAACGACTGAAATTTCTTTTGAGAGCCAAATTTTTAAAACTTAAATCATATAGGATGTACATTCCTTATCGAGGTAGCGCCCGCACGTGGTATTTTGTGGAAGAGCCACACACAAGGGGCCAAAGAGCCCCTTGTGTGTGGCTCTTCCAAATTTTGAGAGGTTCTGAGACAGTCATATTCAGAAGGACATTAGGAATCTTTTAGTTGGAACAGTCATTTAAAACACATTGCCTATAAATATCAGGATTGGGTGCAGAATGAATTGGATTCATATCTCTTCCTTCCCATTCAATATAACCTTTTAATGTATTATAAAAATGATCTTTGTTCACAGTTGAGATTGAAAAATACAGGGAGAAAACTAAAGTAGAATTTAAAAAATCTGGCCCTGGCCAGTGGCTCAGGGAAAAGAGTATCATCCCAGCATATGGATATCCCAGATTCCATTCCCAATCAGGGCACGCAGGAGAAGCAACCATTTGCTTCTACCCCTCCCCTCCCACTTCATTCCCCTTCCCCTCCTGCAGCCAGTGGCTTGATTGAGTTGAGCGTGACCCCAGGCTCTGAGGAGAGCTCTATTGGAGCATATCAGCCTCAGACATGAAAAATAGCTCTGTACTTAAGCATCGGCCCCAGATATGGTTGCCAGGTAGATCCCAGTCAAGGTGCATGTGGGAGTCGGCCTCACTATCTCCCCTCCTTTCACCTAAGAAAAAGAAAGGTAGGAAGGAAGGAAGGAAGGAAGGAAGGAAGGAAGGAAGGAAGGAAGGAAGGAAGGAAGGAGAGAGAAAGAGAAAGAAAGAAAAGAAGAAAAGAAAGGAAAATCACTCTGATTCCATCCCCTAGAAATAACTACTAATTTTTTTTTTTTTTTACGTATTCCTTTCTGTCCGTGTGCACGTACGTTACTAACCCATTGAGTGCTTACGGGGTTTTCTTGGCTGCTTCTTTTAATAATATACCTCAAGCACTTTCCCATATCCCTAATCTTTGAAAATATGAATGTTAATGGTGGAATAATAGTCTACTCTATAATTTCTTTAATAAATTTAAACATCTAATTTTGGAATAAACAGTTTGTAACTTTTCATGATTACAAATAATGCTGCGATAATTATCCTTGTACAAATTTTTTTTTAATCTCTGATTATTCCCTCAAGATAAAGTTCTGAAAAGTGACATTAAGAAGTCAAGTGGCTGAAACTGTTTTCAGGCTTTTGATTAATATGGTCTCAACGTTCGCCAGATGAGAACTAGGAAGGAAGTACCGATATTTCCCACTACCCGCTGTGTGTGAGGTCTATGCAACCTCACTCTGGCCTCATGAGGCCCAACAAAAACCATTTTTGCTAGTTTCATGGGTGAAAATGAGACCTCGCTGTTGAATGTGCTCATTCTCTGTGAATTGTCTGTTCGTGTCTTTCGCCCATTTTTCTATTGAACTGTTTGTCTTTCTGTTACTAATTTTTAAGGGACCCACCATTTTTCTGTCATTTATGCCACAATCAAGCCGTCATCTTTAGACTTTGCTTGTGCTATATCTAGTGCACAGCCTTAAATTTTATGTAGTCAAATAATATAAACATATATGTAAAATAAAGCGTCAAATTTCATGAACACATGCATGAACCCATTTGTCACTTAGCCCTTTTCTTTTTTGCACATTAAACAGATATTTGCTTACTGTCTGGCTCTCAGAACTCCATAAGGCTGGAGACTATATTCACCACTGCCAGCCCAGACCTCTGGAACAGGGCCGAGCTCACAATAAGCATTCATTAGCTATTAATTAGAAGAACAGAAGAAAGCATGGCCACCCCTACAAGGTGCATGCACGCCAGCCTGCCTTCTCTGTGCTTCCTGTGGCATCTCTAAATGCATATACAAGTGTGGCAGAGGTGAGACGTGGGGAGGGTAGGTGGTAGGATGAAGCACCTTGCCTGCCTCCACAAGCAGCACACATGCACTTGAAGGGGGAAGGCCAGTTTTTGTGGTTGTTATACACCCTAGTCTCTTTGATGGACCAGGAGAGAAGCATGAGATATTCTCTGTCATGTCTCAGCCGCAAAAAGGTTTTTTATTTAATCATGACCACTGTTTTCTGAGGCAGAGACAATGTGGGGTCTCTGGTTTCAGGACTGTGCGTTGTTATTACTTTCTGTGTTTAAGCCCTACGTTGAGCATGTTTGATCTTTAATATAATGTACAATTCCAAGCAAATATGCATATATAATTTGTGACCAAAGACTAATCTATGACTAATAATGGTGTGATGTCTCTGTGGCCCCAGGCATGAAGGAGTCAGGAAATCTATCATAATTAACGCAGTAAAATGAATGGTAATTAACTTCAAGTTTAGAAAAAGCACATTCATTTGGATGAAGATACTTGGCAATTTATGACCATTTAAGAAAGGGCCAATTGGAAGTTGCCATGCCATTACCTATAAGGAAATTGTTTACTAAGTAAATTAACAAAATTGCAGAGAGAATCTTTAAGATACAGATAATTAGATGATTTCAGTATTATCAAAGGACTTAAAAAACATATGTTTCCATTTAAAATGCTGACATGCTAATTTTTTTAATGTGACCTACTTCTAAAGCAGTGGTTCTTAACCTGGGTTCTATCGAACCCTAGGGGTTCGATGAGTCGGTCTCAGGGGTTCGGAGAAGCCTCTGCCACGGAGGCCAGAATAAGTAATACCGTAATTTGTTGTGAGTTCATGCACTTTGTTGGTTTTGTTCTTTGAGCAAGGTGATGTTCATACACGGCTCATTTTGTGCACCAGTAAAAAAACATACCTATGTCTTGAATTTGGAAAAAAAATCGTATTTTATTTATCGCTAAAGAAGGGTTCAGTGAATGCGCATATGAAACTGGTGGGTTCAGTACCTCAAAAAAGGTTAAGAACCACTGTTCTAAAGACAAGTAAAAAGAAATAGCATCCTACTAACTCAGGGGTCCCCAAACTTTTTACACAGGGGGACAGTTCACTGTCCCTCAGATCGTTGGAGGGCCGGACTATAAAAAAAACTATGAACAAATCCCTATGCACACTGCACATATCTTATTTTAAAGTAAAAAAACAAAACGGGAACAAATACAATATTTAAAATAAAGAACAAGTAAATTTAAATCAACAAACTGACCAGTATTTCAATGGGAACTATGGGTGCAGATGCATCCTGTGCTCCTCTCACTGACCACCAATGAAAGACGTGCCCCTTCCAGAAGTGCGGCAGAGGCTGGATAAATGGCCTCAAGGGGCCACATGCAGCCCACGGGCCATAGTTTGGGGACCCCTGTACTAACTAAACCTAAGATATTTGATAATACTTAAGGTTTTTGCTTTAACATTGTTGACACAATATGATTTAATAGGTAACTGATTTACATGGCGCAATATTATAAAGGCAGAAGAGCATTTAAAGTGCACTCTCTTCTTTCCTCCCATCTCACAGAACCCAGTTAGGTTCCCCTTGGCATCAAGCAAATGCCATTATCATTTCTTGGCTAGATTTACAGAGGTATTCTACGCATATTCAAACATATTTGTAAATTGAGTATTTTAACATAAGTGGTAGTTTATACATAATGATTTGCAACTTGCTTTTGGCACACTGTTTTGGAGATCATTTCACATCAGTAAACAGAGAGCTACTGCCTTTCTCTTCTTCACGTCTAGGCAGTACTCCATTATATGGAAGATGGGCATTTGTTTAACCAGCCAATATTAATGAATGTCTTAGACTGGATTCTCTAGGAACAGATCACGGGATAAGAATTCTTGCACAGGTGATATCTTGAAAAGTGCCTTCTAATGAAACCTATAGAGAAACCAGGGAGAAAAGCCATGTTGGGGGCAGGAGCTAAGGAAAGCTGTGGTCTGAGGCAAGTCTACCTTCAGCCTGATCCCATGGGGAGCTCTAGAACATGCAGGGCACCAGGAGAGGGTGTGGAGCTTTTGTCTCACCATATGTGTCAGATATTGGTTTGGAGCTATATCAGGGGTAACCCCTCAGCCATTTCTGAGTGAGAAGGATCCTTGTCAGTTGAGGACAAACTTCTGGAGAAGGATGCGGCTGTAAGCCTTTTGTAGCCATCACATAGAGTGGTTGGAGATAAATGTTCTGGCCCATAAGAAGGGGTGTAGGTGGAGTACCTCAATCAATTAGGTCTTTTCCGATTTTCCAAGCATAAGCAATGCTGATATCGTTGGGGACACATGCCCTCGCATATGTGCCAGGACCACTGAAGGGATCAATGCCTAGAAGTGGGTTAACTATGTCAAAGAGTGTCAAATTCCTCTCCAATTTATCCTTCTACCCAAAATATATGAGAGTTTCCATCTTTTCTTACTCTTGTTGAAAATACAATGAAATTTTTTAAAAATACAAATCAAATAGAAAACAAACATCAAGATAGTAGATTTATTTCTGGGTTCTGTAGAACTATATGCCTGTTCTTATGCCAGTACCAAGCTGTTTTGAGTACAATGGTCTTGTAGTATAACTTGATATCAGGAAGTGTGATACCTCCCATCCTGCTTTATTTTTCTTTTTCAGGGTTGTTAAGGCTATTCATGTTCTTTTTTGGTTCCATATAAATTTTTGGAATATTTGTTCTATATCATTGAAGTATGACATTGGTATTTTAATAGGAATTGCATTCAATTTATATATTGCTTTGGGTAGTATAGATATTTTAATGATGTTTATTCTTTCTATCCATGAACATGGTATATGCTTTCACTTGTTTGTATCTTCCTTGATTTGTTTTATCAATGTTTTATCCTTTTCTGAGTACAGGTCTTTAACCTCCTTGGTTAAATTTACTCCTAGGTACTTTATTTTTTTTTGTTTCAATAGTGAAGGGAATTGTTTTTTTAATTTCTCTTTCAGACAGCTCATTGTTGGTGTATATAAATGTCACTGATTTCTGCATATTGATTTTATAACCTGCCACCTTGCTGAATTTATTTATCAGTTCCAGTAGCTTTTTGACTGAGACTTTAGGGTTTTCTATGTACAGTATCAAGTCATCAGCAACTGATATTCGACAAAGGAGGTATGAGCATACAATGGAGTAAAGACAGTCTCTTTAACAGATGGTGATGGGAAAATTGGACAAATACATGCAAAAAAATGAAACTAGACCACCAACTTACACCATTCACAAAAATAAACTCAAAATGGATAAAGAACTTGAATGTAAGTCATGAAACCATGATCATCTTGGAAGAAAACAGGCAATAAGCTCTCCAACATCTCTCACAGCAGTATATTTGCTGATTTAACTCCATGAGCAAGTGAAATAAAAGACAGGATGAACAAATAGGACTATAACAAACTAAAAAGCTTTTGTACAGCTAAAGACAATATGAACAAAATAAAAAGACAAACCACACAATGGGAGAACATATTCACCAACACATCTAATAAGGGGTTAATAACCAAAATCTACAAAGAAGTACAACAACAGGGAAGTAAACATCCAATCAAAAATTGGGCAAAAGAACTGAATAGACACTTCTCTAAAAAGGACATACAGATGGCCAATGGGCATATAAAAAATGTTCAACATCACTAATTATTAGAAAAATGCAAATTAAAACCACAATGAGATACCACCTCACACCAGTCAGAATGGTGCTCATTAACAAAACAACACATAACAAGTACTGGCAAGGGTGCAGAGAAAAGGGAACCCTCCTGCACTGCTGGTGCGAATGCAGACTGGTGCAGCCACTGTGGAAAACAGTATGGAGATTCCTCAAAAACTTAAAAATAGAACTGCCTTTTGACCTAGCTATTCCACTTCTAGGAATATATCCTAAGAATAACAAATCACCAATTCAAAAGAAGAAATGCACCCCACCTTTACTGCAGCATTGTCTACAATAGCCATGATCTGAAAACAGCCCAAGTGTCCATCAGTAGACAAGTGGATCAAAAAGCTGTGGTACATATACACAATGGAATACTACACAGCCGTAAAAAAGAAGGAAATCTTACCTTTTGCGGCAACATGAATGGACCTGGAGTCTATTATGCTAAGTGAAATAAGCCAGGCAGAGAAAGAAAAATATCATATGACTTCACTCATATGAGGAACCCAATGAACAATGAGAACTGAGGAACAGAAGAGAGGCAGAGAAAGGGTCAAAAAGTCCGGAGGGAAAGGAGAAGAGAGGTGGAGATCAAAAAAAGGAAAGACATTAGTAAAAGTATACAAACATAACACAAAGATAGAGGGCAGGATAGTAAATTATGGAGGAAAAGGGGGAAGGCTGTGGGGTGAGGGGCAGTGGGGCTTTCAAGGAGAACAAGGGGGGAGGGAGGGAGATATGTTCGAGGGTACACTTGTAACTATGTAAACACAAAAAATTAAAATCAATAAAAAAGGACAGTAGATTTACATCAAACCATATTAATAATTACACTAAACAGTAACAATCTAACTACCTTAATGTAAAGGTAAATGTTGTCTCATTATTTTAAAAAGGGGACAAAACTAAGATTCAATTTTGTGCTATTCAACCCAGAAAAAATACTAGTTTAAATATAAAGCCATGAGTTAAAAAAATAAAAAGTGATGGTAAAGATGTAATCTGAAGACAAAGGAAAGCTGGAACAGCTATATTAATATCAGAAAAAATAAATTTTAGAACAAGGACTACTATTAGAGAGAAAAAAGGTATAAATAAAGATAAAGCGGCAAAGTCAACAAAACATAACAATAGTAAACGTGTATACACCAAATAATAAAGCTACAAAATACGTGAACCCAAAACTTACAGAAATAAAAGGAGAAACAGGCAAATCCAAGCTTTATTAGTGATTTCAATACTCTCCTCTTACTAGCTAATAGAATAACTGAACAAAATTATTAAGGATACAGAATACCTAAACACACTATCAATCACCTTGACCTAAATGACATTAACAGAAGATACTACCCAATAGTGGCTATATACTGAATGTTTGTGTCCTCCCCCACCCCAAATACATATGTTGAAGTTCTAACCACCAAAGTAATGTACTAGGACAGGTGGTGGGTCTTTTGGGAGAGGACTGGGTCATAAGGGCAGATCTTTATGAATGAAATTAGTCTACACTCTGGAAGAGGCTTTACCAGAACTGGACTATGCCAGCACCCTGATCTTGGACTTCTAATCCCCAGAACTGTGAGAAATAAATTTCTGTTGTTTATAAGCCACCCAGTCTGTGGTGTTTTGTTACAACACCCTGAATAGATTAAATTATTCTTTCCAAATCCACATGAAACATTCATCAAGATGTTACATTCTGGTCCATAAAACATGCCTCAATAAATTTAAAGACTAAAATTTGACCATATTGAATGAAATTAGAAATCAGTCTTAGAAGAATATATTTAAAAACCTTAAATGTTTGAAAATTAAGCAACATATTTCTAAATAACCCATGAGTCAAAAAGTAATTACAAAGTAAATTAGAAAATATTTTAAAGTAAATGAAAATAAAAAGACAAAATATCAAAGGTAGCTAACACAGTGCTTAGAGGGAATTTACAGCACAGAATTTTAGAGACGATAAGTGTAAAATGAATGTTCTAAGTTTCTACCTTAAGGGACTAGAAAAAAATTAATTAAACCTAAAGTAAGTAGAAGAAAGAAAATAATGAAGATAAAATCAGAAATCAGTAAAATAAAAAACAGAGAAACAATAAAGCAAATCAATGATAGTTCTTTGAAAACGTCAGTAAAACTGATTAGACTGATCAGAAGAAAGCAGATATACACTACCAATATTACTAATGAAAGGGGAAATTCCTCAGAGGTCCTATATACATTAGAATAATGAGAAAATATTAAGAAAACTTTGTGGCAATATATTTGACAAGTTAAGATGAAATGAGAAAATAATTTTTTAAGACAAAACATCAAAGCTTATTCAAGAAAACAATAAATAACCTGTATAGCCCTGTAACTATGAAGTAATTTTAAATTCATAATTGAAAACATTCCCGCAAAGGAAATACCTGGCCAAAATAGCCTCCCTGAGTAAATTCTACTAAATATTTAAAGGAATATAATGACAATTATAAATAAATCTTTCAGAGAATAGAAAAAAGGGGAACAATTCCAAACTCATTTTATAAAGCCAGCATTACTCTGTTAACAAAACAATCTTAAGATGTCATTTTTAAAGGAAGCCACAGCCCTGGATGGGTAGCTCAGGTTGCTGAAGTAGCGTCTCAGTGTACCAGAGTTATGAGTTTGATCCCCAGTCAGGGCATGGTTGAAGGAACAGCAAATGGATATTTCTCTCTGCCTTCCTCTCTCTCTCTAAAAATTAATAATTCTTTTAAAAAAGAAAACCACAGATCAATCTCTTCCATGCACATGAATGCAAAGCTCCTTTAAAAAAATGCTGAGCAACAAATAAACTAATACAGAAAAAGGACAATAAACCATGACCAAGTAGGATTTGCAACACAAAGGCAAAATTTAACATGTTTGGTTAATTAATGTAATTCCTCATAGTAACATATTCTAAAAAGAAAACCATGTGATAATCTCTATAGAGAAAAATCATTTGACAAAATTTAATATGCATTCATTGAAGTAACTCTCAGTAAACTGAAAGTTGAAGGAAACTCTATCATTTAATAAAGGGTGTCTATGAAAAACCTATAGCTATATCATACCTAATTGTGAAAGAGTGGATGCTTCTTCTCAGATCGGGAACAAGTCAAAAGTATCTACTCTCACTACTGCTATTACCAACTTACTGAAAGTTTAATAATAACCCATAGTAAAGAAATAAAAGATACAGATAGGAAAGGAGAATTAAAACTGTCATTTAAAAGACACTATGATTGTTTATGTAAAATAGGCTGTGAAACATTTTTTTCAATTTATTTTTTTATTTTTCTTAAGTGAGAAGCGGGAGGCAGAGAGATATACTCCCACATGCACCCCAACCGGGACCCATCAGGCAAGCCCCCTATAATGTGATGCTCTGCCCCTCTGGGGTGTTGATCTGTTGCTCAACAACTATTTTAGCACCTCAGGCAAGGCCATGGTGTCATCCTCAGCACCCGGGACCAACTTGCTCGAACTGAGCCATGGCTGAGGGAGAGGAACAGAGAGAGAGAGAGAGAGAGAGAGAGAGAGAGAGAGAGAGAGAAGGAAGAGGGGTGGAGTGGAGAAGCAGATGGTTGCTTCTCCTGTGTGCCCTGACTGGGAATCAAACCCGAGACATCCACATGCCATGTTGACGCTTTACCACTGAGCCAACCGGCCAGGGTCATATCCCTTGAAACTTTTTAAAAATCCTATTAGAACTAAAGATGAGTTTCGTAAGGTCTAAAGGGACTAAGCCAAAATATAAAATCAATTGCATATCTATACAGTGGCAACTATATACACTACATATAAACAATTGGGAATTGAAATAAGTAAATCAGAAAAAGCTAAGGACTGTATGATTTCACACATAGGTGGGACACAAAATTAAGACTCATGGACATAGTGGTTATCGGAGGAAGGAAAGGAGGAGAGGGAGAGAGGTGGGGAGGGGGGACATAAAGAGAAACAAATTTAGGGTGATGGAGGATGATTTGACTTTGGGTGATGCGTATACAGCATAACTGACTGTTCATATTATGTGGAGATGTTTTCTCTAAATCTATGTACTCTGGTTGACCAATGTCACCCTCTTAAATTTAATTGTCTAAATAAAAAAAAATTTTCAATGTCATTTTAAAACTATAAAATAGTGATTTTGGACAAGTTAGTGAATATGCTGAAAAACCATTGAATTATACACTGTAAATGGGTAAATTTATGTGAAGCATAATTTTAATTTTTAAAACCTACAAGTCTTAGGAATAAATTTTAACAAATATATGCAAAACCTGCACATTGAAAAAATAAAAATATTGCTGAACAAAATTAAAGAATATCAAAGCATTGGCCTGTGGTTGCACAGTGGATAGAGCATCAACCTGGAACACTGAGGATACTGGTTCGAAACTCTGGGCTTGCCTGGTCAAGGCACATATGACAAGCAAACAGGAACAACTAAAGTAAAGCAACTATGAGTTGATACTTCTTGCTCCTTCCCCCTCTATAAAATCAATAAAGAATACCAAAGTAAATGGAAAGTTATACCATCTTTAAGGATTGTAAACTCAATATTGTTAAGATATTAATTCTCTCCTGGAAATACCATTTATTCAGATGGAAAAGACTTGGATATAAATGAACAACAACAACAAAAAGGCTTATTGCAATGTGCGAGATTTCTTCCAACATCTGAAAGACGTTTATGAGAGGAGGGCAGGGGACAAAAGTTATTCCCTAGTTACAAAAGACTGGATGCAAATCAAAGGATGGATATAGCAGGATGCGGAAGCTCAACTCAGATCCAAGAGCTATCCAATGGCTAGTACTGTCTGCAAAGAACATGAGTGTCATGATTTTGGAACTCTACATTTTCAGGCCTCTTTCAAGTAGAAATAGAAAGACCAGAATTTGGAACTCTAGGGAGAAAATTTCTAAATTTGGTGAGAGATTAGGCTAGATCTTTTCTAAGTAAGATTTCTTTCAGCTCTCAACATCCATGAGGCCACATTGTAAATAAACGTAGTTAAATTATTCAAGTAGGAAAGAAAATCAAAGAAGACAGGGATGAATTTTTCTACTTCACTATTCAATTAGATAGGATTCTATCTTAGTTTCCCTCGCTGTCTCAGCTTTTGCCCCTGACCAGTTAGTTAGCTGAAGAATATAGAGTGTGAGTGTGAATGTGTGTGTGTGTGTGCACGCACACACACGCAAAATTCAAAGCAATGCAACATTTATGCATCTCAGAGATCTAAGTGCTCTGGAGGAGAACATTTGTATTTTATATTGTGGTTATGTTTTAACCTCCTCTGATTTTATGCCAACGGCAAATTCTTCCACTACCCCTTCAACTTCCTCCCTCTTTCCCTTCTTTCAAGATTTTCCAGGCCCCTCTTGAAGGCACTTAAAAGCCATTTTTATAGCTTTTGTTCAAAACATACACATTCATTCTTCACTCTGAGAAATGGCCAGTGTGCCCAGACTGAACTCAGAAGAAATACTACAAACAGGCAGAACCGCTGTTGTTAAACACATAACATATAAAACCAAGATCTTGTTTTATCTCATAGTTGCATAAGACATGATCCTAACCTTGTAAACAGTCCCCATGTGTGTTGGGTGCACACAAAGGAAAATAGTCTTTATAATTTACACACTTGTAAGTTATATTTATTGAGCAAATATGTATTGAGTTATACCTTTAACTAAGATTTAATTCCTACGTTTAGTAATATTCAGTAACTACATTTAGTAACATTTAATCCCAGGTCTCCAGGATTTCTGTGTTCATTTTATCTTTGAATTCAATTGGGAGGGAACCCTTAGTATATATGAGAACAATTAAAATTGTATGTCTATTATAAATTGGGAACTTTAACTGTTATTCCTGATTAATCAATATTAAGCTATGATGCCTAAAGCAATATAGTGGACCATCTCAAAATTATAGTTGTAAAGACAACTGAGACCTCTGAAATTGAGAGACATAAATTCAGAGCAGAGATCAGATGGTCCTTTGGAGGCATATGTGAAAGAGAGAATTTCAGACCCCCACTTTAAGCCAGTATCCAGAAAAAAAAAAGACTTATTCTTCTAACTTCATAATTATCAAGACACAATTTACCTATCTGCAATTTATCTTTCAAGATCTTTTGCCAAAATATACAGACTTTTAAAGTATATACTATTTCTAGATTGTGAAATAAATAAAGATAGTGTCTTGGACACAAGCCAAGGCAGGATGAGGTGCTCTTGAGCAGTGGCCGGTGTGGAGAACAGTGTCACAGGGATGAGGATAGGACCATCCTGCGACCCTGGATCCTTTTCCCACATGGGGAAGGCCACTCCATGACTGAGCACAGGCTTAGTCTTAATGGGTTAAGAAAACAAAGACATTTCCCACTCCTGGTGCTTCCGTCCATGTGGAAGAAGCTCTATTTCCATGACATTTCTGGTCTCAGTCCACCTCTCACTCACTCTTACCCTGGGAGTCACTCAGTTGAGCAGTGAATTTGGTGGCAGGAATTCAAACTGCATAATCCTGCTTCATTCTCCAGAAGTGGGCCAGGCCCTGGGAGCGTGCAGCTTGCTCAGCTCCTCCTGAGACAGATTCTGTCCCCATGGCCAGATCCAGTGCAGCCTGAGACCAGAGGACTGCATCCACCCCATGGGACAGCAGAGATTAGCTGTCATAGGGGAGTCTCACGCTAAGCTATGGACTCTATCATAACCTTTGCTAGTAGTCATGAAGGTGATACTTTTTTGTTTTTCAATTGATTCTTTTGCCTCGTTTCCCAAGTTGTTTAAAATTCAAGCAATAGATATGTAATTTATTGTGCTCTCTTAGAGATATATATTATACCCACCTCATGTTATGACTTCAACAAGGCTTTGAGGAAGGTATTGTTTTTGTCCACTTTACAGATGAGAAAACAGAGAGAGTAAGGGACCCAGAGTCAACCACTGAGTTCATTTAATGCATTATATGATCACCTCTCATGGCAATGTGATTCTGCCGAGCCTACATCCACCCCGAGGAGGGAGCCATGCTGACTGGCGGTGGGGAGGTGTGGAAGAAATATGGGTCTTTCATAGAGGAGGACAGCAACTGAAGTCTCAACCTCACATATTATTACAGAAGATTATTACAGAAGAATACGTTTGGCATCACAAAGGCTTCAATGAAATTTGCCTCTCCTTTAAGAGTTTCAACATTTTATTATCTTTCCTGCAGTGCATAATTTCTTGGCAGCCAGGTAAACTGGACCATTCTGCACTTTTTGGAAGTAAGCATTTATTTGCCTTTTATTCAATCCATAAATATGTATTAGCATTCACTCTGGTTCCTTTTGGAGGTTTGGGGGAGAAGTTGTTCCGTGCCTCTTTTTGGTTTCTTATGATCGCTGGCAATCTTTGGCATGCTCCTTGTTCTTTGACTTGTAGCCACATATCTCCAATCTCTGCCCCTGTCTTTACATGGCTTTCTCCCTTCTGTCCCAAGTCTTCCCCTGCCATTCTAAATCCAGGATGATTCAATTTTACAATCCTTAACTTTATTACATCCTCAAGGATCCTTTTTCCATATAAGGTCACATTCATAGGATATGGGTGTAATTTTTTTTTTGAGGGCCACCATTCAACCTATTACAGGAAGTTCAGAAATGAAGTCAAGAAGTCAAAGGAGCCTGACCAGGCGGTGGCACAGTGGATAGAGCATCAAACTGGGACGCGGAGGACCCAGATTTGAGACCCCGAGGTCACCAGCTTGAGCACAGGCCCATCTGGCTTGAGCAAAAGCTCAGCAGCTTGGACCCAAGGTCGCTGGTTCCAGCAAGGGGTGGCTTGGTCTGCTGAAGGCCCGTGGTCAAGGCACATGTGAGAAAGCAATCAATGAACAACTAAGGTGTTGCACAGGCAACGAAAAACTAATGATTGATGTTTCTCACCTCTCTCTGTTCCTGTCTGTCTGTCCCTATCTGTCCCTCTCTCTGACTCTCTCTCTGTCCCTGTAAAATAAATAAATAAATAAATAAATAAATAAATAAATAAATAAGAAGTCAAAGGAGGGAAGTGTGCTTGCTAATGACAGGACTTCTTCATTTAGTACAAAAGACACAATGTATATCATCAGAAGGTCCCTGGAACTTGGTACAGAAAGTATTCTCATACACTGTAAGGTACTGCAAATGAATTAAAGGATCAAGTGCCCTTAAAACTACCTCCATGTGAGAGCACCTCCCGAGGTACACATACACTGACCTGTGTCCCGCCTGAGGCTCACTACTGCAGAGTCAAGGACTTTAGGCAGGTATTCACTCTCTCTGTCTGGGCCTGGAGGTCTTCATTTATAAAACAAGGTAATTGGACTAGAGCACTTTTAAGCCCCTTCTATTCAAATATTTCATGATTCTGCACATTCAAAAGCCAAAGATGTACTTAAATATAATTTTATAAAAACAGATTTTTAGTGGAAGAAGCGACTGTTTCATTATCTAGTGAACTGTGCACAAAGCAATATTTTTCCTGGAGTGAGCACAGCAACATGAACCAGAAACATCAAAACAGCACATGTTTTGAGAAACGATTCCATTTATACCATTCTGATTGCTAACACTCTGGTCATTAGAGTTTACAAATTATATTTGGAGCTACACGGAACTGCCAGCACTCGTTATAAATCAGAGTGCTTCTCATTAGGATAAATAGAGGCATGTCATGAACAATGACTCCCTAATTGCCTTGACTAGTTTAAGGGAATGAAGTTGGGACCAAATTACTACGTTATTAATTCTCTGAAATTTCTGATTTTGGAAAATGACTGTGAAGCACTACGATGATGCTTTTTTTACCAGCTTCTGGTGACAGAGCAAAACCTCAGATGAGCACTGTCAGGCTGGAAGCAGATGGCAATGAGATGCTTCCATCCCTGTCAGAAATCTGGTCACCTGGAATTTTTTGAGCAAAATTTCCATAAGGAATGAGGAGGGGAGTGATGATCCAACCTAACCTGAAAAACTCAAGATTCGTTATGGGGTCCTGCAAGGCTCCTACAAAACCAATGTCATCTGGTGCCAGTGACGTGGAATGGGACATAGGATTGGTACATCATTTGAAGGCTGCAGTGGTGTTTTTTGAACTGTCCATATAAAACGTCTAACATATACTGCTCACAAAAATTAGGGGATATTTCAAAATGAATATGAAGCAATACAAAGAGGAAGCATTTGAATTTTTTGTTAAACAAGAACATCAGAAAAGCAAACGACAAGTCAAAGAAAGTTGTTCGGTTATGCAAATTAGATGCAAAACCAACTTTTATTTCATTGGTGAAGATGCACTATACAGAAGGCTGCTGTACTGGAGTCTCTGCATGTCCCCTGATTCCCTAAGTTTTGTGAGAGGTGTACTTAGCACTGCAATTCAAATCTTCACCCACCTTTTCAGCCTTCTTTCTTCTGCCGTTCCTCTGTCTTTCCTCCTCAAACTTTCGTTCTTCTGAGAAACCTACCATTCCCAGAAAAACAACAACACCCAATCCTGCCCCAAGGTCTTTTGTCATGCTGATCCCTCAGTCTACCTTTGTGTACCTTGTCCCATGATGGACATATACGTATCTTTCCACATTACTGGGTGTCATAACCTATCTGCAGGCTGGAGCCGTTATCTTTTTCATCTCTCTACATTGTACTCAATGTAATGTTGGCCACAGCTTAACATATGCAAACTCTCAACACTATTTGTTTGTTTGTTTGTTTACAGGGACAGAGAGAGAGTCAGAGAGAGGGATAGACAGGGACAGACAGACAGACAGGAACAAAGAGAGGTGAGAAGCATCAATCATTAGTTTTCATTGCCGTTGCAACACCTTAGTTGTTCATTGATTGCTTTCTCACATGTGCCTTGACCGCGGGCCTTCAGCAGACCGAGCAAGCCCTTGCTGGAGCCAGCGACCTTGGGTCTAAGCTGGTGAGCTTTTGCTCAAGCCAGATGGGCCCCGCACTCAAGCTGGCGAGCTTGGGGTCTCGAACCTGGGTCCTCCGCATCCCAGTCCGACACTCTATCCACTGCTCCACCGCCTGGTCAGGCTCAACACTATTTGAATTACACTGTTGAATGTGAGCGGTTTATAACCTGCAAGCTTATTCTGAATGTTAATTGACTCTATATCCCTGACACACAATAAATACTCAATAACTAGCAACTATTCAATAGAATTCTGCCAGAAATTAGTGAGCACTCTCTCTTTCTTATCTGGTAGGATATTACAAAGTGAACCAGATGACATTCTGACTTAATTCCGGTATTATATTATATTGTATCATTTTTTTTTCACTCAACAAACATTTTCTGGACTCCAGTGTCATAGGGAAGCTAATGTGCCCTCAAAGAGTTCATAGTCCACTGTAGGAAAAAGACAAGTAGACAGATAAATGTCAAGCAATGTTTCTGTTAGTTTCTTCAACAGATAATTATTGGGAAATGACAGTATGCAAGAAGTTGTGCTTACCACTAAAGTCAAGCACACTTATTGTCTGTGTTTGAAATGTAGTTAACATTCATATAACTGTACATTAACAAAGAAAGCTTTCCATTTTTCTTATACTTAGCTTTTATTTTATTTTCATCATTATCTAGGGTTCTGAAGCTGGAGTAGGATTCAGAGGATTCATAAACTATACTGCTCACAAAAATTAGGGGATCAGAGAACGTGCAGATACTCCAGTACTTTCAGCCTTTTGTATAGTGCATTTTCACCAATGAAATAAAAGTTGGTTTTGCATTTCATCTGCATAATCAAACAACTTTCTTTGACTTGTTTGCTTTTCTGATGTTCTTATTTAATAAAATGCTTTTTTTATTTTTTCATATTCATTTTGAAATATTTCCTAATTATTGTGAGAAGTATAGTAAAGAAAAAAAGTACATATTGATTTTCACTAATCTCTAACTGAAGTTTACCATTTCTTTTGATTATAAATGTAGGTAACAAACTACAGCAGTATTAGCAGTACCTGTGCCTTTGTCACCAATAAAAATCAGTTATAACTGTTGCAGATATGTCAAAATAACTATTACACTCATCACAACTACGCAATTAGTTATCGGATCTACTTCTAGGCTTAGCCTTTAATGCATGAATAAAAAGCACATGACTTACTACTTCACACATTTGTTTTATAATAACTTAATTACTATATTTGAGCAGAATTTTTTTTATTTTGTAATTCTATACATTTTATATAATTCTTTTAAGAAACCCATAGGCTTCACCAAACTGCCAAAGAGATCTGTGGAACACTAAAAAAAAGTTTATGGACTCTTAATCTATGTCCTGATAGTAGGTATTCCTGGTACATATTGGAGATCTTTTTCCAAGGTAATGTCCAAATCTTTGGGACCTAACTGCACACAAACTATGAGACTGCTATGGACTCCCATGTGACGGTCCTGCTCTGATCCCCCATTTGCAAGTGGGTTGGGCCTGTCTATGTGTATGCCTTGGCTTCCTTAACAGAGAATGGAGTTTAAACATAATCCACACCATTTGAATCAAAACCAACCCATACACATTGAAGACAGGAAGAAATTGAATCAACAGACCTAGGTGTAGCTAGAAGCACCTGGGAGTTTTGATGGACTACAAGGCAAATGTGAGTCATTGGTGAAAATGAGTTAGCTCCCAAAATAAATGTCAATAAAATATAAAATGACATAAGCACATAAGAGCTGAAAAATTATCTTTCTTCTTACATGAATCTAGAGATAGGATTATTATTCCATTTCATAGATGAACAATACAGAATTATTAAGGTGACCTTACCAAGTCAAACAGACAGTAAAATGAAGTATCCTGTCAAACATTGTTTGAGGATTCAATCTGTATTATAGAACTTCCACATCCAATTACAATATTCTTTTTTACAAAGAGCATCTCCTTGTATAAAAGCAACAAAACAAACACTCAACCAAAGAATGTCTTTACCTTTGAGGGGCGCATTTTTAAAATGTGGGTTCAACTGTAGCGGAGAACACTTACCACCCCTGAGCTTACACTAAACCAAGCCAGATGACCTTTGATCTTTAGAATTTTTTGTTCCTTTTCAATTTCTTTTTGAATTTATTGGGGTGGTAAAATCATCCAGGTTTCAAGTGTAGAATTCTACAATACATCATCTGTATATTGTATTCTGTGTTTACCATCTCAAGTCTCCTTCCATTTATCCCCCCTTGTACCCTCTTCTACCCCTCCCCCTTTCCCTCTGGTAATCACCAAACTATTGTCTGTGTCTATGAGTTTCGTTTTGTTTTGGTTTGGTTTGGGTTCTGCTTAATCCCTCCACCTTTTTCACCCAGACAGAGCTTTAGAATTCTATGCTTAGAGTTACTCTGCATCTCCCAGTGGGGTGTGGGAAAGCCAAATATATAATCAGTCTAGACCATACTCAAGTGGCACCTGAAGCCCAGAACTTCAATTACCATCCAAAAATCATATAAGTCAGGGTTTCCGAAGGCAAAACTGGGTGCCAGGAACCCGAGAGAGAAGTCATTGGCCTCCACCTGGTGACGCACGCGGTCTCAATCCACGAAGCAGAGGAGACTAGGTCATCCAGCCGGAGAAGAAGCCAGATAGATCTAAGCTCTTCACGTTGCTTCTTGTCTTACACCCTGACTGTTCCCATTCCCATATGGCACTGGTCTATAAGCGTAATAATACCTTTGCTCTTCTCATTTCGGAAACAGCTGTCTTTGAGAATGGTTTCCTTCTAATCTGATATAGCTACAAAATGAATGCATTTTAACAGGTTGGCGCTGCCCACAGAAAGCTCTCCGCAGCCAGAGTGGCAACAGGCACTCGGGAATACTCGGGGGAAGAAAGAAGCACCAGCAGGAAGCTAATGCAGCTCCGGACACTTAGAGGTCCTGCCTCCAGTCACAGACACACCACACTTGGAGGGCTTCTTGGTGTATGGAGATTTCTAAAATGATGCCCAAGAGGTGAGAAGGGGCTTCTGTAATCAGATCTACCAAGGCAGATATAAGCCCTAAACATGAATCTGCCTTTGCCGTAGTGCATTTCTCAGAGTTCTCACCTCAAAAAGCTATATACACTGAATCTTTTATAAAAAATATTATACCATTTTAATTTTTTAAACGAGGTAGTTAGCATTCCAATTTTATATATAAAGAAATATGGTTTGAGGTTAAATTGCTCAAGATCACTCATGAATAGTCCATTGCAAAGATGTGTATCTATTTACTTATTTCCCAACTTGATTCAGAAAGTATTTCAGATCTTTATTCAGGGTCCACACATCAACCATATAGCTTAAATGTGGGGAAAAAAGTAACAAGATATAATAATCAAAACTGAGAGCAGGGAATTATGGCAAGAGTGAGGCTAGGGAGGTGACAAAGGCCCGCCTCTGTCGTGGGAACCCTGAGACCATCTGTCACCCACATATGCTTTGAGACATGCTTACATGGCTTTGTTGGGGGGGAGGAAACCCTGCAACTACCCTAAATATTATATTTTAGAACAGACCTACAGCCAATAGTGACAGAGTCTACCTAGAACTGTGCTTCGTGTACACATTGAATCTTACACTCAGATAAAATATTT
Source organism: Rhynchonycteris naso (assembly GCA_037038555.1). NCBI lineage: Eukaryota > Metazoa > Chordata > Mammalia > Chiroptera > Emballonuridae > Rhynchonycteris > Rhynchonycteris naso. Next base: position 23,232,836 of record CM072996.1, read on the forward strand.
CAAAGTAAACATTATTACGCATATTAAAAAAGGTTTGATTGTCAGACACCTATGAATTAGCATCCAAATTATTTATCAAGCCATACCATCAGCAGTGTAATTAAATTTCGGCTTACCTCTACCCAGAAAAAAAAAAGGCACTGTAACATTTGGGCCAGTGATGATTTCCTCTTCCCCGGACTTTAATTTCCTCTGTCTATACCTTGTCTCCTCTGGACACTAGACAGGCCCATCGATTATCTCTCCTAGATAAGAATGTACCTCAAGAAGTGGCATCTGCTTGAAAATCTTCATGATTATAAATGAAACCCAACATTATCAGCTCCTAGTGCCAAATGCTTTGCTTCTCTTACATTGAGTATAAAGGTTGGTAAACAATGAAGGGAACTGAAGAGAGATCATTTTTTTCATCCTTTCTGAAATGAGATGTGGGTCATGTTTATTTCAGATGTTTTGAGGGGAACACAAATTAAGGTTGAGCTGTGAGACAGATGTTGAGGAACTATTGCAGAATAAGTAACAGGACGTATGAAAGTAGCCAGAAGCGTTTAAGCATTTAGACCGTTAAATGCCCCTTGTTAATACTGCATTATATAAAAGGTGATATGCACAGTTGTTCCGTCATCCACTCTCAGTAGAGTGCTTTGCACAGAAATACCTATGAAACCTGATTGTGCATTTATTCTGGGAACGTAGAGCAGCATCCACAAGAGAAATTTCTCTTAAGCCTTGGTACTAAGAAAAGCTGTTTTCTCCTTAATGACTGGTTTTGTTTTTGTTACTTAGGCATTTTGAATCTTGTAACCAATTATTTTTCCCTTTGTTCTAGCACTGGCCAGCTTAGGACCAAATTGGCAGCCCACGTTTAGCAACTAAACAGAACAATGTGATATGAATTTACTGGAATAATATTGCTAGTTTTATATTCCCAAACATCATTTTTCTCTTGTCTTAGTTTTATCATCCATTTATTTTTTACCAATTGTATTATTAAAATAAATAATAAATACCTATTAACTTATCACAAAGTCTTTTTAGAATGAAACAGTTTCTACTAGGTTGCTCTGTTAATGTTATTAATATTAATGATTATATGCCGCAGTTAGGAGGCTTGAGGTAGAAGAGATCTCTATTTTAAAATGTAGGACAGAACCAACTCCATCCTTACTACAGCAAGAAGTCTACAGCCAAGTCAATCCTTATATTAAAGCCCTCTATGATCCCTATGGCAACATAATTTCTAAACTGAATCCTGTGCACCACAGAGTAGGTGGTTTACAAACAAGTTTACTTGTTCCTCTCCTCCATGTTCATCCACTGGGAACTAGTTCATGCAGATATGTATATACATACATATCTGACAGAATATATATGTATGTGTGTATGTGTGACTGGATACATAAATTAGAAAGGAAACTCTCTCATACAGAAAAAATCCAAATAAATTATCCAGATATAGCAGGTCTTTGAATATCCTATCACTCAATGTCATCTCGTTATAACATTGATGAAATGCCATAGGAACTTAATTCTTGTTTATATCAATTAGCCTATGGTAAAAGTGATCTTATTATGCATTGTTTCGCTTAAAGTTGCAGAACTTGTCAACAATGTTAAGTGAGCACTTACTGTACTTTCTCCCTGAAGGAGGTGCAGCTTATCCCCCCCCTAACCTTTAGAAAAGGAGGAAAAGTAACTTTACAAAGGAGAAACGTGGCAAACATTACCCTGGCCAGGTGATCAAGGTAACATCACGGTTATAAATCATCAGTCGATAGATAGTGTGTACCCCCGAGATAGTGTGATGATACTGGCAATTTATCTCTGAGGGTTTCCTCCAAAAAAGCCATAACCCCACTCTAACAACAACCACAAAAAAACCCACATTAGCCTGACCTGTGGTGGCGCAGCGGAATAAACATTGAACTGGAATGCTGGAGTCACCGGTTCAAACTCTGGGCTTCCCTGGTCAAGGCACATATGGGAGTTGATGCTTCCTGCTCCTCCCCCTGCCCTTCTCTCTCTCTCCCTGCCTCTCTAAAATAAATAAATATATATTTTTTTTTTAAATCAGACAAACCCAAATTGAGGGAAATTCTACAAAATACTTAACCAGTACACCTAACAACTGTCAAACATAAAAAACATGGGAGTCTAAGGAACTCTCACAGATCAGGGGAGGCTTAGGATGCATGATGACTGACTACAATGTGGTATTATCTTGGAACACAAAAAGAACATTAGAAAAAAACTCGTGAAATTTGTATCAAGGATGGAGTTTGGATAATAATGATATACTAGTGTTGGTTCTTTGGTTGTACACCAGTAATGTAAAGCGTTAACAATATGAGAAACTAGGTAATGCCTGATTTAATGTTTAATTTTAAAATATGGGGAGGGGGGATGAGCCCAGAGCACATAGAATAAAAGAAATAAAAAAGAAAGAAATGGAAATCATGAAATGAAAAACATACAATAGAGAACACAATAACCAAAAGTTAGTACTTTTAAAAGATTAACAAAATTGATAAATTCTTATCAACACTTATCAAGTAGAAAGAGAGAAAACACAAATAATAAATATCAAGAATGATATCAAGGGTATCGCTATAAATTCTTGAGCCCATTAAAAAGATAAGAGAACATCATAAACTACTTTATCTCAATATATTTAACATCTTCAGTAATATGAACAAATTCCTTACAAAATGTAACTTTCTGAAAAGAACACAAAAAGAATGAAAAGTCTGAGTAGTCCTATATCTATAATAGAAAGGGAATTTATCATATAAAACCTTTCAATCAAGAAAATCTCAGTCCTGAAAGTTTCACTAGTGAATTCCATCAAATATTGACATCAGTGTAACACTGACACCAAAACCTGACAAGGGCATTACAGGGAAAAAAAATATCTTTCATGAAGAAAGATGCAAAAACCTTAACAACAACAACAAAAAATTAGCAAAGGAAATCCATATGATTGTCTCATTAGATCTAGAAAAAGGTACTTGACAAACGTAATAGCTGTTTATTAAAAAAACAAAAACAGCACACTAGGAAAAGAAGGGAACATCCTGAATTTAATAAAGGGCATCTACAAAAAACCTATAACTAATACAGTAATTAATGGTGCAAAGGTCAATTGTTTTACCCTAACCAAATGTAGATCTATTTTATAAATTTACCATCTAAGCGTAGGTTTGTTTTCTTCATCAACTGCAAGCTTAAGCTTCCACTCCAGTCCTAGGCTGATGTTAGGCACCAGTATTACCTCTGGTCTTTTTTTTTTTTTTTTTTACAGGGACAGAGAAAGAGTCAGAGAGAGGAATAGATAGGGACAGACAGACAGGAACGGAGAGAGGTGAGAAGCATCCATCATTAATTTTTCGTTGCCGTTGCGACACCTTAGTTGTTCATTAATTGCTTTTTCACATGTGCCTTGACCGCAGGCCTTCAGCAGACCTAGCAAGCCCTTGCTGGAGCCAGCGACCTTGGGTCCAAGCTGACGAGCTTTTGCTCAAGCCAGATGGGCCCGCGCTCAAGCCAGATGGGCCTGCGCTCAAGCTGGCGAGCTCGGGGTCTCGAACCTGGGTCTTCCGCATCCCAGTCCGATGCTCTATCCATTGCACCACCACCTGGTCAGGCTTACTTCTGGTCTTGATTTACGCTTTTCTACTCCATAGATCGTTTACTCTAGAAATCAAAGGCAGTGTCACCCTAAGCTTTGAGAGCGTCAAGATAGGTCTCCAGCTGTTGCTGCTCACGTGAAACTACATCCCACTGCCTGGAAAGCCAGGATCCAGGGATGTGGCCTAAGACATGATGAGAGACAGACATGGGCAACGGAAATGGAACATAGCTCCCATTGGATTGCCCAGCCTCTGTTTCCTCACAAATAGCAATAATTAGGCCGCTTTCCATGAAGAAAACAGCTCTGGGAGAATTCAGGAGTCTAGTGAAGATACTGCAGTAACACAGTGGAATAAAAATGACCCCAGCCTTTCAGAGCACTACATGAAAGACAAACTTGGGTTTCATGCCACCCAAATCTGAAATGTACAAGGAGATAGACAGCTAGAAATGAGGAAGAAAGGCAGAAGCTACCAGTATCAGCCACACAGTGGGAGTGATCACAGACCCGCTCTGAGATGACCCCAGCAGCTTTTGCCACTGAAGAAACCAACAGCCACCAAGGATCCCCTAAATATTTTACTGGTATTTGCCTATAGGTTTTTTCATTCAGATTGCCAGCTGTCTGAGTCCCTTCCTGTCTCCCTCTCCTTTCTCCCCCACCCCTGCCTGAGCCCAGGATGGGCCTGGCAGCCAGCCCCAGCCCCAGCCCCTGTGATTATGCAAGTGCAAGATGCCGACCAATCTCCTGAAGCAGGCAAATTTGGGCAGCAGGTGATGAGGGTCAAAGCTTGGAGATTTTGGTTTTAGGAGTTCTTTTATAATTTCCATGGTAAAGATGAAGGGGAGAAAAGAGCAAGTATCAAAATAAGACACATCTATACATATCTGAAATGTGGCATTTTAAAGGGAGGCATTAAAAATAGAGATTATCAATAAATAACCTAAAAATGCTTGGAACATGCATGGGAATAAGCAAGAGTCCTTGCATGACTAATGCTTGGCTGACTAAAGGGATTCATTCAGAAAGCACAGAAGCTGTTCACCCTCCACCCAGTGAGTCTACTATCCACGCGCAAGGCAGGTGCTACCCGCGATGAAGGAATGGAATACAGTGCCACTAAAGCTCACGATGAACCATGTGACTTTAAGTGCTATGGGCTAAACGTTTGTGTCCCCCCCCCCCAAACTCATATGTTGAGGCCCTAATATCTCCAGCATGATGGTATTTGGAGGTAAAGACTTTGGGAAGTAACTTGTTTTAGGAGAAGCCATGAGAGTGGAGGCTATATGATGGGATTAGTGCCCTTCAAAGATGAGAAGACCAGAGCTTCCTGTCTTTCTTGACCATATGAGAATACAAAGAAAGTCCTCACCAGATCCCAAATCTGCTGTCACCTTTATCTAGGACTTCCCAATCTCTAGAACTGTGAGAAATAAATATTTGTGATGTTAAAAAGAAAATGTAGAGATTTTCACACACACACACCCTAATCTTTGTTTTGCCAGGGCATCCCTATTTTTCCTGCAACAGGGCCATATGCATATCACCTTAATAAAATAAAATTATTCTAATTTCAAGACCTGGAGTGAAACTAACAGGAGGATACATTATGTGGCTGCCATGGGCTGGGAGAGGACACAGTGAGAGCCCTGAAGAACTATGCTTTAATTCACACAAAGTAATTAGGTTTGGAGAGCTATCGTTTTATTAAGCAATCAAGAATCTGTAACTGAAGCTGTTCTGTACAGTTTAATTTTCAAATATGTAGTGTCCTTCTAATATTTAGCTTCCGTAACCATGAAAGAGTCTTGGATATCACTCTCACCCCACATAAATAAAAACACAGCTTAACAGCATATTTGAATGATCCTTTATGACATAGGTTGCTCGTCCCAGGCTTTCAATAGTGAGGAACCCTATGTCTGTCAAACTTGTTCAGAAAATGTAACCCCCCAAGCTTCTTGATCCTAACATATCACATTCATATTTGTATAAGTATCATATTTATAGAATCATAGCTTGACATTTACACCAAGATATTACATATTTGCAGACATCTGAGGCAATGGATAATTAGATTCACTAGCTCTCTTTTTAAATATTAAGAAACTGGCCAAAAGAAAATATTTTTAGATTTTAAAATATTTATAACCACAAAATTCTTTAAATCCCTATTTTATAAGGAAGAATTACATTTCTTTCCCTTGTAAACACTTTTTCACAACCTTCTTGCCTGCCTTCATTAGTGTTTTAGTGATTAAAAAAAAAAAACTAAACTAAACTAAAGACATTATCCAAATGAAATTGCCAAACTTTGCTAACTAAAATAAAGAGCCAATTTTGCTCTGTAGATTGGCCTGTTTTATACACAGACTGCTGAACGTTAGTTCATTGGAGCAATCCCCTGCGATGAGGGTTGTTTTTGGGGAGGAGGTGCAAAAGGATGAGAGGCTCGCTGCTTGCATCATAGACAGCCCTACACCATGTCTGCACTGTGAACATCGCTAACAACGTGTGGACTGCAGACCAGCAGCATCAGCACCAACATTCTCTCTAGGAAACCTGAGAGAATGTTTCCAGCCCCACCCCAGACCTACCTAATGAGGATCTGCCTTTTAACACAATTCCCAGGTGATCCATGTGCACAGAGCAATAGTGTGAGTCTCTGAAGAAATGAGACATTATTGCTGGGGTCATTAACTTTAAATGCTAGGCGCCTCCCTCTTAGAAGAAGGTTAAGGAAAGTATTAGAAGGATGGAGTACTTCCACATCTAGACCAACTTCATTAGTGCTTCCTGAATGGCTCATAGCTATAGGTGAGCAGATCTTAATGCCTCTCAAGAGTTAGAGGCTTTTGATGTAATTTGAACAGAGATGGCTAAAACAAGTCAAATATCTAACATAGCAGTGTCCCCATAAATCTTCATGTGTTTTGTTTGTTTGTTCTGCTTTGTTTTTTATTGTTTGCTTTTTGTTCTTTGCTTTGTTTTGCTGTGAGTGATCCCACTTTGCACTGTTCTCTGAAACACTGAGTCTCTGATTCCTCAAGGGGGCAGGCATTCACCACGACACTGTAGCATGAATGATCTTAGAGGCAGCCCTAGCCATAGGCTCACTAGTGCAAACAAAAATATTTGATGACTGTCAGTAATTCAAACCAGCTTTAATATTGGAATGGGCTTGGCTATGTTTTGTAGAAAGTGACTTAAGCAGTTGTAAGATGACTCATGCAGACATGGAAAACAAAGTGCTTTTACGTTAAATTAATCACAGGAACTAAGAATTAGACTTGTATTTTGACTTCATCTAGAATCTCTGGACTCATAAGATTCACATAGGCCCTAGTCCCTTGCTATGTGCTTTGGAGAATACCCACACTTAGCATATTTTAGTTCCATATTTTAGCCACTTATGTCCACTCCTCAGTAGATTATGGCCTCCAGAGAGGCAGGAACTATGTCATCCTCTTATTTGTATCAGAGGTCCCTAGAACAGTGCCTAGTACAGAGTAGGTACTCAGTAAGCATGAGTTATGAATGAATCAATGAACATAATTGAAAAGGAAGGCATGAAATCAGGATAAGCAGTCTAAACATCTTACTTTACAAGTATCAAATACTAAATAAAAACAGAGTATCAGTTTAAAACTCATTTATTCAGAACTTATAAAACACACCTTTTGATTAGACTAAATGTTGTGATTTTGTACTATCTTTGGAGAAGAATGGGACAGGTGGGCAAAAGAAGATGGGACAGATTTTATTGACTTGACATCAATTAAAGAAGTATCCATTTATACAGGCAGCCTTCGGGTTATGAATGAGAAAGGTTCTGTAGGTTTGTTTTAAGTTGAATTTATATGTAAGTTGGGAAAGGTATATTTATCTATTAAATGCAACTTAGATGTTTGTCTTAACATAGTATTTATTTTTACCTTTCTGTGCATATAAATACTTAAGCACTTTAAAATACAACCTTAAACAATCTTGGATAATGCAGAAGATGGTGGACTTGTTGGAGAGGACAGGACTGGTGTTAGAGAGTCAGGGTTTGGTTCTGCTGCTGGAGTCAGTTTCTTGAATTAGACACAAAGGGGGGTTTGTACAGAGCTTTTTTTTTTTTTTCTTATCATAAGTGGCCCTGTAGCATCTCAGGCCTTCGGTAACTGTACGGTAAACTTCGGTGAACCTCTATGTATCAGCAGTTCACTCCTCTCACTTTGCCATTCCTGCTTCAATGAGATGAAAAACATCAGCTAACCCTTTTGTAGAAATTTCTATTGGTTCTGGAGTTTCTAGGTCCCTGTCTTCTTCCCTAAATGCTATCATCTGTTACCCTAATCCCATAAGGTCTTCACTGCTTAGTTCTTTCCTATGGGAGTTAAGTATTTTCACTGATGTCCAATGGCAGTGGATTACCAATAGCCCTTGTGGCACTCCATTCATAAGTACAAGTTGACCTAAGTCAGATGCTTTTAACTCAGGAGTTTAATGTATTGCTGATAAGTTAAGTTGTCACTTATGTCTAAACAGTAGGTCAAATTTTATGAAGATCTACTCATGGAAACAGAATTTTTACTATTACAGCTCCTTCCTATAATGAAAAGAAATAAATTTTCATTCTTTAAATAAAATTCTAGTTAAGTTCTCCTATAACTGAGACTTATCCTCCTTCTGAAGAGCCAAATTTGAGGAATTTTTTATTATGAAAGAAAAATGCCATTTTCAAGGGACAGCAAATGAACGCTTTGGTAGCTTGTGGAGTCAGAGCTCCTCCTTCTTACGTGTCTGAGTAAGCTCACGACCACTCTCAATGCCTGTTCCATATTTTGAAACCTTGAGTTCCAATGACCAGAATGTGTAGACAAACAAAAATTACCAAGTTCCATTCCAGTAAGGCAAAGTGTGTTTTTCTAAGACTTCAAACTCCTCCATGCTTTGCACACTCTGTGAGTTAGGACCCAGCTAGAAATAGATGGCATGCTCCAACTGGATCATCGAAGCCAGCTTGATAAAGGGACTGCTTTACAAAGGCCTGGGAAGAGTGTAGGAAAACCAATGGAGCCGGTGAAGCACCAGGCGCTAACAAAGGGGGGAGGTCTACCTAGTCTAGAAGAAGTATAGGGGAGGAACGGTGTCCAGAACCCAGAGAAAATCTGAGCTCTAGCTGCAGGAGAGGGCTGAAGGAAGGCTGTGTGTGGGAGACAGGCTGTAAGCTGACAAAGTCCTTATAGCCTAGGGCTTAGTTTAAGACTAAACTCTTCCCCACACCCTTTTAAGACTAAAATCTTCCCCATACCCTTGACTGTTGCATGGTGAGGGGTGGTGCACTCTTATGAGGATTCCCCTTTATGCCTCAGATGTGTGACTTTATATAAGAGACTTTCTTATTTGTATATGGCTCTGCACTACATAATAAAGCAGACTGGGGGCTTTGCTTTTGCTCTTGCAAGCTAAAGGCGTTGCAGAGACCTCCCAATCCTGTCCTTTTTCTCTCTGAGTTTATTTCTTCATTCCACACTGTTCTCACTCAGGACCTGGACAATTACTAGTCACGCTGGTCCACAGCAGCTGTGGCTTTTAGAGAAGAAAGCATATTGTCAGCCCACTCCCCTGCAGGGAGAGAGACCACAGAGTAAACATGCTGACCTCACTCTTTTTTCACCCTTGAGTCTCCTGCTGGTCCCTTCTATTGATCCAGCCCAACAGGGAGCAGAAGGGTAAAACAGCCTTGTTGACCCAGTGCAGAGGACTCAGCCTCCTAGGGCACAAAGCAGTGGGAGAAGGGCAAAGAGTAGGTTTGAAGGGTGAGACAGAGAATATCTACTATGTCCATGCTTTCCCAAGGTCTTCTACTGCTCAGCATTTCTAATCTCATTCATGAACTTCTCTCGCTATACTCATTTCTTTTTATTTTTTTTTATTTATTTTTTTTTACAGAGACAGAGAGAGAGTCAGAGAGAGGGATAGATAGGGATAGACAGACAGGAACAGAGAGAGATGAGAAGCATCAATCATGTTTTTTGTTTTGACACCTTAGTTGTTCATTGATTGCTTTCTCATACGTGCCTTGACCGCGGGCCTTCAGCAGACCGAGCAACCCCTTGCTGGAGCCAGCGACCTTGGACTCAAGCTGGTGAGCTTTTGCTCAAACCAGATGAGCCCGCGCTTAAGGTGGCAACCTTGGGGTCTCGAACCTGGGTCCTCCGCATCCCAGTCCAACGCTCTATCCACTACACTACCGCCTGGTCAGGCTCGCTATACTCACTTCTAAAAACTGACTGAAAAAGAGATGTAGAGTAACAAGAAATTTTCCAGAAATAATGATTCTGGGTATTACTTACTGCCCTCTGTAACTGTTTTGAATTGCTTTCATTTTCTCCTCACTTTCCTGTGAGTTTTTGTTACAGTCAATCAAGTCTATCCTCTAGGAAATTGCCTTTTTTTTTTTAAGCAATATTTGTTTTGTTCTTATTCCAATATAGCCCTCACTTCTGTGGTGGTTTTATCATCATCTTCAATTTATTTTCTGACCCTGCCAGCTCACTTTGCACTTATTTATTTTTAAGGTTTCATGTTTTCTTTAATTCTTTTAAACATACGCAGAAGACTTTATCTGAAAATTTGACCTATTTCTTGTGGGGTTGTGTTTAATTATCTGCCTCTGGATTTCCTCTATCAAAGTATTAATTAAACATATAGAAACTGTGTGTGTTAACAGCTTTGTACTTGTTACCCATTTCCAAGTGGAGGTAATTCTAGCCAAACCAGCTATTTGCCCTCCCACCTATTTGGGGGCTTTAAAGATTCATTGATTCATTAATTGAAATGTATGGTAAAGTAAGTTTTTCTCTAAATCACCCTGAAAGCTGCTGAAATGAACAGAAAAGAAAAATTGGAAAGAAAATGTTATCTACTATGAAACTAGCAAAGAGCCAAGATCCTCAAACTACAGACTGTAAGAATTATCTGTCAAAAATAAATGGACAGCCCTAAAAGGTGATATACATCTATAGTGGATTTTTAAATTAAAAGCCATGAAGAAAATAACTTTTAAAAAAATAAAAGAAAATTGTCCTCTGTCACCTTCTATCTGGTGACAGGTATGCAACACAATTGAATGATAAGATAATCTGGAGATGTTTTCATTGTACATATGCACCCTGATTTATTGGTGTCACCCCATTAAAATTAATAATAATAATAATGATAAAATCAAAAAAGCCTCACAATGCTCAATAGTTGTGAGTCCTAATAAATAATATAGCTTTTTAAGTAAATATATATATAAAATAAAAGAAAATATGACTATTCAGATAAAGAAAAAACATACCATTTTTCAGGGAAAAAAACCTGACACAATGACTTACGGTGAGAAATATGACAGAAAAGTTACCACACTTTCATGTTTAAAAATAATAATGTCAGCATCAACGTAAAAAAGGAAGGAAGAAAGAAAGGGAGGGAGGGAGGAAAAGGAAAGGAGGGAGGGAAGGAAGGAGGAAGGGAGGGAAAGAGGGAGGGAGGGAGGGAGGAGGGAATTCAAATTCAAGAACAGGAGAAGAGAGAGGAAGCAAAACAACTACAAAGAGGAATAATCAGGCTAGCCTCACACTTTTTCTGAAGCAAGAGTCAATGCCAGAACACAATGAAACAATGTCCTATAGAATTACATAGAATTACGGGCACATAATTCCATAATTATATATACATTCAATTTGTTTGCTCATAGAAGCAACAGAAAGACATTCAGAATATAACACACTTGGCTTCTATCTGAAAACAGAACCTTCCCACTGAACACCAAATCAACAAAAAATACTCAGAAAGGAGGATGCCAAGGATAAAAGTACTGGTGATACTGCTAACTGCATTTAGATCAAAGACTGACACTACCCACAAAGCATGATCCGCCCCCTGCCCAGGACCACTGCAAATGCTCTTCCTTCTTCTGCATTGTGCACCCTCTCACTTTGTGAAAGTCAATATTCAAACTCTCCATCTTAGAAACCTGTCTCCTGACCACTCTATCCAAAATAATCCTCCCTCATCACCCTCTGGTCTTTTCATGTGTTTTACTCTTTATTGGTAACATTTATCACTTCTTGACATTAATGAACACATATATATATAATGTCTTCACTATTATATAGAAGCTCTGCCATCAGAGGACCTATTTTCAGTTTTGTTCACTGCTGTATTCTCAGCACTTAGAACAACAGCACTTCGTACATAAAAGCTGCTCAATTGATTGAATGAGCTGTCATAATTATGTTTACCGTTCAAAAATGCAAGTGTTAAAAACTTTAAAAATATAAAACTTACAAAATAATCTAACAAATTGTAAACAGAGGGGCTAAGTAAAATACTCTCAATTCCTCAAGTGTAAGAGTAAGGAATTAATAGTCTGGATTTGACAAACTAAAAAATCCACTTGATCACTTTTAAAAGTTAATGAGACAGTGTAAGTTTTGCCTTTGTAAATAACATTTATTAGCTCCTGGGCTCAGGCTTGCTGTTTGTAACTTATGGCTCACCAGTGCTTTGTGAAAAAGTGACAAGTAGCCCAAAGAGCCTAAATCCAGTGGGCAGAGCAGAGGCTGTGACCACTGGTAGACTGATTACATGAAGTTAGACGAGTCAGATACCAACTCAGATATAAATATATAGTGTGGTGAAGGTGGTCAAGGATTTGAGGAAACAGGGACTCTCAAACATTTCTGGTGGTGATGTAAAGTGATATAACAATTTTGGAGCCATTTTGACAATATTTAGCAGAATTTATAATATTACATATTAATTAACTCGCTCAGAAAATCCATTTTTGGACAATAGTATACAGAGTCATTTGCAAAGTGTACAAGGATGTTCACTGCAACATTGCATATAATACAAAAGAAAAGGAAACAAACCTAAATCGCCATGAAAGGTGGCTGATAAGTGACATTCCAAAAGTAAACTCTAAGCAGCTAATAAAAGCACATGAGGCAGATGTGTAGATATTGGTATATAAAAACATGCACAAGATATTAAATGCAAAAAGATAAAACTTCAGAACAACACATGCAGTGTGATCTCATTTATGTAAGAGGAGCTATTTAAATCTATATAAGTATGTATTTCCACCTCTATTTCGTTGGCATGGAAAATATCTGGAAGCATACCTCCAAACTGTTCATGGGTAATGACCTGGAGGGACTGAGACTTGAGGGAGAGAATAGAGAAATGAGGAGGTTTATTTCATAAACTTCTATAATATTTAAATTTGTTTTTTAAAAGCATGTCTTACTTTCATCATACAAATTAAATTTTAAATACATCACACATTTTTAAACATATTTAGTCAATGCCTATAATGTATTGAACACATAAAACGGTACGCTTTGTGTCACAGGACAGACTCAGTAAGGAAATGGTTCAAGGTCAGTAGCATCCACAGCCACATAGAGAATAAACTGTAAGCTCCTTGAAGACAGAACTGGTGATATTTTGGTTACCATCTAGCCCCAGTACCTATCACTGTGTTTGGTACATGGGAAATATTCATTTCAATAAATATTTGCTGAATAGATAAATGCATGAAGGAAGGCATATGTTAAGGACCAGAAGTCATCCGTGACTCAATATCCCAACCACACTTATCCCTTCATGAGCCTAGATTTGTTTATCTGAGAAACCAAACTTTAGTTTAGATGCTCTGTGATCTTCTCTGGATGCATTAAACTTATACTGTGGCTAAGTCCACGTGAAAAGCAGGCGCCTAATGGGTGATGGGGATTATCACTTCTGAGCCCCCATCTGACGAGTTCTGAGGCTGCCACCAGTGTTGCCAGAGCCCCAGTACCTGCAGAGAAGGACACAATTTAAAGAGGTCCCATGTTCTCTGTGCTTTTGGCTCCCATACTGGGGTTTTTCCTGGTGAGGAACAGGGGATGACATTCAATATTGTATTAGTTTCAGCTATAGAGCATAGAGGTTGGATATTTATATCTTACAGAGGATCCCCCTGATAAGTCTTGCACTTACCTGTTACCTTACATAGTTATTACAGTATTATTGACTATATTCCCTATGCTGTACGTGGAATTTGGTGACGATTCTGTAACTGCCAATGTGTACTTGTTAACCCTTCACCTGCTCCCATACTGTTTGGAAGACTGTTCCAGAGAAGTGTCCAGCAAAGCCCATGGGTGTGAGATCAAATTAGTAACTGTATGTACTAAAGTGCATTCCCATAAACACATTGATCTCATATTCAACCCAATGAGAAAGTAGTCAAGTACAATCAGTTAGGACCCTCTTTGCCTGTTACCTAGATTTTTTTTTTAGTTTCATCTAAGATGCTCTTGTTTTATTAAAATTAATAATGCTCACAAATACATGATTATGTTTTTATTTTCACTTCAAATTGCTGACCTCGACTTATTCAAAACTATCAGATAATGGCAAACAGCAGACTATCTGGCTTTTAAAATGAATAATCCCTTTCTTCTGTTGTAGACATTTGCAGCATTCTGAGGCTTGGCTATAGCATGTTTCCTATGCCATCCATTGTAAATACCTTCAGAAGGAAAGATGGTCTTAATTTTTCTGAATTTTAAGCTCTGAAGCTTTAAAACATAACTGATTATTATCAGGCCCATGCATAAAGTTCTTTGGTGGCTGCCATTATACTCAACCACATCTTTGAACTGTCTTCCTCTCACTGACAAAGCTCCAGCCTCATTACCCTTCTTTTCAGTCTTCCAACTTGCCAAAGTCTCTCCAACCTCAGGCCCTTAGCGCATGCTGCTTTCTCAGCCCAGAGTGCTTATTCCCTCTACTCTTCACCTGGTCAATTCTTGCTTGTCCTTCAGATCTCTCATTAGGTATCTGTTCCCCAGAGAGGTGTCACTGACCCCCATTCTAACCTACATTTCTTCCTATTATTTTCTCTGTGGTTTTCCCTCTGTGGCATTTCTTGAAGTTTGTATTTATATATGTAGGCACTTATGATACTATTTATAGGTAAGCGATGGTATTGATGGAGCTCACTTTGTGGCAGATGCTTTTCTAAGTCCCTTCTAATCACCAACTTCTTTCATCTCCTCAAAAATGGCATAAAATAGATACTAGTATTATTATGCTTGTTTCCAGAAATGAGGTCTAACAAGACTGACGTCACTCAGCAAAGTGCAAAGGGACTCAAACCCAGCAAACGGACTCCAGAACCTTAATCGTCAGCTCCTAGAATTGGTATACGCCTCACATTTTACAAAGCCCTTTAGAAGAAATGGAAATATTATCCAATCCTCTCAACAATGCTTAAAAGTAACATTTTTGTCTCCATTGTATAGATAGGGAAACTGAGGCTCAGGAACATTAAACTTCTAGTGTAGGAGGTCAACAGCACTAGTACCTGCCAGGCAGGGGCTGAAATCCCCAACTCCTCACTCCAAAAATGCCACGCTGTTACTCACTTCGACGTTAGGGGCCTAGCTGGTAAGGATTAAGTTGCATCTGCACAATCAGGTACACAGAGGGATAAAAGCTGCATCTAGGGTTTTATTGGTTTTGGCATGAAAGTCCTGATACTGAAAACGGGGCATTATCTCCAAGCTGAAATATGACTTCATGCGGCCTTGATGTCAGGGAGTATCCGTGGGAAGAGAACAGGAGGAGGAGACCGCTGACCAAGTGAGCGGTATTTAGTAGCTGGCTCCCAAAACGACCCTTTCTTGGAGCCTACTGCCTGTCAGAGTGGCCCTGCTGCCGCAGCAGTCTGAGAGAGTGAGCAAAACGCAACGCGGGATGCGAAGACAGAGGAGAGGAACCCCAGTCCACTGAAACCATTGATTGTGTCTTTTCTGGCTAACGCCCGTCTTGCCTTCATGCCCTCTCTTCCCCACCCCTCCCATGTCGTGCCTACGGAGCCAAACGTTGTAATTCAATCCCTTGGTCACAGTTCTTAGGTTTCTGTCTCCTTTCTCAATTACCCCAGAAACAAATCAATTATTGGGGGGGGGGGTTGTCTGATGGCTTCTAGTAGCCAGGGCATTGCAGCTCAGGCTCACATTAACCACTGAAACACCTTTTCTTCAGATCCGCAGTGACCCCCACCCCTCCTCCTTAAAAAAAAAAAAAAAAATCCTGCAGTCCAATAATGCTGACAGGGTTGGGAATCGGAAGTAGTGGCTAGTGCGGCCAACACCCTGAGAACCCGCAAGGATGGTGAAACCTGGATACACTTCCCATCTTAGCAACATCGTCCCCTTTGCAGCCCTGCTGGCCAAGGCGTAGCGGCACAACACCACGCATTCCGCATCCCGGGATTCTTACTCTTTGGCTCCTGGCGCCGCGGCTGCTGCTATAGAAACACCAAGCGTACACACTGAGCTGAAATTAAACACCCATCCCAGAAGCGGACACTAGCGGGGCTCGGCCTGCTGTCTCGGTCTCCATGGCAACATGCCGGGAGCAGGGCAGCAAGAGACGCGCACTGCTCGGGGATACTCACTCCATCGCGGGGCTCTGGGCTGCGGGGTGCGCTGCTGCGTGGCTCGCCCGCGCTGCTCGCATCTGCCAGAGCCTGGCGCTCTGGCCGCGCTGCGCGCGAGGTGGAGCCGGGAGCGTCTCCCCTCCCCGCCCGCACCCTCTCCTCCCCTTGAGGGTTGAAAGTGAATGCTCAGGCTCTCTCAGCAACCAGCCTGTGAATAAAACGGGAAGCAATTGGATAATATTCTTCGTTGGGCGCTAGACAAGCCACTCCACTTAAGTGTTTCGGGGAGGGAGCGGTTTGGCAGCTGCGCGCCAGGCAATGTGGTCACCAACGCGCAGTGCCCCGGCGCCAAGGCGCCAGGTGCTCCGGCGGCTCCCCTGGGATGAGCGGCTTTTCACTGAGACGCCTGGGTCAGGTGGGAGAGGGAGAAGGGTCGCTGCGGTGGGTGGCACAAACCAGAGAGCACAGGGAAACGATGGAGTCATTGGCAAGGTTGCAGCTCTCGCGGTTTGGAAGTGGAAGAGAAAGAAGCGTCTGGCCTCCGCAAATAGCAAGTACTGCCCTCAGTGGGCTGGGCATGGATTCGGAAACCATTGTGCCAGCCCAGCGGGCATCGGTTTGAGTTTCCCAAGGAAAACTCCAGCCGTGTTGCGGCGTGTTAATGCAGTGTTTCATCACTTTCGAGATCCCACGCCCTTCTCATCATTCCACATTCTGGGTATCCCGCTTGTCAAAAAGATCTTGTCCAGCGTTACTCTCCCTACTTCGTTCTTTGAAAACAATAGATATATTGAATATGGTTTCCCAAATTACCCAGGCCCCACCCCAAAGTTATAAGCCTCCCTGACGTGTCCTCCCTCTCTACTCCCCCTCTGAGAATTCCTTACTCCTAAAGGTTTCCCGTGTGGGACCCCAGCTCTCATCCAGGTGGCCTGCTCCTGGACAGCCGTCAGGCTTCATTGTACCTCACTGCTGGATACCTCTGTGAGTAGGTGTCAGCTAGGTGCAGAAGACGCAGCCCAGGCGTAGCCATAACAGTCTATGCCCCAGTGGAGCTCACAGGTTAAAGTAGAAAGACAAAGCATGGAGAAGCAGAAAAAGAAACAATCATAGGCTATAATAAACTGTAGGAAAAGATAACAGGCTTTAGAGTCAAATTGACTTTGATTAATATTCCACTTGAGGCCCTGGCCAGTTGGTTCAGTGGTAGAGCGTCAGCTTGGCATATGGACCTACTAGTTTGATTCTTGGTCAGGACATACATGAGAAGCAACTGTCTGCTTCTCTACCCCTCTCCCTTTCCCTTCTCTCTTTCTATCTCTCTCTTCACCTCCCACAGCCATGGCTTGGTTGGAGCAAGTTGGCCCTGGGTGCTGAGGATGGCTCCATGGCCTCACCTCAGGTGGTAAAAATAGCTCGGTTGCTGAGCAAAGGAGCAACAGCCCCAGATGGGCAGAGCATCACCAGGTTGGGTGCTTGCCAGGTGGATCTCAGTTGGGGTGCATACAGGGGTCTGTCTCTCTGCCTCTCCACTTCTCAAGAAAATAAAATTCCACTTAAGCATTTACTAGCTTTGTGATTTTGGACCTATACTTAACCTGTCTTGGGTTTCTTTATTTATAAAATGAGGACAATAATATTTATCTTTAAAGGCTGGTTATAAAATTAGCTACAATGTTTATAAATTTCCTGTCATGGTATCTGCTACTTAGTAGATACCCAAAAAAAAGCAGCTATAATAAGCTATTATTATTATTATCACCACCACCATCATTATTACTACATTGCAATTTTCCTCTGAAATCTCAAACATTTTAAGAGCTGTATCTTTATCTCATAGCATCCCTTTAAAGAAATGAGACCATTAGAGCTATAGATACTTAGATCAATTTGCTTATTCTCCTTGATTAAATGAGAATGTTACACTAACTGGTATATTTATTTATTTATTTATTTATTAAAATGATATAGATCTATCAATAAATATAGCATAACTACAAAGTAGCCAGATATAACTATGTGCGCTCCATTGATCTATGTTTTTTAATAGTTTATTCATTTAAGCTGAGCTCAATGGCTATTGCTTGCACACCACATACACACTAATATGTCTCTAACTTGAAAGTCAGTAACTTAACAACTCTACCTATCTGAAATTTAGTCTAGAATCAGAAAATAAACAAAACAAAAGCCTATGCCATAAGCACTTATTCATAACTTTCTTCAGGCCATAACATTGGGTATCTGATGAAATCTATGAACCCTGCTTCCAGAAAAACACACAGGTTGCATAAACCCACATTTTGCTCATAATATCAGGGGAGTCACAGACACCCTGAAGCCCATCCGTTGTCCATGGGCCTCAGGCTATGTTATCCTTGTCTGGAATTCGAAACTTGCTTGCCTATACAGGATATTATATTTATCCTGCAATTATCCTGTCGGACAGTTATTATTATCACCATTTTGTAAATGAAAAAACTAAAGCTTAGAGTAGTTCAATAACTTATTCAGGTAGTATGTTACCAAGAGTCAAATTGGTCAACAGAATCCAAATCTTCGGCTTCAGTCTAAAAATGAATGAGCCAGCTCTGAGAGAATGCCTAGCAGGATTGTTATATAGGTGTACTGAAGAGGCTTTAGAATAGCACTGTCAAACGGGGACCATGGATGGGATTCATCGACCAGCCTGAGATTACAGGCAGAATTATGGACTGCAAGCAGTGGTGGGATTCAGCCAGTTTGTGCAATTGGCACCGGTTGGGCAGAACCAATACATACCTTTTTTATACAGGTCAGCGAACCGGTTGTTAAAATGGCACTTGTAATCAGGGTTCTCTCTCTAAGATGGGTGCCTGGGCAGCCGCCCAATGTGAAAATCACAAATTTACATTCCTCAATCTTTTTTAATGTTCATCTGCACAAAAGCATATTCTAAGCGCCTGTAGTAATGTTCATTCTGTCCATAGGTGAAAAAAATTTGCAAGCGAGGATGCCAGTCAAGAAGCAATATGGAAATATCTTAAATAAATAACAGTTTTATTTTTTGTCAGGTATAATTTAATATTTTTTCATTAATATTTTCAAACTCTTTCTGGTAACAATCTAGTTTTGTGTACCTCTTTTATTGTTCATATATAAGTATTAAATGTTTGAAACAATAAACTACCATTTGGTATGTCATTTTTTCATTCTTAAAACGATGATTAGGGCAGAGAACCGGTTGTTAAATTATTTGACTCCCACCACTGGTTGCAAATGGGGGGGTAGAGAAAATGGGGTCCATACCTTTCATTGGGATCTCAGTGTTCCCTGATTCAAAACCAACAAAACTCTTCATAGGACTCCTTTAGATATAATACTTAATATTTCTAGTTAAAGGGTTTTCTGGTTCACTAGAAATAGAAACTCAATTAGAAGGGGTTGTGGAGAAACAGGAAATGTGTAACTTCAGGCAGTGGCAGCTGAAAGTGAGGAAGGAAAGTGTGAAAATAAGCACGAGACAACAAAACAAAACAACAAAAACGTTAGTTTGGGCTCCTCCTGTGTAGGAAAAGTCACATCACGGTGGCCCCTGAGGATATCACAGGATAGTCGCATCCAGGCACCTGAGTTTAAGACTGAATAGGCTTCCACATTTTCCCATTTATATTAGGTTTTTATTTTATATTTTGGCTGGACTAAAACTAGGTGTTTAGAAAATGTATTCAGTGTTTATGTTCCCTCTCATTCCTCATCAGTGTTGGGTTAATGGAGATATTACTATAATTTTATTAAGTTTTATTGTTATAATTTTAAATGTCTGGGAATGAAAGCAATAAAAACAAGCACAATCACTATGTCAAGTTCAAGGCACCATTTCAATACATTAGCAAACCATTGATCCTTAAAATATGAAAACAGGAAGTCTTATTTACTTGACATTCCTGGATTTCAACTGTACTCCTAGAAGTATCACGTCCTGTGAAGCTTTACATATTTTATTTATTTTATAACACGTACTACTTTGTGTTTTACTTCCCTATGGATAATGTTACTGTCAAAGATATGTAGGGAGGAAACTAGGCGTTTGTTCATCTAGTGCTATGTATGTGTGTGAGGGGTGTGTGTGTGTGTGTGTGTGTGTGTGTGTGTGTGTGTAATTAAATAATCTACTGAATTGTATTGATCCGTAGGTTTTCCGCTTGGTTTACAGAGCTAGAGTTAATATTATGGAGTCACAATTGCCTTCATGTCTCACTCTTCTACCATTAATAAATTCTCTCTAAAAATTTGTCACCTCAAATAGCTTCTTTTAATTCTACTAATGTTGGGTAAAATTAGTCCATCGATTGTGATAGGAAGGATGATGGCAAAATGCAGAGTTATTTTCTTTGGTTAACCATTGGCAAAGGTTAGCTCTCTTTCATATTGACTTTCATATATATTTATGAGTATGCTCAGACAAGACCCTAATAGCTCTGACTTCTGATTCATAGGTGATTCCAAGAATAGTCCATTGACAGTGGAAGGGATTCTAGGGGTTACCTAGTCCAAAAGCCAACAAAAATGTCTACAGTTGACCTGGGATCATCCTCCTTGCTGAAACACATTTATTGTTTTCTTTTAGCTCAAAAAGCTGAAAAGGCCTATTTGTTTTTTGTTTTTATAATTGTCTCACCCACCCACAAAATGACGTATGTGTTCAGAACAGCCCATGATTATGTATGTACAGATGTAACAAGAACATTTATTTCACTACTGCCAAGTCTGACCTACGATGGAAGATGAACAATGACCTCTCAGAGATAACCCAGTGAAACCATGGACTCATCAAGGGGACTTTGCCAAGGAAAAGCTTCCCTTTAACCACACATTGGAGAAAAACCAGTCAATGTCACCCAGATACACTGCACACTGGTAAAGCTCAGATCTAGAAGACGTTGGTGATGCTGGATATAAGGCTATTAATACTTAATTTAATATAATCCTACCAGCCGTGCTATGCTGAGTAAAGCTGGGAACGTTATTTGGTTACTTGGTGGTATCTTTGAAAGCATGTCATTATTAAATACTTCCATCTCTTGATACAAACATTAAATGTCAATGTTTAAAGTAGCACTACCTATAATAAACCTCAAGTTTCTTTTTGGAATCTGCTTTGAGGGGGATCACTGGAATGTTGGAAACCATTTCTCCTTTCTGAAAGTTGAAAACTTGGATTTATTTTTTTCCTATAATTTTTGTTTTTTAATTACAATTGATATACATTATATTATTTTCAGGTGTACAACCCAGTGATTAGACATTATATAACTTAGTATGTGATCATCCTGATAAATCTCACACACATCTGGCATCATACATATTTATTAGAATATTATGGACTATATTCCCTATGCTGTACTTAACATCCCCATGACTGTTCTGTAACTACCAATTTGTACTTTTTAGTCCCTTCACTTTTTCACCCATTTCCCCGACCCCCCTCTAATCTGGCAACCATCAAAATGTTCTCTGTATCTATGAGTCTGTTCTACTTGTTCATTTATTGTGATTTTTAGATTCAAATGTTGATAGATATTTATTTATTGCCATTTTCTTGATCATATTGTTGATTTTATTTTCTCTTCTTCTTAAAGAAGACCCTTTAACATTTCATGTTATACTGGTTTGGTTGTGGTGAACTCCTGCAGCTTTTTCTTGTCTGGAAGCTCTTTATTTGTCCTTTGATTCTAAATGGTAGCTTCGCTGAGTGGAGTAATCTTGGGTGTAGGTCCTTGCTTTTCATCACTTTGAATATTTCTTGCCACTCCCTTCTGGCCTGCAAAATTTCTGTTGAGAAATCAGCTGACAGTCTATGGGAGCTCCCTTGTAGGTAACTAACTGCTTTTCTCTTACTGTTTTTAAGTTCCTCTCCTTATCTTTAACCTTTTGCATTTTAATTGTGATGTGTCCTAGTGAGTACCTCTTTGGGTTCATACTTTCTGGACTTGTATGTCTATTTCCGTCAGCAGGTTAGTAAAGTTTTCTGTCATTATTTTTTCAAATAGGTTTTCAATTTCTTGCGATCTCTTGTCTCCTTCTGGCACCACCATGATGCAAATGTTGTACACTTGAAGTTGTCCCACAGGCTCCTTACACTGCCCTCATTTTTAATTCTTCATTTTTGCTTTTCAAATTGGGTACTTTGGCTTCCTTACATTCCAAATCGCTAATTTGATTCTTGGCTTCATCCACTCTATTCTTGATTCCTTTAAATTTTTTTCATTTCAGTTAGTATATCCTTCATGTCTGACTGGTTCTTTTTTATGGTTTCTATGTCCCTTTTCATGCTGTTGAAGTTCTCAGTAAATTTCTTGAGCATCCTTATAACCATTGTTTTGAACTCTGTATCTGGTAGTTTGTTTGCCTCTATTTCATTTAGTTCTTTCTCTGAAGATTTCTCCTGTTCTTTAATTTGGGACGTGTTTCTTTGTCTGCACATTTTGCCTGCTTTCCTATGTTTGTTTCTATATATTAATTAGAGCTGCTACATCTCCCAGAATGGTCATGTGCAGTGGGTGTCCCATGTGGCACAGCCTCCCCAGTCACATGAGCTGGGCACTCCAGGTGTGCCCTGTGTGAGCTGTTTGTACTCTTCTGTTTTTGTTGATTGCTGTTGGTGTCACTGGGAGGGATTGACTCATAGGCCCATCTGCTGTGAGGATCAGCTGTGACTATAGTGGATTGAGCTGCTGTGGAGTCATCCCTAAGGAGCAGGACTTGCTTCAGTGGGGCTTTCCACCCTTGACTGCATCTATCATGGAGGTGGTAGTGTTGTAATCTAGCATGGTCTGAAGCTATCCACCAGGTGCCCTGGCTCTGGGACCTGCTGGGAGTTGCATAGTCAGCTACAACCTGTGCCCTGCCTGGAGACACCTAGCATGAGCAACAGGACAATGTGCTGATGGCTGCCACTTGTGCTGGATGTGTAGGTACCCTAAAGAGGCCAACCTGTGAACCAAGGTTGACTGCCACCAGTGGCAAGCCTGGGGCCACTAAGCAAGAGGTACATGGTATGCAAATACCAGATTCTGCTTGTTTGAGAGATTTTAGGAAAGTCCAAAGCATGAGGCATGAGAGGGCATTTGTATAGAAAGCCACTGGATGTGCCTAGGGTGAGCCTGCAAGTTGGTTGGGGCAGGGTCTCAGGGAGTCACCTGGGTCAACTGAACAGTGGAAGCAGGTTGATGGAAACCAAGCTCTGGGTAGGATGTCTCCAAAAAGATGCAGTGGCCTCTGCCAGTACTTTTGCCTGGCAGAAAGCAGACACCCCAGTTCTCATTCTGAGGCTAGACACTTCAGTTCCTCCCCATATCCCTGATGTCTTCTGAGCTGTTGTCCCAGCACCAGAGATCAGAGTAAGTGAATCGGAATAAGTTCGTGCATGGGCCCTTTAAGAGGAACTGCCTGGGACTCCAGCAGCTCTCCAGCTCATTCAACCACATCCCCATTGCTTTTTACAACCAGAACTTATGGGAAGATTTCTCTTCCTGGCTCAGGAACCCTGAGCTGTTCATGTGTATATGTTGCTATCTAAGAAATCAGGAACATGACCCATACAAACAAATACACACACACAAGTACAATAGGTAGGAAATGGGCAGATCTGTCTTCTTTTCTTTGATGCTGAAGAAAAATTTGAAAGGGAACTAGATAACACCGACGTAGTACAAATTGGTCTAGATTGTCTATGTTCCACCAATGGAATTAATATTCTGTAAACCTAGACTTTGGGAATATGTGTGGAACCAAGTATTACATTTAATGTTTTTCAGGGTTCTGTAGGGAAAAGTCATAGCCTTGTAAGTAGAGCAGGATTTCCAGTGAAAGGAGTAAAGAGTCTTACTCTCAGTCATCCTATGAATGGGTCATCCTTTTGGGAAATCTGCACTGCAGAGAGAGCTATTAGCAAGGGATGAAAGAAAAGATGATATCAGGTACTGTAGTAGAAACAGGGACTATAATCATGTATGAGACATGGTGTCTACTCCTAAGGATCTCAGGGTTTACTGGAAGAAAGACATGTGTAAAATCAAAATTGAAACATGATGTGTTATCACAAGGTGAGGCTGAGTAGAGAAATAGGAAATGCTTGCTGGATGAGTTGATGATTAGACTCTATCTTTAAGAATGAAAAACACTTAACTGGATGCATGCGTGTGTTTCTGTGTATGTCTCTTTGTGTCTGTGAGTCCAAGGAGGTGGGTAAAGGTAGTGAGGAGATTTTCTAGAAAGAGAGACCAGCAAAATCAAAAACCAAGGAATCAGCAAAATGAGGTCTACAGACAGGGGTAGGCAAAAGCATGTATATAGTTGCAAGTATATGAAACAGAGTTTATTCATGTATTATTACTTATTAATTATTGCATTATTTATTTGTATTACAGCTGTAAACCTACTTTTGCCCACCCCTGAATTTTTGTCATTTGCTGGCGTGAAGACAAAGAAAAGGTGTATGGTATCACTCAATTCCAGAGGCACCCCTGACATACATCACAACGTGATGATGCCGCCTGGAGTGGTGCCATGTAGTGGTCCTGAAGGAAGTGGTTAAAGGTGAGACTAGAAAAGGTCGCCAGAGGGCTTTGAATACAGAAGCTTAAATAGGATGTAGGATGATGACAGCAAGCACAATGCTCTTCCTTACCTCCAAACTACAAGCAGAGCCTCAGGACTGGAGACACACACTCTCTTAGCTTACATTTCCTTAAAGATTTTGGGACTTTATTACAGATTTTCATCTGTAATCACAGGTTATGTTCTATTGCATTTCATATAGTTTGCATCCTCCCTTCACCCAGGGATTTTGAGATTGTTTATTGTGATGTGGAGGAAGGTACTATCTGGAGGTAGTGCACTCTGACAACTGTCTCTCAGTCTTAAGCTATTGCTTCCATCTCATGTTAGCAAGGTCCTGGTTTTCCATGACAGCATGGATGACGGATTTTAGGGTGGATAAGACTGGAGGCTGGGATGCTAGCTGGAAGCCTGCTGCAATAGTTCAGACAAGAGATAATAAGGTCTTAAATTAGGGCAGCAAGAGTTGGCATGGAAAGGAAAGAGTCAAAAAATATGCCAGGACTCAGAATGTGAGGCTAAGAGAAAGGCATCAAGCCTGATTCTCACGGCTCGAATGACTCAGTAAAAGGTGATAAGACCAGTTGAGCCAAAACATTCAAGAGGAGCCTACAGGTGCCACCGGAGAATTCTGACCTCAACAAACAAGCAGCTTGTCACCATTTCCCTCTAGACTGGAATCCCCTTGTATTTTGTTGTGTGACCTCTGAAATATATTAAACTGTTCACTGTAGAGCCGTGCAGAGAGGTCAGGAGACAAGTAATACTAGAGGAACCAACTGAACTTAACCTTTTACACTACACTATTCTTGAAAGCTGTGAAAGTATAGTATCAGAGGGCTCAGGGGAAGACAAGTGATGCAACTGATTACTCAAAAGCTGCGCTTTTCTTTTGGTTATGTGTTAATCTAGAGAATTAGGTAAGATACCTTCAATAAAAATCATTGGATTTTCAGGTAGCAAACTTTTCATCTTTAGAAAAGTCAGTAAATGGGGCCAGATTTTCTCCAAGCTACCATCTAGCTGCCACTTTTCCCCATTAAACCTCCATTCTCAGATAAAATTTTGAAATACCTTTCTTTGAACCAAATGAACTATCTCAACCTTTCCCTCCCATTAACTTTGTCAGTTGCTCACATTCGCTGACACTCCCAGAATTCCTCTCTAGGCCAGATATCAGCACATCACTGGCTCACAGGCACACAGGAATGCTTTATGTAAATCCTTTTTCATCGTTTCTTGACCTCCTGAAACCCAAAAACTTCCCTTCCATTTGTACTCAAGCCAGCTACACCCATCAGATTTCACACTGAAATGCCAAATATGAATATAGCCTATTTTTAAAGAAGAGTACTAGTCTTGTTTCACTTTCTCAGATTTCTAGAACCCATGTTCTTCCATATCCACTTTCTCCTCTAGTCCTACAATCGTACTGCAACATGAAGACAGCAGAGGGTAGGTGCTTCTGGGTTGAGGCCCAAATCTTGGGAAATAGAGAGTACAATGGCATCTCATGGTCCTGGAACTCTCAGATTGCTTAAGAAAAATAGAAGTACACCATGGCTTCTTTCTAATGAGTAAAAGAGAGTATTTCTATCCACATCGCCAATGTTGGCCCAGTGAGACACACAATTGCAGATCTGGACAGTGAACCTCAGTCAATGAGAAAATCCAAGTCTGGATCAGGCTAAGTTTGTGTGGCCTACAGGAAGTGAGTGTCCAGATAAACATTTGAAAATGAATAATTTTGTTATAGATCCCTTCCTGCTCTTTTTCTCTCCTCTGTGCCATCTTCTCTGAGCCTACTTTCACCTGGCTAAGATCTTAGTCTAGGTGAGTTTTGCAAACTTAGCCTACAGAGACAGGTCATGTATTTTAAATGAGTAAAGTGGGCTGCTTAGAGAAACAATAGGGAATGGTGAGGACTGTGACCAACTAGGAGTCTATAGTAACCTCCACTTAGCCATAACCAACTACCATCATGTAGAACAGGAGTCCCCAAACTACAGCCCGCGGGCCACATGAGGCACCCTGAGGCCATTTATCCGGCCCCGCCGCACTTCCAGAAGGGGCACGTCTTTCATTGGTGGTCAGTGAGAGGAGCACAGGATGTATCCGCACCCATAGTTCCCATTGAAATACTGGTCAGTTTGTTGATTTAAATTTACTTGTTCTTTATTTTAAATATTGTATTTGTTCCTGTTTTGTTTTCTTACTTTAAAGTAAGATATGTACAGTGTGCATAGGGATTTGTTCATAGTTTTTTTATAGTCTGACCCTCCAACGGTCTGAGGGACAGTGAATTGGTCCCCTGTGTAAAAATTGGGGGGACCACTGATGTAGAAACATTGATCTGGTGGGTCCAGATATTCTGAACTTTCTCAAAGAAAACAGGAAAAATCTTTATTTTTGTGTAAAATCTTCCCCAAGATAGTGGTTGTGTGACTACTAATAAATTTTAAGGGGCCTTACAGATCAGAAGGCCATTTTTGCCCTTTTATAACCTTTGGCTTAAAGGATCAGCTGTGATGTTTGAATTTCACAAACCACATAGATATTTCATAGCTTTCCTGCAGATTGATACAATTTACTGCAGAGCTATTTAGTGATAGATTTGGGGTGATGTGGGGGAGGTCTGGACTGCTTTAAAAGTTGTCGTTTGTGCCTTACCTGTGGTGGCACAGTGGATAAAGCGCCGACCTGGAATGTTGAGGTTGCTGGTTCAAACCCTGAGCTTGCCTGGTCAAGGCACATATGGGAGTTGATGCTTCCTGCTCCTCCCCTTTCTTTCTCTCTGTCTATCTCTCTTTCTCTCCCCTCTCTAAAATAAATAAATACAATCTTTAAAAAAAAAGTGTTGTTTGTTAGGAAGCAGGAGAGGTCAGGGCATAAATAGATTTGTGGGGGATATGGTTATAGGTTTCAGAACAGGTCAGGACAATAAGCCTGTAAGCAAAGGACTGACAGGAAGTGGGGCTGCTTGTCACACAACTCAGAGGTGGCAGCTGTCCCTGCACTGTAGCCACCCCTCCTTGAGAGGACAGGCTTGAAGCCCACTCTGTTGCCTGTAGGTATGATGACAAGATAGTAGCTATATGTCTCCACTGTCAAAGCCTCTGCCTAGGATGGCTGTTCTGCCTCCCAAGCTGTCCTTGAGGCCTCCTGAATCTACTCCCTTGTTCTCTGGGCCCTCTGCCATGACCCATGGCACTATTTAACATTACTGATAACCCTTCCCCTGGGCACTCTCTCTAACTTGAGCTAAATCGTCTGTGCCAGCATCTTAAGCAACTTACAAAGATTAACTTGAACTAAGACAGTGTCTGTCTCCAAGAATGCAAATAACTACTTCCCTTCTAATTTTCCATATTCATAGACATCATTTTCACAGCAGTCTAAAATCAAAAACATTAGAAACTGTTTGAGAAGTTAAAACAAAAATAGTGGGCAGGGAAGAGTCCGACTGTGAAAAGTGAAATCGATCTCAAGGCCCCCACAACCTCCCAGCTCACAGTCATCCCTTGGAGATTCATATTTCCATAAAGGGCACTTAAGGACCAAAAATATTTTAAAGATTTTTTTTCTTCATCAAATGGAGCTCTGATGTTCAAATTTCAGACATTGTGTCCTGTCTTGGGGAAAATATTTATTTGAATACTGGGTAGTCTTTCAAATAATACCGATTTTAAAATGAAGGAGTAGATTGACAGATCAAACATAAGATTGCGCAAATCATAAGATTCTCCCATCCAAATAAAATGTTAACTACCAATGCCTTTCTGAATAGTTCTAGGCTTTGACTTCCTGCGCTACAATGCACATGTGTTCCAGAAGATGTTTTGCTTCTGTGTCAGGTGCCTTTGCCCCAGTCAGCACTGTGGGAGCCACATCAGGAACCAAAGCACATGCAGACTGCCAAGACTAAGCAGGGTGAGGGGAGGACACGAGACCCAGGGACAATCTGAGGTCAGAACCAGCAAACCTGAGGAGGGGAAAGGTCAGATACCCAGAAACCCAAGAAAAATGTGTAATCTTACTAGCTGCTGGGTCAGAGTACAAGAACGTGAAGTTTGTTTGATGAAAAGTCAAGCAAGTCTGACAGGTCCTCCTGTAACCATTTCATAGGAGGAAGAGCACCAGAGGAATTTCAGGTGTGGATTGTGCTGCTGTTACTAGAGTTAAACATAAAGAGGGAGCTCTCCTGAAAATCTGAACAGTTTTGGTTTTAATGCACCTGTCACGCATTAAACCTTGACAGAACTTCGGAGCACATACGGACAATGGTTATTTGTTGGTACATCATTCATTTGGGGCATTTTCTTTAGCTTAGGCTTTAATCTTAATAACCGAGATATTCTTCAGGTGAAATGCCTCCAATAAGTCATAATCATTTTTTTCTTTTATTTTTACACTATGTCAAAATTATAAATAATCCTGAAGACACAGCCACTATAGACAGAGATGTTAACTCCACTCCGGAACCTCTCATAAGGTAGCTATCTGAATGGAAGGAGCTATAGGTAGTGTGTGTGTGTGTGTGTGTGTGTGTGTGTGTGTGTGTGTGTGTGTATAAAATACAATATCTTAAATGTATAGATGTATAGTACAGTATATCTGAACAAGGTATACCTTGATTGCTTTTAATAAATGAGACATTGTTAAACAATATCATATTAAAATTACCAACAGGGTTGACTGTCAGTCAGGTCAAACTGGACACATTGGCACAAATGGAAGATGGGTCACTTATGGGAGGTTTGAACAAATAAGTAAATACACACAGATAATGGGAGCCAGGTTTATCTGTGTCAGAGAGTAATAAATAGAGAAAGGGAGAAAACCAGAATGAAACATGTGCTGTTGGATTGAAATTAGAGATGTGAATTCATGGTTTTCAGTATAAAGGTAGGTAGGTCAATAGATACATAGATAAATATAGATATGGGTATAGTAATAAAGATACAAATGTGTGCATATATAGTGTGTATATGTAATGTCAAAACACAAACACATATTCTCTCTAGCCCTGTTCACAAGGAGAGAGTCTGGGAACAATGACTCTCTGATAAAAATAAGGACACCTAGCCCCAGATCTAGATTTCTAGGTATTATTTTTCAATAAAAATGACCAAAGATCCTTGGAGAAATTATTCATTTCAGAACTGGGACTAGAAAAGTATAGTAACTTATACCAAAAAGCAAAGAAGTACTCAAATAATAATGGAATATTAAAAAGACACAGGAACCAACTTGAACTAATTTGGTTGCAGGGACCAAATTAGGGGCAATGGAAATAATGATAAAAACAGATTATAACTCACTAAGTAAAATAGAAATGTATAAATCAATAGTAATGGGAAGGAGGAAGGGAGGAAAGGAAGGATGAAGGGAGGTACAGATGGAGGGTAAGGGAGAGAAGGAAGCAGCTTGGTTGGATGACAGATGGACTATTGAGAGGAGGACATTTATAATGCAGAAGCCTGGAAGACATCACCTTAACAAGGGATCAAAGCGAACACCACTAGTAATGAGACAAACTGACACCCTGTACCATTTGATGGGACGCTGTGGAGAGAACAAGCATCATTTCTGTGGTATTCTTACAAAGATGAATAACCTGTGCCAGTCATGAGAAAACATCAGACAAATTCAAACTGAGGAACCCTCTACAAATTAACTGATGTATAATCTCCAACAGTGTCAAGGTCATGAAAGTCAAGCAAAGAGTTGAGGAACTGTTACAGAGTGAAGGAGACAAAAGAGATATGACAACCAAATACAACTTATGATAATGAACTGGGTCCATTTCTTATCAAAGATATTATTAGAAATCTTCAATGTGGTCTGAGAATTGTATAGTCGTAACACATCAAGGTCATTTCCTAATTTTGATGGTTGTATTATGGTTTTAGGGAAGAACGGCTTTGTAGGAAATAGCGTACACATCAAACAGAGTGATAGGGCGTCATGTTGGCAGACCACTCTCAGATGCATCAGAAAATAAAAATATTATTGTAGTATTTCTAACTTTTCTGTTTATGGTTGTTTCAACTGTGTATAAGACTATATATAAAATATATGAAATTTATCTTAATAAACTGTAACAATGCCCTTGATAAACATATTCTTATCTTGTATATAAGCTTTTTTGTTATACCAGTGTAATCGCATTATTTTTATTAACTGCTACCTTTAACTAAAGCAACCAAGGTTTTTCTTCAGAGCAAAGGAACTGAACAAAAACAAGAACTATAAAGCTGTTTTTGTCCACAAGTAACATTATATGTCTCAATAAAGAAATCACCTTTTATAATTTAATTTAGGTGAACACAGTACTTTGCAATTGTGTAATCTTAAACAAAGTGATGCTGGCTACTCTAATCAGATAAATCAATAGGGAGAATTTAGGAAATTCAAATTATTAGGCTTTTCATGAAAAAAATATATCCAAGACTGTCATAGAAGGAAGAGAGAAAGTTGTTTTGAAACAAATTTATTAAATCAGTCTAATTTTGTCATTTACATTATGAATATTAAAGGAGCTATTTTCTATATTCTTCTATTATCATCCATTAAAACCTCCGACATACCTAATAGCAAATTTTTCTATTTGATTCTCTAACCAAGTTACAAGGCTGTTAATGATACTCATAGTTAAACTTATTTTTTTCCTTACAGACTT
Source organism: Rhynchonycteris naso (assembly GCA_037038555.1). NCBI lineage: Eukaryota > Metazoa > Chordata > Mammalia > Chiroptera > Emballonuridae > Rhynchonycteris > Rhynchonycteris naso. Next base: position 23,264,231 of record CM072996.1, read on the forward strand.
ACAACTGTAACAATAAAAATTTCTTATACAGTCAACATATTTAAATCATACATAGAATTTTTAGTTTCTCCTATTTTATGTTTATATAAGCACTTAACATTTTGAAATTATTTATGAAAGCTAACTGAAAAAGGTACTTACTCCATTAGTTTTTTAAAAACTTTATACTCATTAACTCTCTCTAGAGCTAGACAAAGTATAATTATTTATTTTCTCAAAAACTATTTTGTATTTATTAACTGGGAATTTTTATCAACTCGAGCTATTTTTATCAACTTAGAAGAGTTAATTGTTATAAGCAACAGAATTTAAAGTGAAAATAAAGGCACCAATATTTATTAAGAATGTTGACCTGTACAAGAATAAAATGTGTTAATTAATCACCATTTGCTCCCTTTGGAAAACATCAATGTTGATAAATCTGTAGTTTTGTAGAGTTTCCTCTAAATTTATCAAAGAAATGTTTCTTTTTTATTCTATTGTCCATATATTTTTTAAACAATAATAATAATCTCTCTCTTTAGCCTTATTTTATAAATCCTGAAAAGAGTAATTTTGTCATTATTTAATTGTTTTAAAAATGAAAGTTTATCACTGAATACCAGAAATTCAGCTTCCTTTTAATCTTGGTGCAGGAAGTTTAACAGATATTAAAATGATTGGGTCCAGCATACTACATTTTAACAAAAAGTTAAAGTTAATAACTTCTCATACCAATCTCATTTTCTAACCCCAAAAAAAGGGATAAAAACACAATTAATGGGATGAAGTCTATCTTTTTCACCTATTTTTCTCATAAAAGTATTTCATCAAAATATTTCATAAAGCCCTGCCCGGTTGGCTCAGTGGTAGAGTGCTGACCCGGCTTGTAGAAGTCCCAGGTTCAATTCCTGGCCAGGGCACACAGGAGAAGCGCCCATCTGCTTCTCCACCCTTCCCCCTCTCTTTTCTCTCTATCTCTCTCTTTCCCTCCCGCAGCCAAGGCTCCACTGGAGCAAAGTTGGCTAGGGCACTGAAGATGGCTCCATGGCTTGCCTCCTCCTCAGGCACTAGAATGGCTCCAGATGCAACGGAGCAACACCCCAGATGAGCAGAGCATCATCCCCTAGTACGCATGCCAGGTGGATCCTGGTTGGGCACATGCAGGAGTCTGTCTGACTGCCTCTGTGCTTCTAACTTCAGAAAAATACAAAATAATTATAACAATTCATAAAAATCATAAAAATTTTGCATCAAAAATACTACAAATAAATATGAATGCATATAGATGGATGTTTGACTAGATAACTCATTATCTTGTACCTTGCTCATTTTTTTTTAGCAGATCATAGACTTCTCCCTCTGAGTCTTTATAATTCTAAAACCGGGTTGTTTTTCCAAGAGAAGACAACAGCAGTGGGTACTCACGGGGTGATTTAGAGACATAGATATAGAGAAGACATTGTCTGGATGTCCAAAGCTGGCATTATTAATCTAGTTGTGAAAGGCTGCTGACTTCCATTCATAAAGCATAGGTGACTGTGTTCTTGAATGAAAGAAAAGAAAGCAAAGGAATGAACACTCCTTCAATGGAGTATATGAATAACAGAATTAGGTAACTAGCTGGTTTAATTTCAGCTTTCAGGCTTCCCTCATCTAATAAGCATTGCAATCATTTTACCTCTGGTCAAAAACTGTTATGTTTGTGATTATATGCCTGAGATCAGTAAAGGAAATAACAAATAGTAAATTCATTCCCTGGGTGTTTTTTTTTTAATTAGATTTATTTGCAATTGATTTATTTTGCTAAGGTCCCATTGTTTGTAAATGTTTCTTTGTAGACCTTCAGCATATAAACTGTGAGGAATGCTATGTATGCATGAAGATTCCTAAGTCATGTTTAGATGCTGCCCCCACCCCCAGAATTGAAATATCTGGGGATGGAGACAGATAATTTGCTTTTAAAATAATACCTTTCTTTAGGCTATTTTAATATGCACTAATCTACTGGGGAACTACCTCCAGGCCTCCCAACAGCTCTGAGATTTGCCATCTTGTCTTTTTAAAGGTCCTAATTACCTTCTCTAGCCCTCTGATTCCTAAAATCACTCCTATTTTCTCCCCTTCTTTACCCACTATCCCCAAGTAGTTTATGAAAGAGGATACTTACACACCCTTGGGTTTAAAACCCTGTAGGCAGGCTCTGGATAGCACCTGGGTCCCCAGAAGAACGTGCAGAAAGCGCGACTGATTTGCTTGGGTTTCAGAATTGCCACTGACTATGTTCAGACACAGGAAACATTAGTTCTGAGTCAGCTGGGGCCCGAAGAGGTGCTTAAGATAAAATGCTTTCTATATCTATGAGAGTCTAGAGCAGCACGCAAACACTTCAAGGGATGCTCAGAAGAAATGCCACAGAGGGCAAGCAGGGCAAGGTCTGACCCACAAGGCCAGCAACTTTCCCTTTTTCATCTTCTCTCTCATTCAATGCAAGCAACCAATGACTGTTCTTGAGGTCAATGTGGGAGTGAGGGATTGAATGAATTAGTTTAAAGCTTTTTGGTGACCCAAAACAACAACAGCAGCAACAAATAATTTTCTAATTCCTCAGAGGATAACCCACTTTCAAAAGACACATGGGTACCTTGTATTAGTCACCAGTCAGAATGTCATCTGGCCTGACCAGGCGGTGGCACAGTGAATAGAGCGTCAGACTGGGATGCGGAAGATCCAGGTTCGAGACCCCAAGGTCACCAGCTTGAGCACAGGCCCATCTGGATTGAGCAAAAGCTCACCAGCTTGGACCCAAGGTCGCTGGCTTCAGCAAGGGGTTGCTCAGTCTGCTGAAGGCCCGCAATCAAGGCACATGTGAGAGAGCAATCAATGAACAACTAAGGTGTCACAATGAAAATCTGATGATTGATGCTTCTCATCTCTCTCCATTCCTGTCTGTCTGTCCCTCTCTTTGACTCTCTCTCTGTTCCTGTAAAAAAAAAAAGAATGTCATCTGTAACTTTTAGTAACATCTACAAGGAAAACAGGTGGAAACTGGTTTAATAGATTTTAAAATTCAGAGGGTAAAGTACAGAATTCCGTGGAAATGCTTTGACACCATGACAGTACTAGGAAACAGTTCTGGACCTGTATGGGCAGCTGATTCAGGGCCTCACAAACATGGAAAAAGAAATAGTGAAACTAAGAAAAGCCATGGTCAGAAATCTGCCCTCCCTGAGCAGACACAACTTTGCCCACCAGCTAAGTTCTAGGCTACTCTGTCCAACACAAGGAATATGAGCTCTTCCCACATTCCAATTTGACCAGACATCTCCTCTGTTAGATTGTGATACAAGGGAGAATGAAAGAAAATAGATTCTTTGGAAAGAATGAAAAATCCCATTTTATGAGAAAGATGAGACAATTAGCTGAAATATAGACAAAATTTGCCACTGGCACATCATTTTTACCTCAAGGATATTCTTTTGGAACCTAACCACAAATATTTTTGAAACTCAGGAACATACAGTGCATTTCTTTTTTTTTTTTTTAATTCAGTCTGAGGAGGGGAAGCAGAGAGACAGACTCCCGTATACACCCAGAATGGGATCCACCCGCCGGCCGACACTCTACCGCTGAGTTAACTGGCCAGGGTACATAGAATATGACTATGATTCCCTCAACCAGGGACACTGTTCTTGTGGTCAGCTGAGTCTATAATGGCTCCAAATGATCACCACATCCCAGTATTCACACCCTGTGTAAATCCCCTTGAGTGTGGAATGGCCAACAGAATACAGCAGAGGTGATGTGATGGCACCTCTATGATTATGCTATAATCTGTGTCTTGCTAACAGACTCTCCTTATTGCTTTCTCAGCTTGCACTATTGATGAAATAAGTGGCTGTGCTGGAGAGGTCCACAAAGCAAAGAACTGAGAGCAGCCTCCAGACAATACCTATGAGGGGTCTGAGGCCCTCAGCCAAACAGTCCTCCAGGAACTAAATTCTTCCAGCTTAGCAGCAGACCCTTCACCAGTTGAGCTTTCAGATGAGACTACAGCCCAGCCAGCAACTTAACTGCAGCCTGTGAGCAACCCTAAAACAGAAGCATCAACTAAGCTGTTGCCAGACTGATGACCCACAGAAACTGTGAGCTAATAAACATGCATCTTTTAAGTCACTAAATGTGAGGTAGTTTGTTACACAGCAATAGATAAGTAACACAATCCTGAACCAAGCTGATACCAAGGAGAGACTACCTGGTTTTCAAAGTCCTGAACAATTACTCTTGCTGCCCTTGCCCTGTGTCTGTGAAATAAGACACGCTCTTTCAAGCTGCCAGTATCTAGCACATACATAGCAACACCCATAGCCATAGCAAGGGTCTGGGAGGTACCAAAGGGGGGAGTCAAGTCCATGAAGATATACTTACTGATTTGTTAAAATAGTAACTGGCATCAGCTTGTGTTCTAAAGAGCCCTTTGAATCTCAGAGCAGAGGATGATAAATTGAGTGCCACATCTGCATTTTTAGTCAGTCTTGAGTTATAAGTAATTCCACGTGCTGCAACCATCAGCTGTGTGCAAGGAGGCTGCCAAATGAATGAGCCTTCATTTGCTTGAAGCCAGGATTTGTTGGTTTTTTTTAAAAGATGAGATTCACATCAACACACACACAGGCTGCTTTGGAGGAGGACAGATCCATTGAACTCACTTTTCAACTGCGTCAGCTTCTCTTTCAAAGTTGTGATGAATGGATTCAGTTAGATGGAAACCACATTTGTGGCTGGTGTATCAAAAGTCTTCTTTCTTCCCACAGATTTCATAATGTGCAATAACTAAAGGCATTGCGTTTCTTTGCTGTCTTTCCAGGTTACACCTGAAGGCAGCTCTCCAACCAGAAGACCGAAGATGATTCTCAATGAGACAAGGGTATAAAGAAGAGAAATTCCCTGAGACAATAGGGTTCCTTATTTTATTTTTAGTTAAAAATCAGGCCTCCCTAGACCTAGCTGATCAATGGAATGTAAGACCTGGGTCACTCAGAGCGTCTCTTTGTCAAATTTGTACACTTGCGTCACAAAGTTCATGGGTCCACAAGACCAGCTTCACCTCTGTCACCAACTGCAAGTTGGAATTCATAAGTCCCTTAAATTACAACTCTAAAGAATGTGGAGCTGTTGAAAGTTTTTGAACTGAATCCATGTTAACACAATAAATTAAAATTAATAAAAATTTACAAAAGACTCCTAAAATAAAAAGAAAATACCAATAATTTCAAGAAGGTAGCCACAGAGCATTCAACCTCAAACTCAGGGTGCTTCTGGATTCAGGGCCCAGCATAACTGTGCAGTGAACCAGGCCTTGCCAGAATTAACCTAACCCTAAGCCTATCTCGTCTCTTTCTCTCTTATCTAGCTAACTGCACTGACCCTGAGCTGTGCCTTTAACTCCTTTGCCTTCCTTGGGTGTGGACTCAAATGTCACTTTCTCAAGGAGACCTTTTATAACCATTTAATTTACATTTAAAACTCCCTGGGTACTGTATCACACTTATTCTATTTTTTTCAAGGCATTTATTATCTCCCAAAATTCTATAGAAATGAATTATTGTATATATTATTTATCAGCTGCATCCCCTACTAGAAGGTAAGTTCCATGAAGACAAGGAACACTTTCTGTTTTGTGTACTGGTGTATCTTAAGGCTGTATAATACTGGCATGTGGTAGATGCTCAATCCATTTTAGCTGATTAAATGAATGAATAAGTGAATGAAAGATCTATTCAGGAATAAAATGAACAAAGTGACATAAAAAAAGAAAGTTTTTGAACAAGGGCATACCATGACCAAAACTGTGCTTTAAAAAATATTGAACTCAGGCCTGACCTGTGGTGGCGCAGTGGATAAAGCGTCGACCTGGGAACACTGAGGTCGCCAGTTCAAAACCCTGCACTGGTCTGGTCAAGGCACATATGGGAGTTGATGCTCCCAGCTCCTCCCCCCTTTCTCTCTCTCTCTCTCTCTCTCTCTCTCTCTCTCTCTGTGTGTGTGTGTGTGTCTCCTCTCTAAAATGAATAAAATAAAAAAAAAATAAATTTAAAAAAAAAGTGTTAAAAAAAATATTGAACTCAGGCAGGATCAGCTTCATAGGTAGGAAAACTATGTGGGCACACCAGACCCCAAGACAGAAGGACCCCGTTGCTTGTTCAATGCACTACCATTTTTGTGTAGAAAGTTTCATTAATTTTGAACAAGAGACTTTCATTCTCAACTTGCACTGGGACCTTCAAATTATGTATCTGGTCCTGAGCTCAGGAGATAGCAGTTATGAATGATTGAAACAAGGGAGACTACATAGAAAACCACAATACTAGTTCAAATGCCAGCGAATGAGGACATGAGATGGGGGTACCCATCCAGTTCTCAGTAGATACTATAAATATTTGGGTGATGAAGAAAGCCTTGGGTCATACACATAACGAATCTCTTGGCTCCAAACTACATAGAATGATTCTTAATTGAAGACCTAACTCTGAAGAAAGTCCAAAATCTACAGGAAGCCATTGAAAGATTTTAAACAGGGATATTACATAAAAATATATATATATTCAACAAATACTTATTGAACCCCTGCTATGCACTAGGACTGGTGGGTGGTGGAATTAGAATCTACTGGGAGCAAAGGATTGACAGTTTCCACCTTAAATGTTACCATCGCTGGGAGAATTTTGAAAACAAATTATTGGTTACGGTCACCACATTTGATCACCGTGTAAAGTGGCAAGTGGAAAGAGAATGTAATGGTGGGGAAGGGTAGGACAGCAGCACTCAGATCCTAAGAATGCTCTGAGGACACGTAGGTAGGAACCTAGGATGGCAGGAATCCTGGCTCCAAAAGGAATTTAAACCTCATGTCAAGCAATATGCCATTTCAAAATGCAGTGTTCACTCCTGGGATTTTAAAATCAGATAAACAAATCTCAAAGAATATAATAATCTTTGTATTATGAGTCAATTGCATTTTTTTTTCATCAGGCACAACTGACAGGAAGGACAGGCTGGGACATGGCTGGAAATATAGAGAGTGATTTGAGATCATTCCTATCCAGAAGGGCTGCTGGTTAGACTGGAGCAAAGTGAAAAAATAGAAGCGTTGCCCAGGTGCTAGTGGCGCGGGCTTTCTCTGCATTACAAAGAACAGCTACCCATGCTCTGTCACCACATGCCTCACCTATACGTCCTGACTTTTTCTTTGGTTTACTCTGCTTACCCCAAGTCAGAGCTTAGGGCTATTGGCTTATATAACTGGGAAAAAAAGCTAACGGAAGCTATCAGGTTGACAGTGGGGATGAGCTGGCTAAGTCAGCTCTTGAACTTATGTCATCCTCACACAGGGGCAGGGTGTATTTTTCTTGCTATGAAATCAGGACATTGGCAGAGGAGACAGTGACCAATGTGAATGCAAACACGTAGCTGCTCTCTGAATTTTTTTACCTCCTCCCGGGAAAGTGAAGTGAACAGACATGGCTCTCTGTACAGTTCACCTGCTGTTCCTTCCTGTCCTCTTCCCTTATGAGAAGAGAGTCTTTGAGCTTAATTGTTCATAAAAATTAAGTCTGTCTGTCTGGGAGGTGCCTCATTCTGAGGAATGCCAGGATTGACTGCTATCTTGCCTCAATGCAGCAACGTCAGACCAAAGGGCCACACCGTGTTCTGGGCATGGCCATATGAAGGAGCGGTGGGATGGACCCAGAACCTTGGGAGGTGGAGGGGTAGGTCAGGGAGAAGGGAGATGAGCAGAGAAGTAGAAAGGGAGGGAGGCTTAGGAAGCGCTCTCTGGGCTCCCATGCAAGTTATGTTTGTGTATACCTTTGCTTAACCTCGGGGATAGTCATTGGTTCTGAGAGATGTTCAGACTTACTTCCCTGGCACGGAGTTGATTCTACATACCATTCTAGCACTACAACTACTGTACCGTTGTATGGGGGGGAGGGTACCTCCAACATGACTCCCCATTATACAAATTTCATAATATGAAGTCTTCTCAGCCTCTAGGTCCTTTTATATGCTATTCCTCAGCCCCCAACTGACTTTGTCTGTATTGATAGCCTTTTCATATTCCTCAAGACTCAACTTACAATGCTCTCCTCTCCAGAGCTTCCCAGACCTCTGCAGACAGTCAGGCCCCCCTGAGCTAGGCTGTCAGGGGACCGCAGGTGTTCACGCATGTCTCTGACAGGTTGTGCAGTCATCATCGCTGGCCTGATTGTCTCCTTCCCTTCTCTGTGAGCTGCTCAAAGGCCAACTTAGTCTTATCAATCTTGCATCTATACTGGCTAGGTCACTAGCCCTATGCTTGACACCTCAAAGATGTTTAATTAGGGTCTAGTGAATGAGAAAAGTCAAGAATAAAGAACCCTTTTGTAAGGCAAATGTGCTGCCCACTTGTCTTGGAGGAGCTGAACATTATACCTTCTTCGGTGTTCTGTGAAATAGGGAATTAATGGAAATGTCTTGCTAACCCTAAAATAGCACAGGCTCAAAGCTCCTGGGGGAGGGGGACGGTGAGGGAAGATCATCATGAAAATTGGGAATGACATTGAAGGAGTCCCTCGGGCTGCCCAGGAAATTGTATCCATTTATAATCTACAGTTTTAAAGATCTCTATGCTCTTTTCTAATAGTTGCTCTTCTACCTGTCAACTTATAAAGAGCCAGCAAAGGGTGAAGATTATCCTTCCTGGTCTAATTAAAGATATTCTCACAAGTGTCTACAGACAAAATAACCCATGAGTCCAGACTCCCATGAAAATAACTATTGGGAAGTTGTGCCAGATTCAACCTTGGTCATGGCCTTTTCTCTGGTGTGTTGTGCATTAATTTTGAATGGTTCTTGATGTTCGGGTAGAACTGATGTAATCGTTTGCAGAGAAAGGTACCTGCCTTCAAATTTTCATCTTTGAAGTGATGTGAGTTAGAATTATTATTTTAGTAAAAAGAGACATATGGCAATAATATGGACACTCTTTGCCTATAAAACTTTTTTCACATTTAAAAATATTTTCATATATAGTATCTCATTGGTAAACTCACCACCAATCTTATGGAGGTAGACAGACCAGGGGACTATTTCTGAAATGTTAAGCTAAGGAAACTGAATTCAGGGGAGGGGATAAGTGACTTATCCAAAAGTCCCAAGCAGTAAGTGGCAGATATAGTCTCTAGATTTCAAAACCCTAAGAAAACTTTACCTGGTTTTTGCCTAAAATATAAATGCTGAAATTTTCAGATTAAGATTAAAGGGTAGCAGAAGAATCTAACTCATTTCACCAAATATTTCGGGTTCTCCTTGTGAACACATGGTAGGTTTGTACTTCCCTGCTCTTTGAAATGAGGTGTGGCCGAGTGACTTGATTGGTAGGGTCCAATAGAGACACTCTTACTCTCTCTGGCTCCACTTAGAAGTTGCTGCTTCATCAAGCTTGGTCCCAGAGTGAAGACACAAGGCAGAACACCTAGCTGACACACAGTGGACCCGGCAAGGAATAATACTGTTTCTTTGATGTGTATTGTTCCCACAGCACAATCTGATTTATCCTGCCTGATACACTACACACAAGGGCCCCACTGAATGACCAAAGAACTATAAAAATAGAGAGAAATCACATCTTTCTGGAAGCTACGAAAGAGTACCATCAGTAAGCCATAAGTTTTGAGGAATTTCAGCATGATATAATGGGTTTAAGGAAGAATAACAAGGAATGACTCAATACTACTTTTTTTATATATATATATATATATTTTATTATTATTAATTCTAATGGGGTGACACCAATAAATCAGGGTACATATGTACAATGAAAACATCTCCAGGTTATCTTATCATTCAATTGTGTTGCATACCCATCACCAAAAGTCAAACTGTCCTCTGTCACCTTCAATCTGGTTTTCCCTGTGTCCCTCCCCTCCTCCCTATCCCACTCTTCCCTCCCTCCCCCATCCCATAACCACCACTCTCTTGTCCATGTCTCATATTCTCACTTTTATGTCCCACCTATGTATGAAATCATGCTGTTCTCAGTTTTTCTTTTTTTCTGATTTACTTATTTCACTCTGTATAATGTTATCAAGGTACATCCATTTTGTTATAAATGATCCGATGTCATCGTTTCTTATGGCTGAGTAGTATTCCATAGTATTCTTTAAATAAATCAATATCCTAGGAATTTTTACTTCTCTGTGCTAAATAAGGGCATGGTGGGAGTCACCCACACCCGCCCCAAAATCATAATGCTGTCCAAGTTTATATTGGTTTTGGAGAGAGAAGTGCCTTACAGCTGCTGACTGGGCATGCTATGACAAGCACCAGCTCTGATCCAGAATATACTATTCTGTTCTCCCTAAGATAACACAATATGCACACACACAAAACGCAAACTCGAGGCCACCTTTCAGGTGGAGGTGGTGGTGTGCGGTGCCTCCGATACTCTGTGCTGAACCTGAGGGAGTGAGGAATGCCAGGCACAATAACCCACCTGGTTTCCAACCAGCATCCACATGGCCCCAAAGGGAAGACTATATCTACCGAAGCAAAACCTTGAAGCGTGAAAACAAAAACATATTGGCCTTATTGCTGTTGGCTTTTAAATCACAGAGAATAAAAATAGAAACAACACTATGTAAAATGTTATTTACATTCTGGGTAAAAAATGATGTCCAGGTGAAACAGAGCATGTGCAGACTGACAGGGTACACCCACCATGTGGGGGCTGGGGGCAGCATAAACAGTGGGGAGTATTGGGTCATGGGAAAGGCAAACAAGGGTTAAAAAACAGAAACCAGCAAGCAATTTTTACCTTTCCCATTTAGCAGCTGAGTTACCTTGGCTAAGATTCTTGTCAAAAAGAAAAATAAAGCTCAGGTGCTTGATCAGTGAAGACAATAGTGCCTACCATTATTGATCAGTGCCGTGAAGGCAGAACACTCTTAGGTGTGCAGAAGCACTTTGTCAATTATGAAGTTCTGGTACAAGTGGTAACTACTTAACTTTGGGCAGGTGTGAGTGTTATAAATTCCTGGATGGTAATGTTGGTGATTCTGCACTTTTATTTGATTCTTGGAACTTCCAGCTATATCTCACAACTCTGATGTCCACAGGGAAGTTAAAGGTAGTTGGTTATTTCTTCATTACATTTGCTTTTTCTTCTGATATTTCTAGTATGGCTAAAAGGAAATTGTATGTGTCTGCTCATTATATTGTCCTTAAATAAAAGTCATGGACTTAGATCGCAATCCTATAAAGAGTATTCAGGAAGCTGTTCATTCTGTCCAGATATAGGTCTCAGACAAAGAGACTCTGGAGATGTTTGGCACAGCTCCAACTTTGTCTGGGATGTCCATAGAAATGATTTGGCAGTTGATGCAAAATGATGGTCTCTAGGGAGTTCCCAAAAGATAAGAAACCCTGGGTAGCCTGACCAGGTGGTGGCGCAGTGGATAGAGCGTCGGACTGGGATGCGGAGGACCCAGGTTCAAGACCCCAAGGTCTCCAGCTTGAGCGCAGGCCCATCTGGCTTGAGCAAAAGCTCGCCAGCTTGGACCCAAGGTCACTGGCTCCAGCAAGTGATTGCTCTGTCTGCTAAAGGCCCACGGTCAAGGCACATGTGAGAAAGCAATCAATGAACAACTAAGGTGTCGCAACGGCAATGAAAAACTAATGATTGATGCTTCTCATCTCTCTCCATTCCTGTCTGTCTATCCGTCCCTATCTACCCCCCTCTCTGACTCTCTCTCTATTCCTGTAAAAAAAAAAAAAAAGAAAAAGAAAAAAAGAAAGCCTGGGTAATGAAAGTATTTTATTAAAAAGTCTCCAAATTCTTCACAGTGAGCCAGTGAATATGATGTTGGCCTGCTAGATTTTGAGAGCAGGCATTATCTACCCACTTTTATTGCAATAGAATCTTAATTATTATAACTCCTCTGAAATGTTTCATTTTGAACAGAACTATTTCTGGGTGAGTGTGGAGTTATAGGATGTTAAATACGACTTTCCCTCTAATGGCAGAGTTTTGGCTAAGAACAATAAAATGAGACCACTAATGAAAGATGTGCTAAGAATTGTGAGACAAGTTTTGTAGATCTTTACTGACCACATGGGGACAAACTTGAGGATTTGTCACAGAGATTGGGAAGTGGGAAATCTTTCAGAAAAGAATTTAGTGTGCTGTGGCATATCCCCTCCCCTTCAAATGGAAAGTGGGAAAGGTGTGGGATGCTTTTTTCATTTTAAACCACATAAAGATGGGTTTCATGTCTTAGAGAACTTAATAGGTATACTTGACAATTGGAGGACAGAGTCTAGAGCAGACCCATATCTGAAATTGTCAAAATGTGAGAGGTTGACTGACCAGAGGGGCCATTGGTGGCTACCAGGTTTTCATGAAAGCAAATCTCAGACCAAAATCGGCCACATGTTCAGATACTAATTAAACCAACTTTTATCAGAAGGAGGCACAAAACAGATCCTCGGGTTGCTTTTAATTATTAGGTGTTCCCCACCTTGCATGGTATATTAACCAGAGGCTGATGTCACAATATTCCAGAAGTCAGATTCTGCCTTCCTTATCGTCCACAGAATGCAACCAGAGTCATCCTACTCTGTAGCTCAACACAGGACCATTTAGGGATCACACATCACATGCCACCCCCAACAGGCTAACAGTACTTGCTAGGGTGGCAACTGTCTCTAAAATGTTATAGCCAATACACATATCTGGAGAACATTTAATTTCACTAAGAGACTATTCTCTGTTATACAGATTAACAAAATATGAGTTCATTCATGAAAACCATTTCTGATATTCATTATGTAAATTAATAAAGTCTCTGGTGGTGGTTGAGATATAGTCAGTCACCTGCAATGCGGTAGCAGCAACCTTTGGGCTATGGCCTTTCTGATTAAATGCCAGCTGATTACCCCTGGGATGTGAACTATTGATTAAGACAACTGACAGCCCTTAGATAGTAGCTCAGACTAATTCACACACACACACTCTTACAAAAACCCATATCTATGCTAAAGTAACTTAAAGCAAATTACAGAAATCATAACATACAAATAAGAAAAAATATCTGCCTAAAGTAACTCATTTGGTATTGCTATAATTGACATTAAGTAAAAAGCTGATTTAAATAACATAAAAATTATAAAATATGTTGACTCTATTCTTACACAACTTTACTTTTTCTTTTTTTAATTTGGGAAACATAAAAGCATGAATTATGTTAAAATCAACCACAGTCCTATATGGAACTTACATTAATTTCTAGCCTTTAGTATGTGCTCACCCACAGACACTTTATTTTATAAAATTGGGTGATCCTGAATATTACACCATGAACATTTTTATTTGTCATTAAATTTTTTTCCCCAAAAACTCAAATTCAGAATTTTAAAAACTACTTATAGTATCCCGTAGCTCTGCCACAATTTGGTCAACTAATCCCCTATCCTATGCAATTATTTTAGTTTGTGTCTCATCTTTCACCAACATAAACAACTTGGTACCTATCACTCAGCAGGACACAAGTGCAGCACGCTTATATTGGAAGAGTTTACTAATGGTACTATTTTAGAAGTCAAGGGGAAGACGTAGGGAAAGCCACTGTGGACAATGCACTATCTGGTGGCTTGAAAGGCTGGGGCGCTGTGAACTGATGGAGAATCAGTGCCCACAGACACAGAAAAAACCCTGGTGAGGGCTGCCAGACAGCTGCTACAGGGAGTACTGCCAACCCAGAGGACAAGGCAGGGAGGGAGCTGTAGCAGTGGTTCTTAACCATTTTTGAGGTACCGAACCCACCAGTTTCATATGCGCATTCACCGAACCCTTCTTTAGTGATAAATAAAATATGATTTTTTTTTCCAAATTCAAGACATAGGTATATGTTTTTTTACTGGTGCACAAAATGAGCCGTGCATGAACATCACCTTGCTCAAAGAACAAAACCAACAAAGTGCATGAACTCACAACAAATTATGGTATTACTTTATTCTGGCCTCCGCGGCAGAGGCTTCTCCGAACCCCTGAGACCGACTCATCGAACCCCTAGGGTTTGATAGAACCCAGGTTAAGAACCACTGAGCTGTAAGAAGAAACTATGACTTCACTCCAAGTCCCCTGCCTGTGCCCATCATTGGTCAACCCCAGCCAGAAGTCAGGGGGCAAGGAAGCCCATTGATACAGCACATAAGTTGAGCAGGGTAAAAGGAGGGAGACTAAGTCAGGAGGGGCAATGCACCACAACCATGAGAAATAGTTTTCATTGTCATGCAAAAACTCACCAAAATGTATGTGTTTAAAGAAAGTTAAGTATGTGAGAAATAACTCCAGCATTAAGAGACACCATCTGTGATCACAATAAGAGAAGAAATGAGTTCTCTTCAGGACAAGTATAAAGGGCCCAGCTGCCTAATCCTCTGATGAAGTTATACCTGCCCTGGATGCAGGATGGAGCAGGTGGAATCCCCTGGGGGCGGGCAGGGAGGAAGTACTGTCATTTGGTGGGGATTCTTCTGTGTCCAGATGCATCAGTTTGGTCGAAGTCTGTTTCCAAGGAGCTTCTCATCACAACAATTCCCATTTTCCCAACCCTCACTGCCTGCCAGGCCCTGTGTCAAGCGCTTGCACACGTTATCTCAATTAACACTCACAACAAGATTCAGCATAAATATTATCATCCTATTTTTCTACCAAGGAGAAACTGAAGCTTGCAGAAGTTTGGTGATATTATGGCTAAGGTCACGCACCTGCTCCAGGTCACACACCTGCTAAGTGGTGCAGCCAGGATTTGGACCCGTATCTGCCAGAGCCCAAGGCCAGTCCACTTAGCCACCCCAATAGACTGTTTCCACCATCAGCTGTCCCACTCAGAACTACTTCACGAAGGAATGTGGTGACTAACGATTGAGTCACCCCAGGGAATGTTTGCCAAGAATTAAAGGAATAAGGAAACTATCAGAGGATGCTACTTGGGTTATTCTATCATTTTTAAAAAATTAATAATAATGTCAGTAATAATAAGCATTAATCACTTTTGGAGGTCCTAGGGTATCACCTTATTCTCCTTAAAGTTGGTAAAAGGCAAAATTCAAAGATTTAGCCAGCTTTTCCAGTATAAACTGTATTTCAGGGTAACCAAACAATTGATGAATAAGTTGTTGTTCTTTATAGAGAATTCCAGCTATGTGCAGAAGGAATGATAGAATTAGATGTAGAACTTGATAATATTTTGATGAAACAATGGATCTAGGTCATTGTTGGATGCTAAATTATTGAATTGATGAGACAATTTATAATGAATGGATCAGGCCAACAACTCTTAAACCCATTGATAATCTTAGCATCACACAAAAATTAGGAAAATGGAACATTATGTGTCATGGGAAGTATTTAGCAAAGCCTGCGCATTTTCTTGCCAAAATAATTAAACCTGAATCCAATTAAGTCTCTAGACATAACTATAGAAAATATGAGAGACATAGGGATAGAAAAACAAGTTAAACACTACAAGAAGCAATTAGCCAAATTTGGAACGTAGGAAATTCTGCAGGAGAATTGACCATATTTTTTCCACAAATAAATGTCAATACAAAGGGGATGGAGAAAAATGGTGGTAGATTAAAAGGAGATTTAAGAGAGCTACTGCTATTAATATTTCCAATTTTACAGCATTTGAAACCATTACCTTCTTTATGAAAATTTTCTTTCCAAGGCTGACCTAGCCCACCTTGAAGGAGGACTCAGCCCTTTACCCCAACCTGCAGCAACAAATACCTTTCATAGCAAGAGTGAGCAATATCAACTTTACCAAAGGTTGTATTGAGGTGGAGGAAGGATTTCACACCCCAGAACCTCCCATCCAGCTCATGGCTTCTTTCCAAAATACTTTCTATTAGTTGCCCTTATTTGGCCTCTAGCTTTCTCCTAGAATCCCAGAAAGCCAAAAGTTATTGTCCCAAGAAAGACTTTGCTTTCAGCAAACAAAAGAGTGCTTAAACCCATGTGGTGGAACCTATGACACACGTGTCAGCACTGACACGCGTAGCCATTCTTGATGACACAAGGTCGCATACGGCCACATACCAGAGAAGGATGGGGCCGATGCCAAGAAGGACGTTTCATCCTCAGCTCCTACACGCCAGGTGCAGTAGTAGCCAAGGATAAAACATTTGCTGTACTGTAGACACTCTGTGTCGGAGGTCTGTTGGCCAAAACAACAGAACTCTAGCATAGAGCGTCTAGTTCTGGGACTTCGGGTTAGGCCATTTTTCTTGAAGTGACACACCACCCAAGTTATGCTCGGTTTTTTGGCGAATTTTGACACACCAAGCTCAAAAGATTGACCATCACTGGCTTAAACCATGACCATTCAATGGGAAAGTTATAAATGACAAGTGATTTTTTTCTCTTATAATTCTTCCTGTCACACACTAATGATTGCAATTTCTTAGATTGCTACACAAACAACATGACTTTCATTTTCCTTACTTTCCTAAACAACATTTGAATTTATTAGAGTTTAGTCATATCTATCTTTAGTGATGTGTAGAACCTAGAACCAAAGATCAAATTCTGGTCTGGGCTGAAAAAAAGTAGAATAGGGCCTTAATATTCATCATTCTAATAATTTTACTGATGTGGCCTAGGATCTCCAAAACTTTTGTAAAAATCATTTTTCACCCGTTATTTATGTTGAGATTCCTGGCAGCAGAAATTCTCTCTTTTTCACACGTGGTTCTTTTAAACCACATCTTTCTGCATCCTATACTTATAGTATAGTTTTCACACTCAAAGGTTGAGATATGCAAGTTGTTCTCCCTATGAAATATAACCTTAACAAATTAGTCTGTTATTTCAATATATCAACATTTTGGGCTCTCTGATTCTATTATCCAACATTTCTATGTTTCTAATTCCTCCTAACATCACATCTAGAAATCTGAGGTACATGCCATCTAGGAATTTCTAAATAGAGCAGAACTAAGGGCAGAACACTGGTCTACCCTAACAATTCTCTCTACAAGTTAACTTATCTCCATCAATCAATAATCTTTCATGAGTTTTACTGGCCACTCCATTATTTTCTAAATGCTCCCATGTAGGATAGTTGTGTTCTTCAGTTTTTCCAAGGATCACATCATGCCCCTGTTCAATAGTTCCTGCCATGAACATCTGTGCAGGTCATATATTACTTTAGAGTGTCCCAGAAGGAAGGGCCATAGACATGTTAAATATTTTAGATTTGAGAACCAAGTACTGTAAAAATTGTTCTGGTAGAAGGCTGTGGAGTGTCCTATTCTTTAAAAATGGTATTATGATCATTTTCCCAACAGATGGAAAAGTATTTTAAGGAAGAGTTGCCTTTTGCTTACTTACACAAAGGCTCCATGTGGGCCAGTGGCAGCTCTTCTAAAAAGTGTGTCAGCTTATGCTATTGGATGTGTGTGTCCCCCCAAAATTCTGTGCTGAAACCCTAATTCCCACTGCGACGGTATGTGGAGTTGGGGCATTTGGGAGGTGGTTAGGTCACAAGGGTAGAGCCCTCATGAATGAGATTAGCACCTTATAAATGAGACCCCCAAAGAGACCTTAATCTTGGATTCCCAGCCTCCACAACCATGAGCAATAAGTGTTTTCTGTTTGTAAGCTGCCCAGTCTATGGTGTTTGATTGTAGCAGCGCCGACAGACTAGGATAACTCCCCTCCGACTGCCGGGACAGCGCCAATCTTCTACAGTTTCTCCCGGGTTATTGACAATAGCTTCATATAGTTCTAGCTCTTTAATCTCTGAGTATAATTCATGGTGGCCTGGTTCTTACTATTTCCCTACCTCTCATAGGTTGCAATTCTCTTTCCACACACTCGTTCTTCTACTCTTTCCAGCGTGAAGACCATATGCTCGAGAGAGAGGATGGAAGAAGAGATGGGAATTGTCCTGCATTCTTTGTCAAAAGGCTCGCCTCACCTCGGGGCCAAGCTGTGGACATGTTACTCTCTCCTTTTATGCAAACCAGGCTCCCTTCCTCCCAAGCTTCCTGTCCCCAACCTCCTCCCAGGTGTGCTCCAGTGTTCTATGCCCATTGTTCAGGGCTTCCTCCCTGATCTCATTTCACTGGTAAGTGTCATTGGTTTAGCTTCTAGTCTCACATGGGCCCCACTGCTGCTTATTCTAGTAACATCATGTGATTATCAAGCTTTTCTACCTTTATTGTGTCCAAGAGCTCTTCCTTTCTACATAGCACCTAAGCATATATTTCTTCTGAGTCAGTTTACTGTTCTGAAAAACCTTCTGTGGGTCAATCAGAGCTGCCCCCAGCTGGCCGGGGACTTGCCCAGTGAATGCCTTGCTCTGTCACTATGAACGCTTCCCCTGAGGCAAAGCCATCACTGTGCCTGGTAGACACTGTGTGCTGAGAAAACGGCGATTCCACTCTCTTTTCGCCAAAATTCTCGTTGACTTTGTCCACAGAGACAACAAAGCATTTTTTTATTGATTTTTAGAGAAAGAGAGAGAAGTGGGAAGCATCAACTGGTAGTAGTTGCTTCTCTTATGTGCCTTGACCAGGCAAGCCCAGGGTTTTGAACCGGCGATCTCAGCATTCCAGATCGATGCTTTATCCACTGTGCCACCACAGGTCAGGCAATAAAGCATTTCTACCATGAGGTTTGCAATGTCTTACCCACTTTTCTTTAAGTCACCTTTAATGTGTCACTTCCTTGGAGAAATGATATTTTTAAATTATTTTTATTTATTCATTTTAGAGAAGAGAGACAGAGAAAGAGAAGGGGGAAGGAGCAGGAAGCATCAACTCCCATATGTGCCTTGACTGGGCAAGCCCTGGGTTTTGAACCAGCGACCTCAGCATTCCAGGTCAATGCTTGATCCACTGCACCACTGCAGGTCAGGCCAAGAACTGATTTCTTCTCTTTTCTTTTTGTTTTTTGGGTTTTTTTAAGGTTTTACTTATTGATTTTACAGAGAGAAACAAGCGTGGTAAGGGGAATAAGAAGTATCAACTCACAGTTGCTTCACTTTAGTTATTCAGTGGTTGCTTGTTGTATGTGCCTTGACCGGGCAAGCCCAGGGTTTCAAACCGGCCGCCTCAATGTTCCAGGTCCCACGTTCTATCCACTACGCCAGGCAAAATGATTTCTTGTCAAGCTCCCTCTTTCCAGTTTTGCTCTTCATACACCCAAAGCCTCAGAGTGCACCCTGAGGGCTCCAGCCATTCCCTCCTTCCCTTCCTGGGAACGCCCACACCCCACCCACCAGGACCAGGCCCTACTCATGGGCATCACCATGATGTTTAAAAAGGAAAAGAAAAATAAAATACAGGTGTGGTTTCTGTCTCCTGATGTTATCTGACAGCTGCACATCAGCAATGCCATTCTAAGGGGCCCTGCACTTCCTTTTGGGATGAGATCCTATTGATGGCTCTGAGGGACAGAAAAGGCGAGTGGACACCGGCCCCATATTTCCTAGAGGCTGGATTTCATTGTAGACTGAGAAATCTACAGGTCTGGACAACCTCCACATTCCTAAATAACCTTTACTGGGAACTGAGACATAAGGATTAGGGTTAGAAATGGTTTTTAACACGAGAGAAAAATCTTATTCAGAGTAGCTCTCCCCCCAAAACAAATAATCAAAGGCATGAGTTCCTGTTGGGCAGATCCTTTCACTGTGATTTGGGCTTTGCTGGTCTAATCTACTGCTTCTTCTAGATCAGTGGTTCTTAACCTGGGTTCTATCAAACCCTAGGGGTTCAATGAGTCGGTCTCAGGGGTTTGGAGAAGCCTCTGCCACGGAGGCCAGAATAAAGTAATACCGTAATTTGTTGTGAGTTCATGCACTTTGTTGGTTTTGTTCTTTGAGCAAGGTGATGTTCATGCACGGCTCATTTTGTGCACCAGTAAAAATACATATACTTATGTCTTGAATTTGGGGAAAAAATCATATTTTATTTATCACTAAAGAAGGGTTCAGTGAATGCGCATATGAAACTGGTGGGTTCGATACCTCAAAAAAGGTTAAGAACCACTGTTCTAGATTCACTCAGAGATAGGCTTGTCTGTCCTGGAAGCCTGTTCCTGGTTAATGGCAGAAATGCAATGGAACTTTCTACAATGAGAACACAACTAACTAGACATATTTGGCCTTGTAATTTTTTCTGAATAAACATTTACTAAACCACAAAAAACTGGCACCATTAAGTCTGTGTATCAGAAGGACTCAAGGAATATTTTCCACTTGTGCCAGGAAAAGCGAACGCCTTGTGTATTATCTCTGTAGCGATGAGGGGAACAGACACCTGATGGAGACAGCCCTATGGGCGAGCTGTCAATTCGTCCTCCCAGCCTTTCTTGGCCCTGCACTCACAGGACTTCACAACCAGGGCTCCAGCCCCAACATAAACAAGTCACACAGTCTGTTCCCTGTGTGCTGGCATTGGCCTTGGGGTGGGGGCAGGGCTGAGCCAGCCCAGCATGTATTTTCTTTGTAGCTTAAACATGAACTAAAAATTGGACCAGAGATAAAGAATGGCACACAACAGGAGAAATCCACTTCTGTAATCTCACCGGAAGTGACGACACCAAGTAGTGTGATGACCACACCCAGTGCTCCTCAAAAGTTGTCAGCTTTGGCCTGACCTGTGGTGGCGCAGTGGATAAAGCGTCGACCTGGGAACACTGAGGTCACCAGTTCAAATCCCTGCACTGTTCTGGTCAAGGCACATATGGGAGTTGATGCTTCTAGCTCCTCCCCCCCCTTTCTCTCTTTCTCTCTCTCTCTCACTCTGTGTCTCCACTCTAAAATGAATAAAATAAAATAAATTTTAAAAAAAAAGTTGTCAGCTTTGACTACTCAGCCATAAGAAATGATGACATCGGATCATTTACAACAAAATGGATGGACCTTTGATAACATTATATGGAGTGAAATAAGTAAATAGAAAAAAACTGAGAACAGCATGATTTCATACATAGGTGGGACATAAAAGTGAGACTATGAGACATGGACAAGAGAGAGGTGGTGATGGGGTGGGGGGAGGGAAGAGAGGGTGGGATAGGGAGGAGGGGAGGGGAACAGGGAAAATCAGACAGAAGGTGACAGAGGACAATTTGACTTTGAGTGACAGGTATGCAACATAATTGAATGATAAGATAACCTGGAGATGTTTTTGTTGTACATATGTACCCTGATTTATTGGTGTCACCCCATTAAAATTAATAATAAAAAAAAAAAGTTGTCAGCTTTGGCAGCCATAGGGGACTGACCCCTTGCCACAGACACTGGCATTCCCCTTTCACAGGCATGGTGGTGGTGAGGAGCCACTTCATAAAGTCTCATGGGCCAAGGGACCAGGAGATGACTCTGAAGGCAGGAAAGAAGCCCATGACAACTCAGTGAAAGAACTCAAGTGAGCCATGCCCTCGGGGCACACAGGGGATCTCCATTAACTCCAGCTGAAGGCCAAGACATTAGACCTTCTAGGACCCAAGGTGGGACTCGGTGTTTTCTTCCTCCTGTGGGGAGGGTATACTAGGTCCCAAAAATGAAATACATTGCTGGGTCATATGGTAGTTCTATTCTTAATTTTTTGAGGAACCACCATACTTTCTTCCATAATGGTTGTACTACTTTACATTCCCACCAACAGTGGATGAGGGTTCCTTTTTCTTCACAGCCTCTCCAACACTTGTTATTACCTGTCTTGTTGATAATAGCTAATCTAACAGGAGTGAGGTGGTATCTCATTATAGTTTTGATTTACATTTCTCTAATAGCTAATGAAGTTGAGCATCTTTTCATATATCTGTTGGCCATCTGTATTTCTTCTTGGGAGAAGTGTCTGTTCATGTCCTCTTCCCATTTTTTTATTGGGTTGTTTGCTTGTTTGTTGTTGAGTTTTGTGAGTTATTTATATACTTTGGATATTAGCCCCTTCTCTGAGCTATTGTTCAAAAATATCATCTCTCATTTAGTTGGCTGTCTGTTTGTTTTGTCATCAGTTTTTTTTGCTGTGCACATGCAGCCCATGTTCATCACAGAATTGTTCACGGTGGCCAAGACACGGAAACAACTAAAAAACCCTTCAATATCATGTCTCATTTAGTTGGCTGTCTGTTTGTTTTGTCATCAGTTTCTCTTGCTGTGCACATGCAGCCCATGTTCATCACAGAATTGTTCACGGTGGCCAAGACACGGAAACAACTAAAAAACCCTTCAATATCATGTCTCATTTAGTTGGCTGTCTGTTTGTTTTGTCATCAGTTTCTCTTGCTGTGCACATGCAGCCCATGTTCATCACAGAATTGTTCATGGTGGCCAAGACATGGAAACAACTAAAAAGCCTTCAATAGAAGATTGGATAAAGAAGAAGTGGTACATATATACTATGGAATACTACTCAGCCATAAGAAATGATGACATCGGATCATTTACAGCAACATGGATGGACCTTGATAACATTATAATGAGTGAAATAAGTAAATCAGATAAAACTAAGAACTGTATTGTTCCATACATAGGTGGGACACAAAATTGAGACTCATGGACATGGATAAGAGTGCAGTGGTTACCAGGGGGAGGGGAAGGGAGGAGAGAGAGGGAGTGGTAGGAAGGAAGGGGCATAAAGAAAACCAGATAGAAGGTGACGGAAGACAATCTGACTTTGGGTGATGAGTATACAACATAATTGAATGTCAAAAATGATCTGGAGATGTTTTCTCTAAATCTAGGTGCTCTATCTAGTTGACCAATGTCACCTCATTAAAATTGTCTAAATAAAACTATTTTAAAAAATGAAGTAGAAACTCTAAGTCTAAAGAAAGGACTAAGGGGGCAATAAAAGAGGAAATTTAGGGAATGAGACACAATCCACAGAGGGTAACTGTCCCCCGTAGGCAAGTGGATCATAGCAGGCAGGCAAGATGCAAAACAGAAGCATGATTCTCTGCTCCCACCTCTCCTCTGTTACCCTCCCCATCATCCACCTTTGGGCGGTGCCTTGAACTCTTGCAGGAAAACAACTGAGGAGATCTCCATCAGAGTCAACTGCATAACCATTCTAAGTAGTCCAGGCAATGCACAAGCTTCTGATAGGCACCAAATGGATCATTAAGCAGAGAAAACAACTGACCAGTGCGTAAGTCTTCAGCCTAAGAGAACCATGAGGCTGATTTCCCAAGTTCACTACCCATTCACCCTCCCTTCACTGCCCCAGCACCCTAGAGAAGAGTCAGAGATGCCCTGGTCACGCTTTATTTTAGCCCTGGTGTGTTCTCATGAGTATTCATATTCTTGCTGAGAAATTGGATAGATCAAGGAAAACAACAGTTAAAATCAATTAGTGTTTACCCCAGCATGTGCTGTGGGAAAAGCCAAGATCTCACCAAAGTCTAAACCATGCCTGCCTGCCATGCCAGTGTGCAGAGGACCAGGAAAGCCAGCCCTACTTGGAAACCTTAGTAATTACTATGGTAACCTGTTGGGTGCCAGGCGACTGGGAAGACAGCTTAATTAAGTGCAATCTCTGACAGTTCTGATTGGGAAATTGAGGACACAGTAACTGGGTGCCATTCAGGCAACAATCTGCTCCTTCTGTTAAGACACACTGAGGGTCTCTCCTTTGCCTACAACAAACGGGAGTGCTATAACTATGCAGTGTCACACTGCAGCTGGGCGTGCTATTTTGGATTTCATATTTTCCTGGAGAGTTTTACAACCAAAAAATAGGGAGTGCTACCCTCACTTGAATGGTGCCTGTATTCAAGGTGCTTGAGTCCCTGTGACGCTTCACAGTCCCAATTCCACTTCTCATGTTGAAGAGAGGGTAGCGAGCCAGAATCTGGTGGTTTATACCACATGTAGCTGTAGAGGGCTTATGTATTGGTCTCTTAGGGCTGCCGTAACAAAGCACCACAAACTGGGGGGCTTGACTGACAAAAATTAATTGCCTCTTGCAGTTCTGGAAGTGAGAAGTTCAAGATCAAGGTGTCAGCAAGGGCCCTGGTCTGTTGTCTCAGTGGATAGGGTGTCAGTCCAACGTATGAACATCCCAGGTTTGATTCCCAGTCAGGGCACACAAGAGAAGTGACCATCTGCTTCTTTCCCCATCCCTTTCCCCATTCTCTCTCTCCCCCGCACTCCCGCAGCCAGTGGCTCAATTGATTTGAGCATCAGCCCCAGATGGTGAGGCTAGCTTGGTTGGTCTGAGCACATCAGCCTCAGGTGCTAAAAATAGCTCAGTTGATTTAAGCATTGGCCCTAGAGAGGGTTGCTGAGTGGATCTCAGTCAGGGCACATGCTGGAGTCTCACTATCTCCCCTCTTCTCACTTTTAAAAAAAAAATCAGCTAAATAAATAAATAAATAAAAAGGTGTTGGCGAGGTTATTTCATGCTAAGGTAGAATCTTTTCCAGGCCTCTCGAAGAGCCCCTGGTGGTTTGCTCAAAATCCATCCCATTCCTTGGCTTGTAGCTGCATTGGCCCAATCTCTGCCATCTTCATCACATGGCGTTCTCCCTGTGTGTGTCTCTCTCTGTGTCCAAATGTCCCCTTTTTATAAGGACATAGTTGTATTGGATTAGGTCCACCTCAATGACCTTATCCTGACTTGACCATCTGCAAAAATCCTATTTCCAAGTCAGGTGGCCTTCTTAGGTAACTGGGGGTTAGGACTTGAACATCTTTTGAGGGGGGAACACAATTCAGAGTATCGCTCCTCGGTTCCAACAAAATCTCACATGGGTGTTCCATAGGAAGAAAAAGTCGAGCTTCTCTGATTGACAAGAGGGTGCAAAGTCCATGTCAGTATTCTTGCTATAGCCCTTCCTGCAGTCTAACAGGTCTCTACGAACTACATACAGTTCAACTTTCCCTGGTCTTAGAGTAACAAAACTGGACCTTGAATTTATTTTTCCTTTTTATTTTTTAATGGGCGTGTGTTAAAGACTTACTTAACTCATTAATAAGTTAACTACTAGGGTGTTACAATCAGTCAAAGGAGCATTCAAAGAACACATCTATCAAGGCAATCCAGAATGCTGAAATGAATTTACAAATAAATGCAAAACTAGTCAATATCCACAGTGCAATAACCAGCCACACCTTTGCTGGACAAACTTCATTTGCATTTCTATAAGCAAGAATCATTTGCATTGCTGTCAGTTCTCTGCAAATGACAGTTAAGGAAAGTCAGACGCAATGAAAGGAAGGGTGCACTAGACGACACCCAGTAGTTTGTTTTTTTTTTTGGGGGGGGGTGCCCTTTTCAATGTTTTTCACAATTTTTCCTCATTATATATGCCTCCCAGGTGCTAGGACCACCTGCTCATATATCATCAATCATTGAAAGTGTTTACATCCTTTGCGGAGGGTGGGGGTGGTCTGCTGGTTGGAGTAATGGGTGTCCTCCTTCAGTTCTAGAAAACTGTTTGAATGGCTCTTCCTCCCAAGGCCCTGCCAGGCAGGACACAGGAATTCTCGGTGGCTGTAGGTCTTCCTCAGCTCCTCCTGGGAGACCAGGCTTTCTGGATTGCAGCACCAAGCTTTCCCCTCCCATTCATTCCCTCTGCTGCCAAGTCCTTCCCATGCACTGCCCCTGGCCCCTCCAGCTTTTCTCTCCCGCTCCATGTACACTTCAGTGGTCAACCCAGACCTGGACAGGCATGCCATTCAGCCACCACCCTAAACTGGAAGTCTGCCAGTCTCAAGGTCATCCTGGTTCTGTCCTCTCTGATGTGCTTCCCCACCATTCTGAGCCTTCAAGCTACAAGTTTAAGACCAGAGAGCTAAGTTTTTCTAATTCACTTATTGGCTACATGAACGAATTGGCATCATTTCTCCAAGTTTCCATTTCCAACATTTCAAGCTCAGCTTTACTGTGAGTGTAGCAAAAGCTGTGGTCTTCCCTCTAGATCCCTCCTGGGACCTAGGACTGGGTCACTCATACCCCAGCTCAGGGCGCAGCTGCTCCTTCAAAACTGCCCTCTGCCAAAGGGAGCCACTTCACCCAAAGTTATGAAAACGCCCCCCATCTGTAAGTAGCCCACTGGTCCAGGTGGAGGTAGAAAGTCTCAGCCTGCTGGCCTCCCCCTGGACTGATTCTGAAGGGCCACCCAGTTTCAGCACGCCCCCATGGCATCAGCTGGGGTCTCTGTGGCTACTAAATCAGAGTTCAGCTCCTCCTCTGCCCAGTCCTGCCTCTTCCACTCCCTTACACACTCCCTGCGTGTGCTCCCAAGGGCACTGTGCAATAGTTTTGCACAAAAGCCTTAGAGTCTTAGAGTCTGTTTCCTTGGGAACATGACCCTGCAACAATGAGAGAATGCTGGGCGTACAGTTGGGGCTCAGATGGGCCACTAGCAAGTTATGTGACCCTCGTCGACTCCCTTCTTTATGGCCTCAGAAAATGAAGAAGTCCCTAATAGGAGGATATCAGACCAACTCCTGACTAGGTTTCTTTTGAGCAGCAACATTCTAATAGCTACTGAATCTGCACACTGCAGAGGGAGGGGCGTGTGCTTGGAAACAGACACCAACCCAACCCCTGCCCGGGCATCACAAACATGCAATTCCACACTGGTGCAGTGATGAGAAAAAAGCTAAGCCAGCTTGGGTAACTTGGCTAGAAGTAGAGCAGGGGCACGGGGCCATGGCTTGTTTTCTGCCTCCTCCAATGGAAATTCCACCGGGGGGGGGGGGGGCGCCTGAGCAAGGTAAGCAGGCCTGAGATTGTTTCCCTCCCACATCCAGCCAGCCTCCCGACACTGATATCCCTGGGAAAGGCTGGCATCTTACAGGGTTACACTCTCCTGGAGGTCAGCGTCATCCTTAGCCAGAGAAGTGCTGGGATCTTGTCAGGGAGTCACAGAGCAGCAGCCACACTAGGGATGAAGTTTCTGTCCCACTGGGGGTGACTACCGAGTGCCCAGCAATGTCCAGAAACAGAAATACATGGTGTAACTCCCAATCCCTTGGCTAGGGTACAGTATGGGCCCCGAAACTTGTATTTCTCATTCTTGCTTAAGAATGAGAGGAATGCTGGGACCTGAGAACCCACAGACTCTGGTAGAATTGGTAACACCCCCCCACACACACACACACACACACTTCCCATCACTATGTGACTTGCCCCTTTATGTCCAAGGAAGCATACACAATTCAAGCTTACATAGATCTGTTTATTGATTGTGAGACCTTGGGCAAATAAAATGTCCCAATGCTCAGTATTTTTCTTCCTCTACCACTAAAGTGAAGATGAGTATTAATGTATCACAAGTTGCTATAATAAGTAAATTCCAAAAGTCTCATTGACTCAGCACAATAAAAGTGTATTTGTTGTTTTCCTAAAGTCTGAAATGGGTGTTACCAAACAGCAGCTGTCCTTCAAAGTGTAATTCAAAAGTCAGTCTCGTTTGGTTTGTTTTTCAACATCATCATGCCTGTTGTCACAAGACAGAGGGGAAAAGGCTGCGGAGGGGCACAGATGTTGAAGAGAGTGCAGGCAGGCCTCTTGGAAACAACCAAAACCCAATCATGTCATCACCCTCACTGCAAAGCAGTCTGTCTGGGCAATGGAGTTTATCTGTGTGCCCACCATGGGGAGCCAGCCAGTCCCTGCCATAGGATGATAATCTTATAGGATGGTTGTAAGATTAAATTAGATAACAAGCGCTCTAGGTGCCCAGTGAGTGCTCATTAGTTATTGGTTCAGGTAATGTACCATGAGGGCACCCAAGCGACCCTTGCTGGGGATGCTACATCAGACATGGGTCCTGAGCCAGGGAGGATGACTTTGGTTCCCTTGGGCCCCAACCGTGCCCACGATAGGCTTGGAATAATGAGCTCAGGCTCACACTTCTCTGACTCCCCTAGGGGAGAGAAGAGGCGGTGGCCTTCAGTTCTGAGTTAGAAAGAGGCAGGGAAGTGGTCTTGCAGTTGTATCCGAATTCTCTCACCTACCAGCCCATGACCAGTCTTCTCAGCCAATATCGGAAGACTAATATGACTTATAAGCACAATTCAAGAATTCCCGGTCAGGCTATAACAAGGATAGAGGAGCCTGACCAGGCAGTGGTGCAGTGGATAGAGCATCGAACTGGGATGCAGAGGACCCAGGTTTGAAACCCCAAGGTCGCCAGCTTGAGCGCAGGCTCATCTGGTTTGATCAAGGCTCACCAGCTTGACCTCATGGTCACTGGTGTGAGCAAGGGGTCACCTGCTCTTCTGTAGTCCCCCTGTCAAGGCACATATGAGAAAGCAATCAATGAACAACTAAGGTCCCACAACAAAGAATTGATGCCTCTCATCTCTCTCCCTTCCTGTCTGTCTGTCCCAATCTGTCCCTCTCTCTGTCTCTCTCTCTCTGTCCCTGTCACAAAAAGGGGGGATAGAGGTTCTCCTGCGACTTTGACATTGGCCCCACTCCCTGAGAACTAATAACTTTGGCCTTATGTCTCTGGAGACACATTTGCCTCTTTCCTTCCTTATTTTAAAAGGTCTACATATCGTTTCAAATGCCTCTGCCTAAGACATCTGGGGCAAAGGCTTCATGCTCAGATTTCTTCTTTCTGACCTCCAGGTTTCTCTCTTTATAGGAGAACAGAGGAAAGGGGTTGTATTAATGCCAACATATAGAGGGCAATAAAAACAACCATTACCTGATACCCCTAATTGCTGCATTCCACATACACACACACACACACACCTACATTGAACAACAGAAACAACTTTTAGCTGCATTGGTCGTTTTGGCTTGGGGGCTTGCGAAAGAAGAGAGCAATGGGAAATAAAGGAATTGGGACAAAAGGAAGATAAAGTATAACTTTATACAAGTGGGAGAAAATATAAGTAAAAGGTCTCTGGAGATATGTACGCTGTGAACTATTGCCTCACACCTAGATAACTTTAGTTCCAACCATCTATGCTTCTTAGATAAGCACATTACAGCAAATAATTCTGTTGACATAAAAATGCAGGAAAATCAAGAAATAAAATAAGTTTGTGATAAAATACAGCAGCCTTTTGGAAACTATTGGCTCACAGGCTTATGCAGATCTTCCAAATGTTGGCTCATTTTATTATAGGGTATCAAAAAAATCCGTTTGTTATTATTACTACCTGTCTCATTGAAAAATCTGTTAAGTATTAAGAAACTTTCAAGCTCATGGCGACAGAAACAAGTTTTTCAAAATTCTGATTTTTGCTTGATGACTTGTATTTTGATCAGTGGCAGCAGATTCTGTCAGTTGCTCTCCTGAAAGGGGCAGGCTCATTCTGTTCATTTCCAGGGAGCTATCTGCCCAGGACCCTATTCTGAAGAACCACAGTTTGTCAGTCAATCAACCTTTTAGATAAAAATGATATTTTGTTTCAAAAAGTGATTAATTGAGCTTTCAACTCAAACATACCCATGCTTTTACTCCAAACAATCATCATAGCTCACAGAATCAGAGAACACAGCAAAGGTGCTTCGGGTATCCTTCATGAAAAAGGCAAATAACATCTTCATGTTGTTATAAAAATAGCTTGACTTCCAAGATCCCGTGAAAGGGTCTTGGAGACTTTGGGAGATCCTCAGAACACACTTTTGAACAGCTGTTCTAGTTCAAGCTGACATCCTCCTCATCATCCACTAATCCCAATCCCACCAGCACAGTAACCACAACTATGGGAGTGGTGGGCTATCCTTAATACATACATACGTTCACATACAACTATGTCCACTGGAAATCTGTAGACTGTTTACTATTTTTACATCTAGAGAACTATCATGTGGTAGCCATCATTTTGCAATGTGCTATTTTCACACTATCATGTATTTTTGAGCTTCAGTTGATTCCAACAGGTCTGGTCCACGGTCTGAACCGTATAGTATTCCACAAAATGTATTACCCTGTTTCATTTACCCAGCCCTCTCATCAAAGAGCTTTTTCTTTTTCTTTTGAAAGGATTAGTCTTACTCTTACTTGTTTATATATTCTAAGCAGTGCAGTTTGGAATGTGTCATGAAACATTCCATCCATACAAAAGGCTCTGTGTAACATGCCTGCGACTTAAAGAACAACATGCGTGTGGAGCCCCCAGGACAAGGGCGCGCTCGCAGCCCTGGAGGAGCGTCCCATTTGGCAGGCACCGGTGCCCACTGGCCAGCCTGAGCTGGGTCTGGTTTCCCGCGCCCGAGTGCTGGCAGAGCTTCAGGTACCCATGAAGACATGAAAAGACATCATTCTTGAAGGTTAACGTGAAACTGGCTATTTTACTCAGGGACAAGCCCCCCTCCCGACTTTTCTGGGACTGAGAGATATACAAAGTTTCCTTGTTTCCCCAAAGCCGGGCTCAGGTTGGAAAGACAGGTCATTTTCTGCTCTCAGCACAAGAAAGCATAATGATTTCGTTAAAAATACCTTTAGTGTTTCTGAGGTCCCCAGGTTGCACGGTGACAAACAAGTGATTGCCTTCTTCGACAGTTAGGTGAATGTTCAGCATTTTTTATTTTAGAAAAGGGGTTGCTATGTAGTCATTTTTAAATTCTTTTCAGATATTTAAAAGGGGGAGGACGTTTCGAGGTTGGAGTTGAGGTGCAGAGGCATGACCATGGCTTACGGGTGGGTCAGTGATAAGTTCAACTCATTCTATTACCTGGAAGTGAGTGACATTGAGCAGATCACTTAGGGCCCCTGAACTGCACTCTGTCAAAGGGGCACAGTCCTCATACCGCTACTGAGAACATCCCACAAGGCAGTGTGGGCAGAATGCCTGGCACAACCTCAGTCCACAGTGAGTAGTAACAGCTACGGAGGCTTAGTCATCAGTCCTGAGAATTATATCATAACTTTCCGTGGATTATTTTAATTACCAGGATTATTATGGATGTGACTTGAATCTGTGATTCTGAGAAAGTTTTATAAAAACAACTTAACTCTTCGTTCCTCCTCAGCTGCCATTGAAACTGAACTTTCTGCGATCCATTTCCACCCCCAGCGCTCATCAGACCTTTTCCTTCCCAAGAAGCCGTGACTCCCCCATGCCCGGATCCAATGGCACTTCTGCGCCCTCATCTCTCTGTCCTCTCCATAGCACTGACTCCGCTGACAGCTGGCTGTCTTGAAGCTCTGCCCTCCTTGGTTTCAGTGACCCTCATTTCTCCTGGCATTCCCAAGCTCCCGGACAACAATGTCCTTCACAGACACCTACCTGGCAGTATTCCTCTGGGCTCGGTCTCCAGCCCTCATCTCTTCTCGCTTTTCATCCTGCTTCCTGAGTGATTTTGTTTGTTCACACATCCAGATAAGACCCATATCTCCATCTTCAGGCCCGGCCTCCTGCTGAACTTTGGATTCTATTTGCTAACTCCCTGGGGTGAGCTCCTCCATGTTGCAGTCCCTCAGACATCTAAAGACCAACGCGTTCCAAATGTCCAAACTCTCCAATTGGTTCTCACCTGCCAGGTTCAAGCCCCTCCTAACTGACCTCTCTGTCTCTAGTCTAGTGCCCTTCAAGTCCATTCTCCAAAACGCATCCAGATGACCTTTCTAAATCACTTACATACACCTATAGAGTTGACACAAGCCCAAACGGCGACACTTCTGATGGTAGAAGTATGTGCAATGAATAATTACACAGGAACAACAAATAAATCCTAATTGTATGTCATGTATGTGCTCAGTGCTTTATATACTCAACAAATTTACTAGGTAACTATTATTGCTATCCACTTACAGACGAGGAAATTGAGGTTGGCAGAGATTAAGCAGCTTGTCCATAAGCACAAAGCTTACATCCCAGTTTGTATGATCCTTGAGCTCATACTCTTGACCACTTCCCTACACTGACCATTATCATCCTTTTATTTTAAAAAAAATGTGTTAGGCCTCCTTATCAATTCCACAACAAAGCTTTCATGGTCTGACATGACCCCCCACCATCTCTCTGACCTCTCCTCCAAGGAGCCCTTACTGCAGCGGGCCTTTCACCTCAGTGCACTTGCTCCTTGTTTTTACCACAATCTCTCTCTCTCTCATATTCTAATCTAATTCCTCACAGTCCATCTAATAGCTCAGCTCACAAGTCACCTCCCCAGGTTAGAAGGCCCTCCAGTGGGCTCCCTCAGCACCGTGTATATGTACAAGTAGGGGCATGAATCCTACTGCAATTCTCTATGTCCCCACTACTGGAATTTACTGGCTTCTTCCAACTAAAGTGGTAGAATGCTTTGTCTACTTTCCTTCATATGTTCCTGCTTTCTGATAAATGCATTTAAAACTATAATTTTCCCTCTAAATACTGCTTTGGCTGTACCTTGTGGATTTTGACATATGATGATCCCTTTAACCCAAGGATTTGGGGAACTGTTGTTGTTTTTAATGTGTTTTATTGTATTTTGGTTTCCAGCAAATGGAAATTTATTTAAGTCCTGCATTGATACTGATTTTTCACTTTATTACATTATGATCACAGAACATAGTCTGCATGACATTGACTGTTTGGAATAAACTAGACCTTTTACTATGGCCTATAACATGGTCAATTTTAATAAGCATACAATATATGATCACAATGTAGATATTCTATTTGTCAGATAGGAAGTGTGGTATGCATCTATCTTTTCAGGCATGTTAGTCATGTTATTTAATTCTTTTATATCTTTGCTTATTTTAAATCATCTCTGTTAGATCTTGCCCAAGAGAGCTGTATGAAAATTTTCAACCACTCTATTTAAAATCATATTCCCAGCATTTCATACAGGCATCAGATGTAACACAGTTTGCAGCTGAATAGATAAAAGTACACCACGACTTTCTCTATAGCTAGGATTCACCTTATTAGAAACAGGTCATGTAGAACCCAGCACAATTTACCTTTAGCTCAGACTCAACATGCCCTTGGCCACTACAGTGCCACTCCACTAGAGGACAAAGGTTACAGGGTAGACAGAGACCAGGGCTTTGGAAGGGGCCCATGCAAGAGAGAGGCAATAGTGTTTAAATTTTATTAACTTCTTGGTAGCTCATTTGTGCAAGTGCTTTGTCAGGCCTTAACTACTTGGTTTTATCTTCATGCCAGGACCACCAGGGAAACAAGTCAGGTTTTATTAGCCCAAATCTACAGCTGAGAATCTGAAGGACTTTCTCATACTACAGAGTCATGCAGCTAATGACAGAAAATAATAGTTAATGATGGAGTAGCCCATTTCAGTGTTCTTTCTGCAGAAGCATACAGAAGCCCATCCATTTCTTTAAAAAAAAAAAAAAAAAAAGGGAGGCCCTGGCCAGTTGGCTCAGTCAGTTAAGAGTGTCATCTTGAAACACCAGGGTTGTGGGTTCTAACCCCAGTTATGGCACCTATGGAAAGTAACCAATGAACACATAACTAAGTGAAAAACAAATGAATGTTTATCTCTCTCTCTTCTTCTTTATCTCTCTGTCTTTCTCTGTCTCTGCCTTCCTCTGTCTCTCTAAAATCAATGAATAAAAAAATAGTTAAAGACCATCTTATTTTGAAATGTGCCTGAGAATTTAGTAATTTCCCCTTTAATTAATCCCTTATCACAAGAGCATGATAAATCAATAACAAGCATTGGCAAGTATATGATGGAAACTGCTGTTGGGAATGTAAAACAGTCTGGAAGGTCCTCAAAAACCTAAACAGTGAATTAAAATGACCCAGCAATTCCAATCCTACAATATCCCAAGAGAACTGAAAACATCTGTTCACACCAACACTTATACATAAATGTTCCTAGCAGCATATTCACAATTTCTTAAAAATGGAAACAACAGGCCCTGGCTGGGTAGGTCAGCAGTAGAGCTTCAGCCCAGCATGTGGAAGTCCCAGGTTTGATTCCCGTACAGGGCATACAGGAGAAGCACCCATCTGCTTCTCCACCCTTGCTTTTCTCCTTTCTCTCTCTCTCTCTCTCTTCCCCTCCCACAGCCAAGGCTCCATTGGAGCAGAGTTGGCCCTGGCACTGAGGATGGCTCCATGGCCTCCCCCTCAGGCACTAGAATGGCTCTGGTTGCAATGGAGCAAAGCCCCAGAGGGGCAGAGCATCGCCCCCTGGTGGGCATGCCGGGTGGATTTCAGTCAGGCACATGCAGGAGTTTGTCTCTCTCTGCCTCCCTGCTTCTCATTTCAGAAGAATACAAAAAAAGGGGGCGGGGGACACAACACAAATGCCCATCAGTTGATGACAGATGTATCCATACAAGGGAATATTGTTCAGACATGAAAATGAATGATAGTAGCTCTACCATGGATAAACTTTGAAAACTGCACAGTGAAAAAACCGAGACACAAAAGGCCACATATTATATGATTCCATTTATTTGAAATGTCTGGACTAGGAAATCCATAAAGATAGAAGGTAAATGAGTGGTTTTCAGGGGCCAGGAAAGGAAGAAATGAGGAATTGACTGTTAATGGGTATGGATTTCTTTTGGAGGTGACAAAAAAATTCTGGAATCAGATAGTGACAAAGGTTGCACAACTTTGTGTTTAAACTAAAAACCAGTTAGAAAGCTGAATTTTACAGCATGTGAGTCATACTCAATTTTTTTTAAAGGGTATGGCAAAACAAAAATCATAGCCCATACATACACTACTGCTCTCAATACCAGTAAAAGGGTGTGGACTTTGGGAAAAAGAGGAAGCATATTTAAACTCTACCCTTACCATTATGACCTCCAGAACTTTGACATTTTATTTACTATTTCTAAGCATCGGTTTTATTACCTGTAAAATGAGGGGCAATATTACCTATTTCATGGGGAGGTTGTACAGTTTAAATGAAACCATCCACGTAAGGCAGTTAGTACTATTCCACGGATTTAATAGGTATCAATAAATGACTGCCACTATAATTATTACTTTTACAATTTCTATTATTATTTTTACATCTTTCAGGTATTTCATATCTAATAATATCTTTAGCATTGTTCTTTTTAGACACCTCTGAGAACAAAGATTAAAGGTTTTTAGTTTCTGTGAACACAATCTTGGCAAATTCCTTAGAAGACAGAGTTTAAAGAAAAATCTATTTTTAGTATACTAAGATATCTGCGGTTCCTGTTCCATGAAATAAATAATAATTAGCAAAACAGCTGCTGAAAAATATGTCACATGAATTCACTCAATAGTTATAAAAAAAAAAAAAGTAGAAATGCTTGCCCATTGCGCCCCCTTGTGAGAGCTCAGGGAAACTACCTCTAGTTGAGACAGTATGTTGCTTTAAGCCATGCCATTTCAACTGTGGTCCTCAGATCAGCAGCATGGGCATCATATGAACACTTGCTAGAAATTTAGATCTTGTATTCCAGCCCTCAGTCATAACTTACACTTTACCACTCTCCTGTAAGCACATTAAGTTTGAGAAGTACTAGCTGCAGTAAACTTTCTATTATTATTATTATTATTCAGGAAACATTCTTATCTTAAAATTGAATGTTAAGCACTATAGCAAAGGGCCTGGAAATACTAAGATAAATATAGTTCTTCCCATAAAGAAATTTTGTATTAAAAACTTGTAATAATTAGAATTATGTACTTTTTTTAATTTATTTTATTTTTATTTTATTCATTTTAGAGAGGAGACACAGAATGAGAGAGAGAGAGAGAGAGAGAAAGGGGGGAGGAGCTGGAAGCATCAACTCCCACGTGTGCCTTGACCGGACCAGTGCAGGGTTTTGAACTGGCGACCTCAGTGTTCCCAGTTCGACGCTTTATCCACTGCGCCACCACAGGTCAGGTCAGAATTATGTACTTTTAAAAGGTAAGTTTTAGGGTATGTGAATTATACTACAATTTAAAAAAATAAAAGAACATGACAAATCAAGAATCATAGATCACTGATTTAAACTCAATTTAAAAAATCTTCCAAAAAGCAACACAACACACAACAGTGTGGACTCTGAAAACACATGGATCATATTCAAATTCTACCCTCCCAATGCAATGAACACTCCAGCAAGTTATGTACAAAGTCCAGTGAATGGTACACAGAGAATGACTCTGATTGGAAGCACTGAAGAAACGTTCTAAGAGAGGTGGCACTTGAGGTGGACTTAATATACAGGAGTTTATCAGTTAAAAAACGCTGAACAAGGTATCCCAGTCTGAAGAAATGCCATGGGTAAAACGCACATACATTCAAAGGCATGAGATGTGTTAGAATGTCCCGTCCTTTGGTGAGCCTCTGGTGGGCAGAGTGTTGGTAATCCCTCATGAGGACTGAACTATGGGAAATTCTCACTTCTAAGGTACACATTTCTACACATGTGATGTTAACAATGGAAGACAATAATAAGAAATATCTCAAATTACCTAAACTTCCACCTTAACCCAGATAAAGAAAAGAAAATTAATTGCAAAGTAAGTAGAAGGGAGGAAATAACAAAAAAATAAGAGCAGAAATCAATGAAATAGCATTTGGTCAAACAAAAAGAAGCAATTATTGTAGTCTTTCCTAATCTGCAGGAGAGTGTGTTCAAGACCCCCCTGAGACAGAAGATAGTATGAAATCCTATATATACTATATATGCATACCTATGATAAAGGTTAATTTATAAATTAGGCACAGGAAGAGATTAACAACAATAACTAATAATTAAATAGAGCAGTTATAACAATGTACTGTAATAAAAGTTACGTGAGTGTGATCTCTCAAAATAGATTATTGTTCTCAAAATAGCTTATTGTCCTGTGCTTACCCTTCTTCTTGTGATGGTACGAGGTGGTAAAATGAGATGAAGTGGGATGAATGATGTGGACATGGAGGCACAGCATTAGGCTACTATAAGTGTGACTTGAGCGCAAGCCCTGTGATATCACAGCAGTCAGTCTGATAACCAAGACAGCTACTAGGTGGCTAGCTAGCAGCTGGAAGCAGAGGAAATAGAGCACGAGCATATAT
Organism: Rhynchonycteris naso; assembly: GCA_037038555.1. Lineage (NCBI taxonomy): Eukaryota > Metazoa > Chordata > Mammalia > Chiroptera > Emballonuridae > Rhynchonycteris > Rhynchonycteris naso. Next base: position 23,301,185 of record CM072996.1, read on the forward strand.
AGCATCCAGTGTAAACAGCATGGACATGCTGACAAAGCGATGACTCCCATCCAGGGCTGCGGGATGGAAGAGGATATCATGAGATTTCATCACACTACTCAGAACAGCATATGATTGAAAACATGAATAGCTTATTTCTGGACTTTCTCATTTAATATTCTCAGACAGCTGTAAGACCTCAGGTAACTGAAACCGCAGGAAATTAATCCACGGATAAGGGGGGAGGGGGCTACTATAAACCAAAAGCTAATTCTCTGAAAAGAGAAAAATCAATAAAATTGACAAATGCTTAGCCAGGCTGATCGAGTTAAAAAGAAAGAAAATATAGTTGCCAATATCAGAAATGAAAATGCAACAATAAGGGGACATTACAAAAGATTGTTGCCAATCAATTCAACAACTTAGAGGAAATGGACAAATTTCTTGAAAGATACAAATTAAGAAAAATTACTCAAGAAAAAACAAAAATCTGAGTATCCCCACAGCTATTAAAGAAAATAAATTTGCAATTTAAAACTTTTTGACAAAAAAACCTCCAGACCCAGACATCATTACGAATAAGTTCCATCGAGCATTTAAGGAAGAAATAATACCCATTCTAGGCAAACTATTCCAGAGAAGAGAGGAAGAGGAACATGTCTCACAGCTCATTTTGGGGGACCAACACAATCTCAATACCTAACTAAACCAGGCAAACACAATTGCAAGAAATGAAAATGCTGAAACCGATATCCTTCATAACATAAATGCAAAAATCTGTAACAACATTTTTAGCAAATCAAGTCAGGCAATGTATAAAAAGGATAATATACCATGGACCAAGTGTTTGAATACTTAACATTTGAAATTCAGTTATACTTTTTACCACATTAACAGATCGAAGCAGAAAATTCTATATGATTTTTTCAATAGGTGCAGAAAAAAACATTTGACAGAACATTAATTTCTTACAAAGTCAGGCATACACAGACTCAGCAATTTCACTCCGAGGTGTTATAAGAGAAATTAAAACATATGCCAGCACAAGGAATAGTATGCAAATGTTCACAGTAATTTTATTCCTACTAATCAAAAAGTGGGAATAATTCAAATGCCCATTAATAAAGGAATGGATAAACAAATAATGTCATGTGCATACAATTGAAAACTACTCAGCAATAATAAAAACGGACTATGATACTTGTAGTTACATGGATAAATCACCACATTCTTAAGCTGAGTGAGAGGAATCAGACATAAAAGAGTACATACTATGTGATTTCATTTACATGAAATTATAAGAAAAACAAATTCAATCTATTGTGATAGAGAAAAGATCAGTGGAGGCCTAGGACCAAGAGTAGGTAAAAAGTTTACTGAGAAAGGACACAGGGAACATTTTAGGATGATGGAAATCAATACATTGTATAAATATGTCAAAGGTCATCAAATGTTTCCATAAAAAGAGTCTTTTCACCAAAAGCATGTTCATGGAGGTTTTCATTGGAAGAAAGGAACTGCCCTTGGAGAGTCTTACAGTTGCTGGGTGTCAGTTTGAACTGGACCATGGAATGTTCTGGTATCACTGATGAGCTCAGAGAAGCTCCGTGACAGTTTGGATCCTAACAGTCATACCGGTGCAGCGGGCACAGATAGTACCATTCACGTTGCCATTTCGGTGAAAATGAGAAATGTCTCAAAGCATGGGAGGGCTTTGATTTACACTTCTGTGTTTGGGTCATTCCCACTGATTCCCAGAGAAGTGAGATCTGCCTGGCTTCATGGACAAGGACATCAAGTCTCCAGTGACTTTCCCAGGAAGGTCCTGGTGCTGGTGCTGGTGCTGATGCTGGTGCCGGTGCCGGTGCTGGTGTTGGTGCCAGTGCTGGGACCTGTTCTTCAGGACTCTGTGCCTTCCAGCCGCCAGCTCCAAGACTTCCTACTTTGCCTGCAAGTTCCTGGCAGCCCTGCCTGGACTTACAGGTGTGGATTTTCGAGACTGAACACTTGACCCTTTTGTTTAGGATCTACAAATCTGAAGAGGCCTCTGAGAATAAGAGCCAATCCTTACTGGGACCATGTCCCTCCGCAGGCAGGATTTTTCTGCTCACTCCTCTGGGTGATGTCACAGATCACTCCCAGCAAAGCCGAGAGGTTGGTACCATTAGCTCCGGTTTAGATAAGAGGAAGCTGAAGCACAAAGAGAGAAAGCTGATTTCTGAGCTCACAGGACAAGGAAGTGGGGGAGACAGATTCTCTGTCTTACTTGGGAGCCCCAGCTGTGGACACCTCTGTTCCAGCGCCGGGCTGTCCGATCCAGTATTTGGAAGCCACTACAGTAGCTATTTAGGTTTAAGTTTAAATTAAGTAAAATTAAAAATCTACTGCCTTGATCATAAATAATCACATTTCAAGTGTTCAGTTGCCACACGTGCCCAATGGGTGCCATGTCACAGAGTGCACATATGAGACATTTCCACCCTCATGGCACATTCTTATACATCTGGGCAAAGGGAAAGTCACTGTCTCCCCAGTTACTAAAATAGCTCCAAGTGCTTCTTTAGGAAAGCATGGCCCTGACCTGTCTGTCTTTTCTAGGCTGCCAGCTTTCTCCAGTCCCCAGGAGCTTGGTGGGCATACTCGTCACTGAGACACGGGAAGAATCCGAGACGTGAGCGCTAAGAAGGTGCACCGGGCCTCCCGGCGCCCATGCTGGCTAATTCCCAGGGGAACGACAGTGAGTGGGGTCCTCAGCCACAGCCTCAGCAGAGGGTCTCTCTTGTTCTTAGCCTGGACACTGCGGAAGGCCTTCAGGAGTGCCCTCCTGACCCCCAAGCTATGTTATAGCCGATTGTCCCTAGAAACAAGGACTCTGCTAGCTTCTGGTGGGTTAGAGGTCAAGCAATGACCAGTTGTCATAAAGTCCTGGATCCTCTCGGCTTCTCTACACTCAGAACTTGCATCTGGAAGAGAAACCTCATTCTCTGCTTAGCCATCTGGTGGCTCTTCTCTACAAATAAGCTTTGCTGAAGGAAAGTGCCCTGAACCTGGGCGCTGGAGCGGCTTCAGGGCTGGGCCTCCTCTACCCTCAAACCCACATTCCCAATGTATCAAGTTCCCTTCTCCCCACGAGCCCCCTGCTCTCAGGGCCCAGCATGGGGGCCCCACTTCCTGTCTCTGCCTCAGCAGCAGCCTCAACCCCCTTGTTCATCCTGTTCATTTCTAGCCCAAAGACAGCTTCCCGCCACCCTCTTTTTGCCTCAAACTGCTCCCTTCTCAACTTCTGTGACCCCCGCCTTCAACTCGAGGGAGGTGCGGAGAGGGGGTGCAGGCTCTGCTTTCTGACCTCATGCCAGCCGGCCCAAGATAAAGTCAACATCAAGATGCCCAAGTCTTCCCAACCCAGCGGTGAGGATGCTTTCCAAGCTCCGGGCTGCCATGAGCTGTTGGGTGAGCCATCCAGACTACGGACCCCTCTCCTTCTTGGGTGGGTCTCTACCAGAGAGACAGACTGTGTCCTATCCTTTGGGCTTGTTCTTCCATGTCAGACACAGTGTCAGCCAGGAGGTTCCCAATGGACACATCCTCCCGACAGTAAGCTCCTCGGGAAACTCTCTTTCCTTGAGACTCCGAATCCCTCTCTCATCAGCGAGACTGGTGGTGACTTATCATTTGCAAGTAGCAAGTATCAAGGACCTTTTGCCTGTTTACAGTATGGGGAAAGTGGACAAAGGACAGTACTGTGAAGTAAAGGTCGACGGGAAGAAAAAGTATTTGCAAAGCATTTGCTGCAAGGGCCGCTGTTGGTCTATATTTGTAACTGTCGTGTTGCTAGGGAGACGGCCCACTCAAACGGATAAGAAAAATTTCAATGAAAACTTTGAAAAGTAGGCAGAATTTACGAAAAGGCAATGCTAACACAGAGAGAGAGAGAGAAAGGGGGAGAGAGAGAGAGACAAAAGGTACTTGAAATGTCTAAATTGGAATATGTTCCATTTCACTGATAGCCAGGGACATAATAATATTCAAGGAACTGTGAGAAGCCAGTTCTCACCCATTAATCTGGCAAAAATTAAAAATAGTGATCACTCCCAGTGCAGGCGGGATGTTTCATTAAGAACTATGAGGGCTGGAATGATAACCCAGGAGCACGATTTCTGTACTTTATATATGTGTGCACTGCAGAAACGCAAGGCCCCCAGGTCAGAGAAAAGAGTTGTTTGTTGATGGAAGCAAATCAACAGCCAGAGTAAATTGGCCGGTCAGGCCCTGACCCCCAGGCAGTGCCATGAGTGCCCATAGGAATTCTCTCCCGAGCAGTAGGAAGTGGGGAAAAGGATTTCCCTCATTGGTGTCCAGGAACAATGCAGCCATCCCCTCCTCTAGGGAAAGGAGGGAGAAAATCCTTTGCTCCCAGGAAAAGAATGAGAAAAAATCCCCACGTTAACCTTTGGGAATGTAAACATGGCTCTCCAAGGGCCGGTGAAGCCACAGCGTCTCAGGCTTTTTCAACTAAGACACATCTTCAGGTCTAGGCTTTGTCTGTTTTTGACATATTGGTCCCCAGAAAGGTAGCACACAGTCTTCCTGGCACTTGGGAAGCTTAACTGAGGGAACCTAGTCCCGGTTATAATCATTTACCCCTCCTGGGGAAATGAGAGAAATGTTAGCACCCTTTTAGAGTAGAGGAATTAACAAATGGGGGAGAGAAAGACATTCTCTGTCTTTCTAGTGTGCATGTTTCTCTGTCTGGGGAGGCCAGGGCTTTCCACGGGCGCTCTAAGAAACCCAAGGATGGTCTGTTGCCCACGCGGGGCTGCAAGCTGCAGGGGGAAAGATACACTCCTGGGCTTTGCTGGTAGAAATAGGAATCGCTATCGCCCTTTGGGGAAGGGACCTGGCAAACCTATCCTGACCACATGCCTGAATACTCCAGAAGTCCCACTTTATGAAATGCAACAAATAGAAATGAAGCATCGGGGAGGGGTGTCAAAAGAATATGTGTATAAGAATGCAAATTGCAGGACTGATAGAAAGGGCAACAGACAGAAAAGAATCCAAATGCCTCTCGGTAAGAAAAGTACTATAAATTGCTGAAACGGTTATACCATGAGGTATTATGCTGGGTGTCCTTTAAGGTTTAGTCGAGCTCTTGGCCTGGGAGAAGTTTCACTATACATACAAGGGAGAAAGACAGAATGCAAGCTTACCTGTGTGTGTCTCACATATGTACATGATTATAGACCATGCACAAAGATGTGGCAGAGAAGACTTTTAATATTAATTGCCTTTGGGAGAGTCAAGATGGGAAAGGAGAGAGGAAGGTAAGATTTAAATGCAGCAAAAAAGGAAAAATATGCAGAACTCAATATCCAAGGAAAATTTAGGCTATAAAATTCTCTCCGTGATATTACTAAAGTGTATACAAATTGAATCTGTTCATGGACAAGGACTAAAACAGGGTATCAACAAATGAAAATGCTGCCTGACCAGGTGGTGGTACAGTGGATAAAGCATCAAACTGGGATGTGGAGGACCCAGGTTCGAGACCCTGAGCTCACCAACTTGAGCGCGGGCCCATTTGGCTTGAGCAAAAGCTCGCCAGCTTGGACCCAAGGTCACTGGCTCCAGCAAGGGGTTGCTTGGTCTGCTGAAGGCCCGCGGTCAAGGCACATGTGAGAAAGCAATCAATGAACAACTATGGTGTCGCAACAAAAAACTAATGATTGATGCTTCTCATCTCTCTCCGTTCCTGTCTGTCTGTCCCTGTCTATTCCTCTCTCTGACTCTCTCCCTGTCCCTGAAAAAAAAAAAAAAAAAAAAAAAAAAACAATGAAAATGCCTTATTCTGAAACTCTTATTTATTCACTCAACAAACATATTGAATGTCTACTCTGTGCCAGACACTGATCTGGTCTCTGAAGAGAAGGCGAGATGAGACAATATCGTTGAACTCAGGGAGTACTCTTCAGTGGGGGGAAATAGACAGTGACCAGTGGTCAAAAATAAGTTCACCATAAAAAGTCAAGCAGTGATAATTACTAGGATGAAAATTTAACCAAAGGACCAGAGCGATTGGGCTGCGGTGTCAAGCAGGATGATGTGGAAAGGCCTTTCTCAAGAGAAGAAACCCCTGAGCAGAAACCTTTCCCCAATTCAGGGCTCCTCTCTCGGGGGGGGGCGGGGGGGGGGGCTCCAATGAATGCAGCCCAAAGCACACCCGGAACTCTTCTGTGTGTGGTTCGCCTAGCACAGGGTAAAAAGACTGTGAGTATGTCCCCGCTGTTCTCCTGCAAACACACACTGTGTGTGCAGAATGAAATTGCTCTGCACACAGTAAGATGTCAGAGTGAAAAGTGAGCAACCCAGAGTCCAGCGCTAGATTCAACTCCTGGCTCTCCTACTTAACTAGTTGCATGACCTTGAGCAAGGTATTTAACCTCTCTGTGACCTTATCAATTATATGGAGATAAGGCATTTTAAAGAGTTCAACAATGCCTGGTACATAATAAAAGCAAAAAGAAATTGTTGTAATCTCATCACTAATTATTATTGCTACTAACTGAAGAGTCAACCTTTTCTTACAGTGTTGACTCATATAAAACTTGTAAAATTTTGAGGGCCTAGTTTAAAACTCACAAATTGTTACCCCTCTTCTCTTAGAACTTTCCTCTTCTTGCCAGGGAGGAAGGGGAAAATGGGTGAAGCTAGTCATGGGTAATGGAACAGGACTGCTCTTGAATCATGCAATTTAGGCAGACCTCTCTGAGGAGGCAAAGTCTGAGCTGAACAAAGTAGGCAGACAAAACAATTTTATTATCAGGGAAATGAGTTTGTATGAAGCATTATATATGCAACTAGAAGATATTTTTGGACTCACTCTTAACTACCAACTCAATGAAAAATGAGAAAATTATTTTCATCTGGTATGTTTGTCACGTGACAAATAAAAATAAAATTTGTGTTACTGTTCTCTTTTCATCTTTTTTTTATTTTACAGGGACAGAGAGAGTCAGAGAGAGGGATAGATAGGGACAGACAGACAGGAACGGAGAGAGATGAGAAGCATCAATCTTTAGTTTTCATTGCCGTTGCGACACCATAGTTGTTCATTGATTGCTTTCTCACATGTGCCTTGACCGCGGGCCTTCAGCAGACCGAGCACCCCCTTGCTGGAGCCAGTGACCTTGGGTCCAAGCTGGCAAGCTTTTGTTCAAGCCAGATGAGCCTACGCTCAAGCTGGCGAGCTCGGGGTTTCAAACCTGGGTCTTCCGCATCCCAGTCCGACGCTCTATCCACTGGGCCACTGCCTGGTCAGGCCTCTTTTCATCTTTTATCAGAAATGTCAGGGCCCTGGCCAGTTGGCTCAGTGGTAGAGTGTCAACCCAGTGTATGGAAGTCCCAGGTTTAATTCCTGGTCAAGGCACACCGGAGAGGCAACCATCTGCTTCTCTCTCTCTTTCTCTCTTCTCCTCCCACAGTCATGGTTCAATTGATCTGAGCTCATTGGCCCCTGGCACTGAGAATGGCTCTATGGAGCCTCTGCCTCAGGCACTAAAAGTAGCTTGGTTTCAAGCATGGCCCAAGAAGGGCAGAGCATCAGCTCCTGATGGGGGTTGCCAGATAGATCATGGTTGGGGTGCATGTGGGATTCTGTGTCTGTATCTCCCCCACTCTCACTTAAAAATATATATATCAGGTAACAATCATTTTTTAATATTACTAAAATATATGCTCTTATTATAACACATTGGTTCATAATCGATAAATTATTTTTTTATGATGTCAGGTTTTCTAAACAAACAAACAAAGAAAATCTCTGAAACTTTTGGCACAGCCCTATCATTTTATTTTTATTTATTCTTTTTTTTATTAAGTGAGAGGCAAGGAGGCAGAGAGACAGATTCCCGCATGCTCCCTGACCAGGATCCACCTGGCAAGCCCTCTACCAGGGCAATGCTCTGCCCATCTGGGGCTGCAGTTCCATTACTCAGCAACTGAGCTATTTTAGCACCTGAGGTAAGGCCACAGAGCCGTCCTCAGTGCCGGGGCCAACTTTTGCTCATACCATTCGAGCCATGGCTGTGGAAGAGGGTGAAGGGAGGAAGAGAGAGAATGAGAGAAGGGGGAAGGGTAGAGAAGCAGATGATCACTTCTCCTGTGTGCTCTGACCAGAAATTGAACCCGTGACTTCCATAGGCCAGGCCGACACTCTGCTATTGAGCCAACCCACCAGTGCTGGTCACTATCATTTTAAAACAAGCAAAGTTATAAAAATGTATTTTTTAGATTTTTAAGAATAACATGATTTGAAGAATTCCAAGAAACTTCTACTTTTTGTTTTTGAAACTCCTAAGATAAGTATCTACCAGGAATTTGGAAATGTTACTTTCTAGAGGGAGAAGATGGACAATCATATATTGAGAAAAATGAATAGATAAGAAAATGTAAGGTGGTATTAGAAGATGAATTAAAACAAAGCAGGAATACAGGGCTAGACTGAGACAGGGATCGCTGTTTTAAAAAGGGTGGTCGGCTTTGAAGAAGACACATGAACACATAAAGACAAGAAAGTATGAGGCATCTGAAGAAGGCCTTTAGCAATCACAAAGGAGGCAATGATGATGGGCCATGGACCCAAGGAGGAGGTCCTGACAAACTTCAACTCCAGCGATCAAGGTTGGGAGTTTACTGCAAGGAGGGAGGGACAGTGTGCCTCAGGTGCCAGGACCTGCACATGCAGATGGAGAAAAACAAGTAGCCTGAGCACATTTAGAAATAACAAAGAGCTGGGAGAGGCCATGACACAGGAGACTGGCAGATTGCTTTGGCCACAGAGGGACAACTGGGACAGGTGCAGCGTGCATACCACGCTTGGGAGTTTAGCTTATCAGAAACGAAGATCAAATCCCAGATGTGAGCTGGTCAGTTCTGTGATGCCTCCTAGCACAGCAGCGTGGCTGAGAAACTGAAGTCTTCCTGCCCCAAGTCCCCACCAGGACTGCTGTACGGACCGCAGCAGGACACGTCCTCATTGCTCTACCTCTGCCTGCACACTTCAGAATCAGCTTCTTCCAGGCAGCACTGACCAAGGTCCTGACTGCCTATCTCAATATGCATTTCCTGTCTTTTGCAGAGTCATAGAGCTGCCAGCTTTAGGAAACCCAGAGCTGCTAGTAATAAAAACCTTATTTCCCAGGTTTGCTCAAGACTAGAGCTAAGCTCCAATGTGAGACGTCAATGAAAGCATTGTGGGAGCTTCCTGGAAAGCTTATAAGACCGCGGGACCATGCTTTCACCCTCTTTCTGCCTTCATCTCTTCCCACTTCCTGCTAAAGAGGATGGTGGTCTGAGAGTTGGAATGTGAGCCCCATTGCCTTGAACCCACAAGATGGTGGAGAAACAAAGAGCAATCCTGGGTCCCCGCTGATGGTGGAGTTGCCCTTCTAGCCTTGACATCCTACCTCTGACCTTCGTTTAAATGATAAATAATTTACCATAGTTAGGTCACTGTCATTTTGAGTTTTCCATTTGCAGCCAAAGTCCTAGACGGGGAAAGGCTATGCAGTTTTGGAATTCTGGGTTTGTTTTTTTTCTGCAAAGTTGTTCATATTCCAATGTTGCTGCCCTTGGAGAAGAACAGTTTGTTCCAGTGAACTGAACGTTGTGAGGACAGAGCCCTCTCTGGAAGCAGATGTGCCAGGCACACCTGGTGAGGTGTACCCGCAGGAGCCTCCCACAGCACTCCCACATTCTCAGTCCAACTGGTCGTGTCTCTTTCGCTGTGTCTTATTGGTTTCGCAAGGGCTGCCCTATTTGCCTTTGGGGAAAATGTTTAAGTAGGGTTGGCTTGAGAATTATGGTTATCCTTTTATGCATTCACTATCTAGTGAGCACCTGTGCCTGTCACCATGACAGCCATGTTCAGAACGAGGAAAGCAATGGGCCTGCTGTGTTCTTTGCAGGTCAGACCCCTTGAGGAACAGTAGACTTCATTGTGGGCAGAGCGTCACATCACTGACAAACTTAAGCATATCCAGAGGATGCTAAATGTCTGAGCCACACACTTGTCTCATAGTTTTCTTTTTTTAAACTTAAAGGCTAAAGGTCAGGGCAATTCAGGGTATGGCAGATGTCCTATTTAGGTCTAACTAGAATCCTTTGCCTTCTTATTCTGGTAACCAAGTTTTTTGTTTTGTAGAGAAGCTACTCCTTCCCACTTCTTTGTGCTGGAAGGGTTCTCAGTGACGGTTCTGTGACTAGCAGCCACAGGGACAGACATGTGACCTGCACCAGACCAATCAAAGCCCCTTCCAGGGGTTTTTGTCTTTTTCCCCTTGACTTGGGAGTCAAAGGTTGTGTTTACAGAGATGGTGGCATTCATATCCCCAACCATTTGGAAGAACTTGAAATAATGAAACACACAAATAGAAGACAAGCTGAGAAAGGCAGAGACAGAGTGCAACTGGAGCAAATACAGACAGGCATCACTGAACAGTAAAAATACATTCTGAGAATTTCATTGTGCAAACGTCACAGATCGCACTTACACTTAAATCAAGCACAAGAGAAATGATGCAATCAAGAGACAAGTATGAGGCCGCTGCTGGAATAGCACAGCGTACTTATTTCCAGCAAACTTTTATAAGTAGCAAGAGTACACTCTAAAATAACAAAAGTATGGCAAATATATGAACCAGCAACACAGCTGTTGATTACCATTTTCAAATATGATGTGCTATACATAATTGTGTGTGCTATGCTTTTATCCCCCGGGAGCACAACAGGGTTACTAATATCAGCATCACCACAGAACACATAATATGTTTCACTACAACATTAAGACAGCTACAGCGTCACTAGGCAATGGAAATTTTTCAACTCCACTATGCTATGGGACCATCATCATATATGTGGTCCTTCATTGACCAAAATTTGCTATACGGTATATGACTCTAGAGGAAGAAAAAATGTACTCGAACTTATCAAAGACCTGAATTAGAAATGGCCATTTGAAGTCACAATTGCAGCCATCCAGCAACCACCTGTCTGTCCACCCATCATCCATTCATCTATCCAGCCATTCAACCAACAATGAATGAATCTATTTACCCAACCAACCATCTGTCTATAGAGTCAATAAGCATCTACTGTCTTCACTATGGACTTGTGCTAAGTGCTATGTCTATAAACACAGAAGAACTTAGACCGCATTTTTAACCTGAAAGAATATAAAGGTCTTCCAAGGGAAGCAGATAGGTAATCAAAACAATACCACAAAAGGTCAGAGGAGCTGGAACCAAAGTGTGTGTCTCACTCAGTGACACCATGAACCATGAAGGAGGTAATAGGGAGGGTAGGATGGGGTGTGTTAAAAGTGCAGAGTAAGATGATACCCGAGCTAGATAGGAAGGAGGTATTGGGCAAGTAAAAGGCAGACGGGGTAGAGCTAGGATGTTAGGTCAAAGAACACCAAGGCACAGGCCACCAGCGACCTTTAGGGTAAGATAGGTAATAGAGACTACTAAAAAATGCGTTAAGAGCAGGTAAGGGGTTCAATAAAACCCATGTAACTAGATAAGGGAGCAGGGTCCATCAAAGGATTGTAATCAGGGAAGAAATCTAACCAACATTTAAATTTAAAAAAATATTTTGTGAACAGTAGTATAGAGGATGGATGGTCAGACGACATCTTTTTTAGCCCACAATCAGGTGTATCTATTTTCATCAGATTTAATGTTTAATGCCGTGGTGAACTCCAAAGGGTTCAAAGCTCTGAAGGTCAGAGGATCTCAGCCAAGTTCCATGCTCTGTCACTGTCTGGCTGTGAGACTTCAAGCAGTTTATTTAATTACTTTGAGCCTCAATTTCCTCACCTGTAAGATGATAATAACCCACTGTGTGAGGCTGTTAAAAGGATTGAATGAAATAAGTTGTGTGAAAGCATCTAGTAAACTTCACATAAACAAATGCACAGATTTGCTGTTTTGTTTTGAAGGGTATTCTTGTCACGGTGTTATCAAACAAAATTTATAATGATGTTTACTGCATGAAGTATAACAGGGAATTTGGAGATAACAGCGTTTTTCTGAGGTGACAAGATGGAGTGGATGGAGAAGGGTGGGCCTTGAATTTTATTTTATTTGCTTGTTTGTTTGTTTGTTTGAGAGAGAGAGAGAGAGAGAGAAACATCCACTCATTGCTCCACTTAGTTGTGCCATTGATTCTCATATGTGCCCTGACTGCGGCTTGAACCAGTGACCTCAGCATTCTGGGGCATCACTCTATACCCTGTGCCACCAGCCAGAACAGGGCCTTGAATTTGAAACAGACTCAGATGACAGGGGATTATTGGGTTATAGGAAAGGAAGGGGTAGACACAATGGTGGGGTTCAAATAATTTAACAACCGGTTCTCTGCCCTAATGCATTAAGTATAAAAAACAATATAACAAAAAGTAGTTTATTATTTCATGTATTTAATACTTAAATAAGAACAATAAAAGAGGTACACAAAACTATATTATACTGTATTATAAGAGTTCTAAAATATTAATAAAAAATATTAAATAATATCTGACAAAAAACAATCAAACTTATTTAAGATATTTCCAGTGACAACTTGTCACCCCCTGGTTGTTTGGCACTTTTTCTCTTCACATTACATATTTATTTACTGAAGTAACAAATGCAAGAGAATTAAAATATAGTATTTCATCAAGGGTATAATGAGTTTCATGAAATGAATAAATAAAATTACAAGCATAGTGCCGTCAAATATTTTTCACATATGGACGGAATGAACTTTACTACAGGCACTTAGAATTCACAGTTGCGCAGACGAACATTTCAAAAGAGTAAGGCATGTAAATTTGTGATTTCCTGGTGCAGCCACTGTGGAAAACAGTATGGAGATTCCTCAAAAAATTAAAAATCGAACTGCCTTTTGACCCAGCTATCCCACTTATAGGAATATACCCTAAGAACACCATAGCACTGTTCGAAAAGAAGAAATGAGTCCCCATGTTAGTGGCAGCATTGTTCACAATAGCGAAGATCTGGAAACAACCCAAGTGTCCGTCAGAGGACGAGTGGATTAACAAGCTTTGGTACATATATACTATGGAATACTACTCAGCCATAAGAAATGATGACATCGGATCATTTACAACAAAATGGATGGACCTTGATAACATTATACGGAGTGAAATAAGTAAATCAGAAAAAAACTGAGAACAGCATGATTTCATACATAGGTGGGACATAAAAGTGAGACTATGAGACATGGACAAGAGTGTGGTGGTTACGGGGTGGGGGGAGGGAGGAGAGGGTGGAATAGGGAGGAGGGGAGGGGCACAGGGAAAACCAGATAGAAGGTGACAGAGGACAATCTGACTTTGGGTGACGGGTATGCAACATAATTGAATGATAAGATAACCTGGAAATGTTTTCGTTGTACATATGTACCCTGATTTATTGGTGTCACCCCATTAAAATTAATTTTAAAAAAAATCAAAAAAAGAAAAGAGTAAGGAATGTAAATTTGTGATTTCCACATTGGGCAGCTGCCCAGCCGCCCACCTTAGAGAGAACCCTGATGACAAGTGCCATTTGAACAACTGGTTCACCAATCTCAACAAAAATATAGGTATCAATTTTGCCGAACGGGTGCAAACTGGCTGAATCCCACCACTGGCTAGACATATGAGTCCAAACCAGATGATCAGTAAGAGAGAAGGCAAAAGCAAGAAGTTAGCACCACACGCCAAGGTGAAAAGCAAGTACAAGATCCAGGTGTCCATTTAGGCAGCAGTAAGAGGCAATCAGCAAGATTCAAGTAGAAACCACAGGGCAGAGATCTAAGCCACCAGGGTAGGTGACAGGGAAAGAGTTTGAGACACCCCGTAATAAAGAGCTCCCCTTACAAGACTCGGGTTTGTTCATGCAACAAACATATATCTAGCGCCAACTACATTTTAGGGTCTAGGGATACAAAGTTAAAGAAATGGAGCTAACAATCCAATGAGAAAGACAGATACTTACTAGACAATTCTAATACAACCTGATAAGAGAAACAACAGAGGGAAACATGGAGTGTCCTTGGAGCACCAGGAGGGGCAGTGAATCCAGGCTAAATTGTGTCGAGGACAATTCTGAACAAGGTAATGACCGAGTGGTGTCTTAAAGGAGGAATCCGAGTTGGCCCAATGAACCAGATGCATTTGGAGGGTGAGGGCATTCCTAGCAGCAGGCACAGCGTGATCAACGGCAGGGAATCAAGAAGAAGGAACTGCAAGCAGTCTATGTCGTTGTGCCATAAATCAGGGATGACAGGCAGGGAGGGTCATCTGCAGGTGATGGGAGAGGAGGCTGGAGAGGTTGACAGAAAGCTTCCTGCACCAGCCTAGGAAAGCTGGGACCTGAAGGCCATAGGAAGCCATGGAAACAGGTGAGTGACAGGACAAGAAGATTACTGAAAACCACGTTGCTATGACTGACGGGATAAAACAGAGGACTTGTATACAGAGGAGGTGGTGGACCAGCAAGACACAAAAGAACAAGGCAGGACGTTGCATTCGGATTCACCAAAGAAACAGAAGATATATATTAAGGAATTGGCTCCAGCCTGACCAGGCTGTGGCGCAGTGGATAGAGTGTCGGACTGGGATGTGGAGGACCCAGGTTCAAGACCCCGAGGTTGCCAGCTTGAGTGCGGGCTCATCTGGTTTGAGCAAGGCTCACCAGCTTGAGCTCAAGGTCGCTGGCTCGAGCAAGGGGTCACTCGGTCTGCTGTAGCCCGCGGTCAAGGCACATATGAGACAGCAATCAATGAGCAACTAAGGAGCCGCAATGGCAACGAAAAACTAATGATTGATGTTTCTCATCTCTCTCCCTTCCTGTCTGTCCCTATCTGTCCCTCTCACTGACTCTCTCTGTCTCTGCCACAAAAAAAAAAAAAAAAAAATGGCTCCAGAGAAACAGAAGATATATTTTAAAATTTATTATGAGAAATTGGCTCACACAGTCATGGAGGCTGAGAAGTCCCAGGCTTGCTGTTGCCAGGCTAGAGACCCCAGAGAGCTGATGGCATAGCTGCAGTCCAATCCATGGTGTGAGTTCCTGTTCAAGTCTGATTCCAATGACAAGAAGAGACCAGTGTCCCAGCTCAAAAACTAGCAAAGAGAGTGAATTCTCCCTTGCTCCATATTTTGTTCTACTCAGGCCTGCCACGATTGGGTGATGCCCATCATCAAAGCCACAATAATTGCGCTGAGTTCTTACTATGTGCAAGACACCACAAAAATACTGTACTAGCATTACCTCATTTAATACTCACAGCAATTCTATGAGACAGACACTGTCATATCCCTACTACCCCAATGAGGAAGCTGAGACTAGGGAGGCTATGCCCAAGGTCGCAGGCATATAAAGTGGTAGAGTCATGTGAACCCAGACTGACCTAGCTGCAAATTCCTTGGTCTTGACACTAAGGCTCTGGATTTATTCTCCTACCAAAGATTTCCTATAATAGTACTAACAATAATAAAATGCTATGTTACTCTTTACTTCCAAATTAATTCCAGAAGGATCAAAGATTTAAAAGTAAAAAGAGGAAACGTAGTAAGTGTTCGAAAAACTTCAGGTGCCCAAGAGGGTGAATAGAACCCACTATAGCCTACCTCTCCCTAATCTCTATATACAACTAAAAACTATGTAAGTGATATAGAAAACAACTACCTGAAAACTCTAAAAAGGAAACAGTAGCAAAAAGAGTAAAGGGAGTGAAAACTTGGAGCAGCAAGCTGTCCAGGGACAAGCTTCTCAGGTTTTCCCCTTTATTCCCTTGTGCCCTTGAACCGAAGACAAGTTCCAGAAGACCTAAAATAGACATGATTCTGACACTGGGATGAGGGAAGAGGGCCCAAGAGAAAATTTAATTGAAGATGTAGAAAAATAAAGCTACCTTTGCTTGACAGATCTGAATTTTGAGACCAAAAAGTCATACTCACTACAAACGTTTGTTGGTTGACTGAATGAATGGTGTGGGTGGTAGGTCAGTGAAACTGTAAGGCAGCAAGAACTTGGTAGAGCACTCTTGGCTGCTCTCTAAGACATACAGTAATTACTAAACAGGGTATCTGTTTTCTAGTTCTTGCTTGGCCACTTATTATCTGTGGCTCCTTGAGTAGGTTGCAAGGCTCTTTGGCACACAATTTTCTTATCTGTAAAATGGGTATGATGACACCTGCCCTCCACACAATGTTATCATGAGGACCAACTGAGATAACCTGTGTGGAGGCACTTTATATGGGATTGTAATAACAGCATGAGGACCACCCCCAGCCTGTGATGCAAAAAGCAAGAGAAGAGTAAATAAACTCGTGGATCAGAGTTCTGCGGTACCCTTCCTCCCAACCACAATGATTCTTCTAGAACTGGCGAGGAACAGCAACTCCGTTTTCCTTGGAACCATATCCATACTCACTGAAGTCTACCGAGGACTGCATTCTCAATATTAGTGAGCACACCTCAACAGGAAGAAACTCTCAGAGCACGAAACAGATTTATTTCCATGGTGAAACAGTCTGTCTGCCGCAACAACAAATTAAGCTCTGGGTGACTGTTCCCGTAAAACACGTTCTGCACTCAGCTCTGCTATTATGGAGTGGATCAACATGGCAAAGAATCAATTACAACTCTGACACATGAAATGGAGCTCGAAGACCTGTTGTACAGGTTCCCGCAGAGGAAAATCATCATGTTGCATTATACGTTGGAATCCGATCAAGGCAAGATTTCTGAGTCAAGTTCTGGGCTTTACAAGACAGACTTTGGCTTTTCTAAATCATTTTTGAAGGGCTGCTTAAAGGATTACAGCATTCAATTTTCCATTCGTCCAACAGCATAATGGTGGAGCAAGAGGGATTATCATCATGTGGGCATTCGTCAGAAAACTGTAAGTTCTCTTTAAAAAATCATTTAAAGAAGGGATGAGACTATGGCCATGTTTATACGTAAGCCCATTTTGGAGTGGAAGCAAATATTAAGCAAGTAAAAATCAGAGGGTTATTACAGTTGAATTTCCTTTTCATTTTAGGATAGGGCTGCACCACCCAAAAGGGCAATCACTGTTTAGTCTCTGTTTTAAAAGAAGTTCTAGAACTTTCAAGAAGAGCCTCACCAAAAAAAAATGAATGAGAGGGTTAATAGTCGAATGTGGATGGTGTCTGCGGTCCCGCTGCTTATACCGTGCTTGTGCTTCTCGGACAGCAAGCAGGAATGTTAATGACAAAAACACCGTGTTTGTCTGGGCTCATTCAGACATCTGTGTAAACCATCTTCAGTCTCAGCGCCCGAATAACTTCTGTGCCTCAAGCTGAATAAACAGAAAGGGTCTTGAGGTTCAGGCTGGATATTTTTAGAAATGTCGCCCGCAAATGAGCTGCAGCAGAAATAAAGAAGTGAAGGAGAACAAAGCAGGACGAGTATCTGCGATGACCCCTGTGGAGGGACAGGCTGTGGCCTGCCAACAGGATAGGTGTGTCAGGGAAGGGTCTGGGGGACAAAAGCAAAGAACTAGAGAGCAAAGAAAGCATGAGGGTATATTGTAAATGTCATGCTTTTGTGACATTTCAGAGAGAGAGAGAGAGAGAGAGAGAGAGAGAGACCCAGAACACAAGGACTAGGCTGGGC
Source organism: Rhynchonycteris naso (assembly GCA_037038555.1). NCBI lineage: Eukaryota > Metazoa > Chordata > Mammalia > Chiroptera > Emballonuridae > Rhynchonycteris > Rhynchonycteris naso. The sequence continues at coordinate 23,318,857 of CM072996.1, forward strand.
CTTCCCATTGACACATTCCGCTTTCATACAGAGCAGGACGTTGCCCGGGGAAATGTCATGGTGCAGGAATCCATCCCAGCAGGAAAATAAAAACGTTAGACAACTCTGTTCATGGAGTCCACCTGCTACATCTTTGGAAGTAGGAGGAGGTGAGCAGGAGGGTAGGGATTCCCTCTTAACCAAGTGCACCAGTCACTGTCATTTTTCCTGTAGACCTTTGTTCTCTTCTTGTTCAAGATGCGGTCGAAACCCTTAAACTTTCCTCCATTGCTTGGGAAAAAATACTTCTTTGCTCATCAATGTGTGCATTAATGCTCTTCTTAATCCTTTCTCTCCAAATGTGCTGGGATCCTGAAGTCTTGGGGTCCAGCCAAGGTCCCTGGGGCCACAGGGACAGAGGGTGCCCGGCATTCTGCCTTCCCCTCAACCCTCTCTCCTAAATGCATATTCTAGCCCCTCTGGGATTTCATCTGTGAGTTCTTTTTTTTTTTAACGTTTCCATTGCTTAACACAAACAAAAAACTTGAATATCACTAAATGATTCAACCTTTTCATTGGACAGAGGAATTTAACTTCACAAGAATTACAAGGAGTTATTAGAGACAAACCAGCAATAGAGGCCATAACTATGGATAAGTAGTTCTACCCTCACTCCTTATCTTCAGTTAGCTCTACACTCCTATTCAAAGCCTTGCCACATACACCACTTTTGCCTCAAGGATAAAAGTATATGTAATCTCTGTATAGTCAATCCAGTCCCACCAACATTTGCTGAGACCTTCCCTGCACAGCCCTGAACCAAGTACTGGAGATTCAGAGATGAATAAGACACATCCCTGCCCTCGAATATGCATACAACCTGTTTTACTTAAAGGTATCTTATAATGGTACTAGGACAGAAATTCCCTTGAACATATAGTATTGTTGAAATACGTGCAGAGAAAAGGGAGGAAAACAGTTTGGTGGTTCCTCAGAGCGTTAAACATAAAATTACTATGTGTCCCAGCAATTCTACTCCTTACACATACCCCAAAAATATTGGAACTAGGTACTCTAACAAATACACGAACATGCACTCACTATTCACAATAGCCAAAAGGTATAAACAATCCAAATGCCCATGAACAGATGAATGGACAAACAAGTTGTGGTACATCCATACAATGGAATATTATTCAGACATAAAAGTCAGGGACTTTTTGCCTGACCAGGCAGTGGCGCAGTGGATAGAGCGTCGGACTGGGATGCGGAGGACCCCAGTTCGAGACCCTGAGGTCACCAGCTTGAGCGTGGGCCCATATGGCTTAAGCAGAAAAAGCTCGTCAGCTTGGACCCAAGGTCGCTGGCTCCAGCAAGGGGCTGCTTGGTCTGCTGAAGGCCCGCGGTCAAGGCACGTGTGAGAAAGCAATCAATGAACAACTAAGGTGTCGCAACGGCAACAAAAAACTGATGATTGATGCTTCTCACCTCTCTCCATTCCTGTCTGTCTGTCCCTATCTATCCCTCTCTCTGGCTCTCTCTCTGTCCCTGTTAAAAAAAAAAAAAGTCAGGGACTTTTAATATTTAATGCCACTACTCCAATGAACTTCAAAAATATTATATAAGAGAAGGTCACAGATGATGGGATTCCATACAACATTCCATGCACTGATTCTGGATGTCTGAAATAGATCCATTGAGACACAAAGCAGATTGGCAGTTGCCAGGGGCTGAGTGGGAGATGCCATGGGGAATGACCGCTTAACGTGTACACAGTTTTCTTGTGGGGTGATGAACCTAATCTGAAACTAGATACTGGTGATGATTGCATAACATCGTAAATATACTAAATCCTGGACTGAATTGTCCAGGTTTAATTGGTTGATTTTATGTTACATGAATAAGCAAAGGGCTCTGATGAGGCTGTGCTGGAGCCAGGAAAGCAGCTGGCAGGATCAGTGGAGGAGCTGTTCATGCAAGCCTGAAATTTGGGCTGATCCTGGAAAGGTGGGGTTGCTCATGAGGAGTTTTAAGCAGGAGGATGACTTGTGCAGAAATACGTTTTAGACTAGACGTTTTGAGTGGAGGGCTGGCAAGAGTGGGGAGGGTCTGGGCCCATGGACACTGAGCACGTGGAGTCCACTGGCCCAGTGAGAGATCATAAGAGATGTAACAGGACATAAAACATGTGCCTGATTACACTCAGTTACTTCATTGGCGTCACACCGCCCCCCCCCCTACTAAATTTGAACTCAGAAAGAATAACAAGAGTGAAAAATATCAGCCACAACTCTTTTAAAAACAATTTCTTTTTAGGTTTTAGTTATTCATTTTTAGAGAAAAAGGAGAGAGAAAAGAAGGAGGAAGAGGAGGAGGAGGAGGAGGAAGAAGGAAGGAGCAGGAAGCATAAACTCCCGTATATGCCTTGACCAGGCTAGCCAAGGATTTCAAACCACTGACGTCAGACGTTCCAGGTTGACACTTTATCCACTGTGCCACCACAGATCAGGCTAAAAGACATTTAAAAAAACAGTTTAAGCCCCTATTTTTGCACCAGCTTTGACACCCAACTGAGTTTTTAAAGTAAAATGAATCTGCTTCCCTCCTTCTCTGAAGATTACATAAAGGTGGGTCTTTGAACAAATTCTGAACCGAGGAAGAAAGCCTGGTTTTCATGAGAGCAAATTGCAGTCCAAATATAAGCTTAAAAAAAGGAGCTATGATCCAAAGTCCATTTATTTTTCTCAGTTTCAATTTGGGCCACTGTTGAATGTTGAGAAATGCTTCATGCTGTAACTTTTTTTTTTTCGGGGACAGAGAGAGAGTCAGAGAGAGGGATAGATAGGGACAGACAGACGGGAACAGAGAGAGATGAGAAGCATCAATTATTAGTTTTTCGTTGCCGTTGGGACACCATAGTTGTTCATTGATTGCTCTCTCACATGTGCCTTGACCGCGGGCCTTCAGCAGACCGAGCAACCCCTTGCTGGAGCCAGCGACCTTGGGTCCAAGCTGACGAGCTTTTGCTCAAGCCAGATGGGCCCACGCTCAAGCTGGCGAGCTCGGGGTCTCGAACCTGGGTCTTTCGCATCCCAGTCCAACGCTCTATCCACTGCACCACCGCCTGGTCAGGTTGCATGCTGTAACTTTTTAAAAGTAGTCAACAAAATCACTTTGTCCAGAGAATAAAAAATTTGAACGAAAATCTGATCTACTCCATATGCATCTAAGTACTAAATTCAATGTAACCCGTTGGAACCATACAGAACCTATCAGATCCAACTTTAGAGGGCATTCAAGCACTTCCTACCTCGTAGTCAGTGTATCAGCCAGTCACCTTCTCCTTGTCTGTAGGAATGACCAACCATTCTGAGGGAGACCCCAGAACCAAGGGGTTTCCTGGACTCAGGACATTCAGAGCTAACACTGGAACATTTGGGTACCTGGCTTCCACCTCCACCCAAGCCCCGTCCAAAATTCGATCTTTGGTGCAGGATCGGTTTCCCTTGGAAAGAAAATAAACGGCAGCAGCAAAGGGGAGCGAGGAAGGCCCGGGCACCATTTGGCATCCCTAATAAGAAACCCATTATAAGACCACATTTCACAATAGTCTCAGAGTCATGACTTCTAACTAACCTGTGTGCCATGACAATGGTTGTGGCTTTCAGGCGGGCTGCTAGGGAATGCTTTTCACCTTCCAAATCATTCACTCAACAAACACCGACTGAGGTCCTCCCACTGACCAGGCTTGGGATCAAATGACCAGGCTTGGGATCCCACTGACCAGGCTTGGGATCAAATCCAGCCTGACCAGGCAGTGGCACAGGGGATAGAGCGTTGGACTAGGATACGGAGGACCCAGGTTCGAGACCCCGAGCTCGCCAGCTTGAGCGTGGGCCCATCTGGCTTGAGCAAAAGCTCGTCAGCTTGGACCCATGGTCACTGGCTCCAGCAAGGGGTTGCTCGGTCTGCTGAAGGCCCGCGGTCAAGGCACATATGAGAAAGCAATCAATGAACAACTAAGGTGTCGCAACGAAAAACTGATGAGTGATGCTTCTCATCTCTCTCTGTTCCTGTCTGTCTGTCTCTATCTATCTCTCTCTCTCTCTGACTCTCTCTCTGTCCCTGTAAAAAAAAAACAAAAAAACAAACACAAAATGTTGGGAATCCAGAGATGAAGATGCACCCGCCTGACCCAGGAGAGGCTCATGGGCTAGAGGCCCAGCAGAGGAGATGTACAACCAAGTCTAACACAGGCAGTGAATCCTCAGAGCTCCCAGCGCACAACAGTAGACATTCATACACATTATCTGTCATTCTTACAACTATACTTCAAAATAGGTATCATCACCACTTTAAAACTGAAGCTCAAAGAAGTGGAACTTGCCCAACACCCCCCAGCTGGCCGGGGCAGAGCCAGAGACAGGCTATGAGCCATGATTTGGAGCAAGATCCACTTGATTCCAAAAGCTCTGCCTACTCTACTGTTTCCAGGTCCCTTCCAGTGCAATCAGGGTTAAGATCAAGGTCACTGAGATTTCTGCTCCTACTCCAACTTGTCTTAGCCTTTCATCAGAGAGCAGCTATAACTAATGTGCGTTGAGAGCAAAATTGCCAGGTTTTAAACATTCATGCTAATGACAGGGGTGGGGTGAGGAATAGCTGGAGATTTATGTTTAACTAACAGATAATTGGAAACTGCTATTAGAGGCTAGAATGAATAGATCAAGAGGGCTTACAGAGAAGAAAATATCCGGCTTCGTGGCGTTGGATTTGGCACTAATTTTCTTGGATAAGACACCAAAGGCACAAGCAACAAAAGGAGAAAATAAACAAATTGGCCACCATCAAAATGGAACGCTTTTGTGCATGAAAGGATGCTATTAACAAAGTGAAAAGGTGACCAACAGAATGGGGGAGGAAGCCTGACCAGGCGGTGGCGCAGTGGATAGAGCGTCGGACTGGGATGCGGAAGACCCAGGTTCGAGACCCCAAGGTCGCCAGCTTGAGCGCGGGCCCATCTAGCTTGAGCAAAAGCTCACCAGCTTGGACCCAAGGTCGCTGGCTCCAGCAAGGGGTTGCTCGGTCTGCTAAAGGCCCGCAGTCAAGGCACATGGGAGAAAGCAATCAATGAACAACTAAGGTGTTGCAACGGAAATGAAAAACTAATGATGATGCTTCTCATCTCTCTGCTCCTGTCTGTCCGTCCCTATCTATTCTTCTCTCTGTACCTGTAAAAAAAAAAAAAAAAAAAAGAATGGGGAGGAATATCTGTACATTGCACATCTGATAAGGCATCAATATCCAGAACATTTAAGGCACTACTAAAACTCAATGAAAAAAAAAAAATAAGAACACAGTCCAGCCTGGCATGCAGAAGTCCCAGGTTTGATCCCTAGTCAGGGCACACATGAGAAGCGACCATCTGCTTCTCTCTCTCTCTCTCTCTCTCTCCGCCTTCTCCCTCACCCCCTCCTCTCTATCTTCCCTTCTCACAGCAAGTGGTTCAGTTTGAGCATAAGCCTCAGGTGCCGAGGATACCTCAATTGGTCCAAGCATGTCCCCCTCCAGCACTAAAAGTTGCTCGGTACTAAAGCACCAGCCCCAGACAGGAGTTGCCGGTGGATCCCGGTTGGGGTGCATGTGGAAGTCTGTCTAACTTCCCTCCTCTCACTTAAAAAAAATGAGCAAAGTACTAGAATACATATTTCTCCAAAGAAGGTACACAAATGTCCAATAGGCACATGAAAAATGCTCAACATTACTAAATATTAGGGAAATAAAAATCAAAACCAGAATGGGATAACCACTTCACATTCATTAGGATGATCATCAAAAAGGAGAGAGAGGAAGAAACAAAACAGAAAGTAACAATTAGTGGCAAGGATATGGAGAAATTGGAAGCCTTATGCACCATTCAGAATGTAAAATGGTGCAGCCACGATGGAAAACAGTGTGGCAGTTTCTCAACTGAAATTAGAACTACCTTATGACCCAACAATTCCCATTCTCGCTAGGTACCCCCCAAAATCTGCAAACAAGAACATGAAGAAATATTAATGCACCCATGTTTATAGCAGGATTATTCACAATAGCCAAAAAGTAGAAGCATCTCAAGTGTACCTTGAAGGATGACTGGGTAAACACAATGTAGTACACATGCAACAGAATACTATCCATCCTTTTAAAAAAAAAGAAATTCTGTCATGTGCTACAAAATGGATGAACCTTGAAGACATTATGCTAAGTGAAATAAGCCAGCCACAAAGGGACAAATACTATTTAATTTCACTCATATGAGGTACTTAGAATAGTCAAATTCATACAGACAGAAAGGATAACAGTGGTTGCCAGGGTTTGGGTAGCAGGGGGATAAGAGTTGGTGTTTTGTTTTTGTTTTTGTTTAGAGTCAGAGAGAGAGGGATAGATAGGGACAGACAGACGGGAACGGAGAGAGGCGAGAAGCATCAATCATTAGTTTTTCATTACCGTTGCGACACCTTAGTTGTTCATTGATTGCTTTCTCACATGTGCCTTGACCACAGGCCTTCAGCAGACCGAGCACCCCCCTTGCTGGAGCCAGCGACCTTGGGTCCAAGCTGGCGAGCTTTTGTTCAAGCCAGATGGGCCCGTGCTCAAGCTGGCGAGCTCAGGGTCTCGAACTGGGGTCCTCCGCATCCCAGTCCGACACTCTATCCACTGTGCCACCGCCTGGTCAGGCAAGAGTTGGTGTTTAATGAGTACAAAGTTTCAGTTTGGGAAGATGAAAAAGTTCTGGGGATGGACAGTTGGGATCCTTACACATCAATGCAAACATACTTAACGCCATTGAACTATATACTAAAAATGGTAAATTTTATTATGTGTTTAATCACAGCTTTTAAAAATGAGATACAGAATATATGTATCTACAGACCTCAGTTTCCAACTGAAATTTCCTTTAATGACAGGGGAAATAAAGTGTGCTTTAAAAAAAATCCATTAGACAGAACGTTGTTTGGTATAGAGTTTCAGTTTTGCAAGATGAGAATGTCTCTGAAGATGCGAGGTGATCAAGGTTGCACAAAATTGTGAGTGCATTTAACACTACTGAGCCATACACTTAAAAAATAGTAAGGATGATAGTTTTTGTTACTATATGTATTTTACCACAATTAAAAATAAAAATCCATTAGAACACTGGAAAACCAGAATGGGTGCTACCAATCCACAGGAAATGTGAGGAATGTCTGAATGATAGAAAGCAGGTGGAATGGGACTGACGGAGAAACAGGAAGGAAGAAACCTCAGCTTGAAATCGAGGTATTACCTTGGAAACATTGTGGGTCCAGCCACAGCCCACCGCAGGGAAGTCACGGGCTGACCTCGGAGGTATGGCAGGTTGGGTCTGGGACCACCTCAGTGAAGAGAGCATTGCAATAAAGCAAGTCATGGTCTCTGTGCCGGTGGAGGGCCTTGCCTTCCTTTAGTGAAAACAAAGAATGCACACCCGGGAAGTGCAGTAAAGCAAAGAGCACTAAAACGAGGTATGCCTGCACTTGCAAGAATCCCTCCATCAACAAGGGTCAAGAGAGAGAGAGAGTGGTTGTCTGGGAAACTAACCGGGGTGCTGTGTGAGAGGGGGCAGTGGCATCACCCGGAGGATGGGTCCAAGCATAGATTGCTGCACCCCACCCCAGAGTTTCTGATTCAGTGGACCTTGGGGAGAAGACCGAGAATTTGCATTTCTAATCAGTCTCCGGGTGGTGCTGAGGCTGCTGGTTCAGAAACCAGGATTTAGGAACCACTTGGAGGAGCAGCTCGACCTGTTGGCCCTTCCCCTGCCTCGCCTGTAAAGAGAGACATGCAGCAGCGCCTCTCCCTCAGGTGAAAGTACTGAGTGTAGATTCTGCGGCGCCAAGTTTCTAGAAAACTCAAGGGGTGGAGACAAGAAAGCCCCACCCCGGGGCCACCAGCGCACAGCCTGTATCCCCCGAGGACGGTAGGCGGTGACTTGGACCATACCTGCAGTCTCAGAGCTCACCAGACGTTTCTGAAGTCAAGGAGGAGAAGGCAGCCAAGAACTGCCAAATAGTTGAGGAAAGCCAGTCGTGGGGAAGAAAAGCACCCATGTGAAGAGTGAGAATTAATTCACAAGGAAGCAGACTTAGAGAAAGTAAGAGATGCTGAACTATGTATCCTCTGAGATAAACTCTAGTGATACACATTGGCACACACCACGAAGAAGGGGGAGGACAAAGGGAGAAGAAAAAGAAGGTGGGGAAGAAGGGACTGTTACAAAAACACATACAACATGTATAGATTTGAATTTTTAGTCTATATATGTGTATGTATGTGTGTGTGTGTGTGTGTGTGTATATATATTTCACCAATATTAATAGCACAGCTCAGTGAACTTTTACATTTGTATATATCTTTGAAATCACCACCCAGGTGGAAATAAATCCATCCAGCCCTCCAGAAGTTTCCCTTCTGTATCAGTAACCCCAGAATGGAATCGCTGGCCTGCACTTGGTCACTATAGCAGTCTGGTCTCTTGTGCAACCAAACCGAGAACTGCTTGGCTAAAGACTACTTTTTGCAGGTGGAGGGGGACTCTTTTCAAGTTGTAAATGCTATATAACAACTGTCATGAAAAGAAATGGCTGAAAGGGGGGGAAAAAGTCCTACATAATCCTCACAGTCTTACACAGCAAGTATTTTCAAGGCTTTGTCCACACGCAGACATATTTTGCACAATTGCATTCATTGTGGTGATCCAGCTTTTCCTTTTTTAGTTGCCATTGATTATAAACTTCTTGCTTATGTCCGTGTAGGGTGGCAGTTTAGATTTAGGTTCTGGAATTAGACAAACCTGAGATCAAACCTTGGGTGTTATCAGAGGCAGATTAAGGTCGGTTGAGGCCCCGGGCACAGAAAATATTAGGCCCCTTAAAAAAAAAAGAGACAGGAAAAATAAAAATACATGTTAACTATATTTTTAAATAAAAAATATTATGTACTATTAATGTTAAAATTGCACATACAAAACCAAACTTGGTGTCACTAGAAAAAAGTGTAAAGTTGGGGTTTTGCGGGGTCCTTCAGAAGTCGGGGTCCAGGGAGCGCACCCGGTGCGCCCACCATTAAATCCGCCTCTGGGTGTTACACGTGCACAGCAAACTCCTTAACAATAGTCACCTTCAGAGGCTCTTACTGTAGGACAGGAATAACAGCACCTCAGCGTTTCAGCCTGAGGACCGGCGTCTGTGAAGTCACCTCAGGGAAACACACTTCCGGCCTTCAGTTACCAGTAGCTGTTAATATCATTGGAACAAGTAGGCTTATCCACTGAAAGGAATGACATTCTAGGGCAGTAAATGTAAACAGATTCAAGAGGTTGGGAGAGGAGGGGAGGCACCTCATTCACGCCCAACAACAAGGACTCAGGTGCCCCAGGGGAGTGGTTTGCAGAAAGTGGTTGTGCGTGTGTGCATGCGTGCGTGTGTGCATGCGTGTGTGTGTGTACTAAAGAGCTGGGAGTCCAGGCCTATATGGAGTGGAGTTGCCAGAGTTGAGCATAATTCTGGGGGAGGAAGAATTCAAGAGGGCCGATGCGTCACCTGTTTCAGTGGTAACGCCCTGACAACAAGAGCCATAAAGAATGGAATGCACAGGCCATTGAGCAAATTCTCTTGTCTTCTCTCCCTGAGGCTAGAAAACCAGGCTGACTCCCAGGAGAACTGAGGGGCCCTCCCCGGGGGTCACTGTCTTATCACAGAAGGTCAGGCCCTGTAAAAGGAAGAAAAGCACTCTTGCAACACAGGGCTGGCATGTCAGGCCATGTGATTTGACTGTAAAAGATAATAATAATATAAATTTATGGAAAGACACCTTTTCACACTTAAATTCATTTAATTAAATAAATCACTTAACCCTCACAACGATCCTGTGACGTAGGTACTGTTATTACCCCCATTTTACAGATAAGGAAAAATGAGGCATAGAGAGGCAAACTTGCAAGGTCACACTATAAATGGGAGATTCGGAACTGAAGAAACCAGACACTTCACTCCTAAACACCACTGTACCCCAAGCGGGTGAACTGAGACATTAATTATATTATAAGTAAATTTAAATGGGCTTTGTGAAGTACCATATGACAACATGCTCAAGCACTCCCGTTTTATTTAGTCTTTTTTGCTTTTAGCTGTAGTAAACATCTCCGTGCAGAGTGCTTCTCACTTCTGTTTAATTATCTCCTTAGGATTATTTTAATGGCCTGTGTGACTTGGTCCAAGGAGATAAGTAATGTCGTAGTTATTGCTCCATGTTGTAGTGTTTTACCAAACAGGCTGTACCAGTTGGCAATGTTGCTATCAGGGTGTGGATAGATCACTTTCACCACCAGCTCATGCAGTATGGGTGAAATTATTTGTGTAAATGAATATATATTTGTAAAAAAAAAAAAAATTTTTTTAAATAATTGCTACAGCCTGACCAGGCGGTGGCACAGTGGATAGAGCTTCGGACTGGGATGCGGAGGACCCCGGTTTGAGGCCCCGAGCTCGCCAGCTTGAACGCGGGCCCACCTGGCTTGAGTGAAGGCTCGCCAGCTTGGACCCAAGGTCACTGGCTCCAGCAAGTGGTTGCTCAGTCTGCTGAAGGCCCGCGGTCAAGGCACATGTGAGAAAGCAATCAATGAACAACTAAGGTGTCGCAATGGCAACGAAAAACTAATAATTGATGCTTCTCATCTCTCCGTTCCTGTCTGTCTGTCCCTATCTGTCCCTCTCTCTGACTCTCTCTCTGTCTCTGTTAAAATAAATAAATAAATAAATAATTGCTACAAAAGTCAACAATTTGACTTGCTGGTCAGCTGTGCTTCTAGGAGTTACCCTTCACGAAGGCCCCTTCATCCACCTCACCTGAACTTGAACTATTATCCTCCATCACACCAGGCCCTGCACTTCCAAACTATCTGGAACTTTAGGTGGTGAGGGGCCCACATTTTGGGCCTTTCATCCACAGCATCCACTAAACGCCATGATATTTTGGCTGGGTTTTCCTTTCCCCTTCACCAGTTGGCCCTCCTGCATGAATTGGAATGACATGTAAGCCAGGCATGCTGTCCTGGTCACTGAAATCCATGCTCCTCAGACTGTGTTGTGTCTGCAAAGCACCTGGTAATCTTGTTAAAATGGAGATTCTGATTCAGTGGGTCGAGGGTGGGGCCTGAGAGTCAAACACGCTCTCAGGTGATGCTAATGCTACCGATCCTGCGACCCAAAGAAGCCTTTGTTTCTTTTTTTTTCTTACAGGGACAGAGAGAGAGTCAGAGAGAGGGATAGATAGGGACAGACAGACAGGAACAGAGAGAGGTGAGAAGCATCAATCATTAGTTTTTCGTTGCCATCGCAACACCTTAGTTGTTCATTGATTGCACTCTCACATGTGCCTTGACTGTGGGCCCTCAGCAGACTGAGCCACCCCTTGCTGGAGCCAGCGACCTTGGGTCCAAGCTGACGAGCTTTTGCTCAAGCCAGGTGGGCCCGCGCTCAAGCTGGCGAGCTCGGGGTCTCGAACCTGGGTCCTTCCACATCCCAGTCTGACGCTCTATCCACTGCGCTACCGCCTGGTCAGGCTGAAGCCTTTGTTTCTTAAACGAATCAGGCAGCAAACAAAGGCCAGACAATCCCCATCAGAACCCTCGAATTTCAGCTCTGCTTCTAGCAGCCTCCAGGACCTTGGTCTCGCCAAGCCCTCTCTGAGCCTGTTTCCCCAAACACCCAATGGAAGGATGAGACTGGACACTCTCTGAGTCCCTTCTGTGGTTTTCATTTCCATCTTCGATTTGTTTAGCCCATTGGTATAATGTTCACATAATGTATAGACGACAAACAACATTTGAGCTCCAGGGATGAGCACAGGGTGCCTTTTTAAACACTAGGAATGAGAGGATGAACAAGACAGACATCGTTAGTCCCCGCTTTGGTGAGAGCATAGTCTTCTAGGACAGACAAACGAATTGGAGGTGGAAAATAGTTTGGTAAGTGTCTAGGAAGGAAAAGCTCAGGGTGCTATGGGAGCCAGTAAACATGACTCTCACCCAGACCAATGGGCATTAGAGGGGATTTCCGAAAGGACATCATTTTGAAACTGACCCCTAAAGGGTGAGAGGTGTGATCCAGGTGAAGCTGGATGGGGGACACAGGACTGGATTCCAGGCAGAGAGGAAGGTGTGGCAAAGGCCCAGGGCCAGAAAGAGGGGGAGGTTTTCCAGAAGCTGAAAGAGGTTAGTGCAGACAGAGCACGGGGGAGAAGTGGTGATTGGGGCTGGGAGATGCCGCAGAATCCAGAGGGTCATGGGCCCGAGTGCCGTGGGCTTGGATGGTTCCCTAAGGGCTATGGCCAGCCCTTGGAATACGTAAAGAAGAAGAAGAACAGACCTGGATTTTAGAAAGGCCATTAGTATAAAGCCTCAGGATGGAGATTAGACTAGAGGGGACAAGATCAAATGTGAGGAAGAAGACCAGTAAAATGACTTGCAAGGGTCCAGGTTAGAAATGATAGAAGCCTGGACTAGGGCCACAGCGATGGGAAATGGGAGCATTGGGTGTATCAGGACAGATGCCTAACCAGGCGGTGGCGCAGTGAATAGAGAATCAGCCTGGGATGCGGAGGACCCAGATTCATCAGGACCTTGGGAGGACCCAAGGTCGTCAGCTTGAGCACGGGCTCATCTGGTTTGAGCAAGGCTCATCAGCTTGAGCCCAAGGTCTCTGGCTTGAGCAAGGGGTCACTCGCTCTGCTGTAGCTCCCTGGTCAAGGCACATAGGAGAAAGCAATCAATGAACAACTAAGGAACCACAACGAAAAATTGATGCTTCTCATGTCTCTCCTTCCTGTCTGTCCCCATCTGTCCACTCTCTCTCTGTCTCTGTCATACACACACACACACACACAAAAAAAAAACAGATGTAGGAGGTAGAATTGACAGGTCTTGCTTGAATGTGGGGAGGGAAGAGGTCAAGTGCACATGTCTTAGTGGCTTATAATAAGAAACCTTTCTTATACATGGGTCAGTGGGTCAGCTGGGTTGAGCTCCAAGATACAGGTTAAGTTCAGGTATGATTCACATCTGTCCATTCAGGGACCCAGGCTGAAGAAACAGTAGCTATCTGTGGCATGCTCTCTCTCATGATGGATGGCAGGGGCACAGTCGGAAGCAGAAACACAGATGCCTCCTAGCACAATACCACTAGAGCCTCCATTAAGATCGGCCATATGGCCATTCCTTTGTTCAAAATAAGACCTAGTAACAATCCCAAAGTCAATGGCCTGGAGAAATGTACTCTGCTCCAAGACGAAAAGGGAAAGGAGAGTATTTGCTAAATAGCAATGTCATCTCCCACAAGGAATTAAGCCCAACCTCTAGGTAGATGGTGGGAGCCATTCGCTGCAATAAGAAACACATACGGAGGAGCATTATTTTTGGATAGGGGTACAGAGAGAAAGTGGATTTGATCTAAGGATATACTGAATGAAGCTACCACAGAGATGTTCAAGTAGGCGAGAGTCAAAGAAGCTGTTGGAGACATGGTCCGCAGTTCAGGAGAGAAGTATAGGCTCAAGATTTATTTGTGAGTCATCAGCACAGGGTTGTCCATGAGAGAAGATGAGATCATCCAGGGGGAATCTGCAGAGTTAGAAATGGGGCAAACCACTCAGGAACTTCGAGGAATGGTCCTTGGAAGAGAAGCCTGCAAAGGAGACGGAGCTGAAGCCAAAGACAGAGCAAGAACACTGAGTACTGGGAGCCAATGGGCAGGAGTATGTCAACAAAGGGGAACTGAGCAAGAGTGGCAAACACTGGAAAAGTCCGCTGGGTCTGATTACAGGAGATAGATTTCAATTGAGTTGAGCAATCGGAAGCTAGACTTGAAGACAGCAAACAGAAATGGCTCTTTCAAAGAAACACAACAACGTGCCTCCTGCCTCTACCTTTGGAACAAGAAAGGCATAAGGTGACGTATCTACCAAGCCTCTCACATTGGATTTGTGTAAGCCTTTTAGCAAAGTACCGCATGCATACATACATACAGATGTGCAAATCCGAAGTGCACCTAAGTGTACAGGGCAATGCATTTTCTCAAGATGAACACACCTGGGTATCCAGTGCCCTAAGCAGCACCCCCAAAGCTCTCCGCTTGCCCCCTTTATAAAACCCCTTTGCCCACTCCGATTTTGAAAAGATGACTGTGCCATGTGAGGTCAGCTGGGAGCCTCGCTGAACCTTACTGAGGTTGACTAGTTCCAAAGTCAGCACTTCCCCTCCTTGCTGCTCCCCACCACCAACCCCCACCTTTCTCCAGAAGGCTCCCTCCCTTGTTGTTTCATTCATTCTTCTTTCCAGTCATCATCCATTCGATAAACTTGAGTTGAGGGCCTGTGTGTCATACACTATTAGGGGGCAGGGAGAGAAGACAAAGGTGAACACCTGTCGAGCCTCACATCTTAATAAAAGACAGACATGTCAACAGGCAATTACCATACAATGGGGTAAGTATAACAATAGAGGCGGTACCATGTGCAGGTGTAGAGAGTGTGGGCAGACAGGCACTCTGGAACAAGCACTGTGGAAAACTGAAATCAACAGAACTTGTAAGTCTTGGACGGGATGGAACAGGGCTGGCTTTGCTTTCTGTCGTGGACTTCGGCTGCACTTGGCTGCGCACCACTTATTTCAGGCAGGGGCCGCCTCTCCCTCTAATCTAGCAAACGGCACCACTGACAGTGCTGCAACTGGACAGTAGAGGGCGCTAAAACACTGTGCTTGGTACAAACCTCCCGGTTCCCAATCCAAAGGGAAACATGTTCAGGAAAGCTCTGGAAGGAAGATGAAGAAGAGATGCGCCCAGTATCACGCAACTGCTCTGCAGGCGACTGAGCACATTCCGCCAGACCCATGCAATTTACCCTGTAATGCTCTAAATCAGGGGTCCCCAAACTTTTTACACAGGGGGCCAGTTCACTGTTCCTCAGACCATTGGAGGGCTGCCACATACAGTACTCCATACACTGACCACCAATGAAAGAGATGCCCCTTCTGGAAGTGTGGTGGGGGCCAGATAAATGGCCTCAGGTGGCCGCAATTTGGCCCGCGGGCTGTAGTTTGGGGACCTCTGCTCTAAATTTTCCAAAACTCTCAATTTCTATAATTCATAATGCTTCTAGAAACATTATCCTTTTAAAAATGGGGAGGGGGTGTTACCATAGCCATATATCTTTTTATAAATTTCTTATAAGCCCAACATTGGGCAGTGCTTTTCAAAAACAATTTTTGCTAATATATTGATATTAGAGGGGTGGGACGGAGAAAAAGAAACATCAATTTGTTGTTCCACTTATTCATGAACTCACTCACTGGTTGATTCTTGTATGTGCCCTGACTCGGGATCGAACCCACAACCTTGATATATTGGGATGATTCTCTACCCAACTGAGCTACCGGGCCAGGGCATGGGCTATCTTTCCTCTTTCTTTCTAAACCTGAAGCTGGTATCATGTTCCCTGGGGAGAGTGCAGTGGTTAGAGCTTGGGTTCTGAAATAAGTCTGGGTGTGAATTACAAGCTCTGCCTCTTCTTCTTGGTATCCAAGTGACCTTGGATGCATTTCTCAGCCGCTTCTAGTCTCTGGGCCTAATTTGTCAAATCAGCGATGATTAGACACATAATCTCATGAGGCTGCTGTCAGGGCTGAGTTGAGGCAAATGCTCGGAACAGTTGCTGGCAAAGAGTGATTGCTCCGTCAGTGTGCTCTTATTCTCAAGCTCCCCGCCGAACAGCACAGGCCGGCCGCCCCACGCTGTGCCTATGTGGGTGAGATGCCCAGCCGTGTATTCTCCAGCCCTCAGAACCAGCAGGTTTGTTTGGTTTTGCGTTCCAGTTCTCCCCCGTCACTTCCAGGCTGCGTGGTCATGAACAATTCCCTTACGGCCCTGGGCCACAGTTTCCTCATTCCTCAAATAACGCTGATAATCCACTAGTATAATTACCTCTTCGTCTAATGAAATAAGAATTCCTTCGGTTCAACAAATATTTTCTGACACCCAACTGTGCCCAAGGCCCAGGGCTGGGTACTAGAGGAAAAGAGACAAATAGGTCAAAGCCACATACTGGAGGATTTGGTAGAAAGTAGAATAGATAGGCTGGTAATCATACAAAGTACCAAAGACAATGATGAGTACAAGAGAAGGAGTGCTAGTTAGGGAGTTCCAGAAACTCTTCCTGGAGGAGGGAAGAACCTTAGTTGGCTTTTGAAGGATGAATAAGAGTTTGCCAGACTCATTCTTCTTTAAGTCAGTAAAGATAGTTTGTGGAATCAGGAGTCCCAAGGGGAAAGTCTTTTGCACATTCCATCCAGAGCTTTCATTTTATCAGAACCACATGGACTCAGGCCCATTACTGCACCCAGTCTCCCTCTTTCCATAAAGACATCCCTCTGAGGGAAACAGGGGAGCCTTGGAAGGCTGGTGGATGAGACCTGCTTTAGAAGGAAAGGAGCCTGAATTGGCCCTGGCCTGTTGGCTCAATGGTAGAGCATCGGCCTGATGTGTGGACATCCCGGGTTCAATTCCCTGTAAATGCACACAGGAGAAGCACCCATCTGCTTCTCCACCCTCCCCCTCTCATGTCTCTCTCTCTCTCTCACCCTCCTGCAGCCATGATTCAGTTGAAGTGAGTTGGCCCTGGGCATTGATGATGGCTCTATGGTCTCTGCCCCAGGCACTAAGAAGAGCTCAGTTGCTGAGCAATGGAGCAATGCCCCAGATGGGCAGAGTATTGCCTGGTAGGGGGCCTGCTGGGTGGATCCTAGTCTGGGCACATGCCTTTCTGCCTTCCCTCCTCTCACTGAATTTTTTTAAAAAAGAAAGGAGCCTGAGTCATGGAAGTTAGGAAAGGGTGGGAGGCACACAGATCACCTGGCTAACACCTGACTAGCTCCTGTCCCAGGGATATTACACCGCTCAAGTGTCTACTGTATCCCGCTGCCTCCCAACTGAGTGGGCATGAAGCCCCCGCCTCTGTTTCACCTCCGGGAAGCCACACCCAGCTCTAGCACTCACAACTCCACGAGTTGGTCTCTGTCTGCATTGTTCTCACTCTTTCTTTCTCTGCCTGCTCAAATTCTACCTGTCTCTTGCTCTGGGAACCCTGTTGCCTGCCTCCCCCAGTTTCCCCGGCATGTTCAATGTTAGCCTGAGTTGCTCCGTCATCACCCTGCATTCAGGGGCTCTCCCTCCCATTAAGCTGTGAACTCTCTGCAGGGAAGTTAGGCCTGAATCACTTTTTGTACCCTCAGTTCCTGGCACAGAGCCAGGCTCAAAGGATCTCGCTCCGTTTATATTCACTGAATTGAACTGAACTGTACAGAACTGAGCACAGAATACCTGACTCTTTCCAGTCCATGGATTTGTTTCCCTGTCTTGGAAGGAAACAGAAGGTACTCAAAGAGGACACTGGAGAGCATGTAATAAAGGAATGATGTAGCAGTCTGGGTAGGGTTAAAGGAAATAAAGATGGCGAAGCACCCAGAGACTAGCTGCTGTGGGAAGCTGTCACCCCTCACCTGACGGCGCAAAGGAAGGGAGCTGGTGCAGAAGTTGGTGAGGGCGACAGCCAGCAGAGAGGGCTGCCCAATAGGAGCTGTGGATGCAGCTAGTGTCAAACCCCAGCCTGGCAGGGGAGCCAGGGAATCAAAGCCCACACTTCCTCCTCCCATCCTTCTCCCCCTCTCCTGCTGTTGCTTCTCATTGGCTGAACCCAAAAGGAAGCCAGAGACCAGAGGAGCCCAGATGGTGCAGGCCACAGATGGCAGCTCCTCTGAGTGCAGAGCAGAGCAGGTAAACATGGAGAGCAGATGTGGATGGAGAAATGGGGGCTCTCCACCACAAGTGGTTTCCCCCCAAATGTGGTCCATGGTGCCTCTGCGTCAGAACCACTTCCGGAGCTTGTTTCAAAAGAAGATTCCTGAGGTCCAGCCTAGACCTACTGAATCTGTTGTCTGGAGAAATCAGTATTCTCAGGAAGTTCCCCCAGGTGATTAAGGAAAGTATGGGAATTCTGAACCTGGTTAATTCATCATTTGAACCTATAGAAACAGCCCAGGTATGGAAACTGACAATGTTGGCGCTTCATCTATGACTTCCAAAGGACCAGGGGGTAGCATTCATTCATTCATTCATCCAACATTACTGCACATGCGCTGATGTCCCAGTCCTGTGATGGGTTGTAGCAACAAAAAGGTGAACAAGGATGGTCTCTGCCTGAGGTTTCCCAGAATAACCTCTTAGGTACCATCTGGGGATTCTTCTGGAGCTCCCAAAGTCGTCCCTATCACAGGAGAATGACTCGTTAGTGCTTCTGCAAGCACGGGCTCTGGGCAGGTGAAATAACTCAGCAAATCTATCATTCCAACCACCATCACACCCTTATGACACCCAAATACATCTCTCTCCTGAGTATGGCTGTATAGCTGCCTGTGAGACATGCACTTGCAGGGCCCACAGTCCCCCTTGATCCACAAGACCCCAAGGGGACTCATCTACCATCCCCCACTCCCTAAGGCCCCAACCTCAGTGAGTGGCGTCAACATCCATCTGTTGTTTAAGCAGAAACCTGGGAGCCCGTTTCCCACATCTCTCTCCCCACCCTCAGTGACCAGGTCTATCCGTTCGGCCTCCTACCTCTCCCACCCCTTCACTTCTCTAGGTTTGCATCTTCCTTTCCCCCTTTTTTACTGCAATGACCTGACAAGCTTCCTTGTTGTCAAGTCATTGTTGCCGGAGGGGTCTGGCAACAACATATCATCTCACTGCCCTGTTAAAATCTTCAGAGCTCCCCCGGCCCTTGGGACCTAATCTGGACTCCACATGGCTCTCCCCACTGGCTAGGCCTGAGTTTCTACCTCATTTCCCACCAGTTCCCACCCCGTCCCTGCCCCCCGCCACACACACACGCTGTCAACATAGACTTTAAGTTCATACACCTGCTCTCCTTCTTCCCAGAACAGTCTCCCCTTCTCTACCTGGCCAACTGATCCTTGCCTTTCAACTCATCTCAAGTGTCATCTTATCCTTGGAATCTTCTCTGACCCACCAAACTGGATTAGTCTATATTTCTTCCAGATCTTGTTCTCGCTTCTCTGATACATTTTATCTCTCCACCTTGGAATAGTCTATTTGTCTCTTCTGTTACTCTGTGATCTCTATAAGGACAAGGGTCAGTCATGCCTAATTTGTCTCTATATCCCAGTACCTGACAGAGTGCCTTCCGGTCACAGTGCGTGAGCGAGTGGGGAAGGGAACAGATGAACTGAACTGATAACAGTGTCTTGCGTGGAAGGGAATCTTCCAAGGGAGGACCCGGGGCATACTGTCTCTTTCAATTCACTAATGTTGACAGTTTCATCTGGTTCCACAACTAGTGGGGTATACCATGCACTGTACCAGGCTCCCTGCCAGTGAAGTGATCAAGGACAATCTCGGTCTTCAGGCTCTCACATTGTCTTAGGCTCTTTCAAGTTGCCTGGAAAAGACATGCTCAGGTTACTTAGATACTGTTGTAAATGTCTAGATTAAAGGCACTTGCACATGGAAGGGTTTCTGGTACGGAAGTAAGAAAGTATAAGAATTTCCCTGGCAGCAGCCCAGTCCCTGCCTCTGGTACACACCTCCAAAAGCAGGGATGTCAAGTAGATCTCACAGAGGACAGCATTAAAGTTCCTCGTATTAGTCAGCTGTTGCCACAACAATGCTGTATAATAAACCACCCTCCAAAACAACAACCATTTATTCACAGTTCAGTTCTACTTTACATTTTTCTCATTCTTTCTTACATTTTTCTCATTCTTCTGGGGTCAGCAGTCTACCTGGGCAGTCTTTTTTTTTTTTTTTTTTTTTTGACAGAAGCAATAGGGGCGGGCTTAACCACAAAAGCATATTTCAAGCTTCTAATTGCATCACATGTGCTTACATACCATTGGCCAAAGCGAGTCACATGGCCATGCCCCAAATTGAGCAGAATGTAGTCTATCTACTTCTAGTGTAAGGAACATCAAGGTCATGTGGCACAGAGCATGGATACAAGGAGGAGAGAAGAATTGGGACCACCGCAATCTGCAGAATCTATCATACTCCTCACTTTTCAGGATAGAAGTCATCTTCAAAGCAGTTATCTATGACTCCATTTTCTTGCCTCCTCACCTAGAAATTTCATAAAATAAGGACTTCACTCTTTCCCCAGAACCTAGAACAGTACATGGCATATAGTTGGTACTAATCAATATTTGTGGAATAAATAAATGGCTCTTGCAGCCTCCTCCTCACATTCTCACTTCCCAAGAGATGGCATCTGATTAGATAGGTTCATTACCATCACGTATAATGTAGACTATGGAGTTTGGATGTTATTCAGTACATAGGTCATGGGAGCCACGGTGAGTTTTCAAGCAGGGGAGTAACTTGCTCAACTATGTGCATTAGCAAGATTAACCTGTTAGCACTGTTCTAGGAAAAAGAATTAAAAGGAAGCTGGGAGACCAATTGGGAAGCTATTTGCAAGAGCTCTGGTGAGAGTTAAGGGGGTCCTAGAGCAGAAGAAGGAGTTAGGGAAGCATTGAGAAATATCATGGTGGTTGAATGGAGAGAACATGTCATTCCTCTCAAAGGCAAGAGAGAGGGGAGTCTTGGGGCTTGGAACCCTGGCAACTGGGCATATGGTTAACAGATAATGAGCAGGACATGTGATGAAGCTGCTCTGTCAACCTGAGGACAGCTAAATTTGAAGTACTTGTGGGACATCCATCTGGAGGTATCTAGTCGGCATCAAAGGTTCAGAACTGGCCTGACCAGGCGATGGCACAGTGGATAGAGCATCGGACAGGGATGCAGAAGACCCAGATTCGAAACCCCGAGGTTGCCAGCTTGAGCGTGGGCTCATCTGGTTTGAGCAAAGCTCACCAGCATGGACCCAAGGACGCTGGCTCGAGCAAGGGGTTACTGGGTCTGCTGAAGGACCGCGGTCAAGGCACATATGAGAAAGCAATCAATGAACAACTAAGGTGTCCCAATGAAAAACTGATGATTGATGCTTCTCATCTCTTTCCGTTCCTGTCTGTCTGTCCCTATCTATCCCTCTCTCTGACTCTCTGTTTCTGTCAAAAAAAAAAAAGGTTCAGAACTGATTTCAGAAGAGATTTCTTATCGATATCTTAAGCTATTCACTCATGTCACGTTTACATGTATTACGTTATTACGTATGTTATATTTACCTATAGTACCCACTTAAGCAAACTCTTCTAAACCCGCGGGATGCCCCTGCCAGCTAAAGATCAGACTAGCAGCTTGTTGTGAGCTGTCTGGTTTTTGTAAGTCGCTGCCTGGAGGAGAAAAGGGCAACGACACACAGGAAATCACATTCACAGGGACACGTGACCACTGACAACAACAGCCCGTGCCTTTCATACATTCAACCCATAAATTTTTATTAATCCCTTCTCAGTGCCAGGCACTGTGCTTAGGGTCAGGGACATGGGGGGTCACGGCAGGGGGTAAAGACTTCTGGACTTAGATAAATGCAACCAAGTGAGGAGGGGGCATGGATAAATGTTCAGTGGGCATTAAAAATGGGTTGGTCGATTCTGTCTGGCTGGAGGGTGGAAGATAATAACAGACACTAAACATTTGGGAAAGGTCCAGGTGGATGGGGACAGATAACAGTAAAGGACATTCCAGACAGAGTCCACCCAAAGCTTGAGCCAGGGCTGGTGACAGAGGCAAACCAGCATTGGTATTCTGGCAGAGTGGACACTTGGAGGCAGGAGGGGGAGGGGAGGGGCCAGGGGAAGGAGAGACCAAGGCGATGCAGGGCTCAGATCACACGCAGCTTTGAACACCATGTAAAGGGACTAACACAGTAGCCGGGGTTTCTTGACCTTAAAATATTTACATAAGGAGGTCTCCTAGGTCTGGCTCTCCCTGCCTTTAATTAAATGAACAAGACACCTCATAATGAATCCTGATTGATTATCTAAAAATGGTTTAAAAAGAAAGTTAATCCCTTGCGTGACACAGTTATGATCAAAGGACGACAAATCACGGGCGTGGTGTTTTCAGTTTCGAAGTGCCACCACATACCTTAGCTCACTTAGTCCTCACAGCCTGCGCATGCAGATGTGACCAACATCTGATTGACAGATGACAGAGGTGGATAGACTTCGAAGAAGTCCAGAAGGAATACATCTCACAGTAGTTATGAAAGCCTTTCTTCAAAAAGCCTTCAAGATTAGCATGAGAATGTCTGCGTAAGGAGGTGTGTGTTCTCTGTTCCTGGGAATGAGAAAGTGTTTGGCTACCAGTGACTTTCAGAGAATTGTGCCGGTCTGGCGAGAGATTTCCAAATGCCCTTCAGTCTGTGAACTGGCTGCACCGGCACCGGGAGTTTCTTAATGGTACACATTATCAGTTTCCACCCCCAGGGCTTTGCGGCTTCAGTAGGTCAGGGGGGAGGACAAGGGACTAATATGAACAAGCCTTCCATGCGATTCTGACACACAGCCTGCTGGAAATTGGGTCAACTAGCCTTTTTTCGTTGCATATGTCATTTGTGCCCTGATGGTGACAATGTGTTCCATAGGCCATTTGCCTCGGCATCACTCAGGTGGCTTTAATAATAATAACGCAGTTTCCTCGACCCAACCCAGACTTACCACATAAGAGTCTCCGGAGGTGGGGTCCTGGAATCTATATTTTATTTTATTTTATTTTATTATGTTTCTATTGATTTGAGAGAGAGAGGAAGGGAGAAGGGGTAGGAGTGGGGGCAGAGAAAGAAGCATCAGCTCATTTCACTTAGTTGTTCCATTTAGTTGTGTGCTCATTGATTAGTTCTTGTCCGTGCCCTGAACCCTCAACCTCTGGTGCACCAAGTCAACACTTCCTCTACTGAGCCACCCAACCGGGGCCTGGAATCTATGTTTTAAACAAGCTCCCAAGATCTACTTGATCGTTTATTTACAAATCTCTCTTAAATTCTTGCTGTGTGATGGACACCATTCCAGGCACAGGGGTGTAATGGTGAACAAGTCTCACACACATCCCTCTCCTAGGTATACTCACAGGCACTTCCCTAGGACACTAGCATTCTGGTTCAGCTCTTTAAATGCTGAGGGTTGACAGCTCCTACTTTAAAGTAATAATGCAGGGTGGAACGAAGGCAGTAAGGGTCACTACGGAAGGTAGAAGTCTCAGAGAAGCCCAGAACACACAGCTGGGCCAGGGCTAGCCAGGAATAAGAGCAGCTGGAAAATGGAAGGATAAGTGGCAGGGGCCCCAGCAATAGGAGTTCCTGTTGTGAGTACCCAGTTATCTATTGATGATAGCAAGCCACTTCTGAGACTTAGTGGCTGAAAAGGACTTTGTGTGTGTGTTTAATTTCTCATGATTCAGGTGGTTCTTCTACTGGTCTTTTCTGAGTTCAACTGGGACAAACCTGGACCTCTCTCTATGGAGTCCTTCATCCCAGGCTTCTCAACAGTATGGTGGTCACTGGGTTCCAAGACGGCCAGCCCCAATGTGCATGTGAACTAGGCAACAGGACACGGGGAAGTCACTTCTTTGAGGGTCATTAGTGCAGCATTTGATCACAGTTCCTCTGGTTGTCTCTTGATCTTCGGATCTTGTTGTGTGTCTTCTCATTGTTCCCTCTGTGTTCTCCAGTTCAAATTCCCAAGGGGAGAAATCACTTGACCTTGCTAAAGCACTTCCATGGCTCATGAGCTTCCCAGCTCACGGGGAGTCTAGCACTCACCAGGACTGCTAGAGCCAGCCTAAAGGAGACAAGGAGATTGTGGGTAAATTAGGTTCCATAGTTAAACCTTCTGTGGAAAAGTCATAAAATCACTGTGGTCAGTGCTGTCATCTCCCTAATATAAAAGTATCCCTCTCTACAATGACCTAGGAGCAAAGTTGAAGGTTTATATTTGCTATTGGTTACATAGATTTTTAAAAATACTTTCTTCTTATTTTTGAAGTGTATTTATGTTGAAGAAGCTATCAAAAATATGAGGAAGAAAATTAAAATCACTAGTTGCAATAGACCAGTGGTTCTCAACCTGGGTTCTATCGAACCCTAGGGGTTCGATGAGTCGGTCTCAGGGGTTCGGAGAAGCCTCTGCCGCGGAGGCCAGATTAAAGTAATACCGTAATTTGTTGTGAGTTCATGCACTTTGTTGGTTTTGTTCTTTGAGCAAGGTGATGTTCATGCATGGCTCATTTCGTGCACCAGTAAAAAACCATATACCTATGTCTTGAATTTCGAAAAAAAATCATATTTTATTTATCACTAAAGAAGGGTTCGGTTAATGCGCATATGAAACTGGTGGGTTTGGTACCTCAAAAAAGGTTAAGAACCACTGCAACAGACTGAATGTTTGTGTCACCCCCTCCCAAATTTATGTTGACACCTAATGCCCAATGTGATGGTAATTGGAAATGGGGCCTTTGGTAGGTGAGATGTCATGAGGGTAGGCCCTCATAAATGGGATTAGTGGCCTTATAAAAGAGGCCTGAAGAGGCTTCTGTATCCCTTCCAATTTGTGAGGACAGTGAAATGACTGTCTATGAACCTGGAGGCCCATCGTACCTGACATTGAATCTGCCAGCACCTTGATCTTGGACTTCCCAGCCTCCAGAACGAAAAGAAATAAATGTTTGTTGTCTATAAGCCATGCAGCCTATGGTATTTTGTTACAGCAGCCAAACAAATGAAGACCCCAGTCATATCGACGTCTAGAAATAACTACTTTTTACATTTTACTGTGCTTTCTTTCAGGCTTTACATTTTCTTCACAAAGTTCTGCTATGACTGCAGCTTTGTGTCTTACACTTTTCATCTCAACTGTATCACTAGCATTTTCCCATGTCATTACAAACTCTTTGTAAAATAATTTTGAGTTATATAATAATCCATGGGACATACATATGTATATTCACTCAGCCCCTTATGTCATATTTTTAGCAATTATGATTGTGCTAATATAACCCATTTCTATCCATAAGTCTTTGTCTACATATGAATTTTTCCAATGGATTTTGTCCTCATTTTTTTCCTTATACAGCAATTTTTAAGATGACTTCACTGTTTCTTAACTAATAATATAGCTAAAGAAGTATTTTTTCCTCCCGAACGGGGTGGATATTTTCCTCTGCTCCCTACGCCAAGGCTACCTTTGCAGAATGGGTCAATTTCCTTTTGCTTGACAGTCCTTGTCTATCCCCATTTCTGGGTGGGTTCACGGGACAGCCAGGCTGGGCTGGCTTTCCAGTGACTTCACCAGAACCAGAGACAGCACTGTACATGTTCCCTAGGTCACCTCTTTATCCAAACCATGGAAAACTGACTTTTTTTTCATAACTGGCACAGACTGTGTTTGGGTCAGGAATCCAATGTTAACTACAAAGACTGATCTCAACCCAGGGCACTTGGGAAGAAGCTAGATAACACTGTTGGGAAATTGTTCCCTCATATAAATTGGCTTTTATTAATTTTAATTTTTATATACTTATCTATATTTTTTGCATTGTGTGCCCATAAACTAGAGTCAAATAATTTTCCACATTTGAAATATATATTTTATATTATATATATATATTTTTTTTTTTCTTATGCCACTGAAGCAAGTATAATGGAAAATAATTCATTGTCCTGAATAAGTCAAAGGACTTGACCTAACTTGGGCATATCAATAAAGTAATGTAATTTCAACTAATTTTCTTACTCATCACACTCTTAGTAAGTACCAGATTCTATCTAGGCTCCCAGCGTAAGAAGAAACAAGGTGAGAGAGTTCACAGTTGAGGTAGCAGGCTTGCTCAATTGTATATAATGTGTCAAGTGTGAATCTAGCGGAATCTAAATGCGGAAGGAGGGACCCCTGAGCCTGCCTACATGGTCAGAGACCAATGGTTACTCAGACTGCACAAGACAGAGAGATTTTACCCTCGAAGCATTTACCCTCCAGGATGAGGATAAAATATTGTCGCCGTGCTGCCAAAACTGGGCCAGCTTCCCATGGTTGAGACTGCATAGGATTCTAGATTACAGTGAAACTGAAACCATAAGACACCAAGAAGGCTTTAGCTTCCCTCTGTTCCCTGGTAATTTCTATGACAGATTTTACTCGCCCTGCTATTCCTGGTCCTGCTATCTAGAAATGGATGTCATGGGTCCCAGAGACAGTTGGAAATTAGCTCACTTAGCAAGGCAGGTAGATATAACACAGGGGTGTGTTCTTGATCTATTGACCTACCAGCACAGCGGGGTGACTCCCAGGTGTGGAGAGGCAATGTCCTAATTCCTTTAATTGTTTCACACAGAAACTGAGAGTGCATAGTGATACCTAGTCACAGAATTCATTATACCTTAATTGGGACACCACTAATCACATTTCTCCCTTAACTACCTATCTACATATCTCTACCTATTGGTGGATTAATTAGCAAGAGCAAAAGCAAAACTCCAGAAAGAATTTCAGAGGCATTTTAGATGCAACACAATTGTTCTTGCTCACTGCTGAAAGGCAAGAGATTTTTTTCAGAAGAGGCTCAGAGCCCTAGGCATACCTCGCTGAGAAATAATAGTCACAATCCACATGGCATCAGGAGGGTCTCTGGCCCCAGTTACGGGATTTTCCAAGAACCTTCCAAAAGGGGCATGTAACTCAATGCAAGTCAAAATGGCGTGAGAAGCATAAAAGAACAAACCAAATACCCTGGGGTGCCAGGATTAGAGAGTTCGTAACCAGTTGGGATAATCCAGGAAGAGGTAGTTTGTAAAATGAACCTTCAAGGATGGGTAGGATTTCAGCAGGCAGAGATGGTGGAATGAGTTATTTCAGAACGTTGAGATGGATGGCCTTCACTCCTCAAGGGGAAGCATAAAGAGGTTTGTGCCAGGGCTTAGGCTGGAATGACCAACGCTGGGCTAGGTGGTGGCATCAAAGACTAAACTGAGAGAAGCCCAAGAAGGTGAAGAAATGAGGAGAGGGTAATATTTGTTGATACAATAGCTGGAGAAAGTCCCCCTGGAAGGGGAAAGTTGGGGTAAAGAAAAGCAGTATCTGTGTAGGCCTTGAAGGCTGCTATATGACATCATCTGCTCAGGCATCTGCTCAGGCAAGAAACCATGTGACTCTCATCACCCCGTAGCCCACATGTGAAGATGATACGCCTTAGGAACTCTGCTGTCCCTGGCTGAACACAGATTCCTTTAGCTTTACATGTGACTCATGTTTACAGAGGCACTGGTTTGGGGAGAGGACACTCTGTTTGGACTGTGATGCAGTGACAATGTGTACCATGGAAAAAATGAGAAGGACATCCCAGCAGGACACCAGGGCGCAGTTGAGGAAATCCTGTGGTGTGTCATCCATGCAATGCTGGAAGGTCACCAGAGCACTGGGCAGGCTGAACACTGTCCCCAGTTCTTGAAATGTCACCAGGGCTGGAAACACAGTTGTCTCCTGGGTCCAGATCAGGTTTCCAGAGTCTCAGGGCTGGAATGGTCAGCCAAGCACGAGCAGGTTTCAGATGATCGTCTTTTCATGGATGTGACTTCAATCGAGGCCCAGGTTCGATAAAGTTCTCCATTTACTGCTCTGGCCATTTTGTTATCAGCAGCGTCAGATTCTTGATCCTGTGGTCACTGAAACGATTTTTCTTTCGCTTTCATCCTCATTCAAAGCTCTTTTTTCTGTTCCATCCCTCAGCCATGCACATTTCCAATGGAAGTAAGAGTTCTTGAGCTATGGTTGTTTCTTTTGAAAAAGTTATATATACACGACTGTGCAGTGGTCATAGTTACAGCCTTGACTTGTCAAGTAACTTGCGCTTCGAATTTGGTCAGCAAAATTTAAAGGGAGCCAAAATGTAAAACAAAATAATACTCTTTTACAAAATATTATGCATAAATCTTTCCCGAGAGAACTTACTTTTAAATAGGTTATACACCACATAGTAGATGGACCACAGAAAAAATGAGAAGGACATCCCAGCAGATGGGAGGTTACCCTTCGGGAAGTAATGACCTTCCCAGTTTCAATTTTGTGTGTACTCTATACACCTCAATGTGTTTAATTTGAGGTCTGCCCCTCTTAGTAAACATTACCACCACTATAACTACCATCATTACCACCTCCCCTCCAGTCACAGGGTGAGTTTACTCTTGGCTCCAGGAGAATATAATTTGATGAATGGAGTCAGAGATACAAAATCAAGAGCAGAGAATTTGACAACTCTCTATTAGGGGTCCCTATTTGTCTGCAGCGGATGCCCTGTCTCCATCTTCTCTTCTCCTCCCCTTACGCCACTTTTTATGTGCACTTTCAGAAGCTGATGCCTTGGTACTTAATCCCATCCAAGCACCAGTGATACCTGTAAGACTCTTGGTAAAATTTCCCATCCTCTTAGTTGGTTACTCAGACTATGTTTAGTGAACATGCACTGGAGACTGTAGGACAGAAGGCAGGTATAAACTTCAGTGTATGTAAGATTCTCATAGCAAATTATAAAATGCAGCTTCCTTGGTGCCACAGTCAGAAACTCAGAAGGTCCGTGCTGAGACCAGAAGGCCAGTTTTCACAAGGACTCTTTCCCTCCAGGTGATCTGGATACGCAGTTCTTAGATCAAACTCTAAGCTACGCTGCCTTCAGTATTGCTTATGAATTTTCTCCTTAGAATCTTCTATTAAGAATTATTGAGGGTTTCCTTTATCACTACTGATTTTTCAAAGCCATGACCTCTGTATGATTACTACATGGCCTGTTGTTTTTCTCTTTTTCTTTATGTTGTCAGTCATATGAACCTGGGAGGTGTGGTTGGAAGGCTTGACAAACCCATTTTCTGTGGGTTTTGTAAAATGACACCACCCCTTTCAGGGAAGGCCATTGCTTAAATATGGTCTGCCACAGTACAGGATGCCAACTTTCTGACTTGGCATTTCTCATCATTTCTCTTTGCTTCTAAAGCCATCTATCGATGGAAACATCCTCGGTGCTTTGAATTTCCAGAGCAGGATTTCAAAGTCTCTAGATTTAAATTTTTGTTTTTTAGCATATCAGTGTAGTGGTCTGTGGGTCTATCATGGTCCATTTGTCCTCTGTCAGATCTATAGCTTGTGTGCCAGAAGAGATTTTTTAAAACTCAGGTCTGTGTGTCTCTGAGGGTTCACTGTAGTGATCCCGAAGGTCTGAGAGCCCTCTGAGATCACTGTTCCATGTTATCTTACCATTTCTATGATAATGTTAAATATATATCCATCATCTGGACCATTTGGCTGACTCCCTTATAATGGAGGGCTGCTACATGATTTCAGTTCCCTTTTTGGAATCCGTGCTTACTGTCAATTTGACATCAAGTGACCATCCAAAGGGACAGCATTTCACTTTCAACGTGTTGTCAAGCACATTTGGCAGCCATTACATGGGCTTGGTTTCCAACCAGCTCTGACTAAAAGATCAAGTTCTTCCTGGGGCTGATGGTGGAGCGCGGGAAGGGGGGGGCGGTTGGGGGGACTGGAATTCTGGCCCTTGCCACCTCTTTGGCTTCACCTCCTGCAGCTTTCCCCCTTGCCCCATGAGCTCCCTCACTCTAGACATGCTCCCTTAAGGGCCTTTGAATTGACTATTCCCTCTGCCCACATTCTTGCCCCAGATACCTGCATGAATAACTCCCTCATTTCCTTCAGATCTTAGCTTAAGTGTTTGCTTAGGTGATTAAATTTCTCAATCCTATTTAAAATCGCAACTCCCCACCCCACTTCCATCACCCTTAACCCTAGTCTCTTAACATATAATATGATTCACTGATGTATAATGTTTGTTGTTCGCTGTCTGGCTTGCCCTGTTAGAATGCATGCCCAAAGAGCAGAGATTGTTGTTTATTCTGTTCAGTGATGTCACCCAAGCACTTAGAGCACTGCCTGACACGCAGTAGGTGCTTAATAAATGTCTGATGAATGACTGAATTGACAAAGGGTCACCTCACCACTGCTTTTGTGCTCATACTAAATTTATTCATCAGTTTCATAGACAAAACTCTTTGGCAGTGATAATTTGCTATGGAAAGATATCTTTATTTTAATATGTAGATAAAACTTTGCGCTTAAAAATGTGTGTTTCTCAAGGTAAGATTCATGAAGTCCTGGGTTCCCAGGAACACAGGCTGTGGGGATGAGTGGTGAGCTGGACTCAACTTTTCTACAGGTTCCTGACTTAATCACTGACCATGTCTTCCTCTCCCTCCCTCCTGGGCCACCAACAGACGTCCTGTTGCCATCTGCCACCACTGGACTGGCAGGGCATACTTCACCCTCTGTGAAAGGAACCTCTCACGTTTTGTACAATTTCAGAATGGCTCTCTGGACATCATTTTTTGCCTTTTGCCAACTTTTAAGTTTGTTTCATTTTTCTTGATAATATAAGAAACACATCACAAAAGAAGATTTAGTAAACAATAAAGACATACAAAGGAATAGATGGCCAAAGACCTGAAATTCTCCTGATTCGTAAAAGATACCTTCTGTATCTTTTTTATTTCCTCTGCCTGTAAAGGCAATGCTCAGTCACCACTAATGTTTTCATGCAGTTCTTTCTAGCCATTTCTTTTTCTGTATCTGTATTAAGTTGAAATATAGAAAGTTGCCAGTGTTCAACCATTGAGGACATACGAAATGACAATTTTATATGGTTTAAACTAGGAATTCACACAGTTGAAGCAATACCATGCAAGTAATTTTACATCATATTGTTTTCACGTCATGATAACAGCACTACTTGCCCACATATTCACAGATTCTAAGGGCCCTTCGTGAACTTGCATTAACAGCACAAATAATTGATGAGCATTAGGCTCTCAGCTAGGAGCCCTGCCCGGTAAATCATTCAAACAGTCCACCCACTGACCAGACTTCCTGTATCTTGATGTGAATGACAATCCTCAGTGAGTCTTCCAGGAAACACTTCCTATAAATGCCCCCCCCCCAGCCAATTGCTGTGTGCAGCACTTGGCACCAGATTGCTGCCCAAATGGCACCTTCTGGGAATGCTGCTAATAACTGTGTTCAGTCGCTGATCTGTCATTCTTCTTAACTCGCATGAATCTGGTCCATTATCAGTGATGCATATTGGGTTTGTGAAATTTCTTCCTTTCTGATGAAAAGACTCTCATTGGTTTTATGAATTTGTTGTTATCATTTAGTGATTTCTGGGCCAGGTACAGTCTACCAGAACTATTTAAAAAGAGAGTTGACTATTTTTAAAGCTTATTGGTAGTAGGAAGGCTGCTTATAGGGCCCTGGCTTTCTCTGCAAATGTCATCAGAACCATCAGCTCTGTTTCTTTTCATTGTAGTAAAGTCTGAAGGAGTCCATGGACTATGTGATTCCATCATATTGTGATCTCACCTTCAAAATGAATGCCAGGAACAGTAATCTTTGTGGGTCCTCTCTGGACTGGCCTCATTATCTGAGACTTGTTAGAGCCCTATTCCCAACTGGCCCTCTATTTGCTCTAGATTTGGCTGGGTTCATCCACATAGACTAAGAAGATTACATGCCCATCTAAAAACTTCATTTGCCTAAGGTTTGGGTGATTATGATATAAGATCAACTGTCATTGCCGATAATAACATCATGTCATTACAGGTGAGACAGCTTAAAATGATGGGCTTTATCCTTTGGCCCCAAGAATAAAACAGTAGCAGGAGACTAGAACATTTAAAGGTAATTCATGGCCTGCAAACACATCAAAGGGGAGGGAAAATAAGGCAACCTCCCCCTCCAAAAAAATATGGAATATGTGGTTGCTTTTAGGATGACATATGGTGAGCTACTATACAGAGAGGCATTATTATAAAAACCTAACATCCTGGCCTGACCTGGGGTGGCACAGTGGATAAAGCGTCGACCTGGGAACACTGAGGTCGCCAGTTCAAAACCCTGTACTGGTCTGGTCAAGGCACATATGGGAGTTGAGCTTCCAGCTCCTCCCCCCTTTCTCTCTTTCTCTCTCTCTCTCTCACTCTGTGTCTCCTCTCTAAAATGAATAAAATAAAAAGAAAAAAAACTTAAAAAAAAAAAACAAAAACCTAACATCCTGGCTTTGAGGTCAGATCAGCCTGTGTTCAAATGCTGGCCCCGTTTTTTACCAGCTGCAAACAGCTCCTGAATGTTTCTCTTCTGTAACACTGAGCTAAAAACACCCACTCTGTAAGTGACTGTAAAGATCAAAGAGAGCATACAAATAAAGTATCGGTCACACTTTGAGCTTGATAACAGTAGTCGTTATTGTGATTATTATTTGACTTTCACAAAACTTTAAGAATTTTTAATTTGATCTTTTATATCTTTATTATTGCAAACACAATATTGTGACATTAAATAGATAAGCTTAAAAGGAAACCCCCCCCCAAATCAAACAATTATGCATTTCCATATCTCCTTCTAAGTCTTGGTGAATGTGTAGACATAATCTTTACACAATGCATTTGTGTTTTCAGCTTTTTTTCACTTAACTTTGTACTGTAAGTTACCCCCTGTTGCAACATGATCTAATTTAGTGTAAAATAGTTATTATTTCAGCAAAGATACCATGACCTAATTAATCCTTCCTCTATTTTTAAACATTTGTTTGTCCCAACCTGAGGGATATTCTTTCCTGTTCCTGTTTCTTTTATAGTGATCTGAAATGCACGATTTTACAAATACTTAGGTCTTTTTCCTTTAGGGTTATGGATATTTTTTAGCTCGAATTTGAGAACATTGTTTGAACTAGTAACTGTTGACTGTGGGGAAAGAAAAGGTGGTTTCAGCCTAGCTTCTTGTGGAAGGCAAATTAAACAACTCCAAGAAATCCCCTGTCCACTAACTGCGGTTGTTTTCCCCTCAGCATCTGGCAAACTGTATGAGGACGAGGAATCGTTGAAGTAGGCACTCAAAAAATGGATCTTTAAAGAGCACTAAACAGGTTTACAGTCTTGATTTCATTCAATCTCCACACGCAGGCCAGACTGAAGAGGTAGATTATTTGAGGCACAGAGAGGGTAAGGTGCATTCCTCAAATCACACAGTAGCTGGGAGAGAACTGCTTTCGCGAACTCCGAATTTCCAGCTTTCCCACTGAGCTTTGAAAAAAAATGTTTCCAGCCATCACCACCCACTCGCCTAAGAGTGGGTGGGAACCGAAAGGGGCCGATGATCCGCGGGGCTTCTCTAGGGCGGTCCCCTGTCCCACCACGAGGCTCCTCCTCCCGGGTGCTCGAGCCCAGCTCCGCTCCGAGCATGCCCAGTGTGCTCCCTGTCTGTCCTAATGGTGCCGCCGGGTGCCGCAGCTCCAGGTTTTTCCGACGACCGAAGGTTGATGTGGGGCGGGGCGCTGGGCGTGCCCTGTTCCTAGGTCTTGCATTCTCTGTCGGAATTCCCCCGACGCCACTCTCCCGCGGTGCCCGTTGCCGTGGCGCTAACCCAAGACGTGCGCGACGTGGGGACAAGGATCGAAATGGGGTATCAGGTGCTGCGGGCATCCAACCTTATAGCCCTAGGCCTACCACACCCCTGGACCTCAGGCATCAGATCCGGACAGGATGGTTCCAGTCATCACTACAGCCCTTGATTCACAAATTCATTCAACAAATAGTTTTTGAGCGCCTACTGTGTTCCACGCGCTGTCGTAGTATCTCGGACACTGCAGCCAAGACAGGCAACACTGCATTCCGAGAGCTGAAATTCTGGAGGTGAATAATCCGCAATAAGAAGTGAGCAAATTAGAGGAAGTCAGTTATCGACCTCATCTCCCACTACTCTGCGCTCCTTGCCATTGCCTAACCAGTCCTGTGCCTTAGGGTTTTTGCATTGGCTGTTCCCTCTGCAGGAAATGCTCTTTCCAACTCATCTGCGTGCTTGGCTGAAATGTCACCTTCTCAATGTCACCTGATCTGACCACCTCATTGAAAACTGCACTCCTGCCTCAATTTTCTCTACCCTGTTCTTTGACCCTCGTAGAACTTACCACCTTCCAATATACTATACAGCTTGTTTACTTGTGTGTTTATTGTCCCTCACCTGTCTCTCTCCCCCCACTCTACCAGAGGACAGGACTTTTGTTTATTTGACCACCACACATGAAGAACTGGACGAAGTAGATGATCAATAATTACTTGTTGAACGAAGTAATGGATAAATAGTAATAAATGTGAAAAAAAATAGTGAAGACAGAAGAGCAGAGCAGAAGCAGGGAGCTAACTTAGTAAGATGGTCAAGGCAGGCCTCTCCCATGACTTAATTTGTACAATGAGAAGGTGCCAGCCACCGAAAAGCTGGGCAAAGACGTCGCAAAAAGAAGGAAAGGCATGTGGAGATTGGCCAAGTTCTGAGTGTTTGATGGACAGAAAGGGCTCATGGGGCTGCAACAAGGCAGGTATGAGATGAGGTGAAAGAGATTAGGTAGGGGGCCCATAAATCTTGGGAAGGTCTAAGCCGGGAAATTTACTAATAATAGTGGAATGGAATGAGCGCTGGACTGGGAGTCAGTCAGGGCCTTCTGGGAAAGACTCGTCCTTATTTCTTAGATTTGTTGACCTGACTACTTGACATTCCCAGGTATGAAATCAAGGAGGGCCGGGCACTTAGTGGGTGCCTAATAAATGGTCAGGGGACGAATGTCTGCCCGAACGCGCAAAGGGAGTCGAGGCTGCCCGGAGCTCGGCAGAAGGGACGCGATGGCCCTGAGATGCGCGTCCCGGCGAGACAGCCCCGGGCTGGGGCGGGGGCGACCCGCTGGGCGGCCCGGGCGCCCGCCCCCTGCCCTGCGCGCGGGCCCGTCGCGGCCAGCCGGGCTGGCGGGAGCCGCCCGCGGGCGGCACTGGGCAT
Source organism: Rhynchonycteris naso (assembly GCA_037038555.1). Classification (NCBI taxonomy): domain Eukaryota; kingdom Metazoa; phylum Chordata; class Mammalia; order Chiroptera; family Emballonuridae; genus Rhynchonycteris; species Rhynchonycteris naso. Next base: position 23,353,799 of record CM072996.1, read on the forward strand.
GCTCAGACGGCGTCCAGGTCGCGCCGCGAGCGAGCGAGCTACTGCGCCGCCCGCAAGTGCGACCTACCTGGGCGCCCCGCGCCCCCGGATGCTGCAGGTATGGCCCCGCGCGACCCAAGCGGGCCCCGGCAGGGCGCGGGGCGACCCGGGGCCTGGGGCGCGCTCACTGCCGCCCCGCCCCCACCCGTTCCCAGGCGCGCGGCGAACGCGCGGGCGGGCTGGCGGACTCGGCAGCCCCGGGGTCCCAGCGCCACGTCGGGGCGGGGAGGGGGCGCCCACGCCTCACTCACCTGGCGGGGCCGGAGCGGGAGGGAGCAGGCCAGTCCGGGTGGGGCTCGCTCCTGGGCGGGCGCCGGGACGCGGCGGCGGCGGCGGTGGCGAGGCGTGGGCGTGCGCTCCGACCCGGGCTGGGGCGGACACGACCGGCGGAACCCGCGCGGCTTGTGGCTCCGAGGGCCCCGGCGGCACTGCGACCCCCGCCCGGGGCGCCGAGGCGGGGTGGGGGCGCGCACAACCCGCGGGGAGCAAGCCAAGCCTGGCGGCCAGATCTTCTCGGCTCCAGAGGCGAATCCGCCTCTCGGCTTTCAAAGATGGCATTTCCTGGGCCTGGCACAAACTCCAGCGCCAGCAAATCTTCCCCGTTCCTCGGGCGGTATGGAATGGTTTATCAGGTACCAGCGGTGAGACAGCTGCAGTGGGGAAGTGTATGTGAGGGCCCAGCCCCCCGGAAATTCCCATTTTCTGCAACCTAAACTTACTGAGAAGTTGCGGTTGCCTTAAAAATTCATGGGAAGTTGAGACAACTTGACACCTGGGTTTTCCGAGGTGGTGGAAAGAGCTTGTGACTTGGAAACTGGAGACCTCCAGTCAAGTTGGTCTACCCCTTGGCCAGCTGGTGACCTTGAGCGAGTTGTTTAACCTCTCTGATCCTTAATTTCCTCCCCTGCAAACAGCCAGTAATAATGCCCACCTCACTGGGTTGTTGGGTGGATTAAGTGAGATAAATTATGTGGAGGAGTTTGGCACTGTGCCCCACACAAAGCAAGCGAGCAGTTGGCATGATGTGGATTTAATTCGTTTAGAGACCCTCATGGCTCCCATTTCACCAGGAAATTAGAATTACTAAAGCATTTTTAGGGCCCAGTGGCAAAGTGACAGACCTTGTCTTTGTGCCCTGGAGAACATCTACTGAAGACAAGAGCTTTGGAAAAACAATTTAGTCGAATTGTAATTGGAGAGCATCTTCTTTAAAAGCAGTTTTATACATTCAAAAACTCCAGAAGTTGGCAGTTTAGCTGTACTTACAAAGAGCTGTATTGAGAGATGATTTTGCGAGATGATCCATCCTGCAAGTGTTTAAGCAGATGATGCTTGAAAGTCAAGACTGGTTAGGAAGATTTCTGTTCTAAAAAGCTTCTGAACCCAACCTGTAGTGGTTATTTAGATCATGGTTTCTTAACCTGGTGGCTGGTGTTAAGTGTTCGTTGTGAGGCCTGTCATATACATTGTAGGATGTTGAGTAGCATACCTGGTCTCTACCCACTAGATTTTAGTAGCAATTCCTCTCACTCAGTTATACCAACCAGAAATGCCTCCAGATATGGCCAGATGTCCCCTGGGTGGGGGTGGGGGTGGGTGGCAAATACCCTGTCTAACCTTTTAGAACCACTCCTGTTTGAAAGTTTTATGTTTTTGTTATAATAACTAACCTCTGTATAGCCTTATAGAACAGCACAGAGTACATCCACATGCATTAAACTAATTTTTACAACTACCCTGTGAGGCTGGTGTTATTCCCGTTTCACAGATAAGAAAATCGAGGCCTTGATAGCCTATTACACATTTTGTGGTATAGTTGAGATATAACTCAGGTCTTCCAGTTCCATGGGCAGGTCTTTTGGTCCTGCATCAGACTGCCCTTTATTCTATGGAGACTTTTAAATAGATGCATTTCTTGATAATTAAATCAAGATGTAAAGTAGATTAGAAGCTGGAAACTTTCTGAGATTGACTAGTTGAACATTAACAACAGTAGGTTATTATCTGACAGAGAGTAGGTCGGTCTAGTTAAATATTCCAGTTTATAGTGAGCTCCCATAAATCCCATGTACAGTTAATGGAATGCCAATTTGCAGAGAATTAGAGTAGAATACAACGTGCCTAATACTCCTATCGATCCTGAGTTGTCTCTGGTGATTTGCCATCTCCTAAAATAGTCCTATATGCAAATTAGACATTAGCTGGGGAATGTAAAAGGTCAAGTTACTTTGGGCATTTCACAGTGGCTGAGGCATTCCGTTCAGCCAGCCAGCATTTATTAATTAAACTGCTTCTATAAGCAGATGTAGTGCTGGGGGTGGTGGATGCAGGGTTGACCAGCAGATCACAGCAAATCCAGCGTGTCGGGGTGGTGTGGAACTTCCTTGTAAGGGGAGGGCAAATCCTGGCCAGGTCAGACACAAAGCAGGTAGAGTCAAATTCAGGATCACACACTGCTTTATCACTTCTGTCTCAGAGCCCTGCTTTCTGCATTTTATCGTTGAGAAGTATACTGGTAGCTTTTAAATTTATTTATTTATTTATTTATTTATTTATTTATTTATTTATGTGAGAGGAGGGAAGATAGACTCCCGCATGTGCCCTGAACAGGATCCACCCGTCAACCCCCTTCTGGGGCTGATGCTCTGCCCATCTGGGGCCATGCTCACAACTGAGCTATTTTTAGCACCCGAGGTAGAGGCTCTATGGAACCATGTTCAGCGCCTGGGGTCATGCACTTGATGAACCAGTCTAGCCATGGCTGTGGGAGGGAAAGAGAGAGAGGAGGGGGAGGGGTGGAGAAGCAGATGATCATTTCTATTTGCCCTGACTAGGAATTGAACCTGAGACACCCACACACCAGGCCTATGTTCTACTTTTGAGCCAACCAGCCAGGGCCCCTGGTAGCTTTTAACTCAAGTGTCAGGAACTGGTCAGAGACAAATTGTATTCCTGAAAGAAGTTAGAGTTCCAAGCTGGTCATTGGTCTTACCTGATTGATTGTTCACTGTGAAGTGAAAGATTTCACATACATTGTTTAACTTTAGTGTCCTGCCTATCCCCTTTTTGCAGATGAAGAAACTGTGCTAGCAAAGGTGGTGTGGGTCCAGGAACAAGAGGGATAAATCTTGGCCAGAGGGGCTCAGCTTTGGGAATTGGAGGGAACTGGAAGACGTGGCACCCTACCTCCTCAGCAGCCCTCAGGGTTTGTTGCAGGTTGAGAGGGGACCAGCATTTGTGGTCCCTCCCTCTCTACCTGGGAGAGTACCTATTGATGATAATCCCAGTGCTCAACTTCCTTCCACCAGACCATGGTTCCTGGACAACAGGGCCAGTCCCCCTTCATCTGTTCCCAGGGTCTGGTACAGTGGTTGGAATGCCTAAGGCACTCTGTACTTGTGCTGGCATTGACAGGCTGGTGGGGGCAGGGCAGCCTGCTGGTGTTCTCCCCATTCCTCAGCTTTCTTACCAACTTCTAATAGACACAGGACAGGACCTGGTCAGTGTCCACACAGCTCTGGCCTGGGTCCCCAGCAATGGCAGCCTCTGTTCTCACAGGTGTCCCCTTTCATCTGCCTGAAGGGAGACCACGGGGAGTGATAGGTCGGTGCCTGGGTGAAATCTGATCTGGTCATGGGTTCCAAACCAAGAGATCTTGCATCATATCACTTCTGGTTGTGCCTCTTGTGAAGACCAGCCGTGAGTACAGGTTTAACAGCAAATTCAGACGTTTATTGAGTCTCTGCTGGATGGCAGGCAATAGGGTTGCAGAAATAAAATTTGAATCCCTTTCTTGGAATGATTCATGATGGAGTTGGGGAGACTGGTGTGTGTATGTATCTATTATCTATCTATCTACTAATTTATCTGATAACTGCTTTAAAAGAGGATAAAGCCAGGTACAGTGAGAACAGTAGAGACAGCCACTCATTCTGATGGGGATCAGGAAACATCATAGGGAATAGCTGACATTGAAATTCAGCCCTGATGGTAGAAAAGATGTTATTCGGGGAACAGACAGAACAACTCATGCAAAGTCTCCTAGAGACCTGGTATTTCAGGAGTGGTTACTCCTCCCCAGGTCCAAGCTTACCCAACCTCGTAAGCTTGGTTAATGCAGGACCCACACCTCCTGTATGTAGTTAGGATACTCTCCCATCTCTGCACAGGGGCCTGGGCTCACTTAGCCCAGGGGTAAGTAAGTGCCCATTCTTCTTTTCCTCTGATAGGAGTGATGCTCCTGGGTTGTCTTTGAAGGCTGAGCACCTTCTTCCCCTGCAGCCTCTGGTTTTAGTTATTCAACACTGATACAGCACTTCCTGGCACTGCCAGGGACTGTTCCTGAGTGCTTTCCAAATATTAACTCATTTCATCTCCATAGCAATCCTCCGTCCCTGCTGCCTCCATGGGTCGGTGGGGCAGAGCTCGTCTCTGCAGCCTGTGCCCCTCTGTGGAGGATGCTTCGGTCGTGGTATGCCCTCTCCTGGCTCGCTTCGGCCTGCTGTGCTAGGAACAGCCAAGTCTGAGGGTTCTGATCGAGTGCTGACTGATGCACATTTTTACCCCGGACCCCCTTTCCTTCAGGGGTCCTGCAGGGCTCCCTGACTGCGTTTTCTGAACCAAAGATTGGGATCTGTAGTCTGAAAAAGAATGTTTGTGCTTCTTTTTTTGTGCAAGAGGAGGCCTGGGAGGTGTTGTTTGGATACTGAGAGAGTGGAATTTTTGAGACATTTCAATGGTTTATATGGAAAGTTAGGACAGAGGATTTGAAATTGGGATAGTCCTGGAAAATTCAGGTCCTATGATTTACTGTAAGAATATACAAGCTTTTAGTAAATATTTAAGCAATGTGTATTTTGGAGTGAATTTTCTGTAGTGAGCCTGTTGGAGCCTCCAAAGGGGATAAACACCACCTTCTAGTGCCAGAGCCTTGCAAATTCCTACAAGGCCCAGTTTGCAGGGGTGGGGAGAGAAAACTGATCCTCAGAGAAAGGAAGTGACTACTCAAAGGGCACATTGCTCATAAGTAGGACACTGAAGATTTGAACCCAACACTTTCCCTAGACAAGTCACTTAACTGTAAAATGAGGATAGCAATAGAATCCGTGTCCTTTACATTGGCCATTTTGAAAGAGCTAGTGACCAAACACCCACTAAGGCAGAACTTGGAACAGGAAAGGGTTCCCTCCCGCTGTGGTCAGGCCCCTGCCCCTCCAGACGAGCACTTTGTTAGGAGCTCAGTGTTGGGAGTCAGCCATGTCTCACCGCCAGGGCAGGGCTACAGGTCCTAGCTCTTAGCTCTAAAGGGGGGTTCCCAGGGACAGCACCCAGGGCCAGAAAGGGGCCCTGGCTGTGTGGATGAAAAGCACTGGTCTGACTGGGAGTGGGGTGTGAAGACCAGACCCCTGCACCCTGCTTCCTTCAGGTGAGTCAGCCTCAGTGTAGACCTGAGGTTCGTAGTGACAGAGGCAGCCACCAGCTCTGGCATCTGTCCCTTGCCCCTTGGAGAGGGGATGATAATAGCTTGAACCCAGATCTTGGCCGCTTTGTTTCCCCCTTCCCTCCCGATCTGCTTGTCAACTTTACATGGCTGCTGTAGAAAACGAAGAGCCTGGAACCCCCACCATCCCCCCAGTTAACTCAGCTTGCCGCTTGGGCTTGGCTTCATCCTCATTCGGGTAAACCTGCTCTCTGCCAGCGCCCCCGCCCCCACATCCGGCTCCTTTCGCGGAGCTTTGCCCACTTGCAGTTTTGCAGTTAATTAGGGTAATTATTTGTATTGTTACCTGTCTCCCCAGCTACACCGTGAAGTCTTTAAAAGATTTTTTTTTCTCTGAGACTTACTGTTTTTCTTTTAATTTTTATTTTGACCTAATTCAGACATAGGGAAGTTTCAAGAATAGAACAAAGAACTCCCATATACCCTTCACCCAGATTCCCCAAATGGTACCATTCTGTCACGTTTATTTTATCCTTCTCTCTAGGTGTATATTTTTCCTGAACCACCTAAGGGGTAGTTATAGACTCTTCCTCCCACCCCCCGACCCCCAAATACTTCAGTGTATTTTCTAAAAAGGCTGACTTTCTCCTCTGTAACTGCAGTACAGTGCTTAGAATCAAGACATCAGTACTGGTACTAGACCGTTCTCTAATCTATAGATCTCGCCTGGGTTTTGCCCGCTGTCTTGATAGCATCCTTTAGAGCAAAGAAAAGCCCAGATCTTGGAGTTGCACGTCTCTTTCGTCTCCTTGAAAGTGGAACACTTCCTCAGCCTTTCTTTGTCCTTGACGACCTTGACATTTTGGAATAGTCCAGGCCAGTTATTTTGTTAGAATGCCCCTTAGGTTGAGCCAGTCTGTTTTAGCTCAGCATTGTTGCCCTGGTGCCACTGAAACGTCAAATGCACTCAATGAATATTTGTGGAGTGAAGAGACCACAGGGTGGAAGGAGCTGGAAGGGAAAAGTCAGCAGGTTTCTAGTTTCCTCCACACCCATACTCTTCCTCGCTGAAGGATGTTGTTATTCAGTGGTGGTTATACTGTGTGTAGGTTCGAATCCTGCTGTTTTTATAACCCAGCTCTCCCTGAAAAAGAAAGGTTTCCTCCGGGAATGGTGAGCCTGCTGTCCCTGCAGGTATACAAGCAGACATTGGGCGATGGCTTGACAGCGTTGCTGGAGCGGGGAATGGAACATCTGATGAGGGTGAGACTCGGCCCAGAGGTCCCTCCCAACGCTAAGCAGCGTTCTCCAACCGTGACTCTTCGTTTGGCAGGCTTAGGGGCCCAAGAATAGGGTGACTAGCATTCATCCTCCAAACCAGAATATTTTGAGGATAAAAGGGTCGGCGATTAATGATTGCATCTAATCAATTAGCCTCAACTGGGACTACCCTAGGTGAACGAGGATGTGTGAGTGCCCTACCCAAATGTGACTTTGAGGTTGGAGGTCAGTGCAAGGGAGCCTGCCTGGAAAACCCCCTCGCAGTAGGAACCTTCCACCTGGATAACGACAAAACAGATCTCTTTAGCATTGCCTGCCAGGTCCATGCTCATGGCCTGGTCTCCCCTGTGGGTGCCCTTCCCTTGGTATGCTTTGCTCCTGCCTCGGGACTACAAGAGCCTGGAATGTCACTTAGGTATCCAGGCTGGCTGGAGGAGGAGGGACAGGGTCTGTGATAGAAGCACAAGGGGGACCAACGAGCCAGTGGAGCTTCTCACGGACAAAATTAATGGCATGTATGAGCCAGGGTGTGTGTGTGTAAGGTGGGGCCGGAGACCAGTCTCCCTAGACCTCATCTAGCCTTTCCTCTGGTGCTTACCCTTCCACCCTGTCCTCTCACGCGAACACCCCTGTCCCTCTCCCAGTCCTTGTTACGAGATCAGGACCAAGTCACTGGCCTTTGGCAGAGGCAGGGAAGCAGGTGTCATTGTGAACCCAGACACAAGAGGATGGCCACTAGATGACCGGTAGGTGCAGACAGGGACTTGGATGCGGAGAAGCCAGGCAGGAAACCAGCGTCTAGGAATCCCGGTAACCAGGTCAGTAGGGAGCCATTTATCAGGAAGCCTAGATTTGCCATGTTGAGTGCCCAGACTCTGGTCAGAGGCGGTGAGCACTGCGGTCCGTGTAGTCTGCTACTTCTACCCACTTTGTGCCTCGCAAAAAGATACAAAACCTGACTTCCGGGTTTAAAAAACACTGTAGGGTGAAAGTGTGAAGGTATATTTTTGTGGGGCATCCTAGTCCCGTGCCCTTCGTGAACACAGTCCAGTGCAGCCCAGTATTTTTATAACTCTAGGCATGGGGGGCTTTAATGGAAAAGCCAGTTAGGGAGGGAGAGCTCTAGTTCTTAGAATGCGAGATACTAGCTAGCACTTCCTGAACTTTGCAGAGGTTTTCTAGTTAACTGTTACATTCTGTGTTACTGCTTGAAAGTATTCTTCGCCATCCTGAGTCTCAGCTATGTGAAAGCATTTAGTTGAGGTCACTTCTTACAGGACAGAGAGAATCCCACCATGTCAGACCTGGCAGGGACCTCAGTAGAGCCTTTTCCAGCTCCCTCTTTGTACAGATGGGGAAATCGAGGCCTCGAAAAGGATAAGCAGCTCCGGGGCACACAGGTAGTCGCAGGGCAGGGACTGGTACCCATGTTGTACAGTTTCAAGCCCCCAGGTCTCAGGTGTGTTTCTCTAGATCTCATTTAAGGAAGTTTATTAGGGAGTGACTAGTAACGTTCTTCCTTTTTAAGGCTGAATAATAGTCTCTTGAATGTATAGGCCACGTTCTGGTTATTCATTTATGTGTCTATGGACACTTAGTCTGCTTTCACCCTTTGACTGTTGCCAACTGTTGGGCAGATAAAATATAATATGCTCACTTTGTTAAAGATGGCGCTGCCCACATAGAAGCCCATCACCCAGGTGATATTATTTGCCCTTATGCTTGGGATGGGTGTGGGGGAAAGGCTGTAATGTAAGCAGGCCGGGTCGTTATAGCCTAAGGCTTGGTTTTAAGAGTAAGCTTTTCCCCATACCCTTGACTGATTGGATGATGTAGGGTGGTGCACTCTCCTGAGGAATCCCATTATGCTTCAGATGGGTGACTTTGTAACAGAGAGTTCCTTGTGTGTAGATTGGATTAAAGGTTGGGATTTCTACAGTATAAAGTGGGGCAGACCCGGAGCTCGCTCTCTCGGTTCCTGGGTTCCTGAGATTAGTATCAGAGAGGAGAGCAGATGAAGGCCACGTGAAGGCCAGGAGAAGCAGCCAAGATGGCAGAGTGCTGAGGGAGAAGCCAGTTTGTTAAGAGTTTGTGTAGAAGGAGATGGGAAACAGAGGTGAATAAGTCTGGTGAGCTAGAAACCTTTTAATTCTAGGAAACTCGGATAAGTCAGTAGCTTAGTGAGCACTGAATGTGTGGGTTTTGGAGCCCAGTGTGTGTTTTTGCTTGCCCGCCGGGTGCAAGCTAGAATTAAAGCTGATGGCTCACCAGTTCTTGGCTCCATTGTTTCATTACCAACTGTCCAAATCCAATGTGAACCTGCACGTGTCAGGCAGCTGTGATCCTGACCCTGGCTACTGGCTTTGCACCAACAGTGCTGCTATGAACATAGGTGGAGAGAAAGACAATATTGATGAAAGGGGTCTTGCAGCCTTGCGTGGGATGTTTAGACCCTTGTCAAGGTTAGCAAGTCAGTACCTTATCCACTAGGCCACTACTGCTTTTTTGTTTAGACGTTTGTGTAGCAGTGTCAGCTTTACCCCTGCCTCCTCCAGCCTCCAGCCATTCCCAGGCTCCCCCCTGGCCCCATGGTCAGCATCACTCTTGCTGTGATGGCATGTGACCACTCCTTTGTCAAGACCAGCGGCTGGTTGCCCCTTCCTCGTGCCAGCACCTCTGTGGTGCAGCTTCCCTCCTGCCTCCTCACCCACCGTGGCTGTCTGTTCCCTTTATCCTCTGCTCTTCCCATTCTTCTGGCTGTCCGTTCCCTTTATCCTCTGCTCTTCCCTTTCCTCTGGCTGTCTGTTCCCTGTATCCTATGCTCTTCCCTTTTCTCTGGCTGTCTGTTCCCTTTATCCTCTACTCTTCCCATTCTTCTGGCTGTCCATTCCCTTTATCCTCTGCTCTTCCCTTTCCTCTGGCTGTCTGTTCCCTGTATCCTATGCTCTTCCCTTTTCTCTGGCTGTCTGTTCCCTTTATCCTCTGCTCTTCCCATTCTTCTGACTGTCTGTTCCCTTTATTCTCTGCTCTTCCATTCCTCTGGCTGTCTGTTCCCTTTATCCTCTGCTCTTCCCTTTCCTCTGGCTGTCTGTTCCCTTTATCCTATGCTCTTCCCTTTCCTCAGGCTTTCTCCTCAGTGAACTCACCTGACCGTGTGGTCAGGGCCTCACGGGTCTGCATCTTCAGCCTGGTCATCTCTGGGCAGTTTGGGTTCTATGTACATATATCACATCCAGACACCTCCCCTTGACCCTCTACACAACCAAATCAACTCAGCAGCTTCTTCCTTGAAAACACCCTCTCCAGAAGTTTTCACTGTGCAGCCCCAGGGTCACAGAGTCACGCTTCACTCACCCCCACACCTGCACTGGACAGCTCTGCCTGAGAGACTCCCTCCCACCCTGCTAACACTGGCTTTGTTCCTAAGCCTCTCCCATTTTTTCCACTTTTGCTTAGTGTCCCCTACAGGCCCCTTGCACCTCTGCCTTTACATTGCTACCAGAAAGCATCCCCTACAGAAGTACATAAGATCTCTGCAGGTTCCATGTAACCTGGCTCCATCTGGGCTCACTCCCCCACCCCCCACCCCTGTCACTACCTGAACCCCCCAGCCATGTGCTCTCAGCCAGGGCTTCCCTAGCTTTAGTGGTAAAATGCGATTCTGATTCCAGGAGTCTAACAAGCAGTTGACATTGGGACTCTGGTCCACAGACCACATTGCTTAGCCAGACTCTAGATCTGTGTTTCATAAAGTTATGCCAACCTATTTTTAGTTTATAAATAATGCAGAATTTAAAAACTTTGTGTTATGTTAAAGGTTTCTGTTTTATACAATGTTACTAGAACCGTTTTTAACCACAGAAGCGGATTCGCTGTTGCCCTGATTACTTGCCATTGAAAGACACTTTCTAAGATGAAGAAAGGCTTCAGCTTCTTAAGAGTTTCCAAATAGGTCCAGGCACACAAAGGTATGGGGGTGAGGGAGTCATGAGACTGTTTCCCTTTACTGGGTATGTACTGAGGGCTGGGGCTCACTCTGGGGGCCTTCTCCAGGGCAGGGGTGTCTCTGACTCTGCTCCATCCCCAGAGCACGCTGGGCCTCCTCAGGATGTTGGCCGAAGGGGAGGGTGAGCCTCCGGTCTCCCTCTAGGAGCCCAGTGTGGGGCCATGATTTGTGTGGACCGTGCCTCCGTCCTTTCTGGGGAAGGTGCTCCCAATGACAGGAGAGGAAGGAAGGGGCTCCTGACAGCTGGGCGATGCTGAGGGTCACAATTACTAAGGCTGTGCTATGGAGGTTTCCAGAAGCTGGGCTTCAGTGTGGGAGAGCAAAGAGACTCCATAGAGGGGAAGAGATGGAGCCAAGTGTACCCGCGAGTGTCCATCTGCATTTGCTGCCCCGGGAAGGTCAGAGAAGCAACTCTCCCCTGGTGACGGATCAGGTTTGTGGAGCTGAGGGGATGAGATAGATGTCAGGGAAGGATGCAGCCTCTTTTAACCAGCCTGATCCGAAAACTTGGTTACCTTCCTGCCCCTGCAGGTCCGAGCTCTTTAGTTGGTCAGTGAAGGGTTTCACGGTCTGGCCTCTGCCTGCCTTTCCCGTTCTCTCATTTCTAGGTCCCGGCCGCCTGGCCAGGAGACGTTCCCCACACAAAATTCAGAGGTCCATCCTCTGCTCCCCACCTCCATACAGATTCTCTCTGCAAGGCGGCGGTGCTCACTGTTACCACTTGTTGCAGGTTGTGAGCCTGGGGTCATCTCCGACCCCACACCCCATGAACTCTCTGACTCCAGTTGAGCTTCCTAAGTCTCTGTTTCAGTACCGCCACACTCGGGACCACGTGTACGTCAGCTTCACTGAGGAAGGGTCCATGATAAGAAGGCACGTGACAGTTACTCAGGAGGAGCTGGTTCCTAGTCACTGCCTGCAACCTGTCTCTCTCAGTAAGCTTGATGGGATGACCACAGTGTGACATGTGTGCACAGCTGGGGCCCGAGGTCCCAGAGATGGGGAGAGCTGTGACTTTTATGTGCTGCCTCGGGCAGGTGGGGCTGAGGTGGTAGGGTGCTTGGGGTGCAAAGGCCAGGGGAGCGGAGGAGGAGGGAGTGAAGGCCTGAGGGAATTGGTCTGGGCCACAGAGCAGAGCCTCTCAAACTTTAATGTTTGAGATGAATCAGATTCCACATGTCCAGAGTGAGGCCTGAGACTCTGCATATTTAACCAACACCAGGTTGATGCTGGTGCCACCAGTCCAGAGACCCACTTTAAGTGGCATTGGTCCAGAACAAGACTTTCGCTGGGGAGGCTCATGGAGGAGAGGTTATAGAGCAAATAACATAAGCACAGCTCCATAGCTCTGTGGGGATACTTTGACATGGCAGGTGCACCCAGGTGTCTGGAGTCTGGCAGGTGAGATTGGAATCAGATTATGATGGTGTTGGATGGGAGGCAATAGGGACCCCTGGGGGCTTTGGGATAAGTACTGGGTGATTGTATTTTGCTATTTGCTTCTCCATTCAAGGTCTAGCTGTGTTGTTAGAATCTCCCCAGAGGCTGTCCTAGGCTGAGCTGTGGTCACACCCCAGACAATGGCCCAACGGCCAGTGGCACACACCTGTCTTCATAGCACAACACACTGAAAGGTGACTGTTCATGCATCTCTCTGACAAGCTGTCGAGTTCCCAGAGGGCCAGGACCTGAGATAGCCTCTTAGCCCTGAACCCCAGCACCCAACGCGGAGCCTGGCTGCAGTGGGTACTCGTTAAATGCCTAAGGAGTCAGAGACAGGGATGAATACGGGGTGCTCATGAAGGAAGAATGTGTAAAGCCCTGCGACTAAGAGACAGCGCTGAGAGCCAAGCTCTGAGTCGGGGTGCCTGGGAGGAGGTTGGTGTGGATGGCAGAAGATGGCTTAAGGAGCCAGCAGGATCTCAGGTGAAAATGCTGCGATAGAGTGGAAACTCCGAGGGGTGAGTGCTGGCGTTGGATTTGGGCCTTGTCCTTGAGGCACGAGCGTTGGGCTGTGAGTTCTCTGAAGGAGTGGATGGTTCACCAGGGGAGTGGGGATGTGAGTGAAGAAACCAGTGTGGTCTGAGATCCAAAGCAGAGCGGCTTTTCCCGAGCCGCTTTTGGAAGAGGACAGGTGCCCCGATGCGATGCGGACAGATTGAGGATAAAGAGTTCAGCTTCCCTGGGCTGGGCTCAGGGCGGGGCAGCATCACAGTGGTTGTCACCCTTTTTACAGTTGGGGACTGGTGAAAGTAGAAGAATTTTTTTGGGAGCCACCAAGGCAGAAATTACCCTGAGTTTAAGCAAATTCGACTCCAATCATTGGTTCTATAATCTCTATACAACAACAGGGTGGGTGGTTAAGTCTTTCGCGACTGGCATGAAATTCCTGGCAGACCAGCGGTTGAAAAACACTGAAAGCACACAGCTGTTAGCACATTGAACCTCAGCCTCAGAAGGGCCCTGTGAGGTTGGGACATTAGCTCTCCGAACCTCAGAAGCCATGCGGGGTGGGGACCATTAGCTTACTGAGCCCTGTGAGTTGGGGTCAACCTTATTTTTCTGAGGAGGAAGTGGAGTCTCAGAGAGGTACAGTAACTTGCCCATAGCCACAGGGCTGGGAAGTACAGGAGTCAGGCCTGGACTGGGGTCTGTGGGCCAGGAGAGGGTCTGGTGGGGCATCCCAGCCCTGGAGCAGGATTTCTCGGAGAGGAGCGTTGTAGGTGTGGTGACAAGATCAGTGCTGTGGCAGTGTTGGGAAGATTGTCGGGGTTGGGTGCTGGAAGGAAGCAGGGTCTTGTGAATGCAGGAACAGGAGGGGAGGCCACAGAGTTGGGACAGAGGTGTTAGCAGTTACACACCACACCCTGGACACCAGTAGAGTGTCAGGTGACAGCATTTTAAAAGGCTCTGTCAATTTGATTTTAACTCATGATTGCTTGTAGACCATTTAGAAAATTCAGAAAGGTGGAAAGGATAGAAAGACTCACATTTATATTTTTAGGGTTTTGTGAGTTCCCTTAAATATGTGGTATAGGGATAGACATATTGTAGACAACAGTTTTATAACCAGCCTTTTTACTTAACTATTCTAGTCATGTTCCATGTCATTATGAAGTCTTCTTGGACATCCTGCAGAATGTGACTTGCTTAACTGGCACTCTCTAAGGTTGGAAATCTGCTTTTTTGGTTGTAATTTTCAATGTTATAAATGTGTCTAGGAGGAACATCTTTGCAAATAAAACCAACGGTAAGTTCCTAGAAATGGAATCACTTGGTCAGACCACCTCCCAGCACTGTTGGAGTGATTGACACGCTGTTAACAGCACAGACAAGAGCCTTCTTAAAGTGCCCGCGTGAGCCCTGTGTGCATTAGCTATTTATTCATTTGTGTGTGCAGTTCCCAAGCATTTATTAAGTGCCTGTGGGGAGAGGCTCCATTCTCTGTGGCCAGGTCAGCAGAGTAGCAGCAGCTGCCAGTACTTTGGGCCTGACTGAAATGTGTAGAAGTGTTTGATTACCCATGATGTCCCCAGCTCAGGAGCCCAGGACAGCCTCTGTGGCTCCAGGGTGCAGGCAGCGCTCACCTGTGAGTTTGGAGCTGTCTGCCTTGCCCTCTGTCTCACTTAGTGATAGGGTAAATATTGAGGGTGGTGTCCCCATCTTATCCTTCCAATCCATGCATTCCACAGATACTTACTACTGGCACTGTTTCAGTTGCTAGGGATACAGCAGTTAAGTAATAAAAAGTCCTTGCCTTCAAGGAATTTTATGCCAGTGGGAGGTAGGGACATAAGACTTGGGAGGAGGTGGGCAGCAAACAAATATGTGATGTGTCCAGTGGTGATAGATACTAAGTAGGAAAATAGGGTAGGGGAGATGAGGGGTGATGGGGAGACCTCGCAGAGGTAAAATTTGGGCAGACTCATGAAAGTTGGGGGGGAGAGCCAGGTGGAGGATGTCTGAGGGATGGGTGTTCCAGGTAGAGGAAAAGGTGTGAACACCTGAGGTGGGTCTGAGCTGTGTGCAACCCAGGAATAGGAAAAGGGACAGTGTGGCTGGAGCAGAAAGCCCGGGTGAGGTGCTATGTGAGGAGGGCAGGATAAGATCTAGGACCCAGGGATCATTTTTGTCATTGCTGTTACGAGGTTTTGAGGCCAGAGGGCCATTCCTACCATTTGAAGGAATTCAGACTAATCTCATACTTTTTTGTTGCTTGTCTGCATTGAGTGGTCACTAAGGCCTGGGTGTTGAAGCCCAGGATTTGGGAAGTCACTGCCTTCATTAGCCCCACAGGGTCCTCCTCTGTGCAATGAGGAACTTGAAGTAGGAAACTGGTAAGGACATGTTGAGCTTTTCAGGACTGGGGCCCTCTGCCTTGTCATTAGTTAAGTATGCTAGTTAGATCTTGGGTCATTTTAGTTTAACTGATGGGGAAGTGTGAATGCAGATGTTGGATATATAATTCTTACCACTTATCAGATTTACCACTTTGTTATAAACAAGTCTTTTAACCATTTGTGGGTGGGTTTGTACCTGGGGGGTGGAGTTTATCCACTCAGTGGTTTATCTACTCAACCACCCATTTATCTCAGTTCATTATGGAGCACCTGCTGGGTAGGCACTGGGCTGGCTGCCTACACCATACTGCAGATTTTTAAAAGACCCAGATGCTGTCTTCATGAAGTTCATGATCTAGTTAGTGCAGTGATGCTAGCTAGCTCTGCCAGAGGATCATTGTGGGAAAGGGATCCTGGTCAGAAAAAAACAAACAAACAGGGCAACCCCTACCTCATACCATATATAAAAAATTAACTCAAAATGGATTTGTGACCTAAATATAAGCACTAAAACTATAAAAACCCTTATTAAAAAATAAACATGGGCCTGACCAGGCGCAGTGGATAGAGCGTCGGACTGGGATGTGGAGAACCCAGGTTCGAGACCCCGAGGTCGCCAGCTTGAGCACGGGCCCATCTGGCTTGAGCAAAAAGCTCACCAGCTTGGACCCAAGGTCGCTGGCTTGAGCAAGGGGTTACTCAGTCTGCTGAAGGCCCATGGTCAAGGCACATATGAGAGAGCAATCAATGAACAACTTAAGTGTCGCAACAAAAACCTGATGCTTGATGCTTCTCATCTCTCTCCGTTCCTGTCTGTTCCTGTCTATCCCTCTCTCTCTGTCCCTGTGGGGAAAAAATAAATAAATAGATAAAAAAATAAATAAACGGGGTAAATTGTCATGAGCTTGGATATAGTAATAGTTTGCTGGATGTGACACCGAAAACACAAGCAACAAAAGAAATAAACAAATTTGACTTCATCAAAATTTAAAAACTTTCATGCATCAAAGGACATTATCAAGAAAGTGAAAAGGCAACCTACAGAATAGGAGAAAATATTTGCAAATCATATGGTTTAACATTTAGAATATATAAAGAACTGTAACTCAACCAGCCAAATTAAGAGAACCCAATTAAAAAATGGGTAGTGTTCTTGAATAGAAATTCCTTTGATGCTCTGCCGGTGGCCAATAAGCACATGAAAAGATGCTCAAATCCCTAGTCATTAGGGAAATGCAAATCAAACCCACAGTGGTGCAGTCACTTCACACCAACTAAGATAGCTATCAGAAAAAAGGAAGATAAGTATTGGTGAAGATGTGGAGAAACTGGAACCCTCTTACATTGTCGGTGGGAGTATAAAATGGTGCAGCTTCTGTAGAAAAGTTTGATGGCTTCTCATAAAGGTTTAACATAGAATCACCATATAATCCAGCAATTCTGGATATTCACCCAAAATAACTGAAAACAGGCTCAAGCAGATGCTTGTGTGGCAGTGTCCATTGCAGCACTAGTCACAGTAGCCAGGGGTGGAAAGAATCCAAGTGTCCAGCAGATGGGTAACAAAATTAGGCCTGCTCATATAATGGTGTATTATTCATCCTTAAAATGGAATGAAGTTCTGACACATGCTACAACGTGGATGAACCTTGACAACATTATGCAAAGTGAAATAAGCCAGAGACAAAAGGGCAAATATTGCAATAATTCCACTTCTATGAAATATCTAGACTAGGCAAATTCATAGAGACAGGAAGTAGAGGTTGCCAGAGGCTGGGGGAGGAAGAGAATGAGAAGCTATTGCTTCATGGGTACAGAGTTTCTGTTTGGAGTGATAAAAAAGTTTTGGAAGTAGATAGTGGTGATAGTTGCACAACATGGTGAGTGTAATTAAAGCCACTGAATTGTACACTTAAAAATGGTTAAAATGGCAAAACCTATGTGGTCTGTTTGATTTACCGCGATGAAAAAGACCAGAGCAGGTTGTGCACATCTGGGAGGAGATAGACTCTGTTAGGGTAATGTGACCAGATTTTAAAATTGGTAAAGCAGGACACCATTGACCGGGGGTGGGGGTGGTTCTGGATTAAAAATTTGGTCTATATGAGCAAAAAAAGTTATCATAGAATGCAAAAATAGTATTGTAATATATTATTTTAAATTTCAACATAAGTACAATTTATAAATATAGTACATTAAATAATTATGTATAGTATTATTTTATTTTTTGGCATATTTCTCATTTGAGTGAATTTTTTTAGTAGATTGCTGTCGTTGTTTAAAAGGTCATGAAATTTTTCACAAGAATTTTTAAAATTATATCTCACACATAAAATGGCTTTTAAAGTCTCAACACTTAAATGTAATTTTTCTGACGTCCACACTTTATTTACCGTAGAAAAAACACGTTCAGTCGCAGCATTAGTTCCTGGTAAAGACAGTGCGTATTTCACGATTTTTAGTGCATTATTGTATGGAACATGGTTTGTTTCACAATGATGAACTATTTCTAACCATTTGTTCTCTATTGTGATTTTTGCTGGTGCCCAAGATTTTCCTTATCAATCTATT
The DNA here is from genome assembly GCA_037038555.1 of Rhynchonycteris naso. Lineage (NCBI taxonomy): Eukaryota > Metazoa > Chordata > Mammalia > Chiroptera > Emballonuridae > Rhynchonycteris > Rhynchonycteris naso. The sequence continues at coordinate 23,371,476 of CM072996.1, forward strand.
TTTTTAAATAATGATACCTCATTCAAAAGATCATTTTTGGAAATATTACTATATGGGAAATTTAGTCAGAGGGATCGGGTTACAGGGTCCCCGAAACTGATGCTGGAGCTGCACAAGCGGTAGCAGGCGGGAGCAGGCAGGGCAACGCTGTGGCGGGCCTGTGGGTAGTTAGGGGACTTGACAGCTGCTGCCCCACCAGGTACGTCCCACCTGAAGTTCTCTGTTTCGGGCCCGCGTGGGGCAGCCAGCTCTTGCGGCAGTGCGGGCGCTTCCAGGTGGAGGCGGGGTCTCCCCACTGAAAACCGTATATTCCCTTCCCGTTCTCCCGCCGTTCCCTAGCTTTTCGTGCATTCTTTCCAAAAATCGGGACTTTTTTAAAACGTCACGGGACAGGGGACAAATTGTTAAAAATCGGGACTGTCCCGCCCAAAGTGGGACGCCTGGTCTGGTCACCTTATAGGGGCATCTAGGTTTGGGTTCTGCTCTGAGCCAGGTCGCCTCCGCCTTGGTCCTTGCAGCCCTTAGCCAGGTTCTCTTCTGATGTGGGAATTGGATGAGATGACAGGCGTAGGCTGTCCTGGGTCATGGGGGAGGCTCAGGAGATGCCTCCCTAACCCCTGTAATTTCATCCTTCCCAGTATAAGAAGATTATTCTGCCTGGTAGGAAAGACAGGAAACAGTAAGTCTGGTGGTTTTAGCCAAATCATCAGTTACCTGCTCATCTGTTTTGCCATTTTCCACAGGCGGTGGTCTGGCCCTAAAGCAGGCCTCCGCTGGGCCTCCCTTCGCTGACATCTGTGCCTGCCCTTGGTCACATGCTCCTTCTCTCTCTGCCTTTACTGTGGGTTCTCTTGGAAGTATAAGCCCTACTAATTAGAAGTCACCAAACACCTAGCCATGGCTATGATTCCACTGGGTAGAGTATTGTAAAACCATAACCACAATGCCGGTGAAGTGTTTGAGCTGCCTGGACAAGTGCTTGATTGTGGGATAATGGGAACGTGCTGTGTGAGTATAGAGACCTTACAAATACAACTTTAAAACCCCAAGGAAACAAGACAGTGCTGTTGGTTGGTTTTCTCTGACCTGAGTGTATCACAGGGTGCCCTGTGTAGCAGCTGGCCGCCCCAGCTGCCCTCTCCTCCTTCTCCTCTAGGGTCAGAACCAACTTGTGTTTGTGGAGATGGATCCTGCTCTGCACCACCCACAGCGGGCTGAAAGATCCTCGAGGCCTAAATGCTGTACAGCTCTCCTGGGTCCTCCTGGAGATCTAGGCTCCCACCACACCCAGGATGCCCCCCACCCCCTGATTTATCAAGACCCCCATCCTCCTGGCTGTCATGAGAGCTTCGGCTAAGAGCCGGCACATCTGACCTGAACGGGAGTGGACAAGTGTCTGGTTGAGCTGAAGTTCATTGAGCAGGACTGTGGTGTGCTTGGGCCTCCATCCGGGAGTCCTCGCGGTTCCGAGACTCCTGGAGGCTGGTGAGGTACAAAGGGGGTGGTTCTGGAAGGAGAGCTCTGAGCTTGTCAGGGGGTCGTTGAGTCCCCAAACCAAAGCTGAAGCCAAGGCGGGCCTCAGGAAATGAGGTGGCTCATTCCCGCTCTCCCGCTGCTAATAATTAACCCCAGGGTGGCAGCCTGTGGGGCTGGAAGGGCCTGCGCAGGTCACGTGCACTTACGCCAGCCCACGCCCTTTGCAACAGTGAGAGGAAGTCATTTGTTATGTTTCCGCAGTTCTGAAAGGCTCCTGATCTTTGCAATCTAAGGGTAGTTGGGGTGAACTTTCTCTTTCAAATTTTCTGAAATACCTGTTAAATCAGTTGTCATCTTAGAACAGAGATAATACAGTCATAAATACCCAAGTCATTACTCAGGTTTCTGAAGTTGCAGAATTGGAGGAGAAAATGTTTCCTGGACTATTTCTTCCTTAAGAGGAAATTTACCAGCGGGTGAGCTGTGGGGAGTGTTGATGAAGATTATCTCAAAGGGTAAGGTCATACTTTTAGTCAGTAAATTAGAGACAATAGTGATTAAGTGGAGCCTTTCCCCTTCGGTGAATCACCTGTAATTCATCTTCCTGCTAGTCAGGTGAGCTGGTGGACTTGGTGGGCAGGTGCATGACACCTCGCACCGAGCCGAGGGCCATTTCCTCGCTCAGGGGCCCACTGTGACTTCAGCGTGGTTCTCGGAGTCTGAAGTCACCAGTCTGTAAAGTGGGGACAGCAGTGCTGCCCATTGGCCCGGTCAGAAGGAGGGCGCCGGGAGTGATGGATGTGAAGGTATTGGGAAAACTCTGAAGCCCTGTAGGGAGGACCCTGGGTTGCTCCTCAGGACAGAGCGCCTGGGAATGGGAACAGGCCAGGGAGGAGGAGCAAGCTGGGTGGAAAGAATGGTAATACTCTTCTGAAAGGAGTCATTACTCTGAGGAGAGGGAGTAAGGAGGTACCTGCAGTGAGCCGGGCCCTGTGCTGGGTTAGGTCTGAGATCACTGCTCCTCACAATGACTTACAGATGAGTAAACGGAGACTTAGAAAGTGAATTTGTCTGCGGTCATATCAGCTTGGGAGTGCCAGAGCGGAGACTGGACCCCATGTCCGATTTGTTCCCTCAGACCCCCAGTCGGCCCTGACTTGCTGAGCCCCTGGTTCCCGGGGCTCCCAGGCCGCAGAGCTCCTGGTCTGTGTTGCGGGGTGCTCCTGGGAATTATGGAGTGGCTTGTATCTGTATGCCCAGCGCCCAGCACGGGGTAGGCCTCTGCAAATATGTGCACCAGGAGCAGCAGCAAGGGATAGTCCCGCCCAATTTGTCCTAAAGACTGCTGTTCTGATTAGCGTTTGGCACGGCTTTGTGAGCCTTTCTTAGAGTTAAGGCAGGTTCCTTTCATTCATTTCCTGACTCCATCTCACCAAGACCTAGAAGCCCTGGGACTCTGTCCGGGCCACATAGGGATACATTTTATCTTGGTTTCTAGAGGCGCTGGCAGCGTTACTGTACCTAATATATAACCTGAAGCGCCCCCTCCCCTGGATTAAAACTTTACAGGCGGAGGGTCTGAAAGTTGGGAGGAGCCTCAGAGGCTCTAAGCTGGGAAACCCAACTGAAATGTAATGGAGTTGTGACTTCCCAGGTCATTTGGTTGATTTGTGACAAATAGGGTGATGCTTGGGCAGGGGTGGGAGGGTGGAAGGCATTTTTCTGTATTTCCTTGAGATAAAATTAATGGCGAGGGCTGCTGGTGGTGGGGATTGGGTTTCTCTGGCCAGGTTGCCACTTGCTCTAGACGCCTTGGCAGGCTCGGAGCTGGCAGGACGGCCCGGTTGTGAGATTCCAACTTCTTGGCCTGGATGCGCTGCGATTAGCACATCTCAAACCTTTCAAAGTGACTTTAGCTGTTTTCTGAAGGCTTCTGCTGCTCCGAGCCCAATGGGTGGAGACTGGAGCCTAAGATAGAAATATCATGGATTGACAACCAAATGGGCGTGTCTCTGCCTCGAGGGCAAATATTAGCACAGTATTTTTGTCAAGTTTATGCAACTTGATTCATGTCCCTGTAGAGCAAATTCATTCCATCCTGTTTTTCAGTCTGTTTGGGGCCTGGTGGAACTGTTCAGAGGGAGCAGGAAAAGAGTTTCCTAGCTTAATTTCAGGTAGAAACTGCTCGGTATGAAACAATCTATTGTCTATATTTTAAGCATTGCTTATTGCTTTTTGTGTGCTCATGTTATTTTATGCCCTATTTCATGGTTCGATGGGCCATTTTAGGTTTTTTTCCCCCCTAGATGGAGGTGTGAAGTATCTGTTTAGAATTATTTCTCCTGAGAAACTCATGTAAGACAATCCAGTTTTGAATACAGCTGCTCTGAGTAGGGCTTACATGTCTAGAAATTAACTTTGGCACTGTTGAAGCAATTCACAATAGAATCTTGGTCATGAAAGCTCAGAGTTCATCTGTCCCTTCCAGTTTTATTCAGCCTCACTGCTTGGTTACCTCTAGTGACAGGGAGTCCCCTCTCTGCCAAGGCTGTCCCTTCCATATTTATGCATTCTGGACTGTTCAAAACCCGTTCCTTCTGTTTCATTTCTTCTTCCATCCTTTGAAGCCTTGGGGTCTAAAAAACAACACTCTAAAGATAGTAAAAATAAGTACCATTGTTGGGCCCTGCTGGGTACCAGTTAATTTGCATAAGCACTATTTTCAGTGCTTAAAACAACCTTGGGAAGCAGAGAAAATGTCCCCCCTTTTTATAGACAAGTAAACTGAGTCTCAGAGAGGTGGAGTGATCACTCTGAGTTCACACAGCTAGTAAGTGACCAAGCTGGGCTTCCAGCCCGGGTCTCTGCCAGATTCCGTTGCTGCTGACCTTCCCACAGCCTCCCTCACACCATATCCTAGTCTCTCTTCTGTGCACACACAGCCCCTTGGGTTTTTAAAGAACCTAATCTCTTCGCTGAGATTTACCTGGGATTTCAGTCATTCCTCAGACACTCCTACCAAATCAGTTTCCATGGAGTTTCTGAACCGCCTGTGCCTTTCTCCTCTAGGCCTTCGCACACGCAGCGCCATTTCTGGGGCTGCCTCTGCCTGGCCCGTTTCCCTTTATCCTGCAAGGTTTCCTGTGAAGGCTTTGTGGACCAGTCCCCCTGTCACCCCACCCTGGCCAGGAGCCTTCCTCCTGTTCCTCCCACACTGGGCTTTCCTTCCCTTAGAACCTGAAACTCCAGGCACCCACCCACCCCACCCCATTCTGTGGCCTGGCACAGAGCAGGTGTCCAGTAAGTGGCCCAGAACCCCTTTGCTAAAGTACTAACAAAGACTAAAATAATAACAGATAAGACCAATAGGGTCTGTGGAACTGTCATCCTGCATTGGGAGGGGAGTTTGGCCCATTGCTTGGAGGCTTTTGGGCTAGCTTGTCTGCTGCTCAGTCCTGGAAATTGTTTTCTTCAGAATGATTTGGTTTAGTTCCTCCTCGGCCTGGCAAATGTCCCCTTTTTCTTGCAGGAGGCAAGCTTGCTAGCCTCTAAAGTTTCTGGGTTCACCAAATTGGCAGGTAATGGGAGAAGTTCACCAGGCACCGTTCAAAGACATAGTTGTGGCGGGGGAGTCACGGCCCTTCTCATTTCTCTGAAGTCCACACAACACAGGCTGCCAGAGGCAGGCACGCGGGTACTGAGACTGTCCCAGGAAGTGTGCGGAGTGGGTTAGCACTGCACCATGATAACCTTTCCTTGAACATTAAAAAAATACTTCCAAAAATCTCATGAAAGTGATGTGAAAAGTTAGGAGATTGATCACCTCCAGGAGGAAGGGGTCGTGTTTGGGAGGAGACTTGAGGGGCCCCTGACAGGCCTCTTGAGAGCTGTGCTCTTAAAACTTGGGCTTTTTCCCTCTGTGTGATTATTTGGGGAAAAAAGGGGGAGGGAGTGATGACTTAATTTAATATACTCACACGTTTAATGCGATGTTTTTGATCTCTTGAGAGCAGACTGTGTGTTGAAGTCAGCTAGCATCTCATCCCAACCCTGAAAACTCTGCTCATGGAACATAAGAGGTTGGTTTCTCTTTATAGCAACATTACCTCTTCCCCAAACTGCCTGCGACTCCCACAGCATTCTTTATCTTGCCCTTCAGGGAGCTTAGAGCTACTTCTTGTTATCCTCCCAGTATCAAGTATAACTTTTTATTTGGTTAGTTTTGCAAGTGTCATGGTGTCGAACCTATAAATAAACCCGACTCCATAATAAGAAAACTATTTGACATTTTGAAGTTGCTGTGAGAACAAGGACACTAATTACGGGTCTCTGTTTGAATAAACTACTTGTACAAATTACTCCACCCGGCTTCCTGGGGACTGGCTGGAGATCTGCCCCCTTGAACAAATTATAAGATCTGTGGAATGAATGATTTGATTCCAAGGTTGTACTTCTGGGGTATTAGTGTTAATAATTGCAAGATAATTTGAGTGTTGAGAGCTGTGTTATTAAAATGACTGTGTGAGCATTTTCTCCTCTTTGGTTGTGGACAGTGTGAAGTCAGAATTAAAAACTTTCATAAATGCATTCACAGAAGCATTTTTATAAATAAAAGGTGTTAAGTACTTTTATATACACATACCCAAATTAAAAATAAGTATTGTGCATCAATATTTCCATTGTTGGTTGGAATTATTGTGTTCATTAGCAAGCTTTATGCTTTAAAGATGTTATTTAATGCCTGACCAGGTGGTGGAGCAGTGGATAGAGCGTTGACCTGGGATACAGAGGACCCAGGTTCAAAACCCCAAGGTCGCTGGCTTGAGCACAAGCCCACCAGTTTGAGCATGTGGTCGCTGGCTTGAATGTGGGATCGTAGACATGACCCCATGGTTGCTGGCTTGAGCCCAAGGTCACTGGCTTGAGCGAGGGATCATTGGCTCTACTAGAGCACACCAGTCAGGGCACGTATGAGAAAGCAAGCAGTGAACAACTAAGGTGTTGCAATGAAGAATTGATGCCTCTCATCTCTTTCCCTTCCTGTTTGTCTCTCTCGCAAAAAGAAAAAAAAAAGTTATTTAAAAATTAATATTTTGGTTTATAGGCTCAGGAAAAACTAATTTATTGCCTTTAATGTAGAATTAGAAATAAATATGAAAGTGCCTCCGTAACAAATTGATTTTTTTCTAATCTAGTAATTATTCAGTAGTGATATTCACATTATAAGCTAATTTTTAAAATAAGTATACTTATCTTTGTTATGCAGTGTTGTACTTTGGAAATTAAAAAAGCCAAATAAGTGGGAAAATGTGGTAGAAGATAATACTGGGAAATTTATGAAAATTAAAGTCATGAGGAAAATTAAATTTCATGTACCAGTTGTATGGTAATTTGCTTATCAGCTGCACATAATTTAAAATTAACAAAGTGAAGACGTATTTATGGAAGCGTTTTCTAAGATATAGAGGCATTTCATAACAGAAAGCTGAAGTCACTGATTTTTCATTTGTTGGGCTGAATTTCATTAATAACATTTGCAAAGCCTAATAAATCATACAGAATGCGTATACCTCCTTTCCTTTGGCTCCTTTTCTTCCTTATGGGAATTGTAGTTGCCTCTCACCCATTTCTGAGAAAGTGTGTGTAACAGAGGCACTGTGGTCTTTTTTTTTATAACTTGGATATTATGAATTGTTAAGAATTGCTGTGTGTGAAAGATGTGAACTAATGTGAAGGAAGAAGCTAAGACATCTGGTTACATAATATCAAGTGAGAGAATCCTTCCTGAACTGCTGTGATCTCCACTTTGCTTTCTTCCTCTGTTATGACAACAGTGCTAATCCCAGCACTGACATATAGACTGGGAAGTCGGTTACTTCAGCGCTGTAGGAAGTGCTTCGCCAGGACCCAAGTGCTAAGCTGTAGAAACTCTCTTTAGCTCTGAGATCGACTTGCACTACGGACAGGAAAACTGACCTAGGGTTCTGACCTAACCAAGCCCCTGGCTGTAGGCTCAGACGGTCAAAACCAAAAGGAACCCTGGAGATCATCTGGTTAAGTGTTTTCCACCGTGAAGTGCTGAGACCACCCCCCTCTCCCCCCGCATAAGAGTCCCCTGGGAGTGCTTATTAAAAATACAACTTCTACATGACAGCTAAAGCAAGGCAAGGTCCAGATTTGGAGCCTGGATCAGGAGGAAAGAAAGAAAAGACATCATCAGAACAATGTGTAAGATTTTAATATGGACTGTGTATTACATAAGTATTTTATTGATGTTCAATTGCCTCCCTGCAGTGATTGCACTCTGGTTACAAAATGTGCTTGTTCTTGGGAGATACATGCTAAAATACTATTTACAGATAAAGGGGCGTGGTATGTACAGTTTTCAAAGGTTCAGTTAAAAGCATGGGGTAGGTAGGGGTGCAGGAGAGAGAGAGCAAGACATAGGTGGCAAAATGTTAACAGGTGAATCCAGGCCAAGGTGGGGAGGGAGTTCTTTTTTTCTTGCAACTTTTCTATAAGCTGAAAAATTTTTTTCTAAGTTTGCTAATGCAGTTTCCTGGGTCCTTACTAAACCAGAAGCTCTGTGGGTGGTCCTAAGAATCTGTATTTTAACAATCTCCCCATATGGTTCTTACCCCCCCCAAGTTAGAAACTGGGAGGCAGTCAGACAGACTTTGCATGCCATGCACCCGACCAAGATCCACCTGGCATGCCCACCAGGGGGTGATGTTCTGCCCATCTGGGGCATTGCTCCGCTGCAATGGGAGCCATTCTAGTGCCTGAGGTGGAGGCCATGGAGCCATCCTCAGCGTCCAGGCCAACTTTGCTCCAATAGAGCCTTGGCTGCGGGAGGGGAAGAGAGAGAGACAGAGAGGAAGGAGAGGGGGAAGGGTGGAGAATCAAATGATCACTTCTCCTGTGTGCCCTGCCCAGGAATCAAACCCGGGACTTCTACTCGCTGGGCCAACATTCTGACACTGAGCCAACTGGCCAGGGTGGTTCTTCTTTTTCTTTCTTTATTTTTTTACATAGTGATTTTAGAGAGCAGGTTGTGGGGGGGGGGGCAGGAAGCATAAACTTGTAGTAGTTGCTTCTCCTGTGTGCCTTGACCTGGCAAGTCCTGGGGTTCGAACCAGTGACCTCAGCATTCCAGGTCGATGCTTTCGTCACTGTGCCACCACAGGTGAGGCCCATGATTCTTCAGTACACTTAAGTTTTATTTAAGGCTCTGATTAAAAACAAAGTCTCATTTTAATCACTTTCTTTTTTTAGCAACTTAATAAAGGCTACATTCTTACACTTTAATCTTAATCTAGTGCTTGATAAATGATCAGTCCCCATCGAGATGTCTGTAAATTTTAGTTTTAGAAGGGAATATTTCACTTACTCCAGAGAAGTTTAACTTAGACCTGAAAACAGACCAGAACTAGAAGCTGTCCGACGTGAGGTGTAGGCAGCAATCCACGAATGTGGTTCGTGTTTTCCTAACAGTATGCAGTCAAGTCGTGAGTGATGTGAGCGATTATCAGAGCCCTGGTATGCCCACTGAAGACTTGGCTAACCCATAAAGCAACCTGCTTGCTGTGTGTCTACAGTGAAAAGGGAAATGTGGTATTGGTTTTATATTAGCAGCGAAACAAAACATTTATTATTAAATATTGGTGTCTGATGGGAAGCACACTTAATTTGATGAGTCATCCATCTAGCGTGGCTGATTGTCAGTGTTTATTAGTTTTCTATGCTAGAGATGTCCCCTCTCCAGCCGACCAGGTATCTGATGGGGCTCATAAATAGCCCCTCCCCCCACCCCCAAATAAAAGAAGAAGAGGAGCTCTTCTGAATTCACTAGAGAAGAAGTGTTTGGGTAAGGGAGGAGAAAACCGAGCTATGAAGAAGACCGTATATATTGTGAGAGAGGTGTCTTGAACAAAAGTTGACTGTGATAAGATAGAAGGGAGCAGAGCTGTCCATGTTTCCTTTGGAGGAAGAAAATCAGGGAGGGAGCCGGCGTGTTTTTCTCTTCTGGCCACTAGGTGGTAGCGTTAGCATGGTCAGCTTGATGATTCAGGTAGTTAGTTACCTGTGGTTCTTGTATAGTTTCCTTACAAATTGTTTATGAATCAGTTGCTTCCTTTCATTACTTTTTAACTGACACTTGCACTCGAGTAAAGAGTCTAAGTTCTTATTTTTTAAAAAAGAGTTATGAAATAACCTTAACACTTTCTTTTAAAAACAGTAAAAATGAAGCTGAGTTGCTTCCTAATTTTCTCTAATGGAGAAGAGTGTGCTCCCTTCCCTTCTTTCAGTCTGTGGTCATGGTCTTGTGAAAAACATAGATCCCCAGATTAGCATCTCGGCTTTTAGGAAATAAAGCATCACCTCTTCCCAGTCTCCTCTCCAAGGCATATGAAGAGCCCAGAGGGGACCGTGGTTAAACCTCATTAGCCAATCCTGAGCACGAGGGCTCTGGAGTCTCCTGTGCCCAAGGTGTGGCATTGTGTCCACTGAATTTGTAGAGAAGCTCAAAGATATATCTCATATCTATAAAAACTCTCTTTTAACATTAGCAAGTTGTCTTTATTAAAACAGAATTGTAAGAAACGGAACATTTATACATTTGTAAAGTATTTGAAGTCGGGCTCCTCTACAAAACACAGAATCTACAATCAGTAGCTGGTGGCATTAGAAGTTTGGTGTTATTAATAAAATGCCTTTTATTGAGTACCGACTATGTGTCTCACATTGTGTGGGCACTTTACGTGAGCTAACCCTAATGCTCACTGTACCTGTTGGGCTTCTGCTGTGCACAGAGTAAGATGTAGCCTCTATGTTTTGCAAGAAGGATCTTTGATAAAAAAACTATGGGCAGAGTAGAACTTCTATTGTTACAGTGCAGAGCAGATTCTAAAGCCATAACTGTTGGATTTTTTTTTTTTTTTTTGGTACGCAAAGAACAAGATTGGCTTTCATATTGTAAAATGCATCAGCTGCAGCTGTAATCATTTGTGGTTGGAGAGACCAGAGTGTTCCTGGTTGGGTTGTGGCTTTGTTTAGAATTAAGAGGCTTATAAAGGAAACCATAGAAACCCTGAGTTCCCCAATTGCTATGGTACCGGAAACAGAGCAGTCAGTCAGTCTCCATTGTCCGGATTGGATTGTTTAAGATATCATTTCAAGACAATCTGAAAACACTTCATGGCTTGATTATATGGTCAGTTATTATCAGGCTTCCTCTGACCATGGTTTGTTTTAGGAACAATTGCGGGAAGAACAATTCTGCAACTTCCGTGAAATACCTACTTATGACATTGTCCTTAAGTTCCAAGCCCTTTAATATAACAGAGATTGATGGGAGGAGAAGAAAGTATGTCTCTTCTGGGTTGCTGGTCTACCGTATTTTGTCAGCTGGCTATGTGATTATGCCAGGGAGCACCATTAATCATGGTTAAGGTCGGAAGACCCACTGGTCCCCACGCTGATGCTAGAGAGATGGAGCCGCTTAGGTGAGACGCAGTTTGAAAATCGGTGCCTGTAAGTGGTGCTTCAGTCCAAGTGGCTTTCATTTGTCGGCTCCTATTTGAAATCACCTTTGCGGGTTTTGTTTTGTTTTCTATCCAGAGTCATGGTGTGACCAGCTCTCTGTTTGAGAAGGACTTGCCTGACTCCCACAAGTGTCCCCACTGTGAATCGCTCAGATTCTGCAGACCCTGTCTGTATGCTAAGTCTGACCATCTGAGACATATCCCTAGGTGCCCCAGAAAACCTACTCTTAGCCATTGACTGCCTGGCCCGCCTTTTGAGAGCTTCCCAAAAGGAATGTGACAGTGCCACACCCCAGGATGCTGAGTCACCCTCTGTAGATGGGGCCAAGACAGGCAGATTTTTTAAAAGCTCCCCATGTGGCTCTGCTGTGCACCTCCCACTAATAGTTCTTTTGTATCTTTTTTTTTTTAAGTCATAACCACCTGAAATTCTTAGACATGGGCTAAACAGTAAATTTGACATTTTAAATTCAGTGTGGTTGAAGCATTAGGAAGCGAACACATTTGTTGTCTTTCGATAGCTTTTGGTTTTACTCAGAAAAATGCATTCCTGCCTCTGATGACATTTTCATTGGAAATGGCAAAGTGGAGGTGGTGGGGTAGGTGGAATTTTATAAGTTTCAGAACAAATTTCCATCCACTGCTGTCCCCAGGAAATTTTTTTTTATTATTAATACAGTCTTCCCTAGTCCTACCTGTAGGAAAAGGGAGGTTCACCTGGAGCTCCCTAAACAGGATAAGGGGTCACTGCACTCTTCTCTGTAGGATGTGCCTTGTATTTTCATTTCCTGCAGCTGAGCTGTGCCTCCGTGGCCCCCTGAAGCTTGATTCTGCTTTGTCCCCCTCCCTGCCTTAGTACTAATTCCCAAATCCAGCTCTGTCCTGACATTTGGTGCTGCTTTTCCATTTCCCTGTGCCTTGCCTTCACATGTGCACCCCCCTGTCAGCAGCTTTAGCATCACCCGGGAGACCAAGAAATGCTGACCTTAGGACCCCACCCAGACCTATTTTGAATCCAAGTCTACATCTTAAGATTCCCCAAAACCAAAAAAAAAAAAAAAGATTCCCCAAAACCAAGCCATTGGCATGCCCGTTAAGTGTGAGGAGCACTGGTCTACGGGACATCCCCATGCTGCATTCTTTTCTTTTTTTTGACAGACAGAGAGAGGGACAGTTAGGAACAGACAGAAAGGAAGGGAGATTCTTTGTTGCAGCACCTTAGTTGTTCATCAATTGCTTGCTCATAAGTGCCTTGACTGGGGAGCTACAGCCGAGCCAGTGACTCCTTGCTCAAGCCAGCAACTATGGGATCATGTCTATGATCCCACGCTCAAGCCAGTGACTCCCCTCAAGCTGGCAACTTTGGAGTCTGGAACCTGGGTCCTCCACATCCCAGCCTGCCGCTCTATCCACTGCACCACCACCTGGTCAGGTCCCATGCTGCATTCTAATTGAAGCCCCCATTCCCATCCTTCTTCCTGCCCCGTCCCTCCAATGAAAGTTTGCCTGTCATTGTTGAACTGCTGTTTTTCCACACTGTAAATCTTCACTTCATTTTTCATTTTATTCTGCCTTTTATTCATTGATTCGTTCAGAAATTCACTGAATACCTCCTGAAGCTAAGTGCTAAAGATACAGTGAGCAAAACCAGACCTGGTTCCTACCCTCGTAAAGTTTAATCTAAGTGGGGGAAAAGTAAATCTTTTTTTTTTAACATTTTATTTATTTATTTTAAATTTTTTAGTTTATTGTGTTTACATGGATTCAAGTGTCCCACTGAATATAACTCCCTCACCCCTACCCCTGTATTCCTTTTTATACCCCCTTTGAAAAAGTAAATCTTAAAGAATCACATCTTTAGTTATAAATGTGAAATTATGAATGAGCATGTAGAGGAGAGCCTCAGTGCTGAGCACTGTGCTGTGAATTGGAGTTAATCAAGTGAAAAGCAGGAACAGCTTCTAGGCAGAAGGAACATCATGTGCAAAGGCCCAGTTCATTATAGAAAGTTTGCAGATAATAAAAGAAACATTAAATCTCTCCTAAGTCCTTTATCTTTATCTGCTCTTCTGCCCAACCTTGTCTGATTTACGCCTTCTTCTCTCCTTAAGCTGGCCTTGACCCTTGGCTTCCAACCGGTATGATGGGACCATGTGCTCAGTTGCACACTTTTTTTCAGGTTACTGGTCTACCATGCCACAATTGCATTCACTAGTAAAACCACATTCCTTATTGTGCCCTGAATATAGCATGGTGAGCTTCTAATCTGCCCACTAATCCCCTCTTTATACATGTATTCTTCTTAAGTAAACTGGATATTGAAATATACACACAGAAAGGTGCACAAATTATGAATGTAGAGTCTGACTCATTAGCACCCAGATCAAAAAATAAAATAGTATAGGCATCCCAGATGACCCTGTGCCCCCCTTAGTTCCTACACCCAAAGGTAACCACCATCTGTTTTCTATAAGCATCAATTAGTTTTGCCTGTTTATTTTTTAAAGATTTGATTGGATTTATTAAGTGACTCATGAATGAGGCAGCATCCTACCAAGCTCCAAAGGGCTATTGAAAGGGAAAGGTTTTGTTTTAAATCATTTTTTATTTTTCAGTTATGGTTGACATACATTATATTAATTTCAGGTGTACACCGGTGATTAGACATTACATAACTGAGTGATCATCTGATAAATCTCACACGCATCTGACTTTATGCGACAATGTTTATGCTATAGGGGATAGATTGTGTCTAGCTACTTTTACTCAACATGATGTTAGAGGGATCCATTCATTTTATGTGTAACGGTAGTTCCTTTATTTCCTTTGCTGTATAGTCATGCATCCGATGCCTATACCACAACCTACCCATTCTATTAATGGGCATTTTGGTCTTTTCCAGGTTGGGGGTATTGTGAATATTCTTGTACATTTATTTTAGTGAATGAGTGCACCTTTTTCTGTTGGGAATATGCCTAGAAGTAGAATTGTTACGTCACAGAATATACATATGTTCAGTTTAGTAGATACTGCCAAACAGTATGTATGAGATTCTGGGTCTCCACACCCTGGTCAGCACTTCATTTTGTCAGATTTCATTGTAACCATTCTGGGGGGAATGCAGTATTATCATTATTATTTATTTATTCATTCATTCATTCATTTTAGAAGGGAGAGAGAGAGAAGGAGGGGGGAGCAGGAAGGAAGCATTAATTCCTATATGTGCTTTGACCAGGCAAGCCCAGGGTTTCAAGCCAGCAACCTCAGCGTGCCAGGTCAACGCTTTATCCACTACCCCTGGTCGGCAAACTGTGGCTCGCAAGCCACATGCGGCTCTTTGGCCCCTTGAGTATGGCTCTTCCACAAAATACCATGTGCGGGCGCTACCTCGATAAGGAATATACCTACCTACATAGTTTAAGTTTAAAAAATTTGGCTCTCAAAAGAAATTTCAATTGTTGATATTTGGCTCTGTTGACTAATGAGTTTGCCGACCACTGCACTTGGCCACTACAGGCCAGGCCAGAATGCAGTGTTATTGCTTTGTGGTTTTAATTTGCACTTCTCTGACAACTGATGTGGCTCCTATATTCTTATAGGTTGTTTGTTCTTTTATCTTCTTGATTCACAGGAGTTCTTTATATATTTTTAATATATATTCTTAATTTTAATGTAATCTAATTTATCAATAGGTATCTTTGTACTTTTCAGTCATTTTTACACCACATGTAGTTCTTTAAAGTCTTAGGCATAGGATACACACAGATATAAAAGAGTAAACAGATCTTGCCTGACCTGTGGTGGCGCAGTGGATAAAGCGTCAACCTGGAAATGCTGAGGTCACCGGTTCGAAACCCTGGGCTTGCCTGGTCAAGGCACATATGAGAAATGATGCTTCCTGCTGCTCCCCCTTTTCTCTCTCTCTTTTTCCCCTCCCCTCTGTCCTCTCTAAAATAAATAAAATTTTTTAAAAAAAGAGTAAACAGAAAGGTGATGTTTTAGACATCGGAGGAATGAGTACCATTCCAAAAGGAATGGCCCACAAATATTCCCATGGCACAAAACTGGGAGAGTCCGCAGTGTCACCTAGCCTGCGGTGGGCATTGTGAGCAAACAAGTTGAGGGCAAGATTCTTGCCAAGGGCATTCGTGTACAGATTGAGCATATAAAGCACTCCAGGAGCCAAGGTAGCTTCCTGAAACACGTGAAGGGAAATTATCAGAAAAGGAAGGAAGCCAAGGAGAAAGTTCCTTGGGTTCAGCTGAAGCGCCAGCCTGCTCCGCTCAGAGAAGCGCTTTGTGAAACCAGTGGGAAGGAGTGTGAGCTGCTGGAACCCGTCCTCTCTGAATTCACGGCCAGATGAGTGTCAAATCAATAAAGACCTCTGTACTGATAATTAAAAAATTAAAAGCCTGGGAAATATATATATCAGGAGATTTAAACCAGGAAGAATAAAACGGTTTTCAACGTTTTTATACTTGGGGACCAGTAACCTATCCAGAAACATGCAAGAGTAAAGTTTTCTCTGACTGCGCAAAAACAGTGCAACATGGTACAAGCTGGTGCTTGATTTCTGAACTCCCAGGTCCGAAGCATTGACTGCCACATAAGTTTGTCTGAATGCTTTTTGTCTATTACATGCGATGCTACATAGCGCAAAAGGTTCTTCCAGCGAGCCTACACATTCCATTGGCTAATCTCACTGGGTCTATGATCTTCATACGTCGGGTGCTTAACTCCTGTGGCCTGGCACTGGTCCACGGACCGGCAGTTGAAAAACACTGTAATAAAAACAGAGAAACAAGCCATATAATCCTATGAGCATGTTAAAATTTAACAATATGTTTTGCTTAGAGCTTCTTAGAAGTCAAACAGAAGTATGGTCTGTTACATAGTTCTCATTTGTGAGGGCCTCACATTGTGAAAATCAAGGCAGATAGGTATGGGGGGTGGGTAGGCTGTGAGGTGCATGCACCTGTAACTGGTCATTTGCATATCAGAGAGCTAACAGGTATGTCTTCTGTTACAGGTGATTCAGCGATAGTTATGACCTCCCGATTACGTGCGTTGGGTGGAAGAATTAATAATATACGCGCCTCCGAATTACCTAAAGAGAAAACTCGATCCGAAGTCATCTGCAGCATCCGTTTTTTAGATGGCTTGGTACAGACCTTTAAAGTTAATGTAAGTTCTCCAAATTTAATTTTTTTTTTATGAGTTAGTGCCGCTAAGAAATCATTTTTTCTTCATCTTATAAACCAAGAGGTAAAAACTACTTTAAAATGAAAACTTGAGATCTCAGCTCTTGTGTGTTGAGATTGGACTGGTAAGACCCTTAAAAACTGTGCTCACATTCTCATCTGGAGCGTTTTTACCCCTCTGCTCTGCGATGTGAACCTGTCTGATCTTTAGAGGTTACTTCCTCTGTGAAGTCTGTCAGCTTCCTGAGCTGGTCGGTTCCCCAGTCATGGTACCCTGTACGTGCCTTATGAGAGCCCATGTCACATTGCATAAACAGTATAAACAGTACTTGTATTTATTAGGTTACCTGTCGTCCTTTAAGCTGTGAGCTCCTGGAGGACGAGAGTAGTGTCATTTCCCCTGAACGCAGCACAGAGCTGGGCACACAGCAGGTGCTCATTAAATATACAAATGGGTGGGTCCAATGTGAAGGGTACTGAGACAGCCTCCCAGATGGCATGGCTCAGGGAAGGCCTGGCTTCTCCCACCTGCAGCCCATGGCAGAGGCAGGGTTAGGAATGAGGTCTCCAGTGTTCCCGGCCCGTAGTAAGGTGCATGACCAGTAGCAGTCCCTGAGTCCCTGCTGCCCTGCCCCACCCCGGCTAGCATGGAGCCCTCTGACCTTTGCCTGTCTCTCCCATCCTTTGGCCAGTCCTAAAGGGGTCAACCCCAACCCCAGGCTGGCTGCCAGCATCTGCCGAGCCTAGAAAGTTCAATGTGCAAGAAAAGGTGTCAGAAAGAGAAGATGGGGGATGCAAGAGAACTGGAGGGTTACAAAAGGCCACGAGAGTGTAAAGGGTAACAAAGAGTGAGCCCGGGCCTCATGCCCCGCCTGTGAGTTTGCTTTCTGCTGAGCCCAGGTTTCTATGGACCTTGATGCCAGAGCAGGCAAGGGGAGAGGGCAGTTTTCCTGAAGTCACAGCAGGTTGGGTGCTTCGTTCTCCTCCCTCGTCCAGGTTTAGGACAGCTGCTTGTCTCCCTTCAGGAGACAAGACCTAGGTAGATGACTAAGGACTTGAGAGTTTGGGTCCCTCACCTGTCAGAGAGTGGACATGGACAGTAAAGCCAGATATTCCCCAACTTTCTACCCAACTCCCCCACTCACTTCCACAGCTGCGCAGGACCCTTCTCTAAGGTCAGGGCTCCTTTGCAGGTGGGGATGTTGTATGGAAGAAGGACCCACCCCAGCAAGGGCATGTAATTGTCTAGTTAGATGTCTCTAGAATCAGATGAGGGTGTTAGACAGACACCCGTGACCTCCTTCTGCAGCCAGTTTGTAGGACAGCCACCCTCCAGGGCAGCACTGTCCAAAAGAACTCTGTGCAGAGCTGGGGAACGTGCTGTGCCCACAGTGCCAACGCAGGTGCCAGTAGCCACATGTGGCTAGTCTATCTGATGAGCCAAATTTATTTTAATTAAAATATAAAGAGTTTCTTTTGTACTTTGGAGAGTGCAGCCCTTGTAACTATTTCTTCTAGGACATCCGAACCCCTAAGATGCATGTTAGAGGGACCCCTGGGTATTTTGAACATACTCTCTGGTGGTGAGGCCTGAGAATCTGCATTTTAACTACCTCCCAAGTAATCTTGATTACATTACAGTTTGGAGCACCACCAATTCAGGGGCCTTTTGTCAAGGTCATACATACTTCCCTTGAAAAGCAGCTGCTTTGGGTCACTGAACTTTGTCTTACATTCTCTTCCCTTTTGACATCGCCATCTATAGAATTCTGTGTTTGAACCAGCTCTGCCAAGGTCACAAGGATCTCTTCTCATTGCTGTACACCGACAGCTTAATTTATATCTGGCTCTTTGGTTCAAATTTACATTGTTAATCTGGAGCTGTTCCAAGCCATATATCTTCTTTCTGACAAGAACATGAATGTTTATTTAGTAGATGTTTACTGAGTACCTACTATGTGACAGGCTTTGTTCTGGGTACAAAAGATACAGCACTGAGCAAAACAGAGCAGAATTGACTGTAAACAAATGTATACTATGTCAGTGGTGTTATGTGCTTAGGAGAAACATAAAGCAGTGTAAGAGGACAGAGAGTGTGAAGGAAGGACAAGGGAGTGGGGTTGTTATTTTATAGAAGTGATCAGAGAAGACCTCTCGTAAAGGAAGTGAGGAGAAAAGTCCTGTCATTCCCTGGAGGAAGCATATTCCAGATAGAAGGAACAGCAGCACAGAGGCCCTGAGGTGGAATCCTGATTGGTGTGCTATCCAGAATAGTATGTGGAAACCCGTGCATATGAGGAGAGTGGCAAGAGAGATTAGAAAGACAGCAGGTGTGGAGACGGGAGGATTGTTCAGAGACTTGTAGCTCATTCTGAGGGCATTGAGTTTACTCTGAATGAGGCAGAAAGCATTGGTGGGTTTGGGCAGAGACCCAGCACGATCTGATTCGGGTGTCACTCCGGGTGCTCTATTGACAGTAGACTGGGACCAAGGGCTAAGAGACTGTAATAACAATCCTGGGGAGAGATGATAATTGGACAGCGTGGTAGTGTGCAGGTTGCTGAGGAAACCAAGTCTGGAAATGTTTTAAAGGTAGAGCCGTTGGGACTTGCTGATAGATGTGGAAGAAGCCTCCAGGTAGCTCTGAGCAGTCGGCGGGATGGAGTTGCAGTTTACAGAGATGAGAGAGGCTGTGACAGGAGCAGAGCACCAGTTCTGTTGCGACCAGAACTGCTGTGCTTGGGATGCCTGTCGTTCACCTACAAGGGAGCATAGACATGGTAGTAGATACACGTGTCAGGAGGTTAAGAGCGTGGTGTAGTCTGGGACACAGATGTGCATGTTGCCAGGGCAGAGATGATATATCTGAACCTATGAAACTGGTACCCCCTGAGAAGGGAGTAGACTGGAAATAGGAAGGAGACTTGGTGTTTAAAGGTTGGAGAGATGAGGAAGGAGCCCTAAAGGGAGGAAGGAAGAGACCAAGAGCAAGAAGAGTCTGTGAACCCCAGGTAAGGACGTGTTCAAGAAGGAGTGATGAGCCCTGTAAACAGGGACGAGGAAGCAACCACCGGAGTGGTGATCGTGCACGCGTTAGGACAGAGCCTGGCGTTCAGCGGGGGCCTGGTTGTTCAGTCGTGAATATCTTTGTAGCCATCATGCTGCTGCCAGGGCTGCTGCCCAAGCTTCCAGCCACCTGGTCACAACTTTCTCATGTTGAACTTGAAGTTGAGTGCCTGGTGGCAGTTTAAAATCTGTAGTGCTTTATATTTTCCTACTCATGGGAATGGTCTGCACGGTCTCATCCAGACTTCAGCCCGGATCATCTTTTGACCAGGAGCAGACGTCATCAGGGAAGCTGACCTATACATTAGTTGTCCTTAGCTCAGCCCAGGGAGCGAGCTGGTCATTGACAGTGGCCCTGGTAGAGCAAAGATGACCTCTTGTGGGATGAGGACTGGGCTGGTAGGTTTGTTCTTACTATCAGTGTGTCCTTTATTCTATTTTCAATTTCTTTTGAGAACCGGTCGAGTTGTGAAAAATACATACCGGGATGGAGAAGTTAGGCGCTCCAGAGGAGACAGGCGCAGTGTGGTGGGAACACAAAGGCTTTGGCTTTGAATGGACCCGAGTCAGGGAGTCAGACCATTTGTCAGCTGGTGGCACAGGTCATGGAGTTTCCCGGGGCCTCTGCTTGTCGGCCAAGGGGGAGCTGAGGATGACTTGGCAGAATTACAGCAAAAAGGAGACATCATGTATAAAAAGTGCACCTCTGGCTCGTTGTAGATGTCCAATAGATTATAGTTGTTAAAATATATATATAAAGTCATGGAAATAATAATTTCAACAAGGGGAGCAGGTCACTCTGACGTGTTAAGAGAGTGGCTCCTAATTGCGGGGGTGAGAATCTCATAGTTAGGAATATGTGGACCGGGTCATGTTTTCCACACCATCGCGATTATTCCCTGGTGGTGGAGATGTCCCGGGCAGAGGAAGTGGCAGAAACAGGTCCTCGGGCAGGAAAGGGGGATGTGTTCAGGGAAAGGGCGTTTCTCGTGTTCCCACACTTCAGATCAAATACTGTGAGGCCATGCCAAAGCAGAGGCTGCAGGAGGGGGGCTGGCAATGACCTAATGTCTTCCTCCTGGTCACTGTGCCCTATTTTCAGGTATGTTATCTGCACTCAGAATAAAGAGCTGCCGTTGCTTCTTCCATAATGTGGTCTATTTCTGACTCATAGTGTCCTTAATGGTTTAGCTCAAAGGATTCCTGAGAAGTCAGCCCGTCCAAGTAGAATTTGCAGTTTCCCACCCCTGTGCCTTTGTGTCAGGCTACCTGCTTGAAATGGCTTTTCTCAGCACCTGTACCCAGAGGGAAGGGGTGTCAGCCCTGTCATCCTCCCAGACCCAGATCAGGGTTGTGTCTGCTTGTCCCTAGGTCGGACCCAGGTCAGGGGTTGCATTTGCTTGTCCCCAGGTTGAGTTGAATGTTTGTGCTGTCCTCTTATGTGTTCACTGTGTTCTGAGTGTGTCACTGACAGCATTTGACACACCATGTGCTGGTCACTGCTTCCATGGCTGGCCTCTCAAGGGAGGGCAAGGAAAGGACACGTGTGGTGGCTCTGTCCCCGTGCCCAGCATCACGCTGGCCCCATCAGCTCTAAGTGGTGACGGTGGCTGAGTCCTGCTCTGGATGTGAAGTGTGGTTGACATGTCCTCACTGGCTTCTCACTTCAGTTGATGAGGAGCAGCGAGGCAGATAATCCCCCAGGGTGTCACATGCCACATCACTTTGAGGGTATTTTGGGTGCCATTTGAGTATCCTTAACCCTCCTCCTTCACGTGATTTGTAGAGAGTTTCTTCTCACCTGCGCGCACGCCCGTGCCTTGCGAGGAGCCAGCGGAAGCCCGTGTGAGATTAGTGTCGTGCTGGGGATAATCCATGGGCAGGGCGTGGGGTGCCCGCTCTCACTGTCAGGGCCACGTCTTCCAGTTCAGTCATCACCACTTGGGAATCTCAGCGAAGGGGAAGCAAGACGTCTTACAGAATTAAACTCTTTCTGTCTCGAGGCGTTTTTGTGTCGTTTTTTCTTAGCCCTGCTTCCCGTATGTACCACGTGGCTTCTGAACTTGAAATTTATGAAAGCATTTTTCATGTGGGATGTGTGCGCACATAAAAAGCTCTCTGAATGTTTTAGTTACTTTTTCCACCAGTTTTTTCCTCCAGGTTTTTAACCACCAGTTTTTTGGTTTTGTTTTTTTTTAAGGTTTTATTTATTGATTTGATAGAGAGAGAGAGAGAGAGAGAGAGAGAGAGAGAGAGAAGGGGGAGGAGCGGGAAGCATCAACTCGTAATAGTTGCTTCTCATACGTGCCTTGACCGGGCAAGCCCGGGGTTTCGAAGCAGCAGCCTTAGCATTCCAGGTGGACGCTTTATCCACTGCTCCACCACAGGTCAGGCCACCAGTTTTCTTAGTTTGTTTAAAATTTTTGCCCATTCGACACCTTTTTTCCCCCCAGAAACAAGATACCGGTCAGGTTCTTCTGGATTTGGCGTACAACCACTTGTGCGTGACCGAAAAGGAGTATTTTGGTTTGCAGCATGGTGATGAATCAGTGGATTCTCCTGTGAGTACCATCCTTTTAAGATTTGCTGGACTTCTGCATGGTTTGGTGTTATATCTTATGTTTTCTTGCCTAGCAGAGATGGCTGGAATCAAGCAAACCCATCAGAAAGCAACTAAAAGGTGAGTGTCACCTTCTCATTTCACGTGAACACTAGGTATTAATGTATTCACAGCCCAATCATCAGTGTGCCTGTGACCTCTGGTACCCGGAGTCCAGGTGGTTCAGGCCGTATGAGTGAGCCGACTTCTTTCTGTCTGACTTCTGAGTTAGCAGAGATGCTTCCCGACCGGCCCCTAAGGGTCCTCACCAGCTGTGAGCAAGGCAGGGAAAGGAGGTAGCCAAGAGCCAGGGAAGCCACTTTCTCTTTACAAGGGAAGGAGGATGGCCTTTCTTAGTCCAGTGTGAGAGGCGGGGTAGGAAAGAGAGACAGACACACACACCTGTAGTCCTCTACAACAGCACAATTCCAGTCACTGGAAACCAATGCATAGCTAGGTGATGTCACAAATACGACATACAGCTCATCCACCATGAGTGAGTGGGTCCCAGTGCAGGTCGATTCCGGTTAGCTGGGCTTTCGGCAGTGTGCTCGGTTCCTCTTTACGCACCTCGCGCCCCAGACAGACCTGATGAACATGCTGTTGCACATGCTCCTCTGTGCCTTTCCTCGTTCTGTTCCCTCCGTTGGGAATCCCTTTCCTCCTGCTTCCCTGTATCTAAATCTTGCCATTGCTGTCCCTAGTGCACGTATGACTCCCTCGCCCTCCCTTACATTTCTCATTATCTGCTTCGTGCCTCGGAACACTCCTCCCTTTCATAGTTGTCTGCCTTTCTCTTTATCAAGGGGCTGCAGTTTCACACGGGGTGGGCCCTTGTCAATCATCTGTGCACTCCCTGGAGGTGGCCAGTGAGTGGTTGAGGGGTTAAGGCAAGTGGATTTGTACACAAAAGCATGTACACGCAAATGCCACATCCTAGCGCCCAGATGGGAAGGAGTAGAAACAAGTCACCCTGACCTTCACCCTGCTGCTGCTGTTACCTGGAGCCAGAGCCTCACAGAGTTCTTACCCCCCATGCGTTGTGTCCTTGGCATTCAGAAGTACCCACAACGAGTCCTAGAGCCTTTGTGCAGATAACCACCAGCTCCATTGAATTCACAAAGGAATAAGTGCACCCAGGCACAGATAGGTGTCATTCTCTCATGAACACATTCATTCAGCTAACATATCCCGAGTTCAGACTTTGGCAAGATACTGGGCTCAGCTCTGGGAATCAGACTCAAATCAAGTTTTGGGCCCTGCCCTAAAGTAGCTCACAGCCAAGTGTAGGGACTTTGACAAGGGGAGAAACAATTGTGGGTTACTTTGGAGCACCTGATAGAACGTTTTGGGTGCACAGAGGAGGACAAGAAAGACTTGGAGACATGTCTGAAACACATAGTGACAACATACAGGTGGGGGAAGGGAGACGAAAGGACATCCCAAGGCTGTGGGTGGGCTTTGCCATCGCATGTGCAGGTGGTCAACCTGCACCCAGAGTTAGAATACCACCTGCTCCGGTACCCAGGCACCTGTACAGAAGTACATTCATAGGTGCACACACACCAGTCCAAGTCTTTGACATAAGCCAGAGATACAGAGATGACACTAAAGAGGGGGAAGAGTGGAGCCCCAAATGAACTAAAGTGGAGGAGGTGAGTGAGGGGAGTCCGGTGCAGAAGGCTTGAGTTTCAGAGAGCAAGCCAGCGCTGAGCTCTTAGATGGGGCCGGTGAATATTTACTGAGTAATGGAGAAGGGTAAGATTGACATTAAGAAGGACACAATCTTAGCAACTACGTCTAGCAAAAGAAAGGGGCTTATTTTACACGTACAAGCAGATTGACTCTTGGTATTATTGCATAAAGTCATAGTTGAGTATGTTAATTATGTAATGTTGCTAGTAATTTAATCACTGTTGGAATTCACTTTGCATTAAAAGCATGACATGTTTTCTGGTATAAAAATGTTTTGAAGTGTGGTATAGCAGAACCAGAAGCCCCAGGGCTATAATTCTGGTTGTGTGACCCAAGGCAAGTCACATCTCTAAGCCGTTTGTTGGCTTATACTTAAAAGGGCGCTATCAGTTAGCAGCCTAGCCTAACCTACTCAGAGTCGTGGTGGTGTTACAATCCAGAATGTACTTGAAAATGTCTGAAAAGCATTAAGTCGCTATATGCATGGGTCATAGTATTCCTCTGTGAATTTTGTATAATATGCCAATTTAAGGATTTTTTAAATTCCTAATTCTGATAATGGAGTGCACTGTTTGAACGCGGCCCTGTGTTGAACGTGTAATAGAAAGTAGATGATGCCTCATTCTTTGCTGGTGTTGCAAAGCGTTTTACCTCTTGGAGACCGTGGCGATTTCTGAACAGTCACTTAATGTATGCACTCCTTTTTATTTTTCTCAAAATTAATGCTCTTATTGATGGAAAAGCGGTGGTCTAGTGAAAAATTCATCACTTATGGGGAGAGCAGCAGCTTACATACATTGACTTTTTCAAAGGGAAAATTTAATTTGTTTTTGAAAAATGTTGTAGGAGGTTTCCCCAGTACCCTGCATTTTCGAGTAAGATTTTTTATACCTGATCCCAACACACTGCAGCAAGAACAAACCAGGTAATAACATTTATTTTTAAGTTTTCTATTTAGTATATAAAAATGAGTAATCACTAAAAATGTACTCTTTATTTTATAGCTGTGGCCAAATAATTCCTTTGGTTATAACTGTACCAACAATTACAATCTACGTTAAAATCTGTGGGGTACACAGATTGACACCTGAGTCAGCCAATTCGTTTCAGTCCTAGGCCCGCCTCTCTCCCCTCCTGATTTGGTGTAATTCCCTCTCTCCCTCCCATCCACCTCCTCCTGCCTCCCCCACCAACCCAGGTTTTCCTGCCTGTTGAGCTCCTGTGTTCAAAGAAGAAGCTCTCCTTCCACAAATGCAGGCAAGGTTTGGAAGACGAGCTTGTAAAACAGTCATTGACAGACCCAGTAGCATAGTTCCTCTGACGGGCTGGAACTGAGACTCTTTAGGATCACAGGAGGGCTCCAAACTAAGAATTCTCTATCAGCTCCCCAGATGGTAGGAACCAGAAAGGAGGCTGAGCTGGGTCAGCTTCTCTCCTCCCTGAAGCAGCCAGTGGGAACCAGATAAGGGAAAGAGGGCCATGATAGGGTTGTTTACCCCCCAGGGCTTGGTGCCTGGCCACAGTTCTTTGCCGGCAGGGCACGTGGGTTTTCTGGGTGGGGAACTGGTGTTTGGAATGGAGAGGGCGGGCGCAGGAAAGTTGTCACTGTTTGAACAGGTACTGGGCAAACTCAGTTCTGCCTCTGCTTTCCCCCAGGGCAATGGTAAGCCCTTCTTTATTGACACTTTGACTTTTCCTAGGAAGGGAAACTCTTCCACCAGGAAAAGCAATGAATGGATGTGCAGGAATATTGAATTATATTCTGTGCTTACTGTAACCAGGAGACCACCACCAAGAAGCCCATGTTAACTCAGACATAAAATGCTGTCTTGTTGGTTCTTTTTCTTTTTTTAATGGTAGTCACATGATGACATTTTAACTTTTAATATGTTTAAAGGTCAAATATCAGTCTATTACTCTGTTTTGCCTTCTTTGTGTACCTCTTCCCTCGACAACGGCAGACTTTGGGGATTTGACTGTTTACCATGAAGTTAAATTTTAAGCCAGTGTAAGTTGTTCATCATGACCTCATTGGCATCTGTGGGCAGTGCCCAGGGTGGTTTGAGTTTTCCCCCATACTGGCCCTTTCCTCTAGTGGGCTAAGGGATAGTGTAGTAACATTCAGCCGAGCAGGTCTGTTCATAAGCCCAAGGACACAGAATGGTGAGGCTGTCTCTAAAAATGTGTGTTTGAAATGACCCTAGGCCATTACTGAATATCAAGTTCTATTCAAGGAATGCTTTAAAAATGGCATAATGGAATACACACACTGCTTACAAAAATTAGGGGATATTTTAAAATGAATATGAAGCAAAAAAACATTCCCTAATTTTTGTGAGCAGTATATAATGTGTTTGTATATACATGAGTACAGTGAATTGTTTAAATCACAGCCCCATGGTAAAAATATTTTTGATTCATTACACAGGTATATTTAAATTGCTGAAGCAAACATTTCATAAAACAATAGCAAATGCAGGAGTACTCTGACATGTTCTCTTTTTTTTTCCTTTCAAAATGCCACTTGGAGCCCATTAAATTGATTTTACTACCAACTAATGGGTTCTAACCCCAAGTGCAAACCAGCCTGTCTTCTCCTGTGATGCTTTCCAAAGACAGACAGAATTCTCCCGAGTGGAGGGATGGCTGGGCCAGCCTGGTCCCGGAGTCCCGCTCCAGCACCCTTCTAGGTCACCGGACATTCGCGTCCGTACCACTGTGGGAAAGATCTCACTCCCTCTGTGAGCCAACAGCATCTTCCCACTCTGCCTCCCTGACATTGGAGGGAAATGTAGGGACTTCAGGATAGCTGGAAGACTTGGAAAGAAAGCCAGGTCTGCCTTCAGATCTGCAAACAGCTGTCATGAGAGAGGGGAAATTAGATGTGCTTGGTGGTAGAAATATGGCCAGTGGGTCAAGGCTACAGAGGGGCAGGTTTTGGCTCCAGATGAGTAATAGACTAATTTTTGTTTTTGCTTCAGTCCCTCCTAAAATTCCTTGGTTCAGAACTGATACCCAGCCTCACCACCACACCTCCCATCTTAAGATTGGTGGTCCCCAGTGTGGTGTGGAGCACAGCTGTCACCTACGAGGATTTGGGCACCAAGTTTCCATTTGATGCAGCAGGAGTTGCAGCAGCAGCCAGACCTGGGCCGGACTTCCACCGTGGCTTGACTCACGTGCATGCGCCCATGTGTGCGAATGCGTGTTTTGTTTGTTTGTTTTTTGTTTTTACTTAATTGAAGAGTTTTACCTGTGCTCCCGTTACATAGTATTTTATGAAATGCTGTAGCTTGTCCTAAAGTGAAGTTTCTTTCTGGAAATTCAGCTCTTAAGAGTCAAAGGAGTGCAGAGGTACTATTCGTTGTTGTCTGAGGATCTAGGCAGGGAGGCATTCATTGCTTTTTCCCTGGGTGAGGTCATGTGGTGGGGGTGATGGATGGTTGCATTTCTGAAGACAGACACGCCAAGCCTCTCTTCTAAATGTCTTCCCTGCGTTCTGACTGCTAAATAAAAGTCTCCTTGACGGTGAGCCTCCACAGCTGCTGTTTCTGATAAATTTAGATCATTCTGAGCAGAATTTCATTTACTGGCAAATTCAGAATGAAGATGTATAGGAGGTCTGCTAGGTTTGGGCCTCATCCCACTCTTTTGATCTCTTCATGTCGATGTGGTGGGGTTTACTCAGAAGCTCTGCTGAATGTACGACTAGGTGGCATTGAGTGAACGGGGAGATCCAGGTTTCATGTTCTCGTTTGTATCCCTGGGAAGATACTCCAATTAGCTGGGCTCGTCAGTGAAAGCCCAGATTTTACCATTGGATTATCTCTAATTCTCTCCCTCCTCTTCTGTCTCTCAGTAGCACTGGAGGAGGAGAGAACACTTAATTCTGGTTGAATGTCAGCTTGGATAAACAGAGAAACAAACAAGAAAGGACCGATTATGTTCTCCTAGGTGGAAAAGGCAGAGATTCCGATATGGAATAAATGGGAATCAGCAAATCTGTGTTACGCTGTCTTTCAGTGTTGGTCTTCAACCCATTAAGGGTGGCTGATGATAACTAGGGTCAAGTAATCATAGCAGTGTTAGGGAATTGACCCTAACTGTTTTAGTCATTAAACGCATAATAAATTTGTAGCAGTCAGATTTTTTTTATGGCATGAGTGTCCAGGTTAAAATAAGACATAACTGACCCCACATTACCTATCTGAATGTCAGTTTCCTCATCTGTAAAGGACAGAGGTCATGGTATCTATCTCATAGAGTTATTGTGAGGCTGGAATGAGGCAATAAGTTATAAAATACCACGCACATGGCTCAGAACTGTGCAGATAGGAAGTTGTGATACTGTGCGAAGCATTCACGTCTCAAAATACCAGCACCTTAAACTTTAAACATACATTTGAAAGAGTAATGAGAATGATGTCTGAATTGCCAAAATTATCTCTGTCCTGCCCCTGGACAGATCTACTGCATCTGTATTATATTTCAAGAAGTTTCACTTTTGTCATCTTGGCCAGACGCTGGAATGTCTATCCCATTGGAGTCCAGGTTTTAAAAAAGAGTGGGAGCTAGTGGCCAAGTGTCACAGGTATGCCATATCCCTAAATATAACACTCTCCAGGGCCCTTCCCAGCCTGCACAGCGCCGGGGACACTGTCTGTCCCCATTACCTGGACAGAGGACAGACTCACAGGATGATGAGAGTGCTGTGAGCTCTCTCTGCCCATAAGTCAGGTCCCAGGGTTTCTCTGAAGTGACATTGATCACGAAGAAGTGCAGAGTCCCGCATGGAGGTCCTGGCCGCCTCGAGTTGACTGTTAGGCTCTTGCCGGAGCACCCACATTTCCTGGGGCATAGGAGGAAACCCTGCTGCGTGTTGGCCCCCCAGCCAAATGGATGTATTCACGGACCCTCCCCTCCTCGGCAGCTGCAGTCAAAGGGTGCATGGCTGTACAAAACCCAGGTTTAGAACAGCAGCCCTTCAAGCGTCTTGGTGCTCTCAGACACCCCAGGTTTGATTGAGGAGGTCCAGGCTGAGGGCGGGGCGGTTCCTGACCTGCGGCCTCAGCTCGTCCATCCCTGCTCAGCGACCTCTCGGACCGCATGTGCCCATGAGGCCCTCCCTGCCAATCAAGACAGGCAGCCACATGAGCCATGATTACTGAAGGGGCAGATTCCGTGCAAAGTGGTACCTGAAGCTTTAGACAAAAATGTGCTTTTATGTATTTTGTTTTTTCAAATGTATAGGTCTTACTCTTGACCCATCAAGTTTATTTATTTACTTATTTACTTATTTGCTCATTTCACTTTGAGTATGATGAATTAATGAAAATCATTGTTTCTTAGGCATTTGTATTTCTTACAACTGAAGATGGATATATGTGAAGGCAGGTAATGAGAATTCTGCATTCCTCTTTCCCTGTCAGTTGCCAGACTAGCAAAATCCTTAGTTCTGATCGAACGGATACGCACTCCTGGTAACAACTCAACATGGAAACAGAGGATAGGTGTTGAACGCAGTGTCCTGTGGGGCCTTATGCTTTGGACATCTGGGTTCAGCTCGGTCCTGGTTTAGAGAGGCTAAGGATGCATAAAATTCATTTCACATTGTTCCCCTTTTATTGTAAAAGGGACAGTTATCTTTCTGGTAAAGACCTGAGAAATTTTAAAGGGAGGGAGGAGCCCAGCATATAAAATGGACTTCCTTCAGCCAGGCAGGTCAGGCCTAATTTAGATCTATTTTGGAGCTTCCCGGTCCCTGTAGGTGATTCACTTCCTCTCTGGACTCTTATTGCTCAAGGACATGAGCACCTTCCCGGGCTCTGGCACTTCCTGTGTGTCAGGACCGTCTCAGTGGCCAGGGAGTAATCTGCAGATGGGAGATGCCAAGCCAGTAGTCCCTGAGCTGCCTGCCTCCTCCGCACCCTGAGTTTCTTCTACAGAAGAAAGCCCCACAGGCAGACTGGTGGGGGCAGCCACTTCTTATTCCCATGTCCTTGTCCCCTCTTCCCTCCCGTCAGTTTAGTTCCACTGAGGAGTCTTCAGAAGCCGCTGGTGTACTTTCATAAGGGAGCTTGCAGGCTGGTGGGGGAAGTGAGCCAGGAGCCTAGGAAGCACTGAGGACGCATGTGGGTGGTGGAGAGCACAGTGTTCGTTAGGAGTTAGGAGAAGGAGAAGCTGGTGTGAGCTGGAAGTCTTTTGTGGATTGCTATGATGAGCCAGGGTTGGGGTTGGCAGCAGAGTGAGGAGTTGGATGTCCCTGGGCAGTGAGAAGTTACCCTCCCCCCCCCCACACACACACAGTCCCAGTTGGAAACCACACATTGGGGGCTGAGGGGAGAATAGACAAAGGGCACTTCATGTCAAACCTAGACGTGCATTCGTATCCAGCCAGCAGAGAAGAGCTGTTGGCAGTTTCTAGGGTGAGGGATGTAGCAAGAGCAGCATCGGCAGACAGTGTCCGTGGACAGAGGGGAAGCTGAAAGAGCTGATGGAAGGAGCCTGACCAGGCGGTGGTGCAGTGGATAGAGCGTCGGACTGGGATGCGGAAGACCCGGGTTCGAGACCCCGAGGTCGCCAGCTTGAGTGCGGACCCATCTGGTTTGAGCAAAAAAGCTCACCAGCTTGGACCCAAGGTCACTGGCTTCAGCAAGGGGTTGCTCGGTCTGCTGAGGGCCCACGGTCAAGGCACATGTGAGAAAGCAATCAGTGAATAACTATGGTGTCAAAACGGCAACGAAAAACTAATGATTGATGCTTCTCACCTCTCTCCTTTCCTGTCTGTCTGTCCCTATCTATCCCTCTCTCTGACTCTCTCTCTGTCCCTGTAAATAAAATAAAATAAAAAGAGCTGGTGGAAGGGAAGGCCCAGCCCTTGAGGAGGCTGTTGCCGATGGCCAGGCCAGAGGTTTGGGACGCATGGCTGAGGGGAGGAGGAGCCTTCAGAAACAAGACATGTTGAAGAAAGGCTAACCAGAACCTGTTGACAATTTAGTGGTCATAGGGAATTTTTTAAGTTAGCTCATCCTCTCGCTCAGGGGAGGATTGACTTTCTTCTCTGGCACAATAGGCAGGTTTGGGGGCCTCTGCCTGAACACCCCTAGTAATGGGGAGCTCACCCTTTGAAGAGGGGAGCTCAGCCTAGCTCTCCTATTGGAGGTTGGTCCTCTTCATTTTTTTTCTTCTCCAGACAAAATACCCCGTGTTTAGTATTGAGAGAAATCCATCCCTGGCTGAGACCCCTGGTATCCTTACAATGACCAGGTCTTTTCTGCAGGTGGCCCTCACCACCTCTCTGAGGAGAGGGCCTCCCACTACCAGATGCTTCTCAGGTGTGTATCAGGGTGGCACCTGGCCCTTTGCAGCCATAGACCTTATGACAGATTCAGTGGACACGGTTAGCATTTCCCCCAGGGTGTTGGATTGTGCCCTGACGTGTCGGACGTGTTGGTGGGCAGCACCGAAGGCATCAGTTCCTGCTGCCGAGATGGGTGATCATGTCCAACAGGTAGAGACCCTGTCGTGTGGAGAGGAAAAAGGTGTCACCTGTTGGGGGTCAGGCTGAGAGTAAGAAGAAGGCTTTCACTTTTACACTATTCTTTGGAAATGGTTTCTCCCGTATAGACTGAACCCCCTTAGCGTCTCTCCTGAGTTCTTTCCCAAATCCCATTCAGCTGCTCCTCCTGTAGCAAGGACCCTGGCTTAGAGCTCACTGAAGCCCATCTTGGTAAGAGAGTGAATGGCTGGTGTTTGCTCTCCCCGTGGATTCTCCGGGTCTCCGGTCAAACAAAGAAACAGTGAGAATCCCTGGGTATATCGCCAGACTTGGAGAGAGAGCTTTAGAAGTTCTAGCCAGGACCCTCAGAGAGGGGAACACACTGCACAGTGGCCAGCGGGGGGGAAACCCTGCCAGGCCAGCCAGATTAGTCAGAGAGGTAGGGGTGACTCACATCTCCATGGGCTGCCATGGAAACGGCATGTATCCTTGTTTTCCATGGGGTTGCTGGGAAAAATGCTTTTAACATCTGTTTCTCCTCACCCGGCAAGCCCTCACTCCTCCAGCTGAGGTCAACCCTTGCCCAGTGCCTTCCTCCACTTGACTGTGATCCCCGCTCCAGGTCGGCTGGCCGGGCTCCTGGACAGACCATGGAACCCCAGGCTGAAGGGAGAAAAGGGAGCACTCAGAGGATTTGAAATATGACCAAGATAGAGATGGAATCGCTGGCAGAAATGGAGTGTTTGCAGGGGGTGGGGCCAGGAGTGGGGGCGGGGCCAGGGAGCAATGAGCTTAAGAGGACAGAAGGACAAGTACAACCTAGCATCTGTGGGTTCCTGGTGGGGGGCAGGAAAATTAGAGGTGGGCAGACTGTTCCTAGTAGGTTGGAAGCTTCAGGAAACTAAATAGATTTAGGAATCTTGATAAATAACTAATGAGCTAATTTAAAACTCAGAGTTTTAAAATTCATAATACTTTCCTATTTTCCCTTTTAAAAGGATATTACCCTTCTAGAAAGTGGGTAATCAATAATCACAAAGTGAGTAGACCTCAGGAACTTAGTTAGAGAGCCCTATGAAAAGTCTCATGTCTTTACTAGAAAGATACGAAGGTTGCCCATTGATCTCAGAGGACAGTTTTCTCACTTTTCCTCTTAGTGATATGAGCCTGGCCTCTCTTGACCAGCCAGAACCCTGGCCAACCATGACCTTCGTGGTATATGTATTAATGTTACATTACTTTAAACATGAAAAAGTTGTCTTTTAAGTTTTAGAAATTCACAGTGTTCTAATTGTCTTTCCTGCTCAATAATTAGTTATATATCAAATTGTCTCTGTTTTGGTTCATGGTGTTGTAATGGTTAACTCAAGATAGAAAAGACAGGGGATCAATGAGTGTTTGAGGCTCTTGTGCCTTTTCTAATTTGTTTTTCTCCTGACAGGTTGACCTGCCCTCTAAATTCAGCTGTGGTTCTAGCATCCTATGCAGTACAATGTAAGTGACCAGGGGAGCATCTCACGAATGGACAGGTTGTTCTGGGTGATGTATTAACGCAGTCACTGGCCTCCCGGTTGACCACGCCCCTCCCCCTCTTCCCCGGGAGTCCTGTAGGGGAAGCATCTCTGGCTGCCTGGATAGTGCCACTCTAACCCTGGCCTGCACGGTCCCGCAGCTCGGGGACGTTTGTTTAAGGAAGGTGGTCAAAGGGAAGAGAGTGGAAGAGCTGTGGTGGGAGGTTTTCTCCCAGGGGAGCCCGTGAAACAGAAGACACCAGTCACACAGGATGTTTTCCATAGGCTTTGCTCACTTTTTGGATTTAGTCTCCGTAACAAACCCAGTGGGGCAAATATTTGTACCAGCCACCCATTTCAGATGTGTAAAACCGAGACCCACCTACGTTATGGAATTTGCTGGAGTATCTTCCTGCTCCTTGTTGGATGCCACTCTGAACACTGCTGGGATCTCAGGAAATTATTTGTAGAGTTTCTGTAGAGCAAATGGGATGTATATACATATATTCGTTGATAGCATATATTCAGTTGGTTATGGTGAAACACCAAGGCTGTGGGCTCGATCCCCAGTCTGGGAACATATAGGAAGAGACTGGTGAGTGCACAATTAAGTGAAACAACAAATGAATGCTTCTTTCTCTTTCAACCCCTCCCTCCCTTTCTCTATCTCTAAAACCAATCAATAAATAATAAAATACACGTGTTAAAAAAAAAGACCAACAATGACCCTAGGCATTAGTAAGACCAGACCCAGTCCGTCTCTCTCTAGCCTGCCTCTCCTCCTCCCCAGTGGGAAACTGGGAAGAGGTGCAGTGGTCCCCTGGGCGTGTGTGAAAGTTCCCTCTCCCTACAGTGCGGCGGGAGCAGAGCTGGCCATGTCACATCCTTCTGGGAGATGGCACCATCACCAGTCAGCTCTGTTCCTACCGGTCTCTAGGCCTCGTGGACTCCCTCTGCCAGGCTGATCATGAGAAACCACGCTTTCTGCCCTCTCAGAACACGCTTGCTGCTCACAGCTAGAGCTTCAGGTTGGAGGGGCAGGAGGAACACCAGGAAGTAGGTAGCATACAGTCAGTCTTGATTTAAACCCTGGCTTCTGGCTTTGCCGCTTGCATGGCTCTCAGTTTTCTCACCTGTAAGATGGAGGCGATGATGGTGATTAATGATAATATGACTACTGTATTTGGTCAAGTCATATACACGAAGGTGATCTATAGCTAGAAACATTTTATAGTTGGATCATTGCCCTTGCCTGAGTCAGTGGGAGTACAGGCAAGCCATGTTACCTGTGTTTTCCATCTTCCATTTACACCTGCATGACCTTGAGCCTCTCCAGGCCTTAGCTTCCTCAAGTGGGGATGGTAACAGTGTCAGCTTCACCGGGCCGCAGTGAAGATGAAATGAGTGAATACCTGTAGCACTCTGGTAACAAACAGGGCCTGGCTCAGGGCAGGTGTTAACAATCACTGTATTTTCATGTCTTCCCAGAAGAAAGCTTTTAGGAAGAACTGCCTATTTTCAACAAATTCTATTTAAAGTAAAATTTTAAAATGGAAAAATAGAAAGCCTGGCCTGTGGTGGGACAGTGGATAGAGCATCAACCTAGAATGCTGAGGTCATTAGTTCAAACTCTGGGCTTGCCCAGTCAAGGCAGATAGGAGAAGCAACTATTACGAGTTGATGCTTCCTGCTCCTCCCTTCCTCCTCTCTCTAAAATATATTTTAAAAAAAAGAATGGGAAAAAAAAAATCCCATTCTGAGCTTCAGTAGCCAGGTTCCCCTTCGCAAAAGATGGACAGATTGGGAGGCTAAAGAATGTTGTTAGCTCTTTAAAAGTGCAGACTAGCTTCAGCCGAAATACTTGCTTGACTATCATGGTAATAATATCATGGGCTGTCAGGCAAGCAGTTTTAAGTACAAGTTATTTATTCCTCCATGCTCAGTAAATATATTTTTCCATACTCTGTGTATACATGTCTATAAGATTAATTTTTAGTTATGAAATTGCTGAGTCAAAGGGTATGCCTACAATGTATCTGATACGTTTTGCCACAGTATCTCAAGAAAGTTGTCTAATATGAAGGCAAACCCTACCCACCAATGATAACCAAGTCAGTGAACCAAAGGCGCATTTTCTTACTAGAGAAGGTTAAGTGATCTGTGGGTGAAATACCTGAAAATCTTGATGGTGGGATACAGCTGGTCACCCGTCAAGGGTTATGAGGCTTAAATAATAACGTTTTTAGGGCTATGTATTTACTCCATAATGCCCCGAGTCTCTGCCATGTGCCGGTTCTGCACCAGACTCAGGGTACACAGACAGACAGCATGGCTTCCGTCCACAAGGGGGCCCCACAGCCTGCTGGGAAGGCAGATGTGCACTAGATGGTGCTGCATCCTGCCTGGGGGAGAGGGGAAGGAGTCCGGCAGAGCTTCCTAGCAAGGACCTCTGAGAAGAGCCTCTGAGATCAAGTGGGAGTTGGAGGACTAGCATGTGAAGGGCTTTCTCAGCAGAACAGCCGGGCAGCTTGAAATGCCACACGTTTGAGTTCTGCGACATACTCTCCCTTTTTTACAAAACATAAAATATCAGACAGAAGAACGCATGGCACTTAAAAGACAAGGTATTTCCCACATATAAGCCCTCATTTCCTTTTCTTTCTGCTGTAATTAGCTCTTGCACGTATTGCTTGGGCGTGTGGTATAGTAGATAAAAGAGTATGAACTATGGCCGGAGTCTAGGCTCCAAGGTAGCAGCTGAGCTCCCTTCCTTGAGTCTCAATTCCACCATCTGTTTAGTGGGGGTGAAAGCATCGCTTACTGCGGTGTTATCAGGAGCATCTCCTGGGATGATGTCCTTGAAATCAAAGCGGAAACTGCCCTGCGCTTTGCAAATGTCTGTGTGACTCATTAGCTTGGTTTCCCTCTCGTGGTTAGCACAGGAGCAACCAGCTACAAGTTCAAGGGAAAACCACCCTCCAGGGAGGTTCACTGGTCCTGTGTTAAGTCCGACTTTTGTCATACCTTGGTTAAAGAGAGAGGCTTGCTGTTCATGTTGGGGTTGGAACTGTTATATGATGGATGACCAAATCAAGATCCAAGAGCATCTTCTGAGCTAATTAAACCAACAATATAATTTAGTATCTCTGCCTTGAGGCTCAGGAAAATCATTTGTAGCATTTGGTGGCCCTCTGGGGGACATGACCACTGTCATCAGCAGATGGCCAGCAGCAGCTTGAGGCTGGCAGGCAGGCTGGTGGAATGGTAGGAGCATGCTAGCTGGGGTGTGGATCACCTGCGCTCTGGTCTGGACTGCTGGAAAATCGCTCCACAACAGGGGCACGTCTCTTCTTCTCTCTGGACCTTAGTTACTGCCCCTTTATTGTGAGGGGTTTGGATGAGGGGATTCTAAGGCTTTCTCGAGCTTTCCTTGTTTTGGACCCTGTGTCAGAGCATCTGAATTACTGTCCACAAATGCACAATTGTACACTTCCCTTCACACAAAATCACTTGTAAGCTGCCCTTGTGCAGACATCATACAGCCTTGACATTTCTGTCCACGGCTCAGCCACATTTGGCCAGCCTTTCTGTCCTCTGGTCTACCCTTGACCAAGTCTGCATGCATAGGTCACTTGGCTTTCTGCCCTCTTCCCCTTCCAAAATTGAACTTTGCATTAGCTGCTATACAAGTCAGTTCAGGGCATGACATCCCTGAGCACCTACTGTGCACCAGGCCTGGGAGCTAGACCCTAATGAGGAGTCTGGCCCATTCCCAGCCCACAAAGAACAGTGTAAGGAGAAGATGGCCCCTTCTTTATGCTGTCATCTCTCAGAGCGGCCCTCGTGTGTGATGGCTGTTGAGGGTCAGCAAATCTGAGTGGACGTAAAGAAAGATGCCCTTGCATCTGACCTTTCAACTTGGTGATGAAATTCACCTAAGCGGCCACCTGGCTCATAGCCTCTCCTTCTGGGAAAGGTCATGTGGCATCACCTCAGTCCCTCCCAGTCCATGTCCTTGTGACGGAGAAGCCACATTTGATTTAGAGACCTGCGTGTTGAATGGGAACTCTGAAACAACCGCGAATGCTCAGGAGCCCCCTAGCATTGAAGCCAGCTGCAGGAAAAAGTCATGAAAACCTTTGGAAAGATCTAGTTTCATATTTTTAAGAGCAAGATGAAATAGTCTTCTTTATTTTGTCAAAAAAAAATGAAATGCTAGATTAATTGTCCACCAGAGCTAGAAGTTGTCTTTCTCACCCCTTTTTTTATACCGATGGAAAAACTGAATCTTAGGGAAGGAAAGGAGGTGTCCTTGGGTCCCTCAATCCAGAGCTTTGGCTCCCCGCCTAGGGTTCTTTTTCCCAGTCTCCTCAACAAGCTAGACTACGGATAGTTTGAGTGCTCAGGG
The DNA here is from genome assembly GCA_037038555.1 of Rhynchonycteris naso. Classification (NCBI taxonomy): domain Eukaryota; kingdom Metazoa; phylum Chordata; class Mammalia; order Chiroptera; family Emballonuridae; genus Rhynchonycteris; species Rhynchonycteris naso. The sequence goes on from CM072996.1 coordinate 23,408,475, forward strand.
AACCTAGTGCTCTTGTACAAGTTGGGCATGCACAACTCTCAGGAAGACATCACACCACAGACCTCCACAGATCACATGTGCAGATGGCAGGCCAGGATCTTTTTTTTTTAATGTGAGGAGGGGAGGCAGAGACATAGACTCCCACATGTGCTCCAACTGGGATCCACCCAGCAAGCCCACTAGGGGGCAGTGTTCTGCTCATCTGGGGCATTTGCTCCATTGCTCAGCAACTGTGCTCGTTTTAGCACCTGAAGTAGAGGCCATGGAGCCATCCTCAGCAGCCAGAACTAACTCACTCCAGTGGAGTCATGGCTGCAGGAGGTGGGGAGAGAGAGAGAAAAAAGCAAGAGGGGGAGGAGTGGAGAAGCAGATGGGTACTTTTCCTGTGTGCCCTGATTGGGAATTGAACCCAGGACTTCCACATGCTGGGTGGATGCTCTATCGCTGAGCCAACTGGCCAGGGCCAGTCTAGGATCTTGAGGAACAAGTGCCACTGGGACCAGTCTGGGAGTTCCTCTACGAGGCCCCCTTTCCTCTTCCCTCTCTGGTTGCAGGTCCCTGACATTATTTCTCTGGCAGCTCTCACATCGGTTTTCCTGTCTTCTGATTCCCTTAAGACTGTTTCCTTCTCCCTGAAAACCGCTCCCTCAGCCTTACCTGGGCCTAGACCCTACCACCCCACCCACCCCCATTCCTCACCCCATGGCCTTTGCACACATCCTGGTTCCCTGCCTTCCATACTTCCTGAATTCCAGGGAGTGAGTCAAGATGCAGACAGTGATCAGGCCAGCATGCCCTCTCTTCTGCCCTTACCCATTTTTAGAGCAGGTTGGTCCAGTGTTAAAATAACCTTGGGCACTAAAGAGAGAGAGCCTGCCTGTGCCTTGCGCACAGGGAGTGGCGTTTTTATGAGTGGGTGCTCTTGTTTTTCTCTATCCGGTGGTATAAGCATAAACTACTGTGCTGACCCAAGTGTGGAACAGATATGGCATCAGAACAGAACCTAGATTAGAACAGTCTCCCTTCCCTCCCTGTGTGGCCTCAGAGACAGACAATTTGGTTAGAGCACACATGTCAGTCCTTCGCCCATAGGGAGAGTTCAGGTAATAAATGTGGAATCTGGAGCTAATGGGAAGCTCAGGTTCCTGTGGTGGCAGAACTTTGGGGGAGAATATCTCCATTTAATGTTTCTCTTGTGATGCAGTAGATGCTTGTAAATGCAGACCGTGTTGAAAAGGCAATTTCCTCCTCATTTCTGTCTTGATAGCTCATTTTGGAGACTATAATTCTTCCATTCATCATCCGGGCTATCTTTCCGATAGTCAGTTTATACCAGATCAGAACGATGACTTTTTAACGAAGGTGGAATCTCTGCACGAGCAGCACAGGTGAGAGGAGGGGGAGGGTGGCCTCCTTTGGGAACCTGGGTTGGGTACTGTCAGCCCCCGTGTGCCATTGTGTTTGCTGTGTTCTCTCCCTTTTGTTCACTAAACCTCTTTCAAGATATCAGGGGTTTGTGAACCTTTGAGCTGTTAGGAAGGCAGGCATATTTGGCACAACTGGTGTTCAGTAAAGTGTAAAATGCAGGAAGAGCTGAGGGTGATCTGCTGCGTTCCCTTTTAGGATATTGTTGAAATCAGTTAACTGCGGGGAAAAATAGGCCCATTTTCAATTTGACCGGTCCTACAAATTGGCCCAACCAGCCAAACCTTTTCACAGTTTACCCCGTTTAATAAAACTTTGGCGCTTCCTTCAGGTAGGAGTGAATACACAGGCAGATGGACAAAAAGCGCTGGCAGTCTGGGTCAGTCTGAAGCCCTCCGTTTCTGACTTTGGGTCTGAAGTCACCTCACTTCCAGCAGGGAGCCCCAGGCTTCTGTGGCTGCCTCGGGCCAAGCCTTTCCTGCAGCAGATGCAACAGCTTACTCAAAGCTGCCACGGCCCCTGTGACTGAAAGGCTGGGTCCCGAGGGAATTCACATGCTTGGAGAGGCCATAAAAACTAAGGCCAAGCACCCAGCGTCCCTTGTAAAAGGCACTGCCAATCCTCTCTCCCAGAATTGCTCCCCAGGCAGAGGCCAGCGTCCTAAAATAGTTCAGTGACGTTTGGAAGTTTGAGGCTGCTGCTATAAGGGTAGATAAAGGCAGGAAGACCTAAAGAGAGCCCACTAAGCAACTTGGAAGTAGGATAGGGATTCCTTCCAAAAGGTGACAGTCTTCTGTGTCTGGATACTGAGAGCCTGCTAAATGAGAAAGATTATTTAGTGAAGAAATGAGGGGGCCAGATGAAGTCTTATTGGGTGGGCAAGAAGGAGAACCTGGTTTGGTAGACTGCAGGGTTAGATTGAGATTAATAACAAGGCATTTAGTAGCCATAGGGCAATGCTATCACATTTTTTAGACTTGTCTTAATTTTACAATCGGAGTTCCTAGCCTCCGTTGGGCGAACTCTGTTTCTCTTCTGCAGTGGGCTGAAGCAGTCAGAGGCTGAATCTTGTTTCATCAACATAGCACGGACCCTCGACTTCTATGGCGTGGAGCTGCACGGTGGTCGGGTAGGTCTTCTTGGCACGGGCTTCAAAAGGTTCTTTTGATTTTAATTTCTGAAAGTTTGAAAACATCTTCTGAACCTCTTTCTTTTGTCAAAAAAAAAAAAAAGACCTTTTTTTCAGACATTCAGAAGTTATATAAAATATTATTGAGTTTTGCTGCTTACTTAGTGGCTTTTTCATGTTTGCCTTTGTACATGAAGATTTTATTTGGGGAGGGCCAAAGGGATTAAAACAAGTAATTTGGGTATGGCTATTTTATATTACGGATAAAGAACCAAAATATATGTATATAAATCTGTCTTCTAAGTAACACTTCAGTGAGCTAAGTTTTCTCTTATTGAATCTCAGTGCTGCTAAAATTAAAGTTACTCAAATATGAATTCTTTTTAAATCATCTGGTAGGATGATGAAAATCAATATTTTAAATCGGTTGCACTCTTTTAAATAAAATGAATTAGTATCTATTATGTCCTGAGAAATTTCTATGTGCCACATAGTAGTTATTTCCCATGAGGTGTTATCATTACCCCTATCTTACAGATGGAGAGACGGATTCTCAGGGACTCACTAAAGGGACACACAGCACATAAGTAGTGGCTTTAGTACATGACTCCGGCACTGTCTAATTCAGGGTCTCCAGACTTTTTGCACAGGAGGCCAGTTCACTGTCCCTCAGACCATTGGAGGGCCGTCACATACGGTACCCCATACACTGACCACCAATGAAAGAGGCGCCCCTTCCGGAAGTGCGGCGGGGGCCAGATAAATGGTGTCAGGTGGCCGCAATTTCGCCCGCAGGCTGTAGTTTGGGGACCTCTGGTCTAATTGATAGACAACTTTTACTTTTTCTATCTGTAACTGGCCCACGTCAGATTCAGAAAGAAGCACATATTGGTTGAACGTCTAATACGTCCTAGCCATTATTCCAGGTGCTCATGTGAGACCAGAAGGTCTCATTTAAAAATTATAATAAGCCTGACCTGTGGTGGCGCAGTGGATAAAGCGTCGACCTGGGAACACTGAGGTCGCCAGTTCAAAACCCTGCACTGGTCTGGTCAAGGCACATATGGGAGTTGATGCTTCCAGCTCCTCCCCCCTTTCTCTCTTTCTCTCTCTCTCTCACTCTTTGTCTCCTCTCTAAAATGAATAAAATAAAAAAAAATAAAAAAAAAAAAAAGTAAAAATTATAATAAGCCTTCTGACCTGTGATGGTGCAGTGGATGGAGCACCAGCCTGGAATTTTGAGGTTGCTGGTTTGAAACCCAGGGCTTGCTTGGTAAGGGCACATGTGACGAACAAGCAATGAGCATCTAGAGTGAAGCAACTACTCTTAAAAAGAAAAAGGTTATAGTAACTTTATAAAATTAGTATTCTAATTATCTCATTTTGCAGATGAGAAAACTGAGGCTCAGGGAAGTTGAGTAAATGGCCAAATTTTAAATCTTTTGAATATTTTCACAAACCATAGAAACACTTTCTTCTGTCCCATAACTGTGGCAGACATAGGTAAGAAAATAGGAAAAAATACCTGAATCTCACAGAATAGCAACGTTTAGACTTGACAATTAAGTTTTATTCCATTTGCAAATAATATTTTGTCTGTAGTAGAATATTGTGGAGAACTTGCTTCAGTGGTGCAGAAGGCTTTGTGTCTGCCAGGGTCCTCCCCACCCCCCAGGGCCCCGTGAGGGTCCTTTGACCAGGTGATTACCTGCCTGGCTGGCACCTTTGAGGTATCAGAGGGAGTTGGGTTACACCTGGCTATGCTGCAACAACCAGAATCCCCTACATCTCAAAAACTTGATACCACCAAAGTTTCTTGGTAGCTCCAAATCTGCAGGGGGTCCTGACAACTCCCTAGGACAGCCTCTGTCCTGGTGGTGACTCAGCAGTCCAGGCTGCCCTCCTCCAGGTGGTGACTCAGCAGACGAGGCTATGTCTGTCTTGTGGCTTCACCATCTTACCACAAGGCCTCATGCTTGTCACAAGGGGAGAGGAAGCTGTTGGGTTGCACACCAGCTCTTAAACGGTTTGGCTCAGAAGAGAGATGCTATCACTTCTGACCATAGCACATTGGCCAGAACTAGTCATGTGCTCCTGCCTTGTACAAGTGGGCCTGGGAGATGTGGGGTGGGCGTGGGCGTTGAGTGGTCAGTGACCACCGGTGCTGCTGGAGCTGAAGTGCAGACCGGAGACCACAGAGCCAGGAGATTTGAGAGACCCAGCAGGTCCCTGCCCACCCAGGCCATTCAATTATTTCCTTATTCTGCACTCAGCTTTGATTTTAATTTGCTAATTTGTTTTTCCTGTCCCACCTGCTTCGTATTTTTCCCTCTATTTTGATCCCAGGTGTCATGTTTAAGTGCTACCCTGGTTTTCACCAAGCAGGTTTGGTTTTGCTTTAAGTTTGTGATTTCAGTTGAGTACCTGATCGTGAACACTCTCGGAGTCTTCACTATGTCAGCACCGTCTCCTTTGGCCACTTCCTCTAATCCCCTATGTTCACATCATTTTTTAGAAGAGAGGTGTCCTCAAACCCTGTGTTACATACTGATTTCGGCCAAATTAAAACCCATGGGTTTGAGAATCCTTACTGTACAGAAGGAAAAACAGAGGCTCAGTAGCCCAAAATAACACAGCTATTAGGTGCAAACCAGTTCACATTCTGCTCCGTCTTTTTAATCACAAGTATATGGTTGGGTACATAGGGATAGCAGTGGCTGGAAAAGATCTGTTTTATTCTAAAATTTTGTTTGCTTATAGTCACTTTGTTCCCAAACAGACTTACACAGCTGCTGCAGCTGCTGCGTCTCCCTACTGTATCGTATCCACTCTGGCAATGCCTAGCCCCTAGGTTTCTTAATAAATGTTGAATTTATTGGATTTATAAGCAGTATTTATGTCTTCATTGGATTTAGTGTCAGCGGTTTTATACTTTGTTACAATAGCGAAAGCCTTTTCAGAGGCAGGAGTTGAGATTTGTAGAAAGCTGTGCAGAGGACTAGGTCTTTCTGATTTTAATACGATACTTAATCCTAATTGATGGAAACATAAATGTAATCGAATTTCTTTCCAATGATTCTGTGGCATGAGTGGGCTTGCCTGGCAAACTTTTAGAACTAGCAAACCAGGTGTTGTTACTGTCCGGCAGCATGCATTCACTTTAGAAGAATCTGGTGCTGACTACTTAGATCTTCAGTGCCTGTTAAGAGGATTTTTGCCTATTTTCCACAACATTTTCCCCGTGGAGCTTATACACGTTGCTGTTTATAAAAGCGTGGTGCCCAAGTTGCCAGAGGACACGGGCTGGACTGGAACACTCTGTGACTCTCAGGTCTTCCTTTTGATAGGATCTGCACAATTTAGATCTAATGATCGGAATCGCTTCCGCGGGCATTGCTGTGTACCGAAAATACATTTGCACAAGCTTCTATCCTTGGTAAGTGCCCACTGGTTCCAATTATTTCTGTGTTGTGCTTTAAAAATATGCTGAACCAAAGTAATGTCACCTCTTAAATTTTAACATTTATTTCTAACAAAGGGATGGAGACTGTCTCCCACATGTTTACCTCTGACCTCTGAATCAGATCCCGCTTTAGCATTTTGGAACATTCGTTTGGTTTTCATCAGTGTCTCCTCCACTTCCGTCCCCTGTCCCTCTGTGGTCCAGGACGCTCTGTGGAAATGTGGGTAAAATGGTGTGCGGCAGGTTTCAGAGTTAAGGAACCCTGGACAGTGCATTGGCCAGAATTCAGAGAATGTTCCTTGGGCAGGAACTGTATTTTCAGTTTAGTTACTTAGTCATTAATTGAACTTTAACCAGGTGTTCAGTTCTGGTCTAAAATCTCAGGGGGCCCTGGCCGGTTGGCTCAGCAGTAGAGCGTGGGCCTGGCGTGTAGAAGTCCCGGGTTCGATTCCCAGTCAGGGCACACAGGAGAAGCGCCCATCTGCTTACCCACCCTTCTCCTTTTCCTCTCTCCCTCTCTCTCCCTCTCTCTCTCTCTCTCTCTTCCCCTTCCCCTTCCCCTTCCCCTCCCGCAGCCAAGGCTCCATTGGAGCCAAGTCTGCCCGGGCACTGAGGATGGCTCCATAGCCTCCGCCTCAGGCGCTAGATGGCTCCAGCTGCAATGGAGTAATGCCCCAGATGGGCAGAGCATCACCCCCTAGTGGGCATGCCAGGTGGATCCTGGTCAGGCACATGTAGGAGTCTGACTGCCTCCCTGCTTCTAACTTCAGAAAAATACCAAAAAAAAATTTTTTTTAAGAAAAAACGGGACCGAAGACTTGAATCCTCACAAGTTCGTGGGAAGCAGTGCTAGCCCCGCTGTGCAGAAGGCTTCATAGTGGAGGACTTACGAGCACAGGCTCAGACCCTGGTTGAGCACCTAGGTCACATCTCTGAGCCTCAACCTCCTCGTCTGAACACTTGGGCATAATAAAATGTACTTTCCAGGACGGTGTGAGGCTTAGTTGAGGGACTGCTTGTAAAGCTTTTACTAGGGAGCCTGAGGTATAAACAATGTTTAGTTACTGGTGACTGTAGCCATGTTACGCAAGCAATCCAGAGGCTCCTGGACACACAGCTGTGCAGTAACGGAGCTGTGGTGTAGGTACGGGTCTGCTGCTCCACACTGCCCTCACCTGTCTTCCCCAGGTACAGCAGCTCTTACAGAGCTGCAGTCTCCAACAGCAGCTGGCAGCAAAGCACACGCTGCCCATATTTCTTGTTATTTTAAAAGCTACATCATGATCCAGTGGCCCTTATGTGATACCCAGCTTCAGTCAGCTACCTGGGGTTTGGCCGGGGCGGTGGGGCCATAAGCGTTTCCACGCCGAGGTAAACCCCCGTCATAGTGATCGTGGGGTAGGGGACGAGCATTGGGGGGCGTCAGCTACAGCCCGGCTGCTCCCTGATGTGCTTTATGGTGTGTTTTCTCTTCTTTTTTTTTTTTTGCAGGGTGAACATTCTAAAAATTTCTTTCAAAAGGAAAAAATTCTTTATACATCAGCGACAAAAACAGGTGAGTCCTGTCTGCACTTGCATCGTTTCCCGTTCTCAGCCACGGCGGCCCTTCCGCGGGTGAAGGGGAGGCAGTGTACCACGCACGGTGCAGTGAGGGAAGAGCATGGCAGATGGTGCACAGCCGGCCTCCGTGTGTAACTCACTCGGCTTGTCTAAGTGGAGAAGTGACTCGCTTTGGCGTCACACAATAGATTCGGGTTAGCTCTTCCACATAAGCAACGGGGCAGGTTACTTCACCTCCCCAACCCGAGTTACCTTACTTACAGACATGCAGTAATATGCCCTCTTCTCAGGGAACCACGAGGATTAAATGAAAGAGCACTGATCAAAGCATTTGGCTTCAGGAGAGTAGCAACAGGGTGTCAGGTGTCAACAGGGTCAGTTCCCTCCCTTGATGTACTTCAAATGCACGCTGGCCTTTGTGTGTGTCTCCCAGGAGGACCCGGCTCTCCAGACCACGGGGTTTGGTCATCCACGAGGAAGGACGAGTTAGCAGTGAGGAGGCTTCCATGGCTACGAAGTTCAGGGGCTGGCATTTAAAGCAGAGCCACCTGCTCTTTGCACAGCACCACACTGCCATCATTTATGGACGGTCACTGTGTCCATTGCCCAGGGTTTCAGAGAGAAAATGTACCTAAGATGGCTTCCCATCCATTTCAGTGACCACTCAGGCAGGAGAACCAGGGCTAGAGTCTGGGTCTCCTGACCCTCCCCCCCCCCAGACCAGATTCAAGGTGACCCCAAAATGCACAGGGTGGTGATTTAATATGAAAACAGAAATGCCAAGCTTGGGTAGGCTGAAGGCAGAGCAGATAATTAAAGAGATTATTTTGTGTGAGCACTAGATTCAACTTGGCTTTTGTGAACAGGAAATAGAGAAACCCGAGTGTTATAAAATCCCTGCTCTCTGAAAGGTGAAAGAATGTCTCTCCAGGAGAGAGATTTCCCGAGAGTTCCATTTTCAAAGGAATGTATCAGACAGCTCTTACATGGTTGCTCCAAATATATCCAACCTAGAAACAGAAGAACATTTGAATTAAAAGCGTCCACCGGCACTGAAGAGGAGCGGGCTCTGGTCATCTCTACCACTGATAAGATGGCCACCGAGCCCTGCCCTAGCCTGTCCCTGGAACGCTGGGTGGGGGCCTGAGGCGTTGCGAGGCCAGTTTTCTGCTGTATCTGTTGCGTCTCACCGGACTGCCACCGCTGTGGTGATGCAGCGTACAATGCCAGGACCGGGTTTCTTCTCCATCGGTGCGGGTGAAATCTCTGCTGTGTTCTTCCTCCCAGACTGAATCCAGGGATCATACTGTGGCCTTCAACATGTTAAATTACCGATCCTGTAAAAACTTGTGGAAGTCCTGTGTCGAGCACCATACGTTCTTTCAGGCAAAGAAGCTGCTACCTCAGGAAAAGAGTGTTCTGACTCAGTACTGGACACTGGGCTCCAGGAACCCTAAAAAGTGAGTACGCTTGAGTCTCCACACTAGACTGAGATGTAAACCTGTCCTGGTCACCACTGGGTAAGTGGGCATCCTCAGTCGGGGTGAAATGCCGTTGGTGTGGGGCCCCAGGCGCTGGAGCCAGATCTGCTGGTGGATCTCGGAACTGTGGCTGAAAGCCCCTCCGGGAGCAGTGGCGTCCCTTGCCACCCATCCTCAGATGCTGCTTGTATTCCCATCATTTCTTTCTCCTGTCCTCTGAGCTCCCCAAAAGCCAGAATTACCGCTGCCCTCACACCCTGTCACAATGAGACGGACATGTGGCAGTGACTCAGGGTCACCGTGGGGCCTGGCAGAGGGGACTTCCTGGCCTGTTGCCACTAAGACAGCTTTTCCCACAGAATATTAATTCCCTGAGATGCTTGATAGTAACAAGTGAATGAACAGAAGTAAAGACTGCCAGGGGCTAGTGACTGGGATCTGCTATGCATAACAGTTCTAAAATAACAGTAACTTCTACAGCTGATAATTCAGTGCTTGCTTTGTCTCCTGCACATCGTTCTATTTAATTCCTAAAACAACTCGATGTGTGTCATTATCTATAAGAGTAATATTCTCAGTGGTTAATATGCTGTGCAGTGAAAGAAATTACCCTATAAATTGTCACCTTTTGATATAGATTATAACTCATTCTCTAAAGAAACTAACCATGAAGTTTATATTCTTGTGTATTTATTTGTTCTAAGACTGACAAGATGTAGTAGATATTGTTTATCAGTTCTTTTCATTTCTAGACCATTTGTTGGTTTGAAAAAGTGTTTTTTGTGACTTTGCCTTGTTGATATGGCTATAAATAAATGCCCCATGGGACCAGGATCTGATCTGCGGGACTGTATCAGACTGTCCGCTGACTTTCCTGTTACACTGGTCGTCTCTAAGTAATTTTACGGATTCAATAAGTAGGAAATTCCTGTTCATTACAGTGACTGTATTGATGGTGCTAAATGCTCTCCCTCCCAGCTTCTGACAAACCAAGGACAACTATATTTTTAGGGCATTAGCTCTAACAGTACTGCCTAACGTTTGTATATGTGCACTGGCTGCATTACTGAACAAGTGATGAACACGGCTTTTTGGAATGCAGTATTCATCTCCATGGCACCCAATCCTTAGGACCAGCCGAGAGGTGGCTAAGTGAGCAATTGCAAGCATGGACTCTAGTGCCGAGCAGCCTGGGTTCAAATTCTGTCTGTGTCACTCCGGTTTTAATGTCCTTTGCTGCTTTGATTTCCTCGGCTATAAAATGCAGCCAACATGGAGTATGGGAGTGAGAGGCATGTCTGGTTATCCATTATGGCATAAAAATCTCTGCTTATTTTGGTAACTTAAAGCCACAGCCATTCTATTATATCTCAAGATTTGGTGGGTCAGGAGTTTGGGAAGGTCTCTTAGCCAGACAGCTCTTAGCTCCACGTAGTGCAAACTGGGGTTTCTTAGAGATACGTAGCGGGAGCTGGGCTGGGCTGGGCTGAGGATCCAGGACACCTTCTCTCACACACCCGGTGCCTTAAGGAAATGAATGAAAGGCTGGACTTACCTGGACCACTCCCCTCTCCGGGTTCTCAGGGCCTTGGTATGTGAACTGTCCAGCAGGGTAGTTGGATTCTGTACACAGAGGCTCAGGGCTCCAAGGGCTTGAGACAGAAGTGGCCGTTCATCTTTAAGGTGAGGCCCAGGTAGTTGCAGCGGTCACAGGCCAGCCAGAGTCAAGAGTCAAAACTTGTAGCCATCTTTAATCTGTCCCTGGGGGTCACTTGGGATGTCAGGGTGTTACAGGGACACAGGTTAGCAATTCTTTACTACCAGTATCATCTTCAGCGTGCTGAAACACTTCAGCCCTCATTCCTCCATTTTATAGGTGAGGAAACCGAGGCTTAGAGGTTCCATGGCTTGATCAGCCCCTAGAGATACATCTGCACATTTGCATATTAGCCTCTCCCCCTTGAAAAGGTCCACATAAAAGAAACTTGTTCTTTGTTTTCTAAGTAAGCTCTTGGGACAATGGAACACATTTTTTTTTCTTTCAAAGAGTGCCTATTAATAAATTGTGACACATCCTTTGAGAAATTGCTACATTAAAACCTTTGAATCATGTAGCTTGCTGCCCTCCTGATGCCTTGCTCTCAGTCAATGGTAATTTGGTTTCTGATGTAACTTCTCCTAGCAGTGCTGCTGTGAGCATTGTGATGAGGGTGGCAACAGTATTTCTTCCTGTAAATTAGTACATTGATATTCTGGGGGCGGGTGTTGCGTTGTTCATTGTTCATATCCTTTTGGGTTTTGTTCTGGGTGTTTTTGGTGGTGGTGGTGGCTTTAGGCTGCAACTAATGTGTGGAATGTTTTAATAAGTCGTTGAAACATTGTTTAAAATTTAGAAATCCCAGAACTGAGTTCCCTTTCAACTGGCTGCAAACTTGATCCTTTAAAAGAATTTGTTCTCTGAAGGGTCTAGATAGCTAGGATTTAAATTCTTGGTATGAATAAAATTCAGAAGTAATAACCTTCATAGTGGCCCAAAGAGCAAGACCTGAAACTACCATCTCAGCATATTCTCGGGCCTCCTCTCGAGAGTGGTCGGTGATTGACAGTGACAGCCCCTGCCGCTGGGATGACGGGAAGCCCCGAGAAAGACAGCATGTTTGTACTCGTGCCAGGGTGAGTCAAGTGAGAATGCCTCCAAGTTAGTCCACCTGTATTTTCTGTTATCCTGACATTCCTTCTCGTCTGGTGAGGCCTGCTTATATTCTGGGAGCAACTTAGCTGCCTTCAGGAGGAAAGACAAGAAAATATCTTCACCAGATGAGAAGAAATCACTTAAGGAAAAGCCAGAACAGAAAAGAATCGCTTCAGACCTATGTACCTATATGTTCTCCCTAACCTTGGCTGGCGTCACCACGGTCCGGAAGGGAGTGTGTGTTAGACTGTTCCACGTGCGCTGTAATTTCTCTCTTGTCGAACATCAGTGTAGAAAGTGAACCTGCATCTGGTTTTTCAGGTCTGTAAATAACCAATATTGCAAAAAGGTGATTGGAGGGATGGTGTGGAACCCAGCCATGCGGAGATCTTTGTCAGTGGAGCATTTAGAAACCAAGAGCCTGCCTTCTCGGTCCCCTCCTATTACTCCCAACTGGTATGTCCTTTTTTTATTTTTTTCTTTTTCTTTTGTATTACCCACCAGTAAACACTTTCTCTCTTCTAAAAACAAAAACTCAATAACTTCCTATGCAGAGACGGCCTACAGTCAGAGTTCAGGTCGGCAGGTTTGGCCCCCGCAGAAGAAAGTGTTTCTGTGACGTGCACGAGTCTGGCTGAGTATTTCCCCTCGTGTGTAATGCTGGGGTGCTCCTTCTGAAGGGGTGACTGGGTCCGAATTTCACTGCAGCCCGCTGAAATGCCCCTCTTAGAGGGACAGTGCACACGAGCGTGTTAACACACTAACCAGCCCTGGAATAAAGAGCACATGTGATTTTAACCTTCTGTTCCCCGGTCATACCACACAGAATGAGTTCTGTGACTGAGGTTAGGGTGTGCGATCCTTGGCCACAGCAGCAGGTGCACCTGGGGAGGTGGCCTGCCAACTTCTAGGTGAGGGACTCGGCTAAAAGGAAGCAAGTGGCAGTTTGGTAGTTGGGGGTGGGGGGGGGCACTGGGTTGGTAGCTGGAAAACCCGGACTTGGATGTTGACTTTTCTGTTGATTAACAAGTTTCTTTAGCTCTCTGATCTCAGTTGCCCCAACTGTAAAAGGATGATAAAAATTGGCACAAGTGAAACAATGTACACGGGCTATGTAAACTATAAAAATAGGACGAGGTGAAATTATTATTGTTGTTATTTTAATATCATGTTCCCCCAAAGACATCAGATGACTTTTGCAAATGCCTCCCGATCAGCTTGGCATCTGCAGCGGGGTGGGGGCTGGGGGACCCATCTGGAAGCATTGTCCCAACTCCACACGGAAGTGAGAGCACGGCTTCCTGTTTATCTCATGAAAGACAGGCGAACCTGTGTATTTCCAAGCTAGGATTTGCTGAGACTAAGGGAAATTCTCAGAGGTCTCTAGGGCAGGACCTGCCCCTTGGGCCGAATGCTCTGGGCAGGGATGACAGTGGCATTTAATGTTAGCAATCATAACACGACTGAGCAGTGTGGTCTCCTGGTTTTGAAGACGTAGGCGCCACATCCATAAGTAATAAATGTATGCTATCAAGTATAGAGCTTCATTTGTCTGAAAGTCTCCTGGGCAGCACTGCAGGGACACCAGAGGCCAGGACGGCATCCAGGAGAACAGCTGGGCTTGGAGTTGCCACACCCTTGGTGGGAGCTCTTAGTGCTATTTATAGGTCCTCTCTTGAGAAACCAGAGACTTTCTGCTCTACTTTGGACACAGTTATTGATTATGCAGGCCCCAGGGGATGGTGCACAGTGGAGGCCTTGAGTGTTCCAAGAAGAAATGGGTAACAAAGCAGGGGAAGGAGGGAAAATAGCACTTAGAAAGCTCAGCAGCCTGAACTCAGCCGCTGCAGGAGCTGATGCCAGGTGCTGCAGCAGGCGTCCTGAGAACAGTGCCTCCTGTGGTTCATTCTCAGGAATGAGTCCAGGTGTCGCTAAGGCCCAGAGAGGTGATGCGGGTCACACAGCAGCTACTGCTGCTATTGAAGGAAGAGAGTGGTGCTGGTATGTCCGAATAACACGTAAGGAATATATATATTTTGACAAAGCAAATGTTTCTTCTTGAATCTCGTGAAATTCACATGAAGGGATTTAGTGGAAAAAAGGTTTGACTTTTTCCAACACTGTACCTTGACTTCTAAACCCTTGATTTTTTACTATTCAAATGAGTCAGAAAAAGTGTCTGATCAGCATTTAACGTGGCCTATTATTTATGCATTGAGAAGAGCATGCGACCTTCTTGAAGGATGACTCACCCTAAATCAATCCTTGGTGCCTTTTCAAAGGGCATAAACCAGCCTCTGCCCGTTCATAAAGCTGAGCCCATGGTCTGGGGAGTCTGCACCCCGGGCTGAGACTGCCAGGGACCCATGTGACCCAGGCTGGATCCTGGGGTAGTAATGGGTTAACTAAATTTCCAACCGCATCAGCCCAGGCATCCTTAGAAAGGTCAGAGCACAAAGTTAGGTGACTGGTGTCAGCTAAAAAATTTTAAGTGGAATTTGCTTTCAACATTTCCCACTCCACCTTTTCCCCAGGCGAAGCCCTCGGCTCCGGCATGAAATCCGAAAGCCGCGACACTCTTCCGTGGATAACCTCGCCAACGAGATGACATACGTGACTGAAACCGAGGACGTGTTTTACACCTACAAGGGCTCCCTCTCCCCGAAGGACAGCGATTCCGAGCTTTCTCAGAACCAGAGCCCACACCAAGAGTAAGACGTTGTGTCATTCTCTGTTTCTCTCTCTCTCTCTCTCTCTCTCTCTGTTTTTGTCTCCTTGTTCTTGCTCTTGAGGAATTTGCTCAGACCCAAGTGGCTAGTTAAGAGGAGTCAGGACAGGGGTCCCCAAACTTTTTACACAGGGGGCCAGTTCATTGTCTCTCAGACCATTGGAGGGCCGGACTATAAAAAAATACTATGAACAAATCCCTATAAACACTGCACATATCTTATTTTAAAGTAAAAAAACAAAACTAGAACAAATACAATATTTAAAATAAAGAACAAGTCAATTTAAATCAACAAACTGACCAGTATTTCAATGGGAACTATGGGTGCGGATGCATCCTGTGCTGTCTCACTGACCACCCATGAAAGAGGTGCCCCTTCCGGAAGTGCGGCCGGGCCGGATAAATGGCCTCAGGGGGCTGCATGCGGCCCGCGGGCCGTAGTTTGGGGACCCCTGAGTCAGGGGCTAGAAGCTGCGACCAGCTCCCTCGGGGTTCTCTGTTAGGCTGAGAACAGGCTTCAGACTCTCCCTGCCGCCACCAGGAGACAAACCGGGGTGCTGGGGTCTAGGGCTTCACTTCTGAAGACCTTCTACTCTCCTCGTGTTTGTCGTCTGTCTTGAATAGCCTCCTCTCCAGCCCAGGATCCAAGTTCAGCTTGCCACTCCATATTCCAGAGGCATAGACATGGTAACCCCAGGAGTGTTTCTCTAGATTGTCACAGTTTTAATACTGCCAGGTGCCAGATCACTGGAAACGTGCGTATTCCTAGCTGAGCTGTCCACGGGACGCTGTCTCAGAACTGCAGTGTGCCCTTGGGGGTTTGGTTGTCATTCTGTCTTTCAGGAATAGTTAGTGTAAAGAAAAACCATGCATAGAACCTCTCTGATTTTCTGTTACATTTTTGTCAAGATCAGTTTGTGTTAAATTCTTTTATCTCCCCACTCCCCTTCGTCCCATATGGTCAATTCCCCTCAACGCCGGGCAAAAGATCTCTCCTAAACTACTGGGTGGACTCCTGCTATTATTCAGTAAGATATATGTGATACACTAGTTTTCTTTTTGACTGGATTACCAGGCACCTACATGTCATGTTCAGTTGAATTGGCTTTCTTTAGCCCAGGTCTCTTATAGAGTCCCTGTTCTTCCTTGCTTTATTAATGGGTCTATTTTTTTCTTGTTTTAATGAATTCACAGTTCTTCCATATATATACATGTTACAGTAAGCTATGGCAAATCATGTATTTTTGAAGTGGAAAAGATATGGATTACAAATAAATAAAATGATACTTTAAGCCAAAAGTGGGGTGGGAGCAATTGTTAGGAAGTCAGCCATAGTCATTGGTGTCCATCCTGTGAAGTCCCATACTGCACTCGAAATAGAAATACGGTGCTTCCCCCCCACAGCAGGCAGGCGTGTCAGTTCATCTGTGTTACCCCTCCAGCTGCTGGCTACAAACATTAAGTGCAAACTGATTGTACTCTAGGTTTCACAGGTGAATTTCAAATCCTGTTTCCCATTTATGTGTACCGTTCCTATCTCTCTGCTTTCCCAGACCACAGCAAACACGGCTTCCAGCTTATCTGTGTTCTTAACACATCTAGTTAAATAATCCCTCTGGTCATTGCTTCCCTGTGACCTGAGGTTGGAGGATGCCTTTGTTGAAATGATCACTATCTCTTGCTCCAACTGCAGCCCTGGTAAATCTACAGCACAAGGGTGTGAGTACCTTTGTGTGAGGCTGGCTTTGAAAATCTAGAAATACAGGGCTCGGGTGCAGGTGTGCATAACTGGACCCAGCCTGAGTCTGCAGCGGGGTCCTGTCACGTTGCTGAAAGGAGAAAGGGGATTTTAGGGAACTGACCGGGGGCTCTGGGAAGCCCAGTCACAGCCTCGTGTCAGGTTTTCCTACTGTGGCTGGCATCTGGACCCTCAGAGCCCAGTGCAACTAGCCACATGTGTTTATTCAGAGTTAAATGATTTAAACTTAAATTCAGTTCCTCAGTCCCACAGCCTCATTTCAAGTGCTCAAGATCCACATGTAGGTGGAGAAGCCAGGGTGGGGAGGGTGGGGAGGTGGTTGGCAGACAGACTTCTGCACGTGCCCAAATGGGATCCACCAGCATGCCCACCAGGGGGTGATGTTGTGTCCATCTGGGGCATTGCTCCGCTGCAACCGGAGCCATTCTAACACCTGAGGCAAAAGCCATGGAGCCATCCTCAGAGCCCCAGACAACTTTGCTCCAGTGGAGCCTTGGCTGTGGGAAGGGAAGAGAGAGATAAAGAGAAAGGAGAGGAGGAAGGGTGGAGAAGCAGATGGGCGCTTCTCCTGTGTGCCCCAGCTGAGAATCGAACCCAGGACATTCACATGCTGGGCCGACCGATCAGGGCCACAGGAACTGCTTTCAACAGCACTTCGCAGCGCCAGGTGTAGAAGGGCGTAGGGATGTTTTAAGTCCAGCAGCACATGTTACACACCTTTTGCTGCTCACTGAGGGCGCATTGAGGTGAACTGGACAAGTCTTTGTCTTCGGGGCCTCTGGGCCGGCTGGGCAAACAGCACATTATCAGCCTTCATCGTCACACTGTGGGTTCTGCCACTTGGTAAAAGAAGCGAGGTTGGGGAATTGTCTGAAGGGTCTGAGAAGCCCGATTCCATGTCCCACATCAGCTCTTCCTGCTGTAGTCTGCTGTCCCACCACAGAACTGGGGAGCATCCAGGTCTTCAGCAGTCTGTACCGGAACCACTAGCCATGTGTATGTGGCTGTTTGAGTTCATTAAAAATAAATTTCAGATTCACACTCTCGAGCCCCATTTGACTTAAGTGCTTTCTGGCTCTGCTCACCCCTACGTACGCCTTGTACATTGGTTCTTTCTGCAGCTCCCCCGGGAGACCCTGTAAGATGTGTCACCCTGGGGTGCTTTTTCTTTTGCAGCTAAATGTTGAAAGTAGCAAATAATGGTGACTCAAAGGCAGCCTTCCTTTGGAGGGCTTTGCCAGGTGCATTGAGAATAGACAAGTTAGGGGCTGTGCTTTGCAAGTGGGGTGAGCAGTTGGAGAAGTGCTGCCCCTGCCACCTCAGGTAGATGGGGAGGGGGTCGTTCTTGCTGAGGAAAAGCCGCCTTCTGGGTCATCATCAGCTGGCCTCGCTGGGAGTCTGGGGGTGGGGCCCTCCATGGCCCGAGGCAAGAAGGAAAGGTTGATTTGTATTTGGTGAAAAATACAGTCTGGTTACTTCAGTGAGTATTGGCAAAAATGTTTAAGAAACGTTTGACATGCTTTCTGCAGCAAATTAATGTTAAGAGGCAAAAGGAAGTATTCTGTCAGAGAAGCCAGACGAATACTATCTGGGCAGCGAGGAGGGTTCCTTTCAGAGAGAAGAATGAAATGCAATGTTCTGTACCCATTTCAGCAAGAAGGAGAAAGAGAAGAAAAAGAGCGGTTAGACTAGAGTCCCAAACCCAAAGCAGCGCAGCTCAGGGTCGCTGAGCATAAGTTATTCAGGCAGGTGGGTCCCCCCTCCCCCCGCCTGCTTGTCCCGTACTTATAGCAGACAAGCCACATTTGGGATTCTAGATAGGAATCTGTTGCTGTTTGCTTTGTGCCCGAGTGGGCTGTCCCCATTACTCCCAAGGTCTCTCAGCAGTTCTGCCTCCCTTTCCTTGTTTCAGAGCAAAGGCCAGAATCTGCAAAGAAGGAAGTTTCCTTCACCAAACCAACCAGAAAAGTGGGAGGGGAAGTTCCCTAAAGGAAAAGTGACTTTGCGGAGCAGATACGGAGGTGGAGGACGGGGAGTGGGGGGTACAAGCTTTGGGCAGCTGAGGGTTGTATGTGAAGCAGTTGGTTGTTTCATCGTGGTTGTTTGGACAGGTCACCAGAGGAGACGCTCCTCAGAGGGAGCTGGGCTTCATGTGGCCATGATGCCTTTGCTCTGTGCTGTGTCTCTTTCTTTGGAGTTGTCTTGTTCCATGGGACACGGGGCAGCTGTCACTTTTTATTTCAGAATATCTGTGCACACAGCAATGGGCATGCCCTTCATGTTACTACATTTAGAAATGGTTAAGATGATACATTTTCCATGTAAATTTTACACTGTTAAAATTTTTTAACTTGCCAGGTCCTGGCTGGGTAACTCAGTTGGTTAGAGCGTCATCCCGATATGCCAAGGTCGCAGGTTCAATCCCTGGTCAGGGCACATACAAGAATCTACCAATGTATGCATAAATAAGTGGATCAACAAATCTCTCTCTCTCTCTCTCACCCTCTCCTCTCTCTTCCTTTCTCTCTTTAAAATCAATTAATAAAAATCAAAAAGTAATTTTTTAATTTGCTTTTATACCAGTAGGCAAAAAAAATTCTTTTCAACAATTCCTGTGTGTTGGAAGGGACCTTGGGAATCTCCATCTTTAACCACACAAGACCACGTAGGAATTCCCTAGGCCCGTCATGTGGCCACCCCACTAGTGACAGGCTCTCCTGCAGTATGGCACCTCATTCTGTTGTTGGACAGCTCGGTTGACCAAACTGTGAAGGAAGCCCCCTCCTTGGCAGTGACCCAGCATGAGCACTGCCAGCCACAGGTCCCTGGGACCTTGAGCTCCTAGGTCACCACAAATGGTCTGTTTCTGGTTCTACCTGACAGCCCCATGACAGCCCCATCCACTGTCCTTTAAACGAAACAATTTGTTCTTTTGGCCATTCTCTACCCTGCCCCCTCTTAGTCACCACACTCTGAGTGCATATGGGTTTTACTAGCAGGTGGCACCCAGATTTGAACATGGTGACGGGATCTGTACACCATCTAAGCGTCTCCCACAGCAACCAGCCAGCGACGGGTTCATTAGGAGTTTTGCATTCATCTTCCCTGCACCTTGCCTGTCCTTTGCTTGGTTTGGGGCACTTGCACATGGACACGTGCCGTATACCTTTCACCCAGCATGGCCCAGGCTCAGCTCGTCATCTTCAGGCCCAGCCACAGCTCCTCCTACGTCTTGGGGAAGGGGCCGCAGTTCAGCACTTCTCCGTTTGCACCTGCTGGAAACCTTTTCTCTCCTCCTCGCCTTGCTCATTCATCCTTCCTAACACCTCCTGAGTGGGACCCCCCGGCCCCCAGCCCTCTGCACTGCCCCGTGCGGCCACCGCTGTCTCAGGCAGGGACTGCTGCAGTAGCGTCTCAGTGTCCTCCTCTCTTGGTCTCTCTTTCCAAAATCCATCCCCAAGCGTGTGTCATTTTGCCGCTTAACAACCTTTTCTGTGCTTTTCCAGATTTCATGCCTCTGCGTTTTTCCTGCTTTGATTTTTTTAAATTTTATTGTATTTTATGTTCTTTATTGTTTTGCTTAAAATACCTCCTTCTTTTCTCTTTACTACCTGTTCAAACTCCTACTAATTCATCTTTCAAGCTCAAGTGCCACCTCCTCTGCGGAGCCTCCCCCAGCCTGCCGCTGCACCCCCAACATCTGAGCATGGTGTTGTTATCGGATTACTTTTGTATCGTCTCTTAAGCCAGAGAGTGAGCTCTTGGAGGGAGAGTATCCTCTTTCTCTCTCCTTCCCCCACTTAGTAGTCAGTCTAATAGGGTGGATAGACAGACAAACAGAGGGTTATGTGAAGCGGGACAGGGCCAGCAGATAAAGCAGTGTTTTTCAACTGCCAGTCTGCAAACCAGTCCAACAGAACTTTCGTGCCAGTCTGCAAAAGAGTTAACCACCCTGCTGTTTTATGAGATTATCGACCCAGTGATCTTAGTTGAATTCACTTATGCTCAGGGTGATTTCTGCCTTAGCTATCCCCGAAATAAGTCTATATTCACCCGTCCCCAAGTATAAAAAGGTTGAAAAACACTGGTCCAGGGTTTAGGGAAGAGGGGTAGTGGAAGCATCACGTAGGAGTCCTTTTTCATGGGCATCTGTGCCATTTTCACTTTCTCTAACATTGCTTTTCTACCGAGAAGAGAATTCTGTTATGGCTCTTGTTTCTGAAACCTATCACACTCAAACTTCTGGTACATCTGTTTTCTGAGGGTGAATACCTGTTCCGTCTGTGAACCTGTCTCTGCCCCTTTATTCACAGGGAGCTGGGGGTGATCAGTTCCTCCTGGGCTTCTCCAGATCCCAGATGGTGGTGACAGTTTCCTTTCCAAATCCCTCATCCTCTGACAGGAGTCCCCTTCCTGGCTTGAGGACAGGCCTCTTGCCTCTTGCTTCTCCTGCTTCCCCGATCCCTCAACTCCCAGCTTCCTCTAGCCTCGCTGTCTTCTTCCTTGGCTCTCCCTACTCCTCACAGGAGGAGCCCTGGCTCCACCCACAGACCCCCTCATCTCGCCCAGCGGGTCTCCCTCGTCAGCACTTCTTGTCCTGCCCCAAGGAGAGAGGAAGCCGACGTGGTTTGGCGTCTTCACTCCTGGCCTCCCTGTGCCACCTTCTCACTGCTTCTTGTCATCTGATGTCCTCCTCACCATCTGTCTGTCCATCCTCCACACTGAACAGAGCATCCCTCAGCTCACAGGGAACGTCTGTCCACAGTTGATCAGCCAAAAAATACCATCATTTGCTTGATAAATGACTCTCTCAAACTAACCTCTTGGACCCTACTTGGAAAATAAAATTGAGCACATAATGACTTTGAATATATATATTCTCTCTCTCTCTCTCTCTCTCTATATATATATATATATATATATATATATACATATACATATATATAATGTATATATAGAATATATTCAATGTTTTTTTAATAAATATATACATTTAGTACTGTGGGCTGCTTTAGATATATGGGAATATTTTATACTGAAAAGAAAAATGCTTCCAAACCTTGGATGATGTAATCCACACATTAAAAATTTAGAAAAATAATAAATGTAAAATACATTAGAATGTTACTGAAATCAGTCTGTTCTTTCCTGACTTGTCACCTTGCTCTTCTGTTTCACCCTTTCCATCGCTGTCACCCTCCAGAGTCTTCCAGACATTTATTTATTTATTTATTTATTTATTTATTTATTTACAGGGACACAGAGAGAGAGTCAGAGAGAGGGATAGATAGGGACAGACAGACAGGAACGGAGAGAGATGAGAAGCATCAATCATTAGTTTTTCTTTGCCGTAGCGACACCATAGTTGTTCATTGATTGCTTTCTTTTTTTTTTAATTTATTTTATTTTTTTACAGGGACAGAGAGAGTCAGAGAGAGGGATAGATAGGGACAGACAGACAGAAACGGAGAGAGGTGAGAAGCATCAATCATTAGTTTTCTGTTGCCGTTGCGACACCATAGCTCGGGGACTCGAACTAGGGTCTTTCGCATCCCAGTCCGACAGTCTATCCACTGCGCCACTGTCTGGTCAGGAATCTTCCAGACATTTGAAGTGTGTATGCTACTTGCAGCTTCTTCATATAAAAGGTTCAGCTCCGCCCGCAGAACTGCACATGGCGTTTTTTAAAAACCTGTTTGACTTGACTCTGCCACTAGGGGGTGCTCTTGTAAACATTAAAATTGAACAGAGTTGCCCTCCATGAGAGAATTTTTTTTTTTAGCTTTAAGTAAATTGAAGTTTCATTCATTTTTATTCTGAAAATTTAACCACTGGTATACAGCTTCAATTCCATAAATATTTTGTCTCTGAATACCTTCCCATCTATAACACCCTTCCCTCAACTTGAAGGAGGGCCAAACTCTTCTCTTGCTGATAGCTACATTCCTACATTGGTCTGGAACTGAATTTTTATATTCAGGTGAATTGGAATTGTGACTCATTCTGTGTGACTATGATACAAATTTTATATTTAAAGTAAGCTAAGTTGAACTTGCTAGGAAACAGAGAAGCCCTAACTTAATGAAAAATTCATGGGTAAGAGGCAGCAGCCTCTGTCTCCTGTCTCTTTCACTGAATGTCTTCATCTGGTCACCTCTCCCATCACTAAACCTTGTGTGTAGGAGGAAATCCCCATATTCCGTAGGCTTTCAGAGGCACCTGTTGCTAGGCCTGTGGCTCTGGAGGGGATCTGGTGTGAGTGTGTGATTGACGCAGAGAAGCTGAGTGTCCTCGACAGTGACAGCTGAGATGGCTACACCCTGTGGCCCTGTGCGGTTAGAGACCACGGGGTGTATGTGTCGGGGGGGGGGGGGCTTGGGAGACTATCTTAGGAGCAGACTTAGCGTGGTCTGGAGAGATAAAGAGATGCTTGGGAACTCCTGTCTATCAGACATCGGTCCGTTAAGTGAGGGGAAAGCTGTGTGACCTTGGGCAAGTAGCTCAGTATGTCTCAACGACAGTTTCTTCATTGATGAAAGGGGAGTTGGACCAGATGGCCTGCGAGACCTGTTTAGTGTGAGTAGTTCTGTAATTCTCTAAGATAGTGCCGTCCAGTAGGACTTCCCATGATGATGGAAATGCCTTATACCTGTGCTGTCCAGTACAGGAGCCGTTAGCAATGTGTGACTATTGATCATTTTTAAAATGGACTGGTACGATTGAGGAACTTTCTGATCTCAATTTATTTCCTTTAAATAGCCTCATGTGACTGGTGGCTGCCATATTGGACGGTGCAGCTCTAAGATACAGAAGGACCCATATTAGAGAAAAGTAAACAGACACTCTCAGCACAGGCAATTAGTGGATGTCATGGGCAAATAATGCAAAGTAGGATTAATATAAATTGCGCTGAATGTGCACATTCATTTCGTTTCCTTTGCGTAGCCACGAGCTCTGTGAAGCAGAGATAGGAGCAGGACTGAGACAGAGGGAAAAACACTTCCAGAAGGGATGGAAACCTGCATCTGAGTGAGCGTCAGTGACCAAACCTCCAGAGAGCTGGCACCCTTCCCTGTCATCCTTCCTTCTCTTTCTTTATAATTTTTTTTTATTGATTTTTTTTTTAGAGAGAAAGAAGAAGGGGAAGAGAGAGAGAAAGAGAAACATCAGTTTGTTGTTTCACTTATTTATGCACTCATTGCCAGATTCTCGTTTGCACCCTGACTGGGGATTGAACCTACAGCCTTGGTGTATCAGGACGATGTTCTAACCCACTGAACTACCCGGCTAGAGCCCTATCACCCTTCTAATGCAGCTGAGAGTGTCCAGCAGCTCCTCAATATGCCCTGTCCTTCTGCCCCTTTTCCCAGAAACTAAAGCTGGTGATATTTAGGCCAGATGGGAACAAAGGGGGCCTATAGACTCTGGGTGAGCCAGAGCCCTGAGGCTGACCTTTGGAGTTCTCCTAAGGTTCCAAGGGGTCATGTCAACTGTGGGATGTCAGGCCTGAATAGTTGGTAGTGTTTGCTCTGATAAAATATTAATCCAGCGATTGAAATGTCCCCTCCTTCTCTGTGATTAAGGAATACACCCGAGAGCAATCCAGCACAAAGCTGCCTGACACGGAAGTCCTCCAGTTCTGCTTCTCCGTCTTCAAATGCTCCAGGCTCCTGCTCCCCGGATGGCGTGGATCAGCAGTTCTTAGAGGACTTCCACAGGGTGACCAAAATGGGCTCCACCGAGGACTCCAGCCAGTACTACTGTGACAAGGTGAGTGAGTTCAGGTCCTGCAGTGCTGAAGTAGCCAGGTGACCCACCCGGGCTTCCTGGTGCAGAGGGACCTGGTGGGCAATGAGGAAAATGTATTCTTACCGACCACTGGAGAGGGAAGTAACATAATTGACTGCTTTCTTTCATTTTCCAGAATGATAATGGTGATGGCTATTTAGTCTTAATCCGTATCACACCAGACGAAGATGGGAAATTTGGATTTAATCTAAAGGTATGTCGTATGGATTTATAGTGAAGTTTTATGCTTTGAAGCAATCTGTAGGTGACATTTTAACTTCCACTGGAAGCATGCCACATGCCTGAGGCTACATAAGGAAACGCTCAACCCTCAGAATTGGGAGTGTTGTTATGTGGCCATAGCAGCTGCCTCATACCAAGAGCCTGTTCTGTGTTTGCTGTTTACTGTGTACTTATTTATATCACCTTACTGGGTTCTAACCAGTAAAGTTGGCATTTTTAACCCTAGCAAATGTACCCCTTGAAGAGGGGTTATTAAGAAAGCCCCTCAGCATTGTTAAGCTAATAAGAGAGAACAGGGGTTCAAGTTGCAGGACCATTACCCTCCTTTGCCTGCCTCTAGGCAGGGTCTGCAAACTGTGGCCCAGGGGCCAAATCCCACCTGTTGGTGCAAATAAAGTTTTATTGGAACATAGCCACACCCATTGATTTGCAACTGCTTTATGGCTTCTTGGGCATCTTAGTGGCAGAGCTGAGCCTTTCAACAGAGCCCTCTGTCCCCCAAAGCCTAAAATATGTATTCTCTGGTCCTTGACAGAGAAAGTTGACGAGCCCCTACTCTGGAGCTGGGTAAGGGTGGATGGGCTCTGCTGCCCCCTCCCACCGCTGCTGTCATTCACTCCCGTCCTGTAACCCCAGAGCCTCCTGCCGACCTGATGTCCAAGGTCATAAGTACTCACAGCATGTCACCTTGTCTGTAGCTTGTCCTCCCCACAGAAAACTCCCTGTCGGGCAGCACTTAGAGGCCGTGACTTGGGAGTCCTTCTCCCAGAGCAGTTTGCATTGTATTACAGGGGCTCGCTTCCCCCAAGTGCACCTGGAGTTCATGGAATACGGCGGTGGCAGTAGGAGCTTCTGAGCAGCCTTCTGGTCAGCCCACCAGGCCCAGAGGGCTTGGGAACCCTGTCATTCGGAAAGAGTGCCACCCCTGGCATTAGAGCCACAGGATAAAGTAAAGTCAGACCCTCCCCTGTGCCAGAGAGCTGCATGTCTTTGTCTCTGTCAACGACTCATGTGGGTTGTTTCTTTTTTTTAATTCCATACATTTACAGGGAGGAGTGGATCAAAAGATGCCTCTTGTGGTATCGAGAATAAACCCGGAGTCGCCTGTAAGTGCACGTGTTCCGTTACCCCCACCCCCCACACCCCCGCCATTTGCTTCCCAGTCAATTTAACAGATGTCTGTTTCTGTGTCCGGTTTCTCTCTAGCCAGCAGCTAAGAGGGTGTGTAAGTGCATGCATACAGGTGGGGGGAGCGGAAGAGCAGAGGGCACGTTTCCCAGAACCTTGCTGCTCAGTGTGGTCCCCGGAGCTGCAGCTGCAGCTCCCCTACCCCCACCCCCATCCCGGGAGCTCCTGAGAAATGCAGAATCTCAGGCCCCGCCCCAGATCTCCTGAACCAGAGCCTGCCTTTTTAACAAGCTCCCCAGGTGATGGGTGTGTCCATTCGCGTTTAGAAGTGCTGCCCAAGTGAAGGAAACTGTGGCACAGTGCGCTGTGGGCACACAGACCCTGTGCCCCATTCACCACCCAGCCCTCAGCCCTCCACCTCAGCAGGTCATGTGCTTGTTCAAAGCACTGAGCACCTGTCACTGTGCCTCCTAAGGAGGGACCAGTGTGAGGGCTTTCCTCTTTAGTAGCCTATCAGCTGACCGTTCACCTCTTAGGGCTCGTGGCCCCTTCCTAATGAGGAGGCTTGCCTTTTACCCTGGTCCACGCCGTCGCTTCTCCCCTGACGGCATCCGCCCTTGGTGCCGTGCTTGCAGGCTTTCTCCATTGCGAGATGGATAACCCACAGGTTTAGCTGACAGATCACTTCCCAGCAACCCGTCTAGAATACAACAGATTGGACGCGTCCCAGTCGTCACGTTACGTTACGGAGTGCAGGTGGCGGCCGTCAGAGACAGGGCTTCCGTGGTTTTCTTAGCCTCGTTCTGAAATGTCCCCTAGCTTAACCTTCTGAGCAGTACTTCGTTAAAATCCCACAACCAGCTGCCCGGTCGTCGTAGCGGTGGGTGTCAGGATAATGACGATGGCACTTGAGGGAGAGCAGGAGAACTTGATCGTGGTCTCCGGTGTCTGGGCTCAGAGCATGTCAGCGTTCCTCCCTGAAGGCTGTGTTATGGTAACCCGAGAAACTCACTGCCCTCCCTCCCCCCGACTCAGGCGGACACCTGCATTCCTAAGCTGAATGAAGGGGATCAAATCGTGCTAATCAATGGCCGGGACATCTCAGAGCACACCCATGACCAAGTGGTGATGTTCATCAAAGCCAGCCGGGAGTCCCACACGCGGGAGCTGGCCCTGATGATCAGGAGGAAAGGTAACAGCCCCCCGCTGGGGAGGAGCCACTGGGCCGCCGCCCTAGCCAAGTGGGGGCCCTGCTCACCCTTCTATGGTCTTGAAAATGTTGAGCTTGTAGCCAGCGTTTGAAAAATCAAGAACATTCCCATAACAACCTAGATGTCTGACTTCTCACTTGAAAAATTTGAAGGCCTCCCCACAGGGGGCCCGGCCCTTCGCGGCCAATGCTCTGGAGACTGGGCAGCACCCACCACCCCCTTGATACACAGGGCCTGGCCCCCAGTTTCTCCCAGGCCCAGCTGGCCCACAGCATTCACTGCTCCTGGCTGCTTGGCCCTGGAGGCATTTGCATTTGCAAACCTTTCTGGAAGGTTGTACTTTATTCATGTGCATTTGGGTTTGTTGGAGAGGCAGGAGGAAGATGATGGGGTGGAGGGGCTGCCTCTGGGTGGTCCCACTCTGCCTCCTCCCAGTTGGGGGCCCTGGAGCATGTTCTTGCCCAGTCGTGTCTGTTTCCTCTAATGTAAAATGAGGAAAATGAGAGCCCCTACCTCCCAGGGTTCTTAGGAGGATTAAGTGATGCTCACCTGGAGAGCACCTGGGATGCTGCCTGATGTGTGGTGGGCGTCTGAAGGACGGCTTCTATTGAACACCATTACTGTGCTGCTTGTTGTCATAAAACAATAAGCTGGGACCTTGACTGCTTCTGCCCAGCTTCAGAACACTGAAGGAAAATGCACCGTGTGACTCAAAGCCCTGGCCCTGCATCTCCATGCTGGCCTCACAGGAGAGTGCACAGCGTCCCATTCCCAACACACACACCTGCCTGTCCCTGCATCTCCATGCTGGCCTCACAGGAGAGTGCACAGCGTCCCACCCCCGACACACACACCTGCCTGTCCCTGCATCTCCATGCTGGCCTCACAGGAGAGTGCACAGCGTCCCATTCCCAACACACACACCTGCCTGTCCCTGCATCTCCATGCTGGCCTCACAGGAGAGTGCACAGCGTCCCACCCCCGACACACACACCTGCCTGTCTCTGCATCTCCATGCTGGCCTCACAGGAGAGTGCACAGTGTCCCACCCCCGACACACACACCTGCCTGTCCCTACATCTCCATGCTGGCCTCACAGGAGAGTGCACAGCGTCCCACCCCCGACACACACACCTGCCTGTCCCTACATCTCCATGCTGGCCTCACAGGAGAGTGCACAGCGTCCCACCCCTGACACACACACCTGCCTGTCTCTGCATCTCCATGCTGGCCTCACAGGAGAGTGCACAGCATCCCACCCCCGACACACACACCTGCCTGTCTCTGCATCTCCATGCTGGCCTCACAGGAGAGTGCACAGCGTCCCACCCCTGACACACACACCTGCCTGTCTCTGCATCTCCATGCTGGCCTTACAGGAGAGTGCACAGCGTCCCACACCCGACACACACACCTGCCTGTCTGTTCCCACTACATCTTCCAGCCCAGAGCCCTCTGCTGTCAGTTCTCCTCCCACCTCCTCGTGAGGCCTTACCAGATCTTCCAGATCCCGACCTACCTGTTCCCACCAGATCCCAGCACCCTGCTCAGCACACAGTAGGTATTCAGTTGTGGCAGTGGCTGATGTCTGTGGAGTACCTGTGAAGTGCCTTGCGCTGTGCTAATTGCTTTAAGCAAGTACCGTCCCCAATTCTCATAACACTATTATACTGTTAGTATTACTATCTGCATGTGCGGAGAGTCACAGAGAGCCTACGTCAGTTGCCTGGAAGCTCTGTGATTGGTAAGGCCACAAGGTAGTAGAGAACAAAGGAATCTGGCCGTTGGGACCAGACCCCTCTGCTGCACCGTGCGCCCTGTGGTGAGCTGGCCTCATCCGTACAACGGGAACCACTAGTGACTCTTGTTCAGGACTGTGAGGATTAAGTCCAACTCCTGCAGGACAATGTACAAGTTGCTACTTTCCTTCCCTATTATCTTGAAGGCAGTAGGGAGCTAGTGAAGGCTTATGAGTGAGGGAGTAACATGCCCTTCTGAGTGGAAGGGGAAAATTCAGAGAGGCTCCTAAAGTTTCCAGTTGGGGAGACTGGAGAAGGGAGTAACAGTAGGCGGAAAGAGGCACGTGAGGCTGGGGAGAGGTTGCGCAGGTGCAGGACGAGGGGGTGTTGTTTGTTATTTGTAAGTGGTCTGCTGTGCAGGGAGGATTCCTACTGAAGAGGTAGGTCTGAAGCATAGGGGAGATGTTAGGACCGGAGGTGTCTACTGTGGAGCCTCCCACCTAAACCTGGTCAGGAGTGAGAGACAGACTGAGTTC
Organism: Rhynchonycteris naso; assembly: GCA_037038555.1. Lineage (NCBI taxonomy): Eukaryota > Metazoa > Chordata > Mammalia > Chiroptera > Emballonuridae > Rhynchonycteris > Rhynchonycteris naso. The sequence continues at coordinate 23,437,357 of CM072996.1, forward strand.
TGTGAGACAGTGCTGTCATGGACAGCGTGCCAGACCTCATACCAGTGCCCAGAAACGTACCTGTTTTAAGGGATCAGATGAAAAGGAACCGAGAAGGGAGAGAGGGGATGGGTAGAAAAACCAGGTCAGAGTGAGCAAATAGAGAAGGTGTTTTCTTTAAAAACATCCTTTCCTTTTCCCTTTGGCCACAGCCTCTGAGTACCAAACACCCTCATAAACGAACCAGAAGAGTGTGTCATCTTGTATAATCCACACATATCGAATCATTCAAGTAGTAGTATCTTTGGTAAAAATGATCACTGTACACTTAATCATTTAATAAGATCTTTGAAATCGTCTGCATTCAGGTGTCATTAGTGCCACTTTGGGGTAAGAAACTCACCACCAGAGCTCTGCCACATAGCCAGACGCACTCTTTCTTGCCCACTACAGCTGTCCACTCCTTTGCTGATATCAAATCTGACGATGAACTGAACCAGCTTTTCCCTGAGGCCATTTTCCCTGTGTGTCCGGAGGGTGCGGACACTCTGGAGGGATCCATGGAACAGCTAAAGAAGGGCCTCGAAAGTGGGACGGTGCTGATCCAGTTCGAGGTAAGAGAGCCTGAGGGCCCACCCCACAGGTGCTGCCAAGTGAGACCACCTGGCGGCCTGTTCTCATCACTGAACACAGGAAGGGCCCTGAGCATCAGGGTGGTAGAGCGGGCCCAGAAAGCAGGGGATGGGGCCACAGCCCGTCACTGAACTCTGCCTCACCCTCTTACTCTAGTAACGTTCGGTAGTCATGGGAAACGCATCAGAAATCAGGGAGGAGGGACTTGGAGCTATTTAGCTGCCAACACAAAAGCTCCAAACGCTCAGCAGAAGGAGGTAGTAGAGAGGTGGCGTGGGTGAGCACCCAAGGGATGACAAAGGAGCCCTGTCCCTGACCCCACTGGGCATCCTGTGCAATTTGGAGCAGTTAGTGTCACCCCATGAGGGTGTAGTGGTTTGCCTTCCCAAGTCCCCCAGAACCCTGTAAACCTGAGTAGAGACCAAAATCAGACACCATCTTTCTTCAGGAGGGACTGGTAATCGTAGGGTTGAGATGATTGACAAAAAATACACACGACATCGCAAAACAAAGTAGGACCGAAGAAGGCAGGGTTTAAAAGTCAGTTTTACTGATTTGATCACGAACAGAATGAAAATAGGATACCTTTATCATCCAGATTTTTTCCAAGGTAGAAGAAAACAGAGTAGTAGTTCGTGCAATAAAAGACAACAAAATAGCACAAAGAAGCATCGAGCAAGTCGGTGCAAGAAAATAGATCATGATGAACACCAACACACACGGTTTGGATTCGTAACTTAGGAAGGACCATCTCAGATCAGATTCCAAAGCAGGAATCAGCAACTCACTGTTTATTTGTGTAGAAGAAAGTCACAGAAGGAAAACTAGGCAGTTTGTCAAATGTATGTGAGCACACACTGGTTCATGAAAGCATGAGGAGTAAGAGTGTCAGACAAAAAGGAAGGCAAAGCAGAGAGCTGAGTGAGAAGAGGTTTTGTAATGCTGTAAGGAATAGCATGTAAGTAGAACTCATTATTAGAGCAGTAAGTATTGAACAACAGTAGGAAGTAAGAACCCTCAAGTGAAAGATGAAGATAATAGGCCTCACCCAAAAAAAAAAAATCAATGGGGGGATTTAAACTTAATAGCCATGGCAGCTAATACAGACAAAAAATAAGTTCATAGCTTGTGGAAGTGAAATCAGGATTAAAGGGTAGGAGTGATAGAACTTGGGTGGAACTGGGTAGACATATACTGAATTGTCTACAAAGACAGAAGCCCTTCTTTCCAGTGGCCCCCTGGAGGCTACGCAGGCATAGAATTTTAAAAGAAGGAAATGTAGAGGTTAGGTTTTCTGGCATTGCATTGCCAAAAGTTCAGAATTGAAATATGTATTGTAAATGCTAAAACGACGTACTTTTTAACACTCTCCAAAAGCACTGAAACAAGGAGGACTTAAAAGCCAGGTACAGAGTACAGTCGTTTTGTTCTCTTTTGGTGTTGGAGGGGCTGTGAGAGGGGAGGCTCCGAGCAGTCATTCGTTCGTTCAGGGGGTGTGAGCAGGTGTTTACCGTGTGCCACACACTGCATCAGGAACACAGCAACGAGGGGAGAAGGTGGATCTCTGGCCCCAAGGAGGTTACAGTCCTAATTTTGGTATATTGCGGGAATGTGTTACGAATCCCAGAAACAGCTAAAGACCAAGATAGGGCAAGATTTCATTACACAGAATGTATGTTCTATAGGAACTGAAAGTGAGAGCGCTCTGGAAGGTCCTCTGGGGTGACATGGTATTATTATTCATAGAGGATGGATGGGATTAAGTGTGGGGGGGAGGCGGGACTTGGGGGGAGGTATGCCAGGAAGGCCATGGCCTAAATGCAGACCAAGCTCATAGGTATTTATTAGCAAAGGGAGACAGACCCATCTAGGGTGAGAAATACAGCAAGGAATCCTGGGAGATATCTCCAAGTGATGGAAGTCCCTCAGCCTGGAGGGAACCAGTTGTCTTTGTTCACACTGTCCACAAGGAGGCACTGTGGGTTGCCATGCAGAAGAGGACCAAGCCTGATCTTAACCTGTGCTTCAGAAAATCCACTCCACTCGGGGCTCTCTACTTTTATGTTTTACATACAGGAATCCCTCATAAGGTTTTTCTTAAACAGCATTCACTGAACTTCATTAAGAAGTTTAAAATGTTTTGGAAAGAAGTACCCAGCTGTCCCCCATGTTTTTGAGTAGTGTTTCTCAAAGGATGACACACTGAGCATGAGTATGGATACTACCCGAGGAGCTTGTTGCACTGGGCCCAGACCACAGCTACTAAATCGGCCACGCTGGGATGGGCTAGGTCTTGATACTCTTAACCAGATCCTTGGGAGGTTTTCATGTCCAAGCTGATCCGCAGGATGATGGAGAAGGGAGAGGTTGTACCAGAACCATTCTCCTCTGCTGCCCGTTCCCAAGTCTTCCCTTTGGAGCATATAGTTGGACGAGAGCACAAGAAATGGACAATGTAGAAATTTTAGGGTTAAATTTTAGTTTACATGTTCTTCATTTTGTCTGTGTAGTTCCTAGAAATCAAGTCGGGCAGCCCTCCTTGTAAATGACATTTGCAGAATTCCAGAATGCAGAATAGGTAACAGCAGAGCTGCTCTGTGCTGGAGCTGGTGGGGTGCATGGAGCCCTGCCTGAGCCTCCCTGCACTGTCCCAAGGAACCCTGGACTGTGAAACATGATTTAACAACCACTGCTGCTCCAGACAGGGGAAAGATGTCCTACTCAGTCCTACGCAGCTGCTAGAGAAGGATTCTAAAGGAAGCCAGATCACACCAGAAACCAGGACAAGGGAAAACCTCTAATGAGCACTTACACTGTGTGCCAAGGGCTTTGTGTGCGTCATCGTACAGGAGTCTCACTACAGCCGGTGGTCGTGGTCGAGGAGGAAGGGCAGGGTCAGGGGGAGGTGATCTGTCAGCACAGAAAATGATACAGACTAACTCAAGAGCTTGCTTGCTTAAAAACCATAGAACCTTTTCCAACAACAAAATGTATTTATGTGTGAGAGTTGTTACTAGACTAATACAATATCAGAGCTAGAAAAGATCTGAGAAACTATCTTCACCACATGGAGCCAGACTTTAAATCTTGGCTCTACAACTCGCTTCCTATGTGACCTGAGGCATGTCTCTTAACCTCCGTGACCTGTACTTCCCCATCTGTCAATTGGGGCTCTCTTGGGTTCACTGTAAGGGTTAAATGAGATAAATGCTTAATGCATTGTCTGGCACATGGTAAGAGCTCAATAAAAAGTAACAACTGTCATTATTTATAAACAGAGGTTCCAAGGATCTAAAGAACACGCCCAGTCTCCACACAGAAAGTGCTCAGGTCACGCTGGGGTGGACCCCGGGGCTGTCTGACTCCAGAGTGCTGGCAGTTCTGGCCTCCACCGGCTCTGCCAGGGCCGTCATCAGGAGAGTGACTTGTCTGACGGGAGCTGTGCTCTGGACAGGGGCAGGAAGAGATAGCTAGTTTCTAGATGGTGCCCACACCACCCCAGAAAGGGCCTGCCCTGGGGTGGCTGGGCCACAACAGAATGCCTCCCAAGGTGGTGAGCTGATTTTCTGCACAGTTCACTCGGAAGCATATTTTCATTAAGGGAATTCCCATCCCTCCCGTGGCTTACGCTCAACAATTACAAATGTGTTCCAGACAGCGTGTGGTTGCAGCTGTAACAAAGTCACACTTAATAATTAGCATTTCTATAGCACTTTGGAATCTGCCAGGTGTGTTTCACATATGTTGTCTCTGTTGACTCTCACAGCAGTTCTGCGAAATAGATTTGGCCAGAATTATTAGGGTCACTTCTTTAGGTGGAGGAAATGAGGCTCAGAGGCAAAGGGACCAACAGTGTGAGAGAGAGAGGAGAGATCTAGGGTTAGAATCTATGTTAAAAGTCTAATCCAGTGTCAGAACTCGCCGTTGCCGGGGTGTGCAACCCAGATCTTCACCGTGCTCCAGCCTCAGCCCTCCCCTGCAGCAGCTGCTAGTTACCTGCCAGTGTGCACTGTGCCGCAGTGCTGGCCGTCGGCCTCGACCTGCCTCGATGCTCTGCTCTGTCCCGCCAAGTACAGCATTCCTCTGTGTCTCGTGCAAAGGGGAAGATCTGGGGTTCACAGAGCAAGTCCATTATCACTCCAGGGCACTCTCTTCCTTTAAGGAGCTCGCCCATTCAGCCCAGCTTCATTCTTCACGGAGAAGAACGTGAGGCTTGATCCATGCTTCCCTTCTCTGTAAGCCAGCAGAAGGTGATGCATTCAGCGTAGACATCCCTGGGTTCAAGCTAAGTGATGCCGCTGACTTGTCCTCTGAGAACCAGCTTCCCAGGCAAGGAACCTGGTGCCCATCCTCCTCCAAGGACCAGGTGACTGGCAGCTTCCCTGCTCGGTGAAGACCTCTTTGGAGACTTGTCGAATATGGTTGATAGACAAGGAGGGACGTTATCCTCCTCCCTCCCGGCTGATTCGTTAGAGCGGTGTCCGCAGGACTCCATCACATCCAGGGGTCCCCACTGTCCCATTCAGCCTCTTCCACCTTCCCCCAGACCAGGTGCCGTCTTCTGACCTGGTTTCCCTTAACTCGCTCCTACATCACTCATTGTGGGAAGCATCTCATATTTGTGTCCCAACCAGTGACCCACTGGCTCCTACGATCATTAGGAAGGTGGCTTTGGAAGGACAGAGGTGGCTGAAGGCTTCCCGAGAGGCCTACACTGACTTACATAGGAATCAGTGAAGGCAATTGGACCTTCACGGTTAGAACTCAACACCTTTAAAAAAAAAAAGCAGTTAAAAGATATTTCAAACAGTTTCTTTTTCTTCCTTTAAGAAAGGAAAATGTTATTTAATATGGGACGACAGGGAGCAGGCTGAGGGCTGTATTCCTCACGTGCTGGCCGCTTGTCCTTACTGATCTGTGGAAGGGGCCGCGCCAGCGTGCGCCTGCGTGCGCCTGCATCTGGGCCTGTGCATTTAACGTAGCGCTCTTCAATGTCCCTGCTCAATGTCAAGTCATTTCAGCAAACTTTTATGGGAGGGTAAGGAGAGGCTGCGAGCCCCCTCTAGAGAGTGTCCCTGCTCACTCTGGTTGGGTTAGGTACCAAGGGACGGGGATGTCTCCGGTGTGTGCGAACTGCTCGTGAGCAGTGAATTACAGTGTCTGCCAAGTGGTACCAGGCAAACAATCTCTCGGGGCCTTCATGGAAAATTGTTACCCTCTGCTTAATTATACGACCCTGTGCCACCTCTCATCATGCTTCACTCAAGTGGCTTCTACCCTTTGTTTAAAGCAGCAGATATCCTTATTCCTTAACGCTACAAATTTTCATTAAGCGCCAGGAGCCGGGCACAGTGCTGGCCGAGGGTTTACTGTGGTGAATAAAACAAACCAGATGCCGCCCTCGTGAAGCCTACAGCACTAGACACGGGAAGCAGACAGCAAACAGCTGTGAGAAAGTCATTGCCCTGCAGTAGACGTCGGGTCATTGCTGAGGGCATGAAGGGACTCTGTTTCTGCTGTGTGCTCTCCCTCCCCACTGTCCCCTCGGGTCCCCCATTCCCCTTTTCCCTTTTTCTTCCTCCTCCTGGGGTTCTCAGCCTCCCAGAATGCCAGCGGGAGTTAGCCCTCATCCGGCTGTGCGGTGCTCGCTCCTCTGCACGGGCCTTGCCAGCATCTACTGCGTGCAGCCCATTGGGTGTCCCGAGCCCTCCCCCGGGGGACGTGACTCGATTTCAGATCTTTGCTTGGACCAGAAGTCTGGGGAGATCAGAGTCACCCCCTGATGCCCTCTTTCATATCACATGACTTTTTCAAAGAAGAAATGTTGAAGCTGGAAAAGCTGTTTGGTCTTACCCATCCCTCCGGCACCGCACTGGATAGCTCCAGCGCCCAGCAGCAGTTTCCTGTCTTTGGAGGCAGAGCTGGTTGTACTGACACTGTAATTTCAATTTGGTTGTTCCACAGTAACCCCTGTCAGCAAAGGTTTTAATCAGATGGGAACAGATTCATTTAGGACATAAAAATTAATAGTATTTATTGAATCTAAGTGCTCGTACATTCTCTGAGCCTCATTTTCTCCCTTTATAGGGGTGGCCCTAATAGTTCTGGCCATATCTATTTCACAGAACTGATGTAAGGGTCAAGGGAGACAGCATATGTCAAACACACTTGGCAGAAAGATACGCCTGTTTTCATATTATCACTTTGCACTTGGGACCACCGTTTTGGGGCCCTGTTTTCCTACCCAGCCTGCTGAGCAGCCTACATCAAATAAAGGAACTTGACAGTCAGCTCTTAACACCTTCAGTAAATGAGTGTGTGGCCAGGACTGAAGCAGTTCAGTGGAAGAGGGACTCGATGTCAGCCTTAGCAAGGCAGACACAAATAGGAAAGTATTCTCAAACCTTCTAAACGCCCCCCCAAAATCTCAGCTCTGTTCACCTAGCTTTTTGTCAAATTCTTTACTTTCAAATCTTACATATAAATTTTTTTGTTCTTTTTCTCACTTCAGTCATGTGAATTTAAAAAATAATTCACCTTGTAGTAATTCGAGTAATTCATAAATAGCCAAAATAAAATTCATAGTCTCCTGGCCTGACCTGTGGTGGCGCAGTGGATAAAGCATCGACCTGGAAACACTGAGGTTGCCAGTTCAAAACCCTGCACTGGTCTGGTCAAGGCACATATGGGAGTTGATGCTTCTAGCTCCTCCCCCCTTTCTCTCTCTCTCTCTCTCTCTGTCTCCTCTCTAAAATAAATAAATAAAAAGAAATTAAAAAAAAAAAATTCATAGTCTCCTAACCCGCCTCTCCTTTAGCTCCTTCCTCGTTATTAGGATTTACAAATAATTTGGTGGGTATCCTTTCATACTTGTTCCAATGCTCATGCAAATATATTTTATACACACGGATATACGTAAGTGCACACACATGTATGCATATATGTGTATACATATTACACAAAGTATGTGTATGCCGCTATGGGGTCACTACTCTATATATTATTTTGTAACTTTCAGTTTTCACTTAAAATTAGATGAGTGGAGATCCTTACGAATATGTGGTTTTAGGCGAATTATTTTTAATTACTTATATATGATTTTGTAGTATGAGAGTATCATAGTTTAAGTCAACACTTCTCCCTATTGGGGAGTACTCAAACTATTCTGCTAATTAAGAAATATTTGAGCCTTGGAAGGTTGGCTCAGTGGTAGAGTGTTGGCCAGGCATATGGATGTCCCGGGTTCGATTACCAGTCAGGGCACGCAGGAGAAGTGTCCATCTGCTTCTCCACCCCTCTCCCTCTTGCTTCTCTCTTTCTCTCTCTCTCTTTTCCTCCCTTCCTACAGCCATGGCTTGATTGGAGCGAGTTGGCCCCAGGCGCTGAGGATGGCTCCATAGCCTCCATCTCAGGCACTACAAAGTAATGGTTCTGGATGCCAGGGAGCAAGAGCCCCAGATCGGCAGAGCATCACCCCCTACTGGGCTTGCCAGGTGGATCCTGGTCAGGGTGCATGTGGGAGTCTGTCTCTGCCTCCCCTCCTCTCACTAAATTTAAGATAAAGAAATATTTGCTTGCAGATAAATTTCTTTGATATATATCTTTATGTATTTTTGTCAGAGGAAGCCCAGGGTGTGCACATGTAAAACTATATTCAAACACTGCTATAGTACTTTTTATATATACGTATTTAGTGTTCTGCAATCTTATCAGTAGATCATTATACTGCTGCGATGCTTATATACTTACTGTGTAATTAAAGCCTTTTCCTCGATCTGTGCTTTTCAGCTAGACCATCTCAAGTTGATTACATTTACATTTCTGTTAGTTGAAAAAGGAAATTTTATTTTACCTCTAGGTTAGCTTTCCTGATTATATTTGCTTAATTATATTTCACCTCTGTGCGGTTAGGTAGAACCACCATGTTATTTAGGGGAATTTGAATGATTCAGGTATTCTCCTCCTTTCAGAGTCAAACCAAGCCTTCCGATATATTGTGAATTTCTTTCTAGACTGAGTTCGGAGAGTCCATTAAAGTTCACAGATATTTAAGAAGTTGTCCAGTGGCTACTTGGTTGTTATGAACTGAAATTATAAAGATGATCAGTAGCTGAGCTTGGGGAGAGATTAGAATTCTAAATATTTGGTAAACATATAAGATAGGACATAATGATCATTACCCAAAACCTCTATGCTAATTCTCTCCTGGTGATTTCTGTGCAACTTATTTTTTTAATTAAAAAAGAAAGAGCTAATAAGAAAAAAACCAACAGAGGCAGTTTTACAAAACAAGAAATAAAATTTGCAAAAACAAGGGGCAAAATAACGTTCAACCTCCCAGCTTCCCAATTCAATTGCAAACACATTTTAGCTGATGATTTCAACCACAATTTGGTGAACTAACTATTCTCATATATCCCTGTAGGGGAACTTGGTTATATAGTATGTATCAAAGTCCTTCAAAATATGCTTTGATGCAGTAATTCTGTTCTGAGATTGTATAAGAGTAAAAATATTGAAAACAGCCTAATCAAAAAGTAGAGTAAAAGTTAAAATAAGTTATGAGAAACTACAGATTATTGAGACAGTAAAAATCATGTATATAGAGAATACAGGTATTGATCGACTTACAACCTATGCAACTTATGACCATTCGACTTCATGACCACAATCGCTAGCCACGACTGCTCCGCGTCTGGAGCAGTTTTTGTATGTACCTGTATTTTGTAATTTTGTATGCTTTGCAAATATTAAACCAGTTGTACTGGTAATGCAGTGTTTTACTTAAACCTGACAAATGTAAAAATAAGAAACAAAATGGTGTAGAGATTATACAAATGGCATAAAATAAACAAAGAAAATTATGATATATAACAATAATGAAAGAAAATTATGATAAAATATGACTTAAAGATTTTTTATAACATCATTTCACAGTACTGTACATATAGCTTACTCAACTTACGACCAAATTGTGTTATGATTGGTCTGTCGGAACCAATCGTGGTCGAAAGTCGAGCACTAGCTGTACTTAGAATATTGAACAACACGAGGAACTAGACATTATAGGATAAGTAGAAGAAAAAAAAACAGGCTTCAAAATTATGGTAGTATTTATTTCCCAGAATACTTTGTGAGATTCTCCATGGCCCAATTAGCTTGAGAAATGCTTAGCTAGTTATAATTAAATAGCTTATACACTGCAGAACTTGTCTTCTTAGAGAATCATAGAATATAAGTTAGCTTTGACCTTGAAACTTTTTCAAAGGAGTACCTATTAGCTTCTTTCAAAAACATTTGGGTTTCATAGAACATATATGTAACATGTAATATATATTTTAATCTCAGTTTGTTTTTTTAAAAAACTATGGGTTATGTATTTGCATATATGCTTATATATGTGTGTATACACGTGCAGAAAAATATAAACTGGACAAAATACATGAAAAAGGTCATCTCAGGGTTGTGAAATTACTAATAATTATATTTTATACTAGTTGAATTTCCCAAATTTTCTTCCTCTCCCCCCAAAATTAAATCACTTCATATGTTGAAAAAATCATGTTGTTTTTAAATTTTCATAAAGTTAACAAAAACCACTGGTGAATAGTGTTTCACTTTTGAGTTCAAAGTGAGAGAAACAGTTGTGTAGAAAGGAAAGGTCAAGGGGGCTGGAGGAAACAGAGAGGAAAGGGATGCGTCTGTGGCCTTGATGGTGGTGGTTCCACTGGTGCAAACTTTCTTACCCCAAACTCATTGAGCTGTATGTGGTAAATATGGACTGCTTTCACATGTCAGTCATGCCTCAATAAAGTGGTTTTAAGGAAAGAAGAAAACACAAGAATTGAAGTCACATGTGAGTTCAGTCTGTGGTCTGTGATCTAAGCATTTAATCTCTGCCTCTTCGCTTGCCAAATAAGGATACTATTAATACCTCTCACAGAGCTCTTGTCAAAATCATATCAGGTTCTGTGCACATTTGTCTAATATGGCTTGTAGATGTGCAGAGACTGTATCATTTGAATTTTTGCTAGTGGTTGCATGTACAGAGGATACCTCTTTATATGAAGTTTACTATGTATGGGAATAAATGTTTCTACTGTGGAAATATACTTGTGAAATGATGAACAAAAGTTCTTGTTTTTAAGCAAAAAATATGGTTCGCACCACTGAATTGGAGGGAAATGTTTTTAGACTAATGTAAATGATTTCCTTTTAATTTTGAGTCATAATTTCTTTACTTGCTTTTAGCATTTGTCAAATAATTGTCCTAAAGATAAGGTCTTTACTTACGGTAATCCATTATCTGTGACTCTGACAAATATGACTCCCCCCTGCCCCGCCCAAAGATTCTCATGTTAAAAAACATTGAAGAGCTTAGTTTCTTACGGGATTGTAAAATTTCTTATTGGGAAGAGTTTTGGTATCTTTTATTTTTTAATAGATAACACATAATCATTTTTAAATGTTAAAATTTTGGTGCCATGAATGTTCAACTTTGACTGCTAAAGTATGTTTCCCCACTTCCCTCATAGCTGTTTGTTGTTTGTTTTTTGCAATGGCCTTTTACTTTTCTATTTGTTACATAGCAACTCTACAGAAAGAAGCCCGGTTTGTCCATCACGTTTGCAAAGTTGCCTCAAAATTTGGACAGAAACCGATACAAGGATGTGCTGCCTTGTGAGTATCCGGCCGGAATGCCTCCCCCAAGCCCGCCCCCCACACACTAAGATAATGTTTCCCTTTCTAAAACAGATTGTCTGGTGTTCTGGAATGGTTTCCAGTGTGTCTGTAAACACCACCGTCTTTATTGCAGCCATTTCAGACGCAGAACAGTTGGGGAATAGTGTTTATGCTAATGAGGCAAGCGCTGCAGATGGGGCTGGGAACTGAACCCTTATTGCCTTGGCGCGATAAAAATAACGCTCGGAATAATCGGTACGTGTTGTTGTTCTTTTCTCCCCCGCAGATGACACCACCCGGGTATTACTGCAGGGAAATGAAGATTATATTAATGCGAGTTATGTGAACGTAAGTTAGGAGTCCGGATACTGAGAGCCCGTTAATCATTGCAACAAGCATGATAAAGACACATGTGCTTTGCGGTGGACGAAGGGCTTTCCTGTTCATGCCCTTACTTCAGCACGACAGCTGTTGAGGGAAGACTGAGGACAGTGTCAGTTTACAGAGGACAAAACTAAGGTTCAGAGAGATTAAATAGTTTGACCAGTCACAAAGCTAACAGAAGGAGAGACCGAACACTCAGATTCCGTGTCTCTGACTCCATCTTCCACATGCCTTCTGTGCTTGACTTCTGGCATGTGGGTGTTTTGGTTTGGTTTCCTTTTTTTTTTCTTGCCAGTGCTATGTTTATAACCCCCTGGTATTACTGCATATCCTATCTAAAATAAGAATAATAACACCTCCTCTGTGCATATAACCTAAAAAGACCAGGTAGAAGATTTCCCACAGTGTGGGGAAAGCATTCATCTCACTCTGAAAATACGTCTGGGGCAGCTTAGTTGACCTCTCTGAACCTCAGTTTCTTCATTGAAAACCAAGCGTCAGCACCCTTTTTTTCTATCCAGGGCCAGAGAGTGGATGTTTTGGTCTTTGCAAGTCAAGGCAAAACTGAGGCTATTACTTAGATGCTGACACGGCCATTTAAACTGCAACCATGTAAAGTTATAAAATACCAACTCTTGGCTTGTAAAGCAGCGGTCAGATTTGGTCCTCATATCATAGTTTGCCAACTTCTGATCTAAACGAACAGGTGATTTCCCAAGTTAAGTTCTCAACTCACAGCAAAATATCAAGAGCTTTTCTGATAGAAATGGGTCTGGTGAGTGATTCCACTTATTCCAGAACATTTGTGGGGGTCACAGATTCACTGACCCTCACTTTAACATCCTTGGTGTCCCGAAAGCAGAGCATCGGAAATGGGGACAGCTTGACTGGGGGTAGTGAGCACACAGTATACAGCTGAGCTGTCATAGAATTGGGCGGGGTGGGTGGTCACCAACACCAGGGCTGAGAGAACCATTAGCTCAGGCACCAACCAAACCACGAATTTTGCCACCACCGCAACGCTCGGCGGGTTCTAAGTGTCCTTGCACAGAAAGGACGCGGATCACAACAGCAGAAGTGCACGCAGAGCATGGTGGCAGGAAGACACTTAAGGAAAGCCGAAAATACTACCACATTTCATGTTGATCAACTCAGATGGTAACTGCGAGGTGATGGATATGTTCATTAGCTTGATTGTGGTAATCATTTCTCAATACATAGGTCTATCAAACCATCGTGTTGTACAGCTTAATGCATACACTTTTTATTTGTCAGTTACACCTCAATAAGCTGGGTGGGGATCAGTTTCAGGACACAAGCATCGGCTGCCCTGCAGAAAGCCACGTACAGCAGTAGTAGGTGGGATAAGCCTGTGTAGTTTATGCTTCAAAGGAAAGTAAAGATATTTTTATAAAAAACCCTGGATAGAGAAAAAAGGGAGGATTTTTTTTTTAGGGCTTTAGTTTTATTTTTTTACAGTCAATATTATTCTGTATTGGTTTCAGGTGTACAGCATTGTGGTTAGACAGTCATACACTTTATGCACTGTCCCCCCCCAACATTTCCAGTCCCCTCCTGGCACCGCATGTACTCATGAACAATACCACGGGCTAGATTCCCTGTGCTGTCCTTCCCATCCCCACGACTCTCTGTAATACCAATCTGTATTTCTCAAACCCTTCCCCTTTTTAACCTGGTCCCCCGACCCCCATCTCATCTGGCAATCGTCAGTCTGAAAATCAATGAGGATTGATGCGTGTCACTGAAAATACAGACACCCAATATTGATTTTTTTCAAGACACAGCAGTGAAGGTCGTTTAAACTCTTCCGCCACCTTGTAGGTACTGTCCTAAGTATCGCCTGCTGAGTCATCACAGTTTTATCTTAAATATCTAATGCTAGCACTTCGTCAAGTATCTTTGAAGGGTTTTTAAAAATAGGTTTTTAAAAAATTTTTTTCTTACTGGCCATGGATTGATAGGGACATTACTCCTGCGTGATGTCAGTTACCATGGAGAGGGGTTGAAGACCCAGCTCCCTCCACCTTGTGGCAGTAACAGATTGTCATGCCTTCATGCTCTCTCGCTAGATGGAGATTCCTGCTGCTAACCTTGTGAACAAGTACATTGCCGCTCAGGGACCCCTGCCGCATACCTGTGCACAGTTCTGGCAAGTCATCTGGGATCAGAAGTTATCACTCATCGTCATGTTGACGACTCTCACAGAGCGAGGGCGGGTAAGTGGCTTGATTTCCAATTCAAATGGGTGTGCGTGTCACGTTATGTTCTGTGGGACGTGAGTCTCAGAGCTGGAAAGGGTCTTAAACGTCGCCCTGTCCGGCCCCTCCAGGACCCGTCAATCTCCTGTGAGGAGCTACTGGTGGACTTGCGTAGTGGTGGAGAGCTCAGCACTTTCTCTGCCCACGCCCAGCCTTCTCCAAGCTAAAGAAGGATGGGACCGCCCCTCCCCCTCCTGCCTCAGCTCGGTTATTATGACCCAGAGGGCAGTTTCCCTGGCCTCACCTCACCTGCCCAGAAGCCCTCACTGGCTGTGGCCTCCCCCACTGAGGACAGGTGCTGGGCCTAAGAAGGGCAGTGTGGGTGCCTGGGTCACGGTGCCAGTACCATGTAGGGGAAACGACAACCTCTGTCAACCACTGCTTGTGTTGCAGCAACACCCATTTCAAAAATAGGTCAGAGGGGCCTGACCAGGCGGTGGCGCAGTGATCAGAGCGTTGGCCTGGGATGCGGAAGACCCAGATTCAAGACCGCAAGGTCACCAGCTTGAGCGTGGGCCCATCTGGCTTAAGCAAAGGCTCGCCAGCTTGGACCCAAGGTCTCTGGCTCCAGCAAGGGGTTGCTCGGTCTGCTGAAGGTCCGCGGTCAAGGCACATGTGAGAAAGCAATCAATGAACAACTAAGGTGTTGCAACGGCAATTAAAAACTAATGATTGATGCTTCTCACCTCTCTCCGTTTCTGTCTGTCTGTCCCTATCTATCCCTCTCTCTGACTCTCTCTCTGCTTTCTGGAGCCCTGGCAGCCATCTTGCTCTGGAGTGTGGTGGGTGAGAAGGCAGACTTAGGGCCAAGCGACCTGCATTCAGACCTGAGCGCTACCACTTCTTCCCCATGTGCCTTAGGGGGGCTACAAAACCTCTGTGTAAAATGGGATAATGATACCATTTACGCTGTGGAATTGTGGGGAAACAGAGTGCGTTAATATAGGCAGCCTTCTTGGAAGAGTACTTGTATGCAATAAATGTACGGAAATGTTAGCAGTAGTGGTAGTTGGGAGTATCACCTTAACAATATTGCCAGGACTAGACTGTATTTATTTTACTGTAGCATTATTTCTTTAAATTGGCTCACTTTCTTTTGTCTGTTTGTTTTAATGCATTTCCTTTGAAAGATATATTTAAAATATTTTTTTAATTTAAGTATAGTTGGTATACAATCTTATATTGGTTATATTAGTTTCAGGTGTGCAATATAGTAATTCAACATTTTTATACCTTACAACATGATCACCCCACTAATTCTAGTAATTTTCTGTCACCTGTGAAAACTTACCACAATATTATTGACTACATTCCCCTTCCCAGAAAAGATCAATCTTAAATGGGAGTTAAGCGTCATTGCGATCTGAAGAAGGTGTGTGTAAAATACAAAGACCACAAACTGATGCCATTAAATTCTAAATAAATGCTCTTGCCTTCCAGGCTCTGAACCTGAGGCTTGTTTGTTTCCTCACACACCCATTCTTCCTCCCTTTCTTCCTCTTAAAAAGAGAGTTCAAGTATTAGGGAGATGATGTGAAAGCTGTTCTGGACAAAAATTGAAACTCTCCATGGCACGCATGGAAAAAAGCCCATCCCACCACGCGGCTCTGTGCAGACCTGTTCTCCGCCTAGTTGACCACCAGGAATCTCATACTTTGCAGGCCCGGATCTGTAGCCACTCTGGTATTTTATCATCAGGACATCAAGTTTATTTCCTTGTCCTTTCTGAAACCTGCCCGTCTCCCCATTTGAAAGCTTACGCTGTACTTGCCTACCTATTCTGCCACTTCTGGTTGCCCAGTAGATGCTCCAGGTGTTTTCGGGGACTGTCCATGCAGGTTCCACTCTCCCGTCTCATCCGTGATGGATGAGGTCTCTCTGTCCATGATGGAATTCCTCAGAGACAACACCTGAGCCCACGCAGGGTGCTGGACACCATCTTCGTGCTTGGGGTGCCCTTCTCTTTCCCCTTTAAAGTTGGCCTCCCCTTCCTGGCTGTGAGGTCATTCTTCTCCTCAGAGAGAGCGCCAGCAGGCGTGGCCAGCGACAAATGGTCTTCCCGGACAGTGCTCCCTGCTCTATCGCTCTGCTTGTTCCCTCCCGGCAGAAAAGGCCGGGACAGTGCTCCCTGCTCTATCGCTCTGCTTGTTCCCTCCCGGCGGAAAAGGCCGGGACAGGGCTCCCTGCTCTATCGCTCTGCTTGTTCCCTCCCGGCAGAAAAGGCCGGGACAGTGCTCCCTGCTCTATCGCTCTGCTTGTTCCCTCCCGGCAGAAAAGGCCGGGACAGTGCTCCCTGCTCTATCGCTCTGCTTGTTCCCTCCCGGCAGAAAAGGCCGGGACAGTGCTCCCTGCTCTATCGCTCTGCTTGTTCCCTCCCGGCGGAAAAGGCCGGGACAGTGCTCCCTGCTCTATCGCTCTGCTTGTTCCCTCCCGGCAGAAAAGGCCGGGACAGTGCTCCCTGCTCTATCGCTCTGCTTGTTCCCTCCCGGCAGAAAAGGCCGGGACAGTGCTCCCTGCTCTATCGCTCTGCTTGTTCCCTCCCGGCGGAAAAGGCCGGGACAGGGCTCCCTGCTCTATCGCTCTGCTTGTTCCCTCCCGGCAGAAAAGGCCGGGACAGTGCTCCCTGCTCTATCGCTCTGCTTGTTCCCTCCCGGCAGAAAAGGCCGGGACAGTGCTCCCTGCTCTATCGCTCTGCTTGTTCCCTCCCGGCAGAAAAGGCC
Source organism: Rhynchonycteris naso (assembly GCA_037038555.1). Lineage (NCBI taxonomy): Eukaryota > Metazoa > Chordata > Mammalia > Chiroptera > Emballonuridae > Rhynchonycteris > Rhynchonycteris naso. The sequence continues at coordinate 23,454,035 of CM072996.1, forward strand.
GGGACAGTGCTCCCTGCTCTATCGCTCTGCTTGTTCCCTCCCGGCGGAAAAGGCCGGGACAGTGCTCCCTGCTCTATCGCTCTGCTTGTTCCCTCCCGGCAGAAAAGGCCGGGACAGGGCTCCCTGCTCTATCGCTCTGCTTGTTCCCTCCCGGCAGAAAAGGCCGGGACAGTGCTCCCTGCTCTATCGCTCTGCTTGTTCCCTCCCGGCAGAAAAGGCCGGGACAGTGCTCCCTGCTCTATCGCTCTGCTTGTTCCCTCCCGGCAGAAAAGGCCGGGACAGTGCTCCCTGCTCTATCGCTCTGCTTGTTCCCTCCCGGCGGAAAAGGCCGGGACAGGGCTCCCTGCTCTATCGCTCTGCTTGTTCCCTCCCGGCAGAAAAGGCCGGGACAGTGCTCCCTGCTCTATCGCTCTGCTTGTTCCCTCCCGGCAGAAAAGGCCGGGACAGTGCTCCCTGCTCTATCGCTCTGCTTGTTCCCTCCCGGCAGAAAAGGCCGGGACAGGGCTCCCTGCTCTATCGCTCTGCTTGTTCCCTCCCGGCAGAAAAGGCCGGGACAGTGCTCCCTGCTCTATCGCTCTGCTTGTTCCCTCCCGGCGGAAAAGGCCGGGACAGTGCTCCCTGCTCTATCGCTCTGCTTGTTCCCTCCCGGCAGAAAAGGCCGGGACAGGGCTCCCTGCTCTATCGCTCTGCTTGTTCCCTCCCGGCAGAAAAGGCCGGGACAGGGCTCCCTGCTCTATCGCTCTGCTTGTTCCCTCCCGGCAGAAAAGGCCGTTTCCTCCACAAAGGGGCCTCAGCTCCCCCAGACGCTCCCACAGGCCCTGCTGCTCCTTCTCTGTCCTGATTGCTTTCCCCGCCTCTCTGGTTGGTGGTCGCTCTGCACCTGAGCTCCTCTGGTCTCCATGTGACTGGGGTGGAGGAGTTCTTTGTTTCCCAGCCCTTTCTTCCTAGCTGAGCCCATAGCAGCGAGTTCCTTCGGGTCCCTGCCTGCGCGATTCCCATCTCCCGTGAGCCATAGCATACCCTTCCCGGTCTCTGGCTCTGGGCACTCGCCCCTCTTATTTATCGATGGTTAGAAACCAGTTCTAAAATCCAAGCTGCTCGTTTTCTCCCACCCCTGCTGCCAGCTCTCAGGCCATCGGAGCCCTTCGTTCTCAGGTCCCTCCTCGGGTCCCAGCTGCCACCCAGCAGTTGGTTCTTCCTGGTGGCAGCACTACAGGTGAAGTGACATTTTCAGCAGGTCCCCTTTGTTTTCTCCATGTTACGCAGTGAATAGAGTGGAGCTACCCACGGGCGTGGACTGGCCCGAGTCCCCCATCACTGCTCCGTCCAGCCCTCCCATCTGTTCGTGCGGGGGGTGGGGGTGGGGCTCCTTCTCAGCCTGATTAGCCCCGTGGTGTGGGGGACGCTTCCACTTCAGAGTGGCTTTGAGTTCTGCCTCTTGTCTTTCCTCCCCTGAATGTTTTTCACTGCAGTCTCCTTTCAGCTTCACCGTTTCCTCCTAAAGGAAACAGACGGAGAGGTATATAGCTTTCCAACTGAAAAAGTCATTTTCCCTCACCTTCCATCAAGGATGTTTCTTTTGAAGGGAAAAATGATTTTTTACATCTGTGTAGGTCCCGCTATACATATCATCTGACACCAGCTGATTTCCTCTCTGAGCTTCAGTTTATTTGTATTCAAAACAGAGCCAATAAGATAGTACCTCACTCACAGGGTTGTTTTAAGACCAAGATGAAATGATGTCCATAAAAAGCACAGTTTAGGCTGACCAGGCGGTGGCACAGTGGGTAGAGCATTGGACTGGGACATGGAGGACCCAGGTTCAAAACCCCGAGGTCACCGGCTTGAGTATGGGCTCATCCGGCTTGAGCACAGGATTTCTGGCTTGAGCGTGGGATCATAGACATGACCCCATGGTCGCTGACTTGAGCCCAAAGGTCACTGGCTTGAGCAAGGGTCACTCGGTCTGCTGTAGCCCCCCAGTCAAGGTACATATGAGAAAGCAATCAATGAACAACTAAGGTGCCACAACAAAGAATTGATGCTTCTCATCTCTCTCCGTTCCTGCCTGTCTGTCCCTATCTGTCCCTCTCTCTCTGTCCCAGTCACACACAAAATAAAGCACGGTTTAGTGCTTACGTGGACTGTTCAGAAGTTAGTAGACTAGTGCCCTGTCCCTCCCCGCAGCGGCAGCGGGGAAACCACAGCTCCAAGTGGAGTGACTTGGTCATGATCACACACTGTTTACCTGAAGTTACTAACCAGGATTGAAACTCGGGGTTCCCGCAAACTTCTTACTCTTCTCTCCATGCCCCCAGTGCTTTCAGATCCAAATAGACCTCAGATCTAAATTTGATCATGGGGTAAAGAGAGAGACCAGTTCAGGTTTGGTTCGCTGGGAGTTTCTAGAAATAGAAATCTCTGTGGTTCTGCCATGCATGGGCTGGTCAATTCCAGGAGATATCTTTCTACCAGTTGTCCTGTGAGCAGGACCCTCGGGAGCCTGCGGCAGAGCTCTGCGCCCCCTGGCAGAAGAGGAGGCGGATGTAGGCTGGTGGCTGTCAGCTCTGCCTCGGGGACAGCAGCCCTTCCTATCTAAGTAAAGACAGGAAATGGCTGTTAACCAAATACCCAGGTGTAAGGTTCACCAGTCATTTCTTAACTCTGACTTTTCAGCAGCCTGCTTAATTTCAAGTTATTAAATTCAAACTGTGACATTTGGACATAAGAATAGAAAAGCTGTTTCCAGACAAATTATGTGCATCCATTAGTGTATGCCCCCTTTCAGCTGTAAACAAACGCAACTTTTACACGAGTTGACTGTACATTTGGAGAAAATAAGTTTTTTTGAGTGAATCAAAACCTGATGGACAGAACCATGATGAAATGGACAGCTTGACCCTGAATTTTACTTCAAAGCCAGAGGCAGGAATCTGATCTCTATGGAATAAGTTTCAGGGTGGAGAGGGGAGTAGAAACGGGGGAGAGTGGTGGGATCGGCCAGTCTGCAGGTCAGCCACAGTCGCCACGACCTTCATCCCACCAAGCCTGGGGTCTCGTCGTCTGCCATGTGGGAGTCTCAGCTTCATTCATATGAGGCTTGTGTGGAAGCGTGTGCAGGCCTGGGAGCTTCTGCTCAGATGCCAAATCCCTGGGAGCTTCTGCTCAGATGCCAAATCCCTTCCTCTGGGTTTGTGTGGGATCTCTCCCGCTCCTTACCCAGGTGGGCGCAGGGCCCATAGTAACCGGGCACCACTGACTCAGTTCCCCCACCCCCACCGTAAGCCTGACACTGCACCCTGTTGGCTCCAGCCTCTGTCACTATCTGGGAAGCAGGTGCTGTCGCCATCTTTGGGATTAAGAATATGAAAAACCAGTTACGTAGCAGGTTCAAAGTCGTATGGCTAACGCCTACAGAGTTCTGTCTGACTCCCAGTGTGCGCTCTTCACCTCTGTGCCTTGAAGCCTTTACCTCAGGAGGGTAGGGGTGGATGGGGAAGGGGGTGAGGTAGAGGTGGGCCTTGAAAGCAGGGAAGGGGCCTGAGGGACTGGTGTGGGCCTGATTGGGGGTGGGGTAGGCTGGGGTGGAGGGTCACTCCTAAGTCCAGGCCCCTCCTGTTCATTCCAGACCCTGGTGATAAGGAAGGTAAGTCTCTGTGCTCACCCTTCAGCTTCCAGCCCTGGACTGTTCTGTGAGCTGTGGCCTGGCCCCTGGCGGGCTGACCCCCCACCCTGCTCTCCATAAGAGGGCGGGGTGTGCTTCTGCCCCCTCAGGACAGACACAGGGCAGGTCGGCCTCGCCGGGGTTCCTCTGCTCCTGGCAGGAGTACTGGTGTGAGTGAGAGCGCTCTGGTGTGTGCCCAACCCATCCATCCAGTTAACCGCTCGTGTGCACTCCCCTGCAGCAGAGGTTAACTCACCCCCATGGTCCCCTCGCAGACCAAATGTCACCAGTACTGGCCCGACCCTCCCGATGTCGTGGAACACGGCAGCTTCCACATCCGCTGTCAGTCAGAGGACTGCACCATTGCCTATGTATTCCGGGAAATGCTGGTCACGAACACTGAGGTGAGCAGGGCCCTGGCAGTGAGCGGTCCGGGAGGGCACAGTGTAGAGGCAGGTACAGAGCCAGCATCTACTGTGGCCCCGGGTAGAGCTGTTCTTGGTCTGCTCTTCGATTTCGCCCGGCAAGCATTTCATTTAAAGAGACAGAAGTCGAGTTCACAGCAGCTTAATTCACAATAGCCAACAGGTGGAGACAGCCCATGGCCAGAGGCTGGGTGAGGGAGTAAACTCCATGGGATATCGTCAGAGAATGGAATATTAATTATTCAGCCTTAATAAAGGAAGGAAATTCTGACATATGCTACAACATGGATGAAATGTGAGGACATTATACTAAGTGAAATAAGCCAGACGCTAAAGGACAAATACTGTATGATTCTACTTATACGAAGTCTAGAGCAGTCCAGTTCATGAGAGGCGGAAAGGACTGGTGGTGCCCGGTGCGGGGGGCAGCGGGAAGAAAGAGTTCATGTTTAACGGGTAAAGAGTGGTGATGGTTGTACAACATTGGGAATGTACTTAAAACCACTGAAATGTACATTTAATAATGATGAACTTTGTGTTATATACATATTTAGCATTATAAAAAAAGAATAAAGCTACTGTGTGTAGCCTTAATGGCAAGCACTGTAAGAGCAAATAAAAGAACTCCTTGTGGGCAGAGGTAGCGTGCACTGAACTCAGAGGGTGGGTATGAGGAGGGTGGGCGGGAGTCAGCAAGGGCCCCGCTCGGCTCTCACACTGGGCCACAGAGCAGCAGGGGACAGAAGCACCCTGGCTGGAGGTGGCAGCGGGGCTGGGTGTTTCTGTCCACCCTCTGGACCGACTGACCAAGGCCAGTCTGCCTCTTCCGCAGACCAGAGAAGAGCACACTGTGACACACCTCCAGTATGTTGCGTGGCCTGACCACGGCGTGCCCGATGATTCCTCTGACTTCCTGGACTTTGTCAACTACGTGAGGTCCCTGAGAGTGGACGCTGAACCGGTCTTAGTTCACTGCAGGTACTGTGTGGCCTGTTGGGTTTGGTTTTCTAATATTCTCATTCTTTGGGAAAGGAGAAAGCAGACATCAGATCCACCCAGATCCCACAAGACTAGCTGTGCTTTTGCAAAGCTCTGTTTACTTGATCCCTTGACTGTGTCAGAAGATGGGGAATGTTAGGAAGGCGTCAACTTCCAAGGGCAGAGCAGAGTTGCAGAAAGCCCCGCCCGCCTCTCCTGCCTGTTCAGAGGCCGCTGACCTTCATGACAGATGTGAATAAGATGGGGGTTGTATCTTGCACTGGAAGGTGGGTTTCTCCCCTTTGGTTTTCAAGCCCCCGGCCTCACACTGTCTGAGGAGAGGCTTTCTCAGCCACTGTGAGCACACGCCCCATGTGTGCTATACTCTCGAAGGTCGGGAGGAAGGCTCCTCTGAGTCAGTGCGGGAACTGGTGAGGAGCTGAGCTGGGTTGTGCATGCAGAAATGCCGCCTGAGCCAATCGCAAGTCTCTGCCCCTCTTCCCCCAGCGCTGGAATAGGTCGAACTGGTGTCTTGGTCACCATGGAAACAGCTATGTGCCTAATTGAGAGAAACCTGCCCGTTTACCCGCTGGATATTGTCCGGAAAATGCGAGACCAGCGCGCCATGATGGTGCAGACATCAGTGAGTGGAAATCCAACAATAAAAATAGCAACAGTGGCAGACGCTCCCTGAGCACTAGCCCTGGGCCAGGCCTATGCAAAGGGCTTTGCAGGTCAGGTGGCCAGGCTTGAGGGGACTGAGTCACTTGGCCATGGCCACAAAGTCTGTCAGGCTGAGCCACTGCATCTGGCCTTTGCCTTTTGCTGCCTCCATGGCTTGTCTCCTGCCAACCACTCGGTGGCTAGGGAGGGGCGGGGGCACCCTGGTTGCATTCTGCATTGTCGACTACAGGCCCATCATTTGTCCAGAAGTAAGCAAGGTCACTCGAGGGTCTCCCCCCTCCCTCCTGTCCCGAGATGATCTTCAGGCTCAGTGAACTTTGCACGTGGCCCCACGCATTCCTCAGTGCTCTCTCCCACTCGTGTCAGGGTCGGGCCTGGCCCAGAGCTGAAGCCCAGAGAGTGTTGTTATCAAATGACTGTGTGTGGTGCAACGTCACGTTATGGAGCTGACGGCGTCCTCTTCTTTTCCAGAGCCAGTACAAGTTTGTGTGCGAAGCGATTCTTCGCGTTTATGAGGAGGGCTTAGTCCCTGTGCTGGATCCCAGTTAAGACAACTGTGAAAACGTTCATTCCTCTTTCGAAAGGCATCGTCCTTGAGGACAGACCTTCCCTCTGGAAGCAGCAGGTGGACTCTGTAGGCTGTGGTGTGGGAAAGGAAAGGGCACGTCTGAAGCCAGGCACTTTACATTTCTATGAAAAAGGTACCGTGTACATAGGAACTGTAGATACGCATGCTGTGATAGCATCGCTTAGGCCCATCGCTCCTCCGAAGCGATGCAAAAGGGGACCTCCATTTGGGGCCCACCCTGATGCCTCCCTACACGTCACTGTAATCCTGTAAACCATCCTTGGGCGGCTGAGAGGGGACACCAGCCGTGCTGTCGACCTCCCAGGAGCAAGATGGTGTGGCAGCTTCAAGTTGCGTGGCCGCTTTGTATGTAGATGTTGTACAGGACTCTAAGCGCCCAGCTTTCTGTGCTCGGCAGGCTGGTGGGCTTTCCGGCTGAAGGCCAAGCAGTACCTTTCCTGCCCTCCCTTCCTTTGTCCCATCTCCCTGTCCCTTCTGACATTCGTGCTTCTGAGAATCCTGTCCAAAATGCCCCACTTTCTGCCTGCATTAGTGACCCCGTTCAGGTCCCCACGCCACGCCTGAACCGGATTAGTAATGTAGGTTCGGGTGAGTTTTCAGTTGACACTGAGAACGAGGATGTGGGGGGTGGTCTCGGCACCTGTGCATTAGTTGTAGGGGTGGACGCCGCTCGCCTCTGCTGCCCCTGCCCGCTGTGCTCTCAGCGGCCAAGACTGGAATCATTGACTACTGACTCGACTACGTGGACTGCTGCTACTTCAGGCTATTACACTTGAAATATGACGATGTTCTTGAGGGGAGACGGGATGGCATCTAAATATTCAGCATCTGTGGCCCTTCTGAGGAAAGATCTGCTAGCCATTGAACCATGGGAGACCCAGCGACTGCAGGGCTGTCCGTGGATGTGGGTCGGTGTGTGTGTGCGTGCGTGTGTGTGTGTGTGCTCGCAAGGGTGAGTGCTTCTCAGGATTCCTAACTCTATTCACATTACAGTGGAGTTATATAAAGAACGCGTCTGTATAGAACAAGTGTGCATTCACCCTCGGTCACAATGGTCTTCATTTCATTTCAAAGGAGAGGATCAGACTATCTGAGTAGAAACACACTTTGATGTTAATTTATTCCAAGTACACCATGATTCGGATTGTCCTAAAGAATTCTTCCTTTGTTAGTACTGTGTTAATTTCTTTTTTTTAATTTGTGACAGGATTGTAGAAAATTATTATTTAAGGAAAATAAATTACAAAAAACAATGCAACTTCAACTTGGTGTGTTTAAATAGCAGTTTTTATGTATCCAGAAGAGGAAACTAAGGCAGTTTCTTAATGGGATTTATAGAAAAAAGATGCTTTTGTATTAATGGTGCACAGAAGCAAAGCCATTTTGATGTTTAAGCAAACTCTGCAGCAACTGAGTAGTGTCCCAGTCGCAGGAAGAATAAAGACCATTCTTTCCAGACCTGGTATGTTTACTTGTGTACTTCCCATCTCCTCCCCACCAGTACCTTACTGCTACATGGCAGGGCTGGGAGGGGGGTGTTCTATAGTGCTGTGACCCTGTCGTGTGGAAAAGGTGACCCCTGAATCCCACCCTTGTCAGTATTTGGGCCAGGCTAGCAGAAGGAAGCAGGACGGGAGAAATAATACCGAGGGCTTGAAGTTGACTATGAGGACTGACTCAGATGTTCTCGATGGGAATTTTCACCAGCTGCAATCTGACACTATTGGGGATGAATTACTCGGGGAAGTTAACCAGTGATGAGCCCCAAAACCCATGAATCAGAAGTAGTATCATATGGTTTTCATAAAAGAGAGTTGCTTTTCTTTTTGTGAGAGAAAATTGCCTTTTTTTCTGGAGAGAACAGAAGCACAAAAGAATATCATACCAGTACCTCTGTTCAATCTGGAATCAGGAAATATTCTATCTGCACAGCACCGAAGGAGACAGGAAGGAGGGCAGGCTGCAGTAAATTCCAGCACCATTGGGATATTTAGCAAATCAGGGCCGTTTGATAGAAGTGCAAGGTCTCCCTGTCTGCTCAAAGCTTGAGATGCTTGTGTTTGCAGATGTGTATTTTTAATCGTTCAATATCATTGCAGAAATGTTATTATCCCATAAATTTCCAAGAAGCTTACCAAAGGTTGCCACAAGCCTTTTTCTGCCTTGATGCTGGCTAGTAGTTCAGACCCAGCATATGTTACCAGGAACAAAATCTATGAAATACCGGGGACAGACAAGATGAGAGAATTCACTAAAGGGGCACAATAATGTGAGGAAATGCTGTTGGTGCTACCAATTAGATTCTGTAACTCAAGATTTCTGCTTCACCACCTTGTACACTTAAGCAGTTATACTTCACAAGCCTTTTTTTAGTTCTAAGAGAAGAACATCAAAATCAAGATAAATATTTTGCCTGGGAAACGTGGCTGGGTGTGAATTGAGAAGACATCCACATCCCGTGTTCTGGCACTCTCCGGAAGGTCTGATGTAGATGCGTCTCACCATACTGACTTCATCACGATGGGGGATCCCTCCTGGTGTCACCCATTAGAACCTGGACTGGGTGTTTTGACGTTCCAGAAAAAAAAATTTTTTTAACTCCATTTGGTTGGGGGTGAAATGGGGCTGTGGTGGGGAGTATGGATTAGTATGGATTACAAACTTGTGCTGGTCTTTAATTCCTACCACAGTAATTTACACCTAGATGCGCTTTGAGGTGAGTGTAGAAGGTATTGCTGCTATGCGGCTACTGGACATTTTTTTTGTTGCTGAGACGTTATCATTCGAGTGCAATCAGCAGACCTCCTCACCCTGCAGAGGCAACAACGGGGCAGCACCCGTGAGGAAAGATCAGACTTAAGAGGTAGGCCTTGGGTGTAGACCCAGACTTGGGCAAGACGGGTGGCCCTCAGCCTCAGTTTCCTTATATGGAAGAGGGGATGGCTGGGCTGGACTAGATGAGTTTTTTGGTTCTTTCGACATTTATTATTCTAGGAGTCTATTCCAGTGACTTGAAATTAATCCTAAATTCAAGCTGTGTAGCTTCTGGAGAAAGATGTCTCTCATTTCTATACCTTGTCCCCAAGAGATTGTCCCTCAAACTTTGGCACTGTTTGAGGACAATCTCTTGGGGACAAACAAAGGCTTGCCACCTCTCTGATTCTTGCCATCCTAAACTGAGAGCAAACTCAATACAGATGGCTAAAACTCTCACCTCAGCCTGAGGAGCCACATATGTGAATTTCTGATGGCCGGACTGTCTGCCATCTTTACAACTCACGATCTGTCTGGAGCAACAAAGGATTTGTGTTGTGTCGTTTTGAAAAGTGTCTTAATGAATCCACGATATTTTTTCTGTAAATGGGGAATGTTTTTCATTCAGACCTGCTCTGCCAGGGACTCTGCTGAAAACAATTTGATGGCTATAAAAACATGCAAGCTATGCAACGCTAGCATTGTGTGTCGACATTCTTATTCTAATAGTTTTCTTGGTTTCTGGAAGTGTTTTCTTATTTAATTTGCTGTCTTTTAAGCAAATGCTAAGGCATGAAGGAGAGTGCTCTCCATGCATCTCCACCGGCCATCTGGTCAGGAGCATGACCATGCACAGCCCCTGTCTCTGTCTCAACCTTGTGTGGCAAATTCTAGACCAGAATTAGGGTTAACTCTCAAGACAGCAATAGCTTACATAAAGTAGACGGTTCTGTACCCTCCCTCTGGTTGGACTCTCAGGGTGGCTCCATGATCCCCAGGCCCTACGTTCTGTCCAACTTGTCACTCTGCCATCCCAGTATGCAGTTTCTACACTGAGGTCCATGATAATGGCTCCAGCCATGTCCTCTAACAGCCAGTGGGACAGAGGGCAGTGGGAGGAAAAAGCCAGAGCCCTTGACTCAGGGCACATCATCTGGATGTGGTATACCCCGTTGATCAAAACTTAGTCACAGGGCCACACCTACTGTGAGGGAGCCTGGGAAAGGGAGCTTTTATTCCAAGGAGCCTGTCTGAAAGGAGTTCTGTTTCTGAGAAACAAGGAAAGAATGCATTTGAGGGGCAAGTAACGGTCCTCCCATAATTCAACCCGTTGGTCACCTTTCTTGACTCACATAGAGCCCACTCGTCTCCCCAAGGTAAGAAAACCCAACCCTCACCCGGGTACGGTGTGAAACTAAAGATAAAATCACCTTTGGTGATTTTGTGGTCTCCATCAGCTCTCGGTGGCTTCTGGTGGTCTAGTGGCTTATATACCCATGTATCCTCCCAACATGACTTACACAGTAGTGAGTAGCAACAAGCAAGTAGCTATTGAAAACTCCTAAGGGGAGAACAGGACACACTGCTCCCAGTGGCTACCAAAGGCACTGCACAGGAAGAGAGAGGACACCTGGCTGGCCTGCTAGTCCCTCCGAGAGCTGCCTGGCAGCCACTCCGGCTCTCTGGGAGGAGCTTCCTGGCCCCTGACCTCCCAAGGTGGGACCTGCAAAGGGAGGACTTCTTGGAGACAACACAGCTCTGGCTCTCTGAGCAGTTTCACGGGGTCCCCAGGGTTGTGGTTTCTCTGCCCATAGGACTTCATCAAGCAGCCATGGCAGAAGATCTGGCCCAGACTGGCTTTTCGTGCTCTGCTTATGCCTCCTTCTCAAAGGCCACCTGAGAAGGAAGCCGGGGTGGGAAGGCACCACCCTTTTTTGTTCATTTGCCTGTTTGTTTGTTTATATCTAGTTTTTTATTTTTTAATTTTGTATTATGGAGTATTTCAAACATATACCAAATTAGACTATGATAATGAACCCTTATGCAACATGACCCGGTTTCAATGGCTAACATTCTGTCAGTCGTGTTTCCTCTAAAGCACCCCTCCTTTCTTTGCCCCAGAGTGTTTGGGGGCATTTTTCCTCTCTGAGGCAACACCCTCCATGTGCTCTTTGGAACTACCTGGTTTGCATTTTCTGGCCAAGAAGTCCGAATGGCTTGCTGCCCCAGCCTGGTTTCCTGCTAAGGTTGCCTCTTCAAGGTCACTGCTCAAACAGCTGCAGTGTGGAGAACAGAAGCAGCTAACAGAAGCATTTCAACACTTTATAACTTTAATTCGGAGTTCAGGCTACAAACAGTGCCTCCCTTATCGAAGCAGGACTCCCTCCCCTCTGCCGAGTCCGGCCGGCTCTAGCCCCAGTCCATCACACTTTTATAGGACTTGGTGGAAAGGAGCAGCAGACATACTTTCTGCACCCTCCCACCGTTCTTTCTATTACCATGGCCTCAGTCAGCATGTGGTCTGTCCTCCAAGTTACTGCAGACAACAATTACATCAAATGGTTGGCTGTTATGTAAAAGGCAATTTTATTCCTGCCATCTGTTGGCCTGCCAGTTCCACTAAGCCAGTGCTACATTTTAGATGATGTTATTTGCAGCATCTTGCTTTTAGGTATCAAATTCTGAATCCAAAAACCAAAATAAAGGTGGCTGGAGCAAACTAGTTTATTTCTCTCTCAGATAAACACAGGAATCCAGAGCTGGTATGGTAGCTGCATGGTCATCAGGACCCATGTTCCTTTAATCTGGTGGCTCCATTATCCTCAGCATACATCTTCCACCTCATAGTCCAAAATGGCTGCTCTAGCTCCATCCAACACATCAATATTCCAGCTGGAAAGAGGAAATGGGTGAGGGAAAGAATGCTCCTTCCCTTTAAGAATAACTCCAAAAGTTGCATAGATTTGCACACAGTGAGAAATTAAGCATATGGGTATACCTAGCTGCAAAGGAGTTTAAGAAATACAGCTTTTATTCTGCATGGCACTCTACCTAGCCAACACTTAGGAGTTTTATTACTGAAGGGGAAATGATTATTAGGGCACACTCAGCAGCCTCCCCTGCAGAGTTCCTTGACTTCAGATCTGCTGAGGGGCTGATTTATGAGGAGATATGGTTCTTAAGACCCAGCACACAGGAAAAAATGCAGTTTTGTCATTTAAGCAACACTGATCCACCATTTTGAAGTCTTTTTTATGTTAATTTTATTGATTTTAGAAAGAGGAAAGGAGAGAGCAAAAGAGAGACAGGAACATCAATCCATTCCTGCACGAACCCGACTGGGGATCGAACCACCAACCTCTGTGCTTCAGAATGATGCTCTAACCAACCACACTATCTAGCCAGGGCTACCACCTTGAAGTCTAACCCTGTCCACTCCTGACAGTATCAGCACCCATCCATTACATACACAAATCACTTGAGTAAGTGTAGCTGATAGCATAAACATTACCTCTTCTAGAAAACCCAGGCCCTACCCATGCCCCACCCCCCAAATTCTACCCATCAGTCTTCATCTATGGCCGCCATAGTAGCCTCTGCTAGTTAGTCTCTAACCTTCTGGATTCCTCTCCGGTTAAGAAAGGCTCCAGGATTTCTCCCCAGGGCTTCCAACATCACTGACCAAACCAGAGCCAGGTAAGAAGACCTTCTGGGACACGGTGGCAGAGGTCCAGGGAGAGATAGTGGCAGTGAGGACGAAATGAGTTGTCTGAGCCTAGACATTTTAAGAGGAAGAAGTCATGATTGGTCACTGATGTGTGTACAGAGCAAGGAGCCAAGGATGGGGCCAGTTTCTAGGCTGGGCAACTGGGTGGGTGTTGGCGCCACAGACTGGGAAAACTAGGTGTGGGCAAGATGATGAGATTGTTCTTTGGGTCTGAAGTCTAACATTAGGGACACACGTGTAACCTTTCTGAGGAGTGTCACACAGCTATGTCTGAGCACGAAAGTTTATTCTTAAAAATGGTGGAGACATTTCTGGGTCCTGAGCACCCCAGTCAGCTACAATAAATGTCTTCTGTGCCATTCTTGTTTACATTTTAATCCATTCAAGTCATTTCTGTAATCAAATCTGGTTCTTAAAATAGCCTGTCTAGGGTGAATGTGCAGTTGTCTTATTCTGCTCATGCTGCAATAACAGAATGGTACAGACTGGGGGCCTAAATTTATTCCTTACAGTTCTAGATGCTGGAAGTCCAAGATCAGGTGCTGGCAGATACAGTTCCTGGGGAGAGTTCGCTTCCTGGCTGCAGACAGCCACCTACCTGGGGTAGGTGAGGCAGGGAGCCACAGTTCCTTTTGTCTTCCAGAGTCGCTCATTTACCACCCTGTGGCGAGCCCAAGATTCTGATTGAACAAACATTTGCTGAAAATAAGCCTCAGAGTCTTTAACTGCATCCCTCTAATGCCAAGAAGACAATTATGAATAAAGGGAGGAAATATCGTTCCCTGCTCCGCAAAAACAATGGGAGTGCCCCAGGCAAGAATGGTGGTACCGCAAATGTGTGCAGTCAGGAGCAATGTCGCAATCACATCTCAGAGCTGGTCCCTGTAGATTCCACTGCCACTGCCTAAGCACAGAGCACATCATGTGAACAACTGGCACCACTGAGGCCCGTGCAGCCCTGGACACTGGTTAGAGCTGGCCCTGCAGCTACCACCTTCACCAAAATAAACCTATACACTCCCTTCTTCCTGGCAGCTCTGATCTCTGGGACAGATACTCCGCGTTGGCAGAGCCTCGCTCGTGCCCATGCCTAGCTGCAAGGGAGGCTGGAAAAGCAAACAGTGGCTTTTTCATCATCTGTATTGGGGATGGTAGGAGCTGATCTCTGCTTCATGTGGTAGAAGTGTTTCCAAATTTAAAAACTGAGAGGCCAAAACAAATGTCCCTAACAGTCCACTCCTTTTGCTAGCTGATAGCCTTCCTGTACTTCTAATACAGAACAGTGTTGCTGCCTGGACATTGAACAACCATCCCTAATACTACTAAAATCTGCTCACCCTACCCAAGAGGGGTCGTCAACTAGAACTATCAGTTGCAGCTCATTGCAAATCCTGGATGCCAATGCTTTTTCTATTCAGTCACCATCCCATCTCCTTTTTCTGTACTCTATGGACTAAATTATATTTGACAACAGTGAGCATAACTTGTAAATCAATTTTAAAAAAGAGGAAAAGAAAATGAGATAAAGTGTTTAAAAATGTACATGAACACAGCAAGAAAGGACACAACACAAATACCTGGCATTGCCTACAAGAGTTCTATCTGGACTCCGCCCAGCGTGTGAGCTCATTCTGACCTAGTCCTTTGGGGCTGCGGCGAGGGACTTCGCTCTTAGAGTTCACTGAGACCAGGTTGTGAGAGACCTACCTGGCAAAGGCAGGAGGTGTAGTGAGAACATGCTTGATAGCAGTCAAGGCCAGAAAGTCAAGTTTCTAAGCAAAAGACATGCTATTTATAAACTAACCACAAAAATTCATAACACTGAAAGCAGAAACAACTGGGCGATGCCTAGGAAATACATTCTAATATAAATATGCAAAGTATAGTCCTTCAGCGGTGCCTTGTTTCCTGTATCTAATCCAGATTGTCCTCGGTAACAGAAGCTCTTAGGAATTCTGTGTTTGTCTTAGGTAGGCATTGTCTAAAAGCAAGAAGAGCTGATCCCTTCCCTACAGACACCCCCACCTCTAACCTCCTATTGATTAGCCTCAGGCAAGCCCTTTCCCACAAATTCTTACCGTCAAGAACTAAAAATGATGTTCATAGCAGGATTCTTCATAATGGCCAAAAAGTGGAAATCGCCCCATGTCTTATCAGCTGATGAATGGATCAACAAAATGCTGTCTTTCCATACAATGGAATATTATTTGGCCATAAAAAGGAATGGAATATTCCTATATGTTACAACATGGATGAGCCTTGAAAGAACGCTAAGTGAACAAAGCCGGACACAGAGCACCTGTTTTATGATTCCATTTATGTGAGTTGTCCGGAAAAGGCAAATCCTAGAGACAGGAAAGAGATCAGAAGTTGCCAGGAGCTGGGAGGAAGGGGGAAGGGAAGTGACTGCTAATGAGCGTGGGGTTTCTTTTGGAGGTGATGAAAACATTAGAAATTAGAGCGTGGTGATGGTTGTACCATATTGTGAATATACTAAACACCATTGAATTGCACACTTTGAAATGGTGAATTTTATGATTGTGAAATTCACTTCAATTTTTAAAATTGCAAACAAACTAAACAAAAAGTGTGTCATCAGTCTCCATGAGAGATTTTAGGTTATTCTGAGGGGTAGGTGGTTACAGACATCAAAGGCGTAACATCTGCAAACCCACCCACCCAGTAATTCCAGTTCTGGGAATCTGACCCACAGGAATAATATATACTTGTCCAGCTAGGTATTGTGTGTGTGTGTGTGTGTGTGTGTGTGTGTGTGTGTGTGTGTGTGTGTCAGAGACAGAGAGAGAGACAGACAGAAGGGAGAGAGATGAGAAGCATCAATTCTTCGTTGCGGCACCTTAGCTGTTCATTGATTGCTTTCTCATATGTGCCTTGACTGGGTTGAACTACAGCAGATTGACTGATCCCTTGCTTGAGCCAGTGACCTTGGGCTCGAGCTGGCGAGCCTTGCTCAAAGCAGATGAGCCCGCACTCAAGCTGGCGACATCGGGGTCTCGAACCTGGGTCCTTTGCATCCCAGTCCGACGCTCTATCCACTGCGCCACCACCTGGTCAGACCAGCTAGGTATTTTTATAATAGTGAACATTTGAGAATAATTCCAATGCTTGCCAGTCTGAGTCTGGTTCAATGCCGTTTAGTGCATTTGTGTTGCAGGTTACTGTGCAGCTCTGAAAGTTGACATGAGAGCGGGAGACGTCCATACACAGAATCCATGATGTTTCACTAAGTCAGAAACTGAGGTTACAAAATAGTATTACTGTGTGACACTAATGTTAGATAAAGTCAGTGTAGTGTGGTGGCTAAGAATATAAATCATGGAGCTAAACAGCCTAGATTCAAATACCAGCTCCTCCCCATGTACCAGCTGTAAGTCATGGGGTAAGATACCTATCTTCTCTGAGCCTGTGTTCTCTAACCTTCCTGTGACTTACTAAGCTTCTGTTTTCTCATTTATAAAGTGGGGATAAAGATATCTACCTCATAGTGTTGTTGTGAAGATTGAGTTATAATGACGAAAGTTAGTCCATTTATGGTGCATCAGTGCTGTGTTGGTTATTAGCATGATAGATGATGGATAGATAGATAGATAAATAGATAAATAGATGATAGATAGATAGATAGATAGATAGATAGATAGATAGATAGATGAAAAAGAGGGAGGGAGAGAAAAAGAGAATAGATCAATGATAGATGATGGCAAAAAGAGTGGTGGGAAATGCCAATATGTTAAGCGTGTCTCTCTAGGGATAAAGTTGTAGGTGGAGATCCTTTTCTTTGGGCTGATCGGTATAGTCTGAGTTGTTGTCATGAACATGTGTTACTTGTGTTAAAGGAGAGAATATTGCTACTAATGTGCATATATTAAAAAAATGGAAAACATAAAACTTGGCAATGAAATTAAATATAAGAATCAGAGTCTCTTATTCCTCCTTGTGTCAGGAAGAATTCTTTTGATAGTAAGTGATAGGAAGCTAACTCAGATTAGCTTAAACCCAAAAGGGGGACTCCTGGGCAGGATACTGGGGTGCTGTCAGAATGGAAGGGTGACTTCAGAAGTAGGGCAGCTCGATGGAGATACTGGATTCTGGACTCCTTTTGTTTCTACTTCTCTCTCTCTCTCTCTTTTTTTTTTTTTTTTTTTTACAGGGACAGAGAGAGTCAGAGAGAGGGATAGATAGGGACAGACAGACAGGAACAAAGAGAGGTGAGAAGCATCAATCATTAGTTTTTCGTTGCCATCGCAACACCTTAGTTGTTCATTGATTGCTTTCTCACATGTACCTTGACCGCGGGCCTTCAGCAGACCGAGCAACCAGCGACCTTGGGTCCAGTGACCTTGGGTCCAAGCTGACGAGCTTTTGCTCAAGCCAGATGGGCCCGCGCTCAAGCTGGCGAGCTCGGGGTCTCAAACCTGGCTCTTCCGCATCCCAGTCCGATGCTCTATCCACTGTGCCACTGCCTGGTTAGGCTGTTTCTGCTTCTCTTGTCCTTCATTATATCAAGTGTCTTCAAATGAACCTGGTAGATAGATTACTTTCGCTCAGCTCCAAAACTAGAAAGGAAAGAGAGCATGTAAAGCCAGTAGCCACGGCCACCATCCCAACTGCCTGGCCCATGCAGGTTCGAATTTGATTTGGACAGACAGTAATGAAACAATGGAGCCAAGAACTGGTGGGCCATCATCTTTAATCCTAGCTTGCACCCAGTAGGCAAGAAATACACACAGTGGGAAAACACTTCTCTTTTCATTCAGGGCTCCCAAAGCCACTGACTTAACCGAGTTTCCTAGAATCAAAGGTTTCTACCTCACCAGCCTTATTCACCTCTGTTCCCCATCTTCTTCTCTCTGCACAAACTCTGCACAAACTGGCTTCTCCTTCAGTACTCCGCCATCTTGGCTGCTTCTCCTCTCCACCATGTGTCCTTTCTCTGCCCTGCTACAGCATGGGCTTCTCTGCCCCATTTTATAGTGTAGAAATCAAAACTTTTAATCCAATATACAAACAAGGAAGTCTCTGATACAAAGTCACTTATCTGAGGCATAGTGGGATTCCTCATGAGGGTGCACCACCCCACATCATGCAATCAGTCAAGGGTGTGGGGAAAAGCTTAGTCTTAAAACTAAGCTTTAGGCTATAACGTCCCTGCCTGCTTACAGCCTGTCCCCCACACCCAATGCAAACTATAAGTGAGCAAACATATACATCATATTTGCAAATTTGACCCACAGAGCATTCCCTCCATTACCATTCTCTGCTGCTCAGGGGAGCGTTCTGATTGGCCAAACTCAGGTTAAGTGCTCCCCGCTTGGACCAATCACTGTGGCCCAGGGATTGGTCAGTGAGTCACAAAATCACCCCCACAGAACGTGACCCCTGGACTCAAGAGTGGGAGACGGGAGCAGCTCTCAGAGAAAGGAAGAGTTGTTCTGGGTAAGCTCTAAAGGGCCCTGGCATTTTGCTGCACCCTATAATGAACCTATCACTCACTGGCCAAAGCACTTGACACGCAGGCCTCATTGCATAAATGCCTGGAGAGCATCCAGAGGACTCCTCCGGAGTTGCAAAAGATGCCGAGTTCGTGCCTCATTCGAATTAAAACTGTGTTGCTTCAAGAACTGGGCTTCAAAAAAGATAGAAAACCTTTCAATCTGTCTCTACTTTGATTTAAGTCACCATCATAAGGCATTCTACTGTTAAGGTTGCAAATGTGGGGGTAGATTAAATGGATATGTCAATTTGGAATTCCAAACCTTCATATGAAGATGACCTCTTTCAATACAATTCTTTCTTGCGTGTGTGAGCTG
This sequence comes from Rhynchonycteris naso, assembly GCA_037038555.1. Taxonomy (NCBI): domain Eukaryota; kingdom Metazoa; phylum Chordata; class Mammalia; order Chiroptera; family Emballonuridae; genus Rhynchonycteris; species Rhynchonycteris naso. The sequence continues at coordinate 23,472,684 of CM072996.1, forward strand.
GGGGCAGCCTGTATTTGCCAGTCACTCTAAGGATGAGGGTTTTGTTTTCTTGCCGAATGCCCTGACAGGGTCTTCTGGCTCCCCTCCAGGCAGGAATGTGATAACTTCTACCCTCAATAACTCACACAGCTGTGCCTTCTCCTGTCCTCATATCCACCTGCCCCAAGCCTTCCCAGACACACAGGTCCAGCTCAAATGCCTTCTCCTCCAGGAAGCCATCCTTTCCTACCCCTTCCTGAACTGAAACAATGTTTCCTCCTCTGGCCCTTTGATGGCTTGGAATACCTTGCCTCTTTTGTGTTAAAGTCACTAGTTATGCTCACCCCATCTCACTTGGGGAGAGAGAATCATGCATGGTTCATCTCTCAGCCTGCGCGCTGCCCCCCTCCCCCCTCCCCCGCAGACGCACACATACGCAGTGATAAGTAGATGTCAATAAATGCCTGTTGAATGAATGCAGGCCGATACTGTTTACATTGCCAATCTCAGATAGGGTTCTGTTCTCCTAACACTCCTCCTTTTTACATTACTGAACACTCTTATCACCCTTATCTCCATGGCAAGAGTTTTTAAGGGGCCTGGAGAGATAAAAGAAAAATATTTCTAGATCTGATCACATAAACATTCTGACCACCCTAAACACAGTAAAAAGGCAATCAGGAAATGGAGAAAAATACTTGTAACAAATATGACAAATTCAAATAAGAGATGACATTTTTAGCTTAAATTTGGCAAAAATAAAAGTCATGTTTTAGGAGACTATTTAATGACAAGTTTACGGAAAATATTTGAATGGATAGAAAAGCCTGGAAAGAAAGCCAACACCATTTAATAGTGATTAGACCAAAACTGGGAGATTAGGGGATTTTTTTAAACTTTTGCTCTTAGTATATAGTACGGATTACATATATAATCACAAGAACAAAGCTACAGTTGCCACTTTTGCTGAATTTTCTGTATCCTGAGACAAAACTCCACGTTGTAAGAGTAGAGAGAGGAAGATGTCGAAACATAAAAGCTCCAACCTTCCAGGAAGGAGGCACACAGGAACAGAATGAATTCAAAACTTCTAAAATGTTGCTATTCTGTCTGACCAGGCAGTAGTGCCGTGGACAGAGCATTGCACTGGGATGTAGGTTCAAAACTCCAAGGTCGCTGGCTTGAGCCCAAGGTCACTGGCTTGAGTCCAAGGTCACTGGCTTGAGCCCAAGGTCACCGGCTTGAGCCCAAGGACGCTGGCTTGAGCAAAGGGTCACTCGTTCTGCTATAGCCCCTTGGTCAAGCCACATATGAGAAAGCAATCAGTGAACAACTAAGGTGCCACAACAAAGAATTGATGCCTCTCATCTCTCTCCTTTCCTGTCCGTCTGTTCCTATATGTCCCTCTCTCTGACTCACTATCTCTGTCAAAAAGAAAAAAAAAGTGTTGATATTCTTTAACCTGACTCCTATGTCTAGTCATTGATTCCAATGACTGCAATGAAACATGGCCAGGAGAACTTTTAGTCATTGATTCTAATGATTTGAACCTGGTTGCCCGTGGGAGCCAGATGCTTCATTCTAGACCTTTTGGATCCTTTTGAATCAGTGACTACATTGCCTCGGCAGTAATCAGTAACACATAAAAGGAGCCAAAATGAACAACCGCTGTTTCCTTAGCATTGTTGTTGAGAGCTTGGACTGTGGATTCAACATGCCTCGATTTAAATCCCAACTACAGTGCTCGGTGACTGTAAACATCAGGGAAGTTCTCGGTGGCTATGAACGCAGTCCCTTAGCCACAAATGCAGGTGATAATCACACTTGCCTTGGGAAATTGTTCTGAAAATTAATGAGATTATTAAATGAGGATGCAATGGGATAATCCTGAATATAAATGTAAACTGCTTCATTTCATACACAGCAATGGATAACATTTTTATTAACCTTTGGCTGTCTTGGGGATGGGCCATCCACAAGTTCATCGGAATGGTCCCTATCTCCCAGCGTGGGGAATATCACCTACTTCAGCTCAAATAGGTTAGTATATTTGAAATCCCTGAAACAGTGCCTGGTTTCTAGGGAAGGTTAACAATTTTTATTGGCAGGAACATCCTTTCCACAAAGCCATTCCATTCTTTCCTCGCAGCTCTGAATTCATGGGCTCCCTTTATCTTGATAATTGTATTCTCCCTAGAACTTCTACGTAGTCACTTTAGAACAGGGGTCCCCAAACATTTCACACAGGGGACCAGTTCACTGTCCCTCAGACCGTTGGAGGGCCAGACTATATAAAAAAACTATGAACAAATCCCTATGCACACTGCACATATTTTAAAGTATAAAAAACAAAATGGGAACAAATACAATATTTAAAATAAAGAACAAGTAAATTTAAATCAACAAACTGACCAGTATTTCAATGGGAACTATGGCTGCGGATGCATCCTGTGCTCCTCTCACTGACCACCAATGAAAAAGGTGCCCCTTCCGGAAGTGCGGCGGGGGCGGATAAATGGCCTCAGGGGGCTGCATGCGGCCCGCGGGCGGGCAGTAGTTTGGGGACCCCTGCTTTAGAACCTGCTTCTTTTCCCACACTTTTTTCTCTGGCTTTATGGCTCAAAGCATCTGTTAGTCACTTCAAAAATGGTAAACCTGCTTGTTTTAAGGTTTCTTCCAAATTGCTTTATTCTCTTTAGCTTTTGGGGTGCAAAGTCGTTTATGTGTTGCAGTTGCTGACTGCATATGGTTTTATTGCTCACGTGGGTTTATGAATGTTTTACAAACCCATCTTTATCAGGTTTCTGTGAACACCTGCAACCCCTGGCTGTGGAAGTGTCCCTGTCCTGTGGTATCATGGAACCTCTGGTCCCTTAAGATCAACCAGTTCTAGATGAGTTTTTACATTAATTTTGTCACTTGGAATCCCCACCCATGCAGGTGACATGAACTCAGACCCCACATTGGCAAGTGGCCCAGAGTCAGAGGGTGTTTTTTAGGCCCTTTTCTGCAACAAGGCAGCCTCTGTGATTCATCGCATGTTTTAGGCAGACAACTCATTTCTAGGTCCTGTAGAAGACAGAGCCTGTGGCTGGACTTCCCTCATCAGCAGGGAGGAAGTCTCCATCCCCAGCCACCAGCTTTAATATCCTATTAGCCCCTGTGGAAAACCTCAAGCACCTCTGTATTGGAAAGACACTGGGGGGAAACATCCCCAAATGTTAACTAAGCTGGTTTTAGTGTGATAGGAATGAGTGACTTTCTATTTTCTTTAGTTTTTGCATTTACTATTCCCTTTATCTTAGGAAGGAAATTATAAGCCATTTTTTTAAAGTGGCTTTCCAATCAGCTAGCAGGAGGCCACCAAGGGGACAGAGGACCAGTCCCTCTTGTCCGAGGTTGGGCGCAAACCAAGGCAGCTGCGGGGGTGGGCTGAACAAGGCCAGTGCTTGGAGGTGGGGGAACTGGGTTGGGGTCCCAGCTCTGTCACGTATCTGCTGGACCATGGCAATTGCATCTCTCCGAATCTCTCTTTCTTCCTCGGTAAGTGGAGACTTGTTCAATAATTCATTCATTCCACCTTCTGTTATTGAACACATGCTATGTGTGCTTGGCACTGTTGCAGGGCCTGGTGCTAGCACAAAGACCAAGGCAGACACACACTTGAAGGTCACATTCGTAGGTCGCTCTGGCCAACAGAACTCCCTAGGATGATGGAAATGTTCCATACCTCCGCTATCCAATATGGCAGCCACCAGACACACGGGGCTGCTGAGCGCCTGAACTGAGACTAGTGTGACCGAGGGACAGAACTATTTATTTAAGTGTAATTAAGTTTAAGAAGCCACAGGAGCTAGTGTTATAAAGGGAAGATAGTACCTCTGGCCCTTTGTCATACAGTTTGTGAGAGGGTCAAAGCACGGTAAAAACAGAGCTGTGGGCACCCTCTGGTGTGAGGATGTGCCCTGTCTCCCTTGGACAAGCAAGTTGGAGAAGAAAACTCAACCGTCCAGAATTTTTTTTTTTTTTCATATTTTTCCAAAGTGAGAAGCGGGGAAGCAGTCAGAGAGACTCCCGCATGCGCCCGACCTGCATCCACCTGGCATGTCCACCAGGGGGCGATGCTCTGCCCATCTGGGGCGTCGCTCCATTGCTGCCAGAGTCATTCTAGCACCTGAGGCAGAGGCCACGGAGCCATCCTCAGCGTCCGGGGCCAACTTTGCTCCCATGGAACCTTGACTGCAGGAGGGGAAGAGAGAGAGAGAAAGAAAGGAGAGGGGGGAGTGTGGAGAAGCAGATGGGTGCTTCTCCTGTGTGCCCTGGCCAGTAATTGAACTCGGGACTTCCACACACTGGGCCAACGCTCTACCGCTAAGCCAACTGGCCAGGGCCTCCAGAATTTTAAGATCCAGAGGCTGTTTCATGGGCCTGGGGGATGGAAGAAAACACTCAACTGCTTGTGGTCTGGGAGCTCCTGACCCTGGGGAAGCTGAGACCTCCCAATGGAACACATGGGTGCTGTAGACAACAATAGGTAACTAAACCCGTCGCAGTGACACCTGACAGCTTGCCAGCTCCCCTCTCTCTCCTGCAGTTGGTCCTGGTTCCCCAAACTGCTTTCTTCCCATGGTCCGATATCGGCAGTTCCACTTCCCTTAAAACAGGTCAGGGTCGACCCACGTGGCTTCATTCCATGCATACCCACTCTCCCCTCTGCCTCCCTGAACTCTTCATTCCGCACCAAGCTGGTTTTCTGCTGAGCCAAGAGCACAGGCCTGGAATGACCTTGTTCTTTTCTTCACTTAACTCCTTGCTAGCCTTTAAAACTCAGGGCGATTTTGCCACAGTAAAAAGATATCATCTCAGGGCCAACATCAACTCTATGGGAGTGTGCTTCCTCCTTCCCTCTCCATCTACCACGTGGAGTAAATATCCCTCGTTGGGAATACCTTAACTCCCCGCAAAGCACACACACTGGATTATCTGTGATGGTAAAAGCTTCTGTTCGTTCTCACTAAGTAAGGGTCCGGACCAGACCAGACCCCAATGCCTTTGCATTTCCTGACTCTAATCCTGCCATTTGATTCTCAGAGAGACCTCCCACATCCTTTAAATTCTTATTCTGTACTAACCTTCCTCTTTGTTCATGCTAACTCACACTGGGTTCAGTTACTTGCTCACCGGTGCCATAGCATTGCCTGTGGGGGGCACAGCCAGCGCCCACTGAGTATCCATGAGCTACTCCATGTCCCAGCTTCCACTGAAGCTAGCCTGGGGGTGACCCTGTGACCAGTTTTAGGCAACAGACTCTGAGCGGAAGTGGTGTGCATTCCTTCTGGGCCAAGGCAGTTAGGAGCCACTGTACCTCCTCCATTTCTGTTTATCCTACCATGACAACAATGTGTCCCATGTGGCGCCACTATAAAAAGGACGAGGGCTTTCTAACCTACGCTGGGCTTTGCGTAAGCAGAAAAACAAATTGTTTTTTCCTGATAACCTATCAAGCTTTGGGGGGGGGGTCTGTTTATTGCAGACACTACCATTAATTATAGTAGTATATCCATTAAGTTATAGCAATATGTTACTGATCTCTCTCATTAGAGGATAATGTGTCCTAGGTCAATACCAGGTGTTGGTCTTTTAAACTCCGGCACCAGCCCCCACAGGGCTTGGGACGCGAAACGTGCTCATTAAATGCATGTGGAGCGAGTTACAAGGGAATGAATCATTCCACCTGATGTTTCAGCACCTCAAGTAAATATTTCCTAGAACCTTCTAGAGCTGGAAATTGAGCCTGGAACCTTCTAGCGCTAAACCGAGGGCTTTGTGTGGACAGTCGGCGCTGTCGTAGGTGGATGACGGGAACTGTGAATCCACTCTAGTGTGCGGCAGCTCCGCAGACAGCAAGTCTGTGTGTCGCTTTCGAGGACAATTATTCTGGAAAGTCATTTCTGGGAAAGGGCCAAGAATTTCCACACAGCCAAGGAGAAAGGCTTCTTTAAACAGCGACTGCTTCTGGGGCTCTGGTCGTGAAACTCTGGGAACAAGCACAAGTCAGAAGTTTCCTAGGGGACAGAGAAGCATCTGTCCCTTTCAAAAATCCTGACATTCCTGTTAAATGGTTTCTCTGGCATCAACAGAGGGGAAAGCAAGTAGGGAAAATCTTAAAATCCCACAGTCAGGCTGCAAAAGTCAGTGCGAGTTTAGGGTGGGAAAGAAAATTAGGGACAGCTTGTTGAAATGTCTGGATGAACGGCAAAAACTCTGTGACAATAAAAATAAAATTTGCTTTGCTGTTGCCAGTGGGGTGAGTCTACTGTGTGTCAGGTGCAGAACTGTACTCTGTATACATGTTTCTTATGGCAGTAAAGACGTAAGGTACCTTCTGCTATTCTGATTTTACAGGTGGTTGGGGAACTTGCTCCAGGTCGCAAAGCTTGTATGTGGTTAACATAGACTCCACACTTGGGTCTTTTGAATTCTAAATCCCATGCTCCAGGCGTGGCCAGTGTGACTCTTTCATTTGAAACTCTCAAAAACCTGCTGGTGAACTACTGCTACGTGGTTTAGACAAAGGGACTTGATGGGTTTATATAATTCAAGAAGGGTTAAGTGACAAGACACTGGAGGGACAGGGACAGCATTGGGCATCCAGAGCCAGTGCACCCAGATGCCCGAATGCTGCCAGAAGCCCCTCACCCTCCATCTTGCTGCCCCTCCCAGGTCACCTTTATTTCCTGTCTTGCACAGTGCCTCCCCCCCCCCCCGACACGGTAGAACACCTCACGCCCCTCAGCTCTTACCACGAGACATCTGACTCACTTTGGTTCCAGTCAGAAGATTCCAGGGCAGAAAACCAATTGGCCAGCTGGGCCCAGTACTTTCTATGGACCAAACCACTCTGGCCATGGAGATGGGTCATCTAAGAACAAGGCAGGTCCTTGTTTGGAGGAGGATAAAGGGTCTGAAAAACAAAATGGTCCAAGGAAATAGAAAGGCTTAGGCTGAAGCGGAGAAAACATAAGGGGGGAGATTCCTGTTATCTTTAAACAGTTGAAGGAGAGTAACGAGGCGGAGGTAGGTGCTCTGGGTCCCTATGGGACCAATGGCTACATGTTTCCAGGAAAAAAAATTTCAAGTTCCAGTTCAGCATCTGCTGAAAGATTCCCATGTGCCAGATATTAACTTCCTTGGTATATATCGTATTTTCTATTGAATGTATTGGGGTGACACTGGTTAACAGAATTATGCAGGTTTCAGGTGCCCAGTTCTATAACACCTCTTCTGTGCATGCACTGTGTTGTGTGCCGACCATCCCCAAGTCAAGTCTCTGTCCACCACCATTTATCCCCACTAGAACCTCCACCCCTGTCCCGCCAGCAATCACCATATTGTTGTCCGTGTCCGTGAGTTTTTCTCTCTTCTCTTTGGGTGCTTTTCAGCTCAATCCCTCTACCACCCTCCCTCACCCAATGCCCCTCAACTGCCAACAGCCTGCTCTCTATGTACAAGTCTGTATCTGTTTCGCTTGTTAGTTCATTTTGTTCATTAGATTCCACATGTGAGTGAAATCCTACGGTACTTGTTTTTCTCTGCCTGGCCTAGTTCACTTAGCATAGCAAACGTATATCATCTCTTAATCCTCACGACAAATACGTCGGATAAATTTTATTGCTCCAATTTTACATGTGAGAAACAGGCCAACATAAACAACAACCGGACTGAGTGGCAGGGATCTGACCGAGCGGCAGGGATCTGAATTCGGCGTCCTGTCTGCTCCTTGCACAGCATCGCTCTGCTTCTTCACAGACTACACCCTAACAACCACTCCTGTTCAAAGAGAGGTGGCATTTTCCAGCTGAGGCTGCCCATGCCTGAAGGCATCCCTGCAAAGGTCAGTGGCCGTCTTCCTAGGACTTGATAAAGAAGACCATTTCAAAATGGGAGAGATGTTGGTCTAAAAACCCCCGAAGATCTGTCTCAACTTGAAATCAATACATTCTTCCAGCTTTTACAAATTCTTTCAAAAACTCTACTTCCATATGGCCCCTTCAGATCACTCTCCACCCTGTACACTCTGCTCTGAGCCTCGTAATGCTGACCTACACACATGGCAGCATGGGCTCCCTGTGCCTGGCTTCCAATGAGTTCTGTGCAGTAGGGATCCCCAGCAGGAGGTTAGAGGGAGGTGAGTGACCCTGAGAGGTCACCTTTGGTGGGCTGCTGCCCCAGCGGAAGGTCACCGCCCCTCAGGATGTGACCCGCTCTACCCAGCTCTTGCCCCTTCTCGGTTCTGTTAACCTCTTATTGGCCTCTTCTCTCGGCATAGGGACGGTAACAGGTCTGTTGTTCTGTACCTCAAGTCCTACAGCATTCCTGAGGGCCCTCTACACCCCACCCCTTTGTAATTTGTCCCTTTGTCAATACACCTTTCTCCACGAACTCTTCTAGTTTGAGTGTGCCATCTGTTTTCTATTGAGACCCTGACAGATAAAATAACTTTTCCCAGAGTATAGGTTCTATATTCTAATTACATTTTTCTACATGCTCAGTGTGGGCCTTTCAGATCAGACTAAAGAACATAAAAATCATCTATAATCTTACTTCTAAAGATAGCTCACATTTGGGGGCATTTTTTCCCAACATTTTTAAGGGTTTTTTTTATATTGTATTAAAATATAAACAACATAAAGTTTACCATTTAAACCATTTTCTCTAAGTGAGAGGAGGTGAGATAGTGACCCTGACTCCCACATGTGTCCCATCTGGGATACACCAGGCAAATCCTGTCTTGGGCCAATGCTTGAATCAGCCGTGCTATTTTTAGTGCCTGAGACTGACACTGGGACCAACCAAGCTATCCTCAGTGCCCAGGGCTATGCTCAAACCAATTGAGCCACTGGCTGTGGGAGGGGAAGAGGCCAATGGTCACTTCTCCTGTGTGCCCTGACTGGGAATCTAACCCAGAATATCCATATGCCTGGCGGACACTCTATCCACTGAGCCAGCTGGCCAGGGCCCATTTTAATCATTTTTAAGTATACAATTCAGTGGCATTAAATACATTTAAAATGTTGTTTAACCATCACTACTCTCTATTTCCAGAACTTTTAAAAAAGACTTTATTTTTCAAAGCACTTTAAGCTTCACAGAATATCGAAAGGAAGGTACTGAGGCCCGCATATAACCCTGTCCCCACACGTGCGCAGCCTCCCCTGTTATCAACATCCCCCGCAGTGTGGTGCCTTTGTTACAAACAACAGACCTACATTGATATGTCAGCGTCACCCAAAGTCCATAGTTTACGTTAGGGTTTACTCTTGATGTTTCATATTTTAGGGTTTGGACAAATGTATAAAGACACATATCCATCATTATGGAATCATACAGAGTATTTCCACTGTCCTAAACATTCTCTATGCATGGCCTATGTATCCCCCTCCGCCTTACGTACATGTTTTATACTGCTTATATCTCAATGTAAATACATATAATGTCATCAACACGATTGTATCATGAGAATTTCCTCATATCATTAAAAACATATTTCTAAGTTGTCTACCATAATGTACCATGATTATTTTCCACTTCCTTATTTAGATGACTGATTGTTTGCTGTCATAAATGTCACTGCTGTGATTATCATAATTCATAAATCTTAGTCCAAATTTCTAATTATTTCCTTAGGTCTTTCAAAATGTTGACACTCAAATGATGCCCGATATATGGTATGCACTAGAGGGAGCCTGAGAGTTTTCCGAAACAATAGGTTTCTGTGCCCTGGTAAAGAATGGAAGTAACTTGCCAAGACTGGCAGAAATATTAAAGGCATCTGAGAGCTTCCCTTCACCACTGGGTAGGCTGTGCCTGATGTCACAATAAAACAATGTGGGCATTTTCTTCCCAGGCCTCAGCCCATCTTGGGTCAGGAGCAGAGCTCAGGGGGTTGTTTGGCTGACCTGATGACAACTGTGGTCAGGAATCTTTAGAACTGTGGATGACCAATGGCTGACCGCAAAGGCCGCACTGAGTCTAGGCAGAAAGGCGACTGTGGACAGCTCTGCAGGAAAGCCCACTTCCAGCCCCAGGGAACCGCAGCCCTGGGGCCACAGGCCAGATCTCGCTGTGGAACTTGTTGCTCAACTTCTCTGCAGCAGCAGTGGCTGCCCTGGAGAGACTGCAGTGGGTAACTAACTGTCCTCAGATCACCAGCAAATGAGCGAGTGGCAAGCCGTGTGACCAGGGCTCCTGGACAGATGCAGAGGAGGTGGAGCCAGGGGCCTGAGCTAGTTAGTTAGCCTTTAGAGCCTCCTCTGTGGCCCCTGCTAACTTTCTTACATGGTGCTTACAGCACAAGATTCAGACACGGGGAGGCTGCCCAGAGCCCGTGCAGCCCTCAGGGGCCGGGCAAGTGCACCTGACCTGAGAGTACGGCATGCTGCAGGATCAACCCCCCAGCTTGATCAACCCCATCAACACCCTCTGTTGCCCTTGGACCAAGGATTTTGCCTCTTATTCCTCAGGTTCTGTCTTCGCAGGGATCAGCCCCTCCTGGCCCGCAGTGCTTGACTTGCTCGTTTGTACAGGAGATAAACTGAGACCCCCCTTTCCTTAAAACTATAAATATAGGATGTGTTTTGACTGCACGCCAGGGTTTTCACAGGACATAGGAAGGCAGAGGGTTTCCATAGTTGGCAGCAATGGTAAGCTTTGGGAGAGAGGGCTCTACCCAGTCTCAGGGACCTACACCTTTAAATGCTAAAAAGCAGCACAGGTAGGGGTAAGGTAAGTCTTTCCCTCAGCAGCTGAGGCTCTCAGCCTTAACTGCATAAAATCACCTGCTTTTTCATTTGTTTGTTTTTAATCCTTACTCCCAGAGAAATCACATCACACTCTCTGGGTCTAGGACGCAGTCATCAGTTGTTCCTTCAGCTCCTAGGGGATTCCAAAGTGTAGCCAAGACAGACCCACTGGCCTTTAAAGGATAATGAAAGGAGGTCAAGGCTTTAATGGATTGGTGGCCATATAAATTTAATAGCCATATATCCAGTCTGTGCTTAGGTGTTTTGTTTCTTTAAATCTGGCTTTATAATGCATTCTAGCTTTCATTGGCAAAGCCAATTAGAGATCTATAAACAAGTGATAATTGTAATAATTAAATTTAACAAGGAAAAAGATACCTTGTGTTGCTGTGCTCTGTGGGTTTTCCCTGTCTGAGGAATAAATGCTTCATGAGCTGGCACACCCAAGGACACCTTTTTTCATGGAGCAGGTAGATGGATGGCTTGGAAGAGTGAGAGGAAAGATCAGAGTTCAGTGAAGCAACCACTTAAAGATAGCAGGTTGAGCCTGACCAGGTGGTGGCACAGTGGATAGAGCGTCAGACTGGGATGCGGAGGACCCAGGTTTGAGACCCTGAGGTCGCCAGCTTGAGCGCGGGCTCATCTGGTTTGAGCAAAAAGCACACCAGCTTGGACCCAAAGTTGCTGGCTCGAGCAAGGGGTGGCTCGGTCTGCTGAAGGCCCGCGGTCAAGGCACATGTGAGAAAGCAATCAATGAACAACTAAGGTGTCGCAATGAAAAACTGATGATTGATGCTTCTCATCTCTCTCCATTCCTGTCTGTCCCTATCTATCCCTCTCTCTGACTCTCTCTCTGTCCCTGTAAAAAACAAACAAACGATAGCAGGTTGAGAACCTAGGGGAACGTCAGATATGTACCCAACTAGAGGACTGTGCATTTCAGCTCCAGTAGTATAGCCCACTGGGGCCATAGAGTGGCACAAGGTCAAGAGCTTACCTGGGTGGCCTACTAACATTCAGAAACCCCTTGAACTGGACTGTGGTTTGCGTTGCAAGCAGGAAAGCCAAGAGTCATCAAATCCCAGAGCCATAAAATTCAGCCCTCAGGTTTCTGCATCCTTTTCTCTCTCCAATCTCAGCCAGCCTCCTCCTTGGTCTTTCAAAGGGTTAGATGGGGATCCAGAAAGAGCAGGGATCTTGCAGTCAGAACGCTAGGAGTTCCTAGTCTCTCCCCATTGATTACTAGCTCTGTGACAGTCGTGAACATTTTAACCTCTCAGGGTTGCATTTCTCATCTATGATCTTAGCGGGTGATCTCAGAATGGGGTGCTGCCGTGTCAACCCTGCATAGCCCATGCATTAAGATGGAACCTTTTATTCCTGTTGGATTAAGGACTTTGCCTCTTCTACTTGGGTTCATCTTCCCAGGGGCTTGCCAGCTATATTTGCTAGCTCATTTGTGCAGGAGATAAATAAAATAAGTAAAAATCTTTAGGCTCAGACAGGGGGTCCCTACTCTGGTTCCGCTAATCTGTAGGGTCCTGTCCTATGTTTTCTTTGCCTCTTTTTCTCCCTGCTGGGTGAGGGGTTCATGGGGGAAAGCAACGTTCACCCTTAGAACCCATGCTCCCTATGTAGGCACATTCCGTGGGCCAGGACTCTGAAATTCTTTGTCCAAATGGGCCTGAACCTGCATCTGAGGTCAGTGGGGGGTGATTCCAGATCCACCTTCTTGAAGATGTGTTACATTGCCTTCTGAGGTCTAATGGAGGCCAAGGGCAGTTGTTGGGGTGGGCGTGATGGGGACAGAGGTGGACAGAGCAGGGACGTCTATTACCCACACAGGCATGTCCTCCCGATGGCTCTGAACACAGTCAGAGTTGAGAAGAGAAGAGGCCATTCTCCCTGCCTCGCCACATTTCAGCTCCGATGAGCCTAAGAATTCTGAATTTGAACTTGACCTCCCATATCACTATGAAGATATTTATCAAGTTAGAAGGTTAGCACATACTTTATTCAATCGCTTCGTAGTCTGATTTTTAACTCTGAAACACTAAAGCATAAAGTATGTGGTACATGGGCTGCCATTTGTACTCTTTTCCTGGCCCTGCCAAAGTTACAGGCAGGCCTGGTGAGACCATCCTATTGTTTAGGTTGTTGTGAGGATTAAATGCAAAAAATTATCTGAGTACATAGTAGGTGCTCAGTAGGGATTATTCTCTTTTCCTTCCAGCTCATCAATGTCACTCAAACCATGCAGCTGAAGAGAATCTTTCTGTAGAAAGGACCACCACCTTCCTTTTTCTGGGTCTAGGGGGCAGCCTCATGCTGTGTTGACTTACTGGGGCTAATATGCCCTCCAGCCTTTTCACTGAGAGGCTGATCCAAGTTTGACAGCCTAGCCCAGATCCCTCAGTTAACTGGGGGGAGGAGGGAACAGGGAGGCTCTTAGGCCAACCACGAAGGCTGCAGGCCCCTTCTGGAATGGCCCTAGGGAGACGTGGCTCTGGAGAGAGGCAGCCTTATGGCTTGCATGGCTTCAGGGGCCCAGGTCTTCTTTCTGCATGTAACAGGTGATCTGGCTAGACAGAGGTCTCTGGGCGTGGGAGGCAGGGAGGGTAAAGCAGTCCCTGTGAGGACTCCAGGATCTGTCTGCATTGGTACATGGGCTCCAGCTCAGGAAGGTACCTGGAAAACCAGCAGGGCTTCCTCCAGGGCCAGGGAGGAGGACCTGGGAGAGGGCAGCTGACGGCTCTGGGACTTGGCACTTTGGGACTCCAAGAAGCTAGACTTCCCCCATAAATTGGAACCAGCAGAACTGGTTCGCTCTGCTATGTATCTGAGATTTGCTGTGGTGTAGCTAGTTTGTACTTTGAAAGCATCCATTTATTGTTTGCATTTTAAATAGCAAATAGGAAGGAGTGTGCTGAGCCCTCAGAAAATAGGTCTGGGTGAAGGAGGGCACAGCAGGCTGAGGAGACAGTGCGTGCAAAGAGCTGGAGGCAGTGAGGAGGGGAGGTGTTGAAGGAGGTGACATGTGGAAGATGGAGCAGACTGGTGGGGACAACCAGGAGGCTCGAAGGCTAACCAGGCGGCACTGAAATGACCTTGAAGCATTGCTGCAGAGATCACAGAGGAAAATGTACCTAAGACTCTATAATACGATTTCTTTCTCGTTAGAAAACTCTCATTTCCTATAAACTTTAGAAAATTTTTTTCATATTCCTTACTACATGTCAAGGAATGTTTAACCCAGATGTTGGTTGGACCTCTTGCTGGTTGAGTTTTCAATCTATCTATCTATCGACCTATCTCTCACTTATCAACTATATATCTTTATTTTTTTTAATCACCAGAAACAAAAATTTATTTAGAAACAAGGAAAAGTTTTTAATCGCAGGGGAGTTCATCTGATAAGTGTGGTGTCCCACTTTGTTCTAGGAAACAGCGCCCTGAAAATCACTGTTAAAAAACGAGGCCTGGAACCTCAGTTTGTCAAGAACAAATACACTTTACAAATCTTGTCATCGTATTCAAATGCTAAAGAGGGCTGCCACTGGGGGGGAGGGGGGAGGATCTATTTGGTCATCCAGGGTAGCATTGTGGTTTGAGAGATTAAGAAATGTAGGCTCACATTGAGGCAAAATATAAAAGCCTTTAGGTTAGTCCTCGGCCAAATTTTATCTGAAGGTTCTGGGAGTCAGAAAGGCAGTCAATTTGTCTCCATACCTGTCACCGCCACCCCCACTACTCTACACGCGGACTTAACTCCTCATGTTACACCCAGGTTAGCTAATTTTGATAAATCACTACTCGTTCTTTATACCTATTGTTGGTATAAATGCAACATTGTTTATTTGCCAAATCCCCGAGAGGCAAAGATCTCATTAATATATTAAAGGCTTCTCTTGGAAAGGAGCCAAGCCTTTCGGATGGGAAACGGGTCGATACCATCAGTGTGTTTTGCAATGGGGCCAGAGGGATTGCTCCAGACACATCTGACGGTGGCTGCTCACACGTCTGAGGTTCAGGCAAGCTGGGAGTACCAGGCTGGGAATTCAGGGGATGGAGCCGTTCTGTAGGGGGATGTTGAGCAGTGGAGGGTGGGGTGGGGTTGCAGCATCCACCAGAGCAATGTCCTGAGCCCTCTGCAGTGGATCAGCTGGGCTTGTGTCTCCAGAACAGGGATTAGACTAAGGGAAGCCACAGTTGGAAGTGGGGACTCAGGTACCCCCGTTGCATGCTCCGGTTATCTTCCAAAGTGTCCTGGAGGGTGAGGGTCAACTCTACTGGGTGAACCTCCCCGAGGCTTCTCTTGATGGGCATGGCCACTCACAGGAAGGGTATTAATGTGACGACACCCCCCCCCCACACACACACACACAAGGCCTCCCAAGCCATCCTGGGACTGACTGGTCATCCTCCTGATGGGAATGGGACAGTTGGTTTGGTCTATTTTTAAGCTACAACCTTTTGTGTTGTTCTCGAACCTTAATGACATTTGAACCCTGGACTCATCTCCCCCCATTCTTTTTCCTTTTCTTTCTTTCTTTTTTTTTTAATCTCTCTATTCACGGCTGCCTACCTCATAGGGATATAGAAATAAGTCGCAGGCTCGTTGAAATGACTACTACGGCTGCATAGCTAGAAGAAAAGGAAGAGGAGGAACCAATGAACCCTCCCGCTCTGCAAAGTGAAAGAAAACCTGGGGCGTCCTTCATCTGGGACCCTCCAAGTGACTGTCCGCTGGCTTTGTGACAGCTGTCTGTCCCCACAAGGTGGGCACAGGGTGACAATATTTAGCAGGGGGCAGCAGGAAGGGAACACAGCTTACTCTACAGATTTACCAAACAGAACTTTCTGGACTAATAGACGTGGTCTGCATCACTAATACCGCAGCTGCTGGACACATATGGCTATTGAGCGCTTCAGTGTGGCTAGTGCCACTGAGGAACTGAATTTTCTCATTCAGTTTTTGTTTTGTTCATTTCATTTCTGTTCCACTGAAATTAACTTAAAATTGAGTAGCTACACGTGGTTTGTGGCCCTTGTATTAGACTACTCAGCAAGACTCACTGACCTTGAGATGCTACGGGCAGGGGCACTGCATCAAGCCCTCCAAGTCTTCTCTTTGCTTCTTGAGTCCCTGGAAATTCAGCTCCTTCTTGTCCCATCTATCTGTGGCAGCTCCATTGCGGAGGCCTCTCCTCAGTTAACCCTCCATCTCTGGCCAAACTTCAGCAAAAAGCAACATTACACTCTCTGAAAAGAGCGAGCATGGCTTTCTCTGGGGAGGATGAAGTTGGCAGGGATGGCTGAGGCTGAGTGTGATATTCCAAACTGCTAATTTGCTCGAATCATTTGGGAAAGTGCTACTTAAAAAATCCTGACATGAGTGGAAGCGACATCTCTGAAATGTATGGGCAGCCCAAACTCACGCAACTGGAGGTTTTAGGCTTGCTCATCATCTCAGTGGTTGCTTATTAAATGGCTGTGGAATATTTCTTTCTCTCTGTCAGAGCACTTGGCCCTGAAACGAGGCTCATTTGCTGAGATTTTCTGCTGTGACCCAGTCATCCAAAGAGTCAGCCTGATTTCTTGTCAACTGGGAATTTGGAGTCACAGAATCTGCTTGTTCCCCCAAATAATCCGCAGGGTGTTTTCATGATTGCCTTTGCAACCCAGGCAAAGTGTTCCTTATACAGACCCTGCAGAGAGGCAGGTAGGCTTAGCGGACTATGTTCTGTACTATTCTGCTCCACCACCTCCAGGTGGTTGGATAGGGGCTGGGCATTGACCACAGAGCAGCCGATTTCCTAGGCTGGCCTATGACCGGGCACAAAAGAATGTTTTCCAACCAGATTTTCTCTCTCTGGACTCTAAACCAGAAGCAGATCTCTCTTCTGACACTAGAAATAGCAGGTGGGATGTAAGAGGGGGCGGAGCCAAGTATAATGACTGAGATGGGGATCTCTGCCAGAGCCTGATTTTGCACAAAAGGGCCAGAGTCTTGGAATTTGTTTTTTAAAATTCCTCAGACAATACAAACGCACTGATGTAGATTTTGTTTCCGTTCCATAGGTACTTAGGACACTCCAATAGGACACTTCTACTTCGAGTCACACCTCTCAATTGACACTTTCACGTAGGATACAGTCAATATTTCGCTATTGTTGATAGTACCAAAGTATTTGTAAGGCTTTCTATTCATATTTCCTTAGAATAGATGGCTAGCAGTGGTATTACTAACCAAAGAGATACTTATCTTTGTGGTTCTTGCTACATATTGTCTTCCAAAAAGTTGTGTAAGTCTACAGTGTCATTGGCTAACCAAGTAGGACAGTTTTACAACCTTGCCCACATTTGAATTAGCATTTTGTATTTCCCTCCTAATGCACTTTTTTTTCGGTAATTTCTGGAAGTGCCTCACATCTGCTTTAATTTGAATTATCTTTTATTATAGTTCAGATAATAATTGAGATAATATTTTATTGGTATGTTTACTATTCATGTCTTCTCTCTGAGTTTCCAAAAGTAACGTCTTCCTGACACCCCTTCTTCTACTATTAAACCTTTTCGCCCTATATTTTCAAAAACACAATATAGCTTTCAACATTCCCAGTGACAGCATCCTAAAAATACCCCACCGATCAGAAAAAGCAGCCTTTTTCCATTTTAGTTCAACCTCTATCATTTTCCAGCTGTGTTTCGCATGCAACAACTGACATGCTGTCCAGTCACCGTGACACTTTGGTATGTGGCCATAGTGTTTAGTGGTCATGTGACAATAAGAACACTGGATTAAACAAGATTAAACCAATTTCTAACTGCAGGACTTCTCAGAGCCTTCAATGAGCCTTTAACAAATGCTCAGCGAACCTCTAAGAGGAAAATGGTATGAGATATCTTTTCCAAATCCATCTTGCCTGCCATAGAATCCTTGTCTGCTGAAGCAAACTGAAGGAATGGTGTTTTGAAGAAGGTACTTTGAGAAACCCTGCCCTGGCATAGAGGTCACGTCTACACAAAATTCAGTCTGAATTCAGTGTACTGGGCTCAGCACACAGTGTTCAGTATACTGGAGCGAGGAAACACGCGGCACCCAACGGTTACCTCCCTTCAAAACTGATACACGGTGATAAGACACAGGCAGGTCTTAAGAAATGCTTTAAGACCCTGGCCAGGTAGCTCAATTGTTTAGAGTGTTGTCCCAATAGGCCAAGGTCATGGGTTCAATCCCCGGTCAGGGCACATACAAGAATCAACCAAGGGATACATAAATAGAACAGCAAATTGATGATTCTTTCTTTCTCTCTCTAATATCAATTAAAAAAAAAGAAATGCTTTAAATAATATATTTGAAAAGTCAATAAGCATGTGGGAAAGCTATTTTGTGCTACAACATGGCATGTGAAAAAAAAGGGTCCTGTTATTTTTAAAGAAACAAACGTATATTTTATTGATTACTTGTTTGTCACCTTCAAACCCCACCACCACTAGAATATAACTTTATGAGAGCAAGGATACCAAGCCATACTGACCATTCTAAGTTGGCTTAAACATTTTTTTTTATTTCTTTTTATTTATTCATTTTAGAGAGGAGACACAGAGTGAGAGAGAGAGAGAGAGAGAGAGAAAGAGGGGAGGAGCTGGAAGCATCAACTCCTATATGTGCCTTGACCAGACCAGTGCAGGGTTTTGAACTGGCGACCTCAGTGTTCCCAGGTCTACGCTTTATCCACTGCGCCACCACAGGTCTGGCTAAAAGTTTTGAATATGGATATATTGATAGATTACTGTGTTTGTTTATTAAACTGTCATGTTTGCTTTATATTTTATTTTAAAATCTGTTTATATTATTCTTTTTTGTTTTACCTACAGAATGCTGTTTATTTAATAATAAAATTATATATGAATATATATATATATAAGAAAATAGAGAAAAATGTCTGAAAAGAAATAGCAACTTTTTCTTTGAATGGTGGGATTATGTTATTAAGAGTTTATGTCTCTCCTTATTAGATATTGACTAAGAAGATATTTTCACAATGAGTATGTGTTAGCTTTATAATCAAGGGGATAAATAGTTAATTTTAATTGGGGGACAATAAGACAAAATAACATTTGTGCATCTACTATGCCCTAGTAGGCCAGTGGTCGGCAAACCGCGGCTCCTTGGCCCCTTGAGTGTGGCTCTTCCACAAAATACCACATGCGGGCGCTACCTCGATAAGGAATGTACCTACGCATATAGTTTAAGTTTAAAAAATTTGGCTCTCAAAAGAAATTTCAATCGTTGTTCTGTTGATATTTGACTCTGTTGACTAATGAGTTTGCCAACCACTGCTAGGCACTTCAGCTATCTAATAATTTAATCATCCCAATTATCATTTTCATTTCATAGACAAGGGAACTGAGGCACAAAGCACTTAACCAACTTACCCAAAATCATACTGTATATGGTAAAGCAGGATTTTCATTGAAAATTGTGGTAAAGTTTACCATAAAATGTACCATTTAACCATTTCTAAGTACACGTTTCAGTGGCATTAAGTGCATTCACAGTGTTGCGCAGCCATCACCACCATCTATTTCCAGAAATTCTCATCATCTCAAACTGAAACTCAACACAGATTTCCCATTCATCCCTCCTCACAGCCTCTGATAAGCTCTGATTCGTCCCTCCTCACATGCTACTCTCTCTGTATATTTGCCTATGCTAGGTCTCTCGTATGAGTGGAGTCATACAGTATCTGTCCTGTGTGTCTGATTTATTTCACTAAAATAAAGCCTTCAAGGTGTATTCATGTTATAGCATGTATCCATACTTCATTCCTTTCTATAGCTGATTAATATTCCATTGTATGGTAGACTATAATTTGTTTATCCACTTCTCTGTTAGGGACTTCAGCTTGCTTCTTTTTGGCTAATGTTGCTTAAACATTATACAAGTATCTGTTTGAACCCTTGCTTTCAATAATTGTGGTACATAGAACTAACAGGGGTTGCTGGTTCATAAGGTAATTTTATGTTTAACTTTTTGAGAAATTACCAAGCTGTTGTCTACAGCATCTACATCATTTTCTATTTCCTACCAGCAATGCCCAGGGTTTCCAAATTTTCCACATCCCTATCGACATTTGTTTTGTTTAGTTTTATAATAGCCACCCTAATGGATGCGAAGTGTTATCTCCTTGTGGTTTTGATTTGCATTTCCCTGCCTTGCCATGTGTTTATTGGCCATTTGTGTATCTTCTTGGGAGAAATGTCTTTTCAAATCCTTTGCCTACTATCTGCTTTTGAATTGAATGGTTTTTATGTTGTTATTATTGAATTTTAGGTGTCCTTTATGTGTTCTGGATATTAACCCCTTATCAGATACCTGATTTGCAAATATTTTCTCCTGTTCCGTGGGTTTTCTTTTCACTCTCTTGATAATGTCCTCTGATGAACAAAACTTTCTCATTCTGATGTTGATTGAACTAAGTCCAATTTATTGACTTTTTCCTTTTTTTATTTTTATTTTTGCCTGTATTTGTGCCATAGCCAAGAAATCACTGCCAAATATCATGAAGATTTTGCCCTGTGTCTTCTTCCAGGAGTTATCAAATGACAAAAATAATACAACTTGCAATGAGTTTGAAGTCCTGTAAGGGAAACTTTCCTTGGATGGGGGAGGACAGGGCCTCACAGCAGTGGAGTACTCTTCCTGAAGGATTTGGAGCAAGAGCCGCTTTTATAGAGGAGGCAAGGTGGAAAAGGGCATCGTTTGGCTAGGAAGTTAGCGATTTCCTTCTAAGGCTAGTGTAAAGCCAATAGTCGCGGTCAGGATCACAGCCGCCTGGCCAGTGCAGGTTCACATTAGATACGTACAGTCAGTAATGAAACACAGGAGCCAAAAACTGGTGAGCCATCAGCTTTAACTCTAGCTTGCACCCGGCGGGCAAGCAAAAACACACACTGGTGTTCGGCAGATAAAATATAATATGCTCACTTTGTTAAAGATGGCGCTGCCCACATGGAAGCCCGTCATCCAGGTGATATTATTAGCCCTTATGCTTGGGATGGCTGTGGGGGGAAAGTTGTAATGTAAGCAGGCCGGGTTGTTATAGCTTAAGGGTTTGTTTTAAGAGTAAGCTCTTCCCTACACCCTTGACTGATTGGATGATGTAGGGTGGTGCACTCTCCTGAGGAATCCCATTATGCCTCAGATGGGTGGCTTTGTATCAGAGACTTTCTTGTCTGTAGATTGGATTAAGGGTTTGGATTTTCTATGCTATAAACTAGGGCAGTCCAGGAGCTTGCTCTCTTGGTTCCAGAGTTCCTGAAGTTAGTATTAGAGAGGAGAGCAGATTAAGGCCATGTGGAGGAGAAGTAGCCAAGATGGCAGAGTGCTGAGGAAGAAGCCAGTTTGTTAAGAGTTTGTGCTGGAGGAGATGGGGAACAGAGGTGAATAAGTCTAGTGAGCTAGAAACCTTTGATTCTAGGAAACTCGGATAAGTCAGTAGCTTTGTGAGCACTGAATGTGTGGGTTTGGGAGCCCAGAGTGTGTGTTTTTGCTTGTCCGCTGGGTGCAAGCTAGAATTAAAGCTGATGGCTCACCAGTTCTTGGCTCCTGTGTTCCATTGCCATCTGTCCAAATCCAATGCGAACCTGCATGGGTCAGGCTGCTGTGAAGGTGGCCCCGACTACTGGCTTTACAACTGGGCTCCAAAACCCACACTTTCAGTGCTCACAAAGCTACTGACTTATCCAAGTTTCCTAGAATCAAAAGGTTTCTAGCTCACCAGACTTATTCAACTCTGTTCCCCATCTCCTCCTGCACAAACTCTGCTCAAACTGGCCTCCCCCTCAGCACTCTGCCATCTAGGCTGCTTCTCCTGTCCTCCATGTGGCCTTAATCTGCTCTCCTCTCTAATACCTCAGGAATCAAGAGAGAGCTCAAGCTACTGCTCTCTCCCACTTTATACCGTAGAATCAAAACCTTTAATCCAATTATACAAACAAGGAAGTCTCTGTATAATGGGATTCCTCAGGAGAGTGCACCACCCTACATCATCCAATCAGTCAAGGGTGTGGGGAAGAGCTTACTCTTAAACTAAGCCTTAGGCTATAACGACCCGGCCTGCCCACAGCCTGTTCCAGAACACACATTAATATCAACGAACTTCCATGTGGGCAGCACCATCTTTAACAAAGTGAGCATAATATATTTTATCTGCCCAACACTGTACAATTGTGATGTGGGCCGGGCCACTGGGGTAGCCTTTATTTTGTGGACCCTTACCTAGGAACTACCTTGGTCAGAGTTTTATAGTTTTAGTTTTTACATGTAGATCTTTGGTCCATTTTGAATTCATTTTCACTGATAGTGTATGTAACATAAAGGTCCAACTTCGTTCTCTTGTTGGTCTGGCACCGTTTACCAGAAACACATCCTTTCCCACTTGGGTTTTGCCGGAGCAGAGCCGGGACTCCAGCTCTGTCAGGCTTGAAGCAGTATGGCTTTCTCGTAGTAGAGTGTGTGCCCCAGATTTCCCTAACACAGTCTTCTCTCTCTCTGCCAGACTCAGAAGGGCTGTCACAGGCCAGGCCTGGAGAGCTCCTGACAACCTCCCCGATGGGAGGAGGAGGAGGAGGAGGAGGAGGAGGCTGCAGCAGTGGCCTTGGGCATCGCCCCAGGGCAGCCCTGCTACAGTCAGGCCGCTCCCTCTGGATGCTGCCGCCATGCCTGACCCAGCCTGGCTCCGGGACTGCCCAGACCGGTTTGCAGGGTTTCTGTTCACCAGGAGCCAGTTCCATGGCCACAGTGGTGGCTCTCTCTCTCTCTCTTTGACTATTTCTTTTTTAATTCCCTCTCTTTCTGTCTCTTCTCTCCCTTCTCCCAATCCCTGCCAACACCCAGGCCAAAGGCCCTGGGTTACTGACTTCACCTCCACTCCCATGTCCAAAGCTTGGGGCCCCTTTCCGCCCTAGGCCCTCAGCCAGGCCAGCTAGGCTCTGACCCAGAAGGTCTTTATTTTTTTAATGCATATAAAATTATCGATAATTACATGAACATTTATTAAGTATTATCAGACATAGTTGACATATTTCCTGTTTTTTCTTTCTCCCAACAGACCTATAAGCTCGATACCCTTAGGATGCCCTGTTAAGAGATGAGGAACTCAGGTGAGCGGGCTCAGATTCTGTGCACAAGGTCACACAGCAGGTAAGGCACAGCCAGGATTCACGTGCCACCTCTGAGCAATGCTTCTGGGCTGGGCTGTCTGATGCTCACTCTCACTTGGTGACCGTGGGTATTCAATGAACATCTATGTAAGCCAGCCACTGTGTGTGTGTGTGTGTGTGTGTGTGTGTGTGTGTGTGTGTAAGCCAGCCACTGTGTGTGTGTGTGTGTGTGTAAAAGAGAGCAGTTGTGAGGCAAGAGAGAGACAGAGAGAGCACCACCAGGACACGATGGCCCAGGGAGAAGTGACTTAACTAAGGTCGAGGGGAGGGAGGTGGGCAGGAGTTGAGAATTCAGTATTAATGTTAGTTTTCAAACTGCAGACTTTCTAGTATCCAGTATCTAGTATCTAGTATCTGTAGAGGTGGGTGAACCTATTAGGAGCAGATAGCCAACCACTGAGCTAACTTGTGAGGAAAGTTCTAGAACACTCACCCAGGACCACTCAGCAGGGACCCTCCCCCTTCCTTAGACCTGGCTCTGTTCTCTGCCTCTGTCCTCCCAGCTGCCCCTCCCCCCACTAGCTGGACTCACTGATACCGCTGTCCCAACAGGCTCAACCCGCCCCATTCTGGATGAATTCCCCACTAACCCTGTGCAGTGCAGGGGAGGAAGAGGTGAAAAAGATATGCTTCCTTCCATCCACCCTCAAGGAGCTTTCAGTCTGGAAGGAAGGGGAGGGTACACACCAGCCAGACACCGTCCTTCCCCACACCCTGCCGGACACCTGCCTACCTCATCCCCCATGACCCATCCATCACCACATCATATTGGGATTATGTAAAGCCAATAGCCGCGGCCACCATCACAGCCACCTGGCCTATGCAGGTTCACATTAGATTCGGACAGACGATAATGAAACAATGGAGCCAAGAACTGGTGGGCCATTAGCTTTTAATCCTAGCTTGCACCTGGCGGGCAAGAAATACACACAGTGGGAAAACACTTCCCTTTCCATTCAGGGCTCCCAAAACCACTGACTCATCCGAGTTTCTTAGAATCAAAGGTTTCTAGCTCATGAGCCTTATTCACCTCTGTTCCCCATCTCCTTCTCTCTGCACAAACTGTGCACAAACTGGCTTCTCCTTCAGCACTCCGCCATCTTGGCTGCTTCTCCTGGCCTCCTCCATGTGACCTTTCTCTGCTCTCCTACAGCATGGGCTTCTCCTAGAATGTAATCATTCTTCCCCCCAAACAATGTGATCTCTCTGTTAAATTCTTTTGGCGCTCCCCCAACACATATTACCATAATCACACCCATCCCAAGCAAGGAGGGCAACTAATATTATCACCTGGGCAACGGGATTCCACATGGGCAGTGCCATCTTTAACAAAGTGAGCATAATATATTTTATCTGCCCAACAGTTTACCTCTCAATTCAGCCTATTTTTTCCCCCATTCCAGTCCAAGCTACCATCATCTATAATCTGCCAGGACTGACAGGTCTTAGCACAGAGAGGCTGCCCCATTTATGTGGTGAAGGGGGACGCATGTGCGTATGGTAGGGTAAGGGGACAGAGAAGGGAAGCAACCCAGTCTATCTAGGGTCAGAAAGGGCTTTACAAAGGGAGCCAATGTGGGGTTCTGAGGGGTCAATAAGAGTTTACAGGTGAAAAGATACATTTGAAAGAGATAAATCTGCATATAAAGGCTTGAAGGGAGGCTCAGGGTGTCTGAAGATGGCAAGCATTGTGAGTACAGGATTGGGGGATGAAATGACAGGGCCGATGGCTGCAGGAGC
Organism: Rhynchonycteris naso; assembly: GCA_037038555.1. NCBI lineage: Eukaryota > Metazoa > Chordata > Mammalia > Chiroptera > Emballonuridae > Rhynchonycteris > Rhynchonycteris naso. The sequence goes on from CM072996.1 coordinate 23,497,436, forward strand.
AGGTGGGGCCAGAGTAAATGGCCCTTTCCCGTAGGTAACGGGGAGCCACTGAAAGACAATGACTCCAAGAGTGAGGGTGAGCTGTGGTTTAAAATGCGTTCAGCACATAGAGGCTGGGCATTTAAAAGGTCCCAGCACATACAGGCTGGCTAAAAATCTTTATGTGGCATTTGTCCAGATGTGAAACATAGCTGGCCCTAGGCCCCTCTCCAGACTCCTAGAACTCTGTCATTTTTGCCAGCGTCCCTTGTCATCAGCCCTGCTGTAAAGGTTATAAATGGGGGACCACTGGGCTGAGTTCCTTTTGCTCTGGGGCTGGGTAAGGGATGGGTTGGAGAGGGAGAGACTGCAGGGGAAGCTGAGGGAGTGGTCCAGGGGATAAAGCAGTGGCTGCGGACAACTTGGGGTTGGAGGGGTGAGGATGGAGGAGGTTCTAGAAATTTCTAGTTTAGACTGCCATAATTGTCAGTAGAAAGGCCCTGCCCAACTCCCCGCACCAGGAAAGTCTCCTTGCCACTTCTGTCTGCTCTCCACCTTAAGATGGAATACTAATCTGATTGGTCAGATTCCAGGGCGACAGTTAGTTCAAGTTTACTTATGTGTGGGGTCACCAAGCATTAAAAAAAAAAAAAAGACACACAAGAATGTGATTCTTCCTCTCACCCACACCTAAGTAAACCTGCCTTTGCTTCTCTAGTCAGCTACTGACCAGGAGGAAGAAAGGTCCCCCAGACAAAGGAGGGTTCTGGGAGAGAGGAGGCCTTTGGGGCCTGCAGGCAGGCCCGGGGCCCCAGCCCAGCTTGGGCAGAGAGCTCTGGCTGGGCTCTCCGCAGGGCAGGTCCTGCCAAAACAAAGCCCAGCTTGTATCTCCTACCATATGCCCTTTGTGCCCTGTTCCCTTGGGAATCTCTGGGCAGAGCAGGGAGTGTCAGGGCAAGGCAGGTCTCCAGTGACTCCCATCTTAATATCATTAAAACCCCTGCCTTTATTTCTAACAGTTTAATCGAAAAGGAGAAACGGGCCAGGGGAGAGGGAGATGAGGGGATGAAAAACAGGGTGGAGTGTGGAAGATCAGAAACCTGCTCTTCGGAGAAGAGCAGCTACAGGGCCCCGCCCAGTGAGTCAGGGAGGGCGGGAGCTGGCGCTCCTGCAGGGAAGGGCCGGGTTTCAGTTTGGAGAGGGCACCCGGGAAGGCGGGAGGCCCAGCCGAGGAGCCGTGGGACCCACGGGCTCCACGGCTGTAAACTGGGGTAAGAGCTCCTCACAGCCAGGGTTGTCACGCAGGGTAATTAAATGTGGTCATGTCTGTGACAGCTCTTCATAAACCAGAAATCTCCGCACAGCATAAAGAAGCATTATCCTTTTTATAATTCCCCTGGGAAGGAAAAGCAGGGTGCCTCTGAGAAGCATTTGTCTATCCTCAGCTCCACCTGGCTCCTCTCGGCCCAGCCTTCCTGCCAGCTTCAGAAAATGCCATTTACTACTCCTTCATGCAAGACCTCTGTCTGTGTCCGCTCTCTGACACCCTTGCATCCCTGTGATCACTCCCTCCCCACGGCTTTCTTCCTTTTTTCTTGCATTTGAATGAGAACCATGTCCCCCAAACCTTTGCTGGTCCTCTTGCCCCTTCTAGTTACTAGTTACTGCCCTATCCCCTCCTTCTTCTGGCCTTACAGGTACTTTTATATGATTTTGCAGTTTATAAAGTTTTTTTATCTTTTATTTTTATATTTTGCACCAGTTACCTGTTACATCATATCATTAATGTCGCAACAGGACTTTGGGGTTAGTAGTACTCACCCATTTTACAGATGAGAAAAGTGAGTCTCAGACTAGAATTCAGCGGAAGTCCCATGCTCTTTCCTTGATAACTCACTGCCTCCCTTTGATACTAAGCTTTTCAAATGAGTGGTCTGGCTCTACCACCTCCGTTTCCCTGCCCGCATTTTCTCTGAACCCCATGTATTCCATTCACTGATTCCACCATTGCACTTTCCCCAAGACCACCACGACCCCCTAGTTCCCCCCCAGCTAGCCCGCTCCCAGTACCCCGTTCCTCTCAAGCCTTCCTGGCACACATCCAACTCCACTCACTCCCTCTTCTCTCTTCAAATGCTCTTTCTTTGGCTAGAACAGTGGTTCTTAACCTGGGTTCTATCGAACCCTAGGGGTTCGATGAGTCGGTCTCAGGGGTTCGGAGAAGCCTCTGCCGTGGAGGCCAGAATAAAGTAATACCGTAATTTGTTGTGAGTTCATGCACTGTGTTGGTTTTGTTCTTTGAGCAAGGTGATGTTCATGCACGGCTCATTTTGTGCACCAGTAAAAAAACATATACCTATGTCTTGAATTTGGAAAACAAAATCATATTTTATTTATCACTAAAGAAGGGTTCAGTGAATGCACATATGAAACTGGTGGGTTCGGTACCTCAAAAAAGGTTAAGAACCACTGGGCTAGAACTAAGACTTGAGGTCTGCAACAGAGAAGGATGTGATGAGAAGGGTTCTTTTGGTGTTTGGGGTCTTTGTACCTTGGTTTTGCGGTGTTAACCCAGGTGAGTCATGGGTTTGAAATGCTTTGAAATGCTGCTTCTGCTCTGAGTTGTGGCAGGTTTTCAAAAGCACATTCCACCACCACTACCAGCTGCTAAGGGCTTTACCCAAATGAACAACTTACCTTGGTTTTGACCACCTTGGCAGAAGATGGGTTTTTGATTTGATGGCAAGTAGGACGAAAGCTGTCATGCCTTGTGACTCGGGTGGGCATGGGGAGGTGAATGTTGGCAGTCTGGGACAGAGCAAAAGGGGTCACTATATAGAACTAGACCTGTCCAATAAGCACAGGAGATGAAGCCAGCTGTATATAACATGGGTGAGGCGTAATCCTGCACTGTCCAATATGGTGACCACTAAGCATAGATAGCTCACAAAAATTAGGGGATATTTTATTGCTTCCTATTCATTTTAAAATATCCCCTAACTTTTGTGAGCAGTATATTTAAATTAAAGTTAAATAATTAAATTAGATTATTTTTCTTTTCTTTTTTTTTTAAATTTCATTTTTTTCTTTTTTAAATTTTTTAATTTTTCTTTTATTCATTTTAGAGTGGAGACACAAAGTGAGAGAGAGAGAGAAAGAGAGAAAGAGAGAAAGGGGGGAGGAGCTGGAAGCATCAACTCCCATATGTGCCTTGACCAGACCAGTGCAGGGATTTGAACCGGCGACCTCAGTGTTCCCAGGTCGATGCTTTATCCACTGCGCCACCACAGGTCAGGCCTTAAATCAGATTACTTAGCTCTTTAGTTACACCAGCCACCTTGCAGGTGCTCAACAGTCACATGTGACTGACAGTGGCTGCCATATTAGACAGCACAGATTTAGGATGTTTCCATCACTGCAGAAAGTTCCACTGGACAGCACAGATTTTAGACCAGTGGAGAGGAAAGAATAAAAGGAAAGCAGTTGGCTATGCGACAGTTAGGGGCAGGCAAGCTCATCAGGAATGTGCAATAAGAGGGGTTGACATCGACGATGTAGGCAGGGAGGCAGGAGGGTGGGCAGGCACTATAAACGTGTCCCCTGCCCCTCTCTGTGCGCATCTTTAGTATAATGCCAGGGCTAGCACATCAGAACCACCTGGCTTTCCGCAAAGCAGGATTCACATCCTTCAGGGAAGAAATGTGACCTCAGCTAGAGGGCACCCATGCCAGAGCTGGCATCAGGAAAGTGGGAGATACTCCCATTTCCAGATACTGATCTCTGGAGTCTAGGCAGAGGGCTAGGGAGTGGATGTGTGGAACAGACATCTAGGAATTTGACACAGAGGAGGAAGTCAGAAATATTACTTAGCAAAGGGGAAAAGATTGGCTAAAAATATAAATTTGGGACAAAGTTGTAGTCACCAAAAACGTACTTCTGGCATTGCCACTTCTGAATCTAAAAGTTCAGATGACTTATTAACTCTCCCTTTGTTTCTGTACAACTCGGTGACAAGCATCATTTTGCTAATTATTTGCTTGGAGGAGATTCCTTTCAACCATGAATAAAGTGGATGCCCATTCAAAACAAAGCTTATGCCTTGTGCTTGCTTGGGAGAGAGACCTGGAAAACCTCTGTTCTAAGCTGATTCACTCCTTAAAATGTAAACTCTGAGGCATAGCTTCAGGCTAGATCCAGGGAGTCAAAATCAAATTGTCACCAGAGTTATGTCTCTCTAACCCTTGGCTGCTGCTTGTGGTGCTGTCATCCTCGGGCTTTCTCCATGTGGTGTCACAGTGGGCCCATGACAAGCAGCTCCAGGCTTAACACTGCTGGTTCCAGTATTTTCAACAAGAGGGTCAGGGCTGACCTTCACCCTTCATTGGCCTGGCATGAGGTACTGCCCATTCTGGAGTGCCCTGAGTAGCCAGATCTGCACATGTGCCATGCCTGAAATGGGGGTGCAATCAGTTTCACCTAGACCACTAGGCTTCTTCTGATTGTGGGGTAGAGGAAGTAGTTCTGCATAGTAATTCAAAATCTGTAACCCAAAGAAGAAAATATGGACACTAGGCTAGCAGATACCACGACAGTCTTTAATTAGTGATAGTTATTCTTTTTTATTTAAGTGAAATTTATTTTTATTAATTTTAATGGGGCGACATTGATCAATCAGGGTACATAGGTTTAGAGAAAACACCACCAGGTTATTTTGACATTTGATTATGTTGCATACCCATCACCCAAAGTCAAATTGTCTTTCGTCACCTTCTATCTGGTTTTCTTTGTGCCCCTCCCCTCCGTTACCCCATCCCTCTCTTTCCTCCCCACACCCCGTAACCACCACACTTTTGTCCATGTTCCTGAGTCTTATTTTTATGTCCCACCTATGTATGGAATCATATAGTTCTTAGTTTTTTCTGATTTACTTATTTCACTCAGTATAATGTTAAGTGATAGTTATTCTTAATGTGAAACTATAGCAGAAAGAATAAGTCGGCCCTTTTTCTTTAATTGGGGACAAAATTGGTATACAATGTTATATAGACTTCAGGTGTACATTGTAACTCACTGTTTGTATACACTGCATAATGATCATCATTGTAAGTCTAGTTGCCATCCATCACCACACAGTTGACTGCCTTCACCCATTTTGCCTTAAGCCTATATTTACTGGAAAGTTACAAAAGGCTTTGTGGCACACAGCGGGAGCCCAGTAAATGTTTATGGAAAGAAAAATTCACAAGGGAGTAAATAGGAACATACATTAAAGTATAATCTTGTTCTATGGGAAAAGAAAAGGAGTCAGAATGAGGGCACACTTTTATTGCGTCTAGGAAATGAGCCAGGAAACAAAGGATAGGGATAAATGATACATTTCTGAAAGGAGTTCCTTAGAGACAGGACAGGGGCTGTTTAATTAATGTGTAAGACTACCCTGAAGGAAGGAAGCATGGAAGGAACTCTCCATGCTTTGCTGATGACACAAGGCTCTGTAGTCCTGGTGAGAGGGACATTGGGAAGTTCTCCTGAACCTGAGGAGGTGGGTAAAGAAGTGGTAGCCTACCTGTAGTGAGGAAAAGGCAAGAAGGTGACTTTAGGGCTTTAATTCCAAATATTGCCCATGGAGTTGGAGGAAATCAAGCTCCTATTTCTGACCAAGGAAAGGACCTGCAGTTTAGTGTAGACTGTTTCTTGAGAACTTCAGCCCAAGATGGTTTGAGAAAAAAAACACAGGTGACATACCGGGGGTTCTGAATTATAGTTTGAGGACCAAAAGGCCCATCAAAGAGCCATGTATTGACAACCAGGTACATGGGCACTTCTGACCCATTGACATTGGGCAGGGAGGTCTGAAAAATGGCAATTAAAACTTTTGAAGGGCTGGTTATAAAGCTCAGGTAACGTTGGGTTAGACCTTTAGGTCAAAAAGGCCAAGATGAAAGTACATTAACTCGGAGCAGACAAAATGCAAATTTGCTCGTCAAATCTGAAATTCTGAGATTGAAGTCCGGGTGGCATGAAATTTAATCAAAGGACGGCCTGAACCTCTGATTCTCCTTGATGTGGTGGAGAAAAGAGTGCTTAAATCACTATTGTGATGAGGGTCCAATGAGATCCATTAGGTGACAGTGTCTGACACACAGGAGGCACAGGTAAAACTAAAGCAATCTGGAGTCTCCAGGTGATTTGTGATGATGTGATACTGCCCACAGGACACAGGATCTGGTGTCAAGAGACATGAGTGTGAGTACAGGCTCCTCTCCAATCTTCATTTGCCCCATCTTTAAAAGGCAATGGCGACCTCTACACCAAGGGGCCATCAGGACATTGAAATGAGACCCTGCATTCATTCAACAAACATTTATTGAATGATTAGTGACCAGACAGCATGCTAGGGTGCTGGGTGGGATACAATGATACAAGGAAAAGTTCTGTCCTTAGGCCTGTGCTCCTTCTGAAATATCTAGGGGATCATCTGTTCCTTCTCCAGCTTCTAGGAGCTGCCCACATTCCTTGGTTTCTGGATGCATCACTATGACTTCTGCTACCAACGTCAACTCACCTCTGACTCTGACCCTTCTGCTACCCTCTTGCAAGGACCCTTGTAATTATGTTAGGCCCACCTGGGTCACCAAGGATAATTTCTCTTTCTCAAACTCCTTACTTTAATCATGTCTGCCAAGTGCCTTTTGCTATGTAAAGTTCTGGGGATTGGGATGTGGACATCTTTGGGGGGCCATTATTCACTCTACCACAGCACTCCTGGGCTAGGTAGCAGGGAATGGGCTATGATTCGAAACCAGGAAGCAAATTGGGCTACGTCTGAACACCAATCTGCTGACGGTATTCTATTATGTCACGTCTTGTGGGGAGGGGAACAGAGTGAGTACCTGAAGGCTGACTGCAGATGCCCCCTCAGAGTTAGCTGTCACACATTAGACTCCTGTAGAGTCGTAAAGGGAACACTAAGCAATAAGTGACGATACTGACTGCTGCCATTCAGGAGCTCCAAGGCCTCGGGCAAGGATAGTACTTTTCTAAGCCCCAAATCACACCTAAATCAATGAGGATAAAAAGAACCACCTGGTGGAAGGGTTGGAAAGAGGATTAATGAAAATATCATCCATGAAATCACCTAAGACCATGCCTGATCCTCGATAAATATATCTCCCCCCCCCCCCAGAATGTCTCCTGAATTCATCCCTCCCTCTTTCTCTGTCCCTTTTGCTGTGGCCACTGCCCCTGGCCAGGCCTCTCACAAACCTTCATTGCTTGCCAAACATGCCACATGCCTCAACCTGGCAGCGGTTAGGAGCAACAGCTTTGAAGCCCTGTGCACGAGTCCCTATTAACCACGAAATCTGGAGCGAGGCTTATTTTAAGCTCTCTAAGCTTCAATTTCCTCCTTTGTCCAATGGGGATAAAACTGCCTATCGAACCAGGTTGTCCGGAGGATTAAGTGAAATGATGAATGGAAAGGGCTTAGCACAGTGTCAGGCACAAAAAAGGTAGTGTTCTTCCTCTCAAGAGGCCTGACCTCCTTTCAGCCTCCTCCTCTTCTGCATTCATTCCAACCACACTGGACAACCCACTTCTCCCTGAAGCAGGCCGCCAATATATGAGGGGCAGTTTACCAACACCTCCCTCCACCTCTGATATTCCCAGCTGCCCTGCACTATTCTTTCACGAGCCTCATTACTACTCTGCTTCCCAGTAACCTGTCCAGCCTTTGCTAGTCTTCTCGGTTATGGCTATTTATGCAGGCCTCAGTCAATACTGGACACGAGTTCCTTTAGGAAGAGAGAGTTTTTCTGCGTAGATGGTTTCGAAAGTTCTCCTTGTCCTGCCTCGGTTTCTTTATTTAGAATGGGCCCATTGGATTGTAATGGCTGAAAGGGCCCTAACAGCTGAGACCTTAAACTGACAGAACTTAACTAAGTAGCAGGGATTTTGTTGATTACCTGGTCCACCCTCTCCTTTTCCAGAAGGGGAAACTGAGGGCCCAGGAGGGCCTTCACTTAATACTGTTCTCTCTCTGGCCACCGGGGTAAGATTTCTCAGAGAGCATACAGCTGTTTTCCTAACTAGGCAAAGGGAGACTCTCAGGCGTCTCCAGGGCTCGGGGCGCCGGAAACACGTGTGTGCTCACCTACGTGTACACACGTGAGCACACCTACAGCAGCAGGGGGCGCTTGGACCGGCAGGGGGCAGCACAGACCCGGTTTGCAATTCCCGGGCGCAGCCCCAAGGGAGGAGGGTGTGCTGCAGTCCGGCGGCGGCGGTGGTAGCTGGAGGTGCAGCCTCCCAGGTGGGAGGCGGGGGCTGCGGGCGCAGGAAAAGCTGCCTGGGGAGCGGGCGCTCGGCTGGGCCTCCCCGGGCTCCGGGCGCGGCGCGGCGAGGGGCAGTGAGCGCGCCGGGAGCACGCAGGCGCCCTGCTCCGGCTGGCCCTCGGCCGACGCGCAGCGCGGGAGCCTCCAGCAGCCCGCCCCCACGCCCCCCGTGGACCCGGACCCCCGCGGCCGGCCGTCGGGAGCGGTCCCTCGGCAGCAAGCGCAGGACTCCCCCCCTCTTCCCCGGCCCGGGAGAGCGAGCGGCAGCGGCGGCGGGACGGCTCCGGCGCCGCCCGGAGCGCGCCCTCCCGCCTGCGGCCACTCGCAGTCGGCGCTGGCCCGGCCGGCGCGCCCCGCAGGCAGGCGTAGCGCGGCCTCGGCCCCGGCGGGAGCGAGCCCCGGGCCGCAGCCCGCGAGAGGCGGCGAGGCCGGCCGCGGGCACTGACGGCGTCGCGGGGTGCTCCCGGGCGGCGGCGCGGCGGCGGCGGCGCAAGGGGCGGAGGCAGGGGGCGCCCCCAGCCAGGATGCTGCGCTTCCTACGCCGGACCTTTGGCCGCCGCTCGATGCAGCTCTACGCGCGGGGCGCGGCAGGGCGCGGGGCCGCCGGGCTGGGGGACGAGCGCGACGGGGGGCTCCGGGGGGGCCCGGCCGCCTCCGCCTCCTCGCCGCTGCCCGCCGCGCCTGGGGGCAGCGTGTTCCCGGCCGGCGGTGGACCCCTGCTCACGGGCGGCGCGGCCGTGCACATCTCCGCCGCCGGCGCCGCCAAGGCAACCCTCTACTGCCGCGTCTTCCTGCTGGACGGGACCGAAGTGAGCGTGGACCTGCCGGTGAGTGACTGGACGGGACCAGTCCGAGGCGCTGGCACCGCGCGCCCCTTCTTCTCCTATGTTTCCCTCTGGGACCCTTCCCTTGCACCTTTCCGGGGATCCCCTCCCCCTTCTGAGAGAGCACTCTAACCATGGTTCAACCTCGAGCCACCCTGTCCGGGTCTTTAGGGGCCCCGTTCCTGGCCGGCGCCCCCTACCCCCCGCCTTGGCACATGGTGCTGCTGGGTTACTCCTTCTCTGGCTCCTCAGTGCACCCACTCCTCGAGTTCCGAGTACCAAGTTCCCGCCCCCTGGCGCGGGTGACAGGTGTTCTCCTTCGTCCGCCCCCCCACCCCCCATTACATCTGGGGCCTTCTTTGTGCTGGATTACTGGTTAGAAAACGTCAAAGCAATGCGGGGCTGCCGTGTCATGGCCCACTTGCCCCCTACCCTGGGCAAGAGCGCAGGGAGGAGAAGCCCCCACGTATGCTGCCCGGCAGATGCCCAAGTTTGGGAGGGATTCAGGGGATCATTTCGGCTGTCTCCTGATCCCCTCTGGGTGTTCTACCCCACCCCCATTCCAACGAGCCCTCTGGCTCGCGTACTCGCAGGGGGTTTGGAGACTTGGGAGCTAGCTCTAGAATCGACTCTCTTTGATCTGGCCAACTTTGAGCTCGCAGAGCCCTTGCTGGGGTACTGGGAGTCGGGCCCTGGGCGTCCACGGGGCCTGGCGCGCCGAACTTTACCCAGGTCTACGTGCGTGGGGCCTCCGAGGCACCTCGGGGTGGCGGCGGCGCCAGGGCCTGAGTCCTCGGCCACCCGCCCACAGGTGGTTGCACCCCGCCCCTCTCCAGTAGAGAGCTAGGCCGGCAGGGCTGTCCCCGCCAGGGCGTCGAGCTACCAACGCGTCTTTCTAGCCGAGGGGCCAGATCTGATCAAATCAAATCTGCACATTAATGGGGCGCCTACTGGCACCCGGCGCTGCGGCAGACTGTGCCTTTGGGAATCTTTGGGTGTGACTGAGGACACAGCAGTGGCTGAGCTTTAGATAAATGTTACATATCATTTCCAGGGTTTTCAAGGGGGGAAAATAACATTCCCGAACTTCCAAAAAAAACCTTTAGGGCTTCCTTGGTGGGAGAAATTTGTTGGACTTCACGAGAGAACTAGGAACACAGAAGGGTTTTAGATGGGAAAATCAGAGCCTGCCTGGCCTGGGGTTTACTGTTTCCCTGTGTCGATTAATTTTGAGACAGTTTCAATTTATGGCAATTTTATTTTTGTGGCTCCTAGTGCTCTCCATAGGATATCATTTTGTTATCATAATACCCTTTTGGGGCTTTTTTATTCATAGAAAAGGAGCCAACATTCCGGTGCTTTAGAGCTGTTGTCTAAAATAGCATTAAAACGTTGCTGCTGCCCAAGATTGAGGCTCTCTAGTTTTTATTTAGCTGGGAGAGGAGGCCTGGAGAGCCGGGAGCAGTGCAGAGGGGAGCGGGCTGCCTCTGGAGTGGGCAGCTTGTGTGTGGAGAGGATGTGGCGCATTTTGCATCTCTGATCTGGGAAAGGAATGCTCTCCTTGGGAACTTTGACAGTGTTCCTTGCCGATGGTTTTCTTCTCTGTTCTCTGGGGATGGTTCGTTTATAAAATGTATTGCTTCTGTAAGGTTTGTGAGACTGGCTTAAGTGGTGTTCCTAGGGTGAAAAATGCAACCTGAGTCAAGTGCATGTGTGGTGACTAAACCCAAACAGGTACACAAATGAACAGGTGGGGGTAGGAATGCAGATTTATTACAGCTGGTGGAGCCCTTGGGGGGGGGGGGTTAATTTGCATCCTAAAAGGCTTCTTCACTTTATAAAGGGCTGTTTTACAAAGAACTCACCAGGTTTTCTAATGATGGCAGATATTTTGACGTTCTAAGATGTGATTTAGTGAATCCCACATTTTATTCTCTCTCCCCCCTTTCCCCCTTCCTCTTTCCCCCTCCCCCTTCCCTTCTCTCCAAAGGTAAATAAAAAGCAAATGCTGGCTTTTGACTTGGGAGCTTTCAGGGAGGAAAAATGAAGAAAGATCCCTAGTGAGCATGGCGAAAGATTTATCATATATTAGAACCTGCATCACAGTCTCCTGTGCTCATCTTCCTAGATCCGAGTCTTAATTCTTGTATTAATTCTCGGAGTTACGAGGTTCCGTAGCACGTCTGCTCCTTCCTCAGACCCGTTTCACCAGGCTCCCTATTCTGTCCTTTTTGGCATTTGACCCCACTTGTCATTCTCCTCTTCTGCGTCCCAGGATTTGTACCACGTCCTGGGCCCTGGTGTTGCATGGCTGCCTGGCGCACAGCTAGGATTTACCTTTGGCCGCCGTACACGTACCCCTAAGCGGGATTTTCTGTCTCCAGCCACTTCCACAGGCCCGTGCCAAGCTAACTATGGCTCCTTTGTAATTAAAACCCTCTGGTGGTGTTAGCTTCAAGAATGTCTTTGTGAAGCATACTAAAAGGGGTTCTGCATCGTCATAAGCCATTTTTTTTTTTAGCTCTGGTCAGGACAGTTGTGTTCTGAAATTACCTCGAATACAGCCCCCCACCTCGCTCAGTGTGAGTGTGCCAGGGCACCCCAGTTTTCCATCAGTCAACATTTATTGGGTGTCTCCAGTGTGCCAAGCACTGTGCTGTGTACAGACAGGTGAAAGAGCGGTGGGTGGCCTTGGGGCTCTTGGGAAACGTCAGTTTTTATTCTGAGTGATGCTAGATAATAGGCCAGGCTCACCCAGACGGGGTCTTGGGGATGGACAGCCTGCGGGAACTGGGAGGACTTCCTGGAGACTTTGACATTTGAGACGATAGGATCTCAAATCCAGTGTCCCTTGTGCATTTTTAGAATGCCTAGTGTGTTAACTTCTTGGCCAAGCTACAGCATAATTGTTCCAGCCAGTAAGGGAAGCAGCAGCAGTCCTCCTCGGGCGGGGCCGGGAACCCCTTGGGGTGGTCAGTTTCGTCCCCTAGCGCCCCTGTGTGTCCTTCACCTTTGCTGTGGAGAGCCGGTGGTTTCTCGGTCCTTGATAAAATGTGAATTAAAGGATCTTTTTTTTAACATGCGATCTCATGTGGGATGGTTTTAAAAACCAGCTTCCAAGGTGGTCCGTGGCTCACGCTCTCAACCACACTGCCACTCTGAGCCATTCCTCTTCAGAAAGCCTGGTCTTGCCGTGGAAGGTGTCTCTCCTTCGATGGCCCAGCCCTCAGGTGTGGTCTGGGCAGAGCAGGGCCGGACTCTCTCAGCCTGCCCTCCACGCTCTCCTTCTATTAATGCAGCTGAAGATCCCATTCGTGCGCTTGGCAGCGGCACCCACTGTTGACTCATATTAGCTCTCTGTTGACTAAATCCCTGGCACCGCTTTTGCTCGTGCGGCTGTTGCTCAGCCCCGTCTCTCCCCACCCCTGCGTGCACAGTCTTTCAGCAGCTCTGTGTGGAAAGCTGTTAGGATGTGTGGCTGGCTGGTTAGCACTCCCACGATGCCTTGGAGGGCACGGCTCTGTTGGCTGGTATTGCGCTTGGCGTCGTTGGTCTCATTGTTTCTGGGGCTCCACGTTGACTCATGGTGGTACAGTGCAAACATGGGGAGTTTCAGGGTTAACAGAGTCATGGTTGAGGCTTGCAGGCTGCCTGGGGCAGCCGTGGGCAACTGAAGCTCTCTGAGCCTTGGTTTTCTTAAAATGGGGATGTTGGGAGGATTACAGAACGAGAAGGAGACTGGCATCCTCGGTCACCGGCAGGGTGTTGAAGGGTCAGTGGTAGGTGGCAATCCTTTATGTCTCATGCCTTCTCTTTGGCCTAGAGAAAGGGTTTGGGAAGATTTTTAGTAATGCACATTAAAAAAAAAAAAAAAAAAAGCTGTGCCAGGAAGGTTAAACATTGCTCGGCTCGCCTTTAGTGGAAACTGGAAGCTAGATGTAGTATGTGAGATGGTTCTTCAAAGGTTCACATTGGATAAGAAAAAAAATGTCCCCCTCACCCCCAAAAAAATGCAGCTTCTTAGGACTTTAGGACTGGAACTTTGATCCAATAAGAGATACATGATACAAGGTAAAGATCACAGGCCTGTCTTAGACTTGAACGAAACCCTCGACAGCACATGTGGGAAACAGGCCTGTGAGTAGAAAGGGACTTACCTTTAACTTACTCAGCAAAGAGTTGGAATGGGCTGCTGTGGGAACCCCGATTGGCTTTTGGAGATGAGCTTGGGATCAGTGGTGGGAACGTGGTCTGACCCCTAGTCCTAGGACAGGGTCTTGGCGGGGGCAGGGTATGTTCCTGGCAGTTACAAGTAGGACACACTTCCCCAAACAATGGAAAACTCCAGCAAAAGGGTTCCCTAACATCAGTGTACACAAAGTTCATCTGGGATTTTCTTTTCCCTGGTTAAAAGGTCCAGAATTTCTGATTCAGTAGTTCAGAAAGCTGGGCTTTTAAACAAGTATCCTGGGTGCAGAGGCAGGTTAAGGTCAGTTGAGGCCCCAGGCACAGAAGAAAATATTGGGCCCCTTAAAAAAGAGAGAGAGAGAGAGGGAAAATAAAAATACCCATTAACCATATTTTAAAATACATAAAAAATATTAGGTATTATTACTGTTAAAATCGCACATATGAAACCAAACTTGGTGTCATTAGAAAAAAGTGTAAAGTTGGGGTTTTGCTGGACCCTTCAGAAGTCGGGGTCCAGCGAGTGCGCCCGGTGTACCCGCCTTTAAATCCGCCTGTGCCTGTGTGATTCTGGTGAACGTGGTCTTTTCCCATCGTTGGAAAAAACACTGGCTCTAGAACTGGGGGAACAGAGGGCAGCCCCACCACGCGCTGAACACTGCTGTAGGCAATGTGGCGGGGGACGGAAGGGGTCATCCTGAGCTGGGAGATGGAGGGCATCACACCTGAGCTTTAGGGAGCCCATTTTCACCACAGCAGAGTGGAGCCCAGACTGGAGGAGGGACTCGAGACCAATCAGACTGTTGCAGTAGTCCAGGTGCCTGGTGATGAGGGCCTGGCCGGGACAAGGGGCAGAGTGCCAGCTCAGTTTGCAGGTGGCGTGTCAGTTGAGTATATGGGGGAAGGGGAAGGCGGAGGCTTATTGGAGGGCAAGCGTAGCTAGCTACACCTCAGTTGCGGGAAGAAGTGGAAGACCATTATAAGACGCTCCAGGAAATAGAAGGTGGCGGCGCCTTATTTCTGCCCTCTCCCAAGGTTCTGGCTGCCCTGTGCATCTTGCCTTATCCCAGGTTTCTGGGTGGCTTGCTCTTTCCTGTCCTCGTGCAAAGGTATTATTAGCTCAGGGTGGCCCTCCAGTGCTTAGCCTGCCCTCACCTCTCCCAGACTCTGAATAAGACCATGGGGAGGGGGGAGCTCTGGATTCCTACATGGGTCATAAGTTTGTGTACTTTTAAAAATACTTTGTTTTGAAAGGAGGGGTGGGTGGTGAACATCCTTCCCAAATGGGATGCAGGTGCAGTCTCTAACTCTGGCCCCACACTTACTGGATAGTCAGTATTAGTATGGGGCAAGTGCGGGGTGGCGGGGAGTCAGTCCAGCCTTCCCAGGGCCAGTCACGTGAGCCTACACTGGTCCAGAACCAAACAAATACTAACTGACTAAGCACTTTCACGTGCATAATCTCATAACCTCACTGAATTGTCTCTAGCACACTGCTGTGGATGAAGGCACAGGTCTGTTTTATTTTGAAATAGCAAAAAAGGGGGGCAGGTAGAACTTCCCCTTAAATTCGTGCACAGGGACTTACGGAAAAAAATTCACTGTGTAACCAAAGAAATCCTCCTCCCACAATTGATCCTCTCCAGGGCCTGGCTCCCTGCCTGCCTCCTCCACTCTTCCCGGATGGTGCGCTCTCCCCTGCAGGAACCAGGTTTGCCTGCGCTGTTTCCTCCTCCAGCCTCCAGCCATGGCAGCTGCCTGCGGGCCCGGCCAGCTGCTCCTCATCCCTCTTGGTGTTTTTTTTCCAGGTTGGCATGTGCTTTGCTCCCTCACTTTCATCTCCCACTAGAACGTGTTTCTAGCAGAATGATTAGAAAATGTAGAAAAGCAGGAGACGCTCAGACACCGTCTAAAACCTCGTCAGAGATAACTCACTGTTAAGATTGTGGTGTGTTATCCATCTGTACCTTTTCCATCTGTTTTCAGATCTCAGTATGCATGTACACAGTGGTGAATTTATAGCGGTTGCTGAACAATTGAATAGGAACTGTACGTAGACCCGGAGTTGAGTCTGTGTGTCTTTTCTCACATTCCCTGGGACGGTTAGCTGGGATGGGGTGTCCTCAGTGGCTGGCTTGAGTGGTGTGCCATCTGCTGCCCTGCTGGGTGCCAAGCAAGTTCCCCATCCTCAGAGCCCCTCCCCTCAGTCACCTTTGCTTTCTGGCAGGGTAATGGCCCTGTATGTTAAAGGCCACAGAGGCCCCTTGCATCTGACGGATTATATTCTGAACACATGATTTGGGATGGTCACTACTCTCCTCCCTGCCCTGGGTTGCCCATGCCCAGCTACCTGCTGCAGCTGATCTGGCACAGGTGGGTGGCAGCCTTGCGACCTCCCAGGTGTGCCCCCACCCTAATCCCCTTCTGCAACCTCTCTGGCTTCTCTAGAGCTGGATGTATCTTATTAGACCCACTTGATTTTGATTTCTGGTTTATTTTTAATTGTTTTCCCAAATGTTTTTGTTTGCCTGCGGCATATTTTCTTCAGTTAGCAAAGGCCTGTTGAGCACTTACCTACATTGCGGGAGGATGCAGTAGTTCCCATCAAGAAGGGGCGGTGGTGTTGATAACTCGTCACCCCAAATGAAAGCGTAGTGCGGGGTTGAGCAGCTGAACCATGGGGTGGAGTTAGAGAAGGATTGATGCCCAGAGTGACATGCAGTTGTTCTAAAGGATGCATAGGAGTTCAGCTGTTAGATTTGATTTAGTTGGAAGGTATTGGAGGAGAGGACACAGCAGATGCAAATGCTGGAGTGTGGGAGCCAGGAAACCCCCTTCCCTGGGCTCTGGCTCCTTGGAGTAGGGGAGGATTGTCAGCCCTGGCTGAGAACCCTGACTTTTACAATACGAATAAGGAAGCTTTGAAGATCAGGAATGTCTTGAGCATTTAGCCTGGTACTGTGCTAAGTAAGTGTTTAAATGGCTGTCGTGTCGAGTCCTCACAGAAACTGTACTGGTGGTTACTGTTGTTATCCCTGATTTGTGGAGCGGAGAATTGGGTTTAGCAGACGGGTTCAGAAACTTGCACATGTCAGGTAGTTAGTAAAGGTACTCTCGCTTCACGCTCGGACAGTCTGGCTGGAGATTTGTGGTCCGGGAAGGTGTTTCTGCTGTCATGGGGGTGGCAATGGAGGTGAGGGCTGAGCCTGCCCCCACCGCCTCAAGGTAGATGGGGACCCAAGGTCCTGAGCCTCTGAATGTAGGTTTTCCCAGAGTGCTTTCTGGTTTGATGGCCATCATTCTTCAACACTGAGGTCAGAAGTAGGTTTTAAAAAAGTACTTAACAGAACCACGTTGCCCTGGCTGGATAGCTCGGTTGGATGGAACATCCTCTCTGAATGAGGAGATTGCTGATTCGATCCCCGGTCAGGGCACATACAGGAACAGATGATGTTACTGTCTGTCTGTCTCTCTCCCCCTCCAGCTCCGCCTCGCTCTTCCTTTTCCCCCTCTCTTCTCCTACTTCTCTTGCTAAAATAAACACAAAAAATAAAACATAAAAAGAAAGAACCACATTAAAATTGTCACAAAGAGAAGCATTTTACTTACTCCCATTTTGCTATGTAGTAACTGGTTGGTTTCACTTTGGTTTTTTTTAATTTTTATTTTTACAGGGACAGAGAGAGAGTCAGCGAGAGGGATAGATAGGGACAGACAGACAGGAACGGAGAGAGATGAGAAGCATCAATCATTAGTTTTTCATTGCAGTTGCAACACCATAGTTGTTCATTGATTGCTTTCTTACATGTGCCTTGACCGCGGGCCTTCCGCAGATCTAGCAACCCCCTTGCTGGAGCCAGCGACCTTGGGTCCAAGCTGGCGAGCTTTTGCTCAAGCCAGATGGGCCCACGCTTAAGCTGGCAAGCTCGGGGTCTCGAACCTGGGTCTTCCGCATCCCAGTCCAACGCTCTATCCACTGCACCACTGCCTGGTCAGGCTTACTTTGTTTTGTAAGCATTTATAATCCTGGTCTGTATCCTTTTTTCCCCTCCCGTCCTGACCTTCCTGACACTTCTCACCAGTTTGATGCCCTCTTCTGTACTTATTCTGAATTATTTAGATTGACCCCTCATTCTGTGTGAGAGTGTGAGACATGAGTAATACCTGCCCTGCCTGTCTCTTGGGGTTGGAGGTTGATGGCAAGGCACCTGGTATCTTAACTGTTGGAAGTCCTACCTCCAAGGCTGATAGAATCTCTGGGTGACTTCCCTTAATTGCCACCTTCTGAGCAGTATTATTATCCTCTGTATGTGTGCGTGGTCTCATGGATGGCCTTGGGCCACTCAGTTTGTAAGTGTGGTAGAGCCAGAATGGAACTGGGTTCCCTGACTCATCTTCCAGTGCTCTTCCCCGCCCCCAGCCCATGCTGTGCATACCCAGCCTTCCTGTTGAACACGTGTGCTCTCTGAAACTCCCAGGGAAGGCCAGAATCCTTTGTGATTCAATTCGGCAGATCATAATTTCATATAATAAAAGCCCCCATCTCTCCTCAACCTCTTTGCCTTTCAGTCTCTTGGTTTTTGGGTCCTGCCTACCATTTCTCAATTTCTCAGCACTTTTTTTTTGCAGGCTCCTTTGCCCAAAGTCATCGCTGGCTGAATGCCCAGCCTTTCCTTTTTGAAGTTAAGAACTGGAAAATGATATCCCAAGGGTCCTGGGCGACCATTGGGATCATCAAGAGCTTCCTTGTTTCCCAGCACTGAGCTCGGTCCCAGGGGTGAGGCCATTTGTGCTGCAGGCCGGGAGGATAGGGGTGCCTGGTTCCTCAGGTGCTGTTCTGGCAGCAGCTCTCAGCTCTGGGGGTCCTTCCGTACCTGCTTTGTGATCTGAATGTCGTCCATTTCTGTCTTATGGGTGCCCTGGCCCGTGATAGGCCTGACAGTCCCTCTCTATTATCTTACCTGCTCTCTTGTTCTGCTGCACTTGTCTTGAATTGTGGACTTTTTAAATTGTGGTAAAATGTAAACATCAAATTTACCATTTTAACGTGTACAGTACAGTGACATTAAAGTACACTCCGGTTGTCGGGCAGTCGTCTCCACCATCCATCTCCAGAACATATTCATCTTCCCAGACGGAAACGCCGTGCCCATGAAACACTAACTCCCCATTCCTCCCTCCCCCAGCCCATGGCACCCACCATTTACATATGTTCTGTCTCTGTGAACTTGACTGCTCCGGGACCATCTAAGTGGACCATGTGGTGCTTCTGCGTTTATGTCTGGCTGCTTTTATGTAGCGTAATGTCACCAAGGTTCCGCACTGCTGTAGCCTGTGTCAGAACGTCATGCCTTTTTGTGACTGAATAGTATTCCGGTGTATGTACAGACCACGCTTGATCTATCCGGATTTCTATGCTGGTCCAGGCCTTCCTAACGCAGTCCTGCCCGTTCATTAGTGGCACTGCCACTGGAGACTTGGGTGTCCCCAGCCCTTCCCTCCTGCTCTTCTTCTTGCCGTTCTGGCACCTCTGCCCCAGGTCTCTTCTGCTTCATTCTCCTCTCCCTCCCAGGTTGGCTGGTCTTAGTTTTCCCCTTTGCATTTTTGTCTGACTTGCTCCGTGTTGGCAAGCCCTCTGTCAAGCACCTTCTCGGAATTTTGAAATGATGAACTACAAACAGAAAAGAGTGTCTGTAACATGAATAGTTTAAGGAAAAATAATACAACACGCTGTCCCATTCCCAGCGCTCAGCTTAAGAGCTAGGACCATCGCTGTGCTCTTAACCTACCCCACCCGACTCCTCCCAGGGCCCTCCCCCTCCCTCCCGCTTCCTGAGTTTGTCTTTTTTCATCCCTTCCTTTTCACGTTGGTTTGCCGCTCACGTTATGTTTCCCCAAACGCGATACTGTTAGTTTTGCGTGTTTGTGAACTTTATATAAATGGAGTTTTTGCTCAATACTGTGTCTGTGAGATTCATCCATATTGAGGAGGTAGCTTTAGTTCTTGCAGCTCTGTAGTTCCCCCGTGACAGGAATCTGTTTAAATGTATCCTTTGTTGGTACATTTTGGGATGTTGTCAGTTTGGGACTGTTAGAAAAAAATGCTGCTTTGAACCTTCTGGAACTGGTCTCCTGGTACACATATATATGAGCAAGCATTTCTCCTGGGTGTGGACCCGGGAGTGGAATGGTGGGAGGGTGATGGGCAGTGCCCTTTAAAAGCATTTGACATTTTTTCCAGAGGCCCGGCAGCATGTTACAACGTCTGCTGATCCATTCTTCTCCATCACTTGTTACTGGGCAGCTTTTCGGCTTGTTTTTCAATCCGGTGGTGATTGGTGGGAACTCTTGTGCTCTTCACTTTCCCGCAGTTATTGAAGGGGTTGTGTATCTCTGTGCATGCTGATGAACCGTCTGTATTTCCTCCTGGAATACTTGAGCCTATGCTTTTTGCCTGTTTTTGGTTGTATTTTCCTCTTGCATTTAGCTCCTTCCTTGCGGGTCTTTCTGAGCTTGTCTCCCATATGATCTCCCTCTTGTGAGGCAGTCGCCTCCCCACAGCCAGAGAGACCACGTCTCTTTAAGTCTCTGAATCCATATGCTTGCTGGTCTCTCCTCACTAAGTAGGCATTAATATTTTGACTTCGGTTTTTGCTGTGGATGACCCGAAGTCAGTTGCTGCTGGTGGCTTTTCGTCAGCCAGGGAAGGGCAGGGTCCGGAGCGTTCACTTGAGCCCTCCAGGTGGTACCAGCAGCTGGCCCTACTTAAAGCATCTGAATCCGGGCTGCAGAACAATAAGACAGGCTGCTCTTCCCCAAGAAGCTGGAGTGGAGTGAAGGCACTACCCCTGGTGTGAAAAGCACTACAGAGAGTTTTAAATAAGCTCAAATGAAGGCTGAAAGTGAGGAGAGTGGAGGGAGAAATAGATGACCTGGAAAATCTCAAGAGAGAACAGCAGGAGCACAGTTTACCCAGTGGCCAGGTCAGCATAGGCAGGAGCATGGAGCCAGGAAATAATACCCCCGAGATTCCTGCTCCCTGCCCAGCCGCTGCCTGTGAGCCCTCACTTCCCACCAGATGCTGCTGCTTTGAAAAGGTTGAAACTCCCATCTTTAGCAAGTTTCAGTAGGTTTGTTGAATCTCTTTACTTTTGTATCCATTTTGGTTTCTTCATCGGAATCTCGACACTGGTTTGAAATGTCTCCCTTGACCCTGGCTTCTTTCTCTGCCTTACTCTACACGCTCTGGGAGGCCCCCAGTGAGCCCTTTCCGTCTCTTCTGGCGGGGGGTGTCAGCAGACACTGTAGGGACCTCGGAGTCCATGAGCACTCCAGAGAGAAGGGAGACAAGGCAGGCAGACAGCAGGGCCGTGGGACTGCGTGGTCCGAAGGTCCGTTCTGGGCTGGCGGGTCTTTCCTGTCTGCCTGGGAACACTCTCTGCGGCACCAGTGCAGCCAGCTGCTGCTCACCTGTGGCAAATGAGCAGTAATTGGTGTGTAACAGCAGTTTCCTGCACACAGCCCTCCAGGCTCCTGCTCTGTGTGGCCAGGTGACTTTCAGCAAGCTTCTCTGAGACTCTCCTACCTGTTCTAAAAGTGAATTGTGCCCCCCCACCCCACCCCTGGCCCAGAAGAAACATTGCCTGCCCGGTCACCTGCCCAGGAAATGGACATGGGCTTCACCCAGGAAGACCCAGGTAAACGGTAATGGCTCCCGAGGCTTAGTTATTAACCCGCAGTGCACTTAGGCAGCAGCTTCCTGACTGCAGTCCTTTTATTGCTCCTGTTTGCCGGGCTCTGAGACCCAGGGCTCACGCCACCTGCTCAGTCATTGCAGTCTGTATTGGGTGGCATCAGTGCTGCGTGGATGGCAGTGACAGTGACCGGCCGGAGTCCAGACAGGTTTAGAGCTAGTCCCAGTTTATGCTTACAAACCCGGCAGTAGCTAATCCCCAGGGACCCTCGAGGGAGAATGCTGAGCAAAGGACATCTAAATGTGGCATATTCTCATGGAGAGCAGGGAACGCAAGGCCAGAAGTACAGTGTGTCAGTAAAGTCATGGTGCACTTTGACCCGGTCACAGGAAAGCAACTAAAGATGATAGAAATGTTAAATCTGCACCAAATAAAAGGGAAACTCTCCCAGTTTCATACCTATTCAGTGCAGTTCGATGTGGGCTCCATTTGTTGCCCTACACATATCTAAACAATAGTGAAGTTCTTGCCACACAGGGGTAAGGACGTCTGGTGTAACAGAGTGAATAACATCTGTGATTCTCTGTTTTAAGTGATTAATGTCGATACGTTCAATGTACACATGTTGCTTCACATAACCCCAAAAGTAAAAGTCTAAGGGCGTCAGATCCGGGGATCATGGTGGCCATGGCTTGACAGAACCCCTGCCTATCCACCGCCGTGGGAATGTTCTATCCAGAAACTCACGAACAATGGTGGCAGAGTGTGGAGGAATGTTGTCCTGTTGAAAGATGACACCTGGAAATTGTGGCACTGCATACAATTCCAACATGTCAAGATAGGTGTTTGCCGTCACAGACTGCTCCACGGAAAAAAATGGACCTATCACCTTATCATGCATCAGGCCACACCACATGTTCACTTTAGGGGTGTTACGTTCGTACTCAACGTAGGCATGAGGATGTTCAGCAGCCCATATTCGGACGTTATGGCGATGAACATGTCCACAGATATGGAAGGTCGCCTCATCACTAAACACAATCTTCTGCAAAAATCTTGCATCGTTGTCGATCTCATGAAGCATATCTGTAGCAAACGTGCATCGTGTGGGTCTATCCGCAGGTTTGATAGCGTGCAACAGCCGCAATTTGTACCCCGTAAAACAGAGACGCTTCTTTAACACCTTATGAACTGTAGTCTTGCTTAGGTGTAATTGTCGAGCACACCCACACACAGATATTTTAGGGCTCCTTAGGTGGCTATCCTGTATAGCCTCTATAGACTCGTCACTGACTGATGGCCTACCAGAACGGGGTTTCTCCACCAAACTGCTGGTTTCCTTCAACTGCTTATCCCACCAAGTAATGTTATTCCTATGTGGTGGCGCTTCGTTATAAATGTGCCAATATTCACGTTGCACTTTGGTCACAGATTTGAATTTAGCGAGCCACAGAACACACTGAACTTTCCTCTGTACCGTCCACATCTCGACTGGACTGGCCGTGGGCTGCTCCGCTGTATACACGGTGTTATGTCATCTGCGCATGCGCACATGCTGCCACATCATCCTACAGAAACTGGGAGGGTTTTCCTTTTATTTGGTGCAGATTTCACATTTCTATCGTCTTTTGTTGCTTTCCTGTGACCAGTCAAAAGTGCACCATGACTTTACGGACACACTGTATGTGTTTAGGACTTTACCTAGCACTTCATTTTGCTTTGAAATCCAGGAGGATTCAGCTTTGTTCTAAAAGCTGTGGTGGATAGTTCGTCTTCGTTTAAAGAGACTCCTGAAGAAGGATTCAAAACCTCCATGCCGTTTTCTGAAAGGGACAGAAGAACTGTATACCCTCGAGCTGCAGCAACATGCCATTCATCTTATTAAACTCACTTCAGTGAGCGCGCTCTTCCACATATATGAGCTTTCTGGTTTATTTTGTTCACTGACAAGACCTGTTTTATTTCAGCTGTTTCATTTATTTATCGAAAGTGACAATAACAAAAGTTAGGAATCCTCTAGTATATGTAAGGCCCTGGGAAGAATATAATATAGTCAAGAAATGTGGGCCCTGCTTTCAAAGGAGCTCATTTGGGGCGGGATGTGATCGTTCTTAAATTGCATTGCGTATCCCCTGGGCCTCTTAAAAAGGAAAATGACCAACTTTAACCATCGTACCAGGCAGAGTGACTTAGGCACCACGGAAGCCATTCCATTGGGAATGGCTTTGGGAGGGGAGGGGTGACTCTTGGGTTGATTTTGACCTTGAGTGGCAGAGGGTTGCCAGTCTAGGTGGAAGAACAGCATGACCAGCCTCCCAGAGAAGGATATGTTTGGAAAACAGAATGCTACCCATGGCATGCTGAGGCAGAGGAGACAGGCAGGGGGCGAAGACCACGTAACAGTTTGGCTCTGGAGGGTGATTGAAGCTAGGTGGTCAGGCCGAGAGGCTATTAACTGCATTGCAGGTCTTAACTGGGGTGACCCTGGGCATGGGTGGGAAGGGCAAACGCAGTGGAGTTTGAGGACTTGGAATCCAGTGGATTTAGGTGTGGGTTTGATGGAGAAGTTGAGCCGTGCCCCCCCACCCCCCGCCCCTGTGTTTTGCACCTGGCAGGGTGGTAGGGAGGGACCCTACCTAGTGCCATCTTTCCTTGGTCCTTGGTTTTGTGAAGTTTGCAAATGTAAGCTGTTTGGGGCATTTTCTTTCTTTAAGGGGTCCTTCAAGTGGTGTAAGCTTTGAGGTATATCACACATCCTGGCTGCACTCCTGGTGTTTTTTACATGCGGCCGGTGTGAGGGTCCCGCAGGTCAGGCAGCCGGAAAGCAGTCGGGTAAGGGTTTGAATGCAAGTCATGTCTGACGGGGCCAGCTGGGAGACTGACCCCGCGACGGGAGCTGACACTTGGGGATGTGCAGAAGCTTGTTTTCCGCCAGGCTCTGCGTGGCTGCTGTGTGTGGACTCCCGCAGCTCCCCCGAACCCCCGAGCACGGCTGCTGGTGTTCCCGTCACTCTTGACACATAAGAGAAGGAAAGCAGCCCATATTGTAGGCCAGTCTTCTCTGTTGTCTTCTAAACCTGGGTGGGGTTGACAATTTCAAGGCAGTAATGATAGAAAGAAAAATTTCCAGAGCAAATAATGAAGAGGCAGCGACATTTATTGAGGGCCTGCTGTATCCACAGGACCAAGCCAGGGGCCGGGGGGATACCAGGCTGAGTCAGAGATGCATCTCTTTCCTTGAGCAGCGAACTGTCCGCTTAGCGAGGAGATACATCTTTTGCTTTGCAGAGAATGTCTACAGCTTTTCAGTGTCTCTACCCTGTTTTCTTGCTTAAGGAAGAAGAGCCAGGGCAGAAGGTGGAAAAAGAAAGGTTGGTTGGCCTTGTGTCTCAGAAGACACCGCAAGATAGTTCTTGTCATTCAGAGCTCTGGGCTCCTGTGTTGTGCAGAAACTGGTGTCTAGAACAGCGGCCAGGGAAGAAAGCAGGACTTGAGTAACTCATTGAAAAATCATGGTTCTGAATCCCAGCGTGGGCCATTTTTATCTCATATGTTGATCTTCAAACTAGAGCTGTCCACCTACATGGCATGAGACGGGTGGTGAAGACGCATCTGTGCATTTTGGCCCAAACTGAATTTTAAAATGCATCCTTTTTGTGTTCACACTCATTATGCTGAGTGAAATAAACCCGACACAAGAGAGCGCCTTCTGGATGATTCCGTGTCTGTGCAGTACCGGAACTGGCAAAACTAACCTGCGGAGAAAACAAATGAGCAAAGCGGTTGCTCTTGGGGAACAGAGAGGGGTTGGGGTTGGCTGGGCACTGGCAGCGGGAACTCTGCGGGGAGACGGAAGCGTGCTGATTGGCGTGGGCTGTGGGTTGTGGGTTGCATAGACATTTTCATCTGTCAAAATGGACAGCTCAGATTGGTGCATTTCCTTGTAAGTAAATTTCCCGCCATCCCCGAAGAAGACATGTAAAGTAATGAATGGAAGGCCACAGGAGGAATGAACAGAGGAAATCTGTTGGTAATGGTTAAGGCTGAGTGACAGGTGGTTACTATACTATTCTGTTTTCTTTGGATTTGTTTGAAATTATCCATAATAAAAAGATGTTTAAAGAAAGAGCATACCCGGTAATGTTTGTTAATTCTTCCAGGAATCCAGCCTGTTCATCATCCTGGGCAAAGACACACTGTCTGGGCTCTAGGGTTGGTCCCTGCCGCCCTGGTCATGGTCTGGGCTTGCTTACTTTCTGCTGTTTGGTGGCCATGAATTTTGAACTTTGGCTGCCTCATGCTGGTACCTGCCACCACCCCTGTCCTTTTGTCCCCTGTCCTGTTGCTGTGCCTGTGATCCAGGAACAGATCCTCCCTTTCTGTGGGACTTTGACCACCCCACTCCACCCATGACTAGTGCCTTCTTATCTCTGACTCTTTGAAGCCGTTGTGATTCCAGGTCATTCGGCTGGGAGTGACTCCACATCCACAAACGGTGAATTTACCCGGGGGTCTCATTTACTTTCCGCCACCCATGTGCCTTTGCTCAGTGCTGTGACGTCTGTGAATTGGAGGGGCACCGACCCCCTGCCCCCGCTCAGCTATAAAAGAGCACGTGCTGTGTGCTTCCATTTGTATGAACCTCAAAACAGGCCAAAGTCTGGGGCGCCAGTGAGAAGGAAAGGGAGAGGAGAGATTGTTGGGAAAGGGCACGCAGGGCCTTCTGGGAGGTGGGAGATGTTCTGTTGTTTTGACTTGGGTGGTGGTTGCACAGATATATGCACTTCAGATAACTCCTGAGGTGTACACGTATGACCTGTGTGCTTTTATCTAGGTATGTCGCGTTTTAATTGAAAGGTAAACTAGAGGTCTGTGAAAGGCTTTTAAAAACAGCCACATTATACATGAAAACATTGAAATTTATAGGCTTTCTTTAAAAATGGGAAGATCTGACCACACAGTCTGAATTCCCAGAGAGTGGAAATTGTCTGAATCAGTGTGGGGTCTGTCCCCCGTTCCTCGTGACCCCCTCCACTCATGGAATGTTCCCTGGCCACATTGCAGCATGACTTCCTCAGAGTGCCTGGCAGCTGGGTGCCGCCTTATAACTCCATGTGAATTTTCCTCAACTTTGACATCCTGTAGGTCTTATAGAAGGTATTCGGGCTGGGGGATTCCATGCCTGGCTTCGTGGCAGCCCTCTGGGAACATCTTTTGACATGGATTTGAAGTCCTGGGGAACCCAGGTCTCATAGTGGGAACCAACCATTCCAGCTGAGTCAGTTCTGCTTGACGCAGGGGTTATGATCCGTCCTTGGCAGTTAAAGATGAGCGAAGTGACCAGAATTGTACCTGAGGTGTTTAGTTCTGTCATTTCTTACTTGATGTGTTCTATTTTGAAGAAACTTTCCGTAGCAGTACTAGTGAATGTTTGGTATTCAGTTGTTGCACAAAAGATTGGAAACATTTTTTTCTTAGTTAATGAAAGGGGCAGGGGTGAACTTCCCGTCAGCATTCTCAACAGCTGACACTAACAGAACAAACCACGTACCCCAGAATTATCTTGAGAATGCCATCTTTACAAATCCAAGCCTACAGAGAGCCTGTAAGCATCACACCTTCCTTTTCTCCACCTGAATGTGTCATTCTCTGCCTTCTTGAAGGAGACTTTTTATAAAAGATTACTGAATCACAAAGAGAGAGGGAGAGAGAGAGAAGAAAAACCAAAGGCCAGTCATAAAAGACAGCTTTATTTGTGTACCCTTCATCCGATGAACGGATGGTAGTGCCTCAGTTACAGCTTTATGACCTTAACTGCCAGGCTCACCACGGACAAGGTGACAAGTTTTATGTGCTTTTCCACTCATTAACTTTTTGAAAATCTTATATGCACCCAGAGCCAAGTAAATGGCCCTAAACTTCTGTGAAAGTATTAAAATTCAGGCACATTTGCTGGCTGGGCTCAGTGTCCATACTTAAGGAAGATCAGCTGTGGGTGGGACCCAAGGAACTTGGGCTCTAAGACTGCAGTCGCTCAAGCAGCGTCCAGGCTGCTGGGGACAGGTCTCACCATCAGTTCAGTCCCAGGAGCACCATGTAGTGTCCCCAGGCTGCCTGCCACCCAGCAAAGGTGCTAGCCCCTCAGAGGGATGTGGTAGAAAGTTCCTGGAGCTTAGAGTCCGAGGTCCTGGCACAGCCCTGGCTCTGCCGGTAGCCAGCTGTGACCACGCTGCCGGAGGCCCTCTGCTATGTCTTCATCTCACCGTCACCGTGGCTCGGGGTAGATGCTGTGTTATGTCCACGTTACAGGCAGGAAACAGGCTGCGGAAGGGTAAGGGGCTGAGGTGGGATCACACTGTTAGTGAGTGGTGGAGCCCAGACTCACACCTGGTCTGAATTTGAAGCTGTGTTATTCTTTGGATTAGTCTGTTTGGGCTTCCATAACAAGATACTAGACTGGGTGGCTTAAATGTCAGTTTTTCTCACAGTTCTGGAGATTGGAAGTCCAAGGTCAAGGTGCTGGCCGACAAGGTGGGTTTCCTCTGAGGCCTCTCTCCTTGCCTCATAGATGGCTGCCCTCTCCCTGACTCTTCACATGGTCTTTTCCCTGTGGGTGGGCACCCCGATGTCTCTGCCTATGACCTGTTCTCTCTCTTTATAAGGATACATCCAGGATAGGATTAGGGCACACCCCAGTTAACTCATTTTAACTTAATTACCTCTTGAAAGGCTCTATCTCCAAACATAGCCACATTCTGAAGCACTGGAGCTTAGGGCTTCAACCTATGAATTTTTTTTGCGGGGGGGTGGCACAGTTCAGCCCATAACACTCCCCTGTCCCTTAATCCCCATAAAGCTCATCTTCCTCTGTGAATGAGCATGCTTCCTAGAATGAGGCCACCTCTGTCACCGGGCGTGTTCTGTGGGCGAAACCAGGGGCCAAGCCCTGTGAAATCTGTCATCTCGTTTCATCCTCACACTTTCCTACCAGGGAAGAAATTTCCTGACACCGAACTCGACCTGAGCTGAGAGACAGAGGTGGGACTCAGATTCCCCCAACCCCCAGGGCCCGTGCCTTCAGCCCCGCCTCGCCTCACGGAGCGTGTTGTGACATCCACACTGCACTCCCAGAGCTGGACAGGACTCCACAGAGAGAGGGGCCACAGTCCCTACAGGACCTGGTCGTTAGGGGCGCTTCCTGTGTGTGAGATAGTGTTGACCTGCCTGACTTTGCACATTTGGTCACATTCCTACGATGCAGGATGGGCGGAGACCGTCGGCCACTCAGAGTTCGTTCTTTCTCTTCGGGTCTCCTGGCTGGGTTTTCTGGAAACTTGTCGCATGTTTATTTACGTGGAGTTATTCGCTTTCAGAGTCGCACAGGGGGTGGAGATCTGAAATCTGGCTGCAAAAAGTAATTTGGCAATTTATTCTCAGGGCTGCCCTTCTCCCAGCAGCTTGTTTCAGACTCAACCCCTGGTACCAAGACATCCATCATTTTAATTGTGTGTTACCGTTTAGTCAGGCACAAATTTGTTTCATTTTCTTTTTCCTTTCTCCCGTGGTGTGGGGTGGGTTCCCCGCCCCCGGCCCCCATCCAGTCCACCATTTTTTAAAAAAAGCCAGAAATAACTTCCCCAGCCCAAACACTTTTTATAATCAAGTGTTTTGAACACTGAGATTGCTGGGGTGGTTTTGTTTTGTTTTCGGCGTGGTGTATTTGGTTCTTAACCGTTCAGAAGCAGAAACGCTACGCTTGCTTTTCTCTCGCCAGGTAACGCCGGTCGTGCAGTAATCTCAGGATAATCCTGGGAAAGAAAAGCGGGTTGGTCTCGGGGGACAAGAAGGCCCATGTTCTGTTCCTGGCTTTGCCGTGGCTTTCCGGCAGCACGACCTAACTCTGGCCTCGTCCTACCCATCTGTAAAGTGGCAGATTTGAGCATGCTGATTTCTAGAACTTTCTATATTCTTACTTGATAACTCTGTTGCTAAGTAGGGCTCCATACCAAGCCCTGGTCACTGTGACTACCTGAGGGTGTCCACGGAGGAGCTTGTCCTCATAACAAATGCTTTCACTCTGCTGGGTCGCAGACGAGGGTGTGTTAGTTCAATCCCGTGTGTGTCCCTCAGAAATGTTCTCAGAGGTAGAAATCATTGTTTCCATGGAAGGGATAGGGCAGGATATTCACTTTGGTATCCAAAGCTTAGAAAAGTTCAGCGTCATTGCTACATACACTTCCTTTCTCACTGTGGAAGTCTGTTGTTGTTCGTGTCTGTGGAGTCGGGAACAGAGGAGTGTCGTGCTGCCCGAGGACAGGCGGAGGGATGAAGTGGGACTTAAGGTCCACAGGTTGGATCCTGAGTTGGATCCCGCCAGAGGTCTGTGTACTGTGTTTTGTTTTAGTGACACGGGAGAACATTAGTTGTTGACAGATGGGAGTCATTTCTCCCCAGTGCCGGAACTTCCGCCTTCGCTGTGGACAGAGACTCCTCTTCCCAGCAGGTGGTTTGGCTTCTCCATGGCGGCCCTGCCAGACTGGACTGACACCCGCCAACCCCCAACCCCTTTGCTGTTTGTCAGGTTTTCTCTAAGTTTTTATTTTGGAAATTTTCAACCACACAAAGTAGAGAGAACGGTAGGATTAAACCCTCACGTTTACCACACCCATTTGTCAGGTTTTTTTCTGGAGTATATTAAAGCATCTCCCAGACAACTTGTCATGTAACGTGTTAATACTTAAGTGGGTATCTTCATTATGTGTGTATATACATAGTTATGTATATACATACATATATATACATATATACATACATACATATATATTTGTAAATACACACACTATGTCTGTGATAATGCCATTATCACAGTCAACAAAGTGGACAGTGATTCCTTTATGTCATCTAATAGTAAGTCCTTGTTCTGTTTCTCCGAGTCATCTCAAAAACATTTTCACAATTGGCTTGTTTGAACCAGGAGCCAACTACAGACAACACATACATTAGGCAGATAATGTCTTTTGAGTCTCTTTCAATCCATAACCATCTTCTCCCCTCTTTTCAGTGGGATTTACTGAGTTCTTAATATGTGGCTGATGCATGTAGAGTTTGACAGCCTCGGGTAGTCCAACCTTCCATTTTAGTGTCTTTCTCTTAAACAGAGTTAGTAGTGGTCTTCACAGTATAGTGTTTGGTTTGTTTACCCTTTGAGGGGTTTTTTTGGAGAATTTTTATATTATTCTACTTTCTTATCTCAAGCAGATGATACTGAAATTAGTATCACAGGGTGTGGATTTCCTAAGAAACTTTTTTTAAAGTTACAAAGAACTTTTACGCACGCACACACACATGTGCCATGCACACATGCTATATCTGTGTTTGTGTATGGTTTTCATTCTGGTTATCTAGTGTTGTGTACCAAGCTCCCCCCATGCTTAGTGGCTTAAAACTACCATTTTTCATAGCACCTGGATTCTGTGGGTCAAGAATTGGAGTGGGGGTCAGCTGGAAGGTTCTGCTTTTTACGGCATTGACCAGGGTCACCCAGGAGTCCTCAGAAGATGGACTGATGTGGAGGGTCCACAACAGCTACTCCACATGTTGTGCCCCCTTGCAGCTGGGCTCAGCTGGGACAGTTCATTGGGACATCTGCTCATGGCCTCTTCAGCACGGCAGTCTCCAGGCAGTTGGACTTTTTACATGCTGCCTAGATCTACCCCAGAGCAAGCATCCTACCTAGGGCAACTGTTAGCTTGCCTTGGAAATTACAAAACATTACTAGCACCATATCTGATTTGGTTGAAGCAGTGCCGTTCTCTTCCAGATTCAAGGGAGAAGTGCAGAGACCTGCGGCCACGTTTGTAGGCACCACAGTTTAGAAATGTAAAACTAACACCTTACATACTTGCCATCTAGGACCTTTTACATTTTTTATTTTTATTCACTTTTTATTTTTCAATTAAGTTGACATTCCATATGATTTTATATTATAGTATAGTGGTTAGACATTTTATAATTTCCGAAATAATCCCCCAGTAAGTCTAATACCTGGCACCATACAGTATTGCTGATGACTATTCCCAATGCTCTACTTCACCTCCCCATAGCTATTTGGTAACTACCAATTTGTAACACCTGGGACCTTTTATGCCCCCCTGTACTTGTCTTTCTTTTGATGTAAGGTGGAGGCCATGGGGGTGGGAAACACCTGCCTTGAGAGGTCATTCAGGATAGTCTCCTGCCCCCCCCCCCGTTCCCATTCAATAGAGATTTGGTGGACGCAGTTGAACAGAGCGGTATGACAGGTTACATGACCTGCCTAATAAATATTAGGCTGCTAGAGGCAAATGCCTGCCTAATAAATATTAAAGGTGGCATGGAAGGACTCCTAATCTAGAACTCTTAAGAAGAATTTGTCCAGTGAACCTTTGTATTAGGGGGGTTGTCAGACAGTTCATTAATGTCTCTTTAAACATTAGAGATAGTATATTAAAGTGTGCCTGATAGTAATATCATCAAAAAATTGAAAAGTATTTGACATGTGCTGTTTTGATGTTTCATATTGAGAGTGGAAGGCAATACCATTTGAAATGCTGGGTGAAACCAGTTTTCAGGGCATCTGGGACCCAGTAGAGTTAGGTGTCTGGACTTCATTCAACATCTGGGGGAAGAGATGGAAATCCCTCTCTTTAACTATTGAATCTCTGGTGTTAGGCATGCTCAGAAGGAGCTAGGTGGAGACAAATTGAGGTCACTGGGAGATGTTAGGTATGGGATCAGAGAAGGTGAAGGGATTAGTGAAATTATATATACATAACAGAGATACAAATAACAGGACAGCAAATCTCAGAGAGAAGGGGGGAGGGAATAAGGGAGAGGGGGGCAAAGGGGTGTAATGGGGCATACGGGGGTGGGGGGGGGTTGAGGATGTTATATTGAGTGGGACACTTGAATCCATGTTAACACAATATATTAAAATTAATAAAAATTTTAAAGAAAATGAAGTGCTCTCTCCGTTAGTTGAAGGTGATGTGGCTATGTTCTGTGGTGCAATGGTTAAACCTAAAATTTGCCTTCCCGGACCTCTTATCTCTGAATGAAATGAGAGGTCCCCACGGTGGACCTCTGATTGTTGGTGGAACTGATCAGCAGCAGGTGCCGCCTTTCTCTGACTCACACACCACGAGGACAGTCACTTTCTTCTAAGAGTGTTCTGACTTCCTTGATGATCAAAAATTAGGGGCAGTTGTTTATGCTGCTTCCTTATTGCCAAGAGACTGCTGGCCAGGCAAGTCAGGAAATTAATAACATGTGCTCTGTTTTACCAGAATTGAATTTCCAGGAGCCGCTCAGACTGTTGCTGTCCCCCTCACTACAGTGTCTTGGCTTCTGTGTTAGTTTGTGAGCAAATAATTTACTTTCCACTTCGCCACAACTTTCCTGACCTCCAAACAAAATGGAAACTGCCTCCTCATCCTGAGATCTCTTTCTGTGGGACCATGTAGCCTTGTATCCCACCCAGCTGTAGCTCAGACCAGGCATGAAGTAGGTGCTCAGGAGCTGGGTGTCGAATTGCGCTTGAGAAACTTTTCTTGTCTGCCAGCCATGTACCATGTGCCTGGAGCCAGAGAGGCTCATGAGTGGACTAGAGAAGCCATGGGATGAGGTGGAAAGAGCTGTGTCCTGAGAATCAGAAAGGCTGAGTCCCGATTCCGGGGCTGCCACTTAGCAATATAAACATGGTGGCAGAAGTGTTCCGAAGGTAAGGATCCTCCCCTGCAAACCCAGTGGACATGGACCCTCGATAAGCACGGAAGCCTCCTTTAACTGCAAGGTGGAAATTAGAAGCTGGACAGCCTAGCCTTACAGCTGGCAGGTTATGGGGAGCTTCAGCAGGGTCTTTGCATTGCTGCTTTCCAGCTTTGAGTCACCAAATCTTGCTGGTGGCTAAGATGGTACAGTCACCCGTCCTTATCCATGGGGAATACGTTCTAGGACCCCCAATGGATGCTGAAACTGTACCTAGTATATATCTGAACCCTAGATATATACTGTTTTTGTCCTGTAATACATATCTATGATAAAGTTTAATTTATAAATTTGGCATAGTAAGAGGTTAGCAACAATAACGAATAATAAAATAGAACAACTGTAACAGTATAGTGTCATAAAAATTATACGAATATGGTCACTGGTTCAGGGGATCCCTTGCAGAAGACTGTGTAAGTTACAGGTTTGGTGCTGTCTGGTGCGACAGGTTGTCCACAGGCAGGGCACCTGTTCTGTTTGTCTTCCATCCACAAATGTGATACCTTTTATCTCTTAACTAAATACGTATCACCTACCGAGGCTGTTATTTTTGCAGTTGAAAGTGAGACAGCAAAACTAACACTAATTTCTTTTTTTTCCCCCATAATTTCATGGGTAGAAGATTCATTCTAATCATAGGTCTTAGAGATCTCATCATATGGTTTTTTTTTTTTTTTCTTCAGTTGACAACTTTTTACATTTTCATTTAAAGGAAGAAACTTACGGCTTCTCTTTGGCCTTTCAGAATCGCCAGCATCACTGCTCTTGCGCTTTGGGGCCATTGTGAAGTAAAATAAGGGTGACTTGACCACAAGCAGTCAAGTCACCCTTATTTTAGTCGGTACTGTGGCAGTCGATCTAATAACTGTGACAGCTACCATGGGACTAACCGGCAGGGAGCATGTGCAGTGTAGATCAGCTGGACAAAGGGGTGAGTCACATCCCAGGAAGGACCGAGCTGGGCAGCTCCAGAGTCCGTCACGCTACTCAGAATGGCACGTGATTCAAAACTTAAGAAATATTTCTGAATTTTTCTGTTTAATATTTTCGAGCTGCTGTTGACTACAGGTTACTGACACCTTAGAATGTGAAGCCACGGATTGGGGTGGGAGGGACTACTGCATTTCTCACTCACGAAATTTCAAGATGACTTGATTCAGTAATTTCAGATATTTGTGTTTGTGACCTCCTGGCATTAACACTTTATATTTTTTTATGATGACTTAGTAGCATGGTAGTGGGGACAGAGACCCTTGGGTCACTTTTTGTGTGTGTAACAGAGAGCTGGTTTCCTACTAAATCTCATAGAAAACTAGCAAATTATCAAACTGTGAAGGTGGTGGTGGGGAGCTCATAATTAACCATGAAAATCAGCACTTCCTAGAAACAGTAGAAACCAGTCTGGGGGCAGGTTTTTTTCTGGGAACTGCTGACGAGGGACCCAACTGATGATCCCAGGTAGAGTTCTGAGGTTATTTAAACTAGGGGTGTTAAGAACTTACAAATGAAAGAATTGACCTCTAGGGACCAAAATGTGTTTACAAAAATCCCCAAACTACCCTAGCTTCAGTTTTTCTTTGAATGGGATGACTAGACTGCTATAGATCATGGACTTCCTGTGCCTTGAGTTTTGCTAAGCATTTGGCAGGAAGTACATTTTGTTTTACCCGTGGACAAGTGAGAGAAATAAGTGGAATTAATATTCATTCCCTGTGTGTCTATGACACCACAGTTTATAGTGCATACTCATTTGCTTTCTTTTATTAATGCAATGACTTAACGAGGTTGACAGGTTAAATGAGAGTACCCCATTTTTTGAAATGAAGAAACTGAGACTTGAGATGTTGCCAAAGATCATGATCATTTTGCTAGAGAAGAGAGAGAACTGGGTTTCCACCCTAGCATTTGCCTCTAGCAGCCCGCGGCATGGTGCTGCTCTGGTCCCACTCTTAGTATTCATAACCAGGTTGAGGCCACCACCAGATGGGTGGCTTTGGGACTTAATGGAGAACCAAAGAAGGGTACCACCCCATCTCCATCCCTCCACCTACCGTGTATCAGATTTCCCACATGTTGTAAAATGGGGACCAGTATTCTTAATAGGATCAATCATGGGTCAATTTAAACTAGATGAAATTTAATTAGAACAAATGCAAAAGCCTGCACTTCACACTATTATTTTTATTATTTTGTAACTCATATAGAAACACCCAGAACTTTAAGTTGATGACATCCTGGAGCGTATAAGGCATGGCATTTTCATTAGCGATAAGGATAGGCCACAGTGTGGTATGGTTTCCAAAACACCAGTGTTCTTGTCTGCATTAGAACAGACAGGAGGTCTAAAAGGGGGATGGTAGTACCAGGGTTCTGTACCCAAGTCCCAACTTTCTGTAGAGAATTCCTGGCAGGGAGGGACCAGGAAGATCAAACTTCTGAAAAGTGGGTCATTTGAAGACTGTCGTGGGAACTGAGGGTTCTCCTTAATGCATATCAGTGATTATGTTTATTGAGATTCAAAATATCAGACAACATATCAGCAAAGATGGACATCACAGGGTGCTGCCCACGAGAAGCTTCATGATGATCGCTACTTGAAATGGGCCGCGGGAATTGGCTTGCAGCAGGCAGGGATAGGAATGGGGAGGCAGGCAAAGCCATAGCGGCGTGGCTTTACGTTGGAAAACACGGCCCAGCATTTCAAAACCAAGGTACCCGTGGGGAGATGAGATGAGAGTTGGCTGGGCACTACCATTTGTACAGAGTTCCTGGCATCCTCAGGTGGATGTTCTTATGCAGAAAAGGGGCTGGGATGAGGGCTGTATTGTGTGAAGACCATTCTGGCAAACAGCAGAGAGGGTTTTAGGAGGGAGACACTAGAGGGAGGGAGACCTGGAGTCACGTGGGACTGTTGCTATGGTCCATGCAGGGTGATGTGGCCTGAGCCACCATGGAGACGGAAAGGAGAGCCTTTCTGAAGACAGGTGCAGAGGGACATGCCATCTGATGGATGTGGAGCTGGTGGGCACAGGAAAGCCTCGCGTGCCTGCAAGGCTCCTGAAACCCTTTCACTGCTCAGAGGTCATGCTTTCCATTTCTGTTCATGATTAGGATGTATACGCCCGACCGGTTCACTCACACACAGCTTATCTCCTCCTCTCAAACCTGCCCACCATGGAGACGAATGAGACCTGGGTGGGTTGGCTTCTTTTAGTTCTTCCAGGACCGCAGCCGACCTGGTACATTGCACTTGGGTCAGGTTGCAATAAGACATTGCCGGTTGCTTCTAATCTGAGAGGGTCAGGATAGTTAATTCATTTGTCGGTGGGAGGTGGGAGGGCGGGGGACAGTTAAGACATCAGCTGTCTAGCAGTCTTCCTTATCAGGAGTATGGCTGGGAACCTCTGAATGCCCTGGAAAGATATCACAGTGTCCATACCCTTCCCTGCTGGCTGGCTGGCTGCCTGCCTGCCCCAATCTGTAGCTGGCAACTCTGCACTCGTATTTTACACCTGGTTTTAATGGTTTTGGTTATTTTCAGTTCCTGTCAGATCGAAAGGAGCTGCTACGGAGAGACATGCCGACTCAAAACCACCGGTTGTTTGGTCCTTGTGGAAAGTGACATGTTGAGGTGAGAGGGAGAAAAGCTAGTGACGTGCGTATGAGACTCAGGGTAGTGCTCAGCCCGCCTGTGCTTGCTTGGATTTGTGTTTTATGTATTCTGCTTAGGAAGACAGGGAGATAGTCGTGTTGCTACCTATGGTTTGGATGACATTGCTTTCTAGGAAGGACTTACTTGGTGAGGGCTTCCTGTAGCTACTCCCTTCCAGACTTAGTGACCCTATTGTACGCCAATACCTAGAAGAATGACTGGCATTTGGTGAGCAATTGTGGTTCTTTTCTTTTTTATTTTTTTATTCAATGAGAGGAGAGGAGGCAGAGACAGACTCCCTCATGCGCCCTGACTGGGATCCACCCAGCAAGCCCACTAGGGGGCAATGCTCTGCTCATCTGGGGCGTTGCTCTGTTGCTCAGCAGCCAAGTTCTTCTTAGCACCTGAGGCAGAGGCCATGGAGCCATCCTCAGCGCCTGGGGCCACCTCACTCCAATCCAGCCATGGTTGCAGGAGGGAGGGAGTAAGGGAGGGAGGGAGAGAGAGAAAGAGAGAGAGAAGCAAGAGGGGGAAGGGTGGAAAAGCAGATGGGCGCTTCGCCTGTGTGCCCCGACTGGGAATCGAACCTGGGACATCCACACACCAGGCTGATGCTCTACCACTGAGCCAACCACCCAGGGCAATTGGTTAAATATTTGTTGAATGAATGGATTCGTCACAGAGGGGCAAACCTAGTTGACAGTGAGGTGACAAGGAGTGGCTTGTCTTGTCACATTAATGGATCTCCTGTTATAACCACTAGACAGCACTTGACATAACAGACACAAAATTGTATTTAGGTAAATAGCCTTGGAAATGCAGCACAGTTCCCTGGGCGCTTGTTCCTGGAACAGTTAATTTGAAAAGATTTTAATGAATGTCTTCTCATTTTTAGGCCTGCCACGTGTGAAATATCAGTCTGTTGTCTGAACAGCCCATCCTGAAGGCCTGTTTGTGGGCCGCAGACCCCTCACACATTCTCTTACCTATCTGTCCTTCCTTCTGTCTTTCCCTTCTGTCCTTGCATCTTATCCTTCCATCCTGCAAGTAGACATTTATGGAGCTCCTGCTGGTGCCAGACTATGCTTTGGGTAAGGGGGGTGGTGGTGCTGGTGTTCAGATGAAGACGGCTGGTCCTGCCCTCGGGGTGTGCAGCCTGAAGTCAGTAATACAGAAGCATAGGCAACTCTGGTGCAGTATGATGAGTGTGTATGTGATAAAGGCACATGCCTGCTTGTGGGAACACAGGAGGGAGCACTTACTGCTCTGGGTTGAGGTGGGGGAGCTGCCAGAGGAGGGAATGTTTAGGCTAAGCCTGAGGTGACAGTTTGTGGGCTTCTCGGGGCTGTCCCTGGTGGGATGTCCTGGCTGGCAGTGCAGGGGAGTTAAGTTACCCAGGGGCCTTTCTGCTTTGAGAGTGGCCGCTCTGCAGCCTGGGAGGAGTGAGAGATGATGAATTCAAGTGCTGTGTCCTTAACCTCCTCATCTTCATCCCACCCTTCACCCATGGGGGCCTCTGTTTTGAGGATCCCTCTATTCCAGCCCTCATAAATTTGCCAGCTTCTTTTTAGAGCTGGAAAGGGCCATTGAGAATCCTCTCTTCCTGCAGGAGAGACCAGCAAGAAGCATGCTTGGTGAAGGAAGCTAGGTGGCGGGGGGGGGGGGGGTGTTTATAAGTGGTAAATATGGTATTTCCTTTCACCAGACCCTCTGTCTGCCACCTCTCAGGCCAGCTGAGGGTCTGCCAGGAGAGGAGCCAATCTGGCTTGGCAGAGGCCCTTGCCGCCCTGGGAAAGGTTCTTTTCCCAGCCTCCACCAGGAGCTCTTTCTAAATTAAGAGCCGTTTTAGAAAGACATCAGAAAAGTAAGATTTGGAATGACTTAGACGGAAACTTGGGCTAACATTCGCCGTGTGCAGAACTGTGGGTTTTTGACTTATACTCTGTGTGTTAAAATTACATCTGTGGGTGGTGAGCCCTGAACCAAAAGGAAGAGACCCAGGTGGGGAGCAGGTTGGATCCCTGTATATTCAGAACACCATGTCCGATTTGCAGCCATAGAAGCCCAAGATGGCTGCATGGGTGTGGGAAAATTAGGAATGGTTTCAGGTTGCAGGCCATGGTGCATCAGGGACTGGAATTATGGGTCTCTTACTCCTTCCCAGCCCAATTCCTTCTGCCATGCTGTATTCTAACTAGTTTTGTCCCAGGTTAATCTGCTAATGACTCATTGGCACCATAGTAAGTATTGCTTAGGGCCAGTAGCACCAGAGCGTAATAGGAAAATATAGAAGATAGATTGTTATGGGCAAAGAGGCAGAGTGCCAGGATGGTGATTTTTTTTAAATTGCATTTGCTGTCTAACAACTGCCAAAAGATCAGTGTTAAAACTCGAGCAGAAAACTATCTGCTCCTCCATCCTCACACAGCCGTTTTTGTGTTTGCAGATTTCCTGTGGTTGGTTATCAAGGTGATCGAACGAACAACACGGACGTGTTTTTATGTGGTTGGACTCGCAGCTTCTTCTCCCTCTCTTCTCTGCTTAGCTAAAGTTGTCATAAGACTTTTCCTTATTTCTAGTAATTTTCTTTTATAGTGGCCAAGCAGTATTCTGGAGTTTTGGTGCCCTAGGTTGTGTGTCCTTGGGAATGGAGTATAATTAGTTCTCCCCCCCCCCCCATTTCTCTGAGAATCCTATAGAAAATAGAAAATGTCTTTGTGCATCAAGCAATGTGCTTCTGTTAAGTTGTTGCCTTCACTGTATTTCCCGGAAGAAAAGAAAGAGGCTGAAATCCAGTAACTTTGTTTCTACTTTTTGTTACTGTTGTTTTGTGGAACACAATTATAGATGTACACATAAAACAGGTACCATTTAACGAATTAGTAAGGCAGATGCCCAGGTAACACCACCCAGGTCCAGAGGTGGAACCTCACTTACCAGCTAGAAATCCACCCTGTGCCCATCTCAGTCACATCCCTTCCCAGTCAGATCCCCGCTCCAAGAGCAACAACTACCCTGACTTTATTGTAATCACGTGCTTATTCTCTTCCCAAGTTTTATCACCCAAGTGTGTGTCCCTGAACATTGCAGTTTAGTTGCGCAAAAAAAAAAAAAAAAAGTCTTTTAAAGCTCTTTTAATCTGTGGGTGTTCCTTCTCTTCCTTTCTCTGTATTCTGTTTGTTGAAGAAACTGGGCCGTGTGTGCTGAGGAGTTTCCCACAGGCTGGATCTTGCTGATTGCGGTGTCAGGTAGTTTAGAGCATTCCTCTGCACTTCCTGCTGTTGGCAGTTGGAGCTAGTGTTTGAATCAGTCCCAGGCTTGTCCCCTGCCCCACCCCAGCCTGTGGAGAGAGAGGTGAGGGGAGCAAGGGAGCAAGACTGTCGAGTGATGGGATATTCTTCATCAGGAGATAACAGCTGGTATCTCCCTTTGGGATGCTGGTAGCCACTGGTGCCCGAAGCTCGAGCCTACCATTCCGTAGAAATTGCAAATTTCTGATACTGTGATTCTTTTATTTTTCATTTTTTTTGTTGTTGTTGTGAGAAATAGATGAAAACCTCTGCCCATCCATTTTCAATAGCTTTACTGAGATTCACATACCGTACAATTCACCTATCTGAAGTGTACAGTCCAGTGGCTTTCCGTATATTTTTAGAGATGTGCAGCTATTAACAATCAATCTTAGAACATCCCATTAACCCCTCTCCCCAAAATACTCTACTCACCTTAGCAGTCACCCCACAAACCGGCAGCCCTAAGTAACCACCACCTTAATTTCTGTCTCTAGATTGACCTGTTCTGGACAGTTCGTGGACCGTATGGTCCTTCGTAACTGACTTCTTTCACTTAGTTCTCAAGGTTCATCCGTGCTATAGCATGTGTCTGAACTTCACTCCTTTCTATGGCAAAATACTATTCTGTTGCATGGATTTTATGGATAAAGAGGGATGAATCGTGATGGGCAAAGACTTGAGTTGGGGCAACACACAATATGGTGTACAGAGATGTGTTGCAGAACTGGGCATTTGAAACCTGTATAATTATGTTAACCAGTGCCACCCCAATAAATTCAATTTAGAAAAAGAAAAAAAAGAAAAAGAAAGAAAGAGCCATCTGTCTCTCCATACGCCAGGAAATATCCAGATGAATTGAATTAAGTATGTCTTCTCTTTTCTTAGCATCTGTCTTTCTCACTGGGTCCAGGCCCACCGAAAGTATCTTTAAATTTGTAGGATTCACTGATTAGGAGCACCAAGGACCCGTGGAAACCTTTAGGATCACCTCTGCTCTCTCCAGCGTCCCCCCGACCATCAAAATGAATGGGGGCGAGCAGGGGTGATGAGAGTCATGCACCAAGCAAATTATCCCATGGACCTTAGGAAAACGTGGAGGGCCAAGCTGCTAGTACTAATAAGTACATTATCATAAAGTATATATCAATATGGTTAAAAAATAAAGACAGTTTATCCATTCATCACTTAATAAAACATTTAGGTTGCTTCCACTTTGGGGCTACTGTGAATAATGCTGCTATGAAGGTTTTTGTATAAGTTTCTGTTTGAACATCATCTTTTCTTTTTTTAAGTATATGCCTAAGGAGTAGGATTGCTGAGTCAAACGGTAACTATGTTTAACCATATGAAGACCTGTTAGGCTGCTTCCCAAAGTGGCTACACAATGTTACAATCCCATCAGTATAATAGGAGGGTTCCAGGTTCTCCAACATTTGTTATCTGCCTTTTTTATTACAGCCACATCCTAATGAGTGTGAAGTGGTATCTGGTTATGGTTTTGATTTGCATTTCCCCAGTGACTAACGATGCTGCTTATTGACCTTATGGAGAACCCTGGATATCTATAGTCTCTGCTCATTCTTTAATTGAATATTTGCCTTTTTATTATTGAATGGTAATAGTTGTTTATCCTAGACAGAAGTCCCTTATCAGCGATGTGATTTGCAAAATCTTTCTCCCATTCTGAGCTATCTTTGTACTTTCTTGATGTCTCGGTGTCCTTTTGAAGCACAAATGTTTTACAATTTGATAATGTCCGGTGTATTTATATTTTTATTTCTGTTGCTTGTGCTTTTATGTCATGGCTGAGAAGCCATTGCCTAATCCAAGGTCATGAGAATTTGTGCCTGTGTTTTATCCTGTGTGTCATATTTTCAGCTCTTATATTTAGGACTTTGATCCATTTTGACTTAATTCTTGTATATGCTGTCATCTACCCTTTGATTACGTAGTGCTACAGCTGAAAGGCAGGATCAATGCTTGATTATTTTTTCCCTTTTATTTACCAGTTTTCATGATAAGGCCTTGGTTCCCCAACATCTTATATAGTTGTTGTTTGGTGGATTTTGTTTGGTCATTGGGCATGCTCAGATTTAGTCCTGAGTTTGTATTATATTAAAGCCAATTAAAATGTTAAAATTTTGCATACCATGACATGTGCATATATGCAATATGTAGAGAAAAAGTGATTTTTTTTTTAGAGAGAGAGTCAGAGAGAGGGATAGATAGGGACAGACAGACAGGAACGGAGAGAGATGAGAAGCATCAATCATTAGTTTTTCATTGCCGTTGCGACACCTTAGTTGTTCATTGATTGCTTTCTCACATGTGCCTTGACCGCGGGCCTTCAGCAGACCTGAGCAATCCCTCGCTGGAGCCAGTGACCTTGGGTCCAAGCTGGCAAGCTTTTGCTCAAGCCAGATGGGCCCGCGCTCAAGCTGGCGACCTCGGGGTCTCCAACCTGGGTCCTTATGCATCCCAGTCCGACGCTCTATCCACTGCGCCACCGCCTGGTCAGGCGAGAGAAAAGTGATTTTTACAAAACATTTTGTTTCTTACCTAGCTATCTCATCTTAAATTTTCATCTACCCAATTACCTTCCAGAAACATGCCAAAGGCCAGGATCTGTTTGACCAGATCGTGTACCACTTGGACCTCGTGGAAACCGATTACTTTGGCCTGCAGTTCCTCGACTCTGCCCAGGTTGC
Source organism: Rhynchonycteris naso (assembly GCA_037038555.1). Lineage (NCBI taxonomy): Eukaryota > Metazoa > Chordata > Mammalia > Chiroptera > Emballonuridae > Rhynchonycteris > Rhynchonycteris naso. The sequence goes on from CM072996.1 coordinate 23,539,912, forward strand.
GGTATGTATCCCTTTGATTGATCTCAGGATAGATTAGCTTCTCATTGCTAGTCACAGATCCACCGTTCCAAGAAATTGGCAGGGAAACACAGAAGTGGGACTGTGATGTTGTTCCCATGACAGGCATTGGGGTGATGGTGACGGTGCCCATGTGAAATGCCCCACCCTTGAAGGGGCCGACCGCCGGCAGAGAAAGAACGTTTCTGTCATGCACGGGGATGCATTAGGGAAGCCTTTCCAAGCATAGAGCTGCAATATGGCGCCTTTCTAGGGTGGGTAGACATCATCATCGACATCCTCTGAGATTTTGCAAATATACGTGGAGCTGCTTATATTTTTAACCAGGAGAAGAGGCTGCACCGCCTTCTCCTTGTGCGGTCTTTCTGGGTGTGGAGAGCAGGTGCTGTGAATACTCCTGAACCCCAGCCAGGCTTGGGGCGGGGCCGTCGGAGCAGGTCTTGGCATTGCTCGAGGAAACCATCTTGCAGGCTCCAGGAGGTTGTGTTAGGTCAGCAAAGACTTCCCTTGTTTTGCCTGAGACAGAAGTGTTCACCGTGGAGAAACTGGAGCAAGTGAACTTGACGCAGCTTAGAATCACTCGTGTAGAAAGTGGGAAGGACTTCAGAATTTCCCTCCTCAACAGAGCATTGCCTTGGGTTTCAGAGGCAATGCAGTCAACAATCTGAAAATGCTTAGTGAGTGCCTCTTGTGCACAGGCTCCATTCTAAGCACGGCGGACAAAGCAGTGAACACATATACGTATCTTGTGACAGGCAGTGACAAGTGTTAAGAAATACAAAGCGAAGTAAGGGGATAGACAGATAGGGTCAGGGGTGGGGCTATTTCACGGAGTGTGGTAGGGTGGGTTCCCGGAGAGGAGATGTTTAAGCTAGAGACCAGGAGCTCCTCACACGGGGTGAAGCTTCTCTACCTGAAAGACACTTTGTAGATAACTTCCTGGGAGCCCCAAGTGACCGTTGTAAAATGAAAATGCTCAAAATCGCTGCCTGGGAGATGGATGGGTCTGCCTGGAATGTGGGCCCGGTGCCGAGTCCGCAGCTGATACTGTAGAATCAGGACTGGGTTGCAGCGCCTCCTGGGCAGATGCTCCCCCCTGCTCCCTTCAGGACATCCTGTCTGGAGACAGCACGGCCCCTCATCCCCCCTCGCTGCTGCCGAGAACACCAGCCACCTCTTCGGGGGAATGGGCCTCATTCCTTCTTCATTTCCCAGCTGAAGACTCTCACCCTGGCCCCCGGGGCCCTGGGGAGGGGCAGAGCAGCCATTCTCTTTCCATCTCCCTGTCCAATTTCCTCTGAGGTTGGGCCTCCCGGTCCCCTGGTCCTCTGACCTCCGCACTGTCCTCTCCATCCCTTAAGGCCCCTGGCAACCTCAGAATTCACCTTGTTGATCCTTCTAAATATTCTGGACACTGTTTCCTCTCATTGAAGCTTCATCTGACCAAAAATCACCCAGATTCACTCTGGGTCTCACCACCACCCAGTCACTCTAACACCTGTCATTCTGCTATTCCCCATTCAGTGATAATGTCCTTTGATTCCATCTTTCCAGTCCCTCTATGCCTGGCCTTGGCCCTTGAGGGTCCCCTCCTGCCTTAGTCTCCCCTCTCCCAGCCTCCTCTGTCTCCTGGCTTGGCAAAGCCTCAGCCATGTCACCTGTGTCCTGTCCTCACTTGCCCTTTGGTTCTCCTGCCCCCATGGCTCTCCCCAGGCCTCCCTTGACACTCAGGCCCATCTGTTTCCTCTGTTGCTTCTCCTGGGCTGCCAAGCATTGCTGGAGAGCTACTGCTATATGCCTGTTGGCACCAGCACAGATCACAGATTCGGGGAAGTCCAGCCCCCCCCCCCAGAGCTGCTTTCAGAGCTGTGTTAGCCCCTCATGGACTCTGACGTGCCCCACAGCTGCCCTTCTGAATCTCGGCCACAGACATGGAGTCCAGACCCCACAAAGACTGTCCTCCAAGTTGGCCTGACCTCCTGCCAAGAAGACCAAGGCCATTTAGCTAAAACTCTTTGTTTTCTTTCCCTGAAAACAGAAACAACCTTTCTTGCCATTTTATCTTAAGGGAGTATGCCTGTTTCTCCAGCGTTTTTTCCCCACACCGATGTGGACAGTTCCATTTCCAGTTGCTTCCTGAGTGACAGATTTAGAGCTCTTCTTTCTGTCTCCAGCAACTGAACCCTTGTTGGCCCTGCTCTTTCCTGAAACTCTTCTCCATTCTGCCTTCACCTGTGTGTCTTAACCGTGTAGTGCCTGGGTGGTGTTTCTGCCATCAGCGTGTCTGTAGCTTTAGACTGGACCTTGTTACTGGATGTGCCCTCGACTCATTTGGCGGGCTTTAGATAAACCAGCTTTTCTTCCTTGGCTTCAGTTTCCTCATCTGTAAAATGGGGTTCGTGGACCTCTTCTCCCAAGAGTTCTAGTTCTAATGTTCAGTCATTCTGAGACTAAAGAGGAGGCAGCCATGTCTTCCCCACACATCTTTTCTGGGAGAAGATCTCTGCCATTCCTGCCATTCCAGACAAGTGCCTGTTTACCCTGGTGGCATGTCCTCATCCCCAGAGGACCCCCTCTCCAGCCCAGATTTCCAGAAGGCCAAAGATAATGACTGTCACGAGAGACTACTATAGTCTTCTGCTCACTTGGCTGCTGTTTCTTCCGTCCGCTGGTGCCCGGTCGCTGTGCAGCAGGAGGTGTTTTCACGGCAAGATCCAGGCTTCCTTCCCAGACCAGACACCTGCAGATGCTCACACTCTGCAGGCTCTAAAATCTTTTCAGGAGCCAGTGTTGTGAACGGGATGTGCTTTTTCTTCCCCACCAGCGCAGGTGTCGAGTCCTCATCTGCCTGCCTCAAGGACCCAGGGGAGTTGGGACAGCAGCAGCCCCCAAGTCCCTTCTGCTCATGGGTGTGATTTCTAAGCTGGGCTCCTTGCAGGCTTGGTTCATGTCGTGCCTGCACTCACCTCTGTGCCTTTGCTAGTGCTGGAACGCCCGTTCTCACTCCATTTCAACTCCTGGCCATCCTTTGGGACCATCTCAGGTGGCACGCCGGCATAGAGCACGGCCTGAGATCTCGAAACCTTTTCCTCCTCTCTGTAAACCTCTGAGCTCATTTTGCCTTCTGTGGCAGCTTGCTCATTCGGCCTCCGGTTCAGTACTTGTGTATATCAACAAAACCTGATTAGACCATAAGACAGAGGACCTCCTCTTTTTATCTTGGTGACTTGGTGGCAAGGCACACACCTGAGAACCTTACTCGTTAGCCCCAGAAGGAACCTTAAGAGCCATCTGTCAAGTATTTCCATCTTCTGGATAGTGACCCCACAGCCTTAGACATTGGTGGGTCCCTTAGCGAGGAGCACAGCTCAACTCCGCCCTGTTTTTACAATTTCAGGTCTCATGCTCTTTTCAGCACGCTGTCCCCTTGAGCCTCAGTCTTCGTCACTGCCCAGTGGGGCTGGTGACATCTATTTCTCAGGGAGTGGAAAGGGTTCTGAAATCTGGCATGGTGTGTGTCTCTGCTCTTCTTGCTGAACATTCAGAAGGGAGACCAAGAGTCATCACAGCCCCAGCGAGTACCTGATGCAGTTAGCTGGGACGTGCAAGGCCATCTCGCCTGTGGGAGAAGCCTTAGCAATTTAGACAGGATCCCTTTGGCTTTTGGGGTATCATTGATTTTTTTGAGGACCTGGGACAGTGTGGGTGGTGGCAGCTCACTGGGTACTGTGGCAGCTGACTGGGTGCTGTGGCAGGTGACTAGGTGTGGTGTCAGGTGACTGGGTGAGGTGGCAGGTGTGTTTCTGGGGAGAGTGGGGTAGTTGATGGGGACCTGGAGGGAACAAACGGTCCACTTGGCTGGTGGCTTACTACTCCATAATTGAGGCTCCTGCAAGGACTGACACCCCCGCCCAGCCCCTGACATGCAAATCAGAGGGCTGGCTGAGGCGGGGCTCTTGGCACGGCTCTCTTCCATCCCAGCTCCCTGCAAAGAGCCGAGCCTGGTTTCCATAGTGCCCTGCCAGGCCCTGAAGCCAGGTCAGAGTCTATTGGCATCCCCTATCTTTAGCAGTCCGGGCTGGGGCCTCCTGTTCTTTTCCATATCAAAGCAGGAAGGCCACCTGGGAGCCCTCTCTGTAGGTCCCACTTGTGCATTGCTGCCAGCCGGGGCAAAGGCTCTGATTTTACATATCAAAGCTTTCCTATGAGAGCCTGGGCTCCGGCCCTCACCCCCCAGCTTTCTCACAGCCCGGTCAGACGGCTGCTGTTCGCTGAGGTCCCCGCTTTGCGTGTGGCATCTACCTCAGGTCTTCACGTGACTCACGTTTAACATTCATCATCAATCTGCAAAGCTGACCAGGGGACAATCCCCTTTTACAAATGATGAAGCTGAGGGTCAGTCTTTGGGAACCTCGTCAAAGTTAAAGGAACAGAGAACCTGGCCTCCTTCCAAAGCCCAGCACGTTCCACTCATTCCATTGCACATGGTAATGTCTCTCTCTCTCTAACACACACACATACACACCTACTACACTCCCACCTCCCTCCCCCGAAAAGAGAGAACATTTGGTCAATAGCCCTTCCACAAACTTTGACTTGGAGCTACTCGGTGCCAAGCCATGTGGTGCAGAAGCAAGCGGACACTGTCCCTGCCTGCCACATTCTGGTGAGGGAGCCGGACAAGTGGTCCTTGGAATAGAGAGGGTTCAGTCTCCACTTCAGGAGCTTGGCTGAGGTGAACAGGTGTCTCGGGTGGGTGGGGCTGGGGGAGACGGTGAACATGGGTGGGCCACAGAGGATGAGGACTGCCAGGCAGGGAGCAGGGGATCTTGGGGTAGGGATATCCTCCTCAATCGAGCAGGAGCAGCCCTCCCCATCACTGGGCCAGGTGTTCTAGAAGGTCGGGGTGGCCGTTGTAAGTCCATTCCACAACCCCTCCCAACATGGAAAGGGAACATTTTATGGTGATATGTTTTATAGCCGGGAATACAGAAAAGGTGATTTTGGCCTTTCTCTCAAGCCTTGGGAGATGTTTTTTCCTCTGGTCTTTTTAGTGTGGAATTGGGTGGGTGGGTGATAAGAGGTCCAGGACTGCGAGATAAGGGTGACACAGGCTGGGTGACGCTGGAAGGTCTGAGTGGACCCCTCAGGGACTGTTACAGCTTCCTGCTGATGACTGCTGGGGGTGTCACCACATTTGCCATTTGTGTTGACACTACTGAGCGTTCCCACCATTTCAGATGACCCTGTAGCGGGAGATACATCACTGTAAGAGAAAGATTAAAAAACAGTCGCTTCCATTTGAATGGTTCGTTATAGTTCCCACGGACGCTCAGCTGGTTCTTCAGACGGTGTGCCGGGGGCTAGGTCAGTGCACAGATGAGGAAATTGAGGCTCCGGGGTGTTTTTAACCAGAGCCACACACCGGGTGAGTGGCAGAGCAGGGACCTAAATTCTGATCTTCTGCGTCCTTCTGTGTTAGTACAAATGAGCGTGAAACAGTTCAAGAGCCGTTGTGGGCCTCCCAGCAGCCTGTTTCCAAACACCAGCAGGGCGAGTCTTTTCCTGTTCGTGTGCACATATCTACACTGAACGGGAAGCTGTTGATAAAGGAGTCTCTGCAGTTGTTTTAGACAAATCCCCAAGGAAACCTCAAGTCACTGGGATAAATGGTGAGGAGGCGGAGGAGAGACCCCTCCCATGGATGGGGAAGGCACTTCAACCAGAGTGTGGTGTAGGGAAACCAGAGCACCGGCCGCGCAGAGCCAGAGTGCGAATCCTGCTCCTCCTCTTAGCGCTGTGATTGATCCTGGGTGCTTCTGCGCCCTCTCCATGGCCACCTTCATCTCCTCTGAGGTCTCAGAATGTAAAGGATATGATATGGTCTGATGTGTGTTTTTTCCAGCACCACCACACAATTACCGTATTTCCCCGTGTATAAGATGCACATTTTACCGAAAAATTTGGGGTCTAAAAACTGGCTGCATCTTATACGGTGGTTGTAGATTCTTTTTTACTTGCATTTCCCGCTTATTTTTGCACTCATTATTGAAGACTGATTTGTCATTAGACACAGATGAGGACAAGCTAATGGATGGGAGTTTTGACACTGATGAGGAATTGTATGAATTTTATGATGAATAAAACTTGAGTTCAGCCTGACCAGGCGGTGGCGCAGTGAATAGAGCTTCAGACTGGGATGCGGAGGACCCAGGTTCGAGACCCTGAGGTCGCCAGCTTGAGCGCGGGCTCATCTGGTTTGAGCAAAGCTCACCAGCTTGGACCCAAGGTTACTGGCTTGAGCAAGGGGTTATTCGGTCTGCTGTAGCCCCACAGACAAGGCACATATGAGAAAGCAATCAATGAACAACTAAGGTGTCGCAACCAAAAAACTGATGATGGATGCTTCTCATCTCTTTCCATTCCTGTCTGTCTGTCCCTATCTATCCCTCTCTCTGACTCTCTCTCTGTCTCTGTAAAAAAAAAAAGAAAACAACAACAAAAAAAACACTTGAGTTTAATAACTTTAGGTAATACATTTTCCCCCAAAATTTCAGACCCCAAAATTAAGGTGAGTCTTATACATGGGAGCAAGCATCTTATATATGGGGAAATACGGTCATCTGACACTGTGAACCTGAGGATACCTTCAGAGCCCCACAGGTTAAGGGCTCAGTCTTACAAGACATGCCCCTCAAGCCCACACACATTTCAGGTGCCAGTCACAAGCTCTGGGGCAGCGACGTTCTATACCCGGTTTCATGTGTGTCATGGTTCTGGAACTGTTGCGCCAATAGAACTGATGGGCTTTGCTAGGTCATCTCACATCATGATTTATGGAAAGGGTTTCATCAGGTAGACTTGGCTGAGAAGTTCAGATCAGAAACCCCTTTTCTAACACCCATCAGAGTGTTTGAGTTAAGTGTCCTGCCCTTTGAACTCACAAATGCACCTGTCTGTTTCTAATGATTGCTTTAATGCTCTGTTAAGAGGGCTGGAGCCGTGTGCTTTGGCCTTTGCTGACTGGCGGCCTAGCTATATTTAGCCAGGTTGCAGGTGAACATCTGAGACAGGTCCTGCTGCCACAAGCCTCCAAACCAAACCCAGGGTCCGATTTACTTGACACCACATGGGAGCTGAGTGCCCGGGTGTTTGTCATGAGGTGGTTTTGTGAGATAAAATGTGAGCAGCCAGAGTCTGGTTGCTCCTGCAGCTAGTAAGAAAAGTTTAGGTCATTTTGAACTGGTTGGATACAAGATAGGTTTTATCATTTCTCCTTTTAGGATGGTGACTGGGGCTCTTATCGCCTCTGATGCAGACAAGCAAACCTGGTCTGAACGCCATGGGGTCAAGGAGCTTTTAAAATGGAGCTGTTTCTGATTCCTTTCCCAGCTTAGCAAGCCCCAGACTTTTCACAGGCCTCCATCCTGGCAGGTCCTACTCTGGGCAAGGCTCCAGGCAGTTGCTGGGCAGGAAGGATGGAGGCCAGTCTGCATGGATAAGAGCGCTCCTAGCCATGGTCTGTCTGTGAGTTAATACTGGTCATAGACATTTGGTGAACTGTGATTCTGCAGAACTCAAAGAACAGTTTTCAGAAGGGATTGTGGATGTTTCAAGATGCCCAAGTTTATTAGAACACACTCCCGGGTAGGAGAGGGTGTGGGGACACTACAGCACTAAATATTTAATAGGCACACTGGGCACCTTTAAAAACCACACGCGCTCTGAGCTTCTGTTTAATGGATCTTGGGTGGGATCTGGGTATTTGTGGGTATAGTGCTCAGCCAGGGTTGGAAACCACAGCTAAGGAAACGACACAAGTTGGACTTGGATCAAGATTAGAATTTGATAATTGAGGGAGAGGAATAGTGAGCTTAAACTTGTTCTGTCCAAAATAGGGTGAGGAGACTTGAGAAAGGAAAGAAATGGGACAAGCTCCTTTAAGCCGTGAGCCTCTGGGGCTAATGAGCTTAGGAAGGCTGGTTGTAGGGAGAACTTTCTTTGCCTGGTAATGGTGAATTCATTTGAAAGGGAGAAGAACAAGTTTAGTTGTAGCCATTGGCATGATACTCACTTTCGCAGGAAAGTGAATATTATAATAATACTTCCATCGAGTCTGTATCTGTTCTTCTCCTGTGTATGTGGGTGGGGGGTGGGGTGGGAGACTAAAGTCCAGGGTTTTCAGCCTGGTTGAGGGCAGCAGTGAGGCCTAATTCTAAGAAGTCAAACAGCGTCAAAAATTGCTTGATGGGCAAGTGACTAATGAGTGAAGAATGGAAATGCTAACCCAGCCCACCCCCACGGAAAAAATATTCTCAGTAAAAGTAAAAAAAAAAAAAAAAAACAACTATGCTTCAAAAGTAACCCCTTGAAATCTTTCTGGACATATCTGGACAGAAAATACTGCGCTTACATAAATGGGGTCCTACCTGATTGTTTTCATCTGACATCATGCTGTGGATGTCTCCCTACATCAGTAGATATAGGCATCAGCTTGAAAGGCTGAATAGCATTTCATTATAGGGATGAGCCATTTTTTTTTAAGCCACCTTTGTCGATGAGCCATTAGGTCATTACCAATTCAAGGCGATTAACAATGAGAGAAAGCATCCTGTCCATGGGCCTTTGAGATACACATCTGGCTTCTTCCCTGATCTGCTTCTTTTATGACCTGGTATCTTAGCGGGGAGTGGAGATGACAGAAGCGCCCCCCTCCCCAGTTCTCCCTCTGCACTGCTCACAGCGTGCAGTACTGTAATTCATCTGTTATTTGCTTTTGTGCTTCCTTGTCCCCTTCCTCCCACACAGCCATCATGGGCTCTTAGGTGAGGGGTAGAGTGCGCTGTGCTAATTCAGTCCTGCCCTTGCTCATTGTTAGAATGTGCCGCATTGCGGTGGCCTCAGAAAGCGTGTTGACACACAGTAGGTTGGCCTCTGGTGCTGGACAGCTGGTGAGAAGGCCCACTCTGGCCGTGACCTCTCAGCATGGGTCCAGTTTAAGGGGAGTGATAGGGGAAAGGTTTGCCTTATTTAAAATACTTATTTTGGACATTTACTGGTTTCTTGAGAATATAATAAGGGCCTGCTGGCTACTACACTCTGTGCTTTGCACAGGAAATGCAGAAATGACCAAGTGAACCGACAGCCCAGCCCCCCGGGGCAGCATTTGCATGGAGGGGCCCACAGGGTTATGTTCCTCAGTGTCCTTTTCCACAGAAGGGAAGCTTTTGAGGCTCCTTGGGACTGTGGCCTGAGCAACTTTGACAGTGTGGACAACTTTTAGATGTGGGGAATGGCTTTGTAATTTCTTTGGATGGGTAAGGCTGAAGAAAGTGGTCATTCTGGTGAAAAATTAGAGGAAGTTGAATTGCCCTCATTGATTGGGGCAACAGTTTCGTAGGCAAGTCTCTGCCAGTCTTTCCATCTTCAATTGCGAGTCATTTTTCTAGCAAAAGAATAAAAGGGTCATGCATTTTGGTCAATTTAGGGCAACAGAACTCCAAGACCGGTGAGTAATCAGAGATGCTCAGAAGTGCATCTTGTAGTCTTGACCGGATTAAGAGAGACCTGGAATGACTAGGGGAGACTGACTGTAACTTGAACTCAGAAGGAAGAGGCAGTTAGCTCCACTGACTAGAAGGGACTTGACAGATCAGTTAAAGGGTTCTTGAGTTCTTTCAGACTCCTCTTTGAAATGCTAATGGGAGCTCTGGGCCCTGTTCCCCCAGAAAAAAAAAGCACTATATGCATAAGCACACATTTTTTTTTTATATCGTCCCAAGCAGTTTGCAGATCCCCAGCCTAAGCACTCGTGATCCAGGCCAGTCTCTGGTTTTTATGGGGGGAATTACCATGGTTTGCCGAGGAGGGCAACTCTCAGGTCTGTGTACTCTTGCCGATGCACTATTATTCCTAAAGAAACGTTTTCTTTCTTTTCAGCACTGGCTGGATCATTCCAAACCCATAAAAAAGCAGATGAAAAGTAAGTAAGCAGAATTCAGCCTACTCATTGATTTCTTTTTATTGGGAAGTCAACTCCTTTACCAGTGTTTTCAAGCATTCTGTTTTCATTAGAACCAGGGAGCGTTATTTAAAGAGAGTTCATTTAAACTGGATGATTTTTAATTTTGCAAGGCTGGCCAAGGGTTAGAGTTTAAAATGTGAACAAGCATTTCTGGTGGATATGAAAAATCAGACTGGATGCCCTTGTTTGAAATCAGACACCCCTGCCCATGAGACCTAATGGATCTGCTGTTCAGAAGCAGGACTTAACACTTAATGCTGTCACTTTTTTTTTTTTTTTAATGAGAGGAGGGGAGATACAGAGACAGACTACCACATATGCCCCAACTGGGATCCACCCGGCGACCCCCATCTGGGGTCAATTCTCTGCCCATCTGGGGTCATGCTCGCAACTGAGCTATTTTTAGTGCCTGAGGTGGAAGCTTGAAGGAGCCATCCTCAGTGCCCAGGGCCAACATGCTTAAATCATTCAAGCCACTGGCTGTGAGAGGGGAAGAGAGAGAGAGAAAGAGAGAAGGAGGAGGTGAGAAAGGCAGATGGTCTCCTCTCCTGTGTGCCCTGGCAGGGAATCGAACCTGGGACTTGGACACACTGGGTCAGTGCTCTACCACTAGGCCAACCAGCCAGGGCCAATACTGTCCCTTTCTAGTGAGTAGTAAAGTAGGCTCAGAGAATTGGGGGACCCGGAGAAATCTGGAACAGGTCCAGCTCCCATGTTTCAGGTGTGGGGGCCACATTTCTTCAGTGTTGTTTATGCGTGGGTAACTTTTTTTTTTTGTATTTTTCTGAAGTGAGAAGTGAGGAATCAGAGAGACAGACTCACATATGCCCCCCACCCGGATCCACCCGGCATGCCCAACAGGAGGTGATGCTCTGCTCATCTGGGCCATTGCTCTCTTGCAATGGGAGCCATTCTAGCGCCTGAGGCCGAGGCCATGGAGCCATCCTCAGTGCCTGGGCCAACTTTGCTCCAATGGATCCTTGGCTGCTGAGGGGAAGAGAGAGAGAGAGAGAAAGGAGAGGGGGAAGGGTGGAGAAGCAGATGAGCGCTTCTCCTATGTGCCCTGGCTGGGAATCGAACCCTGGACTTCCACAGGCCGGGCTGACACTCTACCACTGAGCAAACTGGCCAGGGCTGCATGGGTAACTTTTTAAAATATAATACTTTCAAGGTACTTCTCTATATATTATGTAGACAACAGAACAGTTAGCTGTTCATGTATCCCTTTCTTGAGTCTACTTAGTATTTTGCAAAAAGTTAGGGCCCGTTTGGAGCACCATGGCAGTCCAGGGTGAAGGGTGAATGTCAGCTGTTCGTAATTCATCTACGGGTGCCTAGCTTAGCTTTCTTGGCTGACATGATTCTTTTTAGTTTTCCAAACCACGGTTGCAAAGGATGGTACAGTACTGGCTTTGTAAACACTGCTGTGTGTTTGCCTCCCATTGTGATGGCGAATGTGTTAATAGCCTTAATGTTTTTCCTTTTGTCCATTCTTTGATCTTCACAATTGGGGGGAAACCTCTTCAACCTTCTACCTCCATTCGTGTAGTTGGACCTGCTTATGCTTTGCACTTTCGAGTTAAATACTATTCTTCAGAACCGAACAACCTTCGCGAAGAGTTTACCAGGTAGGATGAGACTTGGAACCAGCCCCCGCCCCACTCCTCTCTGCACTTGCCTGACTGAGAATGCATGGGCCTTCTAGACTGTGGGTTGGCCTCCCTCCCTCTCTGCTGGTTTTATATTCTGAGCAAGAGTTCTTAGCATTTTGCCTGTGCTTATCTCTGTATTTGGCTGCCAATCCACACTTGGCTTCATTTGACCTTTTGCTTAGAGCAGTGGTTCTTAACCTTTTTTGAGGTACCGAACCCACCAGTTTCATATGTGCATTCACCGAACCCTTCTTTAGTGATAAATATGATTTTTTTTTTCCAAATTCAAGACATAGGTATATGTTTTTTTACTGGTGCACAAAATGAGCCATGCATGAACATCACCTTGCTCAAAGAACAAAACCAACAAAGTGCATGAACTCACAACAAATTACGGTATTACTTTATTCTGGCCTCCGCGGCAGAGGCTTCTCCGACCCCCCGAGACCGACTCATCGAACCCCTAGGGTTCGATAGAACCCAGGTTAAGGACCACTGGCTTAGTGAATTAAAATGAAAAGATGTATTTTCCTGTTGCATTTCTGTTTGGTTGACCCTGGGGGTAATTTCGTGGGCTGTCCCGGGCACTTTATATAATATGTATATTTTGTCAGAGAAGAAAAGGGAAGGGCAGGTATTGGAAAAGCGTGTCTCGGTCCAAAATTGCTGTCTTACTTTTATTTTAAGTAAGACTGCAAAATATTCCCTTGATTGTTAATACCATCAAAGTTGATGGCATGCCTGCCACTCTCTCTGTCAGACTTCAGAAACCGTTGAAGCAATAGAGACTAAAAACAAACAAAACACCATTTTGAGGGTGGGGTTTCCCTCCAGCCACCCGTTGATCAGTGAGATTCTCTACCCAGTCCTACCTGATGTTCCCAGAACCTTCCTTGTCATTCTGTGTGATGGCCAGGAAGAGGTGACATGTAAGCTGCTGGGTAGTCCATGGTATTGACCACTAGCTCGATGACCACCTAAGTAACACTTTCAAGACTGCTTATCACCCCTCCCCATACCTCCCACCAGGGAGGCCGATGGGGCTTCTGCCGTTCGTTCAGTTTTCCTGGAGGAGTTGGAAGTTCTGGCCATGTCACCCTGTCCTCCTTGATGTGAGGACTCAGTTCAGTGGTGATTCAGCACTGATCTCAGGCAGGAACATTCTGGAGTCTACCAGAACCTTCAGGCTCCCCCCATCCCCTTTGATTTCTGGGTCACCCACATTATTCTATATCCATTCCACAGAGAGTGACTCTGTTTTCAAAGTTCATACAAATTTAAATGATTCTAGTATTTTCCTTCAGAGCCCTTTATGCAACATGCTGCTGCTTTTGTCTTCAAAGCAAGTTGCCCTTACCTAGGGTGGTGTGAATCAGAAACACCTGGGACGCTTTTGAACAAATCAGTTTCATGGGGACCACTCTGGTGTGTGAGAATCTGATTCCCTCAGTGCGGTGCGGAGTGGGGAGCATGGGCAGCTTTTCGGTTTTTACAAAGCAGTCTAAAGTGCCCACATTCATCTGTTAAAAAAACAAACACAAAAACAAACAAACAAAACAACCACTTATTTAAGCTGAGAAAAAAACTTAATTTTTTTTTGCTTCACTGAAGCCTACTTGTGTTGTTTGCTGCTCTCTTCCCCGGTTTTCATTACTTCCTTAACCAGCACCTGCAGTCCGGTCCCAGGATTTTCGTTTTGTGCGTGGGCACGTGCATGCACGCTCTCACCCATTCACCATTTTTTAAGAGACAGAGTCTGCAGTTAAACTGCGTCAGAAAAAGCCTCTTAGCAGAGGCTAACTACAACCAGCTGTAAACTCGGATGCAGTCAGAGGCCGCTTCCCGGACTTCCCGGTGGGGCTGGCTGAGGGCCGCATTCCCTGGCTCCACCTGCCCGTGTGATTGGAAACATGGCGTGCCTGCTGTGTGTGAGCACTGCGTGCCGTGGGTGGCTCTCTTCTGGGACACCTGAGGGGTTGTAGAGGCCGTCACCGGACTGTGTTCCATGTTCCATCCTCCGAGTATCTTGCGAGTTGCATACATGCATCCTTCCTGGCTAGGTCCTGGGATGCCTTCCCGGAGACGCCGCGGAGATGCTTCCACCACAGCTCTCATTTGAGTTGGACTCCCTTCTTACAATGCAGAATTCCGGGCTGCTTGTGGGGCGGGTGTATGTTGGGCCCTCGGGGTCGGAAGCAGCTGGGAAAGTGGTCTGACCCCTCTGTTGACTTTTGTATATGTTTGTCAGGTACCTGTTTGTTTTACAACTCAGGCATGACATTCTTTCAGGAAAGTAAGTACTTTTTTTTGTTCTCACTCTCCAACCTGGGATAGATCGCAGTATATTTCGAAATAATTCACTGTTTTTGTTTTTTTCTTAACTCTCTTACCCTTGTTCCCTTTCCAAAATTCAAAAAAAAAGTACACCAGGCATTGTAAAGTGAGTCTAATACTTGTATCACTGTCATCATCTTATTTTAAATGATTACTCTATGGCTTGAAGCATTTCCAAGAGCATTTAATATCTTAAGTGATGTGTATTTGGGAATAATTCTCTCCCTGATCACATCACTGCCCCATTCATAATGGCTTTTGTCGTATTTGCAAGCAAGATACGTTATTAGTATGTATACACTTACAAGTATTTGGACAGTCAAAAAGTCTCATCATCACCATCTGCATTAAACAATGTAAAGAGGTTATGTTCTGATTCTCATGAAAAGAAGTTTAGACAGTTCATCTCATTTCCTTTGTCCCTCTTAAAAGTGGTTTTTAATCACTAGGCCTCTGGCTACGCAAGGATTATTAAGAGCAAGGAGCCTTGCCACTGAAGTGGTTGATTTTACATGCAATATAACTTTACTTTCAAGATACACGATTTGCAGCCATAGCTTTTACAATCGTGTTGGTTTCAGCACACGCAATGAAATATTTTCTTGCACCTGAAAAACTAAGGCTATACTGAATCTAAAAAGCGATACCTGGATATAATCTGAAGGACATCTAAAATGTGATTTCCATCTTTGCAAACTCTTAAGAGAACACGTGCTCTAAAAATCTTAGTGGAACGTGCACAGTAGAACAAGTGCATTGTACAGTGTATACATTTGCCTTATTCAGCCATGCAATACAGATCTTTGACTGATGTGTGTATCCTGAGTGTGTCTGCCCCCTCCTTTCTCCATACTGTGCTCCTCATACTAAAGGCCTCTTAACTTCTAGTAAATGTCCTTAGTTTGGAAAAATACTAATGGCGCCATCTTGCATTTGTATAGTACTTTGCCATTTACACGCACTTCAGCTTGATGTACTTGTACTTCCAAGCAGAATGGTGTTCTGATCCCAGCACTGCCTCCTACCAGCTGGATGACCTTGAGCAAGATGCTGAAGCACTCATTGCCTCATCTCTGATTGGGGGATGGGGGAGCCCTGGCAACACCCATCCCGGGGGTTTACAAACTCCCCTCCTTTACCAAATTGGATAATACAGAATGAAAACACTCTGGAAACCATGAAGTGCTATACCAATGTATGCCATTGTTATTTTCCTAACTAAATTTGTAATGTTAACTAAGAATGAGATCCTGATTAGCAAATACACTTGTATGGCTCTGCCTCAGTTACACTTAGTAGAATGCTTGAATGTATCCAGCTGTCCTGGCAGTGTTAGATATTGTGTCTGTCTATGTATTTTTAATATCATGACCTCATTTCAAGAAAGATGTAAGGCAGCTTGGAAAGGCACATGTACTATATATCAAGATAAGAAAGTTTAAAAATAATAAAGCAAAGAGAAGGCTTTTCATTCTATTTCCTCATTATGGTGAAATTGCTAAAACTGCCCACAAGGCTGATAGAACTTATATCTAGATTGGGTTATTTTACCAGCTGATAAGAACTGATTTTGAGAAATCTATAGTATAAGTCAGCTTGCTTGCATTCTGTAATATGGACAGCAAAAAGAGAAACCACAGAGAACCCAAATCCAAAATCATTACCTAAAGATCTCTACCTTTGAACAAATGACTTTTAGTGACATTTTGTATGGTTGTGAGTATTAAAATTCATATGTAGAATTAACTTTTCTTTTTCTTCAAGGTTGAAATGCCCATATGAAACAGCTGTGGAATTAGCTGCTCTCTGTCTACAAGGTACATTGTTCTTTAGTGATTATCAGTATTTTAATGTGATTGCTTTCACTTCAACAAACGAGCACCTACTGTGCACCAGGCACAGTCCTCTCCTCTGGGGTATAAATGAATATGATGTGATCTTGTCCTCAAGTAGCTTGTGATCCCATGCGGACCACATGGCAGGACCGCTCTGTCTATACAGAGTCCGATGTTGTTCCTTCAGGAATAGAGACCTGCAGGAGGCTTGGAAGAGGAGGGCCCATGGAAGGCTTAGTAAATGAATGTGATCAAAGGAGCCAAGGCACAGAGTAGAAAAGTCTGTGCAGAATAGTACCAGTGAGGTGTTGGAGGGGGCTGTTCAAGAAGCTGGATAGGTGGGCGGCTTTGGACCCCTTTAAAGAGCATGAATTCCGAGTGTCTGCAATGGTACCTTTGAAGATTTCTCAGGGAGATAGGCCTGGTTAGAAGTGCTATTTAGGAAGGCTACACTGTGATGGGAGAAGGGACTAGGAAAAGGCCAAGACTGTTGCTGGGAGTACAGTGATGAGGTGCTGCTGTGATAAAAGGAAACTGATTCAGGGCCCTGACTGGTTGCTCAGTTAGTTAGAGCGTTGTCCCAAAATACCAAGGTTGTGGGTTTGATTCCCCATCAGGGCACATACAGGAAGCAACTGATTAATGCACAGCTAAGTGCAAAAACAAATGAGTGCTTCCCTCCCTCCCCTCACTCTCTCCCTCTCTCCCTCTCCCCCTCTCCTTCTCCATCTCCTTCTCCTTCTTCTTCCTTTTCCCCCTATCTCCCTCTCCTTCTTCCCTCCCCCACTCTGTCCCTCTCCCCCCTCCCTCTCTCTCCCTCCCCCTCTCTCTTCTCCTCCCTCTCTCCCTCTTCCTCCCCCTTCCCTCTCTCCTTCTCCATCCCTCCCCCTCCCTCTCTCCCTCCTTCCCTTCTTCCTCTCCCCTCCCTCTCTCTCTCCCTCCTTCTCTTTGTCCTCTCTCTC
Organism: Rhynchonycteris naso; assembly: GCA_037038555.1. Classification (NCBI taxonomy): domain Eukaryota; kingdom Metazoa; phylum Chordata; class Mammalia; order Chiroptera; family Emballonuridae; genus Rhynchonycteris; species Rhynchonycteris naso. Next base: position 23,556,737 of record CM072996.1, read on the forward strand.
TCCCTCCTTCTCTCCCTCCCCCTCCTTCTTTCCCTCCCCTCCTTCCCTCCTCCCTCTCTCCCTCTCTCCCTCTCCCTCTCCCTTCCTATCTTCCCTCCCTCTCCCTTCCTATCTTCCCTCCCTCTCCTCCCTCCTCTCTTCCTTCCCTCTTCTCCCTCCTTCTCTCCCCTCCCTCTCTCCCCTCCCTCTCTCCCTCTCTCCTTCTCTATCTCCTTCTCCCCCTCTCTCCCCTCCTCCCTCTCTCTCCCCCTCCCTTTCTCCCCCCTCTCTCCCCCTCCCTTTCTCCCCTCCTCTCTCTCCTCCTCCCTCTCTTTCCTCTTTCCTTTCATCTTTGTCTCTAAAATAAATTAAAAAATTTTTTAAAAAACTGATTAGAGGCGGGGGTTAAACACACACGCAGCCCAAAGCAAACAAACAAGTAAACAGACTGCTTTGGAGACAGAGGAGAAGGGCCTGGTCAGACAGGTGTTGAGAGAGGAGTCAGAGACGACTCTGAGGCTGCTCTCGAGGATCGAGGGTCAGGAACAGAATGGTTAGAAGAAGAACTGGGTTCTGGTGGAAGAGACATTAGTGTGGGGTCTCCTGGCTGAGAGGTGCCCGTGGGACCTCCAGTGGCCTCTCCACCGGGTATGCAGGTAACCGGGTGAGAAGCCTTGGCGGAGGGTCATCAGCACGTGGGCGGGAATCTGACAGTAAGATTATGCCTGACTGTGAGCGGTGACTGGTCGGTCCATGCGAAGCCCTGGTGGATCTTCCAAGAGCACAAGAAACCCTTGCCGAAGGCTCCAGCACCAATTAAGAGGATAGCCGTGTGTAACAGCACAGAAGGAGTTTCATCAGTGCCTCACATAGACATATGCTGTGGACTCACTTACCAGTGTGTTCGTTGACTTCCACGGAATAATGAATTATTCATTCATAATTACTAATTAGTTTTGAACACTGTGATAAGGTTTGGCTTCCCACTTTTGTATTTACCAATTCCTAAAAGTTGATCTAAGACTTTTCAAATTACAAAGTCAGTACATGCCTATAGAAAACTAGTACAACAGCAGCACTACAGACAAGCAGAAGGAAGGAAGTAGCCCCGCTCTCCCCACCCTGTCCTGCCAGCCACAAACAACCGGAGATGCTGTCTGTGGGATTCGAGTGGAGTTTTTAAAATATAACTCTGTTCAGAGTTGTATACAACTTTTTTGGATGGTTTTCTGCTCTGCACTTTTAGTCCCATGCATTTCCTGTGTGTGTTCATAAAGATGACTCCTCACGCCGTCAGGTTATTCCCATTCTCCGATACCCCCATTCCTTAGTCCACTGTCTTATCCTCCGATGAGGCTTGGCATGTAGTCGGCGCTCAGTAAGCGCAGGATGCACTGAGTGAAGCTGCAGAGGCCCCCGAGCCTGCCCATGAGGTCGGAAGGCATTGGTGGCAGAGGTGACGATGTTGCCATCTATCACTGTCTTTGCCCAGTACAATGCTAAGTGCCTCACATCCATATATTCCTAATGCAACAGTACTTATGAGAAGTGTCCCAAAGCTGTGTAATGGCTTGGGGACCCTGGGAAAGGATGGTCTACCTTGACCAGGTACGGATTTCCCCAGCTTGTCCTGTAGCATCCACCGGGGAGTTTCTGAGTTGCCAGGAGGTTATACCATCAGGCTTGATGGCCCAGCAGGTGTCAGGGTGTAGTTAATGGGATGAAAGCATCCACATCAGACCTGCCCCCCCACTCCACCCCCCACATTCCCGCCCCAATCCACTGGAGGGCTTTCTTCCTCTGGCCCTAGGTGCAACAAGTAAACCCTTACATTGTCTTGAATAAGATTAGAGCATGGAGCACACAGGTCCCTACTACCCCGCCCTGTGTGAGGAAGGCAACACCACATTCACAGAGCTCCAGCTCTAGCAGAACTGTAGGCCTTGCCCCAGAACCAACGCAGGCGAGAATGTCAGCTATCTGCGAGCCCTTCTTAGAGAAATTACCCATTTGCGTTGGAACCACATTAGTGTAATTTAAGATGCGGTCATTACGTCAGGTACAAATAAAAAGACTGAAGACTTAGACACCCAAATGTCTGCGGGAAGTTCTTGTTACATTGTCCCTCCGTGCCCCCTTCTCCCCATCCCATCAGTTAATGCTGCAGCCTGCTTTTCGGTTCAGCGCCAGCTGAGCGGCTTGCCTCAGATTATAAAGATCACTAGAGCATCTATCTCTGTGGGTTTGAATAGCATGAAAGGTTGTGTTTCTTCCTGTGCCTTTAAGACATTGGTGCTGCAGTTGTCCTTGAATTAGTGGTGCTTCCAGAGTTGGGATGCAGTGGCCTTGCCTAGAGGCTGTGTTCTTTGGGGAAGCAATTTATGGTAGATTTTAAATGTCATTCAGGCAAAAAAAAAAAGCAAGCAAGAAAGGAGAAGGGGATAATCATTCGTTGTGTGTCCGTGATCTTATTTCATCCTTGTGACAGTCCCCATTTTACAGATAAAGTGTCAGAGACCCAGAGAGGTTCCGTGACTTGCCCAGATCACACAGACAGTGTGCAGCAGAGGTGTCATTCACGCCCTCCTGTGTCTGAGCTATTTCCGCCCCCTCCACAGCTGGGGCCCTGGCTGCAGCGTGCGTTTGTTAGTTCGTTGGCAGACTGAGCGAAGTGTCAGGTTTTGCCAGCAGATTCTTGCAAGACAGGCATGCTCTCTCAAAATGGGTCTCCCCCAGGCCTGTTTTAGTCCAGCTGTGGTGAGGAGGGACCCAGGGAGATCTTGTCGTTGTCTCGCTTCTCCCTCCTGTGCTTGATGGTGTCCGTGGACTTGTCCAGACACACCCATAAACACAGGGCTCCGTTGCCTCGCTTTGGCCTGTGGATGCAAGGGAAGAGTGGTTCATATCTAGGAGATCTCTTCCCACACTGCTCCTGTGGGTATCTAGTTTCAGGGTGACCTCTTGGCCAGATGTCAATGGTGGTCTTTTACCATGGAAGCACAGACCTCGCCTTCCCTGGGCAGATACTTTCAGGGCAGCCTTCATTAGTGACTTTGCCCAAGGTACCAAGCAGCTACACACCCTGACCCAGTCCACCTGATTGATGGTCTTACGGGGTACTATCCACTTCAGAGTTGCAGATGAAGGGCTGCAGTTGGGTGAGGAAACATTCACCAGGTCCCTGCCCTGTGTCAGACAGTCTCAGATAGTCTTCCCTTCCCCAACCCCGCCCCCCCCCCGCCCCAAACTGTATCACTGCCTCCTCTGTGTGAGCAGGGAAGTTGTACCCACTTCTGCAAGCTAGCGGGAGGGCTCAGCAGCCCGTGCCAGGCCTGGTGCGGCCCACACGGGGTGATGGAGCGGGATGCTGGGTGCACAGTGAGTTGCTATCACTGAAGATACCCAGGCATCTGCTGGCTGGTCAGTGGTTGGGGTTGGTTGTATTTAGCAGTCGTTCTCAAAGTGTGTTCCCTGCATCAGCCGCATCAGCACCATCTGAGAACCAGCTAGAAATGTGAATTCTCAGGCCTTATTCCAGACTCCTGTAATCAGAATCTCTGGGGGTGGGGTCCAGCATTGGCCATTGCAACAAGCCCTCCAGGGGACCCTGACGCACACTCAGGTTTAAAAACCGCTGTTGTAGATCAGTGCTTGTCCAAGTCATGTGTGCACTCACTTCCGGGGCATCTTTAGAAAAGGCAAGCTTTGCTTCGGGAGGCCTGAGGGGTGTCTGAGACCCTGTACTGTGAGGAGGCCCCAGGGGCTGCTGATGCCGCTGGTGTGGGGTCTGCTTCCTGAGCTGCAGAGCTGAGGCGGGGAGGGGGCAGTGGGTCTTCTCATTCGTGCCCTGGAGGAGTGGAGCCCTTGTGCCCTCAGGCCCTCCATTCTGCGGGTACTTGGTGAGAGCGAGGACACCGCTGCATGCTGTGGGCTTTTTGCGGCTGTCCCTCCTCCCTGCCTGGCCAGCTCCCTCCCCGGTTCTGCCTGACTTGCTGCAGTTGCTCCTGCAGCCCTCGCACCCCCTCCCACCTCACTCCTTCCCTCTCCCTCCCAATATATTTTTCCCCTGGATTCTGCATGGACTGAATTCTTGATTGCTCCTCTCCAGCACTGCAGACCCTGGAGTGCTGCTCAGACCCACCTCCTTAACGGGAGCTTTTGTTCAATGGATGTTTCTGGGCGGGCCGTGAGTCCTGCAATTGCCTTTTATTGCAGTCTCAGGCTCTGCCACCTCGCAGGGGCAATGTAGTTAGGGCCTTTCTGGGTAGGAGATAGAGTCGGGAGAAAGACAGTTGCTAAGGTAATGGTATTTCCCCCAATGGGGAGAGCACTGGAATGACTCTTGTGGGTTCTGGATATACTTATGAGTACCGAGTTGGAATCAAGTCCTCCTGAAAGGAGAGTGTTATACATTTGGGGTACCTGCGCTTTTTTAACCATGTAAAATTAGCCTTTGGACCTGGTTGCAGCAGTAACGCAAAGCATTCAACATCTCCTATTTTTCTCCCTCTTATGAAACTTGCAGCAGAGCTTGGGGAATGTGAGCTTCCGGAACACACACCAGAGCTTGTGTCTGAGTTTCGGTTCATTCCAAATCAGACAGAAGCGATGGAATTTGATATCTTCCAGAGATGGAAAGAGTGCAGGTACCTTGATGTATTTATATTGTAACTTGTAAGCGTTCATAAGATTCTTTCATCTGTTCAGTCGCAGCCCCACCTCGTCACCCCTCTCCTGTGCCTCAGTCCTGTTTTTCCAAAGGCCCGCACAACATCTCTCTTTCCAGAGATGTACAGTCAGGACCAAAACGTACTCCTGTTTCTCTGAGTTACAGAGCCCGGTCCTGATTTGCCTGTAGTTGCCAAGGACACCCCGCTCTCCTGGCCTAAAGGAGGATGCAACGGGTTGGAGTTGCTGCCCTGATCCGGTCCCCACTCCTGGGTCTCTGTCCGTGGTCTGAGCTTCTAGTGTGAACTCTTCAGAAATATGTCACGTTGTCCTTTATGGGGACACTCCTATTTGAGACCATGTGTTGTGTGGCACTGTATTTCAGGACATGTGGTCACCGTAGCTAAAATCAGCTGTCATTTATCTTTGGGCGTTTTCCTCCTTTCCCCCACAGACACCCCAGTCTGATACATTTATGCCTGGGCTCCTGGAAGGGCCTCCACCCACAAGGTTCCCAGACTTTAGCCTTTCTTTCTTCCTAGCCATCTTCTCCAAACTGCCTGTTCCAGGTCACTCTTGGACTCAGAAGCATAGGATGGAGTTCTGTTATCCCTCAGTCCTTCTGAAGGACGGACATTTTTTTGGGAAACAAAGAGTGACACCCACGTATTCTTATGTCACATAGAAACGTGTGGTTGCAGTCATACGCCCCTTGCACAACATCCCCCGGCCCCCGCCCGCAGTGTTCGTCCTCAAACTTCTTTTGCATGTGAATACCCGCATCTACACAGCAAAAAATTGTCGCCTCAGGTGTTCATATTACAAGCACTGCCCTGGCACCTTCCGATTCTATTAGCGGTCTGTTCCACAGGTGTGTTAACATACATGGTGTCCTTCACTCCTTTCCATTATTGCATAAAACCCCTGTGTGTGTGGCTGTGCCCCTCAGGATTTTGTGGGTGTATGAGTTGCAGTTTACATGTGTTTCCCTTGGTTTTTCTAAGGGGAAAGAGCCCTGCCCAGGCGGAACTGTCCTATCTGAATAAAGCGAAGTGGCTGGAAATGTATGGGGTAGACATGCACGTTGTCAGGGTAAGAACGGGGTGCATTTCAGTCATTGGGTCTGGCTGTGACTGAGCGATGTGTGAACGGTGTGCACACTCAGTAACTGGTGAGCGAACTGTTTTTGCATTCTGCTCTGTGACGACCTGTTAGAACCTTCTACCGATTGTCACTTCATTTATTTGTAGGGAAGAGATGGCTGTGAATATTCTCTTGGACTGACCCCGACAGGCATATTAATCTTTGAAGGAGCTAACAAAATAGGCTTATTCTTTTGGTAATTTAGTTTTGTCTAATATTAAAAATGTCTTTTCCTATTTTGTGGTGGAATTATATGTGATGGATGATTATTGAGGGATATTTGCAACACCCTGATTCATTAAAAAAAAAAAAAATTAAAACCACACCATGCTCTCATGAATGTGGGTGTCTGGCAATGGCAATGAAGCTTCTGGATAATCATGTGTAAATGAACGAATGATTTCGTGGCCAATCAGAGCTTTAAAAGTAGAAAGGAAACTGCTTGTTAGAGGAACGCGTGGTTTTCCTGCAGATTGTGCTTTTACAATGTCTTCTCTCTGACCAGGCCTAAAATCACCAAAATGGATTTTAAAAAGAGCAAACTGACACTGGTGGTGGTGGAGGACGATGACCAGGTAAGCCTGGCTCTCCTGGGTGTCCTCCTGGCTGCCCTTCACCCTTCGTCCGTATCCCGCCCACTGAAACCAGCACCCTGTGCTTCCCCGTGAAGGGCCGGGAGCAGGAGCACACGTTCGTATTCCGCTTGGACAGCGCCAGGACCTGCAAGCACCTCTGGAAATGCGCCGTGGAGCACCACGCCTTCTTCCGACTGCGGACCCCGGGGAACAGCAAGTCGACCAGATCAGACTTCATCCGGCTGGGATCTCGCTTCCGGTTCAGGTGGGCACCGTTTTTCACAGCGCGGTTGCATGTTTTGAAAGAGGGGCAGCAGGTGTGTGTGTGTGTGTGTGTGTGTGTGTGTGTGTGTGTGTCCCTGGAGCTGCACTGGGGACTCAGGTTGGGCGTCCGGTCCCTGCTTCTTTAAGCTCTGACCTTTAGTCAAGTCCCTGAAGCTCTTTCAGCCTCTGTTCTCAATAGATGGAACGAGGATAATAATAAAGTTATTAATAGCTGACATTTAACTCCAAATAGACTGATACAATCAACACTAGCCACATGTGGCTGCTTAGATCAGGGGTCCCCAAACTTTTTACACAGGGGGCCAGTTCACTGTCCCTCAGACCGTTGGAGGGCCGCCACATACAGTACTCCATACACTGACCACCAATGAAAGAGGTGCCCCTTGCGGAAGTGCGGTGGGGGCCGCATAAATGGCCTCAGGTGGCCGCAGTTTGGCCCGCCGGCCACAGTTTGGGAACCTCTGCTTAATATTAAAGAAACTTGAAAATACAGGTTCTCAGTCTCACGGATCACGTGGAAGTAGCCAGGGCACATGAGACAGATGGCGACATACTGGCAGCATGACCATAGAGTGTAAGCATCTCCGTGGAAAGTTCTGCACAGCACACTGCCCTAGGGCTTTTCATGTCCCAACTCTCCCCCGCCTCCGGCCACCTTCTGAAGATAGGTCCCCTGGTCATCCCCATTTTACAGATGGGGAAACTAGGGGAGGGGGGAGTTCATAATCTGCCCTGAGTCACAGTCAGTGGTAGAACCGAGCTCAACCCCACGTGGTCTGGCTCTTACACTTGACCCCTTACTCTATTGCTTTTCACATGCCAATGTCATGCAAGACACGTGGTGGCATTGAAGAATGAGAGCAGATGTTAATTTGTGTGTGAGTGACCCAGGATGGGCTCAGTAAATATTTGAATCTGAAAAGACCATGAAAAAATCAGAGAAATTATTCTGATAATTTTTTTTTTTACTTATGATTCTGAGACCGTGTCTCAAAGTGCATGGAAACTCCCTTCAGTGTTTGTTAAAAATGAGAACTTATGACCTTATCTAAGACCTTTATAGTCAGAATCTGTGGGTGCCCACATGTGCATGTATGAATAAGGCCTGTACATTTTAATATGCTCCCAAGGTTGATTTCTGAAGCACGTTTACAGCTCTGAGAAGAGCTCTTACAAGATCACAGACTTGACTTCACATATTTCATAACCTCTACCCACACATGGCATGTCCTTGAACTCTGTTTAAAGGTGTTAAAAGATCTGCTCATTTCAAATCTATCTTCTGTGCAAGGGAAGGGCTGTGCACTTGTGCTTAAAGAATTATTTTGTTTGACTATATTTTTAAATGCTGCAAGCAAGGAGTGGGGAGAGGGGACCAAGTCCTCTTGGAAAATCGACTCACGGGGATTCTGTGGAGGATGGAGAATGTCAGGACTACAAATAATGCAAACGCTGTATGGGTGTGCCCATGTCTGCTCGCGTGGGAGTGAGCAGGGGAGGCCAGTGGGGTGGTTGCCAAGGCAGGTTTTTCCATCCTGGGCAGCTCCCCAAGGATTTCACCCAGACCAGGTTCCATTCTGTTCTTTGAGGAGAAGCTTAGAAGGAAAGGGGCATTTAGAGATGAAGTTGCCCTTTGGAGGCTCTTAGAGCAGATGGCATATGACCCCTTCCATGTGGTAAGTCCTGAACCGAGAGTGGCCGGAATGAAGTAGTCACAGATCAGACCAAAAGAGCATGCCTCAGGGAAGCTGGGCAGCGCCCTGGTTGAAACCAAAAAGCCCCGGTGAGAGAAGCAATGTTTCCCTTGGCTTAACAAGTGAAACTGAAATTTAGATAAATGGTCATTGATAACAGCCTTTTAAAAGATTTAAATGTCTGTGTAATTTGTTTTATGAAAGATTATTATGTGTGCAAATTAGTGTTCTCTGAGTCAAATTTTCCAAGTACTCGAACCCGCTTAGTGGGCGCAGCCAAGTCGCTGGTACCTAAGTTGCGGGTTTTGTCCTTTGATGGAAATACCCGCCTCTATCAGACAGCCTGCCTGGCTTTGGCAAAGGTGGTTTTGTTTCCAAATGGAAGGTGGAATTTATAGTGTTCTTTACCAAACAAGTCATAATTAAAGTTGAAATTGACATCAGAACCCTTGGAAATAAAAGTTCACTTTCAGATATGTGTAACGTACTGATAATGCTGATATTGGTAACCTGCAGTAAGGTACTTGCTTTCCAGTGGGCGGACAGAATATCAAGCGACGCATGGGGCCCGGTTACGAAGAACCAGCACCTTTGAGAGGAAGCCTAGTAAACGCTATCCATCCCGGAGACATTCGACCTTCAAAGGTGGTGTGTTTTTCATTCTGTCATGGAATTTTTACATTCTGGTCTGGTTGGTTAATCCCCGAGGAGCTTGGGAAAGCAGATTGTGAAGAAACTTCCTACTGTTCTTCTCAGTCATTCAGAAGCTTTGTATTTTTTAAATTATAATCACATATAATGCTCTATCAGGTTCAGGTGTACAGCATAACACTTCTACATCCATATTCCTTGCAAGGTGATCACCACTCTGAGTCTAGTAACCATCTCTCACTGGGTGTAGTTTTTACACTATATATTCCCCTGGGCTGTGTACATTACGCCCTGCAATTTATACCTGGAAATATGTTCTTCTTAATCCCCTTTCCCTTTTCTACCCATCCACCCACCCACCTCCCTCCCTCTGACAACCATCGATCAGTGTGTTCTCTGTATCTATGAGTTTTCCAAAGCTTTGGAGCGGGGGTGGGGGACACACACACACACACACACACACACACATAACCTAGGAGGATTCTCTTGCTGGTAATTGGGCCACTTGTGCCATCTTGTCTTTAGTCTTTCCCATTGGATGCATTCGTATTTTCTTCTCCCTGTTTCCCACATTTGTCTTCTTGTACCCTCTCGTTTCTCAGGATTATCATAGTTATCATAGGTCAACACATTTCTTGCCGACAGAAAGTGATCCTGTGTCTCGGAGGGAAAAACGGCCCCTCGTCTCCTCCCATTTGCAATTTTAAGGGAAGGAATGTATCAGTCTCAGGCTCGCCAGAATTTTTACCACAACCAGGCAGATGTTTAATATTGGATTTAGGCCCCACGGTTAGTCTAGACATACCCTGCCCTTGAATTTAGCCAGGTCCTAGATGTGTGTTCCTCCCCACCTTTTCCAGAACTCCTGAGCCTTGTGTGACATTTACTCCTGTGGCCTCACCCTTATGTGAGGCTGGTAGCTGGTACAGGGTCAGTCAGTGCATGAGCAAGCGGGACTCATTTCTGTTTAAACCCAGCCTCCAGCTCCCATCTCGCAGGTCACCTTTGTCCACACTCAGTTGCTCCTCCACTTGGGACACCCAGCTTAGCCCCAAATTGTGGGCTCTTGTTTATCAGGGCCTTCGCTTCCTCACCTCCCTTCACCCTCCAACTCCCTTCACCCCCTCCAGTAGACCAGTACTCAGAATGGCCATTCCATACATCTTGTTTATTACATGACTCGGGACTCAGTGAACCTTTGTGGGGCCTGGCACCTATACTTTCCGCTTCTAGAATCTTTCCCCACTCGTTCTTTCTGGACAAACAGCAATAGCCTGGCAGCCAGAAATTCTCTAAAGTCATTGTTGGTGGTTTTAGTGCAAAAAAAATTCCCAGATCCCAGAAAGTGTTAACTTCACCTTCAAGGAAAACCAGAGGATGAGAAGAGCCCACAGGAAGGTGCCAGGTGGTGGTGAAGGGTGATTGTTTGCAGAAACAAGGAGTGACCAAGTGAAGGGCCAAGATGGGCGGGAGCACTCTCTCTGTCCCAAGGGGGGTTGTTACCCCCCTTGACAAGCATACTGCTCGTGGGTGTAGTCCACTGGGTCACCGTTGTGCAGAAATACCTCAGTATAAGCAAGAACTTCCTAGTGGGGTTGTCCAGAGGTACTGTGAGCTCCCAGTGTCCCAGTCCGTGGAGGCCCCTGGGTGTGGCTGCCGCAGAGCGGAGAGGCCATCCGAATGCTTGACCCCTTGTGATGGCTTCAGGGCTCGTCCACGCTCCAGGTTCTGTGTTTCTCTTCCACTTCCCTTCCTGGTCCCTATCCTCTCTTCCTCCTTTATTTTACTGACGTTGCCTCTCCAGCCAGAGTTCTGACATCTTTGTGAAGCTTTTAATGGTTTTTCGCGCTGCATCCTTTAAACAATGAAGTGGCGTCTAGATAAATAAGCTCCGCCTCTTTGCAGGCCCCTCCCACAGACTCACAGGCTGCCGGTGTCAAACTCCCCCGCAGGTCCATACTTGCATTTTTAGCCTTTCTCACCTTGCGCCTCTGTCTCCGTCTGTGTCGAGACCGGGCGCTCCTGGCGAGCGAGGACGGTGTCTGTCACCTCTGTAGCCCAGAGCGCTGCGCCCGGGACTGCGCTCAGTGAGCCTTCCCGGAGTGATTTGAAGGCAGGGCGCCACGAAAGGCCATTCGCTTTCCCTCCAGAAAGGACAGGCAGCCACGGTGGAGACTCAGCCCCCTGGTGTTGAGGTTGCTCTTTGACCCCAGAAAACTCTTTCCCTGTTGTTGTCACCACGTGGAAAAAGTGATGAAGCTCTGTAAGATGTCATGCATCTTTGTTTTTGCCTTCTCTTTAAAGCAAGCAACCCGGTGATCGCTGCTCAGCTCTGGTAAGTGCCCCCAGGCTCTGGGGTGTAGCTCTATTCTCTATTATATTTACTTTCAATATTGACTTTTTCCTTGATACAATTAAATCACCTACTTCAGTCTGCTGGGTTTCTTTTGCTTTTTTTCCTGCTGCCTGGCTATACCATCCCCCTGGCTTTCAATAAGTACACAGTAGAATGTTCCAAGACTGTTTTTTTAGAAAACACAGCTGCCTTGTGTGAGTAGCTCTGCGCTTTGTTTATTAGCCGTGGGTGAGCAAGGTGACAGGAATGTGCCCAGTGCGCACAGCCTCGCGGGCAGCAACGCAAAAGGAGGCTGTGCTCTTGAACAGAAGGCCCGCGAGAGCAGGTGTGGGGTTTGCTGTGTGCCAGGCAGGTTTCATAGTCCTACAACCTAGAAGGCCTTTATTACCGGCCTTTCCTGGAACCCCTGCGGGAGAAAGAACTAGGCACGAGACTGAAACTCTTAACATGGGAGCCAGCCACCTTTTCCTGTAAAGATAGTATTTTAGACTCTGCCGGCTCTGCTGTCTCTTACAAGCTCTGTCCGTGGAGCACAGAAGCCACCACAGGACATGTAAATGAACAAACACGGTTGTAAGCCAGTCACACTTGACTGATAGTCACAGGTAGGCCCGTGGTGTGCCAGCCCCTTCCCTAGCACACGTGTTCTGGATCTTTCCTGTCCACTGGGATCACCTGGTCAGCTTTGACATGTCCCCATCAGCCGGGCCACACCCCAGGCTCAGGAGCAATCTCTGCAGGTGGTTTTGAAAGCTCCCAGGTGGTTCTAGTATTGGCCCAGGTGAGAATCACTGTCCTACTTTGCATGTGCCTCCTTCTCGTACTCCCTCGGAAACAACTGTCTTCCTAGGCTAGTGTTGACATAGTAGGTGGTAGAGAATCGTGGTGGAGAGTCACAGGATGAGAATCACAGAATGCAGCCATGCTCTAGCAACTGGCCAAGAACCCAGCTTGGTTAGCCTCTCAGTGGTCAGAGGGACAGGCCTCGGTTGCTAGGGAGGCTGGTCTCTGAGATCACAGCTCGGCTGCGCCACGCCCTCTGGAGAGTTGGCAGAGCACGTGGAGGAGCGGGGAGCGGAGGCCACGGCTGATGTTGAGATCACTAGCCGAGGGGTCAGATGGCCTCTCTCACCTGATCCCAGCTTGGCTGTAACCCAGCTCTGAGGCCTTGGCCTTCTTTCTGGGCCTCTTCTTTCTCATTTGAAAACAAGGAGGTTGGTTAGATCAGCGTTTTTGTTTTTTTACAAACTTCTTTATCCTCTGATTTTCGCCCCCCCATCTCTACCCCCCAGAAGAAACCTTACATGGAGAACAGAGGAACGTGGATCTCCTGGGGATGACGCTGATTGGGCAGGGAGGAGCCACGCTTACCACTCATCTGCCCCTCCACCCAGGCAACCCCAAGGCTCTAGATCCCCAAGGTTCTAGAGAACATAACTGACCCTTTGTATCACACAGCCGAAAACTCAGCCTCCAGTCTCTGACATCAGACTACCTGCAGTGTCACTCTGCTGGGGGCCAAGTTTCTGACCCTGTGTCTAGCTTCAGTTCTCAGCATCTGAGGAAGGGGTCAGGGGGTCCTGTTGAACTGCTGAGCATCGCGCCCTGTCCCCACCCCAGGGTGGGAGGGGGTTGCAGGGTTCCTGCCTGGATTAGCTTTAGGTCTTCAGGCTTGCCCTATTTCCTGCATCCCGGTGGCAGGTAGCATGCTAATAATACCTTCTCCTTTCTCTTCCTGTCACCGTATCTTGCTTTTAATTCTCAGGGGTCTGTGAGGTCCAGCATTTCTTTTCTTTGCTCTCTTAAGGAAGTGGTTGTTCTGTTTGTTTGCTTTTCCCTAATAAAATTACACTTTCCACGTAGCGTCTAATGGAGATTATATATATCAGAAACCAGAACGAACTAAAAAGAAAAGAAAAGGCTCCAATAAATAAATAAAACCTCAAGTAAATATACCCTTTAGGAACAAATGAGCTAATAACCACTGTTCGCAGCTGTTCAATTGTTCTTCGCAGCCTGTGGGATCCAGGGTGAGTAGGATTGCTATGGGAGCCAGGGATGAAATTGCACTCCGGGCTGCAAAGGTGATACCAGAAAATAGCACCTTGAAGGACACTTAACCTTCCTGATGCAGTTGAGCCTGGCTCTGTGCATTAGTCCTCTCTGAAAACTGGAACAAGCACTGTTTAGACCCCAAGCAAGGCTCATAACAGTGATATGTTTCCCTCTCCTAGTTGGAGAAGCAATAAACCTTGATTTCAAGCACACCACCCTAGCAACACAGCCCGACGATGGTGTCTTTTTTGTTTGAGGTTTTTCTAGCAGATGCCAAGCGTGCATGTTAAGTAACACATTATGTCTGACACCAGCCTTTGCTGTCCATCTTTTTTACTGGAGGAGTTGTACGTAAGAGCCCATTAAAATGGGATGGTACATACAGAGCCCAGAACCTTCTTGGCTTAGTGGAAACAACTTAAGCTTTAGGATTTGAGCAGGAGTTCATTCCAGTCCTGGCTCTGTGGGTGATTAACTGGCTGACTGTGAGCAAATTTCCTAACTCCTCTGTTAGGCAATCATGCCTTTATCTACAAAATGAGGCGGTACCATTTATTGACTTTCTAGCCTTGTTGCATGGATTAAATAACAACAGATGTGAAGTTCCCAGTGGGAGCTTTATATGGAATGAACATTCCAAAGTGGTGGCCAGTTTACGGTTTCATTGTCGTTGGCTGTGGGACCCATAGTGTCAGGTGCTCACAAGTGGCTGGTGGCTTTCCCTCCAATTGAAGGAAACCCTGAGCATCCCTGGAGCTACCTGGCACCATGGGCCACCCAGCAGTGGCTGGGGCAGATCTGGGATGGGAGCTAAAATTACTGGGTCTGCCTAATTTGAAAGGACCTCCTTTTTTGCCACCAAAACATGACGTCGCCACCAGCATTCTGGAATATCACCTGCTTATTTCTAAATATTTGTGAGCTCTTAACGAGTGAAAGTTGCCATTCAGTTTCTCTGGTTATATGTTCATTTAAGCCACTAATAACCAAAACCAAATACTATTCGTGAAAGTTCCTGACGGAGTAGCTAGGTAGGGCTTAGGTTAGTTCATGGTTGTTAATACAGGCATACCTCGATTTATTGTGCCTCACAGATGCTACAGGTTTTCTTTTCTTTAATTTTACAAATTGAAGGCAGAGACCCTCCACCAACAAGAAGTTGATGACTCACTTTATTGTGAGACGCACTTTATTGTGGTGATCTGGGCCCGAACCCGCAATATCTCCAAGGTGTGCCTGTAAATCGGTAGTAACACTGCTGCTTTGTAACCTATTACATGATCATTTTCCTTTTCTTCCCTTTAGCTCTAAAACAAATCCTGAAGTCCATAATTACCAGGTAAGACACTGCTTTTAAAGGTTTTCATGTAATACTTCTTAAAGTTTCTGAACGTTTTACGATAAGCAGTCGTTATGTTTGTAATCAGATTTTAAAGACGTAACAATATGTTTTTCTGAGAGAGCAGTGAGGAGAGTGTCTGCCCCCCTGGGCCCCTGCCTGTTTCCTCTTGGTCATATGAGCTGCCTGGTTTTCTTCACCTTGTCAGCTAGTGAGCAGCAGCGACGTCTTTTCAGTTTCTGGGTGGTCAAACACAGCCTCTCGGGCACTCAGGTGAGGCCCAGGGAATGGGCGTCCCTTGACGTGCGCCTCCAGGAAAGGATGTCTTGGTCACACATTTGGGAAACGTAGTGCCCTTTACATCCCTTTTTGGATCTTACAGTGCCCAGTGGGGTGTCCAACATACAGGGAAATCCTGCAAAAAAAGACACTTTTTAAAATATTTAGATTTAGTGTTTCCCAAGATTATTTGATTATTGAACAACCTGCCCCCCCCCATGAAAGAAAAACTAAACTCTCTCCTCACTCCCTTCCCTTTCTAAAAAAGTTTTATTTATTTATTTATTTATTTATTTATTGGTGGTGCACCATTAAAATCAATGCAGCGGGGTTTCTAGAACTTGCTTTGTAAAGCCTCGTGCTAGGCCTATGGCCTGCAGCAGGAGCAGAGGTCAGTCTCACGGCTGGTGTCCGGCTCTTTCACAGGATGGCCAGCAGGGCTGCCCCCCTGCCCGCCCCCCCCCCCACTCCCTGTGGGCCGCTCTGGCTGGCCGTTCAGTCTTCTCCAGCCTGGCTGCAGCATCCTTTCCACATTTATTTCTCTCCGCTGCTCATCACACAACATATGTTCGCTCTCAAAGGATTACGTCACTGTTGCCCCGTAATTTCTTCCCACTCCGTGGCCCGTTCTCACCTCCCTGGGATTCCTTTGCCTCCTCCCTGGATAGAACCTGCCTCTGAAGCCGTCTCCTTCCCAGATCCTGTCTGATCCCCTTAATTGGAAGTCACCAGTACCAGTGGTTCTCAACCCCTGCTGCACCATCTGGCAAGCTTTCAACAAATCGTTAACCAGCGCTTGGGCCTCACCCTGGCCTGACTGACTCAGACCCTGGGGGGGAGGGGGCATCTAGGTACTAGAGAGCTTCAGAGCTCTGAAGGTGGTTCTCATGAGCAGCCAGGGTGGTGAAACCCTGGAGTGATGCTGTGTCCCTCGCTTCCTAGGCTGTCATTCCTGCTCAGAGGCCACATCCATGTCTGATGACCTCCTGACTTGGGATCAGCATTCTTTATCCTGAGCAGTGTGAATGTCTAGGGGACATGACCCTCCCAGGTGTCTGTGCCCTATCACCAGTCTGGTTTTGAATATCATAAGTAACGAAGCTACTTCATTATGAGTTCCCCTTAGAGCCTTATTTTAACTAGTCTCACACGTGATCTTTCATTATTGTGGATGTTAATTCCTTAGGCTGGGGTGGGAGCCCTACATACATTACACTGTCTCCAAATTAGGTTTCAGAAGAAATCTGTGGTATTGTCTTCTGCACATGAAATCATATTCCTGAAGTGCGGAGCCTGGACATGACTTCCAGGTTTTAGGGACTAACACCTCAAAGGTGCTTTGCACCTGCTGGGAGAAAGGCCAGACTTCCTGATTTCCTTGCCTTCTTTAGGGTCTTAAATTTTCTTACTCAGATTGGTTATTTTTTTGTTTTTTGTTTTTGAGGGACTTTCTGGTATGAGTGGCTGGAATGTTGTGTGGCGGGGGGGGAAGAGTTGTCGGTGGGCAGTGGCGGGGGGGGGGAAGAGTTGTCGGTGGGCAGTGGCGGGGGCGGGGAAGAGTTGTCGGTGGGCAATGACTGCTTGAAGGACAGAGAGAAACAAGTGAGGCGAAGTGGTCCTGACTCAGTGCTGCCCCTGCCCTCGTCCCCCCTAGCCTCGTGGGTGAGCGTGCTCTGCTCAGAGTGAATGGTGAGGTGATTGCTTATTGAAACCAGATCTACAGAATCTGTTCCCCGTCTTCCTGTCCTCAGCATTGTTGTCAACCACTGCTCCTCTGCACCTTGCCAGTCTTCGGGGCTCTGTGTCCCTCTGTCAAGGCTGGGGAGTTGGTTGACCTGGAAGAGAATGTCCCGAGAAGTGGCTGATAAGCGTCAGAGCGCTGAGACAGGGTCTCAGGGGGATGGGATGGGATTGCAGCATTTGTCTTACTCTGAGCTCAGCATGGTTAGCCAGCTGCAAAGGGTGGATTGCTGTGTTCCCGCTGAGGACTCTGCTGGCATTCTGGGAGGGACGGTTCTTCACATTTGGGACTGTCCCTAGAGTTGTACAGGATGTTCAGCTTCCCTCTTCTCTGTCCAGTAGTTAAAAAGTAACTAACCCTCCAGTTGCTCTGACGAGCAAAAATGCACATTTATATTTCCACCTGTTCTCAGGGGAACATAACTCCCCTGATTGAGAACCTTCTAGCTTAACATTAAAAAAAAAAAAAACACTCCTGGATAGCTTTTGAGTGCAAGTCACCAACGAACATCAAAGAAAGTTCTGGACTATCCTCCTTCTGGGTCCTTGTGGATAAGGGACCTACCCTGTCTCCCATGAATCTATCAGGTTGTGTTTGAAAACAAGGAATAGGAATAGGAGGTGCATTTCTGGTCTCGGGTTTTTATGTTGTCGTTAAAGACCCAATTGGTGGAGCCTCCGTTGAATTCAGAGCAGTTTGGCTTTGGGAAATCATCTAAACCCTCTGGGTTTCTTTATCCCTCCCCTAAGAGCGGGAAATGTGAAGAGACGGCATCAGGGAGAGTCTAAAGCCCCGGGCGGCTGCCAGAGTCTGCTGCCAAGGCAGTTTCTCCGGATTCCTTTTTTCTGCAGCATGTCCTTTTGGGGGCTGCAGACCTAGCTTGCTGACAGGCATCTTGGAAAGAGAGAGGCCTGTGGAATACAGAATAGGCCAGGAGGGCATCTGGGGTCCGTGCAAACTGAATGCATAGGATTGCTGAAGAGTTTTCCATAACAGAGAGCAGCCTTCTGCTTATTAGCCAAAGCAGCAGGGGAGGGAGACAAAGGAGAAGAAATCATTAAAGCAGTGATGGTGGCAAGACTGCAGTGGCTGAAATGTCCAGAGGGCCTCATTGGCCATGTAGAAAGTTTAGCCTTGAGGAGCCCGGTGGCATCTGGCTACGCCTGGGACCACCGCCCTCTGCAGGCCAGAAGTGGATCGGCACCGGCCACCCAGCCAGCCCTGTGTGCTCTTCTCCCTGGGTCATTTTATGAGTCACCAGTTGGGTTCTGTTTTCTCATCTTACAATGGACACATTACTTTCTTCTGTTTTGTCAAGATAATAAGTGCTCTAGATGGTTAGGGGAGGCAGTGTTATTTTGGGTCACACTTTAGAAAATCATTTCTGTTGCTCAAAACAAGGGAGAAACAGTAAGTGCTCCCACAGGCCCCTTGATGCCTGGTCCAGTGCTTGTCTGTGTGTAGACGTAACTGCAACCCGTTGTCGTCATTTTCAGCAATGGCAAAGAAATTTGTTTCTGAACGTTGCTGACCATCTTCCCTGTCTTTCTGGCACCTTCTCTCCGTTCCCGTGGGAGAGAGGATGATGGCCTGGTCTGGGCTCTCCAGGGGGGACCCTTTCAAGGCAGACACTTTCCCCTTTCTCGGAGGGCAGCTTTCCAGCCCCCAGTCTTTGTCTGGGGGGAAACACGATCCTCCTGGGAAACGTCGCCCCTCCCGCCCCCTGGCTGGGGTTTAGTTATAGCCTTTCCATTCACAGCCCCTCAGGTGGATGCTGGTAGGAGAGAACATGAATGAAGACCATTGAAATCAGAAGGTCATCGACTAATCACGTTTGGTGTTTTATTTCTAGCCTCCGTATCATCCCAACATCCACCCCGGCCCGCCCCGGTGGCACCCGCACTCGCCGAACGTCAGGTGAGTGCTGGGGCTCACAGAGCCATCCATTCACGGCTTCTTTTCTCCGGAAACGGTCAGATTCTACTTAGTCACGAATTAAAATTCCGCATCAGTGGCAGCAGTTAACAGAGTCAAAGCCCTGTCATGGCAGAGATTAATCCTGGGCAGAGCAAAAGAAGCCAGCCGCGAGAGTCTGGATGTGCTAATGTTACACTTTGTGACATCAAAATGAATTGGGTGGTTTTTCTTTTTTAAAGTCATTCTGACCTCAGATATTTTGGGTTTTGTTTTGAGTTAGAAATGTTACAGAAAATTTCTAAGTAACATTTGCCTGTCCTCAGAATTCATTTACTAAAAATGTATCTAAAGCTTTGGGAATTTTTGTTGTGATATTGTTTTGTTTTTAATTGATATTGGGGGGGGACACACATACACACACACACACACACACACACACACACACACGCATCAATTTGCTATTCCATTGATTTATGAATTCATTGGTTGATTCTTGTATGTGCCCTGACTGGAGATTGAACCTGCAGCCTTGTTGTATTAGAACAATACTCAAACCACCTGAGCCAGGGCTTGTTGTGGGGTTTTGGACGGGACTCTTTTTCAGGGATAGAGTGAGGGTTTGCTTTCTGTGGCAGAGGATCATTTTCTAAGCCCCAAGTGTCAATACATTTTTTTTCCATCAAAGGCCAGGCAGTCCATATTTTTGGCTTTTTGTGGTCTCCATCATGGCTACTGAACTCTGCCAGGGTCACTTGACAGCAGCCACAGACAGTAGGAAGCGCCTGGCTGAGGCTGTGTTCCGATCAGTCTTATTTACCAAAATAGATGGTGAGCGGGCTGTTCACTCGCCCCCGCCCTCACCTGCCGCAGCCCTCCCTAAGTGAACCAGCACCTGCCTTGTGTTTTCAGATGGGCTTGAGAGTGTTCTCACGCTAGCTTTGACAAGGCAAAGCGCTTCTAGCGAGATCAGCTTTCACTGGTGTACATGTGGGATGCTCTTTCGGAAACATAGCTGGTGAAGTCTGTTTGCATAGTTTTTTCTCGGCGAGGCAGCTGTGCTCCTTGAGAAAGCCCAGAGGACTGAGCGTTGGAAATAAATCTGGTTAGAGCGAGGCAGACGGGAGCATGTGCTTCCTGACAGTTCCGACCACATCTGTGGGGGACCCTGGGGGTCGATGGTGCCGGTGCCGTTTGAGCATAAACACTTGGTACTTGGTAACTTTTTAAAATTAAGTTAAACAAGTGGAGAAATGATTCTGAATGTTCTGTATTGCAAAGGCAGTTTATTTTCCAGACATGATTTATGGAAATGCTATTTTTAATAACCTTGTTTTGACAAAGTGTTATACTTCTTACTGCCTACTTTATCATATTAGTTTCCTTCTGAGGCATAACCTAGCCCAGGATTTCACAAGAATGCTGAGGCAGATTGGAACAGGGCTCCTCACAGGTGGGCCCACCTGTCTGGCAGCAGCAGCATCCATCACCTGGGAGCTTGTGAATGCAGATTCTCAGGCCTGCCCCCAGACCTACTAGAGCAGAAGAATCCCTGGAGATGGGTCCCGGCATTTTGTGGCTTATCAGGCTCTCTGGGGTGAGAGAAGCACAACCCGAGATGCCAACCACAGCAAAAGAGAGCTCATTGTTCCAAGCCGTCTGGCACATGCTGCCTAAGATAGTCACAGGGCATATTGGCATAACAGCCTTGAGACATCCCCTAGCAAAGGAAACTGGTAACCTGCACCTAGGTGAAGCTTTCCCCCAGACCAACCTTGCAAGGGTGACAAAGGGCACAGACATGGACAGAGCTCTCCTCCGCTAGGAAGTTGGTAGGTGACCCACCCCGCCTCTGAATGTTTCAAATACAGTAGAAAAATCCATTCATTTCTGCGTGTCAGCCACTGCCATTCACGGCATCCCCGGGTTCCCCGGCCCGTTCCCTTTGTGCTCGTGTTGTTTCACTCACCTTTCTGAATGTTCTTCCGTCCCCCCCACTAACCGTTCACTCTGCACACAACACAGGCCATCCTTGCAGGATGACAGGCCGCAGGGGAAAGCGCCGCCCAGTGGAGATGACGGCCATTGCGATTATGTCCACAACCAGAACCAGAAGAACTTAGGAGGAGTGCAGAGTGTGATGTGTCGAGATAAACTCATGACCGCGCTTTGAGAGACCGAGCATCTCACTTCCATTCACCATCCCCGTTTCATTCCATTCCGTGAAAAGTCTCTTGGTGTCACATGGATGAGTTTGCAAACGTGTCTTTGAGGAGTAGTTCCGAAAGGGGTGTTCAGAGTCCGTGTAAATATTGGAAAATAATCGCCCTAGTTAGCTAGTCCTAATTGACTGTTGACTGCATTCTCGATGAAAATGAAGGTAGGTAAAGGCTCAGGAATCACTTAAATATTCTGATTTTAAAATGGAAGTGCAAGTTTCTGTTTATTGTATTGCTTTGTACCTGATATTTCTTTGTCATTTAATGAATGGGACCAAATAAAACCAGAGGAACGTGGGGAGATGGCTCTGCAGAGGGGACCAGTAACAGGGGCGGGGATAGAGATGGCGGGGATCCAGCCTCTGCCCTTGTATGATTTTAGACAAACCATTTCCCCTGTGTTGGCTTCATTTTCTTCATCGAAAAGACTGGGTAGGACTAACTACTCATCAAGGCCCTTCCCATCTCTACAGTTCTGGGATTCATTACAATTTCATGTTTTCAGGCTGAGGACATCACCTTCAAACTATCTCGTAGGAAAACCTCAGTGTCCCCTTCTCTCACCGAGGCTACCACAGCCGGAAGCTGAATAAAGCCTGTATCCCGTCAGATATTACAGAATGCAGGGAGACTTGGAATTTCACATCTGCAGGCAGTTCAGCTACTTTGAACTTTAGAAAAGATTTTTACTAATCATAAATTGCGTAGCACCCGTTCTGATAGGATTTGCTGCTCACGTGCAAGAATAATTTTGTAATGTCTTCATGGTTGGTGCTGCTAACTTGCATGATTTCAGAAGACACGGTAAGGGATGTACGCTTCTGGAATATGTAGAATTTGAGAGTCAGTTTTTACCCTACACTTCACTCTTTTAAAAAGCAACGCACAGTCTGAGATGCATATGGCTTAAATTAAAGCATATAAGGCTTTAACAAAGTTGTGCCAAAGCTTTCTGTCGACTAGGATAGGAGCGGTGTTGCACAGTGTTTATGTAGAACCAGAAATTAGTCTGTTGTCCTTTAGGGGAAAACTCATATCAAAATATGACCCTCACCCCCTTTTCAAGCCACAAATCAAACATTGTTTCTTTTAGGCCTGAGATCTTTTTCGTTAGTATTTTTGTGAAATCTATTCCCGTGCCATCTTGTGCATGTTAATTGAAATTTGGCCCATTTCGAGCTTTTAAAAAAATGTATTGACATCTCTCGAGATTTTTTATTGCTAAAATCTGTTTTGTTTTTTGTGGTTTTTGTTTTTTTTTTTTTGGTTATCACAAAAATCTGTCCAGAGGGACGGACTCTCGGCCACACGGCCCGCACAGTGGAGTCTGTATCACATGTCAACTCCCCCTGAGATACTGTTTACAGGAATATTCCATTTCAGCAGATGTCCTGACGCTCAGTGTATGTGCTGCATACAATTAAATGTGTTCTGAAGCTTTTAATCTTATTGATACGTTTTTACAAATGTGTTTCCAAGGAATAAAGATTATTCTTGCTTGTTTTGACTCCATCTTCATTTTGTGCTGCGCAGAAGTGTCCCCTGCGGATGACATAGGTGATGTGGCAGTGAGCTTTCGGAAGGCTGCAGGGGAGCCTTGAGTGAGGTGGCATGGAGGAAGCTCGTCCTCGAATGGGGCCGATCCTGGGAGGACTGGCTCTTCTTGTAGACAGTGGCGGAGGCCTTTCTTCATCAGGAGCAGCTCTGGTGAAGGTTCTAGAGCCTGGTCACAGGTGGCAGTGGGCTTTATCCTGGAGACAGCTGTTTTTCCTGGCAGAATGATTTCCAACCCGGTGTCTGTGGCCTCCCAGAGACTGTATTCTGTCTGATCCCGTCTAATAAATAATCTTGTATTTAAAGCAACTTGAGTGGGTTCAGTTGTCTGCAATCAAGAAAGTCTAACCAGTTTGCATACTTACGGCCTCCTGAATGTTAAATCACGGATACACTGTTTATTCCTCAACTCAACAGGCCTCTGTCTGCTGCCTTGGACAGCGGAGATCGCTCCCTCGCAGCTTCTGCAGACTGAGGTCCCGTGGCTTCTCTGATACCTGGTTCTCTGGTCCTTTGACTTTTCCTTTGGTCTTTGTAGCAGCCTCTTCTCCTGCCATCCTGGGAAATATGGCTCTTTTCCGGGAGCCCTTTCTCTGCTCACTGCTGTTCTCACTTTCACTATCTGCCGGGGTCTTCCCACCCCTTCCTGGTGGCAGAGTGCTGCTGGTCCTGAGGCTGTGACCTCCCGCTCAAGACGAATGTGCAGTTTCAGACTGACATTCCAACGTGCACGGGCCACGCACACCTCCAGCTCCCCGTGTCAGAAATTATTAAAATTTCTCCTCTTTACCAAAAGGGGAAATAAACACTTTACCCGAATTCTCTCTTTTCTACCTATGGTAGGAATGTCCACGTTGTTGGCATTTCTCCTCCCTGTTGCCACCCAGCCGTCTCCAGGTCTGTTCAGCCCGTCCTCTCTCCTTCCCTCTGGTGCAGAGGAGCTCCTCCTGGTCTCCTGACTCTGGTCTCCCCTGGCAAGCTCCTCGTAGTCACCAGAGCGATCTAAAACACCTCTCGTTTCGTTGCTTGACGTCTGCCAAGGTTCTGCATTATCCGTGGGATGAAGTCCAGGGCCGTCCCTGTGGGATTCCCCTGCACTCTGCCTCTCTGTGTTGCTGCTCGAGCTAGCATATTTCCCCATTCCTCACCCTCCTGTTTAAACTCCTGCAGCACCACACTGCTTGTCGTTCCTGACATCCTCCATACCCTGCTGTCACTCCCATCTGCCCGCGCAAACACAGCTCCTTCTGCCGAGAGGGCTGTCACTCCCCTCCCCTTTGCCTGTCTGCTGCTCCCACCACTCATTTTCACTCCACTTCGGGCTTCTCCTGGGGACTCTGCCGCCCCCTCTACAGACTGGGTTGGTTGCTGTGCTTTGTCCCACTGCCCAGTGCCCCCCGGCAGTCTGTCTCGGTGCTGTACTCACTACTTTGTATTAACACTGTGCCTTGTCTTCATCTCATCCCGGACCCTGTACGCTCTTTTAAGTCTGACCTTCGTGCCGTATCCACCTTTGTTCCACCGGCCTGAGGGATAGCAGGTGCTCAGTGATGCCTGTTCAGCAGATGAATGATTCCCCATTCATTCTAAAGGAAATGTCGAACCAGATAACAGACAGTTAATATGCCATCTCCGAGCTGCTGCAGAGGTGCCCGAACCCCCGTATCAAATTTGGGGCATCACATTTTGGACAGGACATTGACCACGACGTCTGTTCTGGCTTCAGTTTCATCATCTGAGTACCGTTCAGTGTGTCTGTGGTCTTTCTCATGGGGCATTGATGTAAGGTTGAATGTTAGTACCCAGCAGAGAACAGTCCAGCTGTGGGATACTCAGCCCAGGTATATTGACATTGATCCACGGTACTGTCCACTGATAACCACACGTGTGCTTCACGTGGTACCTACATCACTTTACTTGGTCCTCTGACCACTCTGTGAAGTCGGGAGTATTCTTTTTGCACATGGGAAGCTCTGGCTTAGGGTATAACCCAGCATCTTGCACACGGTCACACAGCCAGTAGAGGTCTGGTCTCCAACCCTGTGCCCGCCACCTCTGTGTTCTAACGCATAGGACCACTAATCATCCTGCCATTTGGGACCTTGTCCCCATGTCCATGAAACTGTTAGATGGTGTTGAAGAGTTCACTACACTGAAATCTGGTTACTAACTAGAAAGCTACCTGCCATCACCAGCAGTCTACTTTGTACCCCTACACACCAGTGGTCTGGTAACCTCATCCATCACCTTTGCCAGTGAGCTAATAACCCTGCCCCCCTCTTCCTGTGTCCGCCACCCAGGTGTCCAGAAACCCTTTACATCTCCCCACCCTCTTCCGGCAATCTGGTGACCCTGTCTGTGCAGGCATTCAGGCAGCAACAGTCCTCCTTTCTCAGGAGCAGAGTTTGAGCATTATTTTCTTAACGAACCACTCACATAAGATGACCCACTGCTTCCTTCTGGGAGCTCACAGACTTAGTTGTTTCTTCTTGAGTATTACTGGTCACCAAAACCGAGCTCAGAATTCCATAAGTAATGGAGTTCACCTTTTGCATTTTAGAAACTCGGGTACATTCTTTTTCTCAGGTCCTTCAGAATATCTAACAGTGAACTTGACCGTCATCAAATGGATGTAACTGATACAGACTGGAAGTCTTGAAATCATGCCAAATAATTACCTTGTCCTTCAAAACCCTTTTGCCTGTTTCGTTATTTTGCTGTTTTTTTTTTTTTTTTTCTATTATTTCCACTGAAGATGGTTCTCATTAAGCGTGAAGATGAAGGCCTAAGGACATTGCAGGAGTCCTTGTTTTTCTGGCCTGTGAATATTACCCCATCCTTCCAGGTCAATGACTCCAGCTTCCTGGGTCCTGCTCTGAACACAGCTAATGGTAGATCGTTCTTACTGCCCTTGACTTTCCAGCTTTGAACGGGCCCTTTAAGATCCGAGCTCATCAAAGAACTCCCTGAGCAGCTGTATAGATCCCTTTGGATCTATATTTCCCAAATTTGGCTCTAAGTTAATTCCCTGGATCTTCTGTGCATACCAGGTAAACACCCTCAAGAGACAGACGAACGGTGAGACAAGGTGCAAGGGGAGAGGAAGAGCTAAGTGCTGTTAACGATAGGAAAGCTCCCTTGTGCTTGAAAGGCGGTAGATTGTAAGAAGCGCCAAGGATATCTAAAAGGTAAAGGAAGCATGAAATTGGCATTTAACTGAGCCTCAGCAAAAGAAGACATCCTCAGAAATTGTGCAAATAGGCCTATTCCCCCCACCCCCAAATTAGGGAACCCAAGAATCGCTTGGACAGGGTATTGAAAATTGATTTTTAAAATTGCGATTGTTAGGCTCTATTTAAGGGGTCAGGGGTGAGACCTAAGAACCTCCATTTAAACAGTCACCCGAGGAGAGGGAGGTGGGCAGGTGCGGGACCTCACTTTGGAAAAGCATGGTTTTCCATCTGGTTAGGTTTGCCCTTGTTTAGTGGCTCAATTTTAACTCGAAGTAGAGGCCCAACTTTTTATTTTTACTTTCAAGGGGGCATGATGTCAAAGAGCAAATGGATGGACATCACAGTTCTGCACATGTTTGTGGTGGAGATGAAATGAGAGATGCGACACTTCTGAGTCTCATCCTGGGGCGGTAGCTAACAGAGTCCTGAGATGGCTTTGCATTTCGGAGGCTACTTAGGTTGTTTCCCACTTTCCGCTGTTCTTTCCTGCAAAAATGTGTGATGGTTCTTGCTACCGTCACCCTTCCCCCTTCCCTTCTAAACATGTTGCAACTGTCCGGATTACATCAAGCTTTCGGCCCTCATTCCTGACCACATCTTCTAATGGTTTCCTGCCGCAGCGCACCCTTTCAAAGAAACAGACTTCACTTTGGCGATTGTTTTTAATAAGGTAGAAAAGTTCATGTGTGTTACCTGTTAGTTTTGAAATGTAGGTCACACAGGACCTCACTATGACATAAAAACATGCATTTTCATTTAAATGACAAGTTTTTGAACAGAAGGTAAGAATCACCTGGGATTGTTCTGAGTGACATAAATATAATCCAAAAGTAAATGCACGGAAGCATCCTAACAAGCAGCTAGATCTCTCTGCTCGGCATGGCTTTGCACTGCCTCAGGCTCACAGTGAAGCAGGACGGTGAGGATTCTGGTGGTGGTTCTGTCACAGCTTTCATTTCATTACAACCTCCTTCCTCCAAGTCTGTCTAACCAAGTAGGTCACTGTTCTGCTCTCCTCCTGAAGCAATGGGCTAGGGCACTCCAAATGATGGAGAAGGTTAGAGCGTGGCCACACCCCAGTCTAACTACCCAGGCCAAGAGTCGGGCCCATGTGCGGAAACAAGTGGAAATTGCAGCAGTAACATGGCAGGGTGTTGCAAGCTGATGAGAGGATGCAGAGTCTGGTGGGGAGTGCTGGTTTTGTTCTCTGACTCTGAAATGTGGACCCTCTGGAATCGCGCGTCGTTTGAATCCCAACTTGGCCACTCATGAGCCATGTGTCCCGTGGCCAGTTTCTTCTTCGCCTCCTTTTCTTCATCTGAAAGGGAATTTAACACTATTTCTTTGTCTGGGAGGTTTAAATGACATTGTGTATGTATGGTGCTTTGTACAATGTTTGGTGCTAGCTGGTAGCAATTTTTAGCAGTGTCTTGTTTTTTGAGATTTAAGGCCTTAGCAGTCCATGTGGCAAGAAATAGAACAAGGAGATTCAAAATTCAGCTCAAGGAATGGTATCTCTTCTGGGTGGACAGTTGAAGTTTAGCAACAGACAGAGGTGCTTGGTTCCAAAGGAAAGAGCAGATGGAAGAGGGTTAACACAATACATAAAGACAAATCTCTGAAACTGACGAGCTAAGAGCAGAAACACCACGGGGGTCTTTTGAGAGGGGATAAAAGGAAATAGAAGTGATATTTTGGTCTGAGAAGACTGGAAATACTGTCCAGGCAGCATGTGGACAATGCTTTTCCCACCCTCAAATGGCAGAGTCGGCAGAGAGTAGGGCATTGGTGAGACCACTGAGAATTCATGCTGTGGGCACAGTTGGGGCTTGGAAACTTTGAGAATTGACATGCAGCATCTGCTCAGTTCCCAACTTGCCCAAACTTTGGATTTCATCTTACACAAAGCAGAAGAACCATTTAGCTATTTGAAGACTGAGAAGAAAGTAATAAAGGGAACTGCTGTGCTTAAAAACTTTTTTAGTAGACAATACAGACAGTGGTAAAAATTCAAGCAAAGATACCTGAAAGTTACTTTTCCTCTCCACCCTCTTATTCCCTACTTCCCTAGTTCTTCCCAGAGGCAATGTTGCTAGCCTTTCTTCTTGTCAATCTAGAGCTAGTCTATATATTAATAAGCACATGTACTTATTTAACCAGTCAGTATTGATGGGCACTTAGGGGCTTCAAATCTCTAAAATGACAACTTTGCTGCTACCCTTGTACATTCTGTTCTATACACTGGGACAAAATCTATCTGTAGAATCAATTCCCTATGAGTAGAGACTTGGATGAAAGGGTATGTGCCTATTTAATTTGGATCTCGCCTAGTGAAATTTCCCTCCAAAGGCATTCTCCCTGATTATGCCGCCCCCACCCCAGTGATTTGACAGGGCCTCTGTGATTCTGCTGCAAGCAAGTTCCTAGCCTTAGCTAACCTTTTGAACCTTTGTTAGCCTGATGTGGAAAACCCAGAATTTCCGCGTTAACTGTATCTCTCTATAAGCAAGGTTGCACACCTTTTCGAAGGCCATTTGTTGCTTTTTGTTTGTGATCTGTCAAGAACCCCTATTCCTAAGTCATGCTCTTTAATAAAAGTCGGGGCTCTCACTGGTGGCTCAGTGGATAGAGCGTGGGCCCAGCGTGTAGATGTCCCAGGTTCAATTTCTAGTCAGGGCTCACAAGAGAAGTTACCATTTGCTTCTTCCCCTCTCCCCCTCTCTACCCGTTCTTTCCTTCTTCCCCTCCCTCAGCCAGTTGGTTCAAGTATGGCACCGGGCACTGGGGATGGCTTAGTTGGTATGAGCACTTTAGCCTCATGTGCCCAGATGGGGTTGCCAGGTGGATCCTAGCCGGGGCACAGGCAGGAAGGAATCTGCCTCATTATCTCCCCTTCTTTCACCTAAAAAAAAAAAAAAAAAATTCTGGCTGATGAAGTAAAATTAATCATGCCATCTTAGACTAAATAGTGAAGAAAGGGAAGGTTGGGGAAAGTTTATATTTACCAGCAGCTCCCCGGATATTCAGGCAACCAACAGCAGGATGCCACGTCCTGGAGATAGGATATGGGCAACATAGAAATAACTAGGATAAAGCAGTTGATTTCTAACATCCATGACTCCTTTTCTGCTCGGGAGTTTAATGAGAACTTTCCACTCAGACTTCTTACCCACTCAGACATTGTGTATTTCCCTGGTGCATTTGACCAGGGAAGGAAGAATTTACTTTTGGTTACAATTAAAATTCTAATATATCAGATCTAAAAATTACAGCCACATCCCAAGAGTCATCAGTGGCGTTATTGGAGGAAAGGCTGCAGCATTTAAAATACCAGAATGGCTAGAGTTTTGGCAATCCACTAAATAGGGTTAGAATAATTAGAATATCCTCCCTGTAGGCTCATGTTATAAGAAACCTGCAGAAACCTACCTAATCATCCCCTGCTGCACGGTGAAAGGTTCCAACATCCACTTTCTGCTGCTGAGACCACATAAGCAAGAGACACTGCTGTGCTAACAGCTCCACTAGCATCATCCGTGGCTGAATAATGGACCTTGTACCTACATTACATGTGAGCTGGAGTCAGTAAAGTCATGGTGCACTTTTGACCGGCCACAGGACTGACATGCACCATGACTTTATGGACACACTGTATATTAAAGGCAATTAAACAAGCCCTTTTTAAGCACTCATGAAAACCAAAAGAGATTAATCCCCTCTGCATCACCTCAAAAAACATGAGCCAGTGCTCAGCAGCGGCACCTGCCCACACTGGTGCTATTTTGTGCAGTTAGAATGTCTACAGCCTGCCCTTCACAGAGCATGCCATGTATGCATTTAACCTGAACTTCTTTCTGGAACAGGTGATCATTTCATACATTTAGGTGAGTTGGGGTGGTATGTGCAGAATGGGAGAATAACACTCTCAGCTCATGCCCGGAGCTCTCAAAGTGTGAAAGATGATAAAGGACTTTTTAAATGTTATTTTACACACTAGCTGCTAGCTTTCATGGCAGTGATTACTTTGCCTTGCTGTTTTTTGAGAGCTCCCGTATGATGCTGTGTGGGGATGCATTTCAAGCAGTGGCCAGGGGCAAGTTAGTGCTGTTCCCCACCTGGGGAAAAAAGAAAAGGGGATCTTCATCCAAGGCAAAGAGTGGGCACTGGAATGCAGAACTAAGAGCCCCCTCCTCCAAATCTGTGAGCAACCAGAAAGGGACAGCATTGTTAGATTGATGGGACTTGAATGCTATAAAGGAAAACAAATATATTTATGTCCATTTTTTTTTTCTGAGGCAGGAAAGAGACTGAATAAACTCTTAAATGAGCCTCAGTGCAAAAATGAACTCATAAAATATGTATCCCTTGGACTCAGGTCCTGAAATCAATCTGGAATTACACAAATGCTAGATAGATCTCATCACAAAGTTGTAGAGCCTTCCTTATAGCTTCTCGGTGCCTCGCACAGTTTGGGGACCATTGTAAAAATCAACAGGGATTGTAATGGGGTGAGATGGGTTTCCTGGCAGGAAATTTTCAAGGCCTGCTATCTGCTGACAGCCATGCATGGAAACCATTTGATAGCACTTTCGCCAAAGGAAAATTCCAGACTCAAAGATGGAGACACACATCCTGCTCCAGCTCACACAGGACAGATACTCAGTTACCCCTGAACCTTAAAGGCTCCCATTGCTCCTTCGGATGTGGGATATTTCACTCTGCAGTTTTGCAGAAACTAGAATGTAATGTGTAGGAAATCTGGGGGACACATGACCACAGTGAAGCTTTTATGAATAGATGCTTGACTAAATCACCCAGGGAGAATTAAAATTTAATGCACAGTGACCATGATTCAACAAATATTTACTCTGCTTCTACACTGGGCCAGGGACTGTAACAGGCCCCAGAACTGATGCTGGGAACAGGCCATCTTTGACTTCAGGTAGCTAATAAACCAATCAAAAGGAGAATTCTCAATCTGCACGGATTTAGACATCACCTGCACTAACACTGGAATTCAGCTGTTCTGAGTTAATTGCTAGGAAAACATCTTTCATGAAATATG
Source organism: Rhynchonycteris naso (assembly GCA_037038555.1). Taxonomy (NCBI): domain Eukaryota; kingdom Metazoa; phylum Chordata; class Mammalia; order Chiroptera; family Emballonuridae; genus Rhynchonycteris; species Rhynchonycteris naso. The sequence goes on from CM072996.1 coordinate 23,587,487, forward strand.
AATTGGGAAAATTCTTTTCTGCCAATTAGTAGTCTATACAAAGACAGCTAAACCATGCCCAAAAAATGTAATTTTGACCTTTTCATACAAGAGAAAAATGAGGTAGGGTATCTTTTCTCTCCAGTTGCTCTTTGAAACAAATAAAATAAAACCACTTAAGTTTCTACAAGAAATCATCCTCAGCCCTGGCTGCATAGCTCGGTTGGTGAGAGTATCATCCCTAAGTGCAGAGGTTGCCAGTTCGATCCCCAGTCAGGGCACGTACAAGAAATACCTCAATGTTCATGTCTCATTTTTTCTCTGTCTCTCTCTCGCTAGAATCAATAAAATTTTTTTTAAAAAAAGAATTTTAGAAATCATCTCAAATTAATAGACCTAACATTTGTAATATGTCACATTTCTAAGATGTTTACACAATTTTCTTCTCAAACCCATTAGGAAAAAGGTTTTCAAATATACTTTCTACTTCCTGCCAAATAGTATGGTTCCACTGAATTCAATAAGTCAGAGCATTATATTGGTCTAATGGTTCACTCTGTTTAGTCTCTGCTAAGTAAAAATTGAAGTAAGTGACAGGTATCCTGGAAACCATAATGAGTAGAAGCGCCAGGTTCTATCTCTCAGCGGGACATGGCAGAGATCAAATTATTCCATTGAGCTCTAGTTCCTGGCATAAAAATGCCTAATAAGTGTTTGCCCAAATATTCAACGTCTGGAGCCCAGATAAGAAATGAGTTGCCTAAGGTCATAAAGCTAAGTGGCAGTAAAACCAAAGCTAAGTGCCGACCAGCATACTTTTAACGTCATTATATTGCTTCTTTAGTCCACGTGGCAACACAGGTTACCTGGGTTCAAATCCCAGCTCTGCCATTTGCTAGCTGCGTGGCTCTGGGAAAGATAATTAGTCTCTCTGTTCCCGTTTCGTTATCTAGAAAATAAATATAATACTTGTCCCTTCTTCAAATGGTTGTCGGAAGATTAAATAATTAATGGATGACACAGTTCTGAGCACTCATAAAAGTTAGCTTTTGGTGTTTTTCCTCTGAGAGTATTTAGAGAGCATGATTAATGAGCTAGTGTTTAGTCAGGAGGTTGATTCCGGCTGACACCATCTGCTATAGAAACAGGCTGCTTGCGTGGATTCTGTTAAGAGGGTCCCCGTTGGAGAGCCACTGTTCCAGGCTAATGGGCCAGAGTACGGATGAGTGGCAGTGCTTCCGAACTTTTTCTCGCCCTTGGCATGTATAGAAAATGATGTATTTGTGTAGCACACAGAGGTAAGCACAAGACTGCTGAGGCTCCAGGCTCCTCTCTTCTGTCCACTTGCTTTAAGACTGAAAGACTACATGGTTAACATCCAAACCTTCCTTCGGAGACCCATCAGTTGGGAAGAAGCTCTCCTGAGACATTTCTCAGTGTCTCCCTGATGCTTTAGTTTTGCTTAGGAATATGTAGTGGTCCCCATTCTCGGCTAAAAGTAACGAGGAGCCGGTTTGCCCAACCAGGTGTTTAGAGAATGTGTGTGCTGTGTGTTGGCTGCACAGAAGCAGCTCCCACCGCCAGGAGCCCTGCTGTGAAGTTGGCGTGTGCCGTGGATAGGTAAAACCCACCCTGCCTGTGGGCAGCACAGACTTCTGTGGTGAGCAATCCGGAGAAGATGCCAGAAACTGCCTGACCAACTTTGTGTTGCAGGGGAGGAAACTGAGGCCCAGAGCGACCGTCCAAGGTTCCTCCTAAGGTTGGGGTAGAACTAAGACTGGAACCCGGACGTTTGAACAACTTGGTGTGCTTTCTGCTGCCTCCTCGGGGACTCCCAGAAGCCAAAGTGACGCTTTCTTCTACACACACACACACACACACACACACACACACACACACACACACACAATGTGAGACTTCCTGAGCAAAGCCTCCAGGAGGCAGCCAGGCAGCCAGGGTGGACCAGGGACCCAGCTCATGGGACAACATGGGGGACCACCAGCCCTGCTGCTTCAAGAATGCATCCTGCATCCATGGAGGAGACCTCCATACCTCCTCTCCCCAGTGCCCTAGGCACCAGGCCTGCAAGCCCCTCTCACACTACCTAGAGAGGTCCAGAGGATTCCTCACTGACTTATCCAGGCCCCGCTTGTCGCAGTCCCCGAAGGCAGGGATTGGAGTCTCTCTCCACCAGTCTGTCCCCGAAGGCAGGGAGGGATTGGAGTCTCTCTCCACACAGCACGCAAATGAACTTTCTAAACTGGAACTCCGATCACGCCACACCCTTGCTGAAGTCCTTTCCCTGGGGCCTTGCTGCCCTCCCTCCAGATAACCCGGCACACTTGACCCTTCTTAACTGGCCTCAGCCTGGCTTCTTAGCCTCGCCTCCTGCTACCTGGATCCTCACTCCTTCTCCCGCCGTCTTGCTCTTTCGCCCACCATTCCTGTGCTCACGTTATTTCTTAGGCCTGCAAGCGCCATTCCTACCTTTTCACTTGAAGGAAACTTCACAAAACAAAAAGAAAACAATAACAAAATAACACCCCTCCACTGATTCAGAGCATGCAAGTTACAAATGAGAGGAACCCAACTACATCAAGCAAAAATAAATGAATGAATGAATAAGTAAGAGAATTGACTGGATCTCATCCTTGAAAAGTTCAATGGTAGAAATACCTTCAGGTGTGGCTGGAACCAGGGGTTCAAATGATGCCATAAAAATTTTTCTCTCTTTTCCTCTACCTGTCACCTTTGCTCTCATCTTGTCACCCTCTGTGCACTGGCTTCATTTCCACGGAGGCATCTTGGTGTCCAGGGAATATGGTCATACGTAGCCTCAGCTCACATCAATCATCCTTATAGCTCAGCCAAATTAGTCATTAGGCGTGCTAGGAGCAGTGCCTTGGGCATACAATACTTTTAGGGGGCCCACAAAAAAATGTTTAAACTTCTTTTAAACTCAGGAGTAAAAATGAACTTTAAATTAAAGAAAATTATTTAACAGTATATGGTATTAACTTTTACACAAATGCAATCATAAAGTATAATTTTAAATGTTCTTTTGTAAAGAAGAAATAAAAGCAAAAGTGCTGACGTGGGGCACACAAAAGTCACAGCAAGGCCCTGCCTGCCTCTTTAAGGGGAAGAGAGACCGTTTCTCTCAGTTTCTGTATGTTAAACCTTAGGGTAAACCCTGATGGTCCCTGAGAGGATCATATCCCAGAACAAATCCCTCTGCCTGGACCGATGGAGGACTTTGGACAGCCAGGCTTCTGTCTCAGGCCCACCCCTGAGGGGAAATACCAGCCTCCGACAAACATAGGGATGGCGTTTCCTGTAAGAAGGAGGATTCTGTTTCAAGAATGTCTATCAAAACGTAACTATGCTCTCCTCCTCAGGATGCATTCTCCAACACCTTCAGCCCCAGGAGAACTAGTTACTTCCATGTCTGTGCTCCCGTGGCAGCTTGTTTTCGTGTGGTTTTGACCGACCCGAGCATGGGGTTTCCTACACTGAGGTGTGAGTCCCTTGAAGACAGAGTGAAGGAGTGGGCAGTAGAAATCTGGTCGATGAGAATGAGCAGAGAGAGGGTTAGCTGTTCCTGGGGCTGTGAGGAGGAGACCTTGGATCTGGGTCTTAAAGGCTGGAAGTCTTTCTGGAGGAAGGGGTGTTTTAGCTGGGTTGAGGGATGAAGAAGGACTCCAAGGGACAGAAGAAAGTGAAAGTCACCAGGACTGGACACAGGTTGTAGAGAAGAATGTAGCAGGAGATGAGCTGAGAAGAGAATGGGACAGGTTGTGTGTGAGGACCGTGAATGACACATGAATTTGGATTTTATCCTGCAATGCAGGGCTTGTCCTCTCGGTCCATGGTGGGGCTACAGAGAACCTGAAATTGAGTGTGAAATGTTGCATCTTGATGCCTTTTTCTGCAGGGAAGGTCCATAGTTTTCATCAGATTCCTAAAAGGCCTCTGTCTTAAATGCTTAGGAATCACTGGTAATGGACAGGTTTGTAAACTCCTGAAGGAAGGAGTGCCGTGACGTCATCAGAACGTGACGTTCTCACACGCACGTAATCAGCACTCTGGCTACTGCCGTGGAAGGTGGGCTGATGGAGAGAGTGGAGGCACCATCCCTCGGTGAGGGAGATGACATGGGCTTCAAATAAGGCAATATTGGTGAAAAAAGAAACAAGAGGAACAATTGGAATTAAAAGATGTCACAGCAGTGCCATTAGCAGGTGCTTTCTGCCTGGTGGTTGCTGGAGAGGAAGGGCAAGTGACCCTGAGACTTCTAGTTTGTTATCAGGATCTTACCATAGGATGGTTAACAAATTATTTTTTATTGTTGCTTTTCATTTTCTCCTTCCTGTTTAGAGAACATCTTCTTTTATTTTAACAGAAATTATTTAATTTTGAAGTTAAGAATTTCTAAGGTTGTGGGTCTCTGATATATATGAATTCCCACATTCTTCTTTTGCTGTGCGTGCAATGCTACCCTCCTGTCCTGTTCTACATAACCCTGTGGATCGGTTTGTCGAGCTGATTTCTCTTGGTTTTTCATGCTTTGAGAACATCTTTTAAAGTACGCATGGTATCAAGGCACTTTGCTTTTCTAAATCCTGACTTTGACACCCTCCACAGCTACCCGCTCCCTTCCCCAGGGCTCAGCAGCTCTGACCGGCTGCCTTTCGGCATCGAGGAGAATGGGGGCACGCCATTTGTCACGAAAGCTTCGGGAAGGCACCACCATCACCACCACCAGCACCAGCACCAACACCAACACCAACACCAGCACCAGCACCAGCACCAGCACCACTCTAACTATGGCCTCTCATTGACCCTGGAGAACAAGGAGGCGCCTTTGAGGTCCCCAAACTCCAGCACTAAATCTCTTACAAGTGAGTAAGGGGAGGGATGCTACAGGGCATGGCTGGCTTCCCTAAATCCCCAAGCAGACCCTGCAAGTGCGGTGTGGAGCAGCGGCAATGTCCGTCCTGGGTTACCAGGTGTGGGCAAGAGCAGACAGGGGCCTTGAGCATTTAGGTAGCGGCAGCTTAGGCGGTATGGTTTACCAGTAAACTCTGGTTTCATTCACAGGTAGTGATCCCCTCTCCACCTGCTCATCCTTAGTAGATCTCTCCTTTCCCACTACCCAGCTTGGGCTCAAAGCAATGGAAAAGAGACAGGGGGCAGTGAGGTGGCTAGAATCTCTGCTTTCCTCATTTCAGGAAAACCCATCCTGTCCCCGTTCTGACATTCCTCTTCTGAGAGCAAGGTGACCACGTGTAGATCTAGAGCACAGTTACAGGTCCCAGTGAGAGAAGTTATAGAAATGGAGAGTAAGCAATAAGAAACATAGAACAGTGGTTTTATATCTGTTGAAACTTTAAAAGAAAATGTGGGCTTGAATTTTATATGTCTGTTATTTTATTTTTCCAGAAATTCACTTTTATGATATTTTACCCAGGAGTTGGCCTGTGACAGTCAGAGAGGAAGAAATGGTTTGAAAGAGCCTGAGATGACTGAGCAGAAAATAGGAACTCATCATCCCCTTGGTGTTAAAGAATCAGAGCTCTATCCCCTCCTCACTGTCGATGCCACCCTTGCCATAGGCCCTGGCTCATCCTATGTATCTGGATAATTGTAACAAGTCCCTAAAGGGCATCTCCTCCAGCGCAATCTCCAAAGCGTATTCTGAGGTATCTCTGACCAGATGCCTTAAGACTGTCCCATGGGTCTTCCTATCCTGGGATAAAGCCCACACTACTACTTCTTCTCCTCCTCCTTCTTCTTCCTTCTTTCTTTTTCTTCTTTCTTCTTCTTCTCCTCCTCCTTTCTCTTCTTCTTTTTTTGTGTGTGTGACAGAGAGAGAGAGAGAGAGAGAGAGAGAGATAGGGACAGACAGACAGGAAGGGAGAGACATGAGAAGCATCAATTATTTGTTGTGGCTCCTTAGTTGTTCATTGATTGCTTTCTCATATGTGCCTTGACCAGCGAGCTACAGCAGAGTGAGTGACCCTTTGCTTAAGCCAGCGACCTTGGGTTTAAGCCAGTGACATTGGGCTTCAAGCCATTGACTTTTGGGCTCAAGCCAACGACTTTGGGGTCATGTCCATGATCCCACACTCAAGCCAGCAACCCTGCACTCAAGCCAGATGAGCCCATGCTCAAGCCGGCAACCTTGGGGTTTCGAACCTAGGCCCTCTGTGTACTAGTCTGATGCTCTATCCACTGTGCCACCACCTGGTCAGGCAAGCCCACACTTCTGAGCATGGCCACACACAGCCCTTCTCAGCCTGGCCTCTGCCAAGGTCCCCATTCTTCCCCCCACTACTCACTATGCTCTAGCCTCAGAGAACTACTATTCTCTCACCAAATACTGTGCTGTGTCCCAGCTCTGGTCTTTGCACCTGCTGTTCCCCTTGCCTGAAATGCCCTTCGCTGCCTAGTAAACTCCTACACATCCTTCAGGAACCAGCTCAGATGTTGTCAGTGAAACGATCTCTAACACCTCTCTCCAATTCCTAGCTTTGGAGTATCTTCCCTCTCTTTCCTATAGCAATTTATCCTAAAGCCTCTGATCACTCTTATTTGGAGTTATCTGCACACACACTGTCTCATTCATCTCTTTATTCTAGCTCCCCAGATCCCAATTGCAAACAATACTTGGCACAAGTTTTAGCATGAAATAAATATTGAATATTTAATGTCTTAAGGGTACATACTAGCTCATGGGAGGAATGGTGGTGAATTAATCCGAAGTTGTACAGAAATCAAAATCAATAAATTTGACTTTAGAATTATAACCTCATTTTTAAGGGCACATTCATATATCCATTAATCTTCCCAAATTGCATAGTGCTTTACCGTTCATAAATCGTTTGTACATAAAGGACCTTATTTCATATCCGCAACAATTCTGCAAGGTAAATAATTGTATTTTCAATTAAAAATGGCTCAGAGGCTAAGAGAAGTAAAGTGATTTGCCCAAGGCCACCCAGCTCATATATGAGGGAGTCGGGCATTAAAACCTTAATCGGAGATGTTCTCACACCCCATTCACTAGTGAATACTTAAGGGATTCCAGGTGCCAAAGCAGGAGGCAGGCAGAAAGTGTGATGGCGGTCAGGCTCTATCCGGCTCCGGTGAGGGTCTTTTATCACCCACAGCCCTCTGTCCTTCCAACGTTTCCTTATTCATTCCATTTGTCTCTTATAGAACTGACTCCAGGCGCACCTGCCCTGTTCAGCGAGACGGCCACCCATCTAAAGAAGCTGGAGCTAGAAACTGTGAAGGCTGCCGGCCCCTGGCCCACTCTGCACATCAACATAAACAAGGTGCCAAGGACCAGATCTGAGCCATGAGCATAGCTGTGGGTTCACATCAGACCTCTGACTGTGACCCTGGCCTGCCTCCTAAGCCTTGTCTGTGCCTTTGTCTTGGAGGGGTTTCTACTCAGTCTTGTTTCTACTCAATCTTCCCCGATGTTTCTGCTCAGCGTGTCTTAGGAGCAAATGTCCACTTAACATTACTTCTGGGTGACTTCCAGTCTGAGATAGTGCCCTCAGCGCTGAGGCCAACAGGCTGGATCTGTCTGTTAGTGGCCTTTCCCTCCTAACGGAAGCTCCAAAGAGAAGCATCCTCACTTAGCCATTTTTACCGCCCTGTCCCAGTCTGCCCAAGGCTGCTCTAACAGAACACCACAGCCCAGGGGGCTTAAACAGCAGACATTTACTTCTCAGTTCTGGAGGCTGGGAAGTCCAAGATCAGGGTGCTGGCTGATTTGGTTCCCTGGTGAGGGCTCTCTTCATTGCAGAAGGTCACCTTCTTGGTATCCCCACTTGCCAGGAGAGGGTGATCTTTCTCTCTTCCTCTTTTAAAATCTTTTTTTAATTTATTGATTTGAGAGAGAGAGAGAGAGCAACATTGAATTGTCATTCATTAGTTGATTCTTATACATGCCCTAACCAGAAATCAAGCCTGCAACTTTGCTGTATCGGGATGACACTCTAACCAACTGAGCTGCCGGCCAGGGCCTCTCTCCTCTTCTTCTTATAAAGCCATTCATCCCATCATGAGGTTCCCCACCTCATGACCTCATCTGAATCTAATTGCTTCCCAAAGGCCTTGTCTGCAAACATCTTCACATTGGGGGTCAGGGCTTCAACATATGAGTTTGGGGAGAGGGGGTGGAGCACAGTTCAGTCCACAGCACTTCTATCTCTCTCTCTCCGACTGTGCCTGGCACAGAGTAGATGTTCAGTAACTATCTGCTGATGGGAGGAAGGCGTGGATGGAAGGAGAGAGGCAAAGGGCAGAAGCCAAGCTTTCTTTTGGCTGGATCTATTCTCATTCAGACGGAGAGCCGTAGAAAACTCAAGTTTCATCTTAGAACTGTAGAATGCCAGAAGTCCACTTGATCTATCATGTAGTTCAACCTTGTCAACATCAAACTAGAGGAAGGGAAATTACTTCTCAAGGTCACACCACGGGGACTGAATCTGTGTATCCTTGATGCCTGGCCTGGTGCCCTTTGTACTCCAACATGACGCTTCACTTTCTAACGCAGGTTTCTCCATTTCAGTACTAGTGAAAATTTGGGCTGATAATTCTTTGTTGTGGTGTGGGGAGGAGCTGTTCTGTGTGTTGTAGGATGTTTGCAGCATCCCTGACCTTGACCCACCAGATGCCAGTACCACTCCCTTCCAGGTGTTAAAACTAAATTGTCTTCAGACATTGCCAAGTGTCCCCTGAAAGGTAAAATCTCCCCTGGCTGAGAGCCACTGTTGTAAACATATTTTAATGTTTAAAGTCCCCAAAGGAATAGTTTGCTTTACTCCTGGGTCATTTCTTCCTCTCCAATGCCTAGCTCTTCCTGTTTATAAGAGGGAATAGGAAGAATTTGGAAGATCTGGCCTGGGAAACCCTCTCCTTACCTTTGCTGGTGACCGTGGGAAGGTCACCACCTCCCCCCTAGCCAGCCCCCGGATCTGCAGTAGACTTCCAGAGCTTTTCAGAAGATCCTCACCCCCTTACACTGCTCCTCTCCCCAGCGGGGCAACATAAAGTCCTTTTGATCCGTAATGGGACCCCCACTTCAAGCGTCCCCTCACCCAGTTTTCTTTTATACTAACCTCCCTAATGGCCAGCTGGAAAGACTTTCTCCTGCAGGATGGCACTTATTCATTCAATCAACAACGCTTGTCTGAGCAGGCCTGTACCAGGTACTAGGGAGTCATCCCAATGCATTGTGTGCCGCTGGACTTGTCTTTCTCTGTCTCTAGGTTTTCAATTTTTCTAAGGCATTATACACAGTAAATGTTTTAACAGGGGCTTACCCAGAGTTTGACAAAATTCAGGCATATTCTGCGAGGAAGTATAGCATATAATATCAGAGGACTGAGAAGCTGTATGTAATTTGTAGTCGCCATGAGTATTGGTGGGACACGGACAACAGTGACTTGCTCTGGATTAAGGCAAAGCTGAGACATCTGTGAGTTATGAAGCATTTCTCTGGAGCTCAAACTATAATCTCCCTCTTTTCTCTTCCACTTAAAGAAATGCATCAGCAAGCAAGTAGGTTAGAGTGATGTCAGATAACCTTGATTTTGTCCTATCGCATAAGCAAAGTATATTACTTCATGCTAGGATTCTTTATCATTAATAAAACATTTCTTTCAAGAGATCTCACAACTTATCATGATTCCACAATTGGGATCAATGGCTTTGATGACTCCTAAGGTGTTTTTCTAGCCTCAAGGATCAAGAATCTACTGGTTCTTCAAGGTTTGGATGAGTACCTGTTCTTGATTTAGTGGTGAGTAGACATCGCCCAGTTCCATAGTCATACCCAAAATTATCCCAAGAATTTAAATCTCATCAGATTTCAAATGTGTGAACAATTTGTATCAACAAATCAACAAATTAAAGATGCATCTGATCATTTCTTGATCCCCGCTGACATCCCCAAACAGATGGACCGTTTCCAAATGATGAGTCCAAATGTCATTCAGGATGGATGTTTTGAAATCTGTATTTACATATTGAACAATAAAGCATCTTTTCACAGTTCAAACTGAGCGTAAAAGACAAACTACGGTCATGCAAAAGAGAAAGCACAACATTCTTAGAGTCATCCTCCTGACTGGAATCATGGTACTATTGTAATCCAGATGCTTAGCTCCCTGAAAGATGCCTTTTATGCCATCATGTTCACATGATGATGCTCAAACTTTCCACAGTTTATACTGGCCTCTACCTGAGGCAAGTCAGAGAGCTGAACAGTTGATCTTGCTTTGTCCAGATCAAACAGGAACATGCCAACTTGAATTTTATGTCTAAAAAGCCATTTAGAATGACTAATTCAGGGGAGAAATCAATGCTGAATTCTCATGCTTTTCTTATTTTAGCAGCAGTAAATTTTTTTAAAACTGGTCTTCAGTCATAACTGTGAGTATAACTATAGCTCTTTAAGCAATTGTCAAAAATCTCAAATGGGCTTTGGAACCAATTCATTTCCTGAATGTCTCTGCATATCATACCCCAAAAGTAAATCTAATTTTAAAATCAACTCTTCACACACCAAGAAAAACACTCATTCTGGTAGTAAACAATCTAACAAGATTTAGAAACACATGATAAATTATCCTAAAGGTGTACTGTAAACCTCATCTTTCAAAATAAATGTTACTCATTTGCTTTTTAGAAACTGCTAAGTCTCTTAGGATAATGATTTCAGTCAAATGAGTCAGTTTTCTTTATACCCAACTTCATGGCTTAAGGTCATTAGTGTCCTTATGTCTGATGTTCTGTTTTAGTTATGTTTTCTTTTCTAACCAAAGAATCTACCATGAAAGTGTCATTTATATCTTATTTCCTCATTTGATCATCATCATAACCTTATGAAAAAAGAAACTGAGACTCAGAGAGCTTTAGGGGAATCAGTGTGGCTAAGTGGTCAGGGTTCTAGCTTTGGAGTCACCCAGTCCCGGGATGAATCAGCCCTCCTCTGAACTGCCTGTGTGACCTTGGGCAAATGACTTACTATCTCTGCGATTCATTCTTCTCATCTATTAAATGGAGATGGTGACAGTCTCTACCTCCAGATGGAATGGTTAAATGAGAAGATTCAATGAGACGTACAAAGGAAATGCTTAGTCAGTTCCTTGCCCATAATAAGCTCTCAGTAGTTGTAAGCTACTGGCATTATTTTTCTCTTTGTCATCATCAGCATCATTCTTATCATCATCTATTATTATTTTTTATTTGTATGGTGCTGGTAAGGCAAAGAGCTGAGATTCTAATCTAGGTCTTTTGTCTCCGCTTATCTTGCTGTTGCATGAAATTGCCAAGTTCTGCTTAGTCTACCAAATGTTCCTCTCTATGTTTGAAGATCCCACTGAGACATTGTATTCTACGCCCTCTTTTCTTTATTACATATTATCAACCAGCCAATTGCCTGATAATTCCTCTAGGGCTTTCATAATGCTCCTGCTATGTAGACCAGTGTTCTCCAAAAGGGCTTTTGAATTAGAGAATAAGATTACTATGGAGCTTGCAGAATTGGAGGAGTTTAGAACAGTTTGTTCTTGTCCCTGTACATTGTGCCTAACATGCCACCACCTTAAGTCCTGATATCACTAAAGTGACTTTTAGCAACCATAGGGTTTTGTATCTTTCTTGTTAAATACATCTCTCCTAATGATAACTGTATATCATTATAATCTTCTTTAGTAAGTGTTTATCAAGTATGTGCTATGTGCCAACCGGATACGCAATGGGCACAACAGGCACGGTTAACAATAAAACATTATTTCCCTGGGTGTGATATGTATACCATCCAAGATAACTTCAGGTCATACACATGGATGAGTATTTTTAGTAACTATGTAACTATCATCATGTGTATTGTAATAAATATAATAGTCACCAAGCCTACGATTTCAGATATTATTGCTTAGGACACACATAAATTAGGTAGTTCCAGGTAATTATATGAATTATATGTACATATCCAGTTAGTACATGGGAAATGGCAAAAATAGTAACTTACAGAAGTCTGAGACACTGTACAATGAGAGAGCATAGATATCCATTTCTCACTGAGCAGCACAGTTTTCATCAAGATTTATTGTAAACATACCAGTGGATATTTTGTACTCTTTCCCTTGACCCCGCAAGTCACAGAATTGAATCTTGATACGTAAGAGGTAGCAGTTATGGGGAAATAGCGCTGCACTAGGGTGTAGGAAACTCGAAGCCTCAGTCCGCGGTCTGCCTCTGGATGTAGCTACATGACTTTTGGAGAGCCTCTTCTCTGAGCCTTCACCCCGTCTTCTGCCTCACGACTCCCTAATGTGCCCTCTCCCTACTTCATATGGGAATGAGAGGAGGTGGTAGTGAATCCCTTGCAGACAGATAAGGCACTGATACGAATATAAGGATTTGGTGATATACTCGTCCATGTGTTTAAGTCTGCTATTTGCAATAATAATTGACAGGAATGGTTCATGTGTATGTTTCCCTTCTTCTTTGCTTTCAACCTATTGTATTTTGGTTTATCACAGGCTGAAGAAAAGAAAGTTTCGGAGAAGACGCTGCAGACCCCACTTCTGCCTTCCCCAGTGGCAGATCACGTCAAATGTAACATTTTGAAAGCCCAGTTGGAGAATGCTTCCCGAGTGAGTGCCCAGGTGCAGGGAGTGTGTGCGTTCCTTTGATTTCCCGCGACAGGGCTTTCTCCAGGCCATTGAGAAGAAAGAGGTACTCTAGGATTGCGAGGCTGTGTTGGTCAGGGTCTAGCCAGGAGACAGGAACCACCCCTGTTACATGAAGAGAGATTTAACTATAAAGAATTATTAACTGGTGGGGAGTTATTAATTGGGTAAGTGAAAGGGCCAGCTCCAGACATCGTGATTGGTACAAGGGCGGCGGCAGACGGCTGCATCTCCTGTTGCCTTCCAGCCTACATTCTGCCGGCCTGGCTGGCTGAGTGGGTGTCCTTTCCTCCCCCTCTGTTCTTTGTGGGACTAACAGAGGGAGAAGACAAGGCTTCTATCAAAATCAAATGACGCAGTTCCTCCCAGGCTGTTACACTTATGTGAAAGGACAGATTCTGATATCCTTTGTAAGCTTTTAAGTGCCGTGGGAGCACAGAGCTGATTATTACTCCTGATCTGAAGTGTGAGGTGGGCTTGGCTCTTACCCCACCCTCCCTTTCTCATTCAAGCATGAGCTGACGCATAGCAGGTGCTCAAGAAAAGTAGAAAGGCAAGCATTGATTGCTTTTGAATGATGAAATGTTAATCCCTGTGATGGAGAATGACTCAAGAAAACATTTTTGTTATTGTTGTTAACTGACATAAATACCAGAGAATATCTGTTATTGATGGAGTGATTGATGAGCTACCTCCTCGGTCCACCTTCACATTTCTGTAGTTCTGTGAATGTAGGAGACTTGAGAACATTTTGCATGCCAAGATACTCAGTTTTGACTAACCTGCCTGTTTGCTTTCACAGGTTGGAAAAGAGGAACCAACATTTGTAAATATCAATAAGAAATCCAGTCTTCAGGATGCTAATGTAAGGTCTGTTGCTTCTTGTTCGAATGGCGCAGCAATATTCTCTGTTTCATCAAGAGGATCCTCAAAACATTACTCAGAAGGGTTTTGCTAATAAAATCAGAGAGGAAGAAGAAAACTGGGAGAATGAGAGCCTGGAGAGATAGAAAAAGACTGGCCTACACAACTTCCTTCAAGCTGAGAAATGGCTGCTTATTCCAAGTTTTAATATCGCTCCCTGTTGTACTAACAGAGAACCACTTTGAGTTGTTTCTCAAGTGTTTAGATCTGACCTTATCATTCCCCTGCTTAAAGTCCTTTAAACACTCCACTTTGCTCTCAGTGTGCAACCCAGACTCCTTAGCACAGCCTGGGAGGCCCTTTTTTTTTTTTCTCCACCCTTTGTGGGAGGCCCTTTTTGACCGGGTTTCTGCTCGTTGTCCCAGACAGTTCATCACTCTTCCCTTGGTGCAATGATGTGCTTGCTGTTCATACTGAGCTCCTTAATAATACCAGAACCACAAATATTCTTCAAAACTTCCAGACCACCACCAAACCCAACCCAGGGGAAAACCTTTCTCCCCTGACCTCATAGAAAACAGAAACTCTCCCCTATCCAGCCTCACAGAATAACAACCTATACATCATGGCAGCTCCTCTGACACCTTGGTGTCTACAAACACTGGCAGGGTCTTTCTACAATGATTTCCTAAATGGGTCCAGAGATCACTGCATCAGTCTCTTGTTAAAAACAAAGACTCTTGGCTGCTACTCCAGACCTTTTAGATCCTTTGGGTTGGGGGGAAGCAATAGGAATAGGAACCAGGGTTTCAATAAACATCCTGGGTGATATAGGAAACTCTGCCCTGGGGAGTTCTTATACCTGATGCTAAAAGTAAAAGCTAATACTTCTCTATGTCACGTTAGAATGTCCAGACAATATTCTTGGTATAGATTTGTCTTACTCTAGGGGTAGATGGCCAGCTTCCTCCTGAACTTGTCAAACCTTAATTTATCTCTTTTCACCCTATCCTATAATCTCTTCACCTGTTTTCCAATCTTGGTTAATGGCATTATTGTCGACCTGTTCATTATCCAGACCTGACACCTGGGAGTCCTTGACTTTCTCTTACCTTCCCTCCTCATGCAATTGGTCACCAAGTCCTCCCACATCCACCCTCTCCTCTTCGTGACCCTGATCATGGCCTGCCCCAGCTCTCACCATTTCTCATCCTAGATAACTACTGCTGCAGTCTTCTCAGATGCTCCCACCTCCTTCACCAGCATCCTCTTTGTTGTTCTCAGGGCCTTTAGAAATGCAAGTCTGACCTTGCTACCCCTTTGCCTAAAACCTTTAGTGTAAACACCTCAGCCTGAGGCCCCTCAGGACCTGGCCCTTGTTTTCCCCTGTATTCTTAACCCCCTGCCTTTCCCCTTACTCATCAGCAAGTTCAAGTCTCCACTCTGTATCTCACCTTGGAAGTCTTCCCTCCAGCTGGCTAAGTGTAAACTCCTCCATGGAGCTTTCCACGTGCCAACCATTCCACGCAAGCAAAGTTATATGCTCCCTAGTGGACTATGATTTCTCCCAGGGACTATATTCAGTTGATTCTGGGATTCTAGCTTGAGGAAATCATGAACCCAGAATGCATTGACTCCAATCCCTTATTTGTTTATTCATATGTTTATTCAATGAACATTTGTTATGCACTGGCCACATACTTATCACTGTATTAAGCACTGACTAGGAGAGAAAATGGAGACCCAGAGTGTTAACTTGCCAGCGGTCCCTTGCTGGAGAGCTCAACTAGTTTTAATGTCCTTTGGTCCTAGGAACTAATTTCTGATTTTTGAAATGCAGTTAATCATGACCACTACAAAAATGTGTGAAAGTTTTTCCTTAAAAACTACTGTTTTTTAATAAGGCCCATTGGTTATCTGGCATATATTTTTGAGGAAATGTAAATGTGAAATTTAATTTTTAACGTTTTCACATATACATTGAATTAAAATATTTCATATATATACTGGAGTATGTTTAAATAACATGACTATAAGATTACTCAGAAGCGAAAGTCAGTTATCCAGGGGTATCTCTTTACTCATATTACCAGTAAAACCTGGAACTGAGTCAAACCCTGATATTGGGGATGGGTGTTCAGTTCCTGCTTGCTATGTTTTCTTTCTTATCATATCTTTGTATTTTGTTTTGGGATATTCTGTGGCATTTAAAAAAGATTATATGTAATAAGTAGAGCAAAGAGGAGAAAAAAATAGGTATCTTGACTACCATTTTTATTAAGATATAAATAAACTGAGAAAGCAGTCCCCCCCCACAACTAAAACAAGGCCATAAACATTTTTATTGGGGTTGTTCTGTTTTGCTATGTTTTTTTTTCAGTTTCTTGCTTTTTTATTCATTTTAAAATTATAGTTGACAGCTGCCCAGTGTGGAAATCACAAATTTACATTCTTTACTCTTTTTTAATGTTTATCTGCACAACTGCGTATTCTAAGCGCTTGTTTGAGTTCTAAGCCCTGATATGAGTTTCAGGTGTACAACATAGTGATTGAACATTTATATACCCTGTGAAGTGATCACCACGCCAGGCCTAGTAGCTATCACTGCACAATGTTATTATGATGTTATTGACTCTATCACCTATGGTGTACATTACATCTCTGTGACTTATTTTATAGCTGGAAGCTTGTACCTCTTAATCCCCACCATCTCTTCTGCCCATCCCCCCTAACCCCCTCTCCTCTGACAACCATGTTGTTCTGTTTGTTGGTATGTCTCTAGAAGCCCTGTTCCTATACGTGTGGAAACGACCCAACCAGCAGTGGAAAAGCCGGAAATCAAGCCTCCCCGAGTGAGGAAGTTGACAAGACAATACAGTTTGTGAGTTCTTACTGCAAGTTTTTCAATTATAACAACAAAGCGTTCAGTTATGAATGCTTCTTAGCCCTTCACATCATTCCCAAAGAGCCATCCCAGAAGTCCAGTGTATTTCCAATTTAGGTCATAATGAGACTAGACCTTTCTCCCCGAAAGCACTACATAGTTGGCATCTATATCCATTATTAAATGCTGTGAACAAATGACTACAAAACTTAGCTTAATTCACACAACCCACACTTATTATCTCACAGTTTCTGTGGGCTGGGAGTCCAGGCATGGTTTTGCTGGGTCTTCCATGGTAGGGTCTCTCACAAGGCTGCATTCTAGGTGTTGACAAGGGCTGCAGTCTCATCTGAAGACTCATTCATGTGGCTTGGGACAGGATTCTGTTCCTCGAGGGCCGTCGGACTGAGGGCCTCAGTTCTTTGCTGGCTGTTGGCTGGAGGCTGCCCTAGTTCCTAAGTGACGTGGGCCTCTCTAGCTTTCTCCAGCAGCAGAAGCACACAAGAAGAGCCAAGGATAGTGCCAACAAGGCAGAAGTCACAGTCTTCTGTAGCCTCATCACAGAAATGACAGCCCATCATCATTCCTTACAAGCAACTCACTAAGGCCAGCCCATGCTCACAGGGAGGGAATTCCATAGGGCCATGAATACTGGGAGCATATATCCTGGGGAGTCTTATCAGAAGCCGCCTTCATGGCATATTCCTGAAATGGCAGCAGGGTCCGTCAACAGAGGCAGAGCTAACCACTGAACCATATGAGACCTGTGGGAGGAGCCACTTCCCAAAGTGTCTTAGAGCCACCAAGGCCTGTCCAGTTCAGTTCAGTTTAACAGAAGTTTCTTGGCTACCTACCATGGGCACAGGGCTGTTCTGGGTACCATGGGAGAAGAACAAAATGACTTTGATAAGTCCCGTTCGAGGATTCTTAAATCATTAGAGGGAAAGACGGATTGCAAATCATTGTAACCCAGAGAAACAGGTGAATGCTATAGGAAGTGTGTCGGTGGCATTCGTCATAGTAGCACTACCAATCACAGGGGCATCTTCCATTCCTCGACCTTCCATTCCAGTACCAGGATGTATAACTGGTCAGTGAGCTGCAGGAGGACCTCGGGGTGCAATGGACAGCTCGTGGAGCTCTGGAGTTAGAAAGGCTCCCGGTGGAGCCTGGCTAGTTTACTGCTGGAAGCTCTGGGGGAGATTAGTATATGAACTCTCTTTCTTCATCCGTAAAACCGATGAGATAATACTTAACTCTGAGGAGTTTGGGGAGGATTAACATGAGCTAATAATGTGGGTAAAGCCCCTAGCCAGTGACCCATAGGATAAATTCAGTGGTGGGATTCAGCCAGTTCGCACTGGTTCTGCAGAACTGATACCTAATTTTTTGTTGAGTTCTGCAAACCGCTTGTTAAAATGGCACTTGTGATCAAGGTTCTCTCTAAGGTGGGCACCTGGGCAGCTGCCCAGTGTGGGAATCACAAATTTACATTCTTTACTCTTTTTTAATGTTCATCTGCATATTCTGAGTGCTTGTAGCAATGTTCATTCCGTCCATACGTGAAAAAAATTTTACAGAGCTATGCTTGTAATATTTATTTATTTATTTATTTCATAAAACTCATTATACTTTTAATAAAATACTACATTTTAATTCCCTTGCATTTGTTACTTCAGTAAACAAACATGTAATGTGAAGATAAAAAGTGCCAAACAACCAAGTGGTGACAAGCTGTCAATAGAAATATCTTAAATAACAGTTTTATTGTTTTTTGTCAAGTATTATTTAATGCTTTTTCATTAATATTTTAAAACTCTTTCCTATAACATAATCTTAGTTTTGTGTACCTCTTCTATTGTTCTCATGTAAGTATTAAATACATGCAATAATAAACTACCGCCTGACCAGGCGGTGGCGCAGTAGATAGAACGTCGGACTGGGATGCAGAAGACCCAGGTTCGAGACCGCGAGCTTTCCAGCTTGAGCACGGGTCCATCTGGCTTGAGCGCGGGTCCATCTGGCTTGAGCAAAAGCTCGTCAGCTTGGACCCAAGGTCGCTGGCTCCAGCAAGGGGTGGCTCAGTCTGCTGAAGGCCCACAGTCAAGGCACATGTGAGAAAGCAATCAATGAACAACTAAGGTGTTGCAACGGCAATGAAAAACTAATGATTGATGCTTCTCACCTCTCTCCCTTCCTGTCTGTCTGTCCCTATCTATCCCTCTCTCTGACTCTCTCTCTCTGTCCCTGTAAAATAATAATAATAATAATAATAATAATAATAAACTACCTTTCGGTATATCGGGGTTTTTTTATGCTTAAAACGTTCATTAGAGCAGAGAACCGGTTGTTAAATTATTTGAATCCCACCACTGGATAAATGAGTTCCCCTTCCCTTCTTCTCAAGACACTGGAAGCTTCTGAGAAAAGGTGAATTTTAAGGGTACCAGGGAGCATAACTCAGACCCAACCCTCATCCAGCTGTCTCAGGCCTGCCACCTAGTGAGAAGGGGAGGGGGGCTTTAAGGGCAGACACGTCCCTCCTCATCAAACTTCATAGAAACTTCTGGACAACGTAAGCAGCTGTATTTCCTAAGAAAGCCCAAAGGAGTGACAGTCAAACAATTACCGGTCTTAATGATCTCTGGGGGACAAGTCAAACCTTCAAAAGTCTGCTCGCCCAAGGAAAAAGCTGGCAGGATCAGTCTTTCCTTTTACAACTGAAACTCAAAATGTGACTGTCGCACATTCAGGATATGTAGTCATGTTGGGAACAATGACTAATTCGTGGTCTGGAAGGAAAGAAAATTGAGCCAACTCACTGAAATGCCTCCTTTAAGAAAAGCCTTTGGAAACCTAGTATGTGTAGAAAATGAAGAGCTGCTTTACTTTTCCAGAAGTTTACTACTTATTTAAATGCAGTGTATTAATAGTCTAAAAAATGTCAAGCAAGACGTAAAGGTCCAAAGAGAGACGTAACCAGTTCCCTGGAATCGCGCTGTCAAAACTAAGCCGTGTTCCCATTTGATGACTTACTTTAGCATTTTTCTATGTGTACATACTGTTAAAATTAGAAAAAAATTATTTAGAAGAAAATAGTGCCACACATAAATTTTTACTTATTAAAGTGTTGTTTTGTGAGTTTAACACGAATTTACCTGGAAACTAGGGTAAAATAGAAAGACTGGATGAACTTTGGCTCTGTTTCTTTGCCATGAGATTGAAGTGAAGATAAAGGGTTATTTCGAAAAATTAGGAATCCAGAGTCCTTTTCAATTTTTGACAGTCTCAGTTGACTTCCTGCTCTGACAGATGATTCTTGTTTTTAAATGCCTTTTTACGTAAGACTAAATAATAGCTATGCTTTCCAGGTGACAATTTTTAATTTTTAAGGAAGTAAAAAGAAATTTTAATCCTTCTCTTCCACTTAACTAGCTCTGTGGCCTTGGGCATGTAATTTTACAATCGGCCCCTGAGTATCAGCTGCTTCCCTGAAAATGGAGAGGTAATACAGGGTTGTTGTGAAAATTAAACGGGATAATGATGTAACTGATTTGACTTAGTGCATCAGCAAGAATACAAATTCCTGGTGTCTTATTAATTCTTTCACTTCATTATTCCAATTCTACTTGTCCTCCTTTTTAGTAATAACTCCTAAATCCTCATCTTGAGGCTTCTGCATCCCATGGATGACTGCAAATCACCCGAGGCCCCCCTCGGTCGGTCCCACCCACACCACAACTGTGTCGCATGAGGCCCACCACTGGAGTGAGGCCATCATGAGGGACCCTACAGAGACCACACTGGTACCTTCTGGTCATGGGTCTTTAGTCTACATTCTTTCACTCAGCCATCATTTCTAAAACACAGTGCTGTGTGAGGGTGGCTTCAATAGTGCCACATGGAAACCCTCAGGGGATGTGTGTCAGGGTCCCCAAGATTACTCTCACATATGAGGATTCGCTGGGGGACTCACAGAATTCAGGAAAGCGGTTCTACTCACAGGGTTCATTAGAGTGAAAGGACACAGGTTAAAACAGGATGGGGGGAAAAAGCACACAGAGGGGTCCCCGAAGACCAGGCACAAGTGGCCCATTGTCCTCTCCTAGAGGAGTCACTCAGGCAGTGCTTAACTCTCCCAGCAACAAAGTGTGGCAACATACAGACTAGAGAAGTATTGCCAGCTAGAGAAGCTCACTCCAGACTTGGCATCCAGGGTTTTTGTTGGGGGATCAGTCATATAGGCATGGAACACTCATGTGACTGACCTCAGCTATTCAGTCTCTAGTCCCCCGGAGATCAGACTGATACAGTGTGACCCTCTATCCCAGGCATTCATACAAAACAAGCGTTCACCATAAATCACACTGATAGTGTGAACTATCTGGCATGGCTTAAGGTCTCAGGTATACAAAGACACTCTTATCAAGCAGGATATTCCAAGGGCCCAGGGGTTCTCCCAGGAGTTTTGTCAATGACCAGTGGTTCCTTTGGAATGTGCAGGGTTTGTTAGGAGAACCCCAGGCCGGCTGAGTTAGCCATTTACTGCTCAGGCAGCAATCTGGTTGGCATGAGGGGTTTGGGAGCTTGTGTCCAGTTTCCGTCCATTGGAGAAACTACTGTCCATGCTATAAATGGGGGACTGATGCTGTTGCTTGGGTCCAGTGCCAGGATGACCAAATCAGAAGGACTTCCAGCCTGGACATACCCTTTGAGTATCCTTCTCCATAAATCCAAGCCCAAGGGTGTCAACTTAGAATTCTCCACCCTCTTGGTGACTTCCCCTCCAGTGTCCTGTTCTGCCTGCCACATCCCATTCCATCTGGGAGGTCCTAAGACTAGAGCTATTTGGCCCCAAAACCAATGTGCCCAACTCTTCCCCTGTAACCAGTTAATCACACCAAAGGGACAGTTGCTGTTAGGCCACAAAAAGGCTGTTACATCCTTCATGCAGAGCAGTGGCTTCCGAGAAGCCTTGCATTTACCGTCCTAAGGGAGGCCACTTCAAATAATATCTGTTGTGGTTTGATGCTTCTCCCCAAAGTTTTAAACACAGAACTACCATACGACCCAGCAATTCCACTCCTGAGTGGAGTTTCAATCCAAAAGAATTAAAAGCAGATACTGGCACAGATATTTGTACACTACTGTTCAGAATAGCCAAAGGGCGGAAACAACCCAAGTTCATCAACAGACGAATGGAAATAAAAAATGCTGCCTATCCACACGAGGACTATTATTCAGCTATAGAAAGGACGAATTTTGTCATGAGCTACATGGGCCGGCCTTGAAAACACGCTAGTAAGTAAAATAAGCCACATGCAGAAGGACATGTATTATCTGATGACACTTATATGAGGTGCCGAGAGCAGTCACATTCACCCAGAGGGAGCAGAACACATGCGACCAGGGCTGCAGGGTGTTGTTCAGTGGGCACAGCTGCTGTTGTGGGTGATGAAAAAGTTTCGGGCATAGTCACCACACTGTGAATGTATTTATGTCCCTGAATTGTAGACTTACAAATGGATTATATAGACACAGAGGCAGAATAAGATCGGTTGAGGCCCTGGGCACAGAAGAAAATACTGGGCCCCTTACAGTGGAAAAACGTGTCAAGTTGGGGTTTTGCGGGGCCCTTCAGAAGTTGGGGCTCAGGGTGTGTGCCCGGTGAGCCCGCTGTTAAATCTGCCTCTGTGTGTGTGTGTGTGTTGCGTTATGCATATCCTTCCATTAAAACAACCATGTTTTCAATCCCCTGGCAAGTGACAGAAAATATAGCACCAAATTTGCTTCGGCAAAAAAAAAAAAAAGTCAATATACTGGGTCGTGGAAGCGAGACCCTTCCTCTGCACCCCACCGCCTGTTTCTTATTGTAATGAGCAGAGCTTCATGTGCTTTTAGTAACCGCAGTGATGAAGACGACCTCCCTCCAGACCTGGCCGAGGCAGTGGGTGTGACCACCACCACCACGACCACCACAGCCACCACCACGCAAGTCTCGGAGCCACTGGCGTCCCCCAAGGTCCACAAAGTCATCTCGCCTCAGAATTCAGAAGGCAAGAGCCAGCTGTCCCCAGGGGCCAAGGTACGGGCGGGAAAAGCCCTGAAATGTAGCTAGCTGCACATGCTGGGAGATTGGGTAGAAATTGCATGCGGCATCTGTGTGCATTTAAATTTTGCATAGTCAACTCTTATGAAAGACTGGTGCTTGTAAAACGTCACCACCCCCAACGCCTGTTTTTCTTTATATAGCTGGCCTCGTAAGACGGGTTAACCATTTATGAGAGACACGTAGTATAATATAGAACCATGCACACTCTACTGGAAGGACAGTTAAAGAGACTTTTGAGGGCAATTTTGATTTCAGGATGTCATCCCTACCAAGACTATCATGGGAAATGGGTTATCCTCCTATAAAATGCAGAAGGGTCCCCATCCCAGCCCTTTCACTGGAGAGCCTGTGACATAGTTTGACAATGGGGAATATTATTCTGTTTGATAGTTCAGAATTTTAGGAAACTGCCAGCAATATGAATGGGCCGAGACGAAGGCCTTGTATGGGACATCTCTCTTGGTTCCCTTTGAGGGACCCTTTGCTGTAGTCACTCTCAGCATCTGGTCCAAGTACAGTCAAACCTGCTGCTGTCCAAGCAGATGCTGAGATAAAGGTGGCCAGCTCCGTGGACCCCACTGAGGGACTGCTTGTGCACGGGGCAGGAGCCTCAGGGCAAGACTGGAGCCCCCGACTGTTCCCAGCTGCTCCTCCCACATGCCTCCTGGCTGCTCGAAATGAGCTGTCACTCGGCAGCCCCTGTATCTCCAAGTTTCTTCCTCCTCCTAAAAATGGGAATAATGCCTGCCACCCTGCCCAGCTGATGGGCTGGCTTTGGGTCCCATGGAGGTTCAAGTACTCATGCCAAGTAGATGTCAGAGGCTTCTGCAGTTTAAGGTCATGTCACGACTTCTGGTAAGGTCTAGGTACCAACAGTCCAGGCCCACCTTCTCTGGTCCCTTCCCAGGGTCTCTGGGAATACTTTTGTGATCCTCAACAGGAAGCTGGCTGGACCCCTCAGCCAGTGACCGGCCCCAGAACAAAACTCCTGCTTTTCTGTATCCCGGTTTGGGGTCGCCTCTGCTGTGTGCTGTCCCTTGTAGTGCTTTGTCCCAAGTGTGTATCATGTATCCCACACCACGTTTGAAACCAAGTGACAACATTTCCAAATACAAGGGAATTCAGTGGGGACGCAGACTACATCCTACCAGAGGCTATAGGGCGCCCTCTCCTGGCGATCTCTTTCCTGAGGGTCCTGCTTGTGCCAAGTTCATGGGCTCATTTATTTTCCCCACAAAGAGCTTCAGGGTCGCTCCATGTTGCTGAGACCCCAACACAAGAGAAAAAAAACCTTTTTCTTCAAAAAGGAACATGATTTTCCGAAGTATCTCCTCCCACTATAAAGATCGCCCTCATCGTTGTGCAGCTGTGTTGAGCTCCCTGAGGCCTTGCCCCGTCTTGAGCCAGAATGGGGTCCCTGCTCTCTGTACACTCAAAGGACTCTCTGAAGTGTTCCCCCCCAAAAAAGACCAGTCAAATGGCACTGAAAGCATTTCAGAAATGTTATTTGTAGCTTTAAAAAAAAAGGTAGTTATTCATACTACACCCTGCTTCTGCTTATGAAGGTTCCAGGAAAAAATTGGGGTTTGGCCTTAACGCTTTGTTGTACATTGCTGAATGAGGGAACTATGTGTGTGTGTGTGGGGGGGGCATTGGCATGCTCGTGAGTTCAATGTCATAAAGGGGTGAGAAGAGAGGTAGGGAACCTTTGTGTGTTTTCATGAAATTCTACTGTTCCTCCCAAACTGCCACTAACTAAGGTATCTTTGTCTGCCTTCCTAGAGTCCCTCTGACCGAGGAGGTGCCTTTACCTTGGAGCCAGGCGATCTCCTGATGGATTTCACGGAAGCCACTCCTCTGGTAAACTTCCCATTTTGCTAAAACCAGAAAAGCCACAGTCCATAGAAACATCTTGGCAGTGGGACAGATGGACAGAGGTGGGCATCGCTGCCGGGAAGGCTCCTCCTGTTGCCCTGCTCACGGCCTAGGGGCTCAGGGGTGAGCGTTGTTTGAAGGTCAGGCACCATGGGCCCCTCCCAGAGTGCTGGTGGGAGGAGGGCGGAGGGCGGAGCCGCCTTTCCTCCCAAGGTGGCTGCAGGGGCCCGTCCCTGCCATCTGCTGCTCCTCCAGCATTGTAGGGCTCCTTGTGCTGGGGTCTCAGCTTCCTGGCTTCCCGGGCTGCATCCCCGCATGCCCACCCATGGGGCACCCACCACGTGTTGCTTCCAACAACATGCGCTGGTCTGAATCATCTGCTCAAGCCCTCACCCTGGCTTTCCAGGCCCCTCGTGCTTCCCTGCCATCCTCCATCCTCACATTCAGGTCCCCCCTTAGGGAGCGTGGCCCTCGGAGCTCATGAGGGCAAGAAACCCTTTCAGGAGAGAGAGCACTAAACCAGGAGTCATGAAGCCAGACCTGGCTCCAGTCTCTGCTCCCTCCTTAAGAGCCTTGTATTGGATGGTCACTGCCTCTTCTGTCAAATACAGATGTCACTGTTTGCCTTGTCTGCCTAAGAATGTTATAAGAATTGAGAGAGAGAGATCTTCAGAAAGGCAAAGCACCATAAAGATGCGTAAGCTATTACTACTAAATGCATTAGAGGACACAGCCAAACTTGGATGTATCTTTGGTTAGCCTGATATCCAAGTATACTTGAGCATAAGTCATGGTCCACAGATTTGGAACACGAGTCAAAATGTGAATCAAATTAAAACTGTCTTCTGAGAGCTTACTGTGCGCCCACCCACGTGGACGCTCTGGGAGTGGCTGGGGCAGATAGGGGCTGGAGGTGTATCAGGTGGAGAAAAGGCCCAGATGGACAGGAGGGCCATGTAGGATGCCCAGGGAGGAGGTGGAAGATGGAGTCATGCAGGTCTGGCCTGCTGGAGGAGGATGTTGTGGGGAGGAAGGATTTCCAGAAGGCTTTCAAATAAGGCAAAATGCTGTCAAGGCTCTAGGCATGATCACCAGTCCTGCCTCAGGTGGCACAAAGAAATCCTCTGGGATTTGTACAATGATACTTCTCATCTGGAGATTGGTACCATCTAGAGCTTTGAGTCAGCACCTTTGGAGAAACAGCTGAGAACCAACTGTTTTGGGAAGCTTCAGAGTTATTCCCCGTGTGCATGCAAATGAAAACAAGCAATTCATGGTCTTTGCATCAGACAGATTGCCAAGACGGGAACTCATCACTTCATTGCCCCTTTGTGCAGATGGGGAAACTGAGATCCGAGCAGCATTCTCACACAGGCACCAAGCTAGAGCAGGAAGCCAAGTGTCCTGACTCCCCCTCCAGTGCTTTTTGCATTCATTTGGCTAAATCTGGTCTCTCTTTGGGGTAACTCGCCACTTTGGAGAAGAGCCTAGAAGAAGGCCTGTGTTGAAAGCACTCCCCAGACTGGGAAGTTCTGACAAACATGGAGGAAAGGACAGCCAGTTAGGCAACCTGGGCCTGGTACCACATCTGGATCCCAATGCGGGTAGCAGGCCTATCCTAGAGGGTGTGGTGTGGGAGATGGAAGCCTCGGTAGCAGACTGGGCCATCCAGCCTAGCTCGGGGGCAGCATGCCCCAAAAGGACCAGAGAAGCCCTAGGGTACAACCTGTAAAGGCAAAAGGGAAAAAAGCTGAGTTCTTAGGCTTCGTGGTACCAGGGTTTTAAAGTAAGAGTAGGAGTTTGCCATGTGGAGAGAGTACACCAAAGCAATCTGGGCAGAAAGCACAGCATGAGTATTTAGTAAAAAGGTCTAATAGATCTGAGAACTAGGACTAGTTTACACTCTATCTATCTATCTATCTATCTATCATCTATCTATCTATATCATCTGTACCTATATCTATATCTCTCTTTCTCTATATCTATATCTCTCTATATATCTCTCTCATGGCTGTGATAGGAGTCATGAGATTCTCTTAAAGACCATCGTGTCATAGATTTGGTTTGTATATTTAATTGCCCATCTCTTCTTTGAATATAACAGACAGATTGGGAAAGAAGCAGCACCTGGCAGGGACCCAGGGGTTCCATGAGAGGAGATGCAAATGCCTAACAAGTTACTCTCCAGACTCTTTATACCTCTCCAGCAACAGAGAGCTCTCCTCAGGATACCCCACTTGCACCTCTGGTGGCTCTTACGTGGCCCTGAAACAGGGTCCAGGTTGCTGTACTGTCCACGCACAGGACAGCTGAGGTCTTGGTACTACCCGAGACACACTGCCCACTCCACAGCCGAGGATTGCAGTGAATACATGTTCTCAGGGTGAAGCAACCTTTGTCTGGCCTGTGTGAGTGCACGTTCACACAGAAGCTAGGCTGGAGGGCTGGGATTCTGGCGAGAGCCCACCCCACTTGGGCTTTCCTCAGCGCTGTTGGCTTTGCCCTTACTTCGCTGCAGAGTCCTGTCTTCCATAGGTACCTGAGGGTCCTAGAGAGAAGGAGGGACTCCGGCAGCCTGCTTCTCCTCTGTCTGGTCCTCTTCCCTCCACCTCCTCTGCGTGCTCCTCCCAGTGTCAGAAATGCAAACACGGCCCTCTCTGCCCTCCTTGTCAGGGTGATGAAGGGTTATTATTGTCTGTGTCTCAGGACAGCAGAAGAGATTAGATTTAGGGTTTGGGACTGAGCAAGACTCCAAAGGCCACATCATTGCCCTAGTTCCTTGGAGAACAGAGGAAAGAAGGGAGAACAGAGCTGGATAGACAGGGAGCTGGAGAGATGAGGGGGGCAGATGATCTTGCCTTCATTGAACAACATTCCACTAAGACGTTATCAAGTCAACCCTTATAACTGTCCACCCTTATGAACCAGTCTGAGTGGAGTGGGTTCCAAAGAAGCGCAGTCCAAACAGCCAAGAATAATAAAAAAGTTCGATCTTTAACTGCTGTCTAAAAAAGAAAAGAAAAATTCAAGAAGATTAAATTCACACCTGGTAACACTTCTTGAATCTCTTCGGGCTGCCTCCTTCATTCTCGCACCCCCTACACACATTCTCAAGCTCTTTGCAAACACTTTCTTCCCAGCTTCACCCTTGTACCCATCTTTTCCTCCTTTCCTCAATCTTTTCTTCCCTAATCCCAACTCCTTTATCATGTAGCCCGATTTAGCAATCTAAATCCCACCACCCTGGCAGTTTGTTGTCTGCCTGGTCCCTGAATCTGCATCACAGACTTCAGAAGCAGATCAGTGTCTGCCTGGGATGGAAGAGGTGGGGTGTGGGGGCGGGGAGAGAAGGCAAGTGAGTGAAGACAGCACCCACTCTCCATCTGCTGTTCCCTGCAGGGGTGTGAGTGTGAGCAGTGCACAGAGGATGCCAGTGTTAATAGAGTGAGGGCAGCTGGAAGGAGGGTCCATTTACATATCAGTAATATTGACCCCCCTTCAGGAACATGGAATCCTGCCCCCTACTGGTCCATCATACCAGTTTCCCTCCCAAGGTAACACAGACAGACCATAGACACCTGTCCTCTGTGCTCCTGATGCTTTCTTTCTCTACGGGGCTTGTGTCTCCCGATCTTCCTAAAAACCACTCATGCAATTGCAAAGCATAGCAGGCCAGAACCCAGGTCTTTTCTGGGCCAGGGATGGTTGGTCAAGAGTTCATGTGTCAGGAAGGAGATGGGTGCAGCCAGAGGAAGACTGGGAAGGGCACGGAACGGGCGCTGCATTGGCTGTCAGAAGGACTGGGTTTCCATTTGTCTCAATAGCTTAGTTTTTATTTTGAACCTCATTCTGTCACAAGGGCTAATGCTTTATCTCAAGTCAAGTCAGGGTCCCTCTTCAGCCTTCCTGTGTTCTCCAGGGAACAGGGAGAGGGAAGGACATCACTTAGTGTGATATCATTGCCCATACCTCAGAGAGTGGAAGGGAAGCCACTGTCCTGTTAGGATGTAAGTCCTGATTAGCTGGACACACCACACAGCCCTTCAGCTTTGGGCCTGCCAACTCCCCAGCTTTGCCTGAGCAGAGGAACATGGGTCCTCCTTGGCTTTAATCTCTGTTCCCCAGCCTCAGTCCGCAGGTGGGGGCATGGGGCCCCTCTGCTCACTACTCCCTAACTTCTACACCTCTGCCTCTTCTCTACCCTCAAACTGGCAATCTCTTTTCTTATCTGGATGATGAAGCCTCATACATTTTCTTCATCATCTGCCAAAATTTTTGCCAAAGATTCAGATTTTGAAATTCAAAAGCCAAAGAGAACCTGGCTGCCAGAATGTGGGGAAGACCTAAGGAGCAAAGGAAATACCAGAAGAACAAATAAAAATAAGTAAATAAAACGGTCTTTCAAAATAATATCCTATTACAAATGCCATATTATTTCCTGTTCGTTTACTAAGAGTCAAGAGTGTGGGAGTCCCAGGAAATACCCTTTGTTTAATCCACTCAGCTGCATATTTTGAAAGGTCAGAGATACTTTGAAAATCAACATTTCTTGACCATAAAGTCCAATGCTGGGCAAAACCTTCAGTCATTCATTGTAATCTTCGATTCAGACATTATGGGCTGAACGCATTTTGGGTTACAGGCAGTATGTCCTTGTTTGGTGGTCATTTATGCCAGCTCTTATTTTCTTCAAAATGCACACATTGACTGCCCTGGCTGGTTGGCTCTGTGGTTAGAGCATTGGCTCAGTGTGTGAAAGTCCAGGGTTTGATTCCTGGCCAGGGCACACAGGAGAAGCTCCCATTTGCTTCTCCACTCTTCCCTCTCTCCTTTCTATCTCTCTCTTCCCCTCCTGTAGCCAAGGATCCATTAGAGCAAAGTTGGCCAGGGCACTGAGGATAGCACCATGGCCTCTGCCTCAGGCACTAGAATGGCTCCAGTTGCAATAGAGCAATGCCTCAGATGAGCAGAACATCGCCCCCTGGTGGGCTTTGCCAGGTGGATCCTGGTCGGGCGTGTGCAGGAGTCTGTCTCTCTGCCTTCTTGCTTCTCACTTCAGAAAAATACAAAAAAAAAAAAAAAAAGCACACATTGAGTGCCTGCTGTTATATGTTGAGGTGATGGCCCAGTGACTTGGGGTCCCTGGTGTGGTGACTCTGGCCCTGGCTTTGGTTCATGGGGGCAGTGGTGGGAACCTCGCCTGAGGGCCTATGAGAACCAGCTTTGTGCTGGACGTGGATCCGGTATATGGAGTGTAGGGTTTATCCTGAGAACCAGAGAGAGCCATGGGGGGATTTTCAGCAGGCTGGTAAAATGTAACTGCTGATAACGAATGTGGACCAATCATAAAGGGGTCTAGACCTATGGATTTAGACTTTGCAGGTGTCATTTCTGCACATCCCAGATTTGAAGAATAAAACAAGGCTATTGGGAAGGCCATTGTGAGGTCACTGTGGTAAAAGCCCCTTGGAAACTGTGCAGGACTATACAGTGGAAAAGAGGACGGAGTTAGACCAGTGTGGAGACAAGAAATAAACCTGCCGTTTTCTTGATCAGTTTTTAATGAAACTTACCCAGGGGCTGTGCTTTATTCCTTATGGCAGGATCATGCCAACTACTTAAGGAAACTCTTGAGCTAAAAGATGCATGTATTTATTCTCTGGAGCAAACAGTCCCCCCCGGAAACCCAAACTAACCCCACCAGTAGTCCCCTCTCCTAACATCCAGGCAGTTCTCTTCACCATCCTCGTTGTCACCCGCACAAGCTGTTGGACCTCTGCCGGGTGCATGGCACAATTTAGGGCTTGGCCAGGTCAGCTATTATCCCAAGGGACATGGCATTTTTTCACAGTGCTTGGTATCTTCCAGCAAAGCACCGGATACCCAGTGCCAATAAGAGGTGCCAAGGCCTCAACCCATGGGTATAGGGGGGGGGGGGTCAGGGTCAATGTTTGCTGAACAGAGAGATAAGGAGACATGCCGCATTAAATCCTAAAACTCCCTGTTCCTCCTCACCACCATGCCTCCTTCCTGGAGTGCTCTGTTTGCCATCTACTCACCGATTTGTCATAGGGTGGACCTGCTTCAGCAGTGGCCACCAGGCATGGAAAGCAAACACTCCTAAGTGTGCGACCACTCCTCCTAGGACCCCCATGCTGGTATCACTCACTCATCACAGCTTTTTTTCTGGCTTGGCCGGGTAATGGCTTCAGAATCCTCAACAGCATGCCAGGAAGCCGCTGCCAGGCGTGTGCCGTTGGCACAGGACACGGCCTGACCTGCCAGCCCCAGGAATGGGGTTTTGATGTGGAGTTCTGCTCAGATAGTAGAGAAGACAGATGAGGGCCAGAGAGGAGGAGAGAAGGCAGAGAGAGGAGGGAGGTGGGAGGGACTAGCCTCCAGCTGGCCAGAGGCTGAACTAGGCTGTGGGTGCGGCTGGCCTGAGAGCAGGAGCTGACAGATCTGTCTTGCACTGTGCTGTCTCTCTCTCCTTCCCCCTCCCTTATCTCCTCTTCCTCCCCTGTCTCTCACCACCTCCTCCTCCCCTTCTCTCCTCTCCTTGTGAGCAGGCAGAGCCCGCCAGCGCCCCACACTGTGCCCACTCTCGCTGCTCTCCTCCACTCTCTCTCCCCATGAAGGAAGAGACCGCTGGCGTTTGCATGCACCCTCCAATCAAAACGAGGCTGGTAGGTACCCGCAGGGAGAGGGACCTGGCCAGGAGAGGCGAGGTGGGCAGGAGCCACCAGGCGGCGGCCCCACGGGTGTGCAGGAGCGGCAGACCTCCAGGAGAGGCCGGCAGCGGACAGGTGCTCTCCCTCCATGATGGATGCCAAGTTCGGAGACCAGCTGGCTCTGGTCAAACTGGGCCATAGGGCTGTGGTCCTGCCCCTTCATCTCTAGGTCTCGAGGACCAGGAAAAGTTTATTTTCCTAGCGCTTCAATGAGCATAGAGATTTTTCTCAGAGAGAAAATTCTTAGTTTCATTTCTATTGAAAATAAAAACTTTGGAAAGTTTGTCTTTTTTTTTTTTTTTTTTGCTGTTTTATCAAGATAACATGTTTATTACATAATGACTTGAAAGGAATCACCCATAACCTCAACCTAGCATATTTAGTTTTCATTTTTGCGTGTTTCCTGCGAATACTTTTTCATATCCCTTCCTAATTTTACATGGTTAAATAATAGTATTCATAGTATCTCCTGTTTTTCACCTAAGTGTTCTCTCTTGTTCTTGTTGCCACACATCCTATGACCATTTAGTGTCCATTAAGTGAGTGGTCCACCATTCACCTGCACAATTCTGTACTGCAGGACGTGTGCTTGGTTTCCAGTGTGTCACTTTCCCAGGGAACGTGGGTTTCTGCGTCAGGCATTTCGTTTTCTCAGGCTAGACCCCACTAGGTTCAAAAGTGCAACATTGATGTTGCTTCCTTGCCAACGTGCACTATCAGAAGAGTGACTGTGCTTGGCCACAGCCCAACAATGCAGGGTGTAATGGTTGGAATAGATTTTTTCTTGTGTAGAGCGGGTACAGTGTAATTCTTTGGTGTTGCCAACTCTCCCGTTTCTTTAATAATGATACCACTCCTCTTTCCCCTTCTACTTCATGTTGGTCTGAGAGTCTTATCTATATGTTACTTTTCACTTGGCTCTTGTTCTCAGAACACCATGTGGAACCGTTAGGCCACATGTGGAGAATGTATTATGTGGCTTTGTCCCCGGTACTAATTTCACTGGGTCGCAGGCAGCCACCGCCAGCAATCTGAGTTGTCATGTGAGTCTTAAGATAGTGTGGGGTCCATTCTGGGAATTTGGAGATGTTTAAAGAGGAAAGAGAGAATTTGGGGAATGGGGACACAGGCTTGGACTGGACCTCTCAGTGCATGTTGCAAGGACATTGTCATCCCCAGAACCGTTGGGTTGAGACCTGTTCCACACATTCAGCTACCTCAGCAAATTTGGGCCTGGTGTGATGTGTTCTTGCTCATTCTTACCTGACTCCCCATCAGAGTGACTCAAGAGCATCAAGGAGTTGTCCCAGGGTCCAGAGGCAAGACCCTGAGTAACATAGTCTGTTGCCAATGGTGCCAGTGGTAGCTTCAGTGTCTTGGCTGCAACCCTCTGGTGGCAGGTGGCAGAGTGTGCATTCACCAGCAGGTGTGCAGGCAGTTTCTCCACCCTGGCATCTGTAGACAGAGCTAGTGTCAGTCATCAGATGGACCCTGGGCCTGCTGGCAGTTCTCTAGGCCAGCAAGAAATATGTCACGTCCCCTCCCCATACCCCAATGATTCCAGAAGGCCAAAGACGAAATGACTAGACAAAGAAATGGAAGCAGAAGCTCTTTTGGGCCACCCACCACTACCTGATCGGGCTGGACCACCCATCCTCTTTCAGACCAGCCTCGTGCTACAACCACCCCGGTTACTGGGCACTTTTAATCACCACATCTTCTGTTCCCAGAGGCCACATTGGCAAAATCCTCACATGCCCAGAGTTTGTAGGGAGTTCAGCAACTAAAAGTGAACAGATAGAGAATGCTTTCTGACCTAATTACTCCAGGTCCAGACTAATGGAGTGACCTTAGGTAAGTCACTCCTCTGCCCACCATGAGAGGCTGTCCCAGGATGTGACCTTTCAGCAGCCTCTCCTCCTTTCCCTTCAACCACGGAGAAGCTGTCAGCCACTGCCCCAGGCGGCCCAGGCCTGCCTCATTACCCGCCCTGATCAATGGATCAGGCCACACATAGGGCCCAGCATGCCTGGCAGCCCAAGCAGACCCCAGTGAAAGGGGTTCCAGGATGAGGTAAGCATGGGGTACCCCAAAACACAAGTCTCTAGCCTGGCATCTCTGCCAGGTCCTGGCCTATGGTGCCATGACGGGCACAGGTACAACCGCTGGCCAGACTTCCGAGGAACCTCTGTGCATCTCCTCACACATGCAATGAAGGCTCTGCCTGTGTCCCCCTGAATCCTTCGTCTGATTTTAAAAGCGCATTGCCAAGGATTGCAAAAGTTTGCTTTCTAATCTGAAAGTAACACTCTTGTCTTTTCTCTTTTTTTTGAAGATAAAAACATTCCCGGTTGATACAGTGACCCCGTTTCCCGAGCCTTTTCTGACAGGGCCCCAGTTTACCGTAAGTAGCTCCAGAACACCAGTCTGCACTTGAAGGCGTGGTTCCCGGGTGGCCTGCTTGTCCAGGGAATGCCAGGCAGCCCTGCCCATAGCTTCTTTCCATCACTGTGAGCTCTGTGAGTCTGGAAGGAGCTGCGGTTTGGGGGGGAGGTTGGGTCTCCATCTTTCAGTTATTTTATTGAAGGGAAACCATTTTAAAGTGATGACTCAGTGACATTTAGTTCATTTAGAGTCACGCAACTACCACCCTTCTCTAGTCCCAGAACATTTTTATCACCTCCCCCCAAAGGAAACCATATACCCATTAAGCAGGCACACCCCATTTCCTACCTCCCTCTGACCCACCACAGCCACCAGTCTGCATTCTGTTTCTCTGGATTTACCTAGTTTGAGTGTTTCACACACATGGAATCATGTACTATGGGACATTTTCCGTCTGGCTCCTTTCACACAGTATAATGTTCTCGAGGCTCATGCACACGGTAGCATGTATCAGTTCTTCATTTCTTTCTAGGGTGGAATAATATTCCACTGTACACATACACTGCAATTAGTTGATCATTTCATTCATTGGTGGGTCTTTGGGTTGTTTCCACCTTTTGGCTATGGTAAACAGTGCTGCTGTGAATATGTGTAGATTTGTTTGAGTCCCGCTTTTTTGTTCTTTTGGGTTGGATCTACATCTTGATAATGGTGTCATTAGATAAGTCACCTTACCACTCTGAACAACAGTCTCCTCTTATTTAAAGTGGACACAGTAATAAGAATATCCTTCTTGTGTCTGGTTGAAGGGGCTGGGCCAGACTTTCATGGTACTGCCCTGACATTCATCACACCCCTGCAGTTTTGCTGGGTAGAGTCCCCAACTGGAAACTGGCTCCTCTCCCCTCAGCTGGCCATAATGGGCACTCTGGCTTCCTGCCCAGCTTTGGCAGTGCCATGAGACACCCAGGGAAGCCCTTCCTGAAAAGCTAGGGGCCAAGATGGAGGAGGAAACCAATGTCAGAAACCACGCTGGGACTTTTAAGTACTGGTCAAGAGTGGCTTGAAGGCAGCTGGAGTAGGCGGAGGGCGCAGCATGAACATGGGAATGAGCGACCATCCTACATTCAAGAGGCTGGAATGAAAGCCAGAGGCTAGCTGTGGAGAGCAAGGGCATGGAGCATGGGAAGAGGACGGGGAGGAAGGAAAAAGCACTGAAGGGGCAAAACCATGCTTGGTCTTGTAGGCTACGATAGGGATGCTGGTGTTTATCCTAAGGGCAGTGGGAAGCCTTCAAAGGACTTCAAGGGAGGCAGTGACAGGGCAGGTGCATTTTGAAATGTTTCCTGTGACAGGCAGAGTGGACTCAGGACAGTAGTTTAGGACAGCAGTTCAAGGACAAGAGGGCAGAGAGCTTGACCCAGAGCAACCTTGATGGTAGAGAGGGAGAGAAGTAAACACACAGGGAGATTTTTAGCAGGTCGGTTTAAAGGCATTGGATTAGATAAGGAAGAGGAAAGGTCAGAAATGACTCAGATTTCTGACCTGCAGCACGAGGATGGACAGTGAGTTCATACCTGAGATAAGGAAAGCTGGCCGAAGACTGGTTTGGGAAGGACAATGAATTCGCCTCTGGCTACGATGTGTTAGAAATGCCTTGGGAATATCTAGGAAGAAACAGTGAATGGGCAGTGGAGATCCAAGTCTGTAACTCAGGAGAGAGACTAGACGGGATAACAAATAGTGAGTTACCCACAGCCCAATGGTAATGGGAGCCAAATTCATGGGCTTCAGCCTCCTAATTTTCTCACATCCATGTGTCATGTTCTTTTCGCCTCCCCTACAAGACACTTGACCTTGTTGCAAGATTGGCCTCTCCACAGACTTCCAGACCTATCCTTGCCATAGTTATTGGGGAGTTAGCAGAACCAGGGAACTCTTTGCAAAGTTGGTCTGGCAATTGATCTTGAGCCTGGGTTCCTTGCTTGACCCTAGAACAGTGGTTCTTAACCTGGGTTCTATCGAACCCTAGGGATTCGATGAGTCGTTCTCAGGGGTTCAGAGAAGCCTCTGCCGCGAAGGCCAGAATAAAGTAATACCGTAATTTGTTGTGAGTTCATGCACTGTGTTGGTTTTGTTCTTTGAGCAAGGTGATGTTCATGCACGGCTCATTTTGTGCACCAGTAAAAAAACATATACCTATGTCTTGAATTTGGAAAAAAGTCATATTTTATTTATCACTAAAGAAGGGTTCGATGAATGCGCATATGAAACTGGTGGGTTCGGTACCTCAAAAAAGGTTAAGAACTACTGCCCTAGAACCTGTTTCTACCTTATATTCAGGCCTAGGAACTGGGTTTCTGCTTTCTACTCAGCAGAGTGCCGTGGTCTGTCTAGGATGAGGGCCCCAGGCTGGCTCTGGTCAAATTAATGTCCCATGTTCTTCCTGTCCGACACTCTATTGATTGCACCACTGCCTGGTCAGGCTACATGTTCTTCTTCCTAACTTGGCTCTGTCCCTCTGTTATTTGCTTGCTCAAATAAAAGTTCATTCATTCAACAAATATTTAAAAGATGAGTACTCAGGGTTGAGATTTAATATTAGTCATTTTTACTGTTCCCGAAGGTCATTCTTAAGTGAAACGAGCTTTTTTCCCTTTCTGGCTGGAGTGCATGTCGTTGAAGAATATAATGACGACCAATATGGCGTGGTGCCACTGCCTTGATTTATGCTAAGGCCCTGGCACTTTTACCACCATGCCACTGCCTTTGTGCCATGGTACTCTTTTTCCAGAAAATAGCAAAAGTGGCATTAAAAGCCCAACCTCTCTACCCACTTCCCTGAAGCAAATAACTCTTTTTG
The DNA here is from genome assembly GCA_037038555.1 of Rhynchonycteris naso. Lineage (NCBI taxonomy): Eukaryota > Metazoa > Chordata > Mammalia > Chiroptera > Emballonuridae > Rhynchonycteris > Rhynchonycteris naso. The sequence goes on from CM072996.1 coordinate 23,623,899, forward strand.
CACGCTCTCACACGCACACACATGAGAAAGAGAGAGAAGAAGGGACAGAGGTGAGAAACATCAACTTGCAGTTTCAGCTCCTTAGTTGTTCATTGATTGCTTCACATGTGCCTTGATGGGGGTTGGGCGGGGGGCTCCAACAGAGCAAGTGCCCCCTTACTCAAGCCAGAGACCTTGGGCTCAAGCTAGTGACCATAGGTCATGTCTATGATCCCACGCTCAAGCTGGTGAGCCTGCGCTCAAGCTGGATGAGTCAGCACTCAAGCCAGAGACTTTGGGGTTTTGAAACCTGGGACCTAGCATCCCAGGTCGACCTCTATCCACTGTGCCACCGCCTGGTCAGGCGCAACAAAACAACTTTTTACCCCAGCTTTTGTATTGGGAAGAATGGGCTAAGTCATGCTTTTAAATGTTAAATTTTATTTCCTACTCATGCTGCCTGTCTGTCATGGTGGTATGAGGGCTGTGCTCTGTGCTGTTATCTTTCTGGGACCCCAGTTAGTGGAGCAGCTGCCATCTGGAACAGTGCTAGTCACAGTGGCAGAAGGGGAAAGAAAAAGAGTTAATAAATCACACACTGGCTCTAAAATCTCTCAAATAAAATGAAATATGGGACCTCAACCCACATTTCCTTGGCCAAAGAAAGGCATGTGGCTGTGCTTAACTTTAAAGAGGGTGGGGAAGCGCAGTCCTACCAGGTGCCTGAAAAGGGATGAACCAGAATTATCTGCTGGACTGCACAAATGACTGTTACAGCCCAACATCTGTGCAAGTACCACACTCTGTGTGAGAAACACTACATGCTGGGAATGTATGAAGCCCCTGTTCCCATGGTCAGTTCTTCGGCATTGCTCTAGGACAAGTCAGTTTTCCCTCTGGAAGCAAGTGTAAAACAAATAGGGGCTTATTTTTTCAGTAATAGCCTTTCATGACACCCCAAAGATAAGCCTCTCCCCACTGCTCAAGGCAGATAGATCCTTACAGAACTATTGCTATAGCAGGTACTTTCAGAGGTTCTCATGTTTTCCTAGAAGGTATAACTTCTCTTCTGTTTAATCACTATGAATATAGTGCTCACTTGATGGCCATAGCCTCTTCTATGTGATAAATTCCTCAGAGTTTAGGGCCAGGAAATAGTGTGAAAACTCGATTTACAAGGTATAAAGGTGGCATTATCCGAAGAATACAAACCAAACCAAAAGTATGCATAGAAAAAGATAATGTGAGGAAATATACCAAAACCAACAGTAAGAGATTATGGAATTTCTTCATTTATTTGCTTTTCTGTATCTTGTAAGTTTTCTGTATAAAAGTAATAAGCCCATCATGCTTTGCAAGGCAATAATCAGTTAGTCTCTCCAAATGAGGTAGAGTACTCTAGACCAGCAGTTCTTAAATTCACCTTGTTTCAGAATCATCTGGAGGTCTTGTGAAAACGTGGATTGCTGGACATCACAGACATTCTGGTTCCAAAGGTCTTTGGCGGAGCCTGAGAATTTTTATTTTCACTGAGTTTCAAGATAATACTGATGCTGCTAGTTTGGGGACCACATTTGGGGAACCATTGCTATAGTGGGGAAAAACATCAATTATGGAGTCCGCTGACCCTGGTTCTAAATTCTGGTCTTGTGTGACCTTGGGAAGATACTTAAACTCTTTGAACCTCACTTTCTTTTTCCTTAAAATGAGATGAACACTTTTTCACCTTTTAACATCTATGAAATCAGAAACTCATTATAATAGTAATGCGATAAAGTTTGGGCACAATTTTCTTTCTCTGTGCAACATGCAAAAATGGTACATCTTACTGATGACCTCTAAGACGTGACAAAATATTATCTCTGCCTTAAAGGGTTGTCAGGAAGTAATGCACGTAACGGAAGGAAGAAGACACTTCACATAGTGTCTGACACAAAGCAAAACCATTTAATAAATGGCAATTGTGTTTAGCTATTATTAAAAAAGTAATAACAGGAATTGCATGGTAAGGCTGAGGGAGCAGCTGACAGTGTGAAAATGGAACCCAAATTGAGATTGATTTCCTCTTTTCTGTTTCCCCTCCAGGCAGACTTTAGAGACAGTAAATTACAGTGCTGTCCTGGCCAGTCTTCCCCAGTGATTCCAGCAGCGACCCTGAGGCCTTTGACAGAGACCATCTCCACAGTGCAGACCATCTACACCACTCGGAAGCCTGTTTCTCTGGCAGCCAGGTGAGTCAGGGAAACCAGGCACAGGCTTTAGGTTCGTTGTGTGTGTGATGTCTACAGTCCTCCCATTCATTCTTTCTTTCATTTTCTCTGTACTTATTGAAATGTCTTCAAAGACTAGATCTGTGATGGCGAACCTATGACACGCATGTTAGCACTGACACGCGTAGCCATTTTCAATGACACGCGGCCGCATACCAGAGAAGTATGAGGCCGCATGCCGAGGACGTTTCATCCTCGCTCCTGCACAGCCAGGTGCAGTAGCCGAGGATAAAACATTTGCTGTAGTGTAGACACTCTGTGCCGGAGGTCTCTAGGCCAAAACAACAGAACTCCGGCACAGAGCGTCTAGTTCTGGGACTTCCGGTTAGGCCGTTTTTCTCGAAGTGACACACCACCTGAGTTATGCTCGTTTTTTTGGCGAAATTTGACACAGCAAGCTCAAAAGATTGCCCATCACTGGGCTAGACAGTGCTCTAGGTACTAGGGTTGTAGAATGAACAAAAGAGATACAAGTTCTACCTTTATGATTTTACAATTTAGTGTTGGAGGAGGGAGACAGACACTAAATGAGTGTGTGTGTGTGTGTGTGTGTGTGTGGTGCATGTGTGTAAACAATGGAGACAGATTCCACCAATAGGCAACTGGGCCTGAGGGCCAAGGAATCAGAAGCAGTCTCTTAAAGCAATCAGTTTTAATCCAATTTTATTTATTGAAACATAGGAGGGAATTTTAGGAGAAAGTGCATGTGACACCAGTTGAAAGCGTGATTTAGAGAAGTCTAGCCTCTGGACATCTTCCCAAACACTCTAAAGACCTTTACTGAGAGGCTGGTATGCTCTGGCTCCTGTGCTAGGTAGGCTCTGGGGGTTCAGAGCTGAATGACATCTATCCCCCGAGAAGCAGTCCTAGAGGAACCCTGGGTCTGGTGGGGAGAAGCCAGCAGGTAGCTGGACAATTTCAGGTCATTGTAATGCTAGCCAAGTGTAATGTGGGTCCATAAGGAGCCTGATAGAGAAAGTCAAGAACTACAGTCAAGAAAGAATCTGTACCTGACCAGGTGGTGGTGCAGTGGATAAAGCATTAGCCTGGGAAGCTAAGGATTCAGGTTCAAAACCCCAAGGTTATCATCATGAGTGTGGGCTCATCCAGCTTGAGCATGGGGTCATAGTCATGACCCCATGCTCGTTGGCTTGATCCCAAAGGTGTTGGCTTGAGTAAGGGGTCACAGGCTCAGCTGGAGCCCTCCCACCCCTCCCATCAAGGCACTTATGAGAAAGCAAGCAGTGAACAACTAAGGAGCTGCAACAAAGAAATGATGCTTCTCATCTATCTCCCTTCCTGTCTCTCCCTCCCTCCCTCTCTAAAAAAAAAAAGGAATCTGGGAGACAACCTCAACTGAGTCCACCCTTGTAATTTTGGAAGGTTTATCTCACCATTGTGTCACCTGTTCTTTTCTTCCAGTGCTGAGACGCTCCGGCAGGAACTGGAGAGAGAGAAAATGATGAAAAGACTGTTGATGACCGAACTGTGACTTCTCCTCTTGTTGCCTGGAGGGCGGCATGGTGCCTTCTGTCATTGTCCTTCTTCGGGCTCTGTGTGCTCACTCTAGCACAACATGCAAATGTGTGCTCTGTTCGCCCAGGTCCCTCTGGTTTAGTGGAAGCCAACAGCTGGCTTGAGTTTGATTGGAAAAGTTATTTTACGTCTCCTGAGTATTAGAGTCTTTCTACTACTCGATGTAGTTGAGACAGGATTTGTAAGCCTTGGAGAAGAAAAGTGGAAACATGGGGATTCTTTTTCAGAAGTACCTGTGTGTATACATTAATAACCACAGGGATTAATGAGGCGCAGAATCCTTTGCTATCGATCTCAACCATGTGATTTTGTATGATTGAAACTTACACCAAGCTTTGACTGTTTGTTAAAGAGTCATTTTTAATGAGGGGATAATTCTTTATTGCTGGTTTTTTCATTTACACTGGTAAATACACAAATCTTTTAAAGTCTTTACCATTCATTTTTATTCAAAGATGAGTAGATGAACTAAAAAGGAAAGTTGCAATCACCAGGATTTAAGATACTTCAGCTTAATCTGAAACGTCATTTCACATGTGACTTTATTAGATATAATATTATTTGAGATACATATAATTTATCATTGAATGCAATGTTGGAAAGTATAGCTTAAATTCTAAAAATCCGTACAAGGTTAAAATGATTCAATGTCAGTATTCATTTGGGTGTTCCATAAAGAAAAATTATTTCTAAAGTTGATCAATTCCTATCCTGTTGATAGAATCTTGACCAGAAGAAACTCTGCTCTCTTTTTTTATAAGTTTCAAGAAATGTGTTTTTAAACTTTTATTATGCACTTGAACAACTTTGCAGGAATAAAGGAACCCCCCAACCACAAACTAGCCCTCCAAATTGTTTCCCAATCTTTCTCAATGAATATGCACACCTTTTTACATAGGTATGATTGGTGTGTACATACTTTTTGGTTAAACTTATCTTCTCTTTCAACACAGATCCTTCTTTTACCCATTTAAGTGTCTTTATAGCCACATAACATGGTTAACCTCACTTATCCTCGTTATTAGATATTTGAGTTCTATCAAAATTTTCACTCTTATAAATAGTGCTGCTATGAATGTCTTTGTAAAAAAAATTATCCTTCCTTTGGATTCTTCCCTTGGGAATATCTCCAAAGAGGGATTACAAGGTCAAAGAGCATGAAGTATATTGTATAGCTCTTGCTTTATATTGCCAGAATGCTTTCTAGAAAGATCCTATCTCTGGGTTGAAAGGACCTTAAAGGTCATTCAGTTCAACCCCTTGACTCCCTGTGAATGCTTGAATTCCTTCCACAATTTATGATGCCACCAGCAATGTATAAGCATTTCTATTTACCAATAGCTCTGCCAGTATTGGGTTTTGCCATTTTTATTTATTTTTGCTAGTTTAATTGGCGTGTATAGTTGTTCTTGAATGGTTGTTTTGTTTCATTAATTGCTAGTGAGGCTGAGCACTTTTCCATGTGATGATTTACTAGCTGTATTTCCTTGTGTGTAAAATGTCCCTCCATTTCTTAAGACCACTTGCTAAGTGGAATTGATCTCATATCTTTGTATCAGAACTGTATTTTTATGTTGTATTGTATAGTTTGCTCTCCTGTCCCAATACTTAAAACTGAATGGTGCCAATAATTTGATACTAATGATTATTTAAAAAAGAGTGATGCCTCACTTGCTAGCATTGTTGTAAAATGAGGTATGTAAGCAAATCTTCAGATAATAGAGGATTAACCCTTGAAGTGCTGAATCTTTAAAATATTAATATTTTTTGAGGGAAATCTTTCTAAAATGTATTACACACTTCCCTGCCTTAGTAAACAGAGTATACTGGAGAGTATTTAAACTTTTCTTGATGAGTCATGGTTGTCACTGTAAACAGCAGCCCCTTTTGTACCTTGAGGTGGTGCAGTAATGTCATCAGAAGCTGTCAAAATGTGTGGGGCTTGGCTTTGCCTTTCACAGCCTACTGTGCTCTTCTCACTGATGATGGCTTTTACCGCTATTTGCTCTACAGGTGAAGCCATCTGGGGCAATTGGGGTACTTGGGACCTTTAACCCCTGTACTACATGACCCCTGGCTGTACTTTTAAAACAGCTTTCACCCTTCTTTATCTCGTGCACACGATGATGCAAAATGTGTTCCTGTACAATATGGGGGAGGTAGCTGTGTCTGGGCTGGTCCCCTGCCTCTCACCAGCCCAGCACCCTCCTCCTCTCCTAGCCTGCATTCTGAGTCTTCTGCTCTTCACCTCCCGCTCTCTGATGGAAACCTCCTGAGCAAAACCCAAGTTTTGTTGCAGAAGCCAGGAACCCCTGTGTTACATGGTCAGGCTGGCTCTGCTTTTGAGGAGGGATGCATGGGCTTTTTTGGCTGCTGTTTTCAGGAGGCTCTGAGCTTCCTGCTTTTTCCCCACATCCCCCTGGGTTCACAGATGTTTCAGAAGGTTAATGTCACTGGAAGTCTGATCACAAACTAGTTGGCTAACACTGTATATGAAAACCCAGTACCTTTGGCAGCTCAACTCTAACCAGTAAAATCAAAAGGATTCCATTGTTTCAGCTGTTGTCCTTGTTATTTGCCTGTATAAATGGATGACAGGTGTTTGGCGTTGGGAGATGAACAGATGACATTGGGTCGGGTGGATTCATAGGGAGAAAAGTGGATTAGTACAATTGCTTCATCTTTTATATATACTTAAAACTGAAATGATAGCACCATATGATCACACAACACACATCTTATGTCCAGGGGAAAGTCAGCTTGCTAATACAATCATTCCAGAGCAAGGGCTCCAAACTGTAGGCTATGGACTCCTGGTGGGCATGGTGTGTGTGTGTGGGGGGGGGGGGGGAAGGGGTAGTGCAAGGGGCCTGGGAAGCCAGCAACCCACAGGGTGTATGGATTTTAGCCTGTGCAAGAGATTCATATGTTTTAAGAGTTTTAAAAGTAGGTCCTGGAGCATTCAGAAGATCCTACCTTGAATGCTCCCTAAATTATATATTCCCCAACTAGCACAAGAATGTCCTGATATCTTTATCTTTCTTTAACCATCTCAAAGATCACTACCTTTTAAAAACTCAAAATGCATCATTACCATTTTAAAGTACAATTCAGTGGTTTTTAGTATATTTGCAATGTTGTGCCAACATCACCACTAATTCCAGAACATATCCATCATCCCAAAAAGAAACTCCATCTCTAGTAATTACCAATTCTCCCCTCTCCCATCCCTAGCAACCACTAATTTTCTTTCTGTTTCTGATTTCTGTCTATGGATTTGCTTATTCTGTACACTTCATATAAATGGAATCATACAATATGTAATCCCTTGTGTCTGGCTTCTTTCACTTAGACATGCTTTCAAAGTTTATCATGTTGTAGCATGGATCAGTAATTCATGCCTTTTCATGGATGGATAATATGCCAATGTATGTGTGTATACACCACATTTTATTTATCCATTTATCAGTTGATAGACATTTGGGTTGTTTTTACTTGTTTGCCTATTATGAATAATATGAACATTTGTGTACAAGATTTTGGGTGAAGATATTAACATTTAATCCTTAAAAAGAAAACCCTCTTTTTAAAAAAATATATAACTGAGATTGGAATAGTTGGGGCATATGGCAACTTTTTGTTTAACTTTTTGAGAAACTGCCAAGATCACAGCTTTTATTTCTTAAGCAATCAAAAGTGGAAAAAAAAATCACATCTTACTAGACAGGCAGAGCATGGACAAATCTGTTACTGGTCAGATACTAGAATGCAGGCACCGATTTGGGGGAGTTTTTATAACAGAAAATTTTCAAAGAAATGGCTGTGATGAGAAGAGAAAATAAAGAAGGAGAAAAAAAACACAGTATTTTTTGGCTACTCAGTGGATTTCCATTAGTGGGGAGCAGAAGGTCTCTGCAAAACCTGCCTGTGCTGGAACTAAGAGGGAATGTGTGCTGAGGGTGGGAACCCCTCTCCCTCCAGAGCTCAAATCTGGCAAGAAAACAAATAAGAAACTGCCCAGAGGCAATGTAAGTGGGTGGGAGAACCTCCTGAAAGGAAGCAGCCAGGTCAATAGGGAACTGGGAAGCACAGTAGGTTCAAAGGCCCTGAAGAGGCATGAAGACTTTGAATGACCCATAAAAGCTATGGGCATTCTCCCTAGAAAGATCAACCACTACAATATTATTCCAGCACTTCCATAGGGTCCTCACATCACCCCTGAAGACCATCTGTGCCCCTTTTGAGTCTTTGGACGCCAGGTCCTATGACATGGATAAATCTCTGAATCAACAGATTACCTGCAAGCCTTATTTTAGCTTGTGGTGCAAACCCTCCTCCAACATGCCCTGGGAAAAAAAAGAAAGCCCATGTGGTTTTATCCCACCAATTTACCAGAAGAATGCCCTGGTTTTTACTTACCTTCTTTCCGGCATCACCACTGTTAATTGTAGTAATTGAAGTCAAGGGAATAAGAAAGTAATAGATAACAGCTTGGATTCCCAAACCAGAGAATCAACACTGAAATAAAAAATGTGTTACTTCTGTTTTTTTTTGGGGGGGGGTATTTTTGGCTAAACATTGATCCATATAAAACTGACTATACCTTCATTGTTGAACAGAAAAAGAAAAGAAAGGAATTTAAATTTTTAAGAAAAAGAGTTTTTTTTTAAGGATTACATGTTAATAGATTTTTAATCAATTGGCTTTTTTGTATTTTAGAATTTTATACACTGCAAAGCTGTTATTTTAGAGAAGTCTCTTTGTTTTGATTTTTCGAGTAGTTGTATTTCATCTTACCTTTTTCAAGCAATAAATCCAATTTCTAGCAACAACTGGCATATTTGGAGACCTCGTGAAGCCTAAGGTTTCCATGAATTACACCTCATTCTCCTGTCAAGCTAAACATTTTAAAACTCTAACTGAACAACCCACTGTCAATGCCAGTGGATATCCAATAGCTAACACTTGATCTCTGGGTCACACAGCACTTTCCACTATTTCTAAAACAGCACTGTCTCCTATCTTCCTTTGGTCAAAAAGAGGTTTTGATCAGTAGTTTCTTTTCGAATGTTTGTATTTCATAATCTTATGTATTCATTCATGCCATTGGTAGCCTTGAATGCTATTGATTCTTCCCTGAATCATCTTATTTCATCTTCATGGCCATCATGGAGGTTAGTGATCACCACTCCACGCAAACTGATCTCTGGACCTGCATTTGGGACCTCTATACTTTTCCTCCTCCATAATTATTTTCTTTGTTTATCCAAGAAACTAAAATGAGCTTGACCAGGCGGTGGCTCAGTGGATAGAGCGTCAGACTGGGATGAGGAAGACCCAGGTTCAAGACCCCGAGCTAGCCAGCTTGAGCGTGGGCCTATCTGGCTTGAGCAAAAAGCCCGTCAGCTTGGACCCAAGGTCGCTGGCTCCAGCAAGGGGTTGCTCGGTCTGCTGAAGGCCCGCCGTCAAGGCACATATGAGAAAGCAATCAATGAACAACTAAGGTGTTGCGATGGCAACGAAAAACCAATGACTGATGCTTCTCACCTCTCTCCGTTCCTGTCTGTCTGTCCCTATCTATCCCTCTCTCTGACTCTCTCTCTCTGTCCCTGTTAAAAAAAAGAAAGAAAGAAACTAAAATGAGAAAGAAAGAAAAAGGCAAAAATGCTGACTCTGCAATACCAGCATAAAAGGGATGGTGTCCATGTTTTCTAACAGAAAACAGCTTGGCAGTTTGAATGTGTTATCACTCCAAAAACACCATTAGAGGAGGAGAGCTCCGGGACCTGGCACGTATGAAGGGCTTGGTGTAAATAAAGCGATGGCTGAGTAAACAACCAAAGTGAATTGCAAGCAGCAGGAATGGATTTGAAAAAGTTGAGAATTCAGCGTGGCCATCAGTCACGGTATAAACCTGGCAGGGCCTGTGCGTGCTTGCTGCGGGGAAGCAGTGAACCAGCTGCCTGGTTTTGAAGGGCGCTGGTTATGCAAAGGCACCAGCAGCCTCCGCTGGTCACATTCACTCATACAAATGCGCGCGCGCGCGCCAAAAGTCTGGAGGAGGAGACAAGTGAATCCAGCCCAAAGCAGGGCTCTAGTTTCCCTATGGCTCTAAGTACCTCCGTTTACTTATAGTGGATCAGATCTTGCTATTTCAACTTTCTTCTGTGATTATCTAGTAAGAATTTTATATAAACCAAAAAAAGTGCTTGATCAAGGTGGGGAAGACAGCAATTCCGGCCAGATGTGTTCAGGGTAAACCCTCCAGGGGAGCACTTTCTAAACCTGAAAGCGCATTGGGGTCTTTTGGGGATCTTGGTAAAATACAGATCCTGATTCATGTGCCTGCAGTGGGGTGAGATTTAGTGATGCTAACAAGCTCTCTGGGGATGCTGCTGCTGCTGATCTGAGGACCACATCCTGAGGAGCTAGTCTAGAAGGGCCAAATCTGCGTCTGTGGGAGACACGTGGAGGGAGGGAGCAGATATGGGGAAACTAGGAGAAAGGACGGAGGAAGCTAAGGAGAGAGTGCGGGCGAGGAGGACAGGGTGGTTGGCAGAAGGGGGAGGCTTAGGGCCCAAGGGAGGATGCGCAGACCGAGGCCGGGAGGCGACGGGTGCACGCAGCTCCGCGGCTGCGCGGGCTGCGGATGGGGGACAGGCCGGCGCGTGCTGGCCGCGGAGGCGGAGGCGGCGAAGTCCTGGTCCCGCGCCCCGGCGCCCCCGCTGCGGCCCGAGCGGCCTGACCGTGGGATCGGTGTGCAGCGATGGCGCGGCCGCCCCGGCAGAGCCCGGGGGTCTGGGTGCCGCTGCTCTTACTGCTGCTGGCTGGGCCCGCCGCCTGCGCCGCCAGCCCGGCGGACGACGGCGCGGGCCCGGGGGGCCGGGGACCCCGCGGCCGCGCGCGGGGGGAAGCAGGCACCGACGAGGCGGCGCCGCGCCACGACTCCTCCTACGGCACCTTCGCGGGGGAGTTCTACGACCTGCGCTACCTGTCCGAGGAGGGTGAGGCCGCGAGAGGTTGAGGGGTTTCGGGAGGGGAGACGCGGCGTGGGGGACGGGGGCGGTGACAGGTGTGGGAGCGAGGGTGGAGAATTGGTAAGGATGCAAATGGAGGCAGCTTTGGCACAGCCGAGGCCCCAACAGAGAGCGCAGGGCTCAGACCCCCATCCACCTAGCGAAGGGTCCGAAGAGCTGTCAGCGCCTTCCGCGCGTTGGCCGCTTAACAGCTGGGGAGACCGAAGCCGGGAGATGGAAGTGGTCAGCCAAGCCCTGCGAAGCTGCGGACAGCTGGGGCTCCCCCAGTTTTCAGCATCTGGCTTCCACCCTCTCTGTCAGGGGTTAGGGGAGAGGGAGGCTGCCATCTGGCCTGGGGTGTGTGAGATCAAAGCAGCCGGTGGAAAGCAGAAATCTCAACTTAATGAGAGCTGTTGCTTATTTCCTCTCTGTGTGTATTGACCTAGATTTAGTGTTCTGTTGGAGCTCACTGCCCTGCCATCAGAGCTAGGTCACATCTCCTTCTCTGCCTCCATCCCAGTTCTTTTCATATCATGCATGTTAGGGTCCCCTAGTGTGAGCCACCATTGTTGGGGCTTGCTGGACCCAGAAACTGGGGGTTTGTCAGCCACAGACCTCCCTGTGGCTATGCTTCAGTAAGCACAAAAGCCAAGCTGATTTTGCTCAAAAGGAATGAAAACTGGCCTCTTTTTTTCCCCCTGCAATTTCTAAAGCAGTGATTTTCCTTTTCTTCTGCTAAGAGGAATAGCAAGAAAAAAAAATAGTTAGGGTTTGACATGTGTGTGTCCCAACAAATAATATGATGCTGAGTGTCATCATATTAGGATTAGGTCTAGCTACCTACAACAAACAAACATTAATAGCTTAAATAAGGTAGAAGTTTCTCTATCATGTAAAGAAATCTAGAAGTAGGCAGTATAGAACTGGTCAGAGACACTGGATCCTGGTCTTCTACCTCTTCACAGTTCTTTTTTTTTTTTTTTTTTTTTACAGGGACAGAGAGAGAGTCAGAGAGAGGGATAGATAGGGACAGATAGATAGGAACAGAGAGAGGTGAGAAGCATCAATCATTAGTTTTTCGTTGCCGTTGGGACACCTTAGTTGTTCATTGATTGCTTTCTCACATGTGCCTTGACCGCGGGCCTTCAGCAGACTGAGCCACCCCTTGCTGGAGCCAGCGACCTTGGATCCAAGCTTTAGCTCAAGCCAGATGGGCCCATGCTCAAGCTGGCGACCTCGGGGTCTCGAACCTGGGTCTTCTGGATCCCAGTCCCATGCTCTATCCACTGCGCCACCACCTGGTTAGGCTACCTCTTCACAGTGCTTTGGATGTAACATCATGGTCCAAAATGGTTGCTTGATCTCCAGCTATTACATTCACTTTCCAGACAGTAGAGGAGAAGTGGGGAAGAAGGTCACTGACTATAAGGAGATTACTCAGAAGTCCCATATAACAATTCTACTTACACTTCATTAGCCACAACTTAGTCATGTGGTTACTCATAGGTGCAAAGGAAGCTGGGAAGTAATATGCCCAATTCAAAATTGGAATTACTATATTAAGGAAGATGGAGAGAATGGATTTGGGGAAATATATTAGTTGGGTAGAGGCTTAACTACTGAAACAGAAACCTCAATATATAATGGCTTACTGTAAATAGGATAGTTTATTTTTCTCCCACATGAATGAGTCTCGCACGTCTGGGCTGATGGGATAGCTGTGATCCACAAGGTCATTCAGGGACCTAGGTTTTTTCTATCTTGTTGCTCTACCATTTCCTAAGGCTTTTCCTCACCTGTGTGGAATTTGAGCTACTTGTATGTCCTGTTCAAGCTTGAGGAAAGGAGAAAGAAAGGAGGTTGGGGCAAGCTATCCTTTTAGGATAGTTACACAGATCACTGTGGCTCACATTCCTTTGGCAAGAACATAATTATATAACCTAGCTGCAAGGGAGGCTGAGAAATGTAGTCTTCTACCTGGGTAGCCATGTGCCCAAGGAAAAGGAAAGGATGGGAGAAGGGGTTGTGGGAGGACAACAAACAGAAGCAGAATCTGTTACTCTGAAAAAGAATAAATATTCCAAAGTCCATCTGCTTCAGAAAGCACCTAATACATATATTCTGTTCACAGTCAACCTAGTGCACTGCCACGTAACTCAGACATGGCATATAAGAGCTTATATTCTCATTGGGCACATGGACCTAACTAATTCAGATCAAGGTCAGATGCTCTATGTCAGTTTTTATCTACAGGAGGTCAGATGCTATGTCAGTTTGTACCTACAGGAGAATGAAGTTAGTTGTATGGTCCAGACAGTGTTATGAACATGGACATCAGGTGGGCTGCAGCCATAGGAAGGTTTTATAAAGTTCACTGGAAAATATGAAAGACTTTGGTGAGACGGAAGATGGAGGGCATTTAGGTGAGGTGACTGTACAGGGGTTTTAAGGCATGTGATGTGTGCGCATCACCCGTTTGTCCACATGCCTCTCTCACCCATTCTGTACTTGCGGCCTGAAGCTGGCCCTGACCCTCAAAAAATCTGTGATGGTACCAACCTGCTCCCTGAATGAAGTTTCAGTTCCTTCATCTGGAATCTTCTCTTTCTTTCACAACCCTCTCTTACTCCATTGTTTCCCTCACCCTGAGCTTTTGCCTTCCATTCTTCCACTCTTCTCTTTGACCAGCCCACTCATCTTCATATCCAATCCTACGCTCATCTAGTGGGTGCTGGTGAAATCACAATAGTGTGATTTCTCTGGGGTGAATCTCCTAGGGGCAGTACTCCACTAGCTTATCCTCGGGGTCTAGCTAGCCCTGTGGGTCTTGAATGGAGACTTTCCCAAGATCCTTAGAAATAATTAGTGATATTGCCTTCAAAGGGCACTGCCAGAAAGGGAGAAACGGAACCAGGAAGTGTCCCAGAGGGTGACCAGTCAGAAGGTGAAGGAAAAGAGGGAGTCAGGAAGCAGTGTCCCATGCCATGTGAAGGTCTAATAGCGTGAAGACTCAAAATAGTTGGCAGATTCAGGAGATGAGAGGAAATGGGTAGGTTTTTCTGAGACGAATGCAGAGAAGAAGGAAGGAGGGAGCCTGAATGATTTTTTTAGGAAGTGGCAAGTGAAGAGGGCAAGCTGGTGTCTTTAAACTGTATTTCTGTCAGTACACAAGGGCTTGTCTTTTTCTGGTGATTGAGCTACTTATTTCTTCTGTGCAGCCTCTCCTCTTCTCAGGGTCAAACTAGCCAAGGAACCGAGTTTTTAATGAAATGATAATAATAGGAAATCAGCAAAAGGGACTTAGAATAATGGGAGTGGAGATAGAGAATTCACTGAAACTGGGGAGAGCCCACTGGCCATTGCCTACCATGTCCGGATGCCTTTTCTCCAGTGCCCACATTGCCCCAGGAACCTCAAAGCCAGAGGTTGGGCACTGGCTGATTTGGTGCCTCTCATCATCCCCTAACGTGTTTATTTTTTTTTATTTTAAATAATGTTTTGGTTTAACTATGTTAGTTTTCAGAATTCTTAGGGGTTCCCACTAGCCTATACTACTGATTCTTACAGTTGTAGCTCAAATGCCACCTCTTTCAGGGGGCCTTCCCTAATTTTCTTCTTCTCCCAACCCCTGCCACCAGGCAAGGATATTCACCCACAGAGCATTATCTAACCCTGCCATGATCATTTTTCCTCTCTAGGGTCAGGCGTTTGAGTAGTGTCTTAATGCTTGAATCCTACCACTAATACCTCTTTATCTTGAGGTTCTTAACCCAGAGTCTATATAGTATTTATAACAACAGTAAAATGTAAAACAAATTATAACATGGTTATGGGTCAATAGGCTATTCTGAGGGTTCTCTGGAAAATAAAAAATACTGAGCTGGATGTTGGCTTAGGGTTAAGTCCCAAATGAAGCTTCTTGCTATATTTTCTCGGCTGCGAAGGCCTTCAGGCCAGGTCTGTGGAACAGACCCTGAGTCCTACCATAGCCACATGGATGACAGTAACTGGCTTGCCTTTGGGACCATGCCCTGTATAACAAGGGGAAAGAGGACACTGTACATGGTTGCTTATCTGTAAGGCACAGTGATCTGACCACTTGTAAAACATGGCCCAGTCAATGAGTTTCTGAGCTTCTAGTTCTTATTTATCTATTTACTTACTTTTATTTTTATTCAGTGAGAAAAGGGGAGGCAGAGACAGATTCCCACATGCATCCCGACTGGGATCCACCTGGCAAGCCCACTAGAGGTCAATGCTCTGCCCATCTGGGGCTTTGCTCCGTTGCTCAGCAACTGAGCTCTTCTTAGCACCTGAGGCAGAGGCCATGGAGCCATCCTCAGCGCCAGGGCCAACTCACTCCAATTGATCCATGGCTGCAGGAGGGGGAGAGAGAGAAAGATAGATAGATAGACAGAGACAGAAAGAGAGAAAAGAGAAGAGACAGAAAAGCAAGAGGGGAAGAAGTGGGTGCTTCTCCTGTGTGCCATGACAGGGAATCGAATCCGGGACATCCACACGCCAGACCAACACTTTACCACTGAACCAACCAGCCAGGGCTTGAGCCTCAAGTTCTGATCACAACTTTTCCTATCTTGAGAAAGAGCTAGTGAGGCAGTAGAAAGGAAAACAGAGTTTTGGGGGAAGGGCAGAGCTTCCTTCATCTATAAGGCACTGATTGTTCCTGCATGGACTATGTATTTTAAGGGGCTATATAGCTCATCACCCTACACTTAAACATTAGGAATAGAAATGTTTCCTCCATGCTTTTCCCCTTGTGGCGGTACATACACATTTACTGTCTGAGAATGAAAAGGCCACATGCACACATGCACATACTCTCCCCCTTTTTCATTTACAGTATCTCTTCATTCGTTCTTTGGTTTGAAAAAATATAGTGTCACCTTGTTCAGTGAGAAAGAAAATGTAGAAATAATGTATATAAACTGTTTATGGGCGGGAGATAACTTATGGGTTCTGAATCTTTTACTGAAACTGAGATAGGAAAATAAAACAAATCACACACACACACACAAAAGTAAACAATTTAAAGGTAAATAATTTATAAAAATAATCTATATATTTCAAGGTAAATAATCTACATCTAATTTATCTTTATATCCCCCATGAATCTAGCCCAATAATAATACTAATTGGAGCCAGTTGTTAATAAGTGCTTGTTTCGTGGCAAGCATGTTTCTAAGTACCTTATACATATTAACTTTAATCTTTATAACAATACTCTGACTTAGATACTACTATTATTTCTACTTCAGAGTTAAGAAAACTGACCCATAGAAAATCTAAACATCTTAGCTAAGGTCACACAGCCAGGAAGCAGCAGAAAGCTACATGGATTTGTTGCTTGTGATTTGTTGATTGACTTTATGGATAAGGTGTGCAAGCTGTCAAGCCTGCCTGGAATGGAGGGTCCCATTGACATGTGCTAGAAAATGCAGTGGGACAGGCAGAATGGGGCATTATTATGCATGAACTTGAGAACAGGGGTTTAGTAGGTGGGCAGTTGAGAATCATGGGTGTCTGAGTGGTGGCACACCTTGATGAAAACTTTGCTAAATAGGCTGCACGTGTGACTGGAGCTTCCCATTATCCAAAGTCCCATGACATTCTTACTTCATTGTATAACTCTGATGAGCAGAAATAATGACTCGGGCAGTCCGGAGAGAGAAAGAGGCTGATGCAGTAGCTCTCAGAGATTTGAACAGATAATGTCTGGTTAAAATATCAAGGAGTCAAGTACTAAATTAATACCTGAGGGCTGCAATCCAAGCTGTTAATTAGAGGCAATAAATAGCAAACCAAAAGCCATTAACCACCCAGTGGAGAATAGCAAAACAGGCTCAAGGGATGGGAAAAAAGGAACAGATATTGTTCATAAGACAAGAATGGGAACCACAAAACCATATTGAGAACGTGAGAAAAAAATCAACCAAGATATCTGAAGAGAGAAAAAATGACTTAATTATTCCCCACACAGAATAGTTATTGGAAGGGTTTACAGAGCACGTGTGAGAAGAAGGAAAGAGAAGGAAGGAGGGAAAAAATATTTTGCTTTAAACTGATATTATTTGGTTTCAATCCAATTTTTTAGTTTAGAGAAAAAGAAAAAAAACTCAGCACCAAAATGGAGGCTTAGGAACAAGCAAAAACCAAAAACCAGTAATGAAGAATGGAGGATGGACAAAGTGAGGGGAGAAGGAGTAGCTGGCCACGTCTGGGGAGGGTGTCTAACCCACATATCTCAAGACCAAGGAAGATGAGTAAGTGTAGGTAAGAGAAAATGCTGGTGACAGAGGGGAGGCCATTAAAGATCTTTAAACAGTGTGTGGTGACATGATCAGATTCCCGTTTTAGAGAGACAGCACATGGTGGAAGAAGTAGGAGGGAGGTGGGGGATCTGATTGGAGGTCATACAGTGGGGAAAGCGCAGGTTCGGTGTCTAAGCTGGGAGTAAAAGGAGTAATAAGTGAGGAGATGTTCCAGGTGGAGAAATCTAGGATTGCGGTTTCAGGGTTGGGAGACTGTGGGTAAGAGGTGGCATTCTTCACTGGGATAGAAAGCACAGGAGGGACCCTGGCCAGTTGGCTCAGTGGTAGGGTATTGACCTGGCATATAGAAGTCCCAGGTTTGATTCCTGGTCACTGCACACAGGAGAAGCGACCATCTGCTTTTCCTCCCCTACCTCTTCTCGCTTCTCTCTCTCTCTCTCTCTCTCTTGCTTCCCCTTATGCATGGCTCAAAATGATTTGAGTGCATTGTCCCCAGGCACTGAGGATGGCTCCATGGAGCCTCCGCCTCAGGCACTAAAAATAGCTTGGTTGCACCTATTGGCCCCAGATAGGCAAAGCATCAGCTCCAGATGGGGTTGCTGGGTGGATCTCAGGGCTTATGCGATAGTCTATCTCTCTGTCTCCACTTCTCTCACTTAAATAAAAAAGAAAAAGATAAAAAAAGAAAACCCAGGAGGAAGAGCATTTGGGAGGGAGGGAGCTCAGTGTTGGACATCTGGAACTGATGTGCTTGTGGACTGTCTGGGTAGAAACCCCTGTCTGACTATGAGGCAAAGGTATAATGGCCACCCTAACAAGGTGTCTTTAGAACGACAGACAAAGCAGGCAGTTTCATAGAATATGACAGAATTTATTATAGGACAATTTCCTTCTGAGAAGTTTGGGCCAGCATGGATAGACAGCTCAGCATTTTGCATAAATTATTCTCTGCAACCAGACACCTGTTACAGTACTTTTTAAATTGTATAACTCAGGAACTAATGACTGACAAGACAAAGGAACAAAGAATACAATGGTTCCAGGGGCCATACCTCCTGGTGGTCTTGTGATAGAAGATTACTTATAATCGATATGATTACCAGTTGGATATTTATCTCAGTTGTCATGCCATTCCAGCTGTTCCTA
Source organism: Rhynchonycteris naso (assembly GCA_037038555.1). NCBI lineage: Eukaryota > Metazoa > Chordata > Mammalia > Chiroptera > Emballonuridae > Rhynchonycteris > Rhynchonycteris naso. The sequence continues at coordinate 23,642,136 of CM072996.1, forward strand.
ACAAAAATATTTATGGCTACACTTTAAGGAACACAAATAATTATAAACTAGAAGGCTTTGATATGCTTGCAAGGACAGTGAGGGCAGTGAAAGGTCATAGCATGATACTTAAAAATGAAGTGAAATCCAGAACACAGAGGTTGAGTTGGTTTTGTTCATACTGACATCTATCTATGCACCCTGGAGGCAGTTGGCTGTTGGGCTTAAATGCTGTTGTAAGGAAATAAAAATTTTAAAATAAAAAGAGATAAAGAAGCAGAGCCCTGTGAGGTTACTAGAGCGCTCTCCGAGGGTCTCAGGCTGGCCTCTGGGTCAGTGGGAGGGCAGGCGCTCAGCAGTGGATGAGAAATACGAAGGGCCACCAGACCAGAGGAGGTGGCAGCGGTGCGGCTGGAACCTCTGCTAGGAACCATGCTCAGAAACCAAAGACAGGAAGAAGTGCCCCAAATTATGAAGTAAGAAAGAATAAATCTAAAGAAAGTAGAAGGAAACAAATAGTAAAATAATAAAAATATAGCAGAATTTAATAAAATAGAAGCCAAATATTTTGTAAAGATCAAAAAAGCCACAAGAGCTCTGGCCAGGTGGCTCAGTGAATAAAGTGTTGTCCCGGCACACCAAGGTTGTGCGTTTGATCCCTAGTCGGGGCACATATGAGAAGCAATCACTGACTGCACAACAAAATGATAAATGGCACAGCTAAGCAGAACAGCGAATTGATGCTTCTTTCTCTCAAATCAATGGAAAATAATATGTGACAGAGACAGAAAGAGGGACAGATAGGGACAGACAGGAAGGGGGAGAGATGAGCAGCATCAATTCTTTGCTGCGGCACCTTAGTTGTTCATTGATTGCTTTCTCGTATGTGCCTTGACCAGGGGGCTACAGCAGACCGAGTGACCCCTTGCTCAAGCCAGCGACCTTGGTCTTAAGCTCGTGAGCCTTGCTCAAATCATATGAGCCTGTGTTCAAGCCGTCAACCTCAGGGTTGTGAACCAGGGTCCTTTATGTCCCAGTCGGACACCCTATCCACTGCACCACCGCCTGGTCAGGTGAAAATAAATTTTTTTTAAAGCTGAAAGTAATTCTTTGAAAATACGAATAAAGTGATTAAGTGTATTAAGGTTTATCCAAAGAAACAGAACCAGTAAGGTGTGTGTGTGTGTGAGTGTGTGTGTGTGTGTGTGTGCGCGCGTGCGCATGCACGTGTGTAAAGAGAGAGGAAAAGAGAGATTGATGATTGATTGACTTTAAGGAATTGGCTCACATGATTATGGAAGCTGGCAAGTCCAAAATCTGCAGGGTGGGCAGGCAGACTGGTGATCCACCAGAGGGCTTACACTGCAGTTCAAGTTCGGAGGGATCTGCTGCATCATTCCCTCCTGCTTACGGGAACGTCAGTCTTCTTGTTCTGTCCAGGCCTGCAGCTGTGGATGAGGCCCACCCATGGTATGGAGGGCACCCCGCCTTACTCAGAGCTCACCGATCTAAATGTTAAGTGTTAGTCTCATCCAAAATCATCCTCACAAAAACATTCATAATAATGTTTGACCATGTATCTGGGCACCTAGCCCAACCAAGTTGACACATAAAACTTACTATCACAATAAGCTTCTGGCAATGTTGATCAAGAGAAAAAGAGAGAAGACAAATAATATTAAGAATGAAAAAAGAAAATAATCTTAGACATGTTAGAGATTAAAAAGCTAAGTACAACTGAGGAATGAATTGAGACAGAGGAGGGATCAAAGGGACCAGAGGAAAAGAGGACAGAGGGAAAGGGGAGGATAGGATGGGATAAACCTGAAGGGAAGGGGGGAGAGCCGCTAGGGAGTGGGGCAAGGGAGATGTTGAGGGTAATATGGGGGAGGGGGGAAGCAGTCAGGGTGACCCTAGAATCTATGTAAACACAATTAATTAAATAAATTTTTTAAAAAAAGCTAAGTTACAACACAGCAATAAAAAGCCAGATAATCCAGTTAAAATATGGAGAATGGCTCTAAGTGGACATTTCTCCAGAGAAGATCTACAGCTAGCCAATAAGCACCTGAAAAGAAACTCAAGATAATTAGTCATTAAGGAAATGCAAAACAAATTTTATTTTTCTTTCTGTGTGAGAGAGAGACAAGAAGGGAGAAAGATGAGAAGCATCAACTCGTAGTTGCGTCGCTCTTACTTGTAATCGGACATAATGTTCATAGAATGGAAAAATCAGAGAAAATTTAAAACTAAGAAAAGACATAGGTGATTTGAATCATGCAAGTAGTAAGTTCAATCAAACCAGTGTGCAGAATCCACAACTGCAGGATCATGTTCTTTTTGAGTGCACAAGGAAGATCCACTCAAACTGAGTGTATACCAGAACATGAAGAAGTCAGCAAATTACAAAGGATCTACATCATACAGATGTTTTCTGACTACAATGCAGTAAAATTTGAAATTAACAAAGCATAGGGGGGAAATTTGTCAATGTCTGGAAATGGAAAAACAAAAACAAAAACCCCAAGCATTAAAGAAAAAATCATAAGAAAAATTAAGATACATTTCTAACAGCAAAGCATTACATGTCAAAATGTTTAGCATGAACCTAAAACAGAATTTACAGGGAAATTTATAACCTTGAATACATTTATCAAAAGATAAGAAAGATTGAAAACAAATGAGCTAAGTACTCAACTCAAACAAAACAAAAAGAAGAAAATAATGCAGACCTGGATGGGAATAAGTAAAATGAAAAACACACATGTAAATAAGGATAATTACCTAAACCTAAAGCTGTCTTTTTGTCTGTCTCATAAGATTCACACATTTCTAGTAAGCCTAATCAGGGGAAGGGAGAAGGTGCAAACAAACTATGTATAAAATAGAGAAGGCTGCCTGACTAGAGGTAGCACAGTGAATATGTTAACCTCCCAGGTTTGAAACCCCAAGGTCACCAGCTTGAGCGCCAGTTCATGTGGTTTAAGAACAGGATCACCAGCTCAAGCGAGGATCACCAGCTTGAGCATTAGATCATAGACATGATTCCATGGTTGCTGGCTTGAGTCCAAAGGTCACTGCCTTATAGCCCAAGGTTGCTGGCTTGATCAAGGGGTCACTGGCTTGGATGGAGCCCCCTGGTCAAGGCACATATGAGAAAACAGTCAATGAACAAGTTCTACAACTATGAGTTGATGCTTCTCATCTCTCCTTCTCCCCCATCTTCTCTCTCGCTAAAAATAAAAATAAAATAAAGAAAGTGAAAGTTTGATGTCATCTCAGCCCCTCTCTAGTGTGTCTGTCTGTGTGGCAGAGGCAAGAGTGCCACCTTGAATCTTGATTGATGGAAGACTTTCATTCCATCAGTTAGATGCATGACACTAGAATTCAGGGTTGGGCTAACTGGAGCAGAGGAGTGGTGTATGTAAAATATTTATTGGGTTATTCTTTTGCATCAGCTTTATTAGGATATACTTTATGTACCTTACAATTCACCAACCTGAAGTGTACCATTCAGTGGTTTTTAGTACCCATTCACAGGGTTGTTCAGCCATCACCATAATCGATTTCAGAACATTTTTATTTCCTCAAAAGGAATTCTATACCATTTAGTTATGATCCTGCAGTCCTGTCATGCCCCTCCTCCCCCGACCCCCAGCCCTAGAAAACCACTAATATTTCAGTCTCAATATTTGCCTTTTCTGGACACTCCATGTCAATGGGGTTATACAACATGTGGTCTTTTGTAACTCTTCCTTCACTCAGCAAAGCAACTCAGGTTCATCTCTGTTGTCACATATATCACTGCTTCATTCTTTCCTAGGCTGAGTACTGTTATATAAACGTACCATATTTTGTTTACCTGTTCATCAATTGATGGACATATGGGTTATTTCCTGGGTTTAGCTATTATGGATAATGCTGCCGTGAATGCCTATGTACACGTTTTTATGTGAATGTATGTTTTTGCCTTTCTCAGTATGAATATTTACATAGAGAACGGAGAAGACACAACAAACAGATATAACCAAGAGAATGCAGTAAGGTTTCCGTAAATAGGATCAAACACATAAACCAAATCTCTCTTCTTCTCTAGCAATAATAAACTAGAGAAGATAAAAGAAAACAAGATATTGTTTAAAATAGCAACAGAAATCTTAAAGTGTCCAGGTTTTACCTAATGCAGAATGCATTGGTCCAGCATGGAGAAAAAATTTGAACTATTAAGGGATATAAAGGTCTGAATAGATAGAGCCATCTACTATGATCTTGGAAGGAGTAAGTTGGTATTTTAAGGATATCAGTGCTCCCCAATTTACCTGAGCATTTAATGTGGTCCAGGGCAAGTGCCCAGCAGCAGTTGTGGAGAGAACTTGACAAATTGATTTCTATACTTTACATGGAAAAAATTCAGTTTCATGAATTACTATGATAGTTTTGCCTTGCTAGATAGTAAGATATGTTACAAATCTTAGTGATTAAAATAATGTGGTCCTGGATCACGAATAGTCAATTAAACCAAAAACAGAACAAAAAACACCCCCCCCCCAAATTTAGAAATAAACCTAAGTTTATATGAGAACTAGTAAATTACTGAAATGTTATCATAATTCACTAGGGAAAAGATGAATTATTTAGTAAATGGTGTTGCACAAAATCGATCTGATGTAGGGGAAAGAATAAAACATTTCTTATCTCACACAGTATAAGGAATAAATTCCACCAGGGTAAGAACTAAAGCCTAGAGGTTGTACTACAAAGTTAATAAATAAACATGTAGGGGATTATCCTTATGTCCTTAGAGTGGAGATTGATCTCTTAGACAATCCTGTAAAAATGCACAAACCAAAAGAAGAAAAATTATTTCCTTGACTACATCAAAGATTTTGGTCCAAGGAAGAACATCACAGAAAAAAGTAAGCTTGATGACAGACTAGAGAAATAACTTCAACATCTGAAACCAAGCAATGAGTTTATATCCGGAATACACACTGCCTCTCATGAAAAAGACCCAAAACCAAGTAATAAAAGACCAGAAACCCATATCATCAAGCTTTGTGAAATTTAAGATTTTCAGCTACTGTTTCCTGGGATTACTAAAACAAAAACCTCTTGCAAATGTCTATAGAAAACATATAAAGGTGTCTGTCACTTTATTATTTGAGAAAGCAAGGATTGGAGGCACTTGAAGTGTCTAAACCTGGGAGAATATTTCAGAAATTGTTACATGCACATCATGGAATACTATTCTGTTAGGAGTAATAACAGGTCTCACTCTGACATGAATGGGTAAGTTTCTAAAAGAGAATAATAAACAGGATAAGGTTCATCACACAGTGTCATCTGAGCAGCTTAAAAACATATACAAACTATATATGTGTGTGTATATATGATATAATAAACATATGGGCAGTGGACATTAGTCTATTCTGCTCAGGTGCGTTCTGACCTTGGGCATGGCCGAGGTCTGGCCAGTGCAGTGCAGCTGTGGACAGCATGGGAAGACAGCACTGCTGGCATAGTGAGAAATTGGGCCAGGACCCTGAACTTTAGATCCATGTTCTGCTAAAGGCACTCTTGGTAATTATCTTACCAGACAATCATGCAGGAGTTTTAGGATAATGGTGTTGGGAATATCAAAGACTTTTTGCAAGTGGCAGGATATTAAATACTGGCACAGGGTCCAAACTTATTTTATGCCAAATAGATCATTTAGTTCCAGGGAAAATTTGTAATATTGTAAAAATCTGCTTTCATTCTAATGCCAACCCCAATTAGTATACTAAAAGTTATTTCTGTATTAATGACCCAGAGTTAGCACAGATCCCACAAGGTAAAGGGCCTGGTCAACAAAAAGACTATCCTCACTTCCGACCAACTGGCTACCAGTTCAGGGGCTACCCACTAGAATGTCTCGTAGAACTCAGGACAGCACTACACCTGCAAATTGTATAGGTTTGCTATAAAGGAAACAACTCGGGAACAGCCAATGAAGAGACACATAGGGCAAGATCAAGGGGGCTCCCAAGTGCTGAGTTTCCATGCCCTCTTGTGGAATCAGGACATGTAACCTTCTGGGTACATCACTGTGTTTACCAACCAGGAAGCCTTGCTGAGCTTCAGTGTCCAGAGTTTCTATTGGGGTTTCATTACATAGGTACAATTGATTTCATTATTGGCTACAGCAATCGAACTCAATTTCCAGTCTGCCACCTGCTCCTTGGAGCTGGGGCTACCTCAAAGCCCCAACCCTCTAACTACTTGGTTGGTTTCTAATGGGTAACCCCCATCCTGATAGCATAAACTCAGATGTGATCCCAGAGGCTCGTGAATAAGAAAGGCAGACTTATTATTTGGGAAATTCCAAGGTTTTAGTCTTTCTTTTAGGAACAAAGGACAACGACCAGTCAAATTCTTTAATATACAACAACTTACAGAACAAGAGAAAACATTAAACGGATACCCCAAGGCATTTGACAGAGCGCAAGTCTCACTCTGAGTTTTAGAAACATACAATTAGAAACTAGTGCTAGAAAAGCTCCAAAAAATAAACTACTTGCTAACACTTAAATTAGTTAAGTATATAAGTGAGCTTTGTTCCAAAATGTGCTCATATTTGGGACTTAGAAACCCATTCTTACAGAGACAGTCTTACCCGGTAGTTATTAGTTTGCAGTCTAGTTTACAAAATTTAATAATAATCACCTAATAGTAATAATGATGGCATTTATTGAGCTGGAAATCTGCTGTATGCCAAGGTATTATTCTAGATCAGGGGTCCCCAAACTACGGCCTTCGGGCCGCATGCGGCCCCCTGAGGCCATTTATCCGGCCCCCGCCGCACTTCCGGAAGGGGCACCTCTTTCGTTAGTGGTCAGTGAGAGGAGCACAGGATGCATCCACATCTTGTGCTCCTGGAGTACTGTATGTGGCGGTGCCACAAAGCGCGGCGTTGCTCACGTACAGTACAACTTCCGTTGACGCGCGGGATGCACATGTCATGGCTCCAGAAGCGCGTCATATGACACGTGTGCATATGTGCAGTGTGCATAGGGATTTGTTCATAGTTTTTTTTATAATCTGGCCCTCCAACAGTCTGAGGGACAGTGAATGGACCCCGTGTGTAAAAAGTTTGGGACCCCTGTTCTAGATGCTAGAAAATAGTAAAGATAACACATTTGAAAAAATGGAAGAAGATGAGGAGCCTGAATCCAAAGTCACAATACAAGATATTAACTTTGTTAGTCACCTACCTATAGAGTCTTAAAAACATAAGTAGTCATTGCATTACTGGATAAATATTCTGAGAAAAAATAAAATGGCCTCAGCTTTGTAGTGAGAAACACGAGGAAGAACATTATATGAAGATACTTAACCCTAGTTTGTAGCATTCAGCAGTTGCTCAATACGTATTAAGAGAAAAACAAGAAACTCATTCAAGGCCGGATTCAGTCTATAGCAGTGTTTTTCAAGTACATAGATTCTGCATCATAACCATTGGGTCTATAATCTTTATACAACATCAGGGGCAGTTAACTCTTTCACGAACTGGCATGAAATTTCTGGTGGGCTGGCAATTAAAAACCACTGGTCTATAGAACTGAAGTGAACATAGACCTTAACCTAAAATAAGCATAAAACTTGAAAAAGTAATGCATTTGGCCCAATTACTAAAAGGTGGGGAAAAGGTAGGCCTGTATTTTAGTATGTGATCAAGGTCTAGGGTAGTAGACTGTCCAAAAGACACAGTTGTGTGTGCCAGGAAGTGTAGCCAGGGAAGTGTAGCCCAGTGGCTTTTTTTTTCTTAAAGGATGATTAATAGAACAAAATGAATAAAATCTCACTTAAGAAACATTTGACAGTCATTTATTCAGTGGCTAATGCCTGGCACGATGCTGGGCAGAGAATACAAGATGACTCACACTTGGTTTCTTTGTGCGTGGAGGAAGCAGTGTAGGAGAAAATTATTTTTGTCACAAACTGGATGCATAATGCAGGCTTGCCCTTCGATGTATGCTTAATGCATTATGATGGTAAGTACTGCTACAAGAGAAATACACAGCTGTTAGAAACGTTCTGTTTAAAGAATTTGGCCAGATATGAAAATGTTATATGCCGCTTAATGAAAAATAAAAGTTCACAGTAATGCAAAAATTCTATTATCACCTATATAAGTGGAAAACCTCTACTATTAAATATATAATGGATCGTTGTTAATTTCTTTTTCTCTTAGAGCATGTGTATTGTATTAAAACTGATTTTTGAGCTCCCACAGCACAGTGGTGAGCCAACGTTTATATGAAAGTGTACCCCCTTGCAATGCCTCAAGTTCCTTGCCTATAAAATGAGGGAAACATCACCTATTCTCAGGTAACATGTAAGGCTCAGTTCAAAGATGTGTACCCTGCTCTCTCTTCTCAGGAAGAGGGTGATGAGACTTAAACAGAGCCCTTTTCTGAGGCCTTGAATATAGCTAGATGGGTGGAGTAGAAAACATATTTTTAAAATTTCTCATTGGAAAATGTTACTGGACTTTCTAACCACTATTTATTCTCACTACCCAGGTTACCCTTTCCCTACTGCTCCTCCTGTGGACCCATTTGCCAAAATCAAGGTGGAGGACTGTGGAAAAACTAAGGGATGCTTTAGGTCAGTAGATCTGTGAGTTGGATAACTTTAAGACTAAGGCATTGATTTACGTCTCAGGGTAGGATTGAAATTGCATGCAGTCCATTCTAACCAGAAGCCTCTCCCCCTTCCTCACTTCGGCAGGGACGTGGCCTATTCTGGTGGCCACCCAAGTTTGCTGTCTTAAAGGCCTTAAGCTCTGACACACAGCTTGGCACTAGAACATTCTTCTTTTTGACTGTTCTGCCATTGCCCACAGGTTGTCTACTCCTAACCCAGTGGTTCTCAAAGTGTGCATCAGGCGCACTGGTGCACCCTAGAAAATTTCCAGGTGTGCCCTATGGTATTCCAGAGAAATATGTGCCTGTTGGGGACCAAAAAACCAACAGGGTTTTGGAGTTTAGATTTTTGGAGGACAGAGGTGTGGGGAATTGGCTGTAAGCTGACAGTCTGCCCAACCCCCCACCTCACTTGCCTGATTAAGTTGCAAAAGGCTGTTAAGCTGTGGTGCTGGATTGTTTACACTACCCCCCATGTTCCCCAGAAAGACTGGAGGCAAATTTCTTCTATCCTTTGTTTGGTGTAAAGTTAAGATGATATGTATGGTGGGGGTTTCTGCACTCTACACAATTAAGAGTAAAAACAGAGAAATTCTTCAATGTATTGATGAGGAAATGAGAATTTGCCTTTCAAATATATGCCCAAACATTGAAGAAATCGCTAGGATACATCAGGCTCATGTTTCTCATAAACACAAGAATTAAAAAATTTAATACATTTGCACCAGGACCTGCCAAATTTACTAAATCTTACTAAGAATGTATCTATATATATAAAAAGATAACTTTTATGTCATATTTTTATTTTTGAACCCCTCTTTTCTACAAATTCTAAAAAGTATAACTCAAAAAATGTAACATAAAAATGTTTTTTAATGTCAGAATAAATTTAATTTTGTTATATTTATTTCATTTAATTACCATAAAAGCACGCTTGGACTTTATATTTTTTCTTTAATATTTGACTTAATTATTATAACATATTTCTCAGAAATTTGTATATAGTGTGCCTACAATTATTTGTAGGATTTTAAATGCATTTCGACTTCAAAAAGTTTGAGAGTTTAGATTTTTGGGGGACAGAGGTGTGGGGAATGGGCTGTAAGCTGACAGTCTGCCCAACCCCCCCACCTCACTTACCACTGTCCTAACCAATTGTCTGTATAAAGAAGAATCATGTGACACAGAATATGTACCGGCTTATCAGGAGGAGGCATGGATGAGACAGGCAACGATAGATACATCTAATACCCAATTCCTTTTCAAATAAGTAGTCATGACTTACTGATATCTGTATGATACTAACTAGTGATTAAGCATTGATTATTTTAACAAGCTTATAATCCCAGGAGTAGTGAATCCTTATATAATTATTAGTAGTAGTCTATTAAGACATGATGGACTGAAACTAGAAAACAGTAGTGTAGACAGAGGGCCTCCCACAAAGATAGCTGTTTGGTTGGAAAAGCCTCCTTCTCTTTGAATTCTTTATCTCCTGAGACAATTTGTCCTTAAGTAAAGATTTTGCTGATCTCTGTACTAAAGTTCTGATATATATTTTAGCTCAGTGCTTAGGATCTAAGAAGAAAAAACTGAGTGATGGGATTTTGAGCTTTCTTTGGATTACCAGAGCATTTCTAAGGAATAAAAAAAAAAAAAAAATCCAGTGACACTAGTATTAAGAAGATGGCCAATAATGTATAATTCTGGTGATTGGGGGATATTTTTTGAGGAATGATGGATTTTAGTACTCTGCTGTCTTCCGGGTGACTTGTTTTCTGGCCCATTCACTCCATTAGCTTTTCTTAACACTTTTCAGCCCAGTTCCATGTTGTCTGGAACTAACGCCTCATCCTGGCTGCTCAGAGTATCTGGAGCACAGCGGCCTCATTCTTGCCTTTCTCCTCAGCCAACACTTAGCAGTTCTGTGTCTTGTTCCTTCGGATACCTTTCATCTGAGTTTAGGTTGTCCCACCCGCTGCTGCAATTTTCTCTCATTCTGAAAATGGTGTGAAACAGTGTTCCCCAAACTGGGACTTGTCAGTTCTTAAAGGATGCATAAATTCTCTGTGAGAAAACTTAAATGTGTGTTTTTAAAACAGAAACAACTCATAGACACAAAGAACAGGCTGATGGTTGCCAAGTGGGGTGGGGGCAGGGGTGAAAAATGTGAAGGAATTAAGGTTATAAATTGGCAGCTACAAAATAGTCACAGGGATACAAAGTACAGCGTAGGGACTATAGTCGATAATATTGTAATAACTATGCATGGCATCAGGTGGGCAATACACTTTTCAGGGAGATCACTTTGGAAGTTATATAAATGTCTAAATACTGTGCTGTACACTTGAAACTAATATGATACTGAATGCCCACGGTAATTTAAAAATTTTTTAAATTAAAAAAAAGTATTGCTTGAGTAAATTAAAAATAAATAAAATACATTTATGTCTTCCATTCAAAAACGCTTCTTTAAAGGATTAATATATGCAAGTCTAATTATGTGGATAACCACTGCTATCAGCTTTAGTGTCTGAATTTGTAATTGTATTAGCACCAATGGAGCAAAGGCAAACGTTATAAATAGATGATGCATCCATGGTCAGTATATACAGATGAGGCATTCATTCGGTGAATTGTGCATACAAGGGTTTTGCAGTAGTTCAAATAAAAATGGAGGAGGGTGAGTCATGCATAATAGCAAGAACACGCTCAATCAAAAGACCCTGCGCAGTAGAGTCAGACATGCTATATGCATGTAAGCAGAATATAACTTTCAGTAAAACCGTATCATCCATCACATGAATGCTATAAGTTTAAATGTTCCCAGTTGTGTAGTTTAATTTACATTTGATTTGCAATTTGGTGTTCATTTAATTACAAATTTTAAAGTAGAAAGAATCGGTATGCATTTAATTAACAAACATAATTTAAATTATTAACCCAAAAAGTTTTTTATTATAAATGGGATTTAGAAATAATTCAGCAATAACTAATATTTGAGAGACACTAATGTAGAGAACACCGGCTGGAAGTCTGGAGGTGCTGATTCAAGTCCTGTTGCAGCTACTGACTCACTGCAATCTCAGGAAAGCCCGTTCCCATCTCTGGACCACTGTTTATGTGTAAAGTGGGGCAGATCACCTCTGAGGTCCCTCCTAACTGAGTGAAACTGTTTTTTGAGACTGCAGGGAGCAAAAATCTAATTTGTTCACTAATGTTGCTTAGCATCCTGCCTGATATATAGATAGGAGTTCTCTTAATGTATTTTGAATGAGAAGATGACAGAGTACTGCCTGTTTATTTTTATTAAATTTATTGGGGTAACATTGACTAATATAGCATTATATAAATTTCAGGTATACAGTTGTATAATACCCCATCTGTATATTTCATTGTGTGCTCACCACTCAAAGTCTCGTCTCCTTCTGTCACCATATAGTTGACTTCCTTTACCTCCTGAATAATGTCTATTTTGATGTCTCCTATAGATATGGCAAACCAGGCTGCAATGCAGAGACCTGTGAGTACTTCCTTAGCTACCGGATAATAGGGGCTGACGTGGAATTTGAGCTGAGTGCAGATACAGATGGCTGGGTAGCTGTTGGATTCTCTTCAGACAGAAAAATGGTAAGACACTCATCGTGATAGTTTATTTTTCTCTTTAATTTGCTCTGTGACTTAAGGGTTTAGAGAACAGGCACGGTTATGCTTCGTGAAGCTACCATGCCACTTTTAAATAGAAGAAGCTAATTTCTGGCATTTGATTGTCTTTTGCAAAGCATGGCAAAGCAATTTGTCAAAGGGGTATAATGATTGTATTAGTATGGCTCTCTGGATGCAAGTTAAAGGAATTAAAATTCAAGCTAGCTTAAGCAGAGAAGGAAGGGTTGATTATGAGAACACAAGATGTTTCATGGTACCAGTATTTATCTGCTATTTCCACAGAAATGCTGCAAGGAAAGCCTCCCAAACCGCATGGTTTATAATAGTAAGCATTAATTTCTTGCTCAGATATGTGTGGATTGGCCGGAGCTCAGCTGGGCTTGGCTCCAGTCCATAGGTTGGATTCAGGTTTTTTCCTAATCATTTGGGAACCAGCGGCTACCAAGGCATGTTATTTTTATGGCGCAGGCAGAAGTTCAAGAGCAGTCCAAACTTATTTCAAACCTCTGCTCACATCACTGCTGCTAACACTCCATTGCCCAAAGTTAGTCATGCAGCCAAACCCAGAATGAAGGGGCAGGCATGTACCCTCTCCCACCAAGAGGCCCTGCAAAGATGTGGGTGTATAATAGTACTGTAGGGAGCTGAAGAGTTGCGTCTAACAATTCAGTCTTCCTCTGTACCACTGGGCAAGGACACATCTGGACCTCAGAGAGGCCCGTGACCAGGTACAGGCAGGGCAGCAGGAATCCAGGCGGCTGTCCATCTCCTGCCTCCGCTGCCTTCTTCCCTCTTTTCTCTGCAGCCCATCACTTGCCACTTCACTGCGAGGGTGCTTCCCAAACACGTAGACCTTTTTAGGCCTCTGTACCTTTGCACATGCTGCTGCTCTGTCTAGAGGGCCCTTCCTCTTCTATTTACCTGGCCTGTATTGAGACTCGGGCAGTGAGGAGAGGGCAGTTCACACCAGGGTTATGGCAGTGGTGTCAGTGAGAAGCGCTCAGCTTTTGGGTATGTTCTGAAGTTCATGCAGATAGGCGTCGCTATTGGATTGGACAGGAGTTACAGGTGGGTGGTAGGAAGACACAGAGAGAGCAGTCCAAGCAGTCAGAGCTCCAGGGACTTTGTTCTTGGAGAGGTCACCATGAATTCCCAGTCCAGGCAGTAAAACCATGGGTCCCACTGGTAAGACTGCATAAATATGAATCTATTTCACCTATTTCCTACTGTAGTGTCAGCGGGCGGAGCAGCAGCTATGTGCCACACCCAGAAGCTGGCTTGGATTGCAGTTGACCATTTCCCATCCTGGGCTGCATGTGTGGTCATGGTACAGCTGTTGAGTATAGGGCTCAGAGCAGGGCGGTTAAGTGAGTAGCATTCCAATTTTATGTTTGACATTTTGCTGCCTAAGGCCTTTAAAATATAGATCTCTCTTTTCTTCTCCAGTTATTTTAAGAAGAAACACAAATTAATTATTTTCAAAACTCGATACATTGGAAAAGCAAATGAAACCCCTTGTAATAGCCTTTAACTTTTTTGGAAATGGCACATTATTGTTTTATTATTAGACTTTATTATTTTTTTAGAGAAGTTTTAGGTTCATAGCAAAATCTAATAGTGGATACAGAACATTTCTGCGTCCTGACACACATAACCTTCCCCATATAAACATCCCCCACACAGCAGTAAGTACATTTGTTAGAAATGTTAAACACCTTTAACATTTCTTTTACTTGTTTTGAAAAAATTTTAAGCCTATGGATAAACTGCAAGGATAGTACAATATAATATATTTCACCTGAAGTCACCAAATGTCAGCTCTTTTATTTTGGTAAAATGTACATAACATAATATCTACCCGTTTAATCATTTTGAAGTATAGATTCAGTGGCATCAGTTACATTCACAGAATGTGGCATTGCCATTATGTAGTTCCAGAACTTTTCTACAAATGGTAACATTTTGCCACATGTGCTTTATCTCTCTACTGTTTCCACTGCTGCTAAGTATGATTATTTTTATTATGTTTTGGCAATTTAGGAGATTAAATCAACTTAATTATTAAATTCAAGGTTAACATTGATCTGATTGGATTATCTAATATACTGTCCATTTTCAAATGTTGCTAGTTGTCCCAATACTGTTCTTTAAGGAAATTTTAATCTTATGACTCAGGGTTCTGTCTAGAAACCATACCATTAGTTGTCGTGTACTGTATCTTTACTCTTCTTTATTTTGAAATAGTGTCTTAGCCTTTTTTTTTTTTTTGGCCCTTTATGACATCAACCTCTTTGATGATTATAGGACAACTTTTTCTTGTAGAATGACCCTCAATTTGGACTTGTCTGATTGTTTTGTCATGATTGGTTTAGTTTATGTGGATTTGGCAAGAATGCTAGATAGCTGGTGATGTATTTCTCTCTGAACATCACATGAAAAGGCACTTGATGTCAGCCATTGGGATGCTAACTTTAATCATTTGGTTAAAGTTTTTATTTAAATTTTTTAAATTTGTTGATTTTAGAGAGAGAGGACAAGAGAGAGATCAATCGCTTATGTTCCTGGACCGAGGATTGAACCAGCAACCTCTGTCTCTGCATCAGGATGATGCCCCAACCAACTAAGCTATCTGGCCAGGGCCTTGTTTAAAGTTCTTAATGGCACTTAAAATAACATCAGGCCTGAACAGGCAGTGGCACAGTGGATAGAGCGTCAGACTGGGACGCGGAGGACTCAGGTTTGAAACCTCGAGGTTGCCACCTTGAGTACGGGTACACTAGCTTGAGCACAGAGTCGCTGGCTTGAGTGTGGGATCATACACATGACCCCATGGTCGCTGGTTTAAGCCCAAGGTCGCTGGCTTGAGCAAGGGGTTACTTGCTCTGCTGCAGCCCCTCACCCCCGCCCCCTGGTTAAGGCACATATGAGAAAGCAATCAATGAACAACTAAGGAGACTAAGAAGCTGCAACAAAGAATTGGTGCTTCTCATCTCTCTCCTTCCTGTCTGTCTGCCCCTATCTGTCCCTCTCTCTCTCTCTGTCACCAAAATAAATAAATGAATAAATAAAAATAAAATAACGTTGGGGGTGAAATTTCAAATTACAGAGGTAATGGAATATATATTTCTGAGTAAAATTTCTTTTTAGCAGAAAAGTTTGCAAAAGACACAGCTTTGACTTTTTTCTCTTCATTATTTTCCATGTTAGGGTGGTGACGATGTCATGGCCTGCGTCCATGATGACAATGGCAGGGTCCGCATACAGCACTTCTATAATGTAGGCCAGTGGGCAAAAGAGATTCAGAGAAATCCTGCCAGAGATGAAGAAGGAGTTTTTGAGAATAACCGAGTCACCTGCAGATTTAAACGTCCCGTGAATGTTCCTAGAGATGAAACAATTGTTGACCTGCATTTGAGTTGGTACTATCTGTTTGCTTGGGGTCCAGCCATTCAGGGTAAGTTTACATTTTGGCATCTGGATTAAACAGCAGACATCACTGTGCATTTATTGTGCAAGAATCATAAGCACCTGAGATAATATTTTTAAAAAGGAGTTATGATCCCTTTTATCTATCATATACATAGATATTCAAATGGACAAGTTATACACATGCATTGCTAGAACAATACAAGATAACATATGATGAGTTTAATGAAACAAACCATCTGCCTGCTATTTGTGGGGTGTGGGCTGTATTTAATTCTCACCATGTCCCCATTTATTCCTCGCCACATAGGTATTATATCCTTATTTTAGAGAGATATTAAGGAACTGACTCAAGGCTCTACCACTAATTAATGAGAGAATTAATAGTCAATTCTAGGTCTGACTCCAAAGTCAGTGGTACCTCTTAGCCATTCTCACTTTATGACTGTCCTGATGGTCACAAATCCACCAAGTTATCCTATAAGATAGCCCATTACTCCTCAAACTTGAACACGTGTAGAAGTTGCCTGGCTATATGGTTGACACGTGACTCAGTAGGTCTGGGATAAGGCCTGAGATTCTGCATTTTGAACAGGCTTCGCTCTGCTATTGGCTCATTGATGCCCTCACTTTGAGTGGCAAAGTTCTTCCAGTATTTTCCCAACAAAGACCCAGGGAATATCATGAGACCATTTAGAGGCTGCGAAAGTCAAGTTGTGCTGTGACTTCAGCATTTCCCAGGTTGAATCAGCCTAATGGCATAACCAAGAATGGGGGTGGGTGGTTTGAGGTCCTTGTGTGAGAATTCTACTGGGAGTTGCATCTTTCTTTACTGTGTGCTTATCAACTGTGTATTGCCCTAGCTGAGCTGCTTTTATATTCCTTCAGATTATTTCCATTGGTTGGTCTAGAGATGTTGTACCTTTTGTTTTTCCTATTTCTTTTATTTATTTATTTATTTTATTTTTTCTATTTTCCAAGTGAGAGGAAGAAAGATAGACAGAATCCTACATGCACCTCAACTGGGATCTACCCAGCAACCCCTGTCTGGGGGTCAATGTTCTGCCCATCTGGGCCCATGCTCACAACTGAGCTGATTTTAGCACCTGAGGTGGTGGCTCCATGGGGCCATCCTCAGTGCCTGGGGCCGACATGCTCAAACCCATTGAGCCATGGTTGCAGGAGGAGAAGAGAAAGAGAGAAAGATAGAAGGGGGAGGTGATGAGGTAGAGAAGCACATGGTAACTTCTCCTGTGTGCCCTGACTGGAAATCAAACCCAGGACATCCACACACTGGGCCGATGCTCTACCACTGAGCCAACCAGCCAGGTCTTTTTTTCCTATTACTAATTGGAAAAACATTTGAATGCCTTCAGACTTGTGACATCTTTCCCGTTTTCTTATTTCCCAGATTACCAGAAGTGGAATTGCAATTATGTCTTAGAGTACTTTCAGTACCCTGGGAAATTAATTATAGCTTAGCCTAGAGAAATGAACTCATTAAAACGATGGGATTTGGCATCTAAAAATTTGGATTTGTGCATTGGTTTTGTCCCTTGGTAGTTGTAGCTAACTGTTATCTAAATTCTGAACTCCAATTTCTTTGTCTCTAAAATGGGAATAATAATAATATTGATTTTATAGAATTATTGCAAGGATTAAATGAAAACAGGAATTTGAAACAGCTTTGCAAATTGGAACGCACTGCAGAAGGTCATCTTATTACACTTTGGTATAATAGCCAACATTTCAGGCCTTCCTGCCTTGCCTGATAAGATCACTCAGGACTTCTGTTCTTTTTACTGTCTCCAAACTAAACAGGCACATTCCTACCCCAAAGATAGGCTTATGCTTTTACTGTTTCTTTATTTTTAAATTTTAATTGATTTTAGAGAGAGATAAAGGGAGAGAGACAGAAACATTGCTCTATTTCTGTATGTGCCATGACTGGGAATCGAACAAACAGAGTTTGTGTTTCAGGAGGATGCTCTAACAAAGCTATCCAGCCAGGGAACCTTTCCTGTGTCTTGAAAGTCCTTCCTATGCCTTTCTATTTCTCACAAATTTTCATTGTCCTAAAGCAGTGGTTCTCAAACATTTTGAATTCAGGGCGCATTTAAAATCCCACAAATAATTGTAGACGTGTTATATACAAATTTCTGAGAAATATGTTATAATAATTAAATCAAATATTAAAGGAAATAATATAAAGTCCAAGCGTGCTTTTATGGTAATTAAACAAATAAATACAACAAAATTAAATTTATTCTGACATTAATAAACATTTTTATGTTACATTTTTTGAGTTATGCTTTTTAGAATTCGTAAAAAAGGGGTTAAAAAATAAAAAAACAACAAAAAAAGTTATCTTTTTATATATATAGATACATTCTTGGTGAGATTTAGTAAATTTGGCCAGTCCCGGCACAAATGTGTTAAGTTTTTTCATTCTTGTGTTTATGAGAAACATGAGACTGATGTGTCCTATCGATTTCTTTAATGTTTGGGCAATATATTTGAAAGGCAAACTCTCATTTCCTTGTCAATACATTGAAGAATTCCTCTCTTTTTACTCTTAATTGTGTTGAGGGTAGAAAATCCTAATTCACAAGTATGTTGAAAATTGTGGTAAAATGTTCAAAGCTTTTTTTAGATATTGCCACATATTCTTCTTTTATAGAAATCCAAAAGGCTTCAAGAGACAATTTCTTATGTTTAATCACCAATTCAAAATCCCCACCATGCATATCATCTTAAATTAACACCAAACAAAGGATAGAAGAAACTTGCCTCCAGTCTTTCTGGGGAACATGGGGGGTAGTATAAACAATCCAGCACCACAGCTTAACAGCCTTTTGCAACCTAATCAGGCAAGTGAGGTGAGGGGTTGGGCAGACTGTCAGCTTACAGCCAATTCCCCACACCTGTCTCCCCAAAATCTAAACTCCAAAAACCCTGTTGGTTTTTTGGTCCCCAACAGGCACATATATCTCTGGAATACCATAGGGCACACCTGGAAACTTCTAGAGCACACCGGTGTGCCCTGGCGCACAATTTGAAGAACACCTGGCCTAAGGTCTCTCAGAGGCAATCAGCTTTGAGCTAAATTTTGAAGGGGAGTCAGGATTAGATTTCCCTTAAGGAAGTCATGAACTAGACATACCTGGTTAAGCGTAGGAATCCGTGTAGATGACCGGCAAGCGAGGTTAGGTGGGAGAGGTGATGGGGTCTGTCGAGAGAAAAATCCTTGTGCCAACCTGAGGAGACTGACTTGTGCTAACAAGAGCAAGCACAGATACCAGAGCAGGGAATTGACATGTCAAGTTGGGCACGAGTTCCTTAGTAAATAGGACCTTAAAAACCCTCTCTCTAAGCCCAATTTCCAAGGAGACCTTTGCTTTGAAGTCATCTGCCTTAGTCTCCCTAACCCAAGTTTCATGTGGATTATTCATAAGGTTTATTATACCTGTATGGACATTCATACGGATTAAGAGGGCAGGCACTTCTAATCAGTGTCAGATTAAGTACCCTTTACACACACACAACCTTTTCCTCTTTCCCCTTCTAACCAGGCCAAAAGCAAGTTTCCTTTTTTTTTTTTTTTTTTTTGGCATTTTAATCCTTCTACTTCCTGTATTGTTCCATCCCTCCCACTCTGCTGGAAAGATACAAGCACGCACACACACACACACCATACAGCACACCACACCCTCTCTGGTCTGGCCTGGGCAGGCTACCCCTTTATGTCCCACAGAAAAAGTGAGAGAGGCCTCCATCTGTAAGAGAGTACAGTGTGTTCAGGAGTTGTTAGTAATTCATATATAAAATATATATTTGAGGAAAAAAATAGTACCTCTTGCTCTTTGAAGTCAAAATATAGCTTTCCATTTGGTTTTAATAAGTTAAACCTCATTAGAGACCTTAAAGGTAGGCATTTATATAATACTAAGTAGTGGTCTTAAAAGTGGGGGGCCGCCTGACCTGTGGTGGCGCAGTGGATAAAGCGTCGGCCTGGAATGCTGAGGTTGCCGGTTCAAAACCCTGGGCTTGTCCAGTCAAGGCACATATGGGAGTTGAAGCTTCCTGCTCCTCCCCCCTTCTCTCTCTCTCTCTTTCTTTCTCTCTCTCTCCCTTTCCTCTAAAATGAATAAATAAATAAAAATAATTAAAAAAAAAGTGGGGGGCCATGGAGATACTGATAGCATTATTCTGGGAGGGGGTGTGCAGATTCAGGAGAACTAGTTAATTTGGATAAATTAAACTAATTTCTGTGTTCTTCACTGTATGTGCAATTATAGAGAATTCTGATAGTTCTGATACCTGATTTCAGATCTTTATAATCACTGCTTATGCATTCAATGCCAAAGACCTTGTTTCATTTTTTCTGTTGTTTTTATATATATTTTTAAATCAGTGCTTTTTTAAAATTACCCCTTTGCTTTTTATTTCTTCCTAAAGGTTCTATCACCCGACATGATATAGACTCACCACCGACTTCAGAGCGTGTTGTCAGTATTTACAAGTACGAAGACATTTTTATGCCATCAGCTGCCTATCAGACCTTCTCCTCTCCGTTCTGTTTGCTTCTGATTGTTGCCCTGACTTTCTACTTATTGATGGGAACCCCTTAATCACAGCTGCAAAGCCAACAATTAAATGGATTTGAAAGTCTTTGGTATATACATATATTTTTGAAGAATATGCAGTATAATTTTAGCTTCTGTTGTTTAAAAAAGAAAGACTCATGATTTCAGCTTTTTCGAAGCAAATACAAGCTTCTTTTCTTATCAAAGAGGGTTGTTTAATAATGACCCCATACTTTTGGAAAGTACTTAAAACTTTTCTAAGCACTTTCAAATAAGTTTTCTTATTTGAATCTCACACATCTCTAAGTTGGCTTAATGCAAATTATTATTGCCTTCTTACTGAATGGGATGTGAGACCCAGGAAGGCTGCCTTTTTGTGACTCACATGTCATGTAGCTTTGGCCACTTGGTCAGAAAACACATAGCAAGGTAGACAAAGACAGAGAAATCATGTCTCTAAACAGCCTTTTCTTTTCCAGCTACAGTCAGGAGACTTACTTAGAGTATTACTAAAGAGAACTTCCCTGAAATGGACATAGTTCATAGGCAGTCTTTTAGGCAGAAGACCTTTCAAATTTCCATTAAAGCTTAAGAGCTTTTGGATAATTACACAGCTGGTGAGGAGAATGGGGGAGATTACAGTGATATGAAAATGGTTCATTTATTTGAAATTTTTCCTCAATTAGTGAGTAGCTAGGAGAAAATATTTTTTATTGCTGTTGGAAAGGTTAGAAGCAGAGTTGAGTGTTCCTGAAGTTGTAAAATTATGTTAATGATAGAAAATGTGGGCATTCTTAGCAGTTAGAATTTGGAGTTGTCTACCACTGTGTTTTATAAATTAAGGTATTCATCCATGGTTATAACTAATTCTGTTGTCAGAGTCAGCATACAATGAGTATGATTAAACAGTAATATAATAGATAAATCATCTTAATAAAAAGTTAATGCATTTTGATAATAAACCAACATTGTGCAGGTTGTGGAACTTGGAGTAGAAACTTTTTAAAGACGATTTTTATTTTTAATTAGAAAATGGGAAATGACCCAGAAAGTGAATTCACCTATGTTATCCATTCAAACTTGCTCAGACTTGTAAACTGGATTGCCAGTCAATATAATATGTAATAATGCTTTGACTTAACGTGGTTCCTTTGTTCCAAATGTCTGTGTTAACAGCCAGTTAGAAGAAAAATATCTATAGATGTGGTTCTGCTGCGTAGCACTTCTGTTGTGGAGTTCTGGAGTCCTCTGGCTTGCCTCTGTTGCTTTAAAGCTGGCTCCAACTCTGTGAGGTTTTTGAATAAACAGCACTGGAAACTGATTTCTAATGCCATCCTTGGAATTCATGTCAGAGGCGAAAGTCCACCTTTGGGGAGAGCTTTCAAATTCTTCTGGAACTGAACAAAAAGAAGAAAAACATCAAGGTTCTGCAACATGGCCCAGTTCACCACGCTCATCTGAGAGACATAGGAGACACAATCCTCACTGCAGGTAAAAGAAGGTTAAATGACTTCAGGTGAGCAAAAGAATTGAGTAGGATTCAACCTGAAGAGGTTGGGTTCAAGTTCCTGGCTCCACCTGACTACCGTCACCTCATAACCCAGCCCTCTGGTCATGGCTGAGGATGGGCTGGGCATCACCTTCTCAGCTTTCGGTTTGTTTAATAGTGAAGATACTGAATGTGCAGCCACTCACACTGTAAATAAGAAAGCAAATATTTTTATATTTCATCCTCTCATGTGTACTATATTTAATCTATAAACAGGTTAAACCTAAAGAGAGACGTTAGCTAGTCTCTGTAGCTGGCAGGGAAGAAATAAGTTAATGGATTTTCCTTCTGCTTATAATTTAAGTCAAGCTACTTATTTCATGAATTGGTTCTACTGTGATGACCAGTTTTGCATACTTGCGCCTAGAACTTTCAATGATTTCTCACTGCCATTAGTATAAAATGCAAGCCACTTTGGTTCCTTCCTGTATCTTCTATGTCACCATTCCTCACTTGTTATGACCCAGCGAGACTGAACTGCTGTCACTTCTTCAGACCTGCTTTCTTACATCTCATGTTCCCTGTGCCCAAACATTCTCCATCCACTTCCTATGCTTGCTGAACTCCTCCTCATCTTTCAAGCCACAGCTTAAATATGTCTTTCTCCAACCCCCTGGACTAGGTAGGTATAGGTCTCTGCCAAATGCTCCTATAGCTCACTGGGCTTCCCCATCACACTTGACTGTAATTGCTGGCTCCTCCACCCTGCTAATTCCCTACTGCATGGAGTAACCATTCCTTGTTATTCATCATTGTAACTCATACAACTACATGGTAGGTATTCAGCAAACATTTGTTGAATGTATAAATAACTGAAACTGTACTTCTATGGCAAGTTTCTTTGGGTCATAAGACTTGTATTTCATATACATTGTCAAACTGGCTAACATTTTTATATTTTTCCATCTGTGATCAAACTATAAACTATCCCTTTAGAAACACTGGACTGTGTCTTTTGAAACATAAATCAAAAGATCATTAGTAACAATGCTGTTTTGCCTTGCAAAATATAGATGACATTCTTAACAATAATCATTGTTCAGAAATAAGAATTCACAGAGCTGGGATGCAGAACAGCATTTAACTGTCACCTCAGAGAATCATCAACCAATAGACACACTGGAGTTAAAACTTTATAGACTCCAATTTCATTCTTACCTAATATAAGAGGATCAACATCTATTTTATCTCTGCATTCCACTTTCTAACATAGTACTTGTTACAGGAAAGATACCCACCTGTGTTTTTTGTTTTGTTTTAGCCTGACACAGACAGACAGACAGAAAGGGAGAGAGATGAGAAGCATCAATTCTTCGTTGCGGCACCTTAGTTGTTCATTGATTGCTTTCTCATATGTGCCTTGACCGGGGGGCTACAGCAGAGCGAGTGGCCCCTTGCTCAAGCCAGTCATTTTGGACTCCAGCCAGCGACCCTGGGTTTCAAACCAAAGACCTTTGGGCTCAAGCCAGCTACCATGGGGTCAAGTCTATGGTCTCACACTCAAGCTGATGAGCCTGCGCTCAAGTCCAATGAGCTTGTGCTCAAGCCAGTGACCTTGGGGTTTTGAACCTGGGACTTCAGCATTCCAGGCCAATGCTCTATCCACTGCGCCACCGCCTGGTCAGGCCCACCTGTGTTTTTGTAAAATGCCTAAGTAGAATAACAATGCTAGCCATACGTATTTAGTGCTATTCTAAGCATGAAATACCATTTAATCCAATGCACTAATTTTACAAAGAGCAGCTGAGGCCTAGGGAGGTGATATAATTTCCTACACTGTCATGCCTTCATGCACATTCATTAAACAGAGCCCACTATCCATACTCAAATTAGCTAGGTGCTTTTTGTTTTTTACACCCCTTTAGTAATTTACAATGAAAAGGACATTTTATAATTATATTTGAGGAAAGGGGTCTATTTTACTTTTTAGTAGCTTTCTTTTTTTCTTAAAGATACTTTCATTATTTTTCCAGTCATTTTCAAGCTTTTAATAGTCTCTTTTATTATTATTAATACACCAATTGAACGAGACTACAATATGTTTGTCTTGGTTAATTTTTAAAAGTGGCTTGCCTAAACCCTGGATCTTCTCACGTTGAGTCCGATGCCCTTTAAATTGCTCCCAGAATCCTGAAAAATGAATTGTAAGCATGTTTTCAGACACAATGCAGGGGCCATGTTTATTTATCTTAAACTGTCCTTTGTCATTAAAAAAAAGTCAAAAAGTTTGGACATCTCAGGGTTGGAGTTCCATCCCTGGTGGCTTTTACTACTATTTCTGTAATTAAGTTTACTGTCTGTATGTATGATTTTGTACTTAAGAGATATTATCACTGGGGTTGTGTATCATTCTTATCTCTGGCCTAGTGGTCAGCATACTTTTTCTAAAAGGGCCAGATGGTCAAGGTTTTAGTCTTTGTGGTCTCTGCTTCAACTGTTCACCTCTGTCACAGACCATACGTAAACTAATGAGAATGGTTGTGTTCCCATAAACTTTATTTGACAATGAAGTTGAAATTTCACCCAATTTTTATATGTCATGGATATTCTTTAAATGTAATAAAAGAAAAGAAGAAAGCACTTTACAACATACAAACCATTCTTAGCTTGCAGGCCATGCAATTATAGGCAGCAGGTTAGGTTTGGCCTGTGAACTGTAGGCTTCCCTTGCTCTTAGGGTCTAAGCTAAGAGACACACCTGTGTGTCCCTAGCGATTGTAAAATACACTGCCAGCAGTATAGTACTGGTTAATTTGTAAAAATATTGAAGTTAATGAATAATTTGTTTATAAAATATAGTTTACCTTGGTAATGGCATTACCGGGCACTTATATTCTCATAGATTTTCCAGAGTTGATGGGAAAGTGCTGGCGGTTAAATCAGAGCTGGGTGAGCAGCAGTTTGATTTCACCTGACCTGTGGCAGCTGTGACTTCTACTGATGAATTGCTTTTCGTGATGGGGATTACCGTGTTGCAGAGTAATTTATTTCCCTGCAGACATTATTTTTTAAGTTTTATTAGAAACTGCTATAGCTACCGGAATGTTTTACACATGTGACAATGGGATGTACCTTGTGGATCATAATGGAGAAATGTTTGAGAACCACTGCAATAGGCCTTATGTTGAGATGTGTATACTTTGTTGTAATTAAAAGTAGAGTAGGTAGGTAGGTAGGTAGAGTAGAGTAGGTCTTTGTTTTCTGAACAGAATTGGTTACATGGAGTGAAAAGTTTGATTGTTCTTGGTGGTTGTATATATATATTTGTACATAGATGATGAGGTCTGTGGGTGTTCACACATAGATGACTATACATACGTACCAAGACCATTTGAAGGTCTTTGCCAAGATCATTTCTGTTTATGATCTCTTGGCTGCTTTAAAACCCAAGAGATAAAACATTGTATTACAGGAAAAATAACTGGAGTTTATAGTAATTTAGTTTGTAGAAAGGATTCCTAGATCCTTTATTAAGCCTTGCCTCCTCCATTCAACACTATATGAATTGTTAAGAATGCATAGAGTATCATTATTGAATTTGACCTTCCTGTACTGTTAAGAAACAAAGACTAGTGTTAACTGAGTATGTACATGGCATGTTGATGCAACCCATCCTTGCTTTGTATTTAATTCGATTCTTTCTTTCATTACTTAATTATTCTTTGTTTTGATATTGAGTAGATGACTTAGATATAATTTCCTCTCCAGGAAAATATTGGCTATGCTAATGTGATTTTAAAGATGGTTGAAAATTTAAGTGAATCATTCATCTCTGGAATTTTTTACTTCAAAAGTACTGATATGGGACTAATGTTTTCAGGTCCCCCAACCTGGATATTTGCTTTTAGGCAAGTGGCTGTGCAGTTCCATTCTTCTGGAGTATAAGCGATTCTCTTTGGCAGGGGCCCCAAACTTTTTACACAGGGGGCCAGTTCACTGTCCCTCAGATCGTTGGAGGGCCGGACTATTAAAAAAACTATGAACAAAGTATGCACACTGCACATATCTTATTGTAAAGTAAAAAAAACAAAACGGGAACAAATACAATATTTAAAATAAAGAACAAGTAAATTTAAATCAACAAACTGACCAGTATTTCAATGGGAACTATGGGTGCGGATGCATCCTGTGCTCCTCTCACTGACCACCAATGAAAGACGTGCCCCTTCCGGAAGTGCGGTGGGGGCCTGATAAATGGCCTCAGGGGGCCACATGTGGCCAGATAAATGGCTTCAGGGGCCCACATGCGACCCGTGGGCCATAGTTTGGGGACCCTGCTCTTGGGTGACGGGGTGCTGCAGGGGTTATGGCATTCGCCCGGGTCACTAGAGCAGTTACCATTTCCTCACATAGAATGTCCTGGCCACCTGGAAGAGTCAATGCAGCTTCTCCACATGCCTTATTCCCACAGATGCACTCATGTGCTGGAACAATCTGGCTCCAGGAGTATTAACAGACTTTTTTTGAGACTGTCTATAAAATACTATTTTGTAAAAATGATGCCTTTACATAGACATTGATGGGTTACATTTGTTTTATAAAAATTTTGTACCAAATGTTCAATTGTGATTGATTTTGAGATTTATGTACATTTATAAGCCTGTCCCATGTGAATTTTAAGTCTAAGATGTGTGGTACCTTACTAATAAAGACATGATTTTTATTTATGTAAAGTAACCGTAGCAATATTCCTAAATGCTCCCTAAATGATTGTACTGTCCATTTGCCATCATGGATACTTTTATCCTTAGAGGATTATATCACACTTACAATATATTACTAGATTTAAACTTTAACATATAAATTCTCAACATGATTTGAAATCCATCCTGTTGGTGTAATTAAAGGTAGTTTATAATTCCTTGTTGCTTTGCTCTGATGCATTTTTGGTTTTCTGTTTGTTTTACATCCTTTCATCAGTAAAGTCTCCCTGAAGTTACAGATCTTGAAGAAGGTGACAGCCTGTCTCATCTGACAAAGAGGAAAACCCATGTTGCCGTGGTCAGGTGAAAATCCTTGTAGAGAAACAGTTCGCAAAATAAATCTGTTTTCAGAGCTTCAAGTTAATACCTTTATCAAATAGTGAATGGAGGCCTATCATAATCCCATTTAAAGCCTGTTATTTGGTTGATCATGCAGAAATAACTCTAAGAATTTCAATTATGAGCCTCATTGGTAACTAAATCATATTATACATTAAGAATACTTAGAGTTTGGTTGTAGAGTCTTCTAAATCACCAAGGAGGTATTGAGATTGCAGGATGTAGTAGCTGAGCTGCTGCAGCCAGGGCTGGGTTGAAAAACTTGGGAATATTAAGAAAGAATTCGCTGTTACTACATTCTGCACTATAGGCTCTAACCCTCATCCCCTCCCCCCAGAACAAATATCCCTGTCTGTCTGTCCGTCCGTCCTTCCATCCATCCATCCGGTATATTAGATGCTCTCTATAGTATTTATTTTGCAATATTTTCAGTGGGCAGTCCAGATATCAGTCCTGACCCTGGTTTATGTTTGACTTGGAAATTTCTTAGGGCTCAGTCCCAGGTGCAAGGGCCAGGGAATAAGTAATAAGCAGAGACAGCTGAGTGGACTGGATGGAAAAGTCATCTGCATCTAGGAAGTCAAGAAGATTTAACCAGTTGTTAATTCATTCATTCACTACATATTTACACTAAGAACTCTTTTGCGGAGGACTCTAGGAAGAACAGCTCTTGAATTCTGCCTGTAACTGGCTGCTCACAGCCTAGTCAGGGAATCAGACACATGAACAACATGATAACGCCTTTCAGTGACTGCAGTGGGAAGGTGCACACCTGGAGTAGGGACCCGCACCCAGCCTGGGACAGCCAGGAAAGCAGGAGGTAGTATTGACAGGACATTTTAAAGAAGGGACAGGTGTAAGGTCAGCCGAAGGAGGATACCCGAATTCAGGCAAGAAAAGTTTATTATGGGGTCATCTGCCAGGCTGACTCCTAAGGTGGAAGTCAGCAACTGGTTTTCTAACAGGTAGAGTTAAATAGGGGATTCGAGGGTGGGGGCTGGTAGTCGTTATGGGGGGCAAAGAATTAACCATAAGTAAACTAGGGGACCTTCCACACCCAGGTAAGTCAGTCTAGATGCCTGGGAGTAGGTGATCTGGAACATCTAGTTTGTCAATGTCCCTTCGTCCATGTTCGGCAGATAAAATATAATATGCTCACTTTGTTAAAGATGGCACTGCTCACATGGAAGCCCATCACCCAGGTGATATTATTTGCCCTTATGCTTGGGATGGGTGTGGGGGAAAGGCTGTAATATAAGCAGGCCGGGTCGTTATGGCCTAAGGCTTGGTTTTAAGAGTAAGCTCTTCTCCACGCCCTTGACTGATTGGATGATGTAGGGTGGTGATGTAGGGAGGAATCCCATTAAGCCTCAGATGGGTGGCTTTTTATCAGAGACTTTCTTGAATGTATAATTGGATTAAAGGTTTGGATTATCTATGCTATAAAGTGGGCGGACCGGTAGCTAGATCTCTCTCTCTTGGTTCCTGGGTTCCTGAGGTTGGTATCAGAGAGGAGAGCAGATTAAGGCCAGGTGGAGGCCAGGAGAAGCAGCCGAGATGGCAGAGTGCTGAGGAAGAAGCCAGTTTGTTAAGAGTTTGTGCAGGAGGAGATGGGAAACAGAGGTGAATAAGTCTGGTGAGCTAGAAACCTTTGATTCTAGGAAACTCGGATAAGTCAGTAGCTTTGTGAGCACTGAATGAGTGGGTTTTGGAGCCCAGTGTGTGTTTTTGCTTGCCCGCCGGGTGCAAGCTAGAATTAAAGCTGATGGCTCACCAGTTCGTGGCTCCTGTGTTTCATTACGATCTGTTCGAATCTAATGTGAACCTGCATGGGCCAGGCGGCTGTGATAGTGGCCGCAACTACTGGCTTTACAGTCCACTTAAGGGAGGAGGGGTTCATGGCCCACATGTGCAACCCTATCAGCAAGAAAGCAGGCAAAGGGTGTGAAGAAGCATCTCTAAGAAACTCCAGAAGAAAAACCAACAGGATGTGTTTGGGAACCATCGTCATTGGACAAGGTCTGTCTGAGTTTCATATTGCTGCCATAAAAAAAAAAAATCCTACATTTAGTGGCTTAGAACAACAGAAACGTATTCTCTTGCAGTTCTGGAAGCCAGAAGTCTGAACTGAATCTTATGGAGCTAAAATCAAGGTGTTGGAGGAGCTCCTTTCTTCTGGGAACGGGAGGGGAGAGGGTCCTTCCTGGTCCTTCCTCATTCTTCTCAGCTTCTGGTAACTGTGGGTGTTCCCTGGCTCATGGTTTCATCATGCCAATGTCTGCCTCTGTGGTCAGATCCCTTCTCCTCTTCTGCAACCTAATCTACCTCCCGCCCTCTGATAGAGATCTCTGTGATTACATTTACGCCTCACCTGTATAATCCAGGATAATCTCCCCATCTCAAAATCTTAATCTTATCTACAAAGTGCCTGTTACCATGTAAGGCAAGACACTTCATAGGTTCTAAGGGATTATGTCCCGGATACCTTTGGGGGCCACCACATTGCTGGGGGTAAAAGATGAGGCAGGGAGTAAGAAGAAGGGAGGCAGCTTCCTCACCTTGGACCTTGGATGTTGTAGTAAAGAGTTTGGACAGCTTCCCAGGGGGTGAGGAGGCTTTGAAGAGATCAGGTTATATTTTAGGAAGATCACGCTGACTGCAATGTAGATGACTGAATGGAGTGAGTGAAAGGGCAGGGGCGTCAGTGTGTAAGTGTGCAAACAAGTGACTCTCAGGATTTAAAACCAGAGAGACTTGGTTCTCAAATAAACATAGTTCATTTATAAATAAGAAGGGATTAGTCTGGCCAATTTGAAATATATCCATCCACCTTCCTCTGGTTTTCAATCTTGCTCTGGTTTGCAACAGAAGGCTGGCTGGCTATAGGTGACCTCAGCCTTTTGTGGAGTATATTGCTGGGAGCAGAGCCAAGGAAGGGCAGGCCAAGAACTCCAAATCCTGATTCCTAACTCAAATTTCAGCCATTCCAGACAAAATATTCCAGATAAAAATCATCACCCCTGTGAAGATGACAAGCCATCAGTAAAGGACACTTAAGGCCAGCCACTTTCCGGGGCCACCAATGCTGGCTTTTAGCAATAACTGTTTGTAAAGCCAGTAGTCGCCGTCAGGATGACAGCCGCCATCACAGCAGCCTGACCCATGCAGGTTCGCATTAGATTCGAACAGTCGGTAATGAAGCACAGGAGCCACGAACTGGTGAGCCATCAGCTTTAATTCTAGCTTGCACCCGGCGGGCAAGCAAAAACACACACTGGGCTCCAAAACCCACACATTCAGTGCTCACAAAGCTACTGACTTATTCCGAGTTTCCTAGAATCAAAGGTTTCTAGCTCACCAGATTTATTCACCTCTGTTCCCCATCTCCTCCAGCACAAACTCTTAACAAACTGGCTTCTTCATCAGCACTCTGCCATCTTGGCTACTTCTCCTCCACATGGCCTTAATCTGCTCTCCTCTCTAATACCTCAGGAACCAAGAGCCAAGAGAGAGCAAGCTCCCGGACTGCCCCAGTTTATAGCATAGAAAATCCAAACCTTTAATCCAATTATACATACAAGAAAGTCTCTGATACAAAGCCACCCATCTGAGGCATAATGGGATTCCTCCCTACATCACCACCCTACATCATCCAATCAGTCAAGGGTGTGGGGAAGAGCTTACTCTTAAACTAAGCCTTAGGCTATAACAACCCGGCCTGCCCACAGCCTGTTCCAGAACACACATTAATATCAACAAACTTCCATGTGGGCAGCGCCATCTTTAACAAAGTGAGCATAATATATTTTATCTGCCCAACACTGTCATCAAAATTTGCCTTGCAAAGGCCCATTCTCCATAACAACCTAATTCCCACCCTAATAGCAGAAGGAGGAGTTACTCTGGCTGCATACTTTATTGATTTTAGAAAGAAAAGAAAGATATATATAATTGAGAGAGAGAAAGAGAAAGAGAGAGAGAGAGAGAGAGAGAGAAACATTAATCTGTTCCTGTGTGTGCCCTGACTGGGGATTGAACCGCAACTTCTGTGCTTTGGGGTGACACTAATCAACCGAGCTATCTGGCAAGTGTGGTTGCAGGCCTTTTTGTTTTAAACCATTTTTCCCCCCAAAAGAACTTCTCAAACTTTAAAAAAATTCATCTGGTTCTATTCTGGGTACATGAGTCTCATTTGGATTGGTTGAATAAATTCGTTAATTTTTTCACTGACCTTTTACAAACGGATAAAATTGTCTTTGTTGACACGGCGTGGAAGGTTAGCAGGATGGCACAGAGCAGAAGGACAGGAACCTGGAGGCAGGAAAGGCTGCACCCCACTGGTGAGCTGGCAGTACCTGGGCTGTAAGTAGGGTATGTGTCATGGGAAGACAGATAAGGGAGAGTAGTTAGGGAGTTGGGCAGGGTCTGATGGTATCAGACTTGTTTGCATCATTTATTCTTTAACCATTGAGATTTTTAAAAATCTCATCATTATTCATCACATACATTAACTTTCACTTTTCAAACTCTTTTCTTCTAAGCCAGTTACCTATGTTTTCAGTCTTCCAATGTTATCTGGTGTCAGACACTCAATGTTTAGTTACAGTAGGGAAAAGAAATGTTTTATCTTGTGTGCCTCCTGTTTTCAGCTGGTAGAGGTTCCCTAGAATGTTCTGCTGAGAAGGAATTTGAGGCTGTGTCTGAGAAAGAATTCAGTGGTTGATTAGCAATATCTGCCATGGACTTAGCAAAGGAAAGTGGTGACTCATATTTGGAATGTGAATATATGTCTGTTTGATTACATTTTCACATGGTCTCTCCTCCTGCACTGCCTATAGCACTTTTTACATGATCTACACACTCCATGGTAAGCACCTGGCCTTTACAAAGCAGGTGCTTAGTACTGCCTTGTAAATGTTTGCCTGGAAGACACTAAGGAAGACACAGTGCCCCCAAGAATCCTCCTCCTGATTGTGTTTATCTCTGGCGCTGTCACCTTGATACCTTGGGATTCTATGGACATGAATTGTTGTTAAGAGATGCCTCTTGGCTTCTCCAGGACAAAATGAAGAGGCACCGGACAGCCACTCTCAGATTTTCACCATGTTCCAGGCTCTGTGCTGCTGTTTGGACACACTTTCTTATTTCATGCCCACAGCCACCCATGAGGTAGGTATTATTATTTTATCAGCCAGAAAGTTTCCTGTGGCAAGGCATGTAAGCCCAAATGGAAGCATGCTTAAACGATAGGCAAATTCATTGGTTCACACAATGTAAAGGCCAAGGCCAGTATGGTTCCAGGGGCAGCTTAATCCTCTCCTCTGCATCTATTTTACATCATTGTCTCCTGAATGCCTATGGAATCTGTTCTCCACTGAGATCATTGGAGTAATTGCTGTGCAGGACCAACAAGAAAAACCCTAGTAGCCTCAACTTTTTAGAGGAGATGCCTGAAAGTACATGCCCTGTGAGCTGGAGGTGTAAGTGGACTGTATGTGGCCTTTTCAAAATTAGTTTTTAGGCCCTACATACCAGTATTTTAATTTTTCTCTGATCTCAATCATAAGAATACTTAGCAGAAACATCTGCAACTTTTTTTTTTTTTTTGCGAGAGAGCGAAAAAGAGACAGGAAGGGAGAGAGATGAGAAGCATCAACTCATAATTGCATCACTTTTAGTTCTTCATTGATTGTTTCTCATATGTGCCTTGACCAGGGGTCTCCAGCCAAGCCAGTGACCCCTTGTTCAAGCCAGCAACCTTGGGCTCAAGCCAGTGAGCTTGGGCTTCAAGCCAGCAATCTTTCGGTTCAAGCCAGTGACCATGGGTCATGTCTATGATCCCACGCTCAAGCCGGTGACCCCACACTTAAGCTGTTGAGCCCATGCTCAAGCCCAATGAACCCTTGCTCAAGCCAACAAACTCAGGGTTTCAAACCTGGAACCTCAGTGTCCCAGTTCGACGCTCTAGCCACTGCACTGCCACAGGTCTGGCCATCCCCAAACTTTTGATGCTATTTCTCACAGGAAGCACAAACAGGCTTTTGTTTTTTCTTTCTTTCTTCTTATTTGTTCTAATGGCATTGTGTCTAATTATCAATTAGACACCATGTGTCCCAATTTCCATTGTGTCTAATTCATTGTGTCATGGAAATGGTCTAATTTCATTTGTGAATTACCAAGTGATTCTATTTACTGAGACTTTTCCAGGGAGGACTTCTTGTAGGCTTCTAACAGCTCTGAGAGAAACTGTTATTGTCCCTATTTACTGGAGGAGAAAACAGACTCAGAGGGCTTAAGCAAGTGGTCCAAGGTCGCAGGACCTTGACAGCTAGAAACAGAACCAATTACTGGAAACAAGCAGTCTTCAAACTTGGAAGTTCAGGTGCAAGTCCAGGGTGATTTCTTCTCAGCCGAGCTGCCTCCTCCTCATTCTCTTGCTCAGTAAACACTGAGCTTCAAATCTGTATTTCAAATGTTTTATGCTGAGTCAGTTGCTGGGATACAGAAATGCAGGAAATCCATGTAAACCACTGACTGAGTGCAGTGTGGTAATTAGAATAATAGAGGGTGAGCAAATAAATTCCTGTGGGAACACAGCCTCCTGTTTTAGGCCATATAAGTATTAATCTGTTTCTAGTGCTTCGATCTTTACTTCTGTTAGAGTTCTGTCCTTGACTAGAAATTCTGTCAAAGAGCTATCAGTTCTACTGCTTTGGCCATTAGAACAGTTGAAATGTTCAGCTATTTTGCCTTTCATTGAGACTTGGAAGCAGAGCACTATGACAGGACATTTTCAGTTTGCTGAGCTCGGTCCTCAACACAATTTAGGCAATGTAACTGCATCCCCTCATGCCCAATGCATATGTCAGTTTCTGTTTGCATCCGTTGATACTTTCATGTAACAGGGATTTTTCATTTTGTAGTTAAAGAAAGAGAGCAGGGTCTCTGGGTGGAGGAGGGCAGAGGGGACAGTTTAGTATTTGTTCCTTCACTACCCTTTGGATGGGTTCTGAGATGCTGTGGTTAGAGGATTGAAGGCCAGGCATGGAAGGAACTCTTCATGAGAGGAGATATAATATATTGGGCACAAGTGACCTGGGTTAGGCTTGGATGTCAAAAGGGCACAAAGTATGCAAGTCAGAAAGAGGGACTTTCTTCTCATCTCTGAGTGGAACCCAACTCTGCTTTGGTGCCCTGAGGATTAGAAATTTGGAAGTATCCAGGATCTGGGAATAATGACACAGGTGCTTGCAATCTTTTTTTTTTTTTTTTTTGTGGCAGAAACAGAGAGAGAGGGATGGATAGGGACAGACAGACAGGAAGGGAGAGGGATGAGAAACATCAACTCTTCTTAGTTGCAGTTCCTTAGTTGGTCATTGATTGATTTCTTATATGTGCCTTGACCAGGGGGCTACAGCAGACCAAGTGAACCCCTTGCTCGAGCCAGCGACCTTGGGCTCAAGCTGGTGAGCCCTGCTCAAATCAGATGAGCCCATGCTTAAGCGGGCGACCTCTGGGTCTCGAACCTGGTTCCTCCATGTAAAGCCAATAGCTGCGGCCACCATCACAGCCGCCTGGCTTATGCAGGTTTCCATTAGATTCAGACAGTCGGTGATGAAACAATGGAGCCAAAAACTGGTGGGCCATAATCTTTAATCCTAGCTTGCACCCAGTGGGCAAATAAAAACACACACTGGGCTCCAAAACCCACTCATTCAGTGCTGACAAAGCTACTGACTTATCCAAATTTCCTAGAATCAAAGGTTTCTAGCTCACCAGACTTATTCACTTCTGTTCCCCATCTCCCTCTCTCTGCACAGACTCTGCCCAAACTGGCTTCTCTCTCAGCACTCTGCCATATTGGCTGCTTCTCCTGGCCTCCATGTGGCCCTACTCTGCACTCTTACAGCATGAACTCCTCCTAGAATGTAATCACTCTTCCCTTTAAAACCTTTTGGCGCAAAGCCCTCCCCCAGCACATATTAACATAATCACGCCCATTTCCAAGCAGGAAGGGCAACTAATATCACCTGGGCAACGGGCCTCCATGTGGGCAGTGCCATCTTTAACAAAGTGAGCATAATACATTTCATCTGACCAACACTCCACATACCAGTCCGAGGCTCTATCCACTGTGCCACCGCCTGGTCAGGCCAGGTGCTGACAATCTTATGACAGGCACTAAACTCACTGAGCTAGGTGGTGACAGGGTGAACATAGAATGAATGGTGGTTCACTCATGTCTCTGGGTATGTGTGAGACATCCCTTTGGGACTCCCTAGAAATTATTGAGGATTTTTTTGGGAGAGAGACTGAGGCACTTGCTATATACAGGCATTGATTGACTTACAACCTATGCAACTTATGATCATTCAACTTCACAACCACAATAGATAGCCACGACTGCTCCTCATCTGGAGTAGTTTTTGTATGCACCTGTATTTTGTAATTTTGTATGTTTTGCAAATATTAAACCAGTTGTACGGGTAATGCAGTGTTTCACTTAAACCTGACGAAGGTAAAAATAAGAAACAAAATGGTGTAGAGATGATACAAATGGCATAAAATGAACAAAGAAAATTATAATATATAACAATAAAAAATTATTATAAAATATGACTTAAAGCTTTTTATAACATCATTTCACAGTACTGTACATATAGCCTACTCAACTTACGACCAAATCGTGTTATGATCGGTCTGTTGGAAACAATCATGGTCGTAAGCCGAGCACTAGCTGTAAATGGGAGTTTGAGCCAGTGTAAAATGGATACTGAAAGCGAATGTGACCATGATATGTAATCATAATGCCAACAGCCCTAGACAAAGCAGTTAAGAAGCAAAGCAAAATGTAGGGCAACGGAAGAAAATATTTACAGAGTCAGAGTCCAAAGACTACTTGAAAAACAAGGACTGTTACCTGGAACCCAAAAATGAGATGGA
Organism: Rhynchonycteris naso; assembly: GCA_037038555.1. NCBI lineage: Eukaryota > Metazoa > Chordata > Mammalia > Chiroptera > Emballonuridae > Rhynchonycteris > Rhynchonycteris naso. The sequence goes on from CM072996.1 coordinate 23,678,014, forward strand.
AAGGAATTACTTTTTCTTTTACTTTAAAACGTATTGAAAACAGAAAAAGGATAGATAGCTTTCAGGGTTTCAAAGTAATCACATATTGGGTACTCAGGAAAGGCTTCATTCTACCCTCCCCCTTTCTTTCTCCCTTCCTTCTTTCCTTCTTCCCTTCTTCCCTTCTTTTTAGATAAAATGCTGTCTGTGATAGGGTTAGTAGGCTTGGATTCAAGGACCCTCCCAACAGAACAGAAGCACCTTGCACTGTCCTAGAGCTTCCTTTTCGTCTTCTGAGATAAGAGCTTCTATTATTATCATTCCCATGAGACAGAGTGGAAATGAGGTCTGGTGGCTTAATTGACCTGACTTAGGTCTCACAAGGAAGTAGTGGCAGTAGTCACACTACTCTGACAGTACTTTAACCTAGAGCTCTTTCAGGAATTTAGGTTGCTCCCACACTGACACCTACACCAATGATTGTCAACAGTAGTTGCACATTACTGTCCTCTGAGGATGTCAGATCAATTAGCAAAGTGGTTAAGAGAATAGATGTAGGCGCCAGACTCTTGAGTTCGAATCCTTCCTCTGCCACCTCCTAGCTGTGTCCCTCTTTGTAAAGTGGAGATAATAACCCACTTTATGGTTATTCTAAGTATTGAGTTAATAGGAATGAGGCACTTAGAACAGGGCCTGCCATATGGTAATCACTTTAAAAAATTCTGCCAAATATACCAGAGCAAATACTTTCTGTTTATTCATTAAACCGATCAAACAGAAACTGGGAATCAGTTGTTATTAAATACTTCCCCTCAGGATTCTTTATGTGCAGCCTGGGTTTTCAATCTGTGAATGTAGTGCCTCTTTTGGGATTCCGTTTCCCGAAAAGTTGACTTTAACCAATAGGTGAAGGGAGCTTTCTTTTTTTTTTTTCTCTTGTAAGACTTTTGAGTTTAGAAACCTGTTACCTGGATGTGCAGGGACCAATAGGCGCAACGGAACGGGAGCGCAGGGATTTGCCCTGTACTCTCTGGGAGTTGTAGTTTGCTAAGGGTTCTGTAGGCGCCCGGTGGCCAGGAAAAAACTACAACTCCCACAACGCCGCGCGCCGCCCGCCCTGCCTCTCGCCGGAGGCTCTCGCCGGGCTTTCCAGTACCGCCTCTCGGCGGCGGCAGCGGAGGCACTATGGCTGACGGTGGTGGTGGCAGCCCAGCCGAGGCGACGGGTCCGCGGGACTCCCCGGGCCGGGCCCGGCGGGTTCCGCGCGCCGTCGGGCCGAGTTGTGTCGCTGGCGGCAGCTGCGCGGAGACCCCGCGAACGGCAGCGCTGGCGCTGCGCTTCGACAAGCCCATCAAGCAGGCCTTCTACAACACCGGGGCCGTGCTGTTCGTGTGCCTGTGCTGCGCCGCCGCCGTGCTCGTCTACTTCATCCTGGAGGCCTTCCTGCGGCCGCTGCTGTGGGCCGTGCTGTGCGGCACCTTCCTGCACCCCTTCAAGAGCTCGCTGACGCGCGTGGGCCGTCACTGGCTGCAGCGCCTGCACCGCGCGCACACGCCCATCGTGCTGGCCGCGCTGCTGCTGCCGCTCTGCTTCGCCGACTACGGCGTGGAGGCCCTAGGCGAGCAGGCGCTGCGCCGCCGCCGCTTGCTGCTGCTGCTCGGCGCCGGCGGCCCGCTCCTCTACGGCCTCTACAGCCTGGGCAGCTACCTGGGCGTGCAGGTGCTGCTGGCGCACGCCGGGGCGCTCATCTGCCGCGGGCTGGACTACTTCAGCAGCCTGTGGGTGAGTGAGCCTCGGCCCGGTCCCTCCGGGGTCCCGGCGGGCGCACAGCATCCTTCTCTGCAGCCCCAGTGCACTGGGGTGCGGTTCTGCAACTCCTCAAAGTGCTGGGGCGACCAGAGGTTCACGCCTGTGCGCAGTGTCCGTCTGTGCCTTCCTTCCCCGTGCATCCGAGGAACTCGGCGTACTTCCTTCCAGAGAGAGGGCGGGTTTGGTTTGAAACAGCCCCCCGCCCCGGTCCCATTCTAATTGACCCTTTCAGGGGGATATGTCCCCTGCTGGGAATCGCTGTACCGCTTTGTAGGTAGACGCTCCAGAGCACCGGCAAGGTGGACTTGAATTTACTTCTGGTCGTGGGTGTGGGCTAATGCTCTGTTCTGCTCACGTGGGATTTTTCTGGATGTCAAGAGCTGGAAGGGATCTTAGAAATCCAAGTTTAACTTTTCACGATTAGGAGAGGTAACTTCTAACTCAGGGGCATTTAGGGACAGGCAGGGACGAGTTGACTGAAGATTCTCAAGTCCTGAAACAAAGCTTTCTTTAGTCCGGGGCTGCCTCTCAGTTCAGGTAATTTCAGTATTCTTTGTGGGAGGCCCTGGGTGCTGAGCCACCTGGGCCTCTTGCTGGCCACACTCTCCTTGGGAACTACTTATGTTGTGCAAGTACTGCTTGTACTACAGGACATCTCCTCCCTCCTGGATTGCTTAAGCAGACTGGGTGAAAGAGAAGTAGATTCCTGATTGTTAAACACCCTGGACTTATTCTTAGGTTATAGGGGGACTTTAGAATTGGAAGGGATTTCAGAGGTAATCTAGTGGCACATTTCCTAACTTAGATCAGACTGTAGACCAGTTAATTATTCAAATATTTAATTGGGGACTGTTAAAAACAAGTGGGTACATAATGCATAAGAAAGCTAATTTATCAATAAACAGTACCATTTAAAAATAATTTTGTCAGTGTTCAGTGTACCTGGATATCAAATGGCAAAATATTTTTTCTTATCTGTCCAACAGGGTTTTGACTTGTTTTGAGTTATTGGTAGAGTGATGATTCATCCCAGAACTCCTCTCTTGCTTTACCAGGTACCACTTCTCAGGTCAAGTGAAAAATTGATTATGTTAGGTACTGGGCTTTGTGAAGGTTTTAAATGGAGTGAGATGCAGGCTCTGACTTCCAGGTGCAGATAATCACACGTGAACATAATCTAGAGATGACAGATACACAGGGTGAGGCAAGACTAGAAAGTAATATAGAATTAATAATATAAGAATAAACTAGTTCACAAACCCACAACTGGAAACCTACTTTTGCCCCATCCTGTCTGTTCATTAGCACCAGTTATGGGTCAGCAAGGTACTGGGGAGTGCCTCAGCCATAATTGTAGCATGCTGCCTGTGTGTGCAACTGCTGAGTGATCAGACAGAAACTTTGTCTCTAGGAGCCCTGGGCTATTTCAGTTGTAGGAGGGAGGGATGTACAATAACCCCCTTTCAACTCCAGGAGCTTGCTGGGTTGTCAGGTAAGAAGGCTGCTGTAGCGTTAATTTACTCATTATTGTCTGATGCCTTCCTCTCTTCAGGAGAGGTTTCAGAGGTCCAGAGAATGTGATCGGCCCAAAGTCATTCATAACTGATCAAATCCACAGTCCATATTTATGGAATCTCAGTTCACTGTTCTTCTTTACCTTGTTGCACAGTTCAGTTAAGGTCATTGAATGCCTCTTACACAGAAAACAGAATACTATATGCTGTTAAGAAATATAAAAACTACTATGACTTGATTCCTAACCTCAAGAAATGGTCTTGTCAAAGTCAGACATGCTTATAGAGCAATGATGGGCAATCTTTTGAGCTTGGTGTGTCAAAATTCGCCAAAAAACCCGAGCATAACCCGGGTGGTGTGTCACTTGGAGAAAAACGGCCTAACTGGAAGTCCCAGAACTAGAGCTCTGTGCCGGAGTTCTGTTGTTTTGGCCTATAGACCTCCGGCACAAGGTGTCTACACTACAGCAAATGTTTTATTCCTGTCTACTGCACCTGGCTGTGCAGGAGCCAAGGATGAAACGTCCTTCTAGGCATGCGGCTGCGTGTCATCGAAAATAGCTACACGTGTCAGTGGTGACATGTGTGTCATAGGTTTGCCATCATGGTTGTAGATTCTGCTAACAGTTTTTGACTGTTGATATTGCAGTTTACTGTAACCAAGACTGAGTAGCTTACCCGCTAGGCTGTAGGACTTTAGAAAAGAAAGACCTAAGATATATGGTGTTTTCATACTAGAGCAAGAAGTTGAATACATGGGTAAATTGGCATAATTAGTGGAAAATGAAGCGATTCTGCCAGCCACTCTCAGATAGCGGGAAGAGATGAGGAAGAACTGGATACTTGTAAAGGTGCTCGCAGCTCAGTGTGTATAGTTTTGAATATCTTTTCCTGGAAGGTAAACCCTCATCTTTGTATTTTACTTAAATACCCTTATATGGTTTGTGGTTGGGCAGAAGAGAAGGGCCAAGATTGATTGGTAGAAGCAGGGAGGGAGGTCAAGCTAATGAATTAATTTTTAAAAGGTTTGAAACTCAGATGTTCTGCTAACGTAGTGGGGGCTAGGGAGAAGAGGAGAGAGTTAGAAAGCCCATTATAGAAGAGAAAATAGGAGATAATTAGAAGTGAGTAGGGAGTGGTGGAGAGGCTAAATTGAAAGTAGAGCCCGGGTGTCACTCTGAGTTTGAGAGAAACAGGCTTGCGGTTTTGGTTCAGCACTGTGGTGGGTGGCTGGATCGGGAGGTGTACCTGGGAAGCAGAGACAAGAGTTTTCAGCTCTCAGTCAAAAGTGCTGATTAATGCCTGACTTGACCAGAAAATAGGTCATATGACTGGGCAGGGGACCGGGCCCACTCTAACTTTTCTGTTTCATAGTTCACAGCCAGTGTGGTTTTGTAATCCTAAGCATGGCTGTCTGTTAGAGAAAAACAGTCTTTATGTCTGAACAGTTTGTAAATTTGAGCCTGCTGCTGAAGAGAAGTGTAAATGGGGGAGGCAGAGAGAAAGGCTACATTTAAGCCTGTCCGCATTTTGGAGAGCTGACAGTACAAATGGTTAAGGTGCCATTTTTGAGCCATCAACCAGGCTGTGGATTAAGGTGCTTTCGTGTGCGTTCCCTCATTCTCACAACAATCCTGTGCAGTAGGAGGGATTTCACAACTGAGAAGACTGATAAGAGATCTATTCTATTAGTAAATGGTATTCAACAGACTTGTCAACAGTTGAAGTCCTTTGTCATCAAGACCTTCAATAGGATTTTAAAAAGTTTCCAGCTATATATTGTGTTTAAATATTGGTTTATTTATCTTTTTAATTTATTTAAGTTAAGGAAAAAAAGTAGAAGAATATCAGGCTTGGACTAACCAGGCATGTCCCCGAAAAGACCCCTGGATTCTAGTCATCTAGAAACTTTAGCTATCTTTCTTTTCTTTGCTCTTATTCTTGTATATGTTCAGTTTTTTCCAAGTCCTGTCCAGTTTTCCTTTGTAGCGTCTTCAGGGTCTGTGTTTTCCTTTGTTCCCAGTTTGTCTTCCCAGTTCAGTTCCTCCCCTCACTGTGGGTTACTTCAGTCTTCTAGCTCTTTCCCCTGACTTGAGTCTCTTAACGCTCCATCTATCTTGCTTACAAGGAAAAGACTAACCATCTGTGAGATGGGTAGTTCTTTTTAAACAGTTTCAAATATACTGCATTAGACTATTGTGCTGACTTAGTAAGTGAATTCTAAACACGTAACACAATCATCTGTTGCACCAGGCTTACACATAACTCAGTTCTCAGGGTTCTTGGCATTTCCCCATGGTGTAGAGCTGTCAAGATAAATCTGGGAAGCTAATGGCCTCCCCCTCTCCACCATTTTTCTTTGCTGGGACTATTTTGCTTTTCCTATCTACATTAGTTCAGGCCTGGAAAATCTGAAGACTGTTTGCAGTTTTTGCAGTAGTAATAGCTTCGTTTTCTCCATGGTCTCTGATCCCATTGTTTTCATTTTACTCTTATAAAGGAGCATGAGGTGGAAAAGAATAGTGGCTGAAAAATGAGAAGAGTGTAAATTCTAAACTGAACTCTTGTCAACAACTTGCTTTGTGACCTTGAACAGACCAGGGCTCTTTTCTGGGCTCTTCAGCCCCATTTGAAGTGTGGGATTATTTTGAACGATTTCTAAGGTTCCTCGGTGTTCAGTTTTACAGATCCTGAGAGTTCGGCAGTGTTGCGGGTGAGGCTCTTAGGGAGTGTACATAAGCCACCCAGGCCTGCCCAGTTCCACTTCTGAACCCTTCTCTAGGTGCGTTTTTGCTTGCCTGGCGACAGTAAGGAGCAGGATTTCCAGTGCTTAGATTCTTTCTCTCTCACTTAAAGATTTTGATTTTAAACGATTCTTGACTCTTCAGTTCCCATACCACAAAGAGAACACTTTTCAAATTTGCATTAAGCTATCTTAAAGGAGAATGAAGTACTTGAAGCAATAGTTGGTAAGGCTGTGATTAGGGCTGTGGCTCCATAACTTGGGAAGAAGTCTGTCAGTTTATTCTCTCTTGTACGAGACTCAGGAAAGTGTTTTGCAAAGACACGCAACAGAAGCGAGCCAAGTTTTTCCAGTTAATACCCAGATGACAAGAAATAAAACATTCATGTAGTTTAAAAGGCAAAGTCTGGTTATGATTTATGCATTTAGTATTTTTTAAGAATTTATTTATTGATTTTAGAGAGAAAGGGAGGGAGAGATGGAGCGAGATCATAGTTGCTTCACTTTAGTTGTTCATTGATTGCTTCTTGTATATGCTTTCACTAGGCAAGCCCCGGATTTTGAACTGGCGACCTCTATGTTCCTGGTCAGTGCTCTGTCTACTGTGCCACCACAGGACAGGCTATGCATTTAATAGTTTTTAGTCAGAAAAAAGGAAAATGTGATTATTAGTTTGCTTTACTTTTTCTAAATGTTGCCAATTTTTATGCGGAGTCTTATATGGTATTAAGCATATAGTACACAGAGTCATATATAGTGGTTTAAAGTAAGGATTGAGTGTATATTTTGAAAAGGACACATTGCTTTGAAGAACATAAATTTGGGAAAATACGACCTCTTATATATAAAGTATTGCTCATTGATTTATGTTGGGAAGAAAATTCATACTTGAGCAGGTTTGCTCAGAAGCTAAGCGTATCTTTCAGAGAAATAAAAAAGTTTTTTTATTTATTGACTTTAGAGAGAAATAGAGAAACATCGATTTGTTGGTCCACTTATTTATGTACTCATTGGTTGATTCTGTATGTGCCCTGACCAGGAATGGAACCTGCAACCTCGGCGCTTGGGAACAATGCTCTAACCAACTGAGCTACTCAGCTGGGCCTGAAAAACTGTCTTAAAGGCACTCTTTAAGGAATCCATACTGTAAATTCTGTATGAAATTTGTTTACATCCTTATTTTCAGTTTTTATTTCAAACAATTCTTATTTATTGATTTTAAAGTGAGAAAGGAAGAAAGAAACATTGATTTGTCATTCCACCCATTTATGCATTTGTTGTTTGATGCTTATATGTGCCCTGACCAGGGATGGAACCCACAACTTTAGTGTATTGTGACAATACTCTAACCAGCTGAGCTACCTGGCCAGGGTAGTTTAAGTTAATTTAAAGAATATTTAGCAATTTAAAAAGTTGACTCAATAAAACGTATTTGTTATATAAAAACAATTTTAAGCAGCATAGAAGTATATGGTAAAAATGAATTGTCTCTCTTCTCTGCTACCGTTTCTACTGTATGGATATTGTTACTGATGAGTAGTCTTCTAAATTATTTTTATGCCTGTGTGGGCATATAAAGTAGAGGTTTTAAACTGCCAGAAATTTCGTGCTGGTCCACAAAAGAGTTAACCAATCTCATGTTGTATGAAGGTTACAGAGTCAATAATCATCGGGTGTATAAATTTGCACTTGCTTATATTTATACCCTGTCATTGAATATAGATATTCATCATGCCTGTGAAATTCTGAATAATTGTTCCATTTTTGGAGATGCTATTATTTAAATAGTCTTCTATAAAATGACAATTAGTTTATTACTACTTTTTAATATTTTAAACTGCCACAATGAAAATTTTTATATCAGTCTGCCCAGTGTATAGTGCTTCTATAAACCAAATTCCCAGAAATGGGATTAAGGCATATATTTAAGTGGTTATTTTTAACTGAAATGGGGTTATTTGTGTGTTTTGGGTTTACTAGGTAAAGACACGTGCTTCACTTGAGTTTTCTTTAAAGAAATCTGAAGTATGCAATCTATTTTTTTCTCTTCCTGATAGTGATACTGGTTTCCTAAGTACAGATAAGAAACAAAAGCTTCTTGGAGATTGGTTTTAAAGTATCATAGGCTTAAAATGTTAGTTTTTGCTTTTTGCAATCCTCTAACTCACTGAGAGGCAGACTCTCCCACTTGGTCATTCCTGACTTATGGTCAACTTTTGTTCAAACAATTTTAGTGATAGTAGCTTTATTTCACTTTTAGATTGCTGTAGTTTGTTAGAAAGATTTATTCTCACTGAGCTGAAATGTGTTGCTTCCTAATCCCGCCTATTATTTCTGCCTTCAGAACCACAGAAAAAATATTTGATGCCTTCACCAGATGACATTTCCCCAGCTATTTAAAGATAGCTATCAAATCTTGACATTTCCTTTTTTAAGCTGAAACTGTTTTCTGCCTGACCGGTTGTGGTACAGTGGATAGAATGTTGACCTAGGACACCAAAGTACCAGGTTCAAAACCCTGAGGTCACAGGGTTGCTGACTTGAGCCCCAGGTTGCTGTCTTGCCCCAATCAATGCATGTATAAGAAGCAATCAACGTACAACTAAAGTGCCGTGACTATGATGAGTTGATGCTTCTCCTCCTCTCTCTCCCTGCCTCTCTCTTTCTTCTTCTCTCTTCCTCTTTGTCTGTCTGTCTGTCTCTAGCTAAAAAACAGTTTTACCCCCAGCTATATCCATATCTCCTATGTTGTGATTTTCATTTCCTTTTCCAGTCTGCATTTGCTTGCTGATGTGCTTCAGTAATGCGAAAGTCATTAAAAGAATCGCTCACTTTAGTGTGATTGTTGTATTTCTGTTAATAGGCAGTCACACCACTTATACTCCCCACTCATTCTGAACTCAAAAGTAGTTTAGCTGCCCTCTTCCCATTCTATACTTAAGCAGTTGAATTTTGAATTTAATCTAAAAGCAGAATTTTTCATTTTTCTTTATTGAAGTTAATCTTACTTGAATTAGCCCATTGTCCTAACTTTAGGATATCTTTTTGAGTCTATAGCCATTTCAATTTTGTGTAATCTTTGAGTTTGATTATATGCCCTCTGGTCTTTCATCTAGATTACTGCATGTTGAATAGAGGAGGGCTAATTACCCCTGTGTAGCTTGCCACTGAAGGCCATCTATTCGCTGAAGATCCTTTTTTATTTCATCAATTTGTAGTTGCCAAAACCAAATGTTTTTGTTTTCGCTTTTGAATATTGGAGCCGCTTTTCCTCCTTTTTTTTTTCTTTTTAGCACCACTCTTCTCTCTCCTTCTGGTCAAGAAAGCAGACTCTGGGGTCAGATTTCTGGATTCTAGGTCCCGCGTTGTGACTTTTAGCTGTGCAACCTGGGGCAAGTCACTTTCCTGAAGTTTCAGTTTCTTTGATACGTAAAATGGGAATAATAGTTCTTACTGCTTGGGGTTATGAGAATTAAATGTGTTCATAAAGATAAAGCATTAGAACAGGACCTGGCATCCGTAGTGAGTGTTATAGAAGTACACTGTTATACTCAGATTTTGTTCCAAGTTCCACAGTCATAGCTCAGTCTCTCAGTTCCCAGGATTACATTTGTGTGGACTTGCACACTTGAACTTTTTTGAAGCTGCTGTATTCTCACTTTCCAGGTACTCATATCTCAGGCTTAAGAGCTCTGTAATAGTTCATCTATAAAATTTATTGGAGAAAAATATTTTAATATCCTTTTCATTATAAAGGAATTAGTGTTCCTTAAAGATAATTTGGAAAATACAGAAAAAAGTAAAAGGGGAAACAAAAAACTTAACACCCCAAAACAACCATTAACTTCTTAGTACATTACTTTTTCCTTATTGTACAGTAGATATAATCATGTCATAATGTCTTTTTGTGTTTTTCTTTTCCTAATATCACTAGAAGTATATTTATTTATTTATTATTATTATTTTAAATTTTATTTATTGATTTTAGTGAGAGGAAGGAAAAGAGAGCGAGAGAGAGAGAAGAACATCAACCTGTTCCTGTATGTGCCTTGACCAGGAGTCAACCAGCAACTTCTGCACCTTCGGTTGATGCTCTAACCAACCTAGCTATCCGACCAGGGCAGGAGTATTTTTTATGACAGGGGGTCCTCGGGTTACGACAGTGTGGACATACAATGTTTCGAGTTTATGATGCACACTCCCATAAAAACTTAAAAGAATTGAGATATGTTTCGGCTTACGCTGTTAGCGTCATACTTACGGACTGCGTGGATGAACTAGTTTGGTTGTGCGCAGTGGAAGAATATGCAGCAATGTGGCATATGAGTGAGGGTGTTGGCATTCCCCAGTATGCTTACCCATGCCATTTTGGACTTTTTCTGACGAAGAGAGAGACAGAGAGAGGGACAGACAGACAGTAAGGGAGAGAGATGAAAAGCATTAGTTCTTCATTGTGGCACCTTAGTTGTTCATTGATTGCTTTCTCATACGTGTCTTGACGGAATGGGGGGATGCTACAGCAGAGTGAGTGACCCCTTGCTCAAGCCAGTGACCCTTGGACTCAAGCCAGGGACTCCGTGCTCAAGCCGGCAAGCCTCTGAGATTTGAACCTGGGTCCTCTGCACCCTAGGCTGACTCTCTATCCACTGCACCACTGCCTGCTCAGGCCATTTTGGGCTGTTAAAAGCGCAAGTGTTCTGATTGTTAGGCTAGGGTATGTTTCGACTTACTCCAAAATTCGGGTTATGTTGTTGTAGGAATGAAGCTGTGTTATATAACCTGAGGACCGTGTGTGCGTGCGCGCGCGTGTGTGGTGTGTGTAGTCTTTGCTTACAAAAACCAATTTTTATGTCTGTATTACATTTTCTTAAGTGAATCATCTATAGTTAACCACTTTATAGTTGTTCAACTTTTAATTTATCAGCTCTTCAGTATTCTAAATTATACTCTGATAAGCCTTTTTTTTAAAATAGAATTTATTGTTCCTTAGTAAGGTTCCAAAGCTGAGTTCTCAGGTCAGAAGTTGAAACCATATTTAAGACCTAAAGACTATTTTCTGAAGACAAAATAAAGTAGAAGATAGTTTTTTTCTGTCTTTTATAGTAATTTTTATCAATTCTTTTCATTCTCTGCATTATAGCTTAAAGTTCTTTTTCATTTTAACTTGCCTTTTCAAGGTCTAGGTTTTTTTAATATGTTCCTGGTGCTCACATTTGTTCTGGATTATATATTTCTTCCATCTTTTGTAAATGTTCTATTAAAATATGAAGTTATTAGAGAGTGCCTGCGTAGGCAATGCTGATGCTTCTTTAAGGGCTAGAGACATAATGGCGAACCTATGACACACGTGTCAGCACCGACACGTGTAGCCATTTTTGATGACACGCGGCCGTATGCAGCCGGATACCAGAGAAGTATGGGGCCGCATGCCGAGAAGGACGTTTCATCCTCCACTCCTGCACGGCCAGGTGCAGTAGCCGAGGATAAAACATTTGCTGTAGTGTAGACACTCTGTGCTGGAGATCTACTGTAGGCCAAAACAACAGAAATCCGGCACAGAGCGTCTAGTTCTGGGACTTCCGGTTAGGCTGTTTTTCTCGAAGTAACACACCACCCGGGTTATGCTCGTTTTTTTGGTGAATTTTGACACACCAAGCTCAAAAGATTGCCCATCACTGGGCTAGAGTTATTTAGTATTAGTGTAGGGAAAATTGAGGAGGGGACCCTGGCTAGTTCTTCTGTTCTCAAAACTTGCTGTTTCTTCCTCTAGCAATATTTTTTTCAGTTAAACTTCTTCCACTGTGCATATAACTTGGGACTAGGTTCTAAGCATTGTTACCTGGGTTATTTCTTTTCTTTTGTATTGATATTTTTCTGATGTGAGAAGCGGGGAAACAGACTCCCACATGCTCCTGAGGCGTTGCTCCATTGCAACCCAGACAACTTTCCTGTAATGGAACCTTGGCTGGGGAGAGGGGGTGATAGAAAGGAGAGGAGAAGGGGCGGAGAAGCAGATGGGTGCTTTTCCTGTGTGCCCTGGCGGGGAATCAAATCTGGAACTTCCACACGCTGGGCCAATGCTCTACCACTGAGCCAACCGGCCTGGGCCGATATGCGTTATTTCATCAGTTCACACTTCAGCTGGCTGCCTTCTTTTCATTTTTAAAATATTCTTTTCACCATAAGAAGCATATTTCATGGGGTGGAATAGAATCTTTTAACTTTTTATTTCTTTTCTAAACAATATGTAGAGAAAACTTTAGGAATTTTACAAGGTTAAGCTCTTAAGTACAGGGCTTTAAAAGTGAATGTTTTACCTCAAGTATCTTTATGCATACAATAGTTTTTGAATGTTAATATGTCTTAAATTAAAACAGTATGTATTCTGGCTTAAAACTGTTTAAATGATATCACTACATGGGATCTCAAATGCCTGTTTACTTCAAAACTTGATTCCCCTGAGCAGAGGAGGAAAGCCCGCCCATGCCCCGTTATCACCGCCCGCCTTCTCTTACCTGGGTTGTAATCCCGGCTCTCATGCAGTACAGATGCTTGCACATTTTGTATAATTGTATGTTTATTTTCACGTGCATTTATTTACAGCTGTGTCTATATTTCATTTATTTAAGATCTGGACGTTGGTAGTTGGTTATGTGTTGACTGTTTCATTCAAATGGAATGCAAGCACAGAGCGCTACTTGAGAACAGTTTCAATTCCTGTCTGGATTGTACTGCTTTTTCATTTAGGTGGGTCTCTTTTTTATAAGAAGGTCTAGCTTGAGGTCAGCCATGGCTAACCATGCAAATCAAAGCAGGTTTTAAATTTTATTTTATTTTGGTTGTGTTACATATGGCATTTAAAATTCTTTTAAAATAATCTTTAGAAAAATGTTTTGTTTTAATATTTTATGAATCTTTAATGAATATGTCATGCTTTAAAATGTCTATCTTTGAATTATGTCTATCTTTGAATTGTTCATTTCCCAAACGGTCCTTTGAAAATATATCTTAAAAAGTAGAGTAACATTTGGACTCCCATGGCCATTTCTGAGTGTTCTACCACAGGACGGTGTAGGTAAGCACGTGTGATAGGAGGTGCTCAACATCGTGTGCAAGAAACAAGTGAAAGGAAGCAGAGGTGTTTACTCTGGGTGAGAGAAGGGAAGTGGGCTCCTGGGGTGCCAAGAAGAGAGGGGAGGGGAGGAGGATATAAAGTGTGGGAGCCTGGCCTCTGACAGTGGGGTTTACACAGAGATCTCAGTAACCACGAGTGCAAGATGTTAGAGCAGTCAGTAGGTTTCGAGAGAAAAATCTCTGTTCAGCCTGAGAGCCATACACATCAACACTGCTCACAGCAAGTCCCTGTTATTTGAGACTGCGCCGTTCGCTGAATGGCTGCTCGGTTGATATAGAGCATTTTTCAGGGACTCTTTTTATGTCCCAAGTGTGAGTCTATGGAAACACTTAGTTCTTCTAATTTACAAACAAAATTCAGTAACCAAGAACAGCAGATAGCCTAGTAGTTTTTAGAGCTACTTCTTGTTTTTTTGTTTCTTCTTTTAAAGAAGTTGATAGAAAATATGTCTCTGCTTAGCGTCTAATGTTGAACAAAGGGTTATTCTCTCGCTTTGCTGACTTGGAATGTTAGAGTTTATCAGCAAGATCTCCTAACAAGTGACTTGACTCATTTTGAATTTGGGGAAGGAAGATGAGGGAGGCAGGCAGCTGAATGTCCATGAGGCTCTACATGCACCCAAGGAACTGCGAATGGCTGATGGATAGCCACTTGATAGCGTTTTTGCCTTATGTACTAAGGAGGATACATTGAAGCTTTTTGCAGTGCTCTTTTGGGCCATTGCACCCTTTCTTGAGAGAGTTCACATCCAGTGGTATTGCAGGAAATCGAGCCAGGCTACATGACTTTAGGATCTATGCCTGATGCAGGTCATTCTGGGATTAAGTGGGGGGTTTGAATTCAGAATGGTCTTAAACCCTGAGTGTGTTTCAGAATGGACTTGGTTCCTCAGGTGACACAAACCCAGGAAAGGTAGGCTGGCACGTGCCTGACCATTTGTACCAGGGGCCTCTGGCAGCAGGACTGGACTTCCTGAGAGAAGTCCTGAATTTAGGTTTTATCTCTTTGGTGGTCTTTATTTTTTTTCCCCTGAAACAATCCTGTTAACATTTATGCCAAATTGTTCTGTCAGTTTACTAAACTGGTTCTTTTGAAGACAAATGCTGAGTTTTTATTTTACTAAAATGTTAACTCTTGATAATTTGTAGCATCTCTGGCTGGCTCATGGAGAATTCCAGTATTCCTGGTTATTGTATTCCTGATGTCTGTGGGCACCCTCTATGAAAAACAGAATGAAAAAGAGTCTTCTGGTAAGAAAAAAGGCATTCTAGTAATATTACTCTTAAGAAATATTTGGAAAGTAGCTTTATTTTAAAAAGCATGCTCTGATGAGACCTGACCTGTGGTGGCGCAGTGGATAAAGCATCGACCTGGAACGCTGAGGTCGTAAGTTTGAAACCCTGGGCTTTCCAGATACATATGGGAGTTGATACTGCCTGCTCCCCCTACCCTCTTCTCTCTCTGTCTCTTTCTTCTGTCTAAAATGAATAAATAAAAATATTAACAAAACAAACAAAAATGTGCTATGATGAAATAGTTTTAAATCGGTTTAAAAACCTGTGGTGTTTTCTGACCAGTAAATGTGTTTAAAATATTTCAGGTTGTTACACTATACCACATCCCCTCCCCCCTTTTTTGCAAATTTTATTTAGGTATAATTCATAGGACCTAAAATTAACCATTAACTACTTTTTTTAAATTAATTGATTCTTAGAGAGAGGGCGGAGAGAGAGAGTGTAGGGAGAAGCATAAGTATCAACTCGCAGTAGTTGCTTCCTATATGTGCCTTAAACAGGCGAGCGCAGGGTTCTGAGCAGAGGACCTCAGCGCTCCAGGTAGACGCTTTATCCACTGCGCCACCACAGGTCACACCCACTAGCTATTTTAAAGTAGCATTTAGTACATTCACAGTGTGTACAACCATTACTTCTATTTTCTTCCAAGATATTAACATCACCGTGTACTCATTAAGCAACTGTTATTAGCTTATTTGAGATTTTTCTATCTTCTTAATGTAGGCATTTATTTATAGCAATAAATTGCCCTCTAAGAACTTCCTTTATATCCCATAAATTTTTCATATTTATTTATTTATTTATTTTTTACAGGGACAGAGAGAGAGAGTCAGAGAGAGGGATAGACAGGGACAGACAGACAGGAACGGAGAGAGAGGTGAGAAGCATCAATCACTAGTTTCTCGTTGCCATTGCGACACCTTAGTTGTTCATTGATTGGTTTCTCACATGTGCCTTGACCACGGGCCTTCAGCAGACCGAGCAACCCCTTGCTGGAGCCAGCGACCTTGGGTCCAAACTGGCGAGCTTTTGCTCAAGCCAGATGGGCCTGCGCTCAAGCTGGCGAGCTTGGGGTCTCGAACCTGGGTCTTCCGCATCCCAGTCCGATGCTCTATCAACTGTGCCACCGCCTGGTCGGGCCCCATAAATTTTGACATGTGTTTCCATTTTCCTCAAGTCAAGATACTGCATGATTTCCCTTTTGATTTTTTTCTTTGACACATTGATTCATCAGAAGTGTGTTGTTAAATTGCCATATATTTATGAATATTTCAAATTTTTTGTTGCTTGTGCTTTTGGTGTCTTAGCTAACAATTCATTGTCAAATTTAAGGTTATGAATATTTACCTCTGTTGACTTTGAATCCTCTAACTTTGCTGAATTTGTTTATTAGCTTTAATAGTCTTTTTCATTTTTGTGGATTTTTCAGGATTTCGTATATATAAGAGCATGTCATCTGCAAATAGAGTTTTGCTTCTTCCTTTCTAATTTGGATGCCTCTTACTTTCTTTTTCTTGCTTGGTTGCCCTGGTTAAGACTTCTAGTACGTGTTGAACACACCATGTTCTTTTAAGGATTATTTTTTGCTGCAAGTGGTTCTTATCCAAAGATAGTTTGGTAAAGATGCATATTTTTAACAGTTGTAAGAAGGCAGCGGGAGGTGGGGCGGGGGCAGCAGTGGCCAGATGTAGTAATGGTTCTCCGATCACCAGACAGGACTTCTGGTTAACCAGCCCTGTGGAAGCAGCAGTGTGTGGAGAGGTGAACAGCATAGTTGGTACAGTGACAGACATTTGTTCCCTCTTTTTGATGGTTATACAAAAACTAAAAGAGCAAATTACTAATTGTAGCAGATATCTAGAAAGAAAAAAGTTAATTTCTCACATTATCAGTTTGTCATGGGTAAGTTAGAAATAAAGAGAAATAAAAAGAAAATAAAAATCACTCAAAATCCCACTGTCCACAGATTATACCAAAGTGTTAACTAATATGCCTTCAGACTACTTAAAACACAGAAAACTGGATCATGGTGAACATTTTCTTTTGTATCTCATGTTTTAAACTTATTGGTATGAGCTCATCTCTATGTCAAATATACTTCTCCAACATTATTTTTAGCATCTTCTTTTTATGCTAATCACAAGGCTATTTGTGGCATGGTTGTGCATTGGTATAGTGCCTTAGAGAAGTTATTTTTAACTAAGATGATTTTTTATTATTTTATTTGTTAAGTAATATCTGATGATTGTAAGACCTCTTTTATTCATAAACAGTTGTATAGAATTTTGAAACAACTACCTGAAACAAAGAAACCTTAATTACCTAACTTTCTGACAGTGGAAAACAGGGAAGATTTTATATTTTTATGTTTTTCTAAGTTTTCTTTCTTCAGCCTGTCTTTGTAGTCACAATCTTTTAGACTGTTTATCTATCAAACCAGTAGAAGTAAACTTTCTGTTTTGGCAACTACTGTGGAAAGCTTGGTGGTCTCTACTTGTCCCTCTGGTTAGCTAGCTTTATCTCCTTTTTTGTTTTCCTTTCCCCTAATAGTAGTGATTCAGACAGCTCTGCTTACACCTCACCCAGGATAGTTTTCTCCTTCTGACTGCCTTTGTTCAGACATGAGTAACTACTTCATTGTAGGTATATGAATAATGTACGTCCCCAATCAAAGGTTTTAGGTGGGTTTTCTCTTGGGTATACATTCTAGTCAGCTGGTGATGGCAACCTCGAGAGATGTGGGATAAGAATTCTGAGACCAAGGTTTGCCCCATTTGACTGTTACTGTTATCAACCCAGGGTATTGGCATGCAAGCCAGATTTCTAGTATTTGAATTCTAGATTACTACAAGAAAGGAAATCACAGGGACACAGAATAAATGTGAGCGGATTTGCAAATGTTGGTTTTCTTTGTTCTGTTTCTCATTCCAGGTTATTCTTGATCTAGAATACTTTTATAGACTTCTAGTTTACATAATTCTTATTATAAATCTTTTAGACTCCTTTTTCTAAATTTCTTGAGTAGTTTTCCCTTTTGTCCCTAGAACCTGTTTATTTTTGGCATCAGAACTCAAATCATCTAGTTCATATGGGACAACCTTTTCCTCTTATTGTAGTCACTTTCCTCCTGTAGGTGTCACTGTAACGTAGTTAGGAATGCTTCGCTGTACTGCCAGGGCACTTCCTTGTCATTTCCACTGTCCCGTCCTAGGACCTGCTCTTGTATCCCAGTCACCTGTATAGGCATCTTCTCTGTGTCTTCTGACCTGTGAATCTTTTGCTGCCGTGGACACTATTATGATATGTGGTTCACAGGATTCACAGAATTAATCCTTTGGATTTCTTCAGAATTCCAGGCATGTGTTTACTTAGTATCAGGAAATTCTTCTTTTGGATCATCGCTGAGTTAGATTTAGAGGTTCCTTCTGAACCCAGGGGCCTTACTCAGTGATTTTCTCTTAGACCTTGGGAACTCTTGGAATTTCCTGAGACCCCAAGATTGTGTAGGAAAAAATGTTAAGTGTCTATCATGCTTTTTAAATGTATTATCTTTCTTTTAAATCCACAAATAAACCCCCAAACCTTAAGGAATGGTTATCTCTAGTTTGCAGATGAAGAAATTTCATTCCAGAGATTAACTAACTGACTTGCTTACAGTCCTACAGGTGACTGGTGGGTCTGAGACATAAGCCCAGGTCCTTGACCCTAAGCCCAGTGTTCTTTCCCTTCGCTAAGCTCCTTGAACAAGCATCAGTCCTGGAAAGGTACTGACTGCTGATCCTCCTGAACTCAGTTGTGGTTATGAGCTGCTTCACTCTTTATGTTGGCCCTGTTGGCTGACCACAGCTGTGGGACCCAGTGTCTGTTTCTTGGATCCCAGAAATCTCACTTGCTAGAAACCTGGAATCCAGCTTTGATGTATTCCCTTAGCCTGTGGGAAAAGAGGAACACTGGCATTATTGTTAGTAATGACAGCATGGATAAGGCTCTGTTAGACTCTTTACTTAATTTTCCTAGTAATCCAGTGAGATTGATATTATACTTATTTTACAGATGAAGAAAATTAGGCTCAGCTATTTAGTCTGAGTATGACAAATACTTTTTCAAAAGCTGGGCAAACATATCAGGTGTATCTTGAATAGCTTGGACACCCAGCCTAAGAAGTACAGGCAGGTACAACTGGGTCTTTCCTCCTAACATTGGTCATCGTTTGTAAATGACCAGAAGTATCTTGACAGGAAGGCTTGGTAGTTGCCTTAATCGTTTTAGGAGGGCATGCAATATGAGTGAAAAATTTTGGTCCAGTTAAATCCAAATTTTCTGGAAAAGGCAAAGGAACAAACTAGATTGTTTACTGCTCATATCTCACCCCCTATTTCTGACACTGCTAGTTAAAAAGACCTAGAGAAACTCCCACAGGTGCATATACACGTCCTTGTCACTGACCAGTAGTAGTCCAGTGAAGTACTACTAGAAGCCATTGAGAAGGAGATGTGTTTCCACATTAGCAGTGGAAACACGAGCCTCTGACACAGCGAGCTGTGTTGCTGGGAAGACTTTCCTTGGTGTGTGGGGCCTGCTTTTCCGGTAGGCATCTTTGGATGGACTTCTGGCATCTGTCACTATCCTCTTGAAAGAGAAGAAAGTAGGTCAAGTCTCTTTATTTAGACTAGATTCAAAATATATCTTCTCCTGATTTAAAAAAAATACTGAATTCATTGGGGTCACTTTGGTTAATAAAAATTATACAGGTTTAGGTGTACAATATTAGAATATATCTGTATGCTGCACTGTGTTCACCGCCCCAAGTCAAGCCTCCCTCCATCACCATCTATACCCCTCGACCGTCCTCCACCTCTCCCACCTTGCTTCCCCTCCTGCAATTCCCACGCTGCTGTCTGTGTCTAACGTGTATTTTCTCTTTGCTTAATTCCCTGGTTTTAAAAAAATGTTATTCTGTCCATTGCTAAATAAGTGATATTATTTGGACATGTGATCTGTTATTTGTATGGGATTTGCTGGACTGTGAGTTTCTGTCCCCTGGAGCTAGGCTGCTAATGTCAGTAGCCTGCTTCTTTGGACTTGTGTAGATCCCTGTTATTTGGGCCTCTGAATGCTGGCCCTATCCCAGGGTAGATTGACACTTGAAACTTTGGATGCTCTTTTTGTTTTTTTGTTTATAGTTCTTGGGTCCCAAGATTATGTTCCTTTGTCTATGTGCCTATTTTTAGCTGGGACTTCTTTGCCAGTACCATGACTTAGTCTAGATTCTCAGTCCTGCAGTGTTTCTGTATAGTTTATTATCCTTTTGCACAAACCCTTGGGGTTTTTGAAATGCAGTTGGATATCACAGAGACAGAAGTCAGTAAAAGCCTGTTTGATAAGATCCTTTTCCAAGTCTTACATTCATGATTTTTAGATACTCTGTGTTGATTTTCTGTAAGCACTTCTTTTAATTTCTGTATGAAGTTCAGGCACTCTAAAACGTGTGGACTCATGTATATATTAACTAGGATGATATTGCATAGTTTCATTGATTTAGCTAGGATTCACTGAATATCTACTGTGTATTTTAGTGACATCAGCAAGTTTGAGAAAAAGTTATATTTGTGAAGGTTTAATTTATTGGGTATGTGTAGTTCATTTGGAGCTGAAATTCATTGGCTTGGCAGAATTCTATGTCATCACATTGAGTATTGGCCTGCCAAAAGTAAGGTCCCACGTGTATGAATGTGGGTGTATGATTTGGTAACTAGGAACGGTTTGTGTTCTTAGTTGTGGGCAGTGGAATCTGTGCTAGCTAGTCTAAATAGAAAGAAGGACTGATTTGCAGTAGAATTTTTGGGGAAAACAGACAATTAAGATTAAATCCAACACAAGCAGAAGTAATGCAGCCAGGAGAAAAATGCTCAGTGGCACCCAGGGACTGTTTGAGCAGAAGTGCCATGGCTGCTGTTGCCTGCCATGAATTTAGAGATCAGACAGCAGAACCTCTGGCACTTCTGTTAAGGAAAAGCCACATATCTCTGTGACTGACATTTATGTGGCTTCCAAATTACAGTGAGTCACTTTGGTCTTCAAAATTTTGCACAGGTGTGCCTGCTTGGTAGAAACTGCATCACATATAGGATCTTAGCTGCAAGGGAGTCCAAGATATACAATCTTTAGCTATCTAGTCTCTAGGGTACAGGAAAGCATACTAGGACCTGGTATTGAATAAGTAGTCTGTTATCTGCTATAAGGGCTTCGAGGCTGACAGTTATAGACAGACCTTATTTGCCAGCAAGTTTATTTGAGTCTAGTGTAAATGTTCATCTTGGCGTACTCCTATTGGGAACATATAACGTGATTCTTTTAGATTTTTAAGTGGTGGGTTTTGCCTATGCTGAATTATGTACTTTTATAGATGTATATGGTT
This sequence comes from Rhynchonycteris naso, assembly GCA_037038555.1. NCBI lineage: Eukaryota > Metazoa > Chordata > Mammalia > Chiroptera > Emballonuridae > Rhynchonycteris > Rhynchonycteris naso. The sequence continues at coordinate 23,698,907 of CM072996.1, forward strand.
TTGTGTAATACCCATATATATTGCTCACAAAAATTAGGGGATATTTTATTGCTTCACTTTCATTTTAAAATATCTCCTAATTTTTGTGAGCAGTATATTTGCATATTCACTTGTGGCATGTTATAATTGAGAGCACCAAGTATGGACTGTCCTATACTGTACTATGAGCTAGTAATACAGAGAAGAGTGAGACAGGCTATATTCAGAAAGCTCATAGTCTTGGTGTGGCACCGTTTTTCAACAGAAATGTGCATTAAAATTAACCTGTGAAGCTAAAAAACATAAACATGGCACATGCTTATATATCCACTATCTGCCATGTGTATCAGTTGAGGAAGATAGAGTCCAGGAACCTGCATTTTTAGGAAACTTTCCTATTGATTCTTAAGCATTCTCACTTGGCAAATAACCACTAGTCTGGTGGGCCATTAATAATCATTTTTTTATTGCTGTTTTAAACTTAGGAGTATGTTTCCATTTGCAAGTTATTTCCAACTTTATTCATCGCTTTAAAAAGTTTTAAAAATGCATGCTTGTTTTATAGGGGCAGAGTTACCAGGACAAGTTATCTCCATGGCTGCTTCTACTCTGGCAACCTTGGCCATCTCCATCACAGGGTACGAATCGAGCACTGAGGACCAGCCCTCAACTCAGCCTGCAGGTGACTGACCTAATGAAGGAGTGCCTTCGACATCCTTCTGGAAAATAAAATATACATAGACTGCAAAATTAAGAAAGACACTAGCATTACAAACTGCTACTTACTTGTCTTTCATTTTTCTCCCTGAGTTTTATTTTTACATTTTTTCCCTCATCTTAGTTCTCACATACCACTTTCTCATACATTTAATTATTTATCTTCTTAGGTTTCTTATCTTGATTCTTCATTCTTTCCCTTTTTTAAAACTGTTCTTTTTCTGTTCCTATTTCTCACCTTAATTTCATACTATTTTCCATTTCTCACTGCCCTGTTCACCTTTGTCCATGTTTCCCCCACTTCATTCTGAATTCTCATTTCTTCTACAACTGTTAATTATCTATTGCTCTATTCTGCTGTCACTTCTTGTGTTGCTTTTATTGGTGGTGTTTCCCTTTCTGCAAATCTTCCTTTTGGCTTTGATTTTCCATTTCCTACTCATCCAGTTCTCTGGCATTTCTTGCTTCCCAGAATTTGCTTCGCATGGCTAATGCTGTTAATACTCTGCCTGTTCCCCTGAAAGTGGACCCTCTGGCGGTTCTGGATTCAGCACTCCTGCGAGATCCAGCGGGTCGATTGGAGTCAGCTTTACTCTATTTATTTATTTATTTATTTTTCTTCTTCTTTCTAAGCTAAATGGGGAAGATAGACAAACTTCTGCATGCACCCGCCTGGGACCCACCCAGCAACTGCTGTCTGGGGTGGATGCTCTGCCCATCTGGGGCGGTGTAGCAACCAAGCTATTTTTAGCGCCTGAGGCAGAGGCTACAGGTACACAACCTCAGCACCTGGGGCCAATGTACTCAAACCAGTTGAGCCATGGCTGCGGGAAGGGAAGCGAAGGAGAGAGAGAAAGAGAGAACTATTGATTGAGAAGAGCGCCGGGGAGAGGTGGAAAAGCAAATTGGTTGCTTCTCCTTTGTGCCCTGACCAGGAATTAAACCCAGGACATCCACCACTGGGCTGATGCTCTACCACTGAGCCCAGCTGGCTGGGCCATGTATCAGCTTTAAAGTCACTCCATACTTATACAGAGCTCATAAATGTGAAAGCTGCCTTTGCCAGCAGGTCTAGTAGTGTCAGAGGTTTTGGAGTTTAGGAATATCTTTAGTGAGATCTTCCTAAAGAACTGACTTTAGAAAAGTCTCAAAGCTAAGGACAAGGCATTTGGAGCAGCAGGACAGCTTGTTTTTATTGCACATTGCATCATGTTTGCACAGTGGAAAGGAAATGATGTTTTGGTTCCACACTTAATGTTTTCTTCTGTGCCACACCCACCAACATGTTTCCTAGTTGGGAAGCTACTCAGAGAAAATCAAACAAAAGCATATTATAACTAGCTTGGGCTTTAGGCCCAACCTCAGGGTCGAGTGTTCCGGTGACGGGGCTGACTTATCATGATGCTGGTTGTATCAGTAGTAAAAATTTACTTATAGCTGACCATTTAATGTTAAAAAGAACACTAAGGCAATTAGGATATAGCACTCAGAGGGCTACTATGTAATTGCTTATGAAAGTTTTGAAATAACAGAGAAGATGTTCTTTCAATAAATATTTAGTGAATACCTGCTATATGTCAGGTACAATGCCATGTGCTAGGAATTCAGTGGGAGAACAAGACAGACAGGTCTTAGCTCTCCTGAGGCTGATATTCATCTGAAGGGAGAACGTGGACAGGGGTAAGTGGAGCATGATACAACTGTGTAAGACTATAAAGACCGAGGCAGAGAGGGCACTGGGACTCTGGGTGTTGTGGTTTCTTGTCTTTTTTTTCTAGACTTTCTGAAATTAATGTACTTTTGTCATTAACTTATTTATGGCAGACAAAATGCACTTTTTACGTTCTTATCCATTTCCATCATCACGGTATGTACTGAGTAATATTGCTTTATGAGTTACATGATTTCTGATATATATGGTATATTTTGGTAAAACTAGGAAATAGAACTAATATAACCCTGTATTAAAATGTAACATAGTGGTTGCATTATTAGAAAATAGTGCCTTATGTGAAATAATGCATTGTGATTTCCTTTCTTTAAAAATTCCTCACCACCAGCAATCTTGTTTTATATCTCATCCTAAGAGAAGCACATGTTTCAGAGCCCTGGCATCCTTGTAAGAGTAGTTGGCTGCATTTTAGGTGAAATGACAGTGAAAAGCCACATTGTGTCAGAAATATATATCAACGTATCTAATATAAATTATATCACAAGGGAGATTTTTTTTTTTTAATACGGACAGAAAGTCAGAGAGAAGGATAGATAGGGACAGACAGACAGGATTGGAGAGAGGTGAGAAACATTAATCATCAATTTTTCGTTGCCGTTGCGACACCATAGTTGTTCATTGATTGCTTTCTCACATGTGCCTTGACCGCGGGCCTTCAACAGACCAAGCAACCCCTTGCCGGAACCAGCGACCTTGGGTCCAAGCTGGTGAGCTTTTGCTCAAGCCAGATGGACCCGCACTCAAGCTGGTGAGCTCGGGGTCTCGAACCTGGGTCTTCCGCATCCCAGTCCGACGCTCTATCCACTGTGCCACCACCTGGTCAGGCACAAGGGAGAAATTTTTAAATGTAGTAATTTTACCACTGTTAATGTTTGTTGCTTTATGTGGTTTGAATAATTTTCATAGACTAATTATAATTCTCAGCTATTTTGTTAGTTTTAGTTTTTTTTTAAATGATGTCTATATTAATAAAGATATATGTCATAAAAAGCTTGAACAGTATAAAGTATATAAAGTAAAAACTAAAATATTTCCCATACTCAACCTTACTACCATCCCCAACAAACTTAATTAACCTCCCTAGATTTCAACAGTGTCGGAAGTGTTAATTCATCACATATTTTCAGCACATTTGCAAACATGCATCCAAATCGTTGTGTTTTTTTTAACCCAATGCCATCATACCATCAGGGTACATTTTGAAGGCTTAAAATAGAGTGTCTTAGCAAATTGCTCTGTGTGACTATTCACTGATGTGAATGAAGATGCTAGGTAATTTTTTCCCCTTTCAGAAACCACAGACAGAGGAGAACCCCCGCCAGCATCGCCCTCCTCCCCTTTGCCCACGCTGGGCAGACAGAGGCCTGAGATGGGAACGTTCCTTAGAAAGAAGAGAACCAGCGACGTCTACTTTGTGGCTCTCGGCTGGGCCATCATCGCGGTCCAGCTCTGGCTGAACCTGTGGATCGTGCAGCTGCTGCCTGTGCCCATTGCAGGTAATGGTCCATTGGGATCTCACCGTTGACACTTTTTTTCTTTTACTTTCAGGTTTGAATACTTGGGATAATTTTACTCTCTTAAAATTAAATGATGGTATGTTTGCATTTAAGTAATAAACATTATTTTGGAAATGGATTACTTGGTTCCTCTTGACTATTTCTCTTTCAAGCTCAAAAATGTGGTTAGCCTCTTACAATATTCTGTGGCATTACAGCCTGATAGTGCCACATGGGGAGGTGACTGTTCAGCCACCCACGATTTTGTGGAGGAGCGTGTTAACAATCTGGGTTTCAGGGTTCATGACCGAAATTTCAGAGCTGCCCTTAGTGAAGTGCTTTTTTCATTGCGTTTTTAGTTCCGTGGAAATGTAGATTTTGAGAACTGTATGTAGGCAAAATCATATTTTTTTCTTGTTCGACAGAAAATTAAAATATATGTATGATAGCAAAATAGAATCTTACGGCTTTTCATAAATCATTGAACTATGTCTTTGTACGTGAATACATGGTAATTTAAGGCCCGCCTCTATTGTGTTGATTTTCTCTTAAGGTGTCTTTTAATCCTGGCAAGAGTTAGGAAGAGTTTTCTCTGACTCAAGTGCATTGTACAGGAGTGTTTTATACTTTCTTGGTTGTTTGGGCTTTCTTCTTACTGTTGTCACAGTCTTTGCCAAATTTATTCAGTTCTCAGTTGATGCTTGGGATCCTGCCATTTAGATGCCTCCTAACTATGATTAATCCTTGTCTTCTGTATCAAAGTTTTTCACTATTTAATTAAATGCCATCAGATTATTGGAAGCCTGTTTTCTACGGTGGTCTAAACTTACTGGGCCATTTACCTTCTAGGCCATTAGTTTTCAAACTTACTATTCTCATTAAATTGGACAGTTAATTAAATAATTACCATTTCTTTAAAGATGTGTTATGACCAGAACACTGTATAGTGTCTGTCTTTTTTTTTTTTTTTTTACGGGGACAGAGAGTCAGAGAGGGATAGATAGGGACAGACAGACAGGAACGGAGAGAGGTGAGAAGCATTAATTATTAGTTTTTCGTTGTCATCGTGACACCTTAGTCGTTCATTGATTGCTTTCTCACATGTGCCTTGACCACGCGCCTTCAGCAGACCGAGCAACCCCTTGCTGGAGCCAGTGACCTTGGGTCCAAGCTGACAAGCTTTTGCTCAAGCCAGATGGGCCCGCGCTCAAGCTGGCGAGCTCGGGGTCTCGAACCTGGGTCTTCCGCATCCCAGTCTGACGCTCTATCCACTGCGCCATCACCTGGTCAGGCTAGTGTTTGTCTTTAGGGACAATAGGTGGTTTAAGTTTGTATCATCTTGCATCCTCAAGCACAACTTCTGTTTGGCAGTGGGAGCAAGAATAGCTGTAATCAAGTCACAGAATGCGTACCACAGCCATGCTTTTTATGGAGGAATTTATAGAAATGCTAGTGACTGTTTAAATTGCTCTTCTGGGTTATTCCCTACTTTTTTGGTTTTGCCAGATGATTCTTTTATGTTGGCAAATCACAGGTCAGGTGCTTTTGGAATCCCCCGTTTTCTTCAAGTTTATTAGCAGGAGTTACTTTTCTTCCTGGTCACTTCTTAACCCTCAGGCCATCATAGGAATTTGACATGCCCTTGGGAGAGCAGGCTGTACACAGAGGGACCCCAAAAGGTTTTGTATACCCTATCCATATCCTGGACTGTAGGTGCTTTTCTAGGACCTCTTTAGAGATTTAAAAATGCTAAGGAAGGAATTGTTGAACTGGTATGGCACACTGAGCTCATGGTCGAAGTAGTAACTAATGAAGCATTAGAGATCCCTAGGTATAGGGAAGCATAGTGGTTGGATCAGTTGTCCAAACTCTGAGGCAACCCTCACAGGTAAGTCACACTTTCTTCTCATCCCACCACCTTCTTAGTTGGCCTTTAACAGGAAGCTTGGCCCCTGCTTGAAGGGCCACCACATTGCCTAACTGCAGAGGGGCACATTCATATTGTGGTCTGTGAATGGTCCCTGAAGGTGTGCAGTGCCCAGCCTCAGGGGCCATTTGTAAGCCCTGTTTATACCTCGCCTGCTTCTCTGCTGAGCCCTGGTACAAGATGCAGATGTGTAGAGCAACATCACGTAGAGAAATAGGAACATAAATGAAAATGTGACCTGCAGTGATATAAAATCATGATGCATGTGGAACACTTTTACTTTTTTGGTCACTACACATAATAAAAAGAAATCTAAGGAAACCAACAGAATTTGGCAGTAGCAGCTGTGATATAACCCAGGAGATGAGAACATGTTGGAGTTTCCAGAAGGGATAAGGTGTGAGAGGCCTGGGTTGCAGTCACTGAAATCTTTTTGTGGTCAGAGTCTCTTCTGTTTAAAGAGGCTACAGAATAATCCCTGACTGCTCCAGGGGCTCAGACTCTACGGGAAGGTAGGAAGTACACGGGCAAGTGGGGACTGCGTGGAAGTTGTCTGTCCCTAAACTATCAATTGGGAACACCTTGAACTTACTTCCTTTCCCCTCTCCTTTTGTAAAATTGATCTTTATTTTAATACTAGCACTATTGTTTTAGAAAGGTCACATGAAACTAAAGGATGTTTTCTCAGTATAACTTTGTCATCTATATTTTGTCCATACATGTATTTCTTGTCTTTTTCATAGTCTGGGTACTCAAAAAGCTTATCATTCACTTCGGAGTTGTGGACTTCCTGGAGAAACGCTGCTGCGTGTGGTGGCAGGTCATTGAGCACTTCCTGAAGGAGCGGCAGGAAGCGCTGGCACCGTGGCCGATTGTCGGGCTTGGAAAATTCTTGTTAAAAGTTGATAGCAAGGTATTGTATTTTGAGAACTGGGGCTGTTTTAATGGAGATTAAATATTTCATTTTCTGAAACATTCTTTTTTGTAGTATTTAGTGTTTATACTGTAATTGTTGACAACACATAAAACCTATTTCTATGATGAAATTTAAAGTTTATGATTTATACAAGGATAAGATATATTTAGTTTAAGTAATTATAAGGAACAAATTGAAATTCAGGGAGGTTAAGTGACTTGCCTAAAAATTATGTAGCCAGGTAGTAGGTCTAAGTTCAGTAAATATTTTTGGAATAATTTCCATGTCTCATTTTCTGTGCTACGACCTAGAGAAAACAGGTGAATCATGGGAAACTAGATGCAGAAGCTCTGGCTTTTTGTTTGTTTGCTTTTGTTTTTTTTTTTTTTTTGCAAGAGAGAGAGAAAGACAGGAAGGGAGAGAGAGGAGAAGCTTCAACTCATAGTTGCTTCACTTTAGTTGTTCACTGATTACTTCTCATAAGTGCCCTGACTCAGGGGCTCCAGTCAAGCCAGTGACACTCAAACCAGCGACCATGGGATCATGTTGGTGATCCTGCGCTCAAGCTGGTGAGCTTGTGCTCAAGGTGGCAAACTCAGGGTTTTGAACCTGGGACCTCGGCATCCCAGGTTGACACTGTCCATTGTGCCACACTCGGTCAGGTGCAGAAGCTCTGTTTAGGGAGAGAAGGCAGTCGTTAAAATTCAGAGCAGTGGTTGGATTCAGAGGCTTAGTGGTTAAGAGCTTGGGCAGTGAATCCAAAATCTGATTCTAGATCCCAGTTCAGCTGCTTATTAGCTGTGTGACTTTGGATGAGTTCCTTAACCTTTCTGTACCTTTGTTACTAGTTCATTGAGTGTGAGAGCATGTGTCTCATAGATTGGTTTGTGGGTATTAAATGAGTTAATATCTGTGTACAGTTCCTAGATCAGGGTCTGGTACACGGTAAGCTCTCTGTAAGTGTTAGCTGTTACAGTTTGTGGAGGAAGAGTATGTCCAGGATACAGTGGTAGTACTGAGCAAAACAGGACTCGCTGTTGGTGAGGCAGTGGGTGAGGGGCAGTTTTGTAGGGGAAGTGACGCCGGGCAAAGTTTGAAGCACAAGTAGGAGTTCATTAAGTAGGCATGGCAAGAAGGGCATGGATGGAGCAGTGCCAAGGTACAGAGCCTTCCACAGTGTGAATTCTGAGGGAATACCAAGAAATGGTCATGGCTGGGATATATGAAATGGTGATTAGTGGGAGGTAAGCCTGGAGAGTCAGGTGAGTTTGGATCAAAGGGGTCTTTTTGTGTGCCATGCTTTGTGAGCTGGCCTTCGTCATCGAGGCTAGTAACTTTTTCCTTTAACAGGTCTCTATTCATCACTTAAGGTTGAGAAGTACTGTTGGGTGAAATCTATGTAGATGTAGATGAGAATATAACTGGAGTGCATGTAGGGGGTGGAAGTAAACCTTTTAATTGCATAATAAAATATCATGGGTCAAAGGAGAAGCAGGGGATTTATTCTCTTACAGATTCTCTGACTCTTTTCCAGAAAATGTACCAGTGTCAGTTCCCACCAGTGCAACATGTGAGAATACCTGTTTCCTTGAGCCCTTGTCAAGGAACGTGGCGGTGCCATAAAAGGCCTTCCTAGTTTCACAAGAAGTAGCTCGGGTGGTTTTAATCCGAAACTTTAAAAAATAAACATGAGGCTGACTATCCTCTTATATACTTATTGGCTATATTTTTCTTCTGTAATCTGCCTATTTGGATTCTTACTATTTTTTCAACATTTAAATAAGAAGGAATCTAAGACTTTGCATACATTCCAACATATTTATCACATGTCCCTCATCTTGGGGTGGAGCAGATTTAGCCCTCCAAGTTGTTTCATGAGTGTAACTCTTACTCTCAGATAAGGTCTTTGTTTCTCCACGGTCAGAAGGGATAGAGACCAGATCCTGTCTCCAGGAGCCCTTCGATTAGGAAAACTGTGCAGTTGTGTCTGTTATGGCTCTGGGGCATCCAAAAGTATTTGTTATGGGGTAGCCTTGTAAACATTTGTCATTTTATTCCAGTTTGTTTTCCAATCTATTATTCAGGAAGGAGAGGCAGTAAAATGAATAAAACAGTCATTTTCTACTACGTAAAACAAGTAGAAAAAAATGGCTGTTGCAAACTGAGTATTTATTTAATTATAATTAATGCCAAAATTATATTCTACCTAGTATAGTAATTTGGGCTGTGGCTTTGGGGAATAAATCTATATTTCATGTTTCTATTAAGTTTTACTTGATTGGACCAGTGGTTTTGAAATGAACCATTGACTGGAGATTGTTTGAAGTATGTATGTAAATATACTTTGGGTGTACTTGAGGGAAAACTCTGCAGAGAGCATTTACAGTCACTGATGAAATTACTCTTTTTATCAGCCTTTATACTTTTTATAGCACTAATACTGCCCTAAATCCTCTGTTTACCGATTTTTAGGTTGTTATGTATCTACTAACTAGCATTAGTTATTATAATGCTAAATATTGTGAGATTTAGAGGAGGTAACTTTTATCTGGGGAGGGGGGAAAGGTCAGATATTACATACTGTAGAAAAATGTGTGCCTGAAAAATTGGGATTGAAAGAAATATATCAAATAGTAACAGAATTTTAGCTACACCTGTAGCTAAAATTTTTGGCCAGCTGTCCTCTGTTTCAGCTGAGCACATGTTTTACTCTATAAAATGTTTTACTCCATAAAAGAATATGAAATAACTAATACTATAAAGGTGCACCTACAAAGTTTAATGAATATAAATTGGTCTGTACAGGGACTAAGATTCCTTTCGGTGCACGATATGTAAAAGGGTCTTAATTATTGTTCTGGTCTTTAGAATTTGGTATGGCTGTCGAAGGCTGCACACTTCTAGGGGGGTTTATGTGTTCTTCACTGTTGAATTGCCAGCAAGGCCTGCCGTGATCGTTACTGTAATCATGATACAGCTTGCAGGATGCCGCACTCACCCGGTTTTATAACTGCGTTAAGGCATTACAGTTCTTTTTCTTGTGGTTTTTCTTTTGTCTGGGATAATTTCCTTCTCATGCTCAGTGACTTTCTTTTCTTTTCATACTGTTATTGCATTCTCTAATGATATTCCACTGTTCTTATCTCCTCTTTCTCACCTTCCCCTCCCCCATCCTCAAGCTCTGGCACTGGCTAAATAAGAAGGTAAATGAACACAAGGATGTTGGTTTTTACTGTCCAATTCTGTAACTTCTTCCCGTACCTCTGTTCTCACTCTGTTTCTGTCCGTATGTCTAACTAAGGTTTTGTTATTAAAGTTCTAATTATAAGCTATGGAAGGTCATGAAGCATTGACACTGTCACAGTACAATTTGCTGAAAACCCAAAGCTGGCAGTTTTATTCAGGATATTGGTGGCACCTCCTTGCTCAGCTGTGTGTACAAAGTTCTGTTGTGTAGCCATTTTGTGTGCTGCGATTTTCTTTCTTTCTTTCTTTCTTTTTTAGCTCTATAACTTGACTTAGCCCGATCCTCCAGTCTCCTTTGGTGTGTAAGAGCACATGGGCAATAGTTCCTATGGAGGAAGGGAATTCTTGGTGGCTAATTTTACTATAAATGACACAAGAAATTTCCAAAAAGATAAAAATGTGAAGTATTTTGTGAAGTTCTTTAGGCTGATAAATTTAAGTATTGTCTTTTTTTTATGACTAGTAATCCGAGATTTTATTTTTAATTTATAAAGGTGGTAGTCATGGCCTGTGACACTTACTTTCATGTATTTGCCAAGATACCAGTTGTATCTTTGCTAAATGATTCACATGATTGACTTGGGGTGGTTATGGTATATTTTTAATAACGTCAATAAAGGCTAATCTACATATATTAGGAGTGCTATATCTCTAACATATAATCTGCATATAGCAGTTCTAGACTTAATTTCATTAAATCCCTAGGACAGATAACAAGATGTGACATCATTTGCATGTATTGTGTTTAAACACAATAAGAATCTTAAAAGTTTTCAGTGAAAATATTATCACAGGCTTTAAGAAAGATGTGGTACTTCTTAGAAATAGATCAGAATGTGTAGAGATTAGGATTTCATGCTGTTCAAACAGGAAAGGGGAGACTTGACAACACCTAAAGTTTTAAATTTTGGATTGAAAATAACCATGGTATAAAATATAAATAGACTCACTACCACCACCATGTATACACGCACATGCACATACACACATGTAGGTTGTGCATATTCTCTATTTCCTACAACACTGGTATAAGTAAATATGTATATTTAATCCTTGGCAGATGATAGTGCTGCAAACATAAGTCGCATTTTCTTATTTTGATCGAAGTAGGTGGTTTTATATATTTTTTTAATTTGTATGTGTATATTGAAATGAAATTTTTCTCAAAAGATGCGAGAAAGGAGACCTAAAGTCATTAAGTTTAGTTTGATTTAAAGCTAAATGAGTTAGAGTACCTGGTTGCTGAGCCTAATTTACCGCTCACAGTGAGTGAGTTCTTAAGAGTTCATTCATACCTCTTTCTTGTCCATGCTGACTCCATGTAGCACAGGTATAGCACTGGTGTTGAGCTGGGGTAACTGCTTGAAGTTTGAGAGCGTTTGCTTCAGGAAAGTGTACGAATAAGCTGAAGATTATTATTATTATTTTATTCAGTGAGAAGAGGCAGACAGACTCCCCACATGGGCCCCAAGTGGGATCCACCCAGCAAGCCCACTAGGGGGTGATGCTCTGTCCATCTGGGAAGTTGCCTTGTTTTCAGCAACCGAGCTCTTAGCATCTGAGGCGGAGGCCACGGAGCCATCCTAAGCACCCAGGGCCAACTCACTCCAATCGAGCCATGGCTGCAGTGGCGGGGATGGGGAAAGAGAGAGAGAAGCGAGAGGGGGAGGGGTGGAGAAGCAGATGGGCGCTTCTCCTGTGTACTCTGACTGGGAATTGAACCTGGGACATCCACACACTGGGCTGACGCTCTTCCACTGAGACAACTGGCCAGGGCCAAGATTATTTTCTTATATTACATGAAGGTCAGAAGAGTGCAGCATTGGACATTTACTGTAGTATTTCAAGTTCAAGTGGAGTGAATTAGGAAACCAAGAGAAGAAGCGAGGGTGAGAGAATATGACGTATAGTTAAGTTACAACCTATTTCTTAAGACTTAGTTGTTCTATGCATTTCTTTTCCTTTTTTTCTCTTTTTTTGTGACAGAGAGAGATATAGAGAGGGACAAATAAGGACAGACAGATAGGAAGGGGGGAGAGAGATGAGAAGCATAAATTCTTCATTGTGGCACCTTCATTGTTCATTGATTGCTGTCTCATATGTGCCTTGACCAGGGGGCTACAGCAGACCGAGTGACCCCTTGCTCAAGCCAGCGACCTTGGGCTCAAGTTGGTGAGCCTTGCTCAAACCAGATGAGCCCATGCTCAAGCCGGCGAACTCAGTGTTTTGAACCTGGGTCCTCCATGTCCACTGTGCCACCACCTGTGACCAGGCTCTATGTATTTCTTAATACTGATTTTATGCAGTAAGACTCACCTAGAATTTAGGGGAGGGGAAGCAAAATAAAAGCCTATAAGTCTACATTTATGATAGAATAGAAAACTAAGTAGTGGCATGATACTTTTTAAATAGCTTGATAAATAAGGCCAGTGAGTTTAGAAGTTTGAGTGTCATTTGAGTTTGCTATAAATTTACCAACATCTCTAAGTTTTTATACTTGAAACATTCAGAATGTCATTTTAAAATTTCTCCTCTTTCCCTTTTAGGAAATAAAATTTATAAGCTAAAGTAATTTCTCACAGCATGGATGGTTGGGGATATTTCTAGGGACTGCGAGATTTCCACGACCAAGTCAGAGGTGACAGATGGTGTGGTTTCCTTTGCCCAAAGCAGAGCACAGGCCAGGATCAGCCTTGGGGAACTGCACCCCCTTCCAGATTCTCTCCTCCATCTTCTTCCCTTTCTTCATTACTTCCTGTTTTTCTCTTTCTGTGTCTATGACTTCCTGTTTCCTTGTGCATCTTGTTGCATTCACTCTTTCAGGTAATTCTTTTTCTTCATGTAAGTTTTCTCTCCATTTTGTTTTTCTCCTCTTTTGGTCCTTAGTTCGACACACCAACTCTCCCTTCCCCATTTCTCCTCTTTTCTTGTCTTTTTCTATCTCCCTTTATTCTTTAATAAATCTTTACCTGTCTTTCCCACTCTATTTTTATTTTTATTTAAATGAGAGGAGGAGAGAGAGACAGACTACCACATGTGCCCCAACTGGGATCCACCCAGCTATCCCCATCTGGGGCCATGTTTACAACTGAGTTATCTTTACCTCAGCACCAGGGTCAAGGCGCTCAAATCAATCCAGCCATGGCTGCGGGAGAGGGAGAGAGAGAGAAGGTACAAGGGAGGGAGGAGAAGCAGATGGTCACTTCTCTGTGCCCTAATGGGGAATCGAATCCAGGACTTCACATGCCAGGTCAACGCTCTACCACCGTCGACCTGTCTTTCCCACTTTTGTCCCTCTTTTGCTTTCGCTCTTTTTGTCCTTTTTTTTTTTTTAATGTCAGCCAGCCATAATGGGGCTAGAAATCCTCCCAACATTTTTAGCTTATATATTGAGCATCCTAAATGATTTTATTCATTTTAAATTTTGAATGAAACATTAACTCTTACTGTTATTTCTCAAATGTACATTTTTATCTAGGTGACCCTTAGTTTAGATTCTTCTAACCCTTAATTATACAGCTTGTCATAGGAAAATTTTACTTGTATTTAAAAACATAACATTTGATTTTGTGATGTTGATGTACATAATGTGTTTGTGAATATTACATTTTATATGTTAATTTTAACATAAATTTAGGCATTTATACAGACACAAATTTAGATAAATATATTTTGTTAAAAAGTACATTTTAGGATATGATTTTTCTGAAAAAAATATTGAGATTTCCAACGTTATTTTCAGAAACTGTAATTGTGAATACAAATCTGGTCTTATTTCTGAAATTTTTTTATTCTTGCCTATTCAGATATATATTAACTGGGCATTTACTATGTGCCATGCGCTGTTTAGTTTTGGAGAACAAAGAAAAGTAATATAACACTAGCTCTTTCTTCACAAAGTTTTCTCAAAAACTAGGTGTAGAGTTGGTTTCTGAAGGTAAAAATTTTCAGTTCTTTGACTTTAGAACTTACATTTAAAACATGACATCTGACCTTCCATATCTTAGAAACCTGTTATTATTTTTTTAACTCTGCATTGTCTTCAATGCTTTGGTAGCATGCACTGAAAATTAACTCTTTTGTTTGAAGCTGTAACTGTCAAGAAAGAAGGTGAACTTTTCATCTTAGAGTTTACTATAGCATTGACCTCTGAAGGACAGTATCATTCATGAAAGAAAAGAGTGGAAAATAAATGTTTTATATTTTTATAAATTACCATTTTTTGCTTTTGGATTTTAACTTATTGTTTGGAGAGAATATTTCAGATTTAAGTTAAGAACTTATTCTATAATAATGTAGCTCACCTTGGAGTTGAGGGGTACCTGTTGTGTTGCAACAGTTATCAGTCTAATTGATTGTATTTTTGAAATGTTGAATAATAGTTTTGGGTGGCAGGAATTCTACAGATCCAGCAGATTGATACATTCTGAAAATAAAAAAATTTTGTATGTCAGAGTATTTGTGATTGAAAATGAGAGAAGTTATACTCAAAATGGAATGTCAGCATTTAGGGAGAGCATAATTTTAATTAATGATTAAGGAATAACTACTACATTAATGATTATTTTTTACTTGTAGTCAATTATAATTTGTATTGTAAAGCTTATGTGTTTAAAAGAATAGAAAATTTCAGCTGAATATGAGATTTTTAAAAGTATTTTATTATGAATTATTTTAAATATTAAAAGATATAAAGAACACCCATGTGCCTCCCTCCACTCCAGCTTGATACAATATTACGTACATAGTTGAAGCCCATTTTGTATCCTTCCCTGATCCTTTTCCCACCCAGAGTGACCATTGCTCTGAAATTAGTATTTATCATTATTTTAACATTAGGTTTTTATAATTACTGCTTTTATAACCCTAATGACATCATAGAAAAAAATGCATATTGAAAGTAATTCTATTTTAATCTGCTCCTATATTACTACATATAATTTATGACATACTTGTTTTATATAAGGCATACTGTTTATGAAGTCACCTATATTTGCTAATTGACAGTAAAATTTCTTAAGATTTGAGGTCAGTGGATTGTCATTCTTTTGTTTAGACTATTTTCCAGATTATAAGTTATAATTTGAAATGTAAATTACTATCGTATGAGAATTCAAACATAAAGGTTATGCTCAGATCCACTGCTTTTTCTTAGATATGGCAATAATAAACTCTTTA
This sequence comes from Rhynchonycteris naso, assembly GCA_037038555.1. Lineage (NCBI taxonomy): Eukaryota > Metazoa > Chordata > Mammalia > Chiroptera > Emballonuridae > Rhynchonycteris > Rhynchonycteris naso. The sequence goes on from CM072996.1 coordinate 23,714,098, forward strand.
TGTAACAGCAGTAGTTAATACTGTTAGTTTTGTAAAGTTGCTTATAGCTTTCACTGCTTTAGTCATTATTCCATAGTTTGCTTTGCAATGCTGAATATCCTATTTTGTCTTCATTATATTTGAATGCTTATGTGTTTTATGTTTTGTTTATTCTTGTATTTATTAAGTTGTACTTTACAGCTGAGTAATTCTCTTTTTCATTTCTGTGCAGATGATCATCTGGTTGGAGAAGATGTTAGACAAAATAATTAGCATTTTCATCATATTTTTGTTAGTGATAGGAACCCTTCTGTTAGCCCTACTCCTGACTGCAAAGGTAGAGTCCAATAATTACTATCACCATTACTGAACTCTTGTTAAAGTTGTAATATGGATAAGAAGCAGGGAGAAACGGTATTGAAAATGTTACTTTGTTTGTAAATATGTGTATCAGCTAAAACATTTATAATTTTTGTATTCCTGGTTTTGCCTAGTACATTTTTGCATGCATTTTTATTTTATTATCATCAAACTCCTCAGAGGTAAATGCATGAGAAAAAATTGAGATAGAGGAACCAAGTGGCTTCTTCTGTCAATAGGAAAACTATGACCTGGTCTTACGACTTCTAAACTGGTTAGTTACTCTGTTTACTAGATCAGAATTTTTTTTTTTTTACAGAGACAGAGAGTCAGAGAGAAGGATAGATAGGAACAGACAGACAGGAACAGAGAGAGATGAGAAGCATCAATCATTAGTTTTTCATTGCCGTTGCAACACCTTAGTTGTTCATTGATTGCTTTCTCACATGTGCCTTGACCGCGGGCCTTCACCAGACCGAGCAACCCCTTGCTGGAGCCAGCGACCTTGGGTCCAAGCTGACGAGCTTTTGCTCAAGCCAGATGGGCCCGTGCTCAAGCTGGCAAGCTTGGGGTCTCGAACCTGGGTCCTCCGCATCCCAATCCTATGCTCTATCCACTGCGCCACCGCCTGGTCAGGCTAGATCAGAATTTTTTGACTAGCTCCTTCCCTTTTTGTTTCATTGATCTTTCTGCTGATAGACCATGGGATCTTGGTTTTTCGCTCTCCAGGTCCTTCCAGCTAATACTTCCTCTTCCTCTTCTTTGTTCAGATGGTTATTACAAAATATCATAGACTAGATTGCTTAAATAGGAAATATTTCTCACAATTCTGCAGGCAGAAGTCCCAGATCAGGTGCCAGCATGGTTGACTTCTTGGTGAAGGCTTTCTTCCTGGTGTACAGTTGTCTGTCCTTCTTTGTATCTTTACTTGGCAGAGAGAAAGTTACTTCTCTCCTGTGCTCTTATAAGGGCACTAACCTTATTCATCAAGGCTCCAACCTCATGATCTAATTTCTTCCCAGGGACCTCACCTCTTAACCATCACATTGGAGGTTAGGCTTTCTGCATATGAGTTTGGAGGAATATATTCAGTTCATAGAACCCCTTTTTTATCTCATCAAAGAAAATCATTCTCTCAAGTGCAGCTAAAAGTTTCTCTCCAGTAATGTGTCTTACTGACTTTGTTTTTCTGATTTCTATAGTGTATTTTAATCTTTAGTTTATCTGGCTTTGCTGAACTCCATATTCTGGGTTTTGATATACTGTTTTCAAGGAATTGTGAAGCTGACATGCAATCATGGATATGAAAATATTTTATATAGTACAATAGACATATAATAGTAACTTATTGATAAATAACCTAATATGCAGTCATTTGGTAAAGGATTGCATTGCTTTTTGCTACATGACTTCTCTACTTGGACATCCAATTCACTGTCATTCTTAGCCTTAATATGCCCTTAGTCTTACCATTTGCTAAAATCCTGCTCTCAGTACCTCTGTTTCCATCTACATAGTTCCTATCTGTTCTTTGTGTATTAATCATGTGTACTCACATATAATATAGACTGTACAAATTTGTTTAGAGACCTGTCTCTGGGTCATATTTTATCTACACCTGTTGCTGTACAATTTTATCTTTCATTTTGTTCTTAGAGAAACCAGTATGACCTTCCGTTTTTCCTTCTTCTCTTTCTCCTATTTGTCTTCTATTCTAATTTTTTCTCTTTGTCCCTTTTTCATAGGCTCTTCTTGCTACCCATCTCAATTACTTCATCTTTCAAGGTTTTTTTCCTTGCTCTTTCTATTCAGTGAGCTTTTGCTTCCCGGAACTTTGATAACATGTGTTACTGAACCTCTTCTTTGTCCTCTAGGACTCATTCAAACTGTTTTTGAAGGAAACTTATGGGTTATCTAGTCTCTTCTCCCAGCCAATAAAGGAATCATTCTCTAAAATGCCATGACAATATATATGTGAATGTCTAATAGACATCTCAAATTTGGCATGTCAAAACTGAATTTCAGACCTTCCCTCACTTGTCTGTTCTCCTCAGTCTTCCCATTTAGGAAATGACAACTCCAGTCTCCTTGCTCAGGTGAAAAGCCTCAGGGTCATCCTGACTACTTTCTTTTGTATCAAAATCCAGTTTATTAGAGGATTTGTTTTGGGTCCATCTTCCTAATAAATCGTAGGGTAAGAGCAGGGCGAAGGTATCAGGTAATTGCTGTCTACAGAAAGCAAGAATAAAACAGAATAAAGGTTTTTTAAAACAAATTTGTTTAGAGACCATTTAAGCAACAGATTGAGGAGTATTTGCTAATGAAACACTGCTACCTAGTAAAAACAGGTTGTTTGTGGCTTTTCTTTTTCTTTTCTTTTTTTTTCCTTTTTCTGAAGTGAGAGGAGGGGGGATAGTGAGTGAGACAGAATCCTGCATTCGCACTTCCTGGGATGCACCCGGCAGCCCTGACTGGGGCCGATACTCTAATACCGAGGTATTTTTAGCACTTGAGGCTGACAGGCTCGGACCAGCTGAGCCATCCTCAATTCCCAGGACCACGCTTGAACCAATTGAGCCACTGGCTGCAGGAGGGGAAGAAGGAGAGGAGAGGCAGAGTGGGGGGGAAGCAGATGGTCGCTTCTCCTGTGTGCCCTGATCAGGAATTGAACCAGGATGTCTATATGCCGGGCTGACACTATCCACTGAGCCACTGGCCAGGACAATTTGTGGCTTTCTTGCTTGCATTACTATCATCCTGCCTCACTTAGGCAGCAAAAATTGCAGCTTTTCCCATAGGAAGTAATGGACATGGTAAATTAAAAGGGGGCACTGTGGAAGCAAGAAAGCCATATAGAAGGGCTGAATTTAATCAACCACACATCTTAGACCGATTTCTAAGCCATGCATGTGTATAGGAGTCTCCAGGGAGCCCTGTGAATGTTGAAAATCTGGGGAGATTTGCAAATTTGTGCCTTTGGTTGCATTTTTCAGCTTTCACACATCTCAGGTTGTAGGGGAGGAAGCTTTCTTATGTGCAGTGTCTGAGCCTTTGTCTGCCAGTATCAAAATAAAAAATATTTGAAGAAATGGTGGTTGGAATTGCCCAATTTTGATTGAGAAACATTCATGATTCAAGAAGCTCAACAAACCTTGAGTAAATATACAAAAACACAGAATCACACTTAGACACAATCATAGTAAAACTGCTGAAAGACAAAGAGAAAATCTTGAAGGAAGCAACAGAAGAATTCCACATTACATGAAGGGAAACAACAAAAACAGTGAATGACTTAATTCTCATACTAAACAGGAGATACCAAAAGACATTGAAATGATATAGTCACAGTCTTGGAGGGGGCATTGGTCAAGTAAGAGTGAAACTGTTCTTTAAAAGTTAAGGCAAAATAAAAATATTCTCTAGATAAACTAAAATTGAGAGAATTTAATAGCAGACCTGTACTATAAGGAATGCTGAAGGACTTCCTTCACACTGGAGAGAAATGACTCCAAAAATAACTTGTGTCCCAAGGGAGAAGTGAAGAGCAGTTTATAAATATGTGGCTATGTATAAAAGTGACACTTTTTTCTCTCTTTAAATTTATTTAAACAACATATGACTATTTAAAGGAAAATTATAGCATTATATTGTCAAGTTTATGATATACCTACAAAAAACTACATACATTTATAACCATAGTACGAAGAGGGAAAATGGAAATGGAACCACAGTGGTGTGAAGTTCCTATACTTTACTGGAAGTAAATCAGTCTAGCTTAAAGTAGATTGCATAAATTAAGGGGGTGATAAGTTTAAGATAAATCTCAACCACTAAATAACCCAAATTTTAGGGGCACTAAAGAGATATACAATGAAATAATTGCTTAGCACAAAAGAAGGGTTAAAGAACTGCAATAGAGAGGAGACAGATAGAGCCAAGAGAAAAATGGCAGATCTAAATCCAGTCAAATCAATGCTTATATTAAGTGTGAGGCAACTGAACAATCAAAATGTCGAGATTTTCAGACTGGATATCAAAAAGATTCTAACTAAATGCTATATATAAGAGGTTTACTTTAACTTCAAAGACATTCATTCATTCATTCTTTTCCAAGTGAGAGGAGAGGAGACAGACTCTGCATGTGCTCTGACCTGGATCCACCCGGCAACCCCCACCTGGGGCTGATGTGCTACCCAACTGGGACCATGCTTGCAGCTGATCTATTTTTAGCACCTGAGGTGGAGGTTCCATGGAGCCATCCTCAGTGCCTGGCGCCAAAGTGCTGAAACCAGTGGAGCCATGGCTGCCAGAAGAGAGAGAGAGAGAGAGAGAGAAAAGGAAGGGGGAGGGGTGGAGAAGCAGATGATCACCTCCTGTGTGTCATGACCAGGAATCAAAATTGAACCTGGGACATTCACACGCTGGGCCGATGCTCTACCACTAAGCCAACCGGCCAGGGCTAAATTCAAAGACATTTGAAGATTTGATTGTAAAAGGATAAGAAAGATATATGATGCCAATGATAAACATAAGAGATGTGGTGTGATTATATATATTGTCAGACAGCATAATGAAAACAAATATAACTAGAGACAAAATAACTTTACATAATGATAAAAGATACGGTTATGAATGTGTATATTCTAACACTAGAGCTCTAAAATACATGAAGCAAAATATTCAGAATTAGGAGAAATAGACAAAGATTACAGTTGGGGATTGAGTAATACTCCTTGCAGTAATTGGGAGAATAAGTCAGTAGGAAATTAGTGAGAATTTAAAAGCCTTGAGAAACACTGACAGTCAATTTGACCCAACTGACAGCAGCAGATTCATTTTTTTTTTCAAGTAAATGTGGAATCCTCACCAGGCTAAAGCATATGCTCAATATGCGTAATGAATTTAAACAAAGTAAAATCATGTAGAGCCAGCCTGTTCCCTGGCTTGTTCCTTTATTGGAACATTTTCAGTTGGCTTTTTTTTTTTTTTTTTTACAGAGAGAGGGAGAGAGGGATAGATAGGGACAGACACAGGAACGGAGAGAGATGAGAAGCATCAATCATCAGTTTTTTTGTTGCGACACCTTAGTTGTTCATTGATTGCTTTCTCACATGTGCCCTGACCGCGGGCCTTCAGCAGACCGAGTAACCCCTTGCTGGAGCCAGCGACCTTGGGTCCAAGCTGGTGAGCTTTTTGCTCAAGCCAGATGGGCCCACGCTCAAGCTGGTGAGCTCGGGTTTCTCGAACCTGGGTCCTCCACATTCCAGTCCGATGCTCTGTCCACTGCGCCACCGCCTGGTCAGGCTGCTTTTTTTTTTTTTTACTCAGTTGCTTATATTTGCCTTTGTTATCTTGCATTGTATTATAATTCTTGAACCTCTTACAGTGTTGGTACTGTTTATAATATATACATACATGTGTATATATATATATATATATATATATATATATATACACACACACTTATGCTATACACACATGTGAGCTAAATATATTTGTGTATATGTATACTTGTATATATCTATTTATAGTTGTCGAGCTTCTTGAAGGCAGGGAGCTATTATGTATATCTTTATTTCTCATAGAGTGTGTCATAGAGTATTATGTATAGCAGCTGTTCAGTGTAGGTCTCCAGATTGATTGCAACTAAGAAGTATAATTATGTGACTCTAAAATATTGTTCCAATAATAGTTGGAGAAAAATAAATGTTAAGTTGGGTTTATATTTTATTGAGATTTTTTTCTCTCCTTCTCTGTAATACAGGTACATCAAGAGAGCGTACACATGATTGAAGTCACAAGCAGTTTGATTAATGAAACTCTAGCAAATCACCCTGAGTGGGCAAAGTAAGAATGTTTTGCACTAACAAGAATAAGGGTTGGATGACCTAGGTTCAGTATCTGTTTGAATGTAGTGGTCTTCATTGATGCCACTGCCTTGAAGGAGAAAGATAGGGTTTGCTAAAGCTTTGATGAATGTTGTCATTTTTGCATACGAATTGTATGTGATACAGGAGAGAGGGTGGTAGGGAAGTGCTTAAGATTCTGGAAAGTTTATAGTAAATGATACCTTATTTGAATTGAGATTTACAGTTTATAGCATGTCTATAATTTACAAAGTTCTTTCACCTACATTGTGACCTGTCTTCCACACAGCAGCAACTGTGCCGGAAGTTGAAGAGATTATCCCCATTTCACAGATGAGAAAACAGGAAGGATCAAAGATTAAGGAACTTGAAATAGTAACCTACCAGTGGCAGAGTCAGCACCCACACCCAGTGTTTCTGATCAAGTATCATTCCATGGAGGTGGATTTTGAAAAACTGTTTAGACTTTGGAGATTCATGAAAGGGTCTGATTCTTTAGGAGTAAATTAGTGAGGATGAGTATGAAATAATAGTAATGGTTTCTTGCAAATCTCAGTATTTAGTAGATTCCTACACTTAAAGAAGGCAGTTGACCTTGTGAGAATTTCTGTGGATGTTCCTAGTGGAGGAGATGCAGTTAAGAGTCAATGAACCTGCTGCCTAACCCGCGGAACTGTAGCGAGCAGGCTCCGACTGCTGGTTCTGGGCGGAAGTCCGGAAATAGGCTGGTCCGCAGCTGAGCAAAGGTGCTCACCTCTACCCTTGGTGCTAAGTCTTGTGGCTTCAGTGACAGCCCCTCCCACGGAGGAGAGGCAGAAATCACAGCAAAAGCCACAGTGGGCTGGCGCTGGCAACGCTCATACCCAACCACCCTAGGCACCGGCAGAGGGGGTGGGGGGCCTGCAGACAGACCACACCTAGAGAACACAAAGGCAACACCTACTGGACTCCAGTGGCCACAACTTGCTTATACACAGAAAAAATGGGCAGGCAGAGGAATGCAAACCAAACGAATCAAGAGAAATCCCCAGAGAAGGACCTGAATGAACCAGATATAACCAAATTACCAGAAGCAGAATTTAGAATAATGATAGTTAGGATGTTCAAAGAAATTAGAGCAACAATGAATAGTCATTATGAACACCTAAATAAAGAGATAACAAGTATAAAAAATGAAATTGAAATAATAAAAAAGAATGAGACAGAAATGACAAATACAGTATCAGAACTGAAGACCACAATGGAAGGAATTAAAAGCAGGATGAATCACGCTGAGGATCGAATCAGTGAGTTAGAGGACACAAGAAACAAAGGCACAGAAGCAGAGAAGAAAAAGGAAAAGAGACTTAAAAAATGTGAGGAAACTCTAAGGGAGCTCTGTGACAACATGAAGAGAAACAACATTCGCATCATAGGGGTGCCTGAAGAAGAGGAGAGAGGACAGGAAATGGAAACTTTGTTCAATCAAATCATAGCAGAAAACTTTCCTAAATTAAGGCTGGGAAACACTCCACACATTCAAGAAGCACCCAAAAAGATCTACACCAAGACACATCATAGTTAAAATACCAAAGCTAATGGATAAAGAAAAAATTTTAAAAGCTGCTAGAGAAAAAAAGGCTATCACCTACAAAGGAGCCCCCATAAGGATGGCATCGGACTTCTCAACAGAAACACTTGAGGCCAGAAGGGAATGGCAAGATATAATCAAAGTAATGCAGAACAAGAACCTACAACCAAGACTACTTTATCCAGCAAGGCTAACGTTTAAAATTGAAGGAGAAATAAAGAGCTTCCCAGAAAAAGAAAGCCTGAAGGAATTCATAAAAACCAAACCAATTCTGCAAGAGATACTAAGGGGCCTCTTGTGAACAGTTTAAAGGGAGGAATGAATAGAGCAAAAGAAGAATACAGCTTTAAAGAATAAAATGGCAATAAACAACTACATATCAATAATAACCTTAAATGTAAATGGATTAAATGATCCAATCAAAAGACATAGGGTAGCTGCATGGATAAAGAAACAGGACCCATACATATGCTGTCTACAAGAGACACACCTTAAAACAAAAGATGCTCATAGACTGAAGGTAAAAGGATGGAAAAAATATTTCATGCAAATGGAAATGAAAAAAAAGCTGGGGTAGCAATACTTATATCAGACAAAATGGACTTTAAAACAAAGGCTGTAGTAAGAGATAAAGGAGGACACTACATAATGATAAAGGGAACAATTCAACAGGAAGATATAACTATTGTAAATATCTATGCACCAAATATAGGAGCCCCGACATACATAAAGCAGACTTTGATGGATATAAAGGGCGAGATTAGCAGCAATACTATCATAGTAGGGGATTTCAATACCCCTCTAACAACACTGGATAGATCCTCAAGAAAGAAAATTAATAAAGAAACAGCAGACTTAAAGGAGACACTAGATCAACTTGATTTAATAGATATCTTCAGAACTTTTCACCCTAAAGCAGTAGAATATACATTCTTCTCAAGCGCTCATGGTACGTTTTCTAGGATAGACCACATGTTAGGACACAAAAATGGTCTCAGTAAATTTAAGAAGATTGAAATCATATCAAGCATTTTCTCTGATCACAATGCCATGAAACTAGAAATTAACCACAAAAGAAAAAATGAAAAATACTCAAACACTTGGAAACTAAATAGCATGTTATTAAATAATGAATGGATTAACAATGAGATCAAAGAAGAAATAAAAAAGTTTCTAGAAACAAATGATAATGAGCATACATCAATTCAAAATTTATGGGACACAGCAAAAGCAGTTCTGAGAGGGAAGTTTATTGCACTACAGGCATATCATAAGAAGCTAGAAAAAGCTCAAATAAGCAACCTGACCCTGCATCTAAAAGAACTAGAAAAACAACAACAAATAAAACCCAAGACAAGTAGAAGGAAGGAAATAGTAAAGGTCAGAGCAGAAATAAATGACATAGAGGCTAAGGAAACAATACAGAGGATCAATGAAACCAGAAGCTGGTTCTTTGAAAAGGTAAACAAGATTGATGAACCTTTAACTAGACTCACGAAGAAAAAAAGAGAGAGGACTCAAATAAATAAAATTAGAAAGGACAGTGGAGAAATAACAACTGACACAACAGAAATACAAAGCATTGTAAGAAAATACTATGAAGAACTATATGCCAAAAAATTAGACAATCTTGGTGAAATGGACAAATTTCTTGAATCATATAACCTTCCAAAAATCAATCTGGAAGAATCAGAACACCTAAACAGACCAATTACAACAAATGAGATCGAAACAGTTATCAAAAAACTCCCAAAAAAGAAAAGTCCTGGACCTTATGGCTTCACAAGTGAATTCTATCAAAAATTCAAAGAAGAACTAACTCCTATCCTTATCAAGCTATTTCAAAAAATTCAAGAGGAAGGAAGACTTCCAAACTCCTTTTATGAGGCGAGCATAATTCTGATCCCAAAACCGGGCAAAGACAACACAAAGAAAGAAAATTATAGGCCTATATCCCTGATGAATTTAGACGCTAAAATTCTCAACAAAATATTAGCCGACCGGATCCAGCAATATATGAAAAAAATCATACACCACGATCAAGTGGGATTTATTCTGGAGAGGCAAGGCTGGTTCAATATTCGCAAATCAATCAATGTGATTCATCACATAAACAAAAGGAAGGACAAAAATCACATGATAATTTCAATAGATGCAGAAAAGGCATTTGATAAAATCCAGCACCCATTCATGCTCAAAACTCTCAGTAAAGTGGGAATACAGGGATCATTCCTTAACATGATAAAGGCCATCTACGATAAACCGACAGCAAACATCATACTAAATGGACAAAGATTAAAAGCAATCCCCTTAAGATCAGGAACCAGGCAGGGTTGCCCACTTTCACCACTTTTATTCAACATATTTCTGGAAGTCCTAGCTACAGCAATCAGACAAGAAGAAGAAATAAAAGGCATCCAAATGGGAAAAGAAGAAGTAAAACTGTCACTATTTGCAGATGATATGATATTGTATTTTGAAAACCCTAAAGTCTCAGTCAAAAAACTACTGGACCTTATAAATGAATTCAGCAAGGTGGCAGGATATAAAATTAATACTCAGAAATCAGAGGCATTTCTATACACCAACAATGAAATATCAGCAAAAGAAATTAAGGAAACAATCCCCTTCACTATTGCAGCCAAAAAAATAAAGTACCTAGGAGTAAATTTAACCAAGGAGGTTAAGGACTTGTACTCAGAAAATTATAGAACATTGATAAAAGAAATCAAGGAAGATACAAACAAGTGGAAGCATATACTGTGCTCATGGCTAGGAAGAATAAACATCATTAAAATGTCTATATTACCCAAAGCAATTTATAAATTCAATGCAATACCAATTAAAATACCAATGACATACTTCAAAGATATAGAACACATATTCCAAAAATTTATATGGAACCAAAAAAGAACACGAATAGCCTCAGCAATCTTAAAAAGAAAAAATAAAGCAGGAGGTATCACTCTTCCAGATATCAAGGTTTACTATAAGGCCATTATACTCAAGACAGCCTGGTACTGGCATAAGAACAGGCACATAGATCAATGGAACAGAACAGAGGACCCAGAAATAAACCCACAGCTTTATGGACAACTGATATTTGACAAAGGAGGAAAGAACATACAATGGAGTAAAGACAGCCTCTTTAATAAATGGTGTTGGGAAAATTGGACATCTACCTGCAAAAAAATGAAACTAGACCATCAACTTACACCATTCACAAAAACTCAAAATGGATAAAAGACTTAAATGTAAGCTATGAAACCATAAGCATCTTAGAAGAAAACATAGGCAGCAAGCTCTCCGACATCTGTAGCAGCAGTATATTTGCCGATTTATCTCCACGGGCAACTGAAATAAAAGGCAAGATAAACAAATGGGACTATATCAAACTAAAAAGTTTTTGCACAGCTAAAGACAATAGGAACAGAATAAAAAGACAAACCACACAATGGGAGAACATATTCGACAGCACATCTGATAAGGGGTTAATAACTAAAATTTATAAAGAACTTATAAAACTCAATACCAGGAAGACAAACAACCCAATCAAAAAATGGGCAAAAGAAATGAATAGAAATTTCTCCAAAGAGGACATACAGATGGCCAATAGGCATATGAAAAAATGCTCAACCTCACTAATCATTAGAGAAATGCAAATTAAAACCACAATGAGATATCACCTCACACCAGTCAGAATGGCACTTATCAGCAAAACAACACAGAATAAGTGCTGGCGAGGATGTGGAGAAAAGGGAACCCTTTTGCACTGCTGGTGGGAATGCAGACTGGTGCAGCCACTGTGGAAAACAGTATGGAGATTCCTCAGAAAATTAAAAATCGAACTGCCTTTTGACCCAGCTATCCCACTTTTAAGAATATACCCTAAGAACACCATAGCACTGTTCGAAAAGAAGAAATGCGCCCCCATGTTCGTGGCAGCATTGTTCACAATAGCGAAGATCTGGAACCAGCCCAAGTGTCCGTCAGAAGACGAGTGGATTAAAAAGCTATGGTACATATATACTATGGAATACTACTCAGCCATAAGAAATGATGACATCGGATCATTTATAACAAAATGGATGTACCTTGATAACATTATACGGAGTGAAATAAGTAAATCAGAAAAAAAGAAAAACTGAACAGCATGATTTCATACATAGGTGGGACATAAAAGTGAGAATATGGGACATGGACAAGAGAGTGGTGGTTATGGGGTGGGGGGAGGGAGGGAAGAGTGGGATAGGGAGGAGGGGAGGGACACAGGGAAAACCAGATTGAAGGTGACAGAGGACAATTTGACTTTTGGTGATGGGTATGCAACACAATTGAATGATAAGATAACCTGGAGATGTTTTCATTGTACATATGTACCCTGATTTATTGGTGTCGCCCCATTAGAATTAATAATAATAAAATATATATTAAAAAAAAAAAAAAGAGTCAATGAGCCTGACCTGTGGTGGCGCAGTGAATAAAGCATCAACCTGAAACACTGAGGTCGCCAGTTTGAAACCCTGAGCTTGCCCAGTCAAGGCACATGACAGTCAATGAACAACTAAAGTGAAGCAACTATGAGTTGATACTTCTTGCTGCCCCTTACCCCGTAAAAATCAATAAATCAGATCTTTTAAAAAATAAAACTTATTTTTTCTTATATGGTATACATTTAATGTGCCCTGTGTGGGTACCCTGACTTCCTTTGGATGTGTTTGGTGAGCTGGTGTGTCATCCTACCAGAGCTTCAAAGAAAATGAAGGTGGAGCACATCTTAATTCTTATCTTGGACAATCCATTAGTCTGGAACCCATATTCTACTGACTAGAAAGTATATAGAAATTTGAGGGCCCACATGGTATGTTAGAAAGTTCCCTTATATGATTCTTGGGGCCGTTCTCTTGGAGGGTCATATTTTAATAGAGCTTAACCTTTACCGAGGAAAGTGAGGGTAGTTCAGCCCAAATTTTAGGAACTTGGTTTCAACTGATAGTAGTAGGAGAACTAGTGATCGGCTGAGGTTGTGGATATCCTGAGGAAGGGGCTCAGTATGCAGGCTGTGGTTAGTGTAAGATCAAGGCAAATCCCTGTTGGTCCCAGACAAGGTTGCTTAGGTGTTTCTGTCCTGTGTCTCTTGGAGGACAGTTGCTGCAAGGAGGTCTAGAGGGAGCTAAGTCCTTTGACTTGGCCTCACAACAGCTCCTCTTGTCTGCTGCTGTTAAGACACCTACATGAGTATGTTGGTGAGTGTTTTCACGGAAGCCAGCAAGACTTTTCCCCAAGCCTAATATTAGTCATCAAGGATTTATTCACATGCTTCTGCGAATCCTCTCACTTTTGAATATCACTACAGGATATAATTTTCCCCATAGAAATGTAGTACCATATAATTGAAAATATTTAGCAGTCCCTTCAAACCACTGTTGAGTCTATAAACACTAGGGTAATTTAAAAGATACTTAAATTAATTTCTCCCAGATCACATCTCTATCTATGATCCAGATTTCTTGTTTATATCTTTATACTGTAAGATTATTATATTTGTAAGTGTCTCTGAAGTTTTGTTTTACTTGCTGAAAAATACTTGAACTGACTGAGAATTTGCAAACAGCTTCACAAATATTTTGTTTATGTGGAGGGTCTGATGAGCTGGTCAATATTAAATATTTGAACCAATTTGTGAGTTGTCAATATCTCTAGTATACAACATTGTGAGGAACAGTTAAGAATATATGGAAAGGCTCTGGTTGGGTAACTCCATTGGTTAGAGCATCATCCCCATAGGCCAAGGCTGTGGGTTTGATCCCTGGTCAAGACATATATAAGAATCAACCAGTGAATACATAGAAAAGTCGAACAACAAATCGATGTTTCTCTCTCTTTCTCTCTAAAATCAATTTCAAAAAACATTTATTTAAAAGAAAGAGAAAATATGAAAATACTACCTCCTTTGGAAAACATTAGGCATGTGCCATGTATTATTGATTAAGGCACATGCCTGTTTGGTTGGCAGGAATATGGGGAGGCCACCTGTTGCTGCTGCACAGGAGTAACGTCCGTAGATTGCAGTTCTTTGTACAGGTGGGACTCTGCTCAGTGAACAGAAGATTGAAAACAGTGGTTCGCCTTCTTTTTATTTTATTTTATTTTATTTTATTTTATTTTTTTCCCAGGGACAGAGAGAGGGATAGATAGGGATAGACAGACAGGAATGGAGAGAGGTGAGAAGCATCAATCATTAGTTTTTCATTGCCCTTACGACACCATAGTTGTTCATTGATTGCTTTCTCACATGTGCCTTGACCACAGGCCTTTTCAGCAGACTGAGCAACCCCTTGCTGGAGCCAGCGACTTTGAGTCCAAGCTGACGAGCATTTGCTCAAGCCAGATGGGCCCGTGCTCAAGCTGGCGAGGTCGGTGTCTCGAACCTGGGTCTTCCGCATCCCAGTCCGACGCTCTATTCACTGTGCCACCGCCTGGTCAGGCTGATTCGCCTTCTTAATTGTTGTGTATCCTTCCTTAGATCGCTGGTTCTCGAATGTTAGTATGCACCAGGATCACTTCAGGGCTTGTTAAGGAACAGGTCGCTGGGCTCTAGCCTCAGTTTCTTTTTTCAGTAGGCCTGGGTTTGGGCCAGGTGTCTCAGTGGTTCTGATGGACCGCAGTTTCAGAACTAGCATTGTGTGTCTCAGTTGCTGACCATCAATGTTCCAGAACCACTTCCCCTGGTGCTATTTGATGACCCAAGACTTGAGGGACAGAAAAATCCAGCAGAGCAGCATGACAGAGAGGTTGTGAGGGAAGTGGCTGTAGAAGACAAGGCAAGCTTGAAAAGATGTCCCGAATATTAGAATTTGGCCAGTTAGGCCTAAACGTCAAGGACTCCTTTGTGTGATTCATTTGTATCTCTGTATTGATGACTGATCAACAGTTTGTCAGTTACTAATTGTTTAAATACATTGAGTTCAAAAAGTTATTGGTGCAATACACTAAAAATGTGCTTTTTTTCATTTTTTTTCTTTATTTTAAATTAGTTGGCTTCCTGAGGCTCAGGTAGTCCAAAGAGCCCTCAGTTCTGCGGCTAACAATGTGTATCAGTATGGACGAGAATGGATAACCCACAAGGTAAGGGAAAAGTTTCTCTTTGTGGCTTTCTCTTTGCAAGGTCTTTCTTGGTAGTGATTTCATGCTTTGCTAAAGCATAAATGAAAGTTATGTTCAGAATAATTTCCGTTTTTAAATAGGCTTACATCTACAAGTTGACAAGCAACATACAGTGAAATTAAACCTTTCTGGATGATCATACTGAATAGTGCTAGTAGCTTTAACAAGCTCAGAAGTTGGCCATTTGCTTCTTGTTCAAGATAGATATGATTCATTATTTGTGCATTAGGAAGGAATGATCACTAAGTTTGGTGGTCAAATAAGGTTTTGTGGGGGGTAAAAAGTATTAGGACATATTAAATTCTATTAACTGCTGATAACTGTGCTTTGCAGTGTCCAATTCATTTCATTCTTTCCAAGAAAGCTGCCAGAAACCTGAATTATTTTGCCTACTTACAGACAAAGATGCAAACTCAGTTGGGCTTGGTAAATTCCCAGGGCTCAGGTAGTAAATTGCAGGGCTTGGTTTCTAACCAAAGACCGACTCCAAATCCCTTGTTCTTCCTAGTGGTATGCTAGGAGTGTGTGCCTAGAGCTGAGCTCAGTGCTTTCATATGGCAGTCTAAATAAACCTTAAAGTAATGATAGGTTGTAGATGAATAAAGAGAAGGAAGAGTGTATTTTAAGAAGAGGTATTTCTGTGACCCAAGGTGTAGAAGTACGAAATGTGCTTGAGAAGAGCTTGACTCAAGCTTTGTGTTGGTAGGGGAAATGATAGAGGAGCAGATACCGTTGTTACAGTTACATATCAGATTCCATGATACGGATTGGGGATATTCTTTTTGTCCCCTCTCGTAGAGCCTATGAGAATAAAGGTGATTTGAAGTTTTAATATATTTCAGCAATTAGGACCATTTAGGGACTGACAAAATTGGTTGGAGTGAGACGTGTGTCCAGAAAAAAGAGAATTAGTATGCGAATCTGTGTTCAAAAGTCAAAACAAAGTCTTGGAAAAAAGGGGGTCTTGGGAAAAAAAAAAGGTATCCTGAAAATTGTACACATGTGTATAGTAATCTGCTAATCTAAGGATGGAATTGTGGTCAAGTTAAGAGAAAGGTGCATATTATTGATTTTCCTGGGCCCATAACATAATATAATCAACTCTCACGTGTCTTTTAAGTATATTTATCCCTGGTGGGTTGGCTCAGTGGTAAGAGCATCAACCTGGTGTGTGGATGCCCCAGGTTTGATTCCAGGTCAGGGCACACAGGAGAAGTACCCATGTGCTTCTCTAGCCCTCCCCATCTCGCTTCTCTTTCTCTCTCTCTCTCTCTCTCTCTCTCTCTCTCTCTCATTCTCCTGCAGCCTTGGCTCAACTGGAGTGAGTTGGCCCTGGGAGCTGAGGATGGCTCCATGGCCTCTGCCTCAGGTGCTAAGAAGAGCTTGGTTGCTGAGCAACAGAGCAAAACTCCAGATGAGCAGAGCATTGCACCCTAGTGGGCTTGCTGGGTGGGTCCCAGTCAGGGTGCATACAGGAGTCTGTCTCTGCCTCCTCTCTTCTCACTCAATTAAAAAAATAAAGAAAATGGAAGATAAGTATATGGACATAAATCTCAGAACTATCACAGGGTCCTGACTGGATGGTTCATTGGATAAAGCTTTGGCCCTTTGTACTGACATCCCAGATTCGATTTCCAGTCAGGGCATACATGAGAAGCAATCATCTGTTTCTCTTCCTCTCCCTCTCCCCTTTCTCTCTCTCTTCCCCTCTTGTAGCCAGTGGCTTGATTGGTTTGAGTGTCTGCCCTGGGCGCTGAGGCGAGCTCGGTTGATTGGAGGATTGGCCCCAGATGGGGGTGACCAGGTAGATCCCGGTCGGGGGGGCACATGCTGGAATCTATCTCCCCTCCTCTCACTTAAAAAAAAATTTGAAACTATCTATATATCCTATGATTTGGTAATGATTAAATGAAAACACCAAAACTTAATGAACTAATATGAAACCATTACAAGTAAAGGTGAAGATTAGTGATGAAGGCTAAAGGTGAAATGTTTATGATGTAAAAGAAAACACAAGTCTAAATTATGTCTATGAGAACAGGTAGAAAGTTGCAAAGGAAATGAAGAGGCCAGTTTTATTAAGGAAAGTGGGACTACAGATCAGTGTTTGCCCTTTAAAAAGTGTCTTTAGCCTGACGTGTGGTGGCGCAGTGGATAAAACGTCCACCTGGAATGCTGTGGTCACTAGTTTGAAACCCTGGGTTTGCCTGGTCAAGGCACATATGGGAGTTGATGCTTCCTGCCCCTCCCCTTCTCTTTCTCTCTCTCTTTCTTTCTTTCTCTCTCTTCTCTCCTCTCCTCTCTAAAATGAATAAATAAAATATTTTTTTAAATAAAAGTGCCTTTAATATTACCGTATAGTTTTAATGACACATAAAATATGGGAGAAGATATTATAATGAATAGCCTTTCTCTAAGTTACCTGAAATATACTTGATTCCCATAAATCCTGCAGCCATTCTAATCAGTCATAACTCTGAGACCTGACATCTCTCTGCAAACTAAGGGAAATATTTGTGTTCATAACTAAGGTTCTAAAATAGCCCTTAAGATTTGTGGCAATTCTTAATAATAGTGATAAATGTAATATGAGACTTCTGTGTAATGGGTGGGCACTGGGGTCACATTGGAAAGGTTTTATCTGGGCAGATATGATCAGAGAAGTCCATACACATGGCTTTATTTGAGCCATTCTTTTATAGCCCGAAGTAGCTCTGCTTGAGGCTTAAGGATAGAAGAAAGAACAAAGGAGCAAAAGACGAGAGAGAGGAAATTTCCGGGAGTATGGCGGAGCAAAGTTTATAAAAAGAACATAATGTGGCTAGACGCAGTTAAACAGTCTGGAACATTTCAGTTTGATTTGGAACAAATGTAATGACCCAGCCTGTATTCATTGTGCTGGATTATTGCCTGAAATATTAAACCAGATCATATCTGTCTGTCTTCTAGCTTCATAAAATTCTTGGTGATAAGGTGAACAATACGGCTTTGATTGAAAAGCAAGTACTAGAACTTTGGGACAGACTGTATCATTCTTGGTTTGTAAAGGTAAGTTATTTTACCTAAGGATTTCAGTTGTAAACTAATAAAGTCCTTTTACTTTATAGACCCAGTGACCAGATAGGATTGTGTTAATACTCAGATTTTTTAAGCTGCAAGGTCTTAAACCTTAGGTCAATGGCAGTCAGAGTGAGCTGATGGTTAATCTTCGTGGCAGAACCCACCAGTCCCTCTGGTGTATCAGTATTCCGTCTTCTGCTCGCTCTCCGCAGCAGCACCTTGCCGTCTGGACTAGCTCTGTGCAATAGAAATGTAGTGGAAGCCACCTAATGTTATTTTTTCTAATGACCACATTAAACAACCAGAAATAAACAGGTGAAACTGTTTTATTCATCTCTCCTTCAAACCCAGTCATTCCTGCGTTCCTGTCAATGTAATTCTCTTCCAGGTAGACACATTAGACACCCCTTGTTTCTTGTTCATGTTTTTCCCTGTTTGATTGAGATAAAATTGACACATAACACTGTATTAGTTTTAGGTGAACTTTTTCATACTCCTCCCCACCCCTCTACTCCCTTTATCTTGTATGAAAGGTTACTAAGGGAGGTGAGGAAAGAAGGAAGAAAGCAAAAGTGATGAGAGGCCAAGGAGAAGTAGAGAGACTAAAAAAGCGGGGGAATGAAAGAAAGTGCCATGTGTACAGTTGTCTGCACTGAGGAATGATGTGGGCTCACAAGGGTACCTGGGGAAGCACTTGAGCGAGGCTGAGACTTGCTTAGACTTGGTAACTAGTATATACATGGAAAAAATAGTATCTTTTAGGTCTTCAGATGGAGGTTGTAGTTGATTTCTTAATGCAAAGGTTTCCACCTCTGTGTATTTACCGAAGTGCTCAGGTGGACCTAAAACAAAACAGGTTGTTTATACTTTCTTTTCTTTAGGTTAGGAGGGAGATTTCACGTCCGAATTGTTTTATTCCATAGAATGTAACACATTCCGGAAGGCACAAAGGACACAAGATGCACATAAATCGTCAGAACAGCTGGCTAGGAGACATACTGGACTGGCAGGATATCGCGTCCTTCGTCCACGAGAACATCGAGACGTTTCTCTCTGTAAGAAATAGTATTTATAGTTGAACTGGACTTATTTGTGAAAACAGAAACACTGATTGCCAGTGTTCTTTATACTATTACAGGTCTTACAGTGCACCCTGTTTTAATGCCACAACTTGTGCAGTCTTGAAAACCCTAAATGCACTATTTAGAAAGAAATAGACCTCAGAACCAAGAGATGCTGACCCCAGAGGCATGTGCACAGAGCTGTGGCGATCAGCTGCTGAGGTAGGCAGCCTCATCCCCAGAGGCTGACCAGAGTGTCCCCAGCTGGACCACTCGAAAGGGAGTTGCCTCTCTGGTGGGCGGAGCCCTTTGGTAGATGGAAATTTGTTTTTCAACCCCATAGACCATCTACCTCTGCCTTTTTATTTTATAAAGAAGGCAGCAAGGAACAGCTAGCAGTGCTGCTAAGTTTTAATGGCCACCCTTCATCTGTAGTGTACTTTGTGGGGTATCAGATGAGAAGAACGTTACTGAAATAAACTTGGAACTTTTCATCAAGTTAACAAAAGTTGAGGTTTGCAATGATAGATGTTTTAAGTTTAATTTTTATCAGAATAATAGATGACTAGAGCTGTAAAGCCAAAAATTCTTTAAGACAGTATTTTTTAATCGTAGGCCTGTGACAAAGTTGACCACCTTAATGTTTATGAAGATTACAGAGTCAGTGATCTTAGTTGAATTCGTAGTGCTCTGGGTGATTGCTCCCTCATCAGCCCATATCCTCGATGAAAATACTATCGAGGTTCTCTTAGATCGCTGTGTAAAAAGGGTGAAAACCACTGCTTTAAAACTCCTCTTTAGTCTCATTCTCCAGAAACAGCTGCCAGTTTATCTTATCTTATTTTTTAACTTTATTAATTTATGAGGGTGACATTGGTTAATAAAATTGTATAGGTTTCAGGTGCACAATTCTATAATACATCATCTGTATATTGTATTGTGTGTTCACCCTTCCCCCCCATTTAGCTTTTTCTGGGTTTTTAACTTCTAAATATCTAAAATAATGTTTATGCTGCTCTTTTCTTGGTTTTGCAATTTTAGACGTTCTCTTTTGGCTTTCTAATATGGAAGATGAAGGTAAAGATGCGACTTTCTTACAAGTCCCTCAGTGCCCTATGGAACTTCCTTTAGGGTTCTCTTACAAGTCCTTCGGTTCCTACCCCTGTTCCTGACTCACACTTTCCCTTCCTGTCAATCACCTACTAGACCTGTATCAGTTGGAGATGAAATCTGTTTCTGCTATTATACTTGTAATGCCCAGCAGCTCTTTCTTATGTTCTAAACCTTCCTTCCTAATCCCCTTGAGTACACAGAAAGGTTCCTTGATCTTGGCGACTACCAGTCTACAATTAATGCATTCAGCTAATTTCTTAAGAATTACCACAGTGCATTTCCTATCAGTGTGACCCAGAAACTATTCAAAACTTTTTTTTTTGATAAAAATTCCGAAGTGATTGAGGCCCCCAAAAGAATGCTTGTCAAAATCACAAGTAAGGGCATTGTTGGTTTGCTTTTTGGAATCAGTGCCATTATTCATTCATTCCTTTACCCCACAGGGTCAGACAGTCAATCATGCATATTTTTGTAGGCATTGTGAAACATTTTTCAAGACTTTATGTAAGGAGTTTTTGTAAATGAACCCAGCCTGACAAAGTTCTCTTAGTAAGACTGAGCTGAGGTTTGCAAGAAATGCCGAGGACAACAAAATGTGCCTTTATAAATGGTACATTTGAGGTAGGAAAGGAATGGATAGGCCTTTCATAGCACAGATGATGTAACTTGAACAACTGACAGAAAACAGAGCTGCTGTTTTGGAAAGGGCACCAAAATAAAATCAAGACGTTACGAGTTCTGATCCCGACTCTCATTCCACTTGAGCAAGCTCCTTGCCCTTGAGCAAGTTTAAAAAAAAATCTTGGAGCTTCAGTTATAGAATAAAGATGATAATCATCTGCATTTCTTTCCTCACAGTGTTGTGAGGTTTATGGGAGCACTTTGAAAACTAAGGGAAAGTGTTTTTCTGATCATTTTACTTCCATGTTTTTCATTACTTGGGGAGAATAGAACAGACCTTATGATCAGGGAATTTAAATTTATGAAGATATAGGAAATGAAAACATGTAGGTGTGCTATAGATGATATATATCTTCCTTTAGTTATATTTAACATACATTAATAACCTTAATTTTAATACTGATTCTAGTAAGTTTGCAGGTGATGGAGCAATAGAACTCAGTAGGCTTTAGTATAAGGAACCTCGTCTTTGTGAGGAGTGATTTTTCAGCTGCAGAGTTCAGCCCTTGACCCTGTCTGGTATTTTCTTTTATGGCAGTGGTTCTTAACCTTTTTTGAGGTACCAAACCTACCAGTTTATATGTATGCGCATTCACCGAACCCTTCTTTAGTGATAAATAAAATGATTTTTTTTCCAAATTCAAGACATAGGTATATGTTTTATTACGGTGCACAAAATGAGCCGTGCATGAACATCACCTTGCTCAAAGAACAAAACCAACAAAGTGCATGAACTCACAACAAATTACGGTATTACTTTATTCTGGCCTCCGCGGCAGAGGCTTCTCCGAACCCCTGAGACCGACTCATCGAATCCCTAGGGTTCGATAGAACCCAGATTAAGAACCACTGTTTTATGGTGATTTTAGTGAAGATGCTTTGGTAGTCGTAGATGAAGCTAAGTTGAAGGTGGCAGGAGGGCAGAAGCTAATAAGACAAATGCTAGGTTTCCGTGACCTGCACTTGTGGGTCTACAAGCTGAGTGTAATCACAGGTTGCCTTTTGACATATTCTCCTGTATGTATTTTTTCTGATGCAAACCATTCTTACATAGTTATAATCATGCTATATATAAAATTCTCATCTTGTTTTGTAAAGTTAGCATTATAATCATAAAATACTTTCCTATGTTATAATAGTGATGGTTTTAATGGCTGCCTAATATTATATGGAGTAGCTTCACCATAATTTACTTAATCATTTTCTTTACTAATCAGTATTCATATTTTCAGATGATTTTTATTTTTATTTTTTGCATTTAAAATAAAACCCAGTTCTTGACCTGGCCAGTTGATCCCCGATCAAGGCGCATACAAGAATCAACCAATGAATGCGTAAATAAGTGGAACAACAAATCAACATTTCTCTCTCTCTCAATTAGTCAATCAAATTAAAAAAATAAAACAACACTCAGTTCTTGTCTTTTCAGTTTATTAAAAGCGCACTAACTCCCTATAGAAGCTTCTTTCCCGAAGATTAGTTCTGATACTCAGCTTCTTCTGCTCTCAGATCCTGGAGTCTCTGTGGATTGTGATGAGCCGGAACGTGAGCCTGCTCTTCACCACCGTCACCACGCTCCTGACCATCCTCTTCTACAGTGGCACGGCCCTGCTCAACTTCGTGCTCTCGCTTGTACGTACACAGACAAGGACATGCCCCACCTCCTCCTGCAGTAAAGCGTGTCCTCGGGTCCACGTGTGTTTTCTTCCTGTCGTTTGCAAATGTGGTTTTTTAGGAGCTACTGTCCTTTGTTTTGCAGATAATTTTCCTGACCACCCTATTTTATCTATTAAGTTCCAGCGATGAGTACTACAAGCCAGTGAAGTGGGTGATCAGCCTGACACCACTGTCTCAGCCAGGTCCTTCTTCTAATATTATTGGCCAGTCTGTGGAAGAAGCTATCAGGTAGGGGTGAGATTGATGCTATTCTGATTTCCTTTGGAAACTTCTTTCTGTCAGAAGCCCGTTTTCTGTCTTTTCTAGTAACGTTCAGCGCTAAACTGGTGAGGGAACCGGTATCTTCAGAACTTTTTATCTCCTTTTCAGAGGATAATATGAACAGTGCAAATGTTGATAAGAAAAAAACTCAAAACAATCTCCATACCCTGCTCAAGCCTCTGATTGACAGAAATTTAATGGCCTGTCTCCATCAGCTTTTTTTTTTTTTTTTTACAGGGACAGAGAGAGTCAGAGAGAGGGATAGATAGGGACAGACAGACAGGAACGGAGAGAAGTGAGAAGCATCAATCATTAGTTTTTCGTTGCCGTTGCAACATCTTAGTTGTTCATTGATTGCTTTCACACATGTGCCTTGACAGCGGGCCTTCAGCAGACCGAGCAACCCCTTGCTGGAGCCAGCTACCTTGGGTCCAAGCTGACGAGCTTTGCTCAAGCCAGATGGGCCCGCGCTCAAGCTGGTGAGCTTGGGGTCTCGAACCTGGGTCTTCCGCATCCTAGTCCCACACTCTATCCACTGTGCCACCGCCTGGTCAGGCTCCGTCAGCTTTTCCTCCGCAGGTTCTTGCTGTAGCTCCTACTCACCATGTCACTTACCCAGGACCACCCCCCCCCCTCCTGCATGCACACACACACACAGCTCGCCTGCTCTAGGAACCCTCCTCTGTTCTCAAGAACTCCAGCTTTGTTCAGGGAGGGAGTTGGTGGCCTCCCTGTGTCCTTCCTCCCCCCTCAGCCAGCTGTGCCTTCGGAGAGGGAAGTTTGGATACTGGCAATGCAAAGTGTTTGATTATCTTTACATCAGAGGCTCTGTGTACATTGCAAGTTCTGGCCAGAAACTTCCACTGTGTCTTCTGGGGTCCATGAATTGTAGGCGTGGTTTCTGACTGAGATGGTGCTTCTACATTTCTTCCTCGTGTGCTCTTTCCAGGTCACCGGCTCCTGCCCCCTTATTTTTCTCTTCATCCTTTCTGGTAGGGAGAGGCCTTTTGAAACCCTGTCCTTGTTCCTCATTGCTCTGGGCTTATCATTAACACTGGACTACATTTTTACTTTTTATGAATAGCTCCTATTAAGTTCTTACATTATCTGTTAATGCTCCTTTTTCTTATAAGCTGTTAGCCAGGTGGCTGCAAGTTTCTTTTGAATATTGTCTCTTTGTCTGGCATTCCTATTTCCATATACTTGTAAAAAATACCACTGGTTGGAATGAGTTTTCTACAGAAATCTTGATTTGACCTGATAATCCTGTCTCACTAAGTTTCACTTATTTTTTCACTGTATTCATGTAACAGCTGGTGAAAATATCCCTTTGGTATTTGGAAAATGTTCTTACATTCAGATAGGATGAATGCTCCTGAAATATGTCCTCTCTGGAAACTTTGGTTGGTTTTCTCCCTTCTTCCTACCAGCAAGGCCTGGGTAAAGTGTGACTTAAGCCAAGCTTTACAAAAAAATACCTACTTTGTCCATATAGAAGAACTTCACAAAAGATGACATTTTATTTTCCTAAAGTAATCTTCATTAGGACTGACCCTTATTCTCACAAAAGCTTTTCTATCTTCAAGTCTGATTTTACATCTTCTATTCTTGTACTGTTTCTTAGTGTGAACCACTTGCTGACCATCCTGTGAAAGTTAGTCGAGTCACCTTTTCTTCATGGCATATTTGGTATGAAAACTAAGTTATCCTTTGTTTTATTTTTTACTTGTTTTTATAAGTTTTTTCTTTTTTATTGAATTTATTGGGGTGACATTGAAGTTACCTTTATTTTAACTTAATTCTTTAATGTCATGGTTGCTTGGAATCGGTAAGCAGAGCTGTGGTTTGTGTTCAGGTCCAGCTGATTGAAATCCTGTTATCCTTCTGGTATACCATCATCCCTTCTTCTGGGAGGAGTGATTGGGGGAGAAGATCCTGAGTTACATTTGTGATTCTGTTAGGACTTTTCAGAAGGACACATGAAGCTGATGGCTAAAAATTCAGGTATTTGGCTCAGTAGGGAACTTGAGATTAGAAGAATATGGTC
The DNA here is from genome assembly GCA_037038555.1 of Rhynchonycteris naso. NCBI lineage: Eukaryota > Metazoa > Chordata > Mammalia > Chiroptera > Emballonuridae > Rhynchonycteris > Rhynchonycteris naso. The sequence continues at coordinate 23,738,941 of CM072996.1, forward strand.
ACCTACAGAGAGAGATGGGAGGAAATCAGGATCTTTCTACAAATTAGATTTGTCTTATCATCTTGAGTGTGCAGACACTAATCATGCACTTGCTCTAACAGCAGCCCATGTCTTAGTTCCAGAGTGTACTTGGAAAAAACCCATTCCTTTTATCATCTTATTTTTAATGCAGGGACAAAATGTTAACAATCCTTAGTACCAGAGTTATTATCCTAATGGTTCTCAAAACTGATAAATTTTTGTGGTCTTAAAATAATGGTGTAGACTAGAGAACTTGGTATAGCCAGGACCATTTTTCTGACCACGGCTGTATCAAGTTATATAAATTAAAGGTTGTAATTCAGGGTGATTTTTAACAGTCTTAAGTGCTTTTGGTCTATTTTTTTACTGGGTCAGATTCAAGATAAAGCAAAATGTACAGGTTTTATATAGATGCCTCTGAAACACTTTTTCATATGTGTGAGAAAAGTGGGTTCTAGTTCTAAGAGCTCTTGTCAGACTTTTCATTCTGAAGGATTGTGTTCAAGATGGAATATATTTCTTCATGGAGAAACATTTTAAGAGGAAAAATATTATGCACATGATTATGAAATATTGTAGTGTTCTGAGAGTATTGTTTGGTCTGCAAATTTTCAGTAATATCAGAATTTATAGGCATCAATCATTAGTCATCATCAATGTTGCTGGTAAGCCAATCACTAAACTCATTTTATATGATCTGTTAATAAGTTGAAAGTGGAATTGAAATTGGGAGTTGACTGCATGGCCAGATAGTGAAAATGTCTTTGTTCTTCAGGCTTTGCCTTTTGAAATATGTGGCTACTTTATAATCACTGTCTCACTGAGTTTTTGAACCTTAATTGTTATTTGCCATTCTGAGTAAGTATTCTAAATTCAATGCATTTGTGCTTAGGTTTTCATTTCATGAAGTTTTGAGTCAGTGGCATGCATCCTTCATCCCTAGACCGTTTTCCTCCCCTCAGCATGTTGTGTCCTGAATGTTTGCATCATGCCCTCCTCCCCGATGCTCCCATTCTGCTTGCTCTGGTGGAGATATTGCACATTACTAAGTTGCATGTGTCACGGCCTCAGTGCAATTTAGTGTGTGTGATATTTTCACATGAGTGCATGCACACGGGTATGGCTCTTGCTTGTGGGATCACAGCTTTTCAGTGGGTGGGAGTTCTGCTAATGAATTCGATGGGAGAATATACGTGCTATGAGATTTTCAGTTGGAAAGTGAATGTGCTTCCCACCTCTGTCCTCCAGTTTGGGAGGATTAAAAGTATTTGGGTTTAAAATAAAATAGCGTCGATCATTTAGTATATTACAATAGTATTTCCATTTTTTACTTGGAGCAAATTAAATGTTCATTGGTAAGAAATTCTCACGGATTTAAGGTTACGAACGGCATTTGTTTTAAAATGCGTAACAAATGTGTATTTAAATTTATTTTAATGTAATTAAAAATGTATAACGAAGAGTTTAAAGCTGTTAGAAAATATATTTTCACTTATTTGAAGAGATATCTCTCCTAACATTGGCATGGAGAGACAGAATCTCTTATGCATAATTGGGACATTAAAATAGCTAGAGTCCTTAAATAATGACCAGTTCAGAAATAGAATGCCTGTTTAACCTACTTGATTAAAGATTGATCTAGTAAAACCTAACCTTTTACTTCTTCAAGTTTCTAAGGAAAATGACCTTAAAAAACTTTTGTCATATATTTAGTTTCTCACTGTGTTTCTTTAAAGATTGCTAGATTTATTTTATAGGTTTATAATAGTACTGTTTAGATACAAATGTTTGCTATTTGCATCTATAATTGAAGTCACCCCCTGTTAATATTTTTTATTAGCCTTTGAGTAAGCATCTATCATGACTAGGCATTGTCAAAAACACAAAACCATGTATTAATGAGGTAATAATATTGAGCTAATATTCCTGCTTCCAAGGTTTCCAGGTGATCTAATGTGATGCCACTGTTGTACATACCTGTGTGTATGACTACTACTTCCAGTGCGGACGGAAGGCTTCCATGTTAGTGCCTGCCCCCAGACCCTCAGCCTTGCTCTAGATCTGCATGTGCACAGCATGACTGTACCCCTCTGGAGTGGGAAATCCAGTGTTCACCAGGTTTCTGTTCATTGTACTGCAGAGCTGGGTGCTGGGGCAGATGAACCAGGAAAGTGCAGGAAGTGGAAGTTCTCAAAAGAGGTTAGGTAGTGACCAAGGGAGCTGGGGGATGTGTTCCCTAATTGCTAACGGTGGGCCTTCCCTTTGCCTAAGTTTCGCCTTCTGTGGTTTCAGTTATCTGTGTTCAACCATGGTCCAAAAATATTAAATGAGAAATTCTAGAAATAAATAATTCCTTGGTTTTAAATTGTGTGTGGTTCTGTGGAGCGTGATGACATCTTGTGCTGTCTTGCTTTTTCCCACCCGGGATGTGAATCATCCCTCTGTCCAGTGTATCCACGCTATATTGCTCCTGCCATTAGTCACTTCATAGCCTTACTGGTTATCAGATTGGCTAGTGGGGTATGGCCGTGCTTGTATTCCGGTCACCCTTACGTTACCTAATAATGGCCCCAAAGCACAAGAGTAGTGATGCTGGCAATTCGGATATGCCAAAGAGAAGCTGTAAAGTACTTCCTTTAAGAGAAAAGATCTGTATGTATAGGAAAACTCATACTCTTTGTAGAGTTATCCATGGTTTCCGGCATCCCCTGGGGTCTTGGACTGTACCATGCCTTACAGCTAAGGGGGAACTATGCAGGCTGTGTCTCTGGAAGCCGGCCTGCCCCTCCACGAGCTCCCCTGCTCCCGGTGCAGTGCATTACAGGGAGGGTCAAGTACTGACAAGTAAACACTAGCTGTTGTTTCTGGGCAATGATAGCTTGACAGCCTTCCTGTCTGACCTTTAGAAAGAAAAGAGGGCAGAACCAGTGTAAGAAAATGTTAGGAGTAGGCAGAATTTTATTTTGGGCATTTCACTCTCCTTTTCTTGGTTTCTCTTTTTCCTTAGACACGTGCTTCCTACTTGTCTGTGGTCAGGGGCCCTGTGTTCTGAGGGCATAGAGTTTATCATTCTCCCCACGCCCCTATTTGCTTCAAATCTCATTGCATTAAAAGCAGGTTTATCTGATCAAAGCCTGGGTTGTCAGGCTGGTTTTGTCTCATCCACTTTAGTAAAGTAACAAGAACAACTTTTGGGCAGAAATGAGAAGGGGCTGATAACTGAAATATTAGGAAACTTGTGAAAGAGGTACATTTTCAGCTTAGAGCTTATGAGGAATGAAGACAGAGGTTATAATGGGTAAGAATTAAAATTCTAACAGATCATTTGAAATCAGGTCAAGGCCCTGGTGCGGAAGAGTTAGAGATAGAGTTGTGTAAATGAGCCATGGACACACACATCTTTACTGCAGTACAGTATAAATATACAAGAGCATTTATTAAAAAAAGCTTGGAAGCAGACCAAGAGCTGATTATGTAATGAACCTGGATGTTTTCTTCACAGAGAGGTGTGTACTTAGCTGAGGCCTAACTGGATTGGATGCACTATGATTTGCCTTCAATAGGGGGAGCCCTGTCCCAGGACAGTTTACATATGGCGCGGGGTCTGGTAACATCCGCAGTACTAACAGTGGGGAGATATCTGAGTGAGGCTGTGACCTTGTAGAAAGGGGGAGCCTCCAGCTCAGTGGCTGGTACCATTCTCTTCTTCCATTGCACTAAGACAGACCTGCTGAGCCAGCACAGCGGAGCTACCACAAGAGGGGAGGAAAAGAGCCTCCAGAGTCTTCTGAATTTAACTCTATTTAAAAGTCTGGATATATAGTTAAGAGAACAACTGTCAGTAATTTTGAGGGTCACATAAAGGGGAGGTCCCAGAAGACAGCACAGGCACTATTCAAAATAGAGGATTAAGATAGAGAGTGATCCTGACCTGTGGTGGCGCAGTGGATAAAGTGTCGACCTGGGAACACTGAGGTCGCCAGTTCAAAACCCTGCACTGGCCTGGTCAAGGCACATATGGGAGTTGATGCTTCTAGCTCCTCCCCCCTTTCTCTCTCTCTTTCTCTCTCTCTCTGTGTCTCCTCTCTAAAATGAATGAATAAAAAAAAATTTTAAAAAAAAGATAGAGAGTGGGAGAACACTATATGTTACATACATGTTAGGTGAACTTGGTACAGGTTTTCTGTGAATTTGTACAGTAGGTGCTTGATACATGTTGGAGTACTTATAAAGGGAAGAATAATGCCCCATGGCACCATGTCTTCGCCTAGCACAAGTCATACATTGCCACTCTTAGAAAATGCCACGGTCATAGCTATTGTGATTTTTGCAAGGGATGTGATGAAGGGTATCATAATGTGATGGCAAGAGAGGAAAATGCTCCCTCAGTCTGAGTATCCAAAAAGTATTGATTGATGATATCAATGAGTGAATAATCTTTCACTGGTATGATTGTAAGAATATTCTTGCATTGATTAAACTAATGATTTTTGGTAACTCATTCAAACTGTACTGTGCATGTCATTAGTTATATGACAAAGTTTTGATTATGAGAGTAAATTGTTCCTAGCAAATTAAATTCCTGAGAGATGAGTGGTTGATTGTATAGTCATTATTTTGGATTATTGCTCATGTGGGTTGATCAGTACCTTACAATTTAAAATGACTAATCCAGAAGTTTGTGTTATGCTATTTGAATTTTCAGCATTGTCATACCTTGTACCTCTTTAGCACAAAGCAGAAATAGATATACTTCTAAAACCTGGAAGAAGAGAAACTATGTGCATATTTTTAGCTTTATTATAACACTAATTGGTAATAATGACACAATTCTATAATAGCCCCAACTTAACTGTTTATTGTGAGCCTGGCACTAAGTGTAGCATGTCAATTGCATTATTACTCTTCATAATAACACTATAAGTGACTGCTATTAACTCTCTTTTACAATCAAGGAAAGAGCTCAGAATTTATATGGTTTTCAAAGTCATACTACTGGTAAGTGACAGAATTGGAACTCCAGAGCAGCTGACGGCAGAGCCAGAACTGCTTCATGTCTCCTGACTTGCGTCTCCCTGTTCTTCCTACCGAATCTCTTTTCTTACTCGTCTCCTTCCTTAACATTTCTCTCCCTTCTACCTCATTCTTCCTGTCTTCCTCCTCGCTGCTACTCCTTTACTCCCCACTGTGTCCCTCATGGGCTCCTGAGCTCCTTGACTTCCAGTCTCATCCTTTTTTCCCTGTCCACACTCTGCCCTCACTCTGTGCTGCATGCTACACATGTCATTTCACTGGTTCCCTGTTACGTACCCTCATTCATCCAGAAAAGAGCCCTCTAGTCAGAAATCAAGTAAATGTGTTAAGCTGGGAATGTAGTTCAGTTAAAAAAAAAAAAGCTTCAGAGGAGGGCCTGAGTTATTTCAAATGAAAAGGCAGGACTAACCCTCTCAGAACTGTGGGATCTGTGAACTGGCTCTCCCTGGTGTACTAACTCCCAGTCCAGGCATCTAGGTCACGGAAGTCCGGACGGAACACAGAAGTTCTACATGAAGTTGTGGCAACAAGGCATGGGCAGACACACTGTGAGCACCATATGTGGCTTGTCCCACTGCTCCTCAGTGCCTCTACTCCTCACCCCTATGCCTGACTTCTGTTTTCCTGAGCACTCCACTCCCAGTTTGGTCTTAAGAAGTGTATGCTGATTAGGGTTATGGTTAGGGTTAGGGTTAGGAAAAGACAAAAAGAAAAAATAAAGAAAAGAAAAGAAAAAGTTAAAAAAAAAAAAAAAAAAGAAGTGTATGCTGAGCCCCAGCTCCGCTCTGGAACTAGTTAGGTAGGATAGCCATTATTGAATCAGGGTCCTAGCCAGGACCGATGCAGGCTGTAATGCAACTGACCAGGCTTCTGTTGTATCGTTTCTTGGCTTTGAGGACTATTAAGTATTTGATTGACCTGCATGAAAATATCTTAAAGAAGAAAAAATCTTAATAATATATAATAGAAATCTGGATGTCAGAAACAAATTTTCACCCAATATCTTGGCCTTTTGTGAATTGGGTGCTTAGACTTAGAGATAGTACATAGACGTAGTACATAGATCCAACAATTTCTAGAAGAGCTTTTTTCCTTTTAACTGTGAGTAGTTCAGGCCCACCTTGCCCTCATTTTGACCTTTTTTTTTTTTTTTTCTTTTAAACCATAATGTACTTCCAGTTTAACAAATTTACCTGATTTCTGACCAGGAATCTTTTTTGTGCATGGACCAGGGGATCAATAAAATGAGTATGCAGAGCATATAACAGTACTTGGGCACATAGTGAGTTGCATCAGTTTTCTGTTGCTGTTGTAGTAAGTTATCATAAACTTGGTGGTTTAAACAAGACAGGTTTTCTTACCTTATAGTTTTGGAGGTCAGAAGTCCTATATTCCAGGTATCAACAGGGCTGCATTTTCTGAAGGTTTTAGGGGAGGATCCATCTCCTTGCCTTCTCCAGCTTCTAGAGGCCGCCTGCATTCCTTGGCTTGTGGCCTCTTCTTCTATCCTCAAGGCCAGCTGCGTAGCATCTTCATCTCTCTTTTTCTCTCTGACCTTTACTGCCCTCTCATCTCTTTCCCTGACTCTCCTGTAGAAAAGGCAAAACTGTAGTGACAGAAAATATATTTAGGGAGGGATTGACTCAATATAAAAGACTGTGAGAGAACCTGACCAGGCGGTGGTGCAGCGGATAGAGCATTGGACTGGGATGCAGAGGACCCAGGTTCGAGACCCCGGGGTCACCAGCTTGAGCACGGACCCATCTAGCTTGAGCAAAAAGCTCGCCAGCTTGGACCCAAGGTTGCTGGCTCGAGCAAGCGGTTGCTCGTTCTACTGAAGGCCCGCAGTCAAGGCACATGTGAGAAAGAAATCAATGAACAACTAAGGTGTCGAAACGAAAAACTGTTGATTGATGCTTCTCATCTCTCTCCGTTCCTCTCTGTCTGTCCCTATCTATCCTTCTCTCTGACTCTCTGTCCCTGTAAAAAAAAGGGGGGGGCATAAGGGATCTTTAGGGAGTGATGGAAATGTCCTATATCTTGATTGTGTTGTTGGTTATGAAACTACATTTGTCAAAATTTGCTGAATTATATATATACTTAAAAGTTAGAGAGTTTTATTGTTTATAAATGATAGTTCAATAAAGCTGATACAGAAAAAAGAGAAAAGAAAAATGACTTGGAATTTGAGAGGAAATGAAAAACTTCACTTGGTTAATAGACGATTTTTCTCTGCTGTTTTATAAACCTTGTGTACCAGATCCTAAGTAATAACAAAGAGGGGAATATATTGTTTTTTCTTTCCTCATTAGGTTACATGAATATGTATAGTAACTGCAAACAATATATAAGACATTTAGGGTCCACAGAATTACTTAAACATTGCCTTAGTGAGAATATTAAGTGATCAATCTTCCCAAAGACAGAAGGCTGCACTGTTTGCTGCAGGTGGTCCCTTTTGGATCAAGTGTTGCTTACTTGCCACTCAGACAGTTGATTCAGTTCTACTTTGTTGCACCTTTGATGTAGTAGTTTTGACTTAACAATTATTAAGTAACATAAGGTTGGTGAAAGTACTACAACTATATCTTTTCTCATTGACTTTCCCAGTTCTAATCATTCTGTACTTTTATTCTTAGACTTTATTCTCATTAATCGCTCTGTGATATATGATCTTATTATTCCCTCCTTCTCAAAAGCTTCTTTCTCCCTTGTTCTCTGGGAATACTACACTCTAGTCATTTTCTTCCTACTTCAGAAACGATTTTCTTATCTCTTTGGCTGGTCTATCTTTGTCTGTAGGTCCTTATGAGAACACAGCTGTTACCCCATTTTTCTCCAGCCTTTTCCCTAGGGGTAGCTTATCTTTTCCTATGATTAATCCATACTGGTTCATCTCAAATCTCTTATCCTCTATTAAGCCTTGTCTCTTATTTCCAGCTACCTCAGGGTACTTTCATCATCCTTTTTTCTAACCACTGTCAAACTAAAAGCATTCCCTTTTCTTCCATGGCCTCTCCCATTCCAGGCTTCTCCATGTCTTTGAGATGCTGCCATTCTTTCCTCCTCTGCCACTTTTCTTTTCTCCTGTCTCCTCTATTCAGTTACTTTTCATATCTTTTATGTTTCTGTGGGCCATGCTCCTTTCTTTCTGTCTTTTTGATACCCCTTTACTCTGTGTCCTTATTGTGAGGTCACACTGGACCTTTAAGACATTCTTGAGTGAAAGCTACTGGTCAGGATGACAAAGAGAATTTCACAATTTGGGGAGCCACTCTGTCACCAAATCCATGTCTGCAAACGCCCTGTTAAGTGACTGAATCACTAGGTTCCAGAGCGTGACTGTGCTCTTACAGTAAACCTCTTAGGGTACTGTGGGGAAAACGTGGTTGTTCCCTTTAGTGTGTTCAGTGTCACCTTTGCTGCCACAGCCTCTGCTTTCCCATTGCAGATGGCTTTTCCTTCTCTCGTGACTATGAGCGTGTTCCTCAGTGCCCTCCAGAATCCCAGGGTTTGTAATTTTGTGAAACCTTGTGATAACTTAAGGTTTGCTGCCCTTGTGCGCCCTCTGAGCAGTTAGTTCCTTACCTCTCCTCCTTACGCAGTACTACTATGCTTTTTCCAACTGAACAGCACAAACCAAGTGCCTGAGATGGCAGTTTTTAATGGACTTCATCCTGTTAATCATTAAATATGTGTGTCTGGTTTTGCCCCTCTTGTATTTTCATCTCTGAATTTACTTTGGAGTTAATACATTTGTTCTTTTGTTTTCATAAATTCTTTCTCAGTGACTTGCATGCTTGGATAGTTCGCATTTGTAGACATTACTTTGTAGCCTTCCTTGAATAGTTGAAGAAATGTGGGAGAATTTAGTTAATGGGAGAAGAAAGACTGATAAGCACAAGTTAAGTTATACCTCACTTGCTCTTTCCAAAGGGGAGGGCTGGCCCAGGCTGGAGGACTTAGAGTTTAACTATATCCTCAGAATTATGATATTCACACTTAATTTTTTTCCATCTATTTTGGAGGTAAAAGGTCTGTTTTAGAAGTGAAAAATTGGTTACTTCAGTGAGTAGGGTATTGAAAGGTGTTTTTTCCGGTTACCTTTTCATCAGAGAAATGTAAAGATTAGTTTAGAAAACATATTTCTGGGTTTTAAAATAAGGTCTTCCTGTTTCTGTAAAACAATATGAAAACAGCATTTTCAGGCATTGGAAAAATTGAAGCTGTTATCAGATTGGTAATGGAGTAGCCAGAAGCCTAGAAATAGTGATTTTTCTGAATTACAATATACTCTGTTTATTTACTTTCCCTTTTCTCTTTGGGCATTCTAGAGGGGTGTTTGATGCTTCCCTCAAAATGGCGGGCTTCTATGGATTATACACCTGGCTGACTCACACTATATTTGGCATCAATATTGTCTTCATACCATCAGGTAACTGTGTCATAACTTCCATGTCTTCTATTTAAGGAAAGTTGAGCCATTTTACATTCATTGGGAAATGTCATCTCCCTCAAATTTAAAATACTAAAATTTGAGATCTAATCTAGTCCATATTAGGAGTACAAATATAATTTGTAATGTTTATTGCTTTATACCCAGTAGCTAGAACAATACCCAGCACATGGAAAGCCTAAGTATTTGTTTAATGAATGGATGTCCTTTCACTAAGCACAACACCTAGCACATAATTGGCTCTCAGGAAGTGTTTGAATCAAACTGATAGACAGGGAGTAAGAGTTGGTCAAATAGCTTTGTCCTGTGAAGGAGACTGTCCCATGGGCAGGATAAATGCTTCCGGGGGCCCGTAAACTGTCCCCACACCTCTTAAGGTCTATTCTGGTAGCATGCCATAAGCACCAGGATGGTTTAATGACCATCTTTTACTTTTACTTTCTATTATCTCTGCTCCTCCCTTTCCACTTTTTCTTCCTTTAGTTCTTCGGCTGCTTGTCTTCTTAAATACAGTGTGTCCGTAAAGTCACGGGGCACTTTTGACACACTGTATACCTCCCTCCTACATTTGCCTCAACCACCAAAAAGATCTTCAGTTCTTTCTTTAGTCTCTGTCCCCTTCCTTCTTTACATTCCCGAGTCCATTCAGGTTCTTTCCCACTCCGTTGTCCACAGAGCCACCCTCTGACACGCAGGCATCCTGATGAGAGCACATGGAGGCAGTTTTATGCCAGCCCTGTGAAGCAGGTGGGCTAGGAGATGCCCTTGTTGTACAGAGGAGAAACCAAAGTTTCCTGAGGTCGCAGACCTGGTTAATGGCTAGGACCAGAACTGGAACCCACGTCTGCCTGACTCTTAGTCTCTGTAGAATGCTTTAACATAACGATCTGGAAGGGGACAAGCTTGAGTAAAAGTAAGGTCCTTCAACTAGCGAGTTTTCTTTTTGTTATTTTAAAATTACATTTCATTTTTTAAAATGTTTTATTTACTTATTTATTCTTTAGTAAGAGAGACAGACAGACAAGAAGAGGGGAGAGAAATGAGAAGCCCCAACTTGTAGTTGCGGCACTTCAGTTCATTGTTTGCTTTCTCATATGTGCCTTGACCAAAGGATATTGGGTGGCTCCAACTTAGACAGTGACCCTTTGCTGAAGCCAGCAACCTTGGACTTCAAGCCAGGAACCTTTGAGCTCAAGCCAGTGACCATGGGCTCATGTCTGATCCCATGCTCGAGCCAGTGACCTCAGGGTTTCAAACCTGGGACCTCAGTGTCCCAGATCAATGCTCTATCCATGGTGCCACCACCGGTCAGGCTACATTTTATTTTTTATTAGAATCAAGGTAAAGAATATATACTCATATCTGAGCAATAGAAACTCATTTGTGATTTGGCTTTGGACTTAGTACATGTTTTGACCAATGTTCTATAGTTACATTATAGGACTTTATATTAACTAACCATGGATTCAAAATAACAACTGCAAGACACAAAACTTTTACTGCTAAAGAATAGATTCATGAAGTAACACACAGTTTAGAAAGATTTTCAGTATCAAGTTTTAAAACACTGTACCTTCATTTATCTAGCAAAGTCAATTAAACAAGGGCCTATTATCATTCCCTGAAATTTTCAGTTGGTATTTAACTTGCTTTGGTGGAGATTTTCAGGTTGGAGGAGCTAGTGCTTAGGGTCTGATGTTCTGTTACTGTTTTGCTGATGACCAGGTGCCTTTTTTTGTCAATCTTTTACTAGCTTTAGCAGCGATTCTTGGAGCAGTGCCGTTTCTGGGGACATACTGGGCAGCAGTACCTGCAGTTCTAGACCTGTGGCTTACACAAGGCTTAGGATGCAAAGCTGTCTTACTATTGGTTTTTCATCTCTTGCCAACATACTTTGTAGACACAGCCATCTATTCGGATATATCAGGGTAAGTATTCCACAGCACTTCCGGGGAATCATAGCCAGGGATTTCTGCGGCCTTTTTTTTTTTTTTTTTACAGGGACAGAGAGAGAGTCAGAGAGAGGGATAGATAGGGATGGAAAGACAGGAACGGAGAGAGATGAGAAGCATCAATCATTAGTTTTTTGTTGCCGTTGCAACACCTTAGTTGTTCATTGATTGCTTTCTCACATGCGCCTTGACCACAGGCCTTCAGCAGACTGAGCAACCCCTTGCTGGAGCCAGCGACCTTGGGTGCAAGCTGGCGAGCTTTTGCTCAAGCCAGATGGGCCCCACGCTCAAGCTGGCGACCTCGGGGTCTCGAACTTGGGTCTTCCACATCCCAGTCCGACGCTCTATCCACTGCGCCACTGCCTGGTCAGGCTGCGGCCTTTTTAAAGAAGGTTTTTCATTTTCTTTTGCCGATGGAGGGAGGGACAAGTGGTAGGAGTTTTTAGTGAAGTCGCCTTCTATGATCCCACTGATAGAATCAAAGTTTAATTTAATATGATTAATATTGATGTGAGGCATTTTAGTATTATGTAAGTATTATTTATAATATAGGAGACCCTGGGTTAAAACAAAATTGTGACTAATCATCTGATTAAGTGAGACTTGACCTAGGAAAGAGGTATTACTAGATGTACATAAAATATTTCAAATTATGAATTAAACAGAAGAAAAATAAGTTAATGAATTGGTGATTATTTTCAGAACCTCTTTGCTTTTGGAGAAAAACATTACTACATTGTATGTCTGATGATTACCTTGTGAAACCAAATCTTGTCAAGGTAATATCTGACTAATAGAGCTCTCTTACTTAAGGTATTGTATAGTATGGTTCTTTGATGAGTACAGGTTATATTTAAAGCAGGAGCCAAACTTTGGCCCTATAATATCAAAAATAAATTTATATTTTTGTAGGTTTTGATATTTCTTTTAGAAATTTCATTAAATCAAGCCAGTTTCCATTTAGTTTGATTCACATTGCTCATTATAATCTTGGATGTAATCAAATGTAGAATTTTGATCAGTTTCTCTTATTCCGAATTTGGCCTGCTGAAGCTGTCAGAGTAGTTAATGTGCTGTTTTCTTTTAGTAAAATTCGCCGTCGTAATAAGGGTAGGTGGCGTCCAAGTTTATAGAAAGAGTATACTCTTTAGTTAATTGGAAATTATATATGACCAAATTGTATGCCACCTGTGTTCTCTCTAGTAAGTTAAAGTAGGAAACAAATGATGTAAAACTACTCTGAAGCCCCAAAGGTCCAGAGCGAAAAGCAACAAGGGGCTCCATGAACAAGCCTAACAGGAGCTTTTCTGCCTAAAACTTGAGAGAGAGATTAAAGCTAAAAGAAGACCATTAGAGTGTGGTTAACTGGTGCTTAAGAGTTGAAATTTAAATGGTAGGAATGTAGGGGACAAGCTTATTGACATAGCATACATGGAATACTGCCATGTATCCTTTTTTGGAATAAGGAAGACAAATTATGAATATAATGTATCAATTTTCTGAAGACTGGTTTACCTGAAATAGTACTTGTTGAACTATAACATAATAGGAAACCTCCTTCCAGGGCACATAGTTATTTGTCTCTCACTGAATTGTTGTAGTCATGTGTGTTTAAAAACTAGAAGCTGACAGAACATACCTTTCTCCAAGTTTCCCTATGTCAGTGGCCATGTTATGGTTTTCAGTGTGCTGTGCTGCTGTAGTCTACCTTATTTCATTCCAGTTACATAAGTGATATTGTGATAAGCTGCTGGGCAATTATGACTTTCCTGAGAAATAAAAATCTTGGGTTTCTGAGAGATATTTTTCTCATAAAGTCCTTCTATCACTGCCTAGGTTAAAAACTGCATTTTAGCCAGACGTCTAACCTATGAGCAACAGGGATGCCATTGTATTGTTGTCATCTTTATAAAAAAGCAGGATTAATTAATTACATGGTAAATTGGGCTCACTTAATTGTTCTTGATGGAGGTAATCCTAACAGGTGACTGGTAGAACCAATCCTAAGCCAACATGAACTCATTTCAGGCAGCCATGTAATGAGTGCAAGGAGTCTGTTGACAATACTGACTTCACTTCTTCAGTTGCTGGACTAAGCAAATGTCAGACATGTTGTGTAGGCAAGAAAATTCTTGTATCACAGTGTTACTACAGTGTTTGTTTGTTCACATTGAGATCATCTAGAGAAAGCTGATAGTGTAGTCAAAAGCCTGGTTTATGAACTTTGTGTTAGAGAATGCGTTTCAGGCTTACTCCAGGGTTAGAGAATGCATTTCAGGCTTACCCCAGGGCTTATGTTTCTTAGAAGTCCTGAGCTAATCTGTGTGCTCTTTATTTCAGAGGGGGCCATCCTTACTTGACAGGCTTGGCAGTGGCTGGTGGAGCATACTACCTGGGCCTGGAAGGGGCAATCATCGGGCCCATACTTCTCTGCATACTTGTGGTTGCTTCCAACATCTATAGTGCCATGCTAGTGAGTCCCACGAATTCAATGCCCACGCCAAACCAGACCCCATGGCCTGCTCAGATTCAGCGGTGAGTTAAAGCAGAATGATCTTAAATTCTGTGTGACTTGAACTATCCTGTCTCTGTCTTCTGACCTGTGTAGTCTATCAGGATTCAGGTATTTCAGTGCCTACACTCTGCCAAAGATTGTAGTAGACACTAAGATGAGTCATTGGGTTTTATATACCAGGGACATATGAAAACTAAATTGGGTCAGAATTGTTGATATCATGAATGACCAAAAATAAATGAAAAATATAAAAGACTGTTTTGGGACATGGTATACCTGGTTAAAGGACACTCAAAATGCAGGCATCTCAAACACAATGCATGAGTCTGTGCTTCGAACCTAGATTTGGATTGGGGAGAATCTGGAGAAAGTTTAGAACAATTAGACACATTTGAATATGGACTGCATATTAAGCAATACTGTTAACATCAATGTTAAGTTTCTTGAGCATGACACTGATAATTTGATTATATAGCAAAAGATCCTTGAGGGGTGCAGTGTCATGACGTCAGCACCTTCTTCCCTCCCTCCCTCCCTCCCTCCATCCCTCCCTCCCTCCCTCCCTCCCTCCTTCCCTCCCTCCCTCCCTCCCTTCCTTCCTTCCTCCCTTTTTCCCTCCCTTTTTCCCTCCCTCTCCTCCCCTTTCAGGCAGCCATGTATCAATTTTCTGAAGACTGGTTTACTTGAAATAGTACTTGTTGAACTATAACATAATAGGAAACCTCCTTCCAGGGCACATAGTTATTTGTCCCTCACTAAATTGTTGTAGTCATGTGTGTTTAAAAACTAGAAACTAACAGAACATACCTTTCTCCAAGTTCCCCTTATGTCAGTGGCCTCCCCACCCCTCCTCTTCCCTCCCCTCCCATCTCCTCTCCCCTCCCTTTCTATCCCCTCCCCTCCCCTCCCTCTTCCCCTTCCCCATTTTCCTTTCTTGTCTTTCTTGAGATAGTGTGACAGACTTCCGCATGCACCTTGACTAGAATCCACCCAGCAACCCCTGTCTATGGCCAATGTTCAAATCAATTGAGCTATTTTTAGTGCCTGAGGCTGACACGCTTATACCAACTGAGCTATCCTCAGTGCCCAGGGCCAACACTTGAACCAGACGAGCCACTGGGTACAGAAAGGGAAGAAGAAGAGAAAGGGGAGGAGGGGGAAAAGCAGATGGTCGCTTCTCCTGTGTACCCTGACCAGGAATCAAACCCGGGACTTCCATATGTCTGGCCAAAGCTTTATCTGCTGAGCCCAACCGGGCAGGGCAAGCTTTTTATTTTCAAATGTTCAAAGTTTATTTCACATCTCTGGGAGGCAAAGAGTCAACAGCTCTTGAGTTATTGAATTAGAAAATATTTCAAGATTTACATAAATGAACATTTAAAAAAATAACATTGAAACTTTAGGGGAAACAGATCTCCAAACATTTTTAAAGAGCAAAGGACTGTAAATGAGAAACCACACTGCATACTCCCCATGCTGTTAAAGGAACTATCAGGTGTTAACAGCTGTCTTCTGTCACCCAGCCACATGTTGTCCCATTCTACATTGCTTGTTTACCACTGTGGCTCTTGGTAGTATAATCACCCTTATGGTTGGGGAGAGAAGACTGTATTTTGGTACTTTAGATAAGACATTTACCATTTTTAGAAATACTGTCAATGTAGTCTTTATTTCTGTGTCTCTTCCTAATCTAGAGAATTGCAATTTTATGAGCCCTGCTAATTCGTTAGCTCTGTGCCCCTTGATGAGACCAGAAAAGAAATCAGAGAAAGACAAATGCCTTATGATCTCTTTTACATGCGGAATCTAAAAAATAAATAAACCAAGCTCATACATACAGAGGTTGGTAGCTGCCAGGGAAGCGGGGGCAGATGGGGGATAAGTCAGCTATTTTTTGTTTTGTATTTTTAGTTTGAATAAATTCAAATAAAAATTTAAAAGAAGTTATTTCTGCATCTCTAGGTTATGGGGTGTGTTTTCCAGAAGGTAACTGGAAATTAGTTGAAGGTCAAGGCCATGTCTGTAGGGTTTCCACACACACTATCATCACTACCCTAAGTGTCTAAAGAAGATAAAACGTTGAGATAGAAAACTCTGAGTAACTGTTTTCTCAGCTTGCTTAATACTGTTTTCTTTCTTCTGAGTCCATTTGGAGGCTTGCTTGGCCTGGAGGCAGAATTGAATAGTAGGTATGAATTTCAAGGTTTCTGCTAAGCTTACTTGTCAACAGAAGGCAGTCACCAGGCCAACCGCTATCTTAATCTTATTTCATGCAGTTTTGCCCCGAGGCAGAACTTTTCATTCATAATTTAAAGGAATTGAATAGTTAGAGACTCAAACTTGCAGATGTCTTAAGTTTGAAAAGATATCAGATGATGAATTTAGAAACCTGTTGGGTGGTGGAAATGCTTTGTAGTATTGGCCAGGTTTTTTATTATTATTATTTTATTATTTTATTTTTATTAATTTTAATGGGGTGACATTAATAAATCAGGGTACATATGTACAAAGAAAATATCTCCAGGTTATTTTATCATTCAATTATGTTGCATACCCATAACCCAAAGTCAAATTGTCCTCTGTCACCTTCTATCTGGTTTTCTTTGTGCCCCTCCCCTCCCCACTCTCCCTTCCTCTCCTCCCTCCCCCCACCCCTTAACCACCATACTCTTGACCATGTCTCATAGTCTCGCTTTTATGTCCCACCTATGTATGAAATCATGCTGTTCTCAGTTTTTTTCTGTTTTACTTATTTCACTCCGTATAATGTTATCAAGGTCCATCCATTTTGTTTTAAATGATCCAATGTCATCGTTTCTTATGGCTGAGTAGTATTCCATAGTATATATGTACCATGGCTTTTTAATCCACTCGTCCTCTGACAGACACTCGGGCTGTTTCCAGATCTTCGCTATTGTGAACAATGCTGCCACGAACATGGGGGCGCATTTCTTCTTTTCGAACAGTGCTATGGTGTTCTTAGGGTATATTCCTATAAGTGGGATAGCTGGGTCAAAAGGCAGTTGGATTTTTAATTTTTTGAGGAATCTCCATACTGTTTTCCACAGTGGCTGCACCAGTCTGCATTCCCACCAGCAGTGCAGAAGGGTTCCCTTTTCTCCACATCCTCGCCAGCACTTATTCTGTGTTGTTTTGCTGATGAGCGCCATTCTGACTGGTGTGAAGCGATATCTCATTGTGGTTTTAATTTGCATTTCTCTAAGGATTAGTGATGTTGAGCATTTTTTCATATGCCTATTGGCCATCTGTATCTTCTCTTTGGAGAAATTTCTATTCATTTCTTTTGCCCATTTTTTGATTGGGTTGTTTGTCTTCCTGGTATTGAGTTTTATAAGTTCTTTATAAATTTTGGTTATTAACCCCTTATCAGACGTGTTGTCGAATATGTTCTCCCATTGTGTGGTTTGTCTTTTTATTCTGTTCTTATTGTCTTTAGCTGTGCAAAAACTTTTTAGTTTGATATAGTCCCATTTGTTTATCTTGCCTTTTATTTCATTTGCCTGTGGAGATAAATCGGCAAATATATTGCTGCTACAGATGTCGGAGAGCTTGCTGCCTATGTTTTTTTCTAAGATGCTTATGGTTTCACGGCTTATGTTTAAATCTTTTTTCCATTTTGAGTTTGTTTTTGTGAATGGTGTAAGTTGATGGTGTAGTTTCATTTTTTTGCAGGTAGATGTCCAATTTTCCCAACACGATTTGTTAAAGAGGCTGTCTTTACTCCATTGTATGTTCTTTCCTCCTTTGTCAAATATCAGTTGTCCATAAAGGTGTGGGTTTATTTCTCGGTTCTCTGTTCTGTTCTATTGATCTATGTGCCTGTTCTTATTTGGCCAGGTTTTGGTTATTGATTGTAAAGCTTTTCCAGGGCTTCCCAGAATTGAGCACTGCCTGAGAATCTTGTTGTCTGAGATAGCTTGTAGTCAACTTTGCCCATATATAGATGTTAACACAAGTTTTGGTGATACTATGAAAAACAGATATATAAATAAATAGATGTCCAGTGCAAAGGTTTGGTGGGGAGGGCATGTAATTTTGCTCCCCTCAAGGGAATTTTGTCAGTGTTGAGAGACATTTTGATTGTCACAACTGTCATAGGTAAAGCCAGGGATGATGCTAAACATCTTATAATACACAACAGTGTCAATAGTGCTGTTATTGAAAAATCCTGACTTGATCGATTGGCCAGATAGATAGATAGATATTACTGTATAGAAAGCATGTATGTGTGTGTACATAAATCGTAGTTTGGGGGAATTGTTCTCAGAGTTTAAAAATATTTAAGGAAATAATTCAGTTCCTAGACCTATGAGCATATATTCAAATGTTGGTTTTGGCCATGTCATACACAAATCCTTTCAAAGCCACAGGGGCCATAGCAAAGAAGCTTACCCATTCCTCAGAGCCTTTCCTTTGGAAGTGGAGCTGTGCTAGTTCGAGGTGTGCTTCAGAGGCTTAGGGCACCACCCACTGAAAGAGCCTTGAGATAACTGAGTACACTGAGTACTCTTTTTTTTTTTTACAGGGACAGAGAGAGTCAGAGTCAGAGAGAGGGGTAGATAGCGACAAACAGGAACGGAGAGAGGTGAGAAGCATCAATCATTAGTTTTCCGTTGCCGTTGCGACACTGCCTGGTCAGGCCTGAGTACTCTTGATGTAATCTCTGTATTCTTTTTTCTGTATCCCTCTTGATATTGAAGTACTCCAGACATTCTGTGAAAGGGTTAGTCTTTAATATACCTCTGACTTCTCTGGCTAACCTTCCTAAGTATTTATATGAACTGAAAATTGGGAAGACAGAAGATGTAAGAAGTTAGCATGGGTGTGGAATTGCACCTGAAGTTCAGAATTATTTGCTTTACAAATTTTTAAGTGGTTTGTACCTAATGATAATTTTTTTCCATTCTTTGTTTCTATAACTGTGCGTGATTTCCTGAAGTTTTGGAACACTTTTCTTATATTCTATTTTAGGTGTGTTTCTAATGAAAAAGTTAAGTAATCTTTTTAATACTTTTTTATAGGTATGAAAATAAAATAGGCTTTGACAGATAATCTAAGGGGAAACGACATGGTGTAGTGGTATGACTACAAATTAATATAGTATAATGTGAAGACTTTAAAATTGTCTTGAAAACAAGCTTTTGAAACTCAGATGTTTTTCTGTGTTCCTAAATAGTAGTACTATTGTAAAGGAGCAAGGTAAACTTTATCTAAAAGGGTGGTAATGAACTTCTTCATACTTGTATTCTTTAAGATAGATTTGGTTTCATATAACCCAAAACAAACAAACTTGAAAAACCCATCATCAACAGAACTCAACTTAAGTGACTTAAATGAGCTAGAAGTTTCTTTTTCACTTGGGCGAAAGCAATCCAGAGGTAGGCAGTCCAGAGCTAGTATAACTGTTGCACAAACATCCATGCCAACCCTCCCTCCTTGATGTTCTGCCAGCCTTAGTGTGAGGTATTTTCATCTAAGATGGGTGCTTGAGCTCATGTTCATTGATAAACTCTGACCTGGCCATTTGGCTGCCAACACAGATGCAGACCTGACTGGGTGACATAAGCCTAGCTCAGGCATATAAATTATAGAATAGAGGCAAACTAGCTACTACAGTCCTGAGGAAGGCACCTTATAGATGCAGCATACCACCTCTGTCCAGCCCAGGTATTTCCTGTCAAGTAGCAATATTCACTTAGCTTGCCTGGCGTGGGTCAGACACAGTTCAGTACCAGGTAATGGATGAAATCCTAACCCCATTTCTCCTGCCCTGAACCACATCTCTCAGAGATTGGACTCTGCTGGGTCAGGTTTCCTGTTTTGCAGTAAACCTATCCACTTAGCGTTTGATCTTTTAGTATTTTTCTCTAACATTGGGTACACTTTCCAGCCAGCAAGAAGAGGGAAGGGAAGAAGAAGATCACCATTCCCTTTTAAGGACACTGCCCAGAAGTCACGTAACACTTCCTCTTACATCTCATTTGCTGGAACGTTATTCCTTGGTCGTTAGTTTCAGGGGACATAGTGTTTTGGATGAGAGACAATGGACTCAGCAAAAACACTGGAGTTCTTGTTACTAGAGAATGAGAGACAACTAGCAGACTTTGAAACAATATTCAAATTATTAACTCTTGAAAATATTAAGAAAATGACTATAGAACCCCATCAAGCCTTTCAGATTATAAAAATAAGGTATTATTCTATGGCAATGAATTGCTGGTTAGATGCTGTCTTTTCTGTCCTGTTTTCAGTATATCGTTTTATTCCTCCCTGCCCTTCGTTTCCAACAGCAAAACTAATCATTTTATCTTTTCTTCTTACAGAACTTTCAGTGACATTTCTGAAGATTTGAAATCTTCAGTAGACTGACATGGCTTCCCCTGCAGTGATGTCTCTGGGAAGTTCAGCCTTGACCGTGAGTTCAACTGAGCTGTGGCCCTCTGTCCTTTTAGCTGTGCCTAGCGAGCAGGGCCCGGAGGAGGAAGCAGAAGCCTGGTCTTCCTTACAGAATGGGGGCAAGAGTAAACCTGCTGTGGGCTGCTTTGTATCAGAGAGCACAGCTTCCGAACTCCGATATGTGGTTTGCTCACTGAACTGTTGCGGAAAGGGCTTGAAAAGTTTGTTTATACACTGGTACTATGTCTTGATATTATTCTTTGCTTATCTATATTATTTTAATATGTATTTATAAAGTTATTTTTAAGAGCCCTAAACTACCTGCTGTTAAAAATGCATAGTGTAAAAAAAATGCATAGTGTAAATTTTCTTCTGTTTAAAGAAATCTGTTCATAAACTTTTCTATGACAGTCACTTTTCAATGAAAAGGGCTTTCACTTTTGAGTATGTAGTTGCAATGAGTCTTCTGCCCTTCTCCCGCAATGTATGGTCTTCTGAGAAGGAACTAATCCGAAGTGTGAGGGTGAGGGCCGGTGGCTCTTTTCAAGTTCAGTTAGTTGTATGTTGCAACTGTGGAGAGACAGACTGAAGAGCTTTCTCCCCTTTCTTCTTCCTCCCTCCCCTAATACATTGTTGCCAAATTTCTAAAACTTGGCAGACCGCATCCAAGTGAAATACTTACAAGCTGCTATTAATGGTAACAATATGATAGAATTCAAGTTGTGATTGCTTTTTCTTTCCAAATGTCTTAAGTGAACAGTCTCAGGTGCAGCAGTACTCTGGTCTGTTAAATGTATCCCCATTTCACTATTTGGAATTCTGCCACTTGCTTACTTACAGGCTAGACTTTTATATTTATGTTGTATGTTTCCATCACTTAGCACAGTGCCTTGCACATAAGACTCTAGATGAATGCTTGTTGAATTAAATTGTGACTTTGTAAATATGTCAGGTATCACAGTAACCAGTATAGTGCTTTACATTTAAAAAGTCTGCCTATAATTATTTCACAACAACTTCATATAACCTTTCATAAAGCTTTCTGTGTTTTACAACAGTTTCACAGAGATGGGGGAGCTTAGGGTCAGAAAAGTGGCCAACTCAGTCATAAAATTTAAATAGGTTTTACTTCAAATTTTCTGGTGCCCTAAGCCTACAAACTGTTATCCTGTAGTGTTTCTTCTAATACTTTACAGTTTTTCCTGTGTTGTGAGATAGAATAGGTGTTCTTGGATTCGTCCCACAGTGAAGGACAGGGCTGGGACTAGAACTCAGCTCCTAACTTTGTGCCCTTTCTTCTGTATAAAACAATCATCAGCCTCTTTCTCTACCCTGAAGGGAATATGGAGGAGAAAGGGCCCTTAGTGTCAGAATCAGATATCACCTTTTTGGAAAAAGGAGAAAGCAGTTTTTCTAAAACACCTTCTCAATAAGAAGCATAGGTAGTGATAATTAGCTTAATTTATTCTGTTATTAAGAAAAGCTTCATCTAGAAGAGAGGCTACCTTGACTGTTTATACGGGAGACTGTGTGCAGATCTCTTTATTATGAGTCCTTCAACAATTTTAACTTGATACAACATCAAGTGTTAACATTTGGTCACAGAGTAACTCATTATTCTCTTTAGTCAGTTGTTTAATCATTCATTCAGTAAAACATTTGCTGAGAGTTTGCCAAACTCTGGGTCCCATTCCAGGCACTGACCGGGTGCTGAAGGGGATACCTCATAAGAAGGCCTTTTCTCACATTAAATCTCAGCCACATTTCATATGTATTACTAACATAAAAACTTTGCATTGCAGGGGTTAAAAAAGCAATCAAGTTTGATTTTTGTTAATTGTATCCCGGTAAGCTCATAGCTGTAATTAGCACATTGAGTTAGGGTGCATGTACAGATGGATATGTTCTCCCAAAGTGCTTTAAGCTGAACAAACTGATATTACAAAAAACTACTTGAGTTACTGAATGGCTGTAGCTGGTCATAATTATTTGTATGAATACCAGGTTCTTAGAGGGAGGAGCTCTGAGCTCTGTGGGAATAAGTTAAAGCTGCCAAAATGAGCAGTGATGTAGCACCCCCCGGGAGTATCAGGAGCAGAGATGCCCACAGGGCTACACAGTCCCAATTGGGAAACCGCTTTGCCCCAGCACACAGCAGCTGTGTAAGGACTGGGAAGGCTGACCAGCTCGGGGCGGTCTTCCTGGAACCCTCAAAAAACAGAAACGTGCCTCTCAGAGAGAGAGAGGTTCTGCAGGATTTTCATAGGGCAAGGAGAGCATGTGGTATGAAACGGTAGGAGTCTCAAACTCAAGTCTCAGAGACGACCAACCCTCAGATTCCCAGTTAAGATTTGACCCAGAAAGAGGAAGAAAACGCGTTGGTGAAATAGAAGTAGCTTTAATAAAAATTGAGCACAGAAATCCTATTGCAACATCTTGCATTTTACAGCTTTATGATTAAAGATTTGTTTTAAGTTCACATTGACTGTTCAGTTGTAAACTGCACCGAGGAGGAGATAAAAGCTCTCCACACAGATGAGCAGAGTGAACAAGGCGTGTGATACTCAGCATAAACTCCATGTCCTATAAGCCCTGCTTGAGTTCCGAAACTCTTACCACATCTGTTCCTGGAGGAGACCTCTTTAGGACTGCCTTAGGTACCAGTCTTCTTTATTTTTAAATTTTCAAGGAATCCTGACACAGTCCTCCCTGAGAGATGTTAGCTGGCAGTGTCCCCTGACTCCTCAGACTGGTGTGGATTGGCTCTGGACAGCGGGAGGATACCCAAGGATTGTTATGGAGATGCTGCATTTAAACCAACTCAGTAGCCCTTGGAAATAGCAGCTGTTTGTTCCAGTTAAGAAGGCTGTCAAGGTTTTGCAGATAAGGTCCCCTGGCTGACCTTGGCATTAACATGAACCCATCATGACTTCAGGACTTCCGCTAGTTCTCACTTTCACTTACTTAGAGCCTCAGGATGTGTCACCACTGGGCAAGAGCTACTCAGAAATTCAGGCCATGAGGGTTAGATTAGAGCAAAGTAATTGTAGGTGAGCTATCCAGAGCTTTCAACGCCAGGTTTATAGGGAAAACCCCTTCCAAACTTCCCGTACTCTGGTCCTGACCTGTAGTCTCCTCCAAGGGTCTTCCGAGACCCTTCCAGGAGTATTACAGTAGGCGCTGCACAGTGGAAATAGTCTCTGACAACAGACTTCCAGATGCTAGTTCCAGCTAAGAATAAGTACTTCTGTTTTTACTATTTTTTGCCTCTATATTTTGCCATCAAAATGCTATATATTCATTTTATTAACATATTGGAGACCTGCCCCAAAATATGCATCTGAAACCATTGAACATTATTTTTTTATAGACTTGATTTATAATTCTCTTATTTTAAAACCATCTGTCTACTTGTTTCATAGACATTCTGTGCTAGGATGGATCTTATATAATTAGGTGATTCTGTCATCTTCCAGAGAAGGAAATACATCCATAGGTTCCAACACACACGGAGCCAGTTAGCAACAATTCAAAGTAGAATCCAGTTCTTTCTTTTTCTCAGTCCACTGTTCTACTTCTCTTCCCTTTTCCTCGTAGTGGAGTAGCTTTTGGGAAAACATATTCCTTATAGCAGTAATTCAAAGGGATGTTATTAGATGGGATGAGAATAAAAGTGTGTAAGGGGGAGGGGATTCCATGGTTAAAGTGAGAAATGGTGAGTTTGTTTTGTTCTGTAAGACTTCTAAGGGTTTTTAACGTGCTTTATATATTGTGAATTTATAAGGGGACAAAGACTGTGTTTATTTAGACTAGACTTTGGACTGCACCCATAACCTCCTTTTCTCAGAGCATCTCAAAGTACGACTGGTCCTTTGGGAAACGCGGCTCGACAGGAAGTTTACAGCTCTTGCAAAAGGCATCCTTACTGGAATGGTAAATCTGAAGTTACCATGGTACGCATAATTGTAATAAATCTCAGAGTTTAGAAAGATACTAGGAAAAAACATTGTCCCCTCAGAGCTATACATAAAGTATAGAGAGTCTTCCCACCTATGGTGTGTACAATCAGTATTTGTGTTTAGTGTTGCAAGTTTTTCAGGCACCAATTAATGTGCAGACATGATGTGATGATATATTGATATGACATTTTAATAATGCTTTTGTATGGCACTTTATAGTTTTCAGGCTGCTTTCATAGCAACCCTGTGAGATAGGCAGGCGTTAAGTATGATCAGATGAGGTACTAGAGGCTCAGAAAGGTTTTTGTGATGTTATTTTTCCTCCTGAAGTTTATAACACAAAATAATGGAGCCAGAATTCACTTTCAGAATTTCTGACTCCAAGTCCAGAGTTATTTATACCTGGTTTCTTGTTTTTCCTCTAGCTTTATATTTTACAACGAAAGGTGTGGAAGCAATTCTTAAAGTTTCCATTTGGCTTACTCTTAAACCCTGTTTCTTTATTGCAGTGACTTGGAAAATGTAACTCCTATTACAGCTATCTCAAAGAGAACCCTCCTTTTGTCCCTTAAACTGCTGTATGTTTAGGTGACTGGAGTGCATTTCAAGCACCATTTGATTTTGAAAACCAGATTGGATATAGAGTTGTGATT
Source organism: Rhynchonycteris naso (assembly GCA_037038555.1). Lineage (NCBI taxonomy): Eukaryota > Metazoa > Chordata > Mammalia > Chiroptera > Emballonuridae > Rhynchonycteris > Rhynchonycteris naso. Next base: position 23,763,948 of record CM072996.1, read on the forward strand.
GCTTATGTAATTTTGGAAAATGTATCATCTCTGCAAAGTAGAGATGGTTTGAAAGTAAAAAGGAGTATTCAAATAAAACAGTACATCTTTATTCTCTCACAAATGCTCTCTTAGCTTTAACTTGTTTTGACAACCTACTGATGTAACTTCTTTGTAAATGTAAAGTATTTATATTTTGAAATAAAATTACTACTATTGAATGAATCAGTTGGTAAACTTAGTCTCATTTCTGTTGGGTAAGTTGATCTTTAGTGAGGTCAGACTTCCACAGACACATCCATTTATCCCTTTGGCACCAGTGCTTACACTGAATTTTTATGAACTATGGGCAACTTGCATAAAAGAAGATGCATTTGGGGAGTGTGTGCTGGGCCCCTTCAGGAGGTGAAAGGGTCCATGGCTGAGGTGAGAGCCCTCAGTGCATAGGATAAGTGCCCTAAAGGTAGGCAGATAAGGAAATGGCGAGGTAGGTGGCTAGGAAGTAAGAAATCAGAGGGGCAAAAAACAGGTGGTAAAGAAACTGCACATTTCAAATGAACAAAACAAGCCCAAGTGATGGCTATATTCAATACCAGAGATACTGGTGCAGCATGGGCAGATGGCACTGAACCCTCAGTGAGAGTACTGTGAAAGATATTTCAGTGATGGGGCAAGGGAGGGTTTGCTGACACCACTGGCAGTCTTCAGCACATTAGCCTGGCATTATGGGTGGAGAAATGATCTTGGCCAAGGTGTAAGGTGGACTATTCTACTTCGATGGTTTCTCATTAGCAGATAATGCTCACAAGTATTTCTTCATGCTTCTCAGTCTATTGATTAAACCCCTTCACAGGGGCATGCTTTTTATTTTTCTTTTAAAGTTTTATTTTTTTGGAGGGGGGTGTCAATAGAGACAGATGAGGGTAGGGAGGATCAGGAAGCATCAACTCCGCTGTGCCTTGACCAGACAACCTGCGACCTCAGCATTCTGGGTCAAGGCTTTATCTACTGCACCACCGCTGGTCAGGCTGAGGGAGTGTGGTTCTGAAAGCCGCCTTCTGGCTTTGCTCCTGGAACCTTTAGAATAAGGGGTGTTCAGCTCTCCCATTGCAGTCATGCAGGCTTAAGTTTAGTCGGAAATAAACACTAACGATCTTGTGTGAGGCACTGGGGGAAAGTAGTAGTACTGAACAGGAGGTGAAACTTTTCCTTATGCTGTATTTCATTTCCTTTTCAAGAGAGTCTGAACAGTGCTGCTTGCCAAGCACCTAGATGCTCCGTAATTGCATAATCAAATATTCCGTCTTCTATCCCGCTCAAGATGTATGTGAGACACAGTCGAAAAAGAAGCATAGAGCAGGGAAAATGGGGCTTCGGAAGCACAGTTGCTGGTGGAATTCCCGTCTCAGGGTAAAAGCCCCTCCTTCCAGACTTGAGTGGTTCTGCTCTACCAGTTCATTTCAACCCCAGCTCAGCTTCTAGAAATTGCCGCTGAATCGGAGTCAGGACGAGTCATTCATTTATCCGGAGGACAGAAGGCTTTGCTGGAGACGTTGTCCTCGTCGAGATAAGAGGCCATGTGGCCCTGGGAAGCTCTCAGGTGTCTTGTTTATTCTAGTGGGGCGAGACGTGCGTGGAAGCCACTGAAGACGGGCCTCAAGGGAGAGAAGGGGCGGGTACTGCCGGGGCGGGGATGCAGGGCGGTCCGCAGACAAAAGCGCGTGGGGGCGAGGCAGTGGAGGGGCTGTTCAGGGGGCGGGGCTCGGCAGCGGCAGAGCGGGCTTGGGGGCGGGGCCGTCCCGGGGCGGGCCCGGCTGGGGGCGGGGTCTCGGGCGACGCGGGTGCATTGCCGCCGCTGCGGGCGGGCTGGCTGGCAGGCGGCGGGCCCGCAGTGGCGCGGCGTCCGAGCTACGCGACGGGCGGATGGCCATGGCAGCCTCTTCGGGTCCCGCCGGCGTTGGCAGCGCCAAGGCAGTGCAAGGCTCCGGCCCGTCCGGCTTCGGCTTCGACTCAGGACTCGAGATCAAAACCCGTTCGGTGGAGCAGACGCTGCTCCCGCTGGTTTCGCAGGTAAAGCGGATCCCGGCGCGGCCCCACGTCTCCTGGCCGCGGCCCGCGATGGCGGCGGCGCTCGCGCCGCGGGGCCGGGCGGGAGGCAGCAGCTGCTCCACATTCCTCTCCGCATTACGGCGTGGGTGTCCCAACGCCTCTCTGGGCTTGGGGACCAGGCTCGGCGGGGGAGGCGGCAGTCGGGACCCTCCGAAATCCCGAGACGAGGTCGAGTGTGCTGAGCGCAGGGGAAGCTGCGGGGCGCGGACCCCAGTGCGGACTTGAGTGCCTGGCCGGCAGGTGCGCCGTTCGGCCAGCCCCACCGCCCCGCTTCGTGGTTGGGTTGAGGGATTCCTGCTCAGCGATGCTCCCTTGGAGGGTGGGCGGCGAGTCCAGTTCCCGGGAGGCAGAAAGGACCCCCGCGGGGTCCCCCGCTGGCACGTAGGGACCCTCCTGTCGCCGCTCTCTAACCCACTCGCTGGCTCACATTTGCATCCCCAGTCCAACCCTGGTGGCCACGCTGGCTGGGACATTCCTAACTGCCTGTAGGTCCAGCGCGCTCTCCCCGAGGCCTTTGTCCCTTTCCCCGTGTGTGTGTGTGTGTGTGTGTGTGCGCGCGCGTGCCTGCTCGCCCTGCTCTTGTTCACCCCGCGCCACCCTGCTCCTTCCCCTTAACCTGCCTGCTCAGGCCAGTAGGCTTTTGTCCGGCCTCAGGAGAATGACGTGAAGGACACACTTCTTTTTCTATCCCGTTTGGGATTTATGCTTTATTGTATTTGTCGGTCCTACCAGAGGTCTGGAATCAGCTCGCTGACGCGCTTAGTTTCAGAGAAGTTTTTGTTCCCGTGAGCCGAGGTATACGTAGCCGGAGGGCTCGAATTCCTCACCTTGATCTGTTGTCTTGTGCCAAGTACAGTGGGGAGGGAAGAATTCGGTGCCTTGTGGAGCGCGTTGGCGTTGTGTGACTCAACGAGATTGCAACGTCCTCATGACTCACACTAGTATTGCCGAAATTTTAGAGGTAGAAGAAATCTTAAAGATTATCCAATTCTAAATTAAAAAAAAAAAATCTTTCTTGCAGCAGCATCCTTGACACCTGGTCTCATCCATTGCTTAAACGTGTTTGTTCAGTGATGGGGAGCGAAGTTGGTCCATAGAACTTTAAATGCCGTCTCTTCTCCATCCCAGCCCTGCAGATACTTGAAAACAGCAATCACACATGTCCCTAGATTCCTGTTATGCTGATTAAATGAACAGTTCCTTCTTTCCCTGTGCTCATTTTAACCTGGCCAACAAAACAGTGAGTGAATACACCTGGCAACCTCCTCCCCCACCCCTTGCATGTCTGATGGAAGCACTGACCAAGGGGAGGGATTGCTAGGATTATTTAGTTCTGTCTACACTGCCCCTCCCCCAAAATAATGCCACCACCACCACCAATACAACCACAACCCAAAATGAGAAATACTGGAGTAGTTTTTTTATTTTTTTTCTTTTTATTTATTCATTTTAGAGAGGAGACACAGAGTGAGAGAGAGAGAGAGAAAGAGAGAAAGGGGGGAGGAGCTGGAAGCATCACTCCCATATGTGCCTTGACCAGACCAGCGCAGGGTCTTGAACTGGCGACCTCAGTGTTCCCAAGTCGACGCTTTATCCACTGCGCCACCACAGGTCAGGCACTGGAGTAGTTTTATGAGACAGAGAGATAAGTGAGTGGTGGAGTTCAAGTATTTTATTCATTTATTTAACATTGTACCACAGGCCACATTCTAAGCACTTTATAAATATTAACTCATTTACTTCTCATAATCTGTGAGGTAGACAGATGTTTATTCTCATTATCTGGATAAGGAAACAGAAATAGTGAGGTTAAGTAACTTGTGACAGGGCTGAACTACAAATGTCAAGCTGGGACTTGAACCCAGCCAGCATGGCTGCAAGCCTGTGCTCTTAGCTATTCCCTGTGCTGTGTCCTTCCTAGAAATTAGAGGCAGTGATGAAGTCCGCTAGTTTAGTGGGTGCAGACAGGAGCCTCCACAATGGAAAACAAGCCGGAAGGTTGTTGTAATCTGAGGAAATGGTAACTTTTCAGTGTCACTGCTAAAACTGTATCAGTCCCACAGCTCTGCATTGTGTAATTCTGGGGTAAAAGAGGGTGGAGAGCGTAGGAGAGTGGAGGAGGGATGTATGACTTGCTGCTGAGAGTTAATTAGAGGTCAGTGCCAAAGAAGGAAAATGCCAGTTTTTCCGTTGCCTGTTAAACACTTACTCAGGCCCAAAGCTGAGGTTCTGCATCCCACACATTATCTATCCACAACAGCATCTTTAGCACAATACATAACCCATGATCCTAATCGTTGACTGTACTCAACAAGCAAAAGTTAAATTTTGCTTATAAAAATAAAAAAAGTATAAAGCATGGCTGGAATACTGTTAACAAAGCAGGAACATGTGAAGTGCAATTAAGAATCATTAAGCTTCCATCCTTGGCTGGTTGGCTCAGTGGTAAAGCGTCAGCCTGGCGTGTGGAAGTCCCAGGTTCTATTCCTGGCCAGGGCACACAGAGAAGCACCCATCTGCTTCTTCGTTCTTCCCCCTCTCCTTTCTCTCTCTCTCTCTCTCTCTCTCTTTCTCTTTTCTCCTCCCACAGCCAAGGCTCCATTGGAGCAAAGTTGGCCGGGGTACAGAGGATGGCTCCATGGCCTCTGTCTCAGGCGCTAGAATGGCTCCAGTTGCAACTGAACAAGGGCCCCTGATGGGCAGAGCGTCGCCCCATGGTGGGCATGGCAAGTGGATCCTGGTCAGGCGCATGCCGGAGTCTGTCTCTCTGCCTCCCTGCTTCTCACTTCAGAAAAATACAACAAAAAAAGAAAAAAGTGATCAAGTTTCCATTAGTGTGTTCAACCTGCATCTCTAGAAAACTCATGTCCTGGAGACTCCTTTTCTAAGGACACAGCATTATTATACAATTTATCCTTCATCATCTTATACAAAAAATATTTTAAGCATTTTAAGAAAGCATTTGTTGTATGCTTGCTGTTGTTCTTTGAGGGTCTTGTATTCTTGTTGGGAGACAGGACATGTGCAAAATAAGAATAGCACATACCAGGTGCCAGATGAGTATTATTATTATTATTTTAAATTTATTGATTTTAGCAAAGAGAGAGGAAGGAAGTGAGAGAAAGACATAAATATCGGTCTGTTCCTGTATGTGCCCTGACCAGGGATTGAACCAGCAACCTCTGTGCTTCAATCGATGGTCTAAATCCTGGGCAATGTCAAATGGTTCAACGTCCAGAATGGTTACGGATTCATCAACAGGATCGACACCAAGGAGGATGTCTTTGTTCATCAGACAGCTATTAAAAGGAACAACCCCAGGAAGTTCCTGCGCAGCGTTGGTGATGGGGAGACTGTGGAGTTTGATGTCGTGGAAGGAGAGAAGGGAACAGAAGCTGCTAATGTAACTGGGCCTGGGGGAGTGTCAGTGAAGGGTAGCTGCTACGCCCCCAATAGACGTAGGTTCCGCAGATTCATCCCCCAGCCTGGCCTGGCTGCCCCACCACCCATGGTGGCAGAGGGACAGAACCAGGCATAGAAGGGGAGCAAGCTAAAGACCCTGGGCAGAGGCCCAGACGATGGCGCCCGCCTTCTTCTACCAACGTCGTTTTGTGAGAGGCCCGAGGCCCCTCAATCAGCAGCAGCCTATAGAGGGCACCGATGAGCTAGAACCTAAGAAGACAGCCGCGTTGGAGGGGTACCAACAGCAGGGAGATGAGCGGATCCCCCCACCCAGATTCCAGCCCAGATACCGAAGGCCTTTCCAACCCAGGGCAACCCAGCAGCCTACCACAGAAGGTGGGGATGGCAAGACCTAGTCCAGCCAAGGTCCCACTGATGGTTCCCGGCCTGAGCTCCAGAGACAAACTGCCCGGTCAGCGCATATGAGCATTATTAATATAAGAACTCAGAGAAGGAATAATACAGTTTAGTGAGTTTTTACTCTGATACCATTTAACCTCTCTAACTCTCTAAGTAAAAAGTTCTGGGTTACTGGACTTATTCTAGGAATGCAAGGTTGAGTAAATGTTAGACAACTGTATATAATTTTCTGCATTCACAAATTAGAAAAGATATATTTTCTTATCAATAGATGCAGAAAATGCATTCAGTTAAATTCAACTTCTAATCATGATCAAAAGCACTTAGTAAACTAGTAACAGAAGAAAGCTTCCCTCTGTTACTTTCTAATAAAGTGTACCTGCAGAAAACCTACAGTTAACATCATAGCAACAAGTCAAATTTAGAACAAACCTTTTCTTTTGAAACCTGTAACAAGAGAAGGATGTCACAACTTCTTATCAATGTTGTCCTGTAAATCCTAACCAGTGCCACAAGACAAGGAGAAGCAAAAGATGTAAATATAGTAAAGAAAAAAATCAAAACGGATTGTGATATGATTTTCCACATAGAAAATTTAAGAGTTTACAAATAGATGGTAAAAATTAGGAGGTTTAGTCAATTCTCTGAATATAGGATACTAAAGTCAACTACATTTCTCTACATTAATAACACAGAAAATTTAATTCTAAAAAAGATACCAGTTAGAATCAAAATGAGGTTTCTAGGAATATTTGTATAGCAAAAGAGATGCCAAACTTTATGGAGAAAATTTGATAAATTTTTTTAAATTTATTTTTTTATTTTATTCATTTTAGAGAGGAGACACAGAGTGAGAGAGAGAGAGAAAGAGGGGAGGAGCTGGAAGCATCAACTCCCATATGTGCCTTGACCAGACCAGTGCAGGGTTTTGAACTGGCGACCTCAGTGTTCCCAGGTCGACGCTTTATCCACTGCGCCACCACAGGTCAGGCAGAAAATTTGAAAATTTTATGCAAACCCAAAAGAGGGCTAAATAAATGGGAGAGGAGCGCTGTGCTCGTGATTAGATGAATTCATATTGCAGGCACATCAGTTTTCCCTACTGATCCGTAAACTTAATGTAATTCTAATAAAAATTTCAACAGGATTTTCCTTCCTTCCTCCCTCCCCCCCTCCCTCCCTCTCTTCCTCCCTCTCTCCCTTTTTTCTTTCCTTCCTTCCTTCCTTTCTTCCTTCCTTTTTTTTGAGAGAGTGCGGAGGGAGGAGGCTGAGGAGCATCAACTCCTAGTTGCTTCATTTTAGTTGTTCACTGATTGATTTTCATATGTGCTTGATGGGGGGCTCAAGCTGAGCCAGTGACCTCTTACTAAAGCCAGAAACCTTGTGCTTCAAGCCAGTGACTTTGAGCTCAAGCCAGTGACCTTGGGATCATCTTGATCCCATGCTCAAGCCAGTGACGCTGCACTGGAGTTGGCAACCTCAGGGTTCTGAACCTGGGACCTCAGCATTCCAGGTCCATGCTCTATCTGCTGTTTCACCACCAGTCAGACTTCAACAGGTTTTTGTTTGTTTGTTTTTTGGTTTTTTTACAGGGACAGAGAGAGAGTCAGAGAGAGGGATAGATAGGGACAGACAGGAACGGAGAGAGGTGAGAAGCATCAATCATTAGTTTTTCGTTGCTGTTGCGACACCATAGTTGTTCATTGACTGCAATCCCACACGTGCCTTGACCCCGGGCCTTCAGCAGGCCAGCCACCACCTGCTGGAGCCAGCAACCTTGGGTCCAAGCTGGCGAGCTTTTGCTCAAGCCAGATGGGCCCCGCGCTCAAGCTGGGGAGCTCGGGGTCTTGAACCTGGGTCTTCCGCATCCCAGTCCGGTGCTCTATCCACTGCGCCACCGCTGGTCAGGCTCAACAGATTTTTTAAAGGTAGAATTTGATAAAGGTTAATTCTAAAATTTATATAAAAGAGGAAAGAGCCAAGCAAAAACGGAAGGGAAGCGAGGTGGGTGGTCTTACTGTACCAGATTTCAAAACTTATTATAAAACTATAGCAGATTAAGACATTGTGAGTGTAAGAATAGAGATGGACAGATAGGCTAATGAAACAGAATAGAGAATCTAGAAACAGCTCCACACATATATGGAAACTTGATAAATCACTGACTTGGTCCTGCTGGTCAGTGGGAAAAGGAAGAAAAATTTTTTTAAATAGTTCTGGGACAATCGGTTATGTAAATAAAGCACATGAAACTTGGTCCCTGCCCCTAAGAGAAATTCGTGCTTGTGCCTTAGAGATGGGGATTGGAATTTTGATAGTAGGGTTCTTTTGTTGTTGTTTTGTTTTTAACTTCTAATGGTCCCAAACTGGAAACAACCTAAATGTCTTTTAACAGTAGGATGTTTAAATAAGTTGTGCTGTGTTTATACAATAACATATTATATTCTAGGGAAATGAATGAACCACTGGTATAATTATCATCATGGATGAATTTCAGAAACATAGTGCTGAATGAAAAAAAGTAAAGGTTCCAAACCAGGCACAACAGCACCGTATATCATTTAGGGATATAACATGTGCGGTAGATATCATAAGGGGTGATGAGCACCACATTGGGGAGAGGAGTTTTTTTCTGAGAGAAGGAGGGGGTGATGTAGAAAGGGAGGGGCCTACAGGGCACATGGGTTGTCGGAGCTCCTGGCAGTGTCCTCTTAAGCTTGGTGGTGCTTACATGTCTTCCTTTTATTTCTTTAAACTGTATGTATATATGGTATATACGCTCATTTGCTATATATTTTCCAGCTCACACTTTTTAAAAAGCTCTGGGCTAAGTCCCAAACCTATTTCTGCAGAACAACTCCCCACCTTCTTTAATAATCACTTTTTTCTTCCTGTCAAAACTCCCACTCCCAGTCTTAAAATGTTTTTAGGAGAGGAAGGGAAGAGGGGGGACCTGCCACACAGCCCCGCCCTGCTGTGGAATGTTATTCCACCACCCACTAGTCTTTTCCTGTCTCTGATAGGTTGACTTCATTCACCCTGTGCAGACCCTTTACATGTCTGAGTTGCTCACCCGGTCTTCCCATTTCTCTCTGCAGCGTCCTGGAAGCTTTTCAGGAGCCTTGTCTCACTAAGCTGGAAGTAAATAGGATACTCACGGGGCCCTCTTTGCTGATGTGTGTATGTGAATTTATGTGTGTTTTTAATTGCAGTGATGAAACACATAAAATTCAATCAGTAAAATGGTATATAAAGTGAGCGGAAGTGTCCTTTTTTTTCTGCCTTATAAAGCATTGCTCACGATTTGGCGTGTTTTCTTTCATATTGGTTTGTACTGCTGATTAGCTGATTTTTATATCTAGTAATTTTAAGCATTTACTGACGAGTGTTGACAAAAGAATGTCCAGCCTTAAGAAAAAGCATTGTAGGAGTGTATTTGTGCAAAACTGATGACAGTTGCCAGGAAACAAATTCCTCAGCAGATTGAGGAAATGCACGGGAGAATGGCAGCTTTGCAGCTCATTTTGTCCATTAGAATCAAAGACAGAAGGGAGGGATAGTTACATGAAATCAAAGAGTGGTGGTTTAGGGAGGCTGGAGAATGCAAAGCAGAAAATCTCTGAGATGGGAAAGCAGGCAAAACGGAGAGACATACTTTTACATTGGAGCGTACAGGACAGTTACATTTACCCCCCGGAGAGTTGGCAACAGTGTGGTCTGTGCTCTGGTGCTGGTGGTTGTGTCCTGACGAGTCCGGAAAAGGAGATTACTCTGACATTTCAAAGGTGTGTTATCTCAGATGCACAAAAACAACAGACAGTTTCAGAGGTAATGACTGACTCTTGTCAAAGGTGCTACAGGCCTGGGACATGACTGCCCACCATGACCTGCTTTTAGTTAGGAAGTTTTATGTTCAGACCACCCTGTGGGGTTACTTTGGTCTCTGAGTGGGTGAGGCCCGCCATGTGGGCCTTTCCCGGATTTGTCAGGTTTAGTATGTGGCCCCTTTTTTTGTCCTCATGAGTCAACCCCCTGAGACAAACTTCTCTGTCCTGAACTGGCTTCCTTATTCCTCAGGTTCCAGGGAATTAAGGCTTTGTTCTTTTATCTGGGCTACTGCCTTTTTCTTTCTTTCTGGTCTTCACTTATTTTCTTGCCTCCCCACAAAGAAACAAAGAAAGTCCATCCCTATCAAGAGAGAACTGTCAGTTATTTTGGAAAATAAGAATAACATCATAAACATGAAGAAAGAGCAGAGATTCTAGAAGTGCAAACAGTATAATATCTAATGATTACGTAGTGTTTATTACATACCATACACTACTCTAAGTACTTTGTTTACATTTTCTAATTTTTTCCCCACAGTGACCTGATGAAATGAGTGCTAATATTATTCCTGTTTTTACAGGTGAGAACACTGAGTCACAATAAGGTTAGAGGACCTGCCACAACATGGCAGAGCCAGAATTCAAACCCAGGCAAAGTGACACCACAGATCACGCTCTTAAGTGCAAGGTTGCACTTTGTTAGAGATTGGTGCTTCTTGACACCCTTTGTTAGAAGGTATCAAGTAAGCTCTAGTTCTTATTCTTTTATTCCACAGCAGAGTTCTTCAGTATATCAGAGTCTTTCTCTTCCCCAGGGGATACCTTCTCTGTCCTCTTTTCTCTAGACTAGTGGCTTGTGACTCCTGGTATAACATGCCTCTTATGTTGCAGATTAATAGCTAAAATATTATCTGGCACATTATGTAATTTGCAAGGCACTTTCACCAGCTGTCTTTCCCTTGATCCTTAATATAGTGTTGGGAGGAAAGAGGAAGTAAAGCTATTAAGAGTGTAGACAGTTTGGTTTTGTGACCTTGGACAAACTCTTGTCCTCTTCACATTTTAGGTTCTTCATCTGTAAAATGAGGATGATAAAGTATCTATCTGATAGATATCTAACCATTAAATGAATTAACACAAAATAAAAATAAAATATATAAATATCTGATAGATATCTAACCATTAAATGAATTAACACAAAATAAAATATAAAATAGTGCCTGCTACTGTTGGGCTTGTATTTTGCAAGAGGAGGAAATTGAAGTTTGATCTGAATTCTGTAAAGCTGCGTGTTTAGGTATGTATGTGTATAAAACAAGATGAAAGAATTATGCCCAGATGCTCACAGGTCAGTGGAATTATGGGTGATTTTTATTTCTTTAGACTTTTTATTATTTTCCCATTTAAAAAAAAAACAGGTATAGTTTTTGAACCTCTCCTTTTAAAAGTTTGAACATAATTTTAGGATATAAGTGGACCTTTTAGTAAGGAATGTTATACATTGATTTGGCTCCTCTGTCAGTTTTAAAGGCATACCTGTATTTGGACCGGACATTTTCCAGGCTGCTTGGAGAAAGAGGAAGACAGCCAGCCACACCTAATTATGCGCCGGGGAGGATGTTGTCCTGAAAGCCAAGTGTGTGTTTCAGAGCGGAACAGTAGTTGCTATTTCAGCCTAATTGCAGGATCTTTCCTTTATGATTGAGAATTTTAAGCTTTATATAAACAAAGGATTTTAACAAACACAACTTAAACTCCTTTTTACTGCAGAGTCTCTTCCTAGGTGGTCTTTTGGGATAATCAATGGTGATCAAGCCCTGTGTTCTCCAGGTACGAGGAGTCCCCTAGTCTGTCAGGTGTGGAGAAAGCTAAGCTGGTGCTATAGGATTCACAGTTGCTTCCCAGCTTCCCAGGAGCTTGACCCACAGTCATCCTCAAAATTCAACCATAGCAACTCTTCTTTGACATAACCTAATGGCTTTTGGTAGTATTTTATTTTGAAGAAAGTGTTCTGCAACCCTCCTGTAGGGCCAGTAGTCGCCGCCATCACAGCCAGGCAGGTGCAGGTTCCCATTAGATTCAGACAGACAGTAATGAAACTGTGGAGCCAAAAGCTGCTGGGCCATTTCTTTATTCTAGCCCTGCAACCGGCCGGTGAGAAAAACAAACACAGGGGGCACCAAAAGACACTCACATGTTCTCCGGTTCCACAACCAGGAGGATCTTTTCTGGTTTTTCCTAGAATCAAAAGCCTCATCAGTCTCAGCGGAGCACGCAAGAGCCCCTCACCTCTGTTCCCCATCTGCACACCTTCTCCCTTCTACTCACTGCACAAACTCTGCAAAAACATGGCTTCTCCTTCAGCACCCTGCCATCTTGGCTGCCTTTCCTGCAAAAATATGGCCTCCTTCTTCGTCCTTTTTCTCTTAAAACTACCTGGGCCCACAAAGACCCCTCCTTCAGCATCATTAGCTTAACAAAGCCCCTTCCCAAGCAGGAAAGTAATTATCAGTTTCACCAGACAGCGCCATTTTAACAAAGTGAGCAACTCAGAAAATACAAATTTTACTTAAATTTTTTTTACAAAAAAACAATATGTGGATCATTTCATTTAATTCTCTATCAACAACATAAGACAGAAAAGATGGTAAGATTCAGTAGTTAAGAAACTAGGCTCTGGGTCAGATAATCTTCTTGATGTCCAATTTCTTTACTCTCCATGAAGTCCACTTCTTTATTTGTTAAATAAAGTACCTGCTTCATTGAGACTGCGAAGCATTCTAGGGTAGTATTTAACAGTATGGCCTTTTGCCAGCATTACCCTAATATCAAAACCAGAGAAGTATCCTTTATGAATAAAGGCAAGAAATAATCAACAAAATACTATCAAACCAAATTTAATAGCACATTAAAATATAGCATTGTCAAGTGGGAGTCATCTCTGGGAAGCAAGGATGGTTCAACATAGGCAAATCAAAAAATTATGATACACCAGTGGTTTTCAACCATTTTACACTTGGGGGGGGGTTGGTGAGAATAGGAGAAGTATTTCTGGGACCACTAAGGCAGAAATCACCATGAGCATAAGCAAATTCGACCAAGATCATTGGCTCTATAATCTTTATACAACATGAGGGTGGCTAACTCTTTCATGGACTGGCACAAAATTTTGTACAGAGTGGTCTGCGGACCAGTAGTTGAAAAACACTGTATACACCACATTAATAGAATAATAGAAAAAAAATCATATGATCATCACAATAGATGCAGAAAAAGTATTTAACACAATTTAACATCATTTTATGATGAAAACTCAACAAATTGGGTATAGCAGGATCATATATCAACATAATAAAGGCTATATATAGGAACTCCACAGCTAGTATCTTTAATGGTAAGAAGTTGAAAGATTTTCCTCTAAGATCAGGAACAAGACGAGTGCTGGCGAGGATGTGGAGAAAAGGAAACACTGTGCACTGTTGGTGGGAATGCAGATTGGTACAACCGCCATGCAAAACAGTATGGAGGTTCCTCAAAAAGTAAAAAATAGAACTACCATATGATCCAGTAATCTCACTTATGGGTATATATTGAAAGGAAATGAAGTCAAGATCTTGAAGAAGTATCTGTGCTCCCATGTTCATTGCAGCACTATTCACACTAGTCAAGCTGTGGAGACAAGCTCCATGTCCTTCCATAGATGAATGGATAAAGAAGATGTGGCATAAATATAGAATGGATTATTATTTAGCCTTGAGAAAGAAGGAAATCCTGCTATTTGTGACATCATAGATGGACCTGGGGGGCAGTATGCTAAGGTAAAAAGGCAGACTGAAAAAGCAAACACCAGATGATCTCACTTATAGGTGGAAACCGAAGAAGCCAAACTCATAGAAAAAGTGTAGATGGTGGTTGCCAACGGCTGGGTGGTGAGGGAAGTGGAGAGATGTTGGTCAAAGGGTATCAATTTCCAGTGATAAAATGATTAACTTCTAGAGATCTAATGTACAGCATGGTGACTGCAGTTAACAATACTGTATTGTATACTGGGAAGTCACTGAGAGTAGATCTTAAATGTTCTCACCCACACACAGAGACGCACACACACAGACACGCACCATGTGAGGTGATGGAGGTGTTAATTAACCCTATTGTGATAATTACTTGCAATATCCACATGTATCAAATTGTCACTTTGTACACAAACTTACACAATGTTATATGTTAATTATATCTCAGTAAAGCCGGGGAAAACAAGTATGGCCCCAGAGTCCGATCATCTGACTGAGTTTTGGTTTGACCACTTAACAGCTGCATGACCATACATAGGCATTTTTTAATGTCTATTTCCTTTATCTGAAAAAAGGGGATAAATTAGTGTCTAGGTCCTAAGATTATTGTGAGGATTAAATTATTTATTCAAAACCCTTTTATGTGCCAGCCACATACAGACATTAATGTTATGTCGATGTACCCCATTCCTCATGCTGCAAATGTAGAGATTTTTGACACCACCAATCTAATCCACTGAGCAAGTCGTATGTATTCAAGACATTCCCCCAGTTGCCATTTTCTTTCATCTTGACTATTGCCCCCTTGTTTCAAGCCAATGTCATCTTTTACCTAAACTATTTTAGCAGCTTTCTAACTGGTCTCCCTGCTTCTATTTTTGCTGCTTGAGTAATCTACTCTTCCCTCAGAAGAGAGTATTCTTAAAAAAACAAAAAACATACATTTGGGCTTGACCAGGTGGAGGCGTATGGTATAGAGCATTGACCTGGGATGCTGAGAACCCAGGTTCCAAAAACCAGAGGTCACCAGCTTGAGCACAGGCTCACCAGATTGAGTGCAGGCTCACCAGCTTGAGTGAAGGGTTGCCGGCTTAAGTATGGGATCATAGACATGACTCCCCGGTTGCTGGCTTGAGCCCAAAGGGTGCTGGCTTGAGCCCATGGTCACTGGCTTGAACCCAAGGTTGCTGGCTCAGCTGGAACCCCTGTCAAGCCACATATGAGAAAGCAATCAATGAACAACTAAAGTGCCACAATTGAGTTGATGCTTCTCATTCCTCTCCCTTCCTGTCTCTCTCTCTCAAAAAAAGCACACATTTGGGATTGCATGAATTGACTGCTGCAAAATAAATTACCCCAAAATTAATGGTTTAAAACAACAAACATTTGTTATCTTGGCTTGATGTGTGTCAGGAATTTGGGAGTGGATCACCAGGGTGGTTTGAGACCACTCATGTGTCTGTTGGCCAGAGGCCTCAGATCCATGCCAGCTGTTGGTCGTGTCCGCCTCCACATCAGGCTGGTCAGCTGGCTTCCCACCAGCTCACTTCCCCTAGAATGAATAACCTCAGAGAGGGAGTGAGATGGACACTGAAGTGTCATTATGACTTGCCCTCAAAAGGAGCGTGCTGTCACTTCTGCTTTCTTCTAAGTTCAGCCCATACTTAAGGAGAGAAGAATGAGGCTCCACCTCTTGAAAGGTGAAGTATCAAAGAATTTTTGGACACACATCAAAACTATTACAGAGTGTACCCCTTTCCTGCTTAAAAACCCTCCGGTGGCTTTCCAGCACACTTGCAATAACGGACAGACTCTTTACTGCAATCACAGCCTGAGTAGCTGACCTGTGCCTACCACTTGGCAGTGGTTTTATACTTGCCTTCTGTCCCACTGTTCTTGAAGCACTTCTGGTCTTACCTCATTCCTTAAGGGATCCCCCTTTCTTTGGAAATAGTTATTTTCTTCTTCCAAGCATGCTTTGTCCCCTGATGTTTGCCAGCCTGGCTACTTGATGTCATTGAGATTTCAGCTTACTTACATGTCATTTTTTCATGAAGGAAGATCAGATCAGCTAATCTCAGGTAGCTACACATATCTTTTGTCACATTATTCCATTTTAATGGCTTGCATAGCATTTATATTAAAATTATTTTTGTTTACCTATTTATGTGATTATTGTGTCTTCCCCAGCATTAGAATATAAGCTCTGTAAAAACTTGGGTCTTTCTTGTTCATTGGCATTTCCTCATTGCTTACCATTTTATCTGGCACATGACAGACGAGTAACAAATATATTTTGTATGATTGAATTATTGTTATTCTACCGGACCAGTGATTTTAAACCAGTGTGCCACAAGAATTCTTAAAACATGCAATACCTGGCTAGTTAGTCAGAGGCTCTGACCTCTTTTCCCTTAGACTGTCAAATTTAAAAAAATGGCAACAGCCAGCACAACAATCGCCCTCCGGTGTGAATGCCCTGTCTTGAACCATAAATCTATAGGTCATATAATAGAATTGCATCTTATTGGCCACATTGCATAATAAGGTTGCATCTGATTGGTTAATTCTTAGTAAGAAAAATTCTTTTATTCAAGTACAGGCACCTGATTTTTTAAAGTCACTTTGGAGCATAAAGGGTAGGTAATTACTGTTATTTTTGATTTTTTAAATCAAAATTATACCTTTTTTTGCCATGTTAGCAAAAATTTTTAAATGATATCTTTTTGGTGTGTTGCAGAATTTTGGTAATTAGTGTACGTGCGCCATGAGATAAAACAGGTTGGAAACTGCTGGACTGGACTGTTGCCTGAGCAGTGGCAGGGCTGTGATGGTTTTGTTTAGTGATGCATTCCCAGGACCTGGCATTTCAGAAATACTCAAAATTCGAGAAACAGTATTATAGATGAGGAAATTTAGCAAGATTAAATACATTTCCCTAGGTCATTTAGCTAAGTAATGACAGCGCCAAGGCTGACACCCACTCCTTCCTGACTTTGAACTATTAATACCGTAGCATATAAAGTGCATGGCACTTAACTATAGGTGGACAGTGATTCCTTTCCTCTGCTCTTAATTCTCTATTCTGGTCTTTGTTAATATATATATGTAAATCATTTCAAAGTTATGTTTAGTGGATATGTATTCTACACTGCCCACAAAAATTAGGGGATGTTTTATCACTTCACATTCATTTTGAAGTAACCCCTAATTATTGTGAGCAGTATATTTCGGATCTATACTTTTGATGTCACATTCTTTAAATATTCTATATGTCAGCAAAGTTCACATGCTAATTTTGTAAGACGCTTTGAAGATTTGTCTCTGTTTCAACCAGCTTAACTTCTTGGTTTTTTGGGTTTTTTTTGAGACAGAGAGAAAGTCAGAGAGAGAGATAGATAGGGACAGAAAGACAGGAATGGATAGAGATGAGAAGCATCAATCATCAGTTTTTCGTTGCAACACCTTAGTTGTTCATTGATTGCTTTCTCATATGTGCCTTGACTGTGGGGTTACAGCAGACCAAGTAACCCCTTGCTCAAGCCAGCTGGTGAGCTTTGCTCAAACCAAATGAGCCCGCGCTCAAGCTGGTGACCTTGGGGTCTCGAACCCGAGTCCTCTGCATCCCAGTCTGACACTCTATCCACTGCGCCACTGCCTGGTCAGGCTCACATTTTGTATTTTATTTAAGGGCCTGGAACCAAGTGTTCCGACTCTTGGTATTTGATTTACTTTGAGTCTACATTAAACTCAGAGAAGCAAACAACATATCGATAGATTATAATGATCATTCTCTGTATCTACTTAATTCAGTAAACATGTGTGGCTCAGATAACATGTTGGACAAGCTACGAGCTTGGGCTGGGCTGTGGAGTGGAGTGCCTGGAGAAGGCGCTGTCTCTGAGCACAGAGCGGCTCAAGTCATAGCAGAGGAAACTAGACCCGCGGGGCGTTGATTTTCTGTGGATTCTTTGAATGTAATGATCGAGCCTCTCCTACCTTTCTTTCATCTTGAAGATTTGTTGAAAAATCTGGAGGACTTCTGGAATTGTATGCCCCAGATATCTGCCCCCTGGTAAACTTGGAGTTGTGATGAGTGGAACCAGTGTCCTGTGGAGAGGTGCAGGGTGCTTTGCTGGCTGTC
This sequence comes from Rhynchonycteris naso, assembly GCA_037038555.1. Classification (NCBI taxonomy): domain Eukaryota; kingdom Metazoa; phylum Chordata; class Mammalia; order Chiroptera; family Emballonuridae; genus Rhynchonycteris; species Rhynchonycteris naso. The sequence goes on from CM072996.1 coordinate 23,781,620, forward strand.
TCTGGGTTGAAGCATTAAACTGCCGACTTAGTCTGCTAGGCTCCAGTATGTGAGGCTTCATTGACGTGGCCTCTGTGATATCGCTTTTTTTGGAAAAAAATGTTATTGAGATAAAATTTAAACCTGTTGCTTTTATCTTTTATTTTAGATTACCACACTTATTAATCATAAAGACAATACCAAAAAGTCTGATAAAACTCTGCAAGCGATTCAGCGCGTAGGACAAGCCGTCAACCTGGCAGTTGGCAGATTTGTTAAAGTAGGGGAGGCGATAGCCAACGAAAACCGGGATTTGAAAGAAGAAATAAATGTTGCCTGCATTGAAGCGAAACAAGCAGGTATGTGGCTATCAAAGCCTGTGTATGCCACTTTCATTGCTTTGGTTATGGTGACAGATCATTGTCGTATTTTGAATGAAGATGTATACTGGGGTTTAACCCTGTGATGATAGGTCCCTGGGACATGAAAAGCCTGGATTAGCTTCTGGGACTATTGAATTTCCCTTGTAGGGGAGAGTGAGGCACGGACTCCATTTGGAGGGGCATATTAGTCTACTTGTCACCATGGAGGAAATGGAGATGAAAATTAGCATGTGCCTGTACTCTACAGGAGACAAACCATAGTCACTTTGAATTTCATGATGTCCGCAATTCTCTGTAGCTGGTGGCTCAGAAACCTGAGAGAGGATAGGGTGTTTGGTGGATTCAGCTTTGCTGAAGGATCGTTTATTCACTTATTCTTTTAATAAATATTTACTAATGCCGGCTACATGCCAGGCAATTTCCTAGGCCATAAGGATATAACCATGTACAAATTGGTCATAAGTCTGCCTTCATGTAACTTGGAGTCTATTAAGGGAGACATACCTCTGTCTAGTGAGTGAGACCATAAGCAAATGAATAAATAGATATATAAGAACAGGTAGTGATAGTTATCACGAAAAAAAAATGACAAAGCCGAGTAAGGGTTAGGAAAAAAAAACGTGAAAGTGTATTTTGGGCTGGATAACTGTGTTGGTAATTCTTTGTTGGGGTAGAACTGTCCTGTGCATTATAGACTGCTTAGCAGAATCCCTTGCTTCTGCCTATTAGATGCTAGCAAATCCCCTCTTCTTGTGTTGTGATAACCCATATTGTCTCCAGACATTGCCAAATGTCCTTTGCAGGGTCAAAATGCCCCCCAGTTGAGAACTACTGAGCTAGGGGTTCAGGAAGTCCCTCTAAGGAAGTGGCATTGTAGCAGACTGCAGTGACCTGAAAGCCCAGCTCTGTGGCTGTGTGGGGCGAGGGTGTAGCTGGCAGAGAGAAGAGCAAAACCAGGTATGGCCTTCTAGGCAAAGGGAGGGACTTTGGATTGTCTTCTAAATGTAATAGGGGAGCTAGTGGAAGGTTTTGTGCAGGGTGGTGACATATATATTTATTAAAAGGATAACTGGTGGCTCCTGTATGGAGCATAGGTTTTAGGAGGTGTGAGGGTGAAATCAGAGAGACTAGTTAAGAGGTTGTTAAAAAAAAAAAAAGTTGTTGCAGTGTTTCAGGTGATGGTGGCTTAGACTGGGTGATGGCTTTGAGGTGAAAAGAGGTTGCATGGTCAAGGTGACGCTGATAGGATTTTCTGATGGTTTAGCTGTGGGATGTGACGGCAAGAAGAGTCCAGGTTTAGAATATGAACAGCTGGGTAAATGATGGTGCTGTTTACTGGGACGGGCAACCCTGAGGGAGTCAGCACGGGGGCAAGGGAGTGGGTGAGGTAAGGCCAAGTACTCATGGAGAGGTCTGCCAGACCATACATGGTGCTGTATGTTACATGAATGACTTCGGGTGTTATTCTGTAGGTGATTGTTTGAGGGATTTTGAGTCAGATGGAAGGCATATAGTTTGTGTTAGAAATCTTTCTGGTAGTATGCAGGAAATGAACAAATGTGGGCTGACAGACAGAGCTGAGACTAAATAAAGGCAGGGACATTATTATGGAAGCTTTTACAGTAAAGTAGACTAAAGCAAAGCAGTGTCTTAGTGATATAAAGAACAGTAAGAATGCACTGAATACTCATTAAGGTGGTTAAATAGACAGAACCTGGTTATTGATTAAAGGAAAGGGAAGATTCTGGACTGACTTTTGGATTTCTAGTCATTCACAGGGTAGAGAACAGATTTTATGTGGAGGGCAGGGGGGATGGCCTTATTCTATTCATAATTTATATTTTGCCTACATTTTTAAACAAATTTGAAATAGCTTACAAAAATGATACATGCTCAATAAATCCAGTAAAATAGGAAATGAGAATAAATAAACTAGACATCTTGGCCAACATCTTTATTCTGATTAAGCATGAAATTAATGTTTGAACTTCCTGAAAGGCAAGACAAAAATGTGGGAAAGAAAGGGTTATGAGATTCTCATTGTTTGTTGGAAGGAAACGAACCAGCTTGTCAAGAGGAGAGCTACTTCTTCTCTGGCACTAAATTATTGTGTGGGCAGTTGTACAAAAGATATTACACCGTGCAATGGCCAATTCATTAGAAAATGTAGAAATAATCTTAATATTATTGTTTCTTATAGCAACCCTAATGAAAACACGGGTAGGGGTCTTTTAACGAAAGGACAACCTGAGTGCTACTCATGGTATTGGCTTTGTAGCACATCACTGTGCTCGGCGTAGGGGAGAACAGAGAGGTGGGACCCTGCCCCAAGTAGACTGTGGTTGGTTCTCTGAATGTACCAGAAGTCTAGGCAGTCTTGGAAACCATCTGACGTCATGGGCTCCACATGTTGTCTCTTCTCATTTGAAGTGTTCTTTCCCTCTTGGGGACTCCCTTTTCTAATAGTCACTCATGTAGAGGATGGAAACGGTCCCTCCTGAAGCTGTACAATATGGAAGCCCTATTTTCTCTTACGATGTACAAACTTAAGGCTTAAATCACTCCTGAAATGTTTCTAGCCCACTCAGCCCAAGCAGTCATTTTCTCCTGTGGACATTTAGTGTTCATTTGAGGGAATATTATAAAGTGGTGATAAAGAACTAGGTCTTTGAGTCAGACTGCCTGGATTTTAGTCCCAACTCTTCCACTTGCTAGCAGTATGGCATTGGGAAAGCTGGTAAACTTTTTTAAACCTCAGTTTTCTCATCTATATAATAGGGATAATATTACTGTTTGTAGAAGTGTTTTGATACAGTGTATGTATGCATTTGGCACATAGAAAGTGCTCAATAAATATTAGTCATCATTATAATTATTGTTATTTTATTATAATTATAATTATTATAATTATTATTTTTCACTTTTCTCTCCCTGTGTTAAGCTCTTGCTTTGTGATTTCATCTTTCATTTGGCTACTAGTCAAGTTTTATATTTTATATGGGAGCTCGATAAATATTTGTATTTGACTTTGGGTTTTGCATTAAAATCCAGCACTAACCAGTTACACATAAATTAAAAACGACAACCATGAAGCGATAAGACAGCTTTGTGACTCTTTCCGGGAACTAATTTCTGAACAGTCTGCACTTTGCACAATTTTGCAATGTTGAGGGAGCATTGAACCATGTTGTTGAAGCAGACCAAATGCTACCATCCCACATACTTCAAGTTTAATGCCAGGAGTTTAGTCAGAAAGAGGAAAGGTTAAATAATGCCATATGTGCAGGCTCCTATGTAATGTTTTTGCTGTTTGATAGCTACATGAAAAAGTAATGTTTGCCTTTAGTTTATGAAGATGGCCGGTGACACCCCCTCACATGCTCCTCCCCCCCAATCTGCCAAAGCCTGGGCAGGTGCTCACTGCTCTGCTTTTTGGTTTTTCTTGGTTATTGGCTCCTGGGATTTCTCTTACTGTCTTATAGAACAGCAGACTTTTCCAGTCATGTAGTTTGCCCTACCACTGGAAGCAGAAGTTATAATAGTTTCCAAACTTGGTGAAGATAAAAATTTGTCTCAGTTCTTAAGAATGTGCTATTATTTTGTCATTGGAGAGCCTCCTATGTTGATCTTTGTGCTCATCCTGGGTGAGCTCTTGATGGTTTCTGAAATGAGGATCCAAAGCCCAGTTTGTACCCATCAGGCACGTTCAGGATGAGAGAGAAGTCTGGATTGTAATGGAAGCATGTCTTATCCCCAATTTAACATTTCTCCCTGCCTTTCTTATTAGGAGAAACAATTGCAGCACTGACAGGTGTAAGCAGCTTGAATCACCCAGAATCTGGTGGCCAGATCACAATTTTTACAGACAAAACAGGAGTTATAAAGGCTGCAAGATTACTCCTCTCTTCAGTGACAAAAGTATTGTTACTGGCAGACCGTGTGGTCATTAAGCAGATAATAACATCGAGAAATAAGGTACTGTCTATACCTGTAATTTCTAAATGATGTGTGTACTGAGCCTAAACTTCTTATAAAACTATTACCTACTTATTAGTGAAAGTCCTCTTCTTTCTTTCTTTCTTTCTTTCTTTCTTTCTTTCTTTCTTTCTTTCTTTCTTTCTTTCTTTCTTTTCTTTTCTTTTCTTTCGAGAGGGCGAGAAGCATCAACTCATAGTTGGTTCACTTTAGTTGTTCATTGATTGTGTCTCATACGTACCTTGACGAGGCAGGCTCAGGGCCTCAAACATTCCAAGTTGACCTCCACGTTCCAGGTCAATGCTCTATCCACTACGCCACCACAGGCCAACCCAGTGGAAGCCTTTTATGTGTACAAATTCGGAAAGAAAAGCTGAACACAGTGACATCATACGTAGTTGATAAAAATATCGAATTCCTCAGTGCCTTTTTTCCAAGTCAGAGAGTAACAATTGATAAGCTTAAGAGAACATTCAATCACCTGAAACCACAATTATCCACACGGCACAATTTCTATATGCCACGTCCCTGTATATGGCTGAATGATTACAAAACTTAGAGAAGAGATCTAGACTCTTCTGGTATCTCAGATACAGTGTTCTTTGACCACTGGGGAAGATAGGGTGTCCGTAATCACTCCTTTCCCTGGATAATTCACTAAGCAAGGAGGAGGGCAGTCAGCCCAGGCAGGGGTGGTCCCAGCAAGGTCTGGGGACAAAGCTACCTGACAAGTAGTGAGTGAATCAGAAGTGTAAATTTAAAGAGAAAAAGAAACTGGAGAGGTTAGTGGGTCGGGCAGTGCTAGAGGAATAGTGATAACCTTCCTCTCTTTGAAAGATGTAGGCTGGCTCAGTGGTGGTGGCAGTCCACTTTGTTAGTCGCCTGACTTCCTGATCTGCCAGGGCAGAGTCACAGCCAACAGCCATCCTATCCTCATTACAAATAAGTAAACACAGGATATCTGTGTTTTCTTTACCTATCTCAGTCTGCCTAAAACTAATCCAGCAGTGTTATTTTAGGAGGAAAGTATTTGAAACTATGTTTCACGTCTATTTACTTTATTTCTAACGTCAAGGATACCCATTACATTTTTCTGTTGCCTCTACTACAGCTTCAGGCTGGGTAATTGCCCCTGGCTGTTCAGGGCTTCTTGGCAGTGAATTTCTTTAGCATAAGCCATTGCTGACTGATCCACGCTGTTCTCCTGCCCTTGAAGTCCGCAACCTCCTTTTCCACTCCTCACTCTGCGGGCGACCTTCCTTCCTCTGTCCTGAGACCAACGAGGTGCTCCAACTCTTGTTAAATGAAACTTGAAGCTTCTGAGTGCTGCCTTTTTATTTTTAAATTTCCATTTTAGTTATATTTTGTTTATTGACTTTATTGGGGTGACATTGGTTAATAAAATTATATGGGTTTCAAGTATATAATTCTATAACAAATCATTTGTATATTGTATTGTGTGTTCACCACCCAAAGTCAAGTCTTCTGTCACCATTCATCCCCCATCTACCCTCTTCTACTTTCCCCTGTACCCCTTTCCTTCTGGTAATCACTGTACTGTTGTCTGTGTCTATGAGTGGTTGTGAGGGTTTTTGTTGTTGTTTTATCCCTTCATGTTTTACTCAGCCCCCCTCTGACAGGTGTCAGTCTGTTCTCCATATGTCTGACTCTGTTTCTATTTTGTTTCTTTCTTTTGTTCATTAGATTTCACATGTGAGTAAAATCATACGGTACTTGTCTTTCCCTGACTGGCTTATTTCACTTAGCACAATGCCCTCCAGGTCCATGCATGCTGTTGTAAAGGATAAAGTTTCCTTCCTTTATCCTCATCCTCTTTCTAGTCCTCTGAAGATTTTGATTATGTTATTCCTACCCATGCTTACCTTCTCCAGAATTTCTACATAAGTGATTTCTTCTCTTGTATATTTTCTCGTATATGCTCTTGTATATTAGTCATTTATTTTACTCTTTCCCCTTTTAATTTTCAAGTAAGCCCAAGTCTCCCCATCCTAAAAACACATTGTCCCCTAGATGATTCTTGAATCTGCTTCTGCCACTCTGAGCCCACTTTCTGTCTTCCTCTTTGATCCCTCCTTCTCAGAGTTCCCCTAGGATTTAACCTTTCTCTTCTCTCCTCTCTCTACTCAGCCTTGATGTCTCGGTCTCTCTCATAGCTACACCTGATAATCAAATGTTCTCTGTTTTGCAGGTTCTTGCAACAATGGACAGACTAGAGAAAGTGAATAGCTTTCAAGAGTTTGTCCAAATATTCAGTCAGTTTGGAAATGAAATGGTGGAGTTTGCACATCTAACTGGAGATAGACAAAATGTATGTACTTACCACATTTTAAAGTTTTCAAATACACGCCTACTTTTCCTGTGCATGTAGAACAGTTATCTGTTTCCATCTCACTCCCTGGGAAAGGTCATACTGCCCTCAAGGCCGACTCAAGCACTTCCTCTTTTGTGAAACTTTTCATTTGACTCTTCGACCAGGGCTCAGACAAATAAATGTCACGTATATTCTTATAGTATTTTGTTATATCTCTGCTATTATTCTTTCTGTAACTTGTTATATATTATTCTGTCATTATATCTTCCTGTAATTATTCTACATTAGATTAATAGTGACAACCCAAGCCATTATTTATTTGCATTGGCTATGGGTTAGAAACTTAATAGCCATGATCTCATTTAATTCTCAAAACACCTCTATAAAATAGGTATTGTTATTGTCTCACATGTGAGGGAACTGAACCTGTGAGGCTGATAAACTTTCCCAAGGTCACTGTTCTAGCAGATTGAACTCAGTTATGTGTGATTCTAAAGCCTGTAGTGTTCAAATAAACCATGATATTAGTTCTTTATAGGTCTGTCCCCAATTCAGATTATCAGTTCTGAAGTTTAGGAAGGTGAACTACCACATTATATTCAAGATTGACTGTTCCTTATTGTATATGTGCATGAGTCTGTCTTGTCATCGGCTTACGTATATAATTGACCCTTGCTTGGGGTGCTTTGGTACAGTCCCCTAGGCCCTTGTCTGGTGAACTGTCCTGGTGGCCCCTGGAGTTGGAAGATGGCTATTGGCCTGGAAAGTGGGGGACTAGGTTGTAAAGCTTCGCTTGTCCAAGTGCTTCTTGGACAAGCTGGGTTTTATGGAGGCTTCTGTTTTGTCCTATAGACTGGCCCTCTAAGAGATTGAGATGCCCCCTTTATCCATCACTGGCCAACACCGTACACTAGGTGATACCATGTGTGGCTTACAAGAGTGATGGATAACATATGCACTTGATGCATCGTCAAGTTCTGTGCTTTGAACCAATTTAACAAGTCCTTCACTAAGGAGCTCCTGAAGGGCTGCGCTGGCCAAGGAACCTCAGGTCTCCCTTCTCCCAGAGACCGCAGCTCGGGTTACAGGCTAATAGTTGGGACCTTCCTTATCAAACTTGTCACACATCACTTTGTCAAGCAAGACTAAGTTATTGAGCTTGCCCCGAACTTTGCCTTTGGACCACTTCTTATTGGCCTTGCTCCAGATTTGTTCTCTGGGTCTGTGTCTTTCTCGGCCGACTTTCCAGCATCTTTCTTCTTCTTGTCCTTGGAGGGCGAAGCGAACCTCGGAGAACAGCTGCTATGGCGCTGCCTTGTTAAGATGTTAGGCCAAAAAACCCCCACAAAACTATAAGAAAGGGCTTTTCATCCAGCCCACCAATGAAAAATAACTGACAAATGTGACAGGTGAAAGTTTTATGTAATTTAAATGTCAGTGTCCATAAATAACGTTTTATTGGAACACAGCCATGCTAATTTGCTTATGTATTGCCTGGGACAGCTTTCACACTACAATGATAGAATTAAGTAGTTGAAACCATATGATTCAGAAAGCCTAAAAATCTTATTATCTGGCCTTTTATTGAAATCGCATGCTGACCTCTGATGTGGAGGCTCACAGACAGTGTTATGCAGAATGTTTGGTTCTAGGTTTGACAAGTGATCTTCAGTACTTCTGGGATAGCATACGTTCCATCAAGGGCTCTATGAAGAGAAACCCAAAGAATAATATTCAGAATACAGTCCTTGCTTCAAAGTTCATAATCTAGTTGGGGAAGATTACATGTCTACAAAACATCTTATGAACATTTCAGAGCAGCATGTTGGTTAAGTTTAGGACAAATAATCCCCATATTGAGGCGAATAAGTCCTTAGATGGAATCAAGCAGACATGGTCCCTGAAAGGGTTGACTTCTGAGTCTCTATTTTGAAGGAAACCATAGGTCATAGGTGTCCAATAAATAAGTCACTTTTACTTTAGTAGCGCATGGGATGACTGTTTCTGGTGAGGAGTGAGATGTGTCCATAAGGACACGAAAGTATCAGGTGTGGCTGTCGTCTACTTGACCTGCGCTGCCTCTCTCTGGGTCTCAGCACCTGGCTCTGTCACCTTTAATAAGGGCAGTTCTTTCATTTCTCTTCATGTATTTAGATTGAAAATGTGACATTTTAGAAAACTTTATTCTGTTTTTTTTGTCACTTTTTTAACCATGTTACTTAATTGTTGAGTATTGTCATTGTTGAGTAAATAATTTTTCAAGAAAGTGGATTGTTCACATGACCCTAGACTGCTCAGTGATTTTATTTCATTTTTAGGATCTGAAAGATGAAAAGAAAAAGGCAAAAATGGCAGCAGCTAGGGGAGTTCTTGAAAAGTGTACAATGATGCTTCTCACAGCTTCAAAGGTAAGAACATTGTTTGTCTTACTGTGTTGTGAATGGATTAGCAAATCTGACTCAGTACATCTACTTGTATATACTATTTTACATTTTTAAAAATACCGAAGTGATAAAATGGAATATTGGCTTTCACAGTTGAATTTTAGCTATTTATTATTTTAGATTTTATTTATTCATTTTAAAGAGGAGAGAGAGTGAGACAAAAAAAAGAGAGAGAGGAGAGAGAAAGTGGGGAGGAACAGGAAGCATCAACTCCCATATGTGCCTTAACCAGGCAAGCCCAGGGTTTAGAACCAGCGACCTCAGTGTTTCAGGTCCAGTCAATTTCAGTTATTTATTTAGCAAGAATACTAACTTTCTTCCTCAGTTCCAAGCAGCAGTTATTCTATGAGTCAGCTTTGCTTGAGCAGCTAAGCAGAAGATGGTGCAGTTAGGTGCTAGGACCTGAGGTCCTCCCACACGGTCCCTGCCTGCGGGGATCGCCAGTCTCATTAGGCAGCCAACATGCAGATCTGTCTCTAGCCGCAAGCTAGGCAAGTTAGAATCTGTTAAAAAGCAGCAGAGTATTAAGTCAACTCTTTGTTTATTCTGTAAATTCACATCTCTAATTCCTTATCCTACCTTAAACACAATTGTCAATCAGGAGCTTGTGATTCCAAACAGCAAATTGGTAAGATTCAAGAATGAACTAGTAAACATCTCATTAGCAGTTCTTTCGAGTTGCCTTTTCCACCCAGAATATTTACTTGGCTAGGATCAGTAAAGCCACACGAACAGGCTGCCGTGGAGCCCACAGAGAAGCCTCTGGTTGTGTCTAGGCTCTTGAGTGGTTTTTCATTTACATCACATTTTTAAACATCAAAGATATAGCCATAGTTGTATGTCCTGTGTTCATTTTTTCTCATTCCATTTTAGTTCTTGCACACGTAAGGCAACATTTAAAAATTTTTTAATCCTGATAAAGATATAGGTCTTTTCTGTTTTTTCAAAAACGTTAAGTAAACTGATTATCGAAGCATAAAGTTACTGTTTTGCAGTCTGCCTTTTTCACTTAACCTTGCTATCGCTTTTTACTCATCCTGCTTCCACTTGTAGTGAGGAGAAGCAGCTGGGTGAGCCAGGGACCCGGGAGATTTTGGTAAAGAACCATTTTTATTAGCATGACACGTTCTCCGTAAGATTTTGTGTGTTAGGATGTGGATCAAATCTTAAAGACCCCCACTTGTTTTGAAGACGTGTCTCAGGCATCCCAACTGTGAATCGGCCCACAAAAACAAAGAAGGGGTGTTTGACCGAATGAAAGTGGCATTGGATAAGGTCATTGAAATTGTGACCGACTGCAAACCCAATGGAGAGGCTGACATTGCATCCATCAGTATTTTTACTGGCATTAAAGAATTCAAGGTAAGAATAAAGAGAATATATTTTGACTTTCTTCTTTCCATTTTAAAGGAGCATCACTACACGAAATATCTTTGTTTTTGTGTAATATTTTAGAATAGACGCTTCACAAAGGCAGATATCATGAGGTACAAACTTAATCATCAGTACCATTGGGCCTGGTGTGGTATGTACAGGGAACGCTGGTCTTGGGTTATAGTAACTGCTGTAGTAACTGCTCTGGCCTGGTTAGCCATATGCTTTAGCTCTCCCATCTGAGAGAGAGGGAGATTGCACCCATGAACCTGAGTCTGTCTTATGGAAGGACCTCGAATACCGGGTGACTGAAGTGAATGTTAGGGTGAGATAGACTGTTAAATAGGTATGTAGGGCAGGCCCCTAGAGGGTTTTGTGCTGTACAGTAGAAACTTAGGCTTGATCACATAGGTGGTGACAAGCCAATTAGAGGGAGGTGGCGATGTCAAAAGCTTTACCTTTTTTTTTAAATTTCTTTTTATTTTATTTATTTTAGAGAGGAGACACAGAGTGAGAGAGAGAAAGAGAGAAAGAGAGAAAGGGGGCAAGAGCTGGGAGCATCAACTCCCATATGTGCCTTGACCAGACCAGTGCAGGGTTTTGAACTGGCGACCTCAGTGTTCCCAGGTCGACGCTTTATCCACTGCGCCACCACAGGTCAGGCAGAAGCTTTACCTTTTAAGAGAGATTATAGAGGCCCCTGGCTGAGGGTGTTTAGTTGCGGGGGGTGCTGTTGGGAACATAGACAGAAATGTAGAGAGACCAGTTAGGTGACTGGAAGAGTTTTGCTGAATTAAGAGAACATTGATGTCTTTCCCAGTCCTTCTTAAACCTTCCACCCTCCACCCCCTATTCCCTTGGCACAGAGTGGATATTCAGATTTGGGTGTAACATTTTCTAGGACTTTACCTTGGCATTTTCTAAGGTGCAAACTCTTCACCTGGAGCCTGGTTTATTTTTACTGCCAGTTGCTACATGATGATGCTCTTCCTTTCCTGCCTTAGTATTCACGGCTCTTACAGGGAAGTTGTATGAACAACTGTAGGAATGAGGCTCTGTGTGGCCATCGGTGGCTCTGGAGCCATGTGTCCTCCTGGGTTGGTGGAGAATATGGTCATCACTGGAGGCTGGCCCTCAGGCAGGGAGGGAAATTGCTAGTGTCTTCCTGGGTACTGCTAGAAATCACAGTTCATTTTGGTTAGGTGGGAACATTGACTCATGCGAATGTGTGTCCTTTCTGTTCTCAGATGAGTATTGAAACTCTTCGGGAGAATCTTTATTTTCAGTCAAAAGAGACTCTTTCTGCAACACTGGAAGCCATCTTGGAGCGCACAGAGGACTTCACTGACTCGGCCTACACCAGCCATGAGCACAGGGAGCGCATCTTGGGCCTGTCCGCTCACGTCAGGATGGAACTTCAGCAGCTAGTTTCTGTGTGGATTCAAGCTGTAAGAACTTATTTTTATCAAACTAAATTTCATATGATAGCTATTCTTTGAAGTTTTGGGGGATGTGAGGGCTAACATAATCACCAGGAATATGAATGTGGTCCAGAGGGCGATAGGCTGTCTCATTCCTTGTCCCTCCTGCTTGGCCAAGGTGTTCTTGCCATCATCACTCACAGGGCTTAACAGTTCTAGGCCCGTTTCCCACCCTGGCCAGTCTGGACTCTGTGCCATCATCACCATCACTATTGTCCCTACTCTTCCACCAAATTCACGTCTGGGACATTCCTCCCTGAAATGCTTCTTCAGAGTGAAGAGCAGAAGAGTAAACTCCACCTACAGGTTCTTGGGACCTGAGTCTTAGCACCAGAGCCCTTCAGATGTGCATAGTTCCTAACTCTGAGGACAGCCGATTTATGGACACAGCGATTTAGGAGACTTGTTGAGGTCTAGACACGATGAAGAAAAGACTGGATCTGGCTGTCAGGGAAAGGGTTTTCATCCTTGCATGGGTTCCTGGTCTGAGATGGGTGGGCAGCCTCTTTAGGAGCCTCAGATAAGCTGCCTGGAATGCTTAAAACATGGGGAAGAGTGGTAGACAGACACTCGATAAGAAAAGCATGTCCCATTTTCTTACTGGGGGTGGGTTACAGCATTGAGAGACAGACTCCTGGCTATGTCAGAACAGTATTTATATATATATTTGAAATCATGAGGGAGCCATAGGGTTTTTAATTTTTTTTTAAAATTTATTTATTGATTTTTCTCTGACTGGATAGTTCAGTTTGTTAGGGCATCGTCCTAAAGTACAGAGGTTGCCAGTTTGATCCCCAGTCAGGATACATATAGGAATAGATTGATGTTTCTTTCTCTCTCTAAAATCAATAAATAAAACTATGTTCCCTGACTGGGAATCGAACTGGAAACCTCTGCGCTTCAGGACAATGCTCTAACCAATCGAGCTACCTGGCCAGGGCTCAAAACAATAGTTAGCATGGTTTTCAATATATAGCGTGGAGAGAATAAATCTGGAAGTTCTAAAAGCTTTGGCAGTAAAGATGAAGAAGAGTGAATGTGGCTGAGAGTGTACTGCCAGAGTTTACTTTCTCATTAATGAGGTGACTTATAAGCGAAGAGTAGGGGTGAATTACAGACTTCTCTCATTTTTCTTGGCATCACAGCATTGCAAATGTTCACGTTAACAGGGCAGTTTAACCTTGTGTAGAGGATATCAGGGATAAAAAGTGTGTTTCATTTGAATTATCTGTGTGATTTCTAATCGGAAGTATAGATTGCTTCGGTGTAAATTTTAAGCTAGGCCCTGGCTGACTGCTCGGAGGATAGAGTATCTACCTGGTGTATGGACGTCCAGGTTCAATTCCCGGTCAGGGCACACAGGAGAAACGACCATCTGCTTTTCTGCCTCCTCCCCCTTTTCTCCCTCTTCCCCTCCATCAACCAGTGGCTTGATTGGTTCAAATGTGGCCCCAGACACTGAGGATAGCCCTGTTGGGGAGTGCATCAGCCTTAGGTGCTGAAAATAGCTCAGTTGATTACAGCATCAACCCTTGATGGGGTTGCTAGGTAGATCCGGCCAGGGCACATGCAGAAGTCTGTCTCACTATCTCCCCTCTCACCTATAAAAAAAAAATAAATTAAAGCTCGACATTCAGTGAAAGGGTTCCTGTGAAGAAATGTTGTCTGTGTTAGGAATGTGATTCCATGGGTACTAAAATGTACAGTTAGCACCTTTCACCTTTTTCCCAAGCACTTGGGTCTCTGCTCATCCCTGTTCATTCATTCATTCCTTCATTCATTTCAGCAGTTGTTAGGAAGTGACTTTTATGTGCCAGACACTGGAAATCGAAAGATGAAGAAGATAAAAATCTTTGCCTGCGAGAATTGGGCACTGTAGAAAAATGTGGGAAGGGGTGAGGCAAGTACAAAAGGCTTTGAAAGTGTCCAAAGAGAAGGTATGGACTGTGTGTTGAGAGGATTGGAAGGAGGCTGAATTTTATTTAGAAGAGGAATCAATATGGCATCTTGAGTAAGTGGATGTGTAACTTTGACGTATTCATTCAAAGAACTGAATGCGTGCTACCTTCCGTTTGCTGTGCCAGGTGTCATGGAGCTAGTGGTGAGCAAAATCAGTGTGACCCCAGCCTTTAGGGGGGCTTACCAGGGTCTACGGGAGATGATGGACGGCAAACGAATGGACCAAAAACTCAAAATGTTACATGTCATGGAATACTAGGATAGTTACTAGGGAAACGGTCAGAGTGGGTAAGCAGAGGGTCTGATTTAGACTGTGTGATGTGAGAAGGGCTTCCTGAGAAAGAGACATTTATGTCAGGACTTGAAGAAGGATAGTGTTTTAGTGTGGTAAGAGTGATGCGATGAGCATTCCAGGCATAAGATAAAATAGTTTCCTGTTAGACATGATAAATTTATTAAAGAAGGTTAGATTTTAGAAATCAACCTGGGCCCTGGCTGATTGGGTCAGTGGATAGAGCATCAGCCTGGTGTGTGGACATACTGGGTTCGATCCCCGGTCATGGCACACATGAAAAGCAACCGTCTGCTTCTCTCCCTTCCTCTCCCTCTTCACCTTTTATCTCTCTTCTCTCACATCCAGTGGCTTGATTGGTTCAAGTCATAGCCCTGGGTGCTGAGGATAGCTCAGTTGATTTGAACATCTGCCCCAGATAGGGGGGTGCCAGGTGGATCCCGGTCAGGAAGCATGCAGGAGTCTGTCTCTATCTCCCCTCCTCTCACTTATTAAAAAAAGAAAGAAAGAAATCAACCTGTTTATTGTTAGAGTAGAAAAATGTCACTAAATACTTAAAATTTTATTTTCTATTCTAACCATAAACAGGTAAATATTTTTAAATCTACTTTTATTATGCACAGTGATAGTGAACATGTATTATAATTTATAGTTCAAGAAAAACTGGAGTTACCAGGTGAAAAAGATGAGATAACCCTACATATATACTTTTTAAATTTTTTAGCAAAGCAAGAAAACAAAAAGTATCGCTGAAGAACTGGAACTCAGTATATTGAAAATCAGCCATGGTCTCAATGAACTTAAGAAAGAAGTAAGTACAGTTTGACATCAAGCCTATTTTAGTTCTTTGTGAATTTTCATGTTGTGCATGATGTGTATGGAATGCATTAGTATTAGTATGTCCCTGTGCGTAGAAAGTGATGTTTAAAGTTGTCCTTTGACCTAATTATCTTGAAGTCACGGTGCCGTCAGTTTCTAAGCTTGCACATGAATGCTTTTGTAGCAGCTTTACTTACAACAGCCCCGGACTGGAAACAACCCAAATTTTTATTTAGGTTGTAGGAATTGATAAACAAATTTTGATATACTAAACCAAGTATTATTCAGCAATAAAAAGAAACAATATCAGTAGAGGCAACAATGTGGATGTCACAATGTTACACTGAACATAAGAAGCTGGAAACAAAAGTGTGTGTTATGTGTATGGCTGTCTCTGTTTCTATCATCCCTTTCTCTGTATCTGTATTTCAAGGGACAGAGAGAGATTCAGAGAGAGATTCAGAGAGAGAGGGATAGATAGGGACAGACAGACAGGAACGGAGAGAGGTGAGAAGCATCAATCATCAGTTTTTCGTTGCTGTCGCAACACCTTAGTTGTTCATTGATTGCTTTCTCACATGTGCCTTGACCGCGGGCCTTCAGCAGACCGAGCAACCCCTTGCTGGAGCCAGCGACGTTGGGTCCAAGCTGACGAGCTTTTGCTCAAGCCAGATGGGCCCGCGCTCAAGCTGGCGAGCTTGGGGTCTCAAACCTGGGTCTTCCACATCCCAGTCCAGCGCTCTATCCACTGCGCCACCGCCTGGTCAGGCTCTATCTGTATTTCTATATATCTATAGCTAGATGTGTGTGTGTGTGTGTGTGTGTGTGTGTGTGTATAATACATATATATGCATATATATAATACATACACATATATATATGTATATATAATACATATATAGATAGATGTTCAATGGCTGCCTGGGGTCAGGATTTGGGGCCGTTTACTAGAAAGTGTCATAGGAGAACTTTTTGGGATAATAGAGATGTAAATATTGATTGTGGTGGTAGATAGATATGTTTTTCAAAACTCATCGAACTGTATTCTTGCTATATTTCATTGTATATAAATTATACCTTAACAAAGTTGATTTTTAAAAAATGTTCTTTTGGTTCCCTGAATGAAAACTTGGTCCTCTCATGACTTACTTGGTCATTCTCAGGTGGCTGAAAGCACTTTAAGTCAGGGATCTGCCAACTAACCAGGCTGCCTCTTTGTCTAAAGAGAGTTTTGAGGGATACAGTCTTGCCTATTTGCTCTGTCTGCTGTGTTTTCCCCAGAGCAACAGCAGAGAGTTGGGTAGTAGCAATAGAGGTCACGTGGCCTGAAAAGCCTAAACTATTTAGTATTTGGTCCTTTACTAAAAATATTTGCCAATCTCTCTTTATGTCATAAGACACAATCTCAGTTCAAAAATGAGAATGTTCATTCCAATACATTTTTTTTAAAAGTCTATTGATTTAAGAGAGAGAGAGAGAGACAGACAGACATTGGTTTGCTGTTCCACTTATTTATGTAGCATGGGGAGAGAACAACAGGAGGTTGTGGGGGTGGTAGCAGAAAGTTCTTAGCAATTGGTACCTTTATAAGATTCTTTGGGCTGAGTAGAAGTCCCCTGATTCCCACCATTGATTTGACAGAGAAAGTGAATGGGGGACAGAGAGGGGGGGGGCAGAGAAAGAGAGAGAGAGAAGCATCAACTCTTTCCACTTAGTTCCATTCTTTTTTAGTTATGCACTCATTGATTGTTTCTCCTCTGTGTCCTGAATGAGGTCAAACCCATGACTTCTGGTGCGTTGGGATGATGCTTTATCCCCTGGGCCACCTGCCAGGGCCTAAGTAGATGTTTAAAGCTGACTTTCTCTCTCATGGATACTTGAGTGTGTTCTTCAGAGGTTCTCCTGCTGTCCTCTTCTCCTCCTCTTACTAGAAGTCCCATGTCACATGGCTCTGTCTGGAGTCCACCTGGAGGTGGGACTCACAGTAAGCACCGTCAGCTCTCCAAACAGATCCTCCTTACAAAAACCTCTCCTCTCCCTCATCTCTCATTTCTTGATTCTTTTATAGTTTTGAAGTAGGTCAAAGGGTCCAGAGAGTGAAACTGGGTTTTAGATGTCTCTTTTATAAATTTTATACATGGTGATCTGTTTCATGTCTTATTTGGTGCCGACCTCTATTGAAATCTGCCTTTTAACATCTTATTAAACATAGAAGGATATAGTTTTATATTGCTTAAAAAAGCCCTATCCATTTTTTTCCAGCCTCTTCAATTTGAACTAAACTATTGTTAGAAACGTGACTATCAGAAGAGCACAAAATCCTTTAGCGATAGGCTGAGTGGTCTTCCACAGCCTCATCTTTCTCACCCCTGAAGTGGGTATAACAACTTCAACCTAGAATTGGTGTGAGAATTAAGGGAGATAGTGTCTATACAACTGGTGTCAGTATATGGCACAGAGCAGGAACTTGGTGTTATTCACCCTTCTTCCCTTAGGATTGTTAAGGAGTAAAATATACATGACCTTGGACAAGTTACTTGACCTGTCTCATAGTCTATAAAATAAAGCGCT
Source organism: Rhynchonycteris naso (assembly GCA_037038555.1). Lineage (NCBI taxonomy): Eukaryota > Metazoa > Chordata > Mammalia > Chiroptera > Emballonuridae > Rhynchonycteris > Rhynchonycteris naso. The sequence goes on from CM072996.1 coordinate 23,799,229, forward strand.
GACATTGAGTATTCTCTAAGGCCCCGATGACTAAACAAAGTTTTTTAAAATTCTTATGTGGCATTTTGTTTCCAAAAGAAAATGCATTCTCATGTCTTAGTTTCTAACGGTAATTATTCTCACTTGATTGCATGAATATGGAATACCCTATTGTTAATTTTGTAGAAAGCTCTGTAATTTAAGTTGACATTGGTTTGCTTCCAGGAAAAAAGAAGTCACTTCATTTAAATAAGCTTAATTCCAGGTCAGAGTCTAGGGACAGTGTTATTAAAAATGACCTCTCTCTGGAGAGCCCCAATATAACTTGCCACATATATATTTTTTAAAAGACCAAAATAAGGAGAATATTTTGGAGTTTTTAGGACCCAAAGATGCAGTGTGAGTGAGCCATGCTTAAAATTCACTCCAAAGTCAAAGCTAACATTGGGGTTTTGTTACCGTTTCATGTACTGTTTCTCCTGTGAGCCAGGCGGTAGGAGTAAGGTTCTGGATAACAGCTGTTGATTGATAGACTGACCCCACTGGGGACAGAGGCTGTATCCCTCCTGTCATGTATGCCTCGGCTCTACTCCAGTGCCTGCCATGATGTAGGCATTAAGTAAACTTTTGTTGCATACCTAATTGAATCCCACATTGATACTTTTTCAAAAGTCTGATAAAAGAACTGTCTCATGATCACAAGCTACCAATTGAATTTTTTTTTCTTAATCCTTTGAATGCCATAGTGTTAGTACCGCTCTGTTCCTCACTGATTGGAGAGCAGCAGAAGCAGTTTTTGGGTAAGAGAGAAGCTGTGTGGGAAAGAGCTGATTAATAGTAGGTGAACACAGGCCCAGGCTCCTCCGCCAGGGTGGCCAGTCATGTTCTGCAGACAGCACTACTGCCCACACGGGGAAGGGGGGCTCCGAGCTGTGGGTGTCACCCCTGCCCTGGGGGAAATGGCACACTCACAGGTCTGCACACCTGTCACTGTTACCACGGGGACTTCACTTCCCCTGTGAAAGCTGCAAGCGGGACTGTGTTGCAGTCGCTACTCTTTGGCTTCTAATGTGACTCTAAGGTGCTTGGTCACAAAATCTTATGCTTTGTTGTCTTCCTTTCCTCACCCTTCCCTGCCCCCCACCCCACCCCCACCTGCAGCTTCACAGCACAGCAACTCAGCGGGCGGCAGATCTGTTGAAATGCCATGCTGATCATGTGGTTCTAAAAGCATTAAAACTTACTGGAGTAGAAGGAAATTTAGAAGGTTTGGCTGAATATGCCTGCAAACTTGCAGAACAGAAAGAACAGCTTGTCGAGGTGAGTAATCGGTGTACTTGTTCAAGAAGTTGTGGTTTAGTGATAACCGTACTACCATCCGGGCATATTAAGGCAGGTGCAGTTTTTGGTTAGCTTACATGAGTGTGTTCTGTCTCTCCTTTGGAATTTTAAAGGTTTATATCTGTTCTGTTCTTAGAACAGTCTGGCTTCTACAGCAAAACAACCAAAATCGCTAGAACCCACAAGTGCATTTCTTAATCCTCTTTCCCTTAACTCCCTCAGAGAAATCAGACTTGGAGTAAGTAGTGCAATGGAGGAGACACACCGTGTGACCTTGTTTCTGTTTGAATCTGTTGGGTTTCAGCAGGGAAGAGAAGGCACACTAAAGACAGTGTAATAAAGGCGCTAGTTACCATTGCATAGACAGGGTGGGGGGACCAGAGGAGTGCAGGAACTGGGGTTGGTGACAGCGGAGCTGGGACTGCCCTGAGCCCAAACTGACAGGGGAATGAGTGGTTACCGAAAACTGGAAGGGCAGAGAGTCTTCCAGCGCGACATCGGGAGAGGTGCTTTCAGGACTAGACACAGAGACAGTCCCACGTGACCCTGCAGGGAAAAGCATGGGAATAAAGGCCCTTCTCTTCTTATCCCTGCTTGTCTGTTGTTGGGGCTTCCCATTGGCCAAACATAGCTGCAAACCACATAGGTCAGTGCCCAGGACAAAAAGCAGGTTTGAGAAAGAAGAACTGTGGCTATGGAGGGACAAAGAGAAGACATTAAGTACAACATGACTTCTCTGAACCTCTCCTGGTCTTCCCAAATCTCTGTGTGTTATTGGTGCTTTACCTGCTACTTTTGTTATAATTCCAATTATAAATTGATATTCTATGCCTTCTACCTATTGAGAATGTTAGATGTTTGATCTGCTAGTAATATATATATATATATATATATATATATATATATATATATATATATATATATATATATATATATAAATAAACTTATAAAAGATATATCTTAGCCAGCATGCATATAAATGCACAAATATGAACTATCTAAGGGTCTTCAGATTGCCAATATACCCTGATCACCAAAGCTCAAAGACTAGTGGTTGAATGAACCTTTAGATCAAGTGGACTAGCTTCCTATCCTTTACTTGACTATATCTGAAAACTGCTAGGGAGCATTCTTAAATGACTATAGATACATCTCTTTTTTAAAATAGTTTTAATGCTGTTTTATTTATAAACCAAATATTATGACTTTAAGCAAACTTGCTAATTATAGGATCCCTGCAGCATATCTTTTTAAAAGATGAAAACTATTTTTTCTAATTTTCTATTTTAAGTCTCAAGGTTTTCGATAATTTTTGCTGAAATAGACTCTCTACTCATTACATTGGTCTTGGCGTAACTCTGTGTTATCTCCAATGAAAGGTGTATTAATTATACCTTTCGGTGTAAGGAAAGTGGTTTTGTTGACAGAAAGAATGTGTAGCATTTAGTAATTGACCTCATTTAGTCCAGAGACCTTGGGCAAGTAAGTCACTTCACTGAGCAAAGTATCTTCATACGTAACATGTTTGGGTACTGCTTGATCCTTTCAAAGATTCCTCCTGGTTCTAATAGACTGTGACCACTTTGCCCTGATCAGATAGGAAAAAACCCCAATATGCTGTACCTTACTTGTTCCTAGAGAATCCGTTGGTAACCAATATAGTGTGAAAATTTCCCATTAATGTAAAAATTATTTTTATAGATTTTAATGTCTTATTGTCTTTTTGAATTATAAAATGAGACTGTGTCTTGTGAAGAACGAGAATGTGGAAGTTGAACTGTAGAAATATTTTGTTGTAGACCTGCCGGTTGTTGAGACACGTATCTGGGACAGAACCTCTTGAAATAACCTGTGTGCATGCAGAGGAGACCTTTCAGGTGACTGGCCAACAGGTATGATCGACAGCAGATAGTTTCTTCTATATTAAGTCTGTCTGAGTGTTATGACAAATTGTGCGGAGAGAAGATATAAGTGGTTCTGCATAACTACAGGCCAAGTCTACCGAGAGAAACCGAGATAATGGAATTTTCCTTGAGAGTGTGCCGAACATAGTTGGCATTCCACTGGGTTATCTGTTCATCTTCCAAACTGGAGATTGGCCCATTAAATTGATGCCCGAGTTTATGTCTGTTTTAATGAAGCTGTTTACAATGTGAGTTGTAACATGTTTGAAAAGTAAGCTATCATTATGTAATGGGCCATAAGAATATTCACATGTTTTGACCCAGTAATTCTGAAGGACACGAGGAGATTAAAAGCAACAACAACAAAAACAAAATATTTGTTACATTTCTTAAAATAAGATTCCATTGGAAGCAAAATTGCTCTTTTCTTTGTGAGAAAGATAGAAAGAGAGAGAGAGACAGACAGAGAGACACACAGGAAGTAAGAGAGATGAGAAGCATCAACTCATAGTTGTGTTGCTTTTTTTAGTTGTTCATTGTTGCTTCTCATACGTGCCTTGACCAGGGGGGCTTAAGCTGAGCCAGTGATGCCTTGCTCAAGCCAGCGACCTTTGGGCTCAAGCCAGTGACCATGGGATTGTGTCTATGATCCCACGCTCAAGCCAGTGACCCCACATTCAAGCTGATGAGCCCATGCTTAGGCCACACAAGCCTGTGCTCAATCCGGTGACCTTGGAGTTTCGAACCTGGGACCTCAGCCTCCCAGGTTGACATTCTATCCACTGTGTCACCACCTGTCAGGCAAAATTGCTATCTTAAGTTAGGTAAAAAATATGACTTAGAATAATAATGACAACTAAAATTAGCAACATTGAAAAAAGCGTTTTGTTAAAATGTTAGATGATAAAAACAGAAGACCATAATTGCTATTAAATAAAATGTTCAGACATATAAGAAAATGACTATAGGAATATGTAGAGATGAAAGTTTATTGTGAGCTATTTTTTCTGAATTTTCTATAATAATTTTCAAAGCCTTTTAAAAATTAACATCCCATTTCATACTATCCTTGTCAAATCAATCTAAGGGAACACGTGAGGGACAGAACTTCCTTTTTAACCCCCAAAATACAATTTACCAGGTGTTCTTGTTTCATTTATCAGGGTCAGCCAAAAGGACTTACTTTTAATTGCAGTATTGGGAAATAGATGTCAAGCCTCTGAACTTACAGTTAGAACAGTGGCAGTGACTTAGAGACAGTGGGGGCAAGTGCTCTCCAGTGGAACCCTGTTGAATGTTGGAGGGATGATTACATGCTCTCCTCTAGAGAGCAGTGTCGAAGGCTTATCACGGAAGCAGGAACTACATCGTTATACTATATGCGTTTTTGACTATGTGGAGGTCAGCATCCTAACCCCTGTATTGGTCAACTGTAGATGAGTGACTCTCGCCAGTGATCATCTGCACAACGTGTTAATAGAACCAGAGGATCTCTGTGTATGGGAGGAACCAAGGCTTCAGTATTTGCTTGGCCAGGAGGGAGTCATCCTACTTGCCTTGGCTATCACGTATTTCAGTGGAACTGAAGGGGTTCACTCTCCTGCCATTGGCAGCCAGCTCTCTGGTGGCAGTTTTCTGTTTACTCTTTTTTACTGCTGCAATGCTATTAGGAACAGCAAGATTTTCTCCCCCATGATGATTACAGAGCCTGTCATCAACTTATCTGTAACTTGAGAAGCTTTTTCTGTTCCCGTCTCCTCCGTTTTTACCCGGTCTTTGCCATCTGTCTCACAAAGGGAAATGGAGCATGCCTCTGGGGTAACCTGTTTACTTCTGGGTATCTCTGCTTTGGCAAGGTCATTTTATACTTCTTTTCAATGTACGATCCCATCCAGGGTGCAGGATAAACAGTAGAGCAGTTTGCTTACTGTTGGACGGCTGCTGGTGGGGAGGACAGCCGTGCTGAAACCCAGCCTGTAGTCGGCTGGCAAGCCATGTGTCCACCTTTCCTGAAGATGCCACCGGCTTGTCAGGCCCTGTGCCTGTGGTTCTGTGCCCACCCAGGAGGAGCACCTAGTTCTAATTTTCTCAAAGGTAGCATAACTCTGGTTGTATCAGTCACTCCAGTGACTTCCTATCTCACTCAGAGTCAAGTCCAGTCTTTACTGTGAATGTGTCTCTATCACTTGGCCACTGGTGACCTTCCCATTTTTCATGTCAGTCCAGTCACACTGGCCTACTGGCTGTTCCTGTGCTTCTATGCCATCTTCTCACTGATCACATAAATTAATGCCCTGCAATCTTTGGATGCCTTCCATCCTCCTTACCCTTTATTTTTATACATACCATTTATTGTCTTCTAAAGTATCTTATAATTTACTTATATACTGTTAATTGTCTCCTCACATCATAATGTGAGCCCCATGAAGACAGGGATGTTTATCTCTGTCGCTCTCAGCTGTTCCCCCACACCTGGAACATGGGTGCAATACCTGGCACGTAATGGGCAGATGAGTAGCCGTATCTGTAAGTCCTCACTTAACGCTGTTGATAGGTTCTATGCCTTTAAGCAAAACAAAATTATATATAACAAAACTAATTTTACCACAAGCTAATTGATATAAACATGAGTTAAGTTTGTGTGGCATCTCATCAACATTATAAGGAAATGATGTTGAATAGAATAACTGAATTCAAAGATCTGCTGTGCTAGTTACTTGGTATCTCTGGGTCTCAGTTTTCTCCAGCTATAACGTGGGAATAATGCTTATTTGGGAAGAGCAGTATTTTGTTTGTATGTTTTTGAGAATTAATATTAATGTGTATCAAGCACCTAACATGGTAGCTCAAGAATATGTCTACAGGCCCTGGCGCATGCGGGAGTCTGTCTGATTGCCTCCCAGCTTCTAACTTCAGAAAAATACAAAAAATAAATAAATAAATGAAATAAAAAAGAATATGTCTACGGTACACTCAATGGGGTGTGCCTAGGTTACCGCTACTGTCATTGCCACCACCACGTGGAGCAATAGTACTATACCCCCCGCCTGCCAACACCACCAGTGCTACTCCTACCGCCATCACTGCCTCTGACTGCCATTACTGCTGCTTCCACGACCGCCTACCTACTGCTATCACACCACCATTGCTCCGCTCCTCTCTCTCCCGCTACAATGTAGAGAACGCTCTTGATGTCTGGGCATAGCTTTGAACTATGCTACGGAAACAACTTTGTTGAAACAGAGTTTTTCTTGAATCAAGATAATTGCTCCCTGAATAAAGGTTTGTGTGGAATAACACATCCTATTTGTCTGTAGATAAGGTTATAAGAAACAGTAAGTTTTGTTCTACCCTGTATCCTCACATTGTCCAGCATGAGGCTTATATATGTAAATTACTTCATAGTGGTTCATTGAGTTGTATCGGACAGTACAGACTTAAGTTTGGTCTCCAGTGGGATTCTAAGATCAAAGATTTTAAAACTCACTCCTGTTTATATTGTTTCTTTAGATAATTTCTGCTGCTGAGACATTGACATTGCATCCATCTAGTAAAATTGCTAAAGAAAACCTTGATGTATTTTGTGAAGCTTGGGAATCCCAAATTAGTGATATGTCAACATTGCTAAGAGAAATCAATGACGTGTTTGAAGGAAGACGAGGTGAGGAACTGTCCACATATTGAAATATATTATTATTTTAATGTAATTCTATTAGTTTTTTCATTTTAATTTCAAACTTCAGGTGCAAAATGAATTATTTTGTCATAACCCAACCGCATTATTTTTATAGTAAAATACCTTCCCCCCCAAATTATGAAAATAATATTTGTCCTTTATTTAATATCTAAGCAGTAAAGTCTGTTGTATAACATTATAGTAGATTTCTTTGAGTTAATATTAACATTCTAGTTCTCCTATTAAAATTGTCATTTTATATTTTTTCTATTTTTTAGTTTTAGTACAAATTTCTTCTGCAGCACAGTAATTATCTGATTTTATTCTACCATTTTCATAATGAAATGAATGTAGTTATTTCATTTTTGAATTGCTTTCCTTCCACTCGGATGGAATCTTTTTCCTTGCTGACCACATAATCTTGGACTATTTCCTGTGGTGGGTAAGTTCATTATTTCTACAACATGTAGAATAGCACTGTACCATGTCCAGGAAGGCATCATTTTAACTTTTTATTTTAACATCAACTGGGTGTTTTGTTTATTTTTCATTGTACTGTGTGTCCTGTTATTTATGTTTGTGTTTTTATATGTTTTCCCTTCAGATGGCTTCTGTCAATGTCAAGCATGCTTAGTTTTTAAGATAAAATGGTATTTAAAGTCACACTAAGATCAAATTACATATTGTACTGAATATAAACATTTAAATATTTTATATTTTTAAAAATATTCATATAGAATAATTGCTGGTATGCTTAAAAATCAGGGAATAGTAGACTTTGTAGCTACAATGTAATTTGTAAAGTATAATAAAAATTTACTATACTTCTACATTTAAAGATTTCTGTGATAGCTAGTCTGAGTGGCCTGATGCTTTGATAAAGGAGTTACAGTTATGTGGGTTGTATATGCGAGGCAAGTTTCATATATTAAAAGTAAAGTGCTATAACTGATCCACATTTACCAGAGAGTGGTCACTTAGCCATCTGACTTGTTAAGGAAGGGGAAGAAGTGGCCTCCCCTGCCTTTATCAGCACAAGCATCCACCACGGATAGACAAGAGCTGAAACAGCAAAACGTGTATACTTACTTTTGGACTACACGGCCACCATGGTTTCTTTCCCTTTCAAGCTGGATATTTGTATATGACCTCTTCTTTAGGTTTGCATAACCTATCCTAAGGATTACCTTAACCTCCTTAGGGCTGAACAGGAATTCCTCTTTTGGAGGGAAAAACTGCTGCATTCAGTCCATGGGACACCCACTATTTAGCTGGTAAGGGCATCAAAAGACATCATTATGAGGCATGTATTGAGATAGAGTTGGTGAATTTCTTATACTGCTTTTCTTTATCCTTGCTTTTTATCGTGAAGAGTATGAGAATAGCTTGTTCCATCGAGAAGTCCAACTCTGAATTAGCCATTATTGATTGGGGTGCATCCAGAGTCACAGTGTTGCTCTTTCTGTTCTTTGTGGTTGTGACAAAGCTGCCTGTTACCTTGCACTTGTACACTGCTTGGCTATGCAAAGGACAGAATGTATTCTTCCGGTCCTGACTTCTCTCTGCTACTTTTTAAAAGACTTTATTTATTGATTTTAGAGAGAGAGAGAGAGAAAGGGTGGGGGGATAAACGGGAAGCATCAACTCATAGTAGCAGTTGCTTCTCATATGTGCCTGAACCAGGCAAGCCCTGGGTTTCGAACCAGTGACTTCAGCATTCTAGATCAATGCTTTATCCACTGCACCACCACAGGTCAGGCTTTCTGCTATTGTTATAACTTATGTTATCACTATTAAAAATCCTTGGCTGTATTCTGCCACCTCAGTTCTGCTCTGCATATCTTGACTCTCATAACTGGGAAAATTATCAGATATGTTTTCAAGTATCATTTAACTAACTGATTAAGTGGCAAACAACATGCTAAGCAATGAGAAGGAGCCTTCAGTGTTCTCATACTTGAAGTCAGTCTGGCAGCTGGTCATTATCTTCTTTACTTGAGACACTCAAATTTCACAATAGGGCCTCCTGAGATTGTTTTAAGAACTAAAAAACCAATGTTTGTCTTCTTTCCCTTTTGTGTTTTTGCCCAAACCTCCATGGAGGGCTTGCTCTTCATATGAAAAGGGACTAGATAAAAAAGGCTTCACTTTCCCTTAGTGATGAGTTTATATCAGCTTTTAGAACTTGAGGTTGTATTAGACAAACAAAAGTAAGAAAGAAGCCTTCTCTCATCATTTGTAGACTCTATCCCTCCTTAAAGGAAGCTGAATTTCCTTTGTTATATTTGATCCATCTTAGAGTTCATATGACTAAACCTCAGCTTTTAAGGATGTTTGTGGTAGCCCAGTTTCATGGCTCTGTGTGTAATTTACCCCTTGGCAGGTTGGATGCATGGGTGCTGGTCACTGAAATGGAGGATACAGGAAGAGGAACATACTTGTGGATAGATACAAGCTTATTTGGGGAATGCATGAATCTAGAGCAGGGGAGTGATCCTTCTGGACAATGATGAGGCAATGATTGTAGAAATGGAAATAAGAGGACTGATCTAAGAAGAATGTTATAAATAATAACAGTAGGATTGGGTGATTAATTGAATGTAGAAATAAGGGAGGGTTTGAGGTTGACAACTGGGTTTGGATCAGAATATTTCAACCCACCTCCTGCGGTTTGCCAATAATCTGCCTATTCTTCAGTGGTTAGGGACTCATTTTAAGTGGGTCTGGGTGCATGGATTTTTTTCTGATTGATCATGTCATATAGAGCCCCTCCAGAACCCAGAAACACTAATTGGACTTCTAATAGGGAATAATGTAGCACATCTTCAGTAAATTTTACTATAGGAAGGTATTTTACTATAAAAATGTAGCACATCGCCTGACCAGGCGGTGGCACAGTGGATAGAGTGCCGGACTGGGATGCGGAAGACCCAGGTTCGAGACCCCGAGGTTACCAGCTTGAGCGCGGGCCCATCTGGCTTGAGCAAAAGCTCGCCAGCTTGGACCCAAGGTTACTGGCTCCAGCAAGTGGTGGCTCCATCTGCTGAAGGCCCGCGGTCAAGGCACGCGTGAGAAAGCAATCAATGAACAACTATGGTGTCTCAACAGCAACGAAAAACTGATTGATGCTTCTCATTTCTCTCTGTTCCTGTCTGTCTGTCCCTATCTACACCTCTCTCTGACTCTCTCTCTGTCCCTGTAAAAAATAAATAAATAAAACATTAAAAAAAATGTAGCACATCTTCTTTCACAAGTCTCTCACAAGGCTTATATATCCTTGGGGAATTTGTTTTATTTTGTCGAGATGAAGAAAAAGCTCTGAATATTGAAAACGAGAACAGTGCTTTTCAATTAGGTTTTCCTAAGAAATCATTTTGGTACTCATTAAATGACAGCACCTTTGGAACTTAACTGTGAACTTAATTTATCTTGAGGAATAAACTCAGAAGCAAAGATGGCACAATTGTGGTTTTGATTCAGGGAGTATTAAAGGATTTAGTGCTTTGAAAATAATTCTGTAATTCAAATATCTGAACCAAGTATGTTTCCCCCAAATATTTATTCTCCAACTACTTCTAATGTTTATAACATGTTTTCATCAGAGATAAATTATTTGTTTACACTACCTCTTTAATTTGATATAATAGCTAAACATAACTGAGTCAACATATTCTTCTTGCTCTGCTTCGAATCAGTGGGAATAATTAGACTTGTTTGGGAAAAAAAACCAACTATAAAATTATAAAATGATTCAGATTAATCCTTTAAAAAATTTTAATTTTATCAACTTACTTAGTTATACTGGAATTGAGGGAAAGAGGGACAACTTTGCCTACATGGCCTGTGGAGGAAAACTACCTGAAGAATGATCAATTTTGCAATGATCTTCAAGTTTGGAAAGCATGCTGAGTTCACCTGCAGGCTGGGAACAAGTCCTTTAAGAGGGCCCAGGGACTGGGAGTACCAGGCGATGAGGAACTGGTGAATGGTTGGGGTGGCAGAGCGGGTCATACAAAGGATCTCTTTTTGTTGCATTTATTTCTCCCTACCTTCTGGTTTCTTTAACTCTGCTGTACCTTGGAGAAATAAGAAATAATGAAACAGTTGGCTTTTTCTTCCTTTTTGGAGAATTGATGTGAACATTTTAGGGTCATATGCACTATAGGGGATTATAGGGGTAAATGAAAGGATTGCTCTCCTAAGCTAATAGCACTTTAAGTAATGATTATACCATCTTCTCTAGCTTATTAAGACCACTTTTTAACTTTTTGACAGAGACAGAGAGAGAGAGAGAGAGGGAGAGAGAGTCAGAGAGAGGAATAGATAGGGTCAGACAGACAGGAAGGGAGAGAGATGAGAAGCATCTATTCTTTGTTGTGGCTCCACAGTCTCCTTAGTTGTTCAGTGATTGCTTTCTCATTTGAACCTTGACCGAGGGGCTACAGCAGAGCAAGTGACCCCTTGCTCAAGCCAGCAACCTTGGGCTTCAAGCCAGTGACCTTTGGGCTCAAGCCAGCGACCATGGGGTCATGTCTATGGTCCCACACTCAATCCAGTGACCCCTCTCTCAAGCTGGATGAGCCCATGCTCAAGCTGGTGACCTCGGGATTTTGAACCTGGGTCCTCCACGTTCCAGTCCAATGGTCTATCCACTTTGTCACTGCCTGGTCAGGCTAAGGCTACTTTTTAAGGGGTATTATGGACAGGATTCACACTTTGAATTAAGATAGACGGTAAGATTTGAGTTTCTGAGCAACTTGAAGACAGTCTTCTGTTAACCTTCGCACAGCTAAATCGGCACTTAGACATCAGAGTTAGGAGACAAGGCATGGAAATTACTACTTCCCCTTTAAAGTTTTATTTTTCTCTCACAAGTCTGAAACCAGAAAGCTATTTCCCTTACAATTCTGGCATTCCAAAGAAATGAGTTGAATCATAAAGTTATTTCTAAGTATCGTTAAGGCTGACCCTTAAGACAGTTTGTCTGCTAGACCAGCACTGTTCACTGGAAACATACACAAGCCACATATATAATTTAAAATTTCTAGGAAGCACAAGAAAAGTTTAAAAAGAAACGGGTGAAATTCACTTTAAGGATATTTTATTTAACTTGACATAGCAAAAATATTATTTCAGTTTATAATCAATGTTTAAAAATTATTGGTCTTTTACATTTTTTCTTTATATTAAGTCTTCAAAATCCAGTATGTACTTTATACTTCTCAATAACAGCACATCTCAGTACAGACTGGCCATTTTTCAGTTGACCGTAGTCACGTGTAGTTGGGTGGATTCTATATTCAACAGCACAGTTCTAGATGAAATTTTAAGTATGATAGGAAGAGATATGTGCTGTTTGTGTAATAGGGATTCTATAAGAAAGGGCATGACTTAGTGTTTTTACATATTATTGGCTTTGATTAGGCAGAACTATATGAAATTGCTGTTTTTGTATTTCAAAGTAGTTGAGTATCAGCAACTTTATATGGTCCTACCTAATATTTATATTATAGCCAAACACACTTTCTTTGAAATCGAGAAGCAATTACTGTTCAAATCTTATCTTGAATTTTTACCCCAGATATAACAAACTAGTTTTTTTGTAAAAGAAAGGAAATTCATCATTCATTTTAACCGGACTTTTACATGACCCGGAAGCCAGAAAAGCGAAAGCACAAGGATTTTCTTTCCATCGTAGTTGTGCTTCCTGCCACGTGTTAGTTCCCAGCCAGGAGCCTGTGATTTGCTCTATTTTGCCATCCTATCTGTGCACTAGGGTTGTTCTCTTCCCTCACTGGGGATATGGCATGAAGTTAGTTGTAAGTGGTTTGGTCTGGTACTTACAGAAAAGGAAGCAAACACCAATCACTGGTACTGATAAAGGAAGAGTTGGATTTCGTTAGAGGCAGGCTGCTGTGAAAGCACTCACTATGAATGAAACTGGTTGTACATATAAGTAAATGTTAGTGAGATATCTCACCATTTATTCTGCCATTTTATTGGAGAAGGTAGAAATTGGCCAACATTGGTACCTTAGAGATCCAACCGCCGACGGTCTTTGTGTTTATCAATCAAATTACAATTTTGTTTCTGAATCATATATAATTAACTGAGAAAATGATAAAAATGAATCTACTGACATTCCTATTTATTTAATAATATTTTAAAATTAAATATGAATAACAGAAAATGTGTTTTAAGTTTTATGTGTTATTTGTAGGAGAGAAGTATGGCTACCTTTCACTTCCAAAGCCAATGGTAAGTAGAAGAGTTTTCTACTTTTCAGAATGTTTTTATTCAGAATTTAAATTATGCTCTTGCTGCCTATTGCTACATGTCCTCCAATATTTGACATTGTAAAAAATAGGATGTTAAATGTTAATTTTTATAGTTGTTATTCTGAGTAACAGCCTAGTTGTAGCCCATACTGTGCTTATTTGTGTTGGGTTTGGAGGGTTGAGGGAATAGGTAACAGACTGTATGAGTAATAAGAAGCCATAATCTGAAGTCAGAGAGGTCTTTCTGTTCTTCATATCTTGGGTCTAGTTCACAAATTCACGTGGGAACCATTTCTACAAGCTAGAGAATTGATTTTATTTTATTGATTGATTAATTTTAGTGAGAAATGAAGGGGAAAGGGAGAGAGAAAAACATTGATTTGTTGTTCTACTTCTTTATGCATTCATTGGTTGATTCTTATATGTGCTCAGACTGGGGATCAAACCCACAACCTTGGTATATTGGGATGATGCTCCAACCAAATGAGCTACCTGGCCAGGGTGGGACTTTCTTAATGTTTCCTAATTTGAGGAAAACATGCCACCCTATTTATATTTAGGAACTTGAAATGTACAGCTTTATATACCTAAAACTGGTGTGTTTGACTGCATTCCAAAGTAGTGTCCACTAGATGGCAAGCTAGGTTGCATTAGTAAGATGGTTTTTGTACCTTTTCAGGCAGTTCTCTTCCTGTCTTCATAAAACATATTAATAAAATTTGTGAAGTAAAAATAAAAATAACAAAACACCACTCAATTATAAAGAATAACATGGAGCATAAAATTCTGAATAAAATAAAACTTAAAAACCTGTCGGGTATTCTTAACTTTCTTGAATGCTTTATTAATTGCTTTGTAGTCTACTAGACTAAGGAAGAAGATACAGATGGTGTGATGTTAAGGGGAGGAGCCAAAGAGAGCATTGATCATCTCCATTTATTTTCTAATGAACATAAGAGGCAGGTGTGTGTGTGTGTGTGTGTGTGTGTGTGTGTGTGTGTGTGTGTGTGTGTAACTAGTTTCCCTGTATTTGTTTTCTGTCCTTTAACTTCTCCCATTTCTTCTGTAGTAAACAGCACTAGAAAATCTCAAAAGGGCAAATATAAACTGTGTGGTAGGAAAAGGAAGAAGTTGAGGATGTTCTGTTCTACAGTAAAACTGGTGACACAGTAGCTGGTCAGCAGTACAAGTCATGGTAACAATGAGGGTAACAAAAATGGAGAGGTAAACACGTACCTTAGAGGTACTGGTGGTGATCTGTTTAAGCTAAGCGGGTAAATGAGTGTTTTGTTTAATAGTGATTTATACTTTTTGTACATGTGTGAATATGTACTCTGTGCACATGTGTGTGTATTGTTTAAATAAATGTTTCCTAAAAGAAATTTCTCTACATTTTCTGGCTCTTTTATCTCCACAAGCTCCAGCTGTTTTGGAAGTTCTGCCCCAACTACGGGATTTCCCCCCAGATCTGAGAGTGAGAGGGATGCCCAACCTGGGTTGCCATCTCAGAGAACTTCTGATTAGTTTTCCAAAGGCTCATTGTTATTGGTAGAGCTTTCTACCCTTCTAGTAAATAGGCATCAGTGTGTGCCTGGTAACCTAACTGATGTAAAATGCTTTCTCCTTTCCTAAGGGAGTTCCAAATGGCTCACATAGGAACAAACTTGCTGTTTCAAAAATAGGGGCCTCTCAAACAAGTGGGTTCTAATATTAGACCCTAAATTCTACATGTACTCTCCCTGTACAGCCTGGGTAGAGGACTGGGAATCAGGATGTCAGTGAAACAAAGGTGCTGAGATTTATCCCTCAAGGGCAAATTGGGTGAAAGTGTTGATTTCCAGAGTCACAACATTAGGAACATATGGACCCCCGCAGATAGTGGCTAATTTTATTTATATTATTTCATAAGAATAATTTAGCAGATGGGCCAGGACAGTTTGGGGGTATAATAATTAGACCCTGGAAAAATACTGAAGTCTGAAGTCTTAAGGCCTTCTGGGACACTTCTCTGCTTTGCCTCGCCCCAGGTTTCTAACTAATGATCTTTTTCAAGCTGAACTCACATACTCATAGAGTACTTGCAGTTTAGTTCTTTGTTTTAACTTAAACAACTTAATATACTTTAAGTATGTACTGAAAATATTTAGATTAAAATTTTATTATAGGTGCTTCGTTATGCTATTACCATTGCATTTCCTCACAGTGAGCTGTACTGCTTTTCAACATATCTTAATCTCTTTATTGTCACAGAAGAATAATGCAAACCTGAAATCATTAAAGCCTGACAAGTCTGACTCTGAGGTAAGACCTTGTTCTACATAATAGTCTTACTTCTAATCTCCCTTTTATGTCAGAAATAACAGAATTGTTGTGATGAAAATGTTTTCTCTGTATCTTATAGGAGAAAGCCAAGATTGCAAAGCTTGGACTCAAGTTGGGTTTGCTCACTTCTGATGCCAACTGCGAGATCGAGAAGTGGGACAATCAGGAGAGTGAGATTGTTCGGTACGGACGGAGCATGTCCGGTGTGGCCTATTCTCTATATTTATTCACTAGGTAAATACAGTTACATTTTGATCTTCCTAAATCAATTTAATATCTAGTGTAGAGAAAAACTGCCATGTTAAATCACTAATAGGTTGAAAGTCAGTTTTGTGTACGTGGTAAAAAGCCACTATATACTGGTCTCATGTCAATGAACTGAATGCAACAAGAAGTCATTTACTTAAGATTTAGGTTTAGAAGGGATCCTTTTCTAGGTTTGTAGCCTATTTTTTCCATAATTTTGAAATAGTTTTGCATTCTGTACATTGATGTGTCTACTAGCCAGCCTCAGTAAGTTTGGAAAACATGCATTTTAAATCTTTATACGAGAGGATTAGACATAGATCAAAGAATAGAGTTATTAGGCCTACCATCTCCAATATAGTGTCAAATCTTTGTGATTCAGTATTTATTATGTAGCACAGATTGTCCCTGACTTTACAGTTCCCTGACCTACGTTCTTGGTCTTGTCCACTTCATAAGACTCTCAATCAAACACCTTGTTAAATTCAATGTTGATCACATTCCAGAATATTTCATTATAATAATCTCTCTATATGGTAAAGTAATACATATGTATATGGCATATATACTATAATGTATATGTATATATGTATAGTAATTCCATGTTGCTAAATACCAGTTATCGGCTTAATAATCTGTTCTAGAATTTTCTTAAGGAAAGACTTTAAACTTTTCCCTACTTTTCAGAAATATATCTTTTTCATATTTGAAAACCTGAAAAATACTTGTTATAGCCAGTGTTATGGCCCCTTCTTATGCATTTTGGTTTTGAAAATATTATCAGCAGTGGTTGACACCTGCAAGTTTCAGTATTCTGAAATGTAGTCCATTTGGCCTGGAATCTTAAACTCAGTTGAAGCAGGTAGGATCCCTACAACTGTGTGGGCAGTGGGCTCGATAAAGGGACCCTTTCCCTCCCTAGCTTCTGAACAAAATGAAAAAATAAGCAAAAGATGAGGTTGATGGGGATCACTAATGTTTATACTGATGAAGCTGATATTGGACAATGTAATTTATATCCACAGGCAGGTGGGTTTTTACAACTGACTCCTAGAATTAAGAAATTTGACTCCATAAAGACAGAAAGTGTCTCCTAGCACACCAAAAAGAGCAGGTATCTCCCAAAGGCAGCTTTACTTTCAAGAGAAAAAAATAAGAAGGCTACCATGTTCAATTTATTTTTGCAGTCACCAAAATAACCTGAGAAGTTAAATACATGTCTACCTCTTCTATGGGATGGAGTAAGTGGGAGAGCGGAAGAAGGGAGGATCTTGTGCTGGTGTAAGGAAGATTAGGGCTCGGCACTGGCACTCATTAGGAAAAACCATTCGCTGCCCTTTTGAGGATGTCTTCTGTGTCTTAAGATAAACTATTCTTCTGGAGGGTGAAGGAGAAATGGTAGTTGAGCATTTCTGTCTGTGTTTAGCAGTCATTTGTTAATACCTTACCATATTGTTCATCATTGGTGACCTTTCCACTACGGTGGTTTCCTTCCTTTGTTCTTCCTTGTTTTGGCAACCTCTCCCGGGACTAAATCTTCCCAGCACTAATTGTGACCTCCTTTGTAAGTTCATATCTTTTAAAAATCTGATGAGTCAAGTCTACAAAAAAAAGTAAAATGGAACTCTCCTTTGTTTTATCACCAGAAAATGTGTGCAGATGAACTGAAATAACAAAGATCTTTACTTTTGGCTGGAGTCATGCTGTTTATCTCATGGTGATGAAAATCAGGTCTTTAGAAAAAAATCTTTATTTTTACTGATAAAAACTGGAGAAATACCTTACTACTTAATGAATATAATCTGACATATAAAATCTTCCCAAACAAAATTGTCATGAATAGATATTTTTTTCTAAGTGTGCAACCCTTTCATTTCTTGTTTCTAATTTCAGAAGACTTCAGGTCAGCATTTTTTGTTTCAGAGTCAGAATAGTGGATCTTGGTAAGGGATGGCATGCACCCCACAGAGGCAGCATGAGGGCTGTATTATGAGAGAAGGGGAAAACTAAAGTTCTGTGGAATGGGACTTGTGGCTAGAAGATACTTACTGAATAGGACAAGAAAATAGATGTTCTGTAGTGGAAAATACTTTGTGTCATTTGCACAAGTCTTGGTAATAGAATTGTAAAACCTCAAACTGGCTTTGTTTTCTACCAACATATTCAGTATATCTGTTTTTTCTCCAACAATCTTTCCTGTTTTCCCTTAAGACTGTGTGATTTACCAATCTCATCTAGTTGCTTCTTTCTGAGGCTCATCTGTTAGCCTTCACAGTATCCAGTTTTGTAGTTTTCCTCCTGTGTAATTCTACAGCTCTTTCTCAGGCTATTGTTTCATGTTGTCTTAAGAATTTATACAAATTTCTGCCTGACCAGGAGGTGGTGCAGTGGATAGAGAGTCGGACTGGGATGTGGAAGACCCAGGTTCGAGACCCCAAGCTCGCCAGCTTGAGCGTGGGCCCATCTTGCTTGAGCAAAAGCTCGCCAGCTTGGACCCAAGGTTGCTGGCTCCAGCAAGGGGTGGCTCGGTCTGCTGAAGGCCCGTGGTCAAGGCACATGTGAGAAAGCAATCAATGAACAACTATGGTGTCACAATGGCAACAAAAAACTAATGATTGATGCTTCTCACCTCTCTCCGTTCCTGTCTATCCCTCTCTCTCTCTCTCTGTCCCTGTAAAAAAAAAAAAAAAAAAGTTATATAAATTTCTTAATAATTTATAAATAATTATTCATATTTTTTACTAGTTTATATATTTTAGATTTTTTTTTTTTAATGTGAGAGGTAGGGAAGCAGAGACAGACTCCTGCATGTGCCCTGACCAGGATCCACCCAGCAAGCCCAGTAGGGGATGTTCTGCTCATCTGGGGCGTTGCTTCATTGCTTGCAATGGAGTCATTTTAGCACCTGAGGCAGAGGCTGTGAAGCCATCCTCAGCGCACATGGGCTGTGTGAGGAGAAGAGAGAGAAAGAGAGAAGGGGGAGGAGTGGGATGGAGAAGCAGATGGTTGCTTCTCCTGTGTGCCCTGACCTGGAATAACACCCAGGACTTCCACATGCCTGCTGATGCTCTACCGCCGAGCCAGCTGGCCAGGACCTAGTTTAGATTTTATATTGCCCTATGGTTTAAAATATTTTTTCAACATTACCAGTGTCTTACAGTTTTTAAAATGGTTTCTGCTTCATGATTTCATTGGAGGCTCATGACAGTTTGTCAGGGAACAGAAATGATTTGCTCACATCTCATAGCTGTTAGGAGGCAGAACCGGTTGCTGCTGGGTTTCAGATCTGATTCATGCCTAGTCCTGATTCATGCATTCTGTTGCTCTTGGTGGTAATTAGCTGTTCATTTGTAGGGATCTTAAATCTTCTTGGTGGTTTTCAATCTGATATTCCCTGACCTTCTGATAAGAGAGGCATACAAATATTATGATTATTTTATAGACCCCAAATTAAAACTTATATGACATATCTCCTCAAAGACAGTGGAATTCCTGCTGGAGTTGAAATTGGAATCGGAAATGAGAATTTCCTGACTTCAGTCTGTCCTCTTTCCATTATGTAACAAAAGACTTTTGGTTAAGACATATTAGCGAATCTTATGTATATATATTTAATTAATGAAAAAAATTAAAAAGATTAAACAGAGAAAATAAAACTTAAATATAACTTGTCAGTTTTAAATTTCTTTACATTGTAAAATTAAGATGTATAATGTTTACTTGAAAATTTAAAAGTGTGCCAAGAAGTAATGATTAGATATTAGTTGTTTATGCCTGACCTGTGGTGGTGCAGTGGATCAAGCATTGACCTGGAACACCGAGGTTACTGATTCGAAACCCTGGGCTTGCCTGGTCAAGGCACATACAAGAAGTAAGCAATGAACAACTATGAGTTGATACTCCTGGCTAACTCCCCTTTCTCCTCTCTTTTTATTTATCAATAAATAAAATCCTTAAAAAAGAATAAAATCACAGTATTATTAATCTTATCAATAGTCTTCAAAATTTGGGATCTCTTAACATACAAAATGCTCTAAAACTTCAGTATTATAAAACCAAATTCCAGGCAATAACTTCTCTTACCTCTTTAATAATGTATTTATTTCAGGGGAGAGGGGCCACTGAAAACTTCCCAGGATTTAATTCACCAACTAGAGGTATGTTTTATTTCCATTTTATGCTACTACTTTAATTCTGGGCTAAAAGTGGGTGATGACTAATTTCTTATGATTTACTGTATCATGTTTGTGTGCTCACCTGTGCACACATGTGTATTATAGAGAATGATAAAAAAGTAGAGTGCTTGCAGTAGCATTTGGTGGAGCTTTTTTGGTTATCTTATTGGGGGGAAATCCTTAAATATAATAGCAATAAAGTTGAATTGGCTGTGTCCTGGCCAGATAGCTCGGCTGGTTAGAGTGTCATCCTGAAGCACAGAGGTTGCCAGTTCAATCCCCCATCAGGGCACCTGCAGGAACAGATCAATGTTACTCTCTTTCTCTACTTATCACTCTCTCTTTCCCTTTCTCCCTTCTTCCCTCTCTAAAATTAATAATTTTTTTAAAAATTTGACTTTGGGGGATGGGTACAGAACATAATCAACAGTTCAAATGCTATAGAAATGTTTACCTAAACCTATGTATTCTTATTGATCAATGTCACCCCTTTAAATGTAATTTATTAAATAAAATAAAAGAATTTTTTAAAATAGAATGTGTTTTGATATTCTATAGATGCAATAATTACTTTTAGGTTTTGCCAAATAGATGAAATCACCCTGTCAGCAGGTGCACGTCTTTTATACTTTCCTTCTTGCTAGAAGGGCTTTGGGGCTCTTCATGATTGAATTGGATGAATGATAGTGATTCAGTGAGATAACACAAACAAAGCATCTGTCATAGGCTTGAGAGCATTAGTGGGCACTCATTACACATTAGTTTCCTTTCTCCTTCCATTTTCCTGATGATTCAGGGAAGACAGACACACTCCCACCTGTGTGTCTAATGGAACTCCAAGTAGGCCCCTTGCTAATTCTCCACTCTCAGCTGTGGGCTTTAGATTGACAAACAGATTGTAAGCTTCTTTTTCTCCCTGACTCTCATGTCAGTCTGTTTGCCTCTCCAGAATCAAGAGCATTCTTGCATTTGAATTTGAAATGTTATCTCTTTATCACCTTTAAACCGTTGTCCCTGGCTTTCCCATGTGCTTCTACCCGAGTCTCTCTAGGAAAGGGGTCCAGGTGGAGAGGGTGTTTGTCAGCAGAGTCAGAAGAATTACAGAAAGTATTCCTTTTGGATTTTTCTCTAAATTTAACTATAAATGAGTGTTTCCTCTTAAAACACTTGGAATAAATTCTGGATCTATACTATTCAGTGTGGCCCGTATCATTCCAAGCCACACCACACCTAGGGGGTAAGTCACTGCAGGCTTACTGCCCGCCTTCTTCCCTTGTGAGCTTATTCGCTAAACTGATGTCTGCTGAGTTGTCTGCCACTGCGAGGATCATCCACTATTCCTCAAATATTTACTGAGTTTGTACGTGTGTTAGACCCTGGAGATTAGGACTCTATGAACAAAAGTGAGCAGAACAAAGCCCCTGCCCCCATGGAACTTACATTCTAATGGGAGGAAATAGACAATAGAAAGTATATAATGCCCATATGTAAACACTTAGAGATAAAATCATATAGAATAAGAAGAAAGAAGTGATAGTGGATGGTCAGGAAGGACCTCTCTAAGGAGGTAACATCTGCATAGCAATATTAATTAGGACAAGAATGAGCTGGATGGATTTCTTGGGGCTATTTCAGGCAGACAGAACAAGTATAAAGGCCCTGAGGTGTGAGGCTAGGCTTGGGGGTGGGGGGTGTATCTGAAGAACAATAAGGAGGCAAGTGTAGATACAATGGAGTGAGTCAGAAGGAAAATGGTAACATATGACATCTCTGTAGCCATAGAAAAAATGTTTCTTTCCCTGCAAGGTATGATGGAAAACCCATGGAGTGTTTTGAGGAGGAGGAGTGTGATTTGACTTATGCTTTAAAAGGTTTTTGGCTTGACCAACAGGGTAAGTGGTAGTGCCATTGACTGAGTTAGGGGATGCTGAGGGACAACACCAGATCTAGGGGTGGAAACCGAGCACTGATCTGCTCATGTAGCATATACAAGACTGGAGTCAGGATAGTTCAGCAATGGAGAGTGATTTGGGAGTCATCAGCTTGACAGGCGTTTTAAACTACAACACTCTATGAACAGATGTGGATCTTTCCCCCATGGGTTCATAGGCTAGAAGGGAAGAAAAGCTACGTAAAAAGCAAGTGGTGATGTGGCATGATGAGGAATAGATGGGCAAGGGAGTCGCTCTGCTTGGTTAGAAGGTAGGCGTAAAGCCATTGGTTTTCTTTTTAAAGGATAAGGGAGGATGCAAAGAACGATTTGACCTTGGGAACAGTTTGCCCAATGACAGCAAGGCATTAATAATAATAGGCTGTTGGACAAAGGGCTAAAGTTAACCCTAAAATTATTGCCTCTTTTTTCATATTCTTCATCTAATTTATTACCAAAACCTGTTATTTTTCTTCACAAATCATTCTCCAATTTGCCCTGTTCACTTCATTCTTACTGTTACCATCTACAGCCAAGTCGTCTTCTTTCTTTTACTCCACTGGTGTCTTTCACTTGTCCTGAATAGTCCTGTTGGTCCAACTCGTTTGTCACTGTGCTTCCCATCATCATGTTCTCCCTTCTAAATTATAAAGTGCATGGTGAATAGTCAAAAACCAATCTGAATTGCTCCTCTCCAGTGGCTGGTTAAGGAATGTGTGCGGGTGCCAAATTTTACCTTGCTTAGCTGGAAGTAGGAAAGTTCTAACCCTTCTGAGCTCACGCTCTAAGATTCATCATCCTTTTGTAATTGGAGAAATTGCCAGATGAGTTTCAAATCCCTTCAGCAGCCCAGACATAATCTACACGGCCAGGTATCATAGGTCCATGGGATCCTCGAGTAATTGGAGGTGACCAGGTGTAGAGCAGCCGCCTCAGGGACTGATTCTGCAGCAGGTCTGGGAAACGTCCTTCTGAATCCAGTTAAAATCTTGTGCTTTCCTGGGTACAACAAAAAATTTGTCCCATGACAGACTTTTACCTTTAGGTTTCAGTTTAAACATTTTTCCCTGAGTCTATTCCCCACTAACTATCCAGAAGACACACATCTAAAGTAGTGATGGTTTTTCCTTCCACCAGGTTTTTGCTGAAGAGGGCTTGAAGTTTGCTTCAAGTGTACAAGCTTTCTCAAAACAGGTAACACAGGTCTACCTGCCTGGTGTTAGTGGTGATGTCATGAAGTACCCACTTTGGGGATATATTATTTAGGTATAAAGGTATTTAAGGTTTAGCATACAGAGTTTTGCTGGAGTTGTTGTAACTTCCTAAATTGCATTTCAGCTGAAAGACGATGACAAGCTTATGCTTCTCCTGGAAATAAACAAGCTAATTCCTCTGTGCCACCAGCTGCAGACAGTAACCAAGGCACCTTTGCAGAATCAAATGTTTCTAAAGGTAAGAGTGAAGGTGGGTCATGTTGCTGGGCCCTTGAGAGACTTTGACACTTCTCGATCAGGTTAGCTTCCAGGCCCTTTTTCTCAAATAAAAGGTTAATAACTACAGACAGCAATTTATTTTCATTTTTCATGCCATGACTGCAAGAATCACTTATTATCTGCAGTTAGAAATGACCCCGGGGGTGGTAGGTACACCAAAGAAATTGGCTTTTTGATGTGATTAATTCCATAGCATTAAGCAGCTTCCCTTCAATCCCAATGTCATCACATGCCTAACAAGGACATAGACTCTTCAGAGTATGGGCTCCATCCATAGGGAAATGGAGTGTAAGGAATTGCAAAGTTAGGGTCCACTGCCCCGACATGGAGTGCTTTGAGAAGTCCCCAAACAGCAGGAGGTAGAACACGTTGATTTTCCATCCATTCTTTTTGAGAATTCATGGACTAGGCAGGAGACCCAGGCAGCAATCCCTGAATCTGTGCTCTGGGGCCTTAGGTCATCAAGTCAGCTCATGTGTACTAATCCATAATGGAGAAATTTTATCATTTTAAAATTAAATAATGGCAAAGGCTTTTGCAATTCCCCTTGTAAAAGAATATGATGTGCTTTATTTATTTATTATTTTTCTGAAGTGAGAAGCTAGGAAGAAGAGAGACAGACTCCCACATGCACCCGACCAGGATCCACCTGGCAGGCCCACTAGGGGACAATGCTCTGCCCATCTGGGGCATTGCTGCTTCGCAACAGGAGCCATTTTAGCGCCTGACGTGGAAGCCATGAAGCCATCCTCAGGGTCTGGGCCAACTTTGCTCCAGTGGAGCCTTGGCTGCAGGAGGGGAAGAGAGATAGAGAGGAAGGAGAGGCAAAGGGTGGAGAAGCAGATGGGTGCTTCTCCTGTGTGCCTTGGCTGGGAATCAAACCCAGGACATCCACATGCCAGGGTGATGCTTTACCGCTGAGCCAACCGGCCAGGGCCATCACGTGCTTGTTTTCTGTTGCTGTAGGTTGATAAGTGTATCACAAAGACGAGATCCATGATGGCTATTTTGGTCCAGCTTCTCTCACTCTGCTTTAAGCTGCTGAAGAAGGTAAGATGGTTTTCCTACCTTACACTAACATTTTAAAGTCTAGTTTAAAGGACAATGCAAAAGAAAAGTCATTTAATTTTGCAATGTTTTATTTTGAGAGTAAAGCAGAAATTAATTGTCTTAACTCTTTCCAGCTTCAGATGGAAAACAACAGATGGGTCTCAGTTACAAATAAGGACTCCGTGGATGGTAAAACTTGAGAAGTTTTTGAGGTCAGATCTCGAGAACACCATATGGCAAAGCTGACATTTTAAAGAGCAAATGATTCCTTATATTTTTGGGAATTAAATAATTTTATAAAGACAACACTGAAATCCTGCTTTATTTTCTGATCATGAAACTGTGGCTTTTTGACAACTAATAAATGCTATGGTAGTTGCTAAAATTCTAATTGCAGTGTGATTTTAAAATAAGACATTGTCACCAATATTGTTCTTTAAGTCAAACCAAATATCCCAAGTGTCTTCATGACAGTTTAATCCAAAGAAGCTATTTTGAATATGTGCTCACCTTTGGTATAGTTTACCTTCCTGTTTTCCATCCTTTACTTAAGCTTATTATCTAGAACACTCACTTCAGCAGAAAATACATCGTCGTCTGGTGGAAAGCAGTTTGCCTTGAACCTGTGGACTCCTGTTTAATCCCTCTGTCCAGCAAGTGTGCCGGGGCCTCTTGCCTGCCCACTGTCACAGGTCCTCTGTGCTAGTGGCACATTGTCTGTAATGAGCATTTCACACAGCACAGGCTATCTGCTGTGATGCATCTCCCTTCCCATCCCGCAAAGCAGGCTCATGGAGCTCACTCCATGGAATCCTGTCTGAGTCACGAAGAGATGGCTTTTAGGTCTAGTTCTAGCAGAGCCCTGAATTATTAACTGGAATCCTAAACCTATCTTACTGACTTAAAAATAGTAGTTTTGCACTGTCCTCAGTAGTGACTGATGGAATGGAAGGTGTAAGGCAGAGAAGGGTGGAACTAAGAAGCTGTTTAAAATAAATTTTGAATAATCATATATTTTACATATGTGCCTTTGGAATGTTTATTTTAAAACAAATAAACATCTTTAGTCTTTTTCAGAGTTTAAAGCTTTTTTTGTTGTGGGGTGGTTTATTTATTTTTTGTATTTTTTTCTAAGTTAGAAGTGAGGAGGCAGTCAGACAGACTCCAGCATGCGCCTGACCAGGATCCACCTGGCATGCCCACCAGGGGACGATGTTCTGCCCATCTGGGGCATTGCTTCATTGAGGCTGGAGCTATTCTAGTACCTGAGACGGAGGCCATGGAGCCATCCTTAGCGCCCGGGCCAACTTTGCTCCAGTGGAGCCTTGGCTGCGGGAGGGAAAGAGAGAGAGGAAGGAGAGGGGGAAGGGTGGTGAAGGAGAGAAGATGGGCGCTTCTCCTGTGTGCCCTGACCGGGAATCAAACCTGGGACTTCCACACACTGGGCCGACACTCTACTGCTGAGCCAACCAGCCAGGGCTCGTATTGTAGGGTGGGTTTTGATGGAAGGATCTGGTATACGGGTCCTGCCCTTACAATACAGCACAGGTAACATAGTTTTGGATTCATTTGATAGTTTGTCATCTGTGCTTTGAAATTTAACAGGACACGTCAGTTGCCAAATGGCAATAGTTATATAAGCTTATCTGATGACTACTGTCTGGGTCATCACAGTATTCACAGGATTGCAGAGAACTACAGTACTACCAATTATCTAGTCAATATTTTATAGAAAGAAACTTGAACTTGAATTGTATAGGTCTTGCAATAAAATGGGATAGTCAGCTTGGTTAATGAGCTTTATGTATGAAATACTCTTTTTTTTTTTTTTAAAGTGAGAGGCAGGGAGGCCGGGAGATTTCCACATGTGCCTTGACCAGGATCCACCTGGCAAACCTCTTACAGGGTGATGCTCCGCCCACCTGGGCTGCTCTGTTGTGTGGCAACTGAGCTATTTCAGTACCTGAGATGAGTGAGGCCATGGAGCCATCCTCAGGCCTGGGACCAACTTGCTTGAAACATTCGAGCCATGGCTGTGGGCAAAGAAAGAGAGAGAGGGGGTGGGGTGGAGAAGCCGATGGTTGCTTCTCCTGTGTGCCTACTGGGACCGGGACTTTCACATGCCAGGCTGATGCTCTAGCCAGCCAGCCAGGGCCATGAAATACTTCTTTATAAAAATCAAGCAGGATTTTTATGGTATAGTTACTACGTGTATTATGTCTGGGAATATACCTGGGGACAGTCATACTAGCACTCAAGTTGCAAGTTTTCCTTGTGAGTCAAAATAATTTTAAAGTTTTACTTACAGAATACTTTTATATACTTGAAATTATACTCATAAATTATACTTAAATGAGAATACTTATTTAAGTGCAAGAGGGGGTGGGGAAGGGACAACTTATGACTTCTGTAGCATAAGAGGATAGGTAACCAAAGGAATTTACATGTAACATTTCTCCTGTATTAAACAATTGTTTTATTTAAAAATAGATATTTAAATGTCCATGTGTTACAACCCTTAAGAAAAAATAACATTTTTAAAGTTTTTTATTTAAAATTCAGTGTAAATAAGTATATAATCTTTTTTTTAGCGAGAGGGTCAGACAGACAGGAGGGGAGAGAGATGAAAAGCATTAATTCATAGTTGCAGCACCTTAGTTTTTCATTGTTTTCTCATCTATGCCTTGATGGGGGTTTCAGCAGAGCCAGTGACCTTGGGCTCAAGCCAGCGACCATGTGGTCATGTCTACAATCCCATGCTCAAGTTAGCAAGCTAGCAACCCTGTGCTCCAGCTGGTGAACCCTTATTCAAACTGGTGACCTCGGGGTTTTAAACCTGGGTCCTCAGCGTCCCAGGCCGACACTCCATCCATTATTCTACCTGGTCAGGCAATATATAATCTTAAACCATAAACACAATTGTTCTTTTAAGTGATGTAAAAGCTTTTGTTCTATTCAAAGGCCTCTGTGTCTTTGAATTACAGTAACTTCTTTGCTTGTTACCATGTAACTAGTGTGGGACTGAGTGACTATATCGTATGTACTGCATTATAATACTTCCATAAGTTAGGAAAGCCCTTTGTATTTTTCATAGCCTTTTCATGTTGTCCCTCATATAAGAAGCCAGTGTTCCAGTTCTACTTTGTTCAGAGAGGGAGGCCAGCCAGCGGCACGAGGACGAGAGAAGGCACACTCTACATGCTGCCTCTCCCTACAACCTGGAGAGGAGTTGGGGCAGAAGCGGGGGACTAGACTTTTGGTAGTATCCCACTGAAGCAGACCGAGTATAATAAGAAAGGCTAACTGTTGTTTCTTTTACCTTCAAACTGATGGAAATTTGAGCAAAAACAATTAGCCATGCCATAACATTCAAACAGAAGTATGTCAAAGCATAGTGTTTACTAATGAGTTACAGGATAATGGGTAAATTATTTTTACTTGCTACTTAAAAGTTTATCTTTTTCAGATTTTTTCAAAGTGCTTTGCTTGTTTTTAGTCAGAAAAAGCATCCCTTGCTTGCCAGTTTTTAGAAAGAGGGAAGCAAAAAAAAGGAGTACAGTGTGTTCACGGCAGGGCAGATCGGGAGGCTGAAGACAAAATGGGAACCAAGGCTTGTTATACAGGACAAAGGAAGACAAGCAGGCTTCCCTGCAGAAGGCTGGACGTGGAGTGTGCTCCTGCCACATGCCGGGCCTTCAATCGAATGCCTCATAGCTTTTTATTCCGTCTCAGTCCTCACGATGCTGCTGTTGTGCATTAGTGCGTTTTACCAGGACTTCTTCATACTGTTTTTGTGTCAGTAACCCTTCTGTTATGCTTTTACTTTCTTCAAATTTGGGCAACACAACTGCAATGTAACCTTCAGTGGATGGCTAGGAAGGAAATAGAATATTTAGTACTGTCAAATGACAGAAATCAGATGAAAGTATGCAGATGGGATCATACGCCCCGCCCCCTTACCTTCTCTTGAAGAATAGAAGGCTTATGGAGAATATTTTCATTCACTTCCATCAACCGTCCTCTCACACAGCTATTGAGAAAAGAACTGTTTTGAAGAAAAATGTTACCTCCTTATTTTTCTCCTAAGTGTGGTTAAAAAGTAACTCACCTAGATATGGTATACTCCTCTCCATCTGAGCAGGAAATCTTACACAGAGGTGCAAGTTCTGTTAGAAACTGTGCCCCCTAATAATAAAATGGAATAAGTCATTCATTGACATACATTCTTACCTTTCCTTTGAGAGGTGCCCCTCAGTGTTATAGGATATATTCCTGGAATTAGTGTCTTAAAAACTATTCATTTATTCAAATACTTATCTAAGTTCCTGGTATGGTCCAGGCACCAACCTAGGTTCTAGAGGAAAAGCTAACTAAGACACATGATAATAGCTAGTTTAAAGATTAAAAATATATTTTATGTGAAGAAAGCTGCATATAACCAGGTACAGATTTCAAAAGTGTAGGAAAACCCATCAATAAGCAATAATAGAAAACTCAACATGACAAGAGTATGAAAGCAATATTGTACAAAGATAGTTTCTTTAAGAGTCCTACCTTCTCTAAAACTTTAAAAAAGGGTTTTTTTCTAGTTAAAAAGTAATGAACTCAGAGGAAATTTTGCAAAATAAAAGTTTAAAGCAGCAAAGAATCATTATCCTAGAACCCAGAAATACCACATTTTGACATTTATCTGTTAAAATGCTATGGCAGGGTTATCATTTCATGTATGGCACTCTGGATATATCTGGGTTTCTGAAAAAAACCTACAAGGAGGCTCATGGGAAACCAATTCAGGCATGTCTCATGTGTTATTCTTTTATTTCCCCTCCAGAAATTTTCCTGTAGTGAACACAGGCATTTGAGGTCAGGATGCTATTCCTCATGCTCTACCACTCAAAACCTTATTAAACAACACTCAGATATACCACGTTGGCTTCACTCTTCTACAAGTGGGTGCTTCATTTCAAAATACTACTCAGTGTGAGTCCTCACCTTTAGCAGGAGGGGCTGGGTATTCATCCCAGGTTTGTCCACCACTGGGACTGTGTCAAAAGAGTAGAAGTGTTTCAACTCCTATTTATCACCTCTCTTGGAAGAATAAATGATTGACAGCGCTGAGATCCAATCAAAAACTTACCTGTAGTGGGTTCTATTTTTAGGTTCCTCAGTAGGAATAACAGTGTTACTACTTTGGACAAAGATTTATCACAAGAATTTCACAAGCACTAACTATTTCACTTGTAATTTGTGGACTTTATTTTTTAAGAATGGTCTACGCTTCTCTAAGTCCATGTGTTTCCGAGTAAGGAAAGCTCAATACTCAGAAGTTACATTATCAGAGGGTTTGGGCTGACAAAGACCAGTATAATCACGGGTCTCCTAGAACAGGGAAGGTTATCAGCAGAAACTGTTAGTATGAACTCAGTAAATGAAGCACCTAAGGCATCCTCTATGATGGACCTACTACAAGTGATACTCTCCTTTAATAAAATGTGTCTATCAGTAGAGTTATAGAGGGTAGAGATAAAATTTTGTACAACAGCATTACGTGGGGGTAGAGGGTGTGGCTATAAGTGTATAAAATTGGTAAAGATTAAGGAATGGAGAATGTTAAGGAGCAAATATATATTTTATCAGGTTGATTTTTTTCACTACTTCAGGAAATTTTGTTTTTAATTTGCACATGGGACTACATGGTAAAGAAGAGTTGGTCAAACTCGAAATACTTGTTTAATAAAACTGGAAAGGACAAGAGATCTCATTATACTGCAATTAGAGTTGTCCTTTCAAAGGCCCACCTTCCCCATTCTCCATTCTGGGGATGACAGGGGTCATGGTACAGCACCTGAAACATCAGATCCTATACCTCTTGAAATACCTCATTTTTTATGTCCAAGAATTTCTTTTTTTCTGCAGAGACAGAGAAAGACAAAGAGAGGGCCAGATTGGGACTGACAGGAAGGGAAAAAGATGAGAAGCATCAGTTCTTCGTTGCGGCACCTTAGTTGTTTGTTGATTGCTTTTTCATGTGCATTGACTGGGGGGCTACAGCACAGCAAGTGACCCCTTGCTCACACTGGTGAGCGTGTACTCAAGCCTTGAGCCAGTGACCGCAGGGTTTCGAACCTTGGTCCTCCACGTCCCAGTCCGATGCTCTATCCGCTGTGCCACTGCTTGGTCAGGCAGTCTGCAAATTTCTTTAGGTGAAGTATTCTTCAGATCAGCACCTTACATTGCCAGGGAAGTATGCTGAACCTGCATCACTGGATTCGAAGACCGACTGGATACTGTCATTACTATGATACAGAGGATTTTAGTAGAGAATTACAGGAACATACCCGTTTAAATTTCCCAGAGACCTTGTTCTGGAGTCTGCTACAGTTGGTACTGATTTGATAGGAAATGCTTTTAATTGTTTTTCCACTTTGAAGAGCTGGATGAGATTCTGCCAATGTGATGACACATATTCTACAAGGAGCAAAAATTGATCCTGTATTATTGCTTGGTATAATTCCTCCTCATATAACACAGTATTCCTACTGGCTTAATAATCAACTGACATGTTTAGTCAACTTATCATTTTCCCCCATTTTCCTCTGGATACTGTAGAAGGGAATGCAATAATAAAATAGGAGAAAATGGGATTTTATATCTTTCCCAGAGAAAAGAAGAGTACCAGATCTTCAGGTAGCACTGAGGTGGAAGAAAGAGAAGTAAAGCATGCCTGTATGTACAGGGTACCTACCACCTAGGCCTCCACCCTCACCCCACCATGGGCCCTGCTGACTCAGTGGTTA
Organism: Rhynchonycteris naso; assembly: GCA_037038555.1. Classification (NCBI taxonomy): domain Eukaryota; kingdom Metazoa; phylum Chordata; class Mammalia; order Chiroptera; family Emballonuridae; genus Rhynchonycteris; species Rhynchonycteris naso. The sequence goes on from CM072996.1 coordinate 23,830,420, forward strand.
AGCACAGGCCAGTTACTTCAGGCAGCAGCTGACTGAGGGCCGGAGGGTCCGTTTGAACGTTTGAGTAACCAAGTTTGTTTAGTGTGAGTTGGGAATGGGAGGCTCATTCTTGTCAAACTCCTATAATAAGTAATATTAATTCAACACAGTGGAAGATAATAATTTATTGAATGAACACTTATTCAATCCAAGAAAGAAATTTTTTTTTGATAATTTAAAATTCCCAATTTGCTTACCGGTTAGAGTGCTGTAGTACACAGTGGTCCTCACAGGGTTTTCCTTTGACATCTAAAAGAATGAATGGGTCAACTGGTTGTGAAGTCATTTACTACCACTGTATAAGTACTTTCTTTGGTTCATAGAGATGAAGAATTTACACATACTGATCACTTATATCCCTTTATTACTCAAAAAGATAGATCTAAAAGACTTGCTATAAATTATTTAAAGAGACATGGCCCAGACAGAATGATCGTTAAAATTATCATTATCATTATTATTATTTTTGACAGAAACAGAGTCAGAGAGAGGGACAGATAAGGACAGACAGAGAAGAAGGGAGAGAGATGAGAAGCATCAATTCTTCATTGTGGCACCTTAGTTATTCATTCATTGCTTTTGATTATATGCCTTGACGGGGGTAGGGGGGATGGCTACAGCATATTGAGTGACCCCTTGCTCAAGCCAGTGACCTTGGGCTCAACTCAAACCAGATGAGACCGCGCTCAAGCTGGCAACCTTGGGGCCTTGAACCCGGGTCCTCAGCATCCCAGTCCGATGCTCTATCCACTGTACCACTGCCTGGTCAGGCTAAAATGATTATTAACAATCTGCTCAATCTTGCTTTATCCTCACTTTAGAACAGTGGTTCTTAACCTTTTTTGAGGTACTGAACCAGTTTCATATGCGCATTCACCAAACCCTTCTTTAGTGATAAATAAAATATGATTTTCTTTTCCAAATTCAAGACATAGGTATATGTTTTTTTACTGGTGCACAAAATGAGCCATGCATGAACATCACCTCGCTCAAAGAACAAAACCAACAAAGTGCATGAATTCACAACAAATTACAATATTACTTTATTCTGGCCTCCGCGGCAGAAGCTTCTCCGAACCCGAGACTGACTCATTGAACTCCTAGGGTTCGATAGAACCCAGGTTAAGAACCACTGCTTTAGAATGAGTACACATTATTTCTATTAGAAAAATGCAATTAGAAATGCATTCTTTATATAACACAGTAATGTATGGACTCTTCCTGGTTTGCCTAGGACTGTCCTAATGTTAGCTCTGAATGTCTTGGATTCCAGAAAATCCCTCAGTCACCAGTAAACAGGGTCTGTCACCCTAAATTTGGCTAATAAAAAATCTTTGCTATATTTTTAAAAAATGAGTACACTTGTTATCCCTGAATGAAAGGGAGCAAGAATGAATGGGCTAGAATATCCCAGAGGATGGTTCTACCACTGATATTTACTGGGTACACAACACAACAGAGTAGTACCTACTTATTAAGTGGCAGATGGATAAAATAACTGGCAGCTTCTCTTCCAGTAAAACCGTTAGGATGCTGCTTTCTAAATACCTCTATTCTAATCCACTCTCTTCTCTCTGTCCTACAGCCTCTACTTTAGTTATGGCCTTACCATTTAAGTCATTTTATGTATTGCCACTACCTATACGGCTGTGCCCCTCAAATCCTTCAGGCACTCCTGGAGACGCAGTCCGGCCCCTGCCTGCGTCTGGGCCGCACCATCTTCCCGCAAGCAGCCCACGCTGGAATTCGCACAGCATTCCCCAATCCCAGAATGCGCCCTGCTGCCTTTCAGTCCTCCGTGTCTTTGCAAATGCCCGTTCCCTCCTCCTTGAATGCAACAGAGATCCAGTTCCTTCTAACGTGGGGATGAAGCGCCGGGGAAAGCGCCTGTGGCTTCTGATGTGTCGCCATAGTCGCTACGGCATCAGGCCAACGCAGCCAAGGAAAGAACTACATCATTTCCCACTTACCCGCTTTGTACCAGCGAGTGAAGTAACGATCCACAAGCGATGGCACCGCGGACTCCACGGCCACCGGCTCGGTAGCCATGGCGACCTCGGGCGGCGCTACCTCCGCCCGCGGAGACGGTAGCTCTTCCTCCATGCTGGCCCGGAGGAGGCTGTTCTTCCGGCCCGCGGTCCGCAGCGCACGCGCGCGCTGCAATCTAGGTCCTACAGGCCCCTCCCACCGATGCCAATCATCGGGGTTTGGAGTGACGTCAAAGTGGGGCTCAAATACCATAGGCTGGGCAGGGGGACGCACTTCTCCCCATCGCTGGGGCTACCGGAGGGGAACGCCGGCCACGCCCCCTCTGCCTTTCGACGTCTCTCTCGCGCCGCTTGGCGTGTGACTGTCTTGCATACGGGCGCGTTATCGTCCCGTCCGCTGCTCCTACGCCGTGTCGGCCGCTGGCGCCGGGGTTCGGGCGGCCCAGAGGCCCATCGTGCGCCGCGAGAGTTCGGGAGCCGTGGACGTAGAGGCGCGTGCGCAACCCCGGCCGGGCCCTAGGAGGCCGACCGCGCGTGGCCCGGGAGGCCAGGGTGGACGCATCGCTGTTTGGGGTCAGCGCGCGGCGTCAGGTGAGCGTTCGAGCGGCTCTTCCAGGGCGGGGGCACGGACCCGGCCCTGTCCGCCAGGGTGTGTCCTCATGCCGGGACCCCCGAGCGCGCAACCCCTGCCTGCTGCAGGCCTAGCGGTGGAGTGCCCGTGACCACCTCTGCCCGCGAGCCTTCGGTTCTCTTTGCAAACTTTCCACCTGCGGCCATTGGGTGGGGGGCTCTGCGCCCCATGTGCACACTTACCCAGCCTGCGGATCCCTTGCATGAGTGGACAATACCGCTGAAAGCCAGTCAGTTAGTACACGATAGAAGGCCGCGGTTATCAGAGGTTCCAGTGCTGGGCTGCGGGGCCCTTCTCGTGCCTGCGACTATTTCGTGGAGTTATTGTTCCTTGTGCTTCTCCGTCTAATGTGGTATATTACATGGGCCCCTCTGCCGTTCAGTCGTGATCTCCGTGGAGGAAAGACTATCAGTCATCTCTCATTTTCAGGTTTGAGCACTTGGCAAGTGCTCATTCCCTGTGTGATGTAGGCCACAGACCCGATTGTAGGATTGACTAGGAATTTACTGTGTAAAGGATTCAAGCTGTATATTAACAGGGAGGCAGGTAACCAGTGAATAATTTGGTATGAAAAGTGTGATCAAAGTAGGCAGACAGTTTTCAGCTTGGGGAACAGAGTAGAAATGCCGTGGCCCCAGGTAGGAAAACATTTGATGGGATCATAGCAAGTACTTTCTTCATTTTCCAAGTTGCATTTGATGTATTTTAGACATCCTTGTGATAATATCAGGAGGTTGAACTTGGGCTTGGTGTCCAGTTTAGGGAGGGTCAGGGATAGACATTTAGATTTTGGTAGCATACTTGTGATCTGCCTGGTACGTGTAGTCTGGGGCATGGTCATTAACTGAGAGACAGGTGGGTGAAGGAGCAAGGGAAGAAAATGGACAAGTTGTCAGAAATTTTGGAGGAGACCAGGATTGATCTCTGGTCTAGAGAGATCTTTACCACATGTAAATCCTGAGAAAAGTTGAATTCTTGAGGGCTGGGAGTTGGAGATTGCAGATGTAAAGGCAGGGTACTAATAAATTGAGGTCCTGGGGAAGATAAAGGATTGAGGATGTAGGGCCGTGATGGCGAACCTTTTACAGGCGTGTCAGCACTGACACACGTAGCCATTTTCGATGACACACGGCCGTATAACAGAGAAGTATGGGGCCGCATGCTGAGAAGGACGTTTCATCCTCGGCTCCTGCACGGCCAGATACAGTAGCGGAGGATAAAACATTTGCTGTAGTGTAGACACTCTGTGCCGGAGGTCTGTAGGCCAAAACAACAGAACTCCGGCACAGAGCGTCTAGTTCTGGGACTTCCGGTTAGGCTGTTTTTCTCAAAGTGACACACCACCTGAGTTATGCTCATTTTTTTGGCGAATTTTGACACACCAAGCTCAGAAGATTGCCCATCACTGATGTAGGGTGTAAAAATTGAAGTTCTTTTTGAAACTGGGAGAGCTGGGGAGGGAGGAGGTGAATGATGAGCTCACCTTGGCGGTGTTTCTCCAAGCTCAGGGTTGTGAGACCTCAGGTTGTGTTCTGAATCTCAGTGATGATGGTCCTGTTGGGAAAGTAGAAGCAACATATCATTTGAACAGAATTTAATATGAAAAACTGGTTAAATAGCTGTTGGAGGAAAAGAAGAACAAAAGAACCAGTGAAGTAACAAAAGGTTAACTAACGGAAGTAACTACGACACTTGGCTAGAGAGAGGATCTAAACAAGGGAAGGCCTTGGGATGACCATGGCCGAAGCATGGAGGAGCGGCATTAAAAACTTGGGACTCAGACTTCTGGTGTTGATACCTCTGGAATTCAGAGGAGGAGGCCCCGTGTTGCTGGAGTTGAGACTGGAAGGGGCCTGCCTGGTTACTGCTATTGCTTCTGGGGGTGGGGGTGATGAGGCTGGTTTTGGTAGTGTTATGATGGGGACCCAGGGCCCCTGCAAGGATGAAAGCCCATTGCTGGAGCAGCAGTGATGGGAACACTAAAATAACAGGGAGAAGTGAGTTCTTCTCAGCTCCTGCTGCCTGTACCCTCCAGAGTCTTATTCTGGAGCCCATGGACTGCAGAGCTCCGCAGGTTATTGGTGAGTAGAATCCAAGTGCACAGGGAGGAATATGAAGATATTTTGATGATCCGATCATGGCAACAGTAACAGCATGATTATTATTAAGTAAACCAGATTGAAAGACAGTTAGGAAACTATGAATTTGGTAGTTTTTTAAAGATTGGTTACTATTTAAGTTACGTCTAATATGCCTGTGCTTATCTCTTGCCACCCTATCTCCTGCTTACTCCCCTCTCAAGTCTACCCATATTTCAGGTCTACCCATCCTTTCAGAACTATGCCAGTGGTTGTCTTTATGTTTAAAGATAAGGTGTAATTTTTATATGCTTTGAAAAGCTTAAACTTTCTGTATAGAATTAGATTTAAATTTAAAATCTTCATGGTATAATACAGTTCAAATAATTTCTAGAAGTCCTTGAACATAAATATCACCAAAGCTCGCAAAACCATTGTCTGCCTTATTTTTTCCCTTTCTTCCACCATGTATGGTTTTGCCTTACTCTTAACCCACATTATATGTTGTATGATTCATATTAACACTTATCTTTCTCTGCTGTGTAGGGAAAGGATTGACTCATCTCTTTCAATGTCATATGTATGAAATGCCCAGATGAGAGAATTCACCTTAGAATATGGTGGCATTAAGGCCAGTGTGGTCTATGTAATTGCCACCTCTAATATAACTTAGGGACTTCCAGTTGTAAACCTTAGAGGAATGTGAGTATAAATATCCATAATATTTTCTGCTACATAGATAGTGTGTGTTAAAGCAGGTCTGATTTTGCCAGATCAAAGTAGGTTTCCTATTCTTTTCTCAGCTATTACGCTGGGGAACCCCAGAGTAAGTAAACTGTTGTCATTTTAAAGTGTCTCATTTGTCCCTTTGGAACAGTATATACTTATATTTCTATTTTTGATTTAAATTTTTTAGTGAGAGTATATCCCGGTTTATAAATAAATGTATCTAGTGATATCAAAGTAATTTTTGTTTTTAGTTGTTTTTTATTTTTTTTACAGGGACAGAGAGAGGGATAGATAGGGACAAACAGACAGGAACAGAGAGAAATGAGAAGCATCAATCATTAGTTTTTCGTTGCCGTTGTGACACCATAGTTGTTCATTGATTGCTTTCTCACACGTGCCTTGACCGCGGGCCTTCAGCAGACCGAGCCACCCCTTGCTGGAGCCAGCGACCTTGGGTCCAAGCTGGCGAGCTTTTGCTCAAGCCAGATGGGCCCACCCACGCTCAAGCTGGCGAGCTCGGGGTCTCGAAACTGAGTCTTCTGCATCCCAGTCCGATGCTCTATCCACTGCGCCACCACCTGGTCAGGTGATATCAAAGTAATTTTATTCCAGATTTCCCTCAAACATATATGGGTTTGACATGACTTTATAAATCTGTGAGGTTATAAAGATATCCTTATATTCAAAAATAAAATGTTTTCCCATTCACTTTGTTCTTTTCAACTTCCCTTAGGAATCATAGATGTTAAACCATCTTTTCTCTTAGAAGTGAGTGCTTCATCAAGGGATATTTGTCCTTTTCTCTCAGGAACTGCTTCATCATGAGAAATCTGAAGTTACTTCGGAGCCTGGAGTTCAGGGATATTCAGGCGCCAGGGCAACCACAGTGCCTCTCTCTGCGAGCTGAACAGGGCACAGTGCTTGTTGGCTCGGAGCATGGACTGATAGAAGTGGACCCGGCCACAAGAGAGGTGAGTGATTGATGGAGAATGCTAGCACTAGGCAGGACCATTGACTTGTCTTTTTTCAAACATGCTTCCCTCAGATAGTCTTTAAATTAGGGGTCCCCAAACTTTTTACACAGGGGGCCAGTTCACTGTCCCTCAGACCGTTGGAGGGCCGCCACATACAGTACTCCATACACTGACCACCAGTGAAAGAGGTACCCCTTCCGGAAGTGCGGCGGGGGCTGGATAAACGGCCTCAGGTGGCCACAATTTGGCCCGCGGGCCGTAGTTTGGGGACCTCTGCTTTAAATCATACCGAATTTTTATCCTCCTAAATGAGCACCCCCTTTGCTTTATACTGATGTCATATTAGATGTAACTTAAATTGTAACCAACCTTTAACATCGCTGAGTTGGCAAAACTTGTACCTTATATTTTGTGTGAGCGTCCTAGTATTTGCCCTTTGAACCTCGTACTGTTTGTAACAGTGGCTCTCAACTGGGGCTGCAAATGAAAATGTCTTTTTAAAACTGTGTGTAAGTCTCTGTCCCATACCAGCTAAATCAGCACCTTTACTCTTGGATCCTGAGCATACATATGTGCAAAAGTAGGGTTACAGTTCATATATGGAAATAATGCAATAACTAATAAGTAATAATACATGAATGAACTCTGTTTCATATACTCACAGTTGTAAACTAACTTTTGCCCTCCCTGTATATAGTTAAAAGCTCTTTGGGTTGATTCCAGTGTCTTCCCCTAATTATATTCTGCTACTCGTGTATTTTAGGTGATTACATTCTTAGTCCCTTTCCTCCATACAAGAGAAATCTTAAGAAACCATAGTTATTCTTTTCATATTTTATTGGATATTTTAAAAGAGACCAGGCTTCTTGCTTCTATCTTGTGTTTGCTTGGCAAAAATGTCGCATTAACTCTATGTTTTGCTAAAGATAGTAGGATAAATTCTCAAATGAAAGTTTGCATTTTAATTTAGAAAAAGAAAAACATTTTGAAAGCTTTTATATTATGAAAGAAGCATTAGGAAGTATTTTATTTCTGGAAATGTTATGATTTGTTCTTGTAAGTAGATTGGCTTAATTTGCTTATGTGTTTGTTTTGGTGAAAGGTGAAAAATGAAATCTCTTTAGTGGCAGAAGGCTTTCTCCCGGAGGATGGCAGTGGCTGCATTGTTGGTGTTCAGGACCTGCTGGATCAGGAGTCTGTGTGTGTGGCCACGGCCTCTGGAGACGTTATACTTTGCAATCTCAGCACACACCACGTAAGTGCAAGAGTCCTGTGAGGATGAAATCTCGTGTTTTTGTTTTTGTTTTTACAGGGACAGAGAGAGAGTCAGAGAAAGGGATAGATAAGTACAAACAGACAGGAACAGAGAGAGATGAGAATCATCAATCATCAGTTTTTCGTTGTGGCACCTTAGTTGTTCATTGATTGCTTTCTCACATGTGCCTTGACCGCGGGCCTTCAGCAGACTGAGTAACCCCTTGCTCGAGCCAGCACCCTTGGGTCCAAGCTGACGAGCTTTTTGCTCAAGCCAGATGGGCCCGCGATCAAGCTGGCGACCTCAGGTTCTCGAACCTGGGTCCTCCGCATCCCAGTCCGACACTCTATCCACTGCGCCACTGCCTGGTCAGGCGAAATCTCGTATTTTGCATAGAAGTTTAAAAGTTCAGGACCTGTAATATTTAAGCATTTTGCAAATTAGAGTCTTTGCATTTTATGTCTCTTTACAAAAATATTTTGGCATGGCTTTAGCTATATTTCAGGATTCTTCTAAAACTCAAGTTTTGTCTGCTGTATTTGATAATCAGAACAATTACAACCTGAAAAAGAAATCCTGGTCATTCTTTTTTTTTTTTTTTTTTTTTGGTATTTTTTCTGAAGTGAGAAGTGAGAGGCAGAGAGAGACAGACTCCAGCATGCACCCGACCGGGCTCTACTTGGCATGCCCACTAGGGGGTGATGCTCTGCCCATCTGTGGCTGTTGCTTCGTTGCAACCAGAGCCATTCTAGTGCCTGAGGCGGAGACCATGGAGCTGTCCTCAGTGCCTAGGCCACTTTGCTCCAGTGGAGCCTTGGCTGTGGGAGGGGAAGAGAGAGATAGAGAGAAAAGAGAGGGTGAAGGGTAGAGAAGCAGATGGGTGCTTCTCCTGTGTGCCCTGGCCGGGAATCGAACCTGGGACTTACATACACCAAGCCGATGCTCTACTGCTGAGCCAACTGGCCAGGGCCCTGGTCATTCTTGTGCAGGATAGCTCACCACTTACCAAAATGTGATCCTGAGTTGTAACCTGTATTTCTCAAGTAGAAAGTCTTTGAAATGTTTAAATGGCTTATGGTTTCTGTTGTGAATGCTAAGTATCTCGATGGCTAACACAGGAGTCCCTGAACTACAGGTACTACAGTTACACAGTATAATTATGCACTCTGCGCATATTTTGCGATTACCAGAGGAGAGAGATTTCAACCATTAGCCTCTTTCTCTACTGTAGCATAGACTGCCTTTCTTCTGGATTTCTGTCCTTAACCTTCTTAACAGCACGAGTTTCTCACTGAAATTGTCTGATTCTTTTTAAATATCTTTGGTTACTCTATTAGTTGTGATCTCTTTAACATTGACCACGCAGTAAGAGCTATAGAAGTGCTAATGATATAATAATAGTAGTAGCTGGCATTTATTCAGTGTTTATATTGTGCCAGGTACAATATAAAATTACTCACTACAATCTTATGAGGTAGATTGTTTTCCATTCTTTAGAATGAGAGGAAATTGAGGCACAGAGAGCTTACATAACTAGGCTGAAGTCAAAGTTATCAGAGGGGATATGAGCCCCGCAGTCTAAATCTGACACCTTCACTTTAAACCATTCCATATAGTGTGATAATCAAGTAAAACTTACTTAGTATTTCTCATATTTAAAAGCTATACTGTTATTTCCAAAACATTTTAAAGCATTTTTTCCTGATTACTGAGTGCCTTCAATCCACTGATCTAATCAGATGGTACTGGTGCAAGACCATTTGACTTCTCAGTGTCTGCAAGACAGAATTCTTGTTCCTTACTCTGCCTTATAAGACCTTTCACTGTCTGCTCCCCAAATTTGTTCAGCCTTTCCCCGTCCCCATCATTCCTGTGTATATGAATACTTTACGCTCTAATTGCAGCTGACCTTTAACTGCTCTTTTTATAAAGTCGTGCCTCAGTCCTGTGTTTTCCCCTGGTCTCTTTGTCCTGGCCCTGTTATCTCCCTTCAAGGCACCTCTCCGGAAAAGCTTTCCAGGACTCTCCTGGGCCACTTGTGATTCCCTGCTCCCCACTGAATTCCCAGAAACCTCAGTTACAGCTCTAATCCCACTGCGGAGTCCTCTTGTCTCCTTCATGAGACGGCTCTGTGGGGAATGGAGTGTCCCTAGTCAGGGCCACTTCCTGTGCCCCGAGTCCAGCTTAGTCTTCTGATACTGAGTAAGTGTTTATTGCGTAACTTCATGGTTGTTGTTTTGTTTTTAATCATTTTGATTAAAGTTGTGTAAAAATTCTCCGAGGCAGTAGAGTTTTGAAATCTCCCTTGTTTTCTCTGTTTCAGCTGGAATGTGTTGGGAGTGTAGCCAGTGGTATCTCTGTTATGAGCTGGAGTCCTGACCAAGAACTGGTGCTGCTTGCTACAGGTAACCTTGTCACTGATCCTATCTGACTTTTATAAAACATGGCTCCTAATATCCTACAGGATTAAGTTTGGGGCTGTGTAGGTTTCAAAATTTTTCTCTGAATTATTATACCAGAATTACAATGTAGAGAGAAGGGCCATGTGGACTTTTATGTTAGCCTAACATACATAAATATCTAAGAATAAGTACCGCATCAGAACCTTTCTGTTTTATCTAGTGAGAGCCAAAACATTTTGAGTGAATTCTGTCTGCCTTGCTGCGGCTGATAAAACTCTTCCATGCCAGCTCTGTAGCTTCCAGTGCTGTTGATACTTATGGAATGGCACGTGTTACATGGAAACAAAATCATTCTTGTTTGTGCCCCTCCAAGGTCAGCAGACCCTAATTATGATGACGAAAGACTTTGAGCCAATCATGGAACAGCAGATCCACCAGGATGATTTTGGTGAAAGTGAGTACAGATTTGTTTGAAACGTTCTGTGATCCGAAGTTCCTCCAGGTTTGATCATTTTCTTGTCCACTAATATCCATGTCATAAATCCAAAGAACTGTGAAGCTTGAACTCTCATTTGTTAAATGTCTGATTGCCCAGCCCTTAGCCCACCCTAGATCTTAAGAGGCTTACCTCTGAGTTGAGGTCTGAGAGGTGGCTTTGTCAATAACCTAGGGAATAGAAATCTGTGTAGGGTCACCTAGGTAGTTGATGCCCAAACCCAGGAGAAGCTTAGGCCGGAGGTTTGATGAAAGGGACTGTACACTAGGTAGAATGAGGAGAGCCTTTCTGGGATATAGCTTTGAGGAGAAAATAAGAAAGCTCAGATAAAAGGCTGAATTTTAACTTTGACTAAGGTGTAACCTGAGAAGTTATTTAGAAAACTGCTACTCATTTATTTATTCAGAAGTAGTTCATTTGTTCAGTAATATTTTTTGAGTAGGTTTGAACCCAGCAGTTTTTGGTGCTGTAGATAATCCGGCTTTTCTCTTACGGAGTCCCATTAGCTCAGTCATGACTTGATGTGCAGGTGGTAGGTTAGCCTAAGGGGAGGAGGGGAGGAGTGGAGGGGGAACACTTCCCAGATGAGGCAACTTGAGCTGACTACTGGCTGAGTAGGTATTGGGTAGATGAGGGTTGAGTGTCAGGGAGTGGTCCAAGCAAGTGAATAAACCAATTTCAAGGCAGGAGTGTTTCACAGACACGTTTGACATGTCATGCCTATTCAGACAACTGTGACTACTTACGCTTTGATGGTTGGCAGGACGTGAGTGTGGAATGAAATGAACAGGGCGGATTTTGATTAAGTTTGGTAGGGAATTTGGACATTGAGTTTTAGGTTATCAGCCATTAAAGGTTTGATGATGCAAGACTGACTAAGTGATTGGTGCAGAGGGAAGAGGCAGGGTGATCTGATAGGAGGTTCTATGGAAATCCGGGTGAGAGAGAAAGAAGGTGGGTGTGGGGCAGAAGGGGGAGTAAGTTCGGGAAAACTTTGATTCTCAGTGAGGACGGTCGTACATTTTTTGGAATTATGTGAGAAACGTTTTTGGATCATAGGTGCATGGGTCCTCTCCTGCCCTAGCCAGTTTGAAAACTACCAGTTTAGAAAATGAAATAAGTAGGCTTTGGGTATGCAAGATGAAGAAGGAAGTTGAATGGACTCCAGCCACAAGCTCCGGTGGTGGCAGCAAAGATGCCAGTATCTGAGAGGAAAGGTGGGCCAAGGCTGGTTTGTAGGTGTAGGTGGTAAGCTCTGCTTTGGGTTTGTTTCAGGGCCGTATGGGATTACTAGGTGAAGTAGGCGAATGTATGGGGCGGAATTATTGGCATGTAGCAATCCGTAGAATCTTGGGAGTAGGTGACCTTGCTCGGGGGCAGTTATGGTACTGGAAGATTGTAATTACCCAGAGTGGAGCTCTGGGGCATCCAGCTTTGAGGACAGTCGTGGTGTCAGGTAATAACCAGCATATCTTATATCTTTGCACGGGAAAGTGCCCTGGGCCTAGCTCATCCCACCCGCTTTTTTACACTCTGGTATTTGGATATGTCCGTGCAGAGAAGATAAGAAATGATTGTGCTGACCCATAATTTATAGAAATTATAACCAGCCCTTCTTATCAGAATCAATGATGGGAGGGCTGTATTGGACCCTGGATCTGCCCAATGCTTTTTTTTCTTTTTTTACGAAACAGAGAGAGCTACAGATAGGGACAGACAGACAGGAAGAGAGAGAGATGAGAAAGAAACATCAGTTCTTCATTGCAGCATCTTAGTTGTTCACCGACTGCTTTCTCATATGTGCCTTGACCGGGAATCTCCAGCTGAGCCAGTGACCCCTTGTTCAAGCCAGCAACCTTTGGGCTCAAGCCAGCGGCCATGGGGTCATGTCTATGATCCTATGCTCAAGCCAGCAACCCCGTGCTCAAACCAGATGAACCTACACTCAAGCCAGTGACCTTGGGGTTTTGAACCTGGGTCTTCTGTGTCCCAGGCCGATATTCTACCCACTGTGCCACCAGCTGATCAGGCTGCCCAATGTTTTGAGGCATATCTCTGTAGTACCTGTTGGCAGGTCAGTGTCAGATTTTCTACCAGGAATAGGGAGCTGCATTGTTTCAGCATTCTTACTTTATGTTTTATGTGAGAGAAGCATTATAATTTATAAAGAACCTCAGCCTGGAAGGCAGACGCCCTGTGACTTAATTTTGGCCTCTGCCACTAAGGGGTCTTAGTATCCATCTCCGTCTGCATGAAGGTTTAAATTCCAGGGAGGCTGGAAACATTTGGTGATTTGAATGCTTATGATCAGAATTTTATTCCCACCTCTTGTCTTGAGTTTTATGCCTTGTTATCAGTGACTATATTGTGCAAATTCTTCATATTTCATTTTTCTTACTTGTAAAATGGAGATGGACTGTGTAATGCCATCAGGGAATTTAGAATATGTGTAATGGCAAGAAAATAGAATATGCATGATGTCATTAAAGCTGTTTCCAACATCAGGGCACTTTAGAGTCTTCAAATTCACTGCAGCACATAGTATGGAGCATAGGTTTTCACATACTGACTGCTGGTCAAGTTACTGAGAGGTCTCAGAGGACCCAAGTAATTACCAGTCCCTGACTTCTTGAAGTGTAACAATGAAACTGCTTTATTTCATTTCATTTAGCTTACTGGTTGTTTTGCCTGTTCTCACTCACTTGTTCTCTAGGCAAGTTTGTCACTGTTGGATGGGGCAGGAAGGAGACCCAGTTCCATGGATCAGAAGGCAGGCAAATGGCCTTTCAGATGCAGATGGTAAGTTTGGTCTGATGGGTAAAGAAACACGATTGGAACAAATAGAATTTCTGCCACCCACCAGGAGCCCTTAGGTGTCCAGTTAGAGTATAGGTCCCCAAACTGCCCGGCCAGGGCTGCGTTCGCTGTTGATGATTCACGTGCATGTTTTCATAGTGTCCCTACATATGTAGCTATTAGATGTGTTTTTCTGATTTTCCCTCTTTTACCAAACTTGTTGTTTTCCTTCTTTCTGGATATATTTTGAAGGTTGAGCTTCAGGAGTCATTGATAATAGATCAGGGGTTAGGTGTGAGAGAGTGGAATTGAGGTTGATTTAGCGCCTGGGCTGATAGAAGCATTGTGTGTATATTATCTGTAGAAATTTCCATGAGCTGCCCTCTGGGATAAATGAGTCAAAATAATACACTGCCTGCTATTTACATTTTTCATCCTTAATTGTTTCTCGCTGCATTTCGTGTGACTCGTTTCGGAAGTTTGTGTTCTACGCCGTGAGGCAGTTACATTCAGAATAAATCTTGTTAGGCCACCAGTGTACTCCCTGGTGTGCGGACTGGCGCCGGCACCATTCTGACATAGCCTGTCCCTGGATTGTGATGGTGATGCTCAGGCGGGTTCGTCCCCAACCCCGCAGAGCTGCTTTCTGTGCTCACAGCCTCTGGAATTGAGATGCAGGTGCCCCTGGACACCTTTTTTCCCCTTGGACTGTGAGCACAGGAGTCTTTCATGTTTCCATCACTGCTGCCTTGATTACCTCTGGCTCAGCCCTCTGTGAGCTGTTGTGAAGCTTGCACACTAAAGAGAAACTCTGCTCTCTTACATTTAGACTAGCAGCATTTATTTCTTTGTCACAGGTATCTGCTACATTCCTTGGCTCACTGTTTTTAATATGTAGATCTGTAGCTTTCTACCTCTGTAGGTTGGAGGCCGCTTTTCTTTTAATGGTCAAAGAATTTTGTTTTAAGTTCTTTTCTCTTTTAACGATGATTTCTGGATCTGAGGGTCCTTTTATTAGAAAATTTAATATAAAAGATTTAATATAAAAGATTTAATAGCTTGAGGCTTGTTTGATTCTGAGCCATTTTTAAGGCCTCCTCTAACATTTGTCTTTTGTCCTCTCGTTAGCCTGAATCTGCTTTGCCCTGGGATGACCATAGACCACATGTTACCTGGCGTGGTGACGGACAGTTTTTTGCTGTGAGTGTTGTTTGTCCAGAGACAGGTATGGAAAAAAATTTCAGTTAAACAAACAAATTTTTTTATTTTTTATTTTATTTTTTTTACAGGGACAGAGAGAGAGTCAGAGAGAGGGATAGATAGGGACAGACAGACAGGAACAGAGAGATGTGAGAAGCATCAATCATTAGTTTTGCATTGCCCTTACGACACCATAGTTGTTCATTGATTGCTTTCTCATATGTGCCTTGACCACGGGCCTTTTCAGCAGACCGAGCAACCCCTTGCTGGAGCCAGTGACTTTGAGTCCAAGCTGACGAGCATTTGCTCAAGCCAGATGGGCCCGCGCTCAAGCTGGCGACCTCGGTGTCTCGAACCTGGGTCTTCCGCATCCCAGTCCGATGCTCTATTCACTGCGCCACCGCCTGGTAGGCAACAAACAAATTTTTTTATCTTATTAAGTTCAGGAAAGATTTTTTTTTTTTATATTGAGGGTTTTCTTTTATTACATAAATGAGGTAAAGCTATGTTGCTTTAGCATTTAGAGCTAAGAATTAGAAGAATTGTTTGAAGGCTTTTATGGCCTCCTACCTATTGGACACAAATTTTTAACAAGATTAATCTAATTAGCTTTGTAAAATTACAACAGTTTTTATTAATAAAGAAGGTGTTTAAGGAGTGCTGACTTGACAGCATTTATCATAATGCTTTGTTTGTTTTTTGTTTTGTTTTGCCCCCCTTGACCTGCCGCACAGGAGCTCGGAAGGTCAGAGTGTGGAACCGAGAGTTTGCATTGCAGTCGACCAGTGAGCCTGTGGCCGGCCTGGGCCCTGCCCTGGCATGGAAGTGAGTGGGAGAAGAGGTCTTACAACTCTTGCCTCATAATTTCTTGATCTGGAGTAGCGGTGGTGGTACCTGTTGAATCTACGTGTTTATGTAACACAAAAAAGATAATTTCCTTTTTTTATTTGGCTATAAGCCTGTATGTTTCTTTCTTTTTAATTCCCTGAAGTCTGACTTTAATTTGAAGAGCAGATTCTGAGCTTCTTCACAGATCTCATCATTCCAAGGCCTACTCGTGTTGTTGGTGGCAGTCAGGGTCTGCATGAAGCCGCTGTATAAAACAGATAAAGGTGCTTAGAGGGAAGTTGTAGTTTGCACAGCTCTGGGAGGCAGTGGAGCTTTGCTGCGGACCAGGGAGAGGGTTTCCTTCCTCCGCACAGAGTCCCACACTAACGGTCTGTTTGCCGAGCAGCATGCCAGCGGATTCAGGCCTGATTCTCTCTTGGCCCGGCACCCCGGGGTTGGTCATAGCCTGCCTGTGAGGTGCGACTGCCTGGTTATAGATGGAGGAGATATCTCGGACACCTGCTGTCTCAGGAGTATCTGTGTGTGCAAAGCCACTAAGTCTCTGGGTTTTAGACATGTTATTTTCCACCAGTTCCCTATCAGACCAATGATAAAGAGAAAAATGTGTATGCATTAAAACCTAGAGACAGCTATAGACAAGATGAGGTGATTGAGAAGTCTTAAGAAATACCTTCCTGGGCATGGAATATTTATGGAAGTTGTTGACTTGAAGGAGAAATAGGTTATGGTTTTAGAGGACAGTATACATGGAATGGTTTAAAGAATGTTTTTGTTTTGTTTCATTTTTTTAAGTGAGAGGTGGGGAGATAGACTCCCACATGTGCCCCAACCAGGATCCACCCAGCAACCCCTGTCTGGGGCTGATGCTTGAATCAACCTAGCTATTTTTAGCACCTGAGGCCGTTGCATTGGGGCCAACTGACCTCTCAGCACCCAGGGCTGATGCTTGAACCAGTAGAGCCACTGGCTGTGGGAGGGGAAGAGAGAGAGAAGGGGTTGGGGGAGAAGCAGATAGTTCCTTCTCCTGTGTGCCCTGATGGGGAATCAAACCTGGGGCATTCATATGTTGAGCTGATACGATACTCTATCTGCTGAGCCAACCAGCTAGGGTCAAGAATGTGTTGGTTTTTTAAAAAGTCACCCTAGCACAGCATAAATCTAAAGCTTTCTGTGTAAATGGAGGCTTTGTGCAAGTTAGAGAAAGGCACTCTTGCTTCTGGGTGGGTGTAGTCTCACAAGGGTGGAGGGTGACCAGGATGACGAGGGTGGCTGAGGGCTTACAGAGACATGTTGACTTTAACACTTTCTTGGATTTTTTTGTTTTTGCGGGGAAAAAAAACAACCATTTCTCTGAACTTCATCTCATTTTAACGCTGCTGGGTGCCCTCTGGGGCTCTAACACTCGTTTTGTTTTAAGACCCTCAGGCAGCTTGATTGCATCAACACAAGATAAACCCAACCAGCAGGATGTCGTGTTTTTTGAGAAAAATGGACTTCTCCATGGACATTTTACACTTCCTTTCATGAAAGATGAGGTTAAGGTAGGTGCCTGCATTGTTTCACCCTCAAATGTAGAGGACTTTGCCCCGCTGTAGAGAAGGGTGACAGCTGATATGGGTGTGTGCTGAGAGAAGCTCCAGCGGAGCTGCAAATAGAAATCGTGGCTTCTCATAACTGAGGGTTTTTTCCCTTAAAAAAGAGAAATTGCTTTTCTTAGATGTTTTTAAAGAAGAAGTGGCATTTCTTCCCCACTCTAAATAAAACATAGACAGGAAATAGAAATGTTAGTTTTTATTGTTTCCTTTGACAAAAGTACAGTTCTTCTAGGAATGAAGGTGAATTTCATTTATAACTTTTAAACCTTAAGCAGCTTAAGTACCATTCGGATCATGGTGGGGCAGATACACATCAAATGGTAATCCTTAAGTGTACTAAAAGTTGAGAGAAGAGCTTCATGAACTTCCCTGTACCTATTACTTGTATGATACAAACATTGTGCAAAATTATTTTTATCTATCCACCACTCTGGCTTACACCCCATCCCACACACACATTTTTATTTCATTCCCCAGGGTTTTCTTAATTTTAGAAAATGTATTTTTACTACTCATTTCTAACAGTTAAGAATTTTTCTTTAAGTAACCACAATCCCATGACCACATCTTACAAAATTAGTAATCATTTCTTACTATTATCTATACTAGTCCATATTCAGATGTCCCCGATTGTCTAAAAATGTCGCCTTGCTTTTGGTTGTTGTCTCTTTTAATCTTTAAACGTGATACATTTTTAAAAGTCTTTGACAGATAATGACATATTGCACAGATTTGTTTAATGACTCTAGGTTAATAATTTACAGCAAGGGGTCAGCTCAAGTGGTGGGATTGTTTGGTTTGTGAGAGCGGGGGTTCTGCTGTCGTAAAGATTTTGAAGTAAATACGAAGCTGAAGGACAGTGACGAGCCTTTTTCCCCCCTAGGTGAATGACCTGCTCTGGAATGCAGATTCCACTGTGCTAGCAGTTTGGTTGGAAGAGCTTCCGATGGAAGAAAATGTAGCTCTTAAGGCCTATGGTAAGACAGCTGCTTTGTCTCAGCCCTCTGCCCCAGGAAGTGCAATTGAAAGTAGAAGACACCCCTTCTACTACTTAGTCTACTTAGTGCTGCCGCAGAATCAAAGGTGGCTGAGTGGGTAGATGGCGATGGGAACATGGGTAGGCTTTGATTAGTTATGGTGTCAACCATTGGTCAGTCAGGGGGCTGTAGAGAAACAGAATCAGGGCAGTCAGCAGGCCGAAAATCCAGGTACGAGATGATGTTTCAGTCTTGTCTGAAATTTAGGACAGGCCCATAGTTTGCATACAGATATGATTCTGTGTTACAGTTTTGAGGTAGAATTCCTTTTCCTCCGGTAAACCTTTGCTCTTAAGGCCTTTACCTCATTGGATGAGACTCACTCACATTGTGAAGGATAATCTGCTTTATTTAAAATCACCTGATTATATGATTTAACTACAGAAGACCTTCCTGGCAACATTGAGACACTGTTCAACCAGACAACCTGGCACCAAAGCCTAGCCAAGTTGACATATAAAATTGACCATGGCCTGACCTGTGGTGGTGCAGTGGATAAAGCGACGACCTGGGAACACTGAGGTCGCCAGTTCAAAACCCTGCACTGGTCTGGTCAAGGCACATATGGGAGTTGATGCTTCCAGCTCCTCCCCCTTTCTCTCTTTCTCTCTCTCTCTCTCTCACTCTCTGTCTCCTCTCTAAAATGAATAAAATAAAAAGAAATTTATTAAAATTGACCATACAGGTCATCAGTACTTTCTTTTCTTAGATGGTATATTACTACAGGAAATCACAACATTGGCCAAAGGAATACAACACTGGAAGTGAAGGAGTTGTGTTTGATGTAAGAATCTTCCCTATACTTTAAAAATTGTGTAAATAGGTATTTTTTAGTGTATATGTAATAGGTGGAAACATTAGAAAATAAATAAGAGAAGGAAAAAATTCCATAATTCTGTCACTCTAATAATCACTACTAAAATTTTTTCATTTCCAGATTTTGTGTGGATAGCTCAGTATAGGCACGGTCTCAGTCTTGTTACCTATGTAGGTGTGATACATTCAGTTTTGTGATTTCCTGTCCCAGACACATTTCCATTTCAGATGTCCATTTGCATTATTTTAAATTGCTGTCTAATAGTCATTTGTGCCATAGTTCTTAAATACCATTCTGTTAGGCCTTCAAAGTTTTGTAATTTTTCAGGGTCCACAGTAATACACTAAACATTTTGTTCATAAATTTTTTCACTTGCTCGATTATTTTTTAGTGGCTCTCAAACTTTTTAACCAGTAGAACTTTTTCTGTAATTCAGATGTTACTAAGATGCTCATTCATTTATTCATTCATTTGATCCAGTGGTTTTCAACCCAGGCTGCACCTTGAGAAATAAAAAACCAAAACACTTTCCAGGCCTCATCTCGTTGAATTCCTTGTGTCGGATCGAAGGCTATCCATAAATATTTTTCAGTTTTCTTAAGTGAGAGGAGGGGAGATAGAGAGACAGACTCCTGCATGTATCCTGTCCAGGATCTATCTGGCAACTCCCGTCTGGGGCCATGCTCACAGCCAAGCTATTTTTAGTGCCTGAGATGGAGGCTCCATGGAGCCATCTTTATGTCAGGGGTCGATGTACCTGAGCCAACTGAGCCATGGCTGCAGGAAGTGAGGGGATAGAGAGAGAAGGGGAGGGGGAGGAGTGAGAAGCAGATGGTTGCTTCTTCTGTGTGCCCTGACTGGGAATCAAACCTGGGATGACCACACACCAGGCCGATGCTCTGCCACTGAGCCAACTGACCAGTGCCATTTTATTTTATTTTATTTTATTTATTTATTTTAGAGTGGAGAGAAAGAGAAGGGAGGGGGAGTGGAAAGTCTTAACTTGTAGTTGCTTCTCGTATGTGCCTTGACCAGGCAAGCCTGGGGTTTCAGATCAGTGACCTCAGCATTCCAGGTTAACACTGGATCCACTGCACCACAGGCCAAACATTAATCTAGTACAGTGGTTCTTAACCTTTTTTGAGGTACCGAACCCACCAGTTTCATATGCGCATTCACCGAGCCCTTCTTTAGTGATAAATAAAATATGATTTTTTTTCCAAATTCAAGACATGGGTATATGTTTTTTTACTGGTGCATAAAATGAGCCGTGCATGAACATCACCTTGCTCAAAGAACAAAACCAACAAAGTGCATGAACTCACAACAAATTACGGTATTACTTTATTCTGGCCTCCGCGGCAGAGGCTTCTCCGAACCCCTGAGACGGACTCATCGAACCCCTAGGGTTCAATAGAACCCAGGTTAAGAACCACTGATCTAGTACTTTTGGATTGAGTGTTTAATACCATTAATCTGTCCATTATTTTTCTAAATCTTTATGGAAAAAGAACCATTCACTAAAGCACTGTTCTGTCCTAGCAGCCCTGCATCCTCATGATCATAAAGTTTGAAGGTGAAGGCAAAAATAAACGTATGTTTCTGACCTTCTTGATGCTTGACGTTTTATCTCCATGGAAATTGCCTTTAACAGTTATTAACATTATTTTAATGGAGAGACTGGGCAGGAAGGGTCAAAGATTGCCTCCGTCCCCCTCCGGAAGCAGTGTGAAGCCTGGTACTCAGCCTCTGAGGGCTTTCCGTTCATCTTCCTTTGCAGTTCAGCTCTGGACTATTGGCAACTATCACTGGTACCTCAAGCAGAGTCTGCCCTTCAGCGCCCGTGGGAAGAGCAGGGTTGTCTCTTTGCTGTGGGACCCGGTGACCCCACACCGGCTGCACGTGCTCTGTCAGGGCTGGCACTACCTCTGCTATGACTGGCACTGGACGACTGACCGGAGCTCCGGAGATAATTCAAATGACATGGCAAATGTGGCTGTCATCGATGGAAGTAAGCAGCAGGGAAAGGTGTCTGTGAGCTTGGCAGGGTGCCTGAGTGCAGTGTCTGCACATGCGGTGCTTTGAGTAAAACAACTGGCAGTATTTACTTGGTGGGTTGTTTTGGTGGTTCGGTTTATCTTTACTTTTTTTGGTGTTTTGTTTGGATGGGAATGCCCTAATGTAGATGGGGCATTTACTCCTAAGGACCATATTCCCTGCTCCCACACCCACTCACCCACCCCAGTTCCTCATTGTGCTGCACGCATGGTCTTCACATATTCACTGGGGTGGCTTTTGAAGACATACACAATTTTGACCCTGGGTAGAGGGACACAGTGGTGTGGCTTTGGGTGTGTTAGTGTTGTATTTTGCGCTTAGCCTTTCATTGACCCTTGCGTCACCCCGCCTGTGTCTCTTTGTTGTCTGATAAAATACTTGTCAGTGATATGCCTCCCCCGTGTGTTCAGTTAACTCACAGGCATCTGTCTAGTATGAAAATTAGCTTGCTGTTTTCAAATTAGGTTGAGGGTTTGTTGTTGTTTTATTTTGGTGCGGGGAGGAAATTGGGGAGAGAAGTAGTCACACAAATATTGATAACAGAAAAGAAAACTTGCTTTTTCTTTTCGTGTTCTATGTAGTGGTCATAATACTGACTTAATAATCATATGTTCTATGTAAAGGACTTATTTATTATTGATTCCCTTGGCTTTAGTCAGGCTTAGTTGCAGACCAAAGCTAGAATTCTGACCTCTTGACCTTGTCCTAGCCCCTGGCACCTGAAACCTCCAAGGCTGGAGATGGACTTCTCTAGGTGTAAAAGTGACAATAGCCAGATATAGATGGAGTTCATGATACTTCTGTTCCCCCCTTACATGAAGTTTAAGCTTACTCGTGATAAAAACACCAAAAATTATTTTAAAGAATTGGTATATATTTCCTACCACCATTATTGGTTAGGGTACTGTGCTGTTCTGATCCCTTATTTTACAAATTGAACATCCATATGTCTAATCCTCCTCTCTCCCTCACATGCAGACAGGGTATTGGTGACAGTCTTCCAGCAGAGTGTAGTTCCACCTCCCATGTACACCTACCGACTGCTGCTCCCACAGCCTGCAAATCAGGTCCTGTTCTCTGCCCACTCTCAGAAGAGTAATGACCTCGCTGTCCTCGATGCCACTAACCAGATTTCCGTGTACAAGTGTGGTACGTTCAAAACTGTTAACAAGATGTGCTGAATGGGTTCCTCCTCTCTCTATAAAGGAAGTTCTAGGTTGCTGTTGTCTTCACTCTGGTGTTTCCAAAACCTTTGAAGCTTATTATTAGTACCTTTATTATGATATTTAATTGGCTTATGTGTTTCTCCAAGGGAGTTTCAGTCTTAGTCTAGCTTATAAGAGCTATTCCTTTTGCTTTATTGAACTTGAAGCATCAGTTATTTATTTATTTGTTTGTTTGTTTATTTATTTATTTTCTTAAGTGAGAAGCGGGGAGGCAGAGAGACAGACTCCCACATGCACTCCGACTGGGATCCACCTGGCAAGCCCCCTGTGGGGTGATGCTCTGCCCATCTGGGTCCTTTGCTCAGCAGCCAAGCTATTTTAGTGCCTGAGGCGAGGCCATGGAGCCTTCCTCAGCTACCAGGACCAGCTTGCTCCAACCCAGCCATGGCTACAGGAGAAGAGGAGATAAAGAGGGGTGAGGGTGGGGAAGCAGATGGTCGCTTCTCCTGTGTGCCCTGATCGGGAATCAAACCCAGGACATGCACACGCCAAGCCGGCACTCTACCACTGAGCCAACTGGCCACGGCCCCATCAGTTATTTAAAGAATAATATTTGACCCTGGAAATAAGATGGTGTCTTATTACACCTTTAATGTGTTTTACGGTTTTTGTCACCTTTGCACATATTTTTAGTTGGTCTCCTACCCTCCTTGGAGCTGTGTCACAGGCAGAATTTGCCTGAGCGAGAATGGACAGGGATTCCAGCTCAAGTGTTCTGGCTTCTGATTGAGTTGCCTCCCATGGCCCCATTGCTCTGTTTCCAGCTGCTCCCCAGTGGACTGGCAGAACCTGAAACTAGTTTTTAGTTCTGAGTTCTGTGGTCATGTCATGAGTTATACTGGCAAATAGCACTGGTGGCCTTTATTGCAAATAACTTCTGAGTTCTCAGAAAAAAAACAAGACAGCTGCTAGGGAGAGAATAATCACAATTAACTGATTTATATCCCTGCTTGCTCACCTGCTTTTCTGTGAAGTCAGCAGCCTACTAATGTAGTGATACTGCAGCAGCCCCCATTGTGTTCAGTGTCACTGCATTATAATGTTGATGAGATACCTTAGGAACTTAGCTCTTGTTTATATCAATTAGTCTGTGATAAAATGGGTTTTGTTTTATGTCATTTTGCTTAAAGTCACAGAACCCTTGATGACGTTAAGTGAGGCCTTACTGTACCTGGGTATTTCTCCAGCTGCGCTGATTTTAGTCTCACTCTATAAATGCTGTAATAATCCTCCTTAAACTTCTTATTGCTTTTTTTTTTTTACAAGTCATGAAAAGACTTTATTAAGAAGGCTTTGGAATAAAAAAATACTCTTGGTTCAATTTTTCAAACCCTTAGTCTTAATTGCTTTAAAAAATAATTGTAATGTGTTCTTTGTTGAGACAAATCAGAAAAAACAAAAATTAACCACCTTTCAAAGTAGATGTTTTATGAACCAGTAATATCAAAACTAAAGAAATAATTATCTTTTTACTTGACCACCGTTTGGTATCTGACTGCTAGTTTTGTGAGAGTAAAACTGATCCGATGCAGAGGAAGCTGTTGTGCTCACTGTAGGACGCTCACTTGAGTTTCTGTTTTGTTTTACAGCGCACAGAATATTTTGCCCTACGTTTACTTACAGTGTACAATTCTATGGTTTTTAGTGTATTTGCAGAGTTGTGCAAGCATCATCATAGTCAGTATTGTATACCCTATGTTCATTGTACTGATACTTACAGCTCCCTGTGATCAGATAGGGCGGGTTGAGAACTCTGCTTTTGGAAGACTTGTCAGGTGTCAGCATGTGGAGTAGGCCATGGTGTGGGCACCAGGGGGCAGGCATACAAGTGGGGCTGTTGCATGGGTAGGTAGGAGACGGTGAGATCTTGAGCCAGGGTAGTGTCTGTAGAAATGGAAAGGAGAGAAAGGTCATACAAATAAATGCAGGAGTCAAAAGCCTTTGGGAAGTTAAGGCATGTAGTGTAGAGTGTTTGAGTATGAGAGAGTTTGGCAAAAGGTAGGTTGTGGGAGTTTTTATTAGAGCATAGAATTTAGAGATGGCCTCTCCCTCTCCAACACGGAGCAGTTGCAGCTGGTGGCCCTGCTGCGGAGAGCTCACATGGAGTTGAAGTTGTTGAGTGGCAGCACTGGGCACCTGCTCCGTGAGCATAGTAGGAGGGCAGATGGGTGGGAGATTCAGGAGTGCTCGTACACAGACAGCGCCGTCAGCTTCCAGGTTGTGCCGGAGTCAAGTGACTGTTGAGGAATAATGCATTTTACTGGGAGCAAAAGGAATGAGAAGGGGGAAGATTGGAAGTTGAGGACAAAGTCAGAATATTTCAGTTTGAGGTCTCAGAGTGGACAAGTCAGGATACGGAGAAGGGCTCAGAGCCTAAGCTGAAGGGAAAGAGCTCTGTGACAAACAACTGGGAGGTGAGTCAGGTGGAGACAAATTAGATGCCAGAATTTTCAAAGGTGACATTTGATACTGCTTTTTTCCTCCATGTTTATTGATTGTCTAGTATATGTCAGGTTTATTCTAGTCCATGCCTTGTTGGAGTATATCTTCTAGTTGGGAAGAAAGATCATAAATAAAAGTTATAATTGATCAGGGGGCAAGTGCTGTGGGAAAAAGTAAGCAAGGCCTGGGCATAGGGCGAGCTGTGGATAAGAGCAGCAGGAGAAGGTGGCTTTGTGTGTAGGGTAATCAGAATTCCTCTTTGTGAAGGTGACATTTAAGGAGAGACCGGTGGGAATTGCAGACACGTGGGTAAGAACATTCCAGGGAGAGGACAGAGACATGTCTAAAGTGCTTGTTGTGTGCAGGAAACAGCCAGGAGTCCGGGTGGCTGCAGCAGAGCAGGTGAGGGGAGGGTGGTGGCCGGGGTCATAGAGGGGACAGGAAACTTACTGTATGAGACAGTAAGCCACAGGAGGGTTCGGAGCAGAAGTGTGGTGTTCTGACACAGTGTTTTAAAGGATTGTATTGGCTGCTGTGTGGTGAATAACCTGGTCAGGAATGGAAAGAGAATGTCTTGTAACCGAGGATGCGAGGTTGGTGAGAGGTGGTGGGGATGTGGCCACGTAGTGTGAAGGGAAAACGGGTTTTGGTTAAACCTGAAAGGCAGAGATTTAAGAAAGAGATTGAGATGTGATTATTTTCTAGACTGCTTTATCTGTAAAGCAGTTTGACTCCTAGAACCCATGAAGTGCAGGACTGGAGCCCATAACTCAGTATCAGGGGAAATGTTTGTAGTTTACTGTAACTGTTTTGTTTCCCAGTTGACAGTCCAAGTGTGGATCCCACGGTGAAACTGGGAGCTGTGGGCGGAAATGGGTTTAAAGTTCCCCTGAAGACACCTCATCTGGAAAAGAGATACGAGTAAGTGGGTCTTAATTATCTGGGACCTCTGGGAGCAGAAGGAACCAGCATTTACCTTGGAGTTTACTCACCGTTCGCCTGTGCCTTAGCTGAGTGGAACAAGTCCATACAACAGGCGGGTGCTGGTGTTTCAGCCTCGTTGGGCAGCCACTTACCTGTGATGGGACTGTCACGTATGGTGGCAGGAGAACACAAGTAGTAACCCAGCCTGCAGCCCACTCCTCTCAACAGTGTTGGTTCTCCCTGGAAAATCGCATGGGGAAGGTGGAGGGGAAGACGACAGGCCAGTTCCACTCACTTACCTAAGTGAGGATGCCCAGGTGTCACCGTATGGCTGACCGTACACAGCCTCTGCCTTTGCCTCATCCCACACTCCAAACCCTGTGCTTGTGTGAGGGTCGCAGGTTGGAAATCAGAATGAGCTCTACCATGGACATAATAGTATCCATTTTGGGGGATAATCGAATACCTCAGGTATGCTACAGGTATTATAAAATGACCCAGAAGCCACATTGTTAATTATAATGCCATTTCTGTGATAATCTAGGATTTGAGTATATTCTATTTGATGAGCCCATGTTCTTAATTACTGTACTATTCTGCCTCCCAGGAGCATTTATTTCTAAATTAATAGGAATAATAAACTGACTGGAACAAACAATTGAACATTTCTTAAATATATGTAATATATTTCATAAATGTATACATGTATCTAACTTGTGTGTGATTTGGGGGCTGCCTATTTATACCTAGTAATTTTCAAAGAACATTGACTTGGGTTTTTTTTTCATAGACTTGAAACAACTAGAGGACAGAAAGTATAAGGAAGGCAATCTAGAATATAGTTTCAATTTTTAGAAGTGGAGAGGATAGCTTCAAGTGATTGAGAAGAGCTCGTGAAGGACATGAATAGCTGTCTTGGTCCTAGAAGGGCTAGGCTAGGACTGGCAGAGAAGGGTTGGGAACGTTGGGCATGGCAGGCAGCAGTGTGGGTGAGAACCCGGTGCGGCTCTGGCGTGGGGCTGAATGCGGTGGAGAGACTGAGTCCTGGGAGAGCTGGCTGAGGAGGAAAGTCAGTGCCCGAGGGTTTGCTGCTTGTGCTCAAGGCAGGAAGGAGCCATGATGAGTTCCCGCGTGAGATGGCAAGTGCTCTCTGGTATACAGGTGCTCCAGGAGGAAGGTGTTAGAGGTAGGAAACTCTCTCAGGCTCTTACTCATTTTGATATGGGATACTAGGAAAGGACCTATCCTACTGAGATCCAAAAACCTGCTGCAGTTTGCTTTGAATGCTGGTAAGTGGGGACAGTGGAAAACTTTGGGCTTGTTAGTGTAGGGTTGACCAGGGACAGGTAATTTTCTTGCGTGGTCAGTTTCATGAAATGTTCTCTTTAAAGATCTCAGAGTGTAAGAAACAATATTAGCCTGACCAGGCGGTGGCGCAGTGGATAGAGCGTTGTTCTGGACACGGAGGACCCAGGTTCGAGGCCCCGAGGCTGCCGGCTTGAGTGTGGGTTTGAGCAAGGCTGACCAGCTTGAGACCAAGGTCGCTGGCTTGAGCAAGGGGTCACTTGGTCTGCTGTAGCCCCCTGGTCAAGGCACATACGAGAAAGCAATCAGTGAACAACTAAGATGCCACAATGAAGAATTCATGCTTCTCATCTCTCTCCTTTTCTGTCTGTCTATCCCTGTTTGTTCCTCTCTCTGTCTCTCTCTCTCTCTCTCACACACACACACACAAACACACACACACACACACAAGAAACAATATTAAATAAGTAGGAAACACAGTTTAGAGCCAGGCAAGCATTAGTTTTGTATATTTTATTTTTATTTTATTTTACTTTATTCATTTTAGAGAGGAGACACAGAGTGAGAGAGAAAGAGAGAAAGGGGGGAGGATCTGGAAGCATCAACTCTCATATGTGCCTTGACCAGACCAGTGCAGGGTTTTGAACTGGCGACCTCACTGTTCCCAGGTTGACGCTTTATCCACTGCGCTACCACAGGTCAGGCAGTTTTGTATATTTTAGTATTTGACATTACTTCAGGTTTTGTTCCTCTAAATAATTAGGTGTTGACTATATATAGGGTAGTTTATTCTTTACTCAGGAAAATCTCGGTGGTATTAAAGTTTTATTCATGTCTTGGATATTCTTCAATATTTGAAACAGAATTCAATTTGAGAATAGTGAAGACCAAGAAGTGAATCCACTGAAGCTTGCCTTTCTTACCTGGATCCAAGAAGATGTCTTCCTGGCCGTAAGCCACAGTCCATCCAGCCCACAGTCTGTCATTCACCATCTGACTGTGGCCTCATCTGGGACAGATGACGAGCACGGACAGCTCACTGTTAGGTATGACAGCACTTCCTTGTGTTCGTGTGTTTGTAGGTGGAGTGATGCTTTGTCCTCATGAGCATAGGAATTTTTTTGGCTTCTAGTAATAGACACACTTAGCCAGAGGTTAAGGTTAGTTTTGAGTCATGTCAAAATATATGCTAAGCCTGGCCTGTGGTGGCGCAGTGGATGAAACATCAACCTGTAATGCTGAGGTCGCCAGTTCAAACCCCTGGGTTGGGCTGGTCAAGGCACTAACAATAAGCAATCAATGAACAACTAAAGTGAAGCAACTATAAGTTGATACTTCTTGCTCCGCCCCCCCCTCTTCTCTATAAAGTCAGTAAGTAAAATATTTTTTTTAATGTTTATTTTATTGATTTTAGAGAGAGAGGAAGGAGAGAGAAAGATAGGAACATCGATCTATTCTTGTATGTGCCCTGACTGGGTATCACATTGGCAATCTCTGCGCTTTGGGACAACGTTCTAACCAGCTGAGCTATCTGGCCAGGGCATAAGTAAAAATATTTTTAAAATACAGGCTAAAAATGTATCAAAGAGTGGTGAAAAATAAGACAAATGCCAGTAGATGAGGCAAAACATTTTAAGATGTACTAAAAGTTTTATTTGAGCATATACTTATATTCCAGCTGGGCAGTAGGGAGCCCCTGCGAGTCAGCCACTCTAATTACCCTTATTAGTTATTAAAGTCAGTTATAAGAGACCTGGCTGCTAGCTCAATTGGTAAGAGTATCATCCCAAACTGTAGAGGTTGCTGGTTTGATCCCTGATCAGGCCACATACAGAAGCAGATTGATGTTCTTATCCCTCTCTTTCTCTCTCTTTCACTGAAATCAATAAATTAAAAAACAAAATTTATCAGTTATAAGATCTATTTATACATATGTGCTTCATTTTGAATTCAGGCCTCCTCCTCTTCTTCACATTTACATTTGCTACTGGAAAATCTATTTTTCTTCTTTCTTATCTTTTTATTTTCTTTGCTTTTTATTTCTATTTATTTTTTTTGGTGTTTTTCTGAAGTGAGAAGCAGGGAGGCAGAGAGACAGATGCCCTGCATGTGCCTGGCTGGGATCCACTTGGCATGCCCACTAGGGAGCGATGCTCTGCCTATCTGGGGCATTGCTCTGTTGAAACTGGAGCCATTTTAGCACCTGAGGCAGAGACCATGGAGCCATCCTCAGCGCCCGGGCCAACTTTGCTTCAGTGGAGTCTTGGCTGTGGGAAGAGAAGAGAGAGACAGAGAGAAAGGAGAGAGGGAATGATGGAGAAGCAGATGGGCACTCCTCCTGTGTGCCCTGGCTGGGAATTAAACCTGGGACTTCCACATGCCAGGCTGACCAGCCAGGGCCCTATCTTTTTATTTTCTAATTGTATAGTTTCATTGAGATATAATCAGCACAATAAACTGCATGAGTTATGTATATACAATTTGATAACTACTGACATATGTATACACCAGTGAAGCCATGCAGTCAGGAAATAGAACATAGGCTTTCCCCACAAACGTTTCTTTTATTTTTTTTAATTTATTTTATTTAGTTATTTATTTTTAGAGAGAGAGGAGAGAGAGAAAGGAAGAGAGTGAAAGAGGGGTGAAGAGCAGGAAGCATCAACTTCCATATGTGTCCCGACCAGGCAAACCCAGGGCTTCGAACCAGCGACCTCAGCATTCAAGGTCGTGGCTTTTATCCACTGCGCCACCACAGGCCAGACCCCCACAAATGTTTCTTTATGCCCCTTTGTGACATATCCCTCCATGCCTACCACATTCCCACACAACCAGAGATCTGTTTTTTGTCATTGTTGATTGCATTTGATAGAATTCCTCTATTTTTGTTTGCTAAAATTCCACTGTTTCCTGGCTGTGAGTTTCATTTTGATTCCTGACTGCATCTTTGTTACGTAACAGGCTACTGCTTTCTGCACTGCGGGCCCTGTTGTGCAGTTGCTAGTACTGTCCTGGCAGCTTTGTGATGGGCTCCGGTTTCCAGTGTCAAAGCGTGGCCCCTTAGGCATACGCTGAGTTACTCTCCAGCCTCTAATCTTTGATTGGTGATGCTTTATATTATTAAAAAGCTTTTTGTGAATATGCCTGGAAGCAGAAAATGTAAGTACATGGAGCACTTAAGCAAAACCGGGGATATACTTTTGAAAAGCAGAGCAGTTTTCATTAGAAATGCGTAAATTTTGCAAGTTTCTACTTTTCAAAATTTAGAATTGTTTATAGAACAAAAGGCTAGATGCAGTCATCTCATTTACTGTAAAGGGAATGAGAAGTTACTTAAAATATGTTTCTGTTGCTCTGAGTTTTGTTTCTCAAGAAAGACTGTTTTGTCCATATAGAATGTTATGTCTTTGAGGAATATAAAGTCCCTCAGTTAGTTTATAGCTCTTAATAGCTTACACTTCTACAGCGTGTGCTTTCCTAAAGATACTCTACTTAGTGCTTTACCTATATTAATTCACTTATTTCTCACAATTCCTCTTCAGAGTTTGTACTGTTAGCATTCTGTAGCTGAGACAGCTAAGACACACAGCACTTAAGTAACTTGCCTGAGAGCACACAGGTGAAACCAGGATCCGATTCCAGCAAATCTAGTTCCAGAGTTGTTCCCTTACAGATTATTTATCCTCAAAAATTTGAAACATTTTGGGTATATTTTTTCCCTTTATTTCTAAATGAGAGAAGGGGAGACAGTGAGACAGACTACTTCTACATGTGCTCTGACTGGGATCTATCCAGCAACCCTGTCTGGGGCTGATGCTTGAATATCAAGTTATTTTTAGCACCTGAGGCTAACATGCTCGGACCATACGAGCTATCCTCAGCATCGGGGCCATGCTAGAGCCAATTGAGCCACTGGCTGTGGAAGGGGAAGAGAGAGAGAAGCAGATGGCTGCTTCTGTGTGCCCTGACCAGCAATTGAACCTAGGATGTCCATACACTGGGCCAATGCTCTATCCACTGAGCCACTGGCCAGTGCTTTGGGTATTTTGTGGATTGGTTAAAAACTCTTTCAATAGATGTAGCATCAGTACCATTTGATTTAATCGCTACCTCTTCCACTTCCTTTTATACACATCTAGTCTCTGTTCACTGACTCAGGAGCAGATATAATGGCAATAGCAGATTCCCCTCTTCCAATTAGTGAAGACCCACAAATTTCCATGAATGTATATGATAGTGATAAGAGACTGCTGTATTTTTCTATAGGCACGCTGCTTTATTAATGCAGTTTACATTTTAAGAAGACAGATAATATTGACCCAGGCATGTCTAATGAAGGTGATAAATTGTAATAAGTTACAATGAGCTGCTGCCAGAATAGGAGTGATGACTTCCCCATGTAGACACCTAGCTCATCTGTGTCGTGGAAAACAGTGTGATGTGACAGGTGATTGCTGTATCTGGCCCTGCGGCGCAGTGGTTCATCACTGTGTGTGTGTATTGTCTTGAAAAAAGCAGAGCAGCACCAAAAGAAAATTGCTTGTTCCTTTTTCTGTTTTGCAAAGTCAGTGAAATGTCACTACTTTTGAGAAAAACTATGTGTTCAAATTCCCTTTCAACCTTTTTTTGTTTTGCCAGCTCCTCTGTGACAGTGGATGGGGTGATAATCAGCCTGTGTTGCAGTTCCAAGACCAAATCAGTAGCATTGCAACTGGCAGGTGGCCAGATACTTAAGTACCTTTGGGGTGAGTATAGAATGTTAGGAACGCATGGACTTATGTGGATGTTTAATTCTTAAAACGTTGAAACGTGACTTGTATCTTGTCTGCCGCATTGATTGTTAGATCTCTAACTCCTCTGGAAAACCCTAAGCCAGGGGTCCCCAAACTTTTTACACAGGGGGCCAGTTCACTGTCCCTCAGACCGTTGGAGGGCCGGACTATAAAAAATACTATGAACAAATCCCTATGCACACTGCACATATCTTATTTTAAAGTGAAAAAACAAAACGGGAACAAATACAATATTTAAAATAAAGAACAATTAAACTTAAATCAACAAACTGACCAGTATTTCAATGGGAACTATGGGTGCGGATGCATCCTGTGCTCCTCTCACTGACCACCAATGAAAGAGGTGCCCCTTCCGGAAGTGCTGCGGGGGCCGGATAAATGGCCTCAGGGGGCCGCATGCGGCCCACAGGCGTAGTTTGGGGACCCCTTTCCTAAGCTATCACAAGGGATTGGCAGGTGTTTTCTGTGTATGTTTTCTCTCATCATAAACTGGAGCACCCTAATAATGAGTTTCCAGAATATATTTGGAAGTAATTCAGATGGCATGTTAAGTGTTTTAGCACGTAATAATGTGAGTTTTTTAAAAACAGTAAATCAGCTCTTTGTAAACCTCATCTGCCCATCCTGCAGAGTCACCCTCTCTGGTTGTTGAACCGTGGAAGAACCCAGCTGGATTGCCTGTCCGATTTCCTCATCCGTGCACACAGACCGAATTGGCCGTGATTGGAGGGGAGGTAAGTGGACACAGAGCAGAACAATTCACCGCTTAGAGCAGTGACCCAGGATCTGATAGCGTTGAGTAGAACTTTGGAGCTTTGGAGGTGGCTCTCTTACTAAATCTTAAGGTAACAGTGAGAAGTTATCCATTATTCTGAGCCTCAGCTTCTTCATCTGTGAAATGGGATTAAGAGGTTGCCTGGCATGCAGTGTACTTCTCTCCTTTTCTCGGAGGTATAAACTTAAAAATAGAAGAATGTAGTCAGCAGACTTTTAGCCCCAGTTGTACAGAACATTCAAAGCTAAATACCTTTTGGGGGCAACAGAAATATAATCTTGGAAGTAGTATTCAGTGGCTTGCATTCAACAAATATTAAAATACCTGTAATTGTAGTGGGTGGTAGGATACAATTGTTATAAAGCAAAACAGCTGTTTAATTCCTTGTTCTTCTGTACTTTGTAGTCTGTCAGCAGATGATCTGACTGT
Organism: Rhynchonycteris naso; assembly: GCA_037038555.1. Classification (NCBI taxonomy): domain Eukaryota; kingdom Metazoa; phylum Chordata; class Mammalia; order Chiroptera; family Emballonuridae; genus Rhynchonycteris; species Rhynchonycteris naso. The sequence goes on from CM072996.1 coordinate 23,863,258, forward strand.
CCCCTCCGATGGGAGGAGGCACATGAGCCGGCTGTGATGGGGGAGAGTGGGCGGGGTGGGGGCTCACTGGAGGATGGCAGCTGTGAGCGTGGGGAGACCTACTCTGGGGGAAAGCTCTGTTCCGGGGTGCTGTCTGTGCTGAGAGGTGGAGGAAGAGAGCTCGATCCCTGAGGAAGGGAGCATGTTCAGGGAGAAGGGGCTGTACACACCTTGAACTTGAAAAGTGCTCAGCTTATTTAAGGAACTGAATGGAAGCAGACTGGCTGGAGCTTAGTGAAAGGCCATAGGATGAAGTGTGGGTTTTCTTTTTTTATTTAACAGAGGAAAATTAATCATCATTTTTTATCAGTAGAGTAATGTGATTTGCTTCATGGCTGGAAAGGTTTTTCTGGCTGCCCATTGGAGAGTAGATTGGAAAGGACCGAGAGTGGAAGTGACTGTTGGAGTGGAGGCAGCGAGGGCAGAAAGGTGATGTATTTGAGATATACGTTGGAGACAGAAGTGACGGGGCTTGCTGACGAGTTGGGTGGCATCGTACTCCACCTGGCACTGGACCAACCACTTCCTACATATCTATATATTCAGTCCCAAGTACGCAGATGTGAAATTACAGGCCAGTAGAACTGTGTAATAGGAAAGTTAAGTTTAACTAGTTTGGTTAGAATTGTTTGTAATTTCAGTTTTACTTCTTTGCAGGAATGTGTCCTTGGTCTAACTGACAGGTGTCGCTTTTTCATCAACGACAATGAGGTATAAAGACTTAGTTTGGTGCTGGATCCTTTTCCTGTTGCTTCCAGGCATAAAACTAAATGTGCCCCTTGCCTCCCTTGCCTTGTAGGTTGCTTCAAACATCACATCATTTGCAGTATATGATGACTTTCTGTTGTTGACAACGCATTTTCATACCTGCCAATGTTTTTGCCTGAGGGATGCTTCATTCAAAAGTAAGTTTTCAGTGTATGAAATAGAAAATAGTCCCTCTTCTAATATCTTTTGTCCTTTGAAGTCTTGCTGACTTTTAAACTCTTCAGCTACTTTGGCTTTTGATCTTGGAGTCCTAGAGTGGAGAAAACCATTAGTGTTCAACTGGTCCCCAATCTCAGCATACTATCTCAGTTAAATCATTCTACACCAGGTAGCAAAGACTTCCTGAGAAGGAAGTCTTCATTAAGCAGAATGTTCTATTCTAAAGTTAAACAAAAACCAAACTGGCACTGTGCTCTAACTTCTCTGTAACCTTCCTTTTCTCACTGTGGTCACCCATCCTTGTCCTACCTTAAGGACTCCATCCCGTGGAGTAATGGCTTCCTTTATTCTTCTCTTGCAAGGGCAACACCCCGCCCCTCATGTGTGTGCGTGCGTGCATGTGTGTATGTGTGTGTAAGTTCCTTATTCTAAAAATCCCCACTTAGTGTCTTTGCTTCTAACCTGGAAATTCACTGGTACGATTATAGTGCTCAGGAATGGAGAGGCTGCCCAACCTTCCCTGTGGTTTCCCAGCCAGCTGAGAAGTGGAGTATGTGAATACCCGGGAAAGCTCTGTGGGAGAGGGCAAGCTCGAGGGCACGGGGAATGCTGGCGAGGTGGAGTGGGGGAGCGAGGAGCTCTCTTGTCTTCGGGTAACAGGCCGTTTTCAGCTGCAGTAATGGGAGTGGTTTGTCATGACAGTGATTCTCAAGGCTTAGCCTGTGGTGTCTTTAGCATTACAGGCAGGGCTGAGCAGCAGTCATGTGTCTAACGGGGAAACTCTGCGGAAGGTGGAGAGGGGTTCCCGCATCGTCACTGTTGTGCCACAGGACACAAAGCTGATACTACAGGTAAGCTGATTATTCAGGCTGTGTTTCTGACTGTTGCTGGACAGTCGATACCAAACAATTCTTGTAGATTGTATTTTACACTCTCTTACCATTTGCAGTAATTTATTCTAAATCTTTCCTTGCTAGGTTCTCCGTTAGCTTTATACAAAGCACTGTTCGTACAGGTTCTGCCCAATAAAGCTAATAGGGAAGCTTTTCTGGAAAGTCAAAACAAATATTGAGCACAACTGTCTTCTGCTAAAAGTGTGTTCACTTTATGGTGTTGTGGTAGTTCATGTGAAGTTAGGTAAAGTTGTGTGTCCTGGGTATTTAAATGTTTTCTATTTAATTAAAACTTTATTGCTTGGATTTATTTATTTTAAGATGCCAAGGGGAAACTTAGAAGTTGTTCATCATCGAGCCCTGGTTTTAGCTCAGGTTCGGAAGTGGTTGGACAAGTAAGTACCATGCATGTGACTGGTTAGCTTATGACTTATTTTATTTTTTTGAGACAGAGAAAGGGACAGATAGGGATAGACAGGCAGGAAGGGAGAGAGATGAGAAGCATTAATTCTCCTTGCAGCACTTTAGTTGTTCATTGATTGCTTTCTCATATGTGCCTTGATGGGGGGGGGGGGCTACAGCAGACTGAGTTGACCCCTTGCTCAAGCCAGCGACCTTGGGCTCAAGCTGGTGAACCTTACTCAAACCAGATGAGCCCACACTCAAGCCAGCAACCTTAGGGTTTCAAACCTGGGTCCTCCACGTCTCAGTCCGAAACTATTCACTGCACTACCGCCTGGTCAGACGAGCTTGTTATGACTAATGTGTGAAGACAGTAAGTATTCTTTTAAAGGTCTTAAAACAGAAAAGTCTGTAAAACCTTCATTACAGATGTCGCCAGTCAGATTTGCAGAGGATTTTTTCCCCACACTTTGATTTTAATACCACGTGGTATAGTCAATGTTTCCAGCAGAAAGAATCATGAGGTTTGTCACATCGCAGTCAGAGCTTCCTAGCCTGTAGGATCCGAAGGGCTTTACGTGGCCTGTAAACCCAGGCAAATTGTGCACCTAACTGTGTCTGTATATTTAACCAGGCAGAAGGCCCAAGGGTTTCAGAATTACTGGGGGACTATCACCAAAAATGCCTGTGCCACTGTTAGGAAAGAATGATCTATTATTGGAATCTGTCTGGGGAACTTTGTATTATTTTGTTAAAAAAGAAAGTAGACCTAAATTCCATGATGATTTTCTTTTGTGTGTATGTGGGGATGTAGTCCTTAGCCTATCATGGTGACTAATGACTACATCATACCTTTTAAGAAGGTAAATGAGTTTGGTATTCAGTTTTTCTATTCTGTGATTTCAGAGTGGAAATCCATTTGTGATTATTTGGCACTTGGGCTGTAAGCCAATTAGAACTGGTTTGTAGCCTGACCAGGCAGTGGCGCAGTGAATAGAGCGTCAGACTGGAATGTGGAGGACCCAGGTTCGAGACCCTGAGGTCGCCAGCTTGAGCGTGGGCTCATCTCGTTTGAGCAAGGCTCACCAGCTTGAGCCCAAGGTCACTGGCTTGAGCAAGGAAGGGGTCACTCGGTCTGCTGTAGCCCCCTGGTCAAGGTACATATGAGAAATCAATCAGTGAACAACTAAGGAACCGCAACAAAGAATTGATGTTTCTCATCTCTCTCCGTTCCTGTCTGTCTGTCCCTATCTGTCCCTCTCTCTGACTCTCTCTGTCTCTGCCAATAAAAACAAAAGAAAAAAAAACTGGTTTGTATAATGAAAATGCGCTGGGTCTTGGGAGCTTATTGTTTGTGAATGCTTTTTCTACCCATTCTCTTCACAGACTTATGTTTAAAGAAGCATTTGAATGCATGAGAAAACTGAGGATTAATCTCAATCTGATTCATGATCATAATCCTAAAGTAAGCTTCTGGCTCTGCTGTTTACCCCAGCTTGTTTTAGATTTAAACTCATGTGGTCTGAACTAAATGTTTTATTCCCTTTTTTTGGATAGGTGTTTCTTGAAAACGTGGAGACCTTCATAAAACAGATAGATTCTGTAAATCATATTAATTTGTTTTTCACAGAATTGAAGTAAGTAATTTGAATGTATATCATATTTATAATTTTCTCTCGTATAGTTAAGGAAATCAGATAGATAGATAGATAGATAGATGATAGAAAAAATTACTTCAGAATTTTTTCAATCACTAAAACTTAATGTAATAGGTACTGGAGTTTTTGCTTTTTTTCCTTTTTATAACTAGTCTGTTTAAAACTAAGACTTTAAAATATGTAGGTAAGAATTATTACTTGACTGTCTTTAAATGTACATGTAAAACTTTTTCTTCTGAGATTAAAATCAAATGGTGTCTTTTTCTGTCTGCATTGAATTTTTTCTCCAACTTTTTAATGAAATATTTTAAACACATAGAAAAGTTGAGAGAATTGTCAAATGAGCATTCTGCACCTAGATTCTAGAATTTGTTTTTCTGTATTTGCTTTATCACTGTTGAACATCAGTCCATCCATCATGTTTTTAGACAAATTTCAAGGTAACTATAGACATCAGTCCGCCGTATCTCTACATTTCACTTTGCATAGCATTATGTAGAAAGTGTCGTTTGTGTAGGGGCCCTCTCCACAGGTCATGTTTATAATGAAGTGCACAGATCAGTAAGTGTACCATGCAGTGAGTCTAGACAAATGCATATACTTCCATGCAACTTAAACCCCTACCAAGAGGACATTCTCTTTGTCTCAGAAGTTCTCTCCAGCCCCTGCTGAGTCAGTCGCTGTCCCCTAGGCAACCACTTTTTTGAGTTTTACACCATAAATCAGTTTTGCATGTTCAAGAACTATATACGTGGACTCATAGAGTATTCGCTTTTCTGTTTAAATAAAGCTTTCCCTTAGTGTGTAGTACCTTGAGATTCATCCATTCTGTATGTATTATAAGTTCATCTTCCCACTCAGTAGTACGCCATCGTGTAAATATACTATAGTTTTTAGGAAAAAAAGAAAATACATGTGTGTGTGTGTGTACTACAATTGTTTATTCTTTCCCTAAAACCTTCTATGAACATTACTGTACATCTCTTTTGTGGACATGTTTTTATTTCTCAATTGTTTCTCCATGGTTTTACCTAATGTGAGTATTTTCATAATTGAACTGTTTTCCAAGAGCTATTTTTATTTATTATCTCATCAGCTCTCCAGGGTTTATGTTGGTAGTTTGGGAGCAGGGACACATGTTCGGTGAGTGACCTTTGAATGCACACTTGTTCTTAGGGAAGAAGATGTCACCAAGACCATGTACCCTCCACCCATTCCCAGCACTGTCCAACGGCCTGGGGACCCTGCAGGGCGGAAAGTAGACCTTATCTGCGATGCTATGAGAGCGGCCATGGAGAGCATAGACGCTCACAAGTACGTTTGCGGCATTGGTGGGCGTCTGCAGTCACAGCGTATAGTTGTCTGTTCACTCTTCTTATCCTGGGGGTGGTCTTCGCTTGTTGCCTCAGGTACTGCCTGTCAATACTCACCTCTCACGTGAAGAAAACAACCCCGGAACTGGACATTGTGCTGCAGAAGGTACACAAGCTCCAAGGTAGAGACCTGTTCGCAGAGTGTTAAATGGGCTTGATTGTCACTGTCTCCCAATCTCCGGGAGATGGCACCAACAGGGGCCATGCCTCAGCACAGATGTATTGTGTGGCCATGGGATGCCATGTTAAGATCAGTTATTTTTTTGAGTGTTGCCCTACAAAGCATGTAGAAAAGAGTCGAAAGTGTATAACTGTGAGAAAATCTGTTACTTTGTTTTTTTGGTTACGTTGCCACTGGTATGGGTGTTTCTCCCAAACGGTTTAGTTCTGTTTTGTTTTCTGACACATAACAGGAAATGCTCCCCCTGTTCCTGATGCCATGACTGCAGAAGAGGCCTTGAAGTATTTGCTGCTGCTGGTGGATGTGAATGAATTATATGACCATTCTCTTGGGACCTATGACTTTGACTTGGTCCTCATGGTAGCTGAGAAGTCACAGAAGGTGTGTGGAGCTGCTACTTTGCTGTCTCTTTGGTTCTTGTGTCTGTAACCGTGGTAGCACGAAGCCCTGCTCCTGCTAGTGCCGAGTTCTGCCCGATGCTGTCCGGTGCGGAAGGCCTGCCGGCAGCTCTGTGAGTGGCCGGGGCCTCGCTCTGAGTGCCATTCTCTGTAACGTGCTGTGCTTATCTAAGTGTTTTGACTGCGAGGTTGAGCAAGTGAAATAAAATTACTTGGTTATTTTTAAGATTATAGGCATATGTATGAACAAATTCTCCTTTTATAAAGGAAATAAAGCATTCATTTTCAGATTCTCTTGTAGCTCATTTCTTCCGGGGAAGGCTGGAACACGGTGCCTCTTGTCCCACCTGAGCAAGCTGTAGTCAGAAAGTTTGAACACTGGTCTGCACATTTTTTCTATTTTGCCGCCTCAGTTTCACTCCCTACCATTCCTTTCATTGCTCCTGCCAGAGTGATCTTTCAAAAAAGGAAAATTTGATCCTTCATTCCTCTGTTTAAAATCCTTCATGGGCTCCCCATGTCTCCAGGATCAGGTTCAGAAGCCATGGCGTTCCGTGGTCTGCACCCGTGTATCTCTGTTGTCATCACTGACGCTGTCCCTCTATCTGTTCCCTGGAGGAAAGCAGAGCTTGTCTGGCCCCAACCACCACACACTTTTACATGTACCATTGCTTCTGCCTCCCCAGGGCCCAGGCTTCCACTGCTCTCACCCTCCCCATCCACCTGGCTAATTCTCACTCATCTTGGTCAAAGGATGCCTTGGTGGCATCTACCCAGCAAGCCATTCCTTCCTCCCTACCCACGGCCCAGGGATTGGAGGAGTTGACCTCATGTGCTTCCACTGCACCCAGAGCCTGCCCTGCATTCCAGTCTGTCTCCTTGGCGATATGTTTCCTGAGGTTGAGGTTATGCTGCAGTCTTTGTACATAGCAGGCTCTTACTAAATGTTTGTTGACTGAATGTTTTGGCTTGTAGGTGTCTTCTGTATCAGTGCATAAACGCTTTATTATTTACCCTTGGTTTTTTCTCTCCTTTATTGTTTTTATGTGTATATTCACCCTGCCTGCCAGTGAAACTGAATTAGAACAGGAAGCATCTCTTCTTTGGAAACAAAACGGTTTCTCCTGGGGCGTGGCACAGAGCGGGTGATGATCAGTGCAGAGAGCTTGGTTGGCAGGGCCACAGAGGCTTGTGTCCAACTCAGGATAATTTTGCCTTTGCAAATGGAGGGCTTGGTGTGTCATGGAAACTGTTCTGAGCGCCTGCCTTGCACTTTTAGGAGAAACTTGGCTGCATTTGCTGACTATCTTAAAGATTGGAACCTTGTTTTCTTTACTAGCTCATGAAATATGTGGCTATTGTAAGACTTAGGTAAGAGATAGTCATTATTCCTAATGAAAACTAGTAACGCCTGTATGTTAAAGCATTTTTGTCAAAAGTCGTATTATGTAGTTGGAGTTTTATATAATATATAAAATATGTTGATATAGTACATATTCTTAAAACTATGTAGCTTTGGACTTACTGCTATAATTATATATTTGTTTATATTTATAAATAAATATAATCACAAAGTTTTTGTGTTTTTTTTTAACTTAGGATCCCAAAGAATACCTTCCATTTCTTAATACACTTAAGAAAATGGAAACTAATTATCAGCGGTTCACCATAGACAAGTACTTAAAACGATACGAAAAAGCCATTGGCCACCTAAGCAAATGCGGTAAGTCTGAGGATTGGTATGTTTATCTCTGCTTCACATTTTCCTTGTAACTGTGCAGGGTATACATTAAAATGTTAGGTTAGACCAGGGGTCCCTAAACTACGGCCCGCAGGCCGCATGCGGCCCCCAGAGGCCATTTATCCGGCCCCCGCCGCACTTCCAGAAGGGGCACCTCTTTCATTGGTGGTCAGTGAGAGGAGCACAGGATGCATCCGCACCCATAGTTCCCATTGAAATACTGGTCAGTTCGTTGATTTAAATTTACTTGTTCTTTATTTTAAATATTGTATTTGTTCCCGTTTTGTTTTTTTACTTTAAAATAAGATATGTGCAGTGTGCATAGGGATTTATTCATAGTTTTTTTTATAGTCTAGCCCTCCAACGGTCTGAGGGACAGTGAACTGTCCCCCTGTGTAAAAGGTTTGGGGACCCCTGGGTTAGACCCAGGTTGATTTCAGTTTCTACTCCTGAAAACTTGAACAGCTACATGCAGGTGTCTTTAAAGAATTGAAGAGCTCCACAGCTAAGAAGGCAGAGTGGATTCTCTCTGGCTGAAGAACAGTCAGCTCCTAAATTCACTTCAATGTCCCGCCATCAGATTGGTTGATCATTCACTCTTCTCAACGTGTCTGCGAACCCCTTGGGGAATCCTGGCAGGGAGGTGGCCACTGGTGGTGCCCTGAAAGCCACGGTGTCAGTTGTCAGCAGCCGAATATGATGAGCACGGTGCCCCTGCTCTGCTTCACCCTGTCCCTGACCCGTGTGTCTTTCCTGGGGGCCAAGACGGGGACGGGCGGAGTCAGCCACCTGGGCACCATCCATTAAGCACGCGCTCTGGCTTCCCTGGGGGATCTGATTCAGCTGGTTCGGGAGAACTCGGGCATGTGTATGTTTAATAAGCTCCCCAGATGACTCCTGTTAAGCAGGTTGAGCAAACTGGGCTGCATGGTCATTTATCAGTGTAGTGTAGAATGCTTTGTGAGTACAACTCCGATCCCAATCAGCGCTTCTAATAACTCAGAGTCTGCAATGGTGCTCATTAAAATCCACGTTTCTGGATTCCATTCTCCAGATCCTCTGATTATGCAGGTCTTAAAAAGGTCCCTTGTTGATTTTGTTTAGGGACCGTTGTAAAAGTGAAATTCTTTCTGCTTCCAAAGTCCTAAGCTTGTGTACATATGAATCTTATCCCTGCAGGACCTGAGTACTTCCCAGAATGCTTAAACTTAATAAAGGATAAAAGCTTGTATAATGAAGCTCTGAAGATATACCCACCGAATTCTCAGCAGTACAAGGTGCGTGATACCAGAAACGCGGCTCCTCTGTTGTGCTGTGTGCCTCAGTTGGAAAGGAGTGAGAGTCCTAAGTCCATAACACTGTCCTTGGTTTCAGGATTCACCCTGAGACTAAATAGCCTCACCGTGAACTTCTGGTCTGGGGGGATGGCCCTGACCTGTTCTTCTGAAGAATTTGCTCAGGCCAGAAACCTGGGCTTCACCCCAGGTCCGTCCTGCAGCCCAGCCTCGCTGCTGCCTAGCCGATTATCCTGAAAAGGGCAGGTCTTTCTCATTTCTTTCAGGATAAAGGGTAACATTTGGTTGGTTTGTTTAAACAAACATCTGTTTAGCTTTTCTTATATGTCAAATACTTTGTTTATAAGCTTAAAAAACATCTAATTCTCATAAAAACGTGTTAGGTAGTGTGCATGATTTATAAATAAGGATACGACCTGCCCAAGGCCCTTAGTTGTGCAGTGGCTAACCTGGGATATGGGGCCGAGGCTGTCAGCCACTACTCACCAGGCCCTCGTCACCCCCAGTTCAGCTTGTCCGCCAGTGGCACACATCTCTCTGTGAGCAGCCCCGACTGCGTTAGCATCAGTGCTGTGCCAGCCCTCTGCCTTCCCTTGTCCTTCACAGCTCTCACGTCTCCAGCAGAAAGCTGGTCCTGGATAACGTTTCAAACGCTGAACTTCCGGACTCCCTTGTTTTAACGTGGTGGTGGCTCATTTGCTGATTTGTCTCCTGGCAGGCGGTGCAAGACTCCGTGTTCTATCCCTTTCTGTGTCCCTGCCTAACACTGAACCAGGGCAGTAGAGATTTGGGCTAGTGGGTACCTCTTGCTCTCATTTTTATTGTTTGTTCCTCTCCCCTGCACTCTCTCTGCTTCAGCCACACCGGCCTCGCTGCCTGTTCCTTCCTGTGTATTCTGCATACGTTCTTGCCGGGGGGCCACGGGCCTCTGTGCTCTTGGCCGGGACACACTCCTTAACTCTTTTCGTGGCTTGTCCTCCTCACAGCTCTCCCTTTGCCACTAGCAGTCCTTTATTGCCACAGAGCAGTACCTGGGCAGTGGTTCCTGGTACTGTGTGAGTTGGTGCTCGCTGGTTTTCTTTATCATATTGCAGCATCACTCCCACTGCCCTGAATAGCCCTCAGTAATTGTTTGTTGAGTGAATAAATGGCGCAACCTCAGTAAGGTTTCGAATGGAAGGATAATTGAATTCAGTCATTGGCCGTAAGATTTTCTTAAGTAATGCAAGAGTTCAAATATAGTGACTATGGCAGCCTACATCAGAGATTTAAAAAATGACTGTCACCTTTCCTCACCCATCCTTTGTCTCTTGTCACAGGATGTCAGCATTGCTTATGGGGAGCACCTGCTGCAGGAGCACCTCCCTGAGCCGGCGGGGCTCGTGTTTGCCCGCTGCGGTGCCCACGAGAAAGCTCTAGACGCCTTCCTGGCTGCCGGCAGCTGGCAGCACGCTCTCTGCATGGCAGCCCGGCTTCAGCTGGGCGCGGACCAGCTGGCCGGCCTCGGCAGGGCTCTGGCAGGTAACGCTGTCATTTAGCTTCTCCGAATGAGAACTTCTTGAAAAGTCTTTTTGTTTCTCTGTTTTTTTTATTAATTTTAATGGAGTGACATCTTCTTTGTTTTATTTGGCAGTTTTGCAAAGAAATTTAGGGCAGCATACCTTGAACAGTCTCGTACGCAATAAAAACTAATTTGGATTGGTTTATTAAGTAGAGTAAAGGTTAAACTGCTACAGAAGGAGGCCCAGAATGCAGTGGTGTAATAAATAAAGTGATTTATTTCTCGCATCTGACAATTCCTTCCATGGTGGGGCCCTGCCACCCTTGGGAATAGCTGAAGCTGGAGCAGTCTCCCCATCTGCGTTTCATTCCGTGGGAAGGGGGGTCCGAAGTCACGGGCAACACTTACCTTTATGTTGGAAATTACCTAGAAGTTACACTATCGTTTCTCCATCACATTCACCAAAACTAGCATTATGTGGCCACACCTGGTGGAGTGTAACTGTGTGCTTGTGTGCCCAATATGAAGGTAAAGATGAATTTTGAGGTGAGACCCTTCACATATGGATCTTTGGAAACTATAATAGCAGTTTTCAGAAACGGGGTAAGAGAAGAGACCAGATGTATAAGCATTTGCAGTTTAGAAGCAGGCTGTTTAGGTGTTTCAGAGTCTGTGGATTGACTGGACCAGCAGTGAGGCTAGAGCAGGGTCCGATTTCTTAAGGCAGCGGAGAGCTACAGCCCTCCTGTGAGAAGCACTGAGTAGGGGTCTGGTCCACAGTTGTGCTTGCGGTGAGTGGTTGACCAGGATATGTTTCCCTTACTCTTTTAAGGGACTTGTAAATATTATTTCTTTATTATCTCTAAGAAAATCAAAAGCATTCCTGAAAATACTCCAAATTATATCTCTTTAAATGTTTACATATCCTCTTTAGTTATTTGAATTATTCTTTAACTTGGTATCATAAAAATGTATCAGGTTATCACTTCTTTTTCTGGCATATTCTGGTTAGTAGATCTTGATAAGCCCTCTCAATTTTCAAGCTGAACTCTTTTAACAAGTTTAAGGATTTTTTATTTTAGGCCTTTTAGTTATTCATTCTGGCCTTGTTATTACCTCTGCTTTATAAACTAGTGTTATTGGTAGTTTATACCTTCTGTGATCTATGGTCTGTAACCTTTTTTATATTCTTTACAACTCTTAGCTTGCTGTTTTTGCCTTATGGTAGAGTACACCCAGTTCTCCCAGATGTTTAACAGAAAGTGGTGGGGAAGGTAGTGGTTAGATTTTTGAAAATTGCTATATGGTGGAGTCTCCTCGTGTGCACATTAACTTGTTTAAGTTTACATAAGCCAGCAAAAGAAAGAAGAGACAGCTATTTAAATAGTGGAGGTGATTCTGCCTGGTTTGGTCAGTGATAGTATGGCCTGGAGATGGAAGACATGACTCTGTTCACCCCTTATTCACCTCAGATTTTGTGTGCCTCTTATATTGTGATCGTCTTAACTAGGCTGACTGATTCTGGGATCTAAAAGCATTGCATGACCCCAAACATAAGCCAGCTATCGCCACCTAGTGCTGAACCAAACAAACAGCAGTCTCTTCCTATTAGAGCAGTGGTTTTCATTCAACCTTTTCAGCTCATGGCACAGAAACAAATTACTAAAATTCTGCAGCCTACCAAAAAATATGTTTTGCCAATCTGACAAAAAAAAAAATAGGTATAATTTTGATTCATTCACACCGGATGGATGTTGTTGTATTGGCTGTTGTCATTTTAACAATTTGACAGTCTGAGGGAAAAGAGCTCAGTGCCTTTGACTGAGTAGCCAGGTACTGCACATTTTAAACACTCTTGCAGCACAGCAGTGCGCCCCTGTGGGAAGTGGCTGTGTGAGAGGAAAAGGGGTTAGTGAGAGATGCTCAGTTTCCCGCACGCATACCTTCCCAAGCACTTCTCATGACTAATTTGACTCTACGTCATTTTTACATCTTGTGCTAAATTTAGATTGCAACTGCCATTCAAGATAGAACTCCTGCCTCTTTCTCTCAAAGAAACTCACAAAGTACTTAATTTGATACGTAATACAGACATATTAATGAAGCGCTTCAGCGGCAGAATCTGTTTAACTTTGTTTTACCCAGTGCTTCCCAGACTTACTTGATTGGAGAATAGTTTTTTGATTCTGCCTTTTATTATCCTATGGAACAGTCTCGGCACCTCTGAAAATGCCATTTTAAAATAGTTCACTTTGAACGTGTAATCTGTAGAGCTCAATGTCCGATTTGTATGAGACCGTTTTTATGTAAATAGTACTAACAAACCATTACAACTTGAGTTTTGCTAAAACGGTTGTTCTCAGCATGTTGTCTTTGCAGGAAAGTTAGTGGAGCAGAGGAAGCACAGCGAGGCAGCCACGGTTCTGGAACAGTATGCCCAGGTAAGCTCAGCCCACCCTTGTACAGCTCCCGCAGTTACCAAGCAGGTACTTTCTACTTGTACCTTATGGGCCATGAAACGTAAAAGAACTGTGGGTGATGAGGAAGTTAGAGGTAGTGTGCCCTGCAGGTCTTCCATCTTGCTGACTTGACTTGAAAATCTAGATTCAACATATCTCCCACATCCCAGTCCGACACTCTATCCATTGCACCAGCTTGGACCCAACATATCTCTATATAAAGTTCTGTAAGGTAGAATAGCAAAGAGCTCTACTATACGATGTACTAGTGGTTTGACCTTGGTAGAAAGTACTAAGTGAAATCTCAAGGAAATTATATATTTATATATATTTTTTATCCTTTTTTTTTTTTTTTTAACAGAGACAGAGAGAGAGTCAGAGAGAGGGAGAGATAGGGACAGACAGACAGGAACAGAGAGATGAGAAGCATCAATCATCAGTTTTTTGTTGCAACATCTTAGTTGTTCATTGATTGCTTTCTCATATGTGGCTTGACTGCGGGCCTTCAGCAGACCAAGTAACCCCTTGCTTGAGTCAGTGACCTTGGGTCCAAGCTGGTGAGCTTTTGCTCAAGCCAGATGAGCCCTCCCTCAAGCTGGCAACCTTGGGGTCTCAAACCTGGGTCCTTCCACATCCCAGTCCAACATCTATCCACTACGCCACTGCCTGGTCAGGCGGAAATTATATTTTTTATGTTAACTTGCCAAAGTAGAAATAGAGCAAGGTGATTAAACTTCAAATACTTCTTTGGGTTTTACACACATTCTCTCTGTTGGAAATATCTTTTACCTGAGAGAGCTTGATGGATTCTAATCTTTTGAGTAGATTATAAAGATAAGTACTTTTACCGGCTTTTGATAGAATTACAGGATTTATTGTGAAAATAGTAAAACTCTGTATTGGCATTGGTTACGACAAACAGGACACACATGCATGCAGGGTGACTTTAGAGATGATTGCCTTCTCAAGTTCCTAGCTTTCGATTAGATGTTGTTTTCACAGTTGTTGCTAGTGGGTACATTTGCATAACATAATCATGCTTTTAAAACACTTCAGGCCCTGGCCCATTGGCTCAGTGGTAGAGCATCGGCCTGGCTGTGGATGTTCTGGGTTCGATTCCCAGCGAGAGCACACAGGAGAAGCTCCCATCTGTTTCTCCACCCCTTTTCTCACTTCTCTCTCTCTCTCTCTTTCTCTTCTCCCCTCCTTCAGCCATGGCTGAATTAGAGCAAGTTGGCCCCAAGCGCTGAGGGTGGCACCATAGCCTCTGCCTCAGGCGCTAAAAAATGGCTCCGGTTGCAATGGAGCAAGGGCCCCAGATGGGCAGAGCCTCACTCCTTAGTGGACTTGCCGGGTGAATGCCAGTTGGGGTACAGGAGGGAGTCTGTCTCTGCATCCCCTCCTCTCACTAAAAAAAAAAGCCTGACCTGTGGTGGTGTAGTGGATAAAGCCTCGACCTGGAACACTGAGGGCGCCGATTCGAAACCCTGTGCTTGTCTGGTCAAGGCAGATTTGGGAGTTGATGCTTCCTGCTCCTCCCCCTTCTCTCTCTCTCTCTCATTCTCCTCTCTAAAATGAATAAATAAAAACAAATAAAACTTGATTCTGACATTTAAAAAAAAAAAACAAAAAACAATGTCTTTTATGTAACAAGCTGAGTGAAAGAAGGTAACTAAAATTTTGTATCATTAGATCCTGCAAAGAAAATATGTTGAGTGATTGACTGGAAACAGCAATGAACAAAATATGCATGATGCAACAGGGAAAGAGGAAAAGCAAATATGAGGTGGATTGGTTCCATAAAGGAAGCGTGAGTCTGTAGGAGCTGAGCAGGGCTGCTGAGGACAGGACATGGCAGACCTCTCATTCACAGTGTCTCCAGGGCTCGGAGCCAACACCTCAGCAAATAAGAGTTGGAACAGAAAGATATACCACCTAGGTGGTTTAATTAAATGGATCAGATGTCACCATTTTTTTCTTTTCTTTTTAGTGAGAAGGACAGATAGGAAGGGAGGGAGATGAGAAGCATCAATTCTTCGTTGTGGCACCTTAGTTGTTCATTGATTGCTTTCTTTTATGTGCTTTGACTGGGGGGCTACAGCTGAACCAGTGACCCCTTGCTCAAGCCAGTGACCCCATGCTCAAACTGGATGAGTCTGCTCTCAAGCTGGCAACCTTGGGGTTTTAATCCTTGGTCCTTCACGTCGCAGGCTGACGTTCTATCCACTGTGCCACTGCCTGGTCAGGCATCTTCTTTTTCTTCATTAATGAAGATTAATTCATATATATGTACTTAATTCACATATTTATAATTTATATATATTTAATTGGGGTATCAATTTATATACAAAAAGATTTACCAATTTTAAGTTAACAATTGGATGAGTTTTGACAAATGTCTACAGTTGTGTAATCATCATTACCATCATAATATAGAACATTTCTCACACCCCAAAGTTCCCTAGTTCCCCCCACTCCCAGCCCCTGTCAGCCACTGATGTGCTTTCTGTTGTTACAGTTTTGCTTTTTCTAGCATTTCATATAAATAGAATCATCTGTATGTGGTCTTTTCAGTATAGCTTTTTTCACTCACGTAATGCTTTTGATTTCTAACATTTCTTTTGATTCTTTCTTAAAATTTCTATCTCTCTGTGTAAATAACTGTTCTTTTCTTGCATTCAGTGTACTTATGTCATTGGCCTATTAATCATACTCATTTTAAATTCCCAGGCTCATAGTTCCAACTTCCCTGCCATATCTGAGTCTGGTTATGGTACTCACTCAGGCGCCTCAAACTGGACTGTGTCCTTTCTGTATGCCTTGCGGTTTTGTGTTGATAACCTGCTGTGAGGTACTGACTGAAAGGAAATTCAGGGAGTAGTTGTTAGCGTGGTGATAAGGGGTGAGGGCAGGAGAGGCTTTCCAGAGTCCTGTGATTAGTCCTAGTCACGGTGAGCCTGGGCGCCACACTGTGAACCTCACCGGGCTTATCAGCATTGTCACCCTTTGGTAAGACAGTATGACTGGAGGGAGTTGCCGTAGGGTATCTCCCTTCCCCCTCATGGGGGAGGCCCTGAGTAACCCACTTTGGTTAGGCTTTGGCAAAATAGTTCGTTGTGAGAGCAGGCCTTGCACAGAACAGCTTGCTATGGGTATATGTTCCCCCTAGAAACAGGACGTTCCCCTCTGACAGCCACTGTGAGAACCTGATAGGGCCCCTCGGGTGAAAATGCACAGACAGGTAGGAGCTGGCCCCAGAGAGTTTTTAACTCTTAGCCGTACCCACAGTGAGCCTCCAGCTCTTTGTCCCTTACAGTTCAGATTTTCCCTGCCCCAATACTGCTTCTGGTGGAGATTTCTGTGTGTGGGTTTCTGCTCTGGTGAGTTGTAGCTCTCGGTATCCACCTCTGTTTTGGGGGGCAGCGGTTTGCTCTGTGACCTCAGTGCTCCAGTGGATCAAAGAATTAATGACTCAGTTTGTTCAGCTGCTTATTTGTTAGAACAGAGTAATGACTTCCAGGTTCCTTACATGCTGAGCTGGAAACTCAAAGTCATATATTTCAAGATTCATCTATATTGTAGCATTTTATTTGTTTTTATTTTGTTGAATAGTATTTCATTGTGTGAATATATCACAATTAAGCAAAAAATGAAAAGTGTTGGCAATGATGGGGAGAAATAGGAACCCTTGCACATTGCTGGTGGGGTTATGAAAGGTGTAGCCACTGTGAAAAATAGTTTGTTTTCAAAAAGTTAAACCCAGAATTATTCTATGACCCAGCAGTATCACTCCTGAGTTTATATGAAGAGAAATGGGAACATGTCCACAAAGAAACTTAGATACAAATGTTAATAGCAGCTTTATTTATAACAGCCAAAAGGTGGGAAAAACCCAAACGTCCATCAGTGACAGGTGAATGGATAAAATAGTGAGACACACACACCCAAGAATGTTACTCAGTCATAAAAAGAAACAAAGAACTGATACATGCTACATCTTAGACAAGCCTTGGAAACATTGTGCTAAGTGAAATAAGCCAGGTATAAAAGGACAAATATTGTGTGATTCTACTGACACGTGATACGTAGACAGATTCATAGCGACAGGAAGTAGAATGGTGGGTATAGAGGCTGGGGGTAAGGGATCATGGGGAGTTAGTGTTTACTAGATTCAGAGTGTCAGTTTTGCAAGATGGAAAAAGTTCTAGAGATGGATGGTGATGATGGTTTCACATCTCTGTGAATTTACATAATGCCACTGAACTACATGCTAAAAAATAGGAAAATGGTGAATTTTATGTTATGTATATTTTACTGTAATCAAGAAAATAAGAAAAAGAAAGGAACAAAAAACTGATAGATGCTACAACTTGGATGGATCTCGAAAGCGTGCTAAGTGAAAGAAGCCAAACACAAATGGTCACCTACTGTATATGATATATCCAAACTAGACAAATCCAGAGGGACAAAGAGCAGGTTAGATGTTACCGAGGAATGAGGGAGCAGGGAAATGGGGAGGGATTACTTGATGGGTATGGGTGTTTTTATGGGGTGATAAAAATGTTGTGGTTATACAATATTGGGAATACAGTAAATATTAAATTGTGTACTTTAAAATGATTGATTGTATGTTACGTGATTTTCACCTCAATACAACATACACATACACACACGCTTTTAGGTCAGACAAAACACACCCTCCTGTGTCCCTTTGTGCACCTGTGTTATGGGCCTGTTAGTGTAGCATGTGCCAGATGATCCACTGGGGTCTGGGAAGAAAAGTTTTATTTCATCTTTTTAATTAAAATAACTTAATTTTAAGTATATATGTATTATAGATTGCTTAAAGTGCAATACAAAAAATAAAAATACCTTATTCCTACCACTCAGATTGCTGTTATTAACACCTCTTGTTTCTTTCTAGAGAGTGCATCTATTCTATCTATACAGCTCACAAAAATTAGATTTTTTTATCGCTTTATATTCATTTTGAAATATCCCCTAATTTTTGTGAGCAGTATATATTTCTATATACACAATACACATACACACATATTTTAGCCAAAATGGAATTACACTGTGTGTTGTGCTGTTTTGTTTGGTTATCTTTGTCTTTCCTTGTTAACATATTTTAATGTATCTAATAATATGGTAACACATTTTAATACGTCTAGTAATTAAAATTGAAGTTCCCGCACCAGTGTCAAAATTGTTTATAGTAGATTGGTTCAAGTTAGGTTTCAGCCTAAGTCTGTGTCATGTCTTGCATCTTAGTTCCTTTAAACCTCTTGTAATCTGATGTATTCCCCTTTTCCCCATTTTATGACAGTGATTACTTGAAGAAACCCAGTCAGTTATCTTATACAATATATGTCACCTTTTTAAAATGTGTTTTGTTTTATATGCTTTATAAACACGTTAAGTAATTATATATTGGGGTACAGGATCAAAATTTTTACTGGTAAGGGTATCAGCATCAAAACATTTGAAAACTATAGGGAGTTAATTGTACTCATTTTTCAGTGTTCTGGAAGTTTGCAGGGTTTCTTGTTCTTTTTTAATAAAACAGAAAAAAATAAACATTAAGAGAGCAAAGGGAAAGCTGAGAGGATTAATACTCCAGTGATCATGTTTTCAAAATGTGGATTTGTTAATTCAGGAGCCCACGTAAACCTGCTGAACCAAACCCCGTGGTGAAGCTGGGAAAACGGGCGTTTTAAACAGCCCTCTTTGGTGGTTTTGATGCACAGGAATGCAGGGAGAGGACAGGTGCCATGTGGTTTTTGTGTACAGAATGCTCACCCTCCTCTGTCCTTGGGTGGGTCTTTCCTGAGCGGGCCCTGCAGGCCAGGCACGGGGCTAACGCTGGGACTGGAAGGGCTAGCTGGGCAGGCAGGTGGAGGCACCTGACATGCCTGCTCCACTGACCTGCTACTTGCCTTGATGTTCCTTTGTCAGGATTATGAAGAAGCTGTGCTCTTGCTGTTAGAAGGAGCTGCCTGGGAAGAAGCGCTGAGACTGGTACGAGAACCTGAGAAATCCCCCCACACACTAGGTGCTAAGCAGAGCAGGGGTTGAGGGGAGACGGGTCAGCTGCAGTCCCCTGCCTTCTGACATGTGACGTAGGGTTCAGGTTCCCAGTCTGAGGATAAGCAATGATTTTGAAACCATTTTAAAAATTTACTCTTGATGCTGGGAATTGGTCCGCTAAATGTGAACTATTACTGTTTTCTGCTGAAATGAGTTGCGTTTCCATTGGTTGTCTCATAGGATGCTTGCTTCGCTGAAAGTGATACACTTTCTTCTAAGTCACTCTCCAGCCACTTGAGTTTTTCCTGCCTACAGTTGTTGTCTTTTTCCTTTTAGGTATACAAATATGACAGACTGGATATTATAGAAACTAACATAAAGCCGTCTGTTTTAGAAGGTGAGGGCTACATTTATATAGGGTTCTTCATTTGGAAGTGGAAAGATGGGAGGGAGAGAAATGGGAGAGCACTTCTGGTCCTATTACATCCTTTGCTCATGTGTTATGTGGAGTCCGTCAGAATTCTCTCCTGCTGTGATGCTTAATTCTGACCAGAGTTGTTAACGTGCTAACCAGTTAAATGGTAGCGCATAAAATCTTTGAAGGTTATAAAGCTCTGATAAGGTAGGCTTAAGAATCCTTGTATTTTGGAATAGTTGGTTCACTTAAAAGGAGTAGTATTGTATGAGGCACAATTTCCTACATTTAGTAATTATATTGTGGTTATGTTAAGAGAATATCCTCATTTGTTAGAGATGTTGAAGTATTAGGGAGGAATCATAGCTGCAACTTGTCCTCAAAAGTTTTCACAAAAATATATAGAGAGAATATATACGTGTATGTGTGTGTATAGAAACAGGAAGCCAAAAATACAGCAAAAATGTTCAGAGTTATTACATCTAAGGTTCTACATAGGGTTTGTGTATGTACGTCAAACTATTGCAACTTTTGTGTAGGTTTGAAATTTTTTCAAAAATAAAAAGAAGAACCTTTACAAATGGACTTGATGGTTCCAAGAGAATAGATGTTTGTGAACCTGTTCTAGAATACTCTGATGGTCATTGTGACCCCTTACAAGCAAAGTGGAAAAGGATATCAGTTTGATTTCTAGAAATCTCTGGGAGTAAGGGGTTGATTTTCAGCTCTGCTATTTTTAGGACAATCCTGACATAACATCCATTGACATTCATTCCCTGCCTGTTTCACCTCCCCCACCCTGGTTCACATTGGGAAAGGACTCTGTACCATTCACGCAGGTACCTCTAACTGGGTATGGAAGCCTCCTCCCTGGCCTGTGGCAGCCTGTTAGCCAGCTCTTACTTAACTTTTCTCCACTGCTGGCCATCTGTCTGCATAGGCCTAGCACCTATGTTCAGGAGGCATTTCAGTGACTTCCCTCCTATTCTTAATGGCTTCCTGTGCACCTGTCTTATTTGCTGGCACTGGTTTGGGTTAGTTATGTTCAGCTGGTTGAGGAAGTTAGTGGCAGAGGTTATTCTAGGATGATGTCGATGAGCTCTAAGAGCTGAAATCTCAGCCTCTTGTTCATTCTCCTAAAATGATGTAGGTTAATACTCATTAACAAACAAATCTTGCTTGAAAAACCTAGTAACCTTTTTCCTTTTGTTAAATTTCAACTCCCTCAGTCTTCCTGCTTTAGTTTTCTCCCTGTGCTTGAACATCATGCTGAAATTATCTTCTATCTGTATCTCAGCCCAGAAAAATTACATGGCATTTCTAGACTCTCAGACAGCCACGTTCAGTCGCCATAAAGCACGTTTACTGGTGGTCCGGGAGCTCAAGGAGCAAGCGCAGCGCGTGCCTCTGGGTGAGCGGGCCGTGGGGACCCCTGGGGCTGGGGCAGCGACAGCCTCACGCTCCGTCCCAGCTGCTTATTGTGCCCTTGCATGTGAGCCCTGTGTCGGGGGAGCCTGAGGCCTCTGTGACAGTCTTGGGGCTGTGTACATCCGTGTGTGTGTGCTGGGAGGACTTGGGAGCGGGACAAGCACACGTGGGAGGAACTGCCATATCTTCCTCTGCCCCACCCAACCAGAGTGGTTGACTACCACGTTTTACAAAGAGTCTCCTCATTTCTAAACGTTCTTTTGCTTCAATTTAAAAAAAGAGAAAAGACAAAAGAGTTTGGTACTGGTGTACTGTGTATAAAATACTAACTGTATTGACTGTCAGCTCAGTTCATTTCATTTTGAGATCAACTTTATAATTTTCATCCATCCTTAGCTATGCCCTGGTGTTAACTGTAATCTCCTGCAGGTAACCCACATTAGCAGAGAGCTTTCATTCTGCATCTGGCTCTTCTTTTCTAGATGATGAGGTGCCCCACGGCCCAGAGTCTGACCTCTTCTCTGAAACTAGCAGTGTCCTGAGTGGCAGCAACCCCAGTGGCAGATATTCCCGTAGCAACTCCAGGATGTCAGCGTACGTACGGTGTCCCCCCCCCCCCCCCGCACTGACCTCGCCCGGGTTCGCGGAGAGTACAAGTTGGGGGGTCAGTTTCCCCCAGGACGGTCAGCAGGGCCACGTGGGAGTTGTGCACGGGCGTCCAGCATATCTAACAGATGAGACTTGTGCTCAGATGTTCTCTGCTGCAGCCTCATGGCCTGGGCCTTTACCAAATGGGTACTCAATTTATAAAACATCTGAGTTTAATCATTTAACAAATATTTAGTGACTATTACATAGGGTCGGCACTGAAAAAGTAAAAAGATTATGAGGAAAGAAGATTTTAGGTTTCTTTAGTTTGAAATCGGGATCGGAAGAGGTCATAAATATAAGTCCTTATACTTCTTGAAGTTATATTTTGTTGCCTTTAAATTTGTTTTTTATTATAAAATCCAAGTTCGATGTTGTTCCGTTCATTGCTCCAGCTGTTACCAGATGTAACCTCATTTTACTCTGTATTTTAATTCCAATGCCAGACATGATTTAAAGGTTTTCCTTATTCCTGTTTGTAAGACTAGCCTCTCCCAGTTTTATTCTCTTGATCACTGAACCCCTCATCACCATTTCTCCCAAATACAGATCCCAGCCGTAGATGCGGGGTGTCTCAGAAAGTTGGCGGCCAGCAGGCACGTTCATTTTCATACGTGCAGCACAGGGAGGGCCCTTTTTAACCATCTCCCTCATTTCTCCCAGGCGCTCGTCTAAGAATCGGCGGAAAGCGGAGCGGAAGAAGCACAGCCTCAAGGAAGGGAGCCCCCTGGAGGAGCTGGCCCTCCTGGAGGCGTTGAGCGAGGTGGTGCAGGGCACTGAGAACCTGAAAGGTATTACTCTGTCCTGGCCGACAATTTCTGCCCACCTGCATGTAGTGCATGGATACCACAGACAGGCAGAATTCAGTACATGGGAAGAGACAATTTTCCCAGCCTGACGAATGATGAAACTGGCAGCAGAAAGCTTCAGTTTGGGGCCCGGAGCCCTTCTCAGCCCATAACCCAGCAACCCCTGCCATTGGCATCGGGCACCCGAGCTGGCAGAGCTGAGGCTGAGAGGAAGGGCCGGGAGCCACGGCTTCCCGCTGGGGCCTGTGTGTTCGCTTCCCCCTTTGTAGTAGACAGGTTGAGTTTCTCCAGCATTTGGGAAGAAAGAAGAAAATGTGGGAGATGGCATCTGCAGTGTGATATGAAATGTTCTTTGTTTGAGAAAGAAACTGTTATTCTGGCTTGGAGCTGGAGACACAACTTAATTCGCCCTTGCATTTTGGTTCTCTAGATGAAGTACACTGTATTTTGAAGGTGCTCTTTCTCTTTGAGTTTGATGAGCAAGGGAGGGAATTACAGAAGGCCTTGGAGGATACTCTGCAGCTCATGGAAAGGTCCTTCCCAGAAATTTGGACTCTCAGCCACCCACAGAATTCAGCTACACCTGTAAGTTTTCCTCAAAGACAAAATGTGCCTTTTTCATCGTCTCGCAGGTTATTACACTCACACAGTCTCTCAAAAGTTAAAGCAAAAGACTGTCCTGTCCGTGAGCTTCTGTTGGAGCTGCTGCTGAGGTCTCCTGTCTGACCACATAGTGATGACTCCTTGGCACAGGTTGTGCCTGTTTTATTTCTCCCCTCTGTACGTGACAGCTGTCGTGGAGAAGATGACAGGGTCAGACAGTTGCCCCCGGCCTTTGATGAGTTTGGGGTAAGGAGGGGAGGTGTTGTGGCTTATGGGTGACATCAGAGTTCTTGAATGGAACCCCACAGAGTTGCTTTTCCTTTTGTTTTATGGGAAATTTGACTTGTTACTTCTATGTTGTTATACCGACCCTTGTTGATTATATTTAAGGCTTGTTGTTCCCCATCAAGAATTATAATGTATTGCTTGACTAGGTGGTGGCGCAGTGGATAGAGCGTCGGACTGGGACGCGGAGGACCCAGGTTCGAGACCCCAAGGTCGCCAGCTGGAGCGTGGGCTCATCTTGTTTGAGCAAGTCTCACCAGCTTGAGCCCAAGGTTGCTGGCTTGAGCAAGGGGTCACTCGGTCTGCTGTAGCCCCCAGTCAAGGCACATATGAGAAATCAATCAGTGAACAACTAAGGAGCCGCAACGAAGAATCGATGTTTCTCATCTCTCTCCCTTTTTGTCTGTCTGTTCCTATCTGTTCCTCTCTCTGTCTTTCTCTGTCTCTCTCTCTCTCTGTCTCTGCCACACACACACAAAAGAAAAGGAATTATAATGTATTCTCATCTATTTATTGCTTATACTTCTGCTCAGTCTCTCACAACTCAGGGAAAGAGTTTTCTTTTGACTTGGGTTCAGAAAGGCAGTGTATCAGTCAGGTCTGATAAGGAAGACAGAACCCACAGCTGCTTTTTCGCCAAGGAGAATTTAATGTGTGGAAGTGCTTGGACGAGACTTGGAGGACTGAGAGGCGGAAAGGGAACACTTAGAGAAAGATCACTGAGATGGTAACAGATGCCGCTGGAAGAACAAAAGTTTGGAATTAGGGTTTAGGAGTTTGCAGGCAGGGCCTGCGGAGCTGGTTCTGGACCCTCTGAGAAGAAGGTGCCAACCGGCTGGCGCTGATATGGCCGAGGGGCTAATGAGGCTGGTTCTCAGTGTAAGAAGTAAACAAACTGGACGGAGCAGGTGCCGATGGTGGAGAGAGCGACTGTTGAGTGACAGGAAGTGGTGGAGGGCAGGCCCTGCCTCCGCCCTCACTCTCCCCGGACGTGGAGCCAGCTGATAGGCGCGTTCTCAGCCCCTGCCCAGCAGCTCCAGCGGTGCCTGGAAGGGCTTGGAGCTCAGGGACGTGCGGCATCAGCTCACCGGTTAGAAACACACACGTTTACTGGGCCTCGACTCGTCAGGCACGACTGGCGACAGTGCTTCCCCTGTGCACCTCATGGAATGTCCTGAATGTTAGATATGAGCATAGATGTAAAAGCATCTTAGAAACCATAAAAATTAAAAGCAACTGAGAATAAAAAAATAAAATAAATAAAATAAAAAAGCAACTGAGAATCATTACCCTCACAAGTACTTGAATATACTAGAATAGGTATTTCCTAGAAGAAATGTGAGAACCTTTAAAACTAGTGATTTCAAAGCTAACAATTTTTAATGCTTCCCCGTGCCCTCCTCTGCCCTCCCCTATTCAGACCATACTGACTTCTAAGTCACTGACTTCATGAGTCTTAGGGAAAACGAGCAGCAGTATTGTGGTTTTGTTTTGGTGTCTAAAGTATGCTGATGGCACGTGTGCGGGACAGCGTGAGCCACGGGAAGTGCTTGGAGCACGTGGCTTTGCCGCCCAGTGTGCCACTGGGACGAGCGCGTGCATGCTTAGGCTTATGCGGGTGCGATTCCTGTGACATCTCTTGTTCTGCCTTGAACACATGCAGAGTTTCCATTCTACATGATATGCATTTTGTTACCTTGGTATAAAAACCCCCACAAATCTTTTAATACGGTGTGATAGATACTCTGTGTTCTGTAACCTCTTGTACTGTTCCCCCTCCCTCAGGGTATGGCTTGCTCATTTGGAAAGGATCAGGCATATATCATTGTAGATTTTCTTTTTTCTTTTTAGCAAGAGGAAATGACCAACTTTAATACATATGTATGTATAGGAACCCCACATATATGAGCGAGTCAGAGACCTCACATCCAGGAGAGGTTCCTAGATTTCTTTTTAGCCCCATCATTACCTTGTTCTGCTAGAAGGAGATTTAGAGATCTCTGTTAAGACTAGAAAAATGGCCAGATCAAAGGTCACATAGGAAAAGGGAGTCACTATGTTTATAGCACCCCAGGGAAGATGGCGGCTGTTCAGTGCTGGAAGGGACCTGGCCTTTGGTATTGCGGTCATCAGAAGTATGAGAGAGTCTTTGCTGACACAGTCTACTTTCTTCTTAGGTTCTGGGTCCCAGTTCTACTGCAAATAGTATCATGGCCTCTTATCAACAACAGAAGACTTCAGTTCCTGTTTTAGGTTAGTATTTTTTTCCTCTAAATTACGACAGTACAAAGCAAAAGGAATATCTTTGTGTATTTGTTGAGAAGTTCAGCAGTGTAAGGTCGGGTCGGGTGTTGACTACGGGTTTCCCTCAATTCTAAGACTGCATCTGTAGTAAAGTCAGCTGCCTGCTTCCAGTGTTGGGGACTCAGGGCGGAGCACCTGACATTAAGTGTGTAATGCTCTCCCGCTTGCCCCGGCGGGCGCCTGTCAGTACAGTGACGTGTTCTTGTCCACACAGGCACGTCCCAGCTGAAGTGTGCGTCTCAACAGTTGCTTTATACCATACGTTTGAAACATTCTCCTGGATTATAATTTTAAGCTATTGGCAGTTATGCATTTGCATCTTGGGGATGTTGTCATAATCCTTAAGAGCTGGGCCTTTTTATTCAGTTTTAGGATTGACAGTGTGGTTTGAAAGCAGATCCAAAGGCCATTAGCATTGCACCTGCATTTCCTATTCAATTGTACCTAACATGTTTTGTTTGTTGAGGGAGGATGATTCTCAGTTAGATTACATATCCATCAAAGTTAAAAGCACTGAAAGCTTTTGAAAGTTGACTAGAAACTTGTGACAGATCAGTTTGGTACCTGAGTATTCACAATTCAGGTGCATTAATCAAGCATACCGATCCCTTAGCTTTGAAAGGTTAGTGATATGGTGATATGGTTTTTTTTATTTTAAGATTTTATTTATTGATTTTACTGGGTGGAGGGATGAGAAGTAGTTGCTTCACTCCAGCTGTTCATTGGTCGCTTCTTGTATGTGCCTTGACCGGGCAAGCCCAGGGTTTCGGTCCAGTGACCTCAGCGTTCCAGGTTGGCACCACCACAGGCCAGGTGTGATACGTTTTAAAATGGCACTTTTTACTATGGTTACTTGCATTTTCTAGCATGTGACAGGTGCCAGTCTGAATTTTTTTTGTTTAAATGCTGTACGATATTAAAGTAGCCTTTGAGGGTTCAAATTAAGTTGAACTTTAACAGCTTACATTCTACCAGGAATAGACAGCTAACTGCCTTCCATCCCAGCTGAGCGCATGTATCCGACAGTAACTGTGGTATCCCCGGCTGCCTTCCTGGAGGAGGCCGCTCCCTGGCAGGCTGCTGCTGGTGTCATCCCAAAGCCTGCTTATTTCTGAGCTGCTCCAAGTTCACCTTGGACCTGAGGCAGTTTAGTAATTGTTTCGTTTGTTCTGTGTCTAGTGCAGTTGTCATTGCTGCCCCATTTCCCTTCTTGCTGGCCTGATGGCGACCTTTAGGTTAAGTTGAGTCACACCCTTCCCTGGAGTATTCTGGATGACTTTATTTATCCGAGAGCATTTCCATTTTCCAGCTGAGCCTTAAAGACTCTAATATTAATTTCGTGGTTCCTCATTATCTGAGTATGTATTGCCGACGTCCAAGATTATGTAGGTAAAGAGGAGTTGTCACCATCCCAAAATAGGCAGATGAACTACTCCAAAAGTAGTTCTGCTCAACTATTCATCAGCCAGCAGTAATAGTTGAGCACTCATACATCCCCACGAGTGCGAGGGATCAGTGACTTGATGAGTGGGGTCAGTGGCTTGATGGGGCATTTTCTCTGTTTTGTGTTTATGATGCAGTGTAATGTCATGCAGATCAATTACTAGTCTTGTGGAAGTACAGGGTTTTATAAAAGTGTTATCAGAGAAGTGCTTAACTCGTAGCTGAGTTGGACTTGTTATAATTGATAACAAAGGAAGTGCTTCAAATGAGAATGACCCGACTATCAAAGGATTAAGAAAAAGTCCTTGGAAAAATTGATAAACCTTCCATGTATTTTTGAAAAAGTTCCTTTTTTTTTTACAGGGACAGAGAGAGAGTCAGAGAGAGGGATAGATAGGAACAGACAGACAGGAATGGAGAGAGGTGAGAAGCATCAATCATTAGTTTTTCGTTGCCGTCGCAACACCTTAGTTATTCATTGATTGCTTTCTCACATGTGCCTTTTCCTAAAAACAAAGTCTCATAGTTTAATCACTGTTTAACATGAAATCCTCGTCCTTGTTGACAGTGAATTTATTTAAGTAGCCTTTTCCAATATCAGCATTCTTAAATAAGCAAAACCTCCAGTGGTCTTCTTATCTGTATAGTGTTTTGTTTGAGGAAGAGTAACTGTATGTGAAATTATAAAACTGATACTGTTAGTAGAGACAGTCTGGATTGTGCAGAAAAGTATGTTAAAGAAAATTAAACTTTGATGATTTCTAGTCATGTGTATATGCATACATGTATTTGTATGTAATATCTATGTTTTTAAAAACTTTCTTGAGCATTTTTCTCACATTGTTAAGTGAATTTTCACGAATGAGAATATTCTTGAAAAACATTCTTGCATGGCTCACGTGCAGATGTGCTGTTGGAAGTTTATCATGAATCCTGCTAAGATAGCACATCTTTATATCCACATATTTTCTCACGTCTCTGCTCGCTGTATATGACTCTTTACTCAGGTAAGAGACTCCACAAAATAACTTAGGAAGGGCCTGGGAGTTTTATCTAACAGTGACAATTTTCCCTCACCCATTCCCTCTCCATTTTTTTTTTTTAAAGAGGAACATTTTTATTGATCAGTGTGATTGTAGGATTTTTATTTATCATAAAGTATTTTCTGTCCAGTAACTTTACTTACTGATACGTGCCACCATGATTCTTTCACTCTCAAAATCGAGGTACATTTTACATGTAGTTAAATGTATAGATTTTAGGGGTACATATTTTGATGAGATTTAACAGAGTATGGGCTTGTAACCAGCCCCGCCACCTACTTGAAGTATAGAACATCTTTCACTTTGAGTCACTCGGTGGGCGTTTTTGTCTGCGACCCCATGTATCTGAGCTGTAATGGAATTCCTCTGTGGGACAGGGCCGCTGGGCTGTGCTTGCCCTGACCAGAGGGCGTGACGCAACAGGACCATGAACTCTGGTTCTGATGGTGTCCAGCAGTGACCGCCTCGGCTCCCACCAGCAAGGAGGAGCACGTTCTGTCACTCTCTCTCCTTTTTCCTAGGTGCGGAGCTCTTTATACCACCGAAGCTCAGCAGAAGGACCCAGTGGAAACTGAGCCTCTTAGAGTGATGGCCCGTTTGGAGGGCTCCGGCAGAGAAGCTCACCCCTGCCCCCGCGCCGCCAATCTGCTGGAGCCTGTTGTTGAGAACTGGGAGGAGTAGGGCGCAGATCCGACTCACCCAGCACTGCAGGGAGCTGCTTTGCACAGCCTGCCTGCGGGCACCACGTGGGCCTAGTCCAGTTTGTTTTTATTTTGTATTGAGTTTTAATTAGCAAAACTTTAATCTCTAACTAATATAGCATCATTCTGTAAGAATTGCTGTTCTTTTATTTTGTGCTGTTTGAGAGCATATTTCTGTATTAATGGTAATCAGGAGATGGGGTTTCATTCCCATTTAAGGTCTAATTTATACAAGTCACATAATTAATTTGTGCCTCAGTTAATTGGGAACAGTGTTTCATGGCTTCTACCTCAAACATGGGAAAAAGGTAAATTGCTTTATGTTCAAGGAGGAGAGCATTCTATGGAAACAACATGACTGTTAGTGCTCCCAATTTGGTCACATTTAATCACTTAATGACTTTTTCACCTAGAACAAAAGCAAAATAAAAAGCTAAATATATCCTTTGACATTCAAAGCTTTTCCATGCGAACAGCTGTTATTTGTAGTATCTTACCTGGGCAGCTTCTAATTATAATTGAGTTGAGCCTCCTAGCACTACAGTGCTCATAGGGACTGACTGTTGTCACTGCCTGAGAATGTTCTGCTGGTTAGCAGAACAGATTAGGGTTTCTGAAACAGAACCTGCACATTTGTAATGGTGAACAGTGTTCATTATGTGGCGTGCGTAGTAGTAAGTTACTCCCTTTTCTCTAAATATTGCTCCTTCTAGCAGAATGTTTTTGTCAGTGTCTAGACTTTCATTTATTTTTCTGTGTCCTACTTAACTGACTTCTGTCTTTTAGTTATATTCTTTGAAAGAAATGAAACTGTTCTCTCTTTTTGGTCAGTCTAGAGAAAACTCATTGCATTTGGACAGTAGTTTTGTGGCTGATTCTTAGATAAGGTTCAAATGTTCTTCCATGTCTTTACTGCCAGAACCAGACCTGTATTGCTGTGTATAAACTAACAGGAAAGGCTGCTTTTGATTCTGAGAATATAGGTATATCCACAATTGTAATTTAAGACTTTTCTTAATATAGCAAAATGTTGGCTATAGAATTTAGGTGTGTTGACTGTATAATTCACCTTTTCTCAGTGTCTGAAAATTTTCTCAAAGTAATAGAAAAAAAGTGGAGATACAAAGTTATATCCTGCTTTGAAGAAATTGACTTTTTGACTCATACCATGTGCATTTTTTCTAATTAAGTGCCCAATACTGAAAGTGCTTTATGCCCAATACTGAAAGTGCTTTATGACACCTCTTTGGCATGTAAGGGAACATGGTAACTGACACAACATTTTAATACATTTTAGTGCTTCCGCTCTGGATAACAGTGAAGGGACCGGTGCTGATGGATTGGAAATACAAGTAAATGTGCCTGTTGATAACAGTATGACTTCATGGGTGATCATTTTCCTTAAAATAATGTGTTGAAGCAACAGGAAAGAATCTGTGTGAATTCTTGCCATTTAGATTACTGTCAATTACTGTTTCTCTCATTGGAGCAAGGTGGGACTGTCTATCTAGAGAAGCAGTAGGCTGGTGCGGACCTTCCAAAGTGAAGGCAGGGCCATGGAAAAATTCATGGGGAAGATCCAGTTTACGGGAAAAAGAGAAACTCCTGAGAGTGAAGAATGCTTCATTTTAGGGAGTGATGCTGTCAAATTCTAGAAAAGAGTATAGAACTCTTGCCACCACTTTGGACACTGTCTCAGAGCAAGTTCATGCTGGAGTGAACTATAAGCTTGCATTCGTTTGTTGGCTCCTTTCAATCAGCTTTGCTCAGATACACCAGACATCTGGAAGTGACTCGTAGAGGACTGTCCCCTAAAATCAAAGTGCATTTTAAATTTACACTTCTTGGAAACAAAACTAAGACAGGAGCCTTTTTCTATTTTTTTTTTTTTTTTTTTTTTTTTTTAGTGAGAGAGACAGGAAGGGGGGAGAGAGATGAGAAGCATCAATTCTTTGTTGCAACTCCTTAGTTGTTCATTGATTGCTTTGTCATATGTGCCTTGACTGCAGGGTTCCAGCTTAGCCAGTGACCCCTTGCTCAAGCCAGCAACCTTGGGCTCAAGCCGGTGACCTTGGGCTTCAAACCAGCGACCTCTGGGCTCAAGCCAGCAACCATGGGGTCATGTCTATGATCCCATGCTTGAGCCAGCAATACTGCACTCAAGCTGGAGACCTCAGGGTTTTGAACCTGGGTCCTCAGCATCCCAGGCCAACGCTTTATCCACTGTTCCACCAGCTGGTCAGGCAGCAGTTAATGTTTTTATCATGTCTTTGTGAGTATAGTTTAGCACTGCCGCATATTTTAAAACATTTCCATATATACGTGTTTGTGTACATATATATACATATATTTGTGTACCTGTACACACATGCACTTACTTGAGGGATTGATAATGGCCATAATTAAAGAAGATGTTTTTAAAAATAAATAAAATAGACAAGTTTTAGTAATTTAAGGTAACTATAAGCTAGGGAAGCAAAATGATCTCCACACCTCTGCCCCCACCCCCAGCCCCCGGGCTGTGCTGGCCCATAGACCTCTGTGCTTCACAGGAAGCACCACCTGGACAAGCCCTTGGGAATGTTTGGTTGTCCTTCCTTGTCTGTCATGTTTATTAGTAACTGAAGTGAGCATGGACATCTTGGAAGCAAGGTCACCGTAAATATGCTGTAGACCACCCAAGCTAGCACTGTGGTGATTGGCGACACTGAAGACGTGCTCTCTTTGCTCCCTGGGCACCTGCCTGTTCCTCGTGGTGGGCCACTCCACCATTGCTCTCAGTGGTTCTGAAGTCCTGGGGACTTAACACCAGAGCTAAAGTTCTGGGACAACTTTGAGCTGTCCCTGTGTCCTGCAGGAGAGAAAAGGCCGGGCCCCACCTGTTTCAGTGTAATCAGGCAGCACCGTTGGGTCTTGTTCCAGTTCACTCTCCCCGGCCTGGTGTGCCCATTGGGTTTCTCAGTGTGGCACACTTCGGGTCATACCAGTCTTTGTGTTAGGGGCTGTGCATTGTAGGGTGTTTGACCACACCCCTGGTTTCTACTCCGCTGGATGTCAGTGTTACACTTCCCTACTAATGTTATCATGACCAAAAATATCTCCAGACATTGCCAGTGTCTCCTGGGGGTCACAGTTTCCCCCATTTGAGAACCACTGGGCTAAGATGATTTCCAAATACTTACTAAAACTATTCACCTTTTTGTGAGGGTTCTTGTATCTACAAGGGTGATTGTATACGGATCAAGTGAGGGGATTCATAAAAGGGCTTTGAAAAAGACTGTGCTGTTTTAACCTTATGTTGGTGTTTTTCGTTTTAAAATACAGTATAATGTTCAGGCCTAGGATAGCCTGGAGTTTGCCACCCTCCAGAGCTTCCTCCCATGCCTCCTCTTCCTCAAGTCCCTCGCTGTCTGGGGGGTTCTTGACTTGGTACGTAGGCCCTTAGGGGATCTGAAGGTAGTGTATTCCTGTAAGAGTGTTTTCCTCTGTTCGCTTATGTATTTTATTTTATGCATTTAAAAATATTATTCAGAGTAGAGTACATAGGTTTTATCATCATGCCGAAGAGGTCCAAAGGTTAAGGATTAACCAAACTTCAGCCTGCCCATCTGGAAAGTTCATGGAGTATTGACATTTGACTGGTTTGGGCAGAAACTGAGATAAATAATTCATACCTGTTTCTCATGTCAGTGTGCCCAACTCCTAGCCTATCTAAGACACCAAGGTAAGGTCAGGTCACCCTTGCTGAGCTGTAGGAAGTCCAGGTACCCGTTTCTGGCTCTCTCAGCTTCCCTGCTCTGGCTTGCTGGTGCCAGCCAGCTGTGCTGTCTTCCCAGGCCTGGATCCAGGTAATCAGGGCTGTGTGGGCAAACCTGGGGGCTCTGAGGGTGGCTCTGTAGGGTTTCTCCCTGGGGATGGTAGGGATGCCACAGCTCTTCTGTGAGTGCTTGAACTTGTGTCTTGGCGTGGCGGGGGCTGGGATGGGGTTGGTACAGGACACACAGGACCATGGTAAGACTTGGGCTCCTATGTAAGAAATAGAAGATTACAAGATAATGCTAATAACTCTTATAATCACCTCCTGGAGGCCAGACACTGCTGTTGGGTGCTTTGTGGGAGATGAAACCCTGACAGCAACCTGCCTATTGGTGTTCATCAAACGGGATCTTCTTACATGTCATGGTAGCATGTAATCTATCCTCACACGCCCCCTTGTGAGCTGATTTTAACAACACTCTAGTTTCTAAAGTGGGAAATGCACAAAATAAGAGACAGCATAATTTTAGAGCTGGTTCCTCCCAGCAGTGTTTAAACAGTTAACATGTGATGCGTGTCCCTTTCTCCCGTCGTTCACCCCCCACCTCCACTTTTGTGTTGGCAAGCGTGCATTGTAAGGCAGAGCCGCATGTGTGAAGTGGTTCTCATTAAGGCAGGAAGTAGAGAGACACTGGAGGGAACAGACTGTTTAATACTACTGGAGCGAGCGTGCTGGCTCCGCTCCGTGTGTGTGGGGTGGGTGCTCCCCCGGCAAAGCTGACGCATGGCAGCCACGGCGACCACACTTGCTTGGAGGTCAGAAGCACCTCCTGTAGAGGAAGAAAGGCCCGTGTTCCTCGTACTCCGCACGGTGGACCCACAGTGGTTGGAAGCCCTGCAGCGATGCCAGGATGGAGCCACCCGTCCACACTGCAGTGTCTCTCTCGGGTAGCACGTTTACCTGGGGGGTGTCGTTGGGACACAGGTTGTTCAGCTCCTTCTGCAGACGGATGGGGAAGCCACTGAGCATCGTGCTCCCGCCGCAGAGCAGGATCTTCCCTATGAGGTCCCGTTTGAGGGCGATGTCACACTTGTTAAGGCAGGACACTGTCTGGGTGTGGAGGCCCAGCTGCATGGACCTGATCAGAGAAGGTTTAAAGAACATCTCTGAGCAGAGGAACCTTTCCTGGCACAGGCAGATCTCCTGGCCATCCGGCAGAGTGTATTGCATCATGTACTCAGCCTCTGGGACTTTCTTCTGTTCATCGGGGTCCAAGGCCACGAAGCAGCACTTCTTCTTGATGTCGTCCACAGTGCCCATCTGGTCCTC
The DNA here is from genome assembly GCA_037038555.1 of Rhynchonycteris naso. Classification (NCBI taxonomy): domain Eukaryota; kingdom Metazoa; phylum Chordata; class Mammalia; order Chiroptera; family Emballonuridae; genus Rhynchonycteris; species Rhynchonycteris naso. The sequence goes on from CM072996.1 coordinate 23,896,920, forward strand.
AGTGAAGTGTTTTCCTGCCTTGTTCATCAGGCTCATCAAGTAGGCTGTCAGATCAGAGCCCGCATAGTCCAGCCGTCCCGTGATGCTGGGCAGAGGATAGCCTTCGTAGATGGGGACCACGTAGGACACACCGTGGCCAACCTCCACGACCAGGCCGGAGGTCCTTCCATAGGAGTACATGGACAGGCGGGACTGGTAGGCGATGTGCATTGCAGGAGCGCCGAAGGTCTCAAACAGCATTTCGGCATACTTCTCTCTGTTGGTGTGCGGGCTCAGGGGCGGGTCCGAGACCAAGACTGCATGCTCCTCTGGGGCGATCTTCATCTCTTTATGGAAGAGGTATTCCCAGATACCCTGCATGGAATCCCAGTCCACAATGATGCCGTGCTGCAGAGGGTTAACTAGCTTGAGACGAACCTCGGGATTGATGAGCTCCCGCCCCACGTATGTCTCCTTGCGATTGTCCCCAGTCTTGGCGGTCTCCATGTAGGGCTTGCCCACTGTTGATGCGATCATGTGGGTAGGCCTTGGCAGCCCAGCAAAGCCGCATTTACAGTAGCCAGTGCCAAGGTCCATGACCACCGCTTTGGTCACCTTTACCTTGAGGCTCTCCTTGAGCTCTGCTGACTTAGTAGGTTCTTCTGACTCCGAGCGGTTCCGGCGGACCCACACTGCACGCTTGGCCGGGCCATCCTTTAAGGAGGCAGTCTGGAGGACCTGTGTGTTCACAGAGACCTGTTCGTCCTTTCTCTTGCCGGGCCCACTCCCTAAGATGGCTGCCTGAGGAGCCCTCATGCTGTCAAGAGCCATCTTGCTTTCAGAAAGTTCCTTGATCCCAGTGGCTTCAAGGCCTGAAAGACTGAAACCAAGGTCAACTTGAGAATTTCCCCAATGATGACATCACCAATTATGACATAATTCAGTGACCTGGGGCTTTCTAGATACTGGACCCTTTGTCCCATATTAGGGTTGATTTGGGGAGTGTTTCTGAGGTGATACACCTTTTTCTAAATTTTGTCATAAACTTGATTTATATTTATTGAGTGCTTGCTATGTGCAAGGCAGCTGGGAATACGAGGCAGCAGTAAAAAGTGAAAATTCTCTGCCATTCTAGAGTTTACATTCTAATGAATGGAAGTCGGGGACACACAGATAATAACAAAGACGTGTGTGTGTGTGTGTGAGAGAGAGAGAGAGAGAGAGAGTGATGTTAAGGGCAAAAGGAAAGGCAGGGATGGAAGTGAGGCAGGGAGGTTGGCCATATTAATGTGCCTGAGTACAGTGACACCAAGTGAGGACCTGAAGGAGGTGGGGAGGGTGTCACATGTATATCCAAGCAGCAGATGTAGAGGACTGGAAGCAGACGTGTCTAATGAGTTAGACCAGAAGTCAGCAAATATGGCCTGCAGCCTGTGTTTTGTAAGTAAAATTTTATTGGAATACAGCCACTGTCTATGGCTTCATTTGTTGCAACAAGGACTCTGGCCCACAAAATTGAAAATAAATACTGAGTGTGGAAAAAGCTCACCAGCCCCCAAGTTAGAGGATCCCAAGAAGATGAGTGTGGCTGGAGTGGAGGGAGTGAGGAAGAGGACATGAGATGGAGGACTAAGGGGCAGGAAAGGTGAGCAGCTCACTTTGGGCCTTCTGGGCCATTGCTAGGACTTTGACCCTGCATCAGGTAAGAAAGCACTAGAGGTTGAGCAGGGAGTTGACACCATCTGATTTAGATTTTAATAGGAATAGTTGTTGCCATGGTGATTGTGCTGAAAACTTAAATCTCATTTGTTTCTTAGGACAATCTGCAGATGAATTATTTTTGGACACGTATTTATCCTTCGTCTGGGTCATTGGGTCGGCAATGAAATTAGACCCTACAAAGTCCCATTGGTACAAATGTTGAGGCTCTTGGTGCATAACTCAGCCAGCAGTGCCCAAGCTCTCCTGACTATGTCTTCCTCCTGGAGGTGTGCTATGGACACCTAGATGAGACCCAGAATAGGTCTCTGAGGCTGCTCAGGCACCACCTCCCCTGCCGTCTCTGAAGCTGGGCTTTGTTGGTACTGACACCTGCCACTCAAAGAACCCAGAATCCAACCTTAGTTTATGCAGCTGCATGCTCTTCATAAGCGAGTCACTGCAATGAGTTGAACTCAGGTCTTCAGAGTCCAGTTCCTTACTCATCTTTCTATTCTGTAGTGCCTTTGCATAAGGAATAGAAGGAGAAGTAGGCACAGGGGGTCCATGAATATTGCCTTTAAATAGCATAAGGTTTGTCGCGTGGAAGAATTAGCTTGTCCTACACAACCTCAAAAATAGACCCAAGAACTTCAGAGAGGTACAAGTGTAAATCCAGTGAGAGGAAGAATTTATGACTCACAGCTGTTCCTACCAGACCAAGTGTCCAATCCTCAGTTTCTGTGATCTGTGATACCACCTATGGAGCTTGGTGATGGTAATGACTGTAATCTGTATAAAGTTGCTACCCACATAATCCAGTTTCATAGTGCCATGTTCAAAGAAGCAGTTCAGCAAACAAGAGTTCCCCTGAGTTCTTAACATTTTTACATGTTTGACAGTATTAATTACATCTTTTTAAAATTCTTAAGTGAGAGGAGGGGAGGCAGAGAGGCAGACTCTAGCATGTGCCTTGACCTGGCAAGCCCCCATGGGGCAATGTTCTGCCCATCTGGGGCTGTTGTGGAGGCCACAGAGCCATCCTCAGCACCTGGGGCCAACTTACTCTAACCAATCGAATCATGGCTGCAGGACAGGGAGAGAGAGAGAAGTGGGAGGGGGAGGAGCAGAGAAGCAGATGGTCACTTCTACTGTGTGCCCTGACTGCAAATCGAACCCAGGACATCCACATGCTGGGCCAGTGCTCTACCACTGAGCCAAACAACAGGCCAAGGCCTAATTATGTCTTAAAATTCCCCTTTGCTTTTCCATCCATGTCTCCTAATTTCTTAGCTTGTTTTGCTTTTCTTAATTCTCTGAAAACTTCCTCAGCCCCAGTTGTTTTTCTTTTTTTTTTCTTTTCTTTCTTTATCATCAATACCCTAATATGTTTGTTTGTTTGTTGGTTGGTTGGTTGCACGGGGTAGGGGGCAGTTTGGGATAGAGGGCCCTATGGGAATGCCGTGAATCTGTCCACTGCAGATGACAGGCCATCTTTCTTTGTTTGGGCAGAGGTAAGAGGTCCACCTTTGTCCCTCACTCCACATCTAATGTAAATGTAGTGCCTGAGGCTAGTGAAACAGCTTGGATTGAGTTGAGGGTAGTTGGGGAACCAACCAGTGAGATTAGATTCTACTTTTTAAACTTTTCTAGAACCTGTCCCTTGCTCCCTTCTACATCATCACCACCCTAGTTGAGGCCACCTACGCGTCTTATAAGAATTACTTCAATTCTTTCAGGTCTCAAGAGTTTAGGGTTTTGCCCCTTTATAGTACAGCTAAACACTGATCTTTCTAAAACGTTCCTAGGAGTCAAATCTGACCACTCCTCTGCTTAGAGCCTTTATTGGTGTTCAGCTGGCCTCAATTTCATCAAGCTTTTAAACTCCTAGCATTTGAGGCCCTCCCTGGTTGGCTCCATGACCTCCGGCTCCATCTGTTTTACTAAACACCTTAACCACAGGCAGTCCCCACAGGCTGAGCTGCCTGCTGGGACACTTTTCCCTCCTCTTAACTACCTGACAAATACCCAGGTATCTTTCACACTTGACTTAAGCATCACATCTCCAGGGAAACTTCTCCCTCCAATGAGTGCTCGCTCCTTTGCTCACCTCTGTCCTCCCAATAGACTTCCACCTGAGAATTCCTCTGCATCCATGCCATGTTCTTCCCACCTAGACTGGCTGCTGGGTGGGGCTGGGTTTCTGTCTACAACACACAGGCGGTACTGGGCTGGACCCACCACAGACCCCAGTAAATGACAAAGGAAGTAATGCAAGTACTGTTGGGGCCCTCACGCTCTTTAGGGAGACCTAGTGCACTGGAGTTGGATGAACTGGGGTTAACGTACAAATATTCCAAGTGCTGTTCGCTCATGGGCAAGCCATTGGAATTCTGAAGCTCAATTTCCTGAGCTCTGCCTTCCTCACAGGATTCTGTGAAGTCAACATGTGAGGGGCCTTCTACAGTGCCTAACTTACTGTAAGGGTGTCCAGTTTCTGCAGGAGCAGAAATCTTTGAGATCCCAGGGTGCTTGGATTCCTAAAACTTGGCCACCTGCTCTGTCCTGAGCAAAGGCAAATCAGGGGGAGGAAGATGGGGGTGACAGGTCATAGTTCCGCCAAGGCCAAGCCCTCCCCTGGCTGCTGGAATGGACCAGCCTGGGTGACATCACAATCCCGAGTGGTTGCCATGGTAATGCTGGAGGTGGACCCTCATTTCTCTCCATGGAGCTCTAGGATGCCGATGTGAGAAAGGTGGACAAGGAAGGCAGATGGCGAAGAGGGCCAGCCAGAGTCCCATACCCATGGGCACCGCTCAGGGAGATGCTGGGGAGGCAGGAACGCTGTCCGCTCCTGATGCTGGCACTGGGGACACAGGTTCGGCCACTCAGCTGAAGACGATGCCCAAGAATGTGCGCAAGGTCAAGGCGCTCATCATCGACCTGGGCTCTCAGTATTGTAAGTGTGGCCACGCAGGGCAGCCGAGGCCCACCCACTTCATCTCCTCCACGGTGGGCAGGCGCCACTCCGAGGCGGCGGAAGTGGGCGACGCCCGCAAGGAGACCTACGTGGGCCACGAGCTGCTCAACATGGAGGCCCCCCTGAAGCTGGTCAACCCTCTAAAATACGGCATTGTGGTGGACTGGGACTGTGTCCAGAACATCTGTGAGTACATCTTCCACACGGCCATGAAGATTGTCCCCGAGGAGTACGCCGTGCTGGTCTCCGACCCCCCGCTCAGCCCCAGAAGCAACCGGGAGAAGTACGCGGAGCTCATGTTCGAGACCTTTGGCATCCCCGCCATGCACGTGACATCCCAGTCGCTGCTGTCCCTTTACTCCTATGGCAAGACCACAGGGCTGGTGGTGGAGAGCGGGCACGGTGTCTCGCACGTGGTCCCCATCTCAGAGGGCAACGTGCTGCCCGGCCTCACGGGCCGCGCCGAGTATGCGGGGAGCGACCTCACTAACTACCTGCTGCAGCTGCTCAACGAGGCCGGCCACAAGTTCACGGACGACCACCTGCACATCGTCGAGCACATCAAGAAGATGTGCTGCTACTCGGCTTTCCTGCCCGAGGAGGAGCTCGGCCTGCGCCTGGAGGAGCTGCGGGTGGAGTATGAGCTTCCGGACGGCAAGCTCATCACCATTGGCCATGAGCGCTTCCGGTGCGCCGAGATGCTCTTCCAGCCCAGCCTGGTGGGCAGCAGCCAGCCCGGCCTGCAGGCGCTCACGGCCACCTGCCTGGGCCAGTGCCAGGAGGCAGGCTTCAGGGAGGAGATGACCGCCAACGTGCTGCTGTGTGGCGGCTGCACCATGCTTGATGGCTTCCCTGAGCGCTTCCAGAGGGAGCTGAGCATCCTCTGCCCCGGGGACAGCCCCACAGTGGCTGCTGCGGCCGAGAGGAAGACATCCGTGTGGACCGGGGGCTCCATCCTGGCGTCCCTGCAGGCCTTCCAGCAGTTCTGGGTCAGCAAGGAAGAGTTTCAGGAGTGGGGCGGTGCGGCCATCTACACCAAGTGCTGAGCGGGGTGTCCCTGACCAGCCAGGCCAGGTGGGCAGGCGACCTCAGGCCACTCTATATACATTTACAGAATTTCACATAAAATTATAACACTGTGGTTCTTGTCTAGCCTGGATTTCTTGCTTTCGTCTGCTAGCAGAAGGTGGTGGGTAGGGAGCTGAGTTTAGGGAAATTAACACCTTTTGCTCTACTGAGTCAGGAGCAGCAGGGATGGTAGGTCCGTGGGTGGGACTGCCTTCACTGGCTCCTCTCCTCATGAGGTGACATCACTGCAGAGCCCAGAATGTGGCTTCCTGTTCCATCAGCTCTTCAGGGTTCAAAACCCAAGTCAGTACACATGTTGCTTGCTCGCCCTTGGGCCAAGGGGGACATGAAGGCTCAGATTAAGGGACTAGCTTGGGTCATGCAGGTAAGTGGTGGGGGGACACACAACCAGGTGTCTGACTTCCATCTCCTGTTTCTGCCTAATGGTCACCTGGCATTGCTTGATTGTCCCGGGCTCCCTCACTAACCTCCCCTCACTGCCTGCCCCCTTCAAGGTGTACAGGGTGTGGCCCACAAGTGTGCATCTCCTGAGTGTAAGGGGCCATTCCTACCCATCTGCCTTTCAACTTCAGCCAAAGTTGCAGCTTTTTTTTTGCAGTCACAAAGTAGAGCCACCGGATTCAGAGGATGTCGGAGGAATCAGCGTCCTTTGGAAATCACAGGGTTCTTTCCCTCCAGCAGAGGTGGGGAAACAGGACCAGGAGGGAGGGGTCCATGTCAGTGGATGAATTCAGGTACCCTGATCCAGGTCATGATTATTTCCAGAAGAGCAAACATGGTTGCTTTAGTTTGGGCTGCTTAACAAAGAGGTGGCTTGCAAACCATGAAAATGTATTTCTTACGTTCTGGAGACTAGAAGTTCAAGATCAGCCTGACCAGGCGGTGGCGCAGTGGATAGCGCGTGAGACTGGGACGCGGAGGACCCAGGTTCAAGACCCCAAGGTCACCACCTTGAGTGCGGGCTCATCAGGTTTGAGCAGGACTCACCAGTTTGAGTCCAAGGTCGCCGGCTCGGGCAAGGGGTCACTCGGTCTGCTGAAACCCCCCGGTCAAGGCACATATGAGAAATCAATCAAGAACAACTAAGGAGCTGCAACGAAGAAGTGATGTTTCTCATCTCTGTCCCTTCCTGTCTGTCCCTATCTGTCCCTCTCTCTGCCACACACACACACACACACACACACACAAAGTTCAAGTTCAAGATCAGGAAGCCAGCAAGGCCGGGTTTTGGTGAAGGCCCTCTTCTGGTTTGCACACTTCCGACATCTTGGTGTGTTCTCACATTATGGAAGAAATGAGGGATGTCTCTGGGGCCTCTTATAAAGCACTGATCCCACTCTTGAGGGCTCTGCCCTCATGACCCAATCATCCCCCAAGGCCCTACCTAATGTTTTAGGCATTAGATTTTCAACATATGAATTGGAGGGAGAGGAGAGCGGGAGACAAACATCGAACCTATAGCAATGGTTCTTAATGGCTACCAACCATTAAGCTCTTACCCAGTATTTACTATGGGCGAGGCCCAGAGCTGGAGCTCCCCAGTCCCTCGTGGCCACTCATGCACAGCTAGTGGGAGAGTCAGTAGACAGCCACATTGGTGAGGAGGTCAGGCCTGGGCTTGGTGTTCTTGGGGTGGGAAGGTAGAAGTTGTAGGTTGTAAAGCTGTAAATGGAGAAGTGCTAGGCATGGTAGCCACTTAGTGCCTCTGAGGGAGAAGTTTGTGAGTCTTGTGAGATTTCAGCTGGTGAATGACTACCTAGAAGATGGTGGTTCCTGCTTCTTTCACACCGTCACCTCCTCATGAAGCCTACGCCCAGAGGCCTATACCCATGGAATCGGACACTGGTGAGCTGTGTAATCTGATGGGCTACCAAATGTCTCTGAGCTGCCTCTTTCCTGAGACCTGTTGAGGCGGTCTGTGAGGGTGCCTGTCCTCAGCCCTGAATTGGGGGCTGCAGACTTGGGAAAGAACCACACACAGTCTTAATCGCCTAGCGCCTTGCTTTCTAGTCTGTCTCCACTGCCCAGAATTGGGCTTCTAGCCTGAAATCAGAGTTCCCTTGGGCTGGCAGGACCTTGGTGCTATGCAGGAACTTGGGCTCTTTCCTGTAGGGAGGGGTCACAGGCTGGAGGCCTGGAGGCCGATGGTGCCAGTACAGTATAGTATATATATACATTTTCAGTGCAGCCTACATTCTTCAGGTTGCCAAAGTCTCTGACACCCGGATGTCTTCATACATACTTGCTGCTTCAGCATCTTTTACTTAATTAGGCACTATTCATCTCTATTGCTTGCAACCCAAGAACCTTTGAGCAGCACTAATCCTAAAACCCTGGTGAGGTTCGGAGAGGCAGACAGAGGCTTATGGAGGGGAGGGAGAGTGATGTGGCCCAAACCCCACAGGCAGGCAGTGCTGCATGTGAACCCTCTCCCACGTGCTGGGCTTGAGGATCTCCAAAAACCATGGGGGAGGAACTCCCCTTCCCCATCTCCCCCCCCCCCCCATCCTCAGCGACTTCTTGTCTCCAGGGTCACAGCCTCAGTGTCCTCATCTCCTGATCAACTCCTCCAGAAGCATCCCTTGTGTGGCAGAGCCTGTAAAAACACTGATCACCTAATCCTTTATTTGAATTTATGGAAGACAACCATGGCCATAACAGGAGACTTAATTTGGGGACGGGGAGACGTGGGTCAGTGATTTCAGTTTAAGATAACTTTATCTCCTGTCCCCCCTAAAACAAAGCAACAGCAGAGGAACATAGGTGTATGATCTCACTGAAATGAGGACTGCAGGAGGCCAGAGATTTCCCCTGCCTCTGGCGGAAGAAGAGGAGGCGCGGGGCAGGAAGGCGGTAACCTGGGCCTGCGCGGTTCCCCTGCTGGGGAGGCGCAGTCCAGTCCGGAAGAATGGGTTGAGGGTCGGGACTTGAAGTGCCAAGTAGAGGAGGAAGAGGAATGAAATGCGCGAGACAAACCAGATAAGGAAGGGGATGGTAACCAATGGTCTCTGAGAGCCCGGTCCCCTCTCTCTCCCCACAGGTAGAGGGGTAACATGACCAGCTTCTACGTGTCATGGGTATTTCTCAGGCAGAAAATGGAAGAATCCTCTATGAAGCCGGGGCTAGCACAGGGAAGGATAGAGGAGCGTATGAAGAGCAGGTCATGAACCCTGCCCGCTTCCCTTTGTCCCTCCCCCAAACCCGGAGACACACTCAGGCCCAGATAATATTCCCCCGGTGGAACCTTCAGGTCACGCCCCCACTTGTCCAGTTTCCGTATGGCCATCAGTTGTGGCCCAGGGCTAACTGCCAAGGGTGGGGCATGTGACCTGAGCTGAGCCAATCAAGCCGTCCATTTGCTTGGCCACACTGATTGGCTGGGGGTGTCCGTGTAACTTCAGTGCATCGGATACCAGTGAAATGCAGGTCTTTTGCTTGGATGGTTGACCTGAGATTGGGGTGTGTGGCCCAGAACTATTTGCAACAGTATTTGTTACCAGAAAGCCAGCTGGAAGCTGACCCACCGAGAGTGTGAAACTCAGAGAGCTGGTACCCTGATGACAAAGTGACCTCCGAATGAAACCGCGCCTAGAGCGCCCTCTACTGTCACACTATGTTCCCGTGACTCCTCACATTTCAGGCTCACGCGCATCAGGTGAGTGTGCGCTTGCCACGTGCAGCTCAGAACTTGCTAACTGCGTCTCTTTCTCAACAATGGTGTTCCTCGCGGGCAGTTTCCAACGAGGAGAGACAGAGCTTGGAGAGGTCTCTTATAATTGAAAGATTAAGACCAACACTTCATTTTTTTCCCAACAAAAAAGCTACTACACATGACAAATTTTTATCAAGGTATTAGAGAACGTCAGATAACACACTAACGCTGAAGTACAGAAACCTAGGAGTGTGTGCTCACCATTGTCCCATACTTTTCGTTTAGATATTTGTTCCTGAGGTTGGACTTGGAGCTTCCGTAGGGCAGGAGCTTCGATTTCCTCGTCTTCCTCTTTTCCGTGCCCCGCACAGAGGCTGGCACAGGGTGGATGCTTAGTCTATGCCAACTGGAACTACCTCTCTCCGCCCGTCCGGCTTGGGAGGGAGAAATTACAGTGCTTTCTCCCATGTTACGGACGAGGACTCACGGCTTGGGAAGATGAAGACTCTTGTCCCTGTTCACATGCCTCGCGAATCAGTCTGGTGCTAAATCAAAATTTTGCGGTTTTAAAATGCCTCTTTGCCCTTGTCACCTCTTTCTACAAATGATCTCTTTTACAAGAAAAGAAACGACATGTAAAAATTGCTTTCAAGTCATGAGTGACAAATATGACATAATTTCATGATCATTTTGAGGTACGAATGTTAAGAATACCAATCTTTTAGCAAAGGAGAGATTTATCTTGTCTGACATTTCCAGAGACATACATAAGCAAGTAGTAGAGTGACATCATGTGGTGAGGTTCTATTTAGATATGGCAGGAGACCTGTTCTTTTTTTTAAGATTTTTATTTATTCATTTTAGAGTTAGAGAGAGAGAGAGAGAGAGAGAGAGAGAAAGGGGAAGGGGCAGGAATTATCAACTCCCATATGTGCCTCAACCAGGCAAGCCCAGGGTTTCCAACTAGTGACCTCAGTGTTCCAGTTTGAGGCTTTATCCACTGTGCCATGATAGGTCGGGCAGGAGGCCTGTTCTTACTGCCTCTTTGGGCAGCTGACCTCTCTCCTCCAAGAGTTTAGTTCCAAATTTGCTGTAAGAGTTATCTGCATAAGGTGGGCTTAAGCAATTAATTAATTAGTTTAATTACAATGTATTAACAGTATTCTATTTGATGAAAGGTGTGTGTGTGTGTGTGTTTTGATCCCCCATCGATTGATTTCTCATATGTGCCTTGACTGGGGGGCTACAGCAGACTGAATGACCCCTTGCTTGAGCCAGCGACCTTGGGCTCAAGCTGGTGAGCCTTGCTCAAACCCCATGAGCCCGCACTCAAGCTGGCGACCTCAGGGTTTCGAACCTGGGTCCTCTGCATCCCAGTCCAATACTCTATCCACTGTGCCACCGCCTGGTCAAGCAATCCTACATTTTCTTACAAGTAGTGGTTCTTAACCAGAGAGAAAAGGGGAGTGTGGGTATGGGTTATGCTGGAGCAAGTTCTTAATGGCTTATGGAGCCCATTGTTAACGGTTAAGGAACTTTGCAAGCCAACTGTTAAAACTATTATAGCTTGAAATTGAATGTGATGGGAGTATTTACCCACACAGAGATCAGCAAGTATTAAAAATCATATCTGCCCCTGCCCTCAAGAATTTGTTTAAAATGGGATTAGGGGAGCTGGAGAAAATGGTGGGCAGCAGACACATCCAGGGAGCTATTTCAAAACCAAACAGAACTGAACCAAACCAAACCCATGGTACCTTCCCTCAGACAGGATCAGTGGATCTGGGAAGCACCTGGGACTGTGCAAGTGACTCTAATAGTCGCTGTAGTAAAGAAGCTGCTCAGGAGGGTGCACGGCACAGAATGAGCACAGGGAAGTGCTCAGAAGTAAGCCAGAAGCCATGGAGTAGTGTGGGGCAAGCCAAAGCTACTGAGTGACTAAGGTGCTTGCTACTCCTTTGGGTCAGAACATCTTTCACCACCTATATAAGTTCCACTCATCCTTGAAGGCACAGCCCAGTGTCTACCCCTCTTGAAGGTATTCCCTGATATGTTAGGTCCTCCCTCTTACAATGAAAACCCCCTGGACATTGACAAAAATGCTCTTCTTGACCAAACTCTAGCTAGGCTCCTTTGAGCCCCTTTTCCACTAGGCCTCCACCTTGACATATTAAGACTTGAATAGCCTTGACCAGGTAGTTCTGTTGGTTAGAGCATCATTCCAATACACCAAGGTTGCAGGTTCAATTCCCAGTCAGGGCACATAGAAGAATCAACCAATGAATGCATAAATAAGTGGAATGACAAATTGGTGTTTCTCTCTTTCTAAAATTAATTAAAAAATGAAAGACTTGAATAAACCCTAGCATAGTTCTACCAGCTCAAGGCTATATCCCAAAGACGACCCTATCCCTCCTTAAAGTGACTGAGAAAACTCAAAGATATCAAAAGAACCTACTGCTTGTTCTAGCCAACACCTGAAGGAAGATAGGGTTCCTGTTTCCCAGCCTCTGCAGGAGGGGAGGAGCCTAACTACTTCCTGCCATTTGTAATTCTTCACTTCCTTGACTCTACTGAGCCCTGGTCACTGCCACCGCCATGCCCTCATTCTCCCTTTACAATGCCCGGTCACCTCTGTATATATTAAAGTGGAACTCTTTCCCCTGCTGTAGTAGTATTTTACTGATTAAAATCTGTCCTTACCACTTAAACTAGTGTCCAGCTTTGTTAATCTTTGACAACAAATAAGCATAAGAAGACTCCAAAAAGTGAAAGAAGATGTGCTCATAGACAGCTGTTATCACCTTTAGGAATTAGTTAATTAACTATATTTTCTTATTTTTTGTAAGACTCCCAAATGCTAACGCATCAGGAAGACAAAAAATAAGAAAATATAGTTAATATAATTGGCCCTGTGATGAATGGATGCATAAACAAACACAGAATCTAAGAAACATACACAGAATCTAAGAAAACCCACTAGGTTTCAATGAGGCTGAAGGAAGAGTTTCTCTCCCATCCCAACCTCCCACTCCATGGAAGTGGGTGCCATGCTCAGATTCCCCCAGTGGGGTAGTGTTGGTGGGTCAGAGTCATACTGGACCTTCATCCTACTGAGCAGCAGTGAGACAGAATGAGGTGATGAGAGGTGGGGCTAGATGGCACTTACCTCCCTCTTCCTCATCCTCTGGTGACAGTGGGGCCCAGTGGGGAGCTGATCTTATACCCACTAGGAGGTGAGTAATTTGTAGATATCAACACTCTGATTCTAAAGTTTATAGGGAAAGGTAAAAGACCCAGAATTGCCAGCACAACACAAAGAAGAAGAAAAAAGTGGGAAGACTGACATGATGACTTAAAAACTTACTATAAAGCTCTAATAAACAAGACAGTGTGGTACTGGTATAAGAAGAGACAGTATAAGATAGACCCACACAAATAGAGTCAATTCATTGTTGACAAAGGAATAGAGACAGTTCAATAGGAAAAGAATAATCTTTTTAATACCATATTTTCCATGCGTAAGATGCACCCCTTTTCAAAAAATTTGGGGTCTAAAAACTGTGTGCGTCTTATACAGTGGTTGTGGCATTTCAAATGCCATAGATGGAACTGAGGACGAGGCGATATATGAAGACAGTGATTCGTCATCAGACACAGATGAGGACAAGCTCATGGATGGGAGTTTTGACAGTGATGAGGAGTTGTATGAATTTTATGATGAATAAAACTTGAGTTCAATAACTTTATGTAATACATTATTTTTCAAATTTCAGACCCCAAAATTAAGATACATCTTATACATGAGAGCATCTTATACATGGGGAAATATGGTACGTGGAAGTAGAACAATTGGAAATCCTTTTGCCAAAATGTAAACCTAGACACAGACTTTGCCTTTCACAAAAACTAACTCAAAACGAATCATTGACCTAAATTTAGAATGCAAATCTATAAAACTTGTAGAAGACAACATAGGAGAAAAAGGAATTGGTAACTTGGACTGTATTAAAATGAAAATCTTCTGTTCCATGAAAGACACTATAAAGAGAATGAAAGGAAGCTACAGAAGGGGTAAAATATCTGATAAAGAATTTGTATCCAGAGAACTCTTAGAACTCAACAGTGAGAAAACAGCCCAGTTTAAAAATGGGCAAAAGATCTGAACAAACATTTCACCAAAGAAGACATACAGCTAGCAAATAAGCATACAAAAAGATGCTAATCCTGTATAAAAAAATGCAAAATGGTATGTTCAATTTGAAAGGAAAATGGGCAGGTTATTATTATTTTTTACCAAGCTAAACATATTCTTACCATATGGTCCAACAATCACACTCCTGGGTATATACCATTTGAATTGAAACTTATGTGCAGATAAGAGCCTACACACAAATGTTTGCAGCAGTTCTGTTCATAAAACTGGAAGCAACTACGATGTTCTTAAATAGGTAACTGGATAAATGGCGGTACGTCTATACAGAGGAACATTATTCACAAGTAAAAAACTATGGACTTTAAGTTAATAATAATGTGTCAGTACTGGTTTATTAATAACAAATGCGCCATGCTTAATGAATGATGTCAGTAACAGGGAAAACAGGTAATGGGCATAGGAGAAATGAATGAGAAGGAAAGAGTTGTTTTTTCCGTATAGTTACTACTGACGTGCTCCACACAAAGAACAGACAAGAAAAAGTCATGAACAACTGGGGAAATGGAACAGGAAGGGAGTCTAGAATGATCTGGTCAAAAATTTTTTTTAGGTGAAAAAACAGAGGCCCAGGGCTGGGTAGTGAGATGCCCAATAGCTGGTGTTCGGAGGAGCTGAGATGATTGTGAGGTTTCCCAACATGCGGTCCCACATCCTGTCCACTCCATCGGAACTTCCAGTTCACCCACGTGCAGCTCAGCACGGCCAAAGCATTTGCACTGTGTGCTTTTAATCCTTTAAGAATCACTTAAAGAGGAACAGACGTGCCTGTAGATGCCTGTGACTTGGCAGGAGCACACTCTTTGCAGGAACAATGTTTTGTGCTCCCTCTGCAAAGAGCAGGAAGGAGTTACGTCTAGCAACAGCTGAGCCAATATCTGTCTCTCCTGATACAGGGGGTGTGTGTGTGGGAAAGTCCCTGCACATCAAATCCAAATCTTCAGGTGACATGTGGCATTCTGGGAAGAACCCTGGCCCTGGCTCCCTCTGAGGGCCCCAACTTTTTTATTAGCATCAGGGAGCCCACGTGCCAACTGTATCTCACTGGCAGGTCTGATGGTATTGAGGAGGCTTCCCCCAACCAAGCCCTAATTTAGTAAATGGCAAAGGCTCATTGCTAGACCAAGAACGAACCCAAACTTCTTGTTGAAGATGAGCAAAACGGGAGGGAGGCCATGACAGAGAAGGATAGTCGGCCAGCAAAACATTCCTCTTCCTTGTTAGGATTTTTATCTGGACTCAGCTGCCCAGGTGACGACTGAATTTACCAGCTGCCTTGTAGCTAAGTGTGGCCATTTGACTACATTTGGCCAATGAGGTGTGCATGGAAATGCTATATGCAATCCTGGGTCATCTTCAATTTAAAAGAGAAGACACCTATGTTGTTTTAAGTCACTGCATTGGTGGTAATTTTTTAGGGGAGCATTGCAAATGAATACAGGCCCTCACATGGTTGAGAGGCACCTCAGTTGGGATGCATCACGATCTTAGACCACACTAGTAATTTGAACAAATTTATTATGAAGACTCATTAACTAGTAAAAGGGGATTAACAAGTAAAAACAGTAAAAGAAAAATTTAAAAAACATAGGAATAGCAAATGTAGGGCGCAGCTCCTACCTCGAAGAGCTGAGAGAAAGTATCCAAGCAAGGAACAAACCTCGCCGGTGAGTTGAGGAGGTATTGCAGGATGGGAAATTGACTGGGATTGCTGAGAGTTTGTGACAGAACAGCTTTAGAGTGGGCATAGCAAAGGTCTTGATGCAAACCTTGATGAGCAGTTGTTAGTCCTGATGAAATATTTTAGTAGTTTAGCACTGTAATCTTCCAGCATTTCCTGGGACCAAAAGCTAAATTCACTTTTCTCCTTCTCAGTATTGTTTAACATAATTATAGAAAAATATGCAGGTTTCAGTATTATTTTAATATAGGTATGGACAATTATGTTGGTTTAAATTCTCATTATCTTTGTCATTCTGATGGGAGAAAATATATCATCATTGTTGGGTTTTTTATTTTTATTTTTTCTTTTTTAAAAATTAGGGGATATTTTATAGCTTCATATTCATTTTGAAATATCCCCTTATTTATTTATTTATTTATTTTTATAGGGACAGAGAGAGAGTCAGAGAGAGGGATAGATAGGGACAGACAGACAGGAACGGAGATGAGAAGCATCAATCATTAGTTTTTCATTGCCGTTGCGCCACCTTAGTTGTTCATTGATTGCTTTCTCACATGTGCCTTGACTGCGGGCCTTCAGCAGACCGAGTAACCCCTTGCTGGAGCCAGTGACCTTGGGTCCAAGCTGGCGAGCTTTTGCTCAAGCCAGATGGGCCCGCGCTCAAGCTGGCGACTTCCGGGTCTCGAACCTGGGTCCTCCGCATCCCAGTCCGACGCTCTACCCACTGCGCCACTGCCTGGTCAGACTATTTTTATTTTTTTTAATGAGTGACAGAGAGACGGACAGACAGGAAGGAGAGAGATGAGAAGCATCAACTTGTTGCGGCACCTCAGTTGTTCATTGATTGCTTTCTCATATGTGCCTTGACGGGTAGGGGGGCTCCATCCAAACCGGTGACCCCTTGTTCAAGCCGGTGTCCCCACGTTCAAGCTGGTGAGCCACACTCAAGTCTGATGAGCCTGTACTCGATCTGGCAACCTTGGGGTCTAGAACCTGGGTCCTAATCGTTCCAGGTCGATGCTCTATCCACTGTGCCACCACCTGATCAGGCCATCGTTGTTTGTTTCATAAATGAGTTGAAGAGCTTTTTATATGTAGTTTTGTGTGAACTCCTCCTGTATATTAATCAGCCTTTTCTGATTGTTTTGTATGGATGTTGTATAACAACATTATTAGTTTCTTCCCATTGGAGTTCTAATTTTTCCCAGTTTTTCATTTGTTTTTTACCTTGTTTTGACCTTTTAATACAGAAATATCAAAATGTTTTTATTGTCCTTTGAATCAGTCTTTTTCCTTTGAGATTTCTGGGTTTCCACTTAGGCTTTAAAATGCTTTTCCATACACACCAAATCATTAACTGTGCTGACCTCCAGGGAGAGGGAGTATAGAAGGATGGGAAGAATGCTTATACTTTGGGGTTTATACATTTCTGTGTCATTTGAGTTTATTATAAAAAGCATTACTTTAGCCTGACCTGTGGTGGTGCAGTGGATAAAACATCAACCTGGAATGCTGAGGAATGCTGAGGTCGCTGGTTCAAAACCCTGCACGTGTCTGGTCAAGGCACATATGGGAGTTGATGCTTCCTGCTCCTCCCCCCTATCTCTCTCTCTCTCTCTCAAATGAATAAATAAATAAATAAATTTAAAAAAAAAAGCATTACTTTACTATTATACTTGTAAAATAGTTTCAAAACACTCCACGATAATAATCTCATAGAGCTTTTTAGTGACCCTAATCCCATTTGTGAGGGCTTTACCCTCATGACTTCATCTAATCTTAATCACCTCCTAAGGATCCCACCTCCCAATACTATCTTATTGGGGGATAGAATTTTGATAGATGAATTTGGTGGTGGTGGTAGGGGACACAAACATTTAGTCCATAACATCGTCTCTTTGAGTTTCCTTTCTTTTTATGTATTTCCCTTGTAGTCTACCTTACTACTGCCATCCAAACAAATCTGGTACTTTAGGTTCTAATAATTAAAAGTTACTTTTCAGTCTCTTCAGAAATGTTTTTGTTGATATCTTCTGAGCTCTGTCCTAAACTGGTCTAAAATTTAGACAGGTTGGTTTAAAATTTCAATGTCCCATTCATCTCTTAAGATAAAATATTTTGAATAGCTCTCATATTTTGAGTATTTACTATGGACCAGGCATTTCATGTTATCTTATTTAATCCCTAGAGCATTTCTAGGAAATTGGTATTATTATTCTCATTTTCATGTGAAGAAATCAGTTTTAAAAAGTCTAGAAAAAATATGTAACTTCAAAGAGTAAGTGGATTTGAAGCATAGTCTCTCTCTATAATGTTTCTGTTCTTCCCTGCTCCTCACGTTCCTTCTATGTCTTGAGAGAATAAATAAATCATCATCATCATCATATACAAATGGGGTGGAAGTGAGGCTTCTTTAAGAATAATTTAGTTACTCTGGACTTTTGAATGAAATGAATATTTTATATTTTTTGAAAAATAAAATCAACAAGGAAAATAAAACTAACCTTAAAATAAAAACTAATAAACTCATCACTTTATCAAATTAGTTACAGAATCACACAGAGAAAAGAATTATTTCAAGTGACTTTGGAACATGTTCTTCTGGTGTACATTCTTGGTGGGGTGTATTCTAAGGAAAAAAAGAATTGCAAAAAATTTCAGACCTCATTCAGTAGTTTTATTTTTGGGAATAATATTTGTATTATAATTTTGAAAGTACTTCATATATTTAGATAGCATAAGAATGTTAATGTTATAAAGATCCAAAATTTGCCCCGTGAGAAAAATGCGATATATACAAAGATCAAAATAAAAACTCTGTTAAGTTTAAATTGTACATATTAATATGCTTGACCAGGCAGTGGTGCAGTGCATAGAGCGTCGGACTGGGACGCGGAGGACCCAGGTTCCAAACCCTGATGTCGCCAGCTTGAGCCCAAGGTCACTGGCTTGAGCAAGGGGTCACTCGTTCTGCTGTAGCCTCCAGGTCAAGGCACATATGAGAAAGCAATCAATGAACAACTAAGGTACTGCAATGAAGAATTGTTGCTTCTCATCTCTCTCCCTTCCTGTCTGTCTGTCCCTATCTGTCCCTCTCTCTGTCTCTGTCACAAAAAAAGTAAAATAAATTGTACATATTGTTATGAATTCATGGCTTAATTTCTTTTCAAATTATAAGTGAAAATTCATTTAGAAAGTTCCAGAGGTGGTAGAAGTGAGCCAGCTGGGCTGCGTGGACTCAGGAAGCACATTGCAGAGGCAGAAGAAGGGCCCTTGGAGCTGAGGGGACGGGGAGGCGAAGGTAAGGCACTCGGGGGAAGACATGCATGGGCAAGTTGTGGCTGTGTTCTCAAGAGGGAGAGCGTCACGTTTTATTTTTTAAATTTTACTTTCTTTGTTCACTGAAAGGAATTAAAAGTCACAATATTTCAGGGGCAATGCTAACTGAGAATCTGTCCCTCATTCTTGATAGTTTTGCTGCCAGTTCTGGCAAGTCTGCTAATCTGGGCGGGAAGGCCTTGGGTGCCTTGGCCCAGGACTGTTTCGGGTAAGGAAATAATGCAATGCTTAGCTCAGCAATTAGGAGCTTTTCAGTTGCCTGCCAGGGGTGCGGTCAGCCCCTGGCTGTCTTCATACCCTCACATCATCTTTTGTAAAGTCTACATTGCTCACTAATGCTTTTAGGTGCAAGTGAACTCTTTTGGACGAACGTGCAGGTGGAGTTGTGTCTTGTATCTGAGTGGATGCAAGCTGGGAAGCTGGAGTTGAAAAGAGGAAATCTTCAGGATATAAATCTCTGGGAATTAGCAAAAATTCCTGGAAGAACTTCATTTTCAAAGGCTATGTAATTGGTAGGATCAAAGCTGACATGACCAAGGGGATAACAAACAACTCAGTGTCTGGGCTGTGGAAGCAGGGAATAGAAAACAGCACTATATCGCCTGATCAGGCGGTGGCGCAGTGGATAGAGCATCGGACTGGGATGCGGAAGACCCAGGTTCGAGACGCCAGGGTTGCCAGCTTGAGCGTGGGCCCATCTGGCTTGAGCAAAAGCTCGCCAGCTTGGACCCAAAGTTGCTGGATCCAGCAAGGGGTTGCTCCGTCTGCTGAAGGTCTGCAGTCAAAGCACATAACAAGAAAGCAATCAATGAAACAACTAAGGTGTTGCAACAAAATACTGATGATTGATGCTTCTCATCTCTCTTTGTTCCTGTCTGTCTGTCCCTATCTATCTGTCTCTCTGACTCTCTCTCTGTCCCTGTAAAAAAAAAAAAAAAAAAAAAAAAAAGGAAAACAGCACTATTATTTATGATAATAGTGTATCTATGACATGGAGAACAAATAGAATTAGAAAATACTAAGGCCCAGAGAAGGAGGAGAGGATCTAGAAGGCCCAAGGAGGCATGGAGGAACCTACTCAGCTGAATGCTGTGAGGAGGGATTTGGGGTTTACCCTCCTCTTTGAGGGCCTTCTCTCTGAGTGGGGTTCTAGAACTCCAGAAGACAGGGCGCAGGCTCAGTTGTCTGATAGGCACTTCAGATGGTCTCTTTCAGATGCCTCTCAGAGGTTCTGGCACACCAGTTCCCTTTGGTCATTTCTGTGTAGTATGCGGTCCCTGTTTCTGATCCTCTACTGCTTATAGAGGAGTAAAAATTTACCAACATTTAAGAAAAACAGACACCTTAATTTGTCCCTCCCCCAGCAGATTTAACCTTATCCTCTTCCTACTTTTCTAAATCAATTATGTTGACACAGAGAGCCACCTGAGATGGAGACCCTCAGGAAAGATTAGAATGTATCAAGGAGAACAAGAGGAGGGTAGGAGTGGGAAATAGGATTGATGCTTGAAGCTCTCTTATCTGGGTTTGGTAGAGGGCTCCCTGATAAAATCCTGATCACAGTGAGTCAAGACCAGGGATTGGATTATTAAGGGAGTTCAGAATTGCTCAACTCTTAGTCATCAGTCACAGTCTCAACTCAGGTGGCTCTGGGCCGAGGTGTCTCATATCCCTTGGTATTAGGGCTGATATGGAGAATAATGCTCTTGAGTCTTTGAAAGCCTTGACCCAGGTGTGAATGAGTACAGGTGGGCCTGCCATTCTGGGAGCCTGTGCTCTTCATCTGCAGAACACAGGGACTGAAAAACTCAATTGAGAACAACATGCAGAAAATTCTTCAAATTTTCAAAGAAGGAAAACTTGACATTTTTAACCTACTTTAAAATGAATAACAGGGATGTGCTGGGGTCCCATCCCAGGGGCGAATCCAGGGGTCCCACAGGAATGGACTGCGTCAGTACGAAATGAGTGAGAGAGCCAAATTCTTTAGCTCATCTGCCAGGCATCTCTGCCAATGGCTAGTATAGCTTTATTTTTATACACTAAGTTATAATCACATGGTATGCACAATATATTGATTAATAATTGTTTTTGCTTTAGTATGAATACATATTCCAGGAAGAAGTGAGTACATTTTTTAAAGCTATAAATCAGGTGGTAAACCATTCTAAATACAGTTATACAATAACTTGAGAGCAGAAACAACAATATTGGCGCAAGCTTCTGAAAAGTCCCTATTGATACTGTTTTACTTAGTGGCCTATTGTCTAGTAAAATTATGTTTGTCTACTATCTTCATCTACTAGTATAGTTCTAACTATTTTTCTCAGAATGTTCCACTACCTGAAGGTTAGGTATGCAGGAGGAACGGAAAGTTTTTCTATTCTTTTATAATATGAAAAGGCTAGGGGGATTAAGCAATGGATTGGGTAAAGGCTGAAAGGTGTTTATTTGTTTAGCCTCTGTTTTCTACCTATTCACAAGTCACAATCTATTTTTTTCTAATATGATTTTTAGAAGGGAGATTTCCTGCAGCCCTAGGGGGATGTCATATCCAGCCTCCTATGTCTATGGGCCCAGGTATAGGGGGTTTATATGTAGTAAGGTGCCAAAAAGCTGCAAAATTAATATTGATGTTCTAGGAGGAAAGGTCGGGCTTTCCTGTACCATCCTTCCCTTGGGGAGGGGAGGGGAGGGAGAAGAATGTAGAAGTTTTTGGCTTGCAAGAACAATGGGTCATTTAGTTTTAAATCTAAAATAAAAGTTAACCAAGA
Source organism: Rhynchonycteris naso (assembly GCA_037038555.1). Taxonomy (NCBI): domain Eukaryota; kingdom Metazoa; phylum Chordata; class Mammalia; order Chiroptera; family Emballonuridae; genus Rhynchonycteris; species Rhynchonycteris naso. Next base: position 23,918,328 of record CM072996.1, read on the forward strand.
AACTTCTTACAATGGGAGACAGAATTTACATACCACCCTACATTGATTAGAGTACCTCCCCCCTTCCTGGAATCTTGAGAGTAACATACCTCTAGGCCAGTGGTTCTTAACCTGGGTTCTATCAAACCCTGGGGTTCAATGAGTCAGTCTCAGGGGGTAAAGACACACTTGTGTAAAGTTGTGATGACACGCCCCGCTTGGCCATTACTTGCTGCAGAGGATCATGTTACATTGTTTGGCCAACCAGTGCTGCGGGGAATTTAGTGTGCGTAGTAGTCAAGGCTATAGTAGTTGTACGTCGTGTGGTTTCTTTCTTAATATTTTAATCCATACTAAATATGTTGAGCAAAAAAGAAAGTGGTCGAACGAATATGTACAACATGGATTCACATGTATCACGGAACGGGATGGGAGTCAGCGTCCTATCTGTATGATATGCAATGCCAAGTTGAGCAACTCTAGTCTTGCACTGGCAAAACTAAATTTGGAAAAAAAAATCATGTTTTATTTATCACTAAAGAAGGGTTCGGTGAATACGCATATGAAACTGGTGGGCTTGGTACCTCAAAAAAGGTTAAGAACTACTGCTCTAGGCATAGGAGGGAAGATGAACCCTGAAAGATTTGTAAACATCTTTGATTGTGTTACCTTGAAAGTCTTAATGTTTCTGTGTATCCCCTAAACAAATGTTGTAAGCTTGTGCTATGATGTCATGCTCTCCCCAGTCCGTGTGTGATCAAGGCTATATAACCAGCCCCTGAGATGTATTTGGCGCACATGATTTGGGTCTACAAATGCCCTGTGTCAGCCATATGCGGCCGGCATATTTAATAAATCTCCTCCTTTAATAAAACCCTTCAAAACTCATCTGGACTTGGTGTCTCTACGTAACCCACAGAAGTGAGGTATGGTACATTTCAGCATCTGGGGTACGGTACTTTACAAAATTTGATGCCCAACGTGGGGCTGCAGTGTTTCACGTCACTGAGTAGAAACACCTCGATTCTGATGGTCTCTCCGGGGAGCTACCCGACCCTGCTTGAATTTCGAGGAGAGGCGCTACCTGAGACATTTTCAGGGCTCCAGGTTTTCCTGTGGTTCGGGCAGTCCTTCGGTAGATGCCTTCCTGTTCCCAAATTTGAAAATTTGGACAATTCGGAAGAGAAATCAAGGAGGTAGGTAAAGCAACTCTTTTGCTTTACTGAATTCTAGCTTTCCTCTGAATTCTTGCTTTTCTGTTCTTTTTTGGACTAGTCAACTTGGGATATTTTGTGGGGATCAGATGTGGTCTCACTCACATAATACGCTCTCCAAGACCGAGATGTTGGTGGAGAGTTTTTAGGTTCTGCCTCAGGCTTTGCTGGGAGATGTTTGGTTATACTCTGGAAGGACAATTAGTGGGGATTAGGTCCTGCCTCGGACTCTCGGGGATATCTGCTCATACTCTAGAATGACATTAGTGGGAACTGAGTTGACCAGGTCCACCAGTTCTGCCTCGGGCCTTCAGAGACATCTGTTTCTCTAGAGAGACATTAGTGAGGACTTCATCCTGCCCAGAACTTCCAGAGGTATCTAGTTGTGCTCTCAGTAAAAGACATTAGTAGGGACAATTGTTTGCACTCTAGGAAGACATTAGTGGGGATTGAAGCAGTCCAGGATTAGTCAGTCTCGCATTGCACTGCATCAGTGGAGACTGAGCTAACCTGGATTCATTTATCTTGCCTCGGATTTCCAGAGACTTCTCTCTGTTTGTCGAGATCTCAGTCTTTGCTTTTATTGTTTCTGTCTGAAACCCCTTAGTCTGAGTCTAAAGTCCTTCCAGGGACACAGCCTGCGTGCACCTAAGAGGCCACTAGAGGGAACCCTTCCCTCCTAAGTGAGCTTTGTCTTTGTCAGAAAAGCTAAAATAAATAGGCTCATTATTTGTGAAGTCTGTTTAATGTTTAAATGTGTCCAATTTTAAGGCCTGGTTTGAATTTTTGTGTCAAAAATTGAAGGTTTCTGACTAGAAGGCAATCTTAAATAATCTTAAATGGTGTTTATTCTCTTGGTTCTTAGATTCAACAGATTCAGAGTGCTCTGATTTCTTCCCTGAAGAAATTCTCTTATGTTGGCTTTTTCCCTTTGTCTTGTGTAATAATTAATACCTCTATAGTCAAACACCCTTTATTCTGGGTGATAGTTAATTATCTGTCTTATCTTTGGCTTTTATTGATGTGCTAATTCCTGGATTTTCCAGGACAAGTTTCAATATTGTACAAAGGCAGTCCTAGGGCCAGGAGGGGGATCAATGGAGGAAGGAAGCGATTCGAGAAAGACCAGAACTCTGCTAGGAAAGAATCAATGTGCATATTGCAAGAGAGAAGGACATTTGAAAAATAAATGTCCCAGGTTACAAGCAGCCAAGGGGGTGAGAGAGAAGTGGAGCCCACAAATTGAAAGTGTTTCTCCAGCCTTGGGGGGAAAGGGCTGGCAAGTAAGCGATTTGGGTGAGAGAAGGGTGGAAGGCAGGGCTGGGATGTGCTGTGTGCAGAACAGCGGGGGGTGGGGGGAAGGGCGCTAGGGTAAAGGTGAGGTGACTAGAGGAAATATAGAATAGAAACTAGTTTCAAATAATCAGATATCCACATACTGACCAGAAAAGGTTTTGCCCTTTTGGAAAATACAGGGTAGGAATAGTACTAAAAATTAGAACTTTGCTTTAGAAATATCTTAGAGAAAAGAAAAAGAATTTAGAAATTAACAAACCATAGGTGTGGACCTTGTTAGTTATCAGTTCCTTGGAATAAATTGCAACTCCAAAATGAATGATAGAATCATGAGTAATAGGATTGTAGGAAATAGAAATTATCAGATAGGCCCTCCAGCTGTATCTCTCCTTCTCCTCCCTAGGTCATGGGGGTTGTGTGAGCCCTCTGTGGGTTGGGGATGGTGGCTTGTTGCCCTCCACTGGTGTAAAAATTAGAGAAAGGTTCCAACACTCTCCTGTGGGGCTGAGGCAGGTGTTGGGTCCTCTCAAAGTCTCCCAATTCCGTCGTGTGACATAATTGTTATCTGATAAGGGAGGCATGGAGTTCATGGGGAAGATCCACTGCATTAGCCATAATAGTAAAAATTGTAAAAGGAATTTTCAGGGAATTATGGTGAAATTGGAAACCTCATATAGGCTAAAGCGACCCACTATTGGGAAAGTAATTTTGTAAAATTTGTATTTTAATTAGCTGCTCAAAGCAAGGCAGTTAGTTACAAGTAATGGATTGGATTATGCAAGACAAATGGCAGAAAAGAAAAGGTCCCAGTTCTTGGAGTCTTCTTCCCCCTTGGCACCCCGACCCTCATATTGACTTAATAGTATAAATTACTGTGGGTCAAAAGAGGGTTAGTATCTCTTTGCCCACTGGATAGTTTGTACCAAGAATCCCTTATTGTGTAAAAAGTATTTTCCATGTTAGAAATGTATATGTTATTTCAAAGACCTTTTGTTAATTCTTTTTATTTGCTGTTTTATAGCCCTGTAATATTAAAATCTTAGTTTAAACATTAGGATATATATATAATTGTTAATAATGTCTTTTTATGTAATGTTTAGTTTATCATTTTGAAACAGTATTGTTATAATTTCTTTTGAATGCTAATGTACTGAGTTACTCATCAGCAAAGAGACTCTGGAATCCTAAAGGAGACACCAAACCTGTTTCTCTTGCAAACTTCTACCCTCTTTTATTGACCCAACTAATAACACTGTTTTTGTCTTTTTCCAAGAGTTTATATAGACAGAAAAGGGCCCTCAAGCCCCTCAGTGAGATCTTCTGAGCATGGCTTTTAAGTTCTATAATGACCAAGAAAGGAACAGAAAAGGCAAATAGAGCCCAAAAGAGATCAGGGAAAATACCAGCTCTTGGGATATGCCCTTAAAGGCTCCAACACCCTGAAGGGGCTTCATAGGATTCCATCAGGGTCCTGCTTCAAGAGTGGAAAGAAAGGTCATTGAGCTAAAGCCAGCCAGGCTTCTCAGCCCCCACCAGGGATGTGCCTTTGCTGTGAGAAAAAGGGACACAAGAAGGTAACTTGCCCCCTCACTTTGTGAAGGGAGGGTTCAGTCTCTTCCAATCCTGCTCCAGCTACCTGTGACCTGACCTTGCCCAGCATGCTGGGACTTGCCACTGAAGGCTAAAGGTGCCCAGGGCCATTGGCCCCATCTCATGACACTGTGGATGAGCCTAGGGTATTTCTTCCAAGTGGCAGGTAAACTGATCTCTTTTCTTATAAACACAAGGGCCACTTGCTATACCTTGCCTAATATTAGAGTTTTATTTATCCCTTGAAGATCTCTATTGTGGGTACTGACAAGTCTTATTTCTGTTGCTTTGTTTAATGTATAGTGTCTCCTTTATTCCTCTTTTCTCAATGCCCCATGCCTATTTTAGGCTGGGACCTGCTCCTAATTCCAGTTAGAAGCAGTGGTCATTAGGACTTGGACTCTAGCTACAGAGTGTGGAATGTGACCACAACTCCAGTGCCTTATGGACTTTTCCTGAATATATGTAACTCCTGCTCTTTAGGACAATTCACAGACTGAAGTGGGAATTGGGTTACATTTGCAAATAATCCGGGATGGGGTTCGGAACTAGTGCTCAGGAAGGGCGACTAGAGACCCACAAGCAGTAAGAAGGCTAGAAGAAAGAGCTGGAACATTTGCAAATGTAAAGCAGTGATAGTGTCAACATAGACTTAGTGAAATTACGTTAATATGTTAAAAACACTTAAGACTATAGGATTTTTATTTTGAATCCTGTTATATTAGTTAGAACTTTGTTTAATAATCTAGTAGGCTTTGGTCACTTTATTGTATCAGGACACTTGTTATAGTATTTGTTAACATTAGCTGTTTGAATTTTATTGTTTATTTTATATTTTTCCAGTCTGCCTCAAAATTGGAACATAGGAATTTGAAATTTAAAAGAATAGGAGAATGCCACTCAAAACCAGTGGGGTTTGGGGACTCTTATTGCCAAAGGTTTATTCAAAACCAATTAGAAAAAGATTTTGCCAACAGGAAAGGAATAATTAGAAAAACCAGACTTAGAATCTATTACAGAAGGCATAATATCTGAGTATTTAGTTTGTGTCCAAGTGAATACTAAGCAAAATAAGGAAATTATAGAAAGAAACAAGGAGAAGGGAATTTTCCCAGGTAAACATTTAGAAATAGACTTTAATAAAATAATTGACAATTGTTAGGAAATTGCTATATAGAATTCTTTCCAGGTTTAGCTTGCCCATTCTAGTGTTGGGCCTGCATTTATATCCAAAGTCTCACAGCTGATAGAATAGGAATCACATATTAATTAGAAGCTAATTTGAAGTTACATTGTGCCCACAGGCCCCAAAAGGTTCAGGGCAGATAAGATGCATAAATCAAATCGTAAAGGAAACGTAACCACCTCCTCCTTAAGTACTTGCAGGATTTACAGGTTATACAGCAAACTGTTCAAAAGACTGTCCGAGAGGTGCTTCCAGCATTGCCAGGAAATCCAGTACATCCTTTTCAGCCTAGGGACTCAGTCTGGGTAAAGAAATACATCACCCAAGGACTGACTCCCATGTGGATGGGTCCACATACTATAATCCTGACCACTCCCACTGCTGCCAAGGTAGGAGTCATGCAGTCCCAGCAGAGACACCCTCGTGGACAGCAGAGACTGACCCCACTAACCCTTGTAAGTTAACCCTGAGAAGGATGGCATGCCCTACTCCAACCACAAACCGGAAGCTGGTTGGTCTACATATGGCGAATGCATGAGGAAACTCACTAAGGACTCCCTTTTAATCAGACTTTGGGGAAAAAGGGAAATTAGGGTAAAACAAAAGCAAGTTAATTTTATGTAAGTTGCAAAAGGTTCATACAGTTTATAGGAAATTAATCAGTAACATTTGTTTCTTTAGTGAACTGTATTGCTATTAATAGTCTGTTAAATATCTGTTACATATTATAAGTTAATATTCCTACACAACAGCCTCATGCTCTTCAGTAAATTAAGTCAAGGATTTGACTTAGTATATATAAAACCAGTGGGAATAGTAGTAAGGTATCAAAAAGCTGCAAAATTAATATTGATATTCTAGGAGGAAAGGTCAGGCTTTCCTGTCCCATCCTTCCTTTGGGGAGGGGAGGAAGAAGAATGTAGAAGTTTCTGGCTTGCAAGGACAATGGGTCATTTAGTTTTAAATCTGAAATAAAAGTTAACCAAGAAACTTCTTACAATGCGAGACAGAATTTATATACCACCCTACATTGATTGTAGTTCCTCCCCCTTCTTGGAATCTTGAGAGTAACATACCTCTAGGCATAGGAGGGAAGATAAACCCTGAAAGATTTGTACACATCTTTGATTGTGTTACCTTGAAAGTCTTAATGTTTCTGTGTATCCCCTAAACAAATGTTGTCAGCTTGTGCCATGATGTCATGCTCTCCCCAGCCCGTGTGTGATCAAGGGTATATAAACAGCCCCTGAGATTTATTTGGTGCACATGATTTGGGTCTACAAATGCCCTGTGTCGGCCATATGCGGCCGGCATAGTTAATAAATCTCCTTTAATAAAACCCTTCAAAACTCATCTGGACTTGGTGTCTCTACGTAACCCGCAGAAGAGAGGTACGGTACTTTTCAGCATCTGGGGTACGGTACTTTACAACATATAGGCTTTTCTGGGGAATTCACACCTTCTGTCTCATTTCCATAGAAATGACTGCGAATCTGCAGGGAAAGCACGGTGCTGATGTCCCTGTGCCATAAATGAGAGCACACACACCCAGAAAAAGGGGGGGAAGAAAAACCAAATAAACCCAAGAAGTTAAAGGGGGAAGTATCACTGCGCCTCTTCTTTGCTGTGACTGTGTCAACCAGCAGCAGTTGACCGGCTCCAACATCTCCCCAGTTTTTGTTTTTTAAATGAAGCTTTTGAATTTGCACCGCGGTTTCCCAGAGACTATTGTTTGGGAGTGGGACAATGACTGGAAGGACAAGAAGAGCAATTATCATGCCTATATCTGTAGCCACAGAGATCAGGCCATGCATAGAAAAATTTTAATATTTTCAAAAATTGATCAGCTACCTCTGAGGCAGAGACTAAAGAGCCTGAGTGTCCTGAATTTTGTATCTGCTCATGTAAGCTTTTCACATCTAAACTAATATTACTATTATTCCATGCTATGATAGGCGGATTGTATTCTAAAGGAGTCACACATATCCACTTAAACCCTGCATGGCACTAAGAGTCATCCTGACCTTCATAGCTAACAGCTCATTTCCTACGTGAATAAAAGCCTCCCCTAAAGCATTCACTTCGTTTCTATGATTTTTCCTTTGTATTGACATCTGGATCACAGAGCCTATTAATTCAATAAAGAAAGTGAGATTATTTATGGATAAGGAATGTCTGCACACTGCCTGTAGAAAAAGAGAGTGGAAATTCAGCCCTTGCCACTCACTCTAGTCTCTTAAGGTCAGTGCAGAGTCAGAAAGAGGAAAAAAAAGTGTATTAAAAGGTAAGGTTTTTGTCTAGGCAACCCTGGGCTATGCAGGGTTCAGTCTTAACCTCGCCTTTCCGTGAGGGCCCAGGTCCACAGTCCCTGAGGATGGCAGCTCTTGAGCAAGTCCCTATTAGAAAACAGAGCTCTCAGAGGCACGGCTCACAGGAAGGACTCAGAATATCTATCCAAATGAAAGAATGAAGGTGCTGGGCCACACTGGTGGTGGTGGGAGGTATTTTGGAAACCACTAGATGTTTTGGATGCAGAATTCCCGGTTTCTGACTTTGGACAAGCTGTTTAAGTTGGGCCAGGAGACAGGGTGAAGGAAGAAAGGAATGAAGGGCTCACTCCATTGCTAGCTTTGAAGATGCCAGATAGGGGCCACAGGCCAGGCAAGGTGTGAACTTCCAGAAGCTGGGAATGGTCCTCACCTGACAGCCAGCAAGGAACAGGGGTCTCAGTGCTACAACCACAAGGAATCGAATTCTGCCAACAACCAATGAACAGGAAACAGATTCTTGCCTAAAGTCCCCATAAAGTAATGTAGCCTGCTAACACCTTGAGTAATCTAGTAAGCCCTGTACTGGACTCCTGACCTACCAATTTGTAGGGAATACATTTGTGCTGTTTTACGTCACTGTATTGGAACCCCCAGGTTCAGGCTCCTCTGAGTGACACTTCTATATCTTACAGGATTGTTGTGAAGATCAAATGAGGTAATGTCTGTGAAAGGCCTTACTGTTATCCTCACAGCCTATTTTATATACTAATTTTGGTGGTTGAGTTTTAGTTTCTCCCAAAGGACTATCTGTGGAGGTACTAAAATATCCTTTTGGTCCGCTCTGCACCAGAAGGAACCTGGGCTCTTGGGTTTCCAGATTGGCGAGGTGGGCTGGAAGACTCTGATGTAGTATAGGACAAGCGCTCCCAGCCAACAGGAAATGACTCTCTCCCCTCTTTCCTGTGTACCTCTTCCTATGATGACCTACAGTTTTGGGGCCCAGGGCAGCCTGGGAATGACACTGGAGAGGAAACCTACAGGGCAGGGAATGTGACAGGAAGCCTGGGTGTGAGGAATGAGAGAAGCATAGTGAAGTCTAGGATGGAAAAATGAAGTGTGTTTGCTGCTCTGCCAGGTTCCCAGCCCAGCCTTCTAGACTTGAGCTTATTGCTCTTGTCTTCTTCTGCCACTTGGACAAGCTGCCTGTTGGAGGCAGTTGATGGCAACCATTTTGTCGAGATCCCTGCTGTGTGTGTTGTGTAATGTGGTGGCCATGGAAGCTGACATCCTCCTGTTGGGGGAGCATGTAGAACATGTCGCTGCCTCGGAGTGCCAGGTGCCCCTTTCCTCGAGGGTGTCAGCTCTGCCTTCAGCCTCTCACTGACCTTCAGAAGACTCGCAGCTAGCCCCTCTCTCAGCCCCTGCACCTCTGTGGTCCCCACCTTCTCGCTGCATTCTCTGGAGGCCCAAGTTCAGACCGTCTATGGACTCAGAAACCCTGGCTTCCGTCTTCACTGAGATGCCTCTAGAGATGTGTTCACCCTGTAGCCTCTCTGCCTGAGCACCCCACGGGGCCCCTCTCCCCTCACCAAACTCTGCCGAAACAACATTGTGTCCTGTGTTCTTAGTCACTCCTTTCACTCCCATCACTGGCTTCCCTTTTGTGACAATTTGGTTGGAAAAGCTCCATTTCACAAAAGGTTTCTGAGCATTGTTTTGTTTAGGACCCAAGCCTTCCCTTCTATGTATGACATGATGGGGGGGGGTGCTTTAGAATTCTGATTTCTGGCCCATTGCACTAGTTTTCATCCCCAGGTACCTTCTCGGTTGAGTCTTACACTAGGAAATCAGCTGGTTAGTTCCATGACATTTCTAGCAAAGGAAGTTGGTGACACCCAAGGGAATGTAAGTACAAGCCCAACAGATAGTGCAATTGCTTACTGTAGCCAAATCATGAGCAAACTGCAGCCTGGCATTGGCCTCAGGGTGAGAGGGGAGAAACCAGAAAAAATGCAGAAAAAGGGGCCTGCAATGTCTATGATCCTGTGCTCAAGCCAGTGACCTCAGGGTTTCGAACTGAGGGAGGAAGGGCTCAAAGGGCTGACTGAGAAAGTTTGAAAAGTAACAAACCACAGCTATCGCCCCTTTATCAGCTCCCTGAAATAAACTTGCAGCACCAGCAAGGAAAATAGGATATGTGAATAGTCAAGGACAGACAGTCCAAACCTTCCCTCTTCTCCCCTCCCCTCCTAGAGACACAAAAGTCATGTAGGTCTGCAGACAAAGAAGTCAAAGTAATCAAGCACTTGTCACACGCCCTTTGCATGGACACTATAAAAGGTATATAGGATGTAAGAAATCTACCTTTGGAGAGCTCATGCTTTGGTGCTATTAGTCTCACGTGCTCTGCCGGCTACTAATAAATTCCTCTTCCTCTATTAAGTTGTTTGGACATCTATTATCTCCCATTTGGGTGTCCTTTTTCCTGCTACAAGGGAGGAATGGCTCAATAAGTATTAAGGATAAAGACCTTAGAGGTATCATACTTCAGAGATAAGAAATGTCAACAATGGAAACCTTAACTTCGCTGAAAGTAAAGAGCAAAGAAAAAGAGGAAAACACATGCAGATTAAAACATGGCGATCCGGCTCTGATGGTCTTGTCTGGTGGGTGCTGGAAGGTGGGGACACTTTCTGTGGCCATCAGCTTGGTCCTGATGGTCTTGGGCGGAAGGTGCCATTTTCTATAGTCACCTGTTTTGGATCAACTCCTCAGAGTCCTCTGTTTGAGGTCTTAGGACAGCCTTGCAGTGATTTTGTGTCACTGTGTCTTTTGACTTGAGTCACGGCTTTACTACTGGTTAGCTGTTAATGGTACCTGGGGTAGGTCCTTCTCAATGAGGTTCGACCACAATCTTCCTCTGATGTCCGACCTAGTAACTTAGAAAAAATAAGGGAACTTGTTATTATTCAAGAAACTGATAGAAGGACAGAATGTTAACAGAATGTTTTGGTGATTCAAAAGAAAACTCTGTTATCCAGGTACAAAATAACTTGGTCATTTTATGGAACGAAAACGCTAATTTTACTCCTTTTGTGTACCATCTTTATTACAATCAGCAGTAAAAGATTTGTAAGCATTTTTCTCTGAATAAACCCATCAACATGGAACATACCCTTGAATTGTCTTTTTGTCATTTATAGAATTAAAATAAATTTAATATACTTTTATTTTTTACGTATTTGTAGAATATGTAAATAATGCACATTTAATAAAATTTTATTTTAAAAATATAATTTATATTAGCTATTGAAACAAATGTATATATTGCATTTAATTATCATTTAATAAACAAATCCTTAACAGACAAGCCATATTTATTATCTTGCATACACATTCTAATTGTTCTGTAATTATTATACTAAGTATAGTTTAATCATTTTTATTAATTAACACCTTTAGCCAAGTTACTGATTTTTGTTTTCTCCAGGCTCAGGGAAAACTAGGAGGAAAGATACCAAGACCTACCTAACTAAATTTTTAGTAATATGTGTTTCAGATTAACTTTTACCTTTTTAGGAGGCAGAATAAACAGACTGTTTTGCACATTCTATTAATCTATAGTCCATGTATAATGTATATGAGTAAGGATATGTTGAAACTATATATACATAATTTTTTTAGCTTAGAAACTGGTCAGGTATCTAAATAATATATACCAAGTAACAACATTTTCTAAAGTCTTAATATTTTAATTATTTGGAAATGACAATTTTAGCCAAAACATTAATTCCTCATGATTTGTAGCATTGTAATAGTTTTACAAGATCAAAACCCTTTAAAAGACATCTGTTTTATGATTTCATTTAATTTTACTTTTAATAACAATGATCTTTTTCTTGTGCTATAAAACCAAAATCCAAAATTTAGAAAGTTGAAATCTTCAGAAGTTTTCATCTTAGTCTTATATAAACTAGAATATTATCTTAGCATTCACTTTATATAAAAAATCAGGGCAATATAGTTTTATAGTTGTCTATATTGATTAATAAATATGATCAACTCATTTCAATTCAATATTTATCAGTAACAAATTTATTTATTGGCAATATCATGGAATACTTTTAAAAATATATCATAAATTTTGTTTTCATGAAGCAAAAGTTAAATAATCATAAATGATTTTTAAAAACTCACACTAATGCTAAGATCTTTTCTTCTCATAGCTCTAATAATGAAGCCTACTTAAATACATTTGCCCACATTTTATATTGCAAAATACAGTTTATTGACACCTTCTTAGACATTTCCAACTATTTAGCATGCAAAATAATGACAGTGATTTCTTTTCTGAGCAGTTAATCTTTAAAATTTCCTAAGTTAGGGAAAGAGAGGGCTAGAGCAACAATAAGAACAAAAATGTGCGAGAGGGAGAGTTTTAGACAAATATGAAATGACCACTGTATAAAGTTATCTTCTCTGTTGGGAGAAGGGAGAATGCTTCGGTATGGGAAAATCTTTTTCATAGAGACTTGGATACAAAAGAGAAAGTCATTACAGCTGGTTTAAATAGTAACTCAAGCCCTGACCTGGACAGTTGTATCAAGCCATGCAATTAAAAGCCAGTGCTTATTAATCCCTAAAGAACAGGAATGAAGGGGAACTTTCCTGCATTAATCACAGGGATCTCTCTCTTTAAACCGACCGGTTATACAATCTCCTCTCGAGAGTTTCTTTTCCTTTTTTAACCTCAGGCATTTCTTAAATGAACATTCTTGTTCATGTCAAAGTTCCCCAAGTGGCCACTAGAATTCTAATTTATCCTCAGTGAAGTTATGCCAAGAGGTGGCACAAGCTGATTAGCAAAGCCCATGAAAGATTGTTTGACTGTTGATCAAAGGTAAAACAGCGCTTGTGCTTCGAGTTCTCAACCCTAAAGCTCAGCTGCCTCCACTTGCTGACTTGAAATCAGCAGCCACCTGAGTCATGGAATGTGTGGAGTGCTCTTTCCAAAGCCAGTTTCTCATCCCCAGAGAAGAATGGAGAAAGTTCTCACAGATGGAGGATGGTGGACAAATGGAGACAGGAGATGGTGTTAAAAGCCAGATTTCACTAGGGGACACCAAAGACTGATTGGAAATAAAAAATTCCAGGATCCAAGTAATAAATTGAAATTGAAGAACCAAAGAGACAACCAGAGTCTAAATTCAGTGCACAATCACACAAAAAGAAAGGGATCTTGAATGTCATGAGACTCAAGACGTCTTAGATATGCACATTATTACTGAGCCAAGAAGGCCAATTCTTTGTAGGGAGATTGTTGACCAAATATCAAGAGAACCCCAAATGTCCTCATCTGGACACCAGGAGCAGAACTGTCATCTGACCAAGTCATTTATTGGTGTCAAAGGAGGTCACGCACCAGAGGAACCAGGGGGTATGTCACCAAGAAAAGGAAAAGTTAGGATATATTTTGGGGAAGAGTGGCATTAGGTGAGATTTACATGGAAAGTATTTTGATAAGTTAAAGCAAAGCAGGGCTGTGTGTAAAGGGATAAATCAGGTCTGGATGGCAAAGTGGACACAAGGTCTCCTCTTAGAAACTGCATAGTAAGATAGATATGGAATATTATATTCCAAACCCTCTTACCTGAATCTGTACCTGGGTTGGATGTCAAGGCAGCTGCTCTATGACAAACTGAATTAGATCCTGCAGGCAAGAGCGAGAAGTCAGATTTCGAAAGCAAAGTTTCTGCTTAGTTGGTTGTAGGTTCCATCTCTGGTCAGAGCACACAATCTCTTTCTCTCTCTCTGAAATCAATAAATAAAAAAATTTTATTTTTTAAACCTGAAAGTTTCGGCCCTGGTCAGCCAGTTGGCTTAGGGGTACAGCATCGGTCCGGTGTGTGGAAGTCCCGGGTTCGATTCTGGTTAGGGCACACAGAAGAAGCACCCATCTGCTTCTCCACCCTTCCCCCTCTCCTTCCTCTCTATCTCTCTCTTCCCCTCCTGCAGCCAAGGCTCCACTGGAGCAAAGTTGGCCCGGGTCAGGCGCTAGAATGGCTCCCGCCACAACAGAGCAATGCCCCAGATGTGCAGAGCATCGCCCCCTGGTGGGCATGCTGGGTGGATCTCAGTTGGGTGCATGCGGGACTGCCTCCTTGTTTCTAACTTTGGAAAAATACAAAAAACAAAAACAAAAACCAAACCCAAAGTTTCTGATAAATTGTGGTTTTTAGAAAACAAGATCTCTCAGGAACAAAGTAAGAGTCATGCTACTGAGCGTTATTAGGACACCTGACTGATGTCTTTCCTTGAGAGAAATGGAATTTTCTGCTACCTTTGCAGCTGGCTTTATGTGTGTCTCTGTCTGTTTTCCCAGCTTGGTGAAGAGCATGGTGGATTTTCATTTTCTCAGGCCAAACTAATTTTTACTTTGTCAACATAGAATCCAGTCTCATTTTACCAGCTTGTAGAATTTTCCAGAAAGAAGCTGTAGTGGCCTAGGACCTTTACTGGAAGTGATTAATCTCTTCCCTTTTTCCTGGTTGCCTAATTCCTAGCATGGGCTATGTAGTTTTGGGGCCCCAGTGGAGCCTGGGATTGTTCCTGAAGGAGGACCCATAAGGAGCAAATGGGCGAACAAGCCTTGGGGTGAGGGATAATAAAGTGCGTATTATGAAGTCTAAGACGCGAGGGAAGGAGAAGTGGTGGCATGCTTCAGGTGCCCTTACTCTCCCGGGCCCTCTTGCTGCTGTCCTGTTCCTGGCGGCAGCTTGCAGCCTCTTGCAGTTTTGATAACTGCAAGGGAGGTAAAGATCTGTGCAGGGAGGGTTGGAAAGCATCATTGCGGAGGCTGACCATCTGCTTTTGGGAAGCCCATGAAATGTGCTGCCTCTGTGTCCCTTTCGGTTCCCACTGCCCGTGTACCTGAGCCCTCTTTAACTCCGGCCTCCACCTTTCACCAGACCTTCTGCATGAGCCCTTTCACTTCTGGTCTATTGTCAGCCTCTTTTCCCAGGACCTACAGTGTTTCATCTTTCCCTGCTGCGCCCTATCTTGTGTCTGACGCTACTCTTGCATGGTCTGATTTCTTATTGTGCCCTGCCCTTCGCAATGGGTCCCACTCCCTCACTCCTTCTTTCACCGCCATTACTGGCCAGCTCTCTGCCATTGGTTTCCATATTCTTACTCATCACTTTTTCCATTCCTACAATGGCTTTATCTCCTTTGCCTGGAGTCCTCCTTGCCTTGGTCTCTCCTAATCTTTTGCTTATCCTCATTTCACCCTCACTACCAGCTTTCTTTTCTACCAAAGTCCTCTCTGCCTCCATTCCCCTCTCCAATCCCCTTATTCAGTCTCAACACTGGGAACCAGATCCCTTTTCACCTCTGAGCTACAATCTTAATGGACCATCTTCTACCTCCATAATTTATTCTTCCTTCTCTCCCCTAGAACACAGATGCTAGACCCTCTTCTCCAGCCAGATTCTACCTCTTCACATGATTATATCTTTTTTGTCAGGACCTCAACCTCTGATCTGTCCCAACGTCTCATTTACTCCATGAAGCCTACTAATTTGTCTGTCACCCCCACCACTGTCTCTATGCCACCACTGCCAGACCCTACATTAACGATCACTCAGTTTGGCTTGATTCCAGTCCACTGAACACTGTCCCAGAGAGCTCATCTGTGGCAGGTGTTTCTCCCTACCTTCTCACACTGATTTCCAGCAGTGTGGTTTTGCTTTCTGCCCATCAATTTCTGTCTCTGGGGAGATCCTGCAGCTGCTTTGGAGCAGGTAGACTCTCTTTCCTCAGTCCAGAAGCTCCTGGAGACAAATCACAGAGAGTGTGGTTTTCCAGATTTGGGAAGAGAAAGAGAAGGGATCATTTATAAAACAATGGGGGTTGGGGGGAGGACTACCGACTTTATTGTTCTGGGACTGCTGTAGCCCCACTCCACAGCCCTCCAACCCTTCTGGGGATGTGAAGGCCAAGCACAGTAACTGCAGTCTGCATAAGCTTCCAAACCCCCAAACCTTGGAAGACTGGAGCAGAACAGGACTGGTGCTGGCTCCTCTCCTGTTCTTTGATAGCCATTCTCCACCAGCCTCCCTTTTTCTTACTCAGTTTCTAATGGCCTCCTCCCTCAATCCACACGCAGATGATTTTAAACCCCCTACTGCTTCCTAAGGCCTCAGACCTTGCTGGTACCTTAAAGCCTAGCCCCAGCCCTTAGGGGAAGGGGCTCACCAAACAATAGTATCTTCTCTGCATTTCCACTTTAGCAATATGATAATGGAGATGAGTTTAGGAATTCTTCTCAGTGTTAAGTGGTCAAGGGATAGATAAATAGTCAAGGTTAAGGACGCTCCAGCTCTGGAGCAGCCTGGGTCAGCAGAAGCCCTGTGTTACTAAGCTTCAGACCCAAGAAAAAGCCAGAAAAAGATGATAGCCCCAGAGAATGAGAGAACCTTGGGAGATCTAAAGCATAAATATATATATATCAATGAGGGGATGTGGGATTAGGGACCTTCCAAACCAAGCAGTCACTTCGTGGGTACCTTAGTGAATAAGACCCCTTGTTTTTGCCTGGATGAATAGACTTCTACAAAAAAGTCATTTTTTGGAAAAAGGAAAAAGGATGAGATGCTTGTGTCACTGACTTTGTTCCAGAAAACAAGGCAAAAGCCAAGAAGGTCACTTGCAAAAATCTACATCAACTCTGTTGTCCAGATCCTGCTGAAACCAGAGTCATCTTTGGGTGAAGTAGAATAATCATTGTTCCAAGCATTTAACACACATGAGAAAGAAAAACAAAGCCCCCTGCCCTTGTGGAGCTTACATCATTGGTCCTGCGTCTGCTCCCTCTCATTCCCCTCAGAGCTGTATCAAACCTTCACTTCCCTGAAGTGCCCCTCCCACCCCTGCTGAGAGGAACCGGAACCCTTCAGAGGAGAACTTTTCATCATCCAGTCTTCAAAAACTGTTGCATCCCATACTCCTTTCCTCTTTACGTTGTGAGAGAGCAGGGTCTTTGTGGGAGGCCTCCCTTGACCCTCCCAAGAAGGGGCTGGTGCCTATCACAACTCTTGTTACATTGCATTGCACCTTTGGGCTATTATCTAGCTTCTCTGAGCACAGGAGGCCTTCCCTGTCTCCTGTCTTCCTCACTGCCAGCACAGCACCTCGTTAACGGTCAATAACTGTTTAGGAGAACGTTGGACAGAATCTGTGGGGGAGAGGCCACGCCCAGCCCGCTTGGGGGCGGGGCTGAGGCTTGAAGGCGGAGCCACAGCCGGGCCTGGGCATAGGTTAGGCCTGAGATTGGGTCCTGATTTTCCCTGCCCACGTGCTTCGCTTCTCAGGAACCCGAGGCCCCAAGCAAGTGCTGGGGAATCACATCTGCGGTTCCCACGAACTTTCTGGCACCCAGAGGGGCCTTTCCACTCCCTTGTCTGCCGCGCCACCAACTGTCCTGTCCCCTCGGCCCTCCCGGCATCGCCCTGGGGCTACGCGCGCCAGCCTGTGGCTCCAAAGGCCCAGGGACCCTGAGCGCGATGCAATGGCGGCTGGCCCAGAGACTCTGCTGCAGTTGTCACGTGGCCTTGGCGAGGTCAGCATCTCATGGCCCTGCAGGACTAGTCGTAGCACCATGGAGTATGCCCCCTGCCCAGTGGGAACTGTTTTCAGAGGCGCTGCCCGGAAGGCCTTGGAGCCTTCAGCAAGGCCAGGGGGACTGGTACCTGAGATCCCCCCCGGGCAAGGCCTGTCAGGGCAGCGTGACAGTGGAGGAGATGAGGCCACCTGGAGGGGGCAGAGGCAGAATCCTGTGCAGGTCTCAGATCGCACCTCTCACGGTCTCGGTGCTGAGGCCTCCGGGGACGGCATGGAGCTGCAGGTCACCTCTGGACCGCGCCTGCACAGCTCAGGTACGGATCCCGCCATGTGTTTACTGAGAGTCTGCTAAACTGTCAGGTCCCGTGTTAGACAGGAATTCGGGCTACTGTGGTCGTCACTAGAGATGGAAGGAAATACTGTGCTGCTTTTGCTTTTTTGTGGGGACACATTTTCTTCTCTTGTAGAAGTGTTGCATGGTGAATTTGCAAGATACAGAATAGGGTCCTAACCTTAGAACAGTATTAACATTTTCATGTACAGTATTTCTTTCCTGACTTTGCTATGCATTTTTTACAGTGTTTAAATAATATAGATATTTAATAGGCAACAAAACAGAACATTTTATTGTAAGCAATTTTTGCATTATTGTGCACTCTTTCTAAACATTTTAATTGTCTTCCAGATTAAGTGTTCTCTTTTACTTTGATGTTTAGTAGGTTTGTTCTAAGTTTTGGATGTTTTAACACATTGCTTAACATGTTAGTGCATAAATTGCACTTGCTCATGAACTGTCTATTCTAAAAATCATAAAGCTTTTCCTGAACTTCAGATTATTTTTTCATCCAAGGTTCTACTCTTGAGCCAGTTCTCTCTCTCTCTCTCTTTTTCTCTTTTTCTATAAACTCTTTAGATGAGATAGCTATCCATGTAGAAAATTATCTCAGTGCTGACTTCTCCCCTTTGCTTCAAATTCATACATGTACATGCTTGCTTAGCATTTCCCAGCCTTGATTTCCCAGTGGTGCCCCAAACCTAAACTCTGTAAATTTAGCCCCTCTTTCTTTGCTAACAACCACTCGTGCTCTCTTTACGTCCAGTCTCAGTAACACCTGGTCTCCAAGCCAGAACTTTCCTGTGTTCCTTCTCCTTCATCTGTACTTAGACAGTAACCAAGCTCTGCTGATTCTATCTGCTATATATTTCTCAAATTTTATTCTCCCAAATTCTTTTTACCACCCTGGCAGTTCAGGCCCTTATCCTCTCTCACCAAACTCTACTGTGGCCTCTTAACTAATTTCTTTGTGTGCCTCCAATTCCGTCCTTCTTGAATTCTTCCCCCTCAGTCCTGTCAAAGCAGTCTTCCTAACATATACGTGACCATGGCTTTACGTCCTTCACTGACTGTTCCCTGCCACGTGAAACCTGTGCTTCCTAATGTGGTGTACAGGGACCTCTACTTACTCATCTTTCTCTTTTTTAGCTGTTTCTACTACTCTCTGCTGTGCGTTTTTCTACTCCAGTAATAAATGCCTATTTGTTCACTGCCTCCACGTCATTGCTCATGATTTATCTGGAGTTCCTTAGGTAGGTCAACGCTAGAGTTCTAACAGTGTTTTACAGTAAGACAGGGGCTATATTGTTTTTCAAAGAATTTGTCCATTTCCTCCAAGTTGTTGAGTGCATGATGTAATTAATAATAATTTTCTTATTAGACTTTTAATGACAGTAGATCTGGTGATGTCCTCTCTTTCATTCTTTTTTTGTTTGTTTGTTTTACAGGGACAGAGAGAGAGTCAGAGAGAGGGATAGATAGGGACAGACAGACAGGAACGGAGAGAGGTGAGAAGCATCAATCATTAGGTTTTCATTGCCATTACGACACCTTAGTTGTTCATTGATTGCTTTCTCACATGTGCCTTGACCGCAGGCCTTCAGCTGACCTAGCCATCCCTTGCTGGAGCCAGCGACCTTGGATCCAAGCTGGCGAGCTTTTGCTCAAGTCAGATGGGCCCGCGCTCAAGCTGGAGAGCTTGGGGTCTCGAACCTGGGTCTTCCGCATCCCAGTTTGACGCTCTATCCACTGCGTCACCGCCTGCTCAGGCTCTTTCATTCTTGATATTGGTAATTTGTATCTTTTTAAAAATTTTTATTTTATTTTAGAGAGAGGAGGGGAGGCAAAGAGACATAATCCTGCATGTGCCTTGACCGGGATCCGCCTGGCAAGCCCTCTAGGGAGCGATGCTCTGCCCTTCTGGGGCCATTGCTGTGTTGCTCAGCAACTGAGCCATTTTTTTTAAGCGCCTGAGGAGAGGCCATGAAGCCATTCTCAGTGCCCAAGGCCAAATCGCTCCAACCCATCAGCCCTGGCTGCAGAGAGGGGAGAAGGGGGGAGGGAGGAGAGAGAGAGAGAAAGAGACAGAGATAAAGAGAGAGAGAAAGAGAGAAGGGAGGGGAGAAGGGATGGAGAAGTATATGTTTGCTTCTCTTGTGTGCCCTGACTGGGAATGGAACCCAGGACATCTACATGTGACGTCCACGTGCCAGGTTGATGCTCTACCACTGAACCAACCGACCAGGGTGGTAATTTGTATCTTTTTTAATCATTCTGATTAGAGGTTTATTAATTGTCTTTATTTCAAAGAAACAGCTTTTGGTTTTATTGATTTTCTTTCTTATTTTTCAGGCTTTCCTTTTATACATTTCTACTCAGGTTTTTATTGTCTTTCCTTCTGTTTGCTTTGGGTTTATATTGCCTTGCTTTTACTAGTTTCTTAAGGTAAATACTTTTATTAGATCATTGATTTGAGACCATTCTTCACTTCTCAATAAAATATTTATTGATTGTAGAGAGAGGAGAGAGAGAGAGAGAGAAAGAGAAAGAAAGGAGTGGGGAGGAGCGGGCAGCATCAACTTGTAGTAGTTTCTTCTTGTAAGTGCCTTGAGTGAGTAAGCCTGGGGTTTTGAACTGGTCTCAGCATTCCAGGTCAATACTTTATCCACTGCACCACCGCAGGTTAGGAAGACAATCTATGACATTTAATTGGGGTGTGTAGAATATTTACATTTTTATTGTTATGGCTATATATAAATCTACCATATTGCTAGTCATTTTCTATTTGTTCTGTCTGTTCTTTGCTCCCATTCTTTCTTTTTATTTACATTTTTTTTTTATTGATGCTTCCCTTCTTTCTTTGCCAGCCTGCTTGTGGATTACTTTTCATGATTTTATTTTCTCTTTACTTTTGTCTTTATTTGTTAAACCTCTTTCTACTAATTTTTTTCTCTGTTGACTATTGCAGGTTTTAATATATTCATCTTTAATTTGCAACTTTAATATTTATTTTTCATTTATCACATTTTAATATAGACGGCTTGCAATAATGTATCACTTTATGTATGGTGTAAGAACCGTACAGCAAGATACTCCTTCCTCCCCTCCCTGCATTCTGTGTGCTGTTGTCATATGTGTAGGAGCTGTTTAGTTCAAGTGAATTTTAAACTTACTATATTCTTTTGAGTAAAACTGTTAAAATATGTATTTCACATAAAGTCTCCTTGATCATCTCTTCCTTGAAGGTAAACAATGCTACCAGTTTGTTACACATCCTTCCTAATCTTTGGCATGCAGTTACATATATATGTTTGTATATGTGTAATATGTAGTAATCTATGTGTATAGATATATATTGTAATATATATTTACTTAGAATATGTACAGTTTTCATATAAAATACATAATATGCATACCATTCATTAGTATGCTTCTTTTATTCGATAATATAACTTGTCAGTCCACCCATACTAGTAGGTGTATCTGAGCCTCATTCCTTTGGCCTGCTGCATAGCATTCTGTTAAATGGGTTTCCCACAAATATTTTTGTTTGTTTGTTTTAGTTGATGGACATTGTTTCCTATTATTCATTAAGGTAACCAAGCCCCATTGTACATCCTTCTGTGTACCTTATTGTGGACATTTCCAAGGGCTTCTCTAGTATACATACCTGGAAGTGGAATTACGTTTCTCACAGAGACCTCCAGCAAGAAACAAAGGGAAGAGGAGAGGCCGAAATTAAACCTAGAAGGTTTTAGGGGTGTGTTGGGGTGCATGGGGGTGGTGTTGAGAGTGGTTGTGGTAGGGATGTGACAGAGGAAAGTCGTTGGTAAAGCTTGTACAGTAATGACTTCATGCTTGGAACTCAAAAAATATCTGAGGCAGTATGGGTTGGCAACTGTATTCATGACCTGGTTGTAAAGAAGCAACTTTCTTCATCAGAGATAGAAAGAGAAGAATGAGATTCATTTTGATGGTCCGTCAGAGGGGTTGAATAACTTGCCCCAAATCATTTGCTTAGTAAAGGGCTTGTTTTCTGGTCATCTCACAGAGGAATGAGGGATAGTCCTGTGACCTTAGGAAAATAGTTGAATTTAGAAATTATCTGGTTATACACCTTTACTCTTCCCATGGGAAACAGGTCTGGAAAGGGGAAGACTTGCTTAAGATTTTTATTTTGTCAGTGCTAAAGCTGACATATTCCAGCTCAGCTGTCAGAAGCAGAAAGCAGACACAGGAGGGAGCTAGTTAAGCAGTGGTGGGGGTCCAGGGAGACAGAAGCAAACAACGATGCTGCCTACTCCGCCCCCTGCAGCCCACTCTCTTCCTTTCTCCAGATTCCTGCGGACTTCTTTCTTCAGGGGCATCAAAGAAGTCCAAAAAGGAAAACTAAACAATCTAAATTACAGGATAGAGGAAAAACCATTTCCATGTAAATGTTACCATTCTGCAGCCAAACAAACATAGTAGAAATAATGAGGCTTTGGTTTGGATCTGCGATGTGGAAGATGGGCATAAATAGCCCTAAACCAACAAGTGAAACCGCAGTAACTGTCTCCTGGAGGGCGGAGGGCTGGGGGCTGGGGGCTGGGCACATTACCCAAACGCAGCCACTCAAAAAGTGGTTTAGATCCCCTTGCGGTGATAATTAATTTCAGGCAACAAAACAAAATAAACAAAAACCCAATCCAAGTGTGGAGTGGATCATTAAAACAAAAAAGCTGGGCACTCTAAGGACAGCTGGAAAGTTGTGCGTGTTGGATGTGAAACTGACCCAGCTATGGTCCACCTTTACAGCAGAGGGTCCCAAACTGGCCCTCCCACAAGCAGACTAATGATGCCCACTGAGAAGTGTGGCATCTTATGGTGATGTCTTCTGAGTACTGGGGAACATTATTCTTCTAGTCCAGAATGGGAGAGGGGAGTTTCCCTTAGAGCAATTGCCCTATCTTGGTATACCTGGGATATCTCTTAAAAAGGCAAATTCCAGGAGAACCCTACCCCAATTCCCTCTGGGCCAAGAATTTGCCTGCCTATTAAACAATCACCAGGTGATTCTTGTGCCTGTCTGATGATGTTTGGTCCAGGATGGGCTTGTCCAATCATTTAGCAGTGATAAAGGAACTGTCTGTTTGAAGACCTGCATCAGTTGTTTGAATCCATTTGTTAATTTCACATGGTTCAACCTAGTATCTGTTTTCTTTACATTTCAACTGAGTTTTAGAAAATGAGTTTTCTAGATCTTTGATTGGACACAATCATGGTGAAGAGAATTTTCCTGGGTGTGAACATTATCAAACAAGTCACACAGGGCAGAGGTTTCTATATTGGTTGAGTTCAGAAATCAATTTAGGAGGCATTTTAAAATTCTTGTTTGTAATTGGAGCCATGAAGTTCAAAGACATATTTTATGAGATAGCAGGTCCCGGTTTTTTTTTTTTTATGTTTATTTTATTGAATTTAGAGAGAGGAAGGGAGAGACAGGAACATTAGTCTGTTCCTGTATGTACCCTGACTGGGGATTGAACTGACAACCTCTGCGCTTTGGGACGATGGTCTAACTCACTAGTCTACAGAGCCAAATATCAACAGTACAATGATTGAAATTTCTTTTTTCTTTTAAATTTCTTTTGAGGGCCAAATTTTTTTAACTTAAACTATATAGGTAGGTACATTGCTTATCGAGGTAGCGCCCGCACGTGGTATTTTGTGGAAGAGCCACACTCAAGGGGCCAAGGAGCTGCATGTGGCTCGCGAGCCGCGTTTGCCGACCACTGGAACTGAGCTATTTGGCTAGGGTTTTAAAGTGACGTTGTTATTTATGTTTCAGACCTAATCCCTTTCAGAATCTCTACAAACAATTTGGGAAGATTTCCCCTCAAGGTACAAATAAGGACATAGGCAGCCATGTAAAACCTCTTCTGGAATAAGGCAAGGGTATCAGCCCAACAGTTCTCCAAGACAAAACTACCAGTGGTGCACTGATTGGGCTGGCATCACACACATAGCAAGTGGGAGAACGAGGCTTTAAACTCACGTCTTTTGGAAGCAACCTTGTTCTGTTAAAAAAGTATGTATTAATTTAAATTTGCCCCTAAATTGGGATTGTCACAAACTGGTTTGTTATGCTATCCTGGTCAAATCAAGTAACCTCTTCAAGCTATGGCATCCCTAAAACAAGGAGGATGACATCTTGCAGAGCTGGTGGGATGGGGTGCTGTTTTCAGGGAAGGTGTGTGAGACCCTCAGCGCAATGCATGCCCATAGGAAGTGCTTAGTAATGCTTATGATTAATGAATTCTCGACTGAAGTTTTTTCCACAAATGCCTTTCAGTTGAGAAACAAAAAGTCTCCTAGCACCTTTTAGACCAGTTGGAACTCCCCCCCCTTCCCCTCCACCATCCACCATCCCCTTCACACATACAACTGCCCTGGGGCATTCACCTGCTGGATGAAAATTTCCTGGTGAAGTGGATACATCTAACAAGGGCACCAGCAGGTGCCAGCACAGGCTAAGCTTTCAGAAGAGCTGCTTCATTTGATTTTATCTTTCTTGCATCTTTCACTGTGACTCATAAAAGCCCAGACTTCCTTTCCTTTCATCCGGACTGATTTCTGTTTCTCACAGCCTTTTTTGCTTGGGGCTCTGAGCCTGGGAGAAAATACGCAGTCTTGCACTATCTGAATGTCAGTGATGAAGAAAGACCTCCTGTTTGGGGGATCATTGTAACAAAACTAATAAACACCAGTGGCTGCATTTGGGTGGCACTTTACAGTTCACAGAGTACTTTTATATCCATGTGCTTATTTCATATTTGCAAAGTCCTGGCGAGGCGGTGTGATGGTTAAGGGCTGGGCACTGGAACCTGAAGATTGCCTTCAAATTCCCATCTTCCCCGCTTGCCAGCTGGATGATCTTAGGCACGTAACTTACCATCTCTGAACTTGTTTGGTACAGGTTGTCTCAGGCCTTATGCATGTTTTCTCTGTCCTGTACCTGCTTCCTGAAGCCTGGTAAATACCTACCCATCCTTCAAGTAGACTGACTTCCTCTCTTCCCTAGGCTACCAGTCTGCTTTCTGTGCACCTTGGTTATTGGTTACAACAGTTATGTGCACTGAGAGTATCTCTTCCCCTATCTGTCTTCTCATCAGACCGTGTACTCCCTGGGATCAGGGACCATATCTGACTCGAGTAGCCCTGTGCCTGATATCTATGAGGTACCAAGTAAATGTTGGTTTGAATGAACAAATGTTGTATAAGTCATCATTCTAGCTAAAATTATCTTAGGTGAACATTCAGATCATTGAGCCTGGTGGCTGTGGAGCCAGTGATGGAACCCAGGCTCCAGGTCCCGGTTCCCATGCTGTCTGGGCACTTCTCCGGTGCTCTTCAGTGTGGCCTCCTGACATTATTGGGTAAGTTTTCTGACCAAGCTAGGCACAGGAAGACAAAAACAAATGATAGGAAAGCATGGAACTTCATATTTACAGAAGAGATTTCCAAATGGCACCAAGCAGCCAGTGTGCAAAGGCCTGCTTTTAATGTATCAGAAAAGACAAAATTACAGTATGCCTGCCTTTGATGTACCGTCTGTTTCGTCTTTTTGAATAAAAGGGAAACTCTGGCTCCAGGCTGATTCTCAATTGCAAAAATAGACTAAATTCCAACCCTTAAATTATCAAAAGTGCCACATACTTGACAAGCAGCTTAGCAGAGAGCAGAAACTACCAAGTTAGTAATTAAACAGAGCATAAGTCAAATTAACAGAGACAGACATTCTTGTCTGGCGATCAGAACAGAGGCCTGGAGAACCGTGGATCTGGCCCTGGTCCTGCATGTGTCAGAGTGGAGCCCTGAGTCCTGATGTGCAACCACAGTTGCCAAGGAGAGACCCCATGGGCTTCCTCCACCCTGTCCGTCTTCCTGGAAAGGCTCCCAGGGTGAGAAGAGGGTGTGTTACTGTTGAGTGGTGGGATGGGGGAGGGTAGGCCTATCAGGACTCAGGAAGAGGCTGATTGGGCAGTTTCCCTCCATCTCAGCATCTGTTTTGAAATGTTATAAGAGGCCATGGAAGATTTTTAAAATATATAAAATGATTGTATCTTAAGAGCTCTTTTAAGTATTTTAATATAAATTATTCTTTCCCTCAGAAAATATTGAGTGCCTGCAGCAGCGGACAAGGCCAAGTCCTAGCCCTGGACAGCTGATGCAGGAGGGGAAGGCAGATCAGTGTGCTGTGTCAGGTGGCTGCCAGCGACCTGAACATAGCTACAGTGAGAGCAGGAGGGCAGGGAGTTCAGGAGTAAGTAGGAAAGAACGGAGTGTGGGAGAAGGGGAGGATTGAGTTGCCATTTCTATTAGGCACTTAGGGGAGACTTTCCTGATAAGCTCAGATTGAGCAGAAACCTAAAAGGGGAAGAGGATGCCAGGCAGAAGAAACAGTAGGAGTAAAGGTCCTGAGTTGGAAAAGTGCACACCGTGTTTGAGGACAAGCGAGGAGTCCAGTGTGGCTGGATCAGGGCGAGTGAGGGGCTGGGGAGTGGTAGGAGGTGGTGTTTAAAAACGATCAGGGGCTAGATCATGGAGGCATTCTAGGTACAGTGACCTTTATTTTAAATGAAAAGCGAAGGCATCAAGGGAGTCTGAGCAGATCTGACTTGATTTGGAAGGACCACTGAGCTGCTGTGCTGGGAGCAGACTGTCGAGAGACAAGAGTAAAGCAGTAGGCATGTTGCAAGGCTTGTGCAATAATTCAGGGCAGACAGAACTTGAGCTTAGATCAGACAGTGGTAAAAGGTGGTTAGATTCAGAATAACTTCTGAAAGCAGAGCTCATAGGACTTGCTGATCGTTTGATCTGGGATGTAAAAGGAAGAAAGGATCCAAGGGTGACTAAAGATTATGGCCTGACTATGTGGAATGATGGAGTTCTTGTTTAATGAGATCAGGAAGACTGGGAAGAGTAGGTCCGGGGGGTGGAAATCAAGAATTTATCTTTGGGTGCGGTGACTCTGAAGCGCCAGTTGCACCACTGTAACAGGTACAGTGGGCATAGTGTAGGAGCACAGCTCTGGGGATCAATCAGAATGCACGTTTGCTTTTGCCCCTAATGTCCCTTTAACATTTATTTGGTGAAGAAACAGTTTTCCTTGCTATTCAGTGAGAACTCTGGCAGACACCATGATTTTTCTGGTCATTCTTAGGTATCAAGGTACCACCGTTCTCTTTCACTGGAAACCATAGTCTTGGTTGAGTAATAAGAATGTCCCATTCTGCTCATTAATACATCAAACCTCTCAAGCTCGAGTGCAGCAGGTAGGCCATTCCTCTTGGGGAAGAAGTTATGGTTGGCTTTTTTCTCTTTCATTCTCGTCTTCTTATTAGCTATAGTTTCAGCCATTCCAGAGTTGGAGACCTTGGAGGGTTGAGGGAAAAGAGATCAGAAAGTTCTTGTTAGTCTGGACTGGGACTGTCTCAACATGAATTTGCTTTCTCTGGGGCTGGCTAATATTTAAAACCGTGTCTCCTTTGGATCGCTTGTGTTCTGTGGCTGCTTCCCTGCTGTGGCTCGGCTTTCTGAGACATCCCTCGTGTGGGTGAGGCATCCTGTTTCTCCAGCTGCCGCTGGTTTTCCTGCAGCCCGTCCACAGCGATTTTCTCATTTCCAGGCCCACCTCTGCACCAGGCAGGACACTTGAGCAAGAACGGTATGGCTCTTGTCTGGCCCTCCTGCGGGGTTCACCTCTTGTCCACAGGAAACACACCTTGTGCCTTGGCTGATACCAACGGAATCATCTCCTCTCTGCAGTATACCACCCCCTACTTTAGCAGTCTGTCTCTCACCATCAGATTCCTGGGGAGGAGGGGGGAGTCAGACGCTAGTTAATTAAGCAGCTCTTCCCATCCCCTTTCTCCAAACTGCAGGGAACACATATCAGCTCTCCACGTCATGCTCTGTCTTTAGATCTGCGTGGAGGGAGGACTTCCTCTAGCTTTTCTATTCCACAGAGAGGAGCTACTCACAGCACAGTTTCCTTCAAAGAAAACCTTTTACATACACATCTTCCCTTTCTTCAATCTCTAGTAACCCAACCAATTTATGACTTTGATTACAGTGATGGGTCCAAATTGAACTGTTCTCAGATACCCCACCTTTAAAATATTGATCTGTATCACTCCCTTACTCTAGTATTTTATATTATTGTGTTGGAGGAAACATCTGAAAATTTGAGAGTCAGCTGCATATGAATCGTACTTAAAGGCCATGAGATTAGAGGAAATCACTTATGGCATGAACAGCAAAAAGGTCTAAGGACTGAGTCCTGGGACTTTCATAAGTAGAATAAAAGACACAGAGGAGCATTCAGAATTCTCCCTTTCTAGATTGACAAAAACCAAACCAAAACAAAACGAAAAACAAAAAACACTTCACTTCAGGCTTTTAGAACTCATCCTCTATTCTGAATTATAATCAGTACTATGACAATTGTCTTTCCCCAGAGAGAATTTCCTTCTTCATGATGTCAGTCTTTCTATGTCAATGTCTTTGGCATTTAGAAAGTGTCCCTTTATCTCATTTCAACAACCCTGTACTCCAGTGAGGCAGGTTCATTACAGGTGGGGAAACTGAGAGTCAAAGAACTTTAAGTGGCTTTCCTAGGGCTCAACAAGAGTTAGAGGGTGGATTTGAATTCAGGTCTTTGGCTGCAGGTTCTGAGCTCTTTTTCTTAGTCACCTCATTTTCTCAGAGACGCTCATGACAATCATAGTTTCCTTAGGTTTTGCCCAAGTAGACTATTTAATAAAAAGGGAGGCTAAGGTTTCATCTTCCATGCCAGTTTCCATGCATTAATTAAGGCTACCTGGAGAGCTGTGTTGAGCAGGATTCTGAGGTATAATGAGGTTCAACAGAAAAGGGTACCTTGACTTATTGGTGATTATTGTCATTGGTGTGGGAAGGGTTCTGGTGGCCTCTATGCTATGCATTTGACATTAGTGATTTAATTATTTCTGCTCTGTGTTTGTTTGTGTGTTTATGTTGTTCCCTGGAAGAGTTGTATCTTCTCAGAACGTATTAAAAGAATGGAGAAAGAAAAAAGTTGTCTAAACCCACATGGGGTTACTGGAGATGACAATGTTGTATACATATATTCTGAGAGCACAAACTTTTTAAGATGTGGCAAGAGAAAAGGAAACATCCTGAACTCAGAGAAGCCAGTTCCCCAGCCGTTCTCTTTCAAATTTTTATTCTGAGAGATTGTAAACCAACCGAAAAGTTATAGGACAAGTACAATGAATGCCCATATATTATTTTCCTAGGTTCATCCATTGTTAATATTCTCTCTGTCTGCTTTTATTCTGAATTATTTGAAAGTAATTAAAAAATTCATGATACCAAAGCCTTCATCTATTAAGAACAAAGACAGTCTCCTACATAATCATAATGTTATTATCATACCCGCAAAAATAACATACAGTTCATATTTAAATTTCTGTAGTTGCCTCTAAAAGTGGGATCAGATTGAATGTACTGCTTTTGACTCCTTTATTTTGGTAAATGATTTATTATAAGACTTTTCATCTCATTGATAAAATGTCCTTCAAAAATGAGCATGTTATTTACTACCTGGGTTTTACCAGCTCTGTACTTTTGGGCATTTAAGTCTGTTTTCTCTTTATTGGTTGCTCTTGTAAATGCTGCTGAAATGAACATTGTGGGCACATGGTGGATTGGCCTTAATATATATTCCAACTTCTTTGGAGGGCCTTCTTTTTTTCTTTTAAATTTAAAAAAATTTTTTTTATTTTATTTATTTTAGAGAGGAGACACAGAGTGAGAGAAAGAGAGAGAGAGAGAGAAAGGGGGAGGAGCTGGAAGCATCAACTCCCATATGTGCCTTGACCGGACCAGTACAGGGTTTTGAACTGGCGACCTCAGTGTTCCCAGGTCGAAGCTTTATCCACTGCGCCACCACAGGTCAGGCTGGAGGGCCTTCTTGTACCAAGAGACCACATTTTCCCCAGGCTGTCTTACAGCTGAATTCTAGATGTAATTTAGGTTTCACCAATCACTTGCAGTCTCCTAAGATTTGGAAGGCAAAAGCTTTTTTTTTTTTTTTTTTTAATATATATATTTTATTATTATTAATTCTAATGGAGTGACACCAATAAATCAGGGTACATATGTACAGTGAAAACATCTCCAGGTTATCTTATCATTCAATTGTGTTGCATACCCGTCACCAAAAGTCAAATTGTCCTCTGTCACCTTCTATCTGGTTTTCCCTGTGCCCCTCCCCTCCTCCCTATCCCACTCTTCCCTCCCTCCCCCACCCCGTAACCACCACTGTCTTGTCCATGTCTCATATTCTCACTTTTACGTCCCACCTATGTATGAAATCATGCTGTTCTCAGTTTTTCTTTTTTTCTGATTTACTTATTTCACTCCGTATAATGTTATCAAGGTACATCCATTTTGTTATAAATGATCCGATGTCATCATTTCTTATGGCTGAGTAGTATTCCATAGTATATATGTACCATCGCTTTTTAATCCACTCGTCTTCTGATGGACACTTGGGCTGGTTCCAGATCTTCGCTATTGTGAACAATGCTGCCACGAACATGGGGGCGCATTTCTTCTTTTCGAACAGTGCTATGGTGTTCTTAGGGTATATTCCTATAAGTGGGATAGCTGGGTCAAAAGGCAGTTCGATTTTTAATTTTCTGAGGAATCTCCAAACTGTTTTCCATAGTGGCTGCACCAGTCTGCATTCCCACCAGCAGTGCAGAAGGGTTCCCTTTTCTCCACATCCTCGCCAGCACTTATTCTGTGTTGTTTTGCTGATGAGTGCCATTCTGACTGGTGTGAGGTGATATCTCATTGTGGTTTTAATTTGCAATTCTCTAATGATTAGTGATGTTGAGCATTTTTTCATATGTCTATTGGCCATCTGAATGTCCTCTTTGGAGAAATTTCTATTCATTTCTTTTGCCCATTTTTTGATTGGGTTGTTTGTCTTTCTGGTGTTGAGTTTTATAAGTTCTTTATAAATTTTAGTTATTAACCCCTTATCAGATGTGCTGTCGAATATGTTCTCCCATTGTGTGGTTTGTCTTTTTATTCTGTTCTTATTGTCTTTAGCTGTGCAAAAACTTTTTAGTTTGATATAGTCCCATTTGTTTATCTTGCCTTTTATTTCAGTTGCCCGTGGAGATAAATCGGCAAATATATTGCTGCTACAGATGTCGGAGAGCTTGCTGCCTATGCTTTCTTCTAAGATGCTTATGGTTTCACTGCTTACATTTAAGTCTTTTATCCATTTTGAGTTTGTTTTTGTGAATGGTGTAAGTTGATGGTCTAGTTTCATTTTTTTGCAGGTAGATGTCCAATTTTCCCAACACCATTTGTTAAAGAGGCTGTCTTTACTCCATTGTATGTTCTTTCCTCCTTTGTCAAATATCAGTTGTCCATAAAGCTGTGGGTTTATTTCTGGGTCCTCTGTTCTGTTCCATTGATCTATGTGCCTGTTCTTATGCCAGTACCAGGCTGTCTTGAGTATAATGGCCTTATAGTAAACCTTGATATCTGGAAGAGTGATACCTCCTGCTTTATTATTTTTTTTTAAGATTGCTGAGGCTATTCGTGTTCTTTTTTGGTTCCATATAAATTTTTGGAATATGTGTTCTATATCTTTGAAGTATGTCATTGTTATTTTAATTGGTATTGCATTGAATTTATAAATTGCTTTGGGTAATATAGACATTTTAATGATGTTTATTCTGGAAGGCAAAAGCTTTTGCTGCTGTTGCATTTCTCCTGGAAATGTTGGAGGCTGTGAGAACGGCACCAGGTGTTAGACCAGTGGACTAAGACTAGACCCTGGTTCAGCAACCTTGGTCCTTGAGTTCTGGCTAAGAAAGAATTCAGAGGCAAGACTCAAAACTATAAGAGAACGTTTATTTAGAAAGTCACAAGGTAGAAGAAATGAGCTGCAGAAGTAATGGGCTCAGGAACCAAGTTAGAGAGGTGAAAGAAAGGTCTCTTGCAGTAGGAAAGAGAGAGGTAAAGGGGCGTGAGGCAGGGGTGGGGCAGGGAGACTGGGCCTGATGTCAACCATAGTGTCGCTTGTCTGGTTTTGCTGCTTTCCTGAGCCTGGAACTGAAAGGAAATTGAGGCCTAGCTCTCTCCTCTAGAGGTTAATGCGTAAGGAAGGAGTCATGCAAGGGCCCACATAGGAGTTGCACAAGGCCACTCTGGCCCCTTGTTCCTCCTTCAAGGGGGTCTGCCACGTGACCAATGACATGCCAGGGGAGGGAAGGTTGGGGCTTTTAAAGTGAAACCGCATGACCAGCAATATGCTAGGGGAGGCAAGGCCATCCTGGGGGTTGGTCCTTGTGTTCCCAGTTTTGCCCATTGCCAGGGACCCAGGGCTCTCTGCCCTGGTGACCTTCTGTACCTGGCCCAGCGTCTTTGTTCTGCTCATGTCTGTCTAACTACCTACCACAGAAAGCATGACATTTTCTTCTCATTTTTTCTACAGTGTTAGGAGAGGCTATGAAAAACCATTGGAGAGTTGAGGGCAGAGGCATAGCATGGTCTGATTTAGTTTTTAAATCCCTTGCTGTTGTGTGGAGACTGGATTGTAGAGTGGTGTAATTGGAATCAGGAGTCAGTTAGGAATCTCTTCTGTCTGGGTGAAGATGATGGTGGTCTGGACTAGAATGGTGCCTGTTAGTAGAGGAGGTGAGAGATAGCTGGATGAAGAAAACATTTTGAGTCATCAGAGTTTGCTGCTGGATTGTATATAGGATGTGAGGAAAATGATTCTCAACTCCCTTGTCACTAGAGTTCTGGGTGTACTTCAGCTTTCATCTGTGAGATGCGTTCATGAGATTTGGAATGCAGAGTTGGGGGAGAGACCTTGCTTTTGCTGTTTCTGAATCCATTGCCACTGAGGGATGTCTGTGTCCAACTGTCGGGACTGTGGTCGATTTGGTGGTGGGAGCATTGGCAGGCTGTCTCTTGTTTTCACTTTTCTCATGAACTAAGAAGAAAGGACATTAACCCGATTTCGGGATTTGGGGAGGAGGAGCTGGGATTTACTGTTGATCATGTGTTGCTTTGTCTTTGCCAGGACTCTGAGCAATGCCTGGGCCCTAGAAGGCAGCCAGCTCATTCTTAACTGAACAATTCTCTGCTTTCACAGAAAGATTTACCAACAGGCATTACCCATGACTTCAAAATAAATCAGTGCAGTAAACTAAAGCAAGGAGAATCTCACATTGTTAAAAGAAGCAATCTCTTTTTATATTTAAACCTCAGTTTTCAAACAGTAGTTGTCTTTGAAAGGTTGAATGTTTAGAAATGTTTTCTGATTCTGACCTATCCCCAAAGGTTCTGTACCTCTTCAAGAAATAATTATCTCTTTAAAATATGATACTGTTTCCTGAAGGGACAATAGCCACCTATATTTGAAAACACTTGAGAAATATCTGGTAGTTTTCTAATAATCTTGATAAACCTGTCTTGAAACTTAAAACTTAGTGTGATAAAACTGGTCATTTTTTACATGGCCAATATTGCTTTTTAGGGCATGTTGGAGTTTTTAATTTTTCTATCATCTTTTATTATACTGAATTCTAATTTCTTTCTTTTTTGTGTGACAGAGACAGAGAGAGGTACAGAGAGGGACAGACAGGAAAGGAGAGAGATGAGAAGCATCAATTCTATGTTGCAGCACCTTAGTTGTTCATTGATTGCTTTCTCATATGTGCCTTGACTGGGGGGCTACAGCAGAGCGAGTGACCCCTTGCTCAAGCCAGAGACCTTGGGTTCAAGTCAGCGACCTTTGGGCTCAAGCCAGCAACCATGGGATCATGTCTATGATCCCATGCTCAAGCCGGCGACCTCGGGGTTTTGAACGTGGGTCCTCTGTGTCCCAGTCTGATGCTCTATCCACTGTGCCACTGCTTGGTCAGGCTGAATTCTAATTTCTTGTTTCAAATTTCTTTACTTAAGCTCTAAGTATTCTCATATTGGAGTTGAGTGTTTAGATTTTATATATAAGGTATCTGTGATACTAGTAGGGAAAATAGTATTTGATTTGGAGCTAGAAGATACAGTTTTGGGTCTGCCATGTCCTGGCTGTGAGACTTTGGGTTATTAAATTTCTGATACCAAATTTTCTTATTATAAAACAAGCATGATACCCACATCATATAGTTGCAATAATAATGCCAAATAACATCTCTATAATTTTCAGTCATTTTTCTGTATATCATCTTACTTGATCCTCAGATCAATCCCATGAGCTTGGTGGGGCATATACTATCAATATTCTTCTACAAAAGACAGAGGCTGGGCAAGGCTAATGTGAAAGGGCAAATAGGAGGTGTTAGAGCTGGAATTTAAGCTCAAATATTTTTCCTATCAAAGCCCCTATACCATCCGCCATATTGTGTTTGGTTTATATAGTACTTTATTACTCTCAAAGCATTCTGCAAAGGAAAAGGTTATTTCTGTTATGTTGCTATCTATTCCTGAGTGGCCATTCAGAAGTGGTTCTGTTGTGAAACTAGTCAAACATGTGGTCTGACGACCTAGAACTGTGCTGTGCATTGTGGGAGCTGCTAGGCACAGGTGTAGCTATGAGGTACGTGAATGGTGGCTGATCTTACTGAGGAACTGAAGTTTGAAATTTTGTTTAATTTTAATAAATTTAAATTTAGAAATTGATATTCAATTCAGTTACTGGAAAACTTTTAAATATATGCAAAATAATTTGGGTTTGTGAATCTGTTTTTTTTTTTAAACTGTAAATTTGATGATCCAAATACTGAAAAGAATTTTCACTGAAAATTCAGCATTTATACTGAGATATGCTATGAGTATAAAAACACACTGGGCCTGACCAGGCGGTGGTGCAGTGGATAGAGTGTTGGACTAGGATGCGGAAGACCCAGGTTCAAGACCCTGAGGTTGCCAGCTTGAGCACGGGCCCATCTGGCTTGGACCCAAGGTCACTGGCTCCAGCAAGGGGTGGCTCAGTCTTCTGAAGGCCCGCAGTCGAGGCACATGTGAGAAAGCAATCAATGAACAACTATGGTGTTGCAATGGCAATGAAAGACTAATGATTGATGCTTCTCATCTCTCTCCGTTCCTGTCTGTCTATCCCTCTCTCTGACTCTCTCTTGCTGTCCCTGTAAAAAAAAAAAAAAAAAAAAAAAAACAAAAAACCACAACACACTGGATTTTGATGACTCAGTGTGATGAATGTGAAATAATTCACTAATAATTTTTATATGGGTTACATTTGGAAATGATAATACTTTGGATATATTGGGTTAAATAAAATATGTTATTAAACTTAATATTATCTGTTTATCTTTTAAATGTGGCTACTAGGAAATTTAAAATTAGATATGTGGCTCCTATCATATTTCTCTTGGACAGCACTGCTCTAGAATTAGCTCTGAATGAACATTTATGTTTTCTTGACTGGGGATTTCTAGACCAGACTACTGCAAATAATACTTCGAATTCACATTTTCTCTCAAATAAAGAATTTCTGGAGCAACTTATTCTGTATATTAGATACTGGTTAATAATTTCTCCTTCAAATCCTGTTGAGACTCCATGGGTGCTCACTGAGGTGCGCAGTTCTAGCGGCCGGTCTGGGAGGAGCGGCCTCCCAGCTGTCCTTCCCACCTGCAAGACTCCCTGGGTTTGTGGACTCAGCCCCACTTAGATCTTCCCTGCTGGTTCTGTCTGACTTTGTACGTGCTTGGCTTTGGTGCTTCTGGGTCCGTATTGCTTTGGGTGTTCCCTTGGAAGGCCCCACTGTTGGACATGACTGGACACTGCTGTGGAAAAAGCTAGATGGTAGCAAATCTCTTACTTTCATCATATCCACATTCCTGAAAGCTCATGTGAAAGTCTGACACACCCCAAAGTAGACACATGAGCTATGAGATGAGTACTATAAACCTAACAGCTGAAATAAGTGTCAAATAATGCCTTGTCTTTTAGCCACAATCTTTGATGCTATCTTTCCAACATTTTATAACCCTCTATAATTTTGTGATTGTATTCACCATCAAAAACACAATTAACTAGCTAAATGTACCACTAAGGCAGAACACTCACCACGTTTAACACCCCTAACAAGTTTGTCACTTTTTCAAATATATTAGATTTATATATTCCACATTTCTTAGTAATATTAATATATTCATTTTTTCCATTGTCCACTTAAAAAAATATTAAGGGTAAAGAAAACAGTGCTTTTCAAAGAATTTTAGTTTTGGATATTTTGGCTCTTTCCAAATGAAACCTTATGTACAAGCCCAATAAGAAGAGCAGAGCATTGAGGCACTGAGCGGAGTGGCCAGACTGCTGCCAGCTCAACATGGAATAGAAGACACCAAGTTCGCTGCAATAAACTGTCTGCACAGGCAAAGACCCGTCTTTAGAGCAAAGGTGATGATGCTGAAACTTGTCACCTGCCAGATGGTTCCTACATGACATTTCTGAGCTGATGTACAAGAGCCTGAAATTGGTGGTTGAAAGTTGGTTTAGGATTGTCACAGTGTGTACAAAAATGGGGGTTGTTGAGGCTTGATTGGTCCCTTCTGGATTCTTTTTTTTTTTTTTTTTTTTTTTACAGAGAGAGAGAGATACGGACAGACAGATGGGAATGGAGAGAGATGAGAAGCATCAATCATCAGTTTTTTGTTGCAACACCTTAGTTGTTCATTGATTGCTTTCTCATATGTGCCTTGACCGTGGGGCTACAGCAGACTGAGCCACCCCTTGCTTGAGCCAGCAACCTTGAGTCCAAACTGGTCAGCTTTTGCTCAAACCAGATGAGCCCACACTCAAGCTGGCGACCTTGGGGTCTCGAACCTGGGTCTTCTGCATCCCAGTCTGACGCTCTATCCACTGTGCCACCGCCTAGTCAGGCCCTTCTGGATTCTTGAATCTTATACTGGGCGGTCCTGGGGGGAGGCCATGTGTGTTTTTATTATGAGAATCTGTCTATGATTTGAGGGTGGAGGAGGAGAACTATGTACAGATAAAGACACTTTGCTCCATGCTCAAAAGTCTGGTTTTATTCCCTAAACATGCAAGTCCCTGAAAATCATGGATGATTTCCCTGGCTGAGATTTGCCTCATAAACCAAGACAATGAAGTGTATGAGACATTTGCCAAACATGCAAAAACAGGCTATAAAGCTCTTGAATGCCCCCTCTTCTCCTGCTCTCCACTCCCTGTTCCCACTTGGTGTGTTTGGCATGGTGGACGTGGGGGCGGCTTCAGCACCTCAGGGTGGCACCATGTTAATAAATGCATATTCTATTAGTGGTAAAGAAATTACTGCTTTCCAAACAAGATCAAGTTTCACTGGTAGGGCAGAAACTAAGATTCCTGTGCAAATGAATGCTTTATCAAATTGTCCTGTTAGTGAAGGCAGGTAAACAGTTTGTTGGACCCTATCCTTCTCAGCTTTCAACATCTTTGGTTCTGCACAATGGCTTTTAGTTCTCAAAGAACATGAGAAAAAGGTGGGAAGGGGGATTTCAGGTTTAGGGTAGTAACTACATGATTCCTGCTGAATGCTTTAAACAGTTAACCACACTGAATTCCCACAGTAGTTCTCTGAGGTGGGTTCGATTTTTTCCATTCAAATATGAGAAAACGCAAGCTCAGAGGAGGTGGAATACTTGCTGAAAGTCATAACTAGGCATTACTCTGAAATCCATTTGCTTCTTTAACACAAGGAAAACACCTTCAACATTAGAACTATAATTCCTGCGCAATATCCTTATAACCTTTTGTACACAAAGGAATATTACATACAGCATGACTCTTGTTACTGCACCCGACTGTATCCCTCACTGTATATGTGAGTTCCCTGAAGTTAGAGCCTGGGGTAAGTAAGTACTTTTGGTTCTCTTCCCATCAGCCACTCCCTCCCTCCCTCCTTCCTTCCTCCCTCCCTCCCCTCCCTCCCTCCCTCCCTCCCTCCCTCCCTCCCTCCCTCCCTCCTTCCTTCCTTCCTTCCTTCCTTCCTTCCTTCCTTCCTTCCTTCCTTCCTTCCTTCCTTCCTTCCTTCCTTCCTTCCTTTCTCCTTTTTCTTCTTCTTTTTTTGCCAGTAAAACTTATCTCAGTGACCAGAATATAGTCACATAACCATACTTAGCTGCAAGGGTGGCTGGGAAATGTAGTCTTTGAATGGACCATTTCTGCCTTAATAAAAATTGGGTTCTCTTGGTAAGAAAAAAAGGGTATTTGGATACAAGGTGGTACACTAGGAGTTCCTGCATAAGGTCTTTAGAAAGAGCACATTTTTCAGAACTTTCTACTCCTGTGTCCCTTTAACTTGGCTCAATCCACACATTTGTGTTACCCATGGGCACTGAATTTAGAACCTGGCAGAAATCTCTGTGGAGGTAGCATCCTCTCTTCTTCTTTATTCCAATTATTTCCAAAGACTTCTTTAGTTGTTTTCCACAGGAAATGTAAATGCATACGTTTAATATTACCCATTTTAAAATATTTTAGGGAAACATCTGACGTGGAAATAGGGTAAAATGTATAAATAAGTAAATAAATAGTTAAAATTTTGAATCAGGAAATGAATCCTTTCATGTTGTTTTACTGAAACCCAGTTAATACTAATTATGCCTACCATTACTTGAAGTTCAGCTGTCTGTCCTTTGGAGGTCAGGATTGCTTGGTCAGTCACCTGGCTCCGTAGGGCAAGGATATGGCATTTGATTCATCTCAGTCCTGTTAGTAACCATCAGAGAGAGAAGCATGTCAAGGGGCCCAGGACATATGTGTTGAATTGAACAGACACCATCAGTAGACTTTCCTTAATGGACCTAATTGATTCGTGTGTTAAAAAGTTTGGGAACAGCTTGACCTGTGGTGGCGCAGTGGATAAAGCGTTGACCTGGAATATCAAGGTCACTGGTTCGAAACCCTGGGCTTGCCTGGTCAAGGCACATATGGGAGTTGATGCTTCCTGCTCCTCCCCCCTTCTCTCTCTCTCTCTCTTTCTCCTGTCTCTTAAAAAATGAATAAATTAAGAAAAATGTTTGGGAACATTGTAGATTTTTGGCTCGTCTGTGGGGGATCAGTTTGCAAGTTAGTTAATTAGCCTCACATGTATTATTGTTTTCAATTCTACTTGTTTGTAATCTTTTAGCAGATGGTTTTGCTCTGAATAAGAGACTCAGTGCCCATAAATACATGAAAATGTTTGACTTTTCTGCACTCTGTGTCTCTATCCTATTTTTTATAGCAGGATTCAAGATCAATAAATTATTTTGACACAAGGAATTGTAATCAGGTACTTTCTACCTAAGTAAGCATACGAATGGTCTTCCACCGTGGTAGTATAAATAGAATTTTGAATTTGTTAATTGGCAAAATGGGTCATTTCCATCAGGTCAGTCTTATAACCAGCAGGGCAACCTTTTTTACTATTCAATTAAAA
Organism: Rhynchonycteris naso; assembly: GCA_037038555.1. NCBI lineage: Eukaryota > Metazoa > Chordata > Mammalia > Chiroptera > Emballonuridae > Rhynchonycteris > Rhynchonycteris naso. Next base: position 23,957,326 of record CM072996.1, read on the forward strand.
ATATCAGCAATTAGACCTTGCAGAAGTTTGTCTCGTGTATTTTATATTAGTTAACTGTGAAATATTAGAAAAAAAAATATTGGCCTCTGCCTGCAGTTCTTGGCACAGAGCTCCTAAAACCATTGTAATCTTAGTGATAGGCCCATCTTTTGTTCGAGTATTTGATCTTTGACCCTTACTCCTGACACAGAGCTCCTAAATCCCTTGGAATTTCCTGGGTGATGGCAGTGTCTTTTCCTTTAATGAGATGACTCTTGGATGGCTCCCGGATGGGGACTGGTCATCAGAAATACTAGGCCATGATTAGAAGTTTGGAAATTTGAGCTCACCCGCCTCCTCCGACCTTGAATTTTTCCAGAAGTATAATAGTTTAATAGTAGTTTTATATTTCCATTTGTATTACTTTAAAAGCAGTTTCACATTTATTTTCTCATTGAGTGTTTACAATGCAACTGAGGTATAGGGATTATTTTTACCACTTTATACCAAAAGAAGGGAGGTTAGGGAGGTCACAGAGCATTCAAGGGATCTCAGGACTGGCTGACTCCAGGGCGGAGCCTTTGCTGTTCCATCAAAAGTAGAAAAAAATGTATGATCCTTCACTGACCACAGTGTATTGTGGGCTCAAAGACCTTGAGAATCCCTGGTTTATGAGACTCAACAAAACGAGACGTCTTCTTCCATCATTCAAAGACATTTTACATATGCAGATAATTCAGAACAGGGCTGGGGGAGAGTTGCTATCCATTTATTCATTAATTCATTCTTCCTTGATTACCCTTGCCAGTCACTGTTATAGGGATACAGCATGCAACAAGACAGATACTGTCCTTCTTCTCTCGCTTATATTCTAGAGAAGGGCACAGAAATTACCGTTCATAAGTAAACACAAACATAGAGAAGTTAATTTAAATAATTCTAGTGCTGTGAAAACAATAACTAAAACTAACAGAAGAGTGAGAGGGTGGGGAGCATGGAATGGTCGGGGAAGGCTTTCTGGGGAGGTAACTCATTTTGTGAAATAAACTTTTTTGTTGAAGTATAACATACTATACATACAAAAAACGCACAGGTCAGAAGTGTAGTCTTGATGAATTCCTGTAAAGTAAACATACCCTGGTAACCACCACCCAGGCCAAGACGCAAAACCCTGCCAGCACTCCAGAGGTTCCCGCATGCCCTGGGGAGATGACATTTGAGTTGAGACCTGCATGCTAAGTAGATGGCTGTACAAAGATGCAGGTTCAGAGTGTTCCAGTGAAAGAGGACTACAATTGAGAAGGAAAGGGGGAGAACTTGGCATGTTTGAGGAACAGAAAGAAGGCCAATTTGTACCAGACTGTTGATTTAGCACAGCAATATTTTTGTTATGTGTTTGTAGTATGATTCTTAGCTTGGGACTGGAAGGGAAGCACCACTTTGGTTATAACTGCTCTTCAGGCTCCATCCGTCGGTAAGTTGGGCTCTTAGGACCCCCAAGTAACTGAGAGCAGAGAGTCTCAGCAGGAAAGTCTTTGGTGATTTTGTTGATCCCAGGGTCCACCATATCTAAGGGGGGCAGTATCCTGGCCCACGGCCAACTCAGATACAGAGACTTTCACAAAGACTTTATAATCTCTCACATTACGATTATTCTCCTAGATACTTTCAGTCCCATCAACCTCCCTTCACCATGGGAACCCATTACACATAAGAGTTCCTCCTGCTATCTTGTCCAGGGCCCTGGTCCTGACATATGATATTCCATGATTTCATCATGAGCATGTGCTTGAACATTCCAAGTTACATAAACAATTGAATATAGGTCGGGTTGATTTTTAAGGAGGGATATAGGGAATTAACAGAGGTATTGGGAGGCACTTACATAACTGGGTCCTATAGGAACACTGGGAGAGTCATTACACAAAGGTCTGCTGAAAGCTATTATGTTCAGAGATGTCAAATTGTGGCAGGGGGGTGGTCTTAACAGTTTTCGGCTTACCCAAGTTAGATTCTAATTCTGCTTTAATAGCAGACAGTTCCACAGTTTTTAATATTTTCTTGTATGAACAACATTCAGAATTTGACAAATGAGAACAGTGATGAAGCAGTCCTGCCTTCACACTGGGACACAAATGAACCGACTCTGGCCCCTGATGGCCTGGGCAGGGGCTCCATCTTGGCCCTGCACCACTTTAGGGTGTTTCCCATGAGCTCAGAGATGCCCACTGCTGTCATGTCTGTCCGTGCTGTGCCACCGCGGAGGGCTCTGTTGCGTGTGCCCACTCCTGTGGTGGACATCACTGTTGTAAGGTAGGCATGGCCGGGGACGCTGTTCTGTGCCAGTGTGTAAATGGCTGTGACCTCTCCCGTAGGTCTTCACTGGCTGCCACACTGAGCCCTCAGGTGCCTCCCTCACCTTTGCTGCACAAGTTCCAGGGAGTTTCCATCTCTGCTTACAGCCCTTTGCTCAGTGGAGGACTCTGACACGAACCTAATGGGGGCTGAATCAAGCACAAGTCTGAGGGCAGACCCTTGGCTGAGCTCAGCATTTCCCCATCCTTAGGACTTTCTTACAGCCTAACAGGGTCCTTCTTCCTTTAGGGTACGCCCCTTCTCAGTAGGTGCCCTCACTCCCCTCCAGATGTGCCAGATGTCCCAGCTCCCCAGCCTGGCACTGTGCTGGCTCTTTCTCAAGGCGGCTCTGTGGCCCACTGACAGTTCTGGTTCTGGGTTCTGGGTACAGGCTCAGGGATCTTGCAGCCTGGAGCTGGGAGCCTTCAGCTCTTTTCAAGCAGTGCTCAGTGCTGTTTTCTTTTTCAGTCAGCAAAAGCCTGATCCTTGTTTTGGGGAGTCATGTTCCAACAAGAGCAGCACTTGGACTCAAACTACCTTGACACATAAATGTCCTGGGAAGTTGGATTCTTTTTGCTGACTCAGTCTTAGTGAAGAAGAAGGCATCAGGTTCCTTCCTAACTGATGTTTCTGACCAGAGTCACGCCTGTAATTTTTCTGCTTGCACTGGGCCACTCGAATAATCTTTCTGAAATACCGAGTCACACTCCTTCCTTCTTCCAAAACTGTTAATGCTTGCTTATCACTTAAAGGTCAAGTTCCTTATCACGACAGACAAGAGCCCCTTACTTTTGCCTGTTTCCCTGCTTCCCTCTGCATGTGGCACTCCCATCGGTGTACTCCAAGTCTGTACTTTTCCTCATGCTGTTCCCTTCTCTGGGGTACCACTCTTTGCTCCACTTTTCTACCAGGGAAATAACTCATCCTTTAGGCCCAGCTCCCCTGCTCCCCTCCAAAGAGCCCCTTAGCTTGTATCTGTACTGCAAAGCGTGTGTCCCCAGCAGGATGAGCAGGGCTTGGGATGCGGCTTTCAAGCAGAGTTGAAGTTCTACACAGGGGTTGGTTGTTCCTGCGGCCTGGCGTGCCTCTCTACAGGGCATGGGTTTCTTCCCTGGTGTGTCTGTGTAATGCACTTTCCTTATTTGGCTTCTGGGACCCAGTGTGCCATCCATGACTACATCAGGGAGTTGCCTGTTCGTGCGAGATCATTAGCCCCCTTAATCCTCCTTTGTACCTGGATTATGTCAGACTTTAACGTGCGCCTGGAGGCTTCCTATGGGTCTAATTTCACAATAACAGAAAAATGTCACACTAACCTCCCCCCAACTCCCACAACAATGTATTTGTTTTTGAAACAGTTTAATAGACCAATATCCAGGGAGAAACAGGAGCAAGAGGAAACAAGAAAAAAGTGCTCTAAAGCCACAAGGCAGCTAATGATGCTAGGGCCGTCAGGTCCTGCAGGAGTCCGTGGGGCAGCCAGACAGAGTCAGTGCAGAGCGGCCAGTGCCCTTCTCCACCAGACAGATGACACTGTAGTGGGCTGCCAGAGTGGAGGGCTCATTACACTGGGGAACAATTTTTTTCATTTTCTGTTGCGTGAGGTTTTAGAACTTTTTCTATATATTTCTGCATCTCTGATTCCAAATCTGAAATCTGTTTTTGGGTGCATGCTGTAGTTTTTATGCAATTTTAATTTCTTTTTGTTACTGTTAATGGCATGCATTGGTTTTTCAATTGGAGTTAAAGGGCAACGACTCTTGAATTGAACATAACCACAAGGCAATTAATGTTTTACAAACATCACTTTGAAATAATTGTAGTTGTTTTTAAATGTAAAAAATTATTATCTGATAAAAACACCTTCATATTTTGTTTTAAGATTGAATCATGGCTTCTTCTAGTAGGCACAAATGTAAGAATAGTCCTGACACCTTCTGTTATATATGTGGCTGTTACTCACTTCAACGTCAAAAGCGCAATATTTCATCATTTGTGACACGTGCATATATTGCCTATTTTCGAGTTCCCCTTGGCGATCCAGACAAAAATTGGGCTCCTTATATTGTGTGTTATAATTGTGAGGAAATGCTTCATGACTGGACAAAAGGAAAATGCAAAGGAATGCCTTTGGGTATTCCCATGGTTTGGTGTGAACCTAAGGACCACAGCAGTGACTGTTATTTCTGTCTGATCCATACAAAGGGCATCGACAAGAAAAAACGGCATATGATCGCATATCCTAATATTCCTTCAGCAATACGACCTATCCCACACTCTGAGACACTCCCGGTTCCAGTTTTCAATGGTTTTATTTCTTCTAAGGACGAAGAAAGTGAACATGGTGATCAAGTGTATTTTGATAAGATGCATGATGAAATGGTTGTAGAATCTAAACTGTCTTCTTCTGATGCCAAGCAGTCATTAACCCCTCAGCAGTTTCGCCAACCCGAATTGAATGACTTAGTAAGAGATTTGGGCCTATCAAAGAAAGCAGCTGAGTTCTTAGCCTCCAGGCTTCAAGAAAAGAATGTACTTCACCAGTCAGCTAAAGTATCCCATTTCAGGAAGCGTGAACAAATTTTTGTGGACTTTTTCTCTGAAGACAAACACTTTGTTTACTGTCATGATATCAGTAGTCTTCTTAGCCAGCTAGGTGTTACCACTTATAGTCCAACAGAATGGCAGCTATTTCTTGACAGCTCTAAACGATGGCAGACTACTGCTGGAGCATCAAATGAGATTGTCCTCAACAAGTACACAAACTCAAGAGCTATAAACGCAAATTTTTGCCTGAATAGAATTTAAATAAGTCTAGCGCAAATTTTATGATTAAAATAAGTGTTTTAATATGTTTTATTTCAAAATTATAGACAAATTCTGATGCAATAATATCTTTTAGTGCATTAGTATATTTACTGTATTATATAAATTATTATATTTTCACAAAGATGATGCCTAAGAAGACATTCTACTTTATTATGTTAAACTAAATGTTGAAAATTTTACAATAAGATGAAAACCTAAACTCTTGAATTGCAAAGAAACTGTAGCTTACAGAGAAAACTAATGTCAGATATGAGATCAGCACTCTCAAATTAGGTAAGAACAAGTGTTTTTGTGGATGCAACAAAAATTTTGTTCCCCAGTGTTATCAGTGGGACTCTTTCATCAAGTCCCAAGCCATTGCTGACTCATTAGGTTTAAAGCAGCAAAAGGCGATACCATGGTGGCAGCAGTGGCATGGGGTAGGGGTGATCTGGTGAGGTTGGGAGGACTAAAGCGTCTGGGGAAGTCAGAGCGGAGGCACTTAGAATGAGCCAGACTGTCTGGCCTGTGCTATCCATGTCCCCCTTCTGCTCAAAAGCCATTGGAGCTGCCCTTTCACAGCCACAGTCGCTTCCCTCTTTCCCCATTCCCTGATCCCGGGCAGCCACCAATCTGTTTCCATCTCTGCAGTCTTGTCATTTCAAGGATGTTCTGTAGATGAAACCATAGTATGTAACCTTTTGAGATAGGCTTTTCTACTTAGTATTTCTTTCTTTTTTTTATAAGCAAGAGGAGAGAAGATAGATTCCCACATGAACCTGACTGGGATCCACCCGGTGATCCCTCTACCCCCACCTGGGGCCAGTGCTGGAATCAACTGAACTACCCTCAGTGCCTGGGGCAATGCTCGAACCACTGAGCCATCCTCAGTGCTTGGGGTGATGCTTGAACCAGTTGAGCCACTGGCTGCAGGAAGGGAAGAGAGAGAAGAGGTAGAGGAAGGAGGAGAGAAGCAGATGGTCGCTTCTCTTGTGTGCTTTGACTAGGAATCAAACCTGGGATGTCCATACACCTGGCCAATGCTTTATTCACTGAGCCAACCTGCCAGGGCAACTCACTCAGCATTTCTTAGTTGTGTGCATCAATAGCTGTTTCCATTTTATTGCTGAGTAGTTTTCCATGGTACAGATGGATAGTTGTCCCACCCCCTCTTCTGCTGGTTTGCTTTTTGTGGCTTCAATTCCTCATGGTCAACCACCATCTGAAAATTCTAAATGGAAAATTCCAGAAATAAACAATTCATTTGTTTAAATTTTGTGCCATTCTGAGTAGAGTGATGACATCTTGCACCATCCTGCTCTGTCCCACCTGAGGTGTGAATCATCCCTTCATCTAGTGGACCCACACTGTGTAAGCTCCCCATCTCTTAGTCATGCAGTAGCTGTTTCGGTTACTAGATCAACTGTCACAGTATTGCAGTGCTTGTGGTCAAGTCACCCTTATGGTACTTGCTCTGAGCATGAGACCAGTGATGTGGCAGTTCAGATATGCCAGAGAGAAGCCAGAAATTACTTCCTTTAAGTGAGAAGGTAAAAGTTCTTGACTTAATAAGACATTTTATCATCTCACATCATCACAAGAATAAGGGTGAGTATTGTATAAGATGTTTTGAGAGAGAGAGATATCAGCTATTCACATAACTTTTATTACAGTATATTGTTATAATTGTTCTATATTATTATCTAATTATTAACCCCATACTGTGCCTAATTTACAAGTTAAACTTTATCATAGGTATGTATGTATAGAAAAATGTGGTTTAAGTACGTATTGGCACTACCTGCCGTTTTAGGCATTCACTGGGTGGCTTCGAGCATATCCCCCATAGATTAGGGGGAGCTGTTGTCACCTTTTGTTTAATTGTTCCATAAAAGGGTAACCTGAGAGGTCTTTGTGATGGAACTATTCTGTATTTGGATTATAGTGGAAGTCAGATGACTCTCCACGTGATAAAAACTGCACAGAACTGACCACGTACACACCCAAGTGCATATAACACCGGTGAAACATAAAGAGGGTGGGTGGATCGTATTAGCGTCAATGTCCTAGTTGGGATGCTGTGCTAGAGGTCTGGAAGCTGTCAGCACTGAGGATACGAGATGAAAGGTACATTGGATTTATCTGCATTGCTTCTTATGTTGGCATATGCCTCTACAATTACATTAAAAACAAAAACAAAAACGTTTGGTTGCTCTCCTTTGACCCTGGAACAAGGCTGAACTCCTTTGTCTGGAACTCCAGGCCCTTCCGTGACCTGGCTCCGCCCTCACCTGCCTTAGTCTTCTCTCATGGACAAGCTAGGCTAACTTGTTCAATGTGTCCCATCATAACAGACACTTTTCTTTAATCTTCCTGTTTGAAGTGTAACCTTTAAATAAAGAAGAGCTCAAATCCTAAATGCAGAGGTCGATGAATTTTCAGTGTGAACCCACCTGTGTAACCAGAATCTGATTGATAAGTAGAACATTGCCAGACCCCAGATGTGCCCTCCCCCCCCATCCTGTCACTACCCTCCAAGGGGTAATCACTGTCTGGTTTTCGTCCCATGTATTAGTATTGCCAGTTTTTGAACTTCATGTAAATGAATTCATGGGTTTGTATTTTTGCTGGTTTCTTTTGCTCAACATGTCCATTAGCTTTATTCCTGCTGCAGGTAGCATTAGTTTGTTCATGTTCATTGCTGTATAGTGTTCATGCCATTGTGTGAACAAACTACAATGATGTAACTCATACATATACTGTTGGTGATTATTGGGCTGCTTACAGTTTTGGGCTGTTTTGAATAGTTCTTCCATGAATGTGCTTTTACCAGCCTTTTGGCTCATGTGTGTACTCATTTCACTTGGACAAATACCTCAAAGTGGAACTGCTGGGTCAGAGGATATACACAAATTTAGCTTTAGTGGGTACTGCCAAATAGTTTTCAAAGTGGTTGGACCAATTTACATTCTTACCAGGAGTGTATGAGAGTTCTTGTTGTTCTACATCCTTGCCAGTTCTCAGCATCATTAGTCTTTTTAATTTTGATTATTCTATCTAGTGGGATGTATAAGTGGTAGCCTATTATCAAGGACCAGTTGGGGAGGGTTTTCTGCTCTTCCCCAGCAGGAGAATGCTGTTGCTTCTTACACAGTGTAAGGGTTACCATGGGGACAGAGAAATTTCCTTCTTCCTGCCCAGAGGCAGATAGACAGCTGTGTTTCAACCCCTTCTGTAGACAGTGGATCTTTGCCTAGGCCAGTGGTTGGCAAACTCATTAGTCAACAGAACCAAATATCAACAGTACAACGATTGAAACTTCTTTTGAGAGCCAAATTTTTAAACCTTAATTTATATAGGTAGGTACATTCCTTATCGAGGTAGTGCCCACATGTGGTATTTTGTGGAAGAGCCACACTCAAAGGGCCAAAGAGTGGCATGTGGCTCGCGAGCCACGGTTTGCCGACCAGGGGCCTAGGCCTTAGGAGTGGGGAGGGTTGTCTACTATTCCTCTAGTGGTGTAAGGCTTTGGCTTCTTATTAGAAAAGGTTCTGGTTAATGGGCAGATTTTTGTACCTGTTTTGGGTTTTCTTAGCTCTCCTGCCTGCTGAAGTCTTCTGAGTACCTGGTAGAAATGAATGGAAAACAGGTTGAGAGTATGGACCACTCTTGTGTGTGGGGCTCCCAGGGATCTTAGCTGCACGTCAACCACACTTGACTTTTAAGAATTTATTATAATGTTAGCTCTTTTCTCATCCTCTTCCTCCAAAGAGGCTCTGGCAAAGGTGGTACAATTCCAGTGTTTTCTCTGTGGCTGGGCTTGTCATTCTTTGGAATTCACTTCTGGCTGCCTTATAGCCTCAGCTCTCTGAAAGGCTCAAGGGAAGTTAGGATGTTTTGGATCGTCTGGGTTTCTTTCTCTCATTGTTGGGGTGGGAGTTACGTTCTCTTGTGGCTTTCTACCTCTCACTGTGGTTTTTAATTTGAATTTCTCTCATGACAAATGAATTTGAGCACATTTCAATATAACGACCATATATTGTGTTTACTCTGAAATGCCCTTTCCTTTTATTCTCTGCCTGCTTCTTCAAGGGTCAATTCAAGGGTCTCTTTGTCTATACAGCAGGCTCTAACCACCTGTCTTCATCTGCCGCCCCTCCCCACCCCCAAACCTCACTCTTCTGCTCTCCACTTCCCCAGCATTTGGTACTATTTGGGTTGAGCAACTGGGAATTGAGAAAAGATATACCTTTTCTTCTGATTTCCATCAGCTTTCCCTACAGTGACTGGGAGAAAAGTAGGTGGGGAGAGGGTGGCAGACGTGCCCAGGGTGGCTTTTCCTTGGGGCTTGGAGAGAGGACTGGAGAGAATTTCTTCCAAGACCATTAACGCTGTACCTCATTTCTCCAAAGGCAGTGTTTACAGTCTGGAAATTGGTAGTAGGGTCACTTTACAAACGCCCCGAGGGCTTACTTCTGGTTTTGGTTGTCTCTGTTCCTTGCCAGGCACTGTTCCTGCCTAAGTGAGCCCAAATTGCTGAAAACAAACTTTCTCAGGGTGGGGAGGTGATCCTCATCCTGTTGGGTATCAGCTTTCCCTAAAACCAAAATTGCTGCTTCGTCTAGACCTGCACGTTCATTGTTCTATTTTAAGAGCAGCCCTGAGTCCACAGCAGCCCAGCAGAGGTGGTAGCTCTATGTGAGACGGCTTTCCCTCCAGTGTCTGCTTGTCCCTTTCTCAGCCCTTGGGACAGTGTCTGTCCCTGGTGGCTTCTGGGTGACAGCCACTGCTTTGTTACTGTCCAGACTGCAGTAAGGATGGAAACAGCTTTTCAAAGTGAGACATGAGGAAGATAGGATATGTCTCGGGTGCAGAACAGCGAGCCTGAGCCCTGAAGGTTCATCAGCAACCTGCTGATTCTACCATGTACAGGTGCGCGGGGCTGGGTGTCCTTACGTCCTTCTATCCCCTTACTCTGTGCACGGCATCCTGCCTTCGCATTCTGCTTCTCAGCCTGGGTTTCCTAGCGCATTGACGAAGCACGTTAGTTTCTGTGCTTCTCTCCCATTGGGACCTTGGGTGCCAGGAATGCTGAGCAGCTAACTCTCTAGGGGGCAGCCTGGTGCTCAGCCTGCTCATTTCCATAATGTAAATATGCCCCCAAACCCGGGCAAGCTGTCCATGTGATGTCTCTGCTCAGGAAGTTGGAGAGAGATACTCAGCACACAATTATACAGTATTTCTACTAGATAAGTAAAATACATATAAATAACCCAACAGCACAGACCCGTGGTTAGCAGATTATGGTCTGTAGGCCAAATCTGTCACATGGCCTGTATTATGCAGCCCATGAGCTAAGATGGGTTCTTACAATTTTAAAGGGTTATAGAAAAGTAAAAAAGAACAATATGTGACAGAAACTGTCTGGTCTTCAAAGTCTAAAATAGTATATTTCCCATTACAGAAAAAGTTTGCTGACCCTTGGCATACGTAATATAGTGCAATGCAGTAAAATACTTAGGAAGTAATGAGTTCAGAGTATTTTTATTCTTGGGTTATAATACAATTTATTTAATTGTAAATGTATAACATTTATTTATTTATTTATTGATAACAGCTGTGTTTAACAACAAGGTCGCAAAAACTCTCCCCAGATTTAACAGTCAGTTTTCATGATCCGGTAAGAGCTGACTTCAGCCCACCGCTGCCTCAGGGTCATTGCTAGAGGGACCTCAAGTGTCCTTAGCCCAGTGTCTTCACCGTGTCCATCTCCGATGCCCAGAGAGGGGAACAGTGCTCTCAAATTGGGCAAATTAGTGGCAGAGCCAAGTTTTCTAGCCCCAGTTCTGTTGGTTTTGCTCATTTGATGCTACCCAATATAGTCACGGTTCCCTTTTTGATACTTTCACCCGTTTGCTCTCTGCTTTCTCCTGAAGTCCGAGCCAGCAAAGTTGGGACTAGTCTGGTGACCCCAGCACTAGGCTGCCTTCAGTCCACACATGGTATGAACAAACTTCCCCACTGACTCAACTATGATATGACCCTGTTCAGTTTACTGACATTTGTTTTTCTGTCTCCTAAATATTCTTTTCCTGTCTCCTAGATTGTTGCCCAGGGTATTTTACCAACACCTGAATTTTTACCCAGGTTTGGCTTGTTCTGACAGGACAGGTGTCCTTGTACCAGTCTTCTGGAACACCAGTGTTTCTTTAGGGTTTGCGCTGAACACTCTTTGTGCTAAATCCTTGGTCTGGTTGGACTGGACTGGGACTTGGTTTATTTTGAAAGAACCTGACATTTTCTGAGGAGAGGAGGCGGGGGACGGAGGGAGCAGAGGAAGCTATGCCTGAGAAAGTGAGGAAAGTGCTGGTGTCAGGCTCTTGTGAAGGGCTGGCTGGCTGGAGCTGATGTCTGAGTTTTTGAGTTAGGAGCAGGATTTTGGAGGGAGAGAAAGAGGGAAGGGTTAGAGGAGTGAGAGGGAGAGGAGAGGGGATGGGGAAGGAGAGGGTGAGAAGGAAGAAAGGAAGAAAGGAAGGAAGGAAGGAAGGAAGGGAGGGAGGGAGGGAGGAAGGAAGGAAAAGGAAAGGGAAGGGAAGGGAAGGGAAAGGAAGGGAAGGGAAGGGAAGGAGGGAAGGAGGGAAGGAGGGGAGACAGCTCTGGGTCCCATGGCTGTCCTAGTCCCACAGCTGGCCTAGCTCCCTGTGCTTTGGAGGTACTATGGATATCTCTGGTAAAATTATCAACTCCCACATAATTTGAGTCAGTCTAAGTGGATTCCACTCCTCTCCTTGTGACCAAATCGTCTCTGGTCAAAATACTGGAAATCTCAAACTCTCTATTGACCTGGAGCAGCTGGGGCACTGAAAGTGACCCTGTGAATGAGTGGGCACCATTTCTTCAGAGTCCCCCGGCTGCTGCGAAGCTGTGCCCAGGCCTCCCTTGCTTTCTGCTGCTTGCTAGTCCTCTTGTCTCAGAGTGGCTGAATACTCAACAGCGGTTAGAGCACAGTTAATGGCAATCAAAGGCAGGGGCACTGACAGGGACTGGACGGATTTTGATATAAGGCCCCAGAGAGTGAGAAATTATAAAATAACTGATATAAAGTATGGAAGTAAAAAAATCTTTGAAGAAAGTTATCTTTTTATGTTTGTTTCTGTAAAGCAAAACTGACTTTATCTGAGTCAGCACATGCCACTTGGGGATAAGATGACAGATTGTTGGGGAAGCACAGGCGTCTTGCATGGAAAACCCAGCAGGGACATTATTAATCTGTCTGTTTTTAGGACATCAGCATGGTGCCAAGAAGTACTTGTAAAGAAAAATTTACGCAGAATTCTACTTCCCTGTAAGCAGGACTTTCATTTTGCCTGACTTTCTCCTGTCCTTATTCACCTAGGTGCACTTTTGCCTAGCTGTCTTCATAATATACTTACAGGTTTTTGAGTTATGACGAGTTTCTGTGTTGCTGTAATCTGTAAACTTTTCATATCTAATGGTTGCGAAATACTGCTTCCATTAGTTTACCACAATTCACCTAAGTATTCTTCTATAATTGGATATTTAGATTGCTTCCAATATTTGTTATCATGGTCTACAATGAAATGAACACTTGTTATTTCTGATTTTAAAATTAAAAGGTACAATTCCTGCAATCACTGGGTGACCAGGGAAGGCTGGTTTCATGGCAGGACCACTGTGATTTAGAATTGGGGAACTGGGATAGTGTTTTGATCTATTACCTGAGTGGTCTTAGGCAAGTTACAAAAAACTGTCATTGAGCTACAGTTTCTTCACCTGTAAATGTTTTTAAAAATTAAATTTATTGGGGTGACATGGTTAATAAAATTATATAGGTTTCAGGAGTACCATTCTATATAACACACCATCTGTTATATTGTATTATGTGTTCACCACTCCAAGTGAAGTCTCCCCTCACCTGTAAACTTGATTTATACAATTTTATACCTTGTTGGTTTTTAATGAGGATTAATGAGATCTCATGTAAATATTAACACATAGTATACTCAATTGAGATAGTTTTCATTGAAAGAAGATAGACATTTTTATTCCAATTCATTCATTTCACCAAATTCCTTTTCAGAAGATAGAAATATTAAGTGATGTAATGAGTGTATACAGGTTTGAGGGTAAACTCACTAGAATTGTAGTGTATGATTTTAAAGGTCATTGTAATACACATTAATGCTATAAAAAGGTACTTAGGGGCATTCTGAATGTGCAAAAGAAATGCTTAGGTAGTAAAAAAATGAAAAAAGAATTATAGTAGCAGGCAAAGCACAGCATGGCATGAAATGACTGAAATAAGAGAAAGAATCAAAGGGACAGGGTGGGGAGAGGCTGTGTGGAGGGCGTAGGTGCTTTTCCGCTGCATCTCCAACCTCTGTCAGGGTGGCCTATGGGTGGGCCGCCACGGGGCACTCAGCATTTCCCTTTCTTCTGGACGCAGTGCACAGCTCTGCTGGGCCCTGGCAGATGCTCTTAACACAGTTCTTTTCTGCCCTCCATCCTTAGGGGAGCAGATGTAACGCAGGGAGGGAACAATGCCCACATTGTGAGCCCAGCTGTCACATAGAACTCCTGGCTCCCCGCTCCACCACAGAGTCTGCCCCCCATGCTGCCAGAGCCTCCAGCCGGCTTCTCTGCCCACTCAGGCCCAGCCCTGCCAGACCCCAGGGGGGAACAGTGCCTGCTGTTCTCAGGCACCACTGTCTTCCTGGCAGGGCAGCCCACCGCCCTTCGCAGAGCTGCCTTTGGCCTGGCTCTGTCTCAGGAAGGACTGGTTCAGTCTCCAGAGCGGGGTCCTTGGCCCTGGAAGAAGGGGCAGCCCTCTAAATGCTAGGGACCTGGTGAAGTGATCTGGGTCTGCCTTATCATGACCTTCTTCTCAGGAGGTGTAAGAAGTCTTGATAATACACAGAACTGGAAGCATCAGAACAACTTTGGAGAGCTCCATATTCCAGAACTTCTCTTCTGGAAACTTCCATGGTCTTTACAGCAATGGTCTGTACTGAGTCCCTACACTGAGTCAAAGCAAACAGCCATCTCTGCATCTCTGCATCAGGTGGTTGTTTTAAAATCAAGTACAAAAATGTTCTGAGGTGCGAGGATTTCTTCCCCCTAATGCACTTGCCATCCCATCAAAGCTCACTGTCATCCGTTCTCTGTGAGGGAGGCGGAACTATACACGGGCAACTGAGGCTCTTGGATGGAGAATGCTTCCTCTGCATGGGAACTGAGACTTTGGGATCTAGGTCATTGATTCCTGGGCAAAGTTGTATTCCCACCCCTGCCACACAGAGATTAGTAAAAAGAGTGGAGAGGGGGCAGCAATGAGTCACCCTAGGAAAGGAGAAACCCAGAGCTGAGACTGGGGGTGCCCTGCCAATAGCAGAGCTACCTGGGGCAGAGCTGATGGCTAGGAAGCCACACAAGATTCTTGTAATTCTTCTGAAGTTGGTTCACGCCTGAGTTCTTCGTGGTTTCCTGCAGTACTTCCACTCCCCGGGCTTCTTCGGCTTCTGGGGAGGCGGGGAGGCTGCTCTGAGTGCGCATGCCCAGGGTTCCTGCTGTGGGCATCGCTGTGGGAAACCAGGGATAGGCAGCTGCTCAAGACTGCACTGGCGGGCCAGTGGATCTCAGGTCACTTCGGTTAGAGACGGATAGTCCCTGTGGCCCCCTTCCAGGCCATCCTATGTCCTTCATTGAGGGTGTTATTTTAAAATTCTCCTGCTCAATAATTTCTCAAGGCTACCTATTCCCTCAGGAAAAATATGCGGAGCCACACTGGGCCCTCTCAGTTCCTGGCATGCTCCTCAAGACCATTGATTGCATTGCTGTTTCTTCTGTCTAGAGTGCTGCTCCATCATTTTTGTCACGGGAGAGCCAGCCCGGCGAGGTGGCAAACCCAGGTTCTGGGGAATGAACTCTACAGGCCATGCCACACTGCTCACTGCTCAGCTTATACCTGTGAGCCCGTGATCTGCGCGGACTGTCCCCTTAGAGAGAACGGGAGGGAGAGAGGCACAGGGTGCGGGGCCCTGAGAACTAGCAGAGGAAATAGAAGAAAGAAAGTAAATCTCTTATCAGGCAGACGCTACTTTAAATTCTCACCCACATTTTTTGTTTTGGGATTTGGGGCAAGTTACTTAACCTCTAACTTGAGTTTCTTCAAAATGAGGTTAATAATGGTTCTTGTCTCATGGTGTTACCATGAGGTTTGTATTAATGTGTGTGATATAGCTTAGCACAGTGCTTGCTGCATGTTAAGCGTTCAACTTTATATATAATCACCGTATTAAAAACCATGATGTATGTAAATATATAAATAAGCATTTACTTAAAATCACTTCAGAATCTTTCTTTTTTTCCCCCCTCTCCTTTTCTCTTTCTACCCCCTACTCTCTGCCTCTTTTATCTTCTTTTTTATTTTACCCTACTCTCCTCTCCCTCCCCTTTCTCTTTCTCTCTCTTTTTCTTGTATTTAATAAACTTACTGGGTGCCTGCTGTATGCCAGGCACTATCCCAGAGTCTGGGAAAAGATTTTAGTGAGAAGAATGTGTGTTTTGATGTCTTTTCTTGCCCATGTCCCTGAGGGAACTTTGAATTTGTCTATATGAGTTAGCCTCAAATGACAGGCCCAGCAAATCTGGGGAGGTGGCGTGGGGGGGCAGAAGCGGCTATAAAAAGATGCTGGAGATGAAAAGGGTTTCAGCAGGGTCTGCCCTCCTTCCCCATCACTCCCTCCACCCACAGCCCAGCAGGAAGTCTCCACTTGTGATATGAAAATGTCCCTTTTCAGCAGCACCCTTGTGGAGGCTCAGATGTTTGTAACAGTCACTTAATTTTAGGAATAGGGATATATTTCGCCAAGTTGTGCTCCCACTGGGCTTTCGAGAAGTCTGAACTTGGAATGAAATCCAAACTATGGGGTTTTGAACTTTTGAAACTTAAAAAAAAAAAAAAAAAAAAAAAAAGGGAAGAAGAAGAGATTTCCAGTTTCAAAGAAAAACCTTCACCAGGCTCCAGAATGAAGGAGTTGATCCAAAATAGAATCATCCAAAAATAATATTCTGAAGACTTCCTTTGGAAAAATTAGATATCTATGGGTAAAACGTTCTTTTTAATTAAGAGATACAAAAAGGTTGATGTGGGGGTCTCTGTCTGTAACATTCAACCCGGAGGTGTTCGGTGATGTCAGCTGCCCAGTGAAAATAAAATACTCTTTTCTTTTTTTTTTTTTACCAGGAAAGGTCTTCTATGGCTAATGGATTTGTAAGCTTGAATCCCATTTATGTTGCTTACTTTTTAAAGATGAAGTTCACAATTATCCTCTCTGAGGGAGTGGGGAACCCTTAAAATGAGTTGGACCAAAGACTATCAGCATAGTTTCAGGCAAATCTGGCTGATCCTGAACAAACTGGGATTATGAAAGGTAGTTATGCTGATGCACTATTTTCTACCCCTCCTTCAGGATGCACCTAAGATTTTGGCTTCTCTGTAAGCTGTTTCTCTTCTTTTCCCCCTCGGCCTGTGTTCGTTCACTTTCCCTGACCCATTTCCCTCCTTGTTTTGGCCAGCTACCTCCTGCCTCAGGTTTGTGCCCACCCCCAAAGATGCTGGTCATGGCCCTTCCCCAATCTGCTGCCTTTAGGACCCACATCTCGGCCCCTCATGCACCTGTCATCTTTCAGGAAAGAGGTCCAAGGCTACAGCCATTTCCCTCTAGGAAACATTCCGGGCCAAAGGGCTCTCTTAGTCCACCTGCTTGCTTGCAGGGAAGATGAGGAGACAGAGAAGGGGTGTGATTCCTGTCCAGATCCCTGGGAGGAGTCACTGGCTATGAAAAGAGCCCTAAGGCTCTAGAAGGAAGAGCTGCATATGCAGAGCCTGTCCTGGGTTTTGACTCAGCTCAACCAGCCTCACTGGTCCCCAGTAAAGGAGAGAGGATGGTGCAGAAGACAGCTCCGCCAGCCTGTGTGTCTGCTGGGACCACTGGTGTGGTGAGGTCTGGGGCATTAGGAACGTCTGAGGGTGAAGGGCAGTGCTCAGCCAGGTGGGAGCAATGATCTTATGATTCACGTTCAGTCGTGGCTGCACTAGCAGGTGGTCCCATGAACCTAACCTGATAGGATGGGGAAAGCTTCTAGAGGAGGAGGAACTAAAACTCTGGAGCTTCGTGGGGTGGCAGGCTTGGTGGGGGCCAAGAAAGGGAGAAGCTTGTGCATCTGAGGTGAGGACCCTGCCTGCTTTGTGGTTCTGGATTCAAGAACCACAGTTAACTCCAGGATAGCCCCGTCTGCAGAGTCCTCTCCTCCAGGGAGCCTTAAGTTGGCCTGGGTGAGAAGGAGAAGAATGCAACAACCCCTGGGCTAGAGAGCATGGCTTCAAGAAAGGGCCCCAAAGGGAGGGCTGTTAGGTAGCACCCAAATGCGGTGGTTTTAAAACAGGTCCACAATCTCTGACACTCTGCCCATTAAAAGATGGCTCCTCTCGAATATGGGCTGGCTTTAGTGATTCACTTCTAACTGATAGGATGTGGAAGAAGGGATGTTTCATGACCCCAGAGGCTAGGATGAAAAGGCAGTAGAGCCTGCTAGAACTGAAGCCATCATGCTATCGGGAGGCCCAGGCCACAGGAAGCCACGTGTAGGTGTTGCTGCCAACAGTGCCAGCTGAGGTCGTAGTCCACAGCTAGCTCCAGTTGCTGGACACGGAGAGAGCTTCCTTCAGAGGCTCCTAACCCCCAGCCATTGGTCTGCCCCGCTGATGCTACTACTCTCCACTCCTGAGCCCCTCCCAAAGTGCAGATTCATGAACGAAATAAATGTCGCGTTGTTTCAAGTCACCAAGTTTTGGAGTAGCTTGTTATATAGCCATACGTAACTAGAATAACAAATCCCAGCCCTCTCACAGTGTTGTGTCACGTGGTTTACTGCCTTCTGTCCCCCAGCCAGAGAATGGTTCAGGAAATCATGGCCCACCCAAAATGTGGAATAACATGAATCCGTTAAAAATGCTGTTGTTGAAGAATTTCTAAGAACAGATGAGACCTGGCGCTTTCAGGGTGGTATGTCCGTAGATGAAGAATTTCTACTGACTTGAGGAATACTCTGTTTATAGTATTGAATTAAAAATTAGAAGCTAAGCACTACCAATATGACAGAACCTGTTTTGTTTTAGAAACACGTGCATGAGAAAAAAACTAAAAAAAAACCACACCTTTATGATGAAGTGGTAGGATTATAGGAGATTTTAAAGAATAAGTTCTGTCCATTTCAAATTTTCTACAATATGTGTATATTATTTTAATAATGAGAAAAAATTGTATGCTAGCAAAGATGATCTAGCCTCTACTTTTTTCACACTATACACGCTGTCATTTTTTTATCTGTAATTTCCAGTTTCCAACTCTGCAAGAGGGGAGATTTCAGATTCTCTCCAGAAAACAGTTCCAAATAGATAACAGTCATTGAAAAACTGGCTTTATCAAAACAAATATAAATTAAATGAGCTTTAGACTTTCAAAAAGTTAGTTCTTTCAGACCTCCGTTCTCTCTCATTTTCTTCTTATATAAACTTGTCTCTGAACAATATTTCATCCCATTGAGTGTCAAAGGCTTCTTGAAACTTCATGCTTTCTGGAACAGTTCCCTGGACCTGCCTCCTTGTCTTGCACTGATTCCCATTCCTGAACTTATGATTTTTTGTTCCCTTAGGAGCAATAAATATCTTTCAGGAACTGTCTCCAAAAGGCATATATGCTATGCTAAATTAACCTCCAGACAAAGGCTTTCTCTTTTTTTCTCTCTGTCCAGCTCTAATTCAACTTTGTAAACTAGGAGATGTAAGTGGAGTCCAAGAATGTTAGATTTGGAAGATACCCCAACGATTATCCAATTCTATTCCTTCCAAGTGAAGGTACTCAAGATCTGAAGTGTTTAAACAGCGTTCTGAAGAACACTGTAAGAACAATGAGAAATTGGTGCTGGGGCTGAGTTTTCTGACTGCAGGCAGCAGAGTTGGTGGAAATAGTAAGGGTGGTGTTGGTACTAGACATTATTTGGTTCAAGACCCTGTTCTGCTAATTATTGACTCTGTAAAGTTACTTAATTTCTCCAAGCCTCAGTTTCCCCATCTGGAAAATGAGAATAGTGTGTCTTTTGAAGAAATGTGATATTAGAAACAGTATATTTCATCTTCCTTTCTAATGATTCAAGGAAAAGTTGTTCTTGCTGAGTTTTATTTGAGCACGTAATTTTTTCAGAAGAACAGTTTGAGGATCATTGATGCAGACAACTGTTACACCCCTCCTTATAACACAAATATTGGCATTGTCAAGGTCCAGAGTTTTAAACACCTGCATTGACAACTACTTTTTGAAGATCCACTCCACCCTCCTCCCAGCCTGTTCACTTCACCTCTTACCACTGCTCCTTCATCTTGTTCACTGCCTGGCTCAATGCCCTGTTCTCCTCCCTCTACCCACGGTTTACTTTACTTTTGCACCCATCTTTTAAAATAATTTCTTTCCTTCTTCTGTATCTTCCAACATATGTGAATTGCCCTAGGAAACTCTCTTCATTTTATATTAGCCATAAATTTTAAAATTCTTCAAGTCCTGGAGGACATGTATAATGATGCTTATGGTCATGATTCAGTTGTATGCAGGAAAATGAAATCCACATGCTTCTTTAGTGTTATTATATTGTAATAAAATATGATTAAAAGTGAAATAACACATTTTATCCATCGAATTTGCAAGAATAATGAAGACATAATATTCATTTTTGATAAAGGTGAGAGGAAGTTTGTATGATTATATACCATTATGTTAACTATTTCTATATAATATGTATTATACACTGTATTTGCATCAAGAAGTGATTACTGATGCAACCTTTTGGTAGAACACTTTGTATCTCCTAAAATTTAAAAATGTGTTTATTTTTTATTTGTATACATGCACAAAGAGGCATGTCCCAAAATATTTACTAAAGTATTATTTGTACTATAAAAATTAGAAGCAAAGGAAATATTTCTTGGTAGGGAAATGATTGAATGAATTATGGGTCATCCATTTTATGGAATACTCTAAAGCAGTTAAATACAGACCCGTGTTTGCCAACATGGAATGGTCTCTAAGACATACTGTTATGTGAAAAGAGCAAGCTGATGAATAATATGTGTGGTGTGATACCATTATGGAATATGTCATTATGTAGGATGGTTTGGAAGAATAGACTCCAAATGAATAGAGTGGTTATTTTTTGAAGAAGAAAGTGGGTGTTTTTTGAAAAATTAAAAAAATAATTAGGATATCTTTACTTATAAAATTAAAAAAAAGTTTTAAAATTATGCCATAAAAAGCATAAATCTCCTCATATGATTTTGAGGTCCATGTTGCTTTAGGGACCATAATATATACTCTGTTGCTGTGTAATAAATAACCTCAAAACTTAGCAGCTTAAAACAACATACTTTTTTAAAAATTGAATTTATTGGGGTGACATTGGTTAATAAAATTATACAGCTTTCAGGTGTACCATTCTATAAGACATCATCTGTACACTGTACCATGAAGACAACACTCATTTGTTGTGCACATTTTATTTGGGTCAGGGATCAAGGCATGATTTATTTACCTATGTCCTTTGCTTTAGGGTTTCTCAAAACGATGCAGTTGGGGGGGTGTTCACTGGGGCTGTGGTCTCATCCCAGGGCTCAAATGGGGAAGGATCTGCCTTTAGGCTCACTCACCTGGTTGTTGGCAGGATTCAGTCACCCCTATGCTATTGGACTGAGGGCTTCAGTTTCTTATGGCTGTTACCATAGGCCAGTGGTTCTCAAAGTGTACACCAAGGCATACTGGTGCACCCTATAAGATTTCCACGTGCACCCCATGGTATTCCAGAGAAATATGTGCCTGTTGGGGACCAAAAAAACCAACAGGGTTTTTGGAGTTTAGATTTTTTGGGGACAGAGGTGTGGGGAGTTGGCTGTAAGCTGACAGTCTGCCCAACCCCCCACCTCACTTGCCTGATTAGGTTGCAAAAGACTGTTAAGCTGTGGTGCTGGATTGTTTACACTACCCCCCATGTTCCCTAGAAAGACTGGAGGCAAGTTTCTTCTATCCTTTGTTTGGTGTCAAGTTAAGATGATATGTATGGTGGGGGTTTCTGCACTCAACACAATGAAGAGTAAAAAGAGAGGAATTCTTCAATGTATTGACAAGGAAATGAGAGTTTGCCTTTCAAATATATGCCCAAACATTGAAGAAATTGCTAGGACACATCAGGCTCATGTTTCTCATAAACACAAGAATGAAAAAACTTAACACATTCATGCTGGGACCTGCTGAATTTACTAAATCTTACTTAGCATGTATCTATCTATATATATATAAAAGGATAATTTTTTTGTTGTTTTTTTAATTTTTTTAACCCCTCTTTATTATGAATTCTAAAAAGCATAACTCAAAAATGTAACATAAAAATGTTTTTTAATGTCAGAATATATTTAATTTTGTCGTATTTATTTCGTTTAATTACCATAAAAGCACACTTGGACTTTATATTTTTTTCTTTAATATTTGACTAATTATTATAACATATTTCTCAGAAATTTGCATATAGTGTACCTACAATTATTTGTAGGATTTTAAATGTGCCCCGACTTCAAAAAGTTTGAGAACCACTGCCATAAGCTATCCTCAGTTCCTTGCCATGTGGGCCTTTCCAGCGTGGCAGCTGGCTCCATCAAAGAATGCAAGCTGGAAAGGCAATAAAGAGAGAACATCAGCAAGATGGAAGTCAGTCTTCTGTAACCTAATCATGGAGTGACATCCCATTACTTCGCCATATTCTGTTATTAGAAGCAGGTCACTAGATCTAGTCAACACTTAAGGCAGAGGGGATTACACAATGGCATGAATATCAGGAGGGGGGATCACTGGGAGCCATGTCAGATGCTGCTTACCACAGAAACTATTGGCTTAGGCAACTAAGAAAAAAAGTCTAAAAATAAACTTGTTTTTGTCAGGCACCATCATTCCATTTTAAATGTGCTTATTCAATTCACTTTCAACTTTAATTATAATAATTACTTAAATATTTTTACACCTTAATGTATTTCTTAAACAGTATCTCATATTGGTTAAATACACCTTTGTGACCAGCCTAGGAACTCAATTATCATTTAGGTCAGAGTTTCTATGGGAAAATGCATTTTGAATTCTGTATAGTTATAGTACCTCCCCAGAACGTGAGAACATCACTTGCTTATAAACTGGGGTCCATAAACACTCATTCTAGAGCTGAAAATGACCAGTATATCTTCACATCTCTTTCTCACTTCAGGGTTTGCTTGCTGTGGGCATCTATTTTTGTTAGCATTGCTGTGTAAATACCATCTCAAAACTTATTATTGTTCATGGGAAGATGGTTAACTGGGCAGTTCTGTAGTCAGCTGACTAGTCAGGTGGGGCTGAATGGTAGGGCAGTGGTCGGCAAACTTATTAGTCAACAGAGCCAAATATCAACAGTACAATGATTGAAATTTCTTTTGAGAGCCAAATTTTTTAAACTTAAACTATATAGGTAGGTACCTTCTTATTAACTTAATTAGGGTGCTCCTAAGCTGACCTTTGTGCCCACACGTGGTATTTTATGGAAGAGCCACACTCAAGGGGCCAAAGAGCCGCATGTGGCTCACTAGTATCGGTTTGCCGACCACTGGTCTAGGATGACTTTACTCACATGTCTGGTGGATAGCAAACTGGATTTTCAGTTGGGTTAGCTCATCTATGTTCCATGCAGTCTTTCATCCCCCAGTAAGCTAGCCTGGGTTTCTGCACATGGTGGTCTGAGGGCAGATCTCATGATCAAGTCTGGAGTCAGTACGGGAGAGGACTACCTAAGGAATCCCTGATTCACTCCGAGCCATTAGTGAGCATTACTACCACACAGTCATAACGTTTTCAGGATGTTTTGTCACTTTCTTGTTCTAGACTGTTTTGTGTAGCATAGCCACCAAAGGGTATGAGTCTTGTCGACCAGTAAAAGAGTAGCTGTACTTTTGGTTCTCTCAGGACTGCTCCAGACCTCCTTCAACGTGAGGCTAGGGCTGTTGCTATTTGCGGAAGTAAATTTAAGTGACATTTTATCTATTTGTCCCTGTAGTCTAAACTCTATCCTCACAGCAGTTAGGACTGACCAGCATCAACACACATACCTGGGTTGCATTAACTTAGCCACGTGCAAGAACAAAGCATCCCCGAATAACAGTTTCTCGTCATGCCCTGAACTTTTATTCATGATCAATATTAGAAATTACCATGAAAAGAAATCTGTATACCTTTGTAGAATCATTTTGAAGAATATTATTTAGAATTATTTTCAGTGTCCCTCGAATAAAGTGCCCAGCAATAAATCCCTTTCAGAATTAATATCAGGAAAATGCCTGTTTTATCTGACAAAGGGTAGTCAACAAAACTTCCTTTGTAAGGCATTAAGAATCTCTCTCCCCTTCTCTTCCCCCACCATTTCCCCCCTTCTCCCTACAATGGATGCTAGAAATACAAAGTTAAACTTTATGTTCTTTTATAGTAACTCAGTTACCCTGTTAGTTGTAGCTTTGGGTACATTTATTTTCCTCTCTTTACCATAGAATATCTTTCTGTTTTTTTTTTTTTTCAAAACCAAAAATTTATTCATAAAATACATAAAAAGGTTTGACAAAAAAAAAGACTACAAAACCCTCACTATCTTGTACATCTCAACACCACTTACTATAGTCAACAACAAAAGTCTCACTAATTTAACTCCTGTTTTATTTTTTTTCTTTAATTTTTTTTTTTTAAATGAAAACATCTCCAGGTTATCTTAACATTCAATTGTGTTGCATACCCGTCACCAAAAGTCAAATTGTCCTCTGTCACCTTCTATCTGGTTCTCCCTGTGTCCCTCCCCTCCTTCCTATCCCACCCTTCCCTCCCTCCCCCAACCCCATAACCACCACTCTCTTGTCCATGTCTCATAGTCTCACTTTTATGTCCCACTTATATATGAAATCATGCTGTTCTCAGTTTTTCTTTTTTTTCTGATTTACTTATTTCACTTCGTATAATGTTATCAAGGACCATCCATTTTGTTATAAATGATCCGATGTCATCATTTCTTATGGCTGAGTAAGTAGTATTCCATAGTATATATGTACCATAGCTTTTAAATCCACTCGTCTTCTGACGGACACTTGGGCTGGTTCCAGATCTTCGCTATTGTGAACAATGCTGCCACGAACATGGGAGCGCATTTCTTCTTTTCGAACAGTGCTATGGTGTTCTTAGGGTATATTCCTAAAAGTGGGATAGCCGGGTCAAAAGGCAGTTCGATTTTTAATTTTCTGAGGAATCTCCAAACTGTTTTCCATAGTGGTTGCACCAGTCTGCATTCCCACCAGCAGTGCAGAAGGGTTCCCTTTTCTCCACAACCCTGCCAGCACTTATTCTGTGCTGTTTTGCTGATGAGTGCCATTCTGACTGGTGTGAGGTGATATCTCATTGTGGTTTTAATTTGCATTTCTCTAATAATTAGTGTTGTTGAGCATTTTCTCATATGCCTATAGGTCATCTGTATGTCCTCTTTGGAGAAATTTCTATTCATTTCTTTTGCCCATTTTTTGATTGGATTGTTTGTCTTCCTGTTATTGAGTTTTATAAGTTCTTTATAAATTTTAGTTATTAACCCCTTATCAGATGTGCTGTCGAATATGTTCTCCCATTGTGTGGTTTGTCTTTTTATTCTGTTCTTATTGTCTTTAGCTGTGCAAAAACTTTTTAGTTTGATATAGTCCCATTTGTTTATCTTGCCTTTTATTTCAGTTGCCCGTGGAGATAAATCGGCAAATATATTGCTGCTACAGATGTCGGAGAGCTTGCTGCCTATGTTTTCTTCTAAGATGCTTATGGTTTCACGGCTTACGTTTAAGTCTTTTATCCATTTTGAGTTTGTTTTTGTGAATGGTATAAGTTGATGGTCTAGTTTCATTTTTTGCAGATAGATGTCCAATTTTCCCAACACCATTTGTTAAAGAGGCTGTCTTTACTCCATTGTATGTTCTTTCCTCCTTTGTCAAATATCAGTTGTCCATAAAGCTGTGGGTTTATTTCTGGGTCCTCTGTTCTGTTCCATTGATCTATGTGCCTGTTCTTATGCCAGTACCAGGCTGTCTTGAGTATAATGGCCTTATAGTAAACCTTGATATCTGGAAGAGTGATACCTCCTGCTTTATTTTTTCTTTTTAAGATTGCTGAGGCTATTCGTGTTCTTTTTTGATTCCATATAAATTTTTGGAATATGCGTTCTATATCTTTGAAGTATGTCATTGGTATTTTAATTGGTATTGCATTGAATGTGTAACTTGCTTTGGGTAATATAGACATTTTAATGATGTTTATTCTTCCTAGCCATGAGCACGGTATATGCTTCCACTTGTTTGTATCTTCCTTGATTTCTTTTACCAATGTTTTATAATATTCTGAGTACAAGTCCTTAACCTCCTTGGTTAAATTTACTCCTAGGTACTTTATTTTTTTGGCTGCAATAGTGAAGGGGATTGTTTCCTTAATTTCGTTTGCTGACAGTTCATTGTTGGTATATAGAAATGCCTCTGATTTCTGAGTATTAATTTTATATCCTGCCACCTTACTGAATTCATTTATAAGGTCCAGTAGTTTATTGACTGAGACTTTAGGGTTTTCAATATACAATATCATATCATCTGCAAATAGTGACAGTTTTACTTCTTCTTTTCCAATTTGGATGCCTTTTATTTCTTCTTCTTGTCTGATTGCTGTAGCTAGGACTTCCAGAACTATGTTGAATAAGAGTGGTGAAAGGGGGCATCCCTGCCTGGTTCCTGATCTTAAGGGGATTGCTTTTAATTTTTGTCCATTTAGTATGATGTTTGCTGTGGGTTTGTCGTAGATGGCCTTTATCATGTTAAGGAATGATCCCTGTATTCCCACTTTACTGAGAGTTTTGAGCATGAATGGGTGCTGGATTTTATCAAATGCCTTTTCTGCATCTATTGAAATTATCATGTGATTTTTGTCCTTCCTTTTGTTTATGTGATGAATCACATTGATTGATTTGCGAATATTGAACCAGCCTTGTCTCTCCAGAATAAATCCCACTTGATTGTGGTGAATGATTTTTTTCATATATTGCTGGATCCGGTTGGCTAATATTTTGTTGAGAATTTTAGCGTCTAAATTCATCAGGGATATAGGCCTATAATTTTCTTTCTTTGTGTTGTCTTTGCCCGGTTTTGGGATCAGAATTATGCTCGCCTCATAAAAGGAGTTTGGAAGTCTTCCTTCCTCTTGAATTTTTTGAAATAACTTGAGGAGGATAGGAGTTAGTTCTTCTTTGAATTTTTGATAGAATTCACTTGTGAAGCCATCAGGCCCAGGACTTTTCTTTTTTGGGAGTTTTTTGATAACTGTTTCGATCTCATTTGTTGTAATTGGTCTGTTTAGGTGTTCTGATTCTTCCAGATTGATTTTTGGAAGGTTATATGATTCAAGAAATTTGTCCATTTCACCAAGATTGTCTAATTTTTTGGAATATAGTTTTTCATAGTATTTTCTTATAATGCTTTGTATTTCTTTTGTGTCAGTTGTTATTTCTCCACTGTCCTTTCTAATTTTATTTATTTGAGTCCTCTCTTTTTTTCATGGTGAGTCTAGTTAAAGGTTCATCAATCTTGTTTACCTTTTCAAAGAACCAGCTCCTGGTTTCATTGATCCTCTGTATTGTTTCCTTCGCCTCTATGTCATTTATTTCTGCTCTGACCTTTATTATTTCCTTCCTTCTACTTGTCTTGGGTTTTATTTGTTGTTGTTTTTCTAGTTCTTTTAGATGCAGGGTCAGGTTGCTTATTTGAGCTTTTTCTAGCTTCTTATGATATGCCTGTAGTGCAATAAACTTCCCTCTCAGAACTGCTTTTGCTGTGTCCCATAAATTTTGAGTTGATGTATGCTCATTATCATTTGTTTCTAGAAACTTTTTTATTTCTTCTTTGATCTCATTGTTAATCCGTTCATTATTTAATATCATGCTATTTAGTTTCCAAGTGTTTGAGTATTTTTCATTTTTTCTTTTGTGGTTAATTTCTAGTTTCATGGCATTGTGATCAGAGAAAATACTTGATATGATTTCAACCTTCTTAAATTTGTTGAGACCATTTTTGTGTCCTAACATGTGGTCTATCCTAGAAAACGTACCATGAGCACTTGAGAAGAATGTATATTCTACTGCTTTAGGGTGAAAAGTTCTGAAGATATATATTAAATCAAGTTGATCTAGTGTCTCCTTTAAGTCTGCTGTTTATTAATTTTCTTTCTTGAGGATCTATCCATTGTTGTTAGAGGGGTATTGAAATCCCCTACTATGATAGTATTGCTGTTAATCTCGCCCTTTATATCCATCAAAGTCTGCTTTATGTATGTCGGGGCTCCTATATTTGGTGCATAGATATTTATAATAGTTATATCTTCCTGTTGAATTGTTCCCTTTATCATTATGTAGTGTCCTTCTTTATCTCTTACTACAGCCTTCGTTTTAAAGTCCATTTTGTCAGATATAAGTACTGCTACCCCGGCTTTTTTTTCATTTCCATTTGCCTGAAATATTTTTTCCATCCTTTTATGTTCAGTCTATGTGAGTCTTTTGTTTTAAGGTGTGTCTCTTGTAGACAGCATATGTATGGGTCCTGTTTCTTTATCCATGCAGCTACCCTATGTCTTTTGATTGGATCATTTAATCCATTTACATTTAAGGTTATTATTGATATGTAGTTGTTTATTGCCATTTTATTATTTAAAGTTGTATTCTTCTTTTGCTATATTCTTTTCTCCCTTTAAAATGTTCACAACAGTCCCCTTAGTATCTCTTGCAGAATTGGTTTGGTTTTTATGAATTCCTTGAGGCTTTCTTTTTCTGGGAAGCTCTTTATTTCTCCTTCAATTTTAAACGTTAGCCTTGCTGGATAGAGTAGTCTTGGTTGTAGGTTTTTGTTCTGCATTACTTTGATTATTTCTTGCCATTCCCTTCTGGCCTCAAGTGTTTCTGTTGAGAAGTCCGATGTCATCCTTATGGGGCTCCTTTGTAGGTGATAGCCTTTTTTTCCCTAGCAGCTTTTAAAATTTTTTCTTTATCCATTAGCTTTGGTATTTTAACTATGATGTATCTTGGTGTAGATCTTTTTGGGTTTCTCTTTAATGGAGTTCTGTGTGCTTCTTGAACGTGTGGAGTGTTTCCCAGCCTTAATTTAGGAAAGTTTTCTGCTATGATTTGATTGAACAAAGTTTCCATTTCCTGTCCCCTCTCCTCTTTTTCAGACACCCCTATGATGCGAATGTTGTTTCTCTTCAGGTTGTCACAGAGCTCCCTTAGAGTTTCCTCACATTTTTTGAGTCTCTCTTCCTTTTTCTTCTCTGATTCTGTGCCTTTGTTTATTGTGTCTTCTAACTCGCTTTTTCGATCCTCAGCATGATTCATCCTGCTTTTAATTCCTTCCATTGTGGTCTTCAGTTCTGATACTGTATTTGTCATTTCTGTCTGATTCTTTTTTATTTCAATTTCATTTTTTATACTTGTTATCTGTTTATTTAGGTGTTCATAATGACTATTCATTGTTGCTCTAATTTCTTTGAACATCCTATTATTATTCTAAATTCTGCATCTGGTAATTTGGTTATATCTGGTTCATTCAGGTCCTTTTCTGGGGATTTCTCTTGATTCATTTGGTTTGCATTCCTCTGCCTGCCCATTTTGTCTGTGTATAAGAAAGTTGTGGCCACTGGAGTCCAGTAGGTGTTGCCTTTGTGTTCTTTATGTGTGGTCTGTCTTCAGGACCCCACCCCCTCTGCCGCTGCCTAGGGTGGTTGGGTATGGGCGTTGCCAGAGCCGGCCCACTGTGGCTTTTGCTGTGATTTCTGCCTCTCCTACGCGGAAGGGGCTGTCACTCAAGCCACAAGCCTCAGGACCAAGGATAGAGGTGAGCACCTTTTCTCAGCTGCGGACCAGCCTATTTCCGGACTTCCGCCCAGAACCAGTAGTCGGAGCCTGCTCGCTACAGTTTCGCGGGTTGGGCGGGACTTTTGACATGCTTTCAGCTGTAAGCTTTTGCCTGTCCAGAGCTTTAGCCCCGCCCTCGAGGCCAGGGCCCTTCTGCACATGGTCGGAAACCAAGGTTTATTGGGGCGGGCGTGTTTGCTGGCTTCTGCTCAGCTGCGGACTTCCGCTCGTCCGGACTCTACCCCGCCCCCGCGTTCGGAGCCTGCTCGTGCACGTGGGATGGCAAATTGCGGTTTCTCCGGCCGGGCGGGGATATTAGCGTGGGCTCAGCTGCGAGCTTCCACTTGTCTCGGGGTCTACCACATCCCCGCGCCCGCTCGCGCACGCAGAATGGCAAACCTCGGTTTCTCCGGCTGGGCGGGGCTGGTAGCGTGAGCTCAGCTGCAAGACCCCCGCCCGTCCCTGGTCCTAGCCCCGTCCCCGCGGTCAGGGCCGACTTGCGCAAGGTCGCAGAGCAGATCTCTGCCCATTCCTGGCCTCCCGCTTTGTCCCCGCAAGTGGGATTAAAGGCCGGCCTGCAGCTTCCGGACCGCTTTCGCGCGTCCCCTCCGACCCTGCTGGGCTAGACCGAGCTCCCACCGGCCTAGTCTCCGCCCACGCCGACAGAACCGCACTTCAGCGTCCTGCCGCCCACCATGCCCTTCAGCAACCCTTAGCAGAGTAGGAAGGGACCTAATACTCCACACTGTACACCTGGGAGCTCCCTCACTTGTTTCACTGCTCAAAACTGTCCAAACACCTCTTCTAGGCTCTGGGACTGTAGGCTGGGGCTTGGTTCCTGCGACCCAGGTCCCTCCCTCTCCGCCAAACTTTTCTCCCGCCACACGGGTCTCTCCGGGCTGCCGTTTGCTCCGGGGAGCTGGGCAGCCCTCTTCGCGTTTTCGCTATTCCTACCAGTCTCAATGTGGCTTCTTCTGTGTTCCTTGGTTGAAGAGTCCACTTAGTTTTGTTCAAAGTTGGTTTATCCAGGTGATGGTTCTTAAAATTGAGTTGTAATCCACTTTGCTTCTGGGAGTTGGAAGTTGGTACGTCCGCCTACTCCGTCGCCATCTTGCTCCCTTCTCTGTTTTGATCTTAATTTTTGGGAAGTGTTGAGGGGGTTAAAATGACGAATCTATGAACAAACCAAAAAACATATTAAGCAGTCTCAGTTCTGCTGCAAACAAGTTGTGTAATTATTTAAAAACCAATTATACATATGTTGTGTAATCATTTAAAAAATAAAGAAAAATTTTCCCTTATGTACAAAGATGTTGAGATAAGGTTGGACTAAGTCATCTCTAAAGTTCCTTTGGCTCTTTTTAAATTTGTTATTTTATTTTATTTTTTGTATTTTTCTGAAGTGAGAAGCAGGGAAGCAGAGAGACAGACTCCCACATGTGCCCGACCGGGATCCACCCGGCATGCCCACTAGGAGGCGATGCTCTGCCTATCTAGGGTGTTGCTCTGTTGCAACCTGAGCCATTCTAGTGCCTGAGATGGAGGCTACAGAGCCATTCTCAGCTCCTGAGCCAACTTTGCTCAGGTGGAGCCTTGGCTCCTGCAGGAGGGGAAGAGAGAGACAGAGAGAAAGGAGAGCGGGAAGGGTGGAGAAGCAGATGGGTGCTTCTCCTGTGCACCGTGTCCAGGAATCGAACTCAGGACTTCCACATGCTGGGCCAATACTCTACCACTGAGCGAACTGGCCAGGGCGTTCCTTTGGCTCTTAACAACCCCCAAACTGTTCCTCCTGTGACTCCCCCACTTGAACAGTTTATACTTTATGAGTTTTCCAGCTATTAAATGCCTTGAATGACTTGGTAGAAAAAGAGGTAAATTCAGGCCTGTGTCAGTGCGGTATAAGATATTTTCAATTATTCTATGTTTGGCAAAAAGTGAATTACATTGGCAAGCCTTTGTCCCTGGTTGGTAAAACCTGGGTGTATAGTATTTCCAGGGAAATGTAAATAAAGCATATGGCATTTGTTCAGACACCCCTCACTGACAGTGTTCATCTGACACCCACGTAACCTCGCAGGCCTGACGTATAAAAAGCTTTAAGTTTGATTTGCTTTTAAAAAATAACTGAGATTCTGCCTGACCAGTGGTGATGCAATGGATAGAATGTCAACCTGGGACGCAGATCCCAGGTTTGAAACCCCAATGTCACTGACTTGAGCATGGGCTCAACAGCTTGAGTGTAGGGTTGCCGACTTGAATGTGGGATCATTGACGTAACCCTATGGCAGTGATGGGCAATCTTTTGAGCTTGGTGTGTCAAAATTCGCCAAAAAAACCGATCATAACTCGGGTGGTGTGTCACTTCGAGAAAAACGGCCTAGCCGGAAGTCCCAGAACTAGACACTCTGTGCTGGAGTTCTGTTGTTTTGGCCTACAGACCTCCGGCACAGAGTGTCTACATTACAGCAAATGTTTTATCCTCGGCTCCTGCACCTGGCCGTGCAGTAGCTGAGGATGAAACATCCTTCTTGGCATGTGGCCCCATACTTCTCTGGTATGTGGCCGCATGTCATCAAAAATGGCTACATGTGTGTCGTAGGTTTGCCATCACGGCCCTATGGTCTCTGGCTTGAGCCCAAAGGTTGCTGGATTGAAGCCCAAGGTTGCTGGCCTTCGCAAGAGGTCACTGGCTCAGCTGGAGCCCCCTGCTCAGGGCACGTATGAGAAGCGAGCAATGAATAACTAAAGTGCTGCAACTATGAGTTGATGCTTCTCATCTCTCTCCCTTTCTGCTCGTCTTTCTCTAAAAAAAACAAAAACAAAAATACCACCAGAAAACAGATGCTAAAAGTTTACCAGAAGGTACCCATCGACTCCCAAGTGTTCCTAAATTCAGCCAAATACTTCCCTAAAGGCATTAGGGGGGTCATTTAGCTTGTAGATGTTACTCTGGGATTCTGTTGTTTAGACTGTCTGATTTGTCTTATAGAAAACTCTCAAAAAAGGGACATTGTTCAGTTTTGTATGGAAGCCCGATGTAAAATATATAGGGTTATCCCTGTGTGATTGATTAATTATTATTGTAGAAGCATGAGGAAGAATGACTATTTGAAGGTGGGATAGCCTAACAGTTAAGGTATTAGCTGTGAATATCAGACTCTCAGACCCCAGCTCTGCCTCTCTCTGTGTGACCCTACCAGGCTACTCTCTAAGCTTAGTTCTCTAAGTTTTAAAAAGGTGGTCATAACTACACTTACAGCGAAGAAGTGTAAGTAGGAAATACAGGTAAGCTAGTTAGCACAGTACCTGGTACATTCTATACACTTAATAATCATTTACTGTTATTAATGATGTCATTTTTTAAATGTTAAATGACATAGGATTAGGCCCGTTTGTTTCATTTGCCTCCCTTTTTATATAGGTTGCTTCTACTGAGATTAAAATGAGCTGAGTGAACTTAGAATTGCTGATAGTTTAATTGCTGTCTTAAGAGTTAAATTGTCACAAACAGGCATATAACTTAGTGATATTACATTGGCAGGTTTGGTTCCAGACAATCACAACAAATGACAAAAATTACAATAAAGTGAGTGACATGAATTTTTTCATTTCCCATTGAATATAAAAGTTATATTTACACTAATTGTAGTCTATTAAATGCACCATAGCATTGGGTCTAAAAAACAATGTACATAACTTAATTTAAAAATAACTAATTGCTAAAAAATGCTAATTATCACCTGAGCCTTCAGCAAGCCATAATCTTTTCGCTTGTGGGGGCAAGTCTTGCCTCCACGTTGATTCAGGCTGATGACTGATCAGGATGGTGGTTGCTGAAGTTTGGGGTGGCTCTGGCAATTTTTAAAAATAAGACAACAGTGCAGTTTGCCACATTGATCTACTCTTCCTTTCATGAACATTTTCTTTGTAGCATATGATCCCGTTTGATAGCGTTTACCCATAGTACAACTTCTATCAAAATTGAAGTTGGCCCTCTTAAACTTGGCCACTACTTTGTCAGCTAAGTTTCAGTAATATTCTAAATCCTTTATTGTCATTTTGATAATCTTCACAGCATCTTCACCAGGAGTAGTTTCAGCTCAAGAAATCACCTTCTTTCCTCGTCCATGAGAAGCAACTTCTCTGTTTAAGTTTTATCATGAGATTGCAGAAACTCAGTTCCATCTTCAGGCTCCATTTCTAGTTCTAGTTCTCTTGCTGTTTCCACCCCATCTGTAGTTACTTTCTCCACCGAATCCTTGAACCCTTTAATGTCATCCGTGAGGGTTGGGATCAAATTGTTCCCAAATCCTCTAATGTTGATATTCTGACCTCTTCCCACAAATTGCAAATGTTCTTGATGGCAGCCAAAATGGTGAATCCTTTCCAGAAGGTTTTTAGTTCACTTTACCCAGATCCGTCCAAGGAATCACTATGACAGCTATAGTCTTATGTAATATATTTCTTAAATAATAAGACTTGAAAGTCAAAATTACTTCTTGTTCCATGAGGTGTAGAACTGATGTTGGGTTAGCTGGCATGAAAACTACATTAACCTCATCATACATCTCCATTAAAACTTGGGTGACCATATGCATTGTCTCTGAGCAGTAATATTTGGAAAGGAATCTTCTTTTTTGAGCAAGTCTCAAGGGTGGGCTTGAAATATTCAGTAAACCATGTTGTAAACAGATGTGCTGTCATCCAGGCTTTGTTGTCCATTTACAGAGCACAGAAAAATTAGATTTAGCATGATTCTTAAGGGTCCTGGGATTTTGGGAATGGGTAATGGGCATTGGCTTTAACTTAGTCACCAGCTGCATTAGCCCCTAACAAAAGAGTACAGCCTGGCCTTTGAAGCTTTGAAGCCAGACTTTGACTTCTCTTCTCTAGCTATGACAGTCCTAGTTGGCATCTTCTTGCAAGGTAAAGCTTTTCATCTACGTCGAAAATTGTTGTTCGGTGTAGCCACCTTCATTCTTAGCTAGATCTCCTGGATAACTTGCTGTAGCATCTACACAGGTACTTGCTGCTTCACCTTGTACTTTATGTTACAGAGACAGTGTCTTTCCTTTAACCTCATGAAACAATCTCTGCTATCTTGAGACTTCTTTTTCTGTGGCTTACTCACCACTCTGAGCCTTTATAGAATTGAAGAGAGTTAGGGCCTTGCTCTGGATTAGGTTTTGGCTTAAAGGAATATTGTGTCTGGTTTGACCTTCCATCCAGACCACTAAAACTTTCTCCATATTTGCAATCAGGCTGTTCTGTGTTCTGATTATTCATGTGTTCACTTTTCATTTCCATCAAGAACTTTTCCTTTGCTTTCACAGCTTGCCTAACTATTTGGTGCAAGAGGCCTAGCTTTTGGCCTGTCTGAACTTTGGACATGACTTTCTCACTGAGTTTATCCGGTTCTAGCTTTCGATTTAAAGTGAGAAACATGTGACTCTTCCTTACACTGGAACACTGAGAGGTTGTTGTAGGGTTATTAACTGGCCCAATGTCAATATTGTGGTGTCTCAGGGAAAAGGGATGGCTGAGGGATAAAAGGAGGTAGATGGGGGGAAGGCAGGGTAGTAGAGCAGTCAGAACATGGAGTGTTTATTGGTTAGGTTCGCTGTTTTATATGGGCATGGTTTGTGGTACCCCCAAACAATTACAAGAGTAACAGCAAAGACCACTGGTCATGGACCACCATGACAAATAAGAGAATAATGACAAATTTTGAAATCTTACAAGAGTTAACAGAATGTGACCCAGCAGGAAGTGAGCATGTGGCGTTGATAGATGTGCTTTGCGCTGGGCTGCTGGAAACCTCCGTTATCTGTGAGCGCATTCAGCACATTGTCCGTGAAGTGCCATGACACAGGAATGCCTGTATGTGTAAAAGGAGCACGAAGACCTGGGCTTGTATTCTGATTCCTCTCCTTCTCAGCTGTGTTACACTGAGCAAGTTTCTTCACCTCTCTGAATTTCGTTTTGAAAGCACGTGGTAAGTGTTCCTGCATCCTGGCTGGCAGATGGAGCACAGGGCTCTCCAACATAGTCACCAACATAGTCTGCCTTTTTGTGACTATGCAAGCCAGCCTCTGACAGCAACTCTTGCTTAGGATAATGGTTCCTGCTGGTCACATATGGGGTTCTCAGCTGGGAGGTGTTCAGAAAACATTTGCCTTTGTTTTGATTGTCACAGTGACAGGGGATGTTGCCAGTAATTAGCAGGCAGAAAGCAGAGATTCTAATTGTCCCTCAGGGCGTGAGATAGTCTGGCACAGTGGGAAATTGTCTTGCACCAACTACCATGGCATCCACATTGAGAAATGCTGGCCTCGAGTCTATGAGAGGGGTCTCTAGTTCAGCACCACAGGGTTTAGTCAAGGTGCGTGTGGTGCTATGTCTTATGAGACCAAGAATGCTGACTCACTTGAGAACATCTTTGCGGGTGCCACCTTTTCCATGACTTCACTTACTAGCAGGGGTCCTGAGTCTTATCCTTAAAGTGCTAAACACACACCACTAGCTTTCCTACTTACATGGCTTCTTGCTTTTCCATGCTGGTCATGCTTCCTGCAGGGCCTTTGCACTGGCTTTGAATTCTTCTAGAATGCTTCCTCTGAATGCTTTCCCTCACTTTCTTCATGTCCTTCCTTAACGATCTCTCAGTGATGCCTGCTGTGACCATGGTATTTAAAATTGCACCTCCTCTATTTCTGGTTTTCTTACCCCCCCACCCTACTTAACATCTTCTAAAATATTATCTGTATATTGATCATACTTATTTTTTGTCTCTAATAGAATGTATATTCCACAAGGGCAGTGGTGTGTATGTGTGTGTGAGAGAGAGGAAGAGAGAGAGTTTAATTCAGGAATATGTTCTAAGCCCTCAGGCCAGTGCCTGGCATATAGTATAGTTGCTCAAGGATGTTGGTTGAGAGAATGAATTTCAGCAGTAAGAGCTAGAAAAGCTTATGGAGTTAGAAGGTCCCAAACATAAAGCAGTTGAAAAAGATTGTAAAAAGGAATAAATTTGAGAAATATGTGAGGCCTGTCTGAAGAAAACTGTTATTATGATCCAGAGAAGCATGAGAGAAGACTGCATTAAATGAAGAGGTATGTTGTGGTTCTTGATTGACAGATTTTGTATTTAAAAAAATCTATCTGGCCGTGGCTGGTGTGGAAGTCCTGGGTTCAATTCCCGGCCAGGGCATACAGGAGAAGCACCCATCTGCTTCTCCACCCTTCCCCCTCTCCTTTCTCTCTGTCTCTCTCTTCCCCTCCCACAGTCAAGGCTCCATGGGAGCAAAGTTGGCCTGGGCACTGAGGATGGGTCCATGTCCTCCATCTCAGGCTCTAGAATAGCTCCAATTGCAGCAGAGCAATGCCCCAGAGGGTCCAAGCATTGCCCCCTGGTGGGCATGCAGGGTAGATCCCAATGGGGTGCATGTGGGAGTCTCTCTGTCTACCCCCCCTGGTCCCGCCCCCTTTCTCACTTCAGAAAAATACTAAATAAATAAATAAATAAAAGAAAGAAATCTATAACTTTAATAAAATTTCAATAAAGATTCTCCTGAGACTTTTTGAACTTGACAAAAATAGTTTCAAAAAAATTTTTTGGAGAATAAATAATAGACAAACTAAGACAAATAAAAAAGATTAATAAGGACAAACACAGCTCAGCTTGTTGAAGCCAATTATAAAAGTAAATTGTTAAAACAGTGCCCTGCTGGGGTGACAGTCATCAGACAGAGTAATGGAGCAGAATAAAACTCAGAGAAAAACACAAATATATACGTACAGCTCTAGAGACTGGGATAGTGATAGTATTTAGAATTAATAGGACAGAGTACAAATAACTCACATTTACTGAGCATTAGCTCCTGTTTATTTTATTTTCTTCTTTCATGAGCCCTAGAAGACACGAACTGTCATTACTCACTTATTACGGACGAGGGGAAGAAGTTTATTTAGGTGCAGTCACTGCCTAGCTCGAAGTCACCCGGTTATTACATTGCAGAGTTGGGATTAGAGCCCACACCTGACACCAAAGTCTATAAACCTTCACCTTTACCTTTCATGAATAAAAGATGCTGAGATACTGGCTAGATATTTGGAAAAATGCCACACACAGGTTTGAATGTAAAAAAATGAAATTATAGCAAAGACTTAGCTCTAAGTATTTTTACAAAAGTGTTTTTCTGTTAAAGATTTGAAGCCACATGAATTTCATTTTCTATTTTAAAATAATTATATGTTTGAGATTAGATATAGATACAAATTAGAATTCTATAAAATTATCAAAAAATGTGGCAAGAAGAATATTAAAGTACGTGAGAGCTTATTCATAATTTGGGTGAAAAAATATTTTGCAAAATAGTGTGTACAGTATGATGTTATTTATTTTTAAGTATTTATTTTTATTATTATTATTTTTTCTTCTTTTCCAAGTGAGAGGAGGGGAGATAGAGAAACAGTCTCCCGTATATGCCCCAACCAGCATCCATCTGGCAACCCCTATGTAGGGCCAATGCGCTGACCATCTGGGGCCATGTTCACAACCAAGCTATTTTTAAGTGCCTGAGGCAGAGGCTGCATAAAGCCATCCTCAGCACCCAGGGCTGATGCGCTCGAACCAATTGAGCCATGGCTGCAGGATGGAAAGAGAGAGAGAAAAAGACGGGGAAAGGGGTGGGGGGAAGAGGGAAAAAGCAGATGGTTGTTTTTCCTGTGTATCCTGACCAGGAATTGAACCTGTGACATCCATACGCCAGGCTGATGCTCTACAACTGAGCCAACTGGCCAGGGTCAATGTTACTTCTATAAAAGTGAAAAAGTCCTGCAGATTGGTTGCACAACAGTGTGAATATACTTAACGTTACTTAATTATACACTTAGAAATAGTTACAGCCTGACCAGGCAGTGGCACAGCGGATAGAGTGTCAGACTGGGACACAGAGGACCCAGGTTCGAAGCCCCGAGATCACTGACTTGAGTGTGGGCTCATTCGGCTTGAGGAGGGGATCACCAGCTTGAGTGTGGGATCACAGACATGACCCCAAGGTCGCTGGCTTGAGCTCAAAGTTGCTGGCTTGAGGAAGGTGTCACTTGCTCTGCTGTAGCCCCCCAATCAAGGCACAAATGAGAAAGCAATCAATGAACAACTAAGGAGACTAAGGAGCTGCAATGAAGAATTGATGCTTCTCATCTCTCTCTCTTCCTGCTTGTCTGTCCCTTTCTCTGTCTCTGTCACGAAAAAAAAAAGTTACAATGGTAAATTTTATGTTATGTGTTTTTACCAAAATAAAAATAAATTTTAAAAAAGTGTATTTGTAAGCATCAGCAAAAGAAGAAGAATCCTCCACCCCTCCACATACAAGGTCGGGCAAAATTATGCTATGGCTGTGAGTACGTGGAACAGACAGTTTATTCTTGTGTAATTATTTGTTAATTATTGTGTTATTTTCCACATGAACAACTGTAAACCCCCTTGTGCCCACCCTGTATAAGTTGTGCGTTTATAAAAGAACACTAGCCCTGGAAGAAATCTGACTGTTTTCTTTAATGTGGGATGGTTTGCTACCAGTTCCAGACAGAAATGGCACCCTGGTATCTTGCAAAACAGATGCCCGGTCTTCCTTGGCCACAGTCATTTCTTAACCTGTCGCTCTTATCCACAAGCCAAAACAGCAACCTGGCTTTCTTCACTCAGACTTCCCACAGGTTTCCTGTCTTCCTTGACCTGACATGTCTAACCCTGTAAAAGACAAATTTGAAGTCTTGTTAACTCTCTTTTGACTCTGCTTTGACTTGGAGTGTTTGAAGGTTTAGGCTGGTTAATGATGTGTATTTTTACAGTTACTGAACCCAGGGTCTTATTTTTTACCCAGGCGTCAAGGCCGAAGGGAGACCCTTCTTCAAGCCGTGGCCACTGATGAGCAGAGGGTCAGGCACCAGCTCCTGCTCTACCCGGGCCTTTGGTCAGGGACACCCTAGCGGTGTGTGCGGGGCTGACTTTAACCACTGTTTTTACCTCTCAGCAAACAGCACTTAGGACTCTGCGTTCTGGTTATTTAATATGTGTCGGCCTGCCCAGTTGAAATATGCGAACCAAGTAAGATCAGCTGGCCCAACAGAGGCTAAGTGTTACTCATCTCTGTCTCCTCACCACTTTGTACTCAGCATGATGTTGAGAAAGGAGACCTCAACTCCACCCAGATTGGTTGGAATTCTTACTAGCTTGGTAACTCTGATTTACTCTTTTAGGCCTCTCCTTTATCATCTATAAAATGTGTCTAATAATAGTCACCCAATATGAGCATTAGTGAAACTATGTATGTGAAGGCATGTATCTCAGAGCCTGGTACATGGAAGGCTTTTAACTGTTGTCCTATTGACTAGCCTACAGGGCTAACTAATGGCTCCAAGTGGGTGAAGGTGAATCCTCCCCTGTAGTAATCTAGCTTGGCCATTAGGGGGCAGGAGAGCTCCATGATTAAATTTTTTTTTCGATTTATTTTCAGTTAGTCTGCACAATTCAACCTCGAGAGCTATGTTTGATCTATCATTTATGAGTTGTTGAATAGCCTGCTGCTGTATTCCTTTTCTATTCAAATTATTGTCATTAAAATTAAGACAGTGTAGCTGGCTAGTAAAACCCTGACTTCTTTTTGTCTCTCTCTCTTTTATTTTCTGATTTCCATTTGGGATACCTGCCCTGTTTCTTGGGTACCTAAAGCTAGGCTTTCATTTTGTTCTGCGTATACCTAATACCCTGGGCTGACAGCTGGTTTCTTGGTCCGAAGGTTTGAAATATTCGTGGGAAGGGTGGTGAAACCCATCTCGCTCCCTCACCTTCTCTGTAACCCAGGAGGGCCATCTCTGGCCCAGCTGTGCGGTGGCTTCTTCTGTTTTCTGTTTTAGAAGAAATCCTCAGCTCCGTTTTTGTTTATTGTCTCTAATTGTGTTCCCTGAACTCTCGCAGTGCACTTCTGGTCTGACGAGCTGGGTTTGAGCCTTGATGGGGCCTCTTAGCCTCACTGAAGTTTAGACTAGGAAGAGCCTTCAGGGAGGAGTGAGCCCAAGCTGCACTCGGGTGGGGATACCACTGCAGTTCAGATGGAGTGCCGCTAGGACCTTGGGTCTCAGTTTCTTCGTGGGTTTAGCCAAAGGATAGGGCCGAGTATTTTCTAAGACCCTTCTAACTCCGACATTTCACATGTTCAAGTCCAGAGGCGATGGTCATAAGTCCGGTTCTCCGACTGACCTGAGGTGTGTGAATTCTGGTTATGAAGAACAGAGAGAGATGTCATAAACCCTAGATTTATAGATGTGTGGCAGGCAGCCTGGCCCTTGGAGCCATGTTGGGGCTTTCTCATAGTAGAAATTATGCCTTGGAACAGGCTGTTCTGATGAGCAACACAAGAGCACATCAAAGACTCCAGCTCCCCCGCTTGGCTTTGGGGCCCATGACTCTTCTTATAGTCCTGTGATGTTGGGACAGCATTAACAGTTACTTCTATTAGCTAAACAGGACAATGAGGCACTAGAAGGCAATGGTTATGAATATTCTCATGGAAGTAAGTGGCTGAGCTAGGAGGAGAATCCCATTTTCTGACATATGTTAGGTGTTTGGTATTGACTGCAGCCAGAGCACAGAGGAAGGAGCCACGCCTCAGAACAGAGCCTGCCTGGGTTTAGGTCCTGCCTGCAATCTCCTGGCTGTGGGACTTCAGACAGCTAGCTAAACTTCTCTGAGGCTCACTTCCCTACCTGTAAAATGGTGGAAGAACACCCACTGTGTAGGGTTGCTTTTAAGGATTGAGGAGAGAGTATTATTGTAAGGTATCCATGAAATAAGAGATTATTTATGTATTTTTTTCATTCTTACGCACAAAAGCAATGAAACATGCTTTTCTCTCCC
Source organism: Rhynchonycteris naso (assembly GCA_037038555.1). Lineage (NCBI taxonomy): Eukaryota > Metazoa > Chordata > Mammalia > Chiroptera > Emballonuridae > Rhynchonycteris > Rhynchonycteris naso. Next base: position 23,998,487 of record CM072996.1, read on the forward strand.
GAAATGAGAGTTCAGGTAGGGTTTAAATTGGGACAAAATAACTTGAAGAACTGCAGTTTGCAGCAGCAGAGTCAGGATTAGGGGTAACTGAAAATAAAAAGGAAACAGTGATTGGAAAAATACACAAGACCTGCTAATGCCCCTGAGCTTCTGAAAGAAGGGAAAGCGGGAATCTGGGTTCATCAGGGATCCCTGAAGGGCCAGAGTGCCAAGGACCACGTCAGCTGGGTGACCAAGGCTTCTTGTCTTCTACCATCAGCTGCCGGAATGTTGGTGCTATTCCTGACCCTTCTGCCTCGGGGCCGGGCAAACATCTCTTGAGCACCTGTCATGAGCCAGGCCTGTGTCATGGCTGGGGACACTAGGAGGCCAAGGGCAGTCCTGGCCTCAGCAGACTGAGAGGGAAGACCCAGGTGAGAAGGCAAGTTCATTGTCCCTAGAGCAAAAGGCCGCATTCGAGGAGGGGTCATGGGGAGCATCTGGCTTTGTTTTCCAGATGGGGGCCAGAGAAGACCTGGCTAGGAAGTGCCTCTCAGAGTGGGGAGCAGGAGATGGTTAGGATTGTTGGAGGAGGCTGTTCTCCCTTTCTCCTCCGGCTCATTGCCCGATGCCAGGGTCCAGGTGATCCCACGGAGCAAACCAAAACCCTGCGGGAAGAGCCTTCTGAAGCCTTAGGTTCAGGAAGACCATTTAAACCTGTCAGTGTCCCGTGTTAAGTCTGATGCTCACAGTCTGGCAGCAGCATCTCGGACACCAAAGGAAGTGTCTGAAGGAGGAATGAGACCGGCAGGGAGCATGCACTCTGACATCTATAGCTTCCCTAATGGACTGCTGGGAATAACTGAATTGGCAAATGTTTGATAAAAAATGTTAACACTCAATGCTGATGAGTTTCTGTTGAAAATGACACACTTGCTGTCTCTAGTAGTAGTGAGAATTTATATAATGCCTTAGGAGAACAATATGCTGATATGCAGCAACAGCCATGAAGATGTGTGTGTCCTTAGGCCTGCTTCTGGGCCTGAGTTCCGTTTGCCTGCTCCAAGGAAGCAGCTCCCCTGTGTTAGCCCCCTGGACGGTGTGCACTGTGCTCCAAGGACGAGCCCCATGGACGGTGTGCACTGTGCTCCAAGGACATCATTCACGTACACAAGGGCAAAAATGGCATCCCCTGGAGCTGTACCCTGCTGCAGCCTGAGTGCAGGACCTTTGTTTTGTTCCCTACTAGATGCCTGGGGGCCAGGAGTGGCATCTGGCGTGCCATTGGCGCTTTATAAGTGTGTCCTGGCTCACTGTGCCATGCTTACGTGGCCTGCCAACTCATGAGTCCATTGTCCAGAAATTTAAAATGATCCATCATGATGATAATGCATAAACTTACTTATGCTGAAACTTTAGGGGGAAAAAGCAAGACTAAAATATCACTTCTGTGCTATAATTACCAGCATGCAAAATTGTGCATGGGAAGGGAAACAAGGCCCGAAGGGGAAGGGGTGCCAATGAGAACAGTGACGTCAGCGTGCTGAGACTATGCGCCATTGCTTTGCAGTTTTAAGATGTTTTCAAAATAAAGCGAAGTCAGATTTTATTTGACTACACATTTAAGGTCAGTTTAAGAAAAACAAAGCAAGACATTATTAGTAGAAGAACTGGATTTATATAACTACTTTATTTCACAACTTTTTTTCTCCCTTGGAGTTAATAAATGCTCTTGAGGCATCTGTAATCCATGCTCTGTTGTGTCGGTCCCAAGGCAATCGACCAACTCGAAAGCAGGAGGACGGCCAGGATGGAAACTGAGGAGCGCTTTTGTTTTCAGTATCTGCTGTGGGAACGCACGCAAGCGAACAGTAAGGGACCGTGGGGAGAAAAGCAGGCCGTTTTGTTGGAAGGCTTACACTCACCAGTTGACCAGAGATAGAATTACCCTAGTGAACAGAGGCTATGGTGAGGCTGAGTAAAATAGGGCCCGAGGGATCCTAAGCCAGGGCCGGCTTTGCGGGAGAACATTCCTGTCACTTTGCCTGTCTCCTCGCTGCAGAGGACGGGCGCGTGTCTCACTGTGGCCATGGAACCCCAAGTGGAGCCTTCTGGGTTCACTTCCCCAGTCCACAGGGGACTCTGCATCATGGTGGAGGAGGCCTTTTTTTCCCCCTGGCTGCCTTCTCTGGTCTCTGGCAGGCCAGTGGCGTGAGTTGCTGCTGATGGCACAGAGGTGCTGTGTACACAAGTCCTCAGTGTTTGGTGGGCGCCAGAATCGCCTGGAGAACTTGGTAACACAGTTCTCGCTTCTGATTCAGTAGTCTGGGTGGGGCTGGAGAATGTGGTCTCCAACCAGCCCCCAGGTGGCGGTGGTGTGCAGGCCGGGGGTGGGGGGATGGGCTGGGCACACTTCGAGTAACTCTGGGGTATAGCTTTCCCAGGTGGGCATCAGATGGTGCTCCAGAGGGACATCCCATGACATTCCACCGCTTGGAGTCCCCGGTCCACCGTCAGTGGGATAAAATTACCAACTCCGCTCAGGTGTGTGTACAGTCAGGCTGATGGGGTTCAGTTGGGTTCAGGCCCCTCTCTCTTTTTTTTAAACTGGATTTAAAGTCAGGAGCAAGTTACTTAACCATCTTATGATTCAGATACCTTGCCTGAAAACTGGGGTGATGATAATGGCACCTGCTTGTAGATAGGCTGTAGTGAGGTTTAATGAGATTGTCCTGTGAGGCAGTAAGCACAGGGCCTGTACTCAGTAAGCATGGACTGTTGTGAGCATTGGAAAGATGAAAGGGAACTTTTAAGAAGATAAACTTTAGGCCTTGGCTGCTTGGCTCAGTGGTAGAGCATCGGCCTGGTGTGTGGATGTCCCAGGTTCGATTCCCAGCCAGGGCACACAGGAGAAGCACACATCTGCTTCTCCACCCTTTTCCCCTTCCTTCTTTTTATCTCTCTCTCTTCCCCGCCTGCAGCCAAGGCTCCATGGGAGCAAAGTTGGTGCAGGCACTGAGGATGGCTCCATGGCCTCCGCCTCAGGTGCTAGAACAGCTCCAGTTGCAACAGAGCAACGCTCCAGATGGGTAGAGCATCGCCCCTAGTGGGCTTGCTGAGTGGATCCCGGTTGGGTGCATGTGGAAGTCTGTCTCTCTACCTGCCCACTTCTCACTTCAGGAAAATATAAAAAGAAGAAAAGAAAGAAGCCAAACTCTATGCCTGCACTGTGTAAGCTGTGCTCTCCTTATCCTCAGTCCTGTCTTACAGGTGGGGAATAAATTACGTTCTTGCCCACAGTCACGTTCACCATAAAGAGTGGGGTCAGGATTAGAACTGAGGTCTGAGTGATCCACGGGCTGCAGTTTACCTGGCCTCTCCCTGTCACCCTAGTGGAATATCAGAGACTCACTTCTGTGCTACAGGCCCTGGTCCCTTGGGAGCTAAGATCCTTGGTGGAGGGGCCCCAGTCCTGTTCAGAATGAATACAGCAGTCATCCAGGCTAGCAAGGAGGCTCTGTGCTGTATGGCTCCAGGCCTCATCTGTCTGTCACAGTTTCCAGCTGTCCACCCATTCTCCATCACAGTCTCCATCAGGTGGCCCCGATCATTGATGTAAGCTAAGCACCGTTCCTCCCAGGGTTTCCTGTGTTATCGTCTCTGTTTTAGAAACAAGGACTCTAAGGCTCAGAGGACTGAACTGACCAGGTAGGAGATCAAACAACAGAGGTGGCAGAGTCCAAATGCAAACATCCACCATTCTGGCATCTCACTGGCTGCTTCTTGGTGTCGTGCATGGCATTCTAGGGACTTCACATTTTTTATTCTGTAAATTTTATTTTTTATGGGTTTCAGGTGTACAACTTAGTGGTTAAACAGTCATATACTTTAAATAGTGTCCCCCCAATATTTCCAGTACCCGCCTGGCACCACACTTAGTATTGCTGTGTTATTGACTACATTCCCTATGCTTTACTTACATCCCTGTGACCATTTTGTAGCTGCCATTTGTGCTTCTTAGTCCCTTTACCTCTTTTACCCAGTCCCCTACGCCCCTCTCCCATCTGGCATCCACCACTTTGCTCTATGAGTCTGTTTTAGTTTTGTTTGTTCTGTTCTTTACATTCCACATATCAGTGAAATCATGTTGTCTTTCTCTGACTGACTTATTTCATAATAATCTCTAGGTCATCTATGCTGTCACAAATGGTAAGATTTCATTCTATTTTATGGCCAAGTAATATTCCATTACTATATATACAGGTATTGATCGACTTGCGACCTATGCAACTTACGACCATTCGACTTTAGGACCACAATCGCTAGCCGAGACTGCTCCGCATCTGGAGCAGTTTCTGTATGCACCTGTATTTTGTAAATTTGTATGTCTTGCAAGTATTAAACCAGTAGTACTGGTAATGCAGTGTTTTACTTAAACCTGACGAATGTAAAAATAAGAAACAAAATGGTGTAGAGATGATACAAACGGCATAAAATGAACAAAGAAAATTATGATATATAACAATAATGAAAGAAAATTATGATAAAATATGACTTAAAGATTTTTATAACATCATTTCACAGTACAGTACATATAGCCTACTCAACTTACGACCAAATCCTGTTACGACCGGTCTGTCGGAAGCAATCGTGGTCGTAAGTCGAGCACTAGCTGTATATATATCTCTCCATCCAGGCTCAGCTACGACCTGTCTTCAGACGCCTCCCTGACCGAGTACCTGAGGAGGCTCCCCGGCCCCAGTCCTCACTACACTGTCTGGGTTTTCTTCATAGCACTTGTGCTGTTCACAGTGTCTCACCACGTTGTTTCTTTTTCTGTTCATTGTCTCTTCCCCTACCGGGCTGTCAGCTCCATGAGGGCAGGGGCAACACTGATTTTTAAACAACCTATCCCCTGTCTCATCAGTTGTCTGGCAGACTGGTTATTTGAATGAATGAATGAATGAATGAATGGCAGCTGTTGTGTGGACCATTGCTTCCTGCCACCGCTCTCACTTACTAGGGATGTAGTGACTCAGAGATTCAATTTCCTTAGCCATAAACATAGAGCAATGAATCCCACCTCACAGAGATATTGTAGAGATGAAATCAAATACTAACACATACGAAAATGCTCTATTATAGAGCACGTAATGCTGTGCACATGTGAGGCGAAGAGGAAGCAGTTTCCTTTTCACAGCAGGACTTGGATGCGTACCCAAATCAGCTCCCCGGCTCCCACCCAGCCGTCTTGAAATTTTCTTGTCCTAGCTGATACATTTTGGCCATGGGGAAAACTTAATGCCACCTTAATCATGGAACCTAATGGCACACTGCTAAAGTAAAGTAACTTTGAAGTGATTGAGCCTGAAACGGTAACAGCAATTCTTCCCTTTCTCAATAAAAGCACTCAATGCTCTGTCTTTTGGCTGTGGGTTTCTTGATTGATTAAACAGGTCGCTAAGGAGGAATGATGCCTGAAATTAAAGTTCAGAGACCCAGGTTTCATTCCTGGTCCCATCAGATGACAGACCTTGGGCAACTTTCTTCCCTATAGTCTAGGAAAGGCAAACTACAGGTCAGTGGGCCAGGGTAAGCCTACCACCTATTCTTGTAAATAAAGTTTTACTGGGACACAGCCATGCTTATTTGTCTACATATTGCCTGTGGTTGCTTTCTTGCTACAAAGACTGAGTAAGTAGTTGCAATGGAGACCATATGGCGTGTGAAGCTGAAAATATTTATTATCTGGCTGTTTCAGAAAGTGTTTTCTGACTCCTGCTCTAGTCCAACACCCTCCCCTCCCCCTTCCTTTTTAAGTATGGAAAATTAAGTCCAGAAAGAGAAAGGAACTTGCCCAAGATCACGTAAATAATTAGGAGAATCAAAAGGACAAAAACTTAGGAAAGAAAAAAACTGATGTTAGTGAATATTCTGCCATAGTCCAGAGGCTAGACATATCAATTATTCTAAGGTCATTGAGATTTATTTGAGGGGTTTTACCATCCCTCACTTTCTTTTTGTCTAAATAAGACAAGTATTACTGCATTTAAGTGGTTCCAAGGACATAAGTGTCTTGGAGAGTCTTAACATGAAGGCTTTGCAGTGTGATTCCAAAAAGTTCATCATATGAATGTACAGCCAAAACATCCCTGGCACGTTGTTTCTGCAACAATCTCTCTGATGTCACGATTCATCTGGACTTCGCTAATTTGGAAGTTGTGTTAATTTGATGACAAAAGCTTTGGTTAAATTTATCTTTGCCTACTGCCTGACAAAATGCTTTATTAACCAAATTGATAGTGTGGACAAGATTTTGGGGGAGCGGTGTTTTTAAGTGCTCAGGAGGATAAATGATTTTTTAGTGCTGCCAAATTATTTAGAAGTGTTTATTTGAAATAAATGATGACTGGGCAAATCGCAGGTCACTATTATCTCATTAATGCATGGTCAGGGTCCTTCTAATTGGAAAACATTCTGACAATGTTTCTGTTTGGATTTTGAAAGTCATTTCTCTCAGAATAGTCTGTAACTCAAATTTTCCACGAGTTGTGATCATCCATGCTCTACTATAGGGTCCAAATGGAATACCCACGTGGGAGAAGACATTAGAAACGATCGATTGCTTTCTGAACTGTAGGAACATCGAGGTATTCAGTCCTGTAGTGAGAAGTTACTGTCTTCTAACTTCCCTTCCAATCGTTTTGATTAGAGGAGATCTCAGATGCACTCTGGAAGGCCCTTAGCCCCTCTTTACCCCTCACTCATCTCCTTGCGTCAGAAACAGAGAGCAGGCCACAGGAGCCAGTCCTTCCCAGGCAGCGCTTCTCAGAGGTAATTAAAAGCATTGTTCTGTTTTTACTGTGCTTACTCTTATGGCTGCCTTCTGTTCTGGCAAGCGGCTGTGGTTTCCACTCACGGTAATCCTATCGAGTTTCCTTTTAAAATCAATTTCAGGGGAGGAGAAAAGTGAGGAAGCGAGGCACTTTTAACCAAATGTGTTATGTAGACAGTGCCGATGATTTGTAGACATGACAGAAATCCTAGTGTGGTATATGAGGATATGGAAACCTTAGTGAGGATGGGCTAACATGATAGAAGTTTGCCTCTAATGGCAGATACCCAGAAGGGGCTAGAGACAGGCTAGGGTCACACAGGCTGGGCGTTAGAGCCGAGAACATGGAAAGCCCCAGAACTCTCAGTTCACACCCTTTCTGCTACGTGGCACTACCACCTTGCACCCATTTTGGTGTTCCTGCCCAGGTCTAAGTAAATGTTTGGGAATATGAGCTTGTTCTCTGAACGTGAAGTATTTTTCACCCATCCACGCTGCATCAAAATGTTTGCTTCAAACCGGCCTGCCCGGTGGCATTGGAGAAAAGCGTGCTGCCCACACTGCACTGTGGTTCTAATTCTTCCTGAGAATTCCCTCGCCCAGCATCAAGAGGCCACAGTATGTCATCTCTCTGAGAAGAAATGTGGTCATTGTCTTAATAATATCCCAGGAAATAGTTGTGTTCCCCTCTCAGTGGGGTACTCACTTCTTAATTATGTGGTCTGGTCCATTAATGGTGGTGAAAGCAATCCTAAGGATCTTCTGGGGCTGAGGGGAACGGCCTATTGCCCAGAGATTTCAGATGCCCATTTCCTTAGAGCTAAATTAGCAGAACTGCTAAGTCCTCACATCTTGGAGTCTTGGTGGGGGTAGTGGGCTGCAGGAGGTGGCTGTGAGTCAATCGCTGTCTCTCCTGGCAGCAGGCCTGCAGGCAGCCTTGCAGGGCGATCGGGCGGTAGTTGCCCACATAGTCTCTGAGCTCCTGGCCTCTGGCTGTAGCGGAGACACTGGCCCTTCCAAGGTAGTGCCCGGCCCATTGGCTGTGTCTCGCTGGCATGCCAAGCATGTGGAACCAGGGACAGATGTCACCTCCTTACTTTGAAACTAAAGTGGTGGAGGGAACAAAGGCTCACTTCTCAGAGTACTGTGCCAGAATACATAATTCCTATGCATTTTTCAGATGCCACTCAACCTACCCGAGCCAATAATTGTCCCGAAACCACATACCAAGCTCTTACGGCACGTGATGACATTGGTTTTCAACAGTAGCCCTTTAAATAACACAGTGATTGGCAAGCACAGAGATGCAATGCTGGCGGAGGAAGCCAGGTCCACATTTGGGAATGGCTGAAGAGGATTTGAGTAATAATAAAATTTGTACCTCTTATTGAGCATCTTCTCTGCCAGGCCCTAGCCTAAGCACTTCATTTCTTTTGTTCTGTTGAATTCTCTCAAACACTTTTAAAGACATACACTGTAATTCTCACTTTTAGGTGAGAAAATGAGGCTCAAAGAAGTTGAAGGATATGCCTAGGGCAAGTAGCCAGCAAGAAGCAGAGCTGGGATTTGATCCCAGGTCTTTCTGATGTTGGAGCCCATCATCTTTTCAAACTACAGCAGCCTTTGTAAAAACACTAGACGATCAGGACTCTCTGGTCTTGCGCACATTATACTTTTATATTATTCATCAGTGCCACGTCTGATTAGAGTCCACTAAGTGAGCACTATTACTGATGGGGCCAGGAGGACTGCCGTTGAAAGGAAGGGACTATTACTGGCTTGTTTTAAACCCTCGAGGCAGCTGTCCCATGGCCTTGGCCAGCACTGTGGGTGCCTGAAGGTTAGGGACCAGTGCCCAGCGCAGGGCCTGGCACTCAGGGGGCTCCCCAGTTGAATTAGATTTAGAATTATTTATATCCTCGAGCCCTGGAAGGAACACTCATTGGAGAGAAGGAAAGTCATCAGGAACAGATTACATTAATGTTTGAAAAGTGTTATTAATGTGTCACACTTTGAGATACTACTTGTTTTTTTTCTCTCTCTCTAATGTTACACTCCTTTCCCTTCCAATATAAGTCTTAACTAATTAAGTCATTTGGAGGGTGACATCATCTTACATCCAGTCTCTCCGCTTTTAGTCTCTCCCTCTTTCAATCCAGTTAATCTCTCCCCATCCTGCTAGGACAGGGGCTTCTTTCTCAAATGCAATCCTGATTACGCCCCTTCTCACAAAATCCCTCTGTCCGACAAAGCTCTGTGAGCCCCCCTTGCCTGTTGAAGCTGGGAGCATTTGTGATTGCTTATTCTCTCTCTCTAGTGCTTGCTGCTGTGCTGACACCAAGTAGGGGCACGACAGTTCTTTATTGAAGGCATTCCTTCTTACTGAAATGTCCTTCCCTTAAAAGCAAACAAACAGACTGACCAGGCTGTGGTGCAGTGGATAGAGTATTGGACTAGGATGTGGAAGGACTCAGGTTCGAGACCCCGAGGTCGCCAGCTTGAGCACGGGCTCATCTGGCTTGAGCAAAAAGCTCACCAACTTGGACCCAAGGTCGCTGGCTCCAGCAAGGGGTGGCTCGGTCTGCTGAAGGCCTGTGATCAAGGCACATATGAGAAAGCAATCGATGAACAACTAAGGTGTCGCAACGAAAAACTGATGATTGATGCTCCTCACCTCTCTCCGTTCCTGTCTGTCTGTCCCTATCTATCCCTCTCTCTGACTCTCTCTCTGTCCCTGTAAAAAAAAAAAAAAGCAAACAGAAAAACCACACTCTTGTTCTCTCCCTCTCTCTCTCTCTCTCCCAGCCATTCCTGAGACTGTCTTGGGTCAGGATCCTTGATTTGCACACGGCTGATTGAGGGGATGCTCTCAAAAGATGCACCTGGGAGGAAGTGAGGGAACAGGATGAGGCTGAGATGAAGTCAGAGGAGCTCTTAGCTGAAGTCTCGTCTCAGCCTGATCCCACAGGGAGCCCTGGAGAGTGAAGAGGACCCTTGAGGCAGGGCACAGGCCTTTTCTCCTCTGAATCAGTTAGGCATTGACTGACCGTTGCTCCTGTGTGGGTTGTTTTGGGGGCGATGGGTAAAGGAGGCACATAACCTCAGGCCAGTGGCTTCTGTTTCTATAGGAAATTCTCTGGAAAGGGTGCAGCTGTGGGCACTCAGTGGCCAACACAGCTTCTGCAGGGAATGGGCATGGGAACTGGGGCACCAACAGCATCTTCTGTAAATACCAAGCTCAAGTCTGCTCTGTGGCTACGGGGCAGGCCTTCAACACTGACCGCCTTCTACTGTTACAGAAACAGCTTGCTGCCTTGTTCAACACATGAGCCACTTGCCAGTCATGGAATAAACTGAGGTACTGGAGCCAGCTACACCCGGGCTTCAAATCTAGCTGGGCCCCTCACTTCTTTTGTACCTTGAGCATCACTTTACCTCTCTGAGCTCAGCTGCTGCCTCACAGAATTTTGGCACTGCAGGAGCCATGGGCACATGGCACCTGGCCCACAGGAGACTCTGAAGAGTGGACCCAACCAGAAAGTGAATGGGCAACTTGCAGTGAATTTTGTGCGTTTCAGAGAGCTGTCCACTATTATCAGCCCCACTGCACAGGTGCAGAAACAGTCGAGTGATCTGGTCCCTCGCAGCAGGCAGCCATCAATAAAAGGCAGGCCTGGACCTTATCCTGGGGCTTCCCCGAGGAGAAGTGCAATGGGATTTGCTTTCTTTCCCTGTGGCCATGACTTTCAGCTCCGATGAAACTCCGGTGAGCATTATATCGGAGCCATATTTATCTGTTGAGAAGGGTACCAAGTGTGTATCACTGGGGGAGGCATTTTTATACCTAAACTCTTCTACCCCTTGTTACATAAATGGGAAATTGCACTCCCATTTGATAGATGAGGAAGGTGAGCACATTGCTCAGGTCGCACACTTATGTGGAGCCTTCAGCTCTCTTCAGAGGAAGGAGTGGTGGCTCGTGCGTCTGTCCTCTGCAGTGGTCTGGCTGACAGTGGCTTATTCAGTCCTCATGTGCCGCCTCCTCCCTTGGTGTGTCTCCAGCCCTGCCTAGGGTGGCTGTGGATGGTATTTTTATTGCCGTGGACACAGAACTGGGCTTTTCTCAGGCAGTGCCATCTGCCTGCCCAGTGGACACTGGAGGCTCCTTCCAGCACATACCGTCCAAGGGCACAATGCACACACCACTCAAAGGCGGCGTTGTGTGGGCCCACATGTGTGCACTTGCCCAGACATCCCAGCCCCCGGCGAGGCCCCTGGGATCACACAGTCTGCCAGAGGCCTCTCAGGTAAGAGGCAGGTGTGGCTGCCCCTGTCATTGGTCCCGAAGTCTCCCTGTGCAGCACCTGGGGCTTGCAGCCCTGCTGCCCCATCCGTGTGCCCTGAATGGTGATGCCATTCACCCACTGGCCCACTCACTCAGAAATTCCACTCCCACTTACTGAGCATCTGCTGTGTGTCCTCGTCCCTTAGGAGCTCAGAATCCAATAGGGGACACAAAGAAGGCGAAAGAGCACTGTCATCTGGTCCACAGCGAGATGGAGAGTGTCCCCAAACTTCCTGGAGTTGCTGCTGTCTTCCCAGGGGAGTGTGGTAATCCTTGTCAGGCAAATCCTGTAAGTTCAAGCCTTTCCTCTTCTGTGGATTCTTCCCTGACAGGCTCAGGCAAGGTTAGCTACTCACTCTTCTGTACACTGCCCCTTGTAGTCACACTCATAGTGATGAATGTCACTTCCATTATAACTGTCCCCATACTTGTCACAATCTGGTATCAGACTGTGAACTCCTCGAGAAGTTGAATACTGTCTGATCTTTTTGACTTTTAGGAGCAGTGTGGCTTTGGAGTCAGATAAACCTAGATTTGAATCCCGGAGCTGCTAGTTATTGATGCAGGGCCTGGCCCAGGGTGAGGAAAGTGAGGCATTTGCTTTGGGTGCAGTTTTAAAGGGTCACCAACAAACTTAGCGATCAAAGTAAATAATATTTCAATGCAATATTTTAAAAACTTTTTGCATAAAAACATTAATGCAAAAAAAATCCATGATGAAAAGAATTTAACTAAAGATAGGATCTGACCTCAAACTTGCATGACATCTCAATTGCCTTGCTGTAACACCGGCCCGGTCATAATATGTTTTCATTAATTTGATTAATTTCTGCATTAATATTGACAGAAAATACTGCCCTCATGGAGCTTATGTTCCAGTGAGGGAGGTGGCTATGTGCAGAAATCACAGTAACACACACCACACAGGAATGTAGGACACACATGTGCAGAAGGCACAATCATCTCCCTAAGTTGCTACTGGGGGTAGTGGGGTGGAAGTTGGAGCACATATTGACAAGTGGTAACATTTGACCTGGGTCTTGAAGGATAAGTAAGAGTTTAGTAGCTGCTTAAGAGGTGGATGGTGGAAGAAAGAGGAGGACGGTGGGGAGGGGATAAGGGGGTGGGGAGGGGAGAGAGGGGTGGTGGAAGGGAGAGGAGGGCCGTGGAATGGAGAGGTGGATGGTGGAAGGGAGAGGAGGGCTGTGGAATGGAGAGGTGGATGGTGGAAGGGAGAGGAGGGCTGTGGAATGGAGAGGTGGATGGTGGAAGGGAGAGGAGGGCTGTGGAATGGAGAGGTGGATGGTGGAAGGGAGAGGAGGGTGGTGGGGAGGGAATAAGGGGGCAGTGGGGGGGAGAGAGGGGTGGTGGAAGGGAGAGGAGGGCCGTGGAATGGAGAGGTGGATGGTGGAAGGGAGAGGAGGGCTGTGGAATGGAGAGGTGGATGGTGGAAGGGAGAGGAGGGCTGTGGAATGGAGAGGTAGATGGTGTCTAAGGAGAAGCACAGAGCATGGGAGTGCAGGCCTGTCTGGGGAACCATAATCAGGTTGAGCGGTTAGATTTGGGGAGAGCTATTCTATTGATAAGAGAAATTATTATTTCCATTCTTGATGTGCTATATTTCAGAAAACATTCAAATTAAGTTTTCCCCCACAGGAGTTACAGATCCTGGGAGTGAGAAGTGAAGAGAGATTTAGGAGTTAGAAGTAGGAGGGAAAGGCGTGAAGGAATGCTCCTTTGGGGAATGGTGTGGGCTGTCCTAGCCCTTGACAGAAAAGGTTAGCTGATCCCTGGTCTGTGACATTGCAGGTGTACATTTAGTTCCTTATATAATCATGTCATTCAGTCCTCACAACAACCCTGTGTGATAGATTTTATTAGTTTATTATTATCTCTGATTTTATCGATGAAAACCTTAGTGAGGATAAGTAACTTATCCAAGATTACATAGTATGGGAGTTCCTGGAATATAGGAAAGGGTTGAAGTCATGAGAAATTGCCAAGGGAGAGATTATAGAAACTAGATCATTTATTCTAAACTCTTGCATAAAGGTCACAGTGTCTTTAGAAATCTGATGAAAGCCAAGGACAGTCGTTCCCGTTCCCCATTCCAGGCATATATGTGCACACACACAATTCTGCATGCAATTTCAGAGAGTTCATGCAACACATAAAGTCCCCTGTGACATTTTGACTTATGTTAAGAAATATATATTTAGTCTTTGTCCTCATTTCTGGTACAGAGCTCTTAAAGCCCTTGGAATTTTCTAAGTGATAAGAGCAATAAAGATATCTTGATATTCACAACAGACTCCTTTTAAACACCTGAGAGTTTGTTAATAAGGTGAGTTTTGGAAAGCACCTAAGGATAGGGGCTAATTTCTGTGAGAACCAACCATTCCCCTACCTACAGGGACGGGAGAGGGGTTGGAGATCGACTACATCACCAATGGCCAGTGAGTTTATTGATTTTGCCTGTTATAAAGCCTCCATAAAAATTGGAAAGGATAGAATGGTAATTTTTTATTTTTTTTTACAGGGACAGAGAGAGAGTCAGAGAGAGGGATAGATAGGGACAGAGAGACAGGAACGGAGAGAGGTGAGAAGCATCAATCATTAGTTTTTCATTGCTGTTGCGACACCTTAGCTGTTCATTGATTGCTTTCTCACATGTGCCTTGACCGCGGGCCTTCAGCAGACGGAACAACTCCTTGCTGGAGCCAGCGACCTTGGGTCCAAGCTGATGAGCTTTTTGCTCAAGCCAGATGGGCCCGCGCTCAAGCTGGTGAGCTCGGGTCTTCCGCATCCCAGTCCGAAGCTCTATCCACTGCGCCACCACCTGGTCAGGCTAGAGCGGTAATTTTTTTAACATCAAGGATGAACTTACATTGACATATCATAATCCATAGTTTACCATAGGATTTTTGTTGTTGGTGTTGTACATTTTATGGGTTTGGACAAATATATAATGACCCATATCCATCATAATAGTGTCATACAGAGTTATTTTCACTGCCCTAGAAGTCTTTTGGGCTCTGCCTATTTAACTCTGCCCCAGCCCATCCCTGGCAACCCCTAACTTTTCATCGCCTTCATAGTTTTACCTTTTCTGGAATGTTGTGCAGTTGGAATCACACAGCATGTATTGTTGCTAGTCTGACTTCTTTCACTAGTAACGTGCATTTAAGGCTTTCCCATTTCTTTTCATGGCTCAATACCTCATTGCTTTTTAGCACTGAAAAATATTCCATTGTCTAGATGTACCATGGTTTATTTATTCACCTACTGAAGGACATTGGTTGCTTCTAAGTTTTGGCAATTATGAATAAATCTACTACAAATATCTGTGTACTGGTTTTGTGTGGATGTAAGTTTTCAGCTCATTTGTATAAACACTCAAGAGGGCAATTGCTGGATCGTAATGTAAGAGTATGTTGAGTTTTGTAAGAAACCACCAAACTGTCTTTGAAATGGCTATACCATTTTGCATTCCCACCAGCCATGTGTTAGAGTTTCTGTTGCTCCACATTCTCACCAGCATTTGGTGTTGTCAGTGTTCTGGATTTTGGCCATTCTACCCACTAGATGCCAGCAGCACTCTCTTCCCCCAGTTGTGACAAACAAAAATACCTCTAGACATTGCCAGATGTCCCCTGGTGGCAACATTGTCCCTGAAGGAGAATGATGCTCTGGTAAGAACAGAATTAATCTTTACCTTACAATCCCTGAAGGAGAACAATGCTCTGGTAAGAACAGAATTAATCTTTACCTTACAATAGTTTATCTTTCTGCTTCTTCATAACCAACAAAAGAACTTCCCAGCAATGTAATACAATTTACCCTTTGTGCTTTTATTATTGTCAACTTTAGTTTCTTTAAATTATTTTTTAAATTTATTCATTTTAGAGAGGAGCAGGAGAGAGAAAAAGAGAGAGAGAATGCGGGGGAGGAGCAGGAAACATTAACTCCTATATGTGCCTTGACCAGGCAAACGCAGAGTTTTGAACTGGTGACCTCAGCACTCCAGGTCGATGCTTCATTCACTGCACCACCACAAGTCAGACTAGTTTTAATTATGCTATAAATCTAATAATACATTATTGTTACTATTTTTGCCTTGTATAGTTAAGAGTTTTTTTTTTTTTTTAAGAAACATGTATTATACTTGTTGCCTTTAATATGCATTCCTTCATCTCTTCTGCTTTGGCCTTTGCCCCTTGAGATATCCGGTTGCCCTGCCCTCAGTGCTCAGAAGCCCACTGGGGTGCACGGGTCAGTGCCTGGAGGGTTTGAGAGGGAGCTCTCTCAGCGTGGTCCCCATTTTTTGGAAGACCACTGCTGGGCACTCTGTGAAGTCCTGTTGTGGCTCAGAGGGATTTCCTTAGTTCCCCTGTCCCTCCCCTCAGCTGTCAGTAGGCCGCTGCCTTGGACTGGGCTGGTCTCCATGTATCTCAGAGGGATCTCTCTCAGCTCTTATGCTCCACTCCAAGCCTTTTGAGTCCCGTCGCCACAGCCTTGGTAAAGACCTTGGTGAAGACTTGGTTGGTGGAGTCAGACTTACCCAGTGACTGGGGCCCTGGAATTGTGAGGCATCGCTGCTCCCTACAGCAAAACATGAACCGTTCATTACAAGTGCAGCAGGTTCCCTTTTCTCTATTTATGGTGAATCATTTCTGCTCAGGAAGACTGTGCCACCTTCTGGAGTTTAGTTCATTTGGGGGTTAAGTTCTTATATTTTTTAAAGTTTTTTTTTTCTTTTTATTTATTCATTTCAGAAAGAAGACAGAGTGAGAGAGAGAAAGAGGGAGAGAAAGAGAGAGAGAGAGAGAGAGAGAAAGGGGGGAGGAGCTGGAAGCATCAACTCCCATATGTGCCTTGACCAGACCAGTGTAGGGTTTTGAACTGGCGACCTCAGTGTTCCCAGGTCGACGTTTTATCCACTGCGCCACCACAGGTCAGGCTTTTTAAAAATATTTTTTAAAGTTTTTTTTTCTTTTTATTTATTCATTTCAGAAAGAATACAGAGTGAGAGAGAGAAAGAGGGAGAGAAAGAGAGAGAGAGAGAGAGAGAGAGAGAGAGAGAGAGAAAGGAGAGTGGGGGTTAAGTTCTTTATGTCATCACCTCTCTAATGTGTTTCTAAGAAACTATGATTTTGTAGTATACTTGGTCTTACTGTTACAATGAAAACAAGAATCTTTTCTGACTCTCTGTATCTTAACTGGAATGTATCAACTTTTAAACAAATACCCAGAACCACAAGCATTATTATTTTGGTTGAGTTCTTGCTGTAAAGTCCTAAACTTTCATCAGCTTTGGTGAGCTCTCACTTGCCATTCTCCAAACCTCCTTCCCACCCATGACTTGCTCAGTTGCTGCCTCTTAAACGCTCATAGAACATGCCAGACTCAGCTTTTGTGTTGGATTCAAAGAGTTCTCTCCTCAGGAAAAATACTTCAGTTATTAAAGAAAAGAGCTCAGGAGAGTGGATGCTGACGTGATGGTCAGGACCAGGTGCCCTCTAATTTGTGGGCTTCATGTTTTGAGAAAGAATGACAACTTCCAGCCTGGGCCACACCCTGCCCAGGACTTGTTAGAGCAGCTAATGTTTATCAGTCACAATATTTTTCATGTCCTGTTGCAGGCTGCCTGCAATCTCGTCCCCAGTAAGAGGATGGGTTACAGCAGAAGTGGGTAAACGGGGAATAATAAAAGCTACCCTACAGGGCTGGTAATGACAAAATGAAGTAATGTCTATGGCACGGATGGCATGTACCTAGTACATGCTTAATAAAGACAACCTCTTATTACCTTTAGTTAGAAGAAAGGGGCTGTCGGAATCGAGGAGGAGTTTCCTGTTTTCATGTAGAGACTGTATTGACTATTCAGAACTTGTATAGCCAGTAACCCAGTTTAAACCTCGCCTACCTCGTTCCAACCCTGGAGAGAGAGCTGGTAGGGTGTGCCCAACAGTCATCTATTTTCACCGTCCACTGTGGAGCCTCTTAAGAACAGTTCATCTGAGGGAAGAAGGCGTCAGGCATGTGAGCTTGGTCCAGGCCTCCAGGGCAGGGCAGCTCTAGCCCTGTTCCTGCTCAGATTTCCCTTCTGCTTTGACCCTCCTGGGTCCCTGCCTTCATCCTGAGAGGAGAGGATGCTGTGTGTAAAAGCAGCTCTTTTTCCTTTGGTCTAAAATCATTTTGTGTGGAAATCAGGATCTCAGAGAGATCCCTGCACCCCATATTCATTGCTGCATTTATTCATGATAGTCAAGATATGAAAACAACCTAAGTGTCCATCAAAAGATGAATGGTTTAAGAAAATGTGGTGTATATGTAAACAATGGATTATTATTCAGCCTTAAAAAAAGAAGGAAATTCTAATGTTTTTGACAACACGAATGAATCTGGAAGACTTCATGCTGGGTGAAATAAGCTGGTCACAGAAGGACAGTTATTGCATGATTCCATTTATATGACTCTTAGTCAGAGTCACAGAAGCAGAGAGTAGCATGGTGGTAGCCAGGGGCAGAGGAGAGAAGGAAATCATTAGTTGTTGTTCCAGGGGTATAAAGTTTCAGTTGTGCAAGATGAATAATTTGTGGAGATCTGCTGTGTGACATAGTGCCTACAGTTAACAAGCACAGGGCATTAAATTTTTGTGTAGAGGGTAGATCTTATGTTAAACATTCTTACCAGACACACACGGACAGGGACACAGGAAACATTTAGAGGTTATGGATGTTTGTCACCTTGATGTGTTGATTGCCTCACAGGTGCACGCACATGTCCAAACTCATCAAATAGTACACAGTAAGCACGCAGGTTTTTCTGTATATCAGTTATACTTCAGTAAGTCTGTTAAAATAAAATACAGTAAGTCTATGATACTCAGTCCAAGGCCATGCACCTTTAGGATCAGTGTGGCATGAGTGTGGGAGAGATTCCTCCCACTTGTCAGGGACCAGCAGGGGACCTGGCTCTCTTAGCAAGGGTCCCAGCGGCTGACATCAGTGCGTAGAGTCAGAATCTTCATCTGGAACTCTGCAGTATCATTTCAGGGTCTTCCCAACTTAGGGACACCTTCTTTGGGCTTGATCTTCTATTTTTATTAATATTAATAGGATGAAAATTTGTGCCTCTAGGGACAGAGATTGGTAGAAAGTCTCACTCAGGCTTTATTCACTATCAAATTCATGCTCAAGCAATATCTCGCTTGACAGTGGAGGTGTTCACTTGCCTGAAGGGTCCTGGGTCCCAGGGCCGATGACCCGGGCTGCTTTCCAATAAAGAGAGGGGCCTCCTCTGTCCCTTTTCAGTATTTGCTTTGGTGTTGAAATTGTGGGCTCAAGGTGAAACCCAACTAGACTGTTTTTCTTCATTTGGGACTATAGGGACAAGCATCTCTCTATTAATGGAGGTGAAGATTTCAGAAGAGCAGACACAGTTCTGATACCAGAGGAGGTCTGTGTGTGGGTCTAGTTAGGAGCATCACCCTCTTTACTTCAATGCAGAATGCAGGTATTTTAGAGGAAGGGGGGCTTACCTTGGATTTATTAGTCGCCCTGGTGCCGCTAGGGGGCACAATCTTGTCAAGGCTGCTACCAGGTGTTTTTGGCCCCATTGGGGGATTTTCCTGAGGCTCTCCTGTGGCAGAGATGGTACCAGAAGCTTTAGTAGGTGGTAGCATCCGGGGATTTAACAGGGGCTGACAGTTGCAGCAGTATTAGCAGTAACATGGACAGGGCTGCTGGCTTTGTGAGAGCATCAAGGGGCACAGCTTCTGCCATGATTCACTGTGCTTGCTGGCGGGTGCCGGCAGTGTGGTGGCAGGAGGCACTGTTACATGACTTGCCATTCAGCAGAGGCCCAAGAGCTGACAAGGGATGATACAGCAGGAGTAAAGGAAACCATGTACATTGTGTGATGGTTTGACCATGTGTGGTCAGCCTGCCCCACTGGGGCAGAGTGGGAACTTAGGAAAGATGGTCCATTAATTCCCTAGGGCTGATGTAACAAATGACCACAACAGGGAGGCTTAAAGCACCAGAGGCTTATTCTCTTCCAGTTCTGGAGACCAGAAGAAGTGTGAAGTCAAGGGGCTGGCAGAGCTGCACTTGCTCCAAAGGCTCTGGGGGACAATCTGTTCTTTCCCTCTTACAGCTTGTGGTGGCTTGCCGGCGTGCCTTGTGGCTGCCGTACTGCAGTCTCTGCCTCCATCTTCACGTTGGCTTCTCCTCTGTGTGTTCAGATCTCCCTTTACCTTTCTCTTACAAGGACAATTGTCATTGGATCTCGGGCCCATCCAGAGAATTTTTGAGGATGATCTCATCTCAAGGTTCTTAGTGTAATTATAGCTGCGAAGTCCCTTTTCCCAAATAAGGCAACATTTCCAGGTTCCAGGGATTTCTTGTGGCCATATCTTTTTGTGGACTACGAATCCAACCAGCTGAAGAGGGTCAGGGTCAGAGGGCTAATGACCTGGCCAGTGGGGTGCAGCTGGAGAGAGCTGAAGAGGGCGGTCCTTCTCTTTCACCCCATGCACTTCATATGGCCGCATGCATTATCCGCTTCTTTACCCAGACAGCCACTTCGTCCTAAATGCTGGAGCCTCTTCTTGGCGCTGCCCTTCTCACACCAATGTGCAATCATCTTTCTGAAGCCTTTTCTCACCATTTGCTGATTCTCAGGAAACCCTGAGGCCTGCCCATCTTTACGGACAGTTAATGTATAATCAATACTTGTGTTTGTGTTCAAAGATGGTCCTCTTGTAGCAGATGACTTGGGGGAGTAGCACTTTCTCCAAGTCTACCAGCTCATTGACATTCTTTTCCCTGTGCCTAGGAATCCTCAGACAATATTTGCATTTTCAAGCTCAGACCAGGAAGATGGTGGTAGAAGGACAAGAGGACAGCTCTGGAGTCGGACCTGGGTTGAATGTTGGCCGGGCAACTAGGCTCTGCTGTGGGACTCTGGGCATGTCACTGAGCCTCCGTCTCATTGTCTAGAGGAAAGGGGTACGAATTCCTGTTTGAGGGTTAAAGGAAAGAAAGACACGTGTGACGCCTGGCACAGGAGGGGTGCTGAATAAGTTAGTTCCTTTTATCCTTTAGTTCTTCTCATTCGGGTCCTGAGAAATCATCTTCCTGTCCCCCCAGACATCACACACTTCTGTGTGCTTTAGCTCCAAGACAAACACACAAATTGTCCAGCAGCGACCAATTTTGCACCATGGCAACCTGCTGTTTTTAATTATTTGTCTTTACCCTGTAACAGCTGTGGGGCACTTGGTCTGACCAAATGTAATTGAGTCCTGTGACGTGCTCCAGATGTGGAGGTGTGTTGCCAGGTGTTTATTTTGAGGATATAATATGGCATTTTAGCGCACTCACTCGTTTTCTCTCCCATCCCCTCCCTGCTTCACCCCAAATGTTCTTTCAGGAATGGGCTAGACTCTGGCCCCCAGCTTCAGGCCTGGGCTCCTGAGCTAGTGTTATGAGTTTAGAGTCATTTTACCTGGGCTTTCTACTGCTTCTGGGGTTCTGCAGCTCCGTGGAGACTTGCTCTGTTAATTAGAAAGACCACTGGTACCCCTTCAAGAAGGAGTCAGGCACTGCCTTGGGGCTTGCCATGTTCTGCTGAGGTCTGGGTCAAGTCCTCTGGGCTCTCACTTGGCTGGACCAGGCCTTGTTTGGTGGCTTCACTTTCAGAGCAGAGGCTTCACTTCCTGAGAGGGAGGCAGCACTCCCCTGTTGGAATGTGGCTTGAACAATTTAAAAATATATTATTTAGCGCTGGTCGGATAGCTCAGTTGGTTAGAGCATCATTCTGAAGTGCAGGGGTTGCCAATTTGATCCCTGATCAGGACACATGCAGGAACAGCTCCATGCTCCTGTCTCTCTCCCTTTCTCTCCCTCCCTTCCTATCTCACTGAAATCAATAAAAATATAAATATATATTATTTAGAATCTAGGAGGCCAGCCGGAACCCAGCCCACTGAGCGGCTGTGTGTGCTTTCTCACGCCGCCGTCCTGGAGTGCTGCTGCCTGGGCCCGGAATCTGGCCAACCTCGCGTAGAAGTGGGGCAGCTGTTGTGAAAGTGCTGCTTTTGAAAGTGGAATCGCGGTTTTGGATTCTTTTCCCCTTTTCCATTATCTTTATAAATTTGGGACAAGTCCTTTGGATTGCTGAAGTTTTTTCCCCTCTTTTTCATCTGACCAAAACCTTTAGGGTAATTTGTTAAAGGAATTGGACAGATTTAGCTGATGGGGGCTGGTGTGAAACTAGGTTTAGGCTTTTTAATTCAATTTCACTTTTAACCCAGTCCAGTTTACTTCAGCAATTACTGTTTGAGTACCGGCCACAGTCCAGGCACTATTCTAAACACTGGGGAAAAGACTGTACGCAAAACATCATCCCCCTCTCATGGACCTTACAGTCTAGTAGGGAACAAAAAGTAATAAGTAAACCAATGAAATATATGCTATTATGTTAGGTTTGTTAAATGCCAAATAAAAATAAAGCTGGATGAGAAGATAGAGAATGAGGATTTGTTCTTTAAGAAATGCCCAAACAGTACATTGAACAAGGTAGAAGTGTGTGTTTGTGTGTGTGTGTGTGTGTATATATTTAAATTTTAAATATTTTTATTTTTCTCATGCAAAATCAATCAATCCATTGCTGTTAAGATAGCTTTCAGATCATTAAAGACTTAGCTCCTTTTATTCTCTTATTCCACCTATTCCACCATCCTCAATATGTGTGACTTGTATATTGTGGCCCTACATGGCTGCTTTAGCTCCAGCCATCACATCTGCATTCTAGCAGGAAGAAAGAAAGGAAAGGAGAAGGGCCTGGCCTACTTTTGGAAGATAGTTTCTGGAAGCTGCATATATAACCTCTGTTTTCATCCTTTCGGCCTGGTCTTAGTCACAGGGCCACACCTAGCTGCAGGAGAGAGCTCAAGGAAATGTTTTCTCTATTCCAGGTAGCTGCATACCTGGCTAAAAATCACAGGTATTTTTTTTTTTATAGAGAAAATAGAATTTTATATTAGAGGATAATCATAGTTTGTGAGAGAAGACCTCTCGGAGTCAGCATCATTTGAATAGAAACCAGAATGACAAGGTTTTCATTTAATTCATTTAATTAATCAAATCACCCTAGTGTCTTCCTCTCTGTGCTTGGTAGTGAAGATAAAGATGACTAATAATACATGGTCTTGTCCTCAAGGCTTGCTATCCAGAGCAGCAATGGCAGATTGGTGGATGAGGGCAGTGCCTGCCTAATCAGCAGGTGGAATTTGTTTGGCTGATGTGTTTTAACAATTAGGAAATTTCACATAAAAAGTCAGATTTCTAGATTTCAATAAAAGAAGAAGATTTGGTAACATAGGATCTTCATTTCCACATGACTGGAGTTGGATAGCAATTGAGTTCTTCAAGTTGGTTGGGAGCATTCCAGTTTGCACCAGTCTCCACTGTCCCACTGGCTTATTTCCCTTTCTTTTCTTTTTATTTTTTAATTGATTTTTTGAGAGAGAGGAAGAGAGAGGTCAATTGGTTGTTCCATTTATTTATGCATTCATTGGTTGATTTTTGTATGTGCCCTGACCGGGGATTGAACCCACAACCTTTGGCATTCTGGGACAATGCTCTAACCAACTGAGTTACCTGGCTAGGACCTTACTCTTTTTTTCTTTCTTTTTTTAAAATTTATGTTAAAAAAATCACTTTACTTTTTTCTTCACCATTGATTCCCATTCACTCTCATCTCCAAATTACTTGGCTTTTATTTTTTGGTTGGATCTCCAGAATTCTGCCTCAGTGTTCTTTCCACTCCCCCATACTGGGCCTCATTATCATTGGCAAACTACTATTTTCCTGGACTGGTAATGGCTTGTGAAGCCCAGAGTTCCATTGGAGTTCTGAACTATTCCAAGAAAAGAATTGTTTTCCTGTTTTTCTTTACCTTCTTGGCCCCTGTAGGCATTTGAGTTACCAGGAGAGAAACCAATAAATAAAATAATTAAAATAAAATGAGCTAATTAATTTGGCTTGTTTCACTCATCATTGAGGATCTACATCTATTTGTCTGTTCCTGAAACCTTGAGTGCCCAAGAGAATTATGGGTGTTCTACCCAAAATTAACTTTGAATTTGTTTTTCTTGATCATAT
The DNA here is from genome assembly GCA_037038555.1 of Rhynchonycteris naso. Classification (NCBI taxonomy): domain Eukaryota; kingdom Metazoa; phylum Chordata; class Mammalia; order Chiroptera; family Emballonuridae; genus Rhynchonycteris; species Rhynchonycteris naso. The sequence continues at coordinate 24,021,819 of CM072996.1, forward strand.
GATGTGGTGGGTGAAACATCAGGCCTTGAGTCAGAGGACCCGAGTTCAGCTTCTGCCCCTTATGGCTAGCTGGGTGAGTAAATCTTGGAAAAATTTTCTTCCTTTTCTGGGCCTCAGTTTCCCTTCCTGTTAAAAAAAAAGAGTGAGAGTAATTCTTCCTGGCCTACTGATGTTGCAGGATTTGGGAAAGAGCAAACAAAATAATGTAGGTGGAAAAGATTTGCAAGGTGAAGGTACATCATTATGGCAAGGTGAGAAGACCATTCAGATTCTAGGCCCTGAGAGGGCCCCAAGGCGTGATGGGGGAGTGGAGCTCAGCCTCCCTGAGGAATGGAGCTGGGAACTGGGGAGCCATTAGACATGGAGGTGGCTTCTTGCTTTCTTTCTGTCTCTGGGCCCACTTGAGTTCTTTTCATTTTCTTCTCTGTCTGAGCCAGTCACTCTCTTCTTTGCAGATTGTTTTCTTTTTCTTATTATAATGTACAAGGCTCAGAGAGGGTAGCTCCAGCCCTAATGCTACATGACCTTTTGTTTAACTGCCCACCATCTATTAATGGCAGTCTCTGCATTTCTTTAAAAACTTCAGAGCAAAAAACTTCTGGGCCAGGTGATAAGCCAAAGTCCAACAACCTGAGACCATGGAAGAAGTATCGCATAGCTCAGATGTTGCTGCTTTGGGTAGCTATTCTTGGAGCAAGGGGTATAGCCGGTCAAGGACACCAGGCATGTCTTCTGAACATCACATGCTCAGCAGCACAGTTCTGACGGTTCTGCCTTGAATGGCTCTGCTGCCCAGGCTTCTGGCAAGTGGGGTGGAAAGCTTTTTCTAAAGAGACAAGCCATCTGAGACAGCTCTGTAATAAAAACGTGATCATTTCCAGGTTATGGATGCATGTACAAGACCCTCTGAAAAACATGTCTCCTCGCTGCTCTATGGAACATATTATTTAATATATAGCTGCTGCTAGCTTCTGGGCTCCAGCAGGAATGGTGTGCAAAGAGACTGGCCAGGGAAATGAAGTGAGGGTCTTCATGGCTACTGGCTTGAGTGTGCATAAGACAAAAGTTTTTGAACTGCAAACATCAATTCATCCAAAATACTTTCCCTCTTTTATTTCACTTGTTTACTTGGTAAGCAGAGAAACAGAGCAGGGAATGTTTTGGTACAAATACATAGCCTGAGGGACTCAGAACTCTTCCAGCTGCCAGGAACATCCCAAACAGAGCCCTGAGTGTTCAGCAAACTTTGGGGACACTCAGAACCGGCCTGGGTAAATGTGGAGACCAGGGGTTTGGGTCTCAGTACTGCCAGTCTCTACCTGAGTGATGTGGAGTGAATGACTTGACATCTCTGAGTTTAGGTGTCCCATCTGTCAGAGAGAAATGCTGGTTGCATTTGAACCCTTAACTGAGTTTAGTGCTAACAACCTCTATCAGCTAAGATTAGACTCACCTGAGTGTGAAAGAAACTCAGGAGTAATTTTAACGTGTAAGGTTTTATTTTGGGGGCGAGAGGCTGTACAGCCAGTAGTCATGGCCATCACGACCATCATTGCTGCCAGGCAGGTGCAGGTTCCTATTAGATTCAGACAGACGGTAATGAAACTGCGGAGCCCAAAACTGGTGGGCCATTCCTTTATTCTAACCTCACAACCGGCAGGCAAATAAACACACAGAGGGCTCCAAAACCCACTTACACATTCTCTGGCTCCACAACCAGGGGAATCTTTTCTGGTTTTCCCTAGAATCAAAGGCCCCACCAGTCTCAGTGGAGCTCACAAAGCCCCTCGCCCCTCTGGTTCCCATCTCCATCTGCCAACATGGCTTCTTTTTCCCCAGCACTCTTCCTCTCTGCTCTTACTCTGCAAAAACATGGCTTCCTTCTTCCTCCTCCTTCTTCTTCTTAAAACATTTTGGCACAAAAACCCCTCCTCCAGCACACATTAGCATAACAAAGCCCTTTCCCAAACAGGGCAACAATCAGCAGCCTCCCCTGGGCAGTGCAATTTACCTGGGAAGTGGCCATTTTTTAACAATAAAAGTGAGCAAATCGAGAAAATACAGATTTTATGAACTCATTTGCACAACAGAGGCAGTGATGATGTGGTGAAATTGGCACTCAGGTTCCTCCTTCCTGTTTTCTGACCCACCACTCCTAGGGTATGGCCTCATCTCCACTGGCCAGATGGCTGGCAGGACTCTGGTTGCTATATCCATGTTCTAGGCTAGAGGAGGGATGTTGGTGCATTTCTGTAACCCCTCCCTCTTGAGTGTGGCTGAACTAAGTGACTTATTCTAATGAATAGAACACAGCAGAAGTGATGTTCTGTCATTCCTGAGATTAGGTTACAAAAGGACTGTAGCCTCTTTTCTTCCTCTTCCTTTCTATTCTTTCCTCTCCCTTTTTTCTCTTTTTCTTCCTTCCCCTCTTCTCCTCCCTGCTTTCTGTTCTCCTCTCCTCACTCCCCTCCTACTTCCCATCTCTGCTCCCCGTCTCTGGGTGTCCCCTGTGCTGGGACAAGTGAGCTGCCATGTTATGAAGCAGCCCACGGAGAGGTCCAGGTGGCAAGGAACTGAAACTTGCCAGCAGCCGTGCAGGTGAGCTTGGCAGCAGATTCTCCAGCCCTAGTTGCACCTTGAGACAACCACAGTTCTGGCTCCTGGCTGGCAGCTTAACGACAGCCTCGTGAGCAACCTTGAACTCTATGTATCCTGCTAAGCTGCACTCAAGATTCCTGACTCCAGAAACTTTGACAGAAGAAACGCTTCTCTTTTTTAGCTGCTAAATTTTGGGATCATTTGTTATGCCACAACAGGAAACAATCTCACCCTGCACCTGCTTTAGAGGCATTCAGTGAACTTTCTAGAGATCCCCAGAGACAGCCTGATGGGAAACTGGACTCAAAGCCTCTGGTCCCCCAGTCACAGGCGGCACAGGAGCGGAGTCTGGGCCAAAGCTTTGCTCAACTTGCTATCACTTGGATGTTTTCCTAAAATTTGCTTAGAGGAAAAGAATGAAAGCACCACAAGCACTCCATACATAGAGGACAGCTGACTTAGCACACACTCTCAGAGCCTGCTTTGTACATGCCACATGTGACCCGGCGCTCTGGGGCACGGGGTGCAGAACTGGCACCGACGTGGCAGATGGACGGCGCTGCCTGCTTGCCCTTGCTGGCTCCAGCCTGCTCCGAAGCCTGCTCTTTGGCTTCAGGGTCCCTGTGGCTAGCATCAACCCTGCTCACAGGCCAGCACGCGGGGTGCCTCTGTGCAAAGCACACAAGGACCCCCTTCCTTGGGTGCTGTAGCTGTGCCAGGGGGTTGGCCCTGAGCCCGGAGCAGGCTGGCCTGTCCTCCCATGTGTCTCCCTGGCCTCTGTGTAGGGCACAGGCTATCCCACTGTAAGTGACCATGCTGCCCTGAGAACCAGGTTCAGGAATCATAAAGAAGATGATGAATAAACCATCTGGTTCTGTTCACAGGGCTGATCTAAGCTTTGAAGAGTGGCCTCCTGAAAATAAAGATTTCTTGATTTTTCACCGTGTTAACGCGAATGAAAAAAATAGATCACAAAACAGCATTCATAGTGTGATCCTATCTATTAATAACTATATGCATACACATATAAACACATAGATTTCTTGTAGTATTAGCATTAAGATGCTAATAATCTATGGATAGTGGACATTCAGATAATGTTTAGTTTCTTCATTTTTTCTTTAGTATTCCTTTTTAACATAAGCATGTATTATTATTTTTTTTATTTCTTTTTATTTATTCATTTTAGAGAGGAGACACAGAGTGAGAGAGAAAGAGAGAGAGAGAGAGAAAGGGGGGAGGAGCTAGAAGCATCAACTCCCATATGTGCCTTGACCAGACCGGTGCAGGGTTTTGAACTGGCGACCTCAGTGTTCCCAGGTCGACGCTTTATCCACTGCGCCACCACAGGTCAGGCCATGTATTATTCTTTTAAACAGAAAATAATAATAAATCATCCTCTTCATTTTGAAAAACAACCCTTTCTCTTTCTTTTGTATAGTACTTTACAGCCAAGTATAATCATCCTCAATTCCCAGATGTAGCAACTGAGGCTCAGAGAGGTGAAGTGATTGGCTGATTCTTGGGGAAAACACGCCCCCCCCGCCCCCCCCCCCCCCGCACCTCTTCCCTCTTTCTCCAGGTCTAACACCCCAGGGTCACCTGTCTATGATTTTATCTGACACCATCAAGCCTATATAACTTGAGCTGGTCATATCTCTCTTCAGTTTTCTCACTGTAAAATGAGGCTAGTAATCGCATTTACCTCACAGGGTCATTGAGGGGATTGAAAGTGATAATGTGTGAGAAGCACAGGGCAGGCTCCTAGACCCTCACTCCAGTGCCTGCTAGCACTGTTCTTCTTGGGTGAGTTCGGAGAAGGCCTTTCCCCTCTCTGGGTCTGTTCCTTTACATTTCAAATGTACGGGCTGGACTGGAGGATTACTGAAAATTCTGCATTTCAGTTCTCTGGGTTCAAAATTTTGTTGCTTTGATTTCAAAAAGCAGTTGTTGCCTGACCAGTGGTGGCGCAGTGGATAAAGCATCGACCTGGGAACACTGAGGTCGCCAGTTCAAAACCCTGTACTGGTCTGGTCAAGGCACATATGGAAGTTGATGCTTCCAGCTCCTCCCCCCTTTCTCTCTTTCTCTCTCTCTCTCTCTCATTCTGTGTCTCCTTTCTAAAATGAATAAAATAAAAAAGAAATAAAAAAAATTACTTTAATAATAAAAAAAAAGCAGTTGTCATTCATTCATTCCTCTGCTGCATTAGCTCAAAAAAGTGATTTAAGTGCATGAAGTGTGTCTGGGAGAAGAGTAATCCTGGCAGAGAATAGCATGAGCACACCCCCTGAAAGGGCCAGGCAACCCGGAGGGAGCGATAGGAGAACCCAGTGCTGGGGCATAGGCTGGCGGCTCTTTCCAGAACCAGGTTCATAGCCATGGTCAAAGCAATGGTGCCTTGCCTCCGGGAGCCTCTATACCAGGCTGCCAGGCAGCTGAGGAGTGTCGCATGGAGGTGCCTTGAAAGGCATAGCATGTTCCGTTAGCTGCACAGTGGGCGGCAAACTCATCAGTCAGCAGAGCCAAAGAGTAACAGTGCAACGATTGAAATTTCTTTTGAGAGCCAAATTTTTAAACTTAAACTACATAGGTAGGTACATTCCTTATCGAGGTAGCACCCGCACGTGGTATTTTGTGGGAGAGCCACACTCAAGGGGCCAAAGGGCCGCATGTTGCTTGCGAGCCACGGTTTGCCGACCAGGGCATTAGCACCAGCTTTAAGAAAGTTATCTCCTTTTGGTCATTTGTGTTGGACTCAAGAAGTCATGAGAAAAGTGTCAAGTTCCTGCCACATCGTAAATCAGAAGCCTAGATGTGGCTTTTCCATCTTTAACAAGTTCACTGGGACCTCTGTAGGAATTCCCTGCCCTGGCTCAGAAGATGGTGGAAGGTTTGGTGGAACAGGGAGCTGCTGGGATGGAGACATTCTGAAAGTGCTTCTCCAAAGCCAGTTATGGGGGTGCAGTTGCATATTTGGGAACCTGGGAGCATCTGGGCCATGGGACGTGGGGGTTCATCTAGGACAGGCAGCCAGCCAGTGACATGACCCAGCTGGGGAGCGGAGTCCTGGCTTTTTTCTTAATTAGCTGAAGACATGGCCTTTGTCATTGTTCTCATCTGGTTTAAGTGAATGGTGAGTAACATTGAATGCAAGTGGAAAGAATCATATTTCCTCTGCTTTTTGAGGATGGGAATAGAGTTAGAAGATAAAGAAAGCAAAAGCAGCCTGACTGGGGGTGGTGTAGTGGGTAGAGTGGTGCAAGGTCCCAGGTTTGAAACCCTGAGGATGCCGGCTTGAGCGTGGGCTCATCAACATGATCCCATGGTTGCTGGCTTGAAGCTCATGGTTGCTGGCTTGAGCCAGGGGTCACTGGCTTGGCTGGAGCCCTCTGGTCAAGGCACATATAAGAAGCAATCAGTGAACAACTAAAGTGCTGCAACTACAAGTTGATGCTTCTTCTCACTCTCTCTTCCTGTCTCTCTATTCTTTTTTCTTTATCTCCCATAAATGAAGCAAAACAAAACAAAACAAAACAAAAAAACAGCTAAAGAAAAATAAAAAAGGAAGCAAAAGCAAATGAATGAACAAAAGAACAGGATAAAGTTTGCTTACGAGTGAAGGATGCTGTCCCCTCCCCCATCCCTTTTTCTGTCCTTGTTTTTCACCTTCTTAATAAAACACTGATAAATGACATCTTCTCTGGAGAGTGTTGGGATAATGTGATCTCTGGGCTTTATTCCCTAACTCCCAGGTCATCCGTTACTAATTCAATTTTTCCAGGTGCTTTGCTAGCACAGTGACCTGGTCATAGGGTTCTTTTGTTGCTCCCTATTGAGTAAAGCACAAGTACCCAAGCATAGCATTAAAGGCTGTTTGTGGTCTCTGGTTAACCCTCTCTTCCAGCCTCTTCTAAAAGTAATCCCACCCCTTCCATCTGGAATCTAGAGCTGGAATCGATATGGATATCATTTGGTTCTTTATCCTGCTTAAAAAATATAAAGGATTTTTCTTAAAATCTTATCTGAGACATTAAGAGGGCAAGGGTCGTCTAGCTAAAGGAGTTATGGTGGGGATAGGACTCAGAGGCTCACCCATACTTGTAGTCCTTAATATCTTCCGGAACATCTGCAGTGGCCTGAATGTAGAGAGGGACTGTAGATCTAGGTGGAGATGCTTGAAAATAGTTGATTTTATTAAATCCTCTCCTGTTAAATAGAGGTTGGGTTGCTTGCGCAGGGTTCTGGAGCGGGTATATTGTAGACTTAGCTCTCTGAGATCCAGGGTAGCCTCTATACCAGGAGGCTACCCTGGATTTATTTTTTATGCCTTTCCTATATATGTTACCAACTCCACCCCCAGCGTTCCTGCTGGGGTTTAGACTATAAATTCCTTTGACTTGTTGTTTGATTGCGTCTTCAGGCAAAGCTTCTTCCACAAGAAGCAACTAAAGGAAGGTGCCAAGTATGCTTGGCCATCTATTTCTTTCCCAATTACTGGTCTTTGTGATCGTGAGGATGGGAGAGACCCAGTAGCTAGATTGTCACAAAAACCCACAAACCCATAACGGGGAGCCTTTTCTTATTTTGAGGATTTATTGGTAAACTCCTTAAAACATTCTCCATCTCTCAGGGAGTGTTTCCCTCCCAAAGAGACTTCTTTTTTTTTTTTTTTTAAGATTTTATTTATTGAATTTTAGAGAGAGGAGTGAGAGAGAGAAAGAGAGAAAGGTGGGGGTGGAGGAATGAGAAGCATTAACTCAGAATAGTTGCTTCCCCTATGTGCCTTGACCAGGCACTATGGTCCTGCGGTTTCAAACTGGTGACCTCAGCGTTCCAGGTAGGCGCTTTATCCACTGTGCCACCACAGGTCAGGCCCAGAGAGACTTCTTGACACAGATCAAACTTACTTTCAGAATTGCATCTCTGATGGTTTATTTAGCTTTTCCATGATTCTGAGGAACCCTACTTCAGCATCTAGGAATCATAAAGCTGGTGAAGGGCCTCTTTTCCCACATCTCATATCATCTCTTTTGGCATCTCTGTCCTATCCAGTTTCTTGTGGAAGTTGGTCAGAACTGACTTCATCCGTTCCATTCACCTTGCTGGATGGTGACTCGGATCCTGGGTGCGAACAGCAAGAGCTTCAGTTCATGGCGAGCTGATCATGTTTGGGATAATAAATAGGACAGGTTGGTTGAGCTTGGCTGGGAGTAAATTTGGTGCTCAACTTGAAGCTCTGAAAATGGCCTTCCTGACTAAATGATGATGATGATGATGATGATTATAACAACTGACACTAATTTTGCATTGATTATGTATTAGACTTCATGCTAAGTGGTTTATATACATGATCTCTTTTTTAAAAAGTCCTTATATAGTTCCATGAAGCAGATTTACTTCATAGGTGAAAAAAAGGAAGCTCAGAGAAGCTATGTCATTGGTCATGGTCACACAGCCCGAAAATGACGTGCCCATCAAATACGACACTTGATTACAACTTTATGTATAACCTCATTTCCACGTTAAAATCAAAGAGATGCCAAACCCTATGGAGGAAAGTAACAGCTGAAGGTTAGGTTGTGCGTGTCAGCACCCAAGGAAGAGTGTTGTTTGTTGAGGACCCTACTGTCCCCCCTTTCTTTGGGAATGGCATTTGGGGACAGACCGGACAGTTGTATTAGTATCAGATAACCCTCACCCCTGGCCAGAGCTGATTGGTCCGGAGGTAGACACCTAACCATGGGGTGGTCAGTTCATTGCCAACCAGCAACTTATCAGACTTTCCATGCAAATTTGAAATACAATGTGGGAACTGGAGTAAGTTGGTCTTGGGCCCTTGGCCCACATGATGAGTCAGAGTGGAAAGAAAACTGAAATTGGCTTCATTGTGTGCTTATTTCCTTCTTGTCCAGACTGCTCTCTTGTTCTGAGACCTGGCTGGGGGACCTAAAGGGGAACCGGCTTTAAAGCAGAGAAAAAAGATTGTTAAACTTGAACTGTATCCCAGAGTCATTATGATTTTGCCAGGTGACCTTGGAGGGACTTAGGAAACCCAAGCCCAGGGAAGCTGTGACTTGATTTCCCAACCAGTGGGTGGCAGCAATGGGACCAGAGCCCAGGTCCTACTTCCCAGCCAGAGAGTGGGACAGTAGGAAAGAGGAAGGAAGGTCCTGTTTCATATTTGCATCAGGAATTTAGAAGGGAACACCCTGCTTCAAAGAGGTAAACCCAGATTGTAGATTGCCCTGATCACATAAAAGAAAGTTCTTCGATCCACTCTAAATGTGAATACTTCCTAACAATCATTACATTTTGTCTGATTTACCTGTAGAGCTAGGAATATGCCTATCTGGTTTTGTTTTTTTTTTTTTCCTCCAAAATTTTATTTTAATTTAAATTACAGGGCCAGCCAGATAGTCTGATAAGAAATTTACTTTTCCTCACGTGAAAGGAAATGTTTTCATGGCATCGTTAACAATTGTAGGCATCTCCACCTCTTTTTTCAAGGGTTAAAAATCACATTGAGTAACTGAGTTATGTAAAATGAAACCTTTATAACACAAAATCACTTCCAGCATAATAGTTTTGGTAATATGAATCCCTATCTGGTTTTATAAACAAATTTATCCTGTTTTTTAAGAGTTCATGAAGATATCTCTCCCTAAAAACTGGGGTGGAGAGGAACATGGGGGGGGTGTAAAGCAGTGATTTCAAGCAGAGGTGAAAGATTTCCTTGTGTTTTTGGCATGAACTGCACATGCATCCTGAGAAATGTACTTTGTCCAGTTACAAGTTATTTCTCTCCGTCATTGATGATGTTGGATACTAGCAATCCTGTTTATAATGCACTGTGGGATTACTTACTCTCTGTGTAACACAACCATCATTAAAAACCGTCATTAAACTCCAGCTTCAGGAGAGCTGAAATCGTTGTTTTGATTGCGGTTACCAAGGTGTCAAATGGCCCATTGGTCCCGAGTCTCTGGTGTGACGCTCACAGCATGTCTTCGTTCTTCTCTTTATATACAGGTAGCAGATTCCATTTCCAACAGCTCACGTCAGAGTTTGAACATGCCCAGACAGAGTCAGGGAAAGGGTGAGGTTGGATGGCTGTGTCTTCAGGCTAAAAATGTCCTGGGAGACCAAGGAGACACTGTTCCTACCCTGCCTCTGCTTTGCTCCCTTGTCCCAGGCCAGACTCACTGACTTCCGATAGTCCAGCTGTTCTCTGCTCAGGTGTTAGATCCCTCTGAGATCTCCTTTTGTCTTTCACTCTGGTTCCAATCAAATGTCTCATCCTATAGGCTTTTTGCAAGGTTTGAAGCCTTGGTCCATCTTTCTAAGGGGAAAGATGATCCAGTTTCCTCCTGGGGACGGTGACCAATGACTCTCACTGCCACTTCTGCCATCCAGTCTCAACTGTTCCAGCTCGGGCTTTCAGTGTCTCCTGCCCCATGTCACATTCTGCCCCATGTCACATTCTGCCCCTTACTAGCACACTGTACATGCGTTCACTTGGGACTTCTACAGTCTACTGAGCCTTACTCCCCTGGAAGCTGAGATATGCTTATGTCTTGCCTAACTGTTGGAATGCCCACGGTCATCAGAGCTTTTCCTCTGCAGAATCTTCCCCAGTCCTATGGGCTTGGCTGGAACCCAGGTCTGGCTTTTCTCTGCCACTGGTCTGTCAGCTGTTATTAGGCACAACTTGTTCATCTTTTCTGAAATATGACAACAGGTCAGTGGGACAGCTATGAAAATTTATCTCGTTTCATTGGAAATTTCTGCTGGCGTTTAAAGAAGAATGCACAAATAATGCAGACCCAGTCACAGGTGGAGCCACAGGGAGGCAAATCCCTGCCCTCTCTTCTGTCTTAGGGTTCTAGTACGCCTTCTCTGATTTCAGAGAATTGTTTGTCCTGAAAACATACTGCTTCCTTTTGGTTTCTAAAATCAAGTTAGACACCTCCCCAGATCTGTCCTCAGCTTTCTCTCCAGCCCATGACCTGGTTCACAGGATGACCAAATGCAGTTTGGTGCAATTGGGAAATAGTTGCTTTTTCTCCCAACTGAGCCTCTGTCCACGCTCCTTCTCCCACCCCCGCAGTAACGTCGGGCAGGTCCCGATGCTCGCTCGTCACTTTCAGCCGTCAGATGTGTCTTTTTTACCAGGGCTGAAAGCCCAGTCCAAACCCAGCTTGGCATCCACATCCCATTCGGAACACCTCTCTTTCTTCCAAAAAGCCACCAACTGAGGTTTGGCCTGCGGCTCGGGGGCCCACTTGGGGGCGTTCTTGCCACACTGGCCTCCTGACACAACTCTGCAGCCACAATTCACTTCAGAGCTTGCTCCTAGATCAGTGGTTCTTAACCTTTTTTGAGGTACCAAGCCCACCAGTTTCATATGCACATTCACCAAACCCTTCTTTAGTGATAAATAAAATATTTCTTTTTTCCAAATTCAAGACATAGGTATATGTTTTTTTACTGGTGCACAAAATGAGCCGTGCATGAACATCACCTTGCTCAAAGAACAAAACCAACAAAGTGCATGAACTCACAACAAATCACGGTATTACTTTATTCTGGCCTCTGCGGCAGAGGCTTCTCTAAACCCCTGAGACCGACTCATCGAACCCCTAGGGTTTGATAGAACCCAGGTTAAGAACCACTGTCCTAGATTGTCTATGTCTGAAGGGTGTCCTCAGAGCTTGCCACGTGGCTGGCTCTGTCTCAGTCTCCACTCTCAGCCTCAGTTTCCCCTTAAAGGGTGATTCCTGACCACCCTGTCTGTCCCGTGCCTTTGCTTCAGCTTCTAACATGTAGTAATTCCTCTTTTCACTATTTTAATTAGTTAACTTTTGTTTTTGTTAGCCGAACTATTATCTGCTTTTTGCCACAACAGTGTTAAATACAAAGGGGCAGAAACTGTGCTTGTCTTGTTTAGAATTATATATCCATGTCTGTCACACTGTAGGCACTCAGAAATAATTGCTTAATAATTCCTATTTGAAATAAAATTCCATCATTTTACCTAGTGGTCAAATAATAGATTGGAAGAGGTGAAATGCTGACACTTGACCTTTTTCTTTTGGGCCTGGAAAAATGGCAATTTCATATGGTTCATGCTAATATTTGAAACATTCCTATTTAAGTCATTTTGAGTAGAGATTTTGTTTGTTTTTGTTGTTGTTAATATTTGCAATCCAAAGTTATTTGCAATCCTTTCTGATCCATAATTTGGTACCAGAAGGGGACTATTACAAGTAATTAATCTGAGCAGAAGTGGTTAAATAGTAAAGGAAATGCCCTAGTCTGAAATAACTCAGTCATTTCAGGTTGAGGAGTTGGTGACTCTTGTTATATCACTGTGAAATTTTCTTTTTATATTTTTAAAATATTTTTTTTTTGTTGTTGTTTTTCAGAGGGACAGAGAGAGACAGAAGGAGAGAAATGAGAAGATTTGACTTGTAGCTGCTTCACTTTAGTTGTTCATTGATTGCTTTTCATATGTGCCTTGACCTGGGGGGTTCAAGACAAACCAGTGACCCCTTGCTCAAGGCAGTGACCTTGGGCTTTAAGCCAGCAACCTCTGGGCTCAAGCCAGTGACCTTGGGATCATGACAATGATCCTGCTCTTAAGCAACATCCCGAGCTCAAGCTGACTAGCCATACTCTAGCTGTCTACCTCAGCGTTTTGAATTGAGGACCTTAGCATCCCAGGTCGATACTCTACCCACTGCGCCACTACTGGTCGGGTTCACTGTGAAACTTTTCTTAACCTCTCATCTGTGATACCTTAGGACCTTGACTATAAGCCTTTGGAGGTACAGTATTGGGGAAATGGTAGGGACAATTCAGGATGTTGGCATGGGTGGCCTAATTCTATCTGTCTTGCTGAAGGTGGCCCATTTGAATGAAGGAAGGGAAGAAACTACAGGTTTCTTCCTTGAAGTTCTTTGTGCCTGTGGCCTGTAATATGGTCCCATAATTTGGAGTCTTTTCAATTAAAACAGCTGAAAGTTGTATCCCAAAGTTATTAGAACCCAGGTAGGGACATGGAAGAATTAGTAAGAGAGAATTGATAATATTTGGGAAAATAAAGCTTCATTTCTTTCTCAACAAATTTATTTTGAAAACTTTTAAGTTAGATTTTTCTTTCACTTGAAATTGAAAATCTCATATATGATTTAAAAAATAGCAAATGTTGGAAACAAACAAGATATCCAGCAAAATGGGGGATGGTGGTCAAACTATAGAATTTCACACAATGGGATATCATGCAATGCTCATTGTATTTAAAGTAAAAAAATTAGATTGCAAAATTGTTGACAGAACAGGGGTGGGGACTGGAGAGGGATCGTTGGCATAATCAATGTCATGATCAGTACTATTTAATGACCAGTTGCTAAGTGCTAGTTATCATGCCAAGGGCTTTACCTGGGTTATTTTATTCCATCTTCCCATCTGCACTCCGAGGAACATACTGTTTTACTGCTTCTTCAGATGAGGAAACTGAGATTTCATAACCTCTTCAAGTAGATGGTAGAAGAAACAATCCAGACTCAGGTCTGCTTCATTCCAAAGCCTGCACAGTAAGTCCTCACTTAATGTCATCGATAGGTCCTTGGAAACTGACTTTAAGCAAAACGACATATAACAAAACCAGTTTTATCATAGGCTAATTGATATAAACAAGAGATAAGTTCTTATGGCATATTTCGGGTCACAAAAACATCATCAGACTTAAAAATAAAGACCCCAAACACTTCCAATGTGCAGCATTGAGCTACGTGGGAGCTATACATACACTTAAGGAAGATTATTGGAAACAAGTACGATAATCATTTTCCAACCTGATTGTCCCAGTTCAGGGTCACAGCTCTAAAATTTACTTTCATCCTTTTATGTCCAATTATAACAGCCTACGTTAGGTGTCTTTTATTTTTAGCTTGGACAATCACCGTAATTATTTAACCCATCTCTCTCCTTTATTTTTTCTTGCTAATACCATGAATTCATTTTATCACTTTCAGATATATATTCCAAACAGTTTCACTTTCACTGTGGTTTAAATGTTTCTTTTGCCACCAATAGCTGCTCAAATAATTGCTGGGGATGTTTCAGTGTTTACTAAACAAAGTCTAATTTAATTGACTTGGCATTCAAAGCTCTCCAGAATCCCAACCTACCTATTCAACTCTATCTTTTATTGTTCCTCTAAATCAGGACAAAATCCTAGGACTCTTTTTTATAAATAAAGTTTTATTGGAACAGAGTGTTGCCCATTCATTTACATGTTATTTATGGAGGCTTTTCTGCAACAGAACTGAAGGATTGTGATTTACTATCTAGATGGCCTTTTATAGAAAAAGTTTGCCAGTTACTGTTCTAGATAAACTCATTGCTCTAACCTAGCAATTTTCAATCTTTTTCATCTCATGGCATACAAACTAATTACTAAAATTCTTCAGTGCATTAAAGATATATTTATTTTTTCTTTTCTTAAAATTTAGAAATTAAATTTAATGGGGTAACATTGATTAATAAAAATATGTAGGTTTCAGATGAACATTTCCATAGCATTTGAACTGTTGACTGCATTGTGTGCTCATCACCCAAAGTCAAATCACTTAAAAATACATTTTTTTGACTATCTGCCAAAAAAAGAAATAGGTATAATTTTGACTCATTCACACTGGACGGCTATTGTTGTGTTTAGTGCTGGTCGTCTTTGCCATCTGCCAGCGAGCAGCAGTCAGCTAGCTTGCACACTTGTATTGCTAGTACAGTGCTGGCATTGGGAAGTGGTCACTGGCATTGGCATGGGTCAGTAGTTCTCAAAGTGTGGTCCCTGGACCATCAACACCAGCATCTCCGGGGAACTGTTAGACATGCAGATTCTCAGGCCCATGTAAGACCTACTGGGTCAGACACTCTAGGGTGGGGCCCAGTGATATGTGTTTTAGTTGGTTCTGATGCATGAGGCAGCTCCCGCAGCACTGGCCTCAGTCTTCCTGCTCAGTCTGTTCTCCATAAGGAAGTTTTAGGCTAAGGAAGAGAAGAACGTTCCAGGCATATTGAATAGGACCTGTAAAATGTAAGGGAGCGTGTAACAGCCTGGTGTGTTCAGGAAGTCATGGTGTGGGTGGGGTCCAGGTTATAGGGAGTGTGGACCGCGAGGTCCGACCAGCAGTCTGCAGGCAGACCGTGGCTGTGAGCGTGCTGCTACGGAGGCTGCTGTTGACCAGTCGCCTAGTGTTCTCAAGGAGTCTACACCGTGAGACACTGGCCCAGGGGCTCTAGTGTTCCTCAGGGTGTCTATGCCGCAGGACACTGGTCCCTGGGCTCTAGTGTCCATCAGGGTGTCTACACTATGGGACACTGGCCCAGGGGCTCTAGTGTTCCTCACGGTGTCTACGCCACGGGACACTGGTCCCTGGGCTCTAGTGTCCCTCAGGGTGTCTACGCCGCGGGACACTGGTCCCTGGGCTCTAGTGTCCCTCAGGGTGTCTACGCCGCGGGACACTGGTCCCTGGGCTCTAGTGTCCCTCAGGGTGTCTACGCCGCGGGACACTGGTCCCTGGGCTCTAGTGTCCCTCAGGGTGTCTACGCCGCGGGACACTGGCCCAGGGGCTCTAGTGTCCCTCAGGGTGTCTACGCCGCGGGACACTGGTCCCTGGGCTCTAGTGTCCCTCAGGGTGTCTACGCCGCGGGACACTGGTCCCTGGGCTCTAGTGTCCCTCAGGGTGTCTACGCCGCGGGACACTGGCCCAGGGGCTCTAGTGTCCCTCAGGGTGTCTACGCCGCGGGACACTGGCCCAGGGGCTCTAGTGTCCCTCAGGGTGTCTACGCCGCGGGACACTGGCCCAGGGGCTCTAGTGTCCCTCAGGGTGTCTACGCCGCGGGACACTGGCCCAGGGGCTCTAGTGTCCCTCAGGGTGTCTACGCCGCGGGACACTGGCCCAGGGGCTCTAGTGTCCCTCAGGGTGTCTACGCCGCGGGACACTGGCCCAGGGGCTCTAGTGTCCCTCAGGGTGTCTACGCCGCGGGACACTGGCCCAGGGGCTCTAGTGTCCCTCAGGGTGTCTACGCCGCGGGACACTGGCCCAGGGGCTCTAGTGTCCCTCAGGGTGTCTACGCCGCGGGACACTGGCCCAGGGGCTCTAGTGTCCCTCAGGGTGTCTACGCCGCGGGACACTGGCCCAGGGGCTCTAGTGTCCCTCAGGGTGTCTACGCTGTGGGACACTGGTCCAAGGGCTTCTGTCAGGCGTTCTTTGGGAAAAAGATTTCTTTAAGTAAGTAAATGTGAAAATTTTAGTAAAATTAAATGGATTTATTCTCTGCAAGAACTCTGAGGGTCTCTAACATGCTATGTGTATTGAGAAAACAGACTATGTTCAAAGGGCACAGGAAGCTTTCACTGAGCCTCCTTGACATCTTAAGTTCCTCAAGAACAACAGTCTTTGGACATTGCACATACACAGTTGGGGGGGGGGTGTTTAATCCCGACCCTGGGATAAAACCCAAGCCTTAGTTAGCATGGCCTCCAAGGACCTACCAAACCCCCTCTGCCCACCTCTCTGACCTTGTCTCTACCACCCTTTTTGGGAATGCAGACCCATCTATTTATTTCCTATTGTCTGTTGTCTTGTCCTACTCCAGAGTAGTTGCAATTGAGCCTAAAATATCTACATTTTGCCCTAAACATAGAAAAGTTTGTTGATCCCTGCATTATAATAGGTCCACAGTGTCTCTCTGTCTAGATATAGTTCCTAGATAGCTTTTATCTTATTTTTGATGTGTTCACTTTTGTGTTACCAGCACTGAGCACAGGGCTTGAATGTAGAAGGCACCCAGTGAATGCTTAGTGAAAGAATGAATGGAACTTTCATAATAATAATAATGACTGATATTTATACAGGCTTCATCGTTTTACATATACCATCTCATTTTATCTTCTTTCTAGCTTTCTGCAATGGGCCAACAATATCCCTGTTTACATCTGAAGAAGCAGAGGCTCAGGGAAGCCAAGTGGTTTTTCCAAAGTAACACAGCCAGTTAGGCTTAGGAGGTGGTCTTCTGCCATATGCTATGTTCATTCCATTGCCCTTGGCTGTCTCATGTCGTTGGCCTCACACTGGATAGCCCTCATAGCAGTTTCACTGTGACTCGTGTTAGTTGCATAGTTCCTGCTGTTAGAGGATCTTCCTGTGGGCCCCTTCTTCTCCCAGCTGCATTCCTTACCCTCTGTCAAGTCCTTTCCCTCCCTTTCCTTGCTTGCTCCTGCTCTCTGTACAATTTTTGGCTCAATCACTGACTGTGCATTTCCTAGGAAGCTCATGCACAATGCAGTATGTGGTCATCTGTATTCTGGTTAGTTCTTCTCAGAGTTAGAAGAGCTCAAAGGTTCAGAAGAAGAGCTGTCCTCCAGGCCATGCACCACCAGGATGACCAGTGTCTTATTTTGTTTGGGTTACTAAAACAGAACACCACAGATTAGGTGGCTTTTAAGCAACAGAAACTTTATTTCCCACAGTTTTGGAGGCTTGTAGTTCAAGATCAAGGCACTGGTGGATTTGGTGTTGGGTGAGGGTGTGCTTCCTGGTTCATAGATGGCCATCTTCACATGTGTCCTCACATGGTGGAAGGGACAAGGATGCTCGCTGAAGTCCTTTTTTTTGTGACAGAGAGAGAGGGACAGATAGGGATGGACAGACAGACAGGAAGGAAGAGAGATGAGAAACATCAATTCTTTGTTGTGGTTCCTTAGCTTTCTCATCTGTGCCTTGACCCGGGGGCTACAACAGACCGAGTAACCCCTTGCTAGAGCCAGTGACCTTAAGCTCAAGCTGGTGAGCTTTGCTCAAACCAGATGAGCCCGTGCTTAGGCTGGCAACCTCAGGGTTTTGAACCTGGGTCCTCTGAGTCCCAGTCTGATGCTCTGTCTACTGCATCACTGCCTGGTCAGGCTCTCTGCTATCCTTTTTATAAGGGCACTGATCCCATCCATGATGGTTCTATCTTCATGACCTGATCAACTACCAAAGACCCCACCTCCAAATTACAACACATTGGGCATTAGGATTTAGCATGGGAATTTGGGGGAGACACACACATTCCGTCTATGGCAGATTGACTTCTCTGCCAGTAGACAGGGCTCTGCACTGCAGGGCACTGGGTAATCTGCTGACAGAATGGCACATGGGGCCTGCAGAGAAATGTATTCTAGCTTCTCCCTCAGGACTCTGTGAGCTGGCCTAAGGGTACCTTGTAGGAAAAATATTATGCTGGACACCCCAGAGAGAAAATGAAAGTCATTGCTTGCGTGAGAGTGATGTATTCACTCATTAATAACATACTGCCATCTTTCCCAATGATAAATTAGGTACTCACAACAGATGCTTCTGTTTCTCACCTGGCTCGGAGGAGAGGCCTGAGCATCACTGACAGGCTGTCAGCTTTCCTGGTGTTCATGTTGGGTCAGCCGACAAACCCCTCAGATTCACCACTAGCTGAAATATGTTTGCACTTTGTGTTGGGGCTGTCTGATTGTCATATGATACAAGGTGAACCTCCAGAAGGAGTTGCTTTATTACTAGCAATTTGGCCTTTGAAGGAAGGACAATATACAGAAAAAATTAGGCGAGAAAAAAAAATCTAACACCTCCTCTACTGAGTTACTACACAAGGTCCAGAAAGAAATCTTGTAAAACGAAATCTAAGGTCATACACATGCTTTGCACATCTGGGATCTTGCATGTGGCAGATATTCCAAACCTTGAGATGCTCTATTAAAGCAAGGAAAGAGCTTTTGTTGAATACCTACTGTTAGATTTTTCACACCGCGCCTCATTACAGCAGTGAGTTTCAACCTTTTGCATCTTATGACACACATAAACTAATTACTAAAGTTCTGTGGCACACCAAAAAATATATTTTTTGCCAATCTAAGAAAATGAGTATACTGTTGATTCACTCACATCGGATGGCTATTGTGTTGGCTGTTGTTTTTTAATTTGACAATCTAAGGGAAAAGAGGTCAGTGCCCCCACCTAATCAGCAAGTATGGCATGTTTTAAAAATTCTTGTGGCACATCAGTTGAAAATCACTGTATTCCACTGCAGGAACCTTGTGAGCCAACGTTATCATCAGTTTAGATAAAGTAACTTGAATGAAGATTCAAACTTCAGCTTTCTGACACGGAATCTAATCACTTTCTGAGTGCATCTTCTGCCACTCCAAGCCAAGCACATCAAATAATTGAGCAGGAACACAGTAGTTTCACCTGGGACAGAGGAAGGATTCTGGTCCTTCAGAGTTCATGAGAAGAACTGTTTATTCTGTGTGAGTGGACTGGTGGAGATCTCTGAGCTGAGGACGGGAGCTGGGTCTCAGCATAATGCTCTGCATTCAGTGGACACTTAAAATAAATGGTGCCTGACTGGCTCTTTATAATTCAGCTATTGTTTTGGGTTTTGACTTTTAAATTCTCTTCTGATATCCTTTCTGACTTTTGTGCTGGAAGAAGAAAACCATTATTTTTGAGAGAGAGGAAAGTTCGGGGGAGGGGAGACGGGAA
The DNA here is from genome assembly GCA_037038555.1 of Rhynchonycteris naso. Taxonomy (NCBI): domain Eukaryota; kingdom Metazoa; phylum Chordata; class Mammalia; order Chiroptera; family Emballonuridae; genus Rhynchonycteris; species Rhynchonycteris naso. The sequence goes on from CM072996.1 coordinate 24,041,003, forward strand.
GGGAGAGAAGCATCAACTCGTTGTTCCACTTAGTCGTGTCATTGATTACATCTCATCTGTGTCCTGACTGGGTCTTGAACTGGAGACCTTGGTGTTGAGCCAGGGCACTCGAGATTGAACTGGCGACTCTGGGACCAAACCAGTAACCTTGGTGCTCCAAGACAAAGCTCTATCCATTGTGCCTTCGGCCTGGGTCAACCAGGACTTTTTAAAGTCCTGCTATTTAACTAAGAAGCAATCTTCTTTCAGATGTTATTAGCAATCAATAAAATGATTTCTTTCTTTTTTAGATGGATTCTTGATGTTTCTGCCTACATCCACCTGTCAACTTCTTCAATGGGGTACCCTTGCTTGTAAACTGTAGTACTCTACCCATTGCTGAGCATAGATGTTCAGTAGCCCTGGTGCTCCTGAGTGCCCCTCACCACATCTCTGTGGTCCTCCAACTTCTTGGCCCTGTGGTTGGGTGGGTGTTGGGCAGATAAAATATATTATGCTCATTTTGTTAAAGATGGCGCTGCCCACGTGGAAGCCCATCGCCCAGGTGATAATAGTAGTTGCCCTTCTTGCTTGGGATGAGTGTGATTATGTTAATGTGTGTTGGGGGAGGGGGCTTTCGTGCCAAAAGGTTTTTATTTTTAATTTTTTTTTAAAAAATTTCTTTTTATTTTATTCATCTTAGAGAGGAGACACAGAGAGAGAGAGAGAGAGAGAGAGAGAGAGAGAGAGAGAAAGAGAGAAAGGGGGGAGGAGCTGGAAGCATCAACTCCCATATGTGCCTTGACCAGACCAGTGCAGGGTTTTGAACTGGCGACCTCAGTATTCCCAGGTCGATGCTTTATCCACTGCACCACCACAGGTCAGGCCATGCCAAAAGGTTTTAAAAGGAATAGAGATCATGTTCTAGGAGGAGCCCATGGAGGGAGAGCAGAGAAAGGCCACGTGGAGGAGGCCAGGAGAAGCAGCCAAGATGGTGGAATGCTGAAGGAGAAACCAGTTTGTGCTGAGAGAAGGAGATGGGGAACAGAGGTGAATAAGGCTGGTGAGGTACAAACCTTTGATTCTAGTAATACTCAGATGAGTCAGTGGCTTTGGGAGCCCTGAATGGAAAGGGAAGTGTTTTCCCACTGTGTGTATTTCTTGCCCGCCGGGTACAAGCTAGGATTAAAGCTAATGATCCACCAGTTCTTGGCTCCATTGTTTCATTACCATTTGTCCGAATCAAATGTGAACCTGCATGGGCCAGGCAGCTGTGATGGTGGCCGTAGCTACTGGCTTTACAATGGGACATGTGACCAGTTCTGGCCAATGATTGGTGGTGGAGTGATGTTTGTCACTGCTATCTCAGCATTTAATTACTGGTGCTAAGAGTCTCTAGAGCTTTCTCTTTCTGGGGCATTGACTGCCAGTGTTCTAGAAAATTCCAGCTTCTTGTTTCAGCTTGGGTCCTTGAGTAGAGAACTTTTCTGACGTTCTGTGATCAACTTGTACTCTGAACCAAAAAAACCCACATTTATTATTTTAAGACACTGAGATCTTGTGTTTTGGTTATCAGAATACAATCTGGACTATCTTGACAGACACAGGAATTTTTTTTTAAATTTTATTTTATTCATTTTAGAGAGGAGACACAGAGTGAGAGAGAGAGAGAGAGAAAGAGAGAGAAAGGGGGGAGGAGCTGGAAGCATCAACTCCCATATGTGCCCTGACCAGACCAGTGCAGGGTTTTGAACTGTCGACCTCAGTGTTCCCAGGTCGACGCTTTATCCACTGCACCACCACAGGTCAGGCCGACACAGGAATTTTTTACTGAATCAATACATCGATTCCTAGTTTCTATTCTCACCATCGTAAGTCCTAATAAATTCTATTTCATTGTAAATTCTAATTGAATTTCTTCTGTTCTTATTCATTTGTATAATTCATTTGTACATCTAGAGCCCTATTTTGTCCACCTTCCAGTTTTTTATTTTTAAGCAAATTCATCTGCTTCTTTGATTTCAACTAGTAGCTGTATTTGTAGCAAACAGCTTGATGTGTGTGAAAGAATGCTGGACTTGAAGATAGGTAGGCCTGGGCTCCAATTCAGACCCTGCCGCCTCACGGAGATGGGGGTAAACTGCCTGCTCAGTCTCAGTTCTCGTCTGTAACAGTTGGAGTGATAATAACTGCTCTGCCTGTCTTACCAGGTCACCTGTGAGAATCGGACAGAGAGCAACTTTTGGAAACTGTAAAGAATTATTCACAGGGGAGGAAGTGTTGTGGAGAGACCCTGATCCTCCGTCCTGTCCCAGCAAGCATCTCCCCTGAGCTTCCTCATGTTCCGGACCCACCTTCCCTGGCCGCCTCCTCATTCAGATGACCCGCCTCAACGTTTGTGCTCATCCACTTTGTTGTGGCTGCGTTTTCATCACCAGCTTTTTGTCCTCAGGGCTTACCCCGCCCTCTCTCCCACGGCTGGCCACCTCTTTATTTCTCTATCACTTTTTCCTGATGATTCACCTTCAACAGACTTTCTGGATCTCACTTGTTTCAACCTGGCCATCTCCAGGCCGTGCCCCAGAGATCTTACGCAGCAATTGCGACAGCCAGTTTCAGACGCGCTTTCCTTTTTAGCTTGCGTCACTCCGCAGGTCAGAATTAAGCACTGACTCCCAGTGGCCTCTTTAAAATAAGATGCTCATGTGTGCCCACACAGCTTTGGTGGTGATTACAAAAGCAGCTCATGCTTGTTGTGACAAAACAGCAAAACATAGAAAAGGAAATGGAAAAATAAACAGATTGCTATCCCATCACTTAAGACAGCGGTCCCCAAACTTTTTACACAGGGGGCCAGTTCACTGTCCCTCAGACCATTGGAGGGCCGGACTATAAAAAAAACTATGAACAAATCCCTGTGCACACTGCACATATCTTATTTTAAAGTAAAAAAACAAAATGGGAACAAATACAATATTTAAAATAAAGAACAAGTAAATTTAAATCAACAAATTGACCAGTATTTCAATGGGAACTATGGGTGCGGATGCATCTTGTGCTCCTCTCACTGACCACCAATGAAAGAGGTGCCCCTTCTGGAAGTGCTGCGGGGCCGGATACATGGCGTCAGGGGCCTCAGGGGGCCGCATGCGGCCTGTGGGCCACAGTTTGGGGACCCCTGACTTAAGATATCACTACAAGAATTTTTCTGTATTTTATAAAAATGCTATCAAACAGTACATACTCTTTCACACCTAGATTTTTCCCTCTTATTAATATAGTCGGAATAGTTTTTCAGGTCATTAATTAAACTAATTCAATGAATCAATGGCTTCATTGCAATCAATTGAATAGACTTACTATAATTGACTTATTAATTGCACATTGTAAAGCATTGATTATTTTTTATTATAAATAACATTATGGAATATTTTTATTCTATGTCTTGCACTCACATATATTTTATACTGTTTTGGAAGAGGGTAATAAATCTGTAACAGGTAGAATTGTTTGGTTGAAGAGTACACATATTTTAAAATTTCTGAGATATACTGCTAATTGGCTTTCAAAGAGTGTACCAATTTATGTTCTGAGCAGTATAGAAGAGTGTCAATATCCAAACACCCTCAGCTAGTTAGTGTTTGCTAATTTTATGAGAAACATACACCATCGTGAACTTTTAATTTGAATGGTTTTGATTAATAGTAAAGTTCAATACGTGTTCATATATATCAACTCCATATAGTGTTCCCATTTTTATAATGTAGGCCTAATCTTCTCTTCATTGAATTATGAAATCTCTTTAATGTATTAAACATATTAGTTCCTTACCTATCATATGCTTTATTTGTTTTCTAGTTTGCTATTTGCTTTTTTTCTCTACATTATGAAGGTTCTTTATTTTTACATAATTCAATGTATCAGTATTTCTCTTTAAATTTTCTGACTTTGTTCTATTTAAGAGGAATATATATAAATTTCTTTTATGATTTATTTAAGATATTCTTGAATTCAACTATAGTTTATTTTGGACTGATGTAAGTACAACTGTGACTTAACTTACTTTTGCATAGTTAATACACTTGTTTTATAAAATTTCTCCTGGACATAAATGCTATTTTTGCCAATTAAAAAATTCTTATGTAGTTAATCTTGCGAGCATTTCTGAGCTTTTTATTCTGCTTCTTTGATCTATGTTCTCTCCTGGCACCTGGATAGCAACATTTTATTTATTATAGGTTATAGATATTTTAAAACCTGGTGGAACTAGTTTATCAACATTCTTATTCTTTTTCAATATTTTCTTGAAGGTTCTCATGCATTTACCTTTTTAGATGAATTTAGGAATTACTTTCTAAGGTTTCAAGACTATTTTTGTAATTTTGCTTGAAATAGGAGTAAATCTGTAAATTAATGAGGAGCCTTACCAGCTTTACAAAGTCTGACTTCCTGTCCAGGAGCATGGAATTTTCCTTCTTTTATTAAAATTTTTGTCTAGGCCTCATTGTAAAAATCTGAGATTTAATGAATACTACTTAAATTATTTAGTTGGTATTTTAATTATTTTGGTTTCCTAGTTTAAATGAAATCTTTTTAAAAAGTTTACTTTCTAACTGGTCATTGTTGATTACATTGAACTCTTTTTAGTGATTCTAAAATAAATTACCTCGGATTTTTCTAGGAGACAAATCTTATCATCTGAAAATAATTATAATCCGATTTCCTATTTTCAACTATTTCTACCCCTTATTTATTTTTCCTATCTTATTGCATTTGATTAAAACTTGTAAAACAAGATTAAAAATAGGAGTGAGGGTTGGTAGTTTTACCTTTTTTTAAAAAAAAAATTCCCATTGATTAGAGAGAGAGAGAGAAAGATTTGTTGTTCCATTTATTTTTATGCATTCTTTGATTCTTATTTGTGCCCTAACTGTGGATGGAACCTGCAACCTCAGTGCACCAGGACAATGCTTCATCCATGTGGCCGCCCAGCCAGGGATGGCATGTTTATCTTATCTCAAGTGTTTCCCAGTAAATAGAATACTAGCTTTAGCTTTCAGATACTTTCCTTTCTTGTATTAAAGAAGTACATTTCAATTCCCAGTTTTTTTAAAATCTTGAATGACTTGAATTTTATCAAGTCATTTTTGGCATCTTTTACCATGGTCATATGGCTTTTCTCTTTTGACCTACTAATGTGATGAATTATGTTAATAGATTTCTTCATATTAAACTATCCTATGTTTCTGAAAAAAACTCTGCTTAGTCATTCTGTATGATTTTTCTAATACATGGCTGGATTTGATTTTTTCCTATTTTATTTAGGAGTTTTGCTTCTATGCTTTTGAGATTGGCCAATGGAATCTTTTTGAGAAGAGTATCGGTGTCAGGTTTTGATTTCAGGGTTTTTCTAGCTTTCAAAAATATAAGATGGCCTTCATCTTGAAATAATTAAGGGACATTTCTAACCTAAACATATTAGGCCATTAAGACTGTGTAATGCAGGGGTGCTCAGTAAGTCGATCGCGATCTACTGGTTGATTGTGAAGGAAGTGTGGGTAGATCGCATAACGTTAAAAAGACATTTGTCTTTTGATTCGCACACAGGGTAGCCAATCTGACGTCTGAACTTTTGACACCCTACGCATGCGCGTTAAACCGCGCTAACTTGTTCAGTTACATTGCTATGTAGTTAGCCTTCAATTTATTTAAACTAAATACAACAAAGGGTATAAAAATGAGTGCTGTAGCTGGTCCGAGTAAGAAGCCTAAAACCTACCACTTTCATACAGAATGGGAGGGGATTTTTTTCACTATGTCATATTCTAAGTGCGTTTGCCTCATCTGTCTGTGTGCCATTGCTATTCCAAAGAAGGGAAATGTGGAGCGGCTTTTTCGGACTGGTCATAAAAACTATGACATTGACTTTCCTCGGAAAAGAGAGCTGAGAAGGAGAAAGGTGAAAGAAGAATACACAATATTAAATATAATAGTAACTTAAATAATGATAATATAGAGGAAATAAATATATGTTTTGCATTGTTATTATAGGTAGATCATTTTGACTTGGTCATCTTATACGTAACTTGCATCAGAGTAGCAACACAAGACTAGCATTTAGAAATAATTTCAATAAGGACTGTCTTGTTCATGTTTCTGACATTCTAGATGAGATGGCTGCACTTTGAGACTGTAAATGTTAGTCGTTTGAAGCAAGTATCATGAATATGCACACTAATTTTCAATCCAAAATTGACTGTCTTTGGAACCTGAGTAAAACTGACTCATCCATTGTGAGTTATTTTCTATCAAGTGCAAAATTAAAAAGTAGTTTTAGAACCTGCAGATGTCCTCTTCTCTAGGGAGACTCAATCATACTGCATTCCCGTCAGTAACTCTGAAGGAATTTCAGCTGATCCTATGAGCAACCACAGACCTTTCACTGAGCTGAGGATTACTGTGTCATTTTCATCACGGAGATTACACTGGTCACTCCTGAAGCATGTTTTGACTTCCAAGAGTGAAGGGCATCATATTCTAATTAAGCTTCAGTACACACATTAATATACGTATGTGCATGCACACACACATTTAGAGGACATCAAAGATGATGGCGGGAACCGAATACCATGGCGACCAAAAGATCAACAAGGATTCCCTCCTTGGGAGTTCTGCAGGGCTGTGTAATGCAGTCGAGGTAACTGTTTGTAGGTTGTGGCTGGCAGTTGCCATGGGGACTGGCAGTTGAGTGAGGGAAACCCTTCTCAGTGACATGGCCAACAGCTGTTTTATTCCTCTGGATCTTTGCACACAAGCAGTTCTTTCATACCTTATATGGGGAAGGAAGCACAGGTGTGTCTTTTGTTAAGCTAGGGAAGCAGAGGTAAAAGTCCAATGTAAAATTATTCTCCATATGGCATTCTTTCATGATGGAGAAATTAATTCTCTTAGTCAGAGTATAAATGTACATCAAAAAAAAAAAAAAAAAGAACATTTATGGTGTCAAGGATGCTGTCTTTTAACCCAAAGTATAGGGCTTTTTGTGAATGTGAAATGATTTTACTGGGTTAGAACGTCCTTCTCAGTTCACATGTTGTGTCTGTAAGGCTTTCTCTAACTCTCAGGGCAGGAATAGCTTCTGCTGTGGCTGCATGCACTCAGAAATTTGTTTATAAGTCTATTATAACATTTTGTAAGTTATAGCATAGTTTAGGTATAACCATCATCTTCATCTAACTAGTTTCCCTCACGTTGTCCCCACACAGGACTTGTTCCGGGGCCTAACCAAACTGATATGGCCACTGTGTCTACAATAGTGCCCAACACAAAGCATGTTCATGACTGTGTTAATCAGGTATTGCTGTGTAACAAATTACCACAGTCTTAGTGGCATAAAAAATACACTTTTATTATCTCACAATAATTATCTCACTTGTCTGTCCCTGGGTTTAGCTGGTTGCTTTGCTCAGGGTCTCATAAAGCTGCAATCAAGGTATTGGATGGGCTGCTTTCTTACTTGGTAGCTCAACTGGAAAAGAATTTGCTTCCAAAATCATCAAGTTATTGGCAGAATTTGTTTCTTTGTGTCCCACAGGGGCTGAAGGCCTCAGTTCTACAGGCTGTCTGTAGTCCCCTACAATATGGCCCTCTCTAGTAGGACCTTAGCAACAAAGCAGCTTACTTCTTCAAGGCCAATAGGAGAAAAAGGGACTCTAAAAAGACTGTTTTATGTAATGCAATGTAATTGTGGGGGTGACATTGCATCACCTTTGCTATGTTCTGGCGTTGTGAACCAAGTCACAGGTCCTCTTCACACTCAGGAAGGGGATTATACAAGACCAAACACCAGGAGTTGGGGATTACTTTGGGTCTGCCTGCCATAATAACCTTTTGTAATTTGTCCAATCAACTAGTCGTTCAGGTGCACCAGAAACATGAATACCCTGTTTGAGTTTGTTAGGATGGGAAAAGAGTCACCTGCCCATCACAGAACTATTTTTTATCTATAGTCTATACTTTTGTGAGAATTGAGTTTCATGACATATAGTTTCCAGGCATCCTCCATGCTTAAGTCCTTGTCTCTCTCTCTCTCTTTTTTTTAATACTTTATTTATTCATTTTAGAGATGAGAGAAGGAGTATAGAGGGAGAAGGGGGGAAGAGCAGGAAGCATCAACTCCCATATGTGCCTTCACCAGATAATCCCAGGGTTTCGAACCAGCAACCTCAGCGTTCCAGGTCAACGCTTTATCCACTGCGTCACCACAGGTCAGGCTAGTCCTTGTCTCTTATAAAAGGCTTTATTTTATTATATTAGCCATTTTTGTTTTTAGAATAAAGTTGTAAAATGTCCAACTGGGGTTTTAAATGGAACAATTGTTTTAGAAGTGTTTCACATGTTTTTACTCAAATTTGAAAATTACCACAGAAGCCATAAGAATGCACCTCTTTGACTATAAGGAGTGTGACTGACCAAGGCTCCAGCTGCTCTGAAGGTCATCACTGCATTCAGGCCAAAGCAAGATTTCCCTCAGGGTACTCTCGGCCAAAGAGAAGCCTGGTAGAGGTACTGAAGGAGGCCCGTTCCTGCCTGGTGGGGGACTCTGATGGGCCACTTGGCCCGAGGCATTCCTGCAATTGCCTGTGCTAACCTTTCCTTAGGCCTGAATGGCAGTCTGAGATACTTCTAGTCAGTCTCCTTTTGTTTGTTTCTTCCCTCTCTCCTTCACCCGGGGTGGGACCTACGTTGTGGTCAGATGGCTCTCCCTGCCTCTTCTGACTCCTTTGCCATTAGTTTTTTCTTAAAGCTGCTTCTCTTAATACATTTCTGGCACATTTAATCTCATCTTGATATCCACTTCTCAGATGACACAGTCACTAGCATTTGCACACGTCTGCAGTGCTATAGTTTTTAGTTAGGTGTCTGTCTCTTAGTTAGCTGACTGCAGGAATAGCAGGGGGGTTTGGAAAGGACATGGACAACAGACGAGGAGGACGTTGGTATTATATGGATGACCTTGGGCAAGTCACAATTTCTTTGAGGCTCATTTATCTCATCTGTAGAATGGGAGTAATCTAATAATACATTTATAGTAGAGTTAAAATTGTGTCTAAAAATGTGATGCCTGGAACAGAGTAGGTGATTAATAAGTATTGTGTTATTTTGCAAGACATAGTAAAAGTGATACTTTGTACAAATTGAGAGGCTGCACTACCATGAGATACCTGTTTTCATAAATCTTATTAGAGATTACGAAGTAATCACTGAGAGGTACAAGGGATAAAGGGAACACAGGATTTTTTCCAGGGCATCTCTATGGACAAGAACATTTAAAAAGATCAGCTGAGCCAACATCTTGTGACACATGTCCATGGAAGGCTGGGCGAGGATGTAGGTGGACAGAGGGGTTCACAGTCAGGGCATTGGGAAGGAGAGGAGAACCTGGGAAAGTTTGGTAACATAGGGGCTGCCGGCACTGTCCCCACCTCAGCTCAGCAAAGGAGGTTTCAATAGGAGTGAAGTCCTTGCTTCTCAGAGGGGCTGGATGGAGAGAAGCCATTCTTGGTACCTCCTCCTCACTCCCTGAACCTTCCCAGTGGAATTTAGGGTGAGATCTAATGAGATTTCTGTGGTTTCCTTAAACTTCCTCACCCTTTTTCTCTCCAGTTCTCAGCTCATCTAAACTACCTCTACCAGGAAGCAGAGTTCTTTTTTCTACCTGTAGTCACAACCAGCTACAAGTGGAGATGCTTTGGAGACAGCCCATGACCCAGGTTCCAGAGCTAGTAGACGTGCATGTGCTGCAGCTGAAAGCTGAGGTTTAGGAAGCAGGTCTGGCTTCCAGTTCTGTGCCCCTCTTCCTGTGTGACCCTGGGCAAGCCACTCACCCTCTCTGAGTCTGATTCCCCTGATCTATAAAATGGGGCAATGATCTCTTTCTTTCCCTTATGCTGTGAGACTTACAGAGCTGGCACATGGGATGATCCCGATACACTAGCTCCTTCCTTTCCTTGTCTGCAATATTGTTTAAAATGGCTTTGCCACTCATCCTAATAGCAATTCTGGTTCCTGATAGTAATATACAAAAAAGCGCATGAGGATTTACATGTGTTTGCCCACACTGAGTTCTGGACTGTGAGAAATGCAGATGAATCTGTATCTGACAGTGAAGAGTAAACAGCTTTTGGTCTCACCTCAGAAGTTGGCCTAAAGTGAAACACACCACTCATAAAAGATCACATAGGAAGCAAAAGGCCTTTATATATATAAATGTTCAGGCCATTTTGCCAGAGTAGGCCAAAAGGCTTTTTTAAGAGGTCACAGGAAAAAAAATTAAGGGGGAAGGGTAGGCAGAAGCCTCCTGGCTGGAACCATCTCTCCTCCTTCCATCTTTTACTTTGCCTGGAAAGAAGCAAAGTGCTGGTTGTAGGGGACCCCTCTCCTCAGATCCGGGCAGACATTGGAGGCAGAGGTGCGGCTAGTGACTTTACAACAGGACCCTCTGTGTGATGCCGGGGGCAGAGTGGGGACATGGAAAGTGACCAGATCTGCTCCCATCTGCAACTGCCTGCTCACTCACTGCATGCCTGGGACAGGCCACTTCATCTGTCTCAACTTCGGTTTTATTGTCTGTAACATGGATATAACAAAATAAATCATAACCCAGGACTGTTATGAGGCTCAAACAGGATAATGAAAGCAAGTGAGAGCTTTGTAAATGGCTGTGTAGATGTAAGTTCTTTATTGGATCACTATGTCCTGTTACAACTCACCTGGGTTAGGGCCTCCTTGTGGTTATCATTGAAAGGCAATCTTTAAATCAGAAGGCCATGAGAATTCAGAATAAGTGGGTGCCTCATGTAGTGGATCATGATGCTGACGAGGAGGAGAAAGACAACATTTGCATAACTCAAAGTGGCAGCTGCCATATAAGAGAAATTGAGGAAAGAAATTGGGCTGGAAGCGGATGCTGGGAGTTTGTCTGGAAGCTGTTCTTGCGTGGCACATGCACTGTTTTTACTTAGATCAGGCATTTGTTCTTTGAGGCAGCTGAGGGAAATGTCGGTGAGGATGGTGGAGGTGGGGCCAGGGAGAGTGAGTCTTCATGTTTATATAACTTCTTCTTCTTCTTTTTTTTTTTTTAACAGGGACAGAGAGAGAGAGTCAGAGAGAGGGATAGATAGGGACAGACAGACAGGAACGGAGAGAGATGAGAAGCATCAATCATTAGTTTTTCGTTGCCGTTGCGACACCTTAATAATTCATTGATTGCTTTCTCACATGTGCCTTGACCGTGGGCCTTCAGCAGACCGAGCAACCCCTTGCTGGAGCCAGTGACCTTGGGTCCAAGCTGGCGAGCTTTAGCTCAAGCCAGATGGGCCCGCGCTCAAGCTGGAGATCTCGGGGTCTCGAACCTGGGTCTTCCATATCCCAGTCCGACGCTCTATTCACTGTGCCACCGCCTGGTCAGGCTATATAACTTCTCAACAGGAACTTTGGATCCTGTGTTTCAATGGAGCCTCACACCTACTCTTCTGTTCCTTTCCCCATTTTACAAAGAAACTTAAATTCAGAAAGGTCAGTTAACTTGCATAAGGCTGCACAGCTTATATTCCATGCCAGCTGAGATCCCATGCCGGCCTGACAGATGCCTGTGACAATACATGTGGCAGGGCTTTGTAAGCAATGTGATCACACGGAAAGGGATATCATTCATTCTGTTGCGGTTAAACAAAGGAGGCAGCGGAAGCCCAGAGAAGTGTGATGGTTTGCTTGAGCCCACATAGCTTAGAAGCTGTAGAGGGGTCTAGACGCAAGACTTCCCCATTCTCAGAACAGAGCTCTTTGGTCCTGCCCTCTGCCCCCTTTTCTTTTTAAAAAAATTAACAAAAGGCAACCAAGCAATGGCTAATGGGCTTGTGAGAGGTTAGGAAACATACTTGTGAGGCCATCACAAGATTGCTTTCAGCGAAACACATGATCTCGGTAACAAAAGGAATACAGACATTTCTTTGAATGCTCTTCACCCTGATCAGCCCTGATGCTGCTAAACTGTTCCTGAAATCCTCTGGTCCCCCCTCCTTTAAAGCCCCAAATAAAGCATAATGAAATAAGCTCTAAGCATTTGGGGGTTCAACTCTCTGAAGTGCTTGAGGATGCAATTTGTAGGCAAGATGTTAAGGAATTTAAAGAAAGGCCGGCTGGTGCCAAGCCGCGTTGTACCAATTTCTCCATGGCCCTGTTGCACGTGAGGTATGCATATGGTCCACACATTTTTTGAAAATATACCCCCAGGTGTCAGGGCCTGTGCTTTAGAGCATATCAACTAAATGTGGAGAGACGGGTCTGCTGAGGAAATGAAAAATAAAACCCCAGCTGCTCCTTAGAACGTTGCTGTAATTTGGAAGCTTGGCGCAGGCTGCAGTGTTCTTGTCTAGAGTCCTACAAACGCGGTGCCCTCAAAGGGGAGCTTCTCCAGGACAGAACCAAGGGCCCAGCCTGGGGCCCAGCACAGAGTAGGGGGTCAGGGAGCTGGAGGTACATGATCAAATAAGCAAGGGAGGCTAACAATTAAATTGGTACAAGGAGAGAAATGTCCCTGTAGACAAACCTAATTAGAAGAAGCCATGATTCCTGCTCCACCACCCTCCTAGCTAACTTCTGCCTAAAAAGTCACCACTGTTTTAAAGAATCGGCTGCATGTGTGGTGAAAAAAGGGACAAGGAATGAATAGCAAGACTTGGTTTAAGGCCAATGGGATTGTGTGTGAGTCCCTTTCTTTTCTAATGAGATAGTTGTAGAGCACCCAGAGCACATAGTAGGCATACATTACATTCGTTCAAAATTTATGCAGCAACCTACAATGTGCATGTTAAAAAACTAGCAGTGGAAAAGCCACTACCCTCCAGAAACTCAAAACTGAGGTGATACGAGCACTTTGGTATCATTAATTGAATTCTCTAGATAACCCTTTGGTGCAGAGATTCTTCCTTTTTCTTGAGTGATGACAAATTGAACTTGAGACACTCCAGGGCCAGCCCCCAGTTTTACAGCCCAAGGCACTGGTGTCTCAGGTGCAGCTCAGCACTGGAGGCCGGCTCACAGCTCAGTTTGCCTCACATATGCTTTGCTTGGGTTGCCTCTTGTTTGTAGAGGAAGAAATATGGAATGGGAATGTCTGTAGATAAGGCAGATGCTTCTCAGTTCACTGTGGTCCCCGTGCTCCTGAGCTCTAACCAGTGGTGTCTGAGTGTGTATCCCCAGCTCAGATGGATGGTTTCACACTGCTTGCTCTTTCCAGTGGCCTTAGGGACCCATTCCCTGCTCCAGCATGGCCGACACTTGTGCTACTGATCTCTCTGAGTCTTTCTGACTTAACATTGATGGTCACTACTGTCCCTGTTACAGTGGGTTCAACCTGATGGAGTGACTATCACTTTGAATTGAATAGACCCAAACTACTTGGGGCAAGCACAGATTTTGGTATAGTTCCTGGACTTTGGGGAGAGGGATGATGGTGCTGGTGATGACATTGTATAGCACAGACTAGATGCTTGATCTTTGTTTCCCAAATAAGCAAAAAAAATAATGTGAAGCTAGCCCCTTCCAATAACCCCAATTAAAAAGGGGTTTGTTTCCTTCTTTTTAAACTGACGAGCATTCCTAGAGCTATATTCAGTTCCTTTTCTCAGTTCTCTCACGGAAAGGGCAGGCAGCTGGTATTACATCCCCTAAAATGTTTCCATGCTGAGGTCATCTCCATTTAATGTAGTATGTGGAGCTTTGGGGTTGCCATCAATCATTGGGAAGTGAGCTAGAGAAAATGAATGCAGATCTTCTTCCAGAAAATCACATTGGCCTTGGGTGCCCACGCTAGACCTGATGTGGGCTGCCTCGGGTGTGGGCAGGGGTAGAATCTGGTCTGGAGGGTCCTTGGAGGAGGCAGGGCCTCCCTGGGATTATGGGGAAGAAGGCCCATTGACTGTGCAGTAACGATGGCACAGCCTGTCCGCCCTCTCCCACTTGGGTGACTTAGGAAGGAAGAGAGTGAGTTCTAGCACTTGTTCAGAGCTCATTGAATATGTAAGATGCCTAATGTGTCATAATGGATCATGTTGAGGTGGAATAGCCCTATGTATATGAGTGAAGATTTGAAGTCAGACTGCCTGGGTTAGAATCCTGGTTCCACACTTGTAAACTCTAAGACTTTGGGCATGTTAATATATCTGTCCTTCAGTTTCCTTAACTGTAAAATGGGGATAATAAAAACACCACCACATAGGGTAATTTTGAGGATTTAATTAGCTAATCATGGAAATGGCTCAGATCAGTGCCTGGCACATAATAAACAATCGGAGCATGTAGCTATTATCACTCTTTAAAGTACCCCTCAAGCCCCCCACCCCGTGAATTAGGTGTGATCTACAGAAAGCAACCTCTTCTCATGGACCCTGCTTTGATGCGATCCCTTTAGTTGATAGCAGTTGATGCAAGACTAGCATTTCTGTTCTTTTATTCATGGCCCTTAGAGATGGCTTCAGTGTCCATATAGCTCACTCTGTCTGGATATATCACCTTCTTCGGGCCATGAATTTGTTTGCATTTTGTTGACCAAAAGTAAGTAGTGTTAACTGTTTTTGTTGTTGTTGTTGTTCTGCCTTAAATGACAGGAAATCTAGAACATTACCCACTGCTTCTTTTGAATGTCCCAAAGCATCTATTCTTTCATTTCATTAAAATGGAATATTTTTCCCAAACTGGCATTTAATTTTTTTCATGGAGCCATTAGAAATAGCCAAGTATAGTGACTGAGGGTATTTGGAGACTATAGTCTAAGAATATAGGAGCTTGGCCTGACCAGGTGGTGGTGCAGTGGATAGAGCATCAGATTGGGACACGGAGGACTCAGGTTTGAAACCCTGAGGTCGCCGGCTTGAGCGCGGGTTCATCCGGCTTGAGCACAGGCTCACCAGTTTGAGCGTGGGTCGCTGGCTTGAGAGTAGGATCATAGACATGACCCCGTGATCGCTGGCTTGAGCCCAAAGGTCATTGGCTTGAAGCCCAGCGTCGCTGGCTTGAGCTCAAAGTCATGGGCTTGAGCAAGGGGTCACTCACTCTGCTGTAGTCCCCCGGTCAAGACACATATGAGAAAGTAATCAGTGAAAAACTAAGGAGAATAGGAGCTGCAGTGAAGAACCGATGCTTCTCATCTCTCTCCCTTTTTGCCTGTCTCTCTCTCTCTGTCACACACACACAAAAAAAATACAGGAGCCTAAATTTCCTTTCAAATTTTCTATTTTAACTTAAAAATTTACACAAATTTTGAACTTGAGCCCATTACATATCTATGTTTGTTTAATGTTCAATTAGTGTTTTGAATTGTCAATCTTCAAGTAGAACCGATCTTTGGGGACAGAGCTGCTCTGAACTTATGATGTCTTATGATAGACATGAGTGCTATTCATAAAGTATTTCTGGTCCTCTCCCCTTCTAGGCACATAGTAAGATGGTATGTCCCTGTCCACCTAGACTCAGGTGTGACCGTGTGACTAGTGTGGCCAAGGGAAGCTTATCAGTCCTGGCCAGTGCACAGTTCCCTACACTGCCTTGCTGCGGAGAGGCAGAAGTGTGGGCTGAGCGGAAGCCTTCATCAGCTGGGTCCCCACCCACGTGACTGTGAGCCCAGTTCTTCTACTGGTCTGGGTGGGACAGGCTGGGTAAACAAGAAGTAAATGCTGTTGTTGTTCATAGCTCCCAAGAGCTCAGGGCTATTTGTTATCGCCGTGTGACGCAGCCTATCCTGCCTGACTCCTCATCCCCTTTGGTGCCTTAAGTTTCCCAAGCGAAACCCGTACTGTGTTTTGAAAATGTGGCCTCAGGTGTCTTGTTGAGAACCACACATTTTGGATGATGAGGAACACAGATGAGAAACAAAAAATTTCAAATGCTGGATTTCTCCTCCTTTTCCAGAAAGATTCTTCTCCTTCTTGACTTTAGGTGGTGAACACATAATGCAATATACAGAGATGTGTTATAGAATTGTAAAACCCGAAACCTGTATAGTTTTATTAACCAATGTCACCCCAATAAATTCAATGAAAATTATTATTCTTAATATTTAGAACACAGCAAATAATGTGAGATTTGTGAATCCTCATATTAAAATCAACTGGTCATTTGTTAATTCTTGCACTGTATCACTCTTGACAGTTTTATATTCACGAAATGTCTGGGGCTATATACTGTGTCTCAAAGTGTGAATTATAAGTTGGCATTGAATCATAAATGTCTGACCACTGGATTTTGGTTGTGATGTGGTGCCTAGAATGTAGTGGGTGCTTGGTAATTCCCTCTGTTAACATATTAGTGAGAACCCACAGATTGTTCACCTGCATGCATCTCACTTGAACATTGATTTTTTATTGTTTTTTTTTATAGCTTGCAGTTGATATGTCAGTTCCTCTGACTAAAATACAGGGTGGTACAAAAGTAGGTTAAAGGCTGTGAGTGTGTGAAACACAGAGTTTATTCTTGGATTATTTATTAATGATTGTATCATTTTCCGTATGAACAACTGTAACCCTACTTTTGCCCCACTCTGTATTAACCCCTTGATGCAAAAACTACATCATTTTATCTCTGAGTCTTTCAATGGGGATAAGTTTAATTTCTGCACACAGCAGGTATTCAATAAATGTTTACTGAATTGTGTGACAAATTAGTGGGGTTTGGAAGCCAAGGATACTGCAGGGTGTCTTGACATGGTGTAGAGCCCCTTGTACTAACTCTGATTCTCAGCCAGTGCTCCCTTGTGTTTTTCTGGTAGACCCTCTTCACCTTGACCAGCGTGGTTCCCGAGACCTGTCACACGGATATGCTATAGCAACAGTCTGACTTTTCCCAGCAATAAAATGAAAATGGCCCTAACCCCTCATTTACAAAGAGCTGTAAGATTCCTGTTGCCCTAATTGGTAGGGTCAAAGCTACTATTGGGGGAATTTGCATATGTCTAAAAATTTGCAGAAGCAGCTGCATTAATTTGCATAAAAGCCTTGCCGTTCTAGACTTTAGGACAGGAGCAAGATAAAGGAGAGACATAGGAAGGCAAGAGCCCCAGAAACATCAGCATCCAGGTGCTGTGGTTATCTATTGCATTGTAACAGACGCCCCTAAACTTGGTGGTTTAAAACAAGAGTATATTATCATCTTTCTCAGTCTGTAGTTTGCCTTGACTCAACTGGGAGCTTTTCACTTGGGGTGTCATGTGACTTGTCTGAGAGCACTAAGGCAAGAGTGACCTCGATGCTTGAGTGGCTTGGCCTCTGAGATGACTTCTCAGGAGCGTGTGGTACCTCGGCTGCATGGCTGGAGTAGAGGCTGGCAGGTTCCTCTCCGCAGGACTTGCTTGCCTTCCTCCTTGCTTGGTGGTCTGACAGGAGTAGACTTCTTACACGGCGTCTGGCTTCCCACGGAGCAGGGTTTCTCAACCTCAGTGCTATGGGCACTTTGGGCTGTCCTGGGCACTGTAGGGTGGTTAGCAGCCTCCGACCTCTATTCATTAGGTGCTAGTAGCCCCTCATCACACCCCCTCCAGTAGTGACAACCAAACATGTCTCCAGACATTCCCAGATGTGTCCTGGCAACTAAACTTGCTTTGAGCTGAGAACCACAGCCCTAGATTATTGCAGGAAACCCAGGTGGAAGCTGCAAGGCTCCTTATGACCTAGCCTTGAGAGTCGGGCAGAGGCTCTGCCCCTGTATTCTGCTGGTACGCAGCAAGCCCCAGGGCAGCCCAGGTTTGAGGGGAGAGGACTATTCAAGGACACGAATATGGAGAGATATGGCTCATTGGTGTGTGTGTGTGGGTCACCTTTGGGACTAAAGGTTTGTGAGCAGGCTACTCATGGAAACAATGCTCTGGGACTCTTTCCATGCTTGTTGTCAGTGCCTTTCAGTACCTCTCTGCTACATGGCCACGTTGTCCCCATTTCTGTAAGGAGCACCGAATAAAAGGACACCCAAGTCATGGCTCCTGCTTTTGAGGATCTTGGAGGCCATTGGGAAGGTAGGTTCAAAACCAGAGGTTTTTGATGTGATGCGGTATATGATGAGCGACAGGGAGCAAAAGGTATACAAGGAGCATGGGTAAGGGGTGCTTGTTCTAATACGGGTGTTCATACCCAGCTTCCTGGAGGAAAGGACACCGGAGTCAAGACTTGAAGGATGAATCAATCCAGCTGAGGTGATGTGGGCAAGGCATTCCCAGGAGAAAGCACAGTGCAGGGGGACAGCAGGGCACAGGACCTGCAAGCCAGAGATGTGGAAGAGTGGGCTTGGGTGGTGGGAGCTGCTGCTTCTCAGAGGAAGAGGACTAGGCTAAAGAGTGGAGGCTTGATGCCGTATCTGTTTCCTGGTTATTGATTTACGAGGACATATCACTGTCTTGTTAGGCAGACAGCAGTAAGCCTACTTTTAGGGCACCGGCAACCTGAGGTTACTAGAGAGGCAGAACTGAGCCCTGTAAGCCTGGTGTGACGTGATTCTCTACCAGAAGGGGTAGCATCAGGTGGCGCAGGTGCCTTCTAAGCACCAGGCTCTTTGACAGGGACTCTGGAGACCTCCTGTTCCTCAGTTTCCATAAGAGCTGTGTGGATGCTTTGTCATTTGAAGATGATTTCACTGAGAGCCACAGATTTTGAGTTGATCGATGTCTCATAGTGAGTTGGAGAGCAAGGGTTTCTGATGGACATATGTAGATATTAAATGTTATCTAAAAAGAAAGAGTGAAAGAGGGAAATAGAAAACTGAGCAACTCTGTGGGTTTTCTGTTTTATGGCTGTAGGTCCGGAAAACGTTGACTTTCAGTTATTGTTTCAATGTGCTGAAGCTCTGTTGGGTGTTTGGGGATGTCCACATGTCCCTCTGGTCCTAGTGCCTTCTCTTCCTGCTCTGTGCATCTGCCACTCACTCTGAGATTCAGAGGAGCAGTGGCCAGTCAGCAGGGACACTTCTAATGCATATAGTAGAGGTGTGAGACGGAGGGTTTGGGCTCTCGATGTAAGGGGGCTTCTGGGTAGGAGAGACCAGGACTCTGGGCAGATAGATACCTGGCTACAATTTGATTGATGCCCTATGCTTTCACACTCGGGGTTGGACTACAGGCTACCGAGATGAACACTTCATTGTTAAAAAGAAAGACTCCAACTTACTGAAGTCTAAGAGAATGTTGTGGGGTTTTTCTTTTTAACTTTTTAAATGTATTTATTGATTTTGAGAGAGAGAAAGGAAGGGGCTGGGAAAGAGAGAGTGAGAGAGAGACAGACATCGATTTCTTGTTCACTTATGCATGCATCCATTGGCTGACTTCTGTATGTGCCCTGACCAGGGACCAAACCTGTACCCTTGGCGTATCAGGATAACGCTCTAACTAACTAAGCTCCCAGGCCAACACAGAGAGACAATGTTTTTACTTGAGGAAGCGTGTCTGCATGGATCTAACCATGGCAAGCCCACACTAATAAATGTGCCCTTTGTTCCCAGGACACGGTATACTGAGCGTTTCCTTCTCCAGCATCATCCTTGCTGTTAGTAACGCCACACCCGTACTGAAATACTTGTCCTTCCCCCAGAGGCCTAGTCACTGTGCCTGTCATCACAGTGCCCTCTTCCTGTAATGCACCTCCTTTCTCTTTTTTGTCTAGTGACTCCTACTCATCCTTTGAGGTCTTGATTATTTCTTTGGCACACATCTGTGAGCACCTCTGATGAGCAAAGCCCTGCCCCGTATGCCTGGGGACACAGTGATGAGTAGGACACAGTCCCTGACCTCAAAGAGACCACAAGTATTACTTTCTCTGTGAAAATACCTTTAATCCCTTTGGTAATTCCCAAAGCATGGTCTTAGGGTCTCTATTATTCCACCGATTACAATATGTTTCAGTTATGTGAGTGTGCGTGTGTTTGTGTGTGTGTCTAACTTCCTCATCATTCTGTGAGGGCAGAGACCACACCTGACTTGTTCGTTGTTGCTCATGTTCGCAATACCTAGCTCATGTCTGGATCCCAGTCAATATATATATTTTAAAATAAATGAATAAATAAATGAGTGAGTGAATGGATAAGTAAATGCAGCTCCCAAGTGCTTAAATCTGTGGATCTTTGCCAGTGGATAGCTCACAACAGTGGGTTGGGAGAACGATTTCCCTATTCTACATGGAAGTTCTCTGTGAGGATTTCTATATATGTACTTCACCTCTGAAATCTCTGAGTGGAAGAACAGGTTTCTGCCACACAGCCAGCAAGTCTGACAGAGTCAGGTTGCTTTCTTTAAGAAGATTAATGAACAAGGACTTAAGAGAAGGGATGGGTGAACTGGTTACTAACAAGTAAGAACCAGCCATAAGCTCAATTTTATTTCAGGAACAAACCAAACCAGGATCTTTAAGGTTGAGCTTGGCTTAGTTCAATTAATCCTTCTCCTTCTCTTTGTGGCTTCATGGCTCCCACACCCACCACTGACTCTCACTTGTCTCTGTTGAATGATGAATCACGAGCCAGCAGCACCTCTACTCTCTGCCCTCTGTTGGGTCTGGCATTTCCTTCACTATGAAGACAGAGGACTGGGGGTGGAGGGAGAGTCTTAGATAAATAAGCCATTTTGAGTCTTTCAGAGCGAAGGAAAGTCTGAATGGGCCTCATGATTCATGGGGAGAGGAAGAAGTGGAGGAGGGAGGAGGCATGGGTTGGGTGGGAATCAGAGGGGAAGAAAGGGAGTTTGCCATCTTATGGGGATGGGTGGGAAAGGGGAGCCACCAGGGTCACCTGAAGAGTGGAAGGTTTGCAGCAGGTGGGCAAGGGATTGCATGCAAAGTGGGGATAGAGAGGTACACTTTACTTCTTCTCGAGCGGAAGTTCCTGGTCAGCTGTCAGTATCTACCTTGAATATCCTTCCCTTGTGACCTGTTCTCTGGCTTTGCTGCTGTGCTTCTTGTCCACCATTACATGCCACACACTGGACCATCCTTTCTCTATTGCCCGCTCTTCTAGATGTGAGCACCTGCTGGGATGCGGGCTGGCACACACTTACACTGGCCATCTGGCCCTAACCCAAATAGAGTCAGGTGTCCCCCACAGTGTCCACCACATGGTCTGAGCACGGTACCGAGCATCTGAAGGCAGGAGCACTTGGAAGACCAGGTACACATGGTGAAAAGGTGTGTAAGGAACCTTGCGCACCAAGAGGCAATGCATGCTGAAGTGTGCATTTTATTGCTTTACCCCTGATTCTCCGGTTTCTGCGTTCCCTAATATGAAAATGCATTTTGCTGAAATGATTCATTTTATAAAATTCCTGTGGGCCCCAAACAAGAAGAGGCATGTACTTAGGTTTCAAATGGAAACAGATGATCTGGAATCTGGGGTTTGGTTCCAGTTTCGTTTATAGGTTCAGCTAGTTGTTTCTAACCACCTTTTCTAACCAGGCTTTCTGATAGAAAAGTGAGGCGTGCCAGCAGACCCAGCGTTCAACTAGCGAGTCCCTCCTGCACGCCAGACCCTTTTGCTTATGTTATTCCATTTAGGACCATCTTAGGAGACAGGTAGGTATCAGCCATGCAGATTAACTATGTGAGGAAACTGCTTGACTTCTTGGGGGGCAGATGCGAGCTATGTGAGAATCATTCTGAGGCTAACTACTCACATCACAATCCAGACAGCCAATAAAAACTAAAAAAAAGAGCACTTGTTTGTTGAGCATATGAGGACAGCAGCTGCTCTTGCTACCTTCATACATGGACTAAATTAAAGTCCTTCCTCTGGGACACTGGGGGGCAGTGTGGTACAATGGTTTGAGCTGGGGATTTGGTTAAGTGGACTTGAATGTAGGTTTGAAAACTGTGTGGCCTTGAGCAAGTTATGCAACCTCTCTGAGTCCCAATTTCCTTGTCCAGAAATGGGGATATCTCTGTGATACCCACCTCACTGGGCTGTTGTGAGCATCAGATGAAACATGGGTGTGGGAAACGCTTCGTAAACCGTGAAAAGCTGAATGCATGATTCTAACGTTGTTGTAAATGCAGTCGGGGCGGCGGGTGAGGGGGTTGTAAGGTCCTTTCTGACTAAAAATCATTGCTCTCCTTGACTCTGGAATTTCCTCTTGGGGTTAAAATACACCTTACAGGAGACCATTGCTCAAATAAACATATGCCCTGAGATGGAGGTATGGAGGGTTGGCCCAGGTGTAAATAGGAGATACATCTATCAGTTTCATCTTGTCCTGTAGCAAGAAAGCAGGTGTTCAGGGTCCAGGACAGGTGTATTTAGCTGGGGAAATGGAAGGGAAAGGTGCCCAGACTGGATGTTCTGGATGGCCAGGTGAACACGAGGGCTCTGGGGATTGCAGCCGTGGGCCTGCACGTTGCTGGAAGGAGAAAGGCAGACATCAGGTGACCTTGGTTGGAGGGTGGGAGGAGCAGATCAGAGAATCTTGGAATCTTGAGGCAGGGAGGTGCGTTCTTGGTCTTCTAGTCATCTGCCCTGCTTCCTTGTCTTGAAGAGTTTTGCCATGTCCCTTCTACTATCCTTTACTTGATAGTTCTCTTGACATTGACTAACTTAAGAGAATTTAGCCTCATCTGA
Source organism: Rhynchonycteris naso (assembly GCA_037038555.1). Taxonomy (NCBI): domain Eukaryota; kingdom Metazoa; phylum Chordata; class Mammalia; order Chiroptera; family Emballonuridae; genus Rhynchonycteris; species Rhynchonycteris naso. Next base: position 24,063,617 of record CM072996.1, read on the forward strand.
CTCAAAGATATTTGTGAGTTGCCTCATAACTATTATAATAAAAAGCACCCATTTATGTGCCACTTAAAATACCCTGTGGACCACTAGTTGACTATGCACTAACTTTGTTGGGTACCTGTGTTCCAGCTGAGCCGCCCCTCTGTGGATAGAGTCGACTCTGCAACACAAGCAAGTAGTCACCCTGCATCTGTTTACACATCTCTAGTGATGGGGAGCTCACTCCTTCTCTTGCGGCAACAATGCTAGAAATTCTTTTGTAGATTGTGCCCAAATTTTCTTACCTGTAATTTTACCCTTTGGCTTTAGCTCTTGGGTCACATAGACTTATATTTTAAGAGATAATTCCAAGACTCCAGTTTTGGAATTATCTCTTAAATATAACTTCCTGCATAGAACACAATCCTCTACATGTGGTCTGAACAAGCAGGGTTAAATGTGACCATCCCCTCCCTCATTCTAGATATGCTGCCACTATTAATGCAGCTTAAATAGCCCTCTTAATAATGCACCTACCAGATATCAGTAGGGCCTGTGCAATGTGACTGTTCTTACAGCAGTGCAGATGCCTTGCTATGAGTAGCCCCATTCCTGCCTCCCCACCCTGAGCCTGTCGGAGACTTGTGTTGGCTAATTGGCTACCATCCTGAGCAGCATTCTTTAAATCTTTTTGATTATATAAGCATCTCAGTAAAAGTATATTGAACATGCATCTGTAATAAATATATGTATTTACTTACAAATTATATAATGGATTCATTCATACACGGAGTGTACATAAAAATCAGACTTAAAAGTATGAGATAAATTGATCAGAAATTGAAATTCTAGTATATTTCCTCGCACCTTATTGGATTGCCTTGCACACCTCTTGGGGATATTCACCCCCAGGATTCAGAACAGTCAATGTCCTCCTGCTAAACAAGCACATCTCTGTATGAAAGAACCCCCAATTGTGGTCACTTGGTACTATGCTCTAATTCACTCTTTTCCATACTTCTAGGCAGTGAGAGTGACCCGCCTGGGTATGCACCCAGAAGAATCGGCGTGAAGGAAAAGGGGGTCACCTTCACCCCCCAGCCCCAATTCACCACTCTTGTCCCCTTGTCTTGCTTTCTCAACACACATGTTCCATCTTCCCTTTCCCCATGGCTGCCTCTGTCTTACACTCAGTATTCTTTGTGTACTTTATCCGAAAAGACAAGAGATGTCTTCAGAATGGTGACATGCTAAAGAGTTCATTGTGATTCTGGGTGCCAGAGAAGAGAGGAGAAATCTTTGGCATAAGTTTCCTTCCAATGCGAAAATCTCAAGCGATAAGCTGGAAGCGATTTGTCCTTGGCATGAGTTCCAAGGAGCAGGAACAGAGTGCGGGTGGGTGTAAAGTCTTTCCGTGGGGAGAGGTTGGAGCCACTGGAGGGCTTTAACCAGGAGAGGAGGGGTGGTATGTGACTGTTATCCTCAAATGCTTGAAGAGTCCAGCAGAAGTGGCATTAAGACTTTTTCCTGGGGCACCGAGGTGTTGGCCAGGAGGACCGAGTGGGCTCACTATAAGAAAGACTTTTTACAGATCAGAGCTGTCTAAAGACCAGCTGGGCTGTGAGAACCAGACTGCCCCATTCCTCATGGAGTTTCAACGTGAGCTGGGAAAGCAGCTGATGGAGTCTGTAGAGGCCATGAGGTTAGATGGCTGCCGAGCTCCGTGAACCCCAGGATTCTGAGCTTTTGGACAGAGTGTTATATGACTGGGAAGACTCCAGTTCCACCCGACCCTCAGTGACTCCTTCAAGGACCTGGCTCCCCTGCCTAGAATTCTGACATCCTGTGTCTTCCTGTCGTCATGGGGCTGCCTCCTCTTGCAAGGTCAAGGCCTAACAGGGTAGGTTGATTTGAGCACATCTGCCGATCAGGGAGCTCTGGGTGAACCACCATGTGCCAAGACCGAGGCAGACCTAGCTGAGGTGTGCGCAAGTCTTAGAGGTAAATGACTCCCACATCACCATTTGCCCTCAATGGGCTCTCCTATTCCTAGCCTACAATTCATTAACCTGACCATCCTGTAAAGAGCCAGTTAAAAGTCCGCTGAAATAGCCTCCAATTATTATTATTTTTTATTTCAGAGCTATTGGGTGTGTAGCAGAGAGAGTACTGTATTAGTTTGCAAGGACTGCTGTAACAATATGTCACAAACTGGTTGGCTTAAACAACAGGAATTTATTGCCTCATGATTCTGGAGACAAGAAGTCCAGGATGAAGGTGTTGGTAGGGTTGGTTGTCTAAGGGCTGTCAGAGAGAATCTATTCCAGGCCTCTCTCCTGGTTTCTGCAACCTTTGAGTTCCTTGGCTTGTAGACACGTCACCTCCGTCTTCACATGGTGTTCTTCCTCTGTGCATCTGTGTCCAAATCTTTCCTTTTTATAAGGATGGTAGTCATATTGGACTACGGCACAGCCCCACCCTCTAACAACCTCATTTTAACTTAATTACCTCTGTAAAGACCCTTGAGGTCACACCTACGTATTGGGGGTTAGGACTTCAACATACGATATTTTGTATGACACAATTCAACCCATAACAAGTACCATGTACTTGGGAAGAAGATTTTGCCTCCCTGAGCATCCATTTCCACACCTGTAGAATGGGAGCCTGGACTAGGTGGATGAACCCTGAGGCCCTTATTATAATTTGTGCTTTTTTATTTTGGAAAGTCCATTGGTAACTTTTTTTTTTGTTCACTTGTTTAACAGTTTATTGATTTGTGTTCTGTAAGCAGAGTTCTCTCAAATGGTTTGTTCCCTCCTGCTGAATGAGACATAGTGAAGTGTCCATGACATGTCTATGGTCGGCGTCTTCAATGGAACCTGTGTCATTTGATTGGAAATCTGTCTTATCAGCTATTTGACTATTGGTTTCACAACCTGAAGAATAGGTCTGTGGTTGCCAAGTTTAAATCTTAGGCATAATCTGGTTATGAAATCTGTTTGGAAATACTATGAGTAAGCTACTTTGCTCTGTCATTCTCCAACCCTGCATTTGTGACTTCATGAGGCTCAGGTGCCATCTGTTTGTAAAGGAAGCAGCAGCACACGCCTCCCACTGGGTGGGCCTGCTTTGTTCACCACTGAGCCTTATTCTAGTTTTTAAAATTTTATTTTTCAGTTCTAGTTTGCATGCTATATTCTTTTGAATTAGTTTCAGATGTACAGCATAGTGGTTAGATAATCACATACTTTACAAAGTGCTCCCCACCCCTGCCCTGGTGTTTCAAGTAACCATTTGGCATTCTACATAGTTATTACAATATTTTTACCATTTTCTCTATTCTAAGTGCACATAACATAGTCAGGTATCCACAGAGCAGGGACTGGGCACCTCTTGGGGTGGTAGGTGAGCCAGGTCTCCTGGGATTATTCTCTGGGGCCTCCCTCCTCCCTCACCGAGACCACTATAACCATGTTCATTGTTCAAAAAGCTTCCATGGAGCCATTGCTCACCATGTGCTCTGTGCTATGAACCTGAAATGCTTTGTCCCATTTAATCTTGGCTACCACCTTATGAGGTAGGAACTCTTATTATGACCATTTTATAATGAGAATTGTGAGTCGCTGAATCTTTGCCAGCTTGCCTGAGGTCTTACAGTTAGTAAGAGTGGAGCAGGGTCTCAAATCCAGAGCTGTTTGACCCTGAAGTGGGGCCTTTTACCTTCTGCTCTCCGGCCATCTCTTCAGGCATGGATCTGATAATATCACTCTCATTAAACACAATCTATAGCTCCCTATTGCCTCCAGTGAGGGCACTTATATTGGTACCTGGAGATCCAAACACCCTGAAACCAAAAGCAAAAGTCTCTGTGTGTGTATGGGAGCGGGTGCAGAGCTTGGCCAGACTCTCCATGTCCTTGACCTCAGAGGCTGACAGAGCACATGTCTCAGAGGTTGTTGGGACCCGTCATCATCAGATCTTCACATTTCTCATTGGGGTTGTTTCTTGCCACTTCTCTGTACAGTTCTATTCCTCTGAACTTCTAACAACCTTCTGGAAGGTTCCTTGAATTCTCATATCTCCAGGCCTATGCTCACATGGTTTCCTTTGCTGGTCCTGTATGCTGTCTTCTTCCCCACCAGGAAAACTTTAGCTCATCCTTCGAGGTCTAGCTCAAATGCTACGTTCCTCGAACAGCCAGGCAAAACTGATTGCTCTCCAGACTCCTGTGGGCTTTTTCCTACTGTGGGTACCGGACTCACCGCATTGACCGAGGACTGTGGAGATGGCTCTTGAGCCACTGGAGAGCCAATGCCCCCTTCGTTCTCCTATGCTGGATCTGACCTAGGGTCAGCATGCAGCCACTCACTGCTGAATGGAGTCTAAAAGATGTGAAGAGGCATTTAATTTCCTCTGGGTCGCATATCTAAGGGACACACTGTTGGAGTCTCACCTTGGAGGGCAGGGCTAACACCCATCTTGTAGACTACTATGTGTGTCCTTCCAGTTCTTACAAGAAGGCTGGGCAGGGGACAGCACTTCCCTGTGTGCTCTCACCCCCCGCCCCACTTATTTCCAGTTTTGCACTCAGGGAAGCTCTCCAGGGAGGCCCATCTCCCTTGCTTTTCTTCTCTGCCTCTCCTGTCTTCCTTCAGCACAAAGCGAGGGGCCTCCAGAAAGATTTGATTTCCGTGAAGGAAGCATGCTCTTAACCCTCCAGCTGGGGACCTAGCTTATTGTAAAGACAGTAGGGTCCTATTTGTAGGAGCTTTGCAGACATGTAAGTTACTGATGGGCAGGGGCCCCTTTCCTAGTCTGGGGGGTTCCTAGGACACAGAGGGCACTGGAAAACCATCAGGCTAATTGCAGTTTAACCCTTTTCTTATTCACTTAGCAAATATTGAGTGAGTTCCAGGTACCATGCTGAGCCCTGGGAAGCCAAGGTGAATGGGGCTTTGGCCCTTCTCAAGGGGTTCGGACTCAGGAAGGGAAAATAGAAATGGAACCGAGTGCAGAGTCCAGGGCAGGGGCTGTGAAAAGACAGTAGGAACTGCTTCATTCTCTTTCATTGTTTCTGTCACTTTTCATTTGACACCTATTACGTGTTTGTTCTGAGTTAGCAGTCTCACGTTTATGGCATGATATGACTACTTACATATATGTCAGGGTTCAGAGTTTGCTTTTAATTCCCACATGGGCTTCTCAGCAAAAGTGGCCCCCATTTCCATTGCTCCTCAGAAGAGAATTTAAATTATGCAAGAGCAAAATCAATTTTATTCACTACCTTACACCTAGCGTTAGTAGCAAGGTTATTAAAAAGTACTCAATAAATACTTTTTGAATGACTTAATAAAATGCATGGGGAAGGGAAGATGGTGTATGACATTGGTTTCCAAACTTTACCATAGAATCATATGAAAAGCTGGTTAAAATATAGATTCCCACCCCTATAGATGTAGTAGGGCTGGGGTAGAGCCTGTGAATTTGTATTTCTTTATTATTTTTAAATGTATTGATTTGAGAGAGAGGAGTCTCTTGTTGTTATCTTTATTTACGCATTCATTAGTTGATTCTTGTATGTGCCCTGACTGGGGATTGAACCCACAACCTTGGTGTACTGGGATGATGCTCTATCCAACTGAGGTACACGGCCAGGGCAAGAGAATTTGTATTTCTAACAAGCTCCCATGTGACACTGGTGCTGCTGGTCTAAGTGCCACGCTGTACAGTACTGGCCTGCGGGGCATTCTTTCCTCTCAGAGACTGATGACAAGAAGTGGTGTGGGTGCCATCCAAAGGTTGCCATGGGGTTTGATCCTCCCCACCTTCTAAGCAGGGGCCCGGGGCTCTCCACACAGAACAGGTCCGAGCCATTGGGGTTCTGTGCAGGTGCACCATGACACCACCATGACGCAGGTGTTAAGCCAGCCAGGGGGTATATGAATGTGTGCCCTCAGCAGTCAGCTCATTAAGTAGAATACAGGCTATTAAACTATATCTGCTTGTGAAACCCTTTGTCCTGAGAATCACGGGCTCTTCTTATGCAATCAGCTTCTTCAAGAAAAAGGACCTGCTCTTGTGGTAATTTGGGTTTTTACTTATTCATCACCACTGCCTATTCATGCTGAGTAAGTTTTAATTGTCTTTGAAACTGAGCAAAGAGCCCTGAGCCGATGACCAGGGTGTGCTAACCTCTCTTGCCTAATTGCTAAAGAAGGCACTGACTCCAGGCAAGGGGCAGCCTTCCACTAACCCGCTGGGTGCTTCTGAGTGAAGAGGTTGGACTTGGTCCCAGTGACTCTGTGTGGCTTTTCCCCTTCCCACGAGGGGTTGGAGATCGTGGGGTCTGCCCAGTCTTCCTGCAGACCTCACGTTTCAGAGGGGCATCTGCAGTCCTGTCAAAAGCTGCCTGTCTTTTGTTTTACGCAGTAGCAGTATAGTGAAGGGGGAAGGGATTTGGAGACTTTCACAGTTCATCTGGGAGTTGCCTTCCCTGCGACGTGGCCTCCATTACCTCTGCACACACACAGCCCCAGGACTGCTATCACGGCCCACAGCGGGCGTCATCAATACAGCAGGGCTGTGTGGCTGCCTCCTTTACTGGATTGGGAGTTCCTTGAGTGCAGGGATGTCTCCTGTTTCCTCTTCAGCCATCCTGCCCAGAACAGGGCCTACTGCACGCGCAGCTCACTCAGTGGCTGTAAATGCACAAGGAACCATGCAGTCCTCTGTTCATGTGCTAGCTGGGCTCCTTGCTGCTTGTGTGACCTCTTAGTCACTTCTCTGAGCCTCACTTTTCTTTTCTGAAAAATGAGGATGATAATAGGTATCCGGACACTGGCATTCTCTGAGCCAGGGCGGGTTCTGCGTGCTTCACGTGCCATACCTCGTGCAACCCTCATAACCACCCTGTGCGTGCGTATTGATGTTAACTATATTTTCAGGTATAAACAGCAAGGAACAGAGGAGTTAAGGAATTTTCTCAGGCAACCTGATACATGGGATAAAGGCATCAGGGTTTAGATTCTGACCATCTGATTCCAGGGCCTCCAAAGTTAGCCACGATAGTCATGGTTCTTAACTTGGGGTGACTCAGCCTCCTGAGGGACATTTGACAATGTCTGGAGACCATCTGGGGTGTCACAGATGGTAAGAGGAGGTGCTGTTGGCATCCAGTGCGTGGAGGCCAGGGCGCTGCGGAGCCCCTGTAATGCCCTGGCGAGTCCTGTGACAGATGAGCTAGTCAGAATGTCAGCAGTGCCTCGGTGCAGAAACCTCGCACTGCACTGGTCCCCCTCCCTGAAAGGCAGCATGCTGAGAGCCAGGTCCAGAGCAGGCCGACAACAAATGGCGCTTCCTTCTCCAAGGTCACAGGTTACAGCCCAGAGAAGATGAATCACTCAGTCTCCAGTTCCCTTCAGCAGCTCAAGTTTATTCTTAATGGTTCCCGGCTGCTTGGCATCTCGATCTCGGGAGTTCCTGTCTCTGTGAAACGTGCTGACAGTTATCAAGAGTCAGGGCAAAACCCTCCTTGGGAGAAGTCCAACATCCCCGAGATCTGGCAAGCTGAGGCATTCCATGCAGAATGCACACCTTTGCGGGAACCCTCCTGGCCTCTGACCTCATGGCGTGCAGGACTCTGGGGATAGCTGGGTATTGAGCATTAAGTTTCCGCTTTCATGGAAGTCCTTGTTGGGTGCTTGCTGCCATCAGTGAAGTCTCTGCATGAATGTTGGCATGGTCTGGCTCTTGAAAATGAATGAGCTGAGGAGAAACATGACAGATGGCCTGTCAGCTGGAGCCGTGGAAACACTGCATGCTGGCACAGTAGATGGGAAGCTGGAAGACCAGGGTTCTAGCCTGACCCACTAACTAGATGACCTTGGGCAAGCGCTTGGAACTGACTTCTTTCACTGTTGGCCCGAGGGCCACCTGGCCACCTTAAAGCACCATGGATGGCCTTTGGGAAAGCTGGTACCAGGGATCTTTTTGTGTAGAAAAGGGAACTAGGCACAGGAGGGTGATGGCAGAGGGTGCTGTGGGTTAGCATTTCAGGGTTGGATTCCTTGTAAATCCATGTTCTTTCATGTTTCAGCAACGCGGAGTAGAGTTAAGTTAAAACAGTGTTTGCAGCAGTAAAGGTCTGTTGAGTTTTTGTTGAAAGCTTGCTCAGAGCCTTGTCTGGGTCTTGATACCCAGGACAACATTTTCTAGCCATGAGCTCAAGTTTTACTTAAAATATTGGCCGAGAGTAGGCAGCGTCAGTTGCCTCTGGAGAACCCAGGGCAGCCGTGAGCGATTACACCCCCTCTGGCACGGGAGCAGGAACAGTTGGCTTCTCCTGGGTCTAGAGGAAAACTTAATTTCAGTTAGGATGTTACCTGGGATTTATGAGCTGAGCAGAATTTGTTCCTCCTTAAAGCTGACATCATGCATGCATACTTATCTCCAAACTCATCAAGTTTTATGTATTAAATATGTATGACTTTTTGTATGTCAATCATACCTTGATAAAGTGGCCAAAACAAAAAACTGACAGGGGGCTCCAGATGGGAGAGTGGGTTGCCTCTCTGAGGGTGGGTTGGTGACTCTCACTGTCCAGACTTCACACAGCGTGAGGGTATCTGAAGAAATCTGGAGAGTAAGCATTGTATGTTTCTTAGCAGCACTGACATGGTTCAGAGCTTTGAATTTAATGAACAGAGTTGCAGGGTGTGATTGTTGTCTCCGCCCTTCAAATATGGAAACTTCTTGGGTAAAATGTAAGAGGGCAGTAGAGCCAATGCTAAGTAAAGTCCTTCCATGGGCCTCCTTTTGTGAACCAGGTTTGTTACCTACATTGGCCCCCAAAAGCCATATCTGGTGAGGTGGCATCATTCAGACCATGAAAGTGACAGGAGCAGCTTCTAACTGACGCACAGACGGAAGGCAGAGAGCACCTGGCCATCTGCAGGGCTCTGGTGGGTGCAGAACCCTCCACCACTGCACAGCTGTGCAGGCCTCCCTACACGTTCCAGCTGCAGAGTCGGCACACAGAGGACTAAACTGAAAGGCTGTAGATGTTAAAAGGTGAGAAGTTCAGGCCCAGCTTGTAGAATTCATATCATGATCCATCAAATGAACTTGACTGTAGGACTTGGAGCCTGAGAATTTTCTCATATTTAGAGTGCTCCATGACCCTGGCCGATGGACTCAGTGATAGAGCATAGGCCCAGCGAATGGGTATCCTGGGTTTGAATCCAGGTCAGGGCACACAGGAGGAGCACCCATCTGCTTCTCCACTCCTCCCCCTATCACCCCCCCCCTCTCTCTTCTCCTCCTGTGGCCATGGCTCGATTGGAGCAATTTGGCCCCGGGTTCTGAGGATGGCTCCATGGCCTCTGCCTCAGGCGCTAAGAAGAGCTCGGTTGCTCAGCAATGGAGCAACGCCCCAGATGGGCAGAGCATCACCCCCTAGTGGGTTTGTCAAGTGGATCCCAGTTGAGACACATGTGGAAGTCTGTCTTTCTGCCTTTCCTTCTCTCACTGAATAATGATAAAAAAAATATAGAGTGCTTCATGTTGGATGCCTCCAGGCACTGTGATATTTGCAGCAGGTCTTATCAGTGGTATGAAATAACAATAAAACAGTAGCAATCATTGTATGCCAGCACCTTAAAAGGGTCTTGATGGCCTGACCAGACGGTGGCGCAGTGGATAAAGCGTCGGACTAGGATGCGGAAGACCCAGGTTCGAGACCCCGAGGTCGCCAGCTTGAGCGCGGGCCCATCTGGTTTGAGCAAAAAAGCTCACCAGCTTGGACCCAAGGTCACTGGCTCCAGCAAGGGCTTGCTCTGTTTGCTGAAGGCCCGCGGTCAAGGCACATGTGAGAAAGCAATCAGTGAACAACTAAGGTGTTACAACGACAACGAAAAACTAATGATTGATGCTTCTCACCTCTCTGTTTCTGTCTGTCTGTCCCTATCTATCCCTCTCTCTGTCCCTGTAAAAAAAAAAAAAAAAAAAAAAAGGATCTTGATGATCTTTTTAACAAACTGTGAAAATGTGATATTACAGAGGATCCTCGGGTTATGACACAGTTCCATTCCTACGACAGTGTTGTAACCCGAATTTTAGTGTAAGTCAAAACACATCTGTTGGGCAGATAAAATATAATATGCTCACTTTATTAAAGATGGCGCTGCCCACATGGAAGCCCGTCACCCAGATGATGTTATTTGCCCTTATGCTTGGGATGGGTGTGGGGAAAAGGCTATAATGTAAGCAGGCCAGATCATTATGGCCTAAGGCTTGGTTTTAAGAGTAAGCTTTTCCCCACGCCCTTGACTGATTGGATGATGTAGGGTGGTGCACTCCTGAGGAATCCCATTATGCCTCAGATGGGTGACTTTGTATCAGAGACTTTCTTATTTGTAGATTGGATTCAGGGTTTGGATTTCTATAGTATAAAGTGGGGCAGGCCGGGAGCTTGCTCGCTCTTGGTTCCTGAAGTATCGGAGAGGAGAACAGATTAAGGCCACATGGAGAGGAGAAGCAGCCAAGGTGGCAGAGTGCTGAGGAAGAAGGCAGTTTGAGCAGAGTTTGTGCAGGAGGAGATGGGGAACAGAGGTGAATAAGTCTGGTGAGCTAGAAACCTTTGATTCTAGGAAACTCGGATAAGTCAGTAGCTTAGTGAGCACTGAATGAGTGGGTTTTGGAGCCCAGTGTGTGTTTTTGCTTGTCCTCCAGGTGCAAGCTAGAATTAAAGCTGATGGCTCACCAGTTCTTGGCTCCATTGTTTCATTACCTACTGTTCAAATCTAATGGGAACCTGCATGGGTCAGGTGGCTGTGATCCTGACCCCGGCTACTGGCTTTACAACATCCTAGTCTAAGTCACTTACCTATCCTAACGAAACTGTAAAATCATAATCTAGAACATAAAAACACAACTAAGCCACAGAAAAAGGAAGAAGATACTAATATACTGTACTATACAGTGTACTGCGTCTCCTTCCACCACATGCAACCAAACTAGTTCACCCACATAGTCTGTAAGTACGATGCTAATGGCATAAGCTGAACACATCTCAATTTTTTAGTTTTTATGTGAGTGTCATAAATTTAAAATGTCATATGTCAGGACTGTCATAACCCAAGGACCCTGTAAGGCCAGTAGCCAAGGTCAGGATCACAGCCGCCTGGCCAATGCAGGTTCACATTAGATTCGGACAGTAGGTAATGAAACACAAGAGCCAAGAACTGGTGAGCCATCAGCTTTAATCCTAGCTTGTACCCAGTGGGCAAGCAAAAACACACACTGAGCTCCAAAACCCACACATTCAGTGCTCACAAAGCTACTGACTTATCCGAGTTTCCTAGAATCAAAGGTTTCTATCTCACCAGGTTTATTCACCTCTGTTCCCCATCTCCTCCTGCACAAATTCTGCTCAAACTGCCTTCTTCCTCATCACTCTGCCATCTTGGCTGCTTCTCCTCTCCACCTGGCCTTAATCTGCTCTCCTCTCTAATACCTCAGGAACCAAGAGAGCAAGCTCCTGGTCTGCCCCACTTTATAGCATAGATTCAAAACCTTTAATCCAATTATACAAACAAGGAAGTCTCTGATACAAAGTCACCCATCTGAGGCATAATGGGATTCCTCAGGAGAGTGCACCACCCCACATCATCTAATCAGTCAAGGGTGTGGGGAAAAGCTTACTCTTAAAACCAAGCCTTAGGCTATAACAATCCGGCCTGCTTACATTACAGCCTTTCCCCCACACCCATCCTAAGCATAAGGGCAAATAATATCACCTGGGTGATGGGCTTCCATGTGGGCAGCTCCATCTTTAACAAAGTGAGCATAATATATTTTATCTGCCCAACAGACCCCTATATTTGTCCTTTTTTTGTGTTAGAAAAATGAGACCAAGGGTAGCTGACTGAGCTGATTAGTTAGTGATAAAGCTAGAATTAGAACTTACGTCTGTATGTCTTAAAAAAAAAACAACATGCTTTCTGTCTACCTTCAGAAATCGATATAGTTAGGGAAATGCTAAGCGGTAACACAGTGACCCAAATATGAAGTGGATTACATAAAACAGAAGCTTATTTCTCTTTCACATCACAATATACTGTAGACGGATGGTCTGGGATGGCTGGGCAGCTGTGTGAGGTCATTCAGGGGCCTAGTTCTTTATTGTTCCACCGTCTCCCAGAATGTTTATCTCATCTGCGTTGGTAGTTTCTTGCCAATAACATGTCTATATTCTAACCCTTAGGAAGGGAGGAAGAAAATGACTGGAAGGCAAGTACTTTATTGTGAAGAAATGACCAGAAGTTGTATGCATCACTTCCTATATCAGAACATTGGGGAAACATAGCCACATGGGCACACCAGCTGCAAAGCAGTCTGGGAGATGTGTTTCTGGTAGAGTGGGCCTGTGTTCTGCCCAAGCTCAGGGTTTCAGCAGAGGTGTATGTGCTCTAATACTAGGTGGGAAAAGGAAGGAATGAGTTTTGGGGGACATTTGACAGCTGCTGTGTATACACCCCTACATAAAATTTAAAACATCTTTCTCTCTTTAGGAAAAAGTGAAATGCTTAAAAATTCAATCTGACAGGGTACCCTTGACCCAGCCATGCTTGCTCACTGAGTTGATGCTAATGCTAATGTGATGTGAGACTTGGGGGCGATGGCCTGGGCTGAGGGAATGAAACATTCAGCATTTCTCCTTCTGACCCTGCCCGGGGGAAGTTCTCAGTAAACAAACCCTGACCATGGCCAGATTTGCCAGGAGCTGGTCACTGGTCACTCTCAGCAAATGCCTGGATCATCACTCAGTGCTCAGGGTTTAACTGAAAGTTAAACACTCTCTGAAATTCCTACTGCTCCTGGGAAGATTCTCACTCTACGGATTCTCAGGTCAGGATGGTGGCATCAGCTTAGGAGAATGGTGTTGAAAGTTGTTCAGATGTTCTGTTTGCTTCATTCCTTATAACTTTTTTCAGTGAAGACAACGGAATTAAATAATTCCAGTGTCACTGTCTAATGTCTGAGATTAGATATGGGCACTCTTTAATAATGGAATGACCTGGAAACTCTCTCTTCTGTGCTTCAGTTCCAGGGACCAACATGTGCCCGGGGCCGGGGTACCACACTCCCCACTCACACGCCTGCCCTCTGCATCCTTCCTCCAGTAGTACTGCATGAGCAAAGCACCTCTGGGTGCAAGAACCCTGAGCTGGTTTCATGCCACTTTTTCGTGTTACATTTGTTCCCTCTGCTTGGACTCTCTGACCTTAGGTTCCAACCTGTGTCCCTGCAACATCTCACTGACTTCTCATCTGTTAAATCTCTCTGCAAGCTCTCCTCCTCTGTGGGGTGCCTTCCCTCACTTCCCAGTCTGATTCAGGGGCCTCTTGCCTATGATTCTGAGAACCTCTGTACTTCTTTCTTCCTTTGTAGTATAGTGCAGTCTTCAAAAACTCAGTCTGAGTCAGGGCTTTGCCACTTACTAGCCGAGCAACCTTAGCCAATGTCCTCCTCTTGGCAAATCTTAGTTTATCAGTCAAGTAGCCGCGCTACAGGGCTGCTGTGAGGATCACATGAGACACTGCAGGTAAGCTGCTTCGCACAGTGTCTGGAACATGGGAGTACAGAGTAAACGTCTGGCTGCCTATCCCCATCCTTATGTTTGGAGAGTTCCCTCAGGATGAGTCCCAGAGGACTGTACTCACCTTCAGAGCCGAAAGGCCAGCTGCTGCTCTCCCCTCCCCACTGAGATGTGGGGCTTGGACACGGTTCATCAGATGCCCCAGCCTCAGATTCAGTGTCCTATGTCCCTGTACTCTGTGGGGCAATGGTAGTAGGGCTTTGTCCTGTTGAACTTGGAAGCAGCGTGAACAGCCTGTGTTCTATAGTAGCTGTGGAAATGGGACCACGCAACGGTGTCCAGATCTTCTCACCAGATCTTCTCTGTGGTGGGATTTTGGCTGTGGTCTTGTTGTGTGGCCTCTCTTAGTTTCTGCTCATTTCTGACATTTAGTTCTCCAAACTTCCCAGAAATTCTGTGAGCAATTGTTTTCCCCCAATAAATTCCTCTTCTGCTTAGATAAGGGAGTTGGTACCTGCTGCTTATAACCAGAAGCCTGATCAGCAGCAGTAACTTTTATTGTCAGTGATATTGTCCTTGTCACCATATACAGCTATCAGTGACTTACTTACCTGCCTCCCCTCCTGCACTGTGAACCCAGCCTTCCAACAGTTCCCTGCGTAACACTGGGCTCAGAATTGACCTAGTGAGTGAGCATATGATGTTTAATGATGAGTGGAAAATGAATGTTTCATTAACAAATGTCTTATCCTGATTGTAGCAGGGGCTCCCCAGGAAGAGATGTTTCAGGGTATCTGATGTTTTGCCTTTTATGATATGTGCAAATGCATATTCCTTAATCCTCACAAAAATGCTGATTAATAGGTATTACTCTCCCCATTTTACATATGAGGAAACAAAGTCTCAAAGAGGATAAGTAGCTTATAGAAGATGACTCACCTGGAAATAGAAGAGATATGTCTCAAACTAGGTCCTGATCTCCAAATACTGTGCTGCTATTTACTTCTCCACCCAGGGAGCAGTAAACTGTCAAGGAGGGTTATTTATCAAGAGTGCCTTTTTAAATGAGGAAGTTAAATTATTCTTGTAGAAGGTACTAATCACATTATCTTGGGCACTTTGTTGGCAACATACCAGAAGGATTTACGTATGTTGTAGCACAGGAAGTATGCTTGATGTTTTGGAATTTACTTTGGTCATCAGAAAACCATAGAAAATTATAGTACATATTATGATTTGCAGTGCCATCGACCAAACCAAACTAAATTTTGGTGGTAATAAACCAAGAAGTCTTGGCCAAGAATCCACATAAATTTTGTAGGACACTTCCCCAAGATGTATTTGTCTCCCTCTCAGATTGGCTCAAAGTGCTCCTAGCTTTGTTTCTTTTTCTTTTTCTTTTTAAGTGAGAGGCGAGGAGGCAGAGACAGACTCCCGCATGCATCCTGACTGGGATCCACCTGGCAAGCCCCTTACCAGGCGATGCTCTGCCCGTCTGGGGTCACTGCTCTGTTGCTCCGACAACCGAGATGTTTGAGCACCTGAGGTGAGGCCATGGAGCCGTCCTCAGTGCCTGCGGCCAACTTTGCTCGAACCCTTTGATCTATGGCTGCGTGAGGGAGGGAAGAAAGAGAGAGAGAGAGAGGGAAGGGTGGAGAAGCAGATGGTCACTGCTCCTGTGTGCCTTGACTGGGAATCGAACCCGGGCCTTCCACATGCCGGGCTGATACTCTACTGCTGAGCCAACCAGCCAGGGTGGTTTTGTTTATGACATTCACGGTGCCCACATCTCTGTGCTCCTTGGAGGAAACATGCAGATTCTGGATCCCTTCATGCCTAATAATGGGCTTTTCTCACAGTGGAGCTCTGAAATTTGCAGACAGGAATTTCCTGAGAACTCTCCTGCTTTTCGTCCGTAGCCTGGGGAGGTGGGCAACTGAGAGTGTTTGAAAGAGGAGGTGTAAAGAACTGAGAGTGTTTGAAAGAGGATTGTTGGGGGAGATTGCTCTCCTCCAATGTGTACCCTTCCGTGACATTACAACTTCACCTTGATAACAGGAACATTTATTTACCTTGGGCTGTGAGTCATTTGTCTTTGGGAGACGAAAAAGACGGATGGCATTATACAGATTCCATTTTATGTTTTGTTGAGAGAAAGGTAAACTTTGAAATAATGCACATAGCAGTTTCATTTTTTCACTTAGTCATCATTCAAATGTATTTTAAATGTTCTTCCTAGTGTAGTACATGGGATAGTATCATGTAGATGTATTTGTTTACCTCTTTATCATCTCCTCCATCTGGGATGTGACCTCCAAAAGAACAGAACCGTTCTCTTTTCTATTTAGCAGTGTTCACAGCACCTGGCACAGACTCGATAAATATTGGTTGAATGAATGAACAAATAAAATCAAGTAAGTTATTGGATGGGACTGGGATCTTGATACCCAAACTCAATATTCTGGTAGAGATGATATTGAAAATATACTAAAAACAGACCAAGAGCATTATGGAAAGATGATTAAATAAGCAAAATAAATTCTAAATCTTTTGTGATCTTCATAAGAGCCATGACTCCTTATCAGTAAATTGGGAATAAGGGCAGTTACCCAGCAGGTGTTTGGGAGGATTAAAGTTTATTCATGTGCGTAGTGTGGAGGTTGATGGTCAATGAGTTAACAGGAGGCAGAGGAAGGTGTGAGAATTATCAATCCATAGAGTGAACATAGCATTCTCATAGGAATTCTGCCTCAAGTTTAATTTCAATTTATACTTGCATATTTCCTCATGGTTTAGAGAGCTTTTTCTCCCTACTTGCTTTCACCTAATTCTCACTCAGCATAACCTTGTCTAGTGGTAACAATTAGTCCTGTTTCACAGATAGGAGTCAGAGGCAGGGCCCAGATTTAGGAGTGGAGATTCCCAAACTTTCAGGAGCAGATCCTGAGCTTCCCGAGGGAGTTTCTGTGGTCAAGGACACCTCCTCTTGCCTGCCTGCTAGGCTTGCCTTTCCAGCTCAGTTTTGCATTGCTTTGTGGACTTCAGATCAGCAGCCCCTGAGGGTTGGAACTGTCTCTATTTTATCTGCAAAATCCCAGATGCAGTCCATTTAAGTATTTGTTAGCAACATATGTTCTGCTTAAGCAAATGCAAAGGCACTTTCATTTCTCTCTCCCCTAACTTCATTCCCTGCCCCTCTCCACTCACAATCTGAACACCTTCAGGGTCACCAGTGGGCTCTGTGGGAAATGAAAACAGGTAGAAGCCAGCTTAAAGGTAGGATGGCAATGTCACTCCCGGTCCCCTGTCTTTATCTCCCCTGGTTGTACATCTTCCCTAAATCTCAGTTACAAAACACCAGAATTAAGCCTAGCCTGCTACATGTAGAATTTTCAAAAAGGCAATATTATTAATTATATATAGAAAATGCAAGTAGTAAGGACTAGAGAAGCTTCCAGTTGAAAGGGTCCAAAGAGGTCTAAATAGATGGAACTCTTGTCTTTCCCAGTTTAACCAATGTTTATTGAGTGCTTTGATGTATGAATTCCTTATCCTGCTTTTTGCTCTCTAGCTTGCTGGACTGATACCATTTGTACCATTTCTGGATACAAATATATCTGTGAGTGGCATCTTATTCAGGAAGAGAGTTCAGGATGGTACTTAAGGGCGTGGTTTCTTTCTTTCTCTCCCTCCTCCCCCCTCCCACTCCCCCACCCCTCCTCCCTCTCCTCCTCTTTCTCCTCCCTCCCTCCCTTCCTTCCTCCCTCCCTCCTTCCATCCCTCCTTTCTTTCCTTCATTTTTTCCTTCTTTACTTCCTTTTCTCTTGGAATAGCATGTGAAGAAAGCTTAGAGTAGAAAATACATGGGATGTGTGAAATTGAGTGAATGGTTGGCCATAACTCAAGTCACAAACCATATAATGTAAGATTGTAGGTTGCACCTAGCAAAACAAAGATCACCTTATAGATTATTTCCCCAAATGATTCAAGAGTAAATTACAAGTAGTATTTATAGATACCTAAGTAAAACTCTGTAAACCTCTGCTTCCTAGACTCTACTACCAGAATAAAACAATCCTTTCCTCTTAAGTTCCAATGAGGGTTAAACTGAACACTACTCTTAAATCCTTCAGAGTGGATCCTGTGCATTTCATGTCCCCAGTAAAGGAAATATACATGTCCATATTTTAAAAATAGTTTCCATTTTCAGAACTTTTTTTGAGCCATAAAAATACATATCCCCTTTGACCTAGTAATCTATAAAATGGGGATAATGGGACTTTGTCTACAAAGTGAGAAAGCTATATGCATTAAGTTTTGACACTACTGTTTATAATAGGACCATTTTGGAAACCATTAAAAAGTAAATTATTATCCATCTATTCTGAGGAATATTACATATTCATTATAACAAAAATAGTAAAACCATGAAAAAAGATGAATAAAACATAGTATAATGTTAGATTTAACACAATGAATCTAAAATTACATTTGCATCATGATTATAAAAATGTAAACATATTTATGTATCTGGGCAAAGAATTGATTGGCAAAACAGAAAAATGAAAAGGACTTTTTGGTGACTGATGGAATTCTAGGTGTATTTTCTTAATTTTAATTTCTTTTACCATCACTTGGATTATTTATGTAAATAATAATCACATAAAATGTGGTGAGGTTTTTTTTTGGAAAGATTTTACTTATTGATTTTACAGAGAGAGGAGATAGGGAGAGCTAGAAGCATCAATTTATAGTTGGTCTAGTTTAGTTGTTCATTGCTTGCTTGTCATATGTGCCTTGACCGGGCAAGTCTAGGGTTTGAAACCAGCAATCTAAGCTTTCCAGGTCGATGCTCTATCCACTGCACCACTACAGGCCAGGCATAAAAATTTTTTTGTAAAGAAAGACAATCTCTTCTCTTCAATAAGGTGGTGAGCTCTCACTGCATCTTCACCCTTTACCACCTCATATTTATGCTCTGCAGGACATTGTCTAAATCAGTTCAACCTTTCTTTTAAAAATTAAAAACACGTTTTAAACTTTACTGATTTTTGAGAGATAATAAAGGGGAGGGAGTGGGAAAGAGGGAGAAGAGAGAGAAAACCATCAGTTTGTTGTTCCATTCATTTATGCACTCATTGATTGATTCTTGTATGTGCCCTGACCAGGGATCGAACCCACAGCCTTGGTACTGAAATGATGTTCTAACCAACTGAGCTACCTGCTCAGGGCTCAATCAGTACCACCTTAACAAGGTCAATTTGGTTGTTAAAAAATGATTTGAATGTTGGCATATTTGGGAAGATCAAGAGCAGAAATTCTGTCTTGTGTATTTTTTGCTTCTGAGCAGAGAAATAAGCAAAGAAAAAGGAAGGATGAATTAGCCAAGTCCAGTGTTATAGGAGATAGGTCTTTGACCACAAAGCCTTACCTTCTGCATGGACAAGTTACATTACAAGGCGGTGACTAGGGTGGTGAGGGATGACATCATATGAGGACTGGTTAAGAATTGGGTCAGTCGACAGCAAAAGGCTTGCTGCATAGTTTTGAAGGTAGGTCTGGTGAAAGAGAGACTAGACTTGTTCTATTCAGCCTTAGAACATGTCAAGTGACAGGGTTCAGTGCAACACAAGGAAGAATTTTTTTAATAACCACAGATATCCCAAGCAGTATGGTTTGGCTCAGGAGGTGGTGAGCTCTCCTTCTTGGAGGTACTGCCAGTGAAGGCTGGAGGCTTCAGCATAGATTGGGCTGGTAAGGAAAGGAAGAGAGTCTTTGAGGTGTCTGTTATGCCTGAGATTCTGTGACACTTCCTGGAGCTCTGTTCCTAGCTGGTGACAGCAAGTCTCAGGGACTCACCCTCACCTCCTTTCTTGTCACCATCCTGAGGCACTCAGGGGAATTACTCCTTGTCACCACTTCTGAAGAGGGGAAGTTAATGACCTATCAACTCAGTTTACTTTAGGGATTAATAAAGATTAGTAAAGAATTGTCATGAGATTAAATTTCCCTAAGAACAAATATTATAATTTGGCTGCAATTTAGGTGAATCATTTTAGGAGAAAGAGCTACAGATGAGAAAATACTCTGACTCAGTATAAATAATATTTATTTAACAAACACATTCATTCATGAAATATTTATTGAAACCATATAAACACAAGACATTTTCTCCAGCTTACATGGCATACATATGCACCAAAATAATTTAAGCACAATTGTTTTTCCCCACAGAAATCTTCCTGACTAAATCAGAATGATTTTCAATCTCTTCTTATTCCTGTTTTCCCCATCTCATCTGCAATTTATTGTTCATTTAATATTTTATTTTAGGCTGTATTTTCAGAGGGATTCTTGGAGATGTTCAGCAGTTGAAAAAGGATATTAAAGATGATGACTTTGCTTTTCACTAAATCAATACTGACTAATGATATCCCCTCTTTTCCAGATTATGCTAGTTTATGCACATACTGTAAAAGTAAGAGCGTATGAAACAAATCACAGAGCACTAACAAAGACAGTAAGAAGACAGGCTGTCACACCAGTGTTTACAGTGAGGTCGCGTTTTCTCAGTGGTGCACAGGGAGCAACCTTAAAGGGAGGTTTACTGTCTCACAGGTTATCTTCCAGATATCCAAGGCCGGGAGTGCCTCTTTCCTTCTGCAAACAGGGAGGTCTTCATGGGACTCCATGCTGGTGAAGAACTGCTTTTTCTACCATGTTGGATTTGCACAGATTTAAAGAGCGAGGGAAGAGTAATTGAGTTCATGTAATAAATAGCAAGCATACTGAGAAAAAATCAGTGAACAACTAAAGTGCCACAGCTAAAAGTTGATGCTCCTCATCTCTCTCTTTCAAAATAATAAATAAATAAATAGCAAGCACAATAGTGACTGGAGATTGAGAGGCCTGTTTGTTAGTGACTTGCCAAGGTGGACAATTTTGGGAGGTGATAGAAGATGTATTGTCTATAGAAAATTTTAAAGACAGTAATAAAAATAACTAAAAGTTGCTTTGCATTTTATTATCACATGTGTTACCAGTTCTCAACAATGTCAGTGACATCTTGAGATTTTTTGTTCTAACTTTTAAATGATTACTAGGGGAACTATTGATAATATACAATGTAAGCTTCATATTTTTATATTTTACTCTTTTCTTACTTTTATTTTAATATTTTTCTGTATTTTACTCTTTAATGACTTTTGTCTTCTACATAGAGTTAATTCAGAAAATTCCAAGTTATGTGGTTGGTGCTCTGTACTCAAGGACTCAGCCACGGTGTTGGTTTTGAGAGTAAATTCATAATGATTTGGAATCTTTACTTCTCGTTTTGTATGTGCCTTTGTCTCCAATTCTTGTATACATCTATTCCTGTGTTTAAACTGAACACTTGAAATAAACAATTAAAGCACTTTGATTATGCACACAAAGAAACAGAATTTAAGTTAAATCATTCTGTTAGTTCATATAATCACTAAGAGTTTTTATTTGTGTTTGAAATTTAAAACAATGAGATCACATACAAACTGTGAGGTGTGTTCTTTTCTGTTGCTGAGTGTAGCTTTTAGTGCATGTGAAACATTCTACTGATCTTGAATAATATATTTAAAATAGAAATTTAGAGTAGCGGCGGCAGTGAGCGGGAGCAAGGAGCAGTCTTGTGGTAAAAGAGGATCTAGAGCGGCAAGATGGTGATGGAGTAGGCGGACGTACCAACTTCCAACTCCCAGAACCAAAGTGGATTACAACTTAATTTTAAGAACCATCATCGGGAAAAAACAACTTTGAACTAAACTAAGAGGACTCTTCAACCAAGGAACACTGAAGAAGCCACATTGAGACTGGTAGGAAAAGTGGAAATGTGGAAAGGGCTGCCTAGCTCCCTGGAGGGAATGGCACCCTAGAGAGACTCGCGTGGTGGGAAGAGAGTTTAGTGGAGAGGGAGGGACCTGGGTCCCAGGAACAAAGCCCCAGCCTGCAGCCCCAGAGCCTAGAAGAGGTGTTTGGACAGTATTGAGCTGTGAAACAAGTGAGGATACTGTTTGTGAGAAAGAGACAGTTTTCTCAGACCCAAGATACTTAAAGGGACAGCGCAGAAAACCTCTCTCACAGCCACTCACCTGGGACTCCAGGGGACAGGGAGAGAGGAGAGGACTGGAGCAGTGGGAAAAGAGTGTGGACTGGAAGGCACAGGGAGAAACACTCTGAGGGACAGCCACCCTAACCCCTGGGCTGAGTTACTCCCCAAATCTGAAGTGAATATTCCCCTGGAACTAGCAATACCAGAAAAGGGAATCAGAATACCAGCCAAACCAGCTCCCCTGTGGTACTTAGAGCAGAGCCGCTTAGAAGGAGGAAGCTTCCAGGACTATAGTATGGAGTGTTACGGTCTGACCTGCAGCCCCCTCACCCATACTGCTGAGGGCTTGCTGGAGGGTGGGCGGCAGCAGGACAAGGAAGCGTGGTTCTGTCAGCAGGGGCGGAAGCTGGGCTGTCCGACGTGAGCTCAGTCTAACTGGGCAGTGGGCAGGGGGCGGAGGGGACGTGTGAAAGTGGTCCAGCTGGCTGCGGGGCTCCCCTGCAACCCCACCTGTGGTAGAAGGGTGGGAGCCCGGGAATGGGTGGAGATCTGCCGCTGAGCAAGGGTGCCCAGGCATGCAGCCTCACCTGGCCTCCGAGGATTGTGGCCCGACCTGCGAGCCAGCTCCACCTGTGGGAGTGGGGCAAAAGCCCAGGAAAAGTCAGAGGTCCGCAGCTGAGCGCGCACCCACAGCCCTGCCGGGCCTGAGGAGCTGAGGCTTGTGGCCTGACGCACAAGCTGGCTCTGACCACGGGGTGGGGTGGAAGCCTGTGAACAGGCGGAGACCCACAGCTGAGCAAAAGTGCTCACCCCTGCCCATGGTGTTGATGCTTGTGGCCCGTGTGCGGTGCTCAACCCCACCTGTGGGAGCAGGGCGAAGGCAGAGACTGGCTGAGGCTTATAGAGCTGGACAGGAGAACACAGCCCTTCCCATGGAGGAGAGGCAGAAACCACAGTGACAGCCACAGCGAGCTGGCGCCCGCAACAGCAACGCCCATATCTGAAAGTCCTAGGCAGCGAGAGCGGGGGTGGTGGGCCTGCAGACAGATCACACCTAGGGAACACAGAGGCAACACCTATTGGACTCCAGTGGCCAAACCCTTCTTATACACAGACAAAATGGGCAGGCACAGAAATGTAACCCAAATGAATCAAGAGAAATCCCCAGAGAAGGGCCTGAATGAGTCAGATATAACCAAATTACCGGATGCAGAGTTTAAAATAATGATTGTTAGGATGTTCGAAGAGCTTAGAACGACAATAGATGGTCATTACAAACACCTAAATAAAGAGATGGCAAATATAAAAAAAAGGAAATTGAAATAATAAAAAACAGAATCAGACAAAAATGACAAGTACAATATCACAACTGAAGAACACAATGGAAGGAATTAAAAGCAGGATGGTTGAAGTTGAAGATTGAATCAGCGAGTTAGAGGACAAAATAAAAGAAGGCACAGGAGCAGAGCAGAGAAAAGAAAAAAGACTCAAAAAGTCTAAGGAAACTCTAAAAGAGCTCTGTGACAACAGGAAGAGAAATAATATCTGCATCATAGGGGTTCCTGAATAAGAAGAGAAAGAACAAGGGATAGAAACTTTGTTCAATTAAATCATAGCGGAAAACATCTCATATGTTTAGGAAGCACAGAGAACTCCATTAAAGAAAAATCCAAAGAAATCTATACCAAGACACATCATAATTAAAATACCAAAGCTAAGTGATAAAGAGAAAATATTAAAAGCTGCTAGAGAAGAAAAGGCTATCACCTACAAAGGTGACATCTAACTTCTCAACAGAAACACTTGAGGCCAGAAGGGAATGGCAAGAAATAATCAAAGTAATGCAGAACAAGAACCTACAATCAAGAATAATTTATCCAGCAAGGCTATCATTTAAAATTGAAGGAGAAATAAAAAGCCCCCCAGACAAAAAAAAGTCAAGGAATTCACTATAGTCAAACCAATTCTGCAAGAAATGCTAAGGGGTCTGTTGTAAACAAATCAAAGGGGGAAAAATATAGCAAAAGAGAAATATAGCTTTAAAGAATAAAATGGCAATAAACAACTACATATCAATAATAACCTTAAATGTAAATGGATTAAATGATCCAATCAAAAGACATAGGGTAGCTGTGTGGATAAGGAGCAGGACCCATACATATGCTGTCTACAAGAGACACACCTTAAAACAGCAGATGCACATAGACTAAAGGCAAAAGGATGGAAAAAAATATTTTATGCAAATGGAAATGAAAAAAAGCCAGGGTGGCAATATGGCAATACTTATATCAGACAAAATGGACTTTAAAACAAAGGTTATAGTAAGAGATAAAGAAGGATACTACATAATGATAAAGGGAACAATCAAACAGGAAGATATAACCATTATAAATATCTACACGCCTAATATAGGAGCACCTAAATATATAAAGCAGACTTTGATGAATATAAAGGGCGAGATCAACAGCAGTACTATATTAGTAGGGAATTTCAATACCCCACTAACATCACTAGATCGATCCTCAAGAAAGAAATTTAACAAAGAAACAGCAGACTTAAAGGATATACTAGATCAACTTGATTTAATAGATATATTCAGAACCTTTCACCCTAAAGCAGCAGAATATACATTCTTTTCAAGTGCTCCTGGTACATTCTCTAGCATAGACCACATGTTAGGACACAAAAATGGTCTCAACAAATTTAAGAAGATTGAAATCATATCAAGCATTTTCTCTGATCACAATGGCATGAAACTAGAAATCAACCACAACAGAAAAACTGAAAATTACTTAAACACTTGGAAATTAAATAGCATGTTATTAAATAGCAAATAGGTTAACAATGAGATCAAAGAAGAAATAAAAAAATTCCTAGAAACAAATGATAATGAGCATATGTCAACTTGAAATTTATGGGACACAGCAAAAGCAGTACTGAGAGGGAAGTGCACAGCATTACAGGCATACCATAAGAAGCTACAAAAAGCTTAAATAAAGAACTTTACCCTGCATATAAAAGAACTAGAAAAAGAACAGCAAGTAAAGCCCAGGGGTAGTAGAAGGAAGGAAATAATAAAGATCAGAGTGGAAATAAATGACATAGAGGCTAAAGAAACAATACAGAGGATCAATGAAACCAAGAGCTGGTACTTTGAAAAGGTAAACAAGATCGATGAACCTTTAACTAGCCTCACCAAGAAGAAGAGAAAGAGGACTCAAATAAATAAAATTAGAAATGAGAGTGGAGAAATAACAACTGACACAACAGAAATACAAAATATTGTAAGAAAATACTATGAATGAACTGCATGCCAGAAAACTACACAACTTAGACGAAATGGACAAATTCCTTAAAACATACAATCTTCCAAAAATCAATCTGGAAGAATCAGAAAACCTAAACAGACTGATTACAATAAATGAGATCGAAACAGTTATCAAACAGCTCCCAACAAAGAAAAGTCCTGGGCCTGATGGCTTCACAAGTGAATTCTACCAAATATTCAAAGAAGAACTAACTCCTATCCTTCTCAAGCTATTTCAACAAATTCAGGAGGAAAGAAGACTTCCAAACTCCTTTTATGAGGCGAGCATAATTCTGATCCCGAAACCAGGCAAAAACAACACAAAGAAAGAAAATCATAGGCCAATATCCCTGATGAATTTAGATGCTAAAATCCTCAACAAAATATTAGCCAACCGGATCCAGCAATATATGAAAAAAATCATACACCATGATTAAGTGGGATTTATTCTGGAGAGGCAAGGCATATTTGCAAATCAATCAATATGATTCATCACATTAACAAAAGGAAGGAGAAAAACCACATGATAATTTCAATAGATGCAGAAAAAGCATTTGATAAAATCCAGCACCCATTCATGATCAAAACTCTCAGCAAAGTGGAATACAGGGAACATGCCTTAACATAATAAAGGCCATCTATGACAAACCCACAGCCAACATCATACTCAATGGGCAAAAATTAAAAGCAATCCCCTTAAGATCAGGAACCAGGCAGGGGTGCCCACTTTCATCACTCTTATTCAACATAGTTCTGAAAGTCCTAACTACAGCAATCAGACACGAAGAAGAAATAAAAGGCATCCAAATTGGAAAAGAAGAAGTAAAACTATTATTATTTTCAGATGATATGATACTGTACATAGAAAACCCTAAAGTCTTGGTCATAAAACTACTGGATCTGATAAACGAATTTAGCAAGGTGGCAGGATATAAAATTAATACTCAGAAATCAGAGGCATTTTTATATACCAAGAATGAACAGTCAGAAAGAGAAATTAAGGAAAGAATCCCCTTCACTATTGCAACCAAGATAATAAAGTACCTAAGAGTAAATTTAACCTAGGAGATTAAAGACTTGTACTCGGAAAATTATAAAACATTGATAAAAGAAATAAAGAAAAATACAAACAAGTGGAAGCATATACCGTGCTCATGGTTAGGAAGAATAAACATCATTAAAATGTCTATATTACCCTAAGCAATTTATAAATTCAATGCAATACCAATTAAAATTTCAATGACATACTTCAAAGATATAGAACACATATTTCAAAAATTTATATGGAACCAAAAAAGAACATGAATAGCCTCTGTAATCTTGAAAAGGAAGAATAAAGCAGGAGGTATTACTCTTCCTGATATCTAGTTATACTATAAGGCCATTGTACTCAAGACAGCATGGTACTGGCATAAGAACCGGCATGTAGATCAATGGAACAGAACAGAGAACCCAGAAATAAACCCACATCTTCATGGACAATTGATATTTGACAAAGGAGGTAAGAGCATACAATGGAGTAAAGACAGCCTCTTCAACTAATGGTGTTGGGAAACTTGGACATCTACCTTCAAAAAAATAAAATTAGACCACCAACTTACACTATTCACAAAAATAAACTCAAAATGGACAAAAGACTTAAATGTAAGCCGTGAAACCATAAGCATCTTAGGAGAAAACATAGGCAGCAAGCTCTCTGACATCTCTCACAGGAATATATTTGCTGATTTATCACCATGGGCAAATGAAATAAAAGACAGGATAAACAAATGGGACTATATCAAACTGAAAAGCTTTTGCACAGCTAAAGACAATAAGAACAGAATAAAAAGACAAACTACACAATGGGAGAACAAATTTGACAATACATCTGATCAGGGGTTAATAACCAAAATTTATAAAGAACTTATAATACTCAACACCAGGAAGACAAACAATCCAATTAAAAAATGGGCACAAGAAATGAATAGAAATTTCTCCCAAGAGGACATACAGATGGCCAATAGGCAAATGAGAAAAGGCTCAACATCACTAATCATTAGAGAAATGCAAATAAAACCCACAATGAGATATCACTTCACACCAGTCAAAATGGCACTCATCAGCAAAACAACACAGAATAAGTGCTGGTGAGGATGTGGAGAAAAGGGAACCCTCCTGCACTGCTAGTGGGAATGCAGACTGGTGCAGCCACTGTGGAAAACAGTATGGAGATTCCTCAAAAAATTAAAAATCGAACTGCCTTTTGACCCAGCTATCCCACTTATAGGAATATACCCCAAGAACACTATAGCACTGTTCGAAAAGAAGAAATGCGCCCCCATGTTCGTGGCAGCATTGTTCACAATAGCGAAGATCTGGAACCAGCCCAAGTGTCCATCAGAAGACGAGTGGATTAAAAAGCTTTGGTACATATATACTATGGAATACTACTCAGCCATAAGAAATGATGACATCGGATCATTTACAACAACATGGATGGAGCTTGATAACGTTATACTGAGTGAAATAAGTAAATCAGAGAAAACTAAGAGCTATATGATTCCATACATAGATGGGACATAAAAATGAGACTCAGAGACATGGACAAGAGTGTGCTGGTTACGGGGGGGGGGGGGAGGGGGGGGATAAAGGGGGGAGGGGAAAAAGAGGGGGAGGGGGAGGGAATGGGCACAAAGAAAACCAGATAGAAGGTGATGGAAGACAATTTGACTTTGGGTGATGGGTATGCAACATAATCAAATGTTAAAATAATCTGGAGATGTTTTCTCTGAACATATGTACCCTGATTTATCAATGTCACCCCATTAAAATTAATAAAAACAATAAAAATATAAAATAGAAATTTATTATCATTTGAATTATTTGTTTAAAACTAAAGAATAAAGACAATAATGATTATTTTATGATACTTACTGAAGGTAATTCTGTTGTATAGAAGTGAAAATTAAAAATAAATGATGTTTCAAATGTGAAAATTTCTAGTTTCAGCACTGGTCTTTGCAATTGGGCAGCTTGGTTTGGGTCAAGTCCCCTGAGGTACTGAATCAACTCAACCTCAGCTTTCCCATTAATAAAGTAAGTATCTCCTTTGTAGAGTTACTGTGAGAGTAAATGAGATACGTGTATGTGTACCTATTACAATATTGGGAACATAGTAAATTTTCAAGAAATGACAGTTTAACAATAATACTAGAAATAGTTGTTGAATTTTATGGAATGCAGTACAGGCAGGATTTGTATATTATAGAGATCCAAGCTGACATCCAAACAATTAAAGACATTAAGAATTCTCTGGAAAGAGTACACCATTCTTTTACAAGGAAGTAACTAGTCTCATTCATTTATTCATTCATTTAAAAAACTTTTTTTGGTTGCGGAGGACACAGACACCATTTTGGATGATGTAGAGAGCAGCACATAAGACATACCAGATCCTTATTCTCAAGGAGCCTGCCAATGTAGTTTTAGTGGAATTAGAAGCCCCATTAGGTACCACCGTTTGAGCTGTGTAGACCCAAGCTCTATTTATGGGCAACATTATGGTGCCAAGAGTGAGTGGGGAGTAAGTGGAATCCCAGATCAGCAGACAATCATCTCTATGATTTAGGTTTTCCATCCCTGAAATGATGACAATATCTCCCTCACAGGGTTCTAGTGAGAAATAAATGCAGAAACAAGGATAAAGGACAGAGTACTGTCCCTGGAACTTTGGGGATGCTCAACAGATGTCAGTTCCCTTTTCCTTCTCTGCTTGTCAAACTGTATGTTACTAGCTCTGGTTGAGTACATAATTCTTTAAAAAATAGTTTTTTAAAAACATTTATTTGAGAGCGAGAGAGACTCATACAATTTGTTGTTCCACTTATTTATGCACTCATTGGTTGATTCTTGTATATGCCCTGACCAGAGATCAAACCCACAACCTTGGAGCATCAGGATGACACTCCAACCAACTGAGCTACCTGCTCAGTTGTATATATGCATATATAGTGTGTCCGTAAAGTCATGGTGCATTTTTGTCCTGTGACCGGTCAAAAGTGCACCATGACTTTATGGACACACTGTATATACATATGATCACATCGCATTTGGGACAATCACAGCCAGAAGAACACAGATTGATGCTTAAGGCAATTACTCAGCCTTGATGTCCCCTGTTCATTCTTTAATGAGCGCATAGTTGGAGGAGTGCCTACTAATAGTGTGTAGTCCCATCCGTGTTTAACAGAGCAGTGACTGGCTCCTCCCAAAGTTCAGACCTATACACTTATCAACCTAATGTCTAGACAAAAATCTCCCTGGCTTCTGACCAAGTACCCATGTGGGCCTGTTAGACCAAGTCAATTGCATGAGGAATAGATCGTCTTTAAACACTGTCAGCCATTGTTATATTCTTTATCAGCTTTTGGAGAAAATTAGAAAGAAGAAACTAAGAGTTTTAGCTTTTATTAACTTTTTCTTACACTTTCACTCCATGGAAAGGAATTGCTTATGGGAGAAAATCTATGTCCCATGTAGACCAATGCTCATGTAGAATCTGAGGGCAGATGAGATGATTTTCAGTGGAGTAAGTTTATTAAAACACTGGCCTGTTTTAATAAACTTGAATGGTGATAACGTGACATTGCCTTTGGATGAGATGGGCATATTCTTTCTATGTCCCTTGTCAGAGAGAGTAACAATATGCTGACCTCATAATGAGTTTTATTGTTTCAAACTAAGAACACCCCAGTAGACAAACTGGTGCTGTCATCTAATGGCTGCCAGAAAGGGGTCATCTCAGATCAATGATCCCCAAACCAGTTTCCTGAATTGGGGTAAGAGTCCTCTCAAAGTTAACTGTCTTAGAATTAAGACTCTTACACAGTTTTTATCTTACTTGTTTACCTTCACTTACATCTTGCAACTATGTAGTTCATCTTAGAGGGTTCACAGGAAAATGAGACTTCTTAGTAGCTGATAGTACTGCATTTGGAAGCTCTGTTGACTCCTCTGTGGCCATAGTTGGTGTTTAGAAACAACAGTTGTACAACTTTTTCCGGCTAAAAGGAGCATAATCATGCATACAATGTAGAACTTAGGTGTCTTGATCCTTCATTGTCTGTATACTAAACAGCACATGAATGCAGAAAACTTGAACCTGTGTTAATGCATCCACCTTTGTTTAGCTTTGGCTAGGAGTGGGTGGGCCTTTAATCCAGGAGTAATTCTGTTTAAGCAAATGTCAGTTCCCCATGACAGATTCTCAGTTTTCTTTACCCACTGTTCCATTTTTCCTGAAAGCAATATAATCTTGAGTTTTAGGTAGCGATGACACTTCCACGTAGAGATTTCATTCCCCAGTGTTCCTCACAGGTGGGTGTGTTTGTATTACTAAGTTTTGGGCAATGGGATGTGAACAGAATTGATATGTACGACTTCTAGATCACATTTTTACAAGGAGGCTGTTTGTCTTCTACTTTCTGTATTTCTTTTGTTTGGCTGTGAAATGGAGACAACCAGAGAGCTGCTGGAGTCAGAGGAAGCTGCTTGTTGAGGACAGCAGGACCTCCTCCAGACTGGGTCCCTCCATGACCTTGTGGGACAGTACTGCCCACCTGCTTTGAACAACCCTCCTTCACCTGGACTGTCATATGAGCAGAAATCAACTTTAGTTTTATGTAGGTCTCTGTATTTTGGGGTCTCTTTGTGATAGCAGCTTACTCTACAATTCAGCTAATAGACCTTTCTCCAGGTCATCTGACAGATAAATCATATGGAACTCTGCGTAGTTCTACGATGTTGACTGTGTTCCAGCGCTTGTCACTTTCAATCCATTACTACTTAATATTAAAGTTTTTGGGCGAGAAGTAAAATCCACAGAGCCCAGCACGTGAAGGGTGTGCTGTTAAACGATTCCTCCAGAATCTCCAGATGTCCTTTTTGGATTAAGACAGACCATCAGAGCACCGCACACCTGGGCTGTCTTGATTTGGCTCCTCGGAGAATTGCTCCGTGGATCTAAGCCTTGGCCTTGTGCCACCAGCCTGCACTGAGGAATGCTTGCAAACAGCCCCGAGAGCCCCAGTGCTGCTTGTCCCAGAGGATGTGAGTGAGGATGTGGTTTGCTACCCTTTGTGAGGGCCCAAGGGAGAACTTTCTTTCAGATCTCGTACCAGCAATAGTCGTGCTTCTCCTGAGCAACTGGCTTGTTTTGTTTTTGTGGACACTCTACATTGTGTAACTGTCTGTGTCTTTCAAAGCCATCTCAAGTCCTTTGGGAACAAGACAGGGTATAAAATAAAGCTATTCAAAGTCAAGACTGAGCTCCCTATTTAACTCATTATATCGCTTTTGAAAACATCACTTCATTTGGCTCTACTTTCTTTGCCTGTAAGTTAGTTAGAGCTAATAAGTTCTTTCTGTGACTAGGGTCTAAATTAATACAAAGCACTTAGAGTTTCCTCAGCACAAGTCATTGTGGAAACTAACAGTAATGTGTAATTTCTGTAAATCTCTGCTGTTTTGTAATTCATACTCCCTTCCTGCCCTCCCTGAAGTTTGCTTGTTCGTTCATTATGCAGCACATTTGAGGACACCCTCGTGCCCCAGATACCCTGGAGCGATACGATTTAATAAGCCTGGATCCTGGCTCTCAAGCAGCATAAGTTGTTGAGGATGTACTTTCCACTGAAATCAAGATTTAAATAACAAACAAATGAATAAATTAATAAATACGCTCACTATGAAGTTCTGAGGTTGCCATGCAGAAAGGGCCAGAGAACAGCGGGCGAGAGTGCCGGCAGCTCTGGAGGGAGGTGGGAGACAGCCTTCCGCAGGCAGCGCTCAAGCGAAGGCCTGGGGACCAAACAGGAACAGCTCTGCCAGGAGCGAGGAACTAAGTGTGAAGGCAAGAAGGGGTTTGCCATGGCAGTGGATCTGGACACCAACAGCGGGGGACAGTAAACAAGGGCAAAAGGGGGAGTTTGCAGAGAAGGTCAGGTACCAGGCCATGTAGAGCCTGGGAGGCCAGAGCATGGAACCTGGGTCCTCTCTGACCTTCCATGGGCTGCCTCTGGATGCACTGTATGGGCCAGAGTGATGTGCTATGGATGATGTTTCGAGAAGGCATTTCTGTTTGTGTGTCTAGTGTGAGATAATCTCACAGCAAGGGAGATGTGGAGGTGAGGTGGGCCCTGGGGTTAGGGCTGGAGAGCACAGAGGTTAGGGCTGGAGGCCCTGGGGTTAGGGCTGGAGAGCACAGAGGTTAGGGCTGGAGGCCCTGGGGTTAGGGCTGGAGAGCACAGAGGTTAGGATGGAAGGCCCTGGGGTTAGGGCTGGAGAGCACAGAGGTTAGGGCTGGAGAGCACAGAGGTTACAGCTAGAGAGCACAGAGGTTAGGATGGAAGGCCCTGGGGTTAGGGCTGGAGAGCACAGAGGTTAGGATGGAAGGCCCTGGGGTTAGGGCTGGAGAGCACAGAGGTTAGGGCTGGAGAGCACAGAGGTTACAGCTAGAGAGCACAGAGGTTAGGATGGAAGGCCCTGGGGTTAGGGCTGGAGAGCACAGAGGTTAGGATGGAAGGCCCTGGGGTTAGGGCTGGAGAGCACAGAGGTTAGGACTGAAGGCCCTGGGGTTAGGGCTGGAGAGCACAGAGGTTAGGGCTGGAGGCCCTGGGGTTAGGGCTGGAGAGCACAGAGGTTAGGACTGGAGGCCCTGGGGTTAGGGCTGGAGAGCACAGAGGTTAGGACTGGAGGCCCTGGGGTTAGGGCTGGAGAGCACAGAGGTTAGGGCTGGAGGCCCTGGGGTTAGAGCACAGAGGAGGGTTCTCCGGGTGTTGAGTGAGGCTTCCCGACATGGCTGGGCTGAGTTGTTGAGGAGTGGGGAAGAGTTAGCCAGAGGAAGGGTGAGCTGGACAGTGAACTGCACGGCCAAATGCACAGAGGCGTGTGGCAGCACAGGATGGGCACTGTCGTCTTTGAGCATCAGGTAAAAGAGAGCACGAGGGTGATGGAGCTGGAGAGGACACTAAGGAAGGGTCCTGGAGCAACTCAAGTGCCCAGTGCTTTCTTCCCTATTTCTCGGCTGTTAGGTGGTAGGGATAGGGATTATATCTCTTAATAATTTTAGGAGAATTACTTGGGGAAATATTTGCTGGAAATCTTTTAAATAAAAGCTTACTTTTAAGAAACACTTTTTTTTTTTGAAAATAGGACCTTTGGAATACAGGTGGTCCTGAGTGACTGTTTTGCAACCTGAGACAGAGCAGCTGGGAGAAGGTTTGTCACCCTCCCTCTTGCCTGTACCTGACCAGCCCCTGTCGCGCTCGGTTCCTCCCCCTAGCTCTTGTCTTCTCCAGCCTCTGCAGGGGGAGTTACTGCTGGGCACCCGTCCCCCTCCTCCCTCCTCAGGCATGTAGAAGTGCTTGGTGAAGTGCTGCACAGATATGAAGTAATAGCATGTGTGCTAAGAGCATTGGCTGTCCTGGGTCCTCTACTTAGTCGGAGGATGATCCTGAACAGGTTACTTCACTGCTTGAAGCTCACATATATAAAGGGGAAGTACCTATTTTCTTGATTTGTTTTGAGGATTAAGTGAAAAATTGAATATATGCAAATTACATACACAGTTCCTGCTTAATAAATTGTAGGTGTTTTTGTTGTTCATAATAGGAAAGTGATAATTAAAAGAAAAGCAAATTCAAAGTTTTCTTTTTCCCTGTAAACACTGACCATGGAAGACTAGGAAATGGAAAAGCTACTAAAAACAATGAGGTAGTTAATCTTGGCCAAGTCACTTAATCCATTTCTTTATCCAAACAGTGGGCACTTCACTTTTCCTTTTGTGTGATTCAGTGGGTATTTATAAGGAATAGATGTGATTATAGATGCAAAAAATTCTTTGAAAACTGAGTGTTTTCTTTTTTTTTTTTTTATTAGGGGAAATACTTGTAAGAGAAAATGGGGTGGGAACTGAGAAGCTAGCAGGGCTGGTGGACCTTAATGGGGGTGTGACCTGAGGGAAGGACAGAAGGAGGGCGATGGGTGAAACCATCTCAGAGGGCTCTGCCATTGTTTGAAGATTTGGCAAGAGGAGACAACCTTGAACCGAAGCAAACCAATAGAAGATTCTTGATGCTTCATCTTTCAGGAACGGGGCACCCATGCTATCCCTTGCTGAGCTCAGTAATTGTCTGAAACGAGCTCATGGGAGATATGGCACAAAGAAGTGATAGATTTCAGAGCAGCAGCTGGGTCCATTGGTCAATTTTACTCCTGATAGCTGGTATATTTTCAATGGCCACAACATTTATTGTGTTGAAGAATCTACTACTTTCTTAACAGAATAATATACTGTTTGCAACTAAAACTATTTATTCTGATTCCACTTGCTGTGTGAGGAACTCTTCCCAGAATGTCCAACACAGCTGTTCTTCCAGTGAAGGTCAACAAATAGCATTCCGTGCCTGATAATGAGTTGAAGAAACTTGAGAGCGTGGGCACCACTTTTAGCATAAGTGGATCCTTTCCTTTTGAGGTAACACTGGTTTATAACATTACATAAATTTCAGGTGTACAATATTATAATTATATATATATATATATATTATAGTGTGCTCATCACCAAAAGTCTAGTTTCCTCTGTTAGCAAACAATTGACCCCCTTTACCCATTTTGCCCTTCCCCAACCCCCTTCTTCTCTAATCTGTTGTTTTTAATATTTTAATCTTAATATTTTAAGATTTTTAAAATATATTTTATTTAGAAAATTAAGTTTAATGGGATGACATGAATCAATAAGAGTACATAGGTTTCAGGTAAACATTTCCATAGCATTTGAACTGTTGACTATGTTGTATAGTTTTCTGTTGTTATTTAATTTTTCTATTCCACATGAGTGAAATAATATAGTTTTTGTCATTTTCTGTTGGACTTATTTCACTTAGCATAATACCCTCAAGGTCCATGCATATTGTCACAAATAATAAGCTTTTGTCTTTATTATGGCTGAGTAGTATTCCATTATATGTGTGTACTATGTCTTTTTTCTCTCTCTTTTTTAAATCAGTTCATCTGCCAAGGAACACATAAGTAGATCCTTGAAAGAGCTATGGGGATGGGGTTCATGTTCTCCCTTAGAGCTGCTCCCTTTTTTTCTTGATACAAAATAGGATTTATTAATAATGTCCTTTGCACTCATTGACTTTTTACAGAGAAATGAAAAGCACTCTCTAAACAATTATTATGCTTGTAAGGTAGGTCACATTTTACAGACTTTCATATAATGTTTTCTCTTGTGATTGTCACCAAAATCTTGAGGGGTGAGAACTCCCATTTAAGCAGGATCGAAGTGAGGATCAGAAAGGTTCAACAGTGTGTCTACCAGGCCCATAAATGAGTGTGTGGGGATTTGAACCCATGCCATCATGTTTCCAGCTTTGTTACTGCAGCACGGCATTTGTAAGCACCTCTAATTGAGTGAAAAATAAATGTTCTGACTCTTTCTTATCATTGCTCCCAGTTTGAATGTCCTCATAATAATGGGAAAAATCTGGAGAGGCTCTGTAGAAAAGCATCAGGCACTTTTAAATGGGCCCTGGGAGGAGTGTTGAAGGGACTTGGCGTCACTCACTTTGGAACAGAGAGCTGAGGATTGACTTCATTACTCGCTTTGCAGCCGTAAGGGGTTATTAAAAGGTAGAGATGAACACATTGTTCTCTATCCTCAGGAACATTGGGATGTCAGGAAATAGGGCTTGATGTGGAGGCAGAAGGACTTGCTGAGTTGTCAGGGTAATTAAACAAATGTACCACCAAAACCATGGGAAAAACTTGAATAGCTTTACAGATAAGAGCAAATACAATGGCCTGGCTGGTTTTCTCCCTGCCCTCTGCCCCATCTGGGCTATGATTCTTTTACTTCTGAGTATACTTGTTAGCATCAGAATGTGATGATTTGAATCATGCGGGGAGCGTGGCATAGTTCAGTCAGTCCTTACATTACTGTTATAGAAAGCTCGCTGTCATTTCGTCTGTTCTTTCATGCAACAAATATTTATTGAGTGCCTAGTATTTTCCAGGCACTATTCTAGGCACTAAGGATCTATATAGTTGTGAGCAGACAAGGTGCCTGGCTTTGTGGTTTTTATATGTGAGCCGGGGGAGTCAGACAATCAACAGGCAAACAAGTAAATAAATGCAGATGGTGATAAATACAGTGGAGACAATAAAGCTCTGATGTGATGGAGAGACTCAGGCTATTTTAGACTCAGTGGTCTGGAAAAGTCTCTCTGAAGATGAGCCATTTGCTCGGAGACCTCAGAAATGAGGTCTCAACTGCACAGAGATTTGGAAGGAGAGCATGCGAGGCAGTAACAACATCAGTGTAAGGAGACGGAGCAGAGGGAACACAGCAAGGGGCAGGAAAAGCAGGAGTGAAGGTAAATTGACTGATGCCCGTGAAGCACTGCCAGGGAAGGGGGACTACTGGAGATGGGGCAGTTTGCTGGGAGGTAGAGCCGTGGGTCTCAAACAGGAGTGTGCTTCAGTATCACCAGGAGGCCAGTTAAGACCCAGATTGCTGGCCTCCTGCAGAGTTAATGATTCAGTTAGTCTGCTGGGAGGCCTGACCACTGGCAGTTCTGGTAAGTTCCCATGTGATGCTGATGCTGCTTGTCAGGGACTGGCTTTGAGAGCCATTGGAAAGATCGATGACCATTTTATGTCCAATTAACTTCCTCATATTAATAAGAAAAACTAACATTTTCTAAACCACTACTGTGTGTTGGTTACTGCCTGGGCTCTAATATTTTTGAAACTGAAACATTTCAAAAACAGATAAATATGTTTAAAAACACTTAAAATGTTTGCCAAAGTGCCCTGTTGTGCACTCAGATGAGTAGTTCTTGGAGTAATCAGTAATTGGGGATGTTTGCTTTATTTTCTCTTTTAAGTTTATTTTTCAATTAGAGTTGACCCTCGATATTACTTCACATTAGTTTTAGGTGTACAGGTTAGGCAATCATATAATTTACGAAGTGATTCCCCTCCCCCATATTTCCAGTACCTACCTGACACCATACATAGTTACTACAATATTATTGACTATATCCCCTATTCTGTACTTTACAGGGGATATTTACTTTTGAATATGATTGTGATTAATTTTTTACATTGATCACCTTTTTATTATCCCATAGCTGGAGATAGTTGTTACGGTGAACCAGAAGTGACGTGGAATTTAACCAATAAGCACTAGGTTAACTAACTTGTTCTCATTTACATGCGGTTGTTTTGTTTTAAAACTAAAAGTCCCAGACCAAACTAGGAACTTCCTTCAGTCCTGGGCAAACAAAGGCAGTTGGCCGCCCTATTAAATCTTTTTCCTGCAAAAGCTGAGAAGTAATGTAACTCTTTTACCTAGAATAAAATGGAGGTATTTTAATATATATATATTTATTTTTCCCTATTGTTTTGAGAGAGAAAGAAAGAGAAAATAACAGAGAGAGGTGAAGGGAGAAGGAGAAAGAAAAAAGCATCAACCCGTTCTACTTAGTTGTTGCATTTAGTTGTGCACTCTGATTGCTTCTCATGCATACCATGACTGGAAATCAAACCGACCACGTCTGCCTGATGGAACTATGTTCTATCCCCTGAACCACCTGGCTGGGGTGTGAAGGCATTTTGAAGAGCTGCCCGTCAGTTTAGAAGGTGGCTGGAGTAAAAACATATTTGCTGTGTCTCTTATATTTGCAAGGGTCAATGCAACAGCTAACAGGAAAAAGTAATATTTAGGACTATAGACTAATTTAAATGTTGAGCTTCAGGTGACTCAAAGTAGAGCCCCGAAGGCCCAGCCTTCAGGGTTAGCCATACTGTGCTGTCCCACTCTCTATTCCTTTTGAGCCCATTTACCCACTTGGGGATTTGGAGATTTCCTGAGCCATCCTATGAGCCAAGGAGCTCAGAAATGACCTAGAAGTAGATGAGGAGAATTTGCTGGAGAGGAAAACAGTGTAAGATCTCAGGAAATAAGACACAGGAAAAAGGAGAGCTGAGGTGATGGGTTCAACAGAATGAATGATGTCTCCACTCCCTGGTGTAAGCAGGGATTTTATATGAATGCAATTAAGAAAACATCATGATGTTCAAAGCCAGAACATAAGCAAAAGGAGGACAATAAGGAATATTTTTCAAGTAAAAACTGGAAAGGAAAAATGAAACAAAAACAAAAGCAAGAAGCACAAAACTCACCCATATCAACAGTCTTCTGGGTGGTTATCCTCTGCTTGGGAAGCGGATCACCCAGGAGAAGCATGAAAAGCAACTTAAAGGGTGAGGAGGAGTTTGTAGAATATCTAGATCAGTGTTTTTCAACTGCCAGTCCACAGTTGGTCCTTCAGAAATTTTGTGCTGGTCCGTGAAAGAGTTAACCACCCTGATGTTGTATGAAGACTATAGACCCATCGATCTTAGTCAAATTCCCTTATGGTCAGGGTGATTTCTGCCTCAGTGGTCCCTGAAATAATTCTCCTATTTTCATGAGTCCCCCAAGTGTAAAAAGATCGAAAATCTAGATAATCACACAATGGATGCTATTACATTTTAGACTTGTTGAGAATGTTTGTGACTTTCTTAAGCAGAAAAGATGGTTGAGTATCAGTCATCAGCTAGTAGACAGCAGATTCAGGATGGTTTACTTTGTTTAACAATTGATAATTAATTGTATTGAAAGAGGAAGTTGGTGTCAAGCAAAAAGTGACCTACCAATCATTTCCCAAAATTAATACCAAATTATATTCTGAAGTTATGTTGGCAAATTTATCTGATTTCAGTCTATCTATCTATCTATCTATCTATCATCTATCTATCTATCATATGTCTATATAACATGAAATTTGTCTTATTTCATTTTGTCTGGGATTTGATTTTAAAAATGAACACATGACTTCTGTCCAGGTGTAGTAAAAGGGCTGGATATATCCTCCTGCCCAGAATATTTCCCCCTTTAAACAAGACAAAACATATGAAACTGCCGCGGCCTGTGCAACGAGTCTATTTCAGGGTCTTGAGTGGGAATGGTACCAAATTGAATGAAAAATAGACAAAGACTTAAAGACATATATAAGATGGATTTTGGGAGAATGCCATAGCTTCTTGCCAGCAGTAACTCCTGCCCTGGCTGAGCCGCAAAAATTATAGCCACCCCCAGAAAACATCCTTCTTTATTATTCTGGGCAAGGTAGAAATGAGCAATTCAATGACATTTCCAAGGCAACACAAGAAAACCACCAGGTGCAGAAAAAACCCCACCAATACTTAACATATACAACTTCAGTAACTTTCTTCAAGTCCTTCCGGGGAACATGGGAGGTGATGAGTACTGAAGCACAGCCCCTTGCAACTCAATCAGGCAGGTGAGGTGGGGGATTGGGCAGACAGCTTATAGTCAGCTCTGTCCCCAAAATCCAAACTGCAAAATATCCTGTTGAGTTTTTGGTCCCCAACATGATACCACAGTTTCAAGACACTGGATATCAGGTGATGGGTATCTTTGATGTCTAAGTAAGAGATAAGAAACAAATAAGGTGAATACTATGATTGTCCGACTACCATCCAGAGAAGTATTCAGGCCATGGTTCAGGGAGTAGTTGATATTAGAGGAGCCCAGAAAATGTCATGGCAGAATTACTGAGTTATTAAAACAAACAAATAGAATTTATACCACAAACGCATGTAAACAGGGATGGAGACCTTTCTTTAGGACCTCTGTCAGCTCTGTGTCAGAAGGCAAGCACTTGGCAGTATATATAGCAGCATAGGACAGAGTGGAAGGTCAACAGATGAAAAGACTCAGAATCACAGTCGTGGATGGGCCAAA
Organism: Rhynchonycteris naso; assembly: GCA_037038555.1. Lineage (NCBI taxonomy): Eukaryota > Metazoa > Chordata > Mammalia > Chiroptera > Emballonuridae > Rhynchonycteris > Rhynchonycteris naso. Next base: position 24,103,443 of record CM072996.1, read on the forward strand.
CCAGGGTTAGCTAAGGGCTTTGTGCCAGAACTACAGTGTGGTTCGGCGGGTAAGTTATGGTAAATTATTTGTGGCATGGTTTGTGGCATTTATGCTAAAGGACATAGCGAACTATACACAATTCATTTTACAGGATAGAGTTTCTCTTTTGTTCTTTTTCTAAACTCTCTCTTTTAAATAAAGATTTTATTTATTGATTTTATAGAGGGGGAGGGAGCAAGAATTATCAACTCATAGTTGCTTCACTTTAGTTGTTCATTGGTCGCTTGTTGTCTGTGTTTTGACGTGGGAAGCCCAGGGTTTTTAAATGGTGACCTCAGCATTCCAGGTCGACACTTTATCCACTGCACCACCACAGGCCAGCCTCCCCTTTTGTTCTTGAAAGTCCTGAATTGTTCACCAATTTACAAAAAAGGGGCCTGAAGTGTGGCTCAGTTGACATTTGTAGTCTCTTGTCATGGTGCCCTGAGTCTATACTGCTCTTTTTAGGCAAGGAGACTAAGGAGGACTCAGGTTTGTTAAAGTTAATCATAGCTTGACATTCACAGTTTTAGTGATATGTGTTAAGGAAGCAAAAGTAAGGTGAAAGGAAAGATATAAAAACAAACAGATGCAGTTTGTGGAAGGATTTTTGTGTGTATTATTTTTTCCTAAAATGAGGTGGGGTTTTCAGAAAGATTTTACATCAGAGATTTCCTAATACTTTGGATTAATTTTATATTCACATATATGACAGTATGATAAACACACACACACACACACACATATGAAATCTTATAATTAAACTAATCTTATAATTCTTATATTGTTTTTAACTGAAGGACTTGAAGTGTTTCGATTAATTAATGTGAGCTGGACTCTATACACACATGTGGTAGAGATGGAAAAAGGTGAGTTCTTTCTCTGAGGGCTCTTGTGGTCTGGGACTATGGGGTTGGGTGGCAGAGTGCCAGGTGGGGACAAGGCTGAGGGCGGCCAACAGTGAAATACACGTATCAGATGGAGTGCGGGAACTAGAGCTAGAATTGTCCTTCAGAGGTTCTGTGAATGAGACAGAGTTCTCTGACTTTTAGGAAGAAAAGAAGACCTTATATGGATTTATACTCAAGTGAAAAATCATTCCCACAAATCACGAGGGGACCTGAATACGATTTGTATTCTGTGGCTTCCATTTAAAAACAGTCAAGCACTGAGGCATAGGTTAGACATTTTCTGAAATGTCACTATATAGAAATAGCTGGGAACGTCATACAATTATGTTGGTGTCTTATGTGTGATGTTAGTGATTAGGCTTGGGTAAAAGTCACGTTCCTGGGGTTGGTATGTCAGGACAACACCCCACATTCCCATCAAGTTTGGTCCTGTGGAGGTAGAAGTTTGCTTTCCAGTTTGGGCTGAGTCATTGTCATGCTGACTCTCCATCCAAGAACTGGCATTTGGGGGCTGCAGAGTCAGAAGCAAGTGGGAACTAGAGTTTGTGAGATTTTCTAACTAGACACAGTGGCTGAGGTGGGTAAACAGAAAGGGGAGAGGATTTGGACAGGAGACGGCACCAAGTGTAATGGCGGGACCACGCTGAGCTGTGTCCTGAAAGTGGAACAGGGATCAGAGGAGAGTCAAAGAGTAGGTTTTGTTAGAGGAAAGTCTTTAAAAAGCCATAAAAGTCAAAAGACAACCTTGCAGAAATCATCGGCTTTGTGAAGAAGGCATCAGGGTACTAATTATTCAGGGGGAGGTTGTCTGTTTGTCCAGGTTTACATGTTTGAGGCAGCACTGTGAGTCACGCGGGATTTGGTTGCACAACCAGAAAAACCAGAGTGGGTTCTAGGAGCAGAATTGTTTAGTGTTAGAAGGGACCCCACTAAAAACAGCTTAAACACCAAGGGTTTGCTTTCTTACTTACATCAGTGAGGTCTGGGAGTAGGTTGGCCAGCGTCTGGTGGCCCCACAGAGTCGTCAGGGTTGGACTCCTGACTCACAGCATTTCCACCCCAAGGGCGTGACCCTTGCATTCATAGTCTAAGATGGTGGCTGCAGCTCTACCTGTTACATTTCAGTTGCTGGAAAGGAGGACAAAAGAAGGACCTTGCCTCTTCCTTTTAAGGAGATTTCCTGGAAGTACCATAAGTTCTTAAATCTCATTGGTCAGCTTTAGTCACAAGGCTACGCCTACCTTTAAGGCAGGCAGGGACATAAATTCCTTTAATTGGGTATGTGGTTGCTCTGAGTAAGTTCAGGAATTCAGGGTTTTGTTACTAAGGAGACGGGAATAGAACAGTTCTTGGGAAGTGACTGGTATGCAATTGGTTTTGAAAATGGAGAGAAGCAGCATGCACAGAACGTATATCACAAGTCACAGGAAGTGGTAACCGTTCATCTCATTCATTCATTTATCCTTTGACAAGCACCTGTGTGTGCCAGTTTGGGGGATAAAGTATGACTCTAGACCGATTCAGGAGATCTCTGTCTGTCTCAAAAGACAAAACCATGCCCTTTGATTAGAGCAATCTTTTGTGGGGCCTTGGGGAAGAGAGTGTCTACAGGCTGACACTGCCTCTGTGGAGGTCCTTAGTGCCTGCTATGCTTGCCGGAGAGTTTTAAGTCGTCTTTCTGAAGTGACCAAGTTTATTTTGTTAATGCTAATGAACAGAATTATTTATAAGGTCATACCTTGTAGCTGAAGAATGATTTTCTCCTCAGGAAACTTTCAGAGAAACTGAATGCTAGAAAATTCTCTGCTATGATTAGAAAGCTTTATACTACCCCATCCTTAGCCTCATGCACCAACCGAAACTTTCATCCACTCGATTTTAGTCCTGTCTTTGGAGGACCACCTGAAATAATTCTTGGGTCTCGCCTCTGCTTCTCATCTTTCTGTTCTCCTATGAGGCTTTTTCCATGCTAAACGGCCCTTACACTTCTTCAGCTGTTCACCAAATAACATGATTTAGGAAAAGGAGTAAGGAAGAAAATAGAGTGTTTTGGAGAGCTTGCTCTGTGCCGGCGATGGCGCTAGGGCTTTAATATACCTTGTTTTGTTTCAGCCTTCACAGCAACCCCGTGAGGAGATTGATCTTTCTGTTTTGCAGGTGAGGCCCGGGGTCATGGAGGTCCCCCTCAGTAGGTACTTTGCTAGGTTTCTATGCGCAGGCATTGTGCAGGTAGAATTTGGTCCTGATCGGCTGGGGACCAGGCTGGGCTTCCTACCACACTTGGCCAATCCGTCTTCCTGATCACTCCAGTCTGAGGATGCTCGGCTTTCTCAGCTACACACGAGGACTCCTTCCCTGCCCACCTCGGGAGAGGACTTCGGTTAAGACTGAGGCACCTGGAAATGAACCTCCCTCTGCCCCAGATTGGGATAAGTACAGAGAATGTGTGCTGGTTGTGCCAGTTGTCTGCACATGTGGGCAGGCGGTATGGAGTCAGAACCCCCCAAACAGAGGAGGGTGTCAACGCCAGCGAAGATTTCCTGAAGAATGGCTCAGTCAAGTACTGTCACCAACAGCGGGTGGCTTTCTGGAAACCTGAAGGCTGGGGAAGCCTCCACTGGGGGTGGCGAGGCCAAGCCGCCCGCATCACACGCTGCCTTCACACGGCTATGTGGTTGGTTGCCGTACCCACATATGCCTGCTGCCTGTGTCTAGGGCATTTTTTGGCCAGATATTGTTACCCTTGTCAAAATGTTCTCCACCCCCACCAAGTAGATTGAAAGAATTTATAGCAATTAATAGGAAATCAGGTAGGAAACTGCCTCACAAAAATAATGAAGCTCTTTTGGAAATGTTTTCATGTGATTTAATCTTCAAGGATCACTGTACCAGAGGCAGAACCATCTAGTATTTCAATCTAATTTGATAGGGAAGGAAACTGAGGCATAGAGTTGGCCATATAGCTAGCTGGTTCTTTGGGGGAAGTTGGCTTAGGAGCACCAAATTTGAACATGTCAGTGTAGGCACAGTTTAGGCTCTAGAGAAGTTTAGGCTTCATTGGTCAGTGAAGCACAGTACATAAGTGTGTCCACGATCTGTGTGACATGAGTGAGTTACTTAGATTCAGTAAGGCTTTGCTTTCCCATCTTAAAGTGGGGATGATGAAAGTGCCCACCCTAAATAGATTGTGCAAGGTCCGAGGGACTGCTAGGATGAACTACTTAGGATAGTGACTGGCACATATTAAATGTCATATCAATGGCTATTGAAAAATGAAAACAAACTTTTTTTAGAAGAGAAAATGACAAATGGCTCTGTGAGATTCAAATGTCCTTATCCTATACCTGTTGGTCACTGATAATGACATTTTATAGGGCTGAAGTATTTTATAGTTTATCGAATAATTTTATATGCATTATATACTTTGGCCTACTACCCTCCTGTGAGCTGGACCCTGTTAGCTCCTTTTTAAGATAAAGATGCTGAAAGTCATGGAGGCAAAGTGGTTTGTATAATGTCACACTTTTGGCAAGTGACAGGTTAATGCACTTTCCCCACTAATATTAGTATTGTAAGGCATTATCCCTATTTTACAGAGGGCCAAAGAGAGGCCCGGGGAGGTTAAATAACTTGTCTCAGATACCATAATTAATGAATAGAATTATCATGATTCAAAATCAGGTCTGCTTGAGAACAGAACCATGTCCTTTTTCTTCAACATACTGACCATCTTCCAGGAGAAAGGATTGTTGGGTCCTTGGAAGTGAGGGCTTTGGTAGCAAAGATTGTGTCTTCATTTCCCTATTCCCTGATCACAGTGCCTGGCACCAAGCCCAGTGTTTCACATGATGAATGCAAGCTGATCTAAATGGAACTGGCCTCTTATTGGCCATCTCTCCTCCTTCTAGCTAGGTAAGAAGTTGAGTATTTAGAAGCCTGGACCTTGGCTCAGCTGCAGCTTGGTGCCAGGTCTCTATTAAACCTAGTTTCTAAAGTTGTTTAGTTTCTTCTCCATCATTGGGTATCATCAGATATCATTTCCTTTGGGCTTTTTTTTTTTTTTTTTGCTTCTCATTGGGAAACTGCTCAGTGTTATGATTTCGCTTGTCCGTAGCAGAACAAGGGTTCAGTAATGCAATAGTAATTGAATTGTTCATGAAAACAGGCTTTGATGAAATGGAAAGCTCAGTTCTTTGCCAGTTGGGAACATTCAGAACCAGGGCTATGGGGAACATGATGGGTGAATTCAGCTGTGTTAGCAACAATGAAAAAGAATTGTGAAGAGAGGTGTGATAGACAATGTTTGGAGGGCAACGAGACTGTAAACTTAAACAATCCTTTGGCACAGGATTGACAAATGGGCGTGGGAAGGCAACAACTTAAGTGGATCATACCCAAAAGGAGGGTAGAACCCACTCACTCTTAATTTAATCCTGCATCCTACAGACAAGGATGCTGACTTGAGCATGACAGTGGTTGATATAAAGTCATAAAACAGTTTGGTAGCAAGACCAAGCTTGGGGCTCAGACTCTTCATTCTCTGTCCAGGGTTCTTTCTGTGTAAGATTTGTGACTGACTGGCTGGGGGGAGTGAAGAGTGAAGATGACCCCCATGCTTCTGGCTGTAATGTGGGGGGAAGGAGGGAAGGAAATAAGCAGGGTGTTGTGTTTGACAAGCTTACTCACGAACCAGTGAGGTATTGGTTTCTGTTGTCAGCCATTGGTGACCCCAATAATGGTGTTTCAGTGGAGTCTTTGGGTAGCCATATTGTAATGGATGGCGGGTAAAAGGAAATTGAGGTGGTAGATACCCATGGATTGCACTTTACATATGTGTGGTGAGGGGAAAAACTGAGAGGTAAGGTGAGAACTGGAAGGGAAAATAAGAGTTTGCTTGTTTTTAAAGGATTTCCAAGACGAGCTTGTTTGCAGGCTGAGAGGAAGAAGCCAGAGTGGAGGTAACTGAAAACCCATATTGCCGGGGGTGGACAATGGATCGCAGTCTTGGAAGAAGGTGGAGGAGGTGAAATCTGGTCCACAGAACAATGGGCTAGCTCTGGAGGTGAGGAGGGACATAGGAGAAGGGGGGAAAATTATAAGACATGAGTGCTGTTATATTTAAATTTAGAGGAGGAGGGCCATGTGATACTAGTGTTGAAAGTCATATTCTCTGGAAAGTAAGAAACATTCATGGATAAATTGGGTTGGACTTTAATAAGTTTTGCGTTACTCATAGGGGAGTCAAGATCAGCTAACATATTCACGTAAAAACATAAAGATAAAGGGGTAATATATGAGTTAGACAAATTACCGTTTGTCTTTTGGAAATGAAGCGTGAATAGCAGGGGTAATACTTGGCTTTGCTAATTGTTTTGTCTCATTTGGGAACGGAAGCGGGCAGCTGATCTTTCACCAGGATGCTTATAGATATATGCACCTAACTGATGTTTTTGCATGCTTGTTAAACCTACCAGAAACCTCAAACTACCTCCTGCCAGATCGTTACCATTCGCTGATCAACCTGGGCTCCTAATCAGTCTAGACCACTGTGATGAATTTCAACTCTCTTCCCACCCTCCGCTGAAATGCAGCCACTTCTGAGACAGAGCGTGAAACTGATTCTGACAGAGCCAGGAAATTGTCTCTCCCTCGAAAAGCCCAGGCTGGTGACAATGGTGTTTCCTGGCTGCACCTTCTGTCTCCCCTGGGAGGGAGAAGAGTCTGGACTTCCGGGAACCCTTTTCTGAGCCCTCTGCCCCACTGTCACAGGATTTCAGCCACATGTCACAGTGTGTCCAGTCAGATTTAAAGTCCCATCTGTGAAGTTCACAAAGCCTGGGTGTTGCATTCGAGTTTCAGTTTGGAAACAGATGTACCCGCATTGAAGTCCTGTCTGCATCACATGTGACCTCTAGCGGAGCCTTGCGTATCTGAGTATCAGCATGCTTGTCAGGGAAGGGAGATGGTAATGTCTCCCTTGGTATCTACAAAGGTTTGTTGAGAGGATTACACAGGTCAATAAATATAAGAAGTGCTATATAAAATAAGGTTTTTTTTTTAAAGAAGTTGGCGAGGGAACTATTGTTTATGGAATACCACTTGTATGCCAGACTCTGTGCGCTTACTAGGCGATTTGTTTTCATGGTCATGTTTGTTTGTTTGTTTCTTTATTTTATTTTTTAAAAAGATTTTAATGATTTTAGAGAGAGGAGAGAGAGAGAAGGAGGCAGGAGCAGGAAGCATCAACTCATAGTTGCTTCCCATATGTGTCTTGACTGGGTAAGCCCGGGGTTTCGAACCAGCAACCTCAGTGTTCTAGGTCAATGCTTTATCCACCACAGGTCAGGCACAGGGTTATGTTTCATCCTGTGGAAAACTCTGAGGTTAGTTTTATTTATCCCCACTTTACAGACGGTGAAACATATCCAGGAGTGGAGAGATCCCTTGTCCCTTTTTGCTTGGCACAGCCCTGGGTCACATCTACCTTCCCAAAATAATCATTAATAAACCTCTCCTTCATGCTCAGAAATTTGGAATATAAATTATTTGGTTGCCCTGTGTGAGGAGGAGAGGCTGACGCTGGGTAAAATGCTGTCTTTCTCTACAGGTATGGGCGGGAGGGATTTCCTTGGTGCAATTTTTTGGCTCCTTTTCTGTCCTGTAACAAGGCTGTACTTTTCTGCCTCAAAAACAAGAGACTCCCTGCCAATCTGCTGAGCCCTACCTGGCATAATCTTAGCAAGGCCAGGATATGTAAGGACAAAGGTGAAATGAAACTATAGGAAGATAGGACCATTTGGTTATACGTATATTGGTTTCACTCATTCCTATATTCCATTCATTTAATCATTTACTGACTGTTTGCTGCTTATAAGGTTCAGTGACAGGTATGAGAGTGGGAGAATAGGAAGACGAACACCATACAAATCCCATCATCAAGAAAGAAGCTTATAGTCTGAAGGGCAGATGCAAGGCTAAAATGCTGAGTTTAAAGGAGGAGTCAGGGAACATATCACTGGGATTTGGAAAGAGACACCACTTTCTGTTTAGGGTAGTTTGGGAAAGTTACTTATAGAGGGTGGCCTTAGGGCTAATTAAAGATTTGGTAGGATGTGAACCTGTACAAAGTAAGGGAATGGGTGTAGGGGAGACGGATCACTAAGTGCAAGGCAGGGCACCTTAAAACCTGGTGCCAGGAGCAGCTCAATTGTATTAAAGTGAAGACTGGATAGAGGGGAGTGAGGGGAAATAAAGTGAGGAAATTTGGTTGGGTTTGTGGTGTATATATGATAGATTACTCAATCAGTTAGTCTATTTATCACTATTTTTTAGTTGAAGCAGAAGGGTGAAATGATCAAATCTGGTAGTTCAGTGGAGATGGACCCAGGTTAAGGTAGACCAAAGGCGTGGAGACTGTTAACTTTGTTGTCTCAATAAGAAAAATTAATCTACAAAAAGAGAATAATAAAATTAATCCTAATTCTAATATTTTTGCAGGGTTCTGTGCAAAGGCTTAAGGATTGAGATTCAAACCTATTATATGTCTCATAAAAGACAGAGTCACCAAATATAGCTCATTGCAGAGCATGGGCTTGGCCACGTTCAACAAATATTTTGCCATCTTTATAAAATTATAATCTTAAAAAGTCTGTTCTTCTAATTCAGTAGAAATTCTCTTATCAGATATGATTGGGACTAGTAGTTGGATGGCTTTTAGAAAAGTTGGTTAACGTGTGGAGAAAGTGATACATACACACCATAAACATTTTATTGTAATGTAGAGAAATACATGCACATGCCCCTGCCAATCTTTTGATATTAGGCCAGAACTGTGCTTTGGAGGTGGTTCACTGACCATAGTCATTCTTCTTTCATAAACCATAGCCATGATGCACAACCTACAGTTTCCCGTTCTGCTTCCTTTAACACGGAGTAAGAACATAAAAACATTTGTGAAGCAACTTCGGATAGAATCCTGGACTTTTTGACTGCTTCCCCCGCACCCCATTATCTTTTTTTCTTTTTCTTTTTACAGGAACAGAGAGAGGGATAGATAGGGACAGACAGGCAGAAATGGAGAGAGGTGAGAAGCATCAATCATTAGTTTTTTGTTGCCGTCACAACACCTTAGTTGTTCATTGATGGCTTTTTCACATGTGCCTTGACCGCGGGCCTTCAGCAGACTGAGCCACCCCTTGCTGGAGCCAGCGACCTTGAGTCCAAGCTGGTGGGCTTTTGCTCAAGCCAGATGGGCCTGCGCTCAAGCTGGCAACCTCGGGGGTCTTGAACCTGGGTCTTCCGCATCCCAGTCCGACGCTCTATCCACTGCGCCACCGCTTGGTCAGGCCTCCTCCACCTTATTGACAAACATCTCACCCACATCTATTTCAAAATCATTTACTTAATGATTTCTCTTTATTAAGTCTTTTGAAAGTATTCAAATTATTTTTCATAGACACAACTTTTATTGCATTTATATTTAATTGGAGTCCAAAAATAGGTAAATTTTGTCATTTCACTAGTAGTACAATCGGAATGAATGCATTTGGATTCAAACCCAGGTGACTCTCAGCAGTCCAGAACAGACTGGTGGAGTGTGCTGGCGAGTAGCCTGCTTTGGGTGTCTGTCCATATATTTCACAGAAAGATTGGACAGTGTGATTAGCTCAGCAAAGAGGTTTGATGGAGGGTGCTCAAGGCAGGCATATAATTTCTAGTACTATATGTTCTTCTGCCTCGAACCTTTAAGATCTTAGTGCTTGGAGTAGACAGAATTATTAGTGAATGAGCACTATTTCTTTCTGGGTAAGGGGTATGTTATAATGATAATGATTTTTAAACACTAAGTGGAAAGTTTCTTGAGGTGTTAATACTCCCCTTATACATTGCTCTTAACTGAAGGCTTTGTAAATTGTAGGTTCTTGATATGTACTGGTTTGATGATTAAGTGACTTTTAAATGTCTCAAGCTTCAATGTAAATTTTTAAAGCTATTTCCATGCCTTTCAGAATTGGAGTGCAGGTCTAACTACCCCCATGGTACAGATGAAATAACAGAGAGAGGCTTATCAGGAGACTTAGCCAAGATCACTAGGCAGGCGAGTATGGGAGGTGAGAATGTCTCACCAGTGCCTCAGCAGTGCCTCTCTCAGCAGCTTACACTGGGTTGGAACCTGGCACTGTCAGTTACTAGCCATGTGACTTTGGGCAAGTAACGTGCTGTACAGTGTTTCTGAGCTTTACCTTATCTACATGTGAACCAAGGATAAGAATACCTACCTTTGCACACTGTTGTGAGGACTAAGCGGAGTCAGTGTAGGTAATGTAAGTAAAATGCCTGGCACTCTGCCTCGATGCAGAGTAGATGCTGAATAAGGGGTGATCTTTTGTGATTCAGGACTAACATGAGGCTTCAGTGCTGACCTAAAAGATGGGGGCTTTCCATTAACAGTGACTGTTAAGTCTTCTTCGAGATTTCAGTGCTTCAGTGGATCACAGACAATGTCCCTCTCCCTCACTTTCTCAGGTCATTCCAGAGGTATACTATTTTTTTGACTGAACCATGCACAAATTTCTTTCAATCCTACAATTTACAAAGAGCTGGGACGTGTCTTCACTTCTTGGTGGCCCCAGTAGGCCTGCAAGCATGGCAATACCTACCAGAAAACAAGATTTACTTGTTTCCTGGAAAGGTTATGGTGAAGTAGTTTTTTGGGGTGAGTAAAGAAAGACTGCAGCCAAATTAAACCTAACTTTGCTGTTTATGTTTCTATGGGGCAGTGTGAATGGAGAAACTCAGAGTGTTGTGCAATGAAAAAATACAAGCATAAAGCTGGTGCAGGAAGTTAAAGACAATGGAAACACCAGCCCTTGTTCCCATCTCTGGGAAAACAAACAAGCAAAAAACACATCAGCGACCACTGGAAAGCTTTAGAATGTACCCAAGAGAACTATTTGCCTATGGACAAAAGCCCAACTTCCTCAGGACTATACATCAGGCTCTTTTGTGATTCGACCCCAGTCTTAATCCTGCTCCATTATTAAGCCTCCCTCCTCACTCTACCTCTTTCCCAAGTATCCAGTGCTTCAACCAAGCTGAACTGAACTGAACTGAACCAATCCAAACCAAACCATACCAAACCAAACCAAACCAGTCCAAACCAAACCAAACCAAACCAAACCAGTCCAGTCCAGTCCAATCCAAACCAAACCAAATCAAACCAAACCAAACCAAACCAAACCCTAAACCAAACCAAACCCTAAACCAAACCAAACCAAACCAAACCAAACCAAACCAAACCAAACCAATCCAAACCAAACCAAACCAAACCAAACCAAACCAAACCAAACCAAACCAAACCAATCCAAGCCAATCCAATCCAATCCAATCCAATCTAAACCAAACCAATCCAGACCAAACCATTATCCTAAAAAAACCGCTGTGTGCTTTCAACAGCTGTGTGAGGTTGGGACTTCTATTCCAAAGTCTCCTTCCCCCATTTTTCATCTGCTGAATACCCCTCACTCTAAGTGAAATTTTCACTCTGCATCTTTTCCTAAACATCTTCACCTGACCCTCAAACACTTCAATGAAAAGTTAGTCATCACATGATTGATAATTGATAGATTATACCTACACTTATACTTGTCACACTATTCTTTCTCCTCTTCCTCCTCCTCTTCTCTACTTTCTATTTTTTCTAATATCTGTTTTTCATTCTAGAGCTGTGCTGTATGGTAGCCATATTGGCTGTTTAACTTTAAATTAATTAAGATTAAGTAAAATTAAAAGCTTCCATTCCCCAGTCACATTTCAAATATTCAAAAGCCACAAGTGGCTAGTGGCTACCATGGTAGTGTGAGAGACTGTTTTCATTACTGCACAAAGTTACACTGAATGAAACGGTGCTAGGGCATATACTCCCTGAAGGTAGGAACTGTGTCCAATTTTCTTCTCCGACTGTAGAAACTAGCAGAATGTGTGGAGGTTAGTGAAGGGTTTAGAGATTGAATGAAAATGAGCTGAAACTGGGCCCTGACTAGTAGGTTTGAATTCTAGTGCCTAGGCTTTTCAAGAAAAATATCAACTTCCATTTCCCTTCCAACATCTCAAAATGTATCAAAGCTACAAATTTTCAGGGCAAAAGCAGAAAAAAAAAAGTTATTTGGATAGGTTCTTACATTCCTACTGTAATAATGCTTCTTAAGTGCATTTTCCAAAGGTGATAGATCTTGAACAAAATGAGAGTGACAGGAAGGGAAAATGAAGGCAGGTTTCTACTTTAGGTGGATGTCATTTGTAATCCCACATCTGTTCTAAAAGGCTCATTTGTGGGGAGAAACTTCTGAAATCCCGAAGCCTTGTTTTGACAGTTGGTCACCGAGGTGGTTGAGTTTATCTTTGCCAAAGTTCTCATTATTTTTGAGGAAAGTGAAACATGCCTTCACTCCCTGAAGGGAGGGAAACATTAAAGGATTGGTTGTAAGCTTTAGAGACAAGCTTTAGAACCCTTTGCAGAAGTAGCGAGATTAGGAGCAATGCAGCACGTCATCTTTAAGAATCAACTTCCATGTAAGCGTGCATTAGGCCATTTAAAAATATTGTTCCTCTTTCCAAGATGATGCCAAAGGCATGGGACTTAGATCCCATACTTCAGCAGGGTCCTGGAGCTAACTGGCCATAGGCTCTGGTTAGAACCCAGATTTTCTAACTTCAAGTCCAATTTTTCATTAGGCAAGAGTTTTTTAAACTCACCTGAATCACTTGGGATCTCTTGTGAAAAATAGCGAGACTTACTGAATCAAAATCTCAGGACTGGGAATTTGAGAATTCATATTTTTACCAAGTGCCCAAGGTGGATCAATATAATTAAAATATTATATGTTGATTTACCTTTGGTATTAAACTCTTATTTTAATGTATGTGAACACTGCATATAATATCTTATTATTTAATCACCTGGTGGGGACTTAGAGTTGAGTCTGACTATTTCACACAGGTATAGAATCACAGACTCTGAGTTGAGAGGGATGTTGAGTTCATTTATTTTCGTACTCATAAGACACAGGAATCATTACTATCATATTTCTGGCAGAGGGTCAGCTAACTGTTGATTGATTAGTTCCATTACTCTGTAGGGAAACCACTTCCACTTCTGGGCTGTCCCTTTTATTAGAAAGTTCTTCCTTCTCTTGAGCTAAAACCGACCTCGTCCTCCTTCTTGGTCTGGTTATGACTTCCACAGCAATAAGGAATGCGACTTAGTGTCCTAAGGAGTTGGCTCTCTTCTCTGGTGGGATCTTAGAGATCAGTTCCATGGTTGAATCCCTTCTTTGTTCAGATGAGAAAACTTGATATACATTCTTTCAACATGTATTTTACAAATATTTATTGTACATTTATTCTTTGCCAAGACCTATACCCTGTGCTGGGACACAGGGAAAAAAGTGGACTTGGACTCTGCTGTCCTGGAGGGTACAGCCTGTGAGGAAGACAGCTAACTACTGGTTAACTTGTCACAGGACTATGTTATTGTCAAGACCTGTGGAGAAAAGAAATGAGTGGGCACTGAGAATGTCTAATGGGGGTCTCTCTGATCTGGGGGTTTGGGAAGGTGTCCCAGCAAAGTGATCCCTGAGATGGTCACAAGGATGTGGAACACTTGAAGAGTTGATGAGGGAAGGGGTGAACCTCTCAGGATGAGGAACAGCATCTGCAAAGGCTATGAGGAGCTTGAGAAACTGAAAGGCTGGAGCTCAGGGAATAGTGGGGAGAGAGGAGGCAAACTCGAGCAGGGGGCAGGGGCCTTGTGTGTCATGTTTAGAATTTATTTTTTACCCTAAAAACAAATGGTGAGCCATGATAAGCTTGTGTTTTTAAGGCTCAGTCTGGTTGTAGTACAAATCTTGGGTTGGAGGCCATTCTGAGTAGGTGTGAAGGCACCCATTATGAGTTAAGAACTTACTGCACAAGGTCAGGTGAGAGATGAAGGAGGATGGGACTAGGATTTGGATAGTTGAGATGGAGAGAGGAATGTTCATATTTGAGACAAACTCAAGAGGTAGAAGAAGTAAAACTTGTGGTGCATTGGATATTTAGAGTAAGAGAGGGTTTTAGGGAAGGATAGAGGGGAAGTGACTTGTTTAAAACTGTGTAGCTAGCTAATTCAAAGCTGATGAAAGAGTGCAAGGCCAATGATCCTAAAGTCAGATGTGGGTCAGGGTGCTGCAGTGAGAACAGACTAGACTTTGGCAATAGGCAGACCAACTTTGAACACTGGCCTTGCCTCTGATAAGCTCTGTGATCTTGAGTAATTTTCTTTACCTCTTTAAGATGGTGATGAGGATGATAAACATACCTCTTTCATAGAGGACTTGTGGGGGATTACATTAGCTATAGTACCATGCCTCCCACATGCAACACACCCAAATAGTAAACTAGCTGAGGCTCCTGTTAGTATTATTAAGAGCTATTATCTCTTCCTTGAGGCTTCATCAGATCTACTTCCTTCACCTCTTTTTCATATGTCATAACTTCCAGAATCATTCCACTTCTCCAATGGACCATAGCCTTTGCATCAGACATTCTGCTAGGGTCTAGTTACACAAGATTAAAAACCTTTCAGTGCTTACAAGTGGAACAAATATGATGATGAGTTGTGTGATAAGTTGGCCAAGATGTTGCCACTGACTCTACCTCTAAAGACCAGGAAAGACTTTCTAAGCTGATGAGTAGCTCAGTCTTGAAGGACGAATAGATGTTTTCCAGATGGAGGAAAGGCTGGGGATGGTAGTAGTGAGGGGGGCATTTTATTCAGAAGGAACACCAAATAGAGAAACATGGAAGCACAGAAAGCCTCCTTCTCTGAGGACATGCAAGAAGTCCAGCATGGCTGAACTGATGACTTTTTATGGCTGCCTGGCAGAATTTGTCATTGGAAAGATAGGAAAGGGCTAGGCTATAAAAGGATTTGTAGGTGAAACTGAAGATATTGAACCTTAACCTATAGATAATTGGGAAATTCTGAAGCTTTTAAAGATGAGTTACATAATCAGAATTGCATGTAAAGGGGTGTTTTTCAAGGGATTAAGTTTGTATTTTTTTTTCTTTAGTGAGTCATTGTAAGCAGTCTCTCTAGAAGGGTTGATGTTGTGATTACTAGGGAAATATTGCTGTGAAGGAGGTAGCTGTCCTCACAAGACTGTCTAGTAGAAGAAAATAGGATATAATCCTCTGTAGTTCTGAGTATGTAATGAAAAGACTGCCCATTCCCTTGGGGTTGATCACTGGGTAAGAAAGGGAGTGATGGGACAATGGGTGTGGGTTCCTACGGTTGTGGGTGCTGCAAGTAGTACTAAGCAGTGAGCATGGATGTAAGCAATTAACTGGGGACATGCAATGTGACTACACCTGTACCCAAGGTTGTGGGTAAGCACACACAGGGTGCAAGTGTTTGTCAAGATCAAGATCATCTGGTTTTATTTTCCAGAAAGAACAGAGCAGAAAATGTGAATTTTAAACTGCTCATGGAATCTGAAATAAGGGATGTTTATTGCATTTGATTTTCCCTATTGAAACAGAATCTATTTGACTAATTTAAAAATAAGAGTTTTCTTAAAAGTGTGTTTTATAATGAGTGTTCTCTTTCTGGTTTTGTTTTTTTCTGAGCACCAGAATCTTGATCATGACTATAGCCAAGTGTATGTCTTTCTTCTTCTTTTTTTTTACGTTTATCCTTTTTATTGAATTTATTGGGTTGACACTGTTTATCAGGTTTCAGGTACACAGTTCCACAGTACATTATCTGTACACTGTATTGTGTGTTCACCACCCCAAGTCAAGTGTCTGTCCATAACCATTTATTCCTCCAGGTGTGTTTCATTCATAGCAAAAGGGTGCTTTATGAAGAAGACAAAAAGATTTATAGACAATGACTTAACTTGCATTCTGAAATAAGAACACAATTTTCTTTTGTTCACATTTAGTATTAATTTAGAGGTCCCATTGTGCCCAGTACATAACCATTTATGCCACCCAACTTCTAAATACTGGAACTAGTTCTGCTACCTTATCTCTTTAGGAACTTTGTGTTCTATCATTCATCCTGGTCATGAAATGTGATGCTCAGGTATGTGAAGGAAGCAAAGGGTCAGATCATCTTGTTCTTAACCATTACTTCTTTTAATATGAGAAACTTGAAGACATCAAATAATGAGCTTATTTAAGAAATAAGAGAAAACATAGGAGCTAGATCCTAAGTTGACTTCTCATATGAAAATACATGAGTTTGACACAAAGCAGATATGCGTCCTTTATGGATAGTTTAAAACTTCTCTTTAAACAGCTGTGATGATGTTGACATTGTCTAAGTAAGATATACACCAGTAATTGGGGGCATTGGTTGCAATTTGTAAGGAAAGGAATATTTCTCTGTACATTCAGTAAGCATGAACTTTGTTGTTGTTATTATTATTTTATTTTTTGGTACAAGTTTTGAGAGACATCCCAATAAGGATGGTCAAATACCTATCAGTGTTGGAAGCATTTGATTTTTCCCTCTTTTCCCAATTTGGGAAGCAATATTCTGGAACCCTCTGCTCATTTCTAGTCCACTTTCTTTGTGATCCAGAGCTATTTAGACTTACATTCTTGCTGTTTATGATCTTATAGTTTCAGATTAGATGCTTATATATGGTTCATGATTATCATATTTGCCTCATAGGGTTGGGTACATATTCTCTCCAGAGTTCTTATAATATCTGGGTATCCAATCCAAAGTTTGGAAGAGGAAGGAACTAGAAAAAGACTTAAGAAAGGGGGAAATGCACTTAATGGAGGATGGGCAGCTGACATACACAGAATGGATATTTGAAGTGAAATACAAAAATCTAGAAATACTGGTTGACAATAACCCTCATTTAACTGAAAGATCAACCAACCAGACTCTTCATCCCTCAAATATTTTCATTAACTTTGAAAACAATTCTAAACAAAGTCATTAAAATAAAAGAACAAAACAGATGGATGAAGCCTGGGACTTCAAAAGAGGCAAAGTTGAGTACAAGAGTCTAATGGGACCCACCTGACAAAACAAAGATAGGACTTGAGCTTATACTGTTAGAAATAAAGAGAAAAGAGATGAAGTAGAGGCACACTGGACATGTCTACTGGGTGCAAGAGCTTCCATTAAGTTTCAGTGCACTTTTTAAAGCACCAAAGCATGCACAGGACCTAGAAGACCTGCTTGGAATTAACTTCGGATGTTTCTGACTTCAAAGGCAATTGGAATGTAGACTCTAAAGAGGCAAATCTTCCCATAGTTAACAGGAGGCATATTTCATTGCCAGGGACCCAGCAAAAGAGTTCATTGCTACAGATCAGACAAGAAAAATGAGCTATTTCCCTGCATGATAGAGGACAATTTTCCAAATTACTTGCCAGGTCCTCAGCAGAACATTCAAACCACATATGCTAGACCTGAGGGTCAGAGGACATAGAAAAGAGGTGATGTCATTACCAAAAGGTAGCAGCCAAATCACCTGATTTTTATTGCCTTTTCTCATAGTTAGTAAACCTCACTGCTTAACCAGTTATTGTACAATTGACTACAAGACATAATGGAACCTCAATGGATAGAAGATTCAGGTTGTGTTGAGCTATGATTAGAAGCATAACTAGACAGTAGGACTGACCCAAAACACAGTATGGTTTTATGAACTAATGTCATCCCAATAAGTTGTTAATTAGAAAAATAATAGCTTCTATCTGTGCTAGACTTAACAGCCAAAGGCATTCAGCCTGATAGTAGAGTTCGACAGCCTGTGTTTCTAGCAAGTAGTAATGTACTCATTTTATGGGCACAACCATGGTTCTAGGTGGTCTGTTGATTTTGAGGCAGTAGGTTAGCCAACTGGAAAGGAAACAGTGACCAGCCTCCAGGAACACAACGCTGGCCAAAATTAGGTAGGGTGTTAAGGCCACAGAATACTAGCTAGTGCTAAGAGCAGGACTCTATAACTGTGAATGAATTAAAAATTGGATCTAGGGAACAAGTTCAGTTAGATAGGCTTAGTAATTATGTAGTAATTATGATAGGGAGCATCCCGTATTTTATAATTGACCTAGGTAGCTAGCTAAGTTTGCTAATATACGGGCTTCTCTGGTCAGCACTGGCTCAGTGACTAAGCAGGAGAAGGCTCTTCAATGGCTGCAGCACACTAAAGCGTAGAGGAAGGGTTGACCTAGTCCTAGACTTGGCACAAACAGACAAGCTGGGCTGCTTTGTTCAGGCAGTGAAAATAAGAGGTATTGGGTCACCAGTATGTATTTATACCTTCCCAGCATTCATGGCTCTATCTTACAGAGGGCAGGAGCCAGAATATTGAGCTGGCTGTTCTCTATTTGTGTCTCTAGATACACCTGACACTTTCTCTACCCTGCTCTGTGCACAGAGAGCTGAACTCAATGGACCATATCAGTGCACTCGCCTTGCTCTCTGTCTGCTGGCTGCGTTCTGCTGTTGGGAAGCCAGAGCAGTGAGAGAGCAGGTGGAAAGAGATGTTAGGGTATTTTTTTTTCTTCCTTTGTCTCTCTCCCTGCTGGACCATGGCTTGGGAGCCGCCCTCTTCTTTATCCAAGGCCACACCCCCTGTCATGTGGCCCCTTTTTCCTGCTACAGCCCTCACTGGGTTCTTGTAGCCCTCTGCCCATTCAGGCCTGGTTAGTTGTGACTTTCCTTTTTATCTCACCATCTTGGTTGGTTTCCCTTAAATCCACCAATGCCTTTGTAAAATACTCTTCATGAAACTCCTCCTGCATCTGGCAACCTATCTAGATCTGACTCTTATAGGGGTGTAACCAGAGTTAAGTATGAGGGTTTTATTTTTTAGTTTTGTTACATATACTAACAAAAAACTGGAAATAAACCAAATTTCTATTGATGAAGGATTAGTTAAATTAGTTATGATATATTCATATCATAAAGTGTTATTTAGCCAATAAATATATTATTGAAATATTTAATGTCATGGGATAATACTCAATATATAGTGCTAAGGAGGAAAATTGGTATAAGATTGTATATACTGAATGGTGCAATTACCCCCAAATACATATATTTATAATGAGTAGAAATCAACAGGAAGGAAATATAGCCAATTATTAAAAGTGGTCATCTTCGGTACAATTAAAGGTAATTTTTGGTTTCTTGTTCTTTTTTGCATTTTAAAACATGCTACAATGGGCATATATTTCTTTATAATCAGAAGAAGCATAAAAAACAAAATGGGAGAACTACCTGTGATCTGGAAAGATATTCATCACTTGTGGGAGTACTGTCATATTTTAAAGGTTGTCATAGTATACTTGGTATACATTCAGGTGAGTCATCACTGTGGGTCCAGGTTATCAGTCCTTTAAATAAAGTGACTGGATGGATCCCCCTTTTCCCATCAAATCCCGTGCACACATATTATCTTTCTATAATATTTACCTTGTTCAGTCCTTTAAAGATAAAGTGAGTCTGAATGTGGGACATGTCTAAAATTTTCCAGAGAGAATGCTTGCCCTAACTCCGAAGTCATTGTGCTGCAGTACAAAGGAGTAAAAGTTACCACATCCAATGACTAAGAGCACAAATAACAACAAGGAAGTAGGAATAAGTGATGCATTCACATAGGAGAGGAGAGAAAAATAAACATCATCTCTAATTTCTTTTCTTTCTTTTTTTCTTTTCCAAGTGAGAGGAGGAGAGATAGTGAGACAGACTCCTGCCTGCACCCTGACGAGGATCCACCCAGCAACCCTCATCTGGGGGCAAAGCTCTGCCCATTTGGGGCCATGCTTGCAACTAAACTATTTTCAGTGCCTGAGTTGGAGGCTCCCCGAAGCCATCCATGGTGTCTGGGGCCAATATGCTCAATCAATTGAGCATATTGCAGGAGGGGAAGAGAGAAAGAGAGAGACAGAGTGAGAGAGAGAGAGAGAAGGAAGAGGTTAGGGGTGGAGAAACAGATGATCACTTCTCCTGTGTGCTGTGACTGGGAATTAAACCTAGGACATCCACATGCAGGCCAGTGCTCTACCACTGAACCAACCGGTCAAGGTCTAGTTTTTTCTTTTTATAGATTTAAAAAAAAATTACTGATTTTTAAAGAGAGGGTAAAGAAGGAGAGGGAGAGAGAGAAGGGGGGAGAGGAGTAGGAAGCTTATATGTGCCTTGACCGGACAAACCTGAGGTTTTGAACTGGTAACCTTAGCATTCCAGGTCAGTGCTTTATCCACTGCCCCACCACAGGTCAGATGTCATCTCTAATGTCTTATTGTATTCTTTCTGTTTCTGCTCTTTGAAATGTTGGTAATCAATTGCTATAGGGTACGTCCCCACCTGAAAATGTCTAGTAGGTGGCTCATGTTCAGCAGGTCTTATATTAAACATGTTCATTTTTGTTTTCATGATACTCTTTCTCTATCTTGGTGAATGTTACTATTATCAACCAAGTCATAATGGTTTCAGGATGATAAGTAGAGCTAAAAATACAAATCTGATTCTTTCAAGTTCTAGAGTTAGCTATGACTTCTGGTACTGGACTAGAATTTCTAAGGCTTGAAAATTTTATTTGTGCCCTTCTTGGGTGGCTCAGAAGCCTTGAAATGTTATAAAGTCATCTATGATGGCAAGACGGCGGCCCAAAACTAATGGGTTAAGGATATTGATGTGTTCCCTGTTATTCCATGAAATCCCATGTGAATCACACCTTCATGAATTGCATTGTTATCAGTCCCATCAGTTCTTTTTTTTTAACAGGTACTGACTTTGGTCCAAGAAGGAAGAGTCCCAAGTGGTTAAATGATTAATGAGATTGAAAAAAGCAATTTTCCTCACTGTTCTGGACATAAATAATCTCACGTATGATTATGGGCTTGTATGTTCATTAAACGAAAGGTAGTAAAATGGCAGACATCTGTGTGTTTGTGATAGTGGTGTTCACATAAATGATACCTCTCCTTCTTTCGATCTCTCTTCCCACTGTGGCTGTTTGCCTCCAAGAAGATTGTTGGGCTGCCTTGTAGCTCTCTGCTAGGACTTCCTTGGGCCCCTTTAAGTCTCCTCCAGGTCCTGCATTGGAATTCACATTTTGCTTCTTTCCAAGTGAGGCTCATCTATAACATTTTAATGAGTGGGGCAATTACTCATGTGCATGAGAAAATCTCTTATAATGCTCTCTTGAGCCCTTTCCAAGTTTGAGGTAAGAGATAATTGTGCCTCTGGTTGGGAACTCCATACTCTGTTTATGGTATTTGGGCTTTGTTTGTCTTTCAGTAACTGTGCGTTCCCTCCCTCCCTGCCGACTTCTATGGAAACGATCTTCCTGCTGCCTGAAGTGTGTCAGTCTGCATCCTGCCAAGAAGACAACTCTCCATAGAGAAAATGACCCATCTCTTCCCCTCTGCAACCATCTGACTTAATTATGTACTGTGTCTGGCCCCTGGAGAGCCATGTGAGGAACATGAGGAAGTCCTGGCTTGATCACCAAGCCCTAGGGTCTTTGTCAATTATCATCTGGCACCCACGAGTCTGGCCAAATTTACAGGCATGTCTGTCTCCCAAAACATGTCAGGCCTGAAAAGTGAATCACGTTTTTTTTTTTTTTTTGGAGCTGCTATAAGTAGAACAATCTTTTCCATTAAAACCCACTTTACTATCTTCTCAACACCCCAGAGCCCCGTGAACACACCTTTTACTCCACGTGCAATTCCCAGGAGACAGCAGTTGAATAACATTACTTGTTTCCCAGGACTCATGGCATGCATGGAGGCGTCGCAGTCTAGAGAGAGGGATGTGAGCTTTGAAGGAGGACAGAGGTGGGCTTGAGGAGCCCATTCCTGTCTTGGCTACTTGTGAGCCCTCGAGAGAGAGCCACCTAATCTCTCCAAGCCTCCATTTTCTCTCCAGTACAATGGCGATAACAATACCCACTTCGTAGGGACAGTGTAAAATGGAATTAAGATAATGTATGCAAGAGTAATTTGAAAACTAAAACACAATAAGATGTTAATGAATTTAATGAAGGGAAGAAAAGCAGCACTTGTTAACTGTTTTCCTTACCCCTCCTCACTCAGCTCTCTAAGGGAAGAAGAAAACAGCTCTGTTCCCGTCTCTTTTTATTAAGATTTCAGACCATAGAATTCAAAGCCCTTCCAAGTTATATTTTCCTGACAAGTTGTGAGGCCCAGATTTGAAGTGCTGAACATAAAACGTCATATGTTTTAAGTTGCCTCTTTTGACCCTGACCTTTAATATTTCAAGTGAACGAATGCTTTCCCAATGCGACTTTGGATGTCTCCATCGTTTTGAGCGAGCAATAGCACACCTCTGTTGCAGTGCCTGTGACACTCCCTTGGGACTGTTTATGTGCCGGTCTGCTCCATTAGGTTCTAAGATGAGGCAGGGTCTGGGCTCTGTTCATCCAGTATTCCCAGGTCCCAGCCCAGGGGCTGGTGGAAAGGAGGAGGTCAGAATATGCCTGTGGGAAGGAAAGAAAGAAGGAAGGGAAGACAGGAGAAGAAGAAAAGGAAGGAAGAAATCCAGACTTGATATTCTTAGAAATATAATCAAGGGGCACTTATAACGCTTTATGAAAGAAACCATACTGGGAGAACCTATTATTACACCCTGGCTTCAAGTGTTGTTTTTACATTTGGGAGGAAATACATTATTTGTGTTTTGGACTGGTCCCATCAATCTGCACTCTCCATCCCTGTCCCAGACTTCCCCTGGAGTTGTGTGGGCAGAGGAGGAGGTCCCTGGTTTGAGTTGGTAACTAAAGGCTAATGAATATTTTCCTGCTCGGAGTCCGCGACTTGCAGTTACTGATGAGATGGGGAGGAATGCCCTCCAAGTCAGAATTCTTGGGCTTCTGCCTTACCCTCAGCTCTGCATGTAGCTGCCTGTATTATGAGAAGACTGGGAATTTGAAGATAACAGCCAAATACTGCTTTAAATGCATTCATATTATTTTTTAAAACGTTATACAGTGTGTCCGTAAAGTCATGGTGCACTTTTGACTGGTCACAGGAAAGCAACAGAAGACGATAGAAATGTGAAATCTGCACCAAATAAAAGGAAAACTCTCCCAGTTTCATACCTATTCAGTGCAGTTCGATGTGGGCTCCATTTGTTGCCCTACACACATCCAAACGATAGTGAAGTTCTTGCCACACATGAGTAAGGACATCTGGTGTAACAGAGTGAATAACGTCTGTGATTCTCTGTTTTAAGTGATTAATGTCATTGATACGTTCAATGTACACATGTTGCTTCACATCCCAAAAGTAAAAGTCTAAGGGCGTCAGATCCGGGGATCGTGGTGGCCATGGTTTGACAGAACCCCTGCCCAGCCACCGCCAGGGGAATGTTCTATCCAGAAACTCACGAACAATGGTGGCGTAATGTGGAGGAGCGTCGTACTGTTGAAAGATGACACCTTCTGGAAATTGTGGCACTGCATACAATTCCAACATGTCAAGATAGGTGTTTGCCATCACAGACTGCTCCGCAAAAAAAAATGGGCCTATCACCTTATCATGCATCAGGCCACACCACACGTTCACTTTAGGGGTGTTACGTTCATACTCACCGTAGGCATGAGGATGTTCAGCAGCCCATATTCGGACGTTATGGCGATGAACATGTCCACAGATATGGAAGGTCACCTCATTGCTAAACACAATCTTCTGTAAAAATCTTGCATCATTGTCAATCTCATGAAGCATATCTGTAGCAAACGCGCATCGTGTGGGTCTACCCGCCAGTTTGATAGTGTGCAACAGCCGCAATTTGTACCCCGTAAAACAGAGACGTTTCTTTAACACCTTATGAACTGTAGTCTTGCTTTGGTGTAATTGTCGAGCACACGCATGCACAGACTTTTTGGGGCTCCTTAGGTAGCTATCCCGTATAGCCTCTACAGACTCGTCACTGACTGATGGCCTACCAGAACGGGGTTTCTCCACCAAACTGCTGGTTTCCTTCAACTGCTTATCCTACCGAGTAATGTTATTCCTATGTGGTGGTGCTTCGTTATAAATGCGCTGATATTCACGTTGTACTTTGGTCACAGATTTGAATTTAGCGAGCCACAGAACACACTGAATTTTCCTCTGTACCATCCACACCTCGACTGGCATGGCCGTGGGCTGCTCCGCTGTATACACGGTGTTACATCATCATCTGCACATGCGCACATGCTGCCACATCATCCTATAGAAACTGGGAGGGTTTTCCTTTTATTTGGTGCAGATTTCACATTTCTATCGTCTTCTGTTGCTTTCCTGTGACCGGTCAAAATGCACCATGACTTTACGGACACACTGTATTGGTTTGACATCAAATATCTGTTTTGATATATTTCCCCATCTAAGTAAAACAGTCATGCTGTTTGCCTTGATTTTAAGACATATCACACAGGCCACCTCTTCCTGTCTTGAATAATCTTTGCTTAAATTTACAACTGAACCAGACACATGACAGTGATAGGAAGAGAGCCTGGTCTTAGTTTTAGAAGAGCTGGGTTTTAATTCCAGTCTGTCACTTTCTGGCTGTGTAACTCTATGCAAGCCACTAAACTTCTCTGAGACTCAGTTCTTTTCTCTTTTAAGCTAGGACAATAGTACCCATTATTCTAGCTTGTATCGAGGTTTAAACAATCTAATGTACGGAAAGCACAGTGTTTGGCCCACAGCAAATCCTCAGTACATGTTGCGAGGTGTGGAGGTGGAGGGATGATGTTGTTTTTGCCATCTTGTAAGGCCTATAGGTGTCCTTGAGGATTGGAATGGGCTGCAGGTCTCTACTCCTTTAGGAGGGACAGGCAGTAATGCCAGCTATCCCCGGAATGTGGCACGGAGCCCAGGCAGCGTCAGGTGACTCCAGGTTCGCCGGCTGACGGGTGCAGTCACATAACGTCTTGTCATATAGGGTGCCCCAGTGGCGGTGGTTTTCCTTTTCCCCAATAATAAAAACAAACAAGAAAACAAGCTTAAAATATCTTCACTGTGATCAATCTGACCACGTGTTTTTAGGTTCCTTCCTAACCTCGATCCACACGTAGACATTTATTTTATACATTGGTAAAACCAGAATGCAGAAACTTGTCAGAATTCTTCCTTTTTAAGCTAACTCATCTGCTGAACTGACTGTAGCCTACAGTCTGGGCGGGGCGGGGCAAGGTGGGGAAAGACCCCCAGACTCACTTCCGGTGCCGCTCCTGGAGCAAGAGCAGAGGCGGCCTGCGACGTCTCTCTGCATCCGTGGTCCTCAGCGGGGGCAGTTTGCTTCCCAGTGGACAACATTCAACAACATCCTGGGTGTGTTTTTTGTTGTCACAACTAGTGGATGGTGGGCATCTGGCATCTAGTGTGGTGGGGCTAGGGATGCTGGTAAATAGCCTAGAATGCAAGGAACAGAACAGAACCCCCCCCCCCCGCCAACAAAGAATTATTAATTCAAAATGCCGGTCTTGCTGAGGTTAAAAAATCCTGCTCTAGAGAAAAAACTGGAAGCAGTGAAGTCAAAGGAACCCCTGAAAGTATATACAAAATTGTTTGTATATGGGTTTCAGAGAAAGCCTGAAGCTTGTATGAGATTTTCATAGAGCCAGGACAGCTCAGAAGCCTGCCCTAATGTGAGCCAGTGGCTCCCAGGCTGTGAGATTGAATGGCACTGCATATGTGTGCCCATCAGAAGCAGTGGTGGTCAGGGTGGGGCATAGAAAAACCCAGTCAGGGAGGCAAGCTTGGGCTCTCCCAGGGAGTCTGTGCCCTAATAGGCAAACCACTATTCACAATCTTCCTGCCAGATATGACTCTGGTTGAGACTGTCTGTATCTGTCAGAGCCTGGTGTTATTAAACATTCAAATCACATTAACCAGACTGGCTGTGGGTCTGTGCTTAATAGGGATTTTCATGTTTTTTGATCTGCATCTGTCTATGATGTTACTGTATGGGAAGGTGGCTGGGTGTTCGTTAGCATTCACATTGCTTAGAAGTAACTGCCACATTAATAGTCAATAACAGTGCGTTACAGTAAGCAAAAGAGCTGAGCAGATTCTGTCAGCACAAACATGTTTCCCCACAGTACAGGGATAGTTCTTCTTATAAATGCACACACTGGTTCCCAGGCTGATGCTTCAGGCTTCTATAAGCTTGCTTAGTGTGAGTTATCCTCCCCAATCTGACTGCTTTTGGGACAATGACAAGATTGAGTTTCGGAGTCTGCAAGGCTACGAGGCAGATACAAATATGTCGTGTATACACTGGGACAGTGCTGCCTAGTAGGACATCTTGGGACGGGGAGCAGCACTTGGCCTTTTCCTGGTAACACTCTTACAACTCTGTATACTTTCGTTAGTCCCAACATTGGCTCCCGCCCTGGTCGGCAAACTGCGGCTCGCAAGCCACATGCGGCTCTTTGGCCCCTAGAGTGTGGCTCTTTGACAAAATACCATGTGTGGGTGCTACCTCCATAAGGAATGTACTTACCTATATAGCTTACGTTTAAAATGATTTGCTCTCAAAAGAAATTTTAATTGTACTGTTGATATTTGGCTCTGTTGACTAATGAGTTTGCCCACCACTGCGGGGACTCAGTGGGGCTGATATGCCGGCTCTGGGCTTGTCTGCTCTCAGACCGAGTCCCGCTCCTCCCCTTCTCTGCTCTGAATCGCAGGGAGGTTGACCTGAAGTCTGTGTTTCCCAGGCTCTTGTCCAATTGGCTTGTGCCTGGGTCTGGCCAATGGGAAGAACTGGCAATAAATTGGCAGGTGGGCAGAAGGGCAAAGCCAGGGGGTTTCTCCCATGTCAGCCTTGGGCAACAACTGCAGCAGTGGTAATGCTTCCTCCACGGTTTGAGGAGGACCCACATTTTATGAAGATTAAAGCTTATATAATTTAGGGCTTTATTTTAAGGAAAAAGAAGACAAAATTAGATATAGGGCCTTAGAAGAAGCCCAGGAAGGGAAGGATCCCCAATGCATAAGCCCCACTGGCTTCATGGCAAATCTCCTCTGCATCAAGGGTCCAGCTTCTATTAGGTGACAGGCCCCTGGTCCCCTCATTGTTCTCCCATCCTGGAAGTAGTGGCAGCTTCCTGCTTCACTGCATTATCATCTGCTAAAATACCACAGCTTCTCCATCACCTGAATTATTCAATAATTAATTATTTTTATTGAGTTCCATTTGTATCAGAGCGATTTCTTGTGGTTCTGTTGGACCCTGACTGATAAAAACAAGTTAAATCAAAGTAAAAAATTATGAAATTATTTTTGTTACTCACAACACATAATGAAAAGACTTTTTGCCTAATGTGAATAAATAACCAGTCAGAAGCAGCTCAGTGCTATAGCAATTACGATAGGACATTCATCACTCCTGAAAGTTTTGGAATACTTCGGTAGATTTCACATACCTGCTCTGAAGGAGCTCTCAATCCTCAGATGGTCACGGAAGGACATCTTAATTTCAGAGAGCAGGGCTGGACAGGCTGTGCATTGCGTGCTTTCCGTGTGACACTCAGCCACAGAGGAACAATTGGAGTCATTAAAGAGTTTATGATCTAGTGGGAGAGACAAACCCCAATGTATATTTTCACTACACTGTGGAGTGGTGGATGCCATGCTAAGAAGATGATGTGGGGGACAGTGAGTGTTTTTGATCTGAGGGTCATTCTTGGTGCTTTAGAAAGACAGTAATGAGGAGACTTTGAAAAGGCTAGAGAAACAATCAGGAAGATTGGTTTAAAGTGATGGCAAAAGCTCAGGCCAGAGTTTCATCCGAAGCTGGGGCAGGACGGAGGAAAGGGACAGATGAACTTAAAAATATGGGTAAAATAGAAGGAGGGTCAAGAATGCTTGAGCTCTCTACTTTAGATGGAGAGAATGGTGGTACCAACAACCAAGGCAGCAAGCTAAGCAGATGAACAGGTTTTGATGATGCAATCGATCGGATTTGGACAGCTGTGTTTTGGCCCGTGCAGGACAAGCAGGGATGGGGTTTCAGTAGGGGCTGGCTTTACTCTTTTAGACTTAGGTGAGAGAGACAGTCGAGCTAGAATCGGAAAAGACTGTATTCCAGTGGGAGTAGAACCAGAGTGGGCGACTGTGGTATCTCCTAGGAAGAGGATTATGGAAAGAAAAGGGGTCATGGAAGAGAAGCTCCAGAAAGCCACAGAGATAGAGAAGAAAGGGTCAGCTGGTGGGGGTCAGGAGAGCGGGAAGAGTGTCAGGGAGCCGAGAAAGGGGCAGCTTTCCAGAAGTGGCAAGTGATCAAAGGGAGCATGCTGCAGTGGGGCAACTTAGGGCGAGACGCTGTTAGATTTGGGATGGTCACTCGTGACTTGCTCTGAACCCTCAGTCTCATGGGTAAGGCAGAAAGATTTCCACGGGCTGAAGTGTGATCAGGTGAGAAGTGGCGGTGGATATGGGATATTCTGAGCAATGTGTACAGTGGCAGAAGGAAGGAGGCTGTTGGTGTCTGAATGGGGGAATAAGAACTTTCCAGAATGTTTGCAAGTGAGAGGGTGAGAGTCAGAAAATAAGAGAAGGGATAATAGTTGGCAGTAAGCAATGTCTTCACCCAAGACTGCCTTCACTTTCCAAGCAAGAGGCTTGCAGCAGGACTCTCAATCCTGTCAGAGCTGGGTCTATGAGAATATTTGCAACCATGAACCCCAATATTGTCAGAACTGTTTTCTGACAATAAATTAGTTATGCTCTCTGTGGGAGCTATTTTCAGAGCTTTGGGCCACAAATGTGGTGCTGTTGCTATCTAGCAGAGGTAATTTAGCCTCTAGGTGAGACAGGGAATAAAAGGATGGTGCATATGTGCATGAAACGTCTCAGTGCCTCCATTCTGCACTGCAACCGCTCTCCTAGAGAGAGAAAAATTGTCAAATAATCTCTGGGCCTTGTAGATTCCGACTGGAAGCTGGGCACTGGGCCAGCGCAGCTTGTCAAACCAGGTTACGTGGGAATGTGCCCTGGGCTGCTGAGAATAGGCAGCTCTGATCGGTGTGTATGGGCTTGTTAGGCTAAGGCTGGTTTTTGCTTTCTTTCAAAGGGGCACCTGAGCCTCTCTGTAGGTAATAACTCAGGGTTTGTCCCCACTGCTCTGTTTGCTTTGGTTACTCGTGCTCAGCAGAGGAAGCCTCTGTCTTGGAATGGATTTTTCTGAGAGCACTTTTGGCAAAACAAGGCTTTTGCACTGTAATAATGTCAGCTGCCACTATGGTGGACCTACTCAGTGCTCTGCCAGTGGTGGACCTACTCAGTTCTCTGCCAGAGGACCTTGTGTGTATCTCTTGCTCACCACAAACTGGCCAGGTTGGCATTATGATTGGCACCTTACACAAGAGGAAACCAGCTGCACAGGGTTGGCTGGGTTCCTCAGTGTCACCCAGCTGGTCAGTTGCAGAGGTGGGGTTTCTGTTGGGTCTTTCTCCCTCTGAGACCAGGTGGTGCTGCCTGCCCCTCACCAAGCACTGTATCCTGATTTTATAATGTGTGTCCACTTTCCGGGTGGTAACTAGCCTCCACAGTAGCCCACGTGGAAGGTTAGTAGGCCACATGACTTCATCCTTTATTGTTCCTTTTAGAACAGATGTGCTACACAAAAATAGCTATAAAACTCCTCCTAACTCGACTCCTTGTCTTCAGTCCCTCCTCCTACAATTCGCCTTCATGGTGCTCCAGAGTGAATACTCTTAACGGCCATGTCACGCCTATGTCTGAAAGCCTCAGTGGCTTCCTGTAGCTGTTGCCTGGGCACACAGGGTAGCCCTTTCTTTGACTTGGCTCTCATCCACAATTCTGGCAGTATCCCCCATACTCTCTGCCTCCAGAAAACTCAGTCCTTTTCAAGCTGGAAACTGAATAGATTCTCATGTTCCTTTAGCCCACTGACTCTTTGCTCAAGATATTCCTTTGCCCTGAGATGTCCTTGCCTCCTTCTCTGCTTGGTAACCCAAATGGCACTTCCTCTGTAATACTGTCTCTGATTGCTCCAGATGGAATTGTTCTAGAACATACCATGTTGAATTTTCCTTGATCGCATGTCTGACTTATCTAATGTTGGCAAACAAAGGAGTAGAGTTCTGCATACCATTCTCTCTACTTGGGATCAGCTCTGGGGCTGACATGCAGTTGGTACCCTGTAAATGCACAGGACTTAGTGTACTTGCAGATAGATACCTTTGAGTTTGATGATCATGGAGGCTGATGAGTCCCCATGCGGGTTCTAGGTTCATCATGATGTTTAATTCTGTAATGGGCTGGAGATGACTGGGGTAAAGAGGGGTGTAGCTATCTAAACTCGAAGTTGGAATAGGCTCAACCTATTCATAAAGAACTATAATATTTTTAATATTTCTCTCCTACCTCCAAAGATGCCTTAGGAATCATATTGTAAAAATTTCACCCAGGGAACGTTTCATGGTCCCCTGAATTAATATAGCAGGTACTTAATTATACAACCTTAATTAAGCCTCTGTAATTTCATAGCTGATCATTGTTCTCCTGGAGGTGGGTCCCCCATATCATTTTTTTGTTCTCTTTTGGATCTTATCAGAGTGCTACACATGCCACGACATCAAATAGCTTAGTTGTTTCCTAAACTTTCATTAAATTGAAAAGCTCTGTTTCTACAAGGAAGTGAACAATCTGATTTAAGATCCTACCCTGAGTAGTTAAAGCATTATTTTTTCATTTTCCCACTTGTAGCAGTGACTTTTGTTGTAGCCCAAAGGCCATAGAATGACCATCGAATGTTACTCTCACTATAGTGTCAATTCTGATACCCCTAGGAAGGATAGGTGGCCTCCTCCTTCTTTATGACCTCTGACCTTTATTTTAGGGACTGGGTACCTGTCTGTGGGGGATGGGGCTGTGTCGATCCCTCTTGGTCTCGCGCATGAATGTTAGTGTAGTGTCTGCTACGTATGGTGTCTCTTCCTCCCAGACCTGCTTCACCAAATTAACTTCTAGGATTTTAAATCTGCTCATGACTGGGCTTAAAAAAATCCTTTAGTTAGGCATTCTGGTGAGTATTTCGAATAAGGAGAAAGTACATTCCATAGTGAATGAAACATTCCAAAAGTGACACGCGTTGAGTGGCTCCAGTGTGGTCTGTTCTTTGCAGCCATTATGCAAATCGGGTTACTCCGTGGCTCGTCCCCCATCACTGATGATCTCCACATGGATGGTCTTTGGGCGTCATCTGACTTGTCAGTGCTGCCCAGCTCCCGCAGTCCTACTGTGCACATCATGTTCTTTTGTCTACTCATAGGTGTCAGACCTGGGAGGGCCCTTGAGGGCCAGCAGGTTCAATGCTCTTCAATTTCCACAGACAGTTCAGTGAAGCCTAGGAGGGGAGGAGACTCCCACGCAGTCCAGGGGAGACAAAGCATAGCCATCAGTGGACGCTCCTCTTCTTCCCAACCCTCACGCTGGTGCTGTTAGTATTCTTTCCACTCTTCCTGACTTTAGGTTTATTACCATCCCCTGGTTAATGTCAGCCTCTGACACATTCCGCAGTGATGAGCTTCCCTGCCGGGGCTCTGTCACTTCACTTTCTGCAGCACACAAGTGCTAGGATTCTTGTGGCTGTCCAGCTCCCCCATTGACATCTCTGCCTTGGATTCTGCCATAAAGAAAATGTGATTTCCTTCAGGCATGGGCTGGGGGTGGGGTAGTGGGTGATGGGGCGTCTGGTTTGCTCAGCTAAAGTGGAAGGAACTCAACTGCAGGTAAACGTTCTGACTGAGGGAACTTCCAAATCTTGGTGCTAATTGCAGTGTGGATTCGGACGGCTCACATCCACAGCGAGGCACGTGACATTGGCAACAAACAAAAAGCTGTGTTTTCTCAGCTGCGTGAGACCTGTGTGCATGTAGTGTTTTTCCAAAGGATACAACCAGAGACTTGGTTGTAAGAATCACTGATCTTGATAATATGATATTACTGGCTAAAGGAGCTCTTCGGTTTCAAAAATGTGGCCAGATGGGGTAGGTAGGACCCTATTAAATTAGAGAATGGGAAATAAATTCACAGAACTATAACTTGATCCCAAGCTTTGACTGAGAGTCAGACAGATCTGCTTAAAAAAACATTCACTGAAGGAAAAAGAAAAGTGAAAAGAAAGATTTTGATTGACTTTTGTTTTTCATTATTTTCCCATTTCACTCATTTCTATACCTCTCGCTTCCAACTGTGACTAGCGAGAGTGCCAAATACCAGGCGAGGTAATCCCCCTGGAATTCAAGTCTGACCAAAGGCTGAAAATATGAAAGCTCCACCAAATGAAAGAATCCCAATTCCAGGCCTGTTGTACACACCATGAGTTTATGGGCATTTTTTTTCCTTAGATTTTTAAAGATTATTACAGTTTTATGTTTCACCAAACTTCAATATTTGAACATTTCTAGTTCATTGACAGGTCTTAAAAGGAGAGAAATTGATCATCAAAGGAAGGCGTGTGGGGAGGCATAAGATATGACCACGTTTTTAGCCCTTATTATAGTCTATATTATTATTTCAAAGAATCCTCATAAAAGTTCTATGAGGATTTAGTTTGCAAGGAGGGGGGAAGAGTTGAGTGTGAGTTTTCTCATCAAGTGCAAGTTTCCTATGTTTTATAACTAATAGGAATTCAGAGCTCAGTTTGATTCCCAGACTCACGCTCCTCCCACTTCCCATTTCCTGGTCACCTATTTGGAAAGAACAGGAAATGGCAGTCCTCCTTCTGTCTTTGCTCTTGGTAATCCCTGAGCTCTGGTTAATTCAGTCGACTTTCTTAAGTTAACACTAATTCATTTACTCTATTAAGTAGAAAACATTGGCCAACACCTGAGGTTCTTAAGTACATTTGGATGCTCAGCTGAGGTCAGGATTATGGTATTTATGTCTCTGTGATTTAACATGACTTCTCTATAAGGTCATGATATCAAACATTCTGGAGCCTTAATCTAGGCAAGCTTGTGTGATTGGACAAGCACTGACTTTCTGATCAGAAAACCTTGTTTAAACCCCAGCTTTGCTACTGACTTGTTGGGTGATCTTTGGGGGATTTCTTTCTCCTCTCTGGATTTGAATCTCTCTACCTAAACAATGAGAAGGTTGAGCTGTAGGAGCTGTGAGGTAACTCTGACACTGACAGGCTGGGATTTTGTCACACCTGATTTAAATAGAAGTTTCATAAAACCAGGGACCTTGTTTATTCGCTGCTGTATCCCCATGTGCTAGCATATAGTTGGCATTTAGTATATACATGTTTATACTTCTTAAGTTCATGAACGAATCAACTCCCTTTATGAACTCATTCTAGATTAGTCAGCTATTATTTGTTGATCACCTATTATAAACTGGGCATTGTGCAGGTGACCGGGCACCCTTGAACCTGTTGTTAACATGGCTCACATTATATACTAGTGAGCATAACTTTCAAAAAATTAATTTTTTTCAATTACATTTGGCATTCAATATCATATTAGTTTTAGGTGTAGAGCATAGTGATTAGACATTTATATAACTTATGAAATAATACTTCTAATAAGGCTAGTACCCACCTGGCAGTGTACATAGTTATTACAATATTATTAACTATATTCCCTTTGTTGTACTTTATATCCCTGTGACTATTTTATAACTGCCAGTGTGTACTTATTAATCCCTTTACCTTTTCTATCTTTCCCCCAGCCTCCTCCCATCAAGCATGCCCTTCTTTTTTCTTTTCCATTTTCTATTAAGTACTATTTTCTTTTTAGGTCATAAAAGTGGTCTCTCAAACCTGTCATATTCAGATTCAGTATTACTTAAACACACACTGAGGACAGGCCAGGGAGCCTAATTAGTCAATTCTAGTTCATTAGGCTCCCGGTTTTACTTCCCAAGAGCTCTCCAATACTGTCCTGATCTCCATTTAGAACTTCTACAAAAGTAAGTCAAATGGCGGATGTCTCTAATATTGTTACCATTTTTAGCATTCAGAACCAGGAGGAGATGAAGGTTAGTCAATGGGGGTAGCAAAGGTAAACTCCATACTGCCAAGATATTCTAATAGTTGTCACTGCTTCTCAAGGTATTCTAATGGCTTCTTTTGGGAAGATGAAGGAGAGGCAAAGACTAAGGAATAGCTTACCCCCAGGCCCTACTGGAGAGCATCACACAAGGAGTTCCCACCAAACTCTTCCCTCCACTGAATGGTATTTCTAAAACTTAAATATGGCCATGCTCCTCTCCTGCTCACATTTTTCATTGTTTCTATATTGTTGTTAGGGTACAAATAAAGCTTCTTAACACCTCATTTGTAGAAAGAAAAGTGGGAATATATATGCATTGCCTGTGAGTGATAACAAGGGGGGGTGCCATTTGCCAGGAGGGAGCCATTGCTACTTGAAAATCATGGCACAACCAAGAGGCAACCTTCTCATTCATTTATGTGCTTACTTGTTCGTTTGCCTTGCTCTTCATTTGTTCTTTTTTTTTTTTTTTTACAGGGACAGAGAGAGAGTCAGAGAGAAGGATAGATAGGGACAGACAGACAGGAATGGAGAGAGGTGAGAAGCATCAATCATTAGTTTTTCATTGCCATTGTGACACCATAGTTGTTCATTGATTGCTTTCTCACATGTGCCTTGACCGTGGGCCTTCAGCAGACCGAGCAACCCCTTGCTGGAGCCAGCAACCTTGGGTCCAAGCTGGCAGCCTTCGCTCAAGCCAGATGGGCCCGCGCTCAAGCTGGCGACCTCAGGTCTCAAACCTGGTTCCTCCGCATCCCAGTCCAACGCTCTATCCACTACACCACCGCCTGGTCAGGCTTCATTTGTTCTTTTGTTCTTTCACTTATTTTTCAGTTTCACTCTTTTATTATTCATTCATCTACTCACTTGTCCATTTGCTGATTTTCTCACTCTCTTATGCAACATTTATTAATTACTTACTTTTCCTTTTTCCCCCTCCCTGTTTGAGTCCTCTCTGGTTTGTCTCTTGACCCCAACCCCTTCCTTGGGTTTGTTCCTCAGCTGGTCGTAGGACACTGGATGAAAGTCTGGGGCTAGGGTTGGTCCCCAGTAAAATCACCCAGCCCAGACCTATCCTGTTTACATACTGAGGGGTCACTAGAGAGTGGCAGTGGCAAAGAGTGGGAGGGAGGAGAGCTGGATATCGTGGTTTAGTTGAATGTTTTCATAAGTCTTTACCCAGAAGTTCAGTTTCTTCTCTAACCGTGAGGGGTGGACTAGATCTGCTTTCACCAAACTGGCTTTTTACCCAATGCTTTCTGTCTGAGATTCATAGATAAGCACAAAAGGAGTTCTATAGTAAAAAAAAAAATCTTGGGAAACACTGGCCTAATTAAAAATAAACATTTGATTAATAAAATCTTTTAAACATGTCTGTCCTGTGGGGCTTCTCAGAGTCTCTAATATGGTAATATGTATTAGAATTCTCTAAGGGAGAGCTACAGAATGAAGCTTGGCTACCTTGTGAGTTTATCAGCACTCGGAGATGGGTGTCCCCCTATTTGTACAGCCCTTAAAGTTTTCATGGATCACTGGGCTATAGACTTGGTCCTTTCAGATCTGGAACTGATGAACTTAGTAAAATGTAATGATTCTATTAGAGGATAACTGACATAATTAAATCTTAAAATATTTCTGTGGTATTTAACTGGACACATTGGAACCCAGCAGTGGCAATGGGAGAGATGGTGGCGTGGGTCTTGGTTACCGATTTGGTGGGGGGTTGCTAAGTCTTTTGTTCTCATCTTTGCATCATCTGTGTCTTACAAATATCAAACAATTTATGATAATGATACAGACCCACCTATTCCTAGAGGTCAAGTCACCTAACTGCTCAAACCCCCGTCAGCAAAGTGGTTGAGGGGAGCCCACAATTATTTTCCAGCTCAAAGGGTTAGTGATTTTGCGATTTGCTCTCTGGTTACTCATCAAGAGCAAGCCCAACCTTGAATGCCTATGGGAATTAATCATGTCATGGGGAAACGAAACAATATTTGTTTTCATTATGCTACTGTTAATTAGGTAAGGTTCACCCTGACCCTAACTGAATGGTGCACGCAGAGGCTTGTAACGTGAGAAATGGATCCAAATGAGAATGTGTTACTTGAGCAGAGACTAGGAAGCACTTAAGTTTAGACCTTTTGAATTGGGATATGATTAGGATGGTTTCTGGAAGGGTGAAACCAACCCTGGTGAAATACAAGTCTGTTGAGTTGGTGCTTATAGCTTGTATGTTTTTATTTATACCATGGTCTCTGCCATCCACTTTTGTTTAATGAAATGCAAATAATAAAACTAATATGATAGCTATAATATATAGAGTCCTCCACAACCCCTGCTACATGGTTTTCCTTTCTTCTATTTTTTCTTTTTCATACCAGTGTAATGCAGAGGAAAATGCTTGGGCTGTGGACCTCATTCACTCAACCATTCATTCAACCAGTGTGCATTAAAAACCTATGGCTTGGGTGATGGGTATGCAACATAATTGAATGATAAGATAACCTGGAGATGTTTTCTTT
The DNA here is from genome assembly GCA_037038555.1 of Rhynchonycteris naso. Lineage (NCBI taxonomy): Eukaryota > Metazoa > Chordata > Mammalia > Chiroptera > Emballonuridae > Rhynchonycteris > Rhynchonycteris naso. The sequence goes on from CM072996.1 coordinate 24,139,965, forward strand.
GAACATATGTACCCTGATTTATTAATGTCACCCCATTAAAATTAATAAAAATTAAAAAAATGTATGCAAAAGAATTGTTAAAATACTCTAAGTTTAAATAAATATTGAGTTTAAAAATTAAAAACAAACAAACAAAATACAAAAAAACCTATGGCATACTAGGGTTTGTTCTAAGCAATAGAGAAAGATCTGCAAATGAAAGCAGACAATATCATTGTTCTTTTAAACTTTTTGTTTGTTAGTAGGATATGAATAATAAGTCTAAAATATGTTAGGTGGGGGAGAGATGCTCAGAAGAAAAATAAAGATAAGAGACAGAGTGATGAGGTAAGATTTTAGATAAACTCATCAGGGAAGTTCCCTTTGATGTTGAGTCCAGCCCTGTATGAATCCATGTGGCTGTCTGGAGGAAGAACATGCCATGTATAGGGAAAATAGGTATGAAGACCCGGAGGTAGTAATGAGTTGGTATATTAGAGGAACAGTGGTAGGTCTGTGTGGCTGGAATAGAGGGAACAAAGGAGAGCATGACAGGAAATGATGCTGTAGCTAGCTGTGGCTGCATAACAAATGATAATGAAGTAGATTATATCAATTCTTTTTTTTTTTTTTTTAATTTAAGTGAGAGGAGGTGAGATAAACTCCTGCTTGCACCCTCACCGGAATCACCTGGCCACCCCCATCTGGGGCCAATGCTTTGCCCATCTGGGACCCATGCTCACAACTAAGTGATTTTTACAGCTCCATGGAGGCAGAGGCTCCATGGAGCTGTCCTCAATGCTTGGGCCAGTGTGCTCAAATCAATTGAGCCATGGCTGTGGGAGTAGAAAAGAGAGAGAGAGCGAAAGAGAGAAAGAGTCCTCCACAACCCCTGCTACATGGTTTTCCTTTCTTCTATTTTTTCTTTTTCATACCAGTGTAATGCAGAGGAAAATGCTTGGGCTGTGGACCTTATTCACTCATCCATTCATTCAACCAGTGTGCATTAAAAACCTATTAGAGAGAGAGAGAGAGAAAGGGGAGGGCAACGGATAGATGGTCACTTCTCCTATGTGCCCTGACCAGGAATTGAACCCAGGACTTCCACACTCTGAGTTGATGCTCTACCACTGAGCCAACTTGCCATGGTCATTCTATAGGTTGAATGGGCTTGGCTAGTAGTCTTTCCTTGGGGTCTGTCATGTGGTTACACTCAAATAGCAGCTGGGGATGAAGACAGCTGAAGGCTTACTGGGCTGGGGGGTACAAGACAACTATTTTACATGGCTGCATTGATAGTGTTACCTAGGAACTCAGTTGGGGTTGCTGACTGGAGGGCCTACCCATGGCCGTGCTGCTACCATGTTGTCTGGGTGTCTAACAGCATGTTGGCCTGAGGTCACTGGACTTCTTATATGGTGGCTTAGTACTCCCAGACATCATACTGCCAGTCAAAGCCACTTGTCCTTTTAAAGACTCAGTCTGGAACTGGTGCAGTGTCTCCACCATCATACTCTTGGTCATACTTGACTCAGCTTCCAGGGCAGGGAATATGGACTCCACCTCTCGTGAGGAGTATCAAAGTGGCCAGCTTTCATTCACCACTGAAGAGATTAGAAAAGTAATGAGGAGTCAGAGGATATGGGGCATTTCAGGGCATGAGGAAGCTTGTGGAAGATATTTCTCTGAGCAAGATAGGAAGCCACTGAAGGGTTTTGGGTGAAGAACCATGTGACCTAATTTATGTTTTACATCTGCCACTTTGGCGGCTGTGCAGGGACCAGGCTACAGGACAGTGAAAGTGGAAATAAGGAGACCAGCTAGGAGGCTTTTGAAAAAGTCCGGAGAGAGATAATGGTGGCTCAGATCAGAATGTACTGGGGGCAAGAGATATGTTCCAATTCAGCCTATAACCTGAAGATGGAAATCTCAGGATCTGATGGATTAGATGTGAACTATGAGAGAAATAGAGGAGTTAAAAATACTTCTTCTCTGCTTAGTTTGGCCTATATGGAGGGAAGACTGGAATTATCATTTTTTAAGATCCAGAAGACAGATTAAAAAATGAGTTTTGGAGAGGTGGGTGTGGAGATTCAGAGTTTAGTTCCTGACATATTAGGTTCAAGCTGCTCATTGAATTTTCATGTAAAGACAACAAGTAGTTGGTTAGATGTACTAGTCTGGAGTTTAGGTGGGGCCTGAAGATATAAGTTGGGGAATTTTCAGTAAAGAGCTAGTATGTAACAATTGAGGACTGGACAAAGAAACAAATCTAGGTAGCTAGAGAATAAAGTAGGGAGCAGGTCTGAGGTCAAAGCCTTGCATGTTCACAGGTTGGGAAGATGAAGAGCTTCTAGCAAATGTGTGGCCAGTGAGAGAGGGGGTGGCCTGGAGAGACCAAAGTAAGAAACGCTTTCAAGGAGGAGGGAGTGATCTGCTGTGTCCCGTGCTACAGAGAATTGACCACTGGTTTTGGGCAACCTCGCCCCAGCGTCTGTCTGGATCCCAACTCTGCATGACTTGGAACGATTTATTTTACTTTCTCTGCTCCTTAGCTTTATCTTCTCAAAATGAAGATAATAATACTGATCTTACAGAGCGTGATAACCATTAAATTAAATAAGATAACATATGTAGATGATACATAAACATACATATATGTTTATGTGTAAATAAGAATGTTATCATGGCTCCTGACATATAACAGTGGAATAGTGCTCAGAAAGTATTAATAAGTGTCCATCAGTTTCCTCTTTATAAAACACCTAAATATTAGATTGAACCTCAGGAGACTGCCAATTTTAAATCATTTATACCTATGAAATGGCAATTTCATTTGGTTCAACTTAGAAACTGAATTACAATTCTGCCTTCCAAAAAGGGCAGGCTTTAACTAGCCCTTTTTCTCATATTAAGATGTATAATTCCACATTTTCCACTTACAAATTCTCCAGGGGGAAAGTCTCCCGGTAACAGTTTCTAACTGCTCTCCAATTCTGCCTGTGTTGCGTGTTCATTTTCACATCGGCACCATATAAAGGCTGATCATCAGGGGTCGGCTTCATCCACAAATAGCACTTAGCGATTAGAATACAGATCTATGAACTCAACTCTTCTGATCCACTTCCTGAGGGCTTGTTGTGACTCTCATCCTTTTCTGGAAGCTCTGGTTGTTTCCTATCAGGTATTCTGCTTACAGTCTGGGGAAGCTGCCACCAAGTGGACCGTGGTTTCAACTCTAGGGGTGAGCTCGCCCACCAAGCTGTTACTCTGTGGGAGGCGCTCTCTCTGCTGGTGAGAGGTCTGACAGCCGTGGGCATCCCCACTCACTAATGCTCATGGTTCTGATTAACTAGCTGTCCAGTTTCTTCTCACACCTTAGCTCAGGAGGAACATAACAAAACAAAATGGAACTATTTTCTGCTCTCTAAAATTTGGCAGAAACTAGAAAAGAAGGTGATTAAAGTCTATCAACAGCATGATTTCCCAATGATATACTTTTTCCTGGCTACCTCTCTTTATCTTAGCTCCTTGCCCGGCAAACTGAGTTTACTAATTAGCTTACATACTTAAGCTAATTCATTAAGACCTGAATTGTCCACTGCCCCTGCCTCTCACTCTAGAGGTCCCACTTTAAACAGGCTATACTCCTTTTCCACAAACAAGTATGCAAATCCATTTTAAAAACAAGCCTAAGGGACAGCTTGAGCGTGGGGTTGCTGGCTTGAGTGTAGGATCATAGACGTGACTCCATGGTCGCTGGCTTGAGCCTAAAGGTCACTGACTTGAAGCCCAAGGTTACTGGCTTGAGCAAGGGACAACTTGCTTTGGTGGAGTCCCCCGGTCAAGGCACATATGATAAAGCAATCAATGAATAACTAAGGTGCCATTAACAAATAATTGATGCTTCTCATCTCTCTCCCTTCCTGTCTGTCTGTCCATATCTGTCCCTCTCTCTGTGTCTCTCTGTCTCTGTTTCTCTTACTAAAAAAAAGCCTAAGGGGTTTAATAATATATATTTCTATATATATTTCTCTTTCTTCCATTCCAGCAATAGGAAAAAGGTTTTTGATACTTCAGCAAGAAAGAATAAAAACTTTTAAATAAAATTGTCCCATTTGATTTATGGGGTCACCCAGAGTTCCAGGAAAGAATACATATTAAGAAAGAAGAACTTGCAAACATGTCCTGAGCTTCCATCTTTAAACACATACAACCATATTCAAAGGAAGTGGATGCTGAAAGGCACAATGGGGAAGGAGGGAAAAGCAACTAACAATTACTGCCATTTTCGATGCCAGTCTCTGATCCTGTTTATGGCTCCGACAGTGCTGAGCACAGGGTGCATCTACATCTTACAGATGAGAAGATGAGGCTCACAAAGGTTCATGATTTGTTATAAGTCAAACAGCAAAGTTAGGATTTGAACACAGGTAGGTCTATGGTGGGACCCCAGAACCCTGCTACTTTCTTGAAAGTATTAAAACATTGAAAGAGTCTAAAAATAGATTCTAGGGGCTCTTTGGACTTTCTTCTATAAGGGGTACATTGTGATGAGAGAAGGGTTTTGATTTTCAAGAACCTCCCTGTAAATGAATGGCATGAGTCTCCAAGAACACCAGGCAGAAGCCATTGCTACCTAAGACAAATAGCAGAATTGGCACAATGTTTAAAAGCGTGGACTCTGGAATGGAGCTGACTTACTATCTTAGATGAGCGTGGGTAAATTGTTTAATTTCTCTGATCCTTAGTTTCCTCATTTGTGAAATGGTGATGGTAATTAGTTTCATCTTTATTGGATTTCTTGTGAGCATAAAATGAATGTAAACTGTTTGGTCTCAGTAGCAGGCAATAGCCCATTAGTTGTTAGTGTGGTCTGTGGTCAAGATATCAATATTACCAAGCTTTGGTTATGCATAGGGAGCAGGGAACCACGTCTCTTGCACAATTATTGAACAAGTTTTGATATTGACAGGTGCCTCCTGGTTTCCTTTTGCTTCAGGAACTCAGGATGACAAGGTGCTTTACAAAGCAAGTTTTTTAAGTAACTTTTAGCCTACTCAGCTTAGCATACCTAACAGCAGTAAAATCTCCACTATAGATACAGACTTCCCACACTATCTCCAATGGACGTGGATGAAGAAACATGTAGCCCTGGGAATTGTAGAGAGCCGTCTTGCAACCATAATGAAGACTGGTCTTAGGACAAAGGTGACCATGCAGAAGGAAGAGGGGAAGGACAGCACAAGTCAGGTTCTTGGTCATGTCATTGCCTCATCAAGCTACCACAAATCTAGCACCATTTCTTGACTTTTTTGTTATAGAAGTCAAAATTTATTTTTAATGTTGAAACTTTGCAACTGGAAATTCTTCAACTGACATAATTGGAGTAAGGTAGCTTGTGTGGCTGGGCTAGTTCTACAAGATCGGTAACATCTCAACTTTCAAATCTGTAAATTGGGAATTAAATGGGATTATGGAGATGAACACTTTTAAAACTCTAAAGTAATTATAAGTATTAGGCATTATTATGACAATTAGCATTATATGTTGACATCATAATGGCTGATTTTGTGTTTCCTATCAAAACCTTGCACTGGCAGCTTGGATTGACCCCAAGCTAGAGGCAGGCTCCTGTGACTGGCATTTGTTATATTTCATCCTTGCAGGTTGCAGTAGGTGATAGGGACCTGTGGATTTCATAGAGAACCTGATGGTTTGTCAAATCACCATGAATAGGCTTAGTCTTGACAATAATTCATATGAAAATCTTGAAAGCATCAAGCCAGTGATTTCCTATTGTTTGGTTTTCCCTCCCTCCCTCCCTCCCTCCCTCCCTCCCTCCCTCCCTCCCTCTTTTCCTTCTTTTTCTTTTGTGTGAGAGACAGACAGGAAAGGAGAGAGATGAGAAACATCAACTCATAGTTGCATCAGTTTATGTGTTCATTAATTGCTTTCACATATGTCTGGGGGCTCCGGGTGACACTTTGCCCAAACCAACGACCTTGGGCTCAAGACAGTGACCATTGGGTCATGTCTATGATCGCATGCTCAAGCTGACAACCCTGTGTTCAAGCTGGTGAGCCTGTGCTCAGGCCGGCAACCTCAAACCTGGGTCCTCAGCATCCCAGGTCAATGCTCTATCCACTGAGCTACCCCACTTGGTCAGGTCTAGTCTTTGATTTGTCAGGTTCTCTTTACAGAGGACTAAATCAATGTGATGAAACCAGTGACAAAGTTAGAAAGCATCCAAATAACTCAGCAGAAGGAAGTTACATATTTTTAATCTGAAAGCCAAGAACAGGGATAAGCAATCATTTTGTAACATTATCAAGAGGATTTTCTTGGTATGAGAAAGCCACAGAAGGGAAAGTTAAGTTTACCGAGTAACCACCACATGCCCAGGACTGTGTCAGGTATTTTCCTTTGACATCTAAACTAATCTGGTAGTGAATCTTTTATCCCATAGTAAGGAGCTTTCTCTAATCCTTATACAATATAGACAGGAGAAAGAACTGTCAGATTTGTAATCTTTCCAAAAGTGGAGAGGCAAGGTGGAAAGATTACTAGTCAGACTCAGAGGCCTGGGTTCCTTTCATTTAACTTCCTGGAGTCTCAAATTTTCATTTGGCAAATGGGCATCATAAGTCTGCTACTGCCCATTTCATAGTCTTTTGTAAGGACTAAGTGAGGCCAAATTTGTTAGACACTGTGATATGCTACATATTGTTATTTTTATTAATGTCAGGTAATAGTAAACTCTGTGACCTCTTAAGAACATAATTTTGGTTTCAGTTACTGTGTCCCATTTTCTGATTTAGAAATTCTTCCCCCCTCACCCCAAATACCTCTTACTTGTTTGCCAAACACCCTGAGCAATAGAAATATAAAAACCATCCCAGCAGAACAGGAAAATATCACATATAGAATTATTTCTTCTTGAAGCTTCAACCATCCCTACTAAGGGTGATTTTCAGTCTCAAAATACATGGTATTATCCAGGCATAGTAAGTTATGTAGAATTTATTTCATTTTTAAAGTTACAGCCAGAAAAAGCCTCTACAAAGTGTAAAAAATGTAAGGACACAACAGACAAGAACAGAATACAGAAAAGCAAAGGTGAATGCAGTGACTCCATCACTGGTCCACAGCTGCTAATCCCACCTGGTACCAGACAAATTAAATGGCCACTTCTTGAGTTAAGTGCTTTTATAGTCGGGTAGGGATTTCCAAAGAGTTGAGGCTTTTCATGCTGGTGTTCTGCACCAGGGATGTGGAGAAGAAATAAATTGCAAGCTACAATTCAAGGCACGCATATAAGTTAAAAGTTTCTGGTACCACATTAAGTTGCTGGTACCACATTAGAAGAAAATGAAATGCGAAACTAATAATATATTTATTGACCTCAGTATGTCAGAACTATTATTTTAGCATGCAATTAACATAAAAGTTTTTTTTTGTTTTGTTTTTTCTTTCTTTCTTTCTTTCTTTATATATATATATATATATATATATATATATATTTTATTATTATTAATTCTAATGGGGTGACACCAATAAATCAGGGTACATATGTACAATGAAAACATCTCCAGGTTATCTTATCATTCAATTATGTTGCATACCCGTCACCAAAAGTCAAATTGTCCTCTGTCACCTTCTATCTGGTTTTCCCTGTGTCCCTCCCCTCCTCCCTATCCCACTCTTCCCTCCCTCCCCCCATCCCATAACCACCACTCTCTTGTCTATGTCTCATATTCTCACAAAATGGATGTACCTTGATAACATTATACGGAGTGAAATAAGTAAATCAGAAAAAAAGAAAAACTGAGAACAGCATGATTTCATACATAGGTGGGACATAAAAGTGAGAACATAAAAGTTTTAATGAGAGATTTTGCATTTTTTTGAACCAATTTTCAAAATCTAGTGTGTATTCCCCCTCGCATCACATCTCAATTCAGAGCCCGCTTCATATTCGCAGCAGCCCACCGTGGCTATTGTATCGGACCGGACCGTGCGGCTCTAGATTTCAGTAAGGGGCAGATTTGGATTCGGAAAGACCTAGATTTGAATACCTAATCCATCACTTGGTTCCTGTGTGACTTCGCACAAGTTACTGTCCCACGGAGCTGTCACAAAACTTAACTGAGATAAGTGACATGAGTGCACCTCTCCCAGACGTAAGCGATCAATGCATGTGTGCTCTTTCCCCAGAGGTGGAGAGGGGGTGGAGAGGCAGTAGCAGCAGGCGACCTGGAGGGACTTCCACTCTAGAAAGAGCTAAGCGTGGATGCAAGGGCTGAGAGGTCTGAGAGGTGCAGGGTGCTGAGCTGAGCGAGCAGGTGGAGACCCGACAGGCATTTCCAGTCGAGTGCTACCGTTACTCAAACAGCTGAGGCTTCTGTCCTCTCTGCTGGTCTAGAGTGTTAAGCCCTGTCACCCTGTTCAAAGGAGAGCTATCAGGGATGACAAAATGACTCAGCATGTTGACCCAGAGGGAATGATTGAAAGAGGTAGTTGATATGTTTCCATTAAAGAGAGGGAAAGAGACCGAGAAGGTGAGGGGGAAACACCATTTTTATGTTCAAATAAACCAGCTTTGTCCAGCCCCAAGAGGCAGAACTAATGTGGAAACTATAGGAAGGAAGATTTTAGCTCAAAAGAAAGGACTTTCTTTTCACAGAAATGCTTTGTAAATAGAATGGGACGTCTTGTGACGCGGTGGATATTTTATCAGAAGAGGCAAACCGCTTTAGCACTCAGAGGACTACTGACAGAGGACGAGGGAGGCCGCACAGGAAACACGGTGATACACTGTGTCATTACCATCAATACTCATGTTAGGTAATGGGAAAGCAGTGACACAGGGATAGCTGGGCTAGAGAGGCCCCTTCAGTTCTGGCAGTCTTTAAATCACTATCCTTTTAGGGCACGATCACTTACTTATTAACAGACTACACTCTTCAAGGATATGACACAGTAGAATTGAATATTCCTTCTTTCTCTTCGACTGTGAGAAGAGTGACTTCCTAAGAATCAAAGTGAACTTATCTTTCTGTCTCAGCCATGTTGGCATCAACTTGTCTCTTTGCATCACAGGCCCTGGGGGATTTGGACGCTGTCAGACTTTGGGGCTTCACACAGCACATTCAGTCTTGATGTTCTCCTGCACCTTGGTTTTGGGTGCCATTTTCTTCCAGTCTTTTGGGCTGTCCCATCTTTTTCTCATTCTCTGTGCCTTGTATACAAGTAACCTGGAATGTGCAGTGCTCTGAATGGTTGATTTGTCTCTGTCCTGCTTTTCACCATGAACAGGTAACATGACTGACTGTCTTGCTGGTATTTGTATGCCCAGTGACTAGCAAAGGGCTTGATCTATAACAGGTGCTCATTAGATGTGGGCTGAAAGAGAATTTGAGCCCAAGGCTTGGGTAGATCCCAAGGAGTGGAGCTGTGCAAATGGGCTGTGTTAAGCCCTTGTGAGAGTTATCAGTGATATTTTTCTAGTTTTTCCAGTGGAAATAGAATACAGCTAAGTAGCAAACGCAGATGTTCTGATAGCTCTACATTAGTTTATAAAGTTCTATGAGGCTAATACAAGCCAATCAGCTTCTGTCCAGTCTCTCTGGAGTTGACGTTTTCTCGTACCAAAAACAATGGTGATAAAAATATCATTTGTACTGATCTTTGTAGCTACAAACTGTTTTACTTTCATTATCTTGTTTGATATTTACAACAATTCCATGGGTTGGGCAGGGCAGATATTGCTCCTGTTTTATAAATACATGCAAGCAGATGCTCAGATGTCATATAATCACATAGCAGGCAGTTAATAGAGCTAGAACAGGGGTCCCCAAACTTTTTACACAGGGGGCCAGTTCACTGTCCCTCAGACTGTTGGAGGGCCGCCATATACAGTACTCCATACACTGACCACCAATGAAAGAGATGCCCCTTCTGGAAGTGCAGCAGGGGTCAGATAAATGGCCTCAGGTGGCTGCAATTTGGCCCGCGGGCCATAGTTTGGGGACCTCTGAGCTGGATATTTGACTTCTTATTTAGAGGCCAGTTGATTATCCGTATCCATTTGGGGTCACACTGCAAGTACAGGAACACCCTCCTGTTTCCCTGAACATGGTGAGTAGGTCACTGGGGTCAGACAGAAATCCTCGCTGACACACCTGTCCAATAGCCGTGCATCCGCAGAGGGGGGTTTTCTGTCATCCTATTTACTTGCTTCCCCATTCCTTCCCCCGAGGCTTTCCTGTGTCAGGTTGCCAAGACTCTGCAATGGTCACTGAAATTTGTTGACAAATAACAAAGATGCTCCTTGTCTTGCTGTCAATTTTACATCCTCTGGGTTTGCCAAGTGAGCCCGACATGCCAGGAAGGCTCTGTTGTGGTCTCTGACTCACCGTGCTCACTTCTGTGCCGCTCCCTGGGTGCAGGCGATTACAATCTGCCCATTGCTCAACTTCACAACATCTCTGCCTGAATTGGAGGATGTAAAAAGAAACCCAACAGACCGGGGATTCAGCCACTGCTATGTGAATCCAAAGGCATGCTACCGTATTCAAGTTCCTATAATCTTACTTGCAGATTGCTTCTGTCATCATCTAGAGGTTTAGTGGAGGCATTCCCTCCTGGAGGGAATGCTTTCTCCTAGGTGATTCTGTCAACAATGACTTGAAGTGTCCTTCAGAATAAGGGGTGTGAGTAGAAGAAGGGCCTCTCTCACTTATTCAGAAGTGGTTCAGTTCAAGTCCTGCTGATGAGAGTTGTGGTTCATAGGGCTTGCTTGTGCTCACTGTTTAGGTTCTCCTCAGTAAGACCTTAGAGCAGTGGTTCTTCAAAGTGTGCGCCAGGGCGCATTGGTGTGCCCTAGATTTCCAGGTGCGCCCTATGGTATTCATAGAAATATGTGCCTGTTGGGGACCAAAAAACCAACAGGGTTTTTGGAGTTTAGATTTTGGGGGGACAGAGGTATGGGGAATTGGCTGTAAGCTGACAGTCTGCCCAACCCCCCACCTCACTTGCCTGATTAGGTTGCAAAAGGCTGTTAAGCTGTGGTGCTGGATTGTTTACACTACCCCCATGTTCCCCGGAAAGACTGGAGGCAAGTTTCTTCTATCCTTTGTTTGGTGTAAAGTTAAGATGATATGCATGGTGGGGGTTTTCTGCACTCAACACAATTAAGAATAAAAGGAGAGAAATTCTTCAACGTATTGACGAGGAAATGAGAATTTGCCTTTCAAATATATGCCCAAACATTGAAGAAATCGCTAGGACACATCAGGTTCACGTTTCTCATAAACACAAGAATGAAAAAACACATTTGTGCCGGGACCTGCCAAATTTACTAAATCTTACTAAGAATGTATCTATATATATAAAATGATAACATTTTTGTTGTATTTTTATTTTTAACCCCTCTTTTTTATGAATTCAAAAGAGCATAACTCAAAAATGTAACATAAAAATGTTTTTTAATGTCAGAATAAATTTAATTTTGTCATATTTATTTTGTTTAATTACCATGAAAGCATGCTTGGACTTTATATTTTTTCTTTAATATTTGACTTAATTATTATAACATATTTCTCAGAAGTTTGTATATAGTGCGACTACAATTATCTGTAGGATTTTAAATGTGCCCCGACTTCAAAAAGTTTGAGAACCACTGCCTTAGAGTGTTGTTTTTCTGGGGAAGGGGGTGGTAGTTTAGGGTGAGAGGAGGTCACATAATCAATATAGCAAAAGGATCATTTGTGAACTGAAATTCCAGTATGCAATGAAGCAATTTAGTTTCTCCATGAATAATGTACTTGTAATAAGACATCAGTTGTATATAGGTGGGTCTAGAGTTCACATCAAGAATTGCCAATGTCAATTGCTACTTTGTCTTCAGGAGGTCTCCAGTAAACCTGAGGCTGGAGAGGTGAAGAGAGTTAGTGTCTGGACTGGTTCGTATCCTCCCCGTTCATTGTCTGCTTCATGAATTCATTCACTGGCTATTGGTTATGGTCCTGCCCTATGTCATGCTCTGTGCTAGAAGCCTGGGGGTCCACAGTAACAATTAAGGTATAGTCCATGTTCTCAGGAAGTTCCTTGTATAGTGAGAGTGACAGATGGAGGTATAGGTAATTATAATACATTGGGCTAAGCACAGAGTTTGATATATGCACAAGGTGCTTGGAGAGTGAAAAGGGACAATGTCTGGCTAGGCCCTAGGGGAATCTGGGAAAACTTCTTGGAGGAGGTGATGATAGTTAGAATGAGTCTTAAGCAGAACTGCACTTGAGCTTGTACAAGAAGGGCCCCTGGGTTCTAAGCTTTAGAGGGCCTCCTTCTGGTGTTCTTCTAGTTCCCCATGGGTACTCTGAACTATTACTTTTTTGTCCAAACAACTCAGAGCCTGTTCTAGATCCTGTGTTTCCCCTTTCTCAGGTCATTCTCCCTTGGATTTACTGCCTCACTGGGTGAAGTCGTAGGCCCGAAATGGCGGTCAAAGAGCAGCTGTTTGGGGAGGGCATGGATGGTGTTAGGACATGCGGGCTTGGGCAAGCCCTAATGCACATGAATGATCCCTCATGCTACAAGTAAGAGCTGCTTCAGGGATGAGAAGGAGGTGGGCCAGGGTTGGGGGAAGGATCTGTTTTCTTTGGGTCTCCCAGTTCTAGTGCAGATCCCTGAGGAGGCCTAGAAGTCTGCACCTGAACCTGGCTTTCCAGATTGTAGAGGGTATATTTTTCAAGTTAGGAGGATAGTACATATTTTTATTTAAAAGGAGTTGGCTAGACTTAATAGATCTTTAATAGTTCAGACATCTACAAATTGGAACTCTGTTTGTGTTCTTGACTTGGGCCCTAATGTTAGGGGCCGGCCTGAGCTCGTGGCTGACTGTGGTATCTCTAGGCTGCACAATGATTGATATGAATAAGACTCTAAGCCTCAACGGGCTCTGTTTACTGGGGACACAGGCAAATGACTAATTATAGCAACTGCTCTGAAAATCACAGTAACAGATGCTGATAGCGAGGTCTGTACACAAGGCACAGAGAAAAGAGAGACCAATTCTACTGGAGTGATGGGAACTATGAGCCTTTTGACCTGAGCCTTAAAAGACAAATGTGAGGGTCTAGTGTGAGGGTGAGGGAAGAAATTTTGGACAGAAGCAGAGATGGTGGGGAAATGTGACATGAACTTTAGGAGGAAGATAAATAACACAGCATAGAGCATGAGCAGGAAGAGGAGGGCAGCGGCTGGGCCATGAGAGGTCCTTACAATTTAGGCCAGTGGTTCTCAAACTTTTTGAAGTCGGGCGCATTTAAAATCCTACAGATAATTGTAGGCACACTATATACAAATTTCTGAGAAATATGTTATAATAATTAAGCCAAATATTAAAGAAAAAATATAAAGTCCAAGCATGCTTTTATGGTAATTAAACGAAATACTGACAGATAACTCTGTTATTCACATTTTCTTCAGTCATTTTTCCATGCATATAAATATACTAAACAACATCAAGATTTATTTAAAAGTTTGTGTTCTTCCTTTTGAAGGTACTATATTATGTTTTTCCTATGTCACCAGTTATTTTTGAAATGGTTAAAATATATTAACCATATTACTAATGCATGTTAACTATAGAAAGATAGGGAAATAAAGGTAAACAAAAAGGTAAATATACAATCTCAGCAGCCAGTAATAATTACTATTATTTTTTAAGGGTCTGTCTATCTATATCTATGAGCAATTGAGCCAGTACATACACTTAGTAATAAATGCACATGGAAAAAATTCAAACACAACAGGAGCGTATAAAAAGATGACTCTCCCTTTCCACGTTGTCACTTAACCAGTCTGCTTTGTTTGAAATCTAGGTTGCTTCAAGTTTGTTTAGTTTCTGCCATCATAGTAATGCTGTAATAAACATTGTAGGAACATACTTTTATATATTCAACGCACACATGTATACATGCACACCTACGGATTGCTTTGAGAGTGGTGTTTTCAATTCTTTTCCCCTACTCAGTAATATATTCTTATTTTTTCTTATTACTAAATATACTATATCTCTTATTAAGTTTTTTTAAAGAGGGGAAAAGAGAGAAAGGTGGGGGTGGTAGCGGGTAGCATCAACTGGGCAAGTCCAGGGTTCAAACCAGCGACCTCAGCATTCCATGTCGATGATTTATCCACTACACCACCACAGGTCCGGCCTAATGTATCTTTTAAATGATTATATTGTATTCTATTAGACAGACATACCATAATTTTTCAACCAATTCCCTATTGTTGGACATTTAGTTGTACCCCTTCATCTCCCTCCCTCCCTCCCTCCCTCCCTCCCTTCCTCTCTTTCAACCTTTATTTCCACAGTTAAATTTCTGGAAGTAGATTTGCAAGGGCAAACTATTTTTAATTTATAAAATACAAATAGTCAAATTGCAGTTGAGAAAAATCATACTGATTTTAAATTTCTGTCATCAGTATCTAATCATGCACATTTCTTTATATCCTCACATATCCCAGTTCAATGCTCATTAATATTTTCTAATTTTATAGTTGATAATTATAGTGTTTGCATTTCATTTATTTAATTAATAGTGATATTTTTTGTTTTATATTTATATTTCATATTTTGGACTTGTTTGCTCTTCTCCTTTTTCTCATTTTAAAACTTAGATTCCTATTGATTTGTAAGATCTCTGTTCTATGGGTGGTTTTGATGTCATGTATATGACAGATATTTTAGCCCAGACATCTATTGTCTTTTAATTTTGGGATGGGTAGGAGGTACAGCAATTGAAAAACTTTAAGTCCATTTAACCCTTCAGGCTGTGCTTTGAGTGCTGTGTTTAGGAATTTCCTCCCCTCTCAAACATAATACACATATTAATATGTTTCTTACATTTAAACCTTCCACCTATCCAATTCTTGTTTGTGTACACTTTCCCAATTATCCAGCTGCCATTTATTAAATTTTTTTCACTTCTGATTTGAAGGCCTACTTGATTAGGTCTATAATAAACCTGAATTTGTTTTTGAGCTACTGAGTGCTTTTCATTGATCTGCCTTCTTATTTCTGCATCATAAGTACCCATTCATTGTCCCGGTGGAGAATATTTTGAGATCTCATTGGGCAAGTTCCCTTCTCAGTTCTTTTCTGTATGTGGACCAAAGAGGTAACATTACAACCAGTGGGTGGACGCTACAGGCAGACAGCTTAGGCTCATTATAATAACTTAATAACAGAGTTGTTAAAAGAGAGAGTCCAAGTTGTTAAGGGGAAAATAAAAGGGGGGGGTGTTATAAAAAAATTTAAAAAGAGCTCTGAAAGACACAGTAGCACCAAACTGACTTCTTCTTTTTTAAATAATTAAAGCTTTGAAAAGATTTGCAAAGAGAGCAATGTCCTCACTCTGTAAGAAAATGGTATGCAATTTAAGAGTTCTGCCTAGAATGATCTCTCACACCACTCTTAGTACCTGTTCCTCACCTTGGGAGACTAGGTGGCTCATAGAGTAATTGTGAAGATTAATGAAGATTAATGACCTATGTGACCTTTTGGCACATTACCGGTGCCCAGTATATAGTAATTATTAAAGATGAAGAGGCGACTTTAGAAGGAAGCGGTCACCCTTCCCTTCCCACTTCCTGGTGATGTTTCAGTAGCGTGATAGAGGAAGCCTAGGTCAGACTTGAATGTGCACAGAAGTCACCTGGGTTCCAGTTAATGCAGGTTTTGATTCAATAGGTCTGGTTTGGGATCTGAGCGTCTGCATTTCTAACAAACTCCCCGGTGATGCCGATGTCTGTGGTCCCTATCTTCTAGTTGCATGATTGCAGGGAGGATTCAAGGGTTATAGTGGAGGCTGAACTAAATGAGGTAAGACCCCTTTAAGTCTCCAGATCTTTCGAACCTGTGCCTGGATAGACCATTCACAAGACCGCAAATCGGAACATCACCAGGGAGAGATGGTGGTGATACATGTTTTAAAAAAATTACAGTGGTATTACTTTTTTATAGGTGGTTCTTATGCTACAAAAATTTAAAGGTACATAAGGGGACACAGTGAAATATAAATCTCCCTCCCACTCTTGTTTACTAACTACCCTGATCCTTTCTACAGAAGCATTCATTCTTACCAGTTTTTTTTCTGTGTGTGTATTTTTTCTAGAGGTAATTTATGCATTACTATATTTGTTACTTTTTCCTATTATTTTTAAAACCTTGCTTTTTTTCACCTGAAATATATCATTGAACTTATTTGCTCTTAGTACACATGGGGCTGCTGCAACTTTAAAAATAACAGCATGTGGGGAGCATTTCTTCTTTTCGAACAGTGCTATGGTGTTCGTGGCAGCATTGTTCACAATAGCGAAGATCTGGAAACAGCCCAAGTGTCCTTCAGAGGACAAATGGATTAAAAAGCTTTGGTACATACATACTATAGAATACTACTCAGCCATAAGAAATGATGACATCGGATCATTTACAACAAAATCGATGGACCTTGATAACATTATACGGAGTGAAATAAGTAAATCAGAAAAAACTGAGAACAGCATGATTTCATACATAGGGGGGACATAAAAGTGAGACTATGAGACATGGACAAGAGTGTGGTGGTTATGGGGTGGGGGAGGGAGGATAGGGTGGGATAGGGAGGAGGGGAGGGGCACAGGGAAGACCAGATGGAGGGTGACGGAGGACAATTTGACTTTCAGTGATGGGTAGGCAACATAATTGAATGATAAGATAACCTGGAGATTTTTTTTTGAACATATGTACCCTGATTTATTGGTGTCACCCCATTAAAATTAATTTAAAAAAATAGTCACCCCCCAAAAAAAAATAATAACAGCATGTGGACAGATTATAATTTAATCTACTTGATCCCTATTGTTTCTAAAATTTTGCTAGCACAAACAATGTTGCAGTGAACACATCTTATTTCAGACAAGTAGAATAAATTCTTAGAAGTGGAACAGCTGGATCAAAGCACGTCTGTATTGAAAGTTTAGATGGATAGTGCCGCGTTCTCCTCCATAGACCCCTTGGCGATCCACAGCTCCACCAGCCACTTTGGCGATGCTTCTTCTCCCAAGTGCTGCCCACAGGGTATGTTACCCAATGTTTTGATATTTGCCAAAGTGATAGATGATGAATGATACCTCATGTGGTTTTAATTTGCATTCTTTACTATTAGTGATATTGAGACATCTTAACAATTGTATAGGAGGCACTCACATTTCCTTTCCAGGATCTCTACCTTCATCTTCTTTCTTACTGACTGGTAGGAGTTCTTTATAAATTAAAGGAAATTAGTCACTTATTTGTGATATGAGTTACATTGTTTTTCTTTTCATGTAAAAAGTCAGGCATAATTATTTTCATGTAGACTCATTTATTAGTTTTTTAAAATTTTCTGTAATAATTAGAATTACCCTCTCCCTACTTTAAAATATAAAGAACACTTTCCTGTTTACTTCCAGTATTTTTTAGTTTTATTCTTTCATGTTTAAATCTATGATATATCTGGAATTTATCTTCATGTAGGATGTGAGGTATAGATTCAACTTTATTTTACCTTCCAGATGGCTACCCAGTTAACAAAACGTCTAATATTGAGTAATTTTCCTCCTACTTATTGATAAAAAATGCTCCCTGTTCCCACATATATTATAATATATATTTGTATCTATTATTGAACTTTCTACTTCAGACCATGATCTATCTGTTCTAGAGCCTATCTCAAACTACTTTACCTTTGAATAGCTTTCTAAACAGTAAGTATCGGTAGGGCTGGTCCCTCAAATTGCTCTTCTCTCTTCTCCCCTTTTCCTGATATTTTTTTAAAATTACTCTTACCTATTTATTTCCTAGAGTGCACTTGCCTATACTTGTTGGGTTAAAAAGGAATTCCATTGGTATTTTTATTGCAAGGGTGTTAACTTATCGATTGATGTAAGAGAACTAATGTTCTTTATGATACTCAGTGTTCTTGATAAAGAACACAGCATGCCTTCCATTTGTTTGCTTTTTTTGGTCTCTAAGTAGCATTTTCAACTTTTCTGTTATGTAGATCTTGTAGACCTATTTTCTGTTTCTAGGTCTCATTGATTCCTAGTTCTTTTACTTTTTGTTTCTATTGTAGATGGTGCTTTCCCAATTTACTATTGTTTGCATATAATTTCCGCATATTACTTTTGTGTCCATCTACTTTAACAAATTCTCTCATTTCAAAATGTTTGTCAATTGTTTTTTGGATATTCTAAGCCAATAATAATGTTATCTGCAAGTACTGATAACTTGATCATGTCTTTTCCAAGTTTTATACTTATTACTTCTTTATTTTATATAGCTCTTGTGTTGGTTAGTAGCTTCAAAATAAATTGTAGTGGTTATAAAGAACTTCCTTGTCTTCTGACTTCAATGGTGTGAAGTGCTCCTCATCCTGGTTCCCTGATAAGCTTGATGGATTTTTGGTTGAGATATATATCTTCTAGTGTTGAACGAGCAACCCTCTGTTCTTATTTTGAAATATTTTTTAAAACCAAAAACAGGTTTTGACTTTTTCAAACACCTCTCCAGTGTTCGTAGGGATCAGCATATGACTTTTCTCTTTGACCTATTTTTCTTTTTTTCTTTTTTACAGGGACAGGGAGAGAGTTAGAGAGAGGGATAGATAGGGACAGACAGACAAGAACAGAGAGAGATGAGAAGCATCAATCATCAGTTTTTTGTTGTGACACCTTAGTTGTTCATTGATTGCTTTCTTGTATGTGCCTTGACCGCAGGCCTTCAGCAGACCGAGCAACCCCTTGCTGGAGCCAGCGACCTTGGGTCCAAGCTGGCGAGCCTTTTTTTTTTGCTCAAGTCAGGTGCGCCCGTGCTCAAGCTGGCAACCTTGGAGTCTCAAACCTGGATCCTCTGCATCCCAGTCCGATGCTCTATCTACTGTGCCACCACCTGGTAGGCTCTCTTTGACCTATTTTTATGATAAATTATATTAAACTAAGTATTTGAAATCATCTTCCTGAGAGCTACTATGTAAAGGATTTCCTCTGCAAACCTTTAGTGTTATTCTCATCATACAGTGGCTAGGTTTCTTTGAGGCCAAGGAGGCAGACTCTCCAGTTATGTATTTGTGGTTATATTATATTTTGGAGGTTTCTGAATGCCCCTAAATGGGACCCCTAGGTCAAGCTAAGGTGGCTTTTCCATTCAAGTCTGATTTCTCCTCCTAGAGCAGCTCATTTTCTGTGGCCCTTCGCAAACCCTTTGCTCTTCCATACTCAGCTAGAATGAGGTGAGGGGTGAAGAGCCACTTCTTGAATTCCTGTCTTGACAGCCAGAGCTGAGGGCTTCCTCCTGACTTCCCTGGTGGGAGGCACCAGAGCTGTCTTTGCACATGTGCCTGGTTGGTTACCTTTCTGCCCAGCAGTCTTCAGCACCCAGCCTTCCCACACAGCCTGGGGCCCGACCGGCACCCACTGACTCATCGGGCCATGGCCTGGAGATGTGGGCTTAGCCAGGCTGGTCTGACACGCATCCTCAGCAGTTTCTTCGCGTGCCGAGTCAGCCCTGGTGCCAGTCTTTCTTGAGGCCCGTGATCCTTTAGTATGGAGTCATGTCTCCTCACGTCCTTTTATCTTCCCATCTCAGGTATAGACCCCAGGGCCATGTTGGTTTTCCAGAGGCAGCAAAATTATATCCTGGGAAATGTCATTCTTACAATGGGAGAAAGTGTCAAGTCAGTATAATTTAGGAAATCGTCATGAGCTTCTATGTATCAGCTCAATGTTGGGTGCAGAGGGAAAGAATAAAAAGGTGACTATGGCCACCATTGCTTTTGAGGAATTCTCAACTTTTGAGAGAAACTTGATTATATAACTGGAACAAATAAGTGTTCATTGACTGCTGTGGACTAACCTTCCTGCCCCCGGTGTCCCCTTAAATTTTGTCACCCCACTTCCAAAGAGATCTTTCTAAAGTAAACCTCATAGTGCTAACTCTGTGCTTAAGTAGCACGTCTTTGCCTTCAGGATGAACTTCAGGGTTCACCTGACACAGAAGGCCCATCTGAACCTGGCTTCCACATGTTGATCCGCCTCATCTTCCTCCTTCACAGATGGCAGTACCCTTGCGTCTGAGCACAGCACACTGTCTCTCACCTCTGTGCCTTTGGAGAAGACGTCTTCCTTTCCCTTTTCGTTGCCTGATGATCTCCTGCTCATTTGTCAAGACTCAGGTCAAAAGTTCTCCCTCTGATATCCCTTTGCAACATTTCCTTCCTCCTTTCCCTCTAGGCCACGTTCACTTCTCTCCTTGGCACTTCCCGTGACATCCTACAAGTCTTCCATTCCAGTGGTTTCCAAAGCTGGACGGGGGAAGAAGAGAAGAGAACTCCTGTCTTTATTTTTTGTGTGCTTTGTAACATGTCTGAAATGTTGGTACAATGATATACCTATATATTTCATGATTAAATAATATACCTATATTGTAGTTGTGTGTTCAAAAGTTGTTTTACTGATAGGAGTTAATAATGTTAACAGTTTGAAGGTCATTTCTCTAGTACAGGGGTGCTCAATACGTTGATCGCGATCTACTGGTCGATCGCGAAGGAAGTGTGGGTAGATCGCATGACATTAAAAAGATATTTGTCTTTTGATTGGCATACAGTGTAGCCAATCTGACGTCTGAACTTTTGACACCCTACACATGCGCGTTAAACCGCGCTAACTTGTTCAGTTACATTGCTGCGTTGTTAGCCTTCAATTTATTTAATCTAAATACAACAAAGGGTATAAAAATGAGTGCCGTAGCTGGTCCGAGTAAGAAGCCTAAAACCTACTACTTTCATACAGAATGGGAGGGGATTTTTTTCACTATGTCATATTCTAAGTGCGTTTGCCTCATCTGTCTGTGTGCCATTGCTATTCCAAAGAAGGGAAATGTGGAGCGGCTTTTTCGGACTGTTCATAAAAACTGTGACATTGACTTTCCTCCGAAAAGAAAGCTGAGAAGGAGAAAGGTGAAAGAAGAATATACAATATTAAATAGTAATAATAGTAACAAATAATGATAATATAGAAGAAATAAATTTATGTTTTGCATTTTTATTGTAGGTAGATCATTTTGACTTGGTCATCTTCTAAGTAGCTCACAAGCTGAAAAAGTGTGGGCACCCCTGCTCTAGTATTTCGATGTTAGGGGCCAGAAACTCTATCATATTTATAGGAGCTCAAATAAAAATTGGTTGAATAAGTGAATGTCCTCTCTTATGAGTGAAAGGTTGATAAATGCTTCAAACGAGATACAAACAACATGCTGAGGTTAGAAAGAGTAGAAGCATGATTGTTTATTAATTTAGAAGTCAGAGAGCCTGGCTTTAAATTATTTCTTTAAGAAGGATTCAAAATGCTTGCTGGACTCTCTTAGGTGTGTTACTCGTCTTTCTAGACCAGGGTTGGCAAACTTTCTGTAAAGAGCTAGATAGTAAATATTCAGCTTTGTAGGCCATTCTGTAGCTACTCAAATCTGCCAGTCAAAGACAATATATAATGAGTGGGTGTGGCTGTGTTCCAATAAAGCCTTATTTATGAATACAAGTGACTGTCTGGTTGGCCTGGGGGCCACACTGTGCTGACCTCTGTTCTAGATGATGACCCCAATTTGTGTAATCACTATATTATATGAGATAACATTTGCAACATGCCCAGGCCATGATTAGTTGTTAAATAAATGCTCAGAAATTTCAGCAATGATTAGTTCTGATTTGGCATCTTGAAAGAAAAGGGACATTTGAGTTGTCTTTAGATGCAAGACCCTGGAAACTGCTGTAGTACTCCCTGGTGAGGGTATGCAGGAACAGGAAGGGGTGAGCTCCACCTTAATGGCAAATCACCCTTTCTTCCTGTAATGAGAATCAGAGCCATCACATGCCAAACGCCCAGTGCTTGGCTGTGTCCTGTGACCTGCTGGATGATGTCTTTTGATACTGACCTCCACCAACTGTTTGATGCCACCCCGATCGCCTACTCGTTTGCTGAACTAGATTCCTGTTCATAGGTTTGGGGCAGTTTGCTCCCCATTCTGAACTTGAGCCTATCTCAGTCTGCCATGCCCCTCCCACTGCACAGAAGTCAGTGTCACTCTAACATCTGGCGTCTAGAAGAAAAGGGGCTGCTTGACCCGGATTTCACAAGGCACCGGCTTGTGGAGCACTGGACAGGGTCCATTAGGAATGGGAACTCCTGGGCCCCATCCAGAGCTCCGGAGTTAGGATCTCTGCTCTGGGGTCCATTTTAACTAGCTTCCAGGTGACTTGTGCAAATGCCAGAGTTGGAGGCCTGCTGCTGTTCCAACTAGAACATTAAAATTTTTTTTTCCAAGTCCTCCCTTTAACTCACTTTAATCAGATGCTGATTAGCTCTTTGAATCTAGAGTAACCAGCAAAAGATAGAAAATTAAGTCAACCACTAACTTGCCTGATTATTTTCCCATAAAAATTGCTTTAAAAATAATAAATGGCATAATGAGTAAGTTTACATCTGTGTGGATCTCAAAGTTGCAGGACTCTTGTAAGGTGCCCCTTGTCAATCAGCCCCGTGGCCAGAACCTGCACCAGAGCTTCCCTGGGGAGGACGCTCCTGGGAGGCTTTTCTCTTTGCAGCTTCCTGATCTGTTCTCACACGTGGTCTCCCTGGGTGGAGACTTCACCTTGGATTTCCCTGGGTGGAACTGCTATGTGCCTATTTTCTGGTTAGACTCCTCCCCAGGTCTTCCCCAGTATCCTCTCCAAATACATAATGAGGTTGGGGAGCCTCTGGTGACCTCATCTCAGGGGTCCTCTGCTTCGGTGACTTCTCAGTCAAGCTAGTATGCCTTCACTAAAATTCAGTGGGGTGTGAACTTCATCCATTAGACAAAAAAGGTGTGGCTACCAATTTGAAAGGTAACTTTGTCATCTTCAAGGTCAAAGGATTAGCTCCCAGATACCATATTTTTTGCTCCAGAAGACACACTCCCCCTCCTTCAAAAGTGGAGGGGAAGATGCCTGTGTGTCTTATAGAGAAAAAATACAGTATTTTATTAAATATTTTAACACACCATTTGGTTCAGAATATTTCTTTTCTTATTTTCCTCCTTAAAACCCTAGGTGTGTCCTATGGTCAGGTATGTCATATGGAGCGAAAAATACGGTATTTAATCAATGAATTATTGATTATTCATGTGCCACAGATGTCAGGAACCACATAACAGTGAATCTGTCTATCTATATTTGTGTGTGTATACATCTGTGTGTGTGTTTACTTTCATGATTATGGACATTTGAATCAAATTTGCACATTAACGACCTCACTCATCAGTTGCAAAAATTTCCTGGTCATGGCTAGGGTTGGGTTATTCTCTTTGTCTTTCACATGAGCAAACTGAAGCATCAGAAGTGGAATGATGTCTTAAGGGCATATGACTGGAGCACTGCTGAGCCAGGACTGCTGTGCAGGTCCAGCCCTTGAACCTGCGAATCTATCATCCTGCTTCTCATTTTGGGCTTGGCCTCTCTATCCAAGTATTATCAAAGACTTGTAAATACCCCGGGAGAAGAAATCATGAGACACTTTGCAAGTAAAAATGGTCCAAATAATAAAATGTGTTGGGGTTCTGGCTCCTCATGAAATCGCTCAGCTACAGCTGAGACACAATTGTTTCTTTATGAGACACACCTCCGGAAAAAGCTGGAGAAACCACTAGATGGCAGTATGTGAACATTAACAGTGAGAAAGGATGCGTCTCTTGATTTCGAATACCTTGGGACTGCCATGGTGAAAGCCTTGCTTGGCAAGGATATTTCATTGGAAGTTACCTTCCAAGAACAATGAATTCAAAGATCATTGTGACTGTGGGCTCCATCCAGAGGCAGGACAGCCATGCTTTGGTTCTGTGAGAAGCTGGATCAGTTGTTCTCAGCACAACTTGCTCAATTAGAATTACTAGGCATTCCGATTGCACTTGATCTAGGTGGGGGCTCAGGCATCGGTATTTTTTGTTAAAGCTCCCCAGAGACTCCAGTGTGCTCCCATTGTCAGTAATCTGTGCCCCTGGGTTTCAAGAACTCAATCAAAGCAGCGTAGTGTGAGCTCTTTCATGATGTTCTAGGCCTAGGGCAGGCCACAGAGGCTGCAGAAACATATGAGACATTCAGACCTGGTCCTTATATTTGGGAAGCCACAATTTCAAGAAGACTGAGATTTAAAATTCCGAATAGGATCCAGGTGTGAGGTGAGGTGCAGTATTCCTGCAGTGCAGTTCCTAATGGGCCCTGCCTGATTCTAAGTCACTTGACCACTCTATGACTCACTCTCTTCAAAGGACTTTGAAGAGATTCCTCACTGGGAAAATGGGAGCATGAACCAGGTGCCTCCAGGGAGCTGTGCAGCTAGCTCCTAAGGGCAGTATCTTTCCTCACTCAAGTTCTGTGTGTACCTGGGAGCAATCTGGCTGTTTTGGAGAGGGGTGGAGTCCTCTGGCCTGGCATGAACTCACCATGTCAGGCAGGGCAGAGGGGTCCTGCTGCTGCTGCTTTTGGGTCTGACTGTTCTTATTTGCCAGTGGTAACATTTTAGTTTATTGCAGAAGAAATTAGTTGTTGATGACAAAGCACTTAAAATACAAGCAAGTTTCATGTGCTTGTTTTCCAGCTAAGTGTTCCTGACCAGCTATGACTGGGGATGGGATAGGACATCTCCAATCTGCAGAGAACCCCTCGCCCATTCTTACTTCTGTCTCCCCATCTCTGTATTCCTAGCTTTAACATGATGCTGGAAGTTCCCCTAAACCCCTAAACCAGGCTGACCTCTAGAAGGTTACTTCATAGTCTCTCTCTTTAAAGGGGGGGTTAATGGGACATATTCAGGATTGGGGAGGAGTCAGCAGTGATAGCCTGCGAGTCTTGATCTGCAGTTTATGCTTGAGAAAGATTTGAAGAACACAGACTAGATCTTACTCATTCTACTCATTTTAATACCTGGCACAGGGCCTGGTACAGAGTAGGTGTGAGTGAATGTTTGTTGAATTAAGTTTTCTGTAGTTTGAGGTATTTAACTATGTCAAGCTGATATATTCAGATCTGAGCATCAGAAATAGCTTTGACACTATTTGTGTCTTAGACACACAGAAAATTATGAAGTAGATTGTGTTTTCCTCTTTGCATTGGTTGCCAGGAAACTCAGAGATATATCAGTGGCCCACCTCTAACAAATAATTAAGAAAGACATTATGCTACATATGTGATTATATGATCAATTAGATGATTATATAACAAGACCTTATGTAACATGTGTGATACTATGTGATTATGTGATGCCCGATTTCACTTTATTTTTCTTAGACTTTATTGTACTGAATTATTGTTGCAATCTGCCTCAAATTCTCTTTGGAACAAGAAACGGGGAAACTCATTAAATCTGATTATGTCTGGGACAATTTGTGGTACCTATAGAGGCTCAAAATATTTATTGAGTAAATGAGTGAGTCATATTCTCATCTGAATCTTAAGATTGAATCAGTATTTAAAGAAAATTATCAATAAATCTGAAAGTCACAGTCTCGACATAAACTGGAATAAGTGGGAAGATCTTCAGGACAGCAGACCTAGAGAGGCAGAGTGACCTGACTGAGAGGACATGAAAGTCCAGTGGCTTTCAGTTAAACCCAGTTACTATTTTGCTCTTGACCTACAGCACATTCTATTCCTCTGAAAACGCATCTTTTGATCTCCCAAGAGATATAACCATCCTCAAATACTGTCAAAAATGAAGTACAAGCAGAGTTCTGTTCATCCAGTTGCCCCTCAGGTAGACTGGTAGAGAAACAAGATAGCCATGCCACCTGTGTTTGATGGACGAGATTATTCTGTTTATTGTTTTCCTTTGACCAAGTCCATGACAGCTCATTTGGTGACCCATGATGTGATTTCCTTTCTAAGCTTCTTAAGAAGAAAAAGTGAGGGAATGCTGGTAGCCCCGTTTAGCAGTCTCCCGGGAGGGTGGGGAGGGCTGGTTTTACTGACAGTGTTTACCCTGGACGGCAGCCAGCCGGCCTGTTGGCCTGAAGCACACGCCGCTTCATCTTGTTAAACATCTTCGTCCAAAACGTGGTCAGGGGAGAAGTGAGGCAGATGACTTTCGATGGATATTTATCTCCTGTATATTTATTCAGTGTTCCAGAAGTCGTGTTAATATAACACAGCCTGGCATGACTACTTTTCCAGCATTTTCCCAATGACTTCCCTTCAGTGCCACCATTTTTGCTACTCTATATCTACAGCGGAAGGCTCTGCCCAGCAAACACTTTAAGAAAATACTCCCTGACCAAAAGAAGAAATCTTTTTTCTCTTTCTTATTGACTTCCTTTGTGTATTTATATGATAGGCATGAATAGATTATATACTTTTCTCTAAAATCAAATTTACATCTTTTTAGGCCAGTTTTCCCCACAATCACACCAACAGAAGGCATTAGATCACTTTTAGTTTTGGGATTCTCATCTACAGATGTTTCATTTTTTTAAAAATTCTGTCAGGGAGCCTCAAATCCTGTTACCCCAAATAACTGCAACAGATGTCCTGCCTCCTGTCTTTGCTCATGTTCTCCCCCTGACTGGCACCCCATTTTCTTTTTGATCAGGCTGGGAGCTGTAGCTCAGATGAGAACTCCCCTCGAAACCTTTCCTGTTCTCTTCTCTGTGCTCCTGCCATGGACCCATTTCCATGGTGGGACCACATTATGTCATCATTTGAGTGTGTGTTTCTGTACTTCCCAACGTGCTGTGAGCATCTCAAGGGCAAAAGCCATCTCTCCTCCCTCTGGGAGTCTCCTGAGCCCACCCAGTGCCGGGGGCGGGGGGAGTCGTAGGTGCCCATGTGCATGTTGACTCATCCTGCTGTTGACTCATCGCGGTGGCTGCTGCTGTCTTACTCGGATTTCTTTTCTTCCCCATAAGGAGCGGACTCTGCAGAAATTCTGGCCGGAAAGCAATCTGATGTGCCAGTCAGAGCAGCTCACCTGTTGGCTCACTAGCATGAATGTGATGTGACAGGCATGGCCTCGTAAGGCCCGGACTCTGTTCACAGGCACAGAAATGTCTTCTGAGTCATGCTTGGCCTGAGTCAGTCCAGGGATAGACTCCTGCTCGCAGTCCCCTCTGCTGCTGTTTCTGGACTCCTGACCTGAGCCTGCTCTGGGGAGTCTTTCCGTCGGGCTCAGCCTTCTTCTCCATTTGAGACGAAACTGCTGAGGCGGGTACATGGGGAGAGAAGGGGTTGTCCTCTCGGAATCTGTACTTACCCCAAGGTGAGATTATGAATTCTCAGGGGCAGCTCAGGCCTACCAGGCAGTCCTCAGATACTTCTCAGGCCAGAGGTACAGCAGACAGTGGAAAATGTAGCTGTCACCATGGAGAAACAAACTGTGTTTGGGACAAAGTCCCAAGGCAGGGCAATTGAAAAGAAAGCCAGGGGATAGTTGCTATTTGCTTATTTTTCTTTTGTGAGAACGAAAAAGGAAATGTTTCATTTAGCAAGAAAGAACGCTAGGGAAGGTGAAGCTAAGGCCTGAGGACTCTGTTTTGAAAAATGCCCTTGGCATTTGAAGGTTGGTATTGGGTATCTATTGGCCTTGAAGCTTTGAGCTTTTAAAAATTCAAAATCTTTTCCTCCCCTCTTTATCCTAATTTTTGTGTCTGTGAGGAGGGGTCATTAAACTAAGACCCATCCCCTGGCTCCTTCTTGCTTGAATTGTTCCATTGAAGGGGTTTTCCCAACTTAGTTTGGATACTTTCTTTGGCAGGCCACCCCCAACCCCTTGTTCCCCCTCCTCCTCCTCCAAGTCTAGGGGGCCCATTCTTTACACAGCACTGTTAGGTAAAAAAGGAATTTCTCCTAATATTGAGCAGATTTTTGTATCTGTGGTAGTTCTTACAGATTGTTTCAATTCTACCTTTCAGGGCCATATCGATATGACAGATAAGCCCCTTCAGCCCCTACCCCAAAGGTGTGTGCCCTTTGTCCCAACGGGCCAGTTCCGGAAGCTTCCCTTCCTGCAGTACCACGCACGGCTGGCCCAGCCGCTCTTCTTTGAACGCCCGTCACTTGCCCTTTTGAAGTACATGCAACCCAGATAAACCAGAAGGGCGCGTGTCATACTCAAAGAAGCACTCGTCAACAACCAGAAGTGACTGAGAAGAAATTGAGATCTTTAAGGAAGTCATTTGAAAACCCCAAAGGGTTCATTTCTTGACTCACATCAAAATGTGGAATTCACATTTTTCCATTTCTCTCTGTTTCTCCTTCAATCTTTCATCTTCCTCTATCAAAATTCAGAGCCAGCTCCCGAATCAGCCCAGTCAGGTTCGCTTAATTTTTCCTCTTCTCTTCCATCTGAGGCTCAGGTTTTCATTATTGGGGCCAGGGAAGGGTGAGGTGGATGGGCGGGATTGCAGGCACATAATTAAAAACATTTATTTTGCATGTGTGGACGTAGAATTCATCAGTCAATGACCTTAAGTGAAGCCTGATCCATGCAAAGTGGAACAAACCCATCTGCCGCCTGTCTTCTTAACCCTTTTTCTCTAGTAACAGAGCTTCAGACATCATGAGCTTCTGGGCAGACCATGTGGCTGGCGTCTCACTGCACATCCCATGGACCCAGACGTCCTCCAGGGCTTCCCTGGGACCTGGGGATAAGGGGTGCACAGGTGCTATAGGCACTACAGGTTCACAGAGTCTAGAGGTTCCTGGCTGACGTTTTCTGAAAAAGGTATAAGGAAGAAAGGTTAGGTTCTTATAGTTTTATTCTATTAAATTTAAGGTGCAGTTACTTGGAAAAGACAAGACACTAAGCAAAGAATTCTTTGTATGTGGCTCGAGGGCAGAGGTGACTTTGGTGACTCCCAACAGATCCCTGCCCACCAAACACACATATCCTCCCCATCAGAGTGCCTGGGCTATTGTAGCTCCCAGAAGTTACCTGTGGGTGTGAGGTCGGCACTGCCCTCTATTCCGCAGCCCCAGACCAGCTGTGCCCCCGAGTCCCAGAGTGTGGGGTTGACTTGGGGGTACTGTTACAGGCCCTGCATCCTTCTCCTTCACTTGTCTTGGGTGGTGAGCTTGTCAGCAATGTCTTCAATGGTCATATGTGCCATACATCTAACAGGAATCCCTCATATATTTTGATCAATTATTGAAACCATTCCTGAGATATTTTCTTATTTTTAATGTGTTCTTGGTCATTTTAACAGGAATTTGGGAGTGGGGAGCATTAAATCCATGTACACAAATGGCTATCTTGAGCTAGACCTGGATCAGGTTCCACTCAAACATCACTAGGTGAGGCAGGGTGGGAGGGGATGGTGTGCTAAGGATGGTTGTTTAACGATCATGAGGTTCCCTCCACATGTGTCCAAAGCATTTCACCACACATTATTTCATTTGATTTTTATGATAGAATTGAATAGAAAAAGTTGTATTTATTACCTTACTCTTTTAGTTCATAGAAAAATTATCAAGTGTTAATAACTTACCCAAAAGTAGAGGACTTGTGAGCCCCTCTGATCTCTGACCTACCAAGACTTTATCCTCTCTAGCTAGGTATTTGGGTGCCGTCCTCTATTTTTGCAATACCCACATATACCCGTAATAACATTTCTTGATTGTTTTTCTTTAAACTGACTCATTTTTAAACTTAAATAAAATTCAATATATTTAACAAGAAAACTTCAGATTGCCACAGTAAGTGCAAAACTATTATTGTTTTCTATAATTGGAAAGTGGATATGAAAATAAAAACAATGGGAATAAAGTAGTGTCCTTATAGTTTGGGTAAACCAAGTGTTGATTTCCATTGAAGTTTCTGAGCCCAGGTCCTGTTCTCTCTTTGTTAAAAAGGGGAAATTCAGCATATTTTTAGAGAGGTGTTGAAGTCATATGGCATCAAACCAAGCCTGTCTCTTTCATACCATCAGAACTGAAACAGAATTGGAAATGGAATAACATTTCCAATTTGCAAATCAGTGTTATTTAATATTGTGTTCACGTAAAATTCTCTCACACATAATTTAAAAGTTCTCAAGTTGTTTCTGTGAAACACTGCAGAATACCATAGTTACATAATTAAGGAGTAAATATTGACTCTAACTTGGGTAGTTCTGGTAGACTACATGGATATCAGCAGTAGTTCTGCTAGTGCATATCCATAACTCAGTATTTATCTCCTTATCCACTCAGTAACAGCTAATGAGTACCTACTATGTGCTGATCATGCAAAGATGAATAAGACACAATCTAATCCCTGAAAGAGGTTTGTGATCTTATTAACATTAGCAATGGTATGAACTTCTGAGTTCTCTAATATGAAGTTTGTATCATCAACCTTGCCTGAGGGTGGAAGGGCCCAGGTATGTTGTGATATCCAAGCTGGGTATTGAAGAATAAGGATTCGTCAGATGTGGATCTCCCAAAAGGAGTACAACTGCTACAAAGAAACAATGATAGGAAAAGACATGGTTCTATCATTATCTTGAAGAGCAACTAGTGTTTTGGTTTGGTTAAAGCACAGAGTCAAAAGGGAGAGAGGTAGGTAGGGTAGGGAGGTGTGAGAAAAGGAGACAGGAGTAGTAGACCCAAGCCAGTCTGAGAATAGCTCTGTGTGCCTTGCCAGAGAGTTTGGACTGATCCTGGAGACAGTAGGGAGCCATTCAGGATATGTAAGCAGAGGAATGACATGCTCAGGCGTGCAGTGTAGAGAGGTCACTCTGGTAACAGTGAGGAGAGAAGAGAAAGGAGATAGTGAGAAGTATCTTCTTGGGATGCCAAAGGAGATAGTTATTAGCTTAAGTTATTACATGCAAGTTCTGTTCCTCAGCTCTCCTTGTCTGTGTAGACTGTAGGGGTAGTCAACCTTTTTATACCTACCATCCACTTTTCTATCTCTGTTAGCAGTAAAATTTTCTAACTGCCCACTGGTTCCACAGTAATAGTGATTTATAAAGTAGGGAAGTAACTTTACTTTATAAAATTTATAAAGCAGAGTTACAGCAAGTTAAAGCATATAATAATAATTACTTACCAAGTACTTTATGTTGGATTTTTGCTAAGTTTGGCAGAATAAATCTTTATAAAACAACTTACTATAGTTAAATCTATCTTTTTATTTATACTTTGGTTGCTCTGCTACCGCCCACCATGAAAGCTGGAACGCCCACTAGTGGGTGGTAGGGACCAGGTAGACTACCACTGGACTCTAGAGTTTTGGCAGCCACCACTCTGGCCAGAGTGGATGATGCTCTGAATGGCCTGTTGCTTTGGCTTTGGCAGAGTTGTCCTGGGATATTTTACTGTTGTAGAACTGCTTCATAATAGTGGTCTAATCCATGTGGGTTATTTCAAGTGTGACTTAGAAAACAACACCCACTTCACAACCAAGCCATTACTTGAGTGATTAGGAACTGATTGTGTGTGTGTGTATATTTCTTTTCTTTGCAATTTCTTCAACTTACTGATGTAAGATGAGGATCAACACAGCAAGACATAACAAAGAGATCCTCAAGATTCTCTAGCCTACTTGGACAGGAAACCTGAGACATGGCTCCTTGATCACAGTAGATGCTCAGTTCTGGATCATCGGTATTCCGCATTAGTAGTGTTGCTTTTCCTACACCATTTATCCTGTGAATGACTTTACTTTTCCTTTAGTATTGTATTATTCCTTTCAGTTTACCTTATAAAGAAATGTAGTTTTAACTGAATAGATTGGAAAGTAAGCTCTCTTTTGTTAATGATAACATGAAACATTAGGAGTGAACTGGACACTTACCAAAAGTCAGAATTTAGGACTTGGCTTGGCCAATTCCTATATATCATATTTTTTACTCCATAAGACGCACCTGACCGTAAGATGCACCTAGGGTTTTAAGGAGGAAAAAAAGAAAAAAAATATTCTGAACCAAATGGTATGTTAAAATATTTAATAAAATATACCACAATAATATTTCAACAATGTAAACTCAACAGCAGAATTAACAACCATGAGCACTGTTATTAACAAATGAGAAGAGACTTTTATGTTCAAATACTCATCTAGTTGTCCAGGAACCCGCAGCAGCTAAAAAAATAAAGAACATTTGCTCCATAAGATGCACGGGCACTTTCCCTTCCACTTTTTGGGGAAAAAGTACATCTTATGGAGCGAAAAATACAGTATGTCATTGGGGATAATTCACTGTACCTATCTGAGATTCAGTTTCCTCATCAGTGAAGTGGATGCTTGGGCTATCCAGAATGGCGGATAGCTTTTTTCTTTGCCAACTTCAGGGGCTTGATTTTGATTGTCCAGAGTGGGGTCCTTGACCTCATAAGGAGTCTCTTTAGACTTCTTCCTAGTCACCCTACTGCCCATGTAATATTAACGGCACAAATGTACTGCATATCTTATTATGTACCATGAACCTTTGG
This sequence comes from Rhynchonycteris naso, assembly GCA_037038555.1. Lineage (NCBI taxonomy): Eukaryota > Metazoa > Chordata > Mammalia > Chiroptera > Emballonuridae > Rhynchonycteris > Rhynchonycteris naso. The sequence continues at coordinate 24,172,472 of CM072996.1, forward strand.
AAGGCCACAAACAATTGTTATATCTAAATTTTTTTTTTTATATTCCTAGAGCCAGGTTTTGGCCTGTTGGTTGCTGTCCTACCTGAAATGTATGACTCAGAGGGCTCGGCTGATAGGGATTATGAAGTCACGGTCATGTTCAACAGCAAAGGTATCTGGCTGGTATCAGGAGCAGGCATGGGAAAGGGGAGCAGCAGAATGTGAGCTTTGTATTGGGCTAAATGGTCTAACCTTTGCCTTGGACATTTGGAGATTCTGTGTTCAGTATGCACATAAGCTGTATCTACCCAGCTGAGAGTAATTAGTTATTGTGTTTAATGATTAATCATTGGGTGTTGCTTAGGTGTTGATATAATGCTCAAATCTGGAAAAAAAATCTCAAAAGTAATCAATTTATTAATCATAAGCTGACAGGCCATAATGGTGGAATTTTTTATTTGTAATCCTAACTGCTTCCTGGGTAATTAAAATATTCTCCTAAGATATGTCTACATGCTGTTACAGTGCATTAGAAATCATTCACTTTTCTTTAGCAGATACCCCAGGATACATTTGGATGGTAGAAGGATCTGTTTTACAGGTACAGCTATAAACTTATCTCTCTAAAGAGCTTCCACTGCCTATGTTAAAGCAAGCTCCTGAGCTTGATTTAGTCAGGGTTCTTTGTAATGAGAGTGATGGGAATAACACCCCCCTATCACCCCTCTTGCCCTGCAACTTTCCGCTGGATAATTTATTGTATCCAAATCCTACTTTGAGTCAGGAATTTTGATGGTGGCAGTGGAAAGATTATGCACTCTCCGGGACCTTACAGTTTTGTGGAGGCTGTCAGAAGAGGTAACTATTACAACCAGGCCTCTTCAACCTGTGACTTTTAAAAAGAGATCGCATCCCTTGAGTACCTGTTGCTATTGGCTTGAGCCTTTGTCAGCTCTCATGATCAATATGCATCTTCCTTGACACCTTCTCAGTTGGCTTTCACAGCTCCTCTGGACACTGGCTTACGTTTGTGAATAAATATGCCCCAGGGTCGGCCTATTGTCACCTCTTCACTGTGCTGGAGCTTCTGTTGTTGCAGGTCCCGGTTCTATGGGCGCGGTTCCATGGGCACGGCACCCTTGGCTGGCGATCAGTGCTGCCACCTGGTCTCAGGACAGGGCCTCCCCTCTCTTTAGCATGTCACTAAAATACGGAGCAAACTTTCCTCTTAATTTACCACCACACACTTGAGCCTAGGTTATAAATTTTGAACACAACTTTGTCAAATGTTGGGGATTATAGGAGGTAAGTACAAGCAGAAAATACTTTAAAAACTGCTGTTTCCTATGTCTGCTTTCAAGGACCACAGGTCCAGATGCACTCTGCATTGGGCTTCTGAACAGTCCTTTCTCATTCTACCTATCTCAAAGGGCCCACTTCACGTTCCCTGTGGGAGCCTCTTGGACCTGCAGTGTGTATCCTTCATCAGAGCCTAGACCTCATCTTATGGACTCTCAGACAGGGAAGAGTTGTATTCCCCGTCCCCCTTTCACCGACCAGTCTTACCCCCTTAGAACTCATATGTGGTCCTTCCTTCAGGATGAGGTACAGCAAGGGCATCCATTCTTTTCTGGGGAGACTCTGCCCTTGGGCTCATGGTCTCCAAAAGACCATCATCTCTGAATGCAGAATAAATCTTTATAAAACAACTTACTATAGTTAAATCTATCTTTTGTGCCGGTCAAGGCACATTACATCATCATTTCTCAAAGCCTAGGTTATTGAATAACATCATAGTCTATTCAAGATGATTTAAACATAGCCAATATTTCAACTCCAGCTTAAAAGCAGGGCACGCACACACACACTCTCTCTTTCTCTCCCTCTCCCTCTCTCTCTCTCTCCCCTCCAAAACAAGCAATAATACACAATCCTAAGGAAGATGAAAACTAAAGAAATCCTTTCTCTAGAGAAGCTACAAAGTTTGCAGGGACATAGCTACACTAAAACAAACATCTAACTTATATACCAAAGAGAATTCTTTACATCTTTGTATAAACATTTACTTTCAGATTAATGGTGACTTCATTTTTCTCAGTTATAATGGCAGGGTAGCAGATGTCTTCAAACTTTTTGTAAAAATGGCCCACTTTTGCAGTGCTGGTCAACCTGGTCCATACCTCCCACTAGTAGATGTTCCAGCTTCCATGATGGGCAGTAGTGGAGCAACCAAACAGCACTGCCATTGGTTCACCATGAAAGCTGGAACGCCTACTAGTGGGATGTACGGACCTGGTTGACCAGCACTGCAAAAGTGGGCCGTTTTTATAAAAAGTTTGAAGACGTCTGGAAGGGCCCAGTGAATTCATTTATCAAGAACCAAGGGCAAAGTGTGGTGTGACACAAAGGTAAATTCAATCCATTAGCTCCTAGAAGATAAAAACTGAGAGCTTTAAGATGATTTTGTTTTTTTAGTATCAAGACCTGTAAAAAAATAATCTTAGTGTCCAGTTCAGTGAGAGCATCCTATTACTGCAGAGCAGATGTTGGCAAGCATTTTCCGTAAAACGCCAGAAGTAAACATTTTAGGCTTTGCAGGTCTATGGCCTCCGTCACAACCACTCACTTCTGCCACTGTGGTGCCGAAGAGACCACAGATAAATGTAAATAAATGAGCATGGCTGTGTTTTAATAAAACTTTATTTAGGAACACTGAAATTTAAATTTTGTATAGTTTTCACATATCATAAAAGAGGATTATTCTTTTCATTTTTTCAACTCTTTAAAAATGTAAACACCACCTGATGAGGCAGTGGTGCAGTGGATAGAGCGTCAGACTGGGACACGAAAACCCAGGTTCGAGGCCATGAGATCGTCAGCTTGAGCGCAGGCTCATCTGGTTTGAGCAAAAGCTCGCCAGCTTGGACCCAAGGTCACTGGCTCCAGCAAGGAGTTGCTCGGTCTGCTGAAGACCCGTGGTCAAGGCACATATGAGAAAGCAATCAATGAACAACTAAAGTGTTGCAACAAAGAATTGGTGCTTCTCATCTCTCTCTCTTCCTGTTTGTCTGTCCCTCTCTCTGTCTCTGTCACACACACAAAAAAAGAAAAAAGTAAACACCTGTCTTAACTTGTGGGTCATAAATAAGTACGTGGCCAGCCAGGTTTGTCTCATAGCTCTCGTTTGCTGACCCCTGCATCAGGGACTGTATTACATTGTGACATTATCTATTCATGTTAAATTTTGTGGTAAGCATTAAAATATGGAATAACATAGCCCTTTGGGGTTCATGCAGAACCAATAAGCCCAACTTGGAAGAATGTCTACCTTTGCAGACTTTGCGTGTGAACCTAGCCACATCTAATTCCTTCCAAGAGCAGTCTGAAACCTTTTATGATTTCTGTGAGTTTCCCTTTGGAAAAGGCAACTTCCTACACATCAAAAGGGGAAATAAAAGATCTTGAAAGGTTTCTGGTTATCCAAACTCACATGTGAAAGACAATTTTGATGAACTAGGCAGAAATAAGGCAGAAGCATATGGTTTAAATTGTACTTAACAGAGACATGTGTTTTAATCTTGCCATTCTGAGGCGTGTGACCAGTTGTCCTGATGGCTAGTGAGCACTCTAGGGGTTGAGTCCACAGAAACCCGTTGAGTGGGTACAGGTGTGTGCAAAGGACCATTCTGAATTTGGATAATTCACGTATGTATGTGTACATATGTGCACGTCATGGCGAGACAACTAACACTTCCTAATCATTTGCCTTTGGTAAAATATTCTGCCTTCACTTCCACCTGTCAAAGCCCTTTTCCTTATCAAAGTTTAAATTGAGTGTCATGTCCTCGGAGAAACTAGCTCCAATTTCCAGCCACCCTTCCTCCTACCCCATTACCCTGTCAGAATTAGTCCTTTCTTTGTTCACTTCCTATAAGTCCAACTTGGATGATAGTTGAATATCACAAGATTGTGGGCTCCTGAAGTAGGAATAATATTTTTTTTCCTCTTTGTAGTGTCTTTGCCTTATCTTGTACTTGCTGCACATTAAGCTCTAAACAGCCAATTTGCTGAATTTGGCAAAATGACCTGGATGTATTAATGACCATGATTAAACAATAATTCTTTAATTCCAAACACCTCACTTACGTTCAGGAAGGTTCTTTTGACATTTGCATGTCTTTCTGACTGAGGCTAGGACCCCCTCCCCCCACCACCTTGAGGTCACAGCCTCACCCATCCCATTTGAGAGAATAAAGAGAACCCTGGTTCCCGGCTGGGCCAACTGTTCTTCCCTTGTCACCAGCCTTGTAATTTTGGCAGCAAGCCATGTCCTTGCCCACATACCTGCCTAGTCTGACAGATGGCACAAGGGCTCAGGCCCAGGTGCTGCCAGGTTAAGGGCCTGTTTCTGTGAATGTGGATTGGAGTTTAGGGTGGGAATGGGACAGCAGATAGGATTCCAATGCAGGCTTTGGATGCTGGCAGGCAAGGTGAACTTGGGGCGAGACCCTGAATCAGATGGCATCAGAAGTCATCTAGTCCAACTGCTTCACTGGTCAGGTAGGAAGACCAAGGCTCAGGGCCAAGTGACTGCCTCAAATCCACATAGCTTATTATTGGAAGAGCTGGTTTCCAACTAGCCCCTTTGTTTCCAGTCAAAGATTCTTTTACATTACCCAGTTAAATAATTATTAACCAAACATCATAAGGCCTATCATGCATTAGGGCTTCTGCATCAGGGGGACCCCGGTGACCAGGCATGCTCTCTGTCTTCTCATAACCTGCAGTCTAGTTGGGGACAGAGCATAGCAGTAATTGTTCATATAGACTTGGATGTGAGCTGCACCTTTGCCCTTTTATGATTGTGGGAACCAAAAAAACAAAATGCAAAGAGAGAAAGGAGGCTGGGGGGAGGTGGAAGAGGGTAAAGGAGGGGTTAATGGTGATGGAAGGAGACGACATGGGATAGGGAACACACAGTGCAGTATACAGATGATGTGTTGTAGAACTGAAACCCATATAGTTTTGTTAATCACTGTCACCCCAATAAATCCAATAAAAAAGAAAAACGGAATACATCTCTTCACCCCGTAAACCTATTGTGAGGATTTAATGAGATAATTCATGTAGAACCCTTAACATAATGCCTAGTGCCTAGTAAATGCTCAATAATTTGCAGCTATTAGTATTATAATGGAGACACTCAGTCCTTGGACCAATCAGCTGCCTCATTAAAGTACTTGAAAAGTACAGATGGCAGGCAACACATTTGGAGAAAATTTGACCTTAAAAAATAGTGCAAGATTAGCTCCCTTACCTCAGATAAGGCTGATTTGAATCAGTGTTCCAAAAAGCAAAAGGTTGTTTTCTGCCTCTTTCTAGAACTGAGGGTGAGAAGAAGGGAGGGAGTGTGGTGATCAGATGAAGAAGAATTTTGTGCATGTGGATATGTTATGCTCACTATTTCCTTGGCAAGTTTAGACTGTGTGTGGATCCTGCTGCATTGCCTTCTCACTTTTCACAGTGAGCCATCATTTCTTTTGTAAATACAGATGATCCGCGCTCCCCAGCTGACTGCCGTCACAGCCCTGCCCTGACTTGGCCACCCCTGGGGTTCCCCCGGAGCTGGGCACCGTGAGGCGCTCACTGCAGGCTGGCTGGCAGCAGCTGGGCACTGCCTCGAGGCCCTTCTCCGGTCTCGTTTGTGGCCGGAGTCCCACGAGGTGCAACTCACCCTGGTTTCATGTGGTGTTGCAATCGAAACTATTGAATCTCAAAATGGAATATAATTAAAGCTGGGTTAATAAAGCTTGTTCCACTCTAGCCAGTAAAGGGTGTCATGTTTCTCCTTGAAGCTTTAGGCAAGGAAACTTGATCTCCAGCTTTGTCAGGGCAGACTGAGTCAGAGGTGTGTCATCCTGTGGGAAGCCTCTTGTTTGACTTGTTGCAGTCACTACGTGGCCAGCCTCATCTCAGTGCATTGTACTGAGCACACAGAGGCCAGCCCGTGGTGGGCCCCAAGGAGAGGCGAATGTATAGGAGGAGTTAGGGGACATTCGCTCTATGCTGGCTCTGGCCTATGAAAGTCTTGGGGGCACAGGGACAAAGGGCCATGAACAGAAATGGAGTATGTTGCCTTAGAACTCTGGGGCTCCAGGGTGGCATCCAGTGAAGGTGTCTCAGCCTCAATCTTGTCTTTCTTGCTGACTTTAGTCCTTTCCTTTTCCTTTTTCCTTCCAGCAGCATGCTACTCTTATTCTTCTGGAAGCAATGTCACAGGCTTCCCGGACGTCCCCTGAGAGATTGTTCATACTTATTAATGCTCCCCGAGCACTGGGGTTGCCTTTACTGTCAACATTTAATAATTACAGCCACTTACTTTGTTCATTCTGGTCTAGGCTCAGTGTTGAGATAACTTGTGTGTGTTATCTCATCCAGTTTTCTTGACAACCCAGATATTATAGATGAGGAAACTGAGGATCAAACAGAGTAAGTGAATTTCCTAGGGACATATAGTGAATTCATGCATTCAGCAGGTGTTCATTCAACACCGATTACATGGAAGGCGCTCTTTTAGGCCCTAGACACACATTTCTGAACAAACAGCCAAAAAAAAAAAAAAAAAAAGTCCTTGTCATCATAGAATTCATATTCTAGTGTTGTGTGTGCGTTACCTGTGCAGCCAGTAAATAGGCAATTCTGCAGTATGTTAGAAGGAGATAGGTGCTGTGGGAAACTGCAAACGTGAGGCTGAGCAGGAATTTGAACCCAGCTCTCTCTTACACCCGGCATGCTCTTAACTGCTCAGTTATGTTGCCTGCCGTTCTTGTATCTTGTAATTATCTCTGTACTCCCAAGACTTTCCTCCCAGACTGGAGATGTCTCTGGGCAGGACCTTTCCTTAACCAGTCCCTGTCCTGGCACACAGCTCAGTGCCTGGCGTGGAGTCAGCACTCAATGAATGTTTGCCCTGCGTGTGAATAAGTGAGTGACCAAGTGATGACACAAGAACCTACTGGAAAGCTGTAATTTCCCAGGAGTGTGGCCAGTCCTGGAGGTTGGGCTCTGCCACAGACGTGACCTGTTACCCCAGGCAAGTGTTGGAGCCCATAAAATCTTCAGAATGGGTGAAGACTAGTGAATGTTGTGGACTTCCTTCCTGGTATGTCATGAGCATGAATGAGACAGTGCATGCTCAAAGACTCCAGTTTCTTTGAAGACAGGAGCTTAGGTCTTTCCCAGTGAGTGCTCACTGTGCAGAATTTCAGCAAGGATCTGGCATTTTAGCATGTTTTTTTCAGGAGGGGTTGGTCCCAGAGAAATAAGTTTGTTCTACTGATAAGGTTTCTAAGCAGGTTTCACGAGCTGCCTCTGTCAGGCTGTGGGCCTGTGTGCAGGTTCACTATCCAGCAATGATGGAAGCATATTTTACCCCTTTGCCAAAGTGGGCTCCAAATCAGTTCAAACCCAACTTTCCATAGATGTTTTTCTGCCCCTGTGGAAGTAAAAATGCTGGGTTTTATTTGTGTGGAATCTCATTTGTTGGCTGTGAAAAGGGAGCTATTGGAATGCTTGCCAGTCAAATACCAGTTATAAGTCACCAAGAAAAGTGGTCTCAGATTCGTGTTCTCTAGGAGAAAAGGGCTCTACCATTGGATGATGGAGTAGAAAATGGGAAATCCCAGGAATGTCAAAATAGCAAACTAAACAGGAAGGTTTGGTTTAATTCTCTTCTGTTGCTGACGAGTCAGCACCCCAAACCCGTTCAGTCACTCTGACATGCAGAATGCAGGAGGCCCTTCTTGTTATTTTCCTGTTGACCCGATGCTATGTCCTTAAGCATAATGAACTCAGCTAACTAAAAGCATTGCCAAGATTCTATTTGACTTTGGCAAATAGGTCAGCACTGTAGCATTTGCTTGATATGCTTTCTTGGTAATGGCTTTCTCAAGAACGAAGAGTTGTTTCCTGGTGGGGAAAAGTCCCCCAGTATTACTCAACAAAGAGAAGTAATAATAGTTTAGATTTCTCTAAGGATCTCTCAAAGAGTTCAAAGGTCTCTCTTCTACAGTATCTTGGTCTTCTCTATAGCTCTGTTGTGAAGGCCGAAGCAGGTGTTATTGTCCCTATTTTGGAGAAAGGCACATTTTCTTAAGTTGACCCACTTCGTGTTAATGTTCCTTAGCTCAAGTTCAAGTTTCCTGCTGGATACAACAGTCATTAATCAACTTAGACTAGGTACTGGAGACCTATTATCTACTGGTCTCACGCGAGACACTACATATGTGGTCTCATATTTATTTCACCAAGTAAATTATTCTACAAAATTAGCATTATTATTGCCATTTGCTAGTGTAGATGACCCAAATCGACTAGTAACTTGCCATGCCACTTGTATCCAAGTTCAGTGCCTGTCTATATGAGGATGTCTCCGTTAGCCTACATAAGTGTCGAGTTGGCTCTGATTCTGTGAGCTGCATTGTGCCCAGGCCCAGGTAGAAATGTGGGTGGTGCCTCAGGCAGCTACTTTGACATTTACTCCTATCAGTGTTTAAAATATATTTGTTCACTATTTATCTTAGTGGGAGAAGAGAGAAACTGATTTTCTATTAAATCAAATTCCTTTCTCTTTATGTTTAAATTTCAAACAAGGAATAAATTACATTCTAATATAACATTTTAATGTATTTGGCATAGCTGTCCGGTCCACAGTTGTTCCATCGCTCATAATTGGATAGTGTAAGTCACACTCAGAAGGATGAAGAGAGGTTCCAAGAATACAGTTGCTCAGTCTCATTCAAAAGGAGTTTAAAATTCGCTTTTCCTGTTTGGTCTTTTGGCAAATGTTTCCCACTTTCCTTTTTCTCATTCTCTTGTCAGCTTTTTGCATGATTTCTAAACCATACAAGTTCTTGGGAAGCCCATTAAAGTTTAAATATTACACAAAATCACTGTCAGTAAATGGCATGACCCCAGGTATAAGTTGCTTTCTGACTGTCCTCTGGCTTCCATGAACAATCAGCTGGCTTATATTGGGTTAGGGAGCCTGGCCACAGTGCTGAGCAACCTTCGTAATAAAACTGACCAGCAGAGGTAAGGTGACCCCAGTGAGCAGTGGCTGTAAAATTTTTGGTGAGGGTGCTCCCTATTTCAGTAAAAGTGGAACTGAGTGCCATTGTACCAGCTTTGTAAGTGGAACCCTGAGATAACTACCACTGTCTTTTGATTTATTCCTGTGATGCTTAAAAATCTGTTTTGCAGACTTCTGGGCATATCCCATGCTCTTCTTTCCTTCCTAAGCATTTAGGACCTCAGATTTTAGTCCTCTGGCCAATGAGCACTGAGTAGAAGCGATTTCTGGCAAAGGGGTTTAAATTCACAGGTGAGGCCCCCTCTTTTCTCTTCTCAGCAAGTGCTGAGCCCTGAAGCCATGTGTTAATGTAGAGTGTCACAATATGATGGCTTGATCCATTGCTAGGCTGGATCCCTAAATGACTTGATGGAACTGAGCCCTCAGTTGACCAGCACTAGACATGTCCCATGACCAAGGAAGGATCTTTTATAGTGTTCTATCTCCAAAATTTGTTATTCTGACTAACACAGTTTGTGTCCTGGGCAGCTACATGGCTGGCCCACTCCTTTCTCTGATTGGATATTGAATCCTTTTTATTACTCAATCCCATGTTTTCCTGTTCTTTCTTTATAAATCTAAGATGCTTCATGGACAGTCTAGGCTTGGCTTGGTTCTTACTGAACTCTCCAGAGGAGTGCTCCATGAATTCTGGGCTGGTGGATGCTGCTCACAGCTCATCTCCTTCACTGATCTTCCAGTTTGGGGCTTTGAGGATAGGAGTCAGAGGGGGAGGCAAAGGTGAAGAAGAGGAGTGGGAAGAAGAGGAGGGCCTAGGACACTGTGGGCATAATGAATGTTCTAAAGTAATCAGAATTGGGAAAACAAGATAAGGGACTAAAGTTTTCCACTCTGGTCCCACAAACACTATCACTTGTGGAATCAATCAATTATGCCTTTACTGATTCACTCTTATCTCCCCGCCAAAGTCATCTATCTATCCCAGTGGTTCTTAACCTTTTTTGAGGTACCGAACCCACCAGTTTCATATGCGCATTCACCGAACCCTTCTTTAGTGATAAATAAAATATGATTTTTTTCCCAAATTAAAGACATAGGTATGTGTTTTTTTACTGGTGCACAAAATGAGCTGTGCATGAACATCACCTTGCTCAAAGAACAAAAACAACAAAGTGCATGAACTCACAACAAATTACGGTATTACTTTATTCTGGCTTCCGCGGCAGAGGCTTCTCCAAACCCCTGAGACCAACTCATCGAACCCCTAGGGTTCAATAGAACCCAGGTTAAGAACCACTGATCTATCCATTCCATGCATGATAAAATCTGTTTTGGGCCAGGTTCTGAGCTACAGAGAGAGGAAGGATACATGCCTTAGCCTCCAGTGGCTGAAATTCTGGTAGGGGAAGCATTCACAGAAAAGGACATTTGCAGTTCGTAGAAGTGAAGAATACAGTATAGGACTTGAAGAGGCCAGAGGAGAGGGAGGGAGGCACTGCAGGGTGGAGTGGAAGTTACTGCTAGGACAGTTATGTCATGGACGACCAACCAAGGCTTTGCGGTCAGTGTCCCTAGACCTTAACAACTTTACTCTCACGCTAAGTGAGCTCTTACCTCACGCACTTGTGATGCAGAAGCTAAATGTCAATATCTGAATTGGTATGATAGAAAAATACTTTCCAGACACTGTATCATGAAAGTAACATAAAAATAGATCCCTAATAATAACTGTCACCTATAGAGGGCTACTGGGTGCCAAGCACATGTGCTTCTTGTGCATTATGTTATCTAATCCCACAGCCACCTGTAAAGCTGGTATTTATCCCTGTGTTCCAATTTCAGAGAGGAGAAAATGGCCTCAAAGGGATTCTGTTAGTTGCCTAAGGTCTCTAAGGAAATGGTGGTGTTCGAGTTTCGATCCTGGGAAGTGGTCATATAGTAGGCTATCCTTGTCCTCACTATGTTGTGCTGCCAGCTTGGCAAGGGGAGGAAGTTCATCCCTGAAGTACCTTGGAAACAGGGGTTGGAGCCACAGTGATTCTGGCTTCACAATAGAACCTCCCCTCCAGTAACCAGAAGGCTGTAGTCACCTAGGGTCCCTGGTGGTTACCTGAGCGGGACTACATAGGCTCTGACAAGGTCTTCTTTTAGGATCTGTTTTTTTAGACCAGCACATGTCAGATATGAGCAGTGGTTCAGAGATCAGAGCATCAGAATGTCAGTTTCCAACTCTGATGAACGGAGCTGAAACATTTATACTTTATTGATAGAATAGAGGCCTCATGATCCTGTCTGGTGAGCTTTTGAGTTACAAAAAGCATTCGGAACCCTCCCTTCTTTCCACCAGTAAGTAAGAACTACTTACTGTGGATTGTGTGTCATTTGCCTCTTTCCCCATCAGTGCGTGGTAGTGTTTTGCTCTCCCTGCTTTTATTTGGAAGGTAAGTCAAGTTGGCTTGGAAAGATAGTCATAGGTATGGGAACTTTTCTGGTTCATTCTTTCAGGGACACCAAGCTCTGAATGATATTTCCTCTATCTGGCCTTAACACAGAGCAGAGGCCTAAGCGGGGTCAGTGGAAGAAGGGGCTCAGAGGGGCTCTGCAGCCACACCGTCCCTGGGGCGTCTGGCCAGGCTGCACCTGAGACAGACCCTGCGGCTGGGCTTGGGAAGTTGACAAGACTTTGCCAGGAAGTAAAGATCGGAAAGGCATTCCTCAGGGAGGGAATGGCATTCATGAAGCATGACAGCCTGAGGCCTTGGGTGTTCAGGGCAATAGAGAGCAGATGGGGCCAGACATCAGGATGCCTGGGGAGACAGAAAGGTGCACCATCTTTGCATTCAGCAGGGCTGAACCAGAGGGGATGCTCAGTCATATGCACGGATGCCTTGGTGGTTGAACAAACTAAGGGAAGAAACACGTCATGGGAAGGCCCATGTAGTTCTCTGAACCCCTCACTTGAATCAGTACTCTAGGGGTTAGACCTTAACGGGGCTGGAGCCGCTAACGCCAGCTTCCTGCTCTCTGTCTGCTGGCTGAGACCTGTCCCTAATGGGGTAGGGTCCCTTTTTTAGTTCTTTCTGCTTATAATTTCAATATAAGATACCTCTTTCTTTTTTCTTGGTTTCTCTACCTATTTAGTTTTAATGAACCAAGAACTAGATCTAGAGTTGGAAACCTTAGGCTTTAATCCCAATTTCTGCCATTTCCTGGCTGGGTAAGCTTTTGCAACTCAGTTGATCACTTGTTGCCTCAGTTTCATCATCTATAAAGTGGGAATAATCATGCTTATCTCATAGGTCTGTTATGAGGCTCAAATGTACCATGCTAGTGTTTCTCACTGTGTTCTGCAGATATTTGATGGGTGTTATTAGAAGGTGAAGGAAACATATGTCCTGTGACTATGTGAGTGTGGAAAATTTTCGATTGAGCAAAATCTATAAAATTCTCAAACCTTTAATATGTTAAAATGTGACCACCGAAAGGGTAGGGTGGTAGGCAGAGTAGAGAAAATGCATTTTTAAGCACAGCGCTGCTTATTGCCTACCTGCTGTCCCTTCCCATTTTCTCCTTTGCTATAAGAGGTACTGCTTCTGGTGGCATCAAATATGCCCAGTCCTCTGCAGCTGGCCTCTGGTGGCTCAGGCTTGGCGCAGTAACTCAGCTCTGCTAAGGCCAACTTTGGGCAGGGGGCGACGTTTGAGCCGGACCTTGGGGGGTGAGTAGGAGCTTTCACGAGGCACAGATGTGGAGGTAGGGAACTCTGTGCAGGAGGCACCAGGCCCAGAACAGCTCATCATGTATGGGCTTGTATTGAGAGAGGCCCCAGCTTACTCAGACCTTTTTTGTTCTAGGTCTGAGTAATGGCGCCTTGTGAACGTCAGGGGTGAGAGGGGAATGGCATAAATCATTAGCTCCCTAGTCTCCAGAAACAGCAGTATTTGCTCACAAGATCATGCCCTGTGACCTCCCTCTGTTATAATTGTGTGCTGTGTTTGGGGAAACAGGGCATTCCCCAGGCCAACCTAAAGGCACACCCCAATCCTCCTTGCCCAAATGACACAGGGAGCAGCCGGGAGGAGCAGCTCTCCAACAATAGTGGAGGCGTTCTTTGGACTTGACTCTTCCACTCAGACACTCCCAGGTGCGGCCCGGGGGAGGTGAGCATATCTCCTCATGGAAGCGGGCCCTGAGAGCTGAAGCCGGATGTTAGCAGTAGCATCCACCCTGTCCCCTGTCCGCTGCCTTTGGTTCCTGTACCTAAAAGATAATAGCCTTGTGGAAAAATAGCACCACAGCAAGCCGGTGGGGGACGGCAAGTGTGTGCGAGAGCCAAGAGCAAAGACAAGATTATGGGGCAAAACAGAAAGGCAGACTTGCACATTCTGGAGCAAACCAAGGGGATTTACTCTGCTTCTGGGGGGTGCAACCCTGGATTCCAATCATCAAATCTATTTGGGAGGGAATTTGTCCAGGCCACCTAATCTATGTCAGGTGTCCTCCTCTGGGCTGAACCCACGCCCAGCACCAGTTGTTGACCGCCTGCCCCATTCTTCCGGGCTCACTTTCGCACTGAGGGCCGGTGCCTTAGTTTCTCCAGTACCACCCAGAAGATGTGGCCAGTGAATGAAGGGGCATGTTTATTTTAACATTTCAGCAGCATTCTGGCCCAGTTTCCTAGGTTTAGTATCATCACCACCACTCTTTACATTTCTCCATTACCGAAAAGGACTACACTGTAATTTTTAATCTAGGACAAACTGTCATGTTGGAAAGACCAGTTTCTTTATTACTTCTAGTGAGCCAAGGACCTCCCTGTCGTTCACATTTGTCATGCCCCACATTGGGAAGGTGCAGTAGAGATGACAAAGGCACGTCACACACAGGGTTCCACAGTGGTTCTTAAACTAATCCTTCGGCTGAACGGAAGCCGTCACTCTGTAGCCAAGGCACCTGAGGCTCCGGGAGGCTGGCTGCCTGCCCTGCTCACCTCGGCAGGTGCGCGGGTAGCTGACACCTGACTGCCCTTTCTCCTAAGCCCTCAACCAAGTCAAGGTCATGGGACATTTATTCCTTTAATAATCAAGGTGACTAATCCCTAATATTCTCTCTCGATGGTTAGTTTTCCTTAATAGGTAAATAAGCTGCTTGACAGAAATTCACTGCTATGCTGTAAAAACTAAAAAGGAAGTGATGGTTGTCATAATGGTGACAACATAATGGTGACAACATGGTCAGACTCTCCCCTCTTCCCTTAGCAACTGTTCAAACCTCTTCAGATGTTATCCGCAAGTCTTCCTGGGTTAGGTAATGCTGATGACAGCCTTGGAGTCTCAGCGGGAGGATACGCTAGGAAAATAAAATTTTAAAGCATTTCCTTCTTGAAATTCAGAAGATTTGGAGGAGGGAAAGATCAAATACTTGGGTAAACACGGCAAAGCCGAAACAGTTATAGCACATAATTCTGGGATTTTTTAAAAAGCATTCGTCAGATCTTTATTTCATGTTCATGCTTGTTACCTAACATTATATCACCCCTGAATGTCCTGATCACATGCTAACCCGACCTGACCACCCAACATGAAACTTCTACCTGGCATTCAAAAGAAGGGTGAACCCTCTCTCCGAGCTCGCTGCCAATTTCTGCGCTGGCCTTGGGGTAACAAATCTGGAAGCAGCAGTTAAAAACTTTTCCACGTTCACTCCCCTTAAGGACTCGCCCCTGCCTTCCTTCCAAGAGGCTCTCATGAGAAACTTCAGAGGTTGTCTCGATGCTGTTTTGTGGGTGAAACGAGGGCTGAACACTTTCTAAGACCCATGGCAGCCTCTGGAATCCTCCCCCTTTCTCCTCAGGGCTCTGGATTGGCAGCTGCTAAGTGAGAGCTCAGAGGATTGTGCAAGTTGAGGTCAATTCTACTCTCAAGCCTGACTTGCCTACAGAGTGAGGAGAAAGAAGTCCTCTTGGGCCCAAGCTGGCAGCACGGCTGGGTTGCCGCGAGGCCCCCGCCCCCCGAGTCCTCCTGTGGATGGAGGGCCTGAGCCCACCGCAGAGCCGAAGTCACTCCACAGACCTCCCTGGCCGTTCCAGGGCTCCATCAGCAGCTGAGCACAGAGCTGCAGGAACCCTCCCAGCAGCTCGGATCCCAAGCCACGTGTGTTCGGAGACTGGCTTGCCGTGGAAGCTGCAGAATAATGGCAGCAAGGCTCAAAGTACCGTGAGAATAGGAGCCGTTTACCTCTTGGAGCTGAGGGTGAGGAACCATAGGGCTGACAGAAGTCTCGATGGCTGTCCCATCCAGGTTCTCACGACCTCCCGTGTGGCACCTGGCTTGCATACCTCTAGAGGTCGGGCGTGCTCTGCTTGATCTCCCCTTATCACCTTTCCCATCCCATCAGCCTGACTCTGAAAGTTCTCCGTTCAATTCAACAAAACCCAGCAAACTTGTACGGAGTATCTATGCTGCCCCAGGCACTCCCGAAATATCCACCCCTTGGTGTCCCAAGGGATTTTGCCCACTGGCCCAAGTCTTCTTCGCTGCAGACTTAACAACTGTCTGGTGCTCTGTCGGTGTTCTTTGTCTGAATCCGCCTGAAGTTTGCATCCAAAGGGAGCACACACAGGTGGCCTAGGACAGAAGAGGCGTTACTGGACTTCATAACGTAGCTCTACAGGGAGAGGGTTCCTTCACCAGGCATAGCTCGGAACACAGATCACAGTGATTACAGACAGAACTGAATTTGGGGTACCTAGGAAAACATATCAGAAAGAAACCTCTACCCCTTCCCAGCAGTCTGACACCCTATCATTCCGTTGAGACCTTTTATAACTGGCTTAATAGAAAAGACAGTGATCAGTCTCCCAGGGGTTTTTGGAGCATGCTCTGTGAGGGACTCTCCCTCACAGAGCTATACATTCCTTTGTTTTCGGCCCAGATGCCTCATTCCCTATCTGCTTTGCCCCGGTGTCTGGTTTGTCCTCCTGACAAGTGCCTTCTGAGTACATGCAGGGTTGGAGCTGGGGGAGGGCCTAAGGGGGTCTTTTGCTCCATACCTCTCTCCATATAGAGCATTTCCTGAGCACCTAGACCCTCCTGCCCCTCCTGGCTCAGCTGCACAAAGGATTCGCAAATGGCTCTGCTCTTTGGCCGGCTACCTCTAAAGGAGATGTTTTTCCTGACTATCTTCTCTGCCTTGCCTGGTCTGGCAGTGGGAAGGCTGTCTTTCCATGACTGCAGAAGGCAGGCAGAGCATCTTCTGAATGTCACCGAGAACATCCATCTTCTCTAGTGGAAAGATCAGGGGATACTCCTTGCTTTCTCCTGCCTCACCTCAGAGGGATTTGAAGATCAAACAGTTCTGGAAACGTAATAGGCACATACTGGCCCAGTTACTTGTGTGGGCTCAGTCATCTCTGTGCTGAGAGTCCAGGCTTCTGCGGAGGTGGGACGAGTTCAGCATTGAGTCCTCGGAGTATGGCCTATAGGGCCCGGGAAGACTGGGCTTCAGTTGCTCCAGAGTGATGCTAGTACCAGGGCTTAGTAGCTGCCTTAATTTTCATTTTTTGAACAGCAGGAGTAAAGATGCCTATGTTATAGTGTTGGAGTACATTAGATGCTCCATGGATGTGATAATTAGTTTTGATGCCAGCTAATGATTTCCAACTTGTCTTTATATAGGTTTTCTTATGGTTTAAGAAACACTTCTGAATCTAACATCTCACTTAATTTTCCTAACAATGCCATAAGGTGTGTATTATTGGTTTTATTATTTCATATACCTCATGGGAAAATCAAACCCTCACAGAAGTTCAGTGAGACTCTCACCATCTTCCCTGTGGTATGGAAGAGTGGGGTGGTAGAGTGGGAATGCTCTGCACTCACATGGGCAAGTTATTATTTCCACACCTTAGTTTACTCATCTGTGAAATGGAATAATTCCCCTCCTGAGGAAAACTACAAGGATTGGGTGAGTTAATGCTGTAAAGCATTTGGAATAGGTATAGAGTGAGCACTCGGTGGAGCCTGGCTCGGAGGGACAGGCAGTAGGTGAGCAGAGGACGGGGACTCAACACCAGATCTGACTCCACACACCATATACGTCCTGCCCCGGACCATGCCTCACCCTGATGCTGCCTGTGTAACAAAAGACTGGTGTATCCAGCCACAACGGGCCCTTATTACCCCTCCCCACTATTCCTTGGCCTCAATTTGTTTTGAATAGATGAGGAAACCCAGAAAGGTTAAGTAACTAAGTCTCAACGTAGTTTGTGGCAACCCAGAATTACCACGTAGGGCTCCTGACTTCTAGACTGTTACTCTTTTAGTGAACTCATACCTAAAAATTAAGAAAGGAATGAGATGCATCCTACACAGAGCAAAACAAGGTATCTTGACTTTCACTCCTGCCTCCAAATAACCCTCACAATTCCTGTGATCAGTAGTAATTCATTCCAACAGTTCTTATTTCTCTAAGTGTGATTCAACATATATTAATAGTGGCAAGTAGACACAGCCTGGAGCCTCTGCAGGAGAAGCACTCCTTTAGAAGTTCTGCATGACTGAGTGGCTGCATGTGCTCCCCCTGGACGATGCCCAGAATTCTGGATTACATTCGTGCAGTTTCACACCCCCTTCTCCACCTCCCGAAGTGCAGGCTGGGGTGGTAAGATCCATGTGTCCGAGAGAGGAAAGACGGTCCCAGGGGCTCCTGGAGGGTGTGCTGAGGAGGGCTGGCCCATGTGCCGAATTCCCAACTAGAAACAACAAAAGAATCTATCATCACATTGCTGTAGGGTTCTTGTTTCTCAAGAGTTGGATTTCCTGGAGCCTGTCTCCTCCTGTTGCAGCACACAGCATTCCCATGACTAGGAACTCCAAATGCCAAGAGAAGACATATGGAGGAGCTTGGGAAATAACTTTGCCTTTCAAGGTGGCTCCCTAGTATTTAACCTTAGCCTACCTTTGCATGGTGTCCCTCTCTGCACCCTGTGTTCTAGCCAAAGTGCACTGCTCATCTGTCGGTGGCCTCCCTGCCTTTGTTCAAACAGTTCTATTTCCCTGGAATGTCTCCCTGGAAAAGCTGAACTCTTCATGTCCACTAGCTTGATCCAACCTGGTCTTCAAAATGCAGCTCACATGTTGCTCCTGACAGCCTATTTGATCTCTGGACGTGATGCTCTTACTTCTGGCCCCACCAAGGCCTGCCTCATTATTCATTCCCCTAATATTTTTTGATTTCCTCCCATGGACCAGGCAGTATAATAGGCATCAGGGGTACCTCAGTGAACAAACAAGGGTCCCTGATTTTGGCGAGTTTACCTTCTGTTACCACATTTAATTAATTGCAAATGATGAGCATGTCTAGCTCCTCCTGACAGACAGACATTATACATTCAAGGTCAGATTGATGTAATCTCTGAGAGCTTTGTTCATCCTTTCAGTGGTTTCTTCTTGCTCCTGGTGTGAGGACTCAGTCCTGTATGTTTCCTACTAGATCTTCTATGGATGCAGCCTCCCTCCGTATCATTTCCTCCCAATGTTCTCTGTTCCAGTTTCTTTTTTTTTAAATTTTTCTGAAGTGAGAAGTAGGGAGCAGACAGACAGACTCCCATATGAGCCCAACTGGGATCCACCCAGCATGCCCACCAGGGGGCGATACTCTGCCAATCTGGGCCATTGCTCCCTTGCGCCGGAGCCATTCTAGCACTTGAGGCGGAGGCCATGGAGCCATCCTCAGCGCTCTGAGCCAACTTTGCCAACTTTGCTTCATTGGAGCCTTGGCTGTGGTAGGGAAAGAGAGAGATAGAGAGGAAGGAGAGGGGGAAGGGTGGAGAAGCAGATGGGCACTCTTCCTGTGTGCCCTAGCCAGGAATTGAACCTTGGACTTTTACACGCCAGGCCAACGCTCCACCGCTGAGCCAACCAGCCAGGGACCCAGTTTCTTTTGGTCCCTCTGCATCTTGTCAGGTGCTTTTCTTCTGCATGGACTCCACTCCCCTCTCCTCACCACTCAGTTTCCTTCAAATCTCAGCTGAGGCATTTCTTCCTAAGGAGGGCTTCTTTGGCCTTTCTGACTAAGTGAAATACCTCAGCCCTTGATGATACTGTAGCTGTCATATCACTTACCACATTTGCTAGTTTACTCGTATCTATGATTATTCCACTCATATCTGTCTCCCAATCCAGACGGTAAGTCACTTGAAGGCAGAGTGGTGTTCATTTTTGTTTATCATTTGCTTCCCCAACAAAGAGTAGGGAGTCAATAGTTTCTGTTTAATGAACCAGTGAATGAATACCCCCTACCTATTATATACATTAGATCTGTGGTTCTTAACCTGGGTTCTATCGAACTCTAGGAGTTCGATGAGTCGGTTTCAGGGATTCGGAGAAGCCTCTGCCGCGGAGGTAAAGACACACTTGTGTAAAGTCGTGATGACACGCCCCGCTTGGCCATCACTTGCTGCAGAGGAACACGTTACATTGCTTGGCCAACCAGTACTGCGGGGAATTTAGTGCACACAGTAGTCAACGGCTGTCGTAGTTGTATGTCGTGTGGTTTCTTTCTTAATATTTTAAACCATACTAAATATGTCGAGCAAAAAAAGAAAGTGGTCGGATGAATGTGTACAATATGGATTCACATGTATCACGGAACGGGATGGGAGTCAGCGTCCTATCTGCATGATATGCAATGCCAAGTTGAGCAACTCTAGTCTCGCACCGGCGAAACTAAATTTGGAAAAAAAATCATATTTTATTTATCACTAAAGAAGGGTTCAGTGAATGCGCATATGAAACTGGTGGGTTCAGTACCTCAAAAAAGGTTAAGAACCACTGCATTAGATTATCTACAATGGATTCCATTTTAAGCATTGTGTTATTGCCTGTACTTTTTGGGTTGTCTGGACACCTATCTATCCTAATTTATTTCAGAAAATATAGATGCTCTGACCATAGCAATAATGTTCTGTGCTTAGAGAAGCTAAATCTCTTTTTGTGATTGCTAATTGAATAAATAAATGAATTCCAAGTTTGGTAATCTGGGTAGGGTTGGTGGGAGTGAGAGTCATTGTTTAGAGGAAATTTTGTGTTAGGCACAGAAAGCTGATGATGGTGTGTCTCCTCACATACAGATGTACACATTTTAGAAAGGCTCATCAAAGGAGGCCCAGGCCTACTGGAGGTCTACATATATAGTGTCAACAAGGGAGAAGGCGGGTCTTCCCAGAACTGTCACGTAAGGCACACAGAGTTTTACCCAGAGACCTGTGGTCAGTTTAGGACATTAGTTCAAATGGAAAATAGAGCTTTTTTTAAAGTGAAAGAGAAAAGTAATATTAAGTAGTAACTTTCTCTCTTGCTACTTGCTCTCTTTAAAACAATAGTAATATCTTAAGTTTACCAAATAAATAAAAAAAACAGTTGTTAGTTTACAAAGCAAGTTCACCTAGATTAGCTTATTTTTATTATTATAATAGTCCAGCAAGAATGGAATCATTATTCCCATTTCTTTTTATATAAATGAGAAAGTTGAGGCTCAGAATTCTGTGCCCAAGGACATGTGGCTGCTGTATCAGCCAGGATTGTCTATGTTATGCTGCAGTGACAAGAATTTCAAAACCTCTGTGCTGTTTTCTTGCTCATGCAAACATGATACTCTGTTTACCTGTCATTTTCTCCTTCCTTCTCTATCTGGTAAATTTCTTGTTCTTCAAGACCTAAATCAAAATTCACATTTTCTTAAAATTCTTCCCTGAATTTGGCTGAAGGTGGTTCTGAGTCTGACGTTCACAATGTTCTCTGGACTTAACACCATCAGACTATGCTGTAGCTGATGGTTTATTTGATCGTACCCCCCACATGGACTTTGTGCTTCCTGGGGGAAAGGGCTGAGCCTTGATTATTTCTGCTTTCTCAGTGTTGTTCACGGAGCCTGACTCTGAACAAGTGCTAATTGAAGGGAGAGGAATGACATAAGTATGATTGAGAGTCTAGCCTGGGAAAAAGCTGAGAATAATGGGCTGTCTCCCACACTCATTCAAATGTGGCACTCTAGTTCCAGTGTGCTGTTTAATTTTGAGAAACTGGGCCCTGTGAGGCATGTTGGGTTGATTTACCTACAAATTGTATTTCAGAGTCGTTGAGACATATTAAGTTATTGGTCAAGATATTTAGATTGACCATTTAAGCCCTGATGCAAACCTACCAAGTACAACAACTGCTGTGCAGACTAAGTTATACAGAGCTTCTTGCTCCCGGCCATAGTAGATCAGAACTAACTGCATCTCAAGACTGTCCCATCTAAACATCTTTGAGTAACATTTAGCCTGTCAGTTTTCTCAGGAGTTAGTTGGATCTTTTTTATTGCTTTTGGAGAGATGGATAAAATTTTTTTCTATCATAGTTCTGGACTTTGACAGGCCATTGTTTATAATTTGGCAAGTCTCATTGGTAATACACCTGCTG
Organism: Rhynchonycteris naso; assembly: GCA_037038555.1. Classification (NCBI taxonomy): domain Eukaryota; kingdom Metazoa; phylum Chordata; class Mammalia; order Chiroptera; family Emballonuridae; genus Rhynchonycteris; species Rhynchonycteris naso. The sequence goes on from CM072996.1 coordinate 24,194,006, forward strand.
AATGATTAATTGCATAGGTATAAAATATGAAGTTTCAGTGAATGGGGAGCAGCAATTGTTTTATGTGTTTTCTCATTACATACCATTAGTATCATGTCCATAGTGGAACAGTTCTTAGAAAAACAACAGCCACACGTTCCAGGCTCTCTCCAAAATTGGTGTGGGCATATCAAGCTTGGAGTCGTATGTGTGATTTAAGTGGGGCACTACAGACATGGTGGAGCTAGACATTCTTGTGTGGGCACACCCTGAGTAAGAATGTGTTCAGAGAAGCGAGCCTTCCTTTTGGGAATCCAAGACTGAACAGGGGTTTGGGGTGTGAGAGCACCCATGGAGCTTAGAGATCCTCTGGTTCATTCTCAGATTGTTGAGGGGAGGAGAAAGAGTTTGGTCTTGGATTCAACTCCAGATCCAAATCCCTCTTCTTATTTGTCTTGTTTAAAATTGATTGTGTAAGAGTCATCTTTTCTTTCCTACTGGCCAAGAGAATTTTTTGGCATAGGGTTTAATGGGCTGAGGATGCTGGCAGAAGGGAATGGCTTTGAAGTGAATTTTGCCACGCAAATAAATGTTTCTGGTGTGTGGTCCTCTGTGATCCTGGGCAACTTGCTCAAGTTCTCTGAGACCCGGTCACCTCACTTGTTAAATGGAAGGGAGTGAAGGTTGTCAAGTGTCTGGTCATCACCATGCTCCCTAATGGTCAGTTCTTTTTTTCAGTCTTTCTCTAGTGTTTGGGCTAGAAGAGTCTGATTTAGTAACCTTTTCTCTCTTTCTTCCAACTCTCAACACACATGAAGCCCTTTGTGAAAGGGACAGGAGAGCCCCATCTGGGTCGACCCAGCACCTAGTATGTGAATCTGGGTTGGGTGCTATATTTTCTCTCTCCAAAAACTGATTTGTTATGGGTAAGAGTTAATCCTTACACTGAGAGGTGGATGATTGAAATGTTGACTGACATTGGGAAACTTAAAAAAAACTATTCAATTTTATTCACATTTGTTTTTGGTATTGTGATTTCTGATTCCAATAAAAATCAAAATTAGAGATTCTATGGTATTTTTGAAGGTACTTTTTGATTATGTAAAACAAAGAATACAGGGACTATCCCAAGGGCTCTTTTTTCTTCATGAGATTGGAAGGTAGATTTTATAAGGGTCATTCATCTAAATGCCTGTCTGGCTCTCTCCAGTGGTTCAGATCCATCATGGCTTTGGTCATCCATAAAAAATGTTTTCTTATATATTTTTTTTCTTCAATGTGAGTTGATAACTTAAAACATGAAGAAAAGAAAAAAATAGCCCACGGTATAGAACCGTGATGGCGAACCTATGACACACGTGTCAGCACTGACACACATAGCCATTTTCGATGACATGCGGCTGCATACCAGAGAAGTATGGGGCCGCATGCCAAGAAGGACGTTTCATCCTCAGCTCCTGCACGGCCAGGTACAGTATCCGAGGATAAAACATTTGCTGTAGTGTAGACACTCTGTGCTGGAGGTCAGTAGGCTAAAACAACAGAACTCCAGTACAGAGCGTTTAGTTCTGAGATTTCCGGCTAGGCCGTTTTTCTCGAAGTGACACACCACCTGAGTTATGCTTGGTGTTTTGGTGAATTTTGATACACCAAGCTCAAAAGATTGCCCATCACTGGTCTAGAACCATCCAAAAGAGTCTGAATATTTCTTCCTTCACATAGTAGGAGAAACACGGGTTATTTTTTTTTTCTGCTCAGTTTCAATCTAAAGAGATCACTTTCAAGTCAGAGAGATTTTTGATGTATTCCAGCCATTCCTATACTTCTTGAATACTTTTTAGAACATGAAGCACTGGACATTTGTACATGAAATACTTATGAAAAATTTCCCCCCAAAGTTGTAATGCCATTCCTCCTAAAAGAATGAAAAAGTCCAAGTAGCTGTATATATATAAAAACCAAAATGAGGCAATTTAAACAAGTATCTTAACAAAAAACATGTAACATACCTAATTTAACTACAGACTATTTGGCATCAGTGTACATCCAAATTGTTAACTAAGCTGGCCAGAAGCTTAGGTTTCCTCTAGTCTTTAAAGCATAATGCCACCTGCATTTAGACGTTGTTAGTATACAATTCAAATTGCCTTGATTTTGACAGAGCTATGAACATTGTTGGATAAATCTCTAAGTAAATAACATATTTTGGGTGAATCCAAATTCTAGGCATTAAATATGAGGGATAAAACTTGAAATCTTGTTTCCTTTCTTCCTTCTCCCCTTCCTTTCTTCCCTCCTTTCCTTCCTTTAATTCTTTACTTAAATTAATTTTTTTTTTTGGTGGTTGGTACCAGAAAGCTGTGCCACATTTCTTCTTTCTAAGAAAAGATTTCTCACGTATTCACTGATTGATGGCATTGGCTTATCAGCCATGATATTTTCACTAACTTCAGGCTGTCCGTGAAAACTACCCAAAACTTGGAAATAAGCAAATGGGGTGCTATCTATATTAACACTGTCAATGGATTTTCCATGAAGTTCAGTAGGCTATTGATGGGGCTATTCTGTAGCTCTGTGGGAATACCAGCATAACTTGTAGGTTTTTATCTGGTAGAGAGCAAATACCTTATGTCTGGTGGGGAAAATAACCCCAAAGATGGTTACAGCTCCTTTGGACATTGGCCGGTTTTGTATCTTATGCAGAAATCTATTATGGCCTGTTTATACCTAACTGCTCAAATGCTTTTTAGATTTGTTTTAACATTTTACTAGTTGCCCCATTAGTTAATGAGTTGAATGAAGTCTTTGACACACATTTATTTTATATTTATCAGAGTCTAAAAATTATACCTTAAGAGTGCATGTGATATTTTATCTTTTAAAGGAAAGTATGTCTTACGTTTATTCATATTGATGGAATTAATAAATTTAGAGGCATCCAGTGAGCTGCGAGGCAGCATTGACTGATGTGAGGGTGCCATATAGAAGTACTGTGTACATGGTCTCATACTGATGTGTGCCCAACACAGGTCTTATTGTTCCCGTCACTGCTGATGGACAGACAAGTAGAGAGGAAGGCTAGCTCAGAAGGAAGCATTTGTAGGTGGTGGTGGAGTCAGATTGTTACCACCTAGGACCAGAGGATGGAGGTGGAACCACCATGTTAGCATAGATAAGAAGTCTAAATAAATCTCATGTATGATAAACTATATTATTGTAAATTTAATAAAGAAAGGCCAACAAAGACTTTTGATTAGAAAACCACAGGTTTATGAAAATAAGTGTATAGACACTTGTCAGTCCTTTGAAAGAAACTAATATTAGATTCTGTTTGAGGACAAAATAAGCATAAAAATTAGACACCTTCTTTTTTTCTTTCTTTCTTTCTTTTTTTTTTTTTTTTGCATTTCTGGATTCTACCTTTATTTACAATACTCTGAAACCACAATTAAGTGCTGGACTCCTTTTCCCCAAAGCTCTTGCAATGTAGGAGCTGTAAGGAACCAGGTTTGTGCATTCAAGGCACTTACTATTTTATTCACAATGAAACTTGCATGAATATCTGTTGCTTTCAGCAACCCCTCCTCGGCTACAGCAATGGGACAGCAGATGACAGGGCTGACCTCGAGGCTGGTGACTTGGCTGGTGGATGCGGCTCCCGCCCAGGACCTGCAGCCGAGCAGTGACGGGAGAGAGTGAAATAACTGTCCGTCTGCAGTCTGGACGGTTATTTCACTCATTAAACCCCGCTTTCCACACCACCCAGAGGCTTTCCTCAGACAGGGGCCTTCTTAAAAACCTTTTTAGAACCTCACCCTATCGGATTTAAAAAGCAGTGATAATGCTGTCATGAGAGATTCATGAAGATTCAGAGCTATGGAAAGAGGCTCATCTGTCCTTGAATTCCCTAGGGACAGTGTTAAAAATGCCAATTCCTAGTCCCAATCCAATACTTAGTCAGCATCTTCCCATGGGGGTGGATCCAGGGATGTAGGAGATACAGGGGTGTGTGAGTTGAACTGGAACAGGTTCCCAGGGGATGCAGATGTGCCTTTGAGTCTGGGAACCCCTGGTGGGAGATCATTGTATGGGTGGGTATCTGAAGTCTGCATCAGGCGAGGACCTTTGTGGTTTAGTCATGCTCACACTTCTCAGGAAGCACTGCATCTCTCAGAACCATCAACCCCTGCAATTACTCTGTTGAGAGGGTGAGCCCCACCATTATTCCAGGGGCCCAGTGTTGGCCGTGTCCGAACGTAAACCTCCTCACTTTTTCCAAGCGTTTTTGTGTGTTTGTCTACCCTTCAAGAATTTTTTCACTATGTGGAGTAAAAACCACCAGAAATTATAAACTTTCTGGAAGGCAGGTTGGCTTTGCAGATCAAAAGCCTTAAAACTGATCATATCCTTTGACTCTTTTATTCCATGTTTTCAATCTAACAAAAACCAACAATGTGAATTGCATTTATTCTTTTTATTTTTTGCAAGTTATTCTTGGCGATACTTTTTATAATTTTTTAAATATGCAACTGAAATGTTCAAGACCAGGGAAATGATTCAATCCTAGACAGTAGCATGAATAGGGGGCAGTCATTATGGTGTCTGCACACAGTGTGGGATGATATGGGACAGTAAGCATTGAGTGCTCACTTTGTTCCAGACCTTTTTTATCTGTGTTTTTCAATTTCTTTTTTGTGATAAACATTTATTAAGTTTAAGTTCATAGGAATGTCATAAATTTTACCTTTCAAAGTTTTTCTTCCTATTTTCTTTTTTTTTTTTAAGTGAGAAGAGAGGAGATAGAGAAACAAACTCCCACATGCACCCTGACTGCGATCTATCTGGCAACCCCTGTCTGGGGCCGATGCTCAAATCAGTTGAGCTATCCTCAGTGCCTGAGCCCAACACTCAAATCAACGAGCTATCCTCAGTGTCAGGGGACTATGCTAGAACCAGTCAAGCCACTGGCTGTGAGAGGGGAAGAGAGAGAGAAAGCAGGGGGAGAGGGAGGGGGAGAACAAGTGGTTGCTTCTCATGTGTGTCCTGAGCAGGGATCATACCTGGGACATCCACATGCAGGGCTGATGCTCTATTCACTGAACAAACCAGCCAAGGCCTCTTCCCATTTTCTAAAATTTGTTAATAAAATGTTGAGGGTTACCAAGGTGACAGTGGTTGATGTTTGTCTAGGAAACCAATTCTGTTAAGAAATTTAACATCTTCCATTTACAGGTCAGCAGGCAGTTTCATAAATGCAAATGAGACAGCTTTTTATATTATTTCACAGTTCTTGGCTCTGCCTGGCAATGCTTTAGCAGTGCCAATTACTTTATTTTAAAGTCAGAGAACTATTTTTCAAATATAAATTCAAGCTGTCCTCCTCTCTTTCCTCAGTCTCCTTCCCCTAATCAATGTCAATCAATAATGCTTTAATTTCTTTGACCTGCATACAACAGCATATATGTGAGAACCAGGGGGTTCATTGGCTGGAGGGAATAGTCTTCCCAGCCCTCCAATTCCGGTGAGCCACACCTTCTCACAAATGTGGAGAGTTTGAGGTGATGGCTCCTACCCAGTACTGTAGGCCAGGGTTGGAGTTTTTCTAAGGGAGTTTTGTGGGGAGGGGCAAGGGAGTGATTATGAAATATATCATGAAAACTCACTTGGGAAAGAAGAATGTGAAGGGTGATGGAGGTGGTAGAAAGTAATGGATTCTGTGGACCCCATGGACTGGAGTTCTTAATTGGGCCAAAGAACTGTTGCAGTGGGCATGGTGTGGGATGTGAGCTGTTGAGGTAGGAGGTGGGCATGCAGGAGTAGGGTGTGCGGAAGGGAAATTCTAGACTGGTATGGTGTTGGTTGGTAAGGTCCGAGGTGTCACCAGGATGGCAGTGAGAAGCCAGGCAATGGATGGGTCATCTCTATGAATCATGAAGTCACCAAGACAGATCATAAGAGAGTTGGTGAGAAAAAATGTCACCAGGTTCTAAACTCTTCAGTGATAAGGATAACCAACAGTGAGGTGGGCCTAATGGCACATTTTTCAATGAAGCTGACTTCTTGCTTTTGTTTTTTTGGGGTAGGCATTGGGTAGTGTTGAGAAGAAATGCTGGGGAAGTGGCAAAGGGGGTCAAAGAGGATATTATCCGTGAGATAAAACATACTTATAACTTACCTGACTCTAGAGACCCAATTTGGGAACTTAAGCCTGCTAATTTTTCTTTTTAGCTTTCATTCACACTTTTTAACTTTCTACACTATGTGGTTTAAAGCTTGACATTGTTTGTGTACATGTCTGCATGTGTATTTCTCCCCCCAGATTCTAAGATTCTAAATTTTCCTGTGGGCAAGATCCATCAGCTAGCATAAGATCTTGTTTGACGTGCTTAGGGAGCTTTCAGGATTTTTGTTTTCCACAAATCAGTGGACCAATTCTTTCGGGAGACCTTTGCCCTCAGAACCTTAGCTGGGCTTATCGAATACCTCTGGGCTTGATGGTTTTGGCTTGGAATTCCTCATCTGGGCACCTGCCTTTTCATCAACATTTTCTTTTTCTAAACAAGTGATTCTTAACCTGGGTTCTATCGAACCCTAGGGGTTCGATGAGTCAGTCTCAGGTGTTCAGAGAAGCCTCTGCCGCTGAGGCCAGAATAAAGTAATACCGTAATTTGTTGTGAGTTCATGCACTTTGTTGGTTTTGTTCTTTGAGCAAGGTGATGTTCATGCATGGCTCATCTTGTGCACCAGTAAGAAAACATATACCTATGTCTTGAATTTGGAAAAAAAATCATATTTTATTTATCACTAAAGAAGGGTTAGGTGAATGCGGATATGAAACTGGTGGGTTCGGTACCTCAGAAAAGGTTAAGAACCACTGTTCTAAACCAACTTCTTTTGTGTACCCTCCATTGTTGCTGGGTCTCTGGTATTCCCCAGGGGAAGGTCAGTCTCCCTGAGCTGCCCTGACACACTCACCATGTGTGCAGGCTCACTTGTCTTCTTAAATATATGTGCATAGTAATATGCAATTGGCTTCACTTGGGTGGAATCTGAGTTTGAGTCCTGGTTCTATCAGGATCTAGTTGTTGGGATATATAGGAACTCATAAAACCACAATCTTATAGCTCAGTATGTATTAAAACCTGGAGTTTGGGGCTCTGGCTGGTTGCTCAGTGGGTAGAGCATCAGCCTTGCATATGGACATCATGGGTTCAATTTCCAGTCAGGGCACAAAGGAGAAGTGACCATCTGCTTCCCCCCACACCCCACCCTTCTCTCCCCATCACCCTCCTGCAGCCAGTGGCTCGATTGGTTCAAGCATAGGCCCCTGGCACTGAGGATAGCTCCATTGGAGCACATCAGACTCAGGTGCTAAAAGTAGTCAGGTAGTTGCGCATCAGTCACTAGAAGGGGTTGCCAGGTGGATCCTGCTTGGGGTACATGCAGGAAGTCTGCCTCACTACCTCTCCTTCTCTTGCCTAAAATAAACCCAACCCAACCAAACAAGCAAAACACTCAGGGTTTGGTATTATAGAATTTGGACTTTCTCCACTGCCCCAAAAACTCCTCATGTGTTTTCTTTCAGCTGGTTTGGGGAGGGGGATTTTATTTTACTGTTAATTTTAACAAAGTAACTAAATGTAGGGCTCAGTTCATTATTTTTATTTTTATTTTTATTTTTCATTTAGATGGAGCCTGAGTAAGAATGACAGTATCCAATCGTACCCTATGCATCAGTAACCTGCACATCTTTCTGTTACTAGAATGTGACTTTAAATGACAGGCCCCACTGTTTTATCCTGGGTTAGCTCCTAAGGTTATTTCCATCATAAACAATAGTCCAAATGCTCAGGGTTTGGGAGGAAACGCCTTTCCTGCATGGTGTGGTCATGTGATGATGGGTAATTAGGATAACTGTGACTTCATTGCAGTCATGAGTTAGGCGACCAGGAGGTCACCCATGGGGCACAGGTGACTCGCTTAGCACAAGGCATTTTCCATAAGCTACTCCTCTACAGAGACTAGGGGTTTTAAATATTAAACCTGTACTGTGTATCATGGTGCTATCCAGTGGGGCAGGAAAAGAGAGGCAGCTCATTCAGAGTATAAAGGGCATGAGTCTTGGAGTTCGATGTGGATTGGAATTGTGACCCTGAAAGTTCCTGTCTGTGGCCATAAGCAGATCACCTCATTACTCTTAGCTTCTGACTTTCCATCAGTGAAACATGGTTCTGATATCCCTTTTCTAGGTCAACAGTGAAAAACATGTGGAATTGCTCATAGACAAGCTCCAAAAGTATTGCTTTGTGTAACAAAAGTATTTTAGAGTCTTAAATTTTTAATATTTGTTTCTGAAGCGGCATGGTGCCAATAACATGTTGAATTACAAGTTTCTCTTCCGATGCAGCATTTTCAATGTAATAAATCAAGGATTGACGTGGCAGGTTAAATGAAGATGTCTTCCTCATATTTTGCATGTTTTTGTGGAGTTCTAAATGTCGAGTTCAGGTTTTTCAACAAAGAAAAGCAATGATCCTCTCCCGGTTTTGTGTATCTTTACGTGGCAGGCAAGGACAGGCCTTTGGTGAAAGTTAGTGTTCTTAAGACATCAGAGGGTACTTAAACACTGTTTTCTTACTATTACTCATACAACAATAACAACCCTTCATAAAGGGTACAAAAACCTTTTAGGTTCATTATCTTCTTAGAACTAAGTCCTCCACACTCCTGAGAGGAATGATGATTAGCATTTGGTATTAACCTTCATCTTGACCTGATATTTGAGATGTCAGCCTCTAATTAAAATGCACTTATTCTTTTACAAATTCTTTTCTTTTTAATTTATTGATTTTAGAGAGAGAGAATGGGAGCAAGAGAGAGAGAGAGATAGGAACATCTACCTGTTTCTTTATGTGTCCTGATTGGGGAGTAAACCGGCACACTCTGCTCTAAGGAGCAATGCTCTAACCAACAGAGCTATCTGGCCAGGGCAAATTCATTTTAAAATACAATTCTTGGTCGATTTTCTAGACAGAATGGGTCATATTTTTTATTCTCTTCGTTGTATTTCTCTACTTCTTCTTGCTAATTTGCAGCTTGCCCTTTATATACATATCTGTAAATCTTGTCCATCGACTGAGAATTATAGTGCTCCTGCTGCCTGGAGTGGGCGGTGTTTGCCTGGAGAGCTCACAAGTGCCCTTTCATCCCCGGCAATGCCACTGAACAACTGTCAAAATAACAGCGTCCCTGGGACTGCGAGTTCCAGAGGCAGGCCCTTGGTTTGTGAAAGAGGAAACACAACAAAAAGAAAATAAACGGCAGGGTTCACCTGAGCCAAGCAGTGCGCTATCCTGTTTGTTATTCAGAGCGCTGCTGTTAGTTCAGACATGTTGTTGTTTTGAACGGGAAGCTGCAGGGATTCTGTGGCCATCAGAATTCCTGCCATCATGGAGGGACTTACCATCGTGACCCCATGGTCTGGGGATGGGCTTGCTGGCTATTGTTAGTGACATATATCCAGGGGATGGAAGAGAGCTTCCAGATTAGCTGTATGTATGCACACGCACATGCGCACGCACACACACACACACACACACACACACACACACACCTAAAAAGAGGCCATGGTAGATTAACTAAACACACATGTTGCAGAGCTCACTCAATTCAAGTTTGTGTGTAGAGTTCCCTGGATACAGCCTCCTTGACATCTCCCGTTGGCTGAAAGCACATAGCACATGTGATACACACACACACACAAACACACACACACACAAGACTGTTAGATATCTGCATATGTATTTCATTTATTTTTAGAAAATATTTTAGAGTCAAAACGTTTTTATTAAGTTGATGCTATTTGGGAATCTAGTGCAATGGACCAGTGGGTGTTATGTTCAAGCACCTTGCCCCAGCTACTGGGTCCTAGTTCTCTGTCCTCGGGGCTACTCCGCATGTCTCTGTGGCTGGTTGTCAGGAATTAGAAATGACTCCTGGGTCTTCTCCTGATCTAAGTCAGTAGCTGCATTTTAGTTTCAGTTAGTATTGTATTTCAAGTATCTTATGTAGCTGTGTAGCTCTCTGCATCCTGGTTCCGAGAGGGGCAGTAGGGGAGGGCACCAGCATTCTGGGGAGAAGGCGGCATGGATTGTGGTGCAGAAAGGAAACAAAGAAAGAGGCACATGACACAAAGGGAATGTTCTGCACCTGATGCTCGGTCAGTTGTCTTTTTATTCCATTTCTCCTGGAGTGGTCCAAGGGAGAGGAGGAAGCTGAGGCATCTGCCGTTCAGTGCCATACCTGGGCAACCCCGCCTCCCCCGCTACAAGAGGGCTTCACACGCAGGTGGGTTAGGAAGTGAATAAGCCAAAGTCACTAGTGAAAATGAGAGACTCAGCATTAAAAATGGCCCGGTCCAGAGATACTATCTCTGGATCAAACCTTCATTTTATAGCTGACAATCTGAAACCTAGAGAGGGGGTGGGATGTGCCGGAGAGCTGAGCAGGAGTGGAACCCAGCTTTCCTGCTTTTCAGGAGATGGAGAGTCTCTGGAAGCAGCGTGAAACAAAGCCGTTCAGGTTGGCAGCTGTACTTTGTGACTTGTGTCCTCCGAAGCTTATACTAAACTGGAAACTGCTTGGATAATTACGCAGAAGATGTGTGGCACATTGGAATTCTATTTTTCTAAGAAAACAAAAACAAAAACAATCCTCCCAAACTGCACATTTATTTATCTGGTTTTGCCATTTATGTTTATGGTTTGGTTACTGATCTGGCAGGCAGCAGTATGTATGTATACTTGTTTTGGTAGGTTGTTAAATACCTCTCTCTCCACTCCCTCTTGAAGAGAATTTTTGCTATTCCTCTGTGGAATGTTTTGTCATTTGCTATAAAGAGCAGGTATATGCAATGATAAAGTGGGAAGCACATCTCCCTGGTCCCATCAACATTTGAGTAACAATGCCCATCGGTGCCCAGAGGCATGGTGTACCAGGAGATTCCGAGGCGCTCCTCTTATGCTCTCAGACATGGGTCTCATGGCTATGGAAACGGAGGCTTGGGAGGGGCTTCATGTGTTCTGAGCCTTTGTGTAGATTCTCTGCAAGTCAAGTGTTAGCGAGATGCCTGGACTTGGACTGGGACCAGGGGACGCCACTTAGTCGCACCCACTACGTTCCCATTTGGAGCCCCATTGCGGGCCATCTAAAATCAGACCCAGTCCTTCCTCACCTCCTTCCGGTCCGGCACACCTAATCATCTCAGCTGCCATGCACTCAGCATTGGGTGTCCAGATGAGCCGGGAGGGCGGCTTGTCGCCAGGCTTGACCACCCTCATTTCATATGTTCATAAACTAACTAGGGCCCTGGCATTCCATGGTTTGTATCAGCTACTTGAAGAGTTTATTTTCTTGCTTATTCATACTTTTGCCCTTTGGATTTGAAATGAATTTTTTCTCCCGTTGTATTCCCATTTTATCATACTTATATTATCCTGTCATCTGAAAATTGAAACTATGTTTGAATCAGTTTTTTTTTGTTTGTTTGAATCAGTTTTTAAGACATGGCACCATCATTCTGTTTCACGTGTGCTAGCTGAGAAAGGTACAGACGGGTGTCCAGCCCGGGGCAATGAAGCATAGGGGGCATGAGATGGGGGGGAGGCAGCTTGATACCTATTCAGTGGTTGTAGAGATGGGACAGGCTCATCTGGCAGGAGATGAGCAGAGAGGAGAGGAAGGACTGTTTGCTGAGCCCTCTTCCCGACTCCTATTCCCGCCCCATACAGAGGGTGTTGAATTGCCTGGCTCACTGAGAGGGGTGTTTCACCGGACATATTTTTCCACGGCGACATTGACTGCATTGCCCAGTGAGTGTCCCTGCGGGAAATGGAGTGGTGAGAAGAATGGAAAAGAACAGTGTTTTCCAGCATGACCATTACATTATGGAAACCCTGACACTGATTTGCAAATGTCTCTTTTCTCTCACTACCTGGGACTTTTGTTAACATCGGACCCCATGGCCTTTGTGACTTGGCATTGATGAAATAAATCTATCTTCAGCAAAGTGCATGAGGGTTGATCTCAGCATTACAACTGAGTGGGGAAAAGGCCATCAAAGAATACTGACAGTATGATTTCATTTATATAAAGCTAAAAGAAAATAGACAAGTAAATGTGTGTGTATGTGTGTGTAGTATGACGATGCAGATATATGTGTACAACTCTAAAATAAGCAAGGAAATCATAAACACAAAACTGAAAAAGGTGATTACTAATTTTGAGAGAGAGGGAATATTCAGGATGGTCGGACCTCTTATAGAGGATTTCAAGGTAATCATAATGTTCTCTTCTTCAAAAATAAATGAGCAGTGAGAACAGAGGGGTTCCTTGCATGGCATTTCTTTATATGTCACATATATTTTATGAACATCACTTATATTTACCATATTTTGTGAAACAATTAAACTGAACTCTCCTCTCATGGGTAGGATGAGCGTGGGGTAAAAGGTAGTGTATGTCTGATGCCCACATATTTGAAGGAAGGACATTTGGTAGGTTGGCAGCGTATTGTGAATCAGCAAGAACCTTATATCAGCAATGGATTTACAATTTAAATAAAAACCCAAGTGTATTTGGGTGATGTGTATGCAACATAATTGAATGATAATATAACCTGGAGATGTTTTTGTTGTACATATGTACCCTGATTTATTGGTGTCACCCCATTAAAATTAATAAAAAAAAAACAAGAAAAAAAACCCAAGTGTATAAACTGACCCCAGGCATCCCTGTTGAATCAGAAGCTTACTTCGCTTCCTCACATGGGATGTAGGAATGCCATGATGTCAGTTGGAAAAAAAAAAGTGAGATACAAAGCTACCCACAGTTTCATGCTGATATCGTTAACAGTTTTGTTTATGTGCATAGAATAAAAGGGTTTGGAAAGTGTCTATTAAAGTATTTAAAAGGGGTTATCTTTTTAATGATTTGTTTTCAGGACAGAAGATAGGTTTATATCGTTCCTCTCCCTTTCTGGTGTGGGTGGTTGGTCCATCCTCTACCATCCTCTGTGGCCTGGTGGGAGCGCTGTTCCCTTCTCTTCGTGTTTTCATTGTCTCTGGAAGACTCTCCTTTCTGCTTTCCAAAAATGATGAAAATTTAATTAGGTCACTAGAGCATGTTGATGAATCCAGGAGCCAGGAGACTAGCCAAGAGTTAGAAAGGAGGGCGAAGGAAAAGAGACAGGAGAGGACAGGAAAGGGGAGGGAAGGGAGCAGGCATGCGCAGAGTGAGACTCAGGCGGGGGTTCAGTCTCTTGGAAGCCTCAGCAGCCCCTGCAGGCAGTTGTGAACATGGGGTAATAACCTTTCAGAGCTGTTCTGGATTAGTGTGCTTGGGCTGGAGGACCTTGACACCCCTTGTCGATCAGACACTAACCTGGTCACCTCAGGAGAGGGTCAAGGCCCCGGGGGAGGGGCCAGCTCTGCAGCTGAGGTGACCCCCAGAGCGTGCTGACTGCATTCCTCTCAGCTTCATCCCAAGTCTTTTATTTTCAAAGTGGGATCTGGGTGGAGCATGACACTGTCCACCATACCTCCATTCTGTAATAAGGTTTTTATTTTTTAAATTAAAACATGAATTTAACAATGTCACCTGCTCCTGAAAATCCTTCTGTGGCTCTCCATTGCCACAGAAGGACCAAACCCTTATCTTGGCATTCAAAGCTTTTTACAATCTGATCATAATTTTTAATCTTCCTGATGACATTTCCCACCCTTGTCTATGACCTATTCAGCTACATCCCATATTCAGCTACATCCCAAAATTTCACAGGCCAAACATGTACCTTTATATACCCTGTTTACTCTGCCTGCAGTGTCTTTACTCTCAAATGCTTCCTCAGCCTTCGAAGCCAGGCTCAAATGTCCCTTTGTCCGTAATGTCTGTAGGCTAAAGTTTTGCTTTTCTGTGGGTTCTCACACCCATTTCCTTCCCTTCCCCTTTTCCTTTCTTCACTCATCTTATTTTTCCTTTCCTTTTCTCTTCCCCTTTCTTTTGCTTCTCTTCCTAGTTCTGGCCCAATCTCTTCCCCATCCTCTGGGGTTTCTCCCTTTTTCTTTGTGGGGTCCATTGTCTTCTCCAGTATGTGTTGTGAAGGCTAGAGGCTGTGGCTTTGCTTGTGTTGCCTCTTGTAAGGGAACTCCACCTTTGCTTGTGGGTTAGCTAACACTGACCTCCCGAAGTGGTTTCTGCAGGCCTTCCTTATGGCTTACTGGATGGCTCTGCTTAGAGTGACTAAGGACCTCTGGAGTGTCCGCGCCAGCATCTCAGGGCTTCCTGCTCTACCAGGCGGCCTATACAGCCTTTCTGAGAAGCAGTATAAGCATTCCTTCAAATACCTTCTACCACACCTTGTTTGCAGTCATTTGTTTATGTTGTCCCCGACTCCCCCAGTAGACAGAGAGCAGTCTAAGGCCAGGAACTCTGCCTGTCCCCTAGGTATACCCTACACCTAGCACAGCCGGTGTAAGTGGGGGCTTCATTCTGTGTCTGTTGAATGGAGGTATATTGCTACTTATGTTAGTTTTCTCAGTTGAGAAGAGGGGTAAGAGTGAAATGAAAGTGAATTTCTTTGTGGGACAATCAACAAAGGAGTAATAATAAAGTCCCACGTCCCCTTCTATGTGCTGCTGGGCTGTGTTCCACTCCTTGTCATTGCTGAGTTGATGTCACCCCTGAGTTACTTTGTGTGACGGATTATTTATTATGAATGTAAAGACTCACTCTCACCTGTCCCTTATCCTGATCAGTAGCAGCCATTGATTGAGGTTCCATCATGTGCCAGCCTCTGCATTGATCATTTCTAATCTTCAGAATTATCCTTCGAGGTAGATACCAGGACACCCACTTTGCTGGTGGGACAACTAAGGCTCAGAAAGGATAAGCCAAGCGGTCTGAGGCAATACACTCTCAAGTGACAGATTGGGATTCGAACCATGGCAGCCTGGTTCCAGAGCTCTCCATCTCCCCATTACTCTGTGCTGCTGAAATTCAGCGTGCTGCTGCTTCTGTGTGTTCTGGCCGGGCTTCATGGGGAGCGATAGTGCCATTCTTTCAAAGAAAGGCCACATAATTTCTGTGTTAAAACAAGAAGCACTGCTACTTTGATGATGATGTTCTATCTAGAAGTGGGCGAATTTTGTACCTGTGTCTATTTCTTCAAAGCGTGAAACAGAGTGAGGCAGTGGGTAAGAATGATTATAAAAAAGGTTCATCTTAAAATACCTGAAACATGAAAATGTAACAACATGGCCCTACACTGTTGTTATATATTAATAATACCAGGAAAGTGCATTTGATAGCACATCATTACAGTGATTTCTCCAGGCCAGGCACCGTGCCAAGTGTTTTCTCTGCACCATCCAATCTAATCCCCACAACAACTGTGAGGTAATGCGACTCTCCTAGATATCCTGTGACTCAGCACTCTTGCTCTCAGAAAGGTCTGCAGACATTCTCACGTAAGAATATTAAAGTCAATTCATTCACAATAGCAAAAACTGGAAACAGCCCAGGTGTCTGTTAATAGGAGACTAGATGAACAAACTGTGGGATGTTGGAATATATCTTGGCAATAAAATGAAAGTAACAGAGACATGTTCCACAACGTAATGAATCTCAAATCATTATGCTGCGTGAAGAATTTATGCCTTCACAAGAGTGCCTACTGTGTTATTCCATTCAAATTGTTTAGTGGGAAAACATCAGAACAGCTGTCACCTTTGGGCTGTGTGACTGGAAAAGGCATTGGGAATTTTCTGGGCTGATAGCAAGGTTCTGTGTTTTGATAGGCGTTTAGGTTACAAAGGGCAAGCATTTGTCAAAACTAATTGAAAGGTACAATGCATTTCATTATATGTAAATTTTACCAAAAAAGCTAAAAACAAATATTGAGCTCTAATCATATGCTTGATGAAGTTTTTAAAGGTAACATGGCACTTATGTCTACAACTTTTCTTGAATACATTAGAAAGGAAATGGCTTGATGGACAGACAGAGTGGCTAGCTCTACGGTAAAGAAAGTATAGTAAATGTCAGCGTAGAACCTAAGAGTGGGTATCATGTGTATTCACAATGAATTTCTTTCAGCTTCATGTATGTTTGGAAAATGTCATTACAATGTTGGAAAATGAAGTAATAGACACCCAAAGAGGGAATGTAACTAGAATAAACTAAAAGACTAAACTAGAATAAAGTGCCTGTTTTGTCCTTTTGCTGACATAAAATAAGCTCTTTAACTCAACAAAGCTCAGGAGATTCTCCATCGCCTACTACACACTGGGGTCAGAACTGCATCACATTCAAGCCTTTTACTTCTCGGTTCTACCTGATGTTACAGTTCATCTCCTGCCACTCCCTGACAAATCTTACTACTGCCTTCAGATGACTTCTTCCTCCTTGTATTCTCTGTGTACTTTTAGGTCTTTTCTTCATGCTGCTCCCTGTGCTTGGAAGGTCTTTATCCTGGTAAAATCATTACTTATTTTTATGGGTTCAGCACATGTGTCCCTTACTGCCATTTCTACTATAGCACTGATCACATTGAGGTTTCCTTCTATTGCCCTGTCAGGACTTAGACACCCTGTAGGATGGGCAGAGCCAAAGTCTTATCTAAGTCTCAATGCTTAGGGCCATGCATGGAACTTGGTACAGAAAGCAAACTCAAGAAATGTTGGTACAGGCAGTCAGCACAAGAAATGTTGGGTAGGTGAAATAGAACACAACTAGTACTGGAAAGTGCCTGCACCATTCATTTGCTACTTTGAACTCAGATCCTGTCCTTGCCCTTAGGATCTGACCCTAAGAGCTATGGCACACTGATCCTTATAAACAACATTTCTCAGGAACTGTCACCAGCGGGCTTCTGGCTAGATTTAGCCACTGTGAGACTCTCGTGCAAGGGTTGGGAGCCTTTTTGGCTGAAAGAGCCATGAACGCCACATATTTTAAAATGTAATTCCATGAGAGCCATACAATATGTTTAACACTAAATACAAATAAATATGTGCGTTTTATGTAAGACCAACACTTTTAAAGTACAATAAATCTCTGAATTCTTTTTAATAATGTTGTTATGCTGTTGCTAACCAATGATGAATAAAGTACTTCTTACCATTAATACGACTTCTGGTGCTGCATGGTTTTGCTGATGGCTTTGCAGTCTGGTTGATATGTGGTGAGGTTAAGCTTCATGCAGGCGTTGAGACTTCCATCTGTTAAACGTGATCATAGGTTGGTCTTAACGTTCTTTAGATGTGAGAAAGACTGCTCACATACATACCTAGAGCCAAACATTGTCAGTACAGCAATACTCACATGCTGCAGTGTGTGGTATGTGATGGGAAGCGTGTTCCAAGTTTTGACAATCAGCTGGTCCGCGGGTTGAAGTTTTTCATTTCTCCCCACTTGTGTTTGCTCGCCAGCTCTGCTTGCTCTCGTGCAAGTCTTTCCAGATCTTCATTCAGTGACTTGAACTTATTCACCCACATATCTGAGGCCTTCAGGTCAGCAGCTTGTAGCTCAAAATTTCTGACGGAGACACTAGGGATGTAACTCAGGTCGGCACTGTCCACTGCACACTCGTGTGGATGGATGATAAACTTAAAAAGATGAGTGCACTCATGAAAGCATGCTTTGAATGACTACAGGAGATTAGATGTGAAGCCCGCTAGCTGCTGGAGATCAAGATGTTGAGCAGGGTCACTTGCTGTGCATGCATCTTGAAACTCTCCCAGTTTTTCAAAGTGTAGTAAACGACCTGTTTCAATGTCAGCGATGAAGAGTTCCAGCTTGTTTTCAAATGCAAACACTGCTTGTTGAAGGGATAAGACTGTATTTCCAACGCCTTGCATTTTAACATTGAGCTGGTTCAGATGTTCAGTCACGTCCACGAGATAGTAGAACTTCGGGAGCCACTCAGTGTTAGCTAACTCAGGATGCTCGATGTTTTTCATTTCAATAAAGGTCCGGATTTTGCTCAGACAAGCTGCGAAACAAACAGCTGAGCACCTTCCCTCTTGACAACCAACACACATTGCTGTGCAGAAGCAGACCGAGATAATTATTCCCAACTTCATCCAGCAGTATTTTAAACTGGCGATCATTTAAAGCTCGGGCAACAATAAAGTTGACCACCAGAATGACCAGCGACCTCACCTCACCAAGCAGCTCACCACACATCTGAGCACAAAGCGCCTCCTGACGTAGGATGCAGTGAAAACTTAGGATGGGTCTTTTTTCATGTTCATGAAGAAGCGCTACGAATCCTCTGTTTTTCCCCACCTTGCATGGAGCACCATCAGTCCACACTGAAATAAGTTTATCCATCAGTAGATTTTTTCTTTAGCAAACTCAGTGAAAGACTTGAATAAATCCTCCCCTCTTGTTGTCTCTTTCATAGGCAAAACAGCAAGACTTTCCTCATGTAGTGTGTAACTGACAGCATACCTTGCAATCACACTGAACTGGGATAAATGGCTTACATCTGTTGACTCATCCAAAGCGAGGGAAAAGAATGGTGCTGCATTTATGTCCTTCACTTGTGTTGCCTCAATTTGATTTGCCATCATGATGGTACGATCATGAACAGTTCTTGCCGACAGAGGCATGTCTTTTATTCATTTGGTTATCTTGTCTTTATCCAAAAAGTTGTCAAAAAGTTCATTGGCAACATCAAGCATGAATGTTTTGGCATACTCCCCATATGTGAATGGCTTTCTGTTTCTCATGATTGCTAAAGCACCAGCAAAGCTAGCCAAATTCTAGTCACCTTGTTGGGTCCAAACACAGAGTTGCTGCTGACTAGCTTGCACTCTGCACAGTAGCTCTTGACATGCTTTCTTCCTGCTGTCCCCTTCTTGATATTTTGATGCAAATGTAGTATGGCATGTGTTGAAGTGCCGCTTTATATTTGACCGTTTCATCGATGCAATTTTATCATTGCATATTAGACACACTGCAGAACCTACTCTCTCCACAAAGGCAAATTCTTCTGTCCATTCCTGCTGATAAGTATGATACTTCTCTTCTTTTTTCTTTTAGCCATCTTCTTTGTCAAAAGGGTTTCTGCTATTAGCTAGCTGACTACTTTATTAAAAGGAAGGAAGTTTACTTCCTGACCTCACAAGGACCTGTGTACATTACACATATCCAATAAAAATTTGGTGTTGTCCCGGAGGACAGCTGTGATTGGCTCCAGCCACCCGCAACCATGAACATGAGCGGTAGGAAATGAATGGATTGTAATACATCAGAATGTTTTATATTTTCAACGTTATTATTTTTTTATTAAAGATTTGTCTGCGAGCCAGATGCAGCCATCAAAAGAGCCACATCTGGCTCATAAGCCATAGGTTCCTGACCCCTCCTCTGGTGAAAGACTGGAGGGTGGATGGGGGAAGCCAGGGTATTTCGCTTCCTCTCTGCATTTAGGAAACTGTGACGAACAGTGGTCCAGTCTCCTCCATAATTCTAGCTGCCATCAGATAACACCTCCTTCTGTGGTCCCTACTTTGACCAAGTGGCTCTGCTGTGGGTCCATGGGCCTTTTGGTGACTCTAGCACCTGTGCTGTGGTGATCCCACATCATCCCTTTATCCCTCCAGCCCTTGGGATGGTGGTGGCTTTCAACTGTTGATCATCTCTAGCTGGACTTTCTATTCTGTACTTGGTTTTTGGGTTCTTCTGAAACCTTTGTGACTAATTTTGTGGCTAGGCTGAGCTCTCTTTTCCTGACTGATACAGTCTCTTACTTTATCTGACCCTTTATTTCTGCATTTAAAAAATGAGATTGATTGAGATGTGAGATCATCAGTTGGTAAAACCAAGGAGATTTTCTCCTTGGTAAAATTCAGATTAAAAGGAAGATATTCTTTAGCATGCCATCAGTATCAGCCCATTTTTAAGTATTAAAAAGAGAGAGAGAAAGAACTCCTAACCTTCCACTTACTATCTTTTGTTTTCCTAAAGCAGTGTCTACTTGTTCATCCAGGGCTCATCAACGGGGAGGGAAGCGAGTCCACTGGAGTCCTGCCTGGCTTGGTGATTGAAATGTTATGTATTAAATGCCAATGTCAAAGGCACCAGCACGAACCATGGCACTAATATAGTGACCAGTGGCACTAATATAGTGGCCAGAGGTCAGTGAGAAGCAGCAGGAGCTGGTGTGGCTACGAAGAGGGAGGGACCTGGGATCATTGCTCACCCCATCCCCCAGTCCTGAAGAAACCCTGGGACCAGGACTGTGGGCTCAGTGTGGGGATGGAAAGCAACACAGAGGGGGCAAGCTACTTCTCTGCTGGGACCTGTCAGTTTATGGTCATCAAACATCAGGTAATACTTTATCTACTGGTCCTCTAACTCCCAAGTTCAGCACTTTCTACCTTAGCAGGCTCTGAATTGCATAAAGCATTATTTTACGTGTAAAAAGAATGACAAAAACAGATAACATCTATTTTCTTCTCTCAATCAAATGGGAACTATAGATATATGGATGATCCTCATTCATAAAATTAATTTGGACCAGCTCAGTTTGTGGTATATACTACATTATAAGTGTAAATGACATGTTTGGGAGTACCACGAAATAGAAAGTATTCTAAGAAAAATGTTTTGGAAAAAACAGATGGAAGGGCGATATTTTGAACTAGACCTTGGAAAGTTCAGATTTAAACCTGAGTCAAGGCCTTGGGTGAGAATGTGCTGGGACTGAAGGGAATAACTGAAATGATGGCCGTGGGTCGGAGTAGCTGGGTGGAAGGCAGGGATCAAGTTCTGAATCACATGGGTTGAGGAATTTAGAATCTATTCTTATGCAACTAGGAAGCAATAAAGGTTTTTGAGCAGGGATGTGGCAAAATCAGATCTGTGTTGAAGAAACATTGCCCTTGGTCATGGGGCATGTGGATTGGACAAGGAGAGGGAATGAAAGAAGTCCAGTTAGGAGGCCATCACAGTAGCCAGTTCTGTAACCACTCAGACCCCCCTCCATAGGGAAATCAAGACAAAAGAGAATCTAGCTGAACGTGCATCATCTTAGGGAAATTTATAGACCTCAAGAAAGTGAAAGAGAATGACAATACTATCTGGGTTTGCACTTGGTAGGGTTCATGGAGTGGGCTGTAGGGCCAAGGAATTGAGGTACTTGGAGAGTTCGGCTGAAATCATTGGTCATGAAGCTCAGTAAAACAAGAAAGGGGGTTAGCGAGAGGGTCAAGTAGACGAAGTGGCTGTCTCCATGCAGGAAGCGCTCAGCTACAGTATCAGTGAATATGGGTGCCCCATGGTCACTTCTTATACTCTTATCTCATGCATCAGTGCATTAGTGAGGAGGATTTTGTTCTTCTGTGGACATATGGAAGCAAAAGGTAGTAGGGACAACATAAGATCTAGAGTAAGGGATCACAGATTGAGTAGCAGCTCTGTACTTACTGAACCTGTAACCTCTGAAACAGCTCTTAACCTACTGTGCCTCCTTCTGCTATTTGTAGAAAAGCAGCCTGCTCAGTAGCAGCAGGGAGAGCGGCGGAGGTGGTGTAACCTTGTGTAACTGCCTTAGTGTCTCAGTTTCTCCTCTGATAAAGCAGGGATACTGACTTTGCCTCCACTTGGAATTATGAGAATTAAATGAGAAAATGAAAGCCTAAACTTTTAGCACAATGTATGGTACCTAATTAATAATATATTGTAATTAATATGTTATATTACTCATAATAACATAATTATTATCGACAACTGTAAAAGGGGAATGAAAATCTGTAGCTCTGATTGTTTCTGTGAGGAGCAAATAATAAACATAAAAGTGCTTTTGAAGAACATATTCAACAATACGTCTGATAAGGGGTTAATAACCAAAATTTATAAAGAACTTATAAAACTCAACACCAGGAAGACAAACAATCCAATCAAAAAATGGGCAAAAGAAATGGATAGAAATTTCTCCAAAGAGGACATACAGATGGCCAATAGGCATATGAAAAAATGCTCAACATCACTAATCATTAGAGAAATGCAAATTAAAACCACAATGAGATATCACCTCACACCAGTCAGAATGGCACTCATCAGCAAAACAACACAGAATAAGTGCTGGCGAGGATGTGGAGAAAAGGGAACCCTTTTGCACTGCTGGTGGGATTGCAGACTGGTGCAGCCACTGTGGAAAACAGTTTGGACATTCCTCAAAAAATTAAAAATCGAACTGCCTTTTGACCCACCTATCCCACTTTTAGGAATATACCCTAAGAACACCATAGCACTGTTCGAAAAGGAGAAATGTGCCCCCATGTTTGTGGCAGCATTGTTCACAATAGAGAAGATCTGGAAACAGCCCGAGTGTCTGTCAGAGGACGAGTGGATTAAAAAGCCATGGTACATATATACTATGGAATACTACTCAGCCATAAGAAATGATGACATCGGATCATTTACAACAAAATGGATGGACCTTGGTAACATTATACGGAGTGAAGTAAGTAAAACAGAAAAAACTGAGAACAGCATGATTTCATACATAGGTGGGACATAAAAACGATACTATGAGACATGGACAAGAGTGTGGTGGTTACGGGGTTGGGGGAGGGAGGAAAGGGAGGGAGAGGGGGAGGGGAGGGGCACAAAGAAAACCAGATAGAAGGTGACAGAGGACAATTTGACTTTGGGTGATGGGTATGCAACATAATTGAATGACAAGATAACCTGGAGATGTTTTCTTTGAACATATGTACCCTGATTTATTAATGTCACCCCATTAAAATTAATAAAAAAAGCTGTTAAACATTGTACAGATGTAAGATATAAATTATGAAGATGACAATGACCCATTTGAAGTGAGATTCTCTCTGGGTGCCCATACAAAACCTGGGCCGTGTGGTTGCTTAGGGAGCATCTTATTCCTCTGGATGGTTGGCTGCTCTGTCTGCCCTGGTTTCTCTCCCTGACTGAGATCAGCTGATACCTGTTCATCCACTTGTCTGCCCTGAGTTGGGCATTTTGTCTGTTCTTACTGCAGCTAATAGCAAGGGTGCCGCTGTGATTAACATACAATGGGTGAAGCCAATATCCACTCTGAAGGCAACCTTGGGTGGCCACTAGAGCCATCACTGTCCAGCCCAGTTGCACTCAGGGCCCCAGTACCCGCACACCCATTAAGAAACTTGCACAAGGTCACGCAGGTGGGAGGTGGAGGAGACTGTTCTGGAGGCCTGTTCTGACTCTAAGGCTTGTGTGCTTTCTGCTTTGTGTTCTTTGTGCCTCTCATCACCTCCTTTGGGGTGACAGAAGGGGGTTAAGTAGTGTGTAGGGAAGAGGGGGTGTTAGCAGAAATATGGTGATGAGCTGGAAAGTCCTGTTGGTATTGATACTAGAGCTGGCCACTCTATTAGGGTAATAGGCCTCATCGAAGGGAGTGCTAGGTATTATCTATCTGAAAAAAGTATGACCATTACCATGCCCAGCACTCATGGCAAGAGCTGATGGTCAGCCCTGGAAATCTTCTGCAAGTGAGAACGAGCACCAAGCCAGGATGACCCAGACCAAATTACCTTTTCCCTCCCAATCCTTCTTGCTCCCAATTTCAATGAGAAGTACAAGAGTCTTTCTTTTCACTGTTTCAAACCTTGGCCTCATCCTAACTCCTCCCCTGCCCCTTCCTTTGTCTCTAGTCAGTCCTTAGCTTTGTGATTTTCTTTTCCTGAAGTCTCTTGCCTTGCAGTCTCTGTCCTCACCTTGGTCAGGGCCCCTCATGTCATCTCAGGTTTATGGTGGCAGCTCCAAACTGGCCTCCCTGCTTTACCTCCCCGTGTCCGGTACACCCTGTGCACAGGCACAACTGTGAGCTTTCATAAGCAAAGCTCTTTTTGCGTCATGTCCTTTATCAGAGTGCTTCATGATGTGTCCACAGTGGACAGACTAAAGCCCCGGGTCATGGGCATTGTGTCCAAGACCCTTCCAGATCAGGCACCTTGTCATTATTCATGCTGGCCAGCACCACCCTCCTTACTGTCTCATACTCATTCTTCGAGGATGAGTCACGAAGCTTTTCTTGATTCTCTTAATCAAGAATATTCAGTCTCTCCTCTGCATTCCTACAGTCCTGGTTTGGGTGTGCTTATTTTGTGTTGTTTTATGTCTTCTGACTTAGCTGAGTGTCTATCTTGCTGCCCATATAGCAGACTCCATATGGGCAGAGCTTGAGCTGTATCCACCTCGACATTCCAGAGAGCACCTGTCATTCATCCAGGGAGCAGGCCATCGAAGGGGCTCGATGATTCATTTGCCCCCATTTGACTGCAGTTACCTAACTGGGCCACTTTGGAAGAACAAAGTACTTTTGCCTCAGTAGCACATGTATGGAGAGCTTCTGAGCTCATGATTTAGTTGTGCCTAAAAATTACAGGAAAAAGACATGTTCAGGCATAAAATCAATCAACACCACATCAAAGATAGGAAAACAGATCCAGATACTTTCCTCTTTCCGTTTGTACCTCATACTGCTGTCAACATGTTTGGAGGTCGTGGGTATTTCATTTATTTGCTTCTATTATGTTATTTTGAATTCTTTTTTGATCTCTTATATTGCAGGTATTGTCAAGTGTCCCTATATTGGGATTAAATCATTCAAGCTGTATGGTTTTAAAATGATAGCTTCTTGACTTTATGTTATAGTCATGCCCATGCCACCAAACCCAGGAGATAATAGAGAAGTCAGATATTAAAATAAATCTGTATCTACCTGATGGGGGAAAGAAGGGGCATAGTGAGTCAGAGACTGTGACAATCTCTGAAGGACAGAGGCAGATGGGTTTGGACTGCAGGTTGAGGAGCAGCATGGATGGTGAGAGAGGACCGCATCATGACGCGAGAGGGCACCGAGAACAGGACAGGCCTGGGGCTAGGGGGCGCTCAGGAGGCACCGACAGGGCAGGAGCGGTTTTCAGAGACAGCTACAGCTACCAGATATGTTGATCCCAGCTGTTGGGTGAGACAGGGCGTCTGTTCCCAGGCAAAAATAGCATGTGGGCCTTTGAGCCAGAGATGGGCCCAGGGTTCAGGGGGTGGGCAGTGCTGGGAAGAATACTGTAGACACAGTGTCCTTAAGAATTAGTGAGAAATAGAAACCAGAGCACAGGAAGTGACAGTGAATAGTAGGCAGACACCTGAGCTGGGAATGAAGTAGAGTCGCAGGCAGTGGTGGGATTCAGCCGGTTTGCACCGGTTTGGCAGAACTGATACCTAATTTTTTGTTGAGTTCAGCAAATCACCTGTTAAAATGGCACTTGTAATCAGGGTTCTCTCTAAGGTGGGCACCTGGGCCGCCACCCAATGTGGAAATCACAAATTTACATTCCTTACTCTTTTTTAGCATTCATCTGCACAACAGCGTATTCTAAGCGCCCGTAGTAATATTCATTCCGTCCACAGGTGAAAAGAAGTTGACTGAACTATGATTGTAATATTTATTTATTCACTTCATAAACTCATTATACCTTTGATGAAATACTACATTTTAATTCCCTTGTGTTTGTTACTTCAGTAAACAAACACATAAAGAGAAAAAGTGCCAAACAACCAGGGATGACAAGCTGTCACTGGAAATATCTTAAATAATAGTTTTATTGGTTTTTGTCAGGTATTTAATATTTCTTCATTAATATTTTAAAACTCTTTCTTATAACATAACCTAGTTTTGTGTACCTCTTTTATTATTCTTATTTAAGTATTAAATGTATGAAATAATAAACTACCTTTCAGTACATTGTTTTTTTATACTTACAATAATCATTAGGGCAGAGAACTGGTTGTTACATTGTTTGAATTCCACCACTGGTCACAGGGTTAGTAATTCAACAGAAACTTTCAGCCCCGAGTCCTCACAATTTAGGGTGACAACCATTTCAGTTTGTCCAGAACTGAAGGGTCCCAGGGTCATGGGACCTTCAATGCTGAAACCAGCAAAGTCCCAGGCAAACAGGGACAAGTTGATCACCTCACCTTCCTTCCTCTTCTCATCAGTCCAAGCAGTGCCTCATTTGACCTTCCTCTCAAAGCAGCTCAGTCTACTCTGTTGCTCAGTTTTTGGCTTTTCCTAATAATGGTTGGGTCGATCTCAGATCACTTGGGTGATATATCTCCTTGACCCCTAAAGAGGTCTATGATTTGCTGTTATCACTGAAAACACTTATAATAACTACATTAATTTGATCTATACTGATTGAGATATATAACCATTATGATGCATGGGAATGAGAAACAAATTGTATTTGTAACAAGAGTTGAATTATTTTTTCTCATAGCCAAACCAACTTCATTTTAAGTTCTCCAGGATCTTTAACCAATGCTCATCTCTGTGCTATCCTCAATTACATAAGACTTCTAACCAGTTCCAGCATTGAATTGTGTTTACTTAAGCGCAGGTGACGAGACAAAGGTTCTGGGTCTGATTCTGTAGCAACTGGAGATCTTTTGCCTCTAATTTCTTTGTGTCCCAAGCTTGAGAAGAGAACTAGGAATGTTTTCTGGGGACTCATTCAGCTAGACCTTTTTCTATCAGAGGGTTTCAGCAGTGGTGTCCTGGTAACCATTCTCAAATCAAAGTCTTGATGCATTCATAACTTTCATTCATTCATTCATTCATTCATTCATCTTTTTGGTCAATCAGCAAACATTTGCTGAGAAACTACTATGTCCCAAAGAATTCTGGTGTTGAGGGTTTAATATTGGATGAATGGACACAGCCCCTGATTTCAGGGACATATTCTAGTTGGAGCGGGGCAGAATGAACAAACAGACAATTACCACAAAACAAACAAGCATCAAATAAACAAGAAAGCTATGCAGACAGTGCTGCGTGTTTAGCAGATAGTTAAAGCGAGGTGCTTTGATGAAAAGTTCCTACATGGAGACTTCTTAGTGGCTAGTTAGGTCTTTTAAAGAAGTGACATTTAAGAGCTGAAATTGGACTGACAGAGGAGTCAGTTATACAGGAATGTGGAAATGGGGCAAAAAAGGGCATGCCTGTCAGAGAGAAAGCCAGGACCGAGTCATAGGAGGAAATGAGCTAAAGTGTCTGAAAAACAGCAGAAAACTCAGGGTGGGTGGGGAGCGGTAGGCTAGAGGGCTATGGCCATAGGAAGGGGCCAGAGCGGGACCTCTTGGGGCTGTGGTGACAAGTTTGGGTTTATTCTAAGTTAGTGATAAATCTTTAGTTTTAAATAGGGTAGCAATAAGATAAGAATTTTCAAAAATTGTTCAGGCTGAGGTGGCGGGGATGGCTGGGAGCAGAGGCTAGCTAGGCTGCTAAAAAGTGGTGTTGGTCTGAGTGGTGGTGATGAAGATGGAAAGAAGGAGGAGATAATGGACAAACTGAAGTACATTTTGTGAGTCCCGGCAATGATTTGATGTGGGAAGGAGAGTGTTGTGGGTGTAATTGTCCTCTAAAAGATATGTCCCTTTGGAACTTCAGAATGTGACCTTCTTTGGCATATATAATTAAGATGAGGTTTTTAAAAATTATTTTTAAATTTTATTTATTTATTAATTATTAATTTTAATGGGGTGACATTGATTAATTAGGGTAAATAGATTCAGAGAAAACATCTCCAGGTTATTTTGGCATTTCATTATGTTGTATACCCATCACCCAAAGTCAAATTGTCTTCCATCACCTTCTATCTGGTTTTCTTATTTATTTTATTTTTTAGAGAGGAGAGAGACAGAGAAAAAGAGAAGAGGGGGAGGAGCAGGAAGCATCCACTCCCACATATGCCTTGTTCAGGCAAGCCAGGGCTTTCAAACTGGTGACCTCAGCGTTCCAAGTTGATGCTTTATCCACTGCGCCACCAAAGGTCAGGCAAGATAAGGATCTTGAGATTGATTATTCTGGATTAGGGTAGATCCTAAATTAAAAGATGAATGTTCTTATAAGAGACAGAAGAAGACAGACAAGGAGACTGAGGGGAAGGTCATGTGAAGACAGAGGAAGAGATTGGCATTCCTTGACTCACAGATACAAAACTCCACTCTCCTTCAGAGCCCTCAGAGGCAGTTTGTCCTTCTGATGTCCAGCTTTGGACTTCTCACCTGCAGGACTCTGAGCATAGATTTCTGTTGTTTAAAGCCATCACGTTGGTGGTAAATTTGTTATGGCAGCCACAGGAAACTAATACAGAGGTGAAGAGGAAGGAACATCAAGATCCCTCCTAAATTATTAGTTTTAGGTTCCTACCAGATGATACTATTTACTAAGATTGGGGAGGACTAAGAGAAAAGTGAGATTTTCTATAATTGGTCATATCTTCTGGAGCTGGCAAGGTGGGAGGAATTCTACCAGAAGTAGAGTTCATGTCCAGCTTGTGGAGCCAGGAAGAGGAGACGTTCTAGCAGAGGTGGTCCCAGGCCTAGGGGCAAAGTCATAGGGAGGACGGGCCAACAGCTTTGGTCAACTAAGGTGCTTCTCCCCAACCTTCCTCCCTTACCTGGTGCATGAACTTGAGCGTTTTACTTAATTTCTTTGACCTGCATTTGCATTCTTTTAAAATTAAAAATTAAAAAATGCAGCACTTTTATTTTAGAGCCGAGATAGCCTTTATTTGATCATTTTCCTCAGATGTTTCTCTCAAGTCCAACATTCTCCTCATTTTATTCCAACTCTTATTATTAAGAGAGTTCCTTGCAATGCACTAATGTGATTAAGGGGAATAATTCTTTAACAATAGAAGTAAGGTCTGCTACCTTACAATATTTGGGGTCTGAAAGCCAGCTGTGGTTTAACCATGTGACCAGATACCAAGTGCCTTAAATGTCATTTCATTTTTTCCCCCAAGAATAAGCCCGTCAAGGTATTTTATTGCAAAGGAATTTTCAGATTGCAGACTCTAAGACAGTCCTTTCGGATCATTAAGGCATTTGCCTCTTGCTCTCTCCATGTAAGAGCATGCTGCCATGATAAAGCCCCGATAAAATCAAAGGGATTTCTCTGCTCTACACTGTCAGTTGCCTATAAATTTTCAAGATTCAGTTAGCAATCCCTGAATGTGCTGACAGATTCTTTAGGTTTTGGTTTCTGCGGTTAGAAAACATCTAGGAAGTGGTAAGTAATTGCCTTCCTACCTTTGCTCAAGCTGTTTTCTCTGCTTGAACTGCCCCATCTCCTCAACCCATTATGACGTCCATCCTGGCCAACTTCATCTTTCAGAACACTGCTTAAAGCTCCACTTTCAGCAAAAGTCCTCATTTTATTCTTGATGCCGTAGAGATGTTTGGAGAACCCCAGCATTCTCCACCCCACCTCACCCCATTCAGCTGTGACCCCACCCTCCTCTGGCCTCCTACCCACAGCAATTTCCATACCTCTCATAGCTGACTGGACACTCTGCCTTGAGCACTCTAATTTTTTTTGTCTTGTTTCTTTCTTTCTCAGCATCTTGATTTATCATCTGTTCACCTCAGCACCCCCGTGAGCACAGCCTCACCCTGAAGACGGGAAAGGTCCATGTGCGGGGGCTAGGGGGTGGCTGGGCACATGCTTGTAGGCCTGCAGGCATACTGAATGCACACACTATCTGTGAATTTCAGAGTGACTCTTTCTTCACCCACATGCTGGTCTTGGCAGTCTGCAGCAGGTGCCACATAGATGGAATGTTCTGGAACCTGGGTCTTCTTCTTCAGCTTATTTCTTGACCATGTATTCTCCTAACCATGGCTTTTGTGCCATGGCAGTTGACTCTTGTACTATCTTGGGTGACACACTGCTGAGCTCAGTCATTCTCTGGAACACTCTTCCCTGTATTCTGCTACTGGGCTTGACTTGCCTTTAGTGATAGGGCATTTTCACCTTCCTGATGGTAACTCAGGGAAAATTAAGCTCTAAAGACAGACATTACTCACTTTCTCTCTAGAGACAAAGATTTAGAGAAAGCTACACGGCAGCTCCAGTTTATTTCCCCATCAGATTTTATGGGAACCTTGCTTTGGTGTATAGAAATGCTACCTGTGCTTTGTTGGCTCATTTTCTGAATGACTCTCGCTTGGGGAGACCTGTTATGCAGTAGCATGACTAAGGGGAAGCATACCTGTAAAGGGATAAAACTCTAACTTCAGAGTCAAGCAGGAAATCGGGTGCACTACTTCAAAAACCCATTCTCTATGGTCGCATCTACCTCACACTGATAATTTCATTGATAACATCATTTAAAAGACATCACTGTAACAACCTTGATTACTGAATGTCAGAGTTTGAAGGCCCATAGAGATCTTTTAGTCTGGTGTTTTCCTAAGTGACAGATTGTACCCCTGATGGCAACTGGGTTCATTTTGGTGAGGTATTTGGATGCAATGCAAAGAAATATTGACTCATACAATAAGAAGCATTCTATTTTAATTCTCCAGCCTTCTGATTAGCGGCTATTTGGAGCTAGAATGTCTTTATCACCTCTCCGTTACTTACTAATCATCTTTATTTGTTCATTTGTTTATATATAAAGAGAAAGAAAACCCCAGGCTAAAACGGTCAACCCTCCCTGTGTGATGAATTCCACAGTGTCCCTATTGTCACTGTGTTAATTATTTTTTCTTTTTTTTTTTTACTGTGTTAATTTTTCATGGTCCGCATCTACTCGTAGCAAGGGATAACCATTTTTTATTTAAGATGGAAGTTAGTTAGAAGGAAAATAACTCTTAACTGAGTCCCACAGGGTCTCAGCCTCTGGAAGATCAATGGTGAATAATGAAGACACAATCCCCATTTTTAAAAATTAGATCAATTTGTTGAGCCTCACAGTTTTCATTTCTCTCCTTTATCCCTCTAATTTGAAACTTCCAGGAATTATTTACACTAAATATGTGACTTAATTCTTCCTTGTGGCAAGGAACTCCTCGAGACTCCACATCACAATGGGAAGCCAGGCGAGGCTGGGCTCTGTCAAGGCGGTTCAGACTGAGGCCATTCCTGTGGGCATGAGGCCTCATACACGCCTCGCTCTGTCATACAAGATGACTTCACTCATGACTGATCTGGGGGAGAATTAGTCCCCCAAACGCTTCCATGACTTCTGTGAAGAGAGACGGCGAGATGCTTCTCTTGAAAGCTCTCGGGAGGTCATGTAACTCCCTTCCCCCAGCAGAAGGTAGACCGCTGCCACATCTGAGAAGTGATTGGTGATGCTGTCTTCAGGAACCACTTCCCCTCGATTGTCATCTTAGCTCTCACTTTCCAAATCAACTTAAGGAAAGTGATATTGGGGTCTGGCAAACATCTGGGCAGCATATTGGTCAAAGGGATCTGTTTTTCTTTTCCTCGTGCAGTGAGGAAACTATCCCCCGTTCCCAGGAAAATGATTAATGATAGCACACGGAAGCCAAAAGCATACAAGCTTTTACTTTACCTTCTTTCTTCTTCTTTTTTCCCTCCTACCTGTGGACAGATAAGCTTTTCCTGTGTATTTTGGCTTAGGACCCTCAAAATTCCAGCCATCTCCTAGCCCTGTTTCTTGAAGGGCCTGCGGATTTTGCTGATTGACTTGTTTTTTTTTTGTTGTACTTGAGCAGTTATTTGCTGTAGATGACACAGAAATTTCTGAAGGATAAAAACCCGCCTCTCCCACTTCAATATCTCTCTATCTCCATCAAGTGAAGGCAAACCACAGCCCAGACAGACAGGAAGGCATGTTCACAAGTGTGTGGTGACCTGAAAGAGTTGGCTGACTCATAAGTGAAGTCACGGTCACCTCCTGAGGCCACCTGCCTTCAGACACCACAGAGGGAACAGAAACCTGGCCTTGAGCCCCCAGCTCACTCCTTTATGCAGTGGCTTGAGCCTGCACAGCTCCCTATGTTGTTCATAGGAGCTGGAAAGCGTGGTCTGATTCTATGCATTGTGCGGGAACGATGCCCAGTTCTGTGCGTTGTGCGGGAACGGTGCCCAGTTCTGTGCGTTGTGCGGGAACGGTGCCCAGTTCTGTGCGTTGTGCGGGAACGGTGCCCAGTTCTGTGCGTTGTGCGGGAACGGTGCCCAGTTCTGTGCATTGTGTGGGAATGGTGCTCAGTCTGCTCTGTGCGTTGTGTGGTAATGGTGCCCAGCTCTGTGCATTGTGCGGGAACGGTGCTGGGCTGTGTGTGTTATGCGGGAACGGTGCCTGGCTCTGTGCATTGTGTGGGAATGGTGCTCAGTCTGCTCTGTGCGTTGTGTGGTAATGGTGCCCAGCTCTGTGCGTTGTGCGGGAATGGTGCCGGGCTGTGTGTGTTGTGCGGTAACGGTGCCGGGCTGTGTGTGTTATGCGGGAACGGTGCCCAGCTCTGTGCATTGTGCGGGAACGGTGCTGGGCTGTGTGTGTTATGCGGGAACGGTGCCCAGCTCTGTGCATTGTGCGGGAACGGTGCTGGGCTGTGTGTGTTATGCGGGAACGGTGCCCAGCTCTGTGCGTTGTGCGGGAACGGTGCTGGGCTGTGTGTGTTATGCGGGAACGGTGCCCAGCTCTGTGCGTTGTGCGGGAACGGTGCCCAGCTCTGTGCGTTGTGCGGGAACGGTGCCCAGCTCTGTGCATTGTGCGGGAACGGTGCTGGGCTGTGTGTGTTATGCGGGAACGGTGCCCAGCTCTGTGCGTTGTGCGGGAACGGTGCCCAGCTCTGTGCGTTGTGCGGGAACGGTGCCCAGCTCTGTGCATTGTGCGGGAACGGTGCTGGGCTGTGTGTGTTATGCGGGAACGGTGCCCAGCTCTGTGCATTGTGCGGGAACGGTGCTGGGCTGTGTGTGTTATGCGGGAACGGTGCCCAGCTCTGTGCGTTGTGCGGGAACGGTGCCCAGCTCTGTGCGTTGTGCGGGAACGGTGCCCAGCTCTGTGCATTGTGCGGGAACGGTGCCGGGCTCTGTGCGTTGTGCGGGAACGGTGCTGGGCTGTGTGTGTTATGCGGGAACGGTGCCCAGCTCTGTGCATTGTGCGGGAACGGTGCTGGGCTGTGTGTGTTATGCGGGAACGGTGCCCAGCTCTGTGCGTTGTGCGGGAACGGTGCCGGGCTCTGTGCGTTGTGCGGGAACGGTGCTGGGCTGTGTGTGTTGTGCAGGAACGGGGCCCAGCTAGTCTATGCACTGCCGAGGGTGTGGCGGTCGGATCCCCTCCTGTAGCCCCATGACACCAATCCAGCACCCACTCTGCTGCAAGGCCCTCCCCTCCCCCCCTACTCCCACCTCCATTTCGTTCTCGCTTCACCGTTCTCTTACACTCGGTGTCTTTCTGTTCTTCACTGTGATCTTGGCCCACAGGGCCTGTTGTCTTCCGTCCTATGCCCTCACATGGACTGCTGGCCCCTCGTGCTGCTCCTCCCACCCTCCCGCACCCACCGTGGCCAAGGAGGCCTGCAGGGGCCTCACCCCACGGTAGAACCTGAGCAACACTTTTACCTCAGAGGAGTGGCTCCCTCCCATTCAGCCAGCTTCCAGGCTGCTTCTGGATCTTGAAGGGCTCGGTCTTATTTGTGGCCGATTTATCCTTCTCACAGGCCTTGCCACTGAGCTGAGAAAGGTGGGAGAACAGAGAACCTAGCGCCTTCTGAAGCCCATCTATCTCTGCCTCCCTCCTTATTCATGGGCTTTGCTATGGCTTTCCCATCACCTGTTTCATTCATCCCAGGCCCAGGTCTTGCAGCTTCTGCTCCCATGCCTACCGCCCTGTCTCCTGGTTCAGTCAGTGCTTACTTTTCCTATTCTTTCTCATAAGTACCGCCGAGTCCTTAAAGGCAGAAGCAATCCCAGTTCATCTCTGTTTTCTCCCTCCCCCGCCCCCCCGTTTACAGTGCAGGTCCCGGCCCATAGGAAGCACTCCACTTACTTCCTGACAGCGGGAAGAGAGAGCTGGGCCATGCTTCCACGGCATGCCACGGGGATGTGCAGATCCCTGGGTGGCCCTGAGCAGCCGCGAGAGCCCCTGAAAGGGAAGCAGAGCAAGTGATGATCGGGCACAGAACATCCTCTCATTCCCGAGTCTGTGGTCAGCCAGCATTGGCTGAACGCCTTTTCTGGGCTGGTGCCCAGCTGAGCAGGGAGAAAGGCAAGGTCCTTCCGGACTTTGGAGCTTACTATCTAGAGCGCTGTATACATATATGCCTTATACAAAATAACTTAACATAAGAGATTAGTGCCATTTCTGAATACTAATGATTTAGCAATGGGAATAGAAAATTATATACTATGTAGAAATGATAAAATTTAAGGAAAAGTTAACCAGCAAGTTACATAATGTGTGCGAGAAACAATTCAGTTTTATTTTTACTTAAAAGACAGATTGTGTCATCACCTTAAGACCTTGTAACCTGGGAGCTGTCTGATTGAACCTGCTAAAGCAGTGGTTCTTAACCTTTTTTGAGGTACCGAACCCACCAGTTTCATATCCGCATTCACCAAACCCTTCTTTAGTGATAAGTAAAATATGATTTTTTTTTTCCAAATTCAAGACATAGGTATATGTTTTCTTACTGGTGCACAAAATGAGCCGTGCATGAACATCACCTTGCTCAAAGAACAAAACCAACAAAGTGCATGAACTCACAACAAATTATGGTATTACTTTATTCTGACCTCCGCGGCAGAGGCTTCTCCGAACCCCTGAGACCAACTCATCGAACCCCTAGGGTTCGATAGAACCCAGGTTAAGAACCACTGTGCTAAAGAGTGGTTGCCATGGTATTGGTGAGGTTGTTATTCTGTGTGTAACGCCTGGGTCACACTATCTGGCTCCAGATTGTTTACATAGTTACACCAGCCTGTGTTACTTAAGTAATTAACACATTGTTGACTGGCAGTTTTACAAAGAAATTATCTCATGTCACTGGCTATTATTTTGTAATTGAGTATGAAAGTGAAACAATCTAAATAAACTTCAGTATACTTTATTTATACATAATGAATTTAAGTGAAACTTTGTACATATTTGCTATATATTATATTTTATACATATTATATATTTTAGTAACTTTTTTGGTGTGGTATACTGTATAGCAATCATCTACGTCTAATGGTAGGCAACGTATTTTGCAAATGTATCTGATTTTGCTGTGCTTTCCTTTTGGAACACACACTTTACACATTCTAGTGGGATTGAACATGATGAAGAAAGATTTTACAATATCCTTGATATGTATGTTCAAACTGCGAGCGGTTAGAAGATAGTCCAAGTTTAGACAGCTGTCGACACTGTGATTGCTTTTATTTACCGTACCTTCAATTTTGGGTCTCTCGCCTGGAGGAGTTGGAGAAAAAGGAGTCCACATGAGAATATAAAATGGTGTGCTGTGTTTCAAACTTCGACCCGCAGGGCAAAGAGTCACAAATACAATAATCCTATATTACCCTGAGTTTCAAAAATTGAAATAGCTAATGGAAGTGTAAACACAAGTTAACTGGTGAGCAGTCAACAATTAAGGGAAGCTTTAACACTAAAAAAAGGAACATTTTAGCCAATAACATAAAATACCTGTAAGGGAGCTTACTCAGGTCAATAAGCACATTAATAAAGTATATATGTTTGTGCTTATCAGGTTAACCACTTAATGATATTGGCAGTGTTTACTGAAGAACAGAAGGTCCTCTGATGATTAGCTCCAAGTGTCCACTGAATCATTGGTTTCTTTTCATTGCAGAGATATAGAAATGAGTTTTGAACCAGAAAGAACCAGACTGTCTCTTAGGTGAGAATGGTTGAACAAAGAAGCCATTTCAATGTCCCCGTATAATGTAGATAGATCCCTTTTTAGATTATAAAGTTTTTCATAAAAAAATGATAAAATGCATTTATATTACTGATGTTAATAGTGTCTGTATAAGGTATATTATTTCCTTTTGTAGATTAAAAAAATAAAATTTGTATGTATTTAAGGTGTACAACATGATTTGATAAATGTATATATATGTATATAATAAAGTGATTATTACAGTCAATCTAATTAACATATCTTCTCGTATAGCTACCATTTTTCATGTTTGATGATAGCACCTGAAATTTACTCCCTTAGCACATTTTCAGTATTTAATATAGTATTCCTAATGAGGTATATTTTCCAGTATACAACTGTATAGTTAAATACAGCATTATTAAAATAGAATTTATGAGAGTATACAAATTTACTAGACACTAAATGATCTGCTAAAAATAAAAAATAAGCAACATTTTGCTTTAGATCTTAAAATCAGTATAACCCAAAGGTCATATTTTTTCTATTAGCCAGTTTGCCAGCTACTTCCGTCTACCAGTTATCCTTTAGATATTCCAGACTGCAGATGCAATACAGTGTGGAGTTGTAAACACGAACAACAGAGCGGCTGCTGGAGGAACCCTTCATCCCGGAAATTTACATCTTTACGTGTCAATTTGTTTTGAAGGAGGTGTTTAAACCTTCAAAATATGCTGATGACAAGTCTGAATTCTTTCAGAAATGTCTAGTGTTTTCCAGCTGCTTTCCATGTCAACCATGGAGTAAAGCTTTTAACATGGGCCATCCATTCTTCTGGACATTGGAGAAAGCTAAAAGCTGTTTGTTAAGGAGAATCTTGACCAGGTCCCCGGGCACGTGGCTCTCAGAAGGGTGGGCTGTGTGTGTATGTGTGTGTGAGATGCCATACTTCCTGGTCAGGAACGCAGAGTCCACTAGACC
This sequence comes from Rhynchonycteris naso, assembly GCA_037038555.1. Lineage (NCBI taxonomy): Eukaryota > Metazoa > Chordata > Mammalia > Chiroptera > Emballonuridae > Rhynchonycteris > Rhynchonycteris naso. The sequence goes on from CM072996.1 coordinate 24,230,684, forward strand.
AGTGTTTTTCAAACTGTGGATTTCAACCCATTAGTAGGTCATAAAATTAGTTTAGTTCACTGCTTTCCAGTAAAAATATAATGTGAGTCACATATGTAATTAAAAATTTTCTATTAGCCACATTAAAAAAGTTGAAGATAGTTTTAATAATATATTTTATTTAATCCATTTTATTAAAAATGTTGTGACATGTAATATGAAATTACTGATGAGATATTGTACATTATTTTTGTACTAAGTTTTCAAAATGTGTTTATTTTGTACTTGCCACACACCTTGATTCAGACTGTGTTTCAAGTTCTCAGCCACCAAATGTGGCCCGTGGCTACCATATTAAACAGCCAAGTTCAGTATTTGCAATTTAATACACTGAAATAAAATAGAATAGAATGCAATGTTTTGTTTCTTTTGCTTCTCAATTATTTTTATTATTTTATGTATATAAAGAGAATTAGAAGGATGTTCACCAAAATATCAAGATTATTTGTATCTAAATCAATGAGATTAGAGGAGATTATAAATATATTTGTGTATGTGTTTTCTAGTTCTTCTATGAGGTATTTATATTGGTTTTCTAATAAGAATATTTAAAAGTTTTTAAATTTTATTTGCAAATGCAGAATGGTGAGTCAGAGTGCGCTGACATGGGGTGACAGTGATGAGTGTGCTCTTACCACAGACTTGGAAAGAAGGGCTTCAGATCACCCTCTGAGAATTCGACTCAGAAATCAATATTGAAAGTATTAGCGTTGAGTTGGGTGAAATCTCTTTAAAGAATCAGAATGACTCATAGGCCAAAATTAGTCCTCGCTACAACCAAATTTGACATTCAGAAATGCAATTCAGAATGTCAGAAAGGAGTGTGTAAAGAATGGATGTGTCTAAAAGAAATTCACAGAGGCAGCCAGTGCCCACTGAGCAGGCTTAGGAGTGATGTGACCTGTCACACTGGCCTGTTACTCTTTCTCCCAGATACGTTCACATCCCGGTGAACTGGAGGCATCATCATGTTGTCCTGGCCTGGTAACATTAAGCATTTAGATCACCCCGTTAATCCCCCAGCTCTATTTAGAGTTAGGCTCGCAAAAGAGTCTGCTGGTCACTTGGCTCTCCATGTAGCCTGTCCACAGCTGGTTAGTCTGACACGACCTTCCATCCCTTGACAATGAGTTTCCTCATTGTGAATTAGCAGATTTGGCAGCTAATTTGATGAATGTCTCTGTGTTATTAGAATGAGTCAGTGCTCTAGGTCCAGTCAAATCTATTTGCTTTGACAGGAGGAATTTATGAGCTCTAGAGGGGAGGGGCTAGACAGTGGACCCTATGAACTGCCAAGATAACGGTCCCCTTTGGGCCTTGTCAGGCATCCTCTCAGCCTCTTCTTGCCAATGCTACAAGTCACAGTTCTCCTGGCATGTGGCAGCTCACTTATTTCTTTTGTGTGCCCTGCCCATCCACTGCACACTGAGAAAACCAGCCTCATCCCTTAGGTAGGACAGCAGAGCCTGCTGAGGATGCAGTAGGAACCTGGCCAAAGAACCCAAAGAGACATGGGTGTCCGATACATTTCCAGTGAGGGTTGGGTAATCCCAGATACCAACCTGAGTTTGGTGGAGACCACTCATGTCACCGCCCATCACGGCTCTGTTGTGTGAGAAAGCCAGCAGATTTTCTATGGTTTGGGCCTAATTATCTGAGTGTCTTTGAACAAGACAACTTTTTGGGTCCTTGACCATAAAATTAAGGATAATAACACCACACTACATTGCTGTAAGTTTAGTTGCTATGATGAATTGGAAAGTGTGCTATAAAGAACCTTACAAAGTAATTTTATTTCTTTCTTTTATGAGCCATAATTGGAATTTGTATGTAGGAGTGATTTTTGAAATACAAACAAGTTAAACTCTTTTATGTCTTAGAAAATGGAGAGCTTATTTAATTTATCATGTAATGTATTGAAATTCATCAATTACTAAAGAGACAGAAGGCAATGCCCCAGCTTGCTCAAAACTTTACAATTAAATAATTAAGTTACATTAAGACTCAAATGACTAGGTTTTGTCCTGAATGCTAGCTTTGCATCCAAGTTAGATTGCTGTTTATTGTTTTTAAGATATAATTTCATCAAGGAGATTCTTTTGCTGCTAAAATTTCAAAGCTCTGGCAGAAGCCTCTTCAATCTTGAAGTCCCTAAAATTCTTGATAATTTTTTGTGCACTTATACTCACACCACTTTGATTCACTTGGCCTGTGCCCTACTTCTTTTTCTCCTTTTTAGTGAGAGAGAGAGAGAAAGAGAGAGACAGGAAGGGAAAGGGATGAGAAGCATCAACTTGTAGTTGTATCACTTTAGTTGTTCATTGATTGCTTCTTTATATGTGCCCTGACCAGGGGGCTCTAGCTGAGCCAGTGACCCTTTGGCTCAAGCCAGTGACCTTTAGCTTCAAGCCAGTGACCTTTGGACCCAAGCCAGTGACCATGAGGTCATTTTGATGATCCCATGCTCAAGCTAGTAAGCCTGTGCTCAAGCCAGATGAGCCCGCACTCAAGCCGGCGATCTCAGGGTTTCGAACCTGGGACCTCAGCATCCCAGGTCAACACTTCATCCACTGTGTCACACTGGTCAGGCAGGCCTATCCCCTACTCTTTAGAAGATTAAGTTCACCTATTACCTTTGCATGGCCACACATTGTGAAGGAGGAGAAAGACCCCTAGAATTATTGTCAGGAGAGCTTCACCATGTGGCTTCTGTACGTCACTCTGCAAGTTTCAGATTCCTCTAATAAAATGGGGAAAAGGCTTAACTTTTCAGAATAGGGTTTCAATGGAACACCGAAGGGGGAGAAATTGCTTTGCAAGCTATTTAAAGCCCTGTTGCTGTTATTGCCTTCTTATTTTGTTTGTTCCATACAATGGTAACACTGAGTATTTTGAACTTATTTCTAAGACTGACATGTAGCATAGGGCAGGCTTACCTCCCATCCCAGACCACTTGGCGTTTGGACGCGGTCCTGCCAACTCCATTGATAGAACCGTCCCTCACGGTGTAAGCAACTGTTCCTGCTCTGGAAGAGCTCTACTCTAAAAAGTTTTTCTATGAACAGAAATCTGCCTCTCTGTTTTCTACTGTCCTTAGTTCTCCCTATGGAGGTGAGAAACAAAAAAGTCCACACCCTCTTCTGCTGTGATACCACTTTAAATTCTGAAGACAGCTACCATGTTCCTTCCACTATATTTCTTTCTTCCCATGCCTCAGTCTTCCTAACTGTTCTTTGCTTGAAATGTTTTCCAAACTCTTCAACATCTTGGCCGAGCTTCTCCAAGCAGTTGGTCAATATCCCCCTTAAGATCTGTCACCTGAATCCTAGGTAAGAAGGACTGACATTTGTGGAGCACTTACTTTGTGGTCGGCCTTATTCTAAGAACTTTCTATAAAGTAGTTCATTCAGTCCTCACAACCCTCTGAAGAAGGTGTTCTTGTTATCCTCCTTTTTAGAAAAAAGGAAACAGAAGTATAGATAGGAACTTGCTCACTCAGGTAGTAAGGGGAGTACCTGAGACCTGAGCGCTGCCTTCACTGTATTGCAACCTGCATAAGAAAGAACACACGCCCCCATCTTTGTACTGCTGGGCACAGAAGGATGCGAGCCATTATTCATTCATTAGTAGGCTCTGTTGTTGACGTGCACTGTGTTTTACTCTACTGCACAAGTGTAAGAGGCTACTTTCTGGATCTAGGTTTCCCCATGTGTCATATGAAGGAGTTTTGAGGAGGTAGGTTCTAAAACACCTTGATAGCAATAATATTCAAGCATTTTACGGTTCAGGAATTTACAGCAGTGGCAACTTAAAACATCTGTCCTGATTCCTGTGCCAGAGCCTGCCCAGTGACCCATCACTTAGTCTTTTGAGTTAGTTGAAAGCAGTTTCTTTACTTAGAAAATTGTGCTCTGATCTTGGCAATTGCTTCTATACAATGGAAATATTTTGAAGAAATTGGTCCTGGTGAAACTGGTCGGATTTGTTTTGGATCTTGTGTGCAGCCCCGACTCTCATCTGGGCACTTGCTTACTGGTTTGTCTTTTTAAAAGCCTCGTCCTGAGAGTTCAGTCCAATGACCAAAAGTTGTGACTTCCCAGTGTTTTTACTGGTTGGGGATTGAACCTGCTATAGGATACAGTTTCCAGTCTTTCCCTGTGTTGTGCATCTTTACCCTCATTGACTTCTTCTTTGGTTCACACTTTATCCTCTACTAGGAAATGCCCTAAATACCTTTCTCCTGTTGAAATTCTTCTTGTCTTTTATGGTCAGCACATAGGACTTTTCTTTTGAAGCCTTCCGTTCCTTCCTCAGTTGGGCGATCCCCGCCTCTGAACGCCCTCTGAACCCCTACAGCATTTACACTGTGCTCCTCTCTTACTTCCATTGACTCCAGCTTAATTGTTGTGATAATCACAGGTGTATAGGCAAAATGATCATATTCACATAATAGTTTTGTGTTCGATGAATACAAAATTAAATAAAAGTCTGAATAGGTATCTGCTCTGAGTTATTTTTGAATGAGGTAATCCTAAGAAAATAGATAACTGAAAAGAAAATCTACTTCAAGGAGAGACTGAGTTATTAAAACTATTTTAGCAATGGTAAAGTAGGGTTCATCCTAAGAAGTCAGCCTGACGTTGGAGCTATTTCCTTTTTTCCAGGTGACTAGCTTTCTAGACTCTGGAAAGACAAAGTAGTTTCATTGGGCCATTATGTTTTCTACAGGTGTTGTGGTGTGGAAATCAGATAACTTTTGGGGCCTGGCTTAGGCAAATTCTGTCTCCACTTCTTAAATTTCTTCCCCTATGTGTTTGTTAAAAATGAATAAAAGAGAATTTGCCCTTTCTGTGAGTGCTCAACAACTACAAATACCCTGGTTCTATCAGGAGAATACTTTACATTAGAAGTTCTGCTTCTTCAAGGTAGGGGCCGGAATGTTCAGGGCACAAGCATGAAACCACAGGCTCTACCAATCAGAGCTATTCATGTGAGACTTCCTTTTATTCATCTGAGAATCAGCTGCTATGAGGACTCCACCTTTGGTGAGGCTAGTGGTGTAGCATCTGTTTTCGTGGTCAGTAGTGGCTGACACCTTTGTGTCAGGATCCAGATTGGTGGTGTGAGCCATGGTGGCTTGGTCCAACAGCAGGTGCTAAGGTATGTTTACCAGAGTGCCTGGGCAGTATGGTTTGGCTGCTGCTCCTGACGGGGTGCACTCCAAAATGAATCTCAAGCCTTCTCCAGAGATTCTGCATATTTTTTCATAAATCTCTTTTCTGCTTTAATTCGATGGAGGGATTCACTTGGTTGTGTCTAAGACCTCTGATTAATAAGAGGGGTATAATTCTGTGTGACAGGAAGTTAAATGTGATTCTTCCTGTTCCCTTGAAATTTCAGCAGAAATTCTGAAGGAGGAGAAAAACACAGTTTATGTACATATGAAAGGAAGGTACGGGTGGCCTCTGCCAGATCCCCTGAGAGACTACACATCTGGTTCTGTGGGCATTCGCCTAATCCCCACTTCCTAGCTGTGTAAGAGGTGGAGGCTGACTCTCCAGGAGAGTGATGAGTTCGCTTTGGGAGAGTTGTCTTCCTCCCGTGGCTCTCACTCTCAGTGAGGGAGCTTGTGACCATGTGCCTGCCTAGGGGAGGGGATACAGCAGTGGGTGCTCAGCTCATTCCTCACCTGTGACTCCAAAGGCCACGAATCAACAATGCTCTCATATTTTTTTCCAGCGAAGGCTACCAGTGCATAAAAATATATATGCACATTTCATAACCAAGTCAACTAATTGATAATCTGTATTTCACGCTCACTTCATCAGTCTTATGTAATCTATTTATTGTCTTTATGAAGTTTTACATTTAAAAAATCTCCCGTAGGTGTTATTATAGCTAGTGATATGGAGTGAATGGATTTCAAGTCTTGCTGTGAAGATGTTGGCGTCTGAATGGGAGAAATAGCTGAACAACTTTGCCCCTCTTCCCGTTACTTCCTCATCCCAGCCTACACACGTTGACTCTGGAAATTCTGATCAAATCAGGCAAGTATCTAACTGTGTTTTCCTTGAGTTCTAGATGCCTCTAGCTCAGTGCCTGGTATCTAGTGGATACTTCTTTCCTAGAAAATACTCATTGTGTTTGATATCAGTTTTTGTATCAGTAGCTCACAGCGTTTTAGCAGCCTAAAATGATGATTAATGCTTGTGACTACCTGGCGTCCAGTAATGTTATCCCCCATTTTCACTGAGGCTGGCAGGGACAGAGATATTGCATTTGGCTTACAAATTTGCTGGGACATAGCCAGGGTAAACATTGACTGGAGGTTCCTTTTAAGGCCAACTTATTAGAATTTTAACCAATTTACCAGAATAATCTCAATTAGCACAGCTCATTAGACTCTAATTGGTCTTTAAACCCCTTTTTTAAAAACCTGGTAGCCTTAGTGGGTCTGCTGAGGATATCTTGCCGGGGGTGGATGTCTACATGGCTGTATACCTGTGGACGTGCCAAAGAGTTAATTTTCCCACAGCAGGGTGGAGTAATCCAAAGAAAACAAACGAGGAATCAGACTGGCTTGACAAAATCACTATGTGATTGTACAAAGGATGATTTACTCGGTGCTAAGCCAGAAATCTGTCCTGGCCCTGGCCTGAGTGAGTCCCATCGTGTGCCCGTAGCAGTGTCTCGGGCGCTTCTTCACTCAGGAAGGTATTTGTAAGGTGTCCAACCGTGTTCTTCAGTTAACTCCCTGTAGCTGCTACTGCTCCCCCACCCCCTTACCGTCCCTGAAGTTATGAAACATTTGAAATATGTTGATTTTGGTTGTGAAATATATCACCTCAAGACCAAGACACCCCCAATCTTTTCATGTGGTTGATTCCCAGGAGTTCTTGGACTGGGGAGAGGACCCGGGGGTCGCTCCCAGCAGAGCTCCCTGTTTGCAGTAGCGCTCACAGGTGCCCACTGCCTTCACCTCCGGTAATGGGCCCTGTCCAGTCTTCCTCATTTCTACCCACCCAAGTCTCTTGGTTTCCAGGACCACCCTGAATATGCCACAGCTAACTCCCACATGACAGCCTTCCAAACATGTCCATGAGCCCTTGTCTCTGTACTTCTTCAGGTGGAGAACCTTCTCCTCCATCAACTGTTCCTCAGCTGTTGCTACTTTGAGATGTTTCTCCATCCTGATCTGCAACCCTCCTCCACTGTGTTACCTTCCTCATTTGCAGTAAAGGGCTTTAAACAAAGGCTAACCTTCCCCCCACGTCCCAACCCCCCATCAGTGGCATTGAATGGAATTTCACCTTCCTTGTCCTGGCCTGTATACTTCCATTGATATAGCCAACATGTGGTACCTCTAGCTTTATCTGCCAGTCTTGTCAAGCCTGTGGCTCATGCCAAGCATTAAATTGACCTCTCATGCCCTGACCTTTCCCATCTATCGGCTCAGTTGCGTTTATCAGGGCTGTTACTCACCTAACAGCAGGACTTTGCACTGACCCCATTTAACTTTGTATTGTTAGATCTGGATGGTCTTTCTCAGCAACCCACTCAAGATTCAGGAAATTGGAACTGTGTCCAAAAGGCTCCTGTGTTTGGGTTGATGCTTTGTTGTTGCCATCTTGAAATTCTTAATTTTGAACACAGGACCCTACATTTTTATGTTGCAGGGTGCCCACCAAATTTTGCAGCTGATCCATCTTGATTAGTAGATTCATTTTTCCTGATCCCTCACCCCTGGATCTTGGCATATTGTTTCACCTCGTAGCTGCTGTATACAAAATGAGGGGGTTTCCACCTCTGGCAATCTATGAGTCTAAAACACAACAGGTAGAAAAAGGGTGCAGTGAACCCTGTCAAGAACTGCTGGCAGAACTGAAACTTCACATAGGTCTCTTGAACAAAACTGGTCCAGGTTCCTCATTTTATATTGGAGGAAACTCAATTTTTGACAGGGAAAGTCCCGTACACATTGGGGCCGAGTTTTTTGTGAGGGCATCTTCTCCCAGAGGAACCCACCAGGAAGATGGTGGCCGTAGGCAAGGAAGTGGCCAGTGACGGGCTTCTGCCTGGATAGTTCTGCCCCCTTCTTTTCCCAAGCACGTTTCCCAGTGAAGCCTTCTTTGACCATTAGGCTTGTCTAGGTCTCCCCAGCATTCACTCTCACTATCACACCATTTATGTTCATTTCCAATGTCACTGGGACTATTTTGGTTGATGTTTATGTCTCATTTTACAGATGGGGAAACTGAGGCATAGAGAAAGTAATCTGTTTATTCAAAGTCACATGACTTAACAGGTGGCAGAGTTGGTCTCATCAGACCAGACAGTTAGTTTGGCTCCTGAGCCCCAGGACACTGTGCTATCTGCCAGGACAGGAGGGGCCGTGCTTGTGTCTGCTTACCATGGTACCCTGCATGCCTAATCTGGGCAAGCAACAGATCCCCATTCATACAAATTGACTCGTGGAAGTTGACCAATTATTCTTAATTTTTTTATTCCTGTTGCAGGGAGAAGGGAAGGGGGCAGATACACACACACAGCGATGTTGGTGGTAAGACCTCTGCCTTCAGAGCATCTGGTGCTTTTGTAGGAAGGCCACAGAAGCACTGGGAGAGTGGGCCGACGATAGGACTGTGGTTTCAGGACCTGGTGCTGCAACCTCCTTGCTTGCCTTTTAGTTACTGAGGCCTGAGCTGAGCCCGCTCCAGCTCGGAGTCAATCGCAAACCACCCCCACAACACTTCCGACGAAACCTGGCCCAAGAATCAGGGAAAGGGCTGGCGGGTGGGGAGGCTGGCTGACATTCTCCATTTCAGATGTGGTTAAGGGCAGAGTTCCCTCTCAGTGCCTCCTATGCTTTGGCCCTATGGTGACTAAGAAGGATGACTCATCAGTAATCTTCCTGTTTTCACTATTAAAACAATTCTAACCCAATCCAGTTTCCATTGCCACGGAGGACAAACCTTAGCCACGTTGAAATTGTCAATATTTAAAGCAGAGGTTGGAGGGGATGGAGCACGTAAAGGCATTCTCTGGGGGGACACTGTTCACTGCAGAATCGTGCGTATTGAGGAGATGGTTCTTAGCACATCCGGTTCCTTGCGTTCAGCCACCCAAGATGTGTATTGGGCCAGTCTCTGTGGTAGTTGCTGTGAGTACAGACAAGAGTAAGATAGAGCATGGGGCATTCATTTACATCGCTGCAATACCAGGCCAACTGTGTGCAAATCGAGAAAAATTGTTAGAAGAAATCTTAAAAGATTATGGGTGCATTTGACACTTCATGATAAGTTGTCTATAAAGAAAATTTTATGTTCTTTTACATTAAATAATACTTACGTTGTAACTTTATTGTGACTCTCACAAGAAAACAGTTTTGTTTTTCTTCTGCAATCAAAAATTATCTTTGTAATTTGTCAAATGTATAATCGGTCCATTTTAAAAATATCTGAATATCGCCTGACCTGTGGTGGCACAGTGGATCAAGCGTCGACCTGGAAATGCTGAGGTCGCCAGTTCAAAACCCTGGGCTGCCTGGTTAAGGCACATATGGGAGTTGATGCTTCCTGCTCCTCCCCCCTTTCTCTCTTTCTCTCTATATTTCTCTCTCATCTCTAAAATTAATAAATAAAAATTTTAAAAAATACCTTATTAAAAAAATATCTGAATATATCACTTTTCCATGGGTCCAGATACAAAAGTGACTTAGAACCCAGGGCCTGTCCCAGTCCTAGTCCCCTGTTCCCCTTCCTGGAGGCGGGCGCTGTCACCAGCTTACTGTGTGCTTTGGAGAAGAGTCAGTCCCTAAACAACACGTGTGCATGGGGGTTTGCCACAAATAATTACAAACTGTGCGTAGATTTTTGCCCCAGGCTTTTTCTTTCTTTTTCCCCTTATCTTTTTTGGGGGTTGGGGGTGAGGAGGATCCTCTTTTGCCCTGCCTTTTCTTTTTGGAATCTCTTCTTTTCTGGCAGCATAAGATTCTACTGAATGAATATTCCATAATTTATTTAATCTATTACAGTACTGATGAATAGTTAGGTTGTTCCTGTCTTTTGCTGTTACAGTAATAACCTTGAATCCAATGTTATTATACATATTTATGCAGGGTATAGCCATAAGCTAAAGTTGTAAAACTGTAACTTTGCATGCCCTGGCTGGATAGCTCTGTTGGTTGGGCGTTGGTGCATTGTCCTGACGCGCAGAGGTTGCGGGTTTGATCCCCGGTGAGGCAAGTGCAGGAGCAGATTGATGTTTCTCTCTTTCGTTCTTGCTCTCCTTTCCTATCTTTCCAAAAGCAGTAAATAAAAATTTAAAAATTGTAATTTTCACTAATACAAGAAAACCCTATTGTGTGTTTTGTTTTAGAGGGTTCGGTGGGCTGTTTCACTGATTATGCCATTTCTGAGGACATTTTAGTGGGGTCAGTACACTGGAAGATTATTTAGAGATACCTCTTCTCAGACAGTGATGACACAGATATGACATGTGATTGTAAAATGAAGTCATTCTACTTCTCTTTGAGTGCATGGATCTATCATGCGTGGAGGAAACTTTTATCTGTCAGTACATCCTGGTGTGTGAGACGGACTAGAATCCTGCTTGGGTTCGGCTTCTCCCTAGCAGTGTGATCGTGGGCAAGCGGCTTACTTGTCTGAAAGCAGCTGTCGTCTCTGTAAGATCTGGACACACACCTCTCTCCCCGGGCCTCCGATGCCCTGGGACACACTGAGATAACATATGTGATGTGATATACAGTGCTTTGCAAATGTGGTCCATAAATAGATCTTAGTCCAAAAAGAAAGGCTTTGGTCCTGGAATGGATGGCATGTTAGTTACTGAAGGGAGGTCTGGAACGCATGTGGTGGAACACACATGTGGTAGCCGTTCTGGGGAGGGACTTGACACTTTCCGAATGGCGAGGGCATGGGGAATGACAGGGCAGGGATCCTCCAGCTCTCCTCTCTCCCATTTCCAACACTCCACACTTCAAATTCTGCTCTCCGAGGAGAAAAGTCAAGGCAGAGAAGGTGAGACCCACAGTCCACACGGCTCCTCCTTCAAGGGTTCTGGCCAACTCTCCAGCTCCTTTCCTATCAGCCTTTCTACCTCTCCCAACCCCCCTACACCAACCAAGGTATATCCTGACACCGAATTAAGCCATACCCCAATTCCTGCTACTTCAAGTCATTCTGTTTGATGTTGAGAAGATATATCACCTCGAAAAAACACGCAGCCTTTGTGTGCTGAGTTCATACTCTATTTTTATAATAGCTCAATGAGCTTGGTGTAGATGATGAACTGGGGCTTTAAAAGGGTAAGTAGCTTGCCCGGAGTCATGTCGGGTAACGTGGGATTGAGCCTGGATTCACACTCTGGAAGCTCCCGGCCGTCTCCTGGTCTGTTATGTAAGGAGACTATAAATACAGCGTGGGGTAGCTGCGATGAAACGGAATAGCCTAAGTACAGGCCTGGCATCGCGCCTCACACCAAGTCACCGTGTTGTTTCTTTTTATTGCTTTCTTCAGTTAGTGCATGGCGGAGCTGAGATGGGGACTTGGGGCCTGCTTAGCTCCCCTCAATTCATGTACTTTTTGCAACTCCATTCTGTCTCCCTGCGAGATGCTACAGCATGGTTTGGTGTAGCTTCTCAGCATAAACATTGAAGGTATAAATAGACAAGAGAATGAGGTGGCGTTAAAGAGAGGCTGGAAAAGTGATTAACAAAGGCGATGATGAGTCTGAAGTCATGTCAGTCCACCTTTCTTCAAGATTCACTAAGCTCTCTCCTGAGATCCCGTCCAATCCAGTGAAAACTGTCACCCAGGGGCCGTTGGACTTTAGCCCCTGATGGCCAGACTTCAGATGACAGCCGCAGGAATCTGTGCTCACTGCCTCTACAGCAGTCACCACATCCAGAACGGCTTTAAACTTGGCAAACTTAGGCTTACATCCCAATTCCAACACTTGTGTGTGCTCTGATCCGGGGTAGTTACTTCACTTCTTTCAGTTTCAATTTCCCCCACTGTCAAAGGGGTTGTTGTAAGGTTATATGAAAATAAAAATTATATACAGCACTTAGTACTACTGTATCTGCCTACCAGAAGCTCTCAATGAAGTGGTAGCTTTCATTACAAGGAAGTGTTACATCTTTCATAAGCAGGTTGTTGATGAGTCTTGGATAACAACGCATTGTGACATGTATACTTTTATAAGTGCTTCTTTGGAAGGGAAAGCCAATTCTCCTGCTCTGGCTCTTTTGTGACATTACCCAGAGAAATGTGCAAGGAGCCAGAGGGAAGCCAGGAGAGATTTGTTGCCAGTCCAAATTTCATTCTAAACAAACCCACTGTGTGGGAGCCTGCACTCACACAAAGATAGATCAAGAAGCAGTTCCTCCCTTCATAAAGGACTTGGAAAGAGTATATGAAATCTGTCCGAAAGTAGTTTGGAAAGGTTTAAATGCAGAATAAAGAATAAACTTTATATTAGGATTTTGGGTGATTGTGTAAAATTCATTTTCTATTTTATCATGTTGTTCTCCAGGAAAATATATAAAAACAATTAAGTGAAAATAAAAGTGATTAAATATTTTAAAAATACTGTTTTCCTAGCTTTCTAGGAGCACATAATTGTTTTAAGTATAACAGGTTATACTGTTTCCCTTGTTGTTTCCTTTTTGCTGTTCATTTTTAATGTCCATTTTACATCTTTATCTTAATGCTGTTATTCCTTATTCTACTTATATCCTCTCCTTTTGTATTTTTAGATTATGTCTTTTGAAGGACAAAACAGTTAATTTGGTCAGTTTGTCAAATAATTGTTAATTCAATTACAGGAAAAATATTTCAAACTACAAAATCAAAACAAAAAGAAAGAAAAGAAGAAATAAAGAGAAAGAGGGAGAAAAAGGAAGGAAGGAAGGAAGGAAGGAAGGAAGGAAGGAAGGAAGGAAGGAAGGAAGGAAGGCTCTCCCTCCTCTCCTTAAAAAACCCAACCTATTGAGTAAATCAGAAAAAAAGAAAAACTGAGAACAGCATGATTTCAAACATAGGTGGGACATAAAAGTGAGACTATGAGACATGGACAAGAGAGTGGTGGTTACGGGGTGGGGGGAGGGAGGGAAGGGTGGGATAGGGAGCAGGGGAGGGACACAGGGAAAACCAGATAGAAGGTGACAGAGGACAATTTGACTTTGGGTGACGGGTATGCAACACAATTGAATGATAAGACAACCTGGAGATGTTTTCATTGTACATATGTACCCTGATTTATTGGTGTCACCCCATTAAAATTAATAATAATAAAATAAAATTAAAACAACAGCAACAACAAAAAAAACCCAACCTACCACCACCAACCACAGTCATCAAACCATCAAATCTACATTCAGACTTTCTTTCAGGCACTGAGTAGATCGACTTCAAAGAGCTTACTGTTCTTTTCAGTTTTTGTTGGCAGTGATGGCAAAGCCACTCTCTTTCTGCTTATAGAGTCATATAAACCAATATCTCATTTATTTATTCCTGTCTAATGCTTAGAGTTGAGTGTCCTTTCATGCTAATTTTTATTAGTAAAGTGGTTGTCTCTTTCAACCAATAAAGAACTAATTTTTAATCCTAACCTCTTTACTTAGGATCTAGTCACATATAGTTGGTCTATGACTCTATTTGTAAAATGAGGAACTATTATGACGATCAAATTAGATAAGAGATATGAGCACTCTTTTTAAGGGCAATGTGATGTTAAATGCAGGTGATTATTATCCCTTTTGAAATTCTGTTGCAAATCTATTTTTTTCCTAAGGGAAGATAGTTACTTTTAATAGTTCATGGAATCTTTTAGGAATGGAAATATAAATACCAACTTCTACTTATTTAGAGATATCATAGTTCTTTCTTGAATGCTAACTTATCTGAGAAATATTTTTAAAATTCTCACTTTACTGTATTTAAAAGCATGAGTTCTATTGATAACCTAAATAATTTTTTTTTATTTTATTCATTTTAGAGAGGAGACAGAGAGAGAGTGAGAGAGAGAGAGAGAGAGAGAAAGGGGGAGGAGCTGGAAGCATCAACTCCCATATGTGCCTTGACCAGACCAGTGCAGGGTTTTGAACTGGCAACCTCATTGTTCCCAGGTCAATGCTTTATCCACTGCGCCACCACAGGTCAGGCTTGATATCCTAAATAATTTGTAACCTCCAAAATTCTTATTCTTGAATCAGTTTAGGGCTACATTATTTTTATAGGTTACAAATCTGATCTTCCAGAATTTTAAATGCATGGAAAATGAAATGACCGTACCTGTTGTTTTTATGAACTTGTATAAAAGAGTATCAATTCAATTTGGTTTCATCCATCCTAATTCAACAGACATTAATGACCATCCCAGTGGAGGTGAGGTAAGAGGGCTGGCCCTGGGGAACGACATGCTGAACATGGATTGTGGAGGGCGATGTGCATCCATGCCAGTTAGCTTGCTTGAAATTTTTCTTCTACCAGCATCATGGGAAAACAGTTCCACATTTACACTACAAAACTTCATTGTTTACAAAGTGTTTTACTTAACTTTTATCTCTAATAATCACACAAAATAAAAATTCACTATTTCTCTATGATAGGTGAGAACCTTGAAATTTATTTAGCTAGGCTGAAATTTGCTTAAGTGTGAATCCCCAGCTGATTTACAGAAGAGCTAAAATTCACACACAAGAGCCTGTCTCTAAATTCTACCTTTTTTCTTTCTTACACTCCACTGCATTCATCCCAAGAAGGATAATACATCCATCAAATGAATTATGGCCTCGTTTTTGTGTTTTAAATTGGCACAAATAATATCTGTTTCTCCCTGCCAAGTTCACTGCTACTCATCTACCTGTTCTCATGACATACTAGACATAACAGAGCTTTGAACTTCTTGGAAGAAAGGAACTGTCTATATTGAAGGTATTATTATTTTTGCTGTTACTATTAGCCAAGACAAATGAAAAGTGGTGAATAGAACATCACTTGTCTCACTAGAACCCCTTAATTAAGGAAATTGTTTATTTTCATTTTCTGTAGCTATGCAATGATTGATGCAATGTGGTACCGTGCACTCAGAGTATAAGACACATCTAACTGAGACCACTCAACGTGCACTTCTCTGAGAGAAAAGAAGGGCTGCCAGGTTGGCCCCAAAGCGGACATCTGATTACCACAGTGAAGCATTATGCTAGATGCCAAAAAATTGAGAGAGCGATTTATTTCCAGTCCAGAGACCATAAAATTATCTAGTGAAATTAATTCTAAATAATTTTTTTTTATAGGTGGAAGTGAAAAAAAGAGAAATTAATTTTGGTCTCCTGGAGCAAAGAAAAGATGTGAGTACAGGAAACACAGTTTATTCTTATATTATTATTTACTAACTATTGTGTTATTTTTCATACAAACAACTGTAAACCTACTTTGGCTCCACCCTCTATTGCAAGGCAGATGCATAGCTGCTTAATGCTTTACCATACAACACTTACAGCTACACAAAATAGTCAATGCACAGTTTCAGTATAATATAAGCAAAGTAGAATTACAATAAAAGCAGTTGAATAACTTATTTTCTTTCAGATACCAAACTTATGCCAGCTATGGTGGGTGTTATGGGTGTGTATAATCTACTGTTTTTATCCCTTAAGACAAACTGGACTGCTATTTAATAGCTGGGTACTTGAACATTTTTTCTGACTCTCAGAGGATCAGTCTTATCATATGTGAAACGGAGGAAATAATACCTATCTCGTGGGTTTCTATATGAAGTATGTCTCTGAACACAGGATTCAGCCTGAGTAAGTAAATCATGAATTGTAGTGAAGATGTTGATGCTTACAATGGTACTTGGGCACCAAGCTTTCACCACCTTTCTGAATAGGCCAAGAAAGCATTTCTCAACCACTGGCCTTTGGATTCCACTGGCAGGAGTTTGGTCTTAGCTACAGCCTGGCTCACTTTTTAGGAATTTGGCTGTGGCCTGTAGTCCCACATCCAGTCCTTGCATTCAGTCCCAGTCTCCAGTGTGGCCCTGGGAAGGAGTCCTGTTACTCTGTGTCCTTTGGGCATTTGAGGGAAAGTCATCTGGTCACTGAGCTCTCACCATCTCAGGCCTCTTGTTCTCCTGGAATCCTGTTGGCATGTCTGTGAAACTGTCACCATCTATGGAACCACAGCTGGCACTATGAGCCCGGTTACACTCACCGCTCTGCAGCTGACTTCTGATCCTCAGCATTGGGATCACTTAGCATGGTGGCATGGTGGGAAGAATCCCTGATGATTGTAGATCCCTATAGAGCTTTGCAATCTTACATTAGAGTTAATGCAACTCCGCTGTGTCCCCCCCTCCCCACTATCTAGACCATGGTTCTCTCCAACCAGCATGTGCATCTCACTCTTACCTTTATCCCAATGCCTGACCTACTACTGTCTGTCGCATTGTAGCTTTTCATTGAGTTTTTGGTGAGTTGAACTTCCTGACTTTGGTTTTCTGCACTGTACTCAACACTAATGTTGCTGAAGATGAAAAAAATAATGACCATGATAGTGATAGGCAAAAAGAGAGAATATGTTAGAATTAGGAGACAAAGAGTCATCAGCCACGGCCCAAAAGATATGATTCTGCTGCTAAATGTTCTGTGAGATGTTCAGGAAGGGCAGAGGATGTTACACCAACTGGCAACCAGAGAAAACAATGGCTACCACTCCCTACTGAGACTTGAATCAGAAAAAGAGTTTACTCCCATGATCCACCTGACAGCATAAAACTGATAAAAGTCAGCATTTATTGAGTACTTAGTATGCACTACTAACTGTTCTAAACATCTTACATCTATCTCATTTGAGCCTTCAAAAACTCTATGAAGAAGTCACTACTACTGTTATTATTGCCACTAGATGGATGAAAGAACAGAAAGAGAGAGTTGTTGAGTGATTTGCTTAAGATCTTGCTACTGGCAGAGCCATGAGCTGAACCCAGGCAGTGCAATTCCAGTGTGGCCCTCTTAACCCACCACTGTTGCCTTCAGGACATAAGGCAGTAAAGCCACGGGTTCTAGGTGCAACATGAGATGTAATCACCTTGGCAAACTGGGCATTACAAACTTGACTTTGGTTGTATTCTATATTCTTTCATTGACCAACTAAGACAAATTAAAAAATTAATATTATTCTAAAGCCATAAACCAGTGGATCAAAAATCCAGAAGGGAAAGATAGACCAAAATCATAGTTAAAAGCAAATTGACAAATGTACAAAGTCAGGATACTTCATAGATGCAAGGATCCAGATATTGACATATCATTGCATGAGTGATTGGAAGACTGAGGCTCTGAGCCTGGAACCAGAGAATGACAGTCCATTTCAAGATACAGTTATAACCCCTCAAAACTATAAAGGGCAAAGCAGAGACATTGATAATCCTCAGTGAACTAGTAAACAAACAAGGACTTGATTTTGAGTCTCTCTGTTACATTGCCCCATGATCCTTCCTTTTTTGTGTAGACTTAACTATGACCTTCTTTATTGAATATTTTCCTTCTTATAAAAGACAGTTTTAATTATTACTGTATAAGTAAGTAATAAAAAAAAATTAAAAAAAGTAATACACATACTTAGTAAGGCACAGTAACTAAAGAAACTTATTATTAATCATTACTTATGAAAACAATAATTAAATTCTATAATATAATGTTTCTCTACAGCCTGAAAGGTTATGGGTAGGTAGTTGTTAACATTTGTATGTCACATATTAATAAAATTAAGTGAAACTCACATGAAGGTTTTTGATCTGCAAGTTTGTGTAGTATAATCTTGAACTCTGTTTTAAATATACTCAAAGGATAGTACAAAACATTCCTTTACCGCTCTCCTGCTTCAAATAGGTACCAAGAGGTCCCTTTAACCGAGAAGACCATACATCCTTCTCTTTTATCACTTCTGCTTTCTCCCACCAGGGTTTTGGCTCAGCCTTACCACTGCCCTTTGTAGCCAAGTCTTAATGGAAATGGCCTAAGAGTTGACAGAGACCTTTAGAGACCTGGCCAATTATTGGTCTTAATGTTTGGATTAAAAATTATGTTTAGCTATTTAAAAAGTAGCATAAAATATATCTAAGAGTTTGTATTGCTTAAACTCTTGTTCAGTTGAGTATAATTTTAAATGCTATTGATTAATACTGAACTTACTTGTCTGAGTTAAAGAAATGAATGGCTTGGAGTTGTACAGAAATGCTTACATTTAAAGTGAAAAAAGAGTTTTAATGTAATCATTCAATGGAAAATGATCAAAACTAAATTAATTCCATGTTTTCTTAAAGAGAATATACAAATGTAGTTGATTTCCCCTCATGTCCCAGGCTTTTCACTATGAATGTTGTACAATATTATAGAGCAGTGAGGCCATCACAACTGTCTGTCTGTGTGGGCCTATCTGGCCCAGACCCTTTAATTCTTGGAGTTCTTGCACATGCTGTTTATCAACAGGCTTCATTGTCTTCTATGAAGTCATTACCTGTTACTTCTTCTATTTTTCTCCTTTCTGATCTCCTTCAGTTTTCTTCCAATGTGATGTGGAATGGGCTAGTGCAGTTTTTAGAACTGTTTATAAAATATGATTAATACATTCTGAGAGATATAACTTTAATCAGGGGTCTATTTCTTTAAATTTATGACATTTAGAGAACATTTGTATTTATTGTTCTTTTATTTTTTGCTTATTGCACGGATCTATATAGTTGTTGTTTTGAATGTGCAGCATTTTTACTTAACTTATTTGATTAATGAATAAAAAATTTTTGTTTACTTGAAAAATTAACATATTTTACTATAAAATACAATTGATCTCAGTCTCAATTAAAACCATATCAATAATTGCCTGACAGTTTCAACCAGGCTATTTCCAAGGTACTTTCATTCACTCGATCGCAACATAGCGTAATTACAAAGAGATAAGAATGGAGGGCTTATGAGGTTCTGTGATTGCACACAAAAATGCATAAATGCAGTAACACATTCACTGTTATTGAGCCATCTCAATCACAGCAAATGGAACACTTACAGATTACCCTAAAGTGACATAATAGGACACCCGTCACTTCCATTGAGAGCCACTGTTCAGTTTGATGCTTCCACTATTGATAAAACTGAGCTGTCTGATCACATTGTACCAGATCTCTGCCTTTATTCACATTTCTACAGAGAGAAGTCATAAGTGAATATATGGAATCACATTTTGCCTGGAAACCACATTTTTTTTTCAGTTACCTCCAATAATATTAAGAACTAAAATAGAGAACAGAGTAAGCTCTTTATACCCAAGGCTCTATGCATTGAAATATAGCAGAAAAAGCTGATCCACTAGGCTGAACACTAGGCTATATTAAACAAAATACTTTAATTTCCATAGCTGAATGACTTTTTTTAAACAAAGGCTTTATTGGGCCATTGCTAGCAAAAAGAAGACCAGTCTTGGTCCATAGAATCTAACCCACCAGCAGGATGGCCAGGTAGAGAAGACAGCTATGTCTGTCATCCTGGAGTTTCGCATGAATGTTTGTGCATCGAGTAGTGGGGAGAAAGAAGTACGCCATTCTAGAAAGGTTTACGTTAGCTATAGACAGAAGGGATGGGAGAAGCTGAAGTGGGGCTAGTTTGGGGTCATGTACAGCAAAGTCTACAAGAAAAAATTCCTCTCCTGTGGATTAGCTGTGGGCAGTAGATTGGGAAGTTCAAGTGTAAGTAAGAAGCACAGGTTCCTGGGATTCTATGCCACCTGGCTGTTCTCTCTTTTGGTTAATCTCAGAAAGAACACCTGGAAATCAATCCTAAATTCCAACAGATGTACAAGAATGTGAGCAGTCTTTTATCAGTGCTGGGTCATGACTATTGTTAACAGGCAAACTGTTTTGTCTCTTCTCTCACTCTCTGGCCACTGTAATTTTATTTTAGAATATCTCATAATTTTTTGTCTGGTCAGCAGCTTAAAAAAATCCACAGAAAGTTCAGATCTAAATGCCTTGAAGCAACATGATCCAAAGAATAGAACTCTGACTTGATGTCTGAAGGCGCAGAGTTGTTTAGACCCAGCAAAGCTTATGTCTTTTGCTAAGTAGCCTTGTGACCATGAACAAGACCCTTGTGCTCCCTGAGCTCCATTTCCCTTCTGAAAAATAAGGAGCTTGAATGAGATACTGTAAAGTCTATTCTAGCTCTGGAACTGGTTGTGCCATCTCAACATGATGGGGTATAATGAAGTCCCGCTGCACTAAGGCACTGAGCGTGGGTCCACCATGGCTAATTTATTCACGAAGCAAGGAAGGAACGCAGGGCCATTCTCCCTTTGCTCTTTTAGGCTTGCAAGACCTACTACTTTTCCAGTGCTGCCCTCATCTGTTGGCATTTTTAAAGCAAGGAATGAACTATGAGAAGCTTTTTGAATTCTCTTCTTTCTTCCTCATAAATAATGGGTTGTTTTATGCACACCTTGCCCTACTATTGTCTGGCTCTCTGCCTCTTGGGGTACCAGACCTATAACTCTCCTAACTGCTGTTCTGTGTCCAAAAAGTTACAACTGACAGTGTCTCTCCCTGGTTTATCTGTCTTCTGCTGTCTTGACAGTACCCTGACTCTGGTCTCTTTCTTATTAATGATACTGTCAGGATAAGAATATCACCATCAGAAAGAGATGAAAAATTACAAATAGTTTTGATTGGCATGGTTACTAACTATAATACAGTATATGTTATATATTATATAAATATTATAATTATATAATTATGTTACAATACACACAGATATATATTTATATTATGCATTATATTTATATACACCATACATGTTATATATAAATCTATGTATTATATATAATATAATTATAATTATAAAATAAATGTACACAATGCAATCTATAAAATATAAGTTATATATATGCATATGTGTGTATATATAATTGATCACTTTGTGTATAAATAATCAGAAAATATTCTAAAAGAAACTTTTAATTCATAATAGTTGGAAGAAGCATAAACTAGCTAACTTATAAAGAAAATGATAGGATCTATATGAAGAAACCTGGAGAACACTACTGATTAACGAAGGAAGATTTGAGTAAATAAAGAGGCTCTTATGTCTGGTTAGAAAAATTCAACTTTAGAAAATACTGATTCTTTCTGAACTTAATCTATAATACCAGTGAATTGCCAATTAAAATCACAGCAAGATTTTGGGAAATGGAGTAAAATTATTTTAAAATTAATTTTGATGAATAAAGATACAATAAGTAGAAAATTACGGAAAAGGTCTAATGAAGAAACACATACCAGTTGTGAAAATACTTTTGGGAGTGATATAAACTAAAGCAATATGTTATTGCTGATGGAGAAACCAGTCAATAGATTAGGGGATCACATAGGAATAGTCTTAGGGTACTCTATTTCCTCATGTATGAGACGCACCTTAAGTCTGGGGCCTGAAATTTGAAGAAAAATGTATTACATAAAGTTATTGAACTCAAGTTTTATTCATCATAAAATTCATACAACTCCTCATCAGTGTCAAAACTCCCATTCATTAGCTTGTCCTCATCTGTGTCTGATGACGAATCACTGTCTTCAACAATGAGCGCAAAAACAAGAGTGAAAAAGCGGGAAATGCAAGTAAAAAAATCTACAACCACTTTATAACACTCACCCAGATTTTAGACCTCAATTTTTTTAAAAAGCTGTGTGCCTCATACATGGGGAAATATGGTATGTGGAAAATTTTGTATCTGCTAAAAGTAGCTTTTATATTAGTGTGGCGGAATTTTAGATAACTATCGGCAAATAGGTGAACAAAGTGTGTCCCTATCTTATTTCTTGTACATATGTAATTTTGAAAGGAGGAAAATATTTAAATGTTAATTATAGAACAATAACAATACCTGATTAAATAATAAATATATTAAAAATATTTTTGTCCTTGAGAATGATTCGAGCACATCACAAAAACCAGAAACCATAAGTGAAAAAAATTATCAATTTGATGACATTAAGAAGAAACAAACAGCCCTGGCTGGTTGGCTCAGTGGTAGAGCATTGGCCCAGTGTGTGGAAGTCCAGGGTTTGATTCCCAATCAGGGCACACAAGAGAAGCACCCATCTGCTTCTCCACCCTGCCTCCTCCCCCCTTTCTCTCTGTCTCTCTCTCCCCCTCCCGCAACCAAGGCTCCATTGGAGCAAGGTTGGTCCAGGCGCTGAGGATGGCTCCATGGCCTCCACCTCAGATGCTAAAATGGCTCCGATTGCAGCAGAGAAACTCCCCAGAGGGGCCAAGCATCGCCCCCTGGTAGGCATGCCGGTGGATCCCGGTTGGGGGCACATGCAGGAGTCTGTCTGTCTGCCTCTGTCACACCCCCACCCCCGACTTCAGAAAACTATAAACCAACTTCTGAAGAACTTGATCTTTGAGAAATACACACTGAAGTATTTGTCAATGAAATAGGAGGACATCTGGGATTTGCTACAAAAGAATACAGGGTTGGTAGTATATAATTTATTCATCTTTGTATTTCTAACTCAGTATGTGCTCAGTGAATAGTATTGGGGTGAAATTGAATCTTATCTCCCACCTTTCTTTGACATAAATTCAGGCAGGTGTTTTTATGTTGGCAAGAAGCATGGTCTGCCATATTTAGTTAGCATTTTTAGAGAAGCACAGAGTGTTGGAGTTGAAAGAAACTTCTTTTTCATTAGACCAAAATTTTTATTTTATGCATGAGAAAAATCTAGCTCAGAAAGGTAAAATGACTTAGTCAGGTTTATACAACTAATGGTTTTCTGAATGTGAGTTTCATGAGGGCAAGCATTTGAATCTGATTTTTTTTCTTTGTCTGTAGCACTGAGGATCTGGCACATAGTAGGTACTCCATAAACATTTAATGAATGCATCTTCCTACCACTCTGAGTCAGACAGGTTGTCTATTTTTTTCCTGTACAATTCTGTTTTCCTGTTTGAAAAAGATTCTCTTTAAATTGAGTTATAATCCACTTTGCTTCTGGGAGTTGGAAGTTGGTACGTCCGCCTACTCCGTCGCCATCTTGCTTCCCCTTGAAAAAGATTCTCAAAGTAGGTTGATATATAACATTTTTTCTTTCCTCATTGAAAGTAAAGATTATCTTTTGAGATTTATGATAGACTGACATGTTGATTTCATTGTTATTGTCAATGAAATGAGGGCACTGAAAATAATTGTAAGGAAGCCTTATTTCCTTTATTATTAATAATTCACCATCACAGATCAGTATGGCTCAGACCTGATGCATTATGGGTCAAGTTCAATAACACTGGGGATGGAGGTTGGAAAGGAGCCAGGATGAGGCAGATGCGTCCTCCAGGGATGAAGGTAAATCCAGGTGCATGATGGGCTTTAGTGAGGTCAGTGAGTAGTCCTGGAAGAACACCTCTTGGGGCCAGAATCCCAGGGACATTCTGGAGACAATTGATACTGAAGCATCTCCTCTGGGTCTTCCAGGCTCTGGGAAACAGTGATCACTATTTAGGAATGAAGCTGCGGAGCAGCAAAATAGCCCCTTAAGTTTGGGCAAACTAGACCGGGATACAGTCCTGTGAAAATAACTTGAACAAATCGTGAAGGGTCCCGTGTATCACTAGACTGAGTAAAACCTAGTGTTGGACAACTCCAGCTCAATGATATGATCACAGATAGATGACAGGAGACGAAAGCGCAGTCCTCAGTATGGGGTAATCTAGATTGATGGACATTGAGGATTCCAATATGAAGCTACATGGGTGCCCTGAAATGAGAGAATTGCAGCTGATATATTGACCTACTTAGTGGAACTAGCCTAGGCATCAGGGAAGGAATAAGTCTTCAGGGAGAGAGCCTATGTGGGAAGTACTAGGACAGTCAGTGGCAAAGTCGGCAGAATCTACAGTGTGTCCGTAAAGTCATGGTGCACTTTTGTCCTGTGATCGGTCAAAAGTGCACCATGACTTTACGGACATACTGTATTTTCCATCACTTCTATTGAGGTTGGTTCCTGCTACTCTTCTCTTGCTCTGTTTACTTTCAGTATCACTAGTTCTTGTTTACTTCTAATCATCTAAGCCTCATATAATCCTCTGGACAAGAAATATATTAATTGGAAGACAGTCAAAGAAAAATATTGTGACACATTTTTAAATATATAGGACAGATAAATTTTATGCAATCTAAACATAGCCCCACAGTCTTATCCCTTCATCTCAGGTTTTTGCATCTATTCTAAGTAAGGCTAACATTTCTTCTTAAGTTGATGTTCCCGGGAAATATTCTAATCTGTTTATCATGGACGGTAACATGAAGTTGTTGAAAAGGGGTGTCTGTGTGTAAACTGGAAATATTGCTTCATTTTATAACATTCTTAAAACCAAGTTTTGCTTGTTGTTTTGCACTTAGGATTCCTTTCTGTCGTGGGATCCTCTGGGTCCTTTTGACTTTTTCTCTGTTGCGGAGTTAGCTGGCACTTGGACAAAGGCCCCCAAGTGCAGTTTAGTTTGCTTTAAAAGAACACTAGGCAATGACTTTGAGTGAATGCTGCCCACACAGTGGGCACTGAAATTGGGGACTGTCAGCAAAGCAGGTAAGTCAATTTTGAGGATTCTCTAGGGGAGCTGTGGAGAGCTCCTCTCACTGTGGATGGCATATTCTGTTCACAGCTTCAACCTCTGCAAATGCTTTGATTTAGCAGCAAGTTAAAGCTCTTAAAACACTCCAATGGGCCTTTGTTGGCAACGGCTCTGCCTGCGTGCACAGAGGGCTCATTCTTCCGCGGAGGGCCAGACAGCCTGCTGATGGGCCAAACCAGTTTACACTGATGTTGCTCGTGGGAGAGAGAAGAAAGCGAGCGGGCGAGCAGGGATCAGCGTGGTCTATAAAGGCACCATTTATCCCTTTCCAGCTTAGGATCCTCTTCCCCAAGTGCATGCCTCCTTCAGCGTGCCTCTTGTTTAATGGCCTTTGAGCTGCAATTCTTACAGACTAAAACACCTCTGACACTCCTCTAAAATAAATTCCTGAGTATACAACAGAGGCTGTTACAAGGTGCCTTCCCCAGTGTCCCTTGGGGAAAATGCTTTGTGGAGAAAGTCATGTCATCATACGCCCCTCCACACGCCCACATTTCCCTTTGATGTTAGTGTTTACCTGTGGCTTACTGATACCAAGGCAAACTGGGTATTGAGCATTTGACTTTGAAATAGGTCTGGTTCACCAATAGGCATTCTTTGAAGTCAGACCCATTATGCATTGTTTATTGCCCTTTCAAACATACCCACATGTATTTCTAAGACCAATGCTCTTTTTTACTCATTCAAAAGGAGCACTGGCATTTGTTGCCATACTGGCTATCCTTTGATATCTTTAAAATGAGAAAAATAATATCTCTGGAGTCCATTTTGTCCACTTAAAAATTATTTTAACAATATATGTTAAGGGCAATTTTACATTCTCTCTATCCCATTACTATCTTCCAAAACACAATTATATGTCAATTGAATGACTCAGAACTTCTTCTGCCCAAGTAATAAATCATAAGTGTAATGGGTAAAAAGAATTTGTCATTGTTCAATGTGTATACAGAGTTCTGTGGCATATAACCTCAAATTTCTTTCAGATCATATATAAATACATAATAAAATAATAATACTCATTAGTCAACACCAAATATAAGTTCCAGATGTCTGAACATCAAAGTATTTATAGGCCTATAGGAACCGCCTTGAGACAGGAACAGCTCTTCAGAAATGGCACTGGAAGAAAGCAGGCTACAAAAACCTCCCAAATTCTCTGAAACAAAAGCTATTCTTGTTTATACATAAATTATGAATGACTTTTTAAGGGCTGACTCATTGGCCAGTGCATGTGCCTACAAATCCGGTTTCACAAGAGAATGGGAGCTGACTGGACTAACAGGAATTCCACAACAAATCATTTTTCCCAGCTTGTCTCTGAAGCGAGTCAATTTGAGGTTTTAACCACCACTCTTGTCAAGGCACAGCGGGGTTTGTTGCTTTAACTGGGGGCCCTGCCACAGCTCCGATGCCTCTCATGTCCCCCGAGCAGGAGCTGCCTGCTTCAAGCACATGGTGAACCATCTCTCTAGTCTGCCAAAAGGCCTTTGGAGCCCGTCTGCTCTCAAGCTAGTCTTTGAAAGAAGAGACTTGGCAGCCCCAAGTGGTGGGATTGGAGTGGCAGCAGATGGAGCCCTTCCCCGAAGCCACTCACCCAAGCAACTGCAATTCCCAAGTCTTTCCTCTGGATGTTGTTGGCCTTGTGTCCAGAGATACTGCCATTGTGGACAAGAGCATCAGCTTCTAATTCTAATTATGCTATTTAATCACTGCCTGACCTTAAGCAAATGTGTTGACTTTCTTCAGGTTTTCTCATTCGGAATGAGGTATCATACAGAATACCCTT
Source organism: Rhynchonycteris naso (assembly GCA_037038555.1). Lineage (NCBI taxonomy): Eukaryota > Metazoa > Chordata > Mammalia > Chiroptera > Emballonuridae > Rhynchonycteris > Rhynchonycteris naso. The sequence continues at coordinate 24,257,212 of CM072996.1, forward strand.
TTAGGTCCTGTCCAACCTTGATGAGCTATGATTTGGTTTTCCTCTACACAAAAAAGTAATAAATGAATGTCTTACTTAGCTCATCAATGCGATATAAATATTAGATTGTGATGACCAAAATTGCTAATGAGTGGCTTAATTAATTGTGACAGTATAAGATTTCACCACTAACACACCCCTTCCAGCACTTGAAACCTTTTTCTCTTGCAAGGAGAAGAGGGGGCAAGATATGGCTATTTCCTGAGGCTTTAAGTATGAGAAGGTAGAGCCCAGACAGCTTGTTGGCAACATGAAAATAATCCTTTTAGCCTTTTCTTCCTAAAATGTTAATCTTATAGGAATTTTTTATAGGAAGGAGGATAAAAGAAATTCACTCTCTAATGCAGTGATTCAAACTCTCCAATGACTGATAGTGCATGAATGTCAAGAATTTTGAACATGAGTTATCCATCCTAATTTTTGTACCCCAAGTGCTTTTTGTTGATTTCTGTAACCCTGGAAAAATGTCCCTAAGAAGGAAGTGTTTGGTTCTTGCAGTGGTGAATAGGGAGATAAGTATTTGGATCTGAGCTCCACTGAACCTCTTTGGGAAGCTGTTTAAGTGGATATAGACACGCTTCTCCTCTTCCTTTTCTTAGAAGGGATTTCTTTCTAATGGCACCCTTTTCCAAGAATCCCGCATTTCCTCTGATAAAATTTGATCACTACAAGGTGGTAATGGTATTTAATTACCAGTTTTAATTAATAAACAAATGACTGCAAATTCCACAGTCAACATGGAATAAAGTCAACATGGAAGAAAGATTACTTAAATCTTGAAACTCTAATGTTGCACAATTAACAATAAATCCTTTATTACTTGATGTATTTTCTCAAACAAAAACCACATGTGACTGGGAATTTAAAAACTGAACAGGCATTGGCAAATGTTTTCCAAATATAATACACCATCCTGACAGCTAATGCATCAGCAATGTTTACTTCAGCAAATGTTTCCAATTTGGAAGGAGGGAAAAAAAATGAATGTCTAATAATAATCTTTTACATTTGAACATGTGTACAGTGCTTTACAGTTTACAAAGCACTTTCAATGTATACATCCACTCAATTGATCCCCAAAACCACCCTGGGAGGTAGATGGGGCACATACTATCTTCCAACAGTGTGTAATTCCCCGCTCTTGTCATGCTGTTTCGGGTCTTGGTGATCTCACACGTGCTCTTCCTTGAGTCCTGGAATGTCCTCTGCTCCCTCCTCTGTCCCATTTCTCATCTAGTTAATTCCCAGTCAACTTTAAAAATCAATGCAACTGCCGCCTCTTTTCAAATCCTCTGGAAGTCTGCAGTCTGATTTAGATGTTTTCCTTCTGTGCCTTGTCCCCGATGTAGTGTAGCAATGATTGCATTGCACTGTTTGCTTTTCTGTCTCTCTCACTTGGCTGTATGCTAACTCGAGTGCATGGATCTTGCCTTATTTGTCTGACGCTGTCCCTGTAACATCGTAAGGATGCTCATGAATTTAAGTGTCTGGTGCAAGGTCATACAGCTAGTGAGAGCAGAGGTTGAACTTGAACCTGTGCTGCCATTCTTGCTCTGCTCATTTCTGTGGAAACATATTGAATGATCATGGATATAGCAAGATAGCATCTTGAGGGTATTTCTGCTGCAATGGGAAGAACATGCTTACTTCTATTCTTAGTGTTTTATTATTTAGTTTAGTTTTTTTTTTTTAGATTTTATTTATTCATTTTTAGAGAGAGAGGAAGGAGAAGAGGAGAGGGAGAGAGAGAGAGAAGGTGGGAGGAGCATGAAGCATCAGCTCCCAAATGTGCCTTGACCAGGCAAGCCCGGGGTTTTGAACCAGTGACCTCAGCAGTCAGGGTCGACACTTTATCCACTGCGCCACCACAGGTCAGTTCTTTTTCTTAACTCACTATTTACTTCCAACAGTGATTCGAGGCAGTTTAAAATAAAGTTTACGTGAAACAAAGATAAGAGACAAAGAATCAGGTCAAATAGAAGGAAAGTAAAGAAGGAATGTGTTTTATCAGAAATATGAAGCTAAGAAAAGTGACTATAATTTAACTTAAAACTTGGCTTTGACCTGCCTGGAGGCCTGGTAGAACAAAGAAACATAATATGCTACACTATTTTTATTATTATGTTAGGAGAAGTATAAAGTCTCAGACAAAAGGTACAAATTTCCAGTCAGGAGGTCAGTAAGTACTAGGGTAATATGCAGCATAACAGCTGCAGTTACCCCTGCTGTGTGATCCATATGAGAGTTACTTAGAGGGTAAATCCTAAGAGTTCTCATTAAATGGAAAGTTCTTTATCCTTTTTCCATTCCTTATTATTGTACCTGTACGAGATGATGAATGTTAACTAAACTTATTGTGGTAATTGCTTTGCAATATATATAAGTTAAAGCTTCATGCTGCACACCTGAAACTCACACAATAGTACATATTAATTATATCTCAATAATACTGGGGTAGTGGCAGAGAGAAGGAACATGATAGGAGACATTTTCCCCCTAGCATTAAACTCTAAGAGGAATTTATTACATAGATATTTATATGAGTCCATGAAAAACAATGGAAAATGCCTTCCCCTACAGCTCACAAGGGAGAAATTCCTTCATCAAAATGTACTGGATGTCTCCTATATATTAGATGCTGTGTTGTAATAAAGACTCAAAGATGAATAAGATATGGTCTTGTGTTCAAAAGACTTCACAGTCAGCTAGCAGAGAAAAGTAATACACAGCTAATTAGACCTAAAGGGACAGACACCTTTTTCACAGTTATATTTTATCGTAATTTTAATAACATTATATTAAATCAGAGTTCCCTTGTAGACATCTTTATGAGGATGCTAAATAAATGCACAATATTTTTATAGTTTGCATTTTTGGATTAATGCTTTCTAATCAGGCCATCTTTTTAAAAATCACAGATTTTGATAAGAATATAAATAATTAAATACATTATTAATGTTTGACAAATGAAAGGTTTAATGCCTTCTTTTCTTTTCATTTGTATTTTCTGAATTTTTTCATTTAATGTCTATGTGCATTGTATGATTGCTGGTCAATATAAGATTATGTATATGTTTTTAAAAACTTATAAACATTTTCCATACATACAGACATCTTTTTTAGCTCTAGCTTACTGGGAAGTAAACCTAGTAATAAGTTATCTGCACTTAGGCAACATGGTTAGAGTGAAAAGTCCATGTTTTGTTCCTGTAATTGGGAATGCACTCAGGAAATCCCGGGGGCTGGCTCAGACCCAGCTGACGACCCCCGCCCCCAGCTCCAGGCTCATAATAGGGAGCCTATTTTTCTTTTATTACTACTAACTGGAAAGGCCAAGCAACTATTTTCCACTGACATTCCCTCCAGGATGGAGAGCTTGTTTTTCCTAGATTTTCATATATTTTTAGGCAGTCATCTTGGGCAGTCTGGCTTTATATCAAAAGTGGTTTTAATTGAAGAGGCTCTCCCTTGGGCTATCGGGTAGAAAAATACATTCTCTGTGTCTCCGTGTCTATTTGGGGGGTCACGGCAGGGCTCCAGTTCCCCATCCTGTTGCAAAGCAGCTGCTCTTTCATCTTATTCCTGTAGTGAGCCTGGAAAAAGGAAAAGGAAGGAAGGAGGGAAGGAAGGAAGGAAGGAAGGAAGGAAGGAAGGAAGGAAGGAAGGTAGGAAGGAAAGAAGGAAGGGAATCTGTGATCAGCTTTCTTAATGTGTGGCTTCGAAGTGGCAAAGTGACAACCATGGGCCACCTACTCTGTTTTCTCAAACTTGTGGAAAATGTAAAAATGTTGAGAGAGAAGCAGGAGTGTTGATTATTGGGCAATAAAAACATGGCGGTCTCTACCATCAGAATTGCTCCTGGATGGCATTTATGGGAGTGTTTGCTTACACTCGACTCCACCTCCACCTCGAGTTTTTCATTTGCTTAGTTCTCATTGTCTTAGAGTCAGAACATGCTTGTGCTTGGCTTTGGGTTCATGAAACTTTTTTTTTTTTTGCTAGTTTTGGTGATGCATAGCACCCTCAGTCATCGAGGAGAGTCATGCTTGATAATTTATCATTTGAGAATATGGTTTAGCAATCTAGAGAGTACTGGGCCAGAGGCCTGGCCTATCACTTGTATCTAATATGGGAAAGATGGGACATGAACTAACAGGGGTCATAGGCTGTAGCTCACTGGTATTATGGTAAGCATTTTAGTACATTATCTCATTTAGTCCTCATGACCAGTGTGCAAGGAAGGAATGCTTATCCTCATTTGCTAGTGACATTTCAGAGGTCGGCTAACGTGGGAAGGGACAGTCCGTTGGTAGTGGAATTAGGGATGGTGGCCTGAAATTGATATAATTCCAAAGTCTGATGTTCCGTTCTTTGATGAGGGAGCCCCCACGGAGGCCTGGCCTACCCAGCACAACATGGTATATCCTTAAGAGAGAAGGACCTGTTACATGTTCCCTCAACAATTTTTCTTAAAGGATCTCACTGTGGGATTATCTGTAGAGCCAGTTAGGCTATAACCCAGTATGCGTCTTTTGAGGAAAAACACTGATTCACCCAATAATATTATTTGGAGGAAACTAAGAATATAAAGCATCGATAGACAGTGAAATTCCTTTTCAGTGAAACCAGAGATGTCAGAGGAAAAAACAATTAAAGGCATTTCATAATATGCATACACAGTGTAGTTATCTGATTCTCAAGTTCTCTTGTCCTACTTAAGAGGACAGGAGAAGGGGTGTGATGCCCACATAGTTTCACTTGAAAAAAGGGACACATGCTAAAGGCAGACCTTTGAGGTATTTGCTGATATGGTCTTTGGGAGTGGCTTCTTTTCTTTTTTCTTTTGGGGCCATTGTGGTTCAGTATGGAGTCTAAAGGCCTATATCTAGGCTTCTGAGAGTTTCAATGTTGCATTGTACATAAAAAGTCATTTTACTAAAGGTAGTTACATTGGATGCTGCTTAGATTTCTGTGATAATTTGCTTTCATTGAAAAAAAAAATCTGAACCTCTAGTTGTAAGTAAAAATTCATTGGGAGCTTCTAGGGTATCCTAAATTATTAGTTAGCATGTATATATTTGGGGGTTATTCTCAGAATATTGTGCATCTGCCTTGGCATAGCCACAGACCATCAGAATGGACCTGGGCTACAGAATTAGATCTGGGTGGGAGGAGCTCTTCCTGGCCAGCTCTAAGACTTTAAGGGTGCATTGTGGGAAGGTCTGGGAAGTCCCAAGGGAGAAATCAAGGTGTCTAGAACAGCAGGGAGGATCTCAGGGGCTATTTACAAATTGACAGAAAATGTACAACATTTTAATGGTGGTTATTGCCACACCAGTGTGCATGAACTCAATATCAGCTTTGTGTAGATGACAATCAATCTAAAATAGTATTTAAAGTTCTACATACACTAAGTGCTATAGGACTAAACAAGGAAACCCTAAAGCCAATGTAAAGCCCCTTTTCTTTTTCCTTTTTTTAAAATTATTTTTCTTTATTTATTCATTTTAGAGAAGAGAGACAGAGAGAGAAGGGGGAAGGAGCAGAAAGCATCAACTCCCATAAGTGCCTTGACCAAGCAAGCTCCGGGTTTCGAACCAGCTGAGGTTGATGCTTGATCCACTGTGCCACCACAGGTCAGACCTGTGAAGCCCCTTTTCTAGGACTCTTGATATCTGACATGGGAAAGATTATATAAATAAGTATTCAAGAAAACAGTCTCTGGAGTCAGGCTGCTTATTTCCTACTGCTGCTGTAAGAAGTTCTCACAAACTCAGCGGCTTAAAACAATGCACGTGTTGTTCTCGTGCAGTTCTGGAAGTGAGATATCTAAAATCAGGGTGTTGTTGGGGCTGAGCTATTTTCTAAAAGCTTCAGGGGAGAATACATTTTCTTGTCTTTTCAGTTTCTAGAGGCTGCCTGCATTCTTTGGCTCATGGCCCCTTCCTTATATCTCACTCTAAATCCTTGCTTCCGACATGGTGTCTCCTGTTACTGACTTTGATTTACTTGCTTCCTTCTGATAAGGATTCCATTGGGCCCACTTGGATAATCCAGGGTAACCTTCCCATTTCAAGATCCTTAATTTAATTCCATCAGTAAACTTTCTTTTCCATGTAAGGTAACGTATTCATAGGTTCTGGGAAATTTGGTCACTGACATATCTGGGAGGAATCGCTATTCTACCACAATGGATTCCCACCCTAGCTCTGCCATTTCCTAGTTATGTAACCTCGTATCTAGCTATGAAACCTGCTACTCATTCTCTCTGTGCCTTTGTTTCCTTGTCTAAAAAGTTAGAATAATAGTAGTATTTTCCTTGTAGGATGAAAATTAAATGCATTACTACAGGGGAAGGGCTTGGAACTATTCCTGGCTGCTAGCATGTGTTCAGTGAGTGCTACCTGTTGTGACCATGGTTATCAGAGCTCTTCTGGTGAATCTGCTTCCTGTCTGAGTGCAGAACTGATGGCTTGTCAGGCCAAATTAAGAGGCCAGCATCATTTGCTTCTTTATGAACCTGTTGTAGAACAATGACCTACCCAGCTTCCTATCCCTGCAATGCTTTTTTATTGCAGTCAGGTTGCTTCCTGAGTCCTTCCTGATGCATCATCAGACTGTACCTCTGGGAAAAGGAGAAGGATAGATAGACTAGTTTTAAGAAATTGCAGCTCAGGCCTGACTGGTAGTGGCTCAGTGGATGGAGCATCAATGTGGAGTGCTGAGGTCACCAGTTTGAAACCTGAGGTCCTTGACTTGAACCCGAGGTTGCTGGTTCAATTCCTGGTCAAGGAACATATGAGAAGCAATCAATGGGATACTCAACTAAGTGGAGCAATGAGTTAATGCTTCTCTCTCTCTTTCTCTTTCTCCCTCATCAAAAAAAAAAAAAAAAGAAAAGAAAAGAAAAAAGAAAAGAAATTATAGCTAAATTATCTGTAACTCATTATGAATCCATGTTCCAAGTTTTCCCTTTCTTTGTTTCAGTGACCATCCTTGTAAGAATCCTCCAAAATGGAGTTTCATCTTGTTCTCACCCATCTTTCTAGCACAGGGGTGCTGCTCCCCATCGGATGGAATTCCTGGCTTTGCCACCTGCTAGCTTTCCTGCCTCACTGGTCCCACACCCTCCAAGTCCTATGGCAGCCCAGGCCTGATATGTCCTCCCTCTTGAAAGGATTTCAGAGCCTTCCCATCAAATGTGGGAAGTAGAAGTCTATTTCTTTTATGGAATAAGTTGAATCTGGGCTTATAGACATCTGCTATCTGAGGGTTGTGATGAAAGAAGAAAGTGGCAGGGGACTGATGGCTCCTTCCAGCTTGAGGGATCTATGAATTCAGTAGACACACTGAGGAAAACTGTGAGGTGCTCTCCAGCATGACCAGATTCAGAGACTGTTTCTCCATAACAGCTCATTCCACTTCTGCAGTCTTCGGGTTTGCCTTTATTGTAGAAATTTCTCACCTGTAAAACCATATGTAGATAAAGAAGAGACTATATTTCCCCATGTATAAGATGCTCCCATGTATAAGAAACACCTTAATTTGGGGGCCCAAAATTTGAAAAAGAAATGTATTATATAACATTATTGAACTCAAGTTTTATTCATCATAAAATTCATACAACTCTTCATCACTGTCAAAATTCCCATCCATTTATTTGCTTGTCCTCATCTGTGTCTGATGACGAATCACTGTCTTCAACGATGAACACAAAAACAAGCGTGAAAAAACGGAAAATGCAAGTAAAAAAATCTAGCACTATATAAGACACACCCAGTTTTTAGATCCCAAATTTTTTGGACAAATGTGTGTCTTACACATGGGGAAATATGGTATATTCTCCAACACTAAAATCAATCTGTTGAAACCCCTGCTCCTCCCCACCCCCTGCTCCCTTGCCCCATTACCGTCATTTTTTTCTAAAATTAAAAAAAAAACCAACTCAATTTGTGGCATCATTTTGGTAACATCTATTGCTTCTAAACTGGGTTATACTATTTTGAAAAACAAAAAAAGTATTTTACCCAAACCTCTTTTCCTTGTCAAATGCCTTCGCCACAAGACTAAATCTGTCTCTATTATGAATAGAGCTCAGTTACAGAGAAGTTTTGCTGGCTACCTTAAAAGAAGCATAGTTATTTTAACAGCCAGAAGAATCTGAAAGTTTTGTGTTCAGTTTCCAGCCCTCTTTTCAAATAAAAAAAAAAACACCAAAAACGATTTACTAAAAAAATGCAAACCATTTATTTAATATAAAGACTTTACAACTCTTTAGGCTTGAGCATCTGAAGAGGAAGACACAGATACTCAGCCCAAAGCGGACTTTTAGTCTGACAAAGTGGGAAGGACACTTGATTAGAAGTTAGCAAACCAGGGTACCAGTTCTCAGTGACTAATTATTAAGTTAAGACTTAATTAGCTTCCTTTGTGCCTCAGCTCTTCTTGTGTAAAATGTGAATAATGATTCCTCTACCCCGTAAACTTGTAACAGGGCTCATGGGAAATCATCTCTAAGAAGCGGCTTTGGAAAGAACAAAGGGCCATTACTAAAATGAAAAGCCAGCTCAGAAAAGGAGAGAGGCACAGGTGTGTGGTCAGCCCATGCCGTAAGCGCGGGTTCTGCTGAGTAACAAGCTGTGTGACTTACTCATCAACTAACCTCTCTGAGCTTTGATTTTCTCATCTGTAAATATAATACCCCTGTGTGATTGTGAGTGTGGAAGGACAGCACAAAACAAGTATTCAGTGATGGTAGTTTACTCTAATTCTTCACTGAGCAAGGCATTCCTGTCTCTATATCCAAGCTATAAATACATACTCAGAGGTTTCCCTGGACCAGGCCCTCTTGGAACATTTGACTCAATAGACTTTCCCCTTCTTTTTTAAATAAAAAATTGATACTGTGGGCAGGCTTGTGGTTCTCCATGTCATTAAGTTCAGAAATAAATGTGCTCAACCATAATAAACTTCCCATCTTGTCTCCAAAGGCAGTTTAGGTTTTCAGTCTGCACATGAGTAGAGTGTGTTCTTGCCTGCAAGGGGCATTCCTGGCCTTTGAGACAGGGCTCAGGCTGAGCTACTTACTTTCAATGTATTGTGTCTGAAACTTCCTTCACTCTCTCCAGAAAGGTCCACTGTCTCTTACAGCTCAGTCTGGCACAGCGTTAAGTCAGTGAGTGCAAACTCAAGTGAGGACAGAGAGGTAACCAGATGGGTATTGTATATGTTGGGAAGACCCAACATGGGGAACTTGGAGAACAGTGAGGGGCAGCTCTCAGTCCAGTTGATGGGTGCTAGGCAGATATCCAGACCCAATTTAGCTATATCTTATTTGTTTTCCCCTAAGAAAAGCCAAAAAATCGAGATTTCTGTGATATTATCCAGTTTTTAAATGTTGGCAAGTGATTCAAATTCCTCTTGAACTCTATAGAGATGAGCTGGCCCATGGACCACCCATGTGTATAGTCTGTCATCCAGCATCAGCCTGTGGGCCTCTAGTAACTCTGTGGGTTGAGGACATACTACCTGTATCTGCCTGTACATGGGTCACTGAGAATCATAACTTCCTTGCAATGAAAAACCCACAAATGCCCCGTGAGAAGACTGTAGCTCTGAAATAATCCACTATCTTTTCTGTTTTTGACTGTGAATAATTTTTAAAAAGCTTAAGAAATTGTAACCCTCTCTGAATATTATATCTTGGTCAAAAATTACAGTTTTCAAACCATGCTCATGTAGGACAAGATTGCTTCCAAATAGGATGGGAACCCCCGTGTGCCTCCTGAATCCCACACTGCCAGGCTTCGGTGCGGGAGAGAGGTTCACCGGTGCTTGCTCTGGGGGTGCTGGCTGGTTCCAGCACACTGCTGTGCATTCTCCTCTCCTCGTTAGGAATTCATAAGCCCCTGTTCTCAACTCCACAGCCAGCCTTTCCCCTCTTTCTTACTGGGAACATTTTTCTTTCTATAATGCCAAATCAACACCTTTGGATGATCACTGATTCAAATGACTGATTGAATTAAAAGCATCTTCACATCCTCTAAGAGCTTAATAACATATATTGGGTAAGATCACAGGCAAAATTTCCCCCCTAGCATCCTTTATTTAAAAAAACCCACCCATGTCTTCATGGATTTATGTTGTTAACCATTTCTTAATTTGGGTTTATAAAAATTGAAGCATTCTAAGTTATTTCACTAGATGGTGCTAGATGTAGTTCAGAGTCAGGGCAAGTGTCAGCTCCGAAACCAGGGAGTCCTCCGAGGAAAGCCTGTCTTCCTACGACCAGAAGTTGTCATCAGATTAAAATGGGGATGTGCCAGTTGGCTTCATTCTTTTTCTTGCCTTTGTCTGGGGGATTGGTGAGAGCTTCTCACCAACACAGACTCATTTGCCACTCACTTGAAGTGCTGCTTTCCCCAGTGGTGAAAGGTGCTTTAAACTTTCTCTGGTCATAAAGATCTCGCCGTATCTTTTGCACTTTGAGTTCTGCCACAGGTCACACTTCATTTGGAAGGCGTCCCTGTCCCTGACCCCGTGACCACTTCTTAATCCTTATTCTTTTTGTGCCAACATTCTTTGTCCTTATAGCCTTATTTCTGAGGTGCAGAGTATGCTGCTAAATTATTTTCAAGATGGTTCATAAAGATTCTACAAATCTCATTCAGGACGTAGAATTTGTTGGGAAATGTGTATTTCTTTCATTATGTAAAAGAAATTAGTATTTTAACCCAACTTGGATAGTGTTTTTCTTCACTTCCTATTCTCAAGACACATAAAACTTCTCTAAAGAGAATCAAAACCTTATCAGCCTACATTTTGCCGCCTGTAAAATTGTCAGTCATTTACACTGTTAACCACAATGTTATGTAGGCCTATTGATTGATTGTTATTAATTAAAAAAATTTTAATTCCTCATTATTCCACATGAAGCACAGAAATTAAGAAAAGATGTAATCATTATTGAAAGTATCTTCCCAATAACTCTGTTGCTTCCACGAAGGAGCTGTGTTTTGCTTCCAGTTGTAACCCCCAGCACAATACCAGGCATCTAGTAGGTGATCCATCCTTGCTACATTGATCGTTAGGTTACACACTTTTAAACATTACCCACATTATTATGGTGATATTAGAAGCAATATTATTCTTAAAGTGTTCCACAGGATAAGGAAATGGATTCTCAGAAACTTGTATTAGGTCCAACAGACAATGTAAGCAAAAGAAATCTGAATTCTTTCAGGTCCTGAAATCTGGGAGAGAATTACAAATGCTTATTGTTCTCTTTGGGGGTGGGCACAAAAAGAACAAATGTTTTTGCAAATAGAAACAGGATAGCTCTCGATTGTGATAACCCTATCCCTATCTAGAGGGGCAAAGCTTTTTATATCACATCTTGCAAATCTTCATAACTGACCAGAGAATTCTTAACAAATGGAAACAGTGAGGAGTCTTTGGCAAGTTACATTAGTTGATTTAATTAATTTAATCTCTTTACATGTTTTAGGTTCATATAATCTATTTATTCCTGAGTCAGTTTTGGTATTTATGTTTTTCTAAGAATTTTTCCATATCATCTCGATTATCTAACTTGTCGGCATACAGTTGTTTGTAGTATTTTCTGATAATCCCTTTATTTCTGTAAGGTCAGCAGCGATGTCCCCTCTTTCTTTCCTGATTTTAGTCATTTAAATTATCCCCCACCCTTGGTCATTCTAGCTAAAGGTTTGTCAATTTTGTTGATCTTCCCAAGGAACCAACTTTTCAATTTTCTCTCTTTTTTTATGCTCTGCTTCACATATTTTTGGCTTTTATATTTATTTTCTTCTTTCTGCTTGCTTTGGGTTTAGTTTGCTTGTCTTTTTCTAGTTTTCTAAGATGAAAGCTTAAATTATTGATTTGAGAACTTATTATTTTATTTTATTTTACTTTATTTCATTTAGTACGGGTGATTCAGCTGTGACTTCCCCTCTAAGCACAGCATTCGCTGCATTGTGTTTTGGTCTTTCTTCACCTCAAAGTATTTTCTGACTTATCTTTTGATTTTTTCTCTGACCCATTGTTTAAAGATGATATATAAACGGCAAATTAGCATATGAAAGGTTGCTCAACATCATATGTGTCTAGGGAATTATAAATTAAAACAATGAACTACCACTCTCCACCTATTAGAATGGCTAAAATCTAAAACTCTGACAATAACAAATGCAGATGAGGATGTGGAGCAACAGGCACTGTCATTCATTGCTGATAGGACTGCAAAATGGTACAGACTCTTTGGGAGACCTTTGGCAGTTGTTTATAAATTTATATAGATTCTTACCATGCAATCCAGCTGTCATAGTCCTAGGTATTGGCCCAAATGAACTTAAAACTTATATCCACATAAAAACCTGCAAATGAATTTTTGTAGCAGATTTATTCGTTATTTCCAAAAATTGAAAGCAAGCAAGATGTCCTTCAAGGAAACTGTGATACATTCAGACAATGAAATACTACTGTTCAGCAATAAAAAGAAATGAGTTATCAAACCATGAAAAGACATGGAGAACCTTAAATATGTTTTGCTAAGTGAAAGAAGTCATCCTGAAAAGACTACATACCTAGTTTCCAATTATGTGACATTCTGGAAAAGAAAAAACACTAAAGTGATCAGTGATTGCCAGGGGTTTGGTTGGAGGGAGGGAAGGATGAATCAGTAGAGCACAAGGAGTTTTTAGAGCAATGTAACTATTCTTCATGACACTGTGATAGAGGTACACGCCATTATGCATTTGTCAAAACCCATAGGACTTTACAGCACACAGATTACACCTTACTATACACCATGGAATGTAGTTAATAATAATAATGTATTGATATTGATTCATCAATGATAACAAATGTATCCTACGAATGTAAGATGTTAATAATGGGGGGGGAGTCAGTGTAATGTGGGAACTCTGTAATTTCTGTAAACTGGAAAGTACACTAAAAAATAAGTGTATTAATTGTTTTAAAAAATAATTTAAGCTGTGTCTTACTAACATAAATTAGCTATATTATGAATTTCCAATGAAAAACAAATATTGTAATTTTGTAGTCTGGAATGTCTTAGACAGAGGAAGAAAGGAGTTCAGATGGGCCTGTTTTTCTTGAAACAGGTGAGGAAACTCATAAAACTATCTTTTCTGGTAATGATTTGGTCTGGGGGAAAAAAGGCTGTTGAAATTTTTCTTTATTATGAGTGGACACAAATAACACCCTTGAAAAGGGATAGTTTAACGTTATAATAATAGTGCCCTTATCTCTGAATGCTTAAACAATCCCTGAACTTCAGCTCCTTCTGACCACCCATCCCTTTGCTGCCAGGGAGAACAAAGGCAGAAAACATAACAATAGGAAAACTCTACTCTGAGCCACTTAGTAGTTTCCCTTCTCCCAGGACAAATAAAACACATTGTTGTGGCATAGAAAGCTGGACACGATCTCGTTCTTATCCCACACTTTGTCTCATTTCTCTCATTAGAATGAATTACTTGAAATTAATATAACCAATATAAAATATAACCAAAATAATATAACCAATATAGCAACTATACTTAAATCAAAAATGGCTCTAAGAACAATAAAAATGAATGGATCAATAAGCATATTTAATGAGCACTTGCTTAGTAAATATCATTCTGCAGCATTCAAGGGGCCCAGTGTCCAGAACACAGATGTGTTTCTGCCACTGTGTTTTATAGCTAAGTGTCTAGAACTTTATAATCCAGCAACAGGATGCACTTTGGCTCTCTAAATCCACTGTGCCCTTTCTCACATCCATGCCTCTCTGCTCACTCCGTGCTGGCTGCCAGTGCTCTTCCCAGCCTTCCCTTAGCCCTTGTCCTCCTGCTGAGTCTCTGCTCATTCTTCAAGATGCAGCTTAATGTACTCCTCTGTGGCACTTTCGCCCACTGCACAGCATCGCCACCTCCATTCTAGCAACTTCCTGGCTCTAATACAGCTATTCCCTGCCCGCCATCGTCCCCACTGGACAGTGAGCTCTTTGAGGGATGTATTATTGCCTCTAAATCTCTAGCACCTGGTTCACACCCATAGCCTTGCAAGGAAGCATGGGTGAATGCATAGATTTCTTCATTGATTCAGCAAGTATTTGCTGATTGCTTTCTCTAAGGCAGGCTGTGTGTTGGGCGCTAGAATGTCACGGCGCTTAACGTTCTAGCAGGGGAGAGAAAAAACAAAATGGCTTGAGAAGGTCATAAATGCTATGAAGGAAATGAACAAGGAAAGGTGACAAACAGTGAATGAATGGATGAAAAGGGCAGGGCTCACTTTAGGTAGGGTGTCACCTCTTCCAAGAGGTGACATTCAAGCTGATCCAGGAAGAAAGAGTCGGGGGCTGTTGGGAAGGAGCTGGGAAAGCCAGAATAACAGGACCAAGGGGCGTTAACATGGAAAAGGTGTGGTGTGTTGAAGGAAGAGGAATGCTGGGACACAGTGATGGAGGCAGAAAGGTACAAATGAGGTTGTAGTAGGGCCAACCAGGTGGAGCCTTTGATGTCATGATGAGGACTCTGAGTTTTATTGTCAGTTGCAAGGTTGGGAGGGTTTCAATAAGGTGAGTGACATAATCTGATACAGTTGGAGAACATTCTAGCGACTATGCGTGAGGACAAATGTAAAGGAACAAGAGGAGACAATTTAGAAGGCTGCTGCGGCTAGGAGGTGATGGGGGGTGGGCGGGAAAGGGTCATAGTGGAAGCAGGAATTGTCAGTACCTAGTTTTCAATGAGATTTCTACCCTAATACAAAAAAGGCAAATCAATTCTAGCTTCTGTGTTTAGAGTGATAGGTTGCTTTTCGGGCAATACAGCATAGGGAATAGATGGATACATGGAAGGGAGAGAACAAGGTAGGCAGATAGAGATTAGTTAGCAGGTGTGCTTCATGAGTGTTGTCCCAGCACTCTGAGTCATGGGTTCGGTCCCTGGCCAAGGCACTGATGAGAAGCAGTCAATGAGTGTACAACTAAAGAGAACAACTAAGTGAAACAATGAGTTGATGCTTCTCTTTCTCTCACTCCTTCACCTTTCCACCCCTTCTCTTTTTCTCTCCCTTCCCACCCCCTCAAATCAATGGAAAAAATGGTGGTGGGGGGAGAGGCTGAAGAACACTACCTTGCTACTGAGTTTTCACCAGGATGCAATATGGTAGGTACTCCATAAATTTTGTTGAATTTGAATCAGTAAGAAAAATAACCTTAACTGCTATGCTTGGAAACGTACTGATTCATGCAGTTTTTACTCCTTCTTCTCCCTTCCATCTTCCCTCCCTCTCTTCTTTCCATCTTTTTTTTTTCTTTTTTACTCTTTCTTCCTTCTTCATGGGATTGGCAGTCTACCATCTAACTTATATCCGTGTGTTTTGTTAGCTGTTGATGAGTCAGTAGACCTTTAAGTTTGGGGCAAGAAATATTTTTACAAGACCTATAAATATGTAAAGTCCTCAGAGTTATATACTCAGCTCTTCTCCACTGTGTTCAGAAATGTCGTCATGCCCGCTACTGTGGGTTGAAGGGATCCACAAATGAATTACACTCTTTTTTTCAATGCTATTGAAGTAGAAAAAAACATCAGTCCAGGTGCACAGTGGAAAATATGCCACTTGTATATAGTTCCAAAGTTCTTAAATGAGTTTCCAAGGTAACACACAGATAAATATTTTAAAAAATACATACACATAGTATCTCACTTGAAATGGAATCTTTTCAATTTGAGGGTCAATTTGTGGCTTAAGAAAATGTTTCTGAGCCTCATTTTGTAAATTTTCTAGTCCAGCCTTCAAATCCAAAAAATGGAGATGAAACCACTTGCAGTGACTGTTACCAGATGCAGAAGGCTCTCCAGCGGACAAGCTCCAGAGACATTGTGTCCACTTTGAGCGTGCCCTGGCCCCCTGTCCACAGACACTGGTCTCCTGGTCTTCCATGAAAACTTAAGTTGAGAGAAAAGTCAGGGTTGCTTCTCACCTATGTTTCTCCTTCATATCATGGTGCTACTGACTGTGGGAGCCTGGGAGCTAGAGCGGCCCTCATGGGGGGCTAATCAGACCAAGTCATGGACCAGGGACCAGGAGGAGGAAAGCCCAGGGTAACGCCTGCCTCCTTGCCCGGGTCTGAGTGGGTAACATTTTTCTTAATTGGGGCAAGGGCATGTGAGCTCAGTGAGTAAAGGCAGTTTGGGGTTGCCCTCCTTACCCAGCATGCCATTTACACAGGAAGGCAAACAGTCTTTTCTTGGTATTGAAGAATTTTTGGTGTATCCAAAATGGGTTATATAAAGGCTCCTCAGGATAATAAAGGAAGGTGGAGGACATTGGACAAGGTTTACATAAATATGCGAAAATAGTCATTGTCCCCTTGTTTGTTTCCTTGGCAACATTTGCTTTATAGTTGTCCATCAATTCATAATAGCAAAATGTTAAGACTCTTTAAAAATTGTCTCAAAAATGCCCTACACGATAACCAGACAAATGAAAAACAGACAGACAAATGGAAGTTTAGAAGGGCATTAAAGATTATGTTCCGATACAGAGATTTAAAGAAATAATATATATTTCTAACAGTATGTTTAAAACGGAAACAATACTTCTATTACCTGCATGCTTCATCCTGAAGGACCTAGGCCATGCCTTGCTTTGCCCAAGGTGTATGCATAGGACATGCATCCTGCAAGAGTTCTGTAAAGGTTCGCCCTGTTTCAGGCCTGAGGCCAGTTAGAGGATGGCCTCTCCTCCAAGCCTGTGTTTGTTTCCCCACTGCAATGCCAGGTCCCCCCATCAAGAGCCTTTGGCAGCACAGTGGAGGGAGGGATGCCAGCAAAGCTCTCACACTGTTTATGGTGCCAGCTGCTTCCTTGGCATCCAGCAAAGTTTCATCATCTTTTGTTTGGGATTTTCTTGGAGCTCATGCTAATTTCTTTAAGATCGTAAAAGGATGAGGTATTTCCACATCTGCAACCACCAATGCTTGCTCAGTGGAAAATGATGAGAAAGAGCTTGGTTGCCTTTGTAGGGAGCCAAAGGCACAGGTCTATTACACTTGACAGTGTTCTCACACCCAGAGTCCCACTGCAGTGTCTTGGCAAGCTGGGGAAGTAAATATCGCTTGTAACAGCATTTTAACAAGGCCTAAGAAGCTGCCTGGCCCACAGCAACTAAACTATAAGTAGCAAAGTCGGAACTCAAACCCAGAACTTTATCTTCTTATTTTAATAGCCTTTATTTCTTACGGCAGTATTGCATTCACAGCAAAATGGACAGAAAATGTAGCGATTTCCCATGTCTTCCCTGTCTTTACCCAGGGACTGCCGTTCCCCCTGTCAGCATCTTTCGCATTGCACAGAGGGTACATTTGTTGCAACTGGTAAGCCTACCTTGATATATCATTATCACCCCCAAAGTCCATAGTTTCCATTAGGGTTCACTCTGGGTCTTGTGCATTCTTTGGTTTTGACAAATGTTTAATGGCTTGTATCCATCATTGTAGTATTATACAGAAGAGTTTTGCTGCCAAAAAAAATTCTTTATGCCCTGCCTATTCGTTTTTCCCTCTCCCCTATCCTCTGGAAACCACGAATATTTTTACTATCTTCATAGTTTTTTTTTTTTCTTCCAGAATGTCATAACTTGTAATCATGCAATATGCAGCCTTTTCAGATTGGCTTCTTTCACTTAGTAATTTGCATTTGTTTCCTATGTGTTTTTGTAGTTGGATAGCTTAGCACTGAATAGCATTCCATTGTCTGGATGGGCCACGGTTTATCCATTGAAGGACATCTTAGTTCCTCTCAAATTTTGGCAATTATGAATCTAGCTGCTAGTAATATCTATGTGCAGATTTTTGTGAGGACATACGTATCAACTGTTTTAGGTAAATACCAAAGAATGCGATTGCTGGATCATATAGTAAGAGTATATTAATTTTGTAAGAAGCTATCAACATTCTTCCAGAGTGGCTCTACCATTGCACATTCCAACCAGCAGTGTTGGGGCTCCGCATTCTCACCAGCCTTGAGGAATTCCCCAATGACAGATGATTCTGCATATTATTTCATGTGCTTGTCATCTGTATATCTTCTTTGGTGAGGTATCTGTCCAGGTCTTTTGCCCAGATTTAATTAGACTGTTCATTTTCTTATTGCTAAGTTTTTAGAGTTCTTTGTATATTTTGAAGAATAGTCCTTTATTACGTATGTCTTTGATAACTATTTTCTTCCAATCTGTGGCTTGTCTTTTTTATTCTCTTGACATTTTGTGTAGTGGAAGTTTTTAATTTTCATGAAGTCTAGCTTTTCAGTTCTTTCTTTCATAAATTTTGCCTATGATACTGTATATAAAAAGTCATTGCTATTTCCAAGGTCGTTTAAGTTTTCTCCTTTATCTTCTAGGAGTTTTATAGTTTCCCCACTGCAATGGAGAAAACCATCTTGAGTTTATTTTTGTGAAAGATGTAAGGTCTGTATGTAGTTTCTCTTTCTTTCTTTTTTTCTTTTCTTCCTTCCTTTCCCTTCCCTTCCCTTCCCTTCCCTTCCCTTCCCTTCCCTTCCCTTCCCTTCCCTTCCCTTCCCTTCCCTTCCCTTCCCTTCCCTTCCCTTCCCTTCCCTTCTCTTCTCTTCCCTTCCCTCCCCTCTCCTCCCCCCCACTTCCCTTCTCTTCCTTTCCCTTCCCTCCCTCCTCCTCTTCCTTTTTTCTTTCTTTCTTTCTTTCTTTCTTTCTTTCTTTCTTTTTCTTTCCTTCCTCCCTTCCTCCCTCCCTTCTTTCTCTTTCTTTCTTTCTTTCTTTCTTTCTTTCTTTCTTTCTTTCTTTCTTTCTTTCTTTCTTTCTTTCTTTCTTTCTTTCTTTCTTTCTTTCATGTCCAGTTGTTTCTATACCATTTCTTGAAAAGACTATCTTGCTCCATTGCATTGACTTTTCTCCCTTGTCATAGATCATTTGATTGTGTTTATGTTGGTCTATTTCTACGCTCTCTATTCTGTTCCATTGATCTATTTGTCTATTCTTCCACCAATTCCACACTGTCTTGATTGCTGTAGCTTTGTAAAATCTTAAAATTGGAATAATGTCAGTCCTACTTTGTTCTTATCTTTCAATAATGAGTTGGCTATTCTGGGTCTTCTCCTTCTCTCTGTAAACTTTAGAATCATTTTGTCAATATCCACAAAATAACTTGCTAGGATTTTGATTTTATAGATCAAGTTGGGAAGAACTAACATCTTTACAACATTGAATCTTTCTATCTACAAATATGAAATATCTCTTCATTTATTTAGTTCTTTATATCTGTCATTACAGTTTTATAGTTTTTAGATCTTGTACATATTTTTTTTATTCATTTTAGAGAGGAGACACACACACACAGAGAGAGAGAGAGAGAGAGAGAAAGGGGGAGGAGCTGGAAGCATCAACTCCCATATGTGCCTTGACCGGATCAGTGCAGGGTTTTGAACTGGCGACCTCAGTGTTCCCAGGTCGACGCTTTATCCACTGCGCCACCACAGGTCAGGCTTGTACATATTTTTACTGAGTTATATTTATACTGAGAATATAATTTTTTCAGTGTTAATGTGAATGGCAATGTGTATTAATTTCAAATTCCATTTATTCATTGCTGTTATATAGGAAAGGGATTGACTTTTGTATATTGATCTTGTATTCTGCAACCTTGCTATAATCACTTACTAGATCCAGGTGGTTGTTTTTTTGTTTTTTTGTTTGTTTTGTTTGTTATTGTTTTTGGTTTTTGTCAATTCTTTTGGCTTTTCTACATAGATGGTCAGTTGTATGTGAACAAAGACAGTTTTATTTCTTCCTTACCATTCTGTATAACTTTTATTTTATTTTTTTATCTCATGTTAGCTAGAACATCTAGTATCATGTTGGAAAGCAGTGGTGAGAGGAATAGCTTTGCCTCATTCTGATCTGCTTTAGCAGAAAATTTTGCTATTAAGTATGATGTTAGCTGTAGGTTTATATAGATTTTTTTTTTTTTATAATCAAAGTAGTTCCCATTTATTCCTAGTTTTATGAGGGTTTTAGTTTTATCATGAGTGGATTTTGGATTTTTTTCAAATGATTTGTCTGTCTGCATCTATTGATATGATTATGTATTCTTTAAGCCTATTGTGATAGATTATATTAATTGATTTTCAAATGTTGAACCAGCCTTGCCTACCTGGAATAAGTCCCACTTGATCATGCTGTAAAATTCTTTTAATGATTTGATAATATTTTATTGAGGATTTTTGCATCTATGCTTATGAGAAATATTGGTCTGTAGTTTTCTTATAATGTCTTTGTCTGGTTTTGGCATTAAGATAATACTATTCTTATAGAATGAGTTAGAAAGTATTCCCTCTGCTTTTAATTTCTGAAAGAGATCACAAGGAACTATTATGTTTTCTGTAAATGTTCAGCAGAATTCACCAGTGTACCCATCAGGGCCTAGAGCTTTCAGTTTTAGGGAGGTTATTAATTATTGATTCAATTTCTTTAATAAATATAGGCCTATTAAGATTGTCTATTTTGTCTTGTGTGGATTTTGGCTGATTGTGTCCTTCAACAAATTGGTTTATTTTTCTTCTCTCTGCTAGTAATATGAGGAGATTTTCTCTAATATTCACTGTGAAAACCTGGTAGAGCTATGGGAGTTAAAACTCTCCAAAATGTTGAGGCCTTCCTATGACTGTTTCCCCCTGCTGTTTGAACTCTCAGAATTGACCACACTGAGCCTCCAGCAATTCCTAAATTACAGCTCAGGCTTTTCTGCCCTGGCACTGGTTTCCAAGGAGGTTTTGCTCATAGGTTCTCTTCTGACAAGTTGCGATCCTTTGTACTGACTTGCTTATCTCTCTAGTTTTGAGGGACAGCAGTTTGTCCTGTGACCTTTCTTCTTGTAGAGATCTAAGAAGAGTCATTGGTTTCTCAGTTTGTTCAATTTTCTACCTGTTAGGAGAGAGTGATGACTTTCAAGGTCCTTCTGCACTGGACTGGAAACCAGAAAGAAAGAACCTGGGACTTTTGACCGGAAGTTGGCACTCTTTCCTCTGCACTGCAACTATCTTACCTGGGGTGAATTTTGTAAAGTGAATAATACTGATTGCCACATTTTAATTATCATTCACCTCATGTGGGCTAAGAGCCTTACTTCATACTATAGAATTACTAAGCATTACCAATCTTATCAGTCCTCTTCTTTTTCTTTTCTTTTGCCTAATTTAAGTAAAACTTGGAGCTATGCTAATTTCATTCAACTCATAAGAAGATAATAGAGATGCAGTTATAAGCAAAGAATTTTTAGTTTTAAGCAAAAAATGTATATATAGCCTCCTTAGTATGGCAAAGGGACCATGTCTTATTTTTCACCACACCTCACCTTTCACATCCTGGTGAATAGTATAAACTTAGTTTTTAAGGGGATGATGATTCCCCTCATCACAACAGAACACTTCAATTTTCCCAACACAGTTGTTTATAAAATGCTATGTATGCACTAGTGTTTTACAAATACATGTTGTGTCAAAAATATATCTCTTTTAGGGAAGTCCAGGGAAAATAATAACTAAAAAGGCAGTGTAGGCCAGCAGGCACTGCCATCGTGGCCATACACATGCAGGTTCCCATTAGATTCGGGCAGATGATAAAGAAATAGTGAAGCCAAAAAATGGGGGGCCATTCCTTTATTCAAGACTTTCACAGGCCGGCAAAAAAATAAACACTCCCAAAACCACTCACACATTCTCCGCTCCCAAACCACTCACACATTCTCCGCTTCCACAACCAGGAGAATCTTCTTCGTTTTTTTCTAGAATCAAAGGCCCCCACCAGTCTAAGTCACCTCTGGTTCCCATCTGCCAACATGGCATCTTACTCTGCAAAATTGGCTTCTCTCTCTTTCCCTGCCATCTTAGCTTCTTGCTCTTCAATACACTTCCTTCTCTCTCTCTCAAAAATGGCTTCCTTCTCCTTCCTCACTCTGCAAGAAATGGCTTCCTTCCTCCTCCTCCTCCTTCTTCTTCTTCTCTTTTTCTTTTTAAAACTTTTTGATGGTCTGACCTTTGGCAGTGCAGTGAATAAAGCATCAAACTGGAATGCTGAGGTCACTGGTTCAAAACCCTGGTCAAGACACATATGGGAGTTGATGCTTTCTGCTCCTTCCCCCTTCTCTCTCTCTCTCTCTCGCTCTCTCTCTCTCTCATTCTCATTCTCTCTCTTCCCCACCTCTCTAAAATCAATAAATAAAAAATTGAAAAAAAACTTTTTGGCGCAAAACCCCTCCTCTAGCAAACATTAGCATAACAATGGTCCTTCCCAAGCAGGAAGGTAATTAGCAATCTCACAGACCAGTGCCATTTTTAACAATAAAAATGAGCAGACTCAAAAACCACAAATTTTACAAACTCATTTGCCCAAGAGCCAGTGTGGGCAATGTAGGAATTTTTTGTGAAAACGGAGATTTCAAATGGCCAAATAAATGCTGGGATCTAAAAGGGAAGAGAGTAGAATAATGTTAAGAATTGGTATTTGTTTTCTAAGTATTGATGTATTTTTGGAAAAGTTTATGATGGTGGGTCAACCAAATAGTGTTTATTTGTGATCCAATACCCAAATGAAATGGCCCAGGATAATGCAAAATAATGGAGTATAAATTAAAGACTCTCAGAGGCCCAGGAGACCTAATTCTGCAGGTCTACTCCTAAATCTGTTTTCAGTAATTTAAGCAGGAAACAATAATGCTGGCCATTCTTCTCAAGTACTTCCTGAGTGCACACTGGGTGTGTGACATCATGATGAGGCCCTGGGGAGTAGTGCCTAAGGGTTAAACAAGGAGTCAAACTCTCAGGCTCCTCAAAAATGTAATGTGAAAGGATGCATTGAAGCAGTTATGCATAGTAGTGGGGACTAAGGATGGGTTTGATTAAGACTCAGATTGAAAATGTCAGTACCTTGGTTTTTGAATTAGTTTTTTTGTTTGTTTGTTTTTTATTTTATTTTATTCATTTTAGACAGGAGACACAGAGTGAGAGAGAGAGAGAGAGAGGGGGGGGGGGGGAGGAGCTGGAAGCATCAACTCCCATGTGTGCCTCGACCAGACCAGTGCAGGGTTTTGAACTGGCGACCTCAGTGTTCCCAGGTCGACGCTTTACCACTGCGCCACCACAGGTCAGGCCAGTACCTTGGTTTTTGTGTGTGAGTGTGTGTGTGTGTGTGTGTGTGTGTGTGTGTGTGTGTGTGTGTGTGACATCATTTTGACCTGGAGTCAAGGCAGAGGGAAGGTGCCTCCCAGAAGACCAGGAAAAGAAGAGACTCAGATTCTGAGCTGGGCTCTTCTCCTTGGGTCCAGTCCACACACAAAATGATAATGCATGCAGCTGGCCCCCCCGACACGTGGGCTTTGTCGGCCTGTAGTTCTCAGCACAGGCACAGTCCTCAGTTCTCCTCCAGCGCCCTGTTGGCTTTGAGATCAAGCTTATTTATTTTTCCAGTTGAGCTTTCAGGCCTTTCAAGGCAGGTAGAGTCCCTTAAACCTGCTCAACTCCACTCCCCCTTTTCCAAGTGCACTTCGGAACATGCTGCAACTCACACAGTTGAGTAGGCTATTTTCTTTAGGAAGAAAAAAAATTTTTTTTCTTTTTTTGTTTAAGTATTTCAAGTTGTAGCCTGTGGCATTTATCTGCGAGACAATGTTTGATACAATTAACAGTTGTAAAACTACCACTTAAAAATGTTTCATTTCAAGCTCTCCTTCTTCCCCTTCCTCCCGCCCCTTTTAAGCTTAAGAGTATTTCTGAAGAAATATTAACTTTACAACATCTGGGCTAATTCAATAGTCTTGATTTGCCTTTTAAATTTTAATTTAGATGCACACGAACGAAGATGTTTTCCAGCCATGCCTCCAAGTACTGACTTCACTATATACATTGTCGCAGGCTGGGTGCACAGAAAGTAACAAGGGGGTGAGGGGCAGAGCATATTCATTCTATACGTCAATTGCCCCATGCCAAAAACCCAAACTTGCATCCCAGAATGCACTTGGATACACAGAAGCTTCAAAGGGACATCTTTCCCTGGAGGGAATCGGTAAAATTGGAGTTGGGTGAACCTCAAAGGAGTCTCGATTCGCAAACATTGCTTATGTTTGGGTTTGGAATTGAATTTGGCTCCAGCGGCTGGCATCTCTACACTGTGCTGTGAGCTACCCCAGCCACAGAGAAGGGGGAGGAAGAGGAAGAGAGGAAGACTGAATTGCAGAGTAGAATTTCCAAAAGCATACAATAGTGCAATGTTGATGCAATTAAGAAAATTAGAAAATGGAGTTTAAATTGAAAAAGTCCGTCTTTATCTTTCGCTGCCTTTGTGATATCCTTTCAGCTCCATATCCTCTGTCTTCTTTGATCTCATTGGCCTTCCACTTTTCCTTCCTTTTCCTTTTCTTAGAAGATTGCTATTCAAGCCCTTCCTCCCTTTCTTCCAGAGTTTGCCTCAAGGGCTTGAGTTATGAATTTCAGGACTTAAAACGGCCTGGCAGGTTACAAAACAGTATGTTCCGTATGAGCTAAATTTTGAAAAGGCAAACTATGCATTTATTTATGTGCAAGTATGTGTGCTCACAGACAAGAGATTAGAGGGATTTATAACATTTCAATAGTGTTTTTTTATTTCTCATCTGTGTGGTTTTCACCACCACTACCTCCTTCCTCCTCTTTCTTTCTTCCTCCTCCTCTCTTCTTTTTTTCATATTCTTTTTGTATAATGTATATTCTCACTTCCCTGTAAAGAACACTTAAACTACAATAAATATAACATAAAGAGGGCTGGTAATATGACATGGTCTTATTACTAGTTTTTAGAAGTCTTATATTCTTGCCTATGTCCTTTTTTAACAAGCATTATTATTTAGTGTTAATATAATTCTTATCTTTTGCCTATTGCATTTAGTTATAAAAGGATGTTTGCCTTCATTAAAAATATCTTAATTTTTATTATTTGAATATATGTGTGATTAAATAGGGATAAGTTTAGACAGCAGACAGGTTTCTGATATGCTGTATGTAAAGTGTCAGCAAATAAATTGTATTTGGAAGGGTTTAGAGAAATACGCTCTCCTTGCAAAATAATTTAAAAAATAATTCCTTTGGAAAGGAAAATGTCACAAAATTTTCCTCCTTAAAAATTTCACGTCACTTTTTCATTATAAATTAGATAGTAATAAGGCTCAAGGAAATAAAAAAAATAATCAAAAAGAACAGAAATACATATTTAGAAATCCACATATAATTTAATCAAGGAGATGAATTTTTAGCATCTGTGCACACATAATGTGTACATATGTACATTTAATGTGAAAAAAGTAGCTCTTAAATACTTCAGAGAAGACTCAAAAGAAATCTCTTAAAAATACTGCCAAAAAGGAACTATTTAAAAGAATGGGCATTATCACAAAACTCAATGTGTCAATTGGTGGAGATCTTGGCTCTCTATATAGTAAATTATTATGAAGGGCAATAGAAATATAGCATTTCTCTGCATCATGGCAATATATTTACATCTTCAGTAAATCACTGTTCTTGGGGGTCTTAGCTGGGGGATTTCCTTTCAGATGAAAACACTCCTTTATCTGTGAATATTTGTGTAATGTCAAAGATTTTACTTTCTTTGTTGGAGTCCAAGAGAGATGTGCTCTCACCCGATTACTGTGATATATGTGTATCTTTATAGGTCCTAGGGAGACCATTTATTGATTAATTTTCTCAACTCATCAAAGAAATAGCCATTAATATTTGATTATGGGTCAGGCATTGTACTGGAGGCCAGAAGAAATGTCACTGGACATTGGGTTGAAGCAGATTAGAGTTAATAGATGGGAAAACATTTGGGCCATTTCATTTATTTTGCAGAGCAGGGATGCCATAAGGATGCTGCTGCCCTTGGGTGGGCTCAAAGGCACAGGAGAAATGGATGTTTGGATGCTTCACTTGGTGTCTGAGTTCTCAGACAACTGCTCAAATCTGGAGAAGAGCCATAAGGGGGTTTGGGATCAGTGGGAGGTTAACTGCTCTGATCTTGATTTCGCTTCACACAGAGGTGACTGAGGTCATGAGGAAACACTGACTCAAACCTTTCCATTTTTCTGAAATGCATAATCTTCAGTGAAACTCCCTTTTCTTGGGGTTCCAGGACATAAAGCAAAGCTTCTTTAATTCTCATCAAGCATCTGAAAGGAAGAGCTGTTCTGAGTGGTAAAAGTCTGCATCATGGATCATGTCTAACAGGGTGGGACTTGGATTGTCTGAAAAGACAGGAGGAAATGGCACATTTGTTGTAACTAGCCAAAGGGTTTTCAAGGAGGGAGGCTGTACATTCTGCATTATGGAGGCTTAATTTATCATGCATCCTAGTGTCCTGGCTGAGAGCATGATGCTACTAAGCTAGACACAATCACAGTTCATTCAGCCTTTCACTAGGCCTGAGATTTGGGGCTAATTACTTAACTTTCTCATGCCTCAGTTTATTTATTTGTAAATCAAAGAAAATATTAGTACTAACTGCATCTAGTTGCTTTGAGAATTTAGGTACTTAATACATACATACTCTTAGAATAGGTCCTAGCCATGGCTAATTAGTCCTATTCCGCTATTTCTTTTTTAAAAAATATTTTTATTCATTTTAGAGAAGAGAGAGAGAGAGAAAGAGAAGAGGGGGGAAGAGCAGGAAGCATCAACTCCCATATGTGCCTTGGCGGGCAAACCCAGGGTTTTGAACCAGTGACCTCAGCGTTCCAGGTCGATGCTTGATCCACTGCACCACCATAGTTAGGTCTACTACTGTTTCAATGAGACCTCTCGGTACATGAAGACAGGTGCTGGAATGGTGGCATTATGTAATGGTGAAGACCATAAGTTTCAAAGCCAGGCTGCCTGGGCTAAATTCCCATTCATCTCCTACTTGCTGAGCAACATTGGCCACATTACTTAAGCATTTTGTGCATCAGTCTCCTCATCTGTAGAAGGGTGCCAATGATAGAACCTATCTCACAGATTTATTATAAAGACTTTAAGGCTATTGTAAAGAGTGAGCATATACAAGACACTTAGAACCGTGCGTGACACAGAGCATGTGGGAAATGTTGCTATTGTTCTTACTAGCTATGTGACCCAACCACAGCACAAGCTTTTCTGAGCCTGCTTTTCTATAATGATAGTGATAACTCTCAGGCAACTCAAGCGTCCTCTTAAATTACGTTGTATCTCAGAGGACCTATTATTAAGTATGGTGTCTCAAAAAAGAAACATCAAAAAAAGTGAAAAAGACAAGAAATATGGAGATTAAGTAGTGCCTCTTATCTTCAGACCCCCCCTGTTTAGCCCAGTGTGTGGTAGTAGGGTGAGGATCCTGCAGCACTCATCCCTGCTTTGCCACCTGGCTCCGTGACAGAGTCTGTCCACAGGGCGCGCTAGCAGGGAGGGCCTCACTCCATCCTGTCTGACTCCTGTTCTGGGCGCCCCCAGCCTGGCTTCACCCCAGCAGTGGCTGTGCCTCCGTGGCAGCCCTTGAATCTGAGCTGCCGTTTTTCAGCACTCTCAGTTCCAGCCTCATTATGTCCACCTTGGACATATGGGCACCAGCCCGCCAGCCCAGAGCTTAGAGAGACCGGCACTGGCCATCGTGACCCCTCCTCAGGAGTCGCAGGGTCACCTCCATGGGACTTTTGCATTTTAGTACTTCTAATCTCTTCCTTTGCTCCCTCAGCCTGAGGCATGACGGCTGCTTCTTGACATTCCTACCTCTGACACCTTCCAGTTCTCTTCGTACTTTCTGTTACCTAGTTAACTTCGTGCCTGCTTAACAGTCTTTTATGTTAAATGATCTCTGTTCAAACAACTGGTGTGGTTTCTGTCTCCTGATTGGATCCTGATGGATCATTTAGGTGATCTGAGACTTTATTCCGGAAGCAGCACACCTGGAGATGATGGCAGTTGAAGCAAACCCCAATGAAAGACAGACGTCCCATCTACTAAGAGAAGATATCTTTTTTCCTTCATCAGCTGCTGTTGTCTTAATTACTACCAATAATTGATAATAGGCTGCAGATCTGATTTACATTCATGAGAGAAAAATGAAAAGTTGAGAAACTTCCCTTTGTTGTTTTATTTTCTTGAGTATGTAGCTGCTAGAATTTCATTTCACCAACAAATCACTTTGATCCCACTCAGAGTAAATCAGCATACCCCGTAGCAGAGTTAGGACTTTTTACCCCCCTCCTATTTATGCTTCTTTTTGAAGGATTATAACTCCCCCAACACACACACACACACACACACACACTGGGAAGGTAAGCTTCAACCCAAGTGCAATTATTACAAATTCTGCCTTTTGTCCATGAAGTTTGAGTTTAAAGGGGCCTGCTGTGTTCCGGAACATCTTTGACAAACAAGACTACTTGGAGAGAGGCAACAGTGTTCTGAGACCAATGTCGAACTGAATTCAAACCTTGTTTTCTGGCTCAGTCTTTTTAATTGTGGCTAATTGTGACTTCCTGTTTTTTTTCCAGGGCAGGGACAAGGCTAATGAAAAGGCCCCATAAGGATACTTGGACATCAAATGACTCTTACAAAAGAGTATTTTGATGATTTAAGAATAAATAAATTAGAAACATACTGCACTATTTGATGTCTTTTACAGTCTCCACAAGGGCAAAAATGGAGAGCCGGCAAAAAACTAGAAAAAATGAGAAACTTAGTGACATGAACTATCTGAAGTAGTCTTGGACCATTTGATGGTTCTCCAAATACA
Organism: Rhynchonycteris naso; assembly: GCA_037038555.1. Taxonomy (NCBI): domain Eukaryota; kingdom Metazoa; phylum Chordata; class Mammalia; order Chiroptera; family Emballonuridae; genus Rhynchonycteris; species Rhynchonycteris naso. The sequence goes on from CM072996.1 coordinate 24,286,084, forward strand.
GGCTGATTTGTACCTTCTTAACTGATAATGAAAGTGTCTCACGTTAAACCCGGTCATCAAATAATACAAGTAGCAATTGCAGTTGGAATCTATTTCAGCAAATGAGGATGTATGTCATTTTATAAGTGGCCCAAGGCTAATTAATACATTTTAAGTAAAAGGTCATGTTTCCTAGAATGCCTAAAGGAAATATCTATGGGAAAAGCAAAGGTATTTTTCTATAACACGGTAAGTGGAGGGGGAAGAAGTAGGGTTGAAAAAGAAGTGATTATATTGCTGGGTGCAAAAGGTTTTGGACGGTGGGAGCATTTGTTTCAATTGACTTGTTTCTAAATTAAAACAAAGTAAATTGTGAAGAACATTTCCTGTTATATTTGTTAACATTGACGTCAGTACTTCTCATTCTATTAACACTTCTTTACTGATTTCCTAGAAATCAATATAAACAAGTCTCTTATTCTTTTCTTCTCCAGAAACCCTGTTAATGAAAACCTTTGGCACTAAACCGAAGGTGGAAGATCAAGGAGGTGGGTTTTCCCACCTCCAGTACCTGAAGTCTGCTTATGACACTGGGCCAGGCCCTTCCGCTTTCCAGACCTTTGAGTCCTATTCTGTAAGGGAACAGCCTGAGAATCCTGAACTTTGAGACCCCCAACCTCTGGCACCCCGGGAGTCAAATGTGTTACACTGAGAGTTTAACACCCTTTCCCTCTTCTTTCCTGTCCTTCTCATGCATGGACTTTATTGATATAATCATTGGCCTGTTTACCAGATTAAAGGTATTAATAGTTTTGCCTTAACTTTATTATTTTTGAATAACTGTTTTTCAGTTGCTTTGTTTTATAATCATATTTACAATCTTTTAACTGAGGTCTATGTTTATCCCACTTCAGTAGTTAGCACTGGTCGTTTTATGCCCTGATCTCTTCATTCTCGGGTTCTGCTCTCTCTTTTGGCTGGTATGGGTCTTCAAGAAAATATTAAAATATCTATATTTGGAGAACTTACAAATCCGAGAACACTTCTGTCTTACACTCTCAAATGCACAATACTTTGAGTTGGTATAAAACGCCCGTGTTTGAATGTTTGCCCTCTTGGTCTGCGCACTGAAGATGCTACTCCATTGTTTTCTATAACCCTCTTCTTTCAGCTCATTGTGTTCTCTCCTTCCGGTTCCTCCCTCCGGCCCTACCACCTCCATCACCATTGCTTTTTCCTTATTCTTCAAAAGATAACAGATAGCTCTCCAAAATTTTCTTCTGGTTCCTGTCATAAATCACATAAAGAAATAACCATTTCTCTAAGTTACACAGTTAATATCCTCTCTGGGTCTTTTAGAATTTGTCAGCACTGTTAGGCTGACTTTTCCCTAGAATTCTCCTCATAAGGAAAGCTCTACGTGGTTTTGGACTTTAACTGGAGCCATTCTGTCAGGTTGGGCTCACCTCCTGGCCACATGATGCTTGGAAGTGAGAGAGGACATGGTGGTCTGGAGCCCAGCATGGGGGGTTCTCTGGCCACTCTTCCTGATTCTGCCTTCCGTTCCTGCTGTCTCCAAGGGGGCGGACTTCACCTCCCAGGGGCAGGATGCCACATTCAGACCCTCTTCTATGGCCCGACAGGTGATTACTTAGACATTTAGTTCTCAAATAGGTACAAACCAGCATTTCAGTTACTTCAAAAAGCAGTGCCATTCTACAGAGTGGGATCGCCAAGCTTTCTGGTTGTTCCTGTCAGGCTTGATTTTTCATGTTGATGGAGGTTTTCCTCTTTTTCTCTAACTTCATGTGCATTTTAATGGCAACAGCCCGGCCGGGGCTGTTAGCCAGATGCCACCGTAAATCAGAAACTAAATTATCTGTGCATTTAAACCTCTCCTTACATGTTGTTGAATAGCGTTCCAAAAAATCTGTACTGATTTGCAATTCTTTCAGCCAGAATTTTCTTTTATTTTTTCCAAGGTGTCTCTGGAATCTGGATGTCAAAGAAATGACTTATTTAGCCAAGTACTGTATTCCCCCATGTATAAGACACACATTTTTTTGAAAATTTTGGGGTCTAAAAACTGGGTGCATCTTACAGTGGTTGTAGATTTTTTTATTTGCATTTTCTGCTTTTTCGCATGGATGAGGAGTTGTATGAATTTTATGATGATTAAAACTCGTGTTCGATAACTTTATGTAATACATTTTTAAAAAAATTTTGGGCCCCCAAATTAAGGTGCCTTTTATACATGGGATCTTCTTATACAAGGGGAAATATGGTATTTTATTATCTGCTTGTGTTGGTGGTCAGTCATGTTTGTTGTTTGGATTTTTCAAGCATCTGACTAACAAACATGTGTTTCATTTTGTGTCCCTTAAATATAGCATCCCTGTGGCTGGCGCGGCCCAGACCCGGTGCTTGTTATCAGGAGTTCAAGCCTTGGTCTCTCCGTTTACCCTTGCTGTGATCGGGAGGAGTTGCTCAGGTTCTCTGGCCGCACCTGCAAAGTGCTGCCTGACATTTCTCTGTGCATAGTTGTAAGGGGTACAGGAATCAGGGCTGGGTAGGTTCTTTGTGAATGGAAATTCTGGAGGAATGTTGGCAGAGTTGTTGAGCTAGTGGGTTCTCCAGTAAAAAAATGTATCTATCTCCTCAGCCACTTACTTGCTGCTGGGCTGTGGGCCAGCTTTCTAACGTCCCGAGACTCAGTGTCCTTATCTATACTGTGAGTAAGACATCTACACAGTGATAGATGGTTTAGAAAACATATACATACCCCTCAAAGTTACGGTAAGAATTGTGAAATTAGTTAAACAAAGAGGCCATTAGACTGACGGCTTTAATGCCAAGGCGGCTGATGAAAGCAAACCAAAGTCTAAGTCTATAAATGGCCAAGATTACGAAATCAAAATGCTGAGGATAACCAGTCAGATACGAGGCCTTAAGCCAGTGGTTCTCAAACTTTTTGAAGTCAGGGCGCATTTAAAATCAAATTGTAGGCGTACTATATACAAATTTCTGAGAAATATGTTATAATAATTAAGTCAAATATTAAAGAAAAACATGTAAAGTCCAAGCATGCTTTTATGGTAATTAAACAAAATAAGTATGACAAAATTAAATGTATTCTGACATTAAAAAACATTTCTTTTTTTTTTACAGGGACATAGAGAGAGTCAGAGAGAGGGATAGATAGGGACAGACAGACAGGAACGAAGAGAGGTAAGAAGTATCAATCATTAGTTTTTCATTGCTGTTGCAACACCTTAGTTGTTCACTGATTGCTTTCTCACACATGCCTTGACCGTGGGCCTTCAGCAGACGGAGCAACCCCTTGCTGGAGCCAGCGACCTTGGGTCCAAGCTGGTGAGCTTTTTGCTCAAGCCAGATGGGCCCGCGCTCAAGCTGGCAAGCTTGGGGTCTCGAACCTAGGTCTTCCACATCCCAGTTTGACGCTCTATCCACTGCACCACTGCCTGGTCAGGCTAAAAAACATTTTTATGTTACATTTTTTGAGTTATGCTTTTTAGAATTTGTAAGAAAGAGGGGTTAAAAATAATGACAAAAAGTTATCTTTTTATATATATAGATACATTCTTAGTAAGATTTAGTAAAATCAGCAGGTCCCAGTATGAATGTGCCAAGTTTTTTCATTCTTGTGTTTATGAGAAACGTGAACCTGATGTGTCCTAGCGATTTCTTCAATGTTTGGGCATATATATGAAAGGCAAACTCTCATTTTCTTGTCAATACATTGAAGAATTCCTCTCTTTATACTCTTAATTGTGTTGAGTGCAGAAACCCCCCACCATACATATCATCTTGACTTTACACCAAACAAAGGATAGAAGAAACTTGCCTCCAGTCTTTCCGGGGAACATGGGGGGTAGTGTAAACAATCCAGCACCACAGCTTAACAGCCTTTTGCAACCTAATCAGGCAAGTGAGGTGGGGGGTTGGGCACTGTCAGCTTATAACCAATTCCCCACACCTCTGTCCACCAAAAATCTAAACTCCAAAAACCCTGTTGGTTTTTTGGTCCCCAACAGGCACATATTTCTCTGAAATTCCATAGGGCGCACCTGGAAATCTTGTAGGGTGCACCAGTGCACCCTGGCACTCATTTAGAGAACCACTGCCTTAAGCTGTAGTCAATCAGATCATTTGCTGTCTTTTCTTCTGCCTTTTTCTCTATAGTGTAAGCCTTTACACTGGCTTCTTCTGTAGGAGGAGCACCCATATTCTTTCTAGTTTAACACTGCCTTACTCACACTGATTTTTGCTCAAATAGACTTTTAAAATTTTTAACATACCTCTGTTCAGTTTTCAATAAGATTAAATAGAAATGAATAAAAAGTCTCTATGGAGTAAATGGCACAAAATAAGTGCTCGATAACTGTTAGTCATAGTTACAGTTGTTAAATTCTACGGCAGGACACAATACAGGTCACCCACATGCACACACATGTGCAAAAAGAGGAATCTAAGGAAAACAAGGTGCAGTGACTTCGTATATCTGTTTCTCCTCCCTCCTCGACTATGGCCCCAGAGTTCTTCTGAGACACTAAGTTCTTTCTCTTTTCTTCAGTTTTTTCCCCCTGTTGTTCTGTTTTGTTTCACAAAGGCCAGCTGACAGTTGGCAACTGTTTATTTGCAAAGGAATTTCCTTTGTTTTCCTCATCTCATTCTTACAAACAAACTAACAAACAATTCTTACAAAGAAAATGCGAACTCCCCCCCCTCTTCTACCCAAGATGCCAATTAAGTCTTTAAAAAATTATCCCCAACATACTTAAGTTGGGTTCTCTCTCTCTCTCTCTTTTTATTTTTATCCTTCGTTATGTGGTCACAGCAAGATTATTCTTATTCACTACTTTTACCTGAATTTATTTCTCAGGTTCTCTTTTTTATTTTTAAATTTAAATTTATTTATTTCCTTTAGAGAGAGAGAGAGAGAAGGGGGAGCAGAGAGAGAGAGAGGAACATAGATTTATTGTTCTATTCATTTATGCATTCATTGGTTGATTCTTGTGTGCGCCCTGGCCTGGATCACACCCATAATCTTGGCCTATGAGGATGGTGCTCAAACCAACTGAGCTATCTGGCCAGGGCTCTTTCTCAAGTTTTTAATAGTCTGCTGTGTTGAGTGGTGTAAGGCCAGGAGCCGCTATCATTGCCATGTAGGTTCTCATTGGATTTGGGCAGATGGTAAAGAAACAGTGGAGCCAGAAAATGGTGCGCCATTTTGTTTATTAAAGTCTCATAACAGCTGTTGAGCAAACAGGCAGGCCAGACCACTTCCTTCTCATTCAGAACTCCCAAAGCCCTGATACATTCTCTGATTCCAGAATCCATACTCCTTCTCCGGATTCACCCTCCAAATTCTTTCTCTGCACTCTTCTACCGAGCAAACCAGGCTGGGGATAAAAACCCCTTCTCCAGCAAACAGTAGCAAACAATCGCCCCTCCCAAGCAGGAAGGTAATCCGCAATGTGCAATCTGTCACACTGAGGGCAAGCACGCAGCCTTTCATAGACTGTACACACATGGTGCTTCCCCAATACAAGCGAGCAAACCTAAAAACATTGCTTACCCAATAAGTGTAAATAATATATAGGTTTTGGGGGGGGGAATTAAAAAGGTACAATATGAAAAATATCTTAGCAGTGTCCCTGGCACCTGAAGGGAGTGCAGCATGGTGTGCTGCACTGTTTGTATTGATAAACAGGGCACGGGTGACCTCCTGCTTTGGGCCTTCCAGCAGGGACTGACTTGTTGCTTATTCATAGTAGCACCCTGGGACCAACTGAGGCTTTGGTCGTGACTGCATAGGCCTCCCATCCCAGCTTCTCCCTCTGCTCAGTGCTGCTTCCTTCACCACCCCACTCCCTCGCCCCTGCCCTGGGCACTGACCCTTGTGGAAATCTCCAGTAATCTCCCTGCCTGCAAATCTCTGTCTCTGAACTGCCTGCCTAGGAAACCTGCCTAACAACACAACATCCTTTTACATAAAAACCTAAATGAACTTTCTATTGATTCCAGAATGAAGTTCAAATTCTTTATTTTTTGTATTTTTCCGAAGTGAGAAGCAGGAGGGAAGCAGACAGACTGACTCCCGCATGCGCTTAACCTGGGTCCACCCAGCATGCCCACCAGGTGGCGATGCTCTGCCCATCTGGGGCGTTGTTCCACTGCCATCAGAGTCATTCTAGTGCCTGAGGCGGAGGCCATGGAGCCGTCCTCAGTGTCCAGGCCAACTTTGCTCCAATGGAGCCTTGGCTGTGGAAGGGGAAGAGAGAGAGAGAGAGGAAGGAGAGAGGGAAGGGTGGAGAAGCAGACAGGTGCTTCTCCTGTGTGTCCTGGCTGGTAATTGAACCCGGGACTTCCACACTCTGGGCTGACGCTATACCGCTGAGCCAACCAGCCAGGGCCAAAGTTCAAATCCTTTAGCATGTCTTTCAAGGCCCATCCCAGCCTAATCTCAAACTACTTCTCTTGTGTTTTGCCTGAGAATTGCCTGTCCCTGCTATGCTTTAGCCACAGGTCACATCTCCACATGTCCACAGTGCATGTCTCTATGCTCTACTCCAAACTTTTCTTCTTCTGTCAATGACTGCTCATCTTATATGTGCCTCTACGTTCTTAATTAAAATATTATTTTTGAAGGTTAATTTTTCCATTATTCTTCTATACTATCCTGTATTTGCTTTGGCCACTACACTTAACATTAGGTAATGAACTCAGAAAACCATGCCCTTGACCCATCAGTAACCTGCTCACCTTGCTACCCGTGCCCAATATGCTGTTCGTAAATTTACTATTCCTTAGCCATCCTCATTCTCTTGCCCTAGTTCAGGCCAGTCCTGCCAGCTCTGAACATGAAGCTATCCTAGGTTTTTGTTCTCTCTTGGTTTCTCCTTGGTCTTGAGGATTCCTTTATCTCAGATTTGGTACATGGTTTTCATTCATTCACAATAAATGCTCGACTCCTTTCAGAACGTGTTGGTTTCCTCCTAAGTACCTACCACTGTACATTTTCACCTTTCCCAATCTGACTCTGTACTGTTTGTTGGAATGAACCCCATGACCATTCTGCTTCTCAAACTGGGAACAGGGAACATTTTTTTTAAATGTTATTTTTTTTAAAGATTTCATTTATTCATTTTTAGGGGTGGGGGAGGAGCAGGAAGCATTAACTCCCATATGTGCCTTGACTGGGCAAGCCTGGGGTTTCGAAAACTAGTGACCTCAGTGTTCCAGGTCAATGCTTTATCCACTGCGCCACCACAGGTCAGGCCAGGGAACATTTTTAATGTCTTGATTTCCATGATTTTGGACTCTCTGAATGGAAGAACTCTGACGTGTGTCTGTGCCTCCATTTCCTAGCTCGGAGTGCCCAGAGGAGGTGCCAGTGTGACAGGTTTATGGGGTGGGAGACCATAGATTAGGGAGGCTCCTCATCAGCTGCGCTGAAGTGAGAACCCACCACAAAGACATTTATGGTGCTCTCACAATTAAATTGTTTGGAATCTGATATTCTCTCTAAGAGGTGGGCTAGTGCAGCAAAGCTCCATTATTACAATGCAAGGGGTATTTAGGGCAGTGGGAAGAACCTCACACATGTCAGACACTGGGCTGAGTGCTATGAAGATTTAAAAATAAAACCTAGAGGGTTCACAGTCTTATATGGCTGACAAGATATACACACAGAACATTAGAAAGTGAAGTGTTTTGGCAGAAAGCTCCGGTGCATGGAACCTGGGAGCTGGGAGAGAGGAAAGAGGATGCGGACCTGGGAGGAAACGACTCAGAACTGAATTTCGGTTTGTTACCAGCCTCACTGCACGTGCTTCTACATGGCAAAAACCACATCCTATTTATATTTATACCTGCAGTGCCTCCTTGCATGCCTGCAGCTAGTGCCCTAATAGACACCCTGGCCCTGTTGTTCTAGGTCATCATAACTGCTGGGTACATGATCACTGACAGCCTAGAGAATCAAGTTCAGAGGATGGACAGGGGTCCCGGAGGACTGGCAATGGGCATAGCCATGGTAGCAGCCTCCCGCAGCCTCCACTATGGGGACCTACTCGGCCCAACACTTTTGTGCTCTGGATTAGCAGTGCTCTTATTTCCTTTTTGAATAATTTTCCAAATGATGCTGCATCTTTGTATCACGTTACTGAGACTCCATGTTCCTGAGAGCCACAGTCTATCCTTTGACAGGCTAGGCCAAGATTAGGTCCCACGCGGGTGTCGCAGCATGTGGGGATGGCAGATGAGAAGAGACACTGATTCCTGTCTCTCCTGAAGACCTGCCTTACGGTGATTTCTATTTCCCAACCCAATGTAGGAAAAGTCATAAGATGCCACTTAGCCAAAGATGACAAATGTTCATCCAAGGATGACAAGTTATGAGCTTGGGTTTTTGGACAACTTGTGTGAATTTTCTAATTCTTCCATTTGACAATGGGTTGCACCCACAGAAAAGGCTTAGAAGTGGACAATTAGTCTCTTACATCCTCACTAGGGCTCTGACAGTCGGCAATATTTAACTACTCTTAAAAGAATGATCCATGAAACTTGTCTGGATCTCTTTCAGATATGAAAACTAAGTCCAGCTTTTTCCTGTTTGCCTGCACATCTGTGCTGTGTATCGCACAACCACAGAGATACCTGTATAGTATGGAAAGGTTTCCCCAAGGGAGAAGCACACACATGGGAGGCAAGTGAAAGCCAACACTGAGTGAGGAAGACAGGTGAAATTCGGCTTCATGACCACACTACACATTTTGAATCATTGGAAGAGTCAGCTTCTAGTGGTAACAGACTCAAGCAGCTGGTTATATCAGCTCTATAACGTACCTTTTGTATAGTATTAAACATTTTATCATGTTAATGCATATTTTCTTTGCATTTCAAACTCAGCCTGCTGGATTTTTGTGTCTGAAATGAAACAGAAACCATTTTTAAAGATCAGGAAATGGGTATGTCTCTGGGAATTGATCAATTTGTGCATTGATTCATTAATAAGCATACTACCAACTTCAAATGTTACAGATTATATTAGGAATCCTCTGAAACAAGAATTGTATCTTTATATTCATTTCTCATACCTGTTCACATAGAGAGGAACATATAAAACAGTGGTTCTTAACCTGGGTTCTATCGAACCCTAGGGGTTCGATGAGTCAGTCTCAGGGGTTCGGAGAAGCCTCTGCCGCGGAGGCCAGAATAAAGTTATACCGTAATTTGTTGTGTGAGTTCATGCACTTTGTTGGTTTTGTTCTTTGAGCAAGGTGATGTTCATGCACGGCTCATTTTGTGCACCAGTAAAAAAAACATACCTATGTCTTGAATTTGGAAAAAAAATCATATTTTATTTATCACTAAAGAAGGGTTCGGTGAATGCGCATATGAAACTGGTGGGTTCGGTACCTCAAAAAAGGTTAAGAACCACTGATATAAAACCAAGAAGAGGCGATCATGGAGGTACAGGTTTGGTTAGATAGGCACACCAGCAACACAGTTCAGGTTTCAGTCACCTACATATACTGGTAGGAACTGGATAAAGTACAGACTTTGCTGTTAGGTCTTCAGTCCATAGCCTTAAGTTAATAACAGATGCATGTCATGATCAGTGTCCAATCATGTCCCTCCTTTCAAACTCTGTCAAGGATTGGATGTTGAGAATCTACAAGTTAGACAGCAAAGTGTGCGGCTACGTTGCTTCCTCATCTCCCGGTGATTGTCCACATACTATATACCAGAACAATACTCAGAAAATGCAGGAGAGCACACAAGTGCTCAATAGCATTGGAAATCAAGGGTATTTATCTTCAATTTAAATGGGTGGCTTTGACAAATGATCAGGGCCGATTCATGTCTAGAAATAGAAATCCACCAGCAAACAAGAATTATAAAAACGTCTCCATGGACCTCAGACACGGAGACAGTGTTAGACTGGGAAATGTCACAGTCAACCCCTGCTTCAGATGGCATTGACTTTTGGGGAAACCACAGTAACATCCCATTCCCTACCTTGCTGGCCACTGATTCAGCTGGTCATCCCTCCTTAACCTTTGTGACAACCACAACCCTGAGATAAATTGTATTAATCCATTTAAATTTAGATAATTTAGAACTAAATTCAGCATACTATGGTGTACTTGTATCTTTGCATTTCTTTATTCATTTTATTTCTTTATTTACTAAAGGAGAGAAAGAGAGAAAAAAAGAGATAGAGACAAGAAAGGAGAGTGATGAGAAGCATCAACTCGTAGTTATGGTACTTTAGTTGTTCATTGATTGCTTTCTCATACGTGCCTTGACCAGGGCGCTCCAGCCAAGCCAGCAACCTCTTGCTCAATCCAGCGACCTTGGGCTTCAAGCCAGTGACCTTTGGGCTCAAGCCATTGACCATGGGGTCATGTCTATGATCCCATGCTCAAACTCATGACCTTGCAGTCAAGCCAGATGAACCTATACTTAAGCCAGTGACTTTGGAGTTTTGAACCTGGGTCCTCAGCATCCCAGGTTGATGCTCTATCCACTGTACCACCACCTGGTCAGGCTATTTCTTTGTTCATTGTAATCTTTAAGTCTCTAAAAGAAAACTGATAGGAATATATATTATGAAGATAAAGACATTATTATTTATTTCCCTCAATGGTGTTCTGAAAAATGTTATATAAGAAGTTGGAATAATAGAATGATAAACACTCATAAACTCCTTATCTAGATTAAACAATTATTAACATACTGCTCTATTTGCTTTCTCTGTCTCTTTCTCATGCCATAAAATTGTCTGTATCATCTGAAAGTACATCATGACACTTAAACTCTAAACACTTCAGCAGATGACTTCTAAACATAAGGACAATTTCTTATGTATTCATAATACTATTATGAGTCATTTAAAAATTAGCAATAATTTAATAATATTAATCTAACATTCATGCCAGAGTTAAATTTTCCCAATTGTCTCAAAAACATGCTTTTTTGGAGCTTTTAAAACTCTTTTTGGAAACAGGATCCAATCTAAGATCATACAGCGCCTTTGGTTATTTCTCTTAGACCCGTTGAATCTAGAATAATTACAGCCCACACCCCTCCTTCCCCACACCATTTTTCCCCCGGATATTTTATATATTGGTAATCTAGGCTAGGTGTCTTATAGAATGTTCTTCATTCTGAGTTTCTCTGATTATTTTCATTTGATATCATTTAACTAATTTCTCTTTTTTTCCTGTAAGTTGGAAACTATATCTAAAGGCTTAATTAGAGTCAGGTAAAATATTTTTGTTAAGTATACATGATAGCTGATATATGTTTCATATTTCATCACATTGGGGCAAAGAATATTATCTTGTCTCATTATTAGTGGAGCTAATTTGGATTGTTAGGTTGGTCACTGCCAGAGCAGAGCAACACTTAAGTTAAAAAAATACAGTACAAAGAATTTCCATATACCCTTCATTTAAATTCTCCACATGCTGCTATTTTAAAATAATCTTTTACTATCATTTCATATTCTTCCCCTCCTCTTTCCTGAACCATTATTGCTATATAATTCAGTGTGTATTTTCTAAATGCACATTCATTCTTTTATTTATTTATTTATTTATTTATTTATTTATTTTTATTTTTGGGAGAGACAGAGAGAGTCAGAGAGAGGGACAGATAGGGACAGACAGACAGAAAGGGAGAGAGATGAGAAACATCAATTCTTCGCTGTGGTTCCTTAGTTGTTCATTGATTTCTCATATGTGCCTTGACCATGGGCCTTCAGCAGACCAAGTGACCCCTTGCTCAAGCTAGCGAGCTTTGCTCAAACCAGATGAGCTTGTGCTCAAGCTGGCGACCTCGGGGTCTCGAACCTGGGTTTTTCACATCCCAGTCCGACGCTCTATCCACTGCGCCACCACCTGGTCAGGCACATTCATTCTTTTCTATAGCCAAATTATATAATGATCACAAATTAGAAAATTAACATCAATACAGTATTATTATTTCATCTAAAAACCTTGTAATTTTGCCAGTTGTCCTCCTAATATCTATAGGAGCAACAGAATGCATTTTTCTGGTCTAGCAACTAATCTTAAAGCACGCACTGAGTTTAGTTGTCACATCTCTTTAGTCTCCTATAATCTGAAACAGTTCTGCAGTATTTCCTTTTTTAGCATGGTCTTGACATTTGTGATGACTACTAATCAGTTGTTTTGTAGAATGCCCTTCAATTAGGGTTTCCCTAGTATTTCTTCATTATTATGTTCAGGTTATACATTTTTGACAGGAATACCACAGAAGATATTTTTGTGCCCTCATCCTTACCTCATATCAGGAGACATATAATATCTACTTTTCCTATTATTGGAGATGTTATATTTGATTTCTTGGTTAAGGTGGGTTCTATCAGCTATCTTCTGTCTAAAAATGTTGTGTCCAGAGTAATACAATGCACAGGATGGTTAAGGTCAATGTTAATTTTCTTTCCTGAAAATGGGTGTTGATTCAACTCTTTCCAATGACTTCTTTTTAATTAATAAGTATCTTCTTGGAAAATACTTGAAATCACACAAATATTCTATTTCCTTTTAAACTGTCACCTACCAGTTTTAGCACACATTGATATTTTTTCCTATAATTATTACTATGTTGACTGCTAAGTGCTGATTTTCTATTTTTTAGAAGTTTTCTTATATCTTGCACTTTATATAAGCATTTTTCTGTTTGTTTTGTAATGAGACAATACCCAAAATGTTATTTTTACAAGTAAACTTTTATAGGAAGAATGTCAAAATTTATGCTTTATTGACTTATTGTAATACACCTCCCTAGTCAATAAGCTTAGTGAGGGCAGGCATTTTTGTTTTGTTCACTGTTGGATCTTCAACAGGTTAGAACATGTAATAGGTCCTTGAAAAATATTTTTAAATGTATTTTGTAGTTAAGGAAATGGTGGATTAAGGAGATAAAGTAATTCTAAAATATGGCAGAGCCAGGATTCCAACCAAGTTGGTATACTTTCTTTCATTTCAACAAATGAGCAATGTTTATTTTTCACAAGTTTCCTGGTTTGAAGAAGCCATTACATTGTGTTTTAAGTGACATTCTCATGCTTACAGACTACACCAGGAATAAAAATTAATGAGACGGAGTCAGTGCTAGAACTGTATGACCAACTCTTTTCAATCATGTCAAGAAAATATGAAAGCAGGACTGTCATACATAATCTGGTGATGGATTATCCCCATTGTAGTTCATGATGTGGGCGAAAGCTGCTGAGACAGGAAGCTTTGGCATGGCAGGAGGCTTCTGCACCTAATATAGACATCTCAGAGCTGGTGACTTGCTTCCTGAGTGCTAGACGTGACAATGTGGAAACAAACTCATGAGTACAACACATTCCTGATTTCTTTGTCAGTTTAGTGGATACATTGCTGTGATCTGAGGCAAGAGAAACAAGATCTGAAGGAGTTGGGATAATCTATAGGCGCATCTATAGCACTTACCAGTGGTGTGCTCTGAGTTGAAATGGTTTCAGCCTAAATGATGATATGACCCCAGAGTGAAGACCTTGCTTATTTTCTTTGAAGTTTGTATTGGGAAGGGCTAACTCACCGATCTGTCTTTTCTGTGTGATCAGGTTCTGGGGCATGAAACACAATAGTTGACTAAGGAATGGGTCTCCAGTGGAAGCGACAGCCTCTCTATCCTCTTGCAACTCTTAGTTCCCTATTTCCCATTGGTATTAAAGGGATTAAAAAATAAATTTGGCATGCAAGAAATGTCTTTAAATTTGTAAACTTTAGGCCATAATAAAATACTTGCAGTAGTGATCAAAACTTGCTTAAATATAGATTTTTTTCCTCCTTCCAACCATAGGGCAGTGATTGGCCAAATTATCTATTTTTACTGACATTAAAAAAATTTAAAAATTGAGTCATAGAAGAATTTATTGTGACGAAATTAATTTTACAGTTCAGTAAAACATCCTTATAACTGATGTAATATTTTTTATTTTGAATATTCTTGATGGATTTTTTTCCCCCAAGCTGTGTTATATTACATAGTTCATGCAGTACACAATAATTGAGGCTAGCAATATTAGGACAAACATAGTTTATCGTTCTTCTTTTTCTTAAACATAGGCAGATTCAGCCTTTGTTCTTTTCAAGTTTGTTAGTTGAGATCCACATTCTGGAGTGGGCATGGTAGCCCCTCACCTTTTCCCCAACCCTGACCTCTGCATCCCTTCCATCTGGCTGTACTTTAGTTATATCCTTTTATAATAAACCAGTGATTTAGTAAGTAAAAAAAAATCTATACTCTGGAAATGGGCTCATGGGCTTCAAAGTCAAGCTTGTAGTTAGCCTCCCTTAATAAGCATTTGCTGGCTGTGCAAGGCATTTGAGACAGAACTTGGAGCTATTTGAAAATGAGACACAGCAAGCATAGAATTTTTATTAGTTAGGACTTTTAAGTTGCTAATGAGAGAAAAGTCACATTAAACTGGCCCAAGAATAAAGGAAATCTATTCACTCCCACAATTGAGAAGACTAGGGGTAAACATGGCTTTAGACAAGACTGGATATAAGGGGCTTAATGATATTGGAAATCAGCTTCTCCCTGTCTCTGCACTCTTTCCTCCGTATCAACTTCATTCTCAGTTTCACCCTCATAGGGACAAAATGGCTGCCAGTGGCTCTCACCTTACACCTGCAAAAATTCTGAGTCTTGAGAAAATGAATCCTTCTTTTCTACAAACAGCTTAAAGAAAAAGTACTTGGCCTGGTTTTCACTGGCTCCCACTGGGTCACATTTTCATCCTGGAACCAATTCCTATAGCCAGAGTAATATAATGCACTGATTAGCCCAGGCCTAAGTTACATTCCCTTTTCTGAATATGGGTGTGGATTCAGCTCTTTCCAAACCCCATGGTACAAGAGAAGAGTTGATTTTCTCAAATGAAAGCAGGTCAATAACAGAAAGGTGAAGACGTGAGGCATGGCCAATGGACATCAAATGTCTACATCAGGTTGAACCCAAATCATAACACAGATAGTCTGTTTGGCATAAAACTTGACAGTTTATGAAACACTTTTATAGACATTATCTCATTTAACCTTCAAGACAATGCCACGAGACAAGTAGGAGGAATTGCTAGTTCCATTTTAAAGATAAAGGTTTGTTTGGGGGCACATAAGGCTTCCTTCCTGCTAAGCCATGTTAAGGTCTTCTCTGACCGGATCTCTCCTTGTCTGATGAAAGGCAGTGCTGTTTAGAGCAAGGCTTCTGCTTGGTTCTATTTTGGTAAAGGGGCATTTGTGATCTTTGGTCTCCTCATTGAGCCTGCATTTCTGGCTTCAGTTTTTGTAACAACCACAATACCTCACAGAGGAATTTACTAGAATATGGGAAGAGGAAGAAACCCTCCTTTGGTTTAAGCTTTGTTGCTGCTGCACAGAGTGCAATAAAACCATGTGCACTAAATTAAGTAAATATGATGAATACCATAGAGACTTTGAGGGATAAATCAGAAGGAATCATTAGAAATCATTGAGCCCTTCTACTTTCATTCTGCAGATGAGGAGACCGAGGACCACTTAGCAGAATAAGTGGCCCAATTCCACAGACCTTGGTAGAAGTAGGGCTTGGACTAAAATGAGACCTTCTAGACTCTCAGCCATTGTTTCCACCTCCACCCCTCATTCTATACTGCTCTTACCAGATGTGTCTTATGTAGAAAAATTATGGTTCATTGACAGGGCTAGGTTTTTCTATTGTATTTGTAATTATATACCCAATGAAAATAAAAACAAAACAAAAGAATGTGAGCTATTTTAGCTTTTGCATTCAGCCCATCCTGCTACTTCCTAGGCTGTGCCTCAGCAGCCCTCAGCAGACCAAGTTCTCTTGTCATTGCTCCCTTACTTTAGGGTCGCTTGTCAGATTTAGCAGTTAAAATACAGAATGCCCCTGTCAATTTGAATGTCAGATGAACAATGCATTCTTTTTTCCAGTTTAAGTATGCCCTTGAAATATTTGGGACATACTTATTTGTATTTTTTTATTTTTTATTTTTTTTTTAAGAAAAAGAGACAGGAAGGGACAGAGAGAATGAGAGGAGAGAGATGAGAAGCATCAAGTCATAGTTTCTTCACTTCAGTTGTTTGTTGATTGCTTTTCATACATGCATTACTTAACTGGGGGCTCCAGCAGAGCCAGTGACCCCTTGCTCAAGCCAGTGACCCTGGGTTTCAATCCAGCAATATTTGGGCTCAAGCCAGCGACCTTGGGATCATACTGATGATCTCATGCTCAAGCTAGTGACCCTCCACTCAAGCTGGCAAGCCCACACTCTAGCTGGCAACCTCAGGGGTTTCTAACTGGGGCCCTCAGCATCCCAGGTTGACATTCAGTCCACTTCAAGATCACTGGTCAGGCCATACTTATTTATTTTGTATGTGAAATTCATATTGAACTAGGCATCCTATATATTATCTAACAAGCTATTTTGGGGATGCAGTAGAAGAACTTGCCTTTGTTGGGAGAGAGAAGCGGTTAATAAATGTTAATTTATGATTGTGTTCAATCCCAGGGAAAGAAAAGATTGACTGGCTCAGGAAGACTCTTCGCTGGTCTGTCTCAAGCTTAAAGACTGAGGAAGAAGATTCCAAAATTCTAGAGGGCCAAAAGTAGGGTTAAGGCATGATCTTCCAAAAAGAGGTACAGGTTATAATCTGAGTCAAGTTAAACTGGCTCAGGAAATAAGCATTCACCCATGGGGGCTGGAGGGATAGAGGTGGCTGACTCTCCTGGCTCTGCTCTGATGATGTAGCTTAGGGTACCTGGTATCTACAGAAGGTTGGTTAAAACAGCAGTCCATCTGCCTACTTACAGGTTCACCTTGTTTTACTGAAATGGAAAGCCAAGCCACTTATATGGCTGCACAATTTATTTCTTTATTTTAGCAGTTTTCTTATTAAGGATGTCCCTTAGAATTAGAGCCTCAGGGCAAAGAAAGAAGAGATTAGGTGAAGAAACTGACATCTACAGAATATGGTCTGTGTGCTACATGGCTATGCCAGTTGCTTGAAAGTTAAACCTATTTATTTGTTGTTCTCCCTCTCTCCTTTTTTTCCTTCCTCTACTTCTCTTTTCTTCCTCTCCCATGGGCAAGCATTCAATTATGTTTTTTGTGTATCCCTTTATGTGTATGCATTTTTGCAAAATGTTCATTGTATTTGGTATGGATGCTTTAAAATTTTACACAAATACCATTGTTATATACCTCATTCTTTTTTAATTAATTCAGTAACATGCATTTGAAGATCCATTTATGTTACTGTGCCTACATCAGTGAGGCAATTGGTTGGTTACTTTTAATAGATCGATTTTTTTTTTAATCTACAATATACTCTCTTTTTAAGGGATTTAAGACCAAACCTATCTTATTAATATTGGCATCTCCAAAGGCAAGTTTAGAGGTTAGCATTTAAAAAGTACTTAAGTGATTTGTGTTGAGGGTTGAAAGTGTGACATGAATAGCATTGTTCAGTTAAGCTTTTGGTGAACTGAAAGGATGAACTGTTAATGGAAGGAGCAGCCAACTATTACAGATACTAAGGGTTCACTTAGGAAGAATTCTACTCTGTCAGAAGCTTTGATTCCTCAGTTATCTTTTCTAACTTTGACTTAATACCAATGAGCCTCAGTAATAAGTATGATTACCTCGTGACTGCTAGGTGTAGCGGGAAAGGTTTTAACATAGTCTTCTTTGAAGGAAGGCTTCAGGCAAACAAAAGTGATACACCCAGCCCGTACATTCCCACTTAGCTCACAACTGGGGAGGATTAACCTTTGATGGAGAGAGGTTAATAGTGTTGCTCAAATCCTATCAGTTCTTGTGAAATTCGAATCCCTGCTTTGAATTCAATTAAATGCAGAAAATCCCACCTTTGTTTCCCTCAAGTAGGATACCTGAACGTTTGTGCAAGAAAAAAACATTGACTCTGGCAGTAAAAACACAACCACCATGGACCTAATATATATATATAAATATTTTTTCAACACGAAAAATAGCAATATTAGTGGATTAATGTTTTGTTCTTTTGTTTTCAATTACTGTTTTATTGAGACAGCCCCAAATGTATATTTGCCTGGGGAACCATGTGGGGTGTCAGCCCGTGTCAGCACAGCTATGTGAGCTGTGCGTCAGGGAAGAAAACGCATAGTGTGATTGAATGGGGCTCGGTGGGACTTTTCAGGGACAGGGTCCTAGAAAGCAGTCACTCCTCAGTGTCTTCTGCCTGTGCCTCAGGAAGAGAGGGAATACAGTGTGTCCATAAAGTCATGATGCACTTTTGACCGGTCACAAGGTCAAAAGTGCACCATGACTTTATGGACACACTGTACTTAAGGGACACTTAGCTTGTGCTCTGGGAATCAGAGGATTGGCAGGGGCCGTTGAAGCAGTTGGTATGAAGGTATCCCAGGGATAGTTCACCACTGGGCTTCTGTACTTTTAGAAAGAAACCTTCTTTCAAGAAGTTTATTATATCATAAAAGCCCTAGCTGGATACTTCAGTTGGTTGGAGCATTGTCCCAAATCCCAGAGGTTGCCAGTTCAATCCCTAGTCCAGGCACATACAGGCATAGCTTCATGTTCTTGTCTCTCTGTCTTTCTCTCCATCCCTCTCTAAAAATAAATAAATAAATAAACAAACAAATAAATAAATACAGTTTATTATAAGATCCTTTTCAATTTTACAACATTATGTAGTCATCGAAACCATAGACTTTGGAGCCAGACCACCCTGGTTGGCTGACCAGTTCTGTCATTTACCAGCCGAAAGGCCTTAGAAAGCTCACAGAAACTTCATGAGCCTTAGTTTCATAATTTTTTTAGTTATCCAAAGGCTAGACAGGTTTCTTTACAGCAGAACTTCTTAGGGTATTTAATATTACCATTTAATATGGTAATGTCTATTATGAATCCCCAAGAGATTGTTAGAGTAAAATAAAATTTCCCTAAAATATTTCACAATGGACTACTATTTTTTTCTTAGAGCATCTTATAGGTCTAACTTTTTGAGCCACACATTTGGGAAATGTTGCTATATGGGGATGTTCTAGTTACTTATATGTAAGTCATGACTGAACAATAATTGCTAAATTGAGAAATCACTGAAGCTCAGGCACATTCTGAGTACTTTACAACTATTACATTTATTTTTATATATCAACCCTATAACATAGGTATTATTATTATTATCCATATTTTGCAAATAGGAACCCTGAGGCACAGAGAGGCTAATTAACTAATGTAAGGTCCTATAGCTCTCCTTAGCTGTCCAATCTGCTATTTAACCTAAATCTTGAGTTTTTATTTTCAATGCCTATATTTTTCACTTCATCAAGTTCTTTTTGGTTCATTTACATATCCATTTATTCCTTTTATTAGTGTCCTCTCTTTCATTATAATTTCCATTCCTTCTTTCATCTCTTTAAGAATTTAAAGCATTTCTTTTTGTAGTGTCTGAGTTTACTTCATAATTTCTGGATCTTGGAGTGCAAATTATTTCATTTCCTATGTCTACTGACTATCCATTGTGGTGGCTCATTCCTTGTGTGACTTTTAAGTTTTTGCAGGTGATCTTATCTCCAGGTTGCATATTTGCTGGCTGCTTGCCGTTTATCTCTAGAGCTGTAGGGTTGCTGGATTTAGCAGATAAAAACACAGAATAATCAATTAAAATCAAATTTCCGGAAAAGTAGCAACTACATTTTTAGTACAAGTATACCACCAAATTGTAACTTAAAATTTGTTCAATTTAAATTCAAATTTTACTGGGTGTATTGTATTTTATCTGACAACTGTATCTAGGGGGTTCTCAGTCAGTACTCGGGTTTGTGAAAATCTGCCTCTAGCGCAGTGGTTCTTAACCTAGGGGTTTGATGAGTCAGTCTCAGGGGTTTGGAGAAGCCTCTGCGCAGAGGCCAGAATAAAGTAACACCGTAATTTGTTGTGAGTTCATGCACTTTGTTGGTTTTGTTCTTTGAGCAAGGTGATGTTCATGCACGGCTCATTTTGTGCACCAGTAAAAAAAATATATTCCTATGTCTTGAATTTGGAAAAAAAACCCCATATTTTATTTATCACTAAAGAAGGGTTTGGTGAATGCGCATATGAAACTGGTGGGTTTGGTACCTCAAAAAAGGTTAAGAACCACTGCTCTAGCGTGATTGTATAATTGAATGCAGTTGAATCCACACACTTTCATGAGAATGAGAGCAGTTTTATACACTTTCTTGGCTTGGGATTTTTTTTTTCTTCTATTTTTACAGAGAGAGAGAGTCAGAGAGAGGGATAGTCTGTCTATCCCTCTCTCTGACTGGATATGAGATATGAGGAATGGAGAGATATGAGAAGCATAATTATCAGTTTTTTGTTTGTGACACCTTAGTTGTTCATTGATTGCTTTCTCACATGTGCCTTGACCGCGGGCCTTCAGCAGACCCAGCAGCCTCTTGCTGGAGCTGGAGACCTTGGGTCCAAGCTGGTGAGCTTTTGCTCAAACCAGATGAGCCGGCGCTCAAACTGGCAACCTCGGGGTCTCGAACCTGGGCCTTCCGCATCCCAGTCTGACACTCTATACACTTGTGCCACTGCCTGGTTAGGCAGCTTGGGATTTCTATAACGTGGGTCAGGGAAATTTGAATGCTGCATGGTATGACCAGACTTCCAGGTTGTCCTGGAACAAAGGGACTGTCTGAGACACAGAATTTTCAGTGCTAACATCAGGAAAGTATTAGCAAAGGGAATGAGTTGGTCATCCTAATACCACATTTATATATGATATGGATGTAGAGTGTGGATTTCTTATAGACCTTTTCCCTCCTTTTTTTCCTTTTATAACTCCTGAGCTTATAACAAATTCCCTTGATATATATGAGGTTTATTCTTAAAATTTCCTAATTCTTTTTTCATGAAAAGCCTTTTGAAGGTCCAAAGTTAATGCAGGTACCTCTCCATCTGACCATTTTCCCTGTTCCAATATGGATGTTAAAGTTCCATCTCTTAGCCATACGGCCTATCTCTGCATTTAATACTCATAAAATGGGCAGGTGTCCACTGAACCTTACCACTCAGGCTCTGAGTTTTCCCTTTGTTTCTTGGGTTTTTCTCTTGAATTTTCTTTTTCTTTTTCTTAAACTTAGCTGCATATACTTTTCAATATTATATTTAATATAGCATTTCCAGTGAACAATGGTTCTTCATTAATTGACTGCCATCTTGCCAGAGTGGTAAACATGTTTATAATGATTGCATTTTCTGTAACAAGAATAAATAAAAGTTAATATTATGAAGGTAGTAGTGACACTGAAACTCTCGTCTGCTGATGGTGGGAATGAAAATAGGTGCAACCTTTTGAGAAGATAACTTGGTAAGAATTAGCAAGAGCCTTAAGTATGTATACATGCCTTAATCTAGGAATTGATCCTAAGAAAATAATCCAAAATGCCAGACAAGTTTCAAACGCAAATATATTTTTTCATAATGTTATTTATGATAAAAATTAGAAACAACCTAAATATCAAAAAATAGAATGGTTTGTTACAGTACTTTTACATCCAAGAATCATATATAAAATTTTGAAATGGAAAATTGTGGCTCATATTTTTTCTGAGCATGATATGTGCCACAAACTGTGCCGAACACTTTATGATAGTACAGTCTCTGGATTTTATGATCTGTATGTTACTATCTCCATTTTACAGATGAGAAAACAGACATTTAGTTTTTGAAGAGAATCCCAGTCTACCTGACTGGAACTTATTCTCAAAACCACCAAAGTAGGACTTCACAATTGCATTTAAATTTTAGATTAAAAATAAGAAGGAATCTAGAACATTAATGGTGGTTGCCTCTGGGTTATGAGATTGTAGAAGTTCTGCTTTCTTATTTATCCTTTCCTGTAGGTTCTATATTATTTTATTTAACATGTCCTTGGTGTCAGAAATGTTTTAAATTTTAAAAATGTGTCTACGGCCACAGCACCCTGAACATGCCCGATCTCGTCTGATCTCGGAAATTTTAAAAATGTATGTTGATTCCATTCTTTTTATTTCTAGAAAAGTTTCAGCTAATCACATTTGTTTTTCTTTTACATTTGTTTGGCATTAATTTTTGAAAAGTCAATGGATATTTCAAAAAAATAGTTCCCATCTAAAGCACCTTTATAACTCAAAGGATTCTTTTAAAGGTAAAATTCACCTTCTTTTTAATGCACAGTTTTACCCGTTTTGACAATTGTAGTTACAGTATGTAACTACCACTATAATTAAGATCTAGTGAGGCCCTATCACCGACCCGACCTCCCCACCTTAAATTCCCTAGCGACCTTTTGTGGTCAACTGCTCTGACCTCCAGCCCCTGATTTGTTTTGTATTCCTCTAAGTTTTTCTCTTCCAGAGTGTCAAATAAGTGGAATCACAAAATGTTAGAACCTATTGGCTTTTGAGTCAGGTTTCTTTTGCTTAGAAAACCGCATCTGTGACTCATCCATGTTGTTGGATATATGAGTAATTTTTTTTCTGAAAAGTATTCATTTATAGATGTGCCACAGTTTACTTGTCTATTTATCGACTTAAAGATATTAGGTTATTTACATTTTTGGAAGATTATAAATAAATCTGTGATAAGCATTCATGTTTAGGTTTATGTATGAACAGAGTTTTCATTGTCTTGGATAAATACCAAAGAGTGGGATACTGGGTCGTATAGACACTCTACGTTTAATTTTATAGAAAATTGCCAAATTGTTGTCTGGAATGGTTTTACCAAATTTGCATTCCCACCAGCAAAGTATGAGGTTTCCAATTGTTTGCATTTTATCAGCACTTCCTGCAGTTGGTATTATCAGGGTGTTTTATTTCCTTTTCTTTTTTCTTTTCTTTTCATTCCTTTCCTTTTTAAATTTTGATGTAGTTTACTTTATCAATCTTTTCTTTTGTGGATGTTTTGTGATTGTATGTAATTTATCTTTGCCTAACTAAAGGCCACAAAGATTTGTCCTATATGTCTTTCAGAATTCTTTTAGTTTCAGATTTTACTTTTAAATCTATGATTTATATTGGGTTAACTTTTGTACATTGTGCATAGTATGGTTCTAGTTCACTATTTGCATGTAAATGTCTAACTAGTTTTTTTGCCAGCACTGTTTGTTGAAAAGGTACCTTTCACCTTTGCTGAAAATCAAATATGTTAGTCCACTTTTGGGTTCTAGTTTTTTCCCCACTGGCTGGTGTGTCTGTTCTTTTGCCATTGCTATGCTGTCATGATTTTCATAGCTTGAAGTAAGTCTTCAAATCAGTTAATGTGAGTTCTCCAGCATTGTTCTTCTTTTCCATGTGGTTTTGGTTAATCTTGTTTCTTTACCTTTCTATGTAAATTTTAAAATTGCTTGTCAATTCTAAAATTGTGACAGCTCTGAGTTCATAGATCAATCTGAGTAACTCATCATCTTAAGTGTATAGAGTCTTCCAAATCCTGTGAGCAAAGTGTCTCATTCACTTAGCCCTTTCCTTGATTTTCAAATTTGAATTTTGTTTTCTATATATAGATATTACATATATTTTGTTAGATTTTATTCCTCAGGATTTTGTTTTCTGATTTACTTAAAATGCTATTGTTTTTCAATTTTAATGTATGATTGTAAAATGCTGGTATATAGAAATACCCCTGATTTTTATTATATTAACCTTGTAATTTATGATCTTATTAAACACACTTTTTCTAGTAGCTTTTTAAAAGATTTCTTGGGACTTTTTACATAGACAGTCATTGTCATCTGGGAAGAGAGGCAGTTTTCTGTCTTTCTCTATG
Organism: Rhynchonycteris naso; assembly: GCA_037038555.1. Taxonomy (NCBI): domain Eukaryota; kingdom Metazoa; phylum Chordata; class Mammalia; order Chiroptera; family Emballonuridae; genus Rhynchonycteris; species Rhynchonycteris naso. The sequence continues at coordinate 24,309,962 of CM072996.1, forward strand.
ATCTTTACCCCATTTATTTATTTATTTATTTATTTATTTATTTATTTATTTATTTATTTATTTTAGTTTTTTATTACACTGGCTGGGACCTCTAATCCAGTGCTGCATAAAAGTGGGAATAGCGGGACATAAAGTGGTTTTTGTATAGTAACAGCACTTTAAAACAATTGAAATTAGAGGAAAATTTATAGTGTCACATGTAGGTTTGTTGGGGTGACCAGATGTTTCTGGTTTGTACAGGACTTCCTAGTTTTATCAATTAAAGCCCTATGTCCTGAGAACTATCTCTGTCCCAGGCAGACCTGGATGGTTAGTCATGCTAGTGTGTGTGCTGTGTGTCTGTGAAAGTGCACATGTGTGTGCGAGTGTGAGTGTGTGTGCGGCGGTTAGGAGGTGGAGAATAGGGGATAAGGTGATTTAATTCTCTTTCTCGACCGACCTTTAAATTACAGGGCTACTTATAGTTATGAAGTATTTCTTTTAATACAAGAAATATGCATGCATAAAAATGCTAGGGAAAACAAAGAGCTGAAGGCCTTACCCATCATTCAGTTAGTATTTGGGTACTGACAAATAATTAAACAGAAATAAATATTAACTATGTGTTTGTGTTCTAAAATGGGCATCATTTAATTGAATCAGATTAGTACAGAGGATTTTGAAAAAAAAATTCTCTCTGGCTGCATCTTATATTTTATAAATATACAAGCTCTGCTTTTGCAATTTAGTGAAAATGCTTTTTTATCTTTATAATTTCTGAGCAAGTAGTCACAAGAGGAAAATTCATGTATGGCCTATGCCAAAAAGAAAAAAATAAGGCTAATCTTATAAATGTTTCCAATTTAGAATCTTGTACAAATTTATCATATGTCAAGGGAATATAATTCATAATTATTCATCCTAATATATACTTGAGTACCCAGTCACATGCAAAAAAATAAAATAACAAATAGAAAGTAGTTTTGGCATAATCTTCCATAGTAATCCTTAGGACGCTCATGAAAATTATACTCCAGCATGGTCTGAGTCATTCAGGTTCTGAGTATGATTTGTGGAGTGGAGTTAAAATAAATATGAAATGAAGAAGCCCTTAGTTTTACTGACTACAAATATTATCATAATAATTCATCTTTTTGAGTTTTTTGTCTTGCATGAATCTTGGGCAGTCCTAAAAGCATCCGAAGAGAGTAGATGCAAACGGGGCTGAGCAAGAGTAGCTTAATCCACCCAGTATTTATGATTCTGAAAAGCAGACTCATCCATTTACTAGTTTCTCTAACAGACCATTAACCCTTTTCTTCTTTACCCTATTAGGACAGTTATTTCCTGCCTCTTCCTCCCCATGCCAGGGACCCACTCTCTACTACCAGCTTAAGTTCTGACTCTCATTTTAATAGTGTGCCCAGGGAGTGACGTCAGAGAAATGGCGCTGTAAGGAGCGCTCCCGATACCTCTCCCCAAAATTCCAACAAGTTCTACAGCCAGAGACAGAAAAATTGATCCCTGGAGCATCTGTAAGTCCCACACACTGAACAAAAAGGTATGAAGGGAAGAAAAACTGACTAAATTTATAAGCAACGCTGAAGGAAATAAGACGGAGAACGGAACACTCCGCCTCCCTCACTAACCTGAGCAAGGGCTGCTTTCACTTGGAACTGAGAGAGTGAGAGCTGGAGGCGTGGAAGGAGCCGGGCTGCGGCACAGACGTGCAAGCCGAGGAAAGAGTGGGCGCACCGTGGCTCAGCCCGCGTGAGCTAATGCCAGCGCAGGTTCGGCAGAGGCCGGCAAGCGGCAGCCTCCATTATTCTGATAGCCTGGTCGGTGAGTGTGAGCAGTGGGCGACAGGTTCCCCTGGGCGTGGGTGCCCGCGTTCCTGGACAGAGAGGCCAGGTCGGAGACTTCTGCGTGGGCTGCGAGCAGAAGAACGGTGTAATCCCTGCTCCACCAACAACAGCACGCGGGATAGAGGAAAGTGAACTTCCCTACCCCAGTCTTCTCCAGGTGGTCAGGGCACCCTCGCCAGCCATTCAGGAGAGCACTGGGGGAGGGGAGCACAGGCAGCTTGCAAACAGTCTCTGTAGCAAATCTGTGAATCCAATCGCTCAAGTTAGCTTAACTCACAGTCGGCACACTGCCAAACTGGCTTATGCTACTCTGGCTGACAAGGTTTGTCTCAGCTCAGCAATCTAAGACAAGAGATGTGATATTTTTTAGTGGTTCTTGCTTTGTACAGAGGGGCGGGGGCAACTTCCAGTCAGCCAATACAGGGTGAAAGACCTGCTTGTGCTGGTGGCTCTGATTAGCAGAGCTTTCATACTCAGGGCTGTGCGCTAAAAAGAGGGACTTGGCAGCTTTTAAGACCTCCTGTTCTGCAAGCAGCAACTAGGGCATCTTCTTCTTAGCCAAGACAGAATACAAAGTGCAAAAGCCTGGGGAGAGTGGTCCCACAGAGTGCTGAGACATACTGACATACTTGGAGGCTCAGAGAAAGACACGTGGAGAGTAATGGGCTCCCAACCCTGCCTGATTACGCTGACGGCTCTGACTGACAGAGCCTTACCCAGAGCTCTGCGCTGAGTGGGGATAGAGTGGGGATTTGCCAGCTCTTTGAGCCTCTTACTATCCAGGCAGTGGCAGAGGCAACCTCATAGCTGGATCAACAGGCTGCTAATTCAGGAAGGAGAGAGGCTCCAAGAAAATGAACTCTCCCATTGTTGGAGCTTGCAAATGCTAACAAGACTGAGGCCTAGTATATGACATCACCATAGCGACACATCAACTGCAAATCTCTACCTAAGTGTGCCACAGGGGCAGAGCATGGGGTACAGTGTCACCGACCAGGAAGAGGGAGAGGAAGGAAAAAGGAAGAAGATAACCTCTTAATATCAAGAAAAATCCACAAACTTTATAACTTTTTCCACTTATCTTTGTTTCTTTTAACTTATCTCTATTTATTTTTATTTCTTCCACTTTGGTTCTTTTATCTTCTGCTCATCTTACTCTTTTCTCTTCATCTTGAACTACATTACCCATAAGTGTTACATTTCTCATTTTTTTTCTTTTCTTTTTCCTTCCTCTCTATGAGGGTTATACTCCAAAATTCTTAACTCTCTCTCTTTTTTCTTTTCTTTTTCTTCTTTTTCTTTTTACTCCCTCTCTCTTATTCTTTTCTCTTTTACATTTCCTCTCATTCGATCCTCACTCATGAACAAACTATTTTATTTTGGATTCAAATTTTTTCTTTGTGGCATTTTGTGTGCTTTTTACTTCACTGTTTAACTCATTAACATTCCCCCCAACCCCAGCTCTCTATTCTGTGTAGTTTTTGTTCCACTAAATACAATAGTTTTCTTTTTCTTGTTTTCTTCTTATCCCTTTCACTATATCTCTCCTTCAACCATCATTTACAAGCAAAATATATTATTCTTGATCCAATTTTTTTCCTTTTTTGCATTTTCCGGGTCCCTACCTCCTTTTTTGCCCCTTTATCACTTCTCCCCAACTCAGGCCCCCGTTATAGGTAGTTTTTGTTCCATTTAGCACAATATAATTCTCAGTTTTGAACGGCACTTTTTCAAAGAGGGAAGGAGAGGAAGAGGGGGGAAAATAATTTTTCTTTAATTTGTTTTCTTTTATTTTTTATTTACTGTATTTTTTATTGTCTATCCTTTTTATTTTTTTACTTTTTACTTTTTCTTTTAATTCACATTAGTGTTATTAACAAAATCACCCTCAGATGCCACTAAGGAAAAAGAAATCAAATATCATGGATACAAAAGACAGAGAGGTAGCACAGATAGCTGAGGAAAAATCTATAGAAAAAATTTTAATAGATTGGAAACCTTGGAGTTAAATGACACAGAATTTAAAATAGAAAATCTAAAAATACTCAGAGATATACACAAGAACACAGAAAGGCAATTTAGGGAACTCAGAAAACAACTTAACAAACACAAAGAATATATTACCAAGAAAATTGAAACTATAAAAACAAATCAGGGATGAAAAGCTCAATTTATGAACTGAAAAACTAGGTAATGAGCTTAGCAAATAGAACAGGCTAGATAGAAGAGAGAATTAGTGACATAGAAGACAGGCAACTTGAGGCACAACAGAGAGAAGAAGAGAGAGACTCAAGAATTTTAAAAAATGAAAAAGCCCTACAGGAATTGTCTGACTCCACCAAAAAGAGTAACATAAGAATAATAGGTATTTCAGAAGGAGAAGAGAGAGAAAATAGAATGGAGAACATATTCAAACAAATAATAATGAGAACTTCCCAAGCTTTTGGAAAGAACTAAAGCCTCGAATTCAAGAAGCAAATAGACCACTGAGTTATTTTAACCCCAACAAACCTACTCCAAGGTACATCATAATGAAATTGGCACAAACCAATGAGAAAGAAAGTATTCTCAAGGCAGCCAGGGAAAAGAAGAATACAACATATAAAGGAAGGTCTATTAGACTATCATCGGATTTCTCAGCAGAAACTCTACAAGGTAGAAGAGAGTGGACCCCAATATTTAACGTTCTGAAAGAGAGGAACTTTTAAACAAGAATACTATTCCCATCAAAGCTATCCTTCAAATACGGAGGTGAAATAAAAACATTCACAGATACAGAAAAGATAAGGGAATTTATCATCAGAAAAAGCTCACTTCAGGATATACTAAAAGGGGTTTTCCAACTAGATACAAAGAACAAAACAAAACCACAAGTAAAAGCTCCTCCAGGAACACACAAATAAACAAATTTAACTGTAACAACAAAAACAATAAAGGGGAAAGGACGAAGATTAGCAGTAGAAAAAAATGATGCAGTGCAGAAGCACTCATAAGATAGTGTACTACAATGAACATGGTAGGTACCCTTTTCATTACTTAATGGTAAGCACCCCTGAAAAGACCACTAAAGAAGCACATGACTTGAAAAAGGAAGTAACAAAGGAAAAAAGTATGGATTACACCCAAACAAAAACAAACGACAGATAAACAAAAGAGAAGAATCAAGAAAGATACAAAACTAACAAAAAGCAATATATGAAATGGCAATAGGACACCCTCAAGTGTCAATAATTACACTAAATGTAAATGGATTGACCTCACCAATAAAAAGACACAGAGTAGCAGAATGGATTAGAAAGGAAAATCCAACTGCATGCTGCTTACAAGAAACAAATCTAAGCAACAAGGATAAAAACAATTTCAAAGTGGAAGGCTGGAAAACAATACTCCAAGCAAATAACATCCAAAAAAAAGCAGGTGTAGCAATACTCATATCCAACAATGTTGACTATAAGACAGCAAAAGTAATCAGAGACAAAAATGGACATTTCATAATCATTAAGGGGACACTGAATCAAGAAGACACAACACTTCTTAATATATATGCACCAAACCAAGGAGCACCAAAATATATAAGACAGCTACTGACTGACCTAAAACTAAAAACTGACAAAAATACAATCATACTTAGAGATCTCAATACACTGCTGATGACTCTAGATCATTAATCCAAACAGAAAATCAATAAAGAAATATTGGCCTTAAATGAAACACTAGAGCAATTGGATATGATAGACATCTACAGGAAATTTAATCCCAAAATGACAGAGTACACATTTTTCTCTAGTGTACATGGAACATTCTCAAGAATCGATCGTATGTTGGGCCACAAAAATAACATCAGCAAATTCAAAGAAATTGAAATTGTACCAAGCATATTTTCTGATCATAAAGCCTTGAAACTAGAATTCAACTGCAAAAAAGAGGGAAAAAACCCACAAAAATGTGGAAACTAAACAACATAATTTTAAAAAATGAGTTGGTCAAAGAAAAAATAAGCACAGAGATCAAAAGATACATACGGACAAATGAAAATGATAATACGACATATCAGAATCTCTGGGACGCAGCAAAAGCAGTAATAAGAGGGAAGTTTATATCTCTTCAGGCGTATATGAACAAACAAGAGAGAGCCCAAGTAAAACACTTAATTTCACACCTTAAGGAACTAGAAAAAGGAGAACAAAGACAACCCAAAACCAGCCGAAGAAAGGAAATAATAAAAATCAGAGCTGAAATTAATGAAATAGAGAATAGAATAACTATAGAAAAAATTAATAAAACAAGGAGCTGGTTCTTTGAAAAGATCAACAGAATTGACAAACACTTGGCAAGACTCACCAAGGAAAAAAGAGAAAGGACTCATATAAACAAAATCCAAAATGAAAGAGGAGGAATCACCACAGATATCATAGATATACAAAGAATTATTGTAGAATACTATGAAAAACTATATGCCACCAAATTCAACAATCTAGAAGAAATGGATAAGTTTCTAGAACATTACAACCTTCCTAGACTGAGTCATGAAGAAGCAGAAAGCCTCAACAGACCAATAAGCAGGGAGGAAATAAAAAAAAAAAACTATTAAAAACCTCCCCAAAAAATAAAAGTCCAGGCCCAGACGACTATACTAGTGAATTCTATCAAACATTCAAAGAAGATTTGGTACCTATTCTACTCAAAGTCCTCCAAAAAATAGAAGAAGAAGCAATACTTCCAAACACATTTTATGAGGCCAACATAACCCTCATACCGAAACCTGGCAAGGACGGCACAAAAAAAGAAAACTATAGACCAATATCTCTAATGAATACAGATGCTAAAATACTAAACAAAATACTAGCAAATCGAATACAACACCATATTAAAAAAATAATACACCATGATCAAGTGGAATTCATCCCAGAGTCTCAAGGATGGTTCAACATATGTAAAACAGTTAACGTAATACACCATATCAACAAAACAACGAACAAAAACCACATGATCTTATCAATAGATGCAGAAAAGGCATTTGATAAAATACAACATATTTTATGTTTAAAACACTCAACAAAATGTGTATAGAAGGAAAATATCTCAACGTAATAAAGGCCATTGATGATAAACCATCAGCTAACATCATATTAAATGGCATAAAACTGAGAACTTTCCCCCTTAAATCAGGAACAAGACAGGGATATCCACTCTCTCCACTCTTATTTAACGTGCTAGAAGTTCTAGCCAGAGCAATCAGACAAGACAAAGAAATAAAAGGCATCCATATTGGAAAAGAAGAAGTAAAGGTTTCACTCTTTGCAGATGATATGATCCTATACATCGAAACCCCAAAGTCTCCCAAAAAGATTACTAGAAACAATAAACCAATACAGTAAGGTTGCAGGATACAAAATTAATATACAAAAGTCCATAGCATTTCATTATGCCAACAATGAAACATTAGAAAATGAACTAAAAAAATATTCCCCTTCACGGTTGCAACAACAACAAAAAAATAAAATACCTAGGAATAAACATCATAAAGAATGTAAAGGACCTATATAATGAAAACTACAAAGCATTGTTAATGGAAATCGAAAAGATATAATGAAATGAAAAAATATTCCTTGTTCTTGGATAGGAAGAATAAATATAATCAAAGTAACCATATTACTCAAAGCAATATACAAGCTTAATGCAATTCCCGTCAAAATTCCAATGACATTTTTAAAGAAATGGAACAAAAAATCATCAGATTTATATGGAACTATAAAAGAGTCCAAATAGCCAAAGCAATCCTAAGGAAAAAGAACGAAGCTGGGGGTATTACAATACCTGACTTCAAATTATATTATAGAGTCACAACAATCAAAACAGCATGATATTGGCAGAAAAATAGACACTCAGACCAATGGAAGAGAATAGTAATTCCAGAAATAAAACCACACACACATATATATATATATATATATATATATATATATATATATATATATAGTCAAATTATTTTTGATAAAGGAGACAAAAACACAACAATGGAGAAAAGAAAGCTTCTTTAACAAATGCTGTTGGGAAAACTGGAAAGCCCCAAGCAAAAGAATGAAACTCGACTACAGTTTGTTTCCTTGTACTAAAATTAATTCAAAATGGATGAAAGACCTAAATATATGACCTGAAACAATAAAGTACATAGAAGAAAACTTAGGAACTAAACTCATGGACCTTGGATATAAAGAGCACTTTATGAATTTGACTCCGAAGGCAAGGGAAGTGAAGGTAAAGATAAATGAATGGGACTACATCAGACTAAGAAGCTTTTGCACAGCAAGAAGAACTGACAACAAAATAAACAGACAACCAACTAAATGGGAGATGATATTTTCAAACAACAACTCAGATAAGGGGCTAATATCCAAAATATACAAAGAACTCACAAAACTCAACTCAAACAAACAAACAGTCCAATAAGAAAATGGGAAGAGGACATGAACAGACACTTCTCCCAGAAAGAAATACAGATGGCCAACAGATATATGAAAAGATGATCATCTTCATTATCTACTAGAGAAATGCAAATCAAAACTATAATGAAATACCACTTCACACCTGTTAGATTAGCTATTATCAACAAGAAAGGTAATGACAAGTGTTGGAGAGGCTGTGGAGAGAAAGGAACCTTCATTCACTGTTGGTGGGAATGTAAAGTAGTACAACCATTATGGAAGAAAGTATGGTGGTTCCTCAAAAAACTAAAAATAGGGGAAGGAGCAAGATGGCGACGGAGTAGGCGGACATACCAACTTCCAACTCCCAGAACCAAAGTGGATTATAACTCAATTTTAAGAACCATCATCTGGATAAACCAACTTTGAACTAAACTAAGTGGACTCTTCAACCAAGGAACACAGAAGAAGCCACATTGAGACTGGTAGGAATAGCGAAAACGCGAAGAGGGCTGCCCAGCTCCCCGGAGCAAATGGCAGCCCGGAGAGACCCGCGTGGCGGGAGGAGAGTTTAGCGGAGAGGGAGGGATCTGGGTCCCGGGAACCAAGCCCCAGCCTACAGTCCCAGAGAATAGAAAAGGCGTTTGGACAGTTTTGAGCTGTGAAACAAGTGAGGGAGCTCCCAGGCCTACAGTGTGGAGTATCAGGTCCCTTCCTACTCTGCTGGGGTTGCTGAAGGGTTTGGTGGCGGCGGGACACTGAAACGCGGTTCTTTTGGCGTGGGCAGAGGCCATGCCAGTGTGAGCTCGGTCTAGCCCAGCAGGGGCGGAGGAGACGCGCAAAAGTGGTCCGGAAGCTGCGGGCCCGCCTGTAATCCCACCTGTGGGGACAAAGCGGGAGGCCAGGAACGGGCAGAGATCTGCTCTGCGACCCTGCGCAAGCCAGCCCTCATCACGGGGACGGGGCTAGGACCAGGAACGGGCAGGGGCTCGCAGCTGAGCCCACGCTACTATCCCCGCCCGGCCAGAGAAACTGCGGTTTGCCATCCTACGTGCACGAGCGGGCTCCGAACGCTGGGGTGGGGTAGAGTCCTGGAGGAACGGAAGCTCGCAGTGAGCGGAAGCCAGCAAACATGCCCGGCCCAATAAACCTTGGTTTGCGACCCTGCGCAGAATGGCCCCGGCCTCGAGGGCGGAGCTAAAGCTCCGCACAGGCAAAGGGTCACAGCTGAGAGCATGTCAAAAGCCCCGCCCAACCCGCGAAACTGTGGCGAGAAGGCTCTGACTGCGGGTTCTGAGCGGAAGTCCAGAAATAGGCTGGGTCCGCAGCTGAGCAAAGGTGCTCACCTCTACCCTTGGTACTGAGGCTTGTGGCTTGAGTGACAGCCTCTCCCGCGGAGGAGAGGCAGAAATCACAGCAAAAGCCACAGTGGGCCGACGCTGGCAACGCCCATACCCAACCGCCCTAGGCAGCAGCAGAGGGGGTGGCGGGCCTGCAGACAGACCACACCTAGAGAACACAAAGGCAACACCTACTGGACTCCAGTGGCCACAACTTGCTTATACACAGACAAAATGGGCAGGCAGAGGAATGCTTACCAAATGAATCAAGAGAAATCCCCAGAGAAGGACCTGAATGAACCAGATATAACCAAATTACCAGAAGCAGAATTTAGAATAATGATAGTTAGGATGTTTAAAGAAACTAGAGCAACAATGGATAGTCATTATGAACACCTAAATAAAGAGATAACAAGTATAAAAAACGAAATTGAAATAATAAAAAAGAATCAGACAGAAATGACAAATACAGTATCAGAACTGAAGACCACAATGGAAGGAATTAAAAGCAGGATGAATCACGCTGAGGATCGAATAAGCAAGTTAGAGGACACAATAAACAAAGGCACAGAATCAGAGAAGAAAAAGGAAGAGAGACTCAAAAAATGTGAGGAAACTCTAAGGGAGCTCTGTGACAACCTGAAGAGAAACAACATTCGCATCATAGGGGTGCCTGAAGAAGAGGAGAGAGGACAGGAAATAGAAACTTTGTTCAATCAAATCATAGCAGAAAACTTCCCTAAATTAAGGCTGGGAAACACTGCAGACGTTCAAGAAGCACACAGAACTCCATTAAAGAGAAACCCAAAAAGATCTACACCAAGACACATCATAGTTAAAATACCAAAGCTAATGGATAAAGAAAATATTTTAAAAGCCGCTAGGGAAAAAAAGACTATCACCTACAAAGGAGCCCCCATAAGGATGACATCAGACTTCTCAACAGAAACACTTGAGGCCAGAAGGGAATGGCAAGATATAATCAAAGTAATGCAGAACAAGAACCTACAACCAAGACTACTCTGTCCAGCAAGGCTAACATTTAAAATTGAAGGAGAAATAAAGAGCTTCCTGGAAAAAGAAAGCCTGAAGGAATTCATTAAAACCCCTTCACTATTGCAGCCAAAAAAATAAAGTACCTAGGAGTAAATTTAACCAAGGAGGTTAAGGACTTGTACTCGGAAAATTATAAAAACATTGATAAAAGAAATCAAGGAAGATACAAACAAGTGGAAGCATATACCGTGCTCATGGCTAGGAAGAATAAACATCATTAAAATGTCTATATTACCCAAAGCAATTTATAAATTCAATGCAATACCAATTAAAATACCAATGACATACTTCAAAGATATAGAACACATATTCCAAAAATTTATATGGAACCAAAAAAGAACACGAATAGCCTCAGCAATCTTAAAAAGAAAAAAATAAAGCAGGAGGTATCACTCTTCCAGATATCAAGGTTTACTATAAGGCCATTATATTCAAGACAGCCTGGTATTGGCATAAGAACAGGCACATAGATCAATGGAGCAGAACAGAGGACACAGAAATAAACCCACAGCTTTATGGACAACTGGTATTTGACAAAGGAGGCAAGAACATACAATGGAGTAAAGACAGCCTCTTTAACAAATGGTGTTCGGAAAATGGGATATCTACCAGAAAAAAAATGAAAGTAGACCATCAACTTATACCATTCACAAAAACAAACTCAAAATAGATAAAAGACTTAAACGTAAGCCGTGAAACCATAAGCATCTTAGAAGAAAACGTAGGCAGCAAGTTCTCCGACATCTGTAGCAGCAATATATTTGCTGATTTATCTCCACGGGCAAATGAAATAAAAGGCAAGATAAACAAATGAGACTATATCAAACTAAAAAGTTTTTGCACAGCTAAAGACAATAAGAACAGAATAAAAAGACAAACCACACAATGGGAGAACATATTCGACAACACATCTGATAAGGGGTTAATAACTAAAATTTATAAAGAACTTATAAAACTCAACACCAGGAAGACAAACAATCCAATCAAAAAATGGGCAAAAGAAATGAATAGAAATTTCTCCAAAGAGGACATACAGATGGCCAACAGGCATATGAGAAAATGCTCAACATCACTAATTATTAGAGAAATGCAAATTAAAACCACAATGAGATATCACCTCACACCAGTCAGAATGGCGCTCATCAGCAAAACAACACAGAATAAGTGCTGGCGAGGATGTGGAGAAAAGGGAACACTTCTGCACTGCTGGTGGGAATGCAGACTGGTGCAGCCACTGTGGAAAACAGTATGGAGATTCCTCAGAAAATTAAAAATCGAACTGCCTTTTGACCCAGCTATCCCACTTATAGGAATATACCCTAAGAACACCATAGCACTGTTCGAAAAGGAGAAATGTGCCCCCATGTTCGTGGCAGCATTGTTCACAATAGCGAAGATCTGGAAACAGCCCAAGTGTCTGTCAGAGGACGAGTGGATTAAAAAGCTATGGTACATATATACTATGGAATACTACTCAGCCATAAGAAATGATGACATCGGATCATTTACAACAAAATGGATGGATCTTGATAACATTATACGGAGTGAAATAAGTAAATCAGAAAGAACTAAGAACTGCATGATTACATACTTAGGTGGGACATAAAAAAGAGACTAAGGGACATGGACATGAGTGTGGTGGTTACTAGGGCGGGTGGTGGGTGGAGGAGAAGGAGAGTGAGGGGGGAGAGGAGGGGCACTAAGAAAACTAGGTAGAAGGTGACAGAGGACAATTTGACTTTGGATGATGGGTATGCAACATAATTGGATGATAAGATAACCTGGAGATGTTTTCTTTGAACATATGTACTCTGATTTTTTAATGTCACCCCATTAAAATTAATAAAATTTTAAAAAATATAAAAAAAAACAAAAGAAAACCTTATTTGTTAAAAAGTAGAGATGCACCTACATTTTTAAACCACTGGCTTGTTTAAATTTCTAAGATCAGGCACATTTGAGCATTATTCCCCCCATGAATATTACAGAAAAGCACAAATGTTGTGAAATACTAGGTGAATTCAGTGACTAATCTTTAAAACAGAGAGAGGAAACAGTGAAGTCTCAGGGGCCTGGGTTCTAGCCCAGATCTACACCTGACTAACTACCCAATCTTGGGCAAGTTATTTGACTTAGAGCTTCAGTTTTTTCACCTGAGATAATCGGCATAGAAACATGACCCATCAGTGCCATAAGAAGGATATGATCTGCTCAGCCTAAACACTGCCAGGACAGGGTCTGGTCTATAATAGATTCTTTATCAATGTGGGTTTCCTTAAACCCCATTCTAAAGAAACTTGTTACAGCCCTAATGATGAGCCACTATCATCCATCAGAAATCTTGATCACATCTATTTGTTAAACCATACAATTAGATAACGTACAAAAAATACACATGAGTTTCTAAAGGCTTGTCTTAAAATATTTAAATACTACCAAATTGGAGATGAAATACTGAAATCAGTTAAAAGGGTATCTGTATATGATATGAAAAATGATGAATCTCTTTTAAATATCTTGCATACTTCCCTGAATAGTATGATCTTGTGACCTTCATGTTTTTCACATCAATAAAAGTACCTTGAGCCTGAAAAAGAAAATAGTGTGCCCGTTCTAAATGTGTTAGTTTGTTCAATGACTCAGGAACATCTCCCTGTTATCTGTACTTAAGGTTGGCTTGTGGAAATGAAACTGAGAATGGTACAGGTATTCCTGTTCTTTTGAAATATTTAACTTTACTTTGGCTTCTGGATTTTGGCTTTGACATTCAGGAGTGTCTGCTATGAGCCAGAGATGGTTTCCAAACTATACCACATCGCCTCATAATTTGCAGGAATTTAAAGGACTCTCTTTTCCTTCCCTGATATTCTTCCCTCCTTCCCCCAGTCTCCCCCACCTCTCTCTCTCCCCTCCCCCCTCCCTCTCTCTCCCCCCCTTCCCTCTCTTCCTTCCTTCCTTCCTTCCTTCCTTCCTTCCTTCCTTCCTTCCTTCCTTCCTTCCTTCCTCCCTTCCTCCCTTCCTTCTTTCTTATTTAATATAATGAGAAAGCCTAATAGCATACCAATGTGCTTTTTAATACAGAGTTTAAAGAACAGTAAACTATACCAATTTCATTTTCAATGTGTGACTTCCTTCTTTCATGCAACTCTTATATTCTGTTTTAGTTAATGACCCAGATAAAGCCCACAAAACTATCTTGGATGTTTTCCCCTCAGCCCACTGGTGACCACTTCCTGTCCCCCTGACTTACTGCATATCTGCAATCTGACCCATCTCCTTTGTCCATGTACCTTTGCCCTAACTCAGGGTTTGTTTTCTCTCCTAGACCGGAGCAAGAATCGCTTAATCAATCTCCCTGGGTGTTAATTCCTAGAGCGATCATAAAAAAATATTACTAAAAACTTTGTGACTTAAAGCAACAGTTTTTTCTCTCACAGCTCAGGAGGACCGTGTCTGAAGCAAGGTGTCCACAGGCTTGGTTCCCTCTGGAGAGTCTGAGGGAGAAGCCATCTCTGACTTCCTGTGTTGCCAGCCATCCTGGGCATTCCTTGATTTGGAGATATATCCCTTCAATCTCTGCCTACATCTGCATGTCCCCTTCTTCTCTGTGTCCTTGCTGTCTCCCGTGAGGAGCTTCTCGTTAGATTTAGGGACCACCCTCACCCAGTATGATCTCATCTGGCCTTTCCTTAATTATATCTTCCCAAACTGTGTTTCCAAATAAGATCACGTTCTGAGGGTCCAGGAGCCCGTGGGTATTTGGTGGGCACTATTCAACCCACTGCCCCTGTATCTCATGTCCCTTCATTCTGTGATTTTCACTCCACACAGCACAGGCGACTTGTCTTAAACATGGATTTTATCATGCTGTTTCCCTGTGTAAAACTCTTCAGTGACTCTTCTTTGCCTACCAGCCAAAGAGCAAGCTTTTCACGTGAAAAATCAAAGATCTTTAGGATGCAAACTTCCTTTAAAGTTCTGTTTCTTTCCACTCCGTCCCAACTCCAAGCATCAGACACTCCTGCCACATAGGCACTCTGTCTGTCTGGACCTTGGCTGCTGGTAACCCGCCTGCCTGCCTGACTCGCTCCCACATCCCCTTATCCTGCACAGGCCTGCCCCACTCACCCTCCAGGCCCAGCTTGGATGTCACCTTCTGGATAAGTCACCCAAGCTGTCCTTCCTGCGCCACTCCCTTTCCCAGCATTTATGCACCTCCGCTGTAGTACATGTCACTCTAAATGTTACAGCGAGATTACTAGTTCATTACATGATGAGCTGTTTCCTTATTCTTGTCTGCCGTTCCACTGAGGAAAGGCATGGCTGGTCTGCAGGCAGGACCGGAGCATGGTGTTTGAGTGCCTGGGCTCTAGATGGGAATTGTCTGTGTCTGACTTTCTACTCCCTTGCTACGTGACTTTGGCAAGTTCCTTATTTAAGCTTCAAAAATTTTTTTTTTGTCTCTAAAATGGGTAAAATAATAATGACGCCCAACAGGGTTATTATGAAGATTTAACGAGTTACTCTATGCAAAGTGCTTAGCGCAGTCTTCTGTACATAAATATTCAACAAATGCTATCTCTTATTTAATTATAAGAGTTGACTGAGGCAAGGGAGGGGGGATGACTAAATGAATGAGTTCACAAAGATTGACTTCCTTTTCTTATTTTCATATTTCTGTTTGTCATTACTGTTTTCTTCATGAATATACACTGTGTTCTGTCCCTGTTTTAGGATCCAGAGACTGCCCAGGTGAATATGAATAGGATTATGAACCTTGTCACTCAGGACTTTTAGTCTACTAGACAAGGGTGTGCTTGATCAAAATAGAAGGCACAAAAGGGACCTAAGTACAAACAGAGCTGCCGGAATCTGGGGTGGAGGGTTTATAGAGAGATGATCATCATGTGGGAATATCTTCTAAGGTTAATGGGAGAAGGTGGCACCCAACGCTTATTTCTTCATCCCATGAAGTTTAAACTAGGCGCTTCTGGTCAGTGAGTGGCGCTCTGCAGGCAGACATTCAGGGATCTAAGCCCCTTGGTCCTCATCACGGGACTTCCAAGATTGCCCTCTGATCTGCTTCGGGCTGGCGGAAGAGGGAAGAGCAGGGAATCACATGGGAGAGATTTTGATGGTTCATATCTGGACGTGGCACCCGTCACTTCTACTGACATTGCACTACCTGGAACCACATCTCACGTCCATGCTTAACTGCAAGGAAGCCCGGAATGGAAATCTCACTGCGTGCCCGAAACAAAGAGGAAGTGGGTGTGGCCAACAGCTGCCAGTCCCTGTGTGAATGCAGGAGGAGTTTGGAATGGTCTGTGTGCTGTCACAGAATGTACATAGATAGCAGTGTACAGTAGCCGGCACGTTGCCAAACACGAGTTGTTATCACCAGGAAAATGCTGCTGCAGAAACACCCACGAGGAACAGAAAGGAGGTTTACTCAGAGGCAGGCGCCAGTCTGGAGGAATAATTAACCCTGCATGCTGGTTCTCAGCAATTGTGTGTTCCGAAAGAGAGCAAGAGCTCCCTTTTCATGAAGCTCTTGTCCAAATCCTTCTTCTGACTTGCCACCTCCCATTTAGAGGTCTCCTGGATGCCATCACGCCAGCACTTCATAGACATCGCAAACTCTGAACAGCCAAGTTGATCTTCTCAGCCTTTCCGTCTGTTTTTCCCCACACATGGGGTTCTTAATTTCATTCATCAAAATAAGAATGAGAAAACCCGATTATAAAACCCAGGTATAGATAAATAAAAAACCCAGACCTTTTTTTCTGAATGATAATATGCATGTTATTGGTGTCCAGCTCAATGGCGTTTCACAGACTGCATACCCGGTATCATCAGCACCATCACTCAGTCCAAAAAGAAACTCTGACCAGCACTCTGGAAGCCACCCAGGGTCGGTCTGACTTCCAGTCACTATTTACCACCCCCCAACCCCCAATCACCATCCTTACTTCTGACAGCACAGATTAGATTTTTATACTTCCTGAAAATGGAATTGTGTAGCACATTTTGTCTGACTTTTTTGCTTCACTTTATGCTTGTGAGATTTATCCATATTGTTTTGTATAATCGGAGATCATTAATTTACTTATCCATTATATTACTGATGGATTTTTGGGTGATTTTCTGCTTTTGGCTTTATGAATAATACTGCTATGAACATTCTGGGATGTGCCTTTTGGTGTATGTACCACTATGGGCCTCAGAATGAGATTGCTGGTCAGAAAGTAGGCAATATATTTTTTCAGTCTTTAGAATGAGTTATAATTTTACGTATCTGTTTTCATTCTCGGCATCAGCTAAGCTCCCAGACCTAACACTTCTGGTCAGAGCGAGGAAGGCTGAAGAGAAGCCATGCTCCCACTCACTTGCTCTTCTTTCTTCCTGCGCATGGAGAAGAGAAACAGGTATACCCTCGCCTCCTGGGCCAGGAAACAGACTTACGCATATCTCTGGAGTGTCTTCTGACCCAGTGAACAAGAAGAAATGGAGGGGAAGAAGCTGACTTAGCTGATGATAGTGAGGCCCCGCTGAGGACTGGGCTCTAATAAGCTCTTTTAAAGGACTGGAAACCATTTAAAAGCATCCATCCCTAACACTCCCATTGTTGTAGAATCTAGTGGAATGAAATCTGTGTATCTTTTCCTCAGATGCCCCTGAAAGGCGTGACTGGGTGTGAAGTAGGGAAAGAGGAAGGCTTGCAGGAGACACAGCAGGATAGGGTGCCAGAGAATTAAAGTGTCCCCCTCTATGCCAGCTGGTCACCCAGGCATCTGGTCACCCAGGCCAGGAGGCTGGCAGTCAGTCTTCTCTTTGCTTTACTTTCATATCTAATCAATTATTAATTTTCATCTATTCTGCCATTATTATCTCTTAAATCTACTGTTTTACTTCCCCTCCATCCTCCCTGCCACGGTTCAGCCCCAAACCATGTTTCCTTCTCTGTATCACCAATGACTCAACCATTTATATCACTCTATTCCTCACCTCCTTTCACATACTTTTCCTCCACCTGTTACATTACTTCTCATCTGCTTGTAGGGGAATTCTACTATAGAAATCTGGCTGAGACATTAGTTTGTTTCCCAACTAAAACCCTTCCTTAATTCCCATGCCTTGTTTGGATATATCTGAGAAGGTCCACGGAGCAAGGGTAAACACACTTTGATTCCTGCCTATAGCTTCCTGTCTTACTGCTTATCTCTCTTCCATAGAACCCTGGGCTCCAGGGGCACAGCACATCTTGCAATTCTGGGGAATGCCATACTGTCTCTCATTTTGCATATGCTGCTCCTTAGCCCTCCTTCCTTACCTTGCCTTCCTCTTCTATATCCTGTCCTCTTTAAGCATAACATAAGCTGCCAGGTGGGTCCTGGCTGGGTAGCTAAGTTGGTTAGAGTATTGTCCTGAGGTGCCAAGGTTGTAGGTGTAATCCCAGTCAGGGCACATACAAGAATCAACCACTGAATATACTAAGTGGAACAACAAACTGATGTTTCTTGCTTTTCTCTCTTTCCCCCCTCTTCTCTTTCCAAAATCAATAAAATTAAAAAAAAATAATAAAAAGATGTCAGGTGACTTCCAGCCAACCTCTAACTCTCTCAAGGTCAGAATGGGGTCTTTCTTCTAGGCTCCAATAGACCTTGCACTTTCTTTAATGGCAATATATGACAATCAGCTGTTTGTCTATTTCTTTCCTAGTGAGTCTCAACTTTGGTTCCATTTTGGGCTTTACTCCAGTGATAATAATTTGATAGCTAGCAGTGGGACCCATCAGTACTCTTTCAAAGGCCTAGATAATTTTACTGTGAGTGCGGGGTTGAGAAACATTACCCCAGACTGTTAAGTTTCTCTGATCTTGGACCCTTCTTAACCAACTGTGTATCTCCTCAGGGCCTGGCTCAGAGTGGGCTCTCCATGTTCTCAGTCAATATTTGTTGAGTAAATGAGTATAGATCATGAAAGAGGAAGTTTGCTGGGGCATAGTTAGAGGTTCAGGAAGGGGAGGGCTTATCCTAGTCTGTGGCTGGGACAAATTTCAGACCTTGAATACTGTTTCCTGCATAGTGTGGCCAAGCTTACGATTCTGGAAAGGTGCCAATCCCCTACCTGGGAGATGTTTAATCTTAGAATGTTTCATCTCCATTTGCACATTTCAACCTCACTGGTCCATCTGTCACAAAAGTTCTATGCATGACTAAATCTGAGGAAAGAGTGGGAGTTTCCTAGCTCTGTAGTTTATGGTGTAATACAATAATTAATGGAATAGACAGAGTTTATTTAAGTGGGAGGGCAGGGGATCATGGCTGTTAAAATTATTTTTTATGGCTCTTCTTTAATCTTTCAGACTTGGATTTAGTAGAAGACATTCCTGTCATTCAAAGGGAAGCTTTTAAAGCAGCTTATACACCCCCACCCTATGTACACTACAAATGAGAAAAAATTAATCTGATAAAATACTAGCTATACTTACAGTGAAGGCTTTAGTTCTGAACTCATTAGTCTCCATTATGTCTTTAAAATAAGTACCCTATCAGCTTATTTTTGGAACTTTATACATAGCAAATCCTGAAACTTTTTTTGAATTCAGGGGAAAATTAGACAGTTTCAATGCATACCAGACTTCAGTGTACTATTTTTCTCTTTTCTCTCTCTCCCTACAAGCATGATGAACATATCCTATTTTGCCATTTTGAATTGTGTTATTTTTAATACTTTAATGACTAGAGGAAAACCCTTAACCGAGTCTGAAATAAGACTCGAAGTGAAATGCATACCATCTGATAGAGACAACCTTGTTCATTGTTCCTGTCTTTGTTTTGGTTTCATATCCTTATAGTTGGTAGATAGGTAGCCCTTCTTGTCTTCAAGCCTTTGTTTTGGGCCTGGGATGAAGGAGATACTCAGGAAATTTCTTCTGAATGGAGAGGATGTATGAAAGAATTAGAAAAGCTTTTGGTTTTTCCTAGAAATATATATCTTCAGTTGTTTAGAGTATATCTAGGCTGTTGAGTCTTCTTTTAAAAGTTGGTCTACCTCTTTTATTTTCTGAAGACATTTGAACATTTTACATTTTATCATTAATCTGTGAAAGCTATAAAGACCCTAAATCCTTGAAAAGTTACTCAGGATAGAACCTGGAAACTTTTGGTAACTGCTCAGGGTCCAGTTTGACTGGGGGTCTAGACTGGGCCCTGAACTAGCCAAGTAGGGTGTGGCAGAGCTGGGGGTGCTCTCAAAGATACCCATAGTGGCTAGCAGAATGTGGAGAGAAAAAAGCAAAACATGGAACAAGGATCCAGGAGCAGCAGGTGGTGCTGGAGACACAGAGGTCCAGGTGGGTGGATGGTCAGAGTGATGAAGAAGATAATGTGGGGGCAAGTGATGTCTGGAAATGCAGCTGGACCAGGAGGTCTAGCTAAAGGGAGCAAATGCAGCCAAATCATCTAACTGTTCTGTGCCTCTCTTTATTTGTGAAGAGGGAACAACAGTAGGTAACATTTACCTGATGGGATTGTTGTGAGCATTAAATTCATAAATGCATATAAAAGTATTAGAACAGGGCTTGCTACTGAGTAAGCACTATCTACAAAATAATTCTTTGTATTTGTGTTACTATGGTATTAGTATGAACACAAGGCCTTAGGGATGCCAATTCCTGGAGTTCCAAGTCAAGAGATCTGATGGGATAGAGTAAGGTAGAAGCCCATCCCCAGGACCCAACTTGGGCACATGGAGCATGACAGAGGTCCAATACTAGACCTGAAGCACAAAGTCAGGTTGGGTCTGGGAACCATGGTAGAAGGGTGTTTTAATGAACAAAGCAAAGCAAAACAAAACAAAACAAACCACAAAATAACATTTTACTGAAGACTGCTATGTTTCAGGCTCTACAAATCCCCTGAAAAGCTATTGGGAAAAGCATGTAAGATTGCTGTTTATATGGATGAATAATGGTGGAATAATGGTGACTTCACATAGGTTATCCCAATGGTATAAGCCTTAGAGTGTGACTTGTGGAGTCCTCCATTTGTTTACTAGCTGTGTGACTTTGGGCAATGTTTTTACCCTTTAAAAGTGGGGACTCAGTTTCCCCACTTTTAAAATTTGGAAAATAATAAATTACTATTTCACTATATTATCATGAGGAATAAAGAAAATCATTGGAGTACTGTGAAGATTTAATCTGCTTTGAAATGTGAGCCAACTGTTTACAGTTCATTTGTTCATACAACAAAGGAAAGCAAGGAAACATTCGGAGGTGATGGGTAGGTATGCTTACTACCTGGATTGTGTTGGTGGTAACAACATGAGTGTATACATGTTTCCTAACTCACCAAATTGTACAGATTAATATTATGCAGTTTTTTTATATAAATTATACCTCAATAAAGTGGGGTGAAAAAAGAGAAATAAGTTATTTCTCTTTCAATAATATTGACTATTATTATTCCAGACCCCAGAATAGTGTCCAATGCCTGGTAGGTATTCAACAAATGTATGTCAAATGAATAAATGAATGAATTCACATAAAGAGCTGAGTAGCAGAGCCTGGCTCGTTTTACACCCTGTGTCAGCTACTATAATTATGTCTTCCCATTAAATCTTACAATGATCCTATGGGATAGCCATTGTTGTCTTTGTTTTATTAGGTGAGATAAACTAAGTTACAAAAAGGTGAAGAAACTTTCCATAGGACATACAGTAAAAACAGGCAAAGCCAACATGTAAAACCATATTTGTCTGACTCTAACATCCCATCGAGTTCAATGTCAAGGCTTTGAGAAGACAGAAGAGATTTGATGTTTCTTAGTTTGGAGCTGAGGCTGTTTCAATCCCTTTTGCTTCAACCCAGGAGGGTCCTGGGTTCCGAGGATCCTGGGCCTGCTGCTGTGGCTCACGTGGCCCCGTTGTGTGTATAGGGGGTTCGGCTAAGACTACAGTTCTAAAGCCTTCGATTGTAGTTGGCTGTGCCATTTATTTTCTAAGTTTAACTTTGGAAAAGCATCCCCCCTCCCAATAAAAAATATTGTAATAAAAATAAAGAGAGGTCATTATGAGGCTGTTGCTTCTGGATTCCTGAAGCAGCTGAATGATGGCGAGAGTGTGCCTTTCTCTGGCCAGCGTCTTAGATAGGGTGTGGCTGGGGGGTGGGCAGGAGGCTCAAGCCAGCCTCTAGCCAGCTCTGCCTACCTGGGGGCTCAGGACATGAGCTGTGTCTCAGACATGGTTGCTTCATCCTGATTCCACCTCACAGTGTCCTATGACTGCTCCTAAGAAGGAGGTTCTTTGTGTTTTACCCAAAAGCACCCCTGGGTATCCCTTCACCCCCCTAAGATAAGCAGCTACCACTGCAGCGAGCCTCCCCTGGGCCGAATCTGCAGGGCCTGCTCAGCACTAAGTGCACAGCCCATCCTGCACTAAGTAAGATGCACAGCCCATCCCGCACTAAGTAAGTGCACAGCCCATCCTGCACCTGCTCACTAACCTCAAACCCATCCCCAGTAACTCTTTGTTCAATTATAAGGAATTCTCTTCTAAATCTAAACTCTGAGCCTGGAGCATTGTGTATGGTACCTTCCACTCATTGCGTGTGTGCTGTGTGCCAGATGCAAAACATTTAGGGACAAGAAAACCAAGACTCAGACCAGCTCTTTTCAAATTCTACTTTGCATGTGACTCACCTTGGGGTCTAGTTAAAATACAAATTCTGGTTGGGTCGGTCTAGGACAGAGTTTGAGATTCTGCATTTCTAACTGGCTTCTATGTGGTGTGCTGAGCCACGGACCACACAGTGAGTGCTGAAGTGGTCACTCCTGAACCAGGATCTGCATTTTATCAAGATCACCCAATGATTCATGTGAAGATTTCCCCCCCATTAACACCAGATACATAGTGGTGTTTCCAACAGTAGTTCTGCAGTTTTCTGGACACCAGCTGGATGTCAAACAGCTTAATTCAGTTCTGACACTACCTACCTGGAGGCAGTATCAGATCCCACAAGTTAAGGGCTCATTCCCACAGGACTGCCCCCGCTTCAGATACCAGCTGAAAATGGGCTATACAGGCTACCTACATCTCTGCTTGGCCAAATGCAAATTTGGGGGTTCCCACAACCTTCCCTTAGGTTCAACAATTTACTAAAATGACTCACAGAAGTCAGGAAAGCTTTTTATTTGCTATTATATTACTAGGTCATTGTGAAGGGTAAACGTCAGGAACAGCCATATTAAGAAATGTGTATAGATAGCATGGTCTGGGAGAGGGTGTAGAAGCCCCTGCCCAGGCACACTACCCCACCCCAGCACCTGTCTGTGTTCACCAACGCAGAGTTCTCTGAACCTGTCTCTTTGGAGATTTGTGGAAGTTTTCCTATGAGGGCATGTTTCATTAAATTATTGGCCCAATCCCCATTCCCCTTTGGGAGGTGGGAGTAGGGACTAAAATTTTCAACCCCCCAATGGCTTGTACTTTCTAGTGGCCATTCTCTATCCGGAAGATATCTAGGGATTTCTAGAGTGTCACTCATTAACATAAACTCGGGTATTGGCTTCAGAGGCTTGTTATAGATAACACAAGAGACTCTTATCCACTCAGGAAATGCCTAGTGTTTCAAGAGCTCTGTGCCAGGAAATGGGGACAAAGACCAAATATATATATTTCCCATTATACCACACCTTTAAAGGTAAATTTAGGGGTGCTTCATAGTAATCATACCTTCTGCATATTTTGCTGCTATTAGAAAACACTTTCCTGTATTTTCTTTGCTCCTCACCAAACCCTATTCAATATGTATAAATTAGCATGAGGCCCATGGGGTGTTAGTCACATCCATAGTTCAGATAACTTGCTAGTTTGCCATAATTGTGAATTTTTAAAAGTGCACCCAAACAACGGAGGTTCATCCACACCCCATTTGTTATAAGAAATGTCATTTCTTTAAAAAAAAAGGGAGGGCAGAGATAAAGTAATGAAGTGTGAAGTTGACTGGGATTTGTGTAGCCAAATCTTCAAACGCTGATACGCATCCTTAACTTGCCTGGGCTGGGTCTGGAGCGTATGGGTAGTGGGAGAGCCAAGAGAACTTCAGAAGCTCAGCGAAGTCGTGTCCCAGACTGATGAGAGGAGGAATGGCACAGTGCCTCACCAAGGGCTTACCCACAGCTAATAGATGGTTTCGGTCAAAAGCCAAAAATGTTCTTACCTTTATCCAACAAATCTCAATTCTGGGCATTCATTTTATGGGAAAACTATACGTACATGTTACTTACTGTAGCTTTTTTTTTTTTTTAATAACATAGAATGGGAAACAAATCAAGTGTCAAGATTACTAGAATTGACTAAGTAAGTTATGGTATTCAGTGACTCCTGTAGCCAGAAAAGTGGTAGGTTTTGAACCAAAAAATGAAATAAAAATGATGTGTCTTAACATGGAAAATATTTGCAAATGAGAGTGAAGTGAAATAACATATTATAAAAATTTATGTGTTCTATGATTGCAATTATGTAAACTAAAATAGGAAAAGGAGATACAGTAAAAATATATTTTTTGGTGGTATGTGAGAATTAGTAATGCATTTATTTTTTTAAATTTTCTTCAACATTGTTGTTGCCTTTATAATAAAAATGTAAATAGTCTTGGGAATCCTAGTTTGCTATATCAGTAATAAGTACCATGGCTCTATCCTAATAATTCATAATGAGGGAGACAAAAGCTATGAACAGAACAAACTTTATTAGCCAAATGGTATCTGTATAACTAAAATAAATTTGGGCGGTGTTCATAGCACACTCCTCTAAATGTGTCCTACGAATTGACTACATTGTTGTCAAATTTAAAACGATATCAGGGTAGCTCTGACTCAAAACCTAAGGCAAGCAGCAATCATGGCATCTTGGAGCACCACGCAGTCATAGTCCAGACTCTCCAAGGTGTGGACAGAGAAGACAGATCCTTGTAATCTGAGCCCAAGTCAACAGTCCTTTGACAGGTACTTTAAACTATAGGCATTGATTGTGATGGGACTACTTACAGGGCCACTCGATGTAGAAAGCTGATGGTGAACCTGAGCAAGGACTTAGGTATTTAAGGATAGAAAGAGAGTGGGGCCAGCAATAGCTGGGATGCTGGCCACTTACCTAGTAACTTAAAATGTCTTACATACCAAGCAATATTTCCATAGCACAATTAAAAATAATTATAATAAATGTTTCCATGTTTGTTATTATTGTACGTGCTGTAACCTAGTTGGTGCCAAAAGAGGGGCAATTATGTAGAAATAAAATATTTTGTTACTCATGCAGTTTCTTTTGTCTACTCAGTTGATGGTGTTGGAAGGTAGATTCCTTACTTCCCAAACTGCCCATCCCACCCACCTGCCTAGGAATAGTCAGTGCTATTTTTACTGAAAGCTCTAACACAGGCTCAGTGGAATATGCAGCTTCCTAGAGGCTCATGGCCAGAGCATCGCCATCAAGCAAGGACTCAAGGACTGGACTGTGCCTGCCAGGGCCTTCCACTGTAACTCAGTAACTTCCCGCCAGCAGTGCTCTCCTGCTGGTCCAAGCCCACCTGTGACTCCATTCCCAGAAGGCTCAGCTTAGATTCTTTCCCTCCTGCAGCCTCTCTCCTGAGCCAGCTTTCAGGAAATGAGATTATATATCAAACCAACAAAGACGTGTCTCTTCCCTTCCCTTCCCTTCCCTTCCCTTCCCTTCCCTTCCCTTCCCTTCCCTTCCCTTCCCTTCCCTTCCCTTCCCTTCCCTTCTTTTCCCCCAGCAGCAGCAATGATTCTAAAGCTATAGAGAACGAATGGGATGAAGATAGAGATCCCTGGAGACATATTATTGATGGAAGGAAGTCTTCTAAAAGATGACCACCGTGTTTAGGTAGGGAAGCTTACAACACTGAATCAGCTATTTCCTTTAAGTTACTGCACAGGTTAAGGCACTTTGAAACTATTTTTAAAGGATAGTTTGACCTCAAAATCAAAATTTAGCACTTGAAACCTCTAAACAAACAGCTGAGATGAAATTATAGCAACCTGTTTATTAGTGCAGGATTTGGGGCCAGCTGTGAAGAAGGATGCATCGTGATGGGGGGCGTGGGGTTTTTTCAGCAGCTGTGAGAGGTGTTACCGAGGGACAGGACAAGCTGTCTTTACGCACTCTACCTCCTCACCCTTGCACTTCCGTCTTGCCTCGTCCTTGATTCTGGCTGACACTCTCTTTGGTTTATAATCCTCAGGTTAGATCTGGTTAGAGAAAATTTTAATTCTAAATTCTGTCTCCCCCCCAGGTCACATGGTGAACAATGGCTGGCTGGCCGCTGTCTCACTCTGACACCCAGGACTCTAAGTTCTGTGCTTTACCGCCTCCTTTTTCAACTGTGAAGAACTTTCCTGTGATTTTCTATGTAACTCTCCTCATCTCTGTGCTCTCGCAAATGGGGAACATAGTTCAAGCTCCTGAGGGAAGACGTGATCAGGGCCCCCTGTCAGCATAATTCATTTCTCTCTCTCCTACTCCTAGTGGAAATAAAAAACATGGATACCATTTCACTAAATGTGATATTTGAACTGTGTTCTTTTGTTTGTTTGGTTTTTTTGAAGAGTTTCTTAGAATTCTCACCTAGAAGTTCGCTCCCTATGAGACAGTGCCAGGGTTGGGTGTCTCAGTTCACACGTCTTGGCATTTCTGTTTGACCTCTTCCAGAAAAGCAGACCTCAACTCCTACCCGGACTTCTCCCTGGCAGTAGCAGAACCTTTAGTATCACTGGATTGAGAAAGTTGGGGATGGTGCTCATAACCATATCTTTAATACCCTCCAGGTTTGGCGCTGAATGTCCACTCCCCAGGTGTGTTATGTTGGCTTGAAATCTCTCGAAGACTCAGTTTCCTTACCTGAAACGAGGGCAGCACCTCTCATAGAGAATTGGCTTAAAACTTCAATGAGATAATAGCCCATAGGAGACACAGAGCAGTTATGCACTTGGCTAAATTGACTTAAGCCTCAAAGCCGGTAGCAGACCCAGGATTTGAACCCAAGCAATCTGACTCTAGGGGCTCCCTTGTAAGCACCTCACTATACAATGTGATAAGGGGCATAATGGGCCAATGTACGGCCAAGTGGGAGAACACAGGAAGGACCTCTAAGCCAGGCCAAGAGGGAAGGAAGGGGTCAGGGAAACCTTTTCAGGGGTAATAACATGCAAACTAGAAGCTGTAGGAGTGAACCCAAAAAGGGAAGTGGGTTGGAGGAAGGAAGACAGATATTGGAGGTGAGGACTGCAGTGGGAGAGAATGTTCTAGGTAGAAGGCACAGAATGTACAAAGGCTGGAAGGTGCTAAAGAGCATGGCACCTCGGGGTGCTCATCACAGGTGGCTAATCAATATGACAGAAGCATTGCTATGTGAGTGCCTTCTGTGTCAGGGTTACCGCATTGAGCGACTCTTCCTTTGGGCAGAGAGCAGCCCAAGCTCTGGGGTGCATGGCCTGTGTGGCTGCCCATGGATGCCAAGTGTGCCCTCTGCGATTCCAGGGCATGAAGAGCTTCCTGAGGGCAGGACCCAGCTTCTGGGTTTAGTTCCTTCTCCAGACAGAGCATATGTTGAGATCTCCAAACATACTGGGCAGGGCGTACCAGTATAACTTTATCTGTGAGTGACTAAGTAAAGCCTACAGAAAATGTCAGAAAACCTCTTGGTGCCCAACGATCCCGAGTGGTAGCCAGGATCGCTTTCATCCTTGGGGCAGAGCGAAGGAAGCCACACGGTTCGTGTGAACAGTCAGCACTGGCATGACCACTAACAGGCACTGCCTAGAACCGGATGGCACACACAGAGAAGAGGCCTTGCTTTCCGTTAGTATGGGCAGACATGGCTGCTCTCGGCCAGTGTAAATGTGATTATGTAAACATAGCTGGTCCCGAAGCCGACTGTTCAAGCCCCCAGGGAAATGGTCATTGTCTTGCCTCATTAGAACACGACCCTCAGCATGGCCTGACCTGACCATTCCTGTTCATATCCAGAAATGTAACCTGTAGCTTTTCATTTTCTTGTTGTTTTTTTTAAAGAGAAAACATTTGGGTAATGATTTTGCTGTATTCAATAGGTATCCATTTTCTCGTTGCAGTTCTTAGAATAATAGGAAAGATTTATTTTTCACTATGAAAGATCATAACAAAAATGGGTACATGGCAGCAGTCCCAGAAGCAGTAGTGCCAGCCCCAAATCAGGGCATAAACACCAAGTTGGGAGGCCTCCTGAGGTGACCCTGCTTGTTGCTTTCATTTAGTGAGATTTGGGTTTCGTAGTAAATATGCATGACTGTATATTTTTGGAAATGTTCTTAAAATGCCTCCTTTTGCTCTTGAATGGAGAGTGGTTATAATTTTGTGGTGCTGGTGTAATCATTTGCTTGGCTTGATTTATTTTTAACTTTTATTTGGAATACTTTCAAACATACAAGAACAGAACAAGGAACACTCTTAAGCTATACGCAGGCTCATCTATTGCTAACATTTTGCCTTGTTTATCTATTTGTCTATCTATCTATATAATTTTTTCTCTGATCAAGTTGAGAATAAATTATATGTCAAATTCATTTACCCTTAAATATTTCACCACTCATTTCCTAGGAATAATATGTCCTTTTCTATGAGCACTGTACAGTATAGTTTTCAACTTCACTAAGTTTAACAGTAAAATAGTTTTACCTGATTTATGGTCTATATTTCAATGACCGGTTAACCCAGTAATGCTCTTTCTACCATTTCCTCCTCCAGTGTGGTCCCTATCTAGTCATTCATGTTGTTGTCATATCTCCTTAGTCTCCTTTCGTCAGAAACAGTTCTTCAGCCTTTCTTTGCATTTATGATACTAATATTTTTGGAGAATACAATTTCCGCCTTTTAAATGAAAATGTTCATTTGGGGATACGTCTGATGTTTCTCCCCAGTTAGATTCGTGTTATTCATTCTTGCCTGGGTGCATGACTTTTAAAGGAGGCTCAGTCACATATGTTGTAATCCAATAATGGGTCCCTAAGTCCCAAATATTTCTTTGTGAGCTGCATGCCACCAGCTTGGAGACTGAGTTATGGGCTCAGCCCTGCTACTGACCCACAGTGCCATCCTGGGATAGTCACCCTTTGGGGCCCCAGTTTCCTCATTTATAAAAGAAAGAGATTAAGCGAGATGACCTTTAATAGCCCTATGGATTAGACATTTATGATTTTTTTAATGAATATATGGTAATAAATGGTTGTGTTGAAAGGCACTTAGTACCTTTACCAAGAGTGAAAATCATAATAGCACCTCTCTTATTTCCCTCGATCTTTGGAGAGCTTGGTCTAGATTTACAAGCAAAGCTGAAACTTTAAACTAGAAAAACCCACTGTATCTTGATTAGTGAAGGGGAAGATTAGGTCTTGGCTTGGGCACAAAATGCAGTTTACTTCATGCAGATAAACTGACAAATTACACCGACGTTCCAAGATGCTTACATATTTCAAAACATATACCTAGGATCTAAAGCCTTCTTTCTGGCTGATAACAAGATTCCTGTAATAACATGAATTTAGGGTATTTTCCAAATACCCAAAGGCACGCACAACTTTAAAGAAACATGTGCATTTCATTGAGGAGCCCACTTTTGTGCTTAATTAAATTTCATTTGGCAGAAGTAGCAATTTGAATTCAATACGCTATTATCGCATCGTATTACCAATGTGCATTTAAGGCTCCTGCTCTGGATGGCCCAGAGTTACAGCACTCTGCTGCAGAAAGACAGAGTCTGTGAAGCTGCCAAAGGTGGGCTGAGCATCGTCCAGAGCAGCCCCCAAAAACCTCGAAAGAGGAGCATGAGAGTTGGCAGGGGGCGCAGGCTCATGGTGCCTTAGCTAAGTGCTCCTTTCCCAATGGGGAGCTCTTGATTCAATACTAGCAAATGGCTAGAGAATCTTGCTGACATTTGTTCTTGGGCATTGGGGCCCTCAGACATTTATTCTGGATGTAGTGATCAGGTAGGAGTGCGGTGGCGTGTGGCCCTTTACAAAGCATCTGTGTTTATGTTCCATGGCGGCAGCCTGTAGGAGGAAAGGCAGCAGGGAGAAGCTTAGGAGGCAGAGAACCTGGGTGTAAAATCTAACTTAAAAGTTTCCTAGTCAAACGACCTTAGGCAAGTTACTCCACCTCTGTGAGTCTCCTTAGTGGGTGAAACGGGCTGTTGAGTGCTGTTGTTGTGAGAAATCATAAAGAAATAGATGTGTAGGCTTACCTTCCTGGCAGAGATTGGACAGTCAGCACATAATTTTTTCGCTTCCTTTTGAAATAGGTAGGCAGGACCAGTATTGCTAATACTATTTTTTATGGGAGAACATGGAGGTTCATAGACTTTAAGGTCACTCAACTGGCGAGGTCCCAGGATGGATTTGAACTTGTGATCTTTTTCATAGCCCATTACTGTTTATCTTCCTTGCAGAGCTTCCCCTGGAAGTTGATTATATCACTGAGCCAAGCAACTTTTGTGGGAATTTGTTTTTTAATTAATTAATTTTTTAAATCTCATAATGGTTTTAGAGTGACGGAAAAGTTGCAAAGGTGACCCAGAGTTCCTCTATACTCCTCACCCATTTCCCCGATGGTTAACATCTGACATCATTGTGGTGTTTGTCACAAGTAAGAAACCAGCATTGCTGTCTTACTATTAAGCATTAATTAGCATATCACTAGTAACTGAACTCCACACTTGATTTGTAGTTCATTGGTTTTTCCCTAATATCTTTGTTCTTTTCTTGGATCCTATGTTTTATCTACTTATTTTTTAATGTTTATTTTATTGATTTGAGAGAGAGAAAAGGAGAGAGAGGGACATGAACTTCCATTTGTTCCTGAATGTGCCCTTAGCAGGAATCAAACCAGCAACCTCTGTGCTTCCAGAGGATGCTCTACCCAACCAAACTGTCCGGCTAGGGCTCAGGATCTTATGTTACATTTAATAGTCATGCCTCCTTAGCCTTCTCTGGTCTGTGACAGTTTCTCAGACATTCCTTGTCTTGATGACCCTGACCATTTTGAGGAGTGCCACCGTTAGTTTTGTGTGATGACTTTCTCATGGTGAGATGGGAGTAATGAATTTTTGAGAAGAAATGTTCATCTCTACCACCCGCAACTGGGATCAATCTTGTGACTTTTTTCTAACCAATCACAGAACCCGGCTCCACAGTAAAACTTTTGGCCATACCAGGCTGCTTAAAAGATTCCCTCATGTACTATCTAATTACATAAGATCACGAGACAAAACAATGCACAACTGTAAGCCTTGAAAGTGCCACCCTGTGTTGCTGAAAAACAAGTTGGCTAATGTTGGAGGAGAGATAATGTGGTGGTAGATGGAGTGTATCAGGCTGGTCAGTTGGGACCAGATCTTCAAGCACCTGTTGATGAATTGGTGCTTCTTTCTGTAGGGTTTAAAGTAATATTCAAGGGTTTAAAGTAGGGGAATGACACTATGAGATTCACAGTCCAGAAAGATCACTCTGAGACGATGCTTTGGAGATGGGAAGGAAGCAGGAAAACCTTGCAACAACAGTCCCCCCAGGAGATGCTGTAGGTGTGAATTCACCATTAACTGATGTCTCATGCATCTGCCTACTGTTGTGTTTGCTTGGTAAAGCACGTAGCTCATATTATGAATTATATGTACAATCAAATTATATGGTTCTGAATGACAAATAACTCACTTTATTAGACCAATACAGAAGCAGTTTAGTCAGGGCAATAGGGAAGTGTTTACTTGAGATAAATTGCAGGGGAGTGCTGAGGATATGAGACAGAGTGTGAGCCAGCCTTGGGAATCCGGACCACAGCCCTCAGAGCAACAGGAACTGGTGCCCATCTGTGGGAAGCACAAGTTCATATCTGCATTTCCCTTTCCTCTGCTTCTTGATCCCCATTCCTCTTGTTGATTCTGCCTTCTGCAACATGCATTAATGCAAAGAGCTCACCCCAACATGCATGGATGCAAAAAGCACACCCGAGGAATTATCTTATGACGTAGTCATGCTTTTAGCAATCTACATTAGCCTTACTTGACAAACTGTCAGAATATGGGGACAAAGAGAAATCTTTATAGTACAGGTTTAAATGTTAAATCCTGTCATAAACTTCTCAGTGATACTTCACAGAAGGAAAAATATATTTGGTGAACAATGGAGTCAAGTTAAAACAAGATGTAGAGCATGTTCTGTTCTTTGGTAAATGTTTCTATGCCAAGTATAAGAAGTTCTATAATTTTCAGCGCCATAGACAGGGTGGGGCTTAAATGCCCTAAGGCTGCATGCGAGGCCACCCTGGGCAGACAAACAAAATTCATGGAGTTGATGGGGGTCAGAAGGTGGTGTGGTGGGTGCTTGTGCAATGTGATTTAAAGAACACTTAGAATTAGCTCTCCTTGGGGTAAAAATACTGTATGGCTGGTGGTTTCCAGTCCTCTCTACGTGTGGTAGTGACAGGAACAGCAAGAGGCATCCAAGCAGAGCAGAGAGGTCCCCAGCTAAAGTGGGAGATCTGAGTTCAGGGCCAGCCTCCACCCGTAATCCCGTGGGAGTTTGGCAGTGACTCTTCGGCAATCCAGGTTGTTTCATGTTTGTTTTTATCAATCAGTAAAAGGAGAAAGTTGGGCTAGATCGTCTCTAAATTCCCTTTCACACGGACCAGTCTTTCACTCCGTGATGCCTAATCTTTGAAGAGTTACTCACAGCTTGTTTATAGCAGTAAGGGACTAGTGTTCTCTGTAAAACAAGTAATATGGCCAACCTCGCAAAGATGGTTGAAGGAATATTTAAAGTGAGATTATGAGTAAAGGGCATTGGCATAGAACCTGTCAAACAGTGGGTCCTCAGGAAATCCACCTGTCTTTTATCAGGAGGTCTCCTATCCATTAATAATGTTGACTGAGTACCTGCTGTGTGTCAGGAAGTGTTCTAGAATTTGGGTCCACACTAGTGAATGAAATAGTGGAATTTGCTGCTTCCTTGGAGCTTTCAATGAACAGGCTAATGAGTAAACCTTGACCTGGCAGTTCTTCCCTTTTTTTCTCTCTGCTTTCTTCCTCACCTCTCCTCTTTAACCCATGTGCTCTCAGCTCCTGGTGTAGATCCTGGTTGGCTGACCTGTAACCCTAGGACTGATAGATTGAAGGCCAGAAGTCCTGAGTATGAGACTGAACACGGCCAGGGTATAGATAAGTGAGCACAAATTGTGACACGGGGAAGAACAGTGTGACCCAAAGCAAGTGGATACAAGGCCCATACTTTAGAATTCCCTGCAACTAAGAATGTTGACAACACTATACTGGTTTCATCTTTAGATGAAACACCTGGAAAGCCATACACACGGAAGAGAGTACAAAGAAAACCAAAAAATTTATGAGTCTACAATCAACCTGCATTTACTCAACATCATCTGGGGCAGGCTGGGCAAGGTGTTGGCTTCCCGGAGGTGAAGAATCCTTACTTTCTACCCACCAGGAGCTCACATTTTCCTAGGAGAGGCAGACGTGAATCTCAGTATAATGTGCTAAGTGATTTTATAGATACATAGTCCAAGAAGTGGCACGATGTAAAGCAAGATATTTTGACCTCATCATTTTGACCTTGCCATTTTAATCCTGCTGAGGTAAAATGAAAAGTTTTTCTGAAATTTAACAGTTCTAGAAAATATTTATTTCTAGGTCATGAAATCATAGCTAAATAGTGCAGGAAGAGATAGTCAACATATTGATAACAACAAATATATATATTTGAACTTATTATCGATTAAAAATTGACCAAATATTAAATTACTTTAATGAGGTTTTTATCTACAAAATTTATCTAGAGTTTTTAAAAAAATGGATTTGGTAAAATAACTTCAACAACAATAAATCACAATGGCAGAAGCTATCATTTGTAAAATTTAATACAGGAGGAAAAAGACCAATAAGTTAAAAAATGTTTTTATTGTGATACATATGGAAAAGACCCTATGGACATAATTGAAGAAAATATTAAAATAGAAAAATACATAGAGCTTTCCATGGCTAGAAAGAATGTTGATCAAGGAACTCCAATGGTGCAGTGGTCTGCCTATGGAAAACACATTTTGGAGGAAAATTAATCAACGTTGAAGTTTATTAAAAGTGAAATTTGTGGGTCGTAGAGCACAGAGTATAAAAGGTGGATAATGGATCTGGAGGAATAGCAGAAAATATCTAGCACATGTGTTATCTCTCTAATAAGTCAACAGAGGCTTTTTGTGTACATAATTTTATCCAACTCATTTTGGTGGGCCCCAGGTCAATGAACAGCACATTGCATGCTGTAGTTACTTTGTAAAGGTTTGTTGAGTGAATGAAGAATGAATAAACAAATGAAAATAAAAAGGATAATGTGCCACTGACCCTCAAAGCATCACTAATCACCTTGGACAATAATACTTCCTATCACTTTGTGCTGTAATCTGTTTTTATGGTCACCACTCCCATCGGAGGGTGATTTTCTGAAGAGTAGGGACATTTTTTTTCATGCATATGTTTATATGAAGTGCCTGTAACTAAGCAGGCATTCAGAGAATGTTTGCTAAATAAACGAATGACAAAATTTTATATTAAGGGTCAAGTTTCTTAGTCTAAGAAAGCTGAGATGTTTCCCTCATACTTCATTTTCATCACAATAGAAATTTAGATGAGCCAGGGGTATGTGGTTTTGGGCCTTCCAACCCTTTAGAATCAGATTCTGATGAGGAAATATACTCTGTAAGGGTAACACCTACACCATTTAGAGTAAAATATTAAATAAAACGATGTCTACTGAGGGCTCTCCCCAGAGCTGGTTTCTGCTTCCCTGTTCCCCAGAGACCCCTGGCTCAGTTTGCTCTGTTCTTCTTAACACAGCTCTTGGCCCCAGCCTTGACAGCAGCTTGGAGGCAGATAGGAACATTATTTCATGAAGTAATTTAGATATGATTTTTTAAAAAATCTCATCTTGGCATAAACCCTGCAAGAGCTGGGGGTTTAACGTGTTATTACGACTTTGCAGGGAATAATAAATAGGCTGCAGACTGGAGAAGTGCTCAAGCTCGGGAAGAAGGAACTTAAATTGGAGCCTGAAGAAAAGCCATTCACCATACAAGAAAAGGGAACTCAGAGGAGTGAGATCTGTTTGTTAGTTTGTTAGTTAGTAGAGAGTTCTCATTTCTGCATGTATTACAGGAAAAATACTTGAAGAATGTCCTCTTTGCTTTAATTTCTAGAAAGGATAGATACTTGGAATTTCACAACAATAGAGTCTATAGTCCAGGGTGGTTGGAAATATGTACTTGATATTAGACCAGAGGTTATCGGGGTCTGGTCTGTCATGGTTTATTGTTATGATGTTCCCTCAGAGCTCCCACCTTTGGTAGATCTCAGATATATACTTCATTCCCTATCCCTGAAAGGGTATGGGTGTCAGTTGGTCTGACCGCTAGAAAAGCTAGTACTTCAAGACATGGGAGGCTCTGGCTGGGTAGCTCAGTTAGTCAGAGCATCATCTCAAAAATCAACCAATGAATGCATGAATAAGTGGAAAAATAAAAACAATACTTCTTTTTCTCCCTCCCTTTCTCCCTCCCTGCCTCCCTCATTCCCTCCCTCCTTCCCTCCCTCTTCCCTCTCTAAAAAAAAAAGAGAGAAAAAAAGACATGGGAGATACAGAATCCAACTTTGATATCATGCAGATGGAATGTTGTATAAATTTGGATGAGGTGTTCAGCTCTCCTAAGCCTCAGTTTCCTCATATGCAAAATGGTGCTTGACTCAGGAGAAGCACATACAACACCCAGTGAGGAGCCAAGCATGCAACCAATGTCCTGAAGCTGTCCTTAGAGAACTGAGGATCAGAGGTGGGAAGTGACTAAGTTCAGGTTTCAAGCACACTTATGTTGACTTTTCAATCCAACATCCTCCTATCTTCCTTCCTTCCTTCCTTCCTTCCTTCCTTCCTTCCTTCCTTCCTTCCTTCCTTCCTTCCTCCCTCCCTCCCTTCCTCCCTCCCTCCCTCCCTCCTTCCCTCTCTCCCTTTCCTTTCTTTCTTTCTTCCTTCCTTCCTTCCTTCCTTCCTTCCTTCCTTCCTTCCTTCCCTCCTTCTTTCCTTCCTTCCTTCCTTCCTTCCTTCCTTCCTTCCTTCCTTCCTTTCTTTCTTTTTTTCTTTCTTTCTTTCTTTCTTTCAAGGTGAGAAGCAGAGAGAAAGAGAGACAGGAACATCGAGTTGCTCCTGTATGTGCCCTGACTGGGGAATTGAACTGACAATCTTCATGCTCTAGAACAGGGATCCCCAAACTTTTTACACAGGGGGCCAGTTCTCTGTCTCTCAAACCATTGGAGGGTCGGACTATAAAAAAAACTATGAACAAATCTCTATGCACACTGCACATATCTTATTTTAAAGTAAAAAAACAAAACGGGAACAAATACAATATTTAAAATAAAGAACAAGTCAATTTAAATCAACAAACTGACCAGTATTTCAATGGGAACTATGGGTGAGGATGCATCCTGTGCTCCTCTCAGTGACCACCAATGAAAGAGGTGCCCCTTCCGGAAGTGCGGCGGAGGCAGATAAATGGCCTCAGGGGGTGCATGCGGCCCATGGGCGGGCCGTAGTTTGGGGACCCCTGTTCTAGAACAACGCTCCCAACCAATAGAGCTATCTGGCCAGGGCTTAAATTTTATTGACTTTTTTTTTTTTTTTTGAGAGACAGAGAAAGGAAGGGAGAGAGAGGGGAGAGGAAAAGGAAGCATCATTTGTTGTTGGCTGAGTCATGCATTCTTTGGTTGCTTCCCACGTGTGCCCTGACCAAGAATCAAATGTGCAACCTTGTCGTTTTGTTTCAGGACAATGCTCTTAACCAACTGAGCTAATCAGCCAGGGCCAAGCCATCATCCTATCCTTTTTATGTGTTTGTTTTTAAATAATTTAGTGAGGTGAAATTTACATAATGAAGAATTAACTATTTTAAATTGAACAACTCAGTCACATTTAGTACATTCATAGTGTTGTGCAAACAGCACCTCTGTCTGGTTTCAAAACATTTCCATCACTCCAAAGTAAGTCTCTCACTATTCTCTTGTCCTTCCAGCCCCTGGCTACCATCAGTCTGTTTTGTCTCTGTGGGATTATTTATTCTGAGTATTACATATAAATGGAGTCATATCTTGTGTAGTCTTTTGTGTCTGGTTTCTTTCATTTACCATGATATTTTGGAGATACCTTTTTTAAAAATCCAGAAATCTTTTTTTTTCTTTTTAAGGTAAAATTTACATACAATAAAATGTGCAAATTTTAAGGAAAGAGCTTAAAGAGATTTCATAAGCGTAGAGACTAATGCCATCACTGTTTTATTCCATTTACCCAAGGAAGTTTTCTTTTTTAAAAATTTTAATTCTAAGTATTTTGTGCTTTTGATGCTATTATAAATGGTATTATTTCTAAATATTTCTTTTCTAATTGCTTGTTATTTGGTATACAGGAATATCATTGATTTTTAGATATCAACTATACATCCTGTGACCTCAGTAAATTGACTTTTTCATTCTAACAGGTTTCTTTTTCGGTAGATTAAAAATGTTATTTTCTATATAAAGCATCTTGTCCTCTGTGAATAAAAGAGGATTTGACTTCTTTTCCCAATATGTAGAACTTTTATTTTTTTTTCTTGCCTCATTGCTCTGGCTAGGACCTTCAGTGAATGAGACTAGAAGTATGAGTTTGGGCATCTTACCAAAATGAGTCTGGGAATGAAGCCGTTGATGTTGGCCATACTAATAGAATAAGAGAGGCAAAAGGAAGCAGAAAAGGAAACAGATGTGGAAGGGCTGTTGAGTCAGCAATGCATCATAATGACTCTCATCAGCATAGACAGAAGACAAGCTCTTGCAGTGAAATAACCTCAAGCCCCTACTTTTGTCTTTTGGGATCCAGCCTAGACCATAGCATGACCGAGAGTGGTGGATTCCTGGAAGGTTTTTTGAGCAGTTGTTAGGTACTTAGTCTCTGCTTCCTAAACATGTTGTTTCTAGTTATAGAATCACCATGAACACAATTTAGGAGCATTTGCTGCCCCAAAATTTTGATTTCTACCATGTGATGTGTGCTGAAGTTTAGTTTTATAAACCAATGTGTCAATGGGATAAAATGAAATCCATTCAAAGACTGGCAAGTTTTAGTAAGCAGGAGGTCATGTAATTTTGTCACTCCCAGGACTTTATTTTTCTTAGGCCTGAAGACATCCTCAGAAAGTGGGGTTTACCTATACTTTTTATGGATGTTTTTATTCTTGTTTCTTATAGAGACCCAAGTAACCCAATCCAAAAGCATTCCTTTTTCTAGTTGAGGAAACTGAGGCTCAGAAAGATGATTGGGTTGCTTGGCCAAGATCATACACAGAACATACAGCAGACCTGGGATGAGAACCAAGTTCACTCTCCAAAACATAGATTTCTTCTCCAACCCGCTGCCTCCTCGCAGAGATGCTGCAGAGACCCAGCCCTGAACCCAGCCCGGTGAAACCCTGGGAGCTGGGGATTGACTGGGTTCCTCCATGAAACACGAGCTGTTATTGTAAGGAATGGCGTGTCAGTGCCACACAACACACACCACACTTATCAACTGACTGTTACAGGCGGGTTAGACTTGGTCAAATTTTCACCTCAGCAAAGGGGAAGCTGAAGGTGTTAATGAATTTTTCCACTCATGAAAGAAGAAAATCAGGAGAGAATCAAGTCAGAAGAGAGGAAAAACTTTAAGTAATTGATAGTAGGAAAAGAAAGTGACCTTGAGGGAAAGGAATGGCCGATGAGGTGACAGGGGTCTGGATGTCCTCATCCACTGAAGTTCTGTGACATTACCCTATGAAATCATGTTCTGTTTCTGAAATATGACTGGCTTTTTCAACCACACAACTTCTCGTTTTTCTCTCTGCCCAGATTTCCCTCCCTTGCACTGACCAGTGATGAACTCCTACCGACTCATCCAGATCCAGGTAAGATTACATGCTCAGTGAAGCCCCAGTGGGCCCAGGAGTCCTCTGCCCCTCTCTCCTATGAGTCTTCTCTCTACCTTGTTCATGTATCTAAGAAATGAGGAACAATAATATTATCCACATTATTTACACTGTGTGTGTGTGTGTGTGTGTGTGTGTGTGTGTGTGTGTATAAAACAATTTAACTCTAAGGTTCCAGAGGCAGGAGAATGTGTCTTAGCCATCTCTTTACGGCAGTCCTATATTTGACCATCAAAGGCTTCTGCAGCAAACAAACAGTGGAAAAAACTCAGAACACTGGGAAAATCTTCTGTTAAACATACGTTATATTACTGGAAGAAAAAAAACCCTTCTACACATTTGCATATTATCTCTAGGTTAGATGCACTACTAAATAGAAATAAATGTCAGCATTTAATGAGATTTCTCTGTCTGCCATCATGCTGCAGAAAGAGAGTGTTGCCACTGCTTGTAGGATTTCTTGAGGTCCCAGATTACATGCTGCTTGTGGAATGCACACCATGAAATGGAAACAGAACGGCTAGGGAAATGGGTGAAAATGTGAACGTGTGGGTAAAAAATATTTAACTTCTAAAATTATAGTTGAATATACTTTATTCAAATTAACGATCAGAGGTCACGAACTACGTCACACATTCACCTAGGTGACAACTTAAGCAGAACCAGATATAAATTGTGAGTGAGCCACTTGTTTCTACTGTGTGATCACAAGCCTTTTAGAGCCTTGTTACCTGTCTGTTAAATGGAGGCGAGGCATGCTAGCCTAAATTAAATTTGGTTTTGAGTCTCCAAAAGTATTTTGGAAAACAAACAATTTTCCATTAAAATTATTTTGCTATAGCGATGCTAATTACTCCTAAATTAATCTGTAAGTTCAACAAAATCCTGACTAAAATTCCAAGCAATTTATTTTTGAAATTCGATGAAATAGTATCAAGTTTTTCTAGAACAATATCAGGGAAGGGAAGTCAAGAACACTTTGAAAAGAACTAAATTATTAACATATATCTACACCATGATGTAGGAAAGCATATTATAAAGTAACTTATAAAGTATTGGTTCAGGGATAAGGCCTGACAGACAAATAATATTCCAAATTTTAGTAAATAATAAAAGTGGGATTTTCAATTATGAATAAGAGCAGAGGATATTCAGTGAATGGCTTGGCACAATTTGCTAGCTATTTGGAAAAATAATAGCTAGTGCTATGTGTTAGGCATGGCTTTGCATATATTTATACCAATTAATATTTTTAATTTCCACAGCAATTCCATGAGTATGTACTATTCTTATCGCTGTTTTATAGGTGAGAGACAGATAGCTTAAGTTATTTGTCCAAAGTCATACAATTATCGGGAATAGAGCTGGAATTTGAACCCAAGCAATCTAAAGTCTGGATTCATGCCATTAATCACTATGCTATACCCTGCCAGCATCATGCCTTGTACCAAAATACATTTCAAGTGGGTTAAAGTTTAAAAAGTAAATGTAAAACTAGAAGAACATATCAGTAAATCTTTCTATGATTTTTGGATGTGTAAGACATTTTTAAATGATATTACAATCAGATATTAATAAAGAAAAAATGATAGTTCTGACTATATAAAAATCAGAAGTAACAAAACTAAACCAAACCAACAAAAATACAAATTTAGAAAATTACCCAAACAACAACAGCACAAACATAGGGAATTCAAACTATAAAATGACAACTTGGAACATATACAAGCAGCATATCTGGTCAAGTATTAACAGACCAGTGAGTAAAGAAAGAGTTCAGAAGAGGACTGGTGTAATAACTGGTACATCCACACACTGTGGGAATCACTGGTTTTAAAAATGACAGTGTTAAATGTTATTTATTAGCACGGAAATATGCCTGAGAAATAGAAAATTATAAACTTACGCTATGACCCTATTTTGTGGCGATAGAAAACATGTGGTTGCTTGTGTGTTAGTGTGTGCATATATAGGAAAAACCTGGAATGGTAAAACCAAAAATAACTCTGGGTAGTGTGCTTATTGATGAGTTTTACCATTTTTCTTTGAACCTTCATTGATTGGCAGCATTCTTTACAATATGCATGTGTTTCTTCAATTACAAAGTGGTCTCAGCCTTTAATTATCTTGTTCCATAGAGTTAGTAAAAGAGGAATATTCTAAGAGCCTAATAAATTTATATATTTCTAGATCACAGTTATTTCTATGATGTGTCAGTGTAAAGCTTATGGCTTGGCGAGAATGATTTATAGTAGAGGCCAATGATACCATATAAATTATTAATTTCTACATTTAAATTGCACTATGCTCTGAAAAAATTGACCTGCATGATTCCTACTTTGGGGAATTGATTTTGGCTTTATTTAGCAGTCAAATATATGCTCTATATTTGTAAATGTTCCAGAAGATCTTGGAAAGAAGGTTTATTATCTATTTCTGCCCCTGAAATCACTATGTATTTACTAAATTAATGCAGCTTTATTATTCACATCTTCCTTATACCGGGGTTGTCTTGTATCTACTTGAATGACCAAGGTTGAAGTGTTATTTTAAAGTCTCCAATAGTTGAGTTTCTGTACATTTTGCATAGTATTTCTAACACATGCATTTTCATTATTGAAATGCAAGGATGTGCTTTGTCCTGTTTCATACCATCTGCTGCATATTCTCTTTTGCCTGAAAATAATATTGTGACTCCTACTTCCTTATTGTTTGGGCTCCCTAAAACAAAAGTGTGCTTTCCCAGTCTTTGCATCTTTAATCTTTCAGAATAATTTAATAGTGTGGTTCCAGAGGTGTCTCTTGGAGTTTGGTTTTGGGTTCTGACCATGTACTTATTGTCACAATTGGTCTTTGGTCTCTTTTTGTGATATTCTTTCGATGATGCTTTCATACTGATTTATTGCATTAGCTCTTCCTTCTGCAAAGTGGGGTGCACATACCCCAATTGGTGTACAAGATCATTCATTGAGGGCACAGAAGAAAATAGTACATTTTTACTTAAAAATTTAAAAAATGTTCAAGCTTTAGTAATAGTTAATGAAAGGTGGTGCTGGTATGGTGCTCAGGTCCATACGTAAGGCAGACCCACTCAGTCTTTTCATAGTAAGCGAGGTCCAAGAGTGAATTCCAATTGTCAGGGTGGATGTCAGCGACACTTTTGCATTTTGCTCATTTTCCTTGACTCACTGGAGTCTAAGTTAAGTGAATTTTAGGGTTACTTCATTTACTTTCATCTAAGCTAATTCACAAAATTAGCAAGGGTCTTAAAATGATTCCTGAACAAAAGAATTCAGGTTAAAGTAATACCACAGATGCAAACACAGGAGAACAATGATAACAACCCTCTCCTCCCTCCCTCAATCCCCCTACCCCTCCTCCAAAAATGGCCTAGCTAATACTTTCCTTTTTCCTGGCAGGAATTCACCATCAGCCACGTTATGAGGTAATAGAGAATGTTTTCAAAACGGATGTTTGGAAATGTTTCCCAGTGTTTC
This sequence comes from Rhynchonycteris naso, assembly GCA_037038555.1. Lineage (NCBI taxonomy): Eukaryota > Metazoa > Chordata > Mammalia > Chiroptera > Emballonuridae > Rhynchonycteris > Rhynchonycteris naso. The sequence continues at coordinate 24,352,228 of CM072996.1, forward strand.
CATTGCTATCTGATACATTGCTGAAAATGATATAAATGTTACACCTATAAAAAGTAATCTCTCATATCAACACACTTAAAAAACTTGAAATAGAAAATTTATCCTGTTTAAAAGTCTTAGAGAATTTAAACCCATTTATTGAAGCATAAAAATATACCAGGTACTGATTCCTTTTTAAGGGAAGTTGGTGGATATCATGGAAAATGGACATTCATTACCAAATTTCAACTCTGACAAGTACATAATTGGTGAAGGGAATAGGACTTAAGTGATCTGATTGTTAACTGTAGCCAATGTCATATGTCTTAGCCTTGTGTTTTTCTGTCTATGTGCAGAATCTTATTCAGCTACTGTAGTCATGAAAACAAGTTTGAAATAAAAATGGACCCAGAATCGCACCTTGGAATTGCTATATTGTGGAACCAAGATTTTCAAAAACAGTGAGAGCAAATTTAATCATCCTGTTTTCACTAAACTTTATTCTTATTATGGTGAAAGAAAATAAGTTTTTGTGTTATTAAAAATGCTATAAAATTTATTTTTAATTAGTGTTAATTTTAGGGGTATCTCACCCTTTTGATGATTCAATTACTATATGTTCTATAATGCATACACCTATGTGTGCATACAATTGTACATGTTTGTATTTATATATCTTATGAAGAAATCACTAGAGTGGGAATACATTGCTCAAAGTTTCATGGATAAAATTAAAAGATTTTTATTTGCCGTATATATTTTCACTTTAATTTAAAAAAAATGTATTTGAATATATTTTTTCTAATTACTGATAATGAGAATTAAGGAATGTTTATTTCAACTGCATAAGAAATTTAAAATGCTGTGTATATCTTTTCCTATATGTTCTAGTTTTTATTGGTAATATTTTGTGACTTTGACCCAAACCATCATTTTCATCTTGGAGCTTCTTTTTAAGGATTATTATTAATATCTGTGTTAAGTTTTAAACCCATATTTATAATTATTTGAACAATTCTTTATGCAGTTTCATTGTATCTTGAGTCTTTTCTACCACAACTTTCACATTCTTGAATTTTATAATTTTGCTTTATGACTTGATTAAATCTTCTAGCAATTTTTATCTATATATGCTTTTCTGGAAATATATATAGGTGACTTAATTTTCATGTCTTACAATATATCTCTCAGTATAAAGCTTTCAGCCTCATATACATAAAGCAATTGTTTACTTGTAGAATTCTTCAACACAATCTTTTCCCCTCAAAATGCTCTAGATATCACTGTTGTTTGCTGGAAGTTTGTAATAGAGAAAGTTCGTTTTATCTCTATTGTATATTTAAAGTTATTTCCCCCTGAACTTTATATTCCATGCTTCTTCTACTAATTTCTCTTGGGCCTACTCTTTTTTTTTTAATTTATTTTTATTTTATTCATTTTAGAGAGGAGACACAGAATGAGAGAGAGAGAGAGAGAGAGAGAGAGAGAGAGAGAGAGAGAAGGAGCTGAAAGCATCAACTCCCATATGTGCCTTGACCAGACCAGTGCAGGGTTTTGAACTGGCGACCTCAGTGTTCCCAGGTCGACACTTTATCCACTGCGCCACCACAGGTCAGGCTCTTGGGCCTACTCTTATGCCTACAGTTATCTGCTGCTCACCTGGGAATAGGGTGCTTCAGATGGCCTCAGATGGCTTCACGTACTGTCTGGAGCCTTGGTAGTAGCTGTTACTGGGTCTTTTTCCATTGAGTCTCTCTGATGACCCAGGACCCCTTACATGGTGAAGGGGGTATTCCAGTAGATGCAGACAAGATCTCAAGACCTAGGCTCTAGAATTTAGTGTTACTTCTACCACATTCTGTTGGTCTAAACAAGTCACAAGACTATCCAGGTGTTACACAGGAGCAGCAAGACCTCTATTCTTGTCTTCTTGTGAGAAAGAATTCAGCTGCAAGACAAAGTGCAGCAAGTGAAGGAAGAAATTTATTGGCAGTGCAGGCAGAAAGTCAGAAGAAAGGGGGCCTTGGAGACAGGTTCAGAGGGCTAGCCCCGGACAAGCTGCTGCTGTCCACTGCTCCCCTGTTTGCAAGTTTCCTGGGCTCCCTTAAAGCTTTCGAGCTTAGGAGAAAGAGAGGGGCAAGGAAAATGTGCGTGGGGGGAAGAAGAGGAGAGAGAGGAGGGAGAGGGAAAGACTCGGTTTTACTCCTGGAATAAAGAGCGTGCTGGGACCTCCACCCTAAGGGATTTTAAGGGTGGAGATTTTAGGGTGGGGTATCTCAATAGAATATTCATCAGCTTTCCAGTTGTGTCTTTTAGGGTCATAGTCTCTACTGATTGGTCAGCGCCAATGCAAGGGTTCCTTAGTCAATGCAGCTGGTCCTGAGGTGAGTCTTGGCTTTCTGTTTTCTGGATTTGCTGCTTTCATGGGTCTGGAGCTGAAACCACTGAGGCCTAGATGTTATCTCTAGGGGTTAAGTCCTATTCTCTGGCTTTCTTGTTTGTTCCTCCTCTAAGGGGGTCTAAAACCGCATGACTAGTAATATGCTAGGGGAGGAAAGGTCAGGGGAGGGTCCAAATCCCCTGACCATCCAAGGGAAGAAAGATCATTTTTGCCTGTTGCTAGGCACCTGAGGCTTTCCGCCCTGGTGGCCTTTGTACCTGGCCTGTTGCGTTTGCTTTGCTCATGTCTGTCTAACTGCCTACCACAAAGATTCTGTCCACTCTGATTGAAGGTGTGATACTGTGACTAAGAAGAAATGTATACAGATGGTCCCTGACTTATCATGGTTTGCCCTAAAGGATTTTTTGACTTTATGATGATGCAAAACATTATGCATTCAGTACTTCAAATTTGAATTTTGATCTTTTCCTGGGCTAGCGACATGTCATATGATAGTCTTATGATGCTGTGTAGAAGCTGAGAGCCACAGGATCATGGGGGTAAACAACCGACACTACAATGTGCCCTGTTGCCAGCATATTTTGGATATTGTGTTGTGAGCACTTTAAGGTAGGCTAACCTAAACTATGGTGTTCAGTAGGCTAGGTGTATTAAGTGCATTTTTGACTTATAATATTTTCAACTTAGGATGGGTTTACTGTGACGTAATTTCATGGTAAGTCTGACAGCATCTGCATTTGATCGGTGTCACCCCTGTTCCAGGAACAGAACTCCCAAAACTCTTGGAATCTCTAGGGTGTCTTTTCGCATGCTAATGAGATGACTGATTTATGGGGCTCCTGAATGGTCTCGGGTAGCGGGTAGCGGTGGTTGCCCAGAAAACCTACTACATAATGAGGGTGTTGGAAATTTCAGCCCAATCCCTGGATCTCAGGCAAGGAAGGGGCTAGAGATGACTCCATCCTCAGTGGCCAATGATTTAATCAATTGTGCTTACATAATGGAGCCTCCTTAACAATCCTACCTGGGTCTGAAGAACTTCCACGTTACTGACCATGTGGAGGTGGCGTGCCCAGAGAAAGCACAGAAGCTCTGTGCCCCTTCCCCCACACCTAGCCCTGTGAGTCAATTCCTCTTGGCTGTTCCTGAGTAGTAACTGGTAATCTAGTTTCCTGAGTTTTATGAGCCGTGCTAATATGTGGAAACCAAGGAGGTGGTTGTGGAAGTGCCCTGATTTGTATACCTGGTTCTTCAGAAGTATAGATGACAGCCTTGACTTGTAATTAGCTTCTGAAGTGGGATCAGTATTTTGAGTCATTAACTTGTGGGATCTGAGGCTATCTCCAAGTAGATAGTGTCAGAATTTAGTTGAATTGTCGGGACACCTGGTTGGTGTCCACAGAGAACGGGAGAATTGTTCTGTGTGGAGAAAAGAACAGCATGCATTTGGTGTCAGAAGCGAACAGAAGTGAAGTATTTGTGTGAGTGTAGTAGAGTATGGAAAAACAGTTTCCTGTTAGTTGGCAAGGAGAGTGTAGAGAGGAAATCGAGTTTTTCCTTTCGAAGGCACAGCAGAGTCACATTGTGAGGGGGCATGGATACCTAGAGAGAAGGAATTTGCAGCCATTAGCCTACCACACCAACAAACCCGGATACAAATGTAACAAATGGTAGTTCATCCCCCTACCCCCAGCCTCCACTTGAAGTTTCAGCTTACCAGTTTCCTTCTATCCTGGAGGACCTCTGAGGCCTGTCTCCAGGCAGGGAAAGCAGAAAGATGCACTAGAAAAGGCACACTAGCCTCCTAGAAACCCTAGCCTTGGCAAGAGCTCTTCACATGGCTATCCTCTGATGTGAAGGGACAGCTGCCTCCAGGAATACTAATGGAAAGAGGACTATGAATTTTTGGTGGACAATTAGCCATCTATGCTGCATTCAACAACTTTATTTTTCTTCTTTTACTTCTAGTGCTTGACTCTGTTACGGATGCTCTTTCAGAAATCCTTTGAGATCTGTGTGAAACACAAATGAACATATTTGCAATGTTATTTCTTCAAATAAATTGTATTTCAAAGGGAACATTGCATCTCTTCAAGGGGATTTTCTTGTTTGGACCTGCAGCACTTTTTTAGGCCCCAGTATCCCCAAAGTGGCCCTGTTTGGGGTGGCCTGGTTTCTCCCTTCTGCTGTGGGCACGTCCTCCCTGGTGGCAGGAGAAACCCTAGCAGCAAAAGTAGCACTTTCATTGTATGGCTTTCCACCTCCTGTGAATTAGTTGGTCTTAGGGGAGTTGTTTCGGTCCCTCCGCTTCCTTGTTCTTCTTTCTCTGTCACAGGGCGATCATGATGGGAGCCGAGATTGTGTCTTCAGTTTGTTACTGTCATCGTACGTGAAATATACATTCCCTAACGTGTCAGGCATATGTATGGCATCCTTCCTATTTTCCAAGGCTGATGCAGGTTTTTCCCTAATTTTATATCCATCGGTCATCCCATTCGACCAAGGGTGGAGGGCTGCGTGTTCAACGCCTGCACTTACATCACCCTCAGATGCAGAGGAATTACACAGCCTTACATTGAAATGCTTGCGGAAATTATATGGCCTGTGATATCAGTTTCTTTAAAACACCTTGTAAACTTTCACTTTTGCAGAACTATCGTAAATCTGTTTAATTCAACAGTTTACACTAAGTCCTCCAGTACTCCACTTAGCAGTCAAGCGTTTTTTCTGCTTGATCGAACCTCGCTGTTGGAAGTTGTTGAGAATACCATTTGTTGCAGCCAAATTACTCCATATCTGATAATCAGAAGTGTGAGAGATCACATGTGCATCCATTTAGTGAGTAGTTCCCGGGGCTGCGCAGCTGGGCCAGGAGTGGTGCTGAGCATGGGGGTGTTGGCGTAGGAGAGGCACGGGCATCGGGCATCGGGAGTGGCGCGGGCATCGGGAGAGGTGCGGGCATCTGGAGTGGCGCAGGCATCTGGAGTGGCATGCGGGCATCGGGAGAGGCACGGGCATCGGGAGTGGCATGCGGGCATCTGGAGAGGCACGGACATCGGAAGTGGCATGCGGGCATCGGGAGTGGCGTGGGCATCTGGAGTGGCATGCGGGCATCGGGAGAGGTGCGGGCATCGGGAGTGGCGTGGGCATCGGGAGTGGCATGCGGGCATCGGGAGAGGTGCGGGCATCGGGAGTGGCGTGGGCATCGGGAGTGGCATGTGGGCATCGGGAGTGGCGCTTCTGCCTTCAATTACACCGTCATTGCAGAGCAGACAGTCATCAGATTAACCTGACACTTTCTTGGAATAGGAAGCATGGAGCCCTCTTTGCCCTTTGTCCTTACACACGACTATTCCCCAGTGCCTTTCACACTAATTTGGGGGAAACAGGATTGAGGGCACATGAACTTTTCCTTTTATTTTCGTTTTTCAGCCTTCAACACAGGCTTTTGAGACTCCAAAGGGAGGCTCAAGAGAAGCAGGATATAAATTTTGTGCCAATGCGAAATTTGGAAAGAGTTCTCTCTCTCTCTCACTTGTGTCAAGGGTGTGGCTTATCCGGAGGAGGAGAAATTACCCTGTAGAGCTGGAGGGTCAGATCTTGGCGTGCATGTGAAGGATACTCTGTAAGTCCTTCTGCCCAAGACCTTGCTGAGCTGTGAGAAGTACCATTTGCCCTCTTTACCATTGTTTGGGACAATTATACATCCCCCTCAAACAAACAAACAACACTGAGGGCCAGGACACCCCAGAAGCAGTTGATGTGCAAGAGGAAGCCTCGGCTGGCTTCAGGGTGAGAGTGAGCAAGAGGGAAGCCCACCCCTTTTTCACAGGTAATGACAGTGTGAGATTCTGAACAGGATTTCTGTGTGGATGGCTGCTGAGCAATGATAACAGGGAATGGTGCTGAGAGGGGCCATGGGGTGGGGCTTCACTAACAGCAGTTTGACCCTTGAACTCATCCTCCTGGGCAGGGCCAGCGAGAAGGTGACTCTGATTATACAGGTGGAGTGAGGATGGGTGTGGGATTTTAGTAACATAGTTTTTATATTCAATGTGAAGATCCCATCCAGAAAAGACTTCTAAATATATTTATATGAAAAGCTTTCAGAGGCATGTGAATCAAATCATGCACAACCATGTTTAATGCACAACCATGTTTAATTAATTAAGGTGGTTTAATGAATGCCACCTTAATTAAAAAAATTATTTTGTGAAATCACTATCATCTTGGAAAAAGCTAATCCCCAAAGCACAGAGTAAGGAAAAGATGAGCATTCTAAAATTGAGCACAGAATATGTATTATGTATACAATATATAAATATATTTCTACCAGTAGGAAATGTAGTTTGTGGGGTTATGGGAGGGTTTTCCTTCTCATTATTCAAGTTTCAAATAATCAACATGTATTTTATAATTAGAAAACTGTGATTATAATTCTCTTGAAAATAGGACATTGCGATGTTCTAATGAGTAAAGACTTTGTCCTATAAAATTTTAATATAAATTATCTTAGTATATCCATCAAAATAACAAATGAAACTTGAAATTAAGGTTGGTTCAAAAGTTATTTTTATAAGCTTTGTGTTAAGGGGGAGATTGTTATTGTTTTTGTTCAACTTCTTTAAAAACTATAATTCTACCTTAAAATTTTGGCATTTTCATCATGACTAATAACTTCTAAATACTTGCTCTTGCAAAGAGAAAAAAAAACGATTCTTTGTTCTGGAAACCAAAGACAAAGGATCATATGGCTCTGTTTCTTCTTATTTCATTCAGTTTGACTTATCTTGACAGCTATTCCATGTCCTGTTTCAATAATCTGCTTGACATTGATCTCAGCATTTCATTAGGAATTCAGGGTGGGAAGAAATTACTCTGAACATTTGTACCTTGTTCTTACAGTAAATGAAGTGTCATTTACATTTCATATCTCTTCCTGCTAACCGTAACCCTTGAAGACTTTTCCGTTATTAGCTCAAAGACATTTCTCATTTTCCCTCTTGATTCATGCGGAGACCTCAAAGATTGAGCCGTGGTTCTCAGGGTCATTTCCTAAAATTGCACAGTGCTTCAGGAACAAAAAATCACTTCTTTAAACCTCTTGATGACAAAATGAAAAAGAAGTTGGTTTCATAGCTTTTTCCTTTATAAAAGAACTGTGTCATGGTGGCACAGTTTAAACTACTGTGGTTTGATCTCTTGGGTGTGAAAAAGTACAAATGTAAACCTTAGGATGACATTTTGTTGTGGAAAGAGCACCAGCGTTAGAAATGGCAGGCCCGAGTTCTCATTCAACACTCAGATAATTACTTGCTTAGTGTTCTTAGACAAGTTACTTCACTTCTCTGGGTCTCTATTTTCCATCTTAAAGTGGGATTAGAAACAGAAACAATCTTTCAGAATTGTTAGGAGGAGAAAGACACTGAGTAACTTGTGTGTAAGAGATGCTCCACACATATTAGTAATAGTTGATTCATGTCTTGGCTTTCTGCTCTGTCGATTCCTGTGTTGGTAGAGTGGCTGGCACTTACCGAAGGACAAATTATCAACTGTGGCTCTGAGCCTTGGGATTCAGGGTGGCGTGGTTTGGGACACAGATGCTCCTATCTGTACAGTGGCCTTGAAAATGCAATTGTGTGCTTATTCACACATTTGCAGTGATTAAGTCAAAGAGCTTCCTTACTTGACAGTTTAACTACTCTGAAATACAACCAAAAGCCAGAAGATTGCCTAATCATGCTAACTATCCAACTCATTGGTGTCTCAGTTTAGTAACTACTTATTGAGCACCTATGGAGTACCTGGACACAGGGTAGAAAGGACAGGCAAGGTCCTTGGTTGCATGGAAATGGCTTTTGAGCAGGGACAGAGTTAAAGAAAAATACAGATAATAGCTAAGTGAATACATAAAATACATATTAGGGCTTTTCTGAAGTGTTGGTGGCTGGAGAGTAACAGATGAGTTATTGAGATAGAGTGCTTCTACTCCTGGAAGGTCTAGGGCTGGGGCTGACATTTAAGCTTCAATGAGAAAGAGCAATTTCTGAAGAGCAGGGACGAGACTGGTGTAGGAAGCCAGAAAAGCACACACAAAGCCCTAAGTCTAGGAAGGTGGACTCTGATGGACATCTAGGTTGTTGGCAGGGCCATTATAATCTTCTATCATTCCACTTGTTGAATAAGAACTGATGAAGTGAGGCGTGATAATTTGAGCCTCTTGTTAGCCCTATATTAAAATATTCTTGAAGAAAGTATTCCAGAAGATTATATTTGGCAGGCCAAATTTCTACTAAAAGGTTTACAGGTCAGTAAATAAAAGCTCTGTAGCCCTCTTGTTTATTATAAATAAATAACAACGATAATACCACCCTTATTTTACAGTGCACTTGTAGTTCTAGAATAGCAAGTGGATGTGGGGTTGGGGTTGGGGTCTATTTCCTCATGCTCTCAGTGTGCCTTTGATGTTCTCATTGTCCAAGTCACAGAGTATCTTAAGTTCATGTGGTCTGAAGTTTCCAACACAAACTTAACTTTAGAAGTTGTGCTGTCTGGGAGCCCCGGTGATTGGACAGTACTGTAGGACCTCCCCAACTCCGACACCTTAGGGATTCTCCCTCCTCTATCCCTTTGTCACCCCCTCTCCTAAACAAAGACATTTAGTGCTTCAATTTCCCCAGAAAAACTGAAACATCTCACATTTAGAAGACAAGAGCCAGGAAAGGAAGTTGACTATGGGTAAGAGTATGACCTTGTTTATCCATTTAGAATAAGTTAGAGAAAATATAGTAAGAACCAGACCCTAATATTTGCCATCGGTAAGCACAGAATGTAATAGAATATGTTTTGTTTTTTTTTTTAATTCGGGCTCTTCTTAATCAAAGCTATATGTGTACATAAGTCTATGAAAAGCAGAACTTACTTAGTACAATCTATTCCTATGTTCCTCTTCTTCGAGCCTATTCCTCGCAGCACTTATAATAGAATCTTCTAGCATTTGCCCTGTAGAGTAAAACCAAGCATCTGTTGCTATTTTTTTTTATTATTTTAAGATTTTATTAATTTTAGAAGAGAGAGAGAGGGAAGGGGGGAGGAGCAGGAAGTATCAACTCCCATATGTGCATTGACCAGTCAAGCCCAGGGTTTCAAACCAGCGACATCAGTGCTCCAGGTCGATGCTTTATCCAGTGCACCACCACAGATCCGGTGCTATTTCTTTAGAAAGAGAGAAAGGGAAGGGTAAGAGAGAGAGAGAAAGAGAGGGATGGAGAGAGAGAGAAAAAAATTGATTTATTGTTTCACTTATTTATGCATTCATTGGTTGATTGTTGTATGTGTTCTGACCAAGTATCAAACCTGCGACCTTGGAGTATCGAGATAATGCTCTAACCAAGTGAGCTACCCAGCCAGGGCCCTGATGCTATTTCTTGATTTGTAAAATAAAAATTTAAATACTAATATTGATTTCCCACTATGGTAGATGAGAATTTACCCCTATACACATGGCTCATTCCCCATCCTCTCAATGTAACTGTATGACCATATGAAGGCAACTTATTGCTGGGTACTAGTATTGTAAGACTACTTTTCTTTTTTTTTATTTTATTATTTTTAACAGGGACAGAGAGAGAATCAGAGAGAGGGATAGATTGGGACAAACAGACAGGAACGGAGAGAGGTTTGAAGCATCAATCATTAGTTTCTCATTGCCGTTGCGACACCGTAGTTGTTCATTGATTGCTTTCTCATATGTGCCTTGACTGCGGGCCTTCAGCAGACCGAGCAACCCCTTGCAGGAGCCAGCGACCTTGGGTCCAAGCTGGCGAGCTTTTGCTCAAGCCAGATGGTCCCACGCTCAAGCTGGCGACCTCAGGGTCCCGAACCTGGGTCTTCCGCATCCCAGCCTAACGCTCTATCCACTGTGCCACCGCCTGGTCAGGCAAGACTACTTTTCTTGCACAATATTTTATTGCCCTTGAAATTAATTTTGTTTTTCTCTTTTGCTTAGCTTTCAATGTGCTCATCACTAATGCATCCCTAAATTTACCACCCCCCTCAACTTAAAACATTAGGTATTATAACCATTTCAAATCCTTGAGGAACTTTTTCTGCACTCTTAACTTGCTACAACATGGACCAGTGTGGTAGACTTACGGATGGGTTGACCAGAAGGCCCTTTAAGGAGGGCCCTTTTATTCCAGCTGCTGGGAGTGTGTCTACAGATAGCCTCCAGCTGTCAGCTTCTTGATCTTTTGCCTCAGCTGCTGCAGGGAGCTATTCTGCCCAAGATTGCATGCCCTCTCAAGGTGGCCTGTCTGGTGGTCAAAATCAGAGAGTAGAAAGTCACTTCAGCCCACTGTGGGACAATTCCAATGAACTGCAGCACTCTAGAGCTGTGCAAAGGGTTAGCTGAGGCACTGTTGTATCTGCATCATAATTTAGCTTCTGCCTCTGCTCAGTGTCTCTTCCCTGTCCCTTCTTCCTACTCCCTGAGAAGTATTGATCACTAATACATATCCCACACGTCAAAGTCCTTCTCTGTATCTGCTTCTGGAGAACACAACCTGTAACGAGTTACTCTCTGAAGCTTCTGTGTTGGAGTTTTCTTGCAACATCCGTTCACTACTACCCTGGAGCTTCCCTCTGATGCATTGTTACACTGGATCCTCTATTTCCCACATCTCCTGCCTTCTTCTCTTTTGTTTACTCTCTTGTTTTGATTGGGAAAATCCTTTACTAAGTTCCTGAGGAAAGGTAATGAAAGATAATCTTTTAAAACCTGTGTGTCTGAAAATGGCTTTATTCCCACTGCATTTATTTGATAGCTTCGTGGGCAATAGTCTTGTCTGAGGAAATAGTTTTCTGTCAGAATTCTGAAGGCATTACTCAATTTTCTTTTGGTTCCAAGATTTCCTTTTAAAACAGTGATGCCTATAATTCTTGAAACTTTATATAAAAATTGTATTTCTTTTCTGCAAGTTTGTAGAATCTTCTTTGTTCTAAATTGCTTTGAAATAACACCTACCCCCAGTTTAGGATTCTGCTACATTTGTTACTACTCACCCAGTTACTTTCTTTTTCTTTATTTTTTATTAATTTTAACAGGGTGACATTAAAAAATCAGGGTACATATGTTCAAAGAAAACATCTCCAGGTTATCTGGTCATTCAATATGTTGCATACCCATCACCCAAAGTCAAATTGTCCTCTGTCACCTTCTGTCTGGTTTTCCCTGTGTCCCTCCCCTCCTCCCTTTGCCCTCCCTCTCCTCCCCCCTGGGACCCCCTGCCCCTGTAGCCACCACACTCATGTTCATGTCTCTTAGTCTCTTTTTTATGTCCCACCTATGTACGGAATCATGCAGTTCTTAGTTTTTTCTGATTTACTTATTTCACCCGGTATAATGTTATCGAGATCCATCCATTTTGTTGTAAACGATCCGATGTCATCATTTCTTATGGCTGAGTAGTATTCCATAGTATATATGTACCACATCTTCTTTATCCAGTCATCTATTGAAGGGATTTTGGGTTGTTTCCATGTCTTGGCCACTGTGAACAATGCTGCAATGAACATGGGGCTGCATGTGTCTTTACGTACCAATGTTTTCGAGTTTTGGGGGTATATACCCAGTAGAGGGATTGCTGGGTCAAATGGTAGTTCTATTTTTAGTGTTTTGAGGAACCACCATACTTTCTTCCATAATGGTTGTACTACTTTACATTCCCACCAACAGTGGATGAGGGTTCCTTTTTCTCCACAGCCTCTCCAACACTTGTTATTACCTATCTTGTTGATAATAGCTAATCTAACAGGTGTGAGGTGGTATCTCATTGTAGTTTTGATTTGCATTTCTCTAATAGCTAATGAAGATGAGCATCTATTCTTATATCTGTTGGCCATTTGTATTTCTTTCTGGCAGAAGTATCTGCTCATGTCCTCTTTCCAATTTTTTATTGGATTGTTTGTTTGTTGTTGAGTTTTGTGAGTTCTTTGTATATTTTGGATATTAGCCCCTTATCTGAGTTGTTGTTTGAAAATATCATCTCCCATTTAGTTGGTTGTCTGTTTATTTTGTTGTCAGATTCTCTTGCTGTGCAAAAGCTTCTTAGTTTGATGTAGTCCCATTCATTTATCTTTGCCTTCACTTCCCTTGCCTTTGGAGTCAAATTCATAAAGTGCTCTTTATAACCAAGGTTCATGAGTTTAGTTCCTAAGTTTTCTTCTATGTAATTTATTGTTTCAGGTCATATATTTAGGTCTTTGATCCATTCTGAATTAATTTTAAGTATAAGAAGACAAACTGTAGTTGAGTTTCATTCTTTTGCATGTGGCTTTCCAGTTTTCCCAACAGAATTTGTTGAAGAAGCTTTCTTTTCTCCATTGTGTGTTGTTGGCTACTTTATCAAAAATTATTTGACCATATATATATGGTTTTATTTCTGGGCTTTCTCTTCTGTTCCATTGGTCTGAGTGTCTATTTCTCTGCCATTACCATGCTGTTTTGATTGTCGTGGCTCTATAATATAATTTGAAGTCAGGTATTGTAATGCCCCCAGCTTCGTTCTTTTTATTTAGGATTGCTTTGGCTATCAGGGGTTTCTTATGGTTCCATATAAATCTGATGATTTTTTGTTCCATTTTTTAAAAAAATGTCATTGGAATTTTGATGGGAATTGCATTAAACTTGCATATTGCTTTGAGTAATATGGTCATTTTGATTATATTTATTCTTCCTATCCAAGAACAAGGAATATTTTTTCATTTCATTATATCTTTTTCGATTTCCCTTAACAATGCTTTGTAGTTTTCATTATATAGGTCCTTTACATTCTTTATGATGTTTATTCCTAGATATTTTATATTTTTTGTTGCAACCATGAAGGGGAATATTTTTTTTTACTTCATTTTCTAATGTTTCGTTGTTGGCATATAGAAATGCTATGAACTTTTGTATATTAATTTTGTATCCTGCAACCTTACTGTATTGGTTTATTGTTTCTAGTAATCTTTTGGGGGAGACTTTGGGGTTTTCGATGTATAGGATCATATCATCTGCAAAAAGGGAAACCTTTACTTCTTCTTTTCCAATATGGATGCCTTTTATTTCTTTGTCTTGCCTGATTGCTCTGGCTAGAAGTTTTAGCACCACGTTAAATAAGAGTGGAGAGAGTGGATATACATCCCTGTCTTGTTCCTGATTTAAGGGGAATGTCCTCAGTTTTATGCCATTTAATATGATGTTAGCTGATGGTTTATCATCAATGGCCTTTATTATGTTGAGATATTTTCCTCTATACCCATTTTGTTGAGTGTTTTAAACACAAAATTATGTTGTATTTTATTGAATGCCTTTTCTGCATCTATTGATAAGATTATGTGGTTTTTGTTCTTTGTTTTGTTGATAGGTTAATGTATATGTTAACTGTTTATGTATGTTGAACCATCCTTGAGGTTCTGGGATGAATTCCACTTGATCATGGTGTATTATTTTTTTAATATGGTGTTGTATTCGATTTGCTAGTATTTTGTTTAGTATTTTAGCATCTGTATTCATTAGAGATATTGGTCTGTAGTTTTCTTTTTTTGTGCCGTCCTTGCCAGGTTTCAGTATGAGGGTTATGTTGGCCTCATAAAATGTGTTTGGAAGTATTGCTTCTTCTTCAATTTTTTGGAGGACTTAGGGTAGAATAGGAACCAAATCATCTTTGAATGTTTGGTAGAATTCACTAGTATAGCCGTCTGGGCCTTGACTTTTATTTTTGGGGAAGTTTTTTATAGTTTTTATTTATTTCCTCCCTGCTTATTGGTCTGTTGAGGCTTTCTGCTTCTTCATGACTCAGTCTAGGAAGGTTGTATTGTTCTAGGAATTTATCCATTTCTTCTAGATTGTTGAATTTGGTGCATATAGTTTTTCATAGTATTCTACAATAATTCTTTGTATATCTATGATATCTGTGGTGAGTCCTCCTCTTTCATTTTGGATTTTGTATATATGAGTCCTTTCTCTTTTTTCCTTGGTGAGTCTTGCCAAGTGTTTGTCAATTTTGTTGATCTTTTCAAAGAACCAGCTCCTTGTTTTATTAATTTTTCTATAGTTTTTCTATTCTCTATTTCATTTATTTCTGCTCTGATTTTTATTATTTCCTTTCTTTGGCTGGTCTTGGGTTATCTTTGTTTTCCTTTTTCTAGTTCCTTAAGGTGCGAAGTTAAGTGGTTTACTTGGGCTCTCTCTTGTTTGTTCATATAAGCCTGAAGAGATATGAACTTCCCTCTTATTACTGCTTTTTGCTGCATCCCAGAGATTTTTTTATATATATAATTTTAATTTATTTTATTTTTATTTTATTCATTTTAGAGAGGAGACACAGAGTGAGAAAGAGAGAGAGAAAGAGAGAAAGGGGGGAGGAGCTGGAAGCATCAACTCCCACATGTGCCTTGACCAGACCAGTGCAGGGTTTTGAACTGGCGACCTCAGTGTTTCCAGGTCGACGCTTTATCCACTGCGCCACCACAGGTCAGGCTAAATCCCAGAGATTTTGATATGTCTTATTGTCATTTTCAAATTTCATTATGTATCTTTTGATCTCTGCGCTTATTTTTTCTTTGAACAACTCATATTTTAAAAGTATGTTGTTTAGTTTTCACATTTTTGTGGGTTTTTTCCCTCTTTTTTGCAGTTGAATTCCAGTTTCAAGGCTTTATGATCAGAAAATATGCTTGATACAATTTCAATTTTTCTGAATTTGCTGATGTTATTTTTGTGGCCCAACATATGGTCGATTCTTGAGAATGTTCCATGTACACTAGAGAAAAATGTGTGCTCTGTCACTTTGGGATGAAATGTCCTGTAGATGTCTATCATATCCAATTGCTCTAGTGTTTCATTTAAGGCCAATATTTCTTTATTGATTTTCTGTTTGGATTAACGATCTAAGTCATCAGCAGTGTATTGAGGTCTCCAAGTATGATTGTATTTTTGTCAATTTTTAGTTTTAGGTCAGTCAGTAGCTGTCTTATATATTTTGGTGCTCCTTGGTTTGGTGCATATATATTAAGAAGTGTTGTGTCTTCTTGATTCAGTGTCCCCTTAATGATTATGAAATGTCCATTTTTGTCTCTGATTACTTTTGCTGTCTTATAGTCAGCATTGTTGGATATGAGTATTGCTACACCTGCTTTTTTTGGGGTGTTATTTGCTTGGAGTATTGTTTTCCAGCCTTCCACTTTGAAGTTGTTTTTATCCTTTTTGCTTAGATTTGTTTCTTGTAGGCAACATGCAGTTGGATTTTCTTTTATAATCTGTTCTGCCACTCTGTGTCTTTCTATTGGTGAGTTCAATCCATTTACATTTAGTGTAATTATTGACACTTGAGGGTGTCCTATTGCCATTTCATATATTGCTTTTTGTTAGTTTTGTATCTTTCTTGATTCTTCTCTTCGTTTATCTGTCATTTGCTTTTGTTTGGTTGTAATCCATACTTTTTTCCTCTGTTACTTCCTTTTTCAAGTCATGTGCTTCTGTGGTGGTTTTTCCGGGGGGCTTACCATTAAGGAATGACAAGAGTACCTACCATGTTCATTGTAGTACACTATCTTATGAGTGCTTCTGCACTCCATCGTCCTTTGCTACTGTTAATCTTCGTCCTCTCCCCTTAATGTTTTTGTTGTCACAGTTTAAATTTGTGGGGTTTTTTGTTTTTTTTTTCCTGGTGGGGCTTTTACTTGTAGTTTTGTTTAGTTTTGTTCTTTTTATGTAGTTGGAAAACCCTATTTAGTATATCCTGAAGTGAGGGTTTTCTGATGATAAATTCCCTCATCTTTTCTGTATTTGTGAATGTTTTTATTTCTCCTTCATATTTGAAGGATAGCTTTGATGGTTATAGTATTCTTGGTTGGAAGTTCCTCCCTTTCAGAACTGTAAATATTGGGGTCCACTCTCTTCTAGCTTGTAGAGTTTCTGCTGAGAAATCCAATGATAATCTAATACAGTGGTTCTAAACCTTTTTTGAGGTACTGAACCCACCAGTTTCATATGCACATTCAGTGAACCCTTCTTTAGTGATAAACAAAATATGATTTTTTTTTCAAATTCAAGATATAGGTATATGTTTATTTACTGGTGCACAAAATGATCCGTGCATGAACATCACCTTGCTCAAAGAACAAAACCAACAAAGTGCATGAACTCACAATAAATTACGGTATTACTTTATTCTGGCCTCCATGGCAGAGGCTTCTCCGAATCCCTGAGACCAATTCATCGAACCCCTAGGGTTCGATAGAACCCAGGTTAAGAACCACTGATCTAATAGGCCTTCCTTTATATGTTGTATTCTTCTTTTCCCTGGCTGCCTTTGAGAATTTTTTCTTTGTCATTGGTTTGTGCCAATTTCATTATGATGTACCTTGGAGTAGGTTTGTTGAGTTAAGATAATTCAGTGTTCTATTTGCTTCTTGAATTCAAGGCTTTAGTTCTTTCCATAGGCTTGGGAAGTTCTCGTCTATTATTTGTTTGAATATGTTCTCCATTCCATTTTCTATTTCTTCTCCTTCTGATATACCTATTATTCTTATGTTACTCTTTTTGGTGGAGTCAGACAATTCTTGTAGGGCTTTCTCATTCTTTTAGATTCTTGAGTCTCTCTCTTCTTCTCTCTGTTGTGCCTCAAGTTGCCTGTCTTCTATGTCACTAATCCTCTCTTCTATCTAGCCTGTTCTATTAGCTAAGCTTGTTACCTCATTTTTCAGTTCATGAATTGAGTTTTTCATCTGTTTGATTTGTTTTTATAGTTTCAGTTTCCTTGGTAATATATTCTTTGTGTTTGCTGAGTTGTTTTCTGAGCTCCCTAAATTGCCTTTCTGTGTTTTCTTGTATATCTCTGAGTATTTTTAGGATTTTTATTTTAAATTCTGTGTCATTTAACTCCAAGGTTTCCAATCTATTAAAATTTTTTTCTATAGATTTTTCCTCATCTATCTGTGCTACCTCTCTGTTTTCTGTATCCATGATATTTGATTTCCTTTCCCTTAATTGCATCTCAGGGTGATTTTGTTAATGACACTAATGTGAATTAATAAAATAAATAAAAATTAAAAAAGAATGACAATAAAATATTAAACAAAAATAATAATAATTATTATTTTTTCTTTTTTCCTCTTTGAAAAAATACCGTTCAAAACTGAGAATTATATCGTGCTAAATGGAACAAAAACTACCTATAACAAGGGACCTGAGTTGGGGAGAAGTAATAAAGGGGCAAAAAAGGAGGTAGAGACCCACAAAAGGCAAAAAATAAAAGAATTGGGATCAAGAATAAAATAATTTGCTTGTAAATGATGGTCAAAGGAGAGATATAGTGAAAGAGATAAGAAGAAAACAACAAAAAAAGAAAACAAGAAACAAACCCCCAAAATGGAAAAAAAACCACTGTTGTATTAAGTGGAACAAAAACTACATAGAATAGAGAGCCGGGGTTGGGGGGAATGCTAATGAGTTAAAAAGCGAAGTAAAAAGCAAACAAAATGACACAAAGAAAAAATTTGAATCCAAAATAAAATAGTTTGTTCATGACTGAGGATCAAATGAGAGGAAAAGTAAAAGAGAAAAGAAGAAAATAAAAGAGAGGGAGAGAAAAGAAAAAGGAGAAAAAGAAAAAAAAACAAAAAAGAAAAATAAGAGAGAGTTAAGGGTTTTGGAGTGTAACCCTTATAGAGAGAAAGGAAAAAGAAAAGAAAAAAAAAAGGGAAATGTAACACTTATTGGTAATGTAGTTCAAGATGAAGGGAAAAGAATAAGACGAGCAGAGGATAAAAGGACCAAGGTGGATGAGAAAAAAATAAATATAAAATGAAAGAAACAAAGAAAAGTGGGAAAAGTTATAAAGTTTGTGGATTTTTCTTGAGATTGAGAGGTTATCTTCTTCCTTTTTCCTTCCTCTCCCTCTTCCTGGTTGGTGGCACTGTACCCCAGGCTCTGCCCCTGTGGCACACTTAGGTAGAGATTTACAGTTGATGTGTCACTATGGTGATGTCACATACTAGGCCTCAGTCTCGTTGCTAGTTGGGTCTTGTTAGCATTTGCAAGCTCCAACAATGGGAGAGTCCGTTTTCTTGGAGCCTCTCTCCTTCCTGAATTAGCAGCCTGGTGATCCAGCTATGAGGTTGCCTCTGCCACTGCCTGGATAGTAAGAGGCTCAAAGAGCTGGCAAATCCCCACTCTATCCCCACTCAGTGCAGAGCTCTGGGTAAGTCTCTATCAGTCAGAGCTATCAGCGTAATCAGGCAGGGTTGGGAGCCAATTACTCTGAAGGTAACTTTCTATGAGCCTCCAAGTATGTCCAGTATGTCTCAGCACTAACATCTTTAAGTAGAAGTAGCATTTTTTTTCCAAGGAAAATGTTATCTGGTAAAGCTGCTGTGTCTTTTCCCTCCCTTCATTTTCATTTTTTGCCTCTTTTCCCATAAGCATGAAATGCTTAATTTTGTTCCACTAGACCTTGTATATATAAAGTTATTTTGGTGCCTTTGACTCTATATATCTGCGGCCTGGGTGAAGATAACTCTGCTCTTTCCTGATCCCATCCTGTGCCTGCTGTGTTACTGATATGGGAGAGTAGTCATGTTGATGCACTGAAGGCAAGTTGGACCCCTGCTAATTTTGTTAAGACTTGAATCTAGAAATTTTCATCTTCCATAAAGTGTAGAGAGCTGTAGTTCCCTCTAGGAAGTAGAAGTAGTGAAATAGACCATTGGCACACTATTGAAAATTCCTACCCAAATCACTTTTTTATTTCTGATGGGAGTGACCAACCTGGTAAAAACAGAGGCACTTTGGCTGAAACTAATGAATAATTAGTCTTGGGCTGAGAGATAGAAAATGGATCCTAATTAATCAGCTGCCTAATTCTTTGCATCATTTGGAATTAGACATGACCTATACATGAGATACAACTATTTAGCATTATGTGCTAAATAATGTAAAGTCATAGTCCATAATTCTTATGGGCCTTTAATTAGTTGGGAAAGTGGGAAAACTGAAAGCTGTTCTTGTTCCACATGTTGTAGCGATGAGAGGACTAGCAGAAGAACAGAAGTCTCTCCCCGCTTTTTACAAATTTCAGCCATTATGCTTAATGGCTTTATGATTTTGGGTCAACTACTTTATCTCTCTAAGATTTATGTTCCTTATTTGTAACTTGTATAAAATGTTAATTTCTTCAGAGGGTTGTTGTTAATTTATGTAAAGCTATGTGCACACACAATATTCACATATGGTAAGTTTTTATTCAGTGGTAAGTTTTCTTTCCTTGTGTCATCAATATTGACTAAGAAAATTATAAGTTTTATGTGCAATAAGATTTCAGGGCCACACTATTAACATTGCCTTCAAAGAATCAACAAGATAAGGAGGTTTTACCTTATTGTGAATTCAGTTAATAGGCCTTAATCCCCTCCACACACACTCAGTCCTCAAATTAAGACCATTGAATTTAAGGTGGTACAAGGCCTTCACAATCAGGGACGATTTCATAACTAACATTAACTGCAGCAGAGGAGATTTGGGTCTGCAAATAAGAACTGACAGCTCAAGCAGAGATTAATCTTAATGGCATGCATTAACAATATGCAATTTGAGATTGGTAGTGGAGACTTCTCCCTGAGAACTGGCATTAGGCGGTACGGGTCTTGACGTGGGAATTCACATGGGTGAGCACACTCATTCAGTGCACCTTGTCGTTCCCAAAGACATTAGCATACTCAGAGACCCACAAGATCAGGGAAAGTGGCCTCTTTATTCACCTCAAATCATCTCATGTACTGACTGTTATATAATTGTCATTCAGTAATAGACTGACTCACTTGCTATAGCTTAGGAGTGACAAGGAAATTGGATGGAGCTTCACATAACTGACTCTAGAAAAACATTGAAGCAGTGACTACAAATCTTCACACTAAACCCTAATGTCTATATAAAGGCTTGGAGGGTTCGTGGCCAAATAAAAAGTGATGGCAGAAGGGAAGCCAGTTTGGTTATTGGGGACTTCGACCAGACTTCCTTCACAGAATCCTGGTCTTGGGTGAGATTCTGGACTGAAGGGTGATAGACTATGATCACCAGCTCCTCTTCAGGACTGGGAGTGGTAAAGGGCTGGAGGGCAGCAGAACCACAAGGCGCCTGGATCAGCTGTTTCAGAGTTATTCGCACTGATGCTGACTCCCTGGGCTGGCCGGGCAAAACATTACCTTTTTACACCTCATTTGAGTAGACCCATTTACTGTATCTGTCCTTCCTCATGAGAATGTTTCAGAGTTGCTAGGGACATGGAGGGAGCCAGGCAACTCCAGGAACTCTGACTTTTCAATACTTGGGCCAAAGAATAGGTTCTGTCCACTGTGAAAGTAAGAATTGGTAAACTAGTACAATAATGTCAAAAGAAACAGAAAAAGAGGTGGGTTTCCATGTGACCTGAGAGAAGTGACCTGGTTGAGGCTTACCTGTAAGGAGGCGTGGCAGGCCCTCTGGCCAGGAACCCTTACAGGCGGACTTCTTCTGTCCTTCTTGGAAGATGAATCTCCAAACAGCTTTATAGTGAGTCTTTGACTGCACATCTGAGTTCTTTTATGTTTCTAGCTCAGTAGCTCTTAATCCTATTTGTGACCCAGGGAGATGAGTAGCTGTTGTCCTTGGAGAACCATCAGCTTGCTCCAGCTGTGGTCCTGCCTATATTGTTATTGACCCCACTCACCGGGTGATTGAGGGGCCTTGGTGAACCTGAAAGCTACCAAATTACCCAAAATAAAAATCACCATACTTCTTGAAAATATGGGCTTGAGACAAAGACCAAGTTTATTGGTAAACTCCTCCTGATTGACCCTACAGACGCAAGGGTGAGGGCTTCTCCTTTTTCAGGTAGTCAACCCAAGAGAGAAAGCCTGCTGCAGAAATCGCCAGCCAGTAAAGAGTTGTTTGGAGCCCCCGGAACCACCTTCCGTCCCCCCTGTTAGCTGGAGATGTGTGAAACACTTTTGGGTCAGTTGGTGTTAGTGGTTCACACTGTTCCCCCAACCCGGCCATGAAGTGCTTCTCGACGTACCAAGGCAAGGCTCCATGAGGCCGCACATCTTTTATGCAAGCTTTGTTCATCCACTTGTGATGTTCAGGAGTCTAAACTTCTTTTGTATGTCAATACTGAGGTTCAGACAGTGGGAGAGAGCAAAGGCATTTCAGGGGCTCAAAGATCTTTGTCTAGGGATAGACCATCTTTGGTTCTTTTACAGTTTCCCATCACTCATCTTTCCTCCAGTGACCATTGGTTCTTCTAGCCTAACGCCCAGCCTCTGTCAGGTTTAAGAAAGCATAAGATGAAAATCCACCGAAGCAGACGGATTGATAGAGGAAAACCATGTACTGGGGACATGTTTTGGTCTCCCGATGGACACGTGGCAGAGCTTTGCCGAGCCAGTCCATGTGACAGGTGCTGGGCACCTAGGCTGGGTCCGCTGTACGTGTGAGCACATCCCAGCGTGTGTGAGGCACACCACTGGTCCGCGGTGGTCGGCACTGGCGTGAGGCAGAGCGGTGATGCCCTCTCCCCTATTGAATGTTTCAGAACCTCAGTCTTCTGGTGTATGAAACTGGGGCAATAATAGATACTGCCTTGCAGTGAGGCCAGTGCCTGCCGGGGTGCTGTGAGGCTCAAGGGAGATAACGTGTTTAATTTCCCAGCACAATATCTAATTAATTCCTTTTATTTTTTTGCTTCTCTCCCCTTCCCATTTCTGAATGAGGACCAATCCAGTCACTGTGGGATCAACCTCCACATTCACAGCTTCTAATCCTCCCCTTTTGAGGAAAACAAGGAAGGTCCATTGTTTTTCTCCCATAGAGCTGGAGTTCTTTCTCACCTGGTCTGGCTGACCTCATCAACCTTATCGCCCATCTCACTGGCCCTGCAGGCTGCCCCCACCCCCGCCCCACTCCAGCCCGAACACCACTGAACTCAGCACTTGGTCCTCTGGCTCCCTCCCATCGCAGCACTGACCGCTTTGTGAGTCACAAATCAGTGTGCTGTGTCCTGTCTGGGTCTTCTTCTAGACTGAACTCCCGTGGAGAGGGACCTGTCTTTGTATTTGACATCTAGTGCTTAGTAGGTAACCGATAAAGTTCTGGTTAATAAAACATTAAGCCAGACTCTGGGGGTTGTGAAGAGACCTAAATGTTTTGCAGGGATCCTTTTGGTTTCTTTGAAGACTTCCCACCAAATAAATACATATGATTTCATTTTAGAAGGGAGGATAATTGATTTTTCTCCGTGAACAGGAAGACACCTCCTTTCTTTTCCTTTTCTCACTGGTGTGTGGTGAAGGACGTAAATCACACAGGAAACAGGACTGGGAGACATAAGCCTGCTTAATCCAATTACATATTTTAATCAACAGACAGGGTCCCAAGAGGGGGAGGATGATGCACGGGGACAGTGGGACCACAGCAGGGGGTCCGGGGGAGCTGAGCTCTGCACTTTTCTTTGGAGGAGGAAAAAAGAAGTGAGGAGAGGAGACGGAAATATAGCAGTTGTCATAGGAAGTGAGACTCAATGTTACTTGTTAGGCAATGTAAAATAAATCTCGAAGAAGATGTTCAGTCTTTGGAATGTTAAACAGTGGATACATAAATAATTTTCTGAAGACAAAGGAAAAGAAGCCAAAAAAAAAAAAAAAAAGCACACAAACAAAATAAAACAAAGAAACCAAAGTGTGGAAAACAAAAGCCAGGCTTTTAAAAAGGCAAGGCCATCTAATTAGAGCCATTTGAGAAAAAACAAAAACAACACTCTTGTAGCCTGGTGCAGACAACAAGCAACCTCTATTCTAAGGAGAGAGTGCTTAAAGAAGGTTGGGGGTCAGGGAACAGAGGAACAACAGGAGCACTAACGGTGACAAACAGGGTCTATGACTTCACACACTTCACTTTACTCAGGCCTTAAATCAACAATGCTATAAAGCAAGAGTTTGTTACTTCCATTTGCAAATAAACTGAGGCTCAAATAGGAACTATTTCAAGGTCATGATTTCTGTTTAGCTGGTTAATGATACAGGTGAGATTTGAACCCGTGTCTCTATGACTCACCTTTCACATCTCCTCTATTGTACCATGCATGCTCCTTTAGGTGATGGAATGCAATTCATAACCCCCTATTCCAGCGATTCCACAATCCTGGCTGTTTCTACCATTGGTTTTGAACTCCAGGGCAGGCCCTCATCGTTCTCCCAGTGAATAATTGTTCATCATTTGTACCTATAGCAGTTGAAGCTCTTGCTTACACATGGCATTGTCCCCTCTTTCACACAGCTGAGGTCCGAATCACGCGGATGGGGTGACCACCACTTGGGACCTTGCCCCTCATCATGGCACGGGACGGAGAGTGTCCTGGAGAGTCTCAAACTAACAGTTACATACTCCAGCTCAGAAGTGATCCTGCTTACAGCTCCTGTGCTAGATAGAGCTAGACACATGGAGACCAAGCCTCGATGACTACTGCAGCCTTGGTCTTCACATACTGTGTACTTCCTGTGTTTATCATGTTCCCTGTCTGTGTCCCTGTACAGGATGTCTCTTCCAGGAGGACAGAGGTCTTAGTTTTGTTCATAGATGTGCACCTTCAGCACCCAGAGTGGTGCTTGGCAACACGAGTTAATCAGCATTGTCAGTTCTAACTTTACTTGCTGAGTGGTCTTGGGCAAGTCTTTTACATTCTCTGGACCTCCAAGTTTCCTTCTGGAAAATGAGGAGAAAGGGATGACCTCTCACGGGATCCTGCTTAATGAGATAAGCAGGCAAAGAGACCAGTGTAAGATCTCCTCCACGAAGAGCTCTGATAAATGTTTCTTTTTACCTCCTGTGGCCATATTAGCTCTCTGACTTTTAATCCAATTCTCAAGCAAATTTGTGTTCTTTTTTTAAAAAAAAGAAAGAAAAAGAAAAACAAAAAAGAGCAAGTTACGAATACTTTCATAACTTTTCCGATTTTTTCCCCAGTGTTCAGAATAATACTGATGTTCCTCCCAGAATATTTTTTTTCTTCAAATTGCTGGAAAACTGTAAATGGAGCAAGCTTTCTAACAGGGGGTGGGAGCGAGGCTGGGCACAGCCACTGGCCGACCCTTTCAAAGAGTGTAACAAATGATGTGTGGGCAGGACTGGGGAAAACGCACGCATTCCTCACGGGTCTGGCGGAATCGTGCTTGGCCTCCAGGTGCAGCTAACCTGTTAACAACATTTAGACAGATTTATCAGCTGTAAACTTTGCATCAAGCCAAAGGAGAACACTTACTTTTTTTCCCCTTCCTTCTAACATAAAGCAGAAAGATTTGTCAGCAACAGGGGAAACTCAAACAAATTAAGTAGAGAGCTTGATTCTCTCTGCCCCTCAGTGGCCTGGTCGTGGCACATGGACTCCAGGGACCAAGTTCTCAAACCTGGAGGGCTTCCGGGGACAAGCGGGGTGAGTGCTCCAGCAAGGCCTGGCAAGCTCTGGTTACAAGAGCCTGGACTGAGTGAAAAAAGGGACAGCACGTTCTTAATCAACACCATCACGAAGCGGGGGAAAAGAAAGCAAGCACGTTTCAAAAAAAAGTTATGCAAAACTTTCCAGAACTTTTGTGGTTCTCCTCTTTATGTATTTTATGAGATCATGTGCTTGAAAATGTATTTGTTTAAAAAGCTAGATGGAGTTAGTTTTGAAACGCCCCAGTAGAACTGATTGCCACGACTCAAAATGCCGTAAGCTTCATGTTTACGAACCATCTTGAATGATACGGAGGCAAGAGAATGGAATTCGGACTCAAGGTGGGAGTCCGCACTCCACACTCCACCAGCTGTGTAACTCTGGGCAAACCACTCGGTCTCCAAACCTCAGTTTCCTCAGCTTGTCATGGAGAGATTATAAAAGCCAATTTAAGTGACTGTTATGAGAATTTCATGAGCTGATATTTATGAAATGGTGTTGCCAAGTTTAAAATGCAGTGGTGGTTTGCCTGACCTGTGGTGGCGCAGTAGATAAAGCGTTGACCCGGGAACACTGAGGTCGCCAGTTCAAAACCCTGCACTGGTCTGGTCAAGGCACATATGGGAGTTGATGCTTCCAGCTCCTCCCCCCTTTCTCTCTTTCTCTCTCTCTCTTTCTGTGTCTCCTCTCTAAAATGAATAAAATAAAAATAAAATAAAATTTAAAATGCAGTGGTGGTTTTTATAATTTTTATGGAGAATTATAAACACTTTGAAAAAAGTTTTCATATACTGTATTTCCTTGGAGAGGTGGGAAAGACGCCTCGCCCCCTTTTCCCTTAGCACCCTCCCCCCCATTTTTTTATAAAGCCAATGAGTAATATATGCATGTGTGTCTTATACATTAATGTATGATTAGTATTAGGTCACACTAATATGTTAGTATATAATTAGTATATATACTAATAATTTAGTATATATTTGTATATGTACTCTGAGAGAGAGAGAGAGACAGATAGACTGTCCCTTCTTTAGCATTCTCATTGTCACTTAGAACCCCTCTTCTGGACTTGCAATAGCCAGTGAACCAGATGGGCTGCCTTTGTGCTGTTTTTCTAATTCAAAAACAATCTAAATTAAGTGCATATCTGGCCACGCCACCCCACCTTGAGTGTCTAAGCCAGCGTCAAGGTCGAAGTCCTTAGCTTAGTACAGTTGTTCTAAACCAGATTTTACCCCCTAGGGGACAACTGACAATGTCCAGGGACAGTTTTTTTTTTTTTTTTTTACAGGGACAGAGAGAGAGTCAGAGAAAGGAATAGACAGGGACAGACAGACAGGAACGGAGAGGTGAGAAGCATCAATCATTAGTTTTTCATTGTCGTTGCGACACCATAGTTGTTCATTGATTGCTTTCTCACATGTACCTTGACCGCGGGCCTTCAGCAGACCGAGCCACCCCTTGCTGGAGCCAGCGACCTTGGGTCCAAGTTGGCGAGCTTTTGCTCAAGCCAGATGGGCCCGCGCTCAAGCTGGCGACCTTGGGGTCTCGAACCGGGTCTTCAGCATCCCAGTCCGACGTTCTATCCACTGCGCCACCGCCTGGTCAGGCCAGAGACAGTTTTGATTGTTATGTTGGGAAGGGTATGTGCAGGCGTCTGGCATCTAGTGGATATAATCCACAGGAGAGCTGTGTCCCATCCCCCGTTTCCCGGTGAACAGTGCTCCTGCCAATATGTCCGCAGTGACACAGTTGAGAAGCCTGGGTGGGGCCCACGGGTCTTCCTGAGAAGCTTCTGCTCATCGGGCTCTCGCACCTCCACATCTTCTCAACAGTTCCAGCTGCGTGGCACCCCTGGCCTTTGTCCTGGCCTTTGGCTTTGAACATGCTCCCCTGCCTTCTTCAGCTGGTGAGCTCTGCTTCCTCCCGGTCTTGCGTGTCCTCCTGCACCACGTATCCTTGAGGAAGCCTTTCCCACACCCGGGCCCCTTGTCTGTGGGCCCTCAGCCTCCAGCTGCCCCTCTTATTTGACTTATCACATTGTAATGAGATCATCTTATTCTGCCATGACATTTTTTCAGAGCTGTGTGTCCCACCCATCAGTGAGATCAGAAAAGGCTGGGGCCATTTCTCCTCCATCTTTGTAGCCTCAGTGCCTACCGCTGGCTGTACTTATGATCTCAGCAAGCACGTGTTGATTGGAACACAGAATCAGGGGCCTCTGTGGTCAAAGCCGCAGGGTTCTTCAGCAATGTGGTGAGGTGAACAACTAGAGCAGAAATTCTGGTCTGTCCTGTAGCTACAGTATAGCACAGATTATCTCACTAACGGTAGTTAAAACTTACTGATTGTACTGTGTGCCAGGGGCTTCAAAATTTTATATTGAATTCTCACTCTACTAAATCTTTACTCTTATACATACCTCTCCTCATTATTTCCATTGTACAGATGTGAGAAGTGAGGCTTGGAGGTTAAGAAATCAAGTCACACTAGTGATGGAGCCAGAGTTTAATCCAGGTA
Source organism: Rhynchonycteris naso (assembly GCA_037038555.1). NCBI lineage: Eukaryota > Metazoa > Chordata > Mammalia > Chiroptera > Emballonuridae > Rhynchonycteris > Rhynchonycteris naso. Next base: position 24,379,636 of record CM072996.1, read on the forward strand.
TTTGGACCTCAGAGACCACCGCTCAACTGCTGTGCTAGGTCAGCCTACTGTGAGACACTGTTCCAATTTTTGGTCTCTTGGGACCACAAACCCAGTTTCATTGGGTCTGTCTGCATTTTATTTAATTTATTTATTTGTTTGTTTGTTTATTTATTTATTTATTAGTGAGAGAAGAGAAGACAGAGAGACAGACTCCCTCATGCGCCCTGACTGGGATCCACCCATCAAGCCCACTAGGGCCCTGGTCGGCAAACTGCGGCTCGCAAGCAACATGCGGCTCTTTGGCCCCTTGAGTGAGGCTCTTCCACAAAATACCACATGCGGGCACTACCTCGATAAGGAATGTACCTACTTATATAGTTTAAGTTTAAAAAATTTGACTCTCAAAAGAAATTTCAATCGTTGTACTATTGATATTTGGCTCTGTTGATAATGAGTTTGCCGACCACTGACTAGGGGATGATGTTCTTCCCATCTGGGTACTGCTCCATTGCTCAGCAACAAAGCTCTTCTTAGTGTGTGAGGTGAAGGCCATGGAGCCGTCCTCAGTGCCCAGGGTCAACTTGCTGCAATTGAGCTATGGCTGCAGGAAGGGAAGTGAGAGAGAGAGAGAGAGAGAGAGAAAGAGAGAGAAGTGAGAGGGGGAGGGATGGAGAAGCAGATGGGCCCCTTTTCCTGTGTGCCCTGACTGGGAATTAAACCCAGGGCATCCACATGCTGGGCCAATACTCTACCATTGAGCCAACCGGCCAAAGCCTATTTTATAAATTATTTATTTATTGATTGATTTTAAAGAAAGAGAAGAGAGAGGTTTAATTTTTTTTCTTTATTGATTTTAGAGAGAGAAGAATCAAGAGAAAGAGAGAAAAATTTTGATCTGTTCCTGTATATACCCTGACTCAGGGGTCAAACCCACAACTTTTCTGTATCAGGACAATGCTCTTACCAACCAAGGTATCTGGCCAGGGTGGGTCTACATGTTAGAAATGAAGAAATAGAGCTTGTAGGAGACAATCATCAGTGATACATCTGTGTCACTGCCAGGCCACAAATTGGTTTGATGTCTTTCTATAAACTGTATATCTCAGGGACCTGATTATACTCTCTCATCTAAGTATATATTTGCCAAAATCTACTCAACTTTTGGGCAAAGAAGCCTATGTTTGCAGGTGTCATGTGAGAACAGACCTTAGATGTCTCAGTGCCCACCTTGGAGATTTGCTGTAAATAGTTCATTGGCAATTACTTAAGCCCCTAGAAATCAGTAGCAGACCTAGGACAGCTTTGATTCCTGCCTGGGACAAGTTCTACATCTTGGGAGGTCTCTCGCTGAATCCCATTTGCTCTAAAAGCTTCCAGGCTGCTTAACTCTTCCCAAACTTTTTGGTTTAAAAATACATTTCTAATCAGTGGGTCTGGGTGCATTCTTTGTGCCTCGAGAATGCTGTTTCCTTCAACTTTGGAGCAGGCCGGTACACAGCACAGACCAAAAAATGTGACACTCCATTTCCAGACTGAGTGGGCTGGGAGCACAACGGGGGTTGCCACGCAATTCTGAGAAGGCTTTGCTTTTCCAGGATAGCAGTTGGCTCCATTTGCTGGGATCCTTTGGGAAATCTCACAGAAAATTTATTGCAGAAATTCTCACTTTTGCTTTCTTTCCTCTAGGAGATATCTTTTCTGGACCCATAACCTATAATAAATGTTATTTGTCCTTTCTGGCTTGCTTTTGTTGATTTCATATATTCATTCTACAAGTACTCATTGAGTGACTTTTAGATGCCAGGCACCCCAATAGGTGCTGGGAATACAGGAAAGCACATGTGCTCACCGTCTGGTGGCAAAGACACGTCAAGTCAGCTGATGGTGATTCATCCTATAATAGAAGTTTAGAGATCCAGGAATGCACGTAAGGCAGACCCCTAATCAGCCCTGAGAATCAGAGACACTTTTCAGATGATGATGGCTAAACTGATTCATGAAGAATAGAGATAATCCAGGCAGAGGACATTGAAAGAAATCTGAGACAAGAATTTTGGGCAACAGAAATAGAATACACATAGTCCCTGGGACATTTGGCAAGTGCCTATGGTTTAACCTGGCTGGCAGTTAGAGTACGCATGAGGTGTTGGTTGTGTCAGATAAAGAGGGAGGCCAGTGGGAGAAGTTAGAGAGGTTGTCATAAATCAGGCCCTGCTGGACTTTGCAGGTCATGCTAAGGCTTTTGGACTTTATCTTGAGGGCAAATGAAGTAGATTGTAATCAAGAGCATGACATGGTCAGGTTTGCTTTTTACTCACTCCAGTGAGAAGAGAATTCAGCAGAAAGACTTAGGGCTTTTGTGATTGAGTTTATTTTGATTTTTTTGGTTTGTTTGTTTATGGTTTTTAGAAGAGTAACTTGTTTCTGCCTTTCTCACTCCAGCCCACTCCAGAGGACATTAGGGAGTCCTTCTGGCCAAGTTGATGATGGAGAGTTGGGCCAAAACCTGGGCGGACCCAAGAGATCCAGATGCAGGGGTGGACAAGTATGAAGCCTGGGGTTCAGGAGGGATGCAAGACAGGGACAGAGAGAGCAGGAAGGAGCAGAGAGGAACACTGGCCTCCCCCAGACTTCATTCCTAGGAGGTAGGTGGGGTTAGAAGCAAGTTTGTACAGGGGTGAAGTTTAGGGATTCAAGACAAAATTGAAGTCTAAGGTTCCAGAGGGGTTACCCAAAGAAGAGGGAGAGAATCAAACGTTTACCCAGTGCCAGGCACCGACATGGGTTCTTTGCAAGCATCCATCTTACTATGAGTGCGAGGAGGTAGATGCCATTATCTTCATCTGTCAGCCAAGGTGAGGGGACTCAGACGGGTGAGGTAACTTATCCAAGGTTGCACAACTAGTAAGTACAGAGTCCGATTTTAACCCAATACTCTCTAGCGTTAAACTCACTTCCACCAAATGTTAGAGTTGACACTCAACCCCAAATCTATTGTGACAAGCCATTGCACTCTGATGCCTTTTTAATTTTTATTCTTTAAAAGAAAAATGGGTCTACTTTAGCTACTTCCCAACGTGAAAACTCTGTCCCACATAATTTTTGTCGTGAACTCTGTGGCTCTAAGTCTTGTACAAGAAATATTGCATCACACAGAGTGTACTGCCCGTGTGGCCTGCGCAAGCCTTCCCCTCTTGTTCACATCAGTGTTCAGCTGCCCAGGTGATCAGCACAGGTGCCTGCCTCTGGTTCCCTCTTTCCATTGGAGCTCAATGTTCTCTTGTGCTAATGCTTCCAGAGGAGTATTAGCCCCCACCCCACAGGATCTGTGGGTTTCAAACCACACATTCCTGTCCTGAAGTTCTTTTAACCTCACCTAATCTTCTCTAAAGGACCACTCCCAGCCAGCCCTGGACACTTGCTATGGAGGTGTCTAGTGAGCCACTCCTGAATGTTAAGACCAAGGTTACCAACCAGCTTGTAGATTTTCAGTGGGAACTTGGCCTGGCTGTGAGCTCAGACAGCTGCAGACCACTGAAGTATCCTTACATTGTGGTGATACTAAAAGTGGCAGATCATTTAGGCCTAGTAAAGAGCAGGTCCTCTGAAATAACAATTTCAGAGTTTCAGAATTTCTACAGACAGTCCAAGGAAATGGCTACAATTATGAAAACTGTGAAAAATGATTATTTGGTTGATAAATTGCTACCATCGTTCTAAAATCATGAACTTTACTTTCTGCAATCTAACTGCATGAGGATCAAATGATATTTCTTGAAAGAAAATTGCACTTTCTTCTTTTAATTTCTTTAATAATAGAAAATTAGAGAAAAGGAATTCGATAAGAAATGATCAATGCACTTACTGACGTGAATACCATTGAACTGAACACTTTAAAGAGTGAACTCAGTCGTGTGTAAATTAGATCTCAATAAAAAAATAAATCAGACAAACTACTGAATGATTGAAAATAATGTCATTACTTTATAAGTTCAATTTGATAACATTCGATTAGCATCAAAGCAATCAGATGAGTGAGGCTGCTCTTCTCAGACATTTAAAATCAGGTGAGGATTGCCTAGCCTGTGGTGGCACAGTGGATAGAGCATCAACCTGGGATGCTGAGGTCCCCAGTTCAAAACCCTGGGCCTGCCTGCTCAAGGCACATACAACAAGCAACTGAAGGAACAACCAAAGTGAAGCAACTATGAGTTGCTATTTCTTGCCCTCCCACCTCCTCTGTAAAACCAATAAATAAAATCTTTAAAAGAAAAATAGAGGTCTTAAACATCTTTATTAATTTGTTTTTAATAATTTTATGTTTTGATGCTATTTCAAATAGTATTTTTAAATATAACTTTCTAATTATTTCTTGCTAGTTTTGAGGTTTCCAGGAAGAGAGCTAGTCTGGCATTATATATTCTATCATAACCAGAAATGAGGTTTTATAATAGTAACTATGGGAAAGTTGAAGTATCTCTCATGAACTGATATTTTTCTTCTTTTTAAAATGTTTCAAGGACTCTGTGCAAAATAGACATTTTTTTGGTCTCTGTTAAATTCCAAAGTATTAAACAAATGGGCAGATTGTGTGTGTGTGTGTGTGTGTGTGTGTGTGTGTGTGTGTCTGCTGCTGCTACTTGGATTTGGATTTCATAAATTCTCTTCTGGAGAAATTTATCATTATCTTTTTATTTTTAATTTTTTTTTACATCAGTGAATTAAGCAGTTTGTGAGCATAGCAGGTATAATAGGCTATGGTTGGTTCATTCACAAGCCTGGGAAGCACCTGAACCTTCCCTATGACCAATTTAGAAGCACTGCGGAACATCAGCCGAATGGCCAAGCTTAAATTAGAAAGTGCATAAGAGGGTAAATATTGACTTGTTCAACAAAGTTTTCGCATTTGCATTCAAGGCACTCTTGGAGGCTTGAAGAAGCCAGTTTACAAGCAAAATGAATCAGACTGAAAATAGCTTATTTCCATAAATTCTCAGATGGGAGGATTACAAGTTATTAATAATGACATATTTTTGTATCCTCCTTTCTCCTTTTTAAAGCATTTTCAGATTCCATATTGAACATATGTTCCTATGCACATATTTATTCTGCTCCCTCTGTCTGGAACACCATGCTCTTCTCTCTCTGAACATTCATTCATTCTTCAACAATAACCTCAGTGTGTCCCTACCGCCACTCCTCCACCTCCACAACTTCAGTAAAAGTCCTATCAAAAAAATCCCCACCTTCTTGATGCTTTCATCATGATGCCTTCCGCATTCAATTCCATTCAGCAAGTACTCCTTGTGTCCCTGTCCTGCTTTAGTATTAGTGAAACTTCTTAGCCTTTCTCAAATACCCTGAGTAGCATGTGTAGTTTTTTTCATTTGTTCTCTAAATTTAATCCTGTCAGCATTTAGGATTTGTTCCAGGGTATCTCCTCCACCTCCCCCTCCCCTCCCTCACCTCCCTCCCCTCCCTCCCTCCCTCCCTCCTCCTCCTCCTCCTCCTCCTCCTCCTCCTCCTCCTCCTCCTCCTCCTCCTCCTCCTCCTCCTCTTCTTCTTCTTCTTCTTCTTCTTCTTCTTCTTCTTCTTCTTCTTCTTCTTCTTCTTCTTCTTCTTCAAGGAAGGAGAACCAACTAATCTGAGGACAGCATTGGGGGTGGGAGTAGAAGTAGCACAAGGTCAAAGGTCCTGGGACCTGGTCCTGACTTGGTCACAACCAGCTCAGTGACCAGTCCAGTGTTTGCCACACAAAAGGTATTTATTGATGAGTTAATAAACTTGAAGAAGTAACTTGGCCTCAGTTTCTAAATCTTAGAATAAAGGAGCCGGAGATAATAGTCTTTAAATCCATTTTGGCTTTACAATTTATGAACCGTTATGATCCTTCAGCAACTGAATCAATCACTAGAGTAAAACTTGTTCTTTAGATTAATTGGGAAAGGAGCATGGAAATGACACTTGTGGAGTGCTATTTTTTTCTGTATTTGGAGGTGTTTCAACATAATAAATCATAACAGACTTCTCATTTCTATGGGTTCTGTTAGATTTTCATTCATCCTTGTTATTTCTCTAAGTCAGGTTTTAAAGTAAGCAAGGGGGTTAGAACAATTATTCTAGAGTGAGAGGGAAGGGAGGGATAAATGCTTCAGACTTGGTCCACTCAATAGTTACATGCAAATGTGTATTTCTAATGCACTTGAAGCTGATCTAAGTCAATATACCATTTCCTTGAAAATGACTGATAGATTACCTAGTATAAAGATACACTTTTAGTTTAACTTCTATCACAGAATAATCCAAATATGTGGGAGGTTTGAATTAATGATTTTTTACCACATTATGTGAGGGCTGAAGGTATAGACTAAGCTGTTTGACAGGACAGACATTTTCTTGGGCATAATAATCTCAGGACATGGTCATTCCATGAAACAGGACCCTGCTCCATGGCTGCCAAAAAGAAATCCGCAGAGCTGCGAGGCCACCATCTTCCCTTCCATCACTGGGGAGATTTATTACTTTGCCTTATGCTTTTTCCTCGGGGAAACTGGTCAGATATTATCATGTCAGGTGACATAAAGCACAAAGTCTTTTGCACCCTTTGAGTGCTGGGTTCTAGAATAAAGGTCTAGTTCCATTTAATTTGCTGGGTTGCTCAACGTAAGAGTCTGCCATAATAAAATAAATACTTGGTGGCTTAGACAACAGAAATTTATTTTCTCACAGTTCTGGTGGCTAGAAACCCATGATCAAGGTTCAACATGTTTTGTTTCCCCTGAGCCTTTTCCCCTTGGCCTGCAGATGGCTTCTTGCTGTGCTCCCATGTGGCTTTTTCTCCGTGTGCGTTTGTATTCCTGGTCAGTCTCCCTTTCCTTATAAAGACACCAGTCACAGTGGATTAAGGCCCCACATTTATGACCTTATTTAACCTCAGTTACCTCCCTAAAGACCCTGTCTCCAAAATTAGCTACGTTCTAAGGTACTGGGGGTTAGGACGTAAACATATGAATTTGTGGGAGACACAATTCAGTCTGTAACACCCTGAGAGGACCCAAGCATCTAATTTGATCTGGTAACACACCCATTCTCTCCTGCGTCCCTTAGCAGTGGGAAAGCTCGGCAGATATGTGTGGTCTACGTTAGAGCCAGAGCGCCTGGGTCACCAAGAAAGAGAAAGAATTATGTTCCTGCGAGAGGAGCACAGGGAGGAAGAGCCATTCACCTCTCTTTAGACCAGGGGTCCCCAAATTATGGCCCTTGGGCTGCATGCGGCCCCCTGAGGCCATTTATCCGGCCCCGCAGCACTTCCGGAAGGGGCACCTCTTTCATTGGTGGTCAGTGAGAGGAGCACAGGATGCATCACAACTGTTCACATGAAGTACCTGTGAACTTCAGGACACATGGAATATAAATAGTTCCCATTGAAATACTGGTCAGTTTGTTTATTTAAATTGACTTGTTCTTTATTTTAAATATTGTATTTGTTCCCGTTTTGTTTTTTTACTTTAAAATAAGATATGTGCAGTGTGCATAGGGATTTGTTCATAATTTTTTTTTATAGTCCGGCCCTCCCATAGTCTGAGGGGCAGTGAACTGGCCCCCTGTGTAAAACCTTTTGGGACCCCTGCTTTAGACCTTAATGCTCTACAGGTATAAACTATGCAGATGCTCCTGAAAGAATTGTTTGGTAAAAGAAAACAGCATAGGTACTAGTTTAGCCAAAGCTCTAGGATTTTAGGAGATGCTCAACCTCCAAGAAAGAACTTCTATGAAGGAAGGTAGTCCTGAGTCTGTAGGGAGGGTTGTAATTTGTAAGTCACACCCATCCTGCTGTGTTAGCAAGCACTTGGCTCACCTTGTCACAAGTCAGTATCCCTTTATTGATCTGTGGCATGTGTGTGTTCAAATAAAAATCCATTATGCTTGCACCAGAGAGTGATTAGGGTCATTCTTCTCTGCCACTGTCAGTTGTGGCATTAGCAGGAAGACCCACTGGGACCTGGTGAGCTGTATGCAGGAAGCTGCAGCTGTACGACCAGAGGGGTGAGTGTGTGACAAGGTTAACATAACCCTGCCTTCCCAAAGGCGAGACACGAGGGACTTGGTTATGCTCTGAGGCTTACCTGTCCTCCGAAGCAGGAAATCAGATGGGCTTGGGAGGCTTCCTGCCCTGGGTCAGCTGGCAAGCTCTGATTCCATGCAGGGTCATGAGAAAGGCTACATGGAGGTCCGACGTTTATGTGATGGTAATGGTGGGATGCTGGATAGGAAATCAGGCGGGGATCTGCGACTAACTGTGCCCCTTTGGGCGGTGTATTCAGCTCCCTGCAGGTCTCCGTTTACTCCTCCATGAAATGAAATAAAAGATCTCATTGGTTCCTTCTAGTCTAAATACACCTTGCTCAGGCACCACTTCTCATGAAGTACCTGTGAACTTCAGGACACATGGACTCACCCTGGAATTAGTCAGGAACCCAGAATCACATAAACTCAGATTGCTAGGTGGGTGTTTATAGCTTTAAAGTACACTGATTTTGACAAATCTATTTAAACAATAAAACATAAGTTCTTTATGTCCTTAGGATCGTGTTCCCATGGTACTATAGGGGATAAATCATTCTTTCAAAAAAAAAATTCTAACTTTTTAATAGGGCAAATCATTGGCACTTAATTTCTAATTAAGGTACTTACTCATGTGAAGGCATTTGGGAATTGTTCAGGTAGTAGACATTCCCAGGCTCTAAAAAGACAGATGAGGTTAGAAGACTGAACACTTGTACACACATGGTAATTATTTCCGCACCCTTTGTATTGCTCTGGAATCCATGAAAGAGGACAAAAGCCCTGTCACCTCTGGGAAAAAGAGCTGACCAGAGTTCTTTCTTATCACCACCAAAAAGCTGATGACTTCATTGTAGTATTTAAAATATAGTTCATGGGAATATATTTCATTCTACCTGTAGTACTAATAAAAAGAAGTTAATAATATGGTCATGATGTCATGAAAATGCCATATTCTTATGACTTTGCCATTAATAAAATGACAGCATTAAAAAACTATTATGTATCACTTTAATCAAGGTTATTGCTTCTTGTCAACATAAATATTCTACATTTTGCCTTCAACCCAACAAACTAATTTGTCATCGGGGTGAGAGTGTGTTTTAAAATAAGTTTCCCAGAGGGATCTCTACCATGAGCTTCAAACCCACATTTTCAAAGCCATCTATCCTCTCATCCAGAGCAAGCTCACCTGCATGCTTTCCTCCTGGTCACTGGGGTGGCCACTCCCTTAGTCGCTCAGGTTCATTACCCCTTCCCCTTCTTTTCCTCTCCTCTTTTCTTATTCCTTTCTCACCCAGTCACATTTGCTCTGCTCAAATCCACCCTCTCCTTGTAATTTGCACCATTATTGCCCTGTGTTAGGCTTTCCTTACCATCATTTAGTTCAATCTCCTGCTGTTTACAGGTTGAACTTCCTGAAGAATAAGTCTGGTCATCTCTCTGGGCTCAATTACCTTCAACAACTCTCCAGATGTGTGGGGTAAAACCCATACTCCTCAATTCGTCAACTCAAGGGTGTCTGGGATCTGATTGTGCCTAGATTGCCAATCATATTCGCCAATATATTCCCTGATGGCTCACAAGACATGGCTTCATTGCCCTAGTCACTTTTCATCATTCTGGACTGTGGTCATGCTGTCATCTCTACCTAGAATATTTGTTTGTTTTTACTTTACCTATTGAGAATCTTCTGGTGCCTAAAACTCCTTGTGAATGTCCAGTCTGGAAGACAGATCCCATAGCTGGTAGTTAAATACAGAGTATTTAAGCTGGGGAAATAGTCAAAAGCTGTTAGAAAAACTAAAAATCCAACCGCAGATTGTGAGGTGATTGGGAGAATTGGCATCAACATTATCTAGCCTGGCTATGGCTAGGCTGGAGGACAGCAGAAGGATGTTGCGATCCTGGAGACCAGGAGCTGGGGCCATCCAGTGGCAGCTGAGGCATAATGGAGATTCAGCCAAAGTCAGAGCTGTCACCTAAAGCAAAGAGGGTTGGGGTAGAAATAGATCCTGACCTCCTGCCTTCCTCTATGCTCCTGTCTGAGCTTCTCATTGGCCAAACCTAGCCTGCAGCTAATTGGCAAAGTATCCTGGGAAACAGTTTTCAGGGATCAACTCTCCTATGATACTATGCAGAGCAAGAAAAAAGCTAGGAATGGATCCCAGAGCAAAGAGGCAAAAACACTAGCAGGCATCTCCTCCACGATACCATCCTTTTCTGTTGGAATAAAACTAAGCACCAATATCTCCTTTGTGTGGTTTGAATCTCTGTGACAGTCTCTAATAAACCTTCCCTACATGAGATTTACTTCTTTACATGTGCTCATCAGCACCACAAAATCAGAAGTTAGGGGAAGGCAGAGCTTGGTTTATTAATCTTTGTAACTCTCTCAGAACTCTGTACGGTCTTTGGAATTTTGTAGTAACCCAGGAATATTTCATACCGAATTAGACAGGAAACAGTACTAACAGCAAGAAAGCTCAAGGGGTGATTGATTAAAAGATATCCCACACTCTGAGGAGACAGATGAGAAGGAAAAAGAAGAGTCGAAGAACTCCTAAGAGCAGAACAGAAATAAGTAGTAATGAACTAACTGGTAAGCACTTAAGTCTCATGGCTTTAAAGTTGTCTATAATATCAGACTCTCTTTACATTTCAGTTTCCTGAGAGTGGAATCCTTTGCTATGGCGTTGCTTGGGAGATTCCATGAAAGTCTGCAAAATACCACATGCAATTGTGCTCTCTACTGCTTTTCGGGACTTGTCTAAGAAAGAAACCTTTTATTAACTCTTCCTAATTACTAAGAGACACTCTGTAGAAGGGGAATTACAGGCAGAGAGGGACATATGTGTCATTCCTATGGGCTTTCATGGGGATGATTCAATGTTGAGCTTCTTACACCTTTTATAAGTTCATAAGCTTCTGAATTCTGAACTGAAAACTTTGGGCTAGCTCTTTCTTCCCTAAGCTGGCTCTCTCTCTGCTTTACATATGTTTTCTGTTTGATAAAATAAAAGGATCAGAGAAAAGAAGATTTTTTGTTTAAAAAAGCAATTGTTTTTATAATTCTAGAATCAACACATTTACTTCATCACGTTTGGAGAATATAGGAGTACTACAATACAGAAAAATTTTTACTGCCAATGATAATCACTATAAATAATTTTGAATTTATAATTCTAGTTTTCTTTCTATCTCAAAATAGAATCATACTCTATATACTGTCCTATAAACTGCTTATATACTTAAAATTATATACCTTTTTCTATTTTAATAAATATCAATCGGCACTTTTAAAAAAAAGCTGCCTTCTAAGTTATTTGCTTACTTTCTGGTTGTTAGAAATTTTGGTTGTGTTATACTGTTGTATTAGTTTCTTATCGCTGCTATAACAAATTACCACAAACTGAGTGACTTATAACAACATGATATATTCTCTTGTAGGTCTAGAGGCCAGTAGTTTAAAATCCGTTTCATTGGGCTAAAGTCAGGATATCAGTGGGGCTGGTTTCTTTGGAAGTTCTAGAGGAGAATCTATTTCCTGGCCTTTTCCAGTTTTTGAGAGTTTATATTTTTTGGCTTTTGGTCCCTTTCTTCATCTTCTAAGTGAATGGATCCGGTCACTGCTTTCATTGTCACACGCCTCTTCTTTGACCCTGACTCTTCTTGCTTCCCTGTTATAAGGACCCATGTGATTATACTGGATCCATTTAGATGACCCAGAATAACCTCAGAAAGATTTATGAGAGCAAGTGGAATGGTAGAAAAACTGAGAGTAGAGACAATGGCCTAGCTGTGGGTCTGCCACCGACTCACTGTATGTTTTGGAGATTGGTTGGCTTTTTTGTTCTGCTACAGCAACCTCCTTATCCTCATCTGTGGGGCGAGGGAGTTGGAGATGAACTGAATTTTCCAAGAGTCTTTGCATTGAAGCACTTTAAGTTGTGTGAATTAAAAACAACAAAAGTGCATTAAAAAGGTTGATGGAGGTAATGCATGTGCAGTATCCTGGGGCCAGGACACACTGTGAGCATGTTTTAATAACTATAAGTCTTGGAAGAAAACATTACCTCAACCTTAATTAATTAACCATTTCTTAAACATCCACTGTATACAGGATGTTTTATATACATCATCAATAAAAATCTCATAAATTAGGAATACTATGCATACTTTTTAAACAGTTTAAGTAATCTGTTCCAGGCTTCCCAGTTAGTGAATAACAGAATTGTCACACCCTTTGCATTCAAGTTCAGGCTCTTTCTATTAGCTCCTGCCACCTGTGCATGCACTCTTGCAGAATTAGTCTCAGCAGTGGTGTTAAAACATTCACCTTATGTTTCTAGACTAATTAATAACAGCACAGCATTGAAGGTTAGGGCATTTTTGAATGTGGTTAAATGGTTAGTCCTTTGCAAACCCTCCCGGCAAGGTGGAAGAGCTCACCATTTCTCTCGAAAGCAACTTTTCAGCCCGAGACTATACAGAGGGACTGAGGGAAATTTCTTCATTCTCTTTGGCTCCTTTTACTGGTGCTCGTGGTCAGGATGTGCACGTGCTGTAGTTACGTGGCCAGCCATTCGCCAAGTTCCCTTGCCTTATGGAAACCAGATGGAAGCTGGAGTCGAAGTTCTCGGCCACAGAAGTCAGGCTGGGCTGCTCTCTGGACCGAATCTCTGAATTTAGGAGGCATAATCCTCTCTCCTCCCTCTCCCCCTCCCCCTGCCCCACTTCTCCTTCCAAGAACCAAGTCAGTTTCAGAGGTATAGCCTTTCTCTGTGCAATTGCCCAGATACTTTTTTTTTTTAATTTGTAATTGCAACTTTGTTTGTAGTAAAAGCTCTGTTTGGTTGTCACAAAGGGTAACCAAGAGGAAAAATATCCACAAACAGTCAGTGCTAGCATATGCTTTGAATAGCCTAGATTGATAATGTGAGTTCTTACACAACTTTACTAACCTCTGCTAGCATTTTGGGAGAATTAAACAAACGCACAGTGAAACAAACAAATAATCAAAAACAAACAAAATAAGCTGGGTGAGTAGGGAGGGGAAATTTCAAATGCGTTGGGAACCAGCGATATTCAACAAGACTTGTTTCTGAGCCATACTCAGGCATTTTCAGGGAACGAGTGCTTCAAAGGTAGGAGAGATCTTAAAGCTCACCCAATAATTAATTTCACTGAGTTACTCTATATTGAAAGAGCCTAGAAGAGCCCAGGAGTAGTTACATTGTGAAATGTGATTGTCATGAAAATTTCCACTTGTTACTAATTAATTTTTATGGTTGTAGGAGAAATAATGGTAATTATAAAAGTGGAGCAATTGGTGGAATGTGAGATATTAAGGATTGAGAAGTTCATGGTTAAATAGTCACACCCTAGTGACAAGCTTTGGGAATAGTCCAGTGCTGTGGTAAAAGCATAGGCTATGACTCAGAAAGACTCTGGACTTTCCTACTTATTGGATGTGTGGCCTTGCGTAGAGTCCTTAACCTCTCTGGGCTTGCTCTTTGGCGTTGGAAGGAATGCTAAAATGAGTTTAAAATGTGATATAGCCTATTGCTGAGAACATGGTCTACACTGAAGGGGTAATGGCCTCTATGATTAGTATACCAATTCTATCAATGCTCTACCTGTGTATTTATGTCTACTTCTGGGGCAAGCTTTCAGCAGAGGACTGTAGGGAATTTACATCTGGACCCCACCCCCCTATTCTTGTCCTTTAGTCCCTGCCCTTTTCCAAAAGCTTGTGGTCCTCTCAGGAGGAATCACAGTTGTGTTGAAGTTGGAGTCAGATAGCTTTGAGCTCAATCTCTGAGCTCTGTATCCTGAGACAAGTTACTTAAAAGAGGGCCAGGCACACTGCAGATGCTAGATAAATCTCAGTTGACTAAATGACTGGGGGAGTGAATTGCACTTTTCTATCCCTTTCTCCCTGGGAAATAAAACTCTAACTTGTTCTTCAAGGCCCTGTTGGCATTGCTTCTGCTGGAGTTTCCCCCCAAACCTCGATAGACCTTTATTAAAGCACTTGGCCCAGCCTGTGCATCCCAGCAATGGATACATGGGCTTCTCAAAGCGGACCTGTAACTTGCGTTCCCTGAATGGAGCCCAGGTTTTGGAAATTGATTGTTAGGGAAATAAACTAATGGCTAAATGAAGAAATAAAATCTTATAGGCGCCATCCCAACCTTTTCCCCTCTCTTAATTCTGGGCTGCTTTTGAGGTTCTCCTACTTACCTCCTAAACACAGAATTGGCTATATACTCCTTACCTCCTGGCCACTGTACAGTCACAGCAATTTACTGCCAGTCCTAATGCTTATCTCGTCAGGAAGGTGACCCAGAATATTTCCCTAGTAGAAGCAGAAAGCCATTGCCAAGGTGTGCCTCAGAGCTTCATAGCCTCCAGGACAGATGGCCTGCTTAGGCAAACAGGATTTTGGCTGAGTATTTTCGAGGCATTGGCCCACAGAGGAGTGTTCTGTTGCTCAGCAGATTCAGAGCTCCAACCTAATTTCTAACTTTCCCTGTTTCTTTGCAAGGAAGTGCTCTGCTCTCCATCAACTCGAAAGCCTGTCTTTTCTCTTTCTCCCTCAGCTCACTCAATCAGTTATCAGGCCTCATTATTTCTGTTGAGTTTACTGATGTGGATTTGCAGTCTTGTTCCAGGGACTGATGAACTACTTGGTTTGGGGTAAATCATTGGTCTTCTCTGAGACCCGGTAAAATGGGACGGGAACCTGTTGTGCCGTCCTCACGTGGTTGGTACCCAAGTCCTGACCACAGCGGGGAGAGAGCTTTGGGTTTGTGAGACACCCACACTGCCTGTTGTCCCTCCTTCTGTGATTGGACCCTCAAGGGAAGTCATTTTCAACCTCTGTCAGCTCATGGCACACATAAACTAATTACTAAAATTCTGTGGCACACCAAAAAAATGTATCTTTTGCTGATCTGACACACACACAAAAATAGGTATAATTGTTCCCTTGGCCCCCTCCCCCATTCAGTTCCCTCCTACTATGTATTGAAGACCTCTCAGGTCTGTCCCCACCCAACCCTACCGGCCTGTCACCGCTGGCATGATTTCTCTGAAGTGTTGTATAGATGGAGAGAGTTACTTCTGCGCAGTGAAGTAGCAGGACTTCCCATGGGGAGAATGGGAAGGAGGAAACTGTGGGCATGATCAAAGCTGCCACTAGGGCAGGAGGAATGGTGGCTCTTTCCTGTGGCAGCTGGTGCACAGTCCCCGAGGTGCTGCAGTGGGGCCACCAGGTTCCCGCCTGGACTTCTGGTAGGAACTCTAGGCCCACAATCCTCTGCGTGCCCCCGCCATGCCTTGTGGGACATCATAGGACACAAAGGCTTTAAGGTCATTCTGGCCTGAATTCCGGCTAGGGCTGGCTACAGAATTAGAAGAGCTCAGTGTGAGGCCTCAGCTGGGAAGTTCAGTCTCTTCTTCCCATGGGATCCTCGTCCCAGTGGTTGATGGGAACCTTGTAAAGTTCTGCAACCTCTGGCTGGGAGCAAGTAAGAGGTGCCCGCTGAGTTGCCTGCTGGATGGATGTGTTGTGTCATTGCTAGCCCATGGTAAGGAAAGCCACTGCCTTGCTGCATCCAGAAATGCTGTACTGTGAGTTTCTGATACTCTTCTTTCCCATACCCACAGACCCCTGTCGAGGTGGAGGGCAAGGGCCATTGGCAGGCTTCTTCCTGCCAACAAGACCCTGTTGCTTCCCTGGCTAGAGGGCCTCATGGTTATGGGGTGGAGACCTGCAGGTGGGGCAGCTAGGAGTCAGAGTCAGGGGGCGGAAGGCCAGGAGCTCATCCAGACAGGAAGGGAGGTGATGGCAAGGGAAGCTCACATGAGTCGGGGGCTCCAAACTTTAAAAATGTGCAGCACTGTCCTATAGGCTTCACTTATAAAACTCAAATTTAGAGATAAAACTATTGAAAATTTCAACATGGCATCAGTTGGACCTTTCTGAGCTCGATGCCCCGTGTGACTGCATGGGTTGCACACCCATGAGGCTCCCTGGTTCTAAGTCTAGTTCCCCTGCCTGTTAATTAGGACAGGTCACATCTCTTTTCTGCCCTCAGTCTTTTCACATGTGGTATTGGCTATTGTACCCATTTCTCAGGGCCGCCATGAGAGGTAATTGGTGTTTTATTCCATAGTGCAGGGTCGATACTCAATATAAATAGATTTCCTCTCTTTTCCCATTGCCATACAGTTTAATAAGAAGTCTTAGCTGCCTCAGGTCAGGTTAAGTTCACTGAAATGGCATTTCTCCTTAGGTCTAATTCAGCTTTATAATCTTCAGAGCCTAGCTTAATAGCACACAATATGTATGCAAAAATGTGAAGTAATGAGTGAGCAACTGTTTTTTTCATCTTTTTAAATATATGCCTTCTTCTTTTTCTTCTTTGCATCTTTTTCTTATTTTTTACTTTGTTTCCTAATTTATTTCTTTATTTTGCCCTGTTATCCTTGAGTGAGTGGTGAAAGGGAGTTTAGGAAGTCCTACTTGGTGATATAACATAGCATATGTTTAAATGCAGTATGTAAATTTCAGAATAAAGGAGGCCCTCTAAAATAGAATTTTTTTAAATAGAAAATTATAAAAGAAATCACTAGTTTATTTGATTCTAAAATATAGGATAATTAACTGTATAATCTATCTATTACATGTAATAATATAGGAGAATAAAGAAGACCAGACAGAAGTTTACCCAGATTTTAGCAGTGTTCTTCTGTGAATGAACCATATGAATCATAAATGGGCATTGGACTTTACTTTTCTTCTTTAACACTTATTATATTTCTAAGTTTTGTTTAGTTATTATATATTACCTTTGTAGTACATTAGTCACATTACTTTTTAAATGTAGAAACCATTACTTAGGGCTTAGTATAAATGCTATTTCTTCCATTTGACAGTAAGTTATTTTCTAATCTTGACTAACTTTGTATACACCACCACCGCCCTATGAAGTGAATAGTCTTATTATCTTTATTTTGCAGATAAAAATACTAAAGTTAAGTGAGAGTGAAACGTGACCAGTATCAAATAGCTAGAAATGGCAAGCCTAGTATTTAAACCTCAGTTTTGCAAGTTTCCAGAGCCAGGGCTATTACCTGCTGCATTCTCTTCCAACTTGCCTAACACTTTGTACCTTGCCTAGTACCTTCTGCTTCACTGTTTGATTATTGGGGTTCTTCTGTATTCCTCCTTCTAGACAGGAAGCAATGTGTGTTCAGAGGTTGTGGTTTCTCCATCCTTGGATTTCCCACAGAACCTCACAGGCAGGAAGGGTTCAATCGGAACCACATGTCGGTGTAATGAATGCTGGAAAAAGAACGCAGGTGGATTTTACTTAACGTGACAGTGAAGTTTGTAGTCAATATCATCTCTACTTTTTAATTACATTTACCTCCTGCCAGCAGTTCTGGCTGTGGGTACCAAAGTAAAAGCAGTCTATAGTTTAAAAAGTGTTTTTCAATATCAGGACAACAGATGGTAAGCCGGAGGCCACGTGCCTTAAAGTCAAGGTTGTTCTCTTTGTTTTGACTCAAATATGCTTCAAAATGAATTAATGGGAGCTTTCGATCTTTTGCTTCCTGAGGTATTGTGACAGCATAATAATTTGTGTTACTGGACCAGGATGGAAGAGGGTTGTTTTGTTTGTTTGTCATTTTAAAAATAAATAAATAAATAAATTAGGCATTCAGGTTGATAGCCTTGAAAAGCCTATATTTATAGCTTTCAGGGTATGTTTATGGGGCAGAAAAAGGGCTTGTCTGAAACTGGAAATTATGGAATTACAATTCCAGTACATTCTAACCATAGCATTCTTTTTATGGGCTTCTGCCAATTGGTGCTCAGGCCTCGGCACCTGGTGAGCCACAATCCTGGCACCTTTGGCCTGAAAACCGAATATTCTGCAATGCAGCGTTATGTCCAATTTATATTAGAAATTATAGTTCATTGTGATTTTTAGGATATAAGGAATTCTTTTTCTCTCTCCCCTCCCCTATCACTTTGTCTTTTAAAAGTTTTAAACTGACTCCCATTGATTCATTGCTTTCTGCAAAGAAATGCGACTAAACCAACCAATCATGTGGAAGTATCTCTGACTTTAGCATCTTATTAGAGAGAAAAACAACACAGAATAGGAACATATCCTTTGTTCCTCTTGTGAACCAATTAAAGAT
Organism: Rhynchonycteris naso; assembly: GCA_037038555.1. Classification (NCBI taxonomy): domain Eukaryota; kingdom Metazoa; phylum Chordata; class Mammalia; order Chiroptera; family Emballonuridae; genus Rhynchonycteris; species Rhynchonycteris naso. The sequence continues at coordinate 24,397,903 of CM072996.1, forward strand.
TGCATAGGCTGGGTTTTAGAATATTGATTTGCATTTGCATGGGATAATTGCCACCAGTTAGTTGTGGCAGGCAATTTACCATTTGGTCACCTCTGATTGGACCAAGGATGGATGTTTAATCCAAGGAGATTCTCTGCCCTGAAATTTTTGAATTGTGATAAGAGATTAATTTCAGTGTGGGATATTTGTTTGAATTTAGATGATTAAATATGAGGAGCTTGGGAGAAGCAGGGAAAGCCAGACAGCAGGGAGGGAAGAAGAAAGGTGACAGAAAGAAGGAAAGAGCCCTGGAGAAGCCAAGTCTCAGGCCTTCCAGCCCGACTCTTCCAAGGGAGTCTGCTTGCCCCCAAAATGTGACTTTGAATTTGAATGCCATATTTTTCTCTTTCTAAAAGAATTCTCCATTTTATTATGCTGCCTCAGATTTGTTTCTGTCGTTTGGAAACCTAAGAACCACATGTGTATATGTTTGTCACCACCCTTACCACTTTGTTTAAAGCTAGTCTGTGGGCCACTTTCCCCCATTAAATTGATAATTTCTCAAAGTCACAGACCTGTTTCTGCCTCTCCTTGGCAATTAGAATATGTCTGGCACAGAAGGATGTTCAGTGACTGTTAAATAAATAGGTAAGGGACTAGCGATGGTGCCCCATCAGCTCAATTCATTCACTGAGGAGAACTTTTTGTTCGTATACATCATTGCCATTCATTTTTAGATGGTATGAGTGTACTCTGATTTATCTCAAGTCATAAATAAACATATATATATATATATATATATATATATATATATATATATATATGCATATCTCCATGATTCTGGGAAACCACTGTAGCAATAAAAAGGGGAAGTCATTTTTTAAATACAAAGTAGATGTTAGAGAGATAAATTTTTTAGTATGTTGGGGGGTATATCTAGAATGATTGATTCTTGAAAGGACATAAGCACAGAGAACTTTATCTGGGAATAGATAAAAGAGGGATGACTTCAAGCCTACCTTGAGAAGACTGAATTTTCCAGAACTGGCTCCCAGAGGACCCCTGAATCCTCAGCATTTGGTGTATGATATTAAGTCCTCCAGTACCTAAGGGGTGCTCCATGCACAGGGAGAGTGCTATATGTTCACAGGGTTCCCTTGGGCAAGCTGGAGGGCAGTCCAGGGCTAATTACCATGCCTGGGCATACACATGTGAGTCTGCCAACCTTAATAACTACAGAGGCCTTGACATGTTTCCATTCTGATGCTGCCCTTATAAAATGTGTTGCTAATTAAAGTAACTGCCAGCTCAGACTCCTGCAAGGAAACCCATCCACGTGCTCAGAGGCTTGTTTTCTATGTTTCTAACTCTGATTAAATAAATAAAAACTACAGAACCAGCAGCAGAACCCAACTCTCTGGGACAGCTTAAGGGGAGCGCTGCCCATGTGTAAGTAATCAGGCCATGTGTTAATTCCACCTTCCCCACGCTAGAGAAGGAAAGGGTTAAGTAGCAGACGATGCTACTTCTACACAGTGCTATAGGCATGTTTGATTTGGCAAGTTGAAAAAGAAGCACAAAAACACATGTCCTGACAAAGTCAAGAATGATCAAACTGAATTCAATACACTTACCAAATTGAATTTGTAGTGTGTGTCTTTCTTCTTCATTTGAGCCATAGTTCATGCAATTATTTAAAAATTTATATATCCACTCTTTATACTCTTTGCTAGTCCTCCTTCATTGGCTTCCTACCCCATTTTTCATATACTTTAACCCCTTACAAGGCATGGCTGAAAGACCTTTTATTCTCCAGACCTCACTTACTTTCCTAACTTCTCTCTCACTGCTCACTTGTTAGCCACACCAACTTACAGAAAACGCCGTATTTTCTCTTCCCTCGATGCCTTTGGACATGCTTTGTCATATGCTTGGAATGCCTAATCCATCTATCTTTATTTCCCTGGCCAACTCATAAACAGTTCTACAACTAAGCAATTTTATAACTCTGCCTAATTAGGCAGTCCCTCTTGACATCTCCTCTTCCTCTCCACCAAACCTGGAGAAATATGTCCTTTGAGCTTTCTTGGTTTCTGCTCTGTCCTTTACTACTGAAACTGCCACATTGCAGTGGACATAAAAGAAGGAATGAACTGCTCTGTAGCTATGTTCAGAGCCCAAATCTCAAGCCACCCAAGACCCTAGTGTTGCAGACATCTTGACTGACAAAAGAGGGTTTGCTAAGCCTAAACTGTATGGAGAACCGAGGACCAAAAGTATTCCCCAACCTTAGATATAATGTGTGGCTTAGAAGTATGAAATGATAAACTCACTGACCCACTCATTCCTACTTTTAATTATTTTTTTATTAAGTACTTTGTGCTAAACGTACTCAGAGTGCTGGGGACTACAAATGTGAGTGAGACCTAGATGATGGGTCCTTTTAGCTTGGAGCTTATAAATTAGCTAGAAAGGCATGCGTACATACATACATACACACATACATAATTATTTTATCACAAACTTCATTAGACCTACAAAGTAAAGATTTAAATGGGGACTATATTCGAGAGACCTAATTCAATCTGAGAGTCAAGGAAAGCATCACTAAAAAAGTGTCCTTCAAGGTGCAATAGTAAGAATGTCTCTGCCATATGGCAGAGTGGGAGGGAAAGGATGCCAGACAAAAGGAACAGCATATGCCAAGGCTCAGAAGCATGTTCAGAGAACAAGCAAAGACCAATGGAGTTAGAACTATGTAACAAAAAGACACAGACGAAAAAGATGAATCTGGGGAGGAGAGGAGGTACAGATTATGCAGAGCCTCCTAAGACAAGGTAAGGCTCTTGAATTTTATCCTGAGTGTGACTGGAGACCACTGAGAGGGTGTAAGCCTAGTTTTCAATATGATTTGCATTGTGGAGAACGGATTAGAGAGGGGCAAGGGTGGAAGAGTATAGACCAATTTGGGATGCTGTGGCAGGGTGTTCCAGAGGGAGTGATGGTGGCTTGCCCTAAAGCAGATGGAGAAATGATACTGAAGAGTAGATGCAGTCAATGGGATATTGAGGAGTTAGGATCAATGGTCCTTGGGTTTGATTAGCTGTCAGGGTTGAAGCAGAATGAGATCTCAACACTCAACTCTAATAGGTTCTTTCAATCAACAAAGAGCTCTTCACTGCCCCTTAAGTGCCAGATAAATGGTTGAGGATGATGACCTAAAAATACAAGTCTCAGACTGCTTTCTCTCAACCATTGCAATACACATCTGTTCGTAAGAGAGCATTAAAAACTTTACTTTAGGCCCCTGGCCGGTGGTTGAGTGGGTAGAGCATTGGCCCAGCGTATGGATGTCCTGGATTCAGTTCCTGGTCAGGGCACACAGGAAAAGCAACCTTTTCCCCTCCTGCAGCTGGTGGCTTGATTGGTTTGAGCGTGGCCCCACACACTGAGGATAGCTTGGTTGGTCCGAGTGAATCAGCCTTAGATGCTAAAAATAGCTCAGTTGATTTGAGAGTTGGCCCCAGACAGGGTTGCTGGGTGGATCTCGGTCAGGATGCATGTGGGAGTTTGCCTCACTGTCTCCCCCGCTCTCACATTTAAAAAAAAAAAAAAAAAAAAAAAAAAAAGGTTTACTTTAGTTCTGATCCCTAATTGACTATAATACAAGATTTTAAAAGAAAGTTTCCCACTAAGCTTTTGTCAGGTCATGCGTTGAGCTGGACGCAACCCATAGCTCCATTTCGCCCACTGCCATTGGTGACCACCCTCTTTCCATGAGTGAGCCTTATAGTCTTGCTTCTCTGCCCCATCATATATCGTGTTTCCCTGAAAATAAGACAGTGTCTTATATTAATTTTTGCTCCTAAAGATGCGCTAGGTCTTATTCTCAGGGGATGTCTTATTTTTCCATGAACAAGAGTTCACATTTATTATTGAATAATAAAATCAACATTTATTAATATACTGTAGTCATGTCATCACAAGCATCAGCATATCCCGCCAAACTCTGAATTCCATCAAGAGTTTCTTGTGAATCTATTTTCATGTACAGCAATCTACCCTGTTTCCCCGAAAATAAGACAGTGTCTTATATTAATTTTTGCTCCTAAAGACGCGCTAGGTCTTATTTTCAGGGGAGGCCTTATATTTCTAAGTTTGAAAAAATTGCACCAGGTCTTATTTTGGGGGGATGTCTTATTTTCGGGGAAACAGCATAGTTCTATTTGTCCAGCTAGAATATTTTGAGAATCTGTCCATCAGCCCTTCTGCCCTAATTCACATGGGCAGATAACACATTGAATTCTGCCTCAGTCTCTTACTATCTGCATATGTGAGGCATGTTACTAACCTCTCTGGCTTTAGGGCTCTCCTCTCTAAATAATAAATAAGGTCAGTTAATTGATGTCACTCTCACTAATATTCTTCATGGGAGATCAGGTATAATATGCTTTCTACTGTGATATAGTACAAAGTAAAGAGATTCACTTATGATGTATTTCGCATCATAAAAATAGACTTTTAACTAGAAATAATCAAACCTTTAGATCCATCTCCCAGCTTACTGGACACAAAAGGAATAGACGTCATGAGGAAACAAAAGCGTGAGGGAACAAGTCCACAAAGAGGACATCTGCATAACAAGTGGCCTGGCCTCTTCACTGGGCCCAGGGAGTGGGTCTTGCTCTAGATTTAAGAGCTAAGAGAAAAAAGATAATAACTGAATGCAATACATTGTCCTTGACTGGCGCAAGCTTGAAGGTACACCTGGGAAAAATGTGAATATGAAAATTGTAATAGATAATGTTAGGAAATTACTGTTGATGTTGTTGCTGTTGACCTTATTATGTATTACTTTTTGGAGAAAATTGTTCTTATAGTTTAGAAATGCATAACAAAGTTTTTAAGGGAGAAATATTCTAATGTCTGAGTTATACTTTGGAAATTGTGTGTGTATATGTGTGCGTGCATGCGTGCGTGCACACACATATCAACAAAAATTTGTAGTTTTAAAATGGCAGTGCTATTGTTATTTAAATCCAGGTGTTTGTATATTATTCTGTCTACTCTTATATATTTAATAATTAATAGTAAAATAGATAGACTCATTCCTATAGTACAATGTTGTAAGTGTGAGAGGTAATGCCCCAAAAGACCTAATTTGTATTATGTATCATTAAATGAGCATTCTACTTCACAACAGTTTTCTCCCAAAATCTCATTGCATTCAGCTGCCATATATCAGGAAAGCTTGGTTGGAAACCTGCGGAGCCCCTTGGAGGATTATAAGGATGTGACCTGGCAGGCTGGCATCATGCGTGGTGGAATAAACTGTTAATGTTTTTGGCCTGTTCACTGCCTTGCACTGAGATACTGCAATTCCTTTCCAGCTCCGAAGTCAACTCAAACATACTCATGTGCAGAAAGTGCAGAACTGTCCAGAAGTTATATCTTAGGTCTGCCCCAGATACAAAAGAGGGGTGAAGTATCTCCAGCACCTGGGAGCATGAGAAGAACATGACACTAGGATGAAGGCAGGAGGCGTCAATCTGTGCATCACACACAGAGATAGAAGCCAGTTTGATCTTCCCTCTGGGCAATGACAGGTAGCATCCTTCTCACCATCAGAATTGTCCTGGCACAATGATAAATTATTTGGTCTTACTAAATATTCAGCATGTTTCTCACCAAAGTTCTTCTGTGAACTGTCCCTAGTCACTTCCTGTCCTGCCACCTATGTTCTCTGCCACCCCCACCTTGCAATAATCTAGCTGCATTAGTCTATTGCATCAGGGAGTTACGACCTCTCTGACATTTGCTCATCCCTTCCCCACCTCTCTCTGTCTGGCAAACTCCTGCCCCTTCTCAAAGGCTTAAGTTCAAAGTAATCTATCCTGGGAAGCTTTCCTCTGATCACAGACAGAAGTGGGGTCCTCTGATCACAGAGAGAAGTGGGGTCTTTCTCCCCAGGCCAGGACAAAGGTGAAGCAAGTCAGGTGCACTGGGCATAGAATTTAAGGAGGCTCTCATTCTCAGTGTGGTGCAAGTGCTGACGCTGAAAGTCCCATGACCCCGACAGTGAGCGCCTCCTTAAATTTTGCAGCACAGGCAGGCTCTGCACTTGTGTCAGCCTATCGGGCCCTGGTTTCAGCATCTCCAGGATCCTAGCATCATGTTTGCATCCTAGCATTTGTCCATCTGCCTTCCTGGCTGGAATATGAACTCTTAGCTGAAGGACTGTCTTATTCAATACTGCAACCTCAGTCGTTATCACTGTGCTTGGTTGGCACACAGGAAGTGTTTATAAATGATGTCAGATTAGAAGAATAATACAGTAAGTCAAATGGTGTTGGAAACATACAGAGTGTTAGAGACATTTTTCTTCCTTTTTTTTCAAGTGAGAGGAGGGGAGATGGACTGACTCCCGCATGCACCCCGACCAGAATCTACCTGGCAAACCCTGTCTGAGGCCAATGCTCTGCCCATCTAGGGCCATGCTCATAACTGAGCTGACTCCACGGAGCCATCCTCAGTGCCTGGGGCTGATGCACTTGAACCAATCCAGCCATGGCTGTAGGAGGGGAAGAGACAGAGAGAGAGAGTAAAAGAGAGAAGGGAGGGGGAGAAGCAGATGGTTGCTTCTCCTGTGTGTCCTGACTGGGAATTGTACCCGGGACATCCACACATCAGCCTGACAGTCTATCACTGAGCCAACCAGCCAGGGCCTGTGTTAGAAATATCAAACTATCAAGGACCAAATAGCATCTGCTTCAGAGCTAGGAGAGGATTCAGAGATAGAAAGACTGTATAAAATATAAAACTGATCATCTGAAATATACTTCATATTCAGATACTGCTTAAAAATTTAACCTGTCCTCTAGGGGAGTCTGGAAAACAGGATGTGTAGAAATAAGGTCTGAAACATCAGCAAAGCATTGCATGAGGTGAAAGCAGATTGTCCACTAAATCCAGGTTTCCTCCAAAGAGGGGATCTCCTTTAATTAACTCTTCTTCACGCTATTCACATGGTGTGTGCATTGTATCAGTTTAGAAGGAGTGGCACGAACTGGACTTTAGGAAGGCTCTTCCATGTGCCATTGTTGTGCTAGGCCCCTCACTGAGATTGTAGTATTTGATCATCACACAATGCAGTGAAGCAAGTGTTCATGTCCCTGGTCTACGTATGGGGAAACCCTGAGATGGGTCACTTGCCTGAAGCAACAGAGGAAGGAGTCGGATGAATAAAGAGCACCACCAATGTTCAGGGCAATTGAAACTTGATTATGTTTAATAGATCCTTGTTCTCCACCCCACAAAATAGTTGTCGCCAATCAGAAATATAGGTTCTTGATGTGCTTATGTTTATTTGTGTAAATATTTGAGCATCTACTGTGTGCTCCACTGTGGACGTAAAGTCCTAAAAGGCTGGTCAGGGGAATTGTATCAGGGTGGAGTGGGGAGAGAGGGACAATATATGTGGAATGATTTATAGGTGGGTTTAAAAGAGTAAATAGTCTCTTTAAAAATTTATTTACTGATTTTAGAGAGAAAGAAAGGGAGAGAGAGAGAGAGACATTGATTTGTTGTACCACTAATTTATGCATTTATTGGTCCATTCTTGTATGCACCCTGACCACACTGAACGCACAATCTTGGTGTGTTGGAATGACACTCTAACCAAATGAGCTGCCTGGTCAGGGCAAGAGAGCAAACCTATTCTCTTACCATATGTTCCTAAGGGGAGAGTGCACGGAAATTAAAACACTATGTTCAAATAATGCTATAATCATAACACTAAAGAACCCCAACAACAACAAAGCTGGTTCCTGAAACCTTCCCCAAGAAGGTTTCCTGTGTGCTGTGCTTAGAACTGACCACGAGGTTGGTCTGCCCATGGAGGTCAAGGGAGAGAATGACACAACCCTTCGGATAATGTTCAGGACTGGAAGCTGGCAGCTGTTTCCCAGTGCACTTTCTGTTGGGGGAGGGGCCTACTCTTGGGGATACCAAGCTCACACCTCAAGTTCATTTCTGTACTGTAGCAGAGCCTCACCCTTCACCTAGCAGATGCACCGAGGTGTGACTTCAGGCTCTACATTGGCCTCTTTGATTTGAGTTTCACGAACAGTCTGCTATTGTATGGGAGCTGGTGAAAACTTCAAAAGTGCCGGTAAGGCTGTATAACACATTCCTCTTCAACTTCAAATTGCTAGCTCCTCCTTTCCAAAAGCCAGTGACAGCAGAGCTCCAGTGATTTCAGTCGTGTTTTCCCCCCTGAAGCCCCACTTTCTATGACAGGATTACAAATGCCCTTAGCTCCATTTCGCATACATTCTAGAGGGCTTTTTGGCAGGGTCTGTAAAGTGTGCTTTCATAGTCTTTGGATTTCATCTTTGTAGCACAGCTTCATGGAAAAACATCACATTCCAAGTGCGACTGGGAAGTTTCATTCACCACAGTGGTTGCCAATAACATGTGGGGAGTTTATTGTCCCTCCAGCGAGCTCATCAAGTCCAAACAATATGTGTTCCTTGCAGTTTCAGCTGATTCGCTTCCATAAGATGCAAGTTGATTCTATTTACTAGATACCCAAAGACCAATTTGAGAATCTAGATTCTGGTGGAATTGAATATACAATGGGTTTTTAACTCAATATATATCATTAGAGTCTTAGCAGGAAACAAAATGGCACACTCAAAGGGGTTCAGCCGAATATAACATTGTGAAGAGCGTATTTAAGAGGCATGGGCAGGGTTAAGGGAATCAAAGAGTAATGGCGAGGCACCTGATTGTCACCTTCAGGAAGCTCTTTCTTCTTCAGGCAGAAGGGGCCAGGGTAGGACTTGGAGGCTGGGCCTTGGAAGCAGACTGGCCCAACAAGTCCTGTAGCTGTAGGAATGCAGCATGGCTTGGTACAGCAAGGCTGGGTGAAATGCCCCCAAGTCTCCCTGCTCGCATTCTCTGGCCACTTGCTGGTACTGCCTGTTGGCCAAGCCCAGCCAGAAGAATGGGAGTGAAGGGGACTGGGAATCCTGATTATTGAGGTCAGCCTCCTGGGGGGCCATGACAGACAGCGAAGGGCAGAGATTTGTCTTAGGGTAGTTTATACTTTCAGATTTCACCCTGAGAGACAGAATGGTGGAACAGAATGAACATGGATTTTATTTTTTAATCCTCAGAATTTATCTTAAAACTGAATATTTTGTACCCTTTTACAATATCTTGATTCAGAGTCCACCTACTAATGGTAAGATCATGGGTCTTCTCTGGGCTGCTTCAGGAAAGTTCCAGTTTACTCTTTCTGAGTTGTTTCTTCATCCAGTAAAATGGAAATAGTCATAACTAGCTATAATAATAATAATTCTAGTAGGAAATAATAATATATTAGGAAATGATAATGACCGACCTAATTGAGGGATTGTGAATATTAAATAAGTTGACCTAGGAAAAACACCTGCCACACGATTGACACATGAAATGGACTTGGTATTTTTTGATTTTCCCCAGTTAGCCCTGCACCAGATATCCCTCACGTGGGGAGATGCCTGCCAGGTGGAGGTGGGAGAACCAGTCTGACCATTTTTCTCTTACTGGCTTATTGCTGGGAGTCCCCTGTTGACTCATAGCTGGAGCCCGTGGGCAGGACTGTGTTGTTCCTGGAAACTTGTTTATTGGGGTCCTCTTGTCAGGAGAAAACCAATCATTTTGCCGGTGTCACTTTTCTGAAGAAAACCTCTTGGGATATCTTCAGGGGAACTCCAGTATCTTTTCTTCCTCAGGGACACTGGTTCATAGGGAACTGTTCCTTAACAATTTCCTTAGCAAGTTTTATTCCCCAAACGTGAGCTGTTACTCAAAAAGTAGTCCTTTCTTTGGGTGTGCATTAGCTGTTGACAAGGCATCATCTGCTTTTGTAAGAATTTAGCCAATTCAGTTCCTGACAGTTAGAGCAATCTCTTTCTACATGAAGCCACCAAGGAGGTTTTTGTTTGTTGTTGTCTGTGGTGGTTGTTTTCTAGTTTTGGAAAAGGTAGGAATGTTTGGTTACTTGATGATTTTGACTGGACCCTTGGAAAGGGTACTGTTGATTAAAAAATAAGAAGCCACAGCAGTCATTTATTTAACCACTCATTGATTCAAGCTAGCATTTATGTGCTAGGCATAATCCCTAATTCACACAACCATCCTGTAAGGTAGTGTCTTATTTTCAGTTGAGGAAACTGAGGCTCAAATAGATGGGTTGAAATGTTCAGTTGGTAAAAGTGGAGCTGGGCTAGAGACATGAGCTCTATCTGAGCTAAAGCTTGAAGGTCTGTTTATCTTCCTGATGATTTCAGAGAGTCAACTGTAATATTTACATCCAAATGTGACCATCTAAAAATAAAACCACAAGGCTGTATTTTTCTCATTACAAGGGGTAAGTCTTATTCATTTCTCTCTTTCTTATAGCTAGCCACTGTCCCTTCCATAAAGTGGGTACCTGTTTCAATGTTTGTTGAATGAAAAAATGATTGACTGAGTGAATCAATCAATACAAAGAAATTTTTGTCGCCATGTAGCATTTTTCTAATGCAAATTTATATTTCATTTGACAGTGTTTGAAAATTGAATAATTTTCCCCGTCAGCATACCTTGCAGTGTGGAAACGCTTCCATATGTGAGATGCTTCCCCTCATTTGACTGAAGGAGAAAAAAGACTAAGAGGAACATCATATAGTGGCTAAGCATTCATACAAACATGACTCATAGTATTTACTGTTCATGAATGGTGGATTTTGGGAGAGAGATTTTGCAAAAATATTGAAGTAGACATTCACTTTGGATTGATATAGGTCAGAAGAATGTTCTCATGTAGCTAAATTCAGTTTTATATTAATCCATTATGTTGTAGAAGGTATAGGATAGAGGAGAAGGGCATAGGTCCTGGAGCAACTGCCTGTGCTCAAATTCAGGCTTCATTACTTAATAGCTGTGTGACTTGGGCAACTTATTCAATCTTTCTGTGTCTTAGTTTAATGTCTATGTACAATGGGGATAAGAATACCATATCCTGCACGAGATGATTGATAGAATTAAATGAATTAATACAGGAGGAGTTCTTAAAAACTGTGCCTGCCAAATGGTAAGGTTCAATAAATGTTATAATCCCCAAGCCCTAATGGAGTCTAGTTCAAAAAAGTCATATCTCTTTTACCTCTCTATCCCTATTATTCCAACCTTATTTCAGGAGCTCATCAAGTCCTGCCTGACTGACTTTACTCTCCAGCTCACCTTTTACATGCTCACTGGAGTGAATCCTTGAAGACTCAATTAAGTTAGGCCCTTCACCTTCTTCAAACAATGCCAGGATTCCCCATCACCTTCAAGACTAAGTACCATACCCTTATGACATTCAAGGTCTTTCATGAGCTCATTCTTTTTTCCTCATCTGGCCTCATCTTTCTTTACTCCCACATGCATGATATACAATGAGTACCAACAAATGCCCAAAGGAGAAAAAGTTCTGTTGGCTTGCTGAATAAGTAATAGTTGAATAAGAGGTGTGAACAGCCATTTTTATTGATGGGCTCATAGAAGACTTCAAAGAAGAGATGGCTAGGTTATATCTTGAAGAATAAATTGATATTGGCCAAGCAGGGTAGGGTGGAATGTTGACTGGATGCATTACTCAGAATGAGGGAAGGATTTGTGCACTGGATCAGAAAAACAAGGCACATTCATGAAATGAGAACTTGTTTGGTACTGAGAGGGATGAACCAGCGGATGCTTACATGAGGAAATAAGGGAAAGGGAGCATCCAAAAGGGCCTTTAAATCTGGCATGAATGCCTGGATGGAACAGTGATGTCAATGGAGATGAGGAATATCCAGGAAAAGAAATGTGTGTGTGTGTGTGTGTGTGTGTGCGCGCGCGCGTGCGTGAACTTAAATCAGAAATAATAGGTATCTGTTTTATACACACGTGTACAAAAATCATCTGGGAATATTCAGCACTAAGCTTCTAATATCATTTCCAGTCACAACTCCAGATCTATTTCCTGGCAAATTTCCCCTTCTGAGCAAATGGGGACTCTATTCTTTAGAATTCTATAATACATGACTTCTCTCTTTTAAATCCTATCTTTGATCTTTCGGCATATTCTTTTGGCTTTTTATTCAAAGTATATCTACGGTGTGACCATTTCTCATCATCTTTGTGGCTACTACTCTCTTCAAAGCCACCATCTTTTATTGGATCACAGGGACACCTCAGAGATTCTTATTATTATAAAAATCACTATTACTGTGATTCCAGACCACCGTAATAGAGCAAGTATCCCAACAGAATGGGTTGTCATTTTTGTGCTGGTGTGTGTGTGGGGGGGTCTTTCCTTAAGTTTGTGAAAAATACAACACCTGTGAAGTACAATAAAGCAAAGCATAATAAAAAGACATCTGTCTGTATTTAAATAGTCTCCTCAACTGCCTCGCTACTTTCTGCCTTGACCTTCTTCAGCCTATTTTTAACACAACAGCCAAGAGTGGTCCTCTTAAAAAGAAGCCAGATTATGACTCCTCTGTCCATAGCCTCCCAAGGACATCCCATCTTGCTCAGAGTAAAGTGCAAAACATATACAGTGCTGGTTTGAATGACCCAACCCTCCCAAAGATTGGCCCCATTGCTACACAGATTTCCTATAGTCAGCCCTCTCTTTCACCACTCTGCCATGTTGGATTCCCTAGTGTCCCTCAGACATGCCTGATGTGTTTTTGCCCATGAGACTTTCCAATGACTGTTTTCCTGCTGGAAATGACTTTTCCTCAAGTGCCCCCTGGATCATCCCCCTCACCTCCTTCAGATGTTCACTCCAACATGACCTACTCAGTGGTGCCTCCTCTGGTTACTTTATCTCTACTGCTGGCTCCCTTTTGCCTCTGATCTTCCTGTCTTCCCCTACTAACCTGCATTTCTTTTCTTTAGCATGTATTCCTACATATCATACTCTATACTTTACCTTTAGATTTCATTTATTGTTTCTCTCCCCTCCCCATGAATCTATAGTATACATTCCATGATGGCACTGATTTCTGTATTGTACCCAAGTTCTTTACACCTAGAACTGTGCCTGACCACAAGTTGCTCAATGGATATTTGCTGAATAAAAGAATAAACCCAGGTTGGGACTATGATTCTACAAGGATTTGGTGCTCAGGAGGCAGATCTGGGTTAAAGATAAATTTGGGAATTCTTAACAATGAGGTGACAGATGTGTGGGAGTAGCTAAGACTACCCAGGGAAACATATTTAGTGGGATTAAAAAAAGAAAAGGACCAACATGAAACTTGGGAAAAATAATAAAGACTATGCAGAGAAAGTGCCAGAGCTGAGAGCCAATGACTGAGATTGCAGACCAGAGTTAAATCTTTGCTTTATGATCATGAGGAAATGATGGGATAATTTTTGGCCTCCATATTCTCAAGGGAAATTGTAATAAAAGATCTTCACTTCAGAGGTTAATCTTTAGAAAGATTAAACAATAAAATCATAGAAATCAATTAGCAGAGGGTAACAAAGAATATAGGTTGTTGTTCTTACTGATACTAACTCCTTTAGTATTATCAAATCTAGGAAAAGAATCTTGAAAAATAGAAGTTTGGAAACATAATGGAAGATGAGTGAGGAGAGGTCTTCAAGAAAGAGGGGCAGTAAATGCCGTAGATGTTGATCTGTGGGCAAGGCTAACATCTTAAGGATGTACAAAGAGTACATGGGGTAGAGCTATTTGAAAAAACAGTTTTTCTTGAATCAAAAAAGTCATAATCCCATATTTTAAAGTGAGCCAATGTTTTGTGGAAAATAACAATAATTGTCCGGAAAAAAAAAATCAAATAAAAACAAAGCAAAACAACATTGGGCTCTCAATTGTGTCCAGCTGACAAATGCAGGAACATAATGACCCAAAAATTTGCTCCTTTCTGGTCTTTGGGAGATTTTCTTGCTCACTAGTCAGAACTAGTTTGCTGGTTTTATGAGGCTAAGCTTGTGCAATACCACTCAGCCAGCTCCGTGGGTGTTTATTTACAGATGGCTGCCATCTTGATTTACTGTCTGTCAAATTATAATTATTAAGGATGGAGTTAATTGTCATTTCAACTACCTGGTAATTACCCATTGTGCTTTCATGTGGGGGTAAATCTGTCCTTTAGATCAAAATTTGAAGGTTCATAACATATTTCACTTCCATGTTTATCCCCATTCATGTCTTGTTTAAAATAAGTGATTAATAGAAGTTATTTATTGATCCTTTTTGTTGTAATTTGTGGACCTTCAAGTAAAAGAATTGCTGATTGTTGTACATGGTTTTGAGTAGCAGGGCTGGTATAACAAGAATCCAGTGATGTGAGTTATAATAATTGAGATTAAAATAACGAGGCATGCTCTTTCAAAGACTGGTCTAATAAAAATATTTAACAATGCTCCCAGTATATTCCATGGCACATCACCTACGTGATGGTTTATAAACCTCATTATTTGTTTACCCCATTGTTTCCCCAAGCTGCTTTGTCCTTATGCCCTTCTGAACTTTCAGGACAGAATTCAGCAGTCAGTGAGGTTACCCTAGTCTTATAAGGCCTCAGTCACTTTGGTTCAGAGCAATGAATGGGATGGTCAGCTTAGTCCTTCTTTAAGGAGGCATCTTACAGGACTAGTGGGAATGAAGTGGAGGGGGCTGTATATGGTGCCATAGGAATTATATCCCTTCTCCCATTTGGAGGGTATGGTCCCTTGTTTGTGTACTTTCCCTTTTTCAGTTTTCCTCAGGAGGTGCATTTTCAGGAAGGCACACATAATTTGTTAATTCAGCCAGCTGAAGGTCAAGTGGAAGCCTTGGGATGCTAGCAGTCCCATCCTGTTTTTTCTCACAGGAGACTGCATCAAGCAAGCATTCGATGTCCAGCTTCTTCTAGCTTTGAGACTAGCAGCATAGAGGAAAAAGCCCACATCCCTGGCTCCTCAACATTCTCATGCAGAGCCACCTTCTCATTGACAGCTGCCAACTTAAGAGTCCTTCGTCATCATGAAGTCTCACCCTGGCACTTGGGATGCAGTGAGGCTCAGCCTGGGCTGATTTCTGTCTTTCCAGTGAGGCTCAGCCTGGACTGATTTCGTGCATCCCCTGGGCTCAGAGAAAGCCTGTAGACAATGGCTGCTTTCCTTCTCTTTGTAAGATTGTGAACCAATTGAGGGTGGAAAGTTCAGAGGGTAGCGGTGGGTGTCTAGGACCACCCTGCAGTTTGTTACCAGGTTTAGGCATTTCCTGATGTCTCCTAAGATATGTTGAGCTGGCATATAAAATTTCCATTTGGGGGCAATATTTTATGGTCAAGTACTCTGACATGGTTTCCCCTTCTCTTTCTTTCTTATTTCTACTCCATGAAGCAAAGGCCTCTTCTTGCTTATGACATGTCTTTATCTCTAGCACCTGCCCTTTTCTCTCTACCTTCCACATATCATTGAGAGAGTTCTCAAAATCAAGCCTCTTCCTATACTTCCAATCTAATGTTCCTATATCCCCCCCTTGACAAATGACATTTCAAGGCTTTTCCAGGTGACTGTTATGTCCTTTCCCTCTCCATGTCACTCATCTGAAACATTCTTAATCACTCTCCAAAATTCCTATCAGCAGTCAGATCCTCGGTGGAGTTTTCTATGATCACCTCCACTCCCCTGACAATTCTGCCCTTTGTTGCACTATTTCTGTCACTTAGACGTCTTTCTACTCTTGCTCTATCACATCATATAAAATTTTGTTTTTGCTTGCTTGTCCATCTCCCTTCTGGAGTTCTCAGGAGAAGGATCTAAGATAGAATTATTTCTGCCATCATAGAGCAGGAGCGAAATAACAGTTGAGCAAATTTTTGTTCAATTTTTTGTACATCTCCCATTCCCTAACACAGGGCTAAGTAGGCAATGGATACCAGATACATAGTTGCTGATGGATCCTTATTAAACAGAGCTAAAATATTGGCTAATGTTATTGTACCAGTGTTTGAATAGATGTGTGTCTTTATGGAAAAATCAGAACTGGCCTCATGGAGAAGCTGACCCTTTATCCAAGACATACATGACAGTTGCTGATTGGAATAAAAGACAGTTAATCATATCCAAATGGAAAGAAAAGAAGGCTTGGGTTTTGGTTAATAGAAAACATTTTTATACTAAATATTAAGGAAATGGAATATGCATTTCCTTTTTTTATGGGCAATGTATATATTTTTTCTTTTATTTTTTTTTTAAAACAGAGACAGAGAGAGAGAGAGTCAGAGAGAGGGATAGATAGGGACAGACAGACAGGAACTAAGAGAGATGAGAAGCATCAATCATCAGTTTTTCATTGCAACACCTTAGTTGTTCATTGATTGCTTTCTCATATGTGCCTTGACCACGGGCCTTCAGCAGACCGAGTAACCCCTTGCTCGAGTCAGTGACCTTGGACTCAAGGTGGTGAGCTTTTTGTTCAAACCAGATGAGCCTGCGCTCAAGCTGGTGACCTTGGGGTCTCGAACCTGGGCCCTTCCGCATCCCAGTCCAATGCTCTATCCACTGTGCCACCTCTTGGTCAGGCTGTATATTTTCTTTTATATGAGAAAATTTCTGTGGAACTCAAAGGATATTCTTTCTTTCCTTCTGTTCTTCCTTCCCTCCCACTTCCTTCTTTCCTATAAAGATAGACAATCTTGGGCAGAACAGAGGCTGCTGACTTCTACAGAGAAAAAGTGAGAAGTCTATATTTATGCCAGTACCATCCTTCTGATGGTAGATTAGACCATCTCATCCCAGCCCAAGATTATTAATGAGATACACATTTCTGAGAAGCTCTTCTCTTACTCAATGTCAATCTGAGGATCATTGTCTTTATTGGCCCAGCATGGAAACTGTTTCCATAAAGTCTGGGGAATTTCTTTTCTTGGCTGGAATTTAATAAGAACTGTCTTTTCTGAAATCAGAAATCCCTGTATAAAACTTGAACTGCCCTACATCCATTTTGTTCTATTTTGATACCATCAGGAATGTTTTAAGGCAAAGCAGACAGTTAAGTTCTCGAGTGGTTTGAAAATTGGAATATTGGAGCAGGTGACTCCTCGAGGCCCTGCCATTCTCTAGGAACCATTAATTATTGCCATGGTGGTTTATATGCATACATCTACTATCTTCATATCACAAAAATACTATTCAGCATTTGCTTCATCACTTCGTGGTAGAAGCTGCAATCTTTGTCCCTCCTACAGGAAATAGTTTAGAAAGAAGAGTTTAAATGACAGGTTCAGGGACAGAGCTCTGCTGGTTGGCTTTTGATTCGCCTTTGGTCTTTCTTATATTGAACCCAGTTCTTCTTTTTACTGTTTGTCACTGTCAACACCAGAGTAAAAGGGAAGGAGTAAACAGGATGGTGTGTTTAAAATTCTCAGTAGAGCACAAACTCTATCCCATTTCCTTCCCTTGTCCTGATAGATTCTAAAAGCTTGAGGACATAGTGTGACTGCACCTGGTAAAAACACGTTACTTTTCATTCTGGCCAAGGGCTGGTGGGAAGAACACTGATCTGAGAGTCAGTGGACCTGGCTTCTAGGCCTTATTTGGTACTGACTGGTCATATCACCCTGGACAACTCACTTCTCTTCTCTAGCCTCAGTTTTCTTCCTTGATGTGATGATATGATCACTAAGGCTTCTCCCAGGCCTGAATACTCTGAGAAGTTGAAAGCCACAGGAGGATGGGTGGGCCACGTGGCAAACTCTAAGTCCCATACACATACACCCTCCTGGGTGCCTGTCACCACTGTCAAAGCCTACTCTCAGAGCCATACAATAGTTCATACCCATTGAATTAGTACAGAGTTCCACTCCTGGGAGTTTATTATAAAGACATAAACTTCTTTGAAAGGTGAAAATGTACATTAACAAAAAAATTTGCTCATGGTATAATTCAAAATTGGCTGTTAAATTCAGTGTCCAACAGTAGGTGAATGGGTCAGGAGAGGCAGTGGGCTGTTTCAAAGTCCTAGGAATGACAGGGAGAAGTACTTTTCATAAAACAAGAAAAACATATTGTCTTTGTGGATTGCAAATATATATACGATAAGTGAAAGGTAAGAGGAATGATTGTGATCTACCCTCTGTGGGTCGGGCACTATCCCAAGCATTTTGTGTTAATTATCTCACTTGTTCTTTTGGACAGCTGTAAGGATAGGTACTACCATTACCAACATAGAGATTAGGAACCCAAGACTCATAGAGTGACAGTTACTCATCAGACCACCACTGCTGTTAATGGGTTAGTGCTCCAGATTTAAATCCAGGTATGAATGCTTTTCATTATTCATGGTAATTATGATCAATAAAGTGATTGTAACCCACTGAATTAGAGGATGCAGAACCATTTGAATTGAACCATTGCTCCTATGAGCCTCTGGTCAGAGCATATTTTATCAATCAATTGTTACATAGACTGTTTTATGTATATTTCTCTTTAAGGACACCTTATTTAATAAATATTGCACTAACATTGAACTCATGCTTGGATGACACTTATTTAACACGTGCATGTTCTCTGTAAGGCACATCAGAGCCTTCTTGCAGTTAGGAGCCCTAGAAGGCAACTCAGCACTAGGCTTGGAGGTTAAACAGCAAAACCACCAACAAAAAGCACAAAAAGATGTAAAACACATGGCATCAAGTAGACTACAAATAAGACAGCTGCAACAGGAAAGCAGAGTGTTACCTCGCACAGCCTAACCTGGGCAAACAGGCACAGTGACCAACTCAGACTTTTCCCCGTTCTACACCTGTCTGAATGACCAGAGATTTCTGTGAGAATTGATGTGGGGTTACAAATAAATCGTAGGGGGCAGGTGAATGTACAAATAAGGAGTCTACTAATAATGAGGATTGTCTACCTATACATTTATTCATTCAGCAAATATTTATAGTGTATCTGTCATGTGCCAGACACTGTTCCAGGCTCTGGGGATTTAGAAGTGAGCAAAACAAAGCTTGTGCTCAAGGATCTAACATTCTGGGGAAGGGTTCAAGGCAAGTAAATACATCGTGGTCAGAGAGTCACAATCTTCGGCGACAGATTACACTGGGAGGGGATTAGAGAGGGATGGGAGGAGGGGTTGCCGTTTATACTGAGTAATCGGAGGGAAGCCTGGGAGGCACCATCTGAACAGACACTCAAAGGAGTCAAATTGTAGGGATGGTCTTGGTGAGAGCAATCCGGGAAGTGGGAGCAGGAAGTGTAAAGGTGCTGACCAGGAGGCCCGGAGCCCTAATGAAAGAGAAGGTTGGAGTGGGCTGGCAAGTGATGTTGAACTCTCTTACTCCAGAACCCAGGCTTTGGAGGGGAATGTGGTGTGAGGTGCAGGCAGCAGCCCTGAGATGCTTGCTATGCTGTCATAATAAAACAGCCTTGTCCCTTTTTTCTTGGGTAAGGCTGAAGTAAGAGCCAAAGAGTGGATCTTTGCAGAGGGGTGGACACTTTGCCAGGCTCCACCAGACTTCTGCTACATGCGAGGCTTGGTTGCCTGGCTTCGGGAAGTGACTTAAAATGAGCCCGGACTTGGCTGAGATTCTTTGGGTGATAGCATGGCCCAGGGCTGTGATATTGAGGACAATTTCATGAGTACTGACAGTGCATCTGAGGAGATTCACAACAAACAAACCATCCCCAGGACAACAGGAGGAGTGGAGGCAGGAAGCAAGTCCACACAGTAAGAATAAACTTGTGGAAAAACGCTGCTCACCCGGTGCTGAGTTCTGCTCGCTAAGCTTGTGAGAACATCAGCACTGCGGCCCGCGCTGGAACCAGCTGTAAACACCCAGAGTCAAAGTTCCTGAGACTCAACCCTCACTGCAGACACATAGGGAAACTGAGGCCCAGAGAGGGACAGAAAGGAGCATCCAGTCAAACACTAAGGGACAGGCTGAGCCAGGACTGGAATTCAGCCTTGTCACCAAACTGTCATTCTAGACAGCTATTACTAGAATTTAGGAGTTTGACAGAGTCCCAATTTGCAGAAAAGCTGCTTATTGTACCTGCTGACGTGTTTGCGCCCATGCCAGCAGCAGCCCAGCCGCAGCCTCCACCATTCAGTTCAGGGAACCCTCTTCCCCCTTTTTTTCTCAACCTGGTCATTCAGTATCTGGCTCTGAGTGTCCGGTGGATATTTATGTGGCCATAATGTGAATTGGTCCCAGGAGAATTGTTCTCCATCAACAAGGGTGATCACTATGGATGGAAGGGACTCAAAGGGCACTAACATCCTGTCCCATGTTCTTTAGCTCTAACAGACTCTTCTTCTGTAGCTTTTGTGTGGAAATCTGTGGTTTGTAGGGCTCTGTGGCTCAAGGTTTCTGCAGGGCCTCTTTGAATCACTGAAAAATCCCCAAAGAGGTTAAATGTGATTGGTCAGGAACAGTGATGTGCTGGTAAACAGATTCTCTGGAGGATAGGGCAGGGAAGTCCTGATTTGTTGTTTGCCAATGTCTGTCGTGTAAATACTGTCACCATGGTAGATTTTAAGCTATCAACAGTTTTACAAACAGCTTGCAGAATTCCTGGAAATTTCACAGTCAGCTCTCCTGAGCCTGATCCAGCCTTCTCCAGCCTTCTCCAGCACACCTCTACAGATGTCCAAAGACAGGGGACTCTAGAGCCTGGCCTGGGAGGGGTATTGTAGACGAGCCTGCTTCCTTCTGTGAGGTCAGATCTCACCCGAGAGGCTGTGTCTGGTTTAATCCTAGATTATAAGGGGAACACTGACAAACTGAAAGTGTTCAGGGCATTGAGCAGGAAAGAGTTTCATGTAGAGAAAATGCTCTGGGTGGGTGAACCATTGCTGGGATGAGCATCAAGGAGAAAACGACAGGGTATCCTGGTCCTTCCGCATCTCTGCGAGGCTGAGACCATCTGTAAGGGAAATGTTGGGGACAGGGAAGATGCTCTCAGCTCACTGTAGGAACTCTTTGATAAAGCTGCCCAAAGAGAGGCATGGCCGCTGGGAGCTAGAAAGTGCGTTATCACCTGACGTTTGAAAAAAGGTGGGGCAACCATTAGGGGGGCTGGGTCTTCTTTCTCTTCTTTCTCCTGTTTAACCAGTTTCATCTTCTCACTCTTTGTTCCTTTTTTCTCTTTTTCATCTCTCCCCTGGCTTACTCTCTTAGCTGCCTTTGGACAGTGACCACTCCATCTTTCTGAATAGAGGTCAAGCTTCTGAGCCTTCTTCTGGCAGCTCACATCCAAGGAAGAACACCTAAGCCCTCCTTTTCCCCATTTTTTCTTTTCTCTCCTTCAACACTCTCAGCTTCACGTTTGCAGCTGAAGGAGGGCAAATAAACAAATTGAAACTGAAACTGTGCTTGGCCACTAAGCGAGGACATCTGGGAGGCTTGCAAGGAAATTTACATGCTTGTCAGGTTTCAGGTTCCATATTTTGTGTTGCCTGGTAACGGGCCCCACAGCTTCCTTTCATGCTTTATTCTTTCCTATCCCTTGTTTATAGTGTAATTACCACTGTGACATCATAATCCCCCATTGAACAGCTGTCAGGGGGGCCCAACTGCTGAGTAAACAGGGCTTTACAATCTCTCCTCCCACAGGCTGATTTAGTAAATAGATCAATATTTGGTTTGTAGGCACAGGGATTAGGAGTTGGAAGTGTCTTTTGAAAGAGTCCTCTCTCTTCCCAGGGCCGCCAGTGCACCTGAGAATGCGGGGTGGGTGGGGGGGAGGGGGGGAGAAAGCCAGGTTCATGGCCAAAAAGAAGCAAAAAAAAAAGCCACATCACCCAAGCTACTTTCACCTGCCCATGATTTCCCAAGGACCAGCTTGTCTTTAAGAGCTGAGACCTATTTGAGAATTAGCCATGTCTTAGGTTCTTGATCCTAATGCTTACAGAATTCCACTTTCTTCTCTCTCTGCCTCCCCTTAGCTCCCTCTCTCCTCCTGTCCCATTTGATTTAATCTTTCTAAATGGATAGTATAGCCTCAGGGAGTAGAAGAATGACGAGTGGCTAAACAGGATCTAAGCTCCTGAAGCTTTTCCCCCACGCGCCCCCCACCGCTCTCCCCCTCCCTCTCTGGATTGGGAACTGCAAAGAAAGTCTCCTCCAAGAAGGTTTTTGTCAAACTAGAGTGTCCTGGGTGATCATTTGGGAAAGGCTGGTTTAGGTTGTGGCTCTCCTGGGTCAGGAAAGTGTGACAGGAACACATTTGGAATCAGAGATCTTGGAGTCTGAGCATCAGGGGGTGTGAGTTCCATCCCAGGCACTTCCTGTGATTTGCTCTTTGACCTTGGGTGAGTGGCATGCAGATACAACATTGCAGTGGGCTGTAAAGATCCTGAAGGCCCCTCCCAGGAAGCCGAGGCTGAGCATTGGACTGAGAGGACTAGGTGGGGCTCAAAAGCTAGTCTTAACACTAAACAATGGCAGAGCCCCCCTAAACCACAGCAACTCCTTGGAGCTGCATTTGCTTACTTACAAAAGTAGGTGTGGGTTTGGGGGAGGGGGTTACCCTATCACTGTGAGGATTAAATGAGATAATGCATGTGACATACCCCTCTGGGCGCAGGATACTAGGTGGGTGGATTTTTTTCCTAAAACTAATATTGTATAATTCCTGTAATAACTAAAACTATGATAAAGACAGGCTTGGAGGTAAAAATTAGGAAAGGAAGAGAAAGAACAGTAACAGCCTACACTTGTGTAAACTGTTCATCAAATACAGAGCGTGCCTCACACGCATGACCTTGGAGGTCACGACCTTGGAGGAGGTCAGAGCACTGCATGGACAGATCTGGTTTTTCATAAATATCATCTCTCCCCGTCCTCCTGGAAATGGCAGGTTCTTCTTTTTCCTGTTCCACAGATAGCCCAGGACAGGGACAAGAAATGACCTGCCCAAGGTCACCCAGATGGTGAGTGTTGAACTCATTCAGGTCCATCCAGTTCTAAACATCTAGTGTCTTCCCCCTGTGTTTCAGAAGTGGCAGGTTACCTTGGAAAGGGAGGTAGCAAAACAATGAGGTGCTAAAAAGTTAATGATCTCGGTGAAGGAAAAGCATATTTACCCAACATCCGGGGCTCCCTTCATAGTTCTCATGCAACACATCAGTGCTTTGCTGATCCGATTATCCCATGAGGTAATTACAGTCTGCCTTTAAAATATAAAACACATCAACTGGCTGCTGCCTCTCAGACTTAGTGTGACTTCCTTCCCCCAGGTGATTGCAAAAGGCCTGCCCAGCTGGAAGTGGCCCTGGAAGGCGGCATCTTCCCAGAGTGGAGGGGAAAGGAGGCTATGGCGCTGGGGTGTGTGGAGGTTAACTTCAGACAATCCTCAGAAATCCGGGTCCTGATTCTTTTGTATGAGGAATGCCATGGGTGTCATGTCATTCCTCTACTCGCTCTGGCTGGTGGCTTTCTCTTTGAAAGACTATGGTTTCGTATATATCTGTGTGTAGATCTGTATAGTGATAACATTCCTCTGTGCTAAGAGTGTCCAAGATAACTAACCTGTTTCCAAGATCTAAATTTGTACGTGGGAATCATGCCTTGTCCTGATTTCCAGACCCATAGGCATGCTTGGCAGGCTGTTGTTGGGGGAGGTCCCAGGCTGCCCTGATGCCCTGAGCGAGGCCTCCTATCTCCACTGG
The DNA here is from genome assembly GCA_037038555.1 of Rhynchonycteris naso. Lineage (NCBI taxonomy): Eukaryota > Metazoa > Chordata > Mammalia > Chiroptera > Emballonuridae > Rhynchonycteris > Rhynchonycteris naso. The sequence goes on from CM072996.1 coordinate 24,421,580, forward strand.
GAGGCAGAGGCACCTGTCCTGAAGCAGGAAGCCCTGTGTTTGCTGGAAGAGCTCAGTCTTCCTGAAGGGGAAGCACCTTAAGACTTATGGCCCTTGACTATGTCAAGATCCATGTTTATTTGCCAATAAATATAATGCACTTTCCAAGAACCCATTCTGTCAGTCTCTGTGAATTATATCATGAAGGGAAAAGAAAGTTATAGCCCTCTGGGGACTTTCCATAAACCAGTAAGTACCTCCACCTGTAGCAGGCATCAGAATCACCCGGAAGGTCTGCTAAACTGTAGTGGACTGGGGTGCACCCCCAGAGTTCCTGACTCAGTAGTTTTTTGTTTTGTTTTGTTTTACAAGGACAGAGAGAGAGAGTCAGAGAGAGGGATAGACAGGGACAGACAAGAACAGAGAGAGATGAGAAGCATCAATCATCAGTTTTTCGTTGTGACACCTTAGTTGTTCATTGATTGCTTTCTCATATGTGCCTTAACCATGGGCCTTCAGCAGACCAAGTAACCCCTTGCTCAAGTCAGCGACCTTGGGTCCAAGCTGGTGAGCTTTTTGCTCAAGCCAGATGAGCCCGCACTCAAGCTGGCGACCTCGGGGTCTCGAACCTGGGTTCTCCACATCCCAGTCTGATGGTCTATCCACTGTGCCATAGCCTAGTCAGGCAGATTTGCATATCTAACAACTTCTGATACTGCCGGTTGGGCGAACCACCAATCTCTACTGTCCACTCCAGCTGCTTGAGTCCATGGAGTCCATGATGTTTACCTGTCTTTAACATTATATCTTTCAGTTGGCCATTGTTCTGACCCTTTCTTTATAAAGTATTTGGAAGTGCCTTTCTCCTCTTAAGTGGGAATGCAAGTCAGGTGGCCTTCTCCGGCATCCTTTTCTGTATCATCTTGCAGCCTAGATCGTTTCTGCTCTTAGATGCAGGCAACCCCCCAGTCTGGTTTTCTTCTCATAACTCTGCATCTTTAGACTGGCTGTTGGCTTTCTGGGCTGGCAGCCCCCCCCCCCCCGTCTCTGCCTGGTCAAATGTGAATTGCATGTCAAAATGGAACTCATAGCACAGCCCTGATAGAGGCATCCCTGAACAACCTCTCAAGCAGAGAAAGTTTTCCTTCATATTATTTAATTCTATAGCTCCTAGTACCAAATTACATTTCAGCCCTTGGCACATTCTAATGTAAGGATTTATCTGAAGGCTACCCGTGCCCACTAGATGAGGAGGTTCTGAAGGTAGGGACCAGCAAGGGCTCCACTTGCAGTCCCTGAAGTAGAAAGCATATGGGTCTCAACCCTGACTACTCCTTAGAATCACCTGAGAAACTTGCAACCAGTTCCATTGCTCAGGTCTTTCTTTAGACCAATTAAATCAGAAACTCTGGGGAGCAGAGTTGTGATAAGGCCTCTAGCCTCCTGATTTCCTAAGGAGGATGTTTCAAGCAGCTATGACTCCACTCTGGTCTTGTAATTTCATAGTCTGGTATCCTGTCTATGAGGCAGATGGAAAAGACTTTACAGTTTCCATTCCATATGTGAGGAGAATGCTCTAAGTACATGCACATACGTAGACATTCGCAAGCACATGCTTACACACACACATACACACACATACACACACACACACACACACACACACACACACACACACACACACACACACACACACTTCTTTTGCCCAGCTCAGAGTGGGACGCCCTGCTTTGGGCTGCGTTTAAATGTTAATAGCTAAGGCCCCCTTCCTTCAGGAAGCTCAGAACAAGTTTTCAATGAGATTTTCTCACTGGCAGTCTGAAGTCCTCTGACAAATGGCTCACCCCTCACACCAGCGTGGGGTGAGTGTGGGGAGCCCAGACAGCCACAGGATGGGACCCGAGAGTCACAGTGTCCAGGACCATGGGCTGCACCTTGCCTCATCCAGTCTCAGCCGAGGCCTTCCTTCCTTTCTGTTGTTTGGAAAGAGCAGAGGAGGAAGGGTTGGGGCACCCAGCCACTCTGCTCCAGGCCTTCCTGCTTGCAGCTGGCATCATCATGCTGCATTCATTTTCCCTTTTCTAAAACACACACTTTTAAATAGTCGGGCAAAGCCTTTTGCTTTACATAATATATAGTCAATATCAATTAACCTGGTCTTTAAACATTGCCACCAGCAAGAGCCAGTGGATATCCATCCGAAGGAAAAACTGTTCGTGCTCGTCAGGCTAAAACACAATCTCCCACACTTTCTGTTGTCCAGCTGCCTCTCTATTTTTTTTGGTTGTGTTTTCATAAAAAATGAAATTGATTCAAGAAATAAAAGTAGTTTAGGGATGTGAGCATCGTGGTCTTTCAGAAACAATAGCACAATAGATTAAAGGGAGTGCTAGAAGTTTCAATAAACTTGGGATGGCTAAAACAAGCCGCTCTGTAGTCTAGATGTGGTTAAATAATTACAACAGCTACCATTTCTTAAATACTTGTCAAGTGTTAGATTATATATCAGATATTTTACTTGTATTATCTTAGGCAATTACCCTCCCCCACTCCAAGAAAAATACTAACAATTTTCTAGGAGAAAATTGAAGTCCAGAGAAGTTAAGTAACCACCCCCAGGACAAACAGCTAGTAAATGTAATTTGAATCCACCTGATTCAGAAGCTCATGATATTTTCTAATGTTTCAGTCCCTTGGGCCTCAGCACCTGTTTCTTCTCATCTATAAAATGGGCAATATAATAATCATTCCTTTCTATGCCTTGCAGGGATAATGGAATAATAAAAGTTATTAACAATAATAATCCATTCAGTTTGTGTGGCATTTTACTTTCCAAAGTGCTTTTGTATCCTGAGTCCCACTTGAGCAATACAAACAACCTTGTGATGCAGGTATTGTCATACCCATCATCCATATGAGGGAGCTGAGGCTCAGGGAGATAGGTGACTTGTTCAAGGTCACTGCCGTAAAGAATGGTAACGCCAGAAAATTGATACCAAACTCAGTGCTTGGTCTACCTAACATCAGCTGCCTCTTTAATTACCAAAGTAACTGTAATAAATCCCAGGAGAAGAAAGGACTCATGTATAATATTATGTAGAGGGATAGTGTTATTGTTGCCATGCTTGCTATTAGTTGCCAAACAATAGCTGTGAAGTGGCTGGTCCTTTTTCTTTGTCAGATTACCTCCTCTCTCTTGCGAGTCAGACTTTCCCCTTCTTCACTGCTTGGTCTTTGAGACTACAATGCTCATTTTCAGAACAGCTCATATGTTCACATGGCTCTTGGAAATTTGAGTTTGACCTTGGTCTGGTGCTTGGTGGCTGGTCTTCAGGGGCTCTTTTCTCCCTTGCGTGGATTGGGGGAAGTTGGGTTATTCAGAAATTTAATTACCATCTTAGATACCTGAATGGTAGCTATTGTCATTAAACTGACCTCTGGTGTAAATTGATGTGAGGGTAAACCCGTGGGAAAAGCTGGATTATAATTAGAGTATGTTCTTGACTCTTGGCACTGGCTAAATGGATAGGAGAAGGCTATCAGGGAAAGTACAAGGTAGTCATTCCAGAGAGGAGAACAAACTATTTACTTAATAAGAAGAAGAGTTCAGAGTCACAGCAGATCACAAGTTATGCATCAGACACAATGTGAAAACTTTTTTTTTTTCATTGCTAGAAGCTCTGGTTCTCATACAGTTAGTTGATCTTAGCCACAGGAGCTATTTTTGAGAATCCTTTGACTTAGAAAATAGAAAATTTAGACCAGAATCTAGGGAAGAGTCAATCAAAATAATCAATGGTTCTAAAAGAAATAATGTGAGGAAGAAGTAAAGAAACTGGTATAGTTGAGATTAGGTTTGGCATAAAAGGAAGCCATTTACTTATATTACAAAGAGTAATTAATGGATGAGTGGTCAGGGGTCTTCTAGGGCAGGAGAGGGCAGCATGACAGCATAAGCAGTGTCTTTCCCTCCTGCATCTTCTTGCCAGCCCCAAACACACGGACCTTTGCCCCCTTATAGGTGTTGCTCTGATTCCCGGCTCCTGGCTCCCTCTGGTGAGATAGTGGGAGTCTACTTTGGTCAACATTTCTCTTCTGGAGGAGACAGACAGTGCTGCTCATGAGCAGCTTTTGTCCCTTGAATTCTCTACACTCGGTGAGGCACGCGATGGTGCTCCTTGTAGCTGGAGGCTGTCATACCCAAGTCACCTCTAAAACTTAGAGAAAAGGAATGGAAGTTTATGGAGGCCTCTCATTCACATTTTCTGATACCGCTTTTCTATTAGTGACCCGGACATGTAGGGTTCTGTTGGACTCCAGGGTCTCTTTCTTAATAGATTCAGAACTTAAATGGCAAAAGTATGGTTAACTGGTTCCCTACCAACCCCAACAAAACCCCGTGAAGCAGAATTATAGTTTAGTTTTGAAGAAATCCTTTCTTTCACGATTGTGAGATACTGGTAAAAATATATCATGCAGGAAAAGAACAATATTTTTTTGAGATAAAAAAATTAAAAAATAAAAACAGGAATGATTGTTGAAAGGATTTTTAAATGCTTCTTTGGGAATAGACTCTCCTAAGGCCCCTTAACACTCTGTTACTTGACAGGTAATTAAACTCAGGTAATTAAACTCAAAGAATGGTCCAATGGGGGGAAAAATCTATGTGTCTTGCTTCCAAGAAGGCTATGAGGAGTGGGCTTTCCTCTTGTGAACATAGATATGTCTTAGATGGCCATCAAGTTTCTAATTGAAGAAACCCACAATGCTAAAGCAATATGGAAGAACTCTCGCTGGCCTGGGAATTACATCTGTTGTCAACAATGTGAAAGTGAGGCCCTGGCTGGATAGCTCAGTTGGTTAGAGCATGGTTCCAATGAGCCAAGGTTGTAGTTCGATCCCCGGTCAGAGCACATACAAGAATCAACCAATGAGCGCATAAATAAGTGGAACAACAAATCAATGTTTCTCTCTTTCCCTCTCTCACCCTCTCTCTATAAAAAAAGAAATCAATAAATTAAAATTTTTTTGAAAGTGACAAAAATTCACTTGTCGAGAAACCCATTGCAGAGCCAATTGAGTAATCAGCTGCTCTGTCCCCATTCTCTCACCCCTCCCCATGCCGCAACCCTAACCAGACTGGTATCACACCCTGAGAACATAGAGCCATTTTGCTTCTCTAAGTTATGGAGACTGGTTCAAATCTAAATCTAACTGGTTCTAAATTTGATTCTCACATACTCTGCCTTTGAAAGCCAAAACATCTCAGAGACTTGTCTTCTCTCTGCCTCTCATTCTTTTCTCTTTACCTAGAATGTCATTAATTCATTTATTAATTCATTTAATAATGTCTGTAGAGCCACTTACTCTGTGCCTGGACATTGGCTCAGAGCTGGCAGAATAGATGTGCAAGAACATGCTTCCAGAAGTATGTCTGCCTCTCTAGGGAGAGACAGGAATAGAAAAGAATAAATAAAGATAATGTGATAAATTCTGTGGTGGAAACCAGACAACACTCTTTCAAATCATAGATAGTAAAGCAATAAACTCCATTAGCAGATGACAAGACAGGTAGAGGGAGATGGAGGAAGTGGTGAGGAGAGGATGCTTGAGAAGGCATTTGAGAATATATACATTAAAAATGGTTACCATAGTATCTGAAAAATGTCAAACACTAAAAATTCACTTGCTAGTTTTTAAAAATTAATTCAACAGATATTTATTGAGCAGTCTCTGTATGCCAAGTACTACCTCAGACACTGAAGATCAAGCAAGAATTGAAGTCCCTGGCCTCATGAAGCTTATGTTTTAGTGGCAAAATCAGATGCAGAATAAGGAAAAGCTCTGTCACATGATGCCAGGTAATGATTAATGTCATGATGCAGAGTAGGGAGATGGGGGGCAGGTGCTATTTCAGGTTGTCTGGCCCTCTGGGAAGGGAGGAGGGAAGAGGGAGCCATGTGGAGTTCCAGGAGGAGGGTAGCTCAGGGTGAGCAAAGAGTAAAGCTTTAAAGTCAGGTCACACTACCTGATATTTTAGGGATAGCAAGAAGGCCAGTGTGGCTGAACAGAGCAAGAGAAGGGAAGACTGATAATAGATATATCCAGGGAACAGATCAAGTAGGGCCTTGTAGGCTGTGGTAAGAGTTAGGAAGCAACTGAATGAATTAATTTAATTACTATATCATATGTAAACCTATTAGTGGATGTCTTATTCAGATGAACAGAATACCATAAACTGGGTAGGTTATAAACAACAGAATTTATCTCTCACATTTTTGAAGGCTAGAAGTCTGCTTTCAGGTGCCAACATAGTTAGGTTCTGGGTAGGGCTCTCTTCCAAGTTGCAGATAGCCATTTTCTTGATATATCATCACATGGCAGAAAGGGTGACAGAACTCTCTGGGGTCTCTTTTATAAGGCCACTAATCACATTTACAAGGGTTCCACCATTATGACCTAATCACGAGACCCTACCTCTTGATATCATTATATTAAATGTTAGGACTTAAATATATAAATTTGGTGGGACACAAACATTCAGTTCATAACATTGGGTACAGGGTTGTTTAACAGACATTTTGATACAATTTCTTCCACAAATCTATTGTAAAATAAAATACATCTATTGGGCTAGCTCAACCCATTTTCAAATTAATCAAAACTGCTCTTCCTAATCTCTGGTTGATATTGGCTTCAGAGCCACTTAAAGACAGGATGTCTATAATTTGAAGCATAGGAAAGTTATCTTGTAAAAGTGAATTTGAAGTTGGGGAAATACACAACAAAATATTCAGATAAAGCAGATGAAAAACTACCATGTGGATTCAAACCAGCATCTGTCTTCATCTGGACATTTTAGTTTGGTTCCTTTTCTAGGTCCACTCAGAAAAACCAATGGCATTTTCACAGGTAGTTTGGTTTCAGCAGTCTAGGCCTGAAAGTAAGGACAGAAACTTAATACATTACAGTCTCTTGTTTAAGTTCTCAAACATCTCAATTCTCAATAAACCCACTTTCTCGTGTTCTGGAACATCCACAGCTGGGCTTTACCACCTTAAACACAGACCATGGTGGTGGCTCTGGGGCCACTTGCAGATGTGGAGAGGCCTGATTTAGCCTCCCACGAAGGGGGCGGACACCTAGGCCTACCACCCACCGTGAGAACTATGCATTGTTCTCAAGTCCTGGCTCTGCTCCCTGTCAGTCCTGGAGCCCAGAACAGCAAGAAGATCCTCAACTCCCTCCTGTTACTGAGGAGGCTGAGCCAAGAGAGGAGGAGTGGGCGAGTCTGAATCAGCCCTTGGAGATCTATTAAATCAACCCTTAGCAGAGTAGAAATCAGAGGGAGGGGACAGAAGGGACATCCCTATTGACTTCCCTAAGGAGCTCACTGTGCTTACTCCCCTAAGGAGCTCCCCTGTAATGTTTATTTCCTCAAAATCAAATTCAGTGGTAGCAACTGCCCAATACCCACCTGGATTCACTTGAATATTTCTCCCAGATCTTGGAAGATGGTGACTTGGAGTAGGAAGATGGGGCTCAGCAAATGAGCATAGGCAGGTCTCTTGGGCCAGAGAGTGAGTTCAGGCCTTCTTTGGAAGGTTCCAGCATCAGTGCTTCCTCTTCTGAGGTACCTGTTCAGAGGACAGTGGGGCCCTTCCTACAGCTGCAGCCAAAGTCTTCCCCACTGACCAAGAACTCAACCAATTCCCTGGTGAATCTTGGGCATGTCAACCCTATCTTCCTGTTAGGGACACCATTCCCTTTACCCAGGAAGGTAAATGCTATGGCCTCAGAGGTCTGTTTTCACCTCTGCAGTCTTCTCCAGCTTTCCATTGAGGGCAGTTGCTCCCACATTCCTTTAATGCTGAGATTAAGCCATACTGTGTCCCTCCCAGCGTCTGCCCCAAACCCTACCACAGTTGAGGAAATTGAGGCCAGAAACAGGCCATGGCTTGTTTTAAGTCCCAGACCTACTCATCCTCCCCACTTCTTCTCTTTTTTTGTGTGTGTGGGGGGAGCTATTGCAAACTAAAATGCAAACTAAAATGCTTCTATAGTCACTTTCCCGTTGACACTTTAAGGAACTTGTAGGGCCATGGCTTCCTCTACCGCACTCATGGATAAAGCTGCCACACTGTGTAGCTTCCCTTACCCGATAGTTACCCTCCCTGAGGGACCCCACACCCACTTCCCAGGGGGAGAAACGCTTCAGCCACTTCCTTACAGATGAGCATTTGGAGGTTTAAACAGAAGTGTTGAAATATATAAGCTGCAAAAGCAGCTTTTGGAAATTGATCTTGCTAGGTTATCTTAACTTTGGATTTTCATTAAACTTTTTAGTATAATTCTGGTAATGAAATCTTGGTAAGGATCTTAAAGGGCTCTGACTCATTTTCTGAAAATTAGACAAACGCACAGGACATGCGCGGAGCACACACAGACCTCGGGCACTCACACATCTCTTACTCTGCGTGCTAGATTCAATTTTATTTTTCAGGACATGACCTTGTAATTAAAAAGTGCATTTTCTTTGAAGAGACAATTATAGTTACAGATGGCAGTGCATGGGAAGCTCAAAGAATGTTCCCGGTATTAATCAGAGGTCGTTTGCATTACCACTTGGAAATCTTGCTGAAGTTTCAAAATAATAAAGTGAGAATGCTTATAAAAGTGCCAAAACACTTCTCTGCTTGAAGCTGAGCTTAAGTTTAAGCCAAATATTTGGCTCAAATAATTGATGTCACTGTAGGGGTTCAGGACAGACGCCCCCCCTCCCCTCTGTCTCCACCTCCACATCCAACCTCTAATCTTAAGGTGTCTGAGCTACAACTCAGAAAGTCTAGCAACTCATTTCATTCAACAGTCTCACAGAATAAATAGGGAGGGCATGTGCTCAATGAGGAAAGCAACTTGACCAAGGTAGCAGAGGACACTGGGTATAGATCTGGACCAGGGCCTTATGGATTTTTGAATCTTAGAGTAGATTGTTCCATTATCCAAGCTGTTCCTGTCTAACTGGAGTTTATAGGCAGGTTTTCAAAAAGATGCTTCCTAAACCCTATTAATCTAAGTAGAGAAAGGCCAGGTAATGGGACAGGTAGATACAGACAAAGCTCGCCTCTACTCTAGATGCGAGAATACTTCATGCCATTATACAGTAGCAGTGCCTGGAGCAGGTGATGTGCAGAAGAGTGGGTTTGCCCCTTGAAGGCAGAGCCCATGCTTTATTTATTTTGGTAAACATGGTATTGGATTAGTGCCTAGGTAAAGGAACTAACATTTAATGAGACCCCATTATGCTACTGACACTTCAGGCATCACAAAGATCCCGTAAGATAGGGTATGTTACCCTCATTTTATAGGCGGAAGACAGGCTCTGGAACAGCTGTGCCGTGCGGAAAGTCACTTAGCTAGGAAACCCAGGCCTCGACTGCGCCACGGCTTATGTTCCTCCCATCTCACTCCAGTGTGTTTGTTGAACCAGGACAGTGGGTGGAAATGACAGAGGTACATTTCAGTTAGATTAACTCAGGAAAGTCAGAACTATCCCAGATGTCTAAAAATCAAGCTGTTTCCATTGGATAGGGGCAAGCACCATGTTCCCGAAAATGTGCAAGAAGAGGCTGGTTATACCTGCGGAGGGATATTATGAAGGATCTAATCACCAGAGGGGATGTACAGCCAATTGGTCATGGAGCAGGTAGAGCCCCTGCAACCTGCAGGGCTTCCTTTGGGACTCCATATAATCCAGTTTTCTATATGGGCGGGTCATTGTGGAGGGGCGTGGCATTATCTTAGGAGGGAGGAGTGCAACAGTGGGCAAGATAGCAAGGGTTCAGCTTTATTGGAACTTAAAATCTAATAGCCAAGATAGAAAAGGAGCTGGAAAACATTAAACTGACATGAATTGAATTCATGATAAATATTCTGGAGGAAATAAGGCAAGGAAAGAAAACAGACATTTTTTTTCTTTTTAATTTTTTTAAAAAATTTATTAATTTTAGCAAGTGTGGAAGGGGGAGAGAGAAAGAGAGAGAGAGAGAGGAACATCTATTTGGTCCTATATGTGCCCTGACTGGGGATTGAACCAGCAACCTCTGCACTTTGGGACGATGCTCTAAACAGTCGAGCTATCCAGCCCCAAGTGGAAATAGATGTTGTTGAGTTTCATGATTTCAGAGTCCTCTTATGCTGGCATTTGGAGATCCATGAAGTTAATTTCTTCTTTTAAACAACAACCCACAATTAAGCTTCCCACATAATACTAAACAGAGTTTGGTAAATATTATTCCTCACAGCCTCCCAAGTTCATTGTTTAAAGCACTATCTCAAGTCAAATTTGATAATTATGTTTCGAGATTTTTTTATCTTAGTTTCATTGAAGTTAAAGAGTACTTTATGTTATTGTGGGCATGCAATCTAACTTAACTTTAAAAACTTCCTTTTGACTCAGTATACACTTACTGAGCACCTACTATGTGATAAGTACTATGCTAGATGCTGGAGTTACTAAGAAGGATACATTGCCCTTTGTCTTAGGAGGCTGAACATCTCCTGGGACATGCAAACAAATACTGCCAGGACACCTAGCCCAGCAGTAAGATTTTTAAAGATAATGTTTCCATGAAGTCCTGAGGCAGCACAGAGGAGAAAGTGGTAGAAACTCTGTCTGGGGTGGTAGGGAAAGGCCAGAGAAAGTTGCAAAGAAGAGTTAAGTTTTAGGGAATGAAAAGCCCTTGCATGTATTTAGCATTCATCTATATTTGAACTAAAGATGATGCAATGGGAACATTAATCACTCCATGAAGGCTCTTGATATGGGAATAGGTTGGCCTAGTTTGAAAAGAACAGCATGGTCATTTCTGTACCAACAAGCCATAACACGAGAATGAATCTTTAGCAGTTCTGAAAACATACAAGGAATGTGTACAACATCAACTGTTAAATAAAAACGAAAAAAAATTAAATTAAAATAGAATCTTATAAAAACTTTAGGGAAACATGAAGTCCACAAACATTTCACAGATGCCCTCTTTAACCTCTGGGAGAATTAAGATGCCCTCTGACAAGGTGGGCTGCTAGAGTCCTACTCCATCTGCTATAGTAGCCCCTCCAGGAGCGGTTCTAGTGAGGGGTATAGGCCATTGTTCAGCTTGGCAGGTGTGTAATGGCTGGAGAAACGAAGTAGATCCATATGCATCCCGCAGACACACAGATTCCTTCTAATCTCACACCATCCCTCAGCATAAATAAGATCGAGTCCCTAGTTTGCACTTGTATAGACATTAGGTCATTTAGTCCTCACTGTGCCCTGTGAAGTAAGAGCATCTTGTCTTCCATTTATGGAGAGGGAGCAGGGAAAAGGACAAGTGAAGTAATGTCCCATTTGTAGAGCCAGAAAATGGTAGAGCTAAGCTTCTAAATTAGCTCTAATAAAGATCAAAATAGATTAGTTGGACATTTCAGACATGATATAAAAATGAGAAACTATGGACATCCATTTGTAACAATATAGTGGGGTACACATGCAGAGAAACACTCCTTGTAGAGAGGTAACCTAGAGAATTAGATCAAGTCATTTTGTAAAGGTATGACTGAGCTTGTGGTAAAGTATGAAAAACACAGAAACTATGATGCCAGAGGCATAAATAAGTACAGGTGACCCTGATGGACTCAGCAGATCTTATATTCTTAGTTTTAATGAATCAGGAAGGCAGAGCATAGAAGATAAAGTCCAGGATCTGAGTGCAATGGGATGTGATTACAGAAATTATTGTGAGGGGGAATATATATATGCACACACACACACACACACACACACACACACACACACACACACACACACCAAGATGTCCTAAATGTGTGACCTAAAATAAAACCTGCCCTGCAGAGGGGAAAGAAATATACATGACAATGACAATTTTGGCCTTGGCTCTTGTTGGAGCAGTAAGCAGAGAGTTAGAGGGAAGGGAGAGTATGCCTCCTTTTAGAATGTCTAACCACCAGCCTGCCTATACCCAAGTATCTAGAATTCACTCTACCTCTGTGGTTCAAAAGCCTCAAAGCATAAATTTAGTTTAATGTGGCCCGTGGTTTGTATAGTTCAATATGTGTTTAATTGAGGTTCTAAAATGAGGGAATAGAGGAGAAGAGATAACAGCTGGGAACTTTCCAAAATTGGCTGTGAAAAGCACAAGTGTTCTGTCCTAGGAAATTCAATAAACCTCAAGCAAGATCAATAAAAAGATATCTACACCTAAAATTTTAGAGTAGAAACAATGAAGAAAGTATCTGAAAAGCAGTTGAAAATAAAAGATTATCAACCAAGAATTGACAGATTGGCAGCTGACTTTTCAGCAGCCTCTTCTTGCTGATGATCGCTATCAATTACTCTTATAAGTTTGGTGACTTCTTTCTTCACCTGCTCTTCTCTTGGTATGGGTGTCCTGAAGTGACCAGGTGGCAGTTGGAGCTTAAAGTTCAGTATGTGTTCCCAGGAGGAAGTATTCACCTTCTGGGAAGCAGGATATCTAGACCTGTAGAACCTAAGGCTTCAGGAATGGAACAACAAATCTTCCAAGTGGGTCATGGAGGATCATGATAATTGAGTCCATCTCTTGAGTCCTAGATTCATTATTCTGCCTACCGAGAATATGTCACCATATGAAGATCATTGAGCTAGGGTGTAGACAACCTCCTTGAATATGGTGCCCCATCTTAGCAGGGCATCCTCTCCAAGAAGATAGCACTTGGCTGCATCTTCAAGAGGCCATTCCCCCATTCTGTGAGGCCAGTGGCTGCAGGGTGGCATGCATTGTGAAACATGGATTCCCATGTTTAGATGCCCACTGCTGTTTCTCCTTTGCTAGAAAATGAAACCTTTGATTTGACACAATATTGTTTGGGATCCCGTGTTGGTGGATCAGATATTCTGTAAATTCTTGGATAATTGTGTTGACCAAGGGTCTGCAAGCAGGAAAGAAAAACTTATTGCCCAGTCAATATGAATCACTGGTCTTTCCATGGTGGGAGGAGTAGAATTATAATTATCTTTGAAGCAATGTAGTCAGCTTGACTTGAAGTGGCTGATTTGTTTCTTGAGGATTGTTGCTGTATAAGGAGCTTAGTGTTAGCTTTTATGACTAGATACTGGCAGCAGCAGCAATAGCGAGGTCACCCTTAATGAGTTGTAGGCCATGCTATAGGGTTCAGTTATCCCTGCCTTGATGACACTCCTTTCTTCCTCTTTAACACTTATTTTGTATTAGGAGGTCTGCTGGGACTAAGAATTTAACATTCTCTGCAACTGGTCATTGAGTAATCCATCTGCAGATCTCATTCTGGAGTGTGCCTTTTAGGACCACTCTAGTGTCAATTGTCTTAGACTGAAAATAGCATCTGAAATGAGAGTTGGTTAGGGTGTGCTCTCAGGAGTTACATCTGTAAACACAGAGTGAGGCAGGTGGACTGGGAAGAGAGGGGAGCTGTCCCTCAGTGTTGTTGTCAATGATACCTTAGCCCATCCCAGGGGAACATGAGCCAAGAGGTGGGGGGTTGGGTGTTTGTAGCGCTGCACTGGTGGCAGACCAATGGGAGAGGACGTAGCCATGCCAGAGGTAGTTTTCTGAAGCCAGGTACAATCCCCAGTGAGAAATACAGTTGTGAGTAGCTCAATATTCTTCTTGTCTTCCAGGGAATGGCGTTTTGGATCTAAAGAGTGGATTTGGGCAAAATGAAATAGCACCCCTAGCCCTTCTTTCCACAAATTCTATTAAAAAAATAGACCTATTATCTGTTCATTTCATTCATGCTTCCCAAGTTGTGTAGCAATTTCACAAGTTCAACTATTTCTTGGTTTGTGTGTCTAGTTCTTTAAGGAGCAAACATTTTCTATTCCTCATGGCTCTGTTCGGAATTTAGGATGAATTCCCATACCAGTCAGATTTTGTTAATGCAGGACTGAAACAAATTTGTAGCAGGAATGTTAAATGCTAAGCAAGCCACAGAATCCATGTGACATTTATTTGTAACATTTGTTAGTAGTATATTTAGCACCTCGACTTTGCAAATAGGGAAGTTATTTTATAGGCATTTGGGTGGGGTAACCATAATGTTTAAGAATATAAGAACTGTGAATTTATATTTTTTTACGCAAGAATAGACAAAGCAGGAAAAGCTTTACTCTGAGGCTGCGAAAGCTCAAGCTTTGAGGCTACTCACCTGTCCAAGCCTTGTTCACACGTTCATATGACATTGTAATATTTTCAAAGAGAGTTATTTGTATTGTTTTTTGTGATTTTATTTCTCATTCCATATAAATCCTCCCTTTTATAATGTGTATTGTATTCTCAACTTTGTTATTTTTCTCAAAGAGTACCTACCTCCCAACTGTACAAAAATAAAAGTGGAATCTATCCCTGGATAAGAGTCAGTAGGAAGTTGCTCCCAGCCTTGCTCTATGTAGTAGAGCTTCATGGAGAGACAGACAACCTGATGATTACTGGCCTGAGACTACCAGTGCCGAGTTTGTGAATATTAAAATGCTTCCAAGCTCTGGATGGCTATGCTTATATAATGACTTGTCCTTTGAATCAAAAGTGTGTTACTAACAACTTACATATGAACAGTATAAATACCTACATCATTGTAGTTTGAGTTTCAGAATGACTTACAAGTGAGTTACTGCAAATGAGGAAACCAAGGATCAGAACAGTTAACAAACTCAACAGGTGTCCTAGCATTAGGAAGTGGCAAGTACAAACCCAAAATTAAGCCTTTATGATTCCTTACCTATGGGGCTTGCTACTCAGCTATATATCCTCATAAGGGAATACTTACCTAGATTTCTGTGACAATTCTTTTCCTATTAAAATGACAACAAAATTTTCCAAACATGGCCCTAGCTGGTTGGCTCAGTGGTAGAGCATCGGCCCAGTGTATGGAAGTCCCAGGTTTAATTCCCAGCTGGGGCACACAGAAGCACCCTTCTCCTTCTCCACCCTTCCCTCTCCTTTCTCTCCCTCTCTTCCCCTCCCACAGCCAAGGCTCCATTGGAGCAAAGTTGGCTTGGCACTGAGGATGGCTCCATGGTCTCCACCTCAGGCACTAGAATGGCAATGGAGCAACGCCTTAGATGGGACAGAGCATCACCTCCTGGTGGGCATGCCGGGTGGATCTCGGTCGGGCACATGCAGGAGTTTATCTCTCTGCCTCCCTGCTTCTCACTTCAGAAAAATAATAATAATAATAATAATAATAATAATAATAAATTTCCAAACATATCCAAAGTTTATATATTTCTATCTCAGTGCTTAGTACTAAAGTTGAATTATGTAGAGTATACCTGTGCAGAACGGGTTCAGAGGGCACTAGAGGAAGTGGTGTGAAGAAAAGTAATGGAGGGAAATTTAGGAGATGGAGCTTGTAGAAATTTAGGAGATGGAGCTAGTTGTGGGGGGAGGGGGTAAAGGAAAAGTCAAAGGTGACTACAGGTTACTAGCTTAGACAACTAGATAAAGAATAGTGTCGGCCTGACCAGTGGTGGTACAGTGGAGAGAGCATCAATCTGGCACACTGAGGTCCCAGGTTTGAAACCCCAGGGTTGTCAGCTTGATCATGGACTCATCCAGCTCGAGCATAGGCATCTGACCTTCAGAACTGTAAGGTAATGACTGTGCATTGTTTGAAGCCACCAAGCTTGTGGTGATCTGTTATGGTAGCAATAGGAAACTAATACAGGTGATAAGGTATTTGTGGAGTCAGGGGAATAACTCAGGGTTAACTTTGGTTGTGTTAAATTAGGGAATGAAAAGGATGTATATACACATACACAAATATAGATATGTAGAGAAATTGATAGATATTGCTTTCATAGTTGTAGGCATGTGGTTAGGTAATAGCTGAAGCCATCAGAGAAAATGAGATGCCAACAGAGAAAAAGAGAGTGTCTTCTTTTTAGGCTCTGGGGTCCACTACCCTAAGAAATGAACAGAGAAGAAGTGTTTGGGAAAAGCAAAGGAAGAACAACTCAAGGGGAAAGGAACAACATGGGAGAATGGCATCATCACCAAAGCCTATGGTTAAGTTTCTAGCACGACTTGGTAGTTAGCAGTGTCAAGCAAAAGCAATTCTTAAGTATGTCTGTGTGCGCGGCAGCTAATGCACACAGAGGTGTTGGTGGCCCCCGTGAGTGTAGTGTCAGATGCATGATGGAAATAAAAAGTCTGTCAGATTGAGGAGTGATGAAGAGGTCAGTAAGTACAGACTATGGGTGAAGGCTATTCTTTCAGGAATGTTTGCTGTGAACCTATGGTGATATGGGTGTCTGTGTCTTGAAGAGGCTGTAATTTCCAGGGAGACTGAGCTGCACGAAGTGATGAAGGGCTCACCAGATGTGTCAGGAGTCTCAGAAAAGAAGAAGGCGAGTGCTTGGCCACCCTCCCTCATTACATCCTTACCGCCTCATCACATTTTAGCACCACCATTTTTCCCTTCATGTAGTTGGTCACGTTAAAGCAATTCAACATTTCAGGCTCTGCTTTAATTTAAATTTCCCCTGTTCATTTTGCTTCTGTAATCACATCTCTATCTGTATTTCTTTATGGATATACTTCTACTCAGGTATACACAGCCGGATAGTAGCACAAAGTTAGAGCTCATATGGCTATTTACTATTTATGTATATTATCTCTTTGAATCCTTACTTTCTGCATATAAAAAATGAGAATAATATGGAGCTCTGGTTGTTGTTTTTTAATGAAGATAAAATAGTAATAATTATATTTAAAAATTCCTTAGTGTATAGTATGTAGTATCCAGCGTATAAAAGGGTTTCTCTCACCCTTCTTACCATCAGTTTTCTTATCTACCAATGAGGATATGAATGCCTATTTCATAGAGTTTTTATAAGGATTAAAATAGATCACAGATGAAAAGTATACATCACAGAGACTGGCAAAATGACAGTAATCAGTGATATCTCTTTTATTTGTTTATCTATTTATTCAATATTATTAAATTGGACCATTTGATTTACCCAAAAGCAGGCAGATTCCACCTTTGTCTTCTGGAAAGAAAACTGCCCTTCTAAGTTCAATGTACCAGGTCTGGCATAAGTGACATGGACTGAGCAATCCTACAGTACCTTTCCCTGTTCTTTATAGAACATCCTGTTGAAGTTGTCAGACCCTTGGGCTGGTTATGTTTGCTCTGTTCCCACAGTGCTGTTTCTGCAGCCTGGAAACAGTAACTCTGGTTCCAAAGGGCAGTTTGTATCTCAACACAGTTTTCCCCTCCTTCTTTCTTAATCCAAAAAATTTAATCACTGTGGAACTTGTTTGATTTTCCTCAAAACATTTTGATAAGGGTTCAAAGCTGTGATAATTCTCTCTAGATGAGAGAGAGAGAAAATAAATAAGAATGTATTCATCTTTGATGACCTAAATAAGCAGCAGACCTTTCTAGCTTAATAGTTTTGGGGGGGCAGATTTGACATCAGAATTTGGCGACCCAAGCCCAGAAAAACAATGATCGGTGGTTTCTGGGCCTCTAACTGCTGACCTTCAAGTTCTTTTTAAAATTCAAAATGAGTGCCCAGAATTTTGTGCTTTTCCATGACTAGGAAAATAATTTATCAATAAAGGAGTTCTGAGTTTTCTATATGTCATTAGTTAATAAGAGGAAGATAAATTTTTATGTATTATATTCTGTTTCATTGGTAGATTAAATCATTCAAAGCATTATCACACTATGGGGACAAATGGAACAAGTTTTTGAGTATTAGGAATCATTGATGGAGGGAATGAGGTAGAGGAAGCATCACACACTGGGCAGAAGCAGAGTCTTGCTAGATAGTCTGTAAATGTTCATTAAATGAATGAATGGAATGTTTCTTCTGGATTGATATCTACTTCTAACTACCTGACCATAGACAAGTCACTTTTGCTCAGACTTCAGTATCCTTATAAGTAAAGTGCAATGAAAAATACCAGCAGTGGCAGGTCCAAATATTCACAGCAGCCAGATGGGGAACACGAGACACCAACAGGACAGTAAGTCAGCAGAGTGGCTTTGATAAACTGTTGCATGTAGAGAAACATATTTACGGGTTCTGGAAATCAGGGCAGGGTAGCTAATATTTGGGCAATCCAGACAAGTGCTGTGCTGTGAGCTCACTGGAGGCAAGAACTCTCTTCACATCCAGTTTTCTTAACGGTTGATGTTCAGTCAGTGTTGATTTCTGAAGTCTAGTTCAATGTACTCATTTTATCGATGAGAAAACAGAAGTCCAGAGAGGAGAAAGATTAAGAGTAATTGGGTGCTCAGTCTATGGCCCATTCCACTATGTCTAGGTTTTCTTAGACTGCTAGGACCTATAGCAATGTTCCCATGTGGTGAGAAAACAATCAACTTTGGTCATATTTAAAGAAAGATTATTTGAAAGTGGCATGTTCTGAGAAATCAAAGCAGGACATGGGGCAACAGTGAGGTACCCTGAATGAATCTGGAAAGAAGAGAAGCTTCTAGAAAGTTGAACTTTAAGATAAACACAAAATGCATTAGAATAGAGCAGGGGTTGGCAAGCATTTTCTGGAGAGGGCCAGATAGTAAATATTATAGACTTTGCAGACCATATGGCCTTTGTTGTAGCAACTCAATTCTGCCATTGTGGTGTGAAAGCAGTCATAGATAATACATAAAGGAATTTGGGCATGGCTGTGTTCCAATAATACTTTATTTATGAACATTGAAATTTGAATTTTACTTAATTTTTATATGTTATAAAATGTTATTCTTTTGATTTTTTTTTACCAACTATTTTTAAAATGTAAAGACTTTCTTAATTTGTGGACTGTACAAAACAAATAAACAAACATGGCCTTCGTCTGCTGACTCTGGAACCGAGGCCTGGTCACCGGACAGAGATAAGATATCTCTCAGGCCATAAGACTTTACAGCGATATAACTAGTGTGGCCATATGAAGGGGATATGGTTAACCAAAGAAACCACAGAGGAAAGGACAAAGGAGAGTCACTAAGTAGTCATGCATGGGTAGAACCTGTTCCTGAGTGACTCAGGGAAGGATGAGGTTGGCCAACAGAAATCACAAATTGGGACTCAATTTATTTATTTTGTAATGGGAAAGGATATTTCAAGCTATATTAGTTTAAGATTGCTTTTTTAATTAAAAAATGTATATACATATGTGTCCACACATATATGCGTGAGTATACATCCATGTATGTGTGTGTGTTTGTGTGTATGTGTGTGTAAACAGTATGTATATATATATAATGTCAATATCTGGTTGGTTCTCATCTTAACAACTTATTAGCTCTATGATCTTGGTTAATTTTTTTAACTTCATTATCTGTAAAATGCAGAGATAAAAGTACCCACGTTACTGGGTTATTTTGAGAAGTATTTGTGATAGTGATAGCATGATAATGAACTGTCTGTCTAGAACATACATAGGATGTCTAGAACATAGGATCTTACTATAGAAAGTGCATAATAACTTTCATTATTCTTGATGTTCATATTATGTAACACTATATTACATGCATATATAAATCAATAATATATGTTATATACACATATGATATATACTTGTATACAGACACCAAGGAAATATATCACACTACAGTTTCTTTTATATATGCAATTTTGAAATTTGCATTTTTCCCTTAATAGGTCATGGCTAACAAGGAGACAGTATAGTCAGATTGGTTTCTGCCATCTGACTGCTTGGACTTGAGTCCTGCTTCCATTATTATAAGAACTTGCTCAAGTTACTTCAATTCTCTATGGAATGGTGTCTTATCCTGTGGTAAAGACAATATCTATCATGCACAGAGGTGCTGTGAAGATTAAATGAGAAAATACAGGGGTGAGCAAAAGTAGGTTTACAGTCATAAGTACATGAAACACAAACTTTATTCTTGTATTATTATTTATTAATTATTGTATTTATTTTTTATATTATTGTACTTTTGTACTTTTGACCACTCCCATATTTGTAAAATTCTTAGCCCACCTGCCATCCAGATAAATTTTAAAAGTTGTTAGCATGAAGCCCAGCTTATAGTAAATGACCAAATGTTATTATTAAAAAAATGAAAGTTGAGTATTTAAGAAAATATTATAATGATCTGGAACATTTATGCAGCTTTCTTGTGAAATTCTTAGCATGGCAGCAAGAGAGGACATGTGGGGAAAATCTGTTTGAGGAGAAAAAGAACTATTAAAATTCCTTCCCACAACAAGGACAGAAGAACATGCACAAAAAGAGGCTGTCCCCTAAAAACCAGGATCACACCCTGCACTGATGGGACATCCCAGGCGGTGTTCAGATGCAGCACCTTGTCAAAGACATCACTAAGCATGGGCTTGAATCATCTCCAGCTTATTGTGATAATTAGGTGGCGAGTATATTTTCAAAAGGCGACTCAATACCTGTTTGAACCATAAATTATTCACTTTTAAAAAGATTTCTCTGATATATGAAACTTTCTTTTAAGATGAGGTTTCTAACTTCTTACGTGATTTATGGAATCACCCTTGAAGTATAAGATGCGGTAGGCTGATTTATTGCCGCTTTCATTCTTACTGGAATTTAATGTGGGCATTGAGCAATGTGGATGAATTTCAGAAAATATGTCTAGAGGTGCCACAAAGGGAGATGTGCCAATGTCATCGAAAGGGTTTGTCAAAAAGCAAGAATTGCCATTACTGATCGTTTTTATGTGTGTGCCTGAAATATTAGGAAGCTGTTGTGGCCAGATGTGTTGAGATACATTAATCAGCTAATGAAGCAAAAATGAGATGACAGGCAGTTTCCTCAAAGGAGGTGCTCAATTAATGAACCATCTGCTCCACTAGTTCCGGAGGGTCTACGTGTGCCAGCAGTCTCTAGTTGCTGTTCTCTGTAAATCCACAAAATCCTGGAAAAGAGTTTCATTCAGAAATCACACAGAATGGAGTCGTTTGGATGAGTTCTGCTCTTTCTTTCTTGAGTTATCTTCACTCCTTCTTATTTAAAAAAATATATTCTTTTCTTCCTTTTCTACCTCTCTTTCTCTCTCTTTGCTTCCATAGTCTCTGCTTGTCTTTCTTCCTCCCCTTTATTCTTTCCCTCCCTTCTTCCTTCCTTCTCTGTCTTCCTTCCTTCCTTTTTTCCCTCAGCAAGTGAACCATGCTCCCAATGAATAAAATGAAAGAACTTAGTCTTTAAAATTTTTAATATATGTCTGTGTGGATGCTTTGTATGGAGGTATGTGTTCTGTTTCAATGAAAAATACCAACCCTATAATGAGGCTGATGAGTAAATTAATCTCTGTTAAGAGTACTTTATAACACTCATTTTCTTCAAAGGGAAATGATGAGAGGGAATTAACGTTTAAACTTCCCCAAGTGCCATATTTCTTACGTCAAAGATGGTTTCCAAATTATAATGCTCATGAGGGAGAATTACATGTAAACCTCATGGAATGCCATACTTATTATGTCAAAGATGTTTCCTAGTCATAATGCCCATTAGTCTGCCATATGTTATAGATACCTATTATGCACGTGACTCCTTGAATTAGGAATGTGCTCCTTGATGTCTAAAAACCATGCTTGAAAAACATTTTGTTTTTTTACAAACTCCAATATTAAGTTGAAATGAAAAGGACTTTGCAAATATAATGACTATTCCAACTAATACGTTTATTTTTGCATTTATCTGTGGTGTATAGCTTTCTGTGCCTTGCCAAAAGTGTAGAGAACATTGATATGTGGAGAAAAATGAGAAGGAAGTGTAACCATTTGGTGGAGGGATTATTGACATTAGAAAAAGTCTCATACCTGCGAACTGTGGTAAGCATTTTTCACAGGTTGAGGCAGAGAAAGCACTGTCCTAAGGTTATGAGCACAAGATTTTGGTATCAACTCTCTTGCTAATTAATTGAGGAACTTTAGATGAATTAGTTAGTCTTGCTGGGTTTTAATATTATTATTTGTCAAATAAACAGACAGGTTGCTGTGTTCTCAGACCAGGGCTAAATCGATCTGATTACTCAGCTATTGAGGTCCAGAATGTATGGTCTCTCCTCTACTTTCCTAATAGCCAGGGAAAAAATAACCAAAGACAACACAATCTGTATACCGACAGATTTTAATAAAGGAAATAAACATTAAAATGACAAACTCTGAAAAATGGCAAAATGAGAACTAAAATATTTTATAAAAATAAACATAGATTCAGGGAACAGACTGAGCTGTCACAGGGGAGAGGGCTGGGGGCCTGGATGAAAAAAGGAGATTAAGCAAAAAAACAAAACAAAACAATACAAAAAATTTACAGACAACAGAATGGTGATTACCAAAGAGAAAGGAGGTGTGTGTGTGTGTAGGGGTAAGGTAAAGGGGGATAAATGGTGATGGGAGAAGACTTGACTTGGGCTGGTGAACACACAATCCAGTCTACAGATGATGTATTAACTGTACACTGTGCCTGACCTATGGTGGCACAGTGGATAAAGCACTGACCTGGAACACTGAGGTTGCTGGTTCAAAACCATGGGCTTGCCCAGTCAAGGCACATATGGGAAGCAGCTACTACAAGATGATGCTTTCCACTTCCCCTCTTTCTCCTCTCTCTAAAAATAAATAAATAAATAAATAAATAAATAAATAAATAAATAAATCTTAAAAATAAAAAGAATTGCACAATGAAACCTATATAATTTTATTAACCTATGTCATCCCAAAAAAATTCAATAAAAAATGATATGTTGATGAATGAAAACAAAAAAGGAAAAAAACAATAGATTTTCATTAAGAGGCATTCTAAAGCCACAATAAAAAGCTGTTGTTTGAAAGAAAAATAAAAAAAGAATAAACATAGAAAGACCAAAATTCCCTCTGAAGAAACAAAGGCACATTCAGGTTAATCTCAAGCTCCCCCCTCCCACCCAATGAAAACATATGATATTTAAAAGAGATACACCTAAACCAAATAATGCATAATGAAGAAAAAAAAAAAGAATGGGCAAAGATCTAGCAGGAAAATACAATTTAAAGCAAAGCAAGAATTATAATAGCAACTGAACACAAGTAGGAGTAAAGGGAAAAAACAATAATTAAAAAAATAAACTCAAGAAGTGAGAAAGTACATCATTAACTGGGAAAGAAATAAAAAAGTTGTTAAATTTATTAGACATAAAAACGGCTTCCGTTCTAAATATTTTATGTGGTTTCAAAATTTTAATACGTTCTATAAAACATGTTCTAAAACCTAGAAAAAGATAAAACTTAATTTTATGAACTAGTGTAATTGTAATACTGAAACCCTGACAAAAACAGCAGACCTATTTCAGACCCACTTCCTATATTCAGACCTATTTCCTATATAAATGAACTTTTAAAAGTTTTCTATAAAATACTAGTAAAATAAATTTAGCAGAATATTAAAGGAACCCTACATCATGTTTAAGTTGAATTGTTGAAAGGTATATAATCATAATTCCATATTATGAGAGCTGTTACTGTGAAATATCACATCATGCAACCAAAGGGGAAAAATGCCATATGGTCACTGTTATGGTCTGAATGATTGTGTCTCCCCCAAATTAACTACAGTGGTACCTTGACACATGAGCACTTTAAATCATGAGCAAGTTGAGAGATGAGCAGTCACTCATGGGATTTTTTGCTTTAAGTCACGAATGGATATTTGAATCACGAGCTTCCACCACCCTCCACTAGATAGCCTGCCGAACGTTCTGAAAGGGAGGAAGAAACAAACTCCCATGAAAAGATTTTTGTTGAAACAGCCTCTAAGTCAGTGGTTCTTAAGCTGGGTTCTATCGAAACCTAGGGGTTTGATGAGTCGGTCTCAGGGGTTTGGAGAAGCCTCTGCCGCGGAGGCCAGAATAAATTAATACCGTAATTTGTTGTGAGTTCATGCACTTTGTTGGTTTTGTTCTTTGAGCAAGGTGATGTTCATGCATGGCTCATTTTGTGCACCAGTAAGAAAACATATACCTATGTCTTGAATTTGGAAAAAGAAATCATATTTTATTTATTACTAAAGAAGGGTTCAGTGAATGCGCATATGAAACTGGTGGGTTCGGTACCTCAAAAAAGGTTAAGAACCACTGCTTTAAGTGAAAGTGAGAAAAGTGTGGTGAAAAAACCAAAAGCCAGTAAAGAAAATAATGATTGTTGGGCAAATGAGTTTGTAAAATTTGTATTTTCTGAGTTTGCTCACTTTTATTGTCAAAAATGGTGCTGGGCAGCTGTCTGTGAAATTGCTAATTACCTCCCTGCTTGGGAAGGGCCATTGTTATGCTAATGTATCCTCCCCCTCTGCCTGCATCTTCACCTGACCTTGAAGGTAAATACACTTCATAAACCAGTTTATTTCTTTACATTCTCTCTTATTATGTATATAGGTATGTATTTGTTATTTATAAAGTACATTTTCTTATTTAAAAGCATATAAGACAAAAAATTTGTGTGGATTTTGGGGGCCTGAAAGAATTAATTGCATTCCCATTAATTTAAATGGGGAAATTCGGTTTGACACACGAGCAAATTGAGTCACGAGCTCGGCTATGAAATGAATTAAACTTGTGTGTCAAGGTACCACTGTAATTGGAATCCTAAGGCCCAATGTGATAGTGTGAGAGGCATGCTCTACCAACACCTTGATTTCAGACTTCCAGCCTCTAGAACTCTGAGAGGATTAGTGTCTGCTGTTTTAAGCCACTGAGTTTATGATTACGGCAGCCATAGGAGCCTCAGCCTAGAATGAGCATGTTCATGCCTTTAAGCACTGCTTTACCTGGCAAAGATTTGTGATCCTCAGACCTACTTTTATTAAAACAGTTAGCCAAAGAAATATTTTAATAGAAGCCTAATTTTAAATAATTAAAAACAAAACTATGTGCTGAATTACCTTCCATATTAAGGAGATACCTTGCTGCAAAAGCAAGTAATGGAAGGGTGCTATGTGTTAAAAAGATTGGGGACCACAATTAATTTCTTTAAAAATTCTAGAAACCAACTGTTAGTCTTAGTAGGAGTAGATAATCTAATAATATAGTATTTATGCAACAACAGTATATTGAAAAATTCTATCCCCTTATTTATTCTTAGATCAAATAAATAATTTACTGAGCTCTTATTAGGTTCTCAGTACCTAATGAATCAGGCAAAAATCTGGCTTTGGAAGAACTTGCAGTCTTTTGGGAAGGTTAAGACATTCAGCTGAAAACTGTATTATATGATAAGAGAAAAGGAATGAAAACACAGTAAATTACACAAAAATTCAAATGGGAGAGAGACTACTTTAAACAGGAATGAGCATGGAAGGCACAAAGAAGAAGTTAGTTGGTCCATGAAGAACTAGGACACAAGAGAAAGACTCCCCCACCCCTCCCGTGGAAGGTGTAGATAAGCCAAGAGACAAAACTGGTGGTCAAAAGAACAGCAAATAAGACTACACATAAAATGTTTGCACTTACTCTGTTCCATTAAAACATCCAATAAAAACAAGTAAAATCAGAGAGTTGGGTGATACTGGATTATCCAGGATAATACCATTATCAGGATCAAGCCCACTAAAATTGTAAGATAAGTTAGGAGGTAGATTTAAATAGAAAATTTACTTTCATGACTCACGTGATGATACTTGGGGAAAAAACTGGGATGCTGTGCAAGTGACAGGGCTGTCTGGCAAGCCTAGATTAGGAAGGACCAAAGAACAGAGAAGCTTTTGGGATTTTGTTGGTGGCCAGGAGGGCCCAGGTTCTGTGAGTCCAGTGCTACAGCACCACGTGGTACTGCATCTTCCGGGTGGTTGCTACAGAAGATCGTCAGCTTCTGAAGACTTAACACAGCTGGAATCATTCTTCATTATTTGAGATGGCTCAATAATAACATTTTCATATTTCTTTTCAAGATTATTCAAGACAGTCTAGCAGAATCAGCTATCACATAGTGAGGGAGATCTGGAAATGGAGTGAGAAGGTCTAGGCAATGATTATTTTTATTACCGATACACTGGCTACAGGATTTTCAAACCAGACTTGAAGCACTTTGCAGTAGAAAGCTCAGATGCCATAGAGTGAAAGTCATTCAGAATCAAATACTGTGGACAGACAATACATTGCTGTTACCTAAGATTAGCATGTATTGTTTAGCTTTGTTCCTTGCTTTTTCCCATTTATGCAAAAGGCAAGAAAACCCAGCAGTGATCCAAGTGAAGTACAAGATAAGGTACTTGTTTATTTTCTTTTTCTTACGATTTGGGTAGAAAGCAAGCAAAACAAAACAAAACAAAACAAAAAACCTTGGAAGCCAAAGATGAAGAAACACAAATGTGTAATTTTTGAATTACAATTCTACAAGTTATTTCTATTAGTGACCTTTCTTGGTATCCTATTCCCTACAACAATGGATATACTTTGTTAAATTGGTCAGATGGTTAAAAAGTCATCTTATAGGTAGGATTGTAACAAAACTTACTCTCTTTTCACTATTTTCTTTGTCACTTAAAGTTTTTGCCACCAGGCAAAACTTTACAAAAAGAGGTGAACTGAGTTAAAAGCAATTCCTAGTTGCCACACAGAAATGAGAAACAGAGATAACACAGAATTTAGCCAATACTGTATTTAAATGAGAAAATATAAATCATTAAGCATGTATCATTGTTTTAAAATTTCAGATACAATTTGGAGGAAAATTTAAAGACATGCAAACAGCTATACCTTCTCTTACTAATTTTAACAGCTATCAGGCAGCATTTTGGGGTTTTGTTTCTCCTCTAGGGAAACTTCCAGCTCCCAGGGCTCTGAGCGTGTGAAAACCAGAAGACCACAGTACCAACGTTCTTCATAAACTACTTGTGGTTTGGCATTGAGAGTCCTCCCAATTGGGCCTATGTTACTTTAAGGTTCTCTGCAGCCTCACTTCCTTATGTTAGTGTTCAGGTCTGATTGGCTAGCTCGTTCCCACTTCTGCCTATGTGTGTGCACATGCAAATGTGTGTGTTGTATTGGAAAGGGGGTGGAGGTAAGCCAAAAAATTGTCCTTCTGTGTACCACATTGCATGATTAGTAAAAGAATCAGACTGAGGTGCTTTTGTTGTTGTTTGTTCGTTTAATGTGTGTCTTTCTCTGGTCTGTCCACAGGTCTAGGGAATTTAAATTTTCAATACAGGAAAAGTTATCTTTAGCAATTCAGTTCTCAATAAATGTATTTCTTTGGAGAAACTAATGGCCTCTTCACTAAGAGTAAATGACTCTGGCAGAACAAAGTATTTCTTAAAAACATAACCTTTTTCTTTTCTTTTAAACCTAGGGTACTAATGACATGCCTGGCAGGCACCCCAGCACGGTCACCAGTACCCGTGACCGTCAGACATTAGGAGTAGATTGTGGTACCCCTGACTGACTCCCTGAGCCTGCATCTGGCCTCAGACCCTTCTCAGCACAAAGCTCTAGTGAGAGAGCCCCTAACGACTGATCAGTATGAAACGCAATGTGAAAACAGTTCTCATCCTCACTTTCGATTTTATCAACGTTTAGTTGTTGGCTGTCTAGTTTCTCGGTGTGCTTATTCTGGTGGTAATATTTCCCTCTGGACACAAGACCCTTTTGGGAGCTGGCACCCAAGTGTTTTGTTTTCTTGTTTTCCTCCGTTTCTGCTCCCACTTCTCATTTTGCAATACTTTTAGAATTGTTTAAAGAAAACCAGATTTCCCTCTGCAATAGAGAGAGTCAATTATGTAAATATTATACAAAGAAATGACTTCTTTCTGAATATTTTTGAGAAAAAATGAGATGCTACCTTACCTAAACATTAAGATCTAGAAACTAGCCAATTTTTAGATAAAATTGCTACTTCATTTGGCAAATTTACCTTCTAGTTTAATTGTTTATATTTAGTTCATAAACACTTTCCTTTCCCTTTACAAGGTAAAAGAAAAAGTCCAGAGGAATTTTTAGTAATTATTTGGCCCAACATACTCAAGTAGCCTGCTGTTAGCAGCATTACTATAGCCAGATAAGCTTTGGGGAACTTAACGATTGAGGTGTATTTTTGCCAGCAGGAAAAAATATGTCCTTCTAAGACTAATACTAAAAATAAAAATGATAGTATTAAGTTTCAAAAAAAAAAAAAAAGAAAAGACAACCAGATTTGATTGTACCTACTAGTATAACCAGTATAAATGGGCTTAAACTCCATGGTGGTAAATATTGTTCATTTCTTTGAACAAATGATTATTGAACACGCATTAATAGTAGTTTATTCTCTATACAGAAAGTAAAAGGCAGAGTTCCTGCCTTCAAACACTTTATATGTTCAGCAAAGAAAATATATTTTAAGGAACTATTTATTCTGTCTTCAGGAGGACCACTTAGGCTGTCAGAATGCTTCCCACAAACTTTTTTGGATAAGCAACAGTCTCATACAGACTCTGTGCGTGGCATTCTGAAACAGTCCAGCTCGTTGGCCGTGTCTGTGATCAACACCAACTGCTCCGAAGCTTTGGAGAGAGGCATGAGCATGCATCTGCTGTGCCTGGTGTAGGAATGCCACTGAAATCCGACTTAATCCATTAACTCATAAAACAGATTCAGTGTTTGTTTAGTGCTTGGCAATACATTTTCTCCAATTTCAAAACTCATTGGCAATCCCACCCACATTTGAGCATATTTTTTTTCTTTATGAAATTCTTTCAAGTAATCTTTGCAGGATAGGGACACCAAACGGTTCATGTAACGAGGGTTGAAATTCCTGCGACACCTGACAACTTGGCAACGCTGGAAAAAGCCTGGTCTTTGATGTCAGAAAGGCCTTCTAGTCTCTTTTATGTGAGCCTTGGCACACTGGGTGACATCTCTGAGGCTCACTCCTTCTTCGCTTGAGTGGGGATAATGATATCTACCTACCAGGACCATTATAAGGATTAAAGGGATAATGTATATTGAAGTCTTGGCGCACGTTAGGCACTTCTTAAAAATTAGCTGTTGTTACCATTCTTTTTATTTATCAGTAGTTATTCTGTTAAGGGCTCTGCGTTAAGCTTACACTTATCACTTATTTATTCACTCAGTGACTGTTTACTGTACAATGCCTGCTGTGCACAGGCTCCCGCGCTGGGCCCTATAGGGTGTGGGTGCAGATGATAAAAACACACACCTTTTGCCTCCAATGGTATTATTATCTAGTTGGGAACAATATATGCATAAAATAATTAGAAGAGAAAGTGCCAAAGACAGGCCAACTAAATGGTATAATAGGACTTAGGATGAGGGAAGGGTCCAGTTCTATTAGGAGTGGATAGAATGGGAAAGGCTTCCTGGAGAAAACGCAGTTCTGCTCTTTCTCCCCACTGGGGAGGTGGTGCCCTCAAGATCAGTTGGCTCAAAACAAACTGCCCCTCTTGCTCTGAAATCTCACACATCCCTTGCCATGTTTCCAATGGCTGTCATTGGCCTCTTCTTCTAGTGGTCCCTCACTTTGGCCTAGCAGATCTGGAATGGGCGTTGCAGACCAACTCCATCCCCCTGAAGGACCTCACAAATTAGAAAATGTCTATTTTTGAAAAGCAACTGCTTCCTTTTTTTGTGAGGTATGAAGCAACTGTATACCCATCTCTTCCCTGCCTATTGGTTTCTTTATTTTGATTTCTCATTATGCTAATCCCCTTGGGTAGTGAGGACCCTGGTTTTCTATAGAACTACCTGATCTTTGTTAAATTTCACCACAGTTATTGGGCTTCCCTGAAACAGTTTGTGTCTATATTTTTAAAAAGTACACTGAAGTGGTTTTTTAAATTATATATGGGTAAACTTGGGATTATTGGGGATGTGTCTTTACAGGACTGAAGATTTGTCCTTCTCTGTTGTTGTAAGCAATGCATACAATGTCACTAAAATTATGACCCGTTTTTTGCTTAGAAATTTCCTGCCAAACACAAAACCTAGCTTCAAGAATTTTGTTCTTAATAGATATTAAAAAGGAGTTTAATAACTTACCAGTTGTTCCTTGTTAAAAAAGCTAGGAGAAACAGACTGAAGATGCTATTTCCTTCCTAGCTGCACATACATGTGCAAACACATTCACACATGCTCACACACACTCCCACACACATCCACACACACACTCACACACATGCTCACACATAGCCACACACATGCTCACACAAGAAGCCATTTCCTTTCATGTCAGACCCTAGTCAGCCACGTCTGGAGTCACGCCTGTTATTTAGCACTGTTATAGGAAAAGTAGTCATGCAAATAGTTAAGAAAATAAAGAAAAAGATGTAAATATAGAAAAATGTCAAATTTCCAATATCATAAAATCCTAAGAAACCAACAAAAGAATCTTAGCTATAAAAAGAGAAACCAATAAGGTAGTTGGTTAAAAAAGGAATATACAAAACACAAAGAGCTCTAACCTAAGAAGAAGGATCAAATAGGAGATACAAGGTGAACATTCTGATGCAAAATGCAGCTTCATATATAAAATATTTAGGAATAAACTGAAAAATAAAGCTTTAGAACTTCAGTAAAGAAAATTATAAAACCCCATCAAAGATCAGAAAAAGGGGAGATTAAATGAAGAGTAACACTTGGTTCCTGTGTGAATACCACTCTACTGATGCCATTTTTCACTGAGCAAACCTACCGTATATGTTTAACACAATCTTTTTCCTTTCTTTTTTTTTTAATGAGAGAAGGAGAGGCAGAGAGACAGACTCTCTCATGTGCCTGGACTGGAAACTACCCAGCAAGTCCACTAGGGGGCAATACTCTGTCCATCTGGGGCTGTTGTTTCATTGCTCAGAAATGGAACCAATTTTTTTAGCACCTGAGAGAGAGGCCAGGGAGCCATCCTCAGTGCCCAAGGCCAACTTGCTTGAACCAATTGAGCCATGGCTGTGGGAGGGGAAGAGAAAAGAAAGAGAGAGAAAGGGGAGGGGTGGAGAAGCAGATGGTTGCTTCTCCTGTGTGCCCTGACCAGAATCAAACCCAGGACATCCACAAGCAGGGCTGACGCTCCACCACTGAACCAACTGGCCAGAGCTCACAATCCTGATTAAAAATTTTATTCAATTATATTTTAAAGTTCATTTGAAGACAAATAGCATAGTAAAATGTTTCTGAAAAGGAACAGCAATTGGGCAGAAAACTAGGCTGCCAGATAACACTGGAAAAAAATTATTTATTCATTTTCTGTTGCATGAGGTTTTAGAACTTTTTATATATATTTCTGCATCACAGATTCCAAATCTGAAATTCACTTTTTGGTACATGCTCTAGTTTTTATGCAACTTTAATTTCTTTTTGTTACAGTTAATGGCATGCATTGGTTTTTAAATTGGAGTTAAAGGGCAACGACTCTTGTATTGAACATAACCACAAGGCAATTAATGTTTTACAAACATCACTTTGAAATAATTGTAGTTGTTTTTAAATGTAAAACATTATTATCTGATAAAAAACACCCTCTTATTTTGTTTTAAGATTGAATCATGGCTTCTTCAAGTAGGCATAAATATAAGAATAGTCCTGACACCTTCTGTTATATATGTGGCTGTTACTCACTTCAACGTCAAAGTTGCAATATTTCATCATTTGTGACACGTGCATATATTGCCTTTTTCAAGTTCCCCTTGGCGATCAAGACAAGAATTGGGCTGCTCATATTGTGTGTCATAATTGTGAGGAAATGCTTCGTGACTGGACAAACGGAAAACGCAAAGGAATGCCTTTTGGTATTCCCATGGTTTGGCGTGAACCAAAGGACCACAGCAGTGACTGTTATTTCTATCTGATCCATACAAAGGGCATTGCCAAGAAAAAACGGCATATGATCGCATATCCTAATATTCCTTCAGCAATACGACCTATCCCACACTCTGAGACACTCCCAGTTCCAGCTTTCAATGGTTTTATTTCTTCTAAGGACAAAGAAAGTGAACATGGTGATCAAGTGTATTTTGATAACATTCATGAGGAAATGGTTGTAGAATCTGAAGGGTCTTCTTCTGATGCCAACCAGTCATTAACCCCTCAGCAATTTAGCCAACCCAAATTGAATGACCTAGTAAGACATTTGAGCCTATCAAAGAAAGCAGCTGAGTTATTAGCCTCTAGGCTTCAAGAAAAGCATGTACCTCACCAGTAAGCTAAAGTATCCCATTCCAAGAAGTGTGAACAAATTTTTGTGGACTTTTTTTCCGAAGACAAACACTTTGTTTACTGTCATGATATCAGTAGTCTTCTCAGCCAGCTAGGTGTTTCCACTTACAGTCCAACAGAATGGCGGGTATTTCTTGACAGCTCTAAACACAGTCTGAAAAGTGTTCTCCTATACAACGGTAATGTTTATGCAGTGATTCCAATTGTTTATTCAATTTATCTGCGAAAAGATGATAAGGACATAAAATTTGTACTTTACTTTCTGAAGTATGAGGCGCATAACTGGATCATTTGTGTGGATCTTAAAATGGTCAATTTCCTGCTAGGACAACAGAGAGGTTTCACGAAGTATCCTGCTTTCTGTGTTTGTGGGATAGCTGAGCTCAGGAGAAACACTGGACACAGAAGGACTGGCCGAAACGTGAAGTTCTGAAAGTAGGGATGCAAAATATTGTGAATGAACCTGTAGTTAATCGAGACAGGATCATTTTCCCCCCACTTCACATAAAATTTGGTTTAATGAAGCAGTTTGTTCAGGCTTTGAGTAGAGAAAGTGAATGCTTTCAACATATTATTTCTGCTTTTCCTGCCTTGTCCTTTGAGAAGATAAAAGCAGTTGTATTCAATGGACTTCAAATTTGAACCCTCATACGTGAAAAAGAATTTGCCAGGAAGATGAATAAGGAGGAGAAAGCAGCATGGCAGTCTCTTGTGGCAGTTAAAAAGAACTTCCTTGGCAACAAAAAAGCAGAAAACTATGAACTTCTGTTTCAAAGGATGCTGTTGGCTTTCCGTGACATTGGATGTAACCTGAATGTTAAGATTCACTTCCTGAACAGTTATCTTGATAAGTTTCCCGAAAATCTTGGAGCTGTTAGTGATGAGCAGACTACCGCTGGAACATCAAATGAGATTGTCCTTAACAAGTACACAAACGCAAGAGCTACAAATGCAAATTTTTACTTGAATAGGATTTCAATAAGTTTTGCACAAATTTTATGATTAAAATAAGTGTTTTGATATGTTCTATTTTAAATTGTAGACAAATTCTAATGCAATCATATCTTTTAGAAGATTAGTGTATTTATTGCATTATATAAAATATTATATTTTCACAAAGATGATGTCCAAGAAGACATTCTACTTCATTATGTTAAACTAAATGTTGCTAATTTTACAATAAGATGGAAACCTAAAATCTTGAATTGCAAAAACACTGTAGCTTACAGAGAAAAACTAATTTCAGATTTGAGATCAGCACAATTAAATTAGGTAAAAACAAGTGTTTTTGTGGATGCAACCAAAATTTTGTTCCCCAGTATAATCAAATACAATAAATGCAAGATGGCCAAAAAACATTTGAGTAGATGTCATACTATACTAATAATCAAAGAAACATGAATAAAAAGTGGGAATTTCACTTTGGCTTTTTTGAGTGGCAAATATTAAAAATAATGATATCTAGAGCTCATAACTATAGGGATTAAACCTCCATATACTGCTAAGGTAGGTGGGTATAATTATTTTGTGATAAATTTGGTGATATATTTAAAATTTTTAAATGTGCATGCTCTTTGAGTTATGCACCTGAGTATGTAGGTGTGAATTATGAGATACCCATCTGTTGTTGTATCTTGGAGTTTTCCTATATAAATAATCCCCAGAGGGGATGAGTTCACCACAGTATGTGAGTGGATTCCTTCCCTTTGTGAGTACCCAGCAAGACTACACTTCCCAGGCTCCCTCATGTGATTTGGTCATGTGACCAACTTTAAATGAGTGGGTTGAGTGGGAGTGAGGTCCCACTTTCAAGCCTGGCCCCTCCAACCTCTCATGGACTATTCTCAATACTTCTAGTCTGGTTTTAGTTGTTAATTCCTGAGATGACCTTGAAAACTGAGTTGAAGGTGACAGAGCCTGGTTCTTTGAATGACTTGGGGCCAGAGTGCTCTGCCAATTTAGAATTGCCTTCTCCACTTCTGGTTTGCATTTTGTACCCTAGTCAGCATGGCTTGTACCTGTGTACCAGAGTCCTTCATGAAAAGAACTCCTTCAGCTGGTGCCTCACCTCTTTCTGCAGGGCTAATATCTGGGGCACAGAAGAGAACATTTTCAAATACATTCACTGTGGTATTCTCCCTTCATTTTCTGCCTTCTCCTTAGATACACACATTCTCCAATTTTGACCTTTTAGCTTAAACATCATGGCATTTGACTCAGAGAAACTTCTTTATGTACCTTTTTCCCATTTGATCACCTGTACTAAGATAGCTTGTATTTGAGCTGGGATTCCTCTTATACCTCCATAAAACTGTCTAATCTCATAGGATGTCTATAAGCTGCCAAGTCTGAAATAAATAAATTAGGAGCCTCAGGTCCCAGGGTCATTAGATAGGAAGTGGGGGTTAGTGGAGAATGCATCAGAGGGACCTGGGTTAGAGTTCTGTATCTTGTTATGAGCTGTTCTGACCTCTCTGACTCTCAATTTTCTCAGCAGCAAATTAGAAAAATAATTTCTGTATGATAAGCACCTTCTGAAATATAAGTGGGATAATCTTTATAAATCACTTGTTACTTATACTTATGTCCCAGTAATCGATATAAGTTTGGTAAGATGAAGGATATTGATAATGATAGAAAAAAGGATGGAAACAATCCATTGGGCTGAAATTCTATAGGAGTGAGAGAGAAGGATCAAAAGAAAGAGAGATGCTTGAATACACAAAGGGTAAAAACTGACCCTGTGCTACATTAAATTGCAATCGATGACATTTTAATATTACAGGCGACTCACAATCATTAAATACAGCTTCAGACTTGGGATGGCATTAGTATCTACTTGGTTTGCCATGTCTCTGGTATTCATTCCATCTCCTCCCTCAAATTTCCATGATTCCCTTTGCCATATTTTATGTGAATGTAAGTATTTTCAGCAGGTTATTATGCCCCATTGAGATATTAGCACCTTCTAGAGTACTTCATGATTTCATCTTCTCAGTATGTATTCCCATGGAAACAGAATATAGTATAACACAACTAAGAAGGGGCCCCCTTTGCCTCTACTATGTATATCTTCAAGAAAGACATTAACTAGGGGAATGAGGCTAGGAGTATGAGGTTTATTGTGGATTTTCACAGAGATTCCCTTTGCATCCCTTGAAGAGTTCTGTTTTTAATAAACTTTACTAGAAATGTAACGTTACCAAAAAGTATAATCGATGACATTGTATATGTATGAATCATAATAAATGGGATTAGATAATGTTTTTGCTTACATCAATAGGCTGTTTCACAGTTGATATTTATTTTTTAGTGGAAAAATTTGTTTAGGTGAAGCAAAGGACTCTGGGTGAAAGGCTTTAGAGTGAGTTGTCTTATATTCAAGTAAAATTTTATGAATGCCCATGAAACCCACCACAACGTTCTCGCTAACAGCTTACAGTTAACTTTACCTTGTGCTGTGCTCCAGCTTGGGCTGAATTGGTGAGCTCTAATGGCTCTAAGGCTAGCAATCAGCTGAGTCCCCAAGAAGGTCCATCCTCATGTTAGTTCTCAAATTGGGGGCCTTGACCAACTAAATTTGCTTAGGCTTGGTTTTCTCGTTTGTAAAACACAGCTGCTAAGTGGTGAGCCTCGCACATCAGACACATGAAGACAGATCATTTTAAACAAACCCACCTCCTCCTGCCTCTAAAGTGACAAAATGATCTTCAGTAATAATCACAAAATTGCTAAATAACAGTGGCATTAAAAGAAGTACATATAGTAAAATTTATCTGTGGATGTATACATAATCATGCCAATAAAATTACATTATAAAAACGAAAAGTTAAAGAATTTTTAATTACATGAATGTATTTCTTAAAGGGGGAAAATGCTTAAACCTACATTTACATATAGCATTCCAAGTTTCTGTTTTGTACCACTTGCAAATGTATCCACGAATTTGTTCAATGTTGTCCTCTTAGTCTGTTTATGTTCAATAGACAGTATAGCCAGACTTATCAATCTGTCTTCCTGTATAACTGATCAGAAATTCTTTGTTCTTATTCATTTTAATTCAAAATTTTTCTTTCACAAGACTCAACAGATACACAAATATTTAAGAAAAATATTTTACGTAGAATAAGTTTGACACATTCATAAAAATCCCATTTTACAATAAATTTGAGAAATTGTTACCCTAGCCAGGTCTTTGTTTCTTTGGTATCAATTCTACCAGCTTTCAAATATCTCTGAAATTAAAAAAAAAATTTCCACTGAAGTAACTTCAGAAAATTTATTAAAATGTCTATTGTATTTTGTAAAATCTACTGCAAAAATCAGGGAAAATGGCTTTATGATAAGTGATATTGAAATTATTAGATCAGTTGCTTTAGGACAAGTTTTCAGTTCCTTGAGAAAATGAAAGGGGCAGTCAGACACACTTTTGTCCGTTTGATAGCTTCTAACGATGTAAGACTAGCATTTTTATTGCTTCTTCTGCATTTTTCTTTGACATTTGAACCATTTTCTTACACAAAATAACCATTTCTTTACATCATGTTGCTGTATAGTTTATGACTTTTTCCATAATTTCCAAATGTGCCTAACTTCAAGGATTAATTTTTTTTTAGTTTTTCCATTGATTTGAGAGAGAGAGAGAGAGAGCATTAACTCTTTGTTTCATTTAGTTGTTCCATTTAGTTGTGCACTCATTGGTTGCTTTTCACATGTGCCCTGACCAGGGACAGAACCCATAACTTTGGCATGTAGGGATGATGCTCTATTTGCTGAGCACCCCCTGCCAGGGCTAAGGATTAATTTTAAAGCATGATGTTTTAAGGTACATTGATTGATTTGGCTGATTCTAGCTGTTTGTAAATAATGTTTTTGGTGTCTAATTCATAACTTCACCTAAATATTCACACAAAAACAGTTTAAATTCAGAATAATATTTCATTTATGAGCTAAAATTTTTATTGACCAGCCAATAACATAACACCCTATACCTTCACTCTGCTTTACATTTTTTAAACAAAATTCACATTTTATTATGTTAAGAGAAACTGTACAAAATTCACGTTTTTACCAAAAATTTTAAATGCAAATTAATTCTTCAAGTGATCACCCAGAATATCAGAAGCTCTGTTTCTTCATCTTTTTCAATCACTATGCTGTTGATATTCATTCAAAACCACCCACTTAAACATAGGGATAGGTAATACCGTATGCTAGGGATGTGAGCTTCACTTGGCATGAGCTAGGTCAGTGTCTTAACCTTTCTTGAGGTACCGAACCCACCAGTTTCATATGTGCATTCACCAAACCCTTCTTTAGTGATAAATAAAATATGATTTTTTTTTCCAAATTCAAGACATAGGTATATGTTTTCTAACTGGTGCACAAAATGAGCCATGCATGAGCATCACCTTGCTCAAAGAACAAAACCAACAAAGTGCATGAACTCACAACAAATTACGGTATTACCTTATTCTGGCCTCCGCAGCAGAGGCTTCTCTGAACCCCTGAGACTGACTCATCGGACCCCTAGGGTTTGATAGAACCCAGGTTAAGAACCACTGAGCTAGGTCTAGGACGATCCATCTCAGCATGCCTGATCGTAGCTGATGCTGTGCACATTGGGGGATGTCTGCCTAGCTGCAAGTTCTCTGAATTAAGTTCAGCGTAGGCTACACAGTGCTCACTCAAGGATAAGTAACCAAAAGTGTTCATTTAAAGCTTACATTTATACTATTAAAACTCAGTAGCAGCAACAGCGATTGTTTAGAATTTAGACCAACAAAAGACTTTTCACAGGGAGGAGGTACTTTATTTCAGACATTGTTTAGGATTTCTGGCTCGTAGTGATAATAAAGAACAGACAGACTTCTCAGCCCATTTTCAGCATTATTTTTAAACCCTTTACACACAAGGTGCCCCCTCATTGCCTGTACTCAGGGCAGACGCTCACGCCATCCTGCCCTTGGTACCTCAAGGTTTAGAAAAGCCACCAGAACTTGGGCTAGCCTGTGTTAGTTGTCAACAAATGCTCATTTTTGAGCTTATCCACTCCCATCCAAACGTTACTCAGCAATTCACTTGTCTAGGTGGGTATATATGTATGCGTGCATGCTTCCTCCATGTGCTGGGCGTGCTCCCGATGGAGGACCCTGCTCTGGGTCCTGAGGACAAAGGAGGGAAGACCTAGAAGCCCCTGCTTTTGAAGAGTGTACTGACCCATTGATTTTTCAAAATTTCAATCGTAATTGGACATTTTCTTAATACGTTTTTAAAATAAGGGCAGCTGCAAGTAACAACATGAATGGTACCAACTGTGAGGCCATGTGCTATTGGATTAGCATGCTGTCTGAGGGCGTGAGGACCCAGGTTTGGTTGCTGGCTAAACTATGTCATCGAAGATCCTAGGGCCTGTAGTCCTTTGTTTCTTCCGTCCTTAGTTTGTATGCATGTCCCCCCTTACGGTCACAAGGTGGCTGCTGCAGCCCTGGGCATCATGAATGCCCCGGTGACTGCCCTATATGTCTCATAGGCCAGAACTAGGTTGCCTGCCTGACTCTGAGTAAATCACTGATGAAAGGAAATGGGGTGGTCATGGCTGATTTACATCATCCGTGATCGATTATCTGGCCCTGTGCACATGACCACATGAATAAGATCAGAGCTTTGTTAGACAAGAAGAAGTGAGCCAAATGGCTGTTGAGGTAGCTAGTCAAGACTGTTTGCATACCTGAGCCAGTAAAACTGTTTGCAAACCCTGTGGCATCACAGTTTGTCAGATTATTGCCTCAGTTGCGTCTTTATAACTGAGACCCTATGTAGCCTGTCCAGGTACCTGAACCAGAGACACTCCAATTTGGGGTCAGAGAAGGTCTAAATCCTATCTGCTCTTTATAACCTATGAGAAGACTCTCTTCAGTCCTTAGTTTCCTGCAATGTTAAAATGAGTTTAGGATTAGGTGAACTTCTAAGTTACTTCTCATTCAGGTATGGCATTCAATAGTTCAGTGGTGCCCAGAGTTGATCAGTGATAGCCTCTGCTTTCCTATGGCCTGTCACCATTCAGGTGAGACTTTCTTATGGCCCTGCCATGTGACTGTCAATAAAGACATCTAAACCATCTACTGCAGCCATTTAATGGTGAATTGAACCTCCTTGCTCCATGGTCTCCATGGTATGCCCATTAGAGGAGCAAACATATTGCTTGCCTTTGGATTATTTCAGTCCAGCTACTGTCAAAATATCATAAACATGTGAGAAGTTCTTTCAGTTATGTAGAAAATCCAGGCACTGGCTGCAACTCAAGCATCATAAGTCACTGCAGCAGTTCAAGTACTACACTCCTCTGAGGTACTCCAGCCTCGCAAAACTCCTTAAAGAATGAACAAGACAAAGATGCCCATGAATCTGTGCCTATTTTCTTGAGGAGAAAGTTTACTTGAAATTATGTCCTGGGGACACATTAATACATCCTCTTAAACATCTAAGGACGCTTCAAGGTACTTGAGACATGAGTTTCCCTCAGCAGATGTAATTAATTATTAGCATTGATTTGTTCTCCTACATTTTCCCAATAAGACAGCAGAGAAAAAAAAATAGTAGAACTGAACATTTATGACTTACTTAAATGTTTCCTTTTATTTATTTAGAATCTGTAATCACTGGCAAGGTATTAGGCCTTATACCAGCCTCTGTTCTGCCATCTTTGAGACAGGGACATTAGACTAGATCTCCTAAAATGAAAGCTTAGCATCAAGAGACAAGGCATTGTAATTAGGGGACTGTGTGGTTGTAGTGAAGTCCTTCTTCACTAACTTCCTTTGGGTTTAAGATCCCAGATGTGTGCAGTGAGGGTTTGCACCAAGCTCAGAAAATCTGTAACTCAATGTAAAAGTTGTCACATAAATTATCACAAGAGAAAGCCACATGTCAAAGAAGAAAGGAACCAGAAAGGGCCTAGGGACCAAGCTGTACTGAGCTAGGTTCAGGGATTCTTCAGGAGATAATAGTATGATCAATGACAATTTTAGGACAATTGCTAGACAGATTCAGGTCAATCAAGAGCATAGTTCATCCCATCTTGATTTCTCAGCTTTTGAAAATTTTCCCTTAATTACCACCAAATAGGTCCTGATGTCAGGCAGGGGTCTCACTATAGTTACTATATGGCAGCAACTTTGGAAGCCATCTTGTTTAGATCTTCACCACCCTATTTGTCACTTTTCCTTTGGCGACAGTAGGAAGATTGGGGATATAAGGAATGGTTTCTAGCTACTGCTCCAAAATACTGAGGTTGAACTTTGCTTAGCTCCCTTCACCCTCCTTCAACATGCAGCCTGTAGCGTGAACAAGGAATCTCCCAAGCAGCAGTCTCTTCTCTGGGTACTCGTCCCTTCATGCTGATCTCCTTTACAACCTGCTCAGCTGGCCTTTCTGACTCCCCCAGCATGCACCAAGAAGTCTGGCTTCAAGTGACCATCAAATCAATAGGGACAAAAATCTGGATCCTCATCAACTTTGAGTGTTCCCAAATCACTTTTCATATGATTTATCTGGAATAGTATGTACTTTTTTATTGACCTGGTGAACTCTATTATCCCTACATCAGTTCTTGTTATACATTTGGTATTGACTATTCTGTCTTTCCTACTTTTTTATGTATGTCTGTTGTACTGCATCCTAATGATCTGTTTACTGGTCTTCACTTCAATAGACTTTGAGCTCTCTGATGGCAAGACTTGTGTCTGACCATCCTTGCTGCACACCAAATGACTGGTGAATGGATGGTCTGTGAATCTGACCATACTTGATGACTGGAGATGATCCAGCCTTCTGACTGCTAAAGAATTTTGCACCATCCACAGGTTACAGTTTTAGAACTCTGATCTAGTTTGTAAGGAAGCACTTTCTGCATTAGATAGAAATCCCCATCTGGACCACATTCCTTTGCCTCAAATGTCGATAAATAATTCAGGAGGTGATAAACTGACTTGTTGGACATGGGCTCAAACTGAGGCATCTAAAAGCAAATAGAAGATGAGATACTGACTATTTCAAGCTGCAACTTCAAACACACACCCACAGAGACACAGACATATACACGTACAGTCATGGCCATTCAAATTCTTACCACACTGAAGCAACCCAGAATGTCACTGAAGGAATTCTCTCCTGATGGGACAGGAGACTGTTAGGCAAAGTCAGACCAAGAAATTTTTATGTAGTGGAGGAAAGGGACATCCCTTTCACCTCTGTGGGTCTAGAGAATTCAAGTGGGTTGGCCTGGGAAGCAACACAAGGCTGTACTTGAGATTAATGAACAAGGTAATTCAATGTTCAACCAATATTCACTGAATACCCATATTTAATTTATGAGACTTTAGAAATGAAAAAGAGCTTATGGTATTGGGAGAAAAGGCTTG
Organism: Rhynchonycteris naso; assembly: GCA_037038555.1. Taxonomy (NCBI): domain Eukaryota; kingdom Metazoa; phylum Chordata; class Mammalia; order Chiroptera; family Emballonuridae; genus Rhynchonycteris; species Rhynchonycteris naso. The sequence goes on from CM072996.1 coordinate 24,463,189, forward strand.
TTATTATACGATGTGATAAACGCTATAGTACCGGAAGGTGCATAGCATGATGTGGGAGACCCAACCCAGGCGGGAAGAGGGAGGATGTGGGCTGAATTTTAAAGAATGAATAAACAATAATCAGACAAAGTGGGTAGAGTCAGGTGGTAAGTTTTCCAGGCAAGAGGGATGCCTCAACAAAGGCACAGGGACCAGAAATTCTAGCAAACTGGGGACATGGTAAATCATTCCTTGTGTCAGAGATAGACAGAGAAACAAAGAATGAATGGTATGTGAGGAGATCAACCGTGGCAGAAGATATGGAGGAAAAGTGAGGCAGGAGCCAAATCATAAAATGCCCGGGGAGTTATGATAAGAAAATCAACCCTTCCGGGTGGCATCACAGAGCCACAGGGAAAGTGTTTGGGTATGCTGTCATTTATCTGCATGGCAGAGAGAGTCATGTTCATTGACATCACTACTCTTCCAGCGAAGCTCAGAGAAGGAAAGGGATGGTTGACCCTTGAGTATCCTAAGGCCAACATTATAATTTCTTAAGGAATAATAAGCCATATTAAAGGAGGACTATCCAAAGCTTGTGTCAACTAGACAGGTGGTTTTCAGAGAGAAGTCCTCTGCAGTTACTTACTTCATGTGCATGATCTCGGTTAACCCCGACAAGGTCCTGCTAATCGATGCTGTTTATCTTCATCCTCATTTTAGAGGTGGGGATAGAGAGGCTTATAAATGTTAAGTCAGCCTGGTAACTTAGATATCCCCAAGCTCCTTATGTTGCAAAATCCATAAAACTTCTGGGTAAAATACAGAAGAAGGAAAAGGAAGGGCAGGGAAAGAAACATTTTTAAAATTGATCAATTAGTGGTTTGAAAACTGTAGGCCCTGTCTCATCAACTTAGTGGGTTGTGACCAGCATTTTAAAAATGGGATGGGATGGGATGGAGGGGAGGGGATAGGATGGGAAAGAAGAAGTGTTTAGAGTGTTCTCTAGGTAGTGAGGGAAAGTATGGTTTCATGAATAACACGTTTTTGTGTGTGTTGGGTTTCAATATAAAATGTCTATGTTTACGTGCGGTGCTCTCAGAATTCGAAACCTGCTATATAAATGCAGAGGTGAGCTTGCTGGTAAATTAGGGAACTCTTTAGAAGCCAAAACAGAGCAGGATCCCCACTCTAGTGGTATAACGTGGGTCTGCTGAGTGATAAACTAGCTGAACAATGTCTTTTTTTTTTTAAATCGAAGTTTTAAATTGGCCATTTTCAGCGGGTTGCAAAATGTAGAGAATGTGGGGTGCACAGTTGCTAGTGTGTGTTGGGACATTTTATTTTAATCCTAATATTCTTTAAAGAGTTTTTTTTTCCTCCTATTAAAGTACACCCTGAATGCACATAAATTAAGAGCATTGGGACTCAATACCTGGTGAATTAGAAAGATTTCCTTTCAAAGACACTTTTGCAGAAATCATCATCAGATGATTCCTGCAAACTGATGAAAGGAAAAGCTCAGGCAATATTTTTTTTTCCTTTTGAGACATCTCCCAAAGAGCAGCATCTTTTCATCTCTAGTTCCATAGAAGGTGGAGCTCCCATTTCTGTGATTCCACACCAAGGAAATATGCTTAGCAGTTGGCAGATGGGCTCAGCACCCCAGGGAGGAAATCTATTACCATTTCAGGACTTCCATGAAGCCGCTGTCCAAACCACACTGAGCACGATAAACCCTAAGTTAAACTGACCTCCTGCTGATATGCCTGGGACACCATCAGAATCTATTTCCAAATATCATGGAAGGGACCATGTGGAATCTTCTGACTTCTGGAGCATCAGATTGAACGGGAACATGTTTTTTATTATGGTCGGGAATAAAAAAAAAATGTTTAACTATTCCATGACTTTAATGGAACACAGACTTGGTTTGTCTTGGAAATGACTGTTCAACATTGTAATTACAATTTGCTCGCAGCGTCAGTGACGGCACAGAGTGGAGCTGGCTTCCAAACCACAGAGGCAAAGAAGAGAGAGGACTAGCACTGAAATACATGTGTGCATACATACGAACACACATACACGTATATATCACCCGTTGGTTCATTTGCAATTCATGGCACTTTGGAAAAGGGAGGAATTTTTTTTTTTCAAAAGGCAACATCCGTTCCTTGACAAACCCATAAATCATTTTATTCCTCTTCTATAAAGCAAAAATCATTTGAAAAACCAGTGCGATCTTTGAGTCTGCTCATTTGGCAAACGCATCTCATGCTGAAGTAAACCTGCTGTCAAGTTTGACAAGAAGTTCGCATTCCCCGAATGTATGCGCTTTGCAGTGGCCGGCCAGAGGCACGCCATTTTGGATAACACTCCCGCCGCCGAGCTTTTGTTGCGAGAATGTGGCACTCAGCATTTATGCGCATCCCTTGGGACCCGGACAGTGTGGCCCTTTCACCACGTTTGAGAGCTTCAAAGCTTCCCTGAGGTTTAAGTGTGGTAGTGTAGTCTGGAAAGAATCCAAATGGGGCAGGAGTAATGAAGCAGATTCCAGCTAATAAGATTCTGCAAAGCACCATGTGTTAATTCTTGGAATGACACTGCTTTCTCTTGGAAACTCTTTAACCGTATACTGGGTGAATGTTAGAGGAGGGATGGGACCACTGGCTGCACGTTAGTCCGTGCCCAGTATTTCGTCAGCTGTGCCTTGGCCCTTGCTAGAGTCTCTCCCTTAAAAATGCGTGCTCTGGCTTTGCGCATAGCCACCTCCTTCTAATTCTTCATCTCAGCTCATTTAATTTTGATAATTACTAATTGAGTTTACTGTTATTATCACCTCTGAAAAGACAGAGAAACTGGAGCTCAAATAGTCTAGGCAGTTTGTATACTAACTCAACTAATGAGACAGGATTCCAACCCTGCAGTTCTGAATTCAGAGCCCATATTCTTCAATATCACAGGCTGCTTATGAAGGATCTCAGACATGTGCAGAAGGAAAGTGAGTTCTCATTAACTAGGTCATGTGAGGTTGGAGGAGCCTGGAGGTTCACGGAAGGGTTCCTGAAGGAAGCAACCTTGAGAAAGTCTTGAAGGAGTGCTAACAGAAGACAAGATATTCTATCTAAAGGACCATGAGGCAAAACAGCACATGACTGTGAGATAGCAAAAATTGTAGAGAAAGCTGTTCTAAGGAGTTTAGTATTACTCAAGCATTGTACTAAGGAGGGTGGCAGAAGCTAAGGGCTGGAGAATCTAGTAGGGATACATAGAAGGTAAGATGCTAAGTTACAGAGCTTCCACCCTCACAGGTACTGTGGAGCGATGGTAGGTAGCAGGGTGACACGGTCAGACTTGCCTTTCAAGGCTCTCACTGTGGCTGCTACGAGGAGAATGGACTGGAGCAGGACAAACCTGGAGGAAAGGAGAGCTTTTAGGAAAAACTGCAGTAGGGCAGGTAAAAGATGCCGTGAGCCTGAAGCAAGACAGCCATAGTAGACAGGGAGGGCCTGGGTCTAAGTCATGAAGGTTTGGAAGATACGACAAGTAAGCCTTGGGTTTGGGAGGCAGAGAGGATGAGAGATGAGTTTAGGAATGCTCCCATGTTTCTGGTTCATGTCCCCTGGGAGGAGGATGGTGCCATCCTGGAGAAAGGGGGCCATGTTTAGTGAGGAAAATGATAAGCTACGTTGGTTTCATACATGATGGGACATAGTGGCACAAGTGTCTGTCATATCCCCACATAGAATGTGCCGGAGAGGTGACAACTGGGATGGTGATTTGGAATACATAGCATAGAAGAGGCTGATAAAGCCATTTAGTCAAACAAAGCACGTAAAGAGAGAACAGTCGTTAGACCCACGTGAAATAGCAGAGTGTAGAAGGGGCCAGAGCAAGAACTCCCAGGTAGCACTTGACTCTGAGTGAGGCAGGGCCCAGGGGTACCAGGTCGCTGCCATATTCTGCGGCTGCCCTGTCTTCTGTGAAATAAGGATCCCCTTTTCTTTGGGCAGTAGGCAGGAGGGCCTGTGAAAACAATTGTACACCCATCATTTATCTGAGGGTGCTAACACTAACTGGTCTAACAATGGCCAGTAAAAGCATTCTGAAACGTTAAAGTTGCTCTTCAGGAGGTGGACATTTTTAATATTTTTTTAAACAAAATCCACAGGAATTTAAATGATAGAACATTTTGAATGCAATAACTGTTTATTATTAATGTTATTATTGTTACTATTATTATAAATTTAGCTCTTTCTATAAGAGTGATGTTCACAAAGTTCTGGCCCTTAATTGTGACAGAATGCCTGATGTTAAATAGAAAATGGAGTTGAGAGGAAAAAATATTTGCATTTCAATTATTAACAGTTCAAAGTTTCGGTTTATACAAGTATTTTCTAATTAGACTTCCTCTGAGTCTATCTATTCCCATTTATATGGAGGTTTAACAAAGATTGAATGCGTGTCTGCAATCTGCCTGGAACCATGCTAGGTACTTGGATGTGCAATGGTTTCTTTAAAACTCACAACAGGGCCAGAGTGAGGTCAGAATCATTTTGTCCATTTTGCAGAAAACAAAATTAAGGCCCTGAGAGGTCAAGTGATTTTCTCAGGTTTACTCAGCAATTAGAGCAGGCCAGGGATTTGAACACACATTATACGCACACACATTTTAAATTCTAGATTTAGCAGAGGTTTTTTTTCCTCTTCTAATACAACTGCTGTTTCTAATTCTAAAATGTGGTTCACATCTTGCTGGCTTTTCTAACTGAATAAATCTTTTCTTTCTTTAACTCCTGAGCACCCTAGTCCCATTGAACAAATGCAGAGAAAGGGGGAGTAAGTGAAATTGTGACCTTTACAAAATGAGCATTTCTAGATCATCTGTGTAAACTGTTTTTGGCCTACATATTTATTTGTTCTGGTTACTGGCCTGAAATAATAGGCCATACATGCAATTCAGTGTCAATGGTTTTCCCCATCAATTTCCTTGAGACTAGAGAGTTACAGTGATTTATATAAATTCTTAGAGCTATTTGGTGTCAGATTAACTATATGACATACAACATCTTAAAATATGTACCAAGTATCCATGAGGTTTAAAAACAGGGTTTCTGGGCACCCATACCTTCAGTGAGGCAGTCCTTTGTGGCTGCAGGAATGAGTCTTGGCTAACACTGTCCTGTGTGGCTGCAGTGTCTAAGTTAACACCCATGCTTAGCTAAAAAATAAAATACACGTAACTGCTGCTGTTGTTGTTCACTTTGTTGTCTTCTTTGATTTCATTTTCATAGAAAACTGAGTGGATGCCAAGTCTGTATATGGGAGGGAAATTCTTGTGTTTTTCAGTCGGATTTGCCAAGAAATAAGACAATAACTAAACACACACACACACACAAACCAGGAGAATGAAAAGTCATGCATTTGTTCAGTTCTTTCATTAATTCGACAAATATTGATTACCTATTCTAAGCCAGGCCCTGTACTTGCCAGACTGGGAGGGGAGGGGCATAAAAATAAACAAGATAGCTGTGCATTCTGCTGTTGCTCTTACAGATGAGTAGGGCATTGTGAGCACCTACTGTTACTCTTTGCGTTACATATTTTCTATGGAGACATCAACAGTGGCTATAGACATTTGAGTAGACCAGATGTCTGAAGATGAATCTCTCAGAAGAATTTCTGAACATAAAACCAAGCATAAACTTAGATGGAAGTCTTATTTTAATTGTCCTTTTAGGGCGTAACGTCTGGTGGAGAAGCCCTGCAATACGATCTGATATATAGAAAAGGGAAAAGGGATTGAGAGGACGGCCAACGTGGGAGTGTTTGGACTTACCTGATGCCTTTAAGGAGGAGAGAGAGGAACTGCAAAATTCCATAAAGGTTCCCAAAAAGGTTTCAGTGCAGAAATTCTTCTTTACTTACTTCAGGGGAAATGCCATCATTATTAGTAAAAATAATACTGCCTAGAAAAATAAAGTAGCCTGACCTGTGGTGGCGCAGTGGATAAAGCATCAACCCGGAATGCTGAGGTCGCTGCTTCAAAACCCGAGGCTTGCTGGGTCAGGGCACATTGGGAGTTGATGCTTCCTGCTTCTTCCCACCCGCTCCTTCTCTCTAAATGTGGCTAGAACCTACTGACTGTCTATTATATGCCAGGTCCTATTCCAGTTATTCTACAAACACGATCCCTGGAATCCTCAGAGCACTCCTGTGAGGGGTACATTACCGTTAGTGCACCCACGAGAAACAGAACCAGAGATGTGGCATGACTGGACTGAGGTCAAATAACCATTGTGCTCCCAGGATGCTGGTCTGCAGAGTCTGTGCTGCAACTGTTTTCCAGGCTCCCCTCCCCCATCATGTACTGCCTGGCATTATTTAGATATTCTCCTCAGGTAAACTTGCCTTGTTTTCTCTTTTTTCCTATTTCAACTGACATATAAGCCAAAGGCCTTATGTACATCATCTCATTTAAGCTGCTCTGTGAACCATGGTGTGGGTATCATCCCTATTTCATTCATGTAGATAATGAGTTTCAGAGAATTTTAGTACTTTGCCGAAGGTCATGTGGCTTTTGAGGAATCAGTTATCCCAGAGCAAGGAATAGTTATGTATTGCTCTATAAAAGATCACCTGAGAATATAGCAGCTTAAAATAACACACAGTTATTAGCTTACAGATGCTGTGGGTCAGGAAACCAGGCATGGTTCAGCTAGGTCTTCTCGCTCAGGGTCGCTCCCAAGGCCATCATCACAGTGCTGCTTCGGGCCATAGTCATTTCAAGGTTCAACAGAGAAGAGTTCTACATTTAAGCTCACTCAGGGGACATGGGTAGCAGTTAGTGTGTATGGGATGTTGGACTGAGGATCTGACCCTTGGCCAGAGGCTGCTCTCAGTTCCCTGCCACCTGGGTCTCTCCAGAGGACAGCTCGCATCATGGCAGCTGGCTCCATCACAACAGCTGGCTCCATTATGGCAGCTGGCTCCATCAAGTGCACGAGTGGAAGAGAAAGCAGGATGGAAGCCAGTCTTCTACATTGTGTCCGTAAAGTCATGGTGCACTTTTGACCAGTCACAGGAAAGCAACAAAAGACGATAGAAATGTGAAATCGGCACCAAATAAAAGGAAAACCCTCCCAGTTTCTGTAGGATGATGTGGCAGCGTGTGTGCATGTGCAGATGATGATGTAACACCGTGTATACAGTGGAGCAGCCCACGGCCATGCCAGTCGAGATGTGGACGGTACAGAGGAAAGTTCAGTGTGTTCTGTGGCTCACTAAATTTGAATCCATGACCAAAGTGCAACGTGAATATCGGCACATTTATAACGAAGCGCCACCACATAGGAATAACATTACTCGGTGAGATAAGCAGTTGAAGGAAACCGGCAGTTTGGTGGAGAAACCCCGTTCTGGTAGGCCATCAGTCAGTGACGAGTCTGTAGAGGCTATACGGAATAGCTACCTGAGGGGCCCTAAAACATCTGTGCGTGCGTGTGCTCGACAATTACACCTAAGCAAGACTACAGTTCATAAGGTGTTAAAGCAACGTCTCTGTTTTACGGGGTACAAATTGCGACTGTTGCACGCTATCAAACCTGCAAATAGACTCACACGCCTGTTTGCTACAGATATGCTTCATCAGATCAACAATGATGCAAGATTTTAGCAGAAGATTGTGTTTAGCGATGAGGTGACCTTCCATATCTGTGGACATGTTCATCGCCATAACGTCCGAATATGGGCTGCTGAACATCCTCATGCCTACGTTGAGTACGAACGTAACAGCCCTAAAGTTAACGTGTGGTGAGGCCTGATGCATGATAAGGTGATAGGCACATTTTTTTCGCGGAGCAGTCTGTGACGGCAAACACCTATCTTGACATGTTGGAATTGTATGCAGTGCCACAGTTTCCAGAGGTGTCATCTTTCAACAGGACGACGCTCCTCCACACTATGCCACCATTGTTCGTGAGTTTCTGGATAGAACATTCCCCCGGCGGTGGATAGGCAGGGGTTCTGTCAAGCCATGGCCACCACAATCCCCAGATCTGACGCCCTTAGACTTTTACTTTTGGGGTTATGTGAAGGAACATGTGTACATTGAACATATCAATGACATTAATTAATCACTTAAAACAGAGAATCACAGATGTTATTCACTCTGTTAGACCAGACGTCCTTACCCGTGTGTGGCAAGAACTTCACTATTGTTTGGATGTGTGTAGGGCAACAAACAGAGCCCACATCAAACTGCACTGAATAGGTATGAAACTGGGAGAGTTTTTCTTTTATTTGGTGTAGATTTCACGTTTCTATCATCTCTTGTTGCTTTCCTGTGACCGGTCAAAAGTGCACCATGACTTTACAGACACACTGTATATCTAGTCTTGGAAGTGACAGCTTATCTTGTTTTCTGTATTCTAGTTACTAGTAGCAAGTCACTAGATCCAGCCCACACACAAAGAGGGGAGAATGTACAAGGAGGTGAATACCAGGAGGCAGAAGCCATTGGAAGGCATTTTAGAAGCTGCCTACAACACTACCTGCCTGAGTTGTTTGGGTTTACTCAGCCTCTTTTTAGCCTTGGTTTCCCCATATTTAAAATAATAAAAATATCCATACTGTGCTCTTGGTATGAAAATTAAGCAAAATAGACTATAGGGAGCCCCTGGCCTCTAATAGCTGCTCAGTAAATTATAACGATCATTGTTGCTGCTTTGTTGATATTGTAGGTAGGAGAGCGAGAATTTGAACTCAGGTATGTGTGACAGCAATCCTTACTCTCTCAACGTCACCTCCTACACAGTGTTGCTCTTGGTCTGAGGTAATCCATTCTGAGATGGGCCATTATTTTTTCTAAGATAATTTACTTAAAGTAGTCCAAGAAGAATCATCTGTCTTAATGTCATGTGCAAAGGGAGAGGCAAGGTGGAATTATTTTTTTATACTATAAAATATGACAAAGCCTTCATTGGAGAGGTTTTCTTTGTTCGAGTCTTTAGCTAGTCTCATAAGACATTTTAATGTTAATAAGGCTCCCAGAGGGATAATATAATTGATACAATACTCTTCCAAAGCTGTTCTAACAGTGCAGTCACCGAGTGTGGTAATATATCTTCCCAGTGTCAGAAAGTACAGAGGGGCGTGAGCTCTGACTTGCTTGCCTCTGCGATGCTCTCTTTGAGGAAGGATATTACTGGGGAGGCTGGCTTGGGAGCCATGGGAGCCGGGCTGATGAATGTGCTGGAAGTGCTGCAGTGGCCTTTAAAATGCCTGGATGTCACTGGGGGAAATAAAAATGCTAAAGAGAATTAATGTGATAAGCAAGTGCTGTTGGTGAGCCATCTCAGAATCACGAACTTCAGATTTGAACTAAATTGTGTCGCGTGTTTGGAGACATTGCAGGCCTCACAGTTGCTCCAAGTGGGGTGGGATTCCAAGTTCCAACTCTTTTCTAGCTGGGTGGAGCCCTGAGCAAAAATTTGAACTTTCGTAAGACTCTCAGCTACTTGCGGTGGGTAACAATTATATCACAGGTTGCAGGGGTGTCGGGGATGACACTAAGGGTGCTAAATAAGTTTTAGACCTCATCTTCTTCTTAAAGCTTGCTTTTGATCCAGCTGTGGTAGATATTTAGCAATGAGCTCTCCAGAGGGTAGGAGGGGAATCACTGATTTGTAGCATTCTCTATTTTCGTTCTGTAAAATGTCCAACCATACTGATATCTAACTACCGCCCTGGTCACTGGAGGTGGAGTTTGTTGGGAAGAGATATGTGCAGCTCTGAGTTGTGCTGTCCCTCTGTCTCTGTCCAACTTTCTCTTTTATGCTTATTTGTGCTTTACTATTATTATTTTTTGTTTAGTTAGGGCTATGGCCCCCCCTTTTTTTTTGTAAAATTAGAGCAAAATAAGGTGGCTCACCCCCCCCCAACCCACCCCAAGTCACTGAATGGACCACAGTGCTTCAAGGATAAGGCATCTTTGGCAGGTAATACCTTTGTGCAGAGAAAAAGGCAGCCCCTCCTCCCCTCCTCAGGAAGGTTATGTTTCTATATCACAGCCTGTGTCTTGGCAAGAGGAAGATGGACTGTTTTCAGTGTCCCCTCACACCCCCTTGGCTAAGTACCTTTGTGTGGGATAGAACGTTCCAACTTCCTCTGGTGGCCTGGCCTTCTGTGATTTCCCTTTGCAATGCATCATTCCTCTGCCTGCCTGGTGACCAAGTGACAGATCATTAATGGCCGTACCTCTCACAACAGGCAAGTAAACCTTCATCCTCCACTTCTGGCACTTCTCTGAACAAGGAAAAAGGTGAGTCTGTCATGGTTTGCTCTAAAGATTTGGTTTTACATAAAAATATGCGTGCAGATATGAGTATTGGTAGGACTTGTAAGGTCAGAGAGAAGAAACCAGAAAAGGTATGTGAATCTTTTCTTCTCATTAAAACACATGCCTGAGAGTCAGGCCTCATCACTGAGATTTTTTTTTAGTTCACAGAAAAGGCTCACATCTGTACTATGGGGGATGGATCACAAAGCTCTTTTAGAAATGCTATCTCATTTGGAACATACCTTGTGAGCTCAGTAGTATAATTATCCTATTTAACAGATGAGGAAACCAAGGCTCAGAGAAGTTTATGTCCTCCTGAAACTGGGCCTCAAACCAGGGACTTCTGGCTTCAGGTTTCTGGCCTTTTTGGTACATTGTCTCTGTTCCTTGTCATTCACTCCTCCTTCTAGGTAGTCCTTGTTGACTGGGTTCCCCATCTGAACCACAGAATACATAGAATGACTTGTGTGGCTGTTATCTCAACTCTCCCAAGGATGCATCTAGTATATTCTAATTTTTTTTTAATTTATTGATTTTAGAGAGATAGGAAGGAAGAGAGAATGACAGAAACATTGATCTGTTTCTGTATGTGCCCTGATCAGAGATTGAACTCACAATCTTTGCATATTGGGATGACGCTCTAAACAACCAAACCGTCCAGCCAGGGAGACATCTTGTACGTTCTAGGTGCAGGGAGAAGCTCATTCACTACATTCAATAGATACCTTAGGGCAACAGGGCTCAATTCTCTGGCCCAGGAAAGCTTTATAATCCATGACTCGAAATTCCACTATCCCCTATCACCAACAACACCTGCGGTGACCTCTGTAGGCCCACACTCAAAGCCATTCTCCTTTCAGACATTCAAACAGAGTTCCACTGCTCCATGTCCACTCTCGCTGGCCAGTATCCAGCTTTCTTCTGGGACAAACAAGATGAAATTTGTGCTCTTAGAAAATGTACGGAGCTATACACATACTATGATGTTTCCATAGAAAGCACGCTGCTAATCTTCACTTCTTTTGTCATAATTTTACATATTGATTCTCTTAATTTGCTCCATTTTTTAATTCATAAACACAAATGAAGTGTCACTGTTCTTTTATGCCATATATGTGTTATCTTTTCTTTCTTTATTATTATTCTCCCTCTTCCCCATCCTCTGCCTTCCACAGTACAGCCTGGGATTGGCACACCGTCGATTCTGTCCTTTGCTGCTTCTAAAGCCAATTTTAAGTCTGCGATTGCATTTTAATTTCCTTCTCTGATTATCTTATTCTGTCTCGCTCCCACTTATTTATGACTCTAAACCCATATCTGAGAAAGCAACTGAATGGGGGAGAATCTCTGTAGGTGACTAACATTGCCATATTTGGAACAGTATATTTATTTGATTATTACCTTTTATCTTTTGCTTCATAGTCTAAGTTTTCCCAGAATTTTATTAAGAATGAAAAGTAGCTATGTTTTATTTAATATATAAAAATACTTTATTTTTCAAACATATTCTCTTTACCTTAACAGTGCTCTATTATCCATTGCTGTCACTATGGGTTTTATTTCACTGGGAACATTCGCAGTTTCTGTTTATTCTTGCTTGCATAGACATGAATGGATGGTCTTTGCTTCTCATTTATCCTTGAATGCAGGTGAGTGAATGGTCCTTGTTTCCTTTCCCTGTTCAGCTGGTTCTTCACATCATAGGCTGGAGGATGGATTGATAAAACAGCCAGAAGGAAGGAGGAAGAGAGCTGAAGCTCCAAGCTATCTCTCTTTTGCTGTTCTCTGTGTTTGTTTAAATCATTGTTCCAAGGGTCGCCTTCTGTTTCTGGTTTCCCGTTTGATCTTGTTTCTTGTCTAGGTGCACAGTGCGGCCATCGCCAGGTACTAGAGCCTGGCGAATCAAGGAAAAGTCTGTTCTTTTGCTAATTGTCTGGCAAGGCTGCTGGTCAAAACTATGATAATTACCATAAAACAGCTTCCTGTTTATCCTGTGTCTTACTGCCTTTTCCATTTGGAAACTTCAGGCGCCTGTATGGATCTCCTCCACTTACTTGCTCTTTCAGGTGTAGGATTGACAAGTTCTCACCAACTTCCTTTTAATTTTTGGTCCCACCTAGCAGAGATCCCTATAATAACGGGATTGTTTTCTAGGACGCACAAATGCAACCTTTTCTTGAATGTTTTTTAAAGGTCTTGTGATAATTTCAATAGAGATGTAGGAAGGAAGAAATCTCATCTTCTTCTCAAGTCTCATTTGGGTATCTGGCTAAAATTTGCATTTTAACAGAGTATTCAGTGATGTAAGGAGAGACAAAGCAGTGTGCATTTCAGCTTGCCACCGAAAACCATTCTGGGGGAGTTAGGAAGGACTAGAGCTTTTCATATTCTTCTCTCTATGCATTGATTTTATCCCAGCAGTAAGTAGAGGATCTCATTTAAATGTTGGCCCTGTCCTAGCTGAATTGTTTTATCCTACTGGACTAGGAAAAGACAGAAAAGCAAAAAAGCCATCAGCATGACTATGTAATTACTTTAAGAAGCTTTTGTAGTTGTCTCACACACCATTCCAGTGAGAAGTGAGCCTCCTGCCCTTTTTTATTATAAGCAGTGTGACACAGGGGACAAGGAGCCTTCACATGTAGGTGTGAAAAATCTGCAATATAGCGCATTCTCCAAGCACCTTTTTAGATCTATAGAAGCATCGCCCTAGGATTTAGAGATTTCAGGGAGAGTTTGTGGAGCCAAAAACCCCACGTGCACAGATTCCTTAGGATGAAAAAGTGTTAAATTGAATATTTCCTACATAAACTACTGTGACTGTCCCAGAGTGTTTTGAGAAAAACCAACTTTGCTCCTGAGCACAACTGATTGGAAAGACAAGCTGGAGAGATGTCAGCTAATCTCAGAGACATCATGGTGGAAACTTAGACCAGTTGAGATATTTCATCCTGAGTAGCAGCAAATTGAATCAGTTACATTTTCTTTGAGAGAGGAGAAAGTTACAAATGCTAGGTTAGTTAGAGAAAGGAGAGTGTCTTCAGCTCAGGATGCTTCCCTGAGAAAACTGAGCAAACATTTCATTTTCTATAACCCCACCATCCTCCCCAGGTTCAGAAGTACTAAGACTCTAGACTCTCATATCACAGTTCCCAGCGTGTGTCTTTTCTCTGCGCTGTTATCAAGTGGAATACGGCCATCTAGTCCAACGTTTTAATGGTTACAGAGTTTCACATGCCTTTCAAATAGGAGAGTATTGGTCTTGAAAAGGTTGTCCAATGCAAATGCTTTATTTTTTCTGGAAAGGAAGCTTGAATATGAGTCTTCATGCTACCCACACCAGCCCCGAAAGAATTTTATGCTCCTCTGTGATGGGAGAGCCTCAGGTCAGGATCTAGCAGAATAAAACCTAGGCAAATGTGCCCTTTGACTGGTATTATAGAATGATCCATCAGAATATCCTGAAAGCTGCCCCCAGTTCCGATGAAGGCAGTTTAGAAAGTTGGATGGGGTTTCTGTTGACAATATTAACTTGGCGTGAGACGCCTCATTACACATCCAAGCATTAGAAGATCATTTTATGACTAGCATTTGGGTTAAATCTGTAAAGATTGTTTATCTTTGACATTATTTCTCTTAAAGAAAAAAACAAAGGACAATAACGGCAACATTTTCCCTTCCTGTCATTTTGGCCTGTACCAGGGGAAAGGGATTGGTGGAATGGGGGTGAGGAGGCAATGATGACAAGATGATGAGATGCTATTGCTCCTTTTCTTCTCTGGTTTTGCTGGTGGAGGGGGATGTTGACATGACACAGAAAGTTTTGCCTGAGGGAGTCCTGTGAGTGCAAATTGATGGATGTGCACCACCACATCCCTTTCTGTAAGGGATGTTATCATGTCACATTTGTGAAAATACAGAAAGCACCCTGGATAATATTTTCACATATGCTGATAAATGCAGCTGCCAAGAAAAGCATATTTAAAAAAAAAAAAAAAACCAAAACCAAGAGATGTTGAAGGTTGTGGCTCCTCTTAAACAGAATTTATGTTCTAATGGTCTTTCTTGATTCTCTCAGGGATACTGTGAGGTTTACCCACTCCCCTCACTGCTTACTCCCACCTTAATCTTGCCCAGAAAGGGAGGAGTGGAGATAATTAAAGCTTAATTCTTCATTTTCTAATAATACATGGTGATGGACCCATTTATATAAATGTGCCCAAAATAAAAGTGCTCATTTGGAGTGAAAATACGCACACCCAACATAGCCAAACCAAATCAACTAATATAAAATAGTTTTAAAATGTATCACAAAATCATCTATAATACACCAATAATAAAACAGTATAAATTTTGATTCTTATTTTCTAACCTGAGGTTTTTATGTTTTAAATCATAAATGCAGTCATTTTGAATGTCACCCTCCAAGTCTCATTGAAGAAATTGAACCAGTTCAGCAAAGACATGATCATCATTTTTATTTGTTCAGAGTAATCAATGGAAAAGATATTCTATAATTTACCATTTCAGTCCTTTAATTTTGCCTAACTGGGTTATTTTCAATTGAAAGAGTCATAGATATAATTGCAATGACCATTTTTAGCCCTGGGCCTTCGATTTTCTTTTGATTGAATCACTTCCTTAAGAAAAAAGGTTTAAGAATTTTCACTGGGGAACAACTTTTTCTTTTTTCTGTTGCATAAGGTTTTAAAACTTTTCCTATATATTTCTGCAGCGCTGATTCCAAATCTGAGACCGGTTTTTAGGTGCATGCTCTAGTTTTCATGCAATTTTAATTCCTTTTTGTTACAGTTAATGGCATGCATTGGTTTTTAAATCGGAGTTAAAGGGCAATGATGACTCTTGGATTGAACATAGCCACAAGGCAATTAATGTTTTACAAACATCACTTTGAAATAATTGTAGTTGTTTTTAAATGTAAAAAATTATTATCTGATAAAAACACCCTTTTATTTTGTTTTAAGATTGAATCATGGCTTCTTCAAGTAGGCATAAATGTAAGAATAGTCCTGACACCTTCTGTTATATATGTGGCTGTTATATACTTCAATGTCAAAGACGCAATATTTCATCATTTGTGACACGTGCATATATTGCCTATTTTCAAGTTCCCTTGGTGATCAAGACAAGAATTGGGCTCTTCATATTGTGTGTCATAATTGTGAGGAAATGCTTTGTGACTGGACAAATGGAAAATGCAAAGGAATGCCTTTTGGTATTCCTATGGTTTGGCGTGAACCAAAGGACCACAGAAGTGATTGTTATTTCTGTCTGATCCATACAAAGGGCATCAGCAAGAAAAAACGGCATTTGATCGCATATCCTAATATTCCTTCAGCAATACGACCTATCCCACACTCTGAGACACTCCTGGTTCCAGTTTTCAATGGTTTTATTTCTTCTAAGGACAAAGAAAGTGAACATGATAATCAAGTGTATTTTGGTAAGATGCATGAGGAAATGGTTGTTGAATCTGAAGGGTCTTCTTCTGATGCCAAGCAATTCTTAACCCCTCAGCAGTTTAACCAACCCGAATTGAATGACTTAGTAAGAGATTTGGGCCTATCAAAGAAAGCAGCTGAGTTCTTAGCCTCCAGGCTTCAAGAAAAGAGTATACTTCACTGGTTAGCTAAAGTATCCCATTTCAGGAAGCGTGAACAAATTTTTGTGGACTTTTTTTTCGAAGACAAACACTTTGTTTACTGTCATGATATCAGTGGTCTTCTCAGCCAGCTAGGTGTTACCACTTACATTTCAACAGAATGGCAGCTATTTCTTGACAGCTCTAAACGGAGTCTGAAATGTGTTTTCCTATATAATGGTAATGTTTATGCAGCCATTCCAATTGGTTATTCAACTCATCTGCAAAAAGATGATAATGACATAAAAATTGTACTTGACTTACTGAAGTATGAGAAACATAACTGGATCATTTGTGTGGTTCTTAAAATAGTCAATTTTCTGCTAGCACAACAGAGAGGTTTCACGAAGTATCCTTGCTTTCTGTGTTTGTGGGACAGCCGAGCTCGGGAGAAACACTGGACTCAGAAGGAGTGTCCGAAATGTGAAGCTCTGGAAGTAGGGATGTAAAATATTGTGAATGAACCTGTAGTTAATCGAGACAGGATCATTTTTCCCCCACTTCACATCAAACTTGGCTTAATGAAGCAGTTTGTTCAAGCTTTGAATAGAGAAAGTGAATGCTTTCAACATATTATTTCTGCTTTTCCTGCCTTGTCTTTCAAGAAGATAAAAGCAGGTGTATTCGATGGACCTCAAATTTGAACCATCATACGTAACGAAGAATTTGCCAGGTAGATGAATAAGGAGTCTTTTGTAGCTGTTACAAAGAACTTCCTTGGCAACAAAAAGCAGAAAACTATGAACTTCTGGTTTAAAGGATGCTGTTGGCTTTCCGCGACATTGGATGTAACATGAGCATTAAGATTCACTTCTTGAACAGTTACCTTGATAAGTTTCCTGAAAATCTCGGAGCTGTTAGTGATGAGCAGACTACTGCTGGAGCATCAAACGAGATTTTCCTCAACAAGTACACAAAGCAAGAGCTACAAATGCAAATTTTTTCCTGAATAGAATTTAAATAAGTTTTGCGCAAATTTTATGATTAAAATATGTGTTTTAATATGTTCTATTTCAAAATTGTAGACAAATAATGATGCAATCATCTTTTAGTGTATTAGTGTATTTAGTGCATTATATAAATAATTATATTTTCACAAAGATGATGCCCAAGAAGACATTCTACTTCATTATGTTAAACTAAATGTTGAAAATTTTACCTTAAGATGAAAACCTAAAATCTTAAATTGCAAAAAAACCTGTAGCTTACAGAGAAAAACTAATGTCATATTTGAGATCAGCACATTTGAATTAGGTAAGAACATGTATTTTTGTGGATGCAACAAAAATTTTGTTTCCCGGTGTTATTGGTAGTTAATATTTTTACCACATTTGCCAAATTATTTTCTAAAAGGGTTTTCCAGAAATAACTACAAATATCATTTCATATAACCTTAATTTCAAAAAACAGGACAGCTTTACATAGGCATAGGAATTTGTAAAATGTTCAGACATGGTGAGTGGGTGTGGAAAGTCATGTGGTCAGGTCACAGAAAAAGGAAATATAAGCATTCTTGTTATTCTGCTGCAGAGTCAGTGAATGATTCTTTGAAGAACACTCAGTAACCAATGACTTTTCTCCTTGCATTGTTTCCTAAGAGTTAAACATGTAGCCTATCATTATCAGAATATAGAATTATACCTTATGTCTTATCGTTTAATCTGTCTTCTGGCTTCATTTTATTCTATTTGTTTTTACCTTGATATATTTCTTAATCCCAACTTCTCCTCATTTTATTGTTTATCCATCTTTCTCCAATTATTGTTATGAGATCATCTTTTGAACTAGATCAGAATAATTGAATACTTTTTACAAAAATAATTCTACTAGGAAAAAAACTCCATTGTAGCATATGCTCATTGAATAATGTTGCATAAATAAGTGAGTACACTATTTAGAAGAATCTTGAATGTCAAAAAGAACATTTGTTTTCATAATCTTATCCAATAAAGCTACACAATACCAATTTTGGTCTGCTAATTTAGGTTCTTGTTAATTTTACTTTTTATTGTCATGCCACTTTCCAGTTTAATTTATTTTTTACTTCCATTGTTCTATTTTGATCCTTATAAGAATCCTATGAGTTAGAAAAGGCTGACATCACTTCCTTCATTTTACAGAAAAGTGAGGAAAAGCCCAGTAAGGGAAGAAAGGTTTTGAGGCCATCCTATAGATCATGCCCCATGCCAGGAACTTTACTTGTGTTAAATTACCCCAGTTTTACCCAAAGGAAATAGAATTTCAGAGGAATTAAAGTTTTTGCCTAGGAGCAAGGAGAGCAGAGGGCCAGCTGGGTCCCAGGGCTTGGGCTACATGTTTTATATCACTTACCCACTGATCGCCCAACCACCATTTGACAGAGCTATGACTGCTCTTCCAGGCAAGGGAACTGAGGCTCAGAAAAAGCCATAACTTGCCTAAGCTCATGCAGCCAGGACTTGGAGTAGCCAGAATGTAGATCACAGTCTTTGTCAAAGGAACTGGTGCTCTATTCACTACTTGAGTGCAAATATAGACCATAACTATTGCAGTTACCTGCGAGGCCAGCTGCTACAACAATAGCAAATAAAGCAGCCACTATACTGAGTATATATATATGTCAAACATCACGCTAAACATTATATCATACATATATATGTGCACATACACAATTTCCACAACAACCCTGTGAGGAAGGTACTATTATTAAGCATCCCCTCCCATTTTATAGGTGGTAAAACTGAGGCCCAGAGATGTGAAGTCACTTGCCCTCAGCCACAAAGTTAGTAAGAACAGAGCAAACCTTGTGCCCTGTGTGTGAATTCTTCTACATACCTTAGGCCAGAGGTCCCCAAACTATGGCCCGCAGGCCAAATTGCGGCTACCTGAGGCCATTTATCCGCCCCCACCGCACTTCCGGAAGGGCACCTCTTTCATTGGTGGTCAGTGTATGGAGTACTGTATGTGGTGGCCCTCCAACGGTCTGAGGGACAGTGAACTGGCTCCCTGTGTAAAAAGTTTGGGGACCCTAGCCTTAGGCCATCTGTTCATTAAGACTTTTTAGTATATTTCCACTCCATGAAAGTGAAATGCTTTTTATTATTAAAGACAATAACATTATGTTATATTAAAACATTTATTCATATCAATCAAAGTTGAAGATATGCATAGCCATTTACCCAGCAATCTCGGCTCTAAGTCTATATTATAAAGACATGTGTGCACATATGTATTAGGAAATTCCAACACAGATATTTATGTTAGCATTGGCCCAAATAGCCAGAAATTTGAAACAGTGTAAACACTCATCAACGGTAGAATGGATCAATATGTCATAGAGTATTTATACAATGGGATAGTATATAGCAATAAGAACAAATCAACTCTAGATACTTACAATAACATGGATGAATCTTTAAAATGTTGCGTAAAAGAAGCTGGACTCAAAAAAATGCATACAACTTGAGTTTGTCCATATAAAGTTCTCAAACAAAGAGTATATTGTTTCAGGAGATACAGAAAAATGGTTAAACAGTGAAGACAATCAAAATGATGACCTTAAGAATCAGGAAGGTGGAGACCTTCGGGAATGGGAGAGGGGGTGAGCATTACAGTTAGAAAGGTGATCTGGGTAGTAGTGGTAAATGGGAATTAATTCAACAACATTTTATAAACTCCTTTATTTATGTATATATGTCATATTTCACAGTAAAAATATCTGAAGAAAAAAGAACAGCAGTTAGTAGAAAAAATAAATCGCCACATGCCCACTGCTCAGATCCGCCATTGAAAATATCTCATTGCAGCCTGACCTGTGGTGGCCAGTGGATAAAGCCTCGACCTGGAGCTGAGGTCACTGGTTCAAAACCCCGGGCTTGCCTGGTCAAGGCACATATTGGAGTTGAGGCTTGCCTGGTCAAGGCACATATTGGAGTTGAGGTTCCTGCTCCTCCCCACTTCTTTCTCTCTCTCTCTTTCTCTCTCTCTCTTTCTCTCTCTCTCTTCTCTGAAATGAATACATAAAATCTTTAAAAAATGATAAAAAAAAAATAACTCTGTCAATTTCCTTGCAATCAGGAAAACGGCATTCTAGCCTCTCTTCATTGTCTCGGGGGCTTCTGTAAATGTACAAAGAAACAGGTTGGAAGGAGAAGAGGGAGGACTTCTTCTGTTTTGTTGACTTTCAGTTTTCCCCCTGAACTTGGATAAGCCACACTGAAGAAACAGTGAGTCGATGGAAGAGCGCGTGTCTGAGCCTCCAGTTCTGCTCACTTCAAGTCGCCACCATTCGCCGCCTTACAGATAATGAAACGTTGGATCAGCCATGTGCAGCTCTCCTCTGGCAAGACCTCATGTTGTGAGGCAGTGAACAAACCGCCAGGCTGCGGATTTTATCAAAAACAGTAATCAGCAGCAGGAATAATAAGCAGCGCCAAAGCAATCCGTGCTCCCGCCTGTCACGTGCTGGCCTCGATGGGAAGGGAGGGCTGTGCCACCTCGGCGTTGGACAAGCTGAGAAATGGAGCAGATACACTCACGGGCGCACGCTGCTCTTGGAGGTCTTCTCGCAAGTCATCTGGGCCTCTAGCTCCTCCCGGAAAGGGCCCCCTCCAAGGGCAGGTGGTAAGCCCTCTAGATGCTCCCTGATCCCCCCCCAGATATCACACATTTTTTGTTTTCTTAGGATTGCGATGTTGCCTGAATATTTGTTCGTGTTTTGCTGAGATGCATGGAAACTGGATCAGGCTGGATCTGAAGCAAACCAGACCTATCTAATTCACCCAGGCCTCTCATTCACACGGACCTGGGCTCACTGGGGACCGCCCCTTGGTGACTCAGAGCCGGGCTCAAAGCAGCGCCAGCGGCTAGGCCATACTCTTCCGTGAGGTGGTTTGACCCAGGCAGGCGTTATCTCCACAACTTGGGGACAACTTGGACACTGACTTCCACAGGGCAAGTATAGTTGTGCCTGATTATGTTTATTCAGGACCACATTGACTAGGCATCTGTCGTGTACCAGGCCCCAGGTTCTGTGCTGGAGCTCAGAAGGAAGTTAAATTTCACAACAGACACGGAAACAAATACATCTCAATCAAGTGAGAGGAATGCAGTGTCATGGGTGTTTTTATGGAGCATCAGGAAAAAATTATTAATGATTAATTCTGAGAAGGGCGAGGGCAAGGAAAGCTTCATCAGAGACTGATAATTCCATAAAGAAAGGAAGTTTCATCATAGCGCTGATAAAGCAATTTGAAAAAAGTAAAACTAAACCATTCCTGGGTAAAAAAGTAAAACTAAACCATTCCTGCCTAATTGTGAAATACCCCAAAGAAAACTCCTAGTAAGAAATAAGGAATGGTAGGTAGTTAGGAGATCAGTTTTCTTATCCCATCAAGGTAATTAAAAACAATACAAAACACACACAACAGTAAAACAAACAAAAAAAACCTCCAAGATTCTTTAAAATGGAAATACAGCATAGTAAGTATTCTTCTTGTGGTATTCTCAGTGCCCAGTATGTCTCAGTAAGTTGATGGAATAAATGAGTGAATGATTTATCATACAACCTAAAAATATATGTACACACATGTGTAGAAAATGTGTAGGTGCAGGTGTCATGTGTGTAATATGTGTAAACAAACACCTTTGCAGAAAGAGTTGCTGAGCTCAGCTGTGGAAAGCATGATGCTAAAAATAGCTTGGTTTCAGCATTGATTTTTGTGTAAGCTGTTTGCTCAAACCACCCCAGACACCTGCTTGTCATTCCTTTTGTCATTGCTTGAGAAGGAGATCGGGTGATGGAGAAGGAGACACCTACATGGGTTTTTGGTCACTTTCTCCCGTGCTGTCCTGCTGCATTCAGAATGAGGTCAGGGCCCCTGATAAGAAGCATACAAGGAGCAAACCAAAGCCGGAAGTTCAGGTTCTGAGCCACCCTTCCATCGCCTGTTCATCTGCCCACCCCACCCAGCCTTGACAGTGTTTATCCAGAATAATCTGGCTACATGTCTTCTAACAGGCTCGGGGACCACCTCAGGGGTAATTCCAGGAGCTTGTCCCATTCTTTTTGTTTCTTTTTCTTTTCTTTCTTTCTTTTTTTTTTACAGGGACAGAGAGAGAGAGTCAGAGAGAGGGATAGATAGGGACAGACAGGAACAGAGAGAGATGAGAAGCATCAATCATTAGTTTTTCGTTGCTGTTGCAACACCTTAGTTGTTAATTGATTGCTTTCTCACACATGCCTTGATCACGGGCCTTCAGCAGACCGAGCCACCCCTTGCTGGAGCCAGAGACCTTGGGTCCAAGCTGACGAGCTTTTGTTCAAACCAGATGGGCCCGCGCTCAAGCTGGCGAGCTCTGGGTCTCAAACCTGGGTCTTCCGCATCCCAGTCTGACGCTCTATCCACTGCGCCACCGCCTGGTCAGGTAAGCTTGTCCCATTCTAATGTATTTGAGTAGGAGATTCTTTCTCCTTCCTTGGAGTGGCATTTGTTTGGACTTGCCTATGGAGTAGAGAAAAGAGAGACAGAGACAGGCTAATGCCAGAAGTCAAGGTTATTGCGGTCACCTCAAGACTTGGCATGTAAGTAGCCCTATATAAGTGTGATACATTGGAAGCATGTGTTTCTCTTTATTTAAAAATTATCACCCCTCTGAACAATGATTTAATAACTACACAGCCAATGCATCATGTGAGCTTAATAAAAAGTGTCCTGAGAGGTTTTTCAACAAAGTTGCATTTAGAAGTAAATATTTACTTGAGTACAACTCATTTGTGAAATTAAGTCATCCTTATGAGGCATTCTCAATTATTTTTGTATCTAGTGAGCAACATAATATCTATGGAATTAAACAACGTGAAGACTTTCTAGCTAATTATCTTACTTGGAAAACAAGCACCGACTTTTTTTTCAGTGACAAAACAAGTTTCTCAGCACCTCAGAAACATCTAGTTAGTGTATGTGTTCCTCATGGGGACAACTGAGAACTTCGGGACAGCAGGAAGGCAGGGCTTCTTCCGTCCCTTTTCCCAGTTAGGAAGGACCACTGAGCTACCCTTTCAGCTCTCCACCTAGCCTTACGTTTCTCTCCCCCTTGAAAACAGGCACCCTGACCATGATGACAGAGTCCTTGCAGTTTTATACCATAGGGTTTTCAAATATGCTTCTCCCTGTGCGTGGAAGGCCTCATTCTGCATCTGGGTAAATCACACTCACACTGATGGTCTCAGTCTACACTTTCCTTTAGCTGAAAAGTCTTCTCCTGCACCTTTCCCCATCCCGGTTATCTCCTCTCTGTTTCACTTTCTAAGAGATTATTATTTTATTTCATTGTGTCATTTACCGTAGTGTATAATTATGTATTTAGTTGCATGGTTATTTACTTAATGTCTATCTTCCCCAGTAGACGGTTGGCTTCTTGAAGGCAGAGAACTAGGTTGGTTTGACTGACCTCACTCAGCACATAACACAAGGCCCAGCTCTGTGGAGACCAGGGTCACGGAGAAGGGCAATTAGCTGTGCCATTTGCCAGCCAGCTGAGACTGGGGAAATCACCGATCTCTTTGAGTATTAGCGTGAAGCATGGCTAACGATCCCTATCTTGCTCACTGGAGAGTCATTTGAGATTCAAGCAGGATGATGGATCAGAAAGCACCATGTATACCATAAGGCATTACATAAATATTAGCCATTTCCAAGGTTTTCCAATAATTATGAGCTCAACCCATCTGTAAGTAAGGTCTCTTCTTTTTATAGATCAGGAAAATGGTTCCAGGGGATCAAATCATTTGCTTTAGTCCCAAAGGTGCCAACTTGCAAACAGAGAATAAGCAGACCCCAGCACAGTCTATCTCTTCTCTCCCTTCTCTTTCTCTTTCTCCCTCCCCCCTCCTTCTCTTGGCTCCCCATTGTCTCAACTCCCTCTCCTGTCTCTCCACATGATTACTTTTTAACACCGATAATCCTTCCTTGACCTCATCCTCAAAACCTTTGGGCACTGAGGGACCATTTCCTACAACCTCCTGCTGCAGGAAATCATTTAACAGTGCCTGGTGTGCTGCTGAGAGCCAAAGCAGCTCCTCACAATGACATGGAAACTGAGCACCCAGGGGGACCCAGCCCCTTTACAGCCTCAAATCATTCCATCATTCCCTTCTCTGCCTGGAAGCGCAGGGAGTGGGAAAGCAGCAGCGGACTCAGCTCACCAATGGGATTAGCTTTAAGATCCTAACGTGTTTTTGATGGGTAGAGCGGAAATACAAAACCAGCATTCGTTCAGTAGACACTTAGCATTTACTGCAGCAAGCGCTAGCACTTACAGCAACACTCGATCAAGTGGTAGCCTCATTTTCTTATCAGATTTGAACAACAGCTCTGCGAATCCCAGTTTTTTTAAAGGAAATAACTCAGAAGTGCCCTGTAAATGTGTCCGGATCACATAGCTGGGAAGTGGTGCTGATGTGACTGGAAATTCTTAAGCCAGATCTTGGATTTTTAAAAAAATTATTATTATTGTAGTAGACTTCCAGACACTAAGCCGGCTAGCATGTGAAATAAGAAACTCAGGAGGCGTTTTTGAACTGTTCCTTCTGTCAGGGATGCCCCCGCCACCACTACCCCATCGGTCTGATTACCGCAACTTCTTGGATGAGTTCTGCCGCTTCTGAGACCTGTTCCTTTATCCCGGAGTCCTCCGCCCAGGGTGAGCCCCTCTGTCCCTCCTCTGTGAAGCCTTCATGCTTCTGTTGTCTGTCACTCTGGGTCCCTTCCAGACGGTTTTGTGGGTAGGGACCTTCTGACTGGTTGGATGCTGCGGTTGTGCACCACCCAGACCTAGCTCTTCCTCCTGTTCTGGCTTCTTAGGTCATTTCTCTAAATTTCACACAATCAGCTGTAAATAACCCCAGGATGGACATTGCTGTCCCTTCCCCAAAGCCCCACCCTAAATCCCTGACTGCCCGGGAATCCATCCCCACCAGAGTTGCCAAATAAAAAACAGGAGACCTCATTAAATGTGAATTCCATATGCACAGTGAATATTGTTTTTGGTATAAGTATGTCCCAAATATTGCTTGGGTTATACATGTACAAAAATTTGTTTGTTATTTATCTGACATTCAAGCTGAACTGGGCACCCTGTTTTGGTTTTTGCTAAATCTACCAACCCTCGTTAATTCCAAAATTTTTTCCCCTGGGGGCCAACGCAGCGGAAAGGGGCAGTGGGAGAGGTGTGTGGGCTGGGCTGCAGGAGGCAGGGCTCCAGTCTCAGCTTTTCTCTGTACTCGCTGTGGAACCTTCCAGAAGAAAGCCTTTGTCCATCTCAGTGACTCAGTTTTCCCATCTGCACAGTGGGAATTAAATTGGATGGTCTCTGAAGACATGATGGTGCTTGTCCCGTGGCAGAGGAGAGAGGTCCTCTGTTTTCCAGGCTCCTGCCATCTTGCTCAGAGGTAGGACGGCTGGCTAGTTACTTACAAAACACTCCCACTGGGCCGACCTCTGAGTGCAAGCACTGTTTGTCACTCACCGGCAATATGGTATGGCAGAGAAAAAACAAAACAAAACAAGACTTTGACATCCTGAGTCAAAATGTGACGGCACATTTACAACTGAGCCTGTGTAAGCCTCAGTTTCAGCACCTTGCTACATTGAGAGGGTTGATGGGAGCTCCCAGCACCCACCTGAGCACATAACAAGCACTTAATAAGCAGCAGCTATTATCACTGAGTTTGCATTTCTAGAATGTGTCAAGGGTTCCGGTGGCACTCGAAGTATCAGATGAAAAAATATATATATAAGAAAGGTAATCGGAGAGCTAAACTTCAAAGATTAACTAGCCATTAGCACCAAAAGAGGCCTAGACCTTTCTCCTTGTAGAAAGGATTCCAGGGGGCTGGCACTTACTGGGCTTTATGGGAAGGCAGTTATCTTTGGGCCCTGAGCAGGCACCATCAAAGGGACGGGTGTGGCCTGGTCCCTCGTCCAGGCTCAGCCAGCCAGCCGGCTCAGAGTAATGGACCTTTGAGTAGGAGGCATCTTGCAACTATCAGAGCCTAGTTCCAGGGGACAAATTCTAGGACCATCTCCCAGACAGCTGGAAGCATCCGTTGCATTCTTGGCCATAACACATAATATGCAGATGAAGAAGTGGGAAGCATAACTTATTCTTTGGGCAAATGGAGGGCTGATGAATGGACACATTGACCCAACTTTCTGATTTGAGTGCCAACTGCAGAAGATAGATTGAGTCCCGAATGTGGGGGAACTGAGAGTGAGCGCAAGTCCAGGGCGAAGGGTGGGGGTGGGGAGGTGGAGAAAGATGGGACAACTGAGTTAGAGGGGCCCTGCCCCAGGCATTCTGGGGTTGCTCTGTTGCTGCAGGGATGTCAGAGAGGCAGCCTGAGGTGAGGGAGCGCTCGTCTTTGGGTGGAATTAGTTGCTTCAGAACTGCGCTTCCTGCTTCTGGACTCACTTTCTCCCTCTCCTTCTAGACCAAGGGTCAGAATTTTCTTTTTCTTTTTTTATCTGTAAAGGGCTAGGTGGTAAATACTTTGGTCTCTGTGGGTCCAGTGGTTCCATGACCGTTACTCAATACTCTGTTGCAGTGTGAAAGCATCAGAGACAATACACAGATGAATGAACACGGCTGTGTTCCAACAGAACCTTGTTTATGTAGACAGGTGGAGGGCCAGAGTTGTCCCACAGGCCATAGTTGGCTGGCCCCTGCTCTGCACTGGGGCCAAAGGGGTCCCTCCAAACGGCAAGCGGAACCACATTTGCTGTCTTCCTCAAAGACCTCCAGTGCCTCCCATCAGCTCTAAGCTCTTCCTAGGCCCCATGCACCTGGCCCCTTGCCAGCTCGCACACTGGTACTTACACTCGCCCCTGCACTTGCGGCTCTGTCTTGTTTGCACTTCCCAGGACACATGGTTTTCTTTGTCACTGTCATACCTTTGCTCACCTGTTCCCTCTGCCTCGGAGGCTGTTTATCTTCCTGCTGCCGTGCTTGTGGGGATGCTGCTCATCTTTGTCGATTCAACTCCAGGACCCTCCTTTCGTGACTTAATTCATTCGTTTCTTCATCCATGTATTCACTTGGCGTGTGTTTATAAGGCGCTTGGGGAGCAGTTACCATGTGCTGGGACGAGCCCGTGCAGAGCGTGGTGACCCAAAGACTGCTTGGCATGGGCTCCTGGTGAGTAGATGGAGGCTCAAGTACTTCCTCCAAATGTGGTTCCCTGCAGGATCAAGACCAGTCATTTATCACACTATTTAAAATTTTTGTCCCATTATTGGAATACGCTGTCCAAAGTACACTATAATTCAATTAAAAAATGCCTGAATAATTCTGTGACTCACAGAATGACATTGCATTGTGCTGATAAAACAGTCACTTGTTGCATGCAGACATTGACAACATGCATAATTTTTGTCATCTCATCTGTCACTGCTTTGTTTAAGTTACAGTAGAAGTTTAAAATCAATGACTATGGACCCTCTGAAATTCTAAGAGGCTGTGGAACTATGGTGTCACAAGGAGGCGGCTTGGAGGGAGGTGTCTTGAGCTGCTTTTCCCTAACTGTTCTCAGTCTCTCCACCAAAGCCATGTCAAATAAGCATGTGGTCACCGGAACAAGCAACACAAGGCTTGCCTGAAAACACAACGTCAGTCGTACTTCTGTCCTACACAGGTCACTGTTCCTAAACAGCTCCTGGGTAGAAATTCTGGAAATGCTGCCGCCGTCCAGAGCTGAGCAGTATTGTAGATGCTGGACACACATTGATGACCAGTAGTGACAAGGTGTCCCCACTCCTGGAGCTTTCATACCCTGAAAGTCACAAGTAAATGGAGGTGACGGTGTGAGCTTTTAACGATGATGGTAATTCTACAGGAGATGTGACGTGGAGGGACAAATGGGGGTGGGAGAGTAGGGTGGGGCAGGGCCACTGGGCATTTCCATGTTAGATGGAGTGGCCACAGGAAGTTTCCTGAGTTGTCCAGCCTCTCGCTGTGCTCTCACTAGCCTTGGTTAGCTCCGGAATGAAGCCTGTCACATTCCATTCATTCATTCGCTGACTCATCGATCTCTCCCTGTCGAGCGCAAGCTCCTCATCTGCAGAAGCCTCACCAAGTGCTCCCTGCCCCCCTCATGCCTGGGACACAGTAGCTGCTTCATTGAGATTTGCTGAATGAGTACATCCACTTGCACCCTCCAAATGCTGCCTGCAATTCTGCCCCCGACCGCAGTAATTGCAGGAGACCAAGGCAGCGTCGGGGGAAACCTTGAAGTTGAGCTCAGTGGCAAGCCCACTTCAAAGGCAGATGACTGAAAAGAGACAGTAATACATGTGCCTTACATTTACCTTAGAAATTAAGAGCCAGCATCTTCCAGACAAGCGCCGTTGGGGTTTCACCAATCACCTGAACATCTGAAAAACTGCCCAGGACATTGAACACACACACATGTGTCTGGCTTTAAGTGGGCTGTGGTGGTACCTCTAAAAAGAGCCCCTCCGTGGCCTGATCCTAAAACAAAGACAAAGCTCTCTCAGTTCTGCTGGAGGCGGACATTGGTTTTTAAATCCTGCTCTCAAACATAAAATAAATTTTTTTTTCATATTCTTTATTTCCCAAATTCTGAAAGGCATATTCACTTACTAAAGCACATTTGGAAAAGACAGAAAATTGCAAAGCCCCTGACTGAGTGCTTTGGCACGTTTCCTTCCAATCTCTGCTCCGTACTCCTTGGATGCTGACAGCAGCTAAGAATCAGCAGGATACGAGTGAAAGGGCTGTCTTTTTCTATCTGTGGTGGCGAACCA
Organism: Rhynchonycteris naso; assembly: GCA_037038555.1. Classification (NCBI taxonomy): domain Eukaryota; kingdom Metazoa; phylum Chordata; class Mammalia; order Chiroptera; family Emballonuridae; genus Rhynchonycteris; species Rhynchonycteris naso. Next base: position 24,491,972 of record CM072996.1, read on the forward strand.
CACCCAGCACAGCTTTACCATTCTAACTACTTTTAAGTATAGTATTTACTGGCATTAAGGACATTCACAACTGTTCAACCATCATCACTGTCCCTTTCCAGAACTTTTTCATCATCCCAGACACAATCACTCCTCGTCCTCCCCTCCTCCCAGGCCTGGGTACCTCAACTGCAAGTTCTGTCTCTATGAATTTGCCATTCTAGGTCCCTCCTATAAGTGGGATCACACTGTACTCGTCCTTTTGTGTCTGGCCTATTTCACTTAACATGATGGTTTCAAAGTTTATCCATTGGGCAACAGGCATCAGAATTTTCCTCCATTTTATTGGTGTTATTAATTAAACAAGGAGGTCCTTGGACTGGGGTAGGTCTAATAGACTGGGTGACCCAAGTGAGCAAGCCAACACTTGAGACTGTAAATGTGTCAGATTTTGATTAAAAAATCAAAATCCAAGGATAGTCATTCACAAATGTCAACTAAACTTTCCCAAATGTGACAACCGCTTAGGTTTTATCTAATCAGATCATGTCCTTGCTTTGCTCTGCACCCTCTCTATAAAAGTCCCCTCGCTGCTGTGGTGGAGTGCTCCTAATCGCTTTTGGGTTGGTGGTGTCCACTTTGAGTCCATTTTTGCTCAAGTAAACTCTTAACATTTTGACTATGCCTCACTTTATCTTTTAACAAGGGTGAATAATATTCCATTATGTGTGTATGCACCCACCTATCAGTGGGCATTAGGGTGTTTCCCCCATCTTTTGTATATTGTGAATAGTGCTGCTATAAACATGGGTGTGCAAATATCTGTGAGAGCCCCTGTAGGTATAAACCTAGGAGTGGGATGCTGGATTAGATGGTAATTCTATGTTTAACTTTTTAAGGAACTTCCAGTTTTCCACAGTGGCTGTGCATTTGACGTTTCCACCAGCAACGAACGTTTCCAATTTCTCCACACCCTGACCAACCCTTACTATTTTCCATTTTTTTTTATCCTAATGGCTGTAAATTGGCCTCTCGCTGTGGTTTTGATTTGCATTTCCCTAATGTATGTCTCTCTTTATATATATATGAGGAGGTTAAGTCACAGCAAAACTAACTTACTCAGGATCTCATAGCAGCTAAGCTGTAGACACGGGATTCAAATTTAATGTCCTCTTATTCCAGTGGCCATGTGTTTCATTGCCTTGCTAGTTTGCTTCCTCTCAGACCAGAAATGCTCGAGGTGGCAAGTGGTAAAGGTAAGAAATGGTTTTCAGCAAGAAGCCATCCTTTCAGTGGGCGATTCCATGGTTACCCATGACTCATTCGCAGATGCTAAAAGACAGTCCCTGCTTTCAAAGACCTTTCAAACTTTGAGATAGTGCTTCCCAAACTTGAGCAGAAAAGCCAGTTTTCTTTCTTTAATTGCCATTCCATGACATACTGCTAATACTGTAGAACACATTAAAAATGAATTACTGGAAGTATAAAATAAGACATAGATGACATCAGAACAAATAGCTGATTTGGTTCACTGCAAAAAATTACTCTGTCAGATGGCTCTAAACTTGTTTTTATTTTCAGTATCTGTATTTACCGTGGATCAGGAAGGGTACACAGACAACCCTGTCCACAGATTCCATGTTAAGGGAGGCCCATGATCCTGAAGGGGAAGGGCCACACATTCAATCCAGAAGTCGGAACCTGAATGGGGCAGTAAGATGGAAAGCCTGGCTCTGTTGTTTTCATCTCTTTTCTTGAGCAGCTAGAGCCTAGAGCACAGGGAAAATCGCAAGGGCATTAACATTTGGCTGCCAAAAAATTGACATAATAAAATTAAAATAGAATCAGCAGGCAGGCAGTTCTGGAGTTAAGTTCCGGAAACTGTGGGACACAGCCTGGGTGACTTGCTGGTGAGGAAGTCAATTCTCTCTGACCTCTTATCCTTCTAAAAAAAAAAAGAAAAGAAACCCCCCCCCCCAAAACAAAAACGAGGCTAAAAAGTCCTATCTCGCAGGGATGCTGTTGAGATGGAATGTCCCCAAGTATGTAGATCACTTAGCACAGTTCCCATTCTGTCACAGCCACTCAGCCAATAAGTGGGAGTCCCTCCCCTTCTCCCTTGGCAGAGCTCTGACAGCTGGCAGAGCTGCCGGCAGAGCACCAGACCTTTGCAGTCTAAAAATGCATCCTCTCTTAATTACTGTTTGGTTTGGAGGGTGACTTACTCATCTGTAGCTTCAGCAGCAGCAGATCCTGGTCAGGATAGAGGCGAGGCTGGGTCACTGGCATACCCTGGAACTCGGCCTCTTCCCAGCATGCTCTGGGCTGCTGCTGCCACATTGGGCCCATTCAGACTCAGCAAAGCAAAAATGCTTTTAATGAGTTATTCTATTCGAAAAAGCTGGACTCTGGAAGAGCCAAAAAGGGGGTTCTAACAAAGCAAGTTTAGTGTTTTCTATTACCCTGGCTTCACTTCAAAAGAACCAAATATTCTACTGAAGATTCTAGCACCATCTTTGAAAATCTGTGAAATCCTGATATCCCAGGACTTTGGCAAATAAGTCATGTTCCCCAGCCTCCCCCCACCCCTTTTCTTTTGGCAGGACTCTTTGGACATAATGCATGGAAGATGTTTGGTTTGGGGATCTGGGTTTAAATTTTAAATCCTTAACACCAGCTGTGTGATCTTGGAAGAATCATATGTAAAATGGGTTTATAATTATTTAATGCTACCATTCCTGTTTTTGAAAGAAACGGATAAGATTATGAATGTGAAACAGTTGCACAATCGCCTCCCTCACCCTCTTTCCTCTCTTTAAATGATAATGGACAGATGAGTTTTAGACACAACCAAATGTTTGGGGGCCCATGGCTGAAGGAGCGGTTTCAGGGACGTTCTGCTTCCCATCCAGAATACCAGGGTTACCTCTGGGAAGGTGGAGTATAAACTTTTACTGTTTGGAGGGCATACATCAAAGCCTAGTTTGACTGCCTGCATACCTCCTAGTTTGCAACCCTGAAATGTGAGTGTAACCGCTGAGTTTTGTGTGCCTGAACAAGGAAATAATTTGTTCGTCGTTCTTGAAAGGGACTCTGAACTTACACCAATAACAAGGAGCCTGTGTTTATCTGGAATCTCTCGCTAAAAAGAAAAAAAAAATTATAGTTTGGCACAGACCTGGAAAGAGGGACGAGGAGTGATGGGGACCACATGGCCCTACAAATGAAACTGGCTTTATGCTCAATGCAGTTTGGGTGGATTTTCCTGTTTCTTCACCAGAGAGCTGGACTGGCTTTTTAATATATGCCTTTAGGAGAGGCCGTATATTAGCACAGCCCCTAGAGGTCGGGCACCCACGCTGAATGGATACAGGGGCACCAGCGTCTGACCCATGCGCCCTGGAGATCAGCAAGGGGCCTTGACCCTGGCGCCGTCCTCATCAACGATTCCCACCTTAATGTCTGTGATTTCACTCCACTCTATGCTGTTCTGTCCTTGTCTTGATGCCCCCAAAGCTTTTGATTGCTTGGTCAAATCTTTGACAACCTGGTCAAGCTCCATCAGACTGCGTTGTGCAACATCCCGCCTACTTTGACCTTGGCTTTAGGATCTTTTCCAGCTCAGAGTTGTTTTACAAGCAGCTTTCCATCTTGATTTACCCATTCTCAGCATCACTTCTTCATCCTGAATACCTGTAGAGCTATTGGGGTTGGAGGCAGAGCACCTCTCTTAAAATGTAATCAGTGGCCATATTCCAAAGCCTGAGTGAGGTTGTGAGTGGATATATACCGAAAAGAACAGTACTTCTGTTTTTAAATTCACCACAGGACTAACCATCGACAGATCTTGAGTTCTTCTCTATTATCAAAAGTGCACCATGACTTTACGGACACACTGTATATTGTCAACTGATCTTCAGCTCTTTAAGGGAATAGGTCCCTGGAAACACGCTCTCTTAAAATAGTAAAGAGAGAGCTCATTTACATTTTTTATGCTGAAGGAGGAGCAGAGGCCTGGGTAACCCAGCAGGACATGTAGCCCCCAAGTCCTTGACATTTATATTTTGAATTTGTTATAATAATGGAACAGCTGGTAAAACATGAACCTCTGGAAAGATGCAAAATAGTCTATGTGGGATGAAGGGTTTTCATAGCTGTCATTAAGGATCTGTAGGCAAATTTACTCCCATAATTCATGAAATATTTTTTTATCACTTTGGAACCTGGAGCAACTGAACGAACAAAACTAAAATCCCTCTGTAGGAAAGTGGACTTTGTGCTTAGAAGGCTGCATGGTCCAGGGGAAGAGAATAGATGTTGCACTTAACTTGTTTACATGTAGCAGTAAATAAAAGAAAAAGAAAAACTTTTTAAAGAACTGTACCTATTTTTTTTTCTTTCTTTTTTTTACAGGAACGGAGAGAGAGGGTCAGAGAGAGGGATAGATAGGAACAGACAGACAGAAATGGAGAGAGATGAGAAGCATCAATCATCAGTTTTTCCTTGCGACACCTTAGTTGTTCATTGATTGCTTTCCCATATGTGCCTTGACCGCGGGCCTTCAGCAGACCGAGTAACCCCTTGCTGGAGCCAGCGACCTAGGGTCCAAGCTGGCGAGCTTTTTGCTCAAGCCAGATGAACCCACGCTCAAGCAGGAGACCTCAGGGTCTCGAACCTGGGTCCTTCCACATCTCAATCCGACGCTCTATCCACTGCGCCACCGCCTGGTCAGGCAAGAACTGTATCTATTTATATATTTTAGCTGAGTTCATCTTTGGGGGAATATTGCTGTTTTGTTGTAAAAAAAAAACATTTTGATAAGGTTACTGTTATTCTTGGACTTAAACAGAGGGGAGATGTTTAGGCTCTGGGAAGATAATTTGTTCTGCATATAAAGAAAGAAACTTGTTAGAATGTTAACCATGTTTTTCATTCTCTGGATGCAGAGAATACAGGAACATAGAGTCTGGGGTTGTATGGGACAGAGTGACAAGAAGGCTCAGGTGTGAGCAGAGTGGACCAGCACCTGGTGGAGAGTGGAGGCTTGGAGCGGCGGGAGAGGGACAGAGGCGTGGCTGTGCCTCAGACCTGGCTCTACACCAGGGTTGGGCAGCCACCCCACTTTTCCATCTTTACCCCAACTCAGATGATGCTTGCAGAGGAAGAAAAAAAAAAGAGAGGGGAGGAGAAAACCTTGGTTGGCCAGTTTTTGTCTGTAATTGGCCAAGTTCACTTTAAAAAAAAAAAGACACTATAAAATTGTCATGATTTTCATTAAATTTCACTGCAGTTCTGACTTCACCCCTTTTTAAATACAATGACTATGAAGTTCACAGCCACACTCATGGTGTCTGATGAGTTTTTATCTGAACTTTTTGATTTTTGTGGTTCTTTTGTTTCCGGGAGTTGACATGGAATACTGACTCTGTCTCTATACCTCCTAGTTCTTCCCCATCATGGTCTGTCTGTCTGTGTTCTCTTCTTCTTGAGCTCCATGAAGGCAGAAACTCTAGGGACCACCTGTCCAGTTGGATCCCCATCCTTTAGCAGAGCGCTCAGAACATACTGGGTGCTGGGTAGTCATAGGACGAAGGAATGCCTGAAGAAGGAGGCGGGAGTGGCCAGAGGAGGAGGGGCAGTTGGAGTGGGAGCAAAGGAAGGGGTGGTCAGTAGGTTCTGAAGATGAAAGAGGCCATTGGCTGGGACAGTACAACCAGGGGCACTTAAGCCCACAGCATGGCTATAGGATACAAGGACAAGACCGTTCAGGATGGGCTGGAGAGGGCACAAGGGAAGTTGCTGCAAGGCCATGTCAAGCACTCAGAGAGCTCGCAAGTTGCTGATACTCTCCGATTGCCTACCAGCCTGGTGAGAGTCTGTGGGGTGGGGAGGGGATGGAGCAAGCTGGTTTTGGTTTGAGGTGTTCGTGGTCTTTCCGATTCTCACTGAGGAACAGGTGTGTTGCGAACTCTATGACTCTATAACAATGCTAATTCTCCCGCACAGCTGCCGTTGTTTTCCTATAGTTCCAAGCTCTTCTGTAGAATGTTCTGCCAACATGTGAAGCCAGAAGCTCAGGGAAAACCAAAACCCTCTGCCCCAGATCCTAAAACACCACCTGGATGATGTTAGTCCCTCTCCCAACACCTTCAGTGGCTTCTGTTTGCTTTCAAGATATATTTTAAGGCAATGGGGCTTGCTTAAGGCTTCTCCTACGGTAGCTATGAGGAGTATCAGATACACTCCCAACAGAATAAGCCCTCTTGAACGGATTGGATTTCCCCTTCTTCCAATTCTGTTAGGGAAGAGGAATGAGAATGACAGTCGAAGCACTGGAGACAAAATCCTGGTGGATGGAAGACAGTGGGTGACCATTACTGGGCAGAGAGTTGGGTAGGAAGTGCTGAGAGCTGGCACCTGTTTCCTGAAGCCTCTCCTTCCTGCTTGCTGTCTATTCCATTGTGAGTTAATCAACATGAACATCCTTAGAGCAGCAGCTGGCTCAGAGTTAGCACTGGGTAAGTGGTTGCTAGTCTTTGCACTCACTATTCTATCCTTTCTGGGTTTTTTCTTTTTCTCTTAGGTTTTTGCTACCTTTACTCAATGTTTGAGTCATTGCATAGCATGCAGAGATGACTGTGGGGTGGGGATGGTATCCAGGAGGTTTGATAAGGATATCAACCCCAGTACAAGTCCGGAGAGGGATGGATATAGAGTGGCTGGTGGGAAAGACCATGTCTGCTGCAGGGCAGGGCTTGGGTCAGCAGGGGTCAGGTTAGTGCCCATTACGCATATGGTGAACAAAATGCATGGCGGTATTTGACTGGGCTTTGAAGTGTGGGTAGAATTATCTTCCAATCAGTGGAAGAGATGTTCAAGGTGACAGTTTTCTTGAGGGGGACTAAAGAAGAGGCAGAAAGAAGCAATTGTGTGACTGTAATAATAAAAGAATGTGAACCAAATGGAAAAATGAAAAGTATGAGTAAAAGCATGGGAGAATCGTGCCTTCCAGATTTCTGAATAAGCTTTCCTTATGTCGTGAGGCTTATAAAAATCCCCATGAAAGTCAGATGTGTGTGCAATGACACCAGGCGGGTGGTCTTCCTGCCCAGAGACACCATTACCACCCACTAGCATGAGGAGAGGGCTGAGCACGGCTTCTGGGAATGCTGATAGATTGCACTGAGTCACGCACGTTTCCTCTGAAGCTGTATTCTTCAACACATGTTCGTCAGAACGCCTCCCTGCCCCTTTACCTACATGGTGAGTCCAGGGTGTTTAGCTTAGCAGGGATGCCCTGCAGATTTCTCCACCCTCAGCTCCTGAATACCTTGCCACTGCCTTGCACACATAATCCTGTATCACTGTGAGGCTGGTGGGCACTCAGACCAGACACACCACCCTCTTTTTCACCTCCGTGTCTATGTACATATGGTTCCCTTTATCTGGATTTATTTTCCCCTATTAGATGCTTGTCAAACTCCTATTCATCCTTCAAAACCCAAACCAAATGGTCTTTTCTTTCAGTAGTGTTCTCTGAAACACTGCACTACTTCATAAAGAGCATTTTCTCATTTAGTAAATATTTATTGAGCACCTACTATGTGCCAGGCACTCAGGACAGCGACTGTTAATTGATCATCAGTATTATTCATTGCAGTCTCAATATTTCCAGAAGTCAGCACAAGCAAGTGCTCTGAAAGTAAAGGAAAAATGAATGAATGAATGAATGATATGAGTTGCTTCCCCTGGTCTCCTCTTATTCCAATCATAGATATGATTTGATATGACATGAAAAGTTGAGTACTCTGTACCCCTGGGGAACATGCTGACCCCATTCTCTGAGATTCTCTGGCTGCCTCTAATTTTATATTAATCAGCGACTTCTCTGCAGTTTTCTGGAGAATTCTTTCTGATGGCCAGACATTTTCTGTGCTGAACTCACATGTCCCTGTGGTTCTGGAGGTTGAAAAAAAGCAGTGACATCATGAGTCACCATGCTCTTAGCGGGCCACAGAATGAGCCACCAGGCCTGCAGGCCACCAGGGAAAAGCTGACCACCCAAACCTGCCATGCTGCCCATCTGTGTCCTGTTGTCAACCTCGAACTGAAACGACAGCAATTTGGGTTTTTTCTAAAAATACTCTGCACCAGTTTCAAAGACAACTCTCAAAATGGGGTTTGAGGAATAAATAGGCAGCCATATAATCAAATTTTCTTTTTCTTTGGGAGAGACATAATGAGGCCCTGTTTGATTTGATGATGAGTCGCTCGGCCCATGCGTTTTCAGGGTCTAGGCTGGCATTGGCACATTCCTATAGAGAGTGACTATGAATCAATAGGACTGATGTTTTCTAATTAACACACCTGGATGTAGCTATCAGAAAGACAGTCAGCATCCTTGAGATCGTGTCCTGAAGAATGGGGTGCCGGGAAGAGCACTTAAACAAGAGTCACAGTACTGGGTATGTCTATATTGAGGATCATTTTAAATTAGAAAATACATTTAAACATGTTAAAACGAAGCACTGGGCATCAGTTCTTCTGATCAGTTTGGTAAAAGCCCTGGCATTTACCAAACAGTGATATTGGGCAAATCATCCCCCTCCTTTGTGACAGTGGAGACAGTGCTTGCTTCTCAGGGATGCTGTGAGGTTCAAATGAGGCCCGGCCCACGGGAGATACTGTAGTCGCTATATGTGAGCTTCCTATGTTTCCATGGAACTCGTGTTGCCGTTGGAGCCTCTCCTTGAAGATGGCTAACACAGTCCTGTGTGAAGTGACAACAGTGTAGCTGCCATTAATTGATGATCTTAGCACGTCTCTCAATCCCTGGGATTGGCTGGAAACCCTGGCGATTTCTCCTGTACTCTTCTGTCACGTTGCTCTTGGAGGCTGTTTTTTTAATGGGGGAGGACCTTTGTGTGGCCTCAGACCTCCTCCCAACTGGGCCCTGTGGAGATGGACAAAGAAAAAGACCTCATCTGATAATTTAAAGATATTTGAGAGAATAACTTTATCCATTGAACCCAATGGCTGTGGCCCACCAACAAGGTACAATAACTCACACTACTTTCATGAGGTGGCGTGAGGAGTTGGACAAGGGGCCAGAAGTGTTTGCGGTGGCCCACATCTGAGATGACACAATCTGGGATACCGGAGCCCTGACTAAAGCCAGGTTGTCGCTGTGCCAGGAGTTGTTGACCTCCTCTCTCACCATCCCCTTACCCCCTGCCATGGGGATCCAGTTGCTGCAGCCTTCACCGCCAGCCCACCCTCCTGTGAACCCAATGAAAGGCCACGAGCATTCTGAAACTGCTTGTTCTGTCCTTGTGTTGTCCCTCTGTCTGTCATGTACCTGGTTTCCTCCTATCTACCTGGCTTGTATTGGTGCTTTGCTTTGGCTCTTAATGGGGCTTTGAATAGTTCCTGATTTTATACTTTCACAGACGGGCCATAACATACCCCTTTCCATGGCTGGGCACGCCAGTGCCCATGCCAGCCCAGAGGAGAACAGTGTCAGAGCTGGCTAAGTTCTCACCAAGACCGTGAGAAGCCCGAATAATAGAGACTTCACAGAGTCACCTGGCCTCACACAGTGTCTGTCAGACCCTGAATCAAGGAAGAGGGACACCCCTCCCCAAACTGCAAAATAATCTTCAAATAATAGCTCTGCCCAGGAGCTTCTGTAAGGCTACCCTGGGGGGCAGATGACTTCTGTCTTTATTTGAAACTGAAGAGAGGTCACAAGTTTCTAGGATGACTAAACGCTGAGCAAAGTCATTTCTTCCGCTATTCAGAATTATTTTCCAGGAAGAGGAATCCGCGATTAGAAAGACAAAATCGACACTCCACACAGTCGTTTATAAACAAAACCATACATTCATATTATTGAAGTGTTAACGTGCAGTGAAGTCCCTGATGGTTTCTTCCACCGCTATTTTAAACAGGTAGCAGATTTTAATCACTTCCACACTTCATAAAATGGTGCCATGTAGAAAGGAGAAGCTGTTAGAAGATCACAAGTTTGTTTTTGTTTTGGTTTATTCTTTTCACTGAAACCTTAAGTGAAAGCATGAGGCTAAGTGTCCTTGGTGGAGGGAAGAGATGGGAAATGGGGTGGGTCCACTGATTACCCCGGTGCAGACCCTGACCTGTCCTGTTCTCTAGGAAAATGACCAAGCCCGAGAGTGGCTGGCTGCTTGGTTTGTGTAGCAGGCAGGGGAGGAGAGGGAAGGGGAGGGGAGGGGAGGAGAGGGGAACCTCCCCGGATAAGGCACATAAAAGAAGTAACTACTACAAGTTGATGCTTCCCACTGGCCCCCTACCCCACTTTCTCTTTTGTTTTTTTTTTTTTGTGTGTGTGTTTTTTTTGCAACAGAGACGGAGAGAGGGACAGATAGGGACAGAAAGACAGGAAGGGAGAGAGATGAGAAGCATCAATCCTTCACTGCGTTCCTTAGTTGTTCATTGATTGCTTTCTCATATGAGCCTTGACTAGGGGGCTACTGCAGTCCGAGTAACCCCTTGCTGGAGCCAGCAACCTTGGGCTCAAGCTGGTAAGCTTTTGCTCAAACCAGGTGAGCCCGGGCTCAAGCTGGCAACCTTAGGGTCTCGAACCTGGGTCCTCCAGGTCCCAGTCCAATGCTGTATCCACTGCGCCACTGCCTGGTCAGGCCTGGTCTGAGCCCTGGGCTAGCAGAGTTCCATGGCCACGGCCTGGGCACAGCTGAATTTCAAGGGGCTGCTTCAGGCTTAGTGAAGATATTCCTGCTGAGTATGATAGACTGGGAGTTAGAGAGCCCTCCTCTTTTGGGAGAACCAATGGAGGCTTCCAGATTTTGATGTGGCCTCATAGGAATGGGGGGACCACCCCCATACCAGAGATTAGCCTGACCTGCTAGAATGACAGCACAGAGTCCTAGCTAATTAGATTTAAAGTAAAGATAGAAATGTGCTATTTCTTGTACACTGGAGAGGCAAACTGAGATTCACACTGTTACATGTAAACTGAATTGAGTCTTTAATGTTAGCTACTTGCAGAAGGTCCTCAATAGAAGTGTTGTAAATTGGTACTTTTATCCTTGAAAAACTTAGTTTAGTTTTTATGTTGTTTTAGCTGAAATGTTCTTTCTTCAGAAGACTTCGGATGTACCATGTCGATATACAATTCAGGGGAAAGTGAAAGTGTCCTGCTTCGAGTTGGGAGGACTCATAGCTTTCTACTGGATCTTTCCTCACAGTGATTGGCTCATAAGTGGTGTCCATCATGTCCTAGGGCTCCGAGTGTCAGCAAGTCACAGACTTCCTTTCATATGTAGGTGGCTGAAATATCCACTAGCTAGTAACTTCTAGGTTATGCTGGCATTCCTTTGCTGAGGATCCTTCTTCTTGCCAGCCCAACCCTTGTTCTGCATCCATCTTTCTATTCTGAGAGACAGTTCTAGAGTTCCCTTCAGTGCCTGGAGCAGATAGGTATTAAATCAATGCAAATAAATGATGTCATACATGTCATTTGGTGCAAGTCATCTTGCAGCCCAAAGGACACAGGACATTGAATAAAATCTTTGGCATTACAGAGAAAGAGAAAAAAAAAATAAGTTTTACTTTTACTTTTTTTTCCCTCTTGGTTTGGAATGATGTCTGCACAGCACTGCCCACAGCTGAGGTCTCAAACACCAAAGCTGCCTGAACCCTTCACGGTACTTCTTCCACCATCACAGGGCTTGTACACACCCACATGCGCACACACTATATGTGAGAGCTCAGAGAGCAGTCAGAAGAGGAGACCAGAATAGCTGTTCTTTCGCTAGTAATGCTGGATCAGAGAATGTGGCTGGAGAAGGCTTTCTCCTCCCTGCCCTCCAATCTTTGGAAAGAGCTGCTTTAGCTCAGTCAGCAGGTGTACTTAACCAGCCGCTCAGCCTCAGGAAAACATGGGCACACATACCTGAAAGTCCTTAAAGTAGGGGCAGAGAGTTTGGGTCTCCAGACCTGCCTCTGGGCTCTCATCCATGTACACTTTCATTTGAAGATGCAAAGCACAATGTGAGAGAGAGAATCTAAGACTATTCTAAGAATCTAAGACTTTCCTACACCCTAGGGTTAGGAGTCGGAGCAGGAAATGTAGAATTAAAAGTAGCAGAACTGCCTGATCAGGCTGTGGCACAGTTGATAGAACATCGAACTGGGATGCAGAGGACCCAGGTTTGAAATCCCGAGGTTACCAGCTTGAGCATGGGGTTGTTGCCTTAAGTGTGGGATCATAGAGATGACCCCATGGTCGCTCGTTTGAATCCAGAGGTTGCTGGCTTGAAGCCCAAGGTTACTGGCTTGAGCCCAAAGTTCACTGCCTTGAGCCTAAGGTCACTGGCTTGAGCAAGGGGTCACTCATTCTGCTGGAGCCCCCTGGTCAAGGCACATATGAGAAAGCAATCACTGAACAACTAAGGAGCTGCAACAAAGAATTGATGTTTCTCATCTCTCTCCCTTCCTGTCTGTCTATCCCTATCTGTCCCTCTCTCTGACTCTGTTTCTGTAAAAAAAAAAAAAAAAAAAAAAAAAAAAAAAAAAAAAAAAAAAAGAGTAGGAGAATAACTTTCTAATATATGTGAGTGGATAATAGGCCAGTTTATAGAACAGGGTAAGGAATTCAGAAAGTGTCCCTATGAGTCATTTTTCACTACACTAAACCCAGTTGCATTCACAAAGGGCTCCACATGGATCTTCATGTCAATCAGATATTTGGGACTGTGGCTTTTATGTTTATTGACTGGGGCAAACCCTGTGCTCATTTCTGGTGGGGTAATCACAGTCGGTGAGTACTTCACGATGGCTGAATTTTACAAAACTGAAATGAAACCAACCCAAAAGCTGGGTGCACTATGTTTATAAATGCATAACGAAGTTGTAGGTTAAATGCCCTAAAAGAATTTTGCTTTAGCCCTAGTGTACACAGTGAAACCCTAGTGCACACTAAACATGATATATATGAGCAGAAATAAGAAACTGTAAGCAGATGGGCAGAGACAAAAAAAATAGCAGTGCTAGTGAAGGCCCAAATAACCTATGAAGTCTAGAGAAAGCTTTTGCACAGTAAGAATGACATGTAAAATTAATCATCTCATTTAGCAGCCCACTAAGTGGAACCCTTAATGCCCATGGTTTTCAAGGGGAGAGGCCAATGAAGTCTGAAATCTGAGACCAGGATGATATTGCTACAGAAAGAATCCAGGTTAGGCAGAGAATGAAGACAGGTGTTCAACATAGCTCCCAGGGAGAAGAGTGGTGGACCAACCAGACTCCTTGGTCACAAGCAACAGCACCCAACTCCTTTGGGATAAAAGAGAATTTTTGTTTTTCATGGAAGCTTGGAGAAGTAGGTTTGGCAAACAAGCAAGACCCAAAGAGTGTCTGGAAGTCAGGCAGCAATAGCAACACGACCATGACCACATATTCATACCAACAATGCCAGACACGACTGCAGCCGTGACCTGTGGCTCCCACTGCTGTTAGACATTCCTCTGCACTGTAGGTCATCGTTGCCACTACTGGACACTGAACATGGACACTGTGGTGGCTGGGTGGCACCACAATCAGTTCCAACTTTGCTGCTTTTTGGCATCTCTTGCTTCCAATTCCAATTTCCTGGTCAGAATGTATCTTTGGCTCAGTCCAGGTTATGTGCTCATGCCCTGGCTGTCAAGGGGACAGGGAGTTTTCCCTGCATTCACCATCAAGAAAACATGCAATGGGAAATGCCGCCACCTCCCACTTCCCACAATGACTGTAGATCTCAATGATGTGAAGCCTAAATATGTTTACATACAAAACTCAGGGGTACATCAATGATGTCTCTTGAGGAGATTTAACATTCAAATGCCAAAATTAAATGGACATCTAAAAGTGTTAAGTGCCACAAAACCGACCCAAACATTGCTTCAAGTCACAAAGGAAGTGGTATTCATTTAGTTTTATGTTTATTTTTTTAAATAAAAATCAAGTTACATGTCTCATATTGATAAATTACAAACTGCCTGGCTCACATGTTCCCTCTTAATATTTCTTCTCACCCCCTTTACCTCTTCGACCTTGCAATTTCCAGCATATGTACATTATATAAAGAACTAGGAATTGGCCAATAGAGGCCACAAGAGGAAAAAAGTGTCAAAATGAAGCAATGATGCAGTTTATATTTTTTCAATCATATAGGTTAGCTCATATATTAACAGGTAGATTGCACTAGGTATGCTTGCTAAATAAAATACCTGAGATAGTAGTAATAGTATTTATTGAGTGTTAGTGAGTCAGATGTTTTGCATACGTTATCGTGTTCAATCATCACAGCAACTTGGTTGAAGTTAATGTCACCGTTTTTCAAAAGAAGAGACTAAGGCTCCAAGAACATAAGTGACTGGTGAAGGCCGTACAAATCCAGCAAGGGGCAGAACTGACATCTTAAACCCCCTTGGGTGTAACCCACAAAGTCCTCCCACCAAGTCACGCCTCTTCTGTGCCTTTGCAAATTTGAATAGCACTGAGTCAGTGTTCCTTGGATGGGTGTTGGCTCCCTGCACAGGCACATTCCTTTGAAGATAAAGGCATCACTCTCACAGGTTTTTTGGCAGAGAGAATGGGCATCTCGGCTGCAAACTGAAACAGTATTTGTTTCAGGAAGTGGAGATTGGCAGAAAAAAGGAAACAAGGGTCTTGAAATGCAAGAGGCCAGTGCTGGCCGAACAGTGCTGCCTGGAAGGGCAGTGCCCTGTGAGGTGTCTTGGCTGGTGAAATTGCTTTTGGCCAAAGTTGCTTTCTTCAGAGCAAATGGAAACTAATGGTCACCCGCAGAGGCTGGGACACACTTTGTCTTGATTTGATAGTTTCTTCTGCCTGTGTGATACTTCCCAGGATTCTCTTTCTACATTTTGGAAATCATGACCATTTTGCCTTGGTGTTGGAGTTTTGAAAATGCTCAAACTGCATTACAATTAAACTGCAATTATAAAAACACCAAATTTGTAAAAACAAACAAAAACCATAGGTTTATTAGTACTAACATCTTTATTTTTCCCTAGAGAAAATACACAAGTACAAGCCTCAAATAAGGTGGGAAAAAAAACAAACTGAATATAAGACCAGAATGATGTGACCCTTCTCGAATGCTTTTTACCTGTGATGATTTATTTCTTGATTATCTAATAGACTGAGCCAGAGATCAATAAATGAATAAAAGAAGAAAAATCACTAATTATTTTGCCATTTTAGTAAATCAAGCACGTTAAATGTTTCCTTTTTCTATGGAGTCATGGTATATCCGGCTTTCTTCCCTTAACCCTATATCACAGACATTTCCCGGGAATATGTAGTATTTTAAATTACATTATTATTTGCTGCATCAAATTTACTTGAAGGAATATAATGCAATTTATTTAGCCACATTCTTAATGGGGGACTTTAGAGTTATTTTCAATTCTTTTACTATTATGGAAGGCACTGCTATAAATCTAGTTTTGTGTTTAATTTCCTTCCTCTACCCTTCTAGGGAGCTAGTTCCTTAAAACAGATTTCCCGTGGGTGAGTCACTCAGTCTAATGAAATGAACTATTTTGCTGTTCTTGGTAGATATTCTAAAACTGCTTTCCAAAAAGGTTTTCTATCAATTTATACTGCCACCAGCAGTATTTTCATAAGCCATTTTCACTACAAACTTAGCAGCGGAGGGTGTTTTATGTCTGTTAAATTGAAATTCTCAGAGGAAGGTTTCTCTAAGTTGAAGTGTGGCTAAAAAGCCACCACTCAACTCTTGGGTTAACTCTCAGCAACTGACTCTGAAATCATAGCAAAACACACACACACACACACAAAGCCAAACAAACAAAAAAACAAAATAAAAAATGGAGATGTCAGAGGTCTTTTTAGTTTGATCTGTCCCTCTGTGGCAGGTGTTGGATTGTTACCCACATGCCAGTGCTTTACGGACAAAAATGAGTGGAATATGTTTGTCAAACATGTCAGTCAGGGTTCCCATAAGACTCAGCCACAAAACGTCGACAGAGCTGGAACACAAAGGCCTGGCTCTTTGCCTGTCATCCCCCGCAAGGTTTGGGAGCCCATGAAAGGACGGGCATCTCCTGGGTATGCTACAGAGCCTTGCTGGGGTCCAGGACTTTGCTTGGACACCTGGAATTCAAATTTCCACCACTGCTGAACCGGAATAAACAATTGTCCCCCAGGGCTGCCTTCTACTATTTCCTTCTCTGAATGTGTCGTTTGTAATGTTGAAATGTATGCTGCTAGAATGCCATTGGATTTGCACGTTCCCAGGGTATTGGAAATCACGATGTCCAACCCCCTTTTTCAAAGAGAAGGAAAATGAAGCCCAATGATTGAGGGCCTGACGCCTAGGTTTCTTCATTCCCAGAATGGGGGTGGTACCCGTGGCCTTCACACATTATTTTTAATGATGAAATGTCTTTTATAAAAGCTGATTCAGGACTGTCTTGCTAAATTAATCTATTAGTGAGATCTTCTTTGTTACTGCTGATTGTTCCTAGTGTAGCAAGCAATAATTGCAAAACATGCACTGAAAAATTGTGAGCATTAATCCCAGGATTTTTGTGTAGTTCAGTTAGAATGATAAGTAACATTTATTTAGTACCAGACTGTTCCAATAAATTTTCATGAATGACCTCATTTTATCCAACAGTTTTCTAATATCTATATCTATAGCTGTATCTATCTATCTATCTCTATGTATATATTTCTATCATCCTCATTTTACAGAGATAAACTGAGAGTAGTTTTTAAAATCATATAAAACATATAATTTAGTATAAGCTAAATTATGTTGCAGTAAAAATCCCAGATGTCACTGGCTTATGACCATAAAGTTTTATTTCCTTCTCATGTTATATGGGCATTGCAAGTTAATGTCAGTTCTTTTCTCTGGGAACCACACTGAAAGAGTAGCCCTATCTACCACCTAGCTGTGTCCTAGCAGATGCAGTATGCTCTCCATCTGTGACAGTAAGAGCTACAGATTGAGAGGGGACACATGCTACTTCCTCTAAACTTCATTGACCAAAGCTAATAACATGGCAAAACCTGGCATTAATGAGGCAGGTAGTAAGAAGCTCCAGCAGGGAAGGCCTAGTGAACATATTGAGCAAATATAATCTGCTATTAACAGTAACTTACTCAAGGTGCCATACCAAGTAGACTTTGCAGGCAGGATTTGAACTCAGTGTGGTTCCAGAGCCAACACACTCAACTTATCTGCTTTGCTTTCCAGTGATCAGATGCTCGGAAATGTCCTTGGTGCCCAGGTTGAACCTAAGAATCTATCCTTTTGCCTCTGTGAAAAATGCCATTGTGAGTGTTGAGCATGCACTCATACTTTCTAGGCTAGCTATTTCACAACACTCACAGAATGCTCTTCTACTGGAACACTAGTGTGTTGTTAATTTGCATGCTGCTTCTTTCTGGGTAAAAGATCACTAAATGCTCCTAAACATAAAGACATCTAAAGGCCTTGTAGACTCTCAAGGCAGTCAGGGCCATAGAGGATGGCAAGGCCAGCTCCCTGCCAATGCTGGTGTCCTTGTTATACAGACCTACCAGCAGGCCGTGCAGCCTCTTGTGTGTCATTTCCCACCCCAGGAGGGTGGTCCATTTATGGACAGCTCTGACTGTAGGAAGGCTCTACCTTGAGTTGAATCTCCCTTCCAGGGCTTACACCCTGGGGGCCATGTTTTAAGATAAATGTAATTTTTTTGTATATATTTATATACTATATAGGCATACAAGCATGCATATATATATATAAACATATATCTATAAACATAAATATTCTTAATGCATTTTATTCCATTTATATAACATGTATACATTTTTATTTATAGATATTTATATGTATTATATATTATATTGCATATGTTATATATGGTTTTATATGTGTGTGTGTGTATATATATATATATATATATATATATATATATATATACACAAAACTTTACCTATTTATCAGTCACAGCTTTTTATTTGAATGTAGGGGGTTATGGCCCTCTAGTTTTGATTTCTGTAGCCTCAAATAACCTAATTTTCTGTTATTATAATATGACCTTGCATCTCAAAACATCCCAATCACCATTTTAGAAGATTCTCTGATCTACAATTTAAAAAAAAAACAGTGTCTGTACTTATTTTATCCTCTTTTATTTGGACTACAGCAGTTATAAAAACAATGGGAGTTTATTTCAGGTTTAATAAGACAGCGTGATCTTTTCTATGCTGTATTACATTTGTTTAGCAATTTCATCAATACTAACTGATATTTAGAATACTCAGAAATGCTGAGCGGTGAGGTAAGACTATCCCCAGATGCTTCAGAAACTATTACAAGGTAATGAATACCTTACTCTTTTGATAAGATGGTTTTGATTCCATACTAATTTACTTTGAAAAAATGGGTTGTATAAAAAATAAAGACTATATATAGTTTATTTCTCTTAAGAAAATATTTGACAAATTTCTCTTTAAATTTTTTTATTTTTAAATTACAGTTGACATTCAACATTGTATTAGTTTCAGGTGTATGCATAGTGGTTAGATTATGTAACTTTTAAAGTGATTCCCCATTAAGTCTAGTGTCCATCTGACACTATACATAGTTACTAACAGATTTTCTTTTTAAATTGGTTTTCAAGTTCTGGGAACTTACTGAGATGTAGACAGAATCAAGCCAATTACAGAAATTTGTGTTATTTTATAGTCTTTAAAATAATACTCCTTTTACTTTATAGAAGCTCTGTGGGGAGAAGGACCATGTCTTTCTCATTCATCACTGACCCCTTGGTGGTTGGTATAGTGTGTGGTACATTGTAGGGACTCAGTAGATATTTGCTCAGTTAAAAAGCAAATATAATGGAGACCATAGGGCAGTGGCCATTTATTATGCTTTGTTTTTGCCCATAACATTGGGCCATGCTCTAAATAGCACAAATTACTGTAATTAATCTTAAGGCATTGGTGGTAGAAAGGAAGAGAATTGAGATCTATTTAAGAGGTACAGACTAGTAAGATTTACTAAATGATTGGAAGGTGTGAAAGATTAGGGGAAAAGAGGAATCTAGAGTAGTGTAGGAGTTTCTGGTTTGAGTGACTATGGGTAGGTTATTTATGGACTGTTCAAAAACAGTCCACTCCTTGTTTTGTTAATAAACTTGCATTGGAATGCAGCCATACACATTCATTTACATATTACCTATGGCTGCTTTCACACTATAATGGCAGTCAGGGAGTTGTGACAAAGACCATATGGCTTACACAGGCAAAAAATTGACTAGCACTTTATAGAAAAATGTTGGCTATTCTTGCTCTACAGAATATGAATTTGTTGTTGTTGGGGGTGGATATGGGGCAAATGAGTTCTCTTTGTTAATGTGCTGTGTTTGGGTGCCTATTGAACATTCCAGTGAAGATGTTTAGCAGGCAGCTGCAAACGCAAACCTGGAATTTGGGCATGAAACTACGACTGAACATATAGATTTAGTGGTTTGTGGTCAAGACATGGCTTGGCAGCCATGTTGAAACAACATGGTGGCTAAGCATCTGAAATGAAGATACTGTTGGTGAAGTACAGTACTTATTGAGAGCTAGCTTAGGAGGTGAAGCAGCAGTTTGATTTTGTTGTATTTAAGTGCATGAGAAGAAGGACAGGGCAGTGTTGGGTGCACTAGCTTCTCCCGGAATGTGGGGCAGGGGATCCCGCTGAGCATGATGCCCACCAGAGTCCTCTGGCCACCACCACCCATTTGCTTTAGAGAGACCAGTGCTGCTGCACCTTCTCACAGTGGGACCCATGCTAAGTTGGAAGCACTCCTTTCAGCTTTATGTACAGTTGTGCAGCCCAACCACAGAACATCTCGTACTGGTTGATCAAAGGGAGGAAAAGCTAAATGATGGTTACGGTTCTAAAGGGATGCCAGTCTGGATATGTGATGCTCTGCTGTACCCATCAGGGTTAAGCCTAACAAGGCAGCTCATGTCCTTTCCAGGCTGGTTTCCAGCTGGTAAGTGAATGTTTCTGTCCTGCACGTGGTGCAGAGAGCTTAGCACAGAACAAGAACAGTTTGTTCCAACAGAGGTTTTAGGCCATTTCCAACATGCCTTTGAATCTTCTTACTTCCGGAGTGATTCACTTCCATTTCCTCTTTTGCCAAGTAGGGAAAATAGCAATCCCTTTTTCTCATCCTTGGTAAATGTTGTAAGGACCAATATTTTGAATGAAATGAAGAATGGGACACTATAAGAATAGTGAGATGTTAGAGGGAAGACTGTGCAGTGTCTACAATGGAGATGACCATGAGTAGACATCGAGGATATTGAATAAGTGAGTCCACAAAGAATCATTTACTACAAAGACTATTGTATAGACTTTCTGATGTCGTGGTCCATACAATGGACATTGACTGTCTTAACGAAGAAAGATTATCGGCAACTGTGCTACGATATCCCCTCTTTTTTTCTTTTTTCATTAGCCACTGGAGATAATGAACTTCATGCGTGGCGTTAATTTGATTTTTTGTTGTTGTTGGAGTTAACTTAACAGATGGGAAACCCTACTCTGTACCTTCTTCTGCACAAGTTCTTGAGTTGTGTTTTTGGAAATGTAGTTTCAGAGTGTATTTGGACTTTTCCCGTTCCAGCAGAGGTTTATTATATTGATAAATACTACAAAGTGCATTGAAAAAAATGGGTAGAAACGAAGTGTGATGCGGGGGAACACTTAAAACTATGATCACATTTTTCTTCAGATCACTTTGTTTTAACTTCATCAGGAAATGCTTAGATTTTATTTTAAAATTTATTTTATTTTATTCATTTTAGAAAGGAGACAGAGAGAGAGAGAGAGAGAGAGAGAGAGAGAGAAAGGGGGAAAGGGGGTGAGGAGCTGGAAGCATCAACTCCCATGTGTGCCTTGACCAGACCAGTGCAGAGTTTTGAACTGGCAACCTCACTGTTCCCAGGTCAACGCTTTATCCACTGCGCCACCACAGGTCAGGCTAGATTTTATTTTTAACATTGGATTTCTGTACTTTCTTTCTGAATTCCATGTGTAGGGCAGCACGTGACCTTGTGTAGACAAATGTTGGTATGTCCATACATGGACCCCTGTCTGGCCAGAGTAAACTTGTGGGTCTGGGGGTGTGTGTGTGCGTGTGTGCATGTGTGCATGTGTGTGTGTGTGTGTGTGTGTGTGTGTGTGTGTGTGTGTGTGTGTGCAGATAAGTGTGGCTGTATTTTCCTTGTGAATGTGCTGTGCTGAAGAAAGGAGCCCTTAGATCCCACAAGAGCCGCATGTCTATCAGGAAGGGTCTTTGTTACGTTTTCGGCACATGCATTTGCAGAATTAAAGAGTATAGGCATCAGTCTAACCACAGAACCCTCTGTGAACTATTCTGGGTCTGCCCAAAGACCTTTAATTTACAAAGGCCTTTACTGTATTTAAAGACAATGCATGGTCTTGCATAGTTCTCTCTGCAAATGCTCATGTGCTCAGTGGCCTCGGAAGACAGACCATCGCCTCGTTGGGATCCGCTCAGAGGTTGACCTGGCATCCACCAGCCCTTAGTTGGATAATGCATTCCACTAGAGAGTTTTTGTTTGCCTGTTTTCTTCCTGGCTCACTCTTGGCCCTGACTCAAGATAAACTTTGCTGCCTTTCTGCCTGCTGTGCTTAATTTTCTGTGGTACCTAAAATGCTGGATTTGTAGCCCTTTTCGTTTGGCTGCGGTTTGGCTTCTCCTTTCCAATTCAACGTTCAAGTTTCCTCTGTGTGCAGGACTCAGAAATGTTTCATTTGAGAGTTTAAGTTTCATGATTTTAATTATTCACATCGTCTAAACTTGGCTTTGAAATCAACCATATCAGGCATGTCAATTCACCCAAGAGTCTGAAATGGAGTATAGAAAGCAGAGATGAGGAGACAGCTGGTGCCAAACCACCCCAGTGAGATGCCCATATGTTTATGAACAGGGCCGGGGAGGAGGAGGGGCCTTGTGAAGAGAACAGAACGAACTTTTAGGAAGCACCTACAGTGAGATGAGCACTGGATTTGAAATTCTTTTGGAGGTAGGGATTTCCCAAATTATTTTGCAGCTCCTTGTATTTCTACAGATCTGTGCCCTAGGGCAGATGCTGTAGTTATAGTGGGGTGAGTAAAAAATATGACCTTTACCTTCCAGTTTACTTAGAAGAGTCTCTTTCTCTCTCATCCAGAAGTTCTTGTCTTTCTGAATGTTTTCTGTATCCCATTAACTAATGCCACCCTGCTTTTATGAACTGAAGCTAAAAACTGCCAGCTCTCTCTCTCTATTTTTTTGCCACCAGTAGTTTATTGTTTGAGTGTTTCCTGCCTACTATGTGTGGGTTCTTTCTATGATGGATATCAGAACATGAAGGTTCTACGGCACCAGGTACAGAAAGGTTCTGTAATGCATTGATCAGAAACTGTCATACTTAGGAATAAATGTCACCCAGTTCCTTAATGGCCAACCAAAGCCTTTTCATTTTGGGAGTCCCCTTTAATAAAGACATACACTGTGTAAGCACCAAGAAGGGGATCTTTTGCATGGGAGGGGAGAAACATGCTTAAATTAGTTGTCTGATTATAAAGATATAAAAATATTAGAAAGAGGAGACAACAGAAAATAAAACTCAGGTGTCACCTAACCAACCAAAGAGAATTTTACTAAGATTTTGGTGTATTTCCCTCCTTTTCTCCCTCTACCCCCTTCCTTTTTTGTTTCTTTTCTCTCTGCATGTTTTTTAAACTGTAGTGTAACCAGGGTCTTGGTCAGAACAAATTTTGAGATACAATGGCAAAGCAAAATTATTTCATGTCTTCCACTGTTCTTTTTTTTTAATTAAGTAGAAAAAATAGTTTTTCCCCTGCCCTAAGAGTCACTCCATTAGCCTCATGACTCTATGATCATGTCTAAGTGATGAGGGCCAACGGTCCCCTTTCCAACAAACAGAATTACAACTCACAAACTGCAGGTCCCTGTCTGTCCCTTACAGTAATCAAAGCTTTGATTTACAGTAGTTTTCTCCACTTTCCCAGCTGAGCTGGCGACCGCAGGAAAACTTGAAGGAGGTGAAGAGGGTGGCTGGCTTCTGCCCCCAGTTTTCACTCTCTGCCCCCTATCTTCGTCCATTTCTCACCATTCAAGTTGGAGTCAGGAGAGGCACTAGAAGTTTCACAGTGACTGGCACAGTCTGAGGCGGGCCTCCGGCTCCCTGGACCTGGCAGACGTCCAAAGTCAGTGCTTTCACTGACCTTGAACATGTCCTTTAAGACACTCTTGCCCTACACCAGGCCTTCGGGACCTTTTATCCTCAATTGTCTAGATATTGATAATGTAACCTCCAGCTCATGTTTTCTCCTTTTCAATCACTAGTAATCCAGGCCTTCCCTCAGCTTCTCCTCAGTGGGGATTGTGGGCCGAGAGGACCCTAACCCGTGCTGGCTCTCTCTCGCTCTCCCTAACCCGTGCTGGCTCTCTCGCTCTCCCTAACCCGTGCTGGCTCTCTCTCACTCTCCCTAACTCATGCTGGCTCTCTCTCACTCTCCCTAACCCGTGCTGGCTTTCTCTCACTCTCCCTTGATATTTGTTTCATGGGAAATGCACATCCTGTGCTCCCGGGGGAGTGCTTGCCATCCAACACAACTATCTCTCTTCACTCCCACCACCAGCAGAGGTAGCCAAACTGGCTCCTTCTATCGCGTGACTCCCAAGTTCAAGAAACATCTATCAAGTTTCTGGGTGGTCCTATTGAAACTCTTCTCAGTAGGTTTAAGATGTGTTTCAGGCACTCTTTTCCCCCATTCTCTCTCTCTCTCTCTCTCTCTCTCTCTCTCTCTCTCTCTCTCTCACACACACACACACACACACACACACACACACACACACACACACATTTTGTGGACACACGTTGAAAGTTCACAACAGAGACAATTTTCACCAAAGAAATTCAGCCTGATCCCTCTTTCTTAGCTCTTCCAACTGGAACTTTTCACACTTGAGAGGTGGGTGGGGAATAAAGAGCCACATAACCTTTTGTAACTATTCCCTTTAGAAGTTTACATCTTGATTTGATACCTCACTTGAATGTTCAATCTGTTGAATCCGGTGCCAATTGAAAATCCAAAGTAGGATTTAATACTTACACCAGATTTTATAATCCTTGTTTCAAACAGCATTTATCTTGATAATGATTCTGGATCACTATTTTTTTAAAAAAATATATGTTTTTAATGATGTTTTAGTACTAACGTTAGCTTCCTATTGCTGCTGTTACAAATGACCGCAAACCTCGTGACCTAAAATAACACAAATTTGTTGTTTTGTGGTTCAGGAGGTCAGAAGGCTTAAATCCTTCTCAGTGGAATACAATCAAAGCATTGGCTGAGCTATGCTACTTCCAAACGCTTTAGGGGACAAGTTGTTTCTTTCCTATTTCCAGCTACCTGCATTCTTTGGCTTGTGGCCCTACGTCTCTCCAACCTTTGTTTCCATCATCCTATTGTCTCCTCTCCCTCTGCTTCTATTGTCTGTTCTCACTCTGACCTGCCTGCCTCCCTCTTATAAAGACCCTGGCAACTGTGTTGTCCCCACCCAGATAATCCAGGACAATCTCTTTATCTCAAGGTCCTTAACTTAATCATATCTGCAGATTCCCATTTGTCCTGTAAGGTGACATAGTCACAAATTCTAAGGATTAGGACCTGATTGTTCTTGGGGCAGAGCAAACATTATTTAGCCTGTTCTCTCCATGTTTTGGATGTTTCACAGTATACTTTTAAGTTTTTGTTTTAAATATTGTAAACAGTGTTGTAATGAGTTTCCTGATAAATGATTTCTTCAGCTTTTTTTTTTTTTAGTTTTACACTATATAGTCAATCATTTAAAATAATTTTATAGCCTTTTCCCTATGACTCTTGACTTTAATTTTCTGATGCTTGTTTTATTGTATTGTGTAAGATGGCCAGAAAAATAATAAGTATTAATGTCACAGAGGGGGTACCCTTGTCTTTCCTTGTCTTTATATTAATTCTAATGCTTCTGGTATTTCACCACAAAGAAGGACAAAGTCAGTTTTCTCCTCATGGAGGTACCCAGAGATTGTTCTAATTACCTCCTCTGAATATTTTTATTAGAATTATTAGAAACAATGCATGGCAACAGCCCAGAAATATACCAGGCACCTCTTCTGCTATTTGAATGACATTTTAGTTCAGTGGGAGGCACAGGTGTTTTGGATCAAGGAGTACTTTGGTGTAAATGCATGTTCCAACACTCTCTGGGTAGACAATTTGAACAAACACCTACCAGTTTTTATTTCTTTGATCTTTAAAATATAGGTGATAATAGTCCAAGACTGCATTGGAGATTTATAAGGTTGTACTGGTGACTCAATAAGAAGATATGGAAAAATACGTACCTAGGTCAGGAGCTGGTAGATAGTAGTCACTGGACGTGGAAAACTTCCTTTCCACATTAATTTTGTTCTGCAAAATGGGGATTGGAAACCTGCAGAATTTTTTTTTTTTTTAATAAGAAAGGCTGAACCTTGTGGATGACTTCTATGCACTTCAATTTCTTCCCAGACTTATATGCAAATTTTCCTGGTTGGAAATATTCTGAAAATTCAGTGACCCTCTAGTTGCAGCCACAAGAGAACCCATTTATCGGATTCTCTTGACAAAGTGGACGTGAAGGCAGTCCTGGCTTCGTTGGGCTGCTGCAGGAGGGGAGGGGACGCCACCGGACATTGGGGTAGCAGCTGCATTTTCCTCAGAGAGCAGCACTGCACGTTGCTGCAGTTGTACTGAACTGTTCTACCACATGGACTCATAGTTAACATTTTTCTTCCAGGCACATTTAAAACGTTTGGCTCGCATCCTTCTTGAGCTGTTTTATAAGGGCAATAACTGAGGCCAGGGTGTGCTCTTGTCAGCCGGCAAAGCACGCAGCGGAGGCTGCCAGAGAGTTTCCTGCTCGGGGGCCACCCATCCTTGGCTGCAGGACGCATGGCTGGAGCTCATGGCAACTTGCACAGAGCGAGCACTGGGACTTTCTGTTCTCAGGGCTCATGCTTTGGATTCCATCCTTCGGTCCTGCTGTACAGATCAGTGGAGGCTGTTGTGTTTGCACTTGTTTGGGACTAGCTCAGAACACATGTCGCAGCAGCGGTTCCGGGCCTAGCTCTAAGGCTTAGTGCTGGGAAAATGCTCTTTAAAGACAAGCAAGCTGCTCTTCCCTCCTCTTAATGCAGGCTCCGAGTTCCCACAAATCAGCTGCAGAGAAGAGAGGCATTCCCTTCCTCCCACTCTCTGTGAATTAACTCCTTGGAATGGGCAGACAACAAGATGCCAAATGCTGGCTTCCAACCCTGCTACCCGACCCTCTTTGAAGTCCACCTTGGCATGAACTGATCTCTTTTCATGTATTATTTATGGCCAAGGACTGTGATGGGGAGAATCCACGACAGATCCCTGAAGCTGCTTTTTCAGGATTTCCTTTGATTGGAAACTCTTGGCTGTGCCCTCTGCAGCTGGCTCTGTCACAGAGTGGAGGGCTCAGCATGTCGCCCAAGTGACAGCTGCCATGCCAGCACGAAGGAGGTCTTGCTGTGGAAGTGCCTGGACACTCTACATAACGACACAAGTGGACAGGGTATTCTGATTCCTTCACTTGCTGGGAGGGAGGCAATGTGATGTCGTGAGTAGGAAGAACAGAGCCCAGACCTAAGAGATACAAGTTGAAATGTCAGCTCTTCCATTGACTCAAAGGGAGATCTTAGCCTCAGTTTTCCCATTCCAATATAAAGATTCACCTTCAGACTTTTGGTCAAGAATCTGTAAGATGAGACATGCACAGTGTTCTGCTCCTTTCCTCCAAATCCAAAGTCAGTCTAGAAATTTTAAAGCTGTCTGGACGATGAGCAGTGGATACTCTGTCATTATCTTCATGAATTCATCATTCACTCTGTAAACATGCAACAGTACTACTAATAAAAACATTCTAGTGCCTTTAACATTTTAGGTAATATACTAGGTACTAGGAATAGAGGAATGCATGTTCAAGACACGGATCCATCCCTTGTTTATCTCAAAATTTAAAAAAATGAAATCACAAAATATAAAGGATGTTATGGTGCTGGCAGGTTCAGGAAATAAGGGGTGTACCCAGGTTATTTATACCGGTTTATGAAATGACAGAAGGTCTTCCAGAAAAGGAGACATTTATCCAAGGGGTCAGTATATAGAGGACAGCATAAAATATTCCCAGAATTAAGAGAAAGGGGCCTTTTGAAAGGTGATGAGAGTGACTTGCCCATAGTGATGGGTGATCCATGGGCTGCTATGGGAAGAGTAAAAATGTCAAGTCTGTCAAAGAAGGCAGGCTGTGATGGTCTGTAAGTAGTCAGCCAGGTCCTCCTCACTGGGGCTGCCTCTGTCAGCCGGGAGCAAGGGCAGGTTCCACCTGGAAAGCGAGGACTGGGATTGGGGTCACAGACAATAGCTTTCTGCCTCCTTCTCCTACTACTTCCACTTATCCTTACCTATTTGTGATTGCGCTTACCTAACCTTTGGGTTGGACAAAGTGTTCTAGGCTCAATAAAGACTACACTCCACTGCAGCACACTGTATTTTCTAGGACAGATTTCTTGGAAAATGAGTTTCATTGCTTAGGACGGGGTGTGTTGTGATTTACAGAATTCCCTCTTCTTCTATGCCTTCCTGCCCCTTGTCTGAGGATACCTGTTCTCCCAGGAGCCAATGAGCTCCTTGAGAGCAGGGACTTTGGCTAGTCATCATTTTAACCCAAGCACTTAGTGGAACATGGGGCAGAAAGTTGTCACTCATGTCCTACTCAACACTGCCACCCAGGTGATCATTTTAATGTACAACCTTGATTAGACTAATTGTCCAGTGCTACTTATTATTCTTCAGTGAAAGCTTATTAATGGTCAGGCACTGGGTGTGGGGATGATGAAGGGATATCCAACAGAGCATGAGAGAAATACGAAGGAGATTCTCTTTTTCTTATAATGCAATTTGGAGTTTATTTCCAGTGGAATTTACCAGTCAACTGAGGCATGGAAGGAGTAGGGTAGGAAAGGGACTAGAGATGAATGATGGACAACAGATCTAAGTAGGTAACAGACTGGGTGTTCTGCTGTCCTGCTCCCCAGATGTACATAATTTTACCATAGGTTTCCTGAAAAATAGTCTAAGGGAAGAAAGATATTTGGATCTTAATCTTCCTTATAGTAAATAACTTGTTTAAGAGACTCTGCTGGGGCCAGAACAATGCCAGAATACCCACTTCTTTTTTTTGTTTTATTTACTTTTTTTTAGTGAGAGGAAGGGAGGCAGAGAGACAAAACTCCAGCATGTGCCTTAACTGGGATCCACCTGGCAAGCCCACTAGGGGGAGATGCTCTGCCCATCTGGGGCCGTTGCTCATTGCTTAACAACAGAGCCATTTTTTTAGCACCTCAGGCAAACACCATGGAGCCATCCTCAGCGCCTGAGGCCAACTTTGCTTTAACCAAATGAACCGTGGCTGCAGGAGGGAAAGAAAGAGAGAAGAGGAGGGGTGGAGAAGCTGATAGTGACTTCTCCTGTGCCCTTACTGGAAATTGAACCCACGACATTCACACGCTGGCTAACGCTCTACCACTGAGCCAATCAACCTGGGCTAGAATGTCTACTTTAATAGCACCCTTTACTGGGAAAGTCTCTCAGAAACACAGAGTGGCCCAGAATGACCAACCCAGATGGAAAAGGTGAAATTGTCGCTGTCACATTTTTGTGTATGGGAAAAGAAACTCAAAGACAGGAAGTGAGGTGACCAAAATCTCTCAGAGGTTAGTAGCTGGAGCCGGGACCCGGGTTCTCAGACTCTGGCTCAGTACCTTTTGTACTAAAATCATGTGTGAGAAGGTCTTTTGTCTAACTGAAGGCCAAGAAGACATGTTGAATCTCATTCAATATTTAATAAGAAAATAACACTTATTAAATTTCTACCATACATCAAAAATGGTATCAAATGTTTTTCACATATTCACACTGATCATCATAGGGGTGTAGGAGATACAATCTATGCAGTTTACAAGTGAGGTAACTGAGTCTTGCAGAGACTGTTCTGAGAGTTTCTACCTTCAAGGTTCATTTCAGATCAATTACATTCAATGGTTTCACCTTGAGTCAGTGTCTGTAGTAATAGGACACTATTGTACTTCATGGCATCCCAGGATGTCACCTCTGATTCCCTATGGTTTACAAATTGTGCATGGTATCAACCATAGCAATTGACATTTAATCTTCTGGCTATGAGATTGAGGCAAATACAAATACATCTCTTTTGGGGTACATATTTATCTTGATATATAATTTCGATGGATTTAAATTGCAAGTACAGTATTCATGACTATGAATCTTAATTATTTGAAATTGAATCAAGTAACCTGTCTAGCCTGACCAGGCAGTGGTGCAGTGGATAGTGTCAGACTGGGATGCAGAGGACCCAGGTTCAAAACTCCAAGATTGCCGGCTTGAGTGTGGGGTTATCTGGCTTGAGCACGGGCTTACCAGTATGGATGCAGGGTCTCTGGCTTGAGCATGGGATCATAGACATGACCCCAAGGTCGCTGGCTTGAGCCCAAGGTCACTGGCTTGAGCAAGGGATCACTCGCTCTGCTCTAGCCACCCCCCAGTCAAGGCACATATGAGAAAGCAATCAATGAACAACTAGGGAGCCTCATTGAAGAATTGATGCTTCTCATCTCTCTCCCTTCCTGTCTGTCTGTCCCTATCTGTCTCTATCACACACACACACACACACACACACACACAAAATAACCTGCCTAAAAAGACTATGCTCTTCATAATTTATAATAAGTACAATTTTTACCAATCTTATTACTTCACTGATCAACCAAATGAGAAAACTACCTACAAATTTATAGCATGTGTGTGTGTGCATGTTGTGTGTGTTGTCTGATCAATACTATTCTTCATATTAAACTCTTAGTCTTGGAAGCCATCCTGAACACACAGGAAGTGATTTTGAAAGTTAATTTTTTGCATGATCATTATTTGTCAGTAGTGGATTTGTTCACATCTAATAAATAAGAGTTAGTCAGAGCTGGATGAAGATTGAGGAAATGGGATAGCCTGATTATTTTCAGTATCTGTGAGTAGGAGGTGCTGGAGAGTCAGAGAGTAAATATGTACAGGACCATGTTTACAAAAAAAAGTAGCAGGTCAAATGAAAGGAAAAAATGTCTTCTGTGCTGGGTGGCCAAGGTGAGGTCAGTATCAATATTGCCATTGGCACTGTTGAGTTCGTGTTTTGCATGATGATAATTTAATCAAGATCTGTTGGTGACAAAAGGCTTATCAAACATAGAATGTTTTATTACACAAATTGGCTTGTTTGACCAAAGTGACACCCATCGTCTTTCATAGAACCACTGCAAAACTTGTATCCGGCCTTGCAAAATTTTATGTTGACCACAAAGACTGCGAGGCACCAATTTATTGAACATTTGACATGCTTATTACTCATCGTTTAAAAAAAAAAAAAAAAGGCTTTTTTTTTTTTTTCAGGAAACAAGGATGTTTATTTTTACCCCACAGAAGAAAATGTACAGTACAAGTTATATGTATAATCTTACAGAGTTTAAACATCTACTTATTGAATCTGACAATATTTTTTACACTAAGAAGAGTACAGATATTATTGTCCGGCTTTGCTATTTGATAAACTGAGTTACTGTATAATGAATTTGAATTACATATCAACGTTTCCTACTACTTTAGGCAACTATAATAGACAACATTCCAGTAAAGCCATCCAGCATAAAACTAGGAGTTCTAAGGGACCAGCTCAGCAGAACATTTTATATGTGATTTATCCTTTTATTGTTTATTTGGTTTATTTATTAATTCAACTTCTGCCAGGTTTCCAATAGAAATTTTGCTACCTGAAACCCTTTGGAGAAGAGGGAAAACTGAATAATCTTACATTTTTATTCACAGGCAGTTTCTACAAATGAAGATCAAATTGAACTGGCTATTTTGTTAGCCAAGACTGAGAGAGAGAGAAGGAAGGAAGGAAGGAAGGAAGGAAGGAAGGAAGGAAGGAAGGAAGGAAGGAAGGAAGAAGAGGAGGGAGGGAGGGAGGGAGGGAGGAAACAGAATGTAACCTCCCTGTCACTATCATAGTAAGAGGAAGTGCATCTTTCATAGGTTGTGACAAAATTCTTCCAGGTAGTAAAGTAAAACAGAAATCCATACTCTGTTTTGTGTATGCGCACACACATACACTCTCTCTAGGCACTTATATAACAGTCGTTCTCATCAACACAACCATCACACCATCTGTGAAACAAACAAGAAGAGCAATGAAGCTCCTTCATATCTTATTCAAAGACCTTTCAAGGGGAGTGACTGTCTATAGAGAAGTGGACGTCACTTGTAGTTCATTCCTAGACCTTGTAGACAGTGAAATACTCTGATTAAAAGAGACCACATTCCCGAAATAAGCTCCTCTTCCATGAAGATTGGCTCTGTGTGGGAGAAGTTTCCAAATGCATCAAATGTGACTGAAAAATGTGAAGCGCATGTCCAATAATACTCAGTACTTGATGTGCATACACCTCCCAGCAACCTGATTTGCTGAACTCTCAATCATGTAGCAGGACCTATGACTGCTTCCCTGGAGATCCTACCCATTTGTTGAAATTTTAAATCTGGGCCTCCTCAGTCAGCTCTATCTCTTCTTCTAAACGCCAGCCCATTGACTGTTTGGTGACGGCTGTCCTAAGGGCCAGCTCTGGATTTCTGTGAGGAGCGAGTTGAGGGGTGGCGTTCTGATGGCTTAAGAAGCAGGAGCAATTGCCATGCTACCTCTCTTCCGCAAGCATGCTGTCCTGACGTCCTTTGTTCACGCATTCATGCTGACCTGGAGAGAGAGGTGTTACCGAGATTGCAGGACTGGTTTCTAGACATTCCCACCTCCAGCCACCCTGTGTTTATCAAGAGGGTCTGGAAACATACAAGCAGGGTCCACTGGTCTATGAGCACACAAATTCAAACAATGCTACTCCCAACTTCGCATGACTCAGCCACCTGAAAGGAAGACCTAGAAACTCTGCCAGAAGCTATCTGTGGGGACAATATCCCTGTAAGCTCATGTTGTGTCCTCGGCAAAGAAATGGTTCAAGGATTCAAGGGACCCAGGTTAAACAACACCAGCAACAATAACAAAACAACTGTAAAGATTGACTAGGGAAAAAAAATGGAATGGATGGACTGGCAAATAAGGTCCTCTTGACTCACAGGCGCCTCTCAGAGAAGTCTCACACGGCCGGGCTGCATGTCCAAGCCCAGGTTTGAGTACAGTGCGACCACTCATATGATCTCTGGCATTTTGGCTATAGAGCATCGCCTTCTGGGCCTGCTGTTCATTGTAATAGTCACCAAATAAGCTGTTCTACTGAGGTAGGTGGCATCATGTCCATGAGATTCTTTCTGATGTCCACACATCTTCCCTGTTGAAAAACTGAAAAATACAATTATAATATTGACAGTAATAATCTTTCACATTGGTCTTGCTTGGCAAGTGTATAAGGAACGTTGACATTTGTTCCCCACTGTGTCCCTGGAAGAATGGTGTCAAAACCTTATTTGACAGCAAACAAAACTGTGGTTCAAGTAGGTGGCATGTTTGCTTTCAGTTGTACAGCTTGGAAGCTGCTGTAGCCCCAGGAAAGCTGTCACTGCCCCCTCCACTTAAAATAGGTCCGTAAAGGTGGGCAAAATCCAAAAGTAGTATTTGGCCACAGTGCTGGGTAGGACTTACTCTGAGAAGGAGCAAAGGGATTTAAATCCAGGGCCAGAAAGGGCTGGGGAGGTAGGAGGGGCTGGGGGAGACTGCCACTCTGGGAAGTGGTCCAGCATCCGCTGGGCTCATCCTCGACTTTTTCTCTCTCTCTGCCACCGCCTGCTCCTTCTCAGCCTTTGTTACTGAGTTACAAGCGCTCGTCCTGCCTTAAAGTCTGGGGCAGAAGACCAGGCTTTAGAGAAAGCTCTTTGTATTTGGACTGAGTAGCTTCTTCTCCCTGGCCTGGCTCTTTGTCGGCCTGAGACTGGTTAGATTCAGGGAGGTAAGGTTCTGGCATAGGCAGTAATGTGCTGGTAGAAGTTGAATAACAACAAAAGCAAAATGAGAGAGAGAAAAAAATGAAGGAAGTCCTGATTTGTATCATTTGCCTAATTCTGTGGCCTAAATCCTCCCACCATTGCCCATTTCAGGCAACCAGCTGAACATCAAGTGGCTCACAAAATTCCTGAAAATGTAGCTGTTGGCCCTCACAGTCCACTACAAGCTTCTCCCGCGCGTGGCCGGCCAGGGAAGTGTCCAGCGGAGAATGGGCTCTGTGTCTAGCAAGGCAGCAGGCCTCTTCCCCACCAAGGGGCTGAGTAGATGGTTAGAACCCTATGTGTCAGTTTTCTTATCGATAAAGTAGGGGTATTAGTGAGTACCTGATAAGGTTGGTCTAGAGAGTAAGTGCGACAATATTAGTTTAAAACGTAACATCCAATAAAGGGTATTTGCAGCTTTTATTTTCCCCACACCCACCTCAATTCATTCTCAGTTGCTCTCCATGCCCCCCCCCGCCCCCACCCATCCTCTGTGGACACATCAGGCCTAAGCTGTAAAGTACACCAAGGCAGAGTGACATTTATTTGGTTCCTGTTTAAACTGAGTGATAGGGATGTTGATAGCCGTGTCCATTTTTTTATTTAAATAATTTTCCCACGTGTTCAAATAATATACTTGTCACCCTTTACAGGCCTGGGAACAGATCTTATCTGCTTGGCCACAAAATGGTACCTGCCTGAGTAAATACAAATACAGAACGGAGAGGCAGTCTTCACTCAGCACTGGTAACCTAATTCGCAAAGGCAAACAGACAATATGGCTGCCGGGCTTAGCCTTCCAAAGCAACTTTAATCACCAAAGCCATGATTAATAAGCCTCTCAGATGCAAATAGAAGATTGTTACCAGGGCTACCTCAAATCCTTCAAGACAGAGCAAGAATTTTGGTGAATATGAGTATTTAGAATTTAAAATAAATCCATGAGAGCCAAGGATGGACGTTAATATCTTACCTTTTTCCATAACTTGATATATTAATTTAAAAAAATAAATTCAGTTTGCATTTTGTAAGTGTGACTCACATGAATAACTTAAAGGGACAAATAATTCTAGTTGCAAGTATGTACACTCAGTCTTTAGCTCAGTCTTTTTGTATTAGCTTCCGTGTCCTCTAAATAGCATGCTTATCATGCTACTTCTTAATTTTTATTTTAGTTTAGGAATTATAACAACTTCCCAATATAGGAAATGAAAATTTAGTCCTATTTTACCTCCTGTTCCACTTAATCCAGACATATTTTGGTTCTTCCTTTTTAGCCCAGGATCAGTATACTTTAAGTGTGGTTCAATCATTTTTCAGTGGTTATATTAAAATGATTATATAAATGCTATTCACAGTTAATCCATATTGTAGATTTGCTTTCCTGAACAATCTTTTGGTTTTCTAATTGTTTTTTTAGCAAGACAGAGAGAGAGTGAGAGAGAGAGAGAGAGAGAGAGAGAGAAAGGAAAGTACAGACAGGGACAGATAGTAGACAGGAAGGGAGAGAGATGAGAAGCATCAACTCATAGTTGCAGCATTTTAGTTGCTCATTGATTGCTTCTCATCTATGCCTTGATCAGGGAGCTCCAGCTGAGCCAGTGACCCCTAGCTTAAGCCAGTGACTCTGCGCTCATGTTGGTGAGCCCACGCTCAAGCCATTAACCTTAAGGTTTCAAACTTGGATCCTCAGCATCACAGGTTGATGCTCTATTCACTGCACCACCACCTGGACAGGCCCCCCCCCCAATTTTTTTACTTAGTTTTACACATACCTATCACTAATTTATTCCCAAATTCTTTCCAAGTTATGACAGATCTCTTAAATACAATCAAACACATTTGCTAATATTGATTTCATCTGGCAGAAATACCCCAAAGCCCTCTAAAGTTCTCTTATACAGACAGATTTTCTCTAGACCTCTTGCATAACTGGCACTTTGGGATTTTTTTTCTTTGTCATTATCTTGGAGACTCTCCATAGCCTGGTCCCTGTGTAGGATGCACTGTTTCCTGGCTTCTATTTGTTTCTTGGTTTTCTCTCCTGGTATTGTACATTCTCAACTATGATCAGTAATTTTATTTTTGAGACCTTTTAACATTTGACAGTATCTTTATTGCACTATCCTACTTAATGGAGAGTTTGTCTAGGTATAACATTGTTCAATTCTCTTCTAGCTTTTACACATGCTTGAAAACTTTGCCTTTCTTATTTCTGATTCTATAAAACATTTCTTTCTCTTTTTGGAAGACTTTAAAGATTCACTTTGTCTCCTGTGATCTAAAACTGTTTGATGACACATTTTGATATGGGTGTATTTTCATCATTCATGCTGGACCCAGTCAATCTGATTCCATCCTTTAATTCTAAATTTTTTTTCTTGAGTTATTTTTTTTTAATGATGTCTACCCTTCTGTTTTATGTCATGTATTTTTCCTGAGTTCCATTTTGTTCAGATGTTATAGAATTTTCTGTAATGATTCATTTATTTTCCATCTTCCTTTTTATGTTTTCTTTCTGAATATTTTCCTCAGATTTACCTTAAAACCCTCCCATTTAATGCTTCATTTGTGTTTTCATTTAAAATTTGTTCCTGTGTGTTTTGTGTTCCTCTTCCATTGATACAAATTCTTCTTTCATCTCCTGTAAAATACTAATGAGTTTTCTGGGATTTTCATGTCCCTGCATAAGCCATATTTCTTGTTTGCTTATTCATTTTAGTATCTGTATTTCATGTTAAGTGTTTTCCCCAAATGTCATATTTAAATTGAAGTACTAAAAAGCTCTGTGTATCTGGAGGGATATTTCATGGGCTTCGGTATAAGATCATCTGGTTGGGCCAGTTCATACTCCAATGTTAGTATTTGTAGGTTTCCTTCTCTCAGAAATATCAGATTGCCCAGAAAGTCTCCTCTAGCCTCGTGCCTAGAGGGTATAAGTCTAGATTCCTGCATCCTGGCAGCTATGTGGGGGGAAAGTCTGAATAGCAACATGAGGCAGGTATATTTTTACTCAACAACCCCTTTTCAGTGTGGTGCTCACTTTCCAACTCTGTTCATGTTCTCTGATACTGAGATCTTCTGCATTGCCCTCTTAAGAGAATAAAACCTGCAATATTCTGCCAGGATGTAATAGTAGGTTGGCAGCAGCGGTGGGGGTGGCGGTGTCTCACTGATATTTAAATATACTTCCAACCAACTGGTCTGCTTTGAATCCCCTTTACAGAGGTACCTGATGCCACCAAGCCTGGGGATTCTGCAACTCTTTCTACTGTTGCTTATAATTCAGCTTTACTGAGTCTGCTAATTCAGTTCCCATCTGCTTTCCATCTTCCAAAAAAATCGTTTCTGTTTTCTCCTGCATTTTTTATCCTTGTGGTTTCTGTCTTCATTTTTAGTCCCTAACCTATTGTTCAAATGGACTTTTGAGACAGAAGTTGAGGAAAATGCATGTGTACAATAAATGATCTTTAGACATCTATATTTACTTTTCAAAGTAATTTTCCTCATTTGTACTCACTGCATTTTACCATCTTATTTTAATCATCTTTGTCCACTATATCATTGCCTTGAAGTCTGATTCAAAATGATGTATGAAATAGCTACTAAGAGTCAGACACTATACTGAGTGTTGTGGATACACAAATACAGGAATAACCCCACCCCTTGAGGAATGTTGGTGATAATAATAAGAAGAAAGCCAGAAAGTTATTCTGAAACAGTTACTCTGCTGAACTTAAGGTGTATCTTCCTGTTCTCAATATTCACATCTCCCTCTTGGTTAATTTAAAGCAGTGTTTACAATTTTTCTGCCTCTTCCAAAGCCGACAACATGATGAGAGCCCCTTTGCTTTTATATTTGATATATGTTTATATTTTACCTCCTGTATTTATCAGCCTCACTGTCATACTTTGTGTCTCTTCACTCCATCCCTACCATGCACTACACTTAATGGGTCTTCTTGCTCCTTTTTGCACTTGACATACACTTATCACGCATACGGCATTTAAGAAAAGGCTATTCTTTTCATCTTTACATCTGCAGTCCCTTTGTTGCAAATAAAGATGAAAAGAGATTATCCTTGCTTGATAGAAGTACTTGCTTTAGTAGAGAGGTGGTTACTAGTAATTCAAGACAGTATAGCATGTGCTGTCTATAGCATGTGCACTAATACATGCAATTAGAAATTACTTGTTCTTCTGTAAACTTCCTAAAGATGGTGGCAGTTGAACTGTTTTGAAGGAGGATTAGTAGTTGACCAGGTGCTTTCTGTAATATATTCTGGTTATCAGTTACTTCCTCACTATATTGTAAACATAATAATACAGGGCCAGTATTTGAACACTTCTTGAATATTTAATGCCAGGAGTGGTGCTTGGCACACAGCAGGAGCTCAAGGAATACTGCATGAAGCAAATACATATATGGAAGCAGTAGAAATTTCAGTTAAATCTATATGGCTCTCAAAACTTTCCCTGAATTCAGTAAACAAATAGATAAGGAAATAAAAGCTATAGTAGAACCTGAATCTCCTACAACTATTTTGATGATCTCATGTTATTTACTGTTTTATTCTTTTCTAAAGAAACAACATGTTTTCAAAAATCATAATTGCTTTCCAAAATTACCTGGCATGCGTTCACGAATTTGAGAGATACTGAACTTGATAAAAACTCGTAAGACATGCAACTGTTTCTCCTCTTCCAAAATAATTCAGTTATTGTAGTTTGCAAATTTAGTGATTTAACCTAAGGCTCAGAGCTGACCTCCATGAGAGGGTTGAAAACTAACACCAGAAAATCCTCAGGTTCATTCTGGGTTTCTCAGGAAGAACCTGAGTTGGAAAGCCTAGTTTCTCAGCGAACATGAGACGTACGGGCAGAGCAAGCCCACTGAGGTGACTCATCTACAAAGGAAGTTGTGGATCTGGAATGAGCTCTTTTCCATCCATATTTGTATGCTGGATTTTTTTTAAGACAACAGAAGAATCAGTTGAGGATTACTGAATTCACAGGTGGGACTCAGAATTGATGTGTGCTACTATGTTATTAATTTAATTCTAAGTATCTGGAACAAGTGATCATTATCAGTCAGTGGGGCTCTGATGCCAACTTTCAGTTCCTCCAGGGACTTTGAAGTATTCTATTAAGGGTGCTTAAGAAAAATAGTTCTATTCAGGATTAATCAGGATTTCGCTGTTTTGCACTGTCAGGCCCTGATCATCCTCTTTTAAAGAGGTTAAAAAAAAGAAAAAAAGAAAAAGAAAAGAAAGTGATACAGGCTCACAGGTGCCCCCTGTGGATGAGATATGCAGTCTGGACTTCACCGCTCTCCTCCTACTTTCCCGCCCAGTGCCCCCCTCTGCCCAATCATTGAACTTTTCTATCCCTTGTTATTGGGTTGTTAGCCTCTTATGTTTGTATGACCTACAGAATATACAATGGTAGTTTAATTTTAAAAAATATGTTTGCATAATGCCACACTGTGTCGGTGGTCAGCGTGCAGAGCACAGCAGCACGGGCTCTGGGTATGTAGTCCAACTTCACAACTTCTTGCTGAGAGGCCTCAGGAGGGAGGCCACACAGCCTCTTGGAGCTCAAGTGTGTCATCTGTAAATTAGAAACAGCAATAGTGCACTGCCCACCTGTTAGTGCTAAGGACAGAATGAGATGATTAATGCAAGGACCTAGCCCATAGATAGTAAATATCAGTTCCTTTCCCTCTTTTGCCTCCTTCCACTGTGACTGTTGCCATCATTATTTTTATTATTGTTATACTGTTTGCAGGTGTCTTGCTTACTTACAGGGTTTAAAAAAAATAAGATTATCAACTTTGAAGAACTCACACTCCATTTATAAAGAGGGGTATCATTGTCACAAGCTCAATATAAGACACATTTCCAAAACATATAGGAGCAGAATTATAGGAAAAGAGGTAGAAAAAAAGGGGAGAAGCAGAAGAGTCCCCACCTAAATGATATCCCAGAGTTGGCATTCTTGCTTTGGCAAAATGAGTAGGGTACAGCGGAGCAGCCCACGGCCTTGTCAATGGAGATGTGGGTGGTACAGGGAAAAGTTCAGTGTATTCTGTGGCTCGCTAAATTCGAATCTGTGACCAAAGTGCAACGTGAATATCAGCGCATTTATAACGAAGTGCCACCACATAGGAATAACATTGCTCGGTGGGATAAGCAGTTGAAGGAAACCGGCAGTTTGGTGGAGAAACCCCGTTCTGGTAGGCCATCAGTCAGTGACGAGTCTGTAGAGGCTATACGGGATAGCTACCTGAGGGGCTCTAAAACATCTGTGCGTGCGTGTGCTCGACAATTACACCTAAGCAAGACTACAGTTCATAAGGTGTTAAAGAACGTCTCTGTTTTACGGGATACAAATTGCGGCTGTTGCACGCTATCAAACCTGCAGATAGACTCACACGATGCGCGTTTGCTACAGATATGCTTCATGAGGTCGACAATGATGCAAGATTTTTGCAG
Source organism: Rhynchonycteris naso (assembly GCA_037038555.1). NCBI lineage: Eukaryota > Metazoa > Chordata > Mammalia > Chiroptera > Emballonuridae > Rhynchonycteris > Rhynchonycteris naso. The sequence goes on from CM072996.1 coordinate 24,531,725, forward strand.
AAGATTGTGTTTAGCGATGAGGCGACCTTCCATATCTGTGGACATGTTCATCACCATAACGTCCAAATATGGGCTGCTGAACATCCTCATGCCTACGATGAGTACGAACGTAACACCCCTAAAGTGAACGTGTGGTGTGGCCTGATGCATGATAAGGTGATAGGCCCATATTTTTTCGCGGAGCAGTCTGTGACGGCAAACACCTATCTTGACATGTTGGAATTGTATGCAGTGCCACAATTTCCAAAAGGTGTCATCTTTCAACAGGACAACGCTCCTCCACACTCTGCCACCATTGTTCGTGAGTTTCTGGATAGAACATTCCCTTGGCGGTGGATAGGCAGGGGTTTTGTCAAGCCATGGCCACCACGATCCCTGGATCTGACACCCTTAGACTTTTACTTTTGGGGTTAAGTGAAGCAACATGTGTACATTGAACGTATCAACTACAATAATCACTTAAAACAGAGAATCACAGACGTTATTCACTCTGTTACACCAGACGTCCTTACCCGTGTGTGGCAAGAACTTCACTACCGTTTGGATGTGTGTAGGGCAACAAATGGAGCCCACATCGAACTGCACTGAATAGGTATGAACCTGGGAGAGTTTTCCTTTTATGTGGTGCAGATTTCACATTTCTATCATTTTTTGTTGCTTTCCTGTGACCGGTCAAAAGTGCACCATGACTTTACAGACACACTGTATTTCTTTAAAAACAGTATTTACCTTAACATTTAAAAAGCAATATGTGATATCAGTAATGTTTAGAAAAATGTATTGAAGTCAAAGGAGGAGAAAGAGATCCCACTTCCTATTCTTGTGCTGTAGTCTACAGTATTCCTTTTCAGCGCTTTCCTGCATGCATGGCGTTTTCGGCTGGCTGGGGCCATCCTTTATGAGAGAGCTGCTTTGTAGCCACCGCGTCAGTTCAGGACTGGTGACCACAGCGTGACTTTTCCCCTTGTTTAGTTTCTGAGTTTACAGTGACTGGAAGGAGGTGCTTTGGTGAACTATCAGCAGTGCTCCACTCCTGTTTCTTGCCTGAGATGCACTTAGGCAATCCTGAAATCTACATGGAGTACCCCCGGGCAGTGAGGGAGGGTGAACAGGGCTCTGCGTGCTGTGAACTGCCTCTGCCTCAGTGTCAAGGGTTTGCTGCCGACACAGGGGCCCACGTGCTCCCTGCTGTCCTCCTCTGTTGTCCTGGAGCCCAGGCCGAGAGTGATGAGAGATGGAGGCAGAGACAGAGACATTGAAAGAATTTTGGTAATGAGGTAGTCAACCTAAAAATAGAGACTAATTCCTATTTCTGTAATTTAAAAACAGATCATTTTGTAAAGAATTTCTTGTGTGTTTTTTACTTGAAGTGTTAAGAACATCAGGAAGCAAGGACAGGAAGTGACTATTCACAGCATGCACTGTAGCCCAGCGGTGTGCTGGCATAGTCCTACCTTACCTCCTACAGTCTTCACGCCTGCAAGGCAAGGCCCTGGGTTACAGATGAGGACACCGAGGCACAGGAAGTTTACTTTCCTCTGTAGGTCATGTGATTAGAGAGTGGGAGGACTATCATTCAAGCCCCTCCAAGAAGATCCCACTTGCAACGTTAAAGGCGATTGTATTGTTACTGATTGCACTTGATTCGCCTCTGCCTGCCCCACTAGACCAGCAGTTCTCTGTGGTCCTCAACTCTGATTTGAGCTGACTGCCGTATCTCCAGCCCAGATTGCAAGGTATGACAAAAACGTCCAAGATCAATAAATATTTATTCGATATATAAATGAATGAGTGAAAGTCAGGTCTCTCTCTAATTTTCCAAATTAATTATTTTAAAAATCTTCTACACAACAATTCAGTTTCTTTGGAAAAGATGTTGAAACTGACCAGAGGCACAGTGTCGCTTCCATACAAAGGAAACGAAAGTTCAGATGATTCACTTCTCCTCTTCACGGATGCTAAGAGATGAGAATGCTTCTCCAAATCTAGTGAAGTGATAGGACATCAAAGTTATGACAAAAAGTAGAGGGTTCAGACCCATAAAATCTGAGTAAGAGTGAAGGCAACTCTTAAATGTTTTTTCTAAGTGTTAAAACATGATTGGGTAAAGAACTTCACAATTTATCACTTGCATTTTAATGGTCTTTACTTCCTGATGTAGAGCAGAGTGAGAGGACCAAGAGATGGATGGAGGTATCAAGTCCAAACCTAGGAGAGCTGAAGGGTTGTAGGAATAGTTATTTAGAAATGTCTTGCTTTGCCCAATGCAGTGCCCCAGGTAATGAACCTGATATTTCAGTAGAAGGCAAAGGGGCCTTTGCGGTCAGTGTTCTAATAAACACCGCCAGCCAGCAGTCAGTCAATGAGGCTCTGACGTGAGCCCAGGTGCAGACGTGAAGGCGCCATTTCTCAGCTTGGTGTGGTTGTAAGTGCCAGGGTCCCTCACTCTCATCTGGGAGAGCAGGCTCAGCAGCCAAGAATGCTCCGAGAGGGACTGACCACAGGGTTTTCTTGGCCACATGTTGGAGCTCTCAGAGGCTTCCATCCTAAAGATTGTTCCCCCCAATTATCTTCTTCCTTCTGCACCAAAACTATGTATCAACATGTCATGAGATGCTCTAGTTTATATTGCCTTTGGTCCAATCCTTGTCTATTGTTGGCGTTGTCTGCTGTAACTTTTTTATAAATTGATATTGAATATATACTTTAGCCCGATTCTGCACTAAGTACTTCACCTGTGTTATTCTTAACCTTTATAGTCATCTGAGGAGGTCGCTCCATTGTTTTATTAGCTCCATTTTATAGAAGAGGAAATGGAGAAATGATTTTATTTATCCAAGTTAAATAATCTGATTTACAAACTGAACTGGTCCTCAGAGAGTGTGAACAGATGCCCGCATTTTCAAATGGTGTACTACCTTCTGTCTCAGGGACTATTTCTCTCCTCTTGGCTGGCCTTCCTAACTTCCTGTCCAGTCCCAAATAATCCATCCTCCATAGCAACCTGCAGGCGCTCGAACAAAAATTTGACTTAGTGCTCTGTATATATATGCAAACATGAAAATAGTTATAAACTTCTTATACTTTTGAAACTATCAAACTTGAACTATCGAAGCTATACAATTTAAATTGACAACTTAGAGGTAATGAAACAAGATGCTTTGAGAATGAACTGTTGAGTTTTCAGGGCAAATTTCAGAGAAGTGTATTTCACTTGATGAACCAGCCAGAGATTGCTTTCATCTTAGATCTGGTCACCATTCTCCTGTCCTTTGGGATCTAGAAGGATTTTCTGAAGCGAGTTTCAGATGTTGACTGGCTTCTTTCATCAGCTATGTCCCTTGATGACTTAGCAACTGAGAGGAGAGTCTCAAAAGGCAAAGGTGGTGGGGACTTTATGGGGGACTTTGAGTTAGTCCCTCCCTCTCTCTGGGCCTCAGATTTCTCATCTGTCCAGGAGAGTGCTTTGCCAGATGGCATTGAGCCTCCTTTGATTCAGTCTAGTGTGTACGTGTGGCTAACAACTGCGAGGTGACTTTTTCATGTCAACAACCCATGCTTTGCCAAAAAAGCTGAGCCAGGCTGTAGAAACGGGCAGAGAAAGAATGGCTCCTTCACACGGGCAGTTTGCCTGGGAGCAGCATTATCACCAGAGGAAGTGGACTCAAGGAGAAACTGTTGTAGGGTCAGAGAAAGCAACCTAGCTATGGGTAGCCCCGCAGCCCTAGCCCTCCTTGCTAAGAGTGCCTCAGGCTGGGTGGCCAGACTCCTGACATCCAATGAAGATGGTGCCAGGCCCAGGGTAGGCTACTGTGGAATGTGTGGACTAGACTCAGGCCCTGGGGATTTCTAGGGGCTCGATCCCTTTCCATAGCCCCCATGGCATCCAGACAACTAGACTCAGACTCTTCCCACCGTACAATCACTCTGACAGAGAAGGGCAATACGAAAGACTCGGCAGTTTCCATGGTACCTGGCTCTCTGTCCTGAGCTGGCCTCCCTGGTCCCCTGCCTTTCTATGCCATGCACTCCATAGCAGGGTTAGGGGACACCCAACACTGACTAACATTGCCCAGAACAGGAAACATTGGACAGAAGTCATTGAAGCAGCTTTGTCCCATCTCTCAGGAGCAAAATCAAGTTTTCCCAGCTCTTTGTGCCACCTTTGCGGGGCCAGTTCACCTTAAACATCAAACCTTAGCTCAAGGGTCACTGCCTCCAGGAAGCCTTTCTTGACTTCCCATGGTCTGTGTTGGGCATTGAGCCAGGCACTTTCTTCTACCTTGGTGTTGTCACTCTATTTATGTCATGGGCACTGACTTTGAGAAAAAAATTCTCCTCTTACTCATCCATGCATTGTGTGCTTACTCCCTGAAAGTCACAAAATAATGGAGTAAAAGAATAATGATCTCCGATGTCATGGTGCATACAGTCCAGTGAGGGAGTTCAGCGAACCATCATGTAGTACGTGAGAAACTGAAACTTGGCACGAGGCATGGCAGCTCCATGCATTGAGCAGCAGAGGAACCGGAGGGGCCAGGGTGGCTGGCGGATCCTCTAGGGAGAGGTGCTGACGGAGCCAAGGAGACCTGGCATTATAGGTAGCATGAGCAAGGAGGATCACCCGTGTCCCACTGACCTTGTAATCTCAGCACATCTCAGGGCCAGGGCACAGAGTTACTCAATAAATGTTTATAAATATGGAAGCTGCATTTTGTCCAAAGTTGGCTTTGAAGTAGTAATCCAGTTACTGCCTGGGTCCATTTGCCCTGTAACTGTTTCAGTGAATATGTTCACTTTATTGTCATTCTGGGAAATATCCCTGACTTGCCCATACTGTTTTCCCTCCAGACCCACAGTCGTTGATCTAGCCCTGGCCTGCAGCCCACGGCTGTACCATCTGCTGCGGACTTCCTCATGCACCGTGTCTGTGGGGTCTCCAGAATTCACCTGCACAGCTGCTCTTGCTCTTCAAGGAACCCGTGTGGATGTCTACCTTTTCTAGTCTTTCATGCCTGTTTGACAGTTTGCCTGAACTAACTGACCTTCTCCATCCACCACTGTCATTCCAGCTATTGCAATGTCCAGCTTACCCATCAAGCTTTTCTGAGCACGCTCCCTGTTTCGACCAGGGTTTCCTGGTCTCCAGCGAATAGGATTAGTTCTGGGACCCAGACGTCCTTGACTCATGCTGCAGACTGTGCCCAGCACTCTCCTGAGACACTACCCAAACTTTCTAATATTGAGTTCATCACAGCCAAAAACACATTTGGTTAATCAGCGCTCTTTTTTCCAACTGGAGCCACTCTGATCAAGATTGAAAATGTGCCCCCATTGTAAGTGGCTACTGTTTCCAATTACATATGCTCCTCTCAGCCACCATGCAATCTGTTCACTTCATGCTGGTTTGCAAGAGCTGTTCGCACCAAACCATTGACAGCCACTATCTAAACTGAAACCATCTGCTTAGCCATTTGCCATGCACGGCCGGGTCTTGCCGGCTTACCCACTTGAGGCCCTGTGGAGCAGTCCATAAAACAAGCATGAATTAACGCAGCCTGTTTTTATTAAATGTCTTGCAACTGATGGGAAGATGGACAAGCCTGTCTGGCAAGGATAATGGCCAATCCTCACAGCATCTGAAGTCTTGGATGGACTCCAACAGCATCCTGCATCTCAAGACCATCTAGTGTTTCAGGATTGTGTTCGTGCTTAGAAATAGTTCGTCTATAAAAGCCTTTCTAAAGATTTTGTGGTTTCTCCTGTCTTGTGAAATAGAGTGTATTGGTGAGCTCTTCAGCCCTAACTTAGGCTCCTTCTGTTTTCCCTGATACTACTTAGATGGACACTCAGAGAGAAGCCAGGAAGAATGACAAGGACCTTTCATAGAGCAGGAGTCTCTATTGCTATTATTGTCTCCACCAGGTCAGAGCAGGTAGGCTTTCTTTTATTCATATGGAACATCTATACAACACTCAGATCTCACCTATTCAGTAACCTGGAATAATCTCCCATGTGCTTTGCCTAAACACCTTGGCCAAGGAAGTGAGGCTCCAAAGGAGAGGATATCTTGACCCACGCACACCAGTCACATCTCTGTGGCTAGAAGTTTTCCAGTCACTGGAAAGGGAAAGATCAGCTGTCAAACTCAAGGGTGCTGCCAGTTGATTGAGACAATTTAGCAAACTCTGCCTGCTCTGATTCCTGCGTCATCGGGCAACTGTGTATGCACATTGCAGATCATTTCCGCAGAATGGCTTCCAGGAAATGAGACCAGTCCCTCAGTCATTTCTTCTGAGCAAGTTTAAGGCCTCTGATGCAGATGGCCACAGCGCTTTCTGGAAGGTTGTGACCAGTGCACCTTGAGACCAGCATGGCAGGTACTTGCTGTTGTCTCAAAGCCTGGCGGAAACAGGGATGCCCAGCAGGGAGAACTCATCCAGAACTCATCCTTTTTGATGAACCTGAAGACAAGCTGGGAAGGGCTCAGCCTGAGATTGGAAACTCCATCCCTGCTCTGCTGCTGACCTTGGGTGACACGAGGTTAGTGCTTACCTGTCTCTGGTTCTCAATTTTCCCAAGTGTGAAATGTAGGGGGCAGGACAGATGATCCTGTAGGCTTTTCCAACTCTAATCTCCCTTGACACTTTGGGAGGATATGAAACCTCTTCAGGCCTTAAGTGACTCACAGTATCAATTAGACAGGTTTCCATGTGATATCTCCAGCTGTATATAAGAAAACGGCTGTGGAATTTGTCTTTTAGAGATTGGTCTGGGTTTTCATTCTATATGAGAGATGTTACAAAATCAGTTGTCTTTTCTGAGCTCTTATTTCATGTGTAGAAAGTAAATAGCCTCACAGGAGTTTTAGAAAGGTCAAATGAGATAGCATATAAAACATGGCACATAGAAGGAGCTCAATAAATAGTGGTTCTTTATAGATGGAAATAGAATGCTTCCCTTTCTCCCACTCTTTTTCTTTTAGTATAATTTTACTTTTATTTGAGATAGATACATCTTCAGCTTTACTGATATTGATAAACAAAATGCACACATTGAATGTATATATATTGTTGAGTTTGGACATATGCATACACTTGTGATACCATCACCACAATCAAGGTACTAAACATATTGGTCACCTCCAGAAATGTCCTTGTGTTCTGTCTATGTGTGCAGTAAGAGCATTTGACATGAGATCTATGTTCTAACATACTTGAAAGTGCGTACTACCATACTACTCACTGTGTTTGACAGCAGGTACTCTTCCCACTCTTGAGTAAAGAATAATAGGGTTCCTTTATTGTTTGTTATAGTCTACATATGAGGGAGGTCATGCAGTATTTATCTTTCTGTGTCTAGCTTCTTAAAGGCACCTCTAACTCTGAACCCAGAGGCCTGAGGATTCTGGCTTTTTATCCGAGGTCTCCGCAGTTATCAGTATCTTGCAGCTTAATCACCCAGCCCTGAGCACCATCCACCCATGTCCAAGTGTTTCCGGATTTAAATTGAATTTGATAACTCTATGTCGACCCTCTCTAGACTAGAGGTAACATTGCAGGGGTACAAATCTGTCCCTGACATCACAGGTTGGCCTCAGCAGCTTTGATGTTGCAACAGTTTACTAATGTCTCTGTCAGTTCAGGGAGCTCTTAGAGCTAAACACTGATTGATTAAATGATGAATTTATCCTGCAGGTTTGCATCTGTTCACCACACATTTTCCAAGGTGAACTACCTTGGGTGATAGGGTTACAGAGATGAATAAGGGTTACTACCTGCCCTTTGGAGTATCTAGACTAGTGTGTGAGAGGCCCAGGGAAACAAGTAATTGCAGTACAATGTGATAAGTGCAATAATAGAAGCAGATGCAGTGAGCTTTGGGAGCACAGGGGAGGGAGCAAGTCATTATGTGGGGAAGAGAAGTTGGGACAGGCTTCCCGGAAGATGTGACATTTAACTTAGTTCTCAAAATTTGAATAGAAATGTGTTGAATAAATGTTGGGGAAGAGGATGCTTGATTAGAGGAAGCAGCTTAAACTAAGGCTTAGACGTTAAAATTGTTTAGTTTATTTGTGGGGAAAGCAGATAGAAATCGTGGTAGGAAATGGGACAGGCATGTAGAGTGGGGCACCGTCCTGTAGGTGTCCAGTATCTAAGATGATAGCTCTAGACATGTATAGCTCTTTACATATAAACTGACTAAAATTAAAAATACTGTTCCTCAGTTGTACTAACTATATTTCAATACTCAATAGGTTCATGTGACTAGTAGCTGCCATATTGGATGGCCCAGCTATAGACCATTTTCTCACCTCAGAAAATTCTATGGTTAGTGCTGTTGTATATGACACAGAATGAGTGATGGATTTCGAGGGAACAGTCACAGGTAGACTTGTCTGTAATGTATAGAGTGGATTTGAGACAGGTAATAGCAAAGGCAAGGGAAGCAGTGAAGATGTTATTGCAACACTCTAGACAAGAGATGCAGAGAACCAGAATTGGAGCATGGACTAGCACTATGGGGAAGGGAACCAAGGCTATCCCTCTCATGAGGTCTCAAAAGACCAAAGACTGTGGTTATTGGGGCAGTTTGCCAGTTGGGATCTGATGAGATTTGGGGGGGAAATCAGTGTCACTTCTGTCATGAGCACCCTTTGGCTTAAAATCTCAACCCTTAAACTTCTCCCCTGGTTCTGGGGGTATGGGCGAATTCCAAGTGCACACGAGCTCTTAGCAGTCTCCCTGCTGGTGCTTGCCTCTGTTTTGTCATGCCACTGGGTCTTAATCAGATGCTACCTCATTTGGCCCCTTCTCCACCCAAGGCGACCAAAGTTTGGAACAAGAGGATTAAATGGCCAGCCCACGCGTCTGTTTTGCTTCCAGTGTCTGGGTTCCATGGTTATAACACAGTAATGGATACCGCAGAAAGGCAGTGGCAGATTGGATGATAAGATGTGGTTCCTTGTCTCCTCCCTGCCTGATAGGATCTCTGTGAACCATAAACAAATTACTTCCATTCACAGTTGACAGGAGGAAGAGCTGTACTCTGCACGGGGAGTTGCTGAGTGCACTGTGAGAAGGAATGTGGACTATTTATGAAGCATGCAAAGGTTCTGTTAGGGACTGTCCCAGTGCTGTGGGCTGTTTACCCATACCCCAAGACACAGGGCCTTGATATGGACTCTTCCCAGCCCTGTCACCCTGGCTCACCTTCTTATATCATAAACACTTCTTGCTGTCATGGCATCTCTCCATCCTTTCCCTGTCCAATGAGAAATGTTAAAGAGTGCATGGGGAAAATACAATTCCTAGAGGAAGAAAGAAAATTTCTGATGGTAAAACACTAGTTTTCTAAAATTCTACTCATTCTTCGAGGCCCACCTTGAGCACTAGCTGCTTTGTGACATCTTCAAATACCTAATTCTGCGCAAAGTCTTCATACAAACCTCCGTTTGGCACATACCAGCTATAGTCAAATGATTATGTTTCTGCCTGCCTCCCTACATAATGAGCATTTCTGAGCAGGGTTTGGCCTAAGCCAGACTTGTGCCTAAAGGACCTGCCCAGAATTCCATTCTGTAAAGGTTCACTGAATTGTCCAAATCATGATGTGTCTTTAGTATATCTGGGGGAAAGCGAATTGGAAAACATCTAGGAAAGAGTTCAAGTAGAAATCCAGGGAAGAAAAGATTTATTTATTGTAGGTGTTTTGTTTCATCATTTCTTTGTGCATTCATTCATTCTTTCATGTATGCATTTACACCATTCCTGTACAAACATTTACTGAATCCCTACTGAAAACCAAGCAATGTTTGGTACATAGAGAGATTAGCAAAAGAGTTTAGAGATTGGTGGAGTAGGCAAAGCTTTAAACAAATAATGACAGCCGCTGTAGGGACTGCTCTGCAAGAGGGAGGCACCAACTGCAGGTGAAGGGAATCAGAGAGAAGCACTCACTCTGTGCAGTGAGGAGGGTGGCTGAAGTCCCGGCACCATAATTAGTAGGTGGGTAGCCTTGGGCAATTTGTCCCTCTGAGCTTCAGTATCTTTGTAAATTTTCTTTATTTATTTATAGAGAGAGGAAGGGGAAAGAGAGGGAGGGGGGGAGAGAAATATAGATCTGTAGTTCCATTTTATGCATTTATTGGTTGATTCTTATATGTGCCCTAACCTGGGATCTAACCCACAACTTAAGCATATTGGGACAACACTCTAACCAATTGATCTACCTGGCTCAATGTACTCATCTTTAAAGTAGACAGAGATTTCACAGGGAAAAATGAAATAATATTTACAAAAGCCTTGACAAAGTGTCTGGAATAGAGGAAGCACTCAACCGGTGTTGTTTTTCAGGAGTTCTTATTTGTTAACCTAAACAATCAGGATCATTTCCAACCTCTCTGTGTTGGAGATGTACACGATTAAATGTGTTAAAGAACTTGCAGCTAAAGTAGGGAGCGCAGATGTCTCTGAAGACATGTTTTAGATGATCTAGCCTTTTACCAGAGACCTTTCTCCTAGATTTGGTCTCCCAAGATTAAACAATATGAATCTGACTGAATTTCACTTTCCTATGAGATGTGAATAATCAGGGAGCTATAACTATTTGTGGCTGCAATTGATGAGTAATTTTCATAGACTTTCATTGTAAATATAGTGAGGCACAAGGTTCTAAAGGGTCCATTAGAAATTTATTGAAAGGTGTACATTGATATTCTCTTTGAATAGCATATACATACGCAGCTGATGATTAGGATTACAGTTGTCATCATTAATCCAAGGGGGAGTTAGTATTATTGTGATTGCAAAGATAGTTATTGATGGGAAGAGTGCTGAGCAAACAGAGAAGAGATGCTACTGCCACAAAGAATGTATATCTTTAAAGAGACAGACAATACAACTTAGAGATACTAACCAGTTGAGCGATTCTGTAATCTTTTCTCCTGTGGAGTGAAGAAAGAAGTGGCTGGTTTATATGCTCACTGACTCCTCCCTTCACTCAGAATGAGAACCAGTGAGAAGCCACGTCAGGTTTTGATAACCGTCTCAAAGAGTCAGGACAGGCCCGTTGGAGTAGAGGGGGAAGATTCCTCACTAGTCTTTCTCTCTACCACTCTTCTTGCTCCTTGTTGATTGAGGACAAATATCCAGGCCAATCAAGAAACCCTCTGGTAAAAAAAAAAGGCCTAATTTCTAAACCATTGACTGAGATTAATCAACTTCTCTCAAACACTTAGAAATTGCTAGCCCTCCAACAAGTTGTTTAAAGGGAAGAGGAAAGGAAACAATATAAAATGGGCCCTTCTCTTTAAAACAGTGGAATTGTCCTTATATTTCACTTGAGAAATCAGAAGCTTTTTATTTTTAATATGTTGAGGAAATCAGTGGGAGGTGCCTTTATTAGCCCAGACTCCCTTAATTTTAAGTTGCACTGAACTAACTTTAAAATAACTTAAATTAAGGTATTTCTTGGCTTATAAAGCATGAAAAAGAAATGGCTGAGGAATGACTTGAAGGTGTGGGATATAGTTAACTTTTCTGTGCCTTGCATCTTCTCTAATGTGTTAAGCTAGACTGTACTGAAAAGGGCAGAATATTCAGGAGACTTTGTGAATGAACATCTATGAGCAACCAGATAGAATGTATGTTTCCATCACATGTCTCTGGGATGTTTCCAACCACATGCCTCTGGACAACAAGTCTACCTGCTCTGAATTGATGGTTGAGTCTTTAAATCTCTTCTGCCAAGATTTCCACCCTCTGCTTTAGCGCTTCTTTCATCAAAAAACTCATTCCTTTCCAGGGGAGCTAAACTTCTCTCCTGATATAATTGTTAGAGGCTTTTTATCTCTTCAGCCCCAATCAGTCCCTTTTCTTTAACATTTTTTCAGTAGGTACCATCATGCCTCATTCATATGATTCAGACTAGAGCTTTCAATGCTCAGTTTATTCTCACTGATTCAGTTTGATTTGATTCAACTAAATTTTTCTGAGCATCTCCTGAGTATGTGGAGCTCAGCTAGGTTCTGGGGACACAAAAAATGAGTACAATCTAATCACTGCTATCAAGATTTTGTGCTATAAATTGGGTCCAGGATATAATGTTTTAAAAAAGGCATCCACTTTTAAACCAAATAGAAGTGTATATGAAGTGTGAGGGAGGAAGCGGTCCTAAGTACTGGGAACACACTAATAAAGAGAAAATTATCACTATTCTCAGGGAGCTTCAGTACTGTAGGGGAAGATAGAATCATTATAATAAATTTGCTATTACAATTGTTATAATGAGCAATAATATTGAATATATTAATATTAATATATTATTATTGTTATATGAAATAATATATAATACTATCAAAGTAAAATTTTTATAATAAAATTATTGGTGATTAAGACTGAACAAGGGGTCAACAAATGAGCTTCTATAGACCAAATCTGGCACTCTGCCTGTTTTGTAAATATTGTTTTGTTAGAACATAAAAAAATGACTATGACTATATGATATATATTATTCATATAACATTATTATATGAATATAATGTTTTTATCAATATATATTGCTATAAAACTATTTATAATATAAAGGAGCAGTTGGTTCCATCACGGGGGAAAGGGTGAAGGGAGAGGAAGCTTCCCAAAGTGCTGAAAGTCTATTACTTCTCCTTTCAGACTTTCTGCCTCCCTCATCCCTGCCACTTCCTCAAATCTCATCCTCACATTTCATGCTTTGCTTTCTATGGCTGACTCCTGCTGTTTGCTTTGTTAGAATAAAACGAGAATAGAAAAGAAAAGAAAAGAGAAATAAGAAATAAGAAAAGAAAAAGCCTAGGATGTTCTGATAGCATTCCTTGTGATGTCATTTATGTGATGAACACAAATGTATATGTTTTCTCTGAGTTATTTCTTGAAAAGGAAATACATGCCAAGGTGCAGCCATCTCTCCTGGCCAGAGGGAGCACAGCCCAGCTCTAATCCCTTTCTTAGGGAGCAGGGATCTCAGAGGCTGCCCCTGCATGAGCAAAAGGGTGGGTCTCCTGTGTCTGGACTATCTGGCCTGGATTTTACATTCCCTAGGATTTTAGTATCACAGGGCTGGGCAGGGTTGAGAGGAGCCATTAGAACAACATTCTATTGTTTTCTTTTAATTTTCCTAGAGTTAAAGGGTCTATAACTTTCTTTAAGACACTGTCTAGTCTCTCATCATTATTTAAAGTGAGCAGTTCTTCCTAAGTGGTGTAGGTGACATTTGGGCTGGGACATGTTTTTGTTGTGCCAGACTCTCTCCTGATTTGCAAGGTGTTTATTCTTTTTTGCCTTGCGACTAAATGTGAGTCAAGCCCCCATCAGCCATTGAGACATTTCCAACACCCACCCCCAGGGTACCAGTTCCTTTTCTAAGGGAAACCATTGAATCATGTCACCAAATTTGGTTTCAATTGAGTCTCAATTATTGATTCAGTCATGTAAACCTTAGGAGAACAATGCTCCTAAATTCTATGGGTCACCTGTAATTGTCACGCACTATGAGGGCTGCAGAGAGAGCTATGATACCCACTGAAATCTTGCTCCAAGTATAAAGAAAAGATGAACTCAAATATTAGAATATTTGTCCACCAATTTAAAAATATGTGTTCTCTGTTACCCTGTGTCAGGCCCTGTGACTCAGACACTGTCCTATGTGGACAGGACAGAATGGAAGTGATGTTTCAAATTATACCTGGAAGGATTTGAGTAGTGTAAGGCCAGTGGTCACCTCCATGGCCATGCAGTTTCCCATTGGATTCGGCCAGACAGTAAAGGAACTGTGGAGCCAGAAAATGATGGGCCATTCCATTTATTAAAGTCTCGTAATGGCAGATGAGCAAGCAGGCAGGGAGGACTGAGGGCTCCCAAAGCCCTGATGCCCTCTGGACTCACCAGACATACAGGCCCTCACAAGCCTCAGCAGGGCTCTCTCTCTCTCTCTCTGCACACCCCTTGTGGGAAAAGGAGAAAGCCTGGGGAAGAAACCCCTTCTCCAGCAAACAATGGCCCCTCCCAAGTGGGAAGGTAATCCACAATTTGCAGTCTGCTGCCCTGAGGGCAAGCACCAGCCTTCCATAGACTATACACACATGGTGCTGCCCCAGTACCCGCCAGCCAGCTTAAAAACATTTATTTACCCAACAAGTAGCTAGAGATTGGTGATGCAGGGGGTAAAACAACCCAGGAGGAGAAAGCTACACGTAGAAGGGAGATGGCAGGGGACCCACCTTGACTGGAGAGACAAGTGCAAACATGTGAGTGTGAAAAAGGCATTTGGAAACATGAAAATAAAGGGTTTGAACTCTTGGGAAGTTTAGTTTACATTCTCTTGGCATTGAAGGGCTTTGAAAGGGCATATTTAGCTCAGATCCAGAGGTGGTCATGTGCTCAAAAGCATTTCTCTGGCTTCTCCCCCCCGTCCTGCTCACCATGCACAAGCACACACATGCATACACATGCATGTGTACACACGCATTCACACACCTGGCCCCCTTTTCGGGGTAAAATATCCTTTATCCATTTATACTCACAGGAGCTACTTTCCAGTTCAAGAGGAGACTATGAAGACATGCAGTAAATTTTACATATTCAGCACTGTGACTTGTGCAAATTGAATGGCATCCGCACTGGGCAGGTTCACTCAGCTCACCAGAAGCCCCACTACTTCCCAGAGTTCACCATGACCTCTTTCCTCGGCGCTCCTGGGGATGAAACTCCTGTGCTTGACCTTCAGGGCCTCTTATTATCGGGCCTCCTCCTACTTGGCCGCCTCATCGTGTGCAGGTGCCCTCATGCTCCTTCCCGCTGACCACCCCAAGCTGCACCGTTTGGTGTCGCTGCCCTCTGCCTGGTTTTCGCAACCAATGCATGGCCTTTCGGTTCTCAGCTCACACAACACCTGCTCTGTGAGGCCCTCCCTGAGCCTCCCACACCAGTTAGAAGTCGAACACCTACTATGCCTTACCCCCAGCCCAATTCCTTCCAACTGAGAACCCAGCCCACATCTGGATACTCTTTTAAACCACTCTAGCTCTTTTTATTGCTTTTTAATGTTTAGTGTCTGAATTCTTCATCTGACTGCCTAGCACACATGGTTCTTACAATCAGTTTGATGTGTGTGTGTGTGTGTGTGTGTGTGTGTATTATACACACTCCACATTGCTCTCCAACCATGCTCACTGCCTTCTACTTCCATCCTGTCCCAGTGCCTTTGTGCTTTTTTCTCCTTTTCCCACAAGGCAGTCCCCCCCCCACACACACACACACACACATACTCCTTTGCCCAACCCTTCCCTGGAACTCCCTTCACTAAATCATCCCCTTCTATTCTTCCATATCTCAGTCCAATGATCATTTTCTAAGAAAGCCAGACTTCTCTGAGCAATACAGTTCAGTGTCACGTATTACCTGTTTCACTGTACCAGTATCTGCTCCTTTACATTTATTTGGGTGACTTTTTGATTAGATGTGTCTGCTCCAGTGCATTGGAAGCCCCAAAAGGCAAGATACTATATTTGTTTCCGCTCACATTGTTGCTGCTCCAATACTCAGCATGTAGCCGGCAGCTCAGGGACTGTTGGTTGCTGAGTAGATAGATGAATGAAGAGGTTGGCTTTGTATGGTCTGAAGCCGAATGTATCATGCCATCGATTTACATGATCTCTGCCTACTGCAATTGATACATGATAGGAAATATTAACTAGAATAGCATTTTGACTTCAAAATATTCTTACCCTGGAAATTTCTTGTTAAGGAAAAATAAATGGCATTTTTTTTTTGTTTTTAGGCTAGGCACTAGGAGGTTTTGAGAGAGAATTTTGTTTATCTTCAACGTTGAGATTCATTGCCTGCAAGAGCCCTTACACACAGACTTGGCTCCAAAAGGATGCTATAATGACTCATTGGGAGAGATTTAAAAATGTGGTTTCTAATCAAATTATCTATAGAGCCATCAGGTGCTTCCTATGAATTCTGTGGTAATTAAGATTCCGCCATGAGATACCAATCATTAGGAACTTTTCTCATCATCCTGTCAGTTCTCCTGGAAATAGAGACTCTTGAGCCATCATTCAGCCATACTGATTTATTAAAATCAAATGAATAGGGCCACGATTAGGATTCCATACTGAAGAAATGCCTTCTGGTAACTCCATTTTCTCTGGAGACCACAGAATGTAAATTCATTCTGGAATGAATGAAAGATTCAGAAGAGAATGAATGATTAAGAAGATCAAGTCTTACTTGTGGCATATTTACAAACGTGGAAGCAAAAGGTAGTACTGGCCGAAAAACCAGCAGTTCTTAAACTCCATACCCAGGTTCTACGTCTCTGTACCAGTCAAGTGAAGGTCCTGGGCCAGAGGAAGGAGTGAAAACTGAGGAAGACAGGTTCAGTTCTTCACTGTGGCTGCTGAGCAAACTCTTACCATGGACCATCTCATTCTACAAGGGGCAGAAGATGTCCCTCTTCTGCCTTTAGTCAATAACAGAGGATTCTGGCCAGAAGGAAGAGCACATTACCCAGTGGCCACCTCCTGTTGGCAAAGCAGCAGGAATAAGGAAATGCCAACATCAGAACAAATAAACAAACTGACAAAGCACAGTTTCTTCATGCCACACGGTCCAGGATAACATCTTCTGTATCTCCCTGGCTCCTGATTTTCCTGCCTATCTTCTCCACCTGGGCCTCTCATGTCTTTTGCCTCACCAGTATCCTCCTGGACACTGTGTCTTCTTCCTAATTATAGCTCACAAGCCTGCTGTATTTATTCTACAGTATTCACTAGGATCAAACATTTTCTGTACTCTTCCCTGTACCCTTGTTACCTCCCCTGCACCCCACATGCCCACTCCATGCAGAGAACACTCGTCGTAACTAATTTCTTAGAGGGATTCCTCAGCTGTAACAGATGGGCATCAAAGGGGTGGGAGACATCCACTGTGCTGTCACAGATGGGAATGCTGACCCTCCAAACCTACAGCAGTCAGAGTGAGCTTTCTAAAATAGCTCCCACCTTGTTCTCCTATTTGGCCCTTTTTGACAACTCTAGATGTTTCCACAATGTGTAACTAATAAAACCCAAACTCTTTAAGCTAGCATTCAGTGGCCTTTATTCTCCCCAGTGTCACCGTCAACCATTCTCCCCAACCATTCCTACATTCCCACGCATCAGCTGTCTTCATGGTCCCTGCCATGACAACCATTTCCACACCTCTCCAGGCTTTGCCACTGCTGTTCTGTCTGCCTTAAATGAACTTAATGCTTCTGCAGGGGTGGGGAAAAGAAGGTCTACAGTTGTGAATATGGGAAACACAGAGTTTATTCTTATATTATTTAGTAGTTATTGTATTATTTTCCATACAAACAACTGTCAGCCTACTCTTTCCTACACCGCATATCTCTACCGGGAAAACTCTTCTGCCTTCAAGACACAGATCTGACCCTTTATCTTTCCCTCTCACCGACTGTCTTCACTTCCAGATGTAGGAATTACTTTTCCCATGTTCTCTTAACTTCTCATTCTATCCCTGCTTACTTTTTAAAATTTCCACTAGGGACAAGAAGACCCTGAGGTGTCACATACAGGTAGGGGCCATGAAAGCCAAAATTAAGTTGTCAGGATGGGGAGGGGAGAAAAACCAGAGTGGATGACCACACCAGCATGGAGCATGAATGGAGTGGATGGCAGCACCCGGGTTCGAGGTCCTATTGAAGAGGGAGGGCGAAGAGTTCAATCCACGAAGGCCACATCAACAGGCAGAATCCAGACACCCCAGAGCGAGACAAGAAGGGGAAACTGTATAAAACACTATGGGAATATGGAACTGGAAGGAAATGGTTCTATCTGTGAGGGTTGGCCAGGTCAGCTTTCACTGAGGAGACGGCATTTGAACTGAAGTTTGATCAACTTAAGCATGTCGGGCTCCAAAAGAGAAAATGGTAACCCAAGACCTTGACATCAGTGTTGCCAGCGGCCAGGGGATAAATGAATTTACACCAGACAGTGAGGGAGTTGCAGCCCTGCTCATTTCCTGTAGAAATGTTATCACTGCATTTTGCAATTTGGTAATCATTTCCAATTTGTAAGGAAATTATATGGAAATAATGATAAGAATTATCTAGGGTTTGTCTTTAGGCTGATTCATACTCATGCATACTTAAGCTCACAGATTCGGGGAAGTTTATGAAGTTGGATTTCAAAATCATAAGAACCTATTTGGTCATTCTATTATAAAGATAGCATCTACTATTTATACAGAGAAATATATAAGAGTATCAGCTGCCACTTTCAGTATATCTGTTGTTCTCTAGGCATGATCTTATTTAATCCTCATAGAAAATCTATTATTACCCACATTTTACAGATAATGAAACTGAGACATAGCAAAAAATACATAACTCACTCAAGTTCATATAACACAAGCATTTGAAGTCGACACTATGAGCCCAAGCTGTTATTTGTCTCAACCACTTCTGAATAAGAGTGGGTAGATTTTGTTAAGAAAATTTTTGGCAAGAACTGTTCTAGTGCTGAGTTCTTTTGTCAACTCAAGACAAGTGATGGGACTTGAATAGGACCACTGGGGAACTTTGAAGTGTGTTTGCTGTGTTTTGATGATGCAGAGATTGGTGTCTCTCCTGCCTGGGGACTCTAGCGAGTGAGAGACTCTGAGTCAGATGAGTGTGTTTGCTGTGTTGTCAGTCTGCTGGATGTTGGAGAAAGGAATTGTGGGTATCTCTTAGGGACCCATTGTGAGACATGTGGGCAAGGATATTCTGTGAGTGTGGGGAAGGGGTGAGGATGGGGCATGTGTCAGTGGTGTTATTTGTAGTGGTGGGTGAGGGGAGTGTAGAAACTGGTGGTGATGATGGTTAGGAGGCTTGAATGACTAGAATCCTGAGACTAAGGAAAGAGTTGAAAGGGACCATCTAGGAGAATGCTATGCCCACACCTACCTAGGAACAAAACTGAGATGCCTAGGAAGGACCCTCCAAAAAGTCCATGAAATTTTAGACATTTGCCTGGTCCAGAGAGCCCAGAGACAGCTTAGAATCCAAGTAACAATGTACCCATCCATTTATCTCCCCTTCCTCTTTCTCCTCAACCAGAGATCTTGGTAGAAACAGAAGAGAAACCAACAAGGGGATTGATGGGGAGGCTAGTGGGAAGGAGGGGGAGGCTGGAGAAGTGTAAGGTGGAGAAACAACAAAGGCGACATGCCCTTTATCTCATTGCAGGCTTCTGACTCAAACATCTCCGAGTGGGGTAGGGAGAGGGTGCGCCCCTGAATCACACTGGCCCTGGAGATTCATTTCTGGAAGTGGGCAACTTAGGATTTTGGAATTGTGACTGTGGTTTTAAAATACGGGCCCATTGCACCTCTGACCTACAAGGACGTGAACAGTGACAGACCTGCTGGGCTTTCCATTCAGAAAATGTCATTCCATGGCTGTTTCCTCAAGGTCGTGTAGGAAACAAGAGCAGGAGAACAGCGTGTCTGCAACAGCTGTGGTAGTTCTGCCACATAAAACCCTATGTTGAAAATACCTCATGTAGAAAATCCTACATGAAGACAGAAACTAAATCCAGGAGGGAAATTCAAGAGGCATGGAATGAAAGATGAACAAGTTTCCTAATAAAGTTGTTGTTTCTGAAAAACAAAAAGAAAACAAGGACTAAAGAACAAGAAAGATAATTTGGAACTCCAGTTCTAGACAAATAAATCACAGCAGAGATGAGTGTGAGAAGAGGGGGCAGAGATAAATTTAACACAAGAATGTGTTAGACAATCTTTCTCTTCACTCAAGACAGAAATACTAATGAATTAAAGGTACTAACAGTGTAATAAAACACGAATCTTAATATAAACTGGAATACAGAAAACAAAAAAAGAACCAAGTATTTTTTTTATCAGATGTCATATTCTAGAACAACAGAGCAAGACCACCCACCCATCACAGCACATATGACTCTGTAGTACAGTATAGCTTCCAAATTGAAAAAGCAGCAAGTTATAAAAGTGGTGAAAAATAGATAAATTAGCAATTATAGCAAAACACAACAGATTGAATAGCCAAAAATAAACAGATAATAAATGACCGAAATGATATAAATTCAAAAGTGAATTAAAAGTATTCCATATTGCCCTGGCTGGATAGCTCAGTTGGCTAGAGCATGGTCCTTTATGTAAGGTTTGTGGATTCGATCCCCAGTCAGGGCACATATGAAAACATATTCATGTTCTTGTCTCTCTCTTCCTCCCTTCCTCTCTCTAAAACCAATGAATAAGTGTTAAAAATATCTCATATTTAAGTAGGGTTTTCTGGCAATGGAAGCAGATTTCAATATCAGATTACACTGGGGAACAGTTTCTTTTATATTTTCTGTTGCATGAGGTTTTAGAACTGTTTCTATATATTTCTGCATCATAGATTCTAAATATGAATCCGTTTTTGGGTGAATGCTCTAGTATTTATGCAATTTTAATTTCTTTCTGTTACAATTAATGGCATGCATTGGTTTTTCAATTGGAGTTAAAGGACAACGACTCTTGGATTGAACATAACCACAAGGCAATTAACGTTTACAAACATCACTTTTACATAATTGTAGTTGTTTTTAAATGTAAAAAATTGTTATCTGATAAAAACACCCTCTTATTTTGTTTTAAGATTGAATCATGGCTTCTTCGAGTTGGTGTAAATGTAATAGTCCTGACACCTACTGTTCTATATGTGGCTGTTACACACTTCAACGTCAAAGGTGCAATATTTCATCATTTGTGACATGTGCATATATTGCCTATTTTCAAGTTCCCCTTGGCGATCAAGACAAGAATTGGCCTCCTCATATTGTGTGTCATAATTGTGAGGAAATGCTTTGTGACTGGACAAAAGGGAAATGCAAAGGAATGCCTTTTGGTATTTCCATGGTTTGGCATGAACCTAAGGACCACAGCAGTGACTGTTATTTCTGTCTGATCCATACAAAGGGCATCGGCAAGAAAAAACGGCATATGATCGCATATCCTAATATTCCTTCAGCAATACGACCTATCCCACAGTCTGAGACACTCCCGGTTCAAGTTTTCAATGGTTTTATTTCTTCTAAGGACGAAAAAAGTGAACATGGTGATTCAGTGTATTCGATAAGATGCATGAGTAAATGGTTGTAGAATCTGAAGGGTCTTCTTCTGATGCCAAGCAGTGATTAACCCCTCAGCAGTTTCGCCAACCCAAATTGAATGACTTAGTAAGAGATTTGGGCCTATCAAAGAAAGCAGTTGAGTTATTAGCCTCTAGGCTTCAAGAAAAGAATGTACTTCACCGGTCAGTTAAAATATCCCATTTCAGGAAGTGTGAACAAATTTTTGTGGACTTTTTTTCTGAAGACAAACACTTTGTTTATTGTCATGATATCAGTAGTCTTCTCAGCCAGCTAGGTGTTACCACTTATAGTTCAACAGAATGGCAGCTATTTCTTGACAACTCTAAACACAGTCTGAAATGTGTTCTCCTACACAACGGTAATGTTTATGCAGCGATTTCAATTGATTATTCAACTCATCTGTGAAAAGATGATAATGACATAAAAATTGTACTCGACTTACTGAAGTATGAGGAGCATAACTGGATCATTTGTGTGGATCTTAAAATGGCCAATTTCCTACTAGGACAACAGAGAGGTTTCACAAAGTATCCTTGCTTTCTGTGTTTGTGGGACAGCCGAGCTCGGGAGAAACACTGGACACAGAAGCAGTGGCCAAAACGTGAAGCTCTGAAAGTAGGGATGCAAAATATTGTCAATGAACCTGTAGTTAATCGAGACAGGATCATTTTTCCCCCACTTTACATCCAACTTGGCTTAATGAAGCAGTTTGTTTAGGCTTTGAGTAGAGAAAGTGAATGCTTTCAACATATTATTTCTGCTTTTCCTGCCTTGTCTTTCGAGAAGATAAAAGCAGGTGTATTCGATGGACCTCAAATTCGAACCCTCATACATAACAAAGAATTTGCCAGGAAGATGAATAAGGAGAAGAAAGCAGTATGGCAGTCTTTTGTGGCAGTTACAAAGAACTTTCCTGGCAACAGAAAAGAAGAAAACTATGAACTTTTCTGGTTCAAAGGATGCTGTTAGCTTTCCACAGCGTTGGATGAAACATGAGCATTAAGATTCACTTCTTGAACAGTTACCTTGATAAGTTTCTCGAAAATCTTGGAGCTGTTAGTGTTGACCAGAGAGAACGTTTTCATCAAGATCTGAAGATGATGGAAGAGCGTTATCAGGAGCAATGGGACAGAAATATGATGGCAGACTACTGCTGGAGCATCAAACGAGATTGTTCTCAACAAGTACACAAACGCAAGAGCTACAAACACAAATTTTTCCTGAATAGAATTTAAATAAGTTTTGAGCCAATTTTATGCTTAAGTGTTTTAATATGTTCTATTTCAAAATTGTAGACAAACTCTGATGCAATCATATCTTTTAGTGTATTAGTGTATTTACTGCATTATATAAAATATTATAATTTCACAAAGATTATGCCCAAGAAGGCATTCTACTTCATTATGTTAAACTAAATGTTGAAAATTTTACAATAAGATAAAAACCTAAAATCTTGAATTGCAAAAAACAACTGTAACTTACAGAGAAAAACTAATGTCAGATTTGAAATCAGCACACTCGAATTAGGTAAGAACAAGTGTTTTTGTGGAAGCAACAAAAATTTTGTTCCCCAGTGTTATCAATATAATTTGTTCATATTACTAGACCAAAGAAAAATTTTCTATGATCACTTCACGGATGAAGACTTGCAATTAGTGTTTATTCAAAAAATTATCTTATGAAGTTTAATGTCCACTGATGATAACAAGTGTGGACAAACACAGCTCCTAACATACCAGGGATAAAGGGTTTATAAAAATAAAATCTATTGCAAACTTTATACTCAATGGAGAAACTTTAGAAATATTATCCTGAAGACCAGACACAGGTCAAGGACGTGTACTATCACTGCCACTAATCAAGACAGAGTAAAACTTCAGAATAGAGGCAGTGCCTTCTTGGACATGATCTGTTGATTTCCAGAAAGTATTTTTCACCCTTCATTTTTTTCTTTACTCTATTTCTTGAACTACTATTATTCAGATATTGGCAATTCTATTTCTATTTTCTATCTCATTCTGATAATTTCCCACCATAGATTTGTTTCATATCTTATTTTCTTTAACTATGTATTGTATTTTAATCCATAGGCTTATTACTTATAATTTTGTAACTTATATGCATTTTATATTAGCAATATTCTTTGTTCTTTGAGTATATGTATATGCATATGTTAAATTCTTGTCCTTTTTATATTTCTATCATATGTATAATGAATATTATCTTTCTTTCACATTAGTTATAGCCATCTAGTTATCTTGGTCTGTGTGTTCATGTTCCCCTGTATAATCACTATTTAATCTGACAGGGTGTTTTGAGGAGATGGTTGGAAACTTAGATCCTCATAGGTGTCCCTCCTGATGAGTTTAAGAAGGGAGATTGCTTCTTTTGTTTGCTTCCAACATCTCCTTCTATCAGGAACTCTTCTTTGAGAAAAGGACCACTGCATGGAGACCACCTGTTTAAATTGCAATAGATAGGCCCTGCAGGTAGAGGAGGCAGGGGAGGGAAGACTGCCCCAGGGCAGCAGGTTAGCAGGGGCCTGCTTCATCCTTCCTCATCCCCAAGATTGCTCCTCAGTGTCATCACTGGCTCTGTCGAGTTTCTTACAGAATTTACAGACCTCTTCCAGCTGCTGTGACTGGGTTGTAACCCTCAGAAGAGCCCTAATTTCTTAGAGGAGGGAAAGGCTAAGAGAATCAACCCAGGGGCAGAAGAAGGGCTTTGCATAGGAATCCTTGGCAAGGGTCATACAGAGACTCGGGAATGGGGCCCAACCAAGAGGCCAGTTTCTTATGCATAAAAGATTAGAAAATTAACAGCTTAGAAATCATTATTCTGTGGTTATGGTTTGTTGTTATACTTTGGCCAACTCATTTGCCTCCCTGAGTCACAGTCTCCTCACCTGTCACATGGGAATAAGAACAGCCCCTCTTGTGCCAGCACAGGTGGGTTTGCAGGTGAGCCGCAGTGAGGCTGGGAGGGGTTGTTCTGAGCCATCCGGTACAGCAGAGACAGCTCTCCCGTCCCCTCGGCCTGGCCCTGCTCCCCAATCTGCATGCCTTTGCTTCTCTGATTCTTCATGTGGCAGGTTGCACAGTGTGCCTGCCTCTGTGGCTGCACCAAAGCTGTCACCATGACCTGTGATATAGCAAGTCCAAGTCCCCGGAATAAGGGCCACCATCTATAGGTGGCCTGCACCTATGAAGACTGCATTTTGTCCTTACTTGCTCTCAGTGCTCTCAGGCCTGGGAGGTCCAGGCTCTGTGTAGGGTCTCTGCTGGCCGGAGGCCCACGCTGCACACACACTACCCCATGTCTCAGCAGGCCCTGGATAGAAAGCATTTACCTATTTACTGGGAATCTGTGAGCTGAGAGATCTTAACCATTCACCTCTTCTCCCTGGGTGTATGTGTGTGCGTGGGTGGGTGTGTGGTGTTGTGAGGGGGGAATTGAGGAGAGGGATCAAGCAAAATGCAGCAGCCACCAACCACCTGTGATGCTGCACAATGGAAGCCTCTGTCCCCCGTAATTATTCCAGCAGTGCAGGTACGGGTGTGCTAAGCTGGATGTGCTCTGGGCCATGCAAGCCATTTACACTGATCACATGCAAGAGAACCCTAAGGACACAGCTGTGCCTTATATAGGAGTTACTGCAAAGGGCAAAAATAACAACACCTTCTCCTCTCCTTTTTTTTTAAAAAATATAATATATTTAAATAGTTTTACATTGATTAAATTTTAGGTTGTTCCCAACCTGTTTTTTTTTTTAAGACTTTATTTATAGATTTTGGAGAGAGGAGAGGGAGAAAGTGAGGAGGAGTGCGAAGCATCAACTTGTAGTAGCAGCTTGCTTGTATGAGCCTTGACCAGGCAAGCCTGGGGTTTTGAACTGGTGACCTCGGCATTCCAAGTCAACACTTTATCCACTGTGCCACTACAGGTCAGGTTCTCTTTTTTTATTGAAATAAAATAAGTTACTGCCTACTAATGTATAAAATCATTAAAAGAGAATAGACTTTGGAGTCAGAAGTCCTGGGTTTGACTCCTGATTCTATCACTGAGTAGCTGTGTGCCCTCAGACAAATCATGTGATCTTCCTAATGTTCATTGTTCTTATTTAGAAAAGTGACAGTAATAATTAACTGGGATAAGAGAAATCCATTATGACATAGAATTAAAGCTGGATGGTGCATGTCAGTAAATGTCGGAGAGTATAAGAAGCTTTGCAGACAGATGTTGGCTGTCAGTCACCAGTACCACCGACTTAGTCCTCAGCTGGATGTAAGCTTCAGTAACTAGATTTGTTTGATGGTGACTGTGCTGGGGTGGCTACTGAACTCTGGATTGCTGTATGTGCTCTTCAGAACTTATGTATCTTCCCGTGTATGCATAAAAGAGAACTGATGTGTTTTGAAAGACAATTATATACTAGGCATGTGAAAACCTCTACAGCAGTTGCACACAGGAGGTATTGTGTTCAGCCTCCAATATGGCCCCCAAGGATCCTGTCCTCTGCTGTTCACACCTTGTATAGCCGCCTTTCACATTGGTCCATCATTGGTTCTGTGACCAGTAGAATATGTCAGAAGCAGTGGTATTTCACTTCCAAATTAGATCACAAAAGACCCTGTGGCTTCTGTCTTGGATACTATCTCATTGTCCCTCTCAGATCTTGTACTATGGCAGAAACCAATTGCTACTCTGTGAAAGGCTCATGGGGAGGAACCAAAATCCTTCCAACAAGTATGTGAAAAAACACAGAATGCATTTTCCAGCCCCAGTCGAGCCTTCAGATAACTACAGCCTTAGTAGATGACTTGATTTCAGCCATTTGAGAGACCTTGAGCTAGATCCACCCAGATTAGCTACTCCTAGACTCTTGGCCCTCAGAAACTATGTGAGATAATAAATGTTTGCTGTCTTTAGCTACTACATTTTGAGTTAATTTGTTACACAACAATAGCTAGTATAGGAAGTATGATTATTTCTCTTTTACAGATGAGAAAACTACAAGAGAGGCTAAGTATTTTCTTCCAAGATCACATAGTTAAAAATACTGAATTTGAACCAGATCTGTCTGACTTTAAAACAACACAATCTTACCACTAAATATGCTGCCTTCCCACAATGGAAATGCACTATTATCCTGAACAGGGGAAAAAAATAACCATAAAATGTAGACTTTTAAAGGACATACATTCTTTTCACACATAATTTTTATGAATACTCCAACTGACACCTCAAAAAATTATTTTGAGTAATGCATCCCCCTAACCGAATGTGAAACAGACTCGGTTGGGAGGAAGGGAAGAATTAAATTTTTTTTAACGCAAATATCTTGCTACCCACTGAATGCAACCTGTGGGGATAAAACTGAATATAATCATCAGGGTTCCTGTTCCCACTGTGCTCCCTGACTGTTGTTTAAAATAGTTCAATAATTAGAACTGATAAGAAAGTGAAGAATAGTGATTAAGAGCTCTGGAATATGGCAGAATTTAGTAAAAATCTACTTAGCATCTCTGTGATCTTGAGCAAATGACCAATTGCTTACTATGCAAAGGACTATACTAAACTCTTCAGATTCATCTTCTCTTCCAGGGCTAAACTCTTAACATGCATTATCATACATACCAAGTCCTAAACACTTTGTATGAATTATCCCCGTCAATCCTCACAACTATCCTGTGGATAAGTATTATTAACCCAGTTTTATGAATTAGCACCTATCTCATTAGGTTGCTCAGAGAATTAGAATATATAATACATATGATGAGCTGGATCCAGCATCCAGCTCACGGTCAGTGCGCACTGAATGATTGTGACTTAGTGTTGGTTGCTGTAAAACAGACCCTGAGACAAGATTATGTATGCAAATACTATAGTTTGTCTGAGAAAGGATGCAGGATGCTGTAAGAGAGCAACTCAGGGGAGTAACAGAGGGAAGAGGAGAAGATAACAGAGTATGTTAATGAGTAGAGTTACTTCTGTGGGCACCTGGGGCTTAATCCCACTGGGGAGTCCTTGAAATTGTCCCAATACAGCTATTAAAATGGCTTATATACCTACCAAGCTCATTGATTGAAATTAACCCTGCAGAGCTTTTGCTCTGCCCTGGGTATGGGTCAGACATGCTCTGTGATAAAAAGAACATCTTTGAGCAAAGGCACAGGAAATTCCTGAATAGGGAAAAATCTGCACGTGACTCAGAGGAGAGACCCAGACAACATCTGGTACAGGCCCTGGCCAGTTGGCTCAGCCATCTGCTTCTCCACTCCTCCCCCTCCTCCTTCTCTCTCTCTTTTTATTGGTTTCTCTTCGCCTCCCACAGCCATGGCTCAATTGGTTCGAGTGCATCTGCCCTGGTCACTGAGGATGGCTCCATAGAGCCTTCACCATAGTTGCTAAAATATAGCTCGGTTGAGAGCATGGCCCCAGATGGTCAGAGCATCAGCCCAAGATGGGAGTTACTGGGTGGATCTCAGTCAGGGCGCATGTGGGAGTCTGTCTCACTAGCTCCCTTCTTCTCACGTAGAAAAGGAGAAAAAAATCTGGTACAAGTAGCTCTTATTAACATTAGTGTTAATGATAAGTTAATAATATGACATAATGATTAATATTGTGATAAGTCGGTGGTATATCTTGTATTGGAACACAATGAGGGTCATCTTCTATAAGAAAGTTATGAATAAATGTTGGCAGAGAAAAGAGAACAGAGTAGTGTTTGAGGCAGAGAGAAGCTGGTGGAAGTCTAACCAAAAGTCAAGAAAAAGAAAGGATTGTTTCAGAAAATAAAAGAAATTTGGTTGCCTGAATTTTGAGTTGGAACACAAGAGCCTTGAGTTTTAAGTTTGGAAAGGTCAGATGATGTCAGTCAGATCGTGAAGGCCTTGTAGGCCATATTGAGCAATTTGGGCTGTATCTTGAGGGCAATGGGAAATCCTTAAAGAATATTCAAAAGATTCATGTTTTTAAAATTTTATCCAAGTAGTATGAAAAGTGGATTTTTGAAAAGGAAGAAATCTGGAAGCAAAGAGGCAGAGTAGGGAGCATTTGCTATAGCTTAGATGAGAGTTATTGTGGACTGGGCAAAGTAAATAATGCAGGCTTATTAGTGAGCATTCATGCCTCACACAGCTTTAGGAGGTCAGAAATGTAGCTTGTCTGCAGGTTTGGCTCAAGGTCTCTCCTGAGGTTGCAGTTAGAAAGCTGACAAGGACTGCAGTCATCTGAAGGCTTGGTTGGGGCCGGAGGATCTTCTTCCATCACTCACATAGATGTTGGTAAGAGGTCTCAGTTTCTTGCCCTGCAGACTTCTCCATAGAGATTCTTGATGCCTTCATGGCATAGCATCTTACTTCCTCTAGAGTGAGTGATGAGAGAGAGAGAGAGAGAGAGAGAGAGAGAGAGAGAGAGAGACGATGCTATACCTTTTATGACTTAGCCTAAAAGCCACACTCCATCATTTCTGAAATATCTTTTGGTCACCCAGGCTAGCCTGTCTTTGGAAGCTGGCTCTGACAGTCTAATCTCAGCCCCCAATGGTTCACATCTCTTCCGATGCAAGGCATACCCTTTCCCAAGGCTCCCCCAAAGTCTCAATCTATTCTAGTATCAGAGTGAAGTCCAGAAACTCATGATCTAAGTCAGGTGTAGGTGCAGAGAGAAGTCTTCTTGGGTACATTTACTTAAGGATAGCTCCTTGTGTATAGATCCTCTTGATCTGAATTCCTGTGAACTAAAGGGAAAAATTAGCTGCCCCGCACACAATAGTGGAACAGACATAAGATAACTGCTGTATATACTTTTATTCCAAAAAGGTCACCAGAGCAATTCTGAAATCTAGCCAGGAAAACGGTGGAATTCCCTCAATTAATACTCAGTCTTGTTCATGCTGAGGAATAGTTCTTGGATCTGCTCTATGTTGCCTTGCATTACACACGTAGTCAAAACAAAGAAGCAAACAAAGGTGTGTCACTGAGATTTTAAGGGTTATTTTTAATGCAGCATAACCTAGCCCATCCTGACTGGCAGAGTTATCATGGGGGAAAAGGCAAAGTGAAGGTACAGAAGCATGCC
The DNA here is from genome assembly GCA_037038555.1 of Rhynchonycteris naso. Taxonomy (NCBI): domain Eukaryota; kingdom Metazoa; phylum Chordata; class Mammalia; order Chiroptera; family Emballonuridae; genus Rhynchonycteris; species Rhynchonycteris naso. Next base: position 24,561,003 of record CM072996.1, read on the forward strand.
ATGGAAACTGAGAAGTAGCTAGTGAAACAGAAGAAAAACCAATAAACGTCAGGGTTAAAGAAGAGACTCTTTTAAGAAGCAAGGATTAATCAACAGTTATCAGCCAATAGTATTAGGAGGTCAAATTATAAATGCCTTGGGAGTGATTAGTTTTTTTAGGTTTAGAAAAATGATGATTTGGGGGAACCAGGGGCAGGGGTCATTTCAGTGGAATGAAGAGGTTAGAAGTCAAATTACAAAAGTTTGAAGAGTCAGCAGGAGGTAGAAAATTAGAGGCCCTGAGTATTGGCTTTGAAGGCAGAAGTTGGAAGGAAGCATGCGTATACTGGGAGGTTTTGTTACAGTAGAGGAGAATGAGCATTTGTAGGCTTATGGAATGGAAAACGTCAACAGGCAGAGGAAGATACCAGAGACAAGATGAGGGTCTTGAGAAGGCAACAGGGGATGGGATCCAGAGTTAGAGAGGAGGAACATTTAAGCATCTTAACAGGAGAGGAAAAAAAGATGGGCCAGTTCTCCTGGAAATGTCTGATGTAGAACAGGAAGGCTGGGGAGAACTTGCTATGTTCAGGTCATACAAGAGGTTCCCTGTGGCTGAAGGGTTGGCTGCCCTGGAGGCCAGGGTAGGAAGCAATGGGAGGAAGCTATGGGAAGAGAGTGGGTCAGGGGGAGAAGTTAGGAAGGGGCACTCACTTGAAGAGCCCAGAATGGTAAGTTTGGACTGTGTATAATGGAGGAGCATTCAGGGATTTTAAGCAGCATGATGGGACTCTCCTTGCAGACACTGGTGATTGATTACCTATGAGGGTGAGGGCAGGGGAGGACGCTGACCAGCCAGTATCTTGAAGGCTATCAGATGTTGATGCTATTGACCTATGTAGGGACTGCAATGGCAGAAACAGGATTAAACGTTCCCTCCCCCAAGTAACCATTTTACTTCTATCTATGTTCATGAGTTTGAGTTTTATATCCCACTTCTGTGGGATACATATTTATCCCCTTTTAGTTCCTCCTAAAAATCTTAAAAGTAAGGCCCAGAGAGGAGAGGGGACATGGTCAAAGCCACAGAGTGTTCCACAGGCAGAGCCAGGATGAGCACCCAGGCCGCCCAACTCTTAGGGATGTGCTTCCTCACTTTCCACTGAATAAACCCAGGCTGTCCAGCTGCATCTCCATGTACCTTCACATGGCTCATTTCCAGGATGCAGCTCATGCCTGTGCAAGTGCTGGGGACACTATGACGTCAGAGTGTTACAGAAGTGTCTATTGGCATTTCACGAACTTCCTCTCCCCCGACCCCTGGCCAGGTGTGTGCTGTGACAATGTCAGCTCCACTCTGTGGGGAGATGGACAGCCAGAGGCTGGCCCGCTTCGCAGCAGCTGGGTGGAGAGGATCAGCTAGCATTGTGGGACCCCAGGTCCTGGAGGAAGTACCACCCAAGAGGTCCACCCTTCCCAATCTTCTTAATCTATAAGGACTCAGCTTGCTTGTTCCTGCCTTATTTCCCACTTCCTCACTCACTTTTTCATTCATTCCTTTCAGAGAAGGTCCCCAGCTTCAGGGAACCTTGACAGGATTTGAAGTCATCAGTATTCTGCTTCTGTGTTAGATAGTAGATACCAGAATGTGGGCTCTGCTTTTGTCTCCTGTAGAAATAAATAGTTATCTCAGCTTTTAGCTATAAACAGAAAGAATGATAGAATCACTGAGGTAGAAAAGCTCAGTATCCTAGAATCATTATAATCAGCTAGCATATATAGTCAGTGTTGTCAATAACTTTAAGCCCCATTGGGTCCAAGTGCCACTCGATGTTGGGAGCTTCTCCACCCCTTCCCTCCAGAGAACAGGCACGAACATGCCGAGCACTGGGCGCCTCCAGAAATAAGCTCCTCAGCCCCTTGTGAGTGTCAAGTCACCAACCAGAAATTTCTGAATGCTAGAAGCTCTTCATCACTCTGAGCCCCAAAGATACCTTTCTGTAACTTCTCGTTATTGGGCCCAGTCCCAAATTATCAAAAGAGTGACTGGACAGGGTCCAAACTGGTATCCTGGACAATGAAGCTTCCTGCAGAAATCTTTCCTGCTGTTTCCTTGTTTAAAATGAAATCGCTGTCTTTCTTTTCACCATCAAAGTCCTTTCTTCCCCAAACTTCAAATATAGTACTTTCATGATTTCAAAGCTTTTCATATTCTAAATGACCTAATTGTTTTATCGAAAGAGAAAAGAATGGAGCCACCCAAACCCTTCCACATGCAGATATTTGGGGAACACCTGGTACCTGGGAAGTATTAAGCCAGGTCCTGGTCACAGGAGGAAATGATTTGGATAATCACGGCTGGTGCTGGACACCATCATTCTGCGATCCTGTGCGGACCCAGGAACCAGCCCGTGTCTCAGATCAAAGGAGCTGTCGGGCCGCAGGGGAGCTGGTGGGAACTGCTTAAAGGGCAGCATCCAGGGAGTGACAGGGAGCAGGCAGGAAGGTCGGTTTCCCGAGAAGGGAGAAGGACAGGCTACATAATTTGTGGGGCCCGGTGCAAAGGAAAATGGGAAGCCTCCTGCGAAAATGATAAAGGATTTTGAGATGGCGGCAGCAGAGCGTGTACCCAAACGCGGGCCCTGGGCAACTGTGTAAGAGCCACACCAAAGCCCTGGCCTGCATGGTAGGGCCCGGCTGGCTGTTCTGCCCAGGGACCCCCACTGTGTAGGGCAGAGGTGCAGAGGAGGACCTCGCCTCATGCCTCATCCTCTTTCTCGTGCCCTCTGTGAAAGACAATGGGCCAGGTCTTCCGGCTTCCTTGTCTGCTTTTCCTATTCTATTGGCATTGTTATTTAATCTAAAGGCAAGAACATGGTCACCTACACAGATGAGAAGAAACATCCTTAGATCTTCCAGTGTCTAACAGGAGGGGGCACACCCGGCAGGGGGAGAACAGCATCTGTTATCCCGTTCCAAGGTCCACTGCCCACTAGCCATCTACTAAACTCTCTGAGCCACGGTCTCCTTATCTCTAGGGTGGGACTAATAGAGTGGGGGTTGTCTTTACGTCATAGGCAGCATTAGATAAAAGTAAGACGTCAAGTGTTCAGCACAGGACCTGGCATGGTATGGTCAAAGCACTTCAATAGTATTTTGTTGGGGTAAAAAATATGGAAGAGAGAGATGAAGAAAGGAGAGAAGGTGGAAAAGGATCAGGAAAGGAACGGGACACAGCCTGTGAAGTGCTGTGCTCCTGCCCTGAATGTCCTTCTGAAACCACTTGTCCCTTCCTCTGGTCTCTCCTCGGTCGTGGACCTTGGATAAGGGCTGCGAGCATCTGCTTTCTTTCCTGCCACTGGACCCAATGCTCTTGGGGGACACTGTCCATGCCCCGTCCACCTCCCCATCCCCAGGGACTAGCCCGGAGCTGGCCCAGAGGAAGGGCTCTGTTCACACTTAATGAAAGAGGGAAGAAAGAAGATGGGAGGGAGAAAGAAAAGAAATTGAGTGCTTGCAGGTAAGGGAGGCCTGCTGGATGCTGAGCCTATGGGGCAGTTGGTTCACTGTGGAGTTGCCTCTTACAGAAGGACCAGCTTTTCAATACCTGTGAACCACTCAGGCTACCGGGCATCCTATCTCTCCGCAAGCCTCAGCTTGTAGCCCCAGCTGACCACAAGGTCTTCTTCAGAAAGATCCAAAAGGAGGAGCATGGTGGGAAGGGTGAGAAAGACTGGGAGAGGAAGGGGAGAAGCAGGAGATGCTGCTCTCTTCCTGCCCTCGCCTCCGCACCATCCTCCAAACCACAACCGTGGGCCCAGGCAGAGTGGGCCCAGGCGAAGTAGGAGACTCAGGGGATCCCTGTCTAGAGCAGGCCCAGGCAGGGAACTGGCACAGGAGAGGTGGGGGAGGGGCAGAACAGGGAGAGTGCTGAAGGGACAGAGGCAGAGACAGGGCCTCAGGGGGTTTGGGCAGTTGCTGACCGCCATTGAGGAGAGGAGAGGAGGTTGAGATCTGAGCTTGGGGATAACCCCTCGCCCTTGACTCCTAGGAAGATGTGGAGACGGCTGTTGAGGGCAAGGCTGGAGCTGTGAGTTAGAACCCTGGCTGCAGCCCTGGCAGTGCAGTCCCCAGGCTTTTTAAACCATGCCAATTGAGACTCTTGGGCACCTAAAAGGTCCCAACCTGCACAGAGGGGGCTTGTGCGCCTTTGACCAGGTGGTTCCCAAATCTGCCCTCCTCCCCTCCACTGCCTCGTTTTCACTGCGTCCCCAGACTTGCGCCTCCCCCGGGGCCCTCATCTCAGTCAGGGGACCATCCATGTCTACGTCATTCCAGCCAGATACATCAGAATTACCCTTCCCTCCTACCTGCCTCACCCTCCCATGGACAATCGCCCACTCTTAGTTCTGCCCATTCAGAATATTACTTCTCTCGTTTCTCTCTTCGCTTGACTTCTCATCAGTCCCTGGGCTACAGCAAATGACTTATCTACAGTACCGCCCTGATCATGTTTCTTCTCAATTAAACACAGTCATACCTCCTTTGGTGTTTACAAAGCAAGCCCTTGGCCTGACTTTTAAGGCATTGTGTGATCTGTTTCCAGCCAGCATCTCTGGCCTTACCTTTCCCACGCTGTCCAAACAACCAAGACATCTGTCGCATGCCAAACGTCCCTGACCTTCCACACAGCTACGCCTTTGCTCAGTCCGAGTCCTCTGCCCGGAGTGCAGTCCTGCTCCATGCCTGCCTGATCACTGCCTTCTTGCCCAATTGGAAAAGCCCAGCCAAATGGTCCCATCCTCACCCACATCTCTGGTGGAATTCCTTAGCTCAGAATCTGTTTCCTAGAGCTGGTCTAGGGCACAGATCAGCTTACATGCTAATTAGTGGTCCATACCTGCCACATCTCCTCCCTGGAGTCTGAGAGCCCCTGAAAAGCAAGGACTACTCATTCATCTCAGAACAGGCATCAGTGAATGGTCGCGCATCTAAGCTGCATTGCAGTAGGTCTTGCACCTGATACCGGCCACGATAGGAGCGCAGCTGCCTAATTAAAGCACACCAGAGACACTCTGTCTCTCCTTGCATCAAATCTGCCCCGGCAGATCCTCTGGGGGCAGAGAAAATATTAGCATGGACAAGTCCATTACTGTAAGTGACACATTAGAGATTTGTAATTAGGAGATAAGCATCTGGGACGCACACATTTCAGCACAGTCTGTATAGAGTGCCCGCCAACAAGTCCCAGAGAATGGGTTTCAGGTCACATGGCTGTTTGGTGGCGGGGTTATGTAATATCTGCACGCTTGTCTGAGGGGGCGTGGATGAGTGAGCAGGAAGACTGCCTGTCGCCCTCTCCTCGCTTAGGCCTCAGAGATGCCAGTTCCAGAAAGGCACAGCAGCTGACTTGAGAGGAGGATGGTGTGGCCAACGGAGTCAAGGGCTGGCCAACTATGGAGGGGCATTCTGAGGAAATAATTTCAGCTGCTGCTCACAGGATGCTAGCAAACCATTAAAAATTACTTGTTATTTCATTCTTGCAAGGATGCCGTCTCTAGATCAATGAGGGTAGAATTTGACAGGGAAGATGGGGAAGGAGAAAAATGTAGATGTCCCACTGTGTGTCATCAATAAGGAAACACGATGTCAACGTACTTAACCACTAACCAATTTAGCGTGATCAGTAGTAGCTAAATAGGATCCACTCTACTTGATAGATGAAGCAAGCAGGACTGCAGAGTAGCCGGTCTAGGATTGGAACTTTGTTGACTGACAGCAGACCCTACAACCTACAGGACTGAGCTGATGCCCCTTTGACTCTACCCCAAAGCTGTCCATATCTACCCTACACCCAGAAGCCTGGTCCCTGAATTCTCAGAGGGCCTCAGCCCTGCTCACCTGAACCTCACTCCTCTTGCTAATTCTCTTCCTCTTCTCCTACACTGTTTGTCTGGGTCACAGGCAAATCCCCTCTTCTCAACATAAATGCAGTAGAGACCCCACCCCCACCCAAGGAGTCTAAGGAGTCCAGCGCCTCAGATCACTCGGTCTAGAGATAGGGTCTGACGGAAGACTTTATACAGCCCTGGTCCCATGCAAATGGACCTCAATGTACCGTTACATAAAATGGGGATGAAATAATCATCCTTAACTTGGACTGGGCTCACATTCTGATTCTGCCACTTACACTGAAGCCACTTTTCTCTCCAAGTCTCCCATATCGTGAATGAGGTCCGAGCAGCTAGAGAGGGCCTTTAGCGTCAGCCGGAGACACGACACTGGAAGAGCAGGTGCAAAGCCACATGCAGAGCTTCACGGTTATTCTTCCACAAATCGAATTGTATTTTATTTGAGCTATTTCTTTGGCTGCCGTCATGTTTTTGACAGCCCAGAGTAAGCACTTAAATGTGTAACTCTGGAACCAGACCGCCTGGGTCGAATCCCAGCTCTGTTGTTTGCTAGCAGCGTGGTCTCGGGCAGGTGACCTGCTCCCCATGTTCCTTAGTTTCCCCATCCATGAAGCCGGGAAATGCCAGCACCTACCTCATGGGGCTTTTGTAAAGATGAAATGAGTTAGTATTCATTAAAGTGCTCAATATAAGACCTGACACTAGGGAAACATTTAATAAGTATTGGCTTTTTAACATTTACCATTTTTTTAATATACATTTTTACATTCCAATTGCTTTGCAGTTATAAGAAATGATCTGCACCTGACCTTGTTGCTCTTCTGCTGGCGTCACCAAACATTTAAACGGAACTAAGAACGTGCTCCTAGAAAATGTGGGTTGGAAATAGTATCCCAAAAGAATTCTCTTCATTGGAACTGAAAATGGAGAGGTGGCTTGGTGTAGTAATGTCCCTACCCTAAAACTGCCACCAAGGGCAATGTGCCTTCCGGCAAGTCACTCTCGTTTGTGAGATTCAATTTACTGATCTGTAAAATGTGCACATAGGTACATGTATGTGCATGCAGGTGCTGGCAGGTGGCAGGAGGGGTGGCGTGACACTGTGGTTGGAACAGTCAATGGTCTGACTCTCAGCACTTAGAGATTTGCCACATAGCAGAAGCAGGTGACTTGCAATGCTGGCAGGCATCTCCATCATGTGGCCGTAAACATGTGGTGGGAATGACGACAGAGACTGTCTGGTTCAAGCCCACCCTGGGACAAGAACCAGGCAGCAGGCTTTCATGTGAGGCCAGCCAAGGAAGGAACTGATTGGCTCAGGTCTGCAGGCTGGTGACACAGCCAGAGAATGGGGAGGGGAGATATTATTCAAGCCACACTCTGTTCAGGGGCAAAGCAGACCTGTGGGTCAAACCACAAAGGTCACCAGTGTCAACACCTCAGAATAGAGCATGGCTTCTGCTTTTCCTACTGATAGGGCCGTGCAAAGCCCAAGTCACTTCTCCATAAGCCTAGCCTTTCTCAACCTTCCAAACAACCATATTTTATAGCGTCAAAACCCAGGAACACTATTCTGTTTAGACAACCCCATTTTCATCTCCTGGTCTCCTGAATGTGGCACTAAGTGTCACAACCTCAGAAGGAACTTGCAGTGTCAGAGTTGAGGAGTGTGGGTTCACCTTTCACCTCACTTGGCTGTGTGACCTTGTCTGTGACATTCAGTCTCCTAGTGTCTGTTTCCTCTTCTGTCAGAACAAGAGGCTAGATCAGTCCCTCTCCAAACATCTTCCAGCTCTTGAATTCTACAATTTTTGTTTTTTGTGTGAAACTTCAGTTTTGTGTTCAGAGTCCTTGCTCACACAAAATCGAACATTCCCTATACTTTTCTCAATAATCTTAATGGGAAAGTCGACTTTTAACTGCTGCCTCTGGTCTGAAAGAATGAGCACTCATGGGGCTGCTTTGTTTATAAAGAAACTTGGGGAAACACCACTTTGCCAAAGGAAAGCACGTTTCAGAATTATAGGAGGAATTGGGCTGGAAAAGTCTCCTGAATTTGCTCGAGACTCGGTCTGTTCGTCCTTAGCCTTCTAACTGTTCTGGGACTCACCCATGAAGGACAAAGCCAGCAGGGACGCCCGTGTCTTAAGCGTCCCCCAGTGCTTCCGAGACACTTTTGATTTCTGACATCTGTTTCCAGTTCTCCTTGTTTCAAGGACCCGTTGAGACAGACATCCAGGAGTACCTGTCTTACCTTTCAGACTTGGCTCAAAACCCCCACAGGCTGCCCTGATTCCCACAGCGACAGCGGCTGCCACTCTGCGTAGGAGACGCTCACCCGAGGACTCCCCCACTCTCTCTCTCTTGCTCTCCCCGCTCTCAGGAAAGGACTTGGGGAATACACTGGGCATGATGCTATGTTACATAGCAAATGTAGGAATGGGGGCTTTTAAAAATGGAAAACAGCCACGTAAAATGTGCAGTTTGAACATGGGTTCAGAACAGCAGAGAAGGTAGCCGAGGAGGCTGGGTTCTACCGCCGGCCCAGTTTGAGCCTGGTTTGTAAAGTGGCCCTTGTCGCCCCCGCGGCCCCAGCGGTTCTCGCCACTGGAGAAGGCAGATTTCCGAACCTGCCAGCTCTCTGCCTCACGCGGGTCACGGGCCATGGTGCGGTTCCTCTTAATGCCATGGGGAACTCGAAACACACAGTGCGGCATGAAACATCAATTCAGCCCGGGCTCAGTGCTGCTGCAGGTCGGGGAAGAAAGAGGGAAGTGGTGGGAGGGGGCGCAATTTGTGCGGAGGGAGGAATGACAGATGTGGTTGATCCACTTTGGATTTATCTGCCCATCTGGACTTTCAAAAGAAAAGAAAGTGGTGTGGTAACAATTTCATAGCAAAGGCCACAGGCTGCTTAATCTTCAGGGATTCTTTTTTTGAGCTAACTTCTGAAAACGTCGATTTGGCCTATTGATTTCATATTAATTGGCTCTGACTAGCTGGCTGTCCGCCAGAGAAATCCCGGCACGCTGAGAGCTGCGGTGTCCCTCCCGCCTCTCCGGTGCTCTCCGGGGCTCGGCGTGGCTGGGTAGCTTCTGCCGTGGCACGTGGTCCCTATTCTAAGAAGCGATTCTGGCCCAACTCAGGGATTCTGAAATGGAAGGAAAGTTGCTGATGAGGGAGAAAAATTAACCCTCCATGTGCAACATTCTCTGTTCTGGAAACTGAGCCCGTTTCATTGGGAACGGAGCCAAGCTGCTAAGCCTCAGAAAAATTCCGAGGACGGCGGGCGGGGGTGGGCAAAGGAGGAAGAGAGAAAGAGCGCAGAGGCACAGGGAGAGAGAAAGTCAGAGTAAGAACAGAGAAAAGAGAGAAAGTGTAATGAAGAACCGAGAGATACAGAGACACACACAGAGAAACTTCCAGAGATGGTGACACACAGAGAGAATCAGAAAGACAGAGAAGCAGAGACAGTGAGAAAACAGGAAGAGATGCAGACCAAAGAGAGACAGAGAAGAGTGAGACTGAGAGAGGGACACAGAGACCACAGAAAGGCAGCAACTCGGGGAGACAGAAAGAGAGAAAGATCAATGCGGAGACAAGAGATGGAGACTCAGAGAGACAGAGGTAGATGAGAAGAGACCCCCCCTGCCAAGTGAGTAAACGCGGACTCCTCAGGAGTTGACCAGAACACAGAGATAAGGCGAGAGTTACAGCACGGGGCCCGACAAGTTGAGGAAAAGAAGAGAGAATAAAGAAAATTCCAGTAGTGTCAGCCCCAGAGAAACCCAGGGGGCCTAGGAACAGCCTTGCGCTGAGGCTGCCCGCCCCAGAGTCTCCTCTGTGCCCCCTGGAACCAGTGCTGGGGAGCCCGCGGTTAAGACCTTTGCCTGCAGCCCCCAGGCATGGAGCTGAGGCTTCGGTGCAGCTCAGATGCCAGGGCTGTGGAACTGGTTAGTGTGTGTGTTTGTGCGATGGAAGGATGACTGAATCATGAACTTCTGAAGACAAAACAGAACAAAGCAAGGAAGGAAAAGCCCCATGGTCCCGGTTTGGAGCCCTCTTTCCTGCCCGCAGTTGCTAAGCAGTTTCCCACTGGGTGCATTCCTCGTGGTCTTGAGCAGTACAAGGACTGCCAGGAAAGCAGGTGCTGGGGAGGTCTGCTGTGTGGTCTCCCAGTTCTCTGCAATGGGGGCCGTTCTCCTTGGGGGGCCAGAAGAAGTGGTGCAACTGTCCTGAGAAACAAAATTAAAAGGGACTGATTTCTGCCTTAGTAGTCCCAACCGCTCCCAACCACCCACCACATCACAGGGGGGAAAATGGTGGCCCTTAAGTATCTCAGGGATGTACCATCATCTAAGTCAGGAAACTGGGTCACGTGAGCTTCCCTTCTACATTATTCAGTAGGTCACTGGAGTCGCTCCTGCTTCCGCAGCCGTGTCTGCACCCCAGTGACTCCATGCCAGGATGTCTCCACTCAGTTGTCTCTGTGCCTGCCCCCTGGGCCATTTCCTCTGACACAAACCTAACTGTGTTTCCCAAGGGCAGGAGGAGCACCCCCCTCGTCTCTCTGGGCTGGTGCCTTCCCCCAGAGAAGGCTGTGGTTGCTGAATGAATGAAAACTCCAGCACAGGGACGTGGATTTCCAGGATCTGGTCCTCGAGAGCGCCGTTCGGTCACATTACAGATGAGTGAACATGGGAGCGTATTAGGGAAGCCCCGCCCGCTTCCAGGTGTGGGATTACTCAGTGTCAGTAAAGGTCCTGGTCACTTATAACCTGAAGTTTTACAGAGTTTCCAGGTTCCTCGTCCACTCCCCTCCTCCACCTTCGGACCCTGTGCTCAGTGAGGGGTGTGCCACAGCCAGTCTGTCGTCTGACCCGCCCAGAGATGCCAGTGGCTGTGACAGGAGCCTCCAGCCTCAAAAGTATTATTTTCATTTACCAATCAGAGTTGTCTTGATTGCGAGACCTACCATCTGACTCGAGAAAACCAAACCAAGAAAAGAATTTATTGGAAGAGCATCAGGGAGTTCACAGGAATAGTCAGGCCAGGGATAAACTAAGAGTCAGGGCAGCTCAGAGGACCGCATCTGTAGGGAGCTTTGGCAGGGCTCCTCACATCACAGCCCTATGCTGAGTGAGGGCTGGTGGCATATTCCTCTCTGTGCTCAGAGCTCCTCAGTGATTTGAACTCCGTTGGGGTCTCCCCTTGGCCGGGAGAAGGGAGAAGCTCTGATTAAAAATCCGCCCAGACTGACGCTCAGTCCCACAAAGACAGCATGACCTGGAGGGGGAGCCACAGTGGTCTCCTCTGATCAGTCTGAGTCGGTTATGGAAAGAGGAGGAAAGGGGAGCTGGGGAGCTGGTAACCCCCCGACCCCCACTCCGGAGAGTCCGTGTCCTCCCTGAGGGTGAGAGGAAGCCTTGCTGTGCAGGCCATTTATATAGAGGGTGCACTGCTCCTTCTGTTCAAGCTGTCTGGTTGGGGGACATCAGAGGGCCCTGGTCTCCAGGGGAGAAAAAGGGGAGATGGCCACAAGCCTGAGTGTGGAAGAACACTTGGGGGGGGGAGCAAAGGGTTGGGTGTTCATGATCACCTGAGACTGGACAGCACGTGGGGAAGGATCACCCTGGCCCCAAGGCAGAAAGACAAAGGGGCACGCGTGGTAGGGGTTCAGTTTTTTCTTTTCTTTGATTGTCGGGAAACCCCATCCGATATGGACCAACATGCTTCCCTGCATCAAACTCATATGAGAAAATATGAGGATATTTTCAAAAGGTAACATTCCCAGACTTTCAACCAAATGAGCTTCCCCTTTGGCAACAGTCATGGGATTCCCGTAGTTGAGTCGGATGAGTATGGGCAGGACCAGGTCCTTTTACATCTCAGTGAATAGCCAGGGCTCACAGCTCCTCACGACCTCATCCCCAGGTCTTTTTCACAATGAAATATGATGCAATGCCCTGGTGATTGCATCGTGCTTTCTTTCCATTTACAATATTCTAAAGGCTTAGTTTAAAAAAGAAAACCGAAATATCCTGCACAGATATACAGATACCACTCCCAATTATAAGCATCAAGTTTGAAACTCGGCGGTTCTTTATTCTGAACACCTGGGCCACTCCGGCCGCTGCCAGTGGCTCAAGGAATGTGTGTCTATTTTCGTCCAGCCCACACAATAATTAAAAGGACAATTTGCTTCTACATAAAGAATCACAGAATGCAGCCCCAAACCACATAAAAGCCATTTCTGCTCTCGCTGCAGTTTGGCTCTCCCGGGGCCGGCCACAGTCTGCCCTGGGAATAGTGGCTGCTTTGTTTAGTCACTTTCGGAGGTAGCAAAGTGGTAGGGAAGTTCTCCAGGCCCTATTCCTTACCTTGCCCCATCATTCCCGTGGAGCCATTCCGAACTAGAGTTTCCCATCGGCAAATTGAAAATAAGAATATGAACCCTGCCTTTCTCAGGGTTGTGGGGCAGATCAAAATGAAGAAGTGTGTGTGAAATCCTTCCCAACAATATAAATTCTCTGTGCAAATAAATGACCCATTGCTTTTACTTCTGCGGATGTCACTCTAGGATTTCTCCAGAAGTGTACTCAAAGAGCAGACAGAGTTAGAACTCCAAAGTGCCTTGGGAGGTAGGGGAAAGAATATTATTGGGAAAGCACCAGCACAATTGTGGGTTCCTCACTTGAATGCAACCTTAAGTCAGGGGCGTGTTGGTAAATATTTAACTACCAGCTCCTTAGAGGGTGAAAAAAGCCTCAGTTCTTGCATTGACCAATTTCCATGCTATGAATACTGCTAACCGGAGCCAATGTCAAGATATCAACAGGACTTAAAGTGGCCAGCAGAACTCCTGGGAATTGAACAGTTCTCATATTCATTCTCATTCTCTCCCTGACCCCCAAAAAGGAACTGTTTCTGGCATACCACTGTCCTAAGTAAATGCCAAGGTGGTCCTTCATCACAGCAGCCTTACCTAGACCTGCTCACCTGCTGAATTTCGGAGTCCACTGGCTGATGAAAGTAGAGATGAGTAAGTTTAAAGGGCAGCCCTCCTCCTTGCTGTGCATGTGAGGGAATTGTAGGCATGAATCCCCTTTCCCAGTGACATTGATGAGGGAGGGCCTTCTCCAGTGAAGGACTGTCTGATGACAACAAGATGTCCAGGTGGAAGGTTGGCTGACCACTCGACCCCCTGGACCAGGAAAGAGGAGCGTTTCTTTATGTTTGCATGCTTCCTAAAACATTTCCTGTTGCCCTAACTTCAGGCAAAGGATCCATAACTTATGTTCCTCCAAGAAGGGGAATAAGGACAATACGACGAGAACAGTGCCCTGGTAAAAAAAAAAAAACAACACAGAATGTTCTAGAACAGTTCATCCAGGCTGGAGAGATTGGGGAACACACCTCAGTTTCACCTATAAATTGTCTATGAGCCTATTTCTAATAGACAGCATTTTAGAGTGCTGTGGAGTTTGGGGACACATTCTCATTTGTCATCTTGTTTGACCCACACAGCAGTTTGTAGGCAGGGAGGACTCACACCTCCCTCCTCCCTTCCTCTTCCAGCGGGCAGAGCGGCAGGGGAACCACTTCGAGTCTGGGCAGAGATAACAAGAATGAGTTGTATTGTGGACACTTTACTGACTGGTAGCAAAAAATTAAATGTGGACTTGAACTTTTGTCTTGGTTATCGCTTCTTTCTAAAAGTAAGGAGAATGTTCCCGGTAGGTGTCTAATTGGCATTTGGCAGCTTATAGATCTCTGGGGGTCTAACTGTGAACTAGCGTGGAGTGGGAGCACATTTAGAAATGGCAATAAATAGGGCACTTCTTCCACAATTTCTAGAAACAATAAAAGACTCTCGTCATGACTGTGCCAGCATACTCATTTGCTGAAGAGTCCTTGCAATGCTCCTTCTGGAGCTAAAAATATAAGGCATGTTTTGTTTTTCTCTGTTAAGACCTCTCAGCATTTGAGAAATGGAGGTGCCATGCCCTGCTTCAGAGAGAACTGTGTCGTGGGCGACACACACGTCTGGGGGGTGGGGGAGTGGCACCTGCAGTCAGCAGCCCATGCGTCCTCCAGCTCTTCTTCCTGCTACCTGGCTTCCTCTGTGCTAGTTGGGCTTATTGGTGAGTATGGAGTCACACAGTCAGTCAGTCATCTGTCTTCTTTATTAGTAACCACCTGGCAAATCTCTCCTTGAGGATCGACTCAGAGGCAGCTAGAGTGGCATGACTTCCACACCCCAGGAACCTGGCTTTCTAGGTGGGCTGTGGTGTCAGGACACAGGAAAGCCAAGTCTTTCAGATCCAAATGGGCTTGCTCTCTCTGTGTCTCTCTATTTCTCTGTCTGTGTGTGTGTGTGTGTTTATGCAAGATGCAAGACCCAGAGATCCAGCCCAAATCCTTCAGGCCCCAAGGAATTCCTGCTCATTTGTCTCATTGTAAAGAAGTCTCTGGTTTCAGGAATGAAAAACAGAGGCTTAAGGAAAGATCCTTGATCCATTTTCCTGGGAGGTGGAGATATTTCCCAGAAAGTCACTAGGAATCTCGAAATGGGAGATGATGTTAGCCCTCAAAGCCCAGGCAGGGCAGAGCAGCTGCAGAGGAGAAATTCTATTGTGCAAAGAGAGCGACAGCGTTCATCCATTTTCTGGAAATTTTGTCTACTAATCTATCTAGAACAGCATGGACCATGACCACGGGCTTGGGGAGAGTGGAAGTGGACGGTCCTGCTTCCCTTGTCCTCTAGCTTCATCAGTCCAGGTGGCAGCACTTTTCAACTGAGTCATTTGGGAGTGACAGCCCGTTGGCATGCCTCTGTGTCAGTGAGACCCAGGACCCATCGTCTGAAACACAGGGAGGATATTTGTGTGATTTTGTGCTTGATTTGGTGAAAGGAAACTGAGTTCTGTAGTCCGACTCTGTGCCTCTGTTTTCTTTGGCGAAATGGGGATATAATAAGAATCTCTTTCCTGCTGTCCCAGTGGCATTGTGGGAGGGGGGAGTCACAGGAACTTAGCACTCCCAAAGCATCTGTACCCTGTCCTGTGTTGTTTGTGCACAGAGTGGGCAGACCAGCCTGGAAGCCTTCCTGAGCAGTGGGAGGAGGAGGGTCTTGGCTTTTCCTGCTCCTTTGGGACAGGAGTGCGGTCCAGATGACAGCCATGCTGAGAAGGACAAACCCCTAAGTGCATCTGTAATATTGTGATTTATAGTAAGAAATACATATTTGGTCTCTATTCTCATTTCTGGCACAGAGCTCCTAAATCCCTTGGCATTCCCTAAGTGATGAGAACACTAAAAAGGGTCTCATATTAGGCTAATGAGGTCATTTTTGAAATACTCCAGGTCACCTAAGGATAAGGGTTGATCACCAGAGGAACCAACCGTATGACTAGAGCATTGTCACTTTCAGTCCCATCCCCTGGCCTCCAGGGAGTAGAGAAGGGTAGGAGATTCAGTTCAACTACCAGTGGCCAATGAGTCCGTCAATCATGCCTATGTAAAGAAGCCTCTATAAAAACGCAGAAGGATGCGGTCCAAGGAGCTTCCCTGTAGGTAAGTACCTGGGAGCGCTGAGAGAGTGGCGGGCTCAGAGCGGGCCTGACCTCTCGGCAGCCTGCCCCGTTCCTTCCCCTGGGTACCCCTTCCCTCTGCCTGTTCCTGAGTTGTAGCCTATAGGAAACTGGTAAGCTAGTGAGTGAGCATTTCTCCGAGTTCTGTGAGCTGTTCCAGCAAATTAATTGAAACCTAGGAGGGGAGTCATTGAAACCTTTGCTCTATCGGTGGTTTGGGGAGCAGCCCAGGTGATACCCTGGTCTAGCAAGTAGCATCTGAAGTTGGAGGAGGGTCTACGGCCATATCACCCTGAACACGCCTGGTCTCATCTGAGTGGGAGGAGGACAGCACGGCAGGACCGAGCCCTTAACTTGCGGGATCTGATGCTAACTGCAGATGGAGTATCAGAATGGAGCTGAATTGTAGGACATCCATACAGTGCCAGAGAATTTCTTGGTGTGGGGAAAACCCCACACGTTGGCATTGGGAGCAGAAATATA
Organism: Rhynchonycteris naso; assembly: GCA_037038555.1. NCBI lineage: Eukaryota > Metazoa > Chordata > Mammalia > Chiroptera > Emballonuridae > Rhynchonycteris > Rhynchonycteris naso. The sequence continues at coordinate 24,576,970 of CM072996.1, forward strand.
GCATCTCAAGCAGTTTTTACATGTAGGTCATGTGGAAGAATACCAGAGGCTTGATGTTCACAGAAGATTGGAGTAGTGAGAACTATTGGGCAATTGTTCCTTAGAACTCATCCCTGTAGCACAGGCATTCAAATAATGGTCCCTGGCAAGCTCTTGGAAAGACTGTTGAGTAATGGGTTCTGGCTATAGCCAGCTACCATCGCTTGGTGCAGGCTAGAACTCCAGGCAGAAGGGTCAGCAGGCCATGTGAATGCCCAGTGCAAAGGTGGTCTGGGCCAGGGCACCACTAAACAAACCGTAGAAGTACACTCTAGTACAGGGACTACCCCATTGATCCTGTCCAGGGCAAGAGGGAGAGCACTCCTATAAGCTTGGGGACAATGTGTCCAAGTTTGGACAGCTGCCCAGGAAAGGTGTGGGCCAGCTCTGGGAACAGCGCTTGGGAGACCCAGTAAAAAGAGAATCTGTGCAGGGGGCTTGCAGCTGGAAGGAGACACTGAGATTATCTGGTGAGGAGAGTCCCAGTTTACTGAGCACCTACTATGTGTCAGGCTATGTCAGTTGCTTTCCATATTTGATGTCATTTAGTTCTTCCAAAAGCCTAAGAAAAACATATTAAATCACAGTTTAAAGATGAAGGTCTGAAGTACAGAAAGACTGAACAACTTCCTCAAATTCCTGAGGGAGAGAGGTGGGACTTCAGTCTATGTTTCTGACACCAAAGGCACAGTTTCTCTTTTCCGTGAAGGTAAGAGGGCTCTCACAAGCTTGGAGACATGGCTTCCAATCATAGAGAACACTGGAATTATGTGTGGGGTGGGGGTAGGGCATTCAAAAAATAACCATACCCCAAAACCCTAATGGTTCTGTTTTCACGGATCTGGGACGGGACCTGTGCACTGGTATACCTCAGCATCTCCAGATGATTCTAAGATTCAACCTGTTTAATTTTGTTTTAGAAAGGCTTCTTGCTCATCTGGAGCTAATGTAAAGTCTGCTTCCAAGGTGCAGTTCACTCATTCATCCATTCACTCACTCATTGAGGATGCCCCTAAGAAGACAAGGGTCAGTAGCAAATAGAAGACACTTGACCTGTAGAAATCCGTCTGTACTTGGGTTGTGACAGGGCATCCAAGTGGAATCTCCAGTAGGGTTCCCTGGAAGAAAGACTAATGCTGCTTTTTTTTTAAGTGAGAGGAGGGAAAATAGTGAGATAGACTCCCACATGCGGCCAACCGGGATCCACCTGGCAACCCCTGTATGGCGCTGATGCTGAAATCAACCAAACTATCCTCAGCTCCCAGGACCAATGCTAGAACCAATTGAGCCACTGGCTATAAGAGGAGAAGAGAAGAGAGAAAAGGTGAGAGGAAGGGGGAGAGAAGTAGATAGTTGCTTCACTTGTGTGCCCTGATTGGGGGTCAAACCCAGGACATTCATATACTAGGCCAACGCTCTATCCACTGAGCCAACTGGCCAGGGCCTTAACACTGCTTTTTTTTAAATGGCCTAACAGTGTTGCAATATGTATCTGAAAACATTGTGATATTTAAGAATTAAGTGTGTGGCCTGACCCAGCGGTGGCGCAGTGGATAGAGCGTCGGACTGGGATGCGGAAGACCCAGGTTCGAGACCCCGAGCTTGCCAGCTTGAGTGCAGGCCCATCTGGCTTGAGCTAAAGCTCGTCAGCTTGGACCCAAGGTTGCTGGCTCCAGCAAGGGGTGGCTCGGTCTGCTGAAGGCCCACGGTCAAGGCATGTGTGAGAAAGCAATCAATGAATAACTATGGTGTCGCAACGGCAACAGAAAACTAATGATTGATGCTTCTCATTTCTCTCTGTTCCTGTTTGTCTGTCCCTATCTATCCCTCTCTCTGACTCTCTGTCCCTGTAAAAAAAAAGAAAAGAAAAGAAAAGAATCACCAGTAGTGACAGGAAGTGGGGACCAAGGAAGTGGTTCCTGATTCCTGTCAAAAGGCAGGAAGGATAGAGGCACTGGCAGTTGTGAAATGAAACCAGCAAACTTCACTGGAAATATTTATAGCGGAGTTCTCCATCCTTGAGAAATATCTCTCTGGCCCTCTCTGTTTCATTCTCCTCCACTCCCTTTTCCTCCCTTAGCCGTTTCTGACTTCTTATCTGCTCATGCATTGTTGACTATCTCTTGATAGCCGAGACCAGCACACACACAGGGAGTCACAATAGGAAGGAAAGAAGTTCTTTTTCTCTCCACTTCATTCCCCACACTGATCTGATTGTCTCTCTCCTGTTGAAACATCTCCAGAGCCCTGTTATGACCCATCGGGGTACTGAGATCAGAAGGGGAGTTGATATCAGCTGGACTGCAGGGTTCGAATCCTCACTTGGCTCCACTGTGCAGTGTTAAGCTCGAGCAAGTTACTGAGCCTGCTCTGTGACTTGGTTTCAGAAAGATAATGATAGTTACTATCTCACAGGATGGTTTTGAGTTTCAGAATTAATACATGTAAAACACTGAGACATGTATCTGGTACACATTAAGCATCCAATAAATGCTGACATGATTATGTTCTTGCTGCTATTGTTGTTGCGGCTGTTGTCACCAAGGGTCTGATTCCCTCCAGCCCTTCTCCTGTCTTCTCCCCTCCATTCAGTCTAATCCCACCCACATGGAACCACTCGCAGGTGCTAGAAATCATCATTCTCTCTTAAGTGTCTCGGCGTTTGTTCATGCTTCCATTTTGGTGAACCCTTTTATTTTGTTAGTTTCCTATTGGTATTGTAACAAATCACCACATTTTTTTTATCTTACAGTTCTGGAGTCAGAAGTCCAATATGGGGTCTTATGGCTAAAGTCAAGGTTGGCTCTGGTTGGTTGGCTCATTGGTAGAGCATCCATCTGGCGTGTGGATGTCCTGGGTCCAATTCCCGGTCAGGGCACACAGGAGAAATGACCATCTGATTCTCCAATCCTCCCCCTTCTTTCTCTCTTTTTATTCCCCTCCTTGCAGCCATGGCATGATTGGCTCAAGAGAGTTGGCCCCAGGCCCTGAGGATGGCTTCATGAGGCCTCTACCTCAGGTGCTAAAAATAGCTCAGTTTCTGAGCAATGAGCAAAGGGGGGGCCCAGATGGACAGAACATCACCCATATGGGGCTTTCCAGGTGGATCCCCATTGGGGCATATGTGGGAGTTTGTGTCTCTGTCTTCCCTCCTCTCACTAAATTAATTAATTAACTAATTAATTAATTAATTAAAGTCAAGGTTATTGGCAGGGTTATGTTGCTTATCCCCATCCTATGTCTTCAAAGGCAGCCCCTGCAGGTTTGAGTCCTCATGTCACATCCCTCTGACTCTTCTTTCACCGTCATGTCTCCCTTAGACCGCAGCTAGAAAAGTTTCTCCATTTTTAAGGACTTGTGTGACTTTTTCAGGCACCTGGATAACCTCGGCCAGTTTTCCCACTTGAGGTCTTTGGTCTCAATCACACTGTTAAATCTCTCTTTTTTCATGTAATGTAACATATTTACAAGTTCCAGGGATTAGGACATGGATATGGAAGGGAGGGGTGATGAGAGGGGTAGAGTATTATTCTGCCTACTATATCTATTCAATTTTTGCTATCTTTCAAGACTCATCTTGACTCTTATTTCTCTTGGGCATGTTCTGATTCTTCAGGCAGAGCAAAACATTTGTTTGTGTTCTCTGCACTTTGAAAATGTGACACACTTTCAGCTTTATTTCAATGCGTTGCAGTAATTGGCTTATAAATTGCTGACCCTACAGAGCTTTCAGAGCTGAGACTGGGTTTCATTCATATTTGTATTCCCAGAGCCTCAGTAGTGCTTGTTAAATAAATGAAACTTCAATCATATAATTTAGTGCTTCTCTGCCAATGGAAACATCACCCAAAGCATGAGGCATAAAGTCTGGTTCAATATTTCATGGCAATAACTAATAACTTTTTTGTGTCGTACTTGCCATATTCCTATCTGTCATCTTCGTCTTTATCACAACCTTTAACATTTGAGAAGACAAAACTCAGAGAGGGTAAGCGCCTTGTCCAGTCATTCCTACATCTACTTACTGGCAAAGTGGTGAATCGAGGCCAGTATTCGGATCTAAGTTATAGCACACATTGTTTCTGTTTGGCCAGAGAGCAGTATTATAATGATGAGCTATTTAACCCAGGGGATGTTTTCTTTCTTTTTTTTTTTTTTTTTATTTGTACAATGTTTGTGACCAGAATGTTCATGATTACAATCACATTTTCAATTCAGGCTCTATGATCAATGCTCATTTCCTCTTAGTTCCTCAGACCACTGTCACATGATATTGTGACATTGCCATTTTGACAGATTGCTTTAAATGCATCGAAGGATGCTTTCAAACTAGACCCTCTTGTGGCTGAAAGTCATTAACTTGGAGCAATTGAATGGCAGGGAAGTAAATAGAAGCAACTGGAAGAGTGTGTGCTTCCAATAACCACCAAAATAATGAGTCTATTTCAGAATCCTAGTGTATAGAAATATTTATTTCATAGTAGTATATAAATTAATTATATAATAACTTAATGTCCTAGGTACATTGAGTGGACAGAGGAAGCAACGGCGAACCAAATATCAGTATTCTTCTAATGGAAATTGTAGGAGGGTAGGAAAGTCCAAATGCACCCGAGTGTCTACAATACAAAGTAGCGTGACTTTCGCGAGGAGGCATGATGCGGGGCTGTGGGGCTTCTTCAATGGGGACAGGAGTCTAGGTGCCGGTGTTAGAGCATGTGGCGTACAGAACCCTTCACACACCAGCCTAAATGGATGGATAAAAATTGAGTAAATATGAGCAAATGTACATATTTTTAACTGTTTAGGAATAGTTTCTTTCTTTGGCCCTTCGAAAAGTTTTCGTCCACAAGCAGGCAAAATAACAACTCAGTAATTGTGTTTGTTGTCATTCATTTGCTTGTTAATCACTTTTTCTCATAGATAAGGCGAAGTAAAATCTTCCATCACTGTTCATCATAAGAGATTCCAAAGTAGTGGCCCTCGAATGAATGAGGATTCACAAGCGCTGCCAACCCTGTGGTCTAATAGCTATTTTTCCTGGACAGGTAGAGAAGTTCAGTGATCACCTGAGTGGCGCTTAGTATAAAACTATGTAACTGAGCCTGAAAACCTGTGTTGTTCACCAGATATATAGAGACTGGCAGGTGAGGATGTGGTCCTATTCAGGATAAGGAGTGACAAGGAGTGAAGCATTAGAGTCATTCTATTTCACGGGCTGCACTGGCCATAATGATGCCAACCCGGTGTAAAGACTTGGGGCAGGGCCATTGCCTGTGAGAACCAAGCCCTCTGCCTCCCTCTTCCTTTGCATTCCATAGGGTGCTGCGCAACTAGTCTGAGCTCATTCACTCTCAAGGATCTTGACCCTGGGTAGGTGGTCCTTCTCCACACCCTTCAACACCCTTCTCAAGGTTACTTCTATGAAGCCCTCGTCGTACCATCTGTGAAATGGCTGGCCGTGTGCTCACAGTCCTGCGCTCATTTCAATCACACTCTTAGCTCTTTTTGAATCTGTCTTCCCCACTAGACTGAGTTTCTCAAGGGTGGAATGGTCTTTTCATTTCTGCCTCCCCTGGTTCTAGCCATAGGGCGTGACATGAAGAGGGTGCTTAATCAATGTTTGCTCCAATAAATTATATTACAGTTGAACACCATCAGCCCAGAAGTCTTCCCAGAACCCTATTTTATTTTAATGACTGTGCTTATAAACACAAGCATGCACATATACCACCACCACCACCACCCGTGTCATGGAATTTCAAACACTGAGAGGTCATAATCAATGAAACACAGACACACAAAGCATTAGATGTACACAACGGATAGTCTACAAGTCAAGGTGTACTCCTGTTTCCACTTTATTGAGACCAACCTGCTCCATGTGACCACATTTGGGCCATCTCTAATTTTTACCAGTGTGCTTTACATTTTTATGATTCAATTATCTTTGTCATAAAAAAGTATGCAATTACCCAGTGACTCCTGCCTCGCTAACTCAGAACCGGGCTGGACTCCAGGGGCTCATTTTTTTTGGTTACTTTTTGGAACTTCATACCATTCTCCCAACTGAACTTTCTAAATGTGTAGCTTCCCAAACCTTCCTGTGAAAATCTCTTTAACTCCCTCATTCCTACCAGTGCTTTTAGGAACACAATGGCACCGAGCAGCACCTGGAAATGTGCCTGCTGACTTTGGAACAGGGGCAGGGTGCAGAAAGAAGCAGGGATGGCACTGGGTTACTCCTTGACTCAGTTCACGTGTCAACTCCAGGAGGTATTTCCTGACACCCTCACCCACAAGGATGGCTTATGGACCTTATTGGTGACTCCATCAGCATCCTGGACTTGTTTTTCTCATAAACCTAGCATCCTTGGGAGGGCTTGACACCAGAGGGCGTCAAGAACAGAGCCCACCATATTTAAAGCTTTGAGTGAATGAATGACTACAAAAAATGAATGATCAATTCTGGGCACTAGCAACTTGTAAATTCTCTTACATCACTTCAGGTTCTTTGGTAAGATGCCATAGAAACTAACTCCAGTTGACCTAGGTCAAAGAGAATTTACTGGAATGAGGGCCTGTCACTAACTGCTCAGACCTGCAACTGGGGGAGGCTCTTGAGAGACTCCAGGGAACAGGCCAGACAACTAGACACTTCCAGTCACTATTTTTGGGTTCAAAACAAAACAAATAAACAAATTAACAGACAGACAGACTCCTAACCATTTATTCAGTTCCGATGTGACTCTGCTTAAGATTCACATTCCAGAGAGAATAAGGATCGGCTTTGTAGGGGTTGGGAGAGGTGGGGCGTATTGATGGAGTAACCAGACCTACATCCAATGGAGAAAAAATAGTCCCCAAATTAAGATAAAAAGGAGATAGAGGTGTGCGGGGCAGGAACAAATAGACTCTGAACACAGGGAGTCACCAGCAAGGTCAAACTTCATATAGAGTTGCTGACCAAGACAGGATTTCCAGTGACAGGGGCTGGGGATTGCCTTTTTTATGCGGTCAGTCCAACCTTTCTGTTTTTTCTTCCAGATTCCCTGGAGCTTAAAAATATATATATATACATTTGCTCCCCAGAAGCTCTGCCCCTCTCCACACATCCTGCAAGATTTTCCAGAACAAATGAACTCCTTCCTCTATAAGGCAATGTGTTGAGCCTTGGCCCTGTGTCTCTTAAAATGACCTGAGTTCATACCTCCCCACCACTTGGCCCCTACATGTACAGTGCCTCTCACCAGGCAGAAGTCATGTTACTGTTCTCACGTACCTCTCCACTTTGGGCCTTTTGGTGCTTTCTAAGGTGTGAAGCTACATCTCTCGCTAGCTCTGCCCGCCCTGGACTGGTTCATGTATCCCAGCCCACCTCTCCCTGCCGCTGCTGCTGGGGCACACCCCTTACCGAATACTGTCATCCTCTCTTGCAGTCAAGCGTGTTGGCTTGGCCATTAGTCAGATCTTGTTCTAATCTGGCTCTGCGGCTTACTCTTCCTATTTCCAGAGAGTAAATGCTTGGACTCTCTGAAACCCAGTTTCTTGATTCATAATCTGACATAATGCATACCTTTAGCAGGCTGCTCACAGGTTCTGTGGGATGACGCACTAAAACGATCTTCGTGCTGCTTTGCATGTAGGTGCTCAACAGATGGTAGCTGTTACAGTTATCCTTTCCAATACTGATTTTATCATTTATAAAATTGCTAAAGTTATACTTGTATCTGTATTTTTAAAATCAAACCAGAGAGCAATAAAAAGGAAGGTGAAGAGTCAAAATGAAAAGTAAAGAATATTTCTCTCTCTAATCTCACATCCTTTCCCCAAATTAAACACTAGGATACCTTCTTCCAGAAAGTGTACAGTTCCTTTCTGTCTCCTTGTCTATAACCATATCCTGTTTTTTTTTCAGTTTAGAATATGAATGAGACACCTGTGCATGTCAATATTTATATCTCTGTCTTATCCCTTTTGATGGCTGTTTAGTATTCCATAGTAGTAGTGCCAGCTTTGTTTTAACAATTTCTCTTCTGATGCACATTTAAGTGTCCACTATTTTGCACGTGTGTGCATTTCAGAAAGTTTCATCCCTAGAGTGATAATGCTACACCCCCAAATGTGCACATTTTAAATTTCAGTGAAACAAATTATTTTGAAAATAAATGTTATCAATTATATTTATATCCACAATATACAAGAGTTGATACTCCTCCACACCCTCACCATAACTTATTTTTAATCCTTTTCATGTTTTGTAAACCATAAGGACTAAGAGTGGGAGGTGGTAAATGGCTTTATGTGTTACTGATTGCTAGCGAGGTTCCCTTTCTTTTCTTGTGTTCAATGACCTTTCATATTTTATAGTTTGTAAACTTATATCATTTATCTATTATTTTCATTGGACCATTTTTTATTTATTGAACTGTTAAAGCTCTTTACATATTATTTATGTTGACCTTTTATTAACATTTTAGTATTAACATTAATATTTTCTCCCAGTATGTCTCTACCTTTTCAGATTAAATTTTCTTCAATCAAAAAAATTAAATTAAGTGATATTGACTATTTGGTTTTCTTTTCACTTTTGTTTTTTATGTGTTATTTAAAGCTTACCTATCCTAAGAATATATTTTCTTCAATATTATTATAGTGATTTTTAAATATAGTTGGGTTTTTAATCCATCGGAATGTATTTTGAAATGGTATAAAGTACTATATATATTTAATGACTATTTGGTTGCTGATTGATTTTAAATGCCCCTTTTACTATATACTAAATTCTACTAAATCATAGACTTGAGCTCATTCCTAGATCCTCTGTGCTCTTCCATTGACTTATATGGATGTTCTTGCATCAATATCAAAAACTATACAATATAGCATATATTATATATAATAGTCTATATTATTACATATTCTATATTTCACATATAATCCTTATACATGCACACACATTCAGATTTGGGGGTACTGAGGGCTGAGATTTCAGACTTAAAAGAATTTGTTTGTAACTTAGGAAATCCTTGAACAATCATTGATGAAGAACTGTACCTTGAGGTAAGAGTTGGTCCTGCCTGACAAATCAAAGTGCATCCCAAAAAAGGAACTGCTTTATCAAATGACAGAGGCAAAAAACACATAGGCTATGACCCTGTCCATCACAAGCCCACTGGAACAAATGGTGTGGCTTGGTTGGAATGTAAGAAATATTTGAAAAGGGAGATGTTAAAAATAAAGTTGGCAGAGTCAGATAAGGGTAGGATTACATGAGCTCCAAGTTCCAGTGAGGCCGTATAACCCCCCCCCCATTTTTAAGAGAGAGAGAAAGAAAGAAGAAAGGAGAGAGAGGAGGAGAGATGAGAAGCATCAATTCGTAGTTGCTTCACTTTAGTTGTTCACTGATTGCTTCTCATACATGCCTTGACCAGGGTGTTCAAGCCAAGCCAGTGACCCTTTGCTCAAGCCAGCAACCTTAAGATCATGTTGATGATCCCACACTCAAGCCAGGGACCCTGCGTTCAAGCTCTCATGCCTACACTCAAGCCATTGAGCCTGAGTTCAAGCTGGCGACCTCGGAATTTTGAACCTGGGTCCTCAGTGTTCTGGGTTGATGCATTAGCCACTGTGCCACACTGGTCAGGCTAAGCCACCTTGATTCTGGGGGCAATAAGGAGCCCTCGAATCATTTAGCAGTGGCATGAACCTTTCCTGTGTTTTAGAAAGATGATGGGTGGGGAATAGACTCCAGGCAAGTCAGGACGGAGACACGGAGAACAGTCAGAGTTTTAGGCAGGAGATGAACAGGCTGAAAGAAGTGGCAAAGAAGAGTTTCAGCATAGTTTTGGTCAGTATTTTCTATTTTCTTCCTAATACACAGTATTAAAAGGAACTGGTTGGATAGTGCAGGACACATGGTCTTATATTTATGCAACAAAGTAGCAAAGGCAACTTTTGTACTTTTTTGTCCTCAGAGAGACCTTCAAGGTACTTAAGTATTAAAATGTGTGCAGTCTGACTACATCTGAGTGTCCTTGTAGCAGTTTTTCCAGAAGGGCAGCTCTGGCCAGGACCCTTGTCTTGTTCAGGCATCTCAGCCTCAGGAGTGTTGACATTTTGGGCCAGAGAGTTTTTTGCTGTGGGGGCTGAAATGAGCATCAGTGTTCAGTAGCATCCCTGGCCTCCATCCACTAGATGCCAGTAGCATCACCTAGCCAGCAGCATCACTCCAGACATTTCCAAGTGTCCCCTTGTTTAGTGAGCTGTTGAGCCAAGTTCCCTTTCCTGGTGAATTTGTTTTAGGTCTGAGAAGTTAGAAGAGCTGAGATGGTGGACAGCACTTGGACTTTGGCGTTGCTGCCAAAACCCAACCCCACCACTTAGTAGCTATAGGTTCTTGGACAGATCTCATATAGGCTCACCGCGCTTCATTCTCCTCACCAAGAAATTGAAGATAATTACTACTTCACAGGATTATTTTGAAGATTAAATGAGGTGATGTGTGTGTAGAGACAAATGCAGTGCTTGGCTTGCTGTCGTTATTCAATATATATGTGCTGACTCACATGCAATTATCCTCATCATTTCAAGAAGTTTTTGTGAGCACAAAGGAATACTCTTATCTTTGCTGCAAAAAAATGCTTTAAAATGCCCCCTCTTTGGTACAAGCAAAATCCCAGGCTTAAGGGTCTTGTTCCTTTTTTATATGAGGCACATGACGAATGTTAACTCAATAACCAATAACCCAGGGACAGATTCATCACCAGTCAACGTGGGAGGGCTGCCGCCATGTCAATACCTGAAGTGATGTTGTTCCGAGTAATACTATGGCAACCACAGTAAACCCCCTGATTGGGCTGCTGAGGAAGTTCCATTAAGATCCGAGCCTCTGGGGTTTTAGAATGAGAACGTGAAGAGCAGAGAACAGTGGGCCTTCATTCTGCCCACAAAGATTTTAGGTGGTCTTTTCTTCTGCAGTTTTATATACATGTGACTCTTCTCCCCATTTTCTTCTCCTCTGATGTCTTCTGTCTTTACTAGGAGTTGATTCTTTCCCCTCAACCTTTGTCCTCTTCCCCTCACCATCTATAGGAAATTTTGCTTTCTGTTTTCTTTTATTAATGATTCCATTCCCTGTCTTTCTCTCCTTTGCCTTTTCTCCATGCCGTTGTCTCCTCCTCTTCCTCTCAACACCCTTTTCCTAAATTCACATCGCATGTATAGCATCTACTTATTTTTTAAAAAATTATTCTCTCTGTTAAAAGAATTTTAAAAGTAGAAGATTTGAACATTCAATTAAATTTCTTTTATTAAATCTTCTGGACCCCTGAGTAGAAAGATTTCTAGCACTCTGACACAGCTGTCCGACTTTGCCTCATCACGGCTCGGCTCTCACAGACATCTACCAGGATGGCTGTAAGTTTTTCTTAGCAGCTGGTTTAGGCAGGGGTGGAGGGATGGGGATCAGAGCAGGAGTATGTGAGGAAACACTGGTTATTTAGATAGCCCTGTTATTTCAAGAATCTCTGGAGAGCTCAGTTAGTCTCCACCAAGAATAGAAATGGGAGTCATTAACACTTACTCACCTCAGCTAGATTTCTGCTAAAAGAGAAACAATTAATAGCCCCTCCCTCCAACACAACTACCCTTTCCTTCTACTTCCTCATTCCCTGGGTGTCCTCGGAGCCAAACTTCCCAGGACCCTTTGTCTCTTGGACAATTTTCCTGCAGCTGCTGGTGGATGGTGGATGAAGGTCATGGTGCTGGAAACTGAGGGCTGATAATTACCTTGGATGGGAGCCCAGGAAAATCACTTTATACCCATAGTAGGCACTTGTTATGGGACCGAATGGAGGCCACAGAGTTGCTCCACAGCTGTGGGTGGTATTTGTATCTTGAAACAACTCCCTGTGATTTAATCTTTAGTACCTTGTATAACATGTATACACACCAAATAAACACAACGTAGAAGGATTTCAAAGAGGCACCGGCCTGTGCTGTTTTCGTAGGTTAATCAGGCGATGGTGACAAATAGACCAGGGCAACAGCAAAGTAAAGTTTGCCCTGGAAAGTGCACATCAGTTTCTGGGGAAACTTTCCTGGCCTGGGCCAGGCCTATGACTTGGGCTTTTCTGTGGAGGTACCCTCGAGATCTTATAGGAGAATGGCCAATACACAACCGACAGCATGGGCACACATTGGTGAACCCCAGTTTTGGAACCGAGGCTAGACATCCCCCCAGTTGTGAGACCTCCCCTGTTGCCTAGGAGAAGCCCACTTGCTTCCCTCTCTTTGATCTAAAAGGGTTTTGGCCATGCCTTGTTTATTGCTCTACATTGCCCTGTAATGACCCCTTTTCTTATTTCTTCCAGTGTCTTGAGGACAGATACGAAAAGTTTTGTCCTTTCTGTGTCTGTATGGAGTCTAGCACAGAGCCTAGCCCAGACAATGATTGATTAAAAAAAAAAATCTCATATGAATGGCCAAATCCCATCTACCATGTATTTTTATAAATAAAGTTTTACGGGAACACAGCCATGCTCATTGGTTGAGTATTATCTATGGCTGCTCTAACTGCTGCAATGGCAGAGTTGAGTGGCTATAATGGAGAACATGTGATCCTCAAAATGTGAACTGCTCACTATCTGGCCCTTTACAGAAAAGGTCTGCCAGCCCTTCACTGTGGCATCTGGCCAGGTGAACAGAGTCAACCAAAATGTTGTCACAAGAATGTTCACTAGAATTAGGGAAGTCGATCCACAGTCTCACTAAAATGTGACAGTCCACCCTGTCTTCCCTTGTAAAGCCCTTATCTTTCACATTGAACACCCGGAACTCATTTCACCTTCTCTTTTTCCACATTAGGTTTTTGTCCTCATTTTCCACCTGTGTTTTTCTTTAATGTATTTTTCCCTTTCATTTCAGCAACGACATATGAATTATTCCACTAAATAATAGTTTTTCAGGATGTTTTATATCATGGTAAAATAATACAAATAGCACCAAGTGAAAAAAAAAACCAAAATATACAAATTTACATATGGTCCTCTCTGATTCTTGCCAATGTTTAAAATAAAGAAAGCAATGTTTAGAGACATAAGGGAAACAATACACTGCATTGTCAGGAACGGTTGCCTTGAGATAGCTAAGCTTGCATGGTTTTCACTCTTTTCTTTACACTCAGATGTATTTACAATAATAATGAACCTATCCCATCTGCCAAGTGTCTCTGATTCAAGCAGTTCTGAACCCGGTGCTTCTGTTATTACATAGACACTATCTCTAGCAGGCTCTCCCACATTGCTGCACGTTCGACTCACTCATAAACTCTACCTATGATTCATCTGCATCATATTTATGAAACTGCTTTAGGTGAAAAGTCACGCTGTGCATGGAAAATATTGTTAGCTCTGTTTTTATACAATCTTGTAAAAAATAAAAATCTGGTTGTCCCCAAGGTCTAATTTGCGATGTTCATTCTACTTATCAGGCCTATTCAGGAAGACAGATTCTACATTTTTCTGCTGCTTTCTTCAAGTTCTTTCTCATCCAGACTTCTACCTCTGCCAGAGGCTGAAAGAGGAAATAGCATAGAAAGTCGTGGTGAAGTGGAAAGACATGGAGACACGGAGCCTTCAAAGGACGGCTCCGACCTCTGCTCTGGCCCAGCTCCTCCTAATCCCGGGACCTTAGGAGAACCGCTCCGCTCTCAGAATCTTGGTTTCTATATCTGCCAATGGGATAACTAGTAATTTATTGGGTTACAGAGAGGACAGCAGACAGCAGTTTCCATATAGGCACCTATATCTGTCATAGTCTAGTAACCCAATTGGTGCTTGATAGAATCTTTGGGGGGAGATGGTTTTAAAACCAGTGAAAGTGCTTGTTGTGAAAGGAAATGCAAGGTGCTTCCAGTGGAAGAGCCCCAAGAGGAAATGATACTTCCTGTCTCTCTGACTCAGCCGAAAGCAGGAAGGATCTTCATTCACATGCTCTGCTGCTAATTTACATATTGTAACCTATTCCAAAGAGCACTGAAAGATGAGTCAGGGGACCCAGGCCTGGTTTTGGCCTCTAATTTGCTGCACATTCTTAAACATTTTCTCATCTATAACATGAAGGCTTTAGACAAATATCTCCCTAAGGTTTTAATTTCTAATACAAAATGCTATAGATCAAAAGATTGCAAAACCATGTCATATTGACCAAATAAGCCAACAGAGTATTAAAAAATATCACCCCTAAAGAAAACATACAACATAGGTACAGCACTCGGCAGCTTGCTGTATTCTTTTATATCATGATCCTCAGAGAGATCATGGAAAACTAAGGGAGGGGAGTATTCTAATCCATGCAACAGAGAAGGAAAACAGAACCCTGACACATTGCTGGCAAGGGAATGGACCTAGATATGAACCCAGGTCTGCCTAAGACCAACTTTCTGCAAACATTCTACTCTCTCAAGAAGAACACATTTTATTGCTCTGGTTGTTGACCTTGGAGATCTTGTTTCCAGTGACTTCTTAATCAAATTACCCACATGTATTTCATTTGATTACTGGTCTTCCGTGTTCTGCTCTAGGATTTGCCAGCATGGGAAATTCAGTTGTACAAGGTCATCTTTACAATGTCCACAGTCTAGATTTTATTAAGGCGGTGCCCAATCAAGAGATGCTCCTACAGAGTGCAGCCATTAACATCAGCCACTGAGAACAAGCTCTGCAAAGGCTTCATGTTCCATAGCCTCAGTGGGAGCCGGAGGAGCATGACCCCAAACAGAACTTCCACGGGGTGCATACACAGCAGGGCAACTGCTCTAGTAGGAAGTTGCCTGGACCAGAGACGCTAAGTGTTGGGCACCTTGAGGCAAGCTACCCACTCCTCCGAGTCTCAGTGTCCCCCCATGGGCACATCTGTAAGGTAAAATGCCCAATAAACTTCTCCTTGACTTGAACCAATGGGCTTGGTTGGATACCTTCTCTTCTAAAAAAATTTCCCTGGTTCATCCACAAATGATCAAGGATCTTTCTCTCTATTCTGAATCTTACCTGTTGTCTAATGTATTACCTACTCTTCACATATATTATTATTGTCATATGTGTATAATTACCTATCTTTTCCACTAGACTGTGAACTTCTTGAACTCAAGGACTATGTGAATATATATATATTTTTATAGATATAATTTTATACATTATATAACTATATAATATTTCTATATTATATATATATTTCTGTCTGAGCTATTCAAGTCCCCTAGGTATTTGCACTATTATAGCCTGACAATATCTTCACAATGGCCTGAAGGATCTCATAGGACTTCCCAATCCCTTATCTCCCTGATTTTCCAACTCCTGTCTCCACCTTACTCATTTAATTGTAGCCTCCCTGGCTCCCTGGCAGTTCTTCTGACCTACAGGGGCACACTACTGGCTTGGCTTTTTCTGAAATGCTCCTTCCCCAGAAACCTGTAGGCTATTACCTCCTTCATGTCTTTGCTACAATCTCACCATCTCCAAGTCGCCAAAACTTAAAGCTCCTATTCAATTCTGCAGCTTACTTCCCAATGCTCTGGATGCCCTTTTTCTCTTCTGTAGAACTCATCAACTTCAAGCACACTGTTGGTGACTGTGATTTTTATTAACCATCTGTCTCCTCCTCTAGAATGTAAGCTCCAAGCAAGAAGGGCTCTTCCTTCTGTTCACTGGTATATCCCACCTCCCTAAAGAAGTCCCAGGCACATAGTAAATACTTATTTATTGTTGTTAAATGAAATTAAATCTGGCTACCTACTTTTTTTTTCCCTGTTTAAGCTATTTAAGTTTCTCGCATCAGTCAGGCTGAGCTCTTCCAATATTTTGGATCTAAACATTCCAGTTAATCACTTGACTCTCTGCTGGTCTTTCTGTAGACACGACACTAACCATGTACAATCCCATGGCATACCTTTGTGCACAGGAAGTGATAAGCACTTTAATAATATAAATCCCACCAAACTATGTTTTGCCTCTTTAAAGAAAATCTTTTTTGGAAACTGAAATTTTTAAATGGATGGAGGTGTTCTAGGTCTCCCCTGGAAGGAGGGATGGGCTGCCATTCTGTGGAGAGTACGTGGCTGGAGCAGAAACCCCCATCGTGGGTTCATCTTTCCCATTTCCATTGTCTTTCCACTCTAGGAGTCATTAACTGTGCTAATCACAATTAAAACAAAGCTAATAATCACTTCTTGGAACACTGTAACCCTGGAATGTTGCCACGGGCCTCTGGGAATAGGCCCCTAACTCTGCTCAGAGGGACTTCTCAGGGATTTTTACTTCCCGACTTTAAGCTGAATGTTTATCATTTTCCTTTTTATTGTTTCTGGCTCCTCCCATGCTTTTGAAGTCTCTGAAGTCTTTAAGCACTTGGCCGGTCTCTGTACACCACGGGGTCTTCTCCCTCACCGCGGGCACATGGCCAAGGGAAAGGAATCGGAGCTCCTCTCTTGGCTGCGCCTGTAAAACAATCAGCTTGCTCCACAGCCTGCCATTTGAAACGTGAGCTATGCTAACAGTACAGATAATGCCGTGTGTTCCAAGGAGATTAGAATATCCCAGTGGGATTCGGGTGAATGGAGAGGAGAGTAGCAAGTCCACACACAGTGTAACCCGCTCTTCTCCAGACTGCGTTGTCTGCAGGGGAAGGTCGGGGCCACGGACCTGCTCCCTCTCCTTTCCATAACCACCGCGACTTGTGAGAAGTGGCAGGAAGGCATTTTCCAGGACACAATGTGCTTGTTTTCTTCTGTACAGTTTGGTAACTTCCATCAATAGTCACCCTTTCCTTGGTGTAGCCAGTCCCTGTCCCAAGCAGTTCCCAAAGTCCTTGTCCTTGTTCATTCTCAAAGCAGTGTGAGGTTCCTTTCTTACCTTCCACCTCTCCTGGGGTTTTCTCACTCTTTTGACAATTTCCAAGGAAAAGGGGTGCTCTCTAGCCACTATGCCATGAGCAGGCCCTGGGTACCCCAGCTCAGAGCACGCAATGAGCATTTGTATTGAAGAGAAAACTTGTCATCTATTTAAAGGTTAATTCTCATGAATGAGATCTGGGCCCATATGGGCCTTATTCTTTCAAAGACTCATTCAAAAGTTAGGAAGCTAAATAAGTTGAGGTGACTGGTTTCACCTAACTCAAATGTTAACCTCTTAACACATTTTTTTTACCTTCATGGCATATGTTTGTTATCTCTTCTACATCCTCCCTGGAGCTCAAACTTAGCCTCCCATGGAACCAGCAGCACCAAGGTGAGATCTGTGTACCTGGTAGGAATGACAGTAGGAGGTACCCTTCAGCTAGAGTCGGGTAAGGTGATGGGCCCTGTGTGTCGCATCAGTTAGAGTGAGGGAAGAGATGGCAGGCTCAGGCCTGCCTGGGATGTGTCTGTCCCTAGCCTCCAACAATATCCGATCCTGTTCGGTGAAAGCTGGATGGATCACACACTGACGAAACTCCAGCTGGTCATGGAAGAGGGCGTCACTTCCCTGCCTCCCCGGCAGTGGTAGAATTCTGAGCCTTTGGTTGGTCCAGCTTTAATCCCTGTCACTCTTTGGTAGGGACTAGGGATAGGGAGTTATGAGGGACATGTCAAGTGAAAACAAATGCTCTCTCATGGGGAAAAAGCAGCAAATGCCACAATGTCCCTGCCAAGCTCACACTCTAGTTAGTTATGGGATCACTGATCCCTGGGAGTTGAAAGTATCACCTAGTTGATTCCCTCTCTCACCCAGCTGACACTGGAATCCCAGTGACAATGTCCCTGATAGGAGCCCCTTGCATCTCTGTATGTCCCCATCGATGGTTGACGTCCTGACCCACAGAGATAGTCAAGCCTATAAGCATGCATAATATTTCTCTGACTATGTGGATTGTTAAAAAGTGTGGTGATCTAGTCTGAATGTCTACTGATTTGATAGCTGACTTTTTAACAAATTATCAGAATATCATGATCCCCATTATTTCATTAGAATTGCCAAAGAAAATTTTCATGTTCTACACAGTCATAAAGGTGCCACTTGTGACTTTTTTCAGCTGCCAAAATCCCAAAGAGCAATTGCTGTGGAGGTCTCAGGACACTTTGCATCCCCCAAACCTTCAGCTACTCCATCCTGCTCCCGCACCCCCTTAGTCACTGTCAGTAAAAACACCACCTGCTTCATAACTTCTAGCAGAAACTATTCTCAACATCTGCAGTCCTCAGTCCCATCCTAGGGATTCCTGCCTCACTCCCAACATGAAATGGAAAGAATCAATTATATTGCTATCAAATGCATTCCCTTTAAACTATGAGGAAAAACAGTAGTTAAAATTGCACATGCACACACACACACATGCATACACCATTTCAGTATGAAGCAATTGAACTAACTCATTGACTCAGATCACTTTCTCTAGAAGCAGACCCTGAGACACACAACTGGAATGCAAGTGATGTATTAAAGAAAGTTTTCCAGGAGATCCTTAGAAAAGGAGTAAGGGAAACAAGGTACAGGAACAAGACAAGCAGGTGTACAATTTCAGGCAAAATCCAGCCTTATCCTGGTCCCCTGGGAGGCTCTGGATAGAAATTACACCTGAGTCCATCCGGACTTGAGTCAAGGGAACTGAGAACTGAGTGCTCGTTGGCAAAGGGCCGCCTGTGAGTTGTAAACTCCTGGGTATTTCCCACTGTGTGAGCTCTCGGCCAAAGTAGCTCTAGTAGTCCAGGGATGCCATCTTTAGAAACAAAGGCATCAGAAGCCAGAGAAGGGGTGCAAAGAAATGTACAAGGAACCTGAGGGGATCTGGACAGAATATCAACATGTTCACTCATTTACCCATGTTCCCCTCAGTGGGTTTGTTTGACTTTAGACTTATGTACCTCTAACATAATGTGGTATCTCTACAGTAAGAGATGGTCAGCTTTTAAAGAAATACTCAGACATGGTATGCCTGGGAATCTCTGTCTCGTCATACACCCCACTGAGTAGATAGGATGCAGTCTAGGTCCATACTGGCGTTTTGGTGAGCACTCACATTGTAATGGACACTGTTCAAAGACATCTTTTGAAGACACTTTATAGAGGTTGCTGTCAAGTCTTGATTGCTGAGCCTCTGTGGCACACGGGCTTAGTCATGTCCCCTCCTTCACTAGAGCATTTTATCCAGGTGCCCGTCGAAACCGGTTGAATCACCTCCCAAAAGATGATAAAGACTTTTATGAGCAAACCTGGAACCTGCCTGCCAGTTTTGCAGATGCCCACATCTTTTGGAAGGCAGGGACATGGAGATGCAAAATCACCCATGTAAAACTCCTCGGCACAAATACAAACTCCAATAAGGCTGCTTTGACTTTCCTTGTAGTAAACAATCCCAAATCTAGAGAACTATCAACTCAGCTCTTTATTTTTGTGGGTGTATTTTTATGTAATTTTTTAATGACAACCAGACCCCAGGTGAACTCATAACTTGATGAGGAAATTTCAGGGCTTCGCCATTTCAGTTTTTACCAGAGTTCAGTAGCCCAACATTAGCTTCTGTTCTCTCTCTCTCTCTCTCCCTGTATCTTTCCCCTTATCTCCCTTCCCTCCAGTAAATAAAAGCACATTTATTTCCCCTTCTTCTTGAATCACCTAAAAAGCAAAAGAGAAAACACCCCAAAGAGCAAAGCTCTTAAGTCAAAACCAGTCCACGTGAGTTAAACTCTCATGTGTGTCAACAGAACTTAGCCTGTTTCCTCTGACACCCACATGGTGGTGGGCTCCCAGGTCCTCCCTCCTTCCTCTCTTTACCTCCAACCCTGCTGAATTCCTTCCCCTCTGCTCTCTACCAGCCTCGGTGTCTAGTCTTGAGAACTTGTTTCATTATTTAATTGTCCACTGTTCTCAGGGAGACAAAGAAATTAATAAAACCACATTTCTGAGCACTTACTATGTATCTGGTATCTTCAATCCATCAACTTGTTTTAATCCTCACGGGCCCTCTCACCCCACCCTTTGAAATAAGTTATTTTACCCATTTTGGATACAAGGGAGCTGAGGTATAGAGAAGCTCAGTGACTTTTCCAGAACCTGCAACCAGGAAAGGAGCAGAAATGGACACTGAACTCATGGTCAGCTGAGTCTCAGTCTGGTCATTTCTGCCCTATTATACTTTCTATTCCTTAGAATGTGCTTTAGGTCTTCAACTTCCATGTGAACAATACAGAATGTTAAATATTCCTGAGGCCTTGCCCCATTGGTGGTCCAACTATGGAAGAACTTTGATTTTAATGCACATAAAATCTTTAAAAAGAACCAATAGCATATACTTGGAAAAAGAGAAGTGATATCTTCCTTTCCTCAGAAATGTCTGTAATACCCCAGCATTAA
Source organism: Rhynchonycteris naso (assembly GCA_037038555.1). Lineage (NCBI taxonomy): Eukaryota > Metazoa > Chordata > Mammalia > Chiroptera > Emballonuridae > Rhynchonycteris > Rhynchonycteris naso. Next base: position 24,597,396 of record CM072996.1, read on the forward strand.
TGTGTGCCCTGAGTGAGACTGAAAGAATTCTTTTTATGATTTCCACAGAATGATTTTGTAACACAAGTTTTAAAAAAAAAACATTTTTAAATATATTGTTCAATCAAATGACAATCCCTATGGCTTGCAACTCAGGATGTCCTGGTGGTGAAATACTCATTAGTCACCTGCTAGAAGTCAATGGAATGTGCTGCGACACAGAGTCTGCAACAGCGAATGGTCTTGTTAAGCTGTCAAGTCGCATATTGTACAGCCTCGCACGATGGCATTGTCATCAGGAAAAAGGCTTAGACCGTGTGCTTCACAAACCGAGAAACTGGTTTGTGGAAGCCTGACTTTTCATTGAACGCTCTTTAAAGCCGAGTTAATGTGTTTCCTACTGTTGTAACAACGACATGTGAGTCACATATGTGGTTTCAAGATCTCTAAACTGGATCCATGCAGCTGCTGATGTAATCAGAAATAACCTCTGGGTCTTCCTTCAAGACAAGAAGATTCAGGAGGAAAATAGCCCTACTGATACAATTGCTCATTTTCATTGGTGTTCTTATGAGCTTTCCAGCATTCCCAGCATTCAAATCTCCTTGGGAAACTATTCATCAATATTCTGTTTTCATTTGGAAAATGTTTTTACGACCAAGGCAAAATATTTCTGGGATTCATTCCACAAACTTATCTTGACTCACCATGTGGAGGTTGATTGTTATGGGGGGGAAAGAACCTGAGGTTGAGTGTCAGGCAGATTCATGTTTGAATTCCAGCTTGGCCACTTACCGGCTGTGTGATTTCAGAAAAATTAATTAACCTCTCTGAGCCTCAAGCTTCTAATCTGAAAAACTGCGAAATTATTCCTGTCTCACCATGTTGCAAGATAAAGTCAGACATAGAAAAGCATCTTGTAAAATGACAGGGTGCAATGCAAACCAGGAGGTGTTAGAACACAGGCTTGCCCAGGGGGAGCCTGGCTTGACTGATGCTCTGGTTGCTGTGTGGCAGAGACAGGAACCTGCTCTAGTTCTGGGCCCTGCAGACCCTGCTCCTTTCCCTGCCCTCTAACCAGGGAATTCATGCAAACACTCCCCAGAGCTCCACAGAGAGCAAGAGGAAAGTGAGAAAAAGGTAGAGAAGAAAGGTGGCAGTGTTGAGCTGGTTCTTGCAAGAACAGTCTTTCCTCTGGGAATGCCGTTTATTCGTCATTAATACTGCAAAGCAACAGGAGCACACTATTGAGAATTCCTACCTTCAGAAGCTCTGTGAGCAGCTAGCTCTTTGCGTTAGAAAAAGAAGGGGGATGCCGCTGTGTAGGGAAGGTCATGGAAATGCCGTGCTCTTATGTGGGCAGAAATCAGGGCAGTTTGGAGAGCCGTGGACCATTTGATTCAGTGAGCAGGAAGGAGGAGTGTCCTGGTAGGCTGCCTGAACCACCCAGAAGGGAGCATGAAGGATTTGCTCTGAAGATCTTATCGTAGTACTTGATTCCTCCATCTTATTTCAGTTAAAATCTGTTCTTTATGTACCATGTAGTTTGAGCCTCACTCCAACAGTGTGAGTAAGGAGTCCCTTCTGAGAGATGAGAAGTTGGGGGCACAGAAACCCTGCATTACCCGAGCATTCTCTGAGGTCACACTGGAGCGATAGCCACATCCTGCCTCAGTGGGGAAGGTGCCCCTTGGTTTACGCTTTTTTCTTAATTGCATCATGAACTTGGATTATATCCTGAAGTTCTGGGGAAGAGCAGAGGATGTTATCCAGTTTATAAAGTCCTGTCATGTTTTAGTGGTTCTACTCCAAAAGAAACAAGAAGGCAAAAATGCAAAATAATAATAATAAAAGCACGCTGCATAAAAAGTCTGTAGTGAAACTCAACGACATGGGGTAGCTGTGTTCTTAACAGTTCATTAAAGAGAAAACAAGAATATGTGTAAGAAACAATAAGCATCTTTATCTTATCAAAGGCTGATATGCAAATGAGAAATTACTTCCTCTTTCTAATCATAATAAGTGCTTATCACATTCTAGGCAACATGCTAAGTACATTCATTACCGCCCCCCAACCCAATGGAACATTATCCCCTCTATTCTGTTTTTTGGAGATGAAGAAAAGAGTTAGAAAAGAGAAGTCACTAGCCCAAGGACACTAGGCTGGCATGTGGCAGAACCAGGACCCAAACACATTCTGGTGCCAGAGCCTGTACCCTTACTAGTAACTGCCACCTCCCAGAAACTGGCAGATGGGGTGCATTTTTTCACTGAATTATGTATGCATGTATTTATTTATTTTGTAAAGCCTCATCAGGTAGGAATTATTACTCTAAATACTCAGATAAGGAAATTGCAGTTCAAAGTCCTTACATGACTTCTGCATGACCACACAACTAGTGAGAAGAAGAGTCAGGCTTCAGACCCAGAACTCTTGACTCTATGCCTGGGGCTGTTTCTCCCTTCCTATCTGGCATCATAATTCTTCATGAGAAGGAACTGGGTTGGTGCAGAATTTACTCCTCCATAAGAGGAATTTGTTAAGTTGTACAAAGACCTATAACAGGTGGAACCACCCCACTCACTGCCAAAATACTCACTCAGTTGTCAACCAATATTTACAGAGTATGCAGTACGTGCCAGGCATCGCCAAGTGCCGTTGGAGTCCAGAATGAGCTCAGAATGAAAGATGGGTGTCTACCCTCGTGGTCTCCTTTTCCAGACGCACTTACCCAATATTGATGGAGAGAAAAATCCAACTCTACATTCAGTTTCCTACTGCTTTCCCCCCTGAAACTCCCATTGCCTTTGAGATAGTCCGGCTGTTTTCATGGGGGTTCTATAGAGCTGGGACCCCAGTGAGGCTGATTATAGTGACTGCCAAATTCTTCAGACCTTTCCATTACTAGCCTGGATTAGCAGTGTGTCCTAAGCAACTCTGACTCCAGCCAACACCAAACAGCAACCTCAGAGCACAGACACGTGCCTTGATGTCATTCTGAGTGCAGACACCTGCACAGCAAGTCTCACTGGACCTTCCTTGGAATGGCTTGATTTCTCCCGGGAGATGACTCTCCAGGACCTGTGGATGAACTGCAGGCAGGAACTTTCGGCATTTCTGCCGCTGTGGACAACTGCCAAAAGGAGATTCCTCGGAGTAGTGATGAGAGGGTCTTGTGTGTCTTTCCTGAATGCATGGAAGGACTGGAAAGAAGCAATCAGATGAGATGACTGGCCGTTAGCAGTTTCCAGCTGACTTTGCCAGGCCCTGAGAACTATGACCTAACCTCTGCTTCAAGGAGACTACAAACAAATGTAAACAATCAGTTTCCAAGGCCAGTGTCCAACTCTTGGTGTCTTGGTCCCCTCCGCATTGTAATGTATGTCTTAGTATCCTGGTAACTGCCAAGAGAGGCTCTCAGTCGAGATGACCAGTACAGACTGCAATCTCAATAGAAGGCAAGGTCCACGTGTGCACATCTTTTTATAGTTAACAAGATCCTGCTATTTCCAATACCTCACTCAATGCCCATAATAACATGGAACAGCGAGTTTTGCTACTCTCCTGTCATGAACAAAGAAACTAAGAGTTAGCGGCAGAACTGGGGCTAGACACTAGGTTTATCAACAACTGGAATAATTTTCCATCTTCTGCTTTATTGTAAGATAAGTACTGTCATAAGAATGCCTTCCTTGAACATTTCTTATAAGACCTGGAGATTATAAAAACATGTTAATAAGTGCACATCATTATATATCTACCTGTGTATGTATAAGCATACATGCATGCATATATATGGCATTTAGCCTTTTTCCCTGGCGTAAAGTAGTCCCGCAGTAAGAAATAGTTTGTTGTTTTATGTTCTTTTTTAATAAAGGCAGCACAATATAATTGTTGAGACTGGTTTCTGAACTCAGATCAATTCAGGGTGATATCATAACCTTGGACAAGTTACTTAACCTCTGGTTATTAGTTTGTTTATCTAAAAAATGCAAATAATAATTTAAAAAGAAAACGGAAGGTTTGAATGATAAGAGTTGTATAGATAAAAGACAGAAATTTGCTCCCCAACACTGAAATGCAAGAAGCAAACCACTACTTTGATAAGGTGGACTTGGGGGAAACTCTCATCTCCTTTCTAAACTATTTACTAAGACCCAGGAGTCTTCCATGATGCTTGAATGGAAGAACAAACTCTATTCATAAGTCCATAGCTATTCACTGAGATGTTAAAATGAAAGTTTCCATTCACAAACAAGGAACTCTTTGCCCCCCATAGTAAACACGAGCATTGGACTAGTTTGCAAAGGTCCCTAAACTGACTCTCAATGATCAATAACTGCCATAGCATGCTCTCCCCTACTAGGCTTCAGGACGTTAATCTACTTACCTTGTAGGACCAGCATCTCCACACCAGATACCAACTTGCCTCAATAATCCCTCAAATGAAGGCATGAGGATGGGAGTAGGTAGGAGGGTGTCTTTTGGACTCCTTGTCTTTGCAGGCTGCTACAAAAGCCTTTACTAACTTTGTCAAGGGGAGGGGACATATGCTCTAGACACATTTTTTGAACCTATTATAATAGGGACACATAAATTAATATCCAAATGTTCTTTTGGCCAATAATAATAATATTGACAATAATATCACAAGCATTTAATAAATGGTTACATAACTACTGTGCTATTATAGTTTTGTTAATGGTACTGCCCCATGATTCATCAGTACTTCCTTTCTATGCTTCGGTAAAATAAGGATGGGATATTAGAGTGAGAAACTGTAATAAAGAACAAGCACTTTGTCGTATGGTCGATGACCAGGTTCTCCAAAATGAATAGAAAAGAAAATTTGAAATCTCACCTAGGCCTGTGACTCAAGAAAGAGAATTTTGCAAATATGAATCATGGCAATAACATTTGTGCAAGGACATAAATAAAATGTGAGGAGATTCAAACCAACAGTATCTAAAAAGAATAATGAACTCTGACCAAGGAGGGTTCATTTCAAAAATGCATTTTTAGGATAGTTCAATCCTAAAAATGTTAATAACTGTATTACATCAGTACATGAGATGGTAAAAGAGTAAAACAAACAAGTCATAATCATCTTGAAATTTATTATACTGTCCTGATTAAACTAGAAATAGCACAGAAGGAATTGAAGGATAGTTCTCACATGATGAAGAATACAAAAATTCAATTTAGAACTTAAAAATTAAACACCAGGTACATTATCATTAAATTCATGAATAAAACATAGTTGTCCACTATGATCTGTTATTATTTATGTTATTCTAGAAATTTAAGTCAGTGAAATAAAATATAAAGAGATAAATCTATTAAAAAGGAGATTTAAAAAATCAGTTATTATTGTTTCTTAACCCCCAAAGAAAAATAAAAATGAACATTTTATTTGTTTAAAAAGGTTACTGGCTACAAATAACTATACAAAAATTAATAAGTTCTTCATATAACTACAGTAGGTAATTGAAATATTAGTAGGAAAAGGTTAAATTCACTTAAAAAATCAAATGATGTCAACTATGTAAATGCGGTGTTATTAGATTTATAACACCACATACAAAAATCAGTATAGATGTAAATGTAAGATTGATAACTATATAACTTTTAAAAGGAAATATAGGAATGAATTTTAATGACAGTGAGTTAGGCAAAATCTCCTTATATATGACACCAGAAATACAAACAACAGAAGAATAGGATAAATTGGCTTGGTAAAAATTTAAAACTTTTGCGCTTCAAAGAACACCTTTAAGAAAGTGAAAAGACAACCCACAAATAAAAAGAAAATATTTAACACTCAATTGTAAATGTTGACAAGACATGTTTCCAGAGTATATAAAGAACTCTTATATGTCAGAAATGACAACCCAGATTAAAAATGGGCAAATGATCTGAATAAACATTCCTCTAAAGAAGCTGTACAAATAGCCAATACCCACATGAAAAGATGCTCAGAATCATTATATGCAACTCAAAATCACAAGGAAACACCACTCCACATCCCCTGGATGATGGCATGTGAGGATTTGTTACTCAAGTACTGTATCGGGATAAAGTCAACAAATGATGTTTAGCTCAATAGAGGTCTCAAGAAGCAGTATGTAATTTTATTTTTATTTAAAAGATTTTATTTATTGATTTTACAGAGGATGGCGGGGGAACGAGAAATATCAACTCATAATTGCTTCACTTTAGTTGTTCATTGATTGGTTGTCCTATATGTGCCTTGACCGGGCAAGCCCACGGTTTTGAACCTGTGACCTCAAGGTTCCAGAATGACATCTTATCCACTGCACCATCACAGGCCAAGCCAGCATACAAATTTAACTTAGAAATATAAATAACAGTTAAAGTAGTTGAATATCTAAATATGGGGTCAGAACTGGTAAATAGGGGCAAAAAGAAAGGATTACTATGCTTCATTATTATAAAACCTTCAGTAGTATTTGAGATTTTAAAAACATATTAATGCATAATGTAGTCAAAAAAAATAAAAATTGTGATAAAGATCTCTACTCTGTAGGACTGCAGTGTGGGTGAGAGAGAACATTCAGAAATAGCCCGGCTCAGACTGCCCAGTCGATGGCTACAGTGACATGCCCCGTGCCCTGGTGACACATCCCACCCGCAGACCTCTGACAGGCCTCCAGGTGAGTCCTCGTGCTTGCTGCCGTTGAAATCTGTTGGCTTTGTGCCTATTTTTCTCTGAGAAGATGTGAATCGGTATCATGGCCTCTTCTCCATATATCTTCCTTATAAATCCATAACCTTTGTCTCTGCCTCTCTCCTGACATTCTGCCCTATTTAATCATGTATTTACCAAATCTAAACCTGTGGCTTCTCTAACCCAAACAATGCTTGCATCAGCTTGGGGCATTGATGAAATAAGAACCCTTTGCTGCCAGCTGGTGCCAGTCAGCCAACACTGCTGAATCCCACCCCCTAAAGGTGCTCACACTCTCCTTAAGAAGTAGCTTCAATGGCAGGTTCACACCCTCAGTGCCCAGGACTCCCATGTTCAAGTCTATCAATCATTGTTCATCTCAGAAGGATGGACAGTAGATGGCCATGAGTGGCTTCCTACCAGATGCCATCCAACTTTGTGAATATTCCTCTTATTTTGAGAAAGAACCAGGCTGAGCACAGAGTGGATTTTGGCAGTCAGTGGGGGATGAGTCAAGGCAGAAAGCAGAACTGAGCCATGGTGAACTTTAGTCACCAGAATGGCATTTGCCATTCAACAAACATTTCTCGAGCTGTGCTGTGGGCTGCTGTTTCCTCACGTGTCATCTCACCAAACGCTCAGTTACCCCATGCCTAGGCATTCTCTCCTCATTTGACAAATGGGAACACAGGCACAGAGATGCTAGGTACCCCTCTAGTAGACCCCCAGCTCGCAACTGCTAGAGGCAGGATTTGAACTGTCTCCAAACAACTTTTTCCTCCGCCTCAAGCATGGAGTATAATTACTGCCCACGATAGCCTGAGAAGGGCTCCAGTTGAAGAGTATAAGATTTGGAATCTTAGGTTTGTGCATTTCTTAGGGCAATATTTTCCTAGCTCTAAGTGTTTACTTATAAATTCTGCAGTGATTTACTGAACACTTCCCATGTGCCTGGCACCATGCTCGGTGCTGGAAATATAAAAACTTGGGCATGGTCTCTACCAACATCATAGCTTCAGGGAAGAGCTGAGAATCTATCTAATCAGTGTCTGTACAAAATGGGAAAACACAAGTGTTACTGACAGCTCCTGCTTTCCCAGGCCAACTGTCCTACATCCCATGCAGCCTTCAGCTTACAGTCTGGCCCTTCACTGCCTAAGTCAACTCAGCATTGCTGTTCATAAGTGAGGAGCATCGTACAACACGCTAGCTCTGAGAGGGATCCTGCCATCCCCCTCAGAGAGCAGTAACCTGCCACCCATCACTGCCAACAGTGTCTGATGCTGGGCAAGCCTGGTGGGGGCCATGGGTAGCTCTGTACCCCTGGGATGCTTAGAGTACACCCGCATGTAGGACAAGAAGTGCCCATTGATACCCCAGGAATCCCCCTCGCTCCTGACATGAATCTCATCTCCTGCTTGAACAAATGCCTGGTGTGACACCTTAGATCTCTTGGCTGGGGTCCTGAGGACCCCTCTCTTTCAAATGCCTTCTTTCTGAAGCCTGTCCCCAACCCCGCTCCAGGCCTCTGACAATGGTGGAGGATGTTTTCTAAACCAGGCAGGCCCAGGGTCAACCATGCAGACTGGAAGAACGAAGATACCTGGCCCGGGGCTCACCTCTGCAGCCCTTCCCCGTGGCTCCCAGTGCAGGTGCAACCCCAAGCTGAAACAGGACAGGTGTCTCATTCAGGCTGGGGAAAAAAAGACAAAACAAAATCACAAGAAATTGTGTTACCTCAGATGCAGAGATTTTTTGGACAGAGACTCAGAGAAGTAGGGAAGTTTCAGAAACTGGCAGCCGATCTGCCAAGCCTTAGCAAGAACAGCACAGTGATGCCTCCCGGCCTGACCAACAAGCAGCCTGGAATTTCTACCCTCCTTAGAAACCCTCACGGCGCTCCCTACTCTGGGCTCCTTATTCCTTCACTTCCCATCTGTTTCTCTCTCTCCAGTTGATCCTCCCTGTACTCACAGTTTTCTCTGCTATTCCTATTCTTTTTCATTGAATTTTCTCTGTGTATCATATTCATCACTTTCCTAGAGAGATCCTGACAGTATCCTTTGATCAGCATATAATACGGAGTATTCGTGCAGGGCAGATGCTCAAGCCAGATTCTCATGGCTGCTGCTCATTACCTGATGTTTAGAATCCAGCCAGAGAGGGAAACCTTGGTTTAATCAGTTGTCACGGGTGGGAGGGTCCCAGTGCACAGAGCATGACACGCTATACCCAAGCACGACAGCCCTGTGGACACTCAGAACCTCTGCCATTGGTACTCACTGTACCTCACCAAGAACTGGCCTCATCTCCTCTCCTTGTCAGTTACCCGCTAAGGGATCCCAAAGGATCCCAAAGTGGCAATAAGATCTCACATTGCCTAGCAGTCCAGCCCCGTTTAATGATCCTGATATAATTCATAGAAAGTAGTTCCCTATTTGAGGTGAGGTAGACCTAATGCTAGGAGAAGGAAGAAACCATCTGGCTTTCTTCAATTACTGCCCTTCTTTCCAGTTCATCACGATCCCAGTTTCCTGTTTTTTCGCCCTATCTTTCATCTATGTCTTATAAAGAAACAAACCTGATTTTTCGTGATCTCAAAAGTCTTGGCTTCGATTGCTTCCCCAAGTAACTCACTCCACATGTTGACCCCTCTTGCCTGATGACATTCTCCTGGAGGACCTGCCTTTATTTGTTCTTCAGCAAGTGTGGCTTCGCCGGACCTACAGGCCAGGTGCTGTGCTAGAATTTGGGAGCGATCGATGGCCAGTCTCATTGATACCGTCATTCTTGCCAGCGTCACTGCCGGTTCCGTAGCATTTACCAGGGGCCGACGCCAGGGCAGGCGCCTCTCAGCCGTGCGTTGTCTAATGAAAACTGAGTCTCAGAGACAGTGAGTGAACTTAGGGAGTTAAGATCATTTGAGACCTTTGGAATTGACAGGTGACCCACTCAGTGGGAAGGGCAGACAGTCCTGTGGCTTGAATATGAATTATGATCTGAATGCTTTTTCTATGCCAACCTCTACCGGAAATGACAACGTCGCTCCTTTCGTAATGACAGATGAGGTTACCGTTTGCAAGGTTCTTCTCCGCTCCTGCCCCGCAAAGAGCAATGTACGCAGGACCGCTGTAGGCCATATGGCCATCCACGCTAACTCTTCCGGGACCCTGTTACAAGCCCACGGGAGTGAGGGTGCGCGCTTCTGCGGCACCTCGTAGCTTGTCCTGCTCACAGTAACTCTGCAGGTAATTAAGGGCAGGCATCATGGTCTCCATTGCTTCACTGATTTATATATTCACTTATAGCTTCATTAATTAAAAAAAATATTTACTGAGTACCTACCCTGTGCTGTCCCTGTGCTAATCCACAGAGGAATAAGGTGTGATTAAGGCTTGTCTGGCTCTCAAGAAGTGCAATCCAGTGGTGGGTACAGTTCCCCGCGTGGGCAGGGACTGCCACGGCATGGAGCCTGCTCCCCATATAGCTGCTGTGACTGAGACCCAAGGAACTGTGTGTGCCCAGGGAAGACAAGGTAGTTTCAGACAGAACACAGGTCGGAGAGGCTAGGGTCCATACGGGACACCTCAATGCCAGGAGAAGGGGTCTGGATGCGATCCTGGAGACCATGAGGTATATATAAGTTTAGAGCAGTTAAAGATGTTTTCTGAGCTGCAGAGGGACTCTCTATCAGTCCCGTCCTTTTATAAAGGGACAAAGCCATTCCAGAACTTCTCTGGAAGGCACGGCCAGTGGGAAAGATCACACGAGAAGCTAACAGCATTGCACGGGTGCCTGCTATATGCTGGTGTGCTTCACGGATGGACATGATTTCAGTCTCATGTTAGAAGTGAGGAAAGACCTTGTAAACCTGGTGTCAGGCCTGGGTCTCACCTCTGGTCTTGAGACCTTGGGCAGGTTTGCTTTATTGCTTGGTGGACCAGTTTCATTCTGAAGGATGGGAATGGGGGATTAAGAAAGGTCATAACTGGAAAATGGCATCAGATATTGTAAACACAGCACAGGGCAAGGCTTTCTGAGTGTTTGGGAAGGGGACACTGACGGAGCAGCCCTGGGCACACTCTAAGGTGAGAAAGCAGGCACGTACGAAGGTGAGGTTTAGGGAGACATGGGGCGGGGGGAGGGCAGAGGAGCAAGTAGCCGGCCTGGATCACAGGCGGGACCCTGAGCCCTGTTCACCATGTGAATACAGGGTCTCTCTTCACTGGGGACACTTTTTCATCTGAAAAAATAGGAGTGTCTTTTCAGCATCAGATGTCTGTAAGTCTATAGGCCAGGAAAGAAGGTCGTGGCTCTGAAGATACAAGAGTAAGTGGAGGGGAAAAAAGAAAAATAGCAAGTCCTGTGCATACACCCTTGCCCCAGCCCCATTGGCACAATATTGGTATTCCTTTCTCTTTCTTGCAGACAGTGATGCTTAGTAGAGGTCTACAGGAAAGCTTGGGACTCATTTCCTCTCCTTCTGGAAAAGGGAAAACCCCTGTTGCATTTAGAAAAAAATAAAGACACAATAAACCCTCACCTTTTCAATTCCCTGTTTGAGTGATCAGCGTCACTCTCTGTCTAGCTGCTTCCGCTAGACACAAAGCAACCCTCCCCATTGCCCCGCCTCCCTTGTCCCCCAAGCCCTGTGGATTCCCCTCCCTACCTGCTTCCAAAATGGAGCCTCCCCTTCTGCTTCCTCCAAGGAAACTCTGGTTTCCTCCCTCGGTGTTTTTCACCTGGCCTATCACAGCAGATGCCTGAATGGACTTCCTGTTGCTGCTCACCTCTCTACACACCCACACTAGTAGAGAGATCTTATATTCATAGGTTTGTGCTCATCTCACATCCTTCCAACCCATCTTTCACTCCAGCCACTGCTTGGCGGTGTGTGTATGTGTGTGGGGGGTCTGCTGCACTGTCCCCCAGCTGCACCGACACCTGGCTCACTCGCTGCTCTGCAGTTTTTCTCACATCACGTGGCAGGGCACCCATGGGAAACTGCTCAACCCTGATGCTCGGGAAAATCTGAAAATTCAAGGAAGTTAACATCCCATGGAGCAGTCCTTAGCCAGTGGAGGAGGGGAGCCGGTGGATTGGTGACCCCCACCTCCCATCTGCAAGCAGACAATTTTTAAGCACTTTTCAAAATTGTCTCCTCAGGGGGTGCCAGCAGAATTCAGCCCCCACTGCCCAAAGTGATTGATCAGGAAGGAAGGCTGGAAGTAGAGCCAGAGAATCAAAAACCTGAGTACAAGATACAATCTGCACAACTTCCGTTGGCATCCAAGGTCCTTGTAGTTCATGAAGTTACTCCTTACCTATCTAAACATATTTAGATGTCATAGAAGGGACTTGGCCATCACATCTAGCTGCCATTGTTTTTCCAGAATGCCATGCCGTCTCACACCTTTTACTCTTTCCCCATTGATCTCTCTGCCTGCTGGAGATTTACTTGTGTTCCATGTCCCAACCCAATGTCACCTTCACTGTGGTGCTTTCCAACAGCTCCCCATGCCCCACCCATAGCTACCCACTTGAGTGGCTCATGACGATACCTTCTCAGTCGTCAGCATTGTCTTCCTACTAAATCACATTTACTGATCTCTTACTATGAGCTGTGAGCTCTGCTAACTGCTTTACATAGACTGGCTCATTTCATCTCTCAGAGCCTTTTCAAAAAAGATAACTATGGTACTGAGGATATAGGTACCCATGGGGAAACTAAGGCTCTTGGAAGTTCAGGAGCTTATGATGCTAGAGAGTGTTCCTGCAGGATTTGCCCAATCATGTGATTAGTTGCATGTCCTTCCTCGCCAGACTCAGAGCTGTACGGGCAGGAGCAGGGTTGAGTCTCGCACACCTCTGTGACCGGACTCTGAGCCTTCTTGCTGCTCCCAAAGTTCCTGTGTTTCCCTTTTTGTAAGAATAATTGTGAACTTTTCTAGAGGATTTGCTACAACCAATTTAATCTTTAAAAAGCCTATGAACTTTTATTGCCATCAGAGCTTGAATATACTGCATTATAGAATAACCTCCACCTTTCAGGAGAGCCCCTGAGGGTCTCAAGAAGGGGGTTCTGGCTAGCTTGGCCTCTCTTTCCGCAGCCTTTCACCCAGGGATGGACACAGAGAAGTGCTGTAGCAGTGCAAGGCAGGGCCATTGGGATAGACCCGTTAGGTGTGGTGGCTTGGTGTTTTCCCCAGCTGGGCCCCGGCCTGTGGTCCTGTGGTCAGCCTCAGGGCTGAGCTTCATGTCTCTGACCTGCCTTTGCATCTGGCTTCTCCCAGGAGCTCAGGTTTATAAACAAAAAACAAACAAAGCAACTAAAAACATTATCTCATTGGTACTTGAGTCAGCCGCTCCAGATGTCTTGGGGGATGAGGAGAGGTGCCTCAAAGCCAGCAGGAGCAAGGCTTGGCCCTGCCTGAAGCGGGGCTCCAGCAGGTGCACGTGGGATGAAGACGAGTCCTGGGATTTGAGTGTTTGCAGTCAACGGGGCCATCTTCCCTGGCATCCCTGCCGCCAACCTGCCCTTGCCAGTTGGCCATGATGAGTACCTACCACCACCTGGGCATCCAGCTGGCACCTCTGAATCTAGGACAAATGTAGCTCTTGAATTTGGTACCTCATCTCCATTTTCTCATTTAATCCCCACAAACTGTCAGCAAAGTCAGGTCTAGCAGCCCCACCTGACAGATGGGAGGCTGAAACCCAGTACGTTAAATGATGTGTCCGCAGTCAGAAGCAAACAAGGGGAAGTGGACTTCACTCAAAGTCATTGTCCCCTAGCTTCTGAGCTTGTTCCAATCACCCCGCCAAAAAGCAGTGATGACCCCAGCGCTGATAGCGAGCTCCTCCTTCTAATCTGCCCCACTGAGGACATTAAAGGAGGTAGGGGAGACTGCTAGGAGAGAAAGTCAGCTCATGTTTCCAGACCCGATGTTTCCCCTGGTGCTGCCTTACGGCAGGAAGAGCACCCCCTGGGAGTCAGGGAACTGGGTTGAGGTCCCGACTTTGTTGCTACTGATGCGCTCCTGCTGCTAAGTTACCTCCCCTCCCTGGGCTGCAGTTCCTCTGATTATGAGTGAGAGTTTTTGAGATGAACCCTGACCCCAGGCAACCCATGCGGCTGTGACTTCCTGTTCCATAGTAGGTGTTCGCATTTTAGGGAATCTGACACTTTCACCCCTTCTGAACCCTTCACCCACACAAAGCGTCGGTCAACAATGTGGGTCCGCGCGGCCCCCACAGAGCACAACAGCGGAGCACAGGGAAGTCCAGCACAGCAGCCGCCTGGCGCTGCCCAGACACATGCACTTTCCTCTCCTCCCAACCATGTAGCAAAGACGCAGAAACTCCAAGGAGAACTGTGCTCCATTCTCCTAGTTTTCTCATGTGTTTCAAGATTTGGCTCTCTCCAACACTTCATTCTCCAGACGTGATTCAGAGCAGAAGTTCCAATACATCTTGACATTTTCCACCCAGTCTGTAGGCTCTGCATGTGGGCCTATCCTGAGGCTCTCTTGCTGTTTATCCAGTCACTAATTAGCGCTGGTAGAGGAACAAGTGTAGCCTCAAGGTTGTTGCCAAGACCAACAGCATCCAATTCTACTGGAGGTAGGAGGGGGTGGGACAGAGGCCAAAGCCTGGCAGAGGCCAACAGAGCCAGGCCACGTTGCGGCAGGAAGGAAAGACAAGGTGCTGGGATGTGTATCTGAGGGTCCGGGGGGGGGGGGCCTTGCCAAAGAGAAGTCTAGCTGGGCTTAGAAGAGAATTTAGACTTAAAGTCAAGAGAGTGATACCTTCTCCTCTCCCTTCTGTTTGCTGACATCGTATGTCGGGGATTAACCCCAAATTGTACTCTGTCTGAGATATTTGGGGGGATTGTCACTGTGGGTCAGAACGGATAAATGGAAGACCTCCACTGGCACAAAAATTCAATAATTTAATTTGCTGTGACCGAATGAGCCCCTTCTCTGGCTAGGACAGCACTGATGAGGCAAATGACTCATGCTTCCTGCTCTTAAAATACTGACCAGGCAGCCTAACCTGTGGTGGCGCAGTGGATAAAGCGTCGACCTGGGAACACTGAGGTCGCCAGTTCAAAACCCTGCACTGGTCTGGTCAAGGCACATATGGGAGTTGATGCTTCTAGCTCCTCCCCCCTTTCTCTCTCTCTCTCTCTCTCTCTCTCTCTCCGTCTCCTCTCTAAAATAAAGAAATTTAAAAAAAAAATTTTTAAAAATTAAAAAAAAAACAAACTGACCAGGCAGAGGAGGGGCAGATGGGGAAACAGACAGGAGGCTCAGTGTGAGAAAGGGGATGACAACCTGTGTGTTCACTGTGGGTGACATGGAGGGAAAGGGATGTGGCTCTGGCTAGGGTTGCTGAGAAAGGATCAAACGTCTTTCTGGGGGAAGAGACATTTGAGATGGGGCTTGAAGGCTGGGTAGGGACTGATGGAGAAGGAAAAGCACTGGAGGGCTCTCCAGACTCTGCACTGGGAGACACGGAGAGTGAGCCCGTCCTCGTGGCGTACATCTTGTCTGGCTCCAGTCTGGGGCCGTGCAAAAGCATCGAGGCACAAGGTCGCTCACCTGGATCAAGACGCTGCAAGCAGCTGCAGGGGGAGGCTGGGTGATCAGAATACTCTAGAGCAGGGGTCCCCAAACTTTTTACACAGGGGGCCAGTTCACTGTCCCTCAGACCGTTGGAGGGCCGGACTATAAAAAAAAACTATGAACAAATCCCTATGCACACTGCACATATCTTAGTTTAAAGAAAACGGGAACAAATACAGTATTTAAAATAAAGAACAAGTCAACTTAAATTGTCAACAAACTGACCAGTATTTCAATGGGAACTATGGGTGCGGATGCATCCTGTGCTCCTCTCACTGACCACCAATGAAAGACATGCCCCTTCCGGAAGTGCGGCGGGGGCTGGATAAATGGCCTCAGGGGGCCGCAGGCGCCCGAGGGCCGTAGTTTGGGGACCCCTGCTCTAGACTGAATGAGAAGGCTGTGCCCACATCAGGAAGAATCTCATTGTCAGGCTAAGAACTAGAGAGATTTCAGGCTGCAGACCTGCATTGTCCAATGGAATAGTTACCAGCCACATGGTAATTGAATAAAATTAAAAATCCAGTTCCTCAGTGACACAAGTCATATTTCACGCACTCAATAGCCACATATTTCTAGCAGCTACTGTATTAGGCAGTGCATATATAAAATACTTCCATCCCAGAAGTTTCCATTGGACAGCACTGCTTAGACAATAGGAACCATGGAAGGGTTATGAGCCGAGAGGTAAGAGGGTCAGACCTGTGACCCAGAAGGGTTTGGCTGTAGGGGGAAGAGAATGCAGACAAGTCATTTGGGAGTCTTTTACTGTTAGTCCAGCTGGACCGTGATGAGGATGGGGCCTAGAAGCGGGTGGGGGATGCGTGTGACCCAGTATCAGTCCAGGTGAGCCTTGAGAAGGACGGAGAAGAGAAGGGAAGTACAGGTAAGTGGTACCTTCAAACTAGGGGACAAGTCCTTTCCAGGCTGCCAACTTCTAGAGCTGCTGGATGCAAGTGATCCTCCCTCAGCCATCAGGGCCCAGAGTCCTCTCTATGTCCACTCTCCCTGACACGACTGAACCTTGAGGCTCAACTGCAGCTGCAGGGACTTGGGTCTAGACTCTCTGGGTACAACTCTCAGGGTGACACTTGCTGGCTGTATGACTTTGTGACGGTTTTAAAACTTCTCCCTGCCTTTGTTTCTTCATGTATAAGGTGGCAGTGATAATGGTACCCACTGTAGACTCACTGAGGGTCAACGCAAAATATTTGCAATGTACTTAAAACCTAACCTGGCTATCATCCAGTACGCCCCAAAAGAGGATAGGCTGGTGCCATGACCAAGAAGCAGCGCAGTCTTGGGGTTCAGAGCATGGACTCTGGACTGTCGTTCCTTATGCGCTTGAAACTCCATTCCTTCGCTTTCTAGCTGGTGGCTCTGGACGACGGGTTTCAAATTGTCAGGGCTTTTGTTCCCAGATCTTAGAAGCAGGGCTGGTACCAGTAGCTGCCTCAGGTGCTTGCTATGAGCGTTCGATGAAACCATGTCTGTAATAGACTTAAAACACCACCTAGCACACGCGACGGGCTCGTAAGTGTGAGTGCTCCTAGTGACTGTTGATGTCGCTCAGTGCTGCTGTTGCTGCAATTGCGGAAGCAGAGCCATGTTTTGATTCTCTCATATTTGAACAGCCCCCCCCCCGCCCAATGTGGACACCTCAGAATCCGAGCCTTCCTCCCACCTCCTCGGGTCTTCAGGAGCCTATCCCACCATGTATTCTGAGTTGCTCAGAGCAGCACAGTGGAAATAGCTCCCAACTGGGGTTTTTGAAATCTTTCTCGTTCTCTTCCCAACACAATCTAGCTTCTAAGGCTCTTGACTCACTGCCACCAGGGGGAAGATGTCAGAGGATGAGCACACTGCTATTCTTCTTTTCTGCATTATTGCTGAGAAAAATTTAACTATTTTCAAGGGAAACGGGTGCCCCCACCTAACTGGGGGAAGAAGGTTATGTGCGAAGAAATGTGGGGAAAAAAATGTACCCTGACTCATTTCAGAAGCATACTGGCTGTGTTCTGGGTATCTAAGGAATTCATGACGCAGGGCCCAAGGTTTCGGGTCCAAGATCTGGACCCGGGATGTGTCAACACAGGCTCTTTGCTCTTCACAGATTTGTGAGGGGGCATCCCTCTACAGAGGGCTTACCGATGTCCTTTCTGAATTTGCCCTGGCCTTTCCCATACGGAAAGTCTCGGATAGACATCAAGTGCATATCAGCAGCCCCTGGCAAATGGCCCCCATGCCATGAACTGCTGAGTGAGGGGAATGACAATTGTGTGTTTTAAAGTCCTTTAATTGCTATCACGAATCCCCTTATACTCTCGCTTCTGTCAGTCACCCTGACATCGATTCTGGGAGCCTCCTAGCTCCTTCTGCACCAAGGAGAGCTTAGGGAGGACCCTGGGATTAATTTGAGGTTACTGACCTCAGAATGTCTGTGACAGGAGCTGGGGCATCCGAGGATTTCTGCCAGCTAGGCACAAGGCCAGACCCTCTAGCACTTTGATGGGAGCATTGTAATTTAGTTTTTTAAAATTAGTTTTGAGAGAGAGAGAGAGAGAGAGAGAAACATTGATTCACTGTTCCAGTTATTTATACATTCATTAGTTGATTCTTATATGTTCCCTGACCGGGGATTGAACCCTCAACCTTGGCATGTCAGATAATGTCCTCCAACTGAGCTACTGGCCAGGGTGGGGGCCCTATAGCACTTTACATGGACTCCCCTGCTTACTCCGGGCCACAATTCAGCAAGACGGGCATTATAGTCCTGGATTTACAAGAAAGAATAACAAAGCTTGGAGGCCTGATGCAGCTTATGAGAGGTGGAGCTCACATTTGAGGCTGCGTCTCTAGCCCCCACAGCTCTCTGCTTTGTGGAATAGCCCATGGTGCCTTCTCCGCAGGGTAGAGGAGCAGAGAGGATGGTATGAAGCCAGAAAAGTCGGAACTTATTTATTCCACAAGTGGTTTTGAACATCTACTCTACGCTGGCAGTGTGCTGGCAACTGTGTAAGGCTGAGAAAAGCCGGCGTGGCTGCCCTCAGGAAGTGGGAATAAGGGAAAAACACAAGTCATCCCAATTGACAGAGTATTTTGACATTGGTCCTTGACACAAAAGGATCCACCTTGGAATTGATAGAGAATAAGTGTCCACATGTATGTAGAGAGGTACGGGGGTACTATTGATGGCTATAGTATTTCCTAGGGCTGCTTAACCAATGACCGTAAGCTTGTCGGTTTAAAAACAGCAGAAATGTATTCTCTCACCATTCCAGAGGCCGGCATCTGAGATTCAGGTGGCAGCAGGGCTGTGCCCACTCTGAGGCTCTAGGGGAGAACCTTGCCTTGCCTTGCCCAGCTCCTGTTCCATCAGTGTTCCTTGGCTTGTGCCTGGATCACCCCAGCCTCCTCCTCCGTCTCCACCTGGCCTTCCTCTCCCTGTGTCTCCACGTCTCTCCTCTTCTCATGAGGGCACCTGTCACTGGACTGAGGGCCCACTCTACATCCAGGATGGTCTCATCTCAAGATCCTGAACTTAATTACACCTGCCAAGGCCCTTTTTCCAAATATGGTCACTTTCAGTTTCCAGATGTTGGGACATGAGCATATCATGGGGAGAGGGGTCACTGTTCAATCCATTTCAGTGGCTGAGGGAGGACTTTCTGAGGTGGGGACACTGATGTAGCCAAGTCTGACTCGGAAAGACCGGGGAAAGAGAACAACGCATCCCGAGATCCTGAGGGAGGAAGGAGCTGTGTTTCTGAGGGGGAGAAAAGACACACGTGGGGCTGAGACCTGGTAGCAAGGTGGGGGGAACCTGGAAAGGCTTGGAAGACCTGGCAGGGGTTCCTAGTCACAGGTGGTCAGGTCAAAAGGGGTCTCACCTGCCCTCTGCCCTGGAAGACTTACTCCCAGTGTGTCCCAATAGCTCCCAGGCCTTGCTAAGGTGACAGTCTACACTGTAGGATGAAACTCTTTGTTTATGCCACTGAAATGTGTCATCTAGCTGGGGTGGCAGTAGCTTCACAGTGCCATAGTGAGCATGGGTCTCAATGCCAACTTCCAGTTTCGATGCAACATGCCCCGTCAGGCCCCATGGAGAGCTCCTGGCTTATGTCTTTGAACAGCCCTGCCCGGCTGGTTGCAAGCCCTTGAGACAGCTGTGGGGCTGGGGCGTGAGCTCTGGCCTGACGTCTGGGAGCTAAGGTTATCCCACCACCGGCTCAGGCTAGCCGCACAGCCTGGGAAAGTCAGTCAGCCCCTCAAAGCTTCCTTTCCTCACCTGTAAAGTGAAAGTGACAAACCCCATCTCTCAGGAGGGTTGTGAGGCTCAAACAGAAGGAAGTGTTTGAAAATGTTTTGTGTCTGACCAGGCGGAGGTCCAGTGAATAGAGCATTGACCTGGGAAACAGAGGACCCAGGTTTGAAGCCCCAAGGTTTCTGGCTTGAGCGTGGTCTCACCACCTTGAGCTCAGGGTCGCAGGCTTGAGTGTGGGATCATAGGCATGACCCCATGGTCACTGGCTTGAACCCAAGGTTGCTGGCTTGAGCCCAAGGTCGCTGGCTTGAGCAAGGGGTCACTGGCTCAGTTGGAGCTCTCTGGGCAAGGCACATGAGAGAAACCAATCAATAAACAACTAAAGTGAAACAACAACAAATTGATGCTTCTCATCTACCTGCCTGCCTATCCCTCTCTCTGTTTTTCTCGGAAAAAAAAAAAAAAAAAAAAAAAAGCTTGTGAATTATCCAAAGAGATGTTATCAATTGCACTGCAGACCTGAGGGTCTCTAAGGGCTGTCCTGGAGGCCAGGTTTGCTCAGGATTGCACCACATCCCATCACAAACTTGTATGCTTGGCACAGAAGGCTGTGTGTCATTGTCACTCCCCACTGGGTTAACATGCATCGTGTCCCATCAAGATATCATCATGGAGCAAGCTCCCGAGATGGAGGGAAACAAAGCTCCAATTTGTCCCCTATAAAAACAGCCTGCCTTTGAAATGTGAGCCCATGGAAAACCAACTGAATGGAACATGGAGGAAAAGGAGAAGGAAAAAAACAACATGTGAGTAATTAATCAGCATTTTGTCCAACCTAATTTGGTTTTAAAGGACATTCATCAAGACCAACATACCTGTCCAGGCCAATTCTGGGAGTCCCGTGAGTGGCCGCATGGACCTGACCTCCCCGCAGTCTGCCGTACGCTCATTTACAAACTGGTTTCAATGAAGGTAACAGTTTGTGGTAATGAGAACCATATGGGCTGGTGGCTGCTGTCAGTAAAAATAGCTGACATGGCCTGTGTGGCCAGACGCAACGTCAAGCTCAGAGCAGGAAGACGAAAGCCGGATGAAGAAAGGAAAAACGTTGTTTCAGGAGCCGGGAGACAGGGGCCCTCCTAATGGGGAGGGGGTGTCAGGGACCGGGACGTGAAGCCTAGGGACCTATTCAAGACAGAGACATTTGCATGAGACAGCAGTCCTCCCCCCTCCCCCAGTCTGGTTGTCCCACACTCCCACGGCCCAGTGGAGAGGGGACAGTGAAGGCTGTCTGGGAACAGAGCCAAGGCTCAGCTCCATAGGACACAGACTGGACTCAGAAGCCTCTCCTACCTAGACATCCCAATAGGTGCCCAAGCCTGAGGAAACTGAGCAAGGAGGTAAGGCCAGAAATTAAAAATAAAAAATTTTTAAAGCATAAATGTTAGGATCCTTTTTTAAATACATCCTGTTTTGTAACATTAGTAGAAAGAGCATGGATTTGAAAATTGTGAGACCCGATTTGATCTGACGGTAAACATGCCTACTGTGTAAATATAAGCCAATTATTTAATTTTTCAGAGCTCTGATTTATTAGTTCATAAAATGGAGATAATATAACCAATGGTTGTTTCCATGCGCTGATGCTCCTTTTAGTGGAATGCCCTGTTCATTCACTTATTCATTCATTTATTCATTCAACAAATATGTACTAAGTACCTACCAGAGGCCAGCCATGGTTACAGGGAAATAAATCAGTGAATTAAAAAAAATTTTTTTTAAATAAAATAAACACCTGCTTTCACAGAATTTATGTTCTAGTTGGAAGTAAAATATAGGACATGTAAGGTGGAGAGTACTCTGAACACAACAGACAAAGTGGGGAAGGGGATGAAGGAGGCAGATTAGGGTATGGTTTCAGTGGGGCAGTCAGAGAAGACCTTGCGGAGAAGGCAATATTTGAACAAAGGTTCAAAACGGTGAGAACGCAAGACATGGAGCTGTCTAGAAGACTGGAGTGAAAAGCAGAGGACACCACTGGAGCAGAAGTCCTGGGGCAGAGCCTGGGTGGCTCCTGGGTAGCAAAGCGCCTCCCGTGGAGAGAGTGAAGGCAGTCAGGAGTCAGAGAGGCATGGGCCCGACCATGGCAGCCGGGGGGGTTAGCATCAGGATTTCAACTGGACTGGAGGAGTGGAGCATCTTGGGGCAGTTTTGAACAGATCAGTGACAGAGTCAGATTTATTTATTTATTTTTAATAGGATGGCACTGGCTGCTATGTTGGGAAGAGTTTCTAAGTGAGTAAGTGTAGAAGCAGAGAGACTAGTCAGGAGCCCAGAGCAAGAGTCCAGGTGAGAGCCAACGGTGCCTTGGATTGAGATGATAACAAAGGCGGTGGGAAGTGCTGGAGTTCTGGAATATATTATGAAAGTAGGGAGCATCTTCAGGATGTGCTGATAGTTTGAATGTGGGCTTGCGAAAGCGGGATCGGGAAAGACTCCAAGGCGTTGTGCTGAATCCACTGAGGGAAGCTGCTGTTCCCATAGATGGGAATAGTCATGGAGGAAACAGGCTGGGGAGGGAAAATTGGGAGTTCAGCACATGTTAAGTTTGAGGTGCTAATTAGTCATTCAAGTGGAAGTGTAATGTGCCAAGGTACTTGAGAACTGTAAACATGTAGATGATATTTAAGATCATAAAACATTAGATCCCCCTGGGAGTGAGGGAAAATAGAGGAAAGGCAGAGATGTTTCTCCATGGGGCATCAAGATTTACAGAGCAAGAGTCCAAGTGAGAGCCAACAGTGTCTTGGATTGAGATGATAACAAAGGTGGTGGGAAGGGGTGGAGTTCTGGAATATATTATGAAAGTAGGGAGCACCTTCAGGATGTGTTGTATAGCCTTCTACAAAGCATTGTCTTCCAAATGCATGAGCTGCGAGAGCCCATGATACTGAGTATCCATGCGGACAGGAAACCTTCTAAAATAAATGGTGCTATTTTTATTTTATGCTCAAGGAAAGTAAGAACCAGAGAAGTGAATTAATTTGCTCAAAGTCAAATAGCTAATGAAAAACAGAACAGGAATTCAAACTCAGGGGTCCTGCCCCCAATTCCAATGTTCTTTCCACCAGTCATCTGCCCAGTGGCTTCTAAGGTAGACATGCATCTTTGGTCCTCAATATATTTGTCATGCTGCTCCAAGTTTGAAATCAAAACCAGGTCATTCTAGCAGTTAAGTACCTTGTTTTCCAAGCTGGAAGTCTTGCCAGCCTTAGAAAGTAAAAACGTATTATGAAAAACTGTCTTTGGCAAAAACCAAAAAAATGGGGGTGGGGGGGATATGACAGGGAAAGAGAGAATGACCAAAAAACTCCTGCTTTCCATTTTTCCCAAAGGTACTCACTGTCTCTCCTGAACTCTAAATCATCTCTCTGTCTTTGGAGGAGGTAGATATAAGGCAGATACAATCTTCCCTGTCTTCTAAATCAGGCACATGGGAGGGAGAGAAAAAAATAGTGATCTATGTGGGGGTCACCCAGCAATTTGTGAATGTGACTTGGAAGAGGTCCTAGTTCTTCTCCACCCCTCGGTTTCCCTACAACCTACTTTATACGGCTTTATACCACATGTAAAACACTGGTGAAAATAAAACAACATTTGATCATTTGTTACACACTCTTTATTCACTGACGATATAAAAGCTCTTTTGAGATGGCTACTCTCTGTGTCCACATCCATTTTAAAAATAAGCAAGCATGGCTTGGAGGGAAGGAAATGTCTGATTAAGGTTACTATGAAACAAGATGATGCAATTTTAAAAACATGAGTATACGCACTAGAAAATAAGTGTAAGTTTATTTATTTATTTTTTTGATGCTCTTTGTTTGGTATCTACAAGACCTACAGCATTTAAGCCTGGTTCAGTTCTGACATCACTGTTTTCTGCAGTGTGGTCGAGTCTCACCTTCATCTTCCTTCTCCCTTTCCTGTTTGGTCGCCATCTCTCCTTCTGAAGAGCCACCTAACGTGTTCTTTTCAAAGGAATGGCCTGGGTCTTCCCCGTGCTGGTATCTCCAATGCTATTCTGGCTCTTTTGCCATAGTACAGGGAGGACATGGCAAAGGTGGGCTGGGCTGCACTGCACTGAGAAGGGTGAACTGAAGGGGCTGGAGGAGTTAGGCTGTGACTGCAGGTTGGAGGAAGACCACAGAGAGCCTGGATTACCTAGCTGGGCTGTGTGTGTATACTTTTATCATCTGCAGGTTGCCAGTGCTACTGCTTCACCCGGGACCTGCATCCCCACACTGGGTTGTCTTACAGAAGGAAGGAGCTTGCTGAGTAAACAAAATGGGGGCCTACATGTCTTCCTCGCAGACCTCAGAAAAACCCATGCCAATATTTCTTGTTGTTTTCGAAAACTTGACTTTATTATTATTACTTTTTTTTTTTTTTTTGTCTTCCTACTCACACCTCAAGTCTTGTCACGGCTTCAGCCAAAGAAAACCAATTCAGACAGGGCCATTTCAGACTTGTCCTGAGTCCAAAGTAGGGAGACCGAAGGAGATGACATTTGATGGTTTGAGGTTTCCTGCTCAAATTTAAGACCCGGCAATTCTGTGTGGGTCGTTTGAGTCAGATGACCTAGGGGGAAGCATTCAGTTCCATTTGACTCATCCCATATGTATTAGCTGTGCTAGGACCGACAGGGAGAGAGGAAGATAATAGCTCCTGCTCTCTTGTGGCTCTGTCCGTCCAATGGGAAGGGAAGCAAGAGAAGGACACAGGTAAGTGCACAATAAGGCAGAATGGGACACTAAGAAGTGATGGTAATGTGCCACGTGGACTTACAGGTGACACGCAGCTGGGGAGGCAGAGCAGGGAAGGCTTCCTGTAGCAGCGAGTGTGAGATTGAACTTCAAGAACACATAAACTTTTGACAGATAAAGACCAAGTGGGAAGGAGGCCTTTTTTGTTGGAAGGAATAGAGTGGGTTAAGTGAAGGAGGCAGTAGGTCCCAATGAAGTAGATTTAGGGAGCAGTGGCTATTTATTTGTATTTGACATGAGCTATATAGGGACCTCTGGTGACATTTTCTGAGCCCCATATTGAGAGAAATGAAGGCTGTTGATTCTAAAAACACTGGGTTTAAGAGTCTTGGGTTGATTGATTGATTGATTGATTATAAGGAATTGGCTCACATAATGATTATGGAGGCTGACAAGTCCCAGGATCTGCAGGGTAAGTTGGAAAACTAGAGACCCAGGGCGAGCTGATAGTGTATTTTGAGTCTGAGCCCAAAGGCTGAGAACCAGGAAAGCTAATGGAGTGGTTTTAGTCTGAAGGCAGCAGGCTCGAGACCCAGGAACAGCTGATGTTTCAGTGCAAGACTGAAGCAAGGAAAAAAAGACGAGCATCTCAGTTTGAAGGCAGTCAGGCAGGAAGGATCCTCTGTTACGTGGGGAATGGTCAGCCTTTCTGCTCTATTCAGGAAGGCCTTCAACTGCTTGGATAAGGCTCACCCATATTAGGGATGGCCACCTTCTTTACCAAGTGTCCTGATTTAAATGTTAATCTCAATACAAAACACCAAGAGTGCTGTTTGACCAAATGTCTGGGTATACTGTGACCCAAGCAAGTTGACACATAAAATTAAAACCATCAAACTATGTACTTTATTTAATGGCTTTAAATTTTTTCCCACCTTCTCTCTTTAGGGATATAATGCATAATTCTTCCTAAAGTTGTTTTCGGGGTTTGTTTGTTTTCATCATGAACCAGGGAACTGTTTTTAAAAAGGAAAATTGTCATAAGGTTGTTGACCTTTTATCCTTTCAAGTAATACAATTAAAAATAATATTAAAATAAAAATAAACACATCTTCAGTCAATTATCATTTTATTTTACAAAAGACTGAGGATTTTAACACCCCCCTCCCTTGAAAGGGAAAGGTGGAACAATCTCAGAAGAAAAGCCACCCTTTCCAAGGATAGGCAACTATCATTTTAAAGGATATTCTTAGAATTGTACAAGAAAATACAATGTGCAGCTACATTTTATCACTTGTGTTGTAGGGGATATTTTCGTGACAGAAGCTGTCCATTGAGGCTGTGTATATGTGCACCATTGTGACACAGAGCAAACTTGAGTCTCCCAGTAGTCTTGTCACTTCCCTATTACTACTGTCGTCAAAAATGAAACTTCAGAGGGAGTCATTGGTGGACATGGAAAGTATACACTCACACTACTTCATTCAATGCATACTATTCTGGGCACACTCCGAGATGTGGGTGAGCAACCCAACTTCGCCAGATCCACAGACTCCCCTTTCTCTCCCCAGAGCCGCACAGAAAGCTCATTACAGTAACCTGGGAGTCTGGGTGGCAAGGCTGGCAGGGAAGGGTCTGCCAGCATGCTATCCTTTGTGGCACCCACAGCAAGGGGCACTTTATCTCCCTGCCAGCCTGACTTGAAGCCATAGAGAACTTATCTGAGTGGGACGTCATGAACTTGACTTCAACACAGGCCAGCACCTCCCAAGGATGTATATTGGAGAACCACTAATTTGGCCTACTCTTCTCTCTTTTATTATGAGGAAGCTGAGACCCAGAGGTCCAGAAATCAACCCTGCCTGCAACAAAGTGTATTCAGGACACCTCAGCCCAAATTATGGAGATCAGCCCCATGTCTTCCTGGCTGTCAATAGAGCTGTGACTTTTCATTCTAATACAGATGACTCTTTCTTATCTGGTTAATGCCCTAGTGATTTGGGGGCGGATTTCTTCCTCTATTTTGAAATGTATCACATCCTCACAGGCACACCCACAAATGGCATGTTATAGAAAAAAAAATCACTTTTTCCTGAAACCCACCTGAAGACTGAAGCCTTCACTCTTAACCCAAGTCCAAGGGACCTGGGATCCTGCTGCCTATTTGTAGATGTCTCTGGATTTGCCTGAATACTACTAGTAAACCTCATTTTTAAAAACTAATGATGTGCCAAATTGTATGACCAACATTCCGCATGCATGATCTCATTTATTACTCTCAAGACCCTATGAGATCAAAATGAGGGTGCCCATTCTATAAGGACACTGAAGCCTAGCAAGCCTCTGTGACTTTCCCAGAGTTGCACAACTGACGCGTGGCTGCATGTCCCTATAAGTCCTTTCGCAAGGTTCCAGTGTGTCATCCGCCATTGGTCCATGTTGTCCAGGACCTGATGTATGGCCAGCTCACAAGGAGCATTGCCAAGATGAAGAAATGAATAACTTCCATCTCCATTTGAAGATGCTGTCCTCCTGCCACCAAGCCACTCTAAAGTGATTCATAAAATGTCCCGTTACATAATTATAATCTTGGGTGTGCTGGTTTGCTATACTTTCTTTTCTTATTTATTTTCAAGAGTTTATTGATTGATTTTAGAGAGAGGAGAGAGAGAAAGAGAAAGAGAGAAAGGGAGTGGAGAAGCAGGAAGCAAACTTCTTATGTAGGTCCTGACCAGGCAAGCCCAGGGTTCGAACCAGCAACCCTAGCATTCCAGGTCCACGTCTTATCCACTACACCACCACAGGTCAGATCTGTTTTCTACACTTTCAATGCTTGGTGTAAGTTAGACTTGAAGCCCAGAGAAGTCCCTAGATCTCTCTCATCAGGGCAGGGGCCAGGTTGGGCTGCCCTCTCCTCTCCTCGCACAGATTGAAGGGAAATGCCGACCCTCATGTGGACCCCTGCTGCACTTCATCTAACTGGATTTGGTTTATCGTTCCAGCCAACTGAGATCATTTAGAAGTTTGATTTTGTCATCAATCATTTTTTCTATTCCTCCCAGCTGTGTGTCAGCCACGGATGTGATAAGCAGACTTCATACGTCCCTGTCCAAATCGCTGGTAGCAAATATTAAACAGGGCTAAGGACAGTTCTCTGGAGCACACCTCTGCTATGATCCCAGGGCATTCACATGGGTCTTTATTCCAGCATCAGTCCCGTGGCATTATCTTTTTTTTTTATCCTATATGCAAGTGCTTCAGGAGCCCTTGATATTATTCTCCTTTTAATTCTCATTGGGCACAATGCTGGCCATTGAAGAAAAACTCAGTGTTTGCTGATTAGGTGATAGACTGAGGCATTGATTTGATGTCAGAAGACTTAGGTTCAAGTCACCAATAATGTCCTTCCTATGACTACATATAATCTGTTTACACTTCCAGGGCCTCAGTTTACTTATAAAACAGGGGGAAGGGTCCCTGCAGACACCCTCATCCAATTGCTCAATGAACTGATGGTTACAGATGTGCTTGTTCACTCACCCCTCGTGCTTTCACACACACATTTTCTAAATCTGAAGTTTGTTCCCCTCCCTTCCCATCAACAGCACCCTCACCCTGCTGCCCTCCTTCTGCTTCTCTGGGAACCTGAGCAGGCCATTGTCACTTCCTCTGAACTGCCCACAGCCCTCCGCAGGTCTTCACGGGGCACTTGTCTCGTATGCTCCCCACTATCTGGTTACTTGTCCATCTTCACTTCCAGACGATGGTCTTAGTGGAGTTACACCTTGAGCATCTGTCCCCGTCACCAGCACAGGGACCTGGGACCCAGAAAGCACTCTGTAACAGGTTTATGGAACAGATCTGAGTGATGGCAAATCGCCAGGTCAGCTCCATTTTTGTCTTGACGGTGGCTGCGGGGGCTGCTGTGTCGCAAGAGCCTTTGCTCGGGCCACTGGAAAGTGTCACCATGAGCGCCACACACAGGGGGCTGGATGTTCTCGGTTTGTCCTTGGGCAGAAACAAAGGCAGGTCTGATGATAAAGCACCCCCCCTCAAGCTCTGTGAGACAGGTATCATGTCTGTTTTGCTTACCATTGTCATAGGGCATAGGGTGGGTTCCCCAGCAAGCCGACTGTGAAATGGAGCTTTGCATATGGGGAGTTTCCTGGGGAGTCTTTGGGATCGAGCCCTGCAGGAGAGTGGGGGAAGCAGGACTGAGCAGGTGGGGAAGTCAAACTGCCGTGCAGTGACCTCAAAGGAGTTGTTCCAAATGGAGACAAGGGGGTCTGGCCTCTAGGGATACCCTCCCATCGACCTGTCTTGGACGAAGGCTGCCTCCAGGAGAGGTTGTTACCTCAGGCTAGGCAGCTCTCTTCAGCTGAGGACAGTCCCAAAGAGGGATGCAGCTGAAAGCTACCAACATTTGCAGCTCTTGGCAACACGAGAGCCTCGGGGCTGGAATGGGGAGTGTCTGCTAACGTCGCTGTTCCCAAGAGCGTCTGTCTGGCTCCCTGTAGCACTTCCATGAACATGTCGCATGAATGGACGGATCTGGGGCCAATCGCAAACGGAATCTCATAGGCTCTCTGTGGAACTTCCAGTGCACGTTCCGTCCATGTAGCTTTAGAATGTGCAACGTCTCCGCCATGGCTGTGCAGGTGCCTGGCTCAGGGATGAACGGGCAGACATGTGAACGACCAGTCCTACCCTCGGGGGAGCACTCTGGGCAGGCAAGCTCAGAAGGCTCTGGTAGCACAGAAGAGGCAGACAGCTTCTTGAAGAAGGTGATGTTGAAACAGAAGAACAAGACCCACGGAGAGTTTAGGAAACTTTGAGGTATAAGGCAGCGTTGCTGACTGGAGAGACCATGGCGTGGGCCCTGTGGCAGAGAGAGACAGGGACAGATGCTCATGGACTTCTGTGCCAGATCACAGCACCTGGACCAGGCCCTAAAAGCAATGAGGGAACAAGAAAGGGTTTTCAGCAGAGGACGAACAGCTCAGGCTTGTTTTCTCAAAAGAACATGTGTTTGTTTCCTCGCATCAATTTCCATACAAGGGTTCCATGGGGACCAGGTGTCTAAGTACATCCTGTACCCGGGGCCTCCACCCAGAGCACAGCATGAACTGTCCCCATTGTTGGCTCCTTGGACAGGTTGAGGGAGTCCCTGCTCCTCTGGAGGAAGGGCATGCCCTTGCCTTGACATGCAGACCAGGAGCTCCTGAGAGTGTGATCTTAATGAGAGGAAACCCATTCAACACAGAGAAGTCAAGGTGACTCTTCCCACACCAAAGGGACAGCATCATACAAGTGGGAATAGCATTGCCCGAGAGTTCTGGCGGGGCTGGCTTACAGCTCACTCTCAGACACTTATGGGATCAGTAGTACAGGGACATCGCTAACCCTCAATTTCCTTATCCATCAAACGAGAAAAATAATTCAACCACAGTAGTGATTAGGCCATACAAATAAACCCAATAATAAGCTATCGTTAATGCATATTAAACTAGACAAAGACTTTTTAAAAGATACTGATCAGTGCTGATGAAGGTGGGTAATACAGGTTGGCTATTTCACTGTGGGTAGGTGTGGTGAATTGGAATAAACAATTACAGGGGCCTGACCAGGTGGTGTCGCAGTGGATGGAGCATTGGACTGGGACACGGAGGACCCAGGTTCGAGACCCCAAGGTCATCAGCTTGAGTGTGGGCTCATCGGGTTTGAGCAGGGTTCACCAGCTTGAGCCCAAGGTCGCTGGCTTGAGCAGGGGGTCGCTCGGTCTGCTGTAGCCCCCCCCCCCAGTCAAGGTACATATGAGAAATCAATCAATGAACAACTAAGAAACCACAATAAAGAATTGATGTTTCTCTTCTCTCTCCCTTCTTGTCTGTCTGTACCTCTCTCTGACTTTCTCTGCCTCTGCCACACACACACACACACACACACACACACACACAAACAAACCTGAACTTGTCTGGTCAAAGCACATATGGTAGTTGATGCTTCCTGCTTCTCTCTCTCTCTCTCTCTCTCCCCTCTAAGATGAATAAATTAAAAAAAAACTTAAAAAAAAAAACAATTTCAGGGAGCAATTTGGCAGCAAACATTCAGTCTTTGGAATGAGTACATATCCTTTGACCCACTTCTAGGAATTTATTCTTAGGAAATAATTAGTAGTGAAGGGAGTTACACTGAAGGGTATTTAGCAAAGCATATTGAAGAGAGCAAAATTTCATATGTGTCAAAGTAACCTAAAGGTGCATCTATAGGCCAATAATTGTTTTTAATAAATTATAGCACATTTGTAGGTTAGAATACTATTCAGCAATAAAAAATTAGGTTTACAAATTTGAGGTCCTGATACCCCAGAGGGTGTTTGGTAGGAAATGGGTGATTTCTCTGCATGGCAGCCACACAGCAGTCTCTGACGGATGCCTCTATGCCATTGCCTAACCCCTCCTCTCTTCAATTTTATGTGCTGTCCTGGTTCAGACTCTCACACCTCCTGCCTGTACCACCACTCCTGTTTCTGGTCTTGTGTCGCCTGGACCCCAGTCTCCTTCACCCACCACGCTGTAGCCAAGGTGAGAGTTCCACCGTGCAGCTCTGACCATGTCCGCCCTATGCCATTGCCACAGGGGACAGTCCAAGCCTCTTGGGGTTGTGTATGAGGCCATGCGTGATATAACCTCCTTCTAATTCTCCGGGGATATCTCCTGCTCCTCCACCATGTGCCAAACCACAACCTTGGCCGAAGCCAAGCTGTTACATTAGTTCTCCAGCACTCCATTGTTTTGTAATGCCCCCATCTCTGCAGAGTGTCCTTTTCCCTCCTCTTCATCCTGCAACCTCCCATCCAGCCTTTCCAGGCATTCTCAGTGATGTTGCCTTCTCCCACGTTCTGTCTCGTGCCCAAAGATGTCTATTGTGACACCTGCAGCTCTTCTCGTATAGGTAATTCTTCAAAATTAAAAAAGGAGGTCTCTTATTCACCCTTGAAACATTGCCATCTAGCATGTGCCCAGCACAGTCCAGGCTTTTTAAAAACATTTTCTTGAATAAATTTTGTCAGAACTGTACCCCACGGCATAAAACAAATCATATCTACATTTGCCCTGGCAGCTCTGTGATGATGACTTCACTGTGTCCCCAGCCACCCAAGTGATCTCTCAGAGTTGTTATCTGGAGGACAGGGATGCTTTAGGGGGAACACAGAGCCCCTCAATTACTAATTCTGACAATCCTCATTGTAGCTCAGGTCTCCCCATGCAGACAGACAGTCAAGATGTGATTGGAGAAAAAAGAGAAGTATGTTTCTATTAAAACCATGTTCCTTAGGTTGTCACTCTGAATTTATATCCCTCTGGCCCTTGCCAAGTTGGCTTTTGGCTATACTCTGTCCTAAAATGAGAGCATTCTTCTTATAGCCCCAGGAGATGCCTACAATGCCTGGAGATTGAAAACAGACCTTGCAACATGGATTTGGGAAACTGTAGCGTCCAAATCATCACTGTCCTATATACCCTGCCCCAGATAATCCAGCTTCCCTTCACACCTCTGATTTGAGCTTTGTTGGGCAGAACAGTTCGATGCTTGAATTGTCTTCCTGCTACCCAAGATGATGGGCAAGAAATTCGGTTGTAGTACAGAGAATCAATCAGCTCAGGGTGTAGGAAAATGTCATTCAAGGCCGGCAGGGGTTGGCCTTTGGGCAGATCCAAGCACGGGGTATATGTGCGTCTAAGTGTTTAAATAAATGAAAACAAGAAATCACTGTGTACCTACTATTTACAGGGCCCTCTGCTGGGTCTGGTGAGGATGAAGGGTTCAACAAGATGGTCATTGCCCTTAAACTGCTCATTTCTACTGAGAACACTTTGGCTCTAAATAGCGATGGCTTACAGAATAGGGTAAGTGCCACAAGCCATAGAGAGTGCACATGTGTGCCAATGGACCCCGTGGAATAGTGGGAAGGGCACAGGTTTAGCAGATTCGGGCTCCAGGGCAAGTTTAGCCAGTCACTTTCAGCAAAGTGCTGCACCTATCCAAGCGTCAGTTTCCTCAACTGTAAGATGGGCCACTTCTCATAGAAGGAGTCAGATGGGGATTAAATGAAACGGAGCATGTAGCTCCTGACCTACAGTAACCTTTGCTTCATTCCCTTTCACTGTTAGCCAGAGCTAAGACCCAGTGACCTCGCAAATCACTCAGGGCACACACTCGCGGGTCCCACGAGGAAGCGTCAAGACAAAAGACCAGAGACTACTGAGGTGATAGCTTTTGCCCTATTCTTTCCATTTTCAGAAGAAAGTCTTCCTGTTCGATGACCTTGTGCCTACACATCATTAGGCTTAGCAGTGTTCTGTATGACAGGTTAAATGCTTTCTGTTCATTTGGATTATGATTTGTGTCAGGCCCAGAAACTGAGCTGGGCTCCCTCAGACCATGAACTAGGGAGGATTGCGGTGTGGTGGCTTCACTGTGGAGGTACCCAGCTCCTTGCCAGACTGCAGGGCAGATGAGGAGAGGAACACAAACAGCAAGTTGGGGAAGATGCGGTCTTCCCCACAGAGGGGCTGCTGCCCTGGCTGCGGGCGGGAGCAGTGTAATCAAGCCCAGGGAGTCTCCGCTTGGCTTGCGATGTCTGATTGTTGGAATGCTCAGACTTCCGACAGAAGCACGTGGGGCAGTGGGTTTATGTCTCTGTGCCCTGTTTCATTGTATACACAAAGGGAAGAAAATTTCCAAGTCTCTCTGTAAATAAGGGAGATGCCCACTTTTTCATTTGTGGTTCCTTTTATCCCAAATAAAACTAAGCAGAAATGCATTACAGTCAGGCTTGGGGAGTTTCAATGCAGTGTGACCGGTAAAAGCACTGGGCTAGTTAACAGAAGACTAAGGGTCAGTGTTGCCTTGGCTATGTATGGGTTAGGAGACTTTGAAACAACCATTTAAATCTCTCATGATTCAGCATCTTCCTCTTTGTAATGGGCACACTATTATGTGCTCCACTGGGTTGGTTTGTAGATTAAATAAGTTTGTATAGGCAAAGAATGTGGCACAACAACAAATGTTAGTGTGTCTTACAACTGTCACCCCATGAGGTATTGAGTAAATCCTTTAATGAATTAGAATTTCTCTTTTGCAAAATTAAGCTTATCTACCTCACCCTTTTTACCTCTCAGAACGGACTCAAGAAGTTAAAGTGATGGTAGAATGAACGTGCTTGGTAGCTGGGTAGCACCAAGGCAGAATAGAGCCTATCAGGAGGTTTCTTTGAACCACGTGGGAATGGCTCAGGAGAGAAACGTATGTCCTATAGAAGGCCCTCTCAGATCTATGGGCCACTGCAGAACAGAGCAGACTGATTGATCAATTACCATCAAAGAGTCAGAGAAAAGGTTCAGGCTCCAGCTGCTTGAAGTCAAGCCACGTGGGCTACAGGGCCAGTGCCCAAACCCTTTGAATGCCATACAGTCTCAAAGAAATAAAGGCTGGTAAAGCCTGACGCCAGTTACATGATTAACTGGACAAAACCTAAACACTCTAAGCTGTGAGATCAAAGAGAATACTCTTTCCAACAAGTAAACCTACTTGGAGAGTTGGAACATGATTCATCCTAACAAGCCACTTAGGAGTCAGGCGAGCAGACCGTGCCCTGTCTGAGGAATTAGACGCAAGCCCATCCCAGAGAGAAAGGAGAATGATGGGGTCATCCCGAAGGGCCTTCATGTCCAGAAGCAAGATGCTCATGACCTGAGGTTGACATCCTGAGAAAGTCATCCCTGGGTCTAAAAAACTATGGGTGCCTCAAGGGAAGGGGTGCATCTGATTCAACTGACATCCCATTTCTAGTTCAGGACCTCATGTAGCTTGGACCTCAGGAAATGATTTTCTATGCTTGTGTCAGAAAAAGTCTTCACTATTAACTTAAGCCAAGAATTAACTCAGCCCTAATTTACCTATTAAAGCTCCTTTTCCAGCAACTCTCCCTATGGTTGGGAGGAGCGTTGAATGAATATAAGCAAATGTGCTTGCAAGGTTCTCCTGAAATCAAGAAAGGGTCTCATGTCAAATCAGAATAGGGAGTGCGCTATTATTTCTCTCTTTTCAGTGGGGAGATGTTATGGATTGACTGTATCCCCCAAAATTTATGTGCTGAAGCCTGGACCCCAATGTGATAGCATTTGGAGATATAGCCATTTGGGAGGTAATTAGGGTTAGATGAGATCATGAGGGTGGAGTCCTTGTTGATGGGATTAGTGTCCCTATAAGAAAGCACTCCAGAGGACTGGTTCTTTCTTTCTCCCTGTGAGTACATACTGAGGAAAGGCCATGTAAACACACAATGTGAAAGCAACCATCTAGAAACCAGGAAGAGAGCTCTCACTGGAAATGGACCATGCCGCAACCTTGACCTTGGATTTCCAGCCTCCAGAACTATGAGAAAATGAATTTCAGTTGCTTAAGCCACCCAGCCTAGGGTATTTTGGCAGCTGGAGTTGACTAAACAGGAGAGAAAGAGAATTCTTTTTTAGCAGTCTATCCACTTGTCCCATATAGAAATCCAGGAGTCATTCTTAAGTTCTCTTAATTTCTTCTATCTTCCTCACCTAATCAATTACAATGTCTCCAACTTGCTTTATTCTGTACCAGAACTCACCAGGTTTCCATGCCCTGGAACTGTGCACTGTTTCTAAACCCCAACATTTCTCCCTAGGCCTGTGGCATAAACCCCTCAATGATCTCCCTGCCTTTGGTCTTTCCATGCCAAAACGGCCTTCACATGACCATTAGAGCCACTTTACAAGACTTGACTTGGTGCTCCCCTGCATAATTCTCTTTCATTGGCTCCTTAGCTGAACGTGCACAAGGCATTGGATAACCTGCCCCTACCTATCTCACAGCCTCATCTCTGCTCTCGTCCTGTGTGCCCCCAACCCCTGCCTTCCTGACGGCTTCAGCGGGCCATGCTCTCTCCCACTTCTGCACCTTCATGTGCCCTACTCTGGTTGCACTCTCCCACTTCCTGCAGCAAACTCATCCTTGTTCTTAAAAACTCAGCTTAAATGTTTCTTCTCCACTGGGCCCTTCTCTTCCAGCCCTACAACACCTGCCTCCAGGGTTGAGGACATCCTCTAGGCCAGTGGTTCTTAACCTTTTTTGAGGTACCGAACCCACCAGTTTCATATGTGCATTCACCGAACCCTTCTTTAGTGATAAATAAAATATGATTGTTTTTTCCAAATTCAAACCATAGGTATATGTTTTTTTACTGGTGCACAAAATGAGCCGTGCATGAACATCACCTTGCTCCAAGAACAAAACCAACAAAGTGCATGAACTCACAACAAATTACGGTATTACTTTATTCTGGCCTCCGCAGCAGAGGCTTCTCTGAACCCCTGAGACCGACTCATCGAACCCCTAGGGTTCGATAGAACCCAGGTTAAGAACCACTGCTCTAGGCTCACATAGCAACCCCAATTCATAACCATCATGATGTTTATTATGAGATATTTTAGTTGACCAATTCCTTACTTGCCTGTCTCCCCATTAGAACCAGTGTGTGAATTTTCTAAGGCTGCTGTTACAAAGTACTATAGGCTGGGTGGTTTAAACAACAGAAATTTATTTTCTTACAGTTATGGAGACTGAAAGTCCAAGATCAAGGTTTTGGCAGGGTTGGTTTCTTCTGAGGCCTCCTCCTCAGCTTGAAGATGGCCATCTTCTCCCTGGGTACTCACATGATCTTCCTTTTGTGGGTATTTATAAACCAATCTCTTCTTCTTGTAATAACACCCATCTTATTGGATTAGGGCCCACTCTAATGTTCTCATTTTAACTTAATTTTTCTTTAAAGTTCCTGCTTTCAAATGCAATCACATTCTGAGGTGTACCAGGGTTTAAGACTTCAACATAGACATCCTAGGAGACACAATTTAGCCTTTAACAAAAAGCATGAGCTTCTTAAGAACAGACACTGTGTTTTATTTACACTGTATCACCAGGCCTAGCTCATCTTCTAGGTCATGGCAGATGTCTCAGGAATTATCTGTGGAATGAAGATACTCCATGAAACTCTGAGCCAGTCAGAGAGACCTCCCTTCTCTGCTCTATGAGGCCAACTCTGGAGACCTTGCCTCAAGTCTCACTTATTCTTTGAATCAGACAAGCCAATCAAATGCTTAAAAGTTGCCAAGACACATTTTTCTCAAATCTAGAACAACTAAATAGTCAAAGAACTCTTAAGAAAGACAAAGTGGTATCATGTTCTCTGATTTCAAACTATACTACAAAGCTACAGTAATTAAAACAGAATGATACTGGCATAAAAACAGATGTATGGATCAATAAAATAGAAGAGAGAGCCCAGAAAGAAATCACTTATATGAAACTGAACCACTTTCTTACACCATATACAAAAATAAACTCAAAATGAATTAAGGACTTAATTGTAAAACCTAGAACTATCAAACTTCTAGAAGAAAACATAGGCAGTAAAATTTTTTATGTCAATCTTAGTAATGTATTTTTATATATATCTCCTTGGGCAAAGATAACAAAATCAAAAATAAACAAATGGGACTACATCAAACTAAAAAGTTTTATTCCACAGCTAAGGAAACCATTTACAAAATGAAAAGACAATGTACTGACTGGATATATGATATATCTGATAAGGGGCTAATCTCCAAAATATATACGGAACTCAAACAACTTAACACCAATAGAAAATCCAGTTAAAAAATGGGCAGAGGACCTGAATAGACATTTCTGTGAAGAAGACAAAAGATGCTCAACATCACTAATCATCAGGAAAATGAAAATTAAAATCACATTGAGATATCACCTCACACCTGTCAGAATGGCTAGCATCAAAA
This sequence comes from Rhynchonycteris naso, assembly GCA_037038555.1. Lineage (NCBI taxonomy): Eukaryota > Metazoa > Chordata > Mammalia > Chiroptera > Emballonuridae > Rhynchonycteris > Rhynchonycteris naso. The sequence goes on from CM072996.1 coordinate 24,634,605, forward strand.
ACTCAACAAATAACAAGTGCTGGTGAGGATTTGGAAAAAAGGAAACCCTCGTGCACTGCTGGTGGGATTGTAAATTGGTGCAGCCACTGTAGGAAACAGTATGAAGGGTCCTCAAAAAATTAAAAAACAGAGTTGCCATACAACCCAGCAATTTCACCTCTGGGAATTTATCCAAAGAAAACAAAAGCACTGATTTGAAAGGATAAATGCACCCCTATGTTCTTTGTAGCATTATTTACAATAGTCAAGATATGGAAGCCACCTAGGTTTCTATCACTAGGCGAATTGATAAGGATGTGTATACACACACAGAAAAAAAATATGTAAAATGGAATAGTATTCAGAAACAAAAATAAAAGAATGAAATCTTACTATTTGCAGCAACAGAGTTGGACCTTGAGTGTATTATGCCGAGTGAAATAAGTCAAATACAGAAAGATGGATACCATATGATTTCACTTATGGGTAGAATCATTTAAAAAATGAAAAAAAGAAATAGACCTATAGATACAGAGACCAAGCCTATGGTTGATGGTTGCCAAAGGGGGGAGGGGATGAGGAGGTGGGTGGGGAAAAGTTGCAAGACTGCGAGAGAGAGCACAGGGTGATGGAAAGGCTGCTATGCTGGGAGCAGCTAGCCTGGACTCCTATTCAGGCTCCATATTAGCTGACTGCCCTAAAAGAACTCACTTACCCTCTTCGAACTTTGACCTCTTCACATAAAAAATGAGCCATTGGTAAAGAACCAGTGGCTTTCATTCCTGGCTGTTCATTAGAATCTTCTGGAGAAAGGCCTGGGCAGTGATATTTTTCAAAGTTCCCCAGGTGATTTAATGGCCAGAGTTTAGTGCCGCAGACAGAGAAGAGGAACGGTGGCCTGTGTCAGGCCGTGGGAGGGGCAGTACTTGTACTGGCTTAGGCAGCCAGGAGAAGATTCCAGCAGTTCCCCTTCCCCAAACAGTTCTGAGTACTAAGCAGACTGGTAGAAAGAAAGCAGCAAAGAATAGACCTATGAACTCATTCACCGTGCCAGGTGCTGCGTTAGGTGAGTGAGCTCATGGACTCACACCACAACAGTCCTGTAAAAGGCCCCACCATTCTACAAGTGAGAGATGTGGGCTCAGGGAAGGTGAATGACCTGCCTCTCACCATACATGCTGGAAAGAGGAGGAGGTAACGTGAGAGCTGGCTTCCTTCTGCTGACTCCACACTTGCAGCTTGGTAATGTGCAGAGTGATCGCCCTTCTGGGGACTGTGCCCAGGACAATGGCACATAGCAGGTGCTCTGCAAGAGCCATTAAAGGAAGGACAGGAATCGACACTGATCATCATCGTGCATGTGCTGGAGACTGTGTTGTCTGTATATTAGCTCTCCCCTCAGCTGGGTCTGGACAGTGAGATGGAGAGGTTAAATAACTACTCTTTGTGAATATGTTTCAGCCTCTGAAGAAAAAAGGAAAAGCTAATTCTTCCTAAGACTTAGTAGAAGGTCAGACAGCTTACTCGTGGCCGATCTGGAATTCCAAACCAGGTATTCTCTGACTCCAAAGTGCATGCCTTCCCCTCTCCATGCCCAGCTTCCCAACACACATTTAGGGCTTTGCCAGGCATCTTCCTGGAGAGTGTCATACACAAGCTCATGGAAACGTCCTCTTTTTCCATGCGGCTGGGTCTCTGTTGGAAAGGGCTGCAGTCGATCATCTGGTACTGCACCCTCTCAGCTGCCTGGTGCCCTGAATGCTGTGTCCAGAGTGCAGAGTGCAGTCTTGGTGAGAAGAGGCGTGCATTAGATCTAGCCTGCACCCTGCATAAGCTGCCCTTCCTATGACCATGTGGCTACAAATTGGGAGCTTGAGAAGCCCCTCCTCTGTCAGAGCAGGGAAATTCCCTCAAGAAGGCAACAGAAATGAGTGTGTTTGAGACAGTGGTGGGGTGACAGTGGCTATTGAGCTTGGGCTTTAGAACCCCAGAGATCAGGAGCTTTTTCCTAGGGAAGCCAGTTGAGAGGACCAGCCTGGTTACCTAGCCTCCCCTCCATCAGCTGGATGCTCACAAGGACCAACAGCCGGTCAGGATTTTGAGTGAGGCTGCAGGTACCAAAGGGGTTTCCCCTAGGAAGCCAGAAAAACCAAGGTTTGCAAAGTTAAAAATAAAAGCCCAAATGCGGAAGGCATATCATATCCCTCTAAGTGAGTGATTCATAGCATGGAGTTGGGGTTGACTCTGCCCTTTTATTTCCAACTCCCTTCAAGCAGTTCCTAAGGAGAGCTCTTTTGTGATTGAAAGCAGGAGAAAAGTATTTTAAATTATCTTACCCTGTTGTCAGGGTGGTGTGGTTTTGGCCCTGATCAAAAGACAGAGATCTGGCCCTGGCCGGTTGGCTCAATGGTAGAGCATCAGCCCAGTATATGGAAGTTCCAGGTTTAATTCCTGGTCAGGGCACATAGGAGAAGCGACCATCTGCTTCTCCACTCCTCCTCCTCCCTCCCCCCACTCTTTTCTTCTCCCGCAGCCATGGCTCTATTGGAGTAAAGTGGCCCTGGGTGCTGAAGATGGTTCCATGACCTCACCAGAGGCACTAAAATAGCTCAGTGGCAGAGCAATGGAGCAATGGCCCCGGATGGGCAGAGCATCACACCTTAGGGGGCTTGCCAGGTGAATCCCAATCAGGGTACATGTGGAAATGTGTCTCTCTGCCTCCCTGCCTCTCAATAATAATAATAATAACAATAATAATAATAAAAGACAGAGGTCTATTAATCAATGACAATTCCCCTTGATAGCAGAAAGGGCTGCTTTCATTTCAATCATGGCACTTGCGTTCTCAGGGAAGCACACAAATTCCATGGACATAGCACCAACTTCGGAGATAATGTTGTCTGAATTCAACCCTGACTCCATGAGCCATGCTGTGTGATATTGGGCAAATTCCTTTACCTCTCTGAGCCTCAGCTTTTTTACCTGTAAAATGAAAGTGATAACAAGTAAGCTAAAATGTATTGAGTGTTTTGCTATCAAGTCACTTTGAATGTTAGAAGGACTTTAAATTCAGCCATGCAGCCTGATGGCCAAATAATACACCACACAGGGCTAGTGTGTCAAGGCACTGTCCACAGCTTTGATGGCTTACATGACATTTTTATATCAGAGATCTCATTTGATGTTCATAATTGTCCCATGAGATAGACCCAATAGGGATGATGTTCCCAAATTTGAAATAAAGAACCTGCTATGTGCTAGGTGTGTACCTTCCAAGTGTTTCATTTCATATATAGATTCATGGTTCCCAACCAGGGGCAACTTTGCACCCCAGGGGACATTTGACAATGTCTAGAGATGGTTTTAGTTCTCATAACTGGGGGTAGGGAGTGAAAGGGACTATTTTTGCCTCTAGTATGTGGAGGCTAGGATGTTCTTAAACCCCTATAGTGCACAGGACAACCCTCCACAAGAAGGAATTATCTGCCAAGTGTCAGTAATGCCAAAGCTGAGACACCTTGATACAGAGTGAAGCAACCAGACAAGTTATTTTCATTTCACAGCTGATAAAGCTGAGGCCTAGAGAGTAAGTAACTCCCCCACACTCAAATGGATGTGACAGGGTAAAGTGGGAATTCAGAGCCAGACAGTTTGAACCCACTTCTATCCTAGTAACCACTAAGCTGTGCTCTCTCTCCGAGAGGATCTGTATTGAAGTCACTCGAGTCATGGAAATTACCCTTCAAGTGGAGAAATCACTTCTACCCAGAAAGACTAAGCACGCGAGGGTTAGACCACTCACCCAAAGAGAAAACTTAACCCTAGCCTAAACCAAGGACTTCAGAATAAAGCCTCTCACCCCACAGTATCTTAGTCCTTTATTTCTTTTATACTCAATAGTCTATTTTCTTTTTCTCCAAAGGAATCTGTAGCCCCTCCTTTAAAAAGTCTATATTCTTAGTCATAAATTCTAAAAGAAGTAATAAAAATGAAGGGCCCAAAATGATTATCGATGAAAACTTGGCACAGGGTAGGAAGACAATGAGCCTGGCTCCCTGGGGCGTGTGCTTTCGGGCTCAGGTGGCTGGCCTCCCCCAACCCCTGTCTACAATTGGGGATCATGGAATCTGGTCTGTTTGCATTGGAGGGAGCTGGGGGGTTATGTAGACTCCCCGTACCCCCATGTGACTAGAGGGAATGCCTTCTTTCTCTCTGGATCTCATTCCTCCTCTCATGTGTAAGATGAGGGCCTTCATTGATGCTCTCTAACCTTCCCCCTACAAGTCTCCAAAGTCCTGGCCTCCACATCAGTAACTGGCAAACTCTTCCCCTACCCCCTCTCATATATAGATGGAAAGCATTCTTGAGTATGTCCTGACTTGTATAAAACTCCAATCCATAGAGCAGGTAAGGATACATAATCAAAGACACTATAATCAACCTTAATTGTCATACCCTTTAATGTGCCATCTGCAGTATGCGGGTGCATGGGGCAGTGGGTGAAAACAGGAATCTAACACATGTGAAATGAGACCTGTGGTATTACTGCCCTGTGGACATGGGCACATGGAGCTGCTGGAGGAGTTCCTGTTCCAGAGGTGCAAGGGGCTTGTGAAAGAGTCTCAGGTGTAGTCACTTGGGGTAGGTCTGCCCTGGGGAGGCCCCCTGGGGCACCCAGATGGGTGCAGTTCGAAGTAGCAGCTCCAATGTCTCATTTCACATGTGTTAGATTCCTGTTTTCATCTGTGACCAATGAGTCCTTCAGTGGTTTACTAGCTGGCTGACATGTGTTTGCTCTAAGAATACCTGCCTATCACACAAATTATAACTTCACCCTTGACATATAGAAGTTTAATGGGATTTGAAATCCATTTGCACAGTTATAAATGATTCAATATTTACTGATACAAAAGGAAGAGCTGTTAGGGTTTTTTATTTTAATTTTTAAAATAAAGTGTTTTAACTCTTTAAGTTATTTAGATCTTCATTTATTAAACCAGTGCTATTTTTGAAGTTAAAATAAAAAACTAAAGCTTAAGCTCAGTTTGATAAGAATGATATGTTTCACATTGATAGGAATGATACGTTCACATATATAACTGATTTTTAAAAAGAACAGACTAGCGGAGCAATGCTTTAATGTTATTTATAAACTAACACCGCTTTTGGAATGTTTGCCTTTTGTATACAAAAATATGGGCCCCTTGCCTGACCTGTGGTGGTGCAGTGGATAAAGCGTCGACCTGGGAATACTGAGGTCGCCAGTTCAAAACCCTGCACTGGTCTGGTCAAGGCACATATTGGAGTTGATGCTTCTAGCTCCTCCCCCCTTTCTCTCTTTCTCTCTCTCTCTCTCTCTCTCTCTCTCTCTCTCTCTCACTCTGTGTCTCCTCTCTAAAATGAATAAAATAAAAAAATAAAAGAACAAAAACGTCAGTTAAAGAAAAAAAAAAAATATATATATATAAAAAAATACTGGCCCCCTTTACTGTATTTTCCTTTTGTGTGTTAGTAAAGAAGCTTCTCTAATTGCAATTAGTAGTTAATTGATTAGGAAATTTTAGGCCTTACGTGTGGTGGTGCAGTGGATAAAGCGTTGACCTGAAACGCTGAGGTCGCTGGTTCAAAACCCTGGGCTTGCCTGGTCAAGGCACATATGGGAGTTGATGCTTTCTTCTCTCTCCCCCTCCACCACTCTCTATTCTCTAAAATGAATAAATAATAAAAAAAAATTAGTACTGATTATGAATCTACAGTATTAAAGTTGGAAAGGCGCTGTTCAATGGGAAGACTAAAGTTTAAGAAGTTTCTGAAAAAGCATTTAATTTTTCTCCTTTAATAGAGATTGAATGTTGAAAGTTTTACTGATTGTTCTTATTTTACTTTTTTAAAGGGACTTTAACTGCTTAAAATTTTATTTTTCATTAGTAGATTTAAGTGTCATTTCAACTGTGGGAGATTTTAAATAGTTCTATAAATAGTTTATAATCTGATTCACCTCTATGTACAAAGTTTCTTGTCTACGGTCAGAATGTAAAGAGACTGTCATTAATCTATCATGGTCAGGGATTATACAGTCATTTCAAGCATAAGAACTAATATTTTAAAAAGTTATCTTAATGGATATAAGCTCAGTTGCTCACTGAAAAATTTAAAAAACATTTTTGGAAATTTTATATAAATTTCATATTTCATATGTTCTTTAATTTTTTTGTTTCAAAATAATTTTTGTAATATAAAAAATAGTATTTTTTTAAAAATCTAGCTCATACAGACATCCCAGGTGCCCTCATCCTGCTATAGTATACTATGCAAATATTCTTATTTTCTCTGTGTGCTATGACATGGAAGAGTTTGGGAAGCGTTATTATAGAGCAGTGGTTCTTAACCTGGGTTCCATTGAACCCTAGGGGTTCAATGAGTCGGTCTCAGGGGTTTGGAGAAGCCTCTGCCGCGGAGGCCAGAATAAAGTAATACCATAATTTGTTGTGAGTTCATGCACTTTGTTGGTTTTGTTTTTTGAGCAAGGTGATGTTCATGCACGGCTCATTTTGTGCACCAGTAAAAATCATATACCTATGTCTTGAATTTGGAATAAACAATCATATTTTATTTATCACTAAAGAAGGGTTAGGTGAATGTGCATATGAAACTGGTGGGTTTGTTACCTCAAAAAAGGTTAAGAACCATGTTATAGAGTACATACTAGGCCTACACTTTGATTTGCTAGCTGTATGCATGTGCTACCACAGCTATGTTACAAATTCATTGGAGTGGGAGATTGCTATTTCTGCATCTTTGGTTATCATATAACACCACACATAGGGCTTTGAACTGAGTACTTTAAATGCTTGTTTCAGACATTTCCTCTCATGCATAGTTTGAACTTGTAATAACTATAGCAATAGCTACCATTTATTGAACTAGGTGTACTATATCCAGCATCATATTCAGTGCCTCTCAAACATTATTTATTTTCTTCAAAATAAAATATTTCATATGCACAAAAGCATATATCTAAGGTGTCTATAAATCTGAAAGTCAATAATATAATGCACCATTAGAAAAAAACACGATTTGTAATCCTTACCATAACCTATTGAGAGGTTAATACTACTGTCCCTCCTTTACAAGTAAGTAAAGTGAGGCATGTAGAGAATAAGTCACTACCCAAGGTCACACAACTAACGTCATTTTAGGCTGTTAGTACTTGACTAAATGACTTAGATTAGCATGTCTCAAAACCTAGAGAAATCAGACCAACTTAGGAATCAAAGATCTAAAGAATCTTTCTTACAAATAAAAGGGAAAAATTTCTTTAAAAGAAGAAAGGGAGAAGGAGAGAAGAAGAAGAAGAGGAAAAAAAGAGAGCTTATGGAAGTCTGAGGTGAACTCAATAATATAAACTGAGATTCTACCCATCATATTCTCATGGTTCAATGGCGTTAGATAAAAATAATAAAGCTAAATAAAACTGATCACATGGAATTTTTTTTAAATCTAAAATTATGCATGAATCAGAGACATAATCTGAGAACATGAACAAAATTATTTATGACAGAAGACACAGACCAAAATGGCCCCACTTACTTTTGTCTGATAGCACCCTGACCTGCCTTGTGGTCATCAAAGACACACAACTGGCCATCATTTTGGGTGAGGCCTTCACTAGGAGAGAAGAAAAAGATATTTATCACTCATACCCCATTAGTTCCCTTTTTAGTGGTCAGTAAGGCAGTAAGAGTATACCATTTGCCTGGGAGGCTTTCAGATTGGCATGGCCAAGGAAAGGTAAGGAGGGTTCTACAAGAAACAAGTCTGACTGAAACTTTGTCTTAAGGGAAGATAGAAGGGCTGTCAGAAAATTTTACATCTGACTCAATCAGTTCACTACTGTGGAAAGAAATCGGGGTTTTAGGTATCCAATAAAACTGGGTGAACTCAAGTGGCATCCTGGACTCACAGTGACTCTTCTAGGGAAATTTAAGCATGACCCTGATGTCACCAAGGGTGGAGTGAGCCAGTAGGTCTAGAAACAGGAGCAAGAAGCATAGCTTGCTGAAATCCATGGGTGGTAAGAAGCAACTTCTCTAAATGTCACTGACAACCTAGCTCAGAGTGCAATGCATGGATTGTCTGCGCAGAAGTTACTTCCCCGTCCTTGTCCATGGGTAGTGGTCAAGTCAGTAATGGAAAAAAATTTTACTTAAAATAGCTTTAATTACAATAAAAATGAACAAAGAAAAGTGTGATTTAAATATATTCCTTAGTGATTCAGGAAAGACACAATAAATTTGATAGCATCTGGAATAAAAGAGAAAACAAAATAAAGAAGAAAACATAGAATCAATAAACTAAATAAAAAACCGGTATGTTAGGGTTATCAAAAAAAAAAAACCAGACCAATAGGATATGTAGATAGAGATAGATAGAGATAGATATATAGATATATAAATATAGAGATATATAGATATAGAATTATAGTTATATAGATAAAGAGAGAGATTTCTTTTAAGAAATTTGCTTATGTGATAATGGAGGCTCAGTGAGTCCAAGATCTACAAGTTTGGCCATCATGCTGGAGACCCAGGAAGGAGTTGCAGTTCAAGTTCAAAGGCCATCTGCTGGCAGAATTTACTCTTGCTCAGAGGAGATCAGTCTATGTTTTCTTAAGACCTTCAACTGATTGGATGAAGCCAACCATACTACAGAGGATAAACTGCTTTACTTAAAATCTACAAATTCAAGTGTGAATATTGTCCAAAAAACAAACACCTTCAAGGAAACATCCAGTATATTGTTTGACCAAATATTGGAACACCAAGGCCTAGCCAAGTTGACACATAAAATGAACCATTACAACTAGTTTATGGAACTACTTTTTCTTTCGATCTTTGTTGTTCTCATTGCGTGTTGACTTGACAGCCATTATTCCCTTTAATACACCCAATGCACTTTTTAGGGGTTAGCAAACTGAGGCTGAAGGGCTGAGTAATCTCCATGCACACACAGCTAGTGAGTGCCTGGACCATAGCCTCCTGACTCCTTCCACTGCGCCATCATATCCATGGTGCCAACACAGACAGAATCCAACCCAGCCTCTGACTCCTGTGCTGGGCTGCTTTCCTGGGGTTGGGCTCTTCTTCAAAAATAATAATATGATGAAATGGATACTAGTGTGAACCTCTCAGCAGCAAGAATTTAGTGTCCTTGTAGGTACTTTTTTTTAAAGATTACCTATGAGCAATGGTTTTGCTTGAGTCCTTACTTTCCTTATTAGAGAAGATCTGGTCTGGCTCCAAAAGTCTTTTTAAGCATCAACTTTATGCATGGAGCTTTTATATGATTATTTTAGTAAATATATGTTTGTCATCTCTCCTATGTCAAAGAAGAAGGTGAATTCCCAGTAGCAAAGCACTGGAAACTTAGCGCAAAAGTATACATGCTTTAAGATTTCATTTACATGTAGATCAAGGACAGGCAAAACTCATTATGGAAGGAAGTATGGTGGTTCCTCAAAAACTTAAGACTAGAATTACCATATGACCTAGCAATCCTTCTACTGGGCATCTACCTCAAAAACTCGAAAATATTGGTATGTAAAGACACATGCACCCCCATGTTCATCGCAAGCATTATTCACAGTGGCCAAGACTTGGAAACAACCAAGTGTCCTTTGATAGAGAATTGGATAAAGAAGATGTGGTACATATATACAATAGAACACTACTCAGCCATAAGAAATGATGGTATATTGCCATTTACAACAACATGGATGGACCTTGAGAACCTTATACTGAATGAAATCAGTAAATTAGAAAAAGAGGTATACGATTTCACCCATAAGTGGGATATAAAATTGAGACTTCTGGACATAGATAAAAGTAAAATTGTTACCTGGGGAGACAGTGGGGGCAGGGGAGAAAAAAGGGACAAATATACGGTGACAGAAATTGATCTGACTTTGGGTGGTGGTCATGAAGCCAATCAGCAGCTTAAAGGCTATAGAGATGTTCACTGAAACCTTATGTACTCTTTTGATGAATGTCATCCCATTAAATTTAATTTCAAAATAAAATAAATTTAAAAAGAACAGGCAAAACTAAAGTCAGAACAGTGATTGCCTTTGGTGGAAATTGGTGGGAATGTTGAAGGCAAAAGGGACACAGGAAGATTCTGGGTGCTGGAAATGGTCATGTCATGATCGGAGTGCCTGTTACACAGGTGTACGTGTGAGCAAGATGTCACCTGAGATCTGTGACCTTGATTGCATGTATGTTATGTCTCAATTTATAAAAATCAATGCTATCCTGGGAGAAAAAGGGAAGAAGAGGGGGAAGCTTTGGGAAGTGCTTCTTTCTAGTGTGAGGTTGGTAAGTGGAGCCATGGGCAAAATAAGAATATTACCTGGTGGCCTTTTGTGGCAGAGGAAAAAAATAGTGAAAAAATATGGGAAGCAATACCACAGGAGGAAGGCCTTCTTCCATTTGCAGAGCAAAGCCCAATTCCAGGTTGGGATTGAAACAGGAAAAGAAGTGAGGAAATTTGGAGACAATAAGGTGCAATTTACGTTAAAGTATGATTTCCAAAAACCTGGAGCCATCATGTGTGGATGAGTAGATCAAGTCTCCTGTGGGATCCCCAAGGAAATGAACTCTGTAATGGTGGATGGGCTAAAGCAGTTAGCTAACTTTTTGGTAGAGATTTCTGATATGGCGAAATGTCCTGTGTGAATAGGTCATATCCTTGACCTCACAGTCATTTCCAGAATAGATATGAATTTCTAATTATATCCAGGAATAAAAGAACCAAACTATTTTCCTCCTGGCCCCTGGCCTTTGGGTCCCAGAGAAGGTTCTAAGACCAAGGAAATGTTGCTGTACGTGTGGATTTCTAGGTGGTTTCGAAGAATTGCTTGGGTTTTGATGAAAAGAGAATTCTCTCAGATAGAATCATTTTGGACCTCCAGTTCCATGCCCTAATTATTGCAGGGACTGGAGGCTGTAGTCACTTTGCCCGCCATGTGCTGGGTTTGACTCATCATAAGCAGAGGGAGCTGACCCGGGCCAGCATGGCCCATAGCCTGCAACTGCCTTTGACCAGGCTCCACTGCCAGAACGAGTGTGGAGGGGCCTGGCCATGACCCCTGAGGACTCTGAGGGGGAGCGATTTTGACTAAGAATGACACACAGTTACTGGAGAAGTGTGCTCTGGGCCATTGGGGCCACCACGCTTGCAGAGCTAACAGGAACTTCACTGGGCTTATTATGAGCAATGCTTGTGGGACTGGGTCCATCCCAGTCATACACTCCACTGTGCCAAACCTTCCTGGTGAGGTCAGGAATGTGCTAACCTCCACGCATTCTCCAACCATCCCACCAGTTTAGGACAATGACCACATCTCCAAAATCCAAGACATATGAATGTAGGAGGAACATAGCAACCTGTGCAAGGTTAACCTAGCAATCTTTCTCTTCCATAATGTTCTCTGTCCCTTTCCTACCTTGTCACTCCTCACCTCTAATATCTCATCTTTTCTCTTTCTCTCTCCTCTGTGTTCAGTTATAACATTTACTTCCCCTCCTCTAAACTAGCTAAAGCTTGACATTTTAGCTGAGGTCTTTCTTTCAATTATGGAAACTAATTTCAAGTAAAATAACTAAGAAAAATCCTTGAGATTATAAACATTGAAACAGGGGAATTGGACACTCAAGCCATCACGTGATGAGATGAGCAGCCTAGCCTCATATCAGTTCAACAGAAACAAAAATGGATGCAGCACTAGTAATAACCAACATTTATTGAATATTTCCTTTGTGTCAAGTTATGTATCAGCCCATCTAGTGCTCTTAAAACCTTATGAGGAGGGCCCTGCTGGTCCCATATTAGAGAAGAAGACACTGAGGCTTAGAAAGTTCAATAACTTGACTGGACTGACCAGCTAGTTTGTGGGGGAGGCTGTCTAATCCCAGAGTACTAATTTATACTGCCAAACCCTCCATCCATGTTCTCTTACTCTATCATCACAAGTAACTGGCAAAGTAGGTTGTGTTGTGCCTGTTTCGTAGATGATGAAACCAATTTAGAAACTTTGAGTGACTTATCTAATGTCATACAGCTAATCAACAACAGAAAAAAAAAATTGAACCTGAGCTTGTCTCTCTCCAGAATGTATAGTCTTTTCACAAAACCATGGGTCACATGGTCCAGAACTAAGGAGTTCTTAATTTACTAAGAGGATTATGGCCACAACGAGCTATCACTGTCTTTAGAAAGACAAGGTATGAATGAAGAAAGGCTACCTCTGGTTGAGGGGCAACGAAAGACCCCCTGGGGAAGGTAGTGCTGACATAGTTGAGGTGGATTGAACACCATGGCCCACCAATTGCTCCACATCTCCAGGTAACAAGATTGCTTTAATCCCCTTCAGCCTGACTTGCTAGGTGGGGGTCCTAATTCTAATTTTTCTTGGTCCAGCCCTTTCTCCCACTAGAAATCTTTGGTGGAAGAATATCCAAATAGAAAAATCAGAAGGAATAAATATGGAATGGGAACAGTTTCCTATGAATATTAAACAATCATTTCTAGACCATAAAAAAGCAAAAGCAAAAAAAAAAAAAAGATTAGTAATAAAATTACCACTTTGAGCGGTGATGGCATCTTTCACCAACCGCCTACTGCTGAACAATCAGCCTCATCATCAGTAATGAGGACTGCCTCCGCTGTCCTGATTCCTATCTTAAAATGGGGAAGTGGCTTCCAGGGATGCTAACATGGGTTTTTGCAAATGGGTCACTAAGTCATGTAGAGAAGATGTGGGAAGGATTCCCAGGATCATCTCCCACTGGGCTTATTTACTTGTCCCCACAAAATAGTATATCTGTGTTGAGTGGCTGCTTTGGACCAGGGATTGTGCTGGGGCCGGGAGGTGTGATGGCCTCAGTGGAAATGAGGCCAAGGTGCTGTTATACCACATAGAGCCTCCAAATCTTTGCTCCCAGTGAGGTCCTCCTGCCTCTTGCACAATGCAAAGGTTACATAACTCGCATTTGAGCAACCTAGAATCTTGCTTCAAATCAAAGGTTTCACAACTGCATAGTTGATATCCAGCCTCCTGCATTGCACTAGGGGCTAATTGTCAGAGGCTGGAGAAGAAACCAGGTCAACTCCAAGTATTTGAGACAATAACATACTTCTTAAGAACACCCTGTTTGAAGCCATGGCTGTTGGTGGAGTAGAGAGAGGGAGACCAGAACATCTTCACAAAGGGATTCTTAAGCTAGGTTTTAAAAAAATGAATAAGAAATGTACAGGCAGATAGAGGAGGAGTGGTTCCCCCAAGCCGAGTGAAAGCATGTGCAAAGGTACAGGGGTATGAAATGATATGATGAATCCATGGACCTATACTTATGTGGCATAACTAAGCCCTAGAGAGTTCTGTTCTATTGTTCTCGCACTGGGGGATTCCTGCAAGCCTACTTTTAAAACTCTGGAACTTCAGAGTTACTCTCCAAGAGTCTATTTGCATGAGCATTCCATGGCCTCTTAGAGAACATGGTGAAGCCAGCCCTTCAGACTGACTCACACCTCCAGGACTATTGGGATTAAAATGCTAGTTTGTGAAGCTCAGGAAGATTCCCCAAGCATTGCAGCGGTTTCTCAGGCCAGCCTGAAACTCCCATTGGATTAGAAGAGTCAAAAGAAACCTCACATTAGCATGCAGGCTGATTACTGGTGTGGGGTGTTTCTGAAATTGATGTACAATTGTGTTGTTTAAGTGTTCCCCTCTCCACCTCTCAAATGGAGAGGGCCCGAGTCAGCTGAGAAAGGAGACCACGTGGGAGCCATAGTGGTTGAGAAGCCCCGACGACAGTGCTTTTGAGAATTTGGGAAGGCCACTCTCAGGCCTTCTCTCTGTGTCATTGTCCTTGTTGCTATTATTCAGAAGAAAGTCACGATCCTTGGGTCTGCTCCTAATTAAGTTGGAGACTATTTACAAACCCTCCCATTGACGGGACGTCATCTGAAGCCTGTAAGTGTGTTCACATCTCTGCTACAATCTCTCAGCCCAACACAACAACCCCAAAGGAACTGCATGGGGGCTGTTGTCATAGCTAGTGTTTATTCCTTAATAGTGATGCAATTAATCAATAATAACTAACATGTGCATATCGCTTTGCCCTTCAACAAACTCTTTTCACATATAAATTTTCTTTGTTACATATAGCTCCAACCTTGGGTATGAATTACTAAAAATAGCTCCATTTTACAAATGAGGACACTGAGCCTCAGCAAGATGATAGAAATTGCTTTATGTTATATAGACAGTAATGGACAAGGCAAGGCAAAGGTTCCAGGACCAGCTCTTTATGACTGCAAAGAGCGTCAGCTTTTCAACATGTTTTTGCTATTAAAGTCTTTTGGGGCTCCATACACTAATACCCTTCAGTCGTAGGCCTAGTGCGGCTAGCTGTCCCGTCATTAGACTGTCCTCCTACTTGAGTTCAACTACTCATCTTGATGTGGGAGAAAAAGACAGTAACATTGTGTGCTCAGTGATCCGGAGCCAAGCCACATTACCCTAGAGACCCCTGGGTACTTGCAGCAGCCTCCCTCAAATGCCCTGTCTCTGAGTTTCTCTTGTGCACCGCTCTATTTCCCAAACAGCGCCAGCTGCTTGGAAGACATTCCATGCGTATTCACTGAATTGGGATGAAGCACCTTTATCTTCATTGTTTAAAGAAGGTCACAGAGACCCAAGGAACTTGGCAGCACACTTGGGATGACAGAGCCCATGAGAGACAGAGGAGGGGCTCAGACACAGTCCGCCTGTGGCTGGGGCGAGATCCACTCTGCCTTCTGTCAGGAACTAACACTGCCGGGCAGCTTCTCTAGCTACCAGCTTTTTCTTTCTCGGCACTAAAGAAAGTTGATGAAATTGCCCCGCTTGGAAGTCAAAGGGGTGTGCATGCGTGCGTGCGTGCGTGCGTGCGTGCGTGCGTCTGTGAGTACATGTGTTCTTGCAGTTCTGCTCACTTACATGTTTGGGGTGTGATGGGCAGGCTTTGTAAAGGATATAGGAGCCCTGTCTACCCTTCACTCACTTAATAGTCAGGAGACTACACTTCTGAGACTCCATGGCCAGGGACATCACTAGAAACCTGATCATTTTGCACCTTTTCTTGGAGCCAGGTCTAGATAATTCTGCACCTTTCCTGCTCCCTGGGATATTTACCTTAGAGTCAACTGTGACTGCCTTCCTTATGCTGCCAAAGGTATGGTCTTTTCCTACAACCTGGATGGTCCTTAACTGCCAAGCGAAGTTAAGATCTCAGAGTATTTAAGACCCAGCTTGCTGGGATTGTCAAGTGAAAAATACAGGTTTCCTCATGGCGATGGGCCTTTCGTCCTTGGGGGTAAGAGTTGTGTGTGTGTGTGTGGGGGGGGTGCCCTCTCCATCTCGGCGGCAGCAGACATCTATGATTAACGATACACAAGTGCCAGTTTGATGAGAAAAGCTGTACTTAGCCTTGACTCCTGTGCTCTATAGCAGGAGTCTAGGGGTGCAGCTTTTGAGGATTTCTTTTTTAATGGAAGCTTTTGTTTGCAACAGCTATCTAATTAACTTAGGTTTTAAAACTACCGAGGTGCTGTGTCTTCGAGAAAGATGGTTATCAAAATAGTTTCATCTCGCATAGTTACCCTAAACCTCCTACGGAAGAAAGAAGAAGAAAAAAACGTTTCCGTTTTTAAGAAAAGCCTATGTATTGGATAACATGGAAGCATTTTGTTGTGGGATCCCTATCTATGCAGTTGAGGCTAGATCGACGTACTAACCAGCATAATTATCATATCCAGAGTTCGTCTTGGGAAATGCCTTCCAGAACAAGGAAAACACAGTGTCTGTGCCCACAAGGATGACTTGGCTCCCCCCGAGGATGAAAGGCTCCAGCTGCACTGCACTTATAATCAAACTGGCTCTCCCCCAGCCTCCTCGGGCTCATCCATCATGCAGTAATAACAGAGTTGCCGGCCGTTCATCTCCAAAATGGTGTTTAGGACATCAAATGCTTCAACTACCACCTATGCGCAGGAACTCCCCCGTATGTCTTCAGCTCAGGTCTTCCTCTTTCTCCCCACTGGACTCTAACTCACGCTGCCTATGGGACACTTGCGCTTCCCACCAGACTCTCCAAAAGCCGTATCTCCAAAACCAGGCATTTCATCTTCCTCTCTTTACCTGTCACATACAAATGAAGGCCTTTGCTCAGATTCCCTGCCTTACCCACTCCTCTATCCTGACAGTCCCTCACTACCCCTATCTCGAGGGTTAATATTATTATTTTTTAGTAGATTTTATATTTTGGAACAGCTTTAGATTTACAGCAAAATTGGGAAATTAGTACAAGAGCTCCCATATACCCCAGAGTCAGTTTCCCTATTGTTAACATCTGATGTTGGTATGCTATGTTTGTTGCAATCAATAAACCAATAATGGCACGTTATTGTTAACTGAAGTCTGTACTCGATTCGGATCTCCTTAGGTTTTACCTAATATCCATGGTGTCTTCTAGGATCCCATCCAGGCCGCCACCTTACATTTAGCCATTGTGTTTCTTTAGCCTCCTCTTGGCTGTGACAATTTCTCAGGTTTTCCTTGCTTTTGATGACCTTGATAGGTTAGAGGCACGCTGGTCAGATATCTTCTAGAATCTCTTTCTATTGAAATTTACTGATGTTTCCTTGTTACTAAACTAGGGTTCAAGGTTCCTAGGAGGAAGACTGTAGAAGTTCAGTGCTGACGTTGTTTTTAAGGCCTCGCTTGGAAGTCACAGAGGTTTGGTCACTCTGTTCATTTGACAGAGGAAAGGCTGATAGTAATTCTGATATTGCATTTATTACACCGAATCCTAACTTCTTATTTTCCTCCTCCCTCCTAGACTGTGGACTCTGCGAGGGTAGAAACTGTCCCTGACTCATCGCTCTAGCTCCAAAATCTAGCCCTGGCCATGAAACCAAGTCAAGCCTGGCTGCATATTTGATGCATTGGTCTGTTTCCTCATCTATAAAGTGGGATGATAGAACTTATTTCTATGAATTTTTTTTGATAATTAAATTAAAATGCTTAGCACGGGGCTTGGCACCCGGAATAGTAAATATATTAGTTGCTACCATTTTTGTCACCATTATTAGGATCTACCTGTTACACGAAATATACCAGAGACCCAACTCACTTTGACCCACTCCATGTCTAAACTCAATGGAAACAAGAAGGACCAAGCTCCACTTTGCACTTTATGTGTTTCTGTTCTGTAAGTTCATGTTGCATTTGGTTCACTTTGACAGCACTACTTTGAAAGGACCCCTTCACAATGGTCCAGGTCCAACAGAAACATAAGGCATGGCTCCTACTTGCAGGACCTTATAAGTCGACTGTCAGATAATAATACAGAGCAGCACTTGATGAGGAGCTAAGCAGAGGGAATGTGGGTGTGGGAAATTATAAGAAGGGACTGTGCCCACGTGGGCTGTATTGTTGCTAAGGCTTGAGATTTAGGCATTGAAGGATGGGTTCAATTTGGATGATCGAGGGAAAGGTTGGAAAATCATAAGCAAGGATCTGGAAAGAATGAGCATATAGAAGTCAGTGCCTAAAAGGAGTCCGACCTGCCTGGCTGTAGGATTCATGCAGATAAGAGTAGGAGGTGGCTTTGAACATGACAGCAGGCAGAGCAAGGCAACAGGATGGGGGTGGCTTGAAAGCTGGCCTGAAGAGTCATGGAGAGCCACTTATATTTTTTGAGCAAGGGAGTAACTGGATAAAAAGGAGATGTTCAGGAGGTAGCTATGCTTGCAGTAGGCATGGCTAAATGGAGAGGGAAAGACTAGTGGTGGGAAGATTAGCATGCTAGTTTATTTATTCCTTTACTTACCCATTGGTCATACATATACTTAAATATTTGTGGAGCTCCTATAAGACTCTGGGCATATGGAGACATATAAGCCTGGGTCCCTACCCTCAGGGGCTCAAGGACTAGAGGGAGAAACCTTAAAAGAGTTTCTGCTCGACTAGATCACAGTAAAACCAAAGAGAAAAGAATAAAATACTCTGTGGGAGGTTGAGAGACAGGCAAACAGAAAGATAATAGATGTATTAGGTATCTATCTATTATAAAAATAAATGAAAGAAGTCATGGTTCAAGAAGTAGGTGGAGAACTCAGTAGGAGAGAGGTATAAGAAGGGGGTAATCAATAACATCAAATACAACTGGTATGAGATAGAAAACCTGTCCAGGAATAATAACACCTAACAACAATGATAAACAACAATAATGGCACTTTTAAATAATTGCTAAGTCCCAGACCCCGATATCATTCTAAGGCAGTTAATATGTTTTCTCATCTTTCTTTGTGCCTAAAATAACATAGATGCATAGTATTCTCCTTAAATGACTCATGTTATGAGCCAAACTTGAGCACTGTTAGAAATCTGGGTGTTTGGATAATACAGCTGGGGCTGGAATGTTAGAAATGGGGTTTCTAGGTTGGTAAAGTAGTAGTTTCTTTCCTCAGGTTAAATCATTGGTCCGTCCTAGCCAATAAAATCCTGTTTGATAAGATGCCTTCCTTTTGTCCTGTATGAGAATGCACTTTTTACTAGTGTGGGGTTGGGTGGGACCCAGAATGTTCTTCAATCCAACGTCTCTGGCAAATAGAGTTTCTGAGCAATAGCCTGACCTTTGGGAGATTGGTCATTCTTTTCCTAAAGCGGTCATGTACTAAAGGGTATTACGGGGAGGACGTGCTCTGAGCAGGGGCTGGATTCAGGCAGGAAAGTTGGGAGGGCTGGGTGGAGGTGGATTGGACTTCCAAGAAAAGTTGTCAGTGAATTTGTTCTTTTCCCCATGGCATCTCATAATGGCTTTATATTCATCCAAAGACTGGACACGTTTTAGAAAAACAGAAGGAGATTTCTGCTGAGTGACTTTCAGTTTGGGGAACTCAGTCAGGGAACATCGTATTAGGAAAGTTGCCATTGGTATATCTTCAGTTCAGGCTGGGACTCACTAACTTGCTCTGTAGACTGCAGGCAATGGCTTTCCATATATATGTACATATGTATATAAGCTGCCTACTCAACCAAAGTCTCCATAAAGAGCTTTCAGACACACAGTGGGGTAGATTATAAAGTTATAGGATCCAACTGAAAAAAACAAATAAGAACTTTTTTATTTGAAACTCAAATTTTTAAAGAGATAGCAGAATTCTTGAGCTAAAATAAATCTTAATAAATAATTCTTTATGCCAGCAAGTCTATGTCCTGCTTATCGGATCTGCTCTAATATAAAATAGGATTTCAACTTCCTCTAAGTCACAGACTTAGTTTCAAACTTTTCACATCTGGAACACATGGAGCATGGCATAGGTAGTTATTTGGGTGGGAGATTTCCATCATGGTCACTTATATAGGGGATTCTGAATTCTGTCCCCTCTCAAGTTCTTCCTATCTACCTAGTACCCTTCTAATAAGCTGACATTGACCTCATTTTCAATGAAAGATCACAGGAAAAATTAGGGTTTTTCAGAAAGTGTGAACCCAGTCTGGAAGAAAGAAGTAGGACAGCAAGTATGGAAATAAAGGGCTAAGTGATAAGAATCAGCACTAGTGGATAGCTTCATTAGGATGAAGGAAAAGACTCGTCACTTCAAGTTGCTTTCCTTGTAGTTTCAAAAGCTTTGGCGCTTTCCCTCGAGCTTCCTATATGTACCTCCTCTTGTACATGATGTGTTGAAATCATATGTCTCCCCAGGGTGTGATTGTTTTAAATTTTGCTTGTCAGATGTGTAACAGGACATGAGTTCTATAGAAAAGTTGGTCAGGGCCACACCTGCAGGGGTAGTAAGAGCAAGCTCACCCTCCACATGTGATGCATTTTTGCTGGTTTTGCCTTCTCAACATCTTCAGATCTATATACTCTTCCCATCTTCACCACTGCTACTTTAGACCTGAAAGATGGCAAGAAATCAACTGATCACTCCCCTTCCATTTCTGCCACTCACCTTCTCCCAATCCACCTTCCCCACAACAGCCTCACTCATAACATGCCACTTCTTTACTTACAGATCTTCAACAGCTTCCAATTTATCTTGGAATAAAACTAAACTTCTTACCGAGGTCTACAAGATCTAGCCTACCTATGTTGCAGACTCAGCCCACGCCTCTTCCGGCTGTGTTTTCTAGGCTCTGGGCTTGCTGGTTTCTCTCAAATGCTCTCTGCTCCCTTCTCCTCAGAAGCCTTCATATACTTTGGTCCTACCTGGGGCAGTGTTTTTAGCATCCCAATTTACCCACCTAACTCATTCTTCAGGTCTCAGTTTATTGTCATTACCCCTGGAGCCTTCCTCCTCCTTCCTACCCCCCTACGCTTCCCCACTACACCAGTTCCTCCTGTATGTACTCTCATAGCTCCCTGCCCTGCCCACAATTTGCAGTTGTAGATCCCAGGGTGATTTCCTGTCTCACCCACTAGAGTGTGACCTACCTCAGGTAGGGACCATGTCTAGTCTCTTCACCACCACCTTATTCCCAGCACCTGACCACAGGCCCTGGGACGTAGTGAAAACAATAACCTTGGCGTGGCTACTGCGGCTGGTGCTGCTGATGTTCATGGCTAATGTTAAGGAGTACCTAGCACGTGCCACTCTTGCTTCTACGTGCTTTAGTGTATTCGTTCTTTTAAACCTTGAAAACCTGATGAATGGGGAGCCCCTCTGCTTATGAATGAATGTACCTCATTCCCCTGAGCCTAAATTTTCCTTAGTGACAACATGGAGAAGGTCATATGTGAGCAAATCACAACCAGATTTGAAGTACTATATGTCTTCTCCATTTGAAAATGGAAGACTAGAACATTTTCAAAACTTTCTGTGGGTTTTACAAATATGTGGGTTTTTGCATATACCTACTTTCTTATTCTAAAACAACATTTCTCAGTGTTTGAAAAAAAAACTATTGCCACCCCCTACCACACACACACATACACACAAAAGAAAAGAAGACATACATTAAGTATAAATTATCCCTAATGAGAGAAATTAGTAAGATTTCTTTGGGTAGGGTTGAATTCTGGATGGCCACAAACCATTGTAATATCTGGGGTTTTTTTTTCCATATCCAAAAGGAAATTTGTATCCCTTTGATAGTAACCTCACTGCTCCTCCTTTTGAGAAAACACTATAAAAGAAAAAAAAAGTGAGAGAATGGAAAGAAGGAAGGGGAGGAGGGAGAGAGGCAGAGAGGGTTGAGGAAGTCATAGAGAGCCCACGGTGGGAGGGGAGGTTCAAGAAGCAGATAAAACCAAGTGAAAATAAAGCTAATCTCCAGTCTTCCGGGTGCTTAATAGAAATATATATATATAATTTCTTTAAAACTAGCAGGGGATACTGAGAACAAATCACCCTCAGCTTCCCCTCCTTTAAACTCCCAGATGTTGTCCTGAGGTATTCTGCCCTGAGAGCCATGGGACGCAGGTGAGCCTGTGTGAGATGCCCAGATGGGGAGGGACAGGGAAGCTGGCAACAGGACAGCAGATGAGGGACTAGCTCCGGCACAGCTGGCTCCATCAGGCCTTCACTGCAGAGAATAGCTTACCCAGAAATGCTCATGGAATTCTTTGTATTTAGGATTTTTGTCCTCTGCAGAATTCATTGAGACCAGTTTAATAGGAAAGACTTGAGAGGCAGAAATAGCTCCATTAAAAAAAAAACAATTAAACATTTAAAACCAAAATCTTCTTTTCTATTAATTTTTAGTATAATGGAATATGCAACAGTTACTGTTTTTCCTGAGGGCAAGAGGTTGTCTGTAAAAGTCCATTGGTGCTGTTATTTCCTCCTCTGATCATTTCCACACATCAGCTGGAGGGAGAGAGAATGGTAATTCCCATCCTCTCTTATCTAAATGCCCAAAGAACTCATCACCTCCCCCAGTCACAGGCATGACAAAACGATAGTTAGCCACCGAACATGTTAACACATTCTCACGTGATCTCAACATGTTTTTAAAACCTGTTGTGAAAGAGAAGTGACAGGCAGACAGGACAAGAATGCATCGACATCACTTCTGTGCTGGACTGAGGTGCGGCTTTTACCAACAAGACAACAGCTTTTTCCTAGCAGGGCCCAGAGCCACGACAGTGCCCGTGAGGTTCTGTCACCAAACTCTTGCACCTGCTGGCTGTGGTCAGAGGGGAGAGCAGCAGAGCTGAGAGCCAGGGAGACTTTGCTGGCCCCCTCTGGGCACTGGAGAAGTGGCCTATAGATGCATTAGGTGAACACACTTGACTTCCCCCAAGCAACTGCCCTTCCTCTCCCTCCATGAGTAGCATCAGGCTGGTCTTGCTCACCTGCAGGAGGCGGGGCCTCTGCATTCCTGCTTGGGCCACTACAGGACCTTCCTAAATAGTCTCTCTACTACTTTGTCCCTTTCACCAATCCACCCTGGGCATTAACCCCATGGCATTTCCAACGCAAGCTTAGAATGTGTCATTCACTTGCTTCAAAATCCCCACCTGTCTCCTACTGCCAAGAGTGTGAAACACATTCTTCTGAACCTGCAGAGGCAGACACCTCTCCTCCTGGCCCCTGAATTTCCCTCCAGCCTTACTTCCATTTCTTCCCTGCTACACACACGTGCCAGACACACAGAATTCCACAGAGTTCCAAGACTACTAGGCCCTTTCAGAACTCAGTGGTTTTGCATACGTTGTTCTCTCTACTTCCAAGCATGGAGACATCTCCCTTAGGGAACCCCCTCTCATCCTTCAAGATCCAAACTCAAATGTAATTTCTTCAGTAAAGTCTTTGCTGAATCTCCTTTGCTACCAAGGATGAAGGGAAGAATTTCCTATGTCCCTGTGTCACTCTCCACACAGTATAGAGAGACAGTATAGCATAGTAGCTAAGGAGACGCATGTAGATAGATAAACAGGGTTCAAATCCCAGTTCTGTAAATTCTAGTTTTCTGAGCTTGGACAAATGAGCTAATCTATGTCCCAGTATTCTCAACTAAGAAACCAGAGGCATAACAGTAAATACCGCATTGGATTTACTATGTGATGTCAAGCACCTGAAACCCTCAGAAAAGTGTACCATTCATAGTAAGTGTTAGCTATTATTATTATGCCCATTAAAATTTTAATACTGTCATCATCTGTATAGGTATCTTGCTCCTTGTCTAGAGAAGAGGGTGGGGACTGTCTTATTCATGCTTATAGTCCTGGTGCCTAACAGTTCCACGTAATAGGCCCTCAATAAATGTTTATTGAATAAGTTGATTATTTTCTAGGCAGTAAACGATCCCCATGACTCCAGAGATGCTATCTCCAGGAACTTTATTTCTTCCTCTTGCTCCATGGAAAGACGTTATGTAAATCCATAAAATGCCCTGTCCTGTACAGTGATGCTTGAATTCAATTTCATGAGTCCCTCCCTGAAGGAGGAGTCCAACATCCCGATCAGGGCTGTGGCTCCAGTAGGGCTGTGTGTCCCTGGACAAGTCACACTTTCATTCATGTGCCAGGCCATATTCTGACGTCTAGGGCAAAAAGCATTGCCCTTGTGACAGGCAAGGTTGCTATTCTCATGGGCCCTGATTGAAGGGAGATAGTGCATTAAACAACAAATAAAAGAGAAAAAAAGTAAAGTTGGATGATTGTAAGTGCTATGATTGATGTGAAACAATGAAAAACATGTTTAAGAGTGCC
The DNA here is from genome assembly GCA_037038555.1 of Rhynchonycteris naso. Classification (NCBI taxonomy): domain Eukaryota; kingdom Metazoa; phylum Chordata; class Mammalia; order Chiroptera; family Emballonuridae; genus Rhynchonycteris; species Rhynchonycteris naso. The sequence goes on from CM072996.1 coordinate 24,658,349, forward strand.
TGGGAAGGTATGTGTGAAAAGTAGGTCAATGAAGTCTCCTGCAAAAGCTAACAATAACATTTATGCTTGAATTTGGGACCTAGAGAGAACAGCTACTACAAGAGTTCAGCATGAGTTTGGAGTGCTTTAGAGATCAGAAGAAAGTTCGTGCCTAGAATTTGGGAAATGAGGGTAAGAGCCAGACCACCTGAGATCACTGAGGAAGACAGGGACCCTAAAGATCAAGACAAGGAATGTGTATTTTATATTAAGCACACCACATGGAATGTTTTGAGCAGGAAAGAAATAGAGTTGCTATAGAGAGAATCAATTAGGAGGAAAACAGAGGCAAGAGTATAAGCCACAAGACCAATTAAGAAGCTATCCCATTAATGGAGGTGAGAAATGAATAGCTAAGTTCCGAAGGTGTCTGAGGGGAAGGGCTTAATGAACCAGAGTCCCAATTCTGATCAATTAAATACAGAAGTGAGAGAGAAGAAGCAAGAATGGTTCCTAAGTTTTGCCCGTAGTGTCTGAGACAATCCTATTGGCAACACATTCCACACCCAGGAATACCACTTCAGTCCATATAACAGGTGACATGGACGGGCACAGTTATTGAATGGGGACAGCTGGGCAAGGCATAGACTGGAGGTAGGAGATTCAAGACTTCTGTCTTCAAAATGTTAAGCTTGAGATGCCTAATAAATATCCAAGTAGAGAAGACAGGAAGTTAGATATAAAAGTCTCAAATTCAGTGGGAGAGGTCAGTACTGTAGATATGCAAGTAAGAATCATTGGCATTTAGCTAGCATTTAAAGCTATGGGAGCAGGCATGATCACCCACAGAGAGCTTATGGTTGAATATGTAGAATCCCAGAGCAGAGTCCTGGAAAGAGTAGCTTTGGAGATGGAATAGTAGAGACAAGCAACAGAGACCAAGAGGAAGTAGCCAGTATTGACAGATGAACTCTACAAGAGTATGTTGTCATGGAAGCCAAGAGAAGAAAGTGTTTCAGAACACAGGGAGTGGCAATCTGGGTCAAATGCTGCCAAGAGGTCAACTAGGAAGAGGGCTGAATTTGGCAACATGGAAGTCTTTGGTGACTTTGAATGGATCAGTTTCACTTTTTATCTCTTGAGTCTAGTTTGCCTATCTTAAAAAAAAAAAAGAAAATTGTTTTAAAGCATTTTTTGAACGAAATACTCTTTTTTAAAAATAAATCATTAAAAGAATCTCAAGATAGCCCTAGCCGGATAGTTTGGTTGGTTAGAACATCGTCCCGAAACGCAAAGGTTCCCGGTTCGATCCCCAGTCCGGACACATACAGGAACAGATCAATGTTCCTGTTTCTTTTTCTCTCTCTCTCTCTCTCTCTCTCTCTCTCTCTCTTCCTTACTCTCTGTTTAAAATCAATAAAATAAACATTTTTTTTTAATCTCAAGAAAAAAGAAATCAGAATTGTAGTTGAAGCAAGGACTTCAAGAACTTGCTTGACCAGGTGGTGGCGCAGTGGATAGAGAATTGGCCTGGGACTCTGAGGACCCAGGTACAAGACCCTGAGGTTGCTGGCTTGAGTGCAGGCTCATCCAGTTGAGGGTGGGTTCACTGGCTTAAGTGTGGGATCATAGACATGGCCCCATGGTCGCTCGCTGGAGCAAGGGGTCACTGGCTCAACTGGAGCACCTCAGTCAAGGCACTTATGAGAAAGCAATTAGTGAACAACTAAGGTGCCACAACAGAGTTGATGTTTCTCATCTCTCTCCCTTCCTGTCTGTCTGTTCCTGTCTCTCCCCCTACCCCCTCACCCCTCTTTTTCTCTCACTAAAAAAAAAAAAAAGAACTTAGGAAGAACTTCTATAGTTGCATCTCCTTGCCCTTGCAGTTGACTTAAAGGCACCTTTGGAAAACACTAGGGCCCCTTGGAGAAAAGACCCGAAATTACTGAGCTGTAAGGTCTGTAAAGGACTCTCTGGCCAAGATAATCTAAGTGGGAAGGAGTGGGTAGCTCTCAGTCTGGTGCATAGAAGGCCGCACACTGGCTAGAAACATCCTCACGTGTGTCGGGAGGAACACAACATTACAGGTGGGGATGCTTGGGAGCTCCTGTAATCACAGTTCATGCTGGTTTCAGTACTGTCTCTCTCCTTCCAGGGCAGGCCACTGGCGCACCCATTCAACTGGTTTGCCCAGGTCCCGCGGAACTGCCGCACCTCCAAAAAGCATCCAAAGCCTTCCCTTTGTTGCAAAATGATTCAGTGTTGTTTCCATAAAACGTGGGGACCCGAGCCTATGTTCATACATGCAACCTGTGTGTACTGGAAGATTTGAAGGGAAACATCGTTTAAGGGGACGAGCTGCCAGAATAAATTCCTGGTTGTCTTAGAGGAACGGCCAAGCATAACATCATTTGCATAGACAGTCCCTGTTCTCTGCAAAGGGAGCTAGAGCTCTGTGGCTCTGTTGGAACTAACCACCAAAGGAATGTTTACGTGTGGCTGGTGGGAGAAGAGGGATAAAAGGTAAAGCGAAGGGTCTTGAAGAAGTACACAATAAACTGAAAAAAGGAGATAAAATTCTTAAGTCACGGCGGGGGATGGCATGACACTTTGCGTCAGGTACTCTGTTCAGCCGGGGCAAAGGTGAGACAGATGCAAAAAGATAAATTCATCAGGACATCCCTTTGGTTATCTGAATTGAGTCATCTTCCTTCAATTAGCTCTAGACAGTTGACAATCGGGCTGTTTGTTAGAATTTCAGGGGTTTCTGGTGGAGCGCATTCTTTCCAACGACAACAGTGAGCTTGAGAGCACCTGTCACCGTGGTGTGACAACAACCACCCCTGACATTTCTCTGCACAGGCACTTGAAAGTTTACAAAACTTTTTCTTACACATTAAGAGTTGGAACATTCCTTTCACTTTTGTTTTGTCTAGCCTTTATATTTTCCTATCTTTGTTGCTGTTGCTATTGTTGTTGTTGCTAAGCTGTTTACTGCTACTCTGTTTGCCTTTTAGAGTTGTTTCATTGTTGTTCTTTATTTCTCAGATACATGTAGCCTGCCTCAGAAACCAAGGCCTGACCTGAGAAAGGATCACCTGGGGCAGGTGCAAATGTGGCTATTCCAGGACTCTCTGCAAAATTACTGATGTCCATTGGCCACTGGCTAATGTTCGCTGTAAAGGACATCCCAGGCAGTCGGGGAAGCCTCGGATAGAAGATGCGGCAAAGTCACACACATCATTTGATCTAGACAGCTAAAGTCCAGGAATCTATAGGAATCTAAACTGGGAAAGATCCTTGGAGTATTATCAACTATCCAAACTCCTTGCATCATCATTCACTCAGAGGAGCCCAAACCTCAAGCTAGATCATGTCCCCCAGGCTAGCACATCTGCATGGTCACATCCCCATAGCAAGTGAAGCCAGGTGCTCAGGTCTGGGAAGGAGGGAAATTCTACTGTACCCTCCTGGGGTCCAGAGGGGTGAGCAGAAGTGACAGGGCTTATAAGTGTGATTTATTTACTCACTTTACCTTTGCCTTGAGCTCACAGACCTCTCATATGTGAAATACTTTCTTTCTAATTTATACTTAATAGTTCCAGAAATATTATTATCTCACTACCACCCTATAGGGATCTATATATTAATAGTCTCATTTTATAGAGGTGACACAGAGACATGAAGTTATGTGAGCCAAGTCATAGAGCACTTAACAGAACCTGGCTATTTATCTGTTTGTAAATCCTGTGGTCCGAACTGCTCCCCTGTCTGGGTCATACACAAAGCAGGGGCAGGGCTGAGGTTTGAACCCAGGTCTTTTCCGAAAGAACTGAATCAGTCCCCTGACATCCTTTACCATGTGTCTAGATCTTGGGTTCCTGCCCGGAGTTTTGATGCTTCAGCATCCCCCCCCCCAACCCCCATTTCTTTCATCTCTTAAAGATTCTGTTGTGAAGATATTACTCTTGGAAAGTACCTTGTTTGGCAAGTTCCCATGGGCACTGGGGATTCAGCCTGAAGGGAAGCACTAGGAAAATATTTTTGATGATTCTGGAATAGATGGAAAGTATACCATTCTGGCTGGATTCCACCCAGAAAACCCATCCCAAGTGTTGTGGGAGCCGGGGAGGGGGCGGGGAGGTGTAGAGATCTTCTGGGATGAGAGGTGAAATGCCATGTGTTCATTTGAGGTTACCTCTGGCCATTTGTAGTTTAAGATGAATGGACCACAGATCCTAATGCAACTATGATAGAGATCACACCTAGATTTTCATCTTAATCCTTGGAGTTGAGCAAACATCAAAAAGCTCAGCAGGTTGGTTCAGATCATTATGATAATGATTAATAACAGGCTTGTTTATGGTTGTTCTGTCTCCATAGTTTGTCATTGCCTCTGTGCAGGAGACTCTGTTGTGTAAAGATAACAACAACATTGAGAACTGAATGAGTTTCCCCAAATGCATTCATTTCTCCCTAAACTTTGACCCTAACTCAAATCCTGAACACTCACCCTTGTGATGAAACTTTCTTTTACTCCACTGATTGGGAAGCCATTTTGTCTATGTCAATGGATATAAGGAGAATATTTTGTAGAATAGTGGATGGTATAAATTTCTAATACAGCATACACATTGTATCAACACTGCCTATATCTGCTCTGCCTCTACATCCACAAAATACAGGAGATAGGACCACATATGATTCACTTTTTGATTTCAGCACTTGGCCCAGTGTCCCATGCACAGTAGATGCCCAATAAACGTTTGCAGTGATGTTAAACTCATGATGTCACCACTTTGAGGCACTTTATGACATAACCCCTTTACTTTACAAAGAAGAAAATTGATATCAGAGAGTGGACATGAATTTTCCAGGGTCACTGAGCTAGTGACTGAGTCTAGAAACATTGTCACTTGAGTAAACTGTTATTGCTCTTACTACACTATATACTAAAGCCTAGAAATGACAGGCTAATCAAAGATACCAGCCTCCCAGGAAATATGCTATCAGAAAAGTATGAACATATGACCCAGGGTAACCTTGTTGCCAAATCTCCAAGCCTCTCTGATATCCTCCCAAGAAAGAACTCAACAGCACTGGTTCATTCCTGGGATGGATTATATTAGTCAGGCTTTTAAACTTGAGCCAGGAGGAGCAAGACATATTCTCGTGTTCCAGCTCACTTAGAATTGAAACACAGAGAAATCAAATGAAACCTCATAGTTTATCATTGCCTGGGAATGGATGGGATTCTAAATGAGGACAGCAGTTAGCGTTGCTCATGACATTAGGCAGTAATGAGCAAAGCACCAGTAATTATCACCATTGCTCATTCAGTAACAAAAAGAGAGAGTCTCAAGTGGAAAAAAAAGGGGGATTTCTGGGCAATTATTCATTAATTCAAAGAGCTTAAACAAACTCCCCTTTTAACCTGATCAAACCAAAAAGATCTCCAATTATCCTTTAACGCCAAAAGGGCAAAAGACAACCAGGCTTTGCTTTGGAAGGAAATCTCAGTCTTGATGACTGGCCAGATGGTCCATCTCTATCTCAGATCATTAGGACTGTGCTAGGGGCTGAAAGCCAGGTCATTGACCCTGAGCTCAGAATGGGTATTTCTGCAGACGGGTGGATTTGTTCACAATAGTCCACTTTCTCTCCAGCAATCTAGCAAGAGAAGAATATGGTGAAGCACATTGGACCAAGAAAAGATCAGTCACCCCAATAAATTCAATTTATAGAGAAAAGAAAAGAAAGAAAAGATCACGCTCATGAACTTGTCTCATTAGCCTCAGAACCCCCTCAGCCACAACCACACAGCAAGTCTCTTTTCTAAATTAGCCTTGTATCAGTTAGTGTGATGAGTGGTATGGCTCAGGACCAGAGGTAGACATGTCGGCTGGTTCAAACATGTCCCATTTGAGTTTTTAGAGAAGGAAAGCAATGACATGTACCTATTGTTCAGCAATTCTTATGGACCATGTCTCAACCGGGCCCACAGTTGACTTAGTTAATGAAAGTAAATAAATGATTAATTTGATGAAACATTGATTTGCTTAAAAGATTTATTTGATTAAAAAAAATTAATTATCTTTATTCTTATCAGAAAAGAAAGTGGCATGTTATTTTAAGAGGCCAGATATAGGAATGAGACAGTCTTGGGTTCCAGTCCTTGACCCACTGTCTGGGTGACCGTGGCTAAATATTTCATCTCTCTGAGCCTCCATGTCTTCACTTTTAAAGCAGAAATAGCAGTTTGTCCACTGCAAGCGTTGCTCTGAATATTAGCTTTAAAAATATATTATGAGTGTGAAACATCAAAAATAGGCAACTAATATTTCTTTACTTCTTTTTCTCTTGAAATCTTTGGTTTTATGTTCTGAAGAAAAGAAAAAATATCAAAGTCCTGAACTAGACGGGCTCAAATATGCATTCTTTTTTAGTGCCTTGGCCAAACTGAAGGGTGATTCAAAGGTTAATGGAAGCAGGGACTACAAACAGCATGGCACATTCATTGGCCAGGCTGTCCATCAGCTAGATGATGGATCGCTCCACTCACTTCGTGAGAAAACTTCCCTTGCTGCTAATGAACCCTAGATCAGACTGGGTCCTGAGACGCGGGTGCGGCCCTGAGGGCATGGGGTCATTTTCTCTATGTGTGAAAGGGTACTAGCCATTTGGTTGCCACCATACCCAGCAGGAGCACCTGTGTGCTTGGTGGGAAGAGGCGGTTGTGTCTATGTGTGGGATGTGTATCAGCGTCTGAGGTTATGGCATCTGCTTGACCACCGCCAGATTTTTTGTGTTGGTTTCTCAAAATACAGCTCGTGGAGACTGACCATCTTACTGCAGAGAGGGGCTTGGGACAGTCCTAAGAAGACCAACAAGATACCCAATTACATGCTTCCTTCTCCTGGGCCTTTTAAAATGGGAGCAGCAATTTCTCCACTGCAAGTGTTACTTTGAAAATTAAGCTTTTAAAGTATTTCAAGTTCAAGTGCTTTGGTGGTATGTGCATGTATGTGTTTAGAAAAATGACAGTGAATTCTTTTTAGCTTCCTGAAATATGTCAAGTGCCTTTACTCTGTCACACCTTGTATGCACTGGCGCCTCTGCCTAGGACACCACGGAGTTTCGCACCCACTCATCTTTTTGGGGTCAGCTCAGGTGGTACCTCCTCTCATGGGCTCATCTGGTTTCTCCAAGTTAGGCTGGGACATTCCTTTTCCTAGTCCTCCTGAACATTTTTTAATTATAGCACTTTCACATTACAGGTTAATCACCCATACCAACAGTAAATTTCTTGAAGTATAGCATGTTTTATTTATTTATCACAGCATCCACAATGCCTGGCACAGGATCTGATACACAGGGTATCTCATATTTAATAAATGAATGAATGGATGGGTGGATGAATGAATGAATGAATGAATGAACGAGTGGTTTCAGGCCCAGGACCAGGTCTAAGTGTTGTTACAACCCCCAAAAGACTAAGCGTTTTGTAAGGCGGGGTGGGGTCTTGCTCAGCAACCCCTAGTGCATTAGTACTTTAGAGAGGAAACAGCCTCTTAGACAGGTGCACTGGCTTGTGTTAATATATGATAGTTCAGTGGCTAATAGACCAAGCAATTTGTCCACTTTCCTGGAGTGAAGTTTTCAGCTTGGGCTCACCTCAACTCAGAAAGCCAAGTGCGTGATGCTGCACGTCTCCTTTGGCAGAGTTAAATTAAGCTTAATATCTTATGACTCAAGAGCTTGCGCACCAAGGCTTGGCACTTAATATTGTAATTACTCCTTTTGATTAGAACTGCCTTTCATAAGCAAATCGACGCAGTGATTTGACAAGCTTGAGGAATTGTGTTTGGAGCTCACCCTACGAGTTCCACAGGGAACTGTAATCATAGTAATTACTATTGAAGCGAGATTCCAGTTCTCGATGTACCAGGAGGTGTTGTGAGTAAGAGTCACACGCTGCCTCCTTTCCCATCTCAGGGCAAGCTGTGCTGTGAGGCCAAAAACAAGAAAGAAGGTGGAAGTCAACACAGTGGATCAGCAGCTGGCCCACAGGCCGCGATGTTTCTCCTCTTACAGGGCTCAGCCTCCGCAGCTCAAGGATGAAATTGGAAAGAATTCTATAGCTGGTGTGTGTGTGTGTGTGTGTGTGTGTGTGTGTGTGTGTGTGTATTCCGCCTACTCTTTGGTCTGGGCGCTAACTTTTTATGACTATGTAGAGAAGGCAGACACGAGTCCACAGACTGACCTTGGAGGGGGCTCCAACCCCCTCCAAGACCTTCCCCTTGGAAGGTCTTCAATGACTCAATAGGCTTGGGGTTCGTCCGTCTATAGATCAAACATCCCCTGAAGGGTGAGTTCAGATCACCCCTGGAGGCGTTCGGAGTGTTCTGAGCAAGTGACAAATGCCTCGCCAGGGACAAGAGCCTTGTTCCAAACCACGAGGGAGCCATGCAGCCCCAAAGGGACTGGGCTGACAGAGGAGTGCCGCTGCCCTTCTGTCCCATGGCCCTGTGCTGCTTCCCTGGGAGGCCGGAGCAAGTTCCAGATGCCAAAGAGGCCTGTTTCCCACTGGGACTCGCAAGGGGGCTCTGAGGAATGGTTACTTCTCCTCTTTGTCTGCTAGAAACTGTTTATGTTGGGGGGCCCCTACTCCCTGGAAACCCGATCTCCTGTGCATAAACCCCACAATTACAGCTCCCCACCGTCCATCCTTTATGGGTCCCCTCCCCCCATCTCCTGCTTTTCCCTCCATCATCCACAGCCTGAAAATTCATTTAACAATTAACAGCACAAGAAGGAAAATGCCACAAGACCCAGATTGCTAGCAGATGCTCTGAGGGTACTACAGGAAGAAAGGCCGTGTGAGGCTGGGGATCCCTCTCCTGCCTTTTTAAAAGTCAACACCCAATCAGGTGAGGCCAAACACACTTCCATTCACTTACTCATTTGGTTCTGTCAACAAAAATCTTTGAGTAACACAGTGTGCCCAGCCTACCTCCGGATCCCCGAACCTCATAGTATTAATAAGGAACATTTATTGTTTAACATATGCAAGGCACTAGTCTAAATATTTTAAATTTAATAACACGTTCGGTCAGTTTTCATAACAGCCCTATTTTTAATCCTCAGATAAGGGGGAGAAAAAAAAAAAACCCAGACAGATTAAGAATCGTGCCCAATGTCACACAGGTATTGGAAAAAGGAATCAGGGTTTGATCCCAGGCAGTCTGATCCCACAGCCTAAGCCAGAAGTCGACAAATTTTTCCTGTAAAGGGCCAGATAATAAATATTTTAGGCTTCCCAGGCCATCTGGTCTCCGTCGCAGTTACTCAGCGCTGCTGCAGCAGCACAAAGGCAGCCGTGGACAACACGAAAACAAACGAGCATGGCTGTGCCCCAGGAAAACTGTTTGTGCACACTAAAACTCGAATGTTATAGAATTTTTGTGTCGCGAGATATTTTGTTGATTTTTCCCCCCTCAACCATGGAAAGACATAAAACTACTTCTACGTCACAAGCCGTACAAAACAAGTGTTTGGCCCGAGTTGTCTAATCCCTGGCCTAAGCTGGCCTATCTGTCCACTGGTGAATGAGGAAGGTGGGGGAGACTTGGAAACTTAAAGCCCTTTCAAGAATCCTTTCATCTAGTCATGTGCTGCCTGCTTTGCCTGCTTACTCTACCCCTCTTCCTTGCTCCCCTCCCTCCACCGCCCCCGGCTAAACCCTGTGTGCCTGGGCACTCCAGCTTAAGTCTGGACCACTTTCCGAACACTGTCTTTAACATCAGCCTACGCTCTGGCCAGCCCCTCCTCAGTTTCCCGGCATTCTGTCCTGTCTTCTCCCTCATAGCATTCTAGGAGTCAGACAGTTAGATGTCTGCTCCAGGAAGGCGCGTCCCACTCATTCCTGCCTCCCTGGACTCTGGTCTGGTCCCTGGCACTAGGAGATACACAGCACGTGCGTTGGAATGAACAAGTAGATGATGGAATCTTGAGAAGGAAACTTTGGAGGTTTGGGCTGAGTAAGAGTTGTCCAAGCCTCTAAGATGGGGAAGGTCGTTTGGGGGTGAGGGCTGGGAAGGAACTGCATGTGACAAGTCAGGGGAAAACACGACATGTTTAAGGAATCACCAGATTTTGGCAGGAAGTCTAACAGCAAGAGAGAAGGCGGACAACATGCGTATTAACAAAGGTCTGATTCCCAAAACCCGTGGGAGGACACTTGAAGGTCATTGAGCTTGGAGGTGACATGCTTAGAACTGTGCTTTAGAACAAGGGTCAGAAAACTAGAGCCCTTGGACCAATTGCAGCCCAAGATCCCACAGTTACAAAGGGAGGGAGCTGGGATGGAACCCAGGGGTGTGTATGCCCCAGGCTCTGTGTTCTTCTCCTCCTCCTAGCTGCTTTCCCCCATCTGGGGACTTAGGCCTGGGCTGAGACTGACTCATTACTTTTGGGGACTCTGCCAGCCTGAACCCAGTTCACACTGGAGTTGACCTTGAGGGAGGAGTGAGCGACGGCTTGTGTGAGCCTCTTCAGTTGTGTTATTGAATGCACAGATGGGGCATAACCTAGCTCATGGCCTATATGCCTACCATGCCACAGATCTCTGGCATGTGCACATTCCTCCTTGAGCCTGTGTCCTGATTTATACACTGAAGAGTTGGGCTAGGTGCTCCTGAAGGGTCCTTATTGTGATAGGATTCTGAACAGTATAAGGGTCCCATATGCCATATGAACAGACCTGTGGCTCAAAGACTTACAAGGGGCGAGAGTCCTGGAAATGGAGGAAGCAGGAGAAGAGACATCACTCTCACCCTCAAGATACAGAGATGAGCCACTATCCAGGGTTTTAGGAGAGAAAGGAGGCTCTACAGCCGATTACCTAGGAAGCGAGGGAGCTTGTTAAGGGAATCCAGCTTACTGTCTTAATAACCCTTTGTAGTTAGTTCCTTGGCGCCTGGCTTTTCTTGAAGCTCCAAGTATTTTGCAAACATTAGCTCATTAATCCTGCCAGAAGCCTTGTGAAGTGGGTAGGTGTGAATGCTTATCCCCATTTGAGAACCTTGAATTTGAGGAGGAAAGGTGGAAAGTGCAGAGCGGGGATGGGGGTAGAGAGAGGTCTCAGGGGCTGGACTAAATTGAATAGTAATTTTTAAAAATCTTTATTCTACCAGAGGAGTAGTGGATGGTGGGGAAAGCACGCTTGAGCTCTGGAACCCGCCAAAGCGACACACCAGGTCTAGCTAGGCTTCTACAATTTTGTGAGTTTGGGTAAGTTCCTCAACTTCTGTGTAACTCATTTTCCCTTTGGAAAAGGGCCTGATGATACCTAACACATTACCAGTTTATAGTCCGAGAAATGTAAATGTGAAGTTCATCGCAAAGTCACTTAATTATTACAAGTTTCAATGAATATATCTAAGAGATTTTGATTAGAGAGATTTTGATTAAAACTCACCAGACATTTGACACCAAGTTGTATGGGTTTGGGGTTCCGGTGAGTGATGTTCAATGCACTGGGCTCAGAGAGGGAGTGAAAGGGAGGGTTCCAGATGGGGTGGCGGGAACTGGAATGAGGCCCTGGAGGCCACACTTTTGGTCTTGTTCAGAGAGGTCAACCGACCAGCCCAAGCTGAACTGTCCTGAGAAAAAGCTGAAGAAGGAGCTCATAGCCCACCAACTGGGAAAAGGGCTTAGGTCGATGATGATAAGGCCACCTCTCCTTGCAACCTAGGAAGCCTTGAGCCGGAAACCACCCTGGTCACATCTGCAGCATGAAGGCTGCTCTGGCTTCAGCATAGAGAACCAAAGTCTTGGCAGGTGGTGGTTGAGATAATCCATTGTCGTATAGGATGAAAAATTTTATGACATCTCCTTAGATATTTTCTAAAACTTACTGTTTTAAAAATTATTTTTGTGTGTAAGTTTTAAAGGGAAATAATATATTTCTAAAATAGTATATTTGTGGTGAGAGAAAGAGAGAGAGAGAAAGCTATATAAAAGTTTTTACTGGTGAGGCACATGATCTAAAGTTTGGAGGCCATTCACTGCATGAGAAGTGGAGAAACGGATGTAGAATCCCACCTGAAATTTCCTTAAGGCATCTGAGAGTGAGCTAATGGAAGCCTGGATAGAGCCATGGTTTGGATGGGAACAAAAAAGAAAGAATGTAAAATCCCTATTACACAGGGAGAAAAAATAGGACTAGGTATTCTTGGTCACAAAGAGCAGCTGATTAGAGAAACAGAAAGAGGCAAAGCTGATCGGAAGGTTTCCATCCTCAGCCAAGAGGACGCTGGCTCCAACAAGGAAAATGAGGAAGGTCAGAGAGGAAACAGGCTGGAGGAAAGATGAGGAGTTCTGCTCAAGCCATGTGGGATGCAGAGTAAGGGCAAGAGAGAGGGAGAAGTTGGAGATAAAAGCCCTGGCTACAGGTGGAGGAGGCAGGAGTGGAGGAATGGGATCTCCTCGGGAGGAGAGGACAAGCAGACAGCACAGTGGGGAGGACCGTGCTTCGCCCTACCTGAGATTCAGTGTCAGAGAACACACTCTCAGCTCAGCTGCCATTGCATGTGCTCTTGAGTTCATGGACTCACAGAATCTCAGAGTTTGAATGCCCCTTAGAGACTATATAGTTTCTGGTTGTCTTGGTTTAAGTGACTTCTTAAAGTCACAATCTTAATATACCCCCAGACATGTCGGTGAGAACTTCTTCACTGCGAACAACACAATCCACGTGGCTAATTTAAGCAGAAAATTGAGTTATTACGAGACATTAAGAAGAATATCAGAGAGTCCTTAAGAAGGTCAAAGGAATAGATTTGAGCCTGTGCTTCCAGGAACAGTATTTAAAACCACAGTATACTGGGTTATTGTTTGGCAACATAAAGAAGAGAAGACTGGATAGAGGCTATTTCGATGAACCTTGAAATCATCATGCCGAGTAAAGGAAGCCAGTCACAAAGGACCACATATTGTAGGATTCCACTTATGTGAAATGTCCGGAGTAGGCAAATGGAAGGCTGATTAGTATTTGCTCAGGGCTGGGAGCATGGGAAGTTGGGAGGTGACAGCTAAAAGTATGAGGTTTTGTGAGGAAGTAATAAAAATGTTCTAAAATTTATTGTAATGACCGATACACACCTCTATGAGTGTCCAAACCAAACAAACATGGAATTGTATGCTTTGCGTGAATTGTATGGTATGTGAATATATCTCAGTAAAGCTATTAAATGCACACTCATGCACATACCCACAAACACACACCGTGAAATGCGGATGGGAAGAAGGTCATTAATGTCTCTATTGCCAATGCCAAACAGGAAATGCCAAGAATGTCACTTTATTGCAACCTCCACTTTCGGCATCCCGGGTGCCACCTCTGCCTCAGGGACTCAGCCGGGCAACCGCTGGCTCTCCTGAAAATGACATATCTGCCCCCACCTACGTGAACACAGGGAAGGTCCCAGAATATTTCATTTCTTCAAAAGGCTCACCATGTGAAGTCCTGCATGGAGGTATCCAAAAACAAGCTATGCATGTGTGTTACCTAGCTGCAAGGAACTCTAAAAATTTGAGTTCTGACCACTACATTGGAATCAGGAGAATATCCCTAGAGAAACACGAGTCAAAAGATAATGGTGAGGGAGGGACAAATGGCAGAGCACAGAAGATTTTTAGGACAGTGAAACTACTCTGTATGATACAGTGAAAATGGATATGTGTCATTATACATTTTTCCAAACCCATAGAATGTACGACAGCAACAGTTACACTTAAGGGAAACTACAGACTTTGGGTGACTATGTGTCAAGGTAGGCTCATCAGTTATAACAATAAATCATTCCCCTCGGGGATGCTGGGGGATGCTGATCGTGGGGAGGCCATCCATGGTTGAACGGGAGTACATGGGAAATCTCTGAAACTTTTGCTCAGTTTTGCTGTGAACTTAAAATTTCTGTAAAAAAAAAATGAAGTCTATTCTTTTTAAAAGTATGACGGGCAGCCACAAATATAACAAACATCCACTGTTAGACTATATTATAGAATTTCAAAATAAAAATTAGTAGAACTTGGTAGTTTTAACAGTCTTCTTAAGAGGACTTGAACTCTAGAAGTAAAAAGCAGCCACGCAGTATATAAAGAGTGGGCAGAGCTGTGAGGTGGGATGACCCCAGGCTTTGGAACCCCCCAGCTCTGCGTTAGAAACCCAGGCCCGCCCCTTTCTGATCAGACGGTCTGATTGCCACTAGTCACTTACTGTCACTGAGCCCCACGTGGAAAATGATAGCAATGCCTACTTCACAGGGTTCTGTTTCCAGGACTGGAAATATGAATGCTAAATAAATCTGTTTCTGCCAACACAGAGAAGAAAACAAATTGTTATTGTTTCTATTAATTTTATTAGATCAAACTCAACTGTTATCCTGATTCCTATGTTTTCATGATTTTAAAAAGAGGTGCTATTATTCTATTTTATTCTTAGAATGAGTTTGTTTTCTTTTTTGTTTCCTTTTGCTGCTTGTGGGAGTTTTAGCAACTCCACCACATGAGAACTGTATAGAAAAAGCATAAGAAGAAAATGCAAAATGTCAACAATGAAACGTCATTCTTCCAACTTTTATGACTTCCCATTTGTTGTCTTCTTTTTAAAAATAGGGAGAGTAGGCCTAACTTGTGGTGGCGCAGTGCATAAAAATAGGGAGAGTGTACTATTTTTAAAAACAGATGTAAATAAGCAATCAAACAAAACTTAAAGCAGAGATGAAAGCTCTCAGAGGCCAAGGTATAAAACAGTAACTGAAAGTTTATAGCATGGAGTCCACGTCTCGTCTCAGGTTACTCTCAGATTAAATTGGATGATAACTCTGGTCTCCTGATTCCCTAGCTGGAATCCTTGACATTCCCCTTCCTTTGTCAAACCTGAGCTTCAGGGAACTCATATACGGTAGGGTGTAAATAACCAATAAATGTGCTAAGTCCTCAAGAGTCCCCCCTAATGGTGATGTTGTTCTCTCGGTTACATGTTCAGTATCTTTCTGCTGCTCAGTGCTTTTGTAGTTTCTGATGGCTTTATTGCAGACCTTCTTATATTAAATCATGACCACCTGCTATCTGGGGAATATTTGAGGGTGATGAGGACAAAGATTTGAAAGGCTAATGGGTTAGGGCCCAAAGTCGTTCCAGTAGCCAGGAAGATAAAGACATGTACTACAATGGAAGGGAAAAATAATTTGCTATGTCTCCATCTGACTTATACATCGCTTCTCAGAAATACATGTTTGGTGTATTTGACCATCGACTTTCTTACTGCGTTCTCTTGGTCCCCTATTTCCTTTGCTCTTAGATTCATACTCCTTAGCCATTAAAGCCTTCTATGTGAGTATCTTCCCTGCTTCTCTATCCCTGACTCCTACTTCCTCCGAGACTCATTCACTCTCTAATCTGACCATATGGAAGACTTCCTGACCCCTCCAGGGAAAAGCAGAGGTCTCCTGCTTGTTCCCAAAGCACAGAACTTTATTTAGTAGTCAATCCACAAATGTCTGCTAGGGACCAAGTATAAACTCTGCACTGTGTTTCCATAACCCCTTGTACTTACATCTTACTTCTCACAGTAAAGGTCACTCTGGGCATCATTATGTTTACCTCTCTGGAAGGTGTAGCTTGGCAACAGACAGCCATATAGAATGTTTGGTTAAGACAATGACACTATTTCCTCTTTCTCCACACCCACCCAGCTAGAGTGACCTGTGCACTCTGTCTCTGAGCCCAATCCAGACCATGAGGAGCCTTGGATCCAGCCTCAGGGAACCCTGGGAAACATCATGTACTTCACTGTCCACTCCCTATCATCTGCGCTATATCCTTTGTGCTTTATCCAGTCTATGTAACTGGGTTTCCAGCTCAGTTTCCCTGCCAAGCATGCTATCTCATTATTGTCGTGGAGCCTGACCTTGCTGCGTGGGTCTTTCCAATCTACTTGCTTTATGCAAGACTCATACTCCAGCAGCTAGCACTGTTCCCGGGAGACCCGGTGTAGGCTGGGATTCTGCTTGCCACATTGGGGACCAGGAACCTCCTCAATGGTACTGTAATCATCTTCTCCAAGGACCTTTGTAGCTGTACACTCAAGGAAGCATCATACCTGAGTATGCTGTCTTCGTCCCCACGTGCTGAATTGAACTCCCCTCCTGATATAGCATGCCCCTTTGGACTGTGGATTCTCCTTTAAATATTTCCTACAATGAGAAAGGTGGGCTATCCCTGGCCTCTGCCTTGCCCAAGATATACCTCTTCCTACCCCAAGAAAGTATACTCGTTAAAGACCAATAGGAAGTTTTGAGCTGAAGGTTTGCCATGCCCTAAGGAGAAGTCATGATAACAGGAAAAAGGGGTGATTAAAATAGGCACATGGAAAGATGTTGATAGAGTTTCATTCAAAGGATGTGGTAAACGGGTAGAACATAAAAATAAAGAAACCTGCAACTGGATATGAAAAGTCTAAGAGAACCAAAATACCATGGTCTTTGAATCATTGAATCTTTAAAAAAAAAGAAAAGAAAAGGATTGACCACTAGAGTAAAGCATTTTATGAAAAATAATATTAGCTAATATTTATTGAGCACTTAGAATGAGCCAGAAGTTCTGCTGTTTTGCATGCATTTTCTTATTTAATCTTCTTAACAGCTTTATAAAATGTGTTCTGTTAATAACACCATTTTATGTGTGTGTGACAAAGACAGAGAGAGGTACAGATAGGGACCGACAAGAAAAAAGAGAGATGAAAAGCATCAGCTCTTCATTGCAGAACCTTAGTTGTTCATTGATTGCTTTCTCATATGTACCTTGACCAGGGGCTACAGCAGAGTGAGTGACCCCTTGCTCAAGCCAGCAAACTTGGGTTCAAGCTGGTGAGCTGTGCTCAAACTAGATGAGCCCGCACTCAAGCCAGCGACCTTGGGATTCCGAACCTGTGTCCTCTCTATCCCAGTCTGACACTCTATCCACTGTGCCACCACCTGGTCAGGACAGTAACACCATTTTTTAGAAGAAGAAATAGCTTAAAGAAATGAAGTGACTTGCATTGCAACTAGAAACTAAGAGAATGCCCAGAAGTAGGGGAAGGGTTGAGGACATTTTGTTTTTTCTTAACTATGAACTACAGTAGTAGTCATTACAAAGAATAAAGTCAAGCTATCCCGGTTGACTTACCATGTTTCCCCTAAAATAAGACAGTGTCTTATATTAATTTTTGCTCCTAAAGACGCGCTTGGTTTTATTTTCAGATGATGTCTTATTTTTCCATGAACATGAATTCGCATTTCTTGTTGAACAAAAAATCAACATTTATTAATATACAGTACTGTAATCATGTCATCACAAACATCATTATAACCAGTCAAACTCTGAATTTCATCAAGAATTTCTGTGACTCTATTTCCATGTACAACAGTCTACCCCGTTTCCCCGAAAATAAGACAGTGTCATATTAATTTTTGCTCCTAATGACACACTAGGTCTTATTTTCAGGGGAGGCCTTTTATATTTAAGCTTGAAAAAAAATTGCACTAGGTCTTATTTTCGGAAGATGTCTTATTTTGGGGGAAACAGGGTAGGAACAGATTTTTCTAAAGTAGTTGAGAAAAATTGCCAGACACAGATAAGTGTGTATACTATGGTCCCACATTTGTTTATCAATGAAATAAATCTCTTATCTATATATACGTGTATATATTTATGCATATACTTACAGAGAAACGTGCATAGTGTGATTCTATTCCAAGATATATATAGAGCCCTATGTATGTGCATTTATATTGATTATGTGTAAATGAGAAAAGAGAAAGCAAAGCAGAATTCTGTTGACCTTGGCTATGTGGGAGGAACAGAGGATAGGGAGAGACAGAGAACTTTTGGGCTCTATATCTTTGCATCATTGAGCTTGTTATGACATGTATTGCTTTCAGAATCTGACACAATCAAATAAAGACAAAGATATTTTTTTTTGTATTTTTCCAAAGTTAGAAATGGGGAGGCAGTTAGACAGACTCCTGCATGAACCCAACTGGGATCCACCCAGTATGCCCACTCAGGGGCCTTGGCTGCCCATTTTGGGTGCTCCATTGCGGCCAGAGCCATTCTAGAGCCTGAGATGAAGGCCATGGAGCCATCCTCAGCACCCGGGCCAACTTTGCTCCAATGGAAGGGTGGAGAAGCAGATGGGTGCTTCTCCTGTGTGCCCTGACCGGGAATAGAACCCGGGACTTCCACATGCTGGGCCGACACTCTACCGCTAAGCCAACCAGCCAGGGCTGAAGACAATGCTTTATAATAATAGATAAATGTGTTGCCCACAGTTATATACTCTCCATCTCCATGCTAAACAGTGAAAAAAGAAAAATTGGTCTGTACTCTAACTATCCCTCTCATCCATGTTCCACACATGAGGGGCTGGATCCATGAAAGGTTTTCATGGACGATCCCCATCTTCACTGTTGTGTATGGTCAATTATATATTAATTATGACTTCTCCATAGGTCACATGGCTCTTAGCACGGCAGGCATTAAGAGAAGCCTAAATGACAGCCCGTAGCTTTGGACTCCAAATTCAGTGCTCCCATGTTGAGAGTTTAAAATTAGATAATGTAGAAACACATTTTAAAATACCACTCTTTAAAACTGTGTAAGAATCAACCTAGTTAATACAGTGAAAACTTCTAGAGGTATAATGTATCATTGTTATAATTATCCCTTCCTTTTTGCCTATCATTAAGGTGAGATGCCATCAGTTACATGAGTGGTGGGTTTTCAATTACAGCCTCATACATTCATTCAACAAACATTCACTGAGCACCTAATATGTGTCCAGCACTCAGTCGTAAGTGCTGGGTCAGCCTTATAATCTGCACAAACACTTTCCACCGACTTTTGTCCAAGAGCCATTGGTACATGCCTCCAACATTTGTCCTTTTAAAAGTAAAGAGGTCATTTTATTAAACATGAAAGCTTAGTAAACAGTAAAGACATTTTAATTTTAGAAGGGCCCTGAATCAGGAAAGACAAGACATAAGCGTCATTCAGAGAAAGAGCTATAGATAGTGAGTAAGTCCGGCATGAATGGGCATGAGGAGGTGAAGGGCACTAGCGTTTTTTGAGTGCGTGCACACTATCACCAGACACTTTCTATGTGTCATTATAACAAGTGCTCACAAGAACCCTAGTTGGGAGGGACGGTTATTATTCATGTTACCAGTGAGGAGACTGGAGTTCAGGGAGATGGAAAAGGATGTTCCCAAGGTCCCAGGGAGAGTTTTGGAGCCAGCATTGAAGTATAATCTTGTCTAAAGACAGACACCATGGGTTTCTTTCACTCCTCTGCCCTGCGAGCCAGGGAGACTGTTCCCCTCCACAGCATGTCAGGTTTATGTGGCCAAGGTGACACCAGCCAGGTGGCCAAGTGCGTCCATCCCCAGGCCCACATGCCCCTAAGTAGAGGTCTCTTGGTAACACTGCAATAGAAACCCTGACATCTCCCGATGTCTGTCACCTGCCAGGTGCCATCCTTGATGTGGGTCTGGCATTTTTCACGGGTGGTTTCCCACTTCATGGGCTTGGTGGCCTTTCTGCTCCTGGACTGTCAGCCTTGCACTTCCCTCAGGGAAGCCATCAGCGGGGTCTTCTTACAACTCTATCAGGCCAGTTCTCTTTTAATTAATAATGATGATAAAAGATCAATTAGGATACCCAACCTGATGCACCAAAAGGGCCAGAGACAAGGCAGCAAGGGGAGAAAGTGAGATATGAGGTCAAGGAGCTGGGAATAGAATATGTAAGGCCCTTAAGTCATTTGATCATTTGGAGCAAAATTTGACTTTCAAAAACTTGTCTTCGAGCTCTGGCTGGACAGCCCTCTTGGTTAGAGTGTCATCTCAATATGCAAAGGTGTGGGTTCCATCCCCGCTCAGGGCACATACTATAGGAACAGATGGATGTTTCTGTCTCTCTCCCTCTCTCTCTAAAAACCAATACATAATTTTTTTAAAAAAAGTTGTTTTCATTTGATTTTACTAGATAACTACAGACTCATATGCAGTTGTAACCCTGCAGTTCCACAGATACTCCGGGCCCACTCCAGTCGCGAGACTTTTGAGGGAACTCCCTGTTCCCATGCCTGGAATGCCTTCCCACAAGTATCCCAAAAGCTCACTGCCTTACCAGGTTCAAGTCTTCCCTCCATTGTCATCTTCCCGGTGACGCCCTATTCCCACACTAAGCACTGTGTTTAGCACTGCACACCCCCGTCACCCAGCATGCAGTATCCCCCTGCCGCAATGTTCTCCAACATTGCGTGTCGCCCTCTGACACACTAGGACGGAATTGGCATATGTGTGTTGTTCATTGCCCGTCTCCCTCTCCTAGTGTGTAAGAACCATGAGGTCAGAAATTTTCATTTGACCTGTTCACTGACGCTCTCCCATCACTTAGAGCAGTCCCTGGCATGTCGCAGGCAGCCACTAGCCACTTGCAGAATTGAGGGACGAACCTCTCCTCAAACTGGTAAGGATGACTGTTATCCCCATTTTAACTCAGAAACTCAAGATCAGGTTCTTATGCCCAAAATCACCACCTGTGGAATGGCCAAGCTGGGATTCAAAACTGCAGTGATTCTTGGGGAAGGAAGAGGGGAGAAAGGAGGAGGTGAAGGGTGCCTCCCCCATACCAGACTCTCCCAGTTCCACACTCCTCACCAGCAAGCCCAACTACCACGGCCTCTGTCTTTCACAGTGATGTCAGCAAAGGTGGGAGTAGTGAGTGGGCGCTTCCTCTGCCCGTGCTGGAGGTCCCTGCCAGTGGACTCTAAGAGCCCAAGCCAAGAGCCAGGCTGCTGTTCTGATCCCAGGAAGGAAGCACAAGAGAGATGCTAACAATTCATGAGACTGTCACGGGGCTGAGCCTGGGAGCCAGGGTGCTTTGCATCCCTCACGTGGAAGATTCTTCGTACATCCCTGAGGCCAAATGTGAAAATGAACAGGTGTGATAAGATAGCATCGCTCTGCTGGGAAGGTTCCTGTTTGTCCCACACTGAGTGCCTACTGCTGAGGACATCCCACGGCCCCTGCCCCTCTGAGCCCGGACACTCCTGGACCGTGAGCGCTGAGCACTCTAAGGCAAAAGTCAGCACAGCCTCCAGAAGGTCATACATGTGCTTGTCCATTTCTTAACTTAAAAATATATATGTATATATCGATTGTGTTTCTTCTCTTCCAGGCCCTATCCTAGGCTCCAAGGACATGGTATTAGAGCAAACTACCACGTTCAGGGTGTTGGCATCCTGGTAGGCAGACAGACACACACACAGGCAATCGCAGTGAAAGCCATGTGACCTTGGCTCAGGGAGAGGGCCAAACAGCTGGTGGACCCAGATCTGCAAGGCTCCCCAAGAAGATGGCATTTAAGAAAGCAAGGTTCCCTTTGGAGCACATGGCGGGACTTGAGAATGCTACATTAGACCCTGAGCCTGCAAACTCCAAAGAGGAACTGGGAGGCTCCTCCACACATACCTGGAACTGATCCTGAGAAGCCAGTGGCTTAGAAGTCCTGGTTGTAAACTAAGGGTTAATGATTAACTCAAGCCAGAGTGTCTGCTGGGCCCTTTCCTAAGCTCCAGGAATTCCTAACAACAGCAACAACAATGTCCATCTTTTATTGAATTGTGGGCCAAGCGTGATACTATGTACTTTTCATTCATTATCTAATTTAATTGTTACAATAACTATTTCCCAGATGAAGAAGCAGAGATTCACAGAAGTGAAAGGCTTTGTGCAGAAGCGTCGGAGCTGAAGGCAGTATCGGAATTCAGGATTTGGAGCTCAGAAGCCAGTCCTCTTTCCACAATACAGAGCCCTCCCTCCTTCCACTTAATGCTGACCTCGCTCATAGAGCTGTTCTTAGCTCTCAAGTCAATGTCTTGGAGAAAGTGCAGTAACACCTGCGACTATGGGTCAAAGAGGAGACCCATAGAATCTTGAGGTTGGAGTGACCCAGCTCTCATGGATGCCACCTGCAACATCAGGGCAGGCTCTGCCCTTCCCTTCTGCCTGAGATTGTCCTTCTGGAAGATGGAGATCTCTGTGCTGTTGTGAGACTGCCATGGATGAAGCCTGCCACGGAGCCTGATCCTTTGCAGGCCTTTTCCTGGGGGAACCCTGTGCTCAGTGCTCCTGACGAGGCTCCGCTGGGGGTGACAAATGAAGATAGATAATGACCATGTGCCCAGGGGGTGTCATCATGTTCTCCTTCAGTGATTGTTTGATTGATTGATTGATTTTTTGGCCATAAATAGGGAAAACAAGCACTCCTTTGGATCTATCATTCTTGAAAATGAGTTTATTTATTTATTGTTAGGACACTCCTCAGGCTTTTCCCAAACGTCTTGCTCATGGTGATGTCCACCCAAAGGGAGCGTGGACCCCTGCCCGACCCTGCCTCACCACTAAACTGAGTTCTCTATTTCTAGGCAGTTTGTCAGCCATCAATTGCAAGCCCTTCGCTGCCAAAGGTGTTTGGCCCTGAGTAATTACTAAGGGAATGTGATGATTTCCGGCATGGGAAACACAGTGTGAGTCCCACTGTAATTACCGTGGAACCCGTGAGGTGCAATTACCAAGCAGGCTGCGCGCATGACATCTGCTGGCACCGTCGGAGCCGGCTGTGTGCTGGGTGTAAAGCAGCAGCGGCCGAGCCCCTCTTATTGCACAAACTTGGGTCTCCTAATTGACCCGATTTAAAAAAAGAATTAAAATGTTTTTTTCTTTTACAACGACTATCAATTCAGTTGTAAGAAATGATACAGCATTGTAAGAGGTCCTACAGAGAGATCCACAATGGACCTTTTACCCAGTGTCCCCACCAAGGGTAGCATCTTGAAAAACTATAGCACAGCATCACACTTGGGTATTGACAGGGATAGGGTCAGGATACAAAACATTTCCACCTCCACATGCATCCCTCATGTCGCCCTGGCATAGCTACACTCACTTCTTTCTTGCCCCACGCCCTCCTCAACCTCGACCAACCACTAATCTGTTCTGTGTCTATAAAAGAATGTTAGATAAATGGGATCAAACAGTATGTAACCTTTCGGGATAGGCGTTTTCCCTGGAGATGCTCCCTATTGTCTGATGCATCTTCCTTTTTACTTCTGAGTAGTATTCCATGGGCTGGCTGTGGCGTGGTTTGTTTAATTACTCATATGTTGAAGGATGTCTGGGCTGTTTCCAGTGTGGGGCTCTTACGAATAAAGCTGCTATAAACATTCGTCTACAGGTTTTTGTATGAATATAGTCTTCATTTCTCCGGGGAAAATGCCCAGGGGTACAATTACTGGGTTATATGGTTTTTACATATTAGATTTTTAAGAAACTGCCAAATTGTTTTCCAGTCTCGTACTATTTTGCATTCCCACCAGCAAATGTATTAGTGATCATATGAGTTTCTCCACATATTCTATGTGTAACTTTTATTTACTTTTGCTTGTTTGTTTGGTTGGTTGGTTGGTTGTTGGCTTTATTGCACTGGCTAGAACCTCCAAGCAGTATGTATATTTCATGAAATGAATTGGGACGTATTTACTCCCCTTCTGTTTTCTGGAAGACGTTGTATACAACTGGTGTTAATTCTTTATGCACTTAGTAATTTTCAGTGAAACCATTTGGGCCTGGAAATTTCTTCTTTTAGTTTGCAAATTAAAAATGCAACTTATTTAATAGTTATAAGGCTACCAAAATCATCTATTTCATATTGAGGGAGTTGTGACACTTCGCATTCTTCACGGAATTGGTTCTTCTCATCCAAGTTGTCAGAATGTAAATGTGTAGTCTGTACTATTATCTTCAGGGTCTGTAATGTCACTGCCTATTTTATTCCTGATATTGGTCATTTGGATCTTCGTTTTTATCTCTCCTATTTATTTATTTATTTATTTATCGCCAATTTTGCTAGAAGTTTGTCCATTTTATTAATCTTTTCAAGGAACCAGCTCTTTGTTTCATTGATTCTTCTCCATCATTCTTCTGTTTTCGGTTTCACCCATTTCTGAAATTCTCTTTGTTATTTACTTCCTTCTGCTTGCCTTGGATTTGTTTCACTTTTATATTTCCAGGTTCTTGGGGTGGAAAGTTCTTTCCCTCGTTTCTAGTTTATGCCCCAGTACTATAACTTTTCATTTTAGTACCGTGTTAGCTGCGTCCCACAAATTTTCATATGTTGCATTTTCTCTGCATTCAGCTCAGTGTATTTTTTTTTATTTCCCTTGAGTGTCTTTTTTTGGCCCATGAATCATGTAGAAATGTGTTTTTCAGTTTCCAAGGGTTTGGAGATATTTCTCTTTATCTGTCTGTCATTGATTTCTACTTTGATTCCATTATGGTAAGAACACACATTCGGTATGATTTCTAATATTTGACATTTTTTGAGGTTGATTTTATGGCCCGAGACATACTTTGCATATGTTGAATATGGATTCTGTTATTGTGTATTCTGCTATTGTTGGGGTAAGTAGTCTGTGTCAATTGCACCATGTTGATTGATGGACATTTTCGCAGGGTGTTGGCTTCTGTGCTGACAGTTCTCCAATGACGTGAATTCAGATTCTTTTTTGTTATTATCCCACAAGTCCCAGAACTTCTGTTCTTTTCTTTTCAGTCAATTTTCTCTGTTGTTTAGAACAGAGATGCTTTTGTTTCCTCCTTTCCAATGTGGATGACCTTTATTTCTTTTTCTTGCCTTATTCTTCTGACCAGGACATCAATATGTGAGCTGTTAGAAATATAAGAATAATCATATAAGGGGTTGAATAAAGGTGGAGACTCAGAGAGGCTGGTTGGACCCTAGAGCCAGCTTTTGACATCTGTCAAGCTGGACAAACGTGGGCATCATTTTGCTGCCTTGTGGCATGTGCGTGACAGAAGATAAGCCCAGTCTTCTGAGGAGTCACTTCTGAATCCATAAAGCTGGACCATCAAATGTCTACACCCTCACTGTGAAGGACTAGACATCAACTTGGTCTCCACTGCCTTGCAGAGGATGACAAGGAACACTTTATGTCTCCCGCGCTGGTACCAAGTGGAGGTGGAGGGGTCTCCCTTAAAAATTAATAACCACAAGCCGCCCTCCCTTGGGTAGCACCGTTACATGGACCATTTTTTACATGAGATAGTATTCTATGACAGCTTTGAACTTAGAAGCCTTAAATACAAATGCAGATCTGTACTCTTAGGTTATCTCAAATGAATCAATGCAATGACTTGGAAGACTCCAACAAAGAAAAGCAAAATCCTTTTTAGACATCATCTCCTTTTCTTCATCTCTCCCATTCTCCCCCCTTCCTTCCTCACCTGGGCATCTCAGTACCATGCTCTTTTCACCCCTTCATCATTACCCTCACCATTGGGCTAACCCCATCCTGCCTCTTGAGCAGCAGCGACCACCAGAATTTCTTTCACCACATGCAGGCTATGCTAGGTTGGTCCAGGACATTTGCAAATACTAAGGCTCCATGTTCCTGGCCCTTTCCCCCTCCATATAAAGGGAAGCACATGAAGCACCTAGTAAAGTGAGGTTCTTCTCTATTACTCTTTTCTTTATTATTAATTTTTTTTTTATTAAGTGAAAGACAGACTCCTGCATGCGATCCAACAGGGATTCACCCAGAAAGCCCCCTACCTGGTGATGCTCTGCCCATCTGGGCAGCTGCTCCATTGCTCAGCAACAGAGCTATTTTTTTTTAGTACCTGAGGCAAGGCCATAAAGCCATCCTCAGTGCCTGGGGCCAGTGTTTTGCTCAAACCATTTGAGCCATGGCTGTGAGAGAGAGAGAGAGATGGTAGGGGGTGGAGAAGCAGATGATTGCTTCTCCTGTGTGCCCTGACTAAGAAGTGAACCCAGGACATCCACATGCAGGCCGACACTCTACCACTGAGCCAACCTGCCAGGGCCTTCTCTAGTACTCTTAAATTTTTTGGCTGAATTCCATATTTACTTTGTCCTACCACAAAATCTAAGCTAGCATGTTAATTCAATAGCCCCCACAAGCCAGTAATCACCCAGACAGAACCCCACTGTCTGCTAACCGTCCAGCCAGAGCCACTCTGCCTCCAGCATTGAAGACCTTGCACATGCATCCCTGTGCAGTTTGCTGTAGGAACATAAGGTCTACAACCGTGAAGGGAAGGGACAGCTTTCCTGCGTTCTTTTTTTTTTTTTTTTAAATTTTTTTATTTATTCACTTTAGAGAGGAGACAGAGAGAGAGAGAGAGAGAGAGAGAGAGAGAGAGAGAGAGAGAAAGGAGGGAGGAGCTAGAAGCATCAACTCCCATATGTGCCTTGACCAGACCAGTGCAGGGCTTTGAACTGGCGACCTCAGTGTTCCCAGGTCGACGCTTTATCCACTGCGCCACCACAGGTCAGGCATTCCTGCGTTCTTGTGTGGGAGGAAGAAATGCACATCATTATGAAATGCTTTGCCAAATAAAAGTATCTCATGAAATGCAAATGTACAAAAGATGTCCCAACTACCAATGCCACTCTGTGAGAATGCCAGAGTACCAGGAAGTGCCATGTCCAGAAATACTTGCAATTATAAGGGGTAGTAATTATCCCTACAGCAGTCACCCTCAGAATGACAACACTTCTTACTGTTGTAATCAATTAGCGTCTCAATGAGGTGGAGGCACTTCTTCACCTGTTTCTTTTCTTTGGGTCACTAGTACCCTATAAGATGACCAAACACAAAAGTATAATTTTGTCACAGAAACATCACGCAGAATTTGTCCTAAATATCAGATTCCAGGTCAGCCACGTGTATTGAGAATCTACTCATATAGAATCCTTACAACAGCCATGTGAATAGATTGCATTTTTATACATTTACATGTAAGTAAATTAAGGTTCCAACAAGCTAAGTAATATGTCCAAAACTAGATATCTAGTAGATGTCGTACTTGGGATCTGAGACCCTGTTTCTCTGACTCTAGGTACTATCCTCTTTCCTGGACTGACCTGGGATTCAAAGCAGGAGAAATAAGGTCCCTTATAAATAAGAAAATTGTGCTGTCAGAACTTCACTACTGTGGTCAGCGTTCTACACCTGGTTTGGGTGACAGCTTTTCTCTGTCCTTGTGGCCTAAACTCTAAATCCTTCCAGAATTTAGCCAAATTGGGCACAATAGGAACAGAATAAGAATTTGTGGATGGCTAACAAAATTAATGAGCGAGAGCATGCATGTCGTATTTCTGTATTTAAAAATTTTCCATTCATATTTATTATCTACTTTTTATCTCTGAAATAGAAGATAATGGGTTTTATCATCCTCATTCTACAGGTGAGGAAACAGGCTCAAATAGAGTGTGTACTGTGAGCACCCAGGACCACACAACTGGTAAGGGAAGGAGACTAGAGCTGAAACCCAGAGTCTGACTCCAGGTTGGCTGTCCTTCCTACTGCACCAGAATAAACTCAGACTCTCCCTAATGCTTAAAACATTGTCTTAAAACCCATAGCTTCTTGAGGAGCTGTGGGGCACCCTAGGAGGAAGACCCTAAGTTCACCTACTCTCAGTTGAACCCATGTTGTCCTGCATCACCCTGGCGTTCATCTGTTTTCTCATTTATTCTCTTCCCTAAAGCAAATGCCAATTGAGCAATGCCACAGACCTGATCTCCCAGGTCCCTTTCCTCAGACACTTACCTATGTAAGATGTAAAGGTTAGAGCTCCACCCAAGGAACCTGCAAGGACATTTGCTGGCTGTACCCATCACCCATTCTCCCTTCCCCTTCCCCAACTCTACCCTAACTTTTCTAGTAAAGTATTTTGAGTGGAATTAATCCTGAATGCCGACTCCCTTAAAATATCATCAAAAGAACCAGTTAATAAGACAAAGCTCAGTATATTTATATTGAAGGGAGAATACTGCCACTATAGTTTTAGTAATGTCACAGGGCAAAGTTGGGATGTTTATATAACTTTAGCATCTGGTTTCAGATGGGCTTTCAATGGGAGGAGGCTTAATTAGGATTGGCTAAAGCTTGTGATATTATGGTTTAGAATTGGTAGACAGTCCAGGGTAGAAGTAGAGTTTTTGAGAGGCAGAGTTTCAGAGTCTTGGAGAGAAAATAGTCATCTGACACTATTTGTTGAAAATTGCAAGTTTGATGTTCATTTATTTGTAGGTTTTGTTTATTTGTTTCTTTTAGTGAGGACTAGAGTGTAAATTCCTAAACTAAAGTTAACTGCAACTTTTATCTTTCTGGGCAAGAGTTCTCTGAAAGAGTCAAGTTTTATTGATGAAGACAGTATAATAGTGTCTTCATCACTATTACGCTAGTGATGAAGGTACATTAGTGAGATGGCCAGATAATCAAGCCAGGTCAGTGTGGACAATAATTTGTCTGTAGAAGGAGGATTCAGATCTGGATCCATCCCCAAGACTCTGCCCTGAATGACTTAAATGATTCAGAATAGTCCCTTTCCCTGGTCAACATGATTGGTCCAGTAGTGGACTCAAAAACCAAATCAGGCCAGTGGGAACAAATGGAGATTTATCATGCAGCTATATGCAAAGCAGGCTTTCCAATATCTACTGAATTTGAACCTTGAACCCTGGAGCCTGTAACTCCACACGTTGTTGGCAGTGACCTTGCCAACATAGCACAGAGTCTTCCTGGAAGAGAGCCAATGCAAAAGGAGAAAGGCTGAGAAAGAAGAGAGGGAAGCCAGGTTCTGATCTAATACCTCCACTGAGCTACTGAATCAAACCTTGAATCCTACCTGAAGGGGACTGCATGTAATTATGTAATCAATGTGTTTCCTCTATAAACAAAGCCATTCAAAGGAGAATCTTCTATTACTTGGAGTGCAAAGTGCCCAATGCCCCGTACATAGTTGTTTCCCAATAAATAGTAACTCTGGCCAAAGCAAGTCTGGCTATTACTCTGCGACTTACCAGCCAAATAAGCCAGGTAAATCATTAATCTTCTCTAGTTCTCTTATTCTTTTTTTTAATTTTTATTTATTCATTTTAGAGAGGAGAGAGAGAGAGATAGAGAGAAAGAGAGAAGGGGGGAGTAGCAGGAAGCATCAACTCCCATATGTGCCTTGACCAGGCAGCCCAGGGTTTTGAACTGGCGACCTCAGCATTTCCAGGTCAACGCTTGATCCACTGTGCCACCACAGATCAGGCCTCTTATTCTTCATCTATAATATTTCAAGACCATTATTTGGTCTTTGAACCCCCAATAAACTCCCAGATTTTATTATTTTGTGTGTTATCTTTCTACAAACTAGAATGAATTCAGCTGGAAACCCCCTCCAGGCTGTGCCACATGACTCAATGAGCCAGTCCTGGAGAGATGATATACTGATGTTTGATACCAGCCTGGGTTCTTGGCTGTGATAACAAACAGGACTCTGACTTGGTCACCACTTGAGCAGATTCCAAGTAGCAGGTCAGATTTGGGAAGCTGACTGGATAAATATTAGCCTTTATCACAACTCAAACAACCACAACTGCCAAACCAAAGAGTTCTTGGGGAGGGATTGTGTTCCCTCTTCCGCTTTGGAGAACTAGAAATCACAATACAATTCTGTCACACTTCCCAGAAGATAACTCTCTTTGCTAGCTAGTAAATAAAGGTGGGCACCACCTTATGTGTTTAATGGTATTGCCTACGCTCACTCTCTCCTGCAGGTAAAAAGGAGCAGGGTTGGATTAGCAAGAGGTACTGCCAAGAAATTGAAGGTGGGTTTTACCTCTGGCCAACCTGAGAACTCTGGTCATAGAAAGGCCAGCTGAAGAGTCTGGAAGATCATTAAAAGATGCTGCAAAAGAGTCACATCCAGGAAAAAATGTTTGCAACTTCGTGTTCATGGCAGGATTTCTTTCCATAGATCAAAAGCTGTGTCAGCACAAACCATCGGAGTTGGAGAACTGAAATAATTAGCTGGGTGACTCAAGTCAAAATGTTTTTCCCTAAATTATTCAGTTAAGACAAAAGAATTTTTGTTCTAAATTACCAAGACAATCATCTTACCTTGAATATCTCATATTTGTACAGTTCTTTACAGTTTTCAAAGTACACACCCAAATGGCTCTTGTTTGGGGCCAGAACACCCATGGTGATAGTCTAAGTTACAGGAAGATGAATTCTAATGCCCCTCTGGCATCACGGGCCTTGGAAGATCTGCGGCCTAATAGATCTTGTGTCTAGGTTTCATTGAAAGAGAGAGAGAGAGAGAGAGGGAGGAGAGGAAGAATATGCCTGCCTGTGACACAGCTTACTTTTTATGCACAGTGTGTCTAATAATCCTTTTGGATAGCAGTCAGCTTTGGACCATAAATCACCAGACCCATCATTTCTTTAGGGAGAGATTTGCAACAGGCAGATATCTGAAAGAATGTAAATTTTCTGGAAGTCTGGAAAAGATGAGTAAGCATTTCTTTTCTGGTTATTCATGCAGAGTGCGAAGCCCCTCTCCCTCCTGAAATAAAACAGGACTGTGAACTTCACATGCTTCCCTTAAGGTTCCTGGAGAGTGTCACATGTCAGAGACCAGGAGATACGCACCCCCATTGGCTCTCCCTGGGGAACAGGTGACCAGGCAGCCATCCTGGAGTGGACACTGTCAGGCACAGAGGAGCACGTCTCAGCCAAATCGAAGCCATGCGGAGCTCAGCACGGTGGGAGGCAGAAGCACTACCCACCACAAGCTTCTCCGGCCAGCACACCCTGAGGCTGAGGGGATGAAGGGGGAGAGAGCGAGAGGGGTCAGAACAGGAGAGACTACGTGTGTCCTCCAAACAGGCCCTGCACGAGGGGCTCCCGACCAACTGTGCCAATGCTTACTCGGAGGCCTTAGAAAGTTACTTCTCCTTTCCGTGTTCAGAAATCTTTACACGTCTGACAACAGCATAGACTGAGTGGCTTAAAGTTCAACTCCATTGGGAAATCCCTCTAACCAATCAACCAGTTCAGTTCAATGCACAGTCAGTGACTACCTCCTGGGTGCTCGGCCCTGGGCTAGGGGCTGGAGTCATACGTGGGTGCTACACCTGGTGCCTGCCCTCCAAAAGCTCCCATTTTAGGGCCTGAAACAGACCCAACAATGACCTACAGTTGAAAAATGTGTCAATAATATATGGAAAAGGGAGAGATTAGAGGAAGAGCGGAGAGGGTGGTAAGAGAGGGGCGCCATCTGAAGAGCAGGGAGGAGGCAGTCTGGGAACCTTTCTCGGGGAGGGAAGATAAGTGGACTTGGAGGACCCAACAGTATGACCAGCATGAACAGAGGCTGCAGGGAGCAAAAGCTGGAAGCGTAGGATACAGAAGAACACGCTGCCGCGGCTGGAGCATCCACGGGGTTCCCCGTCTCCCGGAAAGGTGTCATTGTCTCATCCTGTGTGCACTCTGGGCCCCTGCCCCTTTCACAATACTCAGTAGGTGTGACATCAAGGAAGAGGAGCCCATAGGAAAGGTCCCTGGGGCAAAAAGCAGTGAGTGGAGACCAAAGCTCCTTATAGGACCATGGCTCCAAAGAAGGGAGGATGTGTTTTCTTGATCCTCTCCCTTTTTATTATGCTGTTTAACTTCATTGCATATATGCCCATGCGTACACATAAATGTACTTGACCCAATTCGTGCTTTTTTTAATTTTATTTTTTGCTTTTCTTTCTCTTTGTGGCTTGGCTCTTTCTTCTCCCTCTCCTCTTCCCCCATCACTGTCTCCTACCTCTGCAGCCTCTTCCCCCAGTTAGCCCCTGGTCACAACCACATGAGTCAGGGACCTTGCAGGAAACAGATGGCACGTGCATTGAATGTTCAAGGAGACTTTCATAAAGGGACAGTGTTTAAGGCATGAGTAAGGTTAAGGAAAAACGAGCAAAAGGTGGTGAAGACAGAGCAGACAGGCCTCTGCTTGAAGGGCCAAATGGAACGATTGTAAAAATGAGAGAGTGGTCATCTGGAGGTCCCAACCGGGTGCTTGGTGGCACTCCCTGCAGTCACCGCCACCGAAAGGAGAGGAGCCAGGGGAATGTGCCCAGACTCCACATTTCTCCCTCCTTTTCAGGTGTTTGCTGGTACCCCCCCCATCTGACCAACCAACCAGGAGCCTAAGGGCACACTGGCACATAGACACAGCCCAGGAAGGTCAGGCCACAGGCCCCAGAGCTGGTGGAAGGGGAACGGGTGGACCTCGAGACCAACAGAAAACCCAGCACAATCTAATGTGCATTCTCTCCTACAGTTCTCTGCAGACATATAATTCTCTAGCTACCTATAGATTCACATACATCATACATGAGATTTCTCTCACTGTTCTACAAAAATAGCATCATGGTGAACACTTTTGCTTGTCGTGCTTTTCTCATCTAACAAAATCTCACAGACGAATCTTCCAAGTCATCTTGTAGAACTGTGCTTATTTTCTTTTTAAAGAGCTGCAAAATATCCCCTAAGATGAATGTACGATTAGTTATTCAGTACTTCTCTTACTTTTCTGATGGTTTTTTTTATTAATATAAGGAGTGCTGCGAAAAACATCTGCATATTCTTGTCATTAAGTATCAATGTTTTTCCCTATGCTACAAATTCCCAGAATGGAGACAGTTTTGTTTAGGACTGTGCCTTCCTCTCAATTCTGTTGTAAACCTAAACCTGCTCTAGAAAAAATAGCCTTTAAAGAAAAGAAAAAGAGTGCATTGGAATATGTGTACATATAAATGTCTTTAATTGAAGTTGTCAGAACACAGTTGTGCTGTATCTGTTTTTCAACCACTCAAGAAGAGCAGGCAAGAAGGAAAACCAAGGCAAGAGTGTCCACTCATGTGTCACCTGGTCTGGGAGACCATCCCTGAGCTGCCCTCTCTCTCCCCTGTATTGCCACTGCTCCTGGTGGCAATGGCCCCCCTCCATCCATATCCTCACTCCATCCACAAGACCAGGAACTTTCTGAGTTTAGATATTGTGTCTGAGACATCTCTAAACCTCCCCCTTTACACAAGGAGCCTACAGTACATTAAACTTTTTGTGTTTATTACACAAAAGCATAAATGAACCAAACAGAGGTGACAAGAACCTTCCAGTGTCTCCTCTGCCTTTCTAGGCTGGGGAGAACAGCGTGGACTCAGGATGCTATAGTCCACTTCTTGGGTCCTGCGTTTGACAGGTCAGGTACAAATGGCAAGGAGCAGACGTCAGATGTGGAAGAGCATGAGCGGACCACAGAGTACAGACTTGTCCTTCCCAGACACATGGTGTCTGTCTCACTCTCAGGGGAAGTAAAAACAAGAATCCCACTTATTAAAAAACCTTTGGGCCTGACCAGGAGGTAGCGTCAGACTAGGACATGAAGGACCCAGGTTCGAAACCCCCAGGTTGCCAGCTTGAGCGCAAACTCATCTGGTTTGAACAAGGCTCACCAGTTTGAGCCCAAGGTCCCTGGCTTGAGCAAGGGGTCACTTAGTCTGCTGTAGCCCCCGGTCAAGGCACATATAAGGAAACAATGAACAACTGAGGCGCCACAATGAAAAACTGATGCATCTCATCTCTCTCCCTTCCTGTCTGTCCCTATCTGTCCCTCTCTCTGACTTCTCTGTCTCTGTCACATACATTAAAAAACCCCTGCAGAAAGACGTCTTATAAAAAGCATAGGTCCAAGTAACAAGAAGAGAAGCATTTATTTCAGCCTTTTCCATTTCGGTTCGTTACCTGTTGCGCTGCCCTCCGACTCTCTGCGCAAAGCATGTTGTCTCAGCTGACCAGCTGATGAGGTTGACGGCAGAAGTCCTTCTCAGAGCTCGTGCTTTTGGAAATAAAAGGAAATGGCAAAGCACTGAGGACGTTTCTGCTCTTCACAAAGAGAAAAGGATGTTTTGAATGATTTGGGTTTTGCTGTTTGTTTGTTGTTTTAATTTTAATCATTGTCTTTCTGGTGTCCCCAGAAAGCCTCGCTCTGGTGTGTTTGTCCTCGCCTGAAGCTGCCAGCAAAGGCCTCGCTGCATCTGGACTGAGGCCATCCTGTGGGGAGCTAGCAGAAAACAGGCCTGTGTAGGGGAACTGACCGCTGATGGACTGGCTCACAGGCTGCAGCTAGGCCTGCACCACCTTGTGGCCCTCGGGTCCCTGTAGAGACGTTGCTTGGGAGAGGCAGAGGAGAATTGTCTGAATGCATTGCCATGCACAATGGTGAAGTTAGAGAGCACTGGTTCAAAAGGATGTTCTCACAGAGAGAGCCAGGTTGTGTGGTGGAGGCGATATGCGTGCTGGGGTGGGCATGAGTCAGGGTGTGCAGGTTGGGCTGGATGCTTCACCAGGAGCAGAAAAGTTACAGGGAAAAGTCTGGCATCTGGTCAACCAGAGGAACCATAGCCCGGGAAGGAGGATCAAGTTCTAGTCCAGGGTTTCTTAACCTCAGCACCTATTTGTTTGAAGCAAGTCACTAAGTCTGGGAGAAGGGTTTACACAGGTGTTAACACCAGAAGTGGGGGTCATGGGAGCCGTTTCAGAAGCTGCCTACTGTAGGGAGTTATCAGAGCACCTTGATCTTCAGAGCCATGGCCACTAGGAAAAGTTCATTCCTGTGTCTAGATTAGGACTCTGTGGACAATTAGAGCAGTGTAGCTGCACAAAGAGGAGGTATGACGTCTGGATCCTCCAATGTTAACATCCTTCACTCTCCAAGGAGTAAATGTTGAGTGTCTAATGGTTTTGTTTTGCTTTGCTTTTTTTTTTTTTTGGAAGTTTTTCTATCTGTGCAGTTTTAAGTAGAGCTGAAAAAATAATAGTAATACCTCATTGAAGAATTACCCTGTCCCTTGGATGGGCATTTCAATCTTCATTTCACTTTTCTTATATCTGAAGTGATTGGAAAGCCAATAGATACACTCATAGGATTTGAAGGAAAGAAGTGAAGTAGAGGTCATGCATATGGCTGCTGGTTCTTATTCCTACTGAGGAAAGTTATGATTTTCTTTGCAGCAGGTTGCAGTGTTCATTCTCCAGGGTCCTGGGTATTGACAGATAGTACTGGTCATGCTGGTTTCTTAATCTGACTTCCCCATCTCTGGGCAGCTTCCGGGAGCCACTCTCTCGCCTCCTGGTGTCTAGTGGTTGCTAGTGGTGACTCCCACTCAAGACCTACTTTGTGCCAGTGGCACCTCAGAAATAGCAGCTCCTCTCAGTGGTCAGTTCTGTGTCACTTGGGAATCATTCAAAAACCCTAGCTTAGAATTTGTCCTTTAGCCATTAAACTATTTCATAAGCACACAGTTGTTTATATTAAACCTTATCCTGTTCAAAATACCTAGAGTGAATTCTGTTTCCTGTAATTAAACTGATTGATACGTATTTTGTCATCTGCAATCCGCCATTTTAAATCCATCCCTTTGGAACTCAAAGTCATTACCTTGCTGATGTCTCCTACATGACTAGAAATAGGCAGAACTCCAGGAAGAGCAAAGCTCCAGGTGACAGCCCAGCTCCAGAGCTGAATGGCTTTCCCATATCTGCCTTCCTGACTTGTGAGACAATTCTCTTTCTGGGCTTTTCTAACTGTGATCTCATATACTTGTACCAAGTTGTCTATACTATGAAGGCAGAGCAAAGAGCACCAGGGGCTCCAAACTTCAGGTGCCTTCCCCAAAACACACTTCCCCCGGATGTAAAAGCAGCCTGGAGAGCCTCAGCCCACTCCCCAAAAGACCCACCAGCTTCTCCCTCTGGCCACACACAGGACCATGTGTGTCTCCACTCTCAGGCATAAGAAAGAATTTGTCCTGGTGAGAGAAAGCAGTGACAGCAATCAGAGTGGGCAACTCACGTTCCATTTTTACCTAAAACCACAGTTGTATCCCAAGTTCCTTAGAACGCTTGAAAATACTAAGAATGGACATAGAGCTTCAGATGTCTAATCGAGTCAGTGGCCAGCCAGACCCGAGTTCCAGCCCCGGCGCTACCTCTTCGAAGGAATGTAACCTGTGTGTGTCATTCAGCCTCTCTGAGCCTCAGTTTCTCATCTATAGTGTGGAGCTACCACTCTGCAGGATTAGTGTGAAGATCAAGTCCAACTGCCTCCCTGACTCCTAGTAGATGTTAAATAATCACAGTTCCTTTCCAGCAACTGCATTCTGTGAGAGCGTGACCAATCACAGAATCAAGCTCTTACAGCATCAGAGTTGGAAAGGACCAGTGTGGTGACTGGCAGAGTTGGCAGACCATAAATGTTTGTTGAACTAATGAATTAATTGTTGAGGAATGTAATTTAATAATTTTACAACCCTCTATGAAACTCAAACTCCCAGAGCAACTTGCCAAAGCCATATAACTAATTTGTGACAGTGCCGGAGATCAACATATAACCCTCAATTCCCAATCGGTATTCTCTGCCCGGACACATTTCTCTACAAAGCCAATGTGCAGTCCTCAAAGTGATTTGTAGGCAAAATAGCACTGACTTATGGAAAGCGAATCATAAATTATTCTCAAATACTCATTTCTCAGCATCTGAGACCCATTTCACATGGAGCAGGAATTCAGATTTCCTATCGAAAATCACTTCAGGGACCAAGGATTACAGAACCTATTTCCCCAAAGCAAATGTTCCCCAACCCTCTCATTGGGCTCGAAGTAAGATGCTGAGAAGGAAGCAGAGGAGAATGCAGAAGGGAGAGGAGGGGCCCTTTGTGCTGTCCATGCGCTCTGACAGTCCTGCAGAAACCTTCTCCTTTCAGGAAGTGAGAGGAGCGTATCCGAGGCTCGGACAAGGACATCCTTAGTGGTGCAAAAATATTGCGAGTCGGCAACCTGAACCACCATGATTCACAGCCGAAAGTCCCATTAAGCAAATGAAATCACGACCGAGGAAAAGGAGACAGCTGACTATGAGACGCAGCTCAGCGAACACCCGAAAAGGAGGATTCACAAGGTTCAGAGAACGGGCAACTCTAGAGAAAACTGCCATTGATTTAAGTAAAAACAGTCCAGAAGTTTAGGAATAACAGGATCGCTGGACCAGCTTATTTTCCTGGTCCATACTCCACATAATTCTTCTTCCCGCAACTCCCCAAGCAGATTCTTCTCGTTGGATGAATTAGGCCGGGTGAAGAGAACAGGATTCTTGCCCATAATTTTTTCAGCATATCTAGTTGATTTATCTGTTGATACCACTGTGTTATGGCAGTTAAAACACTGCAACATTAGAACAAGCTGGAACAGACGTCGGACATTCATAAAAGCCATATGAAAACCACATGTAGGAGACGTGGGAGAGGCGGTCCAGATAAGAAAGTGGATGCAAACATTTGCAATCCTTTTGCTTAAAGCTGAAGTAAGGGAGTGTTTGGCTGCAGAACTGTAAACACTGCGGTGGAATTTGGGAATCATCACCTTGTAGAATCCTGGAGCCGGCGCTGGGGTTCTGCTTTGGGACAGGTGCTGGAAAAAGCTAGTGGGAGAAACACACCTTGTCATTCTCCTACTCGGAGGACCCCTACTGACCAACAGAAAGTTTGTAACATTCCCCATTTCCAATCCCACCCACTTTGAATCTGTGCCTTCTAGATTGTTTCCCGAGAAATCAAAGCTTTTTAGTCATTCTCTGGCTCGGAAACTGGAGCTTTCATTTTCCTAGGTGCTCGCCAGGATGGATCCGGTGTCAGAGATCGGAGCTAGGATCTGTTAGTTCCTCGATGTGGGACCATGGATACAAATCTAAACCTCTCTTCAGGTTCCTCATCTTCAAAATATTGTGATAACCACTCACTCATATACTTCTAGGGGAAAATGGAGAAATGTTTCTACAACTCCCCAGCTTAGAGTCACTGAAACTCATGTAATATATATAGTTCATCCTTGAATTACACAGGTTTGAACTACACAGGTCCACTTATAACACTTTTTTTCAGTATATGTGTACAGATAGTCCTGTACATGTATTCTTTCTTCCTTATACTTATCTTAATGACATTTTTTTTCTCTAGCTTACTTGATGGTAAGCATACAGTATATAATACATATAACAATCAAAATATATGTTGATTGACTGTTTATGTTATTGGTAAGGCTCTGGTCAATAGTAGACTGTTAATAGTTAAGGTTTGGGGGAGTCAAAAGTTATACCAGATTTTCAACTGCATAGCCTGTGTTGTTCAAGGGTCTGCTGTGAACTCTTTCATATGGGAAAAGTCAGCTTCCTTGTAGAAATCTAAGAAAATTACCTTGGACGTGAGACTTGTGTTCACTTTGATACCCACAAATGGGAGTAGTGAGTGTTTATATTTTCCACATTAAAAAGAAATCTTTCCATTTCAAATGATCACTAACACTATTTAAAGTAATTTTTAATGTACAAGAGGTAAATGAAATTATTTTAAAGATCATCATCAAAACAGAAATGCAAAACATATAAAATGTAATCCTGGGCTCCCGGAGAATGAATCACGAATTAATCCTTGTTTGAGAAACACGGGCGGGCGGTTAAGAAGCCAGATT
This sequence comes from Rhynchonycteris naso, assembly GCA_037038555.1. Taxonomy (NCBI): domain Eukaryota; kingdom Metazoa; phylum Chordata; class Mammalia; order Chiroptera; family Emballonuridae; genus Rhynchonycteris; species Rhynchonycteris naso. The sequence goes on from CM072996.1 coordinate 24,696,894, forward strand.
CTAATGTCGGCTTTGCTATTTACTAGCTGTGTGATTTGGGGCGGGGAACGTAATCTCTCTAAAGCCTCAATTTCCTCATTTTAGATTACTGGGCCCAGAAGTACTGATTAAAACTGAGAAAACTTCTTGGAATCCTACTCTGCAAACAAAATCACATGGGAAAGAAATTCTAATAAAAGGGGTATTAAAGCAGAAGGCCCAGGCCAGCTGTGCAACCTTGGGCACACCCCTCACCCTCTCTGAGCCTCAGTTTCCTCTCAAAGGAAACAGGGTGAACATCTCTGACCAGCTGGTCTACCTAGCAGGGCGGCCCGGAGGATCAAAGCGTGGATGTGAAGGAACCTGCTTGGCAAACCGCACAGCCCCGCGCAGCACGGAACTTCTGGAAGCGGGAGGCTTTGTCATTGCTCAAGGCTGAGAAACCACCCCTATCTGGAAAATCAAATCCACCTTGAGGTTAGATAGGGCCTTGGTTTATGATCCTCTGCTTCTCGTGCCAGAAATGAGCTCAGCCGAAAGTGCCATTAGCTGCCCGCTGCTGGGGTGGGTTGGCTGTCAAGCTCCTTTTCATCAGGCAGCTGGCCGCGAACAGCCAGATAGCGCTTATACACAGCCCCTGCCCACAGCCCAGCAGTCCCGCGACCCAGGCTCCGGCACAGCCTGCCCCTGGCAGGACCAGGGGAAAGTTCTGATGAGGTCATGAATGGATTCTGCTCCCCCTCGCCTCCTGCCCTGCAAACCACTGGCCCAGGAGGACTACGTGAGAAGCAAGGGGCATCCTGAGTGGTTTACCTACTCCTTCCTCCCCTTACTTTTTCCTCTGCTCCTACCACCGATGCAAATGTAATGATGAATGAGGTTCTATAGAGTAGAGCCAAAAGGAGTCTCTGTCCAACCTTCTAGAAGTGATCCTGGGGATAGTCGGCTAATCATTCAGCCCATGTTCAGTCAGGTGTCTCCTACATACCAGGAGGTAGGCCAGGGGATTTTACACAACACTGTCTCTACTTTGTCTTCACAATAATTCTGAAATGTCAGAATTACAATTCCCATTTCAGGCTGGGGGGATAGAGGAGAAACTGACACTCTCTGCCGAGACCCTTTCAAGTATCTTGCTGCTCAGGCTACAGCATCTGTTCTGGCTTTTGTTACCCTGACTCTGGCTACTCAAACAGGGCCCCCTAGATAGAAGGAGGATGACACCAGTCCCCGCACCACCCCAAACCACTGTGTGCTCTGGGACCCTCACCTTAGCCTGCTCTGAGCCACAGCTGCCTCCTGTTTAACTTCTGCCCATGTGGAATGTGGTCGAGGGGTTTCGCCAAGATAGTACAAGCGTTCTGTCTGTACATTGTGAGGCGCTCAGCACCTGGGAAAGTTGTCATTGAAGTGATCGAAAACACCATAAGCTCTTCTTCATGCAGACTCTAATCCGTCTTGTGAACAAGGCAGGCATCATACATCTGATAGCCAGTGAGAAACTGATGAGAATGCCTGGCATGTGATTCTAGTTACCGGAGCCCAGCCTGACTATATCCACCTGCCTAATATAGAACAGAGAGAGGTCAGAAATGTGGCAGTCCACCATGGCCCCATGAACTGTGATATAGAGTTCATGTACTTGCCTGGCTGCTGTGTGGTTTGGGACACTAGCTCTTTGAACCTCAGACTCTTCTCTAACATAGAGCTGGCAGTTGCTAACCTACCTCACAGAGCTGTTGTACAAACTAAGAGAGAAAATGTGAACACATTGGTGCGGTACCCAGAATATTGGCCAAGTTCAATGGCTACTTATTCCCTCATGAGTTAGTCTTAAAAACTTGGTTACGTTTTCCCACACTGTGCACAGAACAAGAAGGGCTTCACTTTCCTGTGCAAGTCCATGGGAAAACCATCATCAGGAAGGCTACTGAAAAGAATGTCTGTCCCCGAGCAACAGTCATCAGGAGGTATTCCTCATGTGACTCCAGATGTAGAAGAAACCCAAGAACACTGCTGTCTTTAGCAAACTACTTGGACACCAGTCTTTCTATGGTTAATAACCGAGTTTCATTTGCAATGGTACTTTCCAGGAAATTTCTTGATGTAGATCTGGGTCTCACTGTTTGACCCACCTGGCCAAAGCTAGTCGGTTGTCAGTTGTACCCTGTCCTGGTTGGGAAGCAGACACCCAGTCAAATAAAGGGATTGACCTCAGAAAGTGCTATGATCATTGAGTCCAGGGAAGAGCTTCTTTGGGGAGGCTATTCTCACATCTCTGCTCATATTCCTCCATTTCTGAGTAAATTGTGACTTTAAAAGGCAGGCAGAGTTTTACCCATGTAAAGAAAATAATTATACTCTCTGATCATCAGACTTAAGGTTTTGATTGTGATTCCAAGATCCACATGTTCCTTCCACTACTGTCTTTGGCTCATTCAAATGTCTGGGAAAAAAAATAGAGAGGAAAAGCAAACAGGTCAGAGGATCTCAAGAGAAGGATAATGTTCTGTAGGAGAATAGATGAAAAAGTAAACACAGGAAATGAGGCAAGAGGAATCAGCATTCAAGATGGAACCTTGAAAAATGGGTAGAATTTGGAACTGTAGAAATGGAAGGGAAGTGAATTCTTTGGCCAATGGACTAACATAAACATGCAAAAGATTTTAAAGAGTAAGAAGTTTGATGCGTTTGGACTAAGCAATGCACCCTCTATGCATATAACTTAATCACTGTGCCCTTGTTCATGGAAAATAATCTTTTTCATGGAAGACAGTTTTTTTTTGGATAACCAGAGTATGGAAGAGACTTCTGGTGGTCACTCCTATTTAGCTTTCTTTTTCTTCTTACACAGGGAAGATTCACGTCTCTACCATTCCTGTAGTTAGGCAAGGGCACTGACTAATGCTGGGCAATGTATTGTGTGTAGAAGTGATAAGTGTCACTTTCTGGCCAAAGCAATTGCCAATGCAGTAATGTCTGACACATCTTCCCCTGCCATGTTCATTGAAAAGACTGTATTGTTACTATAAGGCAATGGCAACTGCTTACATATGGATCACTGAATGATTATAGGGAGAATAAGTAGCTCATGAAGTCTCCTAGATCTTAAGTGAACTTTTCATAAACCATTGGGATTTTAGGGATATTTGTTATGACAGCATAACCTAGTTTGTCCTGACTATAAAAAGTTTCTGAGAAATACCATTACCTTCTGAATACCACTCTAGACCTAATATGTCTTCTTGCTTCTTTGAGGATACTAATCCTAAGCATCCTTGTGGTCAAAAAAAGAGAGCAACTTCATTTGTACCAGGTTCCTGGTACACTTAGATGCCTTCCTCATTCTAGACAGAATCTGTCTAAGACAGCAACACTACCAAGGGCTTTGGGACTTTATTTTGAAACAATGATGAAGGAATATATAGTTGATGATCCCTAAAGCTACACTGAAATTTAAATTACTTGAACAATGACCTCATAGCAATTTTGCATAGCAATAATTGCTGCCATTTAGTAAATTACTGAGATTCCAACATGTTAGTGGACACTTCACAGCGTTGGCCAGTTTCACCCTTACAGTAAACCTGCAACATTTAGATTAGTATCCCCAATTTACAGATAAGAAAACAGGCTCAGAGAAGAAGCATACCTTGCTCAAGTTCACCCATATCAGTTAGAGGAGAGCTAAGACTCAAACCCAGATTTGTTTGACTCTAAACCCAATCTCCTTTGATGGGCTGTCTTGTCTACTAAAGCTCATAGGAAGGATAAGCAAAAATAGAATTTTCCACAGAATGGCTCAACTCTACTCTAACAAAGGAGAAAAATAAAATGTGGCAAAGACAGAATGCACTGAATATTTATTTCTTCCTCTACATTTCCCAGCCTCTCTAGCAATTAGTCTGGGGGCATGTGACTACTTTTGGCCAATGAACTGTGAGAAGTGAAGTGATATATGGCGTTTGCAGGCTAAAACAGTTGAAGACCAGTATGTTTTTTTCTTCTGTACTTCTCTGCCCCTGCTTTCTTGGGAGGCCACTTAATCCAGATGACATGACTACAAGATGGAGGAGAACCTCTAGACCTTCATGAGATTTTATGTTCATAAGAAATAAACTCTATTGCCTGACCAGGCGGCGGCGCAGTGGATAGAGCATCGGGCTGGGATGTGGAAGACCCAGGTTCGAGACCCAGAGCTCACCAGTTTGAGCGCGGGCCCATCTGGCTTGAGCAAAAGCTCGCCAGCTTGGACCCAAGGTCGCTGGCTCCAGCAAGGGGTTGCTCAGTCTGCTGAAGGCCCGTGGTCAAGGCATGTGTAAGAAAGCAATCAATGAACAACTATGGTGTCACAACGGCAACGAAAAACTAATAATTGATGCTTCTCACCTCTCTCTGTTCCTGTCTGTCTGTCCCTATCTATCCCTCTCTCTGACTCTCTCTCTGTCCCTGTAAAAAATAAAAATAAAAAAAGAAATAAACCCTATTATGTAAAGCGAGTGGTAACTAATTTTAGAGACTTGTTTTGTTTGTATTGGACTGAAGTAATCCTAATGGTTCGTGACACATTTTGATCATTGGTCCTCGCATGGCTCACTTTCATTTCATTAGCTATTTAATCAGTCATTTTGAATAATGTATACATTTATAAAACTACCTCTCAGAACTAAAACTATAACCTTAACAATAACCTTTATCTACCTACATAGTCTTTCTTTTAGCTCCTTCCCTTGCCCTCTGTCACACATGGTAACCCTAAATCCTATATTTCTTTGCTTTTCTAAACATATAGTTTTATTGTATCTGTGTGAATTCCTATAAACTGTGCGTGTATATACAGAATCTCTGTTTTTCCATCTGCAAAACACAGTTGTTATGAAAATCAAATCAGATAATATAAGTTGAATGCTAAGAATAAGCCCTGAAGTAAGTAGATGCTCATTTAAATTTTAGTTTTCGTTGTATTTTTCTTTCCTCAGTAGTCAGTTTGCTCAGAGTTTTGGAAAAGGAGTGTCACAGTATGATTTGAAAAATTATGTAACTTTCTAAAGCAGTATAACTAATGAGATGACAGGTTCTGTATCAAAAGGAAAAACACTTCAGGTCTGAGAAAGATTTTGGCTTTCTAGATGTTTGTTTTGGCAGAAGCAGAAACTAAATCCTCGCCTGGTTAGATAGGCAGCTCACATGGGAACTGACACTACATCCTTCCTGGATGTCCAGGGCAGCTGGTCAGTGACATCAAGGAGGTGTCACCTCAAGGATAGTGACATCAAGGAGATGTCACCTTACCAGTTAACCCTCGTGATACTCCAGAAAGAGAAATTAGCTTTAGATTAAAAGGAGACATGTGCGACACATGTTCAAGTGTGGGAGGAAGATACTTTAAAAAAAGGCTGCTCAAGAGGCCGGGAAGACTCCGTGGGACTTACTTTAGATCATAGTAAATAGGAAGCTATTCCAAGGAGGAATGTAAATATCGGGAGCAGTTAAGGAGGCCAACTACCTGCCCAGTGGATTACCTAATGAGCTGACTCTTTAAAAGCAATGCAGATCTGAGAGAAGAGATTAGATCTGTGGACCCACACAAGGAACACTCAAGCCTCTGCATTCCAGTCCAGGATTCTTGCCACCACTCAGTGGGGTGACTCAGCTGAGTTTCAGACAGTGGCTTTGATGAGGGGAAGAGAAAATGTCATCAGTAGATGGAGAACTTTCAGTCCTGGGAAAGATCTGGCAAGGGTTGAACACTGACCAATATGGTAGCACTAGCCATGTGTGGTTATTTTCATTAGAAATAATTAAGTTTCTGAAGAGAAAAATTCAGTTCCTCAGCTGCACAAACCACATTTCAAGTGCTCCATGGCCACATGTTGCCAGTGGCTGCCATATTGGACAGCACCAAAATAGCACATGGCCAGCATGGCAGGAATTCTGATGGACAGCACGGGAGAGCACAGTGTCGACAAGCCCAGAGCACAAGCTTGAAGCAAGTGCTGGGCGCAGTTAAGGTCAGCAGCAGAAAGGAGCCCCGGAGAGAATGTGGTTGCTGCTTTTTGAACTTGCCCAATCCTAGCCACACCGGGGTCACGTGTGCACCTGAGAATAAAAGTCTGTGTGTGAAACAGAAAAACACCGTAGAGGGAGACATTCCACTTTTAACTCTGCCACAAGCCACTGCGCAATGCAGTCAGGCCACCTGGAGTGTGGATGGCCCAGAATGGACACTTGGTGTAACTTCTCTATGCCCAATTTTCAGAGGAGCCCCTTGCCTCCCTAGGGGCTCGCTCTCGGAAGTCACAGGATAACGGTGGACCTTAGAGCTATGAGCGTTTTAAATCTGCAGCCCCTCACCAGTGTTGACTTGGCCATCTTCTTAGTCATTGCTTAGAGCAGGACAAATAATTTTAGTATCTTTTATTATTATCACTGATCAGAGTGACATAACAGGGTACCTACCATATTTCCCCGTGTATAAGACATACCTTAATTTTGGCGCCCGAAATTTGAAAAAAAAATGTATTACATAAAGTTATTGAACTCAAGTTTTATTCATCATAAAATTTATACAAGTCCTCATCATTGTTAAAAGTCCCATCCATTAGTGTGTCCTCATCTGTGTCTGATGATGAATCACTCTCTTCATATATTGCCTCGTCCTCAGTTCTGTGGCATTTGAAATGCCACACTCCTTTAATGCCTTGACAACCACTGTATAAGACACACCTAGGTTTTAAACCCCAAATTTTTTGAAAAAGGGTGCATCTTATACATGGGGAAATATGGTATAATATCAGAATAACTCCACATTTGTCTAATTCCTTCTCTGCGTGAAAATAAATGTCAACTCAGCCATATAGATAATTTCTCAAAGCAATGCCACCCACCAAGAGAGGATTTCCATATAGTTGCCTTGGTGACCAAATGCACATTCCCTTTTCAGGGTCACCCACCATCACCAAAGGCCAGGATGGTAGACAAAGGGGCCCTAAAGTTAATCTAGTCAGAACCTTTCATTTCACAAGGCATAAATTTGGGGGTCAGATTTACCAGACAATGAGGGCCAGAGCAAGGATCCTTTCAGGATTACCAGGATGCTAGAGAGTCCATGAGGCCAAACTTATTTTCAAAATAATTCTTAGGTATTATTTACTTTCCTAAACATTCTCACAGGTGTGCAGTGATTTCTAGAGGTTATATGTCCCACCCATAGTTATTTTAAAATGCTATTAAAATACTCCCCTTTTTCCGATTATATATCTATGTGAAGCCAGATTTTTTTTATACATGTCACAAAATTATAGATGGCAACAGGTTGCTTGAAGAAGTTGATATGAGGACCCCACTCTCTTCTGTTAAGTTCAACATTAAAGAGATTTGCAGGAAAAAATATAAGCAAGGCATTCTTCCCACTAAACATTTTTTTGAACTCCACAGTTATTGTTTATTAAAAATTTTTGTTTATGTTAACCTACAGTGAGCTTATTATTTTTATTCTTAAGTGAATTAATAACTTTCAAAATTCCTTGGTTTTAATTACTAAGCAGGTAAATATTGGTAGCTATATATTTATGTAAAGCAAAGCTATTTGGAGCCCTTGCTGTTTATTAAGAGTGTAAAGGGGTTTAGAAACTAAGATACTTGATGGTAGCTAGTTTAGGAGAAACAAAAAAGGTGAAGAATCGTGGAATTTAGAAAGGAAATTGGATTTATTTTGATGGAGTTGAAGACCGCATTTGTTGGATTTGCTGTGGGAGGACCCAAGGGATAAAAATCTTAAAAGGAATCCGTAAGTAACAACCCAACAAGTGGATTTCAGTCCAATAAGAAGAACTTTACTATAGCCTGAGCTATGCCAAGATGAAAAGGACTGGCTTGAGAAGGAGTGAGCTCCTCACCCCTGGAAAAATGTAAGCAGAGTCTAGGGAATTATTTAGTGAGGATATTGCAGAGAGGAGCCAAGTACCTGAGGTAGCTGGGGTAGGAATGGGATGGGAAATGCGAAGGGCTTTTTGACCCTTTACAATAGAAGTATCTAACTTAAGGAAAGACCTAAAAATGATTTTCAAACAAGTCAAAATACTTTTGGCCCAAATCTAACACTGAAGTTGCTCCCTGGTCACTGTAGGGCACTAGAGGCATGATTCTTGCAAGTTGCCTTGTAATAACTCCTGGCATTTGCATTGGACTTTGCAGTTGATAAAACTCTTCACTTGCCTTATTTATTGTGATCCTCTCAGCTGCCTAATGAACAGGATAGGACCTTACAGACAAAGCTCCAAGAAGCAGTGCAAATGGCCCCAAATGACACAGCTGGTTACGTGGCATGTCCCTATGGCATCAAGCAAAGTATTCTTTCCACTGTATCACAGCCACCTCCCTGCTGACCCAATGAATAAGCAAGCACCAGAAAGCAAAAGTCCAGCTCTGATATCTCCTCACTTCGCCTCATGTGGCTTATTTGTAATGAAACTGTTTACCTAGCGTGATTCCTGCCAAGGTACCTGGTCACGGAGAAGTGCAATGTTCCTGCTCACATACAGAACTCTCTTCCCCCAGCGCTGCGCTTTCCCCTGTAAATTCCTTCTTAGGAAACACTGGATTCTTGAGAAGTCTGAACTGTTCAACTCTCCTGGGCATGCTAATAAGTTGTCTCAAGCTGCGTGTGAGTTTAATGTTCAGGAAACCCGGGAGCTAAGCGATCCCAACCAGGAAGGGAGTGCAGGCGCGAGGTGCCGCCCTTCTCTGTGCAGCCTGCCCTCTGCTCAGATGTCACCACCCCTTTTGAGCAGCGCTTCCATCCGCTGTCAACCATCCCTCCTCGGGTAGAGATCCTATCAGATTTTACAAGCCAGGCAGGGTTAGGCCTGGTGAAAACGTGAATGGAAATACCCAGAATAACAAAGGGAGCAAGCAAGCCACATGCCGGTAGTCACGGGCCACCAATGTGCAAGCCATGAGCAGGGCAGTAGCAGACACCAGTTAGAGGGGTTAAACTAGAGGCAGATTTATCGGGATTAGCCCAGACCTTGTAAAGAAAATCTTTTAAGGAAGATTTTTGTTTTGATGATTTTCAACCACTGGATTACCAGGATGCAAGTTTGTGAGTTATAACTATTTCTAGAATAGGGGTAGACCATCCTTTTCTGAGAGAGTAAACATTTAGGTTTTGCTGGCCCAATGGGTTTTGTTGCAACTATTCCATTCTGCTATTGTAGTTGAATGAGGCAGCTATCCCAATAACAGTTTATTTATGGACACTGAAAGGTGAAGTTTGTATGTCACAGACTGTTCTTCTTTTGTTTTCATAGTAATGAAAACACCGTTCTTAGCTCATAGGTTATAGAAATCAGACCGGCTGAATTTGGTTATGGGTTCTAGTTTGCCAAACTCTGTTCTGTGGCAACCATTCTGGAATCACATATGGTAAATGACCATTCTAAAACAATTCCCAAGTTTTCTCAGACACTTCTGTAAAGTTACATCAAAATCAGCTACTATAAGAAAAGGAAAAAGAAAAAAAGAGGTAAAAAATACAATTAACAAACAATTAAGTACATTTCTAATGCATACTCTTTTTGGGAAGTCTGTTAAAAGCTTTTGCTTATTTTTTAAAATCGGGACATTTTGTCTTATTATTGAGCTGTTAGATGATTGTTAGATGATGATGATGATGAAGATAGATAGATAGATAGATAGATAGATAGATAGATAGATAGATAGATATGGACAGACAGAAAGAGAGACAAATGCCCTAGATGTAAGTCCTTTGTGAGCCAGTAGTAAGTCTTTGTGATGCAGCAGATATATATTGTACAGATTATTTTTCTCCCAGTGTGTGACTTGCCTTTCCATTTAACAAATGGTATATTTTGAAGAATAAAAGATTTTACTCTTGATGAAATATAACCTTTCTATTATTTCCTTTATGGTTAATGCTTTTTTCTTCTTAGTCCTAAGGAATTTTTACTTACAGCAAGATTGAACAAGTTTTCTCTTATTTTTTTAACTAGAAAATGTAAAGTTTTAGCTCATGATTAGGTCTATGATCCATTTCAAATTAATTTTTGACTATTGTGTAAGGTAAGGGTCAAAGTTTATTTTTTTAATGTGGCTCTCCAATTACTCCAGTGTCATCTATTGAGATTGTATTTTCACCCACTGGATTTCCTTGATTCCTTTGTTGAAAATCAATCAACCATGTAATCTGGATTGCCTACTTCATTCTATTAATCTACATGCCTGTCCTTATGCCAGTTCCTTACTATATTGATTAGAGCTTGATATCAATTACCAGGTAGTATGTGTTCTCAACATTGTCCATTTCAAAATTGTTTAGATGACTTTAGGTTTTCCAAATAAATCTTAGAATTGACTAAAAATAAAGCCTGATGTTTTTATTTGATTAAATTGAATCAATAGATCAGTGTTGGGGGACTGAAATCTTGTATCAGTTCTTCCAATCAACGAACATGGTATATTGTTTTAATATTTTTAAATTTCTATCAGCAATGCTTGGTAGTTTTCAATATTGTGAACATATTTTGTTAAACTTACTGCTTTGCTTATTATTATAGTTATTTGTTATATATTTAGAAAAAAACTACAGTGTGAACAACAGTGGTGATTTTCTTCCATTGTTTATGATCTTAAGGGACAATGCATCTAATTTTTCAGTATTAATTATGATGCAAGCATTCGGTTTTTATACGTAGTCATTTCTAATTTGCTGAACGTTTTAAAATCATAAATGAATGTGGATTTTTGTCAAATTTTTTTTCTGCATCTATCGAGAATACTATATATTTTTTTCTCTTTTATTTTTATACGCTAAATGCCCTTGGCTGATTTTTGAATGTTAAACCAATCCTTTATTCCTGAAATAAAAACCCACAGGGACATACTGTACTATATTTATAACATATTGCTGAATTTAACATCTAATATTTTGCTAAGGATTTGTGTGCCTGTGTTCATTAAGGATATTGTACAGGATGCCTGTCACAAGGGGCCTCCTAGGATATGGGATTTTCAGGGTGAAAGCTGGGACAGCCCCAAGACAAACCAGATGGTTAGCTACCCTAAATATTAGACCCTAGATATCCGTCCCTTTTCTCTTAATATCTTGTCCGGATAATACCTTTGTCTTAATATAGAGGCTGGAGTCATAAAATAAGTTAAGATGCTTTCTCTTCATCCCTATTTTTTTCCTTCATTCCTATTTTATGAAACATTATATAAAATTGATTATTTCTTCCTTTGTTGTATGATAGAATTCACTAGAAAATTTTCCTATGCCCAGACTTTTCTTTGTGGACAGGTTTTTAGTCACTAATCCATTTCTTTTAGTAAATGGAGGCCTATTTGTGTGTTCTATTTCTTCTTGTTCCATTTCTTCCTGCTCCATCCACATGTACATGATAAACAGAGCAATGCCCTCTCCCCCTGCAGACACTAACATTATAATTGCAGCATCTGCGAATACAATATGTCACATAGCAAAAGGCAACAAAGTTGTAGATAAAATTAAGGTGGTTCATAAACTGATCTGGAGATGAAAAGATGATCGTAGATTACCTGGAGTAGCCCAATCCAATCACAAGAGTCCTTATAAGTGGAAAAGGGAGGCAAAAAGAGAGAACTGTTGCTGTTTTCAAAGACAGAAGAATTGGGCCAAGAGCCAAGGAATGTATGTGGCCTCTAAAAGCTGGACAAGACAAATACATGGATTTTCCTCTAAAGCCTCCACAAGGAATGCAACCCTGCTGATACCTTGACTTTAGCGCCGTTAGACACATTTCAGACTTCCTCCCTCCAGAGCTCTCAGATAACAAGTGTATGTGTTGTTTTAAGCCATCCAGTTGGTAATAATTTGTCATAGCAGCAATAAAAATAAACTAATAAATAGTGTTTTGTTTAATTTGTCTATTTTATCAGGTGTAAAATGTATTTCCATAAAGTTGTTTATGATATGAACTTATTAGTACCGTACTTTCATGTTCATAGGGTCTGTACAGAGATTCCCTCTTTTCTAGCTGGTGTTGATAACTTCCATCTTCTCTCTTTTTTATCTTGATCGCTTAAGTTTGAAGTTTATTAATTTTATTGATCCTTTCAAAGAACAAGCTTTTAATTTCTTTTTTTTTTCCTATTTATTTTATTACTTCTGTTCAGACCTTTATTTTTTTCCTTCAACTTATTTTGGATTAAATATGCTCTATTTTCTTTCGTTTCTTAAAAATGGAAATTCTGATAAGCAGTTTAGACCCCACTGATAACAGTTCTTCATATCTTACATTTCTGCATATCTTTCAAATAAAGGCACTAATTGCGTTAGTTCTGGACTATCTTTTCCAGGAAGTTTGTATGGCAAACAGTTGTGGAGAATACAGTGTCTCCTACCAAGGCAAAGGTAGGCGTGTTTATTGTTCAGTATAAGTAGAATGTCTCCTTCTGGAGCCAAGGTCGCATAGACTCTTATCCATTATAAAAAATAATAAATTTCAGATTTCCTAAGTTTTGGCTTCTTCTCCTGTAATGCAATTCACTGCATAATTAGGTGTCATCTGGCCCTTTTTTCATCACCCCGTGGGAATGGGGTCTCAGAGAGTCATCACAAACGCCAGTACTCTGGCTGCTGCTATTGCTGCATGGAATCAAGTCCTTTGTCTCCTACCCAGGCGGGTCATGTCTTCTGCCAGCATTCATGAAACTGTGCCAAGCTAATTTGTTAGCTTGCAAGTAAGGAAAAGTCTCAGAATACTCACTACGTTTATGGGCCTTCCTTCTATTTAATATAAACATTTAAAACTATTAGTTTTCTGAGAAATATTACTTTAGCTGCATCCCACAAACATTTGGTTCTTGAAATAATTCAGTTCAATGCATTTTCTAATTTTCCTTGTGATTTTTTAATTTACCCATGAGTTATATAAAAATGTGTTGTTTAATTTTTATAAAAGAATTGAAAGATTTTTTCAGACAGCTTCTGTTACTAGTTGCTAATTTAATTTTGTGAGGTCCAAAGATGCTCTGTAGGATTGAAATCTCTTTATATTTATTGAGACTTGTTTTGTGGTCCACAATACAGCCTACATCAGTGTGTGTTCATGTGTTCTTGAAAAGAATGTATGTTCTTCCATTATTTGGTGTAATGTTCTATGAGTTTCAATTATATACAGTAGATTGATAGTGTTACTTGCTATTTTATAATATAACTTATTTCTTTCCATAAATCCTACCAATTACTTAGATATAAGTGTCCAAAATTACAATAATAACTATGAATTTGTCTATTTTTCTTTCCCAATTCTAGAAGGTTTAACTTCATGAAGTTCTGTAATTGGGTGTGCATACATTTGCAAATGTTAGGTCTTCTTGACAAATTTACCTTGTTATTATTATGAGACATTCCTCTTTTTCTCTGGCAATATTCCTGTGTTAATATAGCTCATTCAGCTTTTTATACTTAGGGTTTACAGGGTACATTTTAACATCCTCTTACTTTTTAATGTTATGTGTTTTTATATTTAAAGTATGTTTCTTGAAGATAGCATATTGTTGGATCTTGACTTTTTATACAGTGACAATATTTGCTTTTCAATTGAAGTGTTCAAACCATTTATATATCATATAATTATTTTTATGTTATTGTTATGTTTGGGTTGAAATGTACCATCTTTCTATTTGTTTAGCTTGTTTGTTTGTGGGGGGTTTTTTTTGTCCCATCTGATCTCTGTCCCTTTTCCCCTCTTTTCCCGCCTTCTTTTGAGTTAATTTAGTATGCTTTAACATTACATTTTATCTCTTCATGCGCTTAATTTTTGTGTAGATTATATATCTTCATATTAACTTCTCATAGTCTATATTTGAGCATATTACATTATTTCATGTTAATAATGAGGTACAGCATTTTATACTTCATTCTAGAGCACAGCTTGCCTGGCCATGTAGACCTGCAGTTAGTGCCACCGCCTTCTCCCAAAAGAGTCCCATGTGAAATATTGGGAAGCTGCTACCACCATAGTCACATCGTCCCCTGACATTCACAGTTGCCTCAATGTGCCTCCCATAGCAAGAGCCAGCCTGCAGGTGGCTTACACCTGCCAACCCAGGGAGATCCCCTGCATTACCTTGCTCAGGACTCCCCCAACCTGGCCCAAAGCTCCGGCCGTCCCTGGTGCCACCCAAACCAGAAATGAGGGGGAGTAATGCCCTTGGGACAGATTTTGTCCAGCATCAGAGTCAGGAGACAGGAAAGAGTGGACCAAGTTAGACTGCCTCCTTTCTGAGACTTCCTACAAGGCCAAGCAGCCTACTACTTTTTTTAAAATTTATTGGGTGACATTGCTAAATAAAATTATATAGGTTTCAAGTGTACAGTTCTATAATACATCAACTGTATATTCAGTGGTGGGATTCAGCCAGTTCACACCTGTTCAGTAGAACCGATACCTAATTTTTTGTTGATTTTGGCGAACCGGTTGTTAAAATGGCACTTGTTAATCTGGGTTTTCTCTAAGGTGGGTGCCTGGGCAGCTGCCCAATGTGGAAATCACAAATTTACATTCCTTACTCTTTTTTAACATTCATCTGTACAACAGTGTTTTCTAAGTGTCCATAGTAATGTTCATTCCATCCATAGGTGAAAAAAGTTGGCTGAAGTATACTTGTACTATTTATTTATTCATTTCATAAAATTCATTATACCTTTGATGAGATACTACATTTTAATTCTCTTGCTTTTGTTACTTCAGTAAACAAACACATAACGTGAAGAGAAAGAGTGCCAAAAGCAGGGGGTGACAAGCTGTCATTTGTTTCAGCTTGGTTAACACAATATGGAAATATCTTTTTTTTTTCCCAGAGATAGAGAATCGGAGAGAGGAACACACAGACAGAAAAGGAGAGAGATGAGAAGCTTCAATTTTTTGTTGCGGCTCCTTACTTTTTTATTGATTGCTTTCTCATATGTGCCGTGACCAAGGGACTACAGCAGAGCGAGTGACCCCTTGCTCATGCCAGCGACCTTGGGCTTCAAGCCAGCAATCTTTGGGCTCAAGCTAGCAACCATGGGGTCATATCTATGATCCCACACTCAAGCTGGTGAGCCTGCACTCAAGCCAGCAACCTCGGGGTTATGAACCTGGGTCCTCCATCTTCCAGTCTGACACTTTATCCACTGAGTCACTGCCTGCTCAGGCATGAAATATATTAAATAACAGTTTTATTGTTTTTTGTCAGGTATTATTTAGTATTTTTATTAATATTTTAAAAACTCTTCATATAACATAATCCAGTTTTGTGTGCCTCTTTTATTGTTCTTATTTAAGTATTAAACGCATGAAATAATAAACTACCTTTCAGTATATTGGCTTTTTTATACTTACAATGGTTATTAAGGTAGAGAACCAGTTGTTAAATTATTTGAATCACACTACTGTGTACATTATATTGTGTGCCTACCACCCCAAGTCAAGTCTCCTTCCATCACCATTTCTCCCCCCTTTACCTCTTCTACCTTCCTCTCCCCTCTTTCCCTCTGGTAATCACCATACGGTTAGTCTGTTTTTATGAGGGTTTTTTTCCACTTAATCCCTTTACGTTTTTTACTCAGCCCACTTATATTCCTCAACCTTTGATGGCTATCAGTCTGTTCTCTGTGTCTATGAGTCTTTCTCTATTTTGTTAGTTTGTTTTGTTCATTAGATTCCACATATAAGTGTAATCATATACTATTTGTCATTCTCTGAATGGCTTATTTTACTTAGCATAATGCTCTCCAGGTCCGTCCATGCTGTTGCAAAAGGTAAGATTTTCTCCTTTTCTACAGCCGAGTAGTAGTCCTTTGTGTATAAGTACCACAGCATTTTTTATCTACTTGTCTACTGATAGGCACTTGGGCTGCTTCCAAATCTTGACAATTGTAAATAACATTGCAATGAACATAGGAGAGCATATATTTTTCCAAATTAGTGTTTGGGGTGTCTTTGGATATATTCCCAGAAGTGAAATCTCTGGGTCAAAAGGAAGTTCCGTTTTTAATTTTTTGAGGTAACTCCATATTGTTTTCCACAGTGGCTGCACCAATCTGCATTCCCACTAACACTGCATGAGGGTTCTCTTTTCTCCACATCCTTGCCAACATTTGCTGCTTGTTGATTTATTAATGAAAGCCATTCTGGCAGGTGTGGGGTGGTATCTTGTTGTGGTTTTAATTTGTGTTTCTCTGATGATTAGTGACACTGAGCATCTTTTCATACGTCTGTTGGCCATCTGTGTGTTCTTTTTGGAGAAATGTCTGTTCAAGTCTTGCTGATTTTTTAACTGGATTATTTGTTTTCTTGGTGTTGAGTTGCATGCAAGCTATCATATTTTCTTGAGAATCTGTAACCAGCTCAATAAACTATCATCCTATATTTGCTTTTCCTCTTTCTCTCTCATTTCCTTTTTTCCCCTTAGTTTTGCTTCCCTGGATTACATTTTTCAATGAGACATCTCTACTTGAGCTTTGCCTCTGACTCAACATTCTAGGAAATCCAAGCTATATTAGTATGAACCTTGCTGGGTACATAATAGGAACTCAGTGTCCTCTTTCTTTCCTCTTAGCTACATTTTTCATTCTTCTTATATCTCAGAGGTTTCTGTGAAGCTCAGTTGAGATAATACACGGAGAAGCATTTTGTCAACAGCAATTATGCTGTGCAAGTATAAATCATCATTATGAATTAATGACACAACTGGGCTAAGCAATCAAGTGGCTTTGCTTTCACAGGGTAAAAAGGCACCCTTGTTCTTATTCATGATGAAGGAATGGTTGCTGTTGCAGCTTCTTACTAGCTGGGCTACCCTGAGTAAGTAGCTTCTCTTCTCTGATCCTCAGTTTCCACATCTCTAAAGTAGAGATAACAGCATTTAACTAATCTCATCTTTATGAGGTTTTAATAAAATCAGTGGTGTAAACTTGCTTTGTAAACTCTAATGTACTATGGACACGAAAGGGGTATTGTTACTACCAGTAAGGTTGCAGCTCAATAAATACTTGTCAAATGAACAACTGCTTGTGAAATAAGAAAACTAATTCAAGTAGTGCCCAGGGTCTTCATGTAAATGAGGCGTGCATCCTGGTCCTAAATTTGCAAATCTCCGAGAATTTGGAGTGAAAGAATGGGAATTAGAAGCCTTATTCTTGATGAATGTATTAGCTATTAATTCTCTGGATACAGCAAATGCAGCCCAAATGTAAAGTAGAAATAACAGTGGTTTTGGGGTGGTAAAATGCAATTGGGCCACTTATGTAGTAGATATAGGAGTGTTGGCAACCACTTCAGGGAATTAAATCTACTATCATAACTTGTACTTGTTATTGGTATATCTCTTGTATTATATCAATATATTATTTAAGCTCCTCAAATATCTTATGAAGAAGTTATGAATTTCCTCATTTTTAGTTAAAGAAACTAAGATTTAGAGAAGTTTGGCAACTTGCCTCAAATCCAAAGCTAATAATTTTGTGGAACCAGTATTTGAAACAAGATCTATCTCATCCCCAAATCTGTACCTATTCCACTACGTCAGGCTGCTCTCTGAAAGCACTGTCTTCCCTCTTATTTCCTTTTAACTTCTACTCTCCAAACTCTGTTTGACACCGAAAGTGAATTCCTAAAACCCAAGGACAACTACAAGCCCAAAAGACACATTAATTATCAATCAACCAGTGGCTCTCAAGAAAAATAAATAACTAAATAAAGAATATCGTTTTGTAGCATTTGCCAATTTCCATGGTGTAAATGTTCTTATCACAGCTGATTCAAGGTAGCTATTTGACATCACTGAATTCAAAATTAAAAAGAGATGTATACAACCAGCTGTTGTCACAAGCTGGCACATGCTGGATCCAGCACACCACCACCTCCAGCTAGGATCTCAGCACTCTACAAAACACTCCCAGAAAAGAGACAATGATAGTCTCTGTCTTCAAATTTGTCTGTCCAGTGCTTGTTTACAGTTTATCTGGAAGACAAATATGCCCAATTAATAGGACACTCTGTAATCATTTATTATAGCTTGTGCTAACACTCAGCTTAGGGAAAAGGTAGAAGTTAATAGATTAAAAATAAAGCCAGTTGTAATATAAACAGGTGCATCCCTTTGGGGAATCGATAAAGTAATATCAAATTGTAAAAGTGTCCATATTTTTTCCAGTAACCCTACCCACTGGAGTTTAGCTTAAGTAAGGTACTGGTCCTATTGAAGAAAAACTAAGTGAATGAGCCTTCCCTGCCATGTTATGTACAAAAAATAAACAAAGAAATAGATAAAACACCTACAAACTGTCTCAATATCCAACATGAAGTCATGGTTAGCTTAAGACTTTATGGCAAACAAGATAATAGCTTCCCAAAGATGTTCATGCATTACTCTCTGGTGCTTATAAACATGTTACATGACATGAAAAAAGGAACTTACTTTTAAGATTATAATTAAGGTTAAAATAAAGTGAATATCTTGGATTATTTGGATGGACTCAGGGCCATAATATGAGCCCTTACAAGCAGTGAACATTCTCTGGCTGGAGCAGACTGATCTGGCAGAAGGGAGTCAGAGAGGTTCTAAGGATGAGAAGGCCTTGCCGCACCGTCGCTGACTCTGAGATGGAGGGGCTGCAGGCACAAACCGGAAGGAGGCCTCTGGGAGCTCGGTGCTGGCCCCAGCTGACAACCAGGAAAGACACAGGCCCTCAGCCCTACAACAGCAAGCAACAGAATTCCGGTAATAACCTGATGTTCCCGTTGTCCAGATGGAAAAGCTGAGACAGAGGCTGAGAAGTGACTTGTCGGTCAACACCCAGCTTTCTCCATACTGCTGTCTGTGCCTGACACTTCCATTGTATCATATTACCTTTCAGACACCAAGAAAGTGGGAGGTCAGGAAATTGAGTCATTTAAGATGTGACTCAGCACACTAGGGATGTTTGCTCTGAAGAAGGGACACAAAAAAGTCACAGAAAGTGGCCCCAGATTTCAGAAGGGCTGCCACAGGGAGAAACAAACAGAACTGCTCTGGGTAGCTCTAGCTTTGGTGAATAAGCTTGATGGTAAGTATGGGGGCAAGGCAGATGTCATGAAACATAAAAGTACCTTCGAGCGATAAAAGCTAACCAAAACCTCAGTGGGAGTTAGGACCTGAGTTCCCCATCAGCAGAGTGGATCCAGCAGAGCCTGCATCGGCAGCTCTCAGGGCCACTCCAAAGGAGGTGGATTTCTACAGTACGTGAGAGGTTCTTCCCACCTTGAAGATGCCGTGAGCTCAGGAGTTCTGATTCCTCATTATGTCTATAATTTAAGGGAAAGGAAACTGGCATTTCTGAAGCCCTTGTTTGTGCCAGGTGATACACTGGGACTTCCTCACACCTCATCACACTTAACCCTCCCAGCACCCAACTCTCACCTTTCCAGATGGGCAACAAAGCGGACCTGCCTTATCTCTGCATCCACACATACAGATTCAAGTGCCTTGCAGTCCACGTTTGCAATGCCTGTTTCTATGGCAAGGGCCAGACAACGAGGAGTCAGAATTGAAGCAATCGTCCTGGCCACCGGCTGTCCTCAATGACCTGTCTGCTGGCTCATGCTCCACAAAGGGCCATTCTTGCTTCCAGGAGAACATCGGCTGAACCCAGCGGGCAGAAAAGGAGAGGGAGGGGAGAAGCCAAAACATGAGGATGGTTTTTCCTAGCCTGAGGGATGGAGGTGTTGAGGCTCTGTTTCTGTTTTCGTTGTTAGGACTAGTATTTTATTTGTGTGTGTGTCAATTCATTGATTGAATGTCTGAGATAGAAATAATCTTCCCAGCTAAAGTGGACACAGAGGGAAACAGAGTCAAGGGATTCCAGGATGATTCCTCTCTCTCTGGTGGGCCGGCAGAACCTGAGCCTGGCTCTCCTTCCTGTTCATCCCCACCCCTGCCCTGACACCTGGCCTGGGGCTGCCTGGAGATGCAGCCAGATGGCCAGGAAGAATGGGGGGGGGGAAGTGTCTGTGTAGGAAGCACCTTTGTACAGATGTACAGAGCCACATGACAGCAGAGAGTAGGAGAGAGGTGGAAAACGAGGAAGAGAAAGCGACAAAAAGAGGCTGAATGAGGTAGCAATGGGGAAGGAGGAAAGAGCAGCGGGGGAGGAGAAACCAGGAGAACAGCAATAAAGGGGGCCAGGGACTACACAGATGGGTGAAGCATGGACATCAATTAAGGGGGAACCCAAATTAGGAGGAAGTGATCCAGGAGTCTTTGAGGGAGGGGAGCTAGGCGTATGGAAGATAAAGAGAAACACTGCCCCAAATTTTAAAGTAGAAAAGAAAAGATGGAGAAAGAGAAGAACCATTATCGTGTGCCAGGGGGTTGGAATTCAAAGCCCAGACCCTTTGCCACTCCAGTATGCTGCCTCCCAAGCATTCTGCCAAGACATGGGACCAATATGAACCTTAGTTCATGAAAGGGATCTATGGCTTAGCCTGCCCACCTTGCCCTGGAGTACCAGGCCTTCCCCCTTGGGCCAGCAGGCCCCAGCATGAAGGCTAGCGTAGATGGATCCATTATGATTAGGAGTCATGCTCTTGTTCCTAGTTGCTTTCCATGAAAAATCAGAACACTGACCCAGAGTGTAGTGAGGGGTGGCTTCTTCGTTTCAACCCAGACCCTGATGAGAAAAGCATGACAAACAAGCAGTGGATACAGAATGCTTGTTTGAATTGGCACCTGAGCTGTCTATTGTTATTTGGTCAACATGATGAGCACTGCTGGTCGTTGAGTTTTGTTTTGGTTTTCATCCTGAGCTTAGTAAGTCATCTTGTCTAAGCAGTAATGATCCCTTGCCCGTGGAAGCAGGTGAGGTCGTTCCTCGGGCTCCTCATTTTATAGAGCACCTACTAAATGCCTGGCTTGGTCCCATTTCAGCCATACAGAAATTCCTTGCAAGACATCTGCCGTTACTCTCCGCACTTGCATTGAGAAATTAAGGCTCAGAGAATTCAACCTGCCTCATCTCGGGGCTACGCTGAACAAAGTAGCACAGGGTAACCGTATTACTTGTTGAGCAGATTTGATGGGTACAAACAGCAAATAATTTTATTCTTTTTTTTATATTTTATTATTATTAATTCTAATGGGGTGACACCAATAAATCAGGGTACATATGTACAATGAAAACATATCCAGGTTATCTTATCATTCAATTGTGTTGCATACCCGTCACCCAAAGTCAAATTGTCCTCTGTCACCTTCTATCTGGTTCTCCCTGCGTCCCTCCCCTCCTCCATATCCCACCCTTCCCTCCCTCCCCCCACCCCATAACCACCACTCTCTTGTCCATGTCTGATAGTTTCACTTTTATGTCCCACCTATGTATGAAACCATGCTGTTCTCAGTTTTTCTTTTTTTCTGATTTACTTATTTCATTCCGTATAATGTAATCAAGGTCCATCCATTTTGTTATAAATGATCCGATGTCATCATTTCTTATGGCTGAGTAGTATTCCATAGTATATATGTACCATAGCTTTTTAATCCACTCGTCTTCTGAGGGACACTTGGGCTGGTTCCAGATCTTCGCTATTGTGAACAATGCTGCCACGAACATGGGGGCGCATTTCTTCTTTTCGAACAGTGCTATGGTGTTCTTAGGGTATATTCCTATAAGTGGGATAGCTGGGTCAAAAGGCAGTTCGATTTTTAATTTTTTGAGGAATCTCCAAACTGTTTTCCACAGTGGCTGCACCAGTCTGCAATCCCACCAGCAGTGCAAAAGGGTTCCCTTTTCTCCACATCCTGGCCAGCACTTATTCTGTGTTGTTTTGCTGATGAGTGCCATTCTGACTGGTGTGAGGTGATATCTCATTGTGGTTTTAATTTGCATTTCTCTAATGATTAGTGATGTTGAGCATTTTTTCATATGCCTATTGGCCATCTGTATGCCCTCTTTGGAGAAATTTCTATTCATTTATTTTGCCCATTTTTTGATTGGAATGTTTGTCTTCCTGTTGTTTAGTTTTATAAGTTCTTTATAAATTTTAGTTATTAACCCCTTATCAGATGTTCTGTTGAATATGTTCTCCCATTGTGTGGTTTGTCTTTTTATTCTGTTCCTATTGTCTTTAGCTGTGCAAAAACTTTTTAGTTTGATATAGTCCCATTTGTTTATCTAGCCTTTTATTTCATTTGCCCGTGGAGATAACTCGACAAATATATTGCTGCTACAGATGTCGGAGAGCTTGCTGCCTGTTTTCTTCTAAGATGCTTATGGTTTCACGGCTTACATTTAAGTCTTTTATCCATTTTGAGTTTGTTTTTGTGAATGGTGTAAGTTGATGGTCTAGTTTTATTTTTTTGCAGATAGATGTCCAATTTTCCCAACACCATTTGTTAAAGAGGCTGTCTTTACTCCATTGTATGTTCTTTCCTGCTTCGTCAAATATCAGTTGTCCATAAAGCTGTGGGTTTATTTCTGGGTCCTCTGTTCTGTTCCATTGATCTATGTGCCTGTTCTTATGCAGTACCAGGCTGTCTTGAGTATAATGGCCTTATAGTAAACCTTGATATCTGGAAGAGTGATACCTCCTGCTTTATTTTTTCTTTTTAAGATTGCTGAGGCTATTCGTGTTCTTTTTTGGTTCCATATAAATTTTTGGAATATGTGTTCTATATCTGTGAAGTATGTCATTGTTATTTTAATTGGTATTGCATTGAATTTATAAATTGCTTTGGGTAATATAGACATTTTAATGATGTTTATTCTTCCTAGCCATGAGCACGGTATATGCTTCCACTTGTTTGTATCTTCCTTGATTTCTTTTATCAATGTTTTATAATTTTCTGAGTACAAGTCCTTAACCTCCTTGGTTAAATTTACTCCTAGGTACTTTATTTTTTTGGCTGCAATAGTGAAGGGAATTGTTTCCTTAATTTCTTTTGCTGACAGTTCATTGTTGGTATATAGAAATGCCTCTGATTTCTGAGTATTAATTTTATATCCTGCCACCTTGCTGAATTCATTTATAAGGTCCAGTAGTTTTTTGACTGAGACTTTAAGGTTTTCTATATACAATATCATATCATCTGCAAATAGTGACAGTTTTACTTCTTCTTTTCCAATTTGTATGCCTTTTATTTCTTCTTCTTGTCTGATTGCTGTAGCTAGGACTTCCAGAACTATGTTGAATAAGAGTGGTGAAAGGGGGCATCCCTGCCTGGTTCCTGATCTTAAGGGGATTGGTTTTAATTTTTGTCCATTTAGTATGATGTTTGCTGTGGGTTTGTCGTAGATGGCCTTTATCATGTTAAGGAATGTTCCCTGTATTCCCACTTTACTGAGAGTTTTGAGCATGAATGGGTGCTGGATTTTATCAAATGCCTTTTCTGCATCTATTGAAATTATCATGTGGTTTTTGTCCTTCCTTTTGTTTATGTGATGAATCACATTGATTAATTTGCGAATATTGAACCAGCCTTGCCTCTCCAGAATAAATCCCACTTGATCATGGTGTATGATTTTTTTCATATATTGCTGGATCCGGTTGGCTAATATTTTGTTGAGAATTTTAGCGTCTAAATTCATCAGGGATATAGGCCTATAATTTTCTTTCTTTGTGTTGTCTTTGCCCGGTTTTGGGATCAGAATTATGCTCGCCTCATAAAAGGAGTTTGGAAGTCTTCCTTCCTCTTGAATTTTTTGAAATAGCTTGAGGAGCATAGGAGTTAGTTCTTCTTTGAATTTTTGATAGAATTCACTTGTGAAGCCATCAGGCCCAGGACTTTTCTTTTTTGGGAGGTTTTTGATAACTGTTTCGATCTCATTTGTTGTAATTGGTCTGTTTAGGTGTTCTGATTCTTCCAGATTGATTTTTGGAAGGTTATATGATTCAAGAAATTTGTCCATTTCACCAAGATTGTCTAATTTTTTGGCATATAGTTCTTAATATTATTTTCTTACAATGCTTTGTATTTCTGTTGTGTCAGTTGTTATTTCTCCACTGTCCTTTCTAATTTTATATTATTTGAGTCCTCTCTCTTTTTTTCTTGGTGAGTCTAGTTAGTTAAAGGTTCATCAATCTTGTTTACCTTTTCAAAGAACCAGCTTCTGGTTTCATTGATCCTCTGTATTGTTTCCTTCGCCTCTATGTCATTTATTTCTGCTCTGATCTTTATTATTTCCTTCCTTCTACTTGTCTTGGGTTTTATTTGTTGTTGTTTTTCTAGTTCTTTTAAATGCAGGGTCAGGTTGCTTATTTGAGCTTTTTCTAGCTTCTTATGATATGCCTGTAGTGCAATGAACTTCCCTCTCAGAACTGCTTTTGCTGTGTCCCATAAATTTTGAGTTGATATATGCTCATTATCATTTGTTTCTAGAAACTTTTTTATTTCTTCTTTGATCTCATTGTTAATCCATTCATTATTTAATATTATGCTATTTAGTTTCCAAGTGTTTGAGCATTTTTCAGTTTTTCTTTTGTGGTTAATTCCTAGTTTCATGGCATTGTGATCATAGAAAATGCTTGATATGATTTCAATCTTCTTAAATTTACTGAGGCCATTTTTGTGTCCTAACATGTGGTCTATCCTAGAAAACGTACCATGAGCACTTGAGAAGAATGTATTTCTACTGCTTTCGGGTGAAAAGTTCCGAAGATATCTATTAAATCAAGTTGATCTAGTGTCTCCTTTAAGTCTGCTGTTTCTTTATTAATTTTCTTTTTTGAGGATCTATCCAGTGTTGTTAGAGGGGTATTGAAATCCCCTACTATGATAGTATTGCTGTTCATCTCACCCTTTATATCCATCAAAGTCTGCTTTATGTATGTAGGGGTTCCTATATTTGGTGCATAGATATTTATAATGGTTATATCTTCCTGTTGAATTGTTCCCTTTATCATTATGTAGTGTCCTTCTTTATCTCTTACTACAGCTTTTGTTTTAAAGTCCATTTTGTCAGATATAAGTACTGCTACCCCGGCTTTTTTTTCATTTCCATTAGCATGAAATATTTTTTTCCATCCTTTTACCTTCAGTCTATGTGCATCTTTTGTTTTAAGGTGTGTCTCTTGTATACAGCATATGTATGGGTCCTGTTTCTTTATCCATGCAGCTACCCTATGTCTTTTGATTGGATCATTTAATCCATTTACATTTAAGGTTATTAATGATATGTAGTTGTTTATTGCCATTTTATTCTTTAAAGCTGTATTCTTCTTTTGCTATATTCTTTCCTCCCTTGAACTGTTCACAATAGGCCCCTTAGTATCTCTTGCAGAATTGGTTTGGTTTTAATGAATTCCTTGAGGCTTTCTTTTTCTGGGAAGCTCTTTATTTCTCCTTCAATTTTAAACGTTAGCCTTGCTGGATAGAGTAGTCTTGGTTGTAGGTTCTTGTTCTGCATTACTTTGATTATATCTTGCCATTCCCTTCTGGCCTCAAGTGTTTCTGTTGAGAAATCCGATGTCATTCTTATGGGGGCTCCTTTTTAGGTGATATCCTTTTTTTCCCTAGCAGCTTTTAAAATTTTTTCTTTATCCATTAGCTTTGGTATTTTAACTATGATGTATCTTGGTGTAGATCTTTCTGGGTTTCTCTTTAATGGAGTTCTGTGTGTTTCTTGAACGTGTGGAGTGTTTCCCAGCCTTAATTTAGGAAAGTTTTCTGCTATGATTTGATTGAACAAAGTTTCTATTTCCTGTCCTCTCTCCTCTTCTTCAGGCACACCTATGATGCGAATGTTGTTTCTCTTCATGTTGTCACAGAGCTCCCTTAGAGTTTCCTCACATTTTTTGAGTCTCTCTTCCTTTTTCTTCTCTGCTTCTGTGCCTTTGTTTATTGTGTCTTCTAACTCGCTTTTTCGATCCTCAGCATGATTCATCCTGCTTTTAATTCCTTCCATTGTGGTCTTCAGTTCTGATACTGTATTTGTCATTTCTGTCTGATTCATTTTTATTATTTCAATTTCGTTTTTTATACTTGTTATCTCTTTATTTAGCTGTTCATAATGACTATCCATTGTTGCTCTAGTTTCTTTAAACATCCTAACTATCATTATTCTAAATTCTGCTTCTGGTAATTTGGTTATATCTGGTTCATTCAGGTCCTTCTCTGGGGATTTCTCTTGATTCATTTGGTTTGCATTCCTCTGCCTGCCCATTTTGTCTGTGTATAAGCAAGTTGAGGCCACTGGAGTCCAGTAGGTGTTGCCTTTGTGTTCTCTAGGTGTGGTCTGTCTGCAGGCCCGCCATCCCCTCTGCCGCTGCCTAGGGTGGTTGGGTATGGGCATTGCCCGCTCTGGCCCACTGTGGCTTTTGCTGTGATTTCTGCCTCTCCTCTGTGGGAGAGGCTGTCACTCAAGCCACAAGGCTCAGCACTAAGGGTAGAGGTGAGCATCTTTGCTCAGCTGCGGACGCAGCCTGTTTCCAGACTTCCGCCCAGAACCTGCAGTTGGAGTCTGCTCGCCACAGTTTTGCAGGTTGAGCGGGGCTTTTGACGTACTCTCAGCTGTGAGCCTTTGCCCGTCTGGAGGTTTAGCCCTGCCCTTGAGGCTAGGGCCCTTCTGTGCAGGGTCGCAAACCAAGGTTTATTGGGCCAGGTGTGTTTGCTGGATTCCGCTCAGCTGCGAGCTTCCGCTCGTCCAGGACTCTACCCCGCCCTCGCATTCAGAGCCCGCTCGTGCACGTAGGATGGCAAACCACGGTTTCTCTGGCCGGGCAGGGCTAGTAGCGTGGGCTCAGCTGCTAGCTTCCGCTTGTCTCGGGGTCTACCCCGTCCCCGCCCTCGGAGCCCATTCCCGCACGTAGAATGGCAAACCATGGTTTCTCCGGCCGGGTGGGGCTGGTAGCATGAGCTCAGTTGCGAGTCCCCGCCCATCCCTGGTCCTAGCCCCGTCCCCATGGTCAGGGCCGGCTTGCGCAGGTTCGCAGAGTAGATCTCTGCCCGTTCCTGGCCTCCCGCTTTGTCCCCGCAGGTGGGATCACAGGCGGGCCCGCAGCTTCTGACTGCTTTCCCGCGTCCCCTCCGCCCCTGCTGGGCTAGACTGAGCTCACACTGGCTTGGCCTCCACCCACGCCGACAGAACCGCGTTTCAGCGTCCTGCCGCCTTAAACCCTTCAGAAATCCTCAGCAGAGTAGAAAGGGCCCTAATACTCCACACTGTAGGCCTGGGAGCTCCCTCACTTGTTTCACAGGTCAAAACTGTCCAAACGCCTCTTCTAGGCTCTGGGACTGCAGGCTGGGGCTTGGTTCCTGGGACCTAGATCCCTCCCTCTCCGCCAAACTCTCCTCCCGCCACGCGAGTCTCTCCGGCCTGCCCTTTGCTCCCGGGAGCTGGGCAGCCCTCTTTGCATTTTCGCTATTCCTACCAGTCTCAATGTGGCTTCTTCTGTGTTCCTTGGTTGAAGAGTCCACTTAGTTTAGTTCAAAGTTAGTTTATCCAGATGATGGTTCTTAAAATTGAGTTATAATCCACTTTGGTTCTGGGAGTTGGAAGTTGGTACGTCCGCCTACTCCGTCGCCATCTTGCTCCCCTAATTTTATTCTTTCCCACCATTCTCATTAACAAGTCTTCATTGAAAATTTCTTTCTCCACCCTCAGGTGTTGAGGCAGGGGGCACAAATTAGCCCCATAGCCTTTTCAGGCATTCCTGGGTAATAAGTTTCATTTACGTACATTCACAAGAATGCTCTCATTTTAAAAATTAAAACTCCCCATTCCAGGATAATAATGCTACAGCTGAGCCCTCTGCCTGCAGTCCAGACCTGCTTCCAAAGAAGACCCTGAAGTGATGGAGGGGTGTGATTGGTCTCGCATTGTTCTGGCATCAGGCGCAAGGTTTCAGTCATATTATTTCTACTCCAGTGGAAATGAAATACCAACCTCACATTCCAGGGAACATACATGGACCCTGCTAGTTCCTGGAGCCCTTTTAATGAATGGCACCTGACTTTAAGATCTGGAAGTACTATACTTGGTGCTCACCTGAGTACCCAAGACAGAGACTAAAGAGTCCTGCTTTCACCTGTATTGTAGAAGCACCAAGAAGTCCTGGAAGAGACCCAGCTTTGTGGACAGGATGTTCATAACTAACACAGCAGCTATTATCCATTGGGCACTTTTTGTTTATTCTGCTAGATTTAAATCAGAGCCCTTGACCACATAAGAGCTGGCATATACCTTCATAGGAAGATACATGTATGAATCACTTGATCGATGTGTTGATTCAACACTCAGAGGCTGAAGGTGAATTTCTCGTTAACTCTGAGTCACAGAGGCAGGCGCTGACTGTGTTTATGCTGGCGCCTTCCAGAGAAAAGGGCATTCTAGCCAAAGGGTCTCAAGGGTTATGGCCGTGCTCTCAGGGCTGGCCAGGTCAGGGGTGTAGGTGGGGGGTGCAGTGCATCACACTATCTTAGCTGAAGAAGATATCTTAAAGTCACGTCTCCAACAGCCCTCCCTCCGAAGTCATGCTCCACAGGTAGCTTTCCGATTATTTACATCTACACCACCTCACTTCAGTACAGCAGTCACCAATGTGGCTGACAGAAATATCATACAGGAGCTCCCAGGATGTTTCATTCTGCTGTGACAGCTCAAGTAGGCTGGCACTGAACTTCCCAGAAGCTCCTTCGCTGGGTAGTTCCGGGAGAAACTTGGCCAAAAGAGGAACTTGCATGGGATATAGAAGACCAGGTGAAGCAGCAGCTACTGTTTCCAGATGTTACTCATGAGAAGATATTTTGACAGGCAGGTGCAGAGGTGCCCATGGGTCCCCACTTGTCCTCCACTCTCCCTGGCCCTGTGTCCACCTGTTCCCCGACATGCTGTGTCCTCGGGATCACCACAGAGAGGTGGATGCCCAGAGGCAGTAGCCTCGTCACCCACACCCACAGCACGTGGAAGACAGAAGCGGTTGGCCAGAGACAGGGACGTTGTGACTGCAGGAAAACACAACGTCCCAAGCCTGTGGAAACACACAGGAAGAAACCCATTCTTGAATAGCATGCAGCATGGAGAGATATTTTTCAGAGTCATTGGAAAAGGCAGACTTTAGGGAAACTGCTCTGGTATTTAGAGGGGTCTACAAGCGGATTAGCAGACGGCCGAGCTTAGCTGATAATCAAGACCCAGAAACAAAGCGAGTATAGATTCCAGCAAGTGCGAGTGGTGAGGCCCACAGAGAAGGGCCCGTGTTTTGTACAACAAGGAAGGAAAAACTCACACACGACCTGTATAAAGTCTAATCACCTGGTGGTTAAGGTTCTTTGTCAATCCCTTACTGAAGAGACATTTGGAAGATAGTGTCTAAACTTCATTTTTAAAATGTATTATACATATGTGTCTATTGTGGGTATGAGGAAGCCTAGTGCAGGGACTAACTGCATGGATGCTGGGGCAGATTTCCTGGGTTCAAATCCTGCCTCTGCCACTTCTAGCTGAGTGAACTCAAACTGTCTGCTCCTCAGTGCGGGTAATCGTAGTACATATCTCACAGGGATGCTTTGAAGATTAAATGAGTCAATATTTGTGAAGCATTTAGAAGAGTTGTTGGTACATAGCAGGTATCAGGTGTGGGTTGTGTTCAGTTTTCATTCCATACCATGAATTCGATCTTCCTAGTAAAAAACCTCTCTGATGTCTTCCTAGTCTAGTTAGAGACTCTCTCTCCACCCCCAAACCTAAGAGTTGTCACAAACAGGTATTGTATTCTCCACCCCCCGCACCTGCATGCACTGCGATGGCACTGAGGTGAGCAAGCCCAGGAGAGCCACCTCCCTGCAAAGTTCTGCTTAGCAAAGACAGAGTCCGGCTTTCATGGTTGATGTTCTTAAACGGAACCACTGAGTCTGCAAGTAATTTCTCTGGGTGTTCTGCTAAGACCGGGTTTGAAAGACCTCTTCTTGGGACCCTGCACAGTGGGTTCTACTCTGGGTCTGGTTCAGCTGTCAGGAGCTGCAGGCTCTTTGCTTCCATTTACTGGCAAATCCCAACCGGCTCTCCAGGGAATCCAGCATATCAATTGGCTTCTCCTTTCGTGCCATGGGGCAAGGTTGGGCTGTTCCTCTGGGTTTGGGGCTATGTGTTTGCACCTTACAATGCTTCCTTGTTGCTTTACCATCCTCTCTTAGCCACCCTATCAGTGCTGGGAAATGGTCTTCCCTAATCGCCCTGAAGCCCGCTGATCCCCGTTGCCCCCCGCCCCGCCCCTGTTCTTTATTAGGTCCCAGGACAAGGGCAGAGGTGGGTAAGTGGTAATGAATGTGAAATCAGAGAGGCCCTGTCCCGCCTTAGGTCCACTGCCTCCTTGGCAAGGTGTCTACCATGGGCCTGTGTGCCGCCGTGGCATCTGGAAAGGAGTGGGATGAAGGGAGGAGAGGTGAGCCACATTTTGTGAGCCTCCATGTCACAGAAAAGCAGCTGGATGTTGTCAGTATTCACATGTGACAACTTCCATTTCACAAATGTCCTTAAGTTCAGGCACTGGCAGGTACTCATGGGCAAGTGTGAGATCCCTCCCTGTGTCTTCTCTTCAGAGTCCTATCAGTGAAGATTCTCTGCCTCAGAAGAATTTGCTGAGTATCCACCTGGCTCAGCCTTGAGGAGGCCGAAATAGATCTGATGTGGCACCTGCCTCTTGGGTGCTCACGGTCACGTGGAGATGTATGCAAATAGATGGACCATTGAACAAGCTGGTGGATGCTGGAAGCAAGGGGATGGACAGTATGATGGCAAGTGGGTGAGCCCCCATCTCTGCTGGGGCTCAGAGGAGGCCTCACCATGGAGGCAGAGGTGCCTGAGGGACTTCCAAGCAGAAATTTCCAGGAGGCTGGTGGGTATGCCAGCATGCTGCTCCATCAAGAGGTCTCAGCTGGATAGAAAGATGGCATCTATTGCAGAAGTGAATTGCAGTGGCAGTTGAAATCAGAGGAACTGAAAGCCTGGCCCAGTTGGAATGAGAAGAGAAGGTAGCCCAAACACAGAATAGTGCTCAAGGAATTCTGTAAACAATTACCCATGTGCTTGAGTATGGATAGGAGTTGAGCTCACAGAGAGGCTGGGAGTCCTGCTCGACATATCATCACTTTCAGGAGACCAGCCTTGGGCAAGAAGCAGCCTATTCCCCCAGGACTTCCCTTTCTGCCAGCCCCTTTCCCTGGGCAGTGACAATGAGTCTAGGATGACCACCCCATGGGTCAGATTACCACCACCCACCCCTTCTTTCAGCATCTCCACCATTGACAAACACACTAGCCAGCACACAGGGAGTTTGTCTCAGGCTCCTTTATGACAGCAACCTCTGTGCCCTGGACACTGGGCTCTCAATGGAGCTCAGAGCTCAGTTGTCCCCAGCGCTTCAGGAATGAGACCTACTTCTCCATTCTAAGCAGCCCTGGCACCTATTCCTTGTCAAAGGAAAGAGGAAGAATAGTTTGAGGCACCCTTGGAATCTGTTCTCCCTCGAGGTCTGTCCTTGCACAGTCCCTGACAGATTGTGGACCACTCCGGCTAGAAAACTTAGTCATCCTTGAATGCTCAGAGTCCAACAGGAGATGCTCAGTAGATGTCAGGTCTTTCTTTGCTCCTGGCTCCAAGAGTAAGAGTGAGTAATAATGTGAATTCTGTACTGCCAGATATGAGGATGTGGGGAGTTGAGAATTACTCCCCCCACCCCAATAGGAAGTTTATTCCCCATGGGGTGTGCAAACCTTAAAACAGAACACTCAAAAGAATATGAATATAAACACCCACCTGCTTTTCCAAGGACATAAAATAGCTTTTAGAATGACACAAAGCCTCCTTTCTGTGCATATTTCACTTCATAGGGCACTTCCTAAATGAGTTGATGATTCTGGATCCAAAAATCCTATCATGTGATTTAACCAGCTATTTTTTTTTCCATCCACCCTGATTGAAGCTGAAACATTCCAGGGAAACTTGCTTTCCAAAACTTACACCTCTCCAGAGAGGCAGAAAATAGCTTGCTTTCAAACCCACTGTAAAGATTTCGCTTAAAAAATAAAATAAAATGGAACCAAACACTCCTGGCATCTAATCTGAGTACAAATTGAAAACTACACTAGTGTTTACATGGTTTGGGGTTTTATTAGGAAAGAGTTGCCTGGCACTAATAATACGATGTTTAGCTGGAGTGGAATTACTGCTTTCCATCTTTCCAGACTCTGGGGAAATGGGAACACCATGTCCATGCTCTGGGCCACCACAGGCTCCTCCAAGGAGGAGCTGCTGGACTTAAGACGCGGATGAGAGTCACAGCCACCATGGAGTTGACACCATGGATTTGCATATATAAGACCTGGGTGGTTTCCCTTGCCCTGCTACACGGATATCATCCACCCCACTGCAACGGGAGGAACCTGAGGTTCAGATGGATTAAGTTCCTTGCCTAAGAAGACCATACAGGCAGTAAGTAAGGAAACAAGAATGTATATCTGAGCTTGTCTGTATTCATTTGTTGGGTGCCTTGTTTATCCAACTGATTCGGTGGTTTTCAACGTATCAGTGTGTGTGTGTGTGTGTGTGTGTGTGTGTGTGTGTGTGTGTGTGTGTGTTGCATCCTCGGGAGTCTTGGCCATCATGTCTGGAGACATTTTTGGTTGTCACATCCAGGGGTCGCTCCTGGTATCTGATGGGGAGAGACTGTGAATGCAGCTAAACACCCTACAATACATAGAACAGCCTCCCACAACAAAGAATTACCTGATCCCAAATGTCAATAGTACAAAGACTAGAAACCCTGAACTAACTAACTCTAAGTGCCAGGGGAATGCTGGAGCACGTGATGTTTTTGAAGGACACCTAACAGATGTTTGTTCTCACAGTCACACCAAGAAAATAGGAATTCCTCGATAACAGACAAGTTCTGTCATCAGTAGAAAAGCATGCCTACATTTTTCATAAAGACAATTTAAGGGAGAGGTGATAAATTTCAATTGAAATATTTGGGGGTAAAGTAACTGGGCAATTTCCTTTTCCCTCCTCTGGATTAAAATGGAAGCATATACTTCTGGGGACATTGCAGTAGAGGTCAGAGAGCCCACTTCCCAAGGCACGACTCGCTTTTGGAGATTTCCTAGAGAGGCCCCCTGAGAGCAGGGGCACTAGGCTCACGGGCTCACAGTGTAGCTCTGACACTATCTGCAATTGAATGAGGGTGGAGCTTCGGGCTGCTGCTCTTTGGGATCACCCTTCAGAAACCCCCAAAGCCAGAGCTTGATGAGTTGGAGTATTTAGCAGAAGTGAGCATGACGGAGAAGGAAAGGAAGATAGAAGGAAGGAAAGGAAGGGAGGGAGGAAGGGAGGGAGGAAGGGAGGGAGGGAGGGAGGGAGAAAGGGGGGGAATGAAAGAGAGAAAAGAAAGAAAAAGGAGGTCAGGAACCAGTAAAGCATGGAAGAGGACAGAAAGAGGGAATCAGGCAAAAAGGAACAGGGCTTGTTGTGACCATGACCCGGGTTTGTCATGTGGGGGTCTGCCTGCTTCATTCAGAGGTGAGATAAGAATCAGATGAACACAATGTGGTCAGTCCTGCTCTGACTCTGGAGATGTGTCGAGGCCTGCTCCCCAAAGCCCTGGGCCTCTCTGTAATCTGAAAGGAAGCAAAGCTCCCGGTTGGGAGCCGAAACCACAGCACGGTGCTCTGTGCCACACTGGCCCAGCAAGGCCGTTAGAGGGAGAAACGCACCTAACGCCCCCACTCAGCCAACCCCGGCCCTCGTAAGCACGTTAGCTCTGCAAAGGCCCTTCTTCAGCTTCATGCCTGCACATGTGGAGACCATGGCCAGGAAACAAGACCTAAAGGATGTGATGTGTCTGTGGCCACGTATGCCTTGAGACACAAGGGGGATGCATTTCAACCCACGCAGGGCTTGCAGACCCTGGGCAGAAGCCCATCTGTGCCATACCCTACTTAGCCTGTGCTCTCCAATTTCATCATTGCTGGCTCAAAATGGGCCAGCAATTTTCATTTCTTTATAGGCTTAAGTAATCTATTGCAAATGTCACCAGCAGGCTGTAATGCATTCTTGCCGAGGAAACTGTTCTTTCTGTTCAGTAACGTTCTGGTTGAAGATTTGCCGGGCTGGGTAACTGTTTTACATTAGCTATAATGGTGTTTACATTGGATGCACCGATGTTTAAATCACTGGACAGATTTGTTATTAGTAGGGAGGCAGTGGCATTGTTTAGTCCAAGTATCTGGGTAGGGGGGCAGGGAGGGGGGCTTCTATTAGTATTGATAACATTTTACAAGAGACCTTGCAGAGATGTTTATAATAATAGCAATGCTGTTTATCTTACTGGGATTATGTTGAAGCAACTTTAATTGTATTCATATTAAACATATCAGTGTTAGAACTGATGTAATATGTTTAGCATTAATATGAAGGTTGCTAAGTTGGGGGCTTTTGAGATAGAATTAAAGGGCCAGGAAGACAATGGGACATATGGAAAGCATTTGGGGGGTTTCTGTTCTTGTCTAACAAGAGGGATTAGTGCATTTGCCGAAATACAGTATAAGATGTACAGTGGGTTGTAACGCTAGCATCTGTTTCCCTTACGACCGGGCTCTCTTGGCTTGTGTGTGTGCGCGCTATCGCTCCCGAGTCCGTGCGTTCTCACCAGCTCCACCAAAGCCCACATGTCAGGGATACTTCAGATGCTTTGCAGCTGGCTGTCGCACCCAGAGATGTTTCAAAATGGATTTTGTAATGGCTTATAAAAGTCCCACGTTGTGCACTGGCGGTTATTGAGCGTGATATAGTGTGCACAAGAATGTTCCCAATTCCCTCCGCGCTGTATCCATCAATCTGGCTCTATTAGGGTTGGCAGGATAATGGCCCGAGTGAGGCTCTGGACTTTATCTCCAGCTGAAAGAAGCGTCCTAATTATCTACTCATCAGAGCTACCCCACTCCTGGCTTGGGACACCACTGCCAGCTCAGGCCCCGAAATTCCAAATCCTCACAGTCACGGGCCAGGCCCACAAAAGTCGAGATGCGAGATTGTGTCCAGCCCAGCTGGGGAATCACAGTCCCAATAAATCCTGGAAATCCATCTGACTCCCCAGCTAGAGGCACCGTTCGGTCACCAATCAACGCTCAGTTTCCTGGTTTGCTTCCTTTCAGGGCAGTTCGGTTCCCTGAGCCCAAATGACTTTCCAAGGCTGAGTGGCGATGGCTTGGACTCAGCTTGGGCAAGTCAGGAGCCCTGGCTTTTCATAACATAGGGACAATCTTTGCACCTCCCTGCTGAGGCCTCTGGGAGGATTCAGTAGGAATCATGTGACAGCCGCTGGCAGAGTGACTGAACTTACCATGCACTTATTATCGGCCAAATTAGCAGACCTCACGGAGCATTAGGCCTTTACGAGAAATGAACGGTTTGTTTGACAAAGATCTGTCTGTTTTCCAGTGGAATACTCAAAGAATATCTGTAAGGAAATTTCTTTTTCTCCATAATACTTCTCCCAAATATTATCCTGTCAGTTTGTTTTATTGTCGCTATTATGATATTCATCCCCATTTTACTGATGAGGAAACTAAAACTCCGAGAAATAAGATGATTTATCAATTGGTTCATGCTAGTTTTCCTGTGTGCTGGCCACTCGGGCACGGAGTCTCACTGTGGTTCACAGGTGGCTGGGAGGGCGTGAGTGCAGGTTTGCCAGCTCCATGTGTCTTTGCCTTTTCAAGCCACTCTGCCTCTCTTCCAGAAAGTTCCCAGGAGGTCTGCAAATGTGGGAGGGGTTGGAATGGAGCGCATGTGTAAGTAACCATAACTAAGGTGCAAAGAACTTCAGAGACATGAGGGACAGCGTGGTGAGATTTGAGGAAAGGTAGGGACAGGGGTTGAGAGGGATGTAAAGGCCTCACAAAGGAGATAGAATTTGAGCTGTGCTTGGAAAATGAGTGGGACTCCCACGTGCAGAGGGAGAGAGGTGCAGACTAGGCGGTGGGGATGGGGGAGCAAAGGTCTCATGCAGGAAAGCAGGAGGAACACATGGGGAAGAGCAGGTATTTTCCTTTGGTTTCCAATGATTGCAGAGACGGGGATAGAAGAGGTATAGTGCTGATGTGTAGCTGATCAGGGCAAGCTGACAAGCAAGGCTTTTTCCTCTAAGAAACAGGAAGCCAAGGAACGCTTTAGAGCAGGAGCATGACATATAGGATCAAGGCTATGTTTTCAGATGATTAAACTGAAAGTTTTGGATGAGGTAGGTACAAGGGGGAGGGACAGGCTGACCCATGGTGGGGTAATGCAGTCCAAGGCATGGAGTTTCCATATGGGTGGAAAGGGGCAGAGGGTAGGCATGCAAGAGAGACCAGAAGTAGAAATGTGACTGATTCCTCACTCGGCTCCTTGGAGGGCCATCGACAGCAGCTCAAATGAGAGAGGCCAAGAAACAAGCCATGTGGCAATGAGATTCAGCCCAGGCAGTGGGAGTGCCCAAACTATGGCGGGAGGTGTCTCTGTATCTTGGAAATTTACTTTGGAGGATGGGTGAGTTTGCTCAGTTGGCTGTAACAAAGTATCACAGACTGGGCGGCTTAAACAGAAATTTATTTCCTCACCAATCCAAGATCAAGGTGTCAGCAGGGTGGGTTTTTCTAAGGCCTCTCTATGTTTGGCTTGTGAATGGCCATCTCTTCTATGTCTTAACATAATCTTCCCTCTGTGCATGTCAGTGTCCAAATTTCCTCTTCTGATAAGAATACCAGTCATATCAGATTAGGACCCACCCTAATGTCCTCATTTGAACTGAATTACCTATTTAAAGACCCTGTCTCCTATTAAAGTCACATTCAAGTACAGATTTTGGGGGGACACCATTCAGCCCATAATAGAGGGATTTACAGTTTCCCCCCATGCCTCGTGTCTGTAAGCCCACACCAAGCCAGAAGCAGAAAAGGACAATTTCCCAGGCTCTCTACAATGGCCTAAGAAAGGGCTCATCTCCTACTAGCAGCAGGCAGAGCCAGAGTGAGAAGTGGGTGGGGACTAGGGGCCAGCCTGCCCAGGTTCAAATCACAGCTCCGCCACTTACTGGAAGCATGACCTTGCCAGGATTGCTTACCTCCTGTGCCTGAATGCTCTCATTTGTAAAATGGAGTTAATGGTAATCTCCTCCTGATAAGCTTGTTCTGAGGGTTAACTGGGTGAACATATGTGCAGATCTTAGACGATGCCTGGTACGTATAAGTGCATGTATTAATTATGACATCCGTTAATTAATATTCTGGGTTCCAGCTGGGATGGAGGTGGTAGATATTTGAAACAATATGTCAAGAAGTGGTTTACCAAGAAGAAACAATGTCTAGAAGCTTCTATCAGCATTTTAAAAAGTCCACAGGAATATGTGCGTAGGCTAAAAATGTCCAAGTCCCTGCCTTGGGGTCATATATCATGTATTATAATTCATCCTGAATGCCGCATAGTACAGACCAGGCCCTGGCAGAGGGGGAGGGCTGGGTGCTGATCAGGCTATAAGAGGCAGGGAAGCCTGTACAAATTACTGGGCCATAGAAGGACCTGAGGTTAGACCACGTGGTTTATTAATATAAATCCACACTGGGGGGGGGGGGGGGGACACAGGAAATGAGTGACTATGTAGCATATCAAGTCAAATCCTGCCTTGTAGGAGTGTCCCCACAGAACCAGGACAAGGGTCAGGCAAGTGAGGCACTGACCTCAGGCACACAACTTAAGAGAGTAACAAAACTCAGTAATCCAGATAAAATAACATTTTAATGCAATTCCTTTCCAAATCAAAACTAATGAAAAAAAAAAGACCCAAATAAATAAGTGTATGGTGAACAAAGCATCAAAATTTTAAATTAAAAAAAAAATTCAAATAAAGACAAGCTCTGACCCAGCACTTGCACGATGGCCTCACTTGCCTCGCTCTAATCCTGGTCTTGGGTCCAAAATTTCTTCTGCAAGAGTCTAGCCTCACTCTTCGTGACCCGCTGCTTCTCATCGGAGAGCAGAAATAGTCTTGCTGTTTCTGAGCTATGGAACTTGGGGAATTTGTCCCTCCCTCCTCCCCCTTCTCTAAAATAGGTCTAGCATCACCTACATCACAAGGATATTGTGAAGCTTAAGATAAAAGAGCCTGATTGACCTGACCTGTGGTGGCACAGTGGATAAAAATAAATCCACCTGAAACGCTGAGGTCGCCCATTTGAAACCCTGGGCTTGCCCAGTCACAGGGAGTAACTATTATGAGTTGATGTTTCCCGCTTCTCCCCCCACCAAAAAATATATATATATAATAAAAATAAAATTTTTTAAAAAGAGAGCGAGAGCCTGAATGTGTCGTGGCACCTAGTTCAGTGGCTGGAACAGTCCTCAAGAAATGTTGACCGGAGCTGGAGAAATCATTTCAGATCCATTTTAATGGTGTTCACACGTGTGTGGACATTGAGTGAGAAAACTGATGTCCAAGCTCAGCAGGACATCCCTCCAGATGGCACAGTATAATTAAAAGGCAGGCATTCAACTTTGCCCTTAAGATGAAAAAGAGGTGTGTCTCTACCAGATCTCAGCGGTCCCTCCAGCTCCAGCAAACCTGTGTGAATTGGAGCCCCATTTTATGGAGACAGATGACGCTCTAATACTTGTACACTGCCCAATACTCACTCAGAAGACATTGAACTGTGGATTTTTCTCCTCCACCTGAAAATCCCTTCCACCTGACTTACAGCTCCCCCTAGACCAGGTCTGAATCCCCTCTCCCTTTCCCCGGTGGACTGCTCAACATATTTGCTAAATGGATCTAAATCTAGTTAGCAAAAAAAACTTTTCTTCTCTGCCACTGAGTCTGCCTTCCCTGTACTCCCCATAAAGGCATTCATTCCTGGTCTAGACTCTCCCGAGGAACAGCTGTCTCCAGGGCCACCGTGCTGGGTGGGAGTCAGAGAGGAAAGCAGAAATGAAAGCAAGCCAGAAAGCAGAGACCCTGCCTGGCTTATCCTCGGCGTGAAACAAGGGCTGAAGGCACACCCTGCGTGGTAGGGACAGACAGGGTTCTGCTCTTCCCACCGGGAGGGGAGCCCTCATGGTTTCTCAGAGCACTGAGGCAGCTCTGGCATTTAGTGGAGAAATGGGGACTAGGGGCCAGCCTAGGTGTGAGGAATGCAGGGCCCAGAGGCAATGGCGGTCCCTAGACTGGGAAGAGGAACTGTTCGCATCACTGTGTCTGACCTTTCTGGGTCCCGCCTTTGGTGCTCCGGGATGCTCCCCTTCTTAGGGAAAGTTCTTCCAGGTCCCCTTCTTTGTTCCTGACCTTGGCTCTGAAGGAAACCTGCCTCCCTCTCTTGGCCCACCATGGCATTGCTTTCCTCCCCAACCCCTCTTCAAGGTCACCTTTCCTTAGATTAGGGATGCACAGACTTTCATGCCGTAAAATCACCCACAGGGCCTGATAAAGACAGATCGCTGAGTCTCCCTGTCCCTGGAGTTTCTGCTTCAATAGGTGTATGGCTGAGCCCAAGAATGTGCATTCTTCATAAGTCCCCAGGAGAGAGGTGCCGAGGCTGTGGTCTGGGCAACACACTGTGAGAGCCGCTGCTTTAGATCCCCTGGGCAAAGGCCTGCTCGCGGCAGCCCGCCACCTGGCTGCACGCTGGAATCAGCTGGTGAGCTTGTGGAAAGTGCCACATGGCATCCCACACACTGGACCAGTTACATTCCAATCAGGCAGTGGGACCCAGGCCATCAGCATTTTTTTTAAAGCTGCTCAGGTGATTCCAATGCGTATGCAAGATTAAGACAGTATTTTCCAGAAACTCGATCTTGCTCAGCCCTTCTGCCAATCACGGCTTCCCTCCTAATCAGAACTGAGCAGGTCCCTCCTCATGTGCTTAGCACCTGCCTGCAAGGCCTGCAAGGGTGCCGGCGGGGGCTGGCAGGATCAACGTCTGTGACACCTTCACACAATACTCTTTAAACACTAGTTCATCTACTTTGTGGGAATGGTGAAAAAACACTCCCTTCATACAAGTTATATTCGGAATCAGCTTCTCTTGATAATTTGTTCCTATGGCCAAAGGAAATAAAATTTTCTCATAAATAAATAAAGCCCATCTTTCTGTAGTTCCTCAGCTCTCTTCAGTTGTCTTTTGTGATTTGCTGAAATAGACCAACTTCCTGGGGAACTAATAAAGGGTTTGAATGTAGGTAGCAAAATGAGTCACTGCCATCAAATATGCCACATCTACAGGCACTTGGGTTTCAGAATCTCAGCTGATAGCTTTTGCCTGAGCAGGTCACAAAAATACAAACTAGGCAATTGCTGATAAGGTGTGTTTTGTTGGGTTTTTTTGTTTGTTTTTAAACTCCCACTCAAAGGCATTTTGTACTTGGATGAGAGGAACCAATTTACATTTTGCCAATTATGTAAAGCATTGCACACAGGGGTTCTAAATAAATTGGCACCGTATTTCCAATTCATTCCCAGGAAACTTGCTCTGCCGAGGATTGATGCCCTGGGATGTGGTCCAGCTGGCCTTCTTCCCCTCACTCCTCTTTGACTCCCAAGTGAATCTTCCCATCACAAGCATTCAGAGGTGGATATGATAACCGCTCCTGCTCACCAGAAGAGCTGGTCCTTACAAAAATCAAGGACGAGAAATTGCCAGGGTGGAGGCAATTAGCACCATGCAACTGAGAGGCTGAGTAAGTTGATACCTCGAAGGCATTGATTTGCAGAATGACTGTCAAGTAGGAAAGGAGGGCCTGAGTTTGGAAAGCACTCCTGATAGTTGGGTTTAGGAGAGGAAGAGGGAGATGAGAGAGAGAAAGAGAGCTGACAGAAGGCAGGGCCAAAGGGGGGGGGGTCTGTTGTTTGTTTGTTTGCTTGCTTGCTTGGTTATTGATCTTGTTCTATCAGATTAGAGAGATTTGAATTCATATGGATAAGTCAAGGGGACATGTACAGACTAAGAGGTAAAGAGGGTACCAGTGACACATGTGGTTTTGTCACTTGAGTGAGCGGCAAAACGGGTAAGGTTCCGAGTGAAATTTACCAGAAATCCGCTTCACTTGGCCGCCCTTCTGTGCTGTCGTCGCCTTTCTGTGAGGTCGCTGCCGTGTTTCTTCTCACCAGCTCAGGAGCCCATGGTCTCCAGCAAGCTCCCGTAGAAAGAACCCACCCCTGGGTGACAGGAGGGCTGATCACAGCCAAGGGACTTCTTGGAAGAGGAGTAGGTCATATGGCAAATATTACAACTGCACTTCTAAAATTTTACTTAGAGTAGCTTTTAAAATGTTTTGTTAGTTTTGTTGTGTTAAAATATTGAAGGAAGTGTACACTTCCTTGTAGAGCCTGTTGACATTTCAGATGTGTTTAGAATCACAGAACTATCACCAGGTCAATATACAGAACACAACCAAGCCCCCTAGAAGGCTTTCTTACACCCTCTCCCAGTCAATACCCACTCCCTGCCCTCAAAACACTGGTCAGACTCTGGTCACTGCAGGTTAAATCTTCTGCTCTTGGACTTCATATAAATGAAATCCCATAGAAGTGGCTTCCTTTGATCAACATAATGTCCATGCAATTCATCTGTGTACTGGTGTGTATCAATCATTATTTTGTGCACTTTTTATTTTTTCTCTGAAGTAGTCATTTATCTGAAACAGTTGCAATTTATGTAGCAAAAATGTTGCAATCTACGTAGCTGTACTTTTGTGGATAGACATTGGATTACTTCTGGTTTAGGGCTCTTAGGAATCAAGTTGCCGAGGGTATTCTAGAACATGCCTTGGGTGGACATACACACTTTTTTCTCTTGACAATGTATCTGGGCATGCAACAGAGCGGTCCTAGGTTGGTGTACATTTGACTGTAGGAAATAAGAGCAGGGGAGTTTTGAGGTCAGGGGCCTCCTATGAACCACAGGAGAAGGCCAGAGACTTATAACACAGGGCACTTTCCCTTCTCTTGCCCTTGTCTACCTCTCTACCTCTTACCATGGCCCTCTTTGCACCCTGCGCCGTAGCCATGTGAATATCACACAGTTTCCCTGACCTACTCAGTTGTCTGGTATCTCCAGGCCTGTGTACTTGCTGCCCCCTAAGCCCACAATGCCTTCTTCCCCTTCTCTATTAGAGGGTCCTATTGACCCCTGCAGACAATCAACCAAAATGACTCTATCACTGGATCGTTCAGCAGCCCTTTCCCTGGTCCCCTCTCTGTCCAACATTCTCATCTGTGCACTAAGCCTTCGGCACTTACCTCGATTAGCTCCAATCACTCTGTGTTGAGGTTACCTGGTTATGAGACAGTGACCTCCTGCAAGGCAAGGCCAGCATTTGGTCATCCCTCTGTCCTCAAGTTGTGCACAGGACCTCAAACTCGGGGTCTTAAATATTTTTCAGCTTTAACAAGTGAACTGGATTTTACATAAACAAAGAAGACGGCCTATATTTTCGTCTCCAGAGATATAACCAGAGGTAAACCAGAGTTCTCTAACTTGTCAGGCCTGCCACAAGTAGTGAAGAGAAAAGGGGACCAGAGACAGGAGTGGGACTCCTGAGTGGCCATTTCCGCCTCTCCTCAAAGGAAGGCGTTTTCCAAACTCAAAAGGACAAGCTGGTGACTCAGACCTTGTCTATGTCCCATAATACCAAACACTTGATACAAAGTATTATTATTTTTCTTTTTTTTTTTTTTGGCAAACTGTCCAGATGTTTCCAAATATCCAGATGTTCTCCCTAATATAACCCAAACAATTTTGTGTCTTTGTTACATTTTATTAAGCTATTTGGTATCATGGAAACAGATTTTGGACTGACTTGGTAATTCAGTAAAGATAGAGCCAAGGGCAGAAACTTTGACCGACTCACTGTACGCTAGAGGTTGCCCGGGAAATGGGGCCCAGAGGTAACTCCAGAAGATATACCTGAGTTGTGCAAAGTCATTAACACCCAGATATTGCAGGAGTTTCCTGGTCAGCATGCTTCTGTTGGTCACCCAGTTATGCAATAGAGCACCTGCCTCACTGTTCCGGGCCTTTCCAGCCACACCAGATAACCGACGCCTTTCCCCCAGAACACGGCAAGCACTCTAAGCCTGAGCTTATGCTCACTCCTCTGTCTAAACTGCCTTTTGCCGGCTCCTGCCCAGCCCATCCTCCTAATCCCAACCCCCAACTGCCCCCAGCTGCCCCCAGCTGGACGTGATCTTTTGCTCTCAATCTCCTCTCTGTCCACATCCTTCCCAGAATCACCTCAAATGCCTGCTCTCCACAGAAAGTGATCTCATGACACCCAGTACCAACTTCTCCCAGCACCCTACCCTCTGCTTCTTTCCTGGGGGTCAGTTGGCATGGTCTACATTTTAGCACAACTTTCTATGCATGTATTACAGCCTCCTACCAAATAGTTAGTGCTTAAAAGGCATGGTCTATACCTGCTGTATATTTTGTGTCCCCTAAGGAAAATGTTGGTCACTTAAAAATATAGATTGAATGTGATGATTTCAATATATGCTGGATGACCACTATAAGAATATCCTAAGACTGGGGGAACAGGGAGAAAAGCCCTGGGTTAGGAGTCACACTGACCTGGGTTCCAAATTGGATCCGCCACCACCTCGCTCTGTGTCTTTAAATGAGTTGCCTCACCCCTCTGGGCCTCAGATTTCCCATCTGTAAAGTGACAGTGTCTCCAAAACTGGCGTAAGGGGATAGCTTTTAAGGCAGACTTAACGGAGATGCCCAATTACGTCAACATTCCTAGTCCCTCTTTAGCAGGGGTCCCCAAACTACGGCCCTCGGGCGCCTGCAGCCCCCTGAGGCCATTTATCCAGCCCCCGCCGCACTTCCGGAAGGGGCACCTCTTTCATTGGTGTTCAGTGAGAGGAGCACAGGATGCATCCGCACCCATAGTTCCCATTGAAATACTGGTCAGTTTGTTGATTTAAATTTACTTGTTCTTTATTTAAAATATTGTATTTGTTCCCATTTTGTTTTTTTTACTTTAAAATAAGATATGTGCAGTGTGCATACGGATTTGTTCATAGTTGTTTTTTTATAGTCCGGCCCTCCAATGGTCTGAGGGACAGTGAACTGGCCCCTGTGTAAAAAGTTTGGGGACCCCTGCTCTTTAGAGTTAGAGGCGAGTGACTATATTAGGATATGCCTTCTTTATTAGGATACTCCTAACTTCAGGGAATATCACTGCCACTAGGTAGAGAGGGAAGACACAGCAGAACTGATTGGACCTTTGTGTGAAGGGCTGGAATTCAGGCCAAGAATTATTTCTAGTTCCTGGCCTGGCGCGGGAAGGCCCTAGGTCAATGTTGAATGAATGAATGAAGGTATTCTTCAGCTGATTCTTGGGAAAGGCAAGGATGATGTCTCTAGAATTGGGGACAGGAAAGAGGTTGGCCTTTCAGAACTGAGGTGTTTGGTCAGAGAACATCGATCAGCTGGACTAAAAATCTAAGTCACTGGAGACTTAGACTTGGGTTTCTGAAATCACACTCTGGCTCAATTAGAATTCCTTCCTGAGCCTGGGTATGGCCAAGCCTCTCCCTGGGAGTCGAGTGGCTCATTTGTTAGAAAGGAAGGATTATGATGCTTAGGAGCCTGACAGCGTCTGACCGGGTCCTTTCTGAGGGCAAGTCAACTACATATTTCCTGAGGGCCC
The DNA here is from genome assembly GCA_037038555.1 of Rhynchonycteris naso. Lineage (NCBI taxonomy): Eukaryota > Metazoa > Chordata > Mammalia > Chiroptera > Emballonuridae > Rhynchonycteris > Rhynchonycteris naso. The sequence continues at coordinate 24,741,571 of CM072996.1, forward strand.
TTTGAGCATTGAAGCTTCTCTGGTCCCTGCTTGCCTGCTCAGTGGGGCCTCCCGACCTCTCTCCCTTTGTCCATTCTCTCTCCCCTTTTTTCCTTTACCTCCTCGATCACACAATGGCTGGCTACACAAAAGCCGCAAATTCCAAGCTATATGTAGCATAGAGCGGCTGTTTGTCCCAAAATACCACGTCGCTGACTACAGCAAACACAAATTACAAGCTTTATCTAATCACAGTTATGTGACCAGTCATTTCTGGTTTCCAAAAATGACGGTGAGTGGCGTGCTTCTGCAGCTGGTGGTGGCCCTGGCTCGGGTTTCAGATCTCGAGTGCACCCAGATGCGCGCGGAGACGGGCATCCCAACTGACCAGCTCAGAAGAGGAAACAGGAGAGGGCAGAGAGGAAGTACGACTCCCCAGAACAACGGAGCCGTCTGGTTGGGGACCTCAAAAATAAATTGTTTAAAATCATCACGTTGCCCCGCCACCACACCAGTGGTTACTGGCACTCAAATCCCTGGCACAGAGTTTTTTCGTGTAGAAGATGATGCCAAGGCAGTCACCAAATGGCCACACCAGGAACTGGAGTATATGAACCCAGTTTAAAAATCATTGATTAGGTTTCGGGTGTTGGGTTTGTTTACTTTCTTTACTTTTTACCAAGAGTAGGTGCAGCGGTGTCGAGGAACGAGCACTAGGCTTGGCATTTGGAATGGGGTTGGCTTATGACCACGGCCTTGAACATGTCAGCCTACTACTCTGAGTGACCTCGTGAATAAAGTGAGGCTCACAACACCAACCACCTCCCCGGGGTGCTGGGAGGGTAAAATGAGGCGGTGGAAATGCCAGGCACACCATGGGCACCAAGCAGCCTGGATAAAAGGGCTGAGCCACTCGCTGGGACTGTACTCTCTAATGGCCTCATTTCATCCCGACCATTTGATGGCCCCGTCCCCGCACATGTGCAGGCCTTCACTGGCTGAGCACCCTCAGGAGAGGACCCAGCCTCTCCCAGCACGGCTGGCGGCTTTAGTATTCTGCATGATAAACTCAGCCTGTGATTCACAGTGTGAATTGCTGCCAATCAAAATAAAGGGGTGTTCCACCGAGAGTCCAGGGCACAAGTGCACCCTCACAAGGCACTCCTCCATGCGCCTTAAATAGCCCCAAGATGTGCTTCAGCACCTCTCTCTGCTACAGCAGAACAGCAGAGAGGAAAGCATAGCCCGGGAGTGTCAGCGTTCCTCCCCACCAGAGGGCAACTGCCCACGGCCACTGTTACCAGGGAACCAGCTCTCGTAGAAGTCCCTTGGGCAGCAGGGGCCTAACACCCCAGGGCCAGCAGAGGGGAGAAGAAGGATAGACAACTACCCACTGCTGAAGTGAGAACAATTGAACAATGAACCTTCCGAACTCAAACTGACTCTCACTTCCTTAAACTATAAATAAATCAGCATTCTTTTTTCTTCACTTTAAGTCCACTTTAGTACTTCTTGTGAATGGGTCCTTTAAGAGAAAGAACTGGAATTTGAGTGTCAAACTCTGGGTAATGCTGTCAAATTCAATTGCCCCTTCAAGCTGGAAAGATAAAGTGTTAGGTACACACCCCAGGCTCCTTTGAGCTCTGGCGTTCTGCTCTACTGAGGCAGTTCGTCTTGAGAAGTGGGTTGGACTGAGAATCTTACCCAAAGGAGCATCATTGTTGTCTCACCTGCTGTTATACCTGCTGTAGGCAGATTAATTCTCCCACTTTCCACACTACATCAGTAACGTGGTCAACTAGAAATCATCAGTTTTCAGCCCTTACCACCTTAGGAAAGGAATAAAACTCTGGAGCTAATTTTAGTGAAGGAGTAGCAGCAGTGCCAACCTTAGCTGATTTCTGACTTCAAGCATAAACCCTAGAGGAAATCACAGTGATGATAAAAAAAATAAATAAATAAACAGCATTTGCAGAGTCTCTAGTATGTGTTACACATTATGCTGAAGGGTTTCACATCCCTTATTTCATGTCGTCCTCAGAACAGTACTATGGAGTAGGTGCTTTTCTGAGCATTTAATCTACGGTGAAGCTGAGATTCACAGATAAAGTCACTGCATTTCTTCAGTTAGAAAGATCGAGGTTAAATCTGGTCCAAGACAAGTGTGCAGGGGTGTATGTTTGTGGCTTTGTCATTTCTGACTCTGTTTTGTCCCCTTCCACATTCTGTTTTCTTTCTTTTCTGCTTATAATCTTTTTTCTGCATTTTCCCTATAGTATAAAGCAAACTTAAGTTCTTTTTGGAAAAGAGAGAGGTGTCAATAAACAAAAGAGGAAAAGCCAGGCCGCAGGCCAGTCAAGATGAGAACCCAGGTCCCAGGTGCCTGAGCCGGCTGCCATCTCACGTGTTCTCCACTCCAGAGGGGCTGTTTGCCTAGAAACATGCTTTTGCAAAGGTAAAATGTCCACAGGAGGTCAAGAGGAGACTACCAATCTAAAATTCCTCCAGGCTGCTTAGGCGCCGGCTGAGGATGGCGAGGAGAGGCAGAGGCAGATCTCACATCTGGAATCTTTCTAGAGATAAACTTGGTTCTTTGGGTGAGAGGCCCAGAGAGTGGGGACCGAAGAATGACTAAACCAAGGGTGGCTCCTGACTCTTGGGAAGAGGTAACCCTCGACATAGCTCAAAGAATTTAAATGTTCTAGCTTCTACATAGGAACATGGTATAGCTTTCAGAAGCCATAAAGCCAGAAGCTAGTGCTGTGTCTACCTGAAAAGAATCATCCACATGGATACAGAGCTTCACAAAGGGGTGGGGTACAAGATAACAAGGCAGTAACTTGCAGGATCCTTGTGTGTCAGCAAGAAACAGCTGTGAAAGTGTTCAGGGGCAATAGAATCTATTTATACAATCTATATGAAGATTTCTGGTGCTCTTAAGAAGGTCAAATGAAGCTGCGTGTTGTGATTGGGAGAAAATTAAAAGGAAATGAAAATTAAGAGCCCATGTTGTGCAGGCCTCGTGCTGAGTGTTTCACATCCCACCCCTTGTTTACTTAGAATGACACCCCTCTGAAGTGGGCCCTGTTATTTCTCTGTGGCTAATGCGGGAGTAGGGCTCAGGGCGGTTAACTAACCTGGACAAGCTAGCAGGTGGCAGGACAGGATTCATACCCAGGGATGGTCCAATTTTAAAGCTCAGCTCTTTCCAGCTAACTGCACCACTTAGAAGAGATGTCTCAAGTTCACTTCACCCTGACCCACCCAGTAATGGATGTGTTTCTTAAATGGACACTAACCTGAATGTCAACTGGTCTCCTTTTATATAGGAATATGTAAACCCATAAGAAACATATATGCATGAGAAGATGCTCACACAAAAAAACAAAGTACTGAAAAAATAAGCAGACCTAGGAGTTAAACCAAATCACAAAGCAGCAATAGTAAAAATTTATAATATTCAAAGAGTAAAAAGCATGAATTTTTATAACAGAAGAAAGTACATAAGATTGTGTAGTATGTAATCAAGTAAGCATCAAAACTAATTGGGATCATTAACTCTGACTTAATCAGTTATTTTATTTAACTAGATCAGAATTTGTAATTAGATTACACTTTATATGGTATGAAAAAATAAATCCCACATGGATTAAAAAATGGGCACAAGAAATGAATAGACACTTCTCCAAAGAGGACCTACAGATGGCCAATAGGCATATGAAAAAATGCTCAGTATCACTAATCATTAGAGAAATGCAAATTAAAACCACAATGAGATATCACCTCACACCAGTCAGAATGGTGCTCATCAGCAAAACAACACAGAACAAGTGCTGGCGAGGATGTGGAGAAAAGGGAACCCTTCTGCACTGCTGGTGGGAATGCAGACTGGTGCAGCCACTGTGGAAAACAGTTTGGAGATTCCTCAAAAAATTAGAAATGGAACTGCCCTTTGACCCAGCTATCCCACTTAATAGGAATATACCTTAAGAACACCATAGCACTGTTCAAAAAGAAGAAATGCGCCCCCAAGATCGTAGCAGCATTGTTCACAATAGGTAAGATCTGAAAACAGCCCAAGTGTCCGTCAGAGGACGAGTGGATTAAAAAGCTTTGGTACATATATATAATGGAATACTATGGGGCCATGAAAAAGAAGGAAATATTACCTTTTGCAACAATATGGAGGGGTCTGGAAACTATTATGTTGAGTGAAATAAGTCAGGCAGAAAAAGAAAAATATTATATGACCTCACTCATTTGAGAAATCCAAGGAACACTGAGAACTGAGGAACGGAATTGAGACAGAGGAGGGATCAAAGGGACCAGAGGAAAAGAGGACAGAGGGAAAGGGGATGATAGGATGGGATAAACCTGAAGGGAAGCGGGGAGGGCGCTGTAGGGAGGAGGGTAAGAGAGATGTTGAGGGGAATATGGGGTAGGGGGGATGCAGTCGGGATCACCCTAGAATCTATGTAAAAACAATTAATTAAATAAATTTAAAACATATATATATATATAACATAGTCCTTAACCTCTGGGCTGTTGGTTAAGGATACTTATTCCTAAGCACAAGCTAAATAATAGTACAAAGCAGGACAGTTTGGGCAATAAAAAGTGGATAAATGGAAATGGCTAAGTATTTAAATAAAAATAAAATAAATAAGAAAAAAAAAGTAAACCATTAAAATGAACCATAGAAATAACAGAAGCAACACAGAATATTTAATCACAAATTTGGAAAAATGTTTAATTGGTAAGTAGTAAATGATAGTTTAAGTTCCAAAGGTACAAAATATTTAATTCTATAACAGCTTATCTTTAAAATAATATAACTCTCTGCAGTTAAAAACAACTATCATTATAGTAAAAGTGAAGCCATTTGTTTCTAAAAATAGGGCAAATGACTGACTTTAATGTCTGTGATGAGTTGGTAGCCAGTATGATTAGAACCCAATAGAGTAATGAGTAAATATCAATTAACACCAGACCATTTTATGGAGGAAACCATTGTATTTTCAGCCTCACAAAATAAAAATGTCATGAAGTGCCATTTGACACATATATTTTGATAGTATTATATTTTGGTTTTGTTCTTTAAGAAAGAGCATAATTAATGTATAACAAAATCCTTAACATGATTAGTACTCTTTAACTCAGTAAATCTATCCTAGGAATGAATCCAAAAGAATCAAAATTTGCCTGACCTGGGGTGGCACAGTGGATAAAGTGTTGACCTGGAACACTGAGGTCACTGGTTCAAAACCCTGGGCTTGCCTGGTCAAGGCACATGCTTCCTGCTTCTCACCCCTTCTCTTTCTCTCTCTCTCCTCTTTAAAATGAATAAATAAAATCCTTTAAAAGAAAGGAATTAGAGTTTATAATTTATTTCTTTTTTTTTTATGGTGTCTGTATGAGAAGATGGACGTCTGCTGAACCTGTTGTAATCATTTCGCACTAGAGGTAACTGAAATCATTTGTGCCGCATGCCTATGCCTTAAACTTACACAGTGATGAGTGTCAGTTATTCTTCAGTAAAGCTGGGGGGAAATTTTTTGCAGTGTTATCTAAATGGGTAAAAAAGAAAAAAAATTAAAATTACTCGAATGACCCACGGGAGTGAAATGAGGAAATGAATGCGGTGTAACGACCGGATGGAAGGCCAGGCCGACCTTGGGAGATGATGTAACGGCCACGCTGTGTGGCAAGGAGAGGGCAAATCACAGGGATACATGTAGACTGAGGTCACCGTCACAGACGCGCGTCTGCAAAGGCAAGAATGCTGGCAAGGGCCGCTGAAAATGGCATGTTTTGTGAAAAAGGAATGCGACGAATGTTTTCCATATTTTGAATTCCCCTCATGTGGTCCTAATGAAGCTTTCAGGTGAACTTAAAATCTGGTGGGAGCAGGCGTTACTGAACATCTATGGGACGCCTAGCAGGATGCTAGCAGATACTTCCGGAATGTTCCTCCCAGGAATGCCACTGAACCTTCCGGCTCAGGAGAAGTCATCCACCTGCTCCTGGGACAGAGCATTGCTCCTGGGAAGGGCGATAGGATGGAAAGACTCTCAGTTCCTTTCAGCGATATGCGTCTGGGTTGGGTGTCAGGCTCCTTAACAGAGCGCCACAAACTGGGCGGCTTTCACAGTGAAACTTAATATTCTCTGACAGTTCTGGAGGCTAGAAAGCTAAAATCAAGATGGCAGCAGGACTAGGACCCTCTGGACTCTGGGAAGAATCCTTTCTCACCTCTTCCTACCTCCTGGGGGTGGCCAATAATCCTCAGTGTTCCTTGGCCAGTAGCTGCACCACATGGCATTCTCTCTTTGTGTCTTCACATTACTGTATCTTCTTACACGTACACAGGTCAGATTGGATCAAGAACCCACCCTAATCCAGTATAAATTTATCTTCACTTTACTAATTGCATCCACAATGACCCTATCATTATCGGTACTGGGAGTCAGAACTTCAACACATTGGGCGGGGAGAGAAATTCAACAGTGTCTAGCCCAAGAACTTGTAAATAGGACCTGCCCCATCTCCAAAAAAATCTCGATGCTTATAAACCTCCCAATTCTCCCATCAATGTGATATTGGTTGGAAGTAGGGTAATAAAATTTATGTTTCATGGTACCATTGAGCACCATTTTGTACCCAGCCACAGACACTTCTTGCTGGGATTGCTTTGGAGGGGAGATCTGAGGAGTGACTTAAGTAATGACCTCAAGGAGGGTTTTCAAAGGAGCTCTCTGACTCAGGGGTTGAGAGTCATTGAGGCCTAGGTGCTCTGTTAGGTTCTCATTGTTCTGGCCTCAGCAGCATTTAAGTCAGGTTGGCATGGGATTCAAGATTTCTGTCACCCTTAGCAAGGAGACTTTAGAAGCCACAGCGTAGGGTCAAGGACAGCCAGGAGTCATCACAGTGTGGTTGAGCATCAGCAGAGACCCCAGCAAAGCAGGGCACCCCCAGGTTCCAAAAGCTGGCCACAGTCAGCAGAAATGCAGAATCATTTAGGGGTGACTTACATCAATAGTAGAGGCAATTCAGAATGTTCTGGGGGACTTAAAAGGTTTTCAGGAGTAGATTCTCGAGCTCTGATGGAAATAAAGTTTCTTCACTATGATAGATTGATGTAGTTCCCCTTGACTGATAAGGTCCAGTCCAAACACAATTCCATGTGCTTGCAATTGATCCTCAACCAACCAACCTCTCTAGTCTCATGTTTTGTGCAAACCTAGGTGCTCACTTGGTATTTCCTCAATGGACCTCCTGACTTAACACACCATCACTTTACACATGGTCTCCTTCCTAGCGGATGCCTCTGTGGCTTCTATGCCAAGAGCAGCGAGCAGCTCAAATGCCAGCTCAGAGAGCCTCTGTTACCCAAACCTATACTCATATTCTGTATTTTCTTCGTTCGTGTAGGAACAATGGTTCTCAAACTCTTTGAAGTCAGGGCACATTTAAAATCGTACAAATAACAATAGGCACACTATATACAAATTTCTGAGAAATATGTTATAATAATTAAATCAAATATTAAAGAAAAAAATAAAGTTCAAGCGTGCTTTTATGGTAATTAAACAAAATAAATATGACAAAATTCAATTTATTCTGACATTAAAAAACATTTTTATGTTACGTTTTTTGAGTTATGCTTTTTAGAATTTGTAAAAGAGGAGTTAAAAAATTTAAACATGACAAAAACGTTATCTTTATATATAGATAGATACACTCTTAGTAAGATTTAGTAAATCCAACAGGTCCAGGTGCGAATGTGTTAAGTTTTTTCATTCTTGTGTTTATGAGAAACATGAGCCTGATGTGTCCTAGCGGTTTCTTCAATGTTTGGGCATATATTTGAAAGGCAAACTCTCATTTTCTCGTCAATACATTGAAGAATTCCTCTCTTTGTACTCTTAATTGTGTTGAGATCTGAAAACCCCCATCATGCATATCATCTTAACTTTACACCAAACAAAGGATAGAAAAAACTTACCTCCAGTCTTTCCAGGGAACATGGGGGGTAGTGTAAACAATCCAGCACCACAGCTTAACAGCCTTTTGCAACCTAATCAGGCAAGTGAAGGGGGGGTTGGGCAGACTGTCAGTTTACAGCCAATTCCCCACACCTCTGTCCCCCAAAAATCTAAACCCCAAAAACCCTGTTGGTTTTTTGGTCCCCAACAGGCACATATTTCTCTGGGATACCATAGGGCGCCCCTGGGAATCATCTCTAGGGCTCACCCTTGAGAACCACTGGTGTAGGAAGTTCATTCAATATTTAGTCAGCCACTGAATGATTGTTTGTTTGTTGGTTGGTTTGTTTGTTTGTTTGTTTGTTTGGCCAGACTCCCTCTAAAGGTCCTTGGGAAGAAATCTCCTTGCCTTTTCCTAACTTCTGCCAGTGACCGGCAATGCCAGCAATCTTTGGTCTACAGCTGTCACTCCAGTCTCTGCCTCCAACATCAGCTGGCCTTCTCTTCTCCCCTCTCTATGGCTCTGTTTCTCTGTGTCTTTCTGTTCAATCTCCCTTTCCTTTCTCTTACAAAGGTATCAGTTACTGGGTCAGGGGGCACCCTAATTCAGTATGACTTTATCTGAACTTTTTTTTTGAGGTATAATTAACATACTATTAAATATTTCTTGACTGCTGACAGTGTGCCTGGGACTGTGCGTAACATGTGAGGGGTGAGTGGGGGAGTGGGGGGATTGCTCTGTGAACTCTCAGGCAGAACAGTTTGGGTTTGCGGAGAAAGGTTATAGTGGAGAGCTCTATGGAACTGAAATAGGGGGCAATTACAGACACCAGGCATGTTTCATGACAGGGGCTTTCAGGAGCCCTGGGTCATGATAGCAATGAGGCTCTTTATTTCAGGTCAGCCTGCCACCTCCATGTAGATTACTGCAACCTGGATGTGACTGGTACCCTTTAGATGGGCATTCTCACATCTCAATGGGGAATCTGGGAACAAAAGGCATCATGGGCCCAGCCTGTCCCCATCTGCGACAGTGGCCAAACCAGGTGGCCCGAAGAGGAACACAAAACCTCTGAGAGCAGCTTCTCCATCCTCCCATGGGAAGCCCCGGGTCCTTTCCCAAGGGATGCAGGAGCACCGAGTGCTTTGCCGTTGACATTGAGCAAGTGTCACTACTTGACCAAGGAGGCATGTTCTGCTTCCAGTTGTATATTGGAGAAGTATCCCAATGTCAAGAGCACTAGAGAAAGTTACTCATCCTTGGTCCTTGTCAGGGCCCTCTGTGCTTCTGTTAGATTAGAACTTTTATTTCCCCCTCTCTCCTCTATTTTTGATTGCATACACTTCCTCTATTTGCTGCCCCAATGGTCCAGGCCACCCCCTACATATCACTTCCACAAGAGAAATAAGCCGAGGTAAATGAACCACTTCTTCCTCGGCTCTCCCTCAGAGCTCTGCCCTTCCCTCCACCACCGCAAAGCCATAGCTCATGGTGCTCTCCACTGTCCCTGTCTCTCTGCCCCCCTAGACTGTGAGCTTCCCAGTGTGGGACCCTGCCTATTTAACCTCTGTGCCCTGAGCAAAGCCTGGAGCAGAGGACTTCTAAATTTTTACCACGTGGGTAGAATAAAATGAAAGTTGGTTAGGCCTGTAGGGTCTGATACTTAGTTTGACTTCTCATTTAAAGTATCTCTGGATAAAGGCAAATGGAAAAGGCAGGTCCTATAGTCTGTTCTCTTCTCACCAAACTGCAGAATTTCTTGCTTTCCAGGCTTATGTTCAGATGAACAAACTAGTGCACAATGAATGAACAAACGAACGAATGAATGAATAAATCACAGAAAGGCAGGACTGGAATGTCTCTTAGAAATTAGCTCAACCAACCCTCAACGACCAGATGGTCCCTGAAACCCAAAGTCTGGCCATGAGACCCTGGCACACCCAGGAAAATTCAAGTTTCTGGTTTCTCAGGCCTAGCACCTTTATCTACACACCACCCTTTTATTCAAGTGCCTGGGCAAAGATGCCCATCAAATAGAGGGTCAGGATAGAGGGATCATCCTCCAGCTGGACGCACAGCTAGCCCCTCCCTCCCTGCCCACCTATGAGCTTGGCAATGCAAAGGAGTGCCTCTGATTCTATACAGGACACTTGCAATTCCTAACAGAATCAAATAATGTCCTTTGCAAAGGACATCTCAAAATATGCTAAGAGCACATGTATGAAAGAATGCGGGGCACTCTCTCCTGCCAGGTCTTTGCTTCCTTGGCCCATGGCCAACCCAAGTTGGCACTTCCTCCTGCTCAAGGAGACAGAGAGAAACCTGAAGTTCCTACGGGGAGTTGGGCCACAAATGCAGGAGGAACACTTTCCTCACTGATATTTCAAGACTATTTCACAATCGCCAAACCACCAGCCACTCGCAATCACTGGCTGAAAAGCAAAGAGTGCAAGTTTTAATTTTTTTTTTTTTTTTTTTGTGTGTGTGTGTGTGTGTGTGTGTGTGTGTGTGTTCAAACACAAATAATGAGGTTTGAAGGAAACTCAGACAGCCAACAGAATTCCCTGTCATGGCAGAGTGGGTTTCAGCCAAAAGAACACGTTTGGGACAAGGAGAAGAAAGGTTCATTCAAGTCAAGAGCCATGAGTTAGGTCACCAGATATGTAAAAAGGATATCCTTAAGACAAACACAAAATGTGATACACAGAGTGTGTTTCTTCAGCACAAATAAATGTTAAATTAAAATTAAAACTGGAAATAGTACTGTATTTTCTTCTGCATTTAATATTTTGGGTGCGATGATGTCATAAGTTGAAAGATCAAAAAGGAAGATTTTACCAATATAAGAGCAAAAATTAACAAGTTTTTCTTTTTTTTTTTTTTTCTGGTAGCTCATTCACTCATTTGTTTGTTTTTCCAATTTTTTCGCTAAAGGGATAAAGAGAACAGGATACCTCCAAGGTAGTGTTGCCAAGTAAAACACAGAATCCTTAGATAAATTTGAATTTCAGATAGATGAAAAATACTCTTTTAAGTATTATTATGTCCTAGCCTGACTAGGCGGTGGCGCAGTAGATGGAGCGTCAGACTGGGATATGGAGGACCCAGGTTCAAGACCCCAAGCTCGCCAGCTTGAGAGTAGGCCCATGTGGCTTGAGCAAAAAGCTCTCCAGCTTGGACCCAAGGTCACTGGCTCCAGCAAGGGGTTACTTGGTCTGCTGAAGGCCCACGGTCAAGGCACATATGAGAAGGCAATCAATGAACAACTAAGGTGTTGCAATGAAAAACTGATTATTGATGCTTCTCATCTCTCTCCATTCCTGTCTGTCTGTCCCTATCTATCCCTTTCTCTGACTCTCTCTCTGTCTCTGTAAAAAAAAGAAAAAAAAATTAAAAATAAGTATTATTATGTCCTAAATATTACATGGTACATACTTATACTAAAAAGTATTGGTTGTATATCTGAGTTCAAAGTTGGCCTGTATTTTGACTTGCTAAATCTGAAAGCCCTCCCACCAGATCTCCAGGCAATAATTGCATGGATACTTCATTTTGGAAGACTGTAACAGTTTCCACACCTCCTTCAGCCTGTCCCACAATGTCAGACGTGGAAGCTGATCTGGTCCAATGCCCTCATTTTATAGACAAGGAAACTGGGGTCAAAGAGAGGAAGTAACTTGCTCAAGGTCACAGGAAGATTCAGTGATATAACTAGGACACAAACCTCAGGTTGGTTTGCCACATAATGACAGAGGTTCAACTTACCTCTATAAAGATCAAGCCAAAGGCCCAACAACTCCAAGATCACGTGGATACAAAAATAATCTGTCTAAAATTTTTAGGCCTATGCACTTAGAAATGGTAAGTTAAAAGCTGAAGAATCATGAATTTCAGCACTTTTCCCAATGCCCAGGACATTCAGCTCAAATGAAATTGTATATGAAATCAGTGTATAAAATAAACTGAACCTAAAACTGCCCTGGTTGAATCAGGGTCAGGGTGACGGCCCTCGTGTCCCTCCCTTTCTCTGCTCAAGCATCCCAAAGGAACATTCCTGGGTCCACTTGAGTTCCACGGAGGTGCCATGAGATGACCATGGGGTGATGAGACAAGCCCTGGCTTTGCATTCAGAAACATCACCATCACCATCCTTGGATCAAACACTAACTTCTCTGAGTCTCAAGTTTGTTATCACTTAAATAGAGAAAATAACAATGACTAAAACCAAGATGGCACTGCATGAATGAACTAACATATGAAGGTGCATTGGCTGCTATATGTACCAGCAGGAGTTCACCTGGGTGTTTGCTCTGATGTAAATAAAACAAAAATTAGTATAAAACTTGGGGGGCTGTTTATTAGCCCAAGTTTTGCTTTACTGGTCAAGTCATTTCTTTTCCATCTTTATTGTGGTCCCTTCTGTGATCTGAGGGATGTGTTCTGACAGGTCTCTGTGGCTCTTATGTATGGATTCTAAAGTGTGAAGTGGTCAGATTATGACCAGAGTCTGGATGATGGCCTCGGACACAAAAGCTAGGGAAAATGTTTGGCCTTCCTAGGTAGTTGGTATGCCATTCCCCACCCAGAAACTTCAGCTGCTATAACCCTTCAATGCTCCAAGATCTCAGATGTGTTTGTGAGGAGTCTAAAATGCTTGGTTTCTAGGAAGACACATGTATGTACTGAGAGCATCTGATACGTATGTAACCCAATGACAGGGTTCACATAGAAGGCCATCCTCTGACCTATCTGTCAAGGGTGGACTTGTCCAGCGCCATGTCCACTGGTGCTTTGCTGGTTACAACACATTCCCTCCCAAGACCATTGTTTGACCATGAACTTTTTGCACTGTCCCATGTTGAAATCTCTTGGACCTCATCCTTCTTTCCAATGTAACATCTGTCATCCCCAAACATTCTAGATTCTAGGCCCTTGCATCTTAGAAACACAACCCATAGTCATGGGGAAATCCGGAGAAGCAAGAGCCCAGCATTGGCATGGACCAGTGTGGTAAAAGTATTTGTGTGTTCACAAGCAAACCAGGCCCTCTCTCATGCCTGGGTTTGTGCAAAAGAGCACCGACTTGCCTGCCCCACCAGGAGATTTGGAAAACCTAAAAATAATGGGCATGTGCAGAATGATCAATAAACCACTATTCAGATGTCAGATTTTGTATTTCTACTGGCAGCTCGAGGCTTGCATCAACTCCACAGTATCCCACTCTAACGCCTAGTAGAAAGTTAGTGATCAACAAATACTTGATCTTGTTAAAGTGCATCACTAATACCAGTCAGGTGAAAATATTTGTTGAAATTTACACAAAGACTGACATTTCCAATCTGATTGTTTAGATGCTTTGACTAATGAGATCCGCCCTTTCCGCAATAACCTGGTGGACATGTTCTTCTAATAAAAGGTCTACTTGGTCAGAATTCCTTCTCCAGTGCTGGTTTCCTAGTAAAACTAAACAAACAAACAAAAACATAAAGGACCATACTTTACTTGCTCCTGAAGTGATGGGGCTAGGACCAGAATGGCTCACTCTCCGAGTGACTAGAAGCAGATATAAATGTGCATGGATTTTTTTCCTCAATAGATCAGTTAGCCAGGACTTTGTCACGCTAAGAATGAAGAGAAGTAAATCCAGAAGCCCCAACTGAAAGTCCTTTGCACTGGCTCCTGACGTCGTAAGTCCTTTACAAAGCCATCCCTTACATAGGAGGACTCCACAGCTGTTTCTCTCAGAGGCAGACTTGCACTTGAGGCTGAGTGTAACTAAGACTCCGGAGGCATTCAGACTTTCCCAGAGCACCAAGAACCTAGGGTTCCGCTCTTCTGAGATGTCCCCGTGGACAGGGTCGGCACAGGGGGGACAGGCAGTGAGAGAAGGAGGCTTGAGGGAGCACTCAGGGACACTTTGAGGCAGAGCCACATGATGTGAGTATTTGCAAATTCCTTGAATTGTGAAGTTGAGGAACTGGGCTCACAGAAGTATCACCCCTTCACCGGAGGGCAAAGGGACACTCATGAGGACCAGTTGCACAAGGAAAGGAGAAATAAAGAGCGTAGAGAAACCTCAGTCTTGTGTAAGCCTCCCCATTTTGGATTCTTAAACGATGCAAATGGGTTTGTATCCCAGGACCTGGTTCCACCCCACAGTCCTGCCTGAGTGTTACCCCCTTCTCTCCAGAGCGCTCGGGCTTATCCTGTCAAAGAGGCACTTGACCTCCTGGACCTCAAAGCCTCTTCTGGGCTGCCGTCGGCCATGTGTCTGAGGTTTGGAATTTGAAAGAGTTCTCGGGTCCGTGGTCTCACTTGCTCCTCTCTGTCGCCCTGGAAATAAAGATATTGTCACACTCCTATCCCAGATAAGGCGATCAGCCAGAGCCTGCCTGCCCAAGACGGGAAAGACCCATTTGCTCTTATGAAATACTGTAATATTTAATCTGCTCAGGGATAAACGGAGTGAAGAAATTTCCTGTCACATCTATGCTTTTGGAAAACAACATTTCCAGAGAGTAAGCAGAACCGAAACTAAGTATTAATTGCCTAATAACCATGGTTTTAACTGGATAGAATTTGATGAGATGTCCAAATCAGGCGGGCCATGTTTCTAGGCAAAAGGACTGAAAAATTGTCATTTTGCTTGGTTTTACTCAATAGATGTGGTCCTTTCATTCATCTTCATTAACGGGATGGGTAGGAAATGGAAAGTAAAGCCGAAAGGATGCTTAAATCCCTCAGAATTAGAGAACTGTGACATGGAGATAAAAGTTCCCCCTCTGCTCACCCCAGCCCCTACCAAAGTCTGTCTTGTTTAGAGAATAAAGTCATTTTTCTCCATTAAGCCAGCTCTATCGAAAATGTCAGCAGGGAATGGGAGCCACCGTGGGCAAGGCTGCACTGTGAGGGCTTGCAGATAAATTGCTCTGACCTAAGGCACTTCTGCTTAGAACGGAATGGAGAGGCTGAGCTGATTGCCTGGCACCAACCTAGGTCCACACGCGTGCGCAGACTTCCCCAGAACTCCACAACAAGCCCATCACTTATCCACCCCCTTGTTTTCCAGATGAAGAAATGGAGCTCACAGGGTGAAAGGCCTCAACTGGCCTCAGCAGCCCTGGGGCCAGAATGAAGGGCTGCATTTCTAATCCAGACTGTGGTGTTGTGTAGGGTATGTATACCCGTGTGTGTGTGTGTGTGTGTGTCTGTGTCTGTGTCTGTGTGTGCTTGTGTGCACGTGCGTGCATGTGTGTGTGTGTGTGTGTGTGTGTTGAGGCCAGAAACCCAGGGCCAGAAGAGGATTCTTTGGAGGGGAAAGCTAGCTGATCGCACATGGTAAGCAGAAGTTAGAAAGATGGAGCAGAGCAAGTGGTAGAAAATTGTCTGAAAGAGAATAGTTACAAAGTGTGCAAACTCTGGGTGCCGAAGGGATTGCAGGGAGTCCGAATTGTCTGGGGAAGTGGGTGGAGGTTGGGAGAGAGAAGGGCAGGGGCCAGAACAAAGACCCTCGTATTCATTCTAACTGCCTCTGCCTGCTCAGTGACAGCTGCTGGCTCCTAGAGTGTGGCCCAGTCCCCACCAGCTGCCCCTCCCCACTGGGGGCCTCACTCACTCTGTCCTGCACACCAATACCACTCAGATCTCTAGCTCCATCGAGATAAGGCCTCCCCTTTGGTCCCCACCCGCCTCTCTCCACACTCTGGCCCATAAAAGCAGAGGACGTGCTACCAGACATCAGACATCTGGGGGGAGGGGAGGAGGTGCTGGGGAGACAGGCAGTGAGAGGAGGGTGGCACAGCCCTCCCACCCCCCCGCTTAGGAGAGTCACGCCCAGGGGAGTGCTCTCAGTAGACCCAGGGGCCCCTCCTCCCTTCAAAATTTTACTCACAGTCCCAGAAGGGTGGGAGCCAAGGGAGCACATGAGTTTCAGATGAGCCACGCTGACCTGTGGAGCAAAATTGGGTGGGTGAAGGTCCCTTCTAGGACTTGTCTCCCGCTCCTACCCAGCCCTGCAGCACTGCCCTCTGCCCTGACCCCAACACGAGCAGGAAGGGCTAGCCATGCTGAGGAATCAGCATTCGGTTCCTGTACCATTGGTGTGGGGTTCTTGCTGAAGGACTCAAGGGGCTCTTTGGAACTGATGACTGCTCACTGCTCCAGAATGGTACCCCAGTACAGAGAGAGCTTCAGAATTAGGCTGTCCTTACCTCAGGCACAGACAGTATCTCTGGTTTTGCTCGCTCTCTTTGATAGTTTAAAATTTTTGAATGGAGGACATTAGATGACTCTGGGAAAAACAAAGAATTACAAAATCTCTATATGTGCCTTGGTTCCATTTATTGCTCAGACTGGCTCAGCAGAGCAAAACGTGCATGTATCTTCCCAGCCCATGGTCAACGACATCAACTGGGTGGCTTGAAGTCAACCACGGTGGGAGGATTTGTACTATGAATAGTGGCTGGTGCTTCAAATCACCACTGTTTTCATCTCACCCCTGGGAAGAGCCACACAAAGAGCTTGGACAAGAAAACTAACTTCTTTAACAGGTGAAGTACAGAAGTCCCATCCATTGGAATGCCCTGAAAAGCAAGAAATGTCACACGTCAAACGAGCACTCTCCTGATAACTTTATCTCCAGACATCATTAATTTTTTACTCCAGAACAGAAATTCTTTTTTCACAGTACAACAACAAGAGATCTAAATTTAGAATCGGAAGGCATCACGCTAAGTCCAAGCCTCACCATTGATTAGATGTGTGTTAGTAATCAATACATATTGAGTTAGATGCTGAGTCTCAATTTCTCCATCTCTAAAATGAGGTGGACATATAATACCCCCCTCAATTATCAGTACTGAACAAAATAATGCAGAGTAAACACAAAGTTTGGGACCAGCAGCAGATAGTAAGATAAACAATGGCCAGAAAATACAGGAACCATCCTGCCAACCAAATGAAGAGTTCTCTTCCTTCACGGGGAGTGCCCTCCATCCGGGCAGATTGAATATTTCCCCAGCATTATTGGCACTTTCTCTGCATGAGTTGTTGTGATCTATGCCCGCTCAGTAAAAGAGTGTGGGACAGTCATGGGTGGTGAAGGGACCCCACTGCCTGCCTTTGTCCTCTCTCCTGGTCGTGCTGGGGATGATTCCCGAGGGAGCTGTCACAGCCAGATGTTGGCAAGCATGACACATGCCACATGGCAAGCTCCAGAAACTTTTTAAGCTGTACCGTCTTTGATTTCCGGGAGTTCTCTAGACTCACGAAGAAACAAACCTTATTAACTATGTTATGAGCATGCTTTCTTCCTCTCTAAGATCTCTGGAGAGAGAATCTTCTGTTGTTGGCAGTCTGAAAAGAACGAGTCCTAGCAGAAGGTCTGGGGGCAGTGTTCCAGTGATTGTTGCTACATAGCAAGGTATTCCAACACACAAGGCTCAAAATAACCACTTGGGTATCCTCACTGATTCTGTGGGTTGGAGATTCAGAAAGCGGACAGGTTTGACTCTGCTCCCCAGTGTCTGAAGAGACAGCTGGGAAAAATCAAAGGTAGGGAGTGACTCAGCAGCTAGGGACTAGAATCCTCTGGAAGCATCTTCATTCATATGTCTGCCAACAACCTCAGCTGGTGGTGTTTCTTGTGAACAGAGAGCCTGCATGTGCCCTTGCCTTGTGGCCTGGGCTCCCCCACAACATGGCAGCCTCGGGGTTTTTTAAATGTCAGCTCAGGACTCCAAAGGCAAATGTCCCAGCTTCAAAGGCGGAAGGAAGCCCACCTTACTTCCCAGCCCCAGCCTCTCATGGCCTGGCATCAGGAGTAACTCAGCGTCACTTTCTACAATATTCAGTCCGTTCTGAGTGGGTTGGGAGCCCTGTCCAGATTCACGGGAAGGGGAATTAGGCTCCTCCTCTTGATGTGAAAGTGGCAACTTTCTAGAAAAGCGTGTGGGATGGGAGGCATTGTTGCCCCAGCCTTAGAAAATACAACCTGTCACAGGTAGCAACAGTGATTTCTCACATGGGGCCTTCACCTTCCCATCTGTGGAATGTGAATAGCTACAGCTTCGATGTCTGCCCTTGGCCTTCACAGAGGCCTGCTCCTCTCCAAGCCCAAGCCTGAGTCCACTCCCTCGTTCTTTTATGATATTGCCTTTAAAAGGATTTTGCAAGCAGCTTGGGGGCCAAAGCCATGACTTGATCATCTGGAACCTCTCACCCACATGCTTCCCCTGGCACAGAACAGGGTCCAGAAATAGTTATTGAATTGGAATTAATAGGTTATTCAGATCTTATAGAATGTAATAATCAATTTAAGAAACAGTCATATAGTTCTTCTTATGTGCCAGGTACGGCCCTACGTGTTTGAGAGATGTTAACCCATTTAATCCTCTAAGGAGCCCTAGAAGGGAAGGACCACTATTGTCCCCATTTAACAGATAAAGAAGCTGAGGCACAGGCAGCTAGAGGTACATGCCTATGACCACTCAGCTGACAGGTGGCAAACACCAAAGCTGACAGGTTTGAACCCAGAAGCCTAATTCCCAGAGCCTGCAGTCTTAACCACTACAGCACACGCCTCCCAGGGTGTGGGGAGCCCTGGGTAAATAAACAGGCTGTGGGGGATGGAGCTGATGGTGACTCTGCCACTTCCTTGAGCGTTTGTAAGTTCTTATCTCTTTCTGGGTGTCCATACCTTCATCCACGCCACACAAGGAGGGTGCACTGGATTTCTCACAGCCTTCCAGGCCTCTACACGTGCTCTGTCCTCACAGGGAGACTAGGCCAAAAGCTCAACCTTTTATGATACTATCTTTTATGGTCTCTAGAAAGAGCTTACTGGGGACTTTCCAAGGTTATTAAGGACACAAAGTCCTGGCACACAATGCTGTAAACCAGAATACAACATTCATTTCAAATCACCCATCCAAGGAATGTTTGCTGAGCACCTGGCCGATGTCCTGTTAGCCGGGGGGTATCACAGCGAGTAGGGGATAGGCGAGAGGGGCGGGTGCCTCCTAAACAGGATACGGAGGCAGGAATTACAAGGGAGCAGGGGAGATGAGTGACACTGGGGTGCGCGAGCGTGCACAGCCGCAGGCTCTGACTCTCGGGATGTTGAAGTTGCACTATTCCCACTTTGCGATTCGTGCCAGGTCCGAGACCTTGTTTGCTGGCACTGCTCAGAGCTCCGCCTGAGGGGAGACACACTCAGACACAACGCTCTGGGGCACTCTGTCTTTTCTCGACACCAGATGCTTGCCCAGCCTACCCTCGTTCCAGCAGAGAGAATGAGGACAAGTGACCCTTCGGATTCCCTTCACATTTCACTCTTGCAAGACCAGCATGACAAGGGGGACCTCAGCAGAAGCCTCTCTCGGCTCAGAGTGGCCTTTGCGGGGTGCCTCTCCATGGTAAGTGGGGGTGGAAGGAGGAACAGGAAGGCCTGGCAAGGTGGGCCTGCAACAGGGAGGCGGCAGGCCAGGAAGAGGCTACAAATTGGATCCCGGCAGGCCTAGCCGCCAGCACTTGGCTCTCATGCCTGAGCTGACTGCCCATCAAAAGCCAGCGCCAGGGAGAGCTGGTGAAAGGTAAATGCCTTCCATCCGCCCCGCTCGGCCCTGCCATTAGCCGCACACGGAAAGCATTTTGGTGTCAGGTTTTTATCCCGAAAGCTTCACTCAGATAAGGGTTTATTTCGCTCACATGGCAATCTGCTCCTGATAGGGTTCGTTCCCTCCAGTTTTTTTAAAAGCGTCTTCCTGCCTCAAGCCTCGTGGAAGCAAAGCCTTGCTCTCTGTC
Organism: Rhynchonycteris naso; assembly: GCA_037038555.1. Taxonomy (NCBI): domain Eukaryota; kingdom Metazoa; phylum Chordata; class Mammalia; order Chiroptera; family Emballonuridae; genus Rhynchonycteris; species Rhynchonycteris naso. The sequence goes on from CM072996.1 coordinate 24,761,338, forward strand.
TCCACAGCTTCTCTCTCCCACCTTCGAAACAATAGTAGAGGCCGTTTTGGGGGGATTGGGGCCCCTCCCAGCCCCTTCCCGCCCTTGGTACTTCTTCACAACCTTTGGCACCCTTCTGTCCCCCAGAGAGGTGGCTGTGCAGGTTCAGAGAAGCGAAGTCACTGACCCAAGCTTACTTACACAGTCGGGCAGTGGCAGACTCAGCAAGGGCCTTGTGATGAAGCCACAGACCCCCCCCTCTGCAGCCCCACCCCCCATCAGTGCTGCAGAAACTCTTCAGTCACCAGACCGGATCCGATTTATAATTCCTATGATTAATCACTCACTACAGAGCCGCTAACGTTGGTTTGGGGATGTTTTCAGGTACTTTTGTGGCTTCTGTAAAACGTTTTGAATTTTCCCCAAGCTGGTCATTTTTTTTTTCCCAAATCTGACACTTCAGTCAGTTTTGTGGGTGATGGTGTGGAGATACCAGTGTGTGTATGTGTGTGTGTGTGTGTGTGTGTGTGTGTGTGTGTGTGTGTGTGTAAGGGGGGTGGGGGTTGATGATCTTCTCGCTTTATTCGGTGTCACTGAGAACTTGCTACATCTACTTCAAGGGAATCAGATGATACCAGAATAGAGTTATGGAAAATGAAAACAGGAACTGGCAAAGTCGACGCTATTTCACAATTATCTGCTAAAGGGGTTTGCAACACTAAGATTTTTGTCACTTTATTATTTTGTTGCGGTTGTTGTTGTTGTTGTTCCATTTCACATGAATGGTCAGTCTGAATTTAAGACATTTTGAACTTGTTAGAAAGCTACACGTCTAGTCCCAAGGAAGAGAAGGAGGTGGAGGAGGAGAACTCGATGAAAAATCCAAGTATTAGAAACTTAACATGTTGCACGAGACGCTTCGGCTCCTGTTCCCCCTAAATTGGGAAGCCGCTTTCTCTGTAACCTCAACGAGCCTAAGCTGCCGCTTTAGAGAACAGAAAGAACAATATCCTCTTTTAAAGAGAAACCGCTCCTGCCATGGCTCAGGGGCTACCCCTCTGCGTTATAGCCTGTGGACAAAGGCTGGCGAGACTTTGAAACATCCCTGAACCTCAGCGTTAGCATTTCTGAATCCATATTTGCCCTACTTACCGAAAACGCTGCTGGGAGACTGATCTGTCCAGAGTAGGGCTTGTGTGTGTGGAAGCGCTTTAAATTCTGCACAGCCTAGAGAGAATGGGGGTGACCCTCAGAGTCACTGTCACGATCATGACCCACAGCATAACTTAATGCACAGACACCACCCTGACAGCACCACCTCCCATGATTAAATGAAAGCTTCAACAGAACAGTCTCTAATCTGGTCCTGCCTAACGTATCACCCACGGTGAGACTTTATTTTTATGAGTGATTTCAGGAGTTGGTGATGATTCAGTCAGGGGCTTGGCACTCACACCGACCTTTGATACCAAAGAGGGGCGGGGGGGGGGGGGGAGACTCACATCTATTCATTCATACATTCGTTCAGCAAACCTTAAAAGCCTTTTACAAAGCTTTCAGATAAGAAACACGTCAGCATTTTAGAAGCACTATTTAACCAGGCTTTTCTCATGTTAAACATCATATACCAAGAATGGGGGGAAGTTGCTCTGCAAACTGTTACAAGGTCATAGAAAGGTGAGACCCAGGACTTGACAAATCATTCTGAGCTCTTCCTTCAGGCAGGCCCTAGAGACCTCTCATGTTCACTTTTCATCATTTAACTTACCTACCTGAAGAGTTTAAAATCGTCAAGCACATTTTCAAGTTATGTACTATGTTCATCTGTAATTTATCTATTTCAGTGTAGACTTTCTCCAATTCTTCAGAAGCAGTAAGATTTGGCCATTAGTGGAGCTGGAGCAGAAGGCGGGACATCAGAGCCATGTAGGCCTTTCCCTGTGAGGGTGCCTGAGGGTGACCATTCACATAGGCCTTTCCCTGTGAGGGTGCCTGAGGGTGACCATTCACCTTAGCAGGGGCCTGGGGTTCCCTGAGGGTCTCTGTTAAATCTTCTTAAAAGATTAGGCTCTGCCAGCCCCCACCTGAGTTGTTCCACCGTGGTGCAGGCCAGGCCTTCTCAGAGGGTGTCTGTGGGTCCCCTGCACCTCCCCCTGCCAGGCTGCTCCCCATCCCATCGTCTGTCTGCCCCCGGGGTGAGGGCAGAGACACACCAGGAAGAGCTTTCTCGTAAGCAGGTGCTGGGCTATTCTGCTGCTCAGACGGGTGTCTTGGAGTTTGGGACAGAGCTCTCCCCGGAAGGGACATTGAGAACTGGGGTAACTAGGACATAAAGAGGGTGCCCAGTTTTCTTAGCACTAGCAGGAGACAGTGGGGGCAGAGGAGAAAGAGCACATGCTCTATAGGATTATAGGGCTGGGTGCTTATACTGTACTGAACTTGCCTTTTCATGGCTCAAGCCACTTAACCTCTATAAGCCTCAGTGTCTTCATCCTCTGTAAAATGAGGGTGATAACAGGGTTATGGGGAGAACTAAATGAAGTAAGCACTGTCTATAAAGTAGCGAGCCCTGTTGTCTGTCAAAATAGTGGGCCTAAATAATGTGTGACGCCCCGGCCATTGCAGGCTCGGTCATAAATATTAATGCAGGCATGCAGCAGCGAGGGCGGTGAACGTCCTCCAGAGCAATGGGGACAATGGGAGATGAGCCCACTGTCCCGGAAGCTTCCCGCTATGGCCTTTTCCTGCACCCCCTGTCTGTCTTCTGAACTCCAGTGCTTGTTCTCTGCACCATCTACGTCTTACGCCCAGAATGTCCTTCTCCCTATCTTGATTCTGCCATCCCTGCTGAGTGCTTGAGCAAGGGTTATCAGACAAGGACCCCCACCATTGTTCTCAGTGAGCCCTCTTCATGTCTCCCGTGGCTGCCCCAGCTCCAGCGGCTTCTTCTCTCTCCTGGCCTGCAGTACAGCCTCTTCCGTGGTCTCTCTTTCCCCGACCCTCATCCCACCCCACACTCTCCGTCTCCCCAACCCACAGGCCTTCGCAAGCCTCCTGTTTACAATAGAATAGGCTACACACACCCCATGGAGTTGTCAGCTGGGTACAGAAAGACAAATGTCAGAACTACTGACACACGGTTTATAGCTCATTCATGGCAACTTCTCCCTATGAGTGTGTCCTATAATATATTTAGAGCTAAAATTTACTGAGCCCTTACAAGGGTGCTGAGTCCCATGGTATTTATTCTATTAGCGCATACAATCATCACAACAACTCTGGGTTACCACTTCCATCTTAAAGATGGGGAAACTGAGGCACATCTCTATAAAGTAATGTTAAAGTGAAAAACCACAGATCCAAAATGCTGTCACTCATGCTAGAAGCCCATGATACTAAACCAAGATTTAATACCTATCATAATCTTAATCAACCAGACTGGACTTCTCTGGTCAATACCAAAGAGGTGATTGGTCAGGTGCACCCTCTCTTTTTCCCCCATAGAGAGAAGGGGCAATCTTCATAATAAAAACCCTTCACACGCTCTGCTCTCTTCCCTTAAAATAATCCTTTCTTATTTGTTTCTTAATAGCTCCCTTTCTTACCACCTTCTTCTTCCTATTAAACTTTCCGTTTCGTACAGCCCCTCAGCTCACCCTTCCAGTTGCTGGATGGGATACTGCATCAGCCACAAACCAGTTAATAAAGCTAATAAGATCTCCAAGTATACTTGGCTGAATTTTTGTTTTTTAACAGTAATGTACATATAGTCACGCAACTAACAGTGGCTAAACTTGTGATCTTAGAATTATTCTGGCATTATAATACATGTGCAAAATTAACAATTAAGTAAAAATGTAAAGATTGAGATTAAATTTTATATATATGTATGTGTGTGTGTGTGTGTGTGTGTGTGTATGTGTGTGTGTATATATATATATTGCTATGGTTGTACAATTTTAAAAGTTTGGATGAAATTAGTACTCTTCATGTTGGCCTTCCAGAGCTATCATGATCTTCCCACCTCTGTGCTCTTCTTTCTAGGGACTTCCCTCCCATTGCAGAAATACAGAGCTCAGACCTCCAGGCCTCTGCTGGTGCTGTTATCTCTGACTGTAAGGCCCTTCCCTGAACACCTGTTAGCACAGATGAAATTGAAACTGTAGGGAAAAATTTTTTGCTTTTATGAGAAACTGTATTATCTAGAGAATACTTTCCAGGTTATCTGATTGGTTCTATGGGACCTATTTTACAACTCTGGATATTGTAGATAACTGATAGCCATGCAAAATAATCCTTGTTTGCAGACATGTAAATTCTGTCCTATCCACAGAGGTTCAATTCACTTCTTTCGTCTGTGAAGGAAGCTGGTTCTGCCTCTATTTGCACATTCATTTCAATATTCCTCACCTGCACCTGGTCATAACATCTGCCTGGTCCCCCACAATGATTAATGAATTAAATAAAATCTTAGCACATGTCTATTTTCTATCTGTATGAGAGTCACGATATTACTCTTGTTTGAAAATTATCACTTAGTAAAAGTGAGGTCCAACCCAGAGCCCACGGTCTTCACTCTCATTCATTCAACAAACCATCACTGAATACCAACTTAGTGCCAGGTCCTGTGTTGGGCGTTTGAGATCAGAGATGATTGCCAAGTCGGGCTCATGAAAGAGGCATCCTGACACAGACAAACTCTGTGGGATCAAAGTGAGGAGAGCTTCGCACCAGTTGGGAACATAGAGAAAACTTGCTGAAAATTATTATAATAATTCATCCAACAAATACTAAAATTTTATCTAAAAGCATTGGACAACATGTCATTTTATATAGAATATTATTTGAATTAAGTAAAGTAAACTTTGGCAACATCCTGACATGATACTATACGTGAAATAATACTATATTCTTTACCAAAGAGCACTGTTCAACATTCCAGGTACAGAACTGCTGCTCCTAGGCGGCAAGCCTGTGCAGCATGCTAAGGTACAAAATGACACTAGAGTAAACCAAGCACATTCAATTGAACCTCTGTGGATTGGACAGAATTTACATTTCCAAATACCAGGTACAGAACTGAATAGTTGGAGTTATTCATACAATAGTTAGTCATCAAAAAGCCATCCCCATGAAGAGGAAAATACAGTTCTACACAACAGTGGGACCATAAAGTTTTCCGAACACCAGGTTAAATTTGAAATTACAGTTGTGCAGCATGTAACAATTTTTCAGTCAACGGCAGACCGACCGCATATAGGGTGGTGATGCCGTTATCATGATGGAGCTAAAATAATTGCTGTTGCCTAGTGACATCAAAGCTCTCCTGATATCCTAGAGCAGTGTAGTATTCACGTGTTGGTGCTGATGATGGTGTACAGGAACTGACTGCACTGCCAGGCATATAAAAGTGCTGCACGTACAATTATGTACAGCACATAAGACTGGATAGCGACTCTCCATGACTCTATTGCTGGTTTAGGTGTTGACTGTACATTTTGTCTTTAGTTTAGCATGTACTCTTTCTTCTTATAAAAAACTTTTGCCGTAAGACAGTGTGCCGTGCTGGACCGGCAGCAGCCTCGCACATTTTGTGTCTCTTGTTGCATCATTTTTGCTCGTGCTTGGTTTAACTCCAGTGTCGTTTTGTACCTTAGCATGCTGCACAGGCTTGTCTCCTAGGAGCAGCAGGCTGTAGGACATAGCCCACCTGTGTAGTGGGCTACACTGTAGGTTTGTGTAAGCGCGCTCTACGTTGTTCTCATAATGGCAAAATCGCCTGCCAGCATACTTCTCAGGCTGTATCCCCAGGGTTCAGTGGCACGTGACTGTAAAACTAAGATACACATATACTTCCCTGAGCTTTGGGGTAGTTATCCATATGCAAGTTTGTCTCTCTACCAGGGCAACTGGTTTTATTCATCTCTGTACTCCAGGCGCCTTGCCCAGCTCATCTATCCATTCAGTCATCCCTCATTCAATCATCTTGAAATCTGCACGTAGTGCCTGGATCTATAGGAGTGTGGGGCAGTATATGATGAATAAGTCACTCAGTTCCTATTCTCAAAAGGCTTACGGTCTTGCAGGCAAGGATGGGGAAAGGACCCACATGTAAATACCAATAACGCAATGGAATTTGTGTTAGCAGGTTATGTTCGAAGTGCTATGAGAACAAAGGAGACTGTGATAACTTGTGAGGTGTTGTGAGGAGGCGGAGAAGTTCCCAGCTAAGGAAAGACATGAGGCTAGGCAGGGCTAGAAAAATCGAACATGACAGCTCATTCCTACTTTCAGAAATATGTGTTCAGGTGCATTGTTAAAGTATAATTTTCAAAAAGCTAAAAACGTGACTTTATTACAAATATAAAACAGTGTCAAAGATTTTGTTTAACTCTTTAATGAATAAGATGTGAAAACCAGCTCGAATGAGCATTGAAGGAGCTGAGTATTTGTGGGAAATTTAATTTATTAAAATATAAGACTAAGATTACAGATTGGGTGTGAACGTGGTTAATGAACAGTATACTTCGGGTTATTGACAGAAGCGACCCTGAACACATGGTACTTGTCCCCAGGCTCAGTGAGCTGGGTCAGATATTCCACAAGAGACATGCCCACCTTGGGATTTGCGGACACCTCCTGTGAAGCCTGAGATGAACTGAGAAACTGTGAGATGGCAAAGGGTCCTATCTGGTTTTCTTTCCCGTGTCCCTTCTTCCTACATTTTACTGGAGGGACGCCATAGAAGTCCGTAGGAAAGAAGTATTTAGGCATTTGGTATTTGGAAAAGGGGACACTGTGTTCTAAGGTCCATGGTGTCGTATAAAGTATCCAGGACTTGGAAATAGACAACAGAGCTTACCAATGTTCTTTCTTCCAGTGCAGTTCTGGGCTTTTATGACCTTTGATCAGCTGTCTATTTACCGGGCTGTTTTCAATTCTGTAAGGACTAAGGTTAGCTTGTAGCTTTTTTTTGTTTCATCTTTTTTGTTTTGTTTTGTTTTTGGTAGAGTTGCCAATTTTCTGGCTGTGCTGAGCTCCCACGGTTCGCGCCGCAGTGACTTGAGCAGTATTTCGATGGCAGCTGTGCGCTCAGTGTGAGGTTTCTCTGGGTCAGTCGTAGCGGCACTGGTGGTCCTGGCAGAATGAGCCGATGTGCCAGATCTCACTGGGAGCGTTGGGAAGAGTCAACCAGCCCCTGAGAGAGGACACCGGTGTTCTTGGGAAACAAATAGAAGTCTGTTTTGGCAGACAGGCAATTTGGGGCAGGGGGATGATGGGACCTAGTGATATGAAGATGTTCATTCATTATGTTAATGAGTGTGGGGATTCTTGCGGCTGGGCTTGAATGAAAAACCAAGGACAACCCCAGGGGATCTAAGTGGGAGAGATGGTTCCTTCAGAACATACGTGTGATTGCTCTCGAAGACTGGAGTCAGGGCACTCAGCAGAAGGCATGGGAATTGCCTGGCTGGATGGTGAGGGCTTGAGTACCTGGGAGAAATACTGAAGGGGCAGAATTCACAGGGAGGAGCGAAAGAGAAGGTGAGAATCTCTGTTAATTTTCTCATTTGAGTGTTTATGAGGAAGGTGATGCCCTCTAAACATACACAAGTAAAAGCAGGCTTAGGGGAAATGGCTGAAGATGGTGAATTTAGTTCTAGATACAGTGAGCTCCAGGTTGGAGTTGAGAAATCTCAACCTGGACAGGATTCAGAGGGTCCATCAGGTTTTCGTTTTCCACGATGAGTCTGACTTGGAATAACCTGTACCCTTAAAAGTATTTATACTTCTTAATCCCTTCACCTTTTCCACCCAGTCCCCAGTCTAGATGGGGATGTAAAGTACAATGTAGGGAATCTAGTCAATAATATTGGAATCACTATGCATGGTTGCAGGTGGGTACCAGAAATACCGGGGGACACTTTAGAAAGTATATAATTGTCTAACCACTATACTAAATACCTGAAATGAATATAAAATAACATTGAATGTCAACTGTAACTGAAAAATAAAAATAAAAATAAAAAAGAAAGTATTTTTAGAAGTGGCACAGTCTGAGGCTCACAGCACAGTTCTGGCAGGACGGGATGCTTCCACTGTCCTTTCAGACAATTATTAATGAGGATTTGAATACCCATTGTGCGCCAGGCATGTACCAGGAAGCAGAGGTTACTCAGGTACCTCCTTTGTCCTCTGAAGGTCCACAGTACCCCAGAAATTGGCAATAGCAAAAAAGAATGGTGGGTGGGGAGGGGGCGAGAGAGCCACAGAGAGGAGCCCACCCATCTCCTGGCTGCAGGCAGCAGCTCTCTGCAGGGGTGCAAGGTCAACTGGCCACAGGGCTTATGCACTGCCTCTATCTGATAAGAAAAGTCACTCACAGGAGGAAGGGGAGAAAGTGACTAAAAATAGAGTGGTTTCTGATTTGAGTGTTTTGCAACATTCCTTGGGTCATTTTAAGGAACAAGTCCCTGTGTTCTTGCAAGAAGAACTTGGAAATCAGCAACCATAGAGTATTTGAGTCATAAAGTGTTTCAGGCCTGAAGCAGGCTTCTAGAAACACTTCAGAGATTGCTTCTCCCTAAAGGGAAGAGAAAACGTCATCTTCCTTTGCCTTCTCTCTCTCTCTCTCTCTCTCTCTCCCTCTCTCCCTTCCCATCACAAATAACTATCTATCTCTCTCCCTCTCCTTCTCCTCTTTATCTCTGGAACACAAGTGCAAAGAAATGCATTGATTCGATCCCTTTATTCCCCAGTCAGTAGCGTATCAACAAAAGGTTCAGGTTCAAGTACGAGGTGTCAAGCCTTTTAAAGGCTGTGTTGAGCAAACATTACTACAGACTCCTGTGAACAAAGGAAAGAGAAGCTGTCTTAAGATTTAATCAACCACTGTGACAGAAATTAATATTGGGAGACATACTTCTCCCCTCCCCATAGACCCACTTATAGCAGAAACAGTGTCAGCTGGGGAACAGGCAGACCTGAGTTCTGGCTTTGCCATTTAACTCTGCGTCCCTGAGTAAGCCATTTCTCACTCTTCCTGTGTCCTGGGTTTCTTAATCGTTGTAATACCTGCCTTGCCACTCATAGGCTTCTTTTAACGATCAAATCATAATTCAAATGAATGAAGTTTCAGAGAGTATGGAGAACTATTCAAATATAAGGTGTTATTACTAGTATTAATTATTATTATTATTATTGTATCTAGTCTGCCAGGAAGAGAGAGTTAATGACATGACCGTCCCTTGGCACTAGCACTTAGAAAGGGGAAAACCACTACTGACAAGACCTTGTTTAGCCCAAGAAAATTTAAATGTATACTATTTGTTGACCCAAAAGCATGATCCATTTTATAGCATGTTTCTAAGTAGCAATTTCCCACACACAAAAAAAAGAACGATGTCCCTTGGCTTAAGGGTTTTCAGCAAGACTTACTTATTTTCCCTCTTAAAGAACTTCTAAGGATTTCTGGAAACACCACTTCTCCCTTGAATCCATTTGTTTCCTACTAATTACCCACAAAAGTGCTTCTAATATAATAGTTGGTAACATTGTGAAGAACACTGACCATTCATTCAGACGAACGCTTCTGAAGATCGCAGACAGAGCACAGTAACACAAAGCAAGAGGGGCCTCCGGGGTTCCCTGCGTCATCCTCTAGGGGCTCCCATCTAATGGGCGTTCTGTTGGAAACTGGATTCTTTACAAAGGGGCAAATTTTTCATGAAGAAAGAAAACTAGACCACTGGCCAAGGGTAGAAAGTTCTCCACTGCGTCTGTAGCATGCACCTGTTGAGCACATATGCTCTCCCACCATCACCACCCCTGAAAAGACCTGTGCTCCATCCACACAAAAACTAAACAAGGTCTCAGCATTCCAGGATTTTGACCATTCATCTCTGCTCAAGAGATCCTCATTGTGGGAACTTCCTGTCTGATTTCGTTTTCAATCAACAGGAGTGACTTCATTACTTCAAAGTCAATTCAATGAGATCATTCTGCCACATTCTGCCAGATGCATTGCCATAGGATATACGCAGCCCTGCCTTACGGCGCGTACAGGTTGCCTGGGGCCAAGAACAACATGTGATCGTTTGTTGACAATCCTTTCTATTTTCAAATTTCACACTTTTTGAATGCTGTATGTCTAATACGTTTGTTTTCGTTGGTTTGTTTGTTTTTTTAAATTTGTGGTTACTCTTTTGCCAACCCGGAATGAAATAAGGAATTAAGGAAGAATCAGGTTAACGTGACCCATGTAGACAGAGAAACGGGACAGTTTGAACTTCCCGAATCTGCACAGGAGCCAGGATGTTCTATTCTGCTGCCCACACTGGTCAGATTAACCTAAACTCACCGGAAACCTAACTGTCCTCAGCCAACTCAGCACAGGCTTCCGGCTGTAGCACAGGGGAAGACAGAGCATAGAATGATACTGGGATAAAAGGAGTTTGGTGAGAGATGAGCAAAAGAAAACTTTTAAAGTGAGGAGTGGGCAAAGTCTTCTAAGCCAATATGGATAATACACAGGGGAATCCTCCTCAAGGTTGAATTGGTGACTAGACCAATTTTTTAAAAAACTGGCATTGATTAGTGAGTGTGACTCTGTGGGCTATTTGGAGCTTTAGTTTTCATTCCAAGAAACTGGCAGCATCTCTCACCACTGATCTCCCCAAATTGATGGATGGTAGCAATTATATGGAGTTATTTATGTAATGTGTTGTAATAGCAGCACACGCTGGCTGTCACTTTGACCTTCTAGCCCAATTATAAAGAAACCCCATCACAGAGCTGCCTTCCACCAGGGGCCAGGGGAAGAACTAAAGGAAGAGAGAGAGAGAGAGAGAGAGAGAGAGAGAGAGAGAGAAAGAGAGAGAAAGAGAGAGAGAGAGAGAAAGAAAGAAAGAAAGAAGACTTCTTTATTTCTCTTCTCAAGAAAATAAGAACTTTGAATATCTTTGAGAAAATAATGCCTCTTTGGTAGGAGTACTTAACAGTATGGTTCAATATAAATTTGTCTTTGTGATTTATCATTCCATCTGGGCATTTATTCCTGCCTGTTCTTAGAGAAAACAATTATTAATTTAAAACCTAATACCAATCTTTCACTAAGTATATGTTTAATGACTATGTATTAAGTGTCATGTCTCAAGGGGTATGCAAAGATGAACTATAGCTTCTATGTTCTGGAAGTAAGGTGCCTAGTGCCTTTATGATGAGAACAGGAATAATAATCATAATAATCACAGCTGTCCTTCACTGAGCACCTACTGTGTACTGACATTGCACTCGGAGCTTGAACACACAGTCCTTTATAACGCTCAGATGAGATCATCTCTTCTGTCCCGTCCTTGAATGCTGGGTGTGCTCCTGACTTGGGTCTTGCACTGTTACCTCTTCCGGGATTGTTCTGTCCTCAGAAATCCGTGTCTCACTTTCTCACTTTATTCTTGTTTCTGCTCAAATATCCCTTTGCCTGGCAGGCCTTCCCTGACCAGCCTAGGTAGACCAGCAGCATCTTCACCCTTGTTATCCTCAGAGCACTTAGTTATCCTCAGAGCACTTGTCACTCCTGGCAAATTATAGATCCCCCCTTTGAAGTTGACCAGGACCCAGGAAGTGGTATCAGTTGCACATGATGATATACTAAAACCATGTGAATGGTATATTTTAAAAGGGTGAATTTTATAATATGTAAATTATATCACAATATAGCTGTTTAATAAAATAATAAAATGGGAATAGTTGATTGTCTCTTTCTCCCCCTCCAGAAGACAAGCAGGACTTGGTTTTCTTCTGGTTATATTCTCTGGGTCTAGAGAAGCACTGTGCAGAGGGTAGCCATTCAATAAATACTTGCTGAATGAATGAACATGTGGAAAGGACACCTAAAAAGGAAAAATACCCCTCTAATTAGAGCCATAAGGAGGTTAGTATTTTTTATTCCACCAATGATGATCTGTTTCTCCTAGAAGTCAGATTAGGATAACTCCTGGTGTAGATTGTCTGCTCTGCTTCCCAAAAACTTAATTGGGCTTCTACATTATTTCTTATTCTTCTCCTCCTCTTCCTCTTCTTCCTTCTTTTCCTCCTCTTCTTCCTCCTCCTCCTCTCTCTTCTGTCAATTGCAATGCTGTCAAACTGAAAAATAAAAAGAACACAACTAATAAACATTTCTAGATTCACACAAGGGATCTGTATATTACAGTATATGACCTCAGCCAAATAGCTTATTCTCTCTCTCTCTCCTTTTTTTTTCTTTTTAGTTGCTGCAATTTATTTATTTATATTTAATTTAATTTATTGGTTAACATCATTATACAGGTTTCTGGTGCACAATTCTACAACACATCCCTGTGCACTGTATTATGTGTTCACCCCACAAGTAGCTTGTTCCTTTGAACCTCAGGTTCCACATCCATAAAATGAGGATCACAGCATCTTACTGAGTTCTTGTGAATAACAGGATACACATGGAATATTCTAGTATCTTCTAAATATATAATAAGCAGCCAAGAAATGTTTTTGTGTCTGCCAGAGTATCAATGACAGATCTTTATAATACTCAAATTTAATATGCAGGTGTAATAGCCTCAAAAAAGAAATACTAGATTTCTTGTTACAAAGCAAAAAGAAAATGCCACAGCTGGCCTTCCACTGGGCATTGAGTTATAACCCCACTCACCTCCCTTCTTTGTGAATGCAGGCTCCTTACCTCGGCACCATGGACATTGCTCAGTGTGGTAGGATGGGGAAAGTGCTGGCTATCCGGTCAGACAGAACCTGAGAGAGGCCCCACTGGAAACTTGAGCAAAGAACATGATCACTGTGATTGTCAGTTTCCTAATTCATTCAACAGAATCACATGTAAATCTCGTTGTCATTGAAACAGAGTAGAGTGAAATAATGGACATGCAAACAGCACACATTCCTAAAATGTAATCGTCTTCTGTTCCCCACTCCTGCTCGCTGGGTGTCAGCTTTAAGGACTGTTCAGAAACACTTTCATTCATTCAGTTATTCAGTATTAAATGAGCACCTATTCTGTGCCACTCTGGGCTTTGAGGGATCACAAGTTTACAAGGCAGATGAGGCCATTTAGTCATTCCCCCACCCCCGCAGAGCACAGAGCCTGCAGGTCCCCAGGTGGAAGTCCCTGTGCCTGCGCTGGGTAGCATCCTAAGCAGAACCCTGAGACCTGTGCTCCGTAGGAGCAAAGAACCCTCTAGACCTCCCTCTTCTTCCCTCTCCGCAGTCCCTGCACTCTAGAACTTTGAATTCCTAGAAGGAATTTAGTCTCATCCACCCTCCCTCCCGGGCCACACAAACGAACGAAGGCAAACCATTTCTCTAGCTTCCTCTGAGTGTTCTGGATTCCCTGAAGAGACAAAACCTGATTCCAGCCTGACCTGTGGTGGCGCAGTGGATAAAGCGTCGACCTGGGAACACTGAGGTCGCCAGTTCAAAACCCTGCACTGGTCTGGTCAAGGCACATATGGGAGTTGATGCTTCCAGCTCCTCCCCCCTTTCTCTCTTTCTCTCTCTCACTCTCACTCTGTGTCTCCTCTCTAAAAATGAATAAAAAAAAAAGAATTTTTAAAAAAACAACAACAACAACAAAAAATACCTAATTCCAGGAGGCCTGGAGGCCTACCGCACAGGACGTCGCACAGGACGTCGGGCTGTCACTGGACAGGGACCACTGGGACCGTCTCAGGCAGCGTCAGAGGGACTCCGCAGTCATCAGACCCCTCCCTACTCCTGGAAATAGTACCCCACTATTATTAGAATGAAAAAGGACCCGCATGGACAGACCAGTTCCTTGAACTTTCTCTGCACCACTGAGGTTTTCATTTCAAAAGAAGAGTTCTTCCTTCTTCCATGGACCAATGCCTCATTGGAAACAACTGTATTCATCTTCATGTGTAATAAGGCGATTTTAAGCTTGGAGTAGAATGGGCAGAATCTGATTCCCTGGCTCTCTTTGGAAAAAGGTCCTGTGCAAATACCAGGGCACTTTTATTTCTTTCCTTTAATCACAGTTTGGTGGGAGGAACACATTTTTCCTTCCAGGAGCTGCTGCCTGAACTGTGTTTGGGGAAGAAACAGCCCACCTGTGGTCCTTGTCCTCTGCTTTGACGTTTTGGCCTTGACAGATGACTTTCCAGGCTGTCCCAGGTCTCCACCCCTGGGTCACACTGTGTGCCCATGAAGTTAGATTTGCTTTCAGGGTTTGTGCTCACACCGTCTGGGTATAACATTTGCCACATGGATCAATTTCCCCCCTGAAAAAACATCAGATTCTTTTATATCAATTAACAAATTAATGTACAACAACACATCACCACTTGAATTATCTCATTTAATTTTATAGCAACCCTATGAGGTAGGAAGAATCCTTTTTTAGAGAGACTTTGTGATTTGATGAGAAATAAAATCAAGACCCAAATCCAGGTCCTCAGGTTTCAAATAAAATATTTTTCATCTGGTACACAACTGCCCTACAACATTTTCATGGAGCACTCTTGGAAATTAAACATAAGTGATACGATATATAATACAGATATATATAATTACTCTCATTATATGGGCGATGATGAGAAAAGCAAGGTAGAGCTTAGCCATGACGCAACAGAGAAAGCACCCACTCCTTTGCTCTGCCTGCCTTTGCCATAATCCTGGAAGTGTAAAGCAGTTTCAATGGACCAAGCTTTCTTTGGAATTCTCAGTCTCCATCTGAAATGTTGATATTGATTCTGTGTCCTACATTTGTAAGTGAACCTCTTCACGGCTCAGAGAGGTCACTGGGGAGGGAAATGATGTGGGGTGCCCAGCCGCAGCCAGAACCACTTAGGAGGGGCGAGCTTTCCTGAGCAGAGCCCACGGAGCCAGCCAAGTGGCACTGTAGCATAAAAGTGCACACACACATTTTCTCTTTCTTCATGATTTTGGGCAATAGATAGGTTCTGAAGAGTTGCATGAAATCACATTTGCATCAAGTCATTAGAAAATTGGTGTAAGAGGCATAATCTTTTGCGGGGAAATATATGATTGTCTTTTTCTCCCCTTTTCACTTTATACTTCTTTGTTCATGCCTTTCCCACTATTTCCCATCTGCCTCATTCTGAAATGTTGTTCTTTACCTACTGGCTTCTGAATTTCCTAGCATGCATGGTTGCAGAAGAATGAAACAGAAGGAAGACTTTTAAGTGATCATATTCATAGTCTGGAAAGTTTAACCAGGTTGACATACTCAGGAAGTCAATGTTTGTACCCTCCCAAAATGCAGTGCAGAGAAAAGCTTTGCCCGCAGAGTTCAAAGCTGAGGGACAGCAGAGATCGGGTACCCCATAATCCAACCACCTAACTCAAATGGCAAAGTACATGGAAGAGTCTGGAAGACTGTGCTGGAGAACGATGGGTGTATCTACAGCCCCACAAACACCTCCTGTCTTCCTACTCCCCAAATACGCTTGGTCAAGGCTAAGGAGCAAGGATCAAGAAAAACAAATCTAGGAGAAGAAGAAAATGTCATGCTCACTGCTACTGTACCGCCTCATCTCCTCACTCAGGAGCACAATAGATCCCAGCATGCACAGCGACAGTCGCTGAAGGGGGCGGGGGCAGATGACCTTGGCTCCTGCATGCACAGCGGTACTAAAGCCTCCAGCCAACCCTTGGAAACTTCAGAGAGAGTGGCATGGGACTGAGGACACAGGCTCTGAATTGAATTGCTTCAGTCTGAATCCCAGCTCCACCACTTATTAGCTATTTGATCTTGAGAATAATAACAGTGTCCACTTCATAGGACTATGAAGCTTGGATAAATTAACATGTGTAAAGTCTTTGGGAAAGTCCCCAGTACATAGCAAGTTCTTCATGAATGTGAGTAGATTAAACTTGAGCAGTTTTGAGGAAGTTGGGCTGGAGCCCAAGGTCTTGTCTGTTGGGGTTTTTCTGCTTGTCCCTCTTCAAGAGGCCCAACCCGCAAGCTGACTCTTCTTTGAGAGGGGTGCTCACCTGGATTAATCAGCCACCTGATAGTCCCTTGCGGGGGCCTGGTGGTGGGGGGGGGATGACTTCCTAAGTCCCTGCTGTGTTCTCACCCTTGTAAAATTTCCTTACCCCATATTCTACCGTTAACTGTGGCTTTCTTTTCCACTCCATTCTCCATCCTACTCCACTGGAAGAGTGAACGTAGCTTTCTCCACTTTGCAACCTGAAACTAGTATCATTGAATTTTCTTTAAGTAGTCCAGGGCCACAGTGATGACAGCAAGAAAGCATTTCAGTAACATGACATTTCTTTTTACGAAGACAGATAACCAAATTCAACATGCACACACTTGTCTTTATTTAAAACCTCTTCTGTAGTATATCTGAAATCTTTGACAGTTTTTTTTCTACTCGGTGTTTAAAATCAGGTTAATTCCCCTTTTAAAGACTGGCTTCCCTGAGGACCAGCAATTCACTGCCAGGCCAGTGTCAAAAGGAGGGGAAATATGGAAATAGCTTTAAGCAGCAACATGTCTTCTCGACTTAGGCTTGCTGCACAACAAAGTGTATCAAAAAGAACATGGGTTCAAAATCAAAAGACCTGTACTTTCCAGAACATTGTTTCCTCCATTTATGATTTGCTATGTGACATTGGGTAAGGCTCTCCCTCTGGGACTCAGCTTTTCATTTTCAAAACATGGAATTCCAATTTCAGAACAGTGGTCCTTCCTCCCTCCCTTTCTTTCTTCTTTCCTTTCTTCCTTTCTCCCTCCCTTCACAACTAAGTGGAATGATGAATTGCTGCTCTCTCTCTCCAAAAAATAAAAATAAAAAAATTCTAAGGATTAAGTAGAAGAATTATTAAAGGATGAGTTAAATCTCTAGCATATATAGCAGGAGCTAAATAATTATAAATATTGGGTTATTACTGAAAAGACCAAATGTCCCACCCAACACCTGCAGTCCTGGCGTAATTATTGATAGCATGCTTTTACACTGTTCAAGGGTCCTGGTTTGAATAATAAATCATACGCCTATTACCATCTCCTAAAGTCCCTTTCCCAGGTTTGATTCTGGGGCTCTAGAAATATGCAGGAGTGTGTTGGTTGGGCCCTAGGCTCCCACAAGGGGTCACAAACAACTCTTTAATGTCAAGGCAGAAGAATGCCATTGGTACCATTGCAGAGGTAGGCAGAAAGCTCACAGAGTTAGAGGAAACATTTGTTTAATGCTTCACCAGCAGAGAGGTTCCTTCAATCCAATAACTGGCAAATTTTATGGGTATATGCATTTGGAGTCAGAGTGAACAAGTGTGCTGAAGAAAGCCATACACACACACACATACACACACACACACACACCCCTGGAAGGCCAGCATTTGCTCATGTTAAGAAGGTGCGTGTTTGGAGTAAGCAATCCCTCATTCATTCCATGTCTCCTGCATTCCCATATCTCCTTCCTCAGTGAACAAAGACATGTGTGGTGCACTCACGCTGCTGGGAAATACAACACTTGAATTGCAAACAGAGAATTGGAGAAAAGAGAACGCTGGTCTTCGGAGCATATTCCGAGTCAACACACATCACTGTGGCAGGCTCAACAAACAGCACTTTAGAGTGTTAACAGCCCTTAATAGGGACTCTTGCTGCTGTTAGTTAAACAATCAGGCACTACTGTGAGGAAGGTGGTCCCCGGCCACCTCCACATTGATGGATAGCTGTCAATGTTACTTCCACAACTTGGTGGACAGTCTAGCCCCCGTGCCTCCTGAGAACTGGTGGTATTTGCCACCTTGGAAACAGAGGCCTTATTGTTTAAATCCCCACTGAAACATGTGGTTGTCAACAGACCTTGTGCTACATTCAAATGTTAGAGGTAATCTTTGGAGACGGAATTTGGCTGTATAAATATTGGCATTTCTGGAATATTTTCATGACTTCTATCTAGCATTAGTGGGGCAGAAAGTTTAGAAAAATCAGTGACCCTTGTGACTGTATCTGTGAATAGCTGCTCCTCTCCTTGGGAAGCAGAGGACCTTGTATTGGCGTGAGGGGCAAGCAGCAGACAGATTTTCATGCACATGACTGTGCTGTTGCAGAGGTGGGTCTACTCTCAGAGCTGGGCTGCCCTTGGCTTGTTTTGAATACCAGGGGTGATTTATACTGTCTGCTTTCCCCTTTTTCATTCACAACTAACAACAACCCCACCTATTCTCCCAGGTCCTCTTCGGATGCCACTCACCTGCTCTAGGGAGCTTCTTTCTTGCTTCACCTTCCCTAACCTTAGTGGGAAATTGTCTTTTCTCCTCTGAAGTCCCACAATACAAGCCTCAGCTGCACACGAGTCACTTGAGTTGCATGTAATCAATGCAGGTGTCTCTATTCCAGTGATTGGAAATCCTAACTTAAAGGCCAGACTTTACATGGGGGCTATTAACAAGAATGTTCTCCATGTGGTTCTTAGAGGCAGACAGAGTCGAGAACCACCCCTTCTTCTCCAAAGAAATCCTGATTCTGTTCATCTGGGATAGGCTCCAGGAATTTTCATTCTTAACCAGCATGCTGGGGCGGGGGCTGCCAGCTCACACTTGAGAAATACCCTTGTGTTCTAAATGGGGCCCAATAACTAAGAGGTTAATATTGCTTTATAAGGAGTGTACACCCTGGAAACTGGGGAATCCTTTAGTCTTCTAAGCTTTACGATGCTATTTACATAAACAAGGTTAGAGATAAAAGTTGAGGCAGAGATAAATCATTCTACTTCATAAAAGAGAGAGGGCTGAACTTGTGGGAGTGAGGGGGGGTTACGGCATGGAGGAAATGGGGACCAGCAGGCTGGGGGAAAGGGAAGGCAGAAAACCCACAACCCTAGCATATGGGCCATGTCCCAGAACCAACTCCGAGGAATGAAAATATTTCAAGACATTGTTGTCAATTGTTTGCTTCATGATGAGCAAAGTCATCTCCTGTAATGCTGGTGGCCGAGGCAGGGCAGGTCCACACTGGATTCGGGCAGAGGGTAGAGGAACTGCGGAGTGGGAAAGGGTTGGGCACTTCCGTTTAATAAAGTCTCACCATAGCGGACAAGCACACAGGCAGGGGAAACCGCCTCTCAGGCAAACAAGCAGCAAACACAGTGGCGGGCAGGCAATCCACCGTCCGCCATCCCCCTGAGCGCAAGCACCCATAGCCTTGCATAGGCCATACACACAGGAGGCTGCCACGTGCTCACACAACAATTAGGCAAAGGGCATGCAGCCGGTAAACCAGCGAGCAAGCCTGACACAGCAGCTGGCCCATGTCTCCCTCCTCCATCTTCCCTTAGGAATCTTGAGTAAAGACGTGCTGGAAGCCTTCTCCATGTTGGCCAGACTGGGAACAGGGAGAGGACATGAAGAGGCAGAGTAAGAACCGAAGAGCAGCTCACATCTGGCTTCCATGTGTGGTCTGCATCTCCAAACCCAGCCTGTTACACAAAACAGGTGTTCAGCAGGAATTTGTGAAACAAATGGAATAACCCCCGGGAGAAGGCTCTGAAGACCGTGTTCCTACAGCCACAAGGGACTGACGGGGGTGGGAAGGAGAGACAAGCGGCGTTTCCCTTACCAGTTTGCAAAGGCAGCCCTGCCCTCGGCAGTGTGGAGCTACCCAGTGCACAAGTGTCTTCCAGGAAAGCACAGGCAAGTTTAAAGCTTACAGAACCAAAAAGCTATTCATGTGACATTGGCTTGGCTTTGGGAGTTTGGCTATTGTTAACTGTTTTTGGAAAGTATGGGCAAAAATAATAATAATAATAATTAAACAGAGTATTCAAAATTGATGGAGAAACAGCTCAAATAACACCTATCCTGATGTGCACATTGATCTAAAAGCGGCAGAGCAGGGGATATCCATGTGACCCCCAGCTGATGGAGGGAACTTCTACCCTGAGTCCCATCTGTTCTAAAGCCAGAGTGGCAGACATAGCCTGGGGCTTCTAATTCAGTGCACAGCTCAGCAGAAGCTCTTCCCTTCTTCTGCAACTTATTTTACTTTGCTTGGAAGCTATATGTACATATTTCTAAACCAATAGCGTTCACTGTAATGACTTTGGAAACAACTATGTTAGGACTAACACTGACTCATGGGGAGACCTAAAGAAGAACCAGGAGCAAAAACTCTCCTCTAGTGCACTTCAGGTGGGGTAGATATTCTTTGTCCTTATCTGCCCAGCATCCTCACTGCTGTTGGGGACCTCCCTTCTTCTCTGTGGCATGCCAGCAGAGCTACTGGTCTCACATCTACCGGCATGCCCTTCCTGATCCCAGGGTTGAATATGTGAATCTAGCTCGGCTGGTCTCAGTGCTCTACACCTCTAGCAACAGTGATTGGTCCAGGTGTAATTGTCTAATCTAAGCAAAGCCAATCAGAATCTTGCCTGGGTTGATAAATGGGCAATAGAAATTAACAAGCAGCAAAGCATGAGACTCTGAAGCTGTGGGGAGTCAGAGCCTGTCCATAGAATAGAACCAATACCCAGAAGAACAATGAACTAAGGGGTAAAAAGAGGCTGAGCTTTGACGTCACTGTTGGAATCCCTGAAACCAGCTATATCTGAATGATAGTCATTCCTGGACTTGCTGGATACACAGAATTTCACTTGTTTGCTCGTTGATGCTTAGGCTAATTTTAAGTTGGGTTTCTATAACTTACAACGGGAAATGTAATGAATATAAAAGGGTTTTATATTCAAGTTATCATCATGAAGCAAAATGGAATAATCAGTGCAGGTATTGATTGGAACCCCCATTCAGAGTCAGGTCTGGCAGAAGGACACATGTGCATCTCATACAAACACCTCCCCCCCTTTAACAAATGAAGACATTCAAAGCTCAAAGGTTGCTTGACGTTGCAAAAATCCCGAAGCCAATCAGTGGGGTATTTAGGGATCCTAATTGATGCCTCAGTTTATATTCATTCCACTCTATGCTCCCAAAGGAAGAGTGTATATATAGGGCAGCCTCGTTATTTATATTTGTATTTAATTTTTTTTAAGATTTTATTTATTTATTCTAGAGAGAGAGAAGGGTAGGGAGAAGCAGGAAGCATCAACTCCCATATGTGCCTTGACCAGGGAAGCCAGGGTTTTGAACCGGCAACCTCAGCATTCCAGGTCAACGCTTTATCCACTGCACCACCATAGATCAGGCAACCTCATTATTTAGAATTAGCAATTATTTTGTGCTTTCTTAGTTAACAGAATGCCAGCACTTTCCTGTGAAGCTTCATTCTCAGCAAAGCTCTGATTGTAGAAACCAGGCCTGCGAGGCAGAGCCTGGCTTAGGAATCAGTGGCAAGGCTTCTCTACTCGCCTGTTGGGCTGCCCGTGCCATGTGCCAGGCAATCAGAAGAGGCTGGTTCTGCAATTAGCACCCACTGTCTGCAAGCTGGGGGGTGGGGGACAGTGACAAACACTACGATGGTGAGCTTCATTGAGGACCAGTCACCTGCTTGGTCCCCAGGGAACCCACCCAGCCTTTGCCACCATGGGGAAGCTGAGGAGTGGAATGGATCTGGTATACTGGAAACAGGAGGGGGCATATCCAAGCTTGTGCCCCCTCAGAGTTGAGTAACAGCTCATCCTGCTACCCCCTCTCCTGCTCCCCCAACCCCCGGAAAGTGGCAGGAGAGCAATAGCTTAAGGAATACATTTCAAAGGACCACTAATGAGATACTTGAATATTAACTCCCATTCCCAGTTGTGAAACATGCCTGGTTTCCCTTATTTAAATTTCTGCTCCTAATGCCAAGAGATGCCTGCACAGCCGTTCACTGCCTCTGTGACTGTAGGCAACTACCAATCTCTCTGAGCTTCAGTTTTCTCTTCTGAAAATGGGATGATGCTGCCTACTCAGGGTACCACAAGAATTTAACAAGGTGACATGTCATCGCTCCTCCTGGCGCCTTGAATGTGACAGATGCCCCACAATTGTACATATGAGCAGGCTTTCTCAAGACTGTTCATGGGAACAGACTTAGCGTGGGCTGGGCCCCACCGATCTTGATCTTGAGTTGCTGTCTATAAATAGCCAGCTTCTTCCAAATGGGTCAGGAGGTGAGAGATGGCTTTTCCCATTACCCACACGTCATGACTCTAGAATCCCCACAAAGAATCCTTGGCCACAGTTGGATAGATGGAACAGAGCTATGCTAAGGTCACCGAATTGTTACCCTAGACCTGTGATGGCGAACCTATTACAAGCGTGTCAGCACTGATACATGTAGCCATTTTCGATGACACGCGGCCACATACCAGAGAAGTATGGGGCCGCATGCCGAGAAGGACGTTTCATCCTCGGCTTCTGCACGGCCAGGTGCAGTAGCCAAGGATAAAACATTTGCTGTAGTGTAGACACTGTGCCAGAGGTCTGTAGGCCAAAACAACAGAACTCCGGCACAGAGCGTATAGTTCTGGGACTTCTAGTTAGGCCATTTTTCTCGAAGTGACACACACCCTGAGTTATGCTCTGATTTTTGGCGAATTTTGACACACCAAGCTCAAAAGATTGCCCATCACTGCCCTAGACTAATCAATGATTATATGCACTGCTTAGATGCTGAGGCTAACTGTGGGTCAGTTGTGTGTGCTATGGTGATACAAGAAATGTCTTTGAAAGCACGTCCAGGGATCCCAGGTTTCCAATACTGCCCCTCCACTTTCAGCTGAAGCCCCAGGCCCACAGGTTGGATGCAGCAGAGGAGAAGGAAATAAGAGACCCCAAACACTTTCTAAGGTCACGGGCTTTTATTGCTGAACCTGTCCCATTCTATTAAAGCTCTGGTGTGCATCCCACATGTCCACCTCTGGGGTGAAGGGGTCACCGAGGTTCTGCATAATCACAGGGGCACTCATGCTCAGAGCAAACCTATTCTAGAACTTCCCCACTGCTCCTTATGTGGACCAGAAAGGCAGGGGTCTTGGGAACAGGGACTGCCTCCATAAATGTTTCTACAAGGACAGAAGCATTAGGGACTGTGGTATGTATGCATTTCTTTTTATTTATTTATTTTTATTAAGTGAGAGTAGGGGAGATAAAGAGACAGAGCCCCCCGTGCATCTACTGGGATCCATCTAGCAACCCCCATCTCAGGCGAATGCTATGCCCATTTGGGGCCATGTTCGCAACTGAGCTATTTTTAGCACCTGAGGTGGAGGAACAACAGAACCATCCTTGTTAGCCCAGGGCTGACATGCTCGAATCAATTGAGCCATGGCTCCAGGAGGAGAAGAGAGAGAGAAGGGGGAGAAGGGAAGAAGCAGATGGTCGCCTCTCCTGTGTGCCCTAAGTGGGAATCAAACCCAGGACTTCCACATGCCAGTTAACACTCTACTGCTGAGCCAACCAGCCAGGGCCAATGTATGCATTTCTAACAAACTGCCCAGAGGTGCTGAAGTGTCTGTCCCAGAAACCACATTTTGAGACTAGCAAGGCTCTGGGACATAGGACATTTATAGCAAATGTTTACTGATTAATTAGTAATAGATAAAGAATAAACATACAAATGAATAAAAAGCGGGCAAGTAGGTTAAGGTGAAAATTCTATTATCCAAGGCTAGACTGGAGTTAGAGATTATGCCTCCAGACTTCTGTGCTTGACCTTTATCTCCACCCCCCATTTGTTCCTTTTGATTCTTTTTGCTCTGTTATCCCTCCTCAGTGACGAGGCAGTAGAAAGATCAAAGTTACTATCTCTGTTATAATCTCTGAGCATCAGTGTCCAAATCTATACAATGGGTCAATACGACCTATTTTGCAGTTGTTGCAAGAACTAAATGACTCATAACAAGAGCTCAGGAAATGGTGGCTATTGACTATTATTCATATTAATTAAGTTGAAGTGATAACAGACTCCTTGACCTGGGATGGTGATGCATGGTTCAGTGCACAGATGGTGTATTAGGGAATGATGCATCTGAAACCTATGTTAATTTTATTAATCAATGTCATCCGAATACATTCAATTTTTAAAAAAATGATTGAAATAAGACAGAATGGGGAGAAAAATATCACTTGTCTATCTACGTGTTGGCACTGTCCTGAAGCATTTGGGATCCATAGTGTTATGCCAATTTTACAAATAGGGAGACTGAACCTTAGAAAGAATAAGTAACATTTATTCAAGGTCACAAAGCTAAGTAAGTGGTCGGGAGCAGTTGTATCTGGTTCCATAGCCACATTTCCCCCGACCCCCACCCCATCCTGCTTCTCCCCTTGTGCCCTGGTTAAGGGTACCATGCCCCCATTTGGACACTGCACACCATAGTCAAAGACTCTGGGTATTAGCTGTCAAGGCTTCGATGCCGACCCATGTCCAGGCTCATTCCTTGGCTCCAAAGCAGACGGCCTGTTTACAAGAGCCAGGTCTGGGTGGCAAAGCCCTCAGAGCCTGTTTGTCTGCTTTTGCCTTCTTCTCTCATGCAGACCTTGAATGAGTCAGTACGGTCAAACTCAAGGACAGTGTGTGCCCAGCTCACTCCAACTCACCGGGAAGGTCTCTGAAGCCCCAAAGGTCACTGGGTAAAAGTGTCGGAGCAGACAGACAGATGACCCCTCGCCTCCTTGCAGGAGGGAGCTGTTTGTTGAACAAAGGGCTCAGGGCATCCTCCCCAAGTCCCACACAGGCCTGAATCACCAACCCCACTTTCCAACCACAGATGTTTTCTTGCTCACAGCCAGGTTCCAAACAGGGTAGGATCTGCCAGACACAGCTCTAGAAAAGGCTGAGGGGAAAGAAATGGGAATCTGAAATGTTTTTACCATAAACTCAATGTCCTGGTCCCTCGCCCAATAGCACCACAGTATTGCACCACCTGGGGCAGATTCCTACTCCCCTTCTATAGCATGGAACTGTCACTGGGACGTGGCTGCCATGTCAGTGACCCATTTCCCAGCACCACTTGCTTCTTGAGGGGGTCACGGACTGCTTCTCACTAATGAACACAAGTGATGTATCTCCCTCCTGGTCTAAGCCATCCAGGATGCTCCCTTTCATCCTAGAGAAAAAGAGGCACATGTAGAAGTCCCTTGGGTCCCTGACTCACTATGTGGAAGGCTTCCTGGTGAGCAGGAACACCCACATAGACCGCTTGGTGAGTGAAAAATATTATTTTGAAACCACTGAAACTTTTCGATTTTTTATAGCAACTAACGTTGTACTTGTTAGTATACCCTGGGGTTGGGATAGCAGCACCAATTCAGATTGGCCCCTTATGTTGTGCTGAGAACTTCATCACTAGAATCTCATGGAACCTTCATACCATTCTGGCAGATAATCACCATCCCTGTTTTAGATTGTAGAAACCTTGCTTCTGGAATGTTCAATCATCTGTTCCAGATCACACAGCGGGGAAGCAGACATAGATGCAAATTTCTGTCTGTAATTTGTAGGAAACCTTCCCTTTTGCCACCTCTTGACAGTGGCATCTCCCCACCATTGTCCTGGGACAGGGTCCTTCATCTGAACACATTTACTGGTTTGTGGGACTCCTTTCCTATAGGCTCCAACTTTGCAGTTTGGGAAAAACAAGGACAGGGAGGAAGAGTGAAAACCAATTCCATACCCCTCTTACCTGGGCAGCCATGGGATGAAGAGAACCCTCCCAGGGGTAGGAATCCCCTTCCGAAAGCCAAAAAGTAGCAGCAGGTTTCATTAAAGTCCCTTTGGAGTGGACTACAGTTTGATAAAGTGAGTCTTACACTTCAACTTGCTGTTGGTGGGTCTTAGTAAAATAAAGTTCCAGTAGATTTCCCAGTTGAGGTGACTCAAAGTATTTAAATTAAAATTTGCAAAGGTGGCCAACAATTTTTTAATTAAATTTATTGGGGTGACACCGGTCAACAGGATCATATAGGTTTCAAATGCACACTTCATGACACACGATCTATACATTGCATTGTGTGCCCACCACCTAAAGTAGCCAGATTTTAAGGTGTGAATTATGCTGTGCTGAGATTCAATGCAGGCTCACCAAGGACCACTCTAGAGCAGGGGTCGGGAACCTATGGCTCATGAGCCAGATGTGGCTCTTTTGATGGCTGCATCTGGCTCGCAGACAAATCTTTAATAAAAGAAATGACAACGTTAAAAATATAAAACATTTTCGTGTATTACAATTCATTCATTTCCTACCGCATGTTCATGGTTGCGGGTGGCTGGAGCCAATCACAGCTGTCTTCCAGGACAACACCAAATTTTTATTGGATAATGCGTACCGTACACGGGTCGTTGTATGGCTCTCACGAAATTACATTTTAAAATATGTGGCATTCATGGCTCTCTCAGCCAGAAAGTTTCCCGACCCCTGCTCTAGAGGGTTCTTATGACACTGCAGTAATATAGTAAAGAGGAAAAAAGTAGTGAGCTTGGAGCAAGAAGCTGGAGGTCCAAAACCTAACTCCTGGGCTTAATGTCTTGAGTCGCACACAACCTTGCAGAGTCCCAGCTGCCTTATTTCTGAAAAGTAGGGTGAGGGTGGGGAGGGTGTCACCCCATCTTTCTTACAGTGTTTTCAGGAGATTTCTCTGTCTTTTTCATCCTAATGCTCAGTGTCTTCAGCCTTTAGCAATCATACCCGAACTACTGCAATAGGCCCCGGGTGGGGGTAGGGGTAGAGGTGGGGGGCAGATAGTTTCTCCAATACCTTCTGCTCCTGCTGTTCTCCTCAGTGTACCCAGTGAGGCACCAAGCTCCTTAGACTGCCATTCAAAGTATCCCATGCTGTCACCCTGACCTTCATTTCTATTGTATTCCAGTCCTTTACTCCAGTCCTTTACCTACACTTGGTCTTTACTCCAGTCCTTTACCTACACTTACTCTTTACTTGGTCTTTACTCCAGTCCTTTACCTACACTTACTCCAGTCCTTTATCCTACACTTGGTCTCAATGACAAGTTGCACACTGCCCTCTGCACCTTCCTGCTGTTTGTTCCTTTTAACTCCCCTGAAGTGCAATTCTCTATACTTTTACATTTCAAATCTTACCCATCTATCATGGCTGATCCCAGTGAAACCCTGCCTGGGAAGCCTTTCCTGATGCCCACAACCGGGACTTCCATCTCTGCCTTTGGCGCTCCGGAAGAAGGGTGCATTCAGCCCTGATAGATTTCCCATTTCTTGACTCATTATTTGATCCCACTTTTTATCTCCTTTCTCAAATCCTTTGAAAAATAACTCCACCTTTTTCTTTTTTTTTTTTTTAAGACAAGAGAGACTGTGCAAGAAAGAAAAGCTTTATATCTCTTTTTCTCATTTGTCAAAGATTTTTTTAATTTATTGATTTTAGAGAGAGGAGGGAGAAAGGAGGAAGGAGCAGAAAGCATCAACTCCTGGTTTCTTTGCTTCTCATCTGTGCCTTGACCATGCAAGCCTGGGGCTTCTAACTGGCGACCTCAGCATCCCAGGTCAAAGCTTTATCCCCTGCACCACCACAGGCCAGGCTCCTTCATTTTTCATCTATGTTTATTCCAGCATAAGAATTGTGCCTGGTACAAAGTTGGTATTTTGTAGGTTTACTAAATTAATTTAACATCATAGGTCAAGAGAAGACTCAGAAAGGGCAGTTGATAAGAGGGAAAATTGGAGTAAGCCATGCTGCAATAATAAGTAAACCCTGGTACTCAGGGTTTAACACAATAAAACGTTTCTTCTCGCTCTTTTCACAGACTCTCACGAACTAGGCAGCTCCCCAGAGCAGAGCTCCCCTGGTCAATGATGCAGGAAGCCAGTTTCCCTCCATCCCTCCAAGGTCTCGGCACCCTGAGTGCTTTGCCTCAGGCTGTGCAGATATGGTCGAGAGACCGTGGAAGCCCACCTAAGACATTTCACAGCCAGGCAGGAACTGAGGGACGTTCTTTTCATGGGAAGTGTTATCTATGAAACCAGCAGCATGGGCATTTCCTGAGAGCTTGATGAAGTGCAGAATCCTGGGCCCCATGGGCGACCTCCTGAATCCAAGCCTGCGTTTTAGCAAGATTCCCAAGTGGTGGACCTCATTTCTGTGCACGTTCAGTTGGCAAGCACTCAGTCACAAGGCCCAAAATGACTGTGAGGAAGGCTGGGGAAATGGATCCTATCTTGATGTCCTGAAAGAAGAAATGAATTTTGTTAGCCATGGACACAGCTCCATGCAGCGTGCCAGAGCGAATGAAGGCTTTCCCACTTTCCAGTCAACCAAGTCCTAGGGGATCTCTGTGCCTCCGTCCCCCGCCTGGAACTGCAGGGGCTGGGGGGAGTGTCCACGCCTGGCTGAATTAGGGACAGGCTGGTGCAGGATAGTGGAGTCCAGCAGAAGGGCAGGGACTTCCAATGTATCTGGACGGAGATGGGAACCAGGAGAAAAGGCACGTAAAAAATCAAAAACAAAAACAGACAAACAAAAAAAACAACTTGGAGCAAATGAAGTTGAAAGAACGAACATTCAAACAGAGTATTCCAAAGAAAAGAGTTCCCTGCTGCCCCGCCAATGATGCCGCAACCAGAGCGAAGGCTCTGAGGGCACTGGAACGCTCCATTGTTCTTTTTCCGTAAAGTGTTGACCTGCTAGATCCAACTGTTTGCGCTCTTTCCATGGGTCATTGTTTCTGGTTCTCATTAGTTGAGATTTATTTTAATTATTCTGTGACTCTTATTTTTTCCAGATCACAATGATTTAAGGTTCACATACTTTCATCTTTTCTTTATGATTGGTTAATTAACCAGCACTGACTGGGGGGCGGGGGCGGGTAGAGGCATAGGAAACTTTAAAAATCCTTTTTCATGGAAATGTGTAGACCACTTAACAAGAAAACTCAGAGGTCCTTTGTAATATTTGTACTTGTTGGTGTTTTACTTGGGAAGTGCCGTTAAGCCAGCTCTGATCTTGAGTTTTAAACCATTTCATTAAAAATTAAAAAAAAAAACCATAAAATTTCATAATGTCAATTAGCTTCATCTTTAAAAAAAATCAACCCTGAAGCAATCAAAATCAAAATTTCCCCATCAACACTGAGCATATAACATTCATAAACCAAACAGCCCTGGTCCTGAATACATTGTACTTTTATTTTTAAACCACAGGGAAATAAATGATTTAGAAACTCAATAGGAAAAGAAAATAAATCCTTGAGAAGGATGTATCATGGAAAGCATTTCTAGTGCTGAGTATAAATTGGCATTTAAATGTCCATTCATATGATAATATTATGATTCAAGATAGTATTACATAATTCACTCATGAGCTATAAGGGTGCATGCGTAACGTACACTTGTGTCTGCCATCGGCCATGGGATAGTTTCTATGTTGCTAAAGGACCATGCATTTTTTCTCTCCCTTATACTTTCATTTGAAGGTAGACCACCTCTTTTGACTAACCATCCATCTTCTGGTTTCCGTGACTGGGCTGACTGACTCTCCAGAATCTGCCTTGCTCTTGAATCTCCTATTTATGAAAACCAATTTAATGTTACACACCTCTATTTCCAGAAGGACCTATATTCTCCTGTCCTGAAATGAGATAGCACCATCATCTCCCAAAACTTATTTTGTATTTTCTAAGAAAGTGAATTTTTAAAATTCACTCTAATACAGTGAAAACAGTCAAAGAAATCATGAGAATGGCAAGATAATTAGAAAAAATTGAACGAAGCCTGAGGAAGACTGATTCCCAGAACTGTACAGCAGGAAGTTGGGACACAAATTAGGTTCCAAGTTTTCCAAAGGCTAAAGCAAAGTAGGAACCACAGATGAAGCGTGTGTGATTCACAGTGTCTGTCAGATTAAAGGAAATCTATCATTTCCAGCTGTTCAGGAGAAGCTTGATTTTACTATATAACAAAAGCAACGCCAGCAAGCGAGGGTGGTGTGGACTTTCACACAAGACAACTTCGGCCATATGAAACCTCCTTGATTGCTGTCTTGTCTACAGTGTGTCCGTAAAGTCATGGTGCACTTTTGACCGGTCACATGGTCAAAAGTGCACCATGGCTTTACGGACACACTGTATTTTATAATTAGGTACTTGATAATGGACATCGGTAAATACCTTGATGAATACTTAATCTTTCCTTGAGGACTCTCTGAGTAAAGAGTGGAAGTGGGCAAAGAATTATTTTAAGTCCAGAGCCTTTTCCATTTCTCTGGGTAGGCAATTCTAGTGAGTGTCCTACAATGAAACATTAGTCCAATACGAAGCATATCTTGCTGAAGCAGGGTTCTTTGTGGTCTGGCTTCAGTTTCATCTCTTGCCATGGAGTCTTCAAACCATCCACGCTGCACCACTGTTCGTGAAACAGACAGTGCTCATGTTGCATCCCCTACAAAGCATTCTTTTACCCCAATTCTCCTCTGCTTCATGTTACTATCCATCGTGTACAACCCAAAACTCATTTCTAAACTTTTCTCTGACTCCAGAATTAGGGGCTCTCTCCTTTAACATCTATCCATTGTTCATCAAGCAAGATGTCCCATCAAGTGGCTGCTATCACATAATGAGTTAATATTTATTGAGCACTTAACTATGTGTATTAAGTAAGCCCTGAGCTAAATGCTTTATTTTATTCTTAGATCTGTGGTCTGTCACTGAATAACAAATCTGTAACAAACTTGGCAACCTTGAACAATAAGAATTTCTTATCTCACTGTTTCTTTGAGTCAGGAACATGCACGTGGCTGAGCTGGATTCCACTGAGTCTAGCCTTTCACGAGGTTGCAGTCAAGCTGGTGAATGAGGCTATGGAGTAATCTGAAGGCTGGAGATCTGGTCATTTGTACGTGGGGAGTCATTTTACTATATGTTTTACTTTTCTGTATGCTTGACATTTTTCCTAATGAAAGATAAAATAAAACCTGAGTATACATAAAGCATCTAAGTCAGGTTCAGAGGGAAGAAGAAAACAGAGGGACAGTATTTCAGTGATTTCCCACAATACCTCTATGAAGGAGGTTTTAATACCCATTTTACAGATGAGGAAACTGAAGCTCATCAAGATTAGAAGAAGATTCTAAAGCTGGGATTCATAACTGTCTGTTTCACTCCAAAGCCAACATTTTCCTCAGTATACCACACTAACATATAATTAATGTTATCTCCGTATCTAAGATTTTCAGGTGGATGCACTGGATTCTGGGAATACATGAGGGAGGCTACATTCATGTCCACCTTACAGTGACCCTCAGCCTTCATCATCCCCCACATGAAGTCTCAGAAAGTTACCTGGGGTGTCTCATCTGCACTGAGCAGATGCTGCACATCAAGCACTGGGCTTTTCTACCGATTCATCTTCACAATACTCCTAGTAGGTGGGTATCCTCACCCCCTGTTCCAGAATGGGAAAGAGACACAGATAGGTGAAGTCACACCTCAAGTCACATGACTAGATGAGAACTCAGATTTGAATCCAAGGCTGTCGGACCACAAAATGACTGTTATTTTTGTTAGTAGAAGTGCTGTTGAAGAATGGCGATCCTATTAACAGAAGGAAATAAAAAGCTAGAATGATTTTACTTATATGTGAAATCTAAAGAGCAAAATAAATGACACCCCCCCAAAAAATAGAAACAGACTCATAGATACGGAGAACAGACTAGGCTGATGGTTGCCAGAGGAGAAGGGGCTTAGGGCACTGTCTGAAAAATTGGTGAAGGGACTACAAATTGGTGGTTACAGAACAGACCTGAGGATGTAAAGTACAGCGTAGGAAATATGGTCAACAATATTGTAATATTGCCTGACCCGTGGTGGCACAGTGGGTAAAAGCATCGACCTGGAACGCTGAGGTTGTCGGTTCGAAACCCTGGGCTTGCCTGGTCAAGGCACATATGGAAATTGATGCTTCCTGCTCCTCCCCCCTTCTCTCTCTCCATCTTCTCTCTCTAAAAAATGAATAAAGTCTAAAAATAATAATAATATTGTAATATCTGTGTCTGGTGCCAGGTGGGTACTGGAAATATTAGGGGAACACTTTATAAAATATATGCTTGTCTAACCATCACACTGTGCACCTGAAAAAAATACAAAATAATACTGAATGTAAACTGTAATTGAAAAAAATTTTAATCTAGACTAGCAATTCAGTAGCCTGAGTCATGAGCCCCTTTTCTGGCTGATTACCAATGATGTCCTTCTCAGATTGTTTTCCCAATCAGGCCACAGTCTTCACATCTATAAAAGAGAAGCCTGGACTCAATATCCCCTAAGGTGGGGTTTCAAACCACAGGTCATACCCATGAGCCACTACTGGAATCAAATCAACAGGGTCACCACAGCCATTAAAAAAAAAAAAAAAAAAAAGTAAAAATCTATCAGAGTAAAGATGAGTGTTGTTTCATGACAGATACACACACAGACATATATAGGTATGCATGTATGTGTGTGTGTATTGGGTCATGATGTAAGATCTATTTGTCACTGTGGAATGCTGTCTAGTGTTTGAAAGTTATGGCTTTAAGGAGCATTTAGGCTAGGACTTCGGGCTGCGTTAGGTCTGACAATTTGCAAATGCAAACCCACTAGTGTTCTGTAGACTCTGTAGACCTGCAGAAAGAAGAGAACCTTAGAACCTGACAGACTTGGATTTGACTTCTAGTTCTGATTTGGGGCCACTGGGCAAGTCATTTCACCTCTTTGGGCTGCAGTTTCATCATCTGTACAATTCAAATGATAATGCCCATCTTATAGAATAATAATGAGGCTTCAGCAAGAAAATATAAACACTTAGCACATAGTATTGCACAGAAAATATTATAATCATTATTAGTTTTAACATATTTATTATGACCATTATCATTATTTTTAAATTACATTGAAATTACTTGTTTACGTTTCTTTTTTTGGTCATATTTTCAAAGCAATTTTATTTAAAGCCAATTGTTTATGTTGATAGCACCTTCAAAGTTGGAACTTGGATCAGAAGATGTCAAGACGATGCCACACAGCCCCCAGCACACTTATAAAAGGAACTTCATTCAGTTCAGAGCTCGTGGAAAAGAAGGTGCAGCACTGTAAGGCATCTTATCCTTATGGGCAAGGTCATCTTTCCTCACTGTACCCAGGGCCACATTCATGGGCGTATGATCTGGGCAGTTGCCTGGAGTCCCACACGTAGAAGGGCTCTATGTGGCTACCACCAGGAAATTCTGAATAATTTTTGTCCTTAAACAATTGCTTTGTCAAGTCTGATGGTTAGGTGAGCAAAAGAGACATGGGCAATGGATGTGCCCACCATTCCTTGATACCCACTCACATATAGTGCCAGCCATGCCCCGTGAGCACAGAATTCCAGTGGACCCACAATATGTGGGTGTCCTGCAAGCTCCAACCATGTGTAAGGTCAGTATATCCCTTCTGCGACTGAGCAGGCTGGGGAGACGGGGTGCTGACCCTGCTAAGAGGTCATGCTCTTTATTGATACCCGACCCTGTTTGGGGCAGCCAAGCAGCCCTGCCATGTTTCAGCTCACCACCCCGTTCAGATACCCTTAACACTGGCCTTAGTCATCAGTGAGCCAAAGGCAAGGAATGTCGGTAGAATGTGCACAGATCAAAAAGTGAATTAAAAACAGTCGAGTTCGTTTTGTGCAGAATTATATTATCCTGCTAAGAATGAAATGCTCATGTGTTTATAAACTACAGGACACAAATGTCAAATGTAGTGCATGTTCAGAATATCACTTTGATGATTCCACATAGGACTTTGTCAGTGGAATTCAGCCAATGATGATGAACGCAGTCACTTCGAGGGAGTCGGGGCAGGACCTGACCAAGAGCGCTCTTCCTCCTTCCTCCTCCCCACCCTTCACCAACTACCTTCTGTCTCAACAGCTGGCTGATGGCTCTTTACACAATCTAATCGGTGATAGGCGCCCCGGCCAACTTCTCTGGATAGTAACAGATCAATAGCAATGTTGATTTGGGGGAGCCTAGTATTTGGGAAAAGGCAGTGGGGTTAATATTTCTTTATTGCCACATGCTCCAGAATGTTTGGGTTCCTTATTTACTATGCCTGCTGGTAAATATTTTACAGCCTTGTTCTGCCAAATATCGTTCCCCTTTACCTTAAGGCCTTACTTTTGAAATACAACTGTTGAACTTTGGACTGCAGTAAAATCACTCAGGTCCTTATGAGTTGATTCTTCTTTGTAAAATCACCATGTTTTCCTTCTAAGGACATAATTACAGCAAAGCCATCTTACATATGTTATAGGCTGAGTGCATAACCCCTCGGGCTGGTAGCCCACAGCCTGGAAAAGAGCAAACTGAGCCTCTCAGCAGTGGTCTTCCAACATGCTGTACGTTAGAAGGGACTGGAGAGCTTAGGAGTGCCTGCATCTCACCCTCCATGATTCTGAGGCAGTGGGTTCAGGGTGCAATCCTGGGCTTTGAGGGTTTCAAAGCTTTCCAGAGGTGAGTATACAAGCAGCCCCAGTTTGGGGACTGCTGAGGGCCACTGCTCTATGATATCATTTGTTTAATCTCGGAGGAAAATATTCACACAGCCATCTCAGTCAGAACGGCAGCCTTTGTACACGTAGGAGCCCCTTCTGTCTCACATGGTCAGTCCTAGGCCAGCCCTAGGCCCTTTGGAAATGGCAAAGATGAGTAAGATACACCCTCCCCCCCCCCAGCCCAGAGGAACCTACAGGATGATGGCAAGTGAGGACGTCAGCAAGCTAGTGCAAGGGAAGGGAGAGTGTGAGGACATCTGGGACAGAGAGCCAGCCAGGAGCCAGTGGAGTGGCGCACATGTATGGAGCCTCTGGAAGGGGACTTCCAGGACACTGTGGCAGTGGTGCAGGAAAAGCCAAGAAGACTACACAGCAGTGGGCTCGCAGGACAGGGACAATATCTGATTTGACTTTGTTCTAAGTGACCAGCACAATTCTGGCAGAAAGTAAGGGGTAAGCAACAAACGTCTGAAGAACAAATGAATGGCCTTTGTGTATAAGATATTGAAGGAACAAAATGAAAAAGATTGGAGAGCTATGTCTGAACCAGATCACGTGGGCCCAGAAAGTTCTTGAGCTGGGCAGTTCCATCATCTGAGCTGTGCACTGAGAAATATATTTGGCAAAATATATTTGGCTTGCGGTCCTTTGGTTGGAGAATAAACCCAGAGGTGGTGCCGGAAGCAAGAGCCCAAGAGGGACTAATATGGACCTGAACTAGGCCAGGGGAAGTAGGTGTGAAGTAGGAAGTCGTGCTAGAGCTTGTTCATTGATGTGCTTAGGGAACAAGCCTTAGTCTAGGACAGCTCAGCCATGTCCTCTCCTACCCTGAGAGGCCATTGTCACCTAATCTGACTCTGTAGGCAGGATACACACATAGATAAGCATCTGCTCCCTGGTCCTTCCCAGTGAGTCCCCTCGGCATTCCCAGAGCCCGCCTACAGAAGTAATAGTAGGTGCCATTTATTGAATACCTACTGTGTGTCAAGCTCTAGTAGACACACTGGGATGTCTGGCCAACTGACAAAGCACCCACAGCCCCAGCTGGAAAGATGAGCAATAGAAAAGAGGCATGAAGTTTGAGTCCTATCCCTGACTAGTTACTTAGGTGAGTCACTGAGCCTTGAAGTACTGTCTTCACCTATAAGGCGGGAGTAATAATAGTGTCTGCCCCATCGCGCTATCGTGAGAGCGAGCTGACTGAGGGAGCACGTGGGAGCCCGCACAACAAAGCCTGGCCCTGTCACCACACCCCCTCCAGTGACTCCAAGGCACATGGCTGACTCCCCAGTAAAAAGACCACTAAGCGTGCCCTCCTCTGGGCCTTCAGACCCTGGCTCTGAGAAACTCAGGGCTTTTCCACAGTGGGAGCCTCAGCCCAGGAAGTCAGAGACAAAAAGGGGGTTGGAGCAGTTCTTCTATCCCAGACTCAGGAACCCTTCACCGTCATGGCAGTGAACTTCCCACTTTACAGACTGGGGCCCCAGGCCCAGAGAAAAGCAGCCATGTGCCCAGAACTGCCGGCACCTCGGAGCGCTCAGAGAGATGGAGATGCGAGGCTGCCAGGGGCATGGTGTGTCCAGCCCTGCTCCCTGCCCCACCCTGCCCACCAGCCCCAATGAGAAGGGTTATCTTGAAGAACAGACCCAAGTGCTAATCCAGGAGGCTGCTATATTTCCCTCCAGCCTGAGGGGCACACTTGCCAAAACCCCAAAACACCTCCCTAGAACTCTCTTTATGGTAGATTTTCAATACAACTGACTCAACAGGTTTGACCACCTCCCGTGGGCACTCATATCTAGAAACGCTACCCAAAATAGACAGAAAATGTTTAAATTTCTTAATACTAGAAAAGCACTTTTCAAAAATAGGTAGTCAGGGCCCTGGCTGGGTAGCTCAATTGGTTAGAGTGTCTCCCTGATATGCCAAGGTTGCAGGTTCAATCCCTGGTCAGGGCACATGCAAGAATTAACCAATGAATGCATAATTAAATGGAACAACAAAATGGTCTCTCTCTCTCTCTCATTCCTCCCTCTCCCTTCATCTCCCCCTTCCTCTCTCTCTAAAAATCACTCAATTAATCAATAGCTACTTAGTCACTGAATGTCAACACCAGGGGTCCCCAAACTATAGCCCACAGGCTGCATGCGGCCCCCTGAGGCCATTTATCCGGCCCCCGCTGCACTTCCAGAAGGGACACCTCTTTCAGTGGTGGTCAGTAAGAGGAGCACAGGATGCATCCGACCCATAGTTCCCATTGAAATACTGGTCAGTTTGTTGATTTAAATTTACTTGTTCTTTATTTTAAATACTGTATTTGTTCCCGTTTTGTTTTTTTACTTTAAACTAAGATATGTGCAGTGTGCATAGGGATTTGTTCATAGTTTTTTTTTATAGTCCGGCCCTCCAACGGTTTGAGGGACAGTGAACTGGCCCCCTGTCTGAAAAGTCTGGGGACCCCTGGTCAACACATACTAAATAGTGAAAGAATGAGGAAGGGAACAGAATTAGCAATTGTTCTTTCCCCAGAAGATTAGACTACCCCCACCCACCAAAATCCCTAAATTTGTCCAAACTGTCAATGATGGTTCATTTCATGTGTCAACTTGACTACACCATGAGGTACCCAGGTATTTGGTTAAACATCATTCTGGGTATGTCTGTGAGAGTGTTTCTGGAGGAGAGTAACATTTGAACTGGTAGACTGAGTAAAGCAGATTGCCCTCCCTAATGTAGTAAGCCTCATTCAATTCCACTGAGGGCCTGAACTGGATAGAATTCACACTCTCTGCCTGATTGTCCGAAACACTGGTTTCCTCCTGCCTTGGCTCAGACTTGGGCTGGACTTCATACCGTTGGCCCTGTTGGTTTTCAGGCCTTCAGACTCAGACTAGAACTTACACCATTGTCTCTATGTCTCCAGCTTACTGACTCAGCTCTTGGGACTTCCTAGCCTGGAAATCACCTGAAATTAACTTAATATAATTTCAATTTAAATATAATTTCAATTATTGCACCATGACTTTATGGACACACTGTATATATTAATTAATATGACTGTTGTGGCTGCCATAACAAAATACCATAGACACAGTGGCTTAAACAACAGAAAGTTATTTCTTACAGTTCTAGAAGCTGGGAAATCCATGAACAAGGTGCCTGCTAATTTGGTTCCTGGTGAGGGCTCTCTTCCTGGTTCTTGTCACCTTGCTGTGTCTTAACCACAGCAGAAAGAGAGTGAGCAAGCTCTGGGGTCTCTTCTTATAAAAGCACTAATCCCCTTCTAAGGGTCCCACCCTTATGGCCTCATCTAAGCTTAATGACCTCTCAAAGGCCCTATCACCAAATATCATCCCATGAGGGTCGAGACATCAGCATATGAATTTTGGAGGACACAAAGATTCAGTTGATAATAGTATGTCTCCCATTTTATAAAATAAGAACACTGAGGCTTGGAGCAGTGAGGTCATTTGCCAAGTCCACCAAACTTGTAAGGGTAAGAGTCAGAACCTAGCCACCATATCTCCCACAACCACCCCTCTTTCTACTACAATCATTTTTAGCTAGCTCTTCTAACTTAAGGCAAGGACCTCATCTTTAGAAGTGGCCAGTAAAGATATCAAAGTTGCTCAACCTTACTAGGTATCTGGGAGTACTAATTAAAATGACAGTGAGATTTCATTTTTCACTCATCATATTGGCAAAAATTAAAGACTAATAATATCTAGCATGAGTGAGGGAAAAGGGAAGGCGTGCTCTTAAATACTGCTTGCAAAAACACACATCAGTGGACTGTTTTAAGGGCAATTTGGCAGTATCTATAAAAACTTTAAATGTGCATCCTCTTTGATCAAGCAATTCCAGTGCTTGATGCCTACCCCAGGGAAATACTTTCTCATGGGTACAAAGAGGTGCACATTGCATTTCTTAGTAGCAATGAAATAATGAAATCACCACATTTCCCATTAGTAGGGCATGGTTGAAAAAACCTTGTGCATCTGAACTGTGACATCTGTGAAACCTTCCCAGAGAATGTGACTGGTTGGTATATTCGGACATAGAATATTTTATTCAGTAAAATAAGAAAACTGTGGAGTTTCTATAGCATAATTCTATTTATGAGACCAAAAAATAAAGCACCATAACATCTAATGTCTACATGTATATACTTTCTTTAAAATAAAAAACACAAAAAACAAGATATATAAGCAAAGGGGAAAAGAGCGTCTATTCCGACAATGTGTTGATTGAGACGTCACAGTTACAATACATTCACGTTATCGTTTGTATAATCATAACAAATAAATACACAGAGGAAAGTTTGGGAAAGGAGGTGCTTCCCTCCACGATATTTCCTGTTTTCTTCTTCTTAGAATAACCCTGTGCGGTAGACAGGGTAGGATTATTGCCTCCACATTCTAAGTGAGAAACCAGAGTGTGAGAGAATGAACTTGTCTGGGTCCCAGGAGACACAGTCAGAACTAGAATCTGGGTCTCTTGACTCCAGTTCCAGTGCTCTGTGGACTGTGCCCCCTGCTTCATTCATTCCCCACTCCGTCCCAGTCTTCACGCCACCTTGCCCAAGGTCAGAGAAGCCATGCGCCCATTCTTTCAAGAGAACCTCCAACTCTTAAAGAGTTGTAAGGTTTCAAAGATGTTCTCCCCCTCCCCCCCCCGTTTCTGCAGCGGGGCCTGGGGGCCAGCAGCATCTTCTGCACCTCTACCGAAACCTGTAGGTTCAGTGCCGCAGAGCACCCGTCTGATGTTCTGTCCGATTTCCATCCAAATAAATCTCATTTTGCTGAGGTCTGTAAAGTCTGACTTTATGGCAACAAGCTCTCCTGGAACTCGGTCTTTAATAAAAGGGGAAAGAAGTGAAACTACTAATTTAGTTTCTTTAAAAGGCATGTATTTTCATGCACATTAAGTCCATCTGTCGGTGAAATGGATGCCTTTGCACAGCGTATAATTTGATAAAACCCGAAAGAACTCAGAGCTCCCAGCTTGAAGCAGAAATAGCGAAAGTGGCGGGGAACCTGGCTCAACTGGATGAATCCACCAAACACTATTTTTAGAACTAAAACCTGATTTAAAAATATATATATCCATTCTGGAGAAAGATGAGTGTTCTTAGTGTAAGAGCCTCTCAGCATATTCGAACCGCTTCAGGGACCAAGATCAAAGGGCCCAGTGTCCCTGCCGCTCAGTTATTGGGGGCGTCTCTTTCCCAGTGCTGTGCAGTATCTGAGCACCCCACCTTCCGGCTCCCACCGGCTGCAGGGAGCTTCCAAACGGGCAGCCGTGCTCTGTTTGCCCCCACAAAGTGCTTTAAAATTGAAAATGTTGACAACGTTTAAACTTGGGCATTTCACACTAAATTTCAGAAATTAGAACCCTGATTTCTTTTGAAAAATTAGAAGCTCGGGTCACACTGGGTCCAAATTCCTGCATAGCATTAATGGACTCATGCAGAGTCATGAAGGCATCATAGAGACAGCTTTCACATCTGGGTTTGCCACAGTCCCCACCTGTACCTGCCCGGCCCCTATAGATACTTGAAGTTGCAACACCAGGTCTCGAGGATTAAAGTCTAACCTTTTCAGAAAGGAAGTCAAGGTCCTTCACTGTTAGCTTCCAGCTAGCCTCCCCATCTTCATCCCTCCCCAGATCTTTATCCATTTATTTATTCAATAAACCTTCATCGATCACTAACGTGCACCAGGCTATATGCTAGGTAGGCACAAAGACGAATAAAATACAAGTATCCGTCAGGGTCCCAGCAGATGGCAGACACAAACTAGGACAATTTAAGCAGGACTGGTTGAATAGGAAGGGAACCACAAGGATGGTACAATACCCTGAACTTAGAAACTTCTGGACTGCTAGTACCACTAGGCCTGAAGGTGGCCTTCTGCTAGGAAGGTAGCCAGCCCTGCAAAGCAAGAGCTAAGGAAAAGATCACCCCTGCTCTCACTGTCCTCTACCTCCATTCTTCCAAGCGGCTCCTCCCCTGGCCAGAGCCGGAAACCAAGGGCATGGAGGCCTCTTGATGCTGTCCACAGAGGTCAGCTTTCGGGACAGAGAACAGGGCAGAGAAAGGACAGAGTTGATCTGAAGCTCAAAGAGAAGACACTGAGTCAACCATAGTCTGTCCTTCGAGGAACTCACAGTTCAGTGAGGAAGGAGGCAAGGTCAACAGACAATGTCAGTGCAGTGCGGGCATGGCTGTGTTCATGAGAATCACCATGTCAGGTTACCGGAGCTCAGAGGAGACTACTACCCAGGCAGGCAGTAGGGAGCCTCCCAGGAGATGGTGATCTCAAAGCTGAGATACAAATAATCGAAGAACAAGAAGTCAGCCA
This sequence comes from Rhynchonycteris naso, assembly GCA_037038555.1. Classification (NCBI taxonomy): domain Eukaryota; kingdom Metazoa; phylum Chordata; class Mammalia; order Chiroptera; family Emballonuridae; genus Rhynchonycteris; species Rhynchonycteris naso. The sequence goes on from CM072996.1 coordinate 24,802,135, forward strand.
GGTGGAGGCGAGGAGGGAGAGGCAGAAGGCCCTGGGGAGAGAATCTCCCATTGCTCAGGTTTGGTGGACACCACAGGCTCAGCCCCCTAGGTCGCTCAAGGTTCCCCAAATGCCTCTTGTTCTTTCGCTGCTATGTGCCTGTGTAGAGTTCTTCCTCTGCTGGAAGAGCCCCACCCATCACTGCTCATCCTCATCCTCACCCTCTCCAAGTGATTCCACGTTTGTTGTACCCAATAGAAAGGTGAACATTCGGTCACCAAAATACACACATCAGAATGCTCACAACAACAAATCTCACAAAAGCATTATGCACAGTAACCAAACGCGCATCAACAGGGAATGGATCAGCAAATTATAATATAGCCACAGGATAGACTACGACACAGTGATGAGAATACACAATTACAAATGCCCAAAAATATGAAGGAATATCACAGCTATAATACCGAGTGAAAGAAACCAGACACAAAAGAGTAGCTCCCATAAGAGTCCTTTGACAAGAAGTTCAAAAACAGGCAATATCAATCTATGATGTTAGAATTCAGGGTAGTAGTTACTACCCCTGAGGGCAGTGATAGTTGCTACAAGGTAGCAGGAGATGGGGGAGGGGCGGGTTTCTGTGTTGGTAGGAATGATCTGTTTCCCCAACTGCGTGCTGGTTGCAGGGTGCATAAAAACTCATTGAGCCTGTGCACTTGTGATGTGCATGCTTTTCTTTATGCTATACATTAAACCACCTTCTCTGACAGGCCTCCCCAGGTTATTGAATAACAAGGGCTTCACATCCAGAGAGCTGAGAAAATCCTCCCGGACTGACTACTCATCCAAGACGCCTGGCATCCACGGACGGAAGAGCAATGACTCGGGAGCCGCGGGCTGCTGCGTTTCCTTGGTGGTCCCTGGCGAATCCTGTCCCCTCTCTCCACTCCATCTACATGCTTCAAATGATGCAGGGGAGCAGATGTGCTCCCACTTCCTTCCAGCGATTGGAAGTTTCATGGGCATCGGGGTCAGTGGGTCCTGGAGCATGTTCTGACCCCACATGGTCACGGCTTGTTAAACAGCCCTGAAATGGCCGCAGATCTCAGCTGCGTGGCTCCCAACTTCCTCACCAAGGAGGGATCCTGATGCTAGTTCTCTCCCCTGAGCTCCACATAATGAAAGAAGAGGCGATTTAAAAAAAAAAAAAAAAAAGGTTTATTGTGTAATGATCCATTTGTTTTAATCAAGATATTTATATATAGCTGCCAACTTGAACTTGTGACCAGCATGAGATAACCAGTATCTCTCCAGCGGGTTATATAATTCCTGCTCAACGCTGAGTAATCCGATTGTTTAGTTTTCCTGGGAGGACCCATCTATAGCAGGGGCTCTTTGTCTGATTTCCAATTATTCACTCGGGAGTCCTGGTTTCTTTTTCTCAAGGCCCTAAGTCAGGGCCTCTATCTTATTTTCTTATCCCACATAATGAAGAGACTTTGGGTTTTGTCTTTGGATATTTCTTGGTACTGCTTTCCTGACTTCCTTTCAACAATGATCTCAGCACAATATGGCGTTTGCAATGCTACAGAAGCCAAGTGCAGTGAAATGTGATTATTTTAATAATACCAATACTGGCTGCCATTTACGCCGTACCTTACGTATGTGCTGCAACTGCCTTGAGCACCTTCTATGGGTTCATGTGGGCTGTGGTGTCAGGCAGCATGGGTTCAAATTCTACCTCTGATCCATCTTGGTTCAGAGACCTTAAGTGAACAGTGACTTAATCTCGGAGTCCCCATTTCCTTACTTGTAGAATGGGACTCTTCATTAGCACAGTTAGGTCATTGAGCTGTTGGGAGTATAAAGTGCATTTAATCCATGGGAATGCATGTCCCAGTACTTGGCACATAGGAAGTACTCACAGAAGTTAGTTATTAATAGTAAATTATTTTCTTCACAACAACCCTTTCAAGAAAGCACCAATATCCCCTTTCATAAAAGAAAAACTGAATGCTCAGAGACTTTCCCAAGATCACACAGTGACTGAATGACAAACCAGGATTTCTAACCCTAGTTGTGCCCGACGCCAAATCCTGACCTCCTTCCACTAGTCAGTCCTCCAACCTCCACAGAAAGTTGTTTCTATTCCATTATAATTGCAGATTATTTTTGAGAGAAAAGATATTTTAATTATTTTACTTAATTAAAAGGGAAAAAAGTAAATGATTAGGTAAGATTTTTGCCCTTGTCATAAAAACTCAGTGTTTCCCAAGTTCATATTTTTATGGACCCATTCATGATCATCAACCCTAATTTTGTGACTGTTGCCAATTTGTCTCAGGCATTAGCAAAAGGCTCAGGAAAACCTGGCCAAGCTATGTGGACTTGGACATCTCTTCTCTCTATCCAGTGGGCCTCAGTGTCCCCTTATGTTGAACAGGAGAGTGGGTGGAACTCTTCCAGTCCCTGCAGCCTCGCCTTGGAAGCCTCTCTTCTGACCTCATGCCAGGGCTTTGTACACACGTGAGCAGCTGGGCTTTAAACGTTTGGTTCCTGCCCTGTCTTCCTGAACTATGTCAGAGAGAAAAAAAAAAAAGAAAGAAAGAACCCAACATCTGTTTTCACACCAGGCAGAGCTGAGAACTCATTCCTAAAGCATTTTTCATACTTGACCAGAAGGGCATTTCGTCACGAGTAACAGGATCCGTCCTTTGCTCCCTGGTCTCCCTGCACTCTGCTGATAAGACAGTAACGAATGTGCCGATGTGCACTTCCAGGAATCAGAGCTGCTCCCCACAGGTGCCAGAGCCCCATGCCCACAAGGGCTTCCCTGGCAAGTGAGTCACTTTCCTTGGGGCTCTCCTCCCACCAGCACCTCCCTCAGGCCCGTGTAGGCAGAGCTTGATCACTTGCACAGCCACCAATCAAACTCCCTTCTCCCTGACTTCCAGGTCCCTGGGCCACATGAGGGAGGACCCTACCCTGCTAGCTTCTGAATCGCTCAGGCCTGGGAAGAGCTAAGCATACCCTCAGTCCTACCAGCGGTGCTGGGAAGCTCTGCCACTCACTCCCAGTGTGACCTTGAATGGGTCTCTCATCTTCGCTGGACCTCCCTAACAGCTAATATTTATAGAACACTCACTCTGTCCCAGGCACTGTTCTAGTTTTCTTTCTATATGAATCAACTCATATTTAACCACTCAATAACCTTTCATCTTATATTATTAGGTTTATGGTTACCCCATTTTACAGATGAGGAAACAAAGCCACCAGGTGGTTATAATAGTTCACCAGAGACCAGACATATCCTGAATTTGAACTCAGACCCCCAGTCTCCCAGAGAGCTCACAGTTACCACTAGGCCAGCAGTCCTCAAACACTGTGCTCTCAGGGCCCCTCTATAGTCTTCATAATTACTGAGGATCCCAAAGAGCTCCTTGGGCCACATTGATCACCATGATTAGAAATTAAAACTGAAAAGTTTTTGAAGCTCAGAACTACATGGGGCACATTCCTTGAGTCATCAGAGCAGTGACATCATCACACATCCAGTGGTTTTCAGGAAACTCTCCGGTACCCCCCATGAGCAGCAGTGAAAATAGCAAATGCCATCTTAGTTTTATTATAAAAATAGTCTTAACCTCATGGACCCCCTGAAAGGCTGTCCAGGACTCCTAGAGGTCCTCAGACCACACTTTGATAACCCATGCACTACACTGTCTCTGTTACCTTGCTAGCACATGTGCCTGAGGAGATCTCCCCTCCCCTTCTCACAGGTGCTGATGCAATCATCAAATATTTGCTGAGTGCCAACTATGGACAAGGCTCCATGCTAGGCACTGGGATACAGCAGAGATTAGCGAACACACCCTGCTCTGTGACACTTCCAGTCCTGTGGAGGGGACAGACATTAAGCAAAAAAATATATCCTTCTAATAAGTAACTTGAAATTATAAAAATTAGTAGAAAAAAGATGGGACATACTGATACCATAGATCCGAAGCACAACGAAGTTTGAGGAGTCAGGGAAAGTTTTCCTGAGGAATTTGAGAACTGTGACTCTGCTTTGCAAGAAGAAACTGTTGGTAGTTGCCTGATGAGGGTTTGGGCTTTGTCATAGCCTTCACTCTTCTGGGTCCTTCTGTTCCCCAAAACACCCAGTTCAACCTTTACGGTCCAAAGACTTTCACCCCTGGGTTCCGAGCTAGTTCAGTTCAGAAACCCTACTCTCCCAGCATCTGGTACCAACACAGCTGCTCCAAGGCACGTAGTGGCAGACACTGGTGGCCAGGGAGAGAGGAGGCAACTCGGGCAGTGAAAAGAATGTTACATGTTGCACTCCATGCTTAAATATAGGCCATTTCAAAGCAAGTCTATAATTCAAAATAGTCTTTGAAGAATGCATGGTGGTTTTTTTGTTTGTTTGTTGTTGAGTTTTTCTTTTTGTTTTGTTTGTTTGTTTGTTTTGTCCTTTTTCTAAATGTGGAGCCACAAAGGCAAAAAAGCAGCTGTAATTTCTTCAAGACAAAGTCTTGGTGATTCAGATCTTGTCTTCACTCATCTTCTTTATCTTTTAAAACCAAACCATCTTGCAAGGTTCTCTGGAGTGTTTGGTGGAAGGCGGATGGGGCTGAGAGTCGGGTCTGGGTCTCAGCCCAGTTCAACCACTGAGTCACTGTGGGCTTTTGAACGATTTTCTTCTCTTGTTTGGGACACAAGTTTTCTCATCTCTGAAATGGGCAGGAAGTTGGTGAGAGGCTTTGACTATAACAATATTTCTCAAAGTGTGGGCTTTGAGTGCAGTGAACCTATGGGGGATGATTTCAGAAGTCACAGGTGTAAAGCCAGTGGCCAAGGCCACCATCACAGCAGCCTGGCTCATGCAGGTTCACATTAGATTTGGACAGTTGGTAATGAAACAATGGAGCCAAGAACTGCTGCGCCATTGGCTTTAATTCTAGCTTGCACCCGACAGGCAAGCAAAAGCACACACTGGGCTCCAAAACCCACTCATTCAGTGCTCACAAAGCTACTGACTTATCCGAGTTTCCTAGCATCAAAGGCTTCTAGCTCACCAGACTTATTCACCTCTGTTTCCCATCTCCTCCTGCACAAACTCTGCACAAACTGGCTTCTTCCTCAGCACTCCACCATCTTGGCTGCTTCTCCTCTCCTCCATGTGGCCTTAATCTGCTCTCCTCTCTAATACTAACCTCAGGAACCAAGAGAGAGCAAGCTCAGGGTCTGCCCTACTTTATAGTGTAGAAATCCCAACCTTTAATCCAATCTACAAACAAGGAAGTCTCTGATACAAAGTCACTTATCTGAGACATACTAGGAGGATTCCTCATGAGAGTACACTACCTCACATCATCCAATCAGTCAAGGGTGTGGGGAAAAGCTTACTCTTAAAACTTGCACGTGGGCAGCACCATCTTTAACAAAGTGAGCATAATATATTTCATCTGCCCAACAACAGGCTTAAGAGGAAATAACTTCATAACAAGGGGTGATCATGGCTCAATTCTCTTATCCTTGGGATGACATGGCAAAGAGACCCCCCCTCCCCCGTGAGTGCCCTGTGTGTCCTCAACAACTCTGCACACTTGCTACTTTCCTCTGTAACTGAGAACAGATTTTAAGACTGGGCTTCAGCTGGCAAGAGCTAGAATTTAATTTCATTGTTTTGTTATCATTGTGCTTCTGCCTTGCTCAATTTCCACTTTAGCAAGTCACTCTATTTTTGTTTTCCTTTATCATAATGATATAAAGTTTCCTTTGTAAGTAAATTCATTTTAGTTTTTTAAAGTGAGTTGTTTTTTTGTTTTGTTTTTTTTTACCAATGTAGCAGATGTTACAGGAAGCCCATAGCTATGGCAGCAATTATGGTGTGTCACCCAAGTAAGAGAACTGTGCGTGCTTCCCTTGCTGGTCTAGGCACAGCCCCCATTTGCTGGCTGTGGATGGCTCCATTCCTACTACCCTCCATTCCCCTACTGTCCACGCTCCCTGGGCATTGAAGTTGTGCTGCACAGACTCTGGGCCAAGGGAAGAGTGGTCCAGGTCGCTTGGGGGTTTGTTCTGCCACAGATATAGAAGCAGCAGTTTCCCGCTCCAGGGCTAATCCTACATGCAGCAAGGGGAGGGTCTGGCTACGGTTTTAGCTGCGTTCAGAAGAAATGACCATAATCATGCATTCTGGATGGCATAAGACATTGCAAGGTGCTTCCCGGCATCCACGCTCAGGAATCCTCCCCATACTCCTCCAATTTATCTCTGACTTCATTTTACAAGTGAGAAAATGGAAGTCCAGAAGCTGAAATGGCTTAAGAAGTCGCATGTCTAGAAAGAAATGGAATGACGGCTTTCAATTTGCATCTTTTGTCACAAAGTTCAGGGTCTTTCAACTATAAGTGATGCTAAAAGAAGGCTTGGCAATGAATTAGGAATATGAACGCAGATACTTTTACGGTGATGAATATACTATTCTATGAATGTACTGTATAAATAGTGCCTCGATTTGGAACCCATATCCTATAACCAGTAAATGAAGAACCTTGTAGCTAAACTTCAGTGTACATCCATAATATGTTTATAAGTTTCTAAAATGTTAACCGCTGTGTCAAAAACTCTGAGTATACCTTTAAGGCTCTGGACACATATCGACACATATTGCCAAAATGCCCTTCAGAAAGGTTGTGCCAATCAACTCACGTGGCCCCGGCATGAAGGGGAGTGCCCATTCTCTCACACTTACCCTAATTCTGAGTATTTTAATTAAGTTTCTTAAAATAAGAGAGAAATGGCACCCCGGTGTTTTAATTAGCATTTCTGCGATGATTAGTGAAGTTAAAGATCATCGCAGCTGCTCATTGGCCGTTTAGATTTACATTTGGACACTTTATACTTAAGTTCATTACTGACTTTTTAAATATTTTGTATACTCAGCATCCAGGATAAGGCAAACAGGCCCAGTTTTCCTAGCTGTGAAATGGGTTTTGGAGGAAGTGCTCTCAAGAACCCCTCATCGCTCATCTCAATTGGGACTGAGGCGGCATCAATGTCCCCGAGAGCCCGGGGACACTTCCTAGACTGGAATCCCAGCCTCACCAGCCCCTTCCCATTCATCCCAGTAAAGACAGGTCCAGGCTGCCAAAGATGGGCCACTTCTGCCGAATCACCACAGTCAATCTGCTTCCCCACAGGGACGTCCCACCCAGGATCATTCATCCAGGCAGTGACTATCTTTTGCATCCATGTCAAACAAAATTACTTATAATTTATGAAGTAATTTTGTCCTTGTTCCCTTCACTTTTAATTCCTCCTTCCTCTCCTGGCACCCCCTGCCAACACCACCAGCATTCCTATCCTTGGAACACAGACATGCTGAAGATGAACTTGCCCTGGTACCTAAACCATCTCCATGACAACCAGAGGTGATGGTCCTGAAACATCTACAATATCCCTAGCTAAGAAGAAGAGAACTAAAAAGAAAAACCTTTACAGAAATTTTATATCTGTCTTTACCAAAAGAAAAGAAAATAAAGTAACTGGAAAGATTAACTTCTTATTATAGACTTCCTCTAATGATGATTATTAAGTTATAAAGAATTCATATTTTTATTTTGGGTGGGTGTCCAGTTAAGATGAATTTCATTTAGTTGAAAATGCAGGAAGTTGAAATTCCTCCAAACTGATCATTGCTTGAAAATGAATATGTAAGCCTAGATGGTAATGAGGAAAGTATTGAAGCGCATATCTTAATGCCCTGGGGAGGCTCAGATAACGTTTTCTGTCACGTCTTCCAGAAAGAAAGGGGAGTTGCGCATTTTAACCTTGGCCTCCCTTTACGTCCTATGTCCTGTCCTTCCAGGACCCACCCACACATCACACTCATGATCGTCAGTGAAAGCAAGCTGCAAACAGAGCCTATCTGGAAACCCATGGAGAATCCCAACTTCCAGGTGCTTTCCACCTGATCTCCCTCTTTCTGGACTCCTGGCCCCATTCACAGCCCTCCTCTGCTGGTCCTCACAGCGGCTGTGCCTTCCTCGTCCCATTCACAGCCCTCCTCTTCTGGTCCTCACAGCGGCTGTGCCTTCCTGGCTGTCAACTGTATCATTTTTAGCTTGGCCAAGCCTGGTGTTCTGACAGCTCCTGTCCCAGTGCTCCTGAGCCCCACGCCACCACCCCCCAATCCCACTCTCACTAGAGCAAAGAAGGGTAGATGTCAATCCAATCCTCGTTTCATGTTGGGAGCGGGGGCAATCTAGCAGAGCTGAATGTGGGTGCTTTGCTAAATCATCGCGTGTATGCATTTGAGACAAATTTTAGTTTGTCTGTGTTTGGTCCCATTGTCATTCTGGCCAGGAGCCGTATCAAAGGGGACTGTGTCCTAGAGAGGAGGGACAGGCACATGAGATGTTCTTGGGCGCTTCTCTTAGCTCTTACCCCTGACCTTGCTTAAGGTGGGAGAGAAGGAAAGAAGAGTAGTAACACTATGAGCACCTAGTTTATTACAACATACAGAACATGGTTGTTTCCTAACTTATGACCTTCACAGCCTCAGGCAAGTCAGCTCACATCTCTGAGCCTCAGTTGCCCCATCTCTAAAATAGGTGTAATAGTAATCTGTATCTCAAAATATCTTTGAGATCATAACGTTGAATAAGAAAATTACGTAAAGTGCTGAGTAGGGTCCCTTTACCTAGAAAGCATTCAGTTAGGGGTTGCACTATCGCTATTATTACTGTTATTATTATTATTATTATCTTCAGGATTGTTACAGGGACCTGTATGCAGTTTTTTTCATGTTGTTTGAAAAGTCTCTGATGGAATCCTGTGTTGTAGCCAAGTCAGTGCTGCCAAATATCAAGGTTGGGGTTCATGCCATTGCCACTCAGAGGACCACTCTGAACCTCAGACTCTTCATCTTTAATCTGGTGTCCTGGACACCACAGAGGGAGGATGCTATGAGGTAGTGGTAGGAAGTGGCCAGCAATGGGCTTGGCACAGAGGAAAGCTCGAGAAATATAAGTTCCCTTTCTTTTCCTGCTCTCCCTTGGGCAAGTGCAAAAAGCGAGGTAAAGGACCGGCTGGGCTTCTTGGGCCACCTGACCAGAGGGAAAGCTGGGTGGGGAGCAGGAAGGGGGAGGTGTGGTATAAAACAAGTCAGTTCATTTCCCTTCTGTGACCCGGCATTTTGGAAACAGACTCCCTGTCTGCCGCCCAGCCAGCGTACCGCAGCCTTTCCCAGAACAATGGCAGGATGCAGGCTGTGCTCCCCGGCAATGACAGGCAGGCCTCCCCGCCAGGCTGGGTCGGCCACGGCCACGCAGGGCTTGTCTCAGGCACAAGAGGACCGGCAGCCTCAACATCAAATGAGGAGACCCCTAGTGCAGCCCTGGAATTTTCACCTGCTGCAAGTTTTGGTAAACCTGGTGGAGAGACAGGAAAGGGGGTCTTGGAACATAGGTTTGGGGGGCTTCACACTCACAGATCTCCCACTCACTCTGGGCTGGTGTTCAGTTTCTGGTGTCCCCTAGGAGAGCTTTGCCAGAGCTACACTATTCCTGATGACACTATCTTAAGCTGCCATTTTCTAACTGAGCACCTACTGCGTGCCAGGCGTGGGGTGAAATACAGTCAATCTTCATTATTCCCACTGCCCTGGGTCGTAGCAAGGGTGTCTGCTTCCCAGTGGACCAGTGCGACTCTCAGACCCACAGGGACAGAATGTCTAAGCAGGAACCTGAGCTACAGCCTGGTCCTCAATTTGTGGAGAAACTGAGGTCTGAAGAGAGCAAGTATTGGGCCAAAGAGTACATAAACACATCGATGCCCAGGGCGACATTTGTACTCTTGGTTCTTATCAGCTCCTTATCCTCTGCCAAGTCATCTGGGCTCCAAAGACCTCATTTTGTGAGTTTCCCATAAACCTTTTTCTGGGAAAAATATCGATTTTTTAAAAAGAAAACTAATATTTCCCCAACACCAACCACATGTTAGGCATTTATTCTCACAACCCTGAGAGGTTCAGGCAATTATTCCTGGAATCGTCCTGAAGGAATACCTGCCCACACACTCTCAGCACGACCTCTGCACACACAGGGCTGCCTCAGGTGATGGGGATGTGTCCCTTTCTGTTTTTCTGGGCCATTTGAGTATACTTGGCCCACCTGCAAGGCAAGACAGAGGGGCAAAGAGTTAAAGTCTCTTGATCTGCCCTTAGATAGTGATGGTGGGTGTTGGAATGGCCCCCAATCATGGTCCACACTGTCACCCAGGACTCCCCAGCGGGACTGAGCGCCACTCACCCCAGGATAGTTGCTGGCTTGATACTGCTTCCTTCCCGTCTCCTGTCTCATCTCTTCTCCCCAGCAGTGTTTCCTGGGATCTCCTCCCACTCAAATAACAGCTGTCCACTCAAGTGAGCAGTGTGCCCAGGACATGGAAGGTGGGCGGGACAGATGGTGACTCAGGTTTCACACCGAGCAACAGATATTGCTGGGTCTTTCTGAACACAACACCACCTCTGGGAGAACGAGAACTCATCAGAGGTGCCTGGGTGACTGAGAACAAGGAAAATTAAGGAAGAATTTACCACCAGAGAATGACAAACAGCAGGCGACGGCTATGTGCCATGCCACACAGTAGTAGGTGCTCAGAAATAAGGTTCTGAGCAAAAGATGAAAGAGAAACAGCACTTCTACGCAGATCTACTCTATGCCACGATCATCCTGCTACATGACTTTGACAAGACTTACAGCCATTTTTTCTTCCACTCCTCTCGGTGTATCTAAGTAGATCGTTACAGATGAGAATCAGAAAGGTAAGCATCAGTTACATGATTTGGTATCAGGCTTCTCCGACTCTGAGCTTTGCGTTCCCTTATCTGCCCTGCCACTAAGAATGAAAGATGGACTCTCCGATGGCCAGCATGCACCGGAGAGCTCTTAGGGGTTGGGGCACGTGGTAGGACAGCACTGTCTGTCACACTCCACAGCTGCAGATGCGATCAGATCCAACAGACAGACCTGTGACTCTATAATCCTTGACATGAACTAGATTCTCCTAGAAGCAGATTCCTGTGCTGACTACTGGCCAGAGGAACCTGCATTAGTTATCTATTACTCAAACAAATTACCACAAAACCAGCGGCTTTCACCAAACATACACATCCATCTCACAGTTTCCACAGGTCAGCAGTCCCGATTGGGTCAGCTCTGGTCAGGATCCCACAGGCTGCAGACAAGGCACCAGCTGAGCTGCGTTCTCATCTGAAAGATCAAATGGAGAAGATTGTGCCACCAAGCTCATTCAGGTTGTTGGCAGAATTCATTCCTGCTGATGTGTGGCTGAGGACCCTGGCTTTCTCTGGTTCATTCAGCTAGAGGCCAGGCCCTGGAAGCCACCACAGTTCCTAGCCACAGAGTCCTCTCCAGATAGCACCCCTGTGTTCCCAAGGCCAGCAGGAGAATCTCTCCCTGCAGCCCAATGAGATGGAGTCATACAGAATGCCACCTAACTATGGGTGTGACATCCCATCACCTTTGATATATGATGGATAAATTTGTTTGTGTTACCATCATCATTTGCAATATTATTATTTATTATAATTATTATAAATTCAGTATTTTGAAATGTAGCACTAAGATCCCTTTTGCCTAAAAGCCTTTCATAGTTCCCAGTGGCTATGAAATACAATCCCAGTTCCCGAGCCTGGCTTCCATGCCCCCAGGTTATCTTCCTGGTTCCCCCTTTGCCCACCCCGGCTCTTCCCTGGTCATGCCTGACTCTCCGTCTCCTTTCATCACACGCAGCCCTTCTGCCTGGCCCACCCTTTGCTTTTCCCTCAGCCAAGTTCATGTGCGTGCATCTTTGCAATCCCATCAAGAAGATGATCTTGGCTCTCCAAGAACCCACTCAGCCTTTCCCTTCTCTGGGTCCCAAAGCTCTGGGCATGTGCCTCTGTATACTGCTGGTCACACTATATCATGTGATTTCACCGGGCAGTGAGTTTTTAGTTCATCTCTGAATTCCAGGACACAGTACAGATTAGGTCTTAATAAATCATTCTGAATTCCTACATAAATCATGACACTTAACAGCAAATTTTCTTATATGGCCCCTTAACATTTGCAAACTACATCCAGCTGATGCAGGCGGGTCTGGAGTGAAGACATTGGGCACAAGTCAGCGAGAACCAGCGGGATGACCCTACAGGCCCAAAGCAGTTCAGAGCTGGATAGCCTCTTTCTGCAGACTGCCAGGCTCCAGAAGGAAGCCCTGTCTCTGCTTAAGAGCCCTGGGCTCAGCACTTCCCGTATTCACTACTGCTATTCTCGGGGCTCCTCTTCCCCAAAGCCTGCTTCCATATTTTCAGGTCTTTGAATATTGCAGCAAACCACTGCTGTGCTTCTGAAAGCGGAACCAAACACACCACCGGCCACCGCTCCTGGCTGACTTCCTGCTCCCGGGGCTCGGATCCCGGCCTCCCTCCCCTTCCTCCGCTCTGGACACCCTTGCCCGGCAGCTGTGTCCACTTCCTGTGCTGGTCCTGCACACTGGCCAGCCTCCTCCAGCCCCTCCACCCTCCATTCCTCTCCATCTCCCTTTATCCCTCTCCATACTCCTCCAACCTCCTCCAGCCAGGCTCCCCGGGACCTCTGCCCGCCCTTGGAAGCCCTGCTCCTCCACGCTCTCCTCCTTGTTGAACCTCTTCCCCATTTGAATTCTTCATGTCCCTCCTCCCTTTATTCTGGGGAAGCCCGGTCCAAAGGCCAGTTGTGACTTCTGTGGGTTAAAGGCCAGGATTAAAAATAGGAAGGAGTTACCATTTCTGTCACCCCACTTCCTTAGCCAGGAAGAGGCCTCAAAGGTAGCATGCCTGACCGAGCCAAGGAGCTGCTAGAATTGGCTGTGCCAGCCAGACCCCTGGGAGAGGTGGTCAGGAAAAGCCACAGCCCACCAGTGGGCTCGGGACGGGTTTCAGTGACTCAGGAAACCAAAGGGATATTAATTATGCCCATTTTAAAGATGGTTGCTCTCAGTTTTGAATCTAACTGAAATCATCAAGAGCAAGACTGCATGAGGGAAGAGCCACATGAGGCCAAGTTTCTCCTAAAACTGAGAAAGAAAGGCTCCTCTGCTCAGGATGACCAAGAGAATAAAGTGAGACGATATTTAAAGTGACTAGCACAGCATATGATAAGTAGACATCTCGCCAAAGAAAGCCAGTTACCTTCCCCTTTAAAATTACTGTTGCTCCTTCAGTGGACGGCCCGTGGAGTTGGGGGTCAGGGTGGGGGTGGGCGTGGGGGGAATAGACAGGCTCCACTGAGCTGCCCTGGCTGGAACGCATCTAGTATCTTCCTGGTGCTGCCATCAGAGGCCCCGTGCAGACCTGCCACCAATCCAGCTGGGGTGGTAGTGAGTGGCACCGAGCCAGCGTCCTCAGCAACTTCAAGAGCTGCTGAGACGGGGTGGCTTTGATGGGGAGCCAAAGGAAGACGTGTTGCAATTATCTAAATGATTTGAGGCCCCCACAAAACTCAGAGAGCTAACTGCAGGTTGCTCGCAAAAGTGGAATTTCTTGCTGCTTGCCATCACACCAGCTAGATTTTTGGTTCCTCATCGGGGCTTGCCGTCTCCCACCTCAGGAGCTTTGCACGTGCTTGAGTCTCCACCCAGAATTCCCTCCCCACCTCTCTGTAAGCTGCTGGGAAAATTTCCCCTCACACTTCAGGTCCTCACGCCGGGCCCCTCCTCCAGGAAGCCATCTCTTCCCATCCCCCCTAGTGCTCTGCACATGTGGCCTTCGTCACTCTCTGCGGAGATCGCCCATGGATGTGCCTGGGTCCCCAACAAAACGTGAGCTCTCCAAAGGCAGTGAGCAAGATTTGCTCCTGTTGGTGCTCGGCGCTCACACAATGCCACCGCAGAGAGGTCTTCCAGAAAGTGTTGATTGAAAGGCACTCCTACAATTAGGTGGTAATGGAAGTAATCAAAGTTGTAATGTCTAGAAGACCTCTTTTTGAATTCTGGCTGTTCAACTCAATAGCCCACACCATTGATTTGAGTTGCTTAGCCTTTCTGTGCCTCAGTTTCCATTTTGTGAAATAGAATGATGAGGCAAGTCTCAGAATTGTTTAAAGGAAACACACACACACACACACACTCTCTATCTCTCCAGTGGGGCCAGGTTTCCACAATTAGAGAGATATGGAGCATAAGCCGCTTACACTGGCACTCCAGGTCAGATCAAGATTGCCCATTGCCACCCTTCAGAGGGGTCGACTTGCTGTCTTGATCCCAGCCTCTTCTATACACAGGCCCTAAGTCCTGGGAGTGTTCAGCTCATCAGGGAAGCTACACTACATAAAGTCCCCCCAAGCTTCCCTCCTGAGAAGAGAGCATACCTGGACCCTTGACCAATGTCAGAGCCCTTCACACAGACCTCAGCCAGACCTTTTGTCCCTGGACATTGGAAGTATGCCATGGCACTCAAAGTGACACATCTGATGGGCCCTCTCATGGGCCAAAATGAACGGAAGCCCTGACTCCTAGATTCAAATTCTGGCTGTTATATGAAAACAAAAACAAAAACAAACAAACAAAAATGGTCAGCCGGGAACCTCAAAACAGGCCTTGTTTTCCCAGCGCACAAGTCCACGTCAGACCAGGAGCCTTTTCCTGTCTTTACGGTTTGCACCATGGGCTGAGTATTCTCTGGGATAGACAGGGAGTCACTGCAGTAACATACAAGTTCCCAAATCTCCGTGGTATCCAATCACAAAGGTTCCTTGCTCTCAGAGCCAGTTCTCTGGTGATTAAAGACTTTCCGGGAAGCTGCTTTCCCTGGGATAGCTCAGAATGACCACCCCACATCAGCACTGGGGTCCACATGAGCGTGGCCGAGGAGGAACGAGCCCTGGGGGCTCGCTCAGCAGGGACACACTCCACCAGGCCACAGATGTGCCTGGTACCTCTATGTCTGTCTGTTCAGCCTCCTAGACTGCCAGCTCCTTTGGAAAGAAAGCCGTACCCCTTTTGTCATTGTCGTGTGCCTGTTTCAGAGGAGGCTCAAAATAAATATTTGCTGTGTAAACAAACAAGAGACTTGATAGACTCCTCATTCATTCCTTCCTTAACTGGTACCCAGAGTATCTCATTTGGCACCAGGCTCTGGAATGAGTGATGGCGACACAACCAGAGACAAGACTCGGCCTCTCCCTCAGTTATCACTCCTTCTGGGTAGGGGGTGGGGGCAGGGGAGTCGATGTACCAGGGAAAACTAATTCATAAGAGCCTTCAGTGAAATCCATGAAACCTTCTGTAGAAGCAAGGAAAAAAATAATCTTCCTGGAAAAGGCACAAAGGATTTAATGAGGAAGTGGTGTGTGAGCTGGCTCTTAAAACCTAGGTTTTGCTGAGTAGAAGGGATGAGAGAGGAGAGACAAGGGCAATAGCGCAGATGGGGACACAGATGTGAGAACCAGCCTGGCATCCTCACGAAAGGGAGAGCTTCATTCTGTGTGTGGCTGGACAGTCGCGTAGAACGTGGGGATGATGAGAGCGTAGATAGAGAAGCATGACATGGCCATGTCATGGAGGACCAGGGGACCATAGATATCAAGCTAAGGCATTTGAATTTTATCCCAGAGGAAATGTGAGCCTTTGTAGGATCCTCAGGAGGGGAGCGATACAGACAGACCTCTGTGGATCTGCAAGAGTGCTTGCAGGGGAAGAACAGGTCGGCAGGGAAACACCCAGAGCCACGGGACTAATCTGAGTGCCTTCTCGGTAGACCGAGCCTGCCAGTCTCTGAAAGGTATGTGCTCTCAATCCTGGTTCTGCAGTAGGAATGTCCTCTGATGTCAACAGAGGTGTCTCACTTCCATGTGTTCGTGTATTTTGATTGAAGGTATTTTGATATTGACTTGTGTATACTCTCTGAGGAAGATAGACAAGAGGTAAAACTGAGCTCACTGAGTTTATGAAAGTTACAGATGACAAAAGGTCACTTTTTCTATGGAGAGCTAGAAGCACTGGAGTCCATGACTCAGTGCCTACGTGCACAGTGTCTGATATATAGACAATGTTTAATGCTTTCTATTTTTGTGAGGAGATATGCCATAAGAGATTTGCCTCATTTTGTCAATGTCAAAATGAGATGACTTCTTAAGATCCACCCTGCCCTGGCATCTATAAACCTCAGGTGTAGAGGGACGAAGTGACTCACCCAAGGTTGCACTGCAGGGTTACCAGAAACCCGAGACTTTGCAATCTGGTGCAGAAACATCTGAGGTGGGTCGGTTTTTGTTCTGTTTGTTTTGCCATCATGAGCAGCATCACCAAAATCTATGTACAAGGCCATGGTGGCTATTTTGTAGCAAAACTAAGCAATTAATGATACAGAAATAATACACTGCTCACAAAAATTAGAGGATATTCTATAGCTTCATATTCATTTTTGAAATATCCTCTCATTTTTTGAGAGCAGTATATTTTCAAATCATTGCTATACACATCATTTTGCAAAATTATTTTATTGACTTTATTTAAAAAAGCAAAACAAGACCCTCATGGTTAAGTCTAATGCTGGTCAATGCTCAAAGTCTACAAAAACAAGGGTATTTTTAGACTGAATGGGTGAGGAGGGGGCAGGGGATTGTGAAGGACCCCTCAACTGACTCCAAATCCCATCACAAAGAGTCGCTTTCAACTACAGTTTTAGTCCTAATCGCGGGAGGTGATGGATTGTCGCAGAAGCGGGTGGGGCTGACCGCCGTCCAGAGTTTGGCTACAGGACGCAGTAGACATCTCAAACTATCCCTGAGAACTTTTTCTGAGCAGCCAGAGTGTGGTTTTTAGCTTCATTCCTCTTCTAATTGAGTCAAGCTGCGCAGGGCAAGGGCTTGATAATCACACCCACCCTCAGGAGCCCACTCCAAGGACATTGTAAGAACTTGGGGATAGGCAGGCCTCTGATACAACTCTGTACATTTCTTCTAGATTTTTACATTTTACTTATGCCATGTGTCAGGCAGGATTCTCCAGAAAAACAAAGCCAGGGGTGTCTATCTATCCATCTATTTATATCTGTGTACAGGTACCTGTGTGTGTATATAGGTATGTGTATATATATAAATATACTAGCTAATAGGCCTGAGACTTATGAGACAGGCTAGAAACTCAGTCAAGAGTTGATGCTGGCCCTGGCCAGTTGGCTCAGTGGATAGAGTGTCGGCCCGGTGTGGGCACGATCCCCAGTCAGGGCTCACAAGAAAAGCAACCATCTGCTTCTGTTTCTCTTCCCCTCCCTTCCCCCCTTCTCTCCCTCTTCCCCTCTCACAGCTGCTTCTGCTTCTCTTCCCCTCCCTTCTCTCCCTCTTCCCCTCTCACAGCCAGCGACTCGGTTGATCCAAGTATCCAACTCAGGCACTGAGGATAGCTCGGTTGATTCGAGCATCAGCCCCAGACAGGGGTTGTGGGTGGGTCCCAATCCGGGGGAAGTCTGTCTCACTATCTCCCCTCCTCTCACTTAAAAAAAAAGAAAAAAGAGTTGATGCTGCAGTCTGAAGCAGGGTTTTCTCTTCTCTGGGAAACCTGAGGTTTTGCCCAAAAGGTCTTCAACGGATGGGATGAAGCCCACCCACATTATCAAGGGTAATCTTCCTTAAGTCAACTGATTGTAGATGTTGGCCACACCTACAAAATAACCTTAAGCCACACTTAAATTTAGCGTTTGATTAAATAACCTGGCACTGCAACCTAGCCATGTTGACATAAAAACTAACCATCACAGAGTTTCTGCCATTTTTCAAAACCTAGGGTTCCACTGGACTTGAGGCATGTGAGCTACAGAAGAAACATACTTTAACTTTCAGTTTCCATAAGCTCAACCCATCTATCTAAATTAGCAACATTCTTGGTGCCCGGGTGGGGGTGGGTGGGGGGTGGAGGGGTATGATAATTTCAGATTCAGTGAGCCCAGATGTCTTGTCACATCCACTAGGAAGGCCAAACCTGTGAGCCATGGGGGGGTCTGGCAGGAGGAATTTTCAACCCCCCCCAACCCGTTCTCATGACGCAGCAATCTGATCACCCTAAAATACACCCGAGCACCATGCTCTGCTTCACCTTCTTCCAAATACCTCATGACCTAGAGATGACTCAGGGCCCAAGAATGAAGAACATAGTCCGAGTCCCAATCACTTCCTCCATCACATCCTCAAGCCCGACTTACAAAGCAGAAAGTCACCAGATGAATGAGGAAAGTGGAAGCTGAGCCCAGCAACCTTCCTTCTGAGTGTGAATGAACCATTGCAACATTCTTTCCAATCCGGGGCAAGGGAGTTCCGCTGCGCCTGTGTGTCCCAGAGGCCATCTCTGCAGGTGGGCAGCCCTGCTCTTCCTTCTAGGCTAGCACATTGTATACAATTCTTAGCCAAGAAGTGAAAAAGACATTAAATAGCAAGTTCTGAGGATAATGTGGAGCAGCACCAAACACTGCTGATAAGAGGATAAGCTGGTTAAAACAAAACAATAACAGCAAACACTTTGAAAATCTCTGTGGCAATAGCTCCAAAAGCTAGAAACACCTTCGTGCCCTGCAGCCCCTCCCCTGGGCGTGTATATCCACCAGCTGGGCACCCACTGGAATGCCCATAGCAGTGCTATTTATTATACCTGTAGTCCGAAGCTGGGAACAACAGAATGGCTACATAAGTGCATTCACACAACGGAACACAGCAATGGGGACGATGACCCCTGGCTACAAGCGACATCAGGGAAGAATGGCAGAAGCCTAATACTGAGCCAAACAGACCAGACACCCAAAAAAGGGCATATTGTATGAGTCCATTGATAGCATGAGAACAGAACAAATCTCTAGTCTAGGAAGTCAGGAGAATGGGTACCTTTGGAGGGAGCATTGTGACTTTTGAAAGGATCACCAGGGGACTCTTTGGTGATTGGTAATGTTTGATAATCTATGGCTGCCTAATCAATTAACCCCCAAATTAGAGGCCTAAAGCAATGACTTTTTTTTTTTTTTGTACCTCATGTCTTTGTGGGCCAGGCATGTGAGCACGGCTCAGCTGGAGGGTTCTTTGCCCTGTGTGGTTTTGATGGAAGTTGCTCAGTAGACTGGTCTATGGAACCAGAAAAGCCACTTTTATAAGTGTCGTGTCTTGGCAGGAATCACCAAAGCCTGGGAACCCCTGGGACTATTTGCAGGAGTGTCTATCCATGGCCTCCCCAACATGACAGTGTCAAGGTAGCTGGATGTCTTACATGATGGTCAGGGTTTCCAGAGAGTTTCTCAAAGCCCCAGGGGCAAACCACAAGGCTCTTCATGACCCAGACTTAGTGTCATTTCCATTTCATTCTATTGGTCACAGAAGTCACTGAGCCAGTCCAGATTCTAGGGGAGGAGCAGAAAAGATTCCACTTCTGTGGGGAAAGAACATGATGTACACAGAAGGACAGAATTGATGGCAGCCATTATGGAGACAAGCCACCACAGGTGACGTTCTGGTTCTCGATCTGGTTATTGGTGACAGGCTATATCCAGTCTGTGAAACTATATCAAGCTATATACTCATGATATGTGCCCTTTTCTGTATGTGTCTGTGCTATAGACTTATAAACATTTAATTTTTGTCCCCCAAATTTCACATGGGGATGATATTTGGAGGTGGGGCCTTTGAGAGGTGACTGGGATTAGTGCCTTTATTGGAATAGCCCTGGAGAGCTCCCTCCCCTCTTCTTCCATGTGAGGACACAGGGAAAAGACAGCTGTCTATGAACCAAGCAGAGGGTTCCCATCAGACACAGGATCTACCAGCACCCCGACCTTGAACTTCCAGCCTCCAGAACTGTGAGAAATAAATTTCTGTTGTTTATGAGCCAGTCTGTCTGTGGTGTTCTCGTAGCGCATCCTAAAGGGGCTAAGATAATGTGATTTTAATAAAAAGTTTAGTTTTAGAAAGAATTAAGAAGCAGAATGACCCTGGGAACAGGCTGGTGCCACGATGAATACTCCTGCTTCCCTGACGTCACACACCCTTAACCAGTCTTGAGTTCTCGGGCCACGTGGGTGTGACCTCTCAGGCCCCTTCGCCTGTGTGGTCCTCAGTTCCAACGAATAAGAAAATCAACAAGTGCCTCCTTGGATGACTGGAAGGGAAGTTGAGACAACCTACGAGAAAACTTCCAGCACATCCTAGAGTCTCAATAAATGAGCTTTCTTTCATTTTAAACACTGCCTCGGACTCCCAGCTCCCAGCTGCCAAGGAAGTGAGCAGCTAAGACCTCCTAGAAGGCCTGATAAGGGTCCAGTGAGAGCTCTCCACCTCCTCCTATGGTCCTCACCCTGCGAGCCAAGAAAGTGGGACACTCTCAGCCACCTGTGCCCTCAGGGGGTATATATATCTGGAAAAGTAAAGTTTTCTATCTGTGATTTAGAAAAAAAAATTATTCCTTTTTCTTCTTTCCTTCTTTCCTTCCCTCTCTATACTGCTGCCTGCACCAAGTTTGTCCTTCTGTCGTTATCTTCGCACAAACTTTGAGAGTGCCTTTGAAAATTGGACCCCAACATAGATAGATGAATGCAGAAAGAAAATGTGACATATATGCATATATGTGTATATATATGTGTGTGTATGTATGTATGCATATGAGGCACAGGGCAGCCTGGGTTTGAAGCCGATGAACACGCTCTGCAGCAGCCAGAACAAGACCGAAGTCCCCAAGCAGAGTGACAAGTGAATCGCTGGGACTCATGCTTAGTCACTGCAAGGTACTTTCCACACGGACACATGGACATGGTTACCAGAGAACCGCCTGCTGGCTGCTCTCGCATCAGCTCAAAGAAAATGTTGTTGTAACCTTTACTTTGGAGGGAAAAATAGCATCACTTTCCCTTTCCTTTTCTGTTTGGAGAGAGATTTGTTGGCAAAAAAGAGTTGAAGTGGTTGTTTTTGTTTACTCTGGAGAAAGTTTCCAGATAGCTCTGAATCCCAAGCTTTGTGTCTGTGGCAGGCCCTTCGAGTCTTAAGCACTTAATGTCTAAGTATGTAAACAACCCCCTTAGAGATGACAGTCACAGGCCATCCAGAACACCAAGGCCTCCTGTCAAGCTCTCTGATCACCAGCAGAGTCTTCCAGGCTTGGAGGAATTAGAGAGCCAGGGACCCAAGTCCTCACTCTGATCTAGACAATCAGTATAAACTAGGGCATGGCATTCCAACTTCCTGATCCCCTGCTTCCTAATTGACAATAATGAGGATTAGTAATACTTACCCACAAAGCAGTTATAAGAATTCAACGAGGTGATGAGTAGAAGCACCCCGAATATTGCTTGGCACCAGCATAGTAGTTGACTAGTTAAAATGAGTTCACCTCGCCCTCCTCTCTCCTGACCCTTCCCTTTCCACTTTTCTCTTTTTAGATTCCTTCTCTTCCTCTTCCTTCCCTCCACATTAAACTTCATCAATGCTGTTCTCTCCTCCCCTCTCTGCTGTTTGCATTAAGCTCCTAGTCTCAACCCCCACCCCCCACCACAGCATTCACAGCCATCCCACTGGCTAGTACCGCCTTGGCATGGTGGCTATTGAAAGCCAGCCAAATTCTGGTTAAAAACACTGCGATTCTTGGCCAGACTTTCTCTTCTTACAAACAAGGGTGATGTTTCAGGCACGGGAAGTCTTCCCATCCATTTAAACCCCACAAGGGAAAAAAATAGCACACCTCAGTGTGTGGCCTTAGGTGGACAGCGATGTGAGGCTCTGGGTATTGACAGAAATAAATCTGGTGTTTCTGAAAATTGTGAAACATGTGCAGTGAATGTGTCATCCCAGCAAAAGTGAGTCAGTCCCCAGGACTGGGCCCGAATCTGGCTGTGTTTGCTTCCTAAATAGAAAGTATATTCCTGGCCAGCCTAACATTAGCAAATTGGTGGTTAATGAGAGTGGAAAGAGAAGGGTGAGAGAGGAGACATGCAAATCTATACTTCGCAAGAACTTCTACTGAAAAAAAAATGAAGTTCTCCCTCTGTGATTAAAAAATATTATATATATATATATATATATATATATATATATATATATATATACTCCTTTTATTTCTTTCCTTTCTTCTCTATCCTTCTGTCTGCACCAAACTTTTCAGTTTTATCTTAGCATAGACTTTAGGACCATATAGAAACTAAATAATGATAATACAAAATATCAATGAAACCAAGAGCTGGTTCTTTGAAAAGATAAACAAGATTGACAAAGCTTTAATCTGACTCATCAAGAAAAAAAAGTAATAAACAACCAATATAAATAAAATAAAAAATGAAAAAGAAGTAACAACTGACACCACAGAAACACAAAGGATTATAAGAAAATATTACGAACAGCTATATACCAGGCAATTGCACAACCTGGACAAAACGGAGAAATTCCTACAAACATACAATCTTCCAAAGCTGAATCAGGAAGAATCAGAAAATCTGAGCAGACCAATTACAATTAAGGAAATCAAAGCAGTAAACAAAACTCTCCCAGCAAACAAAAGGCCTGGACCAATAATAGCCTCACAGCTAAATTTTACCAAACAGTCCAAAGAACTAACACCTATTTTTCTCAAACTATTCCAAAGAATTCAAGAGGAGGGAAGACTCTCAAGCTCATTTTTGAGATCAGCATCATCTTAATGCCAAAACTAGATAAAGACACTACAAAGAAAGAAAATTATAGGTCAATATCCCTCATGAACATAGGTGCAAATACCCCCAACATAATAATAGCAAACTGGATCCAGCAATACATTAAGAAGATTATACACCATGATCAAGTGGGATTCATTCTGGGATGCAAGTTTGGAAGAATATTCACAAGTCAATTAACATGACACATGACATAAACAAAACAAAGGATAAAAATCACATGATCATATCAATAGATGCAGAAAAAGCATTTAATAAAACCAGCACCCATTTATGATAAAAACTCTCAGCAAAATGGGAATAAAAGGAACATACCGCAATGTAATAAAGGCTACATGCGGCAAACCCACAGCCAACATTATACCTTTAAGGTCAGGAACAAAACAGGTATGTCTACTTTCACCACTCTTATTCAACATAGTACTGGAAGTCCTTGCCATAAGATTAAGACAAGAAGAAATAAAATGCATCAAAATTGAAAAGGAAGAAGCAAAACATTATTTTCACATGACATGATACTGTATATAGAGAACCCTAAATTACACACACACAAAAAAAAACCCTGCTAAAACTGATAAATAAATTCAGTAAGTTGTAGGATACAAAATAAATATCCAGAAGTCATTTTATTTTTTTCTTTTCCCTTTCTTTCTTTATTTCTTTCCATCTTTCTTTTTCTCTTTTTCTTTTTTCTTCCTTCCTTCCTTTTTCTTCTTTTTTCTTTCTTCCTTTTTTTTTTTTGTTTTTTTGTAAGAGAGAGAGAGAGAGAACAAGAAGAGACTGAGATGAGAAGCACTAACTCAGATTTGCAGGACTTAAGTTATTCATTGATTTCTTCTCATATGTGCCTTGATGGAGTGGCTCTAGCTAAGCCAGTGATTCCTTGTTCAAGCCAGTGACCTTGGACGCAAGCCAGCAACCTTGGGTTCAAGCCAGCATCCATGGATCATGTCAAGCTGGTGACCCTTCACTCAAACTGGTGACCCTGTACTCAAGCTGGTGAGCCTGTGTTCAAACTGGGTGAGCCCATGCTCAAGCCAGCAACTTCAGGGTTTTGAAGCTGGGACCTCAGCATTCCAAGTTGATGCTCTATCCACTGCGCCACTAACAATCAGGCTAGTTTCATTTTTATGCACCAATAATGAACTATCAGAAAAGGAAACTAAGAAAACACTCCCATTTACAATTGCACCAATGAACCTGCCTTACAACCCAGTGATTGCACTTCTGGGGATTTATCTGAAGAAACCCGAAACACTAATTTGAAAGAATGTATATGCCTCAATGTTCATTGCAGCATTATTTGCAATAGCCAGATTATAAAAGCAACTCAAGTGCCCATTAGTAGACGAGTGATGCATATATACAATGAAATATTACTCGGCCATTAAAAATATGAATGAAATCTTACCATTTGTGAGAGTATGGATAGATCTAGTGGTTATTTAAGTCAGTCAGAGAAAGACAAATACCATATGATTTCACTTGTATGTGGAATCTAAAGAACAAAATATGTGAAACAAACAAAAATAAAACAGACTCATAGAAACAGAGTGAGAACTGGTGGATGCCAGAGGGGAGGGAGGCTTAGGCTGCTGGGTGAAAGAGATGAAGGACTAAGAAGCACCAACTGGTAGCTATAAGATAGTCACAGTAATGTAAGTAAAGCATAGGGAATATAGTCAATAATATTGTGATAACTATGTATAGTGCCAGTTGGGATACTAGAAATATTGAGGGGAATACTATGAAAAGCAGTAGTTTCCAACCGCTGGTCCACAGACTGGTACTGGTACAACAGAAATTTCATGCTCGTCTGTGCAGTCCACGAAAGAGTTAACCACCCTGATGTTGTATGAAGTCTATTATCTTTTATGGACCATGTGAAAATCCTGGTGGACTGGCAGTTGAAAAAACACTGGTATAAAGCATATGACTGTCTAACCATTAAGCTGTATAACCAGAACCAATACATAATAAAAAAGAAAGAAAGAAAATAGGACCACCTGACCAGGTGGTGGTGCAGTATATAGAGCATTGGATTGGGATGCAGAGGACCCAGGTTTGAAACTCCAAGGTCACCAGTTTGAGTGCAGGCTCATCTAGGTTGAGCAGGGTCGCTAGCTTGAGTGGAGCCGCAATGAAGAATTGATGCTTCTCATCTCTCTCCCTTTCTGTCTGTCCCTATCTGTCCCTCTCTCTTCTCTCTCTCTCTGCCTCTGTCACACACACACACACACACACACACACACACACACACACACAAAGAAAATAGGACCACAATACTAATGGGTGAACAAAAAAAATGTGATACACACATACACATACATATACACACACATACATATAATGGAATATCATTCAATCATTAAAAGGAAGGAAATCCTGCCATTTTCAATGGTATGGATTGACCTTACACTAAGTGAATAAGTCAGACAGAGAAAGACAAATACTGTATTAGCACTTATATGCGGAATCTAAAAAAATAATTAATAAATAAAATAAAATTGTAAAGAGCTATTAGGTACAGAGAACAGATTGTTGGTTGCTAGAGGCCAATGTGGGGGGGGGGGGGTTGAAATGGGTAAAGGGGTCAAAAGGTACAAACTTCCAGTTACAAAATAAACAAGTCCCAGGGATGTACAACATGGTGATTATAATCAACAATACTGTACTGAATATTTGAAAGTTGTTAAGAGAGCAAATCTTAAAAGTTCTCATCAGCCTGACCTGTGGTGGCGCAGTGGATAAAGTGTCGACCTGGGAACACTGAGGTCGCCAGTTCAAAACACTGCACTGGTCTGGTCAAGGCACATATGGGAGTTGATGCTTCCAGCTCATCCCCCCTTTCTCTCTTTCTGTCTCTCTCTCTGTCTCCTCTCTAAAATGAATAAAATTAAATTAAATTTTAAAAAAAAGAAGTTCTCATCACAAGAAAAATTTTATTACTATGTCTGGTGACAGATGTTAACTAGACTTATTGGGGTGATCATTTTGCAATATATGCACATTTTGAACCACTATGATACACATCTGAAACTAATATGTTATGTGTCACTTATTCCAATTAAAAATTTTTAATCATTAAATATTAAAGATTTTCAAAAGTAAATTAAATGAAAGGAAACAGAACTATAAAGCTGCACTGAGACAGCCAGGGGTAACTGGATGCTGGGACCTTTGGAGAAAGATAGTCCTGGGCATAAATCCTGGTCTCACCTTCAACGAGCTGTGTATGAGACAGAGGGGAAAGTCCTGTCTTAGGACTAGAATCACTTCAACCAACAGGAACTTCCTGCCTCCTGCCTATGAAAATTAAAGACTAGCACCGACAGTGCCCAGGGCACAGCAGATGCCCAGTGTGTCTGAGTCACCTTTCTCTCCCTTTCCCTAGGAAGGTGAGTTTCCGGAATGGGATGCCTCTTCATTCCCTGGTTCTGAGCACACGGGGCTGCCCCCTCTGGAGGGTGCGAGCGCTGAGCCTACCGGAACGGCAGTAACAGCAGCAGCTGCTACATCAGCCTTGCCCGTCCACTCCAGACACAGATTCTAGAGAAAAAAGCGACTCAGGGCTCAGGGTCTCCTGTGCCAGCACCCCTGGCGAGCCCAGATGCCTGAGTCACATGGTCTCCGTGGTGCCAGAGGAAGTGATGCAACCAGCCTCCAGCTTTGGGTCAGCCAGGAGGAAAGTGTCCTGTTACAGTGTAGGCGTGGCTGGTTTCAGGGCTCCAGGCCTGTGCCCTGTCCCAAACCCACAGCAAAGGGGCAGAGGGAGAGCACTGCCTGCTGTTTACCCTGCTTTGTGGGCCACCATCTGGGCCCCATGGATGACCCAGCCAAGCACATCACCCCAGGCCCTTGAAGTCTCCTGTGCCCTTACTCCAGCTTACAAGCCATCCTGACTATAAACACCTGCTTCCTTTAGCATGGACCCTTTGGGGTATAGCTATTCTACTGACTTCATATGCATAGCAGGAATTTAATTGAATTCAATTATAATAACTACACTCATTAAAAACCTATGTAATGTTCATTAAGCAGCCTAGGTAATACGCAATTAATATTATTAACATATGAATTGTGCACTGGGTCACTAATACACACATTATGTATAATACTCAACGTATGTATTCATTACAGCACACGCCAGGAAAACACAGCATCCAAAGCTCGAAGGCCTGTCCCAGTTTATAAACCCTTTTGATCTCATACACATCCCTTTTATGGAACATCTTTGTCACTAATTGGAACATATGCTTTTCCGCTCTTTACTTAATGATGGCTGTTGGAGAGAAGAGTCTGAGAAGCTGGTTGGTGCTAGAGTTGAGTAAACCTGGGAAGTCTGGATCAGAGCTTATTCTGGAGAAGGGCCATGACCTTGAGGGCAGGAATCACATCTCTGCGGTCTGTCCTAGCTTCTGCCAAGATTTCCCCTGTCAATCACTCCTACCTCCTGGTGGGACCTTCGTTATCTGGGAAATGGGCATAATAGCACTTGACATCACCAGGACATTAGGTCGATGATCTCATGAGGGAGACACTAACGTACTTTGGAAATGCAGAATGACCACAGCTTTTCTGCCAGGAAGCTCCCGGTGGAAAGCTTCTGCACTGAAATAAAGTGCCCGCTCCATCACACCCAGCTGGCCCTTGCCGTGGGAAGGTGTGCCCAGTGGCACTCCATCGTGATGAGCAGGCATTGGAAATGGCTGCCCTTCAGGTGGGGTTTTCTCATGCTTTCTCCTCAAACCACATTCTTGGCATTGCCTGGTGCTTGGAGTTACCCTCTTTGTTTTACAAAATTCAGAAAGCGAGGTCCTAGCAAATGAAGTGAGTTACCCAAGGTCAACTCAGGAGGCCTCCCTGGCTTGAAGGAAATGACAGAAAAGACATAGAGAGGCCGGGGTCCCAACTGTTTGTGACTGGTTTTTTACTCTGCACCCAGCCTGTCCCCCTTGGCTGAAATGAGCCACTCGCTGACCACTCACCCACTTCACCCTTCTTCCTGTCTGTGGCTGCTTAGTGGGAAAGCCCCGGGGATCCCACTCGAACATCTGGAGATGTTCCAGAAGACTCTGATCTCCTCCAGCATTCACTGAGTACCCACTGTTCACGTTCTCTAGACCAGGCCCTGTACTGGACACTGAGGCGAGACACATGAGCAAGTTGTCACCTGACCTTCAAGGAGCTCAGTGACGTGGTCTTAGTTCATACTGTGGCTCCCTGTTCCTGAACTATGGATGACCTACTGGACTCTGCTTTGAATCTTACCTCTTCCCAATAGAGCCACGAGAATGTGCTTTCTACATGCAAAGCTGGCCCTGTACTCACTCCCCTGCTTAAATCCCTTCACGGACTCCTATCACTTAAAGAATAAAGTCAAAACCTACTTACTTGGCACTCTAGACCCATTAGAATGTGTATCTGTCTCTTCAGTTTCCTCTCCTCCACCACCAGCCATATGCACCAAGATCATCAGATGTCCCACAAATCGTCCCCGTTCCTGCAGTGTGACTTGCAGCTTCTTCCATTAACAAGTAGAGCTGATTTCTCTACCCCTTGAATCTCAGTTGGCCATGTTACTATCTTTGAAACATTAGAAAATGTGAAGCAAGCAAAAGCTTGAGAAGTACTGTGCTTTGTACTTGCCCATTCTTGCTGCTGACCCTGTCTGCCACCATTTTCACAAGCCTCAGCTAGACTCCAAGGAGAAGACCCATGTGAAAAGAGATCCCAGCTGATGCCACAGACATGTGATAGCAGCATTGTGGATCATTCAGCTATAGCTAAGCTGGCTCAGAACACAAGAATCACTCAGCCAACCCACAAAATCACTTTTTAAAATAATAAATGCTAGTTGTTTTAAGGCACTAAGATTTGGTCTGATTTGTTATACAGCAAAAGCTAACTGATACAAATGTACAAGTATATGTGTTCTTGTATATGTGCTTTTTGTGCTCCTATGTGCTAGGGAGCATACTGTTCCTTTGCCTGGAGTGCAGCTCATCCTCCTCCTGAACATACTTTTATTCTTTGGGCATATGTCATTTTCTTTCTCTCAAAACCATGAAACATGGGGTGTCTCTCAGAACATAGACCAGTGGTTCTTAACCTAGGTTCTATCAAACCCTAGGGCTTCGATGAGTTGGTCTCAGGAGTTCGGAGAAGCCTCTGCCGCGGAGGCCAGAATAAAGTAATACCGTAATTTGTTGTGAGTTCATGCACTTCGTTGGTTTTGTTCTTTGAGCAAGGTGATGTTCATGCACGGCTCATTATGTGCACCAGTAAAGAAACATATACCTATGTCTTGAATTTGGGGGAAAACATCATATTTTATTTATCACTAAAGAAGGGTTCAGTGAATGTGCATATGAAACTGGTGGGTTCGGTACCTCAAAAAAGGTTAAGAACCACTGACACAGACCAAAACACACCTAACACCAAGGCTGGGACTGCACCTCACTCATCATCCTCAACACCACTCTTAGCCCCCACCTACTTTGTCTCATTTGCTTTTGTGTTTCTCATGGCCTAGGAGAGCACTTTGCCCTGCATAAGTGCTTGGTTCACACCACTAAGTTTCTTGAAAAGACCCAAATCAAAGCCACCTCCTCCAAGAAGCCTTCCCCAACTCCCCCAAGCAAAGATGCTTCCTTTCCCTGCCTAGCACTCCCTGACCCCTTTATGCTTAGGCCCTTTGCAGGGATAATTTTTTTACCTACCTATCCTCTATTGCTCCCCTTCCCAGCACACAGACAGTAGGAGACACCATTGTGTCTGTCCGATTTTTGTATCCCCACACAATGGAATCATTTAAACGGTCAAACTGATTAATCAATCCATCCCAGAAAGAGCTTCAGGGAATCACATAGAAGGAAAAGCCAGCAGTCTAGAGTCAGAGAGGTCTGAACCTAATTCCTGCTTTTACACTTTCAAGTAAAATGACCATGGGCAAGCCACTTAAACTCTTCAGTTACTCTTTAGTGACTGAAGGAGTTCTATATAAAGATCCTACTCCTTTCTTCACAGCTTTGAGGACTCGTAAGATATTGGACCAGAAGTGGGAGCCTGGTATACCTTCAAGTCTAGTCATACTCCCTTCTCTCCAGCTACCCACCAGTTTTCCTGGCCACCCCTGTGGGAAGGTCAGGTGGAGCAGGGCCTCTAACAGCCAAATGGGCTCTGGCTGCTTCTTGGATCAAAAGACTGAGTCTCCCACATCATGTGGGTGTCCTAAGCTGGAAGAAAGAGGAACTTCACATTTGCCCAGTACCCGCTCGGAGCGTGGTGCTAACACAACTTACCTCAGGAAAATGAGATGGTGCCCGCTACTGTGATGTGTGAATGTAAAATCAGGATGCAAATTTTCTTGGTTACCTTTCTAAGAGAAAACAAAGGCCTCAGAGAAAGAATTCAGTTCTCACCCTTACTCCCCTCACCCACCTTCCCAGAGTCTGAACCTGCAGAGGGCAAAGGCCCCGCCTGGCCAAGTTCAGTAGGTAATTGGAAATGGTGTCGTAGCGGAGGGCTGATTCATATTCACTCATTGATTCCCTTACTCATTCATCCACTCACACACACTCACTCACAGATTCACTCATTTATTTGTTTGTTAAATACGTACACCATGTGTGTGCTGTGCCAGGCTCTGTGCTGGGAACAGCGTGAAGGGGTACACATGACTTGGGTGGTCTCTGCCCTGGAGGGGTTAAATTCCCTGTTGACCTCTCTACTGAGTGTGTGCACGTGTGCAGGGAATAGGCATGACAGCAGGTCCTGCGATGTGCGGTGTGGCTTCTAAGCCTGCCACGGGGACTTTAGAGACAGCATCACCCTTGGTGTGAGGCTGGAGTGTGGGCATGACATGCTGATGACAGGGGTGAGTGCAGAGAGGACATTGCATTGTGGAAAGCTGGAAGGCCAAGCCAAACAGTTATATGTTGCCCTAGGCAAACAGGAGCCACTGGAAAGCCTTAGAGCAAGGAGCTGACCGAAGTCCTCACCCAGCTCCTGCTACAATTCCCACGTGGTTTGATCTGCCTTCCCTGCTGCTGCTTCCCTGCTGACTAGAGTCAAAGTCACTGGCGTCCCGGTGCTGCGAAGCATTACCTGTATAACTCAGGTAAATTACTTTATTTCTTTGAACCTCAAAATAGGAAATAGCAGCATTATTGCCCCTCCTTACTGAATGGTTGAGCCATACAGGCAGTTATAGCTTGGTGGTTAAGGTATACACTCAAAGGTCAGACCCGATGAACATGCCAACTCTGTTATTTGGAGACCACTTTGATTGACCTCTTGGATCCTCAGTGTTCCCACCTCTACAATGGGCATGAATTAAAAGAGAAAGTGCCTGAAGAAGATTGGCACCATGCCGGTATGTAGTAAGCACATAATACATGATATTATCATCCTAATCATTTTCGTATCTGTATTAATATCAATAGGATGACTGCCTGACACTTGGCAGTCTGTTGGAACTTCAAACTCACTCTGTGTTCCTGCCTCACACGTTCCCGAAGATCTCGGGCTAAGCCCTGATTCCACCCCCATGCAGCACCCCCGTCCACCCCCAGCGTTCCAGCGCGCATTTGGAGGAGAGAAAACTGCCAAAGAAAATCTGACTGCATGGCTTTCCTGTGAAAGAGAAAAACTAAAAATGCAAAACACTTGCTGGAACACACCAGTGTTTGTCCCAGGGACTTCCTAAAAGTCCGAGGGCCTTTCCGCAGCACTCCTGGCCCATGCCTGCCACCAGGATATTTCCCGACAAACATCGCCCATGTCCCCCGCCAGGCTCCGAGAAGGTGGCAGGGCAAGGTCCTACCAAGTAGAGACATGTCCAAAGCCAAACTGTGCTCGTTTTCCCAGCCTTGCTGGCCTGCAGGGAAGGGGCGGCAGGCTTTGGGCTGTGCCCAGGGTTCTGAGGAATAAGTCATGCTTACCTTCTGAATGGCAAATGGGGGCTCCCCACCAGCCTTGGCTGCCTGTTCCTCCTCTGGAGAGAAAAACCCCTCCTGATAGACCAGGAGCCTATTCTCTGCTGTGTCTCCTGGCCCTGTTCTGTTCTCCATCCGGGCAGAGCTGAGACTTCAGCCCAAGTTCCTCCTTGTGCCCTGGGGAAGGGCACCTAACCCTCCCAGTGCAGAGGAAGAAGATGCCAGGTGTGCCGCCAGGACTCTCTGAATGCTGGAGTCATTCAGATTTGTGACCGTGCACCAGGAGCTCCCAAAATAATAAGTGATTAGACAACATACCAGACTCCCGAGCAGTTTGCTGCTGTTTTATCTCATTTAATTCTCATGCTAACCTTGCAGAGTAGGCCTACTTAGCCCCACTTTGCAGAACTGAGGTTCAGAAAGGCTACACAAGTTGACCAAGGTTCCAAGGGTAGAGAGTGACAGCGTCAGGACTAGAACCACCTCTGCCTGACCACAAGGTTCTCCCTCCACACCCCCTGCCTCTCAAAGAAGGGGAATGTGGCTCTCCAGGTTGACAAACCTTCAGCTTCCCGACTTTGCCCACGGAGAGCTGCCCAACACCGCTCCAAGTCTGGGGAGGGAGGTTGACCTGAGCACCAATGGCCAAGGCCCTGCTGTTGGATCAGTAGGATGGTACAGGGAGAAAATGCAAAATGGGATCAAGGAAGTGGCATTGATGAGAAGCTAGGGACAGGGAGGGACAGAGGCCCCACCATGAATGTTATTCATGAATCAGTATAGAAGGGCTCTCACACCCAGAGCTCTAAAGATATGCAAGTCACCAACCACCCCCATCTACCATCGCAGATCCAATGGGTAGAGCAATCACAATATAAATGACAGCTACCATTTATAAATTGCCTACACTATACAAATACTCTGCTAGGCACAGTACATCACTGTATGTACTCCTCGCAACAACTCCAAAAGGTGAGGGCTATAATCCCATTTCACAGATGAGAAAACCGAGGCTCAGATCCCACCGCTGGCAAGTAGCAGAGTCGGAATTTGTACCCACAACTGACTGACCCCAATGCCTATTCTATTTCATAGGCTCCAAAGGCTGTAGGTGCCAGGCAGGCTAAACAAATGAGGGCAGCATGGAGGGCATTTGAGGAAGTGGTGGGAGCAGGAGAAGGCTGGAAAGCTCACACTGCATCTAAAGAGCCAGCTGCTCCTCAGTTTCTTGCCATTTTGAGAATGTATACCCAGCGGGGCCAGGTCTTCTCATGGCAAGATCAGCCAAATATAAATTCTACTTCTGGGTGTAAAATCCAATATTTAAGTTTTCAGCATTCATTTCTAAAGTGTGGAAACACTTGGCCGTCTAAGCAAAACCCACCTGAAAGACAGGTATGGCCTGCGGGTCACCACTTTGCAATCTCTGTACTATAGAGCGGGTGGTAGAGAGCATCCCATCCTGGGGCGTGCTCCTTTTCTGTACTACTGACGGAGGCATGGCGAGAGCAGTGAGAGAAGACGTCACTGGGCGTGGACCTTTAGGATTCCAAGTGGACACTGCACAGATCCATGAATCGACACCGTGGAAATGGGCAGGTGTCCTGAGCAAGGAGAACGTTGTGAGCAAAGGTGTGGAGCCAGGGACAGTCCCATTGTCCTCATTCAGTCTCCACTTCAAAACCTTCAATGGCTCCCCATTGTCCTCTTGCCTTGGCATTTAGATCCAGAGCTCCGCCCTAAAGCTCTGCCCTAAGTGACCATTACGGCAGGTCTGGGAAAGGTCACCCTCGGTGCTCCCTGCACCTGCCTCCACACCCTCTCCACCTGCCCAGGCCTTGAGTCTCCTCCTCTCCAAACCGCTTCTCCAAACTGTCATCCTATACATAATCTTAACGGCCCAACCCAAATAACCCAGAGGACAGCTGCCTGTCACCTGTCTGGTCTCCCCAACTAGTCCATAACCCCCTGTGTGCATTGTACCCCGGCTGCACAAAGAGTTCTATGCTAGGCCTTCAGGCTACCACCATGAACAAGAGACCCGTGGTCTCTCCTGTGCCCATAGTTCCTTTGAGACCATATCATCGGCCAGTCCAGTTTGGGCACTCAGGTGAGACTCGGCAAAGACATGGGAACAAATGCTGAGGAGTCAGAGATAGGCCCCGCCCCTCTCTGTGCAACTAAAGACCTGCACCTTCCCCACCCGTAAGCACCAGCCCTGTTGATTCTTCCCTACATCTTCCAGGCATTAGAAGAGGGACCGTCAAAAAATGTCTTGGGAACCTATGAAGAAAGTAGTCCAAACGTGCTGTCTTTTTTTTATTTTTCATAATGTACTGACTCCCCCACCAACCATGGCGAAGGAAGGCCCACTTGCAGACGCAGTCCTCCTGAGGTTGGAAGCCGCCTTGCCTCTGCGGTGGCAGGCAGCCCGAGTTAGCTGCCAGGCCCTGGGGTGGAGCACAAATAGCCCCATCCCCCCTCCAATGAGACCAAGAGCCAAGAGCTCAACCCCAGGCACCCAGCCAGGTTCTCTTCAAGCCAGGGCCTTAGCACACGGACCCTAATCAAGGAAAACCCCCCCACCCTTCCTTCTGCAAACACCCTCCCAGCCAGCGGCAGGGCGGGCCTGCCGGCAGAGCTGATCTTTCTGACCTCCTTGCACGGCCCCCCACCTAAGGACCTGGCCAGGGACCCTAACTCCTGCCAGCATCACCGTCAGCATCAGCTGGGTCATCCCAGCTGAAGGAGAGGGGCTCCGGTCAGGGGAGGATGCTGACTTCGCAGGACTCTGGTCCTATCGCTCTCACCTCCGCCATCACACACACAGCCCACCCTCACCTGCGCCCCTTCCCAGGCTTTCTGTTTTCTTTATAGGCATGTTTTACCATTTGCTACAGTGTGATGTATTCGTTTGTGGGAAATCCATTCGAATAAAAGTTTTATGAGGACAGGGACATTTCTGTTCACTACTAGCTCCCAAGTTTCTAGTTCTTAGCAAATGCGAGTAAATGTTGGAGGGAGGGACCAAGGAAAGAAGAAGAAGAAGGAAGGGGGGAGCATTTTTAGCGAGAGGTAGCCGCACAGCCTCTGTCTTCCCAGGGGCTGGTGGCCTCGCGGACTTTCTAGAGAAGTGACTGCAGTCACCACTTCTGAAACCAGCATTTAACCTGGGCCCCGCTCAGCATCAAGCAGTGAGAACATACAAGTCCATTAATCTTCCCAGTAATTCGAAGGCCCGTGTCATTGTTTTGACGGTGACTGTCTCAACCCTGGTACAGCTGACATTCAGGGCAGATCATCCTTCATCACAGGGATGGCCCTGTGCATCAGCGCTGCTCTGGCCTCTCCTTACTAGATGACGGTAGCCCCCACCCGCCCCCCTTTCTGTGACAACTAAAATGTCTCCAGACATTGTTAAGTGTCCCCTGGGGACAAAATCGCCCTATTCAAGAACCTCAGTGTTAATTCTACAAATGAGGAAACTGAGGCCCAGAGAAGTGAAGTACATTACCTGATGCTTTACCTGAGGTTGGCCTTTACCGAGGTCTGTCTTACTTAAAAGCCAGCATTCACTCCCTCCCACCAGGCCACCTTCCCCCTGACAGGGCAGGGCCAGTGGCCCAGGGGAAAACCCAGAGGTCGCTGCCCAGACCCTGCTGGTGTTCCAGCAGCCCAGCTACAGGCGAGGCATATGACGTGCAAACGGAGTCTTCCCGAGCAGCCTGCAAAACACTGACTCACATGCTGGCTGGGCCCCGGAAGCATCATCAGTGATAAATCATATCACTTAAGTATCTGGGACTTCTGCAGCCGGCCAAGATTTTCTTTCGTGACAAATATTTGCTCTAAAATGCCTTTCCCCGTGGAAAAGGACAAGCAACAGCAACAGCAAGCCCTGGGGCTGGTCTCCTCAGGGTGAGCTCGGCTGTCTCTGATCAGCCCTCCAGTGCCTCCCAGCCGGCAAAGAGCAGGGTTCTTGCCCGGGCATGCCATCTCCTTTCACGCTTTGAGGAGTGAATTCCCCAGGTTTCTGGGTTGTTTAGGGTTTTGTTTTGTTTTGTTTTGTTTCCAGAAGGGTTTCTGAACTGGAGATGTTCATTCACTCGGAGGACTCCTGCTTGAAGTCACTGAGAAGAAGAGAGGAAGACAGAAGATGAAAGGGCCCAGGGCCCAGGGTGAAAAGGCCAGGGTTCAAGTCTGCCTGACCGTGCAGCAGGAAAAGTGACCCCACCCTTCTCAGGCCTGTCTACACTGTGAGGAGAGTGAGTGTCCAGGCATCTCAGCCTGCATCACTTTTAGCTCTTCACCCTCTGAGGAGGGGGACCAACCACTTCAGTTGGAGACATTGGAATAAGAGCTCATCTTCCCCACACCTCTCTCAGCCCCAGTCATACTGGACCAATTTATTTGCTTTTAAACACGATGGTGCACATGTTATTGTCTTTACGGGGAAGGATTTTCCCTTTTCTCTTCCCAGAAAACGCCTGGTCACACTCTGAAATCTAATACAAATATCCCCTCCCTCTTCAACCTCCTGCCCGAAGCAGACCAAGTTCATCCCTCCCTGTCTGGGATCCCTCAGCAGCTCGTACAAATGTCAGTTGAACGTGGTCCACTCTCTCAGGGATATCTGTGCAGAGGAATCCGGGGGGGGGGGGGAGCTGAACCAGCCACCAGAGCAGCTAGAGGTTGCCCGCTGAGCCATAAAACTCACCCACGTTCTTTCCTTCCAGGGCCTTCCTTTCTCCCCAGCCTGGTTCTCCTTGGTTCACTCACAGCTACGACTTTCATGGATGCAGCTTCTACATAAACTTGCAGAGACACTTTCTAACATTCAAAGACCCTCACCCTATTTTGTTTTAGATTGTGAAGCAGGGGACACCACTTCCTGTGACAATAATCTGACTTCTGGTTACAGTTGGCTGCCACTGTCATAGAGCTAGGCTCCTGGAAGGCACTTGACCCCAATCTCTTTCCTCTTGGAATAAAAGGTGGAGGGGCCCAAGTGGGGTACCTGTTCTAGTGACACAGAGAACAGAAAGCTGGTGCCCATGTTGGTGAACCAGCTTCCAGCCATAAATCCTCACTGGCCACTCGAAAACCCGGCTGAGTCCAAAGACCCTCTTCCTTTGCTCTGACCCTGGTCGGGGAGGAAAGAGCTGGTCAAAGGCCTGCCTCGGGTGCTGGGAGTGAGCGGCCTTTCCTTCACTGAAGTCCTGAAATATCACGCCCCACACCTTGAACTTGCATGGCTGGGGATAACCCATGTATGAGGTTCTTTGTAGAGACTGGATTTACAAATCTGCAGACATTTGCTGGCATGCTGGGGAGCATACAGAGGGTCACCCTACTCCTTTATGTCCCCCAAGCCCTGAGTTTATGGAATTGCCCCCGTGTAATCATTCGGAAGACGACTCCCCACCTCACGCAGGAGTTATCAGGCTATTATGGAGTAGGAAACCCCAAAACTTGTATTTGATGGCAGAGGATGGGACTGAGGATGACGGTGGATGAAGAACTTAGGGACAGGTGGCACAGGTCTTGAATGAACAAATTCAGCAGTTCAGTTGTAACTCTGCAGATATTTGGCAGCCCCGAGTGTGGCATAATTCTAATCTGGTCTCAGAAAGCTCACTCCTGCCATTTGTCGGCGAGATGCCAAAGGGCCAGTGCCAGAGGCCTCTATTTCTGCCCCGAGGGTCAGGCCCGTGGATCCACATTCACTTGTGCGTTGCCCAGGCACCTCTAGCTCAGCAGACTCACACCCAGGTCAGTTACCTCTTCGTCTCCCCACCTTTCCAGGCTCCCACAGTCAGCCCATCCTCCCACCTTTCCAGGCTCCCACAGTCAGCCCGTCCTGCTCCAGTCCTCATCTCGGTTAAGGAGCCTGGGGAGGTGGGGAGTCGGGCAGGTAACTGACTTGGGGGAGAGTCTGCTGAGTTAGAGGTGTCTGGGCAATGCATAAGTGAATATGGATCCACGGGCCTGACCCTCAGGGCGGGAGTGGAGGCTGGAAGTCCAGCATAGAAGTTGTTGTTACAATGAGAGAAGAAGAGGCATCTGCGGAGAGATTGGAGAGAGAAAAAAAGGAGGCCTGGAGAAGAGCGCACAGACTGTCAGCTGGCAAGGGAACATTAAGAGGAAAGATTTCATGCAAAAAGAGAGAGGGCTGAGCACAGTGAGAGAGAAAGAGCTAGGAGACGGCAGAGGACCAGGTTGGAAGCATCAGCACAGCAGCTGGCACCTGGAAGGTGTTCTCAATATAGGCAACTTTCTACCCACTGGCAATAATACGAACCATGAGAGCGGCCATTGAGGTACTGAACTTTTCCTAGGCCGGGCGTTAAGCATGTTCCCTAGTTTACCGGTACTTCTTAGCCACTGAGAAATAGATACTATTATCATCCCCATTTTAAATATAAAGTAAATGAAGCTCAAAAAAAAGTGGCGCAGTGGATAAAGCGTTGACCTGGGAACACTGAGGTCGCCAGTTCAAAACCCTGCACTGGTCTGGTCAAGGCACATATGGGAGTTGATGCTTCCAGCTCCTCCCTCCTTTTCTCTTTCTCTCTCTCTCTCTCACACACACACTGTGTCTCCTCTCTAAAATGAATAAAATTTTAAAAAAATCACTACATGTGGATAAGAGTCTTGTTCATAGATAGAGAAA
The DNA here is from genome assembly GCA_037038555.1 of Rhynchonycteris naso. Lineage (NCBI taxonomy): Eukaryota > Metazoa > Chordata > Mammalia > Chiroptera > Emballonuridae > Rhynchonycteris > Rhynchonycteris naso. The sequence continues at coordinate 24,840,449 of CM072996.1, forward strand.
CAGCTCAGGATGACAGGAGAGAGTCTAAATCAGGAAAGCGGGCACCTGAGCCACTGGCAGAGAAGTTAACATGGTCCCTGGGTCAGTAAAGCCCTGCCCCTCCTCCCCCATCCTCCCAACTGCTGCTGTGACCATCGCCTGCCTGCCCCGAGCCCAGCGGACTGGACTTGCTCCTCCCGCTGGCTATGCTCCGCCCAGACAGCGCAGCACACCCTGACAAGAAGCCGCCAAGGTCCCCTGCCTGCCAGGCTGATTGCAAAACGACTTCTGATGACTTAACTGTAAATGAATCTGAAACACACAGGCTAAATTTCTCTTGAACGACGCACTAAAATTTTGTTTAGCAAAAATAATAAAAATAAAAAGGCTCTGTTGAAAAATTGTCAAGGAGAAAAACAAGGTGGTAATTACATGGGGTGGAAGGATACGGAAAGCAGGAGGTGGCGGGGAGAGAACACTTCCCACATCAGCCAGGTGCCAAACAAGTGAGAGATTTCACAAAGGGCTGTGAAAGTCTGCTGCCTTTCGTGTGTGTGTGTGTGTGTGTGTGTGTGTGTGTGTGTGTGTGTGTGTGTGTGTGTAACTGCTTGGAAAAGAAGAAATATATAAACATATACACATACATGTACATGAACCATTTTCTCTTTATACATCTATAACAATATATACAGTGTGTCTGTAAAGTCATGGTGCACTTTTGACCAGTCACAGGAAAGCAATAAAAGACGATAGAAATGTGAAATCTGCACCAAATAAAAGGAAAACCCTCCCAGGTTCTGTAGGATGATGGGGCAGCATGTGCGCATGTGCAGATGATGACGTAACACCGTGTATACAGCAGAGCAGCCCACGGCCATGCCAGTCGAGATGTGGACGGTACAGAGGAAAGTTCAGTGTGTTCTGTGGCTCGCTAAATTCTAATCCATGACCAAAGTGCAACGTGATTATCGGCGCGTTTATAACGAAGCGCCACCACATAGGAATAACATTACTCGGTGGGATAAGCAGTTGAAGGAAACCGGCAGTTTGGTGGAGAAACCCCGTTCTGGTAGGCCATCAGTCAGTGACGAGTCTGTAGAGGCTATAAGGGATAGCTACCTAAGGAGCCCTAAAACATCTGTGCGTGCGTGTGTTCGACAATTACACCTAAGCAAGACTACAGTTCATAAGGTGTTAAAGAAACATCTCTGATTTACGGGGTACAAATTGCGACTGTTGCACGCTATCAAATCGGTGGATAGACTCACACGATGCGCGTTTGCTACAGATATGCTTCATGAGATCGACTTTTGGGGTTATGTGAAGCAACATGTGTACATTGAACATATCAACGATATTAATCACTTAAAACAGAGAATCACCGACGTTATTCACTCTGTTACACCAGACGTCCTTACCCGTGTGCGGCAAGAACTTCACTATCGTTTGGATGTGTGTAGGGTAACAAATGGAGCCCACATCGAACTGCACTGAATAGGTATGAACCTGGGAGAGTTTTCCTTTTATTTGGTGCAGATGTCACATTTCTATCGTCTTTTGTTACTTTCCTGTGACCAGTCAAAAGTGCACCATGACTTTACAAACACACTGTATAATTTATGGGATTTAAAAAACAATTCTACCTATAAAATTAAAATTTAATATATTTAAATTTAAATTATATATATATATAATGGTTCTTTTTATTCATAAGCAGTCACTTGGAGATATTACATATTCTTATAGCTATATAAAGAGAAGATGGTTCATGTACATGCATGTGTCTACATATACATATATGTATACCTACATACATATATATATTATATACAAATAATGCAAAGCTTGAATGGTTAGTGTGTGTTTTAAGTAGACATATTCTAAAACTATGTATTTTAAATATATGTTCTAAACATAAATTTAAAATATATGTGGTGTAAATATACATCTATATTTAAGACAAAGCACGGAAAGAAGAGAAAACCGTGGGGGAGCAGGGAGAGCTAGCTGGTAAACCTGACCCAGCTCCAGGCTCAATGCCTGTGGGTTGGCAAGGGTCAGAGACAGCTACTGGGATCATAAGAGCTGTGCTTCCAATGCCTCTGAGCCTGTCCAATCCAAGGTTATATGAGAAGCAGGCCCCAACATCGGACTGAGTGAGACTCATGGGGAGAGGGTCGTCACCCTGCACAGCAGGGAGCTCCAGCCCTGGGACCCAGCCATCCCCCGCATCTTCACACCTTGCTTCTTCTAGAACTGGATAGTTTCAAATCATATACTGTGTACAACTTCATCTTCTGGAAGTCACAGTTGCTGGCCGAAAACCTCCAAAGGGGTGGAGAGCATCCTCGCAAATTAAAGAAAAACAAACATCGCTTTTGCCAGAAAGAGGCCACCAGCTCCGAAGCGCTAGTTTCAAACTATGAGGATCCCAGTGTCGTCACCCGGGCTTTTTGGTAGAGGGGAGTGGGGTTGGGGGTGGGGGGTTATTTTGTGTTTTTTCTCCCCAGTAAATTCTACAATCCTGTTCTGTTTTAGCTCCTCTCCTCTCCTAACCCCTCAGTGCTGTTAGGAAATACTTTTGGGAAACACTTGTTCAAAACACAACAGCAGAAAATGGGTTAGCAGCCAACCCGTTTTTCAAAGGAACTATTTGGCAGCACTGAGACACATTACCACGCTGGTGCAAGCCTCAACTACGGGGTTGCAGATGTCAGAATTCTGCGTATTCAGAAATATGCACAACCGGAATCTCCATCATGAGGCCTGGCCCTACCTACATTGCAAAATGCTGGCCAAGAGGAGAAAGATCATTGGCCACAGGCTTTTCCCTGAGCATAGGTGGGGCTCTGTGAACTATAATTCAGTTGTCATTAAGGTCTAGAAATTACTTGACTTGAGCCAAATAAACTGGACTTTTTCTTGCATGTCTTTGTTGAAAACAGCTTTCTTTTACAAGAGCCCAATCAGCAAAAGAATATGGGAATCCATGCTGAGGCTGCCACAGGATGGGTATGAACCCTGCCAGGAATCTGCCAGTTCTTTCGGCACAAGCTGGAGTTAACCCTTGAAAGGGTGTGGGAAGTGAGATGGCCAAAGCGGCCATCAAGAGCTCTGACTCCAGAGCAGTGTCAGCTCAAACCTCGGCTCTGAAACTCCCTTGTTCTGGGGCTTGGGACAAGTGACTTAACCTCTCTGTGCCTCAGTTGCCCCACCTATAAAATGGGCATAATAATAATGGTATCTATACTGTAAAGATAGTGTAAAGACTAAATGTGATCAATATGACAAGGAATTAACAAAGTTCTCAACAGACAGTAGTTATGCCTTGGTTGCTTTGTTGTTGTTAGTTTCAGCTCACCAAAACCAAAGCGGAGGAAAAATGTGCTTTGTCTAAATTGGCAGTAACCAAGATTTACTAAGAATGTATGTGAAATCTTCTGTTAAGCACCGTTAGGAGATTTCTTAACCGTGGAGACTACGCCCAAAATCACACTACACTTATTTCATCTTCTTACTAATTTATTGGTTGATTCATCCCTATATTCACTTAGCATTAGCACTGAGGGATAGCCATTTGACTAAGACGTGGTTCCTCCTGTAATGGGATTCATAGTCTCGCTAAGGAGATAAACATGGACAGAATGATGACATAAAACTCAGCATTTAGTCACCCACAATCTAAATAGGAGGGTTCACAGAAGGCAGAAGGAGGAGCAATGAAATCTGATGTAAGGACTCTGGGAATACTTCATGGTGGCATCATTGAGTTTAAGCTTGAAGATGAGCAGGGTACCAATAATTATAGAGAGAAAGAACTGTACATAAGAAGGGGGGGTCAGAATCCAAGCAGAAAGCAAGTCTTTGGGTTGCCTGGACCATGGTGCTTGTCATGAGCCATGTGAAAACTGAGGCCAGAGATGGAAACAGGGAACAGATCATGGAGGAGTCAAATGTCCTATCCAGAGGGTGGAGCCCCTCCTGGAGGCAAAAGAGAAGAAATATGGGTCAACTTGATTCCTACTTGTCATCAGACATCACCTGTCACAGGGCACCTTCCCAGATGCCACCTCTTACCCTTAGCCTGGTAGGTACATCCTTTCCTATAGCACTTGTGGCATTCAGGCATACTCACTGGCCACTTTGTCTTCTCCTCTCAGTCTCCTTGAAGGCAGGACTGATGCTAGTCCTGTACCTCACTGTAGCCCCAGGGCTAGCATATGGTCCTCATTCAGAGAATGAATTTATGAATGGATGAGTAAAGAAATAAATGAATTAATGAATCAATCAATCAGTAAGAGAGGGTGAATTGAAGGTGATAATTCTGAATTATCAGCCAGAAGCCTATTGGGAGGCAGCCATATTGTCCTGGGGTAATGTCATTAAATAGCACTATCTGCTTATCTGAAAGACCCAAGCAGAGAACCAACGGTCTAAGCACATAACCATTCTGTCTTCATCATGTAGATACATGCCAGTGCTGAAATCTGAGGATCCCCAGGGTGCACTCATACTCTTTTTGCCAGAGATCCATGGATCTAGAGGTCAACTTTTACTGTGTCAGAGTGACAAGTATATTGATGTGCTAACATAGTGCCAATTACCTATGAAAATGAACCTTGGGGAAACTTGTATTAGCACAGCCCATAGAAAGTAGCCTCTTAGCTTTGTTTTTAAAACCCAACCTTTCAGCCTGACCAGACAGTGGCAAAGTGGATAGAGCGTTGGACTGGGATGTGGAGGACCCAGGTTCGAGACCCTGAAATCTCCAGCTTGAGCGTGAGCTCATCTGACTTGAACAAAAAGCTCACCAGCTTGAACCCAAGGTTGCTGGCTCGAGCAAGGGGTTACTCGGTCTGCTGAAGGCCTGCGGTCAAGGCACATATGAGAAAGCAATCAATGAACAACTAAGGTGTTGCAACGAAAAACTGATGATTGATGCTACTCATCTCTCTCTGTTCCTGTCTGTCTGTCCCTATCTATCCCTCTCCCTGACTCTCTCTCTGTCCCTGTAAAAAACAAACAAACAAACAAACCAAAATAGAAACCAACCTTTCAGCAAGCAGGGACCCAAAACAGAATGGGAAGGGAAAGAATGCTGATTAGAATGCCATCATAATCTGGGCACTGTGCTCAGTACTTTACATACAGTCTTAGAAGACAGGTAGTAGTATCTCTATTTTATACCAGGGATCCTGAGGCTCAGAGAGGCCAAGCAACCTGCTCAAAGCCCCACAGCTACTCAGAGTTAAAAATGGAAACTGAACCCAGGTTTACTGACACCAAAACCTATACTCTTGTTTTTGAATCATATTGTCTCTCTTCTTCACATTATCACAAGATCACTCCAACTCCTATCATGAGGCATCCATTCCTTAAAAGAAATCTTAAACTGCTTTTTTTCACTATCAAAGTTCTTCAGGAAAATTGGGGATCCCAGGATAAAAATTCTGCCCATGGATTATCTTAAAATGCTTGTGTTTCCTTGAAGAATGTCTGGTGCTGTCAACAACTCCAGTCTGGTTTGCAGCAGTGGCCAGGGCCTTGTTCAGCCAGGAGGCTCCGAGAATCGATTGGCTGTGGTCTCACTGGCGGCTGATGCCAACAGATGCTGTGAGTCAGAAGTTGCCATCTGTCCCTGATGCTCAGTTTTACGGGGGCCTCCAGAGCTCCCCATTAGAGCTCTGCCATAGCTAATCCTAGGCACTGGCGGAATGCTAGCCTTGCAGTGGGAAAACCTCGGCAGGCTTTGGGGTCCAGGATGTACTCCACCAGAGTGGAAGACAAAAGGGATGCAGAGCTCTTCTGGAGGCCAAGTACAGGGCCACCCCTAAAAGATACAAGATGTGTAGGAGAAAGGGAAATGTGCATGTTGGTCAAAGGAGAGAGTTAGAGGGGAAAACACCAGTTTTGACATCACTTGAGAATACGGAAATTGGGACTACACATTCTGAGTGCACTGTGCCATACCCAGCATAGACAGGACATAGGATTTGAGATTGGGAAACTGAATTCACCCCTTTGCCTCACCTTCTACAAGTAGGATTACTTTAGGCAATCACACAGCTGTCATTTCAACTCAAGGTCTACATCTAGAAAATGGGAATAGTGCTGGGTTACTCCAAAGAATTCTAGTAGGAATTAAACTAGATAATCATACAAAACATTTAGCATGGAGTTTGGCACCTTATAGACACACAATAAATACCAGTTCCATATTAACCTCACCCCTTACTCTGTAGTGCTATTACATCACTTATATCAAGTCCAAAATAAACAAAATCAGAGGTGAAATAGAAGAAGTGACAACTGACACCACAAAAATAAACAGATTACAACAAAAAACAAAACACTACCAACAAGTATATGCCAACAAACGGAAGAACCTGGAAGAAATGAATATCTAGAAACATACAGTTTTTCATGGCTGAATCAGAAAAAAAAAAAAACCAGAAAATCTAAAACTAATAGCCACTAAGATAATTGAAACTGTAATCATAAAACTTCTTATAAACAAACACTCTGGACCAGATGGCCTCATAGGTAAGTTTTACTAAACATTCAAAGAAGAATCAATGCCTATCCTTCTCAAACTATTACAAAAAATTTGAAGAGAAGGAATAGCTCCCAAACTCATTTTAGAAGACTAGCATTACCCTGATACCAAAACCAAAGACAGTACAAAAAAAAAAAAAAAAGGAAACAAAACAAAATTATAGATCAATAATACTGATTAACATAGAAGCAAAATATCCTCATCAAAATATCAAAAAATCATTGTTAATGCCAAAGCATTCTAGCTCTTTCCCAGTGACATGAAGCAAAGAGAAGAATTTCTTCCAAACTCAAACTCAAGGGTCATCTCATAACTGATGAGTCAACAGGATCCTGACATTCCTCAGACTTACCAACATTCCTGTGCTTGTGTGCATAGATATAAATTTGCTAAAAACAGTTCTCTAATTACCTTGGACTTCTGTAAGTCAAACAAATCATTACAGGGCTCCCGACAATTCCCCTTCATTGGCCAAGATGAGCAGAAATTCCCTTTGAGATCTCTAGAATGTCTTTAGCTTGCTGTCATGCTTAGGATATTAATGGTCACCAAAAGGCAGAATTTCTTATGGGGATTTCAGTAGTCCAAGGACACCATTTAATGAGTGTGACAAAATTATTAAACCAAAGTAGATACTTAACATTACTGTCAATTTGGTTTGCTTTGGCTTAATATGAGGACTTTGAGTGGTAAAGTGGTATTCCCATGGTGCTGGGGAAGTCTGGATTTTAGCTTTTCACCTGTAAGATGATCTTGGCCAGAGTGTCTATAACTTTGACTTAAAAGAGTTAATTTTCTGAGAAATATGGTCAAATCTCACTGCGTTATCATTACTACCATCCTCATTCCCAACCCTAATCATCTCATACCCTAAACAAGTTTGTGTATCTGCCATGGCTGTCCATGTTCCCTATACTGGTACTCATGGCCCTTCATCACCTGGCCCCAGCCTTCCTCTGAAGTCTCTTCTCCAATTCCTCCTTCCTCCCTGGACTTTATTTTGTAGCTACATTGATTAATCAGAATAGAACCACTGCAGAAACAAAGGACCTCCACATCTCAGCTCTAACCAATAGATTTTTATTTTAGTTCACATTAGAGTCCAAAGGGTAGTTGACCCAGTCCCTGCTTCCCATACTACTTCAGGGACCCTGGATCCATGTAACTTATGGTTCAATTTTCCTCTTGGTCCTTGGAATTCTTATCATTAAGGGAAATAAAGAATGTGGAGATTGCACACATTTCACTGGCGGGCACTTAGTCACATGGTCCTGCCTAACTGCAAGGGACGCTGGGAAGTGTAGTCTAGCTGTGTGTCTAAGAAGAAAGGGAAAAATGATTGCCTAATACACACACATCAAGTAGTGTGGTATTGCCTAATAGTTTTGCTTAATGTTCCTCCATAATTTTTAAGACCTGTTCCCATAGCCTCATTCCTCTATTTCCCCACTTTGACCCAGGTCAATGCCATTTTCAGCATGAGAACTTCTCCTTATTCTTCTCTAGAAGGTCACACCTCCCCACCCATACTTAAACAGTTGGTTGCCCTTCCCACCCTCACTCATGCCATCGTCCCCGTGGTACACTACATCTATCTGTTAGTGCCCTCCTCCTCACTAGACGGGGAACTCTGTAAGAGAAGGGACTGTGCTTCTCAAGTCTGCATTCTAGCCCCCAGCACGGTGCCTAGGCCATGCTTGGGCCTCTGCAAACATTTGCTGAATGTAGAAAGACAATGAAAGACATGGTTTACCAACACCACATGAGAGGGAGTTGAGATGATGAGGCCTCCATTCTGACACATTTTCAGAGTAACCTCAGAAATGTCATCATCTAATGGAGACCTCCAAACTGTCATGAAAATCAGGTGGGGAGAACCAAGCACTGTGAAGTAGGGAGAGGTATGTTATGAGGGGCCAGTGGCTGGAGTGCCCAGAGGACAATCTTGAAGGACTCCAAGAGTCTGAGGAGATCAGCAGCACACAACAAGTAATAAAGCCACCAACTGGCAGGTGACAGGAGGAGTTAGCTCTATAGGAGACTATGCAAGCACCCTCCTCCCCCTCCCACACTTCAGGGGAAGTAAGAAGAAGAACGTTGTTGCCCTCCCATAAACAGGAGCATGAAGATGTGAATCTCAGTCCACTGATGCAGAAGAAGAAAACCACACGGTTTTACACAAATTTACTTAATTTTTTTATCCTAAGCTCCTTCTACCAGTATGAAAGAACTTCAGTCCCATCTTCCTTCAGGGTCCCTCTATTTCCTGAGGTTTCTCAATATCTCTCATATCTCACTTGGTACCAAGGTAATACGGCATTCTTTCTGTGGCTATCAATGCTTTCTCCAGACCACTTCCTCCTGAGACTTCCCCCTGCACCTGTCTAGTCTGCATGGTCCCTTTGGGTCTAACAACCCGCCGTGCCGCAACAGGTTCTTGGCATAGGAGAGCCCAGGTGCGCTGCCAGCCTCCTGGGTGAACCACAAACCTATCCCCTCTAAGGTCCTGCTGCCATTGGGTACTTAGGTGCCTCTGCTCAAAGAATCCAGAGACGTCCCTCTTTACTGAAGCCTGGCTGAATTCCTCCTCCAGCTGCGGGAATCTTTCCACCCTCAAACCCTGTACCCCGTGGCCACACCAGATGCCCAGCTTCAACTGTCAGGATGTTTTTATGCAGCAGAGTGTAGATCAGCACCTGTCATTATAAAACTAAATTGAATTAATTGCGATAGTTTGAGTCAGGAGATTTTTATAGAGAGATCCAAAATTGTCTTTTTTTTTTTTTGCAAAGTTTGAAGGTCTGACACCATTCTGGCCAGACATGTAGCTGACTGTCCCGTTCTGACGGAATACGCGGTCTTCACCGTGCCCTCCGCTCACTCCCCACCCCCGCCCGCCACTCCTCTAATTACATTTCCACGCGGCCTGCTTCCTCTGTGTTTTGCTTTTATCTCACCTGCCTGAATCCCACAGGAGTTCGGTTTTTCAACACTTAGCTTAAGCCACAAACCTCTCATCATGAGCCTCCTGCTATAAAGCTCTCAGACTCTCTACCTACTTGAATAGAGGAAACAAAGACAAAGGGGGAAAAAGTCTAGAGAGATAAAAACAAATTAATATCTTAAATGACTCTGTCATAGATGTATTAACTCCGATTATGCTAGGGGCACAAAAATATAATCTCTGAGTTTCTCAAATCTCTCAAAGCCTATCTCCTTGAAATCAAGGGAGAAAACATGCATATACTACCACCCTCCCAATGTAACAGAAGGACTGACCACCAAGTACCACAAGATCCGTACCACAGGGGAGCCAGAGGCTGTAGAAAGACTTTACAGGGTTGTCTGCTGGGGAGGGGAGGGTCCCAGTGTCTATAAAGGGCTAGGATAGTGCCTGGCACACATTGGACATCCAGTCAATCAAAGTCCTCATCGCATTAAAAGTCAATCAAAACTACAATGAGATACCACCTCACACCTGTTAGATTGGCTGCTATCAATAAGCCAGGTAATAACAAGTGTTGGAGAGACTGTGGAGAAAAAGGAACCCTCATCCACTGCTGGTGGGAATGTAAACTGGTCCAGCCATTATGGAAGACAGTATGGTGGTTCCTCAAAATATTAAGAATAGAGCTACCATAGGACCTAGCAATCCCTCTACTGGGTATCTACCCAAAAAACTAGACAACATTGTTAGACAAAGACACATGCACCCTCATGTTCACTGCAGCATTATTCATGGTGGGCAAGACGTGGAAACAACCGAAGTGTCCCTCGATAAAGAATTGGATAAAGATGTGGTATATATTTACAATGGAATACTACTCAGTCATAAGAAATATGGTGACATACTGCCATTTATGACAACATGGATGGACCTTGAGAACATTTACCAAGTGAAATAAGTAAACCAGAAAAATATAAGAACTATATGATCTCACACATAGGTGGGACATAAAACTGAGACTTACACAGATAAAAGAAAAGGGGTTACCAGAGGGAGGGGAGTCAGAAGGAAGGGAATAAAGAGAGATAGATATATGGTGACAGAAAATGATTTGACTCTGGGTGATGGGCACACAACATAATTAACAGTTCAAATGCTATAGAAATGTTTACCTGAAACCTATGTACTCTTATTGAGCAATATCATCCCATTAAATTTAATTTTTAATAAAAAATGTTTCAAGCCTGACCTGTGGTGGCGCAGTGGATAAAGCGTCGACCTGGGAACACTGAGGTCGCCAGTTCAAAACCCTGCACTGGTCTGGTCAAGGCACATATGGGAGTTGATGCTTCCAGCTCCTCCCCCCTTTCTCTCTTTCTCTCTCTCTCTCTCTCTCTCTCTCTCTCTCTCTCTCTCTCTTTCTCTGTGTCTCCTCTCTAAAATGAATAAAATAAAAATTTTTTAAAAAACCAAAAAAAAAAATGTTTCAAAAAAGTAATAACCCTTACTTAATTCTTATAATAACCCTGCATGACCAGTAGAGACATCTGTGCTCCAGGTAGGACTGCTGAAGCTTCAGGGGATGACGTTAACTTGTCCAAGGTCCAAAGTTTGGGTGGCGCAGAGAGAGGATTTAGGTCGCATAGTCTGGCTGGAACTCTTTGCAGTATTTCCATGGAATAAAAGGAGCAATTACTCTAGTGGGCCTTGGGGTCCCAGATACTCTGAGTAGGGGCAGGGCACCAGCTGGGAGCCCTTGGCATTGGCAATGAGAGCCTACAGTGAGGGAAGCAGTGGTGAGAAGCCCAGAGTTGGCATTAAGAGTGTGGACTCAAGCTGGAGGGCTTGGGTTCAAATCCCTGTTCTGCCTCTTTCTACCCATGTGATATCAGGCAAGTTACTTAACGTCTGTGTGCCTCAGTTTCCCCTTGACAGTGTCCCCATCTGTGAATTGGGGCTAGTAATAAGTAGCATCCTCACAGAGTTGCTGAGCATTTCAAAGGAGCTGGAAGTTGCAATGTACACAATGCAATGCCCAGTTCATCATTAGTGCTGTGAATGCATATCCTCTTGTCATGGCCAAGGATTGTGAAGTGTGTAAAATCCAGCAGCCAGAGGGGCAGAAAGAAAACCTGGTAGGGAGCAGTGGAGAGGGTGCAGCATTTTTAGGAGAGGCAGATATAGGGCACCTGTGCTGGCATCTGAGGGATGGGGGAAAAGGTTGCAGCAGGAGAATGCAGCAGGCTTTGCACAGTGGCACATGGGCGGGCATGATGAGGGGACAGAGCCTTCTGAAAGCAGACAAACTGCTATGGGAACAAAAGACTTTGCAGAAAGCCTGGGGACATGAGCAAGTGGGATTGCAGGAGCTAACTTACAGGCTGGAGGAGACTGGGGACTTGACAACCACAGGTCCCCGATCTGTCTGTCTACCCAGGAGCTCTAGCAGTTTGGACTTTAACACATGGTTTGGGGCATCAAGTTCACAGATTTTTGTGGCTCAGATCTTCCATGTGTTAACTGTGGACTTGCCTCCGGAGGCTACTGCCTCCACTGGACCCTCATTTCCTGGGAAAGTGAATTTCCACTATTTGTGTCCATAAAAAAATAATCTATTAAAAAAGAGAAGATCAAAAAGAATTATTTGAAAACATGGTATCATTTCTTTGTGGATACAGAGGAGGGTGGGTTGTTTTTTAAAAGTCAGAAATGGCCTTAAGACATCAGAAGAAGTACCCCCAAAGCATGATGTCCTAGTGCCCAAAGGCAGTTGTCACCTCCATGCCCACCCCATGCTGCTGCTCCTGCTGCTGCCATCTGCTTGTGGCCCAACACAGCCATCATAGATGTTTGTCCCTCTGAACAGCTGTCCAACTATCCCACAGAGACCACAAAGCCAAGACTTTGTACCTGTGTCATGTGGACACGGGGCCTTGTGCACCCTAGCGTGACCCAGAAGGTCATCTTGTCTCCGGGATAGAGTGGGGATTAGTGTGGTAACACAAGCAACAGAAGCCAAAGCAAAGGAGACTCAATTACTGGGCACCAAATCCCTTACCCTGCTCACTGCATATCCACGGTCATACTTGTCCTCCACAAGGAGAGCCATTTGGTGAGATGGAGGGTCATATCTCCTCGTTCCAGATGAGGAAACCATGACCCAGTGAGGGACTTGTCTGAAGTCACATTTCCAGGAACTCTGCAGTGGATTCACCATTTGAAACCACACCAGCCCGGTTCTAAAGCATATATTCTGGACATTCTCCTTGAAGCCTCTGGAGAATTTGCATTTTCAGAACTCCATGCATCTGAAAAGCCTCAGGTGCTCACTACTTTTTTTCTTTCTTTCTTTCTTTCTGAGTATCAAGGATTTATTGTGCACTTACTATGTGCCAAGCTCTATTCTCAAACCACCCCAGGAGAGATGGGCCATGCAACTCCATTTCACACGTGAGGGAACCTACCAACCCGGTGACAGAAGCTGTTTCCCAGGCTTTCCTCTGCCAGTCTGGACCACAGCCCTCTGCCAACCTGGATCCCAGCAAACCCGGGCTTTGCGGCAGGAGGAGAAAGAACTGCGTTTCTCTATGGCGCATGCGCGTTTCCACTCTTCCTCTCCAGCTGGTCGCTCCATTCTGCCAACCAAGGCACGGTTACCTTTCATCTGCCTGCTCTAAATCCTGCACCCCAACAAGTTACATACTGTCCTCCCATTTTTCCCAGCTGGAGCAATGGAGGTGAAGGGGTGAGTCTGAGAGCACACAGGAAGCCAAGCCCACAGCTTCCAAGGGACGGGCCTCCTCACCAGCTTGGCTGTCCCACGGCCCCCTCCAACCCCACAGCCTGAGAGTCAAGCAGTAGGCCCTTGTACTCACAACAACGGGAGGTGTGGACACTGCTTCGGGGCGGGCCGCTTCTTGGACTGGTCATCTGTAGAGCTATGATAGGTGAGACTGAAGCTTAGGCTAAGAATGCCCAGGAAACTTGGACACTGAGGTGTGGCGGGGCAGCTGCTTTCTCCAGCCCAAGGGAAGATGCAGAGACCTTCGTTCATGAGCCTCTGAAGTGGGCAAAAGCAAAACTTTCAAAATTCAAATCTAGCCAAGCAACTTCTTCCCTTAAAATCTTTGAGGGCTCCAGCCCACGGCTCCAACGTCTGTCAGGATGTTGTCCAAGCAGCCTAGCCAGCGCCAGGAACTGGCTTCGGCCTGCCTCTTAGCCTCATCTCCCTCCACTCCTCCGCACGAACATGGTGTTCCCATCAGAACAAACGGCCCACCCATCCCAAAGCGCTCCATGCTACGCAGTGACTCAGTCTTTCAGCTGTTGCTTTACCCCATCTTGGGAATTCGTAGCCTCTCGTCTATAACCAGAGAACACATCCTCAAGACTCAAGACTGATACTTGGGCATCCCCCTCTTCCCACGACACCATTCCTAAACCCCACCCAACACCATCATTACAACTCAATGAAACCCACACCCATCGCCCCAGACGCTCGCCCGCCTCCCACATCGCAAGCACAGGTCTCTCCATTCTGGTATTTGATGCTGTAATTGTTTCTTCATTGGCTTCTCTCCCTGCCAGACTGTGACCCCCAGGGTCAGGGACTGGGTACAATCAGACTCCAGTTTCCCAGTTATCAGCAAAGGGCCCAGCACTGGGCTCCACCTTGTGACTCTGCTAGATGTCTGGGCCAACAGTCCCTTTCTCGTGGGGAGACTGAGATCAAGGGTATTTTCCTCGCTGTGGAACTTAGAGGATGTGCAATGAGATGGTCTGCGAAGTCAGCACAGTGCCTTGGATACCATGGTCCTTCCTCTGGAATAAGGTCCCCGTTGTCTGGCACTGAACTGTTAGGTTCTGGTTTAAAAGTGGAAGTGACTCAGTGCTCGCACGCCTCACATGACTCCCTCTCCCGGCCTGCTCTCATCCAGGCTACATCCAGTCTTGCGTCCCGTGCACTGGTGGGGTCCTTGATGAAACACCTCTTGAACCCCAGTACTTCTATCTCCAGCACTGCCACACTGGTCCAGGCCACCGCTGTCTTTCATGCGGTTTGTTACTGTTGCCACCAGATCGTTCTCCCTGCTCCTGATGTTGTCCTCCACCCTGTAGCCAGAGGGGGGTTTATGACAAACTGAAAATCAGATCATGCTTTTTCCTGCTCTAAACCTTCCAGGGGCTTCCACTCCCACTCAGGATGAGAGCCAAACTCTTTCTGAGGGTCTGCAAGGTCCTCCTAACCCAGCTCTAGCCCCCTCTCTGACCTCATAGCCCCCACTCTCTCCCTCCCTCATTCTGCTCCAGACACAGTGTCCGCCTTGATGTCCAACACAATGTCCTACTTGTGCGACCACGCTATAGACACACAAGATAATGCCATTGGCAGTAACTGAGTATGTAGGATCTCTTTTGATTTTCAAAAGTTTCAATTAAATATTAACGTAATTTAAATTGAACTAATTAGAGGGGTGGTTGTCTGTATATTGAAGCACTCGGCTCACAGCCTGGCACTTAGAATTTACTAAATGTGAGTCCCTGCTGCTAAATACTTATTTCACCCTCTATTGGTATCTTCATGTTCTAGCACTAAAAGTGATAAGTATTGCTGTTCATCTCTGCTCACTGAAACCATAGCCCTGACTGAGAAATATGGCTTCAGGCTTCACATTCCACCAGCAGGTATGCTGTTGCTTGTGTGAGTGTGTATGTGAGTGAGTGTGTGTGTGTGTGTGTGTGTGTGTGTGTGTGAGAGAGAGAGAGAGAGAGAGAGAAAGAGAGAGTTTGACAAGTACATTGAGTTAGATGGAAATTAGGGATTGGTACCTGCTGAATAATTAGTGGCTCCTGGTCATTCCCATGCCTTTTTCTAACCATTGCCAAGCTGATACATTTATAAGTCTCGGTACAGAATCCATCTCAGTTAGCCAATCCCTGCTACCCTAAAAAGCCCTGACATATTTGTCCAGGAACAAAAAATCCACTTCCTCCCTATATAGCCTAAAGTCCCACACCCATAGTCTTGACCTGGTCCTCGCCTACATACACAACCTAAGCCCCTTGAATTTCTCAACGCATCCTTCCAGGGAAACATGAATCAAGTTTGCATTTACCAGTTTTCTTTTTGCTTACATTTTACTCAGTGGGCAGCACTGTGTCCCTCGGTGAGGATCAATCCTAAAAACTGGTGAGTTCCCTCCCTCCAATTCTCTCTGTTTCTCCTCTCTTCTTTTTCTCACTATTCCATGACTGAGACTTCAAAATGCCCTGGCATTAAAGTCCCCAAGGTTCCCCAAATACTGACTGAGTCAGTCTATCTGATAAATGCTAACTGTTCAGAGAATAATTAGACACATTTTTCTCCCTTGAGGCTTATACAGGTTCATGCAGAAGAGGTAAGAGAAGGCAGACAATTCCAAAAACTGAATATGGAAGTGTTACAAGATAAGAGAGGGAAGAAGAAGCTAAGTGTGACTCAAGACATCAGGGAAGGGAAATATAATACCTCTCATTTAGAGCTGACTCTTGCAAGATGTTCAAGGACTAGGTCAGGACACCAGGTGAGGAACGGTTTTTTGAAAGAAAGAGTCAACAAGTGCTAAGGTCAGTGTCAGCACAGCTGTTTTTGGGAACAGCAGGATATAGGTACAGCTGGAGCGTAAGTAGCAAAGGATAAGCATTCAGGGCTATGGTTGAGAGAAAGACAGGCGAAGCCCGATCATGGGCAACCTGGGGGTGTCTTTATCCAGAGCTCAGATTTCTAACTCAGAAACCAATGAGGAGGAGGAATTCGTAGGATAATGCTTAGATTACAACAACAACCACCTGGACACAGGTTCTCTGGAGATGTTAGTAAGTCAGTTCACATGATCCCACCAACAGCTGAATTTTACCTGGGTGCTGATTAACATGAGTCAGATGACTTCCCACAACATCCATATGTTACAGTAGGATATTGCTTCATAGAATTGCTCTTTTGGATTGCCAGGACATAAAGAGGTGGGAGCCACAGGTGAGTTTCTATTGCTCCTTAGCTATAAACTCTCGCAAAGAGAACATCAGAGTGACTCATGGTGAAAGCACTTCTACCATGAAACGCTTTCTCAAGATTGCCATTATTGCCAAAAAAAAAAAAAAAAAAAAAAAGCCATATCTTCGTGGCATTTGGCCCGTGCACCCGGGCATCTGTTCAGCAGATGCTTT
This sequence comes from Rhynchonycteris naso, assembly GCA_037038555.1. Lineage (NCBI taxonomy): Eukaryota > Metazoa > Chordata > Mammalia > Chiroptera > Emballonuridae > Rhynchonycteris > Rhynchonycteris naso. The sequence continues at coordinate 24,857,137 of CM072996.1, forward strand.
TTCTTCAGATTGGATGCAACTGGCTTCTTTATTTCCTGGTTCTCGGCATGCAGAACAGAGACAGCACAGGCCCTGAGGCTGGACACACCTGTGTTCACATCCCAGTCCCAGGCCTGTTATTCCATCAGGAGCAGAGGACTCCTGAGCCTTAGTTGTCCCATCTGTAACATGGAAATAATCATCCTTGCTTCTGAGTGATGTTACCTAAACAGAAAGCAAGGAAAACACCTGGAAAAGAAGAGATTCTCAAGAGAGAAACAGGTGTTATTATTGTTGGAGTCAAGTCCCATTTTCAGCCAGATTTTAAAAGGGGCAGAGAGTGAGGCACTCCGCACCTCAGAGAGCCAACCTTTCTCCCAGCCACATGGCTCTCCGTCATCCCAGGGTTTGCAGAGGCTCAGCCAAGGAAGAGCTTGCAAGGAGCTGGTCTTCTTGGCATAAGCATCTGCCTTCCTTTGGCCGTGTGGCTCACCCTTCAACTATGGGGATGACTACTCACCACCTGGATGACACTTTGATCACTGTCAAGGAGCTTACTTACCAAGGGACCTGTGGTTGGAGGATTGAGGAACAACCCCGGGGGGAAAATATTTGCACAAGTCAATTTGGAAGTAAGAAGTTACAATCATGCAGGGAAGGATAGAAGCAAATATCCCCCAAGTCCATTACAAATAAACTTAACCTGGCAAGAAAAAGAAGGGAATGGAGATTAATGGACATTAAGTGGCTATAATCTATCAGGGTAGTCCTCCTCATCTTGGGCAGGGATGGACTCAAAGAACCCACTTAGCCCTGAGGTCAGTTTAAGTACTGATGTCGGAAGTGTAATGGGACTACTAAGTAGTCTGCTTGTATCTTGTGAGACAGTGATTCTTCCTGCCAATTGGGACTCAAATGCTTTTCCTAGGGTCACAGCAGAGAATAGTTACCTTGAAGTAGGGCATATTGTTCCAGAGAGAATATAGACCAGTGTTTAGATTACAAAGAAGCAGAGATCCCCACATTCATTGTCAGCAAGCAAAAGAGGCAGGCAGCATTTTAGAGAGCTCACTAGAGGGAAAATTCAGCTTCTGTAAAAATCAAATGAAACACCGATCTGAAATATATGCACCACTATGTTCATTGCGGCACTATTTACAATAGCCAAGATTTGGAAGCAGCTCAAATGCCCACCAGTAGATGAGTGAATAAAAGAATGGTGGTACATTTACACAATGGAATACTACTCGGCCATAAACTAGAAGGAAATCTTACTTTTTGTGACAGCATGGAAGAACCATAGAGGGTTTTATGCTAAGTGAAATAAGCCGGTCAGAGAAAGACAAGTACTGTAGGATTTCACTAATATGTGGAATCCATTAAACAAAATAAACTAACAAACAAAACAGAAACAGACTCATAGACTGGAGAACAGACTGACAGCTGTCAAAGGGAAAGGGGATAGCAGGCCACAACAGTATGACGCTTACCAGAGGGAAAGGGGGTGGGGGAGATAGGAGAGGGGAGGTGGGGGACAAATGGTGATGGAAGGAGACTTGACTTTGGGAGGTATACACACAATACAGTATAAAGATGATGTATTATAGAATTATGCACTTGAACCCTATATAATTTTATTAACCAATGTCACCCCAACAAACTCAATAAAAATATCTCAAAAAATCAACTGATAAGAGGAAGCCCTTTCAGAATCTTCTGTGAGGAAGTCCTTAAGCAAAGGACAAGAACTACCTAGGATTAGTGATCTAGACTGTGAAGGAAGAAGCAGGAGTCTCAGTATGCGCTGCCTGGTGTAAGATGGCATGAAACACACCGAAGGACAGCTGGGAAAGAATCAACACAGCGTGAGAGCTGTTACACCGAGACTGTGCTCAGCCTTTTGACCTGGGACAGATGAGGATGCACACTGAACAGATCTCACTTCAAGAAAGGACGTGCCATCGTTGCAAGGGGAGACAGCAACTGCAAGTCTCCAGCCATGTGTTCTCCTGAGCACTCTCTAGCCAATGGCTGGATGCGATGCGGCAGGGGTACTAAACCTGGACGCTGCTGCTCAGCAGGGATGCCCTTCACTGGTAATCTGTGCTTAAGAGCAAGCAGCTGGGCTGGCAGAGACATGGATCAGAAGATCAGATTCATGGTCTGAGGCTCTCCCTGTCTTAGGGCTCCTTCTTTCCTTTCGTCACAGATGTTATGTTTGCATCATGGTCTGAAGGCTTTCTCTGACCAATCCTGCTTCCTCCCTCTGTCTTATGCAATTAAACCATCCCCCATGAACTCCCTCTCATGAGCCCAGAGAACCTAATGACACACATTACCTTATTTAATATTATTTGAAGTAGATGGTACTAGCCCTATTTTACAAAGTAGGAGATTAAGGATCAGAGAAGTAAATGGGAAAGCTGTATTTCAAACCCAGGTCTGCTTGACCAGGGAGAAAAGAATTAGGAGGCTACATTTCCCATTCAAATTGACAGTAGATAGAAAAGTTTCGCTAGTGTTATCTTAGTCTAGTGAAGAGAAGACAAGAAATCCAGAAAAGCAAGATAGCAGCTCTTGTGCCGCTTGAAGGTGTGTCTGGATAACACAGAGTGCTGTATAGAACTCCAGTTCCTGAGGCTTTTGAGAAGGAGCTGCTATCATTATGAATATCATGCATTTCTGTGCATGCATGGACCCTTTTGACAATATGGTGACATCTACAGACCCCTTCTCAGAGTAATATATTTTTTCAGGTGAGGGAAGGGGAGATAGGAAGGCAGACTCCCACATGCACTTCAACAGGGATCCACCCAGCAACCCCATCTTGGGCTGATGCTTGAATTCTGAGCTATTTTTAGCACCTGAGACTGATGAGGTCCAATGGAGCTATCCTCAGTGCCTGGGGCCATGCTTGATCAATCGAGCCACTGCCTGCGGGAGAGGAAGAGGAATAGAGGGAGGAAATGGAGGACAGGGAGGTAGGGAGAAACAGATGGTCACTTCTCGTGTGTGCCCTGACCAGGATTAAACCTGGGATGTCTATACACCAGACTAACATTCTATCCACTGAGCCACTGGCCAGGGCCCAGAGTAATATTTTTAAGTGCATAAAATGAAATATGTCAGATTGGAAAGGCAATCAATTACATTAAAATAAAGCTATCAAAATATTTTTAATATGCAATATGGTAATATGTTTTCCTTTTTAAAAAAATGTAGCCATCAAATGAAGCAGTCTTGCACTAATGGGTCCCACTGATAATATCAGCACAGCTTAATTCTTTTTTTAATTGAATCTCACTGGGGTGACACTGGTTAACATAATCATACAGGTGTCAGGAGCCAATTCTACAGCACATCTCTGTACACTGTACTGTATATTCAGGAGTTCGTCCTTCACCATTTAGCCCCACACCCTCGTCCCTCTCCCCATCCCCTGGCCTCACTGCACTGTTGTCTGTGTCCATGAGGGGTTTCCTGTCCCTTTTTGCTTTATCCCTTCATTCCCTCATCCAAACTGCCCCCAGCATCTATCAGCCTGCTCTCCATGTATAAGTTTGTCTCTATTTTGCTTATTAGTTCATTTTGTTCATTAGATTCCACACATGAGTGAAATCATATGGTACTTGTCTTTCTCTGACTGCTTATTTCACTGAGCATAACGCTCTCCAGGTCCTTCCATGCCATCACAAAAGGTTAGATTTCCTTCTTTTTATGGCCATGTAGTATTCCAGTGTGTAAATGTAGCACAGCTTTTTAACCCATTCATCTATTGATCCACACTTGGGCTGTTTCTAGATCTTGGCTATTGTAAATAACGTTGCAACAAACATAGGGGTGCATATATTCTTTTGAATTAGTGTTTTGGGATTCTTGGGATATATTCCCAGGAGTGGGATCACTGGAGAAAAAGGCAGTTCCATTTTTAACTTTTTAAGATAACTCCATACTATTTTCCATAGTAGCTTCACCAATCTATATTCCTACTAACAGTACACGAGGGTTCCCTTTTCTCCACATCCTCACCAGCACTTGCTGTTTGTTGACTGATTGATGATAGTCATTCTGACAGCTGTGAGATGATACCACATTGTGGTTTTAATTTGCATTTCTCTGATTAGTGATGTTGAGCAATTCTGCATATAACTATTGGCCATCTCTATGTCCTCTTCTTTTACTGTTTATTTTATTGATTTTAGAGAGAGGAATGGAAAGAGAGAGAGAGATACAGGCACATCAATCTCTTTCTAATGTACCTTGACCAGGGATTGAACTGGCAACCTCTGCACTTTGAGATGATTCTCTAACCAACTGAGCTATCTAGCAAGAGTATGTCCTCTTTAGGAAAGTCTTTATTGAAGTATTTTGCCCTTTTTTTTGTCACAGAAACAGAGAGAGAGACAGAGAGAGGTACAGATAAGGACAGACAGGCAGAAGGGCGAGAGATGAGAAGCATCAATTCTTCTTTGCTGCTCCTTAGTTGTTTGTTGATTGCTTTCTCATATGTGCCTTGACAGAGGGCTACAGGAGACTGAGTGACCCCTTGCTCAAGCTAGAGACCTTGGGCTCAAGCCACCAACCACAGGGTCATGTCTATGTTCCTACGCTCAAGCCAGCAACCTCAGGATTTTAAATCTAAGTCCTCCATGTCCCAGTTTGACACTCCACCACCTGGTCAGGCTGTCCATTTTTAAGTTGGATTGTTTGGGGGTTTTTTGGTGTTGAATTTTATAAGTTCTTTATAAACTGTGGATATTAGTCCTTTGTCAGATCTATCAGCAGATATGTTCTTCCATTCAGTGGACTGTCTTTTCATTTTGTTGGTTTTCTTTGCTGTGCAAAACCTTTTTCATTTGATGTAGTCCCATTTGTTTATCTTTTCTCTTGTTTCATTTGCCCGAGGAGATAGATCTGAAAAAATATTCCTATGAGAAATGTCCTAGATTTTACTGCCTGTGTTCTAGTAGTTTTATAGCTTTGTGTCTAAAATTTTTAGGTCTTTAATATATTTTGAGTTTATTCTTGTGTGTGGTGTAAAAAGGTGATCTAGTTTTATTTTTTTCACTTATCTGTCTCATTTTCTCAACATCATTTATTAAATAGACTGTCTTTACCCCATTTTATGTTCTTACCTCCTTTGTCAAATATCAATTGACCATATAGGTGTGGGTTGATTTCTGGGCTCTCTATTCTGTTCCATTGATCTATATGTCTGTTTATATGCCAGTACCAGGCTGTTTGGGTTACTACAACCTTGCAGTATTGTCTGATATCAGGTAGTGTGATTCCTCCAACTCAGTGGTTCTTAATCTCTTATAAGGTACCAAACCTACCGGTTTCATATACGCATTCATCGAACCCTTCTTTAGTGATAAATAAAAATACGATATTTTTTCCAAATTCAAGACATAGGTATATGTTTTTTTACTGGTGCACAAAATGAGCCGTGTGTGAACATCACCTTGCTCAAAGAACAAAACCAACAAAGTGCATGAACTCACAACAAATTACTTTATTTTGGCCTCTGCGGCAGAGGCTTCTCCGAACCCCTGAGACTGACTCATCGAACCCTTAGGGTTTGATAGAACCCAGGTTAAGAACCACTGCTCCAACTTTATTCTTTTTTCTCAAGATGGCTGTGACTATTTGGGGTCTTTTGTGGTCCCATATAAGTTTTTGGAATATTTGTTCTACTTCTGTGCGATATACCATTGGTATCTTTATTGGAATTGTGTTGAATCTCTAGATCACTTTAGGTAATATGGATATTTCAATGATGTTAATTCTTCCTATCCATGAACATGGTATCTGCTTCAACTTGTTTGTATCTACTTCAATTTCTTTCTTCAATGTCTTATAATTTTCTGAGAACAAGTCTTTTACATCCTTGGTTAAAGTTTTTCCTAGGTATTTTATTCTTTTTGAAGCAATTGTGAATGATATTTTTTTCTTGGTTTCCCTTTCTGATAAATTATTATTGGTATATAAAAGTGCAAGTGATTTCTGGGTATTTATTTTGCATGATGCTACTTTACTGAATTAATTTATTAGTTCTATTGTTTTTTGATGAAATCTTTAGGGTTCTTTCTATACAGTATCATGCCACCTGCAAATAATGACAGTTTTACTTCTTTCTTTCCAATTTGGATGCCTTTTATTTCTTCTTTTTGTCTGATTGCTGTAACTAGGACTTCCAGTACCATGTTGAATAAGAGTGGTGATAGTGGACATCCCTGTCTTATTCCTGATCTTATTGGAAATGCTTGTAGTTTTTGCTTATTGAGTGTAATGTTGACTGTGGATTTGTCAAATATGGCCTTTATTATGTTGAGATATGTTCTCTCTGTTCCTATTTTGCTGAGAGTTTTTAACATAAATGGGAAATAGATTTTACCAAATGCTTTTTCTGCATCTATTAATATGATCATGTAATTTTTATCTTTCATTTTTATTATGTAGGGTGTAATGTTTACTGATTTGTGGAGGTTGTACCAACCTTGCATCTTTGGAAAAAATCCCACTTGATTATTGTGTATAATCTTCTTAATGTATTGCTGGATCCAGTTTGCTAATATTGTGTTGGAGATTTTAGCATTGGAGATATGTTCATTAGGGATATTGGCCTATAATTTACTTTCTTTGTAGTGTCTTTATCTCGTTTTGGAATTAGGATAATGCTGACCTCGTAAAATGAGATTGGGAATTTTCCCTCCTCTTGAGTGTTTTGGAACAGTTTGAGAAGGATAGCTAAAATTCTTTGAATGTTTGGTAAAATTCACTGGTGAAGCCAGGCAGTTCAGGACTTCTGTTTGTAGGGATTTTTTTGTTTACTGCTTCAATTTCACTGACTGTAATCTGTCTATTCAGGTTCTCTGATTCTTCCTAATTTAGTTTTGGAAGATTGTATGTTTCTAGGAATTTCTCCATTTCATCCAGATTGTCTAACTCATTGGCATATTGTTTTTCATATTTTCTTACAATGCTTTGTATTTTTTTCGTGTCTGTTGTTACTTCTCTTTCATCTCTGATTTTATTTATTTGGGTTCTCACACTTATTTTCTTGATGAGTCAACTTAAAGGATTGTCAATCTTTTTTATCTTTTCAAAGAACCAGCTCTTGGTTTCATTGGCCTTTTATATATTTTTTAAGTCTCTATTTTATTTATTTCTGCTCTTATCTTTATTATTTCCTCCCTTCTACTCACTATTGGCTTTGTTTGTTGTTCTTTCTTAGGTTCCTTTAAGTGTAAGATTAGATTGCTCATTTGAGATATTTTATTTAGAAATTAAATTTAATGGGGTGACATTGGTCAATAAGCATACATAGGTTTCAGGTAAATATCTCTATAGCATTTGAACTGTTGATTGTGGTTTTGCTCTATTTGTTTCTTTCTTAAGGTATGTCTGTAATACTATAAATTTTTCTCTTATGACTGTTTTTGCCATGTCCCATAGATTTTGGGTTGTTATGTCCTCATTTGCATTTATTTTAAGGTATCTTGTGATTTATTCCTTGATTTTATTGTTAATTCATTCATTGTTTAGTAACATGTTATTTAGCCTCTATGTCTTTGTGTGCTTTTCTTCTTGTAAATAATTTTTAGTTTCACACCATTATGGTCAGAGAAGATGCTTGGTATGATTTCAATCTTCTTCTTTTTTATTTTTATTGTTTTACTTAATTTTAGTGTGAGGAGAAGGGAGAGAGACAGACAGAAACATCAATCTGTTTCTATATGTACCCTGACTGGGGATTGAACCGGCAACCTCTGAGCTTTGGAAAGATGCTTTTACCAAATGAGTTATCTGGCCAGTGTTTCAATCTTTTTAAATTTATTGATATTTATTTTGCGTCCTAACATGTGGTCTGTCCTAGAAAATGTTCCTTGTGCACTTGAAAAGAATGCATATTCTACTGCTTTGGCACGAAATGCTCTGAAGATATCAATTAAATCCAGCTGATTTAACATGTCATTTAAGGCCATCATTTCCTTGTTGATTTTCTGTCTGAAAGATCTATCCATTGATGTCAATAGAGTGTTAAAATCACTTACATTTACTGTACTGCTATCGATCTCTCTATGTCCATCAAGATTTGCATTATATATATAGGTGGTCCTACATTGGTTATGTAAATGGTTACAAGGGTTATGTCCTCTTATTGATTTGTTCCATTTATCATTATGTAGTGTCCTTCCTTATCTCTTACTATAGCCTTGGTTTTAAGGTCTATTTTGTCAGATATAAGTATTGCCACCCCAGCTTTTTATTTTTCTTTCATTTTCATTTGCATGAAATGTCTTTTTCCATTCCTTTACTTTAAGTCTGTGTGTATCTTTTGTTCTGAGGCGAGTTCCTTGTAGACAGCATGTATATGGGTCTTGCTTTCTTATCCATTCAGCTACCCTATGTCTTATGACTAAATCATTTAATCCATTTACATTTAAAGTGATTATTGACAGGTACATCTTCATTGCCATTTTATTTTTTAACTATGTTCCTCTGTTGTTTATTTCTTCTCCTTCTTTCTTCTTCCTTTTTCCTTCTCCTTCTTCTTTGTCTTTTTGAAGCAGACCCTTTAACATTTTCTTGTAATACTGGTTTGATAGTAACAAACCCCTTTAGCTCTTTCTTGTCTTGGAAACTGTTTATTTCTTCTTCAATTTTAACTGATAGCCTTGATGGGTAAAGTAGTCTTGGTTGTAGATTCTTGCTTTTTGTCACTTTGAATATTTCATGCCAACCCCTTCTGGCCTTAAACGTTTCTGTTGAGAAATCAGCTGAGAACCTTATGAGAGCTCCCTTGTAAGTAACTAACTGCTTTTATCTTGCTGTTTTTAATATTTTCTCTTTGTTTATAACCTTTGCCACTTTAATTATGATGTGCATTGAAGTGAGCCTCTTTGGATTCATCTTGCTTGGGACTCTCTGTGTTTCCTGGACTTGTGTGTCCTTTTCCTTCACCGGGTTGATGATTTGCAGTTATTTCTTCAAATAGCTTCCCTATCCCTTGTTCTCTGTCTTCTCCTTCTGGCACCTCTATGTTATGGATGTTATTATGTTTCATGTGTCTCAAAGGTTCCTTAAACTATCCCACTCTTTAACTTTTTAAAATTATTATTAGGTTATGCTGCTCTGATTTAGCATTTTTTTCTACTTTGTCTTCCAAATCATTAATTTAATCCTCTGCTTCATCCAATCTACGTTTATTCCTTCCAGTGTATTCTGGATGTCAGATATTGTATTCTTTATTTCTGATTAGTTCCTTTCTATGATTTCTCTGTTACTTTTTATGCTTGCTATCTCTTTGTTAAAGTTCTCACTTTGTTCCTTGAGTATCATATTGATATAACCATTACTGTAAATTCTGTATCTGATAAATTGCTTATCTCCATTTCAGTTAGCTCTTTTTCTGAAGATTTCTCCTGGTCTGACATTTGGGGCCTGTTTCTTTTTCTCCCCATTTTGGCTGCCTTTTTTGTGTTTGTTTCTGTGTATTAAACAGATCTTCTATGATTCCCAGTCTTTGTGGGGTGGCCTAATGTAGTAGGTATTCTGTTGGTCCAGTGGTGCAAGCTCTTCGATCACCTGAGCTGTGTGCTCCAGGAATGTTCCTTGTGTGGGTTTTGAGGGCTCTCCTATTGTAGTTGAGTCTTGATTGCTATTGGCCATTGTGTGTGGGATTGATCCTCAGACTGGCTGACTGAGGGTCTACCTTGACCAATGCATACAAATTGCTGTATAGGTGCTGACCGCAGAAAGAAGAATTTGCCTCAGCTGGGTTTGGTGCCTGACAATCTCTCCCGTTGTATATACTGCTTGTAAAGCTAATTGGAACCTGTTCTGAAGTTCTCTGACGCTGGCCACTGGGTTGGTTCTGAACCTCTTAGGAGGGAACCTGGTAAAGGCCAATATAAGACACTGCCTGTGACTGAAGCTCAGCAACCTGTTTGGAGCTACAAGCAATCCACAGTTTGTGGGTCTCTGCTGGGCTTAGATGTGTGTAGAAGGACCAAGCTGCACACCAAGGCTATCTTTAACCAGTTCCAGGCCAGGGACAGGTCAGCAAAGATCCAAGGTACTCTGAGATCTACCTCCAGCTACCCCAGCTACTTGCTGCCTATTAGGCTCGGTCACTAAAAGAGCCTCTGGTAGAGTATAAAGGATGGGGTTAGTGGATCTCTCCTGTGGGGGAGGCACCTATCAGGCTTTAGAAAAGGTGATAGGTGCAGCCCCCACCCCAGAGCCACAAGTCTCAGTCTGTTCTGGAGTCTTCCTCCAATCTCCGCAGAGTGGATCCACAAGGAGTTGGGTGGTGGGGGACCTCTGGAGCAATTGGTCTGCCAAACAACCAGGACCTGAATCTCCCATGTGGAGAAAGCACCAGGCAGATTCTTTGAGGAGTGAGAAGAAGAGCTCCCAGTTCAAAGCCAGACAGCTGAGTCACTGTTACCCCCCTGAGTTGGTCTAGGCCTCTACTCTCTGGCCAAGGCCACTAACTCCTTGGCAGAGCCTAATCTCTCCAGAGTGAGCCAAGAGAGATTCCCAAGGGTGAGGTAGTTGCTTTCCCTCAGGCTGATGCCTCTTGGAGGGGAGTGTTCTACCCAAGAAAAATGGTGACTGTGATATTGGAGAATGACTCAGCACAGGAGTCCTGTTCACTGTCCCCCACTGTGTCTCTCCCCTGAGCCTCAAACTTCAGACTCTCCTCATGTGTCTCTAGTCTGCTTAGCACCCCCTTCTGCCAGAGCCCAAGGGGAACGAATATGAATGAGATCGTGTGTATTGGCCCTTTAAGAGGGTAGCAGTGTCTCTGTGTCTTCCAGTCTCCTTCTAGCAAACAGAAACCTCAGTTTTTCACAGCTGAATGCTATGCAGATGTCTTTTCTCAGTTCTGGTGCTCTAGGCTGGAGAGCCCAGTTTGGGGTTTTTAGGCACATACTTCTCAGGGTTAACCCCCACCCTGTAACTGAGATGTCCTTCCTAAACTTCAGCTACTACTCATGGGAGCAGGGCCAGCCCTTTTCATGTCTCTGCCCTTCCTAACAGTTCTCAATGTGGCTTATTCTGTGAATCCTAAATTAGAAGACTCCTCTTTATTTAATCTTGAGTTGGTTTTTCAGGATGACTGTTCTTAAATTTAGTTATAACTCTAGTTTGGTTCTGGGAGCAGATGAGTGCAACAATTACCTACTCTTACTCTACCGCCATCTTTGATCCCTCTATATGCTTCTTTATTGATGCTTCAAATAAGATCTAGCAGCACGTCTCAAGTAACATAATTTCGAAGTACTTTTGCACTTAAAGGATATTTTAAGATGTCCACCACTAACGTGAATGAAAACTGTATCGTTTATATTGGTGGCAAAGTCACCGGTCATGTTAATATGACTGTGGTTTGTTGTTTACATTCATAATTGAAAACCATGCTAAATTTCAATTAGAGATTATGAAAACCAAGATGTAACTTATTCTCACGTTAAATTCATGAACCCTAGATTAAGAAACCCTTGGGTAAATTTTAGTAATACCTGATAAAACATGAGACAAATTCTAACTCACTCAAAAATGTTATAATCATTCCCAAAGAAGCAGTGAGCTTCAGGAGCCACTAAAGGATCCCCAAGAATAAGTTCTACCAAGTAACTTTATTTATTTTTGTGATAGGATAAGAAACTAATAGATTGGGAAACACTACTTATAGCCATATTATGGTTGAAAGGCCCTTGACCCAAACTCTCATGCTATCTTGTAGCGAAGATAAAGAGATGAGAGTTGGACAGCAATGCAGTTGGCTGACTTCCTAGTCTGCTCAGCCACAGTCTCCAAAGGGTCAAAGCCAAGTTGGAGTGTGTGTACAAATTGCATCCTGAAGGATTCAGCCCTCTGCTCTGGCTGCTCCAACAGTTTCTTGCAGAGACTTGGATGAGGACCTAGAAAACCAGCTGAGCCAATTCCCAAAAGACACCAAGCCAGGAGGCTTGGTAAGTACTCTGGACAGCAGAGACAAAATCCAAAGTGATGCTAGAGAGCCAGGAAAAAAAAATTCCTCAAGAAGGAATTTAATGAGTGGGTGCAAAGTCAGACAGTGAGATTTACAAGTATAACGACAGGTGCAGAGGATGGGGCAGAAGAGCTTGTGAGCAGTACACACGATTCTAAAGACTTAGCAATGCTACATCTATAAACCTGTGCTACCCTAGTCTGAAAGTTCTTTCCCAGAGTAAAGGAAGTAAGACTCTTTCTCTTCTCTAAATTGAATGTCCAAATCCAGGGGTGGGTGGGATTGGGGTGTGTGATAAGAGTCATACTCAAAGGATTTGTGAGAAACATGATGGCACTTAACAGAGAGCCAAAGAACCCAAACTCTATGGTATGGGAGTTGTTTAAGCCACCAACAGCATTTGTTCTTACAAAGATCACTTTTGGAAAAAAGGGGACAGGGAAATAAGAACATTTTTTCTAAAGGACATTCATTATGTAAATCTCGGGTCAGAAAGCATTTTCTGTCACGAGCCAGATAGTAAATACTTTCTGCTTTGTAGACCTGTGGTACATCTGATATTGGTCATAGCTACACACTCTGCCATTGTGTGGCTATGTCCCAATTTAATTTTATTTACAAAAACTGGTGGAAAGTCAAATTTGGCCTGTGGGGCATAATTTTCCAACACATGATGTAGAAGAAGGCAAATAACATTTACTTACATCTACTCTGTGCCAAACATCTGCACATTATCTCCCTATTTTACAGATAGGAAAACTGAGATTCCGTATATTCCTGTATTTGCATACTTCCTATGTGAGTTATTAAGAAAACATTCCCCAAACCCCCAGTTATGTAAATCCCTAGGAGTCTAACAAGGTTCCATCACAGCACTCCCTTGAGATGTGGGGGTAGGAAGGGGGATTTACATCAGGCGTAATTCATCTTCCCAGCAACAACAAATAGTACATCTGTAAGGACCACCAAGTTCCAGAAGCATGCTGAGCAATGCAAAGACCGCAAGTCCAGCCATGAGGAGGACACCTGGGTCATTGGGTTGAAAGATGAGATGAAGTGACCTATGGTGCCGCCTGTTTATGGCAACAAACCAGCTAAAGGCTTTTTCTTATTGTTCTAAGTTTTGTTGTTGTTTTTTTTTTTTAATTAGGTGATTCACTAGCCACAGAGATATTTTCCACAGCACTAGTGGCCACAGCCCTTCCTGCCAAAAATAGTCAGAGGCAAGGATCTCTGAACAGCTGCAGGTTCAGGGTTAGAACGATGCAATAACATCCCTGTCTGGATAAAAGAATCGCTTTCTCTGCCCGCCCCCACCCCTAGCTCCCTTCTGCCCTCTCCCCTCTGTCCTCACAATATACCCTTGACTCCTCCTGTAGCTCTCGGGGTACTCTCTCCCTCCTCTGTCTCTACCCATGCTCCCAGGATCACACCTACTTCTCGGGAAGCCCATCCCAATGACATAAGTGACATACCACTTGTCACTGTACGCAGGTGCTCAGAGTGTATGATAGGTAGATGCACTCAACATCTGCTTCTTTAAGCTTCCCTTCCACATGTCTCAACCAAATGCACTCACCTCCTTTTCCCATTTAACTTCCAGGACTATCATTTACCCAGTTATCCTCTGTCATCCTTGTAGGTAGAAGGAACAGAGGTTCTGCAAGGTGCCTAGACTGAGGCAGAGAGAACCAAGGGTGCCTGCAGGAAGCCAGGCTTGATCTCCCCGTGCCCCCTAAGCTTTGTGTCAGTCCTCCACCTCAGGCCACGAGGAATGTTGCCATGCTGCACAGCTTTTCTTTAGTGATTACTGGAGAAAATGGATTTTTAAAAATCAATGTCTAAAGACTGCTGCAAGAGCAAACTGAGAGTATACTAACAAGATAGGCCAATCCTGTCCTGGACCCACTTTATTGTTTTATTGCTAGAATCACCTTCCTAGTGACTATTAATTGACCAATGTCTTCATTGGTCTATTTATTGACCAATAGATCCAACACAGTATGAAGAAGAAAGCAAGACTCTGAGGTTAAATCCTGGTTCTGCCATTTACTAGCTGGTGTGACCTTAAACAGCTTGCTTAATCTCCCTGGGACTTGATTTTCTTATCTATGGGTTAAAAATACTTACTTTGTAGGCATATGAGATTAAGAGAAATAATGGGCCAGAAAAAGCATTTGTAAAAGGTTTATATAGATGAGATAGACAGATAAAGATTGATAGATAATGGTGATAAGAGATAGATGAGAGCAGCATATAATAATAAATTTATTTTGTAACATGAGGAATTGAACAATGAGTTTAGGACAAGGAGGAGTAATACTAGCCTCATAATACCTATTCTCTTTCTGGGTGAGGGGCCTGAGACTCAGAGATGCTAGATAATTAGCCCAATGGCACAGAACTAATGATTGACTGGTCTCATCACACATCATGCATTGACATGGCACCTGCCATGCACTGGGCACTCAGTGAGCATCTGCAGACTAATTAACTGAGGGAATGCTAGGGTGTGGTCTGAAAAACCAGCAGGGTAATCCAGGAGCACAGTGCTCTGGGCTTCCTCAGGCAGAGCCATTCTTGTTGCATTTTATTGGGATCAATAGCCTTATATAAGTTTTAGTGACTCCATGGGGAGTTAAATCCATAGCCCCAAGAACTAATTTAATTCATTGTCTACAACCTTTTCAAATAAGAGAGGCTGGAGCTCAAGAACAGAGGACTGTTCACTGCTCTAATTTATGACTATTCTGAAACAACTCAAGTAAGGCTCTCTCCTTGCCCTAAGAATATTACAGAAAAATAGCCTGACCAGGTGGTGGCACAGAGTTTGGAGCATCAGACTGGGACACAGAGGACCCAAGTTCATAATCCTGAGGTCACCAGCTTGAGCGCGGCTCACCAGCTTGCTTGAGTGCAGGGTCACTGGCTTGAGCGTAAAATCACAGACATAATCCCATGGTCACTGGTTTGAGCCCAAAGGTCACTGGCTTGAACCCAGAGTCACTGGCTTAAGCAAGGGGTCACTCACTCTGCTGTAGCCCTCCGATCACGGCACTTATGAGAAAGCAATCAATGAACAACTAAGGTGCTGTAACAAAGAATTGATGCTTCTCATCTCTCTCCCGTTCTGTCTGTCTGTCCCTATCTGTTCCTCTCTCTGTCTATGTCACACACACACACGCACCAAAAAAAAAATATTACAGAAATAGAATCCCACTTACTATGCTATCAGCTCTCATTGGTTTGCATACTATAGAAGTAGGTTGAGTCCTATAAACATAGAAATCTACATTGGCATAATAGAAAGAGCACTGGACACAGAGTTCAGAGACTTGAATTTACAAATAAGGTCCCATGTGAACTCTTGGCATGACTCTTAGCCCTTTGCTTCTGTTTTTCTAGTATAAAATGGGAAGAATAATACTTACACTCTCCATTATAATTGTGAGGGTTAAGTGGAATCATTCTGTTAAAGTTCTTAGCCTGATACTTAGCACATAAAAGTGCTAAATAAATATTTACCTATTTTAGAGGATGTTCTTATTAAACATGCATAATAAAATTCTACCATTCAGTTCAATCCTAGCATTCTACCTGGGTCCTGAGAAGGCACTTAATAACTGTTTATTCACTCAGTGGAATCCTGCACAGTGCATACATATAGCACTTAGTCGAAGCTCAATAAATGTTAGTTGAATCCATGTAAGAAAACTGGAACTTTATTCATTCAATACAATTTTTTTAATCCCATAAATATTGTACATCATTGCCAGCACTTTACAAAGCGAATCAACCATTGCTGAAATGTTCCCAGCTTGTACTGCTTAACAAACTGGTGTAAGCTATTTTCCAAACATACAGCATTCCATGAATGTGCTATAATAACACTGGTAATGCTGAGTACCCCCTCCCCTGGCCCAGACACGTGGCAGGAAAGTGAAGCATAAGAATTAATGTAGACGTCAACAAGAAATCCATCTTCCCAGACACAAATGCAACTGAACAATCCTTCCTACGTTTGCCTTGAGATCAGTTTGACAATTATTCTGATAAATCACAGAAGTGCTAGACCCCCAAGGAAAAATTCCCAAGTACACTGTAGGCAGACAGTCAGGAATTAGAAATACATATATGCAAATGTATGCATATGTAAGAGTATGCATGTGTGTATATAAAATCTTCTTATAAAGGATTTGTCTTTGAAAGTGTTGTTTCCTTTAAGTACTTTGGAACAATAAAGCAATCCCCTTGGGAGAAAAAGGAGTGGCTTTTAATAGTATATTTCCTCCTTTTACAGCCCACTTTCTCTAGAAATGACCAGGAAGCAAAGACTTTAAAGCAAGGAGGGAGAGATGCCCTCACAGGCATTTCGTCTCCTCCCTCCTCCCCACCATTCGCTCCCCAGTAGTCTAGGAAGGAGAAGCGGACTATAGGATTCTTTTGCAGAGTAGACACTGAAGTTTAGTTCTGAAGAATGTGCAGGAGTCACTTACGCAGGAAAGGTGGAGAAAGAGCATTCTAAAGAGAAAATGGCATTTCAGGTACAAGGAGTTGGGCCGGCTGAGTGTGTAGAACTAATGGAATTAGTAGCAGCAAGTGATACGGAAGAGATAGGCCAGGCTGGGACCTGGGGGGATGCTCTGTTTGTATCTCCCTTATAATGAACGCATCACCAGCTGTCTTATTTTAGCCTTGGTTGTTTATTCTGTGTTTTTCATTTTCGTCTTCCTCTTACTAGTCTGTAATTCCTTGAGGCCAGATGTGTGAGCTTGTTACCTTTATTCACACCTGTAACTCTAGCTTAGCACACCTGCCCATAAGAAGCACAAAAAAAGTTCCAGAGTAAATAAAAAGCAATGATACCCTTCCAGAAGTTACTATCTGTTGTCTACTATCTAATCCTTTTTTTCTTTTAATGCAACATCAGCATGCCAAGTTAGGAGTTAATAAGGAAAAAGAAGTTCCTCCAGGTATTTTCAACAGAAGGGCAATTCATACAGGGTATGAGGGGCTTCTGTAATTTTTGGAAACTGGAGGAACCACTGTGGGGGCTACTGGCTCAAGGGCTAGGCTCCGAAGCTGAGATTCAGAGGTCAGCACCCTGCTCTGCGGCGGCCAGTGCCCCTCCTCCTCAGAAAGAGTCCTCCCATGCCATAAATCTGAGTCAGTCCACAGACATGTGTGTCTGGGATCTCCCCTTGCCGGCAGCAGTGACAACCGAACTGTGGCTTCTAACTCACTTCCAACTTCCACTGCTCCTGGAATTTCATCTCGTTGGTGGAACCTAATTTGTTTTTAGAGCCTCAAGTGCAAGGGAGTTGGGGAAACATAGTTTGCAGCCTTCTAGTCCCTGTGATAAAGAAAGATCTCTAAGAAGGGGTGGGATTGGACGCCTGGTTTTAATCAAAGATACCCAGCACAGCCAAGGATGATTTGAACTTTTGCCTACTTAATATGTGAAGTATGTTCTCAAAAAAAAATTTTTTTAATAAATAAATAAAGAATTTAAAAACAAAAACAAAATATATCTCCTTCTAGTCTGGATAAAATTTCCTAGGAAATGAAACAATTATTTTTAATAGTCTTATTTTTAACCAAAATGAGAAGCACCCGCTTTTCCTCTTCTCTTCCCTTTTTTCCTCTTTCTTTTCCTTTCTGAACAATTTAGTTTGAAATCATTCATTGGGATAAAGCAGGTTCAGCTAGGGGTTGGGACAGCCATGGTGGTTAAGAGTAAGGCATCAAAGCCCCAGCCTGTAGCAGGGCAACCTGGCACGGGGTGTAGACTCCAGAGCAGGGTCAGGAGGGAGTCCCTCCTGGGACACAGCCCAGTGTGGGTGTCAGAGCCTGGCAGGGGGAAAAGAGCATCCATTTGAGTGAATGGCCCAAAAGGGGAGATTAAAGCCTCAGGAAGGGGTGGACTGGCTCAGTCGGGGGGGTGGGGGGTGGGGGTGGGGGGTAGGGAACTGGCCCAGTGCAGGGGTCAGCCTGAACTGGGGCGAGAAGACATTCAACAGCGGGACAGGATAGCGGCAGAAATGGAAAAGGGAGACTAATTGATCAATGAATATGTTAGGGATATTGGAAATCAAGGTGTTCACTATGGGAGAAGGAAGTCACAGCACAGGAAAAGGAGAAAACTGGAATGAATCCCCTGGTATCAGTCTGGAATTAAACACATGAGTGGGAACTCATTATTTTCAGTACATAGGTGGATAGATATAGAGAGAAATAAATATAGGTGTAAATGTGAAGTATGTGTTTCCTGACTCTGTCCATATACAAAGGACCTGGGAACACTGACACACAGATAGCAACGAGTACAACTAGTACCCAAATCTTGGCTTTCAAATACCATTCTGCACTAATAGGAACTAGGGTTCCTTGGAGAAATGGCTGGTTCTAGGACTAGGGCAGGGAAAGTACAAGATGAGCCTGGGACATCTTGTTATGCCAGAAAGGAACGAAAGACTCGAAGGATGCTGGGGATATGTCAAAAGAACTCAGAAGCCAGACTAAAAGGGCCCCCACTGGCCAAATCTGGAACATTTGAACATCAAAATAAATGATAGGGAGGGACTGCATCTCATTGAACAGGAAACTAATTCTTTACTGATAAACAACTTATAAAGTGAACATTCGACCAAGAACAGAGTATTTACTTTGTTTCAAAGTATCTCCCCACAAAATTACATTACAAAGGGGAAAAAAGAATGTAACTTTTTACTGAAGAGGCTGGCAAATACCACCATAGTAAGGGACCATAATGACCATCACCAGTGATGGAATGCAGTAAGGACAGGTCACTTCTGTGATATTCCTGCCAGAGATGCTCAAGAGGAAATATAAGATTCTGAGGAAATATTCAGACAAACCCAATCAAACTGAGGGATGTTCTACAAAAGAAGTGGCCTGTAATCTTTAAAGTGTTAAGGTCCTGAGAACAATGGAGGACTGGAAACTGTTTCATGCTAAAAGAGACTAGAGAGACATGACAACTAAAGATAACAATTTTAAAGTGGAGTCTTTTAGAAGGACAAACAGGACATTATTGCGACAGTTGGTGACACTGGAATCAGGTCCGAGGATTAGATAATAGAAGTGTATATAGATGTCAATTTCCTGATTTGGATAGTTGCATTGTGATTTCACAGTTTGTAGGAAACAACCACTTAAGTATTCAGGGGGTCATAGGACATCAAATTGGCAATATAGTTCCAAATAACCCAGAATGAAAAAAAGAGTTCTTTGCATTGTACTTGCAACTCTTCTGTAAATTTGTGAGTACTTCAGGAAAAAAAAAATTTTTTTTAAGTGATAAGTACCCAAATTCCAGGGGAACCCAAGTTTATAAAATAATAGCCAAAACCTCACATAAGACAGGTGATGCTACCAGACAACTGCTTCAAAGGAACTTCGTTTAAACTATTCAAACAGATGAGATTTTCTTTTTTTCACACTGGATCTGGGAAATATAAAATGAAATATAAATGAGTTGTCTGGAATAGGCGGTATTCCGGAAGGCTGCATCGGCTACATACCCACCTCTGACATTCCAGTGTCTATCATAACATAGACAGAAAACTTGCTTAAGAGTAATAAAACCCGGGGTCTGAATGTCATGTTTACCGCTTCCGAAATATGTTACGTTGACCCAATAGCTTACCCTCCCTAAGCCTGGTTTCCTTAATTATCAAATGGAGATAATAATATTTACTTCACGGTATTATTGGAAGAATTAAATACAATAATGGGTGTGAACCTGCCTACAGAACGATTGGCATTGGACCACAAGGGTTTTCCTTTTGTTTTTAATTGCGCAATTTAATCTTATATAACCCAACAAGTTCTTTTGACTCTGACACGATTTCTCCTGAGTATAGATGGACAAGTTTGCCATTTAGTCACTCACTTACTCATCTGTGCACTTAATGTTTGACAAATACTTATTGAGAGTCTACTACCCAGCGAACTATGCTCCGAGTCAAGAAGACTAAAGCCCAAGTTCCCTTTTTTTGTTCTTTCCTGCAGAGAGGAAGGCAATGGGAACAATCAAGGCTCTACAGACAGCTGTGAATTATGGATTTAGATCCATTTAATAATCCAAGCAAGGGTGTGTTTGCATTTCATTCCCTCTGTCTTGTTGAAGCTGTTGGATCCACCCACTTCTCCATCACATACATATTTATTTTCCAATGAGCTCTGAAAGAGTTCCAAGGGAGAGCAAGAGACAGGGAATGCAGCTGACGTCTGCCTCCCCCTGGGAATTAGGTCACTCCTTGATCTAATTCCTCCTGACATTTTCCACATTGCATTTTCTGCTCTTCTTCAAAATATATCCCTTTCAGAAAATGAATGTACTTCTTGACTACCCTGGACAAATCTTGGCAACGGTTGCAACTGGTCATGTGTAGAGGGAAACACATACAAGCAAACAGAATGGGGAGCCCTGTTCCATTAGGAGTCTTGAGCACAAAGGGGATGGTTCTGGAACACCCAAGGACCCCGGGTTTCTCTTCAAACCTGACTTCTAAGGCAAGGCACAGGGTTTATTTTCCCTTTTTAGGCATTGGCAATTTTGTTTGCTTAAGCTTAATTGTTCCCGGATATTGAGAGGGTACAGAAGGTATGTTTGATTTTAGTGACTCTGTTGGCCTTGATTTAACATCCTCTCTGAAAAAATTACCAACACACACACATGCAAATAGACAGGGCATTTTGTTTTATGGTGTCGTCCCCGTCCCCCTCCCGCCAAAGAAATACACATGGAGGTGAAATACAGATACAAACCCAGCTTCTCAGTCACCAATCACCAATTGCGACCAGTTTGGCAGAGCAGAGCCGACAGTAGCTGTGTCCCCAGCCAGAGGATCGTCACCCCCTGCAATCCCACTGCCCCTACCCATCTCTCCAAAACTGCTTTGGACAAGTGGCACCTTCCTGGAGACACCCAGCTCCCTGACTGCCCCAAATAGAACAATTTGAACTGCCAGCTCCATGGCAGAGCTTTCAGACACGCATGAAATCAGCTGCGTATATTGTGAAATAACTGTTGCGTGACGGCATCAGATCATGCAGTCAGGTCCCTTGGGGGAGAGGAGACAACCTCCACCGTCCTTCCCTCCCTCCTACCCACCCATGCTTAGTCCCCTCTGTGTGCAGGGTGCAGCCCAGCCAGGGACCACAAGGCCTGGCCTCCCCCAGTACCTGGTGCCAGTGGCCTCTCCCTAGAAGCCCTCTCATCCCTGACTCCCCAGTCCCTTCCACCCCCACCCCCAACCCCCACCTCCCGTCCTCTCTCCCCACCCATCTGGCTCTGCCCCTCTCTCCTTTTTTTTAGGTTCCTCTTTCTCGGCCCTCCCTTTAAAAGTTGGTGTAACCCAGGCCTGGGAGGGAGAGCAACATGCCAGCCCTATCAGAATCTCTGAGATGGGTAAATAAGGTTTGAAAAAGCATATTCAACAGTGTGACTTAATATGGAATAAAGGTAAGAGATGTCTATTTAAAATAAAGAATACAAGTCCTTGCAGGCAAAGCTCTGCACAATCTCCTTGGTCACAAAGACACTGGGACAATGCAGTGATTCTTGGCTGCGCCCATGGCCCACAGAGTTCAATCAGTTTGTTTTTCTGGGGTTTATTTTTTTTGGTGGGGGGTATGTTTACCAAAACAGGATATGTGCTGTGTTTAAGGTCAAGCTGTTCTGTTCTCAGTAACCTCATCCACTCTCACGGCTTCCATTAGGTATAGAAGCCGGCAACCTCCAATGCACTATCTCCATCCCAGATGGTCCCGTGGGGACTTTGAACCACCTATCGACTGCTTCTGGAATGTTTCCACTTGCGAGTCTCAAACTGGACAGGTCTGAAGGAGAGCTCACCCTCTTCTCCACACCCTGCTTCTGGTCTCTGCAAGTGGCACCAGGGTCCACCTCATCACCCAGGCCAGGGACTGGAAATGCTCCCCTGGCCTTTGCTCTTCCTGTGCACTGGGCACCTCTAAAGCATCTCATATATCCATGTGTCTCCCCCTCTCCTGCACTGCAGACGAGGCCTTTCTCCAGGGTCTCTCAGATGATAACAGGCTCCCAGCTGAGTTCCTTGGCATCACGTTCTCCATCCTGTCTCTCTTCCACACTGTTGCAAAACGGCCCATCTAAAATACAGGTGTAAGCAGTTTATTCGTTCCCTTGCTTAAAGTAGTCTGGTGGCTCCTCGTTGCTTACATAACACACTTTCATGTTCTTGAAACAACCATGGAAGGCTCATCGCAGTAAAACTCCAAACTGCCGTCCCTGCTTCTCCTGCTAGCCCTACTTCAAATTCTACTTTTCAGACACCCTGTCCCCTAGCCCCAACACTCTTTCCCACAGCAGATTTTTATACCTCGAATTCCTGCTTCCCACCTGGCTCCATCGTGAACTCCTATACTTCCTGCAGAACCCCACTGAGTGTCACCTTTTGTATAGAGCCTTTCCAAACTTCTCCAGATAAAAATAATAATTTCATTCAATGTTCCACAGCTGTACTTCCTACAGGTTTCTTTAAACCCTGATCATTTTGTGAATTTAGTTTCTTGGTTAGTGTCTCTCTTCCCCTGTATGCCATGACCTCTTTGAGTATAGAAGCTGACGCTGTATACATCTATATTTCTGAAGACCTCTAACACAAAGGCTGGTACAAAGTAGGGACTGACTAACTGAATGAATGAATGATAACTTTAGGGTACTTGCTGCCTTTTCTCAGCATTATTATCCTCTCAAGTCCTCTGGCATATATTTGGACTAGCGAGACAGGCCAGTAAAGGATTACAGTATCTTTGCATTAGCTCCCTACTACTGGATGACAAATTACCCCAGAGTTAGTAGCTTAAAACAGCAATCATCATTCATGGTCTCTCTGTGAATAGGGACTTTGAACAGGACACATATCCCTTCCTCATGAAGTCGGAGGCCTCAACTGGAAGACTTCAAGGCTGGGGGTTGGAATTCTCTGCAGGCTCATTGTCTCACATACTGACATTGACTGCCAGCGGGGGTTTAACTACAGCTGTCAGCCAGAGCATTTCTGTGGGGCTTCTCCATGTGGCCTGAGCTTCCTTGTGACAAAGTAGATGAAGTTCAAGGACAAATGTCCTAAGAGTGAGAAAAATACAGGTGGAAACCATATTGTATTTTATGACCTAACATGACTTCTGCCACATTCTGTTGACTAAGGCAGTTACAAAGGTCCGAGGGCAGGGGCATAGAACCCACTTACTGGTGCGTGAGTGTTAACATTGTAATAAGAACATGTAGGATGGCATACACATTGGTGTGGTCATATTTGGAAAATAGCTGCCACAATCTTCAAGGAACACCGCCCTCTGCTATTGTGTGGGCACCAGCCTTAATGTCATGGAGGCATCAGGAACACATTACACAAATAATTCTAAATGCCTCCCCAATTTCATCATGACCGTTTGTGTTCTGAATCTTGGTTAGGAGCTTTCCATCCAATTAGCCAGAGCCCTGTACCTGCCGAGACATACAACAGCGGTAGGAGAACTGAAAACAATTAGGTAGGATCCACTAATTCATTCACAAAAGACGAACTACGCCAGGCCTATAGATGGGTTACACGCAGCCTGCACCTTCCAGAAGAAAATACACTCAAAGCCATTCCTCGCTACTACAAGTACAGCATCATCCTCGAGTGAAGTTAGTGTGCTTCCACGTCCTCTTCCCCTTAAGAGGGAACTCTGGTTCCATATGCAAAATGGACTCTGAAAACATCCCCAGTCATGCCTGAGTCCAGGGACAAACAGATTGTAGGTCCCAAACCTGAGGCTCTCTATTGCACAAGAAAGAATTAACTAAACACCATAAAAACAAAATAGAGAAAATATTAGTAGTGATTAGGATAAATAGATATTGTAAGGATCAGTTTCCATTCCTGCCAAGAGGGTACTTCTGTAAATAAAGTTTTGCTGAAACACAGCCACACCCACTGACTTAAGGATGGTCTACACAGCTACTTCCATGGGTGCACGCTGAGTAGTTGCAGCAGACATCGTGTGCTCCACAAAAGCTCAGACATTTAATATCTGGCCTTTACAGAAAACAGTCGCTGACCTTGCTCTGGAGATGAGACTAAATCTGCTTCTTGGCTCACATAAATCACTGTGGCTGCCATTCATTATAATTCACCCATATGCCAGGCTCCATACTGGGAATCCTTACGTGTGTTACCTTTAAACTCTACATAGAACCTCTGGGAAAATATCACTCACTTCATCTTGCAGATGGAGAAAACCAGGACTTAAAGAAGTAGAAGATGTGTGGAGTTGGGAACCCAAAACCTACGATTGTGTTAGCTAGTGTCACCCTAATGAAGTCAATAGATAAATAGATAAATAAATAAATAATCTGCACATGCCTTGGCTGGATAGCTCAGTTGGTTGGCACATCATCTTGAAGCACAGAGGTAGCTGGTTCAATCCCGTCAGGGCATATACAAAACAGATCTAGTCCTGTCTCCCCCTCCCTCTCTCTCTCTTTCCCTTTCTTTCTGTCTCTGTTTAAAAATCAATGAATAAAAAAATTAAAAAGAAAAAATGATCTGCACAAAGCCACAACAAGTCAGTGGTGAAATTCAAACCCAGGTCAGTATGATTTCAAAGGTCATATTTCTGACACCGTCAATAGAGCATGGGGAATAGACCCTGCTGCTTTCTAGCTGTTGGGGTGAAAAACAACTGCTTTCTTGCTGAAATCTAGAAGCTGTCGGACATGATTATTAGCCTAAGGAGTCTGCACTCAGGCAGAGCCACTCTTCCCAAATGACTGCTTAAAGGGAAGGTGACTCATCATCCAGCCAGGCAGGGAGCACAGAAGTGGCCCCTCAATGTCCTTGGAATGAATGGAGAGAGACGGGTCACCCAGGCCCCCAGCCTGAACTTCCTGCCCACCCAGACAGGGGACTTGGAGCAATAGACATGGAACTGTGTAGACTCTACCACATTCCTCAGAGCACGTGAACTTGGAAGGTTTACCCAGGACATGGGGAGGATCAGAAAGAGCCCAATTATGACAGGTAGCTTTTACCTGGACAGCAGCCACTGTGGCAGGGAAGCTCCCATTAGCACTTGCCAAATTCTGTGGCTCTTGGGTTCAGTCAGGAGCTGTTTCCCTCCCCCTCTGAAAGTCCATGAGGGCCCCTAACTGTCCAAGAGCTACAGTGGGCACAAGTCATCATCTATAGGGAGAAGGGAGGATGGCCTTCCAGAGAGCTAAAAGCCATCTAGGAGTGAAGACCAGGGCAGCAGGGAGCTAGGGACAGAATATTTGGTTGAAAGGTAGTATGCCTGGAAAGCAGCAGGTCAGGCTTCTTGTGTACATTCTGGAAGCTTCTAAGAGGTTCTCAGAATCAGTGAAGTCTGCCTATTAGTGGGACTGAGAATTGTTTCTTAATACCAGCCCTTCCAACTGGTTTTATTTACCTGTGTTAAACAGTGGTAATCCCTTTAGGGAAAAAACAAACTTATTAATGCCAGATGGCCAGCTGAGTTGGGGCGTTCCAAGAGTTGAATGTGGTGTCCAGGGTAAGATTCAATGTACCCACTGTGTGGACCAGTTGTGAAGACCAAATGGATTCAGCTTATGATCTCAATAGAAGTTTGTCAATCACTGATTTATCCAAGAAATACTCGTTGAGTTTCTACAAAGTGTCAAGCCCCATTGGTTGTTTCTGGGGATCCAAAGGGGATGGGGCATGTTCTGTAGGAATGGTCAAGCAAATACACGATGAACCACAGCGCGATGTGATGAGAACTGGGACTGAGTGAGAATGAGAAGAGAAAGGAACACTAACTCTAAAGGGACCAGGAAAGGGACAGTAAGACTGTCAATGCTACCAAACCCTTGTCTAAGTTGTGTGACCTTCAGCAATTTACTTAGCTCTTTATGCTTCAGTTCATGTCTGTAAAATGGAAATAAAACCAATCTTTCCTTGGGATTTTGTTATAAGGATTAAATGTCAATATACGTAAAGTACTTAGGGCAGCACTTGGCACATCCTGAGTGTCATTGGAGAGCTGTCATTATTAAACATTTCACTGTACACTATGTCCTGTTCTAAGTGTTTTGTATAAATCAACAAACTACACAGTAAGGACTCTCGTTGACCCTATGTTATAGGTGCACAAGGAGGCACAGCAGATTGGGTGATGAGATTGCATAGGTTCTAAGTCCTGGCACTGAGCTTTGATCCCAGACACTCAGGCTTCTAAGTCTGTGCTCTTGAACTAATATAATTCTGCCTCAGGGCCCAGCACAGAACCAAGCAGGGGAGTGGAATCGTTCCAGAAGACAACATTGGAGTTGGTGACATTTGATATCTGCAAGGAGTTGAAGGGGGTGGAATAGCACATGTCACCTGACACGGGGTTCAAGATCACTGGTTTGGGGAATGGAACCTCCACTCCACCATTTTCCAGCACACCTCCACTGGGTTGATCAGTTTTCCCATGTGTAAAATGGGGATCACTATTCCTATCTTGAAAGGCTGCCGTGCAAATACAATGAACTCACAAATGTAAAGCACTTAGGATGTTATCCGACACATCAGTAGTATGCAATAAATGGATGCTATTTCTTCCAAGCTTCACTCATCCTGGCTGCCTTGCATCCTCTTACTTTCACGCTTTCTCACTCCTGCCCCTAACTATGACCCCCCATTCTCTTTATGGAACACCAGTGGTTAGCTGTATTTTTCTGACTTCATTTTCCCAGAACATACCCTTAGTTTTCTCCATCCCCTCTAGAACCTCATTCACCATTTCCTTTCCAGGTTTTTCTTCCTCTGTTCACCTTTACACACTGGTGTTTCTGCAGGTTCCACCGATGGTCATCTCTCTGCCCACTCTACACACTCTCCTGGTGATCTGTGCATTCATATACTGACAACTCTTGAACTCACACGTCCAGAGCAGATCACTCTTTTGAGCTCTTGACTCACACCTTCACCTCCCACCTTCCACTAGGATGTCCCAATGCAGCTTGTCCAAATAGGAATCAATCATCCTTTTCATCCCCAAACCTTCCCTTCCTCCTGGCATCCTAACCTCAACAACTGGCACCACCACCCTCCCAGTTGACTGTAATCCTCTTGCCATTCCACCTCCACATCTAATTAGTCACCAAGTCTGGTTGATTTCAGCTCTTTTGGGACCTCCCTCTTCTCTCAAGCTCCCCTGCCCTGCTTTGTTCAGGCTCTTGCCATGGCTTTCAGAGTTCTAGTGTGGCTTCCTAACAAAGCTCCTCCTCACCTCCTTCACCTTTCTTCAATCCATCCTCTACATCAGAGGTTGACAAACTTTTTCTGTAAAGGAACAGACAGTAAATATTTTACACTTTGGGGCTATGGGATCTCTGTCACAGTTAGGCAACTCTGCCATTATAGTGCGTAAGTAAAGACAGACAATATACAAATGAATGTGTGTGGCTCTGTTCCAATGAAATTTTCTTCAGAAAAAACAGGAGCTGGGTAGATTTGGTACATGAGCCGTAGTTGGCCAACCTTTGTTCTACATTATAGCCAAAATGCTCTTTCTCAGAAGACTAAGAGTCCCTGTCATTCCTTCATTGATCTCCCAACACGATGCAGGTTCTCTTGGCTGTTTCAGGCTGCCTAAGGTGACATGTATTCTGGCTCCACTTAATCCATGAAACTTTGCACTGCACATTAGGACTGGATAGGTCCCATTCAGTATAGCAGCCCATGAGAAATAGTAACCAAAATATAAATAAATCTCAAAATGCACGACACCAAGCTCCTACTAAAAAAAGTTATAGAGATATAGTTACTAATTCAACAAAGATTAACTGTGCACCTGTTGTACGCCATGTAATGTGCTGGGTCCTGAAGATTTAGAAGGTGTGGCCTCCGCTCACAGGATGCTCACTATCAGTGAGACCCACTGAAATGTGACAAAGTAAGTCTTACAGGAACACAGTCCAACTCTTTGACATAATTGTGCACAAACATTCACAGTCTGGTGCTTATTCTTCTAGCCTAATTTCTCCTCACTTTTCAGTGCTTCTTGAGCTATGACCACATGAAATCCTTCCCTTTCCATGATCATTCACAAGTCGGCAATTTGTCCAGGCTGCTTCCTCTGCTGGAATTGCTTTCTCAGCATCCTCCTCCCACTGCCAAGTTCTCCATTGCTCATCACGTATCGCCCACATCTCACTCATTGGTGCATGTCCCTGACAGCTAGGAAGTCAATATATCTGAATGAATAAATTAAAGGCCCAATTCAATTATCCTCGTGAAGCCCACCTTAATTTTTTTCAAGCAGAACTAATCTGCTGCCTTCTCCATAACCCCATAACCCTTTGTTCCCATCTTCATCAAAGCATGTAGTACCCTATACTATGATTACTGACTTATATGTCTCATGCCCCAACTCTCAGCTCCATAAGAGTAAAGGTAACCTATAGCATTTGTTTGTATATATCCCTCACTTCCCTAATACCTATACCATTTCTCTGGAATCATCCACTGCTTGATATATATTTCTCACTTAATAACTGATAGACAAAGCAATACATATAAAAATGAATAAATGGGCCCTGGCCGGTTGGCTCAGTGGTAGAGCATTGGCCTGGCATGTAGAAATCCTGGGTTCAATTCCCAGTCAGGGCACATAGGAGAAGCGCCCATCTGCTTCTCCACACTTCCCCCTCTCCTTCCTCTTTGTCTCTCTCTTTCCCTTCCACAGCCAAGGCTCCACTGGAGCAAAGTTGGCCCTGGGCTCTGAGGATGGCTCCATGGCCTCCCCCTCAGGCGCTGGAATGGCTCTGGCCACAAAAGAGCAACACCCAGATGGGCAGAGCATCGCCCCCTGGTGGGCATGCTGGGTGGATCCCGGTCGGGGTGCAAGCGGGAGACTGACTGTCTCCCCACTTCTAACTTCGAAAAAATAAATAAATGAATAAATGAATGATAGGTATAAAACATCATGCAGGCACAAAGGCGAGAGAATTCGTTCTCACTTGCGACATCAGGGAAAGCTACACAGAGAAGATAGCATAAGAATTGAGCCTTGAGAAATTATTAGAAGTGTATCCACTAAGCAGGAGAGGAGAGGGCACTCCAAAAGAGACAAAGCTTGAGCAAAGATAAGGAGGAATGAGAGAATGTGGCAGGTTTGGGGACTGATGACTACATTGATGTGGTTGGAGCTACCGAGGAGTGGACCAGTACGATGCTGCCCAGAAAGGTGGGGGTGAAGTCAAATGACGAAAGTCTCAATGGGCCCTGTAAGATTTTATCATTGGGCCAAAGGAGAGCCACTGCAGGGGACTGACATGATCAAATGTGCACTCCAGAAAGATTAGCGTGGACTAATTACAGAAGAGAGATCGGAAGCTAGATCCTTCTGAGGTTGCTGCCCTTGTCCTTGTCTAGGGGACTGACGGAGAGGATCTGGACAAAGATAGTGAATGTGGAGGTAGAAAAGAGGGATGGCTCAATAGCTCTTTAGGAAATGACTCACCAGAGTTCTAATTTTGCAAGTAAAGAAGCCCAGACAGAGCGAGGAAGGAACCAGTGAGAATGTAAACTAAAAGAAGAGTGGAGCCAGATCATCAGGTGCTCCAAATTGCCAAGGCATCAGCCTTCTAGAAGGAAATGGTGCAAACTCAGAAGCCTAGGGGTTTTATTGCACACAGGAAACCCAACCAAGGAAAAATTCCCTCCCCGTGTGACGGGAGTTAGAAGCCTGGCGAGGAAAGCTGGGTTCTTGGCTGAGGTTCATATTGAGCGGATGACCAAGAGCAGCACGTGCATAACTAACAACCTTGTAATAGGCTCTTCCTTAGGAGATGTAATGGGAGCCTCGCTGACAGATGTGACAGGTGTTCCCAGCAGTCCTCAGGGAGTGACAACTGCAGAGCTCGCTAACAAAAACAGGTGAGACTCATTCTTAAAACGTCCTCGTTGTTGCTGCGTGAGCACACTAGATTCCCCAAGCATCCTGAGTTTCTTTTGCCCATCTGCAAGGATGATCCTAATATCTTAGCTGTGAAATCTCATGAGAACCTGCCATCCCCACCAGGGATCATTTTCCTTATCTATAAAGTAGAGATAACAGCACAAGCCACTTCGAAAGGTGATTGGGAGAAATTGATGAGAAAATGGATGTGAAACTAGGTTCTCAGTAAACTAAAAAGCACTAATAAATGTTGGGTGTTAGTATTATCATTTTACAAACCAAATACTGAATCTGACATTTATCTCCTCATACTTTTGAGGAAAAAAATGTGGTCTGTGTTTCTATTTTTTCTGCGCAAACCTTCCAAAGTGTTAGCAATTATATTTTTTATAGAGAATCAGTTCTTCTGTTAAAAAAGAGGTGATGCTTTGCTAATGGCAAACATATAAGGGAATTCTAGTGTGGTCATCCCAGTGCCACTCAGAGACCAAGGACTGCCCATCAGCATCTGCGATGGCTCTGACTGGACAGGAGGAGAATGGAGCTGACCACCAGGCATGGAGAGTGGAGTTCTGTAGCACGTCTTCTTTAAAAAGATCCCTAAGGAAGCTTCCAGTGGCTTGGCACAGCCCTGCAAAGGTTTGGAAACTAAGAGGAGGAAGAAGAGCTCAACATCTTAAAATGTGTCACCCCTAATTAAAAACTGATAGCTACAGGAGAAGAATCGCAAAAATATCAGTGAGGGAGAGCTGGGGCAATTTTGTTTTGACTTGTAATTATTCACCAGGTTGAGATTTCTCTTCCTTTCTTTTCTTTCCCTCTCTTTTCTTCTCTTCTCTTCTCTTCTCTTCTCTTCTCTTCTCTTCTCTTTTCTTTTCTATTAAGTGAGAGGTGGGGAAGCAGAGAGGCAGACTCCCACGTGCACCCCAACTGGGATTCACCCAGCAAGCCTCCTACCAGGTAATGTTCTGCCCATCTGGGCCGCTGCTCCATTGCTTAGCAACTGAGCTATTTTGGTGCCTGAGGCCAGGCCATGGAGTCATCTCAGCACCCAGGGCCAACTTGCTCCAATAAAGCCATGGCTGCAGGAGGAGAAGAAATAGAGAGAGAGAAAAGTAGAAGGGGGGGGGGGGGAAGAGAGGTGGAGAAGCAGATGGTTGCTTCTCTGTGTGCCCTGACCAGGAATCAAACCTAGGATTTCCACATGCCAGGCTGGCGCTCAACCACTGAGCCAACTGGCCAGGGAAAGGTTAAGATTTCTTTGTAGCAGAATCTTAAGTTCACAGGTTTGTTTAGAAATGTTTTCACTCTTGTTAATTCTCCCTCATCCTCACACTAAGCTGTGATGATGGACATTAGTGTTATTATTATTGTTCCCATTTAAGCGCTGAAGAGACAGAAGCTCAGAGTGACACATAGTCAATACTAGGTCTGTGATACCTGACTCTAGCACGCCACTCTTCCTAAAGTCAGCAAGCAAGCTCTTCAAATGCAGGACCACAATGTCTATTTCCCTTAGGGCCTGACCTGCTGCTTCCTGTAGACACTTAAAAGTGAGATCTTGTTCCTTTCTCCATGTGTTCATCCCACACGTACATGGTGGGCACCAGATGAATGCTGCTGTGGAGACTGCAGGACTGGGTGAGCACTGAACTCTGCTTGGAGCCTGCTAAGGGAGGGTGTGGGGACAAGAAAGGACCACAGCCCACAGGCCTCCAGGATTGAACCCCTAGGAATAAACAGAAGCAGAAACATCATCTGAAGGGACTGAACCAACCATCAGTGCCAGTGAAAGAAGGACACTATTGGGATAACAGAGGGAGCCTGAGGACTCTTCCTCTAGGCCAGCAGTTCTCAGAACTTGGTGTGTTCAGAGCCACCTGGAGAGCAACTAGAGAATGCAGAGGCCCAGGCCCTGTGGAGTGGGATAGGCCCTGGGCCGTGGTATTTTACCATTGTGTCCCAGGTGATTCTGACCTTGACCAAATTTGAGGACCACTGTCTGAAGCACACGTTTTGGAGTAGCCAGTGGCTCCAAATTGTCCCTGCTTCTTCTCTGGCTTGATAAAGGGAGCAAAGCTCCCAGTGGAGGTCAGCGGCTTACCTCTGCCCAGTGGGGGCATTGCCTGTGTGTGAATCCACAACACACGGTCATGGCTGCCAGGGTCTAGCTTAGGACATGAGGATGGGAAGCTGACATGGGGTGGAGCTCCCTGGGAGGAAGGGGGCTCTCCGTCTCCACTGTGAAGGAGGAGTGATGTCTTTCCCCAACACACACTGTTGTTCTTAAAACATTGTTCTGTTCAATGAACATTGACTAAGCCACTTCTATATACTAAGAACTGGGTCAGTCTCAGAGGTGAGTCAGCCAATTTCCTACTATCAAGGGCCTCTAGGCTGGTGGGAGAGACCAGAGACCTGTGGGGTAACACTATAAATCCTGCAAGAAAGATGAGGATCAGCGGAGGGAAGACTAGCTCAGGCTGGGCTAGGGAAAGTTTTCTAGAGGAAGTGGCATTTGAAAAGTACAAGCACACCAAGCAGGGAAGGGGAAGCAAGCATTTGGGAGAGAAACCATCTGGTGGCAAGGCTAGGGGCTGCCCTGGGCAGAGCAGAGTTAACAGACTGGTGTGGCTGAAGGTTGGGGGACAAAGAAGATGACAGGCAGGGCCAGAGGTGAAGAGCCTCGAATGCCATGCAAAGGAGTTTGGGTTTCATCTTAAACCATTGAGAGGCTTCCCTTCTTGTTACCTTCCCCTCCCACCGTTCTCCGGTCTGTCTTCTCCCTCTCCCCTTTAGGGAGCTGGAGGAGAGAGAAAAGCAGAAGAAGGGAGGGGGGTGCAAAGAGAGAAGGGAGAGAGGAAGGGAGACATTCCAGTTCCTTTTTTGGGGAGCCCCACCTTGAAATATTGTTGCTTGTTTTTTATATACGGAATTAGCAATCTAATGATTTCCGGCTTTGCAAGACACTTAAGGGCTGAACTTCCACCCAAAAAGGCTGGGCACAGCTCTCAGTGACACAGCTTAGGAGGGGCCAGTACAGCCTATAGTCCTGGATCCCAACCTCTTGACCTCAAGGGTCATTCCTCGCCTACTGTGGTTTTACTTAGGCTTGTGGTGTCTATTGATTGAGAAAATATAAAAGGGAAAAAAGAACTGCTGTTAATACAAGAGTACTCCAGAGTAAATATGTATTCATTCTATACAATAGCATCCACACATTTGAGAATCCATCAGTGCACAATAACATACATCAAAAGGCAAATAACACACATGGAGAAATATCTGTAACTTATGTGATAGGCCAATGACTACTGCCTTAATATATAAAGAGTTCTTACAAATCAATAAGAAAATGACAACCAACCCAATAGGAGAAAAGATGGGTAAGGGACATTTACAATGATGCTCACAGTGTATCACAATGTCATTGTACTTTTCAAATGCCACTTCCTCAAGGAACCTTTCCCTGGCCCAGGCTGACTTAGTCTTTCCTCTGCTGATCCTCATCTTTCTTGAAGTTCCTGAAACCAGAGTTTGGGAGCATAAGACTTGTAAGGAGAGGCTAGGATGGCCTGAAAGTGTTGAGCAAGAGTGAGACACCCTGCTTAGAGAACCTTTCAAATAAATGTTGTTTAAAGTTCTGGCCAATACTCTGGAGTATACTTTGAAACTACAGAGACTTTTGGGGAATTAAAGGAGCAGGTGCTCTTGGAGAGTTTCCTCTAAGCCTTTCTCGGTTGGCTTAATCCAACCTACCTGTCTCATGGGCGATGAGGATGGAGAGAGACTGGAGAGACACACTGAAAACACTCTCCAAAGAAGGTCTTCCTTCCCAGCCTTCCAACCTCTACCACCTCCTGAAAGCTGGAGCAGGTAATGGTCCATGCTGGCAGACCAGCATGGACCATCATGTATGTGATGTATGTCACATACATCATTTACAGCATTGTTTATAATATACCCCTAAATGCCTGGTAAGTAAATCACAGTACAACCATATGATCTGCACATGTCATTACAGAAAAATTCTACATGTCATATTTTTAATTTAAAGGGAATAAAGCAGAGTACAGAACACTATAGACTCTAATTTGTATGTGAGTGGTTTTGAAGAGACTTTTTGTTACATACATGGTTGTGTCCACACAAAAATTCTGGGGACTAAAATGGTAAACAGAACTACTAGTCATGGTATAATTTTTATACCTTTTTATTTCTTACCATTATGCATTAGTTTTATAATTCTAAAATCTATCATTAGGAGAAAAAAATAAAAGTAAAAGCAATATGCCTTCATTCAAACTATGTAGAAATACATAAAGATTACCACTCTTGCCCTAGCTGGTTGGCTCAGTGGTAGAGCATCAACCTGGTGTGTGGAAGTTTTGGGTTTTATTCCCAGTCAGGGCACACAGGAGAAGTGACCATCTGCTTTTCCACCCCTCCCTCTCTCTATCTCTCTTCCCTTCCCACAGCCATGGCTCAACTGGAGCACATCCGCCCCAGGCCCTGAGGATGGTTCTGTGGAGCTTCTACCTCACGTGCTAAACATAGCTCAGTTATGAGCATGGGCCCAAGTGGCCAGAGCATTGGCCCAGACCGGGGTTGCCAGGTGGATACTGGTTGGGGCTCATGCAGGAGTCTGTCTTTCTATCTACTCTCCTCTCACTTAAATAACAACAACAACACCAAAAAAGACTACCACTCTTAACAGTTAAGTATTTATCTTCTTCCAGGTGTCTCTGTGTGACTTTACAATGTATAATTTTCTTTAAACCAAAAGTAGAATCACACAACACAGAATGTTCTAAGCCTGATTTTTTTTCCACTTTAAAATATATTTTGGACCATCTACCATACCAGTGTACTCTATTTTTCCCTGTCTTTGAAACAGCTTACCTGAGTGTCCCCAATATGTACACAGTTTACTTGGCCGTAACCTGAGATGCTGCTTTATAAGCAAAGTGACAGTGACCACGCTATACACATTTCCAAACCATAACGTCATTCCCATCTGTTAGACCCCTTAGGCAGAACTTCTGGTGTGTGTAGCATTGACAAGCATCCAGAGCTCTACCCAACTCCTCTCCTTCCCCACCCACCAACACGCCTCCCTCTTTGACAACAGCTGAGGCAATCTGAGCCACCTTCTTGATGAAATTATGAATAGACTGACAGACTCAAGACCTACAGGCTGGGACCCATGGGTCGCACTGGTGTTTCTCCACTGGGACATGACTATCCCTGAAGCTATCCACCAGAAGGAGATGGAAGAATAAAAAGCAATATTGTGTCTTTATTTCACAATAGGTTAAATTTGGAATGAAAGGCGAAGTCTGCATCATCATCACTAAAAGAAAACATAAATCACTCACAAAATGTCCTGCTGGCACCCAGCACTTCAAGCTATGCCCCAGGGCCAGGCCCCTTGTGGGAGCCCTATCCACTCTATTCTGCCCTTTGACAACCCTATGGAAATTCTCCAATCTTACAGAAAAGAGGCATCAAGAACTGAGCTCGTGAAGTTTCTGAATGCCATGTGAGAGAGGAACGAAAGCTACTTGTCTGGAGTCTGAAGTCTGGAGACAAGAAGACAGCTTGGGAGTACCTGTAATGAGTAAAAACAGCTTTCATCAAAAATCCTGAAGGCTTGTTCCAAAGGTGAAGGAGCAGCTACTTATAGAATAGGAACAAAAGTCTGGAGCAACAGGCAAGAGGTTTTCAAGCTAGAGAGGGGAGAATTTTCTTAACCATCAGGGCTGTCCAGAGCTTCCAGGGGAAGCACTCACAGCTGCCAAGACTAGTCACTGACATCTATAGAAGCCAAGAAATACTGAGGACAATGTGCACCATAACATAAACAGTACTGTCCGAAGAAGTTCAAGGAGTCACAACAATCT
This sequence comes from Rhynchonycteris naso, assembly GCA_037038555.1. Classification (NCBI taxonomy): domain Eukaryota; kingdom Metazoa; phylum Chordata; class Mammalia; order Chiroptera; family Emballonuridae; genus Rhynchonycteris; species Rhynchonycteris naso. The sequence goes on from CM072996.1 coordinate 24,893,008, forward strand.
ATATTTATCTTATTATTTTTTGTGAAATCCTCTGTGCCAGGATTTGGCCAACACTTTCCAGCAACCTGATTTGATTCAAACAGATTGGTTTGTCTCTCACAGAAGATTCATATCAACCAAGCACAGAGAGATACATGTATAAACCGGAGTGCAAGTGCCTTCATTTACAAAGAGAGACAGCCGTCAGGTAGACCAGAAACTCAAGTCATCCTCATCAAATATTCTCATCCCTTTGGGAGATTAGCTCAATGGGGATAGTGTTGTCCATGCAGCTGTAATTCTAGAAGTCTACTGGCCAAGACTCTATCTTGGATAATGCCAGGATGGGCTCTGCCCAGGGACTGCTGTGACTTCCCTTAATCCTCACTTGCATAGGTGATAAAATCCCCTTCAGAACATTCTACCCCATCTTCTAATACATAAATACCTTAATACTGTAGTGGGCAGGTCCTTCTGTTCTGGGGAGACTCTTTTTAAAGTGACTTTATGAATTTCCACTCTGGTTTATTATATTTGAGTTTCATGTCCTACTCTCACAGAACAGATCTTCTTCTGGTTAATAAAAAAAAAAGGAGTCACTTGCATAGGAGAGTAGAGGGGCTTCTCATGCACTGGCTTACTGCATTCTATAGTGAGAAGCAGCATGGAGTCATAGCTCAGATCACAGACACCCCAGACTGAATCTCAGTTCACCGCTTACTGCTATGTGACCTTGTGCAAGTTATATAATCTCCCTCAGCCCCAGTTTCCTCTTCTGCAAAGCGGAGATATATAATGCTCATAGAATTTGTGGTGAGGCTGAATAGGTTCATAAATACAGTGGTCCCTCGTCTATCACCGGGGTTCAATTCCAGAACCTCCCGTGATAGGCAAAAATCCACGAAGTAACAACCTTATATTTATTTTATTATTTATATATTTTAAGGCTTTATAAAACCTCCCCACTCTCTTATAAACTTTTCCCAAATTTATTTTGCTTATTTTACCACAAAAATAATTAAAATAATAAATATATAAAAATACTTATATACCGCAAAATCCTGCAACACAGCGAAAAATCTGCAATACAAAATTAAATATATACAATTTAAAAATCTGTGATACAGTGAAACCGCAAAAAGAGAACCACGATATGGCGAGGGACAATGGTAAAGCCCTTAGAAAAGTGCCTGTGATCACCAGGCCCTGGTATAAACCTTGACAACCTAATCTTCACCATGAGATAAGTCATATTCTCTTCACCACATTACCAATGGGCAAGCAGAAGCTCAGCCAGGCCAGCTAAACAGCTGAAATTGCAACCCAGGTTTCTCTGACCATGAAGCCAGGGTCCACTCTGTCATCAACATCCCACCAGATCTCTGATGCAGACATAGTGGAATTACTTCTCTTCTCTTAATTGAGTTGGAGTGGGGTGGAGAGAAGTCTATTTTTGTCACCGCAGCTTATCCTTGAGCGAGAAAAATGACTGTGTCCTCTGCCTATGGTCAGGCCAGAGCTAGCTGGTAAGAAGCATAAATTGTGCAACATGAGCAGCTGCTCTGGCAGATGTGTCCACAGCTAAATGTGACACAAGTTTCATTTCCAGAGTCAAGAAAGAATACCTATCCCAAAACATCCCCCGTGACCTTATAGGAGATGGACAGGCACAAGCAACAGGGAGGGTTTGCTCTGACAAACACCCTTTATCTTCTCAGTTCTAATAATTACTGCAGGTGCAGCTCTGTTGGCTCTCAACACAGCCATTGGCTCTCAATGCAGGGGTCCCTGGTCTCCTTGAGTTTACTGAACATTTGAACATTGCCTGCAGAATGGTGACCTATGAAAGACAAAATAATAAGAGAAAGACAAGAAAATAAGAGAACCAGTGACCTTGAGATTAAAGTGTCCAGAAGAAACTCTCATCTATTCAAAGCAGGGTAAAAGCTGGATACCTGGACAGGCCTGGATTTCAAGATGGCCAGAGTTATTGTTGGGCTGGGCAAACTATTCAACCTCTCTGACTTTAGTTCTTTTTCCTTTTCAAATTGGAAGAACATTCCTACCTTGCAGGTTTGTTGTAAAATGCTGGGACTATTATTATGGAGGTATCAGGAACCACCAGTCACCAAGGGCAATCAAAGACTAGAATGGAAAAGACAAACCACTAAGTGGAGAACAGACTCGCCAGTGATACAACTGAGAAGGGGCTATTATCCAAAATGTATAAACAAGTTATACAACTCAACACCAAAAAATAAAACAATCCACTTAAAAAATGAGCAAAGGAATGGCATAGACACTTCTCCAAAGAGAACATACAGATGGCCAATAGACATATGAAAATATGCTCAACATCACTAATCATCAGAAAAATGCAAATTAAAACCACAATAATTGATCACTTCACACCTCTCAGAATGGCTATTATCAGTAAAACTACAAATGATAAGTGTTGGTGAGGATGTGGAGAAAAGGGAACCTTCGTGTACAGTTAGTGGGAGTGCATATTGGCAGCCACCGAGGAAAGGAGTATCGGGTTTCCTCAAAAAAATTAAAAATGGAACTGCTTATGACCCAGCAATTCCACTTTGGGTGGAATTCGAAATAATATATCCATCCCTATATTCATTGCAGCATTATTTACAATAGCCAAGATTTGAAAACAGCCCAAGGAGACCTCAGTAGATGAGTGGTACATTTACATAATGAAATACTACTCAGCCACAAAAAAAGAAGGAAATCTTACCTTTTGCAACAGCATGAGTGGACCTGGAGCTGATTATGTTCCGTGAAATAAGCCAGCCAGAGGAAGACAAGAACCATATTATTTCACTTATATGTGGACTCTAATGAACAAAATAAGCTAAGGAACAAAATAGAAACAGACTCGTAGATACAGAGAACAGACTGACAGCTGTCAGAGGGGAGGGGGTAGTGAGGCTGGGTGAAAAACGTGAAGGGATTAAGCAAGAAAAACACAACTCATGGACAGACAACAGTATGGTTATAAGAGAGAAGAGGTGATGGGGGGGATAAGAGGATAAGGGATAAATGGTGATGGAAAAAGAAGTGACTTAGGGTGGTGAACACACAACAGTGTGCAGATGATGGCTTATAGAATTGTATCCCTTTTTATTAATCATTGCCAGCCCAATCAAGTCAATTAAAAATGACTAGGATGAATGGAAATATTTTTTAAGAGACCAAGAAAGCCAAATGCATTTTTATATATGTCAATCAATTGCAGAGGACAGAAAGAAAATGAACATATATTTAGTACCTGCTATTGGCCAGAGATATTATTAGGCCCTTTATCCAGAGTTAATGTCCCAGTGGTAAACATGTCCTTCCACACACCCCCAGGTATATGTTGCAAAACTAAAGCAGAGGCTCACAGGAATGTTTGCAAGTCTCCTTCTTCACATGCTCACCCCAACTCTCCCTTCAGGGCTCACCCAGATTCCTCAGGCCCACCCAAACACTGTCCTGGCCTCTCTCCCTCGGGCTGGACAGGGAAACCCTTCTCAGCAACAATGACAGTTACATTTGCTGAGGACCTGTGCTTTGCCAAACTCCATACTATCATATCTCACTCCATTTCTCAAAATAGCCCTTTAAGGGGAGTATCATCACCCATGCTCTCCATAGAAGGTACTGAGCTCAGAGAAGTTAAGTAACTATAGAAAGTCAACGAGTTATTAAGGAACACAGATGACCTTTGAACAGAGGTCTCTCGATCACCTGGTATTGCCTCCCACCATGACATATTTGCCAAGAATTCAGCACCTAGAAGGTACTCAATAAATAAATCCTTAAACATCAATCCACGTCAGAAACAGGGGTCAAAATAGGAAATGGGTGACAATTTGTATGATATGTCCGTATAGTGGAATACTGCTCAACCATGCAAAATGATATTGTTGAAGAGCAGTTACTGACATGCAAAGATGTTCTTGATGTTGACCGAATTAAGGTAAGCTGCACAGGAGAATATGCAGTGTAATCCCACTCAAGTATATCTGGCCATATAGAGAGGTATGTACACACTCACACACACACACACACACACACACACACACACACCTTAAGGAAAAACACACAAAAATGTTGACAATATATGTCTTTGTGATGAGATTGAGAGAAGCCTTTGTTTCTATATACCTATTTTTCTCATTCTTTTTCTAGTAACAATGGTCTTCCTGGCCTCGAAAGGTCATATCTGAACACAACTTAAGAGGCAACATGGAGAGAGGGGGTGTGACAATAAGTAGAACAGGTTGTTTCATTTTGCTTTTTGTTTAAATATCCAGGGAGCGACTTCAGTGTATCTCAGTCTTTTGTTACCACCTACCTGGAACACTATTTATTCAAAAAGAGTCTGATGATTGAAACGTGGAAGAAACTGAGCTTTCCAAAGCCAGAATTTTTGTGATCCAAACTGAACTTGCTCAGTGTCACTCATTGTTTATTTCTGTAGGATGCTCCCAGGACCTGTTTACTTACAGAAAATGTTTCTCCGGTCAGCTGATCATGTGGGGAAAACACAGAAATCGGCCACTAGCGTTGTGCATTTTTATTGTCCTTGATGTCACTATGGTGAGAGGTTCTGGAGTCCGGAGCGCAGTTGTCTCAGACCCCAATCAGAAGCGAAGGAGATGTATTTGCTGAGCAGAAGACAGACCCCTGAGGCTGCATAGTGGGCCTCCCCATTAGACCTTTCAACCAGGCTCTGTTCCCACCAGGTACAAACTTGCAGAAGGGGTCTTGCTAAGATTGCTGAGATTTGCACATGGAAACTGTGCTTTCTGAACCCTCAACAGGCCAGCAGGGAAGCAGAATACTGGAAATAACACAGTCATGGGTCTCAGAAGCACCAGGTGCACCTTGTGCTCTCCCTCCCTGGCTGTCTGATGACAGGTTGGCTCCCTATCCTCCTCCAACTCTCACATCCTCCCTGGAAAATGGGGACGGTGCTGGGCTTTTGGGACTAATTGAGATGACCCTTTGCCTTCCCCGGCTGCAGTCTGATGTCAGTAGGTCTTCAACACATGTCAGTTGCTGTGACATGAACTGGTTTTCCACCTGACTGGCTAAGGTCATAATGCCCCTTGGAAATCTTATGAACTGAGCTCTTGACCAGCCAGAGGTGACAGCCACAAGTGCAGATGCTAGATAACTTCTGCCTGAATTAAGGGACAACACAAAACAACTCACAAAACTGAAGCCAGTTTTGAGAATGTCTACTTCTACCTGCTTGTTAGCCACAGAAAGCCTAGTAACTAGAAGAACTGTATGTATGAAAGGAGGGAGACAGAAAAAGACAAGTACCATGTGATTTCCCTGACCGTGTGCCATCTAAAGAACAAAATAAACAAACAGAATAGAAACAGGCTCACAGAGCCTGACCTGTGGTGGCGCAGTGGATAAAGCGTCGACCTGGAAACAACTGAGGTCGCCAGTTCAAAACCCTGCACTGGTTCGGTCAAGGCACATATGGGAGTTGAGCTTCCAGCTCCTCCCCCCTTTCTCTCTTTCTCTCTCTCTCTCTCTCTCTCTCTCTCTCTCTCTCTCTCTCTCACTCTGTGTCTCCTCTCTAAAAATGAATTTAAAAAATTTAAAAAATAAAATAAAATAAAAGAAACAGGCTCACAGATCCAGAGAACAGACTGATGGTTGAAAGGGGGTGGAGGGGCCAAGTGAAAATGGTGAAGAGATTGAGAAGTACACATTGGTAGTTTCAGAGCAGTCACAGGGATGTAGACTGCAGCATGGGGAATGTAGTTAATAATGGCTATATTGTAACGACTCTGTATGGGGCCAGCTGGGTGCTTTAGGTATGGGGAGGGCACTCTATGGAGTGCATGATTGTCCAACGCAATGCTGTGCATCTGAAACTAATGCAAAACGATACTGAATGTAGACTGTAATTGAAAAAAAAATTTAAATAAGAACTATATGTCTGGATAACAGATGCACTCAACTTTCCAACCCTGCTTTACTCAGTCATCATCAACAACATCTCTGTGTCCGTACCTTTTCTTCTACATCACTTGGCGGGGTTCAGCTACAATTCAGTCACTCCCGGGACATTAGCGAAAGACACAAGCAAACACCCTGTCATACTCATCATCACACCCTCTTTCCATGTGGCCCCTATGATGGGTGTTCACGTAGCATCAGCCAAGACCAGATAGCCCAGGGATGGCACACACCCCCTGAGACATGCCCACCTCTCTGCCGGAGCCCCGCCTCGGGCCAGCTTCTGAACTGCGCAGACAGCTTTGGCCTGGGCACCCGCCGAGAGGAGGAGCCTGCGCCATGCGGTGAAATCATGTTCTAAAATACGGAGGGTTCCTAAGGAACAGCCAGGCAGGGTGGGGGGCTGGGAGATGGGCTGGTCAGGAAATGCCAGTTTAAAGTTAGCTCTGACCTATTAATCAGCAGCAGGGACAATGATGCGGGAGGGGCGGGAAGGCCGGACATGTGCTCGCGCCAGATTTATGGGCCCAGAACAAAGGGCGGCCGGCTCGTTTAGAGAGTCTCTTTCCCTTTTCCTCTGGCAAAACGAAGACATTGTTTTAAAAGCCAAAAAGAACAAATATTCTAAAGACTGAGGTCATTTCCAGAGATGCAACAGGTCCTGATGAGGACCCATACACAGGTCAGGCGAGCAAGGCCGTGCAGAAGAGCTCAGAGCACCACGGTGGGCGCACTCCAGGCAGCTTGGGCCGCTCTGAAGGCAAGCACACCTGAGGCTCCTCAGGAGAAGCCCAGAAGGCTTTGGGAGTCTTCCATTCAGGCTGAAAATGATGCCCCGTGAGCTTTCCGGAGCAGGCCTGCCCGAGGGAGGGCTGTCCAGTGTGCTGTCCATGTCAGCTCCCCTCACGGCGGCAAGAGGCTGCTGTCTCAGCACCTGCCCCCTTGCCATCAGACTCGGGGAGACAGGGAAATGAGGAGAGTAGAAAGGGGACAAGGACAGCATGCCCTTCCCAGAGAGGACATGATGACTCTGATTGCCCCCCATTGTTCAGTATTTGGGGACCAGCCAGCAGTGACTTCCCAGCCTCTCCTCCTCCGTGGCTGCCACCTTCAGTCAGGTGCCGGTTGCCTCTTCCCAGCACCTCTAGAAGGGTCTCTTTGCCTCTGGTCCTGCCTTCCTCCCATCCGACCCCCTACCCAGCCACCGGGTGAACTTCCTGCACAATACCGCTGTCCATCTCTCTCCTGGTTAACCAGCACTTGGTGATTCTGTCTTTCCTTCAGGAAAGTGGTTCAGAAACCTCAGCCTGGTGACAGGATGCTTCCTGTTATGGGCCCACCTTCCTTTCCAGCCCACCCCCCTCTCTCCTCCATCTCTTCACATCTTTCTGACTCATGGAATTATTTTCTGTCCCCCGAACATGACATGCCCCTCCCTTATACTGAGATCGAACACCACGTGCTGGCTGGATTAATCACTTCTTTGTCTGGGGTCCGATGCATGTGCCATACTGCCAATAATAATAATTATAATAATTGCAGTAATAATAAAATAACATAGCCCTTATCATAGCAACTTCATGTTGCTATGATAAATAAAATAAAATAGCATAACACTTATCACAGCAACTACGACTTCATTGCAGGTCAGTTGAATTCAGCATAAACTCCATTGAACAACTGCCTGCCTGAATGAATGAATGAATATGAATGAATGAATGAATGAATTGATGACCTACTAGACAAGTTTACCCCTAGGGGATGTGGGGCCCGTGCAAATATTTTTGTGAATCCCCTGTATATATAGACAATTTGAGTCACCAAAATCAGTGTTTCAGCATCTTCTGACAGCCCGATTTTATGTGATCAATTCTGAAAAATAAATACTCTCTGGCCAGCAGAAAAGATCCTTTTACCAGGCAGCCCTCCTCTAACTGGGCCTGTGCTTGGGTCCCTTAAACAACCTCTTGAATGCCAGACCCGGAGCTCTTCTGGGCATCTGGTTGACCCCATGCACTACATAAAGGACTGAAGAGCATGCCAAAGGGGAGAAATGGGGACCAAAGCCAAAGTGGGTCCAAGTTGGGCTCAGAGCACCCTGTCTATATAGCACTGGTGGCGCTGGTGAACCCTGACCCCTCGAGGGGATTAGAGAATATTGGGGATAGCATTTTGAAGTTCAGAGGCCCCTGAATTCCTGAACCCAGGCAGATTCCCTGTTTGCCCAGTAGTACTGCTCCAAGGTAAAATGTGATTATATACTTTGTCAGTCAACAAACAAGGACTGATCACTTACCTACTATGCGCCAGGCACTGTAGCAGAAGCTGAAGTTATATATTCATTCTTACTTATTACCATGAGTTAGCAAGTGATGTCTGGCAAGCAGCGAACTTAATAATAACACAGGCAGACCTGCAGAGCGTGGGAGCAGAGGTATCACTGGGCCGATCAGGAAACCGAGCAGGAGAGAAGCTGTCATATATTCCATGAGGGTCTGACCACGTGCTCCACTCCCGGGTGTGGTTACAATGCAGCAGAGAGGTTCCTGAAAGAAAGCAAAGGGCAGTCCATTGATCTCACTTCCAAAAATAAACTAAAACGTGAGGAGAAGGAGAGGGAGAGAACGATGACTTCAAGCCTATTCTGAGGTTCAACAGATGATGGAAATAATGACAAAAATATATGTAAACGGCTCCATACTGGGTTTTCAGAAATTGCAGTTATGAAGCTGGCTGGTTAAGCCTCTCACAGCAAAGCAATGGCAAGTGCTGTGACCGAGGGCCAGGGGAGTACCCCGGCTTCTACTACTCCACGATTTTCCTCATCTGTATACCAGGGAGTGGGACCCTCATGTTGCAAGATTCAAATGAGCTTAAAGGTCATGAACAACCTGTGTGCACTTAAAGCACCGACCCTGAGTTGCTCGTTATTAATAAAGGCAAAGGGATTATTTTGTGGCTTTCTAGCCTCACCAAACAAAAATCTACAAAAGGGATGTCCACAGTGTAGGTTTTTATGAAATGTGAGATAGATAATCAAGGGAAGAAACAGTCTTCTGCTGAGACTAACCTTGAAGCTCTTCAGAATATAACTCCATGCTATCTTCTAAGTTTTGCACCTGTACTTACGGTACACACACACACACACACACACACATACACACACACGCCATAGTCTGATCCTTGAACATCCCTTCCAAGTCTTGGTTCTCAACCTAGAGAAATTCTGCTCTCCAAAGGCGCATTTGTTGATGTCTGGAGAAATGTTAGCTTATCACATCTAACATGGGGAGAGGGTGGCTTTTTACTGGCATCTAATGGGCAGAGGCCAGGGATGCCACTAACCAACCTCTGATCCACAGGACAGCCCCACAATGTCTCTTTTGCCGAGGCTAAGAAACTCCACTCTAAGCCTTTGTTCATACTGCTCCTTCCATGGTAAGTTCTCTGTCCTCTTCTCTGCTTACTTAAATATGTACTATTCATCCAGAGAGGAAAGGTCCCATCACATGCTACTGGAGGTTTTAAACCAGAAATAACCTTTTTTGTAGTTTGACCAGAACTAACAGAATTGTAAACACCCAGACCCTTGGAACAGAGTCCTATGCACAAGGATGTTTACTGCAGCTCTGTTTGTGATAAGGAAAGACTAAACACAACCTGACTGTTCCCTTCAGCAGGGATCAGTAGCTTCAAATGATAAAGCTTTGATTCAAAGCAATGATCTGCAGCCCTTCAAAGGAGTAAGGTCATTCCCAAATGGGCTGATAGGGGAAGAGCGCTGTGATCCATTGTTAAATAAAAAAAGTAATGTAGTCATGTTCAGGACAGTCTTATTAATATGCCTATTATTATAAATAAGTAAAAGAAATATTCATAAATATGTTGATCTATATCTATGAAAAGTATCTATAAAAGCATTTGTAAGGAAGTGCTAATATTGCTTGTCTTTGGGTAGAAGGACTTGGTCAGGGCAATTAGAAGATTTACTTGTCATTTATCACTCACAAGACTGGATATTTTTAACCATATGCAAACATTTCTTTTTATTTTTTACTTGAAAATTGTTTTTATTTTTTAATTACAGTTGACATACATTATATTAGTTTCAGGTGTACAGCCCAGTGATTAGACATCACATGCCTTACTAAGTGATCATCCTGATAAGTCTCGTACCCATCTGACATCATACGTGTCATTACAGTGTTATTGAGTGTATTCCGTACACTGTACTTTACATCCCCGTGACTATTCTGTAACAACCAAATTTTACTTCTTGATCCCTTCACCCCTTTTACTCATCCTCCCAACCCCTCTCACATCTGACACCATCCACATGTTCTCTGTATCTATGAATCTGTTTCTGTTCTGCTTGTTTGTTTGTTTTGTTTTTTAAATTCAATTGTTGCCTGATTAGGCGGTGGTGCAGTGGATAGAGCGTCGGACTGGGATGTGGAGGACCCAGGTTCGAGACCCCGAGGTCGCCAGCTTGAGCGCGGGCCCATCTGGCTTGAGCAAAAAGCTCGTCAGCTTGGACCCAAGGTTGCTGGCTTCAGAAAGGGGTTACTCGGTCTGCTGAAGGCCCACAGCCAAGGCATACATGAGAAAGCAATCAGTGAACAACTAAGGTGTCGCAACAAAAACTGATGACTGATGCTTCTCATCTCTCTCTGTTCCTGTCTGTCTGTCCCTGCCTATCCCTCTCTCTGTCACTGTAAAAAAATAAAATAAAATAAATAAAATAAATTCAATTGTTGATAGATACATATTTATTGCTATTTTATTGTTTATATTTTTGTCTTTTTTCTCTTCTTTTTCCTCTTAATGAAGACCCTTTAACATTTCACATAATAGTGGTGATAAACTCTGTTAGCTTTTTCTTGTCTGAGAAGCTCTTTATCTATCCTTCAATTCTAAATGATAGCTTTGCTGAGTAGAGTGATCTTGGTTGTGGGACCTTGCTTTTCATCACTTTGAATATTTATTGTCAATTCCTTCTGGCTTACAAAGTTTCTGTTGAGAAATAAGCTGACAGTCTTATGGGAGCTCCCATGTAGCAAACTAAATGCTTTTCTCTTGCTGTTTTTAAGATTCTTTCTTTGTCTTTAAACTTTTGCATTTTCACTATGGTGTGTCTTGGTGTGGGCTTCTTCAGGTTTATGTTGGTTGGGATTCTCTGTGCTTCCTCCACTTATATATCTATTTCCTTCATCAAGTTAGGAATATTTTCTGTCATTATCTTTTCAAGTAAGTTTCCAATTTCTCACTCTCTCTCTCTTCTCCTTCGGCACCCCATGATGTGAATGTCGGTATGCTTGAAGTTGTCCCAGAAGCTCCCTACCTCATTTTTATGGAATTGTTTTTTCTTTTTGCTGTTCTGATTGGGTGTATTTTGCTTCCTTATATTCCAAATCACTGATTTGATTCTCAGTTTCATCTACTCTATTATTGATGCCCTGTAAATTATTCTTCATTTCAGCTAGTGTATCCTTTCTTTCTGACTGGCCCTTTTTCATGCTGTTGAGGTTCTCAACTTCAGTTCAATGAGCATTCTTATAACCAATGTTTTGAACTTTGCATCTAGTATTTTTCTTGTCTCCATTTTGTTTAGTACTTTTTCTGTAATTTTGTTCTATTCTTTCCTTTGGGGCATGTTTCTTTGTCTCCTCATTTTTGCAGCCTCCCTGTGTTTGTTTCGATGAGTTAGGTAGAGTTGCCACATATCCCAGACTTGGCAGAGTGGCCTAATGTAGTACTTGCTCTGTAGAGTCTATTGGCACAATGTCCTCAGTCATCCAAGCTGGCCACATGAGCTGTATCCCCCCTGTGGGATGTGTACACTCTTCTCTTATGATTGAGCCTTGATTGCTGTTGGCACATCAATGGCAAGGATTTACCCTCGCCATTAACTTATTCTACCATCTTGACCAGAAATTTCAACATCTTTTTATTTAGATAAAAATAGTTCATTAAACATTTTTGGCCCTGGCTGGTTGGCTCAGTGGTAGAGCGTCATCCTGGCATGTGGATGCCCCAGGTACAATTCCTGGTCAGGGCACACAGGAGAAGCGACCATCTGCTACTTCACCCCTCCCACCTCCCCTCTCTCTTTCTCTACTCCTCTCCCTCAGCCATGGCTCCATTGGCTTGAGCGAGTTGGCCCCAGGCACTGCGGATGGCTCTGTGGACTCTGCCTTAGGTACTAAAAATAGCTCGGTTGCCAAGCAACAGAGAAACATCCCAGAAGGGCAGAGAATTGCCCCATAGGGAGCTTGCCAGATGGATCCCAGTTGGGATGTATGCAATAGTCTGTCTCTCTGCTTCCCCTGCTCTTAATTAAAAAAAAAAAAATTAAGTGATGAATCTAAGTGAAAGACATATATGAATTCATTGTACTATTCTTAGAACTTTCTCTTGGTTTGAAACTTTTTCAAAATAAAATCTTTATGAAAGTCTTCTAGAAAAAACAAATAGAAAAATATCTTTCTTATCTTGAATTAGTTAAAACAAAACAAGAAACTTCTTAAATAGTATACAAGAGAACTAAGCTTAAAAGGAAAAAATTACCATACTACTTTTCATTAAAATTGATAACTTCTTTATCAAGTGAGACAATGAAAAATAATAAGGGCAAGTTACAGATGAAAAACGTGACTTGCAGTAGATATATCCAACAAGGGACTTGTATCCATAAAATACAGAACTCCCCCAACGGTAGTCAATAATACTGTAATAACTATGTATGGTGCCAGGTGGGTACTAGACTTTTAAAGAAAATCAGTTCATAAATTATATAAAGATTTAACCACTATGCTGTACACTTGAAACTAATGTAATATTAAATGTCAACTAAACTGAAAAAATAAATTTTTACAAAGTAAAAAAATAAAAACAAGAAATAAAGAACTTCTTCCCCCAGAAAATATAAAGAAAGAACTTCCCCAAATCAATAAAAGATAGTCAACATTTTTTTTAATGAGCAAAATATTTGAACAGGCACTTCACAGAAAGGACATTCAAATGGCAAACGATCATATGAAAAGAGGTTCAAAATCATTAGTCATTAGGACAATGTAAAATAAAACCACAATGAAATAGCGCTGCTCCCCCACCAGAGTTGCTAAAACTAAAAAGACTGACATCAACAAAGGATATGAGTAAACAGATTTCTCACACATCACTGACAGGAACGTAAAGTGGTACCACCACTCTGAAAATTCTTTGGCCGCACTGACGAAAGCTGAACGTTCCAACCTTACCTCTACAAATCCTCCCCCACCTATGCAAGTTTTTCTTTCTATAATCCCTTGATCTATACCCTGTATTTACTACACATTAAATTCTGCCCTGAGTTGTCAAACTTTCTTTGTCCCTTTCTAACTAAAATTTGCTGAGCACCTACGCAGCAAGCTTACTGGGAGTCTTATCTTTGGGAATAAGGAGATGACCTATTTTTAGAACCTATTTTATTCGCCTGTAGGAGCTTGTGGACTAGATGGAGGTGGAAACAGCAGACAGTGTAGAAGACAGATGCCACTTTAAACTAACCTTCTCTTTGTAACTAAATTTCATTAGAGCCTGACCAGGTGGTGGCACAGTGGATAGAGCGTCAGACTGGGATGCAGAGGACCCAGGTTCCAGACCCCGAGGTCATCAGCTTGAGCGCAGGCCCATCTGGTTTGAGCAAAAGCTCACCAGCTTGGACTCAAGGTCTCTGGTTCGAGCAAAAGGTTACTCGGTCTGCTGAAGGCCCGCGGTCAAGGCACATGTGAGAAAGCAATCAATGAACAACTAAGGTATCGCAACAAAAAACTGATGATTGATGCTTCTCATCTCTCTTTGTTCCTGTCTGTCTGTCCCTATCTATCCCTCTCTCTGACTCTCTCTCTGTCTCTGTAAAAAAAAATAAATAAAAATAAAATGAAATAAATTTCATTAGATCCTTGTGTCATACTTCTGTCATATTCTCAGTGCTTGAATTCAGTGACCCCAGGCAGAAACTGAGAAGGTAAGAGCCGGCTGAACTGATCCAGTTGACATGTGTCCACAGACAGCAAGGAAGATTAGGGCTAGATTGAAAAAAAAAAAGGATTTTGACCACTGACATTAATACAAAAGCTTTAAGATATTTAACACCTACCTCCCATACACACACATTGGCCAATTTTATACCCATTAGCTCACCCTACTCTGAGAATAATCCTGTGAAGTAGGTATTATTATCACCATTTGGCAAATAAGAAAATTGAGATTTAGACAGATTATGTTATTTGCTAAGGTCATGTAGCCAGGAATTGGCAGGGCTGAAAGCCAAACACCTGATCCCTTGTTTTAAATTCTGGTTCTTTCCACTACATCACATCAGAAGCATCCTTGTCCCTCTCCAGCGATGTGGAAATCTAAATTTCTCTCTGGCTCTGTACCTACTTCTCCTTTCCCTGAAACACTATTCCACCATCACCTCTCCTCTCGTCTTGCCTCCTCACCGACAACTCCTCCTCTTTCCTTAAATCTCTAATTTTAGTCTTTCCAGAGGCCTTTCCTGACCCTTCAGAAAAAAACTTTGATGCCATGAGCATGCACAGCACCCTGCACTTCAGACCTTTCCTTACCCTATGTTGTCTTTAATCATTTTAAATGGCCTTCCCCTCTAGGTTGTGAGCTGTTCTTCACTGTTTGTTGCTAAACTCCCCATGGCTTGCACATGGCATGAGTTCATTATACATTGTTGAATGAATGAATGAAAGGTGAGACCATTCTTCCAACTCTAAGTTAATCCTAACTGTCCCCCAACAATCCTATCTCACATACACACACACACACACACAAAAAAAAAAAAAAAAAAAAAAAAAAACAACAGTAACCAAAGATCGAAAAGGGAATACCAACATGGTCAGATGGACCCTGAAGCACGGATTCTCACAAGTGTTCTGAGATAGCCCCTTCCCTTTCTGTAACTCATTTTGACAGTTGTACAATAGCAGCACCAAAGCAGATTGCTGTGTGTGTGTGTGTGTGTGTGTGTGTGTGTGTGTGTGTGTGTGTGTCTGAGACAGAGAGAGTCATAGAGAGGGACAGACAGACAGAAAGGGAGAGAGATGAGAAACATCAGTTCTTTGTTGTGTCTCCTTAGTTGCTCATTGATTGATTTCTCATATGTGCCTTGACCGAGGGGCTACAGCAGACTGAGTGACCCCTTGCTAAAGCCAGCAACCTTGGGCTCAAGCTGGTGAGCCTTGCTCAAACCAATTGAGCCCATGCTCAAGCTGGCGACCTCGGGGTCTTGAACCTGGGTCCTCCACATCCCAGTCCAATACTCTATCCACTGCACCACCACCTGGTCAGGCAAAGCAGATTGCTTCTTTAACTCTACCTTGCACAACTTTGCTCTGGTGCTATCACAAGGTTTGGCCAGACCCATGCTTGTCCTGTGCTAGGAATTCAGCTCTTCTTAAACCCATCCTCATACTTCAAAGATATAGAACACATATTCCAAAAATTTATATGGAACTAAAAAAGAAAACGAATAGCCTCAGCAATCTTAAAAAGAAAAAATAAAGCAGGAGGTATCATTCTTCTGGATATCAAGGTTTACTACAAGGCCATTATACTCAAGACAGCCTGGTACTGGCATAAGAACAGACACATAGATCAATGGAACAGAACAGAGGACCCAGAAATAAACCCACAGCTTTATGGACAACTGATATTTGACAAAGGAGGAAAGAACATACAATGGAGTAAAGACAGCCTCTTTAACAAATGGTGTTGGGAAAATTGGACATCTACCTGCAAAAAAATGAAACTAGACCATCAACTTACACCATTCACAAAAACAAACTCAAAATGGATAAAAGACTTAAATGTAAGCCGTGAAACCATAAGCATCTTAGAAGAAAACATAGGCAGCAAGCTCTCTGACATTTGTAGCAGCAGTATATTTGCCAATTTATCTCCACGGGCAAATGAAATAAAAGGCAAGATAAACAAATGGGACTATATCAAACTAAAAAGTTTTTGCACAGCTAAAGACAATAAGAACAGAATAAAAAGACAAACCACACAATGGGAGAACATATTCGACAGCACGTCTGATAAGGGGTTAATAACCAAAATTTATAAAGAACTTATAAAACTCAACACCAGGAAGACAAACAATCCAATCAAAAAATGGGCAAAAGAAATGAATAGAAATTTCTCCAAAAGGACATACAGATGGCCAATAGGCATATGAAAAAATGCTCAACCTCACTAATCATTAGAGAAATGCAAATTAAAACCACAATGAGATATCACCTCACACCAGTCAGAATGGCACTCATCAGCAAAACAACACAGAATAAGTGCTGGCGAGGATGTGGAGAAAAGGGAACCCTTCTGCACTGCTGGTGGGAATGCAGACTGGTGCAGCCACTGTGGAAAACAGTATGGAGATTCCTCAAAAAATTAAAAATCGAACTGCCTTTTGACTCAGCTATCCCACTTATAGGAATATACCTTAAGAACACCATAGCACTGTTCGAAAAGAAGAAATGTGCCCCCATGTTCGTGGCAGCATTGTTCACAATAGCGAAGATCTGGAACCAGCCCAAGTGTCCGTCAGAGGACGAGTGGATTAAAAAGCCATGGTACATATATACTATGGAATACTACTCAGCCATAAGAAATGATGACATCGGATCATTTACAACAAAATGGATGGACCTTGATAACATTATATGGAGTGAAATAAGTAAATCAGAAAAAAACTGAGAACAGCCTGATTTCATACATAGATGGGACATAAAAGTGAGACTATGAGACATGGACAAGAGAGTGGTGGTTACGGGGTCGGGGGAGGGAGAGGAGGGGCACAGGGAAAACCAGACAGAAGGTAACAGAGGACAATTTGACTTTGGATGACAGGTATGCAACACAATTGAATGATAAGATAACCTGGAGATGTTTTTGTTGTACATATGTACCCTAATTTATTGGTGTCACCCCATTAAAATTAATTTTAAAAAAAAAACATCCTCAATCCCAGCTGTGGGAGATCAGTTCACTATGGGCTTCATATGGTTTCATGGAAATTTCCATGGCTGCAAGGTGATGCATGGTAATGAAAGTAAAACTCATGAATGACAACCATGTGACCCTGACATTCTTCTGGTATGATTTTTAACAATAGTCAGTGGTTCAAACTAGGTTAACTTAGTGCTGTCAGCTCTGCCACACCAACTTTTGTCTAATGGATCTTGGAAAGCCCACATTTTTAGATAACGTTCTAGTTTTGAGGAAAGTTCCCTGGGAAAATTGAGTAGATTTCAATTATTGTCATCCCATTAAAAAAAAAAATCTGCCTTGTAAATAATTGAGGACACCATAAGCCATCTGGCCTCACCCCATACAGCAGCGCTGTCAGGTGGTCATGCAACTCATGCTTCATAGTCCCTAATTATGGGACTTCTCACTACCTGAAAGGCAGAGCATTCCACATTTGACAGTCCTAATTGGAAAAAAAAAATGTTTATTATGTTTAGCTGAAGTCTGCCACGTGGCAGCTTTCCCCCATTGGACTGATTCTGTCTTCTTCAAAAACTGAATAAATGTCTAATCCTCTGCCATATGACAACCATTAAAAATATTGAAAGATGGAAGAAATGAATAGAATTGGCTACATAAAATTTGAAAACTGTAGTAAAAAAAAGAAATGAAAACAAACAAACCACCAGAAAGAAGTTCAACTGGCACATTCGGGGGGAAAATGTGTGTGTGATATGTATGGGATAAAGTGCTATTATACCTACAGAGAATGCAGACAAATCTATTTAAAATAAAAATGAGCAAAGGATGACTGGCAACTTATAAACTGAGAAATGCAATGGTATTAAACTATGAAAAACATTCAAATGCGTCAGAGTAACCTAAGAGGCATAAATAAACCAAGATAATTGTGGAGTGTATATTGGTTCAATCTTTCCGAAGGACCGCATAATACTATTGAAACTCTAACTGTGCAAATATTTTGATCCAGAGGTTTTACTTTTAGGAATTTAGCCTAAGAAGATAATTAGCCAAATAAATAATAACAGAAATAATTAACAACTAAATTTTTACTAATAAGAAATTGGTTATATAAATTTATGGCAAATTCATAAAATAATTTCTAAGCAGTCATTAAATATGATAACCTAGATGCCTAATTCAGTGGATAGAGCATTAATCCAGAACCCCAAGGTCGCTAGTTCAAAAGATCACTGGCTTGAGCCAAAGGTCACCAGTTAAATTACTGGTCAAGACATGTATGGAAAGCAATTAGTGCACAACTAAGTGGAGCAATGAGTTGATGCTTCTCTTCCTCTCTCCCTCTTCTCCCCCACTCCCTTCCCACCCTCTCTCTCTAAATACCATACTCCCCCATGTATAAAACACACCATTTTCTGAAAATTTTGGGTCTGAAAACTGGGCGCATCTTATACAGTGGTTCTGGATTATTTTACTTGCATTTCCCACTTTTTCGCACTTGTTTTTGCGCTCATTGTTGAAGACAGTGATTCATCATCAGACACAGATGAGGACAAGCTAATGGATAGAAGTTTTGACAGTGATGAGGAGTTGTATCAATTTTGTGATAAATAAAACTTGAGTTCAATAACTTTATATAATACTTTTTTTTCAAATTTTAGGCCCCAAAATTAAGGTGTGTCTTATACATGGGAGTGTTTTATACATGGGGAAATATGATAGAGATAGATAGATGATAACCTAATTGACACAGAAATATGTTCATTACATAATGTTGAGTGAGAAAAAGATTAGTATCATTATGCCTTTCATGTAAAATTATAAGCATGTTTTGTGTGCATTAATTTACAAAATGCTGTATATAGAAGCATCTTCATCAAGATATCAATCACATTCCTCTTGAATAACACAATTAGGATAAGACTTTCCTTCTTTACCCTTTTGGTTGTGTTCACTATTCTTTGTATTGAGTATCTAGGATTTTGTAATTTAAAAATTAATACAGATATTTTTATTTTGAAAACGCAAATATTGAAAAACATTTTCATATCCTTCCTAACTCCTTCTTTTTCTAAGCTAACCTTTTCTAACTCTTTCAATATTTCTTCAAATGATATGAACTAGAGTCCATCCTTCTGTTTTGAGAGGTCCCTGACCCCAAATTAACCTAGAGCTCCCTTAGAGTACAGTGGCCAGAATGAAGCACAGTCATGTAGATCTGGTCTCTCCAGCCCAGAACAGAACATGAAACTCACCTCCAAATACCATGCAGCTAATGGTGTGATTAGCTTTGATGGCACCATGCCTCCCTGCTGGTGCACATTGAGCTCCCTGGTCTTTTTCACACATGATTACTTGGTAATAAACCACCAGATCCCCACCATGTACTAATGCTGTTGCTTACTTGGGCACCAATTCAGGACTTGACATTTAGCTTTATTTGATATTTCATCAGCCTAGATTGGACTCATCTTTTCTGCCTGTGAAGAGCTTTATAAAACCTGAGTCATCCAATCAGTTTCTTTACTGTCCCCTAGGTAATTGAGAGCTCTGAAATGACATGATCATATTCTCCCAAGATTATCCCAGTTCCTCCTTGTAGGACAAATATAGATGGACTCCTCTACTTGCTTTCTTTGTGCTCTGGTAGATGAAATGATCTACTTTGCAAGTCAAAAACATATTTATATTTTTTAAACCATTATTGATAGGAATGTAAGTTGATAGAGTTTCTGGAAGGCAACGGGAGGATGTTTGTGTACCATAAATAACCTTTGCCACCAAAATTATACTTCTATACATTGTTTCTTTATGCACTATCTTATATCATTTGACTTTAAGGATGACTTCCTAGTAGTGTCAAATATATATGTTCATGTTTATCATTTATCACAGCAATGTTCAAGATGGTGCAAATTGGAAGCTAACTAAATAATTAAAACAATGAGGGATCAGGTCAATGTATGATAGTCTTTATACAAGGTAGTCATTGAAAATTATGATGTAGTACCATAGTTAATATCACATATTAACAACATACTAAGTTTAAAAAGTATAATTAGTTCAATTTCTTTTTAAGGAAAAGAATATATAGGAAAAGAGAAATGTATGAAAGGACATGTTTCAAAGTTGCCAGAGGTTATCTCTGAATGGTGAACATAGAGGTGATTTTCACTCTCTTACGCTTTTCTAGAATGTCTAAATATTTTTTTATAATGAGCATGTGTCATTTTTTATTTTAGGTTTCATTTATTCATTTTTAGATAGAGAGGAGAGACAGAGAAAGAGAGAATGGGGAAGGAGCAGGAAGTATCAACTCCCATATGTGACTTGACCAGGCAAGCCAGGGTTTCAAAATGGCGGCCTCAGGGTTCCAGGTTGATGCTTTATTCACTGCACCACCACAGTTTCAGGCATGAACATGTGTCATTTTTAATAAGAAAACAAATAATATTCATTTTTGAATTCTTAATATGTGCTTCTCTGCTTCTATTCAAATGAAGGTTTAATATGAAGCCCTGTTTACTGTTATATCCTATATCAACTTTTTCTATAAAGGGCCAGATAGTAAATATCTTAGGCTTTGTGGAATATTCTTTATTACAACTGTATAACTCTGCTGCTGTAGAGCAAAACCAGCTATGTAAACAAATGAGTTTGGCTGTGTCCCATTAAAACTTTATTTGCAAAAACTGGTAGTGGGCTGGGTTTGGCTCATGGGCAGTAGCTTGTTGCCAACCCCTGTTCTTCACCTACATCAAGAGTGCATTTTTCTTCTGCCACCTGGTGTTTGTAATCTCTTGCATGTATTATGTATCAGTTAGTTTTTGCTGCATAACAAATTATCCCCAAACTTAGCAGCTCCAAACAATAAGCATTTATTCACTGATGACTCTAATAGTCAAAAGTTTAGGACATCTCAGCTCTGTTCTATCTAGGACAGTGGTTCTTAAGCTTTTTTGAGATACCAAACCCACCAGTTTCATATGCACATTCACCAAACCCTTCTTTAGTGATAAATAAAATATGATTTTTTTTCCAAATTCAAGATATAGGTATGTTTTTTTACTGGTGCACGAAATGAGCCATGCATGAACATCACCTTGCTCAAAGAACAAAACCAACAAAGTGCATAAACTCACAACAAATTACGGTATTATTTTATTCTGGCCTCCGCGGCAGAGGCTTCTCCGAACCCCTGAGACCGACTCATCGAACCCCTAGGGTTTGATAGAACCCAGGTTAAGAACCACTGATCTAGGATCAACTGGACCCACCAATTTCCTTGAGGTTAGCTTGCCATCAACAGTTCCACACATGTCTGGCTGGCTGTCAGCTGGGGCGATGGAAATAATTGTACTGCATGTCTCCTATCATCCAGCAGGCTGCCTAGGCTTATTCATATGGTGGCGGTCTCAGGGTATCCAAGAGCAGGGTTATCCTTAATCTAAAGCATTTTCCAAGCCTCTGCTTCCCTCACATTTGCAAGTATCTCACTGACCAAGCAAGTCATATGTCCAAGTCCAAATTCCAGGGCTGGAGGTCCCACCTCCTAATGAGTGAAATTGCAGGCATGTGCAAAGGGGTATGTATATAAGCTGGGGAAAAAAATTGTGACTTTTTCCCCCTTTTTTTGGCAATCTGAAAAACTCCTTCAACAATGTTGCCTCTGGTAATTTCTCTTTCCAGAATCTCTTCCAGGCACCTCACACTCAGGTTAGTGACTGTCCCCCAGAGGCCTCTTTCACTGCTCCTTGAGAAAGAGCATTGCCTTATCTTTTGGCAAAGAACCACAATCTTAAAGCATCTTTTCCCAACACAGGTCCATAATTCTTCTTTTTACCTGCAGTCAATTGTTGCTCATCCTGGGAAAAAAGTGAGTTAAGCAGCTATTTCGAAATCTGCTCAAAATATTTCTTCACCCTCTGATTTCACTCCTTAAAACTTATATTTAAATCATTAGCCTGTGTCACTTCCCATTCGCTGAATTCTTCCTGCTTTCCATGTGTTCATATTCAGGCCTTTGAAAATTAAAGATTATAAAACTGGGACAGTTCCCATGGTGACACATTGGCCTCTTTGATCCTCTTCACTCTCACATGGCGAGTGAACCACCCAGACAGCTGAAGCTCATTATAATCCTTTCTGTGAAGAGAGATCATGCCTTCTTCATTCACCCTCCTTCCTCCAACTGCATATACAACCCTGCTAGCAACCTTTAAAAGAAAAGACTTCTCAATCTTGTTCAGGAACCATCACTGATGGAGAGACTGCGCGACAGTGGAGACGTAGAGGAAAGAGAATTAAATATGGAGACGGAAGGTCTAAATGGGTTGAGAGCCAACCTCCACTCTATTGCCGTATAAAAAATTAATTTTTATTTTTCTCATATGAAAGCAACGCAGCATAATATAAAGAACAAACAGGGTGTTCAACAAATGTTTAAATGTTTGTTCATTCACGTTTGCCCGCAGTCGTGTGCAAAGCATGATGGGAGGGGGACGCAAAGGGTTCAGGGATCAGGGAGACTCAGGTACCAGCAGGGAGCTCATGACATGGTAGCGAGTGAAAGCTCACAACCCGAAGATTCTCTTTTCAATTCTCAGTAAAAGAATGATGTGGGAGAAAAACACGTTTAAACATCTGGCACACTTTGAGTTGAATAAGAAGAAAATGAACGATCATGACAATGACCTTCTGACTCATTACTGTTTTCCAGGTCATCCCCATCTTTAGCCACAAGTCCTGACTTGTTTCTTCCAGAAGAAACTCTCCAGTCCAAGCCCACTGCCTATGACCGGTGAGATCTCAGAAAGGCTCTAGAAAGCTCAGGTCATCCAAGCACCAGCGAGAACAGGACAGTGAGGTTACCAAGTCACACATGACAACTGATGTGGCAGGAGAATCTCTGAATTGAGAAGAGTGAGTGCACAGAGCAAAGGCAGCTATGTTTGTACGAGAATAAAGATGACTTCATTTTGGCTTAGGTCAGTCACTCAGTTGTTTATTTTCATTCTTAAAAAATGACAAGAGAAATTTTAAAAACTAAAGAGTCAGTTTAAATTAGATGTTTGCAAACCCAATCTGTTATTTGGGCAACTATGAGCAAATTAATTTAAACTCTCTGAACCTTAGACTATTCAACTATAAAATGAGGATAATTATCCTTATTCTCTCTGACAACATGTCAACATCTAGTAGAGAGCACTCCCAAAATAAAGTCAATGACAAATACACTCTACAGTATTTGGTCTTTGGTAGCCCCACACTGGGTCTTTAGGAGAAAGAGAGAGAATTTTGTACATCAAATGGGCCAGGAGCTTTCTATGCAATAACTCCCATCCTCGGGTTTTATCTTCAGTTCTACAGATTAAGAACCTGAGGATCAGAGAAGTTAGGCAACTGGACCAAGATCACAGAGATGCTAAGCAGCAGGTGTTCCTGACTCCAAAATTAATCCTCCTTCTAAGCCACCGTCCAAATAGCGCTAGCCACAAACTAGAGCAGAGTGCACCCCTGGTACCCCATCAAGAATGTTTCTCCTGCAGAGACACGGCTCTGGTTGAGAACTTGGCCAGAGGTCCCAGGAGAAGGAGATCTGGCCTGGCGGGTGGAAGTGTCTGGCAGGCACCCTGGGGAGCCATGTTCGGTCTGGCGACGTCTGCACCAATGAGCAGGAAGAGGGTGTAGCTCTGGCTCTAATGAAGTTTGCAGATGCTGGAGACGTTGTAAACACCAGTGGGTGTGGGTGACCAGGAGGGTGGAGGAGCCACAATGGGGCTGTTCCAGCAGCTCAGAGCGGACAGAAATGTGGGCAAGAGGTAATAAGAGGAAACCCATCCACTGGGGCTTATGTTGGAACAGATAGCAGCCTGGACACCCTGAGCAAGAGGCCAGGGGCTGCGGAGGCAAGAGCGGTCCTCACACCGGAGGAAGAACTCCAAGGAAGATGATGCAGAAACCCAGGGCCCTGAACTGACGGCCTTCATTCACCAGCAAGGGTTTACCCAGCATCTCCAGTACATGACTGCAGTGTGGCTCTGGGTCTCAGACTTGGTCCCCACTCACCGGATAGTAGTGTGGTTAATATTAATTGATTTGAATCCTAGCTCCCTGCTTACTAGCTGTGTGACTTAGCAAATCAGTAACAATTTTAACCTCTATATTTCTTATCTGCAAAATGGGTAGAATAGTATTTTTCACATAGAGTTATGAGGATTCAATGATATGATGTGTATGTAAGTGTGTGTCTGTGTGTGTGTGTGTGTATACACACACACACTTAGCACAGTGCTTAGCCCACCTTCAACCTTTAATTAAGAGCGGCTGCAAATAATAAGTCTGTCTTGTGTGTCCAAGCACCAGGCTTGACATTGTTTGGGTACTGTCAGGAAACAGATGACACACTCACCTGGCACACTTCAATTTTTAAAGGGACTACTTGTTGTGGTCTGGGTAGGATTAAGGGGAATAGCAATGGATTTTGAGACGTCCAGGAACTAACCATACTAGCGACCTACTTTCTCTACTCCCAGCCTTTGCTGTTTAGCTAGAGCCCAAGGACATTGGCCACCACCAATGGGAGCTGGAGCTAAAGTGTGGACAGAGGGATGTGACTATTGGCCGGAAATGAGCAAAAGCATGGGGAGCAATTTAGGGGAGCCTCTTTCTCTTTTGCCCACATGCCCTTCAATCTTCCGACACTGCCTCCTATTGACTGAACTCCAGGGGATGAAAGAAGACAAGAAATGCCCTCCTGTTCAGCCTCCTGGGCACCAATGGAGCAGGGCAGAGGAACACTGAAGGGGGGGTGGGGGTGGGGGCAAGAGAACCGCCCTGGCTCCACACTCATTTATTAGTTTCACTAACCCTAAGAAAGATGATGCCATTATCTTCCTTTTTCAGATAATGGAATCTGACTCAGAAGGGTCCAGCAATACATTTAGAAACCGAGCTTTAAAAAAAAATGGTGGAGCCCACATGAGAATCCAAATCCAGTCAAAACACTGAGTCAACTATCAAGAGTGTAATAGATTTGGAAGCCCCTTGCTGTCTGTATGGCCAGTAGCCAGGGCCACCATCAGAGCCGCCTGGCCAGTGCAGGTTCACATTAGATTCGGACAGTTGGTAATGAAACAATGGAGCCAAGAACGGGTGAGCCATCAGCTTTAATTCTAGCTTGCACCTGGCGGGCAAGCAAAAACACACACTGGGCTTCAAAACCCACTCTTTCAGTGCTCACAAAGCTACTGACTTATCCGAATTTCCTAGAATCAAAGGCTTCTAGCTCACCGGACTTATTCACTGCTGTTTCTCATCTCCTCCTGCACAAACTCTGCATAAACTGGCTTCTTCCTCAGCACTCTGCCATCTTGGCTGCTTCTCCTGGCCTCCATGTAGCCTTTATCTGCTCTTCTTTCTCTGCTCTCCTTTCTAATGCTAACCTTAGGAACCAAGAGTGGGCAAGCTCCCGGTCTGCCCCACTTTATAGTGTAGAAATCCCAACCTTTAATCCAATCTACAAACAATGAAGTCTCTGATACAAAGTCACTTATCTGAGGCACAATGGGAGGATTCCTCATGAGAGTACACCACCCCACATCATCCAATCAGTCAAGGGTGTGGGGAAAAGCTTACTCTTAAAACTTGCATGTGGGCAGCGCCATCTTTAACAAAGTGAGCATAATATATTTTATCTGCCCAACAGGTGGTCTATAAAAACAAGTAGAATAAGAAAAAATAAAGCTTCCTGTGCCCACTAGGGTTAGAGCCTGCTAGTAGGCACAGCTTTCATTGATAGAGCACATGCTCGTGCCTGAACTCTCCTGAGTACTTCACGTGTGTTTACACATTTCACTAGGTTTAATTCACTTAATCATCATTAAATCACTTCATTAAACATGGACGCTACCCTTGCAAAACGGACACGGTCCAGTATAACAGACTTATTCACAGATGGCTTCGGCAACATGACAGTTGCTAAGTCAAAGGGGCAACCAGAGGTTTAAGAGCAAAGAGAAGAGTTAGTGACTCAGTGGTGAGCTGGAGGTAGCCCTTATTGGCTTCCCAGAGGCAACTCTTCTTAACAAAGTCTTTAGTGACTACATTGCTAATTTGAATTCAGCCACGGTGGGAGTAATTGGTAAACACTATAAATGAAGGTTGTTATTTTAATTCTTGTTTTTGTTTTTGAGGGACTATTGTTAAATATTTACCGGCACATTGCTGCCTGGAGGGCTTCCCAGAGGAGGAAGTATTTGAGGCAAACTTATTTATAAAGAGATAGAAAGCTGTCCAGCCTGCTCTCCTCCCACTGCCTTCCCACACCCCTTGCTCCAGCCTCATTGAACTAATCAAGGCACACCCCACCTCAGTCCTGTGTGCTGCTCTGCCCTCTGCCCTCTGCAGGGAAAATCCCTTCCCTCTTATCTACCAGGGATGCTCTGATGGCTGGTGAGTCTCTCTGCAGATGCTACATATGCAAACACCTGCCCAGAACCCAACGCCAGCTAGATGACCTTGGGTGTCCTGACCATCTCAAAACCTTGTTTTCCTAGGCTGTAAAATGGGAGAAATATGAACTACCCTATTTCACAGAGTTGTCATGGGAATGGAATATGATGGTCCCAGGGCCACCCTGAAGAGGTGATCACCAACAAAGGCATGCAATGAAACGCCGGACGTCAGAGCTGGGAGCAAGCTCAGAAACCATCGAAACCAATCTTCTCAGTTTACAAATGAGCTCGCATATTCCTTGGCTAGCTTACTGAGGGCAGTGGAAAAACATGATCCCGTGAGTGTCCCCGAAGGAGACCTCTCCTGGGTGCCCACCATGAACTTGTGGGCATCACCAGGCCAGACCTCCCAGGAATGAGATTCTGGAATCGGTGCAGAAACAACAACTTCCCAGAACGTTCTAGGCAGTGGGCCAGGGAGGGGACAAGGAGACCCAGGTGGGCCACTGCTCTGCAGAGATCGGGTAGGGTGGGAACTTCGGAGTGTTACCTGGTGTAGTGACATGGCTTATACCGTCCCACCTCCCCACTGCCCCTGACTCCACAAGGAGGGAGGAAGGAGAGGAGGCAGAGAGGGAGGCAAGGAGAAATGGGGGCACACGAAACTGACAGAGCCAGTGTACAAGAAGAGCTGAAACATGGGTTCTTCTGGAGACCGCGCTCTAGGAGCGGATCTGCTCGGGCTCAGAGGTGGTGAGCCACGGGGTAACACTGAGGTGAGGAGCAGGCCAAGGCCAGGTTAAGTGTTGGGGAGCACTTCATAGGGGAAGCTCATAGAGCGGGTGGGCATCTACAGGGACCCAAGATAGGAGGTAGATACCAAAGAGTTGGAAGACACTGCTGAGGTCCTGGAGTAAAGGTGTGGAGGGTGAGGGCTACAGCTCTCATCGCTCTTCCCGTAGGAGCTCAGCGTAAAGATGAGGTTGCATTTCAAATCATGTCTTAATTACACAACAATGCATCAGTACAGTCTCAAAGCAAACAATGCAGACAAGACAAGCCGGACTCCCGAGAGGCTCATTCTGGTGTGCAACCTTCCAAGCCTTTGTCTATGAGTTTATATGCATGTATGTTCACAGGGAAAATATGCAGGTGTATCTGTTTGTGTGTGCGTGTGCGTGTGTGTTAAAGCAATCAGCCAGATGTACTATCCTGAATCCTACTATCTGCACCTGAGATGGCTTCACACACACATAGCAGACCCGCCACATTCTTTGCAATCCTCCCCATACAATTCCACGATCTGGGGGAGTGATGGGTTACGTAATCGATTCCCATTGATGGACACTGTACACTGTTTCCATGTTTCATTTTCAAGCAATACTCCAATGAACATCCCTGCACAAGCCTGTCACCAGGAAGCAAAGAAAATATGTATTTTAATATATATCAAAAAAAAGACCTTTCAGAGGTGAGAATTGCCTCAACACCTGATTGATGCATCCCCTGATTTAAAACCCAGCTAGACAAAGATCTTGAAAGAATACCACCAGAAACGGTGACTGCGTGACCCCAAGCTGAGACCAAAATGCTTAGGAAGTCTTTTCCATCTCCACTTGCAAGGACTCTGTCTATTTTATGTCACCTTAGTTGTTATTTGGGTGAGTTCTACACATTTATTCTTGTTCTTTTTTCTCATCTGTCTTCATAAATCAACCCCTGCAGTTTTCTAATCAAAACCAGCTTTTTAAATGAAACCATAGCCGGGTGTTTAACTAACTAAATATTGTTTTTCCCCCAGCACTGACAGAGAGGGGGTGGGATGCGGCCTTGATAATTGTCCTTCCTTGCTCAGCGACCCCAGAAAACCACGTGCTGCCCCAGCAGTTACTGACAGAGCCCCAGGTGGGTGGCAGCCGTGGGTTTGGAAGGAGCTATGTCGGGAGGTTTTCCTTTGCTGTCTGGATTTAGCTCCTGGGATCTTGGGATCCCCAGGAAAAAGGTTACTTTCCCTAGTGAAGAGATCACTTAGCCTTGATTAAAGAGGAAAATAAAGTATGAAGCTGCCTGGAGTGGCACCCAGCCAGCCAACTGCCCTCTGAACAATCCTGCTGGACTCTCCTCTCCCAGGTCCTGCCAATCTCCAGGCCAACGATTTGCAACCGGTGTGCCACAAGAATGTTTAAAACATGCAATACCTCACTATCGAGTCAGGGCCACTGATCTCTTTTCCCTTAGACTGTCAAAAATAAAAATAAAAAAGACAACAGCCAACACAAAAGCCATCCAGCGTGAATGAATTAAAATTATACTTTTTTTTATCAGATCGGCAAAAATATTATTTTTTGGTGTGCCACAGAATTTTAGTAATTACGTAGTTTATATGTGAGACGAAAAGGTTGGAAATCACTGCTCGAGGCTGCAGCTGCCGTCAGAGAACAGAGGATGTCCGCTCCTGCTACTCTGTTTCCAACAATCTCCACTCCAGTCTCAGGTGGCCACTAGTGGGGCCTCCAGAGCAGCAAGACTGAGGGCACGTTTCCCTGCAACTGCCCTTGAACCTCATCTTGAAATTGCCCTCAGCCCTCCAATTGTCTTCAGCTATAGCAATGGTTTTCAAAGTGTGGTCCCTGGACCAGCCAGCAGCACTGTCATCTGGGGACTTGTTAGACATGCAGATTCTCCGGCCCGACTCAACGTAGGGGATCAGAAGCTCTGAGGTGGGGAGAACCTGTATGTTCTAAAGAGCCCCCTCCTCAGGTGATTCTGATGCAGGCCGACCTACAGGATGATGTCCACGCTCCTAATCCAGCCCCTCCAGCCCTACCTCTCACTGCAACTGTGCACCACATGGAGCAAGCACACCCACGTGGGTCTCTCCTTGTCTTTGCTTGTGGTCCCTCTGCCTGGTGTGCCCTCCCCTGCCTGCTTCCACATATCAAATGCCTACCCCTCATCTTTTAAGTTCCAGTTCAGTGTCTCTAGAAAAACCTCTTTGACCTCTCCAAGAAGAGATAAAATAATTAACATCTACAAGGTGCTTACTATATGCTAGGTACTATTCCCAGAACTTGACATTTAATAAAATGTAATCCTTTCAATAACTCTACGAGGAAGGTATGACTGTTACTCCCATATTACAGATGAAGAAAGAGAGGACAGAGAGCTTAACTAACTTGACCAAGTTAGTAAGAGGTGAACCTAGGATTCAAACCCTCAGCTCTGGAGTCTTTAACCTTTTGTTCTATTGCCTCCTGTGATGCATCCAGACCAACGGTTGTCGTGCATTCTCATAGGACCCCTTAGGACACACCTGATCCCCCCGCCTCATGACAGCCAATCAGTTGTACAAATAAAACTCTTGTTTTACCCAAGGTCACTCTTCTCCAGGCCAAAACCCACTATGTGCTCAACTGGCCTCCCACTATGTGTGACTTGGCTCCATAGTCACAGCTGCCAGCCCTGTCGCCACAGCTGGCTTCTGAACAGGAGGCCTCTGTGCTGTCCTCTCATTGGCTGCCTTTGATTCCTCCTATTTCCTGTTTGATTTCAGGGCCAAAGCCTTTGCAACTAGAATGATGACATGACATGCTTTCTGAAAAATCTCATTTTCTAAAGGCATTTCCTATTGATTTCCTTCCTTATTGAAGCCCCTCCCAGCCTGGCTTGTGTTTAAAAAAAAAAAAAAAAAAAGGGAAGAAAAAAGAAAT
Organism: Rhynchonycteris naso; assembly: GCA_037038555.1. Lineage (NCBI taxonomy): Eukaryota > Metazoa > Chordata > Mammalia > Chiroptera > Emballonuridae > Rhynchonycteris > Rhynchonycteris naso. Next base: position 24,923,141 of record CM072996.1, read on the forward strand.
TCCAAGTTCAGGCCAATGGGCAGATGGCTGTCCGGGTGCCTCTGTGGAGGAGCTGCTCAACCAGTGTGCCCCAGAGCCGTAGCCCTGGCACCATCTCTCAAAATCCAACCACCAAAACTCCCCTTAAGTTCTCTTCACCACCTGGTGAGCTTTGTGGCAAAGTCGTCTCTCATTGGGAATTCTCGGGCCTAAAAGATCTGCCCTGCGAATGAAAGGACCGCTTCCCATCTGTCCTCGCTCAGAAAGTCTAGTTTCTCATCCTGGGGGACCAGCCTCTGCATCCTTCATACACTCCTGCTTTCCCTTGGATGAGGTCTGAGTGCCAGCCTTGGGATCCAATGAGCCTGAGCTTGACCTGTAGCCCCTTGTTGGCTAGATGGCTTTGAAGGAGGCCTCCAACCTCTCTGCTCCAGTTTTCTCCTTTGGTAAATGGGGTAAAGAGAAGGCAGTATGAGTTTACTAGGGTTCCCTTAAATGAGCACAAACTTGGTGGCTTAAAACACAGTAATGTATCCTCCCACAGTTCTGGAGGCCAGAAGTCCAAAGTCAGGGTGTCAGCCAGGCTGCACACTGTCTGAAAGTGCCAGGGGAGATGCTTTTCCTCGCCTCTTCCAGCTTCTGGTGGTGCCAGGTGTTCCTCGGCTCCTAGCTGCCCCATTCCAACCCCTGCCTCCGCCTTCATACAGCCTTCAGCGTTTCCCCCCAAGCGTCTCTCCTCTCTTGTCAGGACATTCTTGTCATTGGATTAAGGACCCACCTGGATAATTGCAGCTGATCTCATCTCAAGACCCTTAACTTTCTTACATCTGCAAAGACCTTTTTTTTACAAATCAGGTAAAATTCATAGGTTTCCAGGGTTGTGACACAGAGATATCTTTGGGGGCCGCCATGGAATGCACCACATATACCTACTCCACAGGGTCACGGTGAAGTTTAAATGAGGGCACAGAGAGAAGGTGCCTAGTGGAGTGCCAGGCACAGGGTGCCCAGCAAGTGTATAGATGGGGTTTCTTCTCCTCCGCCTCTGTGCCCACCCTTTACCACTCCGTCTTGAGAATCTGGCTTTCTGCACAGGCAGCTTCCAGCTGGCCCAAGGCCAGCAATGGTCATGCTAACAATCTGCATGTACAAGGACTCCACAAAGCCCTCCCTACGTATAAAGACCCATCTGACTCTCATCAATGGTGGGGAAGTAGGCATGGCAGGTGCTTCGTTTATGCCCATTTTAAACATGGGTAAATGGAGGTTCAGAGAGATTACATCACTTGCTAGTCCCACTCAGCTAACAACTGACATATCAAATGAGGCTATCTGACTTCCCTGAGATTTAATGTGCCAACAGAGGGTGACCCTGATGATGACGTTCAGCAGTGGGTCATCTGGGGGTATCAAGAATGCAGGGAGATGGCTGCCCAAGAAATGTCATTCCTGCCCAAGGTCAAAACCTACTTCTTTCTTTGTCTCTAGTTAAACAGTAAATGCTGACAATGCAGCAATCCCTTGGACTTCTGTCAGGGTATCTGCCCACCTTTACCTCTCCATTGATGTCTAAATGAACTTCCTAGTTGAAGTTCTTATTTCATAGTCTTGTCATGGCCAAAGGGGTCAAGTGGGAAATAAATCTCAAAACCATGAGGGCCTGGCCCAATAAACTTGGCAGGATGAAGGGAAGGGGAAAGCTCTGCCTTGAGGGAAGGCCCAGCTCAAGTGCTCACTCACAAGCTGGGTGATATTAGGCCTAGACCAAGCCCTCTCGGTCTCAACCTGGCCACAGGAAGGCAAAGTAGGTTTGATTAAGGTGATGGCCCAGTCTTTCCATTGCAGTCAGTCTATGGATCCTGGGATCTAGCATCTCTCTGCCATTAGGCTTATCTGAAAGGGTTGATGCTCTGAAAGCCCCAAGCCTAGAGCTGAAGACTAGGGAGTAACCCTGGACAAGTACCCAAACCAATTCAATTTCCCGAAAGGAACACTCTGGGAAGGCCCTTCTGGAACTGGCTGCCGGCCTTAATCTCCATAAGGAAGTAATTGCTAGATCTCTGCATGTGTTTGTGTGCGCGCGCGTGTGCATGTGCGTGTGCATGTGTGTTTGATGGGATTAGGAGATCTTTGTATACAAATGACCCCAATTTGACTCTCGCACTTCTGTGCTATAAAACCTTTGCTAGTCACTTCCTCTCCCCCGGTCTGAAATACCCTCTCATAAGTGGGTAGAATAATGTTAGGATGATTCAGCAATGTAAAGGAAGAGGGAGTTTAGACTTATAAGAATAACAGTGTTTTCTCCCTAACTCAGGTCAGAGATGGAGGCTGGGTCCCAGAGAGAAGGTCTGAGACCACACAGAACCCCACAACCCTATCGGATAGGCTGTGATTTTCCTATAGGCTGGGCTGCTGCTTCATTCATCCTCTTATTCATTCAACAAAGTTCCAGAGCCCCTCTGTGAGTCAGGGGTTGTGTGTACGTTTGGAACATGGAGACAAACAAGACCTGGGCTCTGCCTAGAGGAGCCCACTGACCAGCAGGAGAGACAGGCACATCCATAGAGCATCGCTCAGAATCTAATGAACACCGTGAGAAAGTCTGAGTGGAGAACAGAGCACAGAGGAGGGAGGGGTATGGCTCTGGGAGGAAAAGCCAGGAAGGCTTCAGAGAAGAGGAAGCCTTGCATTGGCCTCAGGAGAGAGAGAGATGCTTGCAAGGCAGTGAAGATAAGAAAGGGACTTTCCCAGCAGAAAAGCAGCTCTAGCAGCACAGGGGGCTGAAGAATGGGGGGCGGGGCGGTGGGGGTCAACAGAGAAGATGCTGGGAAGTTTTACATGAGTGGTGGAGAGAGGTGAGTTGGGCCAGGAGACAGAAGGGCCACATGGGCCTTGCCAAGGAGTGTGGACAAAAGGAGCCAGAGACACAAGCAGATCTAACTTTGTCCATGTGCTGCCCAGTGTGGTCCGTGGGCCAGCAGCTACATCAGCATGGGCAGCCAGTTAGAAATGCAGACCCTCAGGCCCCACCCTGCACCTACTGAATCAGGAGTCGTGGGATGATGCCCAAGAACCTGGGTTTTACCGAGCCCTGCCCAGGGTGACCCTGCAGCAAGGTAGAACCCAAGAAGCACCTGTGTGGCGCATGATAACTAAAGGCTGCCGTCTACAAAATACCTGCTTTGTGGCAGGCACTGGGCCACACATTGTTGGATTTAATCCTCCCAACAAACCTATGAGGGGGGTCTGCCATTATCCGCACCTTAGAGCTGAGAAACCAAGACCAAGAGTGGCCAAGTAACATACCTGATGTGGTGAAACTACTAAGGCTCAAATCTGGGGTTTCAACTCAAGCCATTAGACTCCCAGGCACACCAAGAAAGGGGTCCGCCTTGGGAGCCAAGGCAGGTTTTTACTCCAGGAGATGGAGAAGAGCTTCAGAGGACCTGAGATTTTTCTGGCGATGACAGCAGGATCTGTTAACCTGGATATGTATGAGGAGGGTGCAAGAATAGACAGGGACGAGCCCACGCTTCCTAGGTTGATGAATTGAGGGAGTGGAGACCCCCTATCTCACATAGGGACATCGGAGAACTGGGAAGGGGTAATGAGGTTTCCCCTTGTGGTGTGCAGAACATAAGGAGAGTATCAAAGATGGAAAACGTGCCCACAAGAACGGGAAAATAGGGTTGTTATCTATCTCTTAGTGGGTGGCATCCCTTAGGGTATGTTGGATCAGACCAAAAAGTACACTTGGCTCAAATTACTACAACTCAGCAGTATAGAGTATTGCGGGGGTTAAATCGCCAAGATTTATGTGTGTCCGGAAGGGGTTCAGGCTGAAGAGTATTGTTCTCACCATGGGCAGCAGTAAGGGGAACCCAAGTCTTTAGAACAGGTTCAATTCTTCCGAAGGTGTACAGACTCAACCTTGATGTAACCTTTCCCTGGGTCTCAGAAAGAGGGGGGGAAAACCTGCCCTCATAGTAGAGGGTAAGAGAGCAATTAATAAGGCAGATTCTAAACCTTATGAAATACCCCCAAGCAAGGATACAAGTGCTAAATTGAACTGCTCTAAAGATGAGAAAAGAGAAAACCCTCTTTGGTTCCTATTTGAGTAAAGCTGGACATAAATTATTCTTTGAAAAGGTGTCATGGGAGCCTTTGGTTGTAGGGGCTCAAGCCCTTTCTAAGTATCGTCTCATTAATAATCCGGGAGAGAGCCAACAGGCGGCACCTTTTGTGTCACTGAACATATGAGACCTGGTCTCCAACTTAAAGGTGCAGGCAGGTTCCAGGTGGATCTGGCACCAGACCCTGCCCACTGACTGTTAGCTGCCCTGCTCTGTGGGCTGGGGCTGGGGGGCGGAGTGGGGAGAGCCAGGAGTGAGACTGTGTGTGTGTGTGTGTGTGTGTGTGTGTGCGCGCGCGCGCAAGCACATGCACATTTGAAGTCTTCTTAATTATCTCCTGTCATACAAGAAAATGAGGTGGCAGCAGCTGGCGTTATTAGCTGGGTGCCAGGTGACATGCAACTGGGAAATCTGTATTCTCCACTAAACCTGCCAGATTCATGCAGGAATTCAATCCCATTTCCTCCTTGATATATGCTTCTTGTTTGTTTCCAGCCCTTCCACTGTTAGCACATTGTTGCAAAGTGAGTTCTAACCGCCCCCCCCCCAAAAAAGGGGAAAAGGGACTGGAAGAGGACTGAGAAAGACAGAACCTTAGAGCCAAGTCAAACAACACTCTTAAGTGTCATTTGCTCCCTCTAAAGTGTCATTTGCTCCCTTTGGCTTTGTTTCAGGCTTTAGCGTGGTTTGGTGTTTCAAAGTGAGAAAAAGATGTAAAAGTACCAGGCATCTTAGAAACTGAAATGATGTGATGTGGTCTCTCCCTTTCCTTTTAGACAAGCAGGGAAAGGGGTCAGTGTAATTTCACTCACATGTGGAATCTAATGAACAAAATGAACCAACAAGCAAAACAGATACAGACTCATACGCAGAGAGCAGGCTGACACCTTTTGGGGGATGTGGGGGGTGGAGGGATTGAAAAAGAAAGAAAAAAACACAAAAATTAATGGACAGGAACAGTGTGGTGATGGGGGAAGCGTGGGGGGAAACAGTGATGGAAGGAGACTTGATTTGGGATGGTGAACACATACAGTGTACAGATAATGTGTTGTGGAACTGCACTTCAGAACTGTATACGGTAACCTTGTTATCCCAATATATGCAATAAAAAAGAAAAGATAAAGAAAGTATGGAAAAGGGGGAAAAGAGAGGAAAGAAGAAAAAAGAGTGAAAGGGGGGAAAGAAAAGAGAGAGAGAGAGAGGAGAGTGAGAGGGAAAAGGAGCGAGAAAGAGGAAGAGAGGGCGGCGAACACCCGGAGTCTAGCGAAATCCGGCTTCCTACCCGGGAGAGCCGAGCACTTTGCGCAGCGGCCGCGGGCTCGGAGCTTTTAAGGGTTTCTAATCCTGGAAGGCTGTCTGACATCACCCCGTTTCTTGTCGGCTGATGTTTCGTACAAGCCTCTCATTTCCTCAGTGTTTTCAGAGCCACCAATTACTGCAACAATCTCGTGTTTATGTTTTCTCTCTCCTGCCCGGCTGGCCCTTTGCCTGGAGCCTGAGTCTCTCTCCGACGCACGGAGCCCGAGGGGGCTGGGTGGGGGGAACTGGAGGGGAGGTCTGGATCAGGCGTGGAAGAAAAAGGGAGGGGTCCCCCTTAATTTTTTTTCATTGACTTCAGCACCATGTGATCAGGAAGTCTGGCCTCCCTCCATTTCCCCTCCCGACTAAAGGGAAACATTGTGTAGCAGCGCCGAGGCCACTGGTGGGATGGCCTTCGCTGCCTGACGTAGGGAGATAAAAATAACCGGCATATTTAAGGCAGGAGCAGGAGTCCCGGCGCTCACACGCGGCCTGGTCAGTTCCTGGGGCCGCGGGCGGTGCGGTCTGTTGCGCGCACAGGGCTGTCGCCAGCGTCCGCACCGGCGACCTGGGGACCCAGGCGCGCCACCCGGGCCCCGCTGAGCCTCGCAGAACCCCGGAAAGGCCCAGCAAGGCTGGTCGCGGGCAGCCTGGCTGGGAGCACTGGGCAGGGCCTGGCTTCTGTCCTGCCTCCCCAGAGATGAAAGGGAAGGATGCGGTGGCCGAAGGAGGGTGCCCTGAAGCCCGCTGCTGGGGAGGGGATGTGGGGAGGCACACACCAAGCTGCCTCTGAAAAAGCTTGCCAGGCCCCAGGCATACACACCACTGTGTACACGCGCGCGTGCGCACACTCAAATCAAGCCTCTCCCCGCCCCCATCTGTGTACCCTGTACCCATTGCAACTGAACACGTGGGAGAGAAAAACAAAAACAAGCTCACCAAAGAAAATGGGGAAAATCCTCCCAAAGAACTGGCAATTTTTCAGAGGAGACTACAAACCTCCCAGTAGTAGTACCTATCCAATCACCTACCTAAATCCCCTAATAGGTTTCATTAGAATTCCTCGGGGCTACCACGACCTTTGAACTATCTAGAGACTCAGAAAACAGAAAAAGGAGGAAGTGTCCCTGTCCCCTCGTGAGTCCACATCCGGTGTCAGGAGCACAAACCAGGGAGAACAGTACTTCACTCTGTAAGTACTAATCTGTTTCCATGAGCATGCTTTCATTGAATTCTCAAACCGCCCCACACTCAAAGTTCTGTTATGCTAGTTTTACATAAAGGGAAACTGAGGCACGGGGAGATGAAATAATGACCCAAGTCCACAAGTGGGCCATGCTCCCCCCCCAACACCACTTCAGGAGTCTCATTCAGCTGCTCTTACATGGACACATTGATTTATCATTCTGGAAACCACATTTATCTGGTCTTTATACTCCCTAAATTAAATTAATACCAAGCTAAAACAACCACGGTGAGCTTTCTGCTGACCTGTGAAATCACAATTTTGCCCTTGCTCTGGGCCACAAAGAAATTTTTACTTCCAATTAATAATGGGAAATCTCCCAACCTTCTGATGTTTAAAGTAACAAGATATTTCAAATTTTCTGGCAGACTTTTCCCCCTAAAAGCCAGATGTGCTGTTGAAAAATGAATAGGCACTCACCCCTAATTTCTTTGGAGTTACAGAGATAACAAATAACTACTTCACTGGTGGGAAGAGGCAAAGAACTTTCCTTTAGAAAGATTCGGGAATTTAACCACCTGTAGGATGGAGACCCAGGGTTCTGGCATGGTCATTACTGAATCATCAGCACAATGACTGACATTTAAAGTACCCTACCCGTAATCTCTAGACAGAATGAAGAGTGGGTTGTAGGAAAGTGAGGGGCAACACTCAGAGACACATTGGGATGATATGTGATGGCCATGCCTTTAGTGATTGTATAGCATGACCATATTTAGTCCCTATAGCAGTTCTAAAACGTTAAGTGTTGTGATAATCCCCACCTTTCATATAGGGATGCAATAGCACAGAGAAGAACTTGCCTGAATACAGCTTAGGAAGTCCTAGTGCTAGAATTTAAACCCAGGCAGTCTTACTCTAAAAGGCAAGCCCATAAACACTAGGCTAAACCCAGAAGAGTGCCCCATGAGATATCAGAGAGAGGGACCCACCATTTACTAAGCACCTACTCTGACTCAAGTTCCAGGCTTGCTGCTGAGAGGTAGACCAGGCACCACAGGCTCCAAGTCCCCAGACAGGTAAGTCAGGGAGCAAGACTGGATCAGAGGCTCCTTGAAGGCAGCCCTGGTTCTCATACATCTCTGTATTCCCAACATCGACTCTCACTGATGCCTGCTGGATTGTCCCACCTGGAGAGATGCATTCTTTGGCCACTGACAGTCAAGACTATTCAGCTCTCTTCCCCATCCCTCCAGTAGACATTGCATATAACTGCATTAAAGAACCTGCCACACCATATCAGAGCTCCTTATTTACCTGCCCACTCTCCAACTGGTGTGGGAGCTTCTTGAGGGAAGAATCAAGGTGTGATTCAGCTCTGTTTCCCACTAAGGACTCTGGGGCATGGTGGCCACTCGCTAAATGGTAAGTAGATATGTATTAGACCTCCCCCAGCCTCCCTAAATATACAGACTCCTCATCACCACCGCTCCTGACTTTCTCTATCTCAGCACCCAATTCTCTTGCCCACAGAATTTGTCACAATTTGTCATTGAAACTGTTTCCTTCCCTTCCCCTGTAAACTCATGAGCGCAGGAAACACATCGATTTCCCCGCCATATTATTTCCAGCATCTATTAAAGTGCCACACACATTGCAGGCACTCAGTAAACACTTGTAAAATAAGTGAGTACATGAATGAAAGAATGAATGAGTAAATGAATGAATGAATGCATTAATATTCCTTGGAACAATTCTTACCTTCCCATTTGTAATAACTTTGTTCCAAATTCAATCATACTTGAGCAAAGCCACTTGAAATAATGTCACTACCCAAACTGTATTCATAAAGTAAGTGCTTTTTGTTTGGTGACCACTTCAAATCCAAGTCTCATCCATATTGATGATAAGAAAGACTTAAAAGGGGGGTTATTGAATGAGGCCCTTCTTCTCATACAATGTGGACTCCAGTGACCACTACAGTTGGAGTTACACACAGACTCCCTTTATGCCCCTCTGTTTTCATTAGCTCGGGTAACTTGCCAAAGAGTGATCCTTTTGGGCTGAAATTTTCCATGCTGGGTCTTGGCAAAAGGTGAATTTTGGGGAAAAGTTTGAATAAAATCCCTTCAGCCATTTTTTAGTTTGATGAGGACAAAAAAAAAAATACATTTTTTTTTCTTGCTTTTAATTAAAGACATTTATAGGACACAGGAAACTCCAGACCAGTTGAACTCTAAAAACTTGAAACTCATGTCTAATCCCATCTAAAGAAACTATGGAGATCATTTGGGGCTCAAAAATAATTTTTAATTAAAAAAACTATGAAAAAAAATTATATGAAGTAATTGAAAAATCTCTTAGCAGTCTGAGCAATCAAGGCATTTTCCCCACTTGGGCTACATAAGTCTCTGTGATTCTAGCAAATCATAAAGCTCAGAGTTGTTTAGAAGGGATTATAAAACTTAGATTTCAGCTCCTAGGCTCTGACAGATGATATTATTTCCCTCTTTCTTTTGTCTCAAGTATCTTCTCTCAACGTTGTACCAAGAATATATGATTTAAATTATAGGCTCAGAAAATAAAAACGCTGAGGTTCCTGGAATGAAACGACCACTCCTTCAAAGCCAAATATACAACCGGGTTTCCAAAGTTTTCTGAGACAAACGCTAACCAAAATATTTTATCTCTCATTGGATTTTCTCAATAACTCATGTCAGTATCAGATTCTTCTTCTCTTATTCATTGGAAACTACCTTACACAAGTCATATTATAGTTCTTGCCACAGAATTCTTTTCAAGAAGCAGCACTGGGCTGGAAAGTCAGACCGACCTGGGTTTGACTCTCTACTTTACCAAACAAACACTTTAACCTCTCTAAGACTCAATTTGTTCGCCTATAAAATGGGGATAATATTTACTCAGTGGCTGTTGTAAGGATCAATTTAAGCCAAGTGCCCAACCCCCACAATGCCTGGTACAAATAAGGGTTCCATGAAGGACAGTTTCTTTCTGCGCCTCCTCCGTCCGCCGATTATTCACATTTATCTGGACTTATACAGTACTACCTAGTTGGCATCTCATGTCTTCTAGTTCTCAATCTGAGGTGCATGGTGATTGCTTAGCACAGACATGCAGAGCAGAATCAATGGAGTGCTGACCATGCATTCCAATAATGCTGTGTGTTTCCAGTGACACCAGCAAATGTCATCTTCCCCTGTCTCTTTGTCTTTCTCTCCAACTAGGATCTTTTGCACCGTTGAAGCCCAGGATGTAGCTGGGTGAATGACTGAAAGGAGGAACAAGCTGGTAAAGACCTCCTGTTTCCTTACAGTATCTAAGACCTGATCCTGGCCTCACTTTACAAGAAGTTTTATTTCAGCTCAGAAATTGCTTGACAGCCAGAATTTGTGTGGAATGCTCACTTACCTTGGTTGCGTATTCAAAGTCAACCACATCTCAAATGATCCTCTTTAGGTGTAGTTTTAATTAGTAGTGAGCAGGCAGGGGACCTTCAACTAAAGACCTTTGCTGGAGCAAGACTGCTTCTACTCGAATTTCCCAAAATACAGGCATAAAACTACTCAAGAGTGGGAAATAGTGCAACAACTAACAAGAAGAAAGAGGAAGAAGAGGAGGTGGAGGAAGGAAGGAAAGAAAGGAGGGAGGGAGGGAGGGAAGGAGGGAAGGAAGGAAAGAAGGGAGGGAGGGAGGGAGGGAGGGAGGGAGGGAGGGAGGGAGGGAGGGAAGGAAAAAAGGAGGGAAGGAGGGAAGGAAGAAAGGAGGGAAGGAGGGAGGATCCAGCTTAAACCAGCATACTTCCACCTGCTCGGAATAATATATATCTAATCATTTGTTTGTTTTCCTTCTGCAAGGTTGGCTACCCTCTTGCCTCCTCTTTATTTATTTATTTTTAATTAACTATGATTGAGTTCTAACTACATGTTATTTCTTTCCATTCTCATCTTTTTATTGATGGGAAACAGGCTCAGAGAGGTCCGGAAGCTTCCTTCAGTTACACACCTAAAAGAGGATACTGCATTTTAAAAACATTTCTGATTCATGAGGTTTCTCCCCTCTCAACCACTTCACCACCTCTCCGTATAACCCTCAACCCAATGCACATGCTTGTGTGCACACGCGCACATACGCACACTTAATTATGTTTTACAGAAAAACACCAGAGTGGGAGAAGACTCTCTGTTGAAACAAATGGGGAAATCGTCATTATGGGAAAGATAAACCCCCAATCCACCGCTCTGAGGGCGGATTACAATTAGAAAAGAATGTACACATAGCTTCAACTGTCTGGTAAAGTTTTCTGTCTTAAGCTGGGTGTTATTTAAATGGGTGTTTTTATGTTGGACTTTATCAGTGTTCACTTGTCTGAAATGTATCATAATACATGTTTTGAAGACTAAGCAGCATTGCCTGCTTGCTTACTGCCAACTCTTGCCATTCACACACACACATCCTTAAACACACGCATGCACACACAGGGTCACACCCAGTCACACGCACCCACTGACAACCAATACACACACTACACAAAAACTTTCACATATTCACCTATGCATGTTCAGTCAGAAGAACCCACACACTTGCTCACGTATATACACACATACATACACAAGTACATATACTGCCTGCCAGCCCCAGCCTCCAACCACCACTGCTCTCCCAGGATCAAGGGCAACGAGGTCACACCCAGGTACCCTGAAACCCGGGCATGGGAGTGATACCAGCTGAGCAACAGGGCCACCTGGAAGAGGGGAAAGTGAGGCTATGTGGGGCTGCTGTCAGGGGCTGGCACCCACAGGGCCACCAATGGCCAAGATGCTCTCCCACCACAGCCTCCTCCAGGAAGGGACAGAGTTAAGGAACAGAGGGAAGACGCTGAGTTTTTACAGTTCAGGGTGGGAAGCAGTAACTTGTGTGGGAAACAACCTCCTCAGAAACCATAGCAACACCCATTTGGCGGCTCTGGATTGGATCCCAACCAGACATTTATTAAGCAGCCTCATAAGCTGTGGTCTCCAGAAGAACAATACCAAACTGATCAAATGTTAATAGCTTCAATCTGTTGCTCCTCACAGAACTCCCGCCCCACCCCCTCTCTCCGCAGACTACATTTCTGCTTCCCAGCCTCAGCTAAAAACTGCCTGGGCTGCTACCCCACAGCCCAAGCTCAAGGCCAAGACCGTGAGGTGCATGTGATGGAGGGTGCAGAGATGGAAGGCAAGTCAAACCATGCACCCCAGATGCCCAAAGAGGGCCATTCTTAGGTTGGACTTTCCGGGTTGAAAAGGCCCCAAGTCATCAGATGAGGTAGATTTCGGTCTGAGTATAATAATTCCCTGGTGAGCTTCAAAAAGGGCCAGGGTGTTTGCTACACCCTAGTCCAATTAAGTCTGACTCTCTAGAGAATGGAACCTGACCATTTGTATTTTTTTAACATCTCCAGATAACTCTCATAAGCAGCCAGGGTTGAGGGCCACTGAGTTAGTTCATTCAACCCCTTATGGAAGTAGGAGTGAGGGACGCAGAGAGGTAGCATTACCCAACGTCCCAGAGCTGGTGAGGCACCATATGAGCATGAAACCCCCAATATCCTAACTGCCAGCCCAGAGTTCTGTCCATTGGTCTGGGCTAAAACACTCTATGAGTCCTAAAAAAGTATCTCCCTCTTTGACTTGCCATGACTCCTACTTTTTTCTACCAGGACCTGGGAGGGTGGTATGGGGGGGGGTGTAAAATGGATCCAAGGAGGGTGCAAGGAAATGTAGTTTTAACAAACATATGGGCACTGGACATTTAAGAAATCACAACAGCCACACTGACTGGTCCCTAGTGTTTATCATGGTCACAATGGAATGTATCGTGCCTAACCCTATGACCGTCACCCAGACACACAAACTGCCAACCCAAAACCAAACAGACATCTTCAACTCTTCCAGTTTTGTCGTTGTCCATATGCAGTCAGTCTCTAAGCCATGAAGAGTCAACCTCATGAGGCCACAGCCTCCCCAGTCCAACTCACTCATAAGTGCATGCTACCTAAAATGCCCCAAGCACCTCCTAACTAGTCTCCCTCAATGGACAGATGTTTTCCCATCCATCCTCTACAGAGCCACCAAAATATTCTCTCCAGAACATACTTCTGCTTTTCTCCCCTCAATCAAAGCGTGACTAAGAGGTCACCACCTGTTAATTCAGATGCACCCAGGCAACCTGTCCATCCATACTAGGGCACAGTGGCAAACAGAGATAGACATAGTCCCTGATGATGCGCTACGTACATCCTTGTTGAGTAGATGGATATGGACCAATTGTGCCATTACTGTGGGAGGGGCTAAGAGAAAGGCATAATGAGGAACCACTTAATCTACTCTTGGGGATACCAGGAATGGCTGCTCTGAGCAAAGGATGAAATATTTCATCTAATATCAGAAAAGTGAAAAGAAGTTCAGCCAAAGGGGAGGAATGTTCTAGATGCAGGAAACAGTGGAATGCTCAAATGCTCTGAGTGATGAAGCAGTATACTGCTAGAACCCCAAGAGGGAAAAGAGAGGGGGAAAAGGTGAGGGTAGTCAGAGGTCAGGTTATGCAGGGCCTTTTAAATCCTGGTAGAGATTTGGGGGGTTAAATTTGCATTTTAGTAAAGTGATCAACCATTCCAGTGTACCCAGGACTAGGGTTTCCGGGATGCAGGATGTACAGTGTTATGATGAGAGGGGATGATGAAGATGAGTGACCAGGGATGGCACCCAAGTCCCTGACCCCTACTCCTGGCTGTGTGACAGAGCCACTACCTAAAGGGACCAGGATAGGAGGAAGGGTGTCAGATTCTGTTGTTAAGTTCTGGAAATTAGGATAATATCCACGTGGAGATGCTAGATAGGAGCTTTGTCCATGGTCTCTGCAGAAAGATGTCGGGAGCTTTCAGCATAGAAATGGTAACTGAGTTTTGAGAGTGGTTGAGGCAACCTAGAGATAAAGAAGAGTAAAGCTGACAGGAGGAACTGCATCCCAGCCTTGAAGAAATTTAATATTTAAATATCTGGTAGTCAAGAGCAAAGCCCAAGAAACGAGGCTGAGAAAGAACAGCCAAGGTTGTAGGGCAAAAACCCAGCGTCTGTTGTCTCAAAGCATGAGAAGTGCGTGTGTCTATCAGGAGAGGGTGGTCTAGTGTCCAATACTGCTGGAAGTCAAACACAATGATTGGGAAGTGCCTACTGACTCAGGAACGTAGCAGTCATGATGGCCTCCTTAGAAGTGTTTGAGTGAAGCAATGAGGGGAGAGGTAGAATGAGGAGTGAGTGGGAGGGAGGGAAAAGGAGACAGTATGTATAGCACAAAATATTTACTTGGTGAATTAGGCTGGGAAGGAAATTGTGGGGAAGGAGCTAGAGAGAGACATCAGGTGGAGGGGGTTTCTCTAAGATGGGAGACCTGAATATGGTTAACCGCTGATGGGGAGGACCCAGGAGAGAAGAACTGAAAGGCAGAGGAAAGAGAAGGGCTTGTTTCCACTCCCCACAATGCACTTCTTGCTGCCCTGCTCTACCGAGCACTCCCTGCTCTCAGTCTGCTGGGCGCTTTCCCTTTGTCCTTAGCAACTCCCTGGGATCACAGGATGACGCTAGGAGGCTTTCTACCTCTGTATTTGTACAGCCCGAGACACACTCCTCCACCACTGCACTCAAAGCGGGATGGTTACCATGTTGTCTCCCACCAAATGGGGAGCTGGCCAAAGGCAAGGAGCTGGTCGCAATTCTTAGCCCACAGTGTTGGCTGGCCCAGAATATGTATGTGCTCAGGAGACACTGATGGAATCAATAAATGAATGAACAATGTTATGAATGAATAATGATGAATTTGAAGGGGCACGTGGGCAGCCATGAGGACAGTCTGGGCCAGCGTGAGGAGGGGCATCTCTTCCCAAGCAGCACAGACCCCAGAGAATGTGGAGGATCGCCAGTCCCGATCCAGTCCCCATTAGGGGCAGGGAGGCAGGGTGGGGTGGACTCCTTGCTGAGCCTGCATTCTTCCCTTCCATTGTTCCTGACAGCTGCACATGGAAAGTACAGCGTCCACCAAGGCCCATGTGTTTCCCCTCTTCCCCTCCCTCAGCGGGGAGGGAACAGATGGGCGTAATTTATGCCCAAACCCTTCCCTTGCAGCCCTGGCACTGCGGAGAGGGGATGCAGGGGCAGAGACCCACCCAGGCTCCACAGACTTCTCTCAGCATCTAGGCAAGAGAGCCGCAGCAGGGGCCAGCCAGGGTCAGGGGCAGCAGAGGACAGGCAGAGGAGGAGGAGAGAAGGGACCTGCCACTTGTGCGTAACCACAGAATTCCAGCCCGTGTGCCACCAGAGCGCACACAAAAAAACAAAACAACAACAAAAAAAACCACCCAGACTCTTGCACCTGCTTCAAAGACATGGAGACTGAGGCTCAGAGAGGTGGAGGAACTGATCCAAGGTCACTCAGCAGGTGCCTGGCTGCAGAGCTAGGATTCCAGTTCAGGTCTGTCAGACTCCAAAAGCTGTGTCTGCGCCACCAGACACTACCGAGAAGGAAGTCGTAGCTTCAGGCCTCACTCCATCCTCCCTCTCATGGGTCATCTAGGGTGACAGGCAAAAGGGGCTTTGAGGTCCAGGTTCCTCTGCCAAAGGGGGCTGGACACTAAAGGCGAGGCTGCAGAAATCACACAGGCAAGCAGAGACTGGGCTGGAGGGAGATGTGAGGGGCACCCCAGAGGGTCAAGGAGAGGGTCCTGTTGGGATGGGCATTCCTCTGACTGGCTTTTGAGGCCAGCTGTCCACAGGGGCTGGCCTGCAGCCCACCCTCAAGGTGGGGAGACAGGGTAAAGGTGAGATTCCAAGGGCTGCTGAGCTCCCGGTCACCAAAACAGACCTTGCAAGCCACTCTTTGCCTCTTCATTCAATGGCAATTGGAGCAAGTAGCACAGAACCCAGTTTGGAAGTCAGCTGAAACCTCTTCATGTTGGCTGTGTATCTGTGGGCGAGCAGCTTGACCTCCCTGGGCCTCAGTTTCTTTATCTGTAAAATGGGCATGCAAGAAGGGCATGGCTGAACCCAACCTGCAGTTGTGTCTATTTGAACCCTTGGGAGTTGTTTGGGTTTGGTTTCTTGTCACCCAGTCTAAACAGTTGTTACTTGTAACAATTGAAAGACTACACTTGCAAGCACATACTTCCAACTTCTTTGAATAACCAGGTCTGTAACTTGGACCTGCATGGCCCATGGCTACAACCCAGAAGGGACATACGTGCATGTTTCAGCTTTCCACTTTTCCCACCACTCCTTCCTTCACTCATGGCTATCCCGGACCAAGGGATGTGGCATTTACTACCCATGCTGCAAAAACCAGTGAGGAGAGTGAGCCCAAGCAAGCTACTTCTTCAACATCCCCATAGAGCCCAGCACGGGCTGGTACCCAGTAAGTGCCTGCCATTTGTTTGTTTAACAAATACATGTATACATTGAGCTCCTGCTCCAGGCAGGCATCTCTGAAGAAGCTGGGGATTGAGCAACAAACAAGCCAGCTTTATAGGGTGCACTCACAGCAATCAATGAGACCAGTTCCAGCATGGTGTTCGGTATACAGATGAGATAGGGAAACTGAGGCATGGAGAAATAGAGGAACTTGCCCAAGATTCCAAGATCAGTAGAGGCAGAGATGGGATTCAAACATGGCTCAGCCAATTCAAACCAATTAACGTTCTGAACCAGGGGTCTGCAAACTATGGTCTCTGGGTCCGCCACCTGTTTTTATAAAGTTTTATTGGAGTACAGCCATGCCTACCCTTTAATATATTGTCGTGGCATAGACTGTATGGCCCCTCAAAACCTGAAATATTTCTTACCTAGTCTATTATAAAACAAGTTTGTCAGCCTCTGCTCTGAGCCACTATTCTAAGCATCCTGCCTTCATGAGAGGTCATTGGTCTCATAATGTTACACTGGGAGAAGGGAAAGAGGGGCAAAAAACAAACAAACAAACAAAAAACATTTAAACAGCACATGCTGGCCCTGGCTGGGTGGCTCAAAGTATAAACTGTCAAGCCGGCACACCAGAGGTCGCAGGTTCAACCCCTGGTCAAGGCAAGTACAAGAAATAATCAATGAGTGTACAACTAAATGCAACAGTTAAGTGAAATGAGTTGATGCTTCTCTCTCTCAATGGAATAATTTTTTTTAATTATTTTTTAAAAAAAATTTTAAATGCAAGGAGGGGAGATAGAGACAGACTCCCGCATGTGCCCTGAATGGGATCCACCGGCAGCCCCCATCTGGGGCCAATGCTGGAATCAAAGGAACTAACCTCAGCGCCTGAGGCCATCACTTGGACCAATCAAGCCACTGGCTGCAAGAGGGGAAGAGAGAGAGAACGGGGAGACGGGGAGAGGAGAGAAGCAGATGGGCACTTCTCCTGTGTGCTCTGACCAGGGACCAAACCCGGGATGTCCGCATACCAGAATGGTGCACTATCCACTAAGCCACTGACCAGGGCCCATAAAAAAGTAACTTTAAAAAGGCACATGCTATGGTAGAGAGGGCCTAAGTAGCTCCTGTCCTGCGTACCCAGGGAAGGCCTCAGAAAGAAGGGTCATTACTCTGAATTCTGAGTGCCAAGGAGCGAGTTACAGGGAGCTAAGGGAGAAGAGTCTTTGGGGCAGGGGGCCAGCCGGGACCAAGGCCTTAGGAGGTGAGCAAGAATGGTGACTTCTAGGGACAAAAAAAAAAAAAAGGCAGCATGCCCAGAGCGCAGGAGACGAGTCCTAGGGTACATGGCTAGAAAAGGTCTGGCTGGAAGGACTTCCTGAAATGGTTGAAACAGAAGAGCTGAGCAGGGCCTGGAGGAGACCTGAAACCCCCGATCAGACACATGCTGGCCTTCTGGATCCAGATCCTTCCTTTAAACTGGCCGGATCTCTTTTCCCTGGGCTGTCAACTGAGTTCTCACCATGAGCCGCCCTTCTGGGACAGGCATGGGCCAGATGCAGTAAAAGCCATGACAGAAAGGCCCTCTGCAACCACGCAAGGCAGCGCGCATGCGTGACGGCTGCCCCTGACGTGCGTGCTGAAGTCTGAAATGTGCTGGGAGGTTCATGACCCCTGATCGCTGGATTCCCAGGGTCTAGCAGGGTACGAACATCAAGGCAGAGATGAGGTTCTGAAGGTTCCGAGTACCTGATGAGTGTGGAATGGGCTGGCTCTTCAGGAGGCATAGACAGGAGTCCTGAGAACACCCAGGGCAATAATAAATGGCCCTGTGAATTCACTCAGCCAAAAATATGGGCACCCCACAGGTGCCGGCCCCATCAGAAATGCAGGACATACAGAGATGAGTAAAAGAAGAAGGGTTGGGGAGCTAAGAGTTGCCAGCTTGGAGGAGGACGAAGGGCACGTGGTGGGCACACAGTGGGCACACAGGTACATACATAACAGTGCAACCAGCACACAGATTAATGGCCGTTTTCCTGTGTTCTTTGAGCACCGATCCACTTCCTGCTCAGAGAAAAACATCACTTCATTTAAAAAAACAAACATCGTGTCAATCAAAAAGCAGGAGCAGTGAACAACTTGGGTTTTATAATACAGACAGATCTGGATTCAAAGCCCAGCTCTTCTGTCACCCAGCACTGAGACCTGGGCAAGCCATTCACTTCCCTGGGTCTCTTGTTCCTTAAAGTTAAATTGGCAATACTATCTACCTACTCTGGCCCAGAGGTTTGGAAGGTGGACTAGATGACAGGGAAGCTTCCCATTTGTGGTACTGACTCTGGTACCCCTCCAACATCACTCTCCCCTCCTCTCACAGTGATAGAGCCCCTTTATTTTAGTTGGGTACATGGCCACCCAAAATAAATGACAGCCACTCTTGCAGCTACATGTGGCCAAGTGACTAAGCTCTGATCAATGGGATATAACTGGAAAAGGTGTCTGCAATGTCCAGGAAGTGCCCTCCACGTGTGCTGTCCTTATCCCTGACTTCCTTCCTTCCTGCTTGCCGAATGCAGACAGCATGCCTGGAGTTCCAGCCGGCATCTCGGGCCAGTAGGGGATCTTGAGAATAGCAACAAGACAGGAGCCAGTACCCCTGACCATGTTACGTGCCAACCCTGATCTAGACTAACTGACTTCTTACATTAAAAAAAAAATCAGAAACCTCTTTCTTGCTAATGTTACACTTGTTAAGGTTTGGGGCAAAGGTGATGTTTTAAATCCTTCAAACAAAATCCAATTATTAACTCATTTTTATTAATATCAGCAAAACATACCCAGCAAGTTGAGCACCCCATATTCTCAGGGCTAGTGAGCTCTTGTGTGACAAGCAGGACTCCACAAGTCATGGTCACCATGTCCTCCTGACTGAGGACCATCTTCCCTGGCATGGTCGTGACTCCTATGACCCTGGCCCCTCCCTTGTGTCTAGTTCTCCTTCAGTGAGGTCACAAACCTTACAGGACACCCTCAGTGTGTGAGTTCATTCAGAGATGACACTGGCTCTGCTGAGGAGGTTAAGTGGTCACAAGATCAAAAATACAGGAACGTGTTTCAAGTGCACAGAGTTGAGAATGTTCCCAAAGGCAGGGCTCAGATGTGTGCACAGATCCAACTGGGAGGTTCGGCACCGGCAGCCTGGAAAGAAACCCATGTATGCCCTTGCTCAGGGTGCACCCATGGACTGCCTGCCTTCCCGTTCAGGGCACCATGCCAAGCCCCGTGGGACAGAGGGAAGGAGAAGGCCCTACTCCTGAGAACCGGGAGCCAACGTCCAAATGAGGAGCTAATATGCTCACACACAGCAGCGCACAATGCAGCTCATGTGTTCATTCAGCAACTGTTTATTGAGCACCTACTACGTACCAGGAAAGGGACCAAGGAGCAAGTTGATAAGGAAGAAAATCAGGAATTCAGCCTAAGGCTGCCAATTCAACAGGAAAACATCCATCCTCATCACCCTCTCAGTCCTAAGGAAGACACGTTTGCCCCCATACATCTCCTTTTGAGGTCCAGACATCCCTAACAACGAAAGGGAACATGGGGCTTAGCAGCTGGGCTTGCCTTTTGAGGAGCTGAGCACGAGTAGGCAGGAGTCGGTAGTGCTGGGAGGAGACCCGAGGTTTCCTAGGTAGCAGTTGTGATCCGAGCCCCAGGTCACCTTGCTTCCTAAGGCAGAGACACCCTCAACCCTCTAAGCCTCAGTGTGGTCACCTTAAAAATGGTATCGGGATTAAGAGAAAGCTCTGTCATCAGGCACAGCGGAGATGGAACCCTGGTTCAGCCACCACACAGCCAACGAACCTAAGTGACATTGGGGGAGCTGATAGAAGTCTCTGTAAAATGGGAACAATAGGCCACCAGCCTCATTTAATACTACGAGGATAATCTCTCTTTCCATGGGATAAATGAAGGAAAAGAGGTGGACAGGGGCAGGGAAAGCCAAAAAACTCTCACCCAGAGTAAAGCTCTGTCTTATGCCATATCTATTTATTTTTTAATTCTTGTAAAATATGCATAATATACAAGCACCTCCCCCTTTCTGGGCCACAGTCTCCTCATCTAAAATGTGAAGGGGTCGGCCTGGAAGGATCCTGCTGCTTTGCCTCTATTCAGAAGACACTGACTTTGACACTGAACTTGAGATTTTCCTGGACTTCCCTTGAGCATGACTTTGCAGCATAGTTTTATGTTTGCAGGGTATTTAAGTCAGTCCTTTCAGCAATATCCAGGTAAGCATTGCATCAGGGAAGTAAAAGGAGGCATAGGCAAGGGACACATGACCAGCCAGGACAGGGTAGACTGGGCATGGCGCTTAGCATGGCAAGAGCTCTGGAGGCCGCGTTCCAGCCTCACTCTCTGTAGCAGCCAGTCCTATAGCCCCCACTGTATCCAGAAGTCTCGTTAAATCCATTTTATAAGTTCTTTTTTGACAAGTGAGGCCTTTAAAATACGTTTCCTCATTGTGCAGAGGGTGAAGTTCAGTCCAAATATTTGTCTGCAGAAGAAACTGAGTGGACCCAAGTGCCAGGGGGCCCATCATAAACTCAGCTCACACTCTGGGGCCTCGGAAATGGGGGTGCTTCTTCTAGATACCCTGCTGATGGTTGCGCTAAGAAGAATAATGCAACATGAAGGCTAAAAACCCCAGTGTCTGAACGGCTCCTGTCTGCTATACCTGCTGTGATTTTTAACCTCAAAAAGCCAGCACCTTTATCCTGGTTTCTGCATCCAAAGCAACACAGCGACACAGAGCTACACCAGCACCCAGATGTTAGTCCCTCTGCTGCCTAAGCCTTTACCCTCTGTCCCCCCAGCTACCTGCCAATGCGGAAGGACAAGACAGTGAGTATGGGGAGTGGAGCTGCTTGTGAACCAGCGTCAGGAACCTAGGCACCACACTCTTTGTGGGCCCCTGAAGAGGACCACCCTCCTGTACGGTCCCATGTTGGCACTGCGTGTGGTTGGGAAAGCTAAGCTGGAGTCAAGTGTCCGTCCATGAGGATGGGGCAGCCTTGCAGGAAGGAGACGCGCCTTGTGGCGACAGGACACCGGATTCCAAAGGTCTTGCCTTTGAAGTTTCTTAGGAACAGATCAGGTGAGACAGGCTTCCTTGATGACTCCTGAACCCTGCTGGAATCATGGATACTCAGTTGTTAAGAGGAGGTCAAATGGGGGGGGGGGGGGGTCAAACACTAGGTGGCGTAGGGGGACAGGCAAGGTCAGGGGAAATCCCACTTCCCAATAGCCTCCTGAAGAGGGATTTTCTAATCACCTGAATCCAAGTGGTGGCTACCTCAGCGATTAAAGAACGCCAACAAAAAATTGTTTTCTTCACCAATCCCTGGAGAAATCCCCCATACGCAAAGCAAGGCTCCAGTTAAAGACGAGACAGTTACAAATGAAACCTGAGTTATTTGCCATAGGCTATAGTCCATGAAAGCAGGGGAAAAGGTAAGGATTTTTTTATACACATTTACTTCACTTTGATCTCAGACTTTCAGAAATTTGCAACATGGCATTTTTTGGCAAAAACCTAAAAGATCCTTTAGCCCAACCCCCTTTGGATGCTTGAATCACCATTCTGAAAGCACACTTCCAGTGACAGAGAACTCACTACCAGTCAAAATAACCCATTCCATATTTGACACCTCCGCCTATTGTAGGGTTTCCCTCATGTTGATTTGAAACATCTTTCATTAGTCATGCTTCTGTCCCCTGAGCCCCATAGAATGCATCTGCCTCTTCTCCCCAGGACATAAAATTTCAGGGTGGAGTTCTTGTACCTCCATCCCCTTTCTCTTTCCAAAGTAACTTCCAAATTTCATCTGCCAAGGCTTCAGGCCTTTCCCCACCTGGTCATCTATTCCCATTTCAATAGATTTCTACCAGTAGGTTCCTCACCCAAACCCAGAGCTGTGGGCAGAACTTCTAGCTGACTCTAACTAACACAGAATAGCAGTTTACACTCTCCAGAACCAGAGGTCCTTAGAGATCATTCAGAGAAGGTCAAGTCCCCCACCTGACAGATGAGACTGAAGGCCACAGACGTTCAATAATTTACCCAACTGTTCTGATTCCCAGTAGAACAACAGAATCGCATTTGTCAACAGCAGTAAACAGTGTCATCATTGTGGTGACTGTTTCCACTGGCAGTCATATCACAGGATGAACTCAAGCTGAAACTTTGGTCTTGGAATTTTGATATTTTCTCCAATGATGTCAACATTAATCTCGGGATTTTTCCTAGTAAACAAGTCAGTAAAAAATAACTAAATAGGTAGATAGCTAGATAATGAAAATCCTTAGAAGCAGAAACTAGATTAGTGGCTGCAGAGAGGCTGGGGGAGGAGAGAATGGGGAGTGATGGCTAATAGGTACGAGGTTTCTTTGGAGAAGGGGTGGTTAAAATGTCCTAAAATTTGATAGTGGTGAGGGTTACACAACTCAGTGAATATACTGAAAGTCACTGAATTGTTCACATATAACGGGTGGCTCTCCCGGTATTTAAATTATATCTCAATAAAGCTATCATTTTTTTAAAAACAAAGGAATAGAGGGCTCTTTTCAACTTTCTTCAGCTCAGTGGCCTTTCCTCGGTGTCCTTAGTCAACAAATTCTCAAAAGGATCCTAGGGATTTGGAGGATTGACATCAGCAGTCAGAACAAAACTTAGAAATTCTTTATTGGATGTTTTCTAAACTTCTCATTCCAAGTCAGCATTCCAAGAAACGGACTCCACCAGTTTGTTTTGGTCTAAGACGTGAACTTCCCAGGCTACAAGTTATGAACACTCTCTATTTCAAATGCCTTAAGTAATCATCTTGCTTGGCCTTCCCAGAAATTTTGAAGGTAGTAGTTCTCAAACCTGAGCATGCATCAGAAATACCTGGAGGGCTTGTTCAAACACAGATTGCTGGACTCCACCTCAGGGTTTCTGATTCATAGGTCTGGGGTGGGACTCAAGTTTCTAAGCGATGATGTTGCTGCTGGTGTGGGAACCACACACCACACATATTCTCCCGTTTTACAAATGCAGAAACTGAAGTTCAAAAAGTCAGTAAATTGCCCAGAATCACCTGAAGCGGCAGATACTATTGTGAGCCAACCCAATGAGCATTTCTCAAAGCTCTCCTCTTGCCAGCTCTCAAGAAGAGAGGTTGGAAACATTCATAATCCTTTTCCAATATTCCTCGTAGCTAGGGAGGGCTAGGCGACATGATTCCAGCCAGAATCCCCTTCCTCCTGCTTCAAATGCTGACAAGATGCTGGGAGATGTGTTCTCTTCCCCTTGAGAGATACATGCTAGAGTTGTTGAGCAGAGGGGCAAAATGACCCTGGGTCTTTGATGACTGGCGCCTGACCCAAGGATCCCAACACTACCATAGGACTTCTTGTTATGTATTCAAAATAGACCCCTATTGATTTAAGCCACTGTTAGTCTATCTTTCTTGGTTATATATAGCAGATATCATCCCTAATGATACACAGAAATTATCAATATTGAGGCCAAGATTTATTCCTAAATCTACCTAACCCCTGACCTATTCTTTCCAATTTCTATACTGCCCCTGAAAATGGCATCTTGGGCTGCAAAGGACTCAGCACTCCCTAAGACATCTCTTAACTTCCTTCTAATCATGATCCTCAAAGGGAGGTGGGCGTAGTCGTTCACCTCAGTCACAAGCAGAGAAGTTGGATGTCGTATGACTCTAACCATTGCTCCATGACTGACATCAACCCAAACGTGCCTTTAGACCCTTACGGCTCAAAGTATGGTTCAGCCCCCATCAGACGCAGCCTCACCTCGAAGCTTGTTGAAGGCAGAATCTCCATCCCCATCCTAGCCCTAGAACCAGCATGCTGTCAAGACCCACGATGTCTCATTCTCACTGAAGTTGGAGAAGTCGAGTTCTAGTTCAATGGTTCCCAAGACCAACTGAGCATAAGAATCACCTGGAAGTCCAAAACCAAACAAACTGACCAAAACACAGTGTTCTGGACCTCACCCCAGGCCTACTGAAGCAAAACTCTGCTAGAGTAAGAACCGGAAACCACATCATAAGTTCTTTCCAGGATTTCACTCACTGACCATTCTGAGAAACTGATTAAAGCTCTGGCCCTTCTCCCAGAGAACTGCATATATACATATACACACGTTTTTATATCCAAGTTCAGGTATTCAGGGGAATCCACCCAGAATCCTCCCAGGTCGTATGAACTTCAGGACAGAAGCCCTCTCTCTACATGTTTGGGCAGTTACAGAAATTCACTCCAGATTCTAATGAGAAGCGGCAGCCCAGCCCTCATCATCTGGGCCAGCCCCAGTTAGTTCTCACCTGGGGTGGTTTATGTAACCAACTAGAGCCCAAGGTCACAATTCAATTAGCAGCTTCTGCAGCAAGTACAGGTCTGTGCTCCCCGGGCTTCCCCATCACCCCAGATTATAGAGCTTTTCATTTCACTTTCACCAAATTACCCTAATTCACATGGAGGATGACTTCCTGCTCAACCACAGCCCACGAGGATGCCACAGAGGCAGGTGCCGCATTCAATTAGGAGATTTTGAAAAATACACTCAGAGCACACTCTTCAAAACAATGTATTCAACATGCAGGGACAGAGTGTCACTGCCTCCCCCAGTCATAGGGGCAGACTACTCTCCCTCCACCCACATGTTTCTACGGCCACACTTTTTACAGCATTTTATCATGTAATTGATTAATGGTTTTATCAGACCGCAGGCTCCTGAAGGTTTTCATCACTGTAGTGCTACTATACCTAGACCTAGCACAGGACCTGGTAAAAGTTGTCACTGAAAAGATGATGATCAGAAGGAAGGAAGGGAGGGAGGGAGGGAGGGAGGGAGAGAGGGAAGAAGGGAGGGAGGGAGGGTGGGAGAGAGGGAGGGAAGGAGGGAGGAAGGGAAGGAAAAAGAAAGAAAGGAAGGAAGGGAGGAAGGAAAGAAGAAGGAAGGATAGAAAAATGAGAAATTCTATTCTTTAAACATAATAAAATTAAAAGAAAAAAGGAAGTTAGAGTCTAGAAAATTCATGTGCAAGTTCTACCATGCACTAGAGAGCCACGAGGCCTCCCTCAAGGCATTTAACTGTGGGTCTCTGTTTCCCCTCTACGAGTCACTAAGAGCACACACCTAGCTATTGTGACAACCAAATTGGAGACTACATATGGACACATTTTCATAGAAAACAACCCTCAGATCAGGACTGTGGAAAAATGGGTTCCCACTTCTGGCAGAGCGGAGCTCCAAGCCTGGCTTCACCATTGTCAGCCATTCGATCCTGGGCAACTGTCATAAACTCCTGCACTTGCTTCTTCATTTGGGGGTGGCAACAGCTGCCCTCCCAGGGGCTCTGAAGAAGGCACTGAGACAATAGGCAGGGTGTGGGTGCCAGCCAAACACGCATGCCCCTTCACCTAAGCCCCCCCGGCCCTTGTTGCTGAATGGCGTATATAAGTTTGTGGTTAGATAAGAAAAAGTATTGTTCCAATAAATCCAATCATGTTGTGTGGGAAAGCATGACCCAACAGCTCGATCTATAATTAGAGGTTGGGGACAGTGGGGCGTGCTGAGAAAATTCTCACCACGTGGGCCTCACGGCCCAGAACTCTGTAGATTATAAAAGCCAAGTTTCAAAATTTTTGTTCACATGAGCAAATTTCATTTGCCTCAATGAGGCAATAACTGCATGCTCTCCTTTAAGTATTTCCCTTTTTTTTCCCTCACCCACCCTCCTCACTTGCCCACTTAGCCTTCTCCACAGCCCCCTGCTTTGGCTATTCTCCGAGCCTCTGGGGTGGCAAAGTTAGTTGTTCAGAAATTTGGGGTGAGAGTCCTGTATTCCAACGCCGGCTGCCACTTCCTGGCTGCATGACCTTGCACACAAGTCAGTTCACCTCCCTGGACCTCAGTTCCCTCTGCTTCCAGGGTTATCCAGGACAGCCTAGTGGTGGGGGAGTCTGCTGTCAGGACTCAGTGAGATGGGGTGGGGGCTGGTAGGTCATAGTTTCTCTCTTCCTCTGCGTGTGTCAGGCGATCCAGCCAGCCAAGTTCAAATGGATCGGATCCATGTGCTCAGGAAGAAGCGGAAGTGAGCAAGAAATCCTCAGACCCACACCAGCCGCGGGTGGAAATCAGGGAATGAGGAGATTTCTTTACTGCAAACGCTATGGAAACATCCTGGTATTTTATAAGCCTCTGGCGCCTTCCACCAGGTCTTTGAGGCTGATTCAGCCGGAAGTAGCCAACAGCTGTCATCTCAATAGCCTGGTGGTTCTCCATCCCTCTCTGCCTGGTGTCTTCTGGGAGGTGGTAAGAAGTCAGCTGGACAGGAAGAGACAGACATTGCCCAGAATGATTCTCCCCAAACCCCTCTAACTCAGCCTAAACCATGGAAAAGCCCTTAAGTAAGAAGACCTCTAATAGCGGAAGAGCAACAGGGAGGCTTATGATGGACTCTTGTTAAGCCACCGAAGCACAGTCTCTGCATGTGACATGCTGGGCTCTTTCATAAGCATTGTCATGTCACCTCTCCCCTGGGGCAGACCCTGCTGTACCCATTTTACAGATGAAGATACTGAGATCCAGGTTGATGTAAAGTGAACTCAGCTGGACCCTAGCAGACCCAGGTTTCAGATGTGTGTCTGGCTGACTTCCTATCCGGTGCCCTTTCCTACACCCAGGCACTGTCAGCTACCACCTCCCTGACCTGTCATGTTTCAGTCTTTCTCCACCCAAGTTTCCAGTTTCCCAGACCCAGCTTAAAAAGCAGATGGAAAAAGCACAAGGTGCCAAGCACAGAACACACTTGCTGGCGGGTGAATCGGGGCTTTCCTTCTGCATAGTCATGGTAGCAACACCCAACTGTCGCCTATGGTAGAATTGACCAGGGCTCCCAGAGGTCATTGCACAGCAGAACAGGGTACATAAGCCATCCCCACCAATGCCTGACATACGCATACGTTCCAAAGTTCACTAGCTGTCATTGATGTAACCTCAGGTCTAGGAACTACCCTTCACACAGCCAACTTGAGCCAAACAAGTGTCTCCCAAGGCTGCAGTTATGGCAGAGAAAAAAAGACTGATTGCCCAAATGTAGCTTGGGTCTATAAGCCAGAACACCAATGTTAAATACCAGGTTAGGTAGGAAAGACAAAGAAGTCATCAGTAGAATGATAGGAAGTCCATGAGTAAAGCCAGAATGACATTTTCTCACCATGCAGAGTAAATGTGCCATTTCCCCCCATTTTTCTGTAAATAAGGGGCTAGTGCTGCTGGTGAAATAATTTACAACCCAGTGTGCTCCACCATAAGTGGCAGCTATGTGTACTGGCTATACAAACATCTCTGAACACACTGACCTTCAGCAGGTGAGCCCCGGAGTTTATAGCACTGAGAAATTGTTTTACTGCTCCAGCACAGACAATCGTTACGTTGAACACCTGTTGGGGGTGAGAGGCGGGAGATTCAGCCCTCTGGACTTATAAAAAACTGAAACCCTCAGAAGAGCAAGGTATTCCCAATGTGAGCCAACCAAATAAAAGAAGCCACCAAAAATACCTAGCCAGAGCTTAGGTCATGGTAGACAGCCAAGTCCAGAATAAGCCAACTGAACAAGCCTACCCTATGGATGGAGGCCTGGAGGGCACTACTGAAGCTGAAGAATCCCATTAGAGATCAAGGAGATGAAGTTCAAGATAAGTCTTGAGGAAATGCCAAGGACCAAGCTGAAATAACCTACAAAAATTGGTAATTATAAAGGGCAAGAGCAAGACAAAGATCAAAAATGTATTAGGCAGGGTCTCTAGATCAGTGGTTCTTAACCTTTTTTGAGGTACCGAACCCACCAGTTTCATATGCGCATTCACCAAACCATTCTTTAGTGATAAATAAAATAGGATTTTTTTTCCCCAAATTCAAGACATAGGTATATGTTTTTTTACTGGTGCACAAAATGAGCCGTGCATGAACATCACCTTGCTCAAAGAACAAAACCAACAAAGTGCATGAACTCACAACAAATTACGGTATTACTTTCTTCTGGCCTCGGCGGCAGAGGCTTCTCCGAACCCCTGAGACTGACTCATCGAACCTCTAGGGTTCGATAGAACCCAGGTTAAGAACCACTGGAGTCTAGAGAAACAGGACCCATCAGATATCAAGATACAGATATAGATTAGATATAGCTATAGATAGAGAGATAGATACAGGGATGATTATTATACAAATTGTCTCACACAGGTGTGAAGGCCAAAAAGTCCCAGGACCTGCTATCTGCAAGCTAGACAACCAGGAAGCTGGTGGTCGGTCTAATTTAGTCTGAGTTCAGAACCCAAGAATCAGGAGTGCTGATATCTGAGGGCAAGAGGAGATGGATGTTTCAGCTCAAGCAGACACAGTGAATTCACCTGTCTTCCACCTCTTTGTCCTATTCAGGACCTCAGAGGATTGGATGACACCCTTCAGCATTCTTAAGGGTGATCTTCACTCAGTCTACCCATTCAAATGCTAATGCCTTTCATTGACATCCTCACAGACATACCCAGAAAGAATGTTTTAACAACTATCTGGGCACCTCACAGCCCAGTCAAGTTGACACTTAAAATTAACCATCACAGGTAGGAACCACAGCCAGAGGCCCAATAGTGAACAAATGTAGAACAGGGGCAAAGCAAGAAATGTTCTGAAAAGTGATCATGAACCAAGAAAGCGGAGCACCTGCCTCTAACGGCAGCTGCCAAGTGGCTCAGGGGTGAATTGAGCAGCTGAGAAGAGCAAGTTCAGGGTAAATAAAAATATTCTTCTTCACTCTTCAGCTTGCTTTGAAAAGGCATCATTTTTCCCATCAATGCTTTCTGTCTGTATGGAGATTTCAGAGGCCCCAGTGCAATACGGAGAGTTCAGAGAGGCCCCCACGCAGAGCTCACTTCCCCAAAAGGCAATTACCAAGCTATCCAGAGGATGATTATGCCAGCCTCGACTAGGCATATATTCTTTGAGTGCTCTCCAGAAAGCTAAGGTGACATTTGACAAACTCTAGAGTTTTGAACCACATAATCAGGCCCAGGCCCTTTGCAAACAGACAGAAGTATACAAAAGAATAAAAACCAGCTAGCTAAAAAGCGCACGGGAGCATCCTGAGCCCCTGAGGCAGTGATGAAATCGAGGACTGTGGACAGTTTGTTCACAAGAAGAGTTCTGGAAGAAGGCTTCAGGCTCAGCAAGCATCCTGGCCAAATGAGGAAGAGTCGAGTGGGTTGGCCAGCAGTTGCCCAATACTCTGGGCCTCTGGGGAGAAATAAGGAGGAAGAAAGCCATTGTGTCCAGACCAAGTTAGAAGCCTAGTGACTTCCATTCCTGGTGTTTTTAATTCTGTGCCTTTGAAGGTCATTTTCATTTTTTAATTGAAAAAAAATATATTATAGTTGATGACCTGCCAGTTCTTCACACACACAACTATTGAAAGCCAGAGGCCCCAATGTTTTTGCGATAAACAGGCAGAACAATATCTAAGATGACATGGAGGTCAGGGGGTGGGAAGGAGGTCCTTCATTCCTGTCCCACCCTCCCCAGTACACACATCACATGCACGCACACAGATGTGCAGTCACACCACATACATACCACACACACATACATGTACACACATGAACACACACCTGTGACTCCTCAAACAAGGCTTGTTCACTACCATAACCCAGCATCTAGCACCAGGGCTAGGATAATAGTAACTATTTGATAAATAAACTGATTAATAAACAAAAATATAAATAAAAGCTAGAAATAAGATACACAAGGAAGAGAGAGAGGAAGGGATTCAAAACAGATGTAGCCTAGTATCCTGCCCCCGGGGAGCTCAGAAATCTATTGGCAATAACAAGACCTGACAGTTGCATAGCACTTTTCAAATTACAAAGCCCCTCCACATCCCACACCACTTTTAATTCTCATCCCACTACCAAGAGGTAAGAGTCTTTACACTCATGTTGTAGAAGAAAAAACTAAAACCCAGAAATCTCTGCTGGTTTGTCCAAGGTAGAAGAAGCAAAGCTAGGAGCTGAAACATTTCAAGTCAAAGCTTGAGCTCTGACAGTTCCTGGTTTATGGATTTGGGACCTCAGTCTAAATCTACCCTATTAAAGCCAGTGCCTCCATCACAACTCAGGAAGACTGGAGAACTAAGAACACCTATCCATTCATTCCATTACTCAACACATATGTCATGGGCACCTTGATGCTCCAGGCTGCATTTGAGAAGGTAGAGAGCAGCAAGCCATACGACAGACACAGTCCCTGTCCTCCCCAAACTGATCTGTTGGTGGGAGAGATAGAGACCAAAGGGGAAAACAAAGACACAAACAAGGTAATTACAGATTGTGATGAGTGCTCTGAATAAGAGAAATAAGGTGGTCAATAGAAAACAATTGGGGGAGTCCACTTGGATGGGCAGCCAGAGAAGCTCTGAGAAGGCATCATTTGAGCTAAGAGCTACAGGATGAGAATGAGCAAGTCTTCCTGCAAGCATGTACCAAGGGTGCGAGGTGGTCAACGTTCCAGGATGAGGAAGGGGGCTAAGGTGGCTGGAAGATAATGAAATATAATGAGTGGGAAAGAAGAATCATCTATAGAGGTAAATGTAATATAGATGTAAATGTAGATCGTTCCGGTTTTGCCTACCCAGCATCCTACCTCCTTCTCCTGGCACCAGAATGTCAGTTTCCTCAGAGTAATTACCCTTCCACTCATCTCATCCCATGAGGTTTAGGTGGTATCGACGCACAGCCCAGCACCAGAAATGGGCACATAATCCGTGCTTGGATGATCCATTCACTGCATTCTACCCCACCGGTTCACCCACACATCCCACCCCCACCAGGCCACCATGTAATTCAACCAGGCATAAACAAGACTTCAGCCAGAACCATTGGTAAAGATGTAAGTGTGAGCTTCTCGCAACCCTCTCACCACCACAAGAGGAGACTGTGCTTAAGACTAAAGTCAGCCCAGAGTAAAGCAGAGCTGAGAATGAGCCCTGTAGCTATTGTTTGTCTTTTAAGATGGTAAGCTAATAAATGTGTTTTTGGGGGTTTCTTGTTTTGTTTTTTGTTTGCTCAACCGAGTTTGAGACAGAGTTTCTCCAATGTGCAACTGGTACATGATCCACCTCACACAATTATGCTGGCTGCTGAGTGGCACATTGATTGAGGGGGGACAAAAAATTACAAACTGAGAAAACCATTGGGGGGTCACTGTAGGAGTCAGGAGAGCAGGACTGGAGAGTCCCACTAAACAAGATCCAGATCTTGGAAGCATATGACTATGCTGAAGTGGGTCGCATCCACACGATGGACACTGCTCACATACCCAGCTCACTTTATATGGGGAAGCACCTGACTTTTCACATGCTCCCTCCCTCTGCCTGGACCCCCCTCCTTCTCCGGGTCTCAGCTCAAATGACCCTTTCTCAGAGTGGCTTCTAGGAAATCTACCCAAATGGTTTTCTCCAATTTTTTTCTACCCCATCACTTTCTTTCTCCCTTGATAGCACTGTCACAGTCCATAGCTGTCTCATTATTTGTGTATCTTTGGTCTCTGTCTCCCCCAGAGGAATGAATGTCAGCTTCAGGAGGACAGAGACTGTGTCTTCCCTATTTCTATTCACAATTGTGTCTCCAGCTCCTGTACGCAGCCTGGAACACAACAGGTACTCAATAAAAGGGTAGTGATGACTATCTTTTGACCAGTAAGCCCTCTTCTGACAATTATTTCAAAAAGGAAACTCAAAAGAAATCTTGTAGATAATAGAGATACAGATAATAATTGCAAACTAAACTGTCCAAAAATCAAGGTCTTTAAGTGAATAGCGGCATATCCACAAGGTGATTACCGCAGTCAGAGAAAATTATAAAGAATTAGAAAAGCTTCCTCAAATAATGTCACGTGATAAAGGAAAGCTAAAACATTGTATGGATTGCACCTATTTTTAAAAATGAATATATACCTTTAATCAAAATCTAAACCCACGCGGCTCAGTACAGGAAAGGAGAGTGCAAAAAAAAACAGGCGATGAGGAAGGTGTCCGAACCCAGGTCGTGTATTCTCCAGGGCCTTTCTTCCCTCACAAGTGGATTCAACAACCAAAAGGCCCCATGACATTGTACAAAATGACCAGATTCAGAATTAGATGCTGGGGAATGTTGGGCTACAGGAATAATGCCAAGCACAGGGCTGTTGAGAAATTAAATTGGGTTCCCGGAGTCAGAAGTGGCCAGTCCAGGTCTGGCATAAATGTCTGTTCCATAAAATTTAATAATAACAATAATAACAACAAGCACCACCATCCAAGCGTAGTGCTGATAAGCATCATATTCCAAGGATAAGGGAATTGGCTCCACCATTATCTATGTGACCATGGGGAAAATATTTACTGTTGCTAAGCCTCAGTTTCCCCATACGTAAAAGGAGATGATGAGAGTATCTACCTTTCATAGTTCTTATGAAGCTGCCTTGAATATAGTAGCACTCAGATGATGATGATGATAATGATGATTGACATCATTGTCATCATCATCATCATCACCACCAAGCAGCAAGAATTGTAAGGAACAAAGCTTCAATCAGGGCCCAAATTATTCTGTCCCTCCATCTGGTTGATATTGACGGTCCCTTTATTGTTTTTAACTGAGCTCAAGGGAAAGGGCTTCAGTGGAGCAAGAAGTGTACAAAGAAGTGAATCATTGGATCTTTCAAGAGAGAGGAATTTCTTTTATTATTCTTAAGTCACATCCAAAGGGCATTACGGTTGCAAAATGGCTTTGCAAGCACTTACAAGCTATGCTCTAGGTGTCACGTAGAGGAAGCTTAAGCCATCTTTACTCTCTTCTCAAGCCTGCTGTGTTCTCAAGCTCTGGGAGAAAGTAGTGAGTGCATTGGTGCTCACAAGGAGCTGTCACTCAAGTTACAAAGACGAGTCAGAACGACGAAAGGAGCCGGAGGACTTTATACCCAGTGCCTCATTGCCACGCAACAGAAGAGAATCCGACAACTATCTCATCCATCCTGTGCTCCAGTGATTCATTCTTCTCTGTCTCACTTACCTCTGTCTATTGCTTTACATCCCTCACCCCAAGTGTCTTGGAGCAGACCCTAGACATCCCCATTCAAGGGAGGCAAACTGGTTAATGGTCAAACTGTGTCTCTCTTTAAATTCTACTTCTACCTCCTCCCAGCTGCGTGATTTCAGGCAGGTTATTTAAACTCTCTGAGGCTGCTTCCTAAGGAGGCTATTCTGAAAATTAAATGAGATTTGGGATGGCTGTTAGCACGAGGCCTGGAATATAGTATGTATTTAAAAAGTGGTAGCAATTATTCTTATTGTTATCGTCACCATTATCATCATCATCATCACAAAGACTAGAGGGGATAGATATCAGAGGCCTGTTAGAAGTTTATTATAAAAAATGAAAAACAAAAGAAAGGTAAGAAGGGAGTAAAGGAGGGAGAAAAGACACTTGACCATGTGCACCCCCAGCATAAAACCTGCCATTTGATTCCTGTCCCTTATAGGATAAAATCCATCATCTAAAAACAGCCAGGCTATCCATGGCACAACCTGAGCCTCTCTCCCAGGTGCCCTTTTTGCTACTCTTAGCACTTGGACACTCTGCTTTGATCACACTGAACTCATAGCTGCTCCCCCAAATCAATATGAGCTCTCATGGTCCCATCTCTCTGTGCTCCCTCAGCCATGTGTAACTCACTAGGGTGACACTTAGCTACTGAGCTTTCAGAGTATGTCTACCTGTCCATCCCCTCACTAGTTCCTGAATTCCATACAGACTAATGTCTGATGCATTTTGGTGTCCCTTGTACCTCTTGCTTAGCTCAAGTCAATAAACACATGTTGTATTGAATAGGAATATAATAAGTTGTAGATAAAGATGCAAGAGCCAGTGAAAGTACATTGGGATATGTATTTTCCCTTATGGTGACAAGATGGCTGCCATGGTTCCAGGCATCACATCTGAACATGAAAACATCCAGAGGCAGAAAACAGACTGAGTCTTCTAGGTTCTCCTTGTGAAAAGTTGAAGAAAATTTTCCTAGATGCCTCCCATCAGCTCCCCCTTTATGTCTCTTAGGCCACGGTAGATAATACGCCTATCCTAAAATCCTTTGATGACCATGGAAAGTGGGATTACTGTAACTAGTTAAACTAACGGCAATTCACTGAGAAGAAATGGGGAGCAACAAAGGGCAGGCAGTTGACAGCACCTGTGCAAAATGTCCCCTCATCAAGGGACCGTCCTAGGGTTCTATGCTGCCTGGGATCCAGAAGTCCCTTTAGGAAGAGAGGCTATGGAAGGGAAGGGCTTTGGCACTGGGTCACCCATGGTGTTTGCTTCTGGCTCCACTTAGGGCATCAGTAAAGTATATGGGGATGTGCTGACATGATG
This sequence comes from Rhynchonycteris naso, assembly GCA_037038555.1. NCBI lineage: Eukaryota > Metazoa > Chordata > Mammalia > Chiroptera > Emballonuridae > Rhynchonycteris > Rhynchonycteris naso. The sequence goes on from CM072996.1 coordinate 24,957,751, forward strand.
ATTTATGGCACTGCTGGCACAGCCGGTTGTTGCTGCCTATGCCACTTCCCAAGGCTTCCCAATCTCAGAGGATACAATAGTCAGGGACAAGGGCAAAGGGAGCACTTTATTGGGCACCTGCCAGACACAAGGCATTTTCCTACTCACTAGATCATTTCATTCTCACAAGGACTGCCAGCTGAGTATTACTGGCACTTCGCTATAAATGAGGATGCTGAAGCGTGATTAAAGAACTTGCCCAACATCCCACAGCTAGAAAGTAGCAGAACCAAGACTCAGGCTCAAACTGCCCAACTCTAAGACATGTCACTTCCCAGGATCCACACACAATGGTTAAAGCCACAATAATGAGTAAGGGACACACCAGAAGACATTAAGTCCGTGTAGGAATGTAATTGCAGAAGCTAAAGAAAGAGTTAAACAAGTTCAGGAAACAGATCAGCATCACATTATGACCTCATAAACACAGTTCACACACACACAAGTTACAAGCACTCTCTGCTCTCAAAGCCCTAAAGAGTTGATTTCATAAGACTCCTAAAGCAGTGTTACTCAAAACAGTCCCTGTACCGGTGCTGGTCCACAAGCTGTTTATCTCCAGTTCACGATAAATACAGAATTGAGAGTGAGTGGTTAGGAATCCTCATAACAGTTGACATCGCTGTGACATTCAAGCACAGATTAGAGGCCTCATCTTATGGAACAGGGTCTATCTAGACCAGTTCGAACGTTGTTGAACTCAGCTTACAAATGGCACAAGCTGCATTCTAGCATTGGTCTCTGCTGTATTGGAAAATTAAAACTTAAAAAAACTGAATGAGCCTGACCTGTGGTGGCGCAGTGGATAAAGCGTCGACCTGGGAACACTGAGGTCGCCAGTTCAAAACCCTGCACTGGTCTGGTCAAGGCACATATGGGAGTTGAGCTTCCAGCTCCTCCCCCCTTTCTCTCTCTTACTCTCTCTCTCTCTCTCTCTCTCTCTCTCTCTCTCTCTCTCTGTGTCTCCTCTCTAAAAAAATGAATAAAATAAAAAAGAATTAAAAAAAAAAACTGAATGATTTTTTAAAAATCCTGGTGCTTTCCCACAGAAAGTTGGAAAAGCACCACCCCAGAGTTCCACGGGGTAGGTACGATTACTCTCGTTTTACAGGTGCGGAGAATGAGACTCAAAGACACGGAGTCACTTGCCCAAGGTCAACACCAGGGGTAGGAGGCGGGAAGGGGAAACACTCGAGTTCAATGACAAGGGAACTGCGGAATCTCTTGGTTCCTGGTAACAGAAGGAGTGTTGGCAAGAGGGGGCTGGAAAGGGGGAAAGTCAAGAAGTGTCTCCTCTAGCTCTGCCGCTGCGGAGAGTTCAGCTGAGATAAAGCACCACGTAGGGGAACTGTCTATGAGAGATGCCAGGAGTAACAGGGAAATGGATGGCTTTGTCCCTGACGAAGGCCGGTCTTTGGCCTCGTAATTTGCGGACTGACTTACTGATTATTACTGCAATTTCACGTCCACAACCCATAGAAAACTCTTTTTAAACCCTCCCAGTCAGGGTCCAGAACTCACCAACCCCGTCACTATCTCTAGGCCTAACTAGGCAGAATGTCGCACCTCCTCAGAGCTATGCTCTTTCTAGAATGTTCTACCATGACCTCTTCCCCTCCTCCAATTGGAAATGCTCTGCTCTGCCTGAAAACATTTTTGGAATAGATTATTATTACAGCAAGACTCGGGGTTTCAAGACCCAAGAGTCACCCAAGCTCATTTGAAGAGGGGGACTGTATCACGAGGCTGTCCTGTGGTCTCTCCTGTACTCCTGATGGCTCTGCTTCTCTCTGCCTACCTGCCCTGGTCTCCCTTTCCCCCAGGTTTCCTCGGCTCCCTTGTCGCTGTACTGATGCTATGGCTTTACTCACACACAGTCACCCTGGCGTCCAAAACTCAACTATACCTTGTAACTTTGCAAGTGTAGCACCAGCACTAACTAGCTCCATCTGTCTGTCCCAGGTCTAACTTCCTGAAAAACAAATCTGATTGCCTGAGCTCATCTTTCCAAGCCAAGCCTCTATCAGTGGTCACCAGTCTACCCAAGAATCAGCTTTCCTGGGGTCCAAGGTCAATCCCTGATCTCAACAGCTGTTGTAAGAAAAGGCTGGGTAGCCTGACCTGTGGTGGTGCAGTGGATAAAGCATCGACCTGGGAACACTGAGGTCGCCAGTTTAAAACCCCGCACTGGTCTGGTCAAGGCACATATGGGAGTTGATGCTTCCAGCTCCTCCCCCCTTTCTCTCTCTCTCTCTCTCTCTCTCTCTCTCTCTCTCTGTGTGTGTGTGTGTGTGTGTGTGTGTGTGTGTGTCTTCTCTCTAAAATGAATAAATTTAAAAAAAAGAAAGAAAAAAAACCTTTAAAAAAACTTTGAAAAAAAAAAAGAAAAGGCTGGGTATGTGATAGAAAATATGTCTGCTTAAATGAAGGAGACTATAAGCAGAGAAGCCAACACCACTAACATGGTCTGTCCAGGAATAAATGAGAAATAAACTCCTATTGGGAAAGGTGTAAAGAGGGACAAATATAAAGTGACAGAAAATTATTTGCCTTTGGGTGATGGGTATACAACATAATCAACCGTTCAAATGCTATAGAAATGATTTCCTGAAACCTATGTACTCTTATTGATCAATGTCACCCTGTTAAATTTAATTTTCTAAATAAATATTTTTTAAAGGAAAATAAAAAACTCCTATTTATCCCTCAGTTTCCAACCTTGGTGACACCTCCTCAGGGAGGTCTTCCATGATTTAGCCAGGTTGGTTTTTATTCCTTGTGTTCTCATAGTGCAGTGCAAATCCCTCTATAGGAATGCTCTTCACGTTAGATAGAAACTTGCTGGCATCTCTGCCTTCATCAAACAATGAGGACTTTGGGGGCTCAGACAAGACCATAGTTACCTTTGTCTCCACAGTGTGTGCCATGGAGCCTGGCACTGGGCATAAAAGGGGCTCAGTAAGTGAGCAAGGAGTGAATGATTGGATGGACAACTGAGTTGGCACCTGAAGGAAAGGTTGAATAGCAAACTATGCTATTTGATTCAACAAACTTAAGTCCCCCCTGTGCCCACTCTAGAAAGGGAAAGGAGGAGGAATTAAGAGGAGGAAAGACTCCACCAGGAAAAGTAAAATGAAAGGAAATTAGCCCCAAAAAGAAAAGACAAAAAAAGACACTGGCTCTGTTGCGTCATCTTTTATTTCCAGGTATTTGGTTTGGTATTTTTAAGTCCTCGGCATAGCAGGCGGGGATAAGGGATAAAGCTTGGGTTCGGTTTCCCTGTCCATAAGATGGACTCTAGCAGCTGCTCTGTTGGGCAGCTGAGAGGATAAAAATCAGTTAACAGGTGAAAAGTGCCCAGCAGAGCACCTGGGGCAGGTAAGAGGCTCCTTGGCTATAGAGGATAGTTTTAGAACTGCCCAGAACAAGCCTGGCAGGCTCTCCATGACAGCCAGGGGGACACACAGGACTTTCCTGAGGAAGCTCTGAGTCTTTATGAAATTATTCTTCACCCTGGGGCTTAGAGCAGGAGGGAGACCAGCAGTAGCCAGTAGGGTGGGGGGGTGCCACCCATTTACAGCAGGAGGCCTGCACAGGCCAATTAACAGTATTATGATGTTAATCATTAAAATGCTGTGTCTGTTTTTGTCTGGGAACAAGGTGTTTTGATCTTTGTTCTCCCTCTATAAAGATGAAAGGTGAAGTGCTACCAAAGCTGGTGACTCCTCCGAGCTGGAAGGATGGCATGGCTGCCTGGCCACCTGGATGGAAAGGAGGCAGATCCTCCAGCCCCCAGCATTCTGGAAGTCCTAGCAGGGCAAAGACTGAGTAGGTACAGGGGGAAAGGAAGGGAAGGCAAATTAGCTCCTCCTCCCAGGAGGCCAGGCTCCGCCCATTCAAATGAGACTCCTCTGGAGTCCACCAGCAAAAGAGAGTCAGACAGCAAGGTGAAGGTTTAGACCCAAGAGAAATGAAAACATGTGTCCACACAGAAACTTGTACACAAATGTTCACAGCAGCAACATTGTTCAGAGCCAAAAGTAGGAACAATCTAAATGCCCACTAACTTGTGAATGGGTTGACAAAAGGCAGTATATCCACACAACGGAATATTATTCAGCAACAAAAAGGAATAGAGCTCCGATACAACAGGGCTGAAGCTTGAAAACATTAGTCTAAGTGCAAGGAGCCAGTCACAAAAGACCATATACATTAAGATTTCATTTATATAAAGGGTCCAGAATAGGCAAATTCATAGAGAATGTAGATAAGGGTTGCCAGGATCTGGGGTACAGAAGAATGGAGAGCGACCGCTAATGGGTACAGTGTTTCCTTTCCAGGTAATGAAAATGCACAACCTTGTGAATATAGTAAAAACCATTGAATTGTACACTTTCAATGTGGTTCAATTGTGTGCTACGTGAATTATAGCTTAATAAAGCTGTTACTTTTTTTTTTTTAATAAGCAAGATGGAATGGCAGATCAAACCTGACCTCTGGGTCAGATTCTCAGCTCTCATATTTTCCTTGAGAAAATGTTGAACACCTACTAAATGCCAGGAAAAGCTCTTGGTGCTGAGTCCACAGCAACAAGTAAGATGGACAATGATCTCTCTTGGCACTTATGTTTTACTGAAGAAATCTGCCAAAAAGTAAATAAATAAATGCACGTGTGCTGAGACCATGAAGCAAAATGAAGCTTAAGAAAGAATCCCTTAGACCAGGGGTCCCCAAATTATGGCCCACGGGCTGCATGCGGCCCCCTGAGGCCATTTATCTGGCCCCCACCTCACTTCTGGAAGGGGCACCTCTTTCATTGGTGGTCAGTGAGAGGAGCACAGGATGCATCTGCACCCATAGTTGCCATTGAAATACTGGTCAGTCTGTTTATTTAAATTGACTTGTTCTTTATTTTAAATATTGTATTTGTTCCCGTTTTGTTTTTTTACTTTAAACTAAGATGTATGAATAGGGATTTGTTCATAGTTTTTTTTATAGTCCAGCCCTCCAACGGTCTGAGGGACAGTGAACTGGCCCCCTGTGTAAAAAATTTGAGGACCCCTGCCTTAGACCATAGAAGCTTGCCTGGAACGGGAGAAGTTTTGGGCAGGGGGGCCAGAATGTGCAAAGGGCATGGGGTGGAAAAGGACTAGTATGTTGAAGACATAAAAATAAGACCAGGAGGGTTAAAATAGCCACTCTTACACTTCTTTCTGCGGACCTTAGACAAGCTCCCCAGCTAGCTGAGCCATTATACAGTATGGTGAGAACAGCCATGCCTGCTCACTTATGGGCATGCTTGGTTCTTTGCAGACAGAGAGTAGGCTCCAAATATTTCTCTCCCTCTCTATCCCCAACTCATGTGCTGGCTCTGGTGCAGTCCTCCAGCCTGGATTGCATGGTCTTTGTTTCTGTCCCTCTGGAAGGAAAGACATTCCCTAAAAGAAGCTACAAAAGCAGCAAATGTGCAACACAATTCTCTTGGTGATGGTTGGAGCCAGACACATTTACCCTAAATGTCTGCACTACAGGGGCCACAACAGTTAGCCTGTGATGATTTGTGAACAGTTTTTCCTTGGACAAGCACTAGCCATGAGGTCCTCGATGGGTCCATGTTGACCAGTATCCCCCCCAGGGGCTGCCGCTGCTGCTTCTCCACTCCTTAACCACCTTCCAGCTGGCTCTGGGCTCTGCCTGGAACTGGTGTGAGTCGGGAAACTCAGTGAAAGGAGAAAATGTGATGTCGTTGATAAGAGCACAGGCTTTATACTCATGCATATCTGGATTCCAGACAGACTCACTTCTACTTCTTCCTGGCCAAGCGCCCTGGAGTGTGGGACTTCCCCTTTCCGGTCATATTTCTCCAGCAGTAGCAACCTTCTGCTACCCTTTATGGATCTCCAGTCAGTATCTACGTGAATCCTCCTGATCACCCATGAAGTTGGGTACTATAGATATTCCCATTTTACAGAAGAGTAAGCTGAGGCTCAGATAGTTATAGTCACCAGCTAGTTGGTGAAAGGGCCCAGATTTCAACCCAGAGCCTATGATCTTTTACATACTTTTATACATGACATCCCCAACTATAAAATGGACTAATAACATCTGCAAGGTGGGGTTTTCATGAAGAATGACTGAGCTAATGAACACACAGCATCCTGGTACTGGTAACATACAGAGTGTACAGTCAATGGTGCCTGGCCTGCCACCTCTACACCCCTGGCGTGTAGCGGTTCTGCCGGAAGGGATTTTTTTCAGACTCCCAGGTGAGCTCTGCCCAGGGAGAGGCAGACAGTGCTGTGAGAACTCCAGCAGTCACTGAGCTTCCATTCTGTCCCAGACTTCCCCCCACAGGACTGACCCAGGACCGCTGATCTCAAACTTTCCAAGGGAACCTACCAAAGTCAGCTGCGAGGGAGCTGGAGCCCAGCGGCGGCTTGGAGTGGCTTCTGTGGCTGACTAGAGCAATGGGAGAGCTACCAGGAGGGAAGCTGGGAGTCCTTCCCACTTGACCCATTCTGTGTCAATAGCTGTCAAAGTCAACCCCAAGAGCCTCTGAGGCAGAAGGACTCTTTTGATGAGAACCTTTCAAAGGAGCCTTGGAGCCCAGCTTAGCTGTGAATGAGAGGGTGCCAGGCTCAATCACAAGCAAAATCACTTAGCCCCTGTGGAGTTAGGAAAGCAGCAGAGGAAAATGGAGGGAGCCAAACCTCATTCTAGCATTTATCAAGAGGGAGCTCCAAACCTTTCCAAGACTCTGTTTCTCCATCTGCAATGTGAAACAAATAACACCGACCTTGCTAATGCATGGTAAGTATCTAGTACAGGGGCTGGCATATATTTTTATTTTTAAATAAGAATAATCACAACTCTGCCTGACCTGTGGTGGCACAGTGGATTGAGCATCAACCTGGAATGCTGAAGTTGTTGGTTTGAAACCCCAGGCTTGCCTAGTCAAGGCACATATGAGAAGCAATCAATGGACAACTAAAGTGAAGCAATTATGTCTCTCTCTCCCTTTCTCTCTCTCTAAAGTCAATAAATAATTTTTTAAATAAACAATAATCATCATCATCACAGCTCTTATTTACTGCATTAAACTTTATACATGCACTTGATATTCTCACTGAATCCCCACAACCACGCCATGAGTTAGATGATATTATTAGCCCCATTTTACAGATGAGAAGACTGAGGCTTAAAGAATTACAAAGTTGCGTGTTCAAGGTCAGATAGCCAGTGAGCTCTCATGGAGACGGTTCAGGCAGTGAGATCTCAGAGCCTCCATCTGAACTGTCCCATTCCCCTTCTCAGGAGATCACACTGTCAAGCCAACACCAGTTCAGGTGTGCAGGGCCATTCGCGGTGACTAGAACAGTATGGCGGAATGGCTGAGACCATACGTGGGCTTGGACCACGCCAGCACCTCCTACACAGGGGAACTGTAGCAGTATCTCACTGAATCCTTCCCACAGCTCCGTGAGGGATGTAATACATTAACTTCACCATGCATGTGAATCATCCAAGGTTATGGTCAGGCAGTAAGAAGAGAAATTAGAGCCCACTTCAGCCCTAGGCTGGGTTCCAGGAAAATGGTTGCCAGCTAATAAGTTATCTCACCTCTGGGAGGCCAGGCAGTCTTATGTCTACACAGGAAAACAAAGGTAGATAAATGCAGGAATTCACAGCCCTATAAAAAATGAATTAAGATAAAATGCGTAGCCTTACTACTTAATGAGGGAGGTTTATGAACACAAATGCATGACAATGACTCAGAGGAGCATAATTATCTTATCATAAGTTAAAGGCAATCAATTTTGATTTCTAAGTAAATATCATATTTCCTCCCTTCTAAAACACACCTGGTTTTTTTTTTCACATTTGGTCATTTCTGATGACCATCCAAGGGCCACTTACCATGGATGTGCACACTGACATGTGTCTTTCACCACTCCACCCCCCTCCCCCCCATAAAGGCTGGTATTATTGAATTGAGCATGTGTCTTAGAATTGAAGTCCCTGCTTCTTCTTATCTCAACTCTGACCTAGGTAAAGGTCTCCCTCATCCCTTCCCCCTCCCTTCCTTTCCCTTTTCCAAGTCAGAGGAGAAAAACTGTCCACCCCCTGTGAGGAGATAAGAGGAAGCCTGCTCCCATGGCTGTTTGATTGCTTCTCCTATGTGCCTTGACCAGGCAAGCCCGGGGTTTTGAACCAACAACTTCAGCATTCCAGGTTGACTCTCTGACAGGACCCGTGGGAGAAGTGAGTGATTGAAGAATGGGAAAACGGAGAGCTTCTCTCCCCCAGCCCAGCACCAGCCCCACTCTCTGAGACCTAATGCCAGGACCCGGGAAGGGTTGGCTGAGCCTGGGTGCACCTGTCCTGGGTGGAGGGATGTGGTCAGGGAAGAGCACGTCTTTGTGCAGCTGAAACATGTGAGTCCAGACAGGGAGAACCCCGCTGCACATGACACAGCAACTCCGCGCCAGAGCCCAGCTGCAAACTCAGGGCTCTGGGTTCCCAGAACAGACGCTTCTCGCTTTGCTACTTCCAGTTTGTTCTTTCAAACTCTCTACCCGGAAGGCCCACTCAGCTGGTCAGTGTGGAGGCAGAGCAGACTGTGTGCCCCTGGGCAAGTCACTTTGTCTTCTCTCCTGCTCCTCGAGATAAGCCGAGGGCTTCCTTCAAGGGCCTTCTCTCTCAGATATGGGATTTATAGCCATCATGGGCCATCAAGGGCCTTCTTCCCTCTCCTGAAGTTTAAAAATATGCAAAAGGAAGAAAAAGAGTCAAAGAAAGCACCCAGTCAGAATCAGAAGCACTGGGTTTGGACGCTGGCCCTCACCCTTCCTCTCTCTGAAATGAGTGCAGCCCTTCCCGATCTCTGAACCTGTTTCCCAGGTCCCTTCCAGCCTGGCCTCTGAGGCCTCCAGGTGCCAAGGCTGAGACCCCTTTGCCCCGGTCTCCTCTGCCTTGGGGGACAGTGGGGATGGCCTGCTGTAAATTCTGTGAGGGGCAGCCTTGGCCACCTTGTTGTGTCTGTTCTATTAAATCACGCAGAAGCCACGCTCCAGCCTTGTTTTAAATGGCAGACTCCAAGGACAGACACCAGCTCAGCTGATGCCTCTTAACAAAACCTTGGCCTAAGGTGCTCTGCTTCCATCCCTGGGTACAGAACAAAAATATGGAGCCCAGTCCCACACTGAGATGGGTGGGAGGAAAGGGAAGGGAGAACAACCGGGGGTCATGTGTGGGGGATGAAGGACCCCAAGACGACCAAGGATGGGTCTCTGTAAGGCAAACAGGAGCAGCTCCCGAGTCAGCAGAAAGCCACAGAACCCAACCAGTGCTAGGAAGCACCCGCCTCCCCAAGGCAGTGAGTGGCTGGGAAGAGCCAGCTTGCTGAATTCACGAGCCCAGCTCTGACCTCAGGCCTCAACTTAACCCACCTGTGAAATGGGAGTAAATCGTACCTGCCTTCTAGGGCCGTGGCATGCTCAGGACAGTGCCCAGCACAGAGCAAATTCTATGGTATTGTTCACAGTCATTACCTGCCCAGAGGTTGATATACATTATTATCTCACACAATCTTCCTAACAAGCCTTGGAATAATTATTTTCTAGGTGAAAAATCTGAAGCCCGAGCCACACTGCTGGTTTATAGCAGGGCTGGAATTTAAAGGCTTTCTAGTCTTTCTAACTTCAAGTTCCACCATATCAGATGCCCCCCAAGTGGGACAGGACAGAAAAGTACAGTTGTGTGGGGGAGGGGGCATGATGATAGCAGGAAGAAGCTCAGGTGGGAGAAGTCAGTGGGCTGGTGGGCAGACAATGGAGCATCTTTTCTCCCATGAAGTCCGTAAGTGCTGCTGCCTCCCCAGGAGGATGTTGGTCTTAGGCTGAGCGCCTGCTGGGTGCTCAGGGTATTTCCCATCAGTGCTGCAGTCTCTGTGCCTGCAGAGAAACCCTGCTGCTGGCCACACCACGGTCAGCAACCTCAGGGGAGGAGGGAGGAAGGGCAGGGCAGGCTGGACAGCCCTGGCTCGGGACCCAGCACAGGCCCCAGAGCTCTGGGACAACTATAGGCTAGGACACTCCAGTGACACCCCATTGTCCCCAGGCTCCTCTGGTCCCAGACCTCTCATTCCAGAGTAGGAAATGGGGAGGCTGGGCCCAGAGGGGAAGGAGCCACATGGCAGAGTGAGCGGGCCACGCCCCCATCCATCCTACCAGACAGCAGAGGAGGCCAGTGGGGAGCGGGGCAGGAGCTCAGAGGGCCAACGGCTATGACCACAGGCCAGGCATCTTCTTGGCCACAAGGGTTCGCAACGGGAGACCAGACAGTCTTCTCAGACTGAAAAGAGAAGGCATCTCTTCAGCTCGGAGAAATTCCTGCCAATACCCCTACTTGCCGAGTGTTGTTAGAGCAGGAAAGGGGCTGCCCAGGGTCAGCCAATAAGACAGTCCTGCGGTGCAGGACGTAAGGTCACACAGAGTTGGGAGCTGTGAACGGGACCAGTACCTGGCCTTTGAGACTCCGAGTCAGGTCTCTCAAGCTCCGGAAGAAGAAGATCTCAGGATCTTGTTCCAACTGTCTTCCTATTCCAGAAGCTTCCTTCAGCTTGTGGCTTCCATGGCTCTGAGTTGTAGGATGCATGCATGCAAAGCGGGTGCATGTGTATCTATTCATTCAGCAGCAAATATTGATTGAGCGCCTTGGGCCAGGCTCCACTTTAGGCCCTGGAGATAAAACAGTCCACAGCACAAATGACGCGTCTCCCCTGTGGGGCTGCCGTTGCGCCGGGAGACCCATAGGCCAGTGGGACCCTATGCAGCGGGGCCCTGCTGTGTCACCTGTGCTCAGACTCTGGTAGGTGGGAATGCCCTGTAGATCCCAATGAGGGCCCCACCCCACACCCTAGCTCCCCGCTCCCTCAGCACCCCGAGGTGCCTCTCCGGGCATTCTGCACCCTGCCTTGCAATCACCCACTTTGTTCTCTGACTTTCTGAGCGACCTGAAGAGGCTCTGCATCTATGTGTCCTCTAATTCCCGGCACCTGGGAGACAGAAGCTCCCTGTGAACTCTGGCTTAATAAAGGGCTGATTGAGGGAAGCCATTGATTCTGAGCTCCGATTGCTCGTCTGTAAAACACAGGCGATAACGATCTGGATGGCTCCGGATTGTCCTGCAGATCAGATGAGACAGGAGATGAAAGGACCTTGGAACCAGCAAGCTGTTCTTCAAGCAATAGTTCTTATTATCCCCATACAAATGGCATCAGTTAAGTGCCTGTTCTGGGAAAGTGCAGCATGGAGAGCCCTGGTGTTAGCTGGGACCCATGTGCTTGTGCACAGATGTGTGTGTATGTGAGTGTGAGTGTGTGTCCAAACGAAGTGGCCCCAAATGAAGAAGTGTACTTTCAAGGAGGCTGCGGGGAGCGCCACCCCCTCCCCCCACTGGCCTCACTCCCAGGGACACATGGCTGCTCAGGCCAACAGGGCACCATGAGGGAGGAGCAAGGGGAGAGGAAGGAAAAGTGAGAAGGCACACGGAGTCCCCATGTCCGACCGTCCATCCGTCTGTCTGCTGCAGCCAGCGGCTGGCCAGGCAGGACGGAAGCACTGCCCGCCTGTAAATGACTGCTGGCTCCACGCTGGCCACCCGCCCCGGCCGCCCGCACGGAAGGGCCGGACTTTACCCAGCAAATCGGGAAGGAACTGGAACCTCTGAACTTGGGACTTGAGCTCCGTCGATAAGGCCAGTGGACAAACAGAGGGCAGGGGCCGAGGCTCCCCTTTATACACACAGAAGCCCGGCTCCAGGCTGATACTGCTGGGATCTTTGCCCTTTAGTTCAAACAGGAAATCTTAAAATGGAAAATGAGCTGCGTAAGGAAGGGGCGCGGCCACCCGTCCACGGGGAAGACGGAGCAGGTTGTTTGCAACAGAGAGTCCAGGCTTCATGCCGAGGGCCCCAGCCGGCCTGGGCCTGGGGTGTTGGGGAGCGGACAAGAACCGCCTAGAGCAGGTGGGAGGTGGCTGGGGGACGGGAAGAAGCAGAAACCCGAGTCTGACCCACAATACACAACTTATTCATCATGTGGCTGATGGAGAAGACCTTACCCAGACGAACCTCAGTTTTCCCATCCATGATTGGGGCAAGCAACACCAGTTGCCTCAGAGAGCACAGGAGAGCATCCAAATGAAGCCACAAATGGGAAAGTACCCTGCAGATTGTAAAGGGCTTGACCGGCCAACCCTGCATCCTGGCCGAGGCCCTCCCCCGAAAGGTATTTCATAATGGAGAGGGGAAATCCAAGCTAACATCTCCCACCCCTCATGCCACCCCCCCTCCACCCCCATGCCAGCAGTTCAAAGAAGAGAGAAGTAGGAGAAGATAAAATAATTAGAGAACCCCAGCAGTCTCTCCGCTGAGGTTTCCAAGTAATTATTCACCTGTAAATTACTCCTCTCTTAATTCCATCTCCAGATCCTTTTGACAAGGCAAATTCATTTATTTACGTCTCTAACTATCCTGCTTCGGTAAACATTCAACAAGCTTGGATGGCCTATTAAAGGGGGAAAAAAAATTGAAGAAGTCAGACAGGCAGAAGAGAGAGAGAGAGAGAGAGAGAGAGAGAAATTAACTCTTGGTCATTACTGGCACCTACAGAATTAACCTTCCGGGGTAATTAACAAGGAATCAAAGCCAAGGGAGCCTGTCCCAGCAGGGTGGGAACCACAGGAAGCCCATTTCCACATGGCCCACAACTCCCATCAGCAGTAGGAGTTGAGGGGAGACTCTTAGAAAGTTCCAGAACCTTCCAGTAATCACCCCTCAACTCCTCTGCCCCAGGCAGTGATGTGGGCTGCACTTTCACTTTCAGGAAGACCTCTCCTTATGTGGTGAGGTCACCCTTGGCTCTCTCCCCTCTCACTCACAGACCCCCACTCCCAGTCAAGGCCTGGCGGTTTCTGGGCATCTTAGATCCTCATTCAACCGCTGCTAGGTGAATGACCCCAGGTACCATTTATTCCAGAGTCTCAAAGCTTCTCCTGTGTGTCCAACTCCACAGTCACCCCCTTGGGTTAAGGCTGCCATCATTTCTACCTAGATTGTGGCCTCTGACTGTTCTCTGCCTCCAATCTCTCTTCCTCTTACCCTCTGCACAGAATTATCTTCTTAAAAGGCAAACTGAAAAAGCAAGCCAGATAACACTTCAGCTCTGACCACCGAGGAGAAAGTCATGGTTAAGACAGTGACCCCTGGGGTCAGACAGTTTGGGTTTGAAGTCTGGGTCAAAGTTGGGAAAGTTCCTGAACATCTCTGAACCTTAGCGGCCTCGTCTATAAACCGAATATAATAATAGTATTTACGCTTTACGGTTGTTGTTGTGTGCACTGTGAGTTCATGGAGAAATGCCTACCACTTAACATACATTAGCTGTTAGCTAATTATTATTGTCGTCATCACCATCATTGCTTAAAATGCCCTCACTGCTATCCCATCGTCCTTGAATTAGAAGTCAAGCTCTTTCCTCCATGCTCTATTCTCTCCCCACCTCAGTTCTTTGCACAGGCTGCTGCTTTCTCTGACTCCCAGGAACTGCCTCCCAGGCCCAGGTCTGCACAGACAGCAAACCCAGAGCAGTGCCCACAATGGGGCATGGCTCTCAGAGGCTACTTGGTTACTTGCTTTGAACAGCAAGCAAGTATATGGCTCAGAGTTGGCCTCATAGCCTTTCCAAATTCATGTGCTTTCTAAAAAGAGCTTTTTCTTTTTTTTTTGCTCTGAAATGTCCAACATCTTATGAAAAGAGAAGATAGACAGATGAGTCTGCTCACTTTTCAGATGAAGAACGATGGTCCACAGAAAGCCTGTGACTTGCCCACGGTCACTATTTAGTAGCAGCAGCAATGAAATCTCCCTGCTATTACTAAATAAGTCTTCCACGACCTCAGAGTGGGGAGAAGAATACCCACTTGAGGTGGACCTGAGTTCACATCCCCAGCCAAGACCTTGAGAAAATGTTCACCTCCCTACACTAATTTCTTCATCTGCAAAGTAGAGGTAGGAGTAACTTTCTTGCAAGGTGGGTGTGGAAGATGACTTGAGAGACCTATTCCGTGAGAAAGTGCCCGACCACTGCCTGACCTTGGACATGAAGAGCAAAGGGGCGGGAGGGGGAGGAAGGCTGCCCAGGGCCAGGATCTGAATGAGGCATGGGAGAGCAGGAGAAGGCAGCCTCTGTGCTCAGAGACCTTCAGAGCCTACACTCCCAAAGGCCAAGGGCAAATGGTGTCCTTGGGAGACAGGCATGGGTCAGGTAAGACAGGAAGTGGAGGTGAGGGAGGGGCTGGAGACACAGCTCTGGGGGAACCAGCACCCGCGCCGAAGCCATGGTGAGGGAACGAGGTGAAACCTCCCAGAGAGTGAGCCTAAAGAGGGAAACCAGAGGGGTACCTGGGACCAGGAGGCAGGGGGAGAGACTTGGAAAGGGTAGGGTCCTAAAATATACAACGATGATTACAACATTGTCACCACAACAATCCATCCAGAAATAGCAACTCTATTTATTCAACATTTTCCTCTGCGTGTTCCCTAAGATATTTTTTTTCATATTTCACTGAAAGAACAAATGATCCCACAATGCCAACAGTCATGTTAACAGAAGGTAACTCAGGTTTTCTTCACTTTCCAACTGGAACACGGACTTCTCAAGGACAAGATACAGACCTAAAGCCTCAAAAGAGATAGCAACTGCCTGGGCAAATTAATAAAGAGCTAATGCTAAGAGCAAAAAGAGAAATGCCCAGGTAGCCCTTAAATTCCTATTTTCTTAATAGGAACAATATTATATCTTATGTTTTAAAGGAGAAACTATCCTATTATGAGTAGGAAAACTGTTTTGAATTAAACAAACCTGAATTAACTCCTGCTTCCTCCACTTACTAGCCTGAGCCTCGGTTTTCTCATCTGTTAAATACACATTATTTTGCATTTAGAAATCTTTGATGGGAGGAGTCAAGATAGTGTATTATAAAGTGCATCCCATATGGTTTTCACGTCATACGCAAAGCCTTGTCTTCCAGGCCGTAAAGCAAGTCCAACAAAACTCAGAAGCACAGCATATACCCTACAGTCTCAAACCACAAAGGAATTCAGTTGGAAATAAATAACAAAAAGATAACACAAAGAATCTTATGGTGTGGAAAATTCATGAGCACATGTCTAATTAAGTCAAAGATCAAAAAAGAAATTAAAGTGGAAATTAGAACCCACATAGAACTGAATGTCAATGAAAATGCAGCATAGCAAAATGTATTGAACATAGCTAAGTCGATACTTGAAGAGAAATATGTAGCCTTAAATGGTTAAATTAGAAAAGAAAAATATTGGAATACTACCAGCTAAATACCCAATTTAAGAAATTAGAAAATAACCACTAAATAAACCTAAAAAGGATAAATGTATAAAGAAATAAAAAATGAGAGAAGAAATTAGTAAAATAGAAAAAGAAAATAAGATAGAGAACTTGAAGCCAAATGTTGGCTCTTTGTGAAGTCTAAGAAAATTGATAAACTTTTGGTAAGAATAATCAAAAAGAAAATGACAGAAGTCTCAAATAAGTAATATTAGGAATAAGAAAGTTATCAATGACTTCATGCCAATAAATTTTAAAATGTAGATAAAATGGGAAGATTCCTAGAAAAGTATA
The DNA here is from genome assembly GCA_037038555.1 of Rhynchonycteris naso. Classification (NCBI taxonomy): domain Eukaryota; kingdom Metazoa; phylum Chordata; class Mammalia; order Chiroptera; family Emballonuridae; genus Rhynchonycteris; species Rhynchonycteris naso. The sequence goes on from CM072996.1 coordinate 24,973,508, forward strand.
ATCAACCAAATTGACTTAAAAAGGCTTCTCTGTTAGCCTTTAAAGAAATTAAATCTATAATTTAAAACCATCCCATAAAGAATTCGCAGTCCCAGTGGTTACTAAAACAAGTTCTAAATAAATGTCAAGGACAAGTAATAACAGACAATTCTAACTCTTGCAGAGAATTCAAAGAGGAGAATGACCTCCCCACTCATTTAATGAGGAAAAGACAGCTTTGATATCAAAATGAGGCAAATATAATATAAAGAAGGAAAAATCACTAGCTATTACAAACCACTAGACATGTGAAACTAGATGCGAAGTACTGAAACAAAATTTCAGCAAATCTAATTTAGAAATTACAAAGAAAGAGAACACACATAACCAAATTTGGTCTATCCAAGAAATGCCATTGAATTAAATTAGACATTTCTTTTTACTATTCATCATTGTGACATATAAAGTGAGATAAATTACAAGAGCCTATGAATAGATACACAGAAAGCTCTTTAAATATTCAACACTAGTACCTGACCAGTGGTGACACAGTGGATAGAGCGTCGATCTTGGACACTGAGGTCCCAGGTTCAAAACCCCAAGGTCGCCAGCTTAAGCACATGGTCCCTAGCTTGAGCGTGGAATCACTAGCATGATTCCATGAGTCTCTGGCTTGAGCCCGATGGTTACTAGATTGAGCAAGGGGTCACTGTTTGACTTGAGCCCTCTGGTCAAGGCACGTATAACAAGCAATCAATGAACTCAATGAACAACTAAAGTGACACAACTATTAGTTGATACTTCTCATTTCTCTCTCTCTCACTCTCTCTCTCTCTCTCACACACACACACACATGATAAATTAAACACCTGTGCCTTTAAAAAACTTAGCAGACTAGAAATAGAAAATAATTTTCTTCACTTTAAAAAGGAATATTTATAAAAATCCAAAGTAAATATCATACTTAATGGTGAATTATGAGAATTTCCTTTATAGTCAGCAAAAGAGCTGCTATCTTGGTTTAAATCTGGTATCTTTTTGGAGGTCTTAACTCATGCAATTAGACAATACAAATAGAGAAAAGGCATAAAATAATGTTTATTTTTAAATTATATGATGGTCTGCCTAACCTGTGGTGGCGCAGTGGATAAAGCGTCGACCTGGGAACACTGAGGTCGCCAGTTCAAAACCCTGCACTGGTCTGGTCAAGGCACATATGGGAGTTGATGCTTCCAGCTCCTCCCCCCTTTCTCTCTCTCTTTCTCTTTCTCTCTCTCTCTCACTCTGTGTCTCCTCTCTAAAATGAATAAAAGAAAAAGAAAAAGAAAAAAAATAAAAAAATTTTTAAAAAATTATATGATGGTCTACAGAAAACTACAATTTATAAGAATAAGAAAATTAGTAAAATTATTATCAGTAAACAAAACTCAATTACATTTTTTAACCCAACAACTATTGCTTTAAAATGCAATTTTAAAAATGTAATTTATTATGGTAACAAAAATAAATTCTAATACAAAATTTGCAAGACCTTTATGGAAAAAGCTATATAGACACTTTAAAAGATTTACATAAAAGAGCCTGACCGGGCAGTGGCGCAATGGATAGAGCATTGGACTGGGATGAGGAGGACCCAGGTTCAAGACGCCAAGGTCACCAGCTTGAGTGCGGGCTCATCTGGCTTTGAGCAAAAAGCTCACTAGCTTGGACCCAAGATCACTGGCTCCAGCAAAGGGTTACTCAGTCTGCTGAAGGCCCGCAGTCAAGGCACATATGAGAAAGCAATCAATGAACAACTAAGGTATCGCAACAACAACAAAAACTAATAATCGGAAAAGATTTACATAAAAGGAATGGGACTGCAATCATGGATAGGAGGTTTCAATAAACAGATGTCAACTGTCCCCAAATTTATTTGCAGATTCAATACAATTGAAATCAACATAGAAGCAGGTTTATCCAGGAGCCTGAACATCTAATTTGAAATGCATGAGCAGGAGTAAAGGGTTATTAGTAATTGAGACAATTCTGAAGAATCACAAACAGCAAAAAACAAAATTTGCACTTCCAAATATCAGAGCTTATTATACAATTACAAAAATTAAGACAGGGTACTAATAATATTTAGAGACATATAAGAAGCCATTTGGAACAGAACTTAGTCCAGAAACAGAGCAAGGCATTTATAGATACCAAAGATAGAAAAAAGAGTTTCATGACTGATCAAGTTCATAAAGACAGACTATTCAATAAATAGTTATGGAAGAACCAGCTTATGGAAGATATAATAAAATATTTTATTCCTACTTCACCTATACCAGAAATCAGTTTCAAGTATTTTAGTAGTTGAAATAAAAGGCAAAATTTTTAATTTTTTTGGAAAAAAATATAGAATATATTGATGACTTGAGGGTAGGGAAGCATTTCTTAAGTAAGATACACCAATAAATAAATAAATAAATAAACAAACAAACAGAAAAATGAGCAAAGTATATAATAGATTTTTCAAAAACAGAGAAAACTTAAATGGCAAAAATAAAAATAAAAAATTGAAAGGCAATCAACCTGATCAAAAATCAAGAAAATTAATATTAAAATCACAGTGTGATATTTTCATCTACCAGTCTGGCAAAAATGAAAAAGTCTAACAATACTCAGCATTGCCTAGGATCTGGAGCAAAAGAAACCCTTATGCACTTTCCAGAAGAGTTTAAATTATTTGTGCAATCACTTTGGAACACAATCTGCCATTTTCTGGTACAAGGATGCACATACCCTATGACCCAGCATAGATGAATGCCCAAAATTAAGAACTCTTACACATAGGAGCCAGAAACATGCCTACAAATGCCCATAAAAGCCATGTTTGAAATAGCCAAACATTAGCAACAACCCAAATATCTATCCACAGCATAAAGGATAAGTAATGAACTTGTGATAGACTCACATCATAAAATGCTATACAATGGTAAGATGAATGAACTACAAATAAACACATCCTCATGAACGAAGATCACCAACTTAAGAGGAATCAGCCTTTCTTTACGCCTCACATAGGGAGGGATAATACTTCTACTGTCTACACAGCACACCAGGATCAACTTGAATCTGGGGTGATCCACCCAGAGTCACCCGGTGACAAGTTCCCATAAGATTTCTTGGCACTCCTGAGCTATAACATACACTATGCTGCCACTTACAGAAAGCTCAAAAACATGCAAAAGTATACAGTCTATTGTTCAGCAACACCTACCTCTGTGCAATACTGTGGGAACAAAAAACTGGGAACTGTAAACAAACTTACCAGTGGAAGAGAAGAAGGAAGATATGATGGGAAAGGGACATGCAGCATCTTCTGCCACATGCTGGACATATTTCATTGCAACTGTGGGATACAAAGTTATATGTATCATATGAACCTAACTATTTAAAAGAAGCATAGGGAAAAAAAAAGACCAGAAGATAAAGTATAAAAGTGCTAACCATGGTTATCTTTGACAGGTCTTTTTTTTTCCCCCTTCCTTTTTTATTTTTTCTTTTTGGTAGTTTTTAATTTTCTACAATGAACATGTATTTCTTTTATAATCAAGAAAAAATACTTTGTTTAACAAGACAAACCCGTTAATTTTGAGGATAAATACCAGGCAATTAAAAGGAGAAGGAAGAGGGAGAAAAAAAACCCACGAGGTATAAAAATAACTTTCCCTGGTTTGATCTTTAAGCAAAAAGCTACAATCTCAGGAACTCTTTCTCCCCTGAGCTTTTCTGGGTCCTGAGCAACAAAATAAGGCAAAATGTGCTTGTTGCATTATATTGTTCCCTAGTCAGGTAGAAAGGAGAAACCTTTTGTGCATTTAAGGAAAAAAGCACACTGGTCTTCCCCACGCCTTATTTTTAGATTTACTGTATGTAATTCATTCTCCTAAAAGGTTCTGCAGCCAAGTGAACTTGGAAAGTGTGTTTTTCCTTCTTCAAAGTGTCGTTTGTTTCTCTGGGTTTGTGGAGGTGAGTGCAGTCAGCGCACTTTTACTGCAGGAGGGACTTCCCTTCTGATGAGTGTGTTCTGTGGCCTTCATCTGATTTGGCCCCTGCCACTCGCTGGCCTCAGCGGTTGCTAAATTATTTCCTGAGAGGAGATTAGGAACTTGGGGGCAGCAAAAGAATAATAAAAGCCATAATGGTCAGCTGGAAGTATGGTCCCCCTAATGAGATGTCGAAACTGAAGACGCCAAGAGGTGAATGATCTGCCTTGTGTTGGTGGCTGGGGACCAGGTGTGGAGCTAAGTGGCACCAGCTGTGACCAGCTTTGCCCTGTGCCCTGCCCAGCCTCCCCCAGGTCTTGTTTTTAGTCCTTCAGTGAGGTCCCACCTAGATGCCCAGAGCTAGTTCAAAGGAATCACCCAGGAGGCCTAAAATATTGTTTTGTGGGCAATGTATACAGAAAAGAGGAAGAAACAGGATGAAAGAAAGGAGGGACCAGAGAAAAATCACCTTCATAGTAACAGCGAGTACATCATCAGAGCCTGCCAGGCATCATCCCCGGTCATTCACCCTATGTTATCTCATCTGGTCCACACACAACACAATGAATTCAGCCATGGGGCGCTGCTATTTTTCAGAGAAAAAAACTAAACTTCTAAGTGGTTGAGCAACTTGCTCACAGTCATGTGCTATTAAGGACTGGAAATAGGACTTAATTCTAATCATACAGGCTTGAAGCTTGAATCTTAACTGTGATTCTTCCTATCTGCCTCCTCACGCACCCATCACAAGACCCTGAAGAATTACGTTTTTTCTCTAAAACAGAAAGAAAGAAAAACTAAATGTGGCTCAGCTTCCCCAAACATTCAGGGGCTCTCTATTTCCTAAACTTGTTTTTCAGAAATCTATGTCTACCTCTACAATCTCTCCCCAGTGTGACCCTCACCCATCTATCCAAGTCCCAGGTTTATGCAGAAAACCTAATATCCCCCGTGGGCCTCCACCTATCCAGGTTCAAGGCTGTCTCTTATTTTAATAATCAGGCTGCCCCCCTCTTTTCTCCAGTCTCCTGAAATGCCTTCTTTTCAACTGGTAAGTCAAGGTCTACCTCCTCCAAGAAGCCTTTCCTTATGTCATTAAAATTTATTAATCTCATTCATTCAGTCAACAAATTTTATTCAGCACCATCATGTAACACTTGAGTCTGTGCAGCACTGGTCTAATGATAAGCAACTATAAAGCAGAGATTGGCTTACTCAGTTATAAGCACTCAGCCCTGAGCAGACTCATCAGGATTGAAAATTGATGCTCCCTCCTGGAACTCCAGTCCCACTGCAAAACTCAAGCCAACCTGAAGAATATCAGGACCAAACCAGCTCAGGAAATAGGGCCTCCTCTTTTCCCAGTCCCCAAATAAGGGCTTCTGCCTTTACCAAGGATGCCTTGTCCTCTGGGTACAGTTAAATCCCAACTCAAAAGTCCCCTCCTCTGGTAACCATGCATAAGCAATTCCCAGACAAAGCAAATTAGTCCCTCCCCAGTGCTCCGAGGGTAGAGATTACTGGCTCTCACTATGGCCAGCATTCCATGGTGGTATATGAATTAGTTTAGAAATATCTTCCATTGATATGTGTCATTGCAGTAGCCACTAGCCGCCTGTGGCTACTGAGAACTAGCAATGGGGCTAATGCAAATTGAGATATGCTGGGAGTATGAAATTCATGTTGAAGTTTCAAAACAGTGTAGTACTTTTTATATATTGGGTTAAATAAATAAATTGTCAAATTAATTCAACCTGTTTCAATTTGCCATTGCAATGTGCCAGACAAGTTGCATATGTGGCTCACATTTGGAGTTCTGTGGGGCAGCGCTCTTTAGACAATTAGAATTCCACAATGGCGACAACCAGGGCCCACTTACCTTGGGACCTCAACACCAATCCCCTCTCTTGCATAGATAGCTGACTCTTAAACAACACAGGCTTGAACTGTGCTGATTCACTTCAACTCGGACTTTTTTCGATAAATACAATCGGCCCTTTCTATCTTCGGGTTTCTCATCTGCAGATTCAACTAACTGCAAATTGAAGACAGTATTTTCACATTCCCAACTACAGATTCCCAACTGAGAATGGAAAATGCTGTTTTCGACCCACTGTTGGTTGACTCCAGCGGTGCAAAGGGCTGACTGTAGTTAAGTTTTGGGGAAGTCAAAAGCTATAGATGGGCCCTGGCCGGATAGCTCAGTTGGTTAGAGCATTGTTCCAAAGTACAGAGGTTGCCAGTTCAATCCTTGGTCAGGGCACACATAGGAATAGCTTGATGTTCCTCTCTCTCTCTCTCTCTGATATTTTAAAAAAAGTATTGTTGAATTTTAAACTTCATGGGAGATTACTGCCCTCCACTCCCACAGTGTTCAAGAGCACCTGTGGTAGATGCTCAAGAAATGAGTATACGGCTTAGGGTGGTGAACACACAATACAGTATATAGATGATGTATTACAGAATTATACACCTGAAACCTATATAATTTTATTAACCAATGTCACCTCAATAAATTCAATTTTTAAAATACTGTAAAAAGAAAGAGAGAGAAAAAAAAGAAAGGAAAGAAATGAGAATAGAAAAGTAAAAGAATTCATAAATACCTCAAGGCCTAAAAAGACTTATTGATCTTCTCAAATGTAGATATGTTGTGACTGACCTGTGGTGGCGCAGTGGATAAAGCATAACCTGAAACGCTGAGGTCACTGGTTCGAAACCCTGGGCTTGCCGGGTCAAGGCACATACCTGCTCCTCCCCCACAACCTTTATCTGTCTCTCCTCTCTCTAAAATCAATAAATAAAATATTTTTTAAAGAAAAATATAGATGTATTGCTATCACCATCTGGGACTGATTCAGTCTGTTCCAACTCAAAAGTCAAAAAAGAAGGACAAGTTCGGGGCGTCTGAAGTCCCTGGTTCTGGTACTGACCCCTAGCAGCCAGAGAACTTCATGCAATTCAATCTCCTTAACTCTGATCATTGCCACCACACCCACCCCACTCTCGGGGGAGCTGGATGAGAAAATACATGGGAGCCTATTGCAGAGACTATCAGCACTGGAGGAGGGTGAGAAATTGCCCTCCATGCCCCGGCCCCAGCCTCTCCGGTCGTCTGGCTTCGATTTTCTAGAAAGCTTCAGAGTGTGCAGACATTGTGTTCCCGGGATTTATAGCTCACTTTATAATGTTTTGGGTGAGGCCAGAAACTTTACAAGCACAATTGTTTTCCTTGTCTTTAAACGAAATAGGGTTTCACTCAGAGGAGAATTTCAGAAAGAGGGAAGGGGAGGAGGCTACTGAAAGTCAGTAAGAAAGCTCCCCTCCTTTCCCCCTGGTCACCCAAATTATGTATCTCAGTCCAGGTCTAGGGAACGGGAAGAGAAGTCATCTTCTTACGGTTGGAAGTTTATTTTAAACCAGCCTTGCAAGTATGAAACAAACCCAACAGCCCACCAGATGTCTAATTCCACAGTAGTCCTTGAGGTACTTACAGTCGATCCTCATGATTCCTTATTCACTAGCAAGCTAAAATTTATTTGTAACCCAAAAATCAACACTCACAGCATTTTTGAGGTCATTCATGGACACGGGCAGAGCAGCAAAACATGAGTCCCCAGACACATGCTGTTATGGGGTGCATTGTGCCTCCCTCCAAATGTACATGTTGAAGTCCAAACCCCCAGTACCTAGGAATGTGACTCTGTTTGGAGGCAGGGTCTTTAAAGGAGTAATTAAGTCCAAAATAAGGCCATTAGGCTGGGCCCTTAACTGACTGCTATTCTTCCAAAAAGAGATTAGAACACAGAGAGACAGGAGGAAAGACCGTGTGAGGACACAAGGAGAAGATGACCTTCCACAAACCAAGGAGAGGGGCCTCGGGAGAGACCAAACCTACTGCCACCTTGATCTCAGACTTCCAGCCTCAGAAACAGTGAGAAAATAAAGCTCTGTTGTTTAGGACCCCCCAGCCTGAGGTGTCTAAGGCAGTCTGAGCTATCACACACATCCCCAGCTGTGGCCAAACTGGGCAGCGCTCTGCCTTCTTCTTCACCTCCCATGCTGTAAATCAGTATCCTTATCACATCTTTGTGCTTTTTGTTGGTGATTCCATTTCTTAAAATGGCCCCCAAGCACAGTGCTGAAGTGCTATTATTCCTAAGTACAGGTAAGCCGTGGTATGCCTTACAGAGAACATGTGTGTTAGATAAGCCTGGGTTCTCAAACTCAGGCCTGAGTTACTGCACTGTGGTCAATGTCAATGAATCAAGAGTGCATATTAAATGCGGTGTCTTTAAACAGAAACACGCTTATAGCAATGTGTAAATGGTTGATGAAAATGTTGTGACAAGAAGCTCACAGGCACCTAACCCTGTATTTTCCTTGGGAGCAATACTAATTCAGTTTCCACATTGACTTTGTAGACCATAACTGCCGCAAATGTTGAAAATCAACCGAATCCAGTAATTCTGTGTCCGGGTAGTTACCTGAAGAAAATAGAATCACTATCTCAAAGAAGCTACCTGCACCCTCGTTTCCACTGCAGCATTATTTACAGTAGCCAAGACATGAAACAACCCCGCTGTCTATCCAGAGGTAACTGGATAAAGAAAATACAGTGTGTGTATACACACACGAACACAGTGGAATATTGTAGCCGTAAAAAAGAAGACGATCTGGTCACTTGAAACAACACTGATGGACTTTGAAGGCATTATTCTAACAGAAATAAGTCAGACCGAGAAAGACAAATTCTGTATGATCTCACTCATATGTGGAATCTAAAAAAAAAACAACAAAAACAAAAGAAACTGAACTCATAGAAACAGAGAACAACCAATAGACTGTTGGTTGCAGAGGTGAGGAGCTGGGGTAGGGAAAATGGATGAAGGGAGTCAAAACGTACCGACTTCCAGAATCACATGTAATGTACAACAAGATGACCATAGTTAAAAATACTGTATTACACATATAAAAGTTGCTAAGAGGATAAATCTTAAATGTTCTTATCACACACACATACACAAAAATTATAATTATGTGTGGTGATGGATGTTAACCTAACTTACTGTGGTGGTTATTTCATAATATATACATACATCAAATCATTGCTTTGTACACCTTAAACTAATATAATATTACATATCAATTATATCTCAATCATAAAAAATATTTTAAAAATCAGTGGTACATGCCTGACCAATGGCAGCACAGTGGATAGAGTGGAGTATTGACCTGGGATGCTGTGGTCCCAGGTTGGAAACCCCAAGATGACAGGCTTATGCATGGGCTCATCCAGTTTGAGTGCAGGCTCACCTGCTTGAGTGCCAGGTCACTGGCTTGAGCATGGGACCATCAAAATGACCCCATGGTCTCTGGCTTAAGCCCAAAGGTTGCTGACTTGAAGTCCAAAGTCACTGGCTTGAGCCCAAGGTCACTCGCTCGAACAAGAGTTGACTGGCTCAGCTGGAGCCCCCTGGTCAAGGCACATATGAAAGGCAATCAATGAACAACTAATTTGCTGTAATACAAGTTGATGCTTCTCATCTCTCTCCCTCTCTCTCTCTCTCTCTCTCTCTCTCTCTCTTTCACACACACACACACACACACACACACACACACACACACACACAACTGCACATGTTTTTAAGTAGCATTCTGAGTTCAGCTCTTTTGATACCTTGCTCTTTTCATGCACCACCCCCTCTGGCTTGCCCCTCTCCTCTCTTGAATTCCCATTCACAGCCTGTGACCTGGTGAAGTCAAGCCAACATGCTCAGGAAGGACAAGAGAAGAAAGAGTGGATCATTTCTCAAAGCTGGTTGGTAGGAGAGCATCCTGGTCTGTCTCATTGTTCAGAAGAAGGGTTATGTTGGCCAGGCACAGGCATCAGCATGTGGACTAAGGAATAGAAATTAAAAATTAAACTCTTAATTGGACAGACAGGTACAAACGTCCTGTTAAAAAAAAAAAAAAAAGCCACACCCTTTACCAACTACTGGCACACGGAATCCAGCACAGACTATATCCAGACAATATTAAATGAAATTGCAACTTTATTACTACCTGATATGAAAGGACACTTGCCTTGGAAAAGGGAAACCTCTGACCCTGTGTCCTGAGTCACCATCTGACGCCTCTCCTGCCCCATGGAAAGGTCAGGGGTTGTGGAATCTGACAGACGTAGGTTAAAATCCTGTCTGCCCCGCTCTCTGGTTGTGCAAACTTTAGCCTCAGTTTCCTCAACTGTGAAACGGGGCTAAGAGTACTTATTTCAGGGGTTATTGAAAAGATTGAGGGAAATTAAGGGCCTATTACAACCTTTGTCACAAAATAGGTCATTCAGGAAAGTTCTTTGATGCCTCTCTTATTTTGCTAGTGCCTGTTTAATTGTGAATATCATCTCTTAGCAACTCTTTCTTCCAGGGAATAAAGAACCCTGTGTCAACTTTTCAGTCCTTTAACGAAGTTTTATTGTGCACCTGCTACTTACCAAGCTCTATGAGAATATGGGAGAAGCAGAAATGTAAAGCTTCTATAACCTTATTCTAAAGAAACCCTCTCTAGTGTCAATGATAATGTCTTCCTGTCTTAAGTAATAATATCTTAGCATCTTTAAATCAAATAATGCAACAAATAGAGTAATAAGACACTTAAGGAATAAGAGTTATGGTTCTAAAAAAACTCTGCAGAAGATTATATTTACATGTTGGCAGCAGTAGGGAGACCTGAGAAGGCTTCCTGAAGGAAGTGATGTTCCATCTAGGCCTTTGCCTAGATTTGGAGAAGTACAGATGGGATGAGAAAGGGGACAGGTTGGAGAAACAGTGGGTAGCTTGCTTTTTACAGAAGCATGTATCTGAGCCCTGAGGGCCTGACTGGAAAATCAAGTAGTAGAAGTGCATGAGGTTAAATTTCTTTCAACAGCCCTTCACCTCCCATACAAAAGCCAGTGTTGTTTCTTTCCTCCTTTTTCCTTCAATGAAGTTGGACAGATTTTTAAAATTTATTTCCTAAATTATATAAATATTGAATGTTCCATTAGAAAATTTTAAAAATTAAATCAAAGAAAAAGAAAATTAAAATCACCTATATTCTGCCGGCCTGTGGTGGCACAGTGGATAAAGTGTCAACCTATAATGCTGAGGCCGCCGGTTCTAAACCCGGCTTACTGGATCAAGGCACATACAACAAGCAAGAAATGAACAACTAAAGTGAAGCAACTATGAGTTGATACTCCTCACTCCATGCCCCTTCTCTGTCCTCTCCGTAAAATCAATAAATAAAGTCTTTAAAAATAAATAAGTAAAATTACCCACATTCTTAGTCCTTAGAGACAACTACTATTAATATTATGCTGAATTCCTTTCTAGAATATCATGTACAATAAGTGTGTGTGTATGTGTGTGTGTTATACTAAACATGATATTTACAAACTAGGATCATAGCAGGTGTGTTTTAAAGCTAACTTTTTATCATTTGACTGACATGCTACAAACATGTTTTTTTATTTAAATTATTAAGTGAGAGGTGGGAGGCACAAAGGCAGAAAGACAGACTCCCACATGCACTCCAACCAGGATCCACTCAGCAAGCCCTCTAACAGGTGATGCTCTGCCCATCTGGGACCACTGCTCTGTTGCTCGACAACTGAGCTATTTTAGTACCTGAGGCAAGGCCATGGTACCATCCTCAGTGCCTAGAGCCAACCTGCTCGAACCATTTGAGCCATGGCTGCAGAAGGGAAGAGAAAGAGAGAAAGAGAACAGGGAGTGACAAGGGAGAAGAAGCAGATGGTCACTTCTCCTGTGAGACCTGACAGGGAATCAAACCCAGGACCTCCACACACCAAGCCAATGACGTACCACCGAGCCAACCAGTCAGGGCCAGACATGTTTTCAACATCAATAAATATGGAGCTCTGTTATTATGTTTAACAACTATGTAATAGGCCACCATAATTTATTTAATCCATCTTTCCTGAAGAACTCATTATGTGCCTGTGTGTTTTAAAGATTGTCCTAATTATTATAAATATTTGGCCAGATAGAACATTTGAAAAATATTAAAATGTAGAGATTTTCTATTTTAACTTTCTCATAAAGAACTATTTTGAATCAACATGAATTAGAATATCAAGGGCCTGGTGAACAAACTGACTTGACTCCACATCTAGTTAGACTCGACAGTGTGACTGATGGAGCTCATTGGCCAGGGCCATCATCCTCCTTTCTTTATAAAGAAAAATCCAGAAACTGCAATACTGACTACCCCAAAATGATATTATGCAGAACTTAAATTGTCTTAAGATACATGTACTTTTTAAATTAAATTTTTTAAAAGCGCACAAGAATTCTCCAGGACAAAGAGAAATGCATACAACTGCTGCAAAAACAGTGTGGTCTGACATTCTCACACTAACTTGATTTTGGAAACATATGTTTTAGATGTATGTAAAGAGGGCAATGAACAAGGCTTAACTTTCTACACTATATATTTCTTTAGTGCTTCCAATTTTATTCAATAAATGCTGGCTAATTTTTTTATCAGTACAAAATATACTTTCTTTTAAGATGTGAAAAGTTGAAAGAAAAGCAAAATTACTTCTATTTCAACCACCCACTGTTAACACTTTGGTGGGTCTCCCCACAACCTTTTTTAATACATACTATTTTTACACAGCTGGACCATAGTATAAATATAATCATACATCCTGCTTATTTTAATCATAATGCAAGCATTTTCCATTTGTAAGTTCTTCATAAACATTTTTTATGTGTGCATAATACTCCACTGAGCAGCTGTGTAATCATTTACATAATGCTTCCCCTGTGTGTGAGCATTTAGCTTGTTTCAAGTTTTTCTCTATTAGACATCAAATTTCGCTCTAGATACATAAACTCAGCTCTGTGCCTTAGATTATTTCCTTATGAGAGATTCCCAGAAGTGGAATGACTAGCTCTAAGGCAATGACTATTTTTCAGGCCTGAGATACATATTGCCAAATTGCTTTCCCCAAAGGGTTGTACCATTTCACACTCCCACTAACAGTGTTACTCATCCCATTTTTAATAGCACCACGTGACTTCAACAGCCAATAGCAAGGTTTAAATAAACTATCATACATCCAACAAGTGAACTATACAGCCCATGAACTTGGTTATGAGGTCTGCATAACAACATGGAAAAACAGTTATGCTGCAATGTCAGGCTGAAAAGGCAAAAAAACAGAATTGAATGTAATTGCCACTGCATAAAAAATAAGTCTGCATAATGATGAGGACCAGAAAAAAATAACAAGAAAAACCCAAGAAACATTGACATGTAGGGTTAAGTGTGGCATGGTGATGACTTCAAGATTTATCACTGCCCCTCCAGATTTAATTATTTTCATTCCCTGTGTTAAGTTCACATGATGTTGCTGTAGCACTTTTTAATAGTTCTAAAACTTTAAATACAGGCAAAATATTCAGAGTACAAAACTGCACAGTACAGGATTTCCCAAAAGTTGGTCCCACAGAATTCTAGCATTTCCAAGGCCGACCCAAGCATTTTCGCGGCTGAAGAATCGCGGTGGTCTTTTTTTGAATTCCCAGAAATAATTAAGTCAATGAATGGAATTTTCTCAAATGTAAATTCTCCCATGATTTTTTTTTTTTTTTCTCAAACCTCTGGCAACTGCCACCACTCTGTCGCCAGCAGATGACAAGAATGGAGACTTCACAAATAGTAACAAAAACCACTAAAACAGCTGGTCACATTCTATGCACCCTGCCCTCCTGGTTGTGCTAGTTTACCCCATCGTGGAGGAAAATCATTTTCTGTTAGCAAAACTGTCCCAAGCCCTGTGCCCGAGTGAGCTTATGACGATACCCCACAAGAGCACTGTGATGTCAGTTGCCCGAAACTCACCCTCTTAAGAGACCTGAGCAAAGCTGGATTCTGACCCGTCCTGTGTCTGCCATGTTCCGGGTGCGAGAAACATGGAAGATGACATAACCCAGGGCAGATGGGGTCCAATTTCCAAAGCTCACTGGAGAAGCAACAGCCTTGTTGAGCACCCAGCTCCCCACTCCCCAGGGCCTGCTTTGATGCTTTACCTGCCTCCAGCATCTTCCCTTGTCGGGCCACACTGATTCTAAAAGTAACCACTTAAAATCTTTCTACTTCAAGTGTGTTCCCGGAACCAGCAGCATCCGCATAGCTCTGGAACCTAGTAGTAATGCAGAACGCCAGGCACCACCCCTGACATACGGCATCAGAATCTGCGTTTCAACAAGACGCCCGGGTGGTTCACGGAGTATGTTTGAGAGGCACTGAGCTAACCCACAAGCACCATTCTTCTGTCCAGACACTTTCAATGGCTCCCGGTGGTCTGACAGAGACCATCTAAACTTAGCAATTTCATCTGTCTACCCACCCAGCCTCTTCTCAGTTAATCCCCAGGTGGACAACATTCTCAAGCCCAACAAAGCACAACTTTGCATGCACCATTTCTGCTGCTTGAATGCCTTCCCGTAAAAGGTGAAATCACACTCAAGCTTCCAACCCCAGTCCCCAGACCTCCTCCAGGAATCCTCTGGGACTTCTCCTACACACACACCCTCACTGCTCCTTTGATCTCCACAGCCCTCGGATGTTAAGTAGTCTACATGCACGTGAGTGTGTACCTTACATGGTAGCAATGTCTTATGGGTGCCTCAGGATTTAGTTAATCCATGTTGCTGGATGAAAATGAACAAATAGACAAATAGCATTGCTTCTGACTCTGCCACATAATCACAGATGACCTTGTTTTCTTTGAAAGTGCCCTATCTCACAGGGACGCTGTGAAAATCTAGTAAGTTCTGCACATGGGAAAGTGTAAACAAAGATCCATAAGGTTGGATTTATCCCAACACTGCTGAGGGGCCATCCTGGATCTACCTGGGGTTGGCCCCATGATCAGGACCTGAAGGGTCATGGATACATACAGATTCCAAGGCCCCACCCGCAGAGGTTCTGAGTCCAGAGGAATGCTGCTTTTTAACAAGCTTTTCAGACAGTTTCAATATGAAACCCAATCTGGAAACACCCAGACTGTGAGATGCTCCACACACTTCTGGATCCAGAGCCTAGGCCAAGGGAGGAAAGAGAGACACTCAGTGGGAAATTTATTTAAGGGGCTCTCATTCTCAAGGTTGTGCAAGTATAGGGTTGGCTGCCGGAAGAGAAGGACTCCTTAAAATCTGTGCCTCCAAGTGCTTCTCTTGCCACACCATAGTGCTAGTTGGGCCTTGATCATCCCAGTAAACCAGGCCCAGGTGCTCTGTGCATGCCCATCAATAGCGCCCAGCCCCTGCCTTGTGGCCCACCATACCAGCCCTTACAAACACCCAGCCAGGCCAGCCACGTGGGGAGCTCTGGGCCCTCGGCCACAGGCAGGCCCAGGTGAGTTGAGGACAAGGTGTCCTCACAGCCTAGGAATTCCAGGCCCAACCACTGCAGCCCCATTAACGGCCTGTTTTCCCTTAAGTGGGGAAAAGGCAGACTGATTCCAACCTCATGCCCCACAGAGTCTGACCACCTCAGGGCTCCAGGGTCCTTTGAAGAACCTAAGGCTTGGCACTCAAGTGAGGAACATTTCCTGGGTTTTCAGACCCCAAATGCAAGTCCTTGAGATTCCTGGTAGCCAGCAATTTATCAGACTCATGGGGACTGTCCCCAGGCTGCCCATGTATAAGGGCAGGTCCATATCACAGGCAGCTCACCGTCCCTCCTGCTCCTCAGATAGCACAAAGTTTGCTTCCAACTTTATTTTTATTTTTCATGGGCTGGCCATGGCTGTGTGCCAGGCTCGGTGGAAGACACATTACATATATATTTCTTTTTTATCACCATTATAACCCTGCATGGCACGTACAGTAAATCCTCACTTAACCCTGGCATTAAGTTCTGCGACTATGGGCAAAACAACAGATATAGAAACCAATTTTACCACAGGCTAATTGGTATAACCAAGAGTTAAGTTCCTACAGCATCTCGTTAATGTTACAATGAAAAGACAATATCTGGCCTGCGGTGGCGCAGCAGGTAAAGCATCCACCTGGAATGCTGAGGTCGCTGGTTTGAAACCCCGGGCTAGCCTGGTCAAGGCACATACAAGAAGCAACTACTATGAGTGGACGCTTCCTGCTCTCCCTCTTCCTCTCTTCTCTCTAAAATCAATCAATAAAATCTTCTTTTTTAAATATTATTAGAAGGGCCTGACCAGGTGGTGGTGCAGTGGATAGAGCATCGGACTGGGATGCTGAAGACCTGGGTTCAAGACCCCGAGGTCGCCAGCTTGAGCGCGGGTCCATATGGCTTGAGCAAAAGCTCGCCAGCTTGGACCCAAGGTCGCTGGCTCCAGCAAGGGGTTACTCGGTCTGCTGAAGGCCCGCGGTCAAAGCACATGTGAGAAAGCAATCAATGAAAAACTATGGTATCACAACGGCAACGAAAAACTAATGATTGATGCTTCTCACCTCTCCCCGTTCCTGTCTGTCTGTCCCTACCTATCCCTCTCTCTGACTCTCTCTCTGTCCTGGAAAAAAAAAAACTTATAAAAATATATTATTAGAGGATCTGCTATACTGTGACCACGATTTCACAGGTGGACAGACTGAGGCTCAGAGAAGAGAGAGAATTTGTCCAAAATCACAGAACAAGTTCATGGCGGAGCTGGGATTTAAGCCCCAAAGCTCTTTCTGCTGCGAATTTTTTTGTTTGTTTTTTGTTTTTACATTTTATCCCCCTGCTCTCTATTTCCAAGCCCCTTCCTCTGTCTTCCTGGAGCATCTGTAGACAACAGCAGTCAGTGGCCCTAGGTCCTGGCATTCCCTGAGACTATTTCTTAGAACCTTTTGATGGTGTGTGGTGTGTGTGTGTGTGCGTGTGCACGTGCGCACACAGGCGCACATGCACTAGTGCATTGGGGACCTATTTGTCAGTCTCTGGACATCTCAAAATTATGTGCAATGGAAAGCAAGTGATTACGAAGAAAAGCAATGTGTCAACCCCAAGTACCAGAATATTAGACACAAATTTGTGATATAATGTTATCGGCTTCTTTATTAAAACAGAAAAAAATAAGATCTAATGATAAGTCTAATTTCTAAGCAGTGCTGCACATAATAATATTTGAGAAATTTGCATCAACTATCATTTGATATGAGAATAGCTATGATTTCTAGGTACAGCACTTACACACATGCACACGTAACCACCACCTTCAAGAAAGCTAATGGCAAAGCAAAGCAAGCTGCCTTAGGTAGAGCACAAGAAGTTACCTGCTGACATTGCCTTATGGCTTCTCGTTTGCAGTGCTTACGTGTACCACCTCCTGGGGTCTCCAGGATTGACTCTCTTCTTGAAAGGGTGAGAAAGTTTCTCATTCAAGGTCACAGCTAACGAAAGAGAAACCAATAAATCCAAAATTCTTTTCTGCTCTTCCTGGGACCCCAGGTATACCTTTCAACCCAGAGATAGAAGAGGTAAATGTGTTTGGAATGGGGGGGGGGGGAGAGAATGCATTTATAAATACTGCAGTGTGATACATTGTGACTCTTTCATAAGTTTGTAGAGGTTGCCAGAGTTACCCAAGCAATACTACATCATGTGTACATCAAGAAGTAGCAACTTCCAAGAGCAAACCCAACTGGAATACATCACAAAGCAGTCCAAGGCATGGCAACAGAAGACAGGAGTTCCCAAACTCAGCAGGCTGGCCCACATGGGTGCAGATAGGTGAATAGGATAACAGACGGCAGAGCTGTTCAGATAGGGGTTTGGGCTGTCTCTAAATCATGGAAAATGGGGAGCCATGGAAGGTTTTGTAGGAGAGGAGAAACCCATTGAGCATGGTGCTTCAAGTCCACCAAGCTCTGCTCAGGACAACCAACACTTCCCGGGGTTGCTCCATAAAGGTCCTGTGTGGGGGTGGGGAGTGGCAAGGGAGAGAAAAACGACAGAGACAATCCCATCTTATGATGCACATCATGATAGAAAGGAGCCCCCAGGAAGGCATACAGGGGAAGAGGAGGCCTGAATAAAAGGCTGGGTGACAAATAGGAGTGGGCCAGATACAGGGTGAATGGGCAGGGCAGTTAGAGCCATGGGAACAGCTTTGAGGGAGACAGACAACCAAGGTGGGCAGGGTAGACATGCAGGGCACCTCCCATGTGAGTCCCAGAACCTCTCTGCATATTTCTTTCTCTTCTCTTTGCTCTGCACCCCAGAAGGCTGACCGTTATGGGCTAGATCGGTGATAACCTGTGGCAGGCCCTGGCAGGAGACAGAGGAGACGGGAGAGCGGTTGTGATGTTGACCCCCTGCCCCTCCCCTTCGCCTTCAGTCTTGCAGGAATAGATGAGGTGCCCAACGCCACACATCTTAAAGGGCTGCCCTGACGTTTCTTTGGTTTCCCCAAACCCCACTCAGCCCTTTACAAAAATTGCTTTATTAAACACTTTGCAAATATATTATCTGTGCCCTGCAGAGACCATGGCTGGTATAGTAGGAATGAAGGAGACTTGCCATTACCTACATGTAAGATGACAACAGCCTAAACTAAGGAAAAAGCAGGCACATTACCCCCTATGAATGTGTATCGCTCTACAGTTAGCGAAGTCCTTGTTCACAACTCACAAGCATCAGGCAAGCCAAAGCTACCAATTCCATCTCCCCGATGTGGCAGCAGAGGCCCAAGAGTACTTGCAGACAGACATGACCGAGAGGTGTGGCTGGTCAGTGAGTGAGACGGGCTGGACCTGCAGCTTGATTTTTTAATTGCTAATCCAGTCCCTTTCTATAAATGCAACTTAAAGTAGGCCAGGAATGGACAGAGAAATTCAGAGGACACATACACACTCAATAGGAATTAGTGATTCATTCAACAAACATTTATTGAGCGCTGACTAGGTTTTCAGACTGGAACTAGAAACTGACAGATAAAAATGATTAGATATGGGGAGAAGGAGAATGAGTCAGAAAGAAGGGGCGCCTGGCAGTGTAAGGTGGTGGACAAAGAGCAGTGACTCTGGGGTCAAGGGACCTGTCTCCCAGGTCAAGTCTACACATTGTGGCTTTGAAATTGTCCATTGACTGAACTCGAAAAGTCTCACAGGGCAACTGCTTCTGGGTGCAGAAAAAACAGTGAAGTCAATTTCAGATACAACTACAGAGCTGAAATCTCTTTAGCAGCTCCAGACATCAGAGCATGACGTGAATACTCCTCATCACTGGCCCTTGCTTATCTCCCCAGAATCAGTAAGGTAGCAAGGGTGGGCAAGGGGGTCTATCATGCCCGGGTGCCACGCGCAGAGGGGCCCCAAATGGTCTTCAAGACAAACAAGAAAAGCGTACTACGCCCTCAGAGGGGCACCAATAAAGTGCCATGGCCCGGGGCACCAGTTATGTTCGCTAGGCCACTGCCCAGACTTCACTGCTGGGGGTCCTGTGCCTCCCATCCTCCCTGCTCCCCTGACATTAGGAGCTATCTATTGTTCCCCCCAAGCTGCACTTTCTCTCTTACCTCCAAGAATTGGCCTTAGCTGTTCCCTATGCCTGAAAGACTCTTCCTCACTCCTACACTTGATCGCAGCCGAAAGGCTGAGAAGCGATCTTCCCCACTCCTTACTTCACTTTCTTCACCTAGGAAATGTTTACTCAAACTTCAAGACTCAAGTCAGGCCAGTTACTATATACTCAGTAGTAACTAGCAACTAACAGTCACCAAGAAAGCCTTCAATTTTTTGAAATTAATGATTCAATTGGATAAAAACAATGATAAGAATAACTAATATATGGTGAGCACATTCTGTCTCCATGGGATAACAGCAGAAATATCAAACAATCTTTTTGGAGACTCAGAATCTGAACTTGGTTGAAGAGTAAGTGAATGGATGGTTGTATGAATTGATAGATGAACGCGTGGATAGATTGATGGATGGATGGACGGACAAACTGAGGATGGGTGAGTGACAGTAGGTGGATGAGTGAGTGGCTTCCTGAATGGATAGTTGGATAGATAGAATGACTTGCATGAATTTGATCAAAAGGAATTTGGGAACCCAGTCTCAAGGCCACTGTGAGAAAGAGCAGAAAACTATCTGGTAAGATTGGGACTGTGAAGCTTGATATGAAAACATCAGAAATCTCGCTAGCAGATGTAAGATGTGCTTGTGAACAAGGAGGCATTAGCACAAAGCCCTCGGTAAATCCAAACCTATTCCAGGCGAATCCCTGAGGATGATGCTCACCATGAACCTATGTTGACTGACTGACCAACAGGCCTTACCTGGACAGAAGCCTTTCAACGTTAACTCAAGATATAAAAATGTGATCTTTGGCTTATGGAAGCTGACTACAATGTCTCTGTGATGCCAGTGATGACAAAGAAGAAATAGATGGGAGAAGAGGGAGAGATATACAAACTGCTGTTAAAACCAGGGAGACATCACCCTTCTAGTGTCAAAGCTTTTACTTATGATTTCTGCACACACAGGTCCTAAAGCAGCCTGCCTCGTCCCCAGCATGCTCCCCTTACAATGGGTGTTTCCTTGAGTCCCTGTTTCTCTGCTTCCTTGGAAACTAAGGCTTTGCATCAGTCCCCTGGTCATGGTCTTCCCCAACCCCTCCCACATAGAGGTACTCAGTGGCTTGTCAAATCCAAGCATTCCAGAGCTGCCAGAGAACTGGAGAGAGCTCCCTGATGAGCAGACCAACGCTGCTCAGCCCAGGAAAAGCCCCGCTGGCGCATTAGTATTAGGGTGCGGCTGTGCTTTCTTTGGAGCCAAAGATCAAGCATCAGCAAGAGTCTGCTTTGTATGATGGGCTGTGCTGAAAGGGATTTTTTTATTTTTAAGTACAAGATCTACTTTTTTTTTTCAAAGTTAAAGGGAGAGAGAATTCAGAGCTAGGACAGGAAAACAGTGAGATTCATCAACCAAGCCCTTTCATGAACTTTCGTTTTGATCTCCACAAGATGTCCTACAGAGGCTC
Source organism: Rhynchonycteris naso (assembly GCA_037038555.1). Lineage (NCBI taxonomy): Eukaryota > Metazoa > Chordata > Mammalia > Chiroptera > Emballonuridae > Rhynchonycteris > Rhynchonycteris naso. The sequence goes on from CM072996.1 coordinate 24,994,531, forward strand.
TCCCCTTGAGCTGCAGAATAGAATCACCTGGAGAGTTTGTGAACATCTTGATATGATGGTCAGATGCAAAAACAATTACAGAAGGATTTTGGGCATGGACTGGGGGCAAACCCTAGTTAATTCCCAGGTAAGGACAGGACTGTGGGTATTATCCCCATTTTGCCAAGGCTTAGGAACCTCCAAGGAAGTGAAATCAATTGGCTTCAGGTCTCACAACCTGTGGTGGTGAATGTCAAAACCATGTCCTCCAGCCTGACCAGGTGGTGGCACAGTGGATAGAGCGTCAGACCCAGGTTCAAAACCCTGAGGTTGCCAGCTTCAGCACGGGATCATCTGGTTTAAGCAAGGCTCACCACCTTGAGCCCAAAATCGCTGCCTTGAGCAAGGGGTCACTCACTCTACTGGAGCTTCCCAACCCCCCGTCAAGGCACATATGAGAAAACAATCAATGAACAACTAAGGTGCCACAATGAAGAATTGATGCTTCTCATCTCTCTCTCTCTCTTCCTGTCTGTCTGTCTCTATCTGTCTCTCCCTGTCTCTGTCACCAAAAAAAAAGACAGGTCCTCCATTTATTCTCAAACTCATTACTCCCTGTGTTCTTAGGGCCACAAGAGGAAAACAGTTACTAACAGACACTGATCTCTTCCTATGAGCAAGCACTCTGGTAAGCACTTTAAATATGTTAATTCATTTCATCTCCCACGTTAACACTCAGGTATGTACTGCAATTATCTCCTTTACAGATAAAAACAATCGAGGCGCAGAGAGTTTAGGTCCTTACCTAACATCACGTAGTAGGCGGGGCTGCCATTTCTCGGCTCTCCCTTGGCCAGCAGTAAATGTCCACATTCCCAGCCTAAGTCCTGAACCCTCTTCTCTTATTTGCACTCCCTGAGATCCCCAGCCCTCCTCCCACTCATAATTCTAACCACTCCCTGCCCCAGCACATTGTAGATGGTCGGGACCCACCAATGCTTGCTGAATGAATATTTATGGATAAAGGCAACATTATTTTACTACAGAATTATTTCAAAACCCATGTTGACCAAATAGAGGGCTCTGAGGAACCTTTTAACCTAATCTTTTAAAATATTGTCCAAGCTTCTTAACTAAATCAATTATTCTTGAAGTGTGGCAAGTTTATCAAAGTCCTATTGCAATCTGTAAAATTTGAGCTGGAACATCACATTTCTTCATAGCATATACAACTCTTCAGTTCTCTGATCTCCAGGTACAAGTTCTCACAGTGTCTGGGAGACCATATGCCTACAGCTTCAACTTAGCATTTTTAAGAGCTTTCCATTATTATCAAAACAAAGCCACTATAATAATGATACAGTACACACACTGAACCATAAAAATAATCATAATAAAAATAAACAAAAGTCTTGCCCTGGGCCTGACCAGTGGTGATGCAGTAGATAGAACATCAACCTGGGATGCTGAAGTCCCAGGTTCAAACCCTGAGGTCACCAGCTTGAGCACAGGCTCACCAGCTTGAGCACAGGATCCCCGCCATGGTCACTGGCTTGAGCCCAAAGTTTGCTAGGTAAAAGGCCAACGTCTCTGGCTTGAGCAAGGGGTCACTGGCTTGGTTTGAGCCCCATGTCAAAACATGTATGAAGCCTGACCTGTGGTGGCGCAGTGGATAAAGCGTTGACCTGGGACACTGAAGTCGCTGGTTCGAAACCCTGGGCTTGCCTGGTCAAGGCACTATGGGAATTAATGCTTCCTGCTCTCCCCTCCCCTCTTTTTCTTTCTCTTTTTATCTCTCTTTATTTTGAAAAATAAAAATAAAATAAAATAAAATTTTCAGAAGGACAGGGATTTTAGGGAAAAAAACATGTATGAGATGCAATCAATGAACAACTAAAGTGATGCAACTACAAACTGCTGCTTCTCATATCTCTCCCTTCCTGTCTCTGTCTTTGTTTCTGTCTGTCTGTCTCTCTCTCTCTCTCTCGTGACAGAGACAGATACAGAGAGAGGGACAGATAGGGACAGACAGACAGGAAGGGAGAGAGATGAGAAGCGTCAATTCTTAATTGTGGCACCTTAGTTGTTCATTGATTGCTTTCTCATATGTGCCTTGACGGGGGGGGGGGGGGGGGGCTACAGCAGACTGAGTGACCTCTTGCTCGAGCCAGCGACCTTGGGCTCAAGCTGGTGAACCTTGCTCAAACTAGATGAGCCCACGCTCAAGCTGGCAACCTTGGGGTTTCAAACCTGGGTCCTCTGTGTCCCAGTCCGACACCATATCCACTGTGCCACTGCCTGGTCAGGCTCTCTCTCTCTCTCTTGCTAAAAAAAAAAAAAAAAGTCTTGCCCTGGCTGGGTAGCTCAGTTGGTTAGAGCATCATCTTGATATGCCAAAGTTGAGGGCTAAATCCCCAGTCAGGGTACATACAAGAATTAACCAATGAATGCATAAATAAATGGAACAAGAAATCATTGCTTCTGTCTTTCTCGCTCTTTCTCTGTCTCTCTCTCTCTCTTCCTCTTTCTGTAAAATCAATAAATGAATTCAAAAATCTAAAGATAAATAAAGTCTTTAAAGTTTCTGGTTGCTATCAAATACCATTAAAGTTATATAGTTGGGAAGATAAAATTTTTTCAATCAATGTATTGGTTGGTGGTCTGTCTTTTGGTATTATTATTTTACCACGCTTTTACCTATTTCAACAACATTAAGAAATCTAATCTATAATTGGATCTATAAACTTCCATTTGTCCACCCTTGCAAAAAGCCGAGTTGAAACAATTGACACTTGAAAGAAAACAATCTGAGAAAATGCAAACATTTTATTTCCCTGGAGTCTCCGCAAGCAGGTTCTACATCACACACAGCACCAGAAAGCCTCTTAACTTGACTGTGACACTAATTCCTCATCTGAATACCACTGACGGAAAAAGAAAGTGACTACTGATGAGTTGGTTCACTTTTATTTATTGTCCCGTAGGACCTTTAACTCATTTTCCATTTCCCTTTGACTGCTAGGAAGCTCAGTTCTAAGTTTTGTGCATTATTGCAGTAGATAGTCTTATGCTATGTATCTGGATCAATTAATACCCCATCACATTTTATGGCTTTGGATCTGTCTTCCTTGTTTTGATGGTTTTATTTAGGCTGCCTCAAATCTCTTGGAACAAAAAGCAGAGCATAATAATTTAGTGAGAGATAAAAGAAGACACCAGTACCCAACACTTTTTGTAAATGCAATCACACTTGCCTTTTCAATTTAATAGAGAACTCAAAATTAATTGCTGATTTACAGCACCTGAAACGTGACTAAGGGCTATGAGAGCAGAATAAGTGCTTTACTCACATTGGAAGTAGGATCTTCTACAAGCACTCTCTCATTCAAAACTTTGCAGAGCTTAGCACAGTGGCTGCTATAGAGTAGGAACTCCATAAATATTTGTTGAATAAACGAAGGTATGAACAAACACCAGCCTTCAAGATCATCCAAGAAGCCTCAGTTAACAGAAAGTTTGAAACAATAAAAAGCTTATAGAAGGATGATAATGATGCCTGACCTGTGGTGGCACAGTGGGTAGAGTGTGGACCTGGAATTATGAGGTCAAGGTACATATAAGAAGCAATTGATGAACAAATAAAGTGAAGCAACTATGAATTGAGGTTTCTCTGCATCCCCCTCAAATCAATAAATAAAATCTTAAAAAAAAAAGATGATGATGATAATGATGAGTACCATCTGTGTATTGCAGTCTTACCAGCACTGTGCAAAAACAGCATACAAGTAACCCATGAAACCTGTATTATTACACCCATTTCATTGATTAAGAAGCTGGAACTCAGAACAGATAAGCACAGCTAGAAAGCATCGGCATTTGGACCCTGGTCTGTCTGATATTACAGTTCTTGTTCTTCATCACCATGCTATACTTCTTCAAGTATTTTTGAATATTTGATACTGCCTCTGTAACTTGATCATGGATTCGGGACCTGAGATTTGTGAAAGGAGATTTAAATAAGGCTTTTATTTTTCACCTTGCTGATTTTTCGACAACTTTCTCCATCTTGAACTGCAAAATAGAAGGAGGGGGAATAATATAGAAGGAAGAATATATGTGTATCTGATTTATGATCATTTAAAATATATATATATATATGTATAAGAAATATACATGTTGCATAAAGCACTGAACTCCTACTTCAATCATAAAGTCCTGCTCCCTTCAAATATACCAAATGATTTTTCATATCTGTTGTGTGATTGAACTCTAAAATCCTAGAAGGTAGGTTCTAGTATTTCTTCTACCTTCCAGATGGGAAAACCCATCCAAGGAGACCAAATAATACAATCGGTGATGGCGCCTGCTTGGCGCCTTCTTCCAGAGCGCATGCGCCATTCCTCTCTTGATACACAACTGTGTCCCTCTTATGCCCTCCACCGGACGCTATCGGAACTAATGAGATGGTGTTTTAACCGTGAGAACTATTTATGCGTATTCCAAACGCGTCATATTCAGGGTAGAAGTAGAGGGTTTAGGTTTACAGAGCTCAGGTATATTTTATAACAGACATGAACCCAAAGCAGTTGGGCCTTATTCGCCTGCTCAGGAGGCATGAACGCTGAGCATCAGAGGGTAGAGGGAACGAAAGGCTCACCCCTAAAGAGCAGCTGTTTGGATTCGAGTTACAGGCCTAGCTTTCTCTTGTTTTGTTTTTGTCTATACAATATTAACCTTTTAGCTAAAAAGTTTCGGTCGACCAAAACAGTTTTCACAGCAAGTACAGCCGAGCTCACCCCCCACCCCACCGCAACCCACCACCACCGCCTCGTTCATATTTCTGACCTTAAGCAACTGAGTTTGGGATTAGACATAAAGACCCACTTCTAGCCTTCCCAGGCTCCTGGGTCTCTTTCAAAAACACCTCGAATTCCTCGTGGCCCTACTCTTTATTTATGTGTTTTTAAATTGAATTTCGAGAGGAAGAAAGAGAGAGAGAAACAGGACATTGATCTGTTCCTCTATGTTCCCTGACCGGAGATCAAGCCGGCAGCCTCTGTGCTCAGGATGGCGCTCCCCCACCAGCCAAGCCATGAGGCTGCTCCATCTCAGTCTCCGCCCCAGGAAAGCCGGAAGAGAGTGAAAAGGCACGAAGGGCTCAGAACTTCCTATCATACTTCAAGAGGGCCATGGCCTTCTAGTTTCCTTGCAAATTCTCCAAACAGCCGGCTGTGCTATGCCCCTGGGCTGTTTCCTCTTCCCACAGTTCGCCCTCTCAAAAATCAGCTCCATTCACCTGGGCTTCCTCCCCAAAACCAGAGAGCACCCATCACCAGGGTCTGTCTGTCTTCCCCTTGCCCTCACAGCATTTAGCAGGATTCAGCTGAAATCACTACTCCCCACTTCCCCCAATCTGGGCGTTCCCAGGTCTGAAATTTACATCCTCTTGTTTTTGTAGCCCCCAATGCCTAGCAAGGGGCCTCACACAAGGTGGGCAACATCAGAAATTGGCAGGATAAGTGAATGTGGTGTGCACCTCAATTCTTACAAGATTATACCTATCTAAAGCCTCTACTTGTGAGAATTAATGTTTGTAATGGGTTTCTTAGTTTGCATAGGACTTGAAATTATATTACCTCCCCTGATCCTCATTCAGAGCAGCCCTAAGAGCTGAGTATTATCATGACCATTCTCAGATGAGGAAACGAAGGCCCAGAGAGCAACGATGGCCCAAAGTCACACTGGGAGAAGTGGTAGGACTGGGGTCCTGGCCTTCTGGTCCTTCCCTAACCACCGCACTGCTGGCCCATGAGGGGCATTCACAAATCTACTATGGATCTGCTTTTTCACACGTTGCCAGGCATCTCACAAGTCCAGTCTAGACAACATGTACAACTTATTCTTACTAGAACAGCCAAGCCCTCCAGCTGCTATATCTAATTGGCTGTATCTAATTCCTGGACTGTGTTCATCTCTTTTCACCATTTGAGCATCTGCTCTTCTTCCACTCAAAACAAGTCTTGGGGAAGAAAGAGCACAGATCTATCTGCTGCAGAAGGGAGATCCAAGTTCAAAAAAACTCCTCCCCACACACCTCCAGGCATAGGATCCCCTTTCAAATTTCAAGCTACCACCCAAGAGAAGTGTCTTATCCACGTGGCCCGTATGTTCCTGGAATTGTCTTTGCTGGCATTAAAACCCTAATTTAATGCACTAGCAACTTTGGTATCTAGAGGAGCCCTTCTGGCAATCATTAAGCAAAGCAAGATTCCTTCTGTAACAAGAAGAGCTGGCCCAGAGTAATTCAATTATACCTGATAAGTTTGCTTAGAGATGTACCCAGTGGCTCCCCCTTCCAAGACTGGAGTTCTTAGAAATGTGATCTTTCTGGGCTCCCCACTGTCTGGCAGTGAGGCATCACATTCTCGCCATGCTTCCTTTTCCTCTCCCAGTGTGTGTGTAGATGTGAAGTCTCCCGGCTTGTGAGTTGAGGAGGGACCCTAGACCCTTGGTGAATTGCCACCTCTGGGGACGAGGATAGAGACACAGTGCTGGCCTGATACATGGAGGAAGAAAGATGTGTCTCAATTCCATAACAGCTGGTTTTAATATCACTTTCATTTCTACACTGGAGACAGGATTTGGTGACTATTACAGTTGCATCAGTGAAGGTAGATAAACTGGCTCACTTTGCCTGTGCAGAGATGTCAGGTACCACCTCTTGTCTTCCACCTGAGCCGGCCACCTCCCCATCCCTCTCCTCAGGGGTCCACACGGTCCATGGGCTTCTCTCTCTGCAGTCCCTTTGATCAGTTCCTTTCCACTAGCTTTTTCCATCCACATTCAAAGGTGCTCGCGTCTCTCACACTACACAATCAATACAGAAATGCAGAAATCCTTCATTTCAAACCCCCTCCAGCTATTCCCTTAGCTCTCACTGTGGTTGGCTCAACGCTCTTTCTCTCCGGTCCCGCACAGCCCACAAGCTGGCATAAGGCCCATTCTGCTACTGAAATAGTTCTTGCCAAGGTCCCCAGGATCTTTTGTTGGCCAAATCCTAATACCCATCCCCTTCCCTGCTCACAGCCATTGCTCACTTCATCATCATGTCTAACTCTTCATCCCCAAACCCCATATGCCCCAGAGGTTCCTGGCCTCAGCAACACCCTGGGCATGACCAGCTGATGTTCTCTATATAGACAGATTTGCCTGTAGAATCTTGGAGGGTCTCAGATACAGTGGGCTGAAACGGCGGCAGATGTGAGCTCATATCTCCTGGAGTGTCCTTCTCCACTTACCGTAATAGAGAAAGGCTCCAAGTTTGGCACCAAAACCTGTCAGCCTCTGCAGTTCTCATTTTCCAGGCTTCCAGGAATGACCTGTTTGCCTTTAAATTGACATAATCCTTCTTTAGATATGTTAAAATTTTGGATTCCCTTGCTCTGGTCAGCCATACTATTTCCTTTTGATTTGCATATCTCTGATCCCATCACTGCTCTGATAGCTGATAATTCACCCCTTAGAAGGCAATGTCATTGACATGCAGCTAAGACATTGACATGCTATTGTTCTTGATGTCACCAACAGGGATCCTGTGACTGGCATGAGGTCATCCACCTGAGTTAGAGATCTTTCCATCTGCTAACTCTTGAACCCAAACCCGTTCCTTTCTCAGCCCTGATCACATTCCCCACCTCCTCCTCCAGTTCAAGGACCCCTGAACTCTCTCCCATCCTACAAGCCCTCAGCCCCCTCACATGTTCAAAAAGACCAAATGGACCTCCCACTGGGTTCCTTCCCTGGACTATAAACTTAGCATACTCCAGTATTGATTATTCTTGACATTCTATTAGGGCCATTTTAGGCTTATTGTCACATTTATTTTCATTTTAAAACAGAGTGTTAGAAAGCAATCTATAACTGCCTGAGACCTACACAAACATGGGGAGCCATTATGTCAATAACTTGGTAAATGTTTTACTCGCTGGTTTCCAGCTGCCATGGGGAGAGAGCCTACCATTTGCCAGATGCTCAGAGGCTGCCTGGAGAACAAATCTATAAGGTGCTTTATCCTGGGAGGGAGGGGGAAAGACTGTACTAAATAAACCATTTTAGGGCTGCTGAGTATTTCATATCTACTTTTTAGAATATATAAAAAGAAAGGTATCATATAGTGGAAAAGCCTGGTCAGACCTCAGATTCAGCCTGGCCTGTGGTGGTGCAGTGGATAGATCCTCAACCTGGAACACTGAGGTTGCCAGTTCGAAACCCTGGGCTTACCCAGTCAAGGCACATACAACAAGCAATCAATCAATTAACAACTAAAGTGAAGCCACTATAAGTTGATACTTCTCGTCCTCACCCACCTCTTTTTTGTAAAATCAATAAATAAAATCTTTAATAATAGTAATAACAATAAAAAGACAACTTAGTTTCATCTTGGCCAAACTGGACCCTAGTCCTGACAGTATACTTGCTAGCTCTGTATACTCTCTGGGACTGTTTTCTCCTCTATACAATGGGCACAAATAACAGCAAGCCTGTCTACCTCCCTGAGAATTGTTGGGATACCTCATGAGCTGTAAACTATTATTTGAATGGGCAGCAGAGTTGTTTCTGCCAGTAGTATTGATATTTCATGCTAAAAAGAAAAACTGGAACAGTGAATCGACACTGTGCCTTGACCCAGCTGGATCTTTGGACAGAAACTGCCTGCGTTACTTCACAGGATTCCTGGGGAGATGGTGATATGTGAAACAGCAAATACCTTCCAAAAGTCAAGAGTCTGGTTCAAGTGCTGAGGCAACTCAACAGCCCAACACATAACCCTTCATGCGGGAGTAATTGAGAACCCCACCTCCCTCTCGTGGGAACATCCTGCACATCAAGGTCCACCTACAAGGAAAAGAGAATCTTAGTATCTCCTCATAACACAGGCCACCAACCCCCGCCCTTTTTCATCTTCCTGGTTTGGCAACAGAAGACTCCTGCAGTCTAGATGACCTTGGGCCAGTCACTTAGGTTCCCTGTCCTCTTCCTCAATTGTCAACTGGGCATGCTGAGACAGCCCTCTCCACATGGTTACTGTGTGAGTATCAAGTGAGGTCATCTATTTGAAAGACGTTGATAAACGTTTAACTATATTTACCAAGCTGTATGCATGTTAATGATCAGCATTATTTACAGTAACTGTGTGAGATAAATATGATGGAAACCCAATGACAGTTCCTTTCTTAGCTCAATTAGGCAGAAGCAGAAGTTCTTTTTAAAAGAATCTGGTTTGGTGAAGTTTCTTTATAATTGATGAGCCACAGGAATGGAGTAGAAGGGGCTTCTACATTAGGGTCAAGAGCATAGTAGCTTTGGGATTTTAGATTTGAATCCTGATTGTGTAGCTAGTGGTGACAATTTACATAATCTTAGGCAATTTATTTAATCTTTCTGAGCCTCCAGTTTTTCTTCTGTAAAATGAGAATAATAATAGCACTTACCTCATAGGGTTGTTATGTTGATTATTCGAGATAATGCACTTAAAACAATTCACACAATACCTGGCTGCATTGGTCAACAATGTTAGTTTCAGCAAGTAGGTGGGCTAGAGAAAGGTAGACAGAGGGAGTGAAATGTATTAACTGTAAACTATCTATATTTTGTTCCATATCATGGATCATTTTCACGTCATGGAATATATGAAGAGAGTCCCAAGATGGCGGCCACCATGAAGAAGGTGGCTGCAGAGGATGTCAATATTACTTTTGAAGATCAACAAAAGATAAACAAATGTGCACCAAACACAAGTAGCATCACAGATCTGAAGGAAGAAATAGACATAAGAAAAAAACTTCAAAATTTAGAGGAAGCTTACATGGACATCACGCTTGCTGATGACAGCTTCATGATCCCTTATCAAACTGGTGATGTCTATATCAGCCATTCTCAAGAAGAAACGCAAGAAATGTTAGAAGAAGCAAAGAAAAATTTGCAGGAAGACATTGACGCCTTAGAATCCAGAGTGGAAACAATTCAGCAGGTGTTAGCAGATCTGAAAGTTCAATTATATGCAAACTTTGGGATCAATGTAAACCTTGAAGCTGATGAAAGCTGAACATTTTATCATCGTTTTTAAATTGTGTTTAATAAATTTGAATATTGTTTAAATAATTTAAAAAAGGAAATATATGAAAAGTGTGCATATTGGCAAGAACTGGACCATCATATGTGTAAGGCCAGTGGCCAAGGCCACCATCACAGCTGCCTGACCCATGCGGGTTCCCATTAGATTCGGACAGTCGGTAATGAAACAACAGAGTCAAAAACTGGTGAGCCATCAGCTTTAATTCTAGCTTGCACCTGGTGGCCAAGCAAAAACACACACTGGTCTCCAAAACCCACTCATTCAGTGCTCACAAAGCTACTGACTTATCCGAGTTTCCTAGAATCAAAGGTTTCTAGCTCACCAGACTTATTCACCTGTTTCACATCTCCTTCTCTCTACACAAACTCTGCACAAACTGGCTTTTTCCTCAGCACTCCGCCATCTTGGCTGCTTCTCCTGACCTCCACATGGCCTTCATCTGCTCTCCTGTCTGATACTAATCTCAGGAATGGAGAGAGAGCAAGCTCCTGGTCTGCCCCACTTTATAGCATAGATTCAAAACCTTTAATCCCATCTACAAACAAGGAAGTCTCTGATACAAAGTCACTTATCTGAGACATACTGGGAGGATTCCTCATGAGAGTGCACCCTACATCATCCAATCAGTCAAGGGTGTGGGGAAAAGCTTATTCTTAAAACTTGCACATGGGCAGTGCCATCTTTAACAAAGTGAGCATAATATATTTCATCTGCCCAACAATATGGAAGCTGAGAAATGTCCTGCTACTTATGGAGGAAATGGAGCAGTGATTGCTTTTGCTTTATCTCTTGCTTTATCCTTTTTTAAAATTATTTTTATTTATTCATGTTAGAGAAGCAAGAGAGAGGACGAAAGAGAGAGAAGGGGGGAGGAGCAGGAAGCATCAATTTCCATATGTGCCTTGACCAGGCAAGCCCAGGGTTTTGAACCGGCGACTTCAGCGTTCCAAGTTGACGCTTGATCCACTGTGCCACCACAGGTCAGGCTATCTCTTGTCTTAATGTTGTTTGCACCAAAGGATGCAGTTTTGTGTATGTGTCTGTGTACATATATAATGTATATGATAATATAAATAATATATATAATTATATATAATATATATAATAAATATACATATATTTAGTGTAAATACTGTAAAGGGTAGTAAGCCCCGGAAAGTGAGAATGGTGTTAAAGAGATACATTCCCATTGCATTTAAAATAAAATCCCACTCCTTCCTGGGGCCTAACAGCACTTCCTTGAAGATAGAAGGTACTGTACTCCTCTGACCTCACGCAATAGTCGTCATTCTCTCACTCTGCTCCCCCCTCCCCTTCACCTGGGCCAGAGACTGACGAGTAATTCAGAACTCTTATTAAGGTTATCTCTTTCCAGAGACCAGCCCCACTCCTCCTATCTCATTATCCTTTTTTCTTTTCTTTCCTTCATAACACTTATGTGCTATCTAACATTATCTCATGTTTATGTGTTTATTGTTAATGTGTTTATTAGATGCCTTTCTCTAGAATATAGACATCATCAGATCAAGGACCTTATCTGCCTCGCTCAGCCGCTGCTCCAGCAGTGGAACTCTGACAAGGCCCTAAGTATGGGATAAAGGAACAGATGAATGCATGCCAGTTGCTAAGGATGAGGGGATGAGTAAGGGGCGGAGCAGCAGCGCCCCACCTCCCCACTGACAGACAGGCATGCATATCTGGGCAGAAGTTCAGGCCTTTCAGCCAGAGAGCAGACGGCAGCCAAGGCGAAGGTGTAGGCAGCAACTGGCACAAAGGCTCCTGTCATCACAGAAACCTGGACATTAGGCTTCAGCAATTATCAGCCTTGCGCATCTTTAGGCAGAAACCGCTGGTTAGACACGGCCACTTAGATCTGATGTCTAGGCTCTGGTGAAGCCATGAATATAAGGCTAAAAGTCCATATTTTTAACTGAATTTTTTTAAAAAAGTAACTCAAGGAAAAGAAATCCCGGGGAAATAGCACAGTGTAAAGCAAGTAGTCGCGGCCACCATCACAGCCGTCTGGCCCGTGCATGTTCGCATTAGATTTGGACAGTCGGTAATGAAACAACAGAGCCAAAAACTGGTGAGCCATCAGCTTTAATCCTAGCTTGCACCCAGTGGGCAAGTAAAAACACACACTGGGCTCCAAAACCCACTCAGTCAGTGCTCACAAAGCTACTGACTTATCCGAGTTTCCTAGAATCAAAGGTTTCTAGCTCACCAGACTTATTCACCTCTGTTTCCCATCTCCTTCTCCCTGCACAAACTAGCTTCTTCCTCAGCACTCCACCATCCTGGCTGCTTCTCCTCTCCTCCACGTGGCCTTTATCTGCTCTCCTCTCTGCTCCCCTCCTAGACCATAATCCCTCTTCTCCCGGAACAACGTGATCTCTCTTCCTTTGAAAACCTTTTGGTGCAAAAGCCAACACATATTAACATAATCACGCCCATCCCAAGCAATCACCTGGGCGACGGGCTTCCACGTGGGCAGCGCCATCTTTAACAAAGTGAGTATAATATATTTTGTTTGCCCAACACACAGCATACTTTGATTCGACTCAGATTTACTGGGCCAACTCTTGTGGCAGATGAGAAAGACTCAGAGCATATATCTCACAAAGTAGATATGACTAGAATGGAAATGACTAACAAAGCAGAATAAGGAACGAGACCTGACATGGCACTCAATTACCCAGGAGCACAGAGGAGGGATTCAGAAGCTCCATCCATGAGGAAGGCCTGGCATTCAGTTCTAGTGGAGTTAAACATGTAGCCTGTAGAGAAGTCCACAACATAACAACCCTAGCTCTGAAAACAGTGGCGGGCTTGGGGGCAGGTTGATTCATTGTTTCTGGCTGTTTGCAGAAAGCAGGACAAGATCTGGAACCACTGAGTTCCTCAAGAAGAACAGCTAGTTCTGACCACAGCTTGGGCAGCTCCAGACGCTGCCTGGGAGGAAGGAGGTGAGGCGTCTGCTCACATGTGGCAGGTGCAGGTGGGACTCCGAGCTCCAGGAAGATATTCTGGTGTCTATTTTTAGCAGTGGGGCTGCACCTGAAAGGTTGTAGCTAAGATCCTTTGTGGACCCTGTTAGAAAGAAAAAAAGAGAGAAAAAGGAGGGAGGGGAAGGGGAGGAAGGAGGGAGGGAGAGAGGAAGGAAGAACGAATGAAAGAAAGAAACAAAGAAAGGAAAAAGAAAGAAAATGTCCCTTCCAGCCCATCTGTCAGGAGTTATGCTGTTTACACACCTGGGGTGCACCCCCACCCAGAGATTTGTGGAAATAACCAGAACTTTGGGGTCCAAGCATCTGGCTTCAGTCCTGTGTCATCTAACACTTAGTTTCCTTCAGCAACTCTCCCTCCAGCTTTCTGTGCCTCCTCAGTGGAAGGTGTACCCGACGCCTGCACCATGACCCCTCCTCCCCAGATGACATGACTTTCCTGACAGACACTGTACATTAGCTGTGCTTGGTGTTTTTCTTTTTTTTTTAACTTTGTATAAATGGAATCAGGGTATGAACTCCAACCGCGGACACAGCAACCCGGAAAAGGAGGTGCTAGCACTGTGTTCATTGTCCAGCCTGACAGCAGCCAGAAAGCACTGGGGAAATAGTGAAGTCCTGCCATGTGCCAGACTCTGCGCTTGAGTTCATTCTCACAGTGTGCATGAGATTCAAGGTATATGTCATTATCCCATATGTCAGAAAGGAAACCGAGGCACAGAGAAGTTGTGATGTGACTTTCCAAGGTCATAGAACCTGTAAATGGCCAAGGAAGGGTTGGCACCTTTATCTGTCCGCCTCCAGAGCCCCTTTCATGACACGGTTTTTCCATGGGCTGCAATGCCTGACAACAAAGTAGCTGTGAAATAACAGCTCATTCCATCTGTACAGAGCCAGTCCACGTTGTATGAGTGACCCAGTCCTCCCCTGCCTGGCTTTCCCCCCACACTTGGTAAATCGAGTTGGTTTATATTTCCGAGGAAGCAATCAAACTACCCTTCGCAGAGCCAGCGGGTTCCAGAAGGCCTGAATTAAACTGAGAGGTCTAATTTGGGGACATTCTTACCACATGAAATTTCTTCCAGAACATTTGGTCCTTTGGGATTTCCCCAAATTGCCAACGATTAGACAGAAAATTCCATCTCCCTCTCCCTGGTTGCTTCATAGTGGCCCACGTTTCCCCTGGACCTTACCTATGAGTATGGCTCCTCTTTGGGCCAGGTTGGCAACTCCTGACTATCCAGAGAAATTTAGGGGTTGTTTGTTTATTTGTTTGTTTGTTTGTTTAACAAATATAACTATCTTTGCCTTCCCTGGTGAAGCCATAGCTAACCAATTACATTGGTTAGTAACTTGGTCAGTATAGTCAAGAGTAGAGGATATGCCTGACCAGGTGGTGGCGCGGTGGATGGAGCATCGGACTGGGATGCGGAAGACCCAGGTTCGAGACTCCGAGCTCGCCAGTTTGAGCGCAGGTCCATCTGGCTTGGGCGAAGGCTCACCAGCTTGGACCCAAGGTCGCTGGCTCCAGCAAGGGGTGGCTCGGTCTGCTGAAGGCCCGCGGTCAAGGCACATGTGAGAAAGCAATCAATGAACAACTATGGTGTCGCAACAGCAACGAGAAACTGATGATTGATGTTTCTCATCTCTCTCCGTTCCTGTCTGTCTGTCCCCGTCTGTCCCTCCCTCTGACTCTCTCTCTGTCCCTGTAAACAAAACAAAACAAAAAGAGTAGAGAATAAAGGGATCAAGTCTCCTCATATTAGAGATCTTAGAGTGTTTATATTCACCATGCAGATTACAACATACCTACTACCCCTCAGAGTGCCAAAAAAATTAGTCAGGCCTTAAATTAAACTTTAACCTTGTTTCAGATTAAAAATACAACTTGCCACATTAGTTTCATGCGTTTTTTATTTCCTGGCCTCAAAAACAGGAATAGTTGAAATCCTACCTTGCACTCAACGACTGATACAATTTCCGGAGCCCCGGCAAGCCTATTTGAACAGGTCCTTTTGCTCCCACAATGCTTTGCAAAATTTTAGATGTTTGTTTCTCTGTCCCTTACCAGCCCCCTCCCCAAGTAAGCCTTCAGTATACATAATTGCATGACATTAATTCTAAGTATGATTTAATTGCTGTATAATATGCATACGGACAGGTGCACCAGTCTGAGGGTCTGAATGTTCATAGAGTGAAGAAGAATATACTCAGCACCCCAAAAGGCCTGCACCGTGTTCCATCTGCCCAAATGGCATGACTTCATCTGATTTCTAACACTGTACATAAGCTTTGCTTGGTTTTTGGACTTCCTTGGTTTTGCTCGTTGTATTAAGCAGCAGGCCTGTGAGATTTAACTGCATTGTGTCGTGTAGCACTGGTGAATTTATTCTCATTTGTGGCACTGCATTCCATTCTGACTGTGCAATTATTTTTTGGTCTATTCGTTGGTGGACATTTGGGCTGTTTCTACCTGGGGAATCTTATAAATAGACTTGCTTTGTACACTCTGGGGTTTTTCTTCCTATTAAGTATGCACATAGGAGTATAATTGTTCAGGTTTAGTAAATACAATCCTAAACAGTTTTTTAGGTGGTTGTAGAAATTGACAAGCTGATTCTAAAACGTAAAGAGCCAAAAAATATTCAAGACAATCTTGAACAAAGCTAGAGGTCTTACACGACTACGTATACTAAAACTATAGTGATTAAGGCAGTGCAATGTGGGCACAAATAGAGCACAGATCGAAAGAGATAATTCAGAAACAGATTTATAAATAGGGTTACTTCATTTCTTGGTTTATGATATAGGTGAGAATTGCAATGCAGAGGGGGAATGATGTTTCCAATAAATGGTGCCAGATCAATTGGATAAACACACTTAAAAAATTGACTACACATTAAAATCAATTCCAGATGGATTATAGATCTAAATACTAAATATAAAATAACGTGGCTTTGTAAAAAAAGAATAATAATAATAACACACACATATATATATAATTACAGGGGTGTGAAAAAGTCGATTATAATTGTTTGTATGGAAAAAGACATGCAGGTTATGATTATTACAATAGCTTAATTCACTAAAAAAATGTGGCGGCAAAAGTAGGTTTACAGTTGTGAGTCTGAAATACTGAAATACAAAGTTGATTTTTGTATTATTTTTTAATTGTTGCATTATATTCCATACAAACAACTGTGAACCTACTTTGCCCCACCCCATATATATATACATATATATATGAATACTAGGGTATCAAAATTTCTTGAAAATAATACATAAAAAATCACTAGCCATATAAGGAAAATTTAATTAATTGGAGATTTAAAAATATATAAGTAGTAAATATTTTAATACTCTAAAAATAAGAATTATTCCTTACAAGACACTATAAGAGATTGAAAGCAGAGAGCACAGATAAAGATATTTGCAAAAATATATCCAACAAAGGACTTGTAAACAAAAATGTGTGTAGAAACTCCTACACATCAGTTACAAAATGATAGGCAATCCAGTAGAAAAATGTGCAGGAGGAGGAGGAGAAACTTGAATGGGTACATCACACACACACACACACACACACACACACACACACAATACCCAAATGATCAATAAGCATATAAAAAGGTGAATAAGGAAATGCAAATTAGAACTATCATGGACAGCAAGAGAATGGCTACAGTGTAAAAAAGTCAGGTCACACTCACTGTTGGCAAGAATGTGAAGTGCCCCAACCCTCATGCACAGCTAGGGGTAGTGAATATTGATACTTCACCAAATTTTTTTTGCAGGCTCTGCCCCAATTTTTCTCTCTCCCCACCTGCCAGGGGAATGGACTTTAGCTGGAGGATGGTGGCTGGGAAGCCTCTACAGTTGCTAACAGCAAGCATGTGCAAACCTCTATTTATTCATGTTCTTCTTTCTATTCATTCACCCACTGATCAAACACTCCCCTAGCCATGTTTTCCCCTTGGCCCATTTGCTAATGCCTGTGCACACAACTGGGAATAAGACTCATTGCTGAGCAGGCTGGCTTCACAAGCTCCTAGAGCCGTGATGGCAAACCTATGACACGCGTGTCAGCACTGACACGTGAAGCCATTTTCGATGACACACGGCCTCTTACCAGAGAAGTATGGGGCCGCATGCTGAGAAGGACGTTTCATTCTCGGCTCCTGCATGGCCAGGTGCAGTAGCCGAGGATAAAACATTTGCTGTAGTGTAGACACTCTGTGCTGGAGGTCTGTAGGCCGAAACAACAGAACTCCGGCACAGAGCATCTAGTTCTGGGACTTCCGGTTAGGCTGTTTTTCTCAAAGTAACACATCACCGAGTTATACTTGGTTTTTTGGCAAATTTTGACACACAAAGCTCAAAAGATTGCCCATCACTGTCCTAGAGAAACAAACAGGCACAGACTATAAACAACAGTTTTATCTCATCCAAAGACCAAAAGCATTCTCACTATTCTTAAATACATTCTCAGACTAAATTCCTAGAATTCAAGGTTAGACTTGAATTCTAGGAATTTAAGTTGCAAAATTCAGGTTCAAGTTGTAAAATTATTCTCTTTGTTAGGTTGGACCAATTTACACTCCCACCAGAGGTAGAGAGGTAGACACATGTCAACATGTTTGGTGAAAAACAGTATCTTGTTTTACATATCTCTTTGATCACTAGTAAAACTAAACTTCTAAAATGTGTTAGCCATTTTTATTTCTTCTTTTGTAATTGGAAGTTCACTTAGTTTGTCCAAAATTACCATTAAAGTTTTCTTATAAATTTGAAAGAAGGCTCTATGTGGCAAGGATATTAACTTTTCACTTGTTACATGCATTGCAAATATTTTCCCCAATATTTGATGTTTCCTCTTTAATTTTATTGTGGTTTTTTTCCCCTACATGTATGAATTTTAAATGTTTGTATAAGAAAGTCTGTCCATCTTTTAAGACTTCTGCATTTTAGCAAAATTTTTAGAAAAGGTCTTTTCATTTCAAAGTTATGAAAATTATTACGCATATTTTTATATGGGTTTCTTAGTTATTTTTAAATACTTAAATCACTTGGAGTTTGTTTTGCATAAGGTGTGAGGTAGGACTCCAACAGTGTGTGTGTGTGTGTGTGTGTGTGTGTGCGTGTGTGTGTGTGTGTGTAAATATTTTTTCCCTGAACAATTATTTGTTCCAGTACCATTTATTAAAGAATGTATTATGTCCCCTACTTGTTTGTGGGTTTTTAGATGATGTAGTTGAATAGTGAGATTTGATGTCAGAAAGATCTCCCTGGCTGTCTAGGTTGGCGAACTGACCCCAAGTGGACAGAGTAGAGATATGGACCAACAGAAGGCCAGTTGTTGCAACAGTACAGGAGGAAAGATGAATGCCTGAATTACAACAGGCAATGGGAGGTAAAGAGAGAGGACTGACAACCCTCATCCCTCCCCTCTGCTCCACTAAACTCACCTCATCTAGCTGCCTTTCCCAGTCTGTAAACTTCATCCTCTGGAAAGGTAGGGAAGAGAGCCCAGTAGTTAATCTTGGAGAATCTGGAATCAGGCTGCTGCATTTATATCCTGACTTCAGCCCTGGTATCAGACTCATGATCTCAAGCCAGTGTCTTGATATTTCTAGCCCTCAGTTCTCCCACCTGTGAAGTGGAGATAATAATGACATCTATTGCAAGAGTTTATCAAGGAAAATTTAAAGAGATATGAGTTTCTTCTCTTGGTGCCTGGCACAGAATGATCTCAATTGGTCAACATTGTTATCAGTTGGTTTATAAGGAAAGTTAGAACCACCAGTTTTCTCAATAGAACAGAAGTGCTACCTTTGGATGAATGTGGAAGCCCGCACCTGCAACAGAGCGGCTAGAGGAGTAGGCAAAGCCAGCAAGGTGATGCGTAAGGAGTCCAGGTCATGTGGTTGAAGGCCCTGGTCTAGAAAAAGCTTGATTTAAGGAGCCTCTGTTCTTTCAGGTTTACTCATGCAATAAAGCCTAAGAACTAAGGACTACTGTTAGTAAAATAAATTATCGTATTAATTAATGATATTCTGTATTCTCCTCATCCCCACTCCACTTTTAAACTTAACTGTGTTTTGTTTATGAAAAGCTTTGGTCAAAAGTCGAGCCACAGGTGTTTCATTCCTTCTCTCTCTTTTTTTTTTTTTTGAGAATGAAGTACAGTGATGCCTCAGTTTTCGTTGATAATTCGTCCTAAAACAATCAGCAAAATCTGAAAACAACAAAAACTGAGGCAATTATTTCCATATGAATCAATGTAAATCCAATTACTGTACACAGTTATCACTTACATGTAATTGTAGTGTTAACACTTACAATCAATAAAAAAAAAACACACAAAAATCCTGGAAAGCAATGGAATTGTTTGGCTAGAAGCGCAGGGTGATGCTCACACAATGAGAAACGCCACACTGATCAGGAGAATGTGTGGGTGGCCCTTTGTTTTCACAAAATTAGCAGTGAGGTCACGTGGGCACGCCAACAAAATCCGAGACTAATTTTTCGCGGAAAAAAAATCAAGGAAAACCGAAACCGACGATAACCGAAGTCAACGAAAAGCGAGGTGGTATTATAATAGCTACAATGAACTGATTCCATCACGGGCACAGTGCTAAGCCCTCTAAAAATTAGCTCATAAATATTCCCTCTGTAATAACTTTCATGTTGTTATGATCATTCTCAACGGACAGATGAGGAAGGAGAGTCCTCCAGAAATGAGGAAGTAATTTGCATGCAACCGGCATTACAAGGACCAAGGTTCAACCTCAGTCTCTGAGACTCCAACCTCCAGCTCTGCCAGGGGTCCCAAACTTTTTACACAGGGGGCCAGTTCACTGTCCCTCAGACCGTTGGAGGGCCGAACTATAAAAAAAACTATGAACAAATCTCTATGCACACTGCACATATCTTATTTTAAAGTAAAAAAACAAAACGGGAACAAATACAATATTTAAAATAAAGAACCAGTCAATTTAAATCAACAAACTGACCAGTATTTCAATGGGAACTATGGGTGCAGATGCATCCTGTGCTCTTCTCACTGACCACCAATGAAAGAGGTGCCCCTTCCGGAAGTGCAGCGGGGGCGGATAAATGGCCTCAGGGGGCTGCAATTTGGCCCGCAGGCCGTATTTTGGGGACCTCTGCTAGTAGCAATGAATACATAGACATTGAGTTGGAATTTTGGAAGCCGAGAAGTCCAGCCTGGCAGATGGGAGAAATTATTCTCTGAAGGATTTAGCGCCTTCTGTTTATTTATAAAATGGCCAAGCCTGGAAGGATTTCAGAAGTCATCTAACCCAGCTTTTCCACTGCACAGATGGAGAGCCTGGAGCCCAGACCAAAGAGGTGTGCCCAAGCTGACTACCCACAGTCCTCCACTGAATCCTGGGTCTCCTCGCCCTGGGCAGTGCTGGGAATTGTGGGGGACAGGCTGGAAACTGACAAAGTCCTTACAGCCTAGGGCTGAGTTTAAGCCTGAGATCTTCCCAAACCCCTTGGCTGTGGCATGGTGAGGGGTGTTACTCTCTTAAGAGGATTTTCGTTTATACCTTAGATATGTGACTTTGTATCAGAAACTTCCTTGTTTTACAAATGGTTTTGTTCTCTGCACTATATAATAAAGCTGGCTGGGGGTTCCACCCCACCGCCCTTCTTGTACGCTATCTGCCTACAGGAGGCCTCCCGATCCCATCCTTTTTCTCTCTGTGTTTATTTCCTAATCCTGCACTATTCCCACTCAAGACCTGCACAGTTACGAGTCGCGCTGGTTCCCTGCAGGTAATCTCCGTGTGACCTCAAGAACAAAGGCCCAGGGATGGAGAGAATCATGCTTGGTACTGCACAGCCTGCACAGTGAAAAAGACATGGCCCTGGCCCGAGGAGACTTGCAATCCAGCAAGGGAGAGGATTCAGGCCCGACAGCAAACACCATGAGTAAAAGGATAAAAGCACTGTGGGGTCTTTGAAGGACTTCATCCCTCTGGCCAGGATCAGGGAAGACTTCTCGGAGGAGGATGTGGGAAAGGTGGGGTCTGCAGTAGAAATGACAAGAAAGACACTGTGGCTGAAGAAGGCACACCCAGAAGAGAGTACTAATAATGAAAGCTAGCATTTATTGAGTTGTAACATTAGATTCTATGCAATGTGTTTCATCTGTATTAACTCCTTTAAATCCCACATTGACACAAGGTAGGTACAATAATTATCCCCATTTCAAAGAAGGGGAATCAGGACACACAATGGGTAACTGACTTGCTTGAAAACACACAGCTGAAAGGGGGCAGGTTCCAGATTGAGAACACCAGCTGGCATGGCTCCTGCATTTCTGACACCTGATGGAGGACCCAGCAGTCACAGTGAGGACAAGGACAAAGATAAGGGAGAATGAGATGGGTTCTTTTTTCTAGACCAAATCAACTTCCAATTGACTTCAGGTCCTTCCCTAGCCACCTGGGGCCTCCTAGGTAGGCAAGGAATACTCAGGTATGAGGCTCAGGACTCAGACCTCCTAACCTCAGCATCAACCATGAGACCCTTCCAGAGGCTACAAGAGCTTAAGGGGCCCTGGCCACAGATGTTATCTGGCCCTCTCTGGGACCACAATGTCCAAAAATCCATCCTGACTGATATTCCACCAGGGGCTCTGAAAGGTCAGGCGTTGGACTCCAGTCCTAGAATCTAGCAAAAACTTTCCAAATGCAAACCACAGCTATGGCTTAGTCCACCTGGGACAGTGGGGTTTGGAGGTAAGAGTTCAGATTGCATCAACAACTCAAGTCCAGCTCTAAGAGCTATGTGACTTTGAGCCAGCTCTGACCCCCACTGGACTTCAGGGAGCACCTTGGGTAGGGGGAGGTAATCTTGGCCTCGTGGACCTGTTAGGAGAAATCTGTGAAAGCACGTGGATGAGAGCTAGTACAATGGCTGGTGCCCACAGGTACTTAATAAATGCTAAATTCTTCTTCTCCTTGGGGTAGGCTACGAATGGTATGGACTCACCCCAGTCCTCATTTACTATCTTCCCTAAAAACAGATCCACAGGCAATATTACTGCCAATCAATGCTGGAAACAAGAGACAAGAGAAACCAACATAGGAGATGACAAAGGTCTCAGAAATATAGACTCACTCCTCAGCATCCTCCTGCTCCCTCCGTGGATAGAAGCACTGCTTTGACAGGAGAGCTTTCTTCAACTCTCCTCTATCCCAGACCCGCCCAAGGTGCCGTTTGAGCTTTGTTCATCTGTTAACCACTCACCAAACACCTACCCAGTATTCTAAACATGAGATCTCTCAAAGGCAAGTGGGAAAACACCCAAGTGTCCATCGACAGACACTGGATAAATAAAATGTGCTGCATACATGCAATGGAAGATTATTCAACTTAAAAAAGGAATGTAATTCTGGCATGCAACAACATGGATGAATCTTGAAGACATGCTGTGGAATGATCCTGTCACAAGAGGACAAATGTGATAGGATTCCACTCATCAGGTACCTAGAGGAGTCAGACTCATGGAGACAGAAGAATAGAGGTCACCAGTGGCAGAGGAGAGAGGGCTGGAGAGTTATGGTTTAATGGGAATGGAGTTTCAGTTTGGGAGGATGAAAAAGTTCTGGAGATGGATGGTGGTGATGGTTGCATAACAATGCGGATGTACTTAATACCATCTAACTGGACACCTAATGGTTACACCGTTAAATTGTGTTCTGTATATTTTATTATGATTTGAAATTTGTTATGTCCTTTACTAAATGAAAGAATTAACAAACTGTGGTGTATCCAGACAATGGAATATTATTCAATGCTAGCAAAAAAAAGAGCTATCAAGCCATGAAAAGACATGGAGGAGCCTTAAATGCTATTACGAGGCGAAAAAAGCCAGTCTGAGAAGGCGAGGCGAAAAAAGCCAGTCTGAGAAGGCTACACATGTGTGACTCCAATTATATGACGTTCTAGAAAAGGTAAGACTGTAGCGAGAGTAGAAGGATCAGTGGTTGCTAGAGGTTGGGAATTGGGGGAGGGTGAACAGACAGAACACAGGGGGTTTTTTGTTTGTTTGTTTTTACAGGGACAGAGAGGGATAGATAGGGACAGACAGACAGGAATGGAGAGAGATGAGAAGCTTCGATCATCAGTTTTTTGTTGCGACACCTTAGTTGTTCATTGATTGCTCTCTCACACATGCCTTGACCTCAGGCCTTTAGCAGACCTAGCAACCCCTTGCTGGAGCCAGCGACCTTGGGTCCAAGCTGGTGAGCTTTTGCTCAAGCCAGATGGGCCCGCACTCATGCTGGCGACCTCAGGGTCTGGAACCTGGGTCCTCCACATCCCAGTCTGACGTTGTATCCACTGGTACCACTCTGGTGGGGGATGTTGGTTATTGAGGAGGCTATGCGTGTGTGGGGCAAGTTGGAGTTATGTGGGAAATCTTGATACCTTCCTTTCAATTTTGCTATGAACCTAAAACTGCTCTTTTAAAAAATAGTTTTTAAAGGGGTGCTGGGGAGCGGGTAGAGGTTTGCAAATGGGAGCACTCCTGCACCCAGAGATCTCCCTGTCTGGTTGAGACACAGAGAGACAAGCCAGCAGTACAGAGCCCTGTGCTGGGAGACCTCCATTAGGCAACAGCAGGGCCTTCCTCTAGCCCAGAGGGCAGAAGGTTCTCCGGAGGTAATGAGTCCCTTCCATGTGGGAAGGCCTGCAGCTTGGGCACGGCCACACAGTGGGTCCCCAACCCTCACTGGAGTCCCTTCAATATGTTGTGTAGGCCTGTGTTCCAACCATTAGGGACCTCACAAACCAGTGAGCTATCAGCTTCCCTGCTGGAACTCAGTTCTGGTAAATGAGCTGTGACCTTAACAGAAATGAATGGCATGCATAGAACACTCCCCAAGTGACCCCTACTGCTTCTGAATTTCCAGCTCAGAGGACCCTGCTCTCTGTTATGCAGCCTTCCCTCTTTTCTCCTTCCTTCTCCTCCTCCTCCTCCTATCTTTCCAGAACTCTCAAATCCATCCTGACTTTCCATTGCCTACGTTCTGCAGAGGGGACTGCATGGTGACAGAGGGTCTGACTAATGTGGCAGCTATGGTAGCTATCTACTAGCCCCAGCCAGTCATGGGACTGGGGTTAGAGGTGACAGCCAGATGCCCTAGAGCACTAAGGCAAAAATATGCAAAACTGAAGAGAGAGAATTGCTCTTCCACAACAAAGCGAAAACAGATTTAGGATTAAGGAATCTAAAGAAGGAACGTGCCCATCAGAAATGGCCAGAGGCAATGCGGAGTGTCAGTCACCAGAGGTATAGAAAAAGCAGAGTCATTTTTCTGTTCGGGCCTGACCTGTGGTGGCGCAGCGGATAAAGTGTCAACCTGGGAACACTGAGGTCGCCAGTTCAAAACCCTGCACTGGTCTGGTCAAGGCACATATGGGAGTTGAGCTTCCAGCTCCTCCCCCCTTTCTCTCTCTCTCTCTCTCTCTTTGTGTCTCCTTTCTAAAAATGAATAAAATAAAAATTTTAAAAAAAAAAGAAGGAAATTTTTCTGTTCGTTCGTTCATTCATTCAACAAATAGTTATTAAACCTTTACTTTGTGCCAGGCACTGTTCTAGGTATGAGGACATCAAGTGAACAAACCATAAGATGCCTGCTCTTATGTAGTGTATATTCTAGGGAGAAAATCAGACACTAAGAAAGGTAACTCAGAAAAATAAATAATACCTCAGTGGGTGACAAGTGATATAGAGAAAATGAAGTCAGCAAGGGGGATGGAGATTTCCAGGTTTGGGAAGGGAGGATGGCAATATTTTAAAGGCTTGTTATGCTGAGGAGCTGGTACTTGAGCAAAGACTTGAAATGAGAGAATCTGCTATTTTGAAGGCGAGGAAACCTGACCAGGCGGTGGCACAGTGGATAGAGCGTAGGACTGGGATGCGGAAGGACCCAGGTTTGAGACCCCGAGTTCGCCCACTTGAGCGCAGGTCCATCTGGCTTGAGCAAAAGCTCACCAGCTTGGACCCAAGGTCACTGGCTTGAGCAAGAGGTTGCTTGGTCTGCTGAAGGCCTGCAGTCAAGGCACATGTGAGAAAGCAATCAATGAACAACTAAGGTGTCGCAACGAAAAACTGATGATTGATGCTTCTCACCTCTCTCCGTTCCTGTCTGTCTGTCCCTATCTCTGACTCTCTGTAAAAAAAAAAAAAAAAAAAAAAAAAAAAAAGATTAGTTTTCACTTTTGGAGATCTTTCCTCAAGTTTGGAGGGGCCTGACCTGTGGTGGCGCAGTGGAATAGAGTGTCGACCTGAAACACTGAGGTCGCCAGTTTGAAACCCTGGGCTTGCCTGATCAAGGCACATATGGGATGCTTCCTGCTCCTTCCCTTCTCTCTCTTCCTCTTTCCCTCTCTCTCTCTCTCTCCTCTCTGAGGAAAAAAAAAATGAATGAATAAAGTCTTAAAAAAAAAGAAGGCGAGGAAGAAGGTCATAGGGAGAGTACATTGCAGGTGCAAAAACCAGCAGTGGGAGATGCCAGGAGGGTTGAAGGAGCCACAAGGCCAGTGCTGGAATGGAGTGTGCAGGTGGGGAGCGGGGCTGAGTGAGAAGAAACAACTGTCTAAGGCCTTGTAGGTCACTGCCAAGGTGCAGAGACGAGACACATTATAGACCCCAGCACTGTTCAGGGCTGAGGGGTCCTCCCTAGTGGAGTTTGGGCCTTCCCTTCCAAGTGGCAGAATGTGTGCACCAGGCTGTCAAATTCCCAAACTGAATCATAAAGCGTTAAGGACCACAACTAACCTCCTGCTTGGATTCTAGGCCCACAAGGTAACCTTCTAGTCATACCCTGGTTCCCATGGACAGATCTTCTAGAGGAAGAGAGTGCTAGAAACCAGGGAATTGTTCTGTGGTACTTCTATTTTTCAGTGTAAATCAATATATGACATGGTATGGTATGGTATGGTATGGTATGGTATGGTATGGTATGGTATGGTATGGTATGGTGTGATATGATATGGTGTGGTGTGGTATGGCGTGGCGTGGCATGGCGGTGTGGCGTGGCGTGGCTTGGCATGGCATGGCATGTTATGACATGGTATGATATGGTATGGTGTGGTATGATATGGTGTGGTGTGGCGTGGCATGGTGTGGCGTGGTATGGTATGGCATGGCGTGGTGTGGTATAGACCAATACAATACAATATAAATATCCATAGCTCAGAGCTTGTGTAACACGACTTCAGCCCTGAGAGCTGAAGTGGCCCTGGTTGGGGGACTAACCCTGTCTCTAAAGCTGCCACATCCCTGGACCAGGCCCCAAGGCCAGAGTGTCTTCCTCCCAGCTGTGCCACTATAGGAAGCCACTTGACAGCTAGTCAGCTGCCCAACCCTTGGTACCATTCTGACCTCACCACTCAGCTTTTGATCCAAGCCACTGTGCCTTGCCCAGCCTCAATTTACTCAACTGTAAAATAGGCATTAGACTTCCAACCTCCAAGGGTGGCCATGGGAACCAGTTGAGATAACACGTCTGACAACCAGTAGGCTCCGGGCTTCCTGTCTTGCCCTTCCCTCCCTAAGGCAGACCCTCACCCCTCCTTTGTTGGACCACCCCCAACAGGGCCTCCCCAGCCTCCTAGCAATTATCCTCATGTCACCTGGCATGGTTTGGGCCAATACCACGCTAAAACACAGACCTGATCATGTCCCTTCCCTGGATAAAGCCAAACTCCTTCAGCGTGCATCTAGGAGTCCCCTCTCTCTAGCCATGACCTGGAAACAGATATTCATCCTTTCCCCAAAGGGATCTACCCCCTTGCCTTTGCACATCTCCCTCCCCTCTGGTTAGAGTAAACTTCCTGTCCTCTGCCTGATGGACTGCCAGGCATCCTTCAGGCTTGGATGCCTCTGTTTCTCCCTTCCAAAGGACCAGTCCTCCCTCCTGTCTGCCCCAGCACCCCGTGCTGCCCTCTGCCACAGTGCTTATTGCTACACTGTCTTTAACCACTTGGGTTTTTTTTCCTACTAACACATGAGCTGCTTGAGGACAAAGGGGATCATCTTCTCAATTTCATTATTTCGTGAACCACTAAGAAAGAAGAAATGCTGCCAGTTACATCATGACACACTGCCTTCTTGTCACTGAGAATTTCTACTTTACACTTAGTGCAAGAGCTCTGTTGAACTTACCTAGAGACAGCTTTCTGAGATCATTTATCACTCTGATGCATATTATATACATTTATATATAAACTCAATTGATAAAAGCATGAATATGTCATAACGAGCGCCTGTCCCACAATGGTTGGAAGAGCCATTGAATGCAATGCCTATCCCAGTCTTAAAGATGTTAAAATCAGGGGAGAAAGTATCTGAAACTCAAAGAAACATGGGCTATCCCTCTCTCCTTGAGGAGGGTTTGGCAGGCAGAAGATGCTCAATCACTGTTTGTAGGCTTCTATCAGTCTGGGACATGCCCCAGGCCACTTCTCTGTTGCCATGGATGTGTACTGTGTTCAACACTTCTGGAAGGACAGGTTGGCACCAAGATCATGCTCTAGACCAGGGATAGTCAACCTTTTTATACCTACCGCCCACTTTTTATCTCTGTCAGTAGTAAAATTTTCTAACTGCCCACCGGTTCCATAGTAATGGTGATTTATAAAGTAGGGAAGTAACTTTACTTTATAAAATTTATAAAGCAAGAGTTACAGCAAGTTAAAGCATATAATAGTAATTACTTACCAAGTACTTTATGTCAGATTTTTGCTAAGTTTGGCAGAATAAATCTTTATAAAACAACTTATTATCGTTAAATCTATCTTTTTATTTATACTTTGGTTGCTCCACTACCGCCCATCATGAAAGCTGGAATGCCCACTAGTGGGCGGTAGGGACCAGGTTGACTACCACTGCTCTAGACACTCATTCAGAAGTTACCCTAGAGGCAGGAGAATAGTATAGGACCTGGGGAGGAAGTCCTGGTTTCCTGGTGAACAAGGACCAGGAATGGCTGTTGGAGGGCAGGTAGGAGGTGAATGTGAAGTCCTTTAAATCCCCGGATGTTCAGCAGAGCTGGACTGTGACTGTGAGCTGCAGAGCACAAAGCCTTATTAGCGCTTAGAAGGACATTTTTATCGATGTGGAAATTCTCAGACCCCATGTCCAGAAACTGCAATGAATATCATGCTCTGTCTTCAGCTGCCCCACTGTCCCTTGGTATGAGCTGAAAAAGGAACTCTATAATATTTTTGGATTGCGAGAGACAGGGAAACAGTTATAACCTAAGGAAAATAATTACGTGTTCGAAACGCTCCACTGTGTCTCCATGTGAATGTAATTTTGTTTGAAATGAGTTAAACTAAATTTAATTTGGCTGATCTTGAATTTGCAACACACACACACAAAGATCTTTATGTGGGGGGTGAAGAATAAAGAAACACCCCCATTGCTTGGTGTTATATTTTAAGTTTAGCTAAATGGGGCCGGGGCGGGGGGGGGGGGGGCATTCTCAAGCCTCTGACATTAGGTTACCCTGAGTTTTGCTCTGTGCCAGAGGAATTTGTCAAAATGCAAGCAGGTTCAGCCAGCCCAGATGCTTGAAACACAGAGCAGAAGAGGCAGGAGCAGGAGGCTTGACTACATCCCTCCCAGAAGGAGCCCTGGACTCAGAGGCAGCAGCCATCACACGCCTGCTGGGCAACCAGGGCTTCTGTAACCTGGGTCTGTGCTACCTCCCCTGTGGACAGGGTTGATAGTGCACCACCCTTCAATAGCTGCACATGGCAGGGAAACTACAAGGGGTTCTTGGCCCCCCACAGTGCTTGGAGTTAACCCTTTGGTTGCTGAATCATAGGGAGCACCAGGAGACTCCAGGAAAGGACCCAGTGTGGTAGGGTTGGGTCGGGGTGGGGGGAACCAGTTGTTATTCCTTTACCAGCATCTACAATATTGCTATAATATTATAACAATCAATTTTGACTATACCAGAATATATTGTGTGAATGGCCCCCTGCCTGTGAGCTTCTGCAAAGATTAAATGAGGTCATGCCAATGGATGAATGCACATCTTGGACTCTGCTAATAAGTCATGAATACTCTCTCAGGAAACCCTTTTTTGTTTGTTTTTGTTCTCCATCCAGTGAATGTTCATTGACCATCTAAAATGTGCCAGTTTCTATGTCAGGTGCTGAGGATGAAAGGCTGGTCTGGGGTAATGGGCGATGGCTGGACAGGGCGTCCCCGGTGGAGGGAACAGTACGAGCAAAGGCACATAGGCCCAAACCAAAGAAGGCAAAAGCAAGCAAAGCAAACAACACAAGCTAGCAAGCAAACAAAAAGATGCTTCTCTTGTTCTGGAAGCCACAAGCTGTCAGTTGTGGTCAGCACAAAGTTGGACACTGGAAGCAGCAGGAGATGGGGCTCGCGGAAGTCCAGCTGACAACCAGTCTCGTGAGAATTGGAACTGCTATGTCGGACAGGGAAGGGTGGGCAGAGGCAAGTTATTTTCACACGAAAATCATCGCTCCAGCTTCAGCGTGGAGAATGGTTTCCTGAGGCTAAGAGTGGGCGCAGGGAGGCCATATAGGGGAGCTATTGCAATAATCCAGGCAAATGATAATGTGGCAAGAATGAAAATTGGTAGAATAAATAAAAAATATAAAGTGAGTGTTTTTGTTTCTTTGCTTAAGTAAAAAAGTGAGAAAGAGACAAATAGGACCAATAGCAGATCAGTGAACCTAGGACCAAAGAGAACGTGACGTAGTAAAGAAATGTTTAGAAGGTGAGACTAGCAGGACTGGGAAGTCACCATAATAAAAATGGTAAGGGAGAAAGAGCAGTCACGAGGAACTCCGAGGTTTCTGGGTTGAGTGACTCAGAGGTGACAGTGTCACTAAGATCAGGAACTGAGGAATAAGAGCAGTTTGGATAAAGATAGTAGGGGTGTGTTAAGCTGGAGGAATCTCCGGAACATCCAAGTGGAGATCATTAGCAGACAGGTTTTCCTGTGTCCGGCTGACTTTTCCATGGTTCATCTTGGGTCACTGTCTCTGAGCCCCAGGATGAGAAAGATAATTGTATGGATTCCAATTACTTTATCATAATCTTTGTTTTAATGAGCTGGTGCCCTGTAGTTTGAAAAGCTGGTAAAGATTCTGTCTGCAGATCATTTACTTCCTTTGTTATTGAGGTGTAGCCTACAGACAGAAAAGCACCTGAATCCTAAGCATACAGCTCAATGAGCATGCAGTTGTGTGGGTTTTGTTTGTTTGTTTGTTTTGATTGTTTCTAGAGAAATAGAGAAGGAGAGAGAGAGACAGACATTCATTTTCCACTCAGTTGTGCATTCATTGGCTGCTTCCTATATGTGCCCTGATTGGGGGTAGAACCTGCAACCTTGGAGTTTTGGGATGATTCTCTGACTGAGCTAACCAGCCAGGGCGTGCTGTTTTGATTGTATTAGAGATCTTAAAAAAAACTCACAAGCACACACACAAAAACAATAATAATAAAACATGTAAAAATAGAAGTCAGACTCCTCTTTAGAATTCTCATTGCAGGAAGATAAACTTTGAGCAGTCATGGGTATGAGAACACCATGAAGCCCAAGCACCCTACTTTACACGGAATACAAGTGCCTTTGCCTGCCTACTTCTTCCCCCTCATCAAACCCAACACCACCACCATGCCCCTCCCAAACCCAGCCCCAGCCTCAGTGAGCCTCACTGTCCCAGATCTTCACTGCTCACCCATCTATTCACACCCACCATGCTTCTCATGCCTTCCCCCACCTCCTCACAGGTCTATCCAGCAAACTGTCTCTTGGGCTTTAAGGCCCGTTCCAGCGCTTTCCCTCCTGTGGAGCCTTCCTCCTCTATTATCCTACCTCCCACGCCTAGTTAAGCCCATTTCAGTGGCTGCTTCTTTTTTTATTTCTAAACTCGCTATAACAGCACAATTACATGCAGCTTCTCCAGACTGAGTTTGACTCTTAACTATCTTTGGAGTTCTTTGCCATCACTGAGCACTCAAAAAATGTCTGTATTGAAGGATGAATGGATGGAAAAAAGGAAGAAGTATAGCTAGAAGGAATATATGACAGAATTTATTTATTTTTTTTGAGAATTCACTTTCATTCTCAGTTCCTGAGCCTGACAAAACTGTGTTTCCTATGAAAGAATGGGAATCGGAGACCCAGACTTGCTTGTGTCTAAATTCTACAACTAACCAACCATGGACCACAGACGAGTCAGTGAACCTCTCTGGGCCTGAGTCCTTCCACTTTTAACATGTCCATGGTCCTTCAGCCAAGAGTTTAGCATCATAACAAATAGTGCACTAATGATCTTGTTCTTCTATTTCCACCATCTCTCGTTTGGTCTCTACTCATGTGAATAGAGACTGATGCGAAACATATTTATTGTCATTGAAATGTAAAACTGAGAGGGAGAAAAATAAGAAGTGTTGAATTCCTTCTGCACATGATACAATAAAGCTAAATAGTATGGGGTTTGAATTGTTCTACAGAAGAGCAAGATCAATAGCTTGGTTGGCAACTCTACATGGGCCCTCTGTCTTTCTCTACAGCACAATGAGATGTGCACATTCTCAAGGGCATACGACCTCACCACCCTGCATCAGTCATTCTCGTTAATGAGGCCCCTCCATTCAGACCCCATTTTCTTGTACACAATTCATTTCATTAATCGGCTGCAGCTGCAATTAGGAGTGGGAGCATCCAGGCATGTGTTTGGGTTCGAGATGTGTCTTGTGTGATTTTTTGAATACTTTGGGTTTGGCAGAAGCCAAGACACATTCTGGCAAGTTCTTGTTCCCCTTCATTTCTAAGCCCATGTGTATTCAAGAGAAATGTGGTCCATCTGATTCTCATTCGTTTTCGCTTAACTCAACAAAAAAGTTGTCTCGGAAGAGCTAGAAAATATCCAAGCAGCAAATCCAGCCTTTTAAATAGAAGCCTAATTAGAGTCTCTCTCAAACCCCCCCCCCTTCCCGACAGTTTGGCCATCTCCAAACAGGCCACACATTTTCATTTTCATTGCTGCCTTTTCAGGGGCTCCCTCAGCCTAGAGTATGCCCCTTTTTTCCCCTTCTCTGCCTGTTGACTCCTTTTCTCCATGGCCTAACTTGTGGATACAGTCATTACCCCTTATCCACGATTTCAGGTACCTGCAGTCAACCACTGTATGAAAATATTTAATGGGAAATTATAGAAATAAATACTTCATGAGTTTTAAATTGCACACTTTCTGAGTAGTGTGATGAAATCTCTGGATACGGTGCACTGGGGATGTGACTCATCCCTCTCTCCCCCATCTCCACACCGCACACGCTCTCTGCCTATTAGTAGCCAGTAGCTGTCTGGTCCTCAGGTCCACTGCTGCGGTATCTCCGTGCTTGTGTTCAAGTCACCCTTACTTTCCTTCTTAGCGGCCCCATGGCGCGAGAGTCATGATGCTGCCAGAGGCAGGCTGTTAAGCGCTTCCCTTCCGTGAAAAGGCAAAAGTTCCAACTCAATAAAGAAAGAAAATAAAAGCGTATGCCGAGTTTGCTAAGATTTACGGTAAGAATGAATCGTCTATCCATGAAATTGTGAAGAAATAAAAGAATGGGCACACTAGTTTTGCTGTCGCACCTCAAACGGCGAAAGTCACAGCTACAGTGCATGATGCAAGCTTAGTTAAGATGGAAATGGCATTAAATGTGCGGGGGTGGGGTGAGGTGGATATGAACAGAAAATGTGTTTCAATGGAAGGCAACACATTTCACCAGAAATCACTGAGCCTGCATGAAGACTTCAGCAAGGGATCCCCTGAAACTAGTGACACCAAGCTATTCACTGCAAGTAAGGGATGGTTACACAGACTCGGGGATAGTTTGGCTTGAAAGGTATAAAAATTCCTGGAGAGGCTGTGTCTGCCAATGAAAAAGGCGCTGCTATATTTCCGGCAGAGTTGAAGACGTTGATTTGGGTTTGGTACTTACTATTGGTGGTTTCAGGCATCCACCGGGGAAGAGGGTCTGGAACATATCCCAGGGAATTTTCACAACCCCATGGCCGTCTGAGCCTCTGCAAGAATTCACCTGTAGCCCGCACTAGCCTTTATTCATTCCGCTTTGTGTCGCAGTCTTTGGTTGAGCCAGGGTAGTCAAGCCCTCACTGATGTCTGCTTCCATATTAAACCCCTGACTTTAATGGAAGGTCTTTACAAGAAATGACAGACAAAATTGGCATGTGTGATAAAGACATTGCCCAGAACATTGATTAATGTGTCTATCAGTGAAATGTCCTTGTGTGGGCTTCCAGGTACATTTGAGGCATGGGGACCCAAAATAACAAAGGGCTTCTTCCTCTGTGATAATGAGGGCTATGGAACTCAACTTTGTTCCCTTTCTGTCTTGGCTGCCAGGAAGCTAAGAAGCAGTTGGAGTTCAGTCATAGCAACTATATTGCAAGCTAGCTTCCTTCTTTTTCTTTTTTTTTTTTCTTTTCTGGGAATTAGTTTTCTATTTCTATATTGTTAATGTTATAAAGGAAAAACCTATCTTTCACTGTCAGTCACTTCCCAGCCTTTGTAGGACAGCAGAGTAAAGTAAAAATAATAAGAAGCTATTCATGATCATTTCATCTATAGAACAGATCCGGCATTTAGGAGTCACAGGGGAAAGTTTGCTTTTTATCTTAGATTTTCGATAAACTAAATATTTTGCCATCTGTATTAGTTAATACAAAATCAGTTTGTCTCTTAAACTTTTATTGAATTCATTGGGGTGACATTGGATAATAAAACTATACAAGCATACAAAATTTTTAAAACTTAAAAATTAGATGTAATTGTTAAAAATTGTAATTCTTCGTAATTCTGACTGGCCCAGGAACACAGCTTCTGACATTCATATTCTTCTCCAAATCTCCCTTCACGGAGGAGAGCAGTTTACACAGAACTGGGTTCAGCGAGTGTCTGTTAAGCGAGTGAAAAACAGAGTTCACCCAAGTGAACTGAGAAGCCCAAGGGAGAGCCCCTGGCTTTGGATCCCGAGACAGTCCAGGCTTCAAAGCCCAGCTCTGGCTGGCCACACAGGCCTGAGACCCCAGTCACTTGGATCCATCAGAGCCCCAGTTCCTTCATCCGTAAAATGGGGTTTTAACCACAACTGTGTTAGGGTTGTTTTGAGGACTAACTGAAAGACAAGATGCTTAATATTATAAACTCCCTTTTTTTTTTTTTTTACTTATGAGTGTTCCTGGGCAGAAAAAGAACACTGTAAGTTGTGTGTGTGTGTGTGTGTGTGTGTGTGTGTGTGTGTGTGTTTTAATGTTTCATCTTTTTTTATTTTAATGTTTCATCTTTTAATTGATTTTAGGGAGAGGAAGGGAGAGAGAGACAGGAACGTCAATCTGTTCCTATATGTTGCTGGACTGGAAATCGAACCAACAACCTCTGTGCAAGAACACTATAAGTTTTAAACAGGCAATTGACCACCAGAATCCACACTGGTAGAGAACACAAGAGGAGAGACGTGGGCGGACTGTCATTGGACAGACAGTGCATGCTCTTCAAACCAGAAATGGGACAATACAATAATGCTGAAAAGGCCTCTCTGCAGTCCTCTTAATGTCTTAAAGAGCCCAACAGCTGGGACCAGTATCATTCCAGAAATTCACTCTTACCTTTAAGAACTTTTGAAAACTATTTAAAAAATAAATAAATAACACCCCACAGGGCAGGAATTGAAATTCTGAGACCAATGTAAAATTCAGATTTGGTGGTTTTAGTAACAATGGGGAAATTTCCAAGAGATGGACGGTGGGGGTGAGGGGTATGGGAAGGAGTAGGCTAGTCAGAGATGGGAAAAATGGGAAAAAATAAAATAAAAAAGAAAATCCAAGCCCAAAACCTTCTTCCAAGGGATGCAGTAAACCTTACCTGCTCGTCACAGAAATCTTAGCAGTTTGGGTGGAAAAGATTCTTCTTGATCCCTGAATATAACACAAGAACAATGGAAGAAACAAGGAAACTTCAGTTTTTCACATTTAAATCACCCTAGAGTTGTGGTAGAATGGTTTCTATCAAAATGGAATATGAGTACCATGGGATGCAAGCTGATTTTACATGGCACACGAAAAAACATTTATTATTTTCATTGTTACACATTTGTTGTATTATGGGTTGAGTTAGCATATCCAAATAATGATATCACACATAGTATTATTAAATATATTTTAAAGTTTAAAATGTTTTAAAAATCAATTTTTTTTTGTAGGTGAGAGGAGGGGAGATAGTGAGGCAGACTCCCACATGTGTGCCTACCAAGATATAGCTGGCAACCTCATCTGGGGCCATGCTCAAGTACCAAGCTATTTTTAGCGACTGAGGCTGATGAACTATAACAAACCAAACTATCCGCAGTGCGTGGGGCTACACTTGAGCCAATGGAGCCACTGGCTGCGGGAAGGGAAAGGGAGAGGAGGGGAAAGAGAGGGGGAGAGACACAGAAGGTTGCTTTCCTGTGTGCCCTGGCTGAGAAATCAAAGTCAGGACCTTCATATGCCAGGCCAACGCTCTATCCACTGGACCAGAGGCTGGGGCCTTAAAATTATATTTTAAAAAATATTAATTGATCGACCTGGGAACACTGAGGTCGCCAGTTCAAAACCCTGCACTGGTCTGGTCAAGGCACATATGGGAGTTGATGCTTCCAGCTCCTCCCCCCTTTCTCTCTTTCTCTCTGTCTCTCCTCTCACTCTGTGTCTCCTCTCTAAAATGAATAAAATAAAATAAAATAAATATTAATTGAATTAGGACTGGTAAAACATATCCATATCAAAAAACCAATGCAGTTCTAGAGTCACTGGAAGTATGGGAAATACAACTTTAATATGTGGATCTTGATAAACTATTGACTGTAAGGGTAGTCATGACACTGGTCCCCTCCATTTGGTCCCTAAATGACTTATTGAAAGATTCACCAACCCCACCTACCCATTTTACTGGGACCCCACTAGGATCACTCTCCCACCTCGTGCCTTGATCTGCCCTCCCTCAAGCAGAATCAACCCTTGCCTTTTTGGGGCTCCTATACACCCTGCTTGTTATGACCCTTGGGACCTTGTATTACAATTTTTTCAAGGGTGTGTGTCCTAGCTACGCCATGCCTTGATCATCTCTATACCTTGAGTCCCTAACCTAGGGCATTAAATAACTTTAAAAAATTAAATAACTTTAAAATACCATTGAAGCCATGCTAGATTTAGAAATTCAAGGGCATAAATACTTGTCTTAATCATTTATTGGGGATTGGAGGTCACAAAGAAAACATGACTTTCCTCTCCCCACCACACTCCTCCACAGCCCAACGAGGCCAGCTCTGCTTGTGATAAGCTTTCTTAGCCTGTGCATCCTCTTACATAGCAGTTTTAGCAGTTTGTGATTATTTGATTAATGTTTTTCTCCTGGCAACAGACTGTGGGTATAATCACATCTATCTTCGTTTACCATTGGTGTTCCTGATGCTTAGCACCACGCCAGACACACAGCTGGTGCTCCCTATATATCAGTTATATAAATGAATGAATGAATCCCTCCCCACACACACACACAGTTGGTCTTCTAGCATTTACATTGTTATATAGATCACTGAATAGGTAGAAGGTTGACACAGAGACCAGTGTAAACTCTCCTGTTTGTTCTTCAGGCAGATTACAGCAGAGCACGATGCTTGCCAACCAGAAGGGGAGAAATTCAAAATGATAAAAGGAGCGTTCTCACTCACAGGGCTCAATGAGGGCTTGACAAGCCACACAGAGCCAAAATAAATTGTTTAAAAGTATACTCCAGCAAAAGAGTACTGACCATGTGCTTTCAAGAATTTTCCTAACCTGGGCTGTGGTGGTACAGTGCCCAGAGCATCAACCTAGAATGCTGAGGTCACCAGTTCAAAACCCTGGACCTGCCCAGTCAAGACACATACAACAAGCAAGCAATGAACAACTAAAGTGGAGCAACTATGAGTTGATACGTTTTGCCCCCACCCCCTTTGTGAAATCAATAAATAAAATCTTATAAGGAAAAAAAATAATAATTTTCCCAGCCATCACGAAAAACTTTAAGGACTAGAACTTTAAGAGAACTAAGGCAACCAGGGAGTATATTACATTCGCTGACAGCTCAGAATGGGGAGAACACCAGACCACAGAAAGAAAGAGGAAGAAAGAATCAGTGTTATATTAAAATGAAGCCAAAGCCACTCTGAGAACTGCTTTTGTCTAGCCAGACAACTTTTTTTTTAAAGGTTCAAACCTACTTTGTGAGCTCAATTTTGAGCAGAGCTGCAGGGAGAATGAAAAAGAAATGTCTCAGCTTAGAAAGCTAGGAGGTTCGTTGCTCTTTGCATTTCTTAGGTTGAGAATACCTTGGCTAAGACCATGTGGACCAAGTCAAGAACAGATCTAACCACCCAGGTCAATCCTAATATTTTCGAACCACAAGGGACTTGCTCCACGCCCTCCTTCATGTTAGTGCTAAAGAGCCCAACATGCACACGAACCAGATGACTAACCCAAGCTCCTAAGTGTTTTATAGGAGCAGCCAGTCTAGAGGCCAAGCCTTCCAGCTGCACAGAAGGGCTCACGTCCCTGCCCAGCCTGCTGTGTGGCTACACAAGAGCAAACAGCAAGCCTCTACTTCCCCCCAAGCAGCATACCAAACAACTCTGACTGGCAGCACACCAAAGCCTTCAGATCAGCCATTTAGCATCACATTTTAGCTCTTCTACGGTCTATCATCTGCCAATGGTTTTCTATCCCTCGGTGCCAACTTGAGAAATAAGTAGTGAGCCTCTTGGTACTATCTTTAAATATCTCTTGTTTGCACCTGAACTGATTGTGTCCTGGTGGTCTTGAGTATCAGGCAAGAGTTGCTGGCTGGTCTCTGAGCTCCTCAAAGGCAGGAAACACTTTCCATTTATCTGTAGGGCCCCAGTGCCGAGGACAGCAAAACGGGAGGCTGTTTGAAAAATCCACAGAATCCGCAATTAAAGCCGGAAAGAACTGTGTTAGACTCCTTGGCCAAGAGCTTACAACGGGGCCTAACCCCTGTGGGCTTCGATATTCTCACATATAAAATAACACAAACCACTTTACAGAATGGCTCTGAGGACAGAATGTAGTCACAATGTGTATAGAGCACCAGGCCTACGGGATGCTCTATCCGTCATCGCCCTGACAACGACCAGATCCTCCATCAGAGCTGATGCAAAAGGAGGATGAAGTAAGCCAAAGTTTAAATTGGTTCTTTTCTAGGAGACGAACAAGAAATAAAAGGGAACAACAAATGTGATTACCCATCCTGTGAGCGGTCAGACTTTCCTTTACTATTTACTGTCAGAGCTTAGAGCCCCGTTTTAAAGCCGGCCCTGCCTCGTCCCAACTTCTGCTTCATCTCCCAGTGCAGTCATAACGCTGGGCTAACTCCCTGTCTATTGACACAGAGAGACTGTGAGTCACAAATTCAACAGGATGACTTCGCTGTAGTGTGATTGACTGGAAAATGTTCCCTCATCTGAAACTTTTTTTTTTTTTCAAGCAAATGGACATGCTTATTTTTGCAACATGGAGTGCAGTCTCTTTATTTATTTGACGTTGGTCTCTGCGACATTTCTGCTGGCCCGGGGAGGGCTCACGGTGTTCAGGATTTGCCTTCTGAAGTTACATATACTTTCTCCCCCTCCTGCTCCTTCTCCCTTCCTGCCGACTATTATATCTAAAGCAAACAGTCCCAGCACAATAGTTAGATTGCACTTGAATTTGGTGTTTACTTGACATTTACACACTGGCCATGCTGGACAGCTCAGTCATTCCAGAACACGGGCTCAGCCAGCAAGTATTGTGTTCAACTGGTGCTCAACCCTGAGCAACACAGATCCTGAAACAGCTAGATAGTGCCTTGAGAAATTATTTGTGCTGCTAGATTTTTTGTGCCTGAATTAGCGCATGTCAATGGGGAGGAGGTATCAGGGTATCTTCAGTTTTCCCGGGAAACATCCTTCACCACACAGGGCAGACGGGTTTTGCCAATGATACTACTCTTTCTCCCTTTAAATTTCACTCATACATGCCACAGGATTCATTCTAAAACAAATGTAATCAAGTCCTGGGTGCTACATCTCCCTAGGACTGGGCATAGATCACTAATTCAATTAACTGAATCTTTAGTTCTTTCATTTTCTTCTCTGTACAATGGCATTAATAATACCTACCTCAGAGGGTCCTTGTATGCATAACATATGCAAAAAACCTAGCAGGTTGAAGCTCTTAGATGGTGCTCTGAAAATGTGGGTTCTCCTCCTCCCCTGAGGCCCAGGACTCTGGCTTCAGAAGGAAGAGGGGCTCAAAAAGGGTAGGTTGTAGGGGTTCCTGTGTCAGTTTGATGCAGGGAAGGAGGGAGGCTCAGACTTGGCTGGGAGCCAGAACACGTATTTCATAGTCCCAGCTCTGCCAGCGTGTGGCATGGGGAAGTCATTTCCACTCCTGAGGCCTCTGTTGCCCTACATGAGAAGTGGAAGCCTCCAATTACATTCTAACATTATATAATTTCCATATCTTCAGAGTCTGGAGGGAGTCTTAAGTAATTGCCATAAAAGATTGACCAGCCCAAAAACTGATATATGATGATGCCAGGATTGAAAGAGCGTACCAGAGGATAAGATCATGATACACAGTGCTGGGTAGCATGTAAGGAAACCATTGTTTTCACACCTTGCTGATGGGAATATGATTTTTTTTTAGTAAGAACTTGTTAATCATAGATAATGTTGACCTCATAAATCAATTTTTATAATTTGAGCCTAAGGAAACAAGTGAATGTCTAAAAGTACCTATGAATATTCTGTAATAGTGAAAATTTAGAAACAATCTAGATGTCCATCAAAAGGAGATTGATTAAATAGCAATAGAAAACATTATGATGTGTATCAAATATAAGGTATATCTATGTATTAACATGAATAGATGTCTGTGGTACATTAAGTGAAAATAAAAGCAAATTTGCCAAAATGTATGCAAATGATGATTGATGTTTTAAAAACAAATTTTAATATTTTCATAAATACAAAATATTCTGAAAATTTATACACCAAACTGTTAATCATAGTCCTACCTGGATTGGTGGGATCTGGATTTTAATTTTTCTTGTAACAATGATTTTTTTTAAATAGGTAGGCATTAGCCTGACCAGGTGGTGGCGCAATGGATAGAGCGATAGAGCGTCAAACTGGGATGCGGAGGACCCAGGTTTGAAATCCCGAGGTCGCCAGTTTAAGTATGGGCTCATCTGGTTTGAACAAGGTTCACCAGCTTGGACCCAAAGTCACTGGCTTGAGCAAGGGGTCACTCGGTCTGCTGTAGCCCCCCCCCCCCCCCCGTCAAGGCACATACGAGAAAGCAATCAATGAACAACTAAGGTGTTGCAACAAAGAATTGATGCTTCTCATCTCTCTCCTTTCCAGTCTGTCTATTCCTCTCTCTGTCTCTGTCACACAAAAAATAAATTAAATTAAAAAAATAAAATAAGTAGGCATTAATTTTTGTAATAAAAAATTAACTATTTAAAATTTTTTTATTGATTGATTTTAGAGAGAGAAAAGAAGGAAGATAAAGAAAGAGAGAAAAAAACATCAGTTTTGTTGTTCCACTCATTTATGCATTTCTTGATTGATTCTTGTATGTGCCCTGACCAGGGATCGAACTCACAACTTTAGCATATCGGGACAATGCTCTGACCAGCTGAGCTACCTAGCCAGGGCAAAAAAATTAACATGAAAAAGTAAAAATATAAAAGTAGCACAGGATTTGGGCTAAGTGCAGCATATTAAATAAATGTGTATTCTGATGCGCCTTCTGGAATCCCATTCAAGTGATAATAGAGAAATCAAAAGGCAAACCTGACCAGGACAGGAAGTGGAAGCTGGGAAGCAGAGGGATATATTGTTCATAAACTCACATCAGAAAAAGGTATTGGGGATGACGACAAAAAAGTGAAAAATGCAGTGACTAATTTTAAGGTTCAGGACCTTTGGAAATCTCAGGAAGTGGAGACATCACTTTACTCAGAAAATAAGGTTTTATGTGGGAATAAAAACAGAATTATTTATTAAAAGCCTATATAAGTAGTAATTAGAAAATCCATCCATCCACCCATCCATCCATCCATCCATCCATCCATCCATCCATCCATCCATCCATCCAAGAAGTTAGGCACTAAAATTATTCCCCAGCCTGGTGCAGCTGGCTGACTGTTTTTCTCCTTCCCGTGGGCAGAGATCAGAGGTTTACTTTCTGGAGAACCTGATGGAAGAACTCTGGAGGCAGAGAAGCCTGGACCCACTAAGGCCAGGAGCAAATGAGCACAACTAAAGGGCAGGCTACATTTGTAGTAGTGATGCCTCCTTCCCTGTGTGGCTACAAGAACACTGGCTGCCTCTCTGACTTAGCTGCACAATGCTGGACTTGCATTCCACATTGTAGTTTTTCATTGTAACATGGGGCTCACTTTTTAAATGAATAGGTATTACATTCCTATTATGTACCAGCAAACCCCATTATGTTCTAGAACAAGAGTAAGTTAGGCAGGGTCATTGTCCCTTGAAGCCCACCCACATTCTAGTGCACCAGTGGCAGTGTCAACCTCAGAGGCGAAATGATTTAGTACGTAAAAAGTGCTTAGTATGTACTCGTCCAGTGTCTGATAATATGATAGTCATAACATTAATTATTAATTTGAATGTCCATGGTTCCTCTGATTCCTGAAGGGAGAACACAGTGTATCTTTCTAGTACTCTTCCAGGAAAAACAAAGTTAGAACTTTGCCAACAATGTCAACCAGCATATAATACTTCAATGGTGAACTTGACTTTTTTTAACTGATTGATTTTAGAGTGACAGACAGAGAGAGAGAAAAGAATTCATTTGTTGTTCCACTTGGTTGTACATTCATTGATCATTTCCCATATTTGCCCTGATCCCGGGGATCAAACACACAAACTTGGTGTTTCAGGACAACGTTCTAATCAACTGAGCTTACCAGCCAGAGCCATGAACTTGACTTTGAAACGCCCCTCTGTCCAACCTAATTCTTGACTGGTTTATGAAGGATCAAGGTCACTCACTGTTTTCCTAGACTTGACAAAACCAAAAAAAGGCTTTTGCAAGTCATGGCACAAACCCAGGAAGTGCGATTCCCAGATTAATTTATACCTGGCCCTACTTAAAAAGTATCTCTGGCGTGATCAGGCAGTGGTACGGTGGATAAAGCATCGGACTGGAACACAGAGGACCCAGGTTTGAAACCCCGAGGTTGCCGGCTTGTGCGCGGGCTCACAAGCTTCAGCACCGGGTTGCTGGTTTGATCATGGGATCATAAACATGACCCTATGGTCCCTAGTTTGAGCCCAAGGTCTCTCTCTGGCTTGAGAAAGGGGTCACTCACTTTGCAGTAGCCCCCCAGTCAAGGCACATATGAGAAAGCAATAAATGAACAACTAAGGTGCCTCAACAAAGAACTGATGCTTCTCATCTCTCCCCCTTCCTGTCTGCTCCTATCTTTCTCTCCCTCTGTCTTTGTCACCAAAAAAAAAAAAAAATATCTCTTCCTGACCTGTTGTGGCACTGTAGAATAAGCATTGCCCTGCCCTGGAATGCTGAAGACACTGGTTCAAAACCCTGGTCAAGGCACATATGGGAGTTGATGCTTCCTGCTCTCCCACCCTCTCTAAATTGAATAAATTAAAATAAAATTTAAAAAGTATCTCTGTGAGGTGTTAGGTAAGGCTGGTCCTTGGTTGTACATCTGCAGGGACACTGTCATATTAAGCGGAAAACACTGTGATAAAGCATTTTAATCTTTAGATCAAGATACTGCATCCTCTCCCAATGCTTGCTACTGCAGAACCCATTTCACGCTTATCAGACAGGGATAACATACTCAGGTTTCATTGTTAAAGGGGAGAAACTAACAATGGTAGCATTCACAGCCATTGTCTCGCTTAATCCTCACAACAGGTCTGTGAGGCAGGAACATTAATAGACCCATTTTACTGACAAGGAAAGTAGACAGTAGCTAGACAACATAACTTGCCCAAGGTCATCTGGCTATTTAGAGGCAGAACAGGATTTGGAAACCAAACTTCCAGAGCGGCATCCATAACCATCTCCCCCGGAGTCTCTGTATATTCACTCCAAGCCATTCCTTCATCTCTCACCCAGCCCAGGACCCTTCTTCACTGACATACAGCTAGAGGGTACAAAGAATTAAACTCAGATAATGACACTGAATCTGCACTCAGCCAAAAGATAGTGTAACTTTTCTTTCAAGAAGCCCAAAGGAGTTTCTATTTTAATAAGGTGACCAACTTTTTTACAATGAAAAGGAAGACAAAAATAAATGGAAGAAACAATATTGTAAGTAAAAGAAACATTTTATTCATTGCAACAATACACTACAATATGATAAATGGATAATAAAAAAATTGTAATATTTTATATTGTAATTATGCTTACATGCCTATTAATTTTTAATAATTGTAAGAAAAATACTCATTAGATAATATTATCTAAATGAGTACTTTTCCATTGAGTGAATATTTTTTGTCAATATATCATCGTGTAACAATATATTGGAAATATTTGAACAAGAAATACCCTTCATATTGAATTTTATGGCAAGTGCTGCAGCTAGAGTATCAACATTCAATCTTGATTTCTCACTTGTCCAAAAATCATTAGCAACTGAAAAAAAACTCTTTCAACTGCTGCATTAGTTCCAGGGCAGCACAATGTAAACTGGACAAGAATAAATAAATTTTCACATAAAATATGTTCACTTTTGAAAAGGCTGAATTTTTCCATCCATCTTTTATCAATTTCGACGTGTTCATTTTCCCATTGTATTAATTTTTCAGAATTTAAATATATATATTCAGTCTTTTAATTTCTTCAAAGAGACAATTATTGTCTATTTTGATGTCTGGCATTTTTTTAGATAAAAACTCAAGACAAGATTCAATATCTGTCCAATATACTAGCAACAAAGTAAAAAACACCATTGAAAACTGTTATGTCCCGTGATGTTTGTTTCAGACCATTCTTCAATGTATTGAAAACATGTCTGGTAAAAATTCTGCACTTCTTTGATAAACTTTTCTGTTATGCCTGGATTTGATTCCTCTAAGTCTGACAATTTTCTTTTTATAATTAAAGGAAGAAATTTTTCTTCAGAATGAGATTTATATTGAAGGATAAAGTCATTCAAAATAAGACTAACTTCCATAGCTGAAATATGTTCACCTTCAATCTTTTGAATCATTTTGTGAAAAATATACACTTGATTATGTACAAAATACATTAATATCTCAGATATTTTATTATTGAAAAACAGTTTCAGAATTTTAGGACATTTGTCTAAACTTTAAAAATATAAACGGAGAGGCTCAAATAATTGTAGAACACATTCTACAGCAGGTCTTAGAGCAAGCCACCTAACTTTGGAATATCCTAAAAGTTTTTTGTATTCAACATTTGCTTCTTCACAAAATTGTTTGAAAGTAGCAACACGAA
Source organism: Rhynchonycteris naso (assembly GCA_037038555.1). NCBI lineage: Eukaryota > Metazoa > Chordata > Mammalia > Chiroptera > Emballonuridae > Rhynchonycteris > Rhynchonycteris naso. Next base: position 25,039,299 of record CM072996.1, read on the forward strand.
CAGTAAAACTATTAAAATGCAAATAAATTGTGATTATTATTACTTCTACATCAATTGGCATGGCACATGACGCTTTGTTGATTGCATTTGACAAAACATGTGCATGACAACCTATTCCTAATATTTTCTGTATAAGTACCGCACACTAACCAATTGCGCCCCCAGAGCATGCTTTTTCCTAGTATTTTCTTTTGGAGTAACTCTTGTCATTTTACAGACACATTACTCACCCGTTTGCGTCTTCACCCACCAAAATTTGTATTTGTATTATCAGCCGTTAATGCAACAACTTTGAATTTCAAATTGTTTTTATTTATTACTCTGTATAAAAGGTTTGACAAAATTTCAGAAGTTTCGCCCTCCATGGATTCTAAATTTAAAATTTTTACCAGAATGCCCTTGGGGACATTAAAATATCTTACTATTATTTGATACAATTTAATTTCATTATGATTTGATGCATCAGATAAAATCGTTACAAATGCTGCAGTTTCCAAGTCATCTGTAAGCATTTTGTCACAGTAATTTTTAAATACTGATTTCAAAATAGCCTTGCATTTTGTCCGGGCACATGAAAATTTTGCATTCTGAAACTTTCTCAATAATCTAGTTGTACAATCCATACTACGAAAACTTTGTGAATTATGGTATGAAATGCAAATGTTCCCTCCATTGCAGCTAACTGTTTTTCATCTTCAGAATAATTTGAAATTTTAAAAATCTTGTTACTTTACAACTAGAAGCTGATGCATCTAATGATTGCTTATGTTTGTTGGTGGTCAAGTGTTTCATTACACTGGGGAACAAAATTTTTGTTGCATCCACAAAAACACTTGTTCTTACCTAATTCGAGTATGTTGATCTCAAATCTGACATTAGTTATTCTCTGTAAGCTACAGTTATTTTGCAATTCAAGATTTTGGGTTTTCATCTTATTGTAAAATTTTCAACATTTAGTTTAACATAATGAAGTAGAAGGTCTTCTTGGGCATCATCTTTGTGAAAATATAATAATTTATATAATGCAGTAAATACACTAATACACTAAAAGATATGGTTGCATCAGAATTTGTCTACAATTTCAAAACTGAACATATTAAAACACTTATTTTAATCACAAAATGTGTGCAAAACTTATTTAAATTCTATTCAGGCAAAAATTTGCCTTTGTAGCTCTTGCGTTTTGTGTACTTGTTGAGGACAATCTCATTTGATGCTCCAGCAGTAGTCTGCCATCATATTTCTGTCCCATCACCCCTGATAACACTCTTCTATCATCTTCAGATCTTGATGAAAGCATTCTCCCTGCTCATCACTAACAGCTACAAGATTTTCGGGAAACTTATCAAGGTGACTGTTTAGGAAGTTAATCTTACCGCTCATGTTACATCCAATGTCACGGAAAGCCAACAGCATCCTTTGAACCAGAAGTTCATAGTTTTCTGCTTTTTTGTTGTCAAGGAAGTTTTCTGTAACTGCCACAAAAGACTGCCATGCTGCTTTCTCCTCCTTATTCATCTTCCTGGCAAATTCTTTGTCATGTATGAGGGTTCAAATTTGAGGTCCATTGAATACACCTGCTTTTATCTTCTCGAAAGACAAGACAGGAAAAGCAGAAAGAATATGTTGAAAGCATTCACTTTCTCTATTCAAAGCCTGAACAAACTGCTTCATTAAGCCAAATTTGATGTGAAATGGGGGGAAAATGATCCTGTCTCAATTAACTACAGGTTCATTCACAATATTTGCGTTCCTACTTCCAGAGCTTCACGTTTCTGCCACTCCTTCTGTGTCCAGTGTTTCTTCTGAGCTTGGCTGTCCCACAAACACAGAAAGCAAGGATACTTCGTGAAACCTTTCTGTTGTCCTAGCAGGAAATTTACCATTTTAAGATCCACACAAAAGATCCAGTTATGCTCCTCATACTTCAGTAAGTTGAGGACAATTTTTATGTCATTATAATCTTCTTGTAGATGAATTGAATAACCATTTGGAACTGCTGCATAAATATTACCATTGTGTGGGAGAACACATTTCAGACTCCGTTTAGAGCTGTCAAGAAATAGCCGCCATTCTGTTGGACTGTAAGTGGTAACACCTAACTGGCTGAGAAGATTACTTATATCATGACAATAAACAAAGTGTTTGTCTTCAGAAAAAAAGTCCACAAAAATTTGTTCACGCTTCCTGAAATGGGATATTTTAACTGACCGGTGAAGTACATTCTTTTCTTGAAGCCTAGAGGCTAATAACTCAGCTGCTTTCTTTGATAGGTCCAAATCTCTTACTAAGTCATTCAATTCGGGTTGGCGAAACTGCTGAGGGGTTAATGACTGCTTGGCCTCAGAAGAAGACCCTTCAGATTCTACAACCATTTCCTTATGCATCTTATCGAATACACTTGATCACCATGTTCACTTTCTTCATCCTTAGAAGAAATAAAACCATTGAAAACTGGAACCAGGAGTGTCTCAGAGTGTGGGATAGGTTGTATTGCTGAAGAAATATTAGGATATGTGATCATATGCCGTTTTTTCTTGCCAATGCCCTTTGTTTGGATCAGACAGAAATAAGTCACTGCTGTGGTCCTTAGGTTCACGCCAAACCATGGGAATACCAAAAGGCATTCCTTTGCATTTTCCTTTTGTCCAGTCACAAAGCATTTCCTCACAATTATGACACACAATATGAGGAGTCCAATTCTTGTCTTGACTGCCAAGGGGAACTTGAAAATAGGCAATATTTGCACGTGTCACAAATGATGAAAATATTGCGCCTTTGACGTTGAAGTGTGTAACAGCCACATATAAAACAGAAGGTGTCAGGACTATTCTTACATTTATGCCTACTCAAAGAAGCCATGATTCAATCTTAAAACAAAAGAAGAGGGTCTTTTTATCAGATAATAATTTTTTACATTTAAAAACAGCTACAATTATGTAAAAGTGATGTCTGTAAAACATTGATTGCCTTGTGGTTATGTTCAATTCAAGAGTTGTTGCCCTTTAGCTCCAATTTAAAAATCAATGCATACCATTAAGTGTAACAAAAAGAAATTAAAATTGCATAAAAACTAGAGCATGCACCAAGAAATAGATTTCAGATTTGGAATCAGTGATGCAAAATATATAGAAAAAGTTCTAAAACCTCATGCAACAGAAAATGAAAAAACAATTGTTCCCCAGTTTTATCGCTGCTCTGCCCCCAACTGCAATACAAAATTCTCTGCTGCAAATATTGCAGAAAACAATAGTATCTTTCTTTGATATGAGGAATGGAAATTCCTTTTTCAATTTATCATTGAAATGGCATTTTCTCTCTTTTGATTTTTCCATCCCTTAAATAAAATCTACAATTAAAAATAAAAGCCTGACCAGGCAGTGGCGCAATGGATAGAGCGTCAGACAGGGATGTGGAGGACCCAGGTTCGAAACTGTGAGGTCGCCAGCTTGAGTGAGGGCTCATCTGGATTGAGCAAGGTTCACCAGCTTGAGCCCAAGGTCACTGGCTCAAGCAAGGGGTCACTTGGTCCACTGTAGCCCACCGACCAAGTCACATATGAGAAATCAATCAATGAACAACTAATGAGCCACAACAAAGAATTGATGTTTCTCATCTCTTTTCCTGTTTGTCTGTCCCTATCTGTCCCTCTCTCTGACTCTCTCTGTCTCTGTCAATAAATAAATAAATAAAATTAAAACTGAAAGACAGAGCTACACAAATGATGCAAGCACATTAGGAACTGAAAACATTACATCTTGGTAGGCAAATTTTCCAGAAGCTAAATTAACAAAACTAAATATCAAACTAAACCATTAATTTGGAGTGATATTCAGATGTGTTTATCACTTTCTAATTTAAAAATGTCTTTTTTATGCAACTATTTAATCAAAATGCATTATTAATAGATATGGTTTGAGGTTAGTTTTCCACTTTAAAACTCGAATTTTGGGAAAATACTTGTACATAAAATTATACGTATTTGGAAATTATTAAATAGATAATGAATTAATAAAATGTGAATTGTGCTTATCTGCCTATAATTGAATATTCACTGAGAAAGAAATAATCGTGAGTCAACAATGTCATATGTGCCGTGTCATGTTTCATTAAGAAGTACACAAAGCCATTTGCGAGCTCAGTATATCGCGCTCTCTCTCTCAAGGTCTCCCGATGAATCGTCATGTCAAACACAAGTATTTCACATCACATGCAATAGATCGACTCTGCATTGATCAAATACAGACATTTACAAATCAGTCTTCCAATATCAAAAAAGGAAGACATGTAGGAGAACACTTTTCGAGGGAGGACAGAACTTACAAAAAAAGGACTGTCCTCCTTTAAGGAGGACTATTGGTCACCTTCATTTAAATGGAAAACTGAATATTCTGAATGAAACACAGAACATTGAAATTCAACAGTTCAGTGTTTCCCCTAAACACTTCACTCTGAGAGCTTTGTTGGGTGAAAGTAGCAACCAGAAAAATTCATCAGTAACTGACAACATAGAGTACAGACTTTGACTAGATTACCTTCTTGAATCTCTCTCATAATGCTGGAAATTCCACTAAAATTAGGTATCTATTCCAGGGCTTCCTCTTCTAAGAAGCTTCTCGTCATCCATTGATATACGATCTATGTTTAGGTTTGAGTTATCAACTTTGAAAAATGCATCAAGCCTGGCTGTGGCTGGTTGGCTCAGTGGTAGAACATTGGCACAGTGTATGGAAGTCCCAGGTCTGATTCCCAGCCAGGACACACTGGAGAGGTGTCCATCTGCTTCTCCACCCTTCCCCCTCTCCTTTCTCTCTATCTCTCTCTTCTCCTCCCACAGCCAAGTCTCCATTGGAGCAAAGCTGGCCTTGGCGCTGAGGATGGCTCCATGGCCTCCACCTCAGGTGCTAGAATGGCTCCAGCTGCAATGGAGCAAAGCAATAGATGGGCAGAGCATCACCCCCTAGTGGGCTTGCTGGGTGGATCCTACCCTGGCCCATGCCATGCAGGAGTCTGTTTCTCTGCCTCCCCGCTTCTCACTTCAGAAAAATACAAAAAAAAAAAAAAAATGCGTCAAGACCGACCAAGCAGTGGTGCAGTGGATAGGACACAGGCCTGGGAGGCTGAGGACCCAGATTTGGAACCCCGAGGTTTCCGGCTTGAGCGCGGGATCATAGATATGACCCCACATTTGTTGGCTTGAAGCCCAAGGTTGCTGACTTTCACTGGCTCAGCTGAAGCCCTCCCCCATCAAAGAACATAAGAGAGTAATCAATGAACAACTAAGGTACCCCAACTATGAGTTGATGCTGCTTCTCACCTTTCCCTTCCTGTCTCTCTCTTTTGCGCATGCGCTAAAAAAAAAAAAAAAGAAAGAAAGAAAGAAAAATGCGTCAGGCACAATAAGAGATATTTGAGTGCTGCCAAAAATTTATTATTTTTGTTGTTGTTGACACTGGCAATCCCTCCCAGCACTATCCTCATCAGCCAGTACATTAGAATTGATTAACAAACATACTGTTTGTGAAAAAGAGTCAACCACAGGGCAATCAAATGCATTGTTACTATTTTTATTTTAAATCATTTCCCTGGCTCAAAGTACATAATGTCAAATTGGCAAAAGTAACCTATCCTCTTGTCCTGCCCACAAACTGAGAAGAAAATTAAAACACGGAATTGTTTGTTTCTTGTTTGCATTTCTCAGGGTGTGAAGCATTCATTTTCAAACCCTCAAAAATCCCTATACTTTTTCCATAGTACAAAAATTTCACCTCAATTCTGATTAAAACCAAGAAACAGTGTTGTTCTCAGATGAGCAACATTGTCCTAAGAATCTAAAAGACAGAGGCTGTTAAATTTAAAAAATAGAGGGCCTTGGCCAGATGGCTCAGTTGGTTAGAGCATCATCCCAGTATGTCAAGGTTGTGGGTTCAATCCCTAGTTGTGGGTTTGATTCCCCAGTCAGGATGCATACAAGAATCAAGCAATGAATGCATAAATAAGTAGGTCAACAAATCGACGTCTCTCTCTCCTTCTCTCTCTCAAATCAAGTTAAAAAGAGAAAATAGAATTTGAGAGTGTAATGTTTTACTTCTTTTTATACTAATTCTCCTGGCAAAAGAGAATTTTATAGGCCAGAAAAATCAAGGAGAAAATTCCAGCGACAGGTTTTGTCTGCAAACTTGCTTTCTTTGCTAGGTCATTTAATTTTAAATGCCATGTTTATTTTCAAATGCATATAGTATCAGAGTATTCTTCTGGTGGCCTTAAAAACAATCACACTAACAGAAAAAAAGTCATACTAGATAAAGTTGTTAAATATTCTAGACCCTAATTTCTTTAAGAGAAATATTACTACTACATATCTTACTCTTAAAAGATATTACTATGCACTAGCCTGACCAGGCGGTGGCGCAGTGGATGGAGCATCAGACTGGGGTGTGGAACACCCAGGTTCGAGACCCTGAGGTCGCCAGCTTGAGTGCAGGCTCATCTGGCTTGAGCAGAAAGCTCACCAGCTTGGACCCAAGGTCACTGACTCGAGCAAGAGGTTTCTCCGTCTGCTGAAGGCCCGCGGTCAAGTACATGTGAGAAGGCAATCAATGAACAACTAAGGTGTCACAATGAAAAACTGATGATTGATGCTTCTCATCTCTCTCCGTTTCTGTCTGTCCCTATCTATTCCTCTCTCTCTGTCCCTGTAAAAAAGAAAATGATATTACTATATACTATATTACATTTGAGAATAAACAGAATAGTTTAAAGAATGTGCTGGGCCTAAATTGGGAGGGGGAGGTAAGAACATAAGTGATCAAACCTAAAGATTCATAAAGAAGATTTTTTTTTTCTGAGAATTGAGTTTTTAAATGTCTGTGATTCATTTTCTGCTCTAAAAACTTCAATACCCAATGTTTGGGTTTTGAAAGGCAATGGATTTGGCTATAGAAAAGAGTTGACTCTCTCTCCATTTGGTTTTGGTTTGGCTTTTGGTTATTTTTGTTTGTGTTTTCTAGTTGGTTTTATTACAATGCCTTGGCCAGGCTGTTCTCTCACTTCTTGTCCAACTCTTTCAAGAGGCCAGAGTTATGGACTTTATTTTTGGTCTCATTCATAGAGCTTTTCAAAGAAGGAAAAGAATCAAATGGAGGAATAAAAGGGATAGAAAAACAGTACCCAGTCAGTGAAGTCTCAACCAGAGAGAAACATTATGGACAAGCAGGGCACCCAGATGAATCGTTTCACTCGGGCAGCTTCGCTCACTTCCTTCTCTCTGTAATAAATACTTACTGGGCATTTATCCTAAAGATGCCACAATGGAGCACAAGCCACAAACAAGTAACCAGATAATAGCAGTCCACTGCGCTAATGGCACAGCAGTCACCACACAGCTGTAGTAGAGCTCAGAGGAAACGGGACTACTCTGGACGGGGACTAACAGACCAAGGGACAAATTAGAGGGGCTCTGGAGTTTGAGGAGAACGAGGGCCCCTGAGGGGAGACAAGGCATCTCAAACAGGAAAAACAGCCAATGAAAATACACATCCTGTATTCAGAGACTTGAAAGAACATCCAGTTAAAGTTTAGAGAGGGTGGGGTCAGTCTCTAGAGATGATCCTGCAAAGTCTGTCTAGGGCCAGAGTTGGAAGGGATTGGTACATCAGGCTCAGGAGTTGGGTCTTGCTCCTTCAGGCTAAGGGGAGCTGGTAGGGAGAAGGCTGAGCAGAAGCAAACCGTGGTGATTTGTGAGCAAAATGGACTAAATCTAAGCAGGGTAATTCCAGTGGGACTACTGGGGAGGTGGAGGAGGTAGAGGGCAACAGGTTGGAGGTTACAGCACCAAGTAAAAGGTATCAATGAGGAGTGCTTGAAACAAGGCAGCCCAACTTGTAGTAGGAAAAAGAGAGGAAATATTAGGAACGGAAATTGTTGAACTCCATGGCTGCCTGGGTGCCCAGGTTAAAGAAAATGTGGGAGGACTCAAGGGAAATCTAGGTTTCTAGCTCAGGAAGCCAGGGAAGAATGGTTAAATAATATAAGGAAAATTATGAGAAGAGTCCGGGTGAATGGAAGTTCCTTACAAGAATTGGGATTAGTGAGAGCTAAAAGGAAAGACGGGCTTCCTGCTAATGGACTGTTCAAAAAGAAAAAGTACATTATTCATTCATTCAACAAACACCGAGCATTATAATGTGCTGGGCAGACTCTGTACCAGGACTTGGGGATGTGGCAGTGAACAAAACAATAGCTCCTGTCCTCATGAAGCTTAAGATCCCCTGGAGAATAATGGTTTTAGTTATACCTGCCATGTAGTAAGGTCTCAAGTCCTGTGCTAAACACTTTAATTGGAAGATCCCATCTATAATCCTCATCACTTTAAGAAGTAGGCACTACTAATATCCCCATTTTACAGGAGAAGAAACAGGCAAAGGGAGGTTAAGTAACTTGCCCAGCTAGAGAGCAGCAGGGCCAGAACACAAAGCCAGGAAATCTAGTGGTAACGCCCACTTTCTTAACCTTCCACATGAGACTGGGGTTAAAAGAGGCTGGAGTTTACAAGGAGAAGCAAGTGGAGGCTGAGAGAAGCTTTGGCTACCTAGTGAAAAGTGCAAGCCCCTCTCACAGTTATTCATCAGTAGGTATTTCATTTCAAAACAATTTGGGTACTTCAAATTATATCAAAATTATCTCTTGCTTTCTCCTCTTTAAAAGCAACTCTTCCAAAATAATAATAATAACAACAGCTCTCTCTGGTTCCCGTGCAGCCAGTGCCAGTTCTGGGTGTAGAGGCCCACACTGAAACATTTACACACCCCTCCATGGCTCCATATTAATCCCCTAGCACTAATGGTTTCCATCACATCTTCTGCCAACTAATGCCGTTTGTACTGAAAAAAAAAAATCTATAACTCCAAGGACATTAATAATTAACTTCCATACCACAAAACTTGTAATATCAGTTTGCTGAAATAAAGTCACCAGTATTTAATTCTTCTTTAAAGGGTGTCTTCTATTATTATTTTAGAGTGCAATTTAGTCATCAAAGGTTTACTCAGCCTCATGTTTATAAATTATATAGGGCAGGGATTTAACTCTTCTGGACCTACCTGTTTTGAGGAGGGGGAGGGTCATAACCCTGTTGTCACACCAGCCACCTGCCTTGAAAGGAGATGATTTGTGAACCTGAAGTTCCTTACCTCTTAGAAATTTTAGGCAAACACAGAGATTTCCCTTTATGATGCAATCAAAGGGGTAATGAGCTAGCTGCCTACCCTGAAAAAGCACTGGTTTTCTTCCTCCAGAAGACCTATTGGGAAATTCAAGTTCATCTTTTTAAATTGAGTTTCAGAATCTTGTCTTGATTATATGACATAATAATAGTGGCTGTCCAATTCATCTGTGTAATATTGTTTTTTCATTGTGGTGGTTACTTTTGTTCAAGGGCAAGGGCTACTGCCTTAGAAAATTTCAAGCAAAGCAGGAAAAAATACCTCATGTACTGGCTACCTAAGTTGGAAACTCCAAATCCTGACTTACACGTTTACATCCTGAGGGTGATGGCTACCAATCAAGGGCTCATCCAAGTTTATTGGGGGTTAGGAACCTTTCCCTCAGAAAAGTGGATAACTTTTCCGTGCAATCCTCAAGCCCTAACATCTCAGGAAATTTTTTGTCATCACAAAGAAAATAGTGGTGGTGGTTGAGGGGGGGGGGGGCAGGGGTAACAGGTGTTTTCCTTTCTTGATTTCTCCTTTTGAAAGGGGCAAGATTTTCAGAGTTCAAGTAACTGGCCTGCTCCTATCGGGTGGGGTTGAACCCCTCTAGGCCATGGGGGTGGGGGACTCAGGGTTTTCCTGCCAAGGCCTGCCCCTCCCCCTAGCTGCAGGCCCTCAAAGCCCTCGGCCAAAGGCCAGTTAGTTAGAGGATGGAAGTCATCTTCAAGGAGTCCAAATCTCCGGAACTAGTGTTGGCCGAGAGGGCCGAATGAATTCACTCTGGGAAAGATGCATTACAAGAATGCTTCTGTGCTCGGTAAGGAGTGGAAAAACCAGGGATAACAAATATTCTGAGGAAACCTACTAGGTACCATGATCGCAAGACTCAAACAGGTGAAACTACTTTAAGTACTAGGCAGCTCGAGTTCAATGGAGGTGAACGCACACTCTGCCCAGGACTGGGGCGTCGACCTTTTTCCAAGACCCCCTTCTCCTTTTCTTTCCTGGGCTCACTCACACCTGGCCGGGACGGCAGCATTTACTAGTGAGGGATGTCGATGGAAAGGGCAGGCGGAGCCCTCGGCGCGCCTGAATCCAAACCGAACACCTCGCAGGCGTACGTTTAGCAGGCGATACCGAACACCACACTCATGTTTGTGTGTGTGTGTGTGTGTGTGTGTGTGTTTTAAGGCACTGATTGCAGAGAAGATGAGGGCGAAACATTTCCCGGCTGGAAAATTACTGATCGCAAACTAAGGGGGGAGTGGGGGTGGGGAGGTAGTTATAAAATTGAAATAACGATCGCCGTTTCCTCCCCTCTTCCCGGCATACAGAGACGGCAGCCGCCAGCTCCGTGTGCCCTTGTGGAGGATGCGGGTCCCACCGCATCGCTCCACGTCCTCGGCTAAGTCCCTTACAGTGAGGTTGTCCGTTCGGAGTCTGAGCCAGAGGAGCAAGTTGTCGTTTGACCTTTAACTCGCCATTTCACCTCTTCATTATGACTGTTTTCTCATCCATAAAGTGGAAAGGAGAGTGCGTGGCTTGTAAAATGCTTTGAGATTCCCCTGGTTGAAGTGTCCCCGCGCCTCACAGCCCCTCTGCCCGCCCCCACGCGACCGTAAATCTTGAGCCCCTTACTCCCTTCTTCGCTACTTGAAATGTCAAAACTTTTACTCTTTTCCTTATTACGGTCTCTTCACGCCCTTCCCAGGCAAGGAACAAACCCCCACCCCCACCCCAACCACGGTTTCCTGAGGCTCCCAGTCCACCCGTGCTGGGCACTCGCCTCGTCTCCACACCCCCCACTCCACCCTCACCTAGCAGAAGAGCCCGCGGAGCACCGTGCGAGGCCAGGCCGAGCGCCCACAGCGGCGCTGGGAATCAGATCCCGGCTCCCGCTTGCCTAAGGGAGGGACAGAGGACCGGATGAGTCACGCAGTTGATCGCGCTTTTCTCTACTGCGCAAACAGCCGCGAGCGCGTTACCCAGCCCCTCGGCCCCCACCGGTCTTCTCAGCTTCAAACCCCGGGACTGCCCCGGCCGCGCGGCGACCGGACCTGCGCCCGGTACCCGGAGTCCCGCGCCAGGACAGCCGCCGCCACCGCGCCGGCGTCAGCGCGGCTCCCGCCCGCCAGCTGCCGGGTTGGCGTCACGGCCCGGCTGGGCCCCGCCCGCGCCCCTCCTTCCCCCCTTCAGTGTCCCTCCCTCCCCCGCCCCCACGTGCGCCGAGTTTGTTTATTTAGCTGCCATGGCAACTCGCGGGGGGGCCGCGCGAGCGAGGGGGGGGGAAGAAAGGGAAGGGCGGGGCCTGGCGGCGCGCTGCAGCGCACAGCCGGTAGGAGGCGGGGGAAGGGGGACATAAGTTATAAGTAAGGAGTGCGCCGCGGCTGCCGGCAGTTCCCCTGCCGGAGAGAACGAGCGCCGCTGCGGGCGCGTGGGGACCAGAGGCGGTGGCGGGCGGCGGCGGCACCGGGAGCCGCCAAGTGCCCCTCCCCGCCCCTCCGGCCCCCCACCCACCCACCCGCCTGCTTGAGGCCAGCGCCCATGGCCGCGCGCGCCTCGCGCAGCCCCCCGGACTCCGCGCCCTGTGCCGCCGCCCAGTCCGCAGATCCGCGCCACCGCGGCCAGTCTCACCTGGCGGCGCCGCCCGCCCTCCACCCCGGCCACAGCCCCAGCTCTCACGGCGACAGCCGCGGTGACCACGACAGCGGTGGGGGACGCTGCTGAGTGAAAGAGAGCAGCCTGGCCACTGGAGCTACTTACTCGCCTTGCTGATTGTCTATTTTTATAAGGGTTTACGACTTTTCTAAGAACTTTTGTATACAAAGGAACTTTTTTTAAAAAAGAGGCATCTCCAATTTATATTTAATCCAAAGAAGAAGGATTTCGGGCAATTTGGGGTTTTGGTTTTGGCTTCGTTTCTAAGTCCTTTTTTCTCTCCGTTGACTTTGGGGTTCGGGTACCCCAACTGCTTTGGACTCCCAAGGACCTTCTGGGCCCCCACATTAATGAGGTAGGTGCAACTCGGGGCGAAGGGAGGGGTGTGGGCCGGTGGGACACGCTGGAGTGGCGGTCGAGAGTGGGCCCCTGACTCCTGCCTCCGTGTGCGCCCCACCCGGCCCATAGGCAGCCACCTGGCGAGTCTGACATGGCTGTCAGCGACGCACTGCTCCCGTCCTTCTCCACGTTCGCGTCCGGCCCGGCGGGAAGGGAGAAGACACTGCGTCCAGCAGGTGCCCCGAATAACGTGAGTGTTGCCCGGGGCAGTGGGGAGCGTACAGTGGGCTTCTGTGGGTAGGGTGGGTACTTGCGGAGCCCTGGGGTCACCGAGAACCCTCGGGACAGCGGAAGGAGTGGACACCGCGCGGGTTCCGCAGCCTTCTCAGGATGGCTTAGCTGTACAACCGAGTGGTCTGGACGCTGCGGAGCCGCCCCGGGCGCACACCCAGTCCGCACACGTCCCCTATCGCTCAGGAGGCAGGGCGGGCGCACCGGCCACCGGGCGGGAGGTGGCTGTGTCCACAGACATTGGGCCCGAGACAGCTTGGCGCGTAGGCGTCCCAGTGGCGAGAGCACACCGGGAGAGCCTCGGTGTCTCAACCCCGGCTGGCGAGCCGCAGCTTTCGCTCACACGCAATCCGGCAGACACAACATAACACCCTCAGTATAGATGCACCGCCTCTCCTCGGACCCGGGTGTGGGCCGAGATTGCTGCACTGGCCCTGGAGTTCCCGGACGCTGCCTGCCCGAACCCGGTGCCTGGGCGGTGTAGGCGCGCCGGGTCAGCCAGTATGTCGGGTGGCATCTGGAGACCAACACTGACGGCCTCTCTCCCACCCTGTCCCCGCAGCGCTGGCGGGAGGAGCTCTCCCACATGAAGCGACTTCCTCCTCTACTTCCCGGCCGCCCATACGACCTGGCGGCGGCGACTGTGGCCACCGACCTGGAGAGTGGCGGAGTTGGTGCGGCTTGCGGCGGCAGCAACCCGGCACTCCTACCCCGGAGAGAGACCGAGGAGTTCAACGATCTCCTGGACCTGGACTTTATCCTCTCCAACTCACTGTCCCATCAGGAGTCAGTGGCCGCCACTGTGTCCTCGTCGACATCAGCCTCATCCTCATCCTCCCCGTCGAGCAGCGGCCCTGCCAGTGCACCCTCCACCTGCAGCTTCAGCTATCCTATCCGGGCGGGGGGCGAACCGGGTGTGGCTCCCGGCAGCACGAGTGGCAGTATCCTCTATGGCCGGGAGTCTGCGCCCCCTCCAACAGCTCCTTTCAACCTGGCGGACATCAACGACGTGAGCCCCTCCGGCGGCTTCGTGGCAGAACTCCTTCGGCCGGAATTGGACCCAGTGTACATTCCGCCGCAGCAGCCGCAGCCGCCAGGTGGCGGGCTGATGGGCAAGTTTGTGTTGAAGGCGTCACTGAGTGTCCCGGGCAGTGAGTACGGCAACCCGTCGGTCATCAGTGTTAGCAAAGGCAGCCCGAACGGCAGCCACCCGGTGGTGGTGGCGCCCTACAGCGGCGGGCCGCCGCGCATGTGCCCTAAGATCAAGCAGGAGGCTGTCTCCTCGTGCACGGTCGGTCGGCCCCTGGAGGCCCACTTGGGCACTGGACCCCCTCTCAGCAATGGCCATCGACCGCCAGCGCATGATTTCCCCCTGGGGAGGCAGCTCCCCAACAGGACTACCCCGACCCTGGGTGCAGAGGAACTGCTGAGCAGCAGGGACTGTCATCCTGCCCTGCCTCTTCCCCCGGGCTTCCATCCCCACCCGGGGCCCAACTACCCACCTTTCCTGCCCGACCAGATGCAACCGCAGGTCCCACCACTCCATTACCAAGGTCAGTCCGGGGGATTCATAGTTCGGGCTGGGGAGCCCTTCGTGTGCTGGCGTTCTGGGGCCCACGGGATGATGCTGACCCCACCTTCTTCATCCCTAGAGCTCATGCCACCTGGGTCCTGCATGCCAGAGGAGCCCAAACCTAAGAGGGGGAAAAGGTCGTGGCCCCGGAAAAGGACAGCCACTCACACTTGTGATTATGCGGGCTGCGGCAAAACCTACACGAAGAGTTCTCATCTCAAGGCACACCTGCGAACCCACACAGGTAGGAGGACAGAAATGGCAGGAAGGAGAGAAGGGGTTGGTGTCCAGCCCCACCCGCTAACTATGGACAACTCCTCGGGGCTTCACTTAGGATGTTGGGTGCTGCAGTCTATCTTCTCCATTTCCTGGATAACCGGGGGAGCAGTAAACTGGGCCTACTTTTTTGCCCAGGAGCCTTTGCTTGATGGATGGTATCAGTGCTTGAATATGCAGTTTTTTCAGGCCTTGAAAGGCAGGGAGATTCCAGGCTGAACATGGCCCTCTCCTAGTTTAAGCAAATCATTGACCTTGTAATCAAGAAATTATACTTTGCAGTGGAAAAGCATGATGAGTTTTTTTCAAAACCATTTTTAACTTTCTAGACAATTTTCATTGGCTGTTTCCTTCCTAGATTCACCCCATTTTTAGTTCTATTCTTAATAATTAGGTTTTATTTATATTTTAAGAATTTAATAGTTCCAATTGCTGAGATCCTGGTTTAGGTTTGTTACTGCAGAGAATTTTACTGAATGCTACATTGTGTAGATGTAGCATTCAGTAAAATAACAGAAATGTAGCTACAGAAAAAAGTAGCGTCCTATGGCTTTTTAGACCCAATTTAGTGGGATAGGCTAGTGTTACCTGGCTTGGGCCAGGAGATACAGACTAGCAGACATAATTTCAAAGTTCATTTCTACCACTGTGGTATCTTGACTCAAAAGAATGAAAATGTTAGCCCTATAAAAGTAGGTTTAGTTGGTATCTGTCTATTTTCAGTGCTCAATTATCTAATGACCTCCCCCCCCTTAAAAAGAAAGAACAAAAAGAATATATCATGTATTCTTATAATCTGAAATTTAATATGGCCTTATGTGGTATAAAGGCATTCCTGGACCTCTGGCTGGGTAACTCAATTGGTTAAGAGTGTCCAAGATTCAAGTTCGATCCCCGGTTAAGGCACATGCAAATATCAACCAGTTAATGCATAAGTAAAAAACATTTATGAATCCTTTCAGAGTAGGGTACTAGGGGAGTTGGTTTTAATATTTGTGCCCCAGTTTTTAAATTCTTTGTGTTTTAAATTTTTTGGGCTTCTTTGTTTTGTTTTGTGTTTTTTGCATGTTTTTATTATTGAGGTAAAACCCACATTACATAAAATGAAATACTACCCTTTTAAAAGTATACAATTCAGTATAATTAAGTATATTCATAATGTTCAACTGTAACTTCTGTCTAGGTCCAAGACATTTCACCACCCCAAACTCAACCTCAGCGAATTAAGCAGCCACTCCCATTCCCTGCCCCACCCCCACCCCTTAGCACTACTCTTCTTTCTGTTTCAACAGATTTATCTATTCTGGATTGCTATGTCGTCTTGAATAATTGACCCCCTTATCATTATGTAATACCCCTCTTCATCCCTGCCAATTACCCTTGCTCTGAAACCTGCTTTTTCCAAAATTAATACAGCTATTCCAGCTTTTTTGTAACTAGTTTTTGCGGTATATGCGGTGAATGTTCGTTTCAGCCTTTGTCAGTTTGTTTCTTGGACATCTCTTTTTTACATTGAATTTATTGGGGTAACACTGGTTAATAAAATTACAGGTTTCAGATGTACCATTCTATAACACATCAGCTGTATACTCTTCATTCTTGAGCAATGGCTTTAACGGCTTTATAATTCTGTTACAGGTGAGAAACCTTACCACTGTGACTGGGATGGCTGTGGGTGGAAGTTTGCCCGCTCGGATGAACTGACCAGGCACTACCGCAAACACACCGGGCACCGTCCCTTCCAGTGCCAGAAGTGCGACCGGGCGTTCTCCAGGTCGGACCACCTCGCCTTACACATGAAGAGGCACTTTTAAATCCCCAGACAGTGGCTATGACCCACACTGCCAGAAGAGAATTCAGTATTTTTTCCCCTTCACACTGTCTTCCCAAAGAGGGGAGGAACCCAGCTGGAAAGCACTACAGTCATGGTCAAGTTTCCACCAAGTCAACTTGTGAATCAGGAGACAGGAAGAAGCCGAAAGACAAATCAAAGAACAGATGGGGTCTGTGACTGAATCTTCTATCATTCCAATTCTAAGCCCAACTTGAATATTCCTGGACTTACAAAACGCCAAGGGGGTGACTGGAAGCTGGATATCAGGGTATAAGTTAGATCCATGAGTTGGGGGGGAGGGAAGACCAGAATTCCCTTGAATTGTGTTTTTGATGCAATATAAGTATAAAGATCACCTTGTATTCTCTTTGCCTTCTAAAAGCCATTATTATGATATTAGAAGAAGAGGAAGAAATTCAGGTACAGAAATAGCCTAAACGATGGTGCTTGGTGAGTCTTGGTTCTAAAGGTACCAAATGAGGAAGCCAAAGTTCTCAAACTGCTGCATACTTTGACAAGGAAAATCTATTTTTGTCTTCCGATCTACACGTATGACCTAAGTCAGGTAAATACACCTGGTTTACTTTAACATTTTTATGCAGACAGTCTGTTATGCACTGTGGTTTCAGATGTGCAATAATTTGTACAATGGTTTATTCCCAAGTATGCCTTAAGCAGAACAAATGTTTTTTTCTATATAGTTCCTTGCCTTAATAAATATGTAATATAAATTTAAGCAAACTTCTATTTTGTATATTTGTAAACTACAAAGTAAAATGAACATTTTGTGGAGTTTGTATTTTGCATACTCAAAGGTGAGAATTAAGTTTTAAATAAACCTATAATATTTTATCTGAATATTGTTTTTGTTTTTGCTTTTTCCCCCGAAAAAGTATATAACAGAAATGTTCGTTGAAACACATTGGGTAGGGCATGTGAAAAGCATACTGAAAAGCCAACTTTATCTCAACAAAGTAAAAGACTTTAAAAGTCTACTTAGTTTTACAATAAGCACAATCAATGTGGTAGGCCTGAAAGTTTTGAGTAGATCACAGAATTCGATTTTTCTGTTTCAAGTGCTCTTTCCAATCTACATAAAAGTACATGAAAGCAGTTTCCTTACCTGAGTGTGAATTTCCAGGTAGAAATAAATAGCTCAATCATTCTTCAATTTGCTCAGTTTAATATGGAAAGTGTTTATAAAATAAACATACACAGTACAGTTTCGTATTTTAAAAGATCCTATGGTTCTCTTTAAAATTAAATAAAAATATAAAAATCGTCTGTCTCTTGGAGGCCTGGCCTTGCATTCAGGACAATTTGTGTAACAAAGGAACATCCCTACTGCGGAGAACCCTAAGAACGTGGTTCCACAGTGCCCTCCTGAGGATTAAAGGGCTCATTTACGCTTTGCGTGGGTGACAGATACTGCTTCTAGCTATAACCCTAGAGGGGTCAGAATCAAAGTTTCCAGCAGATTGTTTTGAAACTTCATCGGTCCTCTCAAGATGGCTAGTCTTACTGTTTCAACAGACCAAAATCAAAGAAAATTTATTGTCACAAAATTAAGTGTAAAATAAATTTCAGTACATTTTTAAAGGGTGTGTTTGTAAGCTTGCAGTGTACTTCTGATGTTATTAAAGCTTAAAACTGCACTCAGACTTTTGAGGTGGGTCCCTACGAGTCTGAAGTTTGTTTGTGGCAGTCACAGAAATGGAAAAAGCATTGGTGACACTTGGTGACACTGTATAGTTGTAATAGTGATGTGGGTGACTAATTAGCATTGTCAAGTAGACGGAAGCTGACTGGCATTTCCTTTAGATTGCTTATTAAGCATTCATTATATCTACTGTCCAGAAATGTTTGTACTGTGGATGCATTTTATAAATAAAAAGTAGCAATTCATAAGAGGTTCATGGTGGATCATCACAAAGTATTTTCCTTGGCTTTTAAGAGCCCAGCATAACAGGGAAACATGGCATGTGTCTTAGCTTAAAAGAAAACAGGTGCACCAATAGGATGGAGTTTTGTGTGGCCAAGAACATATTCAAAGCATACTTAATGACATGGAAAAATGCTCATGGTATGTTAAGTGGAAAAAGCAGGATGTAAGACTATAAACAGTATGATTCCAATTGTGTAAGTTGAAATGTGCGTGCCTGAAAGGAGAAAGAGAAACAATTGAAAAGAGGAATTGGACTGAAATGTCAAAATATGAATACAAATTTTCTCAGTTTAAATAAAATAAACCCTTTGTAGTTTTCAAATATTCTAAAATAACTATCTGTTCATGCCTGACTGGTAGTGGCGCAATGGATAGAGCATCAACCTGGGAGGCTGAGGACCCAGGTTCAAAACCCTGAGGTCACAACCCTGGTTTAAGCGTAGGCTCACCAGCTCGGGCGCAGGGCCACAGGCTTGAGCCTGGGATTGGGATCATGGACATGATCCTATGGTTGCTGGCATGAGTTAAAGGTTGCTTGCTTGGGCAAGGGGGTCATTGATTTGGCTGGATACCCCCAGTATGAGAAGCAATCAATGAGCAACTAAAGTGCCATAACTACAAGTTGATACTTCTCATCTCTCTCCCCTCCTGCCTCTCTCTCTCTGTCTCTCTCTCTCTCTCTCTCACACACACACACACACACACACACACACAAAAAAAAAAATGTAGGTCTAAGTATTTAGATTTTTAATTTTAAAAGCACAATTAAAAGACTTGGCCAGGTGGCTCAGTAGATTAAAGCATCAACCTGATAAGCCAACATTATGGGTTTGATCCCCAGTAAGCATATATAAGAATCAACCAATGAATGCATAAATAAGTGAAAGAACAAATTAATGTTTCTCTCTCTAAAATCAATAAATAAAGTTAAAAAAAAAAAGTAAAAGAGCAGTCCTGGCTGGATAACTTGGTTGGTTAGAATGTCATCCTGATGCGCAGAGGTTGCTGGTTTGATTCCCAGTCAGGGCACATGTAGAAACAGATTGATGTTTCTGTTTCTCTCTCTCCCTCTTCCCCTCTCTCTAATATCAATAAGTTAAATAAATAAATACGCAATTCAAGCTCATTTCAACAAGAAGCCTACATTCAAACACATTTTTCTTCATATTAAATTGTGATTGTTGGTCTTATAATCTACCTTTCTCTTATACAAAGCCTTCTGGCACATGGTGGATATATAAAAAGTGTTTACTGGATGGTTGTTGCATCTTCATACTTGCTAAGTGCCTCCTGTCTCAAATAGAAACATTCATAAAATATCAAAACATTTTAAATTTATTCAAATTTTTCTGATATCATAGGGACATATCACTTGTTGCATTATCTTTTTCTAGCCTGAAAAAGCACTTAAATATTTAAAATGAATGAGGAAGATTTTCCAAAAATGTAGCAGGTCAAAACTATTCAATATGGACAGATAGCTAAAACTATTCAGTACCTATCAGTTCTGAGCTCCTGGATGTACTATTATTACTGCATTACAGAGCCATTTATACTGTATAATAAAGACTTCCTAATAATAGAAATGCCTGTTTATTATATTTCCCTTATAAGATCTAATTTTATATGTCCTAGATTTTAATTTGTGCACATACAAAAGGATTAGCATTAGTGTTTTCTACGCAGCAACAGACCTCAACTCTGCCTTTTCCAGCAAAACATCCTTTCTACCTGAAAATCTGTTTGACTATTACAATCCTGTGTTGGTTTGTTAAAACAAGGACTGTCACCATCTCAAGGAGGATGGTCAGAGGAATAATTCTTTTTCTTTCAAAAATTGTCTCAATTTTTAGAAACATGCAATGTTAATTCTACACCTAGAGATGAACAATTTTTACATATAATTGATTCACATATTAGAAAACCCAGGCGAGACAGTACTTAAGTATGAAAGCAAGCCCACAGGGAAAATACTAAAACAAGCAGTGATAGTACCTGTTGTACTTTGATATATGGGAGTATCTAAATTTAGTAGCCTATGTCAGCCACCTGTTCTATTATATATGTTCTGGCTCCTGCAGCCTCATTCGGCACAGCTTCACACACACATCAGTAGATTTACTGTCCATATTCTCTCTGTCTAATCTCCCCGCCTTCTCTCTCTCATATACACCCATAGACACCACCCAGTGCCACACAACCCTTTTTATTTTATTTTATGTATTTCATTATTTTATCATCTTAGTGAATATGTATTTTATTTTATGTAGTTATTTTATTTTCTCATATTTTCTTAGCACCTTCTAGAGGCCATTGCACAGTGATATGTTGTTATAGGGCTAACCCAAAGCTACGTCTGCTTGCTAAGGTTTGTTTATGAAACTACCATTGTTCACGTGCAGAGTCATTCGATAATATTTCTTTGGAGTGGTGAACACACAATGCAGTGTACAGATGAGGCATTGTATTACTGTGCACCTGAAACCTGTATAATCTTGTTAATCAGTGTCATCCCAATAAATTCAACAAAAAGGAAAAAATAAAAAATAAAATGAAAATGAAAACATTTCATATAAAACTGCCAAGAACTCTACATAACAAATGCTGTGTACAATGTTCTATCTGTGAAAACATGAAGGACCTACTTGACAATCAGAATACTGTAGAAAAATTGTCTTCCTTTTTTTCTCCACATTAAGCAAAACTAAAATGAAAGTTGAGAACAAACACCTTTTGGAAGCTTTTACCCTAAGGAGGACAGCAATGTAAATTTCTCAACAGCTCCTAAAAAACTAACAAGTTCTTCAATTCTTATAAAATGCCTTCAACGCCCTGGTCACAGTAAAAACAACTGCTAAAATAGCATAAGCATGAATCTTTCAGGCTGGTGTGTCTAGGCTGCCGCAGCCAGATAACTTAGGGAGAGGAGGACTCATGCAGTAGGAACTTCGATCAAATTGCTTCTCGAGAGCCGAGCAGGTCTGGAGTTCACCTTTTTGTTTTCCACGATGCCTTTGATATAATCACTTTTTCGAATCGTTTCGGTCTTCTCGGCGCCCTAGATGAGTCAGCATGTTGCAACTGGTCCTCCCAAATGTCTTTCTCCACTTGTTCTAAAAGGAAAAGGAGGAAATAAATAGAAATCTAACTTAGTAACAAGCCAAAAAAAAAAAAGAAAAGTAAATTCACACTTTCAGGATGCCTTTGACATTTACACCCTAACAACATTTTTCAATGATAAAACGTGATAATTCTGGTGATACCCAAGACTGTGAGGCCCATTTGCCATCCTTTTATGTTTCTCTTTATGTCTATGTTGCATGTTATTATCTAAACAGAGTAAGAGAGAAGAGACATAGTTCTTTATGAAAAGAGAGAGAGGAGTAGAATTTTGACAATCCAAGATTGATTAGGGCAAACTATTAAATCTGTCTAGTCCAGGGTATCTGGGGCTGGGAGGTTGAGTGGGGTCATAATATCTATCTCACCCATAATATGTGGCCCTATAGTAACTGGCACTGGGTCAACATATTACTGAATGGCAGCCAGGTCGTCATGAACCAAGCTGATGCATTCAGCTGCTAAACTTGGGGACCCCGTTAAAAGCTAAAATGGGTAAATAACTTTACAGAGAAATTGAAGTAACTCTAGATGCACTCACTGAAAGCCAGGGAGGTAAGTGAATCGCTGCAAACCACACGGCAGAGTCTCTTAGACACGACAAAGGGAAGGAATTTTTTCGGTAAGGACAGGCATGCCTTCTGTCTGATCCAAACCACTTACTTCTATTCTGCACAACTCTGCGAGCTCTATGAAGCATTTCCAATCTCCATTACCGCGACTAATCCTCACAACAAAAGGTATGGGTGGGATTTTCCTCTCCCATCCCCATTTTTACAGATGACCTAACTGAGGTTCCCTTTACACTTTCACATTGCGCTTTTGTTTCTCATCTTGTTGACACACTCAAAGCGTTTCTCTCCTAAAACTTTTGTCTTCAGTCAGCTGGGCAGGTAGGGCTACAGGCAAAATAAATACACCCCAATTCAAAAGGATTTGCTAATACCCAGGTTCTTCCAGCAAACCTGTTTAAGAACCAAAACACCCAGACTTTCTGTCTCCCAATCAGTGTGCTATTTCCTTTGTCAGGGCAGAGTGACGGGGAAGCCCGCGTTTCCTTCTGATATTTTTTGAGCCGGTCATTAGGTCATACACTGATCTGCTCTTTCAGTTTGATGTGGAAGAAAAAGCTCCTCTATCTGTCCCGCTTCTGGCTAAGCACACAGTTTTCCAGGTCAAACAGATCAGGTCAAATCCCTCCCCAACTTCCCCATGGTCCTCAGTGCCTGGTGGATGAGGTCTTAACGTGGTCACTCCTCCAACTGGGGCCTCCAGCAACTTGTCTGATACCTTCCCCTTAAGTATCCAACCATTACTTAAACAGATGGGCCATGCTAACCTACTCTTGACCTCGCAGCACACCACACCGGTTTCAGCCTTTGAGCTTTTGCTTGCCTATGTTGGTCTCTGCTGCTTCTGGAAAGACCCATATCCCCCTGACAAGCTCCTATAGTACCTTCAAAGCTCAGCTCTTAACAAGCCTCTTCTATCCCACTTGCCCTAGATCTTTCGTTCAATTCTTAGTCTTATCTACTATAAGATTTTATGGGTCTGGCTCTGCCAGAAAAACATGAGCTCTGGGGCTGGGGAGATCAAGGACCTCTCCTTATTGGCCCTTGAATTCCCATAAGGACTGAGTTTAATTGAGTAAATCAATCATTTATTTAACCCCAAATCCTGGCATCTCTTTTAGGTGATTCTCTGCATTAATTCTAGAAAGAACTTTATTCATTTGGGTTTCCCTCCCCCCCCCCCCCAGGGACAGAGAGAGAGTCAGAGAGAGGGGTAGATAGGGACAGACAGACAGGAACGGAAAGAGGTGAGAAGCATCAATCAGTTTTTCGTTGCCGTCGCAACACCTTAGTTGTTCATTGATTGCTTTCTCACGTGTGCCTTGACCGCAGGCCTTCAGCAGACTGAGCCACCCCTTGATGGAGCCAGCGACCTTGGGTCCAAGCTGACAAGCTTTTGCTTAAGCCAGATGAGCCTGTGCTCAAGCTGGCAAGCTCGGGGTCTCGAACCTTGATCTTCCGCATCCCAGTCCGGTGCTCTATCCACTGTGCCCCAGCCTGGTCAGGCTTTTTTTTTTTTTTTTAAGAGAAAGTTTATTTAGAAAGTTACCGAGGTGGTAGAAGTGAGCCAACTGGGCTGCGTGGACTAACGAAGCACGTTACAGAGGCAGAAAAAGGACCCTAGGAGCTGAGAGGGAGATGCAAAGTTATCGCACCTTGGGGGTGGGGGAAGAAAAGGAGGAAGGAAAGGGGGGGCTGCCTGGGTTGTTCTTTTCTATATTAGGGGAGACAGGTGTCAGTTGACTTACAGTTAAGAAAACTACTGGGCATGGCCTTCAGGAAGCTAGGATTTGGAAAAAGGAAATATTTTATCCTTTTCCTTAGATAACCCACAAGTCTCCTTTCAAGGGCAAAAAATATAAGTGTTCTGTAAACACATGACAAACAGTAAAGCATTTTTTAAAAAATAATCACTTTGATAACTTAAAGAAGGCACTTTCTACTCTAGGATCCTGGGTGGGCTACTCGATTGAGGAAGAAGGGTCATCCATCAGTCACTTCAAGTTAATCCAACACCACATCAAGTCAGAATCTGAACAGCAACCAGTGCCTAGAGCTCAGGCCAACAGTTAAGTGTTGGTTCTGTCCTGAAAACCTAAGAGAAGCTTAGGAGGGAATAAAACGTTTCTTAAAACAGCCACGCAAAAGGGATAGTTTTATTCTTTTGTTTGTTTTCAACAAGGGTAGTCTTAAAAGTAATATTCTATATTCAAAGTGGCATTGTGCTCTGATGTCCAAAAACACATCTCATTGTTCTCTATAGTGCTCTGTAGTGTTCAGTAATGTTCTCTGTAACGGGTACTATTTACTATGTCCCTCTATAGAGAATACAGGAACCATTCCATTAAAATGTTAAAATATAATTCTGGCTTTGTTCTGCTTTCTTTTTTCTTGCAATTCCATTCAAACATATATAATCTGTTCAAGGACCTACCTTTCCAGCCTCTGTGCAAAGGGGAGAGGGGAACCAAAGATCAGTAAGTATATATAAAAATGCATTTCCACAAGTATCTGTTCCTCCACAAGGGATGTAAGACATCTTAAATGAAAATCAGCATCTTTGCCCTAGTAAACATTGTTTACCTCTTTTGGGTAAGTGATGGGATATAGTTCTTAAAGAGACTTAACCACTTTAACTACAACCACATATACCATTATTTCTGCCTACAATTAAAAATCTTTTCCCCTTATTTGAGAGAGATAGAGAAGCATCAGCTCGTTGTTCCACTTAGCTGTTCCATTTTAGTTGTGCACTCATTGATTGCTTCTCATATGTGCCCTGACTGGGGTTCAAACCAGCGATCTCAGCACAGTGAGATGACACTCTATCCACTCTGCCACCCAGCCAGGGCTCCTACAATTTTCTTTTTTTTTTTTTATAGGAACGGAGAGAGAGTCAGAGAGAGGGATAGACAGGGACAGACAGACAGGAACGGAGAGAGATGAGAAGCATCAGTTTTTTCGTTGCCTTTGTGACACCTTAGTTGTTCTTTGGTTGCTTTCTCACATGTGCCTTGACCGCGGGCCCTAAGCAAACCGAGACACCCCTTGCTGGAGCCAGCGACCCTGGGTCCAAGCTGGCAAGCTTTTGCTCAAGCCAGATGGGCCCGCGCTCAAGCTGGCGACCTTGGGGTCTCGAACCCGGGTTTTACACATCCCAGTCTGACGCCCTATCCACTGCGCCACCACCTGGTCAGGCCAATTTTCTTGATTGCTTATTATTTTAGATACATCCAACTTGGTTATCGTGTACATGTCAAAGCATGTAAAACACGTTATTCAGGTTCAGCGTGAAGGTTTCGGCCTTATTCAACAAAATTACACAAACTTCTGTTGAAATTAATGATTCTGGCAAAATGGAGCTCTACCTGCAAAGCAAGGCTAGGCCAGGGGTACAACCTGATTTTGCTTCGGGCACAATGAATTTTATAGCTAGGGAACATAACTGACTTCATATGGATCTCTTGGTGTCGAAACTTGTAGGGACAGAGGAGGCTTTGCCTAAGGGATTCTTTGCATTAAAGACTTTGTTAGGCAAAGCCACTCTGGCCTCGGAGTCTGATTTGCAATTGTGCCTTTGTAAAAGGATTAGAAGATGGCTATTGTTTCACGTTTGGATCTTAATTTGCATTTGGAAACACGTGACCTCTTCCAGGTTTAGAGTTCTCCTTTATTTTCACTTTCTTGTCCTGATAAACAAACGAAACTGTATGTTAAAAATTTGATAAAGCTGCTTGGAGGAATGTTTGCACTGATTAAGGAAATGGCATAAATCGCTTTTCACTATCAGTGGTGGAGTCTACCTGGGTTCCAGCAACACTGAGCCAGTCAGTAATCTTCTTAGCAACTGACAAATAACACACAGGTATAGGTACACACACGTTCCATTTATTTCCTTAATTAGAATGCTTGGCACTTTAAAAAAATTTTTTAAAGGTTTGATCAGACAGCAGAGCTACGAGAAGAACTTAAAGAAAAATCCCCTGGCTGCCTCAGAACATATTTGAACAGTTCTGTCTAACGTCTTCCTTTAGAAATAAAGGTTTGAGAAAAATTATTTTAGGTTTCTAATAACAATATTCTCAGCTGTACGTGATATTTAACTACCTTTCCTTTGGTAAACAATTTTTAACTAACATTTGCTTTGACGGCGTTCCAGACCTGGAAGAGAAACTGCGTGAGGAGGGACAATTTCATAGATTGTGGGTTTAGGACCCGTGGTTGGTTGGTTAGTTTTCTTTTTAACTCTCCAAGTGCTCACACCTTGACTGTCATTGACCACAGGGAAATATTTCTTGTGTGACAGGATGTATGTATGCACTTGGAACTCGGACTTGGAGTCACTGGTTGAGTGAGCTGAAGGAAAATGGAAAGTATTTGCATTCATTGAACACCTCTGGTATGCCAAGAACTTTGCTATATGTTTAGGAATTTGTTATCATGCCCATTTTATAGAGAAAAAGAGGCCTGGAGTCAAGTGACTTGCTCAAGGTCACACGGATCAAATCCTAGATCTGCCTGACTCCTAAACTCAGCCTTTTTCTGCCACACGGCACTGCTGCCCAGATAAAGTAAAGGTAACTTTATTTGGTAGATTATCTGCTCCTCACTTCCTTGGAATGCTTTTATTTATTTATTTTACCTAAACAGAGGTTCTGTTGGTGCAAAGGAAGCTATTGGACAAGACTAATCTAACCCACCTCTCTTTCTAATAGAAAAAATCTTATCTGTCATCCTACTAAAAATACACCACATTCCTCTGTGCTCCAGTTTGGATAATGACTCAAGAAAAGACAGTTTGTTTCTGCATCCTACTCACCCCCAGAGCCTCTATAAAATCATCAAGAGTAAATAAACCATTGTTTTTTCTTCCTGGGTATTTCATTCACTGATTCCAAGGCATTGTACATGTATTCCATTAGAATAAAGACTAGCAGGCCTTTTGATAGTTGGGCCAATTGGAAGTAAGCCTAAAAAGTATCTTTTGCTAAAGATCGAATGCTCTGAGGCCCCCTTGAATGGAGAATACAGAAGAGGAAGATAGCCAAAAGGGTGGCACCTCGGAGTGTAGTGCTTTCTCTCTCTTATTTTTTTCTTTCTCTTCTTTCTTCTTCTATTCTCCTGGAGTGTGGTGCTTTGAGCCCACATTTTCAGCCGCGTTGCATGGGAAACACTGCCACTTTGCCATCTTCCAAACTGCTGTGCTAACATTCTCCCTAATGTTCCCAATATCTAAAGGGAATCCATTTTCCCTTAAATGGATCTTAACCTAAAATAGATCTGGGTATGTGCCGTGGGGCATGAACAAATGACTCAGATCTCAGAAGCAGGGCAGGCTCTTCCGAGCATGGGGAGCATAGTCTGGGAGCTAGTTAGGACTCCTGAAACAAATGAATGAGAGAGGCTGGGAGGAGTTCCAAAGGACATTTCACCTGAAGGTTCCTCTGCACCAATGAGAAAGCTGAGACCCCAATCTCCCACGGTTATGCCACTGCAGAATCTCACTCCAGCCTAAGAATTTTCCGGACCCCCATCCTCAGCTGCACATGGGACCATAGATTAACTTGCTGAGAAAGAACCAGGGGTTAGGTTTATATTCAATTCTTTCTACCCAACAGTAGGGCCACTGGTTAAGTAAGCCATAGAACACGCTTAGAATGAACTACCGTGCTCTGTCAAAATGATCTGGTAAGCATTAATAAATAAAAGCCAACATTTACTAAGGTTTACTACATGTTGTCCCTACACTCAGTATTTTACAGGTTTTTTTTCTCATTTAGTCCCCACAAAAGCCCCAGCAGATAGGATACATCATTCTCTTCATTTCAAGGATAAGGATTCTGAGGCAAAGAGTTTAGGTAACCTGCCTTAAATCACAAAACCAGTGGGTGGTCAAATTGGAATTTAAACTTGATTCCATCAGTTCCATGTTTTTAAGCCATATATTCTTTATATTATTTTTAATTTTTAAATTAATGATTTTAGAGAGAAAGAAAGAGAGAAGGGGGGGAGAGAGAGACGTTGGTCTATTGTTTCACTATTTTATGCATTCATTGGTTGATTCACGTGTGTGCCTTAACCGAGGATCAAACCCACAGCCTTGGGGTATCGGGACAACACTCTAACCAATTAAACTGTGCGGCTAGGATGTGAGCCATATACTCTTTACACACAGAGGAATGTGCAGACATTAATGGAAGTGGGAAAAGCCTACATAGTATGATCCAACTTGGTTAAATATATCTGTTTGGGGGTATATTTGCATTGGGAAAATTCTAGAAGGACCACTCAATGTCAATTCCTTGGAGCAGCCTTCCCTGATGATGCTAAAAGAGTCATACCACCCCATCCCGGTTATTCTTCATCTTTTTAATGTGCTTGACTTTTCCTCATGGCACGTACTTATTACCTGAGATGTAATCCAGGCTGTATCCATGTATTGCCTAGTTCATCTCTAGAATTACTCTAAAGGTAGGACAATGCCTTTAAAACAGTGGTTCTTAACCTGGGTTCTATTGAACCCTAGGGGTTCGATGAGTCAGTCTCAGGGATTCTAATAAGCCTCTGCCGCAGAGGCCAGAATTAAGTAATACCGTAATTTGTTGTGAGTTCATGCATTTTGTTGGTTTTGTTCTTTGAGCAAGGTGATGTTCATGCACGGAAAAAAAATCATATTTTATTTATCACTAAAGAAGGGTTCGGTGAATGCACATATGAAACTGGTGGGTTCGGTACCTCAAAAAAGGTTAAGAATCACTGCTTTATAAAGTGCCTAATATGTAGTAGGTGCCCAATAAACATCTGTGAACTTAAATGTAGCAAACGTTTTTTTAAAGATTTTATTTATTGATTTTACAGGGGGTGGGGAATAATGGGAAGTATCAATTCATAGTTGCTTTACTTTAGTTGTCCATCGATTGCTTGTTGTATGTGCCTTGACCGGGCAAGCCCAGGGTTTTAAGCTGGCGACCTGAGCGTTTCAAGGTGACACTCTATCCACTGCACTGCCACAGGCCAGGTTCAAATGTAGCAAATTCTTGTTGTTCTCTCTCTCTCTCTCTCTCTCTCTCTCTCTTTCGCATGAGTGTGCTGTCAAGCAGGAACAATTTAAATTCTCAACACTTCAATGGATTGGATTTTTTTATATGACATCTGAAATTCTCTGAGTTAAAAAGAAAATCAATTCCACTTAAAGGATCAAGAGCCTAAAATGGTCTACTTGAAAATGCAGAATGTTGACCTTCATGCTGGACCTATACCTTCTCAAGAGCAGAAGAAAGTCCTTTTTGATGCAGAAAAGGAGACCATTGGAAATCTACTTAGATAAATTCGCAACTAGTCAAAAGAGGCTCATTAATATTTTAACTGCTAATCTATTTAGTGCCCTATTCACCCAGCCGGCTTTTCTGAGCACCCCCCTGTGGTTTTAGAAAGATAAACCTTCCAGTCATCAGGCTCGATTGAACAACAACAGCAAAAGACAATGGACTGCCATTGAAGGGGTTGCCTGAAGTTTTTGAGATGAATGAAAATGACCGCCTGTCTGCCTAATGTGAAAATGAAAAGAACATTTGAAATGAACTGATAGGAGTTATAATAAACTCTCTCCTTTCTTCTCTAAAAAAAGGATTAGGCCTCCTTTGAATGGGAGTCTTGTCTTCAAGTCCGGTGGCCTTGACCTTCCCTAGTATTGTCCTACTCACTTTAAACCAAGGATGGCAGTTGTGAGATTTTTCATTCTCGGCCATGTCCTTCTGAAGGGTGACTTTTGCCCCCTCCACAGCTTCAAGAACCATCTGTAAGTCAGGAGCCAAGTATCTTTGCATTCCATGCTGAGGAGGGGGCTGTTCTGGCGGGCTTCCTTCCTCCTTCCCCAAACAGAACCTAGCTCCTATATAAAATTCATAAATTCTTGGCAGGAAAGAAATCCTCCCATTGGAAGGAACAGATGTTGTACGAGTAACTTTTGCCATTATGTTCTGTTCCTAATATCATAGTTTTAAAGTGTAGGGGGATGTTAACTTTTTTTTTTAAATGTCAACATATTCTGGGCAGCTTTTCCATCTCCATCTGTGGCATACACATCACCAGTCCTCCCACCGCCCCTTTTTAAATTTCCAGAAACTAGCTGGGAATTGGAAAGATATTAAAATCTTTCCAAAGCGGAAAGTTCAATTCAACAAGTATGCTAATGTATAACCTAATGCAGAAAGTAATATGATGTTTCCCGCCCAGTTGTAAATCTCAGAAAGATTCTTTCCTGGTAGTCTTAGAACTTGGAGGGGTCTTACAAGACTTTTTAACAAGGTAATTATGACCAATTAACATTCAGGGGTTATTACTGGTAACAGAATTTCATGAGAGTCACTTATTCATAAAATTCTCTTTCGGAGAAAAAAAGCTTCAATCCTGGATTCAAATTCAAGAGGCTACTAGACCATTTTCACTTCGTTATCACCTCGTTAAACTGCCCACCTTAAATGTCTGTGTCCCAGGTGTCGGAGAGGAAGGGTCAAGGTCAGTGGATGCCACACAAATTTCGCCTTGGAGTAACTTTTAGGAAGGTTAACTTCACCTCGGTTGGTCTGAGGCGGGGTTCCCTCCCTCCGGACAGCGGTGCCCACTTGCGCTGCTTTGGCGAGGGCCAGAGAGTCCGCTTGCTGTGGCGTGTCCCCAAACACGCCTGATCACATTTGGGTTCAAAGTGAGAATTCGGTGAGCAGGCTGGGTGGGGTGAGGAATCCGCAGGGCTGAAGGAGAGGTGACAGCGTGGGCGGGGTGGGGAAGTAGCAGACAGATATTCAGATGCGCCGGGGATCCTCCCAGAATGCCGGCTCTCAGGCCGGGTTTCCCCTCCTCCCCTCGGGTCGGAGCCACATGAGTCTGAATTCCAGATCCATGGCGGAACCCAGTCTCGGGACCAACAAGTCCACCTCAGAAGACCCAGTCCCTGGAGCCTTTCCATACCCAAGTGGAGATGTAAGTGTAAGCGCACGCAGGGCGGGCTGCGGGGGGCACCCACGCGGAGAGCCGAGCCGGGCCGGGCCCGCGCTCCTACAACTTCGGGGCGGAGTGTACATGCAAACCCAGTGGGACCTGATCCCGCTTCCCCGGCATCCTCGCTGGGAGGCTAGTCTGCGCTCCGGGTTCGGGAGAGGCTGGGGCCGGGGTGTGGGCGAGAGCGAGGCATGAGGGCGCGGGAGCTGGAAGCGGTCGCAGGGCGGCCAGCGGTCTGCAGTGCCCCCCGCCGGACGTTCCCGGCACAGGACCGCTCGCAGCCGCACTGCCCCGGGCTGCACCTCTGCGTGGGAGAAGCGCGCCCCCTTCTCTGCTGAGCCGGATCTGGTGTTAACAGAATTTGAAATCAGATCCACGTGGGTTCTCATCCTGGCTGTCACTTTCTGGCTTCCTGCTCTTGAGAGCTCTGGACTCCTGCCTCCCTTTTAGCTAATGTAGACATATCCCCGACAAAGTTAATGAAATAAAGTGAGAGCATTCATTCAAGTGCCTGATGTAGAATAAGTACGCAATAAATGGCGAATATTATTATTATTACTATTACTATTAGCTGGCTAGTCCTTGGATGGGGGGTCTCACTGAAGTCTCTGCTCTTCTATGGAGCAATTGAGGGGAGGACAGGGAGGTATAGCTTCTGTCTATTCCCTTAAGTGGCGAACCTGTTGAGCTCTGAGCTGGAATCCAGCCTGGGTGTGCATCCAACTACACCTATAACTGCGCACTGAGCCATCTCCTGCTCAAACCTAATGTCCTCATTGACCAATAGGAATCATCATACGGGACTCCTGAATGGCTGCAAGATAAGAAATGCAGAACTGTTGCTGTGTGCTCAGGGCGAGCCTCACCCCCTTACCCAGCCAGCAAGTCCCAGAACACTTGTAACTGTAGCACAGGGTAGTTGCTGTGCAAGACGTCTGCCCTTACACACAGGCGGTCAGCAGGCCCTAGTTCTCTTGGTTTAGAACCACAGTACGTGTGCAGAACAAGCCCTGCCCACCGGCTGCAAACAGTAAGCCATTTACTGGGTGCTCACTCTAACTCTGATGCTCCTTGTGTTTGTGTCCCAGCCTGTGACCTGGGCTGCAGGAGGCTTTACTAGATGGGGTCCTATCTCACGCCCCCCCCCCCAAATAAACCTCCTCTCACAGAGGCCTCAGATCCTTTTTGGAAATTAGTGGTGTTATAAATACTAAGCACATTCTCCTGACCTGGAGTAATGGAATGTACAGTCAGAGGACCTGGCAGTCAAGGGCAGCCCTACCAGTTCCTGACTGTCTTTATCCTGCAACCTCAGTTAGCTAATCTTTAAGGCAATAACACCTTCTGGACTGGACCAGTGTGAGGATGAACAGGTATGTGTACATGAAAGCACCAAGCACATAGCCTGTATTCAGTAAATACTAGAATATTATGATTTGTGTCAAGCACTATGCAGATGCCCAAATGGATGTTTGTTGTATTGAATTGGGCTCTCCTGTATGCTGTGTTCTATCCTTGGGAAAGTTTCCCTTCAGGCCTTCTCCTTGTCCTTCACTTTCTCAAATGTCATGCCACTTCTGCCTTCTTTCTAGGGGTTGGTATTTTGCAAAAAGGAAGAGTGGTGGATCTTTTCAGCGTTCAAACCTAATAGTGCCTCTTTCAAATCTGTTCTGTCATATTTATTTCAAGTTTCCTGACATAGAAGTCAACATGGAAATCTATTTGTATTTTCTTTTCAGTGGCCAAAGTGCCTTTTATTGGGGAATTAGGGAGTTAAAAGTTATTTTAAAGTCAGCTTGAGTTATATGAGTACCTCTGAAACAATATTTTCTGACAACAATCCATATGTAATTAATTTTGTGGATGTGTGATAAGATGCCAGTAGTTCCAGGGTCCTGTCCCTGTGACTTCTCTAGTTCTTCAACATGACAAACTCCAGATGGGGCAGGGGACAGAGCACAAAACAGTGTCCAATCTTAAGGTCTGGCCGGGTAGCTAAGTTAGTTAGAGCATCATCTGGATACCCCAAGGTTGTGGGTTCCATTCTCTCTCTTTCCTTTGTCTCTAAAATCAATAAGTAAAAACAATTAACAAACAAACAAATAACCTTGGCTGGCTGGCTTAATGGATAGAACGCCATCCTGAGGCACCAAGGTCATGGGCTAGGTCCCCAGTCAGAGCATGTAGAGAAGTAATCAATGAATGCACAACTAAATGGGACAACTAAGTGGAGCAACAAGTTGATGCTTCTCTCTTGCTCACTTCCTCTCTCTCTCTCTCTCTCTCTCAAATCAATGGAAAAACAACAACAGTGTCCAACCTTTACATGAGCCTGAGAAGTCACGCTGCACATTTGTGTTGCTGTATCCGCTTAGCCCTCAGCACAGCCCATTTTCCCACGGAACCTCACAGGGAGACTGACACCATGCTCACTTCCAGGACACCCGCTCCCCTGCCCTGCCCTGCCTCCCCGCCGGCCACTCTCTCAGGCTGTGTCACGGGGCTTTTCACTGGCCACCTTAATAAGCATTTTGAGACACTCTTGAGAAATGATAGGACATGAATTTTATTAATACAGAGCACTAAACAAATTAGAGAGTTTTCCCATATTATGACAAGGTATGCGACAGCTGTTACTTTACCAAAACTATTCATTATGGGGTCATTTGTTTAAAGGTTGCCCTGGTGGCTTGGAGACAGTGCCTTCTGCTCTCTGACTCACAGGAAACAAAAATAAGTTACTATCAGGTGATGGTCATACTTAGAAGCCAAACTTAAAATGAGAAGGTTTGTCATCCTTGGGGGCAGAGCACTTGGCTCCACGTTTCAAATGGGTAAGCTTCAGGCTCTTTAACATTTAAGATTTTCTTTGTGTCGTGTTTTTCTTTTTAGAATTAAAAATAAAATTTTAAGACTTTATTAATTCACCCTGACCAGGCGGTGGCGCAGTGGATAGAGCGTCAGACTGGGATATAGAAGACCCAGGTTCAAGACCCCGAGGTCGCCAGCTTGAGCGTGGGCCCATCTGGTTTGAGCAAAAGCTCGCCAGCTTGAGCCCAAGGTCGTTGGCTCCAGCAAGGGGTCACTCAGTCTGCTGTAGCTCCCCGGCCAAGGCACATATGAGAAAGCAATCAATGAAAAACTGAGGAGCTGCAACAAGAAATTGGTGTTTCTCATCTCTTTCCCTTCCTGTCTGTCTGTCCCTCTCTCTGACTCTGTCTCTGTCACTACAAAAAAAAAAAAAAAGACTTTATTAATTCATTTAAGAGAGAGAGGGAGAGAGGGAGGGGAGTGAGGGGGAGCAGGAAGCATCAATTTCCATATGTGCCCTGACCTGGCAAGCCCAGGGTTTCAAACCAGTGACCTCAATATTCCAGGTCGATGTTTTATCCACTGCGCCACCACAGGTCAAGCTGTTTTTTTGTTTTGTTTTGTTTTAATCTATTCAAACATTTGCTGAATAACTGTGGTGTGCCAATTTCTGTACTTGGCAATATATAAAGGGATATTATATGGTCTCTGTGGTCCAGTGTTTCAGAGTCTGGTAGGAGAGGTGCATGCATTGAGTGCTTCCAGTAGACACCTCATCTGTAGAGTGCAGACAATCGTGAGGGCTTGTGAGGCCAGGCCATGGAAGCATGAGTGAGAAGCAGCTTCTGAGGACCTGACCCAAGGCAGGATCTCACATATGTAGCAGTTGCATTAACTCCATTTTCAGACAAGAAAACTGAGGCTCTGAGAGGGAAAGAGATTTGCCTGTTCACAGAATAGCAGGGAGTCAAATTCAAGGATTTAATTCAAAGCAACTTTGTATTTTCTCTTCCAGGCGAGGGCAACTCATTGGAACCTTTGAAGAGCCTCCTTTTAACTGGTCTCTGTGTAGCATGGGGTTTAAAGGATGCCGAAGTGTACGCCAGCTCTGTCTTTCTAGATTTCCAGACCGTGTCAGATGCCCTCTCCCTCCTCCAGCCTATTTCAGTTCCCCACAGAGTTCTATTGGAAGAGAAGCATGACTCACAGTCTCTGTGTTTATCCTGCAAGTTAACATAAAACAACTGCCCTCCCGCTCAAAAGGGTCGATTTTATTTAGCGAACAAATACATCAGGTATCTCAATTCTTTGGGGATGGAACAAAATTTTTTTGTTGTTTGTTTCTTATTCAGCTTTACCGAGGTATAATTGTACAGCTAAAACTGCACACATTTAAAGCACACAATTCGAAGAGTTTAAACCAGTGGTTCTTAACCTGGGTTCTATCGAACCCTAGGGGCTCAATGAGTCAGTCTCAGGGGTTCGGAGAAGCCTCTGCCGCGGAGGCCAGAATAAAGTAATACCGTAATTTGTTGTGAGTTCATGCACTTTGTTGGTTTTGTTCTTTGAGCAAGGTGATGTTCATGCACGGCTCATTTTGTGCACCAGTAAAAAAACATATACCTATGTCTTGAATTTGGAAAAAAAAAATCATATTTTATTTATCACTAAAGAAGGGTTCGGTGAATGCGCATATGAAACTGGTGGGTTTGGTACCTCAAAAAAGGTTAAGAACCACTGGTTTAGACATATACCATACACCTGTGACCACATCACCACAATCAAGATAATACACATATCCATCACCTCCAACAGTTTCCTGTGACTGTGTGTATGCGCACACATACACACACATGTGGTAAGAACACAACATGAGATCTATCCTCTTAACAAATTTTTAAGTGCACAACATCATATTGTTAACTGTAGGCACTATGTTGTGTAACAGATTTCTAGAACTTATTCATTTTGTACACTGAAAGTTTATATCCACTGAGCAATAGCTCTCTATTCTCTCTTCTCTTCCCAGCCCCTGACAACCATCAATCATTTTCTGTTTCTATGAGTTTGATTTTTTTTTATTCAGTGAGAGGAGTTTGATTTTTTTTTTTTTACAGAGACAGAGAGTCAGAGAGAGGGATAGATAGGGACAGACAGACAGAAATGGAGAGATGAGAAGCATCAATCATCAGTTTTTTTGTTGCCGTTGCGACATCTTAGTTGTTCATTGATTGTTCTCTCACATGTGCCTTGACCACGGGCCTTCAGCAGACCGAGCAACCCCTTGCTGGAGCCAGCGGCCTTGGGTCCAAGTTGGTGAGCTTTTGCTCAAACCATATGAGCCTGCGCTCAAGCTGGCGACCTCGGGGTCTCAAACCTGGGTCCTTCCGCATCCCAGTCCAACGCTCTATCTACTGCGCCACCGCTTGGTCAGGCTGATTATTTTTTTAAATGTTTATTTATTGATTTTGAAGAGAGGAGAGAGTGAGAGAGAGAAAGACAGGAACATCAATCTGTTCCTACATGTGCCCTGACCAGGCATCAAACTGGCAACCTCTGCTCTAACCAATCAAGCTGTCCAGCCAGGGCAACTATTTTTTTTCTTTTGGAAATTTGAACACTATTTTATGACATTAAATATTTTAAATTAATTTATGAGTAATTATAGTAATATTGTGATAATTAATTTTTATTGAATTTTTGGGCTTGACTGTGATTAACAAAACCATACAGATTTCAAGTGTACAACCCGGCAAAACATCATTGGCACACTGCATCATGGGCCCATCGCCCAGAGTGAAGTCTCTCTGCATCCCCATTTATCCGTCCTTTGCCCTCCTCCCTCCACCCCTTTTCCTCACCACACAGTTGTGTTTTGCACACACACACACATGGGAGGGGAATTAAAACAGTATCTTTGGGGTTTTATATGAATTTTAGAATTGTTTTTCTATTTCCGTAAAAATGTCATGGATTTTACCTGACCAGGCGGTTCCGCAGTGGATAGAGCACCGGACTGGGATGAGGAAGACCTAGGTTCGAGACCCCGAGCATGCCAGCTTGAGCGCAGGCCCATCGGGCTTGAGCAAAAGCTCACCAGCTTGGAACCAAGGTCGCTGGCTCCAGGAAGGGGTTGCTCAATCTGCTGAAGGCCTGCAGTTAAGGCACATGTGAGAAAACAATCAATGAACAACTATGGTGTCGCAATGGCAATGAAAAACTAATGATTGATGCTTCTTACCCCTTTCCGTTCCTGTCTGTCTATCCCTATCTATCCCTCTCGCTGACTCTCTCTCTGTTCCTGTAAAAATAAAATTTAAAAAATAAAAATGTCATGGATTTTGATGGGGCTAGCCTTGCATCGATGGATCACTTTGGGCCGTATAGTCATTTTAGAAATATTAAGTCTTCCAATCCATAAACATGAGATATCACTTTTGTCTTCTTTAATTTCTTTTATTAATGCTTTATAGTTTTCAGTGTATGTACAAATCTTTCACCTCTATGGTTAAATTAATTTTTAAGTATTTATTTTCTTTTTGATGCTATTATAAATGGAATTGTTTTTTTAACTTTTATTGTTACTATAGAGAACACAACTGATTCTTTTTAAAGGTTTTATTTATTGGTTTTACAGAGAGGAGAGAAGGGTGAGGGGAGTGAGAAGTATCAACTCATAATTGCTTCACTTTAGTTGTTCACTGGTTGCTTCTTGTATGTGCCTTGACTTGGAAAGCCCAGGGTTTCAAACTGGTGACCTCAGTGTTCTATGTTGACGCTCCATCCCAGTGGTAGTCAATCTGGTCCTTACCGCCCACTAGTGGGTGTTCCAGCTTTCATGGTGAGTGGTAGCAGAGCAACCAAAGTATAAATAAAAAGATAGATTTAGCTATAGTAAGTTGTTTTATAAAGATTCATTCTTCCAAACTTAGCGAAAATTCAGCATAAAGTACTTGGTAAGTAATTATCATTGTATGCTTTAACTTGCTATAACTCTGGTTTATAA
Source organism: Rhynchonycteris naso (assembly GCA_037038555.1). Taxonomy (NCBI): domain Eukaryota; kingdom Metazoa; phylum Chordata; class Mammalia; order Chiroptera; family Emballonuridae; genus Rhynchonycteris; species Rhynchonycteris naso. The sequence goes on from CM072996.1 coordinate 25,076,930, forward strand.
ATTTTATAAAGTAAAGTTACTTCCCTACTTTATAAATCACCATTACTGTGGAACCGGTGGGCGGTTAGAAAATTTTACTATTAACAGAGATACAAAAGTGGGCGGTAGGTATAAAAAGGTTGACTACCTCTGCTCTATCCACTTTGCCACTACAGGTCAGGCAACACAATTGTGTGTGTGTGTGTGTGTGTGTGTGTGTGTGTGTGTGTGTGTGTGTGACAGAGACAGAGAGAGGGACAGAGACAGACAGGCAGCTGGAAGGAAGAGAGATGAGAAGCACCAATTCTTCCTTGCAGCACCTTAGTTGCTCATTGATTGCTTTCTCATATGTGCCTTGATTGGGGGGGGACTATAGCAGACCAACTGACCCCTTGCTCGAGCCAGCAACCTTGGCCTCAAGTTGGTGAGCCTTGCTCAAGCCAGATGAGCCCACGCTCAAGCTGGTGACCTTGGGGTCTCAAACCTGGGTCTTCCACATCCCAGTCCGACGCTCTATCCACTGTGCCACCACCTGGTCAGGCAACACAATTGAGTTTTATATGCTGATTTTAGTATCCTGCCACTTTACTGAATTTGTTTATTCGTTCTAACAGTGTTTTGGCAGTGTCTTTAGGGATTTCTGTTTATAAGATCATGTCGTCTGTATTTTACTTGTTTCTTTCAGATTTGGGTGCCTTTTACTCCTCTTTCTTGCATAATTTATCTGACAAGTACTATATTGTGTATAAATGACAAGTGTGGGCGCCCTTGTCTTGTTACTGATCTTAGAGGAAAAGCTTTCAGATTTTCTACCATTGAGTCTGATGTTAGCTGTAGGCTTGTCATAAATGGCCTTTATTATGTTGAGGTACATTTCTTCTATACCTAGTATGCTGAGTGTTTTTATCACTGAAAAGGGAATTTACAGTTTCCAGGGGAAAATACATACCTACATTTAAAGAGAGAAAGAGAGAGAGACTACATCTTGTATATGAATCATGAACGGGATTGTAGAAACAGCTATAAAAATAATGGCATCATTACAGGATTAAAATGGAGTCCATTTCAGGCACAGAACAGGCTTTGTGAGCTTTTAACAGGAGCTCCACAGGCTATATCTGCAATTAAAAAATAAACCTAGATGTTTTATTAGCAATGTGTCTCAAACACAGCATACGTACAAGGAAAGAAATACACTGGCATTTATTACTGCATTCGCCATTTTATATCTGATCTTCCCAAACACTGTTACATTGCTACATCTTATTGTTTTTGCCTTGCTCCTAGATTTTTAGTAAACTCTCTGGACATTTTTAGAAGATTCGAGCAAGTGTTGACTGAAGTTTAATTCCAAGTTCCCCTTTCCTAGGAATTGAGGCCTCCTCTTGGTAAGTGATGGATAGGCTATCTTAATCCTGATTGGCTCAGAAAGGGCTGTCCAGCTGAAATGACAGTAGAGCTAATTTCTAGATACATGAAAGAAATGACACTTGTCCATTCAGGTCCCCTCACCAGAAGCTTTTATTTATTTATTTATTTATTTATTTATTTATATTTTTTAAAGGTTTTATTCTTTTTTTTATTTTATTCATTTTAGAGAGGAGACAGAGAGAGAGAGAGTGAGAGAGAGAGAGAGAGAGAAAGGGGGGAGGAGCTAGAAGCATCAACTCCCATATGTGCCTTGACCAGACCAGTGCAGGGTTTTGAACTGGCGACCTCAGTGTTCCCAGGTCGATGCTTTATCCACTGTGCCACCATAGGTCAGGCACCAGAAGCTTTTAAACAAGATAATCAGTGTCTGATAAGATACACTCTGGAACAAAAGCAAATACAAAGGTTGCTAAGTATGTTCTTATGGATAAATTACCTTTTATAAACCTCAGTTCCCTCACCTATAAGATAGGGTTAATAGTCACATGGCCAGCCTGACTGGTGGCGGTGCAGTGGATAGAGCATTGACCTGGGACACTAACTTTCCACGTTCGAAACCCTGAGGTTGCCAGCTTGAGTGCAGGTCTCCAGCTTGAGTGCAAAATCATAGACGTGACCCTATGATTGCTGGCTTGAGCCCAGAGGTCACTGGCTTGAGTTCAAGGTTGCTGGCTCAGCTGGAGCCTCCCAGTCAAGGCACATATGAGAAGCAATCAATGAACAATTAAAGTGATGCAACTATGAGTTGATGCTTCTCTCTCTCTCCCTTCCTGTTTGACTGTCTCTCTCTCACTTAAAAATAAAAATTCACACGGCCAGTGTCTTGCAAAGACTCAATGAGGTAATGAATATGAAAGAAGCCACACACTGGTGGAATTCAGCAGCAACCTGGCAATCATACCCATAGTAAGAGTAGGAATATACTAGCAATAACATTTCTTCAACACCTGCTCTGTCCCAGGCACTGTGCAGAGCATCTGACACAAGTGTTAGGAAGATTTCATAGACAAGCATGGCTGAATGTGGCTTCTAGAGTTAGCCTGGGTTTCAATGCTGGATCTGTCACTACAATCTGGAGCAAAAGATTTAACCCACCTCTACCTTGGTTTCCTGTCCATAAAATGGGGATAATAACAGCACTTCTGCACAGGATTGCTGAGTAACCCATGCAAAGTACTTAGTATTACAATGCCAAGTACTTTATAAATAAGAATGTGGAGTTGTTTGCTACTATTAGCTCATTCAACCATCTTAGCAGCCTTTGGAGGCTAGAAATATTATTACATACTCTCATTTACAGATAAGAGAGCGGTGGGTCAGAAAGACTGAGTCCTTGCCCAAAGATTCATGGCTTGTCCTCCACAGAGCCTGAACTCGACCTCAAGTCCAGCCAACTCCAAGTTTCTTGCATGTGGTTAAGCACCTCGCCAGGTCCTGTTGCACAACACTAGGGTCTGAGCTCTGAGGTGACACTGCATTTTGTATACAGTCACACTTTGGTGATATTATCGGTCTGGTCCCAGACTATTGCAATAAAGTGAATGTCACAATAAAGTGAGTCACATGACTTTGTTTTATTTCCCAGTGCATATAAAAGTTATGTTCACACCATACTGTAGTCTATTGAGTGTGCAATAACATTATGTTAAAAAAAAACAATGTAAATACTTTAATTAAAAATACCAGCCATCATCTGAGTCTGCAGTCATCTTTTTGCTGGTGGAGGGTCTTACCTTTAATTTGAGAGAAAAAAACCCCCACAATATCTGCAAAGAGCAATAAAGCAAAGTGTAATAAAACAAGGTTGGCCTGCACACAGTACCACTACAGGATCTTGCATTGCCCATGACATCGTCTGATAAGTTTGAATAAGTAACAAGCACCTTTCTGAAAACAGGGTCCACACAATGATGACTCTGACTCAAAGCAGTCATTTCTTTCCTTTTCTTGTTGCCCCCCAACCAATCATGCCCCCCAACAAATGTCAGTGCACCCTCCCCATTATATGCCCTTATTTGTATTTATACTTATTTATTTTTATTTACATTTATATTATTGGTAAGACTATATAAGCAGTCATATAGAGGCAGGTATGCACAGGAGTTTAAAAAGATGGGTGCTTTATAATCATTCACGAAACTATACATTTGTTGGGGGGGGGGAGTGTCCCTGAGCTTTATTTCACATGGTTGAAAATATCAGAAGCCACATTCTCTTGTTTTATGGGCACGTAGCTTCAAGCTCTGGCATCCAAAGCAACAGTTAAGGAGTCAATGGCTATGGTTCTTCAAAACACTCACCATGCAGCAGCTGTCTTCTTTTCTCACGGCACCATCAGGAAAGAGAACTTGTAACCTGACACAAGAGAAATAACAAAGGATTTGGAATTAGATAGACCTAGACTAAAGCCTGCTATTCACACGTTTTACTTGTTGCCTTCTTAACAGTCATACGATGTTGTGCAAATTCCCCAATCCTGCAAAGCTTCAATTTCCTCATGTATCAAATAGGGATAATGTATTGTTGTGAGGATTAGGCAAACGTGTGCAATGGTATACAATAAATGCTCAAGTGGTGCTATTACTGTAATTGTTTTCATGAGTCAAAGAACAGGTTGGCCAGGTTCTTGGACCTGGAAAGTGTGAGTCCACCACCGTGTTGGGTAGTCATTCTAATTGTTCCCATAAGTTGCTTCAAGCCCAGTGGTCTTTTCTCCTCCTGATGTCTGCCTTATCCTGGAGGACAGGTCTGAGTGGGGAGGCATTGGGCCATACTGTTGAGTGCTGAAAGCATGTGATCCTCTTTGGGGTCTCCTTTCCTGGGGACATTACATAGGGAATCAGTAAGTCACCTTTTTAGTGACAGAGTTGGTGACAAAACTCCTTCAACTACTACTCCTTCCCCATCTAGGGTTCTGAACTTGGGAAGTGTGATTTATCTGTAGGAAGCTTTCTGCTCTCCTGGGTCCATCTTCAGCCAATACTGGAAGGCTACCAGGGCCTTTCTAATGCTCCATCTCTTTTATTTTATTTTATTTTTATTATTTATTTTAGAGAGGAGACACAAAGTGAGAGAGAGAAAGGGGGGAGGAGCTAGAAGCATCAACTTCCATATGTGCCTTGACCAGACCAGTGCAGGGTTTTGAACTGGCGACCTCAGTGTTCCCAGGTCGACGCTTTATCCACTGCGCCACCACAGGTCAGGCTGCTCCATCTCTTTAAAGACAAGTCTGGGTGACATCCTTCTCCTCCAGGGGACATTTGGCAGTATCTGGAGACTTTTTTGGCTGTCATAACTGAGAAAATGCTGGTGGCATCCATTGGGTACAGACCAGGGATGCTGCTAAACATTCTACATCACATGGGACAGCTCCTCACAGCAAAGAACTGTTGGGCCCCAAAATGTCCATAATGCCAAAGCCGAGAAACCCCAGTCTAGAGAAATACAGACAAGGAGGCATGTGACCTGCAACCTCTAGGTGCCTTGGCATGCACCCTGTTTAGACACAATGCTTGAGGCTATGACAGGTTGTATGACCTACCCAAAGTTATTGAGCCGTCAGGGGGATGGTTTTCTGACTCTACGGCTCATTCTCTGTTAGAGAAAGGCTTCCACAAGATTTCCTGATCGTTGAGGTTTATGATAACCCTTTAACATAAGACCTTCAGAGGACCACTTGAACCACAAGCAAGAGGTGATGGCTTTCCCGTCTTGTGAGTTTCTCAGAGCACCTGCGCCCAGTGCCTCCACATTCTCAGCTCTGAGGTGACACAGCAGACTCCTGAGCCAGGCACACAAGTCCTTTCAAGTCGGGTCTCCAACTTCACATCGCCACTCTGGCCTCATGCTTGCTCTCCACGTTTCCTCCACACCCCACGTTCTTACTCATAGCCACACCTTTGCTCATTGTTTGCCAGGTGTGGTACCCAGTGTTCCAGGTGATTGATTAGACTGGATGGTTTTAGGAGAATAAAAGGATGACCATTTTTCACTTGAATATTTGGGTGCTTATTTTAATGTGCATCAGGAAAAAAGAAACTAGTAAGCAACCCTTATAATTTAGTGGGCCTTTTAAAAATGAATGTATGTACTTTCTAGAAATAGTCTGTTAAAAATATTCTCGAGATATTGTACAGGTGCTAGTCAGGTGTAGACTAAATCGTGAAGGTGGTGCACCGAGGGCTGAAGTGTGTCTTTGCTTAAAGCTCTTTCCCTGTCTTTGTTCTATTTATTTATTTTATTTTTCAGTTGCAGCTTACAGTCAATATTATTCTATATTCCTTTCAGGTGTACTGCATCATGGTTGGCCAATCATATACTTTACAGAGTGGTCCCTGATATTTCAGGTACCCACCTGGCACCATACATAATTATTACAAGATTATGGACTATATTCCCTAGGCTGTACTTTATGTCCCCATGACTGCTCTGTAACTACCAATTTGTATGTCTTAATCCCTTCACCTTGTTCACCTAGCCCTCCAACCTGCCCCCCCCGCCCCCGCCCCTGTCAACTACCAGTCTCCTCTCTGTGTCTGTGAATCTGTTCCTATTTTGTTTGTTTGTTTTGTTTATTAGATTCCACATATGAGTGAGATCATATGGTACTTGTCTTTCTCTGACTTATTTTACTTAGGATAACGTTCTCCGGGTTCATCCCGGCTGTCACAAAGGGTAAGGTTTCATTCTTTTTTATGCCTGAGTAGTACTATATTCGATTGTGTAAATGTACCACAGCTTTTTTTATCAACTCATCTACTACTGATGGGTATCTTTCCCTGTCTCAGCGCCTTTTCCCCGCCCGGCCTTCCTGTCTCCCCAGCGTGTCTCCCTGTCCCTCGCCCATCGCACGCTTGCCTAGCTAATGCCTACTCATGCTTGAAGACCCGGCTCAAGCTTTCATTCCTCCAGAAGCTTCTCTGATTTTCACCCCCACTTCTAGCCCCAGCTGGAAGTGCTCCTCTGTGGGTTCCAGGAGGAAGGACACACAGCTGAATTAACTCCAGAGTAGAGCCGCCTGGCATGGACGAAGGAGGGACCCCTAGGAGCTCGCTGCAGAAGAGCAGGCACAAAGCACCGCTTTTCATGGTGACTTTTTGGTCACCAGCTCCACCTGCCCTGATAGATGAGCTCCTGACCGGAACAGAACCTCAACACTAATCCAGAGCCTCAGAACAATTCAAGTTCATTGCTGCATCCCCCGTGGGCAGGCACCAACCGCCGTGTGACGTGGTACCCAAGATTCATCGATACAGGTTGTTGCAATGTGTTTGAGAGTCTCTGACCTTGGGACTGAGAGACCTCAGTCTGATTGGATTGGGCCAAATCAGTTTTCCTCTCTGAGCTTCAGTTTTCCCTTCTGCAAAATGGGAGCGGGAGTAACACCCACCTCCCACGGTGGCTGTGAGTTTTGACTTGAGTGAATGGCTTAAGAAGCACTTTGTGAAACCATAAATCGCTCCTGAATGGACGAAGGGGGTTGTTATTTTTAAGCTCATAAATGAGGACAGCCGGGTGCTCTGGGGTTTCCAGTGTGATGCGGTGTAACTAGAATAACCGGATCACACGTTTATGCATCTCCACACGCATGCATGCACACACCCTGATTGCAGAATGTGGCTCGGAGGCCTCTCTGGCACCAGGACACGCAAGCAGCTCGAGGACGACAGGGAGGACTGGACAGCTTAGAAGGGCAGAGCCTGAGAGGAGATATCTGTGATCAAAACCCAGACACTTTCTTCCCTTTGAACCAGTGGTTCTTAACCTGGGTTCTATCAAACCCTAGGGGTTCGATGAGTTGGTCTCAGGGGTTCAGAGAAGCCTTTGCCGCGGAGGCCAGAATAAAGTAATACCGTAATTTGTTGTGAGTTCATGCACTTTGTTGGTTTTGTTCTTTGAGCAAGAGATGTTCATGCACTGCTCATTTTGTGCACCAGTAAAAAAACATATACTTATGTCTTGAATTTGGGAAAAAAATCATATTTTATTTATAACTAAAGAAGGGTTCGGAGAATGCACATATGAAACTGGTGGGATCAGTACCTAAAAGTTAAGAACCACTGCTTTGGACATTCAACAGCGCTGGCTTGAGCAGCTCCTCAGAGCCAGGTCCTGACAACACGTAGGTAAAAGCTATGTCTTTGGCCTATTCTAGAAGGGGAACCACAGCCTTTCCCAGATGTAGCCCCCGGTCCAGGGGACCCAAAGTTTACTGCAAGGCAGATGAGAAAGAAGTTGTTTTAAGATGACAGAAATGAAAGGCTATTTTATAATCATCTCATACCTGATTCACAGGAAAAATATAATGTCATTATTTCCCAGGGGTGTTTTACAATTAGCTGAGTGCTTGGGAAGAGCGACAACTTGGCATGGAGAGGCACAGCGAAGTCCTGGGCCCTCCTGAGGGCGGGAGGGAGGTCTAGTACTCCCAGCACCAGCCCAGCATCAGACAGCACTCTGCACAGTGATCGAGGGTGCTGATAAGTGCAAGGTCAACATCAGCACGCCCAGAGAACCAGCTAATGCTGCCTGGTCAAGCTCTGTACAGGCCCTGGGGTCAGAGTCCCGCTGACTAAGAGTCAGGAAGTCTGAATGCAGAGGGGTAACAGTGTGATGAGGCCCAATGCCAGGACAGTCTCTCACTGGGTGGAAAATGACAAGGGGGTCCTGCACACAGGAGGGCATCAATGCCAGTGAGGAAACCAGGTCCATTCTTACCATCTGCCCTCCTTTGAAGCACTTCCTTAGGGCCACCATCTGAGGCCCAGAAGAGCCAAGCCCTGATTCCTCTTTGTGTGTTACATCCTCTCAACTCTTTGAGCTCTTCTAGACCAAGGACCAGTTCTTCTTTACCTCCAAGTCTGGGCACCATGCAGGGACTCAAAGACTGGTGGTTGAATGAATGAAAGATTGGGACGGTATTACGTACCTATAAAAGAGCCGTTGGGGACAACACCACAAGCCCTGAAACTTGACATTCTCGAGTCCCATATGGCTCTATTTTAGATCTCACTCATTTAATCTTTTTGAGCATCTCCATTACACATCTCTGCATTTTCTTGTTAGAATTTTTATTAGTGTTAGGAGGCAATATCCGATGCCTACAAAAAATAGATATACTATAGATATAGATTTTGAAATATAATTTTAAAATGAATGAATACCCATAAACCCCCACCCAACTCAGAAACCAGAGCATTTCTAGCGCTGCTGCACCAGCCGGGCGAGCCTTCTGCGCTCATCTCCTTGCAGGCCCTCATAGACCACCCCTCACGGCCGCTCTCCTGAACTTTCTGCACATTATTCTTTTTCTTTCTTTATTTTAAAATAAGTTTCACTCCAGATTATATAGAAGAAAACGATTTATTATTTCATTTAGCTATTTGATGCTTCATAAAAAGGTGTCATACTCTATCAGACCTTATGCAGTATGCTTTCTTCACACATGAATTCTCTACTGCAGTTCGTGGCCATGAGTCATTCGTGTTCACTTCTGTACAGTGTTCCACTGCGTGGATACTCTGTCATTATCATCCATTCATCTGTTGATGGCCATGACACTCGTTTCCAGTTGTTTTCCATTATCTGCAGTGCTGCTCTGGACGCTCTTTGTGTTTCCTGGCGCACACGAGGGCTTCAGCTATGGCATCTACTGAGAAGGGGATTGCTGGGTTGTAAGGCTTGTGAATGTCCAGGAGCTGGTGAAGTATAGCCTTGGCCTAGAATTCAGAGCTGTCTGTGATGACTGGGTCCACATACTCTCCAGCCTTGCTCCTGCGACCCCTACCAAGCCCAGCCCTCTGTGTGCCATTCTCAGAATACTGATTTGCCCTGCACATCCTTGTCGCTAGGAGTTTGACCATGCCTGGAATGCCTTTCCTACTCCTTTTCCATCTTTCTCTCCAAGTCCAGGTCAAAGCCCCACCTCCCTTCCTGATGGCTGGTCTCCTCTGACCTCTGTATGCTTTGTTTGGGGTTGGGGAGGAAATAACCAATGCTAAGCCCCAGCACTACAGCCTCCTGGTGTTGTGATTTTAGAGATTCTTTTTCATCTCTCTGAACCTCAGATCTGCACCCTAAAGCAGAGGGGAAATGTTACAAGTACTAAATGTTTACTGAGGCCAGGCTTACATTTCTTTACATGCATTCCTCAATTAATACACTGTGGTGTCACGTGATTATAGGATCATTTGCTTGGGAATGAGATCATCCTGGACTTCAGGATGAAATGAGTCAAGTGTATAAAAGACTTGGTACAAGAAAACAAAACAAACAAACAAAAAAGACAGAAAGGAAAATGAACTAAATCAAAAATTAAGAAAAAAAAAACAAAAGAAAGAAAAAACAACAAAAAATTGAAAAAACAAAGCAATAAATAAAGGACTGAGTACAATGGCTGGCACATAGAAAATGTGTAGTGATTTCTAGCTGTTGTTTAACACGTCCTCAAGAAGGAGTCACTGTCCCCACTCCCAATTTACAGATAGGGACACCGAGGCACGGAGAGATAATATAGCTTACCCAAGTCATATACTGTAGTCAGGTTAGGATTTGAACCTCAACAAGCCCAAAAGCCGAACTACTTCCCACGACAGCAGTTTGAAGACAAGAGGCTACAGTGTGTCCTTAAAGTCATGGTGACTTTACGGACACACTGTATAAAGGAAGTTGTTAGCATCAGAAAGTATTTTCTCCTGTTCTGCCTGTTGGATATTTGGCCAAAGCCCTTTGACCTGAGCCTGAATCTGTATTTTCTGTCTTTGAAAGTAAAAGCGTTCAGATGGAAAAGCCTGGATGTTTCTGCATCTGGTCCCTTCCTGGTGTAGCTGGAGCAAAAGGATACATTTAAATGATCAAAAGACTTCCTTTAGGAGGGGAATCTCCTTGGTAGGAGCCACTGCCTTACTCTCACCAAAATAATAAATTTTTTTAAAAAACAAGTTTATGAAGTAATAGCCCAACACTATAAACATGTTTTCCAACTCATTGCCAGCTGTCTGGTGAATCATAAAGCTCTCTGAAATGAGGCACGGATGAGGATCATCTCCGCAGGGAATGGCTTAGACGTTGGGTTTTAAAGTGGTAAACTGGTAACCAGAGCCTTCAGACTATGTCAGTCTTTTGAAGAATAGACACCCTTCCCTATGCTTCCCTGGCCTTTTTATCCGGGTACCGCAAGCATTTATCATTAGGATTTGGTGTTCTTCCAACTTTGCACCCTCTAAGAGACAAGGATTATTGTTTGTTACTTTTCATTGTGATAAAAAAAAAGATACACATAACATAGAAGTTGCCATCTTAAGCATTATATGTGTACGTGGCACTGGCACCAAGTATGCCCACACTGTTGTGCAGCCATCGCCACCATCCGTCTCCAGAGCTCTTCATCTTCTCATCCTGAAGTTCGTCATACCCGTTAAACAATAACTCTCCACGTTCCTTTCTCCCAGCCCCTCATAACCACTGCTCTGCTTCCTGTCTCTCTATGAACTTGACTTCTCTAGGCACTTCACATAGGCGGAATCACACATGATTGGTCTTACTGTCACTGGTTTATTTCACTTAGCATGATGTCCACCAGTTCATCCATGTTGTATTATGTGTCAGAAGGTCCTTCCTTTTAAGGCTAATATCCCATTGCGTATATGTACCACATTTTGTTCATCTATTCACTCACTGATGGACATTTAGGTTGTACTTTTACTACCATGAATGATGCTTCTATGAACATGGGTGTACAAATACCTGTTGAAGAGCCCGATTTCAATTCTTTTGGGTATAGACCCAGAAGTGGAATTGCTAAATCACGTAGTTCTACATTTAAGGTTTCAGATAAATACCACACTGTTTTCTATGGTGGCTGCACCACTTTACATTCCCACCAACAGTGCATGAGGGTTGCAATTTCTTAGTTCTTGCCAACACTTACTATTTTCTATGTTTTATAGTGGCCCTCTCAATGGTTGTGAGGCAGTATCTCCTTGTGGTTTTAAAGACACTAAGTCTTATACATTTAACTACACAGCGCACCCAGTACACCTCTTGTATTAGGCTCAGGTCCTCCATGAAGTACGTGCTAAGATGGGGTTAGACATGGAGGGCTTTTATCAGGAGAAGCACCTGTGAGAGCGAACCGGGAGGGAGCGGTGGGAGGCTGGCGGAGCTCCAGGGCTGGGAGAAGGAAGACAGTGGTCTGTGAAGTAATCTCAAGAGGCAGAACAAGGCTGGATGCAAGTCCGGCCCTGAGTGAGAAAGAAAAGGAAGAAAGCTGGAGTAGAAGCATTCTAGATTGCCCTGCAGTCTAAGAAAGGCTCAGCAAGGTTGTAGGGGAATCCTTGAACCAATGTCACCTCTCAGAGGCATCCAGTATCTCCCAGGAATGGGGCTGCCTTGGTATGCCTGCTGCACTCAGTTTGTGGCTGGGAACAGCCCGTGGGAAGTGTGGCCAGGACAAACACAGCGATGGATTTCAGAGCAGCTCCGGGTCAATTACGGTCGATGACTCTGTAGTTGGAAGTCTAGGTTAAATGAGATCATATTGGAGTAGGGTGGGCCCCAATCCAAAATGGCCAACATCCTTTTTAAAAAGAGGGAAGGGGGTTGAATACAGACATGTGTACAGGGAGAACGCCATGTGAAGATGGAGGCAGAGATGGGCAATGCTTCTACAAGCCAGGGAATGTCAAAGATCGCTCACAAACCACCGGAAGCCAGGTCAGAGACATGAACAGAGTCTCCCTCAGAGGCGGCAGAAGAAACCAACCCTGCCGACACTTTGATCTTGTCTTCGGAGTGATGAAACAATTGGTTTCTGTTGTTTAAGCCTCTTAGTTTGTGGTATTTTGTACAGTAACCCTAGCAAACTCATATGGGAGAAGAAGAAACCGGGTCAACATGATAATCATATTGAATATTTACTTGTTAAGGAGAGTCTACCCCACTGTGTGTGATTATATTGAAGAAAATTATGTTACTAGAAAAAAAAAATAGTTGCTTATCAGAAGATTATTCCGATGTGGCAATACCCAAATGTTTTCAAACAGCTGGTACCTTGTAAAAGGAGGCTCTTGTAAACAGGATATTCCTGTTGGCATGGAACTGCGTATTTGCTTAAAAAAACAGTGCCCAGTTTCTGCAGCATTCAATCAATGCAAACAAGGAAATATAGCTGAGGAATTAGAAAACGCATACATTGTAGAAAATCCCCTGGACGTGAATAGAGACAAGACCAGCTGAAGAGTGACAAGAGATGTCTGGCAAACATTAGAAGCTTGCCCTTTGAAATGTTTGACATTTCCCTGGAAATATCACACTCAGGTACATTGAAAAGGAAAAGCATAGAATGTCAAAGCAAAAAGGGAGCTTAGAGATAATCTGTTTTTACTGGTTGCAGAAACTAAAGTCCAGAGAGAGAAAGGGACTTGCCCAGGATCACACAGGAGACCCCATAAGTGACTGCTGGGACTCCTGAACCCAGCTTTTTTGACTCCAAGTCAGTGAGACCTTCCTTCTCTGCCATTCTTTCCTCTTTTATTCTTCCACTTCTTTCTGCACCTGGCCCCTGATTGAGTTGCTTGAGCGTACAAAAAACTTACTTTCTGCCTGGCAAGCAAACTCTCTCCCCACTGCTTCTGTCATCCCTGGATTTCGGCAGGGCTGGCGTTTTGCTCTTTCCCACTGCTGGGAGTGTCTGAGAATTCTTCCAAGTTATGTCAGTGGAGCTGACAGACAGGGTGACATCCTTCTCCCCCCAGACGTTGGTTTATTGCTCCATATGGAAAATTGAACGCCCAGCAAAGTCCTCCCTCCCTGGCTCTGTCCATTTCCCTTGAAGGCTCCCAGAGAGACCCTTGACGTGGTGACAAGTGGGACAGAAGGGGGGGGCAACGTCATCACAGCGTCCAGCGCATACCACACGACATCTTGAGCTCTCACAACACACAGCCACAAAGCCCCTGGGCAAACAAGGCGAGCTGCTACAGAACCTGTGTGGGGAAGTGTGCAGTGAGGGACGAGAATGGCTCCGCCCTTGGCTTTGAACCTGACTCCCGTCCTAACCTTGGGCAGGCTCCTGACCGTCTCCGAGCCTCCAGCTCAGCACAGGCTGTCGGGAGGATGTGATGCGATGATGCACATCAAGGGCTTGCTCCTGTGCTTACTGCCTAATACCAGATGAACAGTTGCCATGGTGCTGTTTTTATATGCAGCCTGCTTGTCTAGGTGTCTGATTACTTCCCACAGCCTGGACTCTGGGTACCACTAAGACTCAGGCTAGTGCAATCTGACAGGCGGGTGTGACTGCTTCCTAACGAGTCTCTCTGCCTCCATTCTCTCCTCCCCACTCCACCTGCCCTCCAGTGTGATCTTGCTCAAGTGCCAATCTGTGCATGTTCTTCCCTCTGCAAGAAGCTCCTTTGGCTGCCCTTCACTTCCAGGATCAAGTCCAAACTCCGAGGCTTGGCACGCAAGTCCATCAGCATCTGTACCTGGCAACCCACCAGGTTCCAGGTTCCAGCCTCACACATTTGCTCGTTGCTCTCTCAACACCTGTTGCTTTTTCACCCCTCAGGTCTTTGCATGCACTTCTGGCACCTCCCGGCATGCCCTTCCTCTCTTCTTGATCCAGTCCAGTGGGTCTCAGAGTGTGTTCCCTGGAACATAGCAGCTGCATCCCGGGGAGCTTGTTAGGAATTGCAAATCCGTGGGCCCCTACCCCAGACCTGCTGAAACAGAAATGGTGAGCACCGGGACCAGCAACCTAAGTTTTTTGGTTTTTTTACAGGGACAGAGAGTCAGAGAGAGGGGAGATGGATAGATAGGGACAGACAGACAGGAACAGAGAGAGGTGAGAAGCATCAATCATTAGTTTTTCGTTGTCATCGCGACACCATAGTTGTTCATTGATTGCTTTCTCACATGTACCTTGACCGCGGGCCTTCAGCAGACCGAGCCACCCCTTGCTGGAGCCAGCGACCTTGGATCCAAGCTGGCGAGCTTTTGCTCAAGCCAGATGGGCCCGTGCTCAAGCTAGCGACCTCAGGGTCTTCCACATCCCAGCCCGACACTCTATCCACTGCGCCACCGCCTGGTCAGGCGCAATCTGAGTTTTAACAAGTCTTCCAAGTGATTCTGATGCATGCTTAAGCTGGAGAACCACTATTTAGCAAACATGTACTCAATCAAGTGCAAGTGTTGCTTTTTTTTAAATAACATTCTTCTCTAGCCCCTGCTGCCCTTCACAGAGGGAATGCTTCCTTCTTCAAAGCTTCTCAAAGTGTTCTGAGAATCTGAACATACCTCATAGTCCTTCGTTACCTTCAGTGGTTGGTACTGTTATCTCTTCGCCTCTGAGTTCCCACCATCAGCCAGGAGAGCCTTGAGGCCAGGGACCTTGTCACCTCCTGTGTCTACCCCAGTGCTCAGCATGGGGCCTGAAACAAGTGATGATAGTGCCAATGGATATTCATGTCCCGAAGATCTGTAGAACTTAGATTTGCTCACCCAACTCTGTGACGCTGGATCAAGTACAGGAGCGTGGGCTGACAAGGCCTCTGGGAGAGTTTCTTACACTCGTCCATCTGTGATTGATGAACTTTGCCTCTCTCCCTTTCTTGTATTCAATCCCTGTCCTCACCTCTCCCAACCCGCAAATGTCTAGAAATTCCTGGAAATCTCATGTAATGATGCACTCTGTTCTCTACTACGCCTGTACTAGTTTTGTTTTTTGTTTCTTTTTAGTGAGAGAGATAGAGAGAGAGGGACAGATAGGGATAGTAGATAGGAAGGGAGAGAGATGAGAAGCATCAACTCATAGTTGCAGCACTTTGGTTGTTCATCGATTGCTTCTCATATGCGCCTTGATCAGGGAGCTCCAGCTGAGCCAGTGACCCCTTGCTCAAGCCAGCAATCTTGGGCTCAAGTCAGCGACCCTGGGCTTCAAGCAAGTGACATTTGGGCTCAAGCCAGAAACCATGGGGTTATATTTGACCCCACGCTCAAGCTGGGGAGCCCGCACTCAAGCCAAATGAACCCACACTCAAGCTGGTGACCTCGGGGTTTCAAACCTGGGCCCTCTACATCCCAGGCCACTTGGTCAGGGTGTATTTAAATCTTTAATTGTGGTGAAATACACATAACAAAATATACCATCTTAACTATTTTTCAGTGCACAGTTTAGTAGTGTTAAGTATATTTACTGTATTTTTTTTAAATGAGAGGAGGAGAGCTAGTGACACAGACTCCCACGTGCGCCCTGACCGGGATCCACCCAGCAACTCTGTCTGGGGCAAATGCTCAAATGCTGAGCTATTTTTAGCATCTGAGACTGACATGCTCAGACCAACTGAGCTATCCTTAATACCTGGGGCAGACACTCGAGCAAATGGAGCCACTGGCTGTGAGAGGGGAAGAGGGAGAGGAGAGAAGCAGATGGTCACTTCTCCTGTGTGCCCTGACTGGGAATTGAATCCAGGACGTTCATATGCAAGGCTGATGTTCTATCCACTGAGCCAACCAGCCAGGGTCTATGCTATTATTTTAATGGAGAAAATGATTCAAATTACTTGAAGATGAACAAAATTTGAAAATCCAAAAATATTCATCACATCCATACTGAGATTTGGAATTCTCCAAGTGGTATGTCTGCCCCACTTTTAGAATAATGATCACAGCTAACATTGATTAAATGCTTACTAGGTTCCAGGCACCATGCTAAGTGCTTTCAAACATATTCTATTTAACATTCCCACCAAATCTCAGAGACAGGTACTGTTACTACCTCCCTATTACAGAAGAAGAAACTAATGCCTAGAGAAGTAGAGTAAGTTGCTAAGGAGCTACGGATCTCTGGATTCAGCTCAGAGCTGCTATGCTGAAGCTTCTAGAGCTGCCCAAAGCCCAGGTCTGAGTCACTCTAGAGATACTAATGCCTCTCAGGAGAACAGTGGTCCCTTCTGCCTTCCCGACCCATCTTCAGCTAATTGGGCTTTGCCTCAGTGGACCATAAGTGACCCAGGCAATCTTCTCTCTGATCAGGCTTTTTCACCATCATCATCCAGGCTCAGCCCTTTCTCAGCCTCCTGGAATCACGGGCCTTTATTGGAAAGTGGATCAGGGCTATAGTCCTCCATCTGCCATTTGGTACCTCTTTGGTCTAAGACAATTTGCCTCTCTCTTTTTTATTTAATGTTTTATTTATTTATTTATTTATTTTACAGGGACAGAGAGAGGGATAGATAGGGACAGACAGACAGGAACAGAGAGAGGTGAGAAGAATCAATCATTAGTTTTTTTGTTGCCATTGCGACACCATAGTTGTTCATTGATTGCTTTCTCACATGTGCCTTGACCGTGGGCCTTCAGCAGACCGAGCAACCCCTTGGGTCCAAGCTGGCGAGCTTTTTTGCTCAAGCCAGATGGGCCTGCGCTCAAGCTGGCGAGCTCGGTGTCTCGAACCTGGGTCTTCCGCATCCCAGTCGGATGCTCTATCCACTGCGCCACCTCCTGGTCAGGCCAATTTGCCTCTCTTGCTGAGTGAGCCTTACTTTTCTTCTTTCAATTATTATTTATTGATTTTAGAGAGAGATGAAGGGAAAGAGAGAGAGAAGGAGGGAGAGATAGGTCGAGTTGTCGTTCTACATATTTATGCATTCATTGGTTGATTCTTGCATGTGCCCTGACCCAGGATCAAACCTGTAAACTTTGTGTGTTGGGATGACACTCTAACCAGATGAGCTACCGGGCCAGGGCAGAGCCTCATTTTTCTCAGTTGTAAAATAGGAATAACCCAAGATCACCATCCCTTACCTAAAGTCTGTCCAGGCCAGCGGTGTCCCAGAGGTCAGTATGTTTCAGATATTAAAAGGATAACAAGTAATATATACATACTGTGTGCTACATAACACCCCACTGGACTCTAGACAGTTCCCTCAGATCAAACACATTACTATTTTTGCTACAAAAGTAGAAATATTCACACTGCTTGCGGTGAAGACTCATGTTATTTCGAATGGGGTTGTACCATCAGGAAAGTTACACAAGTGTTTTCACTTCTAGCATTTCCTAGCACTTGCTACTAAGATTTTGGATTTAATTGTACCTGCCTCACAGGGTTACCTGAAGGGCTAAATAAACTCAGAGTACAGGTACATGCTTTTGGGCTCTCGCCCCTCGGAGGAACAGAAGGTACTTAGCAGAAGGTAGCCCTTGTCTTCTTCCTCCATTTCCAAATCCTGCACTTGCCTCAGGCCCCTTCTAAACGGTCTTCTTTGACTTGCCTGTTCATAACCCACCCTCCTCAATGTGCTCTCCCCAGAACAAGACTGGCTTTCTTTACCTCCTCTTAACAGGACTCACTCCAGATACACAGTCATTTGATGTCATTCTCCAGCTTGGAAACGTCAAATTGTATGCTCCTCCGTGAGCTGGCCTTTGACATATTATTTGGGCTGCTTGAGGTAAACTAATCCTGAGGTTTGGTACTTTCTTGCAAAAGCATGGTCACACGAAACCCAAGTTTTTCTATAAAGATGAGCACACCACCCCCCTTCCAGAAAGACCACCTAAAACAGCCTTCTCTTCCTCACATAGGGCAAGGGAGGGTAGCCCAAGTGGTGACAAACTATAAGGCAAATCTCTTAGTCTTCTAGGGATCAGCCAACTCTGGGTCCCTCTGGGGTCCAGCACTTTCCACTAGTCACATTATTACCACACTGTGTGCTTTTATTTGTATTTATTGATTTGAGAGAGAGAGGAAGGGAAAGAGAGAGAAACATCAGTTGTTGTTCCACTTATTTATGCATTGGTCAGTTGATTCTGATATGTGCCCTGACTGGGGATCGAACCCGCAACCCTGGCGAATGGGGAGGACATGCTATCCAACTGAGCTACCCAGTCAGGGCTCCACAGCCTGTTTTGAGACTGACACTGGCGTGCAAAAAATGTGAGCACAGAGGCAAGGCATCCACTGTGTACCTGCGTCAGCTGGTAGAGTGCTGTTGTTGCTTTTATGACGATATTGTACCATGGAATGGGAATGGCTCTTCCCTGATCTAAGTTATTATTATGTGGGCCCCATTCTGGCCACAGACATCACGTGGGTAGTCAGGCCTCCGCTGTTATTTCAGCCTCGGGGGTGAAAACATTGAACAGTGGAATCTTTTTTGTTCCTGGCTCCAGCTTGGAATGCAGACTTTGGATTCACCGTTGTTTGTCTCCACCTATCACCGCACCAAGCAGAAGGCCTCCTGAGGCACATCCACACTCCTTCCTGTGTCTCTGGCCTGTTCACAGCTGGCACTCTAGCCGCCTTCTTGGCAGAGGCCCAAGGCCCAGAACATTAAGGATCCCAGGCAACCGCTGAGGACATAGTCCTGCTGTGTTAGGGGCAAGGTTGGTGGAAGGAACATCGTGGTGAAGGTGGGGGCCCCACTGGGCTAGCCAGCCTAGGGTCCCGGTAGGTTAGTTGGGAAGGGGTGGCTGCCAGGGTGCTGGATTAAGTAGAGCCAGCATCAGCTTTATCTGCTTGCGCCCCTTGTGGCGCTCGCGGGAACTGCGGCTAAGGTCTTGGGTTACTGTTATTGTTGATTTCGCCAGCTTTGATGAGGTGGAGCGGGCTTCTTCAGAGGAATGCAGACCTGTCTGCACCCGAAAACCAAAACCGAGTCCAAGGGGCGTGGCCGGGTAACTGCAGAGAAAGCCCCACCTCACCTGGGCGGACACTGGCATCTGGAATGAGGCCTGGCAGAGTGGGTCCGGGAGGTGGCTCCAGGCCCTGGGCCAGCCACGCTGCTTTCCCACGTGTGCAGGCGTTGGCTTCCCCCAAACCAGACTCCAGAAAGGAGGGGGGAAGAAGCCTCTCCGGGAGAGGATAGCTGGGGGCTTCCCCCTCTGTGTGCACCGACCTGCGCCAGGAGGCGGCTTCTCCAAGAAGCCCACGTGGGGCTTTCGAAGGGATTCTAAGGATTAGTCCTGAGATACTCAGAATCATTAGAACTCCTCGGTTCTGATCCCCAGCTTAAAGCCTTCCCAGGGCTCCCGTCACCACCCGCTGTCCTTCCCATTACTAGCTACTAGGTGCTTGTGGCTATTGGGCACTTGAAATGCGCTCTTGATCCATACCGGATTTCAAAACTCAGTATGGAAACAAAGAAAGAAAGTAACATCTTATTCATAAACATTTTTGTATGTTGAGTTGAATAAAACACATTAAGATTAATTTTACCTGTTTCTTTTCCTTTTTTTAAAAAAAAAAAACACGCAGTTCCTAGAAACTTTAAAATTAACACACGGAGCTCACATTGTATTTCTACTGCCAGTCCAACATGCCCCGCTTCTTTCTGGCCTCTGGGCCTTGGTACTAGCTCTTCTTTCTTCCTGGAGTGTTTTTCTTTCAGCCTGACTTTCTCGTGCCTTGTTACTCTGATCATAATACAAGTTACTCAGACCTGACTCCTCAACAGTCCCACTCGGTCTCCCTTTCACCGTATTATTCAATTATATTGTCTTCGCAGCACTCAACACTCTTTTCTGTGTTTACAGTCCCTCTTCATCCTTAGAAGGTGAGCTCCTTGAGAGCTGAGCCCTTGAACATGCTGGTCACTGGAGACTCCTCGGTGCCCACGATAAATATTTGTTGAATGAATGTTGAGAGGCTGCGGATGGGTGGGGGAGCGGGAGCCTTCACGTGCTTTTGTTTGCTTCAAGGTGGCCAAAGCCAGAATTCTAGTCTGCGTGCCTTCAGCAGACTCTCTCATGGTTCCTTTGTTTTGCCTCTTCTGCTTGCTGGTCTCGGGAAATGGAAAAGCAAATGTAGATTTGCATGCTGTAACAGTTTTCCTTTTTTTGGTTTGTAACTGAGCTTTCAGGCTAAGCATTCAAGCTTCAGCTACGATGGTTTCTATTTGTTCTGCCAGTCAGTCCTGTGACTCTGGGCAGGTCACTGTCCCTCTCAGAGTCTCAGTGCCCCCCCTCCCCAATGCTGATCACTAAGGATCCTTTCTACCCAAATGTGAGGGTTTGGGTGTTTGAACTAAAGGCATTTTACCCTGTTTTATCCTCTAGGGTTGGCATGGCAAAGTCTATACCAACCAACTAGCCAGGGTGCTTAGGGCAAGAGGTGTCGTGTTTAATTTAACTTCCCGGTTAAGGGTCAGCTAACTAGGACATTCTTATTGAAAACATGAATCTATTTTCCAGCTTTAGAAAGTCTCCTCAGTGAACACAGTTACATATTTTTAGAAAGTATAGTTAATGGCATTGCTGTTTCCCTCTCAAAATTAAAACTGAGTTCCAGGATCGAGTCAGAAAGACTCTTTGGGGGTCCCCCGCTCAGTCAGGCACAGCTGTGTGAACTCAGGCATGTCACAGCACGGCCTTCACCTCCAGGGTTTCTATTTTCTTGTGGGGGAAATGGTGAGAACACCCAGCTCCCAGAGAAATTATGAGGATGAGAGGCGGTGACATATTACGTGCTTAGCACAGTGTCTGGCATGCCACAAGTGCTCAGAATTTGTTATTATTCTTTGCAATGTCTCTGACCACTGCAATGTACTGAGCCACACATTTAATTAAAGGAGGGCAAGTGTCGGGACAGAGCTGGCCTCCGGTCCTGGACGGCCTTTAAAACACTCCGGGTCACTGGGTAAGGCCACCACTCCCTGGCCTCGGCTTCCTCTTAGGTAAGATAAGATGGTCTGGTTAGTCTCTGACCAGGTGCTGGACGCAGCCACACTCTGGAGGCATGGCGGTCTTTTCTTTAGTCAAGCTTGAGTCTCAGCCTGGCTCTGGCCAAGCACTCCTCTCCTGGCCTGGCTCGCTCCTTCCAGGGACCTCCCCAGGTTCTGGCTTCTAGCCCAGCCCAATTGTTGTCAACCCAAGTGTCAGCTTGCAGCAGCTGCAAGCCCGCCGGCCCCCACCTGAGAAAAGCTGTCCTGTGATGCCCTCTGGAGGACACAAGGCTTCCTTCCCTTTGCTGTCAGGTGCTTACCCTCCAAACCAGGGCCCCAGAGGTTGAATTGGACACAGACCCGGGTTGGAGAAACAGAAAAAAAGCATTAAGCCTGCACATGCATGCTTACTGGGAACAGAGGGAGACTGTTCTTTCTGATCTCACATCTCAGGCCCTGCTTGGGCATCCTCTCCCACTAATGCCCCCTGAGCTGCCTATCCAGCTCTGCTCATACCCCTTGAGGCTTTTCTGCCAGGCTTCCCACCCGAGACGCAAAGCCCAGTGACACGGCAGCTTGTGGGCATTTCTAGGTTCATTTGCCCAGCGACCACTTGCCAGGGCTGATTTACCACTTAGCTATTGCAGATTTGCAGATGAAGATACAAAAAGATTTCTTTCCAGAGCCTCTCTTGATATGTATATATGTATGTGTGTGTGTGTGTGTGTGTGTATTCAAAAATTATAAAACAAAAAGACTGCCAAGTTTAATACATGTATAATTAAATGGCTACCGTAAATTATGTCAACTGTCTCTGCACCTGGCCTCAACTGTTATATAGCTACTATAACTCATATTTAATATGTGATGTGGGTGAATTTTAAAATGCCTGATATGATGTAGGGGTGGGGCCTCAGAAAATAACAGTGCCTGGGGCCTCCAAGGTCTGCCCCTCACACCCTCTGCTGGATCTGTTCGGAGCCCTAGCTGCTCCTCCCACAGGCTCCTGTTCCCCCATCCCAGCCTCTGCACCTGCAGTTCCCCTGCTTCCAGTGTCCTCTCTCCCTTCCCATTCCCCCCCACCCCCGCCTGGCTGAGTCCCACACACCCTTCAACAGCTATTGAAGGAGCCGCTTCCTCTGAGAAACTTCCTGACAACCAGTCAGGAACCCCAGCTACGAGCTCCCTTTCCCCTCATGCCTGTGGGAGGAACACAGATGAAAACCAAGGGCTTGGCTGAGCTGCACTCCTGCTGAAGGACAGATAGACTATAGGAGGGTCTGCTTCTACACAACCTCAGGTTGTTAGCAGAATTCATTTCCTTGTGACTGTAGAATTTATAGCATCTTGTTCTTCCAAGTCAGTAAGGGGGTGGGGGGAGAGACAGAGAGAGAGAGTAAATCTTCACTTCTTGGACTCTGATTTCAGGGAAGACTGGGCCCCATTTAAAGGGCTCATCTGATGAGGTCAGGCCCATCCTGAACATTTTATTTGATGAACTCAGCTGATCAGGGACTTTAATTTTATCTGCAACCTCTTGTCACTCACCATATAATAGAATGTAATCACAGAAGTGCCATCCCGTCCCCTTTACTGGAGTCTGTGACTAGAAGCAGTTCACAGGTCCCACCCACACTCAAGGGGCGGGGATTAGATTGGGCAGAACAGCAGAGGGCCCAATTTAGAACTATAGCCACACTAGGTTCTGGCTGGTTGGCTCAGTGGTTGAGCATTGGCCCAGTGTGTGGAAGTCCCAGGTTCGATTCTTGGTCAGGACACACAGGAGAAGCACCCATCTGCTTCTTCACTCCTTCCCATTCTCACTCTCTTCCCCTCCCACAGCCAGTGGCCCAGAGCACTGAGGATAGCTCCATGGAACCTCTGCCTCGGTCGCTGAAAATAGCTCGGTTGCAAGCAAGGCCCCAGATGGGCAGAGCATCACCTCCAGATGGGGTTTGTCGGGTGGATCTCAGTTGGGGTGCACGTGGGAGTCAATCTCTTTATCTCCCCTCCTCTCACTTGAAAAAAAAAATAATTATAGCCACACTTATCCTATTAATGATAATTTTGGATTAGGTCAGGATTTCTATACTTGCCAATTTAAAATGTAATGTGCCAATGAAGACCGATACGCTAGTTAGGATCCTTCATCTTTGTAAACTTTGTTTTGAGAACAAATACTTAGATCCTTGGACCTGGACCAAGAAACATGGTTCTGGTCCCAGCTCCTGCTAACTCACTGTAACAGTTTGAATGAATTCCTTGGTTTCTCTAAGCCTCGTTTTCTTTTCTCTCTCTCTCTCTCTCTCTTTTTTTTTTTATTCTTCTTTTATTTAGAAATCAAATTTAATGGGTGACATGGATCAATAAGAGTACATAGATTTCAGGTACATATCTCTATAGCACCCAAAGTCAAATCATTCCCTGTCACAGTATATCTCTCCCTCTCTACTCCCCTCCCTGAACCTCATTTTCTTTATCCAACTCACGGGCATGGTTGATAGTCATGCCTCCCTCCCACTCCAGTGCAAGCGTTTCTGGATGAGAGCCCTTGTAAGCATACACCATCACTGTCCCCCAACATTCAGCACGCACACCTCGTCCCTCATAGCCACACAGCTCGCCTGCCCTGTCTTACAGAGTCGCCTGCCAGGACTCTGCAGTCACATCCCCTGCCTCAAGGCCACCTTAGGTCTCAGCTCTCACACCCTTCCCACCCAACTGGTCCTACCCACCCCCGAGCAGCGGGCATGCCAGGCACATGTGATTCTACCTTGGCATTAACACAGGCACACGGAAATAACATATGTCTGCCCCCTCGGGAGGGAAGAAAAGCAGAAAAGAAGTAAAGCGTGACCTTCTAAGGGAAAATGAGCACAGCACATGCCTGTCAACTGGATGTGAATTCCAGCCCTCCTGACAGCCGCCAAGGGAAGAGAAAGGAGGTGCACTCAACCTGACCAAGGGGATCATTAGCTTCCACTCCCTCTGGATTTACGGTGACATTCAGTCCCAAGTGGCACAGAACCAGCTTTTTCAAATTTATTTATTTTTGGTTGTCCATGGTTTATTTTATTTATTTATTTATTTATTTGTTGCAGGGACAGAGAGAGAGTCAGAGAGAGGGATAGACAGGGACAGACAGTCAGGAACGGAGAGAGATGAGAAGCATCAATCATTAGTTTTTCGTTGCCATTGTGACACCTTAGTTGTTCATTGATTGCTTTCTCACATGTGCCTTGACCGCAGGCCTTTAGCAGACCGAGCCACCGCTTGCTGGAGCCAGAGACCTTGGGTCCAAGCTGGCGAGCTTTTGCTCAAGCCATATGGGCCCGCATTCAAGTTGGTGACCTCAGGGTCTTGAACCTGGGTCTTCCACATCCCAGTCTGACGCTCTATCCACTGCGCCACCGCCTGGTCAGGCTGTCCATGGTTTATTGATAATATCGCAGCACAGCAGAAAGATTCAAACAGTTTCACGTGGTGTTTTGACATTCATTTCAACCGTAGGCTGATGACCCACCAAAGTCCAAGAGCTTCAGCTCTCCTTAGTGTCAGGATTAATGTCAATGGTCTCCCAATTCAGGGCTTAGACCTCAGGAGCATGACTATCTCTTCTTTCTCACTCCTCTCCTCGCAGCTCAATGGAAATGCTGCTCACGGGGCCTCTTGGAACCCAGCCCATCAGAAGTGTGACATGCCCACTATCTTGGT
Source organism: Rhynchonycteris naso (assembly GCA_037038555.1). Taxonomy (NCBI): domain Eukaryota; kingdom Metazoa; phylum Chordata; class Mammalia; order Chiroptera; family Emballonuridae; genus Rhynchonycteris; species Rhynchonycteris naso. The sequence continues at coordinate 25,101,718 of CM072996.1, forward strand.
GTGGAGCTTCTCACTGGGGGAAACTGTGGTCCCCTTGCACACGCACTTGGTGTGGAGCTTCTCGCTGGGGGAAACTGTGGTCCCCTTGCATACGCACTTGGTGTGGAGACCGTTGCCCAGATGCAAGTGGTAGTTCTCAGTGATGACCTGAGCCACCTTCTTCACAGTCTTGATGTGAATGTGGCCCATCTTGGAGGGTCCCTGGTCAGAACCAGCTTTCACGCCTGCCATAAAACTGTTCACATGAGCCAGGACAGTCAAAGGGGGCTGGAGCCCGGAGGGCAGCCGACAAAGCCAGGCCCTGTTGGGGTGATTCTGGCTTCTGCCACCACAGCACTTTGCCACCACGGTGGCCTTCTCTGTCCTGTCACCCCCTTCCTTTTCTGCTTTTAGTATTATTTTGTAATTGTAGTAAAATACATATAAAATTTACCATTTTAACCATTACAATTGTACAGTTCAATGGCATTAAGTACAATCATATTATTTGTAACTATCCCACCATCCATCTGCAGAATGTGTTCATCTTCCCACAATAAAACTTTGTGTCCATTAAACGCTAACCCCCCATTACTTCCTTCCCCAGCCCCCGGCACACACTATTTTATTACTTGTCTCTATAAATATGACTATTCAAGGCACCCCATATACACAGAATTGAAGAATATTTGTTCTTTTGTGACTGGCTCATTTCACTTAGCATAACATCTTCCAGATCCACCCACGTTGTCACGTGTCAGAATTTCATTCGTTTTTAAGGCTGAGTAATATTCCATTGTGTGTGTAGAGCACATTTTGTTAATCCATTTATCTGTCAGGGGACATTTGTGTTGCTTCGCCTTTCTGCGGTTGCTAAGATTGTGAGTGTACACATCTCTGTTCAAGTCTTTGCATTCAATTCTTTTGGAAGTATGCCCAGAAGGGAAATTTCTGGGTCATATGGTCATTATATGTTTAATTTTTACAGAGACTGTTTTCCACAGAGGCTGCGCCATTTTACGTTCCCATGGCAATGCATAAGGATTCTAATTTCTCCATATCCTTGTGGGCACTTGTTATTTTCTGGGAGTTTTGTTTGTTTGTTGTTGTTGTTGTTGTTTATAATAGCCATCCTAATGGGTGTGAAATTATATCTCATTATGGTTTGGGTTTGCATTTGTATCACCCTCCTTGACCCAATCAAAAAACCTGGCCCCTCTGCTTTGGCTGAGCCCCTTCTCTGGGGCCACATGCCCACTGGGTTTGTCCTGACCCGCTAGAGACTCAGGCCATCCTTAGACATGAGGCTAGACCCAAGGCCAGGTCTTTTCCAGAGAGCCTGTGATTTTATGAGCAGTACTTCCCTCCAGTGCAGGTTCACTCAAAGACCAAGTCCTGGTCGGCGTGGATTAGAGGCTCCTGCCAATATGGAAGCCCCCAGTCAGCCCCTCCTGGGCCTGCCTCCCATGAAGCATGAAGCCAGGCATCTGTCTGGAGGTGAAGGAAGGCTGGCAGCAGCCAAGGTTTCAGTGCTCAACTTCTGAAGAAACGTGAAGGCCAGCAGGCAGCACAGCCCCTCAGAGCCAAGCCTCCGGGCACTATTTATAACTGGGCTGTCACGATGCCATTTGGAGCCAATAGGGAACACTTGGGTGAATTTCCCTCATGCTCTGAGCCCACAAAAAACTTATATTGGTCAGAAGTGTTACATTATGGAGCCCTGTTTGGGAACACCAAACCTTCCAGGGTATATTTTTGGTAAATTTGATGTGTCATTAATACACAGTTGCTTAGAAACAGCCATTTGTATAAGGTATACAGTGACTATAGTTTCCAAACGTAAAATCAAAAGACTAGGTCTAGCAACATGAGTGTATTTATGGGGATACAGGACATTTAAAAGTGGAACTTCACCAGAGAAACCCAGAGGTACTGACTCCCTAGAAAGGCACAGCTCACTAAGTTCATAGACAGGACAGGGTCCGGGAGACTGATTTCTCCATGCTCACAGTCCTGCTCTTAGGAATGAGGTTCTGCACAGAGCCAGGAGTACCCTTTTACTCTGATTTCAGCATCCCAAACAATACATAAATACACTAACATTGGAAAAAATAAAACCAACAACAACAGGAAAGCCAACCTTTTTTGACAATCGCCCCTGATTCCAGTCCCATTTTAGCAGTAACTACTGCTATGTTTGGTATGCTGCCTTCTTGAGCTTTTTCTATTCATCTATATACATATATCTATTTGTAAAGATGTTATTCCATGTATTTTATAATATACAGTTATATATAATGTTATATGTTATACATTGCACCCATTTTAATATTATCGTTCAGCTTACTATTTTTACTTAATATATGTTAGGATGTTCTAAAGTGTGAAAATACAGTGCTATTTTATTATTACTGTTCTTGTGTTTTATGACTGCATAGTACTCTATGACATGCAGATACTGTGGCTGACTTAGCCACTCCCCCATAGATAAGCATTTAAATTATTCCCAGATAGTCATAATTATAAGCAATGCAGCAATGAAACCTTCAACCATGCTACTTAGGACGCATGTGAAAGGGCTTCTTTAGGAAGAATTGTTCAAAGATGGTATCCAAAAATGATGAAGGCATTTTTTAGAATGTCAAGGTGCCTGCTGGAGGTGTGGTTTAGCCTGGTCCTAGCTGAGAGTGAACTATTGACATCAAAGGAGGCCTGGCTGTATGCAGCACAGATAACAACCCTAATACCTATAGGGACCAGGTATTACATATAAGTGAGGTGAGCCAACTGAGTGTAAGACAGGAGAGGTGAGGAGCATAATGAACAGCAGACCACCATGATCCTGTGTCTGGGGTGGCCTCTCTCAGTTTCTGCCAACTCTTGGCATATGGGAATGAAGACAGTATTGACAGATATTCTATAGAAACCTACAAATTTAAAATATGTAATCTTTTTAAATGTTGACACGAATTCCATTTAAAAAATTATGTGAATTAAAATAAAAGATTAGATTTGATGATCTATGCCCTGGCCGCTAGCATCCGACCTCTACGTAGTGGGTACCATGAGGAATGGCTATTCTAAGCCCAATTTAGACCAATGGGAATGGGTCACCTGGAGCAAGGGAAGAAGCAGAAACAGTGGCAGAGAGTCGCTCTCTCCTCCAGAGATCCAGGCAAGGGCACGCTGAGCAGAGAGGTGAATGACTTGTTCAAGGCTATGTGGTGAGGAAGCGGTGGGGCCAGGCCTTGAACACTGGTCCTTCTGGCTTGAAATTCAGTACTCTTCCCACTCTGAGTCTTTACATCCATGAGGTCTCTATTTTATTTGTACCATGTAGGAAAGAGTTTAAAATGATGGCAACTGACCCATTCAGGTGCCTGATGCTCTAGCACTTACGCTTTTGTGCGTTCATTTTTGTTTGTCCCAGTGAACTCTATTGAGAGCCTCAGATTCACCTGCCTGCTTCTCTGTTGTTCTGAAACATTTACTCCTTACCATCAGTCAGCAAAACCAAGGGAGCCCCGACATGGTGCCATGTCTACTTCTGGGTCAGAGCAAAGATCGTCTCTCAGTTGGCTACTAAGTGCCCTAACACTATGTGCTGATGATTACAATGTTAATTTCTGGTTTTCAGGAAAATCCCTGCTTTCATTTGGAGAGCAAGCAGTCTATTTCTATAGCTAGAAGCATTTGATTCTTGAGGAATGTATTTGGCCGCAGGTAACAGAAAGCCAGTCACAGAGGTTTAACAGCCAAGGGGTTTCATTTTCTGAATGTATCAGGAAGTCTGGAAGCAGCAGCCAGGAACGAAGCAGTGACTCTCTGCGCCACCAGGAACCCAGACTCTTCCATCTCCCTGCTCTGCCACACTTAGCACACAGCCCTCTTTCTCAGGCTCAAAGGACATTGGTAGCACCCCCAGGCCTTTTACCTAGTTTCAAAGGCGAAATGAAGGAACGACTAAAAGTAAAAATCAGAAGCCAGTTAAGCCTATTTTTTACCAGGAAAAAGAACAATGGAATACCTGGATGCCCCACCCAGTAGCCTCACTGCCCACCCCTTGCAAACAAGTAGCTGAGATATGGAATTCGTCTTAGCTGGTGTATTGCTACCCTAATGGTTAGGGGTACATTAGTGAGGAGACAGGGAGACTAGAGGGATACTGGATGGGCTCCTTGCACTGTCTCCCATATTGAACATATTCTTTTTTTTTTTTTTTGGATTATAGTGCATTTGTCTACAAAATATTTACAAAATATTTTTTAAACTTTAGCTGTAGTTCAGGGTTATATCAGCTTGAAAACTGAGGCAGTCTGTTGGCTCAACTTGCTAAAGGCTCCTGATCACAGAATGCACAGATTATAAAGGGTGACTGGGCTTTGGGAGTGAGCCACACTGGTCTGGTTTTATAAAGTTGAAGAAGGGAGGCGCAGAGCAGCAGGAGGGCTCCTTGGAGACAGTGCAGGAAGGTCCTTCCCCCCAGGACTCCTCATCCACTGTGGAGTCCTTCGCCTGCAGCAGGTCCATGCCTGAAATCAATTCCCTGTCTGCTTTCTGGCTTCTTATGTTTCAAAAATACTTTTATGATAACACAAAACACAGATATAGGAAGCCACATGAACAAATTATGGTCTAACCTCACCTGGGTCTAGGAAAGAAGAACTTTGTCACAATATCCTTCCTCTGTCCACAAAAGTTCATGTTTTGTTTATATCCCTTCCAGATGTTTTAAAAAAACATTTTTTATTTTTTAAATTGATTTTAGGAGAGAGGAAGGAAGAGACAGGGAGAGAGAGAGAGAGAGAGAGAGAGAGAGAGAAACATCAATTTGTTGTTCCACTTATTTATGCATTCATTGGTTGATTCTTTTTTTAAAATCAAGTCGTGTTTATTTTCTTTTTAAAATTTCTTATTGTATTTATTGGGGTGACACTGGTTAATAAAATTATACAGGTTTCAGTTGTAAAATTCTATAATACATCATCTGTATACTGTATTGTGTGTTCATCACCCCAAGTCATTGGTTGAGTCTTGTCTGTGCCGTGACCTGGGGTGAAATCTGCGACCTTGGTATATCAGAGTGATGCTGTAACCAACCAAGATACCCAGCCAGGACACAGGCATTTTTTTTTATAGTGTTACTTAACCCACGTGTGCATTTCTAGATTTAGTTTGGTCTAGCTCACTTTAAAAATTTGATATCTTTTTACTTTTTTAAAAATTATTTTTTGAGAGAGAGGAAAGGGAAAGAGAGAGAGAGACATCAACTCATCGTTCCACGTAGTTGTGCACCCATTGATTGTTTCTCATATGTGCCTTGACCAGGCTCGAATCAGCAACCCCAGGATGGAGCCAAAGACCCCTGTGCTCAAGGACAATACCCTATCCACTGCACCACCAGCCAGGGCAAATATCTGATGTCTTTTAAAACTGTTTTTTAATTTATATTTTTCTCTTCCATTTCCATAATTTCATTATAACCCATCAGGGGACGAAGCGAGGCTCTTGGACCCACAGAGTTTCCACGGTGGATTTTGCTGATTGCACGCTTTGGTGTAGTTTTTCACGTTCTCTTTTCCTTTGTATTTCCTGGAAATTAATGGCCGAATCCAGACACAGAATCAGGTTTAATCTCTTCGGCAAGATTATCAGCAGTGTTTGTTCAGACTATAGGCACGTCATGTCTGGGATCTCTTTTTGTGACCTTAGCCCCTGTTGAGATCTTTGTTTTCTTCCAGTCTTGTAGAAGAAACACAGACTTTGGAGTGATTAAACCTTCTTGAAACTTAACTCTGTTTTCCTTCTCCCAGGAGAAGTTGGGCTTCTAGCTCCTGAAGTTTGGGGAGATACTTGTGTAGAAGGATGGCTTCCTGTGCCTCCTATGGCAATTTCTGAGGTCTCTGTGCTGGTGACACGGGCTCAGGATGCAAACCCACCTGTCATTCTTACTCAGGTCTCATGAGACGACAGAGGACATTACTGACTTCAGTCACTACTTTTGGTGTCATTTCCGAAACAAAACCATTGCCAGGACCCATGTCAAGGAACTTTTTTCGTATATTTTTACCTATAAATTTTATGGTTCAGGTATTATATTTATAAGTCTTTAAGCCACTTTGAGTTAATGTTTGTGAATGCTATAAGTTAGAGGTTCAGTTTTACTCTTTCACTTGTAGATATCTAGTTTTCCCAACACCATTTATTGAAGAGACTATCTTTTCCCCATTGAGTAGTCTTGGTTCCCTTGTTGAAGATCAGTTGCCTGTGTAGGTGTGGATTTTTCTGAGCTCTCAGTTCTGTTCCATTGGTCTATGTGTCTATTTTCATTTTGGAGATTTAAGTCAGTATTACAGTATTTTGACTGCTATAGCTTGATGGGATAGTTTGAACTCAGGAAGTATGATATTTTGGCTTTGTTCTTTTTTAAGGTTGTTCTGGTTATTCAGGGTGTTTTGTATTTCCATACAAATTTTAGGATTGCTTGTTCCAATTCTGTAAAAAAAATAATGTACTTGGAATTTTGATTGTGATTACATTGAACCTGTAGATTACATTGAACCTGCAGATTGAACTTGGGTAGTATGAACATTTTAAAACTTCTTTTTTTATTTTATTCATTTTAGAGAGGAGACACAGAATGAGAGAGAGAGAGAGAGAGAGAGAGAGAGAAAGGAGGGAGGAGCTGGAAGCATCAACTCCCATATGTGCCTTGACCAGACCAGTGCAGGGTTTTGAACTGGTGACCTCAGTGTTCCCAGGTTGACGCTTTATCCACTGCGCCACCACAGGTCAGGCTAGTCTGAACATTTTAACATTAATTATTCTGACCCATGAACATAAGATATCTTTTATTTGTGTCTTCTTCAGTTCTTTCATCCGTGCTTTGGAGTTTTCAAGGTGAGGACTAGAGTTTAAGTAGCAAGGCATGGAAGACCTGGTTCTTAAACTTGGCTAAACACCAGAACCACCTTAAGATTTAACTTATACACATGCCTGAGTCTCGGCCTCAGAAATGTTGATTTAATTGGTGCAGGATAAGGCTTCAGCATTGAGATTTCTAAAACCTCCCCTAGGTAGTTCTAATGGATGACCAGTTGGCCCAGCACAGAAGTTTTAAGTGGGTGTCCTTAGGGCCAAATCCAGTCAGCACAACTGTTTGGTTTGGCCCACCCAGTATTTTAAATTTGTCCCACTGCCAACATTTAAAATGGAAATTTCGTATTCACATTCAAGGAAAAAATCCTACACTTCCAGCTTTTCCTGATCAATCAGAAAACCTGGTACTCCCAGGCCAGTTCCAACGCGGCCACAGTGGGCAGATGTGGAGTAGCTACTGCCTCCAGTAATGGTCTTTCAGAAGCCCAGTTTCCTCACTTCCTCTATGGTCTTTCAGCTACCGCCACCCCCTGCGGACATTCGGGCTGGCCAACCCAAGATGAATGACTCTAGAGGCATCCATTGGACCCTCTCCCTTGGATTCTGTCTTTGGCTGTGCTGCTTGGCTGGGAGAGAACCATTTCCTTCCAAAATCTGGTTTTAGGTTTTCAAATTGTAAAACAGCCAGTATGTTGTAAATCTGGGTTTCCTGCCCATACATCTTAATCTTCAGTATGTTACATCCTACGCAGTACTGTTTTATAGGAGTTTTTGAATGACCCAAGACAAATTGTGATCCCTTGTTAGAAAACCATGCGAACCACCTGGTCAGTTTTGGCATTTCCGATGAATGCATCCATCTACTCACTCACTTCTGGCACCAGCTGTCTGCATTTGCACGTAGAAGAGCAATGCCTTCTGCAAACAGAGTTCTGCCCAGGTTAGAAAGCACTTCTCAGACATTCTTTCATAGGATCTTCACAAAAAACTGAGCAAAAAGCAAATGGATTATCCTCAGCTATTGACAAGAAAAACGCGGCTCAAAGAGGGTATAAGTGATTTTCTCAAGTTGACCTGGCATGTGATTTGGGACACTGAAAGTTTTACTGATTCTTCGCCCTGCACTGTCTGCTCCCTCCTCCTCCCCATGCTGCTCTAATGAATGCTCCTCTAAGGAAGTGCTCCTTGAAGAAACCCCACAAGAACCGTGACTTCTCGTAGCAAGACGCTGAGCTGGAAAACACGAGGTTCGGAAATGCTCGGCCCTGTGGTCACATCTGCTTTCTGACCTCACACTGTTCAGATTAGATTGCTCTTGGAAAAGCCTTGGTTTATCAGAAAAGCAAAAGATACCAAAGGATGCTTGGTACAGTGGAAAGCACAGGGGCTGTGGAGTCATACAGATCTGAATTCCATGAGTCTCCAAACCTAACCCCACCTCCCCAGCTCTGTCAAGGGAAAACCAGGTGCCCCTAACCGGCTGAGTGCAAATCAGAGCCAAGAGAAGGAGGAGCAGAACTTGGGGAGAAAGAAAGATGTAAAAAAACAAACAGCAAACCAAGAGAACTGTTTGTTATAAAGATAAGAGGGTCAGGCAGAGAGAGGAAGACAACATTTATGTCTGGTTTTGAGGGTGTTTCGCAGCGCAGGGCAGGGCAAGTAAAGAACTACTTTCTAAAATCTTTGGGACCTAATACACTGAAATCAGACTGTCCCTTCCCAAACCCTCCCTTTATTGGGAGAATAGCTAAGGTGTCATGCTCGCTTAGCCAAACACATTCTCTTGTTGGATGGGTATGTGGCAAAGTGAAATTGGGGAAAGGTATAGCAGATTTTGTATTCAAGAACATCTTTATTGCCTGACCAGGCGGTGGCACAGTGTCAATCTGGAATGCTGAAGACCCAGGTTCAAAACCCCGAGGTCATCAGCTTAAGTGCAGGCTCACCAGCTTGAGCGTAAGGTTGCCAGCTTGAACATGGGATTAGAGACATGACCCCATGGTCACTGGCTTAAAGCCCACGATTGCTGGCTTGAGCAAGGTGTCACTGCCTCAGCAGGGTCCCCCAGTCAAGGCCCATATGAGAAAGCAATCAATGAACAACTAAGGTGCCGGAGTTATGAGTTGATGCTTCTCATCTCTCTTTCTTTCTGTCTGTCTGTCCCTGACTGTGCCTCTAGAAAATAATAATAATAACATCTTTACTAATTATGCATCTGGGCTTCAGGGAGATGGCTAAGTAAGGAGATGGCTGGGGTGGGCAAGACAAGAGAGACATCAAGGATGATTTCTAGGGCTCTGCTTGGTCAACTGGTTGCAAATGGCATCATTCCTGAGATGGGCAAGACCGGGAGAGAAGCAGCAGGGGTGAGGAGGGCATGTTGACTGTGGCAGGACTGTGGGACACTCAGGAGGTGATGCTGAATGTATGTCTGAAGTTCAGAGACGACACCCAAGGGAAAGAGTATATGGTGCTGCCCCATAGATGAAACCATGGATGCTGATGAATAGCAGGGTTGAGAGTGTGGAAATAAAGTCAAGAAATACATCAGCTAAAAGGAAAAATAATTAATGATGGAGGAAAATTAAATAGACATGTTGTGAGTGAGAATAAGGCCAAGGGTTTCTATCCCTCAGCATCCTAGAGGGCAAGACAGAGAAGGGAAGAGAGAAGATAGGTTAGCCAGCCAGCACAGGCTCCCAGCCAAAGCTGCCATATTGCCTAGCATAGCACTCTAATATTTAAAAGCACACAGTTCTTAACCCCACCTACCCATGTGTCCTGGTCTGAGCTAGGGATCACATCTGCATTAAGAAACTAAATCTGGCCTGACCAGGCGGTGGTGCAGTGGATAGAGCATCGGACTGGGTGGAAGACCCAGGTTCAAGACCCCGAGCTCGCCAGCTTGAGCGTGGGCTTGAGCAAAAGCTCGCCAGCTTGGACCCAAGGTTGCTGGCTCCAGCAAGGGGTTGCTCAGTCTGCTGAAGGCCCGCGGTCAAAGCATATGTGAGAAAGCAATCAATGAACAACTAAGGTGTCGCAACGGCAACGAAAAACTAATGATTGATGCTTCTCATCTCTCTCCGTTCCTGTCTGTCTGAAAAAAAGAAAAAAGAAAAAAAGAAACTAAATCTGGCCTGACCAGGCGGTGGCGCAGTGGATAGAGCATCGGACTGGGATACAGAGGACCCAGGTTCGAGACCCCGAGGTCGCCAGCTTGAGCACAGTCTCATCTCATTTGAGCAAGGCTCACCAGCTTGAGCCCAAGGTCACTGGCTCGAGCAAGGGGTCACTTGGTCTGCTATAGTCCCCTGGTCAAGGCACATATGAGAAATCAATCAATGAACAACTAAGGAGCCGCAACGAAGAATTGATGCTTCTCATCTCTCTCCCTTCCTGACTGTCTGTCCCTATCTGTCCCTCTCTCTGACTCTGTCTCTGCCAAAAAAAGAAACTAAATCTGAATGCAACATCCTGCTCTTGTCAGGTGGGCCCAAGAATCCCAGTTCCTCTCATAGACCTGAAGTCGGGAAGTTCAGCCTTATTTCACAGATTTGAAAACTGAGGTTCCAAGGATGGAATGTTTTGTCAAGGTGCCACAGCGAGTTGGTGGCAGGGTAGGGAGCTGGAATCTAAATCCCCGGGGACCAACCCATAGTGCCCTTTGTTGCAGTTTTGGACATTGTGTTCCATCACTGCTGAGTCCCCCACAACCTCAGCATCCACCCCGGTGCTCAGCGCATCAAAAGCAGTTTATAAACATCGTGTTAAAGGGATAAGTGTTTGAAAAATATCTGAGATCTGACAAAATGAGGATTATTTGCAGGAAGGTAAGAGGGTCCCAGGGGTTATTAACTTGAAAGCATTCACTTGGGCACAATATTTACTAGAAGAAAATGAAGCCTGCTATAAAGAGTACTGCCTTGGATAATTCACTCTGTGCACAAGTTGGTCTAACAACCATCAACAGACTCTGGCTAAGAAATGTCATCAGAGTCTGGGGACAGGAGAATGGGCTATGTAGGAGAAAGAGCGAGAGTCAGGAAGTCATGCCCATTTCTGCCATTGTCTCGTTTCTTGAGCTAATCAAGTCCCCTCTGTGTGTTGCCTATAAGATAATAAGGTCAGACTACATAACCTTTGTGCTCCTTCAAAACCAGTGACTTGGTTTATCCATTATCTTCCCCCAGATCCCCATGTAAGAGCTACCGTAAATTCTTTCCCAAACATGGAACAAGGCCTTCTCTTCACCCAATGCCTGGCTCCCTCCTCCAGATGGAACTAATTAGCTATCAAGGCTTGATGTGGGGAAAAAGAGGATTCCATTCTCATGTTATATTTGTTAAAAACACATTTCCATATAAGCACATGCATCTGTCTTTGTGTTGCGCTGACAGGTCCCTGTGCTGACAGTTTCTTGGAGAGTTCAGAGAGCAGGCGGCCTCTTTTCCCAGCACTCACCTTGCTCAGGAGTGAGGGTTTTAAAGCCCAATCAGTCTGTAGACTTCTAGGGGTTGGGGTGCATGTCTCTCCCTTTTTGGCTTACAAGGTGCCTTCCTATAAATTATGTCATTGGGTCCTTACCCGACCTGTGAGATACGTAGTGTGGGTGTATTATCATCTTATTGGTAAGGCATCTAAGGTTAGGAGAGGTTAAGTGACTTGGCCAAGATTACAGTGGTCGCTGGCAGGGCTAGGGTACCAAGTAAGTTGACTTGACCCCATAGTCTACCCTGTTACCACTCCTCATTCATTTATCCATCCACTTGCTATGCATTTACTAAGCACCTCACATGAGCCAAGTACTGTGACAGGCTCTGAAAATACAAAGATGAGTAAGACACACCTTCTCCCTTGAGTAGCTCACAGACTAATGAGCTGGGAGACAGATTTGTAAAGCCTTAATGGCAATATAAGTACATGGTTTGGGAAGAGAGGAAACCTTCTCAGAGGAGCAGATGTTGGAACAGAAGTCTTCAGAGCAACCAAGAGGGAACAGAGCATTGCAAGGAAAAGGAACAGCATGGGTAACGGCACAGAGGCATGGCCAGTTGCCATGTTCAGGAGACACTGATTTCAGTGTGGCTGAAGATTAGGGCACACGATGGGCAGTGGAGGAAGATGAGACTGGGGGCTTAGCAGGAACTTGGTAGTGAAGGCTACCTAGTTTTCTGTGTAGAGTGGGTCTAGCCCCAGTGAGCAGTGGGTAGTTGAGTAGTCAGCGTGTGGATGGTCCAGATTTTCCTGTTTGGTTAATGGTGTGTTGGCTGCTGATACACAGTCACCCACACAATCCAATTGCCTCCTCCTCTCCTATACATGACTGACTTGACCCAATTGTTTCAGACCATTGCTCAACCTCTGTATAGCTTCCATAAGAGGCAAAAGAAAGAGAGGAGGAGGAGAGGGGGAGGAAGAAGGGAGATGCTTGAGCAATCCAGGAGGCCCAGCCAGGATCTAGCCGCTGAGAGGCCCGTGTGGGTTTCACATTCTCAGGAAAACATTGGCCACCTCACCGGCAGAGCGAGAGTGGAGGTTCTCCATGCACTGTGGGAGCACAGGTCTAGGCCTGAAGGGAGTGAGTCAGTGACCACAGGGCAGGTTCGGGAGGGAGCTGGTGGCTGACGGGTGGCATGGGTGAAGGAGAAGCGGGGTGGAGGGGCACTCCTCTTTTGGTCAGAGACACTTCCCTGCTCCTGAGGCCCCCTTCCATCATCAAAACTCCCTGAGTTCCCGCTTGTCCCCTCACCCACCCGCCCACCCCCAGGCAAGGGGAAGGAAAGGGTCCTTGTCAAATACCGAAGGTGAAGAGAAATCTGTTTCAACTCCTTTGTTTTCAGTCCTAATCAACAGTTGGCAACTTCTAATCACAAAGGCAACACATATACTGCTTAGTGTTTGTACAGCCCCTTAGTTTGTATTTTATCATCCAAACTGAGATCTTTGAGAGTGTTATGTTGCTAAACAGGACATTGGGACATCAGATAGAAACTGGGACTGTTCTGGACACAGATGTACCACCTCAGGTATGTCTAAGTCACAGAGCCTGCAGGTGATGTTTTTTATTGCCATTTTACAGTTGAAGAGAAGTGTGCGTTTCCTGTTAGCTGGTGCCATCGGGCTGATGTCCTGCCAGTGAGCAGGGGACAGAAGAGGAAGGTGGCCCAGCAGACACGGAGCGGTCAGTGCCTCTCTTGCCCAGCTTTTCCTGGGCAGCAGGGGCTTCCCTGTTAGTGGGGAGGTGCACGGTAGGGCCAGAAGGGAGCGCGTAGATGTGAGCCCTGAGGATGAGCTAGTCATGCCTCCAGCGCTCAGGCATTCACTGCCTCAGTTCTGACCTCAGCGCTGGCAGGAGATCACATTTGGCCAATAAGAATAACAAGGCTCAGAGAGATCAAGCAACTTGCCTAAAGTCACAGAGGCCTTTAAACTAGGACCTGAGATTTAAATCCAAACCCAAACATTTTCCATCACACTTGGGCTCCCACACCTAGTGTGAGGTTGTCAAGGAGACCCCTGTCTGGTGGTGGAAGCTTTGCCCCAGCCTTCTTCTCTGCCTCGTTTAGTAGCCAACTACAATGTTGGCTTCCAACCACTTATCTAACTATGCCCCGAGTTCAGCCAGCGTTGTGCCCAATATGAAATAAATGCATGGGGACAAGCCAGTCAAGAATCCATCATTAACTCCACTTGTCCCCTCTGGCAGGGAGGCAGCTTGAAGAGCTCTCCTGTACAGAGTGTGAGCGAGGAGGCCAGGGAGTAAGTTACAGAGGTTGTCTCTGGAGGGCTGGCTGTGGTTCCAGGCTGGGTCCATGAAGGCGGGAGCTCCCAGTGTGAAGGGCACGGGCCGCTGGCTCTATCTCCACACCCGGGATACTGCGGTTTCCCCTTATCCTGTCCTGTACCCAGCAAACAGCAAGTCTTCTGAATTCACTCCACGCACTGCCTCTCTCTCCAGGTGATAAGGCAAGGGACCCGGGAGCCATCGCCTTTCTCTGCTCAAGAATGGCAACTTGCATACAAGACAATGCAGGTTTGGAGTGTGTATTCTCTTCAAGCTACTCACACATTTCATAACATGAGTCTGCATGGCAGAGTTACCTCATCCCGGATTGCTTGTGCAGGTGCCTGCAGGATCTTGCCAAGTTTTTCCCTAGAACACTGTGAGCCCTATTAGGTTCCTGTTTGTCTGAAATTTTCCTCTCTTCTCCGGTGAGTCAATGCCTAACGTGGTCTATTCCCTCTCTGGTCAGAGTACGGACCACAGTTCAGTTGCACCGATACTGCCGGGGGGATTGTTAGCAATGCACCATCTCAGCTCCCACCTATCCCTCCTGAGTCAGATTTTGTTTCTACTGAGATCATAAAGTTTGAAAAGAACTGCTCCCGATGCCCATGCAAGTTCAAATTCAAATCCTCATCATCTCCTAAAATAAGTTTACTATAATGAAGAATTGAAGATGATGGTCAAGTGGCATAAGATATTATTAAAACACTATAGAGCATTTCTCTACTCAGATTATAAAGAGTTATTTGAAACAGGCTTATGGATACAGAGAACAGACTGGTGGTTGCCAGAGGGGTGGTGTGGGGGGAGTGGAAGGACTGGGTAAAAAATGTGAAGGAGTTAAGAAGTACAGATTGGCAGTTACAAAATAGTCACAGAGACGCAAAGTATAGCATCGGGAATGTAGTCAATAACATTGTGCCAGGCAGGTGCTGGAAATATCGGGGAAACACCATGTAAAGAATATGATTGTCTAACCACTATGTGGTATAACTGAAACCTAACGCAAAATAATATTGAATGTAAACTGTAATTTTTAAAATGTTTAAAAACATGTATAAAGTTATTTGAGTCCTGGTTAGAGAGATTAGTAAAAGTGTCCTCATTCAGGAATATTGACTAAGTCTGTCTTGTAAGCCAACGCCGGATTCTTGGTAGTGGCATATGGAGCTCTGTGTTGAGATGGGTGTGGGATTGGGTTAGGGTTCGAGGCTGTGTTTGGGTTTCGTGGGAACAAGGTGTGATGGAGCAGCAGTGTCTGTCATGGGCCCAGAGGGTCCATGGCTGCATGTATACCATGGCTGTGCCCTCCCGGGTCTGGGTGCTCTCTGCCTTCCTGTCACTCACTCCGAATTGTAGCTCTTGGCAGTTTCCCTACTCAGCCTGGCGCATTTTTTAGTCGCTCCTGGGGGCAGAGGTGGATTTAACAGTGGGCACACTGGGCGAGCGTCCTGGGCCCCAACTTCTGAAGGGCCCAGCAAAAACCCAACTTTACACGTTTTTCTAATGACACCAAGTTCGGTTTCATATGTGCAATTTTAACATTAATAGTACATAATATTTTTATTTATTTAAAAATATGGTCAACATGTATTTTATTTTTTCTGTTTCTCTCTCTTTTTTAAGGGGCTCAATATTTTCTTCTGCACCTGGGGCCTCAACCGACCGTAACCCACCTCTGCCTGGGGACTAAGCACTAGATGACTCCAGACCTGGCCGTTTGGGACAAGGACTAAATCCCATACCAGCTCAGTGCCCTGTAGACAATGATCCCTTGCTGTGGCCTTCTTCAGCTCCAAGAAATGTCATCCCAGCTACATTTCTACAGAAAAACGACACAGATATGACCCTGAAGTGGGCTCCCTGCTACGTTTGATCCCCTTTTATTCTGGGGACTTGGGGAACCATGGTCTTCCTACCACAGGCTCTGGGACTTCTCACGAGGCCTGGGAACTTAGGTCTAAGTCACAGGAGCATTACACTAAATACCAGTTTTGCTCACAACACACTGTTCAAAGTTTTGGCACAGTCACTTTTAGCCTCAGTCTATCCTGCTCAGCCTAGAACTTAAAAGGAGTGAGGAGAGTGACTGGCCAGTATGGAACTGTATGACCTAGGACTGTCATTAGCAAGGATGCCCAAGGCCAAGTGAGGAGGCTAAGAGCTCAGTGTGAGACCCAAGGAGAGAAATCTGCCCTCTTTTACTGCTTGAACAGAGTCGGCCACTCCCAATTCTCAGATCAGTAATGCTTTTCTTTGAAAAGAAACACTGATGAGGCTTCAGAAACAGACTCTGAGGACTTTAAGACCACTGTCCCCAGTTCCCTGCCTTTCCACGGCCGCCTAAAGCACGGGAAGCAATATGTATTGAGTGCTATTAAGCAGTGTGCTATTACATGTAGTTTATCTAACAGACACTTTACAACAATTCCCTTTTTTATTTTTTTACAGAGACAGAGAGAGTCAGAGAGAGGGATAGATAGGGACATACAGACAGGAACGGAGAGAGATGAGAAACATCAATTATTAGTTTTTCGTCGCAACACCTTAGTTGTTCATGAATTGCTTTCTCATATGTGCCTTGACCGCGGGCCTTCAGCAGACCGAGCAACCCCTTGCTCAAGCCAGTGACCTTGGGTCCAAGCTGGTAAGCTTTGCTCAAACCAGATGGGCCCGCGCTCAAGCTGGAGACCTCGGGGTCTCGAACCTGGGTCCTCTGCATCCCAGTCCGATGCTCTATCCACTGCGCCACCGCCTGGTCAGGCACTTTACAACAATTCTATATGGTAAATGTTACCATCCAAATTTATAGACAAAGTAAGACACAAGTCCAAGGTCACAGAGTTAATAAGTAGTAGAACTAAAATTCAAACACAATCCTACTGGGCTTCCAAGTTGGCATGACTTCCATGTTCATAATGTCTGCAATGAAATCCAACAATCTCCCTGTTGCCAAATTCAATGATTACTTCTGAGTCCTCGTCATACGTGGTGTGTTAGCAATACTTGACACAGCTGACCCCTGCCCTCCTTCCCGAAACACATCCTTCTCTTGGTTTCTATGAACTCTCAATTGCTGTTGTTCCTCCTACATCATTGGCTGTTCCTCCTCAGTCTGTTCTTCAGTCTCTGTTTTTTGCTCAATCTCTCAACTTTAAAGAACTCAGGACTCAGTCCTGACCTTTTTCTCTTCTTCACCTATACTCTGACTGGATGATCCCCCCAACCTTCTGGATTAAACACCATCCATGTGTGGATATTTCCAAATCTGCTACTCATGCCCTAACTTATCTCTGGTTTTCCGCACTTACCTACTCAACCCTCTGTTTGACATTTCTACTGAGATAATTAATAGGAGTATTATTTTTCCCCTGAACAATTCCCTTCTCCTCCCAGGTTCCCCAACAAAGTATGTAGCACCCAGTTACCCAGGCCAAAAATCTAGGAATTGTCTGATTGCTCTGTGTCCCTATGCCCCATGCCCAATCTTCAAGTCCTGTAACCTCTCTCCAAAAGCAATTCCAACATCCATTTCTCTCTCTCTCCATTCCCAACACGCTGATCTAAGCCCTGAGCATCTCTTGCTTGGCTCACTGCAGTGCCCTCAGACCTGCATCCCTGCTTCCACTCTCCCTGCAATCCACGTGTCACACAATAGCCAGGGAATCTTTCTAGAAACATAAATCACATCAAGTCACTTCCTTACTTAAAAACCTTCCAGTGACTTTCCATCTCACTTTAAATAAATTCCATAATCCTTGTCTTCCCTCACAAAGTCCCTCCGAATCCGACACTTATCTGCCTTTACCCTCTACCACAACGCTCCAGCACACTAGCCTTCCCTCGTACCTCGCACCCACCAAGCAGCATTTTGCTAGAAAGCCTTTTGAGCGTGCTATATACTCTCTAGAACACCCTCCTCCTGATCTTCCCAGCTTGGTACCTTCTTGCCATCTGCTGATGTGCTGCCTCCTCAGAGAAGCCTTCCTTGACCACCAATCTAAAGTGGCCTCACAGCCAGCCACTTCCACCACCCTGTCTTCGAATTCTCTGCATGGCACTTGCTACTCTCTGATCATTTCTTGTTTATATATTTCTTGTTGTATTAAGTTCCTCATTATAAATCAAGACCCAAGACCTTCCCTCTCTTACTCACCATTGTATATCCAGTGCCTGGAATGGTGTCTAGCGCAGAGGGAGCTCTTCATAAATACCTATTAAATTAATGAATGAACCTTGACTTGGGATGGTGAACACACAATACAATATACAGAGGATGTATTACAGAACTGCACACCTCAAACCTATATAATTTTATTAACCAATGTCACCCCAATAAATTTAATTATATAAAAATGAATAAGCTAATCAACAAGGGAGCAAATCCCTGACGTTTGTGATTCAGAGGGACAAAGCCGACAGACAGCCTTTGGAGAAAAGTGTGGTGAGCTAGCACAGCGTGGCTCAGGCATAGTGGGGCCACGTTCTTTAGAGACAAAGCTCTGGTCTGGGGTGCTTCTGCACCTCTGTCTCATTGTCAAGGACACGTCCATAGTCAGTTTCTTCTCTATCTCCTCTCCCTTTCTTGTTCATTATGGAATGATACTTTTTAAGAGTTATACATAGTCCTATTACCCTAACAAAGAAATTCTTTTCATGTATGCATATTTCCTTCAAGGCTTTTTCCATGAGCTGATGCAGTTTTTACAAAACTACAATTGTAGGATATATAGTATTCAGTGGGCTTTTGGCATTTTGTGTTGTGTCATAAATGTTTTCCAGGAAACTCCAGATATGCATATTTTTCTCTAATATTAATAATAGCTGGCATATACTGGGTGTCTGTGCCAGCTACTATTATCATGGATTGTCTCATTTTATCCTCACAATAACCTTACAAGATGGGGACTATTAGTATTTCCATTCTGCAGATGTGAACAGCATAGCGCAGGAAGGTTACATAATTCGTCAGAAGTAACCTAGCCAGGAAGTGGCATTCTGACTCCCAAGGCTGAGCTCTCCCCACTATGCCTTACTGTCGAGGGGAAGTTACATTCTCTGTTATTGGATATTCAGTTCTTTATCTGTAAAACAGGGATAATAATGGTGCCTCCTCATAGGGCTGTTTTTAGAATAAAGTGAGAAACACGTATTAAATATATGAACAGACAATTCATAGAATTCAAGCAGCCAACAAAAGGATTAAAAGGTGCTCCACTTGACTAGTAACCAGCAAACCGAATATTGAAACAACAATGAAAGATTAATGCCCAATATTGATAAAGATCTTGGGAAGCGAGCACATTTACATATTGTTGGTGGAAAAAGTTGGTGAGAATTTTTTTTAATTGCAACGTGGCAGCTGCAAGAATCAGTATAATCTAGGATAGCGACGGGCAATCTTTTGAGCTTGGTGTGGCAAAATTCGCCAAAAAACCAAGCATAACTCGGGTGGTATGTCACTTCGAGAAAAACGGCCTACCCGGAAGTCCCAGAACTAGATGCTCTGTACCGGAGTTCTGTTGTTTTGGCCTACAGACCTCCGGCACAGAGTGTCTACACAGCAGCAAATGTTTTATCCTTGGCTACTGCATCTGGCCGTGCAGGAGCCAGGGATGAAATGTCCTTCTCGGCATGCGGCTCCATACTTCTCTGGTATGCAGCCGCATGTGGCCAAGTGTCATCAAAAATGTCTACGCGTGTCAGCGCTGACACGTGTGTTATAGGTTCGCTATCACAGATCTAGGACCTGGAAATTCCTCTTCTAAGCATCTCTTCAATCAAAACAGGAGAGCTGCCCACAGGCATAATCAGTGTGAACAAGAGCACACTCATAGTAGGATTGTTGACAATATTTGCTGCATATCACCTGAACACCCAGTTAAAGGGGAATGATGCAATGTCTGTAGTGCATCTGCACAGCGTAAAAGATGAAGAACTACATCAATCTACATATGCTATAATGAAAATAGGTGTTGTTAAGTAAAATACATAGTAAGAGTCAGGTCATTATGTACATTATAATCCCATTAAACCTTTTATTTAAAAATTATATGTGAATGAATAAGTAAAGTGTGGCATAAATCTACAGGGTGGAGCAAAAGTAGGCTTGCAGTGTGTTTGTATGGAAAATAATACAATGATGAATAAATAATAATACAAGAATAAACTCTGGCTGCCCAACAAATGGCGCGGTACAGTGGTGTTGTGGGGCGGCTCCCTCCACCCTGGTGGCAGCCGCAGGGATCCCATGGGGACCCTGAGGAAGTATAGTCAGCCAATGGAACAGAAAATTCTTCAAAGACGTTTACAAACCAATGCGTGGAGATGGGGGCAAAGGTTTCAAAAACTTTTAACAAACAACCCATGTCGTGTTCAAAGACCGATACCAGTGCCCTTGGAACAAGCTCTGAAGAGAGGCGTGAAGCTTGCTTTCACGCTCTGGGTTGAAAAATGCAGGACATCTGGAGCGCGCACACCATGAGTCACTGTTCCCTGCAGCAAATACTCATGAACACTTACCGTGCCTAATTTTTTTAAAAAAAGTCTTTTATTTACTTCAAAGTCTTACGGAGCTTTCTCCCTTTGAGAGTAAACTGGTTTACTGCAACAGGTCAGTCACTACGTGCGCTCAGGAAAATGCCTGTTGGAGAGAAGGCTTGCGGACGTTCTCCAAACTGAATCAGACGGAATGGAATGGGGCGTTTCCTGACGATTACGGAAGTGACTGGGGAAGTCTCCAATTTTTCCACAAATAGGAAATCAGATACCTTCATGTTTCATCTCAGACCAGCCAGCATTTGCCAGTGCCACGGTGGAAAAACTTACTTCTATCTCCATCAAGATCTTTTCAACTGATCATAGGTAAAATAAATAAATAAATAAATAAATAAATAGCGTTCAGCAGGCTGTTGATTCTCTCTGATTGGCTAAGCTGGGTCTGTTGCATTGAAAATATTAAAAAAAAAATAAAGAATAAACTGTGTTTCACATGCTTACAACTGTAAGCCTACTTTGTCCACGCTGTACAACAGAACGTGACTCAGTCTTGCAAAGGAAAGAAATTCTGGCATGTGTTACAACATGGATACACCTTGAGGACGTTGTGCAAAGTGAAATAAGCTCGCTGCAAAAATCATATGCTGCATGAATCTACTTTTACTAGCTGCAACTGAATGTTTGTGTCCCCCCCTAAGTTTATATGTTAAAACCTAATCTCCAATGTGATGGTGTTTGGAGATGGAGCCTTTGGGACATGATTAGGTCATGAGGGTGGAGCCCTCATAACTGGCATTAGTGCTCTTATAAAAGAGACCCAAGGGAGTTCCCTTAGCCTTTCTAAGAGGACACAACAAAATAGCCGT
This sequence comes from Rhynchonycteris naso, assembly GCA_037038555.1. Classification (NCBI taxonomy): domain Eukaryota; kingdom Metazoa; phylum Chordata; class Mammalia; order Chiroptera; family Emballonuridae; genus Rhynchonycteris; species Rhynchonycteris naso. The sequence goes on from CM072996.1 coordinate 25,122,727, forward strand.
CTATGAACCAGAAAACTGACTCTCATCAGACACCTAACCTTCTGGCTTCTTGATCTTGTACTCCCAGCCTCCAGAACTTTGAGAAATAAATTTCTGTTGTTTATAAGCTTCCCATCCCAGTCTATGGTATTTTGTTATAGTAGCCCAAATGGACTGAGATATATGAGGTACTCAGAGTAGTCAAAATTACAGAGAGAAAATAGAGCAGTGTAGTAAAAACTTATGTGGGAAGACAAACACTAAATTCTGGACAATAATAGCATAAGGATAAAAAGGCATGAAATCAGGGTGGTATAAGTGGGGATTTCCAGAAATGGTTTTTTTAAAAATATATATGACAAAATTTTATGATTAATAAACCTGAGGGTAGGATGAATGATGATGAAGACAGATGATGGATGGATGGATGGATAGATAGAGAGCAGTGATTACCAGTGGTTACTGGCTGGGGTTAGGGATGAATATGGAGTTATTGTATTTTTGTTTTGTGTTGTTTTTTCTTTAAATTTTTTTTTTTATTAAAAAAAACATAAGACTGGATAATTTTCTTTTTTTAACAGGGACAGAGAGAGAGTCAGAGAGAGGAATAGATAGGGACAGACAGACAGGAACAGAGAGGTGAGAAGCATCAATCATTAGTTTTTCGTTGCCGTTGAGACACCTCAGTTGTTCATTGATTGCTTTCTCACATGTGCCTTGACCGCGGGCCTTCAGCGGACTGAGCTACCCCTTGCTGGAGCCAGTGACCTTGGGTCCAAGCTGGCGAGCTTTTGCTCAAGCCAGATGGGCCTGCGCTCAAGCTAGAGACCTCGGGGTCTCGAACCTGGGTCTTCCGCATCCCAGTCCGACGCTCTATCCACTGAGCCACCGCCTAGTCAGGCTGTTTTGTGTTGTTTTTAACGAGAGAGAGAGAGAGAGAGAGAGAGAGAGAGAGAGTGTGTGTGTGTGTGTGTGAGAGAGAGAGAGAGAGAGAGAGAGAGAGAGAGACAGACAGACAGGAAGGGAGAGAGATGAGAAGCATTAACTCATAGTTGTGGCACCTTAGTTGTTCATTGATTGCTTTCTCATATGTGACTTGACTGGGGGGCTCCAGCAGAACCAGTGACCCCTTGCTCATGCCAGCGACCTTGGGCTCAACCCAGCAACCGTGGGATCATGTCAATAATTCCACGCTCAAGCTGGCAACCCAGAACTCAAACTGGTGAGCCTGTGCTCAAGCCAGCGACCTTGTGGTTTCACACTTGGAAACTCAGCATCCTAGGTCAATGCTCTATCCACTAGTCAGGCTAGAGTTATTGTTTGATGGGCATAAAGTTTCAGTTTTGCAAAATGAAAAGAGTTTTAGACATGGATGGTGGTGATGATTGCACAACAGTGTGAATGCATTTAATGCACTGAACTGTATATTTTAAAATGGTTAAAAAATTTTGTTATATGTTTAAAAAGTTACATATACATCTTCTGTATATGCACACATACATATGACTTTACATGTAAAGACAGAAAATGGGGGAACGTACGCAAAACCATTGCCAGTGGCTGAGGAGAGAGGAAGGTATGGAGATGTGATGTAAAAGCAGAATTTCACTTTTTCTATTTCATACCATTCTAATTTTTTATATTGACGATGTATTGCAAATGGGTGTTCATACATGGATTCCTTCTGTCTTTGACCAGGTCCAGTGTTTGGTTCAATTGTATTCGTTTATACATCCATCCCCCACCCGTGTCTAGGAGAGGGCATAGTTCCCTGTAGACGCCAATGTGGAAATTTATGATAAAGTTTTGAATTCATACTACAAGATAAGTTGCTACTTTTTCAAGGTTTTATTTATTGATTTTACAGAGATAGGAGGGAGAGGAGGTGAGTGAGAATATCGATTCATAGTTGCTTCACTTTAGTTGTTCATTGCTTACTTGTCATATGTGTCTTGACTAGGCAAGCCCAGGGTTTCGAACTAGTGACCTCAGCATCTCAGGTCGATGCTCTGTCTACTGTGCCATCACAGGCCAGGCTAAGTTGCTACTTTTTAAGTAGTGACCTTGGCACATGAAAAGAGAGGATTTTGAATTTGATGTGGATTGAAAAGTGGGTGGGTAAATAGAGTGTGAAGCACTCTGCAGGACCTCTCTTCCTTCCTCCTCTTTCCAGGTCTCTCTGTTGGGCTCCATTGTTTGAAGGGTAGCTGGGCATGCTAAGCTCTTGGTGGATGGCCTAGAGAAAAGACATTCTGTTACTTAAAAACAACAAATAGTTAGTGATATGAGAGCAAAGAGCAGCAAGAGAAGCTGAAGCAATTACTTCAAAGGAACCGAGAGGTTCACAGATCTCTGGCCATGGCAACCACACAATACTGTCCCGTGGGGATGAAGGATGAGGGTGTTACCTTGGTTACCAGGATGTAGCTGGACCATTCTATTCTGTCATGATGGGGGTGTCAGGAAGGGGAAAAGCATTGTTCACTATTATCCTGAGAGGTGATATCAAGAAAGTCAGGCTGAGAGTCTCTTGTCTCGGAGGGGATGCTGACCGCTGTTTGGTGCTTTCTGGCTGGTGGTGAACAATTGGCTCTGTTGTTAACACATCAAACAGCCACCCAAAGCATTAGTAGTGACTTCAACCAACTTGTTTGGGTTCTTAGAACCCCATCCACAGGATCAGCTACATCATTTGCAGGTCCTAGAGCAAAATGAAAATGTGAGGCCCCTTGTTCAAAATTAAGCATTTCGAGAAGGTAACATCAGAGAATTGAAACAAGCCCAAGTTCCTTCTCAGCATAAGTCCCAGTGTGACTGCTGTGTCTCAGGCTTTGCCATCTGCGTAAACACACACCCACCTTCTCCTGACTCCTCAGTCTCTCGCTGTCCATTCTTCCTAAACACTTTTTTAAACCTCCCCTCAACCCAGTGTCCCCCAGCCCCTGACTTAGGTGATTCTATTGTCCTCATGAGATAGAGTCCTAACCCACAGTTCTTGCATCTTGCAAACACTGGAGCCCCTAGTTTCAGTGGCTGTTACTGGAAACACTCCTCTACCTGTTTTTTGACTCAGTCTGGGGCCAGGGGGAGGGGAAGGGAGGGCTGGGGGGAGGGGGAGGGGAAAGAGAGAGGAGGGCAGGGGGGGGGGAGGTCTGGACTCCCTAGCTGCAGTTTCATCTCTCCATCCGAGAATGCTTTCTCTGCGTGCTTCTGAATTACCCGAGGGCAACACCCCTCACCACCAAAACCAACCTTCTTCCAAAGGTAACAGTGTCGTTTCATAGGATGAATATATATTTCTTCTATTCAGAAAATGCTGAAATTTTTTCTATAACAGTATAGCCCCGGCTTACTGTACTCAAAGAAACTTATTTGGCCTGACTTTATTAGCTGAAGTTTTTTCATAATTGAGCCACCTAGACCTAGGTCCTCCCTGATTCCCTATTTTTTGTCTTTGACAGAGAGAGGAACCTGAGTTTCTGCCATTCCACCACACCTCGACAGGTCAGAGAGAACAAGGATTGTACGGACGCCTGATTCTCAGGGGCTCTCTCTACACGGGTAGTAGTGTATTCATAACACCTGACGGATTCATTATTTATAGTTTTGCTTAATCCTAACCTGGGGATCCTATGTTACCACCCCTGTTCTTCTGCCATACCTGCCTGTCTCCTTCGTGGAGGGGCAGGGCACATCCCCAGGCTCTGAACTCATGTGCTCGGAGCCAGTGGGCCCGTGGTGCTGCCCCGAAACCCTTCAGTCCAGCCCTTGCACCGCTGCTTCTCCAGCCTTTCAAGAACATTTTCCTCCCTCACCCCAAACGTTTCCCAGTCCGCTCCTCCTACAGAACGTTGTCAGAGTCTCTGTATTTTGCCAGTCTTCTCTCTTCTCCTTTGCCTGCACTTGGGGATCCTTTCCATCTCCTTCAAAACCCTGTTCTACTGGCTCCCTGTCTCTGTGTTTGCTTTCTATCCCTTCCTCCTCTGGGTCCTTCACTCCCGCATGAGAACCCTTCAGGTAGCTCCCATCTTTTTTTTTTTTTTTTGCCAGAGAGAGAGAGACATAGAGACAGAGGGACATCCAGGGACAGACAGACAGACAGGAAGAGAGAGAAATGAGAAGCATTAACTCATGTTGTGGCACTTTAGTTCACTGATTGCTTCTCATATGTGCCTTGACTGGGGGGCTTCAGCTGAGCCAGTGACCCTTTGTTCAAGCCAGCAACCTTGGGCTCAAGCCAGCAACCATGAGGTCACATTTATGACCCCACGCTCAAGCCAGCGACTCCACGCTCAAGCTGGCGAGCCTGTGCTCAAGCTAGCGACCTCAGGGTCTCGAACCTGGGTCCTCCGCATCCCATGTTGACACTCTACACACTGCACCACTGCCTTGTCAGGGCAGGTACCTCCCATCTTGAAGTCACTTTCCCTTCACCCAGCTTGCCCTTAGGTCATCACGGCACCTCTTCTCTTCATGATGCAGCCAATCAACTGATCACATATCCCTAACTCTGTTTTCACTTCCTTGCCTCCCACACATCCCCAGCCCACGGCCATATGGTTTCCTTCTGACCTCGCCACTGAAACTGTTTGGGCACAGGTCAGCAGCCTCCTTCTTCCAAACCCGGGGGAAACTTTCTAGTATCTCACTTGATCAGTCTGTGAGAGCCTCATGTCAATCACCCCATTCTTCATGGGCCTCACATCACTGGGTGGGTCTCCATACCTTTCTCTCAAGGATCACCTCCTACCTGTTTGGTAGCTTACACTTCTTCACGGTAATATCATTCTCAGTTGCAATGACACCAGTAACTCCAGGTAGTGCATGAAACTTGGGGTCCCAGTGATGTTTCCTACTGGGAGTTAGAATTCCACTCACTGTTAACCAAGAGCTTGGCAAACACAGCACACAGGTGTCTGAGGAGCTAACGACATCTGTGTCCATGTGCCCAAGCAAGTACTGTGGAAAATTTTGCACTATCTTCCATCTCTTCAAGCTGTCTTCCAAGTTTCCAGAATCCTTCCTACCAGGGTAGAGATATCCATAAAATAAGCACATGGCCCCAGCACTCAAATGCCATCTGGCTCTGTGATATCAAATAAATCAACATGATACAGCCCACCCAACCTCACAGCTCTGAGGATCGAGGTGGGGAATGATGGGTGTGCCATCTGTCCCTTCATGCATGCCAAGAGCATCGCCCCAGCAGTTCTCCCCCATCTCTCTCCTACACGGTCAGCTCCTTTTCTCCACTGGACCATTCCCTTCAGCACACAAACATTGTTATTCTTCCCATCTTTGAAAAAATGTTATCTCTATACAGGATTTGTCTTTCTCTGTCTGATCTATCTCTGACTTAGGATAATGCCCTCAAGGTTCATTCAATTGTCAAAAATGGCAGGATGTCTTTCTTTTTCATGGCTGAATAATATTCCACTATACACACACTTACACAGGATGGGCAAAAGTAGGTTTACAGTTGTGTGTATGGAAAATAATACAATAATTAATAATAATATAGGAATAAACTCTGTGTTTCATGTGCTCACAACTGTAAACCTACTTTTGCCCCACCCTGTGTGTGTATGTGTGTGTGTATTTCATGTGTGTACATACATATATGTATCTGAGTGACTCTATTCTTGCCCAGTGACTGCCTTCTGTGGGTAGAAGTGAAGATGAAAGAGGGAGAAAGGCAGGACAGCCCTCCAGGGAGCAGACTGAAGCCCCTGGCCTCTATGTCAGGAGAGGGGCTGTTACCAGCCTCCCCTCTTGCATTACTGTGGCTTTGCCCCAGTGGAACCCCCAACCCCTAGGGGCACAGTCTGAATGGGAATTCCAGGTTCACCACTGAATGACAAAGACAACCAGGACTGAAGATGTTGAGTGAGAGCACCTGTTCACAGTTCCAGAGGTAGGATAAGCTGAGCTAGAAGCCTGTTCCCCGTGGCACCGTGAAAGTAGCTGTGTGTCCAGTATGTGTACCGGTGTGTAAATCAAAGCCCTGGAAGCTGGCTTCTGCTGTGGGTGACACTGAAGGGAAATGGCCTCCCATTGTGAGGTGCAGCCTGGGCCATGAACATGCATGTGGGAATTGGCAGAGAGTGCCTGGACCTTTGCTGAATGAACCCTTTGAGAGCCATGGCAGACCCCACTGGGTCTGGCGTGGGGGCCACCTGGAACAGCCAGCCACCTTCCCTGCAGCCAACCAGATGAGGCTGGCGACAGCAAGAATGCCCCCAGACTGCCTCTGGGGTCAGAACCAGACCTCTGGGATTTTAATTCACCAGAGTAGGGGGAACCAGAAAGGGGGGAAAGGATGTCTTTGTGGGCAATCTTGGAATCATTCCATTTGAATTTTAAAAGGAACCTGATCTTACCTGAACTCCAGCTGTTAAAGCAGCACACATGAGTTACTTACTTCCTTCTGGTCATCCTTCACGGTGAAATCAAAATTTCTTTCTGATCATATAAACAGTACATGGTGATTTTTAATAATTAGAACTATTGATATAACTATCTACACAACAAACGCCACCTAAAATCTCCCTCACCACCATGAATGCTGTTTCTCAGCTTTTCTTGCACGACTTTATGCACTCACCCGCACACGTGTACATGTAAGTTCTCATAAATGAGAAAGCATCAGTTTTTTAAAATCATGGACACCTTCCAGTCCCATCCCCCACCCTGCCCACCCCCGCAGGCAGCCCGTGCGCACAAATTGGCGCGTGTCCTTCCTCTCTCCACCCCCACACAAACCTATACGGTGTGTTGTCTGTAGCTATATACTGTTGGTCTTTGTCTTAGAAAATGAGATCACTGGTTTCCTTGTGTCTTGCTTCTCCCTGTCAGCAGGGCTCCTGGAACTCCCTCCCGGCCACGTGGGAGGGCTCCAGCTCCACAGACATGGCTCCTAACTAGTCCATGGTCTTGTGAAGTTGAAATTTCTCCACACCCGTTCTCCAAGGATTCTGCTCCTGGCAGAGGCAGAGAACTCTCCCCCCGCCCTGGGAAGGCAGCGGGGCAGGGGGAGCCCAGGGAGTTTGGAGACAAGAGGACCTGGTGAACATAAACTAGAAAGACGAGGGGAAGAGACCCCTTGACACAATGATGCTGTGGGTGCTGATCGCGATAAGGACTATTATTCGCATTTATTGGTTTTGACCTTCTTCCGGACAGTGATAGGCTTTTCTAAGAGGACTTGCTCAGTAAGTTATGCCTTCCCACGGTTAAAAGTGTCAAACTGTAAAGGGTGCGCAGGGATAATTGTGCTGGCCACGGCGCTGGCCGGGCCACCCAGCCGCCCAGCCCGCGGAAGACCACAATGCTATTTGTCTGTGTTGGTACTTTCTGCATTACAAATCATTCTGATTTCCTTTATCCGACTTACACCTCCTACCACAGTTTTAAAAAGGGTCACAGAGCAGATCTATCGTCCTGTGCTCCTGGAAGCTGAGGCGCCAAGATGCAGGCGCTAAGCGCAGCCTGAACCCCCAGCAGGTCATTCTGCTCACCCAATGAGCCCCCCTCACCCGTCCCGCCCCCGCGGCTCACTGAAAGGGAGCCCACCACAAACCCCTCCGCACCGGGCACTCCTTCCCTGCACTGACCTACCACTCTAGCCAGACTGAAGGTTTCTCCCCAGAGTCCTTTTCTCTGTTTGTTTCTTTCTTTCATTTAACGCCAGCACAGCAGAGCTGATTCCCTGATTAGTGGGACGTGACCGAGCCAAGGACTGTCCCACCTACGTCCTTGTGGCATCTGGGAAAACTTCTGGAGGCCAGTGCTTGTGCAGCTGGGCCGCTGCTCTGGCCTTCTCCCTATCTGCCTGGTGTCTGCCTCTAGGGCCTCAGGACAGAGGCTGTCTGTTCCTTGTATCTGTTTTGCTCCCTCTGCCAGAAAGCCTTCCCTGATGTCCCTTGATAAGAACCCCGCGATACTCCGAAGAGAAAGATCACCTGGTGTTCATGGGCTCATTCACCCACAACAAGTGCATGAGACAGGCACAGGTAAACTGAGAGACTCCGAGAGGCCAAGTGACCTGCCCAAGGCAACACAGCAGGCCAGTGGCCCCAGTGGGGGTTAAACTAAGCATTTCTCATGGAAGTTTTCCTGCTTGGTCTACTGTAACAGGCCACCTCTACGGACTGTGCCGCCCTTGGCCGCGGCCTCCAGCACTCAGGCGGTATACATGGAGGTTAAGGTCATGGGCTTGGGGATCAGCAGGCTGGCACTGAGGCTTGCCTTTGGCACTTATCAGCTCTAGCATTTAGGGCACATTTCTAGTCTCTTTAAACTTTGCCCAGCTGAAAAGTGCAGGTGATAAGATTCGACTCTCGGTGTCCTTGTGAGATCGCAGCACACAATGAGAAAACGAGACCCTGCACACTGCACAGCCATCTCAGGGCTCAGTTGGTTGCAAGCAGTAAACGCGACCCATGAGGATTTTAAAAACTCACTCAGAGGTCCGGTTCTCTTCTCTTGCTTTAGGCACACAGAGGCCTGGACTCACCACTGAGTTTGGGGCAGTATTTTTACATAGAACGGTTGACATTTTGAGTTGGGCCTTGAAAGATGTCTTAGACAAACAAGGGAAAGGCTGCCCAAACCAGCAGGTGTGAGCGTGCTGGGGTTTTCCCAAAATGCTGGCTCTTCCCAGGTGCCTGGACCTTGCAGGTGGCCTGAGGGGGTGTGGGGAGAGAGAGGTAAAGAGACCAGGCCTGTACAAGGAAGATATTAACAAAACTGGCGTTTGACCCCCATGATGGGGAGCCGAGGCTATCTTAGGCAGGATGGGAAAGAAACGGAACTTCCTGGATGCCTCAGGCTAGCCCACAGCTGATTGGTGGCAAGAACAGCAATTTAGTTGTTGGATGAATTCATCTGTTTCTCTTCCCAAAGGCAAGCTTTCTTTCTGGATAATTGTTTTCCCTAGATTTACCAGTCTACCCTTCCCACAGAGAGGGTCATTTCAGATAAAGATGATCTCTTAGGAATTTGGAAGTAGAAACAATTTAGGGATATTCAGTTTTGATTTAGGGAAATCAGAAAAGTTTTGATTACTGGGAGAAAGACTGAATAAAACAAGAAAATAAACAAGAAAACAAACAAAGAGCTGCCTCTGAGCTGGGCCTGTTTACAACCCAGCAAAGTCAATTGGTAAGTTTCTTACTAAAACCATGGAGGAAAAAAAAAATCTCTAATGTTTATACTGAACAAGAGATGGTCCATAGAAAATCACAACACGGTACCCTAAATTTTTGTCCTTGCTGTGATCTAACAACACTGTGAGTCAATTCTTCCTTTCTTTCTTTCTTTTTTTTTTTGTGGCAGAGACAGAGTCAGAGAGAGGGACAGACAGACAGGAAGGGAGATGAGAAACATCAATTCTTCGTTGCGACACCTTAGTTGTTCATTGATTGATTTCTCATATGTGCCTTGATGGGGGTGGGTTGGGGGGGGGCTATAGCAGACCAAGTAACCCCTCGCTTGAGTCAGTGACCTTGGTCTCAAGCTGGTGAGCCTTGCTCAGGTCAGATGAGCCCACACTCGAGCTGGTGACCTTGGGGTCTCAAACCTGGGTCCTCCACATCCAAGTCCGACACTCTATCCACTACGCCACCGCCTGGTCAGGCTGAGTCAATTCTTATCATCTGCACTTTTCACTTCTAAATTTACATATAGAACATACCACCAACACTCACTTTGTTTCATATGTCATCCTGATTATTTTATTTTCATGAACATAAAAATGTCTAGCATAAATGTCTAGTTTCCCCAGGCCTTGCCAACCAGTGGGTAGTCTTAGGGTTACAGTGAACAGTAATAACTCAATTTCTTTTCTTCAGTTTTTGCCTTTGATCAGCAGAAGAATGCCCCCCACCCAAGATGTTCACACCCTAATTCTCAGAACCTGTGATAGGGTGGATTACATGGCAAAGAGGAATGGCTGCCAATTAGCTGACCTTAAAAGGAGAGAATTCTGGTGGGTCCAGTATAATAGCAATGGTCCTAATAAGAGGGACACAGGATTGTCAAAGCTGATGTGATGATGAAAGCAGAGACCTGAATGAAGTGGCCATGAGCCAAGGAATGTAGGCTGCCTCGAGAATATAAAAAAGGCAAGTATAAAGCCAGTAGCCATGGCCACCATCACAGCCACCTGGCCTGTGCAGGTTCGAATTTGATTCGGACAGATGGTAATGAAACAACGGAGCCAAGAACTGGTGGGCCATTAGCTTTAATCCTAGCTTGCACCCAGAGGACAAGAAATACACACAGTCGGAAAACACTTCCCTTTCCATTCAGGGCTTCCAAAGCCACTGACTACCTGAGTTTCCTAGAATCAAAGATTTCTGCCTCACCAGTCTTATTCACCTCTGCTCCCCATCTCCTTCTCTCTGCACAAACTGGCTTCTCCTTTAGCACTCCGCCATCTTGGCTGCTTCTCTTCTCCTCCATGTGGCCTTTCTCTGCTCTCCCCCAGCATAGGCTCCTCCTAGAACATAACCACTCTTCCCCGGAACAATGTGATCTCTCTTCCTTTTAAAACCTTTTGGCATGAAAGCTCTCCCCCAACACACATTAATATAATCACACCCATCCCAAGCAAGAAGGGCAACTAATATTATCACCTGGGGTGACGGGCTTCCACGTGGGCAGCGCCATCTTTAACAAAGTGAGCATAATATATTTTATCTGCCCAACAGCAAGAAAATGAATTCTCCCCTGCAGTCTCCAGAGAGAAGCACAGCCCTACTAACACCTTGATTTTATCCTGAGACATTCTGATGTCCAGAACTGTAAGATAATAAATCTGTTACTTTAAGCTGCTCATTTTGCAGTGATTTGTCGCAGCAGAAATGAGAAACTAATTTACTGCCCTTACTTGCTGACCCAAGACCTGAGCCCTTCCACCCATCCCAAGTTTCCGTGTTTATTCTGGACAGACGTTCCTGGCTGACTCACGAGAACTTACAAACACGTCCCCATGCTTGTGCACTCCAGTTCCTTTGCTGACGTGTGATGCTGACACCGACATTGCCTTTGGGCCATGCTTTGTCACTGCAGCAGGTGTCCCCTGAGAACATCTAGGCCCACCCCAGAGAATCATCTTACAGGACACACAGAGCATGAAATGTTGCCTTTCCAAAGCTACACTCCGTCCCTATTGTCCTCGTCACTTCAGACCCCGCTGCTGTCAATGACGGAGCTGAGAGAAGGCTTCTTCCTCCACTTGGTGTCTCAAGAGTGTGTTGCTTGTGTCTCTGTACACCTTCAGCCTTCGTCCCCTTCCCTTCCCGGAGCAGCCTTCAGGAAAGACTGGGATCTGTGCCCAAGATGCTACCCTGTCCTTCTGTCCCACCCCATTGTCCCCGAGGCTCTTGCTGCAACCTGCTCTGCTCCTTTGGGCAAAAATCCTCACTCCATGAATCTTCACAAAAGCATCCACTCTCGCCAGACCGGCCAGATGTATTTTCATCCCTGTGGCCACAGGGATCCCCTTCCGTGACCACAAAAGAGATTCAGAGTTTGACTAGCCCTCTTCCCTACTCCCTAGCCCATGTTTCTAGAATCTTGAATTCTTCCACAGTGACCTCGACCACCACAGGAGTTTTCAGAGCCTGGCCTGCTAGTAGGGAAGAGCCACTGAGATGCTGAGATGCTTTACTCTGTGGGCGAGGGGCAAATCCTTCCATCCCCACATCCCACAATCCCCCCATCCCACCATGCCACCATCCCCCTGCAGCTGGGCACACCCAGCAGGGAGATGTCAGCACCCTGCCCAGGCGTGTGCCCTCAAACACTTACTCGCCAGGGCAGCCTCTTTTGGGTGCGATGAGGATACGAGAGGAACTAAATACCATTGCCCTCAACTTTACCATTCCCCCACTTTCACCCACATAGCTGCTCATCCCTGACTACCATCAGGAGCAGACCGGGCGGGACGGGGCGGGGCTGCGGGGCTGCGGGGCTGCGGGGCTGCGGGGCTGCGGGGCTGCGGGGCTGCGGGGCTGCCCCTGCCCCCCCTCCCTTCCCATCCCCTCCCCTCCCTTCCCATTCCCTCCCCTCCCCAGTCACAGCCCCAGCCTCTCTGGTGGACCCCAGGTGGCTGCCTTTGGCTGAGCAATTAAGGGGAAGGGGCAGGGTCTCCTGCAAGCTGGGCCAGAGCCCACCAATCAGACCCTGCTTCTGAGCTGAATCTCCTGTGAGCTCATTTGCATAATTTGGTTCAATATTTACGGAGCCAACCTCATTTTCTGGGCTGTCTTCACGGCTGACAGCTGGGAAGGCTGCAGGGAAGGCTGCAATTACAGCATTACCGCACGCAGGGAAGCCACTGCGAGGGAGCGCACCCGGGGAGGCGGCGTGCAAACAAGCGCAGCCCCAGGGGAGCCCCCGCCTCGGCCTACCCTAGATCCCTGCAGCTGGAGCTCCGCCTGGGCCGCATCTGCAAGCCAGGCTACACACAGACACAGCCAACAACAACAACGGCACCTGGGACAGTTATGGTTACTTTTCATTATGCTAACCACAGTAGCTGACTTCCGTTGGGTGCGTAGGTGCAGGCACCGGGCTAAGTTCTCCGTGTAAAGTCGCTCACCGAACCCTCACAGCAGCCCTGGGGAGGAGGGAATCGGTTAGGACTGGTTCAAGCCGTGATCTGAACAACATGATTTCCTGTGGACTACTTGTGTCCCAAAGACGGAGTAGTTTTAAAAAATAATGACACAGATAATTTTTTTAGCCGGCTTTGCCTTTACCACGTGCCTTTACAACCATCCCCTCTGATCCTCTCTAAACTCCCTTGTGAATTACGATAACTGATATTTGCAGAGTATCCATTCCAGGCATGGTTCTCCATGCTTGCACCTGGTAATACTCTTCATCTCCATTAGAGCACGATCAGGTGGATGTTATGCTCCCCATGTTACAGATAAGTAAACTGAGGCACAGAGAGGTTAAGAACCCTGATGGTGGCCCTAAAGCTGATGAACGGCAGAAGTCCAAATCACCCGGCTTCCGCCCACCGTCTTTAACAGGATGCCGTTCTCCTTGATTGGAATGATGCACAGGTGTCAAGAGTGGTAAGTGGCAAAGCTGGGGATGGAGTGCAGTCGTGTCTCTTTTCCACGTCTCAGCCAGCAGGGCGCTTTCATTCCATAATGTACAGGTAGTGTGCTCAAAGCGGGTGCGCCCGGGGCTCAGGCCCTGAGCAGACACACGGGGCGGGGGCACCTGTGAGGTCTCTGACAACACTAAGGGGTGCCCGTGAGAACAGGGATTCTGTATGTAACTCCTCTTTGCGTCAGGCCACACCTGATGAGCCCGGGGGCTAGCTGGTCAGACAGAGGGACGTGGAGAGCAGGGAGAAACCCGGAGACGCTCTGAGGGCCCTGACGCAGCACCCACTTCCCGAGGCACAGGAGCGCACCAGGAACCCGCGGATGGACCAAAACAAAACAAGCAGATTACCGAGTTGAGTCCTGTGGGAGTGTTTTCCACAGGCCAGCAGCGAGGACACAGCACAGAGAAAACAGTGAGCAGTCAGCTGCCACATTCTGGGGCTGCCCACGCACACCTGGGACAGCGAGTGACAACTGAGTGGTTTTTGGTCACAAAACCTTTGTGGGAACAGCAGACAGTAAGGCACACGGGTCAAATGTTTACACCTAAGAGTCCTGAATCTCCGCAAAGCTAAATGCAAGGTAGTATCTTGGATTTGACCTTCAAACAGTGAAAGGACGTTAGTGGAAATCCACGTCAAGTCTGCAGTTCAGTTGATAGTCAAGTACCAGCATTACATTCTCAGTGTGACAAATGCACCATTATTTAACATGTCAACATGGGGGACACTAGGCGAAGGGCATGCAGGAGCTCTCTGCATTATCTTTCTTTGAAAGTTTAGAATTACTCCAAGAAGTTGTTATTTTAAAATGTTAAAAATTCTCTGGCTAGAATCCCAACTCCATCCCACACTGTGCAACCTTGACTAAGTCGTGTGAGCTCTCCGTTTAGGTGTCTTCACCTGGGCTGACGAACGTGGGAATGATAATGGCCCCTGCCTTAGAGTATGAATGGTCACTAGTCTTGTCTGGCACTGTAAGTACTCAGTACATGTTGGCTATTAATATTACTTGCTTCATGGATTGTGGTTACCATGGGGACTGCTCCCAGGCCCTCCTTAGTGGAAGGGCTTGCTGCCCAACTGCAGGGAGCAGCCTTGCGCAAGCTCACACTCTTCCTGGAACAGCCACCCCTGGCACCCAAGCGATAGGGGGTGGTCTGGGCTGGGGGTACAAAGGCCCAGCTACTTCAGCCAGATGTGGGGCAGCTCTGCCCAGCCAGGCATGCTCCATAGGCCAGCAGCGAGGAGACACGCACAGAGAAAACAGTGAGCGGTCAGCTGCCACATTCTGGGGCTGGCTGGGGTTACACTGGCATCGTCCTCCACCCCGTTCCTCACAGGGGGTGATCCCTAAGAAACATCCTGCCCCCCCCCATGTGCCCCATTTCAGTGTTTGCTTCCTGAGAACCTTACCTGTGGCAGCTGGTCCTGGGATAGTCCAAGAAAGCAAGTGGTTAGATGGGGCTCTAGGGCTCTGTTACTTCCCTATCAGCTGGCAAGGAGGCCCCCGCCTCTGTCAGTGGGTAAGGCACAGGCAGGCCTCAGCCCAAGGCAGCAGCCAATTGTTGAAACTTGAACCGGTGGTGAACTGGCTGTGGCACCTGGGGGTAGAGTATGCTAGCAGGCAATGAACACACCAGGCATTTGAGATGGAGGCAGCTCTGAAGGTCACGCTATTAGATGGCCCTGGCTAGGCGCTGCTGACACCGCTACAGAAAGATGGTGAGCAGCTAAGGCTGGTAGCAGGAAATGGGAAGCCAGGAATGGAGACCACAGGGCCTCTTTAATTGCAGACAAAGAAATGTTCATCTTCTACAGGGATGGGGAAATGAACCCAGAACAAGCCCAAGAAGCAATAGTCCAGGAGTGGCTAAACTTCAAAGACCATTAACTGCCCAATCAGGGCAAGTCCCTTAGCCCTTAGGCCAGAGTGAAGTCTGTGGGATCCTGACCAATGGGATAAGGACATCTGGGCACATGCTGCTTTCAGGAAGAGGCCTCTGTATTGATGTTAGGGGAGGGGAGGGCTGGACCATGCCACCAGCTCTAAAAGGTTCCGAGGAGTCTGGGGAATTGGAACACACAGCGTCCTCTTCTGAGAGGTCACACGTGCCCCTCGGGGCCCAGCTCCACGTCCTCTTCTCCATTTGGGCTGGTCTTTAAGAAATCCTTACTGTTAGCCACAGCAATCAGACCAAAGAGAGAAATAAAAGGCATCCAAATAAGAAGGAAAGAAGTAAAATTGCCATTATTTGCAGATGATAACTGAAGACACACACATACAGGATTCCTTTATTTTTGTCCAGATAGAATCCGATACGCGCAACACCACTTGGTATATATCCCAGCCTTTGTCCACTGCTGTCTTCCTTCCTCCCATCATTCCTTCCTTCCTTCCATCTTTCCTTCCCTCCTTCTATTCATCTTCCCTTCCTTCCTTCCTTCCTTCCTTCCTTCCTTCCTTCCTTCCTTCCTTCCTCCCTCCCTCCCTCCCTTCCTTTCTTCCTTCCTTCCATCTTTCCTTCCTTCCTTCCTTCCTTCCTTCCTTCCTTCCTTCCTTCCTTCCTTCCTTCCTTCCTTCTATCTTCCCTTCCTTCCTTCCTTCCTTCCTTCCTTCCTTCCTTCCTTCCTTCCATCTTTCCTTCCTTCTTTCCTTCCTTCCTTCCTCCCTCCCTCCCTCTCTTCCTTCCTTCCTCCCTCCCTCCCTTCCTTTCATCTTTCCTTCCTTCCTTCCTTCCTTCCTTCCTTCCTCCCTCCCTCCCTTCCTTTCATCCTTCCTTCCTTCCTTCCTTCCTTCCTTCCTTCCTTCCTTCCTTCCTTCTATCTTTCCTTCCTTCCTTCCTTCCTCCCTCCATCCCTTCCTTCCTTTCATCCTTCCTTCCTTCCTTCCTCCCTCCCTCCCTCCCTCCCTCCCTTCCTTTCATCTTTCCTTCCTTCCTTCCTCCCTCTCTTCCTTCCTTCCTTCCTTCCATCTTTCCTTCCTTCCTTCCTTCCTTCCTCCCTTCCTTCCTCCCATCATTCCTTCCTTCCTTCCATCTTTCCTTCCCTCCTTCTATTCATCTTCCCTTCCTTCCTTCCTTCCTTCCTTCCTTCCTTCCTTCCCTCCTCCCTCCCTCCCTTCCTTTCTTCCTTCCTTCCATCTTTCCTTCCTTCCTTCCTTCCTTCCTTCCTTCCTTCCTTCCTTCTATCTTCCCTTCCTTCCTTCCTTCCTTCCTTCCTTCCTTCCTTCCATCTTTCCTTCCTTCTTTCCTTCCTTCCTTCCTCCCTCCCTCCCTCTCTTCCTTCCTTTCATCTTTCCTTCCTTCCTTCTATCTTTCCTTCCTTCCTTCCTTCCTTCCTTCCTTCCTCCCTCCCTCCCTTCCTTTCATCTTTCCTTCCTTCCTTCCTTCCTTCCTTCCTTCCTTCCTTCCTTCTATCTTTCCTTCCTTCCTTCCTTCCTCCCTCCATCCCTTCCTTCCTTTCATCCTTCCTTCCTTCCTTCCTCCCTCCCTCCCTCCCTCCCTCCCTTCCTTTCATCTTTCCTTCCTTCCTCCCTCCCTCTCTTCCTTCCTTCCTTCCTCCCTCCCTCCCTCCCTCCCTCCCTTCCTTTCATCTTTCCTTCCTTCCTCCCTCCCTCTCTTCCTTCCTTCCTTCCTTCCATCTTTCCTTCCTTCCTTCCTTCCTTCCTCCCTTCCTTCCTTCCATCATTCCTTCCTTCCTTCTATCTTTCCTTCCTTCCTTCCTCCCTCCCTCCCTCTCTTCCTTCCTTCCTCCCTCCCTCCCTTCCTTTCATCATTCCTTCCTTCCTTCCATCTTTCCTTCCCTCCTTCTATTCATCTTCCCTTCCTTCCTTCCTTCCTTCCTTCCTTCCTTCCTTCCTTCCTTCCTTCCTTCTATCTTCCCTTCCTTCCTTCCTTCCTTCCTTCCTTCCTTCCTTCCTTCCATCTTTCCTTCCTTCCTTCTTTCCTTCCTTCCTTCCTCCCTCCCTCCCTCTCTTCCTTCCTTCCTCCCTCCCTCCCTTCCTTTCATCTTTCCTTCCTTCCTTCCTTCCTTCCTTCCTCCCTCCCTCCCTTCCTTTCATCCTTCCTTCCTTCCTTCCTTCCTTCCTTCCTTCCTTCCTTCTATCTTTCCTTCCTTCCTTCCTTCCTCCCTCCATCCCTTCCTTCCTTTCATCCTTCCTTCCTTCCTTCCTCCCTCCCTCCCTCCCTCCCTCCCTCCCTTCCTTTCATCTTTCCTTCCTTCCTTCCTCCCTCTCTTCCTTCCTTCCTTCCTTCCATCTTTCCTTCCTTCCTTCCTTCCTTCCTCCCTTCCTTCCTCCCATCATTCCTTCCTTCCTTCCATCTTTCCTTCCCTCCTTCTATTCATCTTCCCTTCCTTCCTTCCTTCCTTCCTTCCTTCCTTCCTTCCTTCCTCCCTCCCTCCCTTCCTTTCTTCCTTCCTTCCATCTTTCCTTCCTTCCTTCCTTCCTTCCTTCCTTCTATCTTCCCTTCCTTCCTTCCTTCCTTCCTTCCTTCCTTCCATCTTTCCTTCCTTCTTTCCTTCCTTCCTTCCTCCCTCCCTCCCTCTCTTCCATCCTTTCATCTTTCCTTCCTTCCTTCTATCTTTCCTTCCTTCCTTCCTTCCTTCCTTCCTTCCTTCCTTCCTCCCTCCCTCCCTTCCTTTCATCTTTCCTTCCTTCCTTCCTTCCTTCCTTCCTTCTATCTTTCCTTCCTTCCTTCCTTCCTCCCTCCATCCCTTCCTTCCTTTCATCCTTCCTTCCTTCCTTCCTCCTTCCCTCCCTCCCTCCCTTCCTTTCATCTTTCCTTCCTTCCTCCCTCCCTCTCTTCCTTCCTTCCTTCCTCCCTCCCTCCCTCCCTCCCTCCCTCCCTCCCTTCCTTTCATCTTTCCTTCCTTCCTCCCTCCCTCTCTTCCTTCCTTCCTTCCTTCCATCTTTCCTTCCTTCCTTCCTTCCTTCCTCCCTTCCTTCCTTCCATCATTCCTTCCTTCCTTCTATCTTTCCTTCCTTCCTTCCTTCCTTCCATCTTCCCTTCCTTCCTTCCTTCCTTCCTTCCTTCTCTTTCCTTCCTTCTTTCCTTCCTTCCTTCCTCCCTCCCTCCCTTCCTTCCTTCCTTCCTTCCATCTTTCCTTCCTTTCTTCCTTCCTTCCTTCCTTCCTTCCTTCCTTCCTTCCTTCTATCTTCCCTTCCTTCTTTCCTTCCTTCCTTCCTTCCTTCCTTCTATCTTTCCTTCCTTCTTTCCTTCCTTCCTTCCTTCCTTCCTTCTATCTTTCCTTCCTTCCTTCCTCCCTTCCTTCCTTCCTTCCTTCCTTCCTTCCTTCCATCTTCCCTTCCTTCCTTCCTTCCTTCCTTCCTTCTATCTTTCCTTCCTTCCTCCCATCTTTCCTTCCTTCCTTCCATCTTTCCTTCCCTCCTTCCTCCCTCCCTTCCTTCCTTTCATCTTTCCTTCCTTCCTTCCATCTTTCCTTCCTTCCTTCCATCTTTCCTTCCTTCCATCTTTCCTTCCTTCCTTCCATCTTTCCT
This sequence comes from Rhynchonycteris naso, assembly GCA_037038555.1. Lineage (NCBI taxonomy): Eukaryota > Metazoa > Chordata > Mammalia > Chiroptera > Emballonuridae > Rhynchonycteris > Rhynchonycteris naso. The sequence continues at coordinate 25,141,335 of CM072996.1, forward strand.
TCCTTCCTTCCTTCCTTCCTTCCTTCCTTCCTTCCATCTTTCCTTCCTTCCTTCCTTCCATTTTTCCTTCCTTCCTCTTTCCTTCTTTCCTTCCTTCCTTCCTTCCATTTTTCCTTCTTTCCTTCCTTCCTCCCATCTTTCCTTCCTTCCTTCCATCTTTCCTTCCCTCCTTCCTCCCTCCCTTCCTTCCTTTCATCTTTCCTTCCTTCCTTCCATCTTTCCTTCCTTCCTTCCATCTTTCCTTCCTTCCTTCCATCTTTCCTTCCTTCCTTCCTTCCTTCCTTCCTTCCATCTTTCCTTCCTTCCTTCCTTCCTTCCTTCCATTTTTCCTTCCTTCCTTCCTTCCTTCCTTCCTTCCTTCCTTCCTTCCTTCCTCTTTCCTTCTTTCCTTCCTTCCTTCCTTCCTTCCTTCCTTCCTTCCTTCCCTCCCTCCCTCCCTCCCTCCCTCCTTCCTTCCTTCCTTCCTTTTTCAGTAAGAGTACACAATTTCAGACAAACATTTCTATAGCATTTGAACTATTGATTATGTTGGGTGCCCATAACAAAAAAATGGTGATGAAAACTGATTTGACTTGGGGTGACATCTGCACTTCTCGGTGCCGCTTCCATCACGCGGCCAGCTCTGGGCTAGCCTGGATCTGTGTCAGGATGTCAGGATCTCCTGTTTTCTCTCATGTGTCTGTTCGCCCTGTGCTGTCTCCGCCTCTTTCTCTCTGGCTTTGTCACGTGTCTCAGTGACTGGTCAGTGAAGTAGGTGTAAATAATAACTATGCTTACTGATGAGCACACACAGGCCAGGAAAATATGCGTGGATTGTCCAAACACACATGGCTAATAAGTGGCCAAATAGGACATGAATCCACATCTGCATTATTGCAAAGATGGGGCTCTTTCCACTCCAGCAGGCTGTCCCCCGTGTTCTTTTTCCCCGGAAGGAAAGCGGTTGGGATGATATTTTGGTTGCTTTGGCTTTGTGCTCGCCGCCTCAAAGGAGGTCAAGTTCTTTGCCACAAGGAACTGTAGTTTCCTTTTGGCTCCTGGAACCAGAGGGAGAAGCTGTATTATCTGCCACGATCCTCTTCCCGTGAAAGCATCCAGCAGGGCCCAGAGAACCAGTTCTGGGCTCAGGGAACCCATCCCAAGCTCAGAGCCCAGAGAACCAACCTGCACCATTACACACACACCCCACTTTAGTGGGCTTCCTGCTTCCTGTACTGTGGTTACCAGGAATGGCTGAGAAGCCATATAATTATCTTCATCATTTTGAAAACAGATCTGACCACATCTGTCTCCCCTGCTACAAACAAAATAAACAAATGATACTACCAGCACCCCGCACCAAGTAAAATAAAACCTGCAGTGACTCCCAATTAGGCATAGGCTGCATTTTTTTTTCTTTTTCTTTTTTGTATTTTTCTGAAGTGAGAAGCAGGGAGGCAGAGACAGACTCCTGCATGTGTTCAACTGGGATCCACCCGGAAAGCCCACTAGGGGGCGATGCTCTGCCCATCTGGGGTGTTGCTCTGTTGCAACTGGAGCCATTCTAGTGCCTGAGGCAGAAGCCATGGAGTCATCCTCAGCACCTGGGCCAACTTTGCTCCCATGGAGCCTTGGCTGTAATAGGGAAAGAGAGAGGTAAAGGAAAGGGGGAGGGGTGGAGAAGCAGATGGGTGCTTCTCCTGTGTGTCCTGGCCGGGAATCGAACCTGGGACTTCCACATGCAGGGCCAATGCTCTACCACTGAGCCAACTGGCTAGGGCCTGCAATTCTTTTTATTTTAGTTTATTGATTAATTTTAGAAAGAGAGAGGTGTGGGGGCATTCATTTGTTGTTCCATTTTATTGTGCATTCATTGGTCACTTACTGTATATGTCCTGACCAGGGATCATGTCTGCAACCTTAGTATTATGGGATGATACTCTAACTCACTGAGCGAACCAGCCAGGGCCTTGCAGATTTTTGTGTTTCTTTTTAGCCAATAACCATCATTTTTCCTATCCTAGAATCATGTGCAGAGGCCTGAAATATAAAACATTAAAGTGTAGCTTTAAAAGCAAGTGGCCTGTTCAGTCTCTTCCTTGTGCTTGGCATACTGTAGCTACTCACTAAGTATTTATGGACTTAATGAACTTGGGGCCTGTCCACAGAAACCATTTATCCACCCACTGACCTTGAGCTCAAGTGTAATTCTCCAAAATGGCATTTGCGCATCTTAAGTACTATATTTGGCTCTGTCCTAACTTAGCCTATCACTTCCTAGACCAAGGCCTGAGACACACAGACAGCCTCATCATTCCCAAGTCTGCCCGTTTTCTTCTTGCATATGTGCCTTTGCAAAAGCTGTTCCTTCAGCCCAGACGCCTTCCCTCCCATTCCTCCTCCTGTGTGTCCTACCAATCTTTCACAGCCCAGCTCCATGAAGCCTTCCTTGATTTCCTGCCCATGCCTCTTTAAGCCCCATCTTTGTGCTGATTCTGCATCTGCTATAGAACTTGTTATGGTGTGGTAAAAAACTGTCACAAAACTCCTCTGGGCAGGGTCTGGGTCCTTAGTCTGTGTCCTAGCTAGTACTCAGTCTGGCTCTTAGAGCTCAACAAATATTACGTGACCGAATGAATGAATGACTCAGTACAATCTCAGCACGTGAATATGAAGGTACTGGCCAACCCACTGGAGGTCTGTCATTAGAGGATTCAGCCCGGGACAGGCCTCCAGACAGAGCAGCAATGGCAGACACCTGGCAATGTGTGTCAAGCTCCAAGAAAGTGGCTCTCTCTGCACCAAAGTCCGGGAAGGGTTGCTACCGACTCCAGCTGAGAAGCAGCAGCCAATCAAGAGTCAGCTCTTGCAGGGATGGGGGGCCTCTTCCCACCCGAGGCATCCTCTTCTCCTCCTCCTCCTCCTCACCATCCTGCCTGCTCACTCCCAGACTCGAGCCCTGGAGAAGTCCCCTCTACCTCTGGACAGATGCCTGGGGAAGATACCCATCCACACTCTACCTCCTGAGTTTCCTTTGGAATTTTGTAGTTGGCTGTTCTGTGTGCAGATATCAAGAGCCCTCTTTGAACCTGAGAAGCTGCCCCAGTCCCCTTCCCAAATGGCGATCCTTTTGGAAGTTGGGGTCCTGCCTCATTCTTCATTTTCTCTGTTAGCCCAATATGAGCTGGGTTTTTCAGACCAGCATCTTCCCTTCCTCCCCCTGACCTGATTCCCCACAGGTTGCTTCAACTCTTCCACATATCTGAGGTGCTGGCTCTCTCCCACCACAAGGGGGCGTGTCAGAGCATGGTGGAAAGCATTTTCCCTCAACCTTGCCAGCCTGTTCCATCAGGTCTGGGCATTTCCCCCTTCCTCACTAGGGCTTCTCACTTGACTTTCCCTCTGCAATGGCATACCAACCTTCCTTCCACCCCAACCCTGCCGCCAACATGTCAAAGCTCCATCCCGTCTAGTTCTCGTTAGCCGTGGGTACAGAGCTCCTACTGCCGCTGATGGATATGATAGGTTTTGCTTTTGGCTTGGACATACCCGTATGACAAGTGTGCAAATAAAAAATGTGTTCAGATACGCGTAGTTTGTGAGTCACAAGTTCAGAAAGTAGAACAAAGGAGTAGTCTTCTGCTGGCTCAGGCAGGAAAACCTTCCCAGAGCACGAAACACTGAAGTGGGTTTTAAAGGCTGAGTAGGAGTTCAGGTCAGGAGAGAGGAGTAAGTTGGAGCAAGTCTGTAAAGGGTGTTGAAAGCCAGGCAGAGAGGTTTAGAGTTTGTCACCCTGAAGGCGGGAACAGAGGGCAGTGTGGCAGAGGGGCATCAAACAAGCTCCAGGTACCCGACATTCCAACCGTGTCTGCAGCAGAGGGAGGCAAACTTCCCCAGCATCCAGCGACCTTCCCAAGAAGGGTTTGCTGGGTCACTTCCCAAGTCTATAGTGAAAAACCATCACCTAACACAGCAATTCCCAAATTTTCTGGTCTTTGAAACTCTTCCCAGTCTGAAAAATTGAGAATGCTAAAAAAATTAATATTGTCACTTAAAATAACCCCACTACGTTAAAAAATTAAAAAATCTTTATAGTCTGACTGGTAATGGCACAGTGGATAGAGCGTCAACCTGGGATGCGGAGGGCCCCAGTTCAAAACCCCAAGATTGCCAGCTTGAGCACAGGCTCGCCAGCTTGAGTGTAGGATCATCAACACGAACCTGTGGTCGCAGGCTTGAGCCCAAGAGCACTGGCTTGAGCAAGGGGTCAACGCATGTGTGAGAAGCAATCAATGAACTAAAGTGCCACAACTATGAGTTGATGCTTCTCATTTTTCTTTCTCTCTCTTTCTCACACACATAAAAAACACTTCATGAAAAAAAGTTTTTAATTACTAAAGAATGGTGTTTGATTTTTGTAAATGTCTTTGTTGTCTTAAGAGTTGAATTCTCACACGTGCTCCTTCCTTCAAGCTGCTGTGACAGCACGTGCTGTAGCCTCTGGGAAACCCACTGTATGAGCTGAGACCTAGTGTTATGAAACTAGTCCAACCATATAGCAACCCCCCCAACCACCCCGAAGTGGTCCTCAAGCCACAGTTAAAGAATTGATCTAGCAACAGTCATGAAGACCACCAGAGGAGCAAATTCCTGTCAAACGGCAAGGGGGAATTTTTAAAAAGTCACAGGAAGGAAAAAAGACTTAACTCAGGGGAAGAGGCAGGGATGACAGCAAGTGTCACCAAGGTGTCTTTGGAGACTGGCTGAGAGCTGTGTAACTTCAGCCTGAGAGACCTCAGTTAATCCATCGTAAGAAGGCAACAATGCTAGCGTTGAACAGGGCGAGACACCTAGACCTGTAACAGCACCCCTCTCTTGGGCGAGAATAGGACTTTTGTAAAAACAACACAAGTTCATAGCTAGGAGATACATGGAAATCTGGGGTAGGCTGCTTTTGCTTCTATAACATGGATCAGATATGAAGTCCAAATGCACAAATACCTCAAAAACTCTGGTATATTATTAGCACAACTGCTCAATCCAAGGCCGCATGGTAATGTGGCTGTAAAACCAGCAAGCTCAAATTTAGGTTGCTTCAATAGAGGTATCACGCACAGAACAAAGGAGGTGAGACCTCCTATAGTTCATACTACTGAGATTCTCCCTGAATTTCTGAGTTCATCAAGGTGGGAAAAGGACTTGACATAACTCACTCCAATTGGGGGACTTTTCTTTTTCAACCTTGAGAAGACTTGGCCAGAGAGCGGGAGATGGCCAGGAAGAGATACAATCACTCTTGTCAAAGACCCAAAAGCTTGACACACTGGCTTACAGTGACCCCCACAAATGAATTAGGGTCTGAGGATGGCCTATGGAGAGGCAGATGGGAGGGGAACTTGACAATCATTGGAGTGTCTGAAATATAAAAGTCTGAACTGGCTGTAGTGACCGCCACGTCACTAGAAGCATTCAAGTGGAGGTTAGATATCAGGCATGAAAGAAGCACTGCTTGGTCACTGAATGGCACCCACAGGCCCCTCCCAAACCCGAGTTCCTGTGCCCCTGGCAGATCAGAAAGACCGTCAGAAGAAATCAAAAGAAAGCACTGAGAAGAGAGCCCCATGGGACGAGTGACAGGAACAGTGGGCATTTTGTCAGGCAGGTCTGCTGGGTCCTCGGTCAAATTTGATCTGGAGCTGAAATGTGGCTGCCACTTCCTTGACCTATAAACCGACAGGAGAAAATCCAGCATTGCTCAGAAAGTTCATAGAAATTAAAACTTCTCGTGCCTAAAATGGCAAATGTTTGGGCCATGCTGCCCAGCAGAGTGGGAAGGCCACCAGTCTCTTGGAAACACTGAGGTGGTAACAGTGAAACAGGGAGGACAGAAATCAAACAGGAGTACTCAGCCACCCTCAGCCCTCTAGTGGCGACTGAGAACTCCTCCCAGACTCCAGGGTCAGCAGTCAGCAGCCACAACACAGCTGGCCTCGCGAGATGCTCTCCAATCCCTGCCCACCTGGCTCCGCCAGCAGCCTGTGAGGCAGGCTCTGTTTTACAGAGAACACCAGGCCACAGAGGTAGAGCAACATGGCTCAAGTACACAGTTGGTATGGAGTGTGAAGATGGAAATGCAGGCCGGACAGCTCACGTCCTGAGCTTCAAGTCCCTCTGACCTGCCCCAGCAGGGGACACCGGCAGGTGCAGCCGCTGGTCTGCTTTCCCTCAGGTCCCAGGTACCCCTACTGGAATTTGACAGGACCCCACTGGCTCTCCAGCCAGCCAGCTCACTGTGTTAGTGTCAGCTCCCTCAGAAGCTGGTGCAGAGGTCCCTGGGCTGGGGAAAGAGAACCAAAGTGGCATTTGGGATACTGTTCATTGTCAACCAACTTCTTAGTCAGCTTTTAAAACTGAAGGGGTGGCAGGAAAAAGCCTAGAAAGCCCCAGAAAAGATGATGACAGTGCCAACGATTTGTTCAATGCCCATTCATTCATCCATCCATCCACACTGGGCACATCCTTTCACCTATACCTTCTCTAGGTTCAGGGGATGCAAAGAGGAACGGCAGCACCTTTGCCCGGAAAGAACTCACTAGATGCTCTCACTGCCTTAGTGTGTGGTATTCCCTTCCATGCTGGGTATTTATAAGTGGCTGAGAAAACTGAGAGGCCTCTGGCCCAAACTGGAGGGGAAAGGAGGTCCCAGGAAGGCTGTGAATGGTTTTGGACAGAGGAATTAACAAGATAAAGGAGGTGGGAACAGTTCCAAACCATGTGCCTGGCCCTAGGTGACTTCTCACTATCTGCTGAGTGTGTGAACCAGAGAAGCAGCACGTGGAAGGTTCTGGTAGGAACCAAACAGTCCAGGTATGGGCTGCATTTCCTTCCAGGCTGCTTCTGCAGTCTCCTTCACCAGCACTCACACCTAAAACACACACTGATCCCAAGCCCCCAGAGAAGGAAGCTGGGAGAACTCACCCAGCACCTTAACTCCATGTGCAGAGATTCCAGGGCATCTTTAAAGCCCGATCTGGTGGCACAGCATCTTTACAGGAATCCCAAACTTTTTACACAGGGGCCAGTTCACTGTCCCTCAGACCGTTGGAGGGCCGCCACATACAGTACTCCATACACTGATCACCAATGAAAGAGGTGCCCCTTCCGGAAGTGCAGCTGGGGCAGGATAAATGGTCTCAGGGGCCGCATGCGGCCCACGGGCCATAGTTTGGGGACCCCTGATAGAACAAGGAACATGGTCCCTCTTCTCTTGCGCAGAAAGGTGCTGTTATCGGAGGCCTACATTCAGAAAAAGTGATCTAAGCATATTTTCACCTCCATCAGATCCAGTGAAAACAAGTTAATTAATGGTCCAGCTAGGGGAAGGAAGAGGCGCTCAAACAAGAAAAGCAGCTAGCCGCGTTCCTGACGGTTCCCCCGGCAATGACAAGGGAACACGAGCATAATGGGAGCTGGGTTTCTCCCTGTCCAGGAAAGGAGTCGGAAATGCACAAAGGGAGGAACTAGAAGGTATGTTGTGGTGTTGGGTTAAAGGCACCTGTGTGAACTCAAGTTTTCAATTCTGCAGACACAGAAATGTAAGTGTGTGTGCATGTGCGTTTCCTATGAGCCAAGACAGATAGATGGCTGGGGAGCAGGGAGGCTCCAGCGGCCACGAGCACACCCAGCACGACGTTTTGTTTTCTGAATGGAATCTCCACGAAAGGGTACCAGAGCTCCTTGAAGAAATGGTGAATTCCACGGATGGAGCAAAAAAAGTGTAAGAGCCTGGAGTATATTATGTTCCAAAAAGTAAGGAAGTGCCCACCAACCACAGAAGCCAGCTTCAAGAATGCACACAATGACAAGACCTGGGACGATTTGAGCATCAAAATGACAGTAGTATTGGATGATAAAACATTGAATAAAAGAGGAATCGGCATCCATAGAGAAGCTTATTGTACGCGGAGGAGAGAATGCCAGAATACAGATCATGAGCTGATAAATGTAGAAGAAATTGAGTAATCTCAAAATTATCACTTGGCAATCATTAAAACATTAGTGGATACTAAAACTGATGGGCAGCATTTTGATGACATAACATCACAATATCTCCCCATAAAATGGTTATTAACGACAATGGACACACAGGAACTGACCCATGGAGGAGTCCGGCAGACACCACCTTCCTGGGCAAAGAAAACACTATGAGTGATGGGACAAATCGACACCTTGCACCCCTCACAGGACGCTGTGAAAGAGCACAGCAGCACTTGTATGGAACTTCTCCCAATGTCACACTTGAGTCACGAGGAAACACCCAATAAACTGAGGGACATTCTGTAAGACAACTGACCTGTGTTCTTAGAAAAGTGTTAAAGGTCACAGGATCAAGAGAGCTGAGAGGATGGATTGAAAGCGATTCACTCAAAGCGGCGTGTTCATCAAGATTGGACCCTTCTGCTAGAAGGGCATGACTCCATCAACTGCACAATGTAAATGGGAGCTCTTTCTGCTGTTCCTGCAACTTTTAAGTTTGAAATTGTTTTCGAATGAAAAGCAAATATGGTGTAAAAATTATAACACCAAAGCTAAAGATATAAAAATACGTTACAATTAATTTGTTAAAACATTTAACTTTCCTTTAATTTCCTTAGAACTGGAGACAATATAAAAATGAGTTAAAATGAAATCAAACAAGCAGAAGCAAGCCTAACTGACCAAAATTTGAAAACCCCCAAACAATAAAAAACCCTAGACTAAAATGCAAGAAAGCTGCAAAAATCACTCCAGGGTTCATAGTCACTCAAAAGCAAGAACCCTAACCCCAAGCTGTTCTAAGACATGGCGCCACCAGGTCCATTCATTCTCATCCATCCATTTTTTTTTTTTTTTTTTTTTACAGGGAAAGAGAGTCAGAGAGAGGGATAGATAGGGACAGACAGACAGGAACGGAGAGAGGTGAGAAGCATCAATCATTAGTTTTTCGTTGCTGTCGCAACACCTTAGTTGTTCATCGATTGCTTTCTCACATGTGCCTTGACCGTGGGCCTTCAGCAGACCGAGACACCCCTTGCTGGAGGTAGTGACCTTGGGTCCAAGCTGGTGAGCTTTTGCTCAAGCCAGATGGGCCCGCACTCAAGCTGGCGAGCTCGGGGTCTCGAACCTGGGTCCTCAGCATCCCAGTCCAATGCTCCATCCACTGTGCCACCGCCTGGTCAGGCATCATCCAATTTTTAACCAATGAATTTTGAATGAATGTATCAAGTGTTCTTCTAATGTGCTATTATGGGGAAATAAAACCCAGATTGGCTCCTATAATCTACAGGCAAACACTTTAAGCACATTTTGAAACAATTTTGGACTTTGTTATAATAGACATAGAAGCTGTCCATAACCAAACCCCCTTTGAGCCTTAAGGCGGCTTGTTCCATAGCAGTCAGCAGCCATAGGAGACACATGCTTAAGGTGGAGGCCACTAACAGGTATAGCATGGAGCTCCCCAACATTTTCACCACAGCAAATATACTTGTACAAAACACTGGGGTGGGGGGAATAGGCTGTTTAGGGCTAGGGTTGAGACCAGGTGCCCTAAAGACCACCTCATGAGTGGGAGAGGAGTGCTTTCAACATCTAGACCTCATCCTAAATCAGGTGGAAAAGGAAGATGAGGACGGTCTAATCTGTGATGGTGAACCTTTTTATAAAAACCGCCCACTTTTGCAGTGCTGGTCAGCTTGGTCCCTACTGCCCACTAGTGGGCTTGGCCCACCATGAAAGCTGGAACACCCACTAGTGGGCGGTAGGGATCAGGTTGACCAGCACTGCAAAAGTGGGCGGTTTTTATAAAAAGGTTGAGCATCAAGGGTAGATCAACAAGAGGAGAAGACTGAGACGTCAGGCAGGAGTCTGGGGGTTTTCTAGTTTGTGCCCCTGGAAGACAAGTTACACTGTTTGTAAGAACGGATCCATTGCTATTCAGTAGTAATTCAAACTCAGCGGCAGAGGCTACGCTCCCACTCACTTTGGAACAGGCAGAACCATGCACAGGAGGCAAATGTGTCTTCACTCTTTCTGTGGTGCCCCAGCCTCCTCTCCAGTGAAAACCCTAACTGAGGGATGTTTTCCAACTTTAACCTCACAAGGAAGGCCTTTTACCACCTGTCACCATCACAGTTGCTGTGGTTCCCCAAACATCACTGCGCAGTGCCGTCTCTTCTCCTTAGCAAGTCCAAGCCTTCGCTCACTGCCCCTCCCCACTACCCACACCGTTCTGGAAACTTGTCTGCCACCCACACTGGTCCAACTGCTAAACTTCTCCCTCTCAGGTTCCTTCAACCCACTCTTTCCAGCTGTTCAAAGGGCCCCAACTCTGATCCCAAGGCCCAAGGATTCATTTCTGTTCTGATTGATTTTATCACTATGCCAGGTGCTTTTGACAGTGTGCTTAGTGCTGAATTTCATGATCTTGCTGTAAGAGCAAGAAAAGTGTAGCACCAGCAGAGAATAATTCCAAGGCACCACACACACACGTGAGGCCAGCACAGTGAGCACGCTGCCCCGTCGTCCGTGCAGGTGTGGGCGTGGCACCACCCCTCTGGAAAGAACCCGTGACTGTACCAAGCAAACCAAATTGAAGCTAAGACCTGAAGTCAAGAGGCCAAGAATGCCAAAAATACAAAGCATCATTAATTTAACATATGACGGGTTTGTCACAGTTTAGAAAAGGGATGACAAGATTCCGTAAAGGGCCAAAAATTTAGGCTTGGCAGGCCTTAGTCTGTTGCAACTGTTCAACATCAAACCCTACAGCACAAGTCACTATAGATAACATATAAACAAAAGACTGTGGGTGTCGTAATAAAATTAGTTATGGATACTGAAGTTTGAATAATTTTCACTTGTTTATTTTTTAGTGAGACAGCAAAGGAGAGATGAGAAGCATCAACCCTTAGTTGCATCATTTTAGTTGTTCATTGATTGCTTTACATGTGTGCCTTGACTGGGGGGCTCCAGCTGAGCCAATAACCCCTTGCTCAAGTCAGCAACCTTTCGGCTTAAGCCAATGACTCAGCACTTAAGCAGGTGAGCCTGTGCTCAAGCCAGATGAACCCACACTCAAGCCAGTGACCCCAGGGTTTTGAATCTGGGTCCTCAGCATCCTAGGCCTATGCTCTATCCACTGTGCCACCACCGGTCAGGCTCACATAACATTCAAAAACCATTTTTAAATGTAAATTAGACCATTCTCAGCCTATAGAGCAGGCACTGAGCCAGGTTAGGCTCAGGGAGGGCTGGATTTTGCCAGCCCCTCGCTTAAAGGAACGAAGTGAAACAAAATGTACAGGGTAGGTCAACCGAAAGGAGCAGTGAGCCCCATGGAGGGGGAACTCACCCAAATACAACTTGCAGGAGGTCCCAACTCACTGGAATTGCTAATGTTGGCTGGCGTTCTGCAGTCTGCAGTCTTCGGCTGGCTGCTCTAAGACGGGAGGGTGGAGGAATGGGGATGCCGGACTCTCGAAGAGCCCTGAGCCATGACTTACACTCCACCAGGTAGCCCATTTCTGTTAAGAAAGCAGGAGGCCCAATAACACTGACCTAGTGCCTGGCCTCCTCCATGCTACCTTCACAATTACTAAGGAACACAGAAGGACGGGATAGGGCACTGTCATCTTTCAATTTAAGATATTATATGGCAAAGTCACTTAAAAAATGAGAAATGCAATGTTGGATGTATTGAAAATATTTTATAATCAATTCTCTGGAATCCTAGCCATCGATACAGGAAAAAATACCTGAGGACACACTTCAGTATTTTTAACAATGGAAAGACATGTTTGACTTGAGGGTGGCAGGAAGATTTTAACAAATATTATAAACTGAGGGTCCCTCACATCTTTCATAAAGCAGCTGAACAGGAGCATTTCAAGGACTAGATAACATAATACCTCAAATGCAAAATTCCAGTCAAATAGTCACTAACATGAGATTTACCAACACTGTAAATTAAAAGAGCAAAAAGTCACAAAAAGCCTATTTCTTTCATAGCGTGCCTCGTTCTTTTAAGCAGATAAACAAGGGATTGTCAAGAATGGTCAAAACTTGGCCTGAACTGTCCTCTGGTAAAACTTAATCCCACTACTCGTAGTTTTGTCGTCCAAGGACAAAAGCTCCATGCCATCAACTTCTGCTGTCACTTTCCAGTTAGGAAGAGGCTGCTGCTGCTGCTTTCTTTCCTTTTTCCAGTTTCCGCTATCTCTGAGCAAATTAGGTAGCAGATAAAATGTCATAAATGAAAGCATTCCATAATCCAACCAGAAATGCCACCCTTCTTCCCAACTCCTGAACATATTTATAAATGCTCATTTTATTCTCCTGAGATATTTTGCATGATTCATTATAAAACATACAGGAAATACAAAGTCCAAAGACCTGTTGCATTTACGGAATGAACACATGAAGATTAAACTACAGAATTAACACTGTGGGGAGAACTCGTGATTTCATTTATTTTCAGAAGAGATGGGTTACGAGGAGACCCATCTTACACACGATGTAAGAGCTTAAAGCTATCACGGAACAGTGCTGACCATTATTGCAGGCAGTTATGCAGGGAGAGATCTGTGACATTCATCTTCTTAACTCAGTATCAGATGGCAGGAAAACATTTTCTTTAAATATAGTGTTGCTTATATTCAGAAAATAGATTTGAAAAACTGAACAAGTAGACATCTGCCCCCTCCTTATGACCAAATAACAATACCAATGAAGGAGAGTCTAAAGAAAAAACTGAGATGAAAAAAATCCAAGTAAAAGCCAACACTGCTATTAAGATTTTTCTTTTAATATGCCATGAGATATCTTGATTGTATATTTTCCAAAGTTCTTTTCCAGCCATATATCCCAACCCTTCCAAAAGATTTCATCAGTCTTTCCAATTCAGTAAAAGATGCTGGATCAAACTTCTGTTCACTTTCTCTTTTTGAAAGCAATATAATCCTAATGACTTCAATGGTCATACAATCTTATCTAGTAAGGAAAAACATTTACAAATATCATAAACTCAGTTTTGAAACATTTGCATGAATTTTGAACTGAATCAGCATTTTGTGGGTTTTGAAAAAGGCAGCAGTTAGAACTCACAACTTGCTGACACACACATTCTGCTGAGGGAAGGAAGGAGAGGGAGAGAGAATACCTTGTTTCTCCATTGGCCCCAGAGTGCTCATTTCACAAAGGGATACATCAAAAGCAAACATGCAATGGTGGTTTTAAAACTTTTACTGCAATATAACAAGGAAGTAAACAGTAATTAGACACCTACCAATTCCCCCCCCCTAAACAAAACAAAAAATGTAAACAGGAAAATAACTCTGCCTATACTTGTACAGCTTCTCAAATCATGTTAGAAGTGTCTCACATTCAATGATCAAGAGATTTTAAAATAGCAGTAAGTATTTTCATCTTAAGAAAAGGTTCCCCATCTCCCCTCCCCCATCCCAAGTATTTAACATGAAAGAATGGGTTTTCTTGACATTAATTTTATACTTATTTGAAGCAGCAATAATAACCATCAATAATTTGGCATTTCTGTTCAGTTGTTCCAATTTTCTTTTTTAAATTTCACAAAGCCATTATCCAGTGTTGCCATGAAATAGAGACTGTAGAGTCTAGGTAGCAAAAATTCCTTCTGAAACCAATGTGAAGTCAAAGAAATAGAAAGCAGGGCATTACACTAAATTTCTGGATCTAGCACACTAAAAAGAGCGAGACCTAGGAAGTTCCCTACTGCTTACAAGAGATAAAGACCTGCAAAAGCTGATTTTTGGTTGTATTACGTTACACACTGTGTGGATTTGCAGCATCTGCTCACTGAGGCAGACATGCACTGTATTTATCCCTGCCCTATGCCCTAGATCCCTCCCTCCCCACCCCAACAATCTACTACCTTAAACCAAGTATTGTGGATATGAGCCCAAGTCATCCCAGACAATCCAGTGAACAAAGTTAGTGTAATGCACTGGTGTGAAGTGTGAGATTACAAAAAAGAAAAGTCTCTTTCAATCTTCATCAAAGTTTTGTTGTAGAAGAAAATTGGCAGCCAAGTTCTCATTCTTCTCACAAGCAAAATATGCTTGTATCACAAGTCCTTCAGGAAATCCTAATGCCTTTAACTGCAAGAAAAGAAAGAAAACGTGTAACATATTACTCCAGCATAGCACTACTGACTGATCACCACTTGAATACTTCTATAAAAGACACAAAAAAGCTTTTGAGAATTTTACATAAATCCATCCCTATCCTAATATGAACTCATCATCCAACCCCAGGGGCCAAAGGGAACCCATACCCTTTCCTTTAATAACTACCTACAAATTCCTTGTTCCTAGTTAAAGCTATTTGACTAACAGATACTTGGTTTACACCCACTGGCGTTAACACTAAAAATTAATTGCTCATGGCCCTGAAGATATTTGCACATCAAATGGCTTTTAGTATATGAGGGGTGAAGATATGGATGAGAGCAACTGGAGAAGAGTTTAATGACCTCACCTAATAACTTGTAAAGAAAGTCCTATCTTTCATTACGGTCAAATATTCTCAATCTCCTTGCCTTATGGAACACTCCATACTAGAAAAATGGGTGATCAATTATTAGTAATATTACATGATATTTCCGAGATCAAAACATATGGTGTTCTATTTTTATCTGCTTAAATTATGAAGCACTTTAAATGGTGATATGAGCCACTTGTTTTCCTAGTCTATTAAAAATCACTTGTGCCTTGACCCTGGATAGATTGCTCAGTAGTAGAGTGTTGGCCCAACTTGTAGAAGTTCTGGATTCGATTCCCAGTCAGGGAACACAGGAGAAGCGCCCATCTGCTTCTCCACCCTTTCCCCTCGCTTCTCCCTCTCTTCTCCTCCTCTCCTGCAGCCAACGCTCAATTGGAGCAAGTTGGCCTGGGCACTGAGGATGGCTCTATAGCCTCTGCCTCAGGTGCTAAAAAAATGGCCCCAGTTGCAATACAGCAAGGGCCCCAGATGGGCAGAGTATTATCCCCTAGTGGGTTTGTTGGGTGGATCCCAGTCGGGTCACATGTGGGAGTTTGTCTCTGCCTCCCCTCCTCTTACTAAAAATAAAAATATTTAAAAGAAATCACTTGTGACTTAATAATTACTGCTTTAACATCCTTTAAACACTAACGTCAATGATCTAATTCACTAGATACTATACGTAAATTTGTCAGCCAAATGTTATTTATGAACCCCCTACTCAACTGTCTCAAACCTCCCTACATTCATTCGACTGTATCAAGAAATGACCTTTAAAAACTGGGCAGAAATCCCAACGCAACATGATTATTCATCCATGAATGGAGGAGAAACTAAAAAATGACTTTATTACTTAGGTCTCGTCCAGATTAAAGCTGGGCTAGCTGAAATAAAAGGTAGATAGGGTTCCATCCAACTACATGCTTCTACAAGACACACCCTTTAGACTCAAAGACACAAATATGCTGGAAGTAAAAGGATGGAAAAAGATATATAACATGTAAACAGTTACAAAAAGAGAACTGGAGTGGCCATATTAACATCAGACAAAACAGACTTTATGATAAAAATAGCTACTAATAACAAAGGACATTTTATGATAATAAAACATCAGAAAGACTTCATTAGGCACATATATAACAGAGTTCAAAATTCATGGAACAGAAACTGACAGAATAGAAAGGAGAAAGAAACAATTCAACAATGATAGCTGGAGGCTTCAATATCCCCGCATGCAGGAATGGATACACCTACTAGGCCAGTGGTTCTTAACCTTTTTTGAGGTACCGAACCCACCAGTTTCATATGCACATTCACCGAACCCTTCTTTAGTTATAAATAAAATATGATTTTTTCCCCCAAATTCAAGACATAGGTATATGTTTTTTTACTGGTGCACAAAATGAGCCGTGCATGAACATCACCTTGCTCAAAGAACAAAACCAACAAAGTGCATGAACTCACAACAAATTACGGTATTACTTTATTCTGGCCTCCGCGGCAGAGGCTTCTCGGAACCCCTGAGACCGACTCATCGAACCCCTAGGGTTCTATAGAACCCAGGTTAAGAACCACTGAATTAGGCAGAAGACCAAAAAGGAAACAGCACAACAAACCACCCGGACCTAAAAGACATTTATAGAACACTGGCAGGTTGGGCATCCTTCTCAAGCACACATGGAACATGCTCCATAAAGACCACATTAGGACATAAAACAAACCTTGGTGAATTTAAAAGGATTAAAGTAATACAAAGAGTGTTTGTTCTCTGATCACAATGGAATGAACTTAGAAATCAATAACAGGAGGAAATTGGAGACATTCATAAATATGCAGAAATTAAAACAATCCCAAATCACAAATGGATCTAAGAAGAAATCACAAAGGAAATTAGAAAATACTTTGAGGTGAATGAAAATAAAACCACATAAAAACAAAACAAAACTACAAAGCACCAAAACTCATGGGATGCTGGTGGAGCTGTTTAGAGGGATGGTGATAGCTGTAAACATCAACATTAAAAAAGAGAGATCTCAAATCAATAATTTAAGCTTCCACACCTTAACAAACTAAAAAACAGAAAAAATTAATTCCAAAGTAGAGGAGAGAAGTAATAGACCCGAGAGAAAACATACTGCTTACAAAAATTAGGGGATATTTTAAAATGAATATGAAGTGATAAAAAAAGATGCATTTGGGTTTTTTTTTATTAAACAAGAACATCAGAAAAGCAAACAAGTCAAAGGAAGTTGTTCGATTATGCAAATGAGATACAAAACCAACTTTTATTTCATTGGTGAAAATGCACTATACAGAAGGCTGCAGTACTGGAGTCTCTGCACGTTCCCTGAGCCCTAATTATTGTGAGCAGTGTAAATAAAATAAAATGGAACAGCAAAATAACACAAATCAACAAAACCAAAAGTTAATGCTTTTTTCCCCTTTAAATCAATAACATCAACACAAAACTTGAGCTAAACTAACAAGGGAAAAAAGAAATGTGAGGCTTAAAATTATTAAAACCAGAAATAAATATAAAAACATTACTATTTTTTATAGAAATATAAACTAATAAGGACATATTATAAACAAATAATTTCCCAAAAGAAAAGCCAGGCCAAGAAAACTTCACTGGTGAACTCTACCAACCATTTAATGAAAAATTAACACCAATTTCTTCATAAATTCTTTTAAATAGAAGATAAGGAAATACTTCCCAACTCATTCTGTAAGGCCAGTA
Organism: Rhynchonycteris naso; assembly: GCA_037038555.1. NCBI lineage: Eukaryota > Metazoa > Chordata > Mammalia > Chiroptera > Emballonuridae > Rhynchonycteris > Rhynchonycteris naso. The sequence continues at coordinate 25,158,610 of CM072996.1, forward strand.
TTACACTGATACCAAAACCAGACACAGACACGAGGAAACTACAGACCAATATTTCTTACGAAGATAGATGCAGAAATCCTCAACAGAACACTAACAGACCAAATCTAGCAACACAAAAGATTATACACTATGACAGAGGGAGATTTATCCTTGGAATACAAGGTTGGTTCAACATACAAAAAAAATTGCTTAACATAATAAAGCATATTAACAGAAAAGAAACAAAACTACATGATCATCTTAATACAGCAAATCCATCTAACAAAAATCCACCATCTCTGTGATAAAAACACTCAACAAACTAGGAATATAAGAAAACTTCCTCAACGCATTACAATAAATTTAATAAAACTTACAGCTAACATCATACTTAATAGTGAAAGACTGAAATGTTTTCCCCTAAGATCCAAAATAAGACACACATACATGTTGGTTCTCGTCACTTCTATTCAACAAATACATAGGAGGCTCCAGATACAGCAAGTAGGCACAAAAAACAAATAAATAATGAAATCTGTATTACAAAAGAAGTAAAACTATGTCTACTTACAAATGATACTTGCATATAGAAAGTCCAAAGGAACACACAAAGGATCAGAACTGATACATGAATTCAGGAAAATAGCAAGATGTAGGATCAGTACACTAAATAAACAACAAACAGTAGCGATGTATTTCTGCATAGCTAGCAATGAGCAATCCAAAATGAAATTAAGAAAACACTTCCACTTATAAAAGCATTAGAAACCATAAAAATACTGGAATAAATTTAACACAAGAAGTACCAACTGAAGACTACAGAATATTTTTGAAAGAAGTTATAGAAACTTACTACAAAGCCATAGTAATCAAAGCAGTGAGGTACTGTCATAGGATAAACATACAGATCAATGGAATAGAACTGGGAGCCCAGAAATAAACCCTCAGGTTTATGGTCAATTGATTTTTAGTAAGAATGCCAAGACAGCTTAGTGGGGAAAGAATAGTATTTTCAATAATAAGTACTGGAGTGCCTAGATGGCCAGATGCAAAAGACAAACTTCAAGGTAATAATAACTATAAACTCTTCAGAAAAAAAGATAAGTAAATCCTTCCACTTTATATTAGAAAATGCTCTCTTGGTATGACATTAAAAGCACAGCAACAAAACTTTCTCCAACACAGAAATCAAGAACTGATAACCCTAACCTCAAAACATAACACAGTTGTTACAGAACAACTGAGGTGTCATTTACTCACTCCTGTTACTTGACAGGAGAAAATACCAGCCCAGTACATAAAGAATCTTTTAAGAAATACGTAAGTGTAGACCTTGAACACTTAGTATGTCTATGTCATAAAAAAGGACAAATTATTGTCCAGATAATTTTCTAAGTATTAAGTTAAAATGCACCTCACTGAATTTCCATCTCAGAATATTTTATGTAACAGGGCAAGTACAGCAATTCCGTATTTACAAGTGTTAACAACGGGGCTAGAAAATGAATAACTAGTCATCGTGTCATAAAAACTAGGTTGCCACAGTGCCACCTGGTAAGGCCGGGAGAAGAATCAGGGCACCAGGGTCTGATGTTTACTGTACAACATTTTTAATTCATATACATATCTATTTTACATTTTCGTGACAGCAGTGAAACTAAAATCTGAAATATAAGTTAAATGGGTAATCTTAAATTAGACGTACAACTAAAGATCACTTTCTTCATATATTTATAATAGTAGTCTGCTGGTCCCTGGGCTTCACAGGACATGCTGGGGAGCAGGGCAGAGAAGAGCTTGCCTATACTGCAGTGGCTAGTGGCAGAGCTCTGTCGGGCTCTGAAAGAACTCTCCTGTGAAGGAGATACTCTGTATCAGTGCTATCAAATGCAGCAGTCACTAGCTCCACTAACCCCACATGAATACTGAGTATTTGAAATATGACTAAAGACCTGAAGTGTTATTTTACTTAAACTCACCCTTTCTATAGCTTCTTTTTCCTGAGGGGTTACTTGAATGTAGTTCATGTGACCACTTCCGGCTTCCGCAGTTCCTCCACTGCCACCTCCACCCCCTCCTCCTTGACTCCCAGCTTCCTGTACTGGTTCATTCAGCATCTGAATAAAATGCTCCTGGTGCTGGCTAATTTGCTGTGGGGATTTGAAAGACAGAAAAAAAACAATACACTGATATAAACTATCTTCAGGAAAATAAGAATTCTAAATACAAATAAGAGAAGATGTAATTTTTCAACTCTAATATTTTAGAATAATTCTAGACTATTCAATCTTTGGAAGGATATAATTCCTTGTATATTATTAAAAAACTCAATCTTTTCAGTGGGGTAAACAGTAAAGAATTAAGAGAATCCAAACTCTTTCATAAATATAACTGATCAAAAAAATAAAAGTAAATCAATGTTAAAAGACTACTTGACAACTAAGAAAAAACAATTTACACGTGTTCCACACCAGCAGGCAGGCAGTACAATGATGTACAAAACTCATACTTTTGTGGACTAAGGATTAGTCCCACGAGTATGTTTTCTAAGAGGCAGTGCTCCACTAATGATAAGCTTGGGGAAAAAGACTTAACAGTTGCTTTGCTGAAGAGATTCTCACTCTTTAATAAAGTGTTTCCCAAACTTATTATGTGACCAACTAAAATTAACCCAAACTCCACCCCCAACTCCTTTTTCAGTCCATCAATCTATACAGCATATTCTACTGCAGGTAGCGTAGAAGAATGGTTTAGAGTTGGTGGAAGGGAAGGAGTTGCTCAGGGACTTTTTCAAAATGTGATACATTCTAACCCCTCTGAGGTTAACACTGGTTAAACAGTCACCTGCAGTAACTGAGGGTTTTCCCGACCTATCTGTTGTAGCAATGCTGGAAGCAGGGAAGGATTCTGTTGAATAATTTGTCTCATCTGTTGAAACTGAGGCTGATTCCGTAAAAATTCAAGGGGATGTCCTAAAATACACATAAACATTTTTAAACAAAAGTTAACAATTACATATACAAAGAACTGGAACAATCATTAATTTAGACAGCAGACACTGGAAAGTAAACTAATGAGTTCTCAGGTGTATATTAAATGAAGTAAATAATGACAAAATCTTCAAATTCTACCAATTTCCAAGACACATGCCACAGAAATGAATCCCCATGAGCAAAAGGAGAGCAGAGAACACTAAAAGAAAGGTTTTTTTCCTACAACTGCCCTGAGCATTCAATACTACCAAATGACACTGAGGGTACATGCTCTGCATGCACTCCATCAAAATTGTTACTGTTGCTCAAAAATTCCTAAGGAAAACACACACCAGGACTAACAAAAACAAAAAAAACCCTGTTTTATAACAACCCAAACCTTCAAATTTGGGCTTGAATTCCTGGGAAATTCAAAAGAGGAGTGAACAAAAGTAGGTTTACAGTTGTTCATATGGAAAAACACAAATTAATAAATAATCCAAAAATCAACTGTGTGTTTCACATACTCCCAACTGTAAACCTACTTTACCCCACCCCTATATTTAATAATTAAGAATTCAGGTTTGCAGATCAGATTGTTTTATTAATACAAACTAAATTATAATTAGATTTATTATCACCAAATTTCAAACATTTATAATCTAAATTTGAGATAAACAAGCCACAAAACAATCTAATTCTAACACACTTAGAACTCTTTAATCCAAAATCCCTTTATAATAATAAATATTAATAATGCCAAATAAAGTATAAAATCTAAGATCTAGAACTTGTGACTCTTTGGGGTGGTATTTATCTGACTATATAAAATCAAAAATTGCAAAAATTGTGATTTTGAGGTTAATAATGAATAATTTTTTGGCTTTAATTTCCTAAATTTTAATTTAAGACAACCATTCAGATTAAAATGACCACATAACACGAATATTTATTCTCCTTTGGGTAACACCAGTTTTACAGATGAAGAAAATAAGACTCAAACTAAGTTGCTCAGTAAGTGCTACAGAATGGGACAGCACCCTCAGTCTGAAACAGAGCTGTGGCCTCCTCTTTCCAATCCATGTTGAATCTCAAGAAATGAACAGCCTGTCCTCTGGGAGACTGTACACAAAGTACACAAAGTGCTTAGAAATTCTTCTCAACCAGAACTGACTGCTACAACTAGAGCTAGAAAATGCATCAAGGAATGTCCTCTTCAAAATTAACTGTTTGGGCCTTGGCTGGCTGGCTCAGCGATAGAGCATCTGCTGGTATGTGGATGTCCTGGGTTTGATTCCAGGTCAGGGCACACAGGAGAAGCACCCATCTACTTCTCCACCCTTCTCTCTCTCCTTTCTCTCTCTCTCTCTCTTCCCCTCCCGCAGCCATAGCTTAACTGGAGAGAGTTGGCCCTAGGCACTGAGGATGGCTCCAGAGCCTCTGCCTCAGGTGCTGAAGAGCTCAGTTGTTGAGCAAGGAAGCAATGCCGCAGATGGGCAGAGCATCACCTCTAGTGGGCTTGCCAGGTGGAACCAGGTCGGGGCACATGCAGGAGTCTGTCTCTGCCTCCCCTCCTCTCATTGAATTAAATAAATAAATAACAGTTTGAATATTTTATCATATACAGAAGAAAGAATAAAGGAGAACACTACGTAATTACTGGGCCTCCCAAAGGCTCCAGGCTTTGCTCTGTAGTCAAACTTCTGGCAATGGAAATGTGGACTTTGGCCAGTAGACACTTGAATTCAAGTTTGCTTTCACCTGTAGATACAAGATTTTAAACCTTTCAAGGTTTTATGTCCATGGTTGTATAATAATCGCTAAGATATTACTGGCTTTGAAATTATATATACTTCATGACATTTATAAGGAAAGAAAGAGACAAGGTGAGCAAACCATCTGAAATGGCTTTAGAATGAGAACACAAACTGGGAACCATCTCTTCCTCAGAATACGCTCTTTACTAAAACTACAGCAATGATGTTTAATTTAAGCCAGAGTATCTTTTACATCTACTTGGTAAAATTTCTTTTAGGTCCTTCTATAATATTAATGAAGAGAATGTGCTTTAAGAGCTATCCAAATCTCTGGGAATAAAGCTCACCTCAAATACCTCATATTAAATTACTTTACAGTACAAAGTCCGAGCCATATCCTCCCCATCCAAAAGCCTCCACTTTACCTCCAGAACTACTTGTTGTAGTCGTTGCTGTCGTAGTTGCTGCAGCTGCAGCCACTGAAGCCTGAGGAGCTCCAGTACTAGCTGCTGGAGGAGGGTCAACCACAGCCTGACTTTCTCGGTCTCCGGGGATTCCCTATAATACAATTTCCAAACTTTAAAATATCCCGTCACTTAAATATTACAATATTACAGAGTAATAGACTTATTAATATATTTAATGTCTTTGTCTAATTTCCAAAAGCATCAAGCAGATGTCTGCTTTAATTAAAAGTAAAGGACCAAGACTTACCTGAAAGCTGCCTAGATTTGTATTAGATTAGAACTGGCCTGAGTGTGGTGTAGAAGAACCTACATTACTATAAGGCAGCACCATCCAACAGAACTTCCCATGATGACGGCAATATGCTATAGCATGCTGTCCAATACAATACCCACTAGCCACACGTGGCTACGGAGAACTTTAAATGTGGTCAATGTTACTCAGAAACTAAAATTTCAATTTTATTAAATATAAATAACTATATGTACTTAATAGCCCCATAACAAACAATACAGATCTAAGGTATGAAGGGATTTTATAATTTAGAAATAACTGTATTTGTAACCCTAGGCTAAAGATCATCCAAAGAAAGAGGTTTAGATGTACACATGACAGTTCTGAAATGACCCCAAGAAAAAGTCTAACGGAGACGGACCAGGTGATGACAGTGACCATCTAAGGAGGATCTCCTCTACTGGTCCATGGTTCTGAGTCATCCAGAAAACATCATATATTAAACATTAAAATTGATTATTCAAAATTTACAAAAACAGATATAAAGTAACCTTAAATAGTTACTTAGGTGATGTTTTTTTCTACATTTGTAGTATTTACCTTCTGAAGCTACAACTTGAAACTGCACTATGACTCGAAGCAACCTATGTTGATGCAAACAACTTATAAAACTTTTCACATACAACTTATTAAAATGTCTTTATGAAATCCTCATGGCCCTGGCCAGTTGTCTCAGTGGACAGAGCATGAGCCCAGTGTGTGGATGTCCAAGTTTGATCCCAGTCAGGGCACACACGAAAAGTGACCATCTGCTTCCCCCTCCCGGCAGCCAGTGGCTTGATTGGTTTGAGCATCTTCCCCGCTTGCTCCGTGGGTCATAGGGTCGGCCTCAGGCACTAAATATAGCTGACTGATTGCATAGGCACCAGCGGTTGTCAGGTGATTCCAGTCCGGGCACATGTGGGAGTCTGTCTCCCTATCTCCCCTCCTCTCACTTAAAAAAAAAAAAAATCTTCAGATTATGGAAAGAGAATAGAGAGGAAATGTTTCATTTGAATAAAAGATTGTAATGATAAACGGTCCCACTTCCCAGTACACACTGAAAAAATCAAGGCTTTGTAATGTATACCAATGTCTAATGACTGTTATTTATACACCTGAGACAAATATAGTATAGTAAGTCAAATAAAATTTGGGTTGGACTTCTAATTTGAAACTTTTGCTCTAAACAGTAATCAAGGATTATGCTGGCAGTCAAAAAAGCTATTAAAATGTTAGATCACATTACATAAAAAAAGAACAAAAGATGCCCCATCCCCCAGCTATCAGCCTTTGAGGATGACATATTGGAATAGAAGGATCTATTCCAGATGGAGAGCCAACTGTACAAGTCAGTTAGCCATGTTGTTTAGAAACTAAAATCATATCAAAATCTTTTAGAAGAGGTCATTTTACCCACATGAAATGTTAATTCACTAAAAAATAAATAAATAAAGCATTATATAAATTATGTAGCATTATTATTCTGTAAATTATTACTATTCCTTTAAAATCTTTGTTTTTTTTGAGATTTTGGTCTTCAACTAGAATGAAGAAAGTAAAATGTTTCTCACCATTAAAAGATATTCCACTGCTCTGTCAGGGTTGTTGAAACTGGCTCTCAAGGCTGCGATCACTTGCTCTCGTTCATAGCCCATTGACATGATCTCAGTTACCATATTCTCATAAGACTGACCTGTCACTACGAAAAGGTGGGAGTGGGGCGGGGGGGCGCAGGGGAAGAAAAGAAAGAAAACATTTAATGATTAAACATTCTCCACATGCTTCTTGAATGTATACAATGTTTCAGGCACCACAGTACTACAAAATACAAAAAAGAATCACACTATAAACTACAACATATATGTGTGATGTAGAATAAATGCCCCCTCCCCAATCTCTAGAAACTACAAATATGTTAGGTTACCTGGAAAGAGGGAATTAAGGGTGCGAATCAGCTAACAGGGAAATAAGGCTGGATTATCTGTGTGGGCCAAAGGTAAACAAGGGTCCTTAAAAGCAGGAGGGAAGTGGGTAAGAGGATCAAAGAAATCGATGTAAGAAAGAACAAAATCAGGGTCAGATATGTTATGCTGCTTTGAAAATGATGGGGAAAAGGGCTATGAGCCAAAGAAATGTGAGCAGCTTCTATGCTTCCTAATTAATCACGTTATAAAAAAAGTCTATAAGCAATTTGATACATTTTAGATCTTAAAAAGTACAAAAGCAAATGACTCATAAAGAAATTAGGGACAATGGACAACACAAGACAGAGCTAAAGAGGCTAAAGAAGTAGTGATAAAGAGTCTTAAATGTCACAAGTCTTGGATTAACTTCTAGGTCACTTAGGAGCTATGAAATGAACCTACAATCACTCATGTTCTAGATTTATGTTCTAGAAAATCCACAATGGCACAGAAAAGATCAGTTAGAAGCAGGTAATTCAAGGATATCAGTGAGGTAAGGACATAAACTACAGAAAATAAATGGCAGTAGAAACAAATACTCCAAAGACTTTGGGAAGGAGGAGCAATAGGGCTCCTGAGCTCACTGAGCCAAGACAGGCTGAGCGTCAAGGGGGATGCCAATATTTTGGTACAGGGTGGATGACGATACAAGGAAGGAAACAAAGAATCAGATGAGGAAATAAAAGATGAGTCAACTGGAACAAAAGGAAAACTAGATTTTCAAGTTGGAAGTTTAAAGAATGAGTCTAGGAGCTCAAAGGGACATGTATACTAGAGTTAAAATTTTAGGAGTCCTTATATGGAAATTCTATGTAGTATTTACACTGCTCACAAAAATTAGGGGATATTTTATCCCTTCATATTCATTTTTAAAAATCCCCTAATTTTTGTGAGCAGTACAAGTCTATCAGTCAATCCCATAGTTCAAACTTTGAACTAAGCCAAAAGCAGAATCATAAAAAATGCCTATTTATTTAAGGGCCAGGTAAAATAAAAAGGATTAATTCGGAAGCCTGAGAAGGAATAGTCAGAAGTATGGATCAAGGAGAGTGGTATCACAGAAGCCAAAGAAGCAAAGTGTAAAGGAGCTTAGTATCAATGTAAAGACTGGTAAATGAAAGATTTAAGGAGTTAAGACCATAAAGACCACAAGATCCCAAGACCACACAGATGAGAACGGCTGTTCTGGGAGATACAAGATGAAAAGGGAAGACATGACCATCAGCAGCTAGAGCTCTGGACTCCCAGGCACATGCTCGTAGCATCAATGCACCTGGACTGAAGCAGCAAAGCCTCCAGCAGCCTCGGGACAAGTGCCAGCTGGTTCCAGCTCTGAGGCTACAGAGCACTTCACTGATACCTGGGGAACCTCCTCGAGCCCTTCCAGTACGTCTGCAACAATTTCCTAAGATTCAGCCTTCCCTTATTTGAAACGGTGATCTCTGTTTTCCTGACTGGACATGAATACTCATTTAGCAGCAGGGTAATCCCAAAGAACAGTCCTTCAAAGATGTGAATGTGGGTTTGGTATATCCAGGTGACTTTAGGCTGATTCTTTAATCAACTATTTTGCTCCTGTATGCTACGGGCAACCAGTGTGCCATATTAAATGGCACTAGTGCATCATGGAGTTCAAGTACAATCTGATCAGAGGGCCAAGCCCAGATTTTATAGGCACTACTGCTGCTTCTATCTGCTGCCGCTGCATCAGCTAAGCAAGAAGACCAAAAGTCCAGACACCACTGAAGCTGCTGTGCCCACCTACTGCTCTGCTCCCAATCTTCTCCCTCTCTACTGCTCCCAGTAACAGAGAGAGTACCAAATGGCAGGAGTGGGGCTACAGCCAGGAGACCAATACTTAGCAGGCACAGCAGGAACTGTGTGCCAGATGTTACAATGGAAAAATGGGGGTGGGGGACTGACCGTGACATATTAGGTTTGGAGGAAAACTGGAAAGACATTATTTAACAGCTAAAATTAAAAGGTGGGAAAAAAGGCATTTTCACTGCAAGTACAATATAAGTAACAAGATGTAGGTGGGAACCTACAAGGCTAAAAGCTGAAATACAGATGAAGTGTGAAACAGACTCAGTAACATTTTATAATAAACATGTACACAGATCAAACTTTGTTAAGACCTCATTTAAAATTCACATTTGGAACATAAAAATTATTTGCTTAACTTGAACAGGACAATTTAAAGGATACAATGTATACTTCTAACAACATGAACAGACCTACAATGTATTGTGTTAAGAAAGAGAATATAGGAAACACAAATTGTCAGCTACAGAATAGTCATGGGGATGTGAACTACAGCATAGGGAATATAGTCAGTAATACTGAAATAACTATGTATGGTGCCAGGCGGGTACAAGACTTACCAGAGGGGGTGGGGGTAAGGAGGTTAAATAAATGTCCAATCGCTATGCTGTATACCTGAACCTAATATAATAATGAATGTAAACTGCAATTGAAAATTTAAAAACCCATTTTAAAAGTCACTGTACAAAACATTTACAAAGTCTTTAGTAACATTAATTGAATTACCTAAGTCAATCATTTAGCAGCTAAATTATAAGCAACCATAAAATTATAATAATCTAGAAAAATAAAACTTAAACCTCTTCCCTATCTCTTACAAGCTTATTTACAATGTAGTCACTTACCAAGGGCACTTGTTGCATCCTCAAAAAGGTTTGATCGAGAGGAATCTCCCGATGTACTGTAAAAAGGTTTTTAGAAAGTCGTATCAGAAAGCATGTAAAATGTGCATTAAAGTTTAATAAATAATTTGTAAAGAGAGTCTTTGATTTCAATTAAATGTAAAAGTCTGGCTATGGTATTTAAAGTTTCCTAAATTAAACCCCAAAGCTTTATCCATAACATTTATGGCTTGGGAAGAATCAATCTTTTTTATTAACTATTTTAGAGAGAGGAGAAATAGAAAGAATGGCTGTGGGGAGGAGTGGCAAGCGTCAACTCGTAGCTGCTTCTTGTATGTGCATTTACCAGAAAAGCCTGGATCTCAAACCAGAGACCTCAAGCATCCCAAGCTGATGCTCGATCAGTTGTACCACCACAGGTCAGGCGGAAAGACTCAATTTCGATACTCATTATGTTCTGCAAATCCATCATTTTAAATATCCAAAGATATAAAATAACATCCTCACAGATAGCTTACTATTTAAGAAATATGAAAAACGATAATGCATAATTATTTCCCTGAAAGAATTTACACGAGAAGTTAAATAACCTGTAAGTCAAATCACAGGAGAAATAACAAAAGCAGTACGTAATAGAAAGCACATGTAGAAACTGAACTGAGCTAGAAAGGCCTGGGAAGTCTTTACATAATGGAATTTCAGGTAGACCTTTTAGGTAAGTTTTGAACACAAAAAATGAAAGAAAAAGAAAAGGCCTTCAAGTCAGAAAACAAAGCATAAGCAAAAAATGCAGAGGTGGGAAAAAGCCAAGTTGTAACTGAAAGTAAACCAGTTTAAAGGTGAGACTGCTTCTGTTGGGCAACTGCAAATAAGGCTGGCAAACAAAGTAGACGAAAACAAGACTTTAAAGACCATGAAGAATAGGCCAAGGACAAATAAACTGAAGTTTACAGAAGTGAAGGTAGTAGTTAGCAGTTTAGATTAAAACATGCAAACAAGCTGACACACACTTATACCTCTGTTCTAATTTTAAAAATACACGCACAGTGCACTTCAGTTCTGAGAAAACCTTGTGGCATAGCAAAAGCAAGGGAAACATTTTGAACTCATCAATTATCTCCTAGAGCTCAGTTTCTTTATCAATAAAGTGAGGTCAGCAATAGTATGCACGTATGCCAAAAAGTGCTTAGCAAAGTGCCTGGCATCCTAATACCCAGTATGATTATTACAACACTTTGGTATAATATTTGCAGTATCATCATTAACTAAATAGTAAAACTAACATGTGTAGAAGGTAAACTTGATCCCTGTCCAGGTACACAACCACTGCTATCAGTTTCTATACAACAATGACCTGTGTCCTCTTTTGTGCTTTATTTAATTTAATAATTATTCCCTGTTAGTACAACCACAGCTACTACACCAATCTCTTATTAAGAAATTTTTAGTTTGGTTGCCAACACTTAAATTCTTTCTGAAGTAAAATTTATTAATCATACCTCTTTTATGGCTTTTTTGGTTAAGATCATTTTTACTTTTCGCATGTTCTCTTCCAGTTTATGGTTTCACTTTTACATTAAATCTTTATTCATCTGGAATTTAAGTTTGTGAGTGTAAGGTATGTGATGTACTTCCAGAAGGTTAAGCATTTAACCCAACGGCCTTATCCCCACAGTGGTCTGAACTATATCTTTATCTTGTATTAAGTCCCTATATGTATTCTCTTCTGTTTCTAGTCTACCTACTATTTGAGCAGTTTGAGCAGTTTTTCTAGCAAGAGCCATCCTAAATTGTAATTGTTACCATGTATAATACTTTTTACTATCTAGTAGGACTGGCCTCTTCATCATCGTTCTTTTACAGAATAATTTGTGCTGTTTTTGCACATCGCTTTAAAATTTCTTTCTTTTTTTTTACAGGGACAGAGAGAGTCAGAGAGAGGGATAGATAGGGACAGACAGACAGGAACGGAGAGAGGTGAGAAGCATCAATCATTAGTTTTTCGTTGCCGTTGTGACACCATAGTTGTTCATTGATTGCTTTCTCACATGTGCCTTGACCGCGGGCATTCAGCAGACGGAGCCACCCCTTGCTGGAGCCAGCGACCTTGGGTCCAAGCTGGCGAGTTCAGGGTCTCGAACCTGGGTCTTCTGCATCCCAGTCCGATGCTCTATCCACTGCGCCACCGCATGGTCAGGCTAAAATTTCTTTTAAAGATCACACAGTTAAGCCCAAGGTATCATTTAACCACTATCCTCCTTCTTGAGGCCACCTCCCAGTCCAGAGGAAACCACCTGTTAGTGCATTCCTCCTCAGCTGCTGCTTGTCTACACATTAATGTGCATACCCACAGAAAATATCAATGCTGTTTGTGGTTTCTGTTTGGTTTATGGTTATTACCTGTATCATTCTGCAATCTGCTTTTTCCGTTTGATAACAAAGCCCTGAAACCACATTCATTTAATATAAATATATACTGCATGCTCTAGCTGGCCTGTGGCACTGGACATCAGGGCTTCCCAAACTTCAGGAAGCCTAAGAATCACCAGGAGAGCTAGTTACAATACAGATTTTTGGGGCCCACCCCCTAGATAACTTTGATTTGGAGGGCTGAGCTGGAACTTAAGAACAAATTTTAAATAAACTCCCAATGATGATGAGGCTGCCTACTGACGACTACACTTCGAGTAGCACTCGTTTTCTGGTATTAGTCACAGGTCAAGTTATTCCCTTACTAACAAATATTTAGGTTGGTTACAATTTGTTCCCAATTATAAACAATACAGTTCTTGTGCACAAGTGGTTTCTAAGTCACCTATCAACCTCAGAGGATGAAGACTGGAATTTGCATTATGATATATATTTTTTTGCATTATGATAGTTTTTAAACATAACTAATTTAAGAAACAAATCTGTAATAATAAAATGTCAGGCCCATGGTGATGGACAAACTCTCCTACACCCCTCAAATTCATACCAGATTAATTATCTAAGTTTTGTGCTTTACAGGACACTAAACATTGACTGAGGCACAGTTAAGTAATTTGTTTTCTAAGCTCCTCTCCTCCTGCCCTTCCTGTGTTATCCTTCTCTGAGGTACATAATTTTGGGAAATAAGAGTAAATAGTTGGTGTACAAAGCCCAACTATGTAAGCAAACTCCGGGTCTGTTCTTCTGGATCACTGACTATCAACTCATTAACTCAATCTCTGCAGGGCTGAAAAGGTAATCCTCACTCTAAGTAGATAAAATTATACCCCCGAGGAAGAAACACAAAGAATAGTGATAACACAGAAATTTGAATTAGCAAAAAAATTAGGTATTAGTATTAGCACATTAAAACATGATTGATTCTGAAATAACACTGAGTTTTTTAAGGAGCTTAAAGCACTTAAGAAAGCAAGATGTAGTATACAGACTTCAGACATATTTAATTACATTTGCAGCATTTAAACAGTACAGGAAACCTGTCTCTTAAATGTGTAAGTTTTCTCCCGTACACAGAACTGACCACAGCTTTCGGATATAATAGCTTAGCCTGACTTGGGATTGCATCCACCAGGGAGAAACACCTTGTCTGGTAATGGTGCCTCAGAAGCCTAATGAAAGGTGCAGCAGTAGGCATTGGGAAAATATTTTATCACCTGAGCTTGTGCTGTCCACTTAGGGCCCTGGTCAGCAAACTGCGGCTCGTGAGCCACATGCGGCTCTTCTACAATATACCACATGCGGGCGCTACCTCGATAAGGAATGTACCTACCTATATAGTTCCAGTTTAAACTACATAGTTTAACCTATATAGTTCAAGTTTAAAATTTGGCTCTCAAAAGAAATTTCAATCGTTGTACTGTTGATATTTGGCTCTGCAGACTGAATAATGAGTTTGCCAACCACTGATTAGGGAATCAAGTGCTTGAAAAGAGGCCCCAAGTAAGCAATGAACAAGGTGACTCAAACGTCCTCCAAACATGGCTGACTAGGTCAGAGATAGAAACTACACTTAAAGGCAGAATACTGCAGAATCATGACTAAATTCTTCCTGATCATTGTTGTATTTATTATAAACATCCTCCTGTGTCAGTAAATGTTTCCAACTGCTGAAGTTTTCCACTGTGTCTGGTTTGGACACTGAGGACTCCAGCTACTGCCACTGGAGGTCCTGAGCTGCACTGAAGTCACAATACAAACAGTTCCAAAGACAGTACACACTTAACATACTACAACTGGTGCTCTCAGATAAAGCTGGGAGCCCCTGTATAATTTTTAGCCAAGAGAACTACAGCATTTGCTTTGGCTATTTTATTTAACTGGGGGCGGGGAGGTCTGTCATAAACTACTCAATATTGTAACTGCCAACTTGCCCTAAGAAATTATTTCTTGCTCTAAGAATATGCTAGAACTTTTTCTTCTGTTCTAAACATCTACATAGGCAAGAACTTAAAATTCTACACAAGTTCACAGAGCTAGAAGTGTGAAATTGAAACAATCCATATATGTTCAACAAAAGGTGATATAGGAAATAACAGAACAGCTGATATTTATTTAACACTTACTGTGTGCCATGTGCTATTTCATAACTCTTACATTCATAATTTCATTTAATCTTTCTAACAGCTCTATGAGACAGGTCCTATTGTCATTGACATTTTACAGATGAGGGAAAAACCCAAAGATATTAATTATTTCTTTATGGTTAAGAGCTAATAAATGTTAGACCCAAACACAATGCTATGCAGAACCTGGAAATATTTACTGACATGCAAGGAAGCTTATCATATATATGACAAATATCAAAAAGAATAGAGACCCTGGCCGGTTGGCTCAGTGGATAGAGTGCCAGCCTAGTGTGCGGGCATCCTGGGTTTGATCCCTGGTCAAGGTACACAACAGAAACAACCATCTGTTTCTCTTGCCCTCCCTCTCTCCCTGCTCTCTCTCTTCCCCTATTGCAGCCAGTGGCTTGACTGGTCTGAGCATCTGTCTCAGGCACTAAAGACAGCTGGGTTGATTCAAGCATCTGCTCCATATGGAGGTTACCAGGTGGATCCCAGCTGGGGTGCATGTGGGAGGTTATCTCTATCTATCTATATACAGGTATGTATCTGGGTAGGTAGATAGATACAGATCAAGCATGATGATTGGGGGGCAATGTCAAGTTATTTATACGTCAAGCTATAATATACTGTTATTATATAGTTCTTCTTTCTCCTTTTTTGGTCATATGCACTTCCAAACTTTTCTACAGAAAATGAATAATGACTATGATCCTCTTTCCCTTTCCCTCTGGAAAATAAAACGCGGAGTATACAAACCTAGATTATGGAAATTTAAATGTAAGTACACTGTTTTCAAGACTTCAAAGTTTAGAAAAAGTTTAACACAGTGGGTAGAAAGTTAATTAGATCAAAACAAAAATCAAAATAAATGCATGCAGGAAGTTCTTGTTATGAACATATTTTGAGATACAATTTTCCAGAATCCAGTGCTTACCTGTCAGTTGACGTCGGGCTAGCAGCCACTGGTGTTTCTGCTGGCTTTTCTGCAGGGCTCTCCTGTTTTGTTGCACTAGCAGGTGCAGGTTCAGAAGATGTTGTTGTTGAGGCTGGAGCGATAGGTGCAGGTGTGGGAGTGGGAGCCAGAGCAGGGGTGGGGGTTGGGACCTGAGCCACAGCTGGTGCTGTGGAGGAACTAACTGTGGTAGTGGTGGTAGTATTTGATTGCTGAGTTGTTGTTGGTGCTGGTGTTGTCACTGCTTTAGGCTAAACACATTAAAAAGCAAAATAATGAATGATGATAAAATACTAGACTATACTGAAACAGAATACTACACACACAACACTAATAACAACTTGAAAATAACTTTGTCAAGTGATGTAATAGTCAACATTAACACATTGAATCACTATTTATGTTACTCTTTTTTTTTTTTTTGTGAGAGGAGTGGAGACAGTGAGATAGATTCCCACTGGGATCCACCCTGCAACCGATGCACGGCGAGTTATTTTTAGCACCTGAGGCTTATTGTTGGACCAACCCAGCGATCCTCAGTGGCCAAGGGCTACACTTGAACCAATCAAGCCACCGTCTGTGGGAGGGTAAAGGGAGAGAATGAAAAGAGAAAGAGGTGGCTGCTTCTCCTGTGTACCCTGACCAGGAACTGAACCCAGGATGTCCATACACTGGGCCAATGCTCTATCCACTGAGCCACCAGCCTGGGCCTATGTTACTCTTTCAAAGTTGATTGACAGCAAATATATTATCTTAACTACCAACCTCAATTAGCTCTACTCAACAATTTCAGCCTTTGTATCAAGTTAATATGAAAAAAAGGTCAACACTGATAGGCTTAAGTACAAAGAGGTTAACAAAACTTCTGAAATGTCTGTAGTTAAACAGGGGGAAAAAAGGCCAAATAAAGTTATAACCACATGCTTTGCATTTTCTGAACTAGAAGCAGAGCCATAAAGATTCCCATAGAACAGAAAGCAATTATGTATGGGTAAAAACCATACTGTTATGAGTTTTTATGCAAGGTAGGGGCAGGGAACTTGAAAGCAATCCCAATTATCATTGGAATCCTGCGTAAAATTAGAATAGACTTGGCTCAGAGGATTGTCCCAATATGCCAACATTGCAGGCTTAATCCCTGGTCAGGGCATATACAAGAATCAACCAATGAATGCATAAATATGTGAAACAACAAATCGATGTCTCTCTTTCTCTCTCTTCCCCTCTTCTTCTCTTTCTAAAATCAATTAACAACAAAAAAAGAATAGGCTTGGCTCCAAGTTGCTATTCTTCAAATGCATGCACCTATTCTGAAACCAATCCTATTAATTCTTAGTTATGTTCTAATAGTTAAGGTTACTATAATACAAAAAATAAAAATAAAACCAATAATGAATACATAACCAAACGTGTGGCCCCCACATTTTCCATTATGCACAATGTATGATAAAACTAGATGAGACAATGAAATATTCAACCCTAAAAAGGACAGTAATGCTACAACATGAAGAACCTTGAAATAAGTCAGTCACAAAAGAACAAATACTTTATAATTCCACTTACATGAAGTACATAGAGGTTAGGGTGGATATGGAAAATAATTACTGTTTAATGGGTACAGTTTCAGTTTGGGAAGACAAAAAGAAGTTCTAGAAATTGATGGTGGTGATGACTGCAAAGTGAATGTACCTGCAAAGTGAATGTACTTAATGACAATGGACCGCACACTTAAAAATGCTTATATCAATAAGTTTTACAGTATGTGTAATAAATTTGGCTCTTAACGGACTAAAAATTTTCAAATTTAATCCATATAAACTGTTACTTTTGCTCCTCAGTACAAAAGTATGTAGTAGTTAAAATTTATTTGTTGAGCTATGTTTTCTATTGCATGTATCAATTATTCTGTTATTTTCAAATGCATATTTACTCTATTTCTGGTGTTTGATAAACTTTCAGTGCTACAAGAAACACTATACTTCTCAGATTATGACAATTCAATCCCAAAAATTAATGTTGTGACTACTACTACTTTTCTGTCCTAAATCTTCATTGCATTCTATGTACTGTTAAAACAAATGTACAAGTAAAATCTCTAAAAAAACCTTTATTTATTTCTGCTTTAGAAAAAAACCCTGGCTTTTATAACTTGTCCCAAATATACTTTAGTACAAAAATGTTTCCTGCCTGACCAGGCGGTGGCGCAGCGAATAGAGTGTCAGACTGGGATGCGGAGGACCCAGGTTTGAGACCCCGAGATCGCCAACTTGAGCAAGGGCTCATCTGGCTTGAGCAAAAGCTCACCAGCTTGGATCCAAGGTCGCTGGCTTGAGCAAGGGGTTACTCGGTCTGCTGAAAGCCTGCGGTCAAGGCACATATGAGAAAGCAATCAATGAACAACTAAGGTGTCCCAACGAAGAATTGATGTTTCTCATCTCTCTCTCTTCCTGTCTGTCCCCATCTGCCCCTCTCTCTGACTCTCTCTGACCCTGTAAAAAAAAAAAAGGTTCCTGTTAAAAACTTCCTCACAATAATTACTCCTCCATTTTTCCAGCTGCTATTTCCCTTTTAGTTTCTAAAAACCTATCCCATTAACTAAGAAACATCACTGAAATTATGAGCCTACATGTCTTTGCTACAAAACTTTGGGGAAATGTAAATGTGAGGAATAGTACATAATTTTAGCAAGTCCATATAAGAAACACTTATTAAAAATACAAAATGAGAAACATTAATTATATTTGCAAGTATCACATTTTCTAATAATGTTATCAGTGATTTTACTACTCCAGAAAATCCTAACAATTCTTGACATGACATTCTATGTATCAATTGTTTTCATTTATTTAAAATTATGTTTAAGCTATAAATGTATAATATTAGTGACTTATGGTTGACCCAAGGTAAATTATTAAAAACAGTTAAGTGGTCTTGACTATGTAGCTCAGTTGGTTAGAGCATCATCCCCATTCTTGCGGGTTTGATCCTGGGTGAGGGCACGTACAAGAGCCAACTAATGAGTGTAAGAATAAGATGAAGAATGGGTTGATATCTCTCCCTCCCTCTCTAAAATCATCAATCAACAAAATTTTAAAAAGTAATAAAAATTAAACAAGAAATATATAAAAACAGTTAAGTGCACTCCAATATGGGTATGTATAAACTGTATCCATTGAAAGGTATAAAGGTTGGACTTGGGATTATTATGTAAAAACTCACAATCATGAAGATATACAGAATAAGGCTGAAACTTACTTTCGTCACCATAACCACCACAAAGTTTTTCTCATCAATTTTATATTCTTTTAGAGCGGTATCATCACTGAGGATTTTGCCTAGTATTGGTAAGGAAGAAAAGAAAAGGTTATTTAAGACACAGTAACCTTTGTCTTAAACATACTGAAGTTAAAACAATCACCAACACCAATTCTATCAATTAATACTTTCCCAAAAGAGAAACATTAACCAATAAGCCAAGATATAAATGGAAACACAATTAGTTAAAAAGGCATAAGCATCTGACTAAAAGACATCAAACACACACACAAAAATAAAAGATATCAAACACATATACAGTATATATATTGCTCACAAAAATGAGGGGATATTTCAAAATGAATATGAAGCTATAAAATAATCCCCTCATTTTTGTGAGAAGCTATAAAATATCCCCTCATTTTTGTGAGCAGTGTAGATATCCCAAACAATTCTTTTTATTTTTATTATTTTTGTGGCAGAGACAGAGTCAGAGAGAGGGACAGACAGACAGGGAGATGAGAATTGATGAGAAACATGAATTCTTCGTTGCGGCTCCTTAGTTTTCATTGATTGATTTCTCATATGTGCCTTGGCTGGGGGGCTACAGCAGACCAAGTGACCCCTTGCTCAAGCCAGCCACCTTGGGCTCAAGCTGGCGACCTCGGGGTCTGGAACCTTGGTCCTTCACATCCCAGTCTGACGCTCTATCCACTGCGCCACTGCCTGATCAGGCCCAAACAATTCTTAAAAGTAATATTTATAATAAAAAGACTTGCTGGTTAAGAAAATATTTAACCTTAACCTTAAGTATTCCTATGAAAGGAAATTATGAAAACCAAAAAATATTCAACATTGAGACTGTAAAAGGATTATCATTGGGGAATAACCTATAATTGTTCTTCATGGAAGGAAGGAGAAAAGAACAAACTTGCTGCTCCTACAAATACCAGATCCCTGGCAAAACAGAAATGTTCCACTGCTATAAAAGTGAGATGCTCAAAAAGTACTTTTAGAAAATGATTTAGTACACAGAAATGACAAGAAGATAGAAAATTAAGTAAGATGCAAAGACTTCAGTAATGCTGAAGGTCAAATGCTAGGTTGGGATTCCTTCAGGTTTTCTTTTCCCTGAATTTAGTTTTCCATTTTAAAAAAGTTACTGAATAGGCTGGTCTGTGGTGGGTCAGTGGTTAAAGCATTGACTTAGAATGCTGAGGTCAAGGATGCCTAGGCTTGCCAGGTCAAGGCACATTATGACAAGTAAGCAAGGAACAACTGAAGTGAAGCAACTATGAGCTGATAGTTCTCACTTCCCCCACTCGTCTCTTCACTCTCTGTAAAAGCAATAAATAAAATCTTTAAAAAAAAAGTTATTTCATAAAATCCTATTGGCATTAAGACCGAAAAGAATAGTCTCTCTATATGGGACTGAGAAAACAAACCAAGACTAGGAACCAGAAATTTTAGTTTTATGTCTGCCAACTACCTGCCTTTTCAGGCTTCTGACTCCTAATTGTGGGGTTAGTGTTTTCTTTAAATCATCTCAGTTAAGATAATACAACAAAATCTCTAAGAGATAAGAATCCATGGGCCATCCAAGACCCACCACCTTACTGACATCTACAATGATGATATGTTGATTTCATAGAACAAAGAAAAGCATTTTCTCCACAAAAGTCAAATAGCAAGTCTATATTTAAAATACATTTTCCTGATTACTAGTAAGGCCAGTAATGCAATTTCTTACTCATATCCTTTGTTAACTTTTTAATGGGTCATTCTTTCCTTATTATTTTCCAAGAGCTCTTTATATAATCTGAATATTAACCTTTTCTTCTCCTGTCATTAATTGTATCTTTTGACATAAAAGGTTTTTTTATTCTTCAGTCAATCTTGGTATTTTATTTAAAAAAATGAACTGAAATTTAATTTCACAAGAATAACAACAAGTACATACAAAAACAATCAGTATAGTTTCATTTCAAAAGATTTTAAAAGCCTCAGATTGGTCTGACCAGGCGGTGGCGCAGTGGATAGAGCGTTGGACTGGGATGCGGAAGACCCAGGTTCGAGACCCTGAGCTCACCAGCTTGAGCGCAGGCCCATCTGGCTTGAGCAAAAAGCTCGTCAGCTTGGACCCAAGGTCGCTGGCTCCAGCAAGGGGTTGCTCAGTCTGCTGAAGGCCCGCGGTCAAGGCACATGTGAAAAAGCAATCAATGAACAACTATGGTGTCGCAGCGGCAATGAAAAACTAATGATTGATGCTTCTCACCTCTCTCCGTTCCTGTCTGTCTGTCCCTATCTATCCCTCTCTCTGACTCTCTCTCTATATCCCTGTTAAAAAAAAAAAAAAAGCCTCAGATTAGTTAAAAATACAAAAGCCAGGAAGGAATAATCTCCTTACCAAGCAATGATGGGAAAATTGGAGAAACACACACAGAACAGTAAACCCAGACCCCTATCTCACACCACTCACAAAAATTCACTGAAAATGGATCAAAGGTTTAAAAATCAGACCTGATGCCATAAAACTCCTAGAACAAAGGGAACTCCAATAAACTCAAGAATGAAAGAAAAGTCACAGGGAGAAGCTCACCGATACTGTTTTTAGCAATAATGCTTTAGAAATTATGCCAACAGCACAAACAACAAAGGAAAAGAATCAACACATGGAACTACACCAAACTCAATTCTGTACAGCAAAAGAACAATTAACAAAATGATGAAAAGGGAACCCTTATACACGGTTGGTGGGAAACATACTCCCATGTCCATCGTAGCACTACTCACAATAGCCAAAATGTGGAAATAACCCAAGTGCACAAAGATGAATGGAAAAAATTACTCAGCGATAAGAAAGATATTTTCCCATTTATGACAATACGGATGGACCCTGAGAAAATTATGCTAAGTGAGATAAGTCAGACAGAGAAGGACAAGTACTATAGGGTACGTATCACATATATGTGGAATATAAAAAAGTTAAACCTATTAAAAAACAGAGTAAAATGGTAGCTACCAGGGGATTAGTTACTAGAGTGTGGAGGGGCTAAGACTCATTAATGGGTGTTTAATGGTACAAACTTCTAACTAGTAGTACATAAGCCACAGATATAATGCACAATATAACAAATATAGATAATACAGCACTATAATTTGTACACCTTAAATTTACAATGTTACACATCAAATTTATTCAATAAAAAATTTTAAAAAATACAAAAACTTACAAAAAATTAAACAAAACTAACATTATTAGAGATATATAAAGCAAATGTGAATAAAGAGGGGACTAGATATTACTATATTCAAATGACTGCTTGTTCACTGCTTCTATCGTACAATCATGTTTCTGACAGAAACAATTTGTATACACTACAATCCTTAAAATTACTATTTCTAAAACTAAAAGGATCTCACTGTAAGGAAGAAAATGGCACATTAATTTCAATATTCAATCCATACCCGCATAAATTAATTTCTGACCCGCCACAGGAAAGGCATCTTTTCCCTTTTCAGACTCAATCTTCTCTTTCAATGCTTTCACCTATAGGAAAAATAAAGATTTGCATTTATTATTTTTAAAAAAGTCTAAACAACTAATGACATCCAGAATCTGAATAAATAATACAAGAAAAAATGTTTATATATATTAATGCTTCCAAAAACTCAATTATGTCTTTACAATATCAAAAGACTCACTATTAAGTTAACCTATATTATTAGGCACAAGAAGTATAAACTTTGTTACACCACCATTTGTTACACATACACAGTATTTTTTTAAAAACCTTTACCAATTAACCTGATAAATGTATTTGAAATAGATTTCAACATCAAAAAGCACTGATTCTCATCATGAAGTTTATGGGCTTATTTCTCAGAGTAAGCAAGTAAAGGTCTAAGAAATAAAATGGCCCACTGTAAAGCCAGTAGCCGAGGCCACCATCACAGCAGCCTGACGCACGCAGGTTCGCATTAGATTCGGACAGATGGCAATGAAACACAGGAGCCAAAAACTGGTGAGCCATCATCTTTAATTCTAGCTTGCACCCGGCGGGCAAGCAAAAACACACACTGGGCTCCAAAACCCACACATTCAGTGCTCACAAAGCTACTGACTTATCCGAGTTTCCTAGAATCAAAGGTTTCTAGCTCACCAGACTTATTCACCTCTGTTCCCCATCTCCTCCTGCACAAACTCTTAACAAACTGGCTTCTTCCTCAGCACTCTGCCATCTTGGCTACTTCTCCTCCACATGGCCTTAATCTGCTCTGCTCTCTAATACTAACCTCAGGAACTCAGGAACCAAGAGAGAGATCAAGCTACTGCCCTCTCCCATTTTATAGCATAGACTCAAAACCTTTAATCCAATTATACAAACAAGGAAGTCTCTGGTACAAAGTCACCCATCTGAGGCATAATGGGATTCCTCCCTACATCACCACCCTACATCATCCAATCAGTCAAGGGTGTGGAGAAGAGCTTACTCTTAAAACTAAGCCTTAGGCTACAACGACCCGGCCTGCCCACAGCCTGTTCCAGAACACACATTAATATCAACGAACTTCCATGTGGGTAGCGCCATCTTTAACAAAGTGAGCATAATATATTTTATCTGCCCAACACCCACCTACAATAATGAAAGAGAAATGTGAATGCTATAAGGCAAGTGATTCATGTTAATAGCGGGTAGTGTTTCATTATAATCACCTAAGGGGGCTTTACAAAAGACCAACTAAAAACATTATTTCTGAGGGTGGGACGTGGACATCTTATTTTTTTAAAAGCTTTACTACAGTTAGTTCCAAAGTTCAGCCAAGGCTGAAAAATCACTGTACTATACTTAAATAATCTTAAATAAGTAGCTCAGTTTCTCTCAGCATCAGTTGCATCTACATAAAGTAAGAGGGAATAGAATACGGCACATGATCTTTATGGTCTCTTTGATTCCTAAAATTACATGACAATAGGCTCATGATGAAGTTTATCAATTTCTGAAACTGATCAGAAAGTAGACTGGCACGTGAGTAAAATATAATGAAACTAGTTTCATTACCTTAATGGAACAGAAAACAAGAGCGGAAATTCCATTTCCTTTGATTTCTCAGAATACTTCTAAAAATTGGATAAGTTGGTATTTCTAAACTTTAGGTAAAAACTGTCTTAGACGGATACAAAGGACTAACTACGGTATAGTCTTCCAAAATAAAAATAATGTTTATACAGCTTCAAGTACATTAACACACACAAATTCACATATGAAGTTTTTTTTGCATCCAGATCCACCTAATCTCCTTCCCACCTACTAAGTGAAAGAGGTATCTTTTTAACTTAATCCCACCCCCATTCCAAGTTCTCCCTCCTGTGCTCTTCAGTACCTTTCAAGAGTCATTATGCTTCCTACCCTCCCCCAGCTTTATTTTCAACTTCCCTCTCAAAGCTAGTTCATTTCCATTCACATTTAAACAGACTCAATTCTCTATCATCTTAAACACCCACAACCCTTTGTTCTCCTGCTAGCTATACTCTCCTTTCCTTAAGCTCAAGCATTTTTCAGAAACTTAACTACACACATTACCTTTCCTTAGTGGTAACCCCATACCCATTACTCCAATGTGCTGATCAACAGATGCAGGGACTTTGTTCTCACTTTGCTGCTTAATTTCTCCAGTAATGCCTACTCCTACAATTCCATTTATATTGCTCTTACCAGTACCACTGATATCAGTAATATCAGAATCAGACATTTCTTAGTCCTTCCTTATTATACTTGACCTCCCTGTCATGTTTGACAGTATTGACCTGTCTCCTTTTCACAGTCTTCCTCTGGCTTCCACAATGCCATCTCTCCTGGTTTTCCTATCTCTGTTCACTCCTTTGTGAAATCCTCTTCCTTAGCCAGCCCTTTAAGGCTGCCTTTTCTACCATACCAGAATAATGTATCTCATCTGCTCCTACTTTTAATAACCCCCAGATGTCTGTCATCTCTATCTCTAATCCAGTTCTCCCTTGACCCCTGAGTAGTAATGCATACCCAAATTCTCTAGAAACCTTCATGGATGTCACACGGGCAATTCAACCTTAATGTATTTGTTTCTCTTGGGAAGGTAATGGCCTGCTGAGCCCTGTGTCAATGCTCCTCCTGTTCCAGTAAGGCATCTCAACAAAATGGATCTAAAACTGAGCTCCACAGTCTCAGTAAATAACCAGGACGACTTTATCCAAAGTTAATAAACAAGCAGGGACTAAACTTTGATTTTGCTGCTAATTTCATCCTAAATAATGGGAGTTCATCACTAACTCAGCTAGAGACAAAGCATGGTTAACAATCAAGAAACCAAACTTTTTTCTAGTCACCTGCTTCTCTTAGGAAATTGTGTGCTTTAAGAGAAAAGCAGTCTGACTAGACGGTGATGCAGTGGATAGAACGTGGAGGACCCAGGTTCGAAATCACTAGGTTGTGGGCTTGAGCGTGGGCTCATCTGGCTTGAGCGCAGAATCATAGACACGACACCATGGTTGCTGGTTTGAGCCCAAAGGTCACTGGCTTGAGCAAGGGGTCACTCTACTTTGTTCACTCTGCTGCAACCCGCCCCCCCCTCCCCCGCAAGGCACATATGAGAAAGCAATCAATGAACAACTAAGGAGCCACAATGAATTGATGCTTCTCATCTCTCTCCCTTCCTGTCTGTCTGTCCCTCTTCGTCTCTGTCACAAAAAAATAAAATAAAAAAGAGAGAGAAAAGCATACTTGCCCGGCCCTAGTGGATCAGCGTATAAAGTGCCAACCCAGCATCGTCAGGGTCATAGGTTTGATCCCTGGTCAAGGCAGGTATGAGAAGCAATGAGTACACGCCTAAATAGAGCAACTAAGTGAAATAATGCATTGACACTTCTTGCTCTCTTCCTTCCTTCTCTCCATCAATGGAAAAATAAATGAGTAAATAAATAAATAAAAGCGTACTCGATATCTAATAGTAAACATAATTGACATGGCTTTTTATTCCCCCCTCCCCTGCCAGCAAAAGGGAGATCATCATAACAATATAAGCATACTTCATTTTAATGTGTTTCACAGATGTTACATTTTTAATGAACTGATGGCAAGATCTCCCTCCCTGCCACTGGCTCCCCAGCAAAAATATTATGATTCACTTTACTCTGATACTCATTTTATTAAAGTAGTCTGGAAATCAGCAAGAATCAGTATCAGCAAAATCTCCAAGATCTGCCTACAGTCTATTAAAAGAGCTAATGCAAAAGCCGATGGGCAATCCTTTTTTACCCCATTCCCGTGTGATGTGCTTTTCTCTTGCTTCTTCCATATTCCACACATCAAATCAGTTATACGGTGGTTCCAGTTACCATTTATCTCCCAATGTGGACACTACAGTGCATACCACGCTTCTCACTACCCTAGTTCAGGCCAAACACCATTAAAAGTAGTCATTTTCATTTAACAAATTTAAATTGTATGTTTCAGGTATCAAAATAATGTTCATAAATTACAGCCCCCTAATTCTTCTTACACAGCACTTTAATATAACACTTCTAAGACTACTTCCTTATTGATTAGGTCAGCAATTGAATGTTTATAATAATCCAGCTTCCTCAAAGTTACAGTATATTTTCCATATTACTGGGGTTTTTTGTTTTTTCTTTTCTTTAGTGACAGAGACACAGACACAGGCTGACAGACAAGAAGGAAGGGAGATAAAAAGCATAAATTCAGTTGCAGCACCTTAGTTATTCATTGATTGCTTTCTCATACGTGCCTTTATTGGGGGGGGAGGCCTAGCTGAGCAAGCAACCTTTGGGCTCATGCCGGATGAGCCCCTGCTCAAACCAGCAACCTCGAGGTTTTGAACCTGGGTCTCAGAGTCCTAGAGGCCAAAGCTCTATACACTGCGCCACTGCCTGGTCAGAATCTACATTACTGCTATAACTATACATAGGAAAAAACTATGTAAGCTGCCCTGAAACATCTGGTTAAATAAATAACAGCAGCTCATAGGTGCTATGTACTTACTTATTCTATACCAGGCAGTATATACAGAGTTTCACAATATTTAACCCCCTTAATTTGTGCTACATCTCTATTTGAATCATAGCTACTCACATGGAAGTCAGTATTTGTAAACAAATACCACTGATATTTCTGAGCACTGATGCAGGCATTTTTGAAGCAATCTGCTGGCCTTTGATCCAAAAATTTCCTATTTAGAAATCAATGCTAAAGAGATGCTCACACAAGTACTTCAAAGATACCTGAAAAAAAGATGTGCACTACATTTTTGTAGGTAATACTGAAAACAACCCTAAACATCCATCAACGGTGAAATGATGAAATACATTACTGTACATGCATTCATCTGAATATGATGCAATACAACAAAAATGATGACTATATATCCAAGGTATTCCCTGAATGTATGCACATACGAATGAATGAAATATTTGCAATTATATTTAAAAGACAAAAGCTAGTGGCTAAGCAATTTATTTTTTAAAAACCAGTGCAGTTGTGCCTGACCTGTGTTGGCACAGTGGATAAAGTGTCGACCTGGAATACTGAGGTCGTCGGTTCAAAACTCCAGGCTCATACAAGAAACTACTACGAGTTGATGCTTCCTGCTCCTCCCCTTTTTCTTTCTCTCTCCTCTCTCTAAAAATCAATAAATAAAAATTTTTTTAAAAAAACAACACAACAGTGTAGTGTTTATATATTACATGTAGATAATAAGAATATTAGTTACATACACAGAGTCCAGTGGTTACTTAGACCAGTGGCCCAAAGCCTGTCACTTTTTACTTTACAGACTTTACTATAACAAGTCTGAATTATTTTAGTAATTTAAGAGAAAATTTAGAGCTAAAAAAAAATCTCATTGCACTCTCCCAACCATTGCTTACTACTATTACACAAGAATATACTGCGATTTGGGGAACAGATTTAAGCAGTAGTTCTAATACTAAATAGCCTAGCAAATTATAAAAACAAGATCAGCTTAATTTTGGCAATTAACCATTATCAAAAAGAAAGAAAGGCCCAAGCCAAATATGTTTACAAAAGGATTTCATAGATTCACACTACAGGCAAAGCTTTTTCTTTCCTTTTGGATCCCTGGGTGATATCCTTCCATTTAGAGTGGCACAGGCACCAAGGAGTATTTCCTGAATTTCTTCCACAAAATAGGCTCCTGCTAATTCTAAAAATCAAATTGATTATAAATACGTTAGTTGACGTCAGTGCAACAGAAAAAATCTCCTTGCCGGACCCAAGGAATGAAAATATATAGCACAAGTGATATTCTTATTGAAACAATTACTGAGAATACAATGTTAATAATATATAAACAGACAGTAAACAAAGACAATCAATTCTTTAACTGAGGTTATGGTTCCAAAATCTACTACTTTAAATATATTATCCAGAATCCATATCTCACACAGAAACTGTGGTGTTTAGGTTCCTAAATCAACCTATTCATGCCAATTTAATGTATTCTATTCCAAAATATAGTTTGCATAGTATGAGTTCCACTAAGACTAAAAGAGGCAGAGTTTGAAGATCAAGTAGAAAAGTTTAGACTCCCAAAAAACCTGTAACTTTTTAAGTTTTTATATAGGCAGAGAATGGATATAATGAATGCACTACTCAAAAGAAAGCCAAATACCTAATTCAACCAGAAGTGTGTGGGGAGAAGGGACAAATTTTTATCTACCTGTTGAAGCATGCAGGACTTGTTCATATAGAGCAGGGGTGCTCAATACGTCGATCTCGATCTACTGGTCAACTGCAATCTACTGGTCGATCACGAAGGAAGTGTGGGTAGATCGCATGACATTAAAAAGACATTTGTCTTTTGATTGGCATACAGGGTAGCCAATCTGATATCTGAACTTTTGACACCCTACGCATGTGCATTAAACCGTGCTAACAGTTACATTGCTGCGTAGTTAGCCTTCAATTTATTTAAACTAAATTCAACAAAGGGTATAAAAATGAGTGCCGTAGCTGGTCTGAGTAAGAAGCCTAAAACCTACCACTTTCATACAGAATGGGAGTGGATTTTTTCACTATGTCATATTCTAAGTGCATTTGCCTCATCTGTCTGTGTGCCATTGCTATTCCAAAGAAGGGAAATGTGGAACGGCTTTTTCGGGCTGTTCATAAAAACTATGACATTGACTTTCCTCTGAAAAGAGAGCTGAGAAGGAGAAAGGTGAAAGAAGAATACACAATAAATATTAAATAGTAATAATAGTAACTTAAATGATAATATAGAAGAAATAAATTTATGTTTTGCATTTTTATTGTAGGTAGATCATTTTGACTTGGACATCTTATAAGTAGCTCGCAAGCTGAAAAAGTGTGGGCACCCCTGATATAGAGTATATTAGTCACTTGTCACCCGTCTACCTCTTCAGCTGGAAAAGTTTAAATAATGTTTCAAAGGGTTTATAAAGTTCACTCAGTTATAAAATTAGCTCTTGGAGACACTATACAAGGATTTTATTTATCCAAACTCATAGGGAACAGATGGTGTGGTGTCCCTTCAGCAAGAATTCACTGTGTCACGGCAAGCTTAAATTTAGCCTTTCTTTCCAAAAGTGACAAAAATGTTATACATTGCCCATCGAATAATCTCACAACTTCTAAGCTAAAAAAAAGGCAGACCACTGCTGTTAAAAACTGTTTGAAATTGCTGATTACATCAAGTCGAGAGAATGAGTATTTCAGATTTACACATACCTTTCTTTAGAAAGAATAGTGAAAACATTCATCAATAATGGAAAGCAGAATTTGTTTTTTAAATTGCATAAATTTATCTCTAATTTCACAATTCACTAAAAGTTTTGAGAGCCATGAGCTCAGCTGATTATCACATCAGCTCTATCTAGGAAGGCAGGTAAATTATTATTACGGTACTCCTATTTTCTACCAGCCAAAGAGAGATGTGCATGGAGGGTATGGTTTAAGATGGGAAATGTTTGTGTACTCTAGAAATGGAAAGGAATGCTGTCCTTCATTGATGACAGAGTAGTATATGTAGGATACATGGAGAAGTGGAGGGACTGGTCTCAATAGATGGCTATCCACAACGAAATGAGGCTAGCAGCTAGGCAGCTCTGGGAGACCCTTTTAGAAGTCCCAACTGTTTCTATAGTCTCAATAAAATATAAAATTTCAATGAAATATAAAGTCTAGGGTCATCAGCCTAGGGCAGTGGAAGAGTGAATGGATTAGGGAAATATATGACTATCAAGTACTTAAGGACCTAGTTAAGGTTAATGTTCATGAATTTAAGTGAGACAAGTCAATGTGACCATGTGTTTACCTTCTAGTTGAACAGCTGCAAGCACAAGTGGGGCTGAATTTAATCATATTTGGGGTTTTCCAGCAAAAACAGGGTGCAAGCGGGACCATGTTGCCAACCATTGTTATGGTTCTAAGTACTCTATATTATCTCAAACTCATATAAATTTCAAAACCCTGTAAGGTTAGTACTTCCAGTGGCAGCGCTCTCATTTTACAGATGAGGAAACAGGCACCTAATTGGGTAACTTGCCCAACGTCACATAGCAAATGCTATATAGCCGGCAAACTGGTTCAAGGGACATACCACGCTGACCCTTGCATGGGGGTGATTATTACCAGCCCTATTTGTAGTAGGGCAAGGGTGGATGCGACAACATGAGGGAGGGCCAGTGAAAAAGTATGAATAAAATGGATTACAGGTCTCATTAGAACTGGAATAAGAGGGAAGGTAAATGGGATACCAAAGACATTAATTAGTGGGGATGGAGAAAGAGCTACAGCTAACAGTAATGATAAGCACTAGTTACTAATCAATGGAACTGAGGGAGAGTAGAAGGAAAAATAACTTGGTGAGAAATAAAGGAATAGAAGGCCAGGGCATGAGCAAGACTGCCTTTCATAGATACTGAAACTACCAAGGTCATTGCGTGATCACAGGCAACTTACTAATCATTCTGGTCTTCATTTCTTTTGTATGTTTTATACTGTTACATATTTTTCACAATTCTGGTGTGGTTTCTTTTTACTTATTTTTAAAATTTATTTATTGATTTTGGAGAGAGTAGATGGGATAAAGAGACAGGAACATGGATCTACTTCTGTACGTGCCCTGACTGGGGATCAAACTGGCAACCTCTGCATATCCAGACGATGCTCTAACCAACTGAGTTATCTGTCCAGGGCTGGTGTGGTTTCTTTTTAAAACAATGTCTACCACATCTGTGAAACTCAGAATTATTGTAATCATTTTCACGGTTTAAACCCACAGAGAAAGGCAGCTACACCAGGAAAAAGGGCAATGTCTAGGTTAATTACCAGTATATGTCCATAGGTACTATCCCCACTTCCTTATCTCTCAAGCATTCCTCAATCCACTCAAACCTAACTTCCAGCCCTGCCACTCCATGGAGACTACCATTAGGGTCAATAATGACCTCCACGTTACCAAAACCAAAGGTCACGTCTTGTTTTAAATCTTACTTTTGATTTCTCAATTATTAGACACATTTGACCTTTTCCTCCTCGAAACATTTTCTTTCTTGCATTCTTCCTAGTTTAACGGGGGTCGCTCTTTGACCTCATCACTAGTCAATCTTCACACATTAGAGTATCCCAGGATTCAGCCCCAGGCCACACCCTATTACCCAGCAACAACAGTCTCATCGATGTTCTTTAATTCTAGTAGAGTAAATGTTAAACACATACTGTACATACTTTAGGCATTAGGACTCAAAAATAAAAAAAGATTAGGCATTAAAAAAGCCTATTGGATGATCTCATCTAATCCCACACACTGAAGTCAACCAATCATATATGCTGCCTATTGTCAGTCCCTATTACCAGCTCAAACTTCTCTCTGGAATTGAGATTCATAACAAATTTTCTTGACATTCCCACTTGAATATTTAATAATCATCTTAAACTTAAATCTCAAGTCCTCATCCCAATCTCCAAACCCGGTCCTCTTCCAGCCCTCCACATCTCAGGAAAACATAAGCATTCACACAATTTATACAACCAAAATCTAGATTTAACCTTTGCTTTCTCAATTTCCCCTACTCCAACCCATCAAAAAATTCTCTCAACAACACTCTCAAATTATCTCAAATCCATCCATTTCTCTTCATATCCCCACCACTTCTACGGTACTTCCCTGGTCAAAGCCTCCCCTGCTTAAGACTACTGTGCAATTCTCCTAATTGGTCTGTTTTCATTCCTGCTTATTATTCTATCTATTCTCCATACAGCAGTCCAAGTAACTTTAAAATCATACAAAAAAAAAAAATCATTTTCCTCCTCAGTTTAAAATCTTCCAAAGACTTCCTAATCTGCCTTGAACCCCCTCCCCCCCCCCAGTTGATTAGAGCCCTACAGACTCTGGCTCCTAGCCTAACCCTCCAATCTCTAATCTCTTCACCCTGCAACCTCCATCCCCCAATTTACCAGATCAGCAATACAGGCCTTTTTGATTCCCAAAACACACTCTATTAAAGGTCTTTAGCTGCCCTGGATAGTTAGCAGTTGGTTAAGAGCATCCTCCCACGACTGAGTGGAACAACAGGTATTTACCCCTCCCCTCTCTCTCCCTTCCTCTCTGTTTCCCTGGGGGTGCGTGGGGGTGGGGGGCGGAGGTCTTTACCTATAGAAAATACTCTCCCAGCCTGACCAGTGGTGGTACAGTGAATAGAGTGTCGACCTGGGACGCTGAGGTCCCACATTCGAAACCCGGGGTCACAGCTTGAATGAAGGATCATCTGAAGGATCATCTGACTTGAGCACAAGCTTGCCAGCTTGAGCACTGGATCATCAACATGATCACAGGGTCACCAGGGTCACTGGCTAGGCTTGAGCACCCCAGACCCTACCCTGCATGTCAAGGCACATATGAGAGACAATCAATGAACTAAAGTGACACAATATGAGTTGATGCTTCTCATCTCTTTCCCTAAGAAAGAAAATACTCTCCCAATCTGATTGCTTATTATAATTTAGATCTCAATTTAAAAGTCATCTTATTTAGAAAGAGTTTTTGTAACCAGTCATTTTAAAAGTAACCACCCAGCCCTGGCAAAGTAGGTCAGTGGATAGAGCATAGTCCTGGCACACCAAGGTGGTGAGTTAATCCTGGGTCAAGGCTCGTAGAAGAAGCAATCAATGTGTACACAACTAAATGGAACTAAGTGGAACAACAAGTTGATGCTTCTCTCTTTCCCTCCCTCCCCCCCCCGCCCCCCCCCCCCGGCCAAATCAATGAGGAAAAAAAAAGTAACCACCCAGCCATGCACTATCACATTGCCTCACCCTATTTCAATTCTCTACATAGATAGCTCTTACCATTATATGGGCTTCAATTGTTTTTTTTTTTATTGATTTAGTCCACTATAATGTATGCAACACAACAGGACCTGACATTTAATAAGCATTCAACAAATATCAAATAAATTAACATGCAAACATGAGAGATTAATGACTTGACGTTCACCAAAAGAATGTACTCAATTCATTGAAAAGATCCTTATTAAATGCCTACTATGTATCAGGTGTACAAAGAAAAGAACTCCGGCAGAAACCACACCAGATTTCCCAGGTACTTTCCATATATTACTTTACCAGTATGCCAAGAAATCTTAGTTTCACCTCTGCAATATATATTTTAATATATTTATTACTTGATGTTTTAATAATTTAGGAAACCTCTACAGTAAGACACAAGCTCCAGCACAGCTATATTAAAATAAAATAAACCACAACAGGAACAATTCATGAACAAAAAAACATTGGTATGGCTAGCAAATACCATATACAGAACAACTAAATCAACATCATACAGATAAATAGCATAGCAAGGTAATTCTTTGCAAATTACTGTACAGCACACTATGCTGTTTATAGTAATTAAAACGACTGTATCTTTACAATCCTCTTATCAAAAACTTCCAATTATATATACACAATTTTGATGTCACTTATATGACACAATTACATTCCAGCTTGTGCATTTCAAGTTTCATCTCTGCCAGGTTGTGTGTGTGTGTGTATGTGTGTGTGTGAGAGAGAGAGAGAGAGAGAGAAAGAGAGTGAGAGAGCAGTTCTGAAAGCACACAATAGTGGCAGGGATTAGCAGATCAAAAGGTTAAATCTTTACATGACATACTTTCTTATCATTTTCATTGATACAATATGATCTGCACTGTTTTAAATCAATTTTTGTTCTTTAATCCACCTTTTCTCAATTAATGGGTTTAATTAATGGCAAAACAAAGCATTTACGTGCCTTCAGATTTGAGTTTAACTTTGTATACTCCACTGCGCTGTAAATATCCACACAACCAACCTTTAGAATTTTAAAGAATTTTATGACTATCAGTCTATCAGACATCTCAGAATTCTCTATAATATAGCTTTAATTTTTCTTTTTTAAACTATTTACAACAGAACTCCACACAATGAAAAATATTCCTTCAGCAATGGTTTCCCCACCCCATCTTCTCATTTGGTTTCTACATTGTCTGATGTTTTATAAGAGTTGCATTACTATTGTAATAATAAAGACTTGAAACTGTTCAAAATGGCTAGTGTTTAAGAAAGTTTCTTTAGTTAAAAAGGGGGGTGATGACTTCCAACATTAAAAAACTAAAGCAAATACAGTACACTTAAAAACGAATCCTCTGGCCTGACCAGGCAGTGGCGCAGTGGATAGAGCGTAGGACTGGGATGCGTAAGACCCAGGTTCGAGACCCTGAGCTCACCAGCTTGAGTGCGGGGCCCATCTGGCTTGAGCAAAAGCTCGTCAGCTTGGACCCAAGGTTGTTGGCTCCAGCAAGGGGTGGCTCAGTCTGCTGAAGGCCCACAGTCAAGGCACATGTGAGAAAGCAATCAATGAACAACTATGGTGTCGCAACCGCAACGAAAAACTAATGATTGATGCTTCTCATATCTCTCCGTTCCTGTCTGTCTGTCCCTATCTATCCCTCTCTCTGACTCTCTCTCTGTCCCTGTAAAAAAACAAACAAACAAAACACGAATCCTCTTGCCTTTTTCCCCTTTGTAGAACTCCAACTGCATAACCTTAAGCTTTGACTAGGTCAATTAGGCCTCCAGAAGATCAAGACCAGGTCTTGCAAGTCCCTGTACTCCTCCAGACCTGCCAGTTAAAGCTCACTAAACATTTACTTGTTCAACAAACAAATCACTCCCATGATTCAGCTTATCTCTCAGTTCTCTCTTTCACTCCTTTCTGCTCCTGCTTACTGGCAGCAAATGTCTCTGCTGGCACCTTCAAGATACTTAATTTCCTCAGTTCATTCTAAGCAAAATTCAAACAAGGAAAAAACCTTTGAGCAGACAGAGCTGTTCATTTTATGTAGCTCTCCCTACAAGTCTCATTATAATCCATTTTCTCCTTTATTTTTGCTCTGTCTCTAATATTCTTGGTTACCTAGTTTTCACAAGAGATTACAAACAGGACACTTAGTCTCTATTAACATACTCTTTCTTAGTTCTTTTCTTACTGAAATTCTACACTCAAATTCTATCAAAACTATTCATTAAAAAAATCACTAAAATTTAAGGGTAAAGAAGCCATTCTACAACAATGAGCTTTCTGAAAACAATACTTCTAGAAGTATATTTATAATACAAATAACTAATATATTGCCTTGGAAATCAACTGGAAAATAGCAAATACATAGTTTAAAATCTATACAAATACAACACTGGCTCTAAAATAATGCATGTATAAAGTGTCCAGAGAGCTATACAAATCTTATAGAATACTTCAGTGGAGCTGTAGAAAGTCACTGAATAACTTCAAGAAACTCACAGATATATTTAAAAATAACCTTTGTTTCAATAATTCTGGAATTAATTCTGAATTTTATAAACTGACAAAAGTTCCTGCAGCACCAACATTTAATACCGCAAAGAACCAAAGTCAAATGGAAATTTTAATAAGTTGTACCTAAAAAAATTAAAGAGCTGCATTGTAACTTTCATCATCTAACATATTAGTCTATACTAAGCTGTAAAGAAATCGTCAAGAACCTGATTTCTGTTAGTAATATCAATTCACAGGGTGTTGCCAATTCTGACGACACTTAAGTTTTTCATCTATGATTGGTATCTTCTGCACCTTTAAGGAATTTAATCATGCAGCACTGAAATAAAATCATTTTGTGCCACAATTCCAAAAAGGCTGGGAACTATGTCTCCTAAACGATTAAAGATGTAGAAAACTTTAGATTAAATGAGATAGGTAATACCAAAGTATAAAGAATGGCAATTCCAAAACATAAGCAGTAAGTTTACACTCAGGACACTGTAGATTCTTGGCAGTAAAGTTATACTGACTTCAAAATAGTGGCCCTTTTTGCAGTCACAAATACAGACCTCCAGCATGAGATTTTACCATGTGGACTTCTGAAGTGTTCAAAGGTTTAACCGCAGAAGAAATAAAAAGTTTTTATTTTCTTTTTCCTCCCACGACACGCTATTTATTGGGAGAGGGAGTGAATGGAGGGTTCCAATTCCTATAATTCTAAAATTTAACACTGAACACCCATTAACCTGAACTTGAGTTTGAACCTTGATTTGAAGGGCTCTAAAGCAAAAATCTTCACCATCAGAGGCTTTAAATAAGTGCAATCTACCTATGGGTGTCGGTACGCTGGCCAAACGAGTCAAGACATACTATATAGGCAAATAAAAAGGTTACCTATTCTGGGAGGAAGAGTGCACATAATCCCCTTTTCCCACCCCTCACCTCTGACCCGGCGGCAGATGGAACCTCACACCTCTTTAAAATGGTTCATTATCTCCGGTTACTACCTCCCTAGAGCTTAGCACCTAACCAGGTGCACGCAGGGTGTGTTAGCGACGCCTCCACCTCCCTCTGGCCCCACTCAGGAGAGCTCCTAGGCCAAGGCCTCCAGTACCCCGCGTGCGTGTGCTCCATGCTATCTGCGACCAGGCCTCCAGCGTCTGGCCACAGCTTCCTCTTACTCCTGCCACAAAGCCCGCGGCCAACTCCAAAGGGTCGGGTCGGCCTGGCCCTGCTCGTGCCCGGAGCCCTCAGACCTCATCTGGCACCGCAGGCCCGGGCCCCACGCACGCCGAGCTGTCCCGGGTGCGCCCAGAGCTCTCCCCGCTGCAGCAGGGACCCCGCGCACCGCCCCCCCTCCGCCCAGGCCTGGCGGGCCCCTCGCGCTCCCCGCAGCCCGTGCCCGTCCGCCCTGCCTGCGCTCCCCGCCGCTCGCACCGTCTCCTCCGGATCGATGTCAATCTTAAAGGTCTGCTGCTGGAGGGTCTTCAGGGTGACCTGCATGGTGCCGCCGCGCTCCGCTGCCGGGCCTGCTCCGGGTGCTGGCCGCTGGGCGGGGTCTGTGGCCTGGCGGGGCCCCGGGGTCGCCAGCGCTCCTCGTGCACTCGGGAGGAAGGCGGTGGGGGTGGGGGTTTGTCACATTCGCCCTGCGGCGCGGCCTCTCCCCCAGCCGTGGCCTCGGGCCGCGCCGGTGCTTCCGCGACTGTGGCCTTTCCCGCGACCTCGGACAGTCGTATTTCTTCTGCAAGAGCCTGGCGTCAGCCACTAAGACTGCAGGAGGCTCGAGGGGCTCTTCGAGAGAAGCAGAGAATCCGCTAGCTCACCACAGGACGGTGGCCGCCATCATCGTGACTCGCGGAGAAGCGCCCCCTCCCCCACCCGAAAAACCTGGGGGATGGGGCCGGGCTGGCGAAGCGCGCAGGCGTAGGTTGCGGCGAGGCTGTGCGCAGGCGTGGCTAAGAACTCCGCCCCGGAATAAGGGCGGGGCGATGGCGGCTCTGGAATGTCGGCGGCCTGGATCCGGTCTACGCAGACGCAGTCACTGTGTGTCGTGGGCTTTAAAGGCTGCCTCTTCGCGTCTGCAAGTTGGGCGTTCTCGTATGTCGCTCCGCCTACATCCAGACTCCGCCTCGCTGCTCGAATTGCACAATCCGTAGCTGGGGAAGCGCTATGTACAGACCGGGTTGAGTGGATACCTAGCCCTAGAGCTGGGGAACCAGAGGGCGGTAGGTCGGGGCGGGGCTTAAGTGAAAGGATCGTGGTCACAAGTCGTGGGGAGGCTCTGGCTGTGTAGCTGAGCCTTTGTGGTGGCGACTGGTTCTTTTATCCTGAGAGCACAGACTCTAGCGCCCGACTGACTGCTGAACTTTGAGCCTAAATAGAAGGGCCGAGAACAGGCGGTCAGGTGATAGCACTCCTTTAGGCAGAACTGTCCATTGGTCTCTCATCTCTCCCGGAGTAAAAGTTAAAAGTTCCGGAATCTCAGTCCGTAGCCCCTATCTCTCACCACGTCTTACTCTCTCCGGCTTGCTCTGGGTGGTGGAGGGGCGTGTTTGTGCGTGTGCGTGTGTGCGCGCGCGCCTCCTAAGCATGTGCTCCCGCCTACCTTTGCATTGGCTGTTTCCTCTCCAGCATCCTCTTCCCTCGGACACCTGGGTCGCTCGCCCTCTCGCCTCCATCTAATCTTTGCTACAATGTCATCTGCTCAGTGAGGTCCACCCTAGACACCCAACTTAAAACCGCAACTTCCATCAACTACTTTCTGAGCCAGAAGCTGTAACTGCTCCATTATCTTCGTGTTCTAAATTTCTGTTTTACATTTAAAGAAAACAAATATAGTTAAGTGAAAGATGATTGAAAAAACAGCAACGTAGATATGTTCTGATAGATTAACCCCCCCCCCCCAGGACTCCTATTACACTAAAGCAGGGATCCCCAAACTGCCCGGCATGCGGCCCCCTGAGGCCATTTATCCGCCCCCACCGCACTTCCGGAAGGGGCACCTCTTTCATTGGTGGTCAGTGAGAGGAGCACAGGATGCATCCGCACCCATAGTTCCCATTGAATACTGGTCAGTTTATTGATTTAAATTTACTTGTTCTTTATTTTAAATATTGTATTTGTTCCCGTTTTGTTTTTTTACTTTAAAATAAGATAATGTGCAGTGTGCATAGGGATTTGTTCATAGTATTTTTTATAGTCCGGCCCTCCCATAGTCTGAGGGACAGTGAACTGGGCCCCTGTGTAAAAAGTTTGGGGACCCCTGCACTAAAGTATAATGTTTTAAGTAGTCTTGAAACAGTAAAATAAAGGGATGAATTGGGGGGGGGGAGAATGCCTTAACTTCCCTACCTCCATTATCCTGCTCAGTTTTTTTTCTGTAGCTTTTATCATCTTGTAATTACTTTTAATGTACATCTTTATTATGTTTTTCATCTTCCTCCCTTTTCTAGACTCCAGATTGAGACTGCACAAAGGCAGGGATTTAATTAGCGCCAGCAGAAGAGACATGCCTGTCACATGGGCAGACACACAATATATGTTTGTGGAATGGATGAATGGGCTTCCGTTTCTCGTCAGTGAGATGAGGATACTAATAGCATTCAACTCTATTAATTGTGGGGGGGAGTGAATAATATATGTAAAATCTTAGTACAAGGAAATAAGTTGTCCAGTTAGCTATTAACAGTATGCTCATTTACAGATAAAAAAACTGAAGTCTCTACCCAGAATGCTGAGGTCACCAATTTGAGTATGGACTTGTCACTTATCTTGAGTGGAGGATCCTCCACATGATCCCAGAAGTCCATAGCCTGAAAAGGCCAAGGTCGCTGGCTTGGGTGAGTGGTTGCTGGCTCAGCTTGAGTCAGAGATCCAATCCCGAATCAAGGCATGTACAAGAAGCAATCAATGTACAACGAAAGTGAAAGCAACTACATGTTAATGTTTCTCTTTCTCTTTCTATCTCTCTCTCTTTCTCTTTCTCTCTCCCTCTCCCCTCTTCCTGTCCTCTCTCACAAAAAAAAAAAAAAAGAAAGAAAGAAAGAAAAGGAAAAGAAAAACTGTAGAGGTGTTGAGTGATGTGCTTAGAGACACCCTCCTAGTTAAGTGGTTGCCCCAGAACTTGAACCCAACAGAATGGCTCCAGAACCTTTATCCCTAGGTGCCTGGCTATTCTCATAATAGGGCACTTGAAGGTACTCCCAATGGCACATTTGACTTTAAGTAGTTCAAGTAAAAAGCAAAGTTACAATTACCATTAACTACATTAAATACTTTGCATACAATTGCAAAGTATTTCTGTGTGACAGTGTCCTCACTGATACAAGTCACTGCTTGGTGTTCCATGAATACTAGAAATTCAGATATGATTCTTCTGTGGAACTTTCTCTGGCCAGCCTCCCTCTTCACTAACTTGATGTTCCCCTTCACAGCAAGCAAGTACCGGTATTGTAATTCAATATCTAACCTGCCTTTTGTGTTCCTGTATCTCTGTTAGTCGCCAGGTGATATCATCATCCCTTGTTTTAAAGAACTTCCCCTTAGCTATAGATAGGATTAACCAATTGCCATGCAATATCTTCACTGGAAATATAATAAGCCTCTGAAACTTAACACAGACAGAGCCAATGATTTCCCTCTGAACCTCTCTTCCTCCTAAAACCTGCTCCTCTCCCAGTTTTCCCTTATTGTATATCATGGTACCACCATCTTACCCAGGTAGTCAGACCAAAAATCTAGTCATCATCCCTGATAGGTCTCCTTCCTGCCTTCCTCTTTTCCTCCCCCTCAACCTCCACATCTAATCCATTATCAAGTCCTGTCAAGTTTATTCTCCAAATTATATTCCAATATTCAGCCATTTCTCACCGTTTCTCCTTCTACAACCCTGAACTAATCCATCATGATACTTCACTCACCTCCCAATTGGTCTCTCTCTACTTCCAGTCTTTTCCCCAATGGCTTCCCGAGCAGTCAGAGTAGTCTTTTTCAACAATAAATCAAAGCATGTCATGTCTATTATTAATATGTAATTACACTTTAGAATAAAATTCAAATTTCTTACCTATCCTTGGACAGCTCACATGACCTGACTCCTGCCAAATTCTCCGACCTCATCTCTTTCCTTTTCTCACTGTCACCCCTCTGCACCCCATTTCTTTCATTGTCCAAACAACCTGAGCCAGTTCTGGCCTCGGCCTTTGCAGTCAGGATGACTTCGGTTTGAAACTCTTGTGTTCCCGTATCTTTAAATGGCTAACTCCTTTTCATCATTCAGGTTCCAAGTTAAATTTTACTTCCTTAGAGAGGACTTCTCCAACAACGTTCATATCATATAATAAACATATATTTGCCCTTGACTCTAGGCATGGCCCCATTCTAGGCACTTTCCCTGTATAATCTCATTTGAGCCCCATAGAACTCCCTGAGATAGATAGGTACGCCATTACCCTGGTTTAAATTTTTTCATGGCTCTGCCTGAAATTATTATTTTTTAACTTGTTTATTCTCTGTCTCACATGATTACTCCACTTCTCATGTCTGCTTCTTAGGGGAAGGAACTCACTGCCTTATTCACGGCTCCTTCCCCAGCATATAGAAAAGTGCCTGGAACACACTAGGTGCTGCTTGCATATTGTAATGCTGGTGGCCAAACCAGTCAGGTTCCCATTGAATTTGGGTAGAGAGTAGATGAAGTGTGGAGTGTGAGAGTGTCGGCCATACCCGTGTATTGAAGGCTGCAAGGACAGGCGAGCAAATAAACAACAAAAGGGAAAGCTAATAAGCCATGGAAAATCTGCTATTCACAGTAAGGGCAAGGGACCAAGGAAAACCACACCTCAAGGTGAAGGGAGAGAGATCTGGGAGAATCGCTGCCTGGGGGGGAAGCACCCATAGCCTTATATTAAGGTGACCAACTTTTTTACAACGAAAAGGAGGACAAAAATAAGTTGAAGAAAACAATATCGTAAATAAAAGAAACATTTTATTCATTGCAATAATAATACACTATAATATGATAAATGCATAATAAAAACATTTGTAATATTTTATATTGTAATTATGCTTACATGCCTATTTTTAATAATTTTAAGAAAAAAGTACTCATTTAGTAAAACTAAATATCAAAGAAAACCACTAAATTGGAGTGATATTCGGGTGTATTTATCATTTTCTAATTAAAAAACATCTGTTTTAAGCAACTATTGAATCAAAATGCAGTATTAATATGGTCTAAGGTTGGATTTCTACTTTAAAACTCGAATTTCGGGAAAATACTTGTAAATAAAATTATACATATTTGGAAGTTATTAAATAGATAATGAATTAATAAAACCTGAATTGTGCTTACCTATCTATAATTGAATATTCACTGAGAAAGAAATAATTGTGAGTCTACAATGTCATATGTGTCATGTCGTGTTTCAGTAAGAAGTACACAAAGCCATTTGCGCGCTTGGTATATCTATCAAACGCTCTCTCAAGGGCTCCCGTGTGGAGCACGTGCATCTCATAATTGCGTCTCACCGCACTGTACTGATCCTTGACGAATCATGTCAAATACAAATACGTCACATCACACGCAATGGATCGACTCTGTATTGATCGGATATTTACAGATTAGTCTTACAATATCAAAAAGGAGGACACTTTCGAGGGAGGGCGGAACTTACAAAAGAAGGACTGTCCTCCTTAAAGGAGGACGATTGGTCACCTTACTTACATAGGCTATGTACACATGCCTCTGCCACGTGCTCACGCACTAATCGAACAAAGTGCTTGCAGCAGGTGAACCCACGAGCAAGCCTAACACCGCTGCCCCACACATGTGTTGACTGACTCCCAAGTCAATTGGAGGCTCTATGAGACCAGATGTGTCACTCTTGTTCGTAGTACTATCTTCAGAGTCTAGCACAATGTGGATGTTCAAAAAAAAAAAAAAAAAGTAAAACTGCTACATTAGAATATAAACTCCTTGAGGGCAGGGGCTTTGTTTAGTTTCCTGTTGTACCCCCGGCACCCAAAACAGTTCCTGGCAAGGAGCAAGTCATAATAACTGTTTCCTGAATGAACGGTAAGTCTGGTATTTTTACGCTGGTATTTTCTTTTCCTTCTTTCTTTGATTTCTTTTAAAAAAAAATAACTTTATTTGAGCCAAACTGACACTATGGAAGCTAGGTCTCAAATGCTCCCCTACCTGGGAATTTTCTAAGTCAGCGGATGCTGACTCTCTGCCAGCTCATCCCCTTCCCTGAAATCATTTGGCTGATTTCCAAAAATACAAGCAAAATTCCCTGGTTTGTTACCAAATATTTAGAATGAATGATTCCCTTTGATCTTTTTATCTTGACCCAACAGCTCTTGAAGAAGTCCAAGGCCTACCCTACAAGGCCTTGCTCTCAAGTACCCTCAGCTTGGTGGCCTCTGCGTTTGGGGTGGGGGCCGGTGGAAGTGGGGGTCCTGTCATCTGTCATGTGGATGGTAGGACTCTGGGCAAAGGCAACTGCATCTTACAAGGATGCACATAACCTGTCCAAACTGTGCTAGTGGGCCAAGAGTGGGTATGTCTGACATAGTTTTTCTAGAAATTAAGGCAGAAACAATACAGTAGTATAATGTTATAGTAATTACATATATGAAATATAGAAACATATGGAAGATATACAGAAATAAGTTAGGATATAATATTAAAAGCCATTAAGGCAAGTGAATAAGGCTATGCCATCTAGATAGGAATTAATCTAGTGTGTACAGATATGATAGGCACACTCTGCCTTTTGGACAGGGCCACTAAGTGTGAGTGTGTGTGTGTGAAATTATATATAAATAAAAAGTGGCTTGATGTGATAACTCTATAGGTTAACATAAACAAGAAGCTTCCCTAGGAACACACTAAAAGTGACTTGATGTGACCTTTCGGTAAATTAACATAAAAAGGGCTCCCTGCTAGGAACTCCCCAAAAGGTGGTTTAATGTGAGAATTCCATAGATTGACACCTGTTAGAAGGCATAGGCCAGAAAAGGTACTAAAGCTAAGCCCCCCCCCCCCCCCCCCCCGCTGCGGTAGTCGCCCAGACTCCCAACATTGAACGTGGACCTTCTCCACGCCACTCTGACCAAGGACAACCAAGACGAACACACCACAGGGGCCCCCTTAAGCTGTACCCAGGCATGCCAAAAGAATTTGTGAGTAATAAACTGCCTGTGTGATTCTTGAAACTCACTTGTGTGTCTTTCCTCCGTTGGCAGTTGGTCTCAGTAGTGATAAGTAGAATTCTCACAGCCGCCCCAAGAGTAGTCTCTGACAGTCCTGCTGTTAAGCAGGAGTGTCCCACTGTCCGGGGAAGTGGAATTGCAGACGCCTGATGGATGTAGAGCTCTGGCTCTACTGGGATGACTGTACTTTCAGAAACGTTATTGAGTGAATCTTTCAATTAACTGAACTTCAAAATCTACTGTTGTCACCACTATTTGAGGAAATATAATTTTGAATATATCTAGAAATTTTCTAAAAACATTCAAAACAATGCTTATTTTTCAGAAAGGGGGAGGAGGATTTTTACCTACAATCTCCCTTTCTATACTTTTAAATGCATATTTTTTTGCCATGAGCAATTTTTTTTTTTAAATACACACTTATAAATGGACAGCCATCTCTCACCTCTTCTTTTCCTGCAGACAATAGTAGTTGTAGCAAGGAATGTTTTAATATTGTAACTCTATGCAGTATAGTCTAGTTTTTTAAATGTCTTCTGATGTTTTAAATAAAGTGATTTGTATTTTAACCTTTCCCTTATCAATATATATTTTTAATAATGATACCTCATTAAGAAGATCATTTTCGGAAATGTTACTATATGGGAAATTTTGAGTGAGTCAGAGGGATCGGGTTACACGGTCCCGAAACCGATGCTGGAGCTGCACGAGCGGGCGGGAGCAGGCGGGGCAGCGCCACCAGCGCACACGCACACAAGTGGTCGCGCACACTCCCTGCCTGGACTCGTTCTTGCGGGGACTTGCG
Organism: Rhynchonycteris naso; assembly: GCA_037038555.1. Taxonomy (NCBI): domain Eukaryota; kingdom Metazoa; phylum Chordata; class Mammalia; order Chiroptera; family Emballonuridae; genus Rhynchonycteris; species Rhynchonycteris naso. Next base: position 25,203,343 of record CM072996.1, read on the forward strand.
CCTCGCGGAGCCCAGAGCCAAATGCCTGCATCCAGGACAGGGGCCTATGGGTAGTTAGGGGACTTGAGAGCCACCCCAGCAGGTACGTACCGCCTGAAGTTCTTTCTTTCGAGCCCCTCAGGGGGCAGCCAGCTCTTGTGGCAGTGCGGGCGCTTTCAGGTGGAGGCGAGGTCTCCCCACCTAAAACGGTATATTCCCTTCCTGTTCTCCCGCCGTTCCCTAGCTTTTTGTGCATTCTTTCCAAAAATCGGCACTTTTTTAAAATGCCGCGGGACATGGGACAAATTGTTAAAAATCGGGACTGTCCCGCCAAACGCGGGACGTCTAGTCACCTTATCTTACTTAATACAAGGTCATTGCTTCTGCAGGGTGATCCTCCAGATGGGTCTCCTCTTACAGGTGATTCTCTCCTTCCTAGTTCTAATAGCTGCTTCCCATTTTGCTCTTTAAAGATACCTTATATTTCACTTCAGGGTACTGCACTCTCCCTGTGGTTTCCCTATACTATACTCTCCCCCACATCACTGTCAAGAGACCTTTTATGGAATCTTCCTGGAACACACCTGTGTTTGTTTCCTAGGGTTGCTATCACAAAGTAGGACAAACGAGGTGGCTTAAAACAATAAAAATTTATTGTCTCACCATTCTGGGGACAGAAAAATTTCTCAATGGGTCACTGGGAGTGGTAAGTGGACCCACTCCTGCTTCCCTGCACCCAACTAGTCCTCTTGCTGGGGACACGGTGCCCTCTAGGATTCTCTGATTCAGTGTGTATGTTGCATCCTGGAGAATGAGGCCATGTTCTTGCACAGTATTATTTCTTTATTAGTTTCTGTCAGTCCTGCTAGAAGAAAGGAATCGTTGTCTATTTTGCTCATTCACATTCTTTAAGCACCAGGAAGAGTGCCTGGAACAGAGGAAGAGCTCAGTTAATAATAAAAGGACAATTCAGCCATCCACCAAAAACAGTCCTTTGAAACAAAGTGCTATTGTTATGTGTTAAAATGAACTGTTAGACTTAACCTCCAACATTATTATCAAAAGTGTATGGGAATGATGTTTCCATGGTTTGCTGATGAGTTTACAATATTTTACAACCTTTGGGAAAGCCATTTAGCCATATAGGTGATTCTTACCTACTAGAACGTCAACTCTTGTACACACTACATGAATACCCCTGAAAGTATTTTTCTCAACTTAGCTATCTAATTAGGACTTGGAAAGTTGATTTTATGGTGTGGTCAGCCAGCCACTGGGGCAAAGGCCTGGCATTCACATGTTTTATGTTTAAACAGTATCATTTACACAACCCAACATTCCTTTTTCTCATTTGACCTGATTTTCTCATTAGTTTTGCAAGAGCGAGTAGAAAAATTGTTAGCAATAGATTGTGAAATAGATCTTTTACTAAAGTTCAATGTGTTTAAACAGTTTTGGTTCTTTCGTTTTTTCCACCCAAGTCAACATTCTTTTCTCATTCAACAGGTTTTTCATTTCTAACTAAAACTGATTTTAGTACTTTATTTCAAGCATACCAGGCTTGCCTTTTGAGCTAAAAATCATATCTGGCCTTAAATATCATGTTTATTTATTAATGAGTTTATTATAATTTATCCTCCATCTTTATTGGGGAGTGATTATCTTCCAGGTCCTACCTGTGTCAGATAAATCTCTCAATCTCTGCCCAAGGTTGCTGGTTTGAGCCCAAGGTCGCTGGCTTAAGCAAGAGGTCACTGGCGTGGCTTGAGCCCCCCAGTCAAGGCACATATGAGAAGCAATCAGTGAACAACTAAAGTAATCTCAGGAAGTTGCTAGGATGAGGGAAAACTGGAACCCTTGTGCATTACTGGTAGGAATGTAAGTGGTACAGCCATTATGGCTGATCTTCAAAAAAAGCGTAACATTACCATATGACCCAGCAATTCCATTAATGGGTATATAACTAAAAGGATTCAAAGCAGAGATTCAAACAGATATTTGCACACCCATGTTCACAGCAGCATAAGTCACCATAGTCAAAAGGTGGAAACAATCCCAATGCCCACAGGCAGATAAATGGGGTAAACAAAATATGGTATAAACATAGAAAGTATTATTCAACCTTGAAAAGGAAGGAAACTGCTTGACCAGTGGTGGTACAGCGGATAGAGCATTGACTTTTGGATGCTGAGGTTCCAGATTTGAAACCCCAAGGTCACTAGCTTGAGCACAAGTTCTGCCAGCTTGAGCACAGACTTGCCAGCTTGAGCCCAGAGGTTGCTGGCTTGAAGTCTACTGTCACTGGCTTGAGCCCAAAGTCGCTGGCCTGAGGAAGGGGTCAATGGCTTGACTTGAGCCCCATGGTCAAGGCACATATGAGAAGCAATCAACGAACAACTAAAGTGAGTAACTACTAGTTGATGCTTCTTATTTTTCTTCTTTCCTGAATCACTCTCAAAAAAATATTTTTTAAAAGGAAATTTTGATACATGCTACAACATATGAATCTTGAAAACATTATGCTTACATCTACTTCATAATAGTTTGGAACTGTCAGTGAAGAAACCCAAGAAAAGATGAGACAGACTGGGAATACCAATGGGAATTAGAAACTATAAAACCAATTTCACTCAACAATGTACATGCAAGAAAATATATATTCATGGGCGAACAACATTAAAATATGTTTTTAAACTTTAAATGGAGAGTGTGGGTTCCTTCTTCATGGACACATGTTTATTATTTGTGGCTTTGGAATACATGCCTGCTTGTATTTTGCAGAGTTGTTATACTACATACTAATTAAGAAGAGCCCCAGGAGCCTGACCAGGCGGTGGCACAGTGAATAGAGCATCAGACTGGGATACAGAGGACCCAGGTTCGAGACTCTGAGGACGCCAGCTTGAGTGCAGGCTCATCTGGTTTGAGCAAAGCTCACCAGCTTGGACCCAATGTCGCTGGCTTGCGCAAGGGGTTACTTGATCGGCTGTAGCCCCATGGTCAAGGCACATATGAGAAAACAATCAATGAACAACTAAGGTGTTGCAACGAAAAACTGACGATTGCTGCTTTTCATCTCTCTTTGTTCCTATCTATCTGTCCCTATCTATCCTTCTCTCTGTCTCTGGAGAAATAAAAAAGAGCCCCAGGACCCAAAGTATTTGAAAAAAAAAATTGAAAATAGGCAAATGTATGCCAGTTGATTCACAGACTGTAGACCACCACGTTTGAATCAAGGTTAGATTTCAAAAGAAATCAATAACACCTTTTCCAGCTTTAGATTTCAACATACTCTTACCCACTTTTGTCTTTTCAGCCCCATGATCACAGTCCGTATCAGAGCATAAAGGAATGTGATATCATTTAAGAAATAGTACATTCTTCCTACCATTTATTATAAGTTCCCTTGGTCCCATAACACTTTGGCCCTTACCATTTCTGCATGCTTTGATTCTTCTAGGCTTTTAAAATTACTGCTGCTATTTATGTGGTTCTATGTCCCTACTATAGAGTTATCATTTGCCTCCATCTTTCTGAATGTTCATCCTATATCCTAGCCAAAAGTGGTGTGTGCCATCACTGTAATTTAAGAGTATCCTTATCTTTTTTCTTCCATTGGAATTGTCCAAAGTCATGCTTCTGAGTACCTCCTGGTACTCTGTTCTTTTGGAAACTTGTGGAGTTATGCTTATATTTTCTTAAAATATTTTAAAATCTAGCTTCCTGATGGCCTCTGTATACATTGTATCCAGCTCAATCTTGCCCTCTTTTGAAAAGAATTCATTCCTTCCGCTCCAGCAAATGGCTTTTTCCCATTGGGTAGAATTAGTCAGAGTAGTTATTTTTTATTCCTTCCCCTATGTCCTAGGAAATTAGATTATGAGGAAGGCAGGTGAAAGGATCTGCTTTCATTTGAATAAAATACACAGAATATGTGTGCTCTGCCAGTTTTGTGGCTTCCCTTTAAGTGACTCAGCTCTGCTTCCATAAAAACATCCCTCCTGCTCCCCTCTCCTTTCATCCTCATCCAAGTGTTCAGGGATTCCTCTGAATCTATTGTTATCACAGCCTCTGGTGCTGTTCCATCTCCTCCCAATGGGTCTTTTGTGCACAGCACACCCTTCTAGCATTATGTTCCCATGAATCCATTCCACCCCACCAACTCTCAGTGGTCTCTGTGAGGTCTTGTTTGTCACTATGTGCTATAATCTCAAGGTTACCCTATTGCTCATGTTCTGTGTATGGTACTTGAATATCTACTGCATACAATTTGTTTCCAATGTCTTTTCCAATTGTTTTCTCATTGAATTACTCAGCACCTCCCTCTCTGTTGAAATTCTTCCCAGCCCTCCTTAATGTCATCCATAGAAACCCATTTTAGTTTTATCTAGGTGTTTTTTTAAGAGATCCCTTTCCATCTGTTTTCCATTTACAGCTTTTTTGGCCAGATGAGTTGGTTTCTGACTAAACACATTCTTTTCATTTTCTTGACAAATGCTCTCCATTCTTAGTCAAATATCTGCCATTCCTACGTTTGAAGCTATGGCCCTGAAATAAAAAATTACACCAATGTGCACCTAATAGTTCATATTTCATAGCACATTTTGTTCTCAACATTTGTGTGTCCTTTATTTTACATCTCAGATTTCACAGCATCTTGAGATGCTTCCATACTCTATCTTGGTGGGTTTTCTTTTCCCTGTAACTTGGCAGTTGAGAGCTTTGACCAGCTTTAGCAGGCTCTGCCATATGCTAGATTCATATTCCATAAAAATAAAGCTCCTTTTTTCATGACTTGATTTTCCCCCCACAGCTTTACCATTTCATTCATCTTCCCCTTCCATAGGTAAAAGAACAGTGCAGGTGTTGTAGTACAGTAGAAAGAAGGCTTGCCCTGCTACTTATTACTGGGTGGCTAAAGAGGACAAATAACCAAGTGAATTCACCAAACCTCAGCTTTATCCGTTAAGTGGGGATGTCATACTGACCTTCCAGGGTCATTATGATGATTTAATAAGATATTATATATTTTTCCCCCAAGAACAAATTTTCACATCCTCAAGGACAATATTACTCCATCAAAAATGCATTATGGCCTGACCAGGCGGTGGCGCAGTGGATAGAGCATCGGACTGGGACGCGGAAGACCCAGGTTCGACATTTCGAGGTCGCTAGCTTGAGCACAGGCTCATCTGGTTAGAGCAAGGCACACCAGCTTGAGCCCAAGGTTGCTGGCTGGAGCAAGGAGTCACTTGGACTGCTGTAGCCCTCGAGTCAAGGCACATATGAGAAGGCAATCAATGAACAACTAAGGTACCTCAACAAAGAATTGATGTTTCTCATCTCTCTCCCTTCCTGTCCGTCCCTGTCTGTCGCTCTGTCTGACTCTGTCTGTCACAATAAATAAATAAATAATAAAAATGCATTATGTATGATATATAAATATATTACTATAGATAATAATATATAAATATAATAATTATATAATATATAAGCATTTATATATTAAATGGTTTATTTTCATTCCCTCCTCAGTCATTCCCCAAGTAATTCCTAAACTGTTCGCCCAGTTCCTGAACCTATGACACACCTATCGACACCAGCAAACACTCTTTGACTCCCTCTGTGTGAGGGAAGGCTGTAGTTTTCACCCGGAGCCCCGCCCCCAGATCAAGCCTGGACAGACCCCGGCTTGATGAAGTCCTGTGGTCTCTTTCCATGCACACTAGACCCTTTGTAACCTCCTCCCCCAGGACCATGAATAGATGCTGAACATTCCTTGTGAGAAACCTGAGGAGGACACTAAAAGGACAGCCACAGTTTTCCTACAGCCTGCTGCCAAGTGTGTGGAGGGCCCAGCTGCTGGGGTAAGATTTTGTAGCATTTTTGGTATATGTATGTATATATATATTCTGCAATCTCTGAGGGCACAAATGCTGTTTTCTAATGTGTCAAAGACCTAGAGAATGTGGAATGAGGCACGGTGGTGGCAGGACTAGAGAGAGAGGGGGGAGAGGGAAGAGAGGAGGGAAGACTAGAGGGATAGGTGGGAGGAAAGAGGAAGAAAAGGGGGGGAGATAAAGTGTGAGGAAAAGAGCAAGGGCCTTGGGATCAGAAAATGGGCGTGGTCACTTTGTGACCTGGGGAAAGTTACTATGGCACTCTGGTCAGAAATTATACTTGTTGTATAATATCTGGCATGTGAAAGATGCGCAGTCGTATAAGCATTATTACAATATTATCACATGCCAATATTGGTAATGGGAGGAATCTTAATAAAATAATCTGCCAATTAGGTTTTCTTTTTCTTTCTTTTTTTTACAGAGACAGAGAGAGGGATAGATAAGGACAGACAGACAGGAACGGAGAGAGGTGAGAAGCATCAATCATTAGTTTTTCGTTGCCGTCGCAACACCTTAGTTGTTCATTGATTGCTTTCTCACACGTGCCTTGACCACAGGCCTTCGCAGACCAAGCCACCCCTTGCTGGAGCCAGCGACCTTGGGTCCAAGCTGGCAAGTTTTTGCTCAAGCCAGATGGGCCTGCGCTCAAGCTGGTGAGCTCGGGGTCTCAAAACTAGGTCCTCCGCATCCCAGTTGGACGCTCTATCCACTGCGCCACCGCCTGGCCAGGTACCAGTTAGGTTTTCTTAACTTAGAAAAGGTTCGTGCATACCAATACATAGAGGCACAGACACAAGGCATTCTGGGACCTCAGGCGCAGAGGCCAATGACAGAAGACCCTTTTGGAGTTTATAAGGAGCCCAATAAACAGCACCCCTTTTCCTCATTCAGTTTTTTATTATTTTACAGGGACAGAGAGAGAGAGAGAGAGAGAGAGTCAGAGAGAGGGATAGATAGGGACAGACAGACAGGAACGGAGAGAGATGAGAAGCATCAATCATCCGTTTTTCTTTGCTGTCGCAACACCTTAGTTGTTCATTGATTGCTTTCTCACATGTGCCTTGACTGTGGGCCTTCAGCAGACCGACTAACCCCTTGCTGGAGCCAGCGACCTTGGGTCCAAGCTGGCAAGTTTTTGCTCAAGCCAGATGGGCCCGCGCTCAAGCTGGCAACCTCGAGGTCTTGAACCTGGGTCCTCCGCATCCCAGTCCGCCTGGTCAGGCCCTCATTCAGTTTTTAAAACGTTTATTTTATTGATTTTAGAGGGAAAGGAAGGGATAGAACCAGCAACCTTTGTGCTTTGGGATGATGCTCTAACCAACTGAGCTATCCAACCCGGCTCCTCATTCAGGTTTAAACCAACTGAGAACTAAGACAAAGGAATCAGCAGATGGAAGCCAATATGTGGTCCTTATTACTAATCAATACTACTTTACAGAGCACAGCTTCTATCTTGGACAAAGTGGAGTTCTTAACATAAACTTCAGAATTTGACCAACTAACTCAGCAGCCTCAGGCAACACCAAAACAGGACAGGCTTCCCCACATGGAGAAAGATGCTCCCTGTGAGTACTTGCTAAGAAAAAGAACAGAGGCAGGGATCATGCATGACTTCTTTCTCCATCTAAACTCACCAGCCAAGTAAGTCAGTTCACCTCCCCGGGGGAGGGATGTGTGTGGGAGCAGAAGCCAGGGGTGAGACGTGTCCTTCCACCTGGACAAGATGCGTGAAGACGGGTTGGGTGTGAGTTTCTACCTCCACCTAGCCCAAAGTCAGTAATGGGAGGCGAGCAGAATCGGGAGAATTTAATAAGACTGTAGAACTAGGGCTGGAGTGAAGGAAGGGTACTGCAGTGTGCTGCAAGATGTTTAAGTTTACTCTCTGGAAAAAATTATATCCATTTGTACATTTTACTAATAGAAAGGGTATGTAGCACACAATTTATGAATAATAAAATAGCCTGACCGGTGGTGGCACAGTGGATAGAGCATCGACCTGGGATGTTGAGGTCCCAGGTTCAAAACCCTGAGGTCAGTGGTTTCAGTGCGGGCTCATCTGACTTGAGCGTGGGATTATAGACACGATCCCCTGGTCACTGGCTTGAGCCCAAAGGTCACTGGCTTGAAACCCAAAGGTCGCTGGCTTGAGCCCAAAGGTCGCTGGCTTGAAGCCCAAGCTCACTGGTTTGAGCAAGGGGCCACTGGCTTTGCTGGAAACATCCCCCCTCCCCCATCAAGGCACATATGAGGAGCAATCAATGAACAACTAAAATGATGCAACTATGAGTCAATGCTTCTCATCTCTCTCCTCAGTCTAAAAAAAAAAAATTAGATAAATGGTAATAAAATATGCAATACTCTTTGTTTTAAATCCCCTATAGCTAACTGAATCTGACTGAATGCTTTCCCTGAGTTTTGCTGAACTCTTATCCATAGCCAGCCTATGGTTCCAATTCAACTGTAATTTGAAAAGTGGAGTAATTTCTACCTTCCAGATAACAATAGATGGAAATAACTCATGGGCATAGACAATAAATAGTAAAATGTAGTGAGATTATTAAGAAGTGATAAGTTCTGAGCATTTATGATCTTTGCTTTTAATATAGATCAATTGAAGTTTTCATAATTTAAATGTTAATAACGGCTGTGATTAACAATCCAACTTGTATAAAGCCTGAAAATGTATCAGTGAACACAACCCTTAGGGGTATCCCGCAGTCTGATTTTTGTTTCTCACAATTGTGGCAAATTACAATTCAATCCCCACCTACAGAGATATTTTGGTGCCCCTTGTGGAGTGAGGGGTGGGTGGGTTGCAAGTATCTCCAGGCAGGAAGAACTGCACCCACCAGGGGGCAGTGTGGTCCCAGATGTAGGGAGCTAAGCTTGTGGTTACTCTATGATTAAGGATAAGGGCCACGTCTGAGGTCAGAGTGGTGAGACTCAGCGCTTCTGTCTTGGTGTTGACCAGGGGAGCAATCAGGAAACCAAAACACAAGTCCTGAGGTGCTATGGGGGAAGTGGTCAGGGAGAAGCCTCCTGCTCCCCGCATCCATCTGGCTACAGGAAAGAGCAGCAAGATTCATTCTGGACCCCACAGAGGATGAACTTGGGTTCAGGAGCTCGAGTGGAACAGAACCTTACTTGAAATGGGGCTCAGGACTGTAAACTGAGAGGGTTTGGGAAGGGAGACCAACACTAGAAGGAAGCAGGATTTTCCAGTCAGTTACCCGTAAATAATTTGGAGCTTGGAGGCACAAGCAGGAACACAAAAACCCAGTTTCTACACTTTTCTTTTTCCTCCACTTAAGAACTTTGGTTGAGTCTTTAAGCAGCAGCAGGTTACTTAGGACAACACACCCATCAATAGAAGTTCTGATGTTTAGAGTAGTTTATATTTAATTTATACTACTTCATTTTGTATGCTTGCAGTCACATTCTGGACGGCCCACTTAAAGTGAAAATGCCTCTTTGGCGTTTGAAAGTGTAACATCTTGATGACAGTTTCCCTACTTAAGGTAAATCCAGCTATCTTAACAGAGTAAAAGTATAATTTCTCCCTGAAAGAATAGTATTTTCTTACTAATTTAGTCAAAATTGTCCCTAAAGTTGTGTAAACTATCCAAATCATTCATATAAAGTAAGTTTTTGTTTGTTTCTCTGTACTCACCTTTTAGGAGAGTCAGTTTGCTTCATGGTTTTGTTTATGAGGATCCATCTTTGTACTGCAACTTGAAAGTCCAAGATGTCAAGGATTTGTGCGTATCTCTTTGCGTGCTTCAGGAATGAATAGCTCTCAGGCCACAGGATAAAACTCATTTTATACCTGATGTATGGGTCTCAACTTAATTGAAGATGAACAAATGTAGTTTGAGACAATGTGTAACTTCATTTTACATTGTTATTCTTTCTTACCTTTTTAAAAATAATTTTAATGAGGTAACATTAATAAATCAGGGTACATATGTTCAAAGAAAACATCTCCAGGTTATCTTATTCAATTATGTTACATACCCATCACCCAAAGTCAAATTGGCCTCTGTCACCTTCTATCTGGTTTTCTTTGTGCCCCTCGCCTCCCCCCTCTCCCTTCCTACCTCCCACCCCCACCCCGTAACCACCACACTCTTGTCCATGTCTCATAGTCTCGTTTTTATGTCCCACCTATGTATGAAATCATGCAGTTCTCAGTTTTTTTCTATTTTACTTATTTCACTCTGTATACATTGTTATTTTTAAACAGCTTATAAACTACTATTCAGTGGTATGTTAAAAATAATGGGGAAAGACAGAATTTGGGGAGATTGATGTCTAGCATAAATTAGGTCAAGTTGTTAAATAAATAAAAAGTAATTTATTACAAAATGTCTATTATGTCTATGTTAAAAACTATATAAACTGTCATGTTTCATATAGAAGAATAAGAAAATAAGATGTCTAAAATAAATAGTATTACAGTATACCTACTGTTTTATAACTTTAAACATTTTTTTACAGTCCATAATTTTAAACATGTGCAGAAGTAGAGAGTAGAACATAATGAATCCTCAAACTTCATTAATCTTGTTTCATCTATAGTCTTCTAATCCCTTCAGCACTGCATTTCATCTCTCAATATAGAAGTTAAAAGCTAATCTACCATTATCACATTTAAAAAATAATTAAAAATATTCTGTGGTATCATTCAATAACTGATCATTGTTCAGATCTCTTCAATTTTGTGTGCACATATGCTTGAACAATACATTATACCAAAAAATAGCTAATATGTCTCAAGTCTTAAGCTATAGTTTCTTCTGCCATATATTTTTTACAATTTATTAAAGAAAATTTTGTTTTAATTAATATATCACAAACATTTCTTCAGCATTTTTCAAGGCTTCATAATATTCCATTGGGTGAAATATTCCACAGTTCATTTCCACAATCTTCTATTGTTGGATAATTGTTTCTGATATTCTCCCAATATTCAACTATTGCAATAAATACCTGAATACATATATTCTTGGAGACTCACTTGATTTTTTCTTTAAGAAAAATTGATAGGTGAAGAACTGCTGGTTGGAAGAATTTCTCTCTCTCTTCCCCCAGTTCTTTTTCTAGTGGTTTGCTTTACTTCAGAAGAAAAGGTATGAACTTGCTTTTGGATGTGATTTAAATTTAAACTCTCCAAAAACTGAGGATTCCAGCAAAAATATTGAATTCATTTCTTACTATAACAGTAGAATTCAGGATTCAGTAAACTGATCTCTCATTACAGAGGATCAGGGAGAGATAGATGTATGACAAAATGTGACAGGTGTTTACAATCAAAGAGCAGGTTAAACTGTAAGGTGTTGTATGTCCTCAATGACTCACCTCTCTGGCTTGATGAATCACTTTAGTTTGAACCGAGTATGTCACCTTTTTTTTTTTATATGATTGATGAAAAACCCTGAGCATGTAAACAGAATACCTCAGAAAATGTGTTCATTCCTTCTTTGAGGGTTATGCTCAGACTGAAAGATTACAAGAAAGTCTAGTCTCCATGAGAGAATGTGAGCACCTGTAGTTGTTATGGTCACAGGGTAACATTCCATGACTTCCTTTGAAAGCTCTCAGGAATTCAGTGTGGAAATGAATGAATGGGAATAGGAAGGGAGTAAAGATAAATAAAGATTAGCCAGCACTGGCCGGTTGGCTCAGTGGTAGAGTGTCAGCCCAGCATGTGGGTGCCCCAGATTTGATTCCCAGTCAGGGCATACAGAAGAAGCGTCCATCTGCTTCTCCACCTCTCCACCCCCCTTTGCTTCTTTCTCTCTTTCTGTTCCTCTCCTGCATCCATGGCTCAATTGGAGTGAATTGGCCCCAGGCACTGAGGATGGCTCCATGGCCTCTGCCTCAGGCTCTGAGAAGAGCTTGGTTGCTGAGCAATGGAGCAACACCTTACATGGGCAGAGCATCACCCCCTAGTGGACTTGTAGGGTGGATTCTGGTCAGGGAGCATGCGGGAGTCTGTTTCTACCTCCTCTCATCTCACTGAGTTGATAATAAATAAATAAATAAAATATCAGCCATAAGTTGATAATTAAAGCTAGGTGATAGGTACATGATAATTCATTTTACTGTTCTCCCTAATTTGGGGTATGTCTAAAAATTCATGTCCACAATAAAAATTTAGGATGTCTCTCAGAGCAATATAGTTAATTCATGGCCATGTACCCCTGGGTAGCTCTTTGGGGCTCCAGCTCTAGCTCTTGAAGTAAGCATGAGTGAATAAAGATTTCATGATAAATTACTGCAATGGGGTGTTTTTAGAGTAATAACAAGTCCTCGGAGAGATTTCAAACAATATTCCATGCAAGTGTAAGCCACCATTCACTTTTATTTCATGCAGTAAATGAATCGTATAGGAATATTTTACAAGGGAAATTATTGTAGCCCCTTGTCAATGATGCTGGAGGATTCTGCCTGATACACTTTGTCAAGGAGACCATTCTTTTAAGACATTTCAGTCTTTAAAAAAATTAGCAATCAAGAAATTCTGCCTTCTGTGCAATCTGGTTTATAAAAGGTACTGAAAACACCTATGTTGTATTGAAATGGAATTCATGAGCTAACAGTGATTTTATTTTTAAACTTCTTTAGAAAGTCAGGGATGCCTGAGGACCTTCCACAAAGTAGGCCATCACCTAGAGTGGCTCTAGAAAATCAGGTGTCTTAAAATTTTAACTGTAGAATTAATCTCACTTGGAATTAATTTTGGATATAAAGAATGCTTACATAATTATCCAGATATTTGATCTATTAGATGCCTGCTCATAGTAAGCTAAAGACTACATGTTTTAATTAATTTATTTATTTTTTACAGGGACAGAGCGTCAGAGAGAGGGATAGCTAGGGACAGACAGACAGGAACGGAGAGAGATGAGAAGCATCAATCATTAGTTTTCCATTGCTGTTGCGACACCATAGTTGTTCATTGATTGCTTTCCCACATGTGCCTTGACCGCGGGCCTTCAGCAGACCGAGCAACCCCTTGCTGGAGCCAGCGACCTTGGGTCCAAGCTGGTGAGCTTTTGCTCAAGCCAGATGGGCCCACGCTCAAGCTGGCGACCTTGGGGTCTCGAACCTAGGTCTTCCGCATCCCAGTCCAACGCTCTATCCACTGCCCCACTGCCTGGTCAGTCTAAGGACTACATGTTGAAAATGCAAAGTCAAATAGCTTAACCAGCTTCAGTGGTGATTTTCTGACACACAGAGAAGAGGAGAAATTTTGGTTATAAGTTAGCAACCACTGGCAAGCAGATGGTTTATTTTCTGTGTCTATATACCCTGACAGTAAAACTAGAAATCCTTAATGGGTGTAAATTAGATCTTGATTATAGAAGACCTCGTTTCATAAAATAATAAGTACTTTGTACCTTCTAGCAATTCGTTATTTTACACATAAGGAAAACAAGGATGGATAAGGCTTAGAAGCTCAAGGTTAGCTTGACATCATGGTTTATTCTGATTGACTACATAAAGTGGCAAAACCTAAAATTCATTCTGGTGACTTCCTTCATAGAATAAGAACATTTTATATTCTCAGTAAACAACAACAACAATATATATATTCTGTCTGCCATCAACAACTGATTGTTTCTCATTAATACCAAAGTACACAATATCATATCCATTTAGAGTCTGTCTAGAATAGAGTTATAACACAATGGTAAGCAGAAGCCAGATTATATTAGTTCAGGAGAGCCTATCTATACCTGTCTTCCCAACTCCATGTTCTGTAACATCATCTAGCTGGTAGAAGTCAGGCATGGTGGGAGTGGGAGTATTTACACCAGAGAAATTGTCAAACACTCCAATCAGGACTTTTTTTTTTTTTTAATTTGAAGAGCCAGTTTGCCAGTATACCACTTGTTATACTATAGATGCTTAATAGTTGAGTCTTTAATACTTATAGCTTCAACCTGTTACAAGTAACCATGAAGGCCCATTACGTTCTGCTAAGGCACTGCTCAAGTTAGTATCCTCAGTCTGGTTCTACATGGTTTGGCCCTTGCCCACTTCTTAAGCTCTGTCATGTGTCATCCTTTTACTTGCTCACTGTTCTTCAGACCCACACACATTCTTTCATTCCTTTAAAAACCCCTTTCCCCTTCCCAACATTTAGCCTTTTTACAGTTTTCTCTGTGCCCCAAACCATTTTGTCCTAGTTAAAACTTACATGTCCTTCAGCTCATAGTTCAATTTCCATATCACAGGGAAACTGTCCCCGGCTCCCAAGTCTAGGTCAGGTTCCAGGGTTAAAAGCCTTCCTCACATGCTAAACCTTAGCTGTGTGAAAGAGATGGCAGTTTATGACTCTCTGCCAGCCCGTAGCGGTTTTGCTTCTGGGCCACCCCCTTCTCTGGGCAGTGACTCCCCTGGGAGGTGGAGCTGTGCCTGTGCTTTCCCTATCAACTAGTAGGCGTGGGGCTTTGTAAAAGTATGTATGTAGAAAACAGGTCAAAGATTTGGAAACATGTAGATAGCATTATAATAAACACCTGTGTACTTATCAACCAGCTTTAACAAATCTCAACATTTTATCAGAATTGTTTCATATTTTTTTCAAAGAACAAGAACATGGGTATTCAGATCAAAACCTTTGTGAGTTCCTCTTACTTCCATGGCCTTCCTTTCCTTTTGGGGAAAATCATTATCATGAAGGAGGTAGGTATTCAATAAGAACAAGCCATAGTTTGCATGGGAAGGTCCAGCCACATGCATATTTAGAAAAGATATGACCCATTTTCACCAGCATATCTGATGGCTGAAAGTAAGCAGAAGACCTTTACCAATGAAAACTTTTGACTAGTGTGCCCCTTAGAATTGATGTCTTATTTGGTTCAGGATTTTTCAGTATGTAGTGTAGTCAACCATTTTATTTTCTCTCTCTCTATTTTTTTTTTAAGATTTTATTTATTGCCTGAGGCAGTGGCACAGTAGATAGAGCATCAGCCTGGGATGCTGAGGACCCAGGTTTAAAACCCCAAGGTCACCAGCTTAAGCACAGGCTCACCAGCTTGAGCATGGGATCATGGACATGAGCCTATGGTTGCTGGCTTGAGCCTAAAGGTAGCTGACTTGAAGCCCTAGGTCACTGGCTTGAGTCCAGGGTCACTGGCTTGAGCGAGGGGTCACTTGCTCTGATGGAGCTCCCTTCCCTTCCCTGGCAAGGTACACATGAGAAACCAATCAATGAACAACTAAGGAATTGCAAAAAAGAATTGATGCTTCTCATCTCTCTCCCTTCCTGTCTGTCTGTCCCTGTCTTTCTGTCTCTTTTTCTCTCTCTCTCTTGCTAAAAAAAAGAAGAAAAGATTTTATTTATTGATTTTACAGAGGGGGGGCAGCAAGAAGTATCAAGTCATAGATGCTTCATTTTAGTTGTTCATTGATTGCTTCACATATGTGCCTAGACTGGGCAAGCCCAGGGTTTTGAACTGGCAACCTCGGTGTTCCAGGTCAACGCTTTATCCACTGCACCACCACAGACCAGGTTCTTTTAAAACTCTTTTATAATTTTTTTTAAAAAGTTGTCTAAGGTCTAACATTAGCTTGATACTGAGACCCTTTAAGCTGCATGAGCATGACAAGGAGGGAGTGCTGAGTAGTGGTGGAGAGCATGACCAGCAGGGGCAAGGCCTTTAGGAATGGGAGAATCTAGGCAGTGTGATCCCTGCACAGCACGAGGGTACCACTGGGGCACTTGTTGGGAATGCACATTCTGGGCTCCCACCCCAGATGCACTGAAACAGAAATTCAAGGGCGGGACCCAGCAAGCTGTTTTAACAGCCCTGTAGGCCAGTGATTTTTATCCTTTTTACACTTGGAGACCCGAGACCTAGCAGGCCAGATGGAAACATTCAATGAGTAAAGTTTTATTTTACCTCACATCACAGTGCAACACGGTATAAGCTGGTGCTTGATTTCAGAACTTCATGTGCATGATGCATTGAATACTATGTAAGTTTGTCCAGATGTTTTCTATCCATGGTGCATGATTTGCAAATGCTCTGCACAGTGCAAAAAAAGGTTGTTCGAATGGCCTACATGTTCCAAAGATATCTAAGACAACTTCAATAGAATTTTCATCGATGAAACAAGCTGACAAGTGGCAATCACCCTGAGCATAATCAAATTCAACTAAGATCATTGGGTCTATCTATAATCTTCATACAACATCAGGATGGTTAACTCTTTGGTGGACCAGTGCAGAACTGGTGGGTGAGAACATTGCTCTAGGGAATTCTGGAATGACAGTTTGAGAACAACTGATGTAGGGCAAGGCATTTGAGCCCTCTAAGCCTCAGTTGACATCTCCGTAATGTAGAAATAATGATATTATTTATGACACAAGATCTTTGTGAGGGTTACATATAGGTTGACACTTTTTGAACACTCCCAGTGCTAGGTGCTGTTCTTAGCACATGTCATGTTTTATCTCATCTAATCTTAAATTAATTTTATCACAAATAAAGAGATTAGAAAAGTACCTGGCACATAGCAAGCACTGAATAATTATTATTATTTTTATTATTATTTTTTTGAGTTGTAAAGATTAAATGAGATGATATAAGTACTTAGTACAGCATCTAGTACTTAACAAGTATCAACTATTTGCATATAACAGTATTTGTCTAATAAGTAGACACTATATATATGGGTCATTATGAGAAGTAGGATCAAGTCTAATGAAATAACTGACAGGGAATGAATGACCCAACAGGGGGAAAAAGGCCATTATAGAGAAAACAACTTATAGGTCACGTTCAACATTCTTTTTCTGATTTGTCATCAGGCAAAGAAGCCAAAGAGAGCTCTTTGAACTAATTGGGAGGGCCAAGAAGGTAATTAACTAGCCTCTAATTAAGCTGGTAATAGCTGCCCTCTATTGGAGAGATCAAAAACCAGAGAAACACGGCCTGCCTGTGAGGACTGGGGAAGACTGGCTGGTCTCAATGATGACAGCCTGGATGTTTCTGACCCTACAAAGTCGCTGAGAGTGAGAGCTGGCTCGTCTGTCAGGGTCCCCGAGAAAGGAGGGAAAGGTCTGGGTGGGTAGATAGCAGGTAAAGGTTTGCCAAGAACGTGTTTACTTGTATTTGGGCATTTGTATTTGTTTTATATTATTATTATTATTATATTTAATTTTGAGAGTACGTTTATTAAAGTTGGGGACAGTGAAACAGAGGAAGGGCTTAGGGTAGAAGCAGCGACAGGAGAGAGCCTAGGAGAGGCTCTGCTTTGGCTCATTAGAAACATTAGAGAAAAGAAGTGAGCCAAGGTAGGGCTGCTGTGTCTCACTTGGAGGTGAATGTCACAGTGACAGAAGTGAGCCAAGGCGGGGCTGCTGTGTCTCACTGGGAGGTGAATGTCACAGTGACAGAAGTGAGCCAAGGTAGGGCTGCTGTGTCTCACGGGGAGGTGAATGTCATAGTGACAGAAGTGAGCCAAGGCAGGGCTGTTTTTACCTCATGAAAAGTCAGAGAAAAGGGGCCTTGGAGACAGGTGCAGGGGCTTAGCCTGGGAAAAGCTGCCGCCACCTGCTGCTCCCTTGGTTGCAAGTCTCATGGGGACCCTTAGAACTTAGGGAGACAAAGTAGCATGCCTGGGGAAGAAAGGTGTGCGTGTGCTCCAGAGAAAGCCCCTGTTTTAAAATCTTGCTCTGAATTGTGTCTTCTAAGATAAAAAGTCAGTACTAATTGCTTTGTAGTTTTATAGAAAGGATTTCTACCTATTGGAAAAAGACTGTTGCATAGACAAGCATACTAGTCTACCTTGTCTGCTATGAATGGGAAACCAAGAGGTTAAGGCCTTTCCTATTCACACTGTCTTCCCCAGCTAAACTGACCACTCTGTCTGTGTGTGACCAAAACACAGCTGGCTTCTCCTCTCCTCAGACCTGGTACACTTGAAAGCACTTGTCTTTTTCTTGGTCTAGACCACTACCATCCAATACTGTGAGCTACATTTGTGATGCTAAGTTTTCATAGACACTTTTAAAAATTAAAAAGGAACAGGTGGAATTTAATTTTAACAATATATTTTATTGAAACCAATATATCCTGAATATTATCATATTGATATATAATCTACCTATCAAATATTAATGAGATATTTTGCAGTTTTTTAGGGTGGGGTGGGGTGCTAATTCTTTGAAATCCAGTGTGCAGTTAATGTTTATAACATGTCATAACTTGGATTAGCCATATTTTGAGTGTCCAGTAGTCATATATGGCTAGGGGTTACCACATTGGGCAGTGCAAGTCTAGAGGATGAACACCTCAAAGGCATCTAATCTATCTTTGGTGCAGTGTCTGAAACATAAATGCTGTTCCATGAAGTAACTGTGGTATGCAGAATTGTAAGATACTTCCAATGATCCTTGCCTTTATATAACCCCTTCCCCTTTGAGTGTGGGTGAGGCATGTGAACATAATGAGAGATCAGCTTATTGATTATGTTATATGACAAAAGGGAGATTATTGTGGGTGGGCCTGCTCTAATCAGGTGAGTCCTTTAAAAGCAGAGAGTCTTCTCTGACTGGTAGCACAGGAAGAAATCAGAGAATCATTCCCAGTGGTCTGGAAGAAAACCCAAAGGATGGGCAGTTGAAGGTGAAGAATAAAATTGTTTTCCCTTTGCGTCTTAGGAGTCCAGCTTGCTCAGTGAGATCATTTAATTAGTATCACTGAAATAACCTCAATTCATAGCTAGGCCTCCACCTTCAAGCCATGGCAATGTAACATTTTTCTTGTGACACAGTCTCCTATTCTCTACAAGCTTATTTTTCACCTCTCTGCCTTCCTTGATCCTTAAACTTCACAATGCTCCCTTATTTTCAGATGGTCTCACCTCATTCTTTGCAGAAAAAGTAGAATCCATTAGATAGAAGGAAACTTCCTTCATTTTTTTTTCTACGTCACCAACTGGACCTTAGAGCTATAGCGTGTTGTTGATTAACGCATATATTATAAGCATATCAAGGGTGGTTCCATTCTTTGACAGTAGTGTATGCTCTTAAGCAGGTAGACTGCTTCCTCCATAATCTTATTTTCAAAGTTGGTTTGCTTATCTTATTTTCATGTAACATAAAATAAGCTTTTAACTCAATTTGAAAATTGGAAATGTTTTTCTGTTTATATTAAAATTGGGGTGAGGACCTAAAGTCAAGTTTTAATTTACATGTATTACATTCTGCAAACAATGTTGACAAGATTATTATTTATATGGTATTTCACAATATTTAGAATAGGGCATTTTGTACCTCGGCTGTTACCACCAGAGAGCTCTTCTAGTCTCTGTTCTCTTATTTTGTCTAATTAGAACTTCATTTTAAAAACAGCCGGGAGCATATATACCTGGAGCATTTAAAAATGTTACATGTAATGTATCTAATGAGTGTTTAATTCCAATTTAACTAACAAAAATAATTGAAAAACTGAGTTGCTAATTGAAACATGCTTCTCTATAAAAGTAATCTACATTATCTAAAATAATTCTAAGTTTATTATAGAAAATTTGAAAATCACAGGAAAGTATAAAGAATAAAATAAAAAACAGCCTTAGTCACATTATTTCTTGCACACGCAATCTTGAGATCTTCCAGTCCTTTCTCTTTTTCAAACATGGTATAATAATGCAGCCACATTTTAAAATCCAGCTGTGTTCCCACTGAACATTGTATTGAGACCATCCTTTTTCCTGTGCTAGCTAATACTCTCCAACAACCTAGTTTTGATGACCAAATTATATTCCACCATATTGTAATTTATTATATGGTAATTCATATTGTAGATAACATCCTAAGATATAATCTTGTCCTATAATAATTTATTTAACCATTCCCAGCATGCTTATTTTTAGAAATGGAAAAGTCTAGAAAACACTTGGCTTTTGGCATGTGTGCATGTATTTAGTTTTGGTATTTTACACCCACCATCAATAACCTTAACTTAAACGTTTGCCAAATTGCAGACTTCATAGTCTGTAAATAATTGCAGACCTGTTTTAAATTCTGCAGAAATAAAAAGGCCACCAAACTTTTAGGTTTCTAAAATTGCAGTCTTTGCTACGGGTGTCTCTATTCCTCCCTTTTCTTAAACTTCCTAAATCCCTTGTTAATCAGCGCCCCTCACCCCTTTGATATTTTTACTCCTTCCTCTGTCTGTTTTCAACATACAGTTTGTTTTTAGTGTTTTTCTTACTTCTAAATGCTCACTGTAGGAAAATATCAAATATTTGGGCCTGATGTTTGTCTACATAGCATATATTTCTTTTCATATCAAGGGTGGAGCCATCTTGTGAGAGATTGCTGTATCCCCATTTCATCACACTGATGATCAGAGCGCTGTTTTTTTTTTAAAATTTCTTTTTATTTTATTCATTTTAGAGAGGAGACACACACACACAGAGAGAGAGAGAGAGAGAAAGAGAGAGAGAGAGACAGAAAGAGAGAAGGGGGGAGAAGCTGGAAGCATCAACTCCCATATGTGCCTTGACCAGACCAGTGCAGGGTTTTGAACTGGCGACCTCAGTGTTCCCAGGTCGACGCTTTATCCACTGCGCTCCCACAGGTCAGGCCAGAGCGCTGGGTTTTAAATTTACCCAATGAGCAATGAAGTTGCCATGTGACAACATGAAATCAGCTGCTGTGACTAACACATTTTCTTACTGAAAATGGACCCTCAAAGGAAGCCAAAGCAGAAGCAGAAATTTGCTTAGTAAGAATGATATCAGAGCAAGGGGGTTGGGATCACACATCTAGAATGTTTGGTGGCAACAAGCTAAGGCAGCCTGATGTCTGCATTCTTATAATTAAGGTTAGATGTAGATTAGGGTTAGGCTGAGGGACAGAAACTGTGGCTCTGAGAAATTCATCCAGCAAATGAGTGCCATCTGGAAGTGCCTCTGTGTGACAGTTGGCTTGCCTTCTTGTTAAATACCTCTGCCTTACTGTGTCTGATGTACCACTCTATTAGAAACTTCTGCATTGATAACTGGCTTCCCTCTTCTCTCTCTCTCTCTCCTTCATCTTGGTCATCTACTTCTGCTTTCTTTGTCCTTGTCCGATGTCTAATTATTCTTTCTCTGTCTTCTTTCCATGCTGACTCTTAGGACTCTTAGTTCTTGTATCCCTGGTGTAATATATTTATGCAAATTTTATCTTGGGCCTTGGGCTAGTCATTAATGTGGTTCCTTATGTCAGCACTCCTCTATCCAGATGCATGGTTGGATGGTGTGTCCTGCTTTTCTTGTGCTTGTGGTTGGGTAGGGCTAAGGGATGAGTTCTGGCCTGTGAATTATGAGCAGGAACAATGTCTGTAACTTCTGGGCCAGTGCATTTAACTGTCAGTATGAGACCTTTCTTTCCTGCTGCTATGGCAACCGGTAATGTTCCCAGGAGGTGGTGGCCCGGTACTCCGAGTTGCAGAGTGAGATGACACTGGACAGAATTCTTAGTCAACTCTAGACATAAATTAAATGATAAAGAAATTAGATGTTTTAAGTCAGTGAGAGTCGGGGGTTGCTTGTTCTACAGCATTATCTAGCTCTACTTTAACTGAAACAGCAGTCTGGTTTATTTTTCTTCAAACTCTTCACCTTATCTCTTAATGAATTTATCCACGATTATAGCTTTCGCTTCATCCTCTAATCAAAGGGATTCCAAACCTACTAAAGGGGGCTGGATTGATTCCCTGAGCTCAGGTCTCTTTTTTCTAGTTACCTTTTGACACTTTTCACTGTTTACAAGAACCTCAACATAAATATTCTGCAACTGTCTCAAATTCACCATGCCCCCTAACAAACTTATCATCTGCTTCTCCTCAATTGCTGATTGCTCCTTCTCCTCTATTGCAAACTTCAGTTAATTACGCTATCTTCCCAGATTCACTTAGCATTTGAACCCTGAAAATGTGCCAATTTCCTACTCATGAGTTAAGTGGGGCCAGCCTTACCAGTGGACGGTTCAACTGGCACAGAGACCAAGATCAAACACAAAATCCAGGACCCAGATGCATGACAGAGTTGTATCCATTCAACTTCCTAGAAATTGTTTCTCTTAAATTCTTCCAAGTGTAAAAATGAGGTTCTAATTATTTTTTTCAGATCAAGGGGCTTGACTTTCTCCTCCATTGGTTTGCTGAAGGTAAAAGTGATCATCTTCTCTGCCAGTCACCTACAAAGATAAGATTCTCCTTTTTATTCGTTCATGTTTCCTTCCTTCCTTCCTCTCTCCCTCCCTCCCTCCCTCCCTCCCTCCCTCCCTCCCTCCCTCCCTCCCTCCCTCCCTCTCTTCCTTCCTTCCTTCCTTCCTTCCTTCCTTCCTTCCTTCCTTCCTTCCTTCCTTCCTTCCTTCCTTTTTTGTTTTAAATGAAAAGAACACTTATAACAACAGGAGAACAGTGCGTGTCAGCATACTGGTTGCTGCAGGCTCCACAAACTATGGTGGATTTTCTGAGCATCACTTCCTTGTCTGCATCACACAGTCTATGAGGAGCTGGTGTTTGGCCCCCAAATGCAGCCAAGAAAGGGAAATCAAGGCCGATGTTCGAGTGGTGAGGTAATACCAAATCTATGGTCCTCGAACCCAATGTCTCCACCCTAGCTTTGGGATTTGTGCCTGCAGTTTTATGACAATTGCAGATCTGGAAGCCTGCCACGCCAGATGTCACCACGCCACTTATTTATGCAGCAAAGCAAGCCCATGATCCAACAGTTCCTTCCATCGTCAGCAAAAAAGGAAAAATGTGATGAAATCAGTCTTTGGCTACATTGCAGGAGTCAAAAATATATTTGGGATTGGTTGCTATAGTTGCCTTGTAGGTTATAATCTCAAGAGGAGGACAGGGAATCGAGAGGGCTATCCAAAGAGCAGGGGGTCCAGGGAACAATCCGTGCTGGTCTTTGTAAGGTAGCTCCTCAATATCTCTGTAGTACTGGGTGCTATACCATCCCAAGTGCTTACACATACAAATGTCAGTATTTTGTGGGATCCTATGTATGAAATCAACACTATAGAGCCAAGCATTTGGAAAGTAAATCAAGGTCCAGCTGTTAGTCTTGCTATCGAGAAGGTGATGCCATTCTTATCCCTAATTCTTTTTCTCTCCTGTCTGCAATGTTAAGCTTGAATGACAGTACTTCTGAGAACTAACACAAAGAAGGGAGTGGAGCTGGGTTGTACTTGCTGTTTATAATGTGATTTTTCACTCAGTCTCCCCATTTAACTGTGATGACTCACTCTGTTTAGGGCTGTGTCTGGTGTTCCCAAATCCAGAACACCTCTGCACAGCATGTCCACAGGGGACACTTCTGATGTCCCAATGGGGCAGGGATTGTGGCTGCCTGGCCACAAAGAGCTGGAGGAAGGGACCTGGGAGATTGTTCACTCCTTACACAGACTTGTAACCAGTTGTCCTGTTTCCAAACCAACTCAGCACTTCTGCCTGTAGAGGCACCTGGCAGCAGTTCCTGACACCTCTGGGGATTGTGAGGCCGGACTGCTTTGCTTCTGGTGGACCCCTCCTCCCCTCCCCCCTCTTCTTCCTCTACTTGGGTTTCCGTTTCCAAAATATTGTGACTGTTATCTTCTTTTCTCTCTTCTTTGTTGTTGTAGGTTCATGTTTTACTTGTTCTTTTAATGTTTACTGTCATTTTAGAGGGTGTGGGAAGGGAAAGGCACATTGGTGTGTATAGTCTTTTGTGTTTATTGGAAGGCCATTGACTCTTTCTTCCAGTTTTTATTATGTTTCTCAGCACACTGCCAAGTGTGTTTTGAACCCAATAGGTACTCAGTACAAATCAAAGCAGTTATAATATGATAAAGTAGCTTCCCTGACCCCAGGGCTGGGGGAAAGGCAGGGATGAAAATTACCCTGCTTGAAGATTTCTGATAACAGCAGATAATACTATATTTATCCAGATTCCCTGTCCTGCATTCATTCAAAATTGACTGAGCACCACTCTCCGATCTCGGTGCTGCCACATGGGTGAAACGATTAGAAATCATAGAACCTCTTCTGGTGAACTTGCATTTCTTCACCACACATGATAGTGCAGTCACTAGTGTAAGTTGATCTTTTCTATAGGCTGGAGTGACAGAGAGGACTGACTGTCTTTTTATAGTGAGAAAACAGCTGTGCCATCATTGCTTTTGCCAGGAGAGAGGGGAAACCATGTCAGGGGTTTCTGTTTGCCATTGGCAGGGACAGTGAGATGCCAGGGCAACACGGATTATTCCAGAGGTACAGACAGGCTCTTCTGTCAGTTTCCAGGAACTGGCTCAGCTTGATCCACGAAGACCCTGATGGAGGGTCTGAAATTCCTCTTTTGACCAGCCTAAGCACAGCCTTGACACAGAATGTTTCACGAGGCCAGCAGATGGTTTCCAGAGAGGAATTGGGAATTAAGTGGAGCTCTGGTTGCGGATGGTCCTTTTTCATGCCTAGCTACCCAAACAAAGAGGGTGAGCCAGAAGTCGGATCTGTAAGCGCAGGAGAATGTGCAGGGCTGCGCCTGACTGAGCTGCCCTCACAGCACCAGGGGGCAATTTCTCTACACTTCCTCACCCCCACCGCCCCTTCCCCCAGTCCTCAAATCCATTTGTACTATCGTCTGGAAGGAACCCGACTCACACATTGGCAGTGCTGTACTTGGTGTTTTCCTTACCTCTGCCTCTTTTCTCTCTGTGTTTGATCATCTGGATAATGGCAGCTTATGTTCTCTCTCTCTCTCTTTTTTTACCATCAGAAAACAAAAAGAAACTCTTAAAAATAAGAGTTGTGCAGTTATATTTTTGAGTTTTCTGATGTCCTGCAATGGGGAATAAAGTTCAAATTTTAAAATGTTTGCCACTTCCCTTCTGCTCTTCCTCCCCCCTCCCCCCGACAGTCAACACTGAGGGGCAACATTTTAATTCAGAATTGTTTTTTCCACTCAAAAGGTTGTTGTGACGACAGTGGCAGCATCCTAGAGAGCTGCCCTGTCAACATGTTGATGTTGTCATTCAAGACCCTCGTCATTGTCATCATAATTGGTGCTTCCATTTACTAGACTGTGTTTATTTATGTGCCTTTTTAAGTGCTGCTTCTTGAGATAATAGTCACAAGGGTTTGGGGACTGCTGGAATGAAAAGTGTTACATAAACTGAAATGCTTACCCCCTGGTAAAAGGGAATCTCCGTTGCACATACCACCTGGTTATAACAACTCACATTTGCACAGTGTTTTGTAGTTCAGACAGAATTTTCCTGTGTATTGTTTTATGTAATCCCCCTGATAACACTGCAAAAAACACATCAGGCATGGCGGGGCTCCAGGAATCATCCCACCCTGCCACACTGCCAGGCATGTATGCTTGTACCTGGTGTACTGCTGTTCACAGCTGTTCCCGTGCAGCTCTGTTGAAGCTAGTCCCAGGCGGTCCAGTCTCGGAGAAGAGTCAGATTTATGGAGGCACAAATAAGTACAAAATAATTAGAGGGATTCTTTTGTTGTGTCTCCTCAGGAGGAATACTGGGCAGGTGATTAATTTTATGCAATCTCTTCAGCAGACTGGGGAAATCTGTGGATACTGCAAAATTAATAAAACTGATTCCATCACAACTATGTAAACATTTTAGTTAAAGACACACATGTATAATTACGGCAATAGTGTAACACGAATTAGGCGTATTGTGTGATATAGCATAGGTTAGGGTATGAGCTCTTATGAGTGGTAATAAGGCATTGTTAAGCAAGTGGCAAAGAATAAAAATGATGTTTGTTTACTGAGTCATATACAACCTTTGAACTGAGATTTTATAAGAGAGTATTTCAAGGCAGCAAACAGTTTCTCTGGAAGAGCATCCTTTTAAAAGAGAAGACCAAACAATACTGTAAGAATTGTCGGTGTGATTGCATTTCTTCAGAGGTCTTGCCGAGAAGTCTAGTTCTTGAAGGAATGCCTTAAATGTGAAACCGTTAATCAACCCAGCTGTAGATGGCCACATAGCGCTGGGGAATGAAACATGGATTTTTTTTTTTTTTTTTGGAGTAAAACACAGCTGTTGGATGAGCTAGAACTGAGCTTGACTCCTAGATCCCCCATGAACCCGTTCTACAACCTTGGGCAAGCCTTGATCTTTGTGAGCTTCGGTTTTCCTATGTGACACTCCATGAGCTAAAAAGGCCTTCTTTATAAAAGCAGTTGTGAGGGTGAAGTGGAATAAATGTGCAGCTCCATGGGTTGCTGGCCATGTTTATTATGGCTCAGTGTTATTCCCCTTCTCCATGGACCTAAAGTTGGAGACTGAGCTCACTCTTTTTTCTGGTCTCCGAAACCCCAAGTTACAAAGGCTCTCAGAAAGCCTTTAATTTGGCTGCAGTTAGTATTTGTTCACTACAACCTCGCTTCCAACTGACATCTGGATTGATAAATTGGCTCTACTGGACAGGTTTTAGAAAGGACTGCTTAAAAAGCACTGCTTTGGCCGATCAGATGACAGCTGATAATGTGGTCCCCGGTCGGGCTTCTGTGAAGGTCTGTGAATAAGAATCAACTTTTCCCTTGTTATGCAACCAAGGAAGAAGGATTGTGGCTTTATCTCTTACACATTGTAAATCATTTAAAGGTCTCTCAGCTAAGAGTTCTGGAATCATAGTTAAGGACCGTGGGGTGATGGGTGCACTTCCCGGAATCTGAAGTGAAAATCACACTTGCCCTGCATTTCTTTCTATTTCTGTTACACTCACCACGGGGTCCCTGGTGAGATGGGACTGATCTCTAGAGGCGTTCACCTGCACACTTGGCGTCTCACATAAACCAATTCAGAAAAAGGAATTACAGCAGACTTGAGTGTGAGCTGCTATGTTGGTGAAAACTTGGAAAACAGAACTCTGAACATATCAGCTCAGGCAAAACAGGGAATTTATTGGCTCACAGCACTTGGAGATTCAGGGATGCACTAGATATCAACCCCAAGGGAAAAGAGGTATTCTGATTACTCTGACAGAAAAGTCTGAGAGGGCAAATTCTGCTTAGATGGCCATTGCTGGACTGGCAAAAAAAGAAGTTGCAACTTTGCACATCATATTCTATTATTGACTATAAACATCACTTGGTTACTGATACTACTTTTTTGTTTCCTTCTTTTATCTTTCCTTTTTTGAGAGAGAGAAAGAGAAAGAGAGAGAGAGACAGGAAGGGAGAGAGATGAAAAGCATCAACTCATAGTTACAGCACCTTAGTTGTTCATTGATTGCTTTCTCATACATGCCTTGACCAGGGGCTATAGCTGAGTCAGTGACCCCTTGCTTGAGACAGTGACCTTGGACTCAAGCTAGCAACCTTGGGCTTCAAACCAGCAACCTTTGGGCTCAAGCCAGCGACCATGGGGTTCTGTCTATGATTCCACGCTAAAGTTGGTGACCCCATGCTGAAGCTGGCAACCTAAGGGTTTCGAACCGGGATCCTCAGGGTCCCAGGTTGACACTCTGTCCACTGTGCCACCACCTCATCAGGCATCTCTCCCCTTTTCTGATCTGTATATTTAATCTTAAATATCCTTAAATATAATATATATGTTTTTTATTCCTATTTCACTAATCACAGCTCATCTTCTATCACATGCCTATCTTTGAACCATTCATCATGACCAGAGAGACAAGCATGTTGATTGGTCAGCCCAGGCCACACAACCATTATTTGTTTTTCTTTTTTTTTTTTTTTCATGTGACCACTTTTGCATTGGGAAGAGGGAGGCATCATTATTCACAGATTCATTAAGACCACATGAACTGGGACAGCTGCAGGGTAGACAGACAACATATTCACCAATGATACAGTCAATAGGGATTAATATCCAAAATTTATAAAGAACTTATACAACTCAACAGCAAAAGAAAAATCCAATTAAAAATGGGCAAAGGACTTGAATAGACACTTCTCCAAGGAGGACATACAGGTGTCCAATAGACAAGAAAAGATGCTCAGTGCTACTACTCATCAGAGAAGTGTTAATTAAAACCATGATGAGATATCTCCTCATACCTGTCAGAATGGATATCATCAATAAATCAATAACAAGTGTTGGTGAGGATGTGGACGTAAGGGAACCTTCATACACTATTGGTGGGAATGCAGATTGGTGCAGCCACTATAAAAAATAGTATGGAGTTACCTCAAAAAACTAAAAATGGATCTGCCCTGTGACCTAGAAATTCCACTTCTGGGAACATAACCAAAAAAACCCCTGAAACACTAGTTTGAAAGACTATATGCACCACTATGTTCATTGCTGCATTATTTACAATAGCCAAGATTTGGATGCAGCCCAAGTGCCCATCTGTAGGTAAGTGGATAAAAAAGCTGTGGTACATTTACTCAATGGAACGCTAGTTGGCTATAAAAAAGGAAGGAAATCTTACCCTTCATAATAACATGATGAGTTTGGAGAGTATTATGCTAAGTGAAATAAGCTAGGCAGAGAAAGACAAGTAACATAGGATTTCACTCATATGTGGAATCTAATGAACAAAAGAAACTAACCAACAAAATAGAAACAGACTCAGAGATACAGAGAATAGATAGACAGCTGTCAGAGGGGCGGGGTTGGCAAGGCTGGGTAAAAAAGGTGAAGGGATTAAGAAACAAACAAACAAATTTATAGACAGACAACAGTGTAGTGGTTACCAGAGGAAAAGGGGTGGGGGTGGGAGAGGTAGAAGAGGCTAAGAGGGAGATAAGTGATGATGAATGGGGTGGTAAACACACAATACAATACACAAATGATGTGTTATAGAATTGTACGCCTGAAACCTATATTATTTTATTAATCAATGTCACCACAATAATTAAATAAAAAAGTAAAAATAATGTGAACAGTGAAAATCAAATACCTTTACATATATACAAGTTATGCTGTGAAAGCATAGTTATTTGCAAACATATTAAAATACTTGTTCAGCCTGACCTGTGGTGGCGCGGTGGATGGAGCATTGACTTGGAATGCTGAGGTCGCTGGTTCAAAGCCCTGAGGGGCTTGCCCGGTCAAGGCACATACAACAAGCGATCAAGGAACAACTAAAGTGAAGCAACTATGACTTGCTACTTCTTGTTCTCTCCCCTCCTCTCTCTGTAAAATCAATAAATAATAAAAAAAAAAATACTTGTTCATTAGTTTGATAGTAAAATAATGTATAAAGGTATATAGAAAAAACATTAATCATCTCTGACCCTGGAAAGATCAACTCCATATTTTGTATAACAAACGAAAAAAAAGTTTTAGGTTTTTTGAATACCTTATCCAGAAATAATTAAAAAAGGAAGACAGATGTAAATTCTTTATTTTTATTCTCAATATGGTTGTGAAAAGAGTTATATTAGAAAACTAGGGCTCTGGCCAGGTAGTTCAGTTGGTTAGAGGGTTGTTCCACTATGTCATGATTGAGCGTTTGATCCCTGGCCAGGACACATACAAGAATCAACCAATGAATCCATAAATAAGTGGAACAACAAACCGATATTTCTCTCTCTTTAAAGTTAACACATTTTTTTTAAAAGAAAGAAAACCAAGAACATTGAAAAGCCTAAGTCCAGAGTAATTCCAAATATTTGGTTACACAGAATATTATCATCTTTAAGATTAGGAATAATAATAAAGGTTTATTATCTGATTATTAATAAAGGGTTTTGAAAGCAGTTTTTAATTTTTAAATACAATAGGCATTATTTTGGCCATTGGAAAACAGAGTGTCAGTGAGGGTCTAAGACATCTCACTTTTGAGGATTCAGTTCAGTGTATTTAAGGTAACTGAAAGTGACAGCGAAAGTTTTATAGATAGGCAGAAATTTACATTAAAAAACAAACTTCGTATGTTTGTATTTAGAGTAATAGTAGGCAATATAATTTCAAAAGTTGAAAGTTATTTTAAAACCTATGACTTCAGCTTGGCAAACCGCTTAGGTTCCAAATTTGATTCGTCCCAATTACAATGTGAGCCCTTCAGAAAGAATGTGTCTGTGTATATAGATGCATGTTTTAAAATAATGAGATAATCTTTGAAGCAGCCTTAGTGTTTCTTTTAAATCCGTCTTGAAATGACCATAAGATTAGCTTCATGGAAAGGATTAGACAGTTTCTTAAGTCTAAGGCTGCCACAGGGCTCATTTGTCTAAGGCTAGAAAGGTACCAACCTGGCATAAACTGTAGGAAAGGAGAATGTGAGGGCTTTTCCTGGCAGTTGGCAGCTAAAACTCAAGGGATTCTTAGAATATGACACATGGCAGCCTCTCTCGACTTGTTCTTTTTCTGTTGGTTCTAGTGAATGAGAATATTCTTGCTCTTGAAATTTTCTCACAGCCCGGACAAGTTCATGGAAAGCTTGATCTACATTCATGCTAATCTTTCCTGATGCCTCCATGTAAGTTGCCTTCAGTTGTCCTGCTAACTGTTGCCCTTGTCCCTATGTTACCGGTCTCTGATGATCCAGGTCTGCTTTGTTACCAGTTAAAATCATTGGAAACTCATCATGATCCTTTACTCTGAGAATCTGTTTTTGAAACTTACAGATTTCTTCAAAATTGTCTCTATCTGTGACAAAAAAGACCAAAAGGAAACACTCACCAGTTCTCATACATTTCTATCATAGCTCCAAACTTCTCTTGTCCAGCTAGATCTAGAATATCTAGCCTGGTTGCTCTGTCATCTGTCATGCACCGCTTTGTATAGGGATCCTCAATGATTGGATCATAATCTGTTACAAAACAGGGCTGGATGAACTAGATGGTGAGCGCCAACTTGCCCACGCCGCCCCCACTAACCACCACTAGACAGTACTTCTGGCCAGAGCTGGACCACGAGCCTGCTGTGGCCATAAGGACACCATGCCCAGCCCACCCTAGACCTGCAGGCTGCGAGTGAACAGCCAGCTGGGAGGTCCAGGTGCCTGGAGCTTCACCCTGGGTGGCCAAGTCTCACCTGAGTTTTGAAGAACCAGGGAGACGGCAGGGCAAGGGCAGCAGTGGCCGAGGGGCACATAGCCCACGTGTCTCCGCAGATACTCATAGGCTCTGTTTTTGAAGGAGAATCCAGAGTCACCACAATTCTAATGAGATTCCCAGATTTAATCCAAGTTAAATCCTTACCTGCATAAATAGGTCCTTAACCCTTACCCACATACATAGGTCCAATGGAGCTCAGTGCAGGTAATAAGCAAAAGTTTTTGGCTTTTGCCCCAAACTGTATATTGATACCAAGTTGTTTCTCTGGTTTATGTAGTCAGTGTCCACCAACTGAAAAGTCTCTTGGTGGTTATACCTCAGGACTGTCACCGATGCCAGGGCCTAGCTCTCCACGTGATACACAGGATGCCAGCCCTGACTCTGCACTCCCCTGAATCTTCTCTGTGTTGGATCCATACAGCAACAAAGAGACGATCCCTCTCCCCATCCTGGTTACTCTTAATTCCCCAGGTCCAGGGCACTGAGAGCAATATCCTCAAGTTTCCTTTTGATTTGCCTGCTTCCCAGAGAGATCAGGCCTGGTTCATGGCCAGGGAGTGATGTACAAGGCAGATCCCAAACCCATCATTTCATCCCTACCTCTCAGACACTTGGCAAACCTTGTTTCCTAGCTTTCTTCTAAATAGCCCCGTAGTTCAGAAAGCCCCTTCCTTGTAGTTATTCAGGTACGGCCTGTGCCTTTGTCTGACCTATCAGGAAGGACTGAAACTCAGCAGTGGATATGTCTTAGACCCAAATGGAGTCCTGCCACTTTTTTCTGCCACAATATTATCCTGAGAAAGTGAACTTCATAACTGAAACACCGACCTTTAGATAGCATGAAACATCAACAAAACCTTCTTGTTATGTACTGTGATTCCAAATGGGACTTAAGGATTTCTGGGACCTGCCAGCTTCTGATGACCAAATAAGGTTGTATTTCCTTTTATGATCTAGAGTAAAATAACCCCAAGTCCCCATCCTTTGAAGACCCTTCCTCTGCTGGGCTTTCCTCACCGATGAATTCTGAGTGTCAGGAGTAAATTCACTTACTCCAGATACCTGTTCTACTGGTTGCATTTGTCAGCCAGGCACCCCTGAAACAAGCTGCTTCTCCAGCATCCACATAGATCTGCAAGTGTAGAAAGGACCTCTGAACTGGATTTAATAAATTGGTTATCACATTGTTAGCGTTTTTGTTTAGTTTTTACAGTAGTGATTATATTACCACTTTTTATGTAGCAAGTAACAGGAAACTAATGCAGATGAACAAACAAGGGAAATTAATTTGTTCACGTAACAGAAGAGTTGGGTATTTATTTGCATCAGGGATAAGTTGATCCTACATCAGCTGATTATGACTAGTTTCCAGTTTGTTTCTCTGCATTTCTTGGCTCTGTCAAGAGTTCTGAGAAGCTCAAAATGGAAAAGGAAATTGTACTACAAGCACTGTTAGATCTCCTTATAAGAGCTCTCTGTCCTTGTGGTTGCAATGTGGCTGCCAGAGACTCCCAGGGCTACTTCTCTTCACTCGTGTCCAGCAGCAAAGAAAGCATTTCTGCCGGAAGCATCTGCAGAATGGCGATGGGATCAATCGCCAAAACCACGTGACTGAGAATGAGCTGGTGGTGTTACTGGAAGCATTGGCAGCATAATAAGACTTTGGTTCTTGAGTTCGGCAAAGAAAGAATTCAGAGCAAAGAATTCTATTTATTATTGTTGTTGTTTTATTTTGAGAGTATGTGTATTAAAGCTGGGGACAGTGAAACAAGAAAAGCTTAGGATAGAAGAAGCAACAGGAGAGAGTCGAGGCCGGGCTGCTTGGGCTCTCTAGAAACATGGGAAAGAAGTCAGCCAAGGCTCCCTGCTGTCAGCTCACCGGTGAGCTGGAGAAAGTGGGAGGGGCCTTGGGGACATGTTCAGGGGGTGTGCCCAGGGTGAGCTGCCATTGCCCATTGCTCCCCTGGTTGCAAGTCTCGTGGGGTCCCTTAGAGTTTAGGAGATGCATGCCTGTAGGGAGAAATAGAAGGGAGAAAGGGAAGGCGCATGCTCTTAGGAGGGAGAGTGCACCCAAGAACTCAAATTATAAGAGAAAGTTTCTTTGGAAATTGCAGATGGAGTAGGAGTGAGGCAGCTGGGCTACTAAAACAAGTTACAGAAGCAAAAGAAGGGCCCTTAGAGCTTAGGAGAGAGAAAGGCAAAGGTAACGTGCCTGGAGGGGTAAGAAGAGGGAGCAGGGAAAGGCTGAGAGGGAAAACGTGCCAGGGTTTTTGTTTTTCAAGATAACACTAGAGCCTGACCAGGCGGTGGCGCAGTGGATAGAGCGTCGGACTGGGATGTGGAAGACTCAGGTTCGAGACCCCGAGCTCGCCACTGAGCTCGCCAGCTTGAGCACGGGCCCATCTGGCTTGAGCAAAAAGCTCACCAGCTTGGACCCAAGGTCGCTGGCTCCAGCAAGGGGTTGCTGGGTCTGCTGAAGGCCCACGGTCAAGGCACATGTGAGAAAGCAATCAATGAACAACTATGGTGTCACAATGGCAATGAGAAACTGATGATTGATGCTTCTCGCCTCTCTCCGTTCCTGTCTGTCTGTCCCTCTCTCTGACTCTCTCTGTCCCTGAAAAAAAAAAAAAAAGATAACACTAGAAGGAGTTTGAGGTGGGTGATAGTTTGACATTCCTACTTAACTTCGCTACCGTGTTATAATGAAAGCAAGTCTCAGACTAAATTCTGCCACACAAGTAGACATGTGCTAAACATATATTCACTGGCCAGCAGGCACAAAACAGCTCATGCCATCTATTCTGGAAGTTTGATGAAGTCACTGCCCTCTGTCTGGCAGTTTGGATGGTCTAATAAACTTCTGTTCACTGGGGACAAGAGCCAAGACTGCAGAGGCAGGATCCTGTCAACCTTGCAGTCCCTATCAGTTGAGGACATCTCACATCAAGGGCCACACACTGGTGGTGCATGTAGAGACTTTTTAGCAATGATCAAGTCTCCCTAGGATTATTGGCTGCCATGCTCTCTGGACTCTGACACCCTAATTGTACAAGGGGAGATAGAGCTGTCTTAGCCAGTCCGCATATTAAAAAATACTTTCTCCATCACCTGATATTGTTCCTCCTCTTTATATCCTGTTCATCATTGTCACACTGTTAAATTTAATTTTCTAAATAAAAAAAGTAAAAGAAAAATTTCTTAGAGTTGTCTTAGAAATATCTTCATTATAATCAGTATTCTTTTTTTAAAAAGGAACTTGAAATATATTTGACGAAGAATATTTTTAATTTTACTAATCAGAGCCTATTTCTGAAACTTTTTTTGCTGCTCAGCTGTACATCCCTTTCCACCACAAAAAGCCCATTTTGACATTCTGCATGCAAATTAGCAAAACTTTGATTATTGACTAAGATCTAGATAGCAGAAGCAGTGGTAGGTGGACTTCAGATGAGAATGTCCACTGACCAAGCCAGGGGCCCCCAAAGTTAAAGATGAAACTAACTGGCAGAACTATATTACCTCACAGTCTATTTTGAAAGTTTTAAAGTCAACTACTGTCATCATTATAGGTCCCTGAACCTCAGAGTTGATAGCTCTAAATCTCTTGGGTTTCACAGATTGACTCCTGACCCCAGAAAAGCGATCACAATGGTTCGATGTTTTTCAGACTATAAATTGTGACCCATTAACAGGTCATAACATGAATCCAATGGGACATGACCAACATTAAAAACAATGACACAGAATATATAGAAATATCAGCATTACATGCAATAAGGATAAGCATTACTTCATGAAACTTGTTTCTGTTAGATATATCTGGCATGCATTTACTAGAATATTATGTAAAATATAAAATATTCTCTAAAACTTCATTTTTTGTTTTTTAAATGTGTATCAAGAAAGTTGTGAACAAACTCAAATAGTTGAAAAAACATTTCAAAAGGTTGGTGTTATTCACTCTTGATATATTGCTTAGATACCAGTGGTCCTGCACTAGATTCCCCTTTGCGCATTGCTTCTGGGCCTGGTTCTGGCTGAAGATACCCCACTTACATCATTGGGCAGGATACTTGGCATCTTAATCTGCAACATCATTCAGATTTATGGTGACTTCATTGAAATCACCAAGGACAATGGGTGGGTACTTGCGTTAGGGCCAATCCTGGTAATTTTCCAAAAAACAAAGGAATCTATCTGTTCCAAATAGTCTGAGAGCTCTCTCAACCTTGCAAAACTAAACACTGCCAGCAACCTCCTGATTGAAGGTTTAGGAAGAAGAAGAGGAGAAGAAGGATAAGGAGAAGGAGGAAGAAGAAAAAGAAGGAGGAGGAGGAAGAAATTCCATCTCTATTAGGTACCAGCATCATGTCTACCTCACAATAGTCTGTATTCTGAACACACACCCTAAACCAGATGTTTTCTTATATACTGATATTAAATAAGTTGAAAAGAGTGGTTGAAGCTTTTCTGATGATGGCATCACCTCTGTCTCTGCTTGCAAATGGTAACTTGTGCAGAGGGAAAACTCTGTCATGAGCCACTGAATTCTGTCAAGTATTTGTAAGAACTCTCTTATTAAAAGGTAGCACTACCCAGAAGTGATTATTAACCTCACACCACATTTTTATTAGCTGAGTCATCAATGCTCCAAGACCCTGCATGAGAATTGACAATGGAGTTTGCAGGGATAACATGATTCTTTGAACTTAAACTCAGTTTTTGCTTAGTAAACTTTAAGAAGTTTACAGTATTGGCTGCTAATACTAAAATATAAATATGTTAAGATATATACATATATGCATTGAAAACACTTAAAGAACATTATATGTAAAAAGTGATGAGTGAAAAGTCCATTTGTTCTCCCAGCGGGACATTCCAATGGGAGGATACATAGTTGGTGTACCCAAGAGGAAAACATGCTTAATAATGAGTAAAAATCACTCAAAGAAGGAGCTCACGGAGGAGGGCACATAGTCAGATCATCCCTAGGAACTGGAGGGAAAGGAATTTATGATGCCAGGGTGGAAGTCTCAGGGTAAAATGATTGGGGGCCTGCGTTGGGGTGTGTGTAAAGGCACTGGTCTGAAAGAAGCAGAAACAATGGGATTTGTGATGAGGCAGCCTGTGAACTGGCAACACAGGAAGCGACTCAGAGGGTACTGGGGAGGAGTCACGCCACGCTGTGGTTCCGGAACCCGGAACCAAGGAGAGAGCTTGAAAGCACCAGGGAAGTCTGCCGTGTGTGCATAGGGAGCTGGTGGATGACAGGAGCTCTCATTTAGTGTCAGTACAGCGTGAGATACAGCCTGTTGTAAAAGGCCAGTCTCCCCTTCCAGCAAACAAAATAGGCCAGTTCTTCCAAAAGGCCCCACAACTGACACTTTGTTTCTCAGAATCAGACAAATGTAAAAAATATCTGTCTTTTATATTTTGCATTTTTTTGATGTGTGCCCCCATAAAAAAATGAAAGCGAAGTTACAAAATTAAGCATTTTAGTTTCTTCAACATACTGTGTGTAATGAATAATGGAACGTATTGCCAGCCTGTTATGTTCATCCTCAGACATGTGCGGTCCGTCCCATGCCTGTTGTGCTGGGTGCTGTGTGAGGGAGAATAGGGCAGAGCGCAGGGAAACAGAGAACTGCGGGTGTGCAAGAGGCAGGATAATCAGAGGTCAAGGACAGCGGTGGGCATCAGGCCCTCTGCCTTAACATCCCAGCTGTGCACTTTTTACCTGGACCTTACTTTCCATCTGTTAGAGATCTAGGGCAGGCTCATGTGGAGTTTAATTATTTACATTGGTTGACCTGTGCAGGCTCCAAATCCCTATGTGATTGCTCAGATCTCTGTTAGTTCTATCTAAGGTGCATAGAGATTAATAAAATATAGCTTCAGGGCCCAGGCTCAAATCCGGACTCTGCCACTTACATGCCGTGAGACCTTGGGGCAATAAGTACCTGCTCTGTGCCAGTTTCCTCAACTTTGAAATTAGGTTTTTGCTGAGTATACTTGTAAGAACATGCTAAGTCCTCATTAGCTATTATTATCATACTTTAGAAAAGCAGTATAGCACGAGGGTTCGAGTAAGGAGTCAGAGCCAGACTGCTTGGATCTAACTCTTGGTTCCGCGACCTTAGCCAAGTCCCTTACTGTCTCTATTGCCTCAGTTTTCTCATCTGTAAAACAGGGATAATAAGAATACCTACCTTGTAGGAACTGAGCAAGAATTAAATGAGTTAGTGTGTGTAAGTTTCCTAGACTGGTGCCTAGCATATCATACGGAAGTGTTCGCCACTGTTATGGGTGGGGCTTATTTTGCATGTTTGTTTTTTTTAAGTCAAATACTGGGCCTTGCTCATACTAGGTACTCATTAAGAGACTGTCAGACACGTGAAGCAACGACTACATACATACATTCTAATTCAATGGCTTTCAGTATAGATATTGGCCATCCATATTATTCCAGATTTGCCAAATATACTTGGACCAGTCTGCATCACACTGACTTTAGATAATGCATAGACAATGGCCCCAGCTTCCTCTCCCTTTCTGCCCTGGGGTGCTCAGTGCTACAAAGGGAGAGCCCGAGGACATGGGACCATGACAGCCTCGGGAAGCATTGCTTCATTGGTACAGTAGGGAGTCATCATCACACTCCCAAAGTTTGAAAATCTATGGAGGATACACAAATTATAAACATAAATCAAATTACCATCCACCCCTTTCCGCTTGAACATTTCTGGAGAGCAACCAACACGGTCATTTGAACATTCATATGGCCCTGCTGGGCCGGTGAGTAGCCAGTCCCCTAGGGCTGGCAAGCGCCCCTGTTACCCCAGACACTGTCCTTCTGCTGCCTGGGTGGCAGCAGCAGTTTGCCCCTTCATAAACATCAAGACACAAAATAATGGAATGTTTAGTCTGAGTAATACATTAAGGAAATCAATTAGGCCCACATGCAACTTTCTAAGATTTTAATTACAGTACTTAGGGTACCACACTAGAGCAGTTTGTCAGGAACATAATTTGTTAATGAGTAACAACTGACACAGTGTATTAGTTGGGATTGTAATTAGCTCTTGCTAGCCCTCTATTGGAACCCTGATCAAAAGCCAGTCAGCGAAAGCAGGCGAAATGAGCATAAATGATCACCTCGACAGCTCTCTCTGGGCCGTCTCCTGGATGCCGTTGTCCCCGGAGGGCCTGGCTAAGACCCTGTGCACATTTTCACTCAAGCGTGGTCTGGGGAGCAGCATCCGCCACTTCTAGGAGCTTATTAGAAATGCAGGTTCTCGGGCCCCACCCCAAACCTATTACGTTGGAATCTGTATTTTAAGACACCCAGGTGACTTATAAGCATATTAAAGTTTGAGAAGCACTGTAGGAATAGAAGGAGCACAGGTTCAAACCCAGACAGATCTGACACACCCATGACCACATAAGAAAAAGTGGCTTGCCTGACCATGTGGTGGCACAGTGGATAGAGCATCAGACTGGGACGGGGAGGACCCAGGTTCGAGACCCCCAAGGTCACCAGCTTGAGCGCGGGCCCATCTGGCTTGAGCAAAAGCTCACCAGCTTGGCTCCAGCAAAGGGTTACTTGGTCTGCTGAACGCCGGAGGTCAAGGCACATATGAGAAAGCAATCAATGAACAACTAAGGTGTCGCAACGAAAAACTGATGACTGATGCTTCTCATCTCTCTCCATTCCTGTCTGTCTGTTCCTATCTATCCCTCTCTTTGACTCTTTCACTGTCCCTGTGAAAAGAAAAGAAAAGAAAAGAAAAGAAAAACTGGCTTAGTCACATCAGCGGGGAGATGTGCAGTGCTTGTCTGGTCGGCCTTCCCACTGGAGAGCAGAGTCTGAGGAAGGAGGTAACCCTGCGCAGTCCTCCCAAGAGGGATTCTTGCACGTATCTTGAGACAGATCTACAGTGTGTCCGTAAAGTCGTGTGACCATGTGTCCATGACTTTACGGACGCACTATATAGTTGAGGATCATTTGTTTTAGGAAACATCGTCGACACAATATGCAGGATGGATATGTTCTTGATGGAGTATGCGAAGTTAAAAATGTGTACATTGAAGCAATTTCCTCCCAGGAAAATTTCCATTTAAGCTTCCTCACCCAAGTCAAGATAGTGCTAGAAGGAGCCCTTACCTAAACTGGTTACTACACCGTGTGCTCAAATGTGGGGGATTTCCGCCGCATCGCGGCTCAAACAGAAAAGGGTAATATTCTTACAGCGCCTTGTAGGTAAACTGAAGGGGTTCTGGGGCATCTGTGTGAGACAGAGTGGAAAAAATCTTTTTTTAACATGTTTATTTTATTGACTTTAGAGAGAGAGAAAGGGAGAGGGCAGTAGAGAGACAGGAACATCTGTTCCTGTATGCGTCCTGACTGGGGATCAAACCGGCAACCTCTGTGCTTCGGGATGATGCTCTAACCAACTGAGCTACCCAGCCAGGGCGATTTTTTTTTACATCATGTAAATACAAGAAATTAAAAATTGGGAAAGATGTTAGATTCTTGGTTTCCATAAAACACCCAAATAGAGACAATGTTTCAAATGAGAAATTGAGTTTGCTTCTGAAAATGTAACTTTTTAAAAATCAAGCTTGATGCTTGAAATGGCTGTACTCAATTCTGATCAAAAGGTTTTAATTATGATCTCTTCAAATTTTGGACATTCATTAACAATGAGTAACTTTGCATGAGGAGGTCATAAAGCCGTATTTAAACCATTGTTTTACAATTATTTCAAAATCCATGATAAAGTTATATTTAGGGACTATAACAGCTCATCCTTTTCTTTTATTGATAAATTTGATGTTGAAGTTTCTTGTGATAATGCAAATGTTTTACAAATCTAACTGAACATTTTTATATCTATTATTTCAAAATATTAATGTGACTCTAATGTGCAGACTGTCACATATCATTAGAGCAGTCACCATTGAAAGGATACATCAGCCTGACCAGGCAGTGGTGCAGTGGATAGAGTGTTGGACTGGGATGCAGAGGACCCAGGTTTGAAACCCCGAGGTTGCCGGCTTGAGCACGGGCTCATCTGCTTTGAGCAAGACTCACCAGCGTGAGCCCAGGGTTGCTGGCTTGAGCAAGGGGTCACTTGGTCTGCTGTAGCCCCCTGGTCAAGGCACATATGAGAAATCAACAATGAACAACTAAGGTGCCGCAACAAAGAATTGGTGCTGCTCATCTCTCTACCTTCTGGTCTGTCTGTCCCTATCTGTCCCTCTCTCTGTCTCTGTCACACACACACACAAAAAAAAAAAGCAAAAAAGGAAGGACACATTAATTACAAACAGGCAGACATCCCCAGTATATGATGCGGCCACTGTCAGGAACTCAACCTTCCTGCTCCCCCTTCTCTTAACACAGACAGGTGGCACCTTAGGCAATGGATCATGCTTCTTGGCCACTGGGAGCACAAAGTCCTCCAGAAGCTCCACAGGCCACTTGTCCATGCTGGGAAGTCTAGGTTCCATGTTTAGCTGCTGGCATGGCTGTTCAGATGGAAGGCTTCTCTGTGGCTCTGCCCGGCACGTTGAGGTTGAGTGAGTGCTCTGTGGTGCTCTTATACTCCTGCCTGCGGGGACTGTGGGATGTACAGGCAGACCTCACTCACCTCGGGCCACCCTCTGCAGAGCCCCATATAAGGCTGCTTATGGCCAGAGGTGACCAGTCTGGGATATCCAGCAGCCCCGAAGGCTTGGCGGGGGGTTAAGGTTGTGGCACACCTGGAGCCCACTCATGGCATGCAACTTGGCCAGTTAGGAAGCTTTGAATTACTCAGTGACAGGAGCAAAGTCATCTTCTTTCTCTTCTATTTCTTGAATCTATACCTGGTGGGCTCGCTTACACCTTATTTACTTTCTGTTCCAAAGGTTGGTTGAAAGACTGGGCTCTTTCTCTCCTATGTCAGAGGAGAGTTCGCCTCCAATCAGCCTTCATTTCTCCCAGATGACAGCCTGACCTTGTTTATGGTTCTCATCCCACAGTGAGATCTCTGGAATACTCAGCGCCAGGTTTGGGATCAAATGTGGTCTTCTAGTGGTTTGATTTGTTTCACTTCTCTAATCATTGTGGGGTGCTGCTTCACCTTGGTCCTTGCACTGCAATGATAACACCCCACTTTTGAGTTTGGGAAATGGAAGAGGTCAGAGATTCAGTGAGTGGGAAGTGAGATGCTTCAGGCCTCATCTGCATTCTTTATTCTCTTGCAAGGATTTTCACTGGAGCATTAAGCACTTGCATAGCTGTTAATACTGTTATTTCTTCCCCATTTAGTCACTGAAAACTAAACAGGGTGTTATATTGGAGGTTTCAATTGATGCAACAACATACATTCTGAAGGAGATTGTAGGCCATACGCAGAAGTTAGAGACGTTAAGTAGAAAAACACAGCTCACCAAACCCCTACCTAGCCCAGTGGTTCTTAACCTTTTTTGAGGTACCGAACCCACCAGTTTCATATGCGCATTCACAGAACCCTTCTTTAGTGATAAATAATATATGATTTTTTTTCCAAATTCAAGACATAGGTATATGTTTTTTTACTGGTGCACAAAATGAGCCGTGCATGAACATCACCTTGCTCAAAGAACAAAACCAACAAAGTGCATGAACTCACAACAAATGACGGTATTACTTTATTCTGGCCTCCGCGGCAGAGGCTTCTCCGAACCCCTGAGACCGACTCATCGAACCCCTAGGGTTCGATAGAACCCAGGTTAAGAACCACTGCCCTAGCCATATCAAGGAAATAAGATTGAGAGAGTGAAGAGTTGGGAAAAATTTGTGAGAATTTCTTTCTTCCTTTTAAATTTTTATTTATTGATTTTAAAGAGAAAGGAAGGGTAAGAGAGAGACAGGACCATCAATTTGTTCCTGTATGTATCCTGATGGGGCATCACACCGGCAACCTCTGTGCGTTGGGACAATGCTCTAACCAGCGGAGCTATCCGGTCAGCACTGTGAGAATTTCTTTGGAGAGGGTGTGGCTGTGCAGTGGGTCCTTCTTCCCTGTCTAAGGAGGAGGGTTCAGGGGAGACTTCCTCATCACCTTGTCAAGTGAGAGGAGTTTCCCTGAGACCAGAGAACAGCTAGGGGAACACACAGCCTGCCCCACCCAGGCCATCTGAGGATGAACCTGGGTTATCGAGCTGATGGGGTACCAAAACAAAGGAAAGCTCTGTCTCTGCCTGGAGATTGACCTTCACTCCCACTAAAGTTATTAAGGTAGAAAAGGGTGTTCTCAGCAGAAGATGAGCCAAAGCTGTATTTCTGAATTCCTAAGGACAGAGGAAAGAGTGAGTAATACTAGACCCGTTGGCTGTCTGCTGGGT
The DNA here is from genome assembly GCA_037038555.1 of Rhynchonycteris naso. Lineage (NCBI taxonomy): Eukaryota > Metazoa > Chordata > Mammalia > Chiroptera > Emballonuridae > Rhynchonycteris > Rhynchonycteris naso. The sequence continues at coordinate 25,245,612 of CM072996.1, forward strand.
CAGGGTCATGGCCTGTGAGAGCTATCAGTGAACTACCCCAGAAAACACCATTAACATCTTCCCAACCTGCTTATGATAACCAGGTGAAACATTTCTACTATTCTTACCTTTCTTATCACCTACGTCCACCTGATCCTGCTCTACCCCAACGTGGAAGGCATCAAAGACTGCAGTTGACAAGGTGGGGGAGGGGAGAGCTGGCCAGTGGAAGAAATACCACACTCCTCCCCACTTCCTCTAGTCCCTCCCCTCCTTGGGAAGATAGGGAAAGTCTTACTGTCTGAGGAGTTGGCAACTTTGATTATTATTACAAGAGACTGAATGTTTTAATCATTGGATTTATACTGTTTGCAGCTTAAAGTGACCATCAGGCTTTTGATCAGAAAGTGGTCAGAATATCCTGAGATTGCCTGAGTTTTATCTCACTGAATACAATTTGAAGGGAAAGTGGAGGACACAAATAAAATTGCCATTTGATTACATTCCACGAGCCCTGGTTGTCCATGGTGCTGCCTACTATTTCGTAATATATACTCTCTGGGCAGGGAGCTCTGTCAGGATAGAGAGCATTGGAGCAGACCTCACATAAATCTTCAATGTAGAGTCTGAGAATGTCAGGCTTGAAAGAAGGCTTGAAGTCATCCATTCCATCTGTCTGCTGTTTTGAGCCCCTCTGCCACACCCCTGCCCAGTGCTCACCCCACTTGTATGTGAACAGCTGCATAAATAAGAGGATACACATCTTCTCAAGTGCTGTACCCATTTTGGAACAGCACTTTTACTTTTGAGGATTGTTTCCTTTTCAGTTTGATATAGTCCCATTTGTTTGTCTTTGCTTTTGGAGGAAAACCGTGTGTGTGTGTGTGTGTGTGTGTGTGTGTGTGTGTGTGTCTATGTATTGCAAAGACCAATGTCAAGGAGTTTTTTCCCTGTTTTCTTCTAGGAGTTTTATGGGATCAGGTTTTATGTTTAAGTTTTTAACCCATTTCAAGTTAATTTTTGTGACCCCGGCCAGTTGGTTCAGTGGTAGAGTATTGGCATGGCATGTGGAAGTCCCAGGTTTGATTCCCAATCAGGAAAAACAGGTGAAGAGACCATCTGCTTTTCCACTTCTCCCCTTCCCCCTTCCCTCTCTGTCTTCCTCTCCCATAGCCATGGCTCATATGGTTTGAGTGAGTTGGCCCTGGGCTCTGAGGATGGCTCCATGGCCTCACCTTAGGTGCTAAAATAGCTCGGTTGCTGAGCAATGGAGCAGCAGCCCCAGATGGGCTGAACATCACCCGGTAGTGGCTTGCCAGATGGATCCTGGTTGGGGTGCATGTAGGAGTCTGTCTCATTGCCTTCCTGCCTTTTACTTAATTTTTTTAAAAAGTTAATTTTTGTGAGTGGTGTTAAATAAGGGCCCAATTAATTCTTCTTCATGTGATTATCAAGTTTTCCCAGCACCATTTATTGAAGAGATTATTCTTTTCCCATCAAGTGTTCTTGACTTCCTTGTCAAATATTAGTTGACTGTACATGTGAAGGTTTATTTCTGGGCTCTGAACCTGTTTCATTTATCTATTTTTGCCAGCACCATACTGTTTTGATTATTATAACTTTGCAATATTTGAAACCTGGAATTGTGAGGTAGAAATTTAGGAGACACTGATTTTTGAGTCCCAATGTACTCTTTCTTGGATGATTCCTCTTAAGTCTCTGGGAACCTTCTCTGGCTCCCCAAACTTCTGCTATTTTTATTGTTGCTCCTGTCATATTGTATAGAATTTTTTATATATATGTCTGTGAGCATCCTGAAGGCAAGGATTGTCTGGTTCATTGTTAAATCCACAGCACCAAGTCCAGTATGAGAAGAGGAACAGGTGCCCTTCCCACGGCTGCATAATCCATAGTCTTCATGAGATGGCCTTCCGGCTATTCCTCTTCAGTCTTATCAGAACACTGTCTCCTTTAACAAATCGATTTCCCTTCTTTGCTGCAAACCTCATTCCTAGGTTTGTCTTTCTAATTCTAAATACACTTCGATTTTTAAAAATTGTACCGAAAAGAGGAGGAAAATGACTTTTCAAGGTCAGAAAGTTGGGTTGATGGGTCAACTGGGAAAGAAATAGATAAATTCTAATCTATCGCATGAAACTCTGTCCATTAAAATCAGACTGTCCTATTTCTGATATTTTCACCTCATTCAATGATGTTGTTTTCTCTGGTAGAATAGAGCATTTATTATCCAGACTCCGGGCAGAGGAATGGCCTGGCCTGGATCTAGAGATAAGGGGCAATTTACTACTGGCCGGCTGCTGTCCTTGCCATCTATCAAATACAGGGTTAAATAAAAAGCTCGCAGGCCCTCTGCTACCTGTGTTCTGAAAGAGAACTGTTTTATTTCGAGCCCTAGTTTTGCTTGTCTTTAATGCTGCTTTTGAAAAAGGTTGTATACTTTCATCTCACTGCTTCTACCTCCCTCCTGGCCCAAACTCTGCCTTAGGAGGGTTGCCTTGTGAGGTCATTTTCATAGCCACCCAGCTGGTTGCCTCGACTTTGGGTGCTCCCTCCATCCTTTTCAATTCAACCCCCATGCCTCACACTTTCTAAAGTTCAGCTCTGGCCTCCGTGTCAGAAGCCCCCGTGATGGGTCCCTAAACTGGAGCCAAGTACACGAGTGCTGTGAGCGTGGCCTTGAAGGCTCTCTGCCTTCTGTTCCTTCCTGTTGCGTTCTTTCTGCCCCAGCCAGTGTCACCAACCTCTGCTTTGTGAATTCTTCCTCCCTTTTGCTGGAGCATTCCCCTTCCTCCCCGGGAACCTGCCTTCTCTCGAATTCTGCACGCCCTACTGTCCTCATCTTTCTGCTCTCTTCACTCTCCCGTGGCCTTCTTTTTACATCTTTTTTCCCTCCCCATACAACCCAGGCCCTTGCCACTCTCTTGAATGCTAGACCTTTACATAGCTGTCTCCTCCTTCAGGGCCCAAGGCAAAGTCAGATGTCACCTCCCTCCATTTGTTACAAGATTGGATTTATGCAAGACCTCTTATTTATTGACTCAAACTTTTATTGAGTTTTATTACTATGCACTTGTCACACTGCTGGGTACCAAGGATTCCCAAATGAATAAGACCACGTTGTTCTCCTCAAAGGCCTTAGTTGAGTAAGAGAGCCAGAAAAGTAATTTCAGAGGCCTTAGGATATTTATGGTACAATGCTGAAGAGAGCTGTAATAGACGTCTTGTGGGAGCACAGGGAAGGACATAACTATTAATAACTATGCCTGGGGGAATCAAGGAGGTTTTTGAGAGAGAACTGACTTTACCTGGATAATTACAGAGGAGAATCCTTAGTTTAGAATGAGTGAAATTGAACTAAATTATGCTGTTCTATTTAAGAGCTAGGATTTATCTGTGTTTGGTAAATATTTAAACATGAGGTAGTCTTGATTTTCATACGCAGTTTTAATGGGCATTAAATATATTCAGAGCAGATTTCTTTACTTTTTTTATTCATATGGGTTTTAGCACTTCTTGTTTAACTGACCTTACAGCAGAGATGGATGGGGCAAGGAATATCAGGGGGTACAGACTGAGTTGATGGGACTCTGGGTTTCCTAGTAGAAATGAGGTGAGTGGAAGGTCATGGTCACACAGCTGACCTGTTTTCTTGTTTGTTTTTTTAATCCCTGAAATAAGCTTGATTAAGTAGATCCCTCATTCCTCAGAAAAGTAGGCACCTACCTCACTGTCCTTAGCATGTTCCAGGAAGGTGATGTCTCTTCCTCTTTTTCTACCAGCTTTATTGAGATATAAGTGACACATAACATTGTGTAAGTTTAAAGTATACAAATGTAATGATTTGATATATGTACATATCACACGCAAAATGATTATGATACTAAGATCGCTTAACACACCCAACACCTCACATAGTTACATTTTCATTGTGTGAGTGGTGAGAACATTTGAGATCTCTCTTAGCAACTTTAAGCATATGATGCAGTATTGTCAACTATCGGCACTATGCTGAAATCATTTATAAGGTCCAGTAGTTTTTTGACTGAGACTTTAGGGTTTTCAATATACAATATCATATCATCTGCAAATAATGACAGTTTTACTTCTTCTTTTCCAATTTGTATGCCTTTTATTTCTTCTTCTTGTCTGATTGCTGTAGCTAGGACTTCCAGAACTAAGTTGAATAAGAGTGGTGAAAGTGGGCAACCCTGCCTGGTTCCTGATCTTAAGGGGATTGCTTTTAATCTTTGTCCGTTTAGTATGATGTTTGCTGTCGGTTTATCGTAGATTGCCTTTATCATGTTAAGGAATGATCCCTGTATTCCCACTTTACTGAGAGTTTTGAGCATGAATGGGTGCTGGATTTTATCAAATGCCTTTTCTGCATCTATTGAAATTATCATGTGATTTTTGTCCTTCCTTTTGTTTATGTGGTGAATACATTGATTGATTTGCGAATATTGAACCAGCCTTGCCTCTCCAGAATAAATCCCACTTGATCGTGGTGTATGATTTTTTTCATATATTGCTGGATCCGGTTGGCTAATATTTTGTTGAGAATTTTAGCGTCTAAATTCATCAGGGATATAGGCCTATAATTTTCTTTCTTTGTGTTGTCTTTGCCCGGTTTTGGGATCAGAATTATGCTCGCCTCATAAAAGGAGTTTGGAAGTCTTCCTTCCTCTTGAATTTTTTGAAATAGCTTGAGGAGAATAGGAGTTAGTTCTTCTTTGAATTTTTGATAGAATTCACTTGTGAAGCCATCAGGCCCAGGACTTTTCTTTTTTGGGAGTTTTTTAATAACTGTTTCGATCTCATTTGCTGTAATTGGTCTGTTTAGGTGTTCTGATTCTTCCAGATTGATTTTTGGAAGGTTATATGATTCAAGAAATTTGTCCATTTCACCAAGATTGTCTAATTTTTTGGCATATAGTTCTTCATAGTATTTTCTTACAATGCTTTGTATTTCTGTGTGTCAGTTGTTATTTCTCCACTGTCCTTTCTAATTTTATTTATTTGAGTCCTCTCTCTTTTTTTCTTGGTGAGTCTAGTTAAAGGTTCATCAATCTTGTTTACCTTTTCAAAGAACCAGCTTCTTGTTTCATTGATCCTCTGTATTGTTTCCTTAGCCTCTATGTCATTTATTTCTGCTCTGACCTTTATTATTTCCTTCCTTCTACTTGTCTTGGGTTTTATTTGTTGTTGTTTTTCTAGTTCTTTTAGATGCAGGGTCAGGTTGCTTATTTGAGCTTTTTCTAGCTTCTTATGATATGCCTGTAGTGCAATAAACTTCCCTCTCAGAACTGCTTTTGCTGTGTCCCATAAATTTTGAGTTGATGTATGCTCATTATCATTTGTTTCTAGAAACTTTTTTATTTCTTCTTTGATCTCATTGTTAATCCATTCATTATTTAATAACATGCTATTTAGTTTCCAAGTGTTTGAGTATTTTTCATTTTTTCTTTTGTGGTTAATTTCTAGTTTCATGGCATTGTGATCAGAGAAAATGCTTGATATGATTTCAATCTTCTTAAATTTATTGAGACCATTTTTGTGTCCTAACATGTGGTCTATCCTAGAAAACGTACCATGAGCGCTTGAGAAGAATGTATATTCTACTGCTTTAGGGTGAAAAGTTCTGAAGATATCTATTAAATCAAGTTGATCTAGTGTATCCTTTAAGTCTGCTGTTTCTTTATTAATTTTCTTTCTTGAGGATCTATCCAGTGTTGTTAGAGGGGTATTGAAATCCCCTACTATGATAGTATTGCTGTTTATCTCGCCCTTTATATCCATCAAAGTCTGCTTTATGTATGTCGGGGCTCCTATATTTGGTGCATAGATATTTACAATAGTTATATCTTCCTGTTGAATTGTTCCCTTTATCATTATGTAGTACCCTCCTTTATCTCTTACTACAGCCTTTGTTTTAAAGTCCATTTTGTCTGATATAAGTATTGCTACCCCTGCTTTTTTTTCATTTCCATTTGCATGAAATATTTTTTTCCATCCTTTTACCTTCAGTCTATGAGCATCTTTTGTTTTAAGGTGTGTCTCTTGTAGAAAGCATATGTATGGGTCCTGTTTCTTTATCCATGCAGCTACCCTATGTCTTTTGATTGGATCATTTAATCCATTTACATTTAAGGTTATTATTGATATGTAGTTGTTTATTGCCATTTTATTCTTTAAAGCTGTATTCTTCTTTTGCTCTATTCATTCCTCCCTTTAAACTGTTCACAAGAGGCCCCTTAGTATCTCTTGCAGAATTGGTTTGGTTTTTATGAATTCCTTGAGGCATTCTTTGTCTGGGAAGCTCTTTATTTCTCCTTCAATTTTAAACGTTAGCCTTGCTGGATAGAGTAGTCTTGGTTGTAGGTTCTTGTTCTGCATTACTTTGATTATTTCTTGCCATTCCCTTCTGGCCTCAAGTGTTTCTGTTGAGAAGTCCAATGTCATCCTTATGGGGGCTCCTTTGTAGGTGATAGTCTTTTTTTCTCTAGCAGCTTTAAAAATTTTTTCTTTATCCATTAGCTTTGGTATTTTAACTATGATGTGTCTTGGTGTAGATTTTTTTGGGTTTCTCCTTAATGAAGTTCTGTGTGCTTCTTGAATGTGTGGAGTGTTTCCCAGCCTTAATTTAGGAAGGTTTTCTGCTATGATTTGATTGAACACAGTTTCCATTTCCTGTCCTCTCTCCTCTTCTTCAGGCACCCCTATGATGCGAATGTTGTTTCTCTTCATGTTGTCACAAAGCTCCCTTAGAGTTTCCTCACATTTTTTGAGTCTCTTTTCCTTTTTCTTCTCTGCTTCTGTGCCTTTGTTTATTGTGTCCTCTAACTTGCTTATTCGCTCCTCAGCGTCATCCATCCTGCTTTTAATTCCTTCCATTGTGGTCTTCAGTTCTGATACTGTATTTGTCATTTCTGTCTGATTCTTTTTTATTATTTCAATTTCATTTTTTATACTTGTTATCTCTTTATTTAGGTGTTCATAATGACTATCCATTGTTGCTCTAATTTCTTTGAACATCCTAACTATCATTATTCTAAATTCTGCTTCTGGTAATTTGGTTATATCTGGTTCATTCAGGTCCTTCTCTGGGGATTTCTCTTGATTTATTTGGTTTGCATTCCTCTGCCTGCCCATTTTTTCTGTGTATAAGCAAGTTGTGGCCACTGGAGTCCAGTAGGTGTTGCCTTTGTGTTCTCTAGGTGTGGTCTATCTGCAGGCCCCCCACCCCCTCTGCCGGTGCCTAGGGTGGTTGGGTATGAGCGTTGCCAGCGCCAGCCCACTGTGGCTTTTGCTATGATTTCTGCCTCTCCTCCGTGGGAGGGGCTGTGACTGAAGCCACAAGATTAGCACCAAGGGTAGAGGTGAGCACCTTTCCTCAGCTGCGGACCCAGCCTATTTCCGGACTTCCGCCCAGAACCAGCAGTCGGAGCCTGCTCGCTACAGTTCCGCGGGTTAGGCGGGGCTTTTGACGTGCTCTCAGCTGTAAGCTTTTGCCCGTCTGGAGCTTTAGCCCCGCCCTCGAGGCCAGGGCCCTTCTGCGCAGGGTCGGAAACCAAGGTTTATTGGGGCGGGCATGTTTGCTGGCTTCCGCTGAGCTGTGTACTTCCGCTCGTCCCGGACTCTACCCCGCCCCCGCGTTCGGAGCCCGCTCGTTCACGTATGAATGCTATCCGGGGTTTCTCTGGCCAGATGGGGATAGTAGCGTGGGCTCAGCTGCGAGCCTCCACCTGTCTCGGGGTCCACCCCGTTCCCGCGCTCGGAGCCCGCTCACGCACGTATACTGGCCTACCGCGTTTTCTCCGGCAGGGGGTGGGGTGGGGGGGTTGAGGGACTGGTAGTGTCAGCTCAGCCACAGCCCCTGCCTGTCCCTGGTTCCAGCCCGGTCCCCGCTGTCAGGGCCGGCCTGCGCAGGGTCTGCCCGTTCCTGGCCTCCCGCTTTGTCCCCGCAAGTGGGATCAAAGGCGGGCCCGCAGCTTCCGGACCGCTTTCGGACCGCTTTCGCGGTCCCCTCTGACCCTCTGGGCTAGACCGATCTCCCACCGGCTTGGCCTCTGCCCACGCCGACAGCACCGCCTTTCAGCGTCCTGCCGCCTCAAAACCCCAAGCAGCCCTCAGCAGAGTAGGAAGGGACCTAATACTCCACACTGTAGGCCTGGGAGCTCCCTCACTTGTTTCACAGCTCAAAACTGTCCAAACGCCTCTTCTAGGCTCTAGGACTGGAGGCTGGGGCTTGGTTCCTGGGACCCAGGTCCCTCCCTCTCCGCCAAACTCTCCTCCCGCCCCGTGGGTCTCTCTGGGCTGCCGTTTGCTCCGGGGAGCTGGGCAGCCCTCTTCGCGTTTTCGCTATTCCTACCAGTCTCAATGTGGCTTCTTCTGTGTTCCTTGGTTGAAGAGTCCACTTAGTTTTGTTCAAAGTTGGTTTATCCAGGTGGTGGTTCTTAAAATTGAGTTGTAATCCACTTTGGTTCTGGGAGTTGGAAGTTGGTACGTCCGCCTACTCCATCGCCATCTTGCTCCCCCTCATAGGACTTTTGATCTTCTTGGCATCATGCAGAATTTTCTGTTATTTCCCTGGCTGTGGTGGCGCAGTGGATAGAGCGTCGACCTGGGAACACTGAGGTCGCCGGTTCAAGACCCCGCGCTGGTCTGGTCAAGGCACATGTGGGAGCCGATGCCTCCAGCTCCTCCCCCCTTTCTCTTTCTCTCTCTCTCTCTCACTCTGTGTCTCCTCTCTGCAATGCCAGTTGCCAAGGCCAGGCAGGTTCACATTGGATTCAGACAGACGGTAGAGAAACTGTGCCATGTATCACATTTTATTGATGGAAACTTAGTTTGTTTCCATGTCTTGGCTTGTGAATAATTCTGCAATGAACATGGGAGTAGAGACATCTCCTGAAGACAGTGACTTCATTTCATCAGGTGTCTTTTCTTAAATCTCTGTAGAGGTAGAAGGAAAGAGAAAATGTACAAACTCATGATCCCCACTCTATAATTATCAAAACCACATGGTTTTATTTTTCTCTTATACTTTTCCTTCCTTTTAGTCATTAGAGTGTGTAGTTATGCATTAACTTGGGATTATTTATTGACCGCGTCTCTGCTACACTAAAAACTCCACAAAGGAGTACATTTCTATGATCTAACCATTGTCTTTCCATATTGAGCACCTGGTATATAATTGGTGTTCAAAAGATATTTATTCAACAAGTAAATGAATGACTAATCCTGATAATTTGAGTAAAAGCCTGAAAGAAGATAATGGGAAGATTCACATAAATGAAAGGATGATTAGGATTGTAAAGACACCTCCTCAGGGTGCCTAACAAACTGTTGTAGGTCATAGAGATATTTCAGTTGGGTGTGAATTCTGATGTTTTCTTCCAAAGAGATAATTTAAATTAGACCCCTGGGACAGGAGGTGCTCAAAATTATAGATAATGGAAATACCTTTCATTTGCTCACTTAGCAAGTATTCTTTTCTTCTAATAGAAGGGGAGAAATGCTAGTAATTTCTCTATAGAACAGAATATATTAATATTTGTTGAATATACTCAAGCAGAATATTCTTTAGGATAAACTTTAATAAGTGGGTAAAATTGGTAACATTAAGAAATAGGTCTTTGCCTGACCTGTGGTGGCGCAGTGGATAAAGCGTCCACTTGGGAACACTGAGGTCGGCAGTTCAAAACCCTGCACTGGTTCGGTCAAGGCACATATGGGAGTTGATGCTTCCAGCTCCTCCCCCCTTTCTCTCTTTCTCTCTCTCACTCTGTGTCTCCTCTCTAAAATGAATAATAATTAAAAAAAGGTCTTTTAACAAGTAGTTCCAATTTTGTGACCAGATCAGCTCACTGAGCAAATGGGCTTCTTTTCACTCTTCTGGGAATCAGGCTCCACCTGCCTCTTTTGGTGGGAGAAGCTTATGAATGTCTTTGTCACTGAAAAAAGGGACTGATTCACCCAGATGGTTTGGATGGAGCTCAAACGTTTTCTGGCAAGTCTGACTCCTTGGCTTCCCACCCCAGTGTTATGAACTGACTTGACATAGTCTAATTATGCACAAGTCTTAGGCTCATTTTGGTAGAAAATAATAGCTGGAAAGCATTGGTGCCTTTCAGCCAAAGATCACCACGAATGCCCTTGTGGTCAGAGCTAGGTTCCTTGGTGTGGTAGGCAGATGCTTCCCAAGATTCCTGCCCCCTGGTGGACATACCCTGCCACCCTGGATCTAAGTGAGACCTGTGAATATGTTGGAATATCACACCTGTGATTAGGTTAATAAGATAAAGTCTTGATCCTTTAAAAATCTCTCCAGGTGTTGTAATGTGCAGCCTATTTTGAGAACTGGTTCTTAAAGTGTATTTCCAGGACCGTGAGCACCATCTGTCCCTGGGAACTTGTTAGAAACTGCAAATTCTCAGGCCCCACCCAAACCCTGAATCAGAACTTCTTGTGTGTGTGGGTGGGTGGGTGGGGGGGAGTGATGTGTGCTTTAAGGACCCTCCAGGGGATTCTGACGTCTGATGAAGCTTGAGGTCCTTTTCTGTGGACATCTGCCCTCTCCCACACAAGCCTCTGTACTGGCTCTCTTTGGTGGAAGGGTGATAAGAGGGGAGGGAGAAAGGGGAAGATCTCTTCCCCACCAGTAGTGGCATTGCTTCTGAGTTTCACCTTGCCTGTTTTGAGGGTCAAATTTAAAGCTGATTGTAATGTCGGTGGCCGAAGCCGGGCAGGTTCACACTGGATTCGGGCAAGCGGTAGAGGAACTGCGGGGCGGGAAAGGGTTGGGCCATTCCATTTAATAAAGTCTCACAATGGTGGACAGGCACACGGGCAGGGGAGAACCTCTTCTCCAGCACACAGACAGCAAGAATGGCCCCTCACAGTGTCGGGCAGGTTACCTGCCATCCACAATCCCCATCTCTCTCCAGTGCAAGCACCCATAGCCTTATATAGGCCGCGCACACACGTGGCGCACCCACACACCAGTCAGGCGAAGTGCTTCCAGCTGGTAACCCCGTGAGCAAGCCTCACACAGCTGCCCCACACCGATCTAGCCGTTAAACAAAATGAGGACACACACAACTGGACTAACTATACACAGACTCACATTTGTCAGGCATATTTTCCAGTGAATAGTAACATTGGACAATTGTGCCTTATGCATGTTTTAAATATAACAGAAGAGCTTACTAGCTTCATTTTCAATGCATTTCATTTTTCTTGGATATTAACATGATAAAGCAAACTTTAAAGATACCCATTATTGTGGCCTGACCCAGGCTGATTTGCCTGTTCACAAGGATCAGCTTCTTTTTGTTGTTGAATGACTCTTCATGGTTTCCAGTGATTAAAGGTAGGGGTGAGGGCAGTAGGTAGGTAGGTCTCCTCTACCAAAACCTCACTTCTGGGTGATGTGTTCCAAGGCAATCAAGGCTTGAACCAAATTCAACCACGTGTAACAACAAAATAGTAAATACCCAACACAATAACAGAAAACAGACACAAAGACGGTGGATCTGTTTTGTAAGCCCAAATGAAGTGTGGACCCTTTGTTCTTGGGGTTCTCCAACCGAGAAGGTTGAGTATGAGGCAAAAATGCCACAAGGTTTTATCATTGGCTAAAGTTCTCTGGCATTCTGGGTGCTGGGCTTTTCCAGGCATCGTTGGGCATTTATGAACCCTGTACCTGGGCATGAATTCTGCTACCATCCTCCCCCAGCCACCATTTCCTAGTCATTGTGGTGACCTTAACACACACACACACACACACACACACACACACACACACACACACACACACACTATCCTGATAATTTAAGTCAGAACGGGCTGTAATAGCTCACATTTCACCAAAGAATCATTATTTCTAATATCCCTCATGCTAATTAACAAGACCAGTGTGCAGCTTCAGATGGTGGTACTTAAAGCCAGCACTTGTCATGGTGCTTGTAGCAGGCACTGGAGTTGGAGTGGGGGCTCCTGATTACGGTCTTTCAAATGCTAACCAGCCACCTCAGGAATGTGGATTCCTGATTAGAGTACTTCACATATTAATTAACCGTTGCTAGGGTATGTTTTAATTTACACCTCCTATTTCTCACTCACTATGCTGAAGCATGTTGATGTAAATCACAGCTACGGTACTATACCTGGGACGGAAACCTCTCATGGGGGGTGTGGAAATGAGCACATGTCCGGTGGATGATCCAGCATTGTGTGTAAGAAATCCTTGGGAAGGGCAGTGCCTTTGACCCAGGGATGCCCGTGATCAACTGTCCTGGTCTGCCAGCATGAAGGACTTTCCTGGGATGTGGTCCTTTGGGCGCGAAAACCAGGATAGCCCAGGGCCAACCAGGACAGGCCTCTAGAAATCTATCCTAGGGTAATGAGCCAGGAAAGGTTACTTTTAATAGGTTTTAGTTGTGGAAGTGCAACTTTGGATGCAATCTGAAGAATTAGCAAAAGGGAATTTGCTGAATAAATGTATTATTAAGCTCAGGTTGCCACAACAATGCCACAGACTGGGTGCTTAAACAACAGAAATTTATTTTGTGACAGCTCTGGAGGCCGGAAGTTCCAGATCAAGATCTAGCAGGACCGATTTCTGCTGAGGTGTCTCTTCCTGGGTTGCAGACAGCCACCTTCGTGCTGTGTCCTCAGGAGGCCAAGGGAGTAGTACCCCAGCTCTCTGGTGTCTCTTCTTATAGGAGCACTAATCCCATTGGATTAGCACCCCACTTTATGGCCTCATTTAACTTTAACTACTTTCTTACTCCAAATACAGTCACATTGGGGGTTAGGGCTTCAACATATGTATGTTTGGGGCGGGACAGAATTCAGTCCACAGCATTCTCAAAGACCACTTGTGAAAAAGAAGTGTTCACAATCTCTTTTAATCGAAGTCACAAAACAGTGTGTATGGTATGATTCAGACAGTGATTTGAAAACAAACATCTGTATCTGTAAGACTTAAAAATGGAAATTAGGGTGATTTTGTTTCTTTATCCTTTCTGCAGTTCTCTGTATTTTTTTATGAATTTCAGAAATTTTAAAGGTTATCATGCAATACTTTTTAACTGAGAAAGTTATTGTTTAAAAGTACTTGCTTTGGTTGGATTGCTGCCAGAGCAGGGGAAAGTGGGTATGACACCTATTAGAGAGAAAAATGGAGCCCAACGTGGTGCTAACTAAAAGAGAACACGTGAGGAGGGACTATATAATGTGTGTGTGAACCAAGTTGAATATTCCCTATACAATTTGGCAACTGAGCCTTACTGTTTATGCGAATGGGTGATGGTAAAGCACCTACTATTAGGAACTGATGACCATGGCTAGAATCCCAGTCCTTCACCTTGCTAGCTGTCTGTTTGGGGGCAAGTTCCTCTCTGTCTTCAATGTGTGTAGAATGGGAATAACAGTAACACCTACCCCCTTGGCCTATTGTGAGGTGAGAGAGGTTAAAGTAAGTTACTGAGAGGCCCTAGGAAGGTGCCTGCCAAGTAGAAAGGCACTCAATAAATCAGCCGTGGTTGTTGCTATTATCTTTCTTATAAAAATGCCCAGCTTTGCATCTTAGGAGATGCTTAGAAATCTTTGTGTATCATGGCTTTGGAAAACATTCCTCATTTCTTGGAGAGGGCTTGATAATTATTGTTAGACTTGTTAGATTTGATAAATAAACACACAGGACACTCAGGTAAATCTGAATTTCAGATAAACAACAAATACGTTTGTTTTAGTGTATGTTCAAATATTGCCTGGGGCAGTGGTTCTTAACCTTTTTTGAGGTGCCAAACCCACCAGTTTCATATGCGCATTCACCGAACCCTTCTTTAGTGATAAATAAAATATGTTTTTTTATTTCCAAATTCAAGACATAGGTATATGTTTTCTTACTGGTGCACAAAATGAGCCGTGCATGAACATCACCTTGCTCAAAGAACAAAACCAACAAAGTGCATGAACTCAGAACAAATTATGGTATCACTTTATTCTGGCCTCCGCGGCAGAGGCTTCTCCGAACCCCTGAGACTGATTCATCGAACCCTAGGGTTCAATAGAACCCAGGTTAAGAACCACTGGCCTAGGGCATACTTACACTAAATAATTGTTCATTTTTATATGAAATTCAAATTTTAACTTGGTGCGCTGTATTCTATCTGTAATCCTAATTATTAGAGATAGAATAGTAACATTGAGAAGAAATCCAGTGATGAAGCTTTCTTAATCAGGCCCGTCCAAGCCAAGCTCGCCCCTGCCAGCCTCCTGGTGCTGGCATCGCCTTTACAGCGAGGAGTGTGTGTGGAATAGCGTCTGCGTAGGTCCTCGCTTGGCAAGTGGCACATGGTGCATCGCAGTAAACCAGGCAGGAGAGCCTTCCCTTTGCTTGCCATGTGATTTGGGGGCAATTACATAATTGCTTTAAGCTTCAATGTCATCAGAATGCACGATTAGGCTAATAATAAGAAGACTTGATTAATTGTGAGAATTAAAGAAATTGAGATAATTCCCAGGCTGTAGGAAGCATGGTCTGTGGGGTGAATGTGAGGGTGGAGTTCAGAGGACAGTCGCAGGGAGATGGGTCAATCCCAGTCCCTGCAGTGAAGTGAGAGGTATATTTGACTGCTGTCACAGCCCTCTCTGTTCGAATGATCCTTCTTGCCTGGAGAAACAGTAAAGGCAGCGGGAAAATGGTCTCCACTTCACTTCCCCCACTCAAATCTGGCATGAGTACATTAAGTGGTGGAACCTAATCTGGATGGCAAACCCTAGCTACAAGGGAGACTTGAAATTGTAATGTCTATTTCCAGCCACTCTGGATGGGAATGGATGCTGAGTATGTTGGATACAGCTCAACCCAACAAAATACCATGAAGGTGAAGGTTGCTGTAAAGGTAGCTAGCTGTCTGCATCAGGAAGGAGCTGTCCAACTCTCCTTCTCCAGGATGCATGCAGCATTGGCTCTCTTGCTGCTTGGGTGCTCTTTGTGTTTGAGACTCAACCCTGATTCTTCTCTTTCTCTGTCTTCTGCCTTCTTCTTCATTAGGGACCAGTCTCAAGCCTGATCCTCATTCCATGGTCCGAGACTTGGCTATGGGTTGTCAGATTTCTCACTATTGCCAGTCTGAATTTCTAAGAATTGCATCTCCAGGTGTTATTGGCACTGGGGTTCTTGGGTTTCCCAAAATAGAAATCAAGAGGAAACCCCAGAGAGATTTCCAGACAGATTTTATTAAGCTTATGCTCAAGCACAAGGGAGGCAGCAGAGAGGAAAGGAAGGTCCTCTTAATTGGTTTGGAGGCTGGCTCTGCTTGACTGCTTTTATAAGTTGAGGACAGAGCAGGCTTGTGTGAAAAGGTGGGCTTTTATTAAAAAGAAAAAAAAAGAGAAGCCTTGTGGAATTTTCCATGTTAGGGTACAAGAAGCAAGCGATTAGAGGGGAGATAAGGCATTTTTTGTAGGAAGAGGAGGGGTGGTTGCATTCTCGTGCTCATCTGGTGTTCTTTTCCTGGCCATCTGGCATCCTTGGGGTCCCAGCAAGGGGCTGTGGGGTCGTGCCAGCTCTGTGGTTTTTCTTATTTGTTATCCTTGGGATCCTGGGCCCAAGTTCCTATGCTGTCTCACTGGATCCCTTGTCTTTCTGTCCTATTGTCAAATAACTTTTCTCTGCTCTTTGAAGTCTGTGCTTTACCTACAGGTTGCACTTTTTCTTATCACCTGGAGCTCATCTGCTTTGGTCTCCCTGCCTCTGACATCTCAGCGAGCCTTGCTTCACTTGCCATCCCCGTGGTTTCCCCCACGGCCCCCGGGGCCACACGGTCAGGCAGTCAGTCACTCTGCATATTAAACTGGTCCTGAACTCTTAAGGAGCAGCAGCAGCAGCCACGCCATTCGTTAGAACCACAGTGCACCCCTTCTGCTGCCAAAGGCGAAACTGTGATTTCCCTCTTCTCTCAAAATAAATACTTTGCACGTTTCTGAAAAATATTAACCGTTAGTTGTACCATCGCCTCTCATTAGCCATTGGCAAACACAGTTGAGATAATAAAGCTTCCCAAAGGGGAAGCATGAATAAGCACCAGACTCTAAGTCTACTGGGGAAGTGACCCTGATGCATCATTTAATAGTCACCGTAATGTGATTTTGCAGGTTTGTTGTACACACACCACAGGGAACACATTAAGTGGGTCTGAGCCATAAGAGAGTCTTACTGATTAATTTGCCATATGCTACTGAAAATTTCATTTTTGGACAAACAATACACACCACCAACTCTTTCTCTTATTAATAAAACCATCAAGAAAACCCTCTTTCCCTTCCGTCTCACTAATGGCTCCCCCTGACTTGCATGGATATCCCAGGATTGCTCTTTTTTTAAAATTGTGGCTAAATCCCCATGGAAGTTAGAACCCAGCCATTTATTCTCATTATGTATTTGATTTCAATTGTTAGCAATTGCTTTTTAATCATTTTTATTTAATCATTTTATCCCACAGTGACACCGTGGGGAAGATAATTGTTATTCCTCTTATTTACAGAGTAAATTCTGCTGCTGGGTTAAGTGGCATGCCCCAGATCTCTGCAAGGGGGAGTCGGGGTTAGAACCAGCCTTCAGACTCTCAGCGTTACTTGCACAGAAAGGCAGGACATGGAAAACCACTGCTCTGGATGGCAGAACTTGACCAGGAGGAGAGCACCCTGCCTCTGAGCAGCACAATCTCCTCTCTAAAACTTAGTTTCCAAATCTGTAGAATGGGCTTGTCATGGGACATTGTTGTGAGGACCCAATACAATAGTGGACATAGAAAGGATTGGCGGTTGTAGACACATAAGGGACTGCAGGAAGGAGAGGCTCCCTTTTCCCTGTCCCCTTGCCCTGTAGGACGGGCACCTGGCTGGTGTCTGAGCAGGTTCAGTAGAGGGGAGCGGTCTTTAACTCGTTTTCCAGGTGGGCCGTTGCCAGTGGGTGTCTGCTGCTGCGGAGCACACAGTTGGCCGCAATGAGGATGTTGCGGCTCTTCTCGCTCCAGCCCGGATACCGCCGCACTCAGCTTCCTTCAGAGCCAAGGCAGATTGGTGTCCAGTGAGCATTCAAGCAGGTATTCACTGCAGAGGCCCCTGGTGATCACTGCAGAGTCTTACAGAGCATGGGGCAGGGGTAGGTGGGTTTGGGGAGCCGGTCTCAGCCCAGCTGCATTACCCCTCCAATCACAGAGGGCATGGGTGAGGATGGAGGGAGTGCTCACACGAGGCTGGCCAGGCCTGTGGACCTCCCCAGCTTGCTCGCTCCCTCCCTCCCTCTGCTCCTAGCAACCTCTCCCTCCAGCTCCCTACCTGTTGCAATGTTCCTCTCTTTTTCCCTCTTCATACCACTGCTTCCTAAAGAAATCATTGGTCCCTTCTCAACCTCCCCCGCTGTCTGGCAGAGTTTACATGGTCCTGAAAAACTTATGCCTCACCTGTAATCGGCCCCTGGCAACCACAGTTGGAGTAATGGATGTCATTGGCTAGGTTCTCCCTAGCCTCTATAGCACCTTTATTCAAATCTGAAAGAAAGGAGCCTCCCTCTGAGCAGGTGCACTGATTTTGGGAAGAAAAACGGTGCCCCTTTTTCTGAGCGGATACAGTGCTGACAGGACACATGGTTTGGCTTGCGGAGACCAGGCTGTATCTCAGTACCTCTCTTTACCGCTTAGCCAGGGCTTCCTGCGATGTGCAAACTGAACAGCGCACAAGGGCCCTGGTGGTGGCTTTGATCTCCTGTACAGCTGGGGCTGAGGGAGGGTGGGCTCTTTGTCGGGGTCAGGGGCTCTCTTCGCCTCTTGCATCACACAAGATGGGAAAATGAGCTCAGATTATATTAATGAGGGTGTCATGGGATGAATCGTGACCCCTTCCTGAAAAAAAAATATGTCCAATTCTCAATCTCTGGAACCAGAAGTGAATGTGACCTTATTTGGAAATGTAATTATAATTTAGGGCTCTGGAGACACGGTCATCCTGGATTACCTAGGTGAGCCCTAATCCAATGATAGCTGTCCTTATAAGAGAAGGCAGAGGAAAGTAGGCAGATAGAAGGAGAAGACATATGAAGAATCAGAAGGAAGAAGGCCATGTGAGGATAGAGGCAGAGATGGGAGTCATGCAGCTTCAAGTCAAGGAGCCCCAAATGATACCCATGGCCACAGGAAGCTGGACCAGGCGAGGAACAGAGTCACCCTGAAGACAGCCAGGAGTGTAGTTCTGCCGGCATCTGGATTTCAAACTCCTGGCCTCTAGCACTGGGACAGAATGCATCTCTATTGTGTTAAGCCACCTAGATTGTGGTCGCATGTCACAGCAGCTCTGAGAAACTCAGACAAGGGTGAGGGTGGGATTGAAGGGGTGACTGGACAGGGGTTCCCTCTCCAAGTTATAACTGGTCTGTCCTCTTCGTGGCATTTAAAACCACACACATTTATTTTATCCTGTGGGGAGTTCTTCTTTTCCTTCTGACCCGGCAGTGTTTGGCTTGATAAGAGAAATGATTCCTCCTCTTACCATAATTGTTTTGAAAAGTGACACAGACTAATCATAACTTCTTGCCCCTCTCACTTTTATCCAAGAAAGTAGTATTTCTCCTGTTAACACACCCTCACGCTACAGCTTTGTTTTGCTAAGAGATTTTTCTGTACCTGACCTAAGTTATCTCCAAACCACCTTCTTTTAACTTGCCTTTGGCAGTGAGAGAGAGGAAGCTCACCCTACCCTTTGATAGTTTTAAGCACTTGTACCCCATTATTCTGCTTCCAGGCATTATTACTCACTGTACCATGCAGCACAGAATGTGGCACATGGCAGATGCTCAGGAAATGTTTGTCACCTGGGGTGACCAATCATCCTGCTTTGCTCAGACTGCAGGATTTCTTGGGACATCAGGTTTCCAGTGTTAAAACCGGAACTGTCCAGGGCTAACCAGAATGGACGATTGGTCAGCCTAGTTATACCCTGATCCCATTGTTCATAGAGCAAGTCACCTGATATAAAGTTACTTAGTCCTAGTCCGCACCCCATCTCATTTCAGGGTCTCCAAGGCATGCTGTGTCCTTCCTTCCTGGGGTGCCCGCTCCTCAGTCTGGCACCACTGCCCGGGCACCAGCTCTGACTGGGTCCCAGGTCCCTCATGGAGTTCTCTGGATTTTTGCTCTCTGAATTCTTTTCTAGCTGGTTTTTCTCCTCTTATTTCTGAAATGTTGACATTCTCCAGGATTCTGTCCATGGTCCGTTCCCAAATAATGTCATGGATGACCTCTAGAAGTGAAATTAAAACAAACAAACACAAAACAAACCACCTTGGATGCTATTACTAGCTCCTTCTTTTTACATCCAGCATCCCATCTGTCAACAAGCTCTGCCGAGCCCCTCTTCTGAATGAATATTAAATTAATTCCCTTCTCTCCATCCCCATGATTGCCGCCATATGTCGGAACCTTCTCGTTCTTTGTTACTTAGACTTCCCATTTCTGATCTTAAATTTTCCAGTTTATCCTTTCTATTGCTTCAGACTAATTGTTCTGACATGCAAATATCTCTACGTTTCTTCCTTGCTGAAAATATGACAAAGGTTCCCTGAGCGCCACAGGATGAAGTTACAACTTTCTTGAACTGGCACATAACCTGCCCTTGTCCAAAGATTTGGCTGCATCTGTCACCTTTTGCTCATCTCAGACCCTGCCCTCCTGTCTCAATGGACCAGATCTGCTCCCTTTAAGACCAGGCCCTTGGGCCTACACATTCCCACTGCTGTGCTGCCATTCCAGCCTCCTCTGCCAGGCCTTCAGCCATCAGCTCACAAGTTGCCATGACCCTGGCCAGCTGGATGACCGTCCTCCTTGGTGCCGTACTGGTGACGTGTGTTCACTGCTCACAGAGCACTCCCCACCTGCTGGTCTCCCTCACTGCGGGACGAGCCACCTAAATGAGGACTCTGTTCATTCTCCCTTGTCTTCTCTCTCCACGGCTCTTGGCACATTTTAGGTGCCTGTACTATTTGTATAGTGTCCCCCCCACCCAGAATTTATGTCCATCTGGAACTTAAGAACGTGACCTTACTTGAAAATCAGGTCTCTGCAAGTGTCTTTGTTAAGTTGAGGTCATACTGCCTTAGGGTTAGGGCCTCTACACCATTATGGCTTTCTTCTCACCTGATGAGAAGAAAGAGCAGACAGTGACACAGACGTGCACAGAGACAGCCATATAACAGCAGAGACAGAGATGAGAGTGAATCAGATACAGGCCAGGGAACACCGAGGACTGCTGGCATCCCCCAGATGCGGGGAGAGAGCAAGGGAGGAGCCTTCCCTAGAGCCTCCAAAGGGAGCAGGGCCAGCTGACACCCTGATTTTGAACTCCTGGCCTCCAGACTGTGAAGGAATAAATTCCTGCTGCTTTAAGCCACCTCTCCTGTGGCGCTTTGTTATGGCAGCTCTAGGAAACTCATACAATGCCCAGTATATTGGGTTGACTCCGTGAATGATCTACTCCTCTCCTCCTTCCACACGGCCAAAGGCGATTTAATGGTGGGCACGCCAGGTGCACTCTGGGCCCCGACTTCTGAAGGGCCCTGCAAAGCCCCAACTTTATACTTTTTTCTCATGTAAGGGGCCCAATATTTTCTTCTGTGCCTGGGGCCTCAACCTACTTTAATCTGCCTCTGCCCACAGCCATTGGGAGAGATGTCTGTCAACTCCAAGCTGGAATGTTCTGGTAGCATTATGATCGGTCTCCCTGTTTTAGCTGAAGGGAGTGGTGCCATGAGCATTTGACTCCAAATGGAGCCTGTATTTGTTAGGCTGATTATCAGAGAATACGTTTTCTCATGACCTGACTGCAAGGTTACCTGGATCTTGGTGCTAAAATATGTCACCCTGTGCCTTGAGCGAGCCTTTCATGCGGGGCCCTGCTGGGCACCTAAAGGGACAATGATTCTGGGTATCATTGAGCTCACAGAGCAAGCCCCATGCCTGTTTGTACGCCTGCTTGCTAATAACGAGACTCTGTGTGGCAGAATTCTGACACTTGCTTTCATTACAACACATGGAGACCTGTGGCCCGAAGACCTCATGCACGTACATGGTGAATGAACAAACAGACTCAGGTCAACTCTAACCAAGAAGGTCATAGAAAGAACTCCAGTTTTGGAATAAGACAAATTTGGGTTAAAATCCCAGCTCCACCACTGACTGCCTGAATCAGTGGTGCGAACCTGCCTCACCAGGTTATTGCTATAATTAAGCGAGATCAAGCGGGTGAAAAGCTGCGGGTGGGCAGGTGTTTTCTGTCAACTAGTCAATTGCCTGCAGTCCCACAGGTAAGGGCTGAGCTGCTGTCTGGGGTCTCAGCCATGAGCACAAGGCTCTTTCCCCTGAAATAGAGACAGTGGCCTCTAATGAGGGCCTTCAGCATTAATTAGGAATCTGGAATATACCACCTTATGCACTTTCATATACATTTTTTAAATTTTCATCCTCACAAAAGCCTTTTATTTATAGAATTCTTATCCTCATTAAACAATATAGCTTAGCTTAGGAAATGATGCTTGAAGGGGGGTACAGCTGCCCACAGCACTCGAGAGCGATGGTTCTCAACCTTGGAGCCATGTGAGAGCTTGGGACAATCCCCATCCTGGGCCACCTCCCAGATCAATGATATCAGAGTGTCTGTTACTGGGGCCCAGGCATCAGGACTCCAACAACTCCTTAGCTGGCTCCAAAGCGCAGCCTGTTGTGAAGATCTGTGCTCTAGAGTCTACAAGTTGCTACCCCCGAGGTGCGGTGATTTGAACTTTTACTCTCCTGGAGGACAGCATAGTAGAATTCATTTTCCCCACTCTAAAGATGGGAAAACCAAGGTTCTAGAGAAAATTCTAGAAGGGCTTAGACTGGAAAACAGATTTCCTGGTTCTGCTCCAGTGCTCTGTCCCGCTAGTGGGCAGAGGGGTGTGCCATGTCACTGACCCTGCAGGCGCCTTGAGAAGGCTGCCTAACCAGAGCAAGGTTCCGATGGCCCTGATCCCAGTGCCCACTGCCCCACCTACCCTGCCTGCCATGCAGGTCCTGGGTGTCCTGCAGCATAGAGCAGAGGCTGAGGGGTTTTCCCATGTGGGCCAGTCAGATCCATTCTATTCCCACTTCTGATTTCCCATCCGCCTTTTCATAGGATGTGTGGTGCAGGCTTGTCTCTGCCAAACGCGTCAGAGGCTCTGGAGTGGAGAGAGCAGCGAGAGCCCAGAGTAGAGTGTTCATTCCGCGGGAAAAGCTGGGCTTTCCATGAGTCACCCCTGCCTGCCCCTGGGTTCTCATGCCCCCCAGGATTCCCAGGGGCCTCCAGCAATTAAGACACAGTTCTGGAAAGCAGTAGGCTCTCACAGGCCCATAGATCAACCTCCATATCCCCACCCCCAACACACAGCCCCCAATCCCTTCCAGGACAACGCTATCAAGTCATCTTGAGCAAAGGAATCAGAAAAGCCCAACCTGGTGGAAGAGAACAGAGGCCTCTCTTTCTCGCTGCTGCCGCGATTTCAATAGCAAGCCCTTCTCGAGCAGGAAGAAGCAATGCTTCTGGTGGGTCCCTAACAAAAGCTGACCTCTTCCTTGGCGGCATTTGGTAGGCCCAGAATCAAGCTGAGGTTATTTCCCCACCATCGCCATAGTCATAGCAACAGCTTTGATTAATGTGGTGGCCCATTAGAGGGATAATGTCAGCCGTAATCAGAAACGCCTCAAGTATCTCTCTTTGCATTTTCGTAAATGGTGTAATCACATTACAGTTCGATGTGTCTGGGAGCTGATTGCTGTTGCGAAGTCTGCCTGATTTTCCAGGTGAAGGGGTGTCAGGGGTCCCGAGACGCAGCTAATCACCATGCATTGTTAGGAGAGTTCAGAGAGAAGGGGAGAGCACAGAGGTGGCCCCGTCTGTGCTGCCCTCCTCTTCCTTCTGGGTTGAGGGGAGTACCCCGGGCTGGTGGTCTGCTTGCAGGGGATGCCTCCCTGAAGCAGATGGGCCGGGAGTCAGAGGGAGGGGGCAGTCACTGTTGTGGCTAAGCGTAAAGGAAGCAGAGGCAGGGCTGGAGAACAGGCAGGCAGCTGAGGTGGGCTGGGCTGTTTCTGCCCCTTGTCCATCAAGTTTGTGATGGACAGTCAGCCTCAGGTCATGCCACTGGGCTGGAAAACTGGCAGAAGGGCCCCACTCTGGCCTGAAGATAGGAAATGGCAGGGGTGACACGCACTGCAAAGGCACATAATGAGTGTGGACTTGACTTTCATAATAGCACTTGGCTGCTGGCAGGCCCTGCTTTGCAGAAGAATCTGTGCAAGCTCCCCACTCAAGGGTAGATTCTGGTGCAACCTGGGGAAAGGGATACGCCCCATCTTTCTCCTTTTACTAGCAGGAAAACCAAGGCAGCAGGAGCTGACATCTCCCATCCCCATGTTTGTATGGTGACTTGATGCTGGGTTCTACCCCCCAAGGAACCTGCTGTTGTCTCTGCAAGTCCGAGGATGACAGTAACAGTAAATCGTCACCACCAATGTTGAAAGATTAAGAGGAGGACCCAAGGAAATATGCACTGAGCCCCCAGAGGCTATTTTTAAGTGCCCCATGGAGGTTTGTAAAAGGGACTCACGCAGTTAACTATTTATGACTTTTCGCATGCAGACCAGAAATAGAAGGCGGCACTTAGCTGCTCCAGTGCTCGGGAAGTAAAATCCTTTCTGAGGCCCGAAGCCACTTTGGGGTCATTAAATTTACTGTCTCTTGGATGACATTTAATATCTAGCATGACGTTTTCATTTTTTGGCCACGACACTAGTTTTTCTTCTCAGTCTTGAGAGTTATCTCGAGCATATCTGAGGAAACTGAGTCAGTGAGTGAGAACTAGCTCAAAGTCGCGGGGTCTGTCTGTGGCCAAGCCCTGGTGGAAGCACGTCTCTTGCTACTTGGGTCAAACTCCACTTTGGAGGGTCCAGCTAAATGTCCCAGGGCAGATTTTGGTGTAGGGAGTTCCTGGGGGAGAGACCCAACCCAATGCACAGACAAGACTTCACGACACCACGAGTCAACCAAATGCTGTCTTCTATCTTTCTTTGCTCCAGGCCAGCTTGCCACCTGAAAGAGTCAACATTCTTCCCAAGGAGATGTTGGCTTAGACATGGTAAAGGACACAGGTTCACTGCCTGCCCTAAACCCTCCCAGACTGGTGTCATAGTACGTGCAGGACAATGGATGTCCAGGCTAGCACCGCCCTCCTCTACCCTCTGCCCCCACTGCTCTCTAAAGCATTATGGTGTCTTCCCAGTAGCCAGGTCTTTGATCAGCCCTTCCTTTAAATGCAGCTGACCAAAGAATTGGAAATTCGAACAAATCAAGGATGTAGGGCCCTGGCCCCACACAGCCGATAGCTTTAAGCTAAACCCACAAGAGACCAACATTTGTCTGAACAGAAACCACAGAGGAATGAATTAACATTATGGTGAGAGTTTCCATCTGGGCCCTGCTGGCACTCTCACCACAGAAGCCGCCTGTGCTGGCTGCCCCCTCCCTGCTGGCTCAGCCCAACGCCATTCCCTGGGCCAATCCTGACAGGCAAGATGTGGATTCATCATCTCCCTCCCTTAGCCCAGTCAACAG
Source organism: Rhynchonycteris naso (assembly GCA_037038555.1). Taxonomy (NCBI): domain Eukaryota; kingdom Metazoa; phylum Chordata; class Mammalia; order Chiroptera; family Emballonuridae; genus Rhynchonycteris; species Rhynchonycteris naso. Next base: position 25,270,299 of record CM072996.1, read on the forward strand.
GGCTGCCCAGACCTGGGACTAGGGTAAGGTGACCAGATTTTAAAATTGGTAAAGCGGAACACCATTGATGGGGGTTGAGGGGATCCTTGATTAAAAATTTGGTCTATATGGAACAAAAATAATTTTTCATAGAATGCAAAAATAGTATTGAAATATATTTTTTAAAATTTCAACATAAGTATAATTTACAAATATAATACATTAAAAATTATGTATAGTATTATTTTATTCTTTGGCATATTTCTCATGTGAGTGAATTTTTTTTAGTAGATTACTGCTGTTGTTTAAAAGATCATGAAATTTTTCAAAAGAATTTGTTAAATTATATTTCACACATAAAATGGCTTTCAAAGTCTCAACACTTAATTGTGATTTTTCTGACGTCCACACTTTATTTACCGTAGAAAAAACGCGTTCAGTCGCAGCATTAGTTCCTGGTAAAGACAGCGCATATTCCACAATTTTTAGTGTATTATTGTATGGAACATGGTTTGTTTCAAAATGATGAAATATTTCTAATCATTTGTTCTCTATTGTGATTTTGGCTGATGCTCAAGATTTAACCATTTTCTTATCAATCTATTTTTTTAAATAATGATACCTCATTAAAAAGATCATTTTGGGAAATATTACTATATGGGAAATTTTGAGTGAGTCAGAGGGATCGGGTTACATGGCCCGAAACTGATGCTGGCGCGCTCGGAGCCCCACGCCTGTGTCCAGGACGAGGCCTATGGGTAGTTAGGGGACTTGAGAGCCGCCCCAGCAGGTACGTCCCACCCAAAGTTCTTTGTTTCCGGCCCAGACAGGGCAGCCAGCTCTTGTAGCAGTGTGGGAGCTTCCAGGTGGAGGTGGGGTCTCCCCGCGGAAAACCGTATATTCCCTTCCCGTTCTCCCGCTGTTCCCTAGCTTTTCGTGCATTCTTTCCTAAAATGGGGACTTTTTTAAAACGCCGAGGGACTCGAGACAAATTGTTAAAAATCAGGACTGTCCCACCAAAAGCGGGATGTCTGGTCACCTTAGACTAGGGGCTCCAGCCTCTGTTCCTGCCTCCCTTTGCCCTTCCTTCTGTCTCTACTGACCACCACATCCAGCACTTGGCATTCCGGAAGTGAGCTCCCCAGAGCCAAATGGGTCTAATGCAGGGGTGCTCAATACGTCTATCGCGATCTACTGGTTGATCGTGAAGGAAGTGTGGGTAGATTGCATGACATTAAAAAGACATTTGTCTTTTGATTGGCATACAGGGTAGCCAATCTGACATCTGAACTTTTGACACCCTACGCATGCGCATTAAACCGCACTAACTTGTTCAGTTTACATTGCTGCGTAATTAGCCTTCAATTTATTTAAACTAAATACAACAAAGGGTATAAAAATGAGTGCCGTAGCTGGTCCGAGTAAGAAGCCTAAAACCTACCACTCTTATACAGAATGGGAGGGGATTTTTTTCACTATGTCATATTCTAAGTGCATTTGCCTCATCTGTCTGTGTGCCATTGCTATTCCAAAGAAGGGAAATGTGGAGCGACTTTTTCAGACTGTTCATAAAAACTATGACATTGACTTTCCTCTGAAAAGAGAGCTGAGAAGGAGAAAGGTGAAAGAAGAATACACAATATTAAATAGTAATAATAGTAACTTAAATAATGATAATATAGAAGAAATAAATTTATGTTTTGCATTTTTATTGTAGGTAGATCATTTTGACTTGGTCATCTTATAAGCTCACAAGCTAAAAAAGTGTGGGCACCCCTGGTCTAATGGACCATATGGACCTTCTACCTGAAGCCCACTCTCACCTGACTCTTCAGGTTTGGCCATGTTGCCTTTGCGGAACTCCTGCTGGCTACTCTGGCACAGACCACATTTGAAACTGGCACCCTCAGGCACTGCGGACGCTCTAGGACCAGGGGCTGCAGCTGATTCTGTTTCCGTTCACAGCTGCCTCCTTCAGACCTAGCTCGCTCTTCTCCCCTGACCACATCTGCAGCCTCCCCATTACCACCTGGAACAGCGCTTGCATGTGAACTTGTTCGTCCTCCTGCACCAGGCTGTGAACTCCGTGAGAGCAGGAATCTCTTTTCTTTTCTTCTTCTTGCATTCCCAGCACCTAGCACAACATAGCCGGGTTTAATACACCTTAGATGAAGGAAGGTGTGAATGAAAAAGTGACATTCCGTTCTGGTCGAGGGAATGGACAGCTTCCTTGGTTGTGCTGGTGCATGTCCATCGCGGTTTATTTAAACTGGAAGAGCAAGTTCAGGAATCAACCGCGGCAGGATTCTGTCACTTCTGAAAAGAGTCTCTACAAAAAACCCGAGCTCATGACAAAAGAGATATCATAATGGAAATTTGCTCCTTTTGTTTGCTTTATAATTGTATTTAATTGCTCACCATTCTGGCAATTAATCAAGTCTTTAGTGGCTTCAACTAAGAAAAAATATATATATTAGAGTTGGATTGGAGGGGAAATGACACTTGACTAGAGACGACAAGATGGCTATTGTCATGTATTGCCTACGTATTTTTCAATGAGTCACAAAGTATCTCGAAGTCTTCGTTTCCTCGTCTGGAAATTCTGGAAATTGTGGTAGTTGGACTCAGTAATCACTAAGTGCTCCCCCAGGTGTATCGCCTCTATTAATCTATAATTCTGTTTCACTAATGCAAGCACAAAGCATGCCGTTTCTCGCCCATGTTTTGGTCAAATCAGAACTTCAGAGTGCAAGCCTTTGCCCGACTTTCAGTCTGTCGCCACCAGGTGGCAGGAGCGTGCCACAGTCCTTTTGTCCCGAGCACAAAGCATGAGCATCTTACCCGAGGCTAAATCAAGACAGTAGTTTACTAAGCTGGAGGCCAGAGTCTTTGATAGTTTTTGAAATAGCAAACATTTAGTCTTATGCAAAACAACAGTTTCAGGACTAGCAGTGACGGTGTCTAGGAATGAATGCTCAGGGACCCAGAATTACGTGATTCAGAATTTTGAGGGCATTGTACTCAGCTCCTGGTGGTCTTCCTACTCTCTTTCTATCCAAGTGAGTCCATGGAAGCCCATCACCCCAGCGACAGCTGCAATATTCAGTGTCCCATGAAGAGAGTCATGTGTTGAGCCTGAATTAGTGGATTTTATCCTGTTCTTTTTGTTCTTTCCTGCCTCCTTCCAGGAAAAAGATAGGGCTGAGCTTAGGCAAAGTTGGGACAGCTCCCTAAATCCTTTTTTAAATTTTTATTTTTAAACTATTTGCCTAATTAGAATAAAATTTTCCCTAAACACAAAACTCAGCAAGAGAAGTTCTATCTCCCCCTTTTCTCCTTCCGTGGTTAATTTTATGTATCAATCTGACTGGGCCATGAAGCACCTAGATATTTTTGGTCAAACATTATTCTGGGTGTTTCTGTGAGGTTGCTTTTGGGTGAGATTAACATTTAAATGTAAGGCAAATTGCCCTCTCTAATGTGGCGGGCCTCCTTCAATCGGTTGAAGACTTGAATAGAACAAAAAGGCTTATCCTGTCCCGAATGAGGGAGAATTACTCTTGCATAACTGCCTTTGAACCAGGACGTTGGCTTTCTTCCTGCTTTTGGACCTGAACTGAAACATTGGCTCTTTCTGGGTCTCAAGCCTGCCAGGCTGGAGACTGGATCTGCACCATAGACTTTCCTGGGCCTCCAACTTGGAAACATCCCCTGCAGACCTTGGGACTTCATTTTCTGTCATCATTTCAGCCAAGTCCTTATAAATAACTCTCCTCACATATAAATATAAAGTCATATCTACGTAGTTATATACGTGTGTGTGTGTGTGTGTGTGTGTGTGTATCTATCTTCTATTGGTTCTGTTCTCTAGGGAACTGACAAATATCCTTCCTAACTGGGTATTAGTCACTTGGTTGTGTGCACATGTGTACTTTGTACTAGGCTTTCAGAGTAGGGAAATGAACAATTTGAGCATGTTTACTGCCTCAGGGAGCTTCCAACCCACTGAGGGGGAGGGTGATAAACAGTCAAGCATCACACAAATGTAGAAACAAAGCTATAGCAACTGCCCGTGAGGCTGGAGTTGCTGTGAGAGTTGGAGGGAGGAGGCTCGAGTTGCACTGTAGCTAGGAGCCACACAGTTAAATTTAAATTAGGTTAAATACAGATTTAAAAACTTCAGTCCAGTAGCTAGCCATATTTCAGCTGCATCACTTCCATGTGTGGTTAGTGGCCTTCCAGTCCCCTCTACAATGGGGTAACTCTTGATAATCCTTTGGATTTTATTACAGCTAGAACTGGCCTGTATACATTTTAGGTCAACATCCTGAAGTAGGAATAAAATTGGTCTAACTCATTTTCTTTGAGCAAGGCCACAGAAGTCATGGGTTCCTACTATATAGGACAGGTTCCATTGAAGGCTGGGGACCATCCTTATTTGTGCCACTTGGTACAGTGCCTGACTATTGCCCATTCAACAGGGACCTGCATTATAAGATGTGAGCAAGGCAGGTACCTGGCTACACAACTCATCCAGTGTCTACTGCTCTGACTTCATTTCTAATTTCTCTCTTTTTTTTTCTTCTCTTGTCATCAGTAGCTCTGGAATTGATTCAGCATCCTTTAGTTTCTTATCTGTAATCAACTCTTTGCTCCCTTCATCACCTAATACAGTTTCAACAAATATTTGTTGTTTCGATGTCCACCAGTCAAAGACCTCCAGGAACATACCTATAGTTAAACAAGTGTAGTTTTATTAAGCTGCTCCAATAAAAGAGAATACATGGTAAGTTGGTGAAAGTGTCAGAGGGGTTTGTTAAAGGATTTGGGCTTTGACTAGGTGATTCTAAGGAGGGGCTAGAGAAACAGAAACTGATTTTGTATTAGATCCTATTAGGGAATGGGAGTGATGTAGCTATTTGATATCTTGAAGATCCTGTTCAGGAACCAGACGAAAACAGGGCTCTTGGATGTCATTGGTAAGAAAGCAACAATCGCTCAGAAGTAGTTTTTCTTTTTTTCGGCTCCAGTATGGCCTTGCCTTTGTTTGGTTAGAAATACTATTTATCATAGCCTAACTGACAACAGGGTTGACTTCTATTTTTTTTAGTTAATTTTTTAAAAAAACAGCTGAATACATATTTAGGTTTACCCAAAGGGAGATGCAGTTGCACGGGGTTACAGGTGAGACTGAGATGCCATTTATAACCAGCCGGAGAAGCTTCACACGATGCCCTTAGGTAATAATTCCTTGTTACCGACTTTGAGAACCATCGGCACTTAATGTAATGATGCCACATAGATCCATCTGAGGCTTGATCTACAATGTTAGAAGTAAATAGTGGTGTCTGCTTTTTTTCATTGTTGCTATCTTAACTTTGATTGCTCATCCAAGGATACTCTGCGCTTGGTCAGGGTTCCTCTGCAAATGTGGTCCCGTACATTCCCAATATCATCTGCATGGAGCTGAGAAGAATGAGTCGATTACTTCCTGAGTTTGCAACACCAGGCCCATGCGACTCACCTTTTCCTCCAGGAGTCACATTCCGCCGTTGTTCACATGAGCTGTTTTTAAGCAAGGGCACCCTGGCCCAGCATGCATGCAGTTGGTTTTTAGAATCTGAATAAAGAAACTCATTTATCCTTATAACATCTTATTCATTTTCACCCAACATTTTAGAAGGTTGGAAAAAATACCCATCATATTTGCTACCTGTCTGGCTTTTTGTCATTTGCAATTTGGTTAGCATCTCTTCTCTGCAACTCACTCATAGTATTGACCAAAAGTTGAACAGGACACATGGAAGAACAGAATTCCTCCAGTCTCAGGAAGTCATCAACAACAACACTCTTTGGGTTTGGTTGCTGGTCTGTTTTCAGTATGATCAACCAGTCCACATTTCACTCCTGTATGCGTATGGATAGAATGAGAGCTTTTGGCAACTGTGCATTTTGGGAAGGTTACGGCAGCCCAAGGAGGCTTACAGAGGGTGGGGTGTTTGGGGTGGGGGTGTGAGAGCAGCGGGGTAGTAAGAAATAATCCAAACTTGAGGTCATCAGTTCTTAAACGAGGGTGGGGTGCCTTTGGAAATGGACAGGGAAGCTTTGTTGCTACAAACATTGTAAAAGGAAAATTCAGCAGATGTCTATGAACAAATGACTGTGGGAGGAAATGGGAAGAGGAGGAGTTTAGCGCCTGAGTAACTTGAGTGTTGTCATAGCAGAAATGCAGAGGCCTTGGGGAGCAGCTCATCGGGGTGGCAGTTAGATGGCAGAGGGAGTTCTTGCTGCAATGTGATGAGCATAAGTAGTGGTGCAGTGCTAGAAAGAACCATAGGGGTTTTGTGTTTCTGTTGGTTAAAAGGTAAATTAAAAATATGTTTAATAATCTCACCTTGCCTCTTTCCCCTGAGCTTCTTAGGAGGGCAAAGCGGAAGGGTAGAGCAGCAGTGAGAACAGCTGGGCACGCCATGTTTACCGAGGAGTCTCTCTCCCCTGTCTGGTGCTGGTGCTTTGCCTCTGTCTCTGCATGTGCCTTCTGGTGCACTCTGCACCCCACCCCGTGTTTGTGTGAGCTTTCCTCTCTGCCCTGGTCAACTCTGGCTGCACCGTTCAAGGCCTCAGGGCTTATCGTTTCCCTCGTGTATGGGGGGGAGGACACTGCTTCTGGACCTCTGTTGGTCTGCCCTTGCTTTTGCTTGGGACTAGCCAGCTCAAATCTCACCTCCTCCAGGGAGCCTTCCTGGTTGGGCCAGGGTCCCCAAAGACTCAGTGCTGATTACAGAACTTATTTCAAAAAAAATATATGTTTAAATGCGAGAGGTTATTTATAGTTACTGGTGAGAGCAGACAGACAATCCAGGAGAGGTAGAAGATGGAGAAGAGGTTGGGTTTAGCAAGTAGAGGTGTCACAGTGGGCACAGGGATGGGGATCGGCATTCAGATGCACAGGAGGGAGGCAGGAAGGGAGGGCTGTGGATGAGAGCACAATATAGGTCTTTGGACGTGCCAATTTTATCTCCTCTAAGGGCCTTTGCAACTGCTGTTTCCTCTGCTCAGAATGCTTTTCCCCATATATCCTTATGGCTTTTCCTGTATATTATCACATTACTATCTTTTATTATTATTATTATTCATCAGCTGGAACGTCACCTGCTCACAGAGTCTTTCCCTGAACATCCACCTGTTACCAGACTGGTTCCTTGCCGAGGATTGGCCCTGCCCCAGTGCATTCTGGGACTTCCCGGCTCTTGACTCGCGCAGTAAATAATTCAAGAGTGAGTCATAGCGAGAGTGAAAGCAAGTTTTATTAAGGTAGAGAAAAAGAGGCTAGGATGCGAGTTTCTAGAGACAGGATCAGGGCTTGAGCTGCTTCCTCGCTGCAGGCCTCACAGGGCATCCCTGCAGAAGAAGCAAAAGTACACATTCAAGTGGACACAGGCAAACACGCGAGTGGTTATGCACCAGGTCACTCAGTTCTTGAGATTTTATGTGTTTTCCAAGGGTGGGTTGTTCTAGAAGTCTGCCATAATGAATTCTAACTCTACCTTCTGGTTGGGGGTGGGAAAGTCTTGTTCCTGACATAGTCCATTCTGGAAGTGTCATGATATTCATCATCCTCAGATCCCCTTATATCTATGGTGTCAGTTTTCATTATAATGATGATAACGATCGGGTCTGTCTCTGGTCATTTTCCCTCCATCTTGGATTGGTTTGGTTTTAGCCAGTCATTGTTGCTGTTGTTGACTTCTGTGACCACCACAGGAGTTTCCTGCCATAAACTGTTTCCCTTTGATCATGCTTGGAGGTGGGGACTCTGGTGAGTGGACCTACTTCTGGTGAGTGGCTCATCCTCATCAGCCTGGATGTCCCCTCCTACTTCCTCATGCCACTTCTTTCTATTCTGCCTTGCACTTTAAAATAGTCCTCAGCCCTCATCTGAAATGATCTTATTTGCTCATCTGGTTTATTATTTTTATTTATTTTATTTTTTTTGCTGTGAGCTCCATGAAAGCTGGAATCTTTGTGTGTTTGTTCATGCATGTTCTTCCAGTGCCTGGTACATATTTTTTGAACAAATGGACAGAAAACCTGGAGGGAGTTTACTTGGGGAAAGTGAGGGGTCATGTCTTAGTCCCCTTTGTATTCCAGTGGCTGGTAGAGAATAGGCATTCATTGTTTTTGTTTTGTTTTGTGACAAGACAGTGAGAGAAACAGAGAGAGGGACAGATAGAGACAGACAGACAGGAAGGGGGAGAGATGGGAAGCATCAGTTCTTCATTGCGGCACCTTAGTTGTTCAGTGATTGCTTTCTCATATGTGCCTTGACCAGGGGACTGCAGCAGAGTGAGTGATCCCTTGCTCAAGTTAGCGACCTTTGGCTCAAGCCAGTGACCTTGGGCTTTAAGCCAGTGACATTTGGGCTTAAGCCAGCGACCATGGGGTCATGTCATGATCCCAAGCTCAAACCAGTGACACTGTGCTCAACCCGGATGAGCCTGCACTCAAGCCAGCGACTACGGGGTTTTGAACCTGGGTCCTCTGTGTCCCAGTGTGATGCTCTATCCACTGAGCCACCATTTGGTTAGGCAGGCATTTATTGTTGAATGCAAAAATGGGCAATCATGCCCTCTCAAGTATATACCCAAGAAAACTGAGGAGGCTTATACAAAAATGTTTATAACAGCATTACTCATAATAGATAAGAGGTGGAAACTACCCAAATGTCCATCAACTGATGAGTGGATAAACAAAATGTGGTATTTTCATACAATGGAATGTTATTCAGCCATGAAAGCAATGAAGTACTGATACCTGTCACAACTGAAAACTTTGTAAGTAAAAGAAGCCAGACACAAAAAGCCACATATCATATGATGCCTCTTATATAAAATGTCCGAGATGCATAAATTTATGGATATAGAAAGCAGAATATTGGTCACCAGGGGCTGAAGGAAGGGACATGGGGAACGATTGCTTAGTCAGAATAGATTTTTTTGGGGGTGGGGTTGATGAAAATATTCTGGAAGTAGATAGTGGTGATGGTTTTGACACATGGTGAATGTGCAGGAGGTCACTGAATTACATACTTTAAAATCATTAAAATGGTGAATTTTATGTTAGGCACATTTTACCTCAATAAGAAAAGATAGAATGGTTCAGCACATAAAGTTTAACTGAACTCTAAAACACACAAGGCTGATACTTCAGATTCACCTATAAACAAATCAATGAACCGTATAAAGCAACCCTGAGGCATGAATGTACCACATATGTTGTTCAGAGTTATCAATTCACTACTCATAGGATTCTTGAAGGATTCCTGTAGACTGTGAGTACTCATCTCTTTTGCATGGAAAACACTTGATTCCTAGACAGATCTATGGGAGAAACAGTTATTGCATGAAAGAAGACCTGCTTTGGGTAATTGCAAATGCTACTACTGAATGTAGGAATGTTTATTTGGTGACCAGAGATTACCTCCTCATCTTTTCACTCTCAAACCACAGCTCAGATCAGCCAGTACTTCCAAGGAGTTGTTCTCCCATGGCTTTTGAAAGAGGGGGCCCAACATAGGGTCTCTGGGGGATAAAAAGGCACAGCAGAGAGACTGACAGCTGTGATGTGAGTTCAGCACACTCTGGGGGCAGACCCTGAGCAGGTGAGCTGCAGGAGTGATGATGCCTCTTATTTCTAGCTGTGAATAGACCTCTAGTGGCAGCTACTGAAATTAACCTGCTCTCTCCAGAGCCAAGAGGGTGCCCCCTCTGTGAATGAGAATGATTCCTTTCTTTCAAGGCACTACAAGCTGCAGCTGTTTCCAACCCAAACAGAGCACCTCCAGCAAATAAACCTCCTACAGGTCTTGTTTGGTCCAATGTGCTCTTTAAAGTCTCTAAGCAAATTTTCTTTATTGATCATCTTCTATGTGGGCTGAATCATGTACACTATCATTACCCTATGCTGACAGCCATAAACTGCCATTTCTATTGGGCACTAGGAAGAAGCCCTAAAGGCAGGATCTCATTTATGTGAAAGGAGTTTGGATGTGAGGATTGCTTGACTCTTTCCAAACAAAAGACTGCCTGTGAATGGTGATATTTGAACTGGAATTACGTTCAGGCTTCAACGGGCATAATTTCTACTTTGCTATTGGACAGTGGTTCTCAAACTTGTGCCAAACAATTCAGTGTCATATCGTCTCATCCAAGGAGGCTGCTCCTACTGCTGATCACCTCTTATCCTGACAGATAATCATGCCCTGTACTGTGTTCATACTTCTATTTTGGCACTTGTAGTAAGATCATTCATTCATTCAACAAGTAATTTTTGACCTGCTTTGAGTTAGGCATTGATCTAGGTGCTAGGGATAAGGTAGTGAATATAAAAGTCAGAGTGTTGGAGCTCACAGGAAGACAACACATACATATTGTAAATAAATAAAAAACGTATGGAAAAATGTTGGGTAAAGAACGTAGGGAGTGCAGAGGGTAGATGGAGATTTCTATTTTAATTAGGTAGGGGCTGAAGGAAAGGCTTTCTGATTAGAGGAACAGAGATCTGAGAGATTGATGAAGGAAATCATGCAGAGGATATTGGGCTAAGGAAGTAAATGAGAAGAATACATTTTAACAGAATCATTCTGGCTGCTGGGAGGGGAACAGAATGAAAAGGAGCCTGGGCAAGTAGATCAGTTAGGAGCCTATCACTGGAATCTAGGTGGAGATAACAGTGACTCCGCCCTGGGTGGATGCAGGGGACATGGTAGAAGATGGCCAGATACAGGACACATTTTGAAGGTAGAGCTCACAGGACTGCCTGATGGGTTATATGTGGGAGAAAGAGGAGCCAGGGATGATTTCAAGTTTGGATGTGTAAAGCCAGTAGTAGCGGCCACCATCACAGCCGCCTGGCCCATCCAGGTTCCCATTAGATTTGGACAGTCGGTAATGAAACAACGGAGCCAAGAACTGGTGAGCCATCAGCTTTAATCCTAGCTTGCACCCGGCGGGCAAGCAAAAACACACACTGGGCTCCAAAACCCACTCATTCAGTGCTCACAAAGCTACTGACTTATCCGAGTTTCCTAGAATCAAAGGTTTCTAGCTCACCAGACTTATTCACCTCTGTTCCCCATCTCCTCCAGCACAAACTAGCTTCATCCTCAGCATTCCACCATCTTGGCTGCTTCCTCTCCTCCACGTGGCCTTAATCTGCTCTCATTTCTAATACTAATATCAGGAACCGAGAGAGAGCAAGCTCCTGGTTTGTCCCACTTTGTAGTGTAGAAATCCAAACCTTTAATCCAATCTACAAATAAGGAAGTCTCTGATACAAAGTCACTCATCTGAGGCACAATGGGAAGATTCCTCATGAGAGTGCACCACCCCACATCATCCAATCAGTCAAGGGTGTGGGGAAAAGCTTACTCTTAAACTTGCACATGGGCAGCACCATCTTTAACAAAGTGAGCATAATATATATTATCTGCCCAACAGGATGCCTGGAAGAATAAAGTTGCCTCTTTTCCAAAATGGGCAAAACTTTGGGAGGGGAGATTTAAACAGGGAAACCAGGAGTTTGTTTTTGGACTTGTTACGTCTCAGATGTCATTTAGACATCCAAGAGGCAGTGTCAAGAAGATGGTTGGAGATAGAAGTCTGGATTTCGGAGAGAGGTCCATATTGGAGTTATAAAATTAAGAGTTGTCAGAGCACAGATGGCATTTCAAGTGCAGTGTAGGATGAGATCATCATCGAGGGAGTGAAAATAGATATGAAAGAGAAGCATCTCAAGAACTGAGCTCAGGGGCACAAGGGGCAGCAGGTGAAGGGCGCTGAGGATGAGTGACGGATGAGACTGGAAGGGAACCTCAAGAGAGTGATGTCCTGGAGACCAAGTGAAAAAACTGCTCCCAGAGAGAAGGAGTAAGGTGAGCTGCGAGTCTCAGGAAGAGAACTGAGAACTGGCTCTTGGATTTTGCAGTGTGGGGATCATTGCAGACCTTGCAAGAGCAGAATGGTGGGACCTGAAACATGGTTAGAGTGACTTCAAGAGAGAAAGGGAGGCGATGAAGAGGTGATGTGAATGAACCTTGACAGCTCTTTTGAAGAGTTTTTCTATGAAGAGAACCTGAAAAGCTAGTATCAGATGGAGAGGAGTGAAGTCCTTGAGTAGGTGGGAAGAAATGGCATCCATTGTCCGATTGGAAGAATTAGGCTTAGAAAGAAATGTGGACATGTCAATTATTTCTTTATTTACTCTTTTAGAAGGAAAGCTATGAGTCATTGTCTTCATTCCATAGCTACTCTGTATCCTGAGCTGTGGGCAGGTGAAGATGGACAGGAGAGGCAGTGGGCTGACATTACCCATGTCTTGCTTTGGACTGTCTGTGGAACACCATAAAAAATATATATTTTTTATTTTATTAATTTTTAATTTTAATGGGGTGACATTGATAAACACCATAAAATATTGATACGTGAAATTTAAAATAGCTAAGCATAGGAGGCATCATTCAATACCAGGTTCTAGCTCAGACAAGCACTTACAGGTGTTATACATAAAAGAAAATAATGAAAAATTGACAGCCATGAGATTAATGTATTTCCTTGAATTGGGAAATGCCCATTGGGCTGTTAGTTTTGCAGCTGACAACAGGTTCAGTCTGCAAAGCACCAGGTTCCACGGGCTCAGAGACAGCCCCATTGCCCCAGAACTGCACAACATTCAGAACAAACATCGTAAATGCTAAAGTCATCCTTCCACTGATGTCCAGATTCTCTTTGAATCACAGATGAGAAGAGATTCCCAAATATCCCCCCCCAAAGCCAGTACCACCAATATTGAGATCACCCAGCATTAGCTTGGCGAGCTGGATGGAGAAGGTAGTGGGTGATTCAGGTGGTTTTCTCTCCTTCTTCTCTTTGTCCCCCGCCCCCTGCCCGGGAGAGAGGTTTTACAGAACTAAGTTTTCAGAGGCAGACAGCCCTTTTATAATGATTGTTGAGGATTATTGTTGAAGAACCAGTAGACCCACTCCCCAGCCCCCTGTGCTATTTAAATCGGAAGCAACAACCACAGGAATGCAGCAGGCTTGGGAAAGTGCTCCTCTCTGCCTGTGGTAGTATCAACCCCGATGAATTACATTATGTTCATTTCCCTCTTAACTTTGATTTCCTGAGTTTAACCAAAATCCACATTGCTCCATTCTCCATGTGGATGAGCAAGAGCCCTTTCTGTAGGTCACTAAATTCATTTCTCGGGGGCTGATTTGAAAATGTTTATTTTTTGTGCTGGATGTACCCAGTGGTGGCTCTGGGCCAACCTGGAAGAGGTTATCACGATGTGTGGCTGCTCTTGGGGGCCGCTGAGTGAGTTCAGGAATGAGCTCTGGATTCCAGAAGCGCAGGGAGTGGCTTCAGGGAGGTGAGGCAGCCACACTGATAGAAATGTCTGGTTCTCAGCCTCTTCCTCCCATCCAGGAAGCGAGAACAAGATGTATTTGCTATGTATGCCGAGTAACAAATTACTTCAAAACATAGCAGCTTAAAACAAATATTTATTGCCTGACCTGTGGTGGCGCAGTGGATAAAGCGTTGACCTGGGAACACTGAGGTCGCCAGTTCAAAACCCTGCACTGGTTTGGTCAAGGCACATATGGGAGTTGATGCTTCCAGCTCCTCCCCCCTTTCTCTCTCTCTCCTTCTCTCTCTCACTCTGTGTCTCCTCTCTAAAATGAATAAAATAAAAAGAAATTTAAAAAAATTAAAAAAAACCCACACACACAAATATTTATTACCTTATATGGTTTCTGAGGGCCAGGAATCTGAGAACAGCTTAGCTGGGTTGTTCCGGCTCAGGATCTCTCAGACTTTGCAGACTAGTTCAAGTTGTCAGTTGGGGCTGCAGTCATCTGAGGGCTTGATTGTGGTTAGAGGATCGACATCTAAGTTGGCTCACTCACATGGCTGTTGGTGAAAGGAAATAGCACCTACATTATATGTTCATCGATGCTCGTATATTAGAACAGCACCTATCAGAAATAAATGCGCATTAACTCTCTTCTACTTAGGTAGCATGGACGGCGTCGTCGGTTAGATGCAAGGGATTCAGATGTGCTGGGGGTGTAGGCTTGCCTGCCAGGAGCTTCTAAATGGAGGAGAAAGAAGCAGCTAAGTTGCCAGTTACAGTGGTCAGATTGGGAAACCCAGAAGTCAACGGGGGTCTCCCAGACACTTATGCCATTGCCTGCTTCTTCTTGGGTCTCCCCTCCCCCTTTTCCCTCCTCACCCCCTCTTGGATTTCTCCCAGGCCCCCAATTCCTCTCCCTCTGATGTGTATTATAGGCAACCCTTTCCTCCACATCCTGAATGACTGGGATTCGGGAGGTTTTGCTTTCTGCCTCACATGGGATAACCAAGGAATAGGCCAGGAGAGATGTTAAGAAAACCTATGTGAACATTGAGAACGTGCCTTAGTTACATGCTGATATATTGTATTTAGAGACCTGCACGCACACTTAGTCTAGTGAAACTTCTTCACAATTTCACTAAGTAGTGACACTATAGCATTAACAATAAATGTATAGCATCTTGTACATTCCTCTAAGATAGCCATCACAACATTTGACATAGATCAGAAATTTAAATACTACTTAAAAGTTTATTACCAGCCTGACCTGTGGTGGCACAGTGGATCAAGCGTCGACCTGGAACACTGAGGTCGCCGGTTCAAAACCCAAGGTTTGCCCAGTCAAGGCACATATGGGAGTTGATGCTTCCTGCTCCTCCCCCCTTCTCTCTTCTCTAAAATGAATAAATAAATTTAAAAAAGAAGAATTAAAAAAAAGTTTATTACCAAAAACCAGCTGAACTCTGCTTTACTACCCTGTCTTTCATTGGCAGCCGCAAAGGTTCTCTTATCTCTGTCTTCTGAGACTTACCTTCATGTTCCTAAATAATATTCTTGAACAGCTGTGCTGAGAATTCTTGAAATGATCTATCCACCTTTTTTTTAATAGTGAATGAGGAATTGGTCTTCTTATGCAAACATCACTCAACTTCCCAATCCCCTTTGTCCTCCCAAATGAGTTACCTCTCAATTTCTCATTAAACTGGTAGAGTTTGCATTATTCTGATTGCATTTTTCTCACACTGAGTCAAATAGTGTGCTATGATTAGGTTTCCTATCTTCCCTAGCTATTTTTTTTTAAATCTAGAATTAATGTTTTCCTTTCTTTTCCCATTTGGTGTTATTTGTGTAGATGACTCTCTTCCCACTTAGGCTATGAAAGCCTCCAGAGCAAGGATTATATTTATCTTTATCATATATAAATAAAAATACCCAGCATATATTTATCTTTGTGTTCCCAGACTAGCATAGTCGCTGGCAATAAAGGTGCCACATATACATGGATGATTGATGGAATGTGTCTGTCAGTCTATTGTGTTCCTCAATGGAAGCACTGCTGGCATTTTGGACAGAACACATCTTTGTTGGGATGGACTGTCCTGCATGCAGCAGGAAGTTAAGGGACCCTGGCCTCTGCCTACTAAAGGCCATCAATTATCTCTAGTCTTCGGGTCAACCAAAAGTCTCCTTCATGCATTTCCAAATACCTCTCGTAGTGGTGGTGCTGCCTATGGTTGAGACCAACTGTATCCGATGAAGTAGGTACCAACACCCCGGTGTGACTGGGTTTGGCTGATGTGAGAAGCAGCAGAAATCTAACATTTAGAGAGATAGGGACTGCCTCCCCCCCTTGGGGAGAGAGGTTTAGGTCTAGGATTGTACAGGGAGGTTGAACTGGGCTCCAGTCCAGAGAGAAAGGAGGGCCAAGCCAGAAACAGGTACCTTATCAAGGCTAGGCTATGCATATTAGAATGTTTTGAGATTGCTCCCTTTCCTACACTCTCCACTTTAGGAAATCCCACTCGCCCCCTTTGTGAAAAGCATCCATATGAACACGATGGCTGCTCTATCCACGCCTTATTGAACCAAGATAAACACCTCAAATAACAAGACAATTCATTGGCTGATTGGTGACCTTTCAGATTTTTTTTCTGTTGTGTAGTTGAATCAATAGGCTAGAGAGTATGGTCAATTAGTGGTGGGTATTTCAGCTGAAGGGTCCTACAGAATTGCGAGAAGGTTGAAACATGATAAAGGGAAAGCCACAACACATGTAAGTCCAAATTTTGGGAGAGCAGAGTAACCATGAGCAAGAAGCCAGCTGGTACAAGAGCGTGTGACTCCAGAGAGACAGGAAGGGACAGAGACAGAGACACGTAATAGTTGCCTGACTACTTCCTTGGGTTCCACGAGACTCCCTGTTGACTTCCAATTATTCCTCTTCTTATTTTGTGTAGTTTGAGTGGTTTCTGACCCGTGCAACCAATGAAATACAATGACTATAACTCTATGGTTAGAGCTGCTATCGGAGTATGGCCTTATGTCAATCACTAAGGCCAAGAATCAGGAACCAGAGTCAGGGAACAGGAGGTTAGATAGTCATGGTGAAGTTGCTTTAACAACGCCAGAGCAGACCCAGCCTCTTGTTGAAGCTGGGTGATGGTAGGAGACCACTGGGGGACGAGACCTTCCTGCATAGGGAGCAGTATGGAGGCAGTCCCTGCCGGAAGCTTCCTTTGGCCTCACACAGGGCCACTGACTCATTTGCCGTGCTCGACTTGGCTGATAATTTCGTCTTTCAGCCAGGAGTGGAAGAGACTTGGGGAACTTCTGTTCTGGACCTAATTCTGACCAACTAGGAAAAATTGTTTGGCAAAGTGGATGTGACAGGAACTTGGGAGAAAGCAACGTCATCCTGCAGTGTGTAAAAGCTGGAAAGGTTGGATGCTGGGCCATGAGAATGCTGAGCTGGTGGCCATTCATACACTTATTATTCTCACGGAGCACCATCTCTGTGCCAGGCAGCATTCCTGGTACTGACCGCCACAGGTAACAAGGCAACATCCCAACCCTCGGGCAGCTTATATTTTATAGTAGCAAAGGAATGAGCAAAATCATTTCTTATAGTTTTTACATGCCTCCACAAACAGTAAAACAGAGTAACTGGAAAGTATTGGGAATGGAGTGAATCTAGATCAGGTAGGTGGTCAGGGAAGGCCTTCCTGGAGAGGGGAGGTATTTCAACTGAAAGCCAGACAATGAGAAAGGACCAGCCCTGCAAAGAGCATGTCATGAGAAGGATTGGCAGACAGAGGTCTTCTGGGTAGCTCGGGCTTGTTGTGGTGAGAGACACAAAAGTAGCACTCGCTTTTCCTTAGAGTGATGGTGGCTCTGTGAGGTTCCAGAGGGGTTTTTCCATTACCGTTGAACCTGGGCTGTTAACTTGGTCACCTTAGGGAAAATTCTAGAATAGATTATTAAATAGTTCTTGGGCACCTGAACAAAATTTGATGGTTAATCATGTCCATTTTGGGACCCCTAACATTATCAGACCCTCTCCTCATTCTGGGAGGGGGTGTGCTTAATAGAGTAATAGAGCAGAGAGAAGTAGACACAGTATATTTTGATTTCAGCAAGTCATTTTTATGGACAAATTAGAAAAATTGAGATGGTATTTTTATTTATCCAGCTAAATCCAAAAGGCAGTCTTAGAGAAGGACCAAATCTGATCTGCGCTTCCAGAAGCCAAACTGGGACCAATGGCGTAAAATGATGGGAAAGCAGATTTTAAATCAGCGTTAAGTCCGACCTTTCTAAGAGTAAGACGCATCCCGAAGCTGCTGTGGAATTAGGACACAGATGAGCGAAATTCGTGCAGCAGATGGTGAATGTTTGGGGGGCTGGTTTCATCTACCATGATAATCTAGGATGATATGATTCAGGAGAAATAACTGAATATTATGTGCCATTTTCTCTCTGTGATTTAATAATGGTCTCTATAATAAAGGCTATGTCAGTCACCCAGGTGAGAAACCTCGAAATCTTCATTTCCTTCCCCTCTCCCTTACCCGTCACATTCTATCTATCCTCATATTCCTTCTCCTCATTCCCAGCCTCACTGCCATCGCCCTAGGTCAGACTTCCTGGGCTATTGTGTTGGCCTCTTCATGGTTCTCTCAACTTCACTCTCTTCCCCCATGACTTTGTTCTTTGTGTGTGGCCAGATGGCACTATAACAGACAGAAATTATATCAAACCCCTTGACTAAAATCTTCACTGGCCCTTCCTTCCCGCAAAGAGAAGTCCACAGATTTAGATAGTCGTCAAGGCTCCACCCTCATTTCATGTGTATCAACCCTGCTCCACCGGCTTTTAGGGCTCTCTTAAACGCCACACCTTCTGAGAAACCTTGTCTCCTTAAGCAGGAGTAATTACTTTTCCACCTTTATTTCTACACAGTAAATTGTCTCATTAATTATTTATTTACTATTTTTTTATTATTGCATTTTTAAATTCTTCCAACGTTTACTAATAGTGCCTATTGTGGATTAACTCTACGCTAGGTGTCAGGGGAAGTGAGCAGAGAAAGATTGATACCAATTTATTACGTGGCAGGTATTGTGATATGTGTTTACATCCATTATCTCAGCCTTCATCCAGTGAGGCAGTTATTATTATTATGAGATAATAGAGATATTATTCCAATGTGCTATCCCTATGAGAATAGTTACTATTAGTATCCTTGTTTTAAAGATGAGGAAACTGAGGTTTAGAGAAGTTAACTGGCTCACCCAACCAAGGTCATACAATTGGCAAGAGCCTGAACTGGGATTTATACCCAGGTTTTCTGATTCCAGAGTTCTGATTTCCAGTCACCATGCTAGGACATCTTTATACTACAGGTGAAGGGACACAGCCCTAACCTTGCCCTCAAAGAGTTCAGAGGTCGGTGCTTCTAGCTGCTGAATGTTTTCTTAGCGTTCCTGTATTTCTGCCTGGCCATATTTAGGCCCTCCCATATGTAGCCCATCTATTTGATTATAAGCTTTTAAAGGGCAGACATGGCCCCATACTGTCACGTTCACTCCCACCCCATCTTCCAGGCACACAGTTACTCTACGCTTGCAGATTGAGTTAACAAATCATTATATGTGTCAGACCAACTACGCTGCTGCAAGTTTTCCTGGGTAATAGGATTTTTAATTATATCCAGCTTTGGGCCCTGCACAATGGGAACATTGACAAGCTGGTTCCCATTCACCCAGAAAGTGAAGGGGGCTGTTTTGAACGCTATTTATAAAACTGCCTTTCTTGGCATTTATTTGGAAAGTATTAAAATAAACTGTGAATATGGTAGAAGATCTTTCTGTTCCTTATTTTATAAATTATTATTTCAGTCTTGAACAAAGCTGTTGTTTTTTTCTTTTGCATGTACCATAGTGTTTATAGCCTGATAATCATATAATATTAATAACGATGAAGCACAATACAGGGGTAAAAATAACATTAAGAAATAAAAGTTTCCGCCTGACCAGGCGGTGGCGCAGTGGATAGAGCGTCGGACTGGGATGCGGAGGACCCAGGTTTGAGACCCCGAGCACGCCAGCTTGAGTGCGGGCCCATCTGGCTTGAGCAAAAGCTCGCCAGCTTGGACCCAAGGTCGCTGGCTCCAGCAAGGGGTGGTTCGGTCTGCTGAAGGCCCGTGGTCAAGGCACATGTGAGAAAGCAATCAATGAACAACTATGGTGTCGCAACGAAAAACTAATGATTGATGCTTCTCACCTCTCTCCGTTCGCGTCTGTCTGTCCCTATCTATCCCTCTCTCTGACTCTCTCCCTGTCCCTGTAAAAAAAAAAAAAAGAAAGAAAGAAATACAAGTTTCCAAGTCAAGAGGGCAGGGAAGTGGGGATGTGTGCTACCATGCCCAGCCATTACTCATGGCTAACCTTTACTGAGAGCTTTGTACATGCCTGTACTGTTTTGAATGCTTCACATGTATAAACTTCTTTGTGCCATCACCACATTTTATAGCTGAGGGGCGCAGAGGCACAGAGTCATTGAACTACAAGTCTTTGTTCAGCATTTACCACATTCTATTGTTAGCATGCCTGGCTTCCCCATCAACTGGTTCTTCAAAGACAAGGACAGTGTCTGGTGCAGCTTTGTACCTCAGAGCCCGGCAGGTTCCTGGCAGAACAACCTCATGCCATGCCATAGTTCTGCTCAGGCAGCAGGGTTCCTTCCCTCCTAGTGGGCTCACCTGGAGAAAGCTCAGTGACCACTGCAGGAGTCGGGGTGGGGTGGGGTTTGCTCTGCGAGTAAGGCCAGCACATTCTTCTGGGACTGGCCCAGGGGAAACGAAACGAGCAGAGATGTTCCCTGGTAGAATAAGCCGTGTTAAAGATCTGCTGTTGAGCATAGAACCAAGGCACAGAGTTAGACGGTGAGAGTGTGGGAACAGCTTCATCCCGAGAAGACCACTGGAGGTGTGGTCTTGTCTGTGGAACCAGAAGTCTCTAGCTCTGTGGTTGGACACTGTCTGAACTCACTGGGAGAGGGTCTGTCCTGGTCCGTCCTCCTTGTCATGCCTCCATTTTCCATAAGCCCCCTTCCATCACACAGTTGCGTTCTTTGGAGATGTTAATACCTTTAGTCAAACTCTTTCTGGTGTCTCTGTCATGTGACCTTGCCTATCTCTGCTTTGATTTGTAGCATGCTGCTTTTACAGCCCCAGTCCTTAGAGAGCTACCTCATTCCCTTCATATTAAATTGTCCTCCCCCCACGCCTCCTCTCCCAAGTATGACTTATATTATTACCCCCATTGTACAGTTGAGGAGGGACAGAGCCCCGTCTCCAGACTTCAAGCCTAGCATTCTCCCCCAACTATTAGCACCACTTCAACTGTTCAAAGTGCTTTCACGTGGACTCTTTGATTGGGGGTGGCACAATCTCTTTAGGAGATGGCATGGCCACCACCGGGCTGAGAGCTGCTAGGTGCCCAGTCAACACTGGCTGCTGCGGGTCTTTGCTGATGTGCTGAGGTCGAGCAGCCTCAGAGCCCAACCCCTTTGTTCCCATGCGGATCACAGTGGTTTTCAAGCAGATGCTAGCTTCCCATCTTCTGATCTTTCCCTGCTTGGCTCTGAGGTCCCTTTTGTTTGGCCGCATTTTTCTCTCTCTCCACAGAAGCCTCTTGAACACTGCCCCCAACAGTACTTATTATCACGTCTCCTGAGGCCAACACCGTAATCTCATACCTAATGCCTTGTCTTCCTTTTCATCCCTCTACCCTGAGCCTCTCAACACAGGCCATTCTCCCAATATGCCAGGTAGGCCAGAATCCCCTTCCCACCGTCTAATCAAAGCCCCCTTCTCTGCCTGTTATTTACCTCTTTTATCTGGAAGCACACCCCTGTATTGTTGCATTTCATTTACCCAGACCTCGGGCCCCTGGTGTGATTTCTCTGCTTTCAGCTGGTTGGCTCCCTCTCCTCTGCCCTCAACTGCAAGCAGACGTTAGTAATCAACACGGAACGTTTCTGATAATCAAAGTAGACAAGTGGGACTCTGCCTTTATTTTCTTCTTAATCACTGGGCGTGATAGTAATAATGTCAGCTCAAATAATCTGGTAGCGTGAACCTCCTTCAATGTTATTTTTCTTTTCTCTTTTCCCAGTTCTACTTCAGGTTCACTCCACAGCCAGAGAATGCAAACTATATCCTCACCCAGACTAGGTTTAGAATCTTGATTGTGGGCCATGTCAACTGCTTCAAGCCTGGGTGAAGCTCGTAATTGGATGGTGGTGTATCATACAGGGGATTTTTCTTTTGATCCTTAACCCTAGCTGGTAATGAGTTTGTGCCCTGCAGCTAGAATCTTGATAGCCCTTGACATTTTCTCTTCCTTCAGGAGAAAGGCTGCAGCTGCTGCTGTGCTCATCACTAGTGGCTGGAGCAGCCTAGGCAGAAGAAAAAATCGAGTCACCGTCACTGCCCCCAATTCCTCAAGCGACCTTGGCCAAGTCACTCTTCTCAGTTGTGAAATAAAGGTCCTGGTCTCCCACCCTCTCCGCTGGGCTGTGGAGGGACAGAGATAATGTTTCTGGAGCCCTTGAAGCCACTTAGCATAAGGGTGCACTAAAGACCATGAAGTGTCTGTAGAAAAGCAGTGATAAGTACACAGTAAAATTAGCAATCATGAAGCCTTGAAGACGTAGTTGGACCTTCCTGTAGTTGGCAAAGAGCTGTGGTTTTCTGAAGCAATGACAAACCCAAATGGTCCGGGGGTAGCCAGGGCCCTGAAAGGTCATATCTGCTCTGAGATGACTGGAAAAGGGGTAACAGAAGCCACAATGGGACCTGTGTGTAAGCCAACTTAGACTTATGCTGCCGTGGTGGAGAGGAGATGATAGATCTGTAGACAAAAAAAAAAAAAAAAAAAAAAAGGATAGTTAAGACTTGTTGACTCTGGACAAGTCATTTAGCCTAAATCTCATTTTTCTTAACTATAAAGTAGGGATAACAATCCTATCTCACAGGGGTTTTTCCAGGATGTAAGAAACAGGAAGAGAGATCATAATAAAAAGTGTTGTGTTGGTAAACCGAGTCTCCAGAAAAAATGTCTTGATGGACAGCATTTGCCTATTTTTGTGGTGTAAAGATGCACACCAGGGATGATTTCAGGCTGCCAGTGGTTTAACCACTTGCTGGCTGGTGAGATTCCCAAATATTTACTGATTGGCTCTTGTGAACCTGCAGTGCTAGCAACATCGGTACCATTCAGTAAGGGCCTTGCACGTGTCAGGCTTCACATATATTTCATTTCCTCTTCACAGCTACTTCCTCTGGTAGTTCTAACTCACCCTAGTTTACAGATGAATAAACAGAGGTTCTGAGATCTGAAGTGGTTTGTATAGCTTCTCAATGGTAAGTAGCAGAAGCAGGATTTGAACCTAGGTTGATCTAACTTTAGAATCTGTATTCCTTCCTCAAAGCCAAGTTGTATAAGCAGGGCCACACATGGGCAAGCACAGCATAAAATGAAAGACATTACAGGCCCAAAATAAACTGGTCCCTTATCTGGGACGTGCTAGGATGGAGTCTCACCTCTTGAGTCTTCTGGGTTCACCCAGGCCTTTCTGACTCAGTGGGAATGTGGACCCGCCCAGTTTCTCTCTCCCCGCCAACAATCCGTCAGCTGGAAAGAAGGCATCTGTTTCTAGTTCTCTGCTGGGAACCCTCACACATTTCTGTCCAAGAAGTGTAGTATGAAAATCTTTCTGGGAGGCCATTAAAATTAATCCTGGGAGATGAGGCAAGCCAGGAGTTGGCTCAATTCCAATATAGTGTGCTCTCCCCCGAAGAGGAAACAGAACATTCTTTCTGACATGGTGCTTGTCTTTGAATAGTTTTGGACTTGGCCCAACTAAGGTAGAACAGAACTCCATGGAGAACCCCGTTTCCTCTCCCTTACAAATGTTTCCCTTTGCCAGCCCAGTCCTTCATGCCCTCTGTTAGGCAGATAAGATATATTATGCTCACTTTGTTAAAGATGGCGCTGCCCACGTGCAAGTTTTAAGAGTAAGCTTTTCCCCACACCCTTGACTGATTGGATGATGTGGGGTGGTGCACTCTCATGAGGAATCCTCCCATTGTGCCTCAGATGAGTGACTTTGTATCAGAGACTTCCTTGTTTGTAGATTGGATTAAAGGTTTGGATTTCTACACTATAAAGTGGGACAGACCAGGAGCTTGCTCTCTCTCGGTTCCTGATGTTAGTATTAGAAATGAGAGCAGATTAAGGCCACGTGGAGGTGAGGAAGCAGCCAAGATGGTGGAATGCTGAGGATGAAGCTAGTTTGTGCTGGAGGAGATGGGGAACAGAGGTGAATAAGTCTGGTGAGCTAGAAACCTTTGATTCTAGGAAACTCGAATAAGTCAGTAGCTTTGTGAGCACTGAATGAGTGGGTTTTGGAGCCCAGTGTGTGTTTTTGCTTGCCTGCCATGTGTAAGCTAGAATTAAAGCTGATGTCTCACCAGTTCTTGGCTCCGTTGTTTCATTACCAACTGTCCGAATCTAATGGGAACCTGCACTGGCCAGGCGGCTCTAATGATGGCCTTGGCCACTGGCTTTACACCCTCCCTTAGGATCCAGCTAGCTACCTCCATGCACCCTATGGTACTCACAAACTGGGTTATAATTGCTTATTTGCCTGCTCAACTCAGCTACTCCCAGAGCCTGAGAGACTAGCTGCTATCACTGCCAGCTCGAGGTTGTCCCCCAGTTAGGAGCCATGCTTTTCACAGGGCCTTTGCCTGTAAGAAGAGCAGCAGCTCATGATGACCACCAAGGTCAGTTTCACTTTCTGTCCAGGTGACACCCAGGTTCTGGTATACCTTTCTCTTCTCCTAAAGAGCCCAGCTTTCTTAACTTGGGATGCAGACCAGACGCGCAGAGACTTGCCAAGTCTCCAACTCCTGGACTGAGATTCTACTGCTCAGGGCTCAGCAGTTGCCAATAGCAGAGTTTCCAGTGTGTAGGTGGCAACTAGCACGGATCATGGGCAGTGGCAAGGTATGGCCACCAGCCAGAAGAGCAGGTGCTGGTAGCAGAGGGGATGTGAGGCAGAGGGGGATGCCCAGCTTGGTTTCTGCAGCTCACCGTAGACTGTGAGCTCACAGTAGACTCACAGTAGACTGTACAAAACAGGCAGGGGCTGGATCTGGCCCATGAACTATAGTTTACTGGCCTCTGCTCTAGACAAGCAACAGAACAATAAATCAGGCCCTGGTTTCCAGTGTTTTACCAATTTCTGTACTGCTAATACTTTCACCATGGCTGATTTAAAGTTACCAGTAAAACCTCACTGAACATTGGGTTGGGAAGACGTGTGCAGTAGATAGTGATTTCCACCATGAAGATGCCATAGACATAAATAACCTCAAGAGCATAGCTAATAGTAAACTGCTGTCAAATAATTAGGAAGTGATTATTTTTGAGTACTTATTACTGTATTTTTAATTTATTGGACTTATTTACTCATAAGTTGATGTAATTTAATATTAAATAATAGCTGTTTGACAACCAGCTTGCAAAATTTCTGAAAATTTAGCAGTTGTTTTGGCTCTAGCATACTACTGCCCCGGTCCATCTGACTATGCCAACCATGTTGGAGGGAAGAGAGAAAAGGTGCTCACAATGTAAGATGTGAAAAGTAGCTTTGACGTAGAAGCATTAACCTGTTCCATTCCTCCTTCTGAAGACTTTATTGCTTAGTGTAATGTCCTACTGTGCTCTTAGTGTAACAAGTTACTTTCTCCTTCTCTGGGATGGAATGAAAGGGGATTCCTAGCATACCCTAGTGGTTAGTGTGTGACCAACATGAAATTCACATCCTGTCTTCTGTGCTCTAGTTCTATGAGATGCTGTTGGTTGTGTGCCAACTGTGTTCCAGGCACTCTGTTGGGAACATTTCATACATTATCTTGCCTAATCTTTACAGCGGCCTTGCAAGTGACCATTATTGTCCTAATTTACAGGTGACAAAACTGAGGCTTAGAAAGTTTAAGCAACTAGCAGCCCAAGGTTACATCGCTAGGACACATCGGAGTTTGTATTCAAATCTCAAACCTGATTTTTCTCCTGACCTTTGTGTTGCCTTTTGCTCTTCCTCCTTTGATACCTTTCATTCTAGTCCCACAGCTGTCTCAGGAACAGAGCAGAGGCTATACGGCTGGCACCCTGGATACCATGGCTTTGCTTTCCTCCCTGTCTCTCAGTGAAATGTACAGTGGCTCTGGAGATCTCAGGCACGGGAAGTAAAGGCTAGAGAAGATTATTTAGAAAAACAAATGTAACCCTCCTGTTTCAGAGATTCAGGAATCAACTGGATGAGTAGACAGAGTCAGTATTTCCAGCTTCCAGAGGCTGTGTTCCTATCATGTGCTGTCATGTATAACTCTGTTTTCATAATCTCCTAGTCTAGGTGGCCTTTGGCTTATAACATGGTTCTATCATTCTGTCCCACCTCTTGGGCAAGTTGGGGAATGTCACTGAGGTCCGGGCCCCATCAGATAAGGGAGCTTTCCAGAGCAGATTAATGGGGTGGTGGTATATTAGTTTCCTGCTGCTGCTATAACAAAGCACCACAAGCATGGCGGCTTAAGGCAACACAGATTGATTGTCTCTCAGTTCTGGAGGTCTTGGAAGTCCAATCCCAGTCTCACTGGGCTAAAGTCACGGCGTGAGCAGAGCTGTTCTCCTTTCTGGAGGTGGAAGAGGAACATCCATTTTCTTGCCTTTTCCAGATTCCAGAGAACAGATTCCTTGGCTTGTGGGTCCCTTTTTCAGTCTTCAAAGCCAGCAATGTTACATCTCTCTGACCTTCTTCCATAGTCACAACTCCATCTCTGCCTCACCTGGGGGAGCATCTCCACTTACCAGCACTCCTGTGATCAGGTTGGGCAAACCCAGGCGACCTAGATTGATCTCCCCCTTTCAAGGCTCATACCCTTAACCACATCAGCAATATCTCTGCTGCCATGCAAGGACTGGGGATGAGGGACATCTTCAGGGGTCCGTGTTCCTTTATATTATATTTCTGGTCAAAACCAGAAAAGTTAACATTCACCCTTTAGTCAAAGGGACTAACATGAGAGGCAGAGCTGAGAAGTCTGTGCATTGAGCAGACCCAGGGATAGAGAAAAGACCAAGGACAGAGTCACATCCAGACAGAAAGGGAACAGGATAACTAGAGGAGAGGGTGGCAGTAGGGGACAGAGTATCTGCCACTTACCTTTCTTAGATACTGAGGGGCTCAGCCTTGTTTAAGACTCAGAGTCATGGTTGGACCACTTTCTTATGGTTTGGCCATTTCTGATCACCACCTTAGTTTAGGCTTTATCAACAAATCCCAGAGGACACAGTATAGATACATCACGAGTTGGCAGGGAGATGGGGGAGTTTTGGCAATGGTGGGAGCTTTCTGCTCATCAGAATTTCTAGGTTACTTGGACTGATAGAGAAAGGCTAGCTCAGATAATGCCCATTGCAGTGCCAGAGGGAAAGGAATTGGATGGTCTCTCACGGTGATTATATTCTCTAGCCTGGAAGAGCCACCTCCCACTTCTTTATAGAACTTCTCCAGAACTGGAATCAGTTACAAGTCCCCATCTAAGTACACAGGAATCAGGAAGTGTGATCCTACCACCAGACCAAGAAGGGACTTCAGGGAGGACAGAAACACCTAGAGAACAGCACACATCTTGAGGAACACATGCATCATTATGTACAAAAGAGAAATGCCAAATTTCATTTGAGAGGAAGTAATAACTGAGCCGGCTATTGAAGGACAAGGTTCACCTCACCTTGGCGAGAATTCATGCAGAGGCCGAGGATGGAAGGAGGCTGGTGTGTTTGAAGGGTGGCAGGAAGTGATGGTGGTTGGACAGAGAGTTCAGTGGTGAACAGAAAGAGAGGAATGTGAAGGACACAGGGCCAGATGGTGCCTGATTTCTGTGCTACCCTAAGGAATTTGGACTTGACCCTGTGGGCAGTCAGAGGGAATACTCAAGAGTTTTAAACATGGATAAGACATGATCAAATGTGTATGGTAGAAAGGTAGTTTCAACTAAAGGGTTAGGGGGTAGACAGGAGGGGCCAATCCTGAAAGCAGAGAGACCAGTTGAACAAGATAGATGACAACCCTGATCAAGGAATGTGGCCAGAGAATGAAGCCCCATACACCACCTGGAAGGATCAGCTTGTGGCACAGAATGTTGTAAATACCAGACAGAGGGCAATGGATGCCCGCTGCTCCCAGAGTCCCTTTTTTCTACTCCTCTTGTCATCCCTTATCCATTGACTTTATTATTTTCAAGATTCTTCTTGTTTTGACACCAACCCCAAAGAAATAGGCAAATTCAGAATTACTGTATCTCCCCGTGTATAAGATGCACCTTTTCCCAAAAAGTTTGGGGTCTAAAAACTGGGTGCATTTTATACAGTGGTTGCAGATTTTTTTTTACTTGCATTTCCCACTTTTTCACGCTTGTTTTTGCGCTCATTGTTTTAGACAGTGATTTGTCATCAGACACAGATGAGGACAAGGTAATGGATGGGAGTTTTGGCACTGATGAGGAGTTGTATGAATTTTATGATAAATAAAACTTGATTTCAATAACTTATGTAATACTTTTTTTATTTTTCGAATTTCAGGCCCCAAAATTAAGGTGCATCTTATACATGGGGAAATATGGTAAGTGCCCTTTCTACATATATCCACTCTTACCAGAGAACTCTCAGACACTGCTTCCTGGCCCAGCTCTGTCCAGTGGGTTCCTTCCTACTCCCTGACCATGGAGCTGAGGAGGGAAGTGGATCAGTATCTTCAGTGGGGCTTAGATGTCCCAGGAAGCACCTGATCGAGGTTACACTGCTGTCACAATGAAATGCTTTTTTCCTCTCCGGGCTTTCTCCCTCTTCTGCTATGGCCATGCTAACTATTTAGAGGGATTCTGCTTAAGACTTGAGCAGTTTCTTTGTCGGGGAAGTGTGCACAATGTAAGGACTCCAGAACAGAACTCGATCGGCAAGGGGCTACCAGGAACAAAGGGACCTACAAATTTCCCTCTCCTTCTTGGAGCCTTTCCCTGCTTACCTGTCTACCGTCCCCACCCACCTCTCACCTCTCCCATTCTTCCTTCACCTGACATAAAAGACATCTGAAATATTAGCTTTCTTAAGATTGATTTGAGAATATTAGTTCTCCTATCTTCCAGAGCTAGGCCTTCTCAATCAACACCTTTCCGTGCTCTAAACTCTGACCTATTGAACATTGGCATCTCTTTTGAAGCACTGGGCACATGCATGCTCGTGCCTGTAACACTATTATTTTGCCATCATGGTTTTTCTCTGTGTAGTTATCATGCTTTGACATTACCATGGCTACCTTGAGACTTGACTTGAAGGCTTCAAGGTGAGAGTTGTTTGTAGGGAGGAAAGAGACCTGCGACCTGGGCTGGAACTAGTTGACCTGCCATTTGCTGGCAAAGTGACCTCATGCAGGGACACTGACTTCTGGGAGCCACTGACTTCTGCCTCACAGAGCCTTTTGTGTGCATCGAAATGACGTGATGATGGAAGGTGCCATCAGGTGTGAGTCATTATTTTTTTTTTACCTAGGAAGTTTTTTGTTTTGTTTTGTTTTAAAAAAGGACTCTCCAGGCTATTCTCCTATTTTTAATAGGATAACTAACTGCCCTCCTTCTGCTGGAACAGAGAGTTTCTTGTCCCCTGAAAGCCACCAGGGCCTGGTCACGGGGCAGAGCCTGCAGCCAAGGGTGGCTTTTCTGCCAGGACCGGCCAGGCTCCTGCCTCCAGATAACCCTGGTTCTCCCCTTCTCCTGCCCCAGCGGCTTCCCACACAGCTGTGGCCTCATTATCCAGGTAACTGTGAGCGGCTGAACAGGAGCTTAGCCAGGGTAGGCTTTCAAGTGTTCATAATAAAGCTTCAAAGTTCACACCTTCATTAAGATGTGAAGAGCCAGGTCCTCCCCCCACCTCTCCCAGGGCCATTGTTCCTTTCCCATCGGGCTGCAGATTCAAAAGACAAGCAGGATTGGTTTCCTTTGTCCAGACAGCTCTCCTAACCAGAAAGGCTAGACCTGTTTGTTAAGGGAGAGCTCTCCCTGCAGCCCCCTTCAGCCCTGCAGTGCAGGTTGCACAGGCGCAGGGAACTGGGGCATTAGTCTCAGGGAAGCGGGACTGGACTTGCTGCGTGGGGTCTCTGGAGGGAGGGGACCCAGGAGCAGTGGGTGGAAGCAGAGGGGTGGCAGGTTTCAGAGGCCCAGAAGGAAGAGTTCTCTAACACAGAGAAGTGGACCTTGGGGTTGGGGCCGCGACATGCCCAGGTAAGGGAGGAGTGCAGGGGCAGGGGTCCTGACTCAACTTGGCAGGGCACCTGCAGAAGACCTCCAGGCTCTGGCTGTAAAGTTGGAGGACAGACCTTTCAGGCTGCTGCTCCTAGTCATGTCACACTGGGACCTCCTGATCTGTGACCTCTGCTTCTGCATCTCTGGCCACTTCCCAGCTTTTTCCTTTAAATTGCCTTTGTCCCCTGGGCCCCCAAATCTAGATGTCTTCATGGGTGCATGTTTGGGCCCCTTGCCTTTTCTGTTTTTCTTTTAGCCACTTGAGAGCAAAGCTGTCAAGACACCGTGGGGCCTCCTTTGGTACCAAGGACGCCTTTGCTTCCTTTGGCTGTGCACACGGGTTCTGGAGGATCAGTCCCCATTTCACGGTTCCTCTGGGACAGAGCAGAGCTCTGAGAAGCCCCAGGCCCCTCTTAAACCAGGGGCATTGTGAATGGCTTCTCCTACTAAGCAGACAGCCTCGCAAGAGCACCCTCTCTCCTCCCTACAGGGACAGGGTATAGAGGGTCCTCTCTGGGAGGACACCCGCCCTTCCCCTTGTCCTCCTGGCTTCATGATGAGGCATAAAACAGGAGGCTGGTTTTTAGGTGAGATGGCCATTCACATGGAGTGAGTAGAAGAGCCGAGCTGGGGACGGAGCTGGGGTGCTGGGAGGGAGGCTCTTTGAAATAGAATAGTTTGGGAGAGCTCTCTGGGGAGATACTGTTTGAACAAAAGCCTAACTCAGAGAAGGGAGTGAGTCACACATGCACACATGAGAGCCAGAGCCTTGGAGTGGGAACAAGCGTAGTGTGATCTGGGAGCAGCAGGCCTCAGCAAGGGGGGACAGGGGAGAGGCGGTGGGAGGGGCTGGCCATGGGGCACCACCTGGGACAGGCAAGGACTTAGGGTTTCTTTTATATGCACAGTGAGAAGCCATCAGGGGGGTTTGATCATAAAGAATAATGATCCGGCTGCATTTTGGAAGAGGCCATTCTGGGTTATGCTGCTTTGAGAGAAGGAAGGCTGTAGGAAGGCAGGACTTTCCAGCTCGGACTTACAGTACAGTTAGAAGGCAGAGCTCACAGGATTTTTAATGCTTGAATGTGGACCGTGGGGGAAAGAGAGTTGAAGATGACATATGTGACAAGTGCTAGGCAAACGTGTTCTCTCACGATCAGAAAACTGTCAATAATGAACCCTCACGGACAGCTTTGTAGTTTTCTGTGAGGCTTAATGTCTGTTTTCTGATTAGATCCTCAATGTGGACCCCCTAGAGTAAGAACTGTCATCATTTGACAGATGAAGAAATTGAGGCTCAGACATGCCTTGACAAAGGTCACCAAGCTGCTTTAGAGGAGTCATGGTTTGATTCCCTTAAATCTTGTACTCAGTATACATTCCATTGACGGTCATCACGGGATATGGCTTCTTTGTTAGCAGAATGTGAGGTGCGGCCTCCAGGAGCTCATGCTAGAAGGTATTTGGGGAGCAGGTGAGTGAAGGAGGAAGCTTTGAAGTAGATGGGATTTGAGCTTCTGGGGTTCAGTTCCTTTCAAACGGCAGTGGGAAAAGGCTCCTGCGACAGCAACCTGGCTGGACCAGTGGAACAGGTGGTGGCTGCTGGACTTTGCACAGGGGTAGGCGAGGGCCACTCCTCATGACCAGGGGCCAGGCACAAGCCATTCTTCCCAAAATGGTCTGCTCCTCCCACTGCCTCCTTTCCCGCACTTCCTCCTCATCCCTGAACCCATTGCAGACTGATTCCCACCCCTGCCGTCCCACTGAAAAGATATTCTCGGCTTTCTCCTGGGCAAACCCAGTGAGTTCTTTCTTCTCTTCCTGCAGCATTTGATGCTGGCGACCCTTCCCTCCTTCTCATCACTTTCTTCTCTTCTGCGGCTTCCTCCACACCATCGTCTTTTCATTGGTCTTCTGCCTTGAAGCTCCTCCTTTAGCTCGCCGTCCCACTCAATCATTGGTCTTCCTGAAATTCTCCTCCCTCTTTTCTTTCCCTCCATGTCTCTCCTCTCCTCTCCTCTCCTCTCCTCTCCTCTCCTCTCCTCTCCTCTCCTCTCCTCTCCTCTCCTCTCCTCTCATATCCTCTCATATCCTCTCCTCTCCTCCCCTCCCCTCCCCTCCCCTCCCCTTCCCCCCCTCCCCTCCCCTTCCCTCCCCCTCCCCTCCCCTTCCCTCCCCCTCCCTTCCCCTTCCCTCCCCCTCTCCTCTCCTCTCCTCTCCTCCTCTTCTCTCTTCTCCTCTCCTCTCCTCTCCTCTCTCCTCTCTTCTCCTCTTTCTACACTACTCACTTATCCTCCACCTGTGGGTCTTCAGTTCTAACTTCTGCAGAGATCTTTCCAGTTTGCCTCTCAAGCTCAATCTCCCGAGCACCTCGCCTGCATTTGCCACAGGGATCTCCGCTCCTGGGAAGAGATAACAGTCTTGAGAGCAGCTGGAACATGCAGGGATGAAGAGAAGAGAAAGTCTGTTTGATCTGAACTGGAGATAATGAGAGGAGAGAGGGTGGGTTGAGACCTGATTGTGAGGGGTCCTGCTAAAAAGCTTCATGCTTCTTGGATTCAGGATTAAAAAGCAGGATTCTGGGCCAAGAGGAATGAAAGAGTTATGTTTTGGAAGGATTGTTAAACAGCCTTGTGGAAGGTGGACTGGACTGGAGTTTACTAGTCTGGGGGCGGGGGAGACATGAGGAGGGGCCAGCTTTAGAAAAAACATCAACAATCTTCTGAGCAGTGGTTGGAATTGAGTGAGAGTGGAAAGGAAGGGAGAGAGGGGAGACATTAACATAATTATAGTGGTTTTCACAGCGAGGCAGGCAAGTAGCCATTTTTCATATGAAGAAACTGAGGGTCAGAGAGAAGCAACATGTTCAGGGTCAGACAGTGATCAGTGGCAGAGTCTTGACCCCATGTCTTCTGACTCCTTGACCAACACTTCCATCAGGCCTTGGTTACTGACTGATTAGAATGTCTGACATCCATCAGGATGTCTGAAATTTCTCGCACCAAACACACAGAAGTTTTGTAGTAGACACAAACTGTTTTTGCCTGCTCAGTTTACAAATCTCCTTTTTCTTGGTATTTACATCTCTATTAGTTAAGATAATGTAAGCTGCTATAAAGAACAAGTTGCCAAATGTATAATGTTTCAAACATGATAGAATAGTCACAGTGGATGTTCCTGCCTAGTGGGCAGCTTTCCTCCAATGGGTCAAGATTTAGGGACCAGACTCTTCCATCTACTGTCTTCTACTCGTGGCTTCCAAGACTGGCTGGGAGGGCTCACTGGGCCTCGAGAGGCAGTACCTACTCCTTCTCTCTTTCTTAGCTGGAACTCAGTCACACGGACACACATGGCTGTTATGGAGGCTGAAAACAATGATTAGAATGTGTATCTAAGAGGAAGAGAAACGAATTAGGGAAAGAAACAGACACTGCCATAGCTGTGATGAGCCATTGTTCCCTATCTCTCTGCCCATCGGGCCCAAATGGAGGTTCCTACCCACTGTCCTCCCCATCTAAGGCCCAGGATGATTCAGGCTGGATAATAACAATAAATGAAATCAGCTCATTTCACTTCCTGCACATGATGATTGGTTTGGGTATTGACACACAACTAACCCACGCCAATTTAACAAGACTCAGTCTTAGGATTTCATTGGGACTCTTGGCAGAGAACCTCTGTTTCCACCAGGGTTGCCAAGGTGTCAAGACAGGACCCCAGGCAACCACTGTGCAGGGAGCAACCATTTGTCAGCATGATGGGAGAGCCTATTTGAGAATGACGTCAACAAATAAGAAAGCAGAGCTAAGAGATAGAAAAGGTTCCCTGTCAATGATCTCCTTTGAGTGTCTACATTCTATATTCAGGTGTGTTGTTCTTGAAACAAATTTGAATTGAGTTTCTATCACTTATAAGCTAGAGGCCTAGTAAAAACCCCTTTGCAAAACTCTGGGACACCCTCTCACCCCCCCCCCCCCCGTCCCCAAATCCAGTGACATGAGCACCGGCTCTGCTTGCCATTAGAGCACTCCCTCTGTGGGTGAGTGGCCCTCAGATGGGGCTGCCTTTGAGTCATCTCATCTCCATATGGCTGGACTGCTCATTTTCTCACTTGCTTTTTTCAAATTTTAAACACAGGAATTGTTTTGAATCAAATGCAACATTTGCTGCCTTCTAAAGAGGTCAGAATTATTTAGAATCGCACTGATATTTTTTATAGCCCACAGAAATTATAGCAGAAAAACACTTTAAAAAGATGCAAATTTGGCTCTGGCTGGTTAGCTCAGTCAGTTAAGAGCATTATCCTGAAAAAACAAGGTTGCAGGTTCGACCCCTGGTCAGGGATACACGGGAAGCAACCAAAGAATGCACAACAATGGAGCAACAAATGCTTCCCTCCCCCCTCTCTTTGTCTCTCTAAAAATCAATAAAAATTAAGCCCTGACCAATAGCTTGGTTGGTTGGAGCATCGTCCCGGAATGCAGAGGTTGCCTGTTTGATCCCCAGTCAGGCAGGGCACATACAGGAGCAGCTCCAATGTTCCTGTCTCTCTCTCTGCCTCTCAAAAAAAGGATGCAAACTTAGTAGAGGGTGAGTCTTGGTCTTATCATTGTTCGCTATAAGAACATAC
Source organism: Rhynchonycteris naso (assembly GCA_037038555.1). Taxonomy (NCBI): domain Eukaryota; kingdom Metazoa; phylum Chordata; class Mammalia; order Chiroptera; family Emballonuridae; genus Rhynchonycteris; species Rhynchonycteris naso. The sequence continues at coordinate 25,304,753 of CM072996.1, forward strand.
CAGTTTTGGATTTCTATCAGGAAAAATTCTTCTAAAAAAATAATTACTTTTGGATGTTTTCAAAGTCAGTGTATGGCATCAGGTCACAAAGTGTTCATTGGTACAAAAATATGGCAAAAATCTGGTAGAGCTTAGTGGGTATGTGGTATCACACTTACACACACATGCTCTCTAAGACATTGAGAAAGACAGTAGCACGGTGGTTAGAGAAGTTCAAAGAAAACGTGTTGACACTTTCCAAGAAGTCCTGGAGCCACTGGGAGATTTTTTTTAGGTGGCAGGACCTAAAAGACCGCTCAGTTTTTTTCATTTTTCAGATTTATTTATTATTTCCTAGAGAGAGAGGAAGAGAGAGCGAGACATTGATTCATGCCATCATTGGTTGATTCTGACCAGGAATGTGCCCTGATCAGGGATCAAACCCACAACCTTGCTGTGCTAGCACAATGCTCCAACAAACTGGACTTCCTGGCCAGGGCCTGAGACTGCGCAGTTTTGATTGCCACTGCAGAGGGGCGTTGTCGAGAACTCTGCAGAGTTGGTAGGCCAACCAGTCTCCCTCTTTCACAGCGGGATCCCGCCACTCTGTTCCTCAAGCCACACGTTCTACTCTCTCAAACTTCCTTAAACCCTTACCTAGAAGACCCTTCCCGAGAAAGCACTTAGAAAATATTGTTTGAGTGCCTCAAATGTTACTATTTCTGTGAAGCCTTCTAAGGGAAAGTGAGTCACCCTCTTCTCTGTGTCCCATAGTGCTTTTCAATGTCTCCATGCTGGAATTTTTCACACTGCATATTTTTGTGAATGGCTTCTGTGTTCACTTCCCTGGCTTAACTGTGAGCTTCTTGAAAGCAGACTATGGCTCAACCATCTTTGTACTTACTGTAACTTTAGGCTAAGGCTTGGCACATAATGGATGTTTAAAAACTGTTGAATAAATGGAAAACTATACCACAACTCTTATAAAATTGCACAGCAAGATTTATGGCGGAGAGAATAACATTTGTTGAGCTCCGGAGGATGGATAACAGAGTTGACAGTTCACAGATGATGCCAAAGGGTCCCTCCGGCCAGGCCGAATAAACCTCGTCTGTACTTCAGTCTGTGACGGGGTTATTTTTTCTCAGTCACACAGGGAACAACTGAGACAATTTAGATGAGTACTTTGACCTGATTTTCCCACTTGTAGAATGGTCATTACCCAGTTAATACTAGGATGGTCAGTCTGCCTGGGAGAGCTCAAGTTTGCACCTGTTTGTGCTATTTTTAGCACCCCAGTTAAGTTTCGGAAGCATCCCAACATGGATGCAATTTTTGGCCACCCTATTAGTGGAGAACTCTGTTGGCCTGGAATATCACAGATAGAGTTAGGTTAGGAGTTTCTTTTAGACTGGAGAGGGCTTTGACTCTAGCTATTCTCCATGTCTTGACAGTAAAGAGGGAGAAATCTCAATCCTGGTGCCCTTCTGTTGCTTTCTGCATGAGAAGAGGAAAATTTACTCTCTGTTAATCTGTGGCAAAAATGTTGGCGTTATTTATGTATTATCATTTTAATTTTTCTAACAACTCTTCAATAGCTGTTATATATTTTACAAATAAAGAAGCTGGATTTCAGAGAAGTTAAGTAAATTGCTCAGGAGCACACAGCCAATGAGGGTCAAAGCCAATGTTAACCTCGTTTTGTCTGACTCCAGCTCGTGCCCTGTCCACTTTGCAACACTGCTTACAATTCAGAAACTTCTTTCACAACTATATTCCCTTATTTTGGAACTAATGGTGCAGTTTCTGCCTTACCAAAGAAGGCCCTACTTGACTTGACATCTGTTTGTTTAAAAGATCATTTCTAGCCTATGAAGTTTAGTCTGTAGATTACATTCTTTCTGATAGGAAATAAGAATTGAGTTTTATGAACAAGTGACTCTTTTGTAATTATTCTCAACAGTGATCTTTTTGACTGAAGAACTAATAACATATAAGTAGGTAGGTTTAACTGGAAAACATTTTAGTTATTTATAATAGGGACAAGAAAGGGATTCAGGAGTGGGCACATGGATTAGACAGAAGAGCTAATAAAGCTTTGCCTAGTGTTTATTTCAACATTGAGGATCACAATGTTGTTTGCAATAGCAAAAAATCGGAAACCACCAATAGTTCACATTACATCCCTACAATGTAATACTATGCAGCCATTGTAGTAACTGGTTACAGATACTGATGTCAAAAGAGAGATTGAAAACATAGGTAAACAGGTTATAAAGCAATAAACGTTACAATATTTTAAAAATGCATACCTACAAAAATGTCTGGAGAGGTATCTGTTAAAATTAAGGGTGTTTTTCATTTATCCCCTTTTTTGGATTTTTTTTTGGATTTTCTAAGTTTTCTAGTTAATATAAATTATATGTACAATTTTAAGTTAAAAACTTTTAAGTACATGAGAGAGCAGAACATGGTAATTTCTCTCTCATTACTATCAAAAGACTGTGTGTTATTCAGCATCAACAAAGAAGGAAATCCTACCATATTTGAAACATAGATGAACCATGAGGACCTTGTGCTGAAGGAAACAAGACAGTCACAGAAAGCAAATCTTGCATGATACCACTTAGATGAGGTATTTGGAAGAGCCAACCACGTAGAAGCAGAAAGTCTGATGGTGGCTATCAGGGGCTGGGGAGAGGAAGAAATAGAAAGTTGCTAGGTACTGAGCATATAGTTTCAGTTAAGCAAGAAGATCAAGTTCTAGAGATCTGCTGAGCAACATTGAACCTATAGTTCACATGACCGTATTGGGGATCTAAAAATTTGTTAAGAGGGTAGATCTCACGTTAAGTGTTTTTTTCCGCAAATTAAAAATAATAACAATATAAAAATAAAGGCTGTGTGTGTTCCACAGCTGAGCTTCCACCATTGTCTACAGGGTACTCCTGATCCTTGCTTCCCTTCAGCTAGGAACTGTGCAATAGGTTCCTCCCTGGGATTTCTTTAATCCTCCCATTAATCCTATAAAGGAGGAATTATCATTCCCATTGCAGGTGAGGCAATAATATCGAAGGTCCAGAGATGCACGGTGGAACCTCTATTCTAACACAAGCTCTGCTCTTTTAGAACAGCCTGCTCGACGTCAGGTCCAGAGCTCTTTAGGAGAACAGTGCCTACTAATGGGAATAAGGTGTAAGCATACATGGAAGCATGAGGAGGAGAGCATGCTGAAAAATGTCCCCTTGTCTCTGAGGTTGGGACTATTGTCCCGTTGTGGCCATTTATAGTTAGCTCTTGGAGAAAGCATTTATTGGAAAACTAATCTATTTCACCTTCAAATGAATGGCTGCTTTGGGCTGTCACATTTATGAGCTTCTATACACCAACTGCTCCCAGTGTGCCAGACCCCACACTGAGCACTTACGGACACCATCTCACTTAACTCTCGTCACCACCATCCTGTGAGGTAGGTACTTTATCTTCACTTTTGCTAACAAAAACCCTGAAGTTTGCAGAGGGGGAGTGTCTTGGTCAAGGTCACAGAGCTTGTGAACAGCAGAGTTCCAAATATCTCTGCTCTTAATCCAGCATTACTTTGCCTCTGGAATTAAAAGGAAAAAGAAGTTGAAGGAGAGGTCAAAGAGCAAACCTGAAGGCCTGGATACCTGTCAAGGACCTTGAGCCAACTAGAACTTTGTGTCCTTCCCAGTGCTTCTTGTCTCTGCAACTTGTCCATCCATGGCCAGGTCCTTTAGATTGCTTAGTGGGAAGGCAACACAATGTGTTATGTTATGGCAGGATAGAGAAATCACAGGTTTGGGGTCTGTACTGATTTGTTGAAATTCTATCAGTGCCATCTACAAACTCTGTGAGCTTTGGTGAGCTACATAAGTTTTTCAAGCCCTCCGTTTATCAGAGGCTCATTGGGATGGATCAATGAGTCGAACAGGTGTGAAGGTACCTGACACAGGCTTTGGAAGATACTATGAGCCAGGCTATGTATGCTACACCATCTGAGCTAGCAAATTCCCAATTATTTTTCATAATTAAAACCCATTTCTCTGCCCTAGTCAGGTGGCTTAGTAAGTAAAATGTTGTCCTGGCAGTCATGAGTTTAATTCCCGGGTCAGGGCTCATACAAGAAGCAATCAATGAACGGACAACTAAATGGAACAACTAAGTAGAAAAACAAGTTGATGCTTCTCTCTATCTCTCTTTTTTTTCACCTTATTTTCTCTCAGATCAATGGGAAACATAAAATCCATTTCTCATTCACCTGAAATCCCATCCTAGTCAGTCAACCCTCTTCATCCAGTAGCTCTGTCACCTGTCATTCCACGTTGTAGCCCAGGTCCAAGCTGCCTTGGCCCAGAAGAGGAGCATGCCACTTCTATTATGGTCCATTGGCCAGAACTAGACATGCAAGCCCAAGCAACCACAGGGAGCGCTGGGAGAGAAGGGGCAGCACATGCATGTTCAGCGCAGGGGTTGCTCCATGAGGCCAGCGTTTCCTTCTCTCCTACTTCCAAACGTATTGTCCAGAACTGAAATTCACATGTGAGTCTAGGTCTATTTGTCAGAGAGCTCTGGTTGCAGGTAAGTAGACTCAGCACCTTTCATAGTTTTTTTCCTACATTGTACATGAAGGAAAATATCAGTGAATTAGTCTCATCACCTGATACACAGTGTCACTGGTAAAATATTTGGAATTCAATCAATAATGACACTATATTTTGGGAAACTAAGAGGACCAAATGTCTCTTAGGGAAAACGAAAGTATCTTAATCTGGTGTGTGTGCACAGATTTTATTTTTTTTATTGTATCACAGACAATTAGAATTTACATTATCTTAGTGAGTGTTTGCTTGTGCATTCTAATCCCACCTTGTTCCAGAAGGATTGCCAACGACACCAGAGAAATTAATACTGCAACATTCTGTGCTTCCGGCTTCCTGTCTCCCATCACCAGTCATTCTCCACCCTGGCACCTAAAAGATCTTCTTATATGCACAGCTGATCAAGCCACGTCTACTTAAAAAGAACACAAGCATTTTCTAAGACTTTACTCTGCCCTCCCTCCCCCTGCCAAATCCTTAGCCTGGCAGCACAGTCTGCCTAGACCTACCTTTCCAGCCACTGAGAGCTGTGCTTTGTTTTAATCTAACTAAACTGGAACCATACTTCCCAAACTTCCCTTTCTTGTTTAATTCTGGTTTGTCCACAGATAAATTTGCTACAAGGGAGATTAAGGTGGGACTCATAATGTTAGAAGATTTCTAATAAAAAGCTTTATAAGATAGGAGATGAAATAGATGGTCACTCCTGACAGGTACGAAGTGTGTGTACCATCTGACAGGCAATGGTGCAAAACCCTTATGTGCACTCATTCATTTCTGACAGTGATCCCCTGTAGAAGGTCCTGTTGTTGTTATGCCGATGAAGAAACTGAGATGAAGCCCCTTGCCCTCACTGTCAGCATACTAAGATCATCAGTCCAGAGCTGGACTCAGACTGTGTGACTCCGCAGCCCATGCTTTTTATTATTATTGTTATTGCAATATGCTACAGAAGCTTCAACAGAGTTTCTGGGAGATGTTAATTCTCTATGAAAGAGACACTGAAAGAAATTACTTATTTTTGTATGGATATAATGAATTTTTAGCTACCTCTTTATGAGTCTGGTGATAAAATGGAACCCCTCAGAGGACAGAGCTGATAGAAACTAAAACAAAAGTTTTCTATTCTCCATTGGAGCTTGTTTGTGTATGTGAGCGACTGGCATTTGTCTGGTACTCTCCAGTACTCTTTACCCCCTGGGATCATAGGATCCCATCGGGTTTGCCATCTCACAGTCATGGAAGAGGTTTTGCTGCAGTAACAGATGACCCTTGGATCTCTTAAAACAAAAGAAGTTTATTCCTTGCTTATGCTAGAAGGTTGCTGTGAGTTGGCAGTCGCTCTGTCTTGCACAATCTTCACTCTGGGATCCAGGATGATCTGGAACATTGCTGGTCTCTGTACTAGAGGGAAGGAGCAAGGTGGAGTACATACTGGCTCTTAAAGATTCTGCCTTAAAGTGGTATGTCACTTCTGCTCACATCTCATTGGCCAAAACAAGACACGTGGCTATGTCTGAGTCCACAGGATGAGGAAGTGTAATCTTCTTGGGGAGTGGCAACTCATCTGGGTGAGCAGTCAATCAGTTAACCATGAGACATTGATCCCTTAGCCACAGGGTGCGTAGACAGAGGCTGGGAGGTCAAATCCCTCTAGAGGTCATCTTTGGCCCGAGTAACCTTTCCTCTCTACCCCAATGTGTTGTACAAATATTTTCTTTTTCTGTTCTATGAAGAAAAAACACTTGGGGATCTTGACTTTGTGTCAATTCTCATAAGAATTAGGGCACTAAGGCACTAGTAATTCAAGCCAAGTCAGTACTACCAAGGCAGGACTGGAATTCAGGGTTTTAGTCTTCAAACCCAAGGTTGTGTTGGCTCTAATAAGGGCCACTGAGTAGGTCAGCAGAATCCGTGACCTGAGGAGCCAGAGCCCAGGCCTTCAGCACCACCAGCATCTGTCTGTCTCTTCTCTGGGCTTGCACTGGCTCGCTGACAGGGGCAGCGGTGACCACACAGGCTCAGGGAGAGCCAGGGAGGGTGTTGAGCACATATACGCTACACGCTGTATTTTTCCTTCTTATTAAGGCTCTGGAGACAAGAACATGACAACATTTTGGCAGCTGAGACTGTAGCCATGTGTGAGGAGAAAGTGATTTGCATGAGCAATGCAAAACCACCTGGTTTATTGCAACTGACTCTGAACAAGTTAAGTGAATCAAATTCCCAGTTGGATACCAGAAGCAGCTAACTTGCACGTGTGCATGTGCACGTGTGTGCGCATGCACACACAAGCGCACACACACACAGCTCCTGCAAAAAAAAAAAACCAAACAAACACAAAAACCCCTAATGCTTGCATTCCATACAATTAAAAATAAGGAGTCCTTGCCCTCTTGCCTTCTTGCTGTCACTCCCAGGCCTTGGTTTCCTGGTGAGTTTTTCTGACTCCTCTTCTCCGGCCCTTTGTGCCTGGGCTTCCTCCCCCCTCCATGGACACTCTCCAGAAGAATGTGAAAATTTTTGATCCAGTCTACTGTTGTTACTCCTTACTGTGTGATGAAGGCGAGGGTCTCTTTGTCACTCACAGGCATGTTCCTGAAGGATTGGCTGACAGTTTCTACTAACTGGCAGCTGTCGAAGCCTGGCCTGGTCTGCAACTTGCATTGTTGTTTTTGGAAAGGTAAAGAGATAAACTTCTAACTAGTCTAAATATGGTATTTGGGGGGTTGGGTCTCTTGACTGTAGTAGCTCAGCTGGTCCTCACCTAGTACATGGGCCCAGCCTCATCGTGTGGGGTCTCTTGGAGGCCATGATTTGGGGTCAGCCCATTATTCTCACAGCAGTGGGAGAGTCATTAGATTTTAAAAAGCAAAGTGAAATGATCTCATTTATTCTTTAAGAAGTTCCCTCTGGTTATTCCGTGAGTCTATGTTCTCTAAGTCTCAGGTTTCTAATTTGTCAAACAGAAGTCTGAGAGAGAATTTTCCACCCTGCTTATCCCCGCAAAAGGTTCTCCTTCCAGGCTAAACATTCCAGGTCCTTTAACCATCCTTCATGCAGTGTGCTCTCTCTACAAGCTTGGCTATTCTCTATGGAATTTGCATGTGGTCAGGCCCTCTTGAATCGGGGTACCTTCTAGACTTAGCCTTACACACTCTCTCCACAGTCCATCCAACTGGAGGTGGCATGGGGTTGCCAGTCCTCTTGTAAGATCATTTTTGACATATGTTAGCAGTCATGGTTTCACTGCAGAATCTCTTTGCTGCTACCCCTGAAGGTGAATTGTATGAAATCCTTTTTTTTTTTTTTTTACTCGAGAGCTGTTCCCTCTAACCCCCGTCCCCAGCACACTCTACCATTCACAACACCAGAACAGAAAAGACCAGGGGTCCTTGCTGGACATCTCCTCTGAGATGGTCTTGTGACAAGAGATGGCCTAGTTGGGATTTCAGGTGGCATCTCTGCAAGACGGGCATGTCCCTTTGAAAAGTGGCTACAACCTTTGCATTCAAAACATCGAGGACTTGAGTCTTAGCTCCAAAGAGAATCCTCTGAGAAAAGCACTACTGCAGCTGGGTCTGCAGCCTGATGGGGAGTACTCATACCCACGATCTGCTCCGTCTGGAGTTCAGAGAAAAGATCACACCAGCTATTTTAGATAGGAATGATAACTTTCCAACTGGGGTAACAGATAAGTGCTTCCAGAAACAGCTTCTTTGGGCAATGAAGCCACAGATGGCTGCCTTCAAAGGGAAGGGGGGGAAATTGTGGAAGACAGAGAAGAATTTAGGTCAGCCAGAATGGGTCTCTCGTCCCCCCACCCCCCAAAAAAAAGTCAAGTTCAGAAATAATTGAACAGATAGGGATTCAAAGAATATGTGGTTTGCCTGACAAATGACATTCATTTTGAAAGTGAAAATGAAATTGGAGAAAGCAAAATTGCCGCATATATTGGGTCCCAGAGATTAGAGAGAATGATGCCAGGAGAGAAAGGAGCTGCAAAGCCTTCCTAGTTAAGCACAGCATTGGAATGAATGAATTTTGGTCCATCAGGGGTCAGGTGAAGATCGCACAGATAATGGCTCTATCCCAAGCGGCTCCAAATGATGTTCATTAGCGGAGGATCTCAAACCCTGACAAGCGTGCCTGACCAGACTCACGCTGCCCTCTCTCAAAACTGCTCGCCTCTCAAAACTGCTCATTCTCGGTGGAACTCTTTAACAGAACAAGACCACTTAATTTAACAGAGAAGCCAAGGAAAGATGGAGAAAGACTTTCACCTTGAGTGCCAAGGGGCCCGAAAGAGCTGGGTGGTGTGTGGGGGAAGGGAAGGATGATGAATGCTGACACCGGAGACACGCTGTGGGGCTGGCAGAATCCCACCCTCGCAAATAATGATCCTTGGCCACCAAGCCAAAGGCCCATGGACATCTGCCTAGGGACATCTGGGCTTTATTCCTGGTCTAATGAATGGACTCTCTGTGAGATTGCTAGGTCAGACACTTCATCTCTGTGAGACTCGTTCTATCCACTCCCGGGACAAGGATAATTGTACCTTCCATGCTCTTTCAACCTCACAGAAATAGAAGTTCACAGAGTGCTTCCATCAGCACTGACTGCTCATTGAACCCTTGCAATAATTCTACAAGGGGTGTGATTGGCTCCATTTTATGGATGAGGGAACTGAGTCCCAGGAATGTTAAATGACTTGCCTGAGGGACAGGCATAAGTGGAAGAACCAAGACCAGAATAACAAATCAGTTTCAAATATGGGCTCTTTCTGTGACCCCATCGCCATCTCTTACACAAGAGGGAAAATTATGAGTGCTTCTTCCAGTGTGTAGTATATCATGGTACATGCAGGGGTGTTGGAATAAGTCAACTTGGGTTCAAACTCCAGTTTTGTCATTTTCTTGTGCCTTAGCATTCTTGATTATAATATGGGAAGCAAATGGTGCCTCAACTATGAGATTATTGTGGATTCAGCATCCACAGGGTATTCGATGTGTCACAAAGCAAGTGCTCAGTGAACGGAAACTCAGCCACAGGAGTGTTCCCAGAGAGCTTGAGGGGAAAGTGATTAGGAGGGATGGCTCTGAGGTCAGAAGCATGTAGGTTTAAATTCTGACTCGGCCGTTTGTTAGATGAGTGAGCTTAAGAAAATTATTTACCCCTTCTAAGCCTTAGTTTCCTAGCCTACAAAATGGGATAAACAACGGTACATGTCTCCTTTCATGGTTGCAAGAATTCAGTGAGATACTTGAAGAACACCTGGCACATTGTGAGTGCACCAGCATTAGTCTCTGTTACCACCCTATGGTATCATGGCTGTTGTTAATGAGCAGGAGGCAGGGTAGATAGAGACTTGTAAAAGTGAACAATCCCAAGGAAACCAGCACCTGCATCCCCATAAAGTGAATCTAGGGTGAAACATGGGGTTATTGGGACCTGAAGAGTGTTCCTTCTTTCTGTCATGCTTGGTACTGACTCCCTTTTCTGTCTCATCACTCTCGGTAAGCTGCTTGGGATTCTTGCCATAACCTATGGGTTTTCATTTTCAACTCAGTTCATTAGTTTGTTGACCCATTCCCTTCCCCTCCTCCTACATTTATTCACTTGCTCATTTATCTGTTTATCCTACTATCCTGCAAGCGTTTCTTGCGTATTCCCTTGGTGTCAGGCCTTATTTATTGGGAGTGTAGCAATGAATCAGACATGGTCATGCCACTCCAGAGCCTACGGTGTACTGAAGGAGATGACACTTATATAAATTCCAAAGTACAAGGGTCACTAAATGAAGGATGGTTAAGTTGAAGAGACACACAGAGGCTGAGCTCACAGCTATTTAGAAGGGGAATCGTGAAGGCGGGACATTGAGCGGATGTGGGTGGTGAGAGAATGCTGCAGGGGTGACACTAGGACAGCTAAAAGATTCATGGAGCTCAGAGGAAATATGCTCCTCGGCTTCACTTGGTGGAAGGAAGACCACCTGGCTGCCTGAGCTCAGAGCCTTGGTGTGGGCAGCCCTGCTGAGAGAAAGAAGGAGTAAGGGGGCAGGAAATGTAAGGAATAGAGAATGCAGGAGTCAGCTAGGTAGAGGATCACATCCCAGCTCCACCTCACACTAGCTAGATGGCTTTACTGCTTGAAGCCTCAGTCTTTCCATCAGTAATATGGGGATAATTCAGACTTTCTCATAGGCGAGCTATGGGAACTAAGGCAAAATAATATAGATGGAAAAAATCCTCCTATAACACAGTTATTGCATTTGAATGGAAGCTAGGACATCACTTGTATTGCCAATGTACACTTCTACAGGACCAGTGGTAGCAGCCCCCAGTGATGCTGTTTAAGAGCCGGCCCCCAGAGGGTCTCATCTTACTTGTCCTGTGGATCAGTGATCTGTCGTGCAGAGTGCACACAACGGAAACTCTAAATGGTGACGTCAGCCTTAGAGGTGCAGTTTGATATTTTCCTCCTCTGTGTTCTCTTCTTTCCCTTCATTTAGGACAGGAGGAAGCTCTGTGCTTCCTGGCCTCAAAGGGGTTTGTGAAGGGCTAGAAAGCTGTAGTGGCCTCCAAGAGACTTCCTTTTCTGGCTTTTGTTTTCAAAAGTCTAAACCCACAGAAGGGATTATGCTTGGTGTGCTTAAGGGAGGGAGCAGAGAGGCCTGTTTTCAAGGGAAACCTTGAAAGACCAAAACAGAGATCTGTGGAAGTCAGGGAGAGCCAGGTCGGTGGGCTCCGTGAGAATGGGCAGCAGCATCCTGATCCCGGTCAGCCTCAGGGAATGGCTTGTGGTTTCCAGATTTGAAAAAGATTACTTTGCCCCAAGGCAGCAGAAGCAGTAGACCGGAAAGGACCATGTGCATTTGGACAATGGGTGTCTCAGGCTAACAGTATAAACACTACAATTTCAGGCAAGGGAGGCTCCCACATTGGGTGGCACTGCATAAAATCCCAGTACCCAGCCCTATAGGAGAAAGCCCCAGAAGACTGAGGTTGAATTCTTTGTAGCTGTTAGAGTGGGGATGTGGTTGTAAGCTGTTGATTAAAAGAAAAAATTTAAATGTGATATTGTTTATAATCTTACACGTGTAAAATGAGAGTCATACCTCCCCTGCTATCATACATAGAGGTCCACCCATCTTGTTCAAAGATGCACTTGAGGACATTATTTTATTTGCATAATTTATTCAACTGGATATTTGCTTAAAGCAAAGTAAAAAGTGTGTGCTCTGTTCTGCATATAGCTCTCCTACTATGACATCACAGCAGAAGTAGTCAGTCAATGCAGCCTGTGCTCTGGTCAATATGTGTCACTGTCAGACATCCAGGTCCCTTGGGCCATCAGAAAATTCAACCAATCAGAATTTCCAGAATTTAGTCACCACCCAGAGGCTGCTCTCAGAGTTTTCAACCTGGCCTGCCTTGGGAGTTGATGTGGCATTTTATATGCATCACTGGCCACTTGAAGGAGTGAATTACCTATGACTAGGGGGGATACTAAAATAATGCTATCTTCATTACTAAAATAATAATGCTATGTCAGTACTGCTCTATCTTTTATAAAAAGATCTACAATAGGACAAAGGTAGACAATTTAGCCAGCTTTTCAAGGAGACAGAAGTGAAGACTGTAAGACTGAATTTTCTGTAGGTCTTCTTGACTCTAGTTACTTTTTTTATTATTATTAATTTTAATGGGGTGACACCAATAAATCAGGGTACATATGTACAATGAAAACATCTCCAGATTATCTTATCATTCAATTGTGTTGCATACCCGTCACCAAAAGTCAAATTGTCCTCTGTCACCTTCTATCTGGTTTTCCCTGTGCCCCTCCCCTCCTCCCTATCCCACCCTCCCCTCCCTCCCCTCACCCCGTAACTACCACTCTCTTGTCCATGTCTCATAGTCTCACTTTTATGTCCCACCTATGTATGAAATCATGCTGTTCTCAGTTTTTCTTTTTCTGATTTACTTATTTCACTCCGTATAATGTTATCAAGGTCCATCCATTTTGTTGTAAATGATCCGATGTCATCATTTCTTATGGCTGAGTAGTATTCCATAGTATATATGTACCATAGCTTTTTAATCCACTCGTCTTCTGACGGACACTTGGGCTGTTTCCAGATCTAGACTCTAGTTACTTTTGATCTCCATTTACAAACATAAAGTTCTCTTAGCTTTTCACAAGTCATATTTGGTAAGTGGACAGGATTGGTGGGAGGGCGTGGAGAAGTAGACCAGCATTTGCTCTTTCCTAACCCATCTGAGAGCTCAATATACAAGCACTCAAAGTATTTTTCCCAACTGGATAGACCCTCTTAAAAGAATGGCCTTTGATAGTGCTGGTCAATTACTTGGGCTTCCTGCTGGTTAAATGCCAGGGATCTTGTCTCAATTTTTATTTCTTTCTCTCTTCAAGAACCCAAAGGTCCCTGCCTCCTAGTCAATTTCTTAGTAACAACATTCCTTCTATCCCTGCCGAAATTACGTTCTTGTTCGGGTTAAAGCTCTCTGACTCCTGAGGGTCAGCTACTTTACTGCTAACTGTTGCAGTAAATCCTGCGATGGGCCCAGCCCTTTCTCACCCAATCTCAGCGAGAGAGGAAAAAACACTAGACCAGATTGTGCCCTAGTCAATCACATCTCAGAGTCTTAGCTAGATGGATGGTGGGGCAACTAGATGAGATAGAGAATACAGGAACAGAGTCAATATGCTGGGGAAGAGACTGCACAGAGTCTTAAGTGTATTGAGGTCCTGATAGACATCCAGGTGCAGGTTTCTAGGTATAGCTAGTTGTATATATGGGTGGGTCTGAAGCTCAAGGGAGAGGTTTTGGGAGGAGAAATTGGGGACTCATGATAGGAGCACAGATATAGTCGAAGCTATGTGAGTGGGCACGTGATCCAAGAAGAGGATACAGAATGGGAAGAGAAGGGCATCCAGGACAGAATCCCCAGGAACATCAGACTTTAAAGAGTGAACAGAGGTCAAGGGAAAGCTGCCAGCGAAGGGGAGCGTAGAAGGAAGAGAAAGACCCAAGGCGAGTGCTGGTTCAGAAGGAAAAGAAGAGTGTCTTAAGAGAAAGGATGTGGTCAACCTTGGCAATGCTTCACATCAGTCAACAAAGGTAGAGAGCTAAACTTCACTGGGTTTGACAAATAGGAAATAACTGTGGAGGTGGGGTGATAGCATGCAAGAGTAGAGGGAGCATTTCTAAAAGGACGCTTTCTTCCGTAAGGGGCCACAGGAGAGGAGATAATAATAGATAAACTTATATTTAATTTTTGAGGCGAATGGGAAGGATTCTGGGGGTGGGGTTTGTGTGGTGACCTTTACTATGTGTAGTAAGAGGTGACTGGGGTAGGAGGCAAAGAGATGGAGTACAGGGCTTGAGAGGAGGGCTGATGATTTGGATCAAGTTCCTGAAGAATGGGAGAAGCAAAAGGAATAAGAGATTGAGGTCAGAGTGGTGATTTTTTTTAGGTCAAGATATTTGAAGTAGACATGGAGGGCATAGATATGGAATGGAAGAGAAGGCGACAGAAAGAGGTTAAGCTAGACTCTGGAAGCTGAGGTCCTGGAAGAATCCTTCAACAGATCTTGAGGGCATATGAGATGGCAGCGGGGGTTGGAGGTGAAGAGTGAGACTGTGAACCAATGCCAACATTCAGCAAATGTTGAGTATCTACTTCATGCCAGGCACTGGATGCCGTGGTAAACACAGGGGATGAGTTGAAACATAGTCAGTGTGCCAGAGGGGTGGGAGTAGGAAGCGGTGGTATAGCTGGATATAATGACTCATTGAGATGAGAAGGTCTTTAAATTACTTGGGAATGGGAATTTTTATAAACAATGGTGGGTGACTGGAAGAATACTAAGCTTCTGGTTGTGGGGTATGTGCTTTAAGGGTGTGATGGTGAGGATTGTGGGCAAGAGCAGTCTCCCCTGGGGAAGGCTGCAGAGAAGCAGATTCATTAGGGACACACCATGTGCCTAGCCATGTGTTAACTGCTTGAATAATGCCAGTATTTGGCCCTGCTCTGAGGATCCCTGGAACCTTTTTTGAGCACCCATCTGTGCCACCAGACCTTGATGGGTTTACAGTTTCTCTCTGCTTTGTTGGCTAAGCCCTACTCACACAGGGATAATGAAGGTCTCATTTGCCTCCAACAATATGGTGCCTTTCTGCGTAATGTACATGTTTTCTTCAAGGCTCAGCTGCTAAGTAATGAGGTAATCATTTCTGGTGCAGGGTCTTGCTCTTGATCCGTGGAAAGCCAGACTGTGTACCTCTAGTCTTCCGTATCTCCCAGCACACATCTGTAGTCTAGAAAGGTGTCTTTTTGGCTTGATTGTGGCAGGTACCTGCTAAGGACAGAACTTGAGCTTCTCTGGAAGACTGGCTGCATCTAAGCACTAATTCTGTGTCATTGTCACCTCCGGAAAGTCAGCTGCAGCCAGTAAACTTATAAATATTTCTCTAAGATTGGATTCTGTTTCCACTTTGTAAGAACATTAATGACCACTTCTTGAGCACTTACTTACATGGGTCAGCCACTGTACTAAGAATTTACATTAAATATATATATATATATATATATATATATATATATATATATATATATATTTAAATCTGTACAGCAACCAGTGGAGTAGGTGCTATTTTTCTGTCTTTTTGTTTTTAAAGGAGGTGACTAGAGCTCAGGGAAAATCAGTGGTTCATGGACACAGCTCCTGATGGAGAAGGAATCACACCGCAGCCTGCCCTCTGAGCTGCTACCACCCCCTCCCCTAGGTCTTCTCTTCCCTCCATCTCTTGGCATCAGTGTAGGCATAGTGCTTTGCGTCTCACATGTTTGTTCATCTGGCAGTCTTTCACTGAGCACCAAATCTGTTCTAGCCCCCGTGGGAGGGGACCTCTAGGAGGGTAGGATTGCTGGCAAGTAAAGTAAGACAGAGAATAGAGGTCTCTGATGCTACACATGGGGACAGGACCTGTCTTGCAAAAGGCTATGTTGGCCACATCCAGGAGTTTGTACCTCATCCCACAGGTGATGGGGAGACATTTGAGGATTTCAAGTAGTGGAGCGGACATTATGCAAGCATATATTCACTGCCCATCTCCTGTGCGTCAGATGTCCAGTAGGGTGACGATGTGGGGAATGGGGTGAGCCACGTTGGATACCTAGAACTCTCAGAGTAGGTGCTTCCTCAAATTTTGTGCCCTAGCTGTCCACCTGGCTTCACCCTGGAGGGGGCTGTGGTGGGGTGAACTATGAATACAACTTGGATCTCCATCCTTAAAGCATGATGAACTATGAGGAGGAAAAGAGTGGACAGAGTTACAGTTAACTTGTAGTGCAGGGCCCGGAATTAAGGAGTAAGACTAGGAGTAGTTGACATTATCAATGTTTGTATAGAATATGAGAACTAGCTACACCCTTGTCCTACTGAATTCATTCTCAACTGAATTCAGCATCGTAGGTTCTGAACAGCATTTTGCAAGTCTTCTCAAGTGAGTGGTATGCTTTAATTAATTCTATTTGTTTTTTTCCTGTCAACTGGGTAGCAGCCTCTGGTGCACTAGATGTGGAAGCTGGTTGTGGATATTCCTGCAATATAGATCCCTCTTGGGTCACCAAGATCCATTATGTTGCAAAGTCAAGCCAGCTAAGAGCTCGGCTGCTTGGGATGGGAATAGGATGCAGTGCAGCTCCCAGATGTTTCTAAGCTTTGGAATCCAAGACTGAGGGTCCTTCACATCTTCTCATTCCTTGGATTCCAACTCTGTGAGTCCAAAATCTAGTTCATTGCTCTTTAGGAATGACAGTCACCTCTGCCCTAAATAAAGAGCATCTGGTATGCCAGGCTACTTCTTCCTTCACATCTTCAGCTCCAGCTCTTCCTGATGCTCTGGCTGGCCTTGTGTTATTAATGTAGAGTGGTGATTGAATGGCTAAACAGCAAAACTCCATTAAGTTCTTAGAGGTGAGAGGACGCTGTTGGCACAACACAAGAAATAACTATAGAGTAAAATGAGAAATATAGTCAATGCAGACCCTGCTATGTAAAGGCCGAGGCAGAGAGATGGGGAATGTTCTGCAGGTGTGAACCCTGAGAACAGCCAATGATCCATTCACTAGGGCAGGGATTGGGAAACTATGGCTTGCGAGCCAGATGTGGCTCTTTTGATGGCTGCATCTGGCTCACAGACAAATCTTTAATAAAAAAAAAATAATAACGTTAAAAATATAAAACATTCTCATATATTACAATTTGTTCATTTCCTACCGCTCATGTTCATGGTTGCAGGTGGCTGGAGCAAATCACAGCTGTCCTCCAGGACACCAAAGTTTTATTGGATAATGCATAATGTACACGGGTCACTGTGAGTCAGGAAGTAAACTCTCCTTTTAATCAAGTAGTCAGCTAGCTAATTGCAGAAACCCTTTTGATGAAGAAGATGGCTAAAAGAAAAAAAGATGAGGAGTATTGTTCTTTTCAGCAGGAATGAACAGAGGAATTTGCCTTTGTGGAGAGAGCAGTTCTGCAGTGTGTCGAATATGCAATGATAAAATTGCATCAATGAAGCTATCAAATATAAAGCAGCACTTTGACACAAGCCCTACTACATTTGCATTGAAATATCCAGCGGGGGATAGCAGAAAGAAAGCATGTCAGGAGCTACTGTGCAGAGTGCAAGCTAGTCAGCAGCAACTCCGTGTTTGGATCCAACAAGGTGGCTGGAATTCAGCTAGCTTTGCTGGTGCTTTAGCAATTGTGAAAAACAAAAAGCCATTCACAGATGGGGAGTATGCCAAACATTCATGATTGATGTTGCCAATGATTTTTTAATGACTTTTCAGATAAAGACAAGATAATCAAACGAATAAAAGATATGCCTCTGTCGGCGAGAACTGTTCACGATCGTACCATCATGATGGCAAATCAAATTGAAGCAACACAAGTGAAGGACATAAATGCAGCACCATTCTTTTCTCTCACTTTGGATGAGTCAACAGACATAAGCATTTATCCCAGTTCAGCGTGATTGCAAGGTATGCTGTCAGTGACACACTATGTGAGGAAAGTCTTGCTGTTTTGTCTATGAAAGAGACAACAAGAAGGGAGGATTTATTCAAGCCTTTCACTGAGTTCGCTAAAGAAAAAAATCTGCCAATGGATAAACTTATTTCGGTGTATACTGATGGTGCTCCGTGCATGGTGGGGAAAAACAGAGGATTTGTAGCACTTCTTCATGAACATGAAAAGAGACCCATCCTAAGTTTTCACTGCACCCTACATCAGGAGGTGCTTTGTGCTCAGATGTGTGGTGAGCAGCTTGGTGAGGTGATGTCTCTGGTCATTCGGGTGGTCAACTTTATTGCTGCACGAGCTTTAAATAATCGCCAGTTTAAAATACTGCTGGATGAAGTTGGAAATAATTATCCTTGTCTGCTTCTGCACAGCAATGCGTGTTGGTTGTCAAGAGGGAAGGTGCTCAGCCATTTTGCGGGTTGTCTGAGCGAAATACAGACTTTTTTTGAAATGAAAAGTGTCGAGCATCCTGAGTTAGCTAACACTGAGTGGCTCCTGAAGTTCTACTATCTCGTGGACATGACTGAACATCTGAACCAGCTCAATGTGAAAATGCAAGGCGTTGGAAATAGTCTTATTCCTTCAACAAGCAGTGTTTGCATTTGCAAACAAGCTGGAACTTTTCATTGCCGACATTGAAACAGGTCATTTACTACACTTTGAAAAACTGGGAGAGTTTAAAGATGCATGCATATCAAATGACCCAACTCAACATCTTGATCTCCAGCAGCTAGCAGGCTTCACATCAAATCTCCTGCAGCCTGACCAGGTGGTGGTACAGACTGGGATGCGGAAGACCCAGGTTCGAGACCCCAAACTCACCAGCTTGAGCTCAGGCTCATCTGGCTTGAGCAAAAGCTCGTTAGCTTGGACCCAAAGTCGCTGGCTCCAGCAAGGGTTTGCTTGGTTTGCTGAAGGCCTGCGGTCAAGGCACATGTGAGAAAATAATCAATGAAGAAGGTGTTGCGAAGGCATGAAAAACTAATGATTGATGCTTCTCACCTCTCTCCATTCCTGTCTGTCTGTCCCTATCTATCCCTCTCTCTGACTCTCTCTCTATCCCTGTAAAAAAAAAAAATCTTCTGCAGTCATTCAAAGTGCGCTTTGGAGAATTTTGTGAGCGCACTCATCCTTTTAAGTCATCACCCATCTAAACGGAGTGTGCAGTGGATAGCACCAACCTGAGTTATATCCCCAATGTCTCCGTCAGAGATTTTGAGCTATAAGCTGCTGACGTGAAGGCCTCAGACATGTGGGTGGATAAGTTCAAGTCACTGAATGAAGACTTGGAAAGACTTGCACGACAGCAAGCAGAGTTGGCGAGCAAACACAAGTGGGGAGAAATGAAAAAACTTCAACCCTCAGACCTGCTGATTGTCAAAATTTGGAACTCGCTTCCCATCACATACCACACACTTCAGTGTGTGAGTATTGCTGTACTGACAATGTTTGGCTCTATGTATGCATGTGAGCAGTCTTTCTCACATCTAAAAAACGTTAAGACCAACCTACGATCACATTTAACAGATGAAAGTCTCAACACCTGCATGAAGCTTAACCTCACCACCTATCAACCAGACTACAAAGCCATCAGCAAAACCATGCAGCATCAGAAGTCGCATTAATGGTAAGAAGTACTTGATTCATCATTGGTTAGCAACAGCATAACAATGTTATTAAAAAGAATTCAGAGACTTATTGTACTTTAAAAGTGTTGGTCTTACATAAAATGCACACATTTATTTGTATTTAGTGTTAAACATATTGTATGGCTCTCACGGAATTACATTTTAAAGTATGTGGCGTTCATGGCTCTCTCAGCCAAAATGTTTCCCGACCCCTGCACTAGGGACTCTGGGACAATGCAGACCCATTCCAGGACCACAAATGCAGCAGGGTTGGGACTCCTGGTTTTGATTGTTGACTAAATGAGGGAAAGCAGCACTGTCCAATGGAAAGGGCATTCATCTGGGAGATGAGAGACTTGGTTCAACTCTAGCTTTGCTACCATCCCAAGACAAATAACTTGGCTTCTCTGAGTTTTTCTCTACTTCACGATGGCTAGATTATGCATGTTGCTTCCAGAACAGAGACTTCCCATTCTATGAATGCCCAGGAAAACATAATGTCCCCCTATCTGGCTCCCACCTTCTAGAGGATGAATGGTGGAGCTATAGCTCTTCAGGTACAGATGGTAAGCAGGTGTCTATTTCCATATTTGGGATGATGTAAGAGAAGGAGTGAAAGAAAAACAATGATATCTGAGCAACCTATTCAGTCAGGCTGGCTTCTCACCCAGCCTTCCTCACCCACTCTTCCATTTGTGTGATTTGTCATGGGACCCCTCAGCGTCCGGGGCCTGACCCAACCTCCTCAATTCCACGGGATGTTTCCAGGATTATTCCCTATGGAAGGCTACATGTTTGGGGAGTCTCTGCTTTTGATGATGTTTTCAACTGTTGCTCTCACAGTTCTCAGTCCTAGAGGTCTTCATTGAAGCCAACCAAGCGTGCAACACTTCAAAAGAAATGTTTCCACGTGTAAGATATTTAACACTGAAAATCCCCGATCTGAGCACAGCTTCTGGCTTTCCACTTTACCCCGAGCCTGTAGTGTGAAGTGATAAAAAGAGCAGGGCTTTGGAGTACAGTGGAGACGTGGGACCCTGGGCCGTGCCCTGGACAAGGTAACAGCATACGCCTGGACACTGGACGATAGAATTAAAAGAGAAGTGAGAAACACCCAAAGTCTTAAAAGGGGCATGTGGGCTCCTTTCTTTCCCCCTGTGGTGACCACTTAGCTGAGTCCTCAACCTCTCTCTCATCTCAGGTAAGTCACTCATGAGAATTCCTGTCTTCTGCTGTGTTTGGTTTAGGCATGGGCTGATGAGACACGAGAGGAGGTCTGTGGGGGTCTCTTTCTTTTCTCCTAATAAGAGACACAAGAAAAACAACAGTCCCTGTTTTCCTCTGGATAATGTACTGTCTGAAGGTGACCTCTGTAATTACTGTAGCCATTTTGCTACTGGCCAGAGGATGAAGCCAATATATAGAGAAAGTCACAGCCCTCCCAGTCCTCATTTGGGGATACCTGACCTATGAACTTTTTGTTATGTGGGTAAACTCACATATTTTCTTGTTATTTAAACTAGCTTCTGATTTAGGGTTTTCTGTTCAGCTGAAGGCATTCAAAGTGCTAAACCTCCCATTATGGCTCCTACTCTACATTACCAATCCTTAATGTTCTCATTGTCCACCCCAATTTCTCTCAGCTATTTCCCTTGTTTTATAACCCACTGGGGCTCCAGAGCCAGCTGTTCCAATAGTAGGACACTTCCTGACAACCCTTATGCATTAACATTTCGCCCTTTCTGTGAAACAAATCCTGATGTTGTTCCTTTGCCCCCGAACCCCATCTCCAGGGCTGCAAAGTATTGCTGAAGAAGTGAAAAATTACACCCAGTGGCCATATTAAACGTCCATGCTTTCTTTCTCCCTGGGCCTTGGCCGCTGCTCCAGCCAATCCAGACTCTTTTCTATTTCTACTTCCACACGATTATTCATGCTGTTCCCGCTAGCTGGTGTACCCTCTCTCTCCCATAATGCTTTCTTTCCCATCCTTCCAGAACAATCCCAAATTCCCATGGTGAGATGCAAAGTCTACCTTCTCAGAACCGCTATAACACCATCTTTCTCTTCAAATCCAGGTCACCCTGCTAATACAGATGTTTGTCCATGTCTTCTCTATTCCCTAGCAGACCCTGATCTCCTGAGATGTAACTCTGTTAAATATGAAGAGCCACACAGATATAAATTAAGAAAGAAGCACAGGGTAAAGATCAAGGACGCAGGTTTTAAATCAGCCGGACTTTAGCTCAAAGATGGCTGTGCCATTTAATAGCTAAGGGAAATGGGGAAAATTATTCAATTCTGTCCCACAATTTTTATTTGAGGATGGAACTAATATTACCTACCTAAGGCAATTGGGAGGATTATATGAGATAATTATATAAACATGCCAGGCACATAATAGGCCCTCAATATTACTTTTTCCTTTTCTTGTCACTATAAGTCTAAGACAATGTGTCCTTACTTCTGTTACTCCAACCTGTGTCTGTGAGTGTGCATGTATGTGAGTGTGCGTGTGTATGCACATAAATTCCTTTCCCGTGGACATCAAGTAACCTGGAGTATTATAAAACTAAATTCATTTTGGCAGCATTTAGGCAAAAATAAAATGCTTCTATCCCCTTTGCCCATCACATGGAGGTTGACAAAAACTCAACATTCGGGGCACACCTGTCAGCCAGCCCTGTGCTACACGAAATGACATATAGATCAACTGAGCAGGGAACTAAGATTTCTCATCGTGATTCCTGACCATGTGGGGCACTCACAGAGGGTAAACGCTGCCACGTGGTGAACTGCCTCACACTGACGTTTACACCCTCTCCCCAACAGAGACCAGAGGGGACTGTGCCATCTCAGTTCTTCCTGTTCTGGTACCTAAGTTGTTCTTAAACTGTTATGGGAGAAAGAACGAGCTGGGGGCTTTCTGTATGAACAGGTTCCTAACCCCCACGCACCCCCTGCCTTGGAGAATCTGATTGGGTCTGAATCTTTAACTAGCATCCAATCTGATCCGGATTTAGGGAGAAAGACTGCGTGCTGGGTTTTGAACAGCAGCCGGGGAGCTGCTTCTCATGGGAGTGAGCAGCCTGCGATGTCCCAAGCTGTCCTGGATGACAGCTTAGAAGAGTCATTGGATCTCAGCAAATGGAGCTCGGTATGCTGCAAGTAACATGGCAACTAGGGATCTTATGCCCAAAGGAGCATTCCTGGGGAACGGAAGTTTCAAGGAGAATGGGTTGAAATTAATAAGGAAACGCTTTGGCATTAGTCTAAGAAACAGGATAAACAATCTCTGAATCTATTCTGGAGATCAGAATAGCTTGGGAACTATCTAGAAGCGAGATGGGCAGGTAGAACTTGGTGGGGGAAAAGGTGATCTCTACCGCCATGATCTGGAACCATCAAGACCGTGGACTATAGAAACTTGACAGTTTCCTCCTTCAAATAAACACGTATTTGTTCATTTCCCTTTTGATCTCCCTTAATATTTTTTATCATTCCTGCGGAAATTTTCACCTCAGTTTTGGGAAAAGATGTTAGTTACTGGATAGGTAAGAACTGAGTAATGGCTACCATTCATTTTATTAAGTACTCTATGGACCAGGTACTTTATACATTAATTTTCACAAGCACTTGATAAAGTAGGTGGTAATGGTCTTTGTTTTTTTGGATGATGTTTGGAAGTTTCAGAGAGGTTAAGTAATTTATGTAGGACCACACAGCAGAGAAGATAAATGCACAGAGTGAGCCTTTGTACTCAAGGCTCTGTTGGTGCCTTCTCACGCTCAAGCACGGGAGGGCTTTATCCTTCAGGAAAGACCTCCTAGGACTCATCGATCCAGCCTTACTAGCTACCTGGCAGAGAAAGTGATTTCTGAAGCAGGAGAAAACCCAGGAAGATTGCTCAGTTCCTGTGCGTGCTGCTTCCCAGCTGGGGATGACAGCTAATCTTGAAAATCAATTCAGTGCTGGCTCTCACTGCCGACACTCCCCGGGGCAGGCCACGGCTCCTCTCGCTGCTGTTAAACAGTGCAGAGAGTGGCTGCCAGCATGAGAAGGTCAGAGACAACCATGTCCTGGGCCTGGGTCATCCGTAGAGCACTTGCTGTGGGGCTGAGAGGCGGCACCTTCAGCCTCAGGGTCAGACAGGGGATGAGTGGACGAAAAATGATTCTGGCCACTTCCTCCTGAGACTGAGCAGAGTCAGCTCACATAGGCAACCTTGGTCTCTCTCTAACAGTCTCAGCACAGGCACCTTCGGCATGGCGGCATAGCCCTCCTTCCCTGGATACTTTCTGGACTATGACCCTGGGCCTTGGGTGGCCTTTTCCAAACGGGACAAGGCTGACCCATGGGTGATGACCCAAACGGTACCCAGGGCCCTCTGTGTGCAGCTGTGTCTCCTGACATCTCAGATTCATGTCTTCAAGACCACTGCTCCAAGACTCGTGGCCTAAGGCAGATTGTGTTAGTACCTACTCCCAAATTCTGAAAGGCAGGCAGGGGGCACCACTTTCCAACAAAATCAGTCTACTTTCTGAAAAGGTAAGATGGAAAGCCATTGGCATCCCTAATGGGATAAGTTGCAACATTACCTTACAGCACTATGTGTTCATCTACAAGGTCACAGTTCTGGGAGAAACTGTTATCTCCATTTTATGGAAGAAGAAAATGATGTCCTGAGACTTGAACAACTTTCTGCACTGAACCCGGTAGAAGGCAAATCCAAATAGAGATTTTCTAATTACGAATACCTGCTTTTCACAAGTACCCCCGCTACATGATTATGTGTATCTGAGACTGAGTCCCTTCTCTTGAAAGGATGTTGTTGGCATGAGGTAGGGGTCATTATGATTTTGGTCATGTGTGTATCAGAGGCTTGTGAGAAGTCATGGAGACAATAGACAAGAAGTGGATTGTAAAGCAAAGTGCCACGTGAGGGAATACAATATTAATGTTATTTAAATTCCTAACCTTCATCTTCTCTTCCCCTTCAAATTTACCCTCAGCCAGAAAAAGGAACCCTATTTCACTGTTGGTGGGAATGTAAATTAGTACAACCATTATGGAAGAAAGTATGATAGTTCCTCAAAAAATTAAGAATAGACTACCATATGACCCAGCAATCTCTCTACTGAGTATATACCCCCAAAACTCAAAAACATGGGTACATAAAGACACTTACACCCCCATGTTCATTGAAGCATTGTTCATGGTGGCCAAGACATAGAAAAAAGCCAAAGTGCCTTTCAATAGAGGATTGGATAAAGAAAATATGGTACATATATACAATGGAATATTACTCAGACATAAGAAATGATGACGTAGTATCATTTATGACAACATGGATGGACCTTGATAACATTATACTGAGTGAAATAAGTAAATCAGAAAAAGCTAAGAACTGTATGATTCCATGCATAAGTGGGCCACAAAATTGAGACTCATGGACATAGATAAGAGTACAGTGGTTACCAGGGGGAGGGGAACGGAGGAGAGAGGCGTTAGGGGAAAGGGAGGGGCTTAAAGAGAAACAAAATATAGGGTGACGGAGGATGATTTGACTTTGGGTGATGTGTATACAGCATAATCAACTGTCCAAATGCTGTGGAGACGTTTTCTCTAACTCTATGTGCTCTGGTTGACCAAT
Source organism: Rhynchonycteris naso (assembly GCA_037038555.1). Taxonomy (NCBI): domain Eukaryota; kingdom Metazoa; phylum Chordata; class Mammalia; order Chiroptera; family Emballonuridae; genus Rhynchonycteris; species Rhynchonycteris naso. The sequence goes on from CM072996.1 coordinate 25,329,748, forward strand.
ATCGCCCTATTAAATTTAAATGTCTAAAAAAAAAAAAATGTACCCTCAGCTGTGCTTTTCCTGCCTGTCTCTTCCCTATCCAGCTCTATCACTGGATTGAACAGGGGGAGAACCAACACTGGGGACTGTGCAATGGGTATTACTATCTCTATTTTGCAGATGTGTAAACTGAGGCTCAGAGAAATGACTTTGCCACTGTGTGCAGAACCAGGGCTCTAGCTGCCGCCTGCTGTGACCCAGGACAGCAGTTGAGGAAACCTGGATTCTGGAGCACAGGAGTCATCCCCCAGGTAACCCCCCACTCACTGCTACATTTCACCTCTTTGTACTGGTGACCACGGGGCCTCTCACATCCTTGATGTTCTAGAGAGAGTCCTGTGGACACCTGAAATACAGTCACACCTCACTTCTACACACTGACGTTGCCCCAGTGGCTCTATGACAAGGAAAGCAGAGATATTCCGACCATCTAAGGCCCAGAAAGAGGGCTCTATGAGGTTGAAAGCATTCCCACAGCAGAAAGGAGACTGGGTGTTCCTCATCCCGGTCAGAATTTCTCTCACAAGAAACCAGTATACACAATGTCAAAGTCCTTTCTCTCTCTTTTGATTGTGACAACCACCCTCCAAAACAGGTATTACTAGAAGCCCTTCCACAGAGGGGAGACTGAGGCTCAGAATAACATGGTACTGCAGACTCAGGAGGTGGCAGACCTGGGATGTGAGTCTGTATTTTGGTGACAAGTCCCTCTTTTCTTCTGGATGTACTTGCCTGCCCCACTTAAGTGAACCCGACTGTACCATGCTGGCCTCTGCCACCACCTTGTAAAGGTGGTTTTATTCTTCCTTGTTATTCCAACTTTTCCCCTTATCTCCAGTGTACTCCTCTTGCTCTTTCTCTCTTCCGCCTCCCCCCACCTCTGCTCACACCCCAACCTTGGAAGCTTCATATCCAATAACCGCAGAGTAGAGGTGCCCAGCGCCACAAGCCATGGGCTCCTTCCCCCGTGTGTGTGTGTGTGGGGGGGGGTGCTGTAGGAGCTGCTTTGCTGCTGCCCTTGGTTGGGGGCCAGAATGGTTCTGGAAGTCCTACTCCACCAGGCTCCCAAATTTTAGAAGAGATTTTCTCTCTTTCTTCCTATTAATTGTTTTTATTTTAATTTACACTCTTTCATGGTCCACAAACAACTTAAAGGGGCGCAGGTTTAGAGATATGTCCCCTGAAACCGAAGCTGACATTTCCCTCTGGGATAGCACCTCCCCAGGGGAAGCTGAGCCCCAAAGCAATGTGAAAGACCCCAGAGGGCCCCACACACTCAGAGTGCTCCTTCTGCTTGAATGTGCCACCCTCTCTGTCCCAATTATGCTTTCAGCAAAAGGATCTATTTTTTAAATTATACCCCCATTATGGGCTACTTATATAGGGTAGACCAAAGTGTCCATAATGCTTGTCCATAAGGCGAGCACCTCTTTATTTCTGACGCCACTTAAAAGTTACCACCCATTTCTTGATTTGAGCTAATTTGCCATCCATTTTTATTACAGGCTGCTACTTCTGTGCTCTCAGACTGTTATTTGCTTTCTTGGGTGGCACTGGCCTTTATTAGTTTTCTAGGTGTAGATGGATCACAGTCTCTCCTATGAATTCTAATTTATCAGGTTACTAAGACAGGTGAGCAAGCATGTTCTCTCTTATACACACAGAGTTCACTCAACCTTTCATAGTCTCTGATTTGGGTGTGTTCTTATAGATTCTGCTTGCCTTAAAAAGAGAAGTCAAAATGTTTTTCTTGCTCTGGCCACATCAGTGTCCGACTAAGAAGCCCTTGGTTTCCATGGACCATCAGGGCTTCTGTCTTGCATCAAAGAAACTAGAATGGAACTTGATATATGCTCCTCCTACTCTTCAAGCACTGCTCTCTAAACATTTCAGCTATTCAGAAATGGTCTCCAAAGGATCCCTGTTCTTTCCCTCTATTTTTTCTTTCGTGTTCAGATGTACCTCTTTGTAGTCATGTTCCTTCTCATATATCTTCCATCTTGATCATCTTATTATATTACTCTGTTGCCCAGGGTCTTTTTTGAGGACATACCTCATAGTCCCTCATGATTCTTTCCTCCTATCCCTTTCTTTGAGAGCTGTAGTGCAAGGGAAAGCCATTGTGAGAGTCTGATGGCAGGGACTTGGAGGGCACGGGTCTTTCCATCCCAGTGGCCTGATGATATGCAAAATTATAGTAAGATATTGACATTATATAGTCAAGATGTGTAATATGGTCCTGGTTAGTTGGCTCAGTGGTAGAGTGAGTGTCAAACCGGCCTGTGGATGTCTCTGGTTTGATTCTGGGTCAGGGTACACAGGAGAAGCGACATCTGCTTCTCCCCCCCCCACCCCCTCACCCCCGTCCCTCTCCCTCTTTCTCAGTCTCTTCTCCTTCTGCTGCCATGGCTCGATTGTTTCAAGCTCATTGGCCCCAGGTGCTGAGGATGGCTTAAAAATAGCTTGGTTGCAAGCATGTCCCCAGATGGGCAGAGCATTGGCCTCAGATGGGGGTTGCCGGGTGTATGCTTGCCAGGGCACATGCAGGAGTTTGTCTTCTGTCTTCCCACCTCTCACTTGGAAGAGAAGGGATAAAAAAGATGTGGAATATTTCCACCACCACATAAATCTCTTGTGTTGTCTTTTATAGATACAACACACCTCCCTCTATCATCCCTGACTCCTAGAAACCACTAATCTATTCTCAGTCTCTATAATTTTGTTATTTTAAGAATGTTACATAAGTGGAATCATACCATATGTAACTTTTTAAGTTGGCTTTATTTCACTTAGTATAATTGTCTGGAGACTCATTCAGGTTGTAGCATGTATCAATAGTTTGTTGTTTTAAAACAAATTTCCAAACAGTATTCTATGGTAGCAATATACCACAATTTATTTAACCATTCACCCATTGAAGGGTATCTGTGTTATTTCTAGTTTATGGCTTTTATGAATAAAGCTGCTATAAACATTCATGTTCAGCTTTTGTGTCAATGTAAGTCTTTATTTCTCTGGGATAAATGCCCAAGAGCATAATTGCTGGATCATATTCTAGTTGCAGGTTTCATTGTTTTAAGGAACTGCCAAAGTTATCCACTGTGGTTCTACCAACTCTCCATCCCCACCAGCAATGCGTATTTCTCCACATCCTTGCCAGCATTTGGTGTTGACACTGCTTTCTATTTTAATCATTGTGGTAGATGTGTAGTCATATTTCATTGTAGTTTTTATTTATATTTCCCTAATGGCTAATGATCTGAACATTTTTTTTTTCATGTGCTTATGTTTCAACTATCTGTCCTCTTCAGTGAAAAGTCTCTTCATGTATCTTGTTTGTTTTTCTGTTAAGTTCTGAGTATTCTTCTAGATACTAATCTTTGGTCAAATTCATGATTTGCAAATATTTTTTTTTACACTTCATAGCTTGTTGTTGTTGTTTTTTAAAATCCTAACAGGATCTTTCACAGAGCAAATTGTTAGCTGTAATAAAATTCAACTTCTCTGTATTTCCTCTTACAGAATGTACTTGTGGTGCCATGTCTAAGAACTTTGCTTAGCCCTAGATCAGTGATTTTGAATCTTTTAAATCTCGTAACACACATAAACTAATTAGTAAAATTCTGTAGCATACCAAAAAATATATACTATATTTTTTGTTGATCTGGCAAAAAACAATAGGTATAATTTTAATTTATTCACACCAGATGGCTACTGTTGTGTTAACTGCTACTGTTATTTATTTATGTTTTATTTGACAGTCTAAGGGAAAGGAGGTCAGTGTCCCTGACTAAATAATCTGGTATCGCATGCTTTAAAAACACTTGCAGCATACCTGCTAAAAATTGCTGCCCTAGATCAGAAAGATTATCTTTTATTGTTTTTCTGTTTTATATATCAAAAAATCATTCCAAGGCCAAAGGCCAAGGTCTTTTTTTTTTTTTTTTTAGCAAGTGAGAAAGATAGAGAGAGAGACAGACAGACAGGAAGGGAAAAAGATGAGAAGCATCAACTTTTTGTTGTGGCACCTTAGTTGTTCATTGATTGCTTTCTCATATGTACCTTGACTGGGGAGCTACAGCCAAACCAGTGACCCCTTGCTCAAGCCAGTGACCTTGGGCTTCAAGCCAGTGATGATGAGGTCACATCTATAATTCCATGTTCAAGCTGGTGACCTCCCCCCCCCTCCACCCTACTCAAGCTGGTGAGCCCATGCTCAAGCTGGTGACATCAGGGTTTCAAACCTGGGTCCTCAGCATCCAAGGCCGACACTCTATCCACTGTGCCACCACCTGGTCAGGCAAGGAATTTATCTTTATATTTTCCTCAAACAGTTTTACAATTTTGGGTCTTATATTTAAATCATTAATTCATTTCATGTTAATTTTTTGTGAGTAGTATAATATAGGGGCCCATATTTATTCTTCTGCATGTGATTATACAGTTTTCTCAATATCATTTATTGAAAAGACTGTCACCCCTCACCCAAATGAATATTCTTGGTTCCCTTATCAAATACAGGATGGGGCAAAAGTAGGTTTACAGTTGTTCATATAGAAAATAATAACAATAATTAATAAGAATGCAAGAATAAACTGTGTTTCACATACTCACAACTGTAAACCTCCTTTTGCTCCACCCTGTATTAGTTGATCATATATATAAATGTTTATTAGTTGACTCTTAAGTCTATTCCATTGGCTTATGTGTCTATTTTTATAGTAGTACCATACTGTTTTAATTACTGTAGCTTTGTAGTATAGTTTGAAACCAGGAAGTGTGATGCCTCTGGTTTTGTTCTTTTTCAGTGTAGTTTAAAACCAGAAAGTGTGATGCCTCTGGTTTTGTTCTTTGGCTACTTGATGTCTTTAGTTATTCTATACAAATTGTAAGATTTTATTTTTCTATTTCTGTGAAAAATGCCTGACATTTTGATAGGGATTGCATGGAATCTATAGATGGCTTTGAGTAGTATGGATATTTTTACAATATTAATTCTTCTAATCCATGAACACAAGATATCTTTCTATTTATTTGTGTCTTTTTCCATTTCTTTCATTAAAGTCTTACAGTTTTCAGTGTACATATCTTTTATCTCCTTGGTAAAATTTATTTCTAAATATTTTACTGTTTTTTATGCTTTTTGTATAGAATTCTTGTCTTTATTTCTTTTTCAGATATTTTGTTGTTAATGTATAGAAACAACTGATTTCTGTATGTTGATTTTGTATCCTGAAAGTTTACTGAATTGATTAATTCTAACATTTTGGTGGAGTTTTTAGGATTTTCTGTATATAAGGTCATATCATGTGTCAACAAATTTTACTTTTCCTTTCCTATGTGAATGCCATTAATTTATTTATGCCTAGTTGTTCTGACTGGGACTTTCAGCACTGTGTTGAATGGGAGTGCTGCAAGTGACCTTCTTGTCTTCTCCTAATCTTAGAAGAAAAGCTTTAAATTGTCACCTTTGTATACAATGTTAACTGTGGGCTTGTCATATATGGGTTTTATTAGGATGAGGTATATTCCTTCTATACCAAATTTGTTGAGGGTTTTTATGTGGAAGGATGTAGTATTTTGTCAAATGCTTTTTCTGCATCTATTGAGATGATCATGTGATTTTTATCTTTTATTCTATTCATATGGTGTGTCACATTTATTGATTTGCTTACATTGAACCATCTTTGCATCCCAGAGATAAATCCCACTTGATCATCATGAATAAATATTTTGATGTGCTATTGAATTTGGTTTGTAATATAATGTTGAGAATTTTTGCATCTGTATTCATCAGGGATATCAGTATGCAGTTTTGGCCTGTTGTGTTTCCACTTTCATTTGTTTCAAGATATTTCTTGATTTCCCTTTTGATTTCTTCTTTGACCCATTGTTTGTTTTTGGAGTATGTTGTTTAATTTTATTGATTTCTAGTTTTATACCATTGTGTTTGGAAAAGATACTTGTTCTGATTTCAGTCTTCTTGAATTTGCAAAGACTTGTTTTGTGACCTATCATATGATCTTTCCTGGAGAATATGCAATTAAGGAGAATATGTATTCTACTGCTGTTGAATGAATTGTTCTATATATGTATGTTACTTTATTTGTTCTAAAGTATAGTTCAAATCCAACATTTCCTTATGTTTTTCTATCTGGATGATCTAGTCCCGTGATGGCAAACCTATGACATGCATGTTAGCACTCACACACATAGCCATTTTTGATGACACGCGGTCGCATGTGGCCGCATACCAGAGAAGTATGGGGTCGCATGCCGAGAAGGATGTTACATCCTTGGCTCCTACACGGGCAGGCACAGTAGCCAAGGATAAAACATTTGCTGTAGTGTAGGCACTCTGTGCCGGAGGTCTGTAGGCCAAAACAACAGAACTCCGGCACAGAGCGTCTAGTTCTGGGACTTCAGTTAGGCCGTTTTTCTCGAAGTGACACACCACCCGGGTTATGCTCGTTTTTTTGGCGACTTTTGACACACCAAGTTCAAAAGATTTCTCATCACTGATCTAGTCATTAATGAAAGTGGGATATTGATTAAGACATATTTTTGAAGGTTGCAAAGCCAGCAAGTGGCAGATCTTGGCATTGCTGGTAGAAAGGGATTCAATTATTTTTTGCAAGGTTAAGCCGTTACTACAAGTTAAGTAAACGCAAGAACAATAATCTTTTTCTCTTACTTCTTCTCATCCTTAAAAATTAAGTAACAAACTACTCTTGAAAGAATCAAACATTTCATTTCCAGATGGCTCAGATTTATATGGTCACAGGAGCAAGGACTGATTATACATTTGGAGGAACCTGAACTTGACCCTCGCCCACAGCACTCAGCTGCCTCTTCCCCTTCTGTGTGCCTGTCAGACATCATTCATTGAAAATAACACTCTCTCCGCTGAGCATGGTCAAAAGTTAACAATTCTCTACAGAGCATTTCAGGGAACGATGGCACACTATTTCCAGTGACATCAACATAACAGATAAACTCGATTAGCTATCCCTGCTGGAGACTCTTCTGAGAGGATCACATGAAGCCGCCAATTCTTAGAGTAGAGCCATTCTTGTGGTTCTCTGGTGACAAAGTCACTTTGCAGACTCCTATTAGCCCTCACAAAGCTACATCCCCTTCTGTTTTACATGTTTCTGGCACAGGCAGTCAGGGATGGATGACTCTGTAAAACCTTGGAGCCATTTTTCGCTAACTTTTAATAAGAACAGGAGTACCACCAGGGAAATGAAACCATGTTCATCTGCAAAGGACATCAACCCCTGAGGACAACTGCAGCTCACGGAGGTTCATTCTTATTTTGAAACTGATGTTTTACTAAAATAGTATCAGACTCGCCTTTCTGTTGTACCAGGAAAAGACAATAATAAGGACCTAAGTTTGGCATGGCAAATCTGGAAAGGGGCCTCAGCACAGTATTTGCTAATAAGGAAGTTGCTCATACTATGGCTCCGTTTTCTAACAAATCTTTATTTTCTTCTTGGCAACTGCTATGGTAACAGGATGGACTCTGTGCTCCTTAGCCTAGTGTATAAGGCTTTTGGTGATCTTGTTGCAGAACTGCAGACGGTTCATGCTGGAAGGCCCAGAACTGGCACACCGACCTTTTAGGTTGCCTGATGCCCAAGGGTTCTACTGCCAATTACATGCTGAGCTAGAAAAATATCCACATCTCTACAAAGGCCGGTGCAAGGAACTGCAGACAACTAAAGGCTCGGCCTTCAGTCTTCCAGTCAGCCAGTGACCCAATCATTTTTTTATGTCTCCTGTGTTCCTAAGGCTCCTGGGGTTACAAAGTATTGCAACTTAAGCTACTTGCAGGAATGCCAGTTCAGTGAAAAGATACAGGTGACAAAGAGAGAAGTGAAGCTCATGGGAAACCATGAAAATGGTCTGGAAGCTCACTGGGAACTCAAGGTTGCAAGGATCATTGCTGTGATCCTCTACCTGGCTGGGTACACTCAGGGCAACTGATTGTCTCAGCAACTCTGTTACCCCCTGCTCTGCATGCCTCCCTCTACCATTCATGCCTTCTACTTATACCTGTGTCATATTCTCGAAACCTAGGACTTCTTTCTTTGGAACACTTTAGCTTTGACAATTGGGTGACTGTCTGCATATCCTGGTTTGAATTTTTTGGACTTTGATTAGCCATTTTGTCCCTATTTTGATAGTTCTTTCAGCAATCAGTTTAACTCATAAATTGTTGGCATGGAGTGGCTTCTCTTGGGTCAAGTGCTAAGAAAGAGAGGATTGTAGAGGCAGGAGGAAGATGATCTTTCTCTGCCACGTGAGGACAGAGCAGTAAGACAAGCATCTGAAAACCAGGAAGAGGGTTCTCACCAGGAACTGAATCAGCCAGCACCTTGATCTCAGATTTGCCAGCCTTCAGAACAATGAGGAATATACTTCTCTTGTTTAAGAGAGAGAGGGAGAGGGAGAGAGGCAGAGAGAGCAACCAGTGCCATAACATGGTTGCTTAAGCTGAGTCCTGAGCAGGGAGGTCCCGGAACCATTAGGAGGGACTCCAGGATGTGACTGCTACTGTAATTTTCTTGTCCGGTATACCTGCTAAGCCCTGGAAATAGAGACCAACGATCCCCCAACATTAGGGAGCGTAGAGTCTATAAGATATGGGACACTAGATCAGAATTAAGCTAGGAGAATGTTTGTGTAACTATTGCAAACCAGCTGTTTTTAATCAAGACAAGAACATAAAAAGGCTTAGCAGAAAATTGTTCAGAGTAATTAGAGGTGGGCTGTTTATTGGAACCTAGAGTAGAAACTTAAATATTAGTTGGATCAAATTGTATCTAATTGGGGAAAGTGGAGGCAAATAAAAAAAATTGCAAATGTATGCATTCAAAGGAAAGAGGGTAGTAAAACTGGGCTATGGTGTAGCATTAAGAGCAAGGACTTCAGAGTCAGACAGCTTTGGATTCCGGTTCCATCTCAAGCTAATTCAGTTACTTTGAACAAATTACTTAGGTTTCGTGAGCCTTGATTTCTTCGTCAGAAAATGGACTAATAATATTTACTTTGAGGTTTATTATGAGAATTAAATGTAATAATGTGTATAGATAGCACAGAGCTCAGAACACAGATAACAATAAATATTAGCTATTATATTATTATTATGTTAGTGATTCAAAACTACATTTATGTCCTCAGAGGTGTCCATGGTTTACAATGCTTGAGAAGTCTAGAAAAAGTCAGTGTGGTTAGTCAAGAAAGAAAATTAACCTGAGCTGGAATCCACTGGGGAGACTTGTTTGGGTATAGAGAGCAGGACCATTCACTAACGATGCTTTAAAGACTTGAAGCTTTGAAGTCATATCAGAAATTTTCCCCAGACACGGACACGGAGTACCCCAAGCCACAGATGTGCATAACAGCAGCTCAGTCAGTGATTAGTGAGTCAGTAAGTCACACAAATCTGAGACTTGAATGAAAAAGTGATGTGCTCCTCTCCATCAGGGGAGGTGAACCCTTTCAGTTGTGACATCTGATGAATGTATTTTTCAGGAAAGACTCCCCTGGTGGATTGGAGTGGGTATAAAAAAAGAGAGGAGAAGGTGCTGGCATGAGACACACCCTTTTCTCTTTTAAGTATCTTTTAACTATGGGAGTTACTATATGTGGGATTCCTTGAGACTATAGATTTAATTTCAGGGAAGTCATTTGCCTACACTATTGCTGAGGACTCTTATGAATGTTTTACTGGTAGACTTCTTTATGTTTTCTTTGCTTTTGGCAGCAGTAATTTACATCTTAGTGACTATTGTCACATGTCACAGACATTATCAGTAAACCCCAGAGTTTGCACAGAGCCTGGCGTGTAGTAGGCACTAAGGATGTATTCGTCGAATGAATGAATAAATGAAGTGCCTTAGAGATCTGGTTCAACTTTCCTATTTTATAGGTGGGGAAACTGAGGCTTGGAGAAGAAAAATAAGTCACATAAGTTTATCAGTGAAGAGCAGTTCTACAAACCCACTGTTTCCCCAAGAGCAGAAATTATTATAAAGCCCAAGATTTGAATACCTAGGGAGATGTAATTGTGTACCGAAGAAATTGTAATTCTGAGTAGAAAACGGCCCCTGGAAGGTGCTGGCAAACTTTCTATATAAAGGACTATATTTTAGGCACTATGGTCCATACAGTGTTTGTCACATCTACTCAACTGTAACATCAGAGCACTAAAACAGCCATAGGCAATATGTCAATAAGTGAGCAGGGCTCTGTTCGCTCTGTTCTAACTTTGGAAACTATTTGAAAACACTTTTATTTATAGGCATTGAAATTTAAATTTCATATAATTTACATGCGTCACAAAATATTATTTTTCTTTTGATTCTTTTCAACCATTTGAAATTGTAAAAAATGATTCTTAGCTCCCAGGCTGTATAAAACAAATTGGCTGACCCCTGGTCTATGGAATTGAAAAGAAGAGAATTTTTTCCAAATTTTTGGCAGCCACAGAGATTCCCTGAGCCCTCCTCCCACATACATTGCAATTAGAAAGTGTGCCATGAGCCGGGAAGGAGGGAGTTCCAAAGTTTACTTCGATCATAACATGTTCTTTCCACTTAATTAAGGGCTGTCTTTTCAATTCAGGCTAACTTCTTTCAAAGTGGTTCTGCAGGTTTGCACAGTACTGAAAACACCAAAATAATAAAAAAATGTGGATTGATTAAATAACTATTTCTATACCCATACAACATAATAATAACCAGCCAAAAAAAAAAAAAAAAAAAGAAATGGTGAGGATGTTGATATCTGTTGATACGGGGAAAACTGCTGTTCATAGTTAGTGAGGAAAGGCAAGTTTTCAAGCATGATTTCTAGTTTAATCCCATCAGTGTAAATGTAATGCTATGTAATGCATAGTAAAAAGTTTAAGCAAATATACCATGTAAGTAAAATAACATGTTAAGCAAATATAAAATGTTTTATTTATGTTTTCTTCTGCTCTCTCTATCCTTATTTTTCTATAATTTGTAATGGTGAATGTGCAGCAGTTTAAAAATTACGTGCCACAGAACCTTAAAAGAGGAAAAAGACAGTGGTTCTAGATGAAGTCCCAAGCTGTTGATCTTGAAGCCAATTGCACAAGTGACCAGATTCCACTTAATTAACGGCACTGGCTGACCCAGAATCCTCTCTGCTCTATGTGTTTTTCCACGTATCAACCGCATTCAGAGAGGGCAGACGCAGCTGTGCACACCCATTTCTCCACTTGTGTCCTCCTCTTCTCCCTCCTCCTCTCTTTTCTCCTCCTCCTCGCCCACCTTCTCCTCTCCTTTCTTCTTGTTTATAATCTATGAACCTTTCCATTTTATAGACAAGCCTCACTTGGCGGGAAAAGCACTGACAAAGCTGTCAATGGAGCCTGACCTGTGGTGGCGCAGTGGATAAAGCGTCGACCTGGGAACACTGAGGTCGCCAGTTCAAAACCTTGCACTGGTCTGGTCAAGCCACATATGGGAGTTGATGCTTCCAGCTCCTCCCTCCTTTCTCTCTTTCTCTCTCTCTCACTCGGTGTCTCCTCTCTAAAAATGAATAAAATAAAAAGAAGTTTTTTTTTTTTAAAAAAAGCTGTCAATGGATAAATCTATTTCAGCAGCCAAGAGAAGAACATGGTTTGTCATTAGAACAAACTTTCGTGCCACATTGGGGGTAATTTCTATAATCTTTCCAAGCATTAGATGTAATTACTAAAAATGTTTCAGTGATATTATACCTTTTGCTCACATATGTTCTTAAATTGGACGGGGAGGCAAAGAAATGGATATTTGTGGAGTGCCCACGAGACGCTGAGCACTTCACCTGTCTTTTCTCATTTCCTCCTCACAACAACCCTGTGAAGAGGTTAATCATTCCTCTTTACCAGTGAGGGATGCAAAGCTCAGAGAAGTAAGGTAATCTGTTTGGTGTTACCCAGTATGGAGAAGAGCAGGATTAAAAATACAATCATACAGGGCCTCAAAGACCATGTGCTTTCAATTACACAGAGGTTATTACAAATGTAAACAGGGGCTGCATTCTGAATTAGCTCATTAATTTTGCTTTTAGGAAAAAGTTAGGGGAAAACGATCAGTTAGTGACCTTAAGTCTCAAAACCAAATCAAAATTAATATTGACTAAATGTCTAAGAAACAACTTTATGTCAAATTAAAGCATGAATCCCAGGGAGTGTGATATGCAATCTGAAAACTGTCCCATACCCAAAGATGTTCAGAAACAGGTGGGACCATGGTGATTCTGTAGTCCGACAACTTGACTTTACAGATGAGAACACTGAGGCTCCAAGTGGGCAAGTGGCTTGTCTAGATCCCTAGCAATCAATCGGCGGGTGACCTGGGGATAGAACCCAGATCTTCCATCCCGTTTCCTTCCACTTGGTTATAGGGTTCCATGTTTTCTCAGTTCAGCACATTAATCAACCAGACTCTGTGTGAAATATCCAGGAGATTTTGAGAGTTAAAATTGGGGTAGGAGCCTGACCAGGCAGTGGTGCAGTGGATAGAGTGTTGGACTGGGACGCGGAGGACCCAGATTCGAAACCCCAAGGTCACTGGCTTGAGTGCGGGCTCATCTGGCTTGAGCACAACTCAACAGCTTGAGCCCAAGGTCACTGGCTTGAGCAAGGGGTCACTCGCTTTGCTATAGCCCCCTGGTCAAGGCACATATGAGAAAGCAATCAATGAATAAGTAATGTGCCAGAACAAAGAATTGATGCTTCTCATCTCTCTTCCTCCTGTCTGTTTATTCCTATTTGTCCCTCTGTCTATCTCTCTCTCTCTGTCTCTGTCACACACACACACACACAAAATAAAAAAAAGAAAAGAAAAGAAAAGAAAAGAAAAATGGGAAAGGAATCAAAGATGAGTAAGGAAGTTTCCCTAGTCTGAAAGTGCCAACAGTCAACTGCAGAACATCCCAGGATGTGGACAGAGTATATTCAGTGCTGTAATAGAAGAAGGCAGAGCTTGATAAGGAGCCAGGGTTCATAGTGACATTTGGTTTATGCCGAAGGTACTTGATATGGTCCTGTCCATTCATGCTTAGGAAACATCTCTGGGTTCCAATAGCTCGTAATGTTCATTTCTACTTTTGATTTACAGGATTAATACATAAAAATACTACCATGTTTTATTGGCCTGATAATTGTGTTGTGTCTATATTGCCAATAACAATAACAATAGTTTGGTAGCCTAGCTGGCATGACCCACGGGGTTAGGTAGCCGGGTCAGGGTTCGAATCTTGCAGAAGAGTGGGATTTATAATAACTATGCACATTTTGGATAGGACCAAATTTCATGAACCTTATGTCATAGGCCAAATGTCTTTAATTTATTTTATTTTATTCATTTTAGAGAGGAGACACAAAGTGAGAGAGAGAGAGAAAGAGAGAAAGGGGGGAGGAGCTGGAAGCATCAACTCCCATATGTGCCTTGACCGAACCAGTGCAGGGTTTTGAACTGGCGACCTCAGTGTTCCCAGGTCGACGCTTTATCCACTGCGCCACCATAGGTCAGGCTGGGCCAAATGTCTTTAGATAAGACGTTTTAGGTAGGACCAAGTGTCTGCTAATCGTGTGTCTGTGTATTTCCTAGGTGCTTTTAGAAATTCTGAATTAAATTCTGTTTTAAATAACAAAAATAAAATGTTAAGAATGTCCCAAAAATTTACTCCTTGAGATACAAAAGTTGCAAAAACAGCCAGTAAGGTCCTCAGACCTTTTGTTGAGTTCCTGGAGCCTGAAGAAGCAACTTGAGTTCGGGTGAGGGTGGGGGTTGGAGCCGACAGTTTACAGCAAAGCATTCCTCAAGCAAAATGCAAGTGTTGAGCATCCCTCTGGCTAGCAAGGACTTTGTCAACCTGCTTGGGTCCTTGCCAGAAGCCTCCACTACACTGCTCCCAGCTCCCCGCTTAATAAAGCCTCTCAAGGTGTAACCTGCAGTGTGCCTCTTGCTGCTCCCCTCTGACAGCATCAGAAGGCAGCTCCAAAGAAAGCAGCGTTGAAACAAGGAACTGGCCTCTGCTGCGTACTTGCTGTGTAATCCTGATTATTATATTTTCTTCTCTGGATTTTAGCTTTTCTCTCTCCAGAAGTAAAGTATAAGACTTTCTCAGGGACAGCGAGTCCATGTCATATATACCAGTGGTGTGCTGGAATGGGCTCGTACCAACTCATGAGAGCTGTTTATTAAACTTTCAGGAATTCAGTGAACCTGTTCACAACTTATTGATTGCTTGAAATCTGCCATAGTGGGAATGCTTACACCATGTACACTGGTAAATGCGATAAATCAGGACACCACCTCCCACCCCCAGCGCCAACTCTAATAACTGGTTATTAAACATTTACCAGAACACCACTTCCTTTATGATGCTTGTATGGTGTTTTATACTCATGGCAGACATTTCTAATCAATCACAAAATTCTGGTCCAACCCAGCCTAAATATGACTTAACAGTCTTCCTTTCTTTCTTTCTTTCTTCCTTCTTTCCCTCCCTCCCTCCCTCCCTCCCTCCCTCCCTCCCTTCTTTCCTTCCTTCCTTCTTTCCTCCCTTTCTTCCTTCCAATCTGATCTTTTTATACAGTAAATAATCTGACTGCCTTCATGTGCCAGGTAGTGGAGATGGAGTAATGCACAAAATCTATAAAATTTATCTTCTCGTGAAATTTAGTTTCCAGTGAAGAGAAGCAGATATTAATCAAGTAAAAAAAAATGAATGAAAAATAATTTTATGTGGTATAAATGCTCTAAAGGAAATAAATCCAGGTGGTATGATAGTGCCTGAGGGGCAACTAGTTTAAATAGAATTATTAGATCAGACCTCTGAGGATGTGGCTTAGCGCTGAGACCTGAATAATAAAAAAAAAATGATGGTTCTGCTCAAAGCCAGTGGAAGGGCATTCTGGGAAGCGGGAACAGCAAGTGTCAAGGCCCTGAAGGGAAAACAAACTTGGTGTGTTTAAGGAACCAAAGGCTGTGTGTCTAGTGAGTGAAGTAGGCAGATCAGATTTGAAGGGTCTTATAACATGGCATTGGATTTGAAATTCATTGCAGAAGAAATAAGAAGTTTTTGAAAGAAGAAAGTTCAACTACTATTAAGTGACAGGATTTTCTAATACTGTAATTGAGGTGAAATTCATACAACATAATATCAACCATTTTAAAGTAAGCAATCCAATGGCAACTCACTGGCGCTCAGTACAACCAGCACCCCTGCCTGGTTCCCAAAGATTGTTATCATCCCAAAGGAAACCCACTAAACTCGAAGGACCCATCAGGGCATGAAGGCCTGAGCATCGTGCTCCCTTCTCATTATTCGGAGCCAGGACTCTGAATCTCATTGCTTCTGGATTCTTGACCTCATAGCTCTGAATAAACTCATTATGACTTCATAATTCTGAAATAATTTTTCAAACTCTCCTCCACTGCCACTGAACTTCAAGAGGATCTTTAAATTTCTATAATTGAAGGGGTAGGGTCAATTGGCTAATATATTACTTTTGATATGATACTCAACATCAGCTACTGAGATCAAATGCAACTGATAATTATCAAAGAGCAATGTTAGGTATACTTTCCTTCAAAAGTTTAATACCTCCAGTAGCACATTTCACTGAGTTCTTACCAGAAACAAGCACATCATCTGAATTAATCGGTTCTTTCAGGTAATTCATATCCTGCTGGCTTTTTTTCTTTCAACATGAAAAAGTAATAGATGTCAAAAAAAAAACAAGTAATAGATGTCAAACTGATAAAATCCCACAGGCTATATAAAGACATTTTCCCCCTTCTTTCTTCCTATTAGCTACAGGTAGTTGCTAAAATTCATAGTCAAATAAAGGACCAAAAATTATTCACTCACTAAAAAACAGGTATGATAATCCTGGCTTTGGAGTATGAATATTGATCTGTTTTATTTTTCCTGTGTGCCTATTCTTGGAATGGTAGTCTATGCACATCCCCCTCCTGCCCAATTTCTGGTACGTGATTGCAACGGGGAACACAGTATACAGAGCATGAGGATCAGAGCTTGTGCCATTCATCTTTAACATATCCCTGAATTTCAGACAGCTCTGATTTATGTTGCTCTCTCTGCCATGTCTCATTGATGGAAAGAGAAAAACATGGATGGATGTTAGTGCAATTTACCAAGATGAAACACCATATACGCACCCACATATACTCACACATGCATACCACAGCATGGGATGGAGAGAAGATTTGGAAGTGGGAGACAGGTCACTTTTAGATATACTCAAGGAATATGCTAGTAGAACAACAATGTGAGAATGTCTGAGGACAATTAGATCTGTGATTCTAAGGTTGAGGAATGAAGTCTGTTTTGATAACTTAAATGTTTGAGTCATCAGATTATATATGATTACTAAAGCCATGGCATTATAGGAGATGGTTTAGGGAGACAGTGTAAAGTGGCAATAAAAGGCAGAATATCAACTGTAAGAATAGGCGGAGAAGGAGAAGAGACAACGTGTTTAAGAGCTTCCTGAAAAAGTATACACTATGTTGTTCTGGGCAATACACTTTTCCGAATTAGTACAATTACTCCTCAGTCTAAGAAGCTGCAGAAACTCCAAATGTCTCTTGGAGAGGCAATATCCATCAGTGGTCCTTGGCCACTCCCAGCCAACACAGAGCTCTCCTGAACTTTAGATCTTAATTTTCTGGTGCTTCCTTGATGCCCACAAGCACCCTATCTTTCCTTGCAAAGCTGATCCCCACTGAAAATATTGGAAATTTAGAATATCAGGTATCATGCCTGACCTGGCAGTGGCACAGTGGATAGAATGTTGGCCTGGGATACTGAGGACCCAGGTTCGAAAGCCCAAGGTTGACAGCTTGGACGCGGGCTCATTTGGCTTGAGTGTGGGCTCACCAGCGTGAGTGCAGGATCGCTAGCTCGAGTGTGAAATCATAGATATGACCCTGTGGTTGCTGGTTTGAGCCCAAAGGTTGCTGGCTTGAAGCCCAAGGTTGCTGGCTTGAGCAAGGGGTCACTAGCTTGGCTGGAGGCTCCAGTCAAAGTATGTATGAGAAAGCAATTAATGAACACCTAAGGTGCTGCAACTATGAGTTGATGCTTCTCATCTCTCCTGTCTGTCTGTCCCTCTCTGATGTGCACTAAAAAACAAAAACAAAAACAAAAAAACAAACAGGGATCAGGGACTGACTAAATGAAGAGGTAAAGCAGAGTAAGTTGCTGACCAATAGAAGATTATAGTATCCTTTAAAAATATTTTTAAGGATAGAAAAGCTATATGTAAAAAAAGAAAAAAAACATACCAGCTATGTATCGATTTGCACTCCTCAGAGCAGGGGATGTAGTATTTATTTCTGTGTCCCAGCGGTTAGAGTAGTGTTTGTCACAGATGAGAGTTATGAACAAATATTTGTAGTGTCACTTTGAATGCACATTTAAATGGGGCCAGTAGCACCTTCCCATGAGGATTTATCACAAACCTCCCCAAGGGGTCCCTAGTCATTTTTTCCTAGGCAATAATTTCATCAGTCAAATGGGGGAATCAGGTCACATTCTGGGACAGGAAGTGTAAAACTCTTCTCAGTTCCATCAGGCTAGTTTATTATACTTACGTATAATAAAGACTTTATCACTGGGACCATTGTTTTCACTTTTTTAAAAAAAATTATTTATTTTATTCATTTTAGAGAGGAGACACAGAGTGAGAGAGAGAGAGAGAGAGAGAGAGAGAGAGAGAGAGAGAGAGAGAAAGAGAGAAAGGGGGGAGGAGCTGGAAGCATCAACTCCCATATGTGCCTTGACCAGACCAGTGCAGTGTTTTGAACTGGCGACCTCAGTGTTCCCAGGTCGACGCTTTATCCACTGCGCCACCACAGGTCAGGCTGTTTTCACTTTTAATTAATGTGTATGCATAAAATAAAACCAAAAGCTTGGTAGAGCAATGCACTTTAATTATTGTTCATTTGTGATAGGCTCTGTATTGAAAACAGCCATTATGGGGTAGAGTAATGGAGAATTAGGTTTAATGGGTGCAGAGTTGTAGTTTTGCAAGATGAAATATATATATATATTCTTTTGGTTTCTGCCTAAGATTTTTTGCATTGAATTTATTGGGGTGACACTGGTTAATAAAAGCACACAGGTTTCAAGTGTACACCTCAATAACCCATCATCTGCACACTGTGTCGTGTGCTCACCTCCCCTTGCCTACTTTAGCCTCTCCCCCACACACCCCTTTCCCTTGGGCAATCACCATTCTGTTGTCTGTGTTTATGTGTTTGTTTTTTTTTAAATCCCTTCACCTTTTCACCCAGTTCCCCAACCTCCTTTCCCTCTGACAGCTGCCAGTCTGTTCTATGTATCTATGAGTCTGTTTTTATTTTGCTTGTTTTATTATTTTGTTCATTAAATTTCACATACCTGTAAAATTGTATGGTATTTGTCTTTCTCTGAGTGGCATACTTAGTATACTATATATTTCACTTAGCATACTACTTGCCAGGGCCATTCATGCTGTCTCCAAAGGTAAGATTTCTTTCTTTATTTTTAACCATCGAGTAGTATTTTGTTGTGTAAATGTAATGCAGCTTTTTTATCCACTCATCTACTGAGAGGCACTTGGACTGCTTTCAAATATTGATTGTTGTAAATAACACTGCAGTGAACATAGGGGTGCATACATTCTTTTGAATTAGTGTGTTGGGCTTCTTCAGGTAGAATCCCAGAGGTGGAATCACTGGGTCATAGGCAGTTCCATTTTCAATATTTTCAGGAAACAGCATACTGCTTTCTGGAGTGCCTGCACCAATCTGCATTCTCACTGACAGTGCATGAGGGTCCCCCTTTCTCCACACCCTTGCCAGTGCTTTGTTGTCTGTTGATTTATTGATAAAAGCCATTCTAAGAGGCATGCAGTAATATTTCACTGTGGTTTTAATTTACATTTCTATGATATTAGTGATGTTGAGCACCTTTTAACATGTCTATTGGTCATCTCTATGGCCTCTTTAGGGAAGTGCCTATTCAGGTCTTCTGTCCATTTTTTTTTTATTTTAAAAAATTAATTTATTTTTAATTATAATTGGCATACATTATTATATTAATTTCAGGTGTACAACATAGTAATTATATTTATATACTTTACAAAGTGATCCCTACAATAAGTCTGGTCATCATCAATTAACATACATAGGTATTATAAGGCAAACTCATTTTTAAAAAAATTTTTTATTAATTTTAATGGGGTGACATTAATAAATCAGGGCACATATGTTCAAAGAAAACATCTCCAGGTTATCTTATCATTCAATTATGTTGCATACCCATCACCCAATGTCAAATTATCCTCTGTCACCTTCTATCTGGTTTTCTTTGTGCCCCTCCCCTCCTCCCTCTCCCTCCCTCTCCTCCCTTCTCCCACTCCGTAACCACCACACTCTTTTCCATGTCTCTTAGTCTCACTTTTATGACCCACTTATGTATGAAATCATGCTGTTCTCAGTATTTTTCTGTTTCACTTATTTCACTCCGTATAATGTTATCAAGGTCCATCCATTTTGTTGTAAATGATCCAATGTCATCATTTCTTATGGCTGAGTAGTATTCCATAGTATATATGTACCAAAGCTTTTTAATCCACTCGTCCTCTGATGGATCTTCACTATTGTGAACAATGCTGCCACAAACATGGGGGCACATTTCTTCTTTTCGAACAGTGCTATGGTGTTCTTAGGGTATATTCCTAAAAGTGGAGTAGCTGGGTCAAAAGGCAGTTCGCTTTTTAATTTTTTGAGGAATCTCCATACTGTTTTCCACAATGGCTGCACCAGTCTGCATTCCCACCAGCAGTGCAGAAGGGTTCCCTTTTCTCCACATCCTCGCCAGCACTTATTCTGTGTTATTTTGCTGATGAGTGCCATTCTGACTGGTGTGAGCTGATATCTCACTGTGGTTTTAATTTGCATTTCTCTGATGATTAGTGATGTTGAACATTTTTTCATATGCCTATTGGCCATCTGTATGTCCTCTTTGGAGAAATTTCTATTCATTTCTTTTGCCCATTTTTTGATTGGATTGTTTGTCTTCCTGGTGTTGAGTTTTATAAGTTCTTTATAAATTTTGGTTATTAGCCCCTTATCAGACGTGCTGTCGAATATGTTCTCCCATTGTGTGGTTTGTCTTTTTATTCTGTTCTTATTGTCTTTAGCTGTGCAAAAACTTTTTAGTTTGATATAGTCCCATTTGTTTATCTTGCCTTTTATTTCATTTGCCCGTGGAGATAAATCGGCAAATATATTGCTGCTACAGATGTCAGAGAGCTTGCTGCCTGTGTTTTCTTCTAAGATGCTTATGGTTTCACGACTTACATTTAAGTCTTCTATTCATTTTGAATTTGTTTTTGTGAATGGTGTAAGTTGATGGTCTAGTTTTATTCTTTTGCAGGTAGATGTCCAATTTTCCCAACACCATTTGTTAAAGATGCTGTCTTTACTCCATTGTATGTTCTTTCCTCCTTTGTCAAATATCAGTTGTCCATAAAGCTGTGGGTTTATTTCTGGGTTCTCTGTTCTGTTCCATTGATCTATGTGCCTGTTCTTATGCCAGTACCAGGTTGTCTTGAGTACGATGGCCTTGTAGTATATACCTTGATATCCGAAAGAGTGATACCTCCTGCTTTATTTTTTCTTTTTAAGATTGCTGAGGCTATTCGTGTTCTTTTTTGGTTCCATATATATTTTTGGAATCTGTGTTCTATATCCTTGAAGTATGTCATTGGTATTTTAATTGGTATTGCATTGAATTTATAAATTGCTTTGGGTAATATAGACATTTTAATGATATTTATTCTTCCTAACCATGAGCATGGTATATGCTTCCACTTGTTTGTATCTTCCTTGATTTCTTTTATCAATGTTTTATAATTTCCCAAGTACAAGTCCTTAACCTCCTTGGTTAAATTTACTCCTAGGTACTTTTTTTTGTTGTTGTTGCAATAGTGAAGGGGATTGTTTCCTTAATTTCTTTTGCTGACAGTTCATTGTTGGTATATAAAAATGCCTCTGATTTTTGAGTATTAATTTTATATCCTGCCACCTTGCTGAATTGATTTATCAGGTCCAGTAGATTTTTGACTGAGACTTTAGGGTTTTCTATATACAATATCATATCATCTGCAAATAATGACAGTTTTACTTCTTTTCCAATTTGGATGCCTTTTATTTTTTCTTCTTGTCTGATTGCTATAGCTAGGACTTCCAGAACTATGTTGAATAAGAGTGGTGAAAGGGGGCACCCCTGCCTGGTTCCTGATCTTAAGGGGATTGCTTTTAATTTCTGCCCATTTAGTATGATGTTTGCTGTGGGTTTTTCATAGACAGCCTTTATCATGTTAAGGAATATTCCCTGTATTCCCACTTTACTGAAAGTTTTGAGCATGAATGGGTTCTGGATTTTATCAAATGCTTTTTCTGCATCTATTGAAATTATCATGTGATTTTTGTCCTTCCTTTTGTTTATGTGATGAATCACATTGATTGATTTGCATATGTTGAACCAACCTTGCTTCTTCAGAATAAATCCCACTTGATCATGGTGTATGATTTTTTTTATATATTGCTGTATCCGGTTGGCTAATATTTTGTTGAGAATTTTAGTATCTAAATTCATCAGGGATATTGGCCTATAATTTTCTTTTTTTGTGTTGTCTTTGCCCGGTTTCAGGATCAGAATTATGCTCGCCTCATAAAAGGAGTTTGGAAGCCTGACCTGTGGTGGCGCAGTGGATAAAGCGTCGACCTGGGAACACTGAGGTCGCCAGTTCAAAACCCTGCACTGGTCTGGTCAAGGCACGTATGGGAGTTGATGCTTCCAGCTCCTCCCCCCTTTTTCTCTTTCTCTCTTTCTCTCTCTCTCTCTCTCTCTCACTCTGTGTCTCCTCTCTAAAATAAATAAAATAAAAAGAAATTAAAAAGAAAAAAAAAAAGGAGTTTGGAAGTCTTCCTTCCTCTTGAATTTTTTGAAATAGCTTGAGGAGGATAGGAGTTAGTTCTTCTTTGAATTTTTGGTAAAATTCACTTGTGAAGCCATCAGGCCCAGGACTTTTCTTTTTTGGGAGTATTTTGTAACTGTTTCAATCTCATTTGTTGTAATTGGTCTGTTTAGATGTTCTGATTCTTCCAGATTGATTTTTGGAAGATAATACGATTCAAGAAATTTGTCCATTTCACCTAGGTTGCCTAATTTTTGGCATAGAGTTCTTTATAGTATTTTCTTATAATACTTTGTATTTCTGTTGTGTCAGTTGTTATTTCTCCACTCTCATTTCTAATTTTATTTATTTGAGTCCTTTCTCTTTTTTTCTTGGTGAGTCTAGTTAGAGGTTCATCGATCTTGTTTACCTTTTCAAAGAACCAACTCCTGGTTTCTATTTCTTGTTCTTTCTCCTCTTCTTCAGGAACCCCTATGATGCCGATGTTATTTCTCTTTATGTTGTCACAGAGCTCCCCTAGAATTTCCTCAGATATTTTGAGTCTCTTTTCTTTTTTCTGCTCTGCTTCTGTGCCTTTGTTTATTGTGTCCTCTAACTCAATGATTCAATCTTCATCTTCATCCATCCTGCTTTTAATTCTTTTACTGTGGTCTTCAGTTCTGATACTGTATTTGTCATTTCTGTCTGATTCTTTTTTATTATTTCAATTTCCTTTTTTATACTTGTTATCTCTTTATTTAGGTGTTCTTAATGACTATCCATTGTTGCTCTAATCTCTTTGAACATCCTAACTATCATTATTTTAAACTCTGCATCTGGTAATTTGGTTATATCTGATTCATTCAGGACCTTCTCTGGGGATTTCTCTTGATTCATTTGGGTTGCATTTCTCTGCCTGCCCATTTTGTCTGTGTATAAGAAGGGTGTGGCCACTGGAGGCCAATGGACGTTACCTTTGTGTTCCCTAGGTGTGGTCTGTCTGCAGGCCCACCACCTCCTCTTCCACTGCCTAGGGCGGTTGGGTATGGGCGTTGCAAGCACCGGCCCACTGCTGGCCCACTGCAGCTGTTGCTGTGATTTCCACCTCTCCTCCGCTAGAGGGGCTGTGTTCTGGTGCCTGGCTCTATAAGCCTCAGCCTGTCTGGGCCTTCACCACGCCCCCACAGGTGGAGTTGCGCACTGCACTCAAGCCAGAAGTCTCAGCACCATGGGTAGAGGTGAGCACCTTTGCTCAGCTGCGGACCGAGCCTGTTCCCAGGCTTCTGCCCAGCCCCTACAATCAGAGCCTGCTCGCCACAGTTTCTCAGGTCAGATGGGGCTGCTGGCGTGCACTCAGCTGTGAGCCTCCGCCTGTCCAGGGCTTTAGCCCTGCCCCCGAGGCCAGGGCCTGCCTGTGCAGGATCGCAAACCCCGTTTTCTCTGCACTCAGCTGCGAGCCTCCGCCTGTCCCGGGCTTTAGCGCTGCCCCTGTGGTCAGGGCCGGCTCATGCAGGGTCACAGAGCAGATCTCTGCCCGTTCCTGGCCTCCCGCTTTTTCCCCATAGGTAGGGCTACAGGTGGGTCCGCAGCTGCCGCTTGCTCCATCTAAGCAGCTCTGCTCTAAGTGCTGTGGGAGAGCTTGTTTGGCTGGTGTCCTGTCTCCCTTTGCTGGTATTGCTAGTTCCAGGGGAAATATTCATTTTCAATTAGGGAAGTGACTCAGCCCAGGGGTTAGGATGGCTGTCCCTTGGAGTGTTTCTCCCTGTGCCTTCTAGTCCACACTCTCTTCCCGCTGCTCTGGTCCTCTCCTCTGTCCCCGTTCCCTGGATCCCCGAGTGAGTGGTTGTGAGAGAGGTTTTCTGCGCTATCCATTTAAGAAGAATCTTGGGTCTGAGAAAACTGTCTCTTTCTCACAGTCTCCTCACTTGCTTCACAGCTCAATACTGTCCAAACGCCTCTTCTAGGCTCTGGGGCTGCAGGCTGGGGCTTTGTTCCTGGGACCCAGGTCCCGCCCTCTCCGCCAAACTCTCCTCCCACCACGCGGCTCTCTCCGGGCTGCCGTTTGCTACGGGGAGCTGGGCAGCCCTCTTTGCGTTTTTGCTTTTCCTACCAGTCTCATTGTGGTTTCTTCAGTGTTCCTTGGTTGAAGAGTCCACTTAGTTTAGTTCAAAGTTGGTTTATCCAGATGATGGTTCTTAAAATTAAGTTATAATCCACTTTGGTTCTGGGAGTTGGAAGTTGGTACGTCTGCCTACTCCGTCGCCATCTTGCCATCCCCCCATTTTTTAATTGAATTGTTTGTTTTCTTGGTGTTGCATTGTGTAAGTTCTTTATAAATTTTAGAAGTTAACCCCTGATCAGATGTAACATTGATGATGGCTTGTCTTTTGATTTTATTGATGTTTCCCTTTGCTGTGCAAAAGCTTTTCAGTTTGATGTAGTTCCATTTATTTTTTCTTTTGTTTCCCTTGCCTGAGGAGATATATCAGAAAAAAATATTGCTGCAAGAAAGTTCTGACATTTTATTGCCTATGTTGTCTTTTAGAATTTTTATGGTTTTATGAGTTACATTTAAGTCTTTATATATATATATATATATATATATATATATACACACACACACACACACACACACACACACACACACACACACAAAGTATATATTAACATTTTTTAAGAATTATAGAAATATAAAGGAAAAAATTTAAAATCCTTGCACTTTTTACTAAGACATTACAAAGTATTTAAAAAACCCCTGCATGAGTTATAACGTGCAGAAAAGATGAGAGATTTTTGTTATGCAGGTAAATAACTGTATTTGAGGCTGTAATTGCTTTTGGATTTATGTTATTTCCCTTCTAAAAAGACAACAGGAAGTAGTGAATCCTGTGAAACTAACAAGACATCCCAAGCGCTTTGAAACGATTCCTTTTCACAGGGGAACTTCTCAGCAAACACACTGGTTTGTGGGTAGGTGAGTGTTTCTTTCAGTCCTTTTCTTCATCTGGCTGAGTGGGTGAAGTTAGCAAGAGGGCAAGGGCTCTCCTGGATAGTGAGGCATGCATCGTCTCTGATGAGAGCTGTCTGTGTAGTTTTCTCCTCGTTGACAAATTAGCTAGACTCTGTCCATAATTTTTACAATAAGAAGACTCATCAGAAAAATTAAAAATACAAAAAAGAATTGTTGAAACCTCATTTTTCTGCCACACTAAAATGGAGCAGTAAGTAGCTCTCAAAGTAAATCAAACTTCTTTGAACAGTCTATGCAGGGTCTGTGTAGCTCTTCTCACATGCTAATGACAAAGTTCGAAGACCTGCCAATGATCACATCAGACAGTGTCTGCCTCTTTGTGTTTGTCTCCCTATATTAGGTAGACACGCTATGACTCCCAAACTGGTTATGATGGCTTTATCATGTAGGTGTCTTGTGAGACTCAGTGGTGTAGTCTTTCAGGTCACCTGAACTAGGTGCTCCAGGAATGTTTCTTGTGTGGGTTCTGTGTGCCCTCCTGTTGTAGTTCAGTCTTGAATGCAGTTGGCCCATTCATGGGTGGAGTTAACCCTCAGGCTGGCTGACTATAAAGGTAGACCTCAATCACCATATATGAATGACCATGCAGGGGCTGCCTCCCAAGGTGGAGTTGTTTCCTGCAGGGTCTGGTGCCTGCTGAAACCTACCTTTGGGTATACCACTTGTGTGGCTAGTTGGGTCAAGCTCTGGTGTGGTCTGAAGCCCATTACTGGTTGTACTGGTTTTGAGTTCACTTAGGCAGGGTTTTAGTGCAGGTCAATGTTAGATATTGTGAGTAACCAGCCTTGGATTTCCTGTCTGGAGCTACCACTCTATTGACTGTTTGTGGCTGCATTTACCACACTATTCACTGTTTGAAGCTGCATTTACTGGGCCTAGGTATATATGGGAGGGGCCAAGCTCCGTACAAGGCTTGGCCTCTTGCAGCTCTGAGCTGGGGGATAGATCAATAAAAGGTCTAAGTCTCCCTGAGGTCAGTGTCCACATGTCAGCTACTCCTCCACCCCTGTGGTTGGCCGGACTTCCTTCAGAGACTTTCAAAGAAAGACTATGGAGTGGGTCCAAGCTGGTTATGACCCACAGACTTCCACAAAGCACAAGCTAGGTAGGGCGAGGTGACCAGGGTCAAGAGGATGGGGCTACTGGGCTCCCTACTTTGTGGCAGCATGGTCAGACACTGAATGGAGGAGAAAGTTCCCCTACTTCAGAGCCATACCACTCAGTCTCTGCCAGAGTTTTCAGCTCTAGCTCTCCCACAAGGTGCACACCCCAGATTCAGGTTGGGTGCAGCCAGCAGCCACACTGTAGGAGCAAGCTTAACAGGGCAGAGCCACCAGGACTCAGAAGGGCAGTTCAAAAGAGTCGCCGATTGGGTGTGCTGCCCGTAGAGCCTACAGGAGGGGTTGGGGATGGGCTCCCACCAACTCCGCAGCTGCGCCCATTGGCCCGTCGCCTGTCAGCGGGAGATGCACTCCAAAGTTCCCAGCTCTGAGCAGCACTCCTTTTGCTCCCCGGAACTGAGCTCGGCAGGGCAGGGCCACGGGGACTTGGGAGGACAGATGCAAACAGTTTCCTTTTGGGGGTGATGCCAGCTGAGCCTGCAGGTGGAGGGCAAGACTGGCCTGTGTCCCAAAGCCACACAGCTCCATGACTGAGTGCCGGCCTAGAGCTTCTCCAGAAAAAGTGTACCAAAGGTCCCTGTTGTGTGCATCTACAGACATTTCTGCAGGACTCAAGCTTGGCAGGGTGGTATCACCAGCAGTTAGAGATCCAGGCTGATGCACACCCCAAGCTGGTGCTGTAAGGTGTGCTCGACCCTGGGAAGATGTTGATATTTCTGACAGTGGTGTGAGATATTGACACAGGACCAGGACCTCTGTAGCAGACCCTTCGAATCTCTCTTTGGTCCCACGCCACCCAGATCTTCCCATTATAACTCCCATATGCCCTGTGTCACCTTCTCTCTACCAGAGCCCCAGGTGAGTGCATGAGAGTAAGATCCTGTGCATTGGCTCCTTAAGAGACCACCTGGGTTTCAAGCAGACTGCCTCCTCTTTCAAGCAGATAGAGTCCACACTGATTTTCATTGCCATATGCTATGCAGGCACCTATTGCTTGCTCTGAAGCTCTGGGATGGGGATCCTGGCATGGAGTCCCCATGCTCCATGGGGGGACTTTTGCAGTCAAGATACATCTCTGGCTTCTCAGCCACCACCCATGGGTGCAGGGGCCAGCCCTCTCCACATGTCTGCTCTTCCTACCAGTCTCTGTGTGGCTTTTGCTGTAAATCATTGGTTATAATATTCTTGTTCAGTTGATTATTCAGGTTAATTGCTCTAAAATTATGCTGTAAATCCAGTTTGGCTCCAGGAGGAGGTGAGTATATCTTCCACCTACTCTGCAGCCATCTTGGAAAGTCTGGTTTTAATATGCCTATGGAGTCTTTCTGAATTCAAAAGTGTGAAGAAGAATCACTGCCACCAAGAAATCTGGGCATCAGGGAGGGCTTCACTGGGGAGGCAATGCTGGGTTGGTCCCGGGAAGATCAGTAGCTTCTTGCCAGCTAGACATTCAAGGAAGATCTGAAAAAAGTTCTGAAAATGGATGGCAGTGATGGTTGCCTTACAAGGTGAATGTACTTAATGCCTCTGAACTGTACAATTAAAAGTAGTTAAGATGGTAAATTTTATGTTATATCTATTTTACTACAGTTCAAAATAGTAATTAAAAGAATCATAGCTCAGTTGTTTTTTAGTGTTTCGTCTTCAAGAATTTCAGTCTTACTGTTGTCTTTGTGTTAGGGGGTGGATAGGAGGTTTAAGCTTATCTGAAGTGCCATGCACGGTGGTGCTATACCAGTCTCTGTGAGCAGTAAGCTGTACAGAAAGGGGTTTGGATGCTATTATGGGTTGAACTGTGTCCCCCTGAAATATATGTTCAAGTTCTAACCCCCAATATTGTGACTGCGACCTTACTTAGAAATAAGGTCTTTGCAGATATAATCAAATTAAGATGATTGACTTTAATCCAATATGACCAGTGTCATAAAAGAGAAGAGACAGGAAGAAGCTATAGAAGGAGAGCACCATGTGCAGTGAAGGGTTGCAGTGATGCATCAACAGACAAAGAACACTAAGGATTGCTGACAACCACCAGAAGCTAGGAGGAGGCAAGGACGGATTCCTCCACAGCCTTCAGACAGAGCATGTAGACACTTTGGACTTCTGGCCCCCTGAACTATGAGAAAATACATTTCTACTATTTCACGCCACCCAGTTTGTGGTCATTTGTCACAGAAGCCAGAGGAAGTGATGAACACAGGTGCCAAGGTTCTAAGGCAGTGGTTCTTAACCTTTTTTGAGGTACCGAACCCACCAGTTTCATATGCGCATTCACCGAACCCTTCTTTAGTTATAAATAAAATATGATTTTTTTTTCCAAATTCAAGACATAGGTATATGTTTTTTTACTGGTGCACAAAATGAGCCGTGCATGAAAATCACCTTGCTCAAAGAACAAAACCAACAAAGTGCATGAACTCACAACAAATTACGGTATTACTTTATTCTGGCCTCCGCGGCAGAGGCTTCTCCGAACCCCTGAGACCGACTCATCGAACCCCTAGGGTTCGATAGAACCCAGGTTAAGAACCACTGTTCTAAGGAGATCCCTTCCGGTCCTCTGGATCGCAAGGCATTTGCTGGGCTAAGGAGGATGGGCTGATGCAGATGATCTTTACTGAGCATTCTTATCATGCACTGACCTCATTAAGGGTAGGGGAGTAGAGAAGAGAGAGGTCTTACCATGGTAACCCACAATCATTCTTTAAGAGGTGGCAGGAGACAGAATTAAAGCCTATCTCTGTTAAAAAGCAGTGACAGCACCAATCCAATGCCTCCCAGTTCAAGGAGCCACTCTACCATCAAGTGATTTAGCTGTCCTTCCAAAGGAGAGAAGCAGTCTGGAGCAGTGGAAAGAATCTATGTAGGTTTGGAGTTGAATGAATGAGACTTGGTTAGTTACATGTTTTAGGAAGCTTGTAGTTTTGGAAGGGTAATAGGATACAAATAATTAAATCCATTAAAAGGCAGAATGGTTCAGTATCAATCTGGGATAAAAAACCCACCAAGAACAGATATGATTATAGGTCTATAGGAAGATTTCCAGAAAAGCAAGGCACTGCAGTACATTTCTGGGGGTGGGAGCAGAAAGAAACATTTGGTTAGGAGGAAGAGAGGAAACACAAGGAAGAGAAAAGTCTAGGATTTATTCAGGACCTCGTGAAGTTTAAGGGAAACATTTATTCTGTGCCAACAGGAAGCATTAAAGGCCGCACCAAACACCTCCAGTTGGCTTCCCAGGTATTGGGAAGACTTCATAGGTTTCTGAGCAGCAGAGTAATAAGGTTAGAGCTAGGCTTTGGGTAGAACATCATGGTGGCTGTGTTTCATTTGAGTTGGAAAAGGAAAAGTATGGAAGCAGGGAGAGCAATTGGAAATGATCAATGATATTTTCTAGCGTGGCAACTTGCTGATTGTCATTAAATTCCTTGAAGATTTAATTATATATGAAGTTCAGAATCCATAAAGAAAGCTCACATTACAAAGAAGAGCCTTCAAAACTGGAATTAGAACAAAGAAGCAAGTCCCTGTCATTGCCTCCATTACCTCTCTTTCTGGCACCCTAAATTATAATCAATAAATGTCAGGGATGCTGGTGCTTTGTTTGTTTTATCCTTATCCTACAGTTAACAAAATGTACGAAGCACAATTATTCCAAGGGATTTTGTTATAAGGCTCTGATTTCTAGCTACAATATGGAATTACTAAACACTAATTGGGGTTTATTGGCTACATACCACCTGCACATTCACTTTGATAAACCTTAGTCATCTTCACCATGCATTAAACAAGATTGGGCTTGAAATCCCAACTTCAGTTCCTGTTCTATTGCCCAACCACAAGGGGTCCTTCTTTTCTCTCCTTTTACAACAATGGAAAGGTCACCATTATTTCCCTTTCACAATGTCCAGCTCCCCGCTGGATACTATCTGCAGAACACCTGAGGGTGCCCAGTGAAAGGCAAGGCTGGACAGTGAACGGGCCCACCCCCTTTGAAGGCAAGTGAGGAGCCCCTTGTTGCACTTGAACTTGCCTTTTGGACTCTTGCTCCCACATAGGTAGCTTTCACAGCATTTCCGCACAGATTCTAGAAATGCTCTATGGAAGAGAATGTCTATTTCCTACGGGGTACGGGCATGACATGTGAGTAAGACGATGGCGCACCTCGTACATCGTGGGTGGAAATGCTCAGTGAATGCTCCAAGGGGAAGAAGAACCTGTGAAGCCATGGAGTGCACGTAAGTGTTCCTGTCTAGGCTCAAGGTTGACTGTTTAAATAAGACCATCTGGTTCGTTCAGCAATAGCTAACACAAGGAAATACTTTAAGGACTGGTTTTCTGATATTAATTTATGACTTTTGAAACCCAACTCATTCTTACTATTAAGCCCGAGATCAAAGGAGAACTTAATTCGCTTTAGGAATAGAGCCGTACAAAGGCGTTGGTGAACAAGCACGTTATCCTTCCTTGCAGATCAGCTTACACACGGTGCCTCTCTTCGTGGTGGTGGAGAAATGTAACGTATGCGGGGAGAAATATTAGCCCAATGCGATCCAGGAAATTTGCTGATGTAAATGTAACACACATACATAACATTTACATATGAAAACACGTCTTTTATAACAATTACATTACACCATTGCTTAGTCATCATTTTGAAGCCCATCTTCAATATTTTTTTCTAAGATTCTTTTTCTCACCACCAAACATTCAAAAAAATTTTCTGAAGGATCCATTTGTAAATGAATACTGCTATATTAAGACTCCTAAATCCTTTAATAATTCTTTGGATAATTCCTAAATTACACTAAGAACTGTATCCTTGGCAATTAATCCTAAGAACAAAATGAACGTGGTTTTGTTGGAAGGGCCAGCTGAAGAAAATAGGCATCTTGAAATGCAGCAGAAAAGTGGCAAAAAGCTTTTTAGACAACCATTAGCTATCCTCACGGAGGAATAGATTAAAATGTCTAAAAGAAATAGAAATGTTAAATGCTCCAATTTTGCATCAAGTCTGTAATTTCTTTTTTTGTTTTGTTTTATATCCAACCAGTTGGAACCTACAAAATAATACGGCACAGATTTCTTTTTGTTGGTCCTATAATACTTCCCCTGGAACAATTATGCATGCCATTCGGGGACTGTCACAGTCAGACTAATGTCTTCCCTTGGGACCATGGGAAACAATTGCTCTTCCCCATGGGGTGGCTCTAAAAGTGGAGTCTAAAAGCAGAGCCCCTTTGGATGAATGGCAGGTGCTCTCTGGAGTGAGCCACCCTTTGTGGGTGAGACCCGGAGGCTGCACAGTTGAGTCAAAATACTTTCTCCCAATGGTCAACTGCAAATTGTGTGTGATTGCTGCAGAGCCCTGTAGTATCTATCCAAAGAAGAGAAATCGTGGCAATTTTTAATTTTTTAATTAGAAAAAAAAAATGTTCAGGGTTGTTGTTTTTTTAATCCCCTAAGGGTCCTGTGTTTTGTTTATTTATTTTTTAGTTCTGGTTTGTTTCAATCTTTTTCTAGGCTTATGTTTCGTTAAATGAACAACACATAAACATTTTACTTGCGAAACAGGTAACACATATTTGTAAGTTCCAAACCCCACATGATGTAAGTTTTAGATTCCTAACTCATGTAAAAATTAAATATTTCATTAGTTGAATTGTTCCCTAAATATCCATGTTTTTCTCTCTTCTGAATTGCTGTTCCACCTCCCCCCTTTCTCTCTCTCCTCCTTATAGGTTTCAGAACTTCTGGAAAACGAACCTACTGAGTGTCGTATGGGGGAAAGTATAGACCTTGGAAGCAGGGGTTGAAATCCCTGCTTGGGTACTCACTGTGATTTTTGGAAAAATAATCTCTCTGAAACTCAATTTTTTTATTTCTACAATGAGGCTAGTAAAGCTCTCGAGGAGCTGGGAAAATTCAATGATGGAATGTGAAACATAGTCCTAAGCAGGGCTGTGTGGCAGAGTGACAGGGGCATAGGAGTCCCTAAGCAGGGCTGTGTGGTAGAGTGATAAGGGTATAAGAGTCAGCAGCCCGGCTTTGACCCTCCCATGGACCCTTTACTCACTGTACTGAATCCCTTCACTTCTCTGTGCCTCACTTTTCTCTTATGTAAAATAGGACTGGAAACAGTACTGACCTTGTCTGATGGTTGGGAGGCTTAAATGATTTCATCATACATGCAAAGTGCTTAGATGATGTCTACTGCACAGTAAACACTTGGCAAAGGCTTGCCATTATTGCAAATCAGAACGTCCCTGCTCTCCACCTACCTTGTCATGTTAATGATGTGTCAGAGGTATGACCACTCCCTCCACCCCAAGCTCAGGGGCACTCTAGTGAACCTGTCCAGTTCCGAAGTTCCACTTCTTTCCTATCCTGGAAGATTATGCAGTGCCCCTTGGCATGGATGCTTGTGTGAGGGTGTAGCTGGGACATACCCTCAGACAGTGACTAGATTTTTGTCTTGCAAGATCTGGAAACACAGCTTGGGTGTTGATGCAATCATTCACAAGGAATGCAAAATTGCAGAGCTAAGTGATGACCACACCCAGATAGCGGTCCAGTCTGTGGGGCTGTGGTCATTGCCTTAGTCCAGCAGAGCTTGTGGTTATGCCCCTTATTCATGTTATGATCCCAAGCTAAGACACCAAGAGACATTTGACAGGGACCCAACTGCTGCTCAGAGCTTGGGGTTGCACAGAGGGCACAAAAGAGCTGACCACCGAGGATGACTTCCTTACTGGGCCAAGAGAGACTCAGGCCCCTGACTGTGTTCAAAGTACAGGAGATGAGAGGCCCAGGGAAGTCACAGTGATCCTAAGAAATAATTGATTGACCAGAGATCTGGTTAGGAGAACTGCCCTCACGTAGCCCAACACAGTTGAGTCTGCCCAGCAGAAGTCAAGGGCCACTCCACAAGAGACTTTGGACACCTGCTTTGTTTGAGGATGAGAAAGATTCATGCACAATCTTTGCTTTGGAGTTTTATTGGACTTCGACACTCTCACTC
Organism: Rhynchonycteris naso; assembly: GCA_037038555.1. NCBI lineage: Eukaryota > Metazoa > Chordata > Mammalia > Chiroptera > Emballonuridae > Rhynchonycteris > Rhynchonycteris naso. Next base: position 25,362,969 of record CM072996.1, read on the forward strand.
GGTCCTTCTCACAGTAAATTAGTTTCAGAATTTCCCCCTCAGTTGGTGAATTCTGGTGGAAAACCCACATACCAAACACAGTTTCTCTTCTGGAACCTCGGTGATTTTTGATGGTGGGCTAAGCCTCCCATAGAGAAGACATTGCCGCCATATATCTCCTTATTGTGGCTCCTTGCTTCTCCCAGACAGTGGACATGTAGGCAGGACGTGTCAGTTCTCCCTCTGACGTGTAAGCCAACACAGGCTCCCACTTTGAAGCACCATGTCCAGTGACCCTCGGCACTTATCTCCCAGACTTGCAAGTGATTGCTTACTTTAAGGCCGGGAATTCTGATTTGTGAGTTGGGTCCCTGGTCTCTCATACACATAGGCCTCTTCTTTCTTAGAAGCTGGTAAGTGCGGAACTCTGATGAAGGGAGTCCAGGGCTCCCTTCCCCAATTATGAAAAGGTTGGGAGGCAGGCAGTGGTGTGGGGAGATGTCTGGGTCCTTGTCATTTCTGGAGCTTTCTCTTCCTCTTAGATAGTAACCTAGTCTTAACTGGGTAACCACAAAATAGGTCACTAAGTGCTTTAGCAATCCAGAAATAAGCCTTTATAAATGTCCTCTAACACCTCCATACTCCAAGACCCCGTGGTTCAGAGGAAGACTCCTCAAGTAACATCGCCTGCCACCCAAGGTCTTTGTCTTAAAGATGGGCAGCGCTCTGGCTGCAGCAGAAAACGAGTTCTCTGCAATTCACCAAACTAGCCAAGGGTTTGATGGGTTAAAGTGCTGTAGTCTCAGTATTTTACACAGGTTCCATTTTATTCTGACTCTCGATCACAAACCCCACCCCAAGATACCCATTTAAAAGTTTGATGATAGATGTTAAAATATGAGGGTCTGGACTATAAGATGCTCTAACTTCTTGTGACATTTCATCTGACATAGTTTGGCCATCAGAGTTTTAGGCAGATTATTCTGGAGGAATTGCAGGTACTTCTTACGCTGGCTTCTAAGGTAATTATAAAGCTTTTGAAGTTGTCCAACCTCAAAGTATTTGATCCATATTAGCTCAATTCCAGAAAGAATTCATAAAACCAAAAGCTCTTGCAGGAACCTCGGTCAAGTCTGACATCTGTCCTGCCTTGGTGACCCTAAGGACACCACTTGCCTGAGTCAAGTACAGAGGGCTGGGAGGGACAGAGCTGATACAGCGAAGACTCAGCATTTGAATGACTCATTTAGGTCCCACTGTAGCCTAGAGCTAACGGATTGGATCTCACACCAGCACTGAACACATTTCCTCTTCAAGGAAATTGAGTAAGAATGTAAAACCAGAAAGACAATAGCGAGCTTGCTTACCACCCTCAGCTGGTCAGCAGTGTGGTTCGAGGTTGCTTTCACGGAGGGAAATGTGTAAAGGACAGTTAATATAGGCAGTTCTGGAGGCCTGTGTTAAGTTCATCAATCTGGAGGTGGTCTCACTGAGTCAAAACAGGCATCTGAAGGCAGGTGCCCATTTAACTCATGTGCCAATTTGTAATATCCAGTAATTGTCCTCATCTGATTCAGCTACTAAGACCTAGCCCCACCCCTGGAAAGCCTTCTGACTCAGTTGCCTCTCTTATCCATGATCATTATGATCTTAATTTGGGCCGGTTCCTAAAGAAGACGCCAACATCTTGCTTTCATTGTTTGAGGGTGTTTTCATTAGATCTTACCCTGTCTTTGTTTTGCTGTGTGTAGAGTGTGCTGGAACACAGACCTGGCCAAGGTTACTTCCTCTTTTAGCCTGGCCTGGCTTGGCTTCTGAGTGATTTAAGACCTGTTTTGGAACTAAGTATGGGAGTTGGACTGATGTGAAAGTCAAGGTCAGATAAATAACCATTGTCATGAGGAAACCCAGGCAGAAATGGGTTTGTGGAGCCACAGGGAATGCTCATTGTGGTCCTGTCCCATTGGTTCTAAATGACCTAATCCATTGTCCTTGGAAGGGATGAAGAAAGTTGTCCCCTAGAAATGTTTTTCCAAACCCAAAGCCCCTACTTCTTGCAAGAAGATAGAAAAGATTATAGTCTTGGGGGCTATCTGGTCCAAGAATTCCTCACTTGGAAATAGGGATGGTATCAGGATCCATCAGCAATGCTTGCTTGCTGGAATCCGGAGATGGTAACTGGGAGGGTGTAGTTTTGTTTACTCAGATGAATAGAGTCCCTTCTCCATGACAACCAGCTGAGTCTATAAAACACAGCTCCTATTCACTCACTCCCATGCCTAAACCCTGGATGGCTCACCACTGATAATGGAATGAAGTCCTAGACCTTCCACCTGCCATATTAGCTCTCCATGACCAGGCAACTGCTTACCTCTCCAGCCTATCCCCTCACTGTAGACATCGTCAACTCATCCTTTGTGGCAAGGGCTGGCAAACTACAACCTGGGGGCCGAATCAGGCTCTCACAGATCAGACCACAAGGTAAGAATGGCTTTTATATTTGTGAATGGTTACATATTAAATAGTTATACAAGTACCAACACAATGTCTTCAATGTTGCCCCTAGAATGCAAAGCCTAAGATGTTTACTATGTTTACTATCTGGCCCTTCACAGGAGAAGTTGACCATTCCCCTGCTCTCCATTATCATGATACCTATTGCCAGACAGTATCTCCAAATACACCACAGTTGCATGCCATCATGCCTTTGCACAAACTCTTCCTGCTACCTGAAATGCCTCACTTCTGCAATTGTGAAATAGCTTCCAGGTGCCAGGTGCTTGGTGTACAAAGCAAATAAGCCACTCCATTCAAACCTCCTACATTCCAGGAGCTCACAGCTTAGTGAGAAAGATGTGCAACTATACCAATGAGTACAGAACTATGTGGTAAGGGCTCATTTGAGTTAAACAGTGTGTGAGATAGAGACATCAGCATCAGTCTGGGGCATCAGGGAAGGCTTCCTGGAACAGGTGGGCATCCAACCTGAGTTTTGAAGAAAGAGCAGGCATTTGTAACATTAAAAAAAAAGAAGACCCTGGCCGGTTGGCTCAGTGGTAGAGCATCGGTCTGGCATGTGGAAGTCCTGCGTTTGAGTCCCAGTCAGGACACACAGGAGAAGCACCCATCTGCTTCTCCACCCCTCCCCCTCTCCTTCTTCTCTATCTCTCTCTTCCCCTCCCACAGCCAAGGCTCCATTGGAGCAAAGTTGGCCCAGGGCCCTGAGGATGGCCCAATGGCCTCCATCTGAGGTGCTAGAATGGCTCTGGTCGCAATGGAGCAATGCTCCAGATGGGCAGAGCATCGCCCCCTGGTGGGCATGCCAGGTGGATCCTGGTCGGGCACATGCAGGAATCTGTCTCTCTGCCTCCTGGCTTCTCACTTCAGAAAAATACAAAAAAATACAAAAATAAAGAAGAAGAAGAAGGAGGAGGAGGAGGAGGAGGAGAAGAAGAAGAATAAAAAGAAGAAGAAAAGAAGCAGAAGAAGAAGGAGGAGAAGGAGAAGAATGATAAAAAGGATTCAGTTAAGGGCTTTCCAGGCAGATGAGCAGTATCTGAAGCCATAAAAGTGTCAAGACCTTTGTATCAGGAGAAAGCTGTGTGGGGTCACAGAGGAATTTTTAACAGGGAATAGCAGTCATAGTTGCCCTGTATAAAGATGGTACAGGCAGAAAGAAGAGGGTGGGTCAAAATTGGGGGCAGAGAATCAGATAGGATGTGATTTTGCTCATCCAGTTAACAGCACATAACAACTAAGGCAATAATGGGGGTGGGGGGTAAGAGAGCTTGATGAATCCTCAGTGACAGAGGGGTTGTGTGGGCAGCATGAAGGAAGAGGAAAGCTTTGCTTCGGCCTCCTCTTAGATGTGTCCCACTGCAGTCACTGGGTAGATGAAGAAGACAGTTCCCGGGCTAGGAAGGTCAGGTGGGGTATGCAGGGAGAATGGAGCAGTGGATCTCCTGTTCACTGCCTCCTCCAGGAAGCTGTCAGGTGGAGCTGGGGTCCTCCTTTGTACCCTGATGGCATTCTACTGGACATCTACTGAGGGACACCGAACTGATCTGTACTTTTCTATTATTTTCCACTTTAAGTGGGATGAACTCATTGGAGGTTGGTGTAGTGTGGAATTAAGTTTTGTAGCACCAGGGCCTGGCACAATGTCCAGAGGCTAAATACACACTTACTGAGCTGAAGTGAATCGAGGTAGGGCTCCTCAGGAGAGGTCCCCATGTGGTGTGGCTGACAGAGCACAACTTTGTCCTCAAAGAGATTTGGGTTGGAATCTTTTCATTTTCTAGCTTTGTGAGCTTTGCTGTCACTTCATCTTTGTACATATATATATTTATAGAAAGCACTTTTCCTGCCTCTTCTCCAGGCTCTGTAAGAATCGAACAAGGCAGTGTGCAAGGACCTTGGAAGGAGCCTGGGGGAGGGAGGTCAGAAGACCAGGGCCCCAGTCCTACCTCTGCGATGACTATACGACTGGAGTAAATGATTCCCACTCTCTGGGCCTCAGTGTCTCCATTTAGAAAACGGGGTTGGATTGGATCATATTCTTTTCCCTTCTAGCATTTTACTGTGTTTTATGAATTGGACAAAAGATGTGGAAGGGCCGTGCAAATGATCAACCCAAATGCAACGATAAAGAAGAATTGCCTCTTAAAGTCCAAAAATGGCTTCTGCAGTAGACCTTGTGTGCTTGAAGGGTGGCGTCATCGTGGCTACTGCCACTTAGGTCCCCCTTCAGAACTGAGGCCTCACTCCCCGGCTGCTGGGAGTGTACCTGCTGTCTGCCGACTGTCCTGAGTGGAAGGAGCTGCCCCTCCCAGGCAGCTCCTCCTGGGAATAGCCGCCATCCAGACCCTAGTCAAAGTGGGATGCTTGCACTAACCCTAACCCTAACCCTAACCCTAACCCTAACCCTGTCATCTCAGTCCTGAACGTCTCTGAAGAGTCACCTCCGCTTCAGCCCTCCCCTGAGGTCCTTCGGAACTGCACCGCAGGCCAGCATCCCTGTCCCCTGTCTAGGCCCACTTCCTTCACTTCTTTCCCCAGAAAATGTCTGCATACCTTTGCAAAGTGTCTCCGGAGGACTTTCACTTCCTGTCCTCTGGGGACATGGACCGGACCCCACAGGGTCCCCCATCAAAAGTCCAGGGGGAAGGCCCTGGCTCCTCCATGCTCCTACTCGATAATCACAGAAACACGAGTTGGAACCTTGTGCTCTAGCGCTTACATCTGCTGTCTGTCCCCCTGGCCTTCAAATGGCAAACATGGTTTCTTTTCCCAGGGACACTATTCTAACATCCCAAGTCAGGGAAGATAGTCAGTCAGAGGAGGACTGGGTTTGTAAAACCCCCAAATGACAAAAAAAAAAATCAAAATAAAAAGCTTCCAGAAAAATAAAAAATCACACTTTATGAAGCCTAATGTTCTATATAAATCCACACCCAGAAGAATACACCTTATTCATCACTGGTTTTTACCCCAGCAATCTGAGACTCACAGCTGAGTCGAGTTTTACTCCTGACTTCTTAAGGTCAGGAACGACGACGACGAGGCCAGCGCTTCCTTCCATTGCCCAAGTTTGGTCTCCCACAAAGAAGCAAAGAAATGCAATGAAAAGGCAGGAGAGATAAATGATTAGTTATAACTCTTTGAATAGCTAGATAAATATTGACTAAGAGCGCTGATGAGACAGAAGCGTTTGGATCTGCCTGGATAAATGAGCTCCCCCAACCCCCTTCGCTCAGCAGCTCCATGCGAGAGTCCTGCTCCTCCCTTACTGTCTCTGTGGGAGCTGCCTTGGCAATGAGGCGGCTTTGAGCCTTTTCAGTGGGAGCCCCTGCCTCGGGGTGGCCCGCCAGCCCTGGGAGAGTTGAGGTCTCATTTCATCTAAGTCAGAAATTTCCCAAATTGTTTAAAAGTGAAACAGATCGGTAAAAATAACAATAAAAAAAAATGGGCAAAAGAAATGAATAGAAATTTTTCCAAAGAGGACATACAGATGGCCAATAGGCATATGAAAAAATGCTCAACATCACTAATCATTAGAGAAATGCAAATTAAAAACCACAATGAGATATCACCTCACACCAGTCAGAATGGCACTTATCAGCAAAACAACACAGAATAAGTGCTGGCGAGGATGTGGAGAAAAGGGAACCCTTCTGCACTGCTGGTGGGAATGCAGACTGGTGCAGCCACTGTGGAAAACAGTTTGGAGATTCCTCAGAAAATTAAAAATTGAACTGCCTTTTGACCCAGCTATCCCACTTTTAGGAATATACCCTAAGAACACCATAGCACTGTTCGAAAAGAAGAAATGCGCCCCCATGTTCCTGGCAGCATTGTTCACAATAGCGAAGATCTGGAAACAGCCCAAGTGTCCGTCAGAAGACGAGTGGATTAAAAAGCTTTGGTACATATATACTATGGAATACTACTCTGCCATAAGAAACGATGACATCGGATCATTTATAACAAAATGGATGTACCTTGATAACATTATACGGAATGAAATAAGTAAATCAGAAAAAAAGAAAAACTGAGAACAGCACGATTACATACATAGGTGGGACATAAAAGTGAGAATATGAGACATGGACAAGAGAGTGGTGGTTATGGGATGGGGGGAGGGAGGGAAGAGTGGGATAGGGAGGAGGGGAGGGACGCAGGGAAAACCAGATTGAAGGTGACAGAGGACAATTTGACTTTTGGTGATGGGTATGCAACACAATTGAATGATAAGATAACCTGGAGATGTTTTCATTGTACATATGTACCCTGATTTATTGATGTCACCCCATTAGAATTAATAATAATAAAATATATATATTAAAAAAAAAATAACAATAATAATTGCTTGATAGTGCCACTACGGCTCCCCGATCAAAAATCTAACCTTTAGAGTAGAAATTCATCCTTCTCCTTTTCCCAACACAACCAACTTTCCACGTCTCCAGTGGGCATTGCCAGTCTGAGTTGAAACATTCGCCAGCTTAGAGAGGCTTAATAGAAGTGAGCGAAAAAGTGAGCAGCAGAATGATTTGTTTCTTTGACTTTTGGGTCCTTATATAGTCATTCTGCTCACATATTGACCTTTTATATACATTTTTAAGAGAAGTTTTATCTTTTTCATACTTTATGCCTTTAAAAATAATAGTGTCTATAACACAAACCTCCTCATTGAAGGGAAATGGTTGATACTTATCTATGTAATTTACATTATTTTTTTAAAAATAGCCCTTGTGGACTTTTATTTCATTTTTTTTATGAATCAGGGTATAATTTACACACAGTGGAATGCACCGATCCTAAACCAGGGCTCGTTGTCTTCCTCAGCTCATGGTCTGTTGGGTCAGCTGCCCTTCCCCATCTTCTTTAATTCCCACTGAGACCAGCTCTGGCTCACTTGCAAGCCATTCTCCCCTTGCTCCCCTGCACTGGACCCTGTGTGACCCCCTGTCCTCCAGGGTCTCCTGGCGTGTGCCCTCCCCGCTTCACCTGACCCGGGACCAGGGTGCGCCTGACCCCACAGCCTCTTGCATAACCCTCTCACACCTCCACCTCTGGACCACCAGTGGGTTTGGTGGCCTTCCCTTTCCCCACTCACTCGTCCAGAATATTGTCTCTGTTCTTCTGGGTCCCCTCCTTCTTTAAGGCAATCCCACTGTTCTTTTCCAAACCCCAGTGATATGACTCCGCAACCTCTGTGTCCCTTCCCTTCTCCCAGAGAGGAGTTCCTACCCATTCACAGACCTTCTCTCCTCCCTCATGTCTGCCATCTTCCTCAAAGACTTAGACGAGGCAAAGATGAGCTCTTCAACCACTTCCTTCCTTATCCCTCATCTTCTCCCACTGTCTGTGTGACTGTCTCCTCAATGGTTCTTTCTACCCAGAACTGTCAGCATGTGATGTTTCCCCATTGTCCCGGGTCTCAGAGACCTCAACCTGTCAGAGACCTCGGCCCCATGTCCAGCTTACCAGATGAGCAGGTGCCTGCACCGAGCATTCCCAGCTAACATCCCATCTCCCGGCCCCCCACATCTCCTCGGACTCTCCGCTGGTTTAACACAGACACGAAAGGGCTGCTGCTCCTCATCCAAAACCTCAGCTCTGTACTCTCTTAAGGCCACATTCTCACACAATGTTTCAGAATTTGGACCTTGCCAACCCAAATCATGGCAACTGGCTAGCTGTTCATTAAACTTATGGACTCTTGCTCTTGGCGCTGTAGCAAGACTGCCTGTCCGGCCTTCCTCAGAGTTGTGGCAGGGGGGGGGGCACGTGACTGCATTCCTGTCCAAGGGATGTGAGTGGGGTGAGCTATGTCCACAATTGTCCCACACCTAATCCTTCATGCTAGTCTCCTTGATGAAGAGAATGTTGATATCCAAAGTGACCTTGAAAGTCACCTAATAGAGGTGGCAGAGACTGTCATCTTGAATCCCCAAATGAAACATGAGTCCCTCTGTCTTATCTGTCAGTTTAGGCTGCTATAACAAAAATACTATAGACCACTGGCTTAATCAACAGAAATTTATTTCTTACCTTTCTGGAGGCTAAGACGTCCAAGATCAAGGTGCCAGTGGATTTGGTTCCTGGTGGGGGTTCACTTCTTGGCTTGCAGATGGATACCTGTGTGCTGGGTCCTCACGCGTTAGAGAGAGACATCTTGTGCCTCTTTTATAAGGGCACTAATCCTATTCCTGAGGGCTCCACTCTCACGACCCAATTACCTCCCAAAGACCCACCTCCTAATATCATCACTGGGGATCAGAACTTCAGCGTGTGACTTTAGGGTGGGGGGTATGAACACTGAGTCCAATGGCACCCTCTTCTCCCTTCTTCCAGACTAAAGAAAAACACACATTGTCATACCTAAAAAAAAACAAGCTTTCTACAGAATTAAGTCTTTGGAGTTGGTTTGTTACAGCAGTTGGCTTCATCCTAACTAATGCAAATGTGTAAGGAGAAGGAATTCTGAAATGGATCACGTTCAAATACAGTCACCAGGGACAGAAAACTGGGTTACTGTGAGGGCGGGCATGCTCTGCATGAGAGGAACACAGAGCAGGAAAGTTCTTGCTTCTTTGTGGATACTTTCCTCTACCGTCCCACCCTGTTGGACCTCTCTCCAGAGTGCTTTGTCTGTGAGACTGGAGTGTCTCCTGTGTCTGTGTGACACCAAGTAGGAATGAAGGGAGGGGGGGGATGATCCAGGGAGGAGGTACTGAGAAGGTGCGGGGAGTGAGTGTGACCTCTGCTCACACATGCACCTGGTGGTGGGCACAGGGTGTATGCTCTTCCCTGGGGTGCACTCAGGAGGGACTTGTGGCCTCAGTACACAGATAGCTGGGAATTCAGAACTCTGCTTCCTGGTCTTCCATTGCCCTGTCCCACTCAGCACTCTGAATTAAGTTGAAAGTGGGACCAAGAAGGGTTAGAGGGGAAGGTTCGGGACCAGCCTGTGAGCCAGGCACTGGAGCCTGGGTAGCCCCAGTTGTGGGCCTGGTATGTGGCTCAGCGTGTACAAGGGTGGCTTTGTTCCTGGTGAAGGAGGCCACACAGGCCTGAGGGTCTGGACCTAAGTCCCCTAATTGGCAAAGTGGCATTTCTTTGTGCTTACCATCACGAATGGTTCTACCCGTGATGCAGAAGAGGGAAGTGATGTAGAGCACTCTGTCTAGCATTCCTGCACCCTGACCTAGCATTCCTGCACCCCGACCTCAGTCCCTGAGCGGGAGCTGTGGCATATTGCCTCCGGGTGAGCAAAGTGCTTTACGGATATCATATCATCACACCCTCCACCTTTCCCCGGGGATCAAGACTTTCCCCTCACTATCCTCTCCTGCCAGCTCACCCTCCCTGTTTCATGGGCACCAGATTCTGAATAATGAATATTATGATTTATTGAAAGTCATTTGGAAGGAACTGTAAGTGGACCGTCGACGTCTCTGTCCATCTGAAAGGCTCCATCGTAATGTATGTACAGGAGAGATAATGGCTGTTCTGACACCCACTTACCTGGGATGCCAATGATGTATGGTTGTTGGGCATGGATTCCCAGATGCCCTTTATTCCTATTGGACAAACAAGTCCCAGAATCCTTCTTCGTTCCCCGGATGTTGACATTTCATCCCTTTCCACTCCTATCACTATTCCACCGGTATGCCAGGAAGCTGGCAATATTTACTGCTCTCTAAATGTACCAGTTTTCTCTTGGTCTTTCCAAGCTTTGAATAATCTGTTTCCTCAGCACAATACTGCCCTTCCCCCCCCCCCCATGTTGTGATCTCCTGCTCATCCTTACAAACCAACTCAAGTCTTGTTTCCTCTTTCAGACCTCTGACTTTTACAGGATGAGTTCATTGCTCTCTCCTGTGACCTAATTTGCAGCTAGGATCCAGAACTTCAGGTTTAGACCTTCAAATCTAATAAGTATTTACTGAACACATACTACATGGCAGGCTCTGAGACAGGTCCAGGGCCAGGACAGGAATATATATGTGAATTCATGCATTCGCATGTATATGTACATGTATATGTGAATATGACAAAGTCTCTGCTCTTGAGAAAGTCATCACCTAATAAGGGAGGAGTCAGGTAAATTGATACATTTCATATAGGGTAATGTCTGCTATAATAGAGGTAACCTGGACCCCAAAGAGGGAGGGTGGTATACTTACTAGAGAACTTAGGACTCCAGAAGGAAGAAAAAGTTGAGCTGAGCCTAAAAGGATGATGAGTCTTTCCGAAGGTATTTCAAGCAAAGGGAGCAGCATGTATAAAGGCACTGGGACACAGGACAGGACCACAGGAAATGGCAGTCAGGAAATTACAGAAAGCTTGCTATGGTTTTGACATCTGAAATGAGGCAGCAGGTGTGGAATCTGAATTTGAAAAGGTAGCCCAAGATGCTCCCTATCACCTGGGAAAAGCTTAATAAGCTTAAATAGTGTTTAGTTGGCCAAGCCTTTGTACAGGGGAGGGTCAGCTTGTAGGCCCTGCTCAGTGCTCAGTGGAGAGTGTGGGGAGAATCTGGTGCAAATAAAGGCTCTGGCAGAGGAAGGCAAACCAGATCCTGAGGTTCCCGGAGTGCCACAGATGCTTTCGGGGGGGGGGGTCCATTTTCTTTGAAGGGAAAGTTCTACATACATACATACATATATATATATATATATATATATATATATATATATATATATATATATATATATACACACCCACGAACACACCTGGGCTGAGGGGAGCTGGACTCCGCTGTCTGTCCCCACCCATGTTAAGATGCTAAGAGAGGCTTCCTGCTCAGCTTGTGGGCCCGACAGACAGATGTGGCTGGCAGGGGTGGGAGGGTTGCCTCATCCTGCAGCCAGAGACCAAGAGCAGACACACAGCTGCTGGTTCTCCCCTCATCATGTTAAGCTGGAACATTGTACACTTTTCTCCAACTCTTTCAAAGCAAGCCATTTTCCTTTTCTGGAAGGATTCCCATTGTTCATTTGACATTAAAGATAGGCCTTCACTGTTTTCTCTTAAGGCTGCAATTGGGGAAGTGAAGCTGTATTGTGCGGACTTGTCAGAGGGTACAACATTATACAAAGGAACAATGTGAAACAAAAATTGCTCTCTCCAGCCTGCCCAGCCTCTCCCGCACACACACTGCAAGCCATTTTCTGCCCTGGTGTGTTCCTGGCAGGGTTTGGGATTGGGGGAATTGGAGAGTGAGTGGTGGGGTGTGTGGTTCTCGGCCTCCAGTCCTTCCCCAGCTGCGGTGGGTAGGTGACAGGATGGGGCAGGGCCGGGATCGAGACCCTAAAGAGGTCAACCTTTTTCTCTTGTTAGTGATGTGGTGACTTCAGACCTTCAGAGTTTTTGGGGTGGCCGGTTAGTTGTAAAGAGCTAATGGTCTTCTCTTCCCCAGGGTGAATTCAAAATTCATTTCACAGCGCCTTCTCCTCAGAATTACACAGTTAATACTGTGACCTGAATGTGGTCCTCTATGAGTTCTGAGCAGAAAAGCTTTGGTCATTCTGCCTCCTGAAGTCACAGTTCCATCGTTCATTCAAATGAGCAGGGGGTTCTGGTCTCTGCTTTGTCACTAACTAAACACGTGACCTTGGACAAGTTACTTAACATCCCAATGCCTCAATTTCCTCCGCTGTGAAATGAGAATAAGAATTAGTTACCTTCTAGGGTGACTGTATGGTTTAAATGATACAAGGCACATACTTAGCACAATGCCTGGCTGTCTAAGTCCTCAATAAATGTTTTGTGCATATTGTTATTTTTATCATTATTAGTCCACAGATATTTATTAAATGCCACTGGTACCATCCTAGACCCTAGAGAGAGGAGGGTGAAGGAGACTGCATGTTCTCTGCGGACTGGTAGGGCAGACAGACCAGGCTGGGATAGTCTGGGGTTGGTGACAGGGCTTGGAAAGAGGGAAGCATGGAGTGCCATGGCAAGCAAGGGAGGGACAGCTGCCCACAGTAGTGGTGAGAGATGGCTTCTAGAGGCATTGCCCCCTAAGGAGACTTGGAAGATCAACATAGAGAATGCACAGTCTTTCTGCCAGAGAGAACAACATGTGCAAAGATATCAGAACACTCACTATTTTCTCAGAACCGAACATAGGCCCCAGAGTGTGAACCTTGGTAGGGCTGTTTGGTGAGGAGTCGCAGGAGATGTGCCTGGAAAGGAAGCTCTGGCCCCTCAGGAAGTGCTTTGGGCAGGAGATAAAAGACTTGGGCTTTCTGCTTGAAGGTAATAAGGAAACGCCTAATGGTTGTAAGTAAGGAAGCTGCATGGCCTGATTGGTCGGCTTCTGGGTAGAGAGGGGATTAGGTGGTGAGAGCCTGGCCAGGAAGACACAGGAGGATGCACCAGGGCACAGAGGGAGGAAGAGCTGGGACACTGCCCCCAGAAAGGGAGAGTGCCCACGCAGAAGGGAGTGCCCCCAGAGGGAGAGAGAGTGCCCCCAGAGAGGGAGAGGGCCCCCAGAGAGGGAGAGTGCCCCCAGAGAGGGGAGTGCCCTCGGAAAGGGGAGTGCAGAAAGTGCCTCCGGAGGGAAAGTGCCCCGGAGAAGGGAATATCCCCGGAGAGGAGAGAGCTGGGTGCTTCTGGGAGGTTTGGTAGCTGAAATCCCTCCAAATTTGGTAATAACAGGATACCAAAGGAGCTAAGGACATAGCCCTGCCTCATACACCACCAGGTTTCTGCCCTCAGCGACCATGAATGGTCTCTCGCAGAGATGTGGTGCCAGGGAAGCAGGTTTGTTCTAGCAAGGACAGGCTGCCATGTCTGAGGTGTCCAGGGAACAGTCAGGTAGACGTGATCAGGAGGTGCCCAACTCGTGGGGCTCTGGAGAAGCTCTGGGCAGGTGATGTGCATCGTCCACACAAGGGTGGTAACTGAGTCTGTGGGGTGGATGAGCTCATCCAGGGAGAGGAATTTGGCAAAAGCAGATGACTGAGCAAAGAATTCTGAGAATGGAAAGATTAAAGGGATAGACACCAACTGAAAGTCAAGAGCAAGAGGCCAGAGTGGTGGGAGGAAAACCATGGAAAAAAGGACGTCGTGGAGAGAGTTTCATGAAGGAGAAGTTGTCATTGGTGCTGGTCGCCACTGAGAGGTCCATCGAGGTGAGCCTAAAAGTGTCCCCTGAATTTACAATGAAGTGAGGTTGTCGGTGACGGAGGCATGGACAGCTCCAATTGTGGTGAGGATAGAAGTTGAACATGAAAGATGGAGACCAAGGTCTTGACAATAGAGACCTTGACAATTACGGAGGCAGCAATGGAAAGCATCTAGTTGTGTTATAAACACAGCCGTGCAATCCTTCACAGGTCTGTTGAGGCAGAATCTTTGGGAGTGGAGGCTGAGAACTTAGTCTGACAAAACCCCGGGGTGATGCTACAGGAGGAATTCTCCCAGCGGGATGCTGGAATTAGTATCACATGCCTACCACTTGCTATCTGTGGGACTGCCCAAGGCATTCACTGCTTCCTCCTCAGCCTTCTCATCTGTAAGAACCACCTCAGGGTTGTTGTGAGGTCCTGGTGAGCATCCTCACATAAAAGGTTCAGCTTATTAAATGCCCTAATTGTTGCTATTACTAATGCTGTCTTGGCTGCCTGACCTTGGACAAATTTCACACAACCTTTCCGGCTTCTGGTTTGCTCATTTGCAAAACAGAAGTAGTTGTTTCTAACTTAGCAGGTACTGGAGGACTAATCTGACTATGCGCAGGGAAGTCCCTGACACATAGTAGTTGCTCAGTGAATATTCATTTTGTGCTTTGTGCTGGTCACTGCTTAGGAAGGCTATCTGCACCACCCCAGTCTAGGGCCCTCCGACTTGGCTGGGTGGCTGTTACCCGTTCCAGGATCCAGAGAAAGTTTTGGTTTTATGGGAGACAGGTAGACCACGGGCAGGATCCTCTTGCATGTCCTAAATCCCTGGGGAAAAGCTGAGAGTTGAGATAGTCACACGGGCTGTAAAGAACTGGTCAAAAGCCCAGGGGAAAGAGGGTGCAGGACCTGCTGCCTGCTTCTACTGCTCTGGTGACCCACAGTCACCTGGCGACCACTCCTGTGCTGTTCTATTTACAGCTGAGTCAGAAGATGGGGCCATTTGGGTTCCAAGCCACGGATGAGAAAATATGACAAAAAGCAGTATTCGGTCAGCACTTTCTAGTTTGCAAGGCACTTCCCCCTGCTTGGCTGGATCATTAGCTCCTTATAACTGCACAAGGCAGGGGCCTAGCAGGTGTTATGATTCCCACTTCATAGAGGAAAACAGTGGCTTTGAGAGATCTGCCTAAGCCTGTGTGGCAGGGTCTAGAGCCAAGTCTAAGAACTGCTGGCTCCAAAGCCAGCACCCCTTCCAGTGGCCCAGGAGTTGCTTTATAAATGGTTGCCTGGCGCTGGCCTGTTAGCTCAGTTGGTTAGAATGTAGTCTGGAAAAACCAAGGTTGTGGGTTAGACCAGGGGTTGGGAACCATTTTGGATGAGAGAGCCATGAACGCCACATATTTTAAAATGTAATGACATGAGAGCCATACTATATGTTTAACACTAAATACAAGTAAATGTGTGCATTTTATGTAAGACCTACACTTTTAAAGTACAATAAGTCTCTGAATTCTTTTTAATAACATTGTTATGATGTTGCTAACCAATGATGATTAAAGTACTTCTTACCATTAATGCAACTACTGGAGCTGCATGGTTTTGCTGATGGCTTTGCAGTCTGGTTGATACGTGGTGAGGTTAAGCTTCATGCAGGCGTTGAGACTTCCATCCGTTAAATGTGATCGTAGGTTGGTCTTAACGTTCTTTAGATGTGAGAAAGACTGCTCACATGCATATGTAGAGCCAAATATTATCAGTACAGCAATATTCACACGCTGCAGTGTGTGGTATGTGACGGGAAGCACATTCGAAGTTTTGACAATCAGCTGGTCAGTGGGTTGAAGTTTTTTCATTTCTCCCCACTTGTGTTTGCTCGCCAACTCTGCTTGCTGTTGTGCAAGTCTTTCCAAATCTTAATTCAGTGACTTGAACTTATTCACCCACGTGTCTGAGGCCTTTGGTTCAGCAGCTTGTAGCTCAAAATTTCTGACAGAGACACTGGGGATGTAACTCAGGTCGGCACTGTCCACTGCACACTCGTGTGGATGGGTGTTGAACTTAAAAAGATGAGTGCGCTCACGAAATTCTCCAAAGCGCACTTTGAATGACTGCAGAAGATTAGATGTGAAGCCCGCTAGCTGCTGAAGATCAAGATGTTGAGTTGGGTCACTTACTGTGCATGCATCTTTAAACTCTCCCAGTTTTTCAAAGTGTAGTAAATGACTTATTTCAATGTCAGCGATGAAGCATTCCAGCTTGTTTCAAATGCAAACACTGCTTGTTGAAGGGATAAGACTGTATTTCCAATGCCTTACATTTTCACATTGAGCTGGTTCAGATGTTCAGTCATGTCCACGAGATAGTAGAACTTCAGGAGCCACTCAGTGTTAGCTAACTCAGGATGCTCGGAGTTTTTCATTTCAACAAAAGTCCGTATTTCATTCAGACAAGCCACGAAACGGCTGAGCACCTTTCCTCTTGACAACCAACACACATTGCTGTGCAGAAGCAGACCAGGATAATTATTCCCAACTTCATCCAGCAGTATTTTAAATTGGTGATCATTTAAAGCTCGGGCAACAATAAAGTTGACCACCTGAATGACCAGTGACATCACCTCACCAAGCTGCTTGCCACAGATCTGAGCACAAAGTGTGTCTTGATGTAGGATGCAGTGAAAACCTGGGATGTGTCTCTTTTCATGTTCACGAAGAAGCACTACGAATCCTCTGTTTTTCCCCACCATACACAGAGCACCATCAGTACACACAGAAATAAGTTTATCCACTGGTAGATTTTTTTCTTTAGCAAACTCAGTGAAAGACTTGAATAAATCTTTCCCTTTTGTTGTCTCTTTCATAGGCAAAACAGCAAGACTTTCCTCATGTAGTGAGTCACCAACAGCATACCTTGCAGTCAAGCTGAACTGGGATAAATGCTTATGTCTGTTGACTCATCCAAAGCGAGAGAAAAGAATGGTGCTGCATTTATGTCCTTCACTTGTGTTGCCTCAATATGATTTGCCATGATGATGGTATGATCGTGAACAGTTCTTGCTGACAGAGGCATATCTTTTATTTGTTTTATTATCTTGTCTTTATTCGAAAAGTCATCAAAAAGTTCATTGGCAACATCAAGCATGAATGTTTTGGCATACTCTCCATCTGTGAATGGCTTTTTGTTTCTCACAATTGCTAAAGCACCAGCAAATCTAGCTGAATTCCAGTCACCTTATTAGGTCCAAACACGGATTTGCTGCTGACTAGCTTGCACTCTGCACAGTAGCTCTTGACATGCTTTCTTCCTGCTGTCCCCTGCTGGATATTTTGATGCAAATGTAGTATGGTGTGTGTCGAAGTGCCGCTATATATTTGACCGTTTCATCGATGCAATTTTATCATTGCATATTAGCCACACTGCAAAACCTGCTCTCTCCACAAAGGCAAATTCCTCTGTCCATTCCTGCTGAAAAGAACAATACTCCTCATCTTTTTTTTCTTTTAGCCATCTTCTTTGTCAAAAGGGTTTCTGCAATTAGCTAGCTGACTACTTGATTAAAAGGAGAGAAGTTTACTTTCTGACCTCACAACGACCCCATGTATGTTATGCATTTTCAATAAAAATTTGGTGTTGTCCCAGAGGACAGCTGTCATTGGCTCCAGTTACCCACAACCATGAACATGAGCTGTAGGAAATGAATGGATTGTAATACATGAGAATATTTTATATTTATAACTTTATTATTTTTTTTATTAAAGATTGTCTGCGAGCCAGATGCAGCCATCAAAAGAGCCACATCTGGCTCACAAGTCATAGGTTCCTAATCCCTGGGTTAGACACCCCCGGTCAGGGCATGTATAGGAAGCAACCAGTGAATACACAACTAAGTCAAACAGAAAATGAATCCTTCTCTCTCTTTCGCTTTCCCTCCATTTCTCTCTCTGTCCCTCTAAAATCATGCAAAAAAATTAAATTAAATTAAAAAAATAAAGGTAGCCCTGGACCAAGATGCAGAGAGCTGGCCCTTTTTACAATATGGTCACTGCCTTGCTCTGTAGCCTGAGACAAGTCACTTTACTTCTCTGACAAGGTCAGAAGTTACAATAGAAAACCTGGAAGACCCCTTTCAACTGGACCAGCTGGCCAGCTTCATGTAGGAGGCACTCTAAGATACCAGATATGCCGGAGTTAACTTAGGAGGGCTGAGTTACAGCCCTGAACCCTAGGTTCCAATCAGAATCCCAGAGAAATCGACCTGGCCAGAGAGCCCTTTACTCTTGTCTGAGAGCCCTGATGAGGTATCTGTGAAGAAAGGAGTCTGATTTACAGAGGGGAAAATTCATAGATATGACTGTCACCAGCAGGACCACTCTACCTCTCCCCAGTTCCTTGCCTCTGGGCCCAGCTGCTCCCCCCACAGGCATTACTCCCTGGGCCCTTCTTCTGTAATATCTACAGAATGTTTTCGATGGAATAGACCTCCCTTCTCCCTTTGGTTTGCTTGTGTGTCCCAGGGACAGTACCAAAGCATGCACATGGTGGGAGCGCAGTGCTGTTTGTGGGATGAATCAGAAACAGAATTATTCATCTCTCTGTGGCCTTTGTGTCCTCCAGGGCTCTGCTGAGTGGGGTTATCACTTCCCAGAGGGACCCATTCTTTTCCTCCCAGGCATCATATTTTCCCCTTGGAAAGCTAACTTTGGTTTCTGCAGTTTATAATCACAGAAAACTCAAAAGAACTTTTCTTATTTTTTAAAGAAAAGAATAAAACCTTCCTGCTCTAGAGGTCACCTGTGTACATCAGGCTCTTGGCTAGAAGGAAGGACAGAGGGAGGCTCAGGCTGATACTCTGCACTCAGGGAGAGCATGCCTGACTTTAGGGGGGGATGGTGGTCTTCCCAGCTCTGCTGAGGAGAAGGAGGCCGGGCTCCCCTGGGGTTTATACCTTGACCTAGAGATCACTTTTTTTAGTTTCTTTTGGTTCCTTTGACTTTTTTGGCTCAACATGCAGATGAAGGAGAGGGGCCTAAGGAATGCAGTCTCTTCAGCTGTCGCATGGATTGTTCTGGAATGAGGCCGCTGCTGTCAATTTTATTTGGTGATTCCATTTGGGTCTCCAAATTATACCTATAATTTGGTGCACTCCATGTACTATTGTCTGTCAGAGAAATCCTATAATTATTTTTTTATGTGACAAAGTTTTAAGGAATAGCTAAATAAATATAGCTAAATTTAGAACACTGTCTCTTTACAGTGAAATGTGGCAGGAGGTAGAGACATGATCAGTGGCTGGTGGAAGGAGAATTTTGTTACTATCCAAAAGGTGGCAGCAAAAATTACCTCAATTAACTTAACAAGCAGCCTGTCTTCCCCTGCCAGCCTGCCCAGGAGCCCGGGCACACAGCCTGTCCCTTGTCTGCCAGCACTCACTGCCTTCCTCACCAAGCTGTCCCCAACTCCATCTGCTGCTCCCAGCTGAGACTGAGGCCTGTGCTTGGGTCACGTCCTGCCTTCTCCCTAGAGCCCTCCCCCCTCCCCCCCGCGCCCCCCCCCCCCCCGCACTCCACTAGACATTCCAGAAGGAACAGGGTCAAGAGTTCACACCTCCAAGAAATCTAGGCACAGACCCACGCTTAACGGGAATGCCAGGGAGGGAGGCAAAGGCCTGCTCTGCCCTGTACAAAGTCTGTGGAAGAGGAGAGAGCTTTTCTACAAACTCCCAAAAGTAAGATGGGCAGAGAGACTCAATACATACTTCACCTCTCCCTTCACCCGAGCCTTTTATTTTCGAGAACCTACTCTGGGCTGGGGGTCTGTGAATGACTGAGATGAATGAATGGATTGACTAAATATTTGTTTGACTCTAATTATGTAGTGCTTCATAGCCTTCCAGGTTCTGGGTTTGCAGCCATGAACAAAGCCGAGGTCCTTGCCCGCACGGAGCGGGTGTTCTAATGGGGGTTGGACGGTAAACAGACAAATGTGGGGAAAGCTGTGCTTGATCAGAGGGTAGTGCACACGAGGGGGTAAGATAAATGGCATAAATGGGTATGGGGTGACAGAGGCACTGTCACAGTTTTCACTAGAGGCTTAGGAAGGTAAGGAAGCATCCCTAATGCCACACGGGGAACACACATCCCAGGCAGAGGAATGATGGGTGAAAGGGCCCCCAGGTTGGCGAGGTAGAGAGTGCTGGTGGGGAACAAGATAAATATTATGAACCCCCATTTGACAGAGCCAGGTGGTATTTGAGAAGAGAGACATTTCTGAAAAACAATTACTGTTAAAAATCCATTGTCGTATGTAGGCCAGGGGTCAGCAAACCATGTTTCTGTACAGCATGTGAGCTGAGAACTGTTGTATGTTTTTACATGGTTGGGGGGAACATTTTTAAAAAGTATGTTTTGCAGGCACTGGCCGGTTGGCTCAGCAGTAGAGTGTCAGCCCAGCGTGTGGAAGTCCCGAGTTTGATTTCCAGCCAGGGCACACAGGAAAAGTGCCCATCTGCTTCTCCATCCCTCCCCCTCTCCTTCCTCTCTATCTCTCTCTTTCCCTCCCGCAGCCAAAGCTCCACTGGAGCAAAGTTGGCCCGGGCACTGAGGATGGCTCCATAGCCTCTGCCTCAGGCACTAGAATGGCTCTGGTTGCAATGGAACAACGCCCCAGATGGGCAGAGTATTGCCCCCTGGTGGGTATGCCGGGTGGATCCTGGTTGGGTGCATGCAGGAGTCTGTCTGGCTGCCTCCCTGCTGCTAAATTTGGAGGAAAAAAAAAGTATATTTTGTGACGCATGGAAACCATATGAAATTCAAAATCAGGAGTCTATATACAAAGCTTTAGTGGGACCCAATCTTGTCCAGTCCCTTATGTGTGATCTGTGGCTGGCTGCTTTGGCATAAATGGTGGAGCTAAATGGTTATGACAGAGAACGTATGTCTGCTAAAGCCTGAAGTATTGTCTGCCTGGCTCTATACAGAAAACATGAACCAGTTCCTGGTCTCTGGAACACGGAGACTGGGTAAACCCTGGTGGAGAGGTCTGCAGTCCCTAGTTCCAGGCTTGGGACTACCACTTGGCGGTTACACCACTTAGGGCAAATGACCTACCAGTTGGAAACTGTTTCCCCATTTCTAAGGTGAAGACCAAGGTCCTACCCTCTTAAGATAGTTTTGAATTACATGAAATAAAGAGTATAAATTCCATGGCAAGTACTCAATATTCATAATAGGTATAGTGATTATTCATAATCAAGTGTGAAGGCAAAAGAGAGGGATATTTTGGGTTGAATGTTTATGTCTCCCCAGATTCATATGCTGAAGCCCTGACCTAAATGTGATGGTAGCTATCAGTAGGGTCGTGGGAGGTAATCATGGTTAGGTGAGGTCATGAGATGGGGGCCCCCACGATGGGATGAGTGCTCTTAGAAGAAGAGACATGCAAAGAGCTTGCCCTCTCCCTGCCATGTGAGGACACAGGGAAAAGCAGGCTGCCCCCCCCCCCAAAGCCAGGAAGGAAGTCCTCATCAGAACTCGACTGTGTTGCACCTCGATCTTGAACTTCCCAGCCTCCAGAACTATAAGGACTAAATACCGGTTGTTTAAGGCCCCTCCCCCCAGTCTATGGTATTAGATCGTGGCAGTCTGAGCTGACTAAGACAAGGGAGGAGCAACTGCCTTTACCTGGGGTGGAGAGCATTTCTGTGGGTGCGGGAGGGTGGAAGAGGCCTTCTTGGCAGGGAACAATGTGCATAAGCAACAGCAGGATGACAGGGCATGCAGCATTGGGCGGTGAAAAAAGGTCCTGTCCCTGGAGCCCAGATGACAGTGATGGAGGTGGGAGATGAGGGTAGATCTAGAAGGGCTGAGGCTGGACGAGCCCATTGGGAAGGCCTGTGTCCAATTCTCAGGGTAGGCTCAGTTGTTAAGTTTTCCTTATTTGATTTTTGAAGTCGTCCTCTCCCCATGCCTGAAGTCATGTTGGAATAGGGCACGAAAAGCCAGCTCCCAGGAACACCTTCTATTTGTTCCCTACGGCTGCAGGTCAGTGGGTCGCTCCTCAGCTCCTCCTCTGTGGCTGGAAGCCTGATGATCCTGGGGTGAGCCAGTGGTGAACAAGAAAGACATGCCCTGACACCAAGGCCTAAGGAGGGTTCTGAGAAATGAGGAATTATTTTAAAGAAAAAGGGAAAAAAAGTTCAAGGTGCTAAGAAAAAAGCATAATCCTGTGGAATATGGTCAGCTTGGATTTTTTCCCCTGAGGAGGTTGGAAAGTTTTTGAAGGGCTCCACATACAGGAGTAATGTTATCAGACTTACATTTTAAAAAGATGGTTCTGCTCTTGTGGCCTGGAGGGAGCTCGAATGGCAGAGGATACTGCTGTTGTCCATGGAAGAAATAGTGGTAGCTCAGGCCGAGGAAGTAACCATGGATTTGAGCGTGTGGCACCAATCAGAAAAAATACTGTAGAACAGCCCTGGCTGGTTGGTTCAGTTGGTTACAGCCTCGTCCTGATAACACCGAGGTTGCAGGTTTGATTCCCGGTTAGGGCACATACAGGAAGTAACCAGTGAATGTATAAATAATGGAACAACAAGTTGATGTTTCTCTCTCCCTCTCTCTCACTTTTTTTTCTCTTTTTCTCTCACCTTTCCTCTCTCTCTAAAATAAATCTATAATTATTTTTGAAAGAGAAAAGAAGAGATAAAAAAGAGAAGCATCAACTTGTTCTACTTAGTTGTGCACCCATTCATTGCTTCTCATACATGCCCTGACCAGTGCTCAAGCTGGTGACCTTGGAGTCCAGCCAGCACGCCCAGAATACAGCCTATGATCTTGATGCGCCAGGACTATGCTCTATCCCCTCTGCCACTGGCCAGGGCAACAAATAATTTTTTTTCTAAATGTAGAAAGAGGAATCCATGGGGCTTGGTGATTGGGTGCAGAGCATGACGGAAAGGAAGGACATGTGGACGAACAGGGCTGGTGCAACTCTGTGTGGGTGGGAATGCCGTTTGCTGAAATAAGTAGCGGAAAAGAATGCAGGTTTCAGGGCAGTGAGGACGCGGTGGGGATGGTAAATTCAGTGTTGTATTTGTTGACTTGGAGACGCCTGCAGGATAATCCACGTTATTCCAGGAGGCTATCTTGAAGCATTTGGCTGTCTCATTCTCAAATTCATGAGAGATGGGACTGGAGCAAGAAATCAGGGAGTCATTAATAAATGGGTGGTAACTGAAGCCCTACCATCTGAGGCCACTGAGGGGAGACCTCTCTGCCTGTGTACTGCCTCCCGTCTGGTGGAATCTCATCCAGCCTT
This sequence comes from Rhynchonycteris naso, assembly GCA_037038555.1. Lineage (NCBI taxonomy): Eukaryota > Metazoa > Chordata > Mammalia > Chiroptera > Emballonuridae > Rhynchonycteris > Rhynchonycteris naso. The sequence goes on from CM072996.1 coordinate 25,385,906, forward strand.
GGGATTAAACCCTGTGTTCTATTGCCTTTTGAAAACAAACATACATACACACACAAACAAACAAACAAATGCTTCAGTTCCTGATGACTCAAGTGGCATGTGTCTGGCCCTGATTATGCAGACAGTTTTACAGGAAGTTGCCAACACAATGAACCATCTGAAGTCTCTAATGAAGCAATTATAGTATGTGGAATGAACAATCAATCAACTGTAAACTCAGTGGTGAGAATTTTACAGAGATCGAGGGTAGATAACGGACTTGCTGTGGTTACCTCAAAGAGGAACATGACCCCTTATTGGGGACAATATGAGAACCTCTGCCTCCTCCCTCAGCACACAGGAAGAGAAAAGTTCCTGTAAAAAGACTCCCACCACCTGCCAATCAGCGCTGCTCTCAAAGTGTTGTCCAGGAATCTCCAAGAAAATTGTTTGCATTTTTAAAAATTGTGGTTAATAAAGATTTTTTACCCTGGTGGGATCTCTCCAGGTAATACATTCCTCATTTGATTCTTGAATCTACAACAGCTGTGCTGAGGGAGATGTCCACTTTATGGTGATAATTATAGAGTTATATTTTCCCGTGGCTCTATGGCGGTTCTGAACACGGATTACCTCTAATTCTTACAATAAACCTGCAGAATAGGTATTATTAGGCTTATTTTTTTAATGAGGGAGAGGAAGACTGAAAGCTTAAATAATCAGATGTGGCAGAGCTGGGTCCACCCAGGGCCTGAGACCAGGGTCCTGCCACTGCTCAGGGACACCACCTCCCATCCGTGTCCAAACATCTTGAGTTACGCCTCTATGGTCAGCCCATTCTTCTGTGTGTGGGGTTAGAAGATTCTTATTGAGACCTCCACCATCATCCCTGGGTTCAATTCCTAAAGACACTCATGTGAGAGATGTAGGCTGTCTGAGGAGGGTAACCATGCCCTCCCTGTGAGTCTCCTGCCTGGAGTAAATGCCTCCAGTTCCTACAGTCTTGTCCTACATGACACAGAGGGGCAGCCGCTGCTGTCCACCTTCCAGACAGTCATTCCCCTCTTCCTCGACCATTTTGCCAGGAGTTCACTTCCCAGAGTGCAAGTTGAAATGAACTCTGGCGGAGGTGAAAACTGAAAGCGGGATTAGGAGAGGGGACTGGGGGAATTGGAGAGGCAGAGAGGTAAACCTGGCGGATGGGAAGCAGCTGGACTCCTATCCGGAGGGCTCATCATTTAAATGCTCTGGGGCCTCAGTTTCCTCTTCTCTAAAATGGGGATGACCATGCTTATCACAGCGGGGTTCTGGAAACAACACTGGATCCAGCATATAAGCACCCAGCATAGAACTGGACACAGAGAAGTTATATAATAAGTGGATGTTATTGTTGTTATTACTGTTATTGCAACATGGCTGCTATTCTTCATTGAGTTTTATTTACTTTAAGGTATGAAGTTCATTCATGCTTTAGGCAAAGGGCATTAATCATCATCATCGTGACAGTATAAAATGCTACCCTCAAAAAAAAAAACACCCCCAAACTGTAATACTTGTGTATGTAGATTACTTATTTGCAGACTTCATTGGTTGGGGTCTGGGGAAAACATCATCCCAACCACAGGTGCCAGCATTTGTCTCAGGAAAGGAAGTCCCTTAATTTAGTGAGAATTATGAGAGCCTGGCCAGTGGTGGTAGTGTGTATAGAGCATCGACCTGTAATGCTGAAGTCACCAGTTTGAAACCCTGGGCTTGCCTGATCAAGGCACATATGACAAGAACAACTGAAGTGAAGCAACTATGAGTTGATACTTACACTTATCTCCCCCACCTCTCCTCTCTCTATAAAATCAATAAATAAAATCTTGAGGGGGGGGAGAATTATGAGATATATTAATTGTTTACCCTTTTTTTAAAGGAAGCTTATAGTCACTGTGAATGCCAAAATATAAGGTTAAATTTTTATATTTAACAGGGTCAGTGTGATGGGTAACAGATATGAAGGTTTTGTGATATCTGTCTTAAGGAACAAAGATAGAAGACTCTTGAAATATAAATAGTTGGCTATTGTAAAACATATTTTAAAATGTACTTTTCCATTGCAGTTGACATACATTATTGTATATGTTTCAGGCATACAACACAGTGATTAGACATTTATATACCTTATGAAGTGATCCCTTGATAAGTCTAGTGCCCATCTGACAAGTTGAGTATTCTTTAAAGCAGCGGATCTCGACCTTGTGCATGTTTAGAACCACCTGGACTGTGTGATAAAATTACATTTGTATCAAACGTTTCAATATCTCCAAGGCATGTGCCATTCTCTGTCTGGAGCACCCAGCCCTCTTTTACGTGAGAAACCGAAATTCAATTGTGACCCTATCTGAAGGACCTTATGTGACTCCTGCATCAGTTGGGACTCATTGAGTTGCCTGAAACCAAACGCAAAACTAGCTTAGACCACAGGGAATTGCTGGACCTCAATGATGGGGGAGAGGAGGTGTTCAAACACAGTGAGGAAGGAGGGACAGGAAATACAATGGACAGGGACCGCAATCCCTGGATAGCACTGCAAAGCTGGAGGTTCTCTCCCTCCACCCATTTCTCCAGAATTTATTGAGTATGCTTCTATTATGTTTTTTGCTACATTAGGTTGTCTTTGTTCTCATGTTCCCCTCCTCCCACGTCCCACCAAAGACAGTGGATTTCCTGACTTCAGAAACAATATCATCTCTGCCTTGGTGTCCCCAGAACCCAACAACACAGGAGTTGGCCCCTTCATGGGAACTCAGTAATCGTGGAGTGACTAAAAGAAAGAGGATATTTAAGATAAGACAAAGCCAGGATAAAGAAATAAAATTCATTTCGTCTGCCACTGGGAAATCAAACATCAAATAGTGTGGAATATATTGACATAAAACCTTGCAGGATAGGAAAAAGAGAAAAAGAAAAAAAAATGTTTAATTCTCATTCTCCGCAGAATTCCCTTCAACAAATGCAACCAAACACCTGGGAACCAGAGACCTGCCCCTGCATCGTCCATTTGATTTCAAGGTGGAAGCACTAGACAGGCTCCCTCGCCTGCCATCATCCAGGCAGAGCACAGACAAGTTAATAGCCACAGCTCATCTTGATGCCGACACTGTCCCCAGAACCCAGAGAGTGGAATTCTTCCCTTTAATCCTCTGTGGCAGGACAGATGGCACGTACAACCCAACCTGGCATCTGGGAGATGTTTTTCACGCTACCAATTAAGATGCGTTTCCTCCACTGTGTCCATCACGCGCACCTGTAGGACAACCAGGAGCCTCACCAGGAGCGTCATCCACCTGACCTTCCCTTGTCTGCGGGGGCGTTTTGCTACAGTTCGAAAGGGTTGCAGAGAAAGAAAGGAGCATTGCACCCACGCCGGAAACTTCGTGATACCCCTCATAGAGGTCCCGGCAAAGCTTTTATATTCTTGTCATGCACTTGACAATGACAGTGAACCTACTCTGTACCATCAGAGGGAAAATAAAAGATCAGTCTGGCTCAGCCCCTGGGGAGCTCAGAGTCGAGTGGGATAGATCGATTAGTAAATGATGAATTAAAATTCATTGTGAAAGTGCTTGAAGTAGAGATGGTCCGAGGTTCTGACGACCATCAAGGAAGAAAGGGTCACTCAATTTTGAGAAAGGGCCAAAGTAAAGCCTCAGTTATAGAGAAGCTGTGTGTGTGTGTGTGTGTGTGTGTGTGTGTGTGTGTATTAGTCCACATTTACATACGAATAGAAACTCACAATGTTATAGGGCCATATGGTTTTCAAAGCATTTCTACCTAGTTAGCTCATTTTATTCCCTGCTACCATTATGTGGAAACTACTCTTCCTTCTTTTTTACAGTTTAAGGAATTAAGGCTCACATAGGCTAAGAGATTTGCTCAGAATGACCCAAAATCAGAAGAACAGAACTGCAAACTAGGTTTTTTGACTTCAGAGTTTATTTTGAACTTATTCTGAATGGACCAGCGTTCTTAGCTGTGAGCGAAACCTAATAAAACAACAAAAGCAAACAAACAATACACTTCTCTGGCACCAGGCTCGGAGGCTGTGCAGGCAGAAATCCCACCCCACCAGGCCCAGCACTGGCCAGCCTTGGGTGTTAGATACCGTAGATCGCATGCCTGGAACCACCAACATGCTTTGTGAGACATCTCTTGGACAGCTGCCCTGGGCACTTCTAGAGACTCAATGGAATTGTCCCACCCTCTGCTTGGCCGATTTTAATGATCCTTAGGTTTGTAACTTCCGGTGGAATCTGAAGCTGCCGTGCTGATGGGCAAAGTCTCCACCTGGTCCCCTAAATACAGGAAAGTCCAGGAGAGGCAAGTGCCTGGCATTTTTAGTTTTGTTTGTGGCAGTTGGACTCAATTTCACAAGTTTGGTAAACAGCAAGTATGACAAGGATGTTTGGAAGCCAGGCGATAACATTTCACAGTCCCTTTACCCTTACTTGCCAGTAAGGCTGATTTCCCTGCTTTAAAAATAATCATTATTCAGACTTGTTCTTTTTGTAACTCCCCAAAGTCCTTTGAGCCCAGCGTAAACGAAGAAAATGTTCCTTACTTCCTCCTACGTCATGTAGTATGAACACAGCTTCATCATTCCAGAAACAGCTCTCTTGATTATCGATCAAACCTATTCATTCAGGTATGTGGTTAAACCCTCTTCCCTGGATGACTGGCCAAGCCAATTCCAGGGTTTAACCACGAAGGGCCAGTGACTTTCACTTCTGAACAGTGATTGGGAAAGAAGGAACAAGGGTCCTTCTAATCTGTGAGCTGACTGCGCGGAAAAGGGGCTGTGTGCCGAGCAACGCGCTGGTCATGTCTGTCGTTTCTTTAGGTCAGTGACTCTCAAGGGCAGTCTCCTGGACAGAAGCAGCACCTGGAAACTTGTCAGACATGGACACATTGGAGTCCCACCAAGAACTACTGAGTCAGAAGTTCTGCGGTTGGGCGGCAGCCACTGATGTTGCACAGACCTTTCAGGGGATTCTGAAGCAGGCTAAAACTTGAGAACCAACCAGTGCTTTCGACCCAGGAGCTGCTCCTGACATGAGTACCATGCTTTTGTTCCTTCCTGGATGAAAAATCTTTCTGTTTTCCTCCCTGAATCTGAATGGGAACTGAAGGCACTTAAAGCAGTAAGCCTATCTTTGATCATCCTTTTAGGTAAGTCTACCCTTAGGAAACACCCGCCTCAAGAAAACCCATGATAGTTGGGCACTTCAACAGTAATTGTGACTAACCCTTGCACTACTTCATATCGATGATCTCGTTTTGCCTACACTAGTCCTCCAAGGGACATTGTTTTCAAGATGACGAAAAGACTCAGGAAAGTTAATTTACTTACCCAAGGTCATATGCTAAAGAAATGTGTCTCTTTGACTTGGTGAAATTCTCAAGAATTGTTCTTCCTTAAGGAATCTGTCTTTATAAATAGTTTCATACAAATCACCCGTTAGCTCTGTGGCTTTGTAACAGAAATGACGATACAGACAAGTGTGCCAGCTAAGCAGTCCACCCCGGGAGAGAAAGGCCCAAAGTGTGAAAGCAGCTACCCACCCAGCTGTGTCAGATTTAGACACAAATGGAACCATTAAACCTTCATGAGTTCTTGTGGCACAAGAGGCTATTTTTTTTTCTTTTTTTCTTTTCTTTTCTTTTATTCATTTTAGAGAGGAGACACAGAGTGAGAGAGAGAGAGAGAGAGAGAGAGAGAAAGAGAGAAAGGAGGGAGGAGCTGGAAGCATCAACTCCAATATGTGCCTTGACCAAACCAGTGCAGGGTTTTGAACTGGCGACCTCAGTGTTCCCAGGTCAATGCTTTACCCACTGCTCCACCACAGGTCAGGCGAGGCTATTTTTAAGGCACTCCTCAGCCCTCTCTTTAATTTGATTCCTGTATTTGTGGTCATCTAAATTTCCCCTCCCATCAAATCCCATCTTATTTTTGCTCCTTTACTAACCTAACCTGCATCACGGACTGTATTCCAACTACAATCAAGCCCCTCCTCTCCACTCCCCAACACACACACACACACACACACACACACACGGCTCTCTTACTTGGGCTAGATTCGCTGCTCTTTTCTTGGCTCCTGCTTCTGACCTTTTGGCTACTCCTGAACTATTGATGGCTCCTAAATGAAAGTGCTTACCCATGCTCTGGAGTGGCTTCGTTCCAGATTTGTGCATTCACCTGCAAACAGTGCTCTCCAGCCTTCCTGCCAAGGCTCCCTTGCCTCCTCCTCCCCTTGACCCGTTCCAAAATTTTGTTCCTTTTTTCTGGCCTCCAGCTTCTCCCAATGCCACTTACCATCAATAGATGGTCTCATATCCTCAATCACAATAACGGCCACTGAACAGGAACTTTTACAACTACCCTCCCCTCTAGCATCTGACTGGTCTAAGTCTTTACTCCTTATTATGGACAGAATGTGTCTCCCCAAAACTTGTATATTGAAGCTAAACCCCCCGCCCCCACCTCAGTGTGGTTGTATATAGAGACGGGACATGGGGAAATAAGTGCAGTTAAATGAGGTTGGAGGGTCGGGCATTGATCCATTAGGACTTGTGTCCTTGGTCTCCTTCTCAGCTCAAACACACTGAGCAAAGACCACGTGAGGACATAGTGAGGGGTGAACCCCTGCAAGGCAGGAAGGAAGCTCGTCATGGTCTCCTCCTAGTGCCTTCTTTCCCTTCAATCAGAACTGCAAGGCAGGGCACGGCCCTACTGGGGGATCGTGGATGGGCTGGAAGGTGTTGGGTGAGCCTGGGCTTAGCACAGAGGGAATAAGGTGAATTGAATACTTAATGGCATGAATTAAGATGTTTGATGAATTTATTTCATAATTCAGAAGGCCTGCCCTGAAGACTTGAAGTCTATAAGCCACGACTTCCTTGTAGTTAACTAAAGATTTTGTGTTAACACAAACATCTTCCATACTCTGCACAAACATACCTCCACAACTATAACAGACCATGGGAACCTTCTGTCGTTCAGGCCCAGCTAGGGAAATCTAAGCTCATTGCCTCAGGGAAGGTAGGCCACAGCCAAAAAAAAGGGGAAAAAATGTCAATTCTCATCCTTGAGTGAATTTTCAAAGAGTCTCTTCAAAGTCATGACCAAAAAAGAAAAACTCAAGTTGATAGAAAAGCATGGCTTTTCTTGTGCCTGAAGCCAAATGCTATACTATTTACAATAGCTTTAGGTAGATTACATGATGATGTAGTAAAAGTATATCAAATATAAAGACTTATATAAAATTCCAAAACATATTAAGATAGTTTAAAGTAAACAGTCTAGTTCTATTGAGATTTCAGCAGCTGAGCTGAGAAGCTGGTGGGAGGGGCTCAAAGAAAGGGGTGTGAGAGAGTTGCAGTGAGTATTCCTCAGAAGGGACCCTGAACATGGCTGGGTGCGAGGTAAGTAGACACTCAGAATACAAAACGCTGATGAGGAATGAACACCTTAGGAAGAAAGGGAGAGAAAGCGAAATTGGGAAGAGGGAGGAGTTGAGTTGGGATGCAAGCCTAACAAAGCCTTGGCCAGTAGGAAACTCTGGAATAACTGTTACTCACCAAAGCTGTTCTATGTTGGGTGAATGGCTGGGCCTTCGCATCCATCTTAGTCATTGGGTATACACTGCTCTGGGAAGGGCAATGTGGCTTTCCACATCTGGGGGGAGCTGACAGCTGGAGCCCACCTGCTGACTGCAATTGCTCCCTGCAGCTGGGCAGCAGAGCCGCCCTTCTGAAGAGGGATCAGGGTAGCAGCTTGGCTCCATGCCTCCCCTCCTTCCTCCATGAGCTGAGTCCTGGGCCAGGAGGTGATAGAGCACTGGGATGGTTTTGGAAAGCCTGCCAAAAAGACCTGTGCAAAACTTCCCAAGTGCAATTCAAGAGAGGCATGGCGGCAGACCAGAAGTAGAGAAGAAATGGCAGCAGGGTCGGTCCACAGAGTGCAGAAGATAGACCTTTCTGTCTTGCATGGCCCCAAGCTGTCATGAAGGAGGGTCTGGAACCTTCCTGTGGCTCCAAAAGTGTCCAGCAGTGGTGGATGGATCACTTGGACCAGTTGACAAGGGGAATTGATGGTAGGGTGGGGTCCATCACACTTGATAAAAGTGGGAGTAACCAAAGATGAACTACATAAAACATAAAGTTCTTAGTAGGTTTTCGCTGTAAATCAGAGCCTGTAAAGCCCTCCCCCAACTCACTACCTCCATCACTTTAGAGCAGGGGTCGGAAACCTTTTTGGATGAGAGAGCCATGAACGCCACATATTTTAAAATGTAATTCCATGAGAGCCATACAATATGTTTAACACTAAATACAAGTAAATGTGTGCATTTTATGTAAGACCTACACTTTTAAAGTACAATAAGTCTCTGAATTCTTTTTAATATCATTCTTATGCTGTTGCTAACCAATGATGAATCAAGTACTTCTTACCATTAATGCGACTTCTGGTGCTGCATGGTTTTGCTGATGGCTTTGTAGTCTGGTTGATACATGGTGACGTTAAGCTTCATGGAGGCATTGAGGCTTCCATCCATTAAACATGATCGTAGGTTGGTCTTAACATTCTTTAGATGTAAAAAAGACTGCTCACATGCATACGTAGAGCCAAACATTGTCAGTACAGCAATATTCACATTCTGCACTGTGTGGTATGTGATGGGAAGCACATTTCAAGTTTTGACAATCAGCTGGTCAGCGGGTTGAAGTTTTTTTATTTCCCCCACTTGTGTTTGCTCGCCAACTCTGCTTGCTGTCATGCAAGTCTTTCCAAGTCTTCATTCAGTGTCCTGAACTTATTCACCCACATGTCTGAGGCCTTCAGGTCAGCAGCTTATAGCCCAAAATTCTGAAAGAGACACTGGGGATTTAACTCAGGTTGGTGCTGTCCACTGCACACTCGTGTGGATGAGTGATGAACTTAAAAAGACGAGTGCGCTCAGGAAATTCTCCAAAGCATGCTTTGAATGACTGCAGGAGATTAGATGTGAAGTCCACTAGCTGCTGAAGATCAAGATGTTGAGTTGGGTCACTTGCTGTGCATGCATCTTTAAACTCTCCCAGTTTTTCAAAGTAGTAAATGATCTGTTTCAATGTCAGTGATGAAGCATTCCAGCTTGTTTTCAAATGCAAACACTGCTTGTTGAAGGAATAGACTGTTTTTCCAACGCGTTGCATTTTCACATTGAGCTGGTTCAGATGTTCAATCATGTTCATGAGATAGTAGAACTTTAGGAGCCACTCAGTGTTAGCTAACTCAGGATGCTCGACGTTTTTCATTTTAAGAAAAGTTCGTATTTTGCTCCGACAAGCTGCTAAAGGCTGAGCACATTCCCTCTTGGCAACCAATGCAAATTGCTGTGCAGAAGCAGACCAGGATAATTATTCCCAACTTCATCCAGCAGTATTTTAAACTGTTGGTCATTTGAAGCTCGGGCAACAATGAAGTTGACCACCCGAATGACCAGTGACATCACCTCACCAAGCTGCTCGCCACACATCGAAGCACAAAGCGTCTCTTGATGTAGGATGCAGTGAAAACTTGGGATGTGTCTCTTTTTATGTTCACAAAGAAGCACTACAAATTCTCTGTTTTTCCCCACCATGCACAGAGCACCATCAGTACACACTGAAATAAGTTTATCCATTGGTAGATATTTTTCTTTAGCGAACTCAGTGAAAGACTTGAATAAATCCTTCCCTCTTGTTATCTCTTTCATAGGCAAAACAGCAAGACTTTCCTCATGTAGTGTGTTACCAACAGCATACCATGCAATCACACTGAACTGGGATAAATGCTTATGTCTGTTGACTCATCCAAAGTGAGAGAAAAGAATGGTGCTGTATTTATGTCCTTCACTTGTGTTGCCTCAGTTTGATTTGCCATCATGATGGAACGATCATGAACAGTTCTTGCTGATAGAAGCATGTCTTTTATTCGATTGATTATCTTGTCTTTTTCTGCAAAGTTGTCAAAAAGTTCTTTGGCAACATCAAGCATGAATGTTTTGGCATACTCCCCAACTGTGAATGGCTTTTTGTTTCTCACAATTGCTAAAGCACCAGCAAAGCTAGCCAAATTCCAGTCACCTTATTAGGTCCGAACATGGAATTGCTGCTGACTAGCTTGCACTCTGCACAGTAGCTCTTGACATGCTTTCTTCCTGCTGTTCCCTGCTGGATATTTTGACGCAAATGTAGTATGGCGTGTGTCGAAGTACTGCTTTATATTTGACCGTTTCATCGATGCAATTTTATCATTGCATATTAGACACACTGGAGAACCTGCTCTCTCTACAAAGGAGAATTCCTCTGTCCATTCGTGCTGAAAAGTACGATACTCCTCATCTTTTTTCTTTAGCCATCTTCTTCGTCAAAAGGGTTTCTACAGTTAGCTAGCTGACTACTTGATTAAAAGGAGAGAAGTTTACTTTCTGACCTCACAACGACCTGTGTATGTTACGCATTATCCAATAAAAATTTGGTGTTGTCCTGGAAGACAGCTGTGATTGGCTCCAGTCACCTGCAACCATGAACATGAGTGGTAGGAAATGAATGGATTGTACTACATGAGAATGTTTTATATTTTAACTTTATTATTATTTTTATTAAAAATTTGTCTGTGAGCCAGATGCAGCCATCAAAAGAGCCACATCTAGCTCATAAGCCATAGGTTTCCAACCCCTTCTTTAGTGAAACTCAGGTCATAAGCAGAAAAAAGGGACACAGAAAATCCATATTGACGGAGTTTAAACTTGAGGAGATGGAAAAAGCCCCTAAGTGATTGAGTGTATTCAGAATTCAATAGATTGAATTTTCTGCCACCAGACAGTATGGTGGTTCTGGACAAGTACAAAGTTTTATTATGAGAAAAAAATTATTTTAAAAGTTACATTTTTGGTTCACATGTGTCATGGATTGAACATTCTTACTGCTATATAGATATGAAATGATCAGAGGAGTAGTCATTGCTTCATTCAGGAGCAGAGATGGAAAGCTGAGTGAAGAGATCCAACTTGCTCTTGGTCAAGTGTGTGGTGCAACTGGGGGTGCTAGGTGGAAACCCAGACACTCAGACCCTGCTGGTCTAACTGATGATAGAAGCTGATTTCTGAAACTCTCTTTGAATATATGTTTGCACAATCCAACTTTTAGATATCAATCTTAAGAAAACAACTATATCATCATGACTCCTGTACAGAGGACCGAGAACGCAGGGACATGGGCTAGGGGACTGGTCTTACAAAATTCTAAGCAACAAATATTGGCCTCTTGTGCTTGGGATATGGCCATAGAGACAGCAGATGTGTAGGGAATTGGGATGTCTTTTGAAGGCAGAGTTAAGATTGGCTGATGAACAAAATGTGTGCGAAGGTTAGGGTCTGCCTTCTAGTTTTTGGCTTAAGCAACTGGGCATCGTGGTGACATTTAATAAAAGGGGAAAGACCAGAGAAGAAAATGGTTTTGCAGTGAGAGGGTGGAAAGCAAGAGATTTATTGTGGCCAAATTGAGTTTCTGATGCTATTAAGTATCCACAAGACTCTGTCTCTTGACATCTAGTCAGGAGCGGGGTGAAGAGGATGAGGCCAGAGATATTAATCTGAGAATCCTGAGCACAAAGACAGCATTTAAAGCCACAGGACTGGATGAGATCATTTACCAAGGAAGCTACTGACTGTAGAAAGAGTGAGCCCAATGGGTGACAGGACTGACTGACTGTGTGACAAGATCATTACCGATTTCTATTCTCCTTCTTTACTATTTCGTATGTTTTCCACTGTGTTTGCAAGGAAAAATATATTACTTTTAAAATCAGAAAACAAGTCAAGTCCTAATATATCTGCTGGTGCCACTTAGAAACCCACATACACAACTTGCATGCTTTTTTTTTTTTTCCTCAGAAAAAGCATGTCACCTAGAATGGGCCTTAAAAATATTAATGCATTCAGTTAATTGTGAAGCTTAGCGACAGCATGTGCCTGAAAATCAACATCCCCACCTCTTCGGCAGTGCAAATGAGCCACTCATCCGTGGAGCTCTCTCTCAAACCTGCCTCTCACTCCTGATTGAGCCTGTGCCTAATTATGTGTCGCTCCTTGAGCTCTGGAGTGTGTAATAGCAATGTTTATTTGCCAAGGTTGACAGTGATGACTAAGTCATTTTTCCTGTTCTTCCACCACTAACACGGAGAGTCGAGGGGGTTGTCTCTGGTTAGTGAGAGCTGGGGCAGAAATCCAGACATCTCTGGGTATTTTTCAGAAGTCCTAGTGGGAGAGAGTTGCCATAAGTCATTTGGAATGATTTTCAGGCAGTGGTAAAACAGCCCCTTGGCCTGAACATTTATTCATTCTATTCACATTCCCTCTGTCTGCTCAGTGCTCCTGGCCCTACTCTGAGCAGAGGCAGAGGTAAATACAGCCCTTTGTAGCTTCTCAAGGAATGCAGAGTCTGGAATTCCGCTGCAGTTCTGTCTGTTAAGACTCATGGTGAGGGAAGTGTGTGGAGCAATGTGGGGAGTGTGGTTTGGGGTCAAGGCTGCCTGGAAAGAACAGGAATAGCTAACGCTGATCAAACAGCCAGGCTTCACATGGGTTAACTCATTTGTTCCTTCCAACAACCAATGAGGAAAGTCCCGTTGTTGTGCTCATTGTATGGGGTAAAAACTGAGGCACAGAGAGGGTATATCCGGGCCGAATATTGAAGGGCAAAGAGAAGCTGGCTTGGTTGGGGGGAGGGAAATGTTCAAAGCACTTGGGAGCACGAGGAAAGGAATGGAGAACCGATAGAGCATCATTGATGAAGAATAATTGGAGAGCTGCAGGGTATGCTTCACGGCAGGAGGAGGTTTGGGTTGGGAGTCTGGGCGGATGGAGTTAGAGGGTCCAAGAGGTTTTAAGAAAGAGGGCAACAGAATCAGATTTGCCTCGGTACTGGCTGCCTCGTATGGTCTGGCTGGGCTAGAGGAAACCAGATCAGAAGTGGCTGCAGAGGTCTCCACGAATAACGAAGGCTAAACTATAGCACCTGGGTGAGTATGAACAGAGGCAGACGGGTTCATGGGGTGTTAGGAGCGGACCACTGGACCTGGGGACCTGTTGAAGATGAGGGGCTGGTGTGAGGAAGAAGTCAACGCCCATGCCCAGCTCCCTCCCTGGCTGACTGGGTGGTTGGTAGTGTTGCCCTGAGACTGGGAGCCCCAGGGGAGGAGCAGGCTAGTGTAGACAGATGGTGCACAGGATTTGTCTGTGAGGTGCCCTGAGCCTGGGTCTCTGGGGAGCAGGAGAAAACAATGCCCCATCAAACCAACAGAAAGACAAGCACAATGGGGATGGGGACTTGAACCGGAGAGCAAACAGACCAAGCCACAAACTCTGGTTTCTCTCCCTCTGACCGACAGTCTGAATTTTCAGCATTTCTCTTTAAACTGAAGGGAGCAAAGATGTTGAAATATTCTGACAAGCCAGAGATGGTAAATAGAAATTTGTTGGCTAGCACTTGCTATTAGTGTTTTAACATGTGTTAAATGGCACTGACATTTTATGTCTTTTTTTTTTTTTACTCTATTTTAGGAAAAATGAAAAATATATATTCATGAGACCTCTCACAGGTTTTCTACTGATGTTGCCCTGTCCTTCCCCCCATTTCTCTATAAGGTCTTAAATTCCCCAAATCCAAATTCTCCTACTCTGGCAGCTATCCAAAGCCCCTTCTTTGAGGAAGGGAAGACAGTGCTTTATTTATGAACATGCTGTTTCAGAGACAAAGAAGACTCAGTAAGGGTGAGTGATTTTTCCGTCCTACTGAGAGTCACTAGTGGGGCTGGTGTTGTAAGACAGACCCATCAGCTCCCAAAGGCCCATAGAACCATCTGCCTTCACCAGCTCCCTGGGAAGTGAGTCGGGTTCATTAGAGGACACAGGCTTGGGAGGAAGGGCCCTAATTCTTTAACTGTCTCCAGTGAGAGACTCTGGTTCTTGAAGATGAATGAGCGCAGACGAGACTGGGTCAGAAGGCAGATAAGAGTAGTAGGTCTGCTAAGCACCTCTCTGTAATCAAGGAGGTATCTGAGATGAGGAGACAGACACTGCCTGCAAAACTCTAGAAATGCTTGTACGTGGCTGGAGAACTTTGCCATCCTCCTTTCTGAGCAAGAGGACTGCTGAGGTTAGAAGTATCAGGTTGGAAAGGACCCAGTTGTGTCTAGATCTGTGAGAGGCTCCTGAGGCCAAGGACCTTTTAGTGTCAGGAGAGCCACCCCAGGAGACCCAGCCTCCTCACCCCCATTTTATTGGCAGACTTCCCTATTGGAACAACTCCTAGAAGCGCCGGGCCACACACTCGCTTTTATTATATCATTCACCAAATAATTATTCAGCACCTACATCAGGGGTTCTGCTGGTTCTGTAGCCAAGATCTAGCCTCCATTTCCTCCTTCATAATTCAACCCAGATTTCTCCCCATCCCATTCCTATTCCAGATGGAAATCATGATTAGTCTAAGACACTCAGATCATGGTGATCACCTGGCACAGGTCCAGGGCTGTATGTGTGGGCCAACCTAAGTTGACCCAATCGGATTACAAGGAAGGTTTTATGGACTCACTTTAGGGGAGAGGGTTCTTTTGCTTCTCCTCTAGATGGGACAATGAAGCACTGGGTAAGGAGGCACTAAAACAGGTCAAGCATTGAGCCCAGTGCCTCTCCCCTGGCCTGTGCTCAATGGATATTAGCTGGCATCGTCGTTCCTTCTGATTCCCCATCGTTGCAGTTCTTTAAATTCTTCAAATCATCGTTTTGGTTTGTTTAATTCTTTAATGACTTGGAAACTTGGTTTCAGAGATCCTCTAACTGTGATGCCAAAGCCAATTAGGGTCTTCCTGCATCTTTGCCAATCATAAGCAAGAGTCCTGTAGTGCTTATGTTTAAACCAGGGCAGTGACTATATTCCTGTTTCTGGCCAGACTTAATAGAATAATTAATAGAAACAAGACGTCTATTCATGCTTCTTCCGCCAAAGCAAAGCCATCTATCTCGTGGGGAGGCTTCTTGGCAGCCCCAAGGAAGAGGGAGGCGGGATCGAGGGTGACTGGCTGGAACTTTAAAAGGTGCCCCCTGAACCCCTGCAGAGAAGCTTTTTGCAGAGCAATACTGTTTTTAAATTTTTATTTATTTATTTATTTATTACAAGGACACAGAGAGAGAGAGTCAGAGAGAGGGATAGATAGGGACAGACAGACAGGAACGGAGAAAGATGAGAAGCATCAATCATTAGTTTTTGTTGCTGTTGCAACGCCATAGTTGTTCATTGATTGCTTTCTCACATGTGCCTTGACCGCAGGCCTTCAGCAGACCGAGCCACCCCTTGCTGGAGCCAGCGACCTTGGGTCCAAGGTGGCGAGCTTTTGCTCAAGCCAGATGGCCCATGCTCACGCTGACGAGCTCGGGGTCTTGAACCTGGGTCTTCCACATCCCAGTCCGATGCTCTATCCACTGCGCCACCGCCTGGTCAGGTCAGAGCAATACTTTTGATTCTAGAAAATAATTAAAATGATTACTAAAAAGAAATCATAAGTAAAGACTCATCTACCAGTGATACCTGCTCAGCTGATACTGAGGGCTGTGAGGATGTGAGCGTCAGCTTGATCCAGCGAGCTACTGGGCCAGGCCTCCTTTCAGAAATTGACACCTTTGTGCTGCAGTGTTCCTGCTGCACCTCTCAGCCAGCCAGTCAGGCTGCAGATACTCGCTGAGCACCCTACTAGGCATGCTCATAGGTGTAGGATGTCAGGGTAAGCCCCAGTCCTCAAGCAGTATTTGTTTCACACTCTGTGGCCCTCCTTTGTCCCAGATTCTGCCTCATGTCTTCGCATTTTCACAGTAGATATGATTATTCTCCATTTTATAAAGAAAGCCAAGGCAGAGAAAAATAAATAAATATCCTGTCCAAGGTTTTAAAGTGGATAGGAAGAGGACTGGACACTCAAACTGAGTTCTCTTTGAGCCCAGAGCCCATACTGTGAGCTAAATATCTTCTGCTGCTACACATTTTGTCTGAAGAAACCACACCCTGTATATTTTTTGCAGGGCCCAGCAGGAGAAAGATCAGTAGGTGTAGATTCAGTGGCCACATATCAAGTACCTACCATGGTCCAAACACGTCACATGCTCTCTAATCTATTTTCATCCGAAGCCACCTTAAGAGAAAGACCCCTTTGTCTCTTCCCTACAGATAGGGAAACAAAGGCTGCAAGTCCTTAAAGGTGAACTGCCATGAGAGGATGACCTTGGACTCTATCAGTCGGGCACAGACTATGAGAGAGGCACTGTGCTAAACTCTTTACATATTTAATCCTCATAATATGCCTGACTAGGCACTTTTATCCTCTGTCACGCAGATGGGGAAACTGAGATGTAGGGAGGTTATGTTAATTGCCCAAGGCCACACAGTCCGCGGAGGAGTCAGGATTTGAACCGAGGCAGCTTGGCTGCAGACTCCACTCGTAACCAGCTGCACTGTATCTCTGTGCCATCTGCACTCATGTAACGAAGTGGAAATTCAGTCTCGCTATTCAAATTCCAAGTTCCATGACCTTCCTCCTGCCCCACAATGCCTCGGACATTTTTGGCATCTCAGTTGGCATCAGAAAGCCCATGGGGGTACAGTTTCTTTCCTGACCTAAACCTGAAAAGGCAGTAAGTGACCGTAGACCTGGACCCACAATTTCCATAAGGTTTTCTTCTTTTTGCCCTTTGATGTCCCCTTCTCCCTCTTTTGGTCTCAATGACCATTCCTCAAGCAGTATCTGTCTCCCCTTCCAAAATGCCCAGAAGCCTTCAGGCTGGTGCCCCATCGGGGACAGAAGGACACTCAGAGGCAGGGCGGGCCACCCAGAGCCAGAGTCCCAGGAACGTGGACGGGCCCAGGCCTGCAGCTGCAGTCTTCCGGGAGTCGGGTCTTTCAGCTTCAGGGAAAGGTCAGAATTGCAATCCCGTGTTTTCACACATCTTAAATGGATTTCAGAGGCGCTGGGCTGCCCCTGCTCCTCTCTTTAAACAATGTGGTTAAGCTGCCGTAGCCTAGCTGGAGGCTGCATTCCTCCCGCATTGTGATGTGGTTTCTGGAAACCATGCGTGCAGTTGGCTGAACCAAACTGAGCTGCTTCATTAATGGGAGCAAACTTGGGAGAGGAGCTGTGAATAGAAACAAGGCAAGTTTGCTTTCCACCCCTGATTCCAAAGGCCAGATAATTAAGTAGGCGGAGAGAGGAAGTGTCCCTTCTGATTCCAAGAGCTGACTCACTCTCTTTCCATTTTTCCCTCCTTTATTAGGTGGGGTCAGAGTGTGTGTGTGTATGTGGGGCGGGGCAGGGGGTATGGGGGAGAGTATTGTGAAGGAAGTCCTAGCAGAAGGTTACTGAATAAGCTATTACGTCATATGAAGCTCATAATGCTTACTGATTGCTTTCAGTTTTGTGCAGGTTCCCTGTGCCCTCCAGTCTCCTTCTACAGGGCCTGCAGCAGCAGCAGCTCCAAGTCTTACCTTCTGCGGACTCATCCCGCCTCTCACTTTGGATTTCACCTCAAAGGCAAACTTCACCTGCATGAACTCCAATCACCCCAGGCACCCCCCACCTGGAAATACTCACCCAGAGCACTTTCCCTTTCCTCCTCCCCTGGGGGTGTGTGTGGAGGAGGAAGGGACCCTCCCCATCTGCACAGCATTGCTCTGTTGTTCCCTGGGTCCCACTATGAGTTTGCTTGTCCGTTGCCCTGCTGCTGCCCTGGCTCCTTCCCTCCCGTGTAACAAACGAGTCCAAATCACTCCATGCTCAGGCTTCCCTCCACCCTCCTTTTCAAGCTGCCATCCCCCAATCTTTGCCTGCTTTGTTCTGCATCTCGCCACAGTCATCGTACCCAGCTTGTCACTGCCACACATCTCCACCTCCATCACGGCCAGTTCTGGCTTCTGCTCCCCCAACTCTGCAGCTGGTCACCACTGAGGTCCAGCGTTAAGACCCAGTGGCCCTCCCTATCCATTTCCTAGTCACCTCTGGGCAAAAGAGGAGGAGGGTGGCCAAAGTGACCTCTTGAGGGGGCGTGGTGGCATTCAGTTCTCTGACATTTCTTCAGAGAGAGCCTCGAGTTTCAAAGACATTTTTCATCTACCCAGCTGCATCTTTTTACTTAGATACTTAAAAAAGCAATCTCAAGCTCCCAAAGAAAAAGTAACACTGATGCCAAATCAGATCACTAACACTTGGTATCAACAGGAATATATTTGAATTTAAAAAGGCTAAGCTGCATCTGACAGCAATGTGTCTCAGCTACTTCAAGTCTAAGCAGGACTGGGGGAGGGGAATAGGAGTATCCAGTAAATGTTTATGCAGACAGGGCACAGGTGATAAGTCAGGTAACCATCCCTGTCATGTGATAGGAAGTCAGGGAAGGCTTCACATTAAAGTTCTATTTAGGCTGAGTCTTCAAGGGCAGGTAACTCCCAGTGAAGAAGAAATTCAAGACCGAGGCAGAGGGAATAGCAGGTGCAGGGAAGGGCGTTTGGAAAAGAACAGACATTTATAGGAAATGTGAGCACACTACTTTGGAGCATCTTATGGCTTCCTATGATCAAGTGCTGTCCTCTAGCACACCCCTGGCCCTGAACTATGGGCAGCTTCAAGGAAAGGAGCATATCTTAGAGTCATTTCTGTTAAGCTAAGGGCTAAAGGCTCACCCTGTGTTTGAGGAAGGCTCACCCAATTTCTCACATGCCTCCCTAGTTCAAATGTGTGCTTTCAGATGGGCAGAAAAAATGTGTTCACAATCAAGGTCACCTCTCTCCAGGGTTGTCAGCACTGGCACAGAGGTGGGGGCAGAGCCTCACATCAAGAAGCCAAGGGTCCAGCCAGTCCCAGCATCTTCAGGGGTCATTTCTCCCAGGTTGCATCTCTATCCCCACTATTCGTCAGCTGTCGGAAGCCAAGTCCTGTGTCTCATTTGTTGTTATAGAGTAGTGAGCACCAAATAGTTGCTCAGAAATATTGGTTAAACATCATCCCACTAGGCCAACATTGTGAGTTCAATACCCGGCCTGGTCACATACAAGAATCAATCAGTGAATGCATAAATAAGTGGATCAACAAATTGATGTTTCTCTTTCTCTTTCTAAAATCAATAAATAAAAAATGAAAAATATATATTGGTTAAGTACACAGGTAATGGGACCAGCATCTTGTTTTCTGAAGAACAGAGGATTTCTATCTCCCCTACTGTTTCCAAAGGAATTTTTCTGTAAGTTCCTGATTCTATTAGATGTTGCCAGTTCATATGTTCTTTCCTGGGCACATTGGTAGTAAGACCACACACTTTCCAGCCCTCTTGTAGATGGGGCTGTGACCAGGTCCAGCCCAGGAAGCAAGACTCAAGGTGATGTGCTACTTCCTGGGTGAGGCATTTGAGTGGGCAAACCACTTCCAAGATCATGGCAATGACCCTGGGATTCATTTGTTGAGATGGTAGCATCTTTGGATAGATGGAGGAGCTTGGATCCCTGAATCACCAGATAAAAGGACACTACCCACCAACCCTCATTGTGAATAGATGAGAATTAAGCATCTATTGTGCTAAGGCGCTGCTTTCTTGCAGCCCTACCATGACTAATATATCAGTAAATTCCACTTCTTCTCCGTAAGACAGTGTGGGAGTGTGGATTAGACATGACCTTAATAAAAACATTGCTTATTAAATATTTGACGGAGGCCTTGAGAGAATAGCTATGCTTTACAATAGACAAGTCCTTTATGTCGCTTTCTCTTCTTTAGAAAAATATACAGAACTTCTCAACCTGCAGTTCCAGAAAAGGTGGGTGTATCTTTTCAGCATTTGATAATAAAGCTACTAACTAAGATTATGATTCATAATTGATCATTTTTTTGCTGTACTAACCAGGAAGCTCAGAGGCAAATATGGCCTCATGGAAGGCATTCTGCCAATCCCCTATTATTACTTTGCTACTCAGTCCTCATTTTCTCTTGGGTCCTGATTTATCTTGCTTTTTCTCCGATTGTGTTGTATGTACTCTTGTAAATAGAACCTTTCTTGCGAGGGGGATAAAGGTGAGGAAGGCTGAGAACCAAATCTTTAGAATACACTCAGAACAAGGGATCCATGAGCCAGTCATCTAACACCAAAGGCAGACAGCGTCAATCAGCTGAGGCCAACAGTTGGTGCTGTTGATTTTGAATTATGTGCTTTTCTCCTGGGTTTCATGACTATTAATTTTTCCTTTGCTTTATAACAGAGTAGCTCAAAGAGTAAATTAATGATAATTACTGGTGCAGGAGGCACAGGAAGGTGGTTTGTGGCAGTGGCTGTAACTTGCACGTAGTTTTAAAATTACTGTGCTCAGGGATTCAGGGTCCCGAAACGATATCGATCACCGGCACTTCCTCCTTCTGAACTTTCCTACACCACTTTTACACTTTTTGATGGAAAACATTCCCTCCATAAAATTCCCCCAGTTGGTGATAAACACCTGATGCAGAAATAGGAACATTTTAAAATCCCAGCTCACAGCGCTCCTTAATATTACCTTTGCTTTCCATACCAGTACAGATTCTGTGACTTGAAAGGCAATGCTGCATTACTTCTGCATTGATCTGTAGTTATAGGTACAATGATCTACAACAGATGCACATAGACAGATGTGAAAAAAATTCTTTATTCATTTCTCACATTTTATTACAAAATGTATGTTGCAAACAACTTGAATAACCTACTTGTGTGTTTCTTTCTTTTTTTTTTTAAACCCTTGGCTTCAAGAACTCAGGTTTTCCCTATCTTTTATCAAGTATTGGGAAATACTGATTATTGGAGTCAATAGGTTATCATTTTGCTATTTATTTTCTTCTCTCAAGCTCTGAAAAAAAATGTCCTCTGTATAAATTAAACAAACAAAAAAAATGTTGTAAATTCTATGTCATTACAGTCAACAGAATTATAATAATGCATCCAAAATGTGCGGCAACAAAATATCAGGTATATGTTTGAAAAAAGAAGAAAAATGACATTCTAGCCTTGTTAAAAGGATAATGGTCCCATATTTTTATTAACAGGTTAGCAAAACAAAACCCAATGGATTACAATATTTACATGTTATTTGAAAAATAAAGTAGTGATAAAAGCATGTCACAATTATTTTCTTTTTTTTCTTTTTCTTTCTTTCCTTTTTCTCTTTTTGTTTGTTTTTGGTAATCATTATAAACACCCAATCCAGGTATGAAACTGTTTAAATACATTTGAAATGAGGCCAATTAAAAACAAATATGGACACAAAATGAATCTCTGTTTAGATAGTTCACACTTTCCCATTGTCTGGTTTTCACATGATGGCCCTCATCCCTAAAAAAAAAAAAGATTAAATTAAAATAAATGCCCTACAAATAAAAGTTCATAACAGCAAGAAAATAAAAGAAGAACATGCTTTTCAAGTAAGCACTTATTCCACAAATGCGGTATCTTTCCATGGATTTGAAGCTATGTGGGACACTGTCATCTCAGCAATCCCCCTTCCCTCTCTCCCTCCCCCTCCCCTGACCCTTCCAAGTAAAAAAAAACAAAACAAAACAAAACCATAAACAAAACAAACAAAACATGAAAGCCAAAAGACTCACACCCCCACACACACCCACACAAAAGGACACACACATCCAAGCGCTGCAAGCACACAGGCTTCTAAAACCTAGGCTTCAAGGAAAGTTCTTGTCTACTTTTTGGAACAAAAACTGTCTGTTCACAATCAGAACATAGTATAAATGTAGACTTAAGATTAGTCTAAGCTGCTCCCTCCTGAAAAAGCTAAGATGGGGAAACAGAGCAGCTGGCAGCTAGATTTAAACAAACAAAAACATAGTTCTCCAGGCTTCTCGTAGGATGTAAGTATTTCTTGTCCCTTCTCACCAAAGGGATGGGATCCCCTTATTCCCAAATTAAATGAGAATCCCCCCCCCCACAAAACACAATGCAAACAGAAATAAAACACAGATTTTAAATCACACACAAAAGCCAGTCCATCCGAACAGAAATTATTTGTGTGAGACGGATAATGTGTTATTTTGACAAGCAACAAAAGGGTGAAGAGGACTTCCTCGTCTGGCCCACAAGCTGCATAGCTGTGCCGGAAAATTTGGTTCTTTAGTTAAATTAAAAAAAAAAAAGTTAACTTCTTTGTTATTTCCATGTTTAAAATAAAAACATTCCTATTCACAAAAAAACAAACAAACTAATTCTCCCCTCTGCCCCCAAATTATAACAACAATAACAACACACACGCAAAAGAGAACAATTTATATGAAAAACTGAATTGTGCTGTGTTTGTAACATTCAAATTGATAGAAAATGAACATGTGGCAAACAAAACTCCACAGTCACCTTAAAATTAGCTTGTATGAATCTACCAAATTCTAAATTATAGTTGAACACTAATAAACAGCTTACCTGGAATAAAGGATGACAATTCACAAACAGTTATCTAATAATTAAAGTCTGTTTCTTTTTTTTGTTTTGTTTTTTACTAAAATAATTAAAAAAATCACAGTATTTTAAGAAATAAAACCCACATGGGGATTTTAAGCACAATTTGTGTTCCTTTCTTTAAAACTCTTTTTTTTCTCCATTCACCATCTTGCCCAGCAGTTCTCTCTACATTTAACCACAGCGACGACGACAGGTAGTACTGACAAATGCAGAGATTTCCCTTGGTTAAGTTTGAGGTACTAGGAAACAGGTGACTGTTTTATTATGCAAAGCAGTTTTCTTTTGTTTTCTGTTTTTGTTTTTTTTTTTTTAAATGTTTTTTCCCAAAGCGGCTGCAGTTAGGTCTTGAAAAAGCTTAAGGTATTAAAACTAGAAAAACGCACTGAAAGTTGTGCGTCAAAAAGTTGTTCCCCTAAGAAGTCTTCTACGGTCATGGAGCTTGTTTCCACATACTGTCCAAGACCACCCCAGGGCACACCGTGTGCGTGGGAGGCGCCTCCGCGGTCGGCAACAAACGAAACTTCCATGATGAAGATCCGGAAGAAAAGATGTAGTGATGGAAAAGGAGCCACATATTCCAACCATTTAAATAACTTTAATTTACATACTCACTCACACAGGTACCAGTGCTTTGAAAATAGATTGTTCAGTCCTAAAAAGCAGCTTTGTTCCGTCTTCTCTTTTCTGTCCCCCGCCCCCACCCCCCCACTTCACAGCCCAAGCTGGCCCTCCCACTTTTCATCATGGTTCAAGTAAGGTGTGATTAAGAATTTCACCAAACGCTTATTCCTTTTTGGCCTCTGCATTCTCCAGGAGAGATTTATCGGCAGCTACTACACAGATGGCTACTGTCTCATTCTTTAGGGAAAAGTCTATCCCGATTGCCTCATCATCTTCCTTTTCTTCTATAGAGGGCATCTTAATACTGTCCTGCACACTCTCCTTTAGGTGGATTTCTTCTTTGCTCACCTGCTTGGTGTCATTCAATGCCCTGGAGAAACAGGGATAGTAGAGACAGATGAGTATGTACTTTTTTTCTAATTAAACAAGCAAAGACATCCTCATTTCCCTGGTCCTAAAACATCCTGGGGGTTTCCTTGGAATAAATGCCATGAATGTGTGACTAAATTTGGAGTGATTTGTTCTTGCTACACGTTATGCATAGGTCAAGTATTTCTAGTATCTGAACTTACAAAAATACCCATTATTATACTACATTTTGATTACATCATACTTTGTTTCCATATGGATTGTTTTATGTTCCCTCCTATAGTGGGAACAGTGTGAAATTTAAGTGGTAAAAGCAAATATTGTTTATGCTCAAACTCATCAGAGGAAACCAGAAGCTAGGAGATTGGCTATGTTTATTAAGACTAAAAGAGTAACCCCAGTATTAAAGATTTCATAGACAGGTCCAGACACTAATCATTGAAATAAACAAAAAGCGAACACCTGAAGCTGGAACACATGCCTTGGGAAAATAAGTTATATTTTCTGAAATTTAGACGCTTCAAGTTTCAGGGCTATTTTCTGCTAAAAAGACCAACATGTATGTCTTGTGCCTAGCGCTTAAGAGTGTTCTGTGCAAAGGATCAAGGATTTTATGTTCAAGGATCTTATAAGTGTTTTACAGGTACGCTCCCACCTACCTGGGAGGCAGGCAGAAGCTGGCTCTGTCCCGAGGCAGAGCACTGAAGGCACCAAGAGGTGCGTGGGCATGTTCAAGGCCACTCAGGGAATGAGTCAT
Source organism: Rhynchonycteris naso (assembly GCA_037038555.1). NCBI lineage: Eukaryota > Metazoa > Chordata > Mammalia > Chiroptera > Emballonuridae > Rhynchonycteris > Rhynchonycteris naso. The sequence continues at coordinate 25,410,227 of CM072996.1, forward strand.
CAGAGGCAGGAACAGAAGCCAGATCTTTGACCCCGGTCCACGCTCTATCAGAGAATGTCATGCTAATGAAAGCTGAAGGGACACTGGCTGGAGAAGGCACAAAACTTCTATGCGAGGGCTTGAGTGGGATTTGTCCTTCGTATCAAAGATGATTTTTCATTTGACTTGTGTCTGGGTGACCATTTTAAAAACCAAGAGAAAAGGGAAAGCCTAGTTCCTGACATCTGTCTCCCCTCCCATGCCCAGAAATGTGACAAAAGGGGTCTGGGTGTCATCAGGGGAACCAAACAACAACAAAAGGTAAAAAAGATAAAAGAACCCAGTCTCACTACCACCTCACACTCTGGGCAAAGGCATTCTTGGGATGGTTCAACTTACATGCCATGTCTCAGCACGTGCCGTTCCCATTCAGAGCCCTGTGAAAACGCCCGTCCGCAAAATTCACACGGAAAACGCTTCTGAGTGTTAATAGCAGCCCCGTGGTCAGAGTATCGCATCAGATCTGTAAGGAGAAAGGGGAACCAATATTACCATGTGCACTGGGCGGAGGCAGGAGACATAAGCCAACATTTACAAGGAAGCCTCCTTTCCTTCCTTCCTTTGTAAAGCCATTCGTGAAAGCAATCTCCAGATTCCTTGTCCTTTCTCCTTCCTGGCTGTTCACCTACGGTGTTTCTAGAACAGCTTTCCAGAACTGCTCCTGGTGCCCAGGCCCCAGACGCATCCTTGCCTCACCTCCCCACCGCTACTTCTCTCACAAGTAACCTGGCTCATCCCAGTGGTGTCACCTCAGCATCCTCCCCTCCCCGCCCAGCGAGTCTTCGCTTTCTGCGATGGTCTCACAGTTTAGCACTTATTCATTTTCTATTTGACACAAGAGTATCCTTGCTTGCTAAAAAGAATATAGGCCCCTGAAAGCACCAGACCAGGTTATGTGTAGACTGCAAGGCGTGTGACCGCTTCCAAGTGAGAATTCCTTCCCGACTCACAACTTGAGGTCATCTGCCATAGATATCATAATCAACATTTCACAGGATGGCTATGAGACCTGGATGAGCGTGGCAAGCAGGGAAACGAGCACAGACGTGAATCCCGGACAACAGGGAGGCCAGTGTGTGAGAGAAAGTGCATGCTTGGCTAAGGAGGGGTCCTGGCCAGCTGCCCGCTGTCTCTTTTTCAGTTGGTGAGATCCGTGAAGGTGGGGGTATACAGATATCTCCAGACAGGTCTGCTGTAATCAACCATGGAGTGTCATCATTTTGGTCTCCTCCACGGCGCTGGGCACTTATTAGAGGTCTGATAAACGTGGGTTGAGTGGCTAATTGTTTATAGGCCACTCCTCCAGGCATACTCAAAGATGAGATCTTTATATGGCCTTTGTGTGATCCTGAGCCCCAAGCCCATATGTCTTTCATTACACCACAGCGAGCCGAATTTTCCCGTGCGTTATAAACCGCAGGACCTAGACAGTTCTGCGGCCACGTTGCAGTGTGAGGGCAGCACACGGGGCAAGGGTGATCATCTGCCCGTATCTGATCACTCTGTGCTGTACAAGCAGGACGTTACAGGAAGATGTCTCCTGGATGAAATACTCCAGCTAAAAACTCCTCAGGATGACGTGAACGGCACAGGTATCTCCATGCTGCCTTCATCTTCGGCACAAAAAGCTATGTGAATGGGGCCAGTTTTAACAAAAGATGAAACATTTTTCTCACAAATTAAGAAGATCACCACACCAGCCATTAAAAATAATTGCACAGACTATCTTCCTTGGTTCTTTTCATTGGAAATGAGACAGCACCATCTGCTCTGAGCATTAATTTCTTAGCAGGGATTATCTTGGGCAAGAAATCAACAGAATGCCTTCCTGACTCCGCCCCACTGCATAATGAGAGGGGGTGGGAGAGTGCGCCTGGGTTAATTTTGATTTCTTCATGCCTGGTTTCTTCTCTTTCAAATTCCCTTGAGCTTTCTAGGCAGCACCTGCAGTGTGGCCAGGCCGTCCTCTTTTCAGTTCCAGTGTTGGAGAGGGTGCTGGGAATGGGGTAACTACAAGGACACGAGCCCCCTGAACTGAATGGGCCACACTGATGAAAGTCTATCCTGCCAACGAGGGGCACGCTCCTGGCACATGTGCTCCTTACCCTTAGGAAACATGAAACCAGCCATTTATTCTTTCCAATGGCTCATGCTGTTTCAGCCTCAAAGGAGGAGGCCAGTCATTACCTGTCACACATCAAATAGCTCTCCATCAGCCCCAGTGCTGCACTAAAACCACCTCCCACTCTGCTCCTAGAAGACAGACCAGCTGGCAAAAACACCCGGAGGCTATTGTGTGTCGTTTGTTTCTTCTGGTTGGCAAGACTCTACCTAGATGGTGGAAAATGGTTTCAAAGGCGATGAGACAAAGGGGGCTATTCTTTCAAGGATGGGGAGGAGACAAGATGGTTGAGGCTGATGATTCCCATTAACATTACTAGGAGTTACTCATGTGAATCCTCCACCCAGTGAGAGAGAAATGCATGCTTCTCCACCCCGAGATTTCTTCTTCCCATGTGGTTAAGGCTCATGAACATGAGATCACCTTCCAGCAAAAAGTGGTCTGATGACCGCGATGAAGCTCTTTTGCAGCAAACTGAGCAGGTCTGCAGCCACGGTGCTCACGTGGATGGGGCAGCCAGGACGGGCAAGAGAGGAAATTTGCCTGGTGCCCCACGCAGCTCACTGCCATCATTTTTTTCTCCTAATTTTCAATGTTTCTATTTTGGAGTCACACAGGAGGACTGGCTAAAAGGAGTTCTTACCTCTGCATACTTATAACCTCTAAAATCATGGGTGTTCAGTTTAAAGACCCCAAAGCCAAGGGTCTAAAGAGGAGTCATTGATTTCCAAAAGAGGACTGGAGGGGCACTGGGCACCAGGGAGCAAGAGAAGCCTCTCTACCCTCTTGTCAAAGGGACCCCTTTTTCGAGAAGTCCAGTAACAGTGCACAGATGCTAAAGAACTCACCACCAAGAACATAATTGAGGAATGTTAAAATAAAATAGAAAAGCCATGCTTCTCAGATCATAGCCATTTTCCATGTAAGAAATGGAGGCGTATGGCCCCTACTAATAAATGTTATAACTTTACAAAGGCAATCAGCCTACACGGGAAGGTGTTTCCTTTGTCCACTTATTGCTTTCAGGTTGACCATGGATGTGCTGGCATGTTTGGCTGGCAGTCCCTGCTGTCATCTTAGCTGGGGATTCTAGGGCCAAAGTGGACCCGTACTTTGCAAATGTTTGGATTTCTGCTGTGGTGTTGGGATAGGGGTGGGAAAGGGAGCAGGTCAGGAGAAAGAATGGGGAGACCCTTGGAGGGAAATGGTCACCACATACTCTTTCTTAGGTTTGCAGACTGACGAAAGAGGAAAAATAAAGCTATTTTGCAAACGTATACTTTAGAGCAAAAGCCGACATGCCACAGAACTGACAGAATTCAGGGTCAAGCTCCCCTCAGTGAGTACTCCACTGTCCACAGGGCTGAGAAGATGCTATGCAGTGTAAAAGGGATCTTGCCTTTGAAGCCAAAACACTAAATTCAGCCTCTAATGTTTTGTTTTTAAAACTTTGAATGAGCTCTTAACCTTTCTGGGCCTTTATTTCCCCATTTGTAAAATTACAGTCACGCCACCTCCACTGCAGGGTTATCATTATTAGTTGGGGACTGACTGTGTTTCGGGAACAGGTTTATGTCTTGTGTGTTATCTCATCTAAACTTTACACAACTACAGGAGGTAGGTGATATCATTACTACTGATGATGAATGCACAGGGAGTTAAAAGAATTTATCCGAAGTCATAAAAATAGCAGCCAAACCATGAGCCAAATGCCGGCCGGCCAACTGCAGAACCGTCTCCATTACATAAGATAAATGGATAAAAGGCATAGAAACCACCAACCTTGGGCCTGGCCCATAAGGATGCTCAACAGTGGTAACTAATGCCATTCTTTCCATCACTATATGACATCTATAATGTTGAGTTCTCATGCTTATGCTATCCGCATGCTTTTGATAAGTCTGCAGTAACTATTTCAACCTATATGTGTATATGTACTATCTTGGGATTTCCACTGAATCCTGTATTGAACAACCTAAAGAACCAACTCTTGATCGCACACATGTGTGTCTATAGCTACATATACTTTTGAAGAACTTCATTTTGAAGATAATTATAGAAGAAGAGGAAGTGGGAAAAACAATACCAAAATTCCATGACACCTTCCCCTGTGTCTCCCATAAATGCAGACTAACTGAAAGGTACTGGTTTCCTTATCCCTCTTCACAAAGCAAAAACAGCCCAGGGAGGTGAAGAAAAGGGCCATGCTGAGGACGCAAAGAGAGGACTCCGGATTTCAGTTCTCTGCGGCCTCCCCCATGACTCAGCAGAGTATATCTTACTTAAGTGTGCCATTGGAAGTTCATTTACATTCCTGTGTAGTGCTACAGTGTCATCTGTGTTGTCCTCCGCCAGTTCTCATTCTAAAGATTCCCAAGACACCAGTTTTCCTTATTAAAAACTAATCACCGCTATGTATTTTTAATAAACAGACTACTGTGAGAGATAAAATGCCTGCTTCCCTGAGAGTTTCTCTAGCTGGTAACAGTTTACAAGAACATGGCCCCTGACATGTTTCTGAAGCCAGTCTCCGCTACTTAACGAAGAAGGATTGTTCTTCTCTGGGAACCTCTGGTTCCCTTCTGTCACCCGTGGACGTGCTGGCTGCCATCTGGGATTCTGAAGGCAGGGCTGAGACTAACCTCTGTCATCAGCCTTGCTGTTCATTTCTTCTTCCTTGTCCTCATCGTCACTACTGGAGCTCTCCAGCTTCTCCTTCATCTGCTCCAGCTGGTCCAAGTTCACCCGTCCAACCAACTCAAAGTTCCGGCTCACCTGAAAAGGCCCAAACAAAGGATGGAAACATGAACCATAGACTGAATGGGGTTTGCTCTGGGGGAGCGATTGTTCCAACGTCCCTTTCCTGTCACTGTTTCTGGAACCAGGACCCAACAACACCAGTGCCTAACAAGTCCCCATCGTCACCCGAACGTGGTTTCAGAGGTGGATGCTCTGACATTCCACCCTTTTCAACAGAACTGTCAGTGCTGGACTTTTCCTCACCAAATTTAGTAAGAAACATGAGCTCTCGTCAGCCATAAATGAAACGTTTCATGAAGCTTGGGGAGTAGAAGAGGTGTCTAATAAACAGTTTCTGAGTTGAATTCAAAGAAGTAACTTTTGTAAACTGCTCAAGTTTCAAATACTTGCGGAGGCAAAGAGGCTCTGTTAGTACTCTGGAAACCGGCAGGGAGAGTCCCAGCCTTTCCCACCATGATCTTATGAGCATGGAGGGCTGTGGGTGGTCCCAGTGCAGCCCAGATGACATCAGTTCAATTCCAGACTCCAGTTCAAATGGAAGACAATGTTGTTACGGTTTGTGTTACCGCTGTGTTTGAAGCTGACCACAGCCTATTTGTCAAGGCTGGAATTACCTGAGAAAAATCTAGATGAGTAAACCCTAAAAACACATTCAAGTGTTCACTAGGGCTGATTTGGTTTTATATAAAATATAGTTAAAATAATGTGGAAATCCAGACTTTCTTCAAAATAGCATCCAAGGGAGATAAAGATCCACATTAAGAAAACTCAGTAGTGATGTTCTGTTTGGGGTTCTACTGTCAACGGTAGCACAAACATTTACCTTCCTTGGGTCTGTTTTCAGAACCTCTTCAAGTGCCATGCATACAATTCCCGGGAACGACAGGTGAGCAAAGGACTCAAGTCAATAAAATGACACACAGCAATGGGCACCCCCTCTGGGGTAGGCACTGTGCTCCCCCTGTGGGAGGGAGGGACTGGGGAGGGACCCACAGAGATGAATGAGAACTAGTTGGGGCCTCCTGAGGCTCACAGTATGGTGGAGGAGAGAAGACAGACATCACTGATTAGATTCCAAGACAGATTCCCATAGCTACTACTGGTAGAGATAGAGTGTAATGAGGGCACAGGAGAGGAAAGGGAGACTTTACAAGACAATTCCAAAATATTCTCTGGGACCAGACTGGAACAAAGATTTGCTGAGCACCGCCGACTCCATATGCCTGGCAGATGGGAACATCACTATCAACTGTGACAAATGTTAGAGAGACTCAGAGTATCAGGGCCAACAGACAGTCCTCTGAAAAGGCTTAATATTGTCCCAACCGCATCATGGAAGAGGTAGCATTTCATAGGAGGAAGAAAACTCAGGATAAAAGCTCCCTTAAAACAAGAGAAACAAAACACTGATCTAACTATAATGATGAAACCCAGAAAACCAATTACTTTGAAAATAACACAACAGGAGGGTGGGAGAGATGTCTGTGTCAATCTCAATGCTAAACACTCAGGGACAGAGAGTTCTTCTGCTCATTAGAAACAAGTTGTAAAAATGAATAGACTAAAGTGAGAAGGAGGAGGAAGAAGTCGAGTTGAGAATCTTCATTTCTCTTCCCTGCCCTTTAAGAGTAATAGTCCCCAGAGCTCTTCTGCTCATAGCACCTTCCTAACCAGAGATTCATTAATTCTGCCTCAGTAACAGACCTATATGCATTAGTTCTTACTCATTTTTATAACACCAAGTAAAAAAGGGCAACGGGTAACACGAGGAGCAAGAGCCCTGAAGTCAGACAGACCTACATTCAAGCTCAGGGTAGGCCGATACTCAGACTCTGAGCAAGTTATTCCACATAAATGTCCTCATTCGTAAGAGGGGGGCTCAGCCTAGTACCTGAAACACAACAGTCCCCCCCTCCAAATGTTGTTTCCTTTCTCTTTCTGGGAATGTGGCCTTTTCCGATTTTGGCTTTTGGAAAGGCACAGGATAAGCATTGAAAATGCATATTTATGAAGTTATGTTTAGCCACAAAGCCTATAGTTTAACCAAATGACAAATATTTGAATAAAAGTTTTCTGGGTGGCCAAGTTTTTAAGGAAAAGGGGGCAAGATTCTCATTTGCTTAATTTTGAAATATGTATAAAGAAGCATCTTTTAAATGATGTACTTAAGAGGCAGCCTTTTCTGGCAACCTCCTGCCGTGGCACCTGCAGGTGTGTGTAAGGGGCATCTGGAGTGGGCAGATGCCAGGAAACAAATAATGAAACTAAGAATGTCAAAAAAGGAATCCCCATATTGCTTCCTCCAGTTAATTTTCATTCATTCATTCATTCATTCATTTATTCAACAAGGACTTCCCGAGGACCTACCTGTGTCAGACCCTGGGCTAAGCATTAGAGTCCCTGCTTCTCAAGGAGCTGATGGTGACCCAAGACCTGTCACCAAACTAAATGTGTTTTATTTTTTTCTTTCCCTCCTTTCTCTTTCCGTCACTGGAAAAGAGTTACCATTTTGGTTTCTGCACAATGTAAAAAGAGTACAAGGCATTTTCAGTCTGATGAATTCATCTGAGGCTGACCCAGGATACAGCTATCTTGAAGATTTTCAAAATCTTTGCTATGCAATTAAAAGATTTAAAAACAAAAACAACGAACACTTTTGCTATGTAATTAGAAGATTTTCAAATAAAAACTATAGTGCTGGGTTCTTGCTCTACTTTGAATCCCAGGTCAGTAATCCAGTATCAATCTTAATACAAAAGACTCCGTGCTGCTCTTTTGAGCCTCGGTCTCCTCCCTGGATCACTGCACATTCCCTCCTTGCTGGTTCCCATTCTGTCAATCTCGGCCTGCCCTGAGGATAAACCTCTGTTGCTTGCTGAGGTTCCCATGGCCAGCGATCACTGAACCCTGGGGCCCCCTTCTCCGCACAGATCCCCCTTTGCTCCCACCCCACTGACCTTACTGAGTTTCCTGGAACCTGCCACACTCTCAACTCTGCGCCTCTCTCTGTGCACATGTGGTTTCCTCTGGATTCTTTCAAGCCTGCTTCCTTCACGTGGTGACTTCTGTCTCCCAGCCTCGCTCCAATGTCACAGGGGGGGCTTTCTCTAAACGCCTCTGTAGCTAAATATCCTCACTCTGTGCTTCCACGGCACCTTACACTCCCCTTTTGTAACTCACCCTATTTAGTAATTAAATGTATATAACCCACATGCCTCTTTCCCTCCCTAAACTGCAAACTCCAGGCAGACACTTGCATCTGATTCCCAGCTGGGTCCCTACTGGCCAGAGTGTGCAGACCAGCGTGGGTGCTGTTTTCCGGGCTACTGCATGTCATCATTGTCATTCAACATATTTTTCTTTCTCATAAACTTTCACTTGGCAAACAAACAAACAAAAACACAAATTTAAAATCCAACAGCATATGCATAATAACTGTTAACAAGTTATTATATTTCTGCCTGCCTGTTTTCTATGCATAGATTATTGAGATTGATATAATTATATTAAGACATATGCGAATGTTTCCTGGTTTTTTTATGCCTGATATGGCATAAATATTCTGTGCCAGTGTTATTTTTAATCGCTATATAATGTTTCACTACGGGGATATATTACAGTTTACTGTTTCCATATGAGTTTACCTTTTGGCTATTTCTGGCTTTTCACGATTAAAAATGCAGTAATACACCTTAGTGCATATAATCCTTTCTTTTGTGTTTAATTTTAATTTTATAGGTTAAATTTGCAGGTGTGAAATTAGAGTAAAAAATCAAACAGTACTGACTTTACTGAAATTTCAGTATATTCTTAAATTGGTTCTGGAATGATTTGAAAAGTATCTTTCTAGACCAAGAGATTGGTGGGTATCTGACCAACTTTTTAATGGTACAAAGGACAAATTAAGGGAAATTCACCCTTTCCTCTGGAGATAAGAAGTAATTTATTACCTTGTTTCCCAAAATGCCCACAACTGAGGGAGGAAAAAATAAGTGTAAGAAGTTTAAGAGTTAGAACCTGGCTCTTTGAAGCTTTCTGAAGGCAGAGAAAGCAACCTGCATAGTTTTGAATGGTGGATTGTTCAAACACTCTAAAGCTATATGCAGATCCCCTATATTCTGTAAAAATTATTTATAAATGTCCAGCACCCCAAAGTGTCCTGTGAAGACTAACAACCCAGAGTGGTGAAGATGTCTGCTGTCCCATAAGAATGGAAATCAAGTGCCATTGACCAGCAAATACTTTACCCTAAGGTTAACCTTGAAGCAATGACCCTGTTGACCTGTGCTCACACTTAATGTTCAAGATTCAAACCTACACGTGTCTTTTTGTTGTTGTTCGTTTTTAGCTATTCAGCAGCTGGTTCAGATCTGTCCCTAGCATAGGAAAGAATTTCTGTTCTTGCGACTTAATTCTCAGGGAGAAGCATTATATAATGTATAAATATTACCAAGTTCAACATTCACACTCATATTATCCTAGATGGGCAAACCCAATCTTACAGGAAAGATTGATTGCTTGTGGATGAAAAACTACGATTGGATACCCTGGTCTTCGGATTACTTAGCAGACGTTAAGTGGGGGAGACGGCGATGAGAAAAAATCCACTTACTATTTCCAGAATTCCTCCTCCTTTTTAATGTAACATTTGTACCTTCAAAAAGGGACACCCAATCAAGATGTTCATATTACCTAACATTCCATGTCCGTGTTAAAAAGGGCAAAGTGAACTTTTTATTTCTAGAAAAGGTGACATCAGAGAACATGGGGAAACTGCCTCTTACATCAAAAATGTTCATTTCAGTCACAAATTGAGAACATGTCACGCAGCGAAGATTTTAAAGGTCTACAGAACAGACTGGCCAAGTTTCTCAGTAAAGGGCTAGGTAGACACGTATTTTATGTTTACTGGACCCTACAATCTCTGTCACAACTACCCAACTGCCATGACAGCTTGGATGTAGCTGCAGACAATACAGATATGGATGAGTTGGGCTGTGTCCTAATGAAACCGTATTCTCCTAAAATATAAATTCCTATATATATAAAATTCAAATTTTATACATATAGCTCACAAAAATTAAGAGATATTTTAGTGCTTCATATTCATTTTGAAATATCCCCTAATTTTTGTGAGCAGTATAATTTCATGTCACAAATACTCCTTTTCTGATTTTTTTTCAGCCATTTAAACATGTTAAAACCATTTTTAGTTGGCAGACTACATAAAAACGGGTGGTAGGTATAGGATTATCCACAGTGGCCAAGACATGGAAACAACAAAAGTATCCCTCAGAGGATTGGATAAAGAAGATGTGGTACATATATACAATGAAATACTACTCAGCCATAAAAAATGATATATTTCCATTTATGACAACATGGATGGACCTTAAGAACATTATGCTAAGTGAAAAAAGTAAATTGGAAAAAGTTAAGAACTATATGATCTCACACATAGGGGGGATTCAAAACTGAGCCCCATGGACATAGACAAAAGTGAAGTGGTTACCTAAAGGAGGGGGTGGAGGAATGGAGTAAAGAGAGACAGATATATGGTGATGGAAAATGATCTGACTTTGGGTGATGGGTACACAATGCAATCAACAGTTCAAATGATATAGAGATGTTTACCTGAAACCTATATAATCTTATTGACCAATGTCACCCCACGAAATTTAATTTTTAAATAAAAATAAATAAAGTGCTTATTTTTTTTAAAAAAGTGGTTGGCTGAATTTGGTCTATGGGTCACAGTTTGCCAACTTCTGACTTACAACATCCGGTGGCTGACCCAGAAGGTCTTCTTTGCTTGTCCTTGAAAGACAGAATGGGAACAAGGGAAAGAATGTAGTGGAAGAAAGCTTCAGCAACGCAGTATCTCTACAGTTTCTTACAGGATGGTCAAAGGGGCAGGTCAAAATCTTAAATTCTCAGATAAGAATATTTCAGTCAATGTTCTTGTCAAGGCTTCAAGAAAGGCTATTATTCAGCTTAGTATGTTAAAGCTCTATGCAAGAAGAGCTGTGACACCATGTTTGCTCTGTTCTTTTCTGTCCCTCTATTTTATAGATACACTTAACATGCTGGGCTGTGGTTCTTTGTTTAAGCTTATCTTGACTACTTTCTCATCAACTCCTCCAGGGCAGCAACCATTTCTTAATTTAGCTTTACGTGCTCAGTGCCCAGTATAAAGTCAGTCATGTTGATACACCATAAAGGTTACTTAGATTTACCAGTCACATAAAAATTCATGGTAGCCCTGCCTTGGCTGGCTGGCTCAGTGGTAGAGCATCAGCCCAGTGTATGGATGTCCCGGGTTCAATTTCCAGTCAGGGTACACAGGAGAAATAACCATCTGCTTCTCCATCCCTCCCCCTTCTCCCCTTCTCGTTCCACAACCATGGCTTAATTGGTTTGAGCATATCGGCCCCAGATGCTGAGGATAGCTCTGTGGAGCCTTCACCTCAGGTGCTAAAAATAGCTCGGTTGCAAGCATGGCCCTAGATGAGCAGCAGAGCATCAGCCTCAGACGAGGTTTGTTGGGTGGACTCCTGTCTGTGAACATGTGAGCGTCTGTCCCTCTATCTCCCCTCTTCTCACTTGGAAAAGAAGAAGAAAAAAACATTCATGGTTGATTAGAAAATAAAAAGAAATCCATAATATTGTCTTTAGATTTATATCCCATGCTTTAAATTTGCTTTCTAATGAGAGAATAAAATCAGACATTTTCTGAAAGATTTTGATTCAACCCTGGCCAGAGAGCTCGGTTGGTTATAGCATCTCTCCGAAGCACAGTGGTTACTGGTTTGATTCCTCTTCAGGGCACATACAGGAGCAAGCCAATGTTCCTGTTTCTCTCTCTCCCCCTTCCTCTCCCTCTAAAATCAATAAACAAAAATTAAAAAATAAAAATATTTTGATTCAATTTCTACCAAACATCTATTGTATGCTAAAAGTTACTCCAGTATTTTTTCTGTTTTTCATTGAACTCTCATAACCCCATTTTGCAAGGTATGCATTGTCTTCCATATTTGTAGATGAGGAAAACTGAACACCAGTCAAGTAAGTAGTACGGCCAGGTAAGAACTCACAGGTTCAGGTGACATAGCTCCCGGTTCCCCCATTACAATGCAAATCATCTGTAGCAATGTGAAATTGTTTACCAGCTAGTAAACATGACTTGTGGTATTGGCTGAATACAAGAAGGAAGAAAGAAGAATTGTGACAATAATATTCTGTTGCCAAACTGGATGGGATAGAGAAAGACAATCTTTTGGGAATTTTTCTTCAGAAGACAAAACTTTCTAACAGTAAGAGTAAAAGATTGTGAAGCTTCCGGAAGGGTATATGGCACACAAAAGTCAATAAGGGCAATGGTTTTCTTTTGCAGTCACTGGGTCTGAATAAGAAAAAATGTTTTCCTGTCAGACCTATCTTAGCAAAACTGACATCAACTCACTCTGAGTATAACTCAGCATAACTCCAGTCACAAGTACTCAAGAAAGCCAAATGCAAGGTATCATTAAGATAGTCAGAGAACTTTGTCCTTGGCCAGTTGAGCCATTGCCAGTCTCCTGACCTGGAAGTCCAGAGGCAAAGATGCTGCTGCCATATTTTGCTTATTTGAACAAACAGGATACTTAGAATTTCCTGCTTGAAGAGTGATTTCATTTATTGATTTACTTAACCAACAGCTCCTGGAACTTTCATTGTATGCAGGGCCCTAGATCAGATTTTGGAAGAAAAGAGAGGTAAACAACGTGGTTTCTGTTTTAAGAACAGTGCATCCAATGGCAAGCTGGGGACTTATTACAAGTTAAGTGCAAATTCAGGGAGTATGAACTGAGTGCCTTATAGAGGAAGAAGGAAAGTTCTAAGGAAGTCTGAGCGGAAGCCAGTAATTTTGACCAGAGTTTAGTGGACAGTTTCAAAGGTGACTGGCATAGACCACGTTCAAGTGTCTACTTGGGAAATCAGCTCAGGTTCTGCCAAGCAGGTCCCTCTAAAAAAGGGTCATACCTTTTGTTCATCTACCTTTGGTTTCAGTCTTCCAAATTACATGAAGAAACAGGTCTGAGGTTGACAAATCAAAAGCAAGACTCACATGAGGAAAAACAAAGTTGAAAGGACATAATTTTCTAGAGAAACCTCCAGCTTGCAGAAATCCTTGAAGTTGATCAAGCTAATGTTACTAACCATCCAAAAAAAGAATGTGACCAAAGGTGTGTTTATGATCTGGTGTGGGGGAAGGTTCTTCTTTTGTTTTGTTTCTTCTCATTTCTTTTGCTGGAAGAAAATGTTCTATGTGACTTTTTTCCCCCACTGTGGATTTCCCTAGTCCAGAAAGCTGAACAATTTTATTGGAATAACTAAAATGTTGGTGATTCCTCCTGAGCTTAATGTTCCGCTGCTTTCCCCAAACTGCCGAAAAGAAAGAGACACAAGTTCTTTAGAGTTCAGCCGCCAGAGGCTCCATTTGTATGAAAAAATTAAACGCATTTCAAAGTAAATCAAATTAGTGAATGTGTATCGCCTGAATAGACTATCCTTCTAAATTTAATATACCGAACATGACAATTTTACGAGCAAACTAAGTTAGGGATAATATATTTTTATGTTCCTTTAACTAGCAGAGACTTCAGGACCATAAAGAACACTAACAAGGTATTGAATATACTTAAACTTTTAAAAATATGTGTGTGTGCGTGTGTGTGTGTTTTAAATGTGAGTGCAAGGTTTGTTTGTATTTTTTTCTCATGACTTTAAGGTTCCTAGAAATTTGAAGTCTTAACTTTCCCCACTATTGCTAATAAATAGCACAATGGATGTATGATTTTATTGTGTGTATGTGTGGGGGGGTATATAGAAGGAGGGAGAATGGTGGGATTGAAATAATATAGGGGGTCCTCGGGTTACAACAATGTCGACATGTCATTAGCCCTGTACTTATGGACAATGTGAGCGAACTAGATTTGTTGTTCACGACCGAAGAATACGCAGCACAGGGTATACTATATTATATTTATGTCCTTTTTCTTTTTCTGTGGCTTAGTTGTGTTTTTATGTTCTAGATTATGATTTTACAACTGTGTTAGGATAGATGAGTGAGTTAGGCTAGGGTGTGTTTTGACTTACACCAAAATTCGGGTTATGTCACTGTCATAGGAAGAGGAATGTGTTGTAACCTGAGGACCCCTTGTAATGTGTCTTTTAGAAAATCTAGTGAGATCAAACAAAAAATGACAGGAAGTGGAAGGATGAAAAAGGATTTTTTTAAAGAACCTGCACTGTTTAGATTCCAAGAGTTTCTTTGTCCACCAGTGCAAAGATCAGGGTCTAGAAATACATGATTCTATGTCCCCTAAAGAGAGTGCTGCTTGTCATCTCTTTTCTACTTCACCTTGGTTTCTAAGGATAAACATGGCTGTGTAAACCCAGCACACTAGAGAGCTGGGTTCTTAAAAGGAATGCGATATTTGACGCCAAGAACCCTTCCTGCCGTTACCAGTATTTGGTCCCACAAATGAGACCATCTTGAAATCTTTAGGGACATTCCTGAGTGCAAAAGCTTTGCAGGCAAATTGAGAAGTCCAGTTTTCAAGGTCCAGTTCTGTTTAATAAAATCCTTTGACTGAAAATACATCCTTTTACAGCCAGTGCTCGACTTATGACCATGATTGGTTCTGACAGACCGGTCGTAACACGATTTGGTCGTAAGTTGAGTAGGATGTAGACAAAGACAATTTCCTCTTGGTAGACATCTTGGGAGGGGTTTGATAAAAAATATCCAAGACACAAAACACGAATTGCTGTACAGTTGAAATGGTGCACGTGGAGATGGTAGTGCTGCCGGAAGCTGGTCCGCACTGTAGTATGCCCAGCTGGGCAATGCTTGCGCTGCCAGATGCGGAGCAGTCGTGGCTAGCGACTGTGGTCGTAAAGTCGAATGATCGTAAGTTGCATAGGTCGTAAGTTGATCAATACCTGTAGTTTTTTCTATAGATTCTTTTAATCACACAAACATCACCAAAATAGATTCATGGAAGAATGTAATAAATGAGCAATGCATTCAACACAGAGTGGGAGGTTGAGAAAGCAGTAAACCTTAACTTAGAACCAGTTGCTAAGTCTAGCACACATTTTATTTTTGGCACTTTGCCCACTCATCAAGATCTCGGGCATCTTGTGGATCTATCAGTTCCCAGCATCAACTTTATAAAATACTGCAGGAAATGAACATTTATTGAAGACCTATCATATGTCAGGTTCTGGAAAACTTGCATCTTTCAGGTCTTCCTTACTATAAAGTGAACCTATTTCATTTTCAATTTTTAAAATAATGTATGTATTTTAAGTGAACAGTCCAATGGGTTTTAGTAAGTTTATGCCTTTGTGTGACCTTCAACACAATCTGGTTTAAGAGCCCTTCTCTCGGGAAGTTCTCTCAGACCCTCTGCAATCAAGCCCTGCTCTCAGTTTCCAGCGCCAGCCAACCTGATCTGCTTCAGCTCCACTTTTGCCTTTCCTAGGGATTTCATGTCAGTGGGATCATACACTCTGAAATCTTTTGCATCTGGCTTGTCTACTTCACACGATGTTTTTAAGATATATCTATGTTGTTACATGTATCAGAAGCTCATTTTATTGATAGTCAGTAAATTCCACCGTAGTACTATATATAGCACATCGTGTTTATTAGTCAACTTTATGTGGGAGTAGGCTTGCTGGATCAGATGGTAAGTGCGTGTTTAACTTTTAAACAAATGACTAAAATGCTCCAAGGAGAATATGCCATTTTATATTCCAACCAGCACTGTGTGAGATTGTCTTTGCCTTTTGTACAGGCATGGGTAAAGTGTCTATTTAAATCTTTTTTATCATCTTAATTGAATTGTTTACCTTCTTATTACTGAGTTGTAAAGGTTCTTTATATATTTTAAAGTCCTTCGTTAGGTAATCACCCTGCAAATATTTGCTTCCCATCTGTTGTTTGCCTTTTCATTTTCTTAATGGTGCCTTCTGAAGAGCAAAAAATTAATTCTGATGACATTTAATTTATTGATTTTTTTCTTTCATTTTCCATAGCTTTTATATTGTATCTAAGAAAAATTTCCCTGACCCGAGGAAAATTTTCTACAACTTTTCCAAATGTTTTATACTTTTTTAATTTCTTTTTTTATTTATTTATTCATTTTAGAGAGGAGACACACACACACACACACACACACACACACACACACAGAAAGGGGGGAGGAGCTGGAAGCATCAACTCCCATATGTGCCTTGACCAGGCCAGTGCAGGGTTTTGAACTGGCGACGTCAGTGTTCCCAGGTCGACGCTTTATCCACTGCGCCACCACAGGTCAGGCTGTTTTATACTTTTAGTTCATCCATTGAAGTTTACATTCCACTTGAACTTAATTTTTGTGTTGGGAGTGACATAAGGGTCCATGCTCATTATTTTGTATAAGGGAGTCTAATTGTTGCAGCACTACTTGTTGAAAAACTATCCTTCCTGTATTGCCTCAGCACCTGTGATGAAAAACAACTGAGCACATAGCTGGGGGTTTATTCCTGGACTTTTTCTTTCACACCACTGATCCAGGCACCTATCCTTATGCCAATACCACACGCTTTTGATGAGTGTAGCTTTATTCAAAACTTACAGTTTTGAAATCAGGACAAGTGAGTCCTCCGATTCTGTTCTTTTCCACACTGTTTAGGCTATTTTAAGTCCTTTGCATTTCCACGTACATTTTAGTATCAGCTTGTCAATGTTTACAAAAGGACAGAGATGACATTGAATCTGTAGATCAATTTGGGAAGGATTACCAATACCGAGTCCAATCCATGTCTATGGTATTCATTGCATTAACTTGCTTCTTTCCCTTCTCATAACAATATTTTGTAGCTTTTACTGTACAGCTTTCACACCTCTTGTGTTAAAATTTATATTTTATTCTTTTTGATATACAGTGTGTCCGTAAAGTCATGGTGCACTTTTGGCCGTGTGACTGGTCAAAAGTGCACCATGATTTATGGACACACTGTATTATAAATGAAACTGACCTATTTAAAATTTTATTTTCAGATTTTTCGTATAGAAATATATTTAATTTTTTTATATTGATCTTATCTCTTGCAACTTTGCTAAACTCATTAATATTGTAGTGGCTTTCCCAGTAGATTACTTAGGATTTTCTAAATACAAAGTTCACATCATGAACAAAAACAATTTCATTTCTTTCTTTCTAAATCTTAATGCCTTTAATTTCTTGTTCTTGTCTTATGGTCCCTGACTTTGTATTTGAATTATGAACAAACTTCTCTTCATTACATTGTACTTAGAGATTCCCACACCCCTTTCATGAAGGCTGAAATTTTCTATAGCCTTCATGTTGATGAATGACCATTTTTAATAGTGCATAATGTCTCTCCCTGCCAGTCAAAAACTCAGTTTCAGCAGCACTGCTATCTTTGTTTATAAATTAGTGCTTGGATAAGTATTTCAAAAATTTAACTGCAATGTGTACCCATCATTTAGAAAACAAGGAATAGAAATGGGAAGAAGATAGCGCCGCTATCAGTGATAAGCACGAGTCTCATAAACTTAACCACAATCGAGACAAAGATGAAAATCGTTAGCCATGTGAAAGTGGCAATTCCACAGCCTTAATTAGGTGCTCATCGGACCTAATAAGCTGGCCAACCATGAGGAGTACAATTAAAGAACACAACCTGACAGAGTGAAAGTATAACATCAAAGACGTGTCTGAAATGCAAGGTGTAATTAGTGACTTTATAATATTTTTGGTTTTCGGGAACGTAACTGCCTTTAATAGGTACAACTGTTGTTATCTGTGACTGAACACAAATCCATCCACAAATGGACTTGAGGAGCACAGGGGATCTCAAAATGTAGGATATACCAGGACTTCATCTAATCTTTCAAGACTTCTGAGAAAGAGGTAACGATACCCATTTAGAAATCAGAAAACAAACACAGAAGTGTAAGTAACTCGCTGGAGCTGTACAGTCAATAGTGGAGACAAGATTCGAATGCAGGTCTGTTAGGCTCCAAAAGCTCTAAATCGGGCCCCTGTTTTCCTGAGTAAACCAGTTCCCCCGATGTATCCCCAAGCTGCAGCGTTGCATGCCTGCTCAGGAAGCCTCCGGTTCTACACCCCTCCTGGCTTCTAACCTCCTTTGGACTTCCCCGGTGACGCACAGGCTACCCTATAACAACTGGGGAAGAATTTAACGTTCTGGTTTGCTCTGTCCCAAAATTACCAGCCTGAAGGTCTGAAGAGGATAATAAATAAAAAGATCTGGGATGGTTACATAAATAAGATACATGTACATACATTTGCGATCTTGGTTTGAAATACAGGAGATTTTTCCTTTGAGTTTAGGGGCAGAAATGCCCAGGAAGTTTGAATAAGAAAGAACCTAAAATTTTTCAGGGAGGTAATTCAGGCTTCCCTTCTCTGCTTTCATTTTTCGGCAGACACACTTAGACATGAATGTGTTCCAAAGCGGAAAAGTTACCATAAAATCATTAAATTGTGGATGGATGATAGAGTTCAGTCTGCTCTCTCAACACCCTGCCAGAAGAATTCTAACCCTTGGGTGCAGGTGTTTCAAATTAAAATCCTTATTATAACCTAGTTTTGAAAAGGGGTCCTGGCCTGTATTTCCACTGTGAGGACAGAGAGCAAGGAAAAAGGAAGCCACATCACAAGAGCATCTCACTGGGCTCTAAGTGAACTCACTAGACGGTTAGATTTCACGGTGAAGTATTTCAGTAGGCTCTTTTCATGAAACAAATATAACTCCCAGCACCCCCTGCACTTGGCAATGCATGAAACCAGAAACAATCGTCTCCATTCCTGATGTGACAAAAATATGCCCTATGAGAAATGAGAAAGCTGATCACCCTCTGATCAGCAACCCTTTCTAAATATATATGTCTTGCCACAAACCTTTTATTTTACTTTCTGTCGGAATCTGTTCTTCAACCCCACTCCCCAAATAAAACACATATTTTAAGGTCTGTCGAGTGTTTAAACGTGAACAGTGATGACGCCTTGGAAAATCTTCTTAGTTAGCAAAATAGTAAAAACAACCTACACAATTGAGGCACACAGTGGCATGACCATGAGGCAGAATAGGAGCCGGCAACTATGGGTCCACAGCCTGTCGCCTGTTTGTAAATAAAGTTTTATTAGAACACAACCACGCCCATTCATTTATGTCTTGTCTACGGTAGCTTTCTTGCTACAAGGGCAGAGCTGAGCAGGTGCCATTGCTACTGAGAGTATACATTTGGCTCACACAGTCTAAAATATTTACTATCTGATCCTTTACAGAAAAAGTTGGTCAACCCTTGTGATAATACATTTAAAATAATATAAGGAAATAGTAAAAAAAAGGGGGGTGCGAGGGGGAGATCTACTATGTAAACCAAAGGAAAGTAGGCATAAATTGTTAAAGGGCTGAATTTGGGTGGTGGTGTTATGGGTGATTTTTCTTATTCCTATCTATATATTCCAATTTTCTAAAATGACCTTATATTTCTTTTATAATAGAAAATAAAACGAACCTCATGTTAAACATTTCAGTTCGTGTCTATCTTACACATGGCTAAATTCCGCTCTCCCGCCCTGTTCAGGTCCTTTCCACAGGTATGCTGGGGAAGGCGGGGCAGGAAGTCCCAGGCAAGTACCTTATGCTCGTCCCGCAGGTGGCTGTCCAGTTCCTCTGTGTGCTTGGTCTCATAGTAGCAGAGCTGGCATTTGTAAGGTTTCAGTTCATTGTGCTTTTCTATGTGTTGCTGGAGGCTCTCGTCACTGGAGCAGGTGAAGGTACACTTATCACAGCGGAAAACTACTCCCTGCAAGTATTTTGACAGTTTGGAACGGCACACTTCAATGGGGACAACTCGCTCTTCTGTGGAGACAATTGAACGGAAAGATGGGAATTTTTACTGATGGTAAGCAGACGGTCTTGCTTTGGAATATAAGAAGTAACTCACCCATTCAATTTTGCTACTTCTTATGAGTCTGGGTCCATGAACTAACTACACACCCAGACAATACCCTCCCTCCATCCTCCAAAATGACATATTCTTCCAAACAAGTAGGTGGTTTTAACCCTTTGAGTAGTATGAATGTTCATGTACGTCCTCGTGCCTCCTGACCATCCAGAGTACAATTGATTTATTTTAAAAATGTGTAAGGCAACATTAATAAAAGGCAAATGTATGTTCTTCTTGTTTCCATAAATTGGTTATCAAACAAACATGATTTTAAGTTAATAAAACTGTAACTGGAACTAATTTCATTTTTTGGAAAAAAAACAACAACTCACTCCCAGGGGTCAGCGAGCATGAAAATAAAACCTCACTACTCAAAGGGTTCATACCAAAAGCTCTTTGTGTACTTAATACCCAGAATGATCTATAAGTAGGGGCGGGTGGGCTGAAAGGTGCTTGTTAATTCTGAATGGGGGTGACTAAAGGAGGGGAGAAGCGGAAGTGGCGGTCATTTTCACCAACAGCAACTGATTTCCCCTTTCTCATCAAGTGTTATTTAGGTGAGCTGACCGGTGGCTCCAAGGAGGCAGCAAAATGACACTCGCCGAGCACCTACGCGCCACCACTGTGCGCCTTCCTAGCAACTCGAGGAGGCTGGAGTTATGCCCACTCTTTACAAACTAGTAAAGTGAGGAACAGAGCTCCTAAGGAACACTTCAAAACTCTGAGACATTGACATTGGCCAAACGGAGGTCTGCCTCCCTCATTTGTCGAACTGCAAATCCACGATGTCCCATCATTTCCACGTCCCTTCCTGTTCCCCCTTCCAAGATATTCTCAAGGAGGCAGCCTTTCCCTTTCCTGAAACCAAGGAAATCGCCTGTCCAAATCTGCAAACAAGGACACCCGGGACACTTGCATTCACTCAAACTCCAACCCAAACTGTGAAGAGCTCACAAGTGAAACTGTTGCAGGCAACATTCGGGGGGCGTTGGGGGTGGTGTGAGAGATATGGAGGGCTTCTGCCTTCTCAGTCCTTAATCTGATTGTCACAAGGGGAAAAAAGTAAATAAAAGAGGATTTGGGCGCTTTCCCCATGAACATACCACATGCTGCGGGGCTGGAAATGCGCGTGTGCCTGTTTATTTTGCACTCTCTCACCCTTGTGTTTAACTGCTCAAATTAAATTTCACACCAGTCTGGCCAGAGTATCGGCGCACGCGCCAGATACCCATAACTGGGATAAAAATTAAAATTTGTGCTATTTATGCAAGGATCCAATATAGCGTGTGTTTTCAACGCTGTG
The DNA here is from genome assembly GCA_037038555.1 of Rhynchonycteris naso. Classification (NCBI taxonomy): domain Eukaryota; kingdom Metazoa; phylum Chordata; class Mammalia; order Chiroptera; family Emballonuridae; genus Rhynchonycteris; species Rhynchonycteris naso. The sequence goes on from CM072996.1 coordinate 25,431,491, forward strand.
TCTGGATTTCAGAAGACTCTCCAGAAGTTTACAAATGGACGCACACAACATACACTTATATTATTGAGGAACAGCAATGTATTATTAAGTCAGGAAAGCGTGATTTATTCACAGAATCCCTGAGCAGCAACATTCCCCAAGCTGTCAGTATTCTGCACACTGGCAGGACTCATGAGGCAAACCCTCCCTTTCTTGTTGGCCTGTGTTAGGCCCCTGGGGAAGGTTCCCCACCCAATGCCATGCCCAAGTCTCAACCATCACATTCTCACTGCAGGGCAACCACTGCCTTGGGAGTCCTTGAATGCAGTGATTAATTGGCCCACAAAAAAGCTGGGCAGAGGAAGCGTGGAAGGTGGTGTCTACGGCCTACTCCCTGAAGCTCTAATGCATATGTTATTTTCCCTGTACAAAGAACCAGTCACTTATTTAGAAATACAAATATTTTTAAAGCAAAGTATAGCAGACAGCTATAAGAAACACACGATTATAATGTAACCCACACATTTTCTTAGAATAGCACACGTTTAATAGTCTTCTAACCATTCCGTTCCGTGAGCTGGTGCAAAGGATGGAGAGAACGCTCTGGCGTAAACCAGCGAGCCTTAAGCAAGCCCATCCTACGATGTTTGCTCCACTAACCCAGGGTTTCTCAAGAGAAGCACTACTGACATTTGGGGCCAGATAATTCCTTGTTGTAAGATGCTGTTCTGTGCATCATAGGATGTTTATTAGCGTTCCTGGCCTCGACTCTACCAGTAGCACCCTTAACCTCCCCAATTATGACACCAAAAATCTCTACAGACAAATGTTCCCCCAGGAAGCAAGATGGACTCTGGTTGAGAGCCACTGCTCTAAGCACTGTAACTCCAGCTGCTCCGGGTGGGACACGTGTGGACATGAACCATGAGCAAGCTGGTGCCCACAGCCAGACACAGGGGTACAGGCTGAACCAGGGGCACTGGCACACTGAGGGTCATGGGAAATATTGGCATGGACTTTTCTGGCACCTTCTTTGGGATTGCACTCCCTTGTTCTCTCCATGTTTGTTCCTAACTTCTATTGTGTCCCTTCTTCCACTTTCATTCTTTGGCTCTCGCCTGTGCCATGTGCCCTGGTTCCATTGGCCTCGGTAGCCATGGAGAACAGCTGGGTGTAATTTCCCATCTAATGATGACTCCAAGAAGACAGTCTTTCAGGCACCCTCCAGTCTTCACTTCTTCCCCGTAATTAACATGTTCTTTCAAACTTGTTTTATGTCGGTCCCCTTTTCAATTCTTCTACTACTTTGGTTAGTTTTCTTTGCAGTTTCTTATTTCCCTATTTGTGTCTATACACAGTCCCGAGCACTCAGAATAATGCCTTGGAGTTTAAGTAACCATAATTACCTGGAACAGCTGCCACAATTTATTAAGTGCTCACTCTGTTTCAAGCACCCTCAGGTGCTCTACCCTCACAGCTCCTTCTTATTCCCCTAATACTCTGCAAAGTCAGTTTTGTTATCTTTGGTTTATTAATGTGGAAACTCAGATCTGTTCAGCTACTTCCTCCAGGTCCCTTCCCTGGTTCAGCACAGAGTGTTGACCTGGAAGCACAAGGTCTCTTGCCCTTGGCGGGCACCGCCTCCTTCACCCCGGAGAAGAACAAGGAACATCCAATCTGTGTGCAGTGTCCTGATAAGCCCTTCATGCCTCATCGTTTAGGAAGACAAAATCCATAACTGTCTAAGATAACCACTTCTACTTAAATTTTTCAGTTGTCCTCTGGATATGATTGAAGGTAATTTCCCTGCTTATTTACTCTGAAATGTAAGACTTCCCATTTTCAAACTAAGGCATTACCAACAACTCAAGTCGCTTACTTATATGGATTTTTACTAACATTAATTTTAGAAAAATGGTCACTTTCTCTTTCTAAAAACATAGTTAACATGACCAAGATTTAAAAAAAAAAGAAAGTAAAAACAAGACAGACTTTGAAAGACGGGCAAATGACTGACAGCATTTTCTGAATGAGGTTATTCATTACCCAGGCAAGCAAAGGACATAAAATTAGAGACTGGAACGTTTCCAGGTATGGACTGAGCCCTGTCTTGGCTGCAGAAGCTCAGGGCTCAGGGCTTTTTCAACCGGGACAGCGACAACTGTGGGTCTTTCTTGATTTCACACCTCTCCAAATTACTTTGGGTAAGAAATCTGGGTCTGAATCACATTCATTGTGACTCAGCTTCCAGCACTGGCTGCAAAAATATTATGACTTCAGCAGTTCAACTACAAGATAGATATGTCTTGCATCTCCTACTCAAAAGATGCTTGGTGCTGCAGCTGGACCCAAAACCCAAGAGCTGGGCGTCGTAGCGCCACCACGCTGAAGCGCGTGGGAGGCAAGGTGCAGCGACGGCTGAGCGGTACGCCGCTGTCAAGCTCCCGCGGTGCCCCGTGGAAAAATAGACACCACCGCACCTACCGCGTGGGGCCGCTGCGCTCACCGCAGCGAAAGCTACATCCCTGTGGAGTCCAGCATCACCACAGAAAAATTCTTACTGAAAGGCAGACCACTACACGCATGGGCTCCCTCCTACAATGTGCCAAGTCCAACATGAAGCAGGGAGAGACTGGGAAATCGTTCACCCCAACAAACGTTATATACAAATGATCATGTGAGAACACCCAGCCCCGCTTTGGGCCAAACCAAAGACCTCTCCCATTGCCCACCTCAATCGTTAAACAAGTGACAAGTGGTAAGCTCTAGAAAACCATTAAGAATTTTTTTTTTTACAGGGACAGAGAGAGGGATAGATAGGGACAGACAGACAGGAAGGAGAGAGGTGAGAAGCATCAATCATTAGTTTCTTGGGCCTTTGCAACACCTTATTCATTGATTGCTTTCTCACATGTGCCTTGACCCCCGGCCTTCAGCAGACCAAGCAACCCCTTGCTGGAGCCAGCGACCTTGGGTCCAAGCTGACGAGCTTTTTGCTCAAGCCAGATGGGCCCCGCGCTCAAGCTCGCGAGCTTGAGGTCTCGAACCTGGGTCTTCCGCATCCCAACCCGACGCTCTATCCACTGCGCCACCGCCTGGTCAGGTGAAAACTGTTAAGAATTTAACAACATAATCAATAGTTCAAATGCTAGAGAAGAGTTTACCTGAAATCTATGTATTCCTATTGATCAACGTCACCCTATTAAGTTTAATTTCTACATATAAAAAAAGAAATAAAAGGATATGAAAAGGGGAAAAAAGACTATAACAACAGTTTCTTAAAAAAAATTCCCAAACATAGCCATAATGAGACACTCAGACACGTAAGCACAACAGCTCCTGGTAAGAAGTTATTGAGTTTTGATGTGAGCCAGATTACCACCCTCTAGCCAGAGAGAGCTGGGAACCGCACCTCTTATTCAAACAGACAAACATATTTGATGGGGATGGAAGAGAATGTGTAATCTCACTGAATAAAATGTAAAGATTGGCCATCTCACTGTAGGTTTTTTCCCCCCTCAAGAAAAGTGATACTGATCAGATAAATTAGGGGAGATTAGTTCTGGTCCTAAAAGGCACCCACCTGCAGGTTTCAGTTAAAGTTGGTGTTTGTCTAAGTATTGGGGTTACAGGTTGGGAAACAAACTTTACCTTCCGATGCCAACTGGAGACCAGTGTCAGTGAATTACACAGCTCCCTAACTGTAATGTAAATATTTGGCAAAACTGTGTTTCATCCTGTAATTCAATCTGTGACCAATTTTTCAGGTTCACCACAGATGCCCAAGGAACATATAGGCAAAGCTATGCCTGAGATATCCTGCTTCCAGTGGCAATACAGTCAACTGAAATAGACTCATGCAACCATTCCCTTGTTCTTTGTCGCTCTTCCCATTCAAGTTCAAGATCCTTCTGTGCGCAAACCTGGCCCGACTTCCTTAGCTTTTTCCTGAGGGCTTAAAACAATGCAGGTACACAATGGGTGTTCAATAAGCCTTTGTTGCTGAATGAAAACCCACCAAGGTCCTACTACCAACTTTCTCCTTGAAACAAAAGCCTCCGGGGCTTGATATTTCCCCCTCAGGGATAACCTCGCCAAAGTGTTGATCTGACCTAAGTTCACAGTTCCTCAGAGATAGGTCTACCAATCTTCTGCTCCAATTTTTGCTAAATTAGTATTCATCACGTGTCTCATCAGTCCCCTGCCTTCCCATCTGCCTACCGAGTCAAGTTCAAACTCCCACATTGGTACCCAAGCCCTCCATAATTTGGCCAGAACATACTTTTCCAGCCTTGCGTCTTGTTCCCTTCAGGCTACACTCAGAGCAGTCGAATACCCTTCTGCAAACCCATTTTGCTTCCACTCACCTGAGTGGTTTGTTAAATTTTTCCTTCCCCCCTATGTAGTGAGTTGAATACTGTCGCTCAGAAATGTATGTCCACATGGAACCTCAGAACATGACCTTATTGGAACGTAGGGTCTCTACAGAGGTAATTCATCAAGATGAGGTCATACTGAATTGGGGGGGGGCTTTTATTTTAATGATGAATGTCCAATGTTTTCTTTTTTCAGTTACAATTTATTTTCAACATTATTTTTGTATTAGTTTCAGGTGCACAATATAATGGTTAGACAATCATAAACTTTATAAAGCTGTTTCCCCTCCCCCAGTATTCCAAGTTCCCATCTGGCACTGTACCTCGTTACTACAACACGACTGACTGTATTCCTTCTCTAAGTTGTACTTCATATCCCCACGACTGTTTTGTACCTATTGTTTTGTACTTCTTAATCCTTTCACCTGTTCGCCCAGCCCCCCCCACCCCTCTCCCCTCTGGCAAGCATCAGTCTGATCTCTGTGTCTATGAGTCTGTTTCTACTTTGTTGTTTATTTTGCTCTTTCGGTTGCACACAGAAGTGAAACTATATGGTATTTGTCTTTCTCTATCTGACCCTCTAGGTCCACTCATGCGGTCACAAAAGGTAAGATTTCATTCTTTGTTATGGGCCAAGGAGTATTCCATTATATATTTGGGTTTCTTCAGATATATTCCCAGAAGTGGAATTGCTGTGTCATAAGGCAGTTCCATTTTTAATTTTTTGAGGACACACTCCATACTGTTTACCTCAGTGGCTGCACCAGTCTGCATTCCCACCAACAGTGCACAAGGGTTCCCTTTTCTCCACATCCTCACCAACACCTGTTTGTTGATTTATTGACGACAGTTATCTGACAGGTGTGAGGTGACATCTCTTTGTGGTTTTAATGTGCATTTCTCTGATGAATAGTGACAATGAGCATCTTTTAATGTGTCTGTCGGCCATCTGTATGTCCTCTCTGGAGAAGTGAATGCCCAGTGTTCTCACAGGAAGAGGAGAGGATGGAGAGACCCACACTGGCTAGGGGGCCTGGGCAGACAGAGGCCGAGACCGGACTGATGCAGCCATAAGGCACAAACGCCAGGAGCCACCAGGAGCCAGATGGGAAGCCAGGGAAGAATTCTTCTCTAGATCCTTCTGGGAGAGCACAGCCCTGCTGAAACCCAGAATGGCTCCAGAATGGTGAGAGAAGACATCTTTCTTATTTTAGGCCACCCAGAAAACTAACACACCTTACCATATGTCTTCTCTGCCTGTGGAAATGTTACCACACCTCTTTGAAAGCCACCCACCTCCACCTTTCTTGGTCCCGAACAGAAGTATAACTGCCACCGTGAATCTCCTAGGATATTTGTCACTCACTCTCTTATAATACTTATGCATCCTTCATCTAGAGGAAGGCAGGTACCGGGTCTTACATACCCCGTCTTACCCAGAGAACCCAGCACAGCGTGGCGTGCAGTGCAACAAGCACAAATGCTAAATGCATGAATGAGCAGTATGCTCTCCTCTGCCATGGCCAGCATAAATCTGTGGGTATTTCTCATTCAGATTTCCCATGAGTGAAACAGATTCTCTTTGCCTTTCCTCCCCATTTACATTCATCCATTTGTTGGGACAAAAGGCAAAAGAGATTCTATCCTGGCAAGCAGCAGTTCAGTCTTGGGACCAGTTCAGTCGTTGTTTTTCTTGCCTTTCATTGCAAGTATCATAATTAACTAAGGCCTCAGAAAGACGTCTTGCTACAGGCCCTAGAGACTGGAGATGTTTATTCATCCACAGAGCAAGGAGGGCACAGGTGCAGAGAGAGCCACAACTTGTTCCTTGGAGATCAGCCCCAACTCGAAATTGTAAGGCCGACGCTCACCCCTGTCTCTTGACTTGTCAAGACCAGCTTCCCAGGGAGCTGGCCTTCTGAGCTGGGATGGACCCCAAAGGCAGGCCAGGACACAGATGGCAGACACGGCTGTCCTGGAGCACCCTGCCGTCTGCGGTTCAGTGGGCCTTGTCCCTGACCTCCAGCCCCAGACAATCCCATCCCCAGGTCCAGCTGCCCCAGACACTAGCAGGCTCAACAGAGGAACACCAACCATGTTCCCAAGGGGGAGAAAGAGGTGGCTGGTGGTTCAAGGCAAGGGCTGTGGGTCAGACTAGGCTGGCTTCAGATCCCGTCAATTTATTAGCTTTTTGATCTGAAGATGTTCGGTCTTTCTGAACCTGGTTTTACCCTCGTTATCAGGGGCAACCATAATAGCCACCACATAGGGCAACGGGTTCTGTGAGAATTCCATAAAGTGACATTCGGAGAGCACTTAGTAAAGCACCTCTAACATACTCAGCACTCGGTAACAGTAACCATTGTCATTGTTGTTAATGTTGCCATTTTTTACTACCCATCCTCAAATTCTCATGTTTATTCCAGATCTTGCGCTTTCTAGCCCCAATAAGGAGGATATTTACACACTCAGCTACTTGTTTTAACATACATTATCTATACAAATAAACAGTGACAGGCAACACAATGGATGGGTCAGGGGGTCAGAGGATGGAGGTTGATTCATAGCTTCATTGCTTACAGGCTGGGTGACCTGGGTTGAACTATTTCAGCCGTCATGGACCTAATGGGAATTACCACTGCACTTATGGCGGGGACGACACGCACTGTATCATACGTGGTCCCCTTCAGGAGAATCCGCTGGAGAAATTCCTTTCCCTTGTCGGTATCTAGGATTCCAAAGTTTCCTGAACAAAGAGTCTAACCACGTCTAAATCCAATTGATTCTGTTTTCTTCTCTCCCACAGTAAGCAGGAATCTCTGGGCCAAATCCGCAGCCCATTGTGAACAAGTGCCCAGCTCTCCTGGCACAGGCTGAGCACCCGAATTTCAGCGAAACCATCTGCTGGCTTCTCCTTAGTCTGCATTTGCCCCAACTTCCTCATTTGTTATTAATCCTATAGTTCTGCAGGAATATCTTAAAGATGCCTTAAACCTTTGTGCAATGACTGCAAATAACTACACGAAATTAAAGAACAAGTCGTCTTTCTCAGCCTCAAGTTGCCCACATGTCAAACAGGATGATATATGCCATAGTACTGTCCTCTACGTGTGGCTGGAAGATGAAGTGACGCTGTGTGTGTAAGAAGCACTTTGTCAAGTGTCATGCGGTAAGGGTGAATTCATGGCCATTAGCATTTCATCTCCCTTTGCCTCCCTTCCCTGTCTTCAATCCTCAGCTCAGGGAAGGAAAGTCATAGAGCTCATTAGGGATCAAAACTCTGATCCTGTCAGGCAGCGATATGGGAAAAGAGGGTTATCAGCCACAGAAGTGAGGGCTCATCGTTTGTTTGCTCAGCAGCAGCACTACTCACAGCCCTTCATGAAGCTCTGCTGGGGCACAGAGCCACCACGACACATGGGCCTGGGGACCAGAAGCCAGGTGAATGAGGCAGAACACCAGGTGGGACCACTTGGATCAAGAATTCCTGCCTAACTGTTCCTACGCTGCTTCTCCAGGTGGTGGACTTCCTAGTCAGCAAGGATCTCCCATCATTAGAGTGCGGTGGGGCGGAGGGACATCTGAGAATGCTAAGGGTCAGCCTGCCACGGGGTTTGCTGCAGAGATGGGTCAAATGTCACACACAAAAAAGTGCATGCCAAAGGCAGTCAGTGGCTCCAGAAAAATGCCAGAAGCTTTAGAAGTACCCCCCAAAAGCTAGCCATTCCTGGTGAGTGACATCTCAGCAGGTCAATGGAAGATAACTGTTGCTTTTGAGATGGACTGGTGAAGGCTGAGTGGCTTTCCAAGGTCAGAGGCAAAGGGAGGAAGATGGGAGGAAGAGGAAAAGGGTGGGAGGGAAGGAATGAAAGGTGGGTGGAAAGATCCACAGGTGGAAACAGCACGAGAGACAGGCCACAGGTGATCTGGTCACCTTTCCCAGCCACCTCCAGCTTGAGTCTTTTCAGGACAAAGTGGTTTTTTAGACAAGCATGTTTTTCCTTCCAATGCAGAAGAAGCCTGTTGTTTAACAGTGTCTTAATTGGCCAAGAGTCAACTCAACTCAAAGAAAAACCAAAGAGAAGTTAAAAGACAGGGCCCTGGTTATAAACAGGAACCAACATTTATGGAACACCCAAGGGTGCACCCCTTTGGGCACGCGCTAGCCATTTTGCATGTTACTTCCACAGGCATGACTGTTGTCCCTCTCTGCAGATGAGAGAGAGGGGCAACCCAGGAGGCTTTAAAACCAAAATTGAAATCCAAAGCCCAGTATCTACCAGGCTGCTTTGATGCTTAAGAATTCTCTCTCTCTAGCCATATTGAGGGAAATTCCACATTCTGCTTTGGAAATCATCGTTTTGGCCTTCCTCCAAAGAACTGCTACAACATCCAGCTCTTCACATTGTAGAACAAGCCTTCAGCCCCCCGTCCTCTTTCTCATGCAGGCTTCCCGAAACCAGGCCGTGAGAGCCGAGGACGGGGACTGTGGAACCTGTGCACGGGCAGAGCCCTGCACACGTGCTCACCGCAGTCCATCCCCTCTGCCTCCCTCAGGTGGAGGAAGTCCTCCCCATAGGAAGGTTTGTTTGTACCCTTCTGACTGTCACTGTGGTGATCACCGTGATTTCTTGCCTGGAGAGGTGAGGAACAAGGGACTGGGGCCAAGGTGCCTACTGCCACCTTGAGAACACATCCCTAGAATGCCATTGGGCCACCCTCTTACCCCCCTCCCCCCATGCCCCAAGAAAACCGAGTTAGGAAAGTTACCTCGGTGCAGCACGATGTGGTCGATCATGTTGCGTTTGTATTTGGTGTGATAGAGGCAGAGAGGACAGCGCAGGTCTTTGGGGCCCTCCTCCGGAACAGCCGAGTGACCAGCTTCCACGTGCATAGTAAACGCAGATCTGGGACAGAGGTGGGAAGAGGGGCGTGAGTGTGACAAGGGTGCACTCCGCCTGCCAGTAACCTTACTCTAGAGCTTCCAGGGGGACACCCTGGCTGGAGGGGCCAAAACCATAGCTGTTCATCATGTTTGTGGACCATGAATCCCTTGCTCACCCAGTAACTGAACATTGGTCACATCATTTTGAAAATATGGCGGCTTACCTGGGTTCAGCACTTAGTATAAAAAATAAATGGCCTGACCAGGTGGTGGCGCAGTGGATAGAGCGTCGGACTGGGATGCGGAAGACCCAGGTTTGAGACCCTGAGCTCACCAGCTTGAGCGCCAGCCCATCTGGCTTGAGCAAAAAAGCTCGCCAGCTTGGACCCAAGGTCGCTGGCTCCAGCAAGGGGTGGCTCGGTCTGCTGAAGGCCTGTGGTCAAGGCACATGTGAAAAAGCCATCAATGAACAAGTATGGTGTCACAACAGCAACGAAAACTGGTGATTGATGCTTCTCATCTCTCTCCATTCCTGTCTGTCTGTCCCTATCTATCCCTCTCTCTGTCCCTGTAAAAAAAAAAAAAAAAAAAAAAAAGGATTCCCCTAAATACTTTCTTCTTTTTTTTTAAGTCTAGTTGGCATAACATGTATTAGTTATGTTAGTTTTAGGTGTACCATATAGTGATTCGACGTTTTTATACCTTAGACTGTGACCCCTCCAACTCCAGCACACATCTGCCGACATGCGAACTTAACACAAGATTGACTGCATTCCCCGTCCCCTGTACACCCATCCTCCACCCCACCAATTTGGTTTCTGTTTCTAGGAATCTACCAAACACTCTATTCTTCAAAAATAAGAAACTGCCTATTAAAAACATGACAACAAAAATCCCTACAAGAACACATTTCTCGTGCTCGGAAGGAGGGCGACTATTTTAAAGCTGGTTGATTTACCAGCTGCCTCCTGATCCCTCACAGGTAAGCATGGAGGGAGGCAAGTTGCTTAGGGAGTCATGACACTTGACGACTAGGTCAACTAAACTCAAGTCTCCTGTAGCTCAAAGGCAGAAGTGGCCTGTTGTACCCCCTCCATTCTGTTCAGAACTTCCGAATTTAGAGAGCTTTAACTGTCTCATAACAATGAATGAAACCAAGAGCTGAATGGGCGAGGTCCTCTTCTCATTAACCCAAGTGCTTCTCTCTGGGGAAACATGCATACCTGTCAGTGGGCCCTTGTAGCCTTCTCTGTTCTAAGGTCACATACATATTTATCGGAAAAACAACTGAACCAAGTTAAAAGCCAGAGAGACAACACATTTGCCATCAAATTCAAGCTACTACGATGTTGCTAGAAAAGAGACTAGCTATTCTTCCAATTCATGTTTTTTCTTGGGCATGGCTTTGATTATCGCACTAGAGCGGCTTGAGGCTCAGGTCCTGATTGCAACAGGAGCAGATAATAGTAGCTTTATATCTGCTTTATAACATAGCAGTGAATATGATCATTTTTGGCTTTTTTATCTATAACATTTATTAGGGTTTACTTTGTGCCAGGCACTATCCTAAGCACTTTAGATACATTGATTGGTTCATTTACCCCTCACAAGAGCTCTGTGAGACAGGTACTATTATCATCTTTATTTTACAGGTAAGGAATGAAAGAAACGGGCTTAGTAACTTGTGCAAAGTCACACAGCCAATAAGGAGCAAAGCTGGGATTTAAACCCAGGCAGCCAGGCTTTACATTCTACACTTGTAACCACTAGCCTAAACGGTATCTCACAGTTTGAGATTCCATCACAGGGGTTTAGATGAAATGACCAGAAGCGCTCCATTCTTTGAATTGACTGATGCTGTCACACACAGGAGCAAAAGTGGCTTTAGATGACCTGTTCCTAGGTTGGAACTATCTCTACATGACTGCTCTAGTTCATACTTCATAGTGCTGAAGTGTTGATTCTCTGGTTTTTTTAAATAATATAATCTTAAGAAATAAGACTCTTCGACAAGGGTAGCGGGGAAGTCACTATTGCTGACTCTTCTCCCTTGACTTTGACTTTCAAGAACATATTTTTCTCCAAAGACAAATAAAAGGAGAGGGAGATAGTCATGCTGCTCCACAGGGCAACGCTGCTTCCCGCACTCTGCCGGGACCTCACACTGCTTGGGTGCCCATTTGCTTTGTTTTTTATTCTTTATTGAATTTACTGGGGTGACACTAGTTAACATAATTATGATTTTCAGGTGCCCAACTCTACAGCACATCTCGGTACACCACATTGTGTGTTTACCCCCACCCCCCACCACGTAAGTCATCCATCCACATCCCATCAACCATCTCCCCCTGGCCCCCAACATTCACCCCACTGTTGTCCGTGAGTTCTTTTTGTTCTTTTTCTTCCCCCCTCCACAAACCCTAAAGTAGTCTTCTGAAACTAGCCTCTTTTTTTTTTTGTAAAAACTGGATCAAACCCTTGCATCATCCGATGGGCAGGGTCTCCCCTTGAGCTCCAGGTGGGAGGATATAAGAAGAGTGTGGTGAGGGGCGGAGCAGACGCAGCCACCTCATTTTTCGAGGCTATTCTTCTCGCCACTTACTTAAAGCCTGTGTAAAAGGAGCAGTCTTTGCACTTGAAGAGCTTCTTCCCCCCATGCTTGTCCCTGTAATGGCGCCTGATGCTCTGGATGTAGCCAGAGGAGAATTCACAGAATTCGCAGTGAAGAACAGCTTCAGTTTTCTGCTCGGCAGCCCCAGCTGCTCCTGAGAGAGGCACAGGGCTGACACGGCTGTTGTTTCTTGCCAGAGCCGCGGACTGATAGTGATTCAACTGCTGCTGGACATCGGGAGGCTCTGAGTAGGACGAATCTATGGACAGACGGGGGGAAATGACACCGGACACAGAGAACACAGTGCAAGTTTGATGCCCCAAACCCCTGACATGCCGTTTTAGTGCTTCTTATTTCTAAGGGGATGGCTACAAGCCCATCTCCCATCTTTATTTTGTTCTACAACACTTATCCGGGGGACAGCAGGAAGGGTGGGAGTATCACTTCTTTTCATCTGACTCGGAAGGTTCACACCATTTAAAAATAAAATTCTGAGGTTAAAGGTTTCAAAGTGAAGGAAGAAAGTAAACTGTTGTTTTTCTTTTTTAAAGGAAATTGCAGCGTGGCAACAGGCTACCACAGAATATCTATCCTTGCAGGTGAGATAAATGAACCCACATAATACACCCAGGTCTCCATGTGAGAAAGGCAACTAGATGATGCAAAATCTCCCCCCTTTGCAGCCCACAATTATTCAAGCCAACAGCCCCGCCACCAGAAAAAAAGTCTTTAACAGAAATACTCAAGCACATGGCACTCACATATGTAAAAATGTTTTTATGCCTTCACAGTCAAGTGATTTAAATTTTAAAATATAAAAATCCAATAGTGCTCCCCTGGAATGGAGGTTTAAAGCTTAGTCAGCATTAAGATGGAGATTTATTCATAAATCCCATTAAAATGAAATTTCCAAACAAGTTCCCCTGCAAGGTATTTTCAAGTTTGCCCATCTGGAGGAACTGTCGGAAATGACAGGCACAAATCACACAACCCCGAAGAGCTCCAACGGCAAGGCATACAGAGATCAGAGCTAAGCGGGAGGGACAAATCTGAGTCTCTTCTTTAAATAAATAAATATATATATATATATATATATATATATATATATATATATATATATATATATATATATATATATATTTTAAAGAAAGTAAAAGAAAGGTCTTGAACCTTTTCCCAACTTGATGCTTTGAATGTTGAGGTGGGGGATTCAACATGGTCCCCCGTGTAGCAGACAGCGGCCTCTGAATGACACAAAGTCCATGAATACCACACAGATGAATTTCAGTATAACTTTCCTTGACAAGAAAACAAAGGGCTCTTTTCTGAAGCCTTTCAAGAAGGGGGGGGCGTAGGAACTGTACCCGCCTCCTTCCGATTTGATGGACACTTAATTTTCCAAAGCACGATTCCCCCCCCACAGGACACAGAAGAATTCTGGAAAACCCGTATTTGATGAAACTATGTAGTACCATCCATCCCGTTGGCCTCTTTGAAAAGAAAAAATCGGAGCAGCCTTCCTTATTGGGGTTGGGGGGCGCACCTCCTGCCTTCAAAATACTAAAATCCCTTCTTCCCTTCTTGTCCTCCTCTCTCCCTCCATTTGTATTCTTCCAGATTGAGAAAACCCCCCTTGGAAATTGTAAACAAACCTGCCACACACAGAAATATAAAACAAAAAGGAAACTTGCACAATACCTCTGAGCCTCCCTGGGTTCATTACCAGGTGTAAAGTGAAGACAAAGGAAGAAAGGAAGGACACAACTGAATTCATTCTATCCGATTCCTTTATCTCTCCCTTTTCTTTATTCCTCGACCTCGCTGATGAACCCACTCAGGATCACAATAATGCAATTGTCAACTTCTTATTCTTTCTTTCAATAGCAGGTTTGTTTACCATTTCACGGACTGTGCAGAGATGTTTTCTATGTAAGCCCTCAAGACTAGTTTCTGCTTAAAATACTCGCACAGTGAAAACCAAAACACACAGGCCTCTCTTGTTAATGCAGGCTAGAGCTGTGGGCTCAGGCATTGTCAAGTCAGTGCCCCAACAAGCCCCTGTTCTGTCCCTGGGCAGTGCTCATCCTGGTTTCCTCTTAGCTGTTAAGAATAGAAAATCTGTGACCAGCAAGGTTAAAGCTGGGTCCTTCTGCCTGTGGAGTTGTCCACTTACCAGTAAGTCTACTCGGAGACCAAAAAATAAAAAAAATAAATGTCCCCAGGAGCAGTCCCTTTCTCCTTCTCCATCAGCAGCTATAACTCCCTCCAAGACACAGCCCCCACTGAGCGAGGCCCTTGGGCTAGTGCGGATGCTGGGGGTCATCTCAGACACCAGGTACCTTCCACCCCTTTACAGCAATGTTATCAAGTGGCTCCTGGTCAGACGATAAGCTACACACCAATCGCTCAGGTCAGTGGTCGGCAAACCGCGGCTCGCGAGCCACATGCGGCTCAATCAGATTGAGGACGTTTTTAGCAAAGGCCAGCTTATGAGTACCCTAGTTAAGTTACTAACAATGTACCTACCTATATAGTATAAGTTTAAAAAATCTGGCTCTCCAAAGAAATTTCAATCGTTGTACTGTTGATATTTGGCTCTGTTGACTAATGAGTTTGCCGACCACTGTTGATCCTTCCAAGGGAAGGAGTCTCCTTTGACACATTTTTCTTGTCTCTAGGGTTGATTTAGTCCATTTATCTAAAAAAAAAATGAATTCTACATTTTAACTCGGGTATTTCTACATTATATGAAACCTGAAGAAAGAAACATGCACGAAGTGGTGGGGGAAAGAATCCCAAGAAAGGGAGGCTCTTCGCCCTTCTGAAATGGCAACCCCATACGACAGATGTATGTAGCCATGTTATAAACTAACTCTTTTTGATCCTGGTTAAGTCACGCGGACAGGTTTATTTACAAAAATAAGCAAACCCCGCCACTTATCAATATGATTGTGACAATGCCCAGGTTACAGGGTGGGGGGTCTTCTTAGAGCTTTACTTTCCTCTCTGTGCCAAGATACACATATGCTCTCTCTCTCTCTCTCCCCTGGAGTTTGTGAATAATGTACAACTTTGGCATTAAAACGACAAAGATGTGAGCATGTAAGGTTCCACCCATCTTTAAAAAACCCACTTGCAAAGCTATAAAAGTTCTGGTTTGTTCAGCAAGCATGGGCTGAAGAGCTAGAATGGGCTCATTTTGCATCTAGTTTAGAAGGCAAGCAGACTGTTGGCAGCGAAGGGCATATCCAAGTCAAACATCATTGTGAAGACTCTTCTTTCATTCTGACAGTAAGGAAAGGGAAGGTAAAACAGTCTGTGGTTGGAGCCAAGCTTGTGGCCAGGAGGCAATGCAGCCCTGGAAGCACAGGAGTGTGAGTCCAGTGGGAAGCTGTCTCCAACTACAGTGACACAAGTCACGTCTTTATCACCTATATGGCAGGTCATCGCTACAAAGTAACCAACAGCAAAGATCCTTCCAGACTTTCCCAGCCTGGACCTGAGACATGCAGTCTCAGAAGAGACTTTAATTCTCTGATATGTGACTTTATATGCAAAGTTATAGGAATTACACTATAATTTATCATTAGAGTTATAAAATAAATTTAACTAAGTTCTACGTAGCTATTTATTTTAAAAGTTATGTATGGTCAGAAAATAATTATATTATGTAAAATCAGAATCAAACTAGAATTTTAGCATGGATGGTCTCAGTGCCTATCGGCATAGGTTTGAAAAGTTAGCAAGCAGCTAGCAAGTAATTCTCCCAAGTACGGTGTGCAGTGTGGGTAGACTAATGAGGTAGACTAATAATTGGTCACACAGCAACCAAGGGGCAGAGGCAGAATTTGAACAAAGATCTGTCTGACTCTGAAGTCTGCATCTTGTTCATTAGGCACCTGTACCCAACGGTGACCCCTGGGGGTCCCGTGACACAAGTCAGAACAACGAGAAAAAACTTCTGAGTATTCTACCAGCAATAAACACACGGCAGAGAGCAGAGTGAAAAGGTGGTAGAAAGGCTGAAATAGGTGAGAAAATAACTTTAGGGTAGACAGACATGATAAGAGAACAGATAAAAAAAATAATATTAAACAGAATACGAAAGAAAACACTGAAGAAGGTGTTTTCCAGCACATGGGAAAAAATAGAGTCATGGGAAAGAAAAATATTCAAAATTTCAAAATGCTTTATATTAAAAAAGAAAAAAAGGTGTGTGTTTGCTGCACAGGTGGGCACGGGGAAGAACAGAACTGGAAATCTGCCCACACAGATGCTGGGGAAACAGCCCTGAAAAAACCATGCTCTGAAATTCCTCAGGTGGGACCCGGCTGGGACAGGCAAGGGACCGGAATGCAAGTGGAACATGGCTGCTTGTAGGCGGTTCTTGGACAGCCCAGGATTTCAAACGGGGGGGGGGGGGCTGAGTTCCAGACAAGGCTGCCTGTCCCTCTCACTTAGTTACCGGAGAAATGAGAAATTTCTTGCTCTAATTCCAGCTCTCCAGAATACCAGCCAAAGCCAGGTAAGTATAAGTCTGAAGGTTTTTTCTTCCTTTTTTTTTCTTCCAGAAATTAGCCAGCACAAAACCAATCCTAGGAATATTGATTTTATAAAAGCAAATGAAAATACAAGTGAACTCTGGAAAAAGAATAAGTGTTACAGAATGAAGCTTTCTTAAATATCTGATTCTATAAACATTTAGTCAACACACTCTTGGCACCATGGGCTGGTCTACCAAGTTAAATGTCAAAGAAAACATGAAGGGTGCCTTCGAAGAACACAGACCTACCAGGAGAGAGCAGAGCAGTCGCTGTTATGAAAATATAGGGCTAGTCTGACCTGTGGTGGCACAGTGGATATAGCTTCGACCTGGAACACTGAGGTCACTGGTTCAAAACCCTGGGCTTGCCTGGGCAAGGCACATATGGGAGTTGATGTTTCCTGCTCCTCCCCCCTTCCCTTTCTCTCTGTCTCTCTCTCCTCTCTCTCTAAAAATGAATAAATAAAATCTAAAAAAAAATATCATAAAAGAATATATATAGGGTTACTCCACGTCTAACAAACTTACTCCAGTGACTGAAGAAATAAAAGGGACACAGAAAACAAATGAACATTAACAGGACAGTTTCACTCTTGCATGATTAAGGAAGTCGCAAGGAAGAGTAAGAGTCAATGGGGCAGTGAACTGTGGGAGCTGCAGAGGGCAGCCCCCATTATGCACTGAGCGATCCAAACAGGAAGCCATGCGGGAGGATCAATTCTCCATTTCCCGCAGCTGCACAGAGGGTGTGAGTGAAGGTGAAAGGTAGCAGGAGTGCTTGGTGCCAGCAACCGCATTTAATTATCCCTGAGCTAGATTTTGTGTGTGTGCAGACTTGGGAGAGAGGTCCTTTGGTCAGCATGACTCAAGTACCAGGAGAAAAATAAAAGACGAAGGATTTTAGGTGAGCACATTTTAGAGGTGGCCAGGGGGCCAGGGATTTCAATCATACCCATTCATTCAGCAAATATTTACTGAGCATCCGAGTCAATGGGAGACCATGTGCTGAGACAGTTGAACTTGATCTCTCACTTCAATAAACTCCCTGTCTCAGATAGATAGGTAAATAACTGATGGTGATACAATGCAAAAGAAAAAAACAACAACTCAATAAAGATATCTATAAAGAGCTAATGGAGAAGGCAGAAGAGTCAGCAACACTTGGTGACCTGATGAAGTGTGGGCCTGAGAGAAACAAAAGGACAATGTCAAGAGAACCTTGAATGTCCACTGATAAAGTTACTAGTATGAGTCAGCATGCTAATTAATGAAACAAACACTGGACCTAAATATCCTGAAAAGTTCAATTCACCACCTCCACCTTAAGTTATAAATAGATATTAAAACAACTACATTCTTGCCTGACCAAGCAGTAGTGCAGTGGATAGAGCATCAGACTGGGGTGCCGAGGACCCAGGTTTGAGACCCTGAGGTTGCCAGCTTGAGCACGGGCTCATCTGGTTTGAGCAAAGTTCACTAGCTTGAGCCCAAGGTTGCTGGCTCGAGCAAGGAGTCACTCAGTCTGCTGTAGTCCCCTGGTCAAGGCACATATAAGAAAGCAATCAATGAACAACTAAGGTGTCGCAACAAAAAATTGATGCTTCTCATCTTTCTACCTTCCTGTCTGTTCCTATCTGTCCCTCTCTCTCTCTGTCACAAAAAACAAAAACAAAACAAACAAAAAACTACATTCTTACCACGATGAAAAAATAGTGATTTCATTCCTCTATGGAAAAGAAACAAAGATCAGAGGATGAATATGAACAACAACAAATATGCACAACAGAGGATGCCACAGATTGCAGAAGGGGCGATTTTAAATCTTTGAGTTCTAAAATAGCACAGAAGGTTCCAAAGAATACATAGATTGTAGTAGTCTTCAGAAAAGCAGGTGATTTGGCAACTAACTAAAGGTTGATATTAAAATAAATCATTAATAGAGTATCAGTCCTGGCCAGTTGGCTCAGTGGTAGAGCGTCGATCCAGATTGTGGATGTCCCAGGTTCGATTCCTGGTCAGAGCACACAGGAAAAGTGACCATCTGCTTCTCCCTTTTCCCCTCCCCCTTTTCTTTTTCTCTCTCTTTCCCACCCATGGCCATGGCTTGATTGGTTCGAGTGCATTGGCCCCAGGCGCTGAGGATGGCTCTGTGGAGTCTCTGCCTCAGGAGTTAAAAATAGCTTGGTTGGGAGCATGGCCCCAGATGGGGGTTGCTGGGGGAATCCTGGTTGTGGCACATGCAGGATTCTGTCTATCTCCCCTCCTCCCACTAAAAAAGTTTAAAAAATAAAAAAAAAATGAAATAGAGTATTACTTGTAGATAATTTAACCACAAATACTGTAAATAGCCAAAGTATGGCATGGGGGTGGGAGTAAGAATCAAATATGCTGGAAATATAGTCCAGTGTCTAGTAGAGAAATAACAGACAATTGGAGACTAGCACACTGACAATGACAAGAGAGCAGCTAAAGATATACTCCAGTTATTAGCCAAGAGAATTTTTGAATGTCATGTAACTTCTATCATGCCACTGCTAATCAATTTAGGCATAGGACAGAAATAGTCTAAGCATTTTCATGTATGTGCAAGTGACCCAGGTATCTGTAGTGACAAGACAGACTCCCACTACGATGGGAAACCGGTGAGCTGTAATATTATCTGAGTCTGCATCTAAAGATGAAACTCTTGCGAGCTTTATGTCTGATGGACTCCTTAAACTCAACATGCTGAAAACTGACATCATCTCTGCCCACACATCTCCTTTTGTGTTCTGAATGTCAGCAAATGGCTCATCACTTCATTTAGGCTCAAATGGTGAGATTCTTCCTTCAGATTGTCACACAGTTCCTATAGCAGCACACTTAACCAGGTACCTCGTTCTGGAGACATCTGTCATGACCCATCTGCCAGCATTTCCTCTCCAGTCCCCTGCCTCCCCATCCCACTGTTCATTCAGGTTCTCCTATCTCAGATGAGCACCTCTGACAGCCTCCTACTGGGTCTTCCTTCCTCTGAGACCTGTTCTAGTTTGGCCAGTATACACATCACAGACATAACACATACCACATATGATATGATTACACCCGAACACTCAAGGACTGAAGTCTCTTTTTCTGATTTCAGTTTATACAGTTCTTCAGACTGGTCCTAGTCCGCATGTCCAGCTTCACGCTTCTCACTAGTTCCCTACTTCTTGCGCATTCTACTTACGTCATCTCTGGAAGTCCTTGATCAGGGTTACCTGGGGCTCTTCCTCTTCTTTTTGTCTGGCAAATTCCTACCCACCCTTCAAAACTCAGATGAAATGTCACTTACTCTGTGGAGGTTTTCTCCAACAATCCAGACAGAACTTTGCTCTACTCTGTGCTTGGCCAACACCTACATCCTGTGATTCTCACCCTAATCTCTTTGTACCTCACATTACACTGACATTTCTCTTAAGCAACTGCCATCACCATGGCCTTCAACATCCTCACCAAAGAAGACCATCGGGACAGTGTCTGGGCTGGCATTATGGGTCACTCTGGAGCAGAACAATCCATTTCTGCTTCTAGCAGTTGAAATTAATGTCATCAAGAATCAGTTTTACTTGCTCCTAAACTTCTTTGTACCAGTTATATTTGTTACTGAGCTTCTCCAATATAATTAATATTATCTATAATGATGAAATGTAGGTATAAAAAGTATCATTTCTATGAAAGCTATGTTGCATGCTTTGAAAAGTGAAGTTGCTAAAAAAAATTACTGTCAAATGATGTTTTGGCAAGACCAAATATAAGAGACTGAGGAGAACACAGAAGTCTAGAACAGCAATTTTCCACTGGTGTGCTACAAGAATTTTTAAAACATGCAATCAATACCTGACTATTTAGACAAGGGCACTGACCTCTTTCTCCTTAAATTGTCAAATAAAAAATGACAATGGCTAATACAACAACAGCAGTCTGATGTGAATGAACCAAAATCATACCAACATTTTTGTCAGATAGGAAAAAAAATGTATTTTTTAGTGTGCCACAGAATTTAGCAATTAGCTTATGTGTGCCATGAGATGAAGAAGGTGAAAAGTCACTAGTGCAGAAGGGCTCTGTTCTAAGACTGTTCCACAAATGTCTAAATTATCATTCTACTTTAAAAATATGAAACCGGAAGGAGCTTATGATGCAATGTAGGCGACTGTGGTTGATGCAGAGAGAAAAGGGAAAATCCAGTCCAAGGACCCAGAGTCCAACACACAGATGCAACCCTGCATCACAAGACTGGTAAATAAACATATTTACATTTTCAATGAAAATAAAAATGCTTAAAGGCATTTTTAAAAAGGATTCCCTGCATTCAGAAACTTTCAAATACAACTGAGAAACTAGGTATCTTCAAATAAGAGAATTTCTACTGTATCTATCAGTATGTTTGTGCCCCCCCTTTTATATTAATTCAGAAAATATTTATTGCAAGACTTTCTTATATGCCAGGCAGTTCTAAGCACTTTGGATATATCAGTGAAAAAAACCGGCAAGCGCCCTTGCCTTGTGGAGCTTACATTTTAGATCAATAGGAACTGTACTTCATGTGCTTACATAACCCCAGAGAATCATGGTCCTTTCAAGGTACAGAAGAGTATGTTTGCTGGATTGAATTTATTGACAACTTTCTAACCTCCAGTCATATCTCTCAGTCTATCTATCTATCTATCTATCTATCTATCTATCTATCTATCTATCTATCTATCTATCCATCTATCTATCATCTATCATCCATCCATCCATCCATCCATCCACTTTAGGTTATGAAAACAGTATGTGGCATTGAGTTGTCAAGATGATTCACAGACTCAAATAGTTTACTTATTGAAAAAGATTTATGTTCTATCTGAATTCCTTTGAAACTTGACTGAACTCCCTTTCCCTCAAGATACCTGGTGTTCACTCTGTGCTGTCAACGCAGAGCAGAATCCAGCCTGCAGAAGACAGCCACCAGCTACAAATCACCAACACAACTTTCCAAGTATTTCCTTCAAAGAGTCTCAAAATGTTCTCTGCAGGCCATTCCAAAAGAAAATTTATATTAGAAATGAAGCTGTGGAACACAAGCCATCTCGACCCCTCCTGGACAGCGTGTAAAGGAGGATAAATTTCTAGAGGCAGCCACGTTATTTGATTTCCTTCTTTTGATTATGCCTTGAAATTCTCCAGGCCAAGGACTCCGGCCCCTCCTCTTTTTCTATCATCAGTGGAGTTCTCTGGCCTGGATGCACAAGATTATGATACAATGGCCAGAGGGACAATGGACACTGGATGACTATATATAGGAATTCTGGGCTTGGTTGTCATGGAAGCAAATGGGAAAACAAATGCCTAATCCTGAAAATAAGGCTGAGGCCAACTTGAAGGAAACACACACTAAAAACTTCCTGTCATTCTGACAAGTAAAAACAAAACCTTGAAATATGATCAGGGAATAGATGAGGAAAAAAAAAAACAAAAAACGAAAAATTAGTCTTCAAAAATCACAAAAACACAGGAAAAAAAGGACAAATTTCTGTTTTTGAGATTATTGTCCCATCATATTTTAAGTTTATGCAAAGGGTCTCTCAAAAGCCTATTTTATGAAACGTCCTGTCCTCACTCTCTCTGTATTTTGGGGGAATGCAGACTAGTCTGACTTAAGGCAAAGAGGATTCCTGGACCTGCAATTCTGCAAGAACAAAGCCTTGACTCGCTGCTCTTGTCCTGCACAGTTGATGAATGAAAGCTCTGTTAGTTCAACCTCCTGAACAGCTCTCCCTCTAATCCTCACTCTGTTCCATCCACTACTGCTCTCGTTCAGGCCCTCGTGGTTGCTTGCGTGAACATCCACTGCACAACGTTCTTAACCGGCTTTCTATTTTCAAGTTTCTTCTTCCCTAAGATTCCTTCCTTTTCTAAAAGCAAAGATGATTTTGGTACCCACACATCCTTACAGGAAAAAGCCCAAGTTGAACCCTGGTACTCTGGCTCTCTGTTCTCCCAGACCCACACCCACACTTTCCCCAAGCATGTCGACTGCTGGCCACAGGGGAAGTTCCAAACATTCACTCTGGGGGCTTCTTTACGCTGCATCTTTGCACATTTGTGAAATGGCTTTCTTCTACTTTTCAGCCTGGCAGACTCCTAGCGTCTTTCAAAATTGAGCTCAGTCCAAATTCACCACCACTAGGCAGGTCTTCCTGGATCTCTCTAAATATACTTATTGATTCCCCTTGAGCTCCCCAACTAGTTCTCACGCTGCACTGGGGTTCATTTATCTTATTTCCACCAGACTAGGACCTCTTTGCAAGCAGAATATCCATCTATCCACACATAACTTTTCAAAGGTACATATCCCCTCAGAACTTAGCTCAGGGTCTCACCCAAAACGTGTGCTCAATAAACATATTAGACCCAAAGAGTTCAAACAGGAAAAAGTGCTCCGGAAAACACAGATTTAAAAGGAAACCCCAACTAACCAAATGTCCCTTGCTCTTTGGACAGTGAGGTTCATAGAGCCTTTCCATTGTGACATGAACCCATTTTACCGCAACGTGCCAGGGCCTAGAATGGCTTCTAGAACAGTAGAGAATCTGAAGGGAACCAAATTCATAATCTGTGGCCATCCAGATACTGAGCATTGCACTCTCACTGTATAAAATGTTGGACCAATTTCCCTCCATCAGGAATGCCCTCTCATCCTGGATATCTTGGGTACCAACTATCCATTCTGCAGAAAGACCCGTGGCCGCTCAGAAAAGCAGAAATGGCTTCATGTTACCCAGCTAGTCATTGGAGAAATAGGGACATAACCCGGGGTGACTGTGTGCCCCAATTTTGAAAACATGCCCTTTTTCTGCCATAGTCATTAGCAAACATTGTAGGTATTCCTTTTGCACTAAACAGTATTTGGACCTCAAAGGGCATGTTCTTAAAAAATACTCCTTCAAACAGGCCAGAGATTTGTAGGGAAATACATGAATTATCTGATAAAGGAGACTTTTTCTAACATTTATTTTTTCGTAGGAGGCACTGGGTGGTGTCTGCCATTGTTAATTGAGAAGCTCCTACAATGGCAGGTGCTTAATTCACCTGTGACTTCTTTGAATTGTGTGATGAGGAAGTGAGGTTTCCTCCTGTTCGTTTAGATCGTATAGATGTCTTTACCACACTGAAAATCCAGTGAAAAGGGTTGAATACAAAAGCTTCTTTATATCAGTGGCCTGGTCTCAATCATAGCGTTTGCTAGCAACTTCAGGGCAAGGCCACGGTGCTTCCTCCTCAAGACCCAACCGCTGGGGAGAGGCCTACGGACTTCAAGGAGCCAGTCACAATGTACGGCTCACTATGAACACTGCAGTGAGGGAGGGCCCAGACAGGGAACCACAGTGGGGATTGCTTAAAGATTAGACCATCAGGAGGAAAGAACACATATGAATGTTAGCACATACAATGTATTTAGATATGTGGAGGCCTGACCTGTGGTGGCGCAGTGGATAAAGCGTCGACCTGGGAACACTGAGGTCGCCAGTTCAAAACCCTGCACTGGTCCGGTCAAGGCACATATGGGAGTTGATGCTTCCAGCTCCTCCCCCCTTTCTCTCTTTCTCTCTCTCTTTCTCACTCTGTGTCTCCTCTCTAAAATGAATAAAATAAAAATAAAATAAAAATTTAGATATGTGGAGAGCTCTAAGAGATAACGTGGCAACCAGGTGCAAAAGGCAATGGTCGATCAGGGTCGGGAATGAACAGCCACACTTCAGAGTTACTCTGCAATTGTCCCCCAGTAGTGGGAGTCCCTGAACCAACAAACTCAGAGGGTTTCGTACCCTTTTTTCTTTCCTTTTTACCTATTTTCATGCAATGCTAAGAAAATCCTGGCTCTGGGTTCAGCTGTATTTTTTAATCACCATCAAAGTACCAGGCTCTTCCTTCAGGACAGCTCTTCCTCCAAACTCACTCCCAGGACTACCACTCAGGGCCGCTGGGCCCAGTTGGAGGCTGGAATCCTCCACAGAGCTGGCGGGATCACGAAGTGAGATCCAGGCTCACCTTGTGCTGTCTCAGCCAGGTCCATGTCTAGCAACTGCCAGGTGCTTTTTATAAGGTCAGTCTTTGTTCTTCACCCTGACCCTATGAAATGGTTAGTGTGACTTCTCACTATACAGATGGAGAAGCCAAGAGGGCACCTGGCAATCAGCTCTGTGGAGCCTGCACAGACCTCTGGGTTCTCATGTGCAAAATGGAGACAGGAACACTAGCAGACCAGGGTGTGAAGCACAATGCCTGGCACACAGGGAGTCCCCCGGGGGCTCAATTCCACAATTGTGAAAGCCTATATCATGAAACCTTGCACTGGATTATAAACTGCCTTTTGGTGTTTGTGTTTCCTACAGATGAAAAAATGTGGTCTCCTTAGCTGGGCAGCAGGGTAGAGAGGTACGGCGTCTCTTACCCACTGCTCCCAACAGATGTAGCGAACGTTCCTCGCAGCTCCAGGCACGCGGTAGGTGCTTGGCAGCTAGGTTTTGATTGACTGATTCTGGGCAAAGCCAACTGCACTGATACTTCTGGCAACAACTTGCCAGCTTCTTCCGTAAGTGGAGATGGCAGCAAAGGAGAGGGACTGATGTGGGACCTGGATTCTGCTCAAAGGCAGGGCTCGGCCTGAATAACACTATGGATACCATGATTCACCCCCATTTTATTGGCTAACAATGCACACAGCATGGTCACAAGTCAACTTGCTCCAAAAAAGGCTGGTCAGAGCAAATTCCATGCCCACAATCTACAGGCATTCTTGGCAACCAACCTGGGATTTATTTCCTTTTACATTTTTTTCAAGATCACCTCCAGCTTTTGAGCAAGGTCTTTGGTTATCTAACTGGTAGATGTGTCAATCATTCCCATCATCAGAGCCTCTCCCAAAACACCCTACCTAACACTGCAGCCCGGTCCTTTCCCCCCTTTCCCTGTTCTCTTCCTCTTGATAGCACTTCTTGCCACCTGATCTGATATGTACTGGCCGATTGTCCGCTTCTCCTCACTATGTATGGGGGACTTTGTCTCACACATCTCAGCTTGCATGGATTTTCGGATTTTAGTTTATGACTGGTAAGGGCATTTAAGCTCAGCTGAGCATGAGGCATTTCCCCAGTGCTCAGCATGAGAAACCTGAGGCTTGATGCCTCAGAACTGCATTGTAAGTCTGTACATGTCTTGGCCTTTTGAGTGCCATGGCCAGTGTGTGGCACCATAAACCTCAATGCTTAAGACTAGATTCATTCACCCAAAGAACTCGCTTGACAGCCCATGGCGTGCAAGGGAATCTGCCCTGCTCTGTGGACCTAAAAATAAAATGATGGCCTCTGCCTTCAAGACTGATGGTCTTGGGGGAGATGGAAAGATCAACAGTTACAACAGAGTACGATTGGCCCTATATCCTACGGGGAGCTCAGAGATCTGTAGGAGCGAAAAGGAGGCCCCTCAGCCAGACGTGAAGAGTCAGGAAGGATTCTGGAGGAGATGAGAGTCACATTTTCAAGGACAAAGAGGAAATTAGTCAAGTGAATGGAGTAGTGAGGAGGGTGAAAATAGTAGAGAAGGATGGTCCAAGGCCAGGAGTGTGGGACAGCGGGACTCTGTAGAGACGGCATCAGCACAGCTGCAGCTCGGTATATGGAAGAAAGAAGGGTGAGGCAGGATCCCAGAGAGAAATGTGGGTCCAGACAACAGTTTTCCATGAGGAGTTTGGAATTTATTTTGAAGGTAAAGTAGTCAGCCATGGGAAGGTTGAAAGCAGGATCTCACATTTTTATCTTTTCCATATCTATAAATTGCACCCATAGCCTTGTCCAACTCTCTCTCTCAGACAGGGAAGGCCACTTGGTCTAAATAAATTCCCACCATGATAAAAACCAACCAGCAGCACATTGCCCATTGATGACAGAATAGCAACAGCTTAGGATTCCCTACTTCGTTTTGTTAAACAGAAACACCAATGTGGTCTCTTTTTAGCCCTGGATTTTAGTATCAGGTTGGAATTGTCCATTTGATATTCAGTTCCTACTGTTTCTACTGAACGCACTACTCTTACATATGGAATAGACTATGGCCCTATTCCTAGACCTAGGAAAAGGAAAGATGGGAACTCAGTAGGCTACCTTGTCTGTTCCTTATGTTCACATGCAAAAAACATTACAAGAGAGCACAGAAACGAAGTGGTATGTCCACGTGCTGGTAAACACCGAACACATATGGGCATCAGCTAAGATCCTGTGATCTGTTTTCCCAAATACAGGGCCTCAGGAATATCCAAAATGTTTCCAGTTCTGTATCTGGTCCTTAGCTTTCACATTCATGTGTCAACCCAAGGACACTTAACACATGTTTCTGGGGCTCAATTAGACTCAACTCAATGGTCAAAATGTTATTTTGTAAAGCAATTCAATATCCCTCTGGCTTCGTTAGCTTTTTATAAATGGTTTGTTTAATCATCACCAGTGTTTTATCTACTGTGTATTAGGTAGTTGACAGATACAAAGATCACCAGGGCTCCTATTTCAAATGCTCTCAGGTTGTCTGGGGAGATGACTACAACACACACTAAAATAACTGCTCAAAGAAAAAAGTAGATGCCCACGGGCATCTCTATCTGTTGTGAGTAGAGTGACCAGAAGACAATGAGGGAGAAAAAGAAATTCAAAGCCTGATTTACTGCTTTAAACTGTTGTAATGACTAACTTTAGGACAAAACTTGACCTCACTGCTCAGTTTAAGGCCCAGACCCTTATAGGACATCCACTCTAGGAGGTGTTTGGAATAGAAAGAAGAGCAAGACCAAAATCCTAAACCTAATAAGTTTCCTTTCTGGTAATAATATGGAGTTGGTAGAGTGGACCACACATCCCCAAGAAAGGTAAGGCACAGCAACCTGGAATTTTAGAGGGAGAGCCGACTTATATCAGGAGACACTATGAGAAACATCATGGAAGTGAAGAAATGTGAGCAGGGCTCTGAAGGACAAGTAGGGTCTGGAGGTATAGAAACGGAGGAAAGGAGGAGAAACTGGGGGGATGGGCACGGGGAACATTGAGTGGGAATTTTTTTTAATGCAGCACTATTAAAGACTCTTGAGTAGGAGAATGGTATGACTCTTCCCCTTGCTGAGAGGCTGGTTGAGAAGGGAGGCGTTTGCAGGTGGTGTGGGTATGATAATGACTCAGGTAGGAGAGGGGGATGGGAAGGAGCAAGACAAAGGTGAGCAGAAGTGAGGAGATGGAAATAATGGGACTGAGCAGGCAACTGACCCGCTGATGGAACAAGAGCCCAAGGAGCCCTGAAGACACAGAGGACTCCCAGCTGGGAACCATGCCCAGCAGGGGAAGTCTGGGAGGAGGTTACCGAGTTTCATTTAGGAAGCTTTGAGTTAAAAAAAAGGCTGAGTGAGACCTCTAGTTTGAAAGTGAGGAGCAAGATGGGGAAGAGAGGGTCTGGGGCTTAAGCTGAGCAGTTGGGTCGAGATTTTGGCATCATGAGAAGAGTGAGTTGATTCCATGGGTATGTGAAGGGGAGAGGAGAGGCAAACTGAGACCCTGACCAGTCTGTATGATGGCAGCTGGAGGAAGAGTGCTGGGAACGAGGGAAAGAAAAGGTATTACCACTGCAGGCCAGAGGAGAGCCCGAAACACATATAGGCCCCAAACTAGGGGAGGAGAATTCCCCTGGGAGGAAGGCCAACAGTTTTAAATGCCACAGACAAAAAATGAAAGTAAAAAAGGGAGGATGCAGGAGCAAAGGTCATGGACTTACTTGTTTGTCTGCAGTCGCTGTCAACCTTTGTGAACGCCACTGTGTGGAAGTGGTGGGGGCCGGAGTCACACTGTGAGGGACTCAGGAGAAGGAGAGGGAAGAGGAGGCGGCAGCAGGTGTAAACCAGCGAGGGTGAGTCCTTCCAGCGAAAATGCCACCGAAGTTTGCCTGGGGAGGCCACTTCATCAGCGTGGTTTCAACACAATGTGGAAGGCAGAACACAGACACTGGCCGTTTAAGGAAAGTACAAATGGCAAGGAAATAAGACACTGGGATACTGGTCCCTTTCAAGAGATTTGGAGGCTAAGACCGCAGTTGCAGGAATACAACTACAGAAGATTCTATCCAAGAATAGTTCTAATATTTAAGACACTGAGCACTTTCCTGGAGCTCATATAGCTCCATTATTTTTAACTTTCCAAGAAAAAAGTAACCCCTCTACGAACTGAGATTTAGGGATAAGGTGTGACTCCATATACTGAGTTTTGGAGCCAGGTGATGGGCACCTTAACGCCAACATGGCCAGGCAGTAACTGGGACCTTTTGTAAGCCCATTTTCCTCTTGTGCCTTGCAGACCATTTGGTCCTGTCCAAAACGTCCACTGAGACTCCTGGTCCATGCCAAAAGGTCCTTGATATTTGGGACCGTCCAAAACATGCATGGACACATTTGATCCATGTCAAAATGCTCTTGATATGTAAATCCTGCTCTTCTTCAAGATTTGAACTGTGACCCACGTACCCAACCTTATGTGCCCTGGCCAGTTAGGGTACCGAGGGAAGAAGGGTTGTTGGTAGCACAGCCACAACACAATTATTGGACCAATAAAACATTATCATTTTATTATTATTATTATTATTATTAACCTTATAAATCAAAAATAAAAATAAATGTTATGGGCTATTTGGACCCAGAAATGCTTTTTAAGGATGAACATTTTGGATAGGATCAAATGTCCACTAATCATTTCCCCACTACTGAAACTGTAGGGAGCTAGTAATAGAAGCTCTTGACTTTTGGGATTTCTTTTTCAATCAACAGGTTTTTTTTAATTTAACTAATTAATTAATGAGGGAGCCAGTAAGATGTGACAACTGGTCATACGAGCTTTAAAAGAAACTCATGTTTGTATGAGGTAAAGGAAGGCTTAAACAAGTTATGTACAAAGAGGAGCAAAAACTTATCTACCCACAGACAACAATCAACTGCATTTTAACAGACAACGAATTTGTAATATGGAGAAAATTATCTGCATTAATATCAGTTGTATACAACTTAAAGGGTTGTCAAATAGCTCAAAGACAATGAAAGGGAAAGACATTCATGGGTGAGTTAGTCTAGACACCAACAAATAAATATATAGATATAGGTCCATTTAAATTTTTTATTTTTTTTTACAATTTTTCCTAACAGAGCTGTTAAAGACAACAGGCTAAAAAACAGAGCCACTTATGATAAGGCCCACATCACCATGTCAGTTTTAGCTCTCCCAGAAATGGAACCTTAAACTATCCATCAGGGATGTCCTGATCAGACCTAGTTAGGAAATCTGCCTGACAGACCCCTGCCACCTGCTAAAGGAAGTAACTTTACAATGATCAACCACTTTTTTTTTTAATTTTTTGCCTACTATGACTTTGTCATCCCTACTCCCTACTATCTATAAGCCTTTCATTATGTACCGCTCCTCAGAGAGGTACAATCTATCTGCTACATTGAATGCTGCCCAATTTGTCAATCATTGAATAAAGCCAGTAAGACCGTTAAAATTTATTCAGTTTGAAGTTTGTTTTTTTCAACAGAGTTACAAAGTAGTTTAAGCCAATAACTAATTCGTTATTAGATCAATGCTAAGTACTTTCTATGTGTTTACAGGACAGAGTGGGATAGGAAAAGTGAAGTATATCATCCACATGTCTGAACATCAAGGCGCTTAAATTTTGGCTACGCAGCTATGGAAAATGAACAAGTCATAGAAAATTCTGCCTTCCCGTTCTTCTACCTTCAATGACTTTTCCCTACCCTAAGAATGCTCTGGTCCACCAATTCAGAGTTCCCTAAGGCCCTTACTTAAGGAAGGCTGCCTGTAGCAATCAAACATGAATAGCAAGCAGCCTGCATGGGGCCCTAGCAATTCCCAAAGAGTTTTTTGAAGCTCTTCTTAATGATTCTCTATGAATGGTCCAATAATTGTTTGTAAGACAGTTCAGTGCCAGGGGAGGTCAGAACAACAATCCAGAAGCACACCCTCCCTTTGAGCAGCTCTAAGTCAGGTTTGATAGAAACAGGGGAAGCAGGAGAAAGTGGCAAAGAGGGAACTAACTGGACAGCCCCCAGTTTTCAGTGGGGAAAAAAAAACAATCTTTATCACCACCACCATCATTACCAGCAGCCTCAACAGTAGCAAATTCACAGACGGAAAACCTTTACAAAGCTTGACACAACTATAAAACCGGTGTAATAGTTTCAAATCTACTTATTTCAGACATTCTATGGGGAGTAAAAGGGATCAGTCAGAACATTTTAAATGTATTAGCTGGACCATCTCTAGTCATTTTCAAACAAGCTTTTTTGTTTTTAAGTTCTAATAAAGTAAACCAAATGACCATATGTTTTATAAAAATGTGAATCTCTGTAGCTTATTCTGAATGCATTTAGTAAGATTAAAAACATACTTTTACTCTTTCCAATGATTTTACTCATTTGTTGTTGTACGTCTTATAATACATATAGGCGTTCATTAGCTCTGATCTAAAGCCCAGTATCTGGTCTAGAATGTAATCTCTTAAATTACAACATAATTCTAAGGGGGGAAATAGGGACGTGCTTTATATTAGGGCATTTTATTACAAGACTTCCCAGAATTCCCTGAGTCAAAAGTGGAATTTTCATACAGAAAAAGAGACCCCTGATTCTTAGACTGGGAAAAAACTAAGTGACTTCTGAAGTTAAAAAGTGACTTTTCAAGATTACAAAATACTCATTAGGTTATTCTTCCGGTGCTGAGTTTTATACAGGTTGTTGACTGGCTTCATGGAATTGCTGTGTGTATTAAATTAAATGAGACAATGTTCCTAATTCAGTCAGAAGGTAAGCAACAACTGATAGTTAATTTTAAATGCGTACTGTTTAATGCCAATAATAACAATATTAATCACATCTGACCCTTGACCTTATCAATGCCTTACACCCATCAGGACATCAAATGCTAAGGAGTTTATTATGTAGGTGGTTTCAAATTCACCCCAAAGATAAAAAAAAAATGAGATGAACAGGGCTCCAGATTAAGTATCACTTTCCAAATATTGAAGTATTTTAGACTCCTAAGAAACAGCTCATGATGTAAAGAGATTTCATTTAGCTTTCAAGGCAAGATTGAAATGTTCTTCTTTTTTATTAAAAAAACAAACAAACTCATCAACCACTGGTTGATGACAAATGTCATAAACTAACAAGAAATTGCTTCTACTGTATATACTACTTTAATAATATCTAATTTTTCTACAGTAATTTGGAATATGAAAACACTCCTGTATGTCATTTCATTAGATTCTGGAAATAAGCACATAAAGTAGGCATCATTATTTTACACAGCAGAAAGCGAGGCTCAGAGGAGGTATGTGATTTGTCTTAGCACACACACATGACACGGATGTAGTCAGGACCCCGGCATAAGGCCGCCCGGGCTGGTGGCGTGGGGCCGACAACGTGGGTGGTACTTGCTGGATCTGGGCTCGCAGCAGCTCTCAAGCCAAACTTCAGAGTCAGGGTCACAACACCCTCTGTGCAGACCCTTAAGGAAAGATGATCTGCACAAAGAACTGGTTCTGAAAAGATCACTCATTTCCTCCCCCCTCTTTCCACTAGCTCCACTTGGGGGAAAGCAGTTCTTCCTGGCACAGGCTCAACAGCCGTGAACCCAACGATCCACAGGAAGTCACGCTCGATGCCAGCATTGCAGCGTGACTCTGAAATTCCACTGGCAGGAAAGCAAAGGTTACGGGTTGTGGAAGTGGTTCCATGGAACACTTGGATGCTTCCCCTTAAGTGGGGGTGCCTGAGGAACACCACTGCCACCAGAGTCCCCGCAGCAGAACTCAGAAGGGGCTTGCCATGCCATCCAAGGTTGCAACCTTGTTGCTGTCACTGCCTTCCAGAAGCCCAGGGGCAAAGGGGGCTTCTCCACCTGCAAGGACAGTGATGCTGTGGGGCAGGACTGGCCTCAGCGCTTCTTAACTTCCTGTGGCTTTAGATGGTTAGCTCAAGTAGTCCCCTCCTTTCATAGACACAGG
The DNA here is from genome assembly GCA_037038555.1 of Rhynchonycteris naso. NCBI lineage: Eukaryota > Metazoa > Chordata > Mammalia > Chiroptera > Emballonuridae > Rhynchonycteris > Rhynchonycteris naso. Next base: position 25,463,995 of record CM072996.1, read on the forward strand.
GACGATTAGTATAAAAAAACACCACCAATTTGCTCAGTAGATGACAGTTTTAAAACTTCTTACATACTGTTTTTGCCATCTTTCAATTGTGGGAATGATAAATAAATAAATAATGAGTACACAAATGAGTAAAATAAATCTTCAACTTGCACTTGACTCACACAAGACCACCATCCCTGCACCCTACAGTTCTCAAACTCTTTCCTGCTCTGGCAACGCATAACGGGGGGTCATCTATGTACTCCACGTCATTCCCTCGGCATGCTATGACTTAGAAAATATCCCAGAAAACCAGAAAGACAGAAAAATATGGTGAAAAGTACTGTAAACTTTTTGTATTAAAAAACAACGACAGAGGTAAAGGAACATAATAATGAAGCCATTGGGAGAAAACATCACTTAGAGAAAAAAATAAATCTTTTATTTAAATACTGAACTTTAATTTTTTAAGAGTTGCTTTTTTTCCAGTCTTCCATTATATACATAATATAACCAATATGCAACAGTATACTGTTGGATGTATTAGCAGAAATGGTCTTATTTTATTGCTAACATAACAGAATACAGAATTTACCAATTTTAATGCGCTAGTTGGGAATTTTACTTACACTTTACTGCCTGCCTTTGATTTAGTTATCACAATTACTGTTTTTTTTTCTAACAGACATGTTGGTGTCTTTATTCCTGTTTGTATGCAAGGTAGGCATGGATTCCTTCATCTTTCTTTCTCTATACTCCTAATTAAAAACTTACCCATGGGCAAAATTTTAAAATACTGTAAAATTGGAGTAACAGTGAAATCGCAAACTCACAAGTACAATAATTTGTGACTGCCACAGCCGTTAACCATGTAGCTCCTCACTCCATTTCTTCACTATTAGCTTTGGGGAAGGCAGCACAGGCTGAGGCCAGTTGCAAATTCTAGCACATCCGTTGTGACTCTGTTTCTGTCTCTTTCACTCAAGAAGGTACCTTGGAATACTTACAGGTAAGCTGGACATTATAGAGGGACACATCGAAATAAACTCAAATTCATTTTGAAAGCAAATCAGATTTGTGATTAACAAAGATAACCCTGACAACAGATTGGAAAAACTTTAGAGAGACTGGCTAAAGTCAGAAGTGTAGAGAGAGGGTTGTTCATGGTTGGGGTCTGGTAAGTTGTAAAACAGAGAACAAGTGTTAAGAGACACAAGGATGCTCTGAATCAGCTGCCTCCAGGGTCGGGGCTGAGGTGAGGAGGGTTGGGTAGTGGTCAGGGAGAATTTAAGAGTTTGAGATGCTGGAGGTGGAGTGGTCATGGTGAATTTAGCCACAGATGAATAGTGGTCAGGGTAGAGTTAGGAAGGAGGTAAATCTCTAGCTGAAGAGACCAGGTGCAATCATCCCTCAGTACCTGTGGGGGTTTGTTCCAAGGCTATGGAAGATGCCAAAATCCACAGATGCTCACGTCCCTTATATACAGCGGCGTAGAACAATGCATACGGCCAACCTTCCACATTCACGGATTCTCAACCATGACTGAAAATAGTTTCCATCCACAGTTGGCTGAATCCATGGATGTGACTATGTATTTACTGAAAAAATAAAATCCATGAATAAATGGACCCACACAGTCCAAACCCAGATCATTCAAGGGTCAACTTGTATTTGTTGGGTCATTATCACCAAATCTCGTATTGGAATTCCAGAGCATGATGATCATGGTTGGAGTAAAAAAGCAGGCTGTGAGCCTTGTACTGTGTTCACTGAGAAAGGCAAAAGAACATTCCAGAAAGTAAGGAGAAGAAAATAAACAGAAAACAAGCATTTGAAAAGGGATCACTCAATTGAGGAAGCAGAAATATTCTCAAGAGGAGGCAGAAATAAGGAATGCATTCCCCCTCTTCTTGGCTGCTTAGAAGGAAGGCATCATTGGTCACTTTGGCTGCAGAAAATTGAAAGGGATATGGTGTTGCTATTGGGGTGGTGGAGGTCAAAGTTAATTGGAGGAGGGAGGTATGATCAATGAAATACACAACATTGATGGACAGCACATCATGGTATCCACGCAGCCCAATTCCACTGGCTTTTCCGGTGGAAACATTGTGACACACCTGAGCTAGCAGTCACTGAAATTCCCAGGCTTTATTACACATAAACTATTGTTTTATCAGTTCTTCTTCAGTGTGGTTTACATTGTAGCTCTAATTCAAATCAAGAAATACTTATTGAATGGCCTGCCGAGTGCCAGGGCTCTGAAACAGCCCTTGACCTCAGATAGCACACAGGTTAGCTGGGGAGACAGATATGGTAACTGCCAATTATTAGACTATTTGGCAAGTCTAGTAATAGAAGTGAACACAAGAGTTAGAAGCCACCCAGTCTATTTCGAATCTATCCCCTTGCAAAATCTCATTTTCAGCTCATTACTCTGCGCAGTCTAGACAGTCTGTAATCTTGATTTTGTCATTTAACTTATGGACCATTTGCCAGTATTTCAAATGCATTAAGTCTGAAGTAGTAGCAAAAGACACTTAAGTAATTTTTTAGGAGACAAATGAGCCTTAATATTAAATAGATGAGTGAATTTCCACCTTAAACACATATATCACATACACAAAAATACTTGCAGCCTTTAAGGACTCAATATTTATTCTTTGAAGGGAAATCATTTTCTTTTGTTTTGAGATATGGACCCTCATGTTTTAAAACTACAATGGGTCAAATAGTGAGAGAACATTGCAAAGAGAGCAATGAAAAAAAAATTCCTTTGTATATGATGGTCCCAGCTGCAAAATAAATAAATAAATAAATAAATAAATAAATAAATAAATAAATAAATAAATAAAATGACAAAATAGAACCTGTTTGTACATGCATAAAAAAAAATCTAGGTGACTCTAGCAAACTGTCAATAAAAATTATTTTGGGTGCTCAAAGAGAGGCTGGCATTATGGGTGACCCTTATATTTGATTATGTATTGCCAGGAGGCTGTTCTTTAATCATGAATAGCTATTACTTTTCTAATCAGAAGGAAAATCTATGCAGGCACCTTAAAAAGGGTTACTGCCACCCACGAGTATTTTTAACGTACATTCATTCCTGAAGACCTGTAGATACTAGGCTTAATGCACCTATAGTTCAAAAGCACCCTCCGATTTTCAACGGGGAGAGGGACCTTGCTGCTTGCTGGTCTTCCTTGTTCAGCCCGCTTCCTACCTAATTTAAAGACCTCTAACTGGTACCAAACAGCCCTGTAGTTTGGATCTACCTCTCCTTACCTCCAACTATCCTCCCACTAACCTCCCTGCACGCTCACCACGCTAGCCAGACTGGTCTTCTTGCTGTCCCAGGATCCCTTCTTCTGTAAGTCTGCTCACTTCTGAAACTCCTTCCACCTGGAAAGGAGTTCCCTCAGCTCCTGTAAAAATCCTCCTCATCTGCCAAGGCCCAGCCAGAGCTCCACCTCTTCCAAGCAGCCCTCCGGGACTCATCAACTCCTTCTTTTCTCCAAGGCTACAGCTATTAAAATCCAAATGCACAATTTTTCACTTCCTTCTATTCTGCTCTTTCATTTTGACACTATCTGTAGATCTATTAACTTAAGCTCTAAAAATTAATCTACAGTAAAAAACAACTAGTTTAGTTTCTTTATGGAAAACTCTGGGATCCCCAAACATAAATGATGAGGTTGTGCCCAGTCACCCTGAATCTTTCATGGGTGTGTGTTTTTGCTGAGGGTCTTCAAGGAGATGGCACAAAGGTTAATAACACGGGCTTCAGACACACACATACACATTTCGTGACGTCTGGACTCATCATTCCATTCCTCAGGGTCTCAGTTACCTTATTAAATCAAACAAATTATTAGGCTTGTTAATTCAGATGACATATTTAAGGCAATCAGCAGAATTAAAAAAAGAGTGATTGACTTTATCACTTAGGAATTTGAGAGATGAGCATCATCCTTATAATAAACCAGAATGGATGAGTTTCACACTGGTCAAGGGGGAAAAATAACTAGCAATGCTAGAAAAACAAAATCAAGGACCAGATTAAGGGGTTGGCAGGTCCTGCATTGCTTGGTGTAACTACCACTAGTGTCGAAGCGCTCATGGCACATGAAAATAAAAGATGACCTAAGGAGTGTGGCTTGCACAAGTCATCTAAGAATATTTTGTATCCCTGAGGAAATGAAGAGCCTAGCCCTAGGGTGACTTCTCAAAGAGCAGTGTTCAGGCAAATAAAACCTTAGCTGCACCACGCATGCTCAGCCAAATAAGCCCTTTGGGTTGAGCTGGATGAGTCTGAAATTGCTTGCAAAGGAGAAAAGCCCTTATGTCAGGAACCTCTCTCTCTTTCCGGGCATAAACAGCAAGGGACCAGATCCAGCAAAAAACAAGCGGATCCCCCTACCTGAACTTTTTCACATCACTTTGGCCCTCCTTTTCATCTCATTATTTTTATTTAACCACCACCAGTGGGATTTTTTCATAGGATGCGATTTAAGATTATGAACGAGTAAACAAGACAATGTGTACATCATTCGGATGTACTTTTTCTGGCCCTACCATCAAATCTCATGTATTTAAAAGAATGTATAATCGTTATTTCTAAAATGTTATCTCTGGCATCTTCTCATCTTAGCACTTTTTAAAACGTTCTTTTTCGCCCAGCCACGCTACCCAGGACATCCCCTCTTCTGCAGCAAGGCTGTCCCAGGACCTGAACCCTCCATGACAGCTCTCTCATGCTTGCTCTCCCGAATCTAGTACTCTTCTTGCTGCTTGTGTAGAACCCTCCAATGCAGAACGGTATTTGAAAGCGAGAGAGGACTTGGGAGTCCTAAGAAGTCTCAAGAAAGTTCAAGGAATTTTTATATCAAATATAACTGGGCTAAAATATCTAGCTCCAGTTCCAGGGAAAGGAAATTCAAGGCACGGGGTGCAATGAGAAGATGAGGGAAAATTCTTTCTTTCAAAGAAGCAAGATTAGTCATTTCAGATTATTTGAGTAGCAACTGACTACGTTTTCTGCTGAAGAATAGATTTCTTCTCCCTTTCAGCTACTTCCCATAACTGAGGTTCTGGAGGACTGAAGGAAACCTCCAAACCAATAGATACAAAAGCCAGACATGGAATTATGAAGCAAACTCTGGCGTTGCTAGAAACAAGCTCCAAATGAGTCCAACAGTATATGCTTATATTTCTGATGCACAAATGTTTTTCTTGGCATGGGAAGAGGGAGATGGTTAGTTGACTAAGTTCCCAGGACATAGAAAGCTTACACACTTGAAATGTTTTTTAATCCTTGGCACATGAAACTGTGGCTAATTCAGAAAAATCCCAGAAATCTCAGGCAGGTGGGTTTCTTGGGAAGGATATATAACGTGATATTCAATGTCAGGGTGGTGATGATTTGGAGGCTTCCTATTTGCCACTGAGGCCAAGTTATAACAACTTAACTTCCGAACACTTCTCGATGTCTGATAGAGAATGCAGCCGCCTGACCCCTTTGTACCTTTGGAGTTCCAAACCTCTAAGTTTTTCTCGTAGAAATGCCATTCTTCATAATAAGCCTGAAAATAAACTCCAGATCACATTTTCATGTAGAAATTCTGATATCAAAAAGAGAAGGTTAGTCTTTTCTGGTCAGATAATTTTGAGACCAGGAGAACCCATTAAACATTATAGTCTAGCCATAAAAATTATGCTTTGTATCCCCACCTGCTATCAATGATGTAAATCTTTGTACTTCACAACTATTCACCCGAGAGTCTCCATTTCATTACTGTCATTTTTAAAGAAGCCACTTCTTCTTCCTTTCACCCTGAGAGAAATCTGACTGCAGTTGGAACTATGTGGAAGGTCTGACACCCTAGCAACTAATTGGATCCTCTTAAAGGTTGAATTTTATGTTTGACCTATTTAGAAATCTGCAAAGCCTCTCACTGAAAAGCTGGCATCTCAGATCTTAATTTCTCAGCATCAAGTATTGTCGAGGTCAAGGTTAGATGAGTTGATAGTTTGGCGCTAGACGCAACATAATTCTTGAAGAACATTTTCTCTTGAGTTTAAATGTAATTCACAGGCTATTGTTTTCAAATCTCTATCTAACACCCTATTTATATAAAATAAAGAATAGATTCGGGTCAAGTTCCATCTTAAGTGGCATCTAGAAGTAATCCATATGTTAAATATAAAGGTCTATAATGATATCTACTAAAGACTGGACTAATTTCATAGGTGTTACTGTAATTTTTCCCTCCAATCATCCATGGCAAAGGTTAGTGACATACTGCACATGGGCTGGATCTGGCCCCCCATTTTGCTTCTGTACATAAAGTTTTATTGGAACTCCGCCCTGCCCATTTGCTTACATGCTGTTTGTGGCAGCCTTTGTATTACAATCACAGCTGAGCTGTTGTAAAACAGACTGTAAGGCCACACAGCTGAAAATATTTTATATCTGGCCTTTTACAGAAAATGTTCTCCAGTCCTGGATTTATGGTTTATAGAAACTGATGGGCATAAATCTCATCAACAGGTCTCTTCTAACCAATTTATTAGGTTAAAATCCCGGTGGGTAAAATTTTCAGGTACAATAGAAAATTTTATGAATCTATCGGTTCTGTTGTTGAGTTTCACACAATAGCTTCCCTGCATGTGGATTTCACTGCAACCAAACACTGTATGTTTTTTGACAAAGACGGAGAACAGGAGAGCCCACTCCAGGGTCAATGACTATGTTCATTCGCTCCCAGAAGGGGCTCTGCTACCAGGTGACCACACTGGCAATGTCACCTCTCCAGCCCCATTCCACTTTCTGTGTCCTTCTGAGAGTTGGAAAGACTCACAGCCTGTCTCAACCTTTAATTTCTCATCTCTACAGAAGGCCTCACTTTGCAGAGAACAGCGACAAATGTCTAAAGTGTTCTTCATCACAGAAATTCTTTTCCTCTTGGCAGAATAGTGTGTCAGGAAATTTCTATGAGAACAATCCCTAAGGTTCCCTCTTTGGGTTGGTTATCTTTGAACTTGCATCTGACATAGAAATGGAATAAACTGACCCTGGAACAATTTGGTTCTGTGGATGCAGGAAGGTTAGGAGGCTCACTTCAACGAACTGTATCCAAACTTGTGATGTCTCCAAGAAATCACTGGATGTGGTAGTTACAAATAAGTACCTACCTAACTGCCCCCAATGGAAAGTCAGGGAACAGGAACAATGGCGTATCCACAAGTACAAAGAGAACACTGAGACCAGCAATAAAAAAGTCATCAGAGTAAGGTTGGGACCAGTAAAAGTTGTTCTTGACAGAAAGTGAAAGTCAGAGCCTCGTGGAGGGACGCAGGCGGGGAGGAAGTTCTCCCACTCTCCCATCAGAGCTGTTTCAAAGGCACCGAAGAAGGAACAAAAAAGCTGATGCTGGCAGTATGTAGCAAGTAAAGAGATGCCTGGAAACCGCGGTATAGGTTAGTGGGGCCACCATGAATGCTGAGTGCGGAGTGCGATGAAGAGGGCTCTGACATTGACATGACCATACAAACTGCCCCTGGTTCTTTGAGGAGATGTGTCTTGATAAACACAGTATTTGTAGCAAATACCATGCTCAAGTTTAGGCTAGAAAAGCCAACTGAGAAGTAATAAAAGAAAATATTTCACAGACACAAAAACAAAAAAACCACAAAGTTCCTTACAACCTTTCTCTGTTAATTCAAAATAGCAAAGACTTCTCCACTGGGTGGACAATACTAAGATACTAAAGGGAACAGCATCACAAGCAGGTGTTTTCATGTGTTCCCTGGGCTGCTGACCAAGGGCATGAATGAAAACACTATGTTGCTCTCATTCGCCCGATTTATTTTGCACCTGGTTTTAGTGTCTCATTTTTGTTTTAAACACATGGCTGTACCTACTTCCCAACATAGACAATTCCATACAGCGTAACTGGATAGAAGAAATAAAATAATCTCTTCTTTGGGGGGGAAATTTGAGGGAGTAAAAAGATAGAATATCACCACTGGCCTGACTTATATATGATATAGCTGAATATTCAATTATTTATTACTGCCCATGCACTGTGGAGCTTCTCAGACCTGAACAGTCCTCCTAACTAAACCACGCTGGTCTAGTTTATGATTTTATAGTTGTGTGTGTGTGTGTGTGTGTACTGAAAGACTGAAAGCAGAGACATGGAAAATGCCTGATAAAACCCAGTCCTGTAGTTTATATGGTAGGACAAGAAGCCCAGTAAGCACAAACAGAGCAGAGCATTTCCTTTTCCCAACAACCTCAGTTTCCCCTCCACGCATTGTTTAGAGTAGCAATTACGTGTCATTTCCCATTATCCTACGCACAGAACCAATACATGCAGCCGTGGCTTTTCTTTCCAACAACCGATCAAGAAGACTCTATGGCAGATTCACGTGCTGGTGAAACCTACCAAGGCTGACGGCGCAGAGCCCAAGAGCGCCTTTCCTTCACAGAACAGGTGTGTGTGGCCAGGCCGTGGGGACAAAACCTCCCCTCTACCTTCTTCCCCTTTAGGCCCTTCTCAGTTTCCGGTCCTTGCAGGCTTCCCTCTGGGTCAGGAGAGAGAGAACCTTCTTTCTCAGGCTGTTTCCTTCTGCCAGGGAAGACTGGCTCGCTCTCAAGACTGCAAGCATTTGACAACTGCAAAGAGCAGTGAGCACGTCAGCCCATTTTATTCACATCCCTCACCGGGGAATCAGAAAACCAAGGACACACTGGTGATTTCCCTGGTTTTATAGATCTCTATTCCCCCCAGGGCTGCAACACATTTTTGGTTCTTGTGTTCACAGTGTCCTGGCATCTGTAGTGTGGGAAACCTCAGCTGAGAGCCAATAGCCCCACAGCCTCTCCCTATTAAAATGTGCAATTGGATTTCACATGCGTGTTTCAAACACCAGTCAAGGCGTGATTTACAGGCTACTGTCTAGCCCCACAGCTGTTTTTTCATCCCCCAGACTTTGCCGTTTATAGGAATCCGCCACTCGGCTCCCCGGGACACAGTTTCCTCCTTTCTCACCTCCTTCAGCATTCTTGGGCATCCCAGACTACGTAAGGCCTAGTGTAAGGATTCAAGAGAATAGTTATAAACAAATAAACTATTAATTGTTCTTTCCATGGAATTATTCATTCACAAGAATAGCTCATTTGATGCCTTCTGTTTACCCCACCCACTAATCAAGTTTTCTTTTTTCCATCAAGTTAACTGAATCACTTCTGGCCCATTGATATTGGCTGTTTATTATATATCTTAAAAACAGCATGGACCTCAGTACACAGTTGCCACCCTGGGCTTTCACAGTCATTATATGCTTTCCTTAGAAGAAGAGGAATAAAAAACTTCTATATATTGCAAATTACCTCCCCGATTGATTAAAGACAGACTATCTCTGACACAGAGGGTTACTCAAATATCACATCATCATGACTTTGACCACCCTCCCCAAGGTCCTAACCTAGTCTAGCTTCCAAGAATCTGAAATCACCCTCCAAAAGTTTAAGTCTCAACTTTAGGGCTGTGATTGTTTCAGCTGTAGGTGTTGATACTATCTTTTAACTAGTTGATTTTAAGCTTCTGGAGCAATAGAATGGTACTGGCACTCTATTAATTTCTAATTCTTCTATGCACAGTATAGCTCTTGGTATAATAGAGTGTGGACTCAGAAAGGTGACTGAACTTAATTCTTCGTAGCCTATGGAGAGGAAGATAATTCATGCAGTGAGTGGTCTGTGGGGTTCCTTTCACCTGGGACTGAGACCCACCTTTCAAGTGGGAAAGACAAAGGAAAAGGAAGGTATGACACTGAGAGAAATGTCTTAGGTAAAGTCTTTGCTGGAAATGGTGTTTGGATGGATCAGTTTCCCCCAAATGGCTCCAAAGTGTAAGCTTCCATTTCACATGAGAGCAATTCATTAAAAATCATGCTGGTTAAGATCTTAAAATTCACATCAAATTATATTTTGCCCTTTGTCACAACCTATCTATCTTTTCCAATGCATAGACTCTCAAGGTACAAAGGGGACATTTTCTGTATCCTTTCATATGTACTCTCCCCTGCCTCTGGCTTGGAGACCATAAGCTTTCCCTAGAAAACAGCAACACGGGCTTCCTCCTACATGTCACACTATTACATAACACTTGAGGAGATAGTATGCTCACTTGGTGACAAGCCATAGTCATATTAACAAACTCTTTTTTGTTGTTGTTAAACAGAAGTTTTTTAAGACAGGAATATCAGTAAGAAGCAATTGACTGTAACATGGTGTTTAATGATTTGCAAAGGAAAGGCCACCACGTTCTACGACTCAATAAAGGCAGCTATTAGTCTCAGGCCCTGCTTTATCCTTTTCCTCCTACATTTGTCTTCTTATAGACCTCATGAATAAAGATCGCTCATTTGCTCCCTGGATAATCTGATAATTAGACCATGCTGACACGGTGGGCTGTCAGACCTTCAGGTTACCTGAAGAGTCAATATTTTTAAACCCTTCCATTAAAAATAATCCAAAACTCATGTTTCTTATAAAAGGTCCCAAAGGCCAGGATTTCAATCGAAAGATGAGAATCGTAGGAACAAAATAAACACTTGTTAAATACATACCCATGTGACAGATGTTGCATTAGGCGTTTCACCTAATCCTCATTAGTGTTTCTTTTCTCATTCATCTCTTCAGGTAAACAGTTATCTTTATCTAATTTTACACATGAGCACAGGAAGCTGAAACTGCCCAGGAAAACACAACTGGCATTGAGAGAACTGAGATCCAAAGCCAAGTCTTTGTTCCAAAAGCCCATGAACTTTCTTTCTAGTCCACTAAGCTCCTCCCAAGAACGTAATAGCAGACCTTGGGAAACAGCCTGTTCCCTGACCTGGGAAGTATTCAAGCTGGTGGCAGATAACTGGTTACTAGAGAAGGGATCTGCTCATTACAAGGATGTGGAGGGACAACTGTAAGTTCTTCTCCATCTCTCAGAATCTGCACACTTCCTTCCTCCTTTCCTGAGTACCTGATTCTGCACTCACCTAAGTGAGGTGAGCTGAGTAATGAGAACACTTCCATTTCTTGGTGTGGTCAAAACAATAAATGATCCCTTTGCTAAGCCACACCTGTAATGATCTCTCTCTCCCTCCCTCTCCTCACTCCCCACTGCCCTACAGCTTTGGTTATATTGCCAATGAAGAGTCATCAACCATGGCTTCCTGTATTTCTTCTGAGGCTCCAAAGCTGGACACTTAAACCCTCCTCCCAAATGATGCTTTCTCAATATCCTTCAGCTATAGAAAAAACAAAACAAAACACCACATTACCCCTAAATGGTCTTGTTACCCAATCAGACATATTCGCCCACTCATTCATCTTGTCCATTCCTACTCTGAATTCTGCGTGGTTAATGTATATATCATGCACCCCAAACACTTCAAAGCACTTATTTTTTTCTTTAGAACAAAACAGGATAAGTAAACAAAGAAAGAGAAACCCCTTATCATATTGTGGTTCACTTTTCACAGTCTCACTGTATCGCGGATTTTAAAATTGTAAACAGTATATATAATTTTGTATCACGGATTTTTCACTATATCGGGGGATTTTGCGATACATAGGTATTTTTATATATCTATTATTTTAATTATTTTTGCAGTAAAATAAGCAAAATAAGTGTGGGAAAGGTTAATAACAGTGTGAGAAAGGTTTATAAGAGTGTGGGGAGAGTTTATAAAGCCTTAAAATACATATAAATAATAAAATAAATATAAGGTCGCTATTTCCCGAATTTTCACCTGTTGCAAGGGGAGGTGGTTCTGGAAAATAATCCCCGTGATAGACGAGGGGCCACTGTAAATCTGTCTGGTATTTCAATCTTCTTTCTTGCTCACAACGACCATGGAGGAACCCAACACTAACCCGTCCCCACATCGCAGTCTTTCCACAGGCAATGCTCACACATATCAGCACCAAACACAGGCGCCTTGAGTTCCAACACCTTCCAACTCCAATTTCTATACCATTTCAACCTTTTCACATTTCTTCCTTCACTTAAACCATGGTATTTTTGTGTGTGTAAGATTTTCTTCTAGAAAGAATGATTGGCAATTAATCCCAGCCCACCTCAACCCGAATGGGTTAATCCTGGCCAGGCAGCCCATTTTACCATTGGAGTCTTCCACTTCTTCGGCTGGGGTAGCTTTCTGGGAGGAGTGGTGGTTATGTGAGGAGAGAAGACTGACAATTCGTGGCCTGGGGAGGGTCAGGGCTTTTCCGTGGACCTTGAGGGAGTGTTCTTTTAACTGGCTGATTGTCATGGTGGAGAATGAGCACCAAGAACACTTGTAGGCATGTTCACCTGTTAGAAGATGGGCAAGGCACAAAAGGTCAAAGAGAGGAGGGCATAAGAAGGTGAGGGGTGGAGAACAAAATGACATGGTCAACTCACTTGACAGAAGAGATTCTCAAGCATCAGGGTCTAGGAGCCTCCCAGACCAGCCTGCCGCCCGTCCCCACAGCCACAGGGCACTCCCCTGGGATGGAGACTCCTGCGAGGAGCTCCACAGTCAAGTGGCCTGGTTCCTTTTCCTTTCATGCTCTACTTATGTGGAGGAGTCTAGGGGCTATTCCCCCTTGGGGAATAAGACCAAATGTCTAGGATACCTCCATCAGAAAGGCTTCCCACTCACTCTCCCTCCCTCTCTGTACTAGAAACAGCCATGTCCGTGTTCCTTCAAGATTGCCTTCACACCGTCAGCAGAAACTAACACGCTTAATTCTCATCCCAAGGGTCTCTCAGTGGCTGCCCGCACAAAGTCACTTGGTACGAGTCTGCTGTGTTATTCTCATTCTTCACTTCCTTGCTGACTACACACCTCCTCATTTCCACACATCCTAGTGTTTTTTTCTTTTGTACCAGTTCACTAACCTCAGCATAAAACTCCATTTCCTTATGTAATCGATAATACAGAAATGGGTAAAAATAAGTCATTTAAAAAAAATAAACTGAGAGAGGTATGTGTGTTCAATAAATAGGATATTTCAGCTAAAATAAACCTTTTTCCTTTCATTATTTTTATACCACTAAAATACAGCACAACTCACTATGACTAAATTAAATTAGAGTATGATTTACCTTTGCCCTAAGTCAGTTTTTTCAATTAATTGCATTTTAAGGAGCGAGAGTGTGAAATGGGCATGCTTACTCTGTTATGTTACCCTGAGACAATCAACTCAGAAAGCAATTTTGCTTTTTATAACAATAGGTTTAGGATGGTCATGCCTGCAATGCAGTTATTCTACTTCTGAAAGTTTATATTAAGGCAATATCCTTTAATACAGAGAAAGTTTTATTTAGAAATATACATTTATTTATACTTGCAAAAGGTATGAAACAATCTAAATTTCCAACCATAGGGAAATGATTAAGTCAATGGTGAGCTTACCTTCTTGATGAATTATCATTTTCTTAAGGAGTTTATAGCAACATAGAACAACAAAATACTCAGAAAAATACATAGGAACACATAAAATATCTTAGATTAAATTATAATCACAATTGTTAAAAAGAATTATAGAGGAAATGGTGGAAAGACTCAAGTGTTAACAACAGTGGTCTTTAGATAATAAAATTATGGATGATTGACTAGAGTTCTTTCGTTTTCAAATTTTCTCTAATCAACAAGTATTTTTAAAATTTATTTTTAAGGTGAAATTTAAAAAGCAGAGGTGAAGAAAGAGAAGGATGGAGAGGAATAAAAGATAGGATCTTCCATTATGGAAGTTCTGTGGGCCAGTGAGATGGGCTGAGGCAGAGTCAATGGTCTCCAGTTTACTGAGTGGGGGAGGAATCAGCAGGTATACCGCTGTCCTCACTTCTCCCAGCTGAGACCGTGACCTCCCGGCCAGTAGGTGGTTTCACATGGCAGGTGACCCCAGCATCCCAAGTTCTGTATTAACCTTCCTTCTCACCACTGATAACCCTGAAAACTTGCATTTCCAGGAAAGACTTGAAACTAACCTTGATTTCTGCAACATGTTACAGCCCAAGGCAGAATGGAAATTCAAAGAAACCCAACAATCCAAAGAGAACACCCACCAGTTGTCCCTCCAATTAGGAGTTACAGGACAATGCTGGCCCATGGCCAACGGGATTTATTAACATTATGTATACTAGTTATATATATATATGTATATATACACATAAATTATATATATACAGGGTAGGCCAAAAGTAGGTTTACAGTTGTGAGTACATGAAACAGAGTTTATTCTGTACTATTACTTTTTGTGTTATTTTCCATATGAACAACTGCAAATCTACTTGGCTCCACCCCATATAATACATAATATTATATATAATACCACTGCTCTCTTGATTCCATTTTTTAATTTTTCAAACCCAAGCCTGCTTGTATGAACTTTGTTTAGTGGTTGTAAGTTGCCCAACTTGAGAGAGAATTCAAATCAAAGTTATTTGTTTGATCTACAAGACTTTTTATCCTTTAAAATAAAATAACCCATCTACAACAGATAAGATAGGTCAAGAGAAGAGGCCTGACCTGTGGTGGCACAGTGGATAAAGCATCAACCTGGAATGCTAAGGTCACTGGTTCAAAACCCCAGGCGTGCCTGGTCTAGACACATACGAGAAGCAACTATGAGGTGATGATTCCCACTTCACCCTCACCCCTTTTCTTTCTCTGTCTTTTCCCTCTTTAAAATCAATAACAATAAAAATTTAAAAAAGGATAGGGCAAGAGTCCTTTGGAAAATGTACTGGCTTTCTCCAATCCAAGTCATAGTCAGCGGCTAAGGGCCATGCACAGACCAAGTTTCTCAGGTGCAGAGAGCTGATCTCACTGCTCTCACCCTCTCTCTCTGGGTGTATCCTTCTCTACAGCCAGTGAACACAGAGGGCCTGCTCCAAGAGCACACACTTCAGCTCAGTGCCCTGGAGCCAGCGTGCAGCCCCTGGCATGCTTTCAAAGCCCTTCCCACAGGCCAAATCACTTACCCAACTCATACTGCGCAAAGGCTTTTGACAGGGCTGAGGCCTGTGGGAAAAACACCGGGATGGTGTCCCAGCTGAATCATTTACAAATATACAGTTAGAAAAGAGTGTCTTGAACCCCAAAGCCTCTTACTCCACGAACTTTAGTGGCATTTTCCTGGTGATATAAAAATACTAACAGACAGAGAAAAGCCCAGTTGGCTCATCTCCCTGCCCCACCCCCAACCCCAGTGGGGCCCAGGGCATCTGCGAGACGTCAGTAGTTTCATTCTATGAAGCCAGTTCAACAGGGCCCGGCACCTAGGACACTGAGGAGACAGCGAAAAGACAAGGTCGTGTGAGATGGAGAAAGTGCAGGAAGGACTCAGGTGCTCGGTGGTTTTTATAACAACACAAGGAAAGCTGATAAATGAGAAGGACTCTGGCTGTCTGCAAGTTTTCATACAAAGATCTAAATATCTTAGCTGGAGAAAACTTCGGGAAGAGATTCGACTTGTACAAGACTCTAGGCATCGTGAGACCTCACTTCCCCACTTTCCCTGTTGGCGCTTCTAAGGTTGTCACACCACCAAGAGGGCCACTGGCGGCTGCCAAGTTGGGATTCTGAGAGTGACTGAGAAGGTCACAGAGAAGCCCCCAGACCCTTCCCCACCACCTTTCCAATGTCACGCCTCTTTTCTCTCTTGGCTGAGTTCTGATTATTATACCCCTTGTGGGCTTCCTCTATTATACACAAAGAAGCAAAGAGCAGAAAAGAGAGAGAAGCATGTCAGTGACAAGGGTGTGTGTGTTCTGAAGTCAAAGTCTCGGTGAATGAACTTGTGGCTTTGAGCAGGTCTTGTGATTCGGAGTCTCTGTGTCCTCACCTGAAACTGAGGGTGACAATACCCCTACCCTTTAGAGTTGTCATGAGGACTAAATAAGATGACTGTAACATGCTCAATGCAGAAGAACTGTATGGGTAAGAACTGCTCCCGAGGCAAACCCATGTGACGGGACGGTTGAGTGACAAAGACCAGTATAGCTGTATCTAAGGCATCTCATGAAAAATCGTACTATGCATCTTGAGTTCTCTTTGCTCCTTTGATCTTCCTCAAGAGTATAACGTTATTTCAGTTGGGGATTATCTTTAGGAGATGTAATAATGCTGGCGTGTCCATTAGAAAGGCCAGGGGATTTAGAAATTTCCCTTAACAAACAAACGTTGTAAGTAGCATGAATCAACTAGGACATGGGTGACATAAGCTTGGTGTTATTTTGGCTTTGGGCAATTCCTTAATTTTTCTTTATTAGACTAAAACAGAACTAAATAGGCAATCATTTTAACAATAACTTATTCCCATGTGTGGGCCAAGAGACTTAAAATTTCACTCAGTGAAAACCATTGGATTTCAAACTCAGAAAACTTGTGTTATCATGAGTACCAACTCACCAGCATGAGCTTTGAGTATATGTGTTTTCAGCCGGCTGTTATAGGAGGACTTGAAGGAGCAGAGTTTGCATCGGAATGGTTTATGGTGTCCGTGGTGGGTTTGCATATGGCGATCCAAACTTGATAGAAAAAAAAAAAAGGAAAATGACAAGATTAAAAATTGCATACAGCCTCTTCTCATGGCCCTTTTCCAGAAATCTCATTTCTAAGCTGTTCAAAGTCATTTTGCTACTTTCCAATGATGGTGCTTCCCAAAACAAAACAAGAAAATGAAGAAGGGCAAGAGTTGTACCTACTCTAAATGGAAAGGAAGCTAAAAGAAGGAAGAAATAACACTTTGAGTCGGGAAGGGAGGTTCCAAAGTAGTTGAACTACTTGCAACGGGCTGTTTCCAGTCTTTGCACACATGCAGGTGTGTTTACAGGAAGTCATGTGATCCAAAGGCTGGTCATCCCTATGATAAACACAACGGTGTTTGCTGTACATCAGTCTTCCAGAAACAACTTATAAGGATGTTATTTAATGATAATGCACTCCCAGGATTTTATAATTACTACTCTAAAAAATATTAATAAATCTACCAAATAAGGTGTGGGAAGAAGTTCCAATTTGTATCACTACCCCAGAGAACTAGAGTCCATTGTGAATGACTCATTTGGGAATGGTACTGCTTACCAGTTAAACATATTCTGTTCTCCTGATTTCCAGGGAAGCACTTTCAATTGGCTCTGGACACCTCCCTCAGGATGTCCTTTAGCTATCTTAAACTCAACTCACTCTAACCAAACCTATCAGTACTTTTTTCCCAAAAAAACAAATTCTCTTTTTCATGTCCTTATTTCTATAAAGGGCACTACCGTTCTTTCTTTCAACCACAGTGAAAACCTGGGAGCCATCTGTACTCTCTTCTGTCCCTTCACCCTTATATTAAGTCAGTGTTTCCAAGTTAGTCAGATCCCAGGTCCCGCAACCATGCCCAACATCCCATCCTCACTCCTGGATCAACTACCATCCATGACCTCCTAATTGGTCTCCCCCATCTTTTTTTGGTTCAACTCAGGAGCATGAGCCACAAAGTCAGATTGCCTGGGATCATATCCCAGCTAGGACTTTGTGAGCAGTGTGGCCTTGAGTAAGTTACATAAGCTCTCTATACTAAAAGGCCTCAACTTAAATGGAGATAATAATAGGACCATACCTCATCGGGCTGTTCTGAGAATAAAATGAGATCATACATCAAAGTTCTTAGTACAGAGTGAGGCTCAATAACTGTTAGTACTTATGGTGACTTTGCTCATCTGAGTCTTCTATTACCAGCAATGTAAATTATGAAGTGCTAATTCCGCATTCAAGGATGCCTAATATGGTCTCTGCTCAAGCATGCGAACTTTATTTTCCAGTATTCCTTGTATAACTTACAGATCAGTCAAAGTGGACTAAGAGCTGGGCCCCTGGGGGTCTCACAATCTCTTCCCAGGCTTATGCTCTCCTCTCTTCCTCCACATTACATGACCTTTCCAAACAATTCAAGTCTTATCTTCCCACTTTAAGACTTGACTCAAATGCTCCTGACTCCAAAAAAACCTTCCTGATTCTTCCAAAGGGATATAACATCTCCCCTCTTTGAAACTTCATGGCATTTTATTGATTTTTTTTTAAAGACATGTGTCTTCTTATGCCAAGTCATTTGTGTGCTTGCTTTATTTATAACTCAACTAGACCCTAAATTCCCTTAGAACTTTGGCCATGCCTTATTCATCTTTGTATTTCCCCAAACCTCTAGCACACTGCCTAGCACAAGGGCATATTCATTTATTAACAATAATTTATTAAGGTTCTATGGAGTGTCAGAAAACCTGATAGATGCTGTTAAAAAAAATACTTATTGAATTGATGAGAACTGCATAAGTACGGCAGTGCCTGGGTCTGATAACAGACTCAATACTAGGCTGTGAATAATAGTTTAGAGCCCACCCTAACCTCCGCAGAAGCACTGCTTCTCCTCCCGCCTTTCAACATCCAGTAACAAGCAACTTGATCTTTCCAAAGAAGCAAACAGCCCATCATTTATTTTAAATTATCATAAAAATAAACAGCATGTCCGTTTTCTAATTCATCACCTTCATCCAAGATCACAGAACACATTATCAAACATTTGTCTCTCTTGTACATTCGACAAGAGGAAGGCAACAAAAGGTTGCTTCTTCTCAGAACCACGCCTTTTCTCATCACCCTGAAAAGCCTTCCATAAAACCCCAAATTTACAATTTCCAAGCTGTAATGAACGTGACGCTTCCTCTCCTCAACCACTTCGAACAAGCATCTCTTTGGTATCCATCACCTCATCTACCTTTCAAGGTCTTTTTGAAAATATCAAGCAACGATTCTTTGGTCACATGTGTTAACGGTCTTACTGTTACCTCCTAGCCACTCAATTTCCCAAATGGAACTTACTCCTCCAATGACGATTAGGTTCTGAATAAATGTCTGACAGATATACCAGTAAACTGATCAACTCTCGGGTCTTTCTTTGTGTAAATCATAGCAATACTTCCCAAACTGTCATTAAAAAGAAAAAAAAAACAAACCAAAAACCAAAATCAAAAACGTCTGCATTAGTCAAATCAAATAGTAACCAAGCGATCTCCTGTTCTTATCCCCCATTTGACAGAGGAGATAACTGAGGTTCAAGGTAACAGCCAAAGAAACAGCAGGCGTGAACCATGAGCGGCTCCCGCTGACTCCTCCAAGCTTCTCCTGCTCTCACTCAGCTGCCCTCTGCTCTGACACCTCCTTCCCCAACCAGGTACCACTTGCAACCACTCGAGAGCACTTACTTGTGCCTGAAAGCAGAAACAAAGGAGCAATACTGGCAGCTGTACTTGTCCTCGCGGGTAAACATGGCCAGGGCCAGATGGCTCCTCTCGTGAGAACGCAGCCCCTGCATGGACATCAGGACTCGGTCACATTGACTACAATGGTATCCCCCCGGCCGGGTTTCATCCTCCAACATTCCATCAAGCAAGCAGTGTTCACCATCCACCCGGTCCACCAGGGCGCCAGTGGCATCTTTGGCGGCTTCCAGTCCATCCAGGAACAAGTGAGAAGGGTCTTCAGCCTCCTGCTAAGAGAACCACACACACACACACATCCCCCACCAACAAAATAAATATCCATCATCATGTGCCTCAGCTTTCCTCCTCTCCCTTCATTCTCCCACATTCAGCAGCACTTTCTGACAGAGCTTACTTCCCCACCTCTCCGGCTCCCCCTAGAGGGAGGGCAAACCCACCGGCCGGCCGGGCGTGGGCGTTCGTCATGTAGCGGTGGCGCTTTTAGGGCAACATATCCGGACACAGGGTGCTACTGCCTGGGAAATGTTGAGGGTGGGGGGAGTCTCCCACTTTAAAGACGCTTTACTCACTTATCTCCCATCTTAAACAAAGAAAATTCCAGTTGCAATCCCACCTGAACTGACATAAAGCAGGGTTAGGGTTAGGGTTGTGGCTCAGAGGAAGAAAAACAAAGGAAGGAAGGGAAATAAGCCCAGTAGTTTGGGTATCCTTGGGAAATAAAGGAAAGTAAAAGATCCTGACCTCTGTCCCCACCCCCTGCATGGACATCCCCCCCTACCCCCAGGCTCATCCCTGCCTCACAGACGATGATTTCACCCCTTGCCTGCAGGATGCTGTATAATCAATTCAAAAATTAAGAAGCAGCCTGGTTTTAAGTCATTCATGTGGCTCTTTGGAGTACTGATTACAGGAGGAGCCGCTCTGTCTCCCTTGAGTGAGTCCATGGTTGGAACACACCACAGTGGCAGGGAAGAAGCTGACCACCACTGCCCCTGGGCGCCACTGCTCTGCTGAGAGCCAGAAGGCTTCATTCAGTCTTCATAGGAGGAAAGCAGAAGCTTGACCTCCCGCCACACCGGCCACAAAGGATAAGATCAAGCAGGGCTGATGACAAAAATACCTTCGTGGATCCCGAGAGCAAGAGCAGAGCCCTGAGCTCACTCCTCTGCTCAGAAACGACAAGTGCTCAGACTTAACCCGGAAGGTGGGCATGGCGGCATGGTTACTAAAACAGCGGCTCTTATTAGGATGGTCATGTTCAAAACCGGCGGCCTCTGGAAAGTCGGGGGAGGAGGGAAGGCACCCATCAGTAATATACGGGTAACAGGGAGAGGGGGGCAAACCAGGTCAACAGGCTTTTGGAACCAACAGTGACTTAAGGCTTTTTGTTTTAGATTCTGCTCCTCAGAGGACCCAGGCTAAGAAAAGAAAGATGGATTCTCCTGGGCTCTCTGCATCGCTAGCCCGATGAGAAAGAATAAGAAGTCAGAGATGATGGGAACAGAACCCACTTGATTCATTCATCTCAAGAGCTCAGGCCACTTGGAAGAGCAAACACCCTAACAGCACTAAATGCAGCATAGAAGGGCGACCCAAAGCCTCCTGTACCCCAGAGGCCCGGATCTTCTGTTTTCCACCAAACTATCCACGTGGAAGGCAACCAGATCAAAACGCGACCGGGTCGAAACACGAGAGATGAGGGAGGTCCAACCTGCAAAGAAATCAAAACAAGCCAGACCGATCTGAGCAGAATTCAGGAATGCACGCAAGCCGGAGCGCCCTTGCCTGAGCTGCTCCAAGCAACAGGATTAATGAGTAACTCGACTGGCTCCCACACAAGAACGCTCCTCCAGACCTTCCCAGTTCTCACCTTCACGGCAGCGGACACGGCGGGGACACTGCCGTACTGGACGTGCTTTCGGAGGTGGTTGCAGATGGCTCGGAGCGTCGGATGCACTTCCACACAGAATTTACACTTGTAGCCCACCACTTTCCTCTCCTTGATCTTTGGCACCTCTTCTAAGTGACCAAAAGGCTGGTAAAATACAGTGGTAGCCGTCAGTACTCCGAGCCCTCCCTCAACGGCCGGCATTTATGCTTGCAGCTGACTAGCAGGTTTTTTATCGTAAAGCAGATTAGCAGGTTAAAAACCAAGGGAGATACACGTGGGCACTTTTTTACATAACGGATTCGCCACGCTCGTGGCACACTGCCCATGATGCAGTCTCTGGAAGCCGAGCACTGTTAGGACTTGTGAGAAGATTTCTGTGCCGCAGCCCTCATCGTCACGGCCACCAAGTGCATCTGGCTTGCACAACCAATTTTGACAACGCAGGCGAAACGTTGCAGAGCTATGCCATTAGTGAGCGTGGTGACACACACACACACACACACACAAAGTCTACTCCTCGAGATGTTAGGTTCCTGTTCCAACACTGCAGACCGAGACACGGCTGAGAAGCACTAATGAGACCGAGAGACAGCCCACAACGGCCTTGGGAAAGCAAGCGAGCGCTGCTGTGGGCCTGGGCCTCAGTCTCAGATAAGGCTACTTGGCAGAAAGAAATGCAGAGAAAACCACCCCAACCCTCCCCCGGGGAAGTTTGGGGAGGAATGACAGGGAGGGGCACAGGACCGTGGAGAAGGGTGAACACCACAGAATGGGGATAATCAAGCTCGAAATGTTTAATTGACTTATTGAGCTCTCTGGCAGGCTAAGTCACTAGGAAGCCTGTAGCAGTTTGGCTGGCAACGAAGAAGTGCATGTGGGCACCAGTGCTGAGAGGCCTCCTGGGGGAAGGGAAATCAAAACATATCCTTACCCTCTCTTGTTTGAAATCTGCAAAAGCACCATCTGCATATTTCTGCTTGCTCAAAAGCTGTTTCCTCCTCTCCTGACGTTTGGCACGCTTCTGGAATTCCTCATTGTGAACGTTCAAGTGTGAGGTCAGCTCCGCTGTGCTTTGCAGCTTGCTGTCACAGTGCTTACACTGGTAGGCGGAGTTCTGCAAGCGGGGGCCGTTGCCCAGGATGACGAAGTCCCTCTTGAGGTCTCGGCTGTGGTGGTCAGTGTAATGCATGCACAGCAGCTCGGCCGTGCTGAAGGAGAGCTTGAAGCATTTGATGCAGCGGAACGGGAGCCACTCCATCTCCGGGACTTCGCCTCCCTCGACCTCGGCCTTCTCAAAGCTGCCTCTCTCTTCCTCCTCCAGCAGCACCGGCTTCTCGTGCTCATCGGCGTAGACGGCTGTGAAGTAGCCCCCCAGCTTGCTGGCGTGCTGCTTCTTGGGGAACACCCCGGGGTGGCGCTTCATGTAATGGGACACGATACCCTTCTTGCTGAAGGACTGGAAGGAGCACAAGGAGCACTTTTTCTTCTCCACTGCCCGCCGGAGTTCCTCGCTGAGCTGCGGGGAGTCGTCCTTGGGCGGGGACGGAATGATGACCTTGTTGGGCTTATCGCTGATGGTCCTGGAGGCTGCCAGGCAGTGGGTGTAATATGCATCGATATCATGGCGCTTCTGGTAGTGGGCAGCCAGCCCTTTGCGAATGGGGTTGGTGTAGGCACACAGGGCACATTTGAAGAGGTTGTTCTTGCCCTCGGGCTGGGCTCGGACGTTGTTGTGCTTGATGCGGTAGTGCCTGGCAATGCCCTTCCTCGTGGAGCAGAAGTACTTGCAGAGCTGACACCGGAACACAGTGTGGGAGACCAGGTGCGAGGTAGAGAAGTGAGAAGTGGACACGGGCTCCTCTCCCAACTCCTCCTCGGTGATGGAGACTTGGGAGGGACTCACTTCAGTGGTTATCTCGGGCTCGAGGGAGACGGGCAGCTTGGGGGGCGACTGGGAAAAGACATCAAATTCAGGCTGATTGTGATACTTCTCATAGTGGATTTTGAGCTTCTCCAGAGTGCCGTGCGTGTATGGACACAGTTTGCAGCGGTAGGCGCCGTACCCTTGCTTGAAGATCCTGCTTGTCTCTTCCACGTCATTCTGGGCGATGTCGGCAGATTGCTCCACGTCATGCACAAAGTCCTCGGCGGTCACCTTGATGGCCGGGTGTCGCTTCTGGTAGTGGGTCAGGACGCCATGGATGCGGGTGTTGATGTACGGGCAGTGCCTGCACTTGTACACGGCGCCTGGGTTGATGTCGATGTCCTGGGCAAAGTCAGCGGCCTTCACCTTCATGCCGGGGTGCTTCTTCCCATAATGGGTAAGAAGGCCATGCAGGTTGTTATACTCGGACTGGCACACTGTGCACTGGTACGGGGTGGAGGAGATGGCGGGGTTGGCTGAGGAGAGCTGGATGCTTTTCTCCGGGGAAAGCCTTGCATCCTCGGGGCATTCAGCTTCCTGCTCAGGGAGTGGGGTGGGCATACTGTTTTCACAATTCATGGGGCCAACTAACTCTTCAGCTGAAAGGATGGGGTTCTCAATAGCATCTTTCTCCTTGATGATGTCCAGCAGCACCGACTCATCACCATTCATGGCCCAGGGGTGGAATGCTTGGTAGTGATTGGTGATGTCCCAGATAGAGACGGCTTCAAAAACACAGTCTCGGCATCGGTACGTTTTGGCTTCAGCTGGCATCATGAGGGAGGGAGAGGATGGGTCTGGCCCCGCCCAGAGTTTGGTAGCCATGTAAGTATAGTCAACGTAATGCTCTGGGTGCCTCCTTTGGTAATGGAGGAGCAAACCACTGGGCTCCGTGTGGGAATAGATGCACCACTCGCAGTGGTAGCCAGCTTCTATCGAGCCATCCAGATAGGCCCACCGCATGATGGATGTGACCGTGGCCTTCAGGGCGGGGTGGTCTTTCTTGGTGTGCTTCCTCAGTGCATAGAAATAAGGGGAGGTATAGGAGCACTGCCTACATTTGAGCGCTCGTAGTTTCGTCTTGTCCCGCTCCATGTTAGAGGAGGTGACAAGCATGCAACTGGCGGACTTCTTCTGGTTACGGTCACAGAGGCTTCGGATGGTGGCCGTGTGTTGCCGGATCACGTCTGCATTGGCCTTGAAGTCTCGGTGCTTCTTCTGATAATGAATGAGTACCCCTTTGACCGTCCGGTTCCCATAATCACAGTGCTGGCAAAAGAACATCTCATTCTCCACAGGGGGGCCATCTCTCTCCGAGCTGCTTCGGTTCAGCGGTTGCATGGGGGTAGGTGGCAGAGGGGAGCCATGGGGCCCCTCGGGCCCTCTCATCACTGCAGCTGTGGGAGGAGCCTGTCTGATATATTTGGCAGTAACCTTTATTTCTGGGTGTCGTTTCTGGTAGTGGACAAGCACTCCCACAACTGACCGATTGTTGTAAGAACAGTGTTTGCAGTAGTAAAGCTCAGTACTGAGGTCTGATGGCGGGGGTTGTGGGGGGGGTGGGGAACCCATGTTGGACATTTTGGGAGACATTGGAGCACCCACCTCAAATGATAATTGAGAAAGGGCAGAGCCCCTGTCCACAGACACCATTCGCATGGTTTTCTGGATCCTAAAGTAGGAAGCCTTTTCTTCGGGGTGTTTCTTCTGGTAATGGACTAAAACAGAATGCATGTTGGGGCTGGCGAATGAGCAAACGTCACAGTCGTAAACGACCACAGTGCTAACAGAGGGGTCCCTCTGATTTTCACATTCTGGAGTAAAGGTCTTTGAAGGAGTGTTTTTATTAAACGCTGCCGGTATACCGCCACCACGAGCCACGGGAGTGGACGTTGCCATGTTCTTGGGAGCCGAATTCAGAATCTCCCTCAGCGTCTGGGATTCCGTGCTCAGCCCTTCCTGCTGCTCCACGACGTAGCTTGAAAATATCATCGCGTTGTTAATCTTCACTGTGGGATGCATTCTTTGGTAGTGCGGCATCAAGCTTCTGACATTTGGGCTCGTGTAGGAACAAAACCGACACCGGTAGATCAGGTCCGAATGGTCAAAGTTGAGGACATTCATGGCTTCTGGGTGGTGTTCACCATAATGGTGCTGCAGATCTTCAAAGTTGGTGTAATCAATGTAGCATTCTAGGCACCTGTAAACCGCACTGTGATCATTGGGGTCCAAGATGTACCTAAAGCTAAATTTAATGTATGGGTGCATTCGCTGATAGTGGGTGCTGACACTCCGGGCAGATTTGTTGTTAAAGTCACAGTGTTTGCAATAGTAAAGCCTTCCAGAGTCACCAAAGTCTGCATTTTCATTATTGTGCTCGGTACCATAGATAGGAGCCTGGGTGTTCAGCAGAGCAGTGTTGGAAACTTGGTGATCTTTCAAGTTTGTTGAGGAGCCGTAATAATCCTCTTCATCTTCAGAGAGGGTGAGCTCAATCTCAGCCCCATTGGTGGCGTTGTAATCGTGGGTGACATTTCTGAAGTTGGGCTCTTTCTGGGGCTCACCGGCATCTCTCACCCAAATCTGTTGGGCTGAAAAGGGAGTAGGCATCTCCAGGACTGGCTCTGTTGGCTCTTCTTCCCGGTCCAACTCAACCTCTATTTCCACTTCATTGTCTTCCTCTTCCTCCTCATCATCCTCCACGTTGATCACCGCATCTTCCAGCTGTTTGGTTTGGTTAATTTTGCTCTGCAGGTTGCTTGCAATCTCGTCAATCCGAGTCCTCTTTTTCACGGGCGATAAATCGAGAGGGAAGTCACTAGCGAGCTTCCTGGAGGCCTTAGCTACAAAATTGTTCTTGGACGACAACCCAAGAATTGAGGTCTGGCTTTTCTTCACAGTGTTGCTGGAAGAGGGGTGGCTGTCTGTCTCACTTTCCAATGGTAGGCTGGAGGGCTGCCCCTCGAATTTTGGCAAGTTGTCGCAGAATGAGTGTTTGTGCTGCTGATGGACTCTTAGCCCTTTCAGAGTCGTGGTGGAGTAATTACACATGGTGCATTTGTAAGGGTGGAGAGGTGGGGCTTGCACGGGGGGTTGTGGCTGCTGCGTCGGTGGGGGCTGAGGCTGCGGTGGCACCTGATGTGGTGGCTGCAGCTGTGGTGGCTGAGGCTGTGACGGAGGTGGTGGTGGTGGCGGTGGTGGCGGCTGTTGCTGCAAGGGATCCAGCATGACTCCTGACTTCCTACCGTTGATGCCTGAACTCTCATAAGACACTACACCTTCATTCAGTGAGGAAGAAATGCTTTCACTCTGGGAATTCAAAGCATCCCAATCTGACGTTGTACCCGTGTGACACTGTTTGTGAGCCCCAAGTTTTAATGAGCTCTTGCAAGTAAACGGACATTCATCACATTTGTAGACAGCGGTCTTTCCAGATAAGTGAATGTTTTCTATGTGACGGGAGATGCTACGTCGATGCATGGTGAGGAAAGGACAGAAGGGGCACTGAAATCTGTTCATAAACCTCCTAAAGGGAATCCCCTTGGTCTCTAATAACTTGTTGCCATCTGAGCCCATCAGCTGCTCTGCAGATAGGCCAGACGCCTGGTGATCCATAACACTTAAACCATTCTCGCTGTCTATTTCATTCAGCTCTTCATCAGAACTAGAGTCATTCAGCATGCTGTTAGTTTCCAGGTCGGCAGAAGAATTGGTCATGTCAGCCATTCCGTAACGGGATCTCTCTGCCAAGTTAACAAGGCCAGAATTGTGAGGTGACTTCGGCTTCATCTGAGGATAAGACATGGGTGAAAACTTGGAAGCTGAAGAAGAATTGGGTCTCATGATGGAGTTGCTGATGGAGCCCCGGTAGTTGGAGATGTTCGTGCTGGGTAGCTCCCGGCTTGCAGCATTCATGGACAGATAGGTGGAATTGGAAGGGGGGCTGGGGGCGTTCTTGTTCGGCACGTCAGGTAAGTTCGTCCCTTCCTGCTGCTGTCTGAGAGTGGACAGGATCTTGACCATACTGCGGTGTTTCTTCATCATGTGGTCACACCAGCGTTCTCGGCGGGGGGTCTGGTAGCTGCACCACTCACAGCAAAAGTTGCCTCGAGACTTGGTCAAAGGCTTGACCATAGATTCTAAGATGCTGCGCTCTACAACCTCTGCAGGCAGTTCCTTGCAGGGGTCCTGCAGGGACACGGGCGGGACCACAGGGTCTGGCATGGGAGCAGGGGCAAGAGGGGGAGCAGTGATCTCCTTCAAATTGTTTTTGTGATACATCTTCTGATGCTTCATGATTCTTGCCCTTCTTGGTGACTTGTATGTGCAAAACTGGCAGGAGAAGACCTTCCCAAATCCCTCATGCATCATGATATTATAATTTAAGGATCCTGGAATAGGGGGTCCTGCTGAACTCCCTTCAGCCTGAGCCCCATGGACCTTCCTAGTGTGTTCAATGAGGAGGTTTTTTGACCTGAAGTAGCGTACGCAGAACTTGCATTGAAAAAACTTGTTTGTTGGTTTGGGATTAGGGGTAACATGCTGACCATAATATCCTGCACTGTGGCCATAGTAACTTCCGGTCCCCAATGCAGTTGCACTTTGACCTAAAGAGAAAGCATAAAGTAAGCAGGACTAGCAAAGCCAAGCAAAAGAGATTTAAGAAATCAATCATGCAAATTAATTTTTCTTTTCAATTTTTTTCATTCATAAACATCATACTTAAGAGGCCTAACAGCTCATGATAAGGCCCTGAAGAAAATTAATGAAGCAGCAATGAACATACATATATCGAGTCTCACTGACATAAGATGTGGATATTTAACTCTACGTACAATTCTCGTATCATCTTCACTAACGTGCCATGTAGCTGTAAAAGGCATAAGTTTCACCAACTGCAATATCCATTCTAGAACTTTTAGAAGTAATGTGTTGTTTTCCAAATAGAAAGGAAACTAAGAGTCATAGGAAGCCGAGAGGACAATAACCTAGGATACCGAAGAAGAGAAACAACGCCCAAACCACAAAAATGGCTCAAAGGCGCGAGAAACTGTGGTGTAGAAGCCAAGTGTATCAAGAACCATGGCCTCTGGCTCAGAATAGATGAGAGCCATGAAATCTATCAGGACATGCTGTGTTTAGTCTAGATTTACCTGACAAATCCTCTGCGATCACAAATTCATCCTTTATAGAAGAAAACTCCACCTCGGTCTGATTGCTGGCATTCATGGACCCGGATCGTGCCTCATTAACATTGTCTTCAGCGACATCAGTTGGCTGCAGAAACGCCGTGTGGACATCCTGAATGTGAGCCTTGAGATCTTCGTAAGATGGGGCTCTGAAGTCACAGCCATCACACTGAAGCACCTCCATGACCTGGGTCTACCCTCTCACATTAGGGACCTGTGGCAAAAGTCAGAACAAACCATCTTAGGGAATGCAATAAATGCACACTCTGAGTTGATGGCACTGTAAGTCATTAATGCAAAAAACTCTAATATCGGCAGATATCTCTTACTAAACTCGACCAGTTGGGACAATGACTGAAGGAAGCCAACCAGACATAAAAATCAAGATGATGTCCCTGACTTCAGAACTTTAAAGAAGGAAAAAGAAAGAAAGGAACCAAACAGATAAATTTTATTGGCTCGACATGATTATGTCTTCAAATGCCATTTGTCAAGGAAACGTCCCAAGTTTTAGTTATTTCTGAATTTCTTTATTGAATTCAAATTTCTTGGTTAAGTTAATTCTGACTTTGGTTCTGGCTTAGAGCCATTTTCTTTTTTAAATCAGAACCTTCTCAAAAGTACAGAGGATGTCCATCAAGAAGAAGGGAAAAATTCCAATCTTCATTTGCCATTTTAATATTATAACACTGACTCTTTCTTACTAAACTGTGAAACAGTATTCAATCTCAGAATGGTGGTAGAGAGAGCTTTTATTGTACCTTTTATTATTTTAATCTTAGTAATATTAAGAAATAAAAGTTTAAAAATAATTTTATTATTTTAATTAAATATCCTAACTGGTATGGGGATACACCTCTTTCTTCCCTTCCCTAAACACTTCTGTTGGCTTTTTTTCTTCTTCTTCTTCATGAGCTAAATGGTTATTTGCTTTTTACTACCCATCAATTATAACCTAACAGTTTCTCCAATCTAATTAGGTCATAAAATATTTCTCAAGAGGTTCTCAAACAACCAACTTTAAATGACAATCCCGTTTCTTGTTTAAAGTTGCACCTTGGTACCTCAATTTACACGAAGGCAACCAAGGTTACAGTCTTGAAGAGGGGTTTCAAAGCCATGACTTTATCTCTTCCTATTTCTCTCCTCTATAAATGAGAAATATATACATGGACCAAAAATAACAAAAACAAAAGACCCCCACAAAAACTGTGGCCTTGATGTAGAATAAAGAAAAACTTTCCTAGCTACCTTCATTCTATTTACTATGGGATAGAATTACATGTGTAGATAGCTTCACACTAACTCAGTGGAGAGTCTTACCATTAAGAAGTTAAAAACATAGAAGGTATCATCATCCTTCCTATCTTAATATAGATTCTGAGTGGAGATACCCAGTTGTTATCTTAATGAGTGAGTTACTTCATTGAGCTCACTCACCACAAACTTGACTGAGTCACTGTAATCTAGAACCAGGTGTACAAGAACTAAAGTGGTCGCCAAATCTTTCCATACTTTTTTTGTGCTGCAACTCTCTCTACGTCCCTTGGAAAATATAAATTATCCTTGCAGGAGCACAAAGTCTAGTAATAGGTTCATGTAGTGAAAGGGGCCATGGCCGGAGGATTTTTTATGAAAGAGCACTCCTGCTGATAGCCTACTAAAATAACTTCTGGCAAGTCTGGCTCTGGACAGACAGAGCTTGCAGGGTGAGACGCAGATAGTCACCTCTTCTTCTTCTCCCCCAGCAATTCGTCCTTTTTCAATCAACACTGAACTGTGTGTACCAGAGTCTTTCAGAGCCTTTTCAGCTAACTGAGTCTCAATATTCCAGATACACAAGCTCTTACGTCTAAGCACCAACCCAAATTGTGTGGAAGAGGTTGCTATCAGCTCTGGGTCGAATTACAGCAGTCACCCAGGCCCCACCCAGCTTCTTTCGCACAGTCCATTAGACCTGAAAACAAATTTTTCCATGGTGCAGACGACTCCTGCATTTAGAACACTTCACAGAAGGGGGAAAAAAAAAAAAGAAGCAGCAGATCATCCAGTGTGTGCGCTCCCCATCCCCCCAAGCTTAGTCCTTTCATCTCAGCCAAACAAGCCACAGCTCTGCTGAATGTGTTTATCACACTTTCAAGAGATATGAGCTCCTGCGTCACTGAAGCTCTGAGACTCACTGAGCTGCCCCAGTCCTCGGAGCTTTAGGGGCAGCCATTTTAGCTCAGGGCTTCTCTGTGCATACGACATGGCTTCTCTGGGATTCTGCTAGGCTGACGATCAGCCATGAACACTCGGAGAGCAGGCTGGGCTCCTTTTAGCCTCTTCTCCTCCCAACAAAGAACGGACTGTTTGCCTTTCCTTCCGAAAAGCTGCACCTTTCTCTTCCTCAAATATCATTCACCAAGATCTCGGAAGGTTCTATTATCCCATGATTGATATGCTTGTCCATTAGTCCCAGCAGAGCACTGGTTATTACAGGATGGCCCAGTCCCAGACCCTGTAAGGACAGCAGGACTTAGGGGGTGGGGTGGGGGAACCTCCAGAATGCCTTGGCTTCTTGGGAGTCGTCCTTCCACACACAGAAGACATACCATCCGACTCTGCTTGCCAGATTCCAAAGTCTAATGACCTTTGTTAATCACCAGCCAGTCTGTCTGCATCAGCAGACCCTGCCAACAGACACACCCTTCAACACAAAGGCTGTAGCTATTCCTTTTAAAAGAGGTTCTCTGAAAGCTCCATTGTGTAGCCCAGAGGAAAACAAAATCTCTTCCCTTCGAAACTTCAAGCCTTTAGAAATAATGCAACAAAAGCCTTTCTGCTGTGTGTCTTTTGGAGAGTTGGAGCCTGGTTTGCACAACACCAACAAAAATGAAGGTTCTGCACAAGGAAAGCGGGGCACCTTCAGCATTAACCATCACCCAGAGATGAAATTCACTTCTCTATGCAGTCCTCAAATACCTGGGCATCTTCAGGAGCTCTTAAGGATTTGAACGTGGTGGGATGCAAACACAAACCAACAGCCTCCTTGTTCTGCTACAAAGGAGATTAAAGGGTTATGAGATCAGGGGGGGAAAAATGCCACTGATCTGGCAAAAGAAGAGATGATGAAAGTGATTTCCTAATGGGTTCTAGCTTTAATGTTGTTGCAGCCTCTACCTCAAAAATAGCTCAGTCTTAGAAGAGGTTAATCTCCAGGCTGCTGAGAGAACTAGCGTCAGGTAGAGCTGAGTGGCCTTCAATTTGATATCTGCACCAAGTACAGAAATAAGGATGTCTCCTCCTTGGAAAGCCATTTTGTCTTTGTGTACACATTTCTCCCGAAGACGCTGACAGGAGAAGACGACAGAAATTGCCAGCGTGGCCCTAAACACTCAAAGAAACAGAAACTCGATGTGTTTATGAGACTGAGGATGTACCCATGTGCCAGAAGTCAGAGGAGGAGAAGAAGAGAGTAGGGGAGGGGAGAGACAGTGAAAACTGGACCAGAGGATGACCCACCCATCAACCAGAGCATGTTTGTTGTTGTCGTTTGCAGCAGATGTGATCCTCTGAGAAACCAACAACAAGGAGGAAAGAAAAAGATGAGAAAAAGCTCCGCATAACTGACTGCTCCATCAACCCATAAAGAGCAGCAGCACTGAAAGGTGAAACTAGACTGATCTGCTACAAGATTAGGATTTAAAATCTAAAGCCTTGATCTCACATCTACTTACTTCATTTTAAAAAATACTGTGATAATGAGATTAGCAATATTTTTCTCCCTCACTGACCAAATCAGCAAAATCAAAAGCTTCTGAACTAATTGAAAAGAAATGCTATTTCAAAAGGTCATGAGATGAAATCTACAAATCAAACAAGCACCCCCACCCCCACCTCTTACCCCCAATACAGAATTTCCATCAGGTGACTAGATGCTAACCACCACCCATGATGACACAGGCTCAGTGAACACAGATTCATTCTCAAATAAACGCACACCTAATGTGATTAATCCTCCTAACCTGAAACCCATAGACCATTCTAATTACGTATTTCTCTTCAGTTCTACTCACGATCAGTAGTTTATTTGTTCAGTTTACATGAATAGTTTTGGGATTTCGAAATGTAGGCTTTTAATGTTCCATATATGACAACCTGCTGAAGTCCTATTTTTTAAAAAAATCCAAAGGTTTTGTTAAAGATTTGGCATAGATACATGAGAATGGGGAACGGGGAGTTACAAAAAGGGAAGTTACAAGCTGCTCTTTCTCCACTTTAAGAACATCAACTTGACTATATACGAGCGCCCACACACTTTCTGTGCTCAGAATTCCTGGGACCCATCAGGCCTCCATCTTCCACCCGTGAAGGTGAAATGAGACAACCCACAGCTCCATGGTGAGCCCTCCCAAATCACTGCCCCGAAGTAGTTGGAGATGGGGGAGACAACCTTGATGTTCTACAGCGCTCTTCAGATCCATGCCATCCCGTGTCAGCTTGGCGAGCACTACTCTTTAAGTTTGCATGGTGCAGGAGTAGAGACGTGGTCTTCAAGTCAAAATCCCAACTGTTTTCAGGGAGGTTCAAATGAAACATGCAAGTCTTGCCTGGATCTAACCTGCTCTTGGACTGCAGGACTGCCGACCAGAAATAAAGCCGTGAAGCACTCTAGCCCCGGGACTCAGCAACAACTAATTATAACCTTTAAAGCCTTTGAGAAACAGAACCAGACACACCATCAGGTGCTTTTTTCTCTGCCCACTCCAGAAACCTAGTTTCATTTATAAAGACCCTGAGCTCCCCAGTTCTCCTGAATCACAATTCTAACATAAAGGCTTTAATTAGACCTGTTGTTTGTGCCTTTCTTACTTCCCTATGAGGAGGAAAACCAATTATCCAAAGACAGGTAGTGAAAGGCAAACTTTGGGATGGTTCAACTAGAAAGGGAAAAACCAGGAGCTTAAACATCATTCTACAAATATATCTGTAGATAACAAACTGTTGATGAGGTCAAAGAATTGTAGGGTGGACCGGGAGGTTAACTTGTCGATTTGTGGTTTGGGAGGAAGTTTCATGCTTAGGATGAAAAATGTGGGAAGTGGGAATCATTAATTAATCCACTTGTGAATGCTGAGTTGCTACCCTTAGCAAAAAAGGGTGTTCTATACCACTACTTATCATTTACTCCCATCACGGTCAAAGTGGAAGTTCTTATCATTTAAAAGGCAAATATAGCCTGACCAGGCGGTGGCGCAGTGGATAGAGCATTGGACTGGGATGTGGAGGACCCAGGTTTGAGACCCGGAGGTCGCCAGCTTGAGCACGGGCTCATCTGGCTTGAGCAAAAAGCTCGCCAGCTTGGACCCAAGGTCGCTGGCTCCAGCAAGGGGTTGCTCGGTCTGCTGAAGGCCTGCGGTCAAGGCACATGTGAGAAAGCAGTCAATGAACAACTAAGGTGTCACAACAAACAACTGATGATTGATGCTTCTCATCTCTCTCCATTCCTGTCTGTCTGTCCCTATCTATCCCTCTCTCTGACTCTCTCTATCCCTGTAAAATAAATAAATAAATAAATAAATAAATAAATAAATAAATAAATAAATAAATGAAAGACAAATATAGTATCTCTATATCTCTCTCATATTTTTAAAATTTAATTTGAACTCTGATATTAGCATGTGCACTCCAAATTAATAGGTCCGTTGGTAAAATAAACCAACAAAGAACATCCGAAATAAGCTACCTCCATCGATCCTACAGCATTTGGTACTACTATAGACCCTGGCTCACCATGTGGTGTCGTCAAATGTCCTATCAAATGTTTATACTGTTTGCTACATGATCTAAGCCATTCTGTGTACTCTTGGCAATTCACCACACTAATGAAAGGTTTAACATATCAGGGAGGATAAATAATTAAGGAATTCAGAAGGGAGACACAGCTGTTCTTCAAAACCAAATTTTCAAAAGAGAAAGAAATAATTTGCAATCACATATGTAACCCCCAATGTGAGGCTGAATTTAAACAGTATCAGAGAAATACCATGAGACCTCGAATCCAGCCAATGCACGTGGCCTCTGCTCTACATGGTCAGCCCAGTCCATCTGTGGAACCTTGTACATAAGGGTAAAGTCTGAAGCAGGCAATCTGCAGATTAATAACCCGGTCACCTTCTGGCCAAGAATGTTTTTCTTCAGGTTATCAGTTTTAGCTTTGTTCTCCTGCATAAAGTTATCCAGTTTTATAGAGCATGTTGGAATAATATTTCCTAAGATACCTTTGGGATCATCATTAAAATATGACCAATTAGGGATGCATTCCAAGTGACTACAGACATGTCAGGTATGTAAATAAGAAGTGATTTGGGCTGAGTGACCTGTTATAAAAGCAGGTAGTGAGTGTCTAACACAGAAAGAGACAGTGCATACCTTCAGGAGAATTCATGCATTCTTTTGCAATGATATAAGGCTAATTGAGGCCAACAAGCCAAAAGGCAGTCTGCCAGCTCCCCTGTCCTTAGAAAAGGAAGCGTGTGATTTGAACAAGTAGATAAAAGAGGAGAGAAGGGACTGGAAAAGAAAGGGAGGAAGCACGCTGGTATCTCAGTAGCTTCAGACTTCATTGTCTGCAAAGGGGAACCTTCAGTTCACTAGATAACTCTAATTCTGAGAAGTATCCTGATGAAGTTCTCCTTGAGAAACAAAACAAAACGCCCCCGTACACTAAAATTCTCCAAAGACAACCATGGCAAATGAGATCTCAACTCATCTTGTTCTTTCAAATGACGGAAAAACATGCCTAGTGTTGACCGAATTCTCTGAAATGTCATGGTCCCATCAGGACAGTCCTTAAAAATTTTGAAACCACTCTCATGCTGGCATTTAGAACAAGAGAGAACTGATTTTCTCTCCTCTAGAGCCAAACCTCACCCAAACAGCAGAGACAGAAAATCACGGTGTTCCTTTGTAGACTCTTCAGAATGCTGGCTGGGTTTCTACAGACACTTTTCACACTACAAGAACTCTCATTATAAAAATTGTGAAATTAAAGGGAAGTTGCAGATATGCTGCTGGGTCTTCATTACAGAACTGATTAAGACGCAGACTAAGCAGCAGAAGCTGTGGTGAAAGTCATTTTCTACATCATGAAAGACCAAATGGGGGTATGGAGTCCCTCCTTGGTGGGTCTGAAAGCCCCTCTGAGCTCAAGCCATCGGTGTGTCTTCATGGCCATAACTGCTCCTGGCACAGAAGGTCCGGCCAATCCCACAAGGTTTAAATTCTACATTTCCAGCCTGACCTGTGGTGGCGCAGTGGATAAAGCGTCGACCTGGGAACACTGAGGTCGCCAGTTCAAAACCCTGCACTGGTCTGGTCAAGGCACATATGGGAGTTGATGCTTCCAGCTCCTCCCCCCTTTCTCTCTCTCTCTCTCTCTCTCTCTCTCTCTCTCTCTGTGTCTCCTCTCTAAAATGAATAAAATAAAAATAAAATAAATTTAAATTCTACATTTCCAGGGAATGAACCCAGAAACCATTCTTACGACATACCTTGCTCACAATCATCATTTGGGAGGGCGCGGGGAGAAGACTCTAAAAAACCTGATATGTGAACAGTATAAGAAAGTTCTGCTACAACATCTGGGGAAAAGTCCACAAATATCCCAACCTAATTCCTCTTGACATTTTGCCCATCCCCTTGTGTGCTCTCTCTCAATTTGCTCAGAAACTTCAGACAAGTTACTCCCTTCAGATGAGAACTGTTTCATATCTGCTTACATCAGCGGCATACCAGGTCTTGATTCAAGCAATGCAATGACCTTTCCTGTCTAATTTTTTTTTTCTTATATCTGACAAAACTGATTACACAAGCCTGGCACCTGGATCTGTCTGTCTGTCCCTCTCCAAACCATGGCTCCAAATCTAACTACCCTGTCAGGATAAAGCCCTAGGCAGACTGGAATGACTGGGAATGTGTAGATAATGACCACCTTCATTCTTCCTATCCAAGGAAATTGTGATTTTTTTCTCCCTCCTTTTTGCTTCCACCTATAGAAGAAGCCATTAGCGTATCTTTCCACCTAATTAAACTAACCAACTGGCCCATTCAGATCCATTAGTTGTCCCACCCCTGTTCCAACAAATTACTAGAATCTTAACAATACAAAAAAACACAGTATGCATTTATGTATGGGGCTGGCAGATACCCAAGAATTAGGATTTCTTTTTTCAGTAGCTAAGAAATTTCTCTCCCCTTCACAATCCTCAATCTACCTCCAGCTAGTAAATTTACTCTTAGAAATCACTGCACCCCCAAAACTTCTAAGCAGAAAGTTAAAACATTTGTCTGTCAACACAACAGTAGACTTTATCACCATATAAAAACACTAGAGTTCTCAAGTACTCGGTCAAGGCCACATTCCATGAATCCTTAATGATAAATCTCATTTTTGCCCAACAAACTGAAGTTTTTCAGCTTATTCACTATTGGCCTTGAGGTATATAACAAGGATACAGTGATGCCTGTCCAGTCAGTAAAAGAATGTGTTCCCAGCAGGTTGAGACTGCCTGCCACCTTCACCTTGGGCAAGTCTTTGGAGCCTTTATTTGGATGATTTTGCTGCGTGAAGAGATTAGATGACAAAGCTCAACTTTTTGGTACAAAGGGTGTATCTTACAAGATTTCCTTCTCAGATTTTGAAAGCTTGCTTTTTTCAACTTAGTCCATTTTCTTATTT
The DNA here is from genome assembly GCA_037038555.1 of Rhynchonycteris naso. Classification (NCBI taxonomy): domain Eukaryota; kingdom Metazoa; phylum Chordata; class Mammalia; order Chiroptera; family Emballonuridae; genus Rhynchonycteris; species Rhynchonycteris naso. The sequence goes on from CM072996.1 coordinate 25,501,022, forward strand.
TTTAATATTATTCAGAGACAAGTGCCCAGTTTTACATAGCTGACTCCTCATCATTCTAGTCTGGGCTCCCAGGTTCTACCCAAAGAGTTTTCCCTGACAATTTCATGTAACACTAGCCCACCCTCCCCACCCCATGAAATCTAGTCCCGTATCCACAGCCCTGACCACACTCACTTTTTAGCACTTTGCTGCTTTACTTCCTTCACTGTTGACATGATACCAATTTGTTTGTGGCTTGTCTTCCTCCCCTAGAACATAAGCAATCTGAGAGCAGGTCTATGCCTATTTACATTGGAATCTTCAGCTCTGGGGACACTTCACACCAATGGCTACTCAGCAAATGTGTTGAGTAAGTGAACAAAATGAATGAATCAGAGCTTCTGAATTACAGGAGTCTAATCAAACATAAAAAGATTTATCATGACAGTCAGATTCTTCTACTAATCCTATCTTACCACAGAGCAGGCATCTCAACCAGTGGCAATTGTGCACCCTCTCTGTTCCCCCCAACCCACATCAGGGTTATCAGGCAGTATGTAGAGACATTTTTGGTTCTCACAACTGAGGGAGGAAGCTACTGGCATCTAGTGGGTGGAGGCCAGAGATTCTGCTAAATATTATACAATTCACAAGGTGGTCCCCAACAACAAAGAGTGATCTGGTCCAAAATGTCACTATAATACAGAGGTTGGAAACCCTGTCATAAGCAGTCAGTTTCTCTAGGTACAGTATTTTTGGTCTCTGCATATAACCCACCTGCCCTCATAAGCCTTTCATGAGGTTCTGGCTAGGGAATCTCTGGACTAGATCATCAGCTAGTTCTCTCTTAACGTAAAGAGTTTAGGGTTCTATGTTTCAAAATTACCTTAGAGGCCTCCATGTCATATGGTACCATAAGCTTTTAGTTTTATTTTTCTGAAGTGGGTATTTCAGAAAACTTTTCAAGATTTTTTTTAGCCATAAGGACCTCACACTGTTAATTATCTTGTGGGCTTTGTGGGTAAAGGGTCAATGTCATTAAACATGGTCAAGTTTTACACTCAATATGTGGCTTTCAACTACAACTTCTGTGCAAAACACACTGCACACTTTCTCCTGTTCAACATGCAAAATTATCTTCTCCCAAGCTGATGGGCCTGAGGCTACTCAAACATCACTTCTGGTTTTTATGTCCCCAGGGTCAGCCCAGGTCTGGCCCTGATGAGATCTGTGATATGAATAAGCATTTGCATGCCTGCTTTCCAGGAGAAAATTAGCTAATGGTACCAATCAAACTCAACACTTAAGGAACACAAGTAATTCCAAACAGGCTCCATGACCAGAAAATCAAAACAAAACTTTGACACTCCTCCCACTGCACCCAATAAAGTTCATGAAGCCACATTACAATGATGAGCTGACTACTACTGGGAGACTAAGAACTCTCATTTTCAGCCCCCACTTGTCCTTGATATTTGAGTAAGTGGCCATCTTTCTTTTCCTCGTCATCATCCATAAGGAAGGTATTCTGGCTGCCATCGTCCCACTCACATATTTATAACTCTGCTAAGCCCCCTGAACTGTTGTGACATTTGGAATCATCACCTGTGACTACACTTGAGACTATATGGTTGCCTTCCCTCCACAGAAACCTTTTAATTCTTGTTTGGAAGGACTCTGCAAAGCTTGGGGAACAATTGTCCCTTATAGCTCAACATGTTGAAAACATTTTCAGTGGAGGGAAGTAAAATGAAATTAGGCAGAAGCAAAGTTTCTCTCCTTGGCTTCCTTGAAATGTATCGACGCAATATACGACTTGTGCTCTCCTTAAGTCAAATGGAAGACTTCATTCTAAAAGTTAATTCTCTATAGGCTCACAATGTCCATTAGGGAGGAGATTGAAAAGATCAGGTAGTCCAACCTGATCCAGTCTATTCTTTTTTTCTGATAATGAAACTGAGGTCTCAGGAAAAACAACTCAAGGCTCTGGAACATAAACTCTTTGAAGCCAGAAAAAAAAAATCTTTTGAATTCCATAACTTGAGAATGGAAATCAGCAGTCAAGACACTCTATAAACATTATTCGGTTCATGAGCGGCTATTCCCTCTTAAAGCCCATGCCTATATATTCTCACTACCACTAGTCTTTCTTCCCTGGGGAGGCAGATTCCAGTTATAACCTCCAGGATCTCCTCTGCTTTGAATTCTGCTCTCGGGAGAGTAACTGAAAAGGTGCAAAATCCATCGCCTGCCGTTAGACTGTTCAAAGATCTCTTTAGGCATGCAAGCCATGTGCACATACTTTGGAAAGGCATTTGGAAGAGTGAAAGTTGCTGACAAAGGTATACACAGAAGAACAAGAGCTATAACACTGAATTATCTTTCTTCAGAATCCAACCTCAACGAATCAGAGCAAGGTTATGTAGTAGCTTTATGCCTGCCAAATCTACCCCAGGAGGAACATCGCCATGTTTCTTATGGAAAATGTGTACTGCCAACAAAGTCGCTGAAGGGGCTGGCTGAGTGAGCCTTAGGGGTGTCTGCAAATAGCAGGGCCAGTTCATTTAAAACGGAAAAGAGAGGAGCAGTCAGTCCCTCAATCGCCTGGCAAAGAAGCACGTCTTCTCATGGCACAGCCAGTGGGTGGCTCAGCCCAGGAATTTCAGAACATTGTTGGCACTGGGTTTCATGATGACTTAGATACTGTGGTGTTCTGAAACCAACCACAAGTTGGAGCATTTGATCACTTGATCACATTTACAAACATATGTATTTATTTATTTATGTATCTTTTTTATCTATATTCTTAGTAGATCTTCATATTTGTTCGTTGAACAGAGAAAAACAAAATGTATCAAAAATACTCTCCATAAGGTTCTCTATGAAAGAGTCTGTTATCGTAATAAAGAGAATGGCTTGGAAATTGAGGAGAAGCTGAGATCCGCATGGTTGGTCATGTTTTGTCCTCCCTGTAGAAAGAATAGTTTCTTTACCTATACTTTGAAGGTATAAGGAATTCCCATCCTTCAGAACAACGGTTCTCAAAGAGAGGTCCCTGCACAAGCAGGGTCAGCATCACCCAAGAATTCACTACAGATAACAAATTCTCACCTTCCTCTCCAGACTTAATGAATCAGAAACTTTGGGGAAGGGCCCAGCAATCTATATTCTAACAAACACTCAGGGTGATTTGGATACTCACTCAAGTTTTAAACCTTTCTTCTTGTATTAAATAGTCCCTGAGACCACCAGCGAGAATAGTTAAGTCCTCTTTGCCATGGCACTGGGTACCCTACTGACAAACGGGATTGATGGAATAGAATAGCTATGAAGTTTTTGAAGAACCTAGGAAAGGGACTAATGTTTACAAATATTTCACTTTTTAGCCATGAGTGGGGAAATACCAAGTTGCAGAACCCAACTTCAGAAGCTAGTAAAAGCTCACTCTCAAAAGTCGTAGTTATTATCTTTGTAAGAGTGAAAAGTATGCACAATGCAATGCTACTATGATATTCATCTCCCACAAAAACCTCAGAAATGTTCTTGACATGGTGTCCTTGATTCTTCTAAAGTGAGATGTGACAATCCACAAGAAAAAAATCTGAATATTTTATCCAAAAAATAGTAAGAGTTTGGGTAAATGCTTCAGGATACAAGCCTCTCCTGCGACAAGAGACTCTCTTGAGGAACAAAACCCTATTAGAAAACACCTCCAAACCTGAAGTGGTTATTTGATTATTGCACTAATGGTACAGAGAAGAACTCAATCCACCATGAAACTCAACATCTAAAAACAGAGATGTGTTTGGACATCCCTAAAAAGAAAAAGATATACATGTGCTTTAAGCTTACCAAAGGACTTCAAAGAATAAAAATAAAATGGTGGCTAGTTGTCTGAAAATGCAAAGTCTTGGATGAAGGAAAGAAAAAAGAGGAAAGCATACACAAAAAACCCCAAAACTTTGGCCACACCAATCCAAAAGACCAATGGACCCCTCAAATCCCAAGCAGGACTGGCCTGACCTGTGGTGGCGCAGTGGATAAAGCGTCGACCTGGGAACACTGAGGTCGCCAGTTCAAAACCCTGCACTGGTCTGGTCAAGGCACATATGGGAGTTGATGCTTCCTGCTCCTCCCCCCTTTCTCTCTCTCTCTCTCTCTCTCTCTATCACTCTGTGTGTCCTCTCTAAAATGAATAAAATAAAAAGAAATTAAATCCCAAGCAGGACTTACAACATAGAATCACATAGTTCAGAGATATAAATTCATCAACTGGATCATACCCAGGACCCTAACTATGACTTTGTAGACTACCAAAGGGGCTACAGGATTAAATTTAAAGAGATATTATCATTATTGTTTGGGGACCAAGAGAAAGTTCTGATAATTATGTCCCAATGGAAGATAAATAAGTTGGAGAAAAAATGAACTGAGAGAGAAATAAAAAGGTGATAGAATGAAAAAGGGCACAAAAAAAGACCAATGAATTATCTATTTTGAAAGAACAGGGCACCGAAGAAAATTATATATAACAATTAACAGACGTACTAGAAAAGGAGATCAAAGATAAGATGATAAGACATCAGGCTGAGATGAAAGGAGAGTTGGCAGTTGAAGAAAGAAACTGATGACGAAAATAATATTGCAGAACCAATAAATATATTAAAGTAATAAGAGGTAAAACCCACAGACCAAAAACAAAGCTGATGATGTGAAAAACAATTTTCAGAAAACTGACAAAATGCAGAGGAGAAGGACAAGGAGATGAAAACAAGTGGAGGAGATGACAGATCCGGCTTGAAAACAGAGATGCAACATGAAGATAAAAGGCATGCTAGAGCAGACAGCAAAACAAAACAGAACACAACATACACTCCGTGGTCCTCGAGCAAAAATAACTTCATTGAAATAAAGGACTATCCAATGTCCCAAAAAAAAGTTGCAGAGAATCATCAAAATTGAGACATTTTGGTCAAGTAATAGAATTTTAAAAATAAACATTGAATTCTATAAAATCAAGTTATTTAAAAATTAGTCCATTACAGGGGGAAAGGTCAGGGAGCCTCTGACTTTTGCACCATGATGTTCAATGATAGAAAGCAGTGAAGGCTTGAGAAAGAGCAGAAGACCTGAGGCTTCACTTCCCAGCTAAACTCGCAACAGGGACATAATAAGCACGATAATAATAACGGATTTTCCATTCAGCACAGTCAGGGAATGCAGCCCTTATTAGTAAACTCTTCTTCACAATCTACTCAGTGATGCAATGTCATCCAACCAAGAGGAGATTCAAAATCAATCAAGATTTCAAGAACAGGACATTTAGAGGTAAGCAGAGGATGTGAGCACTGACTGAGCCCACTTACATTTAGAACTCAGATCGAACAATTAATAATAATTGCAAAGCCGACTGATAGTTCCCTAAATGTAATAACTAGAGTAACAATAAAGTATCTCATATAATAATAATAACAGTAAAGTTATATAAAAGTGGGGGGAAGTCCCTAAGCATAATAACAGAAATAAAGCAGTAGAGGCATTAAAGGATAATTCTAAGTGGAAGAATATTCTCAACTTTCATAGCAGGACATAAATAAATATGTGATGTTATTTCTTTCTGAAGTAAAAAATTAATCTCTAAGTAGAGGTATAAAGCGCATAAATTAAAGTTTAAAATTTAACTAGTTATAAAAATTATAACCGACTATATAGCTTTTAATATTTTAATTCACGTAAACACAAACCATGTAGTAAAAGACAGAGGACAAAGGATATTGTACAGAAATATGCAAGCAAATGCAGAAAATTAATTAGAATCAATAAATGTGAATTAGACAACTTCTGTGGAAACTATCCCCAGAGTAGATTCGAAAACAAATTTTAATTCCACTTGTTTACAAGAGACCTAAATAAACAAAACGACAGAAAAAGTGTGAAAGTAATAATATAATCAAAGATATATCAAGAAAAGATAAGTACGGATTATGATAAATATTATCATGGTTAAATTCAAGATAAAAATGCTTGTAAGTTTATCCTTAACTTAAAAAAAAAAATTAAAGATAAGCAGAAAATGTCTACAGGTATAAAGAAAAATAAACTATAATTTTAAAAGTTTAAAGGTGAATACTTAAAGTTAAACGTACAATTCACAATGAAGATTTATCATGACAGTCTACCCCCCCAACACCAACTAGATAAAGAAAAAGAGGGTAATAGAGACAAGAAGAAACAGACATAAATACTTAATAGATTAAATGGAGAAAGACAACTAAGATAAAAGTAATGGAATTAAGAGACATTTCATATTCCATATCCTGGAAACAGAAAACACACTTTCATTTCAAGCAACTGTGGGACATTTACCAAATTTTTCAAATGCCCACGGAGGTTTATAAGAGTCTATAATGCCAGAATTAAGAGATAATAAATTATAAATAGAAAAAAATTGTCCATCATTTCTACTTACAAGTCAACAGAACTTGGGGGAAGCAGGAAACAAAAGATTACAAACACTTGGAAAAAAAATTTTTTTTAACATTCTTCTAAACAATTTCTGAGATAACTGGAAATAAATGGCAGAATGTGACTTTTAAAATATTCTGTATTAAAATATGAAATTTGCTAAAAGCTGTATTTAGAGGAAATTTCATAGCTTTATAAAAATTAGAAATCATAAAATAATATTAAATAAATTAAACATTTTAAGTAAGAAAGAAAAAGAAGAAAAGTGAATTTATTTATTAAGATAAATAAAACAAGGAATCAAAAAATGAAAAAGCAATAAAACTAAGCAAGTGACCACTCAATTTTTAAAAAATATATAATAGTGTATAAAATTAAATAAAAACCATTATCTAGCCATTAAGGAAAAGGGGAGGGACAAAACACAAATATAGAAAATTAAGGATAAGAGGTAAAGTATTCACAGATGTACAGGAAGATAGGTTATCATTTAAAAATGACTATGTACAACTCATGATAATATTTGTAAACCTAAACACAATAGATTGTCTAGAAACAATCTTAAAAAAAACCTTCAACCTTTGACCTGTATAAATCAGTGTCTCCTCCAATTTCTCTTTGCCTGGCCTCAGATTGGTGTTCTCCATATCCACAGTTTCAGTTCTACCCAGCTGTCTGATGTCTGCCTGTCTTCTGGTCTTTTCTGTGTCTTCTTGAGAAGAGGAAGAGGATTCCAACTTCTGTGTGCCTTCCCCTTCCGCATCTCAATGGGTACCCATCCTTTCCACTGTCCTTTGCCACAATGAAATGTGTGCACCTACTCCCCATCACCTAAGGCCGATTCCTCAACTTGGACTCTAGATCCAACTCCTGCCTCATTTGGGAGCCCACCTGATCTGTATTTTCAGTCTTCTCTCTGTCCCCACCCCCACCCCCACCCCCGTGACCCCCATCCACACACACTGATAAGCACACCAATTCATTCCAGGTCCCTCTGGCCTATCTTCTTCCCTGGAAAACTGGAGAAACAATAGAGGTACAGTTAAAGCCATATAAGGTCGAATCCCAACTCTATGATTTATGAGCTGTGTGAATCTTTGACAAACTAAATTCCCTAAGCCTCTATTTCCTCATCTATATAAAAGAATCCTTATTTCACAGGGTTGTTATGTGGAATAATCTGGATAATGAACATAAGGCACTTGGCAGAGTTTCTGGCATATAGGAAGACTTCATTATAATTGCTGTTATTACCATTAATCCTCCTTTTCACAGACAAACTACTCCCATGCTCCTTACTTCAATCCTCTACATCTGGTGTTGCTAACTACCATTCTGCTAAAACAAGTTCACCATGGGCAGGAATGTCTTTCTTAGGTTCAATGAAAGGCTACTTTTACTATCTAATTTACCTCCGCACCATTCTCCACCAAGGTCCACACTCTCCCCAAAACCTAGGACCATCTCCAATCTGACACCCTGCCTCAACACCACCAGTTTGCTTCCATCCTTCAGTCTCAATTTAGGCCAGGGTTTCTCAACCTTAGCATTGCCAACATTTGGGTCCAGATCTTTGTTTGTTGTGGGGGAAGCTGTCCTGGACCTGGACACTGGAGGACGTTTCAAGGCATCCCAACCTGTACCCACTAGATGCCAGTAGCAACAACCAGAGTGTTTCCACTGGTCTCACTGAAGACACTGGGGGATGGGAATCATCCCCAGTGGAGAACCACTTCCTCTAGAAAGGCCTGCCTGGCACCCCAGGGCTGGGTGCCCTTCTTAGATGTTCCTGAATCAACCAAACATTTTTCATAGTGCCATCTGTCTAATTGCCTGTCTGCCACCCTGACCTGTGAGGTCCTTGAAAGCAGGGACTGTATGCTGCTTAACTCCAGCACTCGCTAGGGTTGGAGACCTACACACTGTTTTTCCGCCCCCTGGAAATACATTTAGGCCCTGGCCGATTGGCTCAGTGGTAGAGCATCAGTATGGCATGTGGATGTCCTGAGTTCAATTCCCGGACAGGGCACACAGGAGAAGCACCCATCTGCTTCTCCACCCCCCCCCCCCCACTTCTCTCTCTCTCTTTCTTTCTCTCCTATAGCCATGGCGTGATTGAAGAGAGCTGGCCCTGACTGCTGAGGATGGCTCCATTACCTCCACCTCAGGTGTAAGAAGAGCTTGGTTGCTGAGCAACTGAGCAATACCCCCCAGATGGGCAGAGCATGGCCCCCTAGTGGGCTTGCCAGGTGGATCCCGGTCAGAACGCATGTGGGAGTCTGTCTCTGCCTCCCCTCCTCTCACTGAATAAAAAAGAAAAAAAAAAGGAAACTCATTTATATGAGACATCCCTTAACACGAATGTTCAAGGAAAGAAAACCCATGGACACCAAACTTGACTGTAACATGTATCTCTCTTTTTTTAAAGAAAAGAAAGTAAACATGTCTTAGTGCCCAGGAAATAAAGGATCAGGTTAAACTTATGGGTTAAATGTGTTTGTGTAGGGCAAGGAGGGAGGGTGGGGGATGTTGGTGGAGGAGCTGAAGATCAGAATTAGAGAACAGCTTTAGCTCCTGTTCCAAAATGCCAGGAGTTAGGGGTCTGGCTTGTGGCTGGAGGCTATTCAAAGGTAGATCACCAGGACACTCTGCTGGCCTCTTTCTCACTGCAACACAACTCATCTCCTTCCCTAATCTCAACACTATCTTTGTTTTAAGACTTTTCCTAGTTGATGCAGGATTTTTGAATGTAATGATATATTTCTACCTTCATCCTCCCTTTCTTATACCCTTGTTCACATGGCTATGCTCCTTATACTGTTGCTGCCTCTGGCAATGAAATTTCAGACAAAGAAGATTGTCCTCACAGAATACCGCTTTCACTCATAAAGCAGTAGAGCATTCCAGAAGGCTGGTCTAGTTAAGAGATGAGAAATGTCAGGATTGAAAAGGACGAACTGGTCTCCAAATGGAATTACTCAGAAAAAGAAAGTCTCCAAAGAACCACATACTAAAGCAGAATGAGGTCACCTATGGCCAAGGTTCAGCACAGCACAGGCAAAGCTCTGGTCACCAAGGCTAAGGACCCCAGACATCCAGTTTCTGTGCCTGCATTACAAAATCTGTGCTTCCCTTAAGAAATTCTTAAGACAGAGTAAAAAACAAAGTTGCAAAACAGAATGCAAAGTCTGTTGCTATTTAAATAATGATGGTAATAATAACATGTTAGTATGTAGTAGGTATAGGAATACAATCAGAAGACACATTTCTCCAACCCCTTAAAAATGAAGATCTCTTCGGGAGTAGAATTAAAAGACTTTCACTTTCTCTGAATCTCAACTTCTATAATGCTTGTTTATTTTTTTATTACCATGTCGGTTTTATAAGCTGGAAATTATTTTTAAAGTTGAAGGGTTTTTAGAGAAATAAGTAAACAAGCTCAACAGTCTCCCTTTTAAAAAAACAATCCCCAGGTCCAATAGGTCAGCCCACATTTTAGGGAATCTGTGGGTGTGTGATCAATTTGGTGCTTAAATACTTAATATGTGTCCACACAATACTGTGGCCAGGTGCACAAAAGAGACAAAGCCAAGACTGACCACGGGACACGAAGTGCATGTTAGCAAATGGAGCAACTGTCCACGTTGTGCTCCCTGTCTTTCTACACTTCAGACAGGAGCAGGTGTGTCCCATACTATTGGAGAAAGCGAGGGTTAGCAGGAACACACATTAGAGCATAAACTTTCATCAATCAGTGAACCCTACAGGCTGACCATTCCATCCAATGATCAGTTTTATTCTATGAAACCCAATGGAAGGCAAAGCTCCGACCTCAAGGGACAGTCCACTTTACTTTGTACCCCAAAACCCATAAAAACAGTTTAAATGTCTCTCTAGGAACAATTAGAAGCAATATTATCCATGACCCCCTGGGATATATGGGATGCCAATCATGACCACCTCACCCCACAACTGAGATAAGGTAGGAAATCTGAGACTCAATGAGGTACAGTTTTGCTTAGAAGTGTCTTGTCATTGCCAAGGTCCATTTCATCACACATCTAGACTGGTGAAGAGGGAGTCATTGACCTAGCGCTCTCTGCCTCATTTAAAAGAAAAATCCTTTCCAGTTAAGCCAAAAGCATATATTTATTGATCATCTACCATGTGCCAACACCATTCATTTGTTGAACATCTGATGCCTACTGGGTAGCTGGTATGGTCCTAAAAATGAGAGAAAAACAAGAAACTCAAGGGGACAAAAGGTCGGTACATAAGGCATGCCCTTTCTCACGGAAGTTCCGATATAGTTGGGACAAGACAGACTAACATAAAATTAGAGAATGAAGCATTCCTAATACTCTATAAGGAACTGTGGATTGTTATGGTACAGTTTCCAAGTACAAAGATAATGAGGACAGCTGGGAAAGCAGAGGACATGGTGGGTCCATGGGTTTGATAGTGAATATTCTTGAAAGCTAGGCAACCAGCCTGGGTCAGTGGAACTAGCAGAAGTTTTAGCAAGAAAAAGATCCTAGGACCTCACCCTGGCAGTTCGAACTTACCTGACCTCGGGCAAGAAGCAAAATTGCTTTCTCACCTGTATAATGGGACTAAAAATATCCACCTGACAGGGATTAAATTAAGATAACATCACTGGAGTCTCAAATGTCAGATCCTTCCCTCCCTTTCTCCATTGGGGACTCTTATCACCCTTAATCAGAGGAATGTGATATAATGAAGGCTGTGTCCTTTCAAGATTATTTTGGCACCACTATGAAGAATTTATGGGGACTGGGGAGGGAAGTAATGAATGGTGGGCCACATGCTGCTGAGCACTATCTAGGAGGGAGAGACAACAGAGGTTAATCCTTTCTGTGAACTCCACCTAATAACCAGGTCACCACTTTCTGATCCATCAAGACTAACTAGCAAGATATGGTCCAAGCTTGGGTTTGTTTGTTCTTTTAACAAACGTCAAGAACAGTTAGTTCTTCAGTGATAGATAATAAACACATAAATACTTTTAATTGCATTTTTACAAGGTCTGTGCCAATGAAGTTGTAGAATACCTGAGAACTTGAAGAAGCACAACAGTCCTTAGGTTGGAATACTTTAACCAGAGGGTCCTCCAGAGATAGTACATCAACCTATGATGATGGTATTCTTATATATTTTCTATTGAACCAGACAGATATCAAAGAAATTACCTCGACAGCATTGTCAAGAAGAAATATAATGTAAACTATAGATGCAATTTTGAATGTTCTAGCAGGTAGAGTCAGGTGTAATTAACTTAAATAGTAGTTCATTTTAGCCCAATGTATTCAAAATATTATTTCAACATGTAATCAATATAAATGCATATTAATGAGGTATTTTACATTCTTTTCTCACTAAGTCTCAAAGTTCAGTATATTTTGGACTTACAACATCTCCATTCTGACCAAGTATATTTCAAATACTCAGTAGCCATATGTGGCTCAGGACCACTGTCTTAGACACTGTAGATATAGACAATCTTCAAAGATCTCTTTGAACAAAGTATTCATTCAGTAGAGTACTTTGGAATCCACCTAGAGGTAGTCTGCAGCTGAACATATGAAGTGAGAAATATAAAATGCTAATATAATCCCATCTGTTCCCTGATTTCCAGCCAGCCCTCCAATACATTACTTTTCCTTAAGATAAAGACTAACCAATTAGGGATCCCTCCCATTCAAAAGCAAGAGTCTATCACTCTAAGTTTTATGAATTCTTGAAATATTTTGGCCCTGGCCAGAGGGTAGAGCATCTGCCCAGGTATAGACATCCTGGTTCAATTTCACAGGGCACATACGAGAAGTGACACATCTGCTTCTCCTCACCTCTCTCTCCCTCTCTTCCCCTCCTGCAGCCCACCGTTTGAAATCAAGCATGGCCCTGGGCACTGAGGATAGCTTTGTTGGTTCAAGTGTGTCAATCTCAGGCATTAAAAAAAAAAAGAAAGAAGCCCTGGCCAGTTGTTGGCTCCGTGGTAGAGCATTGGTCTGGCATGTAGAAGTCCGGGGTTTGATTCCCGGCCAGGGCACACAGGAGAAGCGCCTATCTGCTTCTCCACCCCTCCCCCTCTCCTTCCTCTCCATCTCTCTCTTCCCCTCCGGCAGCCAAGGCTCCACTGGAGCAAAATTGGCCTGAGCACTGTGGATGGATGGCTCAACGGCCTCTGCCACAGGCACTAGAATTGCTCCACCGCAACGGAGCAATGCCCCAGATGGGCAGAGCATCGCCCCCTGGTGGGCATGCCCGGTGAATCCCGGTTGGGCACATGTGGAAGGTCTGTCTGACTGCATCCCCACTTCTAACTTCAGAAAAATACAAAATAATAATAATAATAATAATAATAATAAAATTTACAAAAAAGAAAGGAAAAGAAAAAGAAATAATATTTTGATATCTTACCTCTGCAATAACAGTGATACAAAGACCTTCCTCAAAGCACATTTTCTCTACCCACACTGTCAAACTGGTCGGTTTCTTAATGCACCACCCCCAGAGCTGATCCAGCTGAAAAACACCTTTGACCAACAAGGGCTCTTTTGAACTTCGGAGTTGGTCTGCCTAGTGTGAGCAGCACCCAGCACGGTAGTTAAGAACATGGGCTTGAAGCCCACTTGCCTGAGTTTGAATCCAGTTACTAATTAATTGTCTGAGCTTGGTCAATTGTATAGCCTCTCTATGCCTCCGTTTCCTCACCTGGAAAAAGTGGTAAGGGGAAAAAAGGTAGTACTATTTCACAAGATGATAGTAAGGATTAAATGAAGTGTTACATAAGTCTGTCACCAATAACTCTTAGCCATTATTTTCACGAACTTCTCTAGTCTTCCAGAAAGGCCAGGAGGACGTGTCTCAGCAGCCTCAAAGACGTTTGTAAGCAATATTGTACAACACAAAGAGCACAGCTGACCTGTGTTCACATCACCTCACTGACACCTAACATGGATGTGACCACATGCAAATTACTTCCCTGCCCTGAGCCTGTTTTTTCACATGCTAAATAGAAATACAGTAACAATAAAAGTGCATCCACCATGCAATAACAAGTGAAGATTGAATTAGTCAACAAAGTAGATCATCTGGCCTTTGGAACAAAATATAATGCCTGCCTACTCTTGCATTCCATTAGTATCTCCCCTACCCTTCTCCCATCAAAGCCTACTGGCTCCTCACACATTAGTTTGGGGGTGAGTTGGGGTATTTATCTTCTGAAGTAAAAACAAAGGGAAACTATTATGACAGGACTGTTTACTATTTCAGTGGATATCTGTTTTCTTACCAGATCTTTACCATGTCCTTAATCATCACTAAAATCCATCCTACAGAGCAAGTGTCTTGGTTGCTGGCTCTTGAGGACTCTTCTATGGAGAGCATGGCTATTTCCTTCCATGATGATACATCCTCACAAGGTTAGAGGATGTCTCCTGAATATCCTCAACTTCCTTTAAAAGGCTACAAAGCATTTGTCATTCATGGGTGAGTCATCCATGGAATACTGGAAAGGGCTGGTCAGAAGACAAGATTTGGGACTTGTTCTGGCTTTCAACCAGCTGTGATTTGGGGAAATCACTTGACCTCTGTGGGTTACAAAGAGCAAATCTGTTTCATGCAGTTGTTGTAGAGGACAAACAAAAAGTCCTTGGTCTAATTTATGAAGAGCTTTGCACATCAATGGAAGGCAGGGATTCATTACCTAAACCTGACTTGCACACTTTTGTGTATTGGTAGTATATTTTGGGAATTTGCTCTTTGTAACCCACAATATTGAAGGGAACTCTATGACCTGTGACATCTCCTACCTTCTTTCCCAGTTCTAAAGGCAGAAGTGGAGATCCAGATCTCTGCCTTTGAGAACAGGAATAGAAAGAAGCAAAGGCAAGGAGCCTGGGGCCAGAGTGAGTCATGGTTATGGAATTCATTAACCCATGAAATGGTCTCTGCATTTCTCTTCCATGTCAAATCTTTGGGTTAGCAAGGCACACATCTGGCAGATGGAAGAAAAAGGTATATTTCTTTCTAGATCACATATTATTTTTATATGCATACGTACATGCATACATGTGTCTGTGTATGCCTCCAGATACAAATGCAAAGATGTAAGCAGATCATTCCTCTCTTAGGTTGTATAAAACAGAAACCAGCTTAATGTTTTGGGAGAAAGGTATTTTAGAAAGTATGACTTCTCTTCCAGTTGTCTTTTTCCCCACTGCCTCAAAATTTGGCAAATTAAACCCCATAAATTCTTTGATATAATTAAATTTTTAATAAGAAATTTAAGGGAAGAGCAACAGAACTCTTTAGGTAAGCCATCAGAATTCTCAAACGTTGTAAGTCTCTGAAGCTGTGATGTAATTGGATAGGACCTAGGGATATGCAGATTGTATGAGGAGCTTAGTAATTCTAGAATTTTTAAAAAATTAAAATAATAAAAAAGAGGGGTAAAATACCCTAAAGCAAATGAAGCCTGTATTACACATTCCGGTATAGAGCTATGGGATCTCATGTCTAAGTGGCACATTTGTTAAATGGGAGCCAGGATTATTCTAATCTAGCACAACAGGAAAGGACCTCAAAGGGGACATTGCAAACACCTTGTGCTTGAATTTTCTCACACAGCTATACTTATACAACTCCATTAAACCAGCTGCTAGTAATTTTCAAATGGTCCATTAGTTCTACCAATGACCGTGGGCCACCACCAATTTCACACCTCATCTTCACATCTTAATCAACAGCCTCAAATGGAATCCTTCCCTCTTTGAATAGAGAAATGTTTTGAAGAAAGATGGTTGATCACGTAACTTCTTTGTCATTAGAGATTTTGTATAATGTGGAATTTAACCTGCAAACCCCAATCTTCCTGAGAGGAAAAAGGGTCCCTTTGAGATCTCCTTTGTTAAAGCAAGGTGAAAAACTAAACTTTTTCTTTGTTGAACAGGACAGAATACTTAGATGGATCTCTCAGGGCTTTCAAAAACTCTCTTGAATGTTCTTGATCAACAATGGGAACTCACCCAGAGCGAAAACACCAGGAAAATAGATCCCAAGCTAATTCAGATAAATCGGAAAGAATGTCACTTGCTCTATAACCGAGGGTGTGGAGAGGAAAAGAACCTACAAAAGTGATTTTATTTTCAGATGTGATTTATTAATGGGACTGAAGATGATTCTGAGAGAAATCAAAACCATGCAAACGAGAGCGCCAAGACTAAAAGGAATGTCCTTTTCTTAGGCTTGGAACCGAGAATATTTTTCTCTCTCGTGACCATCTTAACTTCAAAAGCAGAAGCAAGGAATGTCAATCCGTATGGAGTTCCACTAGCCGCTTACTGCATTTCCATTCTTTCCACAGAGGAGGAGAAAGGCGGGCCATTGTGTGTCTTGGCCAACAGAGATGTGGGGGAAAAAAGATCATTTGTTTTTAAACTTTTGAAAGACATAGATAACTCAGGGAGAATGATAATACAGAGATGAAGAAAGACTATTTTGGAATTAAATGTTAGATTGTTTTTAAAAAATCAAGAAAGTTGGAGATTCAAGAAATGTCAGAGCTTTCAGTAACAAAAAGCCTGGGCTTTGTCTGTGTGCTAGGGAAATGTAGACTGTTTTTATTTTGGGGGGTCTTCTGTCTCCTTTTGTTATTTCTTCAGGACTTTCATTCCAGGAAGACCTTTTCTTCATTACTGTGAAAATATCAAAGACTCTCCCATTTCCTAGAAATTGAGCATCTTTTTTTTTCCTGACAGTGTAGTCTCTGTTCCATCTTTGACATTTTACTAATTCTCATCAATGTAGCTCAAAACCTTGATTTCCTATACAAGCCACAGTCTTTGTAAAAAAAAAAAGCAAGCTTGCCTTATTTCTTTATGTAACCAGTTAACCAGAATGGTACAGAAGCAACCATCAGATATTAAGAATGCCATTTACTCTTCAAGAATAAAGGTGAGAAAGTGGCTTCAGGCATCTCTTTGTTCACAATTGCTGGCAAGCGTCCAAGCAAAAAATATTCGGTAATCTCATGATAATTAGACAACACAGTCCATTATGCACTCCCTATGATGCAATATTGTTTCATGTCACAGCATGATGTAAGTGACATGAGCCTTGGACCAGAGGACAAAGATAGGGAGCGACCTCTGGAATCCCATCAAAGAATTTGCCCTCTGACCTTGACATATTTGGCTAACCTGAGACATTCACCCAGACTGATGACTGGGACAAGTCTCAAGTATTTCCCATCACAAACGGTATTTAGCCTAATTGCATAATAAGACAAATGTATAACCATGGTTATGGATATAGAGAAAGAACTGCAGAAGGTAGTTAATGATATTTGGTTGAGTGGTTTCATGTGCCAGGTAGTGTGCTAGCTCTTTATATGCCTGAAAAGGGACTCAAGAAATGGATGAAAACATTTTGCTAAAGAGTTATGTTTGGGAAACATCCAAGCCAAGTGACTAGAAGATCACCAGTATTCCTGGAAGAGGTGCTTTAGGTGTTACTGAGTTGATAATTGGGTTTCTGAAGAACATGCATGCAAGTGACAGTGGAACATAGACTAATAACAGATAGGAAGAGGAAAAACACCATAGCCTAGTCAAAGCCAGGAAAGCCTTATAGTATATAATTGATCTTGCCTAAAGAGCTAAACGTATCACCAGATTTTATAAATTTTTAGCAGAATGATATCCAGTGACTCAAAGGTCAACCAGGGCAGAAAAAGCTTAATCTAAGCATCCTGGAGGCATTTTGGAAGGATGGCAGCTGGAATGAGACCAATGTGGAATGTAGTCTAGAGCATAAAGCACTCAAAGATAGAGTCACGACCATTAGTTGGTATGAAGATACATATACATCAATGCTAAACTGGCAGCCTCTTAAGGAGTGATCCTGCACCTTCATCACCTAGGCACCCCAACATGTCTGCAAGAATGGATGATGTAAAGCCAGTAGTCGTGGTCACCATCACAGCCGCCTGACCCATGCAGGTTCCCATTAGATTCGAACAATCGGTAACGAAACAACGGAGCCAAGAACTGGTGAGCCATCAGCTTTAATTCTAGCTTGCACCCGGCGGGCAAGCAAAAACACACACTGGGCTCCAAAACCCACTCATTCAGTGCTCACAAAGCTACTGACTTATCCGAGTTTCCTAGAATCAAAGGTTTCTAACTCACCAGACTTATTCACCACTGTTTCCCATCTCCTCCAGCACAAACTTTTAACAAACTGGCTTCTCCCTCAGCACTCTGCCATCTTGGCTGCTTCTCCTGGCCTCCACGTGGCCTTAATCTGCTCTCCTCTCTAATAACTCAGGAACCAAGAGCGAGCAAGCTACTGGTCTGTCCCACTTTATAGTGTAAAATCAAAACCTCCAATCCAATTACACAAACAAGGAAGTCTCCAATACAAAGCCACCCATCGGAGGCACAATGGGATTCCTCAGGAGAGTGCACCACCCTACGTCATCCAATCAGTCAAGGGCGTAGGGAAAAGCTTACTCTTAAAACAAAGCCTTAGGCTATAATGACCCGGCCTGCACACAGCCTGTTCCCCATTACACATTAATATCAACGAACTTCCATGTTTGCAGGGCCATCTTTAACAAAGCGAGCATAATATATTTTATCTGCCCAACAGATGACAAGAAAGATATGCAGATAGCTTTATTTGGGAGGGTTGATCTTGGGCAATTAGAGAGAGCACAGTAGCCCAAGCAAATACATTATAATGCACCATTTCAAGTGGGGCAATGTGTTATACCTGCTGATATTGGAGTTGTAAACACTAGATTGGGAGCGTCTGGAAGACAGGGTCTGAGCCTTTTCGTTTCTGTTATCTCCAACATTTAGCACGTTTGCCAAGTAGTCAAATGCTCAAAAAATGTTGAATGAATGATCAAATGAAGGAAGCAGAGTGAACGACAAATAAGTATGGTGCCCAGCATTCAAAAACAGGGAAACAGGCTTTTCCCAACTTCCCAAGAAAAGTCAAATCAAAAGGCAGGGCAGGGGATGCACAGTCTGACAAAGAGAGTTCGCCAGCCCTGTTCCTTTTTAACCACATGCCCCCCTACGTGTACCACATCCCATCACTGGCATTACTTTCAAATCCAAAAGACAGCAGCAGTGACAGCAACAACCGGAGCTCGTTAACGATCACAACAGGGGAGCAAAGAGACAGGAAAGTTTTACAAGATAAATGGAGAGGCAGCAATTTCTGAGGCCTCCGTTTTAAAAGGGGTGGGGAGAAAGGGTGTGTTCATAGGGAGTGGAAGTACTGACTTCCACCTAGATGCCCCATTAGGCCAATATTTTGCAAAACCAGGTGTGTGCAATTTGCTTATTAAAGTTCTCACCCTGGGGCAACTGACAAGACTCATCAGTCCTGGAAGACATGTGCTATGACCCCAAGGCAAGTTAAAGCATATCCGGAATATTTTAAGCGAGAAAGAGAATCTTTTTGTTAAAGTGAAAGGGGATCATTTTGCTAAGACAACTGACTAGGAGGAAAAGGTATTAGAGTGGTTTGTTACCAGTTTTATGTAGAAATTATACCATTTTGCTCCAAAACAAAGGCTCAAGGTTAGACTGAGTTTCCAAGAGCAAGGGAAATATTTTTATTGATGATTCTGTCATATATTCAAAAGGAAATGTTCTAGCAGAGGGCAAAAGCTCAAAGATGGGTTGCCTTGCCTGCTTGCTAAGAGGTCCCTGAGTCAACACTCTGGAACACCAAAATGTCTTAGAAATCTAGACAACTTTCTCAATGGCTAATAGGGTGGGGACAGGAATAGATGTGGAGTGGCCAATGAGAACTGGCGGTAAAGGCATTGCTTAAGTAGAGCTATCTGCTACTGAGGATGCTAAGAAAAAAGTAGGAGAGCCTCCATTCCTTTTTCCAGACTGGCCAAGAGGGGCACAGGAATGCACCTACATGGGAAATGACAGGCCCTTTTCTGTGTTGATATCCACGGCATTCATCTCAAATTAAATGTTAACAGATCGCTCTCCCTCCGAAACAACCCCCTCCCCGCCAAACACTACCCCTGTTGAGGGCAAAGTGCATATTATCACACATATTTGTTCATACATCCCTAAGATAACCATGGCAGAGACCTGGCGGTTGGTGCCCCATGCCCTGCCGATAAAGTCAGATTTACCTAACAACTCTCATGTGCCCAGCACTGTGCCAGGCAATCACAGCACTGTGTAGACTGCCAGACACATGTGTACCCTACATGGGTCTTCTCAACGTCTTCTCTTTAGAACCAGAAAGTGTTCCAAAATTATATTTAATGCCTTGTGAGGATCACGTTACGAGAAAATTTATAACCATTTTTTCTAAATTCACTGCATGAGAATATTCCAAAAAGACCTCTTTAACCAGTTTCATCAATGTATATGCCATCTATAGATCTCAATAGGTTGGTTACAAGGCAATCATGCCCCCTGTTCAATTTTCTCATTAAAATAAAAATTTTCAAAAGATACAGCAAAAAAAAAAAAAAAAGGGTACGCTGTGGGTTTGGCTTTGTTCCTCAGCCTCTAGAGCGTTTTTGTGTTACTTAGTAATGTAGTTACCTTGGGCAAGTGCTTTAACTGTTCAGGCATTCAATTTCTCCGGCCACAAAATGAGATTAAATAAATAACCTCCATGGTTCCTTATGGTTTCAAAGTCACATATGTTATCCCAGGTAGGAAACCTTTAAGAAAATATCTTGGAGCAGTGAAGGTCAGGGTGACCAGGGGTCTAGCAAGGCTCTCCTCTATAACTTAGCTGTGTGATACCGGACAAGTGTAGGACCTTTCTGAACCATCTACAAAAAAAAAAAAGGATTCAGTAGATAGAGGGTCCATGAGGTCCCACAAAGCAGCATGCAGGCACTGAAAGAAAAACTGTGGACAACATGTGGAACAGGTAAAGTGACGGTGAAATAGGGCGCTGGGTGACCCCTCACTAATATCAAGGATAGACTAGAAGAACGACATAGAAAGAGAACCCTTCAGGTGAGATGACAGAAATCTTGGTGAAAACCCCCAACTGTAGGTTCAAATGGCTGCTCAACAACTGAGTTACCTTGGGTAAGTCACTTGGATAGCCGTTCTGAATGAGAGCTTCCTCCTGACTAAATATCCTCTTCTTAGGTTTAAAAATATTTGGAAAGAGGATGTCTGCATGAACACCAAGTGAGAATATGTTCTAGTTGGGAGTAAGGCTGTGATTTTAAAACATAATTGTAAGGAACATCGACTATGGGGAAGCGCCACCGCTAACCATTCACCCTCTCCCACCCACTGCAGGCGCCGCTGCTTGGTCCCCACGTTCTTTCCCAACAAGCCTGAACAAGGCACACGATCCTCAACACGGAGCTCCAGGCGATCTCCACCAATCAATCACAACTGGCACGAGAAAGAGAAGCTATTTGCCAGCACTGTTCTAGTGGAATAAGCATAGGTGGCTAGGGCAGGAACTGAAATTCCATTCCTGGCCTGCCTAACTAACTTCTTACACTGTGGACTTTGGACATACCCCGTTAGCCTCTCCAGAGCGCAAAATGAAGGGGTTGGGCAGGATGATTTCATAGGTCCACTCTAGCTTGGGATTTCGTTTCTTTGAACATAGCTAGTGACTTGACATTTTCCCTTTGGGACCTGACCTCCTTCGGTTCTTTGTAGCTGAGACTGCTGTGTACCCATGCATCAAGATTCAGAATGCGCTCACACACTATGTGTGGATCCTCAAGGCTGCACCCCAGCATTTTATTTATAAAACTGGGATCCAGTATTATTGCCAAACATGCAGTGGCTTGAATTCTGAGAGCTGGATACCCTTGAGTCATTATCAGCTTTCGAAATAGCACATTCCCTCAGCTGAACAGAAAGAAAGACATTTCAAGTTTTAGAATAATTTTGGATTTACATAAACATTCTGGAGTCATGAGAAGACAGAGAAATCTGAAAGAGTGGTCTGGTGAGGTAACAATCCCAACCCCCTTCTTACCATCCCACCCCCATTTTCCTTTTGTACTAAATCAGTAACATTCAGCGATTCACCATGCAGTTACCACCTCTCTTGCTAAGGCCAACAAACCAGCTTCTTGGGTAGGAGTTATCTCTTGATTATGATTTAGTAAAACACATACTATTCAAGCCTGTTACTTTGTTTACAATAGGCACCACACATCTGTTAAGCTACCTGGAGCATACTTTACCTTTTCCTGGGGAAAGCAAAAGCCTCCGTCTATCTAGATGAAGAAATGCCCAAAGAGCACGTCATCATGGGGACTCATGACTCTTTCTGATGTCCCCCCCCCCTCTCTTCGAGTGGTTTATGATGCAAGAGTAGAGGTAAGTGGGGAGGTAGGAACTGGAAGTGCTTAGGAATCAGATGGGTCCAAAACACCAAGCAGTCCATGTGCAGGATAGCCAGTTCAAGTTGTCCTTGTTCTAAAGTCTTGATGATAGCATGAGCTCTGTACCATACGCCTAAAGGGTGACCTAATGCTACTGCTGCTGGGGCAGCTGGAGCAGCGCAGGATCGTTTGCCACAGTGATCTGAGTCACTTCTCAGCAGCATCTCAGGGTGAACAAGATCACATGGTCAGCTGCTACTTAAAGCCTTTGGAGGCACTTCAACCTCTTAAGTTGGGTAAGCATTCGAAGCCTAGTAGGTAGAGTCCAACTCCTCAAAATAACTTGAAGAGACTATCTTCCATTCTTGGAGCTTCTAAGCATGCCAAGGACATGACCATGAGTTCTTAGGCCGTGGCCACTATTTTCTGTTACTAACAAATTACTGTCTACAAGAGAAATTTCCTCAACTTCCTTCTTTCCACTCAGTGTTTCTTCTCTTCTACTTCTAAAACAACATTCTTCTCACTCCCTGAGACCTTTAAAGTTTGGAGGTAGAATAGAGAAAGAACATCAAATATCCTTAACAATATTTGTTCTGCAGCCCCTCTCTTTAATGCAGGCAGGATTTGTTTGATTATTTGTTTTGTTTTTGTGAGACCAGTGGTGATAGTTCTTTTGGGGATAGACAACGCATAAAGAAAATGAATAATTTCCCTACATTTTCTCAGGAAGCCAAAGTGTCTGATCTGTCAGATTTTGAAACCGGGTCATTTTCCGTTTTGTTGTGACGAGTGCAGAAAGCATCCTAAAAAGGGTATATTGACCACACACATTGCTTTGAAGCATCATTTTCTTTCCAAGTTACTTCATCTCTCTTGAGGCAATGTTTACTTAGCTGGTTCAGTCATTCATTCATCCACTATCTGAACATCAGCTCTTTATCAGGAACACTATTAGACCCCAGATAGGGTACTTCTGTTGTCAAGGTCATTCTGATTCACACATGGGTCAGCTAGCTGTGGCCCAATTGCAGAGGCTACAGCTTCAAACCTCGCCAGGCAGGCAACCATATGGAAGAAGTCCTCGGCCAACAAGTGCATCTCTTAAACGAACAAAACAAAAAACAAAAAACCACCCAGAAGCTAGTTGGATGGATCAGTAGTAATTTCTTTGTATACAGAAATCAGTGTAATTTCCCTTTGTTTCTGGCAAAGGTATTACTGTGAAAACCTGCATGCAATTTAATTGATGAATAGCAGATACTCCACTAACACTGTCTTCATGGAGGGAGGGAGGTGACAGGGCAATGGGGGATGGTGGTGGTAGAGCATAGTAAGTAACCTGCCACTAATATGACATTTCCCAAACCTCAATCACTTGGTATACAGTATCCTTAAGGTGCCCCGGAGGTACTGAATTCCTGGGGAAGAAAAGACGAAAGCCTATCCCATAGCTCAAATTATTAGCAGCTACAAATATCAAGTTCTGACAGCATCTCTTTTCCTTTTCCTACTTCCTGCATGTGAGACATCAGAGCACAGTGGCTGCTTCTTCCTCTCTTGCCAGCCTAATGATACTGAATTCCCAAGAGCTGTGGTTCCTAAATCTGGCTTCTAGGGTCCCCACCCTAGACCTACTGAATCCCTCTCTTGTGGTAGAACCTAAAAATCTATTTTTAATAACCTCCTTTTTTGTTTCCAAGTTCTCAGACTGATTCTGAAGATCAGCCTGGTTTAGGAATCACTGACCCATCCCACAGTTATGGCAATTTAAAAAACAAAGAAAACATTTAAAAGAAACTGTCCACTCCATCCCACCCCACTGTGCACAACTGTAGTTCCCCCCAGCATTTTCTGTATAAGCAGTGAAGAGAACAGAACAGCTTCCTCCACTACACCCAAAGGCCCAGCAATTAGCAGACTAGACCCACAGATTCTTCGCATTCTGGAGCTGTTAAAATAAACATGTGTCTGGCGCAAAGTTTGCTCATCAGCCCCCATGATTGTGTGGGCTTCCCTATCCATCTACACGAACGCGCCAAGGCTGCGGATTCCAGGTAAAATGACAAATAAGTCCAAGGAGCCTCAGTCTTCACCTCCGGATGCCATCCACACTTCAGACAAAAAGATTTACTAATCCCCTGTTGGCGATACAAAATTAATAATACAAAAACAAAATCACCTGCCATTAGCCAACTCTAATCTAATCATTCCTTGCAGTAATAATTTTACTCAGGGTACTCCAACCTCAACCTTGGCCTAGCGTGCACTAGAAAGGAACCCATGAGGCAGGTCATATGAAAAAGGGGCTCTGGAGAGAATGGGTTGGGATGAAATGTGGGGATTAAAATCAGAATTAGCAAACAGGACTGTGAAAAGAGAAGTCTTTTCATTTTCTCTGCACATACTGTTCTGCCCTCACTGGGCCTGCAGTAATGGGGTCTCAGCTTCAGAAAGGCTTTGACTTTCCTGCTATTATCCTAGTCTTGCTTTAACACATAACTTTATATTAGAATGCGTTCCAGGAAGCATATGGCAATAGAACTAGGTCAACCATTAACCAAATAACAGGAAACTGCTCTGCAGTGCACACCCTTCAAAAGCTTGCTTATTGAGCTGGCTCTTCAGAATATGTCCTTCAGTGAGGTTGGAACTAGCTGGACCCATGGGTTTCTTTAATGCCGCAAGGTCACCTTATACCTAGAAGGCTTCTGCACATACTAGACTTTCAATAGTCTAAACCATTCCATTGAAACATTCGAGAACTAAAGTCAAAGGAGAAGAAGCACGTTTCCTGAACCTGCTTGACCATCTCCAAAGAATGTGACCCTGCTCCTGGTTCTACCGCTTCATTCTTTCAATTCTGTTAAATTGGTTGGGAAACACTACATACTCATCTTTTCTTTCTGTAACATTTTTCCCCCTATGTTCCTTGCCACCAATTTACCCCATGAAATGCATGCCCCAATCCATTTGGACTTAATAGGCCAATTAAAGTCTTGGAAACAGATCTGTCTTCCTTTTCCAAATTAAATTACAGATGAGTTTCTTCCAGTACCTTTGGCCTTGAATCGCTGAGTATTCCTGAGTTGGAATATTTCCTCTCCAAAGTTTCAGATTCAGTTCTACAAGATCTAACTTTACAAGGCCTTGAAGAGTCATTCAGGATTGTACTAGTAAACAACCAACAGTCACATTCCCCTTGGCTTCTGTAACCTAGATGACAAACCTGACTTTCTTCCTTCCAAAATAGACTTCATACAGATTATAGAGTTGGTCAGCATCCCTTGATGAAGAACTTACATTAAGTCTCATTTTTAAATTAAATTATCAGTGCCAAACCTCTACTTATTGAAGTTGAATGTTGAATGTCAAGTGATGTTTGGAGTAGCAATCATTGCTTCGGAGACACAGGGAGATAATGTTCGGTTTCGGAAATGTAGGTGTATTTAGGGAAGATACATAGGACCACTATGACCTTTGCAGAAGTGCTGGATCTGATTTACTGACTCAACACACCCTTATTGACTATGGACAGCTGCCTTGGGTACTCAGCAAGGCACCAAAGATACAGGTGACAAGGGAAACCCTGGGTCTGCCTTTCTGTAGCTTCTAGTTAGGTCCCCTACAGTAATTAATCATGAGACAAACCAGTGGTTGGCCTTCAAAACTGACTTGGCTAAATTTTAACTAAGGTATTTTTCCCTGAATACAGTCAACAAGGCTTCATTGAGCACCAACATAAGGAATGGCACACTGGACTGGAGGGTCAAATGGAAGAGCCTTGTCAGAGTCATGGATATTGTGCAGTCTTTGGGATGCGGGACACCCAGATTATCTCCCATTCATGCTATTCTCAGGAACTGTCAGGTTTTTCTCTTAAAAAAGCGAGTTGTATAACCATGGTCAAAACAAAAACAAAACAAAAACCCAGAACGTCACCCAAGGAATTTAATAAATAATCTATTACAGAATGTTCAAGATAGTGCAAACGGAGAGTAAGGTACTTTTCTTCCCCCTTACCAGATTCCGGAGTCAAGTTTCATAGAGGAGCACACTGGCTTTTCAAAGTTACCATACAATAAAAGATATTGCTCAGCTCCTAAAGACCAAGAACTTCCATGTTTATCAACCCCATCAGCATAAGCTTCAAGGAGCCACTCACAGGGATTTCACATGGACTCCAATGTATTCTGACTTGTAATCACATAGTCCCTGTTTAATAGTGCCCTGTCTCTAAGTGTTCTATAAAAACTTAAGGTTGGAAGAAAGGAGAATTAGTATTTTTATGTGCCCACTCCATGTCAGGCTCTGCACCAGAGACTGACATTCATGGTCTCCTTTATTCCCCACAAGAAGCTTAGACAGTGGATTTTTTTCCCCCAGATAAGGAAAGTGAGGATCAGAGATTCTTTGCTCAAAGTCACACAGCAACTCTCTGGCTCTGGATCCCATGTTCTTTCCACTACACCCCATGGCCCTCACTGTTCAGGTCTTCACAGGACTCCCAACAATGACGGCAAAGAGTTCCTTTATAGGTTGGTCATTGGGCCAGCGTCAAATGTTTCTTCTGAGTATGAGAGTACGCAGCTCCCCACACAATCTCCAGGTCCCCTGAGAGATGGTCCTGTATCTCTGAGTGCCCAAACACTGATGATGGAACAAGGTCAGGCTAGTTCCTAAGATACAAAGCAAGATGAACTCAGCGGGCCGTCCTGCCAATTGCCCTTGTCCTCACTCATCTGCAGGAGCATGCCAAGGCCTGCCTGGAATGACGCAGGCAAGGGTCACCATGGGTGATCCTGTACCCCCCTTCAGATTGTTACAAAATAAAAGCTCAGTGCTCAGACAGGCTGGCTCCTTGAAAACCCACCACCATTATTTCATAGGAGTCAAACTTCTCAAAGAAACCATTTACATCCGTCAATCTCTGCGTTAGGTAAAAAGTTTTGGAATCTGTGGATCCAATCCACCTTGGAAGTCGAAGAAGTCCTATATTTCTCGCTAGCCATTCATTATAAATTCACAGAAGAACCAAAATGCTTTATTTTTCCCTTTTATTTGAGTTCTGACGACAAACACATTTAAATAGAGAAATACAGATGAATATCAGTCATGAAAGTCCCAACTTATGCCATTAATAAAATGTACCCCAACAATCACTCTTTCTACTCTTACCAGACCAACCCCATAAAGGCAGGACTGCTGAAATGTAGAGCTACTTAACATAAACAAACATAAAGGCCACACTTGGGTTAGGTCTAGATGCTGCTAATTTTAGATGACTGTTTCGAATCTGATGAAACGGAGCCTGGACTCCTCACCAGTTTCATGCAACCCTTGCGCCTCCGTTTAACCAACTCCACCTCAAATTTTTCTCAGCTATGGAAAAACAAGTGGTAAGGCAGCTGAAAGAAGGAATTCATTCCTGCGCTGTGAGGTCTTCGCAAAACTGTCCAGTCTGCTCCATGGGTTGATGCTGAGAGGAATTCAGCTTTTAGGAACATCTGATGCTTAATTGGGCCTTACATCTGAGCATATTCATTGCGTAGAGACTGTGACAATCCTCCTGATTAGGCAGCAGAAATCCAGAGGGCTCTTGGTGACCAAGTGCCACTTTGTTGGTCTGGAATGCTCCATGCCTTGACTGCACACAGAATGTAGTCACAGCTATTAGAAACAAGTCAGATGCCATGTTCAACGAACACAAAAATCCACTTTTCCAAGAGTCAGTGACTGCTGTCTTGCTCTCCCCTGAACGTCCAGCCAAGTGTACTTGTGAATTTCCTCCCCTCTCATGCCAGCGAGAGGACCCGCTTCCAGCCTGGTGGCTTGATGTACTGGCTCATCAGTTTTCAGGTTTCACAAGGGAAAACAATCGATCCCTCAAATTTGGAAAAGCTTTCTTTCCAGGAGAACTAGATAATCCCGATGGCTCTCTCCAGTTACACAGCAATTATGTAATTGCTAAGCTTCTGCAGAATCACTGGAACCACTCTGCAGCCCTCCACTAAGTCCAGCTGCAGCACAATGTTCCGAGATGACTGCAACCTTTGAACTGACGTCTGGTCCCAACCTGGAGCACAAAGAGGTGTACAGTGGGCTTCCATCTCAAGCCTAAAGATGCTCCTGCCTCATGGAGCCCTTTCTCCTCCTCCCAGGCTGCGCAGCTAACTCTTGCCTTTGCCTGTTCCTCCACGTGTGCAGAGTGCAGTTCACTCCATTTATGCAGACAGGTTCCAACAGAGGCCAAAACACAGCAGAAATGCTGCCATGGACCACGCACAAGGTGATCATTTAACACGTAACACGGACACTTCCAGAAGAGGACGAGATGCAAGAGGGGACAGGAGGCATCTCTCTAGGCTTCCTGCACTGGCATGGAATGAGTGCTTCCCTTCCTTCTGCCAGCTCCAATCCTTCATGTTGACATTACACATCCTGTACTGGAGATCCACCCCCATGCTGCCGCTTGCCCAGCTGAATTATCTCCTGCGTCACAGTGGTGGTAACAGAACTGCTGGCTCGGCAGACCTGAGAGCACCATTTCAAAGCTCCGTGTACTCAGCAACTGGACACGTTACCAGGGCGTCGGGGCTGGGCTGTGGCCCTCTCAGCAGCCAAGCAGTACTCGACCTAACCTTCTGCTAACCAGATGGTCGCTCGCCTCTTGGGACCAAACCATAAAACTTTACTTTATTAAATTCTATCAGAATGTGGGGACAGTTTACAGCAGTGTGTCTGGTTCATCTCCAACAGGGTTGCTAAGATGAAAATGACCTAAAAATAACTGGAAACTCGACTACTTCACACCAACAGAGAACAAGATATTTTGGAGTAAATATTTAAATGAATGATCTGCCAGATTATGTACCCTAGCAGCACTGACTACATGGTTAGCAAATTATATCGTAAATATACACAAACAAAGATAACAGAAATATATGCATTTAAAGAAGGTTCCATTGCCCACTGCCCTCAGCTGAGGTTCACCACCTCCAAGCTCCAAGCTATTTAAATGTGACTAAGGGGACCATCACTATCATAATCACCCTAATTACCAAAACAAAGAGCCTAACACAACTGACAGATTCCTCAGCCCCCTGGTTCGACCACCTAGGGGCACTGCAGGCCTGCGAGGCGCTCAATGAATATTCTGATGAACACACGAATGGGCACACGTCTCTTAACTATAATAATCCTATAAAGCATGTTCTTTCCAAGCCTATCATCATCCCACAACTGCTAACTAGGCATGCAGAGCCAGGCAGCAGATGAATGGCAAGAAGCAAGCCATCTGCACCAGAGGCACTGGATGGCCGCTAAGTGATCACTGCAAATGAACTGCAGAGGTGGCCCTTTATTGGGTACCTGGCGGGGTGCTGGGTGCTTTACATACATTATGCCCATTCGCTTTCACCGGAGAACGTTCCATTTTAAAGGTAAACCGGAGGCTAGGAGCAAATCAAGAGCTTGACCTAAATGAAGCCAGTCACTTTTCTACTACTTTATAGCCACAAGTAAGTACGGATCTTACAATTTGTAAAGAACTGAACATCTATGATGGTAGCACTCCCATATATATCCCCCTAAGTCCCAAGGAAAATAGGGAAAATAATCTTTATACTCCCAGAGCTTTGCGGACATCCTAAGAAGTCCTGGTTTCAGTTCCTACTGTGTCTCCCACATTTCTTATTCTGTTGAGGGCTTTCTTCTGTATTATTACAACCAGGTCCACTCCCAACATTACTCCTCCATGCCTTTAGTTTGGGGGTCCACCCTTTGAGGCCCCAAATCTCTCATTTGAAATATCCTAGAGATCTGAACCCAGCTAAATAAATGCATAGTCTCTTTTTCTCTCTGTCTCAAATACCTCTGGCCTATAAAGTTCCTTATACATTTAAAAAAAAAATTCCACTGACACTTTTGTCTCTGGAAATTTTCAAAATGTAAAAATGAATGTACATAACTCTTCTTGGGTGATCCACTTTTCAAGGAGAAAAACGTCACGATACTGTTTTGCCAAAGACTCACATGGCTTTTCTGCCACTAACACCACCACCACCACATGCCACCACTGGGGAGGCCACTGATGTACTTCTGACTTGGAGCAAACCAGGTTAGGTAAGTCCTGGTAGGGCCTATCAACACCACTCCACATTTTGAAATATCATCTATCCTTAAGGCATTCTAAAATTAGTCTCCTGACCCCTGAGATCTCAAAGCATCTGATATTACAGTACATTAGTAAGACCAAGTGGACATGGACTATTAAAATAAACATTTGCACAGAGAAGAAGACCAAAGCAATCCTAAGCAAGGCCACAGGACCGTTCTCAAACTGGCTCAGAGCTATCTAAATAAGAGAAGCCACAAAGTGGCATCCAACCTTTTTTTTTATAAGACAGCAGAGCCAATATTTCCATGGCAATAAGTACAATTTTTTTTAGACAAGTCATTTTTGCCGGGATGATGCCAGACAAAAGAAACAGTAGAAATATCTTTCTTCCAAAAAGCTCACAGAAGTTCACACAGATTAAAAACTGTTCCCCCACAACACTCCAGAAAGATCATTCTGCAAGGTAGGGAGGGATGGGTTTGCTGCCACGCCCAAGAGGACACGGCATCACCCTTCGGGTGTTCACAAATATCCCTACCAAACCCACACACGTCAGACACGGAGTTCTGGGGGTCTACGGACAAGCAGGCAATGTGGAAAAGTCTACCTGTGAATGAGCAGTAGCAATGAGCACCACTCATTAGTTAAGGCAGACATGACCTTCATCATGTGGGATTCAAAACACCAAGTTCAAGAGCAGGGATGAAATAATTCACATTTGGCAAAGCCCTGGAAGAAGAACTTGACCTCATATCAGCAAAGAAAGAAGAAAACATCACTTATTTTTGGAGTACCTGTTACGAACCAGGACTCTTATTCACATAGTACTTTTTAGTTCCAAGTCAATTGTACAGATTCTTATTATTATCATCCCCCTTGATTGGGTAGGACATCATAGGTCCAGACTTATTCAACGTCACACAGCGAGGAAGGGGCAGGACCAAATTTCACCTGGTGCTTGTGTAGTGCCAAAGGGCGTGTGCTCCACCCAGCACACATCCCTTTCTTTTTTTTTAAAATTTATTTTTATTTATTCATTTTAGAGAGGAGACACAGAGAGAGAGAGAAAGGGGGAGGAGCTGGAAGCATCAACTCCCATATGTGCCTTGACCAGACCAGTGCAGGGTTTTGAACTGGCAACCTCAGTGTTCCCAGGTCGACGCTTTATCCACTGCGCCACCACAGGTCAGGTTCACATCCCTTTCTTAACGAAGACCTCCGCACAAGGACTACATGTTCACCCAGAAACACAGAAAACTGCGCTCCCCATGTTTCCACAAAAACTAAGCACTTCTCCCAGACAGAATATACGTAGAGTTGACCCTTGAAAAGGAGGGCAGGCAACTACCTTCACAGTCAAAAAACTATATATTACTTAAATCAGCCCTCAATTTACAGATTTCCAACCACAGATGAAAATAATATATAGACATAAATTTAAATATTTATATGCACACACACACACTCACACACACATACACCCATATATATGGTAGCCAAGTGCCTAGTTGTTCTGCAGACAATTCAGCTGCACTGAAGCTTTGCCATGGTATGCAAATTTAAAGTGTATTATTTTCTCATATAATGTGCATGTCAGAAAGAGAAGGCTGCCAAGTGACAATCTGGCCCAGTGATTCACTGTGTCACACTAACATGCCCACTTCTGATACAGGTTGTTTATACTTCCTAGAAATCACTGTCTTCATTTGGGAGACAAACAGTAAACAGTGTCCCCATCAATGACATGTTCTTCCTCTGCAAGAATACACTGGCAACAAGTGTCATGAATTTGGGGTAACGGGGGGTCATATCAAGTGAGAAGCTCTCACTCTGTCTTCTTCAGACATGATCACATGAGAAGACGGTATCTTAAACACGGAGGACTCTCGTGTTTTAAGATTATGCCTTATACAGTAAAAGATTTGTTCAAATGAATCATTACATATATACTGAACAGGTTTCATGTGCTGAGGAGAAAACACAAGCTAGCCCGTTTTGGATTCTCAGGGTTGAAGATTCCCATTTGCTAACTTATGAACATTTTTCAGTCATATTTGACTCCCAGAAACTTAAGAACTTATTTTTCTGTAGACAACAAGCTATATAGTATGTGTATGGTAATAGACAAAATAATATTGCCACTGTCCTTTCCTCTAGAGTGGAGAAAAGATGATGGAGGTGTCAAGAAGGGAAAGGGGACAGCAGGAACATACTGGGAACATTGGAAATTCACCACCATTCAGAAACTGTGTCAAAAGAGATCGTGAATACTCCCCTGTGCTGGGTCAATTTTGGTCATTGTAGTTGACGTCTAGAAACAGGATTATCAATATAATTATCATGAAGGAGCAACTGGGCAATCACAACCTAATTAAACCCACTGACTAGATATTCTTGTTTTTCTCCTAATAATTACATAACATTTAACACTGCTAGTTTCAGGACCTACAGGTGATGTTCATTCATAATAACAAGGCTACAGTTACTGGTCAGAAAAAGAATGGGTGAGGTACTCAGACACTCGAATCCAGCAAGTGGTAGGGATGAATTTCACGGACAGCTGACATCTGTTCTTCAATAATACCTCTTCCATTCTCTGCCACCCCACCCCCACCCCCACCATTTCTAATTAGAGGCAAAACCATGGGAAAAGAATGAATGATGAGAACTTCCACACAAGTTTTGGATACAATTCTGCTTTCGTAAACACATGCTATATTAATGTGATCAATACAAAGTGCTATTTCATATTACAATGGAATCTGTCTTTGAAGAGCTGATTTTTTCTTTTCAGTAGAATGGAGAATTCCTCCACTGGGCCTAAGTATATAAACTTGATACATTTACCTCCTTGAACATGCTCTGAGGTTTCCTCTCCTACGCCACCTCTGATATTGAGAGCCTTCTCAAAGTCAGTGTCCTATTCCCAATTGGATATCACTGCAGGTACAAAGATATAAGACCCAATTGACCTTCATTCTTCCGCAAAGACCCTGAGGGTAACCAGGGTAGATTTCTCTTCCAAGAAGTAAGAGGAAGGTTGAAGAAAACACCTTAAGGACTGGTCTTTGAGACAGACTGGTCTGAGGGAGTATCTTAGATGGTTAGGCACTGCTGTCACTAGGGTCTACCTACGACTAAGTTGAGTACCTAATTGCTCTTAAATGAGAAATTCCATTTGGAGAACTGCTTGCTTCCATATAGTTCAATTTTACTCTCTGCAACTGTGGGGTTATTTTTTCTGAGCCTTTCTCCACATCTAAGAAAACAATGGTTTTTATAAGTTTGGTAGATAATGTGACGGGTGAGTAAAGATAGGTGACTCTGTGGCCCCATCTTGTACTCTTTACAAGACACAGGCTTATCCTCCTACAAAGACCTGGGTATGAGTCTGTATGAGGACAGGAGACCACCTGAACAATTCCATAACAAAATGAAGACTTAGTAAAACCACCACTAGTTGCTTCGAGGTTAAAAAGTCTAGTCGACAATTAATGCCCAATTCCCTGTCTTACAGAAAAGCTACTGTCCTGAATATCACAGGGATAGTTGGACCTGTTCCATCCTCCTTAGTACAGCTTGTTACTCTATTAAGGGCATCTGTGGTCATCCATGAACAGCAGCTTCCTTACTGTACTGTGATGTTTCAGGGAGAGGCACATAAAACCAAAACATTCATCATGTCTCCATGATCTAAATAGAGCACATGGCGATCGCTAAAGGGCGTGGGGGTGACTTGCACCCAGCCTTTGAAGAGGACTTGCACTATTTTCCCCAAATGACCATTAGATAGTGGAACTAATTTTCAAACACGTCTATGTGGCTTTTGAAAACTTTTCTTGTACTTGCAGTCACCAGAGTCAATATAGGGCACTGAGATTTTCAAAAGGAGCCCTAAGAAGGCAAAAAGAAGATACATTTCTACTTAAAAAAAAAAAAAGGTCGGACAGCCTATCTTTCCGCCGTAAATGACAGGTGCTCTTTTTAAATATCCATGCATGTAATTACTTTCCACTACTGAGCTTGATACAGTACAATTTAAAAATATTTATTCTCTAAATTTCTTCCTCCATGGTATCTTGTTTTTCCCCCACCATCTCCTCTATAACTCAGAAGAACACAAAGAGGGTTCTCTTCAGTTAAACACATTTTGTCAAGCTGTTACAGTAAGTTATACCTCTCATATTAACTAATATATTACAATTAATTTTCCATTATGCTCAGATTTCCTTCCAGAACACCAGGATATATTCCTGGCATCAGCAACTGGAAGAGATAAACCATCAGGAACATAAGCTATTAGCATACTAAGTAATAACCAAGGCCAGTTCCCACTAGCTGAGAGCCAGGAGGTACTCCCTTACCCCCTCTCCCCATGTGAATTCTGGCTCCCCCATTTCATAGCTCCATGACCTTGGATAAATTACCTCCCCAAACCTCAGTTTGTGTCTACCATATGAAGGATTCCTGGTTCACATTATGTGTCAAGCAAACATTACCTGGCATTAGTATGGCCTGTAAGTCACTTCAGGAGGGGAAAGAATATTTTGTTGAAGAACTATGTAGTATCCCCATTCTACAGGGAAATCCAGACTTTTTGACAAAGCAATCATATTTATTCTCTTAACAGACAGCATTCTTGCCCAACAGAAGAGACAGTCCTCAGTTGACAGCAGCAAGAGAAGTTCTTGCAGCTGAGCTCTGACATTCAAATGAAAATGGTCTCTCCCATGCAGAGCCCTTTAGCCATGATCATTACTAAATAATAATTAACAGTTTTCTGAGAAGATCATTTAAGAGAGAAATCACTGAAGAAAAGTTTCTGGATGATAAATACTTGTTATTGAAATCTCTAACATAACTGTAGCTGGTATCTATTTTTGGCCATCTTCCGTCTATCATCCAGTGTTCAAAATGTTTTACCCCACACGAAGGACCCCTAGATCGGGCCCAATTTGGGCTGAGTTATTGATGTTTAATTGCTGACTAATTGGTCACAACCCAGAGGGATGATGTAATTAGGGATTAGCGTGGCTAAACATTCTGGACCACAGAGGCCTTATTTTGGATTTGAAAATGCCAGAATTAGATTGACAGACCAGCCTGTGACACCGGTCTGAAGCGAACGACTTCTTCCCAAGCTGGACACCAGGTAGCTGTTGCAGTCCATTCCTTTCCCATCTGAAATAAGCACGTCTTGGTTCATTTCTTGTAACACCCGGGGCACAGGTTGAGAAGCTCCATGGATAACTTTAGAGAGGACTATCACATTTTCTGCCCATTAATAATGCAGCTATTTACTGCTGTGTTCTAGTCTCTACTTCGTTCATTTTCCAGGAAAATCTCCACCTAAGCCTACTTACCCCATTCCTTCAAGTTTCCATCTGGCCTTTATCAGAAAAGCTGGATCTGTAGCCTCAAAGTCACATAAATTGTCTTCCCAGCCCAATTCTATTTTTCACAATAAGAACAAACCAAAGAATGTGGCTCTGAGCACTGGTCTTCATATTTCACATGCAATAGGTACCAAATTACAAGGTCTTTTTTCCACCGGCTTTATTGTTTTCTTCAAAGCAATGCCGTTTCTTCCTCCTGGATGCCCTTCCCAGTGGACAGACCTCTTCTATTTTGACCTGTCAATCACTACCCTGCCTCTCTTATTTTCCTTCTCCCATCCAAGCCGACTCTCCTCCCTAGCAAATTTCCACCACTTAATTATGGCAATGCTTCAGCCTACTTTTCTGTAAGCTTCACAACCCTGTCTATTTTCTACTTGTGCTGATGCTACTGTTTGCATTTCTGACAAACTAATCCGTGTATCCTTTCAAGGCCTAACTTTCCCTACCATGATAGCAGCTGGAGCTCTAATTCACAGGTGCCTTGCAAAGCTTTTCATTAGCAATAAAAACGAGATGGTTTAGAAGCCCGTTTCTTAATCTGCAGGTGAGTACTGGAACCTTTGTGCAGCAAACATCTTTCAAGGATCCCACTGGTGCCACCGCACAATTATTTTCTGAGTAATAAGTACACTGTTATAGGCACATTTGCGGTGTTAAAGGGAGAATGTTCCCTCTGAGGGAATAAGCCCCCGATCCCCAACCTCGGCATTTCCCAGCTCAAGAGAGGAGCGCTCAGAGAGTAGCACTCAGCTGACATGAGCAAAACACAAGGATAAGAACTTGACTCTCTTAAATCTGACCAGGGAAGAGAAGAATTCCAAAATTTGAAGGCCTTAGTTCATGTTCTGGTTCAACTGGCCAGACGAGGGCTTAGGGAGTGAGTATGGCCTTCCCCAGCTGGGCTCTGCGGCAGCTAAGCCTCTCCACAAATCCTGGGCTTAATTACTTCTGACACAGTTGTCTTGCCTGGGCCTCCAGCTCCTTTTGTGCTCAAAACGAATCTGAATTCAACATCTGAATTCAACGGTAAGTCCTTGCTTGCTCACCTTGGTCAAACGCCTAATTTCCTACTAAGTGATCCTAAAACATTTAAATCAGGATCCATTGATTCCTAATAGAATTTTCCTAATAGATTCTTCCTTGCACAACCTTTGTTAAAAGTCTACTCAAAAGCCTAGCAAATAACCCTCTGAATTCATTAGTCTTCATCTCAAGAATTTATTTTTGAACAAACAAGTAGGTACCAACCTTCCCTTCACCCCCAGAGCAGGCTCTGCTCTTTGAATGAAATTTGGGGTTACAATGTGGACAAGCATAGCAGAAGTGTTTTATTAATATCCAGAAGCAACATGCAATGAACTAAACAAGCAAATACATGAAAGCAAGAAAATCAATACCAAAATACCCATGACCTGGCACAAAAAGGAACCTTCCATCCAAGAATAACTCAAGAAAAAAATGTCTCCAGCTCGGAATTAGGCAAGAATGCTTTGAAAACATCAAGTAATCTGCTCACCAGAATTAAAAGACAATGCAGCCCTAGCCCAGTAGTTCAACTGGTTAGAGCATTGTCCTGATGTGCCCAGGTTGCGGGTTTTGATCCCTGGTCAGGGCGTATACAAGAATCAACCAATGACTGTAGACACAAGCAGAACAACAAATCGATGTTTCTCTCTCTTTCTCTTCCTTCCTCTCTCTCAAAAAATCAATAAAAAAGTAACAAGAAAAAATTTAAAAGCAATACATTTGCAGTTGATCATACTGGCAACCTCTTGCACCACACCCACTCTAGCTACCTCTTGTCTTCCTAAACCCTGAAAATAACCAACTTTGTGTTGAAGCGGCACAAAGTTGTTTGTTTCAACTGCTGAGGACAAGAGCATTTAGAAAGTAGATACATTTTACCATAGGATTTCCAAGCAGAACATGTAAATCCATAGCTCTTCTCATTGACTTTCTACTAATCAGTGTGTGTCGTTCTCAAGATACAAAGTTCAAGGGAACAAAAGATTCAAAAGAACTTCCTAGTCAACTGCAAACACAATTTAAATTTAAAAAAAAAAACCATTTTCCCTCATTTGGAAACTTCTCCTCTTAGGTCTTATGAATCCAGGAGACAGTTCAATTTAGGAGTATCTTCTCTCCAATGACACCCCCCCCTCCCATCTCCACCAAGTTTTCTTTCCCCTTTAGTACTGGCATGCAAACCATGCTGTTTTAACTTCTTTCCTGTTCTCCCAGTTCTTCTGGAACATTTTATTTTCGACAGTCAACTCATTTGGAGGAGTGCCACACTGAGGTTCAACTGTTTATAGCGTTAACTGTGTTTCTGCCAGAAGTCCACATCCAGCACCTTCTCCAGACTGCCTCCTGGAGTAAGAATTTATGCGTTAGTTTGGAAGCAGCTTAGAAAATGTGGAAACTTCCAAACATCACTCTTCAAGACAAAATTACTTTCACTTGTCCAAGAGGAATCAGAAGTGGAAACCCATGTCACCATTCCTAAAGTACTGACCCATCTCTCTCTCTCATGGTTAAATATGGCTCATATTGTTAAAAATGTCCCTTGAAGGGTGGCCGCACGGGATATTGGGGAATGGGAAATAGCTAGCCATTGTTCTGTGAGAGAGACTTGGGCTCCTAGAAGATACGTAGAGGACACATTTTTGGATGAGTTCAGAACACTGGAAAAGCACCAGGAATTGTTTTAGACTGGATTTCACACTCTTGGACATTCATCAGTATTACAAAATGACATCTCTGAAAGAAGCCAATTTAAATCTGTACCATGTTGCAAAACAGATCCTCAGAGTCCAATTGTGGGCACTTTTGTAAGTTGCGATTGACCAAGACAAACTTCCAAAGAAGGGCATTTGCAAAGGACTCCCAAGCCCTGGGGAACAGAACCATAGGAGAGGACAGTGAAAAGCACAGCTACAAACCCAATAGCTAAAACTTGACTGACAGTCACACGAATGAAACTGGCCTCTGGAGTGTCACTTCTATAAATGAAACCAGGCTCAGCCCAGGGTTCCCCAATATGTTAAACTCAATTAACACCAATTCCACTGCCCCACTAATGTATGAAAAGAGTGTCTTGAGCTGGTGTTTCACAAACCACTACAATCACGTGCACTGGAACAGCAGAAAGGGTACTGGGTTGGGAGTCAGCCGACCTGAGTTCTAGGCATGGCTTTGTTACAGCTGAACTTTCTGACCTTGGGCAAGTCACTTCAAGTCTTGATGCCAGTTTCCTCTTCAGTAAAATGCAGGGGGAGGGGGAGATTTGAAGTCAATGATCTCTAAGCTACAAGCAACTAGTTTCTCAATTAGAAACTCTGATTGGTGAAGATTAAATACTTCATACTTATCATTTATGGTGTACTTCTTCATCAACTTTGAAATTATTTTTTTATGTTAATAACTACTGGGGAAATAATATTTGTGTCTATCACCCCAAAACCTCAGTTTCATCTTGGTGTTCCCAGGAGTTCTTTCATATTATAATAAATGTTTCTTTTCTTTTCCTTTCTTATTTTTTTAAGCAACCTTCCCTAAACTAAGACTTGTGACTTGTGCTATTAAAAGAGCTTAGAACTTCCCATTTCCTTGCTAGGGCTAAAATTAAACTGTCCATTCCTTAGGGCCCAACATAACATCTGCCAGATGTCTTGGCATATCACACAAGAGAAGGAATTCTTCTAGCACTATCTCCTCTCTTCTCTATTTTCTCATAATCAATTAATTGGTCACCAGCTAATGTTTCTCTCAAAGCCACAAACTTCAGAAGTATGAGAACCTCACCAAGATATTTGCTTCACACACACACTGACAGAGGCTGGTTGGGTGCCCCCCCACCAGTTCATTAGGTTTTTAGCAATAAACCCTGAAATTATTTCCCCCTACTTCTCTTGAATTTTCTCAGTTCCCGTGTACCAATCATCTGATTATACACTCCTGTCAGATCCTCTGCAATTTGAGTTCATTATTTACATATCTCCTAGTTTATGAGTGTGCATTGTGATATAGCATCTCTGTTCTCTGATCATCAACTTGAAACATTCAATACAGTTTGCCAATGCTCTGTCCCTCGAGGCACTGAGCTATAAGTCTGATAAAGGCATACACCACACAGAAGACAAGTAAGGTTACTTTAACCAGAAAAAAACCCCAACATCAAGAAAAGAATTCAAGATAGACTAGACCCTATTAAACTCCATCACAGAAAAAACAGAACTCTTTCCCAAGGCAACTTTACCATTCTTTACTTTCAGGAAAACTGACCACAAGTACTCTAAAGTCCATTAGCGGAATTGGATTTCTTTTCACCTACTGTTTTCTGGAAGACGCATTAGATTTTATATATTTATATATAAAAAGTTTATTTATTTATTTTGCATCTAAAAGTTGTCTTTAACACCAAGGGCAGGGGGTGGAAACAAGTCCTCAGGGACTATGATCAATGGGTTAGATGGCCATAAACCCAGAGGTATTATGGACTGTGAAGTGCCAACAGGAATCTTTTTTTTAATGACAGTGTGCATCACAGCTCACATATACTTCTCCAGAGTGACTTCTCTTGGTGATATATTAGAGCTAGGACAAAAATGTGCATAGGGAGCCTCATCAACCTAATGCCTCAAAAAACAAAAAGGATCTCTGAGCTTTGACATCAAATGAGAATGTTCAATTTTACCTTTTTTAATTCTCTCATCATGGCTTATCCAAGATCCTTGTCCCATTTCAAATGTATGTGTC
The DNA here is from genome assembly GCA_037038555.1 of Rhynchonycteris naso. NCBI lineage: Eukaryota > Metazoa > Chordata > Mammalia > Chiroptera > Emballonuridae > Rhynchonycteris > Rhynchonycteris naso. The sequence continues at coordinate 25,541,133 of CM072996.1, forward strand.
TAGAAAAATCCACAAGTTTAATATTATGGTACTTCCCATATTGGTGAAGGGGATCAGAGATGGCATTGGCCTCTTAAGTAAGCAGTTAGAACAAATTCTCAAACTCCAAAATGCCTCTTAGATACTTAGTCCTTTCCCTCCAGAAAGCTCAACCCTGTAAGACTGTTTATAAAAGACACCACAACATTTGGTTACATAGCAAAGAAATGCAGTGTGTCAAACTGCTGGATTGGCAGCCAGCTTATCATATTTTTCCCTCATTGAAATAAGTAATTAAGGGGTGGTCTTGGTATCAACACCAAAAAAATATATTATGGAAGTTTGCTTCAAGATCAACATATAACGCATTTATGTTCACATAAACATATCTGGTAAATTAGAGGCAAAATGATCCGGTAACTACTTCCCCAAATAACCCCTTATTCTATTGCGTTTGAACTTCTGAGTGTGAACAAGTAGTAACTTTATATGTATTAACAAATTTAAATACAACCCTGATGACATTCCACTTCAGAGCAAAAATAACCGCATTAAAAGACAGCATTCAAATATGAATAATAAAAGGTATGATTCCAAGTAAGATTTTTAAAAGTGCTCTTGGAGAGGCCTAGGTTTTGAATACAGAGCAGAGATCTGAAGAGAAGTATTTCTAAATGAGCACACACATCAACTGAAAATCTTGAAAACCATACATCTTCATCTGCAAAAACAAGGTTTTACTTCATTGACCAGGGACAATTATCAGCTAAAGAACCATGTGGTTCCTCTTCTCCTTTCACACCCCTCAGAAGAACAATAACCCTCAATTAATGACACAACAGTTTGGTTTGAAAAATGTGTTGTTGTTACATACAGCACTGTGCATTTACTGAATGACACTGCTACCAGCTACTCAACAGAATTTAACTGCATCTGGAATCTAAAACCACTTCAATATGCACAAAGATGCTGTAGACATAAGGAACCTCACACACACACACACACACACACACACATCTGACACATAATGAGAAAGCAAAGCAACAAAAAAGCTGATATAAGTCGCTCACCAATGTGTTCCTTGTTTCTGTTGAAGCTGGTCCCTTTCTGTATTTCTCCTTAGTTGACAACAAGGTCTAATCAGCCTCCTTACATCATATTAATTCGTTCTGAATCTCCTCCAAGTTTTTATCCCACCGTGGAGCCCTCCTCACCTATCTTCAATAGCCCATCTAACATTCTTCCAAAATCTCCCCTTATCCTCAAGATGGCTACCTCACCTAATGGAAAAGCAACCTCTTCATGGTTGGCTTTTATAAAATCTTCAAGCATTTCAGGATTTAGTTCTTTACTTGGATCGATTAGAGGCATTCTCTAGAACTAATCTGCGAAGAACTCCAATCAATGTGTGTGGACTAAGGTAGGACTGGGTCCTTTCTTCAAATCATCCTCACAAAATGTCTTCCTATAAGACTAATAAATTCCTCCCAATTAAAAAGGTGAAGATACCTGGACATAGGTTTTCTCAACTGACATAATATTTTTATAATTTTGTTTCCATAGTGACATTGTTAAGAAGACACGTGATATTTGTGAAGACTTACAGTACTTGAGAACAGAGGAAAAACAGCAGAATGAAAAGGAAGGGGAAAACAAAGGAACTAAAAGAAGGCCTGACACACAAATGGAACAACCTGAAGAGAAATGTTGACCCTGGAGAAACTGGTGTCAGACAGAGTTCCTCTGAGATCTTGTAGGATTTGTTGTTAGTTTTTGTTTGTTCCTTTTTCCCCCAGAGATCAACCCAAACCAGACAATGAAGTCTTGCAGTAAATCTATACATGATGATAACCCAGCCCCAAAACTCCAGAATTTCAGCTCAGGGCCACCACCATCTTCACAATGAGGAAATAACATTTCCTGGTGACTTTCAGGAGACCTGGAACAGTTTAAAGTTGTGTGAAGACCTCAGTGGAAAATGTTTAAGGCTTTGCCTTGCCTTTCCTGAGAGGTCAAAGCCCTTCAGGTCCACTCAAAAGGAAAAAAAAATCCAAAAGTTTACTTTAAAATGGAAACAAACATCTCAGTAACTTGTGAAAGCACTCCTTTGGTGGGAGAAAAATCTGAGCAGCCCTTAAAAGCCCCTCATTTCCTTGCATAATGAATAGACAGTGAGGAACCACCACAAGACTTCCCCCAGGAAAGGGAGAAGGAGTAGGCAGGCAATCTTCCTCCTCCAGCCATCACCAACAGAGCTTCAAAATGGAGACATCCATAATTTTATAAACACTTCTCATCTCAGCTTTGTCTCCTGGAAACCCGCTCTCCTCCATTTTCTGGTGGAGTTACAACATGACAGGGCTTACCTGACTCAGTTCCCAGCCCTCAACCAAACTAGTCACTTCCTCCAAAACCTGCAAGCCACCTCCAGAAACAAAACCAAAGCAAACCAAAGAGCCAACACAGACACTCAGACACAGCCCCCCAGGACCCTGGGAGAAAGCCCCAACTGGTTGGTCTTTTCCCATCCCAGACGCGTGCTTAAAAATGAAACTTTTCTCTTTTTTTTTGGTAGGGGAGGAATATAAAAGAAACTCCAGGCAGCCTCCCTCCCTCTCTGTAGGTTAGAAGCTACAATGAAAAGAAAATGAGGGTTCCTTCAGGAATGGTGAAAAGCCTGGAGAATGAACGTGAGAAGGAGCTTTGTGTTTTGGAGTCTGGACTGGAACCAAAGCAGACAGCTTGCAAATGGAGGACCGGGAGATAAAGAAAGGGAAAGAGAGGGGCTGCTCCAATGGGGGGCGGTTGCGGCTTTCCCTCGTGCCTGGAAAGAGGGCAGACCCCTGGGAACTGCACCAGGAGTGAGACGACCCCCAAGGCCCCTGCCGTCTTTTCTCCCTGCCTCAGAGGAGAGCCAAGCGTGTGTAATGGCTTCTCCTCTCCAGAAACCGTTGTCCTCCTCCACTAGACGCTTCTGAACCCCCAGCCTGGAGACAGCTCCTCAGCTGCTCCTGGACCCGCGCCCCCCACCCGGCCGTGCCCCCCCTCCGCCCCGCTCCTCGCCTCTGTCCTCACCAGCAGCACCAGCAGCAGCCACCCCGACACATCCCGACCCCGCATCCCAACTTCGGAGAGCGAAGAGAGAGAGCGAGAGAGAGAAAGAGAGAGAGAGCCAAATACCTGAGGAAGAGGGGGGTGCCAATCCGCACGGCTTTGCCATCGGGCTGGGGACAGGCAGACAGAGAGGGGTATAGGAAGGAGAGGGACAGAGAAAGAAAGAGGTCAACCGGCTCAGTTCGGGGCGGCTCGGAGCGCTCCCTCTTCTGCCCCTCGCTCACTCCCTCTGGCTCTCCGTTGAGGTCTCCTCGCCTCCCGCCCTCGGCCCCCCTCTCTGTCCCTACTCCTGTCCCCACGCTCGGAGCATCCGTCCTAAGCCTCTCTTCTCACTCATCTTTCATTTTCTCTCTCTCCATAGAACTACACGAAATTAATTAAGCCACAGCGTTCCGCTCCCCCCAGCAGAAGGAGCAGCCAGCAGGAAAAGCACAGCCACCTCACTGCCACCACCACCACCTTCTCCACCTCTTCCTCCTCCTCTTCCTCCCCTGCTTCTCCTCCTCCTCCTCTTCCTCCTCCCCCTCTCGCTCTCCCTCCTCCCCCTCCTCCTCTTCTCGCTCGCTTCTTCTCTTCCAACAGCCAGTCCATGCAGGGGACTTCCTTTCCTCCCGCTCCACCAAACCTCCTTGGCCGAATGAATGAGCGCGTTTGTGCGTCCACCACCCCGCGCTCTCCTCCCCGGAGCACCCGGACCACCCCGAGGTGGCTGTTAATTGCAGTAACTTACAGAAGAAGCGTCCCGGCGCCGGGAGGTGTTTCGGGTTCTCCAGCCCCACCGCCTCCTTATCTTCTTTCTCTTTCTTCTCTTCCTGCTCGGGTTATTGTTGTGGAAGTTGTTTGGGAGTCTCATGTGCTTCTGCCGGGTCTCAGCAATGGAGGATCGCCATCTTCCCTGCCTTCCTCGGCTCCTCAGACTCGCTGCAGCTGCAGATGACCTGAGATATCCGTCTCTCTCTCCCTCTCCCTCTCTCTCTCTCCCTCCCTCCCTCTCCCTCTCTCTCTCCTCTTCTCTTCTCTCTCCTCTCCTCCCTCTCCCAAGCGCGCGCTCTCTCTCTCCCTCCCTCTGTGTCTCTCTCTGAATAATGAGCAACCAGAGGGAGAGAGAAAGCAAGACAGAAAGAGAGAAGGAAGACAATCTTCTCCTGCCACACAAAACGCCGGAGCACCAGGGGGTGCGCGAAGCCTTTCTAATAACAACAACAACGTGCAGGAGAGAGGAAGAAAAAAGAAAGAAAGAAATGAGGAAAGAGCTGGGGGAATAAAAGGGAAGAATTGTCCAAGAACAGGAGAAGAGCAGAAGAAGCTGGAGGAGATGCTGAAGCTACGGCTGCTGTCCCACCCCCCCAACCCCCCCGCTGAACCCCAGAAGGAGGCAAGGTGGTTGCAAAGTTAAGGCTGGGACATTGTCTTTGTCACTCAGAGCAACAGAGCCAGGCCAGTGAGATTCGAGAAGAGGAGGTGGCGGCGGCGGAGAGGAGGTAGTGGTGGTAGAAGAGGAAGAGGAGGAGAAGGAGGCAAAAGAGGAGAAGGGGAAGAAGGAGATGAGATGAATAAAGACCTGCGGAGAAGGCGGTGCGAGGAGCGCCGCGGCCGGACTGAGGCGTGAGCGCTCGCGTCCAGGAGGCGCCCGGCCGCCCTGGCGGGCAGAGAAAACCCTCAGTGAGGACCCTGCCCCGCGGCTCATAGCGCTCCCACCATCAGCCCTGCCCCAGGCGCCAAGCCCTAGCCTCAGAGAGTCCCTCACACGCATCCATCTAGAGGCCAATCTTTGCAAAGAACAGACATGGGGAACTAGAGGTTGCAAGTCTAAATCCAGATCAACCACGTGGGGCTTTTTAATCCCTTTCCAGCTTGCGGTGTGAGTATCTCCAATGAAAAGCTCAAATTGTCCATTACTGGCACGTATTTTGAAGTCTTCTCCCTTGAAATAAAGGCTCATTGTGCATTTTATTTCTTTTCTGATATGGAAAGGGGGTTGGGGGAGGGAGAGAACCCATCATTCCGAGCCTCGGAACCACCACTTTCTTTTCCTAACTTGTGAAATGTTTTGACGGCGCACCAAAAGGAAAAAGAAAAAGCCTACCTAAATAACTTTACACCCTCCAGCCCCGCGTTGTTTGCACTTTCTGGCTGATCATCTAAAGGCTCGGAAAGTAACAATCAGCGCTCCTAATGATAAGGTGTCACGGTGTTGAAGACAAGAGAGCCAAGATGACGCTTTCACACCTTGAATTTTTATTTAGAGTAATTTTTCCCAAATCGTTCTGACCTATCCCTTTTGCAGAGGGGTAGGTTCTCCCACCCCTCCCCGGGTCGAACATCTCCTAAGGCTTTAATCTGATAGGGGGCGGGGGTGCCTACAGTATAAAAGTCAATACAGCAAGTCAGGAGCAATTGAAGTTCAAGGGCACGGGCTGGTAGCACCATTTCTATTTCTCGCATCCTCGAGTTGAACATCAACCGCCTCAGGAGAGAGAGACACGCAGCGAGCGGGGCAGAGACCTTAATTAAAGTTTCTTTTGTCCGCGTCTGAATTGTTGGATGTTGCTGGATTCCTTTGCATTGGGGGAGCGCGCATCCGGTGGAGAAGGCGCGGTGTTCAGGATCCAGGGCAAGATTGCCCTCTTTCATACTAACTCCCTCTCCTTCCAAACAACAGTCCGGGAATATGTACCCATAAACCCATACAATAAAGGGGGAGGAGGAGACGCGCGCGGAGTTGGTTTCCATCGGATAGCGGGGTTGTATAAGCAGATCTGAATCCTTATTTTCCAAGTGTAGCCCCAATCGTTTATTCTGGGGCAGAATCTCTCACCCAGAGACACAATTTCACCCCCCCCCCTCCGAGTCAACACTTCCTGCCCTTTTCTCCTCCCACTCACATTGAAAAACCTGGGAGCCCTAAAAGGGTGTTGATGGCGGGGGTGATAAATAAATAAATAAATGACACTTTACGCGTGCGGTGGAGAAGAAAGGAGGAGGGGAGAGGAAAGGCGAGGAGAGGGAAGAGAAAAGTAGGGAGAGGAGAACAAGGAGGAGAAAGCGCAGAGACGGGAGTCAAAGAGAAGAGAAGAAAGGAGTGGAGGACAGTAAGGCTGTTCAGGTCTGAATGATCCTGGCTTTGTGCAGAACTGGGAGGACTCCCCCTTCCAGGTGCCTGGAGGGACTTGGGGAAGTCCTTCTGCCCCGAGCTCCTCCCCCACGGGACCCCAGGGGTGTCAGCGCTGGCCACCGCTCCCCACATAAATTCCTCGTGGCCACCAGAGGAAACGCTCCAGGTCTCCGCCGTCCCTTTCAGTGCCCCGACTGATAATTTACCTCTTTGTCTTTAATAAAAAGCTGACTTTTTCTGTCAAGCTCTGCACCGGGAAAATAACAACCGTATTTCAGGTTGAAAGCTCCTATTACGGCTCGGTTTGGAGGTTGTGATAAAATCTTCATCGACGTGGAGGTACATTCTGGGTTGGCTTGGGTCGGAAATCTATACGATGGGGGCCGCCCTTCCCCAGGGGCAGGGGCGCAGGGAACCAGGCAGTGAGGAGGGAGGAAGAAGCGACGAGGTCAGAGGAAACCCAAGGTTCCTGGGGCACCATAGGGCTTCCCGCAGTCGGGGAATGAGCCCTGGGGAGGAGCCTTTCGCGAAAACGTGAGCGCGCCCCAACACGCCTCAGACCTCATAAACCCTCTTGGCAAAGACCCGGGAAGCGGCCGGCCGACCGAGTGCGGTGAACTCCAGAAATTAACCTGCGTTACAATTAAACGGGCTGCCGCCCTTTCACACTCACCTCGAGCGACCGAAATAGGGAGCTCCCGAACCCGCCGCGGGGGGACCTGGCTCCTCCCTCCCGTCCCAGGAGGAGAGGACAAAAAGGGGAGATGGACTTGGAGATGGCCCCGCCCTTCAAATGCTCCAATCCTTGGAAACCAAACCTCCTCTCCAAGCCTCCACGTCTAGAAGGGACAAAGGCAGCGAGGAGATCCAGAGACCGATGGGGAGATAGGTGGCTTTCGGGCTTCTCAAGTGGGTGCATTGTGGGAAAGGTACAACGGCTAGGTTTCCATCCCAAATACAGGATCGTCTTTAGAAGACCACCTTCTGGTTTAGAAGCAAATTGATTTCCCAAAGCCATGATGCAAACTACTGCAAAACTCCCACATAGTCCTGCTTTTTGAATGTGGGAAGGTTAAAATTTCTATTACTGATCCCATACATATTTTTTCTCGGCTTTTTTTGGAGTCAGAATTCTCTTTGTCCAACTAAAATAATTGAAAGAAATTAAACGTGGTTGGGGAGTGAGCTTTTTTTGTTGTTGTTTGCTTGTTTTTATTGGGGGGGCAGTTTTCTTTCAAATGATAGCAAAGCAATTGAATAAATAAAAGCTAGGTCAGTCAGGGAAAGCGCTGTGACTGAAGGTTTTAGTGAAAATCTTGATAAACTTGGCACTTAAGTAACTGTAATTATGGTTTGCCATTAGCAGACCATTAAGATAAACAGAAAAAAGTTCACACCTCCTGCTATTTCATTCCCTAAGAATATTCACAAAGATAATACAAACCCAGTTTGTGGGTTATCTTCTCCACCAGGTGGGTTAATTTCTAAATTTTTAAATTAAAATGGAAAAGCTTATGTTTTTGTAAAAGCCAACAATGTGAAGGAAGTCTCATGGGGACATGTTGACTCTGAAATTTACCTTCTGTTAATGTACTCTATACCATTATCCCCTGAAGTCATATGGGATTTCAAGACTTTATTAATGATCCAGGAAAAATGAATATGTTGGAAATCTGGATTTTCTTCTCCCTTATCATGGGTGAGTGGCATACCAATACCTCATAAAGGGAAATTATGGCTCATCAAAAGAGTGACTTTATGAACATTAATAGAATAATAAATCTTGCAATTTTAGTTCAAGAAACAGTGCAATCCTATAATCAGAATGACCCATGCAAATATCCACTAACTCACTCAACTCTAGCAGGATAAGGATAGTCTATAAATCATTTTTATTTTTAGAGGTTTAGAAAAGGAAGACACCCAAATCCTTTAAAGAAAAGTGTTTATGGGAGCAAAGGGAACTGCTATCACCTGCAGGAAGGAATTGCGGAAAGAGGGAAAATTTGGTCCAGAGGCTACGTTAAAAAGACAGAACTTGAACTGAAACAAGAGTGTATAGGTGTTCCAATGCCATTGTTTTCATTTTTACGTCCTATCATATAAAAAGGAAAAATCCTCCTGCTTCCTGAAAACTAAACCAAAAATTTTTAAAAATCCAGTTTATAACCCCAAGACCTAAATCCCAGAGGAAAACTGCTCAAGCTGATGATTTTAGCAAAACAAAGAGCAGTTGAATAGAGAGTATGGTTTTCTCAGTTGTCTTAATCATTTCATCCCTAAACATTAGCCCATATTGTGACACTCCTCTTGAACTTGTTTTCCTGCCTATAAAAAGTCCTTCTCTTTGCAATTCAATAGTCTTTTTAAAATTTGAGTTTGTCATATATTTACAATTTTTTTTGAATTCTTGAGATCCTTTACTCATGTTGGAAATTACTCGATCTTTGAAATCTTTTTCTTTCTAAAAACTCCAAATTGGATAATTATGGACCCTCCAAATATCAAGAAAGTGAAGTCATTAGCACACCTTCTTTTGAATCCCTTACAGAAAAATCAATATATCTCATAATCCATATCCAAACATATGTAACTAGTGGACTACTGTCCATGCTTAGGGAGAAATGACTAAAAGAAGACAAAGGTGGATGATTCATAATTCTGAACAGCCCTCAAAGAAAGAGAAACTACAATAACTTACATCAAACTTACTCTGTATGAATCCCTGTATATATACCTTTGGATACCAAAGAAGATGTTTCAATAGCAAGGTGCTAAAATTTTTTTTTACGTCTCCCATAGGTAGAAGTTAAATTTACAGTTCTATTAAACTAGTTACTATAACATGGAACATTCATTCATGTGGAATATTATCCAACCATTCAGTATTTGTCTAGCATCAGTGTGCCATACTCTGAACTGAACACTAAGAATAAAAAGATGAACTACTAACTTTAAAATCACATCACTGGGTTATAGCACTTTAGATTTTTTACTTACTCAAAAGCAATACAGGAGTTTGGCAAATGAGGAGATTGATTAATTTGAAATTTTCCATTTCTCACCCTAGCCAGATATCTCAGTAAGTTAGAGCGTCTTTCCAAAGCACAGAGGTTGCGGGTTTGATCCCGGGTCAAGGCATATATAGAAACAGATTGGTGTTCTTGCCCCCTTCTCTAAAGTCAATAAAATAAACTACCAAAAGTTGTGTTTTTTTTAAATTTTTTGTTTTTTTTATGGAGTTATTGAGAAGTAATATTTTAAGATAAAATTTTGGGATTTCATTCTATTTATTTTTATTTTAAGTGAGAGGAGAGAAGATAGTGAGACAGACTCCTGCAGCAACCCCCGTCTGGAACCAGTGCGTGAGTAGTGAGATATTTTTAGTGCTTAAGGCCAAAGTGCTCAGACCAACCAGCTATCCTCAGCTTCCTGGGCGCACATCGAAGCAATTGAGCTGCTGGCTGCGGGAGGAAAAGAAGGAGACCAGTGGAAGAGGGAAAGGGAGAGAAGCAGATGGTAGCTTCTGTACCTTGACTGGGAATGGAACCCGGAACATCTATAGGCCAGATGAACACCCTATCCACCGAGCCAACCAGCCAGGGTTGGATTTCATTTTTAAAGACAATGTCTTCCCTTAACTTATAATTTAATTTAACATGAAATTCTTACTAGAGAAGTTATATATTTTTTAAGGAAAGAGAGCAAGCTTAAATCAACTATTATTAGATTAAGAGAAAATAATCAGAGGAAAAGATGCAACTGAAGAATTGCCATTTATTAAAGGCATCCCTTCTAGCAGAAAGACTGCTATTTCCGGATGCCTGCTACTTGCACTGAAATTAAAGCCTAGAGAAGGGAGTGTGACTTGGTCAATAAGGGAGCTTGTGGGGGGCAGCCTGCTTTAGAAACTGCCTCTATGGCAGTTTTCTAAAGTTATCATTCTCATATCCCCTTCAAGATCATTTTTTTACATATTTCCATACCAATTGTACTTTTATTTACTTAACATATATTATTTTTAAATTAGCTTAAAATTTTTTAGCTTCATCAGGAGCAATAATACTCATAAAATCACAGGTTCAATGGGCTATTTACATATATAGTTTCAATATGCATCAAAACAAATTTACTATTGTTAAAATTAAAATAATAAAAACATTTTTGAATTAAAAGAACAGTTTGATAGTGTACTTCCCAAACAGTTAATAGTAAGGAGTAACAGAGGTGGGGGGGGATGTGTTTTTAAATTATTGTGTTTACAGCCTGACCAGGCAGTGGCGCAGTGGATAGAGCATCGGAGAGGATGCGGAAGACCCAGGTTCGAGACCCCGAGGTCGCCAGCTTGAACGCGGGCCCATCTGGCTTGAGCAAAAGCTTGCCAGCTTGGACCCAAGGTCGCTGGCTCCAGCAAGGGGTGTCTCTGTTTGCAGAAGGTCCGCGGTCAAGGCACATGTGAGAAAGCAATCAATGAACAACTAAGGTGTTGCGACAGCAACGAAAAACTGATTGATGCTTCTCACCTCTCTCCGTTCCTGTCTGTCTGTCCCTATCTATCCTTCTCTCTGACTCTCTCTCTGTCCCTGTAAAAAAAAAAAAATACAGATAAATTAAGTAATTGAAAATAATGTGGTTAAGAGAAGAGAAATGGTTAAGTAAGTAACAATATGTCCCCATGATGACATAGTAGGCAGTTTTAAATTGTTTATGAAGATTTTGTAATTAAATAGAAAAATGACCTCACACTAGGTAAAAGACCTAGATATAAAATTGTAACAACTGATTATTTTTTATAATACACACACACACACACACTATACCTTGAAAGGAAATACTTCATGTCAACAGTAAATTGACATATTATAAAAAATGTAGGAAATGTGGAACTTATGTATAATTTATATATAATATAATTATATTCAGGGTGGGGCAAAAAGTAGGTTTATAGTTGTAAGTACACAAAACACAGTTTATTCTTGTATTATTATTTACTACTGTATTATTTTCCATATGAACAACTGTAAACCTACTTTTGTCCTACCCTGTATATATACATATATACACACTCACCCATATACACTATAGAGTCTGCTTTGTTTACACTGAATTATCAATTATCTGTTTAATTATTTTAAGACATTTAAAGTTAAATGATAAAATCTACTTTCATGTGTCTGGTAATTATAATGTATTTCAAAAAGCTTATTAATACTGCTTATAAAATAGAGGCACAGTAACTTTTTTACAAAGATAATTTATTTGATTTTCACAAGAACAATAGGGAGATTCTGAGTACATTTTATATACAAAAAAAAAAATTAAGACCAACTAGATTGAATGATTTAACCTAAGGTCTTCCAATGCTTATAGCATAAAGAAGACTAAAATCCAGGTCCCCTAAGTTCTGCTTTTATATTTTGAAATCCTGACTTCCATTCAAATCTTAAATATTACCATATATTAGCAAAATAAAATTACTAATGGTCAATATGAAAAACGTTCAACTTCATCAGTTATGCAAATGAAAGTCTATGGTACTCATTTTTATTGAAAAGCTGGCGGAAATATATATTTATGAGTATATACATATATATGTGTGTGAGTATACATATATGTTTATAGTTACCAGTTGTTAAGAGGATACAATTCCCGGTTGCTGAAGATATGGAAAAATAGACCATCTAATTCTCTTTTAATGGGACTATGAAAAATTTCAATTATTCTAGATGTATTAAAAGTCTTTACGCCTGACCAGGCGGTGGCACAGTGGATAGAGCGTTGGACTGGGATGCAGAAGACCCAAGTTTGAGTCCACGAGGTCGCCAGCTTGAGCTCGGGCCCATCTGGCTTGTGCAAAAGCTCGCGAGCTTGGACCCAAGGTCGCTGGCTCCAGCAAGGGGTTGCTAGGTCTGCTGAAGGCCCCGCGGTCAAGGCACATGTGAGAAAGCAATCAATGGACAACTAAGGTGTCGCAACGGCAACGAAAAACTAATGATTGATGCTTCTCATCTCTCTCCGTTCCTGTCTGTCTGTCCCTATCTATCCCTCTATCTGACTCTCTCTCTGTTCCTGTAAAAAATAAATTAAAAAAAAAAGTCTTTAACCTAAAAATTTAACTTTTAGAAATTGTCTTAAGGAAATACTTGGGACTGTCATCAAAAATTAATGCACAAGGAGGTTCATTGTGGCTTTAACACCTAACAAGTGATTAAAGAACTTATGTTCATCTATGTAATAGAAAGCTATATAGCTGTCAAATTCTTTAAGGAATATTAAATATTGAAGTATTTATGTGATTTTTTGATAAGAGAAAATGTCAAAACAATAAACAGGGTCCTCAAGTTACAACAGTCTTAACATATGACGTTTTGACAACACTTACTCCTATAAAAACTTTAAAAAATTAAGATGTGAGTGTTTTGGCTATTATGGATGCCTTGCAATGCTGTAGGCAGATTTGGAAGAGAAGAAGTCATCAACCTTCCAGACTAGCCTGGAACACTTCTTTAAAAAGGTAGAAAGGCCTACAACAGGTCCTGTACCCTCTACCTCAGCTGCTTCTCAAGATGAAACACCTGTAGTACAGGTAGAATCATCTCCTGCATGTTCCTTAGGAAATCCTAATTCACCTGATCCAGTATCTTCACATTCTGCAGGTTTTCCTGTCTCTCCAGCTTCCTCCTCCCAATAGGTCACTCTCTCCCACCTTGCAATGCCCCTTCCAGTGTGCAAGCCAACCACAGGAATAAAGGTAAGAAATTTATTTTACACTCATTTTTTTTTCTATTACTACAGTACAGTGGACAATACAATATATTTATGTCCTTTTCCTTTTTCTGTGGCTTAGTTATGTTTTTATGTTCAAGATTGTTAGGTAGTAAATGACATAGGCTAGGATGTGTTTTGACTTACAACAAAATGCGGGTTACATCACTGTCATAGGAACAGAACTGTGTCATAACCCTATATATAGCATTATTTCATAATATATGTGTATGTATCTAGGCACTGAAAATTATTAGAAAAGCATAATCAAAGTGTTACTAGTAGTTTCTTTCCGGTGATCTATTCCTTCCTGGGTGATGTAATTATGGGTATGTATATTTTTTCACTGGGCTTCTCAGATTTTAAAACATTTCTACAATGGATATATATTTCTTTTGCAATTAAAAAGTTTTAAATTTTATAAATAAATTTTGCCAGCACAGAATTTCTCTTATTATATTATAAAGTTTGACCAAACCAAATGTTTTTGCTCAATTTATGAAACAAATTTATTAATTATTATTTTTAAACAAATACACCTCGATCCTTGCATATATTCATTTAATTTCTCAGACAAGCTTTTATTCAGAGTTCAGTGCATAGAGGATGGAATTTGAGTAATAACTGCCAGCACCGAGTAAACTTGGCTTTGCATCCACTAGTCACCAGCCATGACTGACCCCTGGTAGGTTTCATGTTCGCTACCCTTTCACCATAATATGGAATTCACACATACTCTTTCCTGTCGCCTGGGTTTGGTTTTGATACCCCAGAAAGTTGCTAAGAGCAATGTTTCTCAAAAGTTATTCACTGAGTACAAGTTTATTTCTTAGTATCTCTCTGATGTTTATCCTGAAAATCTCCCCATTCCAAGAAGTAGGTATTGAATATTTATTGATTTAATGTTTAGAATAAAGACGAAACCAAATCTAGCAACCAACATCTACTTACTAGTTTGCAGCTTCTGCTCTTGTTAGCGACCACCACTAGGCTTCATGTATCAGTGTCCAAGTCTATAAAAGAAGAATAATTAAATACTTGTAGGATTGTTATAAAGATTTTTAAAATGCATGTAGAGAACATGGGAATCTATAACTGTAAACTTTATTGTGAGGCAGCATAGATAAAGGACAAGCTCTAAGTTTGGAGTCAAGACATAATCTAGGTCAGGAAATCAAAACCAAAATATACACCATGACAAAACACAATCTGTTACTGTCTAAACAATTTTTAAAACTCACCAACAATAATTAAAAATAAAAAACCTAAGCATGATTAACTAATTTTCCATATTACTATTTATTTGCTGCTTCTTAGTTCCCTTTGTCGTGTGCTAAATAAAACTCAGCCACCAAATATGTGGCAGTAGGGTCAAAGATTTTTTAAAGTGTAAAAGAAAACCTTAAAATCAAGAAAACATTGTTTATTGCTATCTCAACTTGAAAAAACCATTATATATACTCAGAAAAATTCATTCAGTGCAGGAATTGTTATAATAAATATAAATAACTAAACTATAGCAAAGGGGGAAAATTTTACTTCATTCCAGTTTTCTGTGAATTATATAGAGACCACCATTGTTCACTAATCTAGCTTCGGGAGTAGCAGTGTTCTATGGAACTACAATTTGAAAACCACTGAATGTATTCAGGATGAGAAAATGATCTCAAGGAAAAGTGATTTGCCCAGGATTATGTACCATGTTATTGAAGATCCAGAAAATACTCAATCCTTCTGCATGGCAATTTCCACAACGTCTAATTTGCCTATCCTAGCAAAAAAGATTTCCTTGAGCTGCTACTGAACCAAAAACTTAGTTATCTTCTTTTCTTTCTCCCTCCTTCTCTTCCTTCCTTTCTAAAGTTTCCCAGAAATGAAATCCTGTACTTTATATGATTAATAGTAATTAACAGCTTAGTCAACCAGTAAATAGTATTATGCTTTTTCTAAATTATTTTGATGACTTTCTGTTCATTTCATCTTTTTTTTCTAACCTCAGAGGATTAGCAGAAGAGCTAACTGTGTTCCCTGTATAGCAGTATTTTCTGTTCCTTGGGAATATTTAGGGTTTTTCTCCATGTTTATCTTCTCATTTTTTAATATAAAATAGTTTTTATAAGTTTAGGATGAGAAAAATAAAAGACAAAGGGATTATATGGCTTTTCACCTAGAAAATTATAATTCTGCTTTTATTTCACATATAGATATAAATGGAGACACACAGCACTTTTCTCATATTAGGGGTCATATGCAAGTTTATTTTCCTGGTTCTTTGGCGTTCACGCTATTGGCCAGTGCTCTCATTTGACTTATGACAGAGCACTAAATTTGAAATTAATAGGGACTCTTTAAATGTCATAAACATGGAATTACAGTGTCAATTTAGTAATCAAATTAACACCATAGATAGCAGAACTGAATGCTAAAGCATATAACAGAAAAGAAAAAGTGATTGTTATTAAAGTTTTATTTGTCTATACCCCATAGCCAAGATCTATCTAGTAGGGAGCTCCTGTCCCATTCACTGAGGAGATTGCAAAATCCAAGACTTCCCCAGTTGTCACCTGAACAACAACTCCAGAACAGAAACCTTCATCAGGCAACGTGATACTGTGTGTGCAAGTGAAGATGCACAGCTTTTTATCTGGAGGCTGGGAAAAGCCCTAACGGTCTGGATCAGCAATCTCTGACTTCTGTAAATGATCTATCAAAGCATTGCCCATACTCATTCTTTTTTAAATGATTGATTTTAGAGAGACAGAAAGAGAGAGGGAGAGAGAGAGAGAAAGAGAGAGAGAGAGAGAGAGAGAGAAAAGCATTTATTTGTGTTCATTGGTCACTTCCTGTATGTGCCCTGACCCAGGATCAAACCCATAACCTTGGTGTTTTAGAAAAATGCTCCAACTGATATAACCAGCCAGAGCCCTACATTCATTTTTAAAATCCATTCATCACAACAATTTATGACTTGAAGGTTATTTTTTCAATTTTATATTTGGAAAAACCAAGGCTCAAAGTAGGTGAGTGACTTATCCAAGGTCATTCAACAAAAACTGACACTTGAACTCAGAACTTCTGATTCCAGACAGTACCAACTTTTTCATTGTCAAGTATTAAACTCATAATATAAAATAGTAATATTTTTTCCATCTCTCTCTCTCTCTATATATATATACATGTCTGTGTGTATTTATTTGTTTGTGTATATATATACATACATATTATATATGTATACATATATATAATATAATACATATATATACATATTTCCTGATTGTAAAAGTAATATATATTGTAGCAAACAACAAATAGTTAAAAGCTTAAAAATATAAAAATAATATCTAATTTCAAAACACAAAACTACTATTATTCTCTGTATTTCTCCCTTTGTAATTTGATAGCTTAATGTCCTTTGTTTATATTTTATTGGTATGACTGTCATTTTATAGAATAAAGATATCAAGCCCTTATAAGTATATAATAAAATACTTCATTGTTTATTTGCTTTTAACATTAGTAATAAGTCTTTCTGGTATACAAAAGTTAAAATTTTTGTGTTTACATTTATTAGTAGTTTTATTTATGCTTTCTAAAATAAGTATACAATCAGAAAGGTGTTTAAAACCTGCAAGGACAATTGTTCATTAAAATGTTCTTTTTTTCTAATTCCAAGATTTTTATTTTTACATATAACTCTATCATCTATGTAGAATTTATTTTAATAAGTGACATGAGGTAGAGATCAAACATAATTGTTTTTCACATCATTAGTTAATTGTCACAGCATTGTTAAATAAAAGCATCCTTCTTTACCACTTAATTGAAATGCTACCTTTATTATACACTACAATTTTGTAGGTAGTAAAGTAAGTTTCTAAACTATCCCTTTTTTCCCATTACCTGTCTACTTTAGCAAGTATGTGTTTTGGTTTTATTCTTGGTTCTTGTTTATTCTTTTATCATCATGTTTATCCTTTTAAACTGAAAAAGATCAGAAAATTGTTTAGATTTTATTAAATAGTTGAGCAAATTTTTCATAGAGATATAAGAATACAAATATATAAATTAATTCAGTTTATATTCCTTCAAAAAGTACGCAGGTTATTGTTTTGCTTATTTCCCGAGTGGCGGCTTTATTATTTCACAGAATTACAGATACATTAGTGGGTTACAAATCGATTTAAAGCTTTTCATCAGCATTTTCCTTAATATAATTATATTCCAAATTCTGGGCCCTAGCTGGTTGGCTCAGCAGTAGAGCGTCAGCCCAGCATGTAGAAGTCCAGGGTTGGATTCCCAGCCAGGGCACACAGGAGAAGCGCCCATCTGCTTTTCCACCCTTCCCCATCTCCTTTCTCTCTCTTTATCTCTTCCCCTTCCGCAGCCAAGGCTCCATTGGAGCAAAGCTGGCTCTGGCACTGAGGGCCGCTTCATGGCCTCTGCCCCAGGCGCTAAAATGGTTCCAATTGTAGCAGAGCTACACCCTAATGGGCCAAGCATCACCCCCTGGTGGGCATGCCGGGTGGATCCTTGTCCGTCAGGCACGTGCAAGAGAAAGTCTGTCTGCCTACCCCCCCTTTTACTTTGAAAAAATACAAAAAACCCCACAAAGTATTTTTTAAAAATCTGAATCTAATACCTTATACTACTGTCCACTATTCAGCTTTGTGTCAGTTCATCAGCTCACTAAGAAAGCAATTAAGGTAGTAAATAGCACAGCAACTTCAAAGTTCAAAAAGAGGAACAAGAAAATTCAATTAATGAAGTAAAAGAAAAAAAGATAAACAAAAGAATGCAGTACTAGATAACACAATATTACAAATAAGAATAAGATATCAGAAATAAAACTGGCTATCATAAGCATGTTGATTTTCAGAATAAATGTTAACAGACAAAATTTCTCTACTGAGATATAGAAACTGTAATACTGTCAAACCAAGTAAATAACCATAAACTTTAATCAAGTTTGTTACATGGGTTATACAGTTCTTTATACCTTTCTTTATCTGAGGGCCCTAGAATCTCTCAGTTTCTAGAAGGAGGACTGTTAACAACATGGTAGTCTAAGCAACAGAAAATGCCAACAGTTATTTAAATAGGTCATATATAAAAGATTTTGGAAATGAAAGAGAGTAGCCAAAAATCAGGTAAGTACTATTAAAAAGAAAGTAGAAATATAGTAATATTAGACAAAATAAAATTCAAGGTTAAAAACATTAAAATGAAAAAGAAAATATTTTAGTTGATGAAAGGAATAATTCACCATTTTTGTACTTAATATCATAACTTTTAAATATGTGAAGTGCAATCTGTTATATCTACAAGAAGTTCATAAAACTATAAAGATAATTGTAGATTTTTGACATAGCTCATCAGAAAATGACAAATTAGGTGGCCCTCAAATACAAAAGGATATAGAAAAATTTACAAACATTCATTAAACTTGAATATAGAGGTACGTATTTGCATAATATTTTCTCCAATATCCATGGAACATTTATAAACATTGGCCATTCAGCTACAAAAATAAGTGGCATGAACTCAATAAATACTGAGAGTGGAATACAGATCACAGTGCAATAAAACTATAAATTAACTGCCAAAGAACAGAAAAACACACACACACACACACACACACACACTCACAGAACTATATACTAAAAACTTCAAAATACCTTTCATAATAACCTTTGGATAAAGAGAAAACCAACTGGAATTACAAACTATTTAAATATAAACAATGGTGGGAATAGTGCATATGAAAACTTGTCCAACAAAAATGAATGTCCTTTAATGTATCAGTTAGAAAACAGAAACTATTTAAAATGCACAAATACTTTCGATCGAAGAACCTAAAGGTTGTTTGTTTGTTTTCTTAACTAGAAACTATTGAATGTTGAAAACAGAATTCTATGAGCCTTGGTCAGACAGTTCAGTTGGCTAGTGTGCCATCCCAATAAATCAAGATTGCAGGTTTGATCACAGGTCAGGGCACACACAAGAATCAACCAGTGAATGCATAAATAAGTGGAAAAGCAAACTGATGTTTCTCTCTCTCTCTCTTTTCCCCTTCCTCTTGCTCTCAAAAATCAATAAATAAAAATAAAAACAAAACATTTTCAAAAACAGAATTCTCTGAAAATTAAGTGAATGTTATTATCAATTTAATTATCAACTGAAATAATCAGATAAGTCTGATTTATAAAAAAAACAGAAATACAGGGGTGGGTTAACATAAGTTTACAGTTGTTCATATGAAAAATAATACAATAGTTAATAAGTAATAATATAAGAATAAACTTTTGCATACTCACAACAGCAAACCTACTTTTGCCCTCTCCTGTATATAACATTAAGATAAGGAAAAAGACATAATTACAGACATAGGAGACTAAAAAGTTATAAGAATGCTATATTGATAAAATTGAAATTCTTAGGTGAAAAAGATAATTTTCCAAAAATCTATACATTAACAAAAATTGTCTCATGAAGGAGAAAAATAAATCAATTGCTACAGGAAAAGAGAAAACATAGCTAAATCTTTAACCCCACACTGGAAGTGCTAAGTAAATTCTAGTATACTTTATAGAAATTGATAATTCCTGTTTATAAAATATATGTATATATTTATCTTTAATAAATTTACTTATTATATTACTTATTATAAAGTAATGTGTTCATGGAAATATTTAAAGAATACAGAGAGTTTTAAAAGTCTTATTTCAACATTTTAGTCACCCCACAATCCAACAAAGAAAACCACATATATACAGTAAACAAAGCTTCATATCAATATTTATTATAAATATATGCAAAACTTCTGTATAAGATATTTCATATAAAAATCCAACAGTGTATGAAAGAAATGGTCCACCATGAGTAAATAAGGTTATCCCAGAAAAGCAAGGATGCTCAAAACCAGAAAATCTACTCATGTAGCTCATTATGTTAACTGAACACAGTAGAATTACCATGCGATCATTGTTTTTTTCATCAGTGGATTCAATTTAATAACTCCCTATTGGAACACTCTATACATACCATGTGATCATCTTGATAGTTGCCAAAAGTAGTTGATATAATTTAATATCCATATCTAATTAAAATAAAACAAAATTCAACTTTTAGTAATTTACAACTCAAAGGATACTTTGCTTCATTATCAGGACTATCAGAAAATTATAGCACAATCTTACAACTGAAATGTTAGAAGCTTCCTGTTAAGGTCAGGAATTTAAAAGAAAATATCTGAAATCCACTGACACAATTCAATATTTCACTGAGGTCTCAGCCTTTGAGATAATTCAAAAAATAGTAAGAATTAATATTAGAAAAATTCAGACCAAACTGTCATTATTTGCGAATGCAAATTAGAATCTCTCAAACAGTCCTCTTAAAAGTTAATAGAGCTCAGAGTTCAATAAGGGAATTGAGAAGAAGGGAAACATACAAATTTCAATAGTTTTCCCATATGCCAGTCATATCTAAATAGATTTGGAAGGATTCAGCTTCAGTTAGAGAATGCTAAATTAATCAAGGTCTGAACCTTGTTTACCTGGAAGGAAATCTGGAAGAAGTTAGTTCATTGGTATGTTCAGTGGCTCAATGACATTTTTGAGGACCTAGGCACTTTTTACCTTTCTGCCCCATTATCTCCATTTGTTGCCCTTTTATCCTCCTATGTGTGGCCTCGTGGTCATGTTATACCTATTTCAACCAGGTATCAAGCCTGCTCATCAACACTGAAAGTTGGAAGAGTGCATGGGGCAGGAGCAAAGGAAACTATATGTATCAAGGAGTAAAAATTAGCAGAATTTCCCTTGTTACACATGTGTTATACTAGAGAATATGCACAGACTTGGTGGCAAGGGAGTCAGGGAAAGCGAGCATGTAACAAAAGCCAAAATAATCGGTATTGCCCTGAATGGCTTGGACCAATCATGATTCATCTTCTGCAAATAGGCACACTGTTGTCCTCTAAATAAAATTAGGATTCTGTTAGCAAAGCAGAAGTGGTCGTAAGGTTATGTGGTAGATAACAAAGTGTATGTCACTATACCAATTCAAAAATACAATGGTGCTAGAGGACCCCAATCACTCAGTGACATTTTAAAAAATCCGTAAGACTAAACAAACAATGAAATGCACAAAACTTATATGATGGTATTTAGAAATTTCACTGAAATACTCTATAGGGCATGAAAAAAATGGAGAGACAGCACATGTTTTTCTATGAAAAGTCTCTATATGGTAAATGTTGATTCTCTACATAATAATCCACAAATTCATAATAGTCCCAATGAAAATGGCCTTCTCTTTTTTACCCTGATAACTGATTCTAAAGTTTATCTATAAGCAGAAATTACGATTTACAAAAATAAGACTAGTATG
Organism: Rhynchonycteris naso; assembly: GCA_037038555.1. Taxonomy (NCBI): domain Eukaryota; kingdom Metazoa; phylum Chordata; class Mammalia; order Chiroptera; family Emballonuridae; genus Rhynchonycteris; species Rhynchonycteris naso. The sequence continues at coordinate 25,562,497 of CM072996.1, forward strand.
AAGAGTACCTCCTCATCATAGATCATAGCATTTATTGTCTAGATACAGTGACAAAAAATGTGGTATTGGCACAAAAATAGACTACAAATAACAGAATGGAGCAAAGTAAAGAATAGGAAGTCCAAAAGCCACCCTTATGAAGATTAGTATATAACAAATATAGGTTTCAAATCAGTTGGAAATAATTGATTATTTTAGATTTAGTTTTCAAAAAATGTCTCCATTTAGGAAGAAGTTGTTATATTATTTTCTCACACCATGTATAAAAATCAATTCCAGATGGATGAGAATTATACACAGGCAAAAACAAAACTTTAACGAACTGGGAGTCATGGGGGACTATTTTTATTGTCCTGGGTGTGAAAAGATCTTCTGAAATGACATAGATTGACTGGCTACTCTACATAATAAATTCTGTAAGTAAAGAAAGAGAACAGACAAATGAAAGACTGGGAAAAGATATTTGCAACATATATAACAAAGGCTAAATATTATTTGCAAAGAGTTTCAATGATTCAATAAGAAAGAGACAATCTACATTTTTAAAATGGATACAGGATCTTATCAAGCAATTCACAGAATGCATACAAAATGAGCAAACTCTATTAAAAAGACAGCATATCTTTAATAATCACAGAAGTAAAAATCATAATAATGATTAAATAATTCCATTCATCAGATCATCAAATATATATATATTTTTAAATCGGTACTATTCAGTGTTGATGTAGATGTACAAGTGCTGAATCTGTGGAAATGTGAATCTGTACAGTGACTTGGTGGACAATGGAGTTTAAAATATTCAGAGCTTTCTAACTCAAAAACTATACTGCTGAAAATCCATCCTATAAAAATATTTGCATATGTGCACAAAGGTGTTCATTTCAGTATTTATTTATTATTTTTATCTTATTTTTTTATTTTTCTTAAGTGAGAGGAGGGGAGGCAGAGAGACAAACTCACTCATGTGCCCCAGCTGGGATCCACCTGGCAAGCCCACTAGAGGGTGATGCTCTGCCCATCTGGGGCTGTTGCTCCACGGCTAGGCACAGAGCTGTTTTAGATCTTGAGGTGAGGCCATGGAGCCATCCTCAGTGCCCCAGGCCAACTTATCCTCAGTGCCCCAAGCCAACTTGCTCCAACCGAGCCATGGCTGTGAGAGAGCAAGAGAGAGATAGCAAGAGAGAAAAAAGAGGGGAAGGGTGGAGAACCAGATGGTCACTTCTCCTGTGTGCCCTGACCAGGAATCAAACCCAGGACATCCATATGCTGGGTTGATGCTCTACTGCTGAGCCAACTGGTCAGGGCTCATCCAATATTTTTCTAATAGGAGAAAATCTGAAGCTACTTAAGTGCCTAACAAGAGTGAAATTATTTTATAAACTACTGTGTATAAATTTATACTATTACAAATTTTTATGATTTCATGGGGGAGAAAAAAATAGCTAGAAGGGGTTTTAATATTCTAGTCTGTGCTTTTCTAACTTCAAATTTTTCAAAATAAACATGTATTATGTTGCTTGTGCAGTTAGACATATGGAAAAACGGACAGCTTAGCATTTGGATTAAACCCTGCATTTATCACCTAATATATATCACACCTAACTGTATGAATTGGCTGTTTTTTTTTTTTTTTTTTTTTTTTTTTTTTATGAATTGGCTGTTTTTAAGTTCTCAGAGATGCAGTTTCTTTATCTACAAATTAGGTAAAATAATAGTTGCTTCATAGATGCATTAACAGATCAACTGAGTTTATGTTTGAAAAACCCCTGGCCCATAGTAGGTGCTCAATAAATAAGTGTTAGGTTTTTTTTAACGGACTGAGGTAACAAAGAAGTAAATGATCATCTTTACCATTTGCTTTTCTTATTTGGACTTAAAGGAAGTATGGTTTGATCAAGCAGATTTGATCAAACATTTATACTTGAAAGCTTCTTTGAAAGGTGGTAGATAAGCAGCGTAGGAGATAGTCAATAGTACTGTGATAACTATGTATGGTGCCAGGTGGCCCTGGAAATATCAGGGGGACACTTTGCAAAGTACATGATTATGTAACCTCTATGGTGAACACCTGAACTAATACAAAATAATATTGAATGTAAATGGTGGTTGATAAAAAACATTTTAAAAAAGATGATAGATACATATGGTCTATACTTTGATAGTAACTACTTAATTGTTATTCATTTATTAATTAGTGAAGATAGTATCACATACTCTATGTCAGCCAGTGTGCTAAGTACTTGGAGGTGCAAGGGTGAGCAAGACCCAGCCTTCTCTGTTGAGGAGCTTGAGGTTTGCTTTAATTTAATACTTGCAGTTTAGTGAGATAAATATAATTCTAGAGACATTTATATAATGCTAAAGATATAGAAAAGAATAGAGCTGAGAAATCAGAGAATTTTTGAATTAGCAAGACCAAAGAGATCATTTATTTGATTTCCCAACCAATGTAAGAATCCCTTCCACAACATTCTTGGAAACATATAAAATAGTTTCCGCCAGGAAAATAATTACGATTTATTGAATGTTTACTATTGTCCTGGACACCATTCTCAGTTTTCACAAACATTGTCTCCACTTAAACATTACAACAAAATTGAAAATGAGTTACCATCATACATGATTTACTTACAATAACTGAGACCTGAGAGGTTAAGTACTTTGTCTGAGGTCACACAACTGAAATTTGAACCCAGGCCAGCCTTATCCCAGAGTCCACGTTCTCAATTTAAACTACTATGCCTTACTCTTAAAAAAAAATTAACTTAAATTTATTGAGGGTGACATTGGTTAATAAAATTACATAGTTTTCAAGTGTACAATTCTATAATATATCATCTGTATATTGCATTGTGTGCTTGCCATCCAAAGTCAGTTCTCCTTCTGTCACCGTATTAATATATCCTACTCTTTTCACAGCCGGGACATTTCCAGTGATAAACTCAATATATTGAAAGGCTATTGTTTCACTTCTTTTACAGTATTTCTCCTTATAGAGCTGGAATCTAACTTCTTATAACATCAATTCCATACCTCCATGAGCATCAAATAACACCTCCAGTGTAACTGGACTTGCCAGGAATATAAAAATGCTTCAGGCTGGGTTTCTACCCTCAAACAGTTCATAATCTTCCTTTTTTTATAATCTTGCCTTTTCTGTTTGGATGTTTGGAGGATTACAGAATGTCTGCTCTCTTCCACTGGAGAACCCTCCAAAGGTCTGAAAACAAATCTATCTGCCACCCCCTCCAAATAAAAAACATTCTACCTCTGACTGAAATTTTTGGTTGTTGTTCCACATTTAACTATCTAGCTTTCCAGAGCCTCTCCATCTCAGTTTTCTTTTTCCAGATGCCTATCTAATACTGGTGTTTTGTTGTTTTTTTCTTTTCCTTTTTCCAAGTAAAAGGAGGAGAGATAGAGAGACAGACTCCTGCATGTGCCCGGACCAGGATCTACCTGGTACCCCCGTGTGAGGCTGGTGCTCTGCCCATCTGGGGCCATGCTTGCAACAGAGTTATTTTTTAGTACCTGAGGTGGAGGCTCCATGGAGCTATCCTTAGCACCTGGGGCCAATGTACTCAAACCAACAGAGCCATAGTTGTAGGGAGGGAAGAGACAGAAAGAGAGAGACGGGGAAAGAGGAGGAGTGGAGAAGCACATGGTTGTTTCTCCTGTGTGCCCTGACCCGGAATTGAACCTGAGACAGCCACACACCAGGCCAATGCTCCACCACTTAGCTAACCAACCAGGGCTCCTGATACTCTTCTTAAAAGACAGGGTTTTGAACCAAAATAATGTAATTTTATGGCAGCACAGATAAAGTTTAATTGACTTTCATTGACAATCAGCTTTAATATTTGCAATTGTAGTTGTAATTTTTGATAGCAATAATGTTATTTACTTATATTAAGTCAACTTAATACCACTCAGTCCCTCACACACACACACACACCCCTTTTAACAAGTATTAGTCCATCCTGATCTTGGTTTTCTCCTTTCACTTTGAACTTGTGAAATAGAATTTTAATTATTAAATCAAGCCTTTGTTGCTATCCCTGTTAAGTCTGTCTTTTTTTTTTTTTTTAATTTAGGTCTATCATTTCAGACTGCCAAACTATTTTTCAGTCCTTATGTTGTTTTCCATTTTATTAGCCATCTCTCCTAGTTTTACAAAATCCTCAATCCCCAAGCCCAGTTTTTTTGTGATTTCTTTGAAGAATTCAAACAAAAGAGGGAGTTTTGAATTGTGTTGCGAATCACTTCTCCTAATATGGAATATGTTCATTAATCAATCCTCCTTTATTACCATTGTCCAGTCAGAGATGACTTCACCTAGCTAAATTAGTATCTGATCAACTATATTGTGAGGAACAGATTAATGTGTATGCTTAGGTTAGGATACAGAAATGCACAGCATAGACACCTACAAGTCTGTCTGTCTAGGTCAAAATAGGTAAGACATATCATTAGTGATATAATGCTCAGAAGATACAGGCAAACCAAGATTTGATGGTTCATTTTTTATTTTTTAAACACTTAAGTGAGCTACCTCTGTGGATTCATTTGTAGCTCCTCAGTAGGCCAGTAGAATAACATAAAATCTTGATTGTTTGAGACTTATTCTAGAAAAGCCAGAGTCATTCTGTCTTCATGGGTCTGACCTCTTTTGGGACAACCCAGAGAACCTTGGGGCAAGGATATACTGTCTGCGCTTCAGGCCATCCTCTGTTCATGTCAGTGCTTGGAATCATGTTTTTTATTTGTTTGGAATAGCTGAGCTCTCTAATGAGAACCTAGAGTTCAGATGGTCTGTGTTGCCAATTAAAGGCATATATAACTGTGTGTATAATTTTCCCGAAGAAGGTTAAGACACCTTACTAAGACATATATGTATCATCTATTTAATAAAGATCCATTGGTTATTAGGGGAGAAGTATAACTTCTTGAGATAATGGCAATAGTTTACTGGATGCACTTATAAATAATTTCATTTTAATGAGATATTCACATAGACATGTGTACCACTAAAAAGCATACAAAGGTATTAGTATTTATTTTAGCTAAATGAAATTATTTTTTGGTACTAGGTGAATCTAAATAATAAATTTTAAAATAAAAAGAAGCAAAGCATTCTATTTCTAATAATATTTCAATAATTTTCTTTCTTGTTTTCTCTATACAGCAGAACTTGAAGATATTCCAGATACTTCTAGACACAAAAATATGGGCAGAATGTTATACTTTCTTGTATTAATCAAGCCATATTTTATTACTTAAAAGACATGACATAATTTAAGAATAAAAAAGACATGACAAAGATTGTTGAAAAATAATTTTACTCAGTGTCTATTTTTCTCCAATTAAGCAAGTCCTTAAAAATACCACTTGATCATTTGCCTAAAAGGTTTAGTTAACAGTCCAAGAATAAACAAAGTTCAGACAATCTGTTAGCCAGTGGTGTGAGCCAGTGCTATTATGGCCAGATTTGCATTGTCCTCAATAGCAGATGCCCATATTCACTGAGCCCACCTCTGGAGTCACCTGCACCTGTGATAGACATTCCTTGAGCATGCAGATAGCTTATTGCCTGAAGCAACCATGTTTCTCTGTTTACCTGTCTAGGGACTTTTGCTAGCCTTGTAGGACATGCACAAGGCAACCTGGGAGACACTAAGTATTTAATCCCCCCTATCCCCATGGGCAACTCCCAACCAATGAGTCTGAATAACTAGTCCTGTCTGACCCTTCTGACAATGCTGAAGTGTGTTCTCTGCATGCTTCCTCAGAGGGTCCCCATGAAACGGAGCCAGGAGCCCATCACATTAACATGATCACATCGTCTAGTGGCCTCTCTCAGTTCCTTGTCTCAGGATCTACTTTTGGGAAAACACAAACTAATACGTTCTCATTTACCATGTCTATTGAAATTTCAGTGAACTTGATTGTACATTAGCTCCCCAGAGTAAGAAGGGGAGCCTTTTCTGTAGCTTAGTCAAGGTAATAGTGGATGGAGTAGAGGGATGAGGGTGTTATGGAAAAAGCACAAAATTTAGAACCAGAAAACCTAACTTATGGTCTCTAGTCAAATCTCAGCCTTCATCAAACTTGATCTTTGTCTCAGCCAATTGCTTTCTCCTTGAACATACTCTTCAGTTGACCTCTGAGACTTCAGTCTTGATTCTGCCCCCAATCTCACAAGCCATATACTCTAAGTTTTCTTTGCTGGATCTTACTTATTTTTCCAGCCTTATTTGTTAGAGAGATAGAAACTGAGTCCCCAGATTCCCTCCCTTGGTTACCTAAATCCACTCCCAATGTGATGTCTTCCAGCCATGTGTTTTAAGTACTGTAAATATATTCTAAAATTTACATCTTCCGCTCAAATCTCTTTCTTGCACTCCAGAACCCTATGCCCTAGTGCAGTCTTAACATTTTTGCTTGGATGCTTAATAGACACTGTAAAGCTAGTAGCCAGGGCCACCATCACAGCTGCCTGGCCAGTGCAGGTTCTCATTAGATTCAGACAGTCAGTAATGAAACAACGGAGCCAAGAACTGGAGAGCCATCAGCTTTAATTCTAGCTTGCACCCGGCGGGCAAGTAAAAACACACACAGGGTTCCAAAACCCACTCATTCAGTGCTCACAAAGCTACTGACTTATCCAAGTTTCCTAGAATCAAAAGGTTTCTAGTTCACCAGTCTTATACACCTCTGTTCCCCATCTCCTTCTCTCTACACAAACTCTGCATAAACTGGTTTCTCCCTCAGCACTCTGCCATCTTGACTGCTTCTTCTCTCCTCTATGTGGCCTTGATCTGCTCTCCTCTCTAATACTAACCTCAGGAACCGAGAGAGAGCAAGCTCTCTGTCTGCCCCACCTTATAGTGTAGAAATCCAAACCTTTAATCCAATCTGCAAACAAGGAAGTCTCTGATACAAAGTCACTTATCTGAGGCATAATGGGAGGATTCCTCATGAGAGTGCACCACCTCACATCATCCAATCAGTCAAGGGTGTGGGGAAAAGCTTACTCTTAAAACTTGCACGTGGGCAGCGCCATCTTTAACAAAGTGAGCATAATATATATTATCTGCCCAACAGACACCAAACTTAGCATATTCAGAATTGAATCTTTAATTTCCACTTTCCCTAGTCTTCTCTGACAGCAAATGGCAGTTCATTTTCCCCAAAACCTGAGAGTCTTGTTAAACTCATCGATGTCTCAAATTCAATATTCAATCAATCCATCATCAAATCCTACCTACCCTTTGCCTGACCAGGCAGTGGCGCAGTGGATAGAGCATCGGACTGGGATGTGGGGGACCCCGGTTCTGGACCCTGAGGTCGCTAGCTTGAGCGTGGGCCCATCTGGCTTGAGCAAAAAGCTCTCCAGCTTGGACCCAGGATCACTGGCTCCAGCAAGGGGTTGCTCGGTCTACTGAAGGCCCGCAGTCAAGGCACATGTGAGAAAGCAATCAATGAACAACTATGGTGTCACAATGGCAACGAAAAACTAATGGTTGATGCTTCTCACCTCTCTCCGTTCCTGTCTGTCTGTCTCTATCTATCCCTCTCTCTGACTCTCTCTCTGTCCCTGTAAAAAAAAAAAAGAATCCAAATCCTACCTACATTTCTACTTTAGAATATATCCTGATTTCAACAGCCTTTTGACTGAGATCTCTGCCTCTACCCTTGACCCTTTAATGTTTATTCTAAGTGGCTCTTTTAACAATCAAATCAACTGATTGTTATGGTATTCCAACCTCATCCAAAATAAAATACAAAGTATATTGGATTATCTCAGGTCTGACAGGCTCTACTACCCTTTGGTTTGTAAATTTTGTCTTCCTACTTTCCTTTGTTTTACTAATCTCTTTCTTCTTGCTCAGACCACTTCAGCCACACTGGCCTCCTTTCTCTTACTTGATTCTTTGCATTTGCTGTTTCCTGTCCCTGGAATTCTCTGCAATCGGATATCATCAGGGTCACGCTCTATTCACCATAATCTCTACTCTTCTGTCACCTTTTTGTGATGCCTCCCTCACCATTCTATAACATCCACCTAAATGCACACATGCACATGCAAGGGCTCACATACACACACCGTTCGTCTCTGTTAGCACCATCTGACATTTTGCACATTCCTTTATTTGTGTATTATCCTTCTCTCAACTAGAATCTGAGTTCTTTGAGTTCAAGGATTTTCATGTGTTCCCTGCTATATCCCTAGCACCTGTCATAGCTTCTGGCACAAATCAGGCACCCAGCACATTAAGTATTGTGAATGAACTAATAAATCAGCTGTAAATCAGGGGAGGTTGGCTTACAAGATCTCTAATCTCCCTCTCACTCAAATACGACATGATCTCTGTTGCCTATGAATGTATATAAGATGTGTTGTAACTTGTTTAATCAGACAAAAGACTTGTTTTTCATTATCATTATTAATCTCTAAACGTTGCCTGTCAACTCACAGTTCTTTCATTGGCAAAATATCTATTAGAATGTTTATGCTAAATTGATTTTATACGTTTACATACAAATCTAGAAGAACTTTAGGGCAACATGGTTTGTGGGTTTTTTTGTTTGTTTTTGTTTTTCCCATATTTTTTTACCTATCTTTTTCTATAAGCATTCTAAGTTTCCCTGGGTACATTATATCACCAGCAGAATTTGAATTTAGAAGAAAAATGGAGTCAGAATTCCCCTTTCAATCATGAACAGACCCTCCTTCTTAAACATTTTTATCCACCCACATTGTACTTTTAGAAATTAAAAGAAAAAGAGAAATAATACCAATTTTTCATTCTCCCTAGCAGTGTAGGAATACTTATTTCTCTATATTTGCTCCAACAAATTATGATTTCTTTCTTTCTTTTTTTTTTTTTTTTTAGGTGAGAGGAGGGGAAATAATGAGGCAGATATCCACACGCACCCAAATCAGGACCCCCCCCACCCCCCGCAACTCCATCAGGCCAATGCTCTAGTACCAAGCTATTTTTAATGCCTGTGGCTCATGCGCTCCAACAGAGCTATCCTCAGTGCCTGGGGCCACGCCAGAACCAATTGAGCCACTGGCTAAGGGAGGAGAAGGGGAAGAGGGAGGTGGAAGTGAAGCAGATGGTCCTTTCTCTTCTGTGCCCTGACTGGGAATTGAACCCTGGGCAACCATACGCTGGGGGGATGCTCTATCCACTGAGCCACTGGCCAGGACTTAATTAATAAATTAGTGTTGCCAATCTTGAAGGTAAAATAGATTCTTATTATTTTTATTTTTCTATAACAATATGCAATTTTCTTTTTCCAAATTAGTAGCTATTTGTATTTCTTTGCCAAAATGTCTATTGAGGTAATACTTTTACGTATTGAGTTTTAAGGATTCTTTACATAGTAAAGCTCCCGTAACCTTTTTAATGGGATTTAAAACATTCTGTCATTTCAGCTTGTATTACTGTTTTGCTCACTTTTAACTTAGCTTTTTTTTTGTTTTAAAAATTTAGAAAATAATTACTCAATATAATTAAATCAGATTTCATTTTTGCAACTTTAGGCATGTGTGAAACTTGCAGACTTTGGTTATTTACTTATTTATTCCAGAATCAGAATTTAATAGGTAATTGAATATTATATTTGTAATAATAACCTAGAAGCCAGTGGAGTGCTGGTAAATGTTTAACAACTAAGTCTCCAGGTAGAATTTATTGCTTTCTGTTGTATAAATATTCCTATCATGGCTGATTGCAAGATATCAATGTGAACTTGTATAATGGACCCTTGAAAATTGGTATTGAAGCAGTGCAGGATTCTAAAATACCATCTGAATCAGTCGGAGTGGTTAAATTTATAGCACTCAGTTTTATTGTTTGATATATTTCAAACTTTTGAATATTAATATATACAGAATGTGTGATTAATCAGAAAACCCCATTTACCAAAATTTTCAGCCAAATGTAATTTCCTTGTAATCTTTTAATTTAAATCAATGCATTGTGGAAAATTCTAGAAATTTTTGAATTAACACTAGGAAATAACAAAACAGTCTAATTCAAAGTTATTTTCTAACATAACAAATAAGACCAGAGACAGGGCAGGGGGAGCGAGAAGTAAGACCTGCCTTAGATTAATTGATTCAGAAAAGAAGAGGTTAAGGATTGTATTAATAATTATCTTCAAATCCCTGAGTGGTGAGGGTTAAATGAGAATAAAACCACCATTGTCACCACACCACCATCTCTCTCTCTTCTTTAATTTCATAGAGGTAGTAACAAGAGAAAAGAAACTCTAAAAGAGGTGGAATTTAGCTGGAAGGAAGAAGATTTACCTGGTTGTCAAGATTATTAAGGATTACTGAGTTATGTAATTTCTTTTTTCTATATATTCATTGAAATAATATAGTTCTTTTTGAGATCATTCTGGTGTTATCTTGTAAGAGTAGATCTAATGGATTTTATACACTGAATGCCCTACCTTTTTATTTTTGTTTTTTTTTAGTACAGAGAAAGAGAATGTATTAAGCAAAAGCAACTTAAAATATTAAGCAACATGGAGTTCTTGAAATTCAGAAGTTGAGGGTGACATGGAGCCTATGAATGATTGCCCTGCTAAGGAGGAGAACTCAGTGACTCAGGGAGGAAAGCCTCAAGGTGGAGGGATAGTGACTGGAAAATCCATTCGGTTGCTTTAAAAGACCAGCTTAACTCTGGCTCAAGATTCACATTTCCCACTTGTGTCTTGTCTTCAAAAATAAAAAAAGAGGAAACCACCAATGAGAACATGTGGTGTTATAAATCATCCTGACTGTTGTTAGAAAAATGAGTAAGGGTTCTAAACAGTTTCAAAAAGGTCTCGACTAGCCCTTTTCACTCACCTTGAGAAGAACCATAAAAGTAAGGATATAAAAGGAATTCTTTTTCTTTCCATACACCAGTCATCAGCAGTGTTCTCTTTGGGTTCCTGGCATCTGGGCCCAGTTGCTGGGTTACAGGCAAATATAATCAAAACAAACACTAAAAGGTACTCTTTTGGCTCCTAACACACTGGAAAGGTCTTCTGCCTTCCATCCTCTATGCTAGCCAATTCTCAACGCAGAAGTGACTTTCCCATTTATCGTCCTTTCCTTTTCTTCCTGCAAGATGACTCCTGATTATAAGCTTGTGGAGTAGAAGAAGCCCTTAATTACAAGGCCATTAGACCTTTAGACCTTTTCTTCAACTTCCCGTTGAATGGCCCCAGGAATTTAACCTCTTTCCAGACACTATCACCCTTCCCTGTCCTGAGACCTGCGAGGCTGTAGAGGCTCTTCCATGCAACATTAACCCTTTACTCCGCACCCTGTCTGGTTACCAAGGATTGATTGTCAAGGAAACAAATGGTATTTTCCACTCGGGACTGTGGTGCCAGATTCAGTGATGGACTTCCTGCTTCTCAGCACTTGTGATGTGTTATACTATATTTGAACTTGGACAGGAAAGCTCCAGGCATGTTTAGAAGTTTGGGAAATAAGATCTATGGCAAAAGTCAACCCATTAGGCAGTTTGTCTAGCGTATTTTATTAAGGTCCATGGGGTGCCAAGCACTTGAACAGAATGAAGGTATTCCAGCCTGCTCTGTAGAGGTGGAAGACACTAAGATAATTTGTCCTAGAGAAGAGAAGAATGAGAGGAAGCTGTTATAAATCCTTCAATATGTAAAGAGTTATTATTCAGAGGGTGGCAAACAATTGTACTTCAACTCTACTAAGACGAGAACATAGGAAATATACTTGAAACCTAGACATTCTGTTTATTTTTAAGGAAGAATTTCCCAACAGTGTAAATTGCTAAGTCCTTTACTGGGCACCCTAAAAAATGATGGTCACATTTTCTTTCTGAAAACCTAAACGGCTAAATTCTTATCTGCCTGAAATGATTGGGTTTTGTACGCATGATTAGGAGTATAATTATGTTTATCTGAAGACAAAAACCAGACTGACTACTAATATACAGGACTTCTAACGTGACGGATCTCTGAAAAGCAGATGTTCAACTATGTTCCTGGAGAGGCCAGAGGTGTTTTGCAAAATCTGAGTCAAAGAAGACCAAGGTTTCTTTCCTAGGGTTATCCAAAATATGTTAGGACCAAACATATATTTTGCAAGTATCCATGCTGTGTTCTGTTAAAAGATTAAAACCTCCAGAAAGAATTTTTCCCTAGTGACCTAAAAAGAAAAATTACCTCATCTTTCCAAAGCTGGCACACAGTGGTATTTTGTTTCTTCCTTCTATTTTATGATCATAGCTACTATATTGACCTTCTGCTATGTCAATCGTTGAACTCAGAGCCTTCTATACATTTTCGTCTTTCTTAATCCTTACATGCATTATGTAAGGTGGGTATTATTTTTATTTACCAGACGATGAAACTGAGGCTCAGATAAATTCTGCTACAACTTGTCCAATTGTAGTCACCAAGCTGGAGGGTGGTTGCATCAGAATTAAAATCCTGGGCTCTCTGAATCCAAAGTTCGTATCCACTGCACTGGTCTACCAGGGAAAATCTGACTCAATTATTCTATGTCAGAAACATTAAGATAGTTGTTAAGAGGTCCTGGCTGGGTGGTTCAGGATAGAATATTGTCCCTGCTGGTTGAGGCCGCAGGCTCGATCCCTGATCAGGGCACATGTGAAAAGCCACCAATGAGTGCACTAGATGGAATGAGTTGATGCTTCTCTCTCTCTGTTTCTCTTCCTCCTTTTTCTCTCTCTCTCTCTCTCAAAGCAATGGAAACATTTAAAAAAATAATAATTTTTTTGCCTGACCTGTGGTGGTGCAGTGGATAAAGCGTCGACCTGGGAACACTGAGGTCGCCAGTTTAAAACCCTGCACTGGTCCAGTCAAGGCACATATGGGAGTTGATGCTTCCAGCTCCTCCCCCCTTTCTCTCTTTCTCTCTCTCTCTCTCTCACTCTGTGTCTCCTCTCTAAAATGAATAAAATAAAAATAAAATAAATTAAAAAATAATAATTTTTAATAAAAACATAACTCATATTAACCTTACTGAAACTGCTAAATGGTATATGATTTATATCAATTAACACACCTAAAAATAGTTGAAACCCTTTTATCTGCCTAAGAAAATACAACAGAGTGGTCGAAGCAGAAAACATTTTAATTCCCTTACTATCCTTCCTGAAATCATTGTTCTGAGTGGTTGTAAAACCATGAGATTGATTTCTTTGGGGCTGTATTTCATAACATAACTAGCATCAAATTATGGAAATGTTTTCTAATGGCTTGGATTTTATATTCAATAATTTTATTCTGTCTTCCAAGCTGAGGAAGGCACGTCTTTTACTCCTGGCTTCTGGAATAGTCTACATTCCTTTTAGAGATGATTCTTCTACTTGGGACTTTTCTGCTGGTGCTTTCCCCTCTCTTTTTATGATAAAATTTATTGGCTTGCTGTTTAATAAGGGGCTGCCATGGTAAGAAACCCAAGAACTAAATGTGATGTCAGGCTTTTCATCTGTAAACTGGAAGTAATGGCCCCTGTATTCCCCAGTTGTTGTGAGGTTTGTTAGGAGAAGACAAATAAAAAGGCCCATGAGAAAATGGGGTCTGAGGTACGGGTGTACACTTGCCATGCCAACGTACCTTAGCTCACTCTAAATCCAGAAATTTGTAATAACAAATTGATGTATTATTTGGTTTAACTGTCCTTCTTAGTCTGTCTTCTTCCCTAAGAAATAGAAACACTTCAAGAAGAAAATATAACAGCTTTGTCCTTTTGCTTGGAATGTTCTCTGATATGGCTCTCTACCAAAACACAGCTTGTTATTTTCTCCATCAGACCCATTCCTATTTTCATATTCCTGTCCTCGTTACTGAAGCCACAACACACTCAGTTTCAATCCCAACCTCCCAAACTGAAAATCTTGCAGCTACTCCCCACCACCTTTGCTACGTCTCTTGCTGTCATTTCTCCCCTGCCCCATCCAACCAGGCTTCAAATCCAGCTGATTACATCACAAACACATTTATTAAAGTATCTTCCCCCAGTTGTCCATGGATCATGTCTTGCTGGGACTGCTGAATACTTTTCTATCAGGATCGATGGAAGCATGACTTCCATCCACAGCCCCTGTCGACGAATCTGTGTCCAGAGGAAAGTTATACAAAGAGAAGCCTGCCAATTTACCATATTTTTCTGTTGGCTTGGGCTTCTGTTCCAAATGCCTATATTAGGAACTAGGTCGGATGATGTGCCTGCTGAAAGGATCACTTATGTCTGGGGTAGATGCTCCTTTGTTGTGGGCTAACTTTTGTTTTCCGTTGGCTTTCTGTGGGTGGATAGGGTGGCAGAGGGTGAGAACAAGGTCTACACCTACTTATCTCACTGGCCATAGGGAAGGTGAGTTGCGTGATGGTGAAGCAGTCTAAGAAAGGGAGACTAAGGGAGCAAGATCCCTCCCACGTCTTCACCCACCCCCCAACCACAGTCAGGCCCAGATATTTCTCTACATGGGATCAAAAGTTGTTTCCCCCTTGGCTCCTTCTCCAGAAAGCTCCAGTTCCTATCATGGCCCAGCTCTGGGATGTTGTTCTTAACCCATTGCTGGAGCTCAATCTGCCTCTCAGGAGTGGAGCTGGGAGAAAAAAGGGGGGCTGGGATTTCCCCCAGAGTGGTGTTGGTACATTATGAGTCATGAAATCATTTTTGTGGGTTATGATCAGCATTTAAAAAAATAAAATATGATGTTATAGTGTGGAAAGGAATAAGACAAACCAGAATAGAAAGTAGAAGAGTAGATTTCATAAGGTAAGGGTATGACTTTTTCATAAACCTTTGTTTCAGTCATATGCAGCGGTGTGTGTGTGTGTGTGTGTGTGTGTGTGTGTGTGTGTGTGTGTGTGTCTGTGTGTCTGTGTGTGTGTGTATTGGGTCACAGCATAAAACATATTTTTTACTGTGTGGCATGATCTAAAATGTTTGGAAGCTGCTGCTAGGTTATAGTGTATTGACAGCAATCTTTTTGTTTTCCTACAATCAGTCGCTTTATTAAGGGTCTTCACTATTTAAAGGACTAATTCCTGGGCATGACATCCAATGTTTTCCATAATCCGATTTCAGCTATTTTTCCGGCTGCATTTACTGCTACCTTCTTTCTTATTGGTCTATGTCCCCTTTCCCAAAATGCTTTTCACATTTGTCCTTTTGTTCTTACATATTGTCCTTTGGCCTAAAGTGTCATTTTTGCCTTCCCACTTGTCATTTCTTTAAATCCATTTCATTGAAACAGCATTATTTTTCTGGTTAAAAAAATTAGAATATTGCAGACATTACTAAGTATAAAATAAAATGATATAATCCCATGATCCAGAAATAGTATTATATCTATCTTTGTATATATTTTCTAGTTTTTACTTCAGAGCACATATGCATATTATAGTCTATGTAAATATATATGATTGAGAGCCCTTCTTTTTTATGCAATGTATAATGAAAAATTTTCAATGTCATTAAATATTCTTTTAAAATACATGTAATAGATGCCGCATAATTTATTATATAGGTATTGTTGAACATTAGTTTCAAATACTTTATTTTTTTAAAAAAATGCCTTCATATATGTCTTTATGAGTCACTCTAACTTTTTTCCCCTTTGATTAGAATATTAGATTTGTGTTTACTGCCCTGACCTGTGGTGGCACAGGGGACAAAGCATGGCCCTGGAGTGCTGAGGTTGCCAGTTTGAAACCCCAGGCTTGCCTGGTCAAGGCACATATGGGAGTTGATGTTTCCTGTTCCTCCTCCCTTCTGTCTGTCTCTCTTCCCGCTCTAAAATGAAGAAATAAAATCTTAAAAAATATATTTGGATTTAGTATTAACATTTTTTTTTTTTTTTTTTTTTTTTTTTTAATATATATTTTATTATTATTAATTCTAATGGGGTGACATCAATAAATCAGGGTACATATGTACAATGAAAACATCTCCAGGTTATCTTATCATTCAATTGTGTTGCATACACATCACCAAAAGTCAAATTGTCCTCTGTCACCTTCAATCTGGTTTTCCCTGCGTCCCTCCCCTCCTCCCTATCCCATTCTTCCCTCCCTCCCCCCATCCCATAACCACCACTCTCTTGTCCATGTCTCATACCCTCACTTTCATGTCCCACCTATGTATGTAATCGTGCTGTTCTCAGTTTTTCTTTTTTTCTGATTTACTTATTTCACTCCGTATAATGTTATCAAGGTACATCCATTTTGTTATAAATGATCCGATGTCATCGTTTCTTATGGCTGAGTAGTATTCCATAGTATATATGTACCATAGCTTTTTAATCCACTCGTCTTCTGACGGACACTTGGGCTGGTTCCAGATCTTCGCTATTGTGAACAATGCTGCCACGAACATGGGGGCGCATTTCTTCTTTTCGAACAGTGCTATGGTGTTCTTAGGGTATATTCCTAAAAGTGGGATAGCTGGGTCAAAAGGCAGTTCGATTTTTAATTTTCTGAGGAATCTCCAAACTGTTTTCCACAGTGGCTGCACCAGTCTGCATTCCCACCAGCAGTGCAGAAGGGTTCCCTTTTCTCCACATCCTCGCCAGCACTTATTCTGTGTTGTTTTGCTGATAAGTGCCATTCTGACTGGTGTGAGGTGATATCTCATTGTGGTTTTAATTTGCATTTCTCTAATGATTAGTGATGTTGAGCATTTTTTCATATGCCTATTGGCCATCTGTATGTCCTCTTTGGAGAAATTTCTATTCATTTCTTTTGCCCATTTTTTGATTGGATTATTTGTCTTCCTGGTGTTGCTTTTTATAAGTTCTTTATAAATTTTAGTTATTAACCCCTTATCAGATGTGCTGTCAAATATGTTCTCCCATTGTGTGGTTTGTCTTTTTATTCTGTTCCTATTGTCTTTAGCTGTGCAAAAACTTTTTAGTTTGATATAGTCCCATTTGTTTATCTTGCCTTTTATTTCAGTTGCCCATGAAGATAAATCGGCAAATATACCGCTGCTACAGATGTCGGAGAGCTTGCTGCCTATGTTTTCTTCTAAGATGTTTATGGTTTCACGGCTTACATTTAAGTCTTTTATCCATTTTGAGTTTGTTTTTGTGAATGGTGTAAGTTGATGGTCTAGTTTCATTTTTTTGCAGGTAGATGTCCAATTTTCCCAACACCATTTGTTAAAGAGGCTGTCTTTACTCCATTGTATGTTCTTTCCTCCTTTGTCAAATATCAGTTGTCCATAAAGCTGTGGGTTTATTTCTGGGTTCTCTGTTCGGTTCCATTGATCTATGTGCCTGTTCTTATGCCAGTACCAGGCTGTCTTGAGTATAATGGCCTTGTAGTAAACCTTGATATCAGGAAGAGTGATACCTCCTGCTTTATTTTTTCTTTTTAAGATTGCTGAGGCTATTCGTGTTCTTTTTTGGTTCCATATAAATTTTTGGAATATGTGTTCTATATCTTTGAAGTATGTCATTGGTATTTTAATTGGTATTGCATTGAATTTATAAATTGCTTTGGGTAATATAGACATTTTAATGATGTTTATTCTTCCTAGCCATGAGCACGGTATGTGCTTCCACTTGTTTGTATCTTCCTTGATTTCTTTTATCAATGTTCTATAATTTTCTGAGTACAAGTCCTTAACCTCCTTGGTTAAATTTACTCCTAGGTACTTAATTTTTTTGGCTGCAATAGTGAAGGGGATTGTTTCCTTAATTTCTTTTGCTGATATTTCATTGTTGGTGTATAGAAATGCCTCTGATTTCTGAGTATTAATTTTATATCCTGCCACCTTGCTGAATTCATTTATCAGGTCCAGTAGTTTTTTGACTGAGACTTTAGGGTTTTCAATATACAATATCATATCATCTGCAAATAATGACAGTTTTACTTCTTCTTTTCCAATTTGGATGCCTTTTATTTCTTCTTCTTGTCTGATTGCTGTAGCTAGGACTTCCAGAACTATGTTGAATAAGAGTGGTGAAAGTGGGCAACCCTGCCTGGTTCCTGATCTTAAGGGGATTGCTTTTAATCTTTGTCCATTTAGTATGATGTTTGCTGTCGGTTTATCATAGATGGCCTTTATCATGTTAAGGAATGATCCCTGTATTCCCACTTTACTGAGAGTTTTGAGCATGAATGGGTGCTGGATTTTATCAAATGCCTTTTCTGCATCTATTGAAATTATCATGTGATTTTTGTCCTTCCTTTTGTTTATGTGGTGAATCACATTGATTGATTTGCGAATATTGAACCAGCCTTGCCTCTCCAGGATAAATCCCACTTGATCGTGGTGTATGATTTTTTTCATATATTGCTGGATCCGGTTGGCTAATATTTTGTTGAGAATTTTTGCGTCTAAATTCATCAAGGATATAGGCCTATAATTTTCTTTCTTTGTGTTGTCTTTGCCCGGTTTTGGGATCAGAATTATGCTCGCCTCATAAAAGGAGTTTGGAATTCTTCCTTCCTCTTGAATTTTTTGAAATAGCTTCAGGAGAATAGGAGTTAGTTCTTCTTTGAATTTTTGATAGAATTCACTTGTGAAGCCATCAGGCCCAGGACTTTTCTTTTTTGGGAGTTTTTTGATAACTGTTTCGATCTCATTTGCTGTAATTGGTCTGTTTAGGTGTTCTGATTCTTCCAGATTGATTTTTGGAAGGTTATATGATTCAAGAAATTTGTCCATTTCACCAAGATTGTCTAATTTTTTGGCATATAGTTCTTCATAGTATTTTCTTACAATGCTTTGTATTTCTGTTGTGTCAGTTGTTATTTCTCCACTGTCCTTTCTAATTTTATTTATTTGAGTCCTCTCTCTTTTTTTCTTGGTGAGTCTAGTTAAAGGTTCATCAATCTTGTTTACCTTTTCAAAGAACCAGCTTCTTGTTTCATTGATCCTCTGTATTGTTTCCTTAGCCTCTATGTCATTTATTTCTGCTCTGACCTTTATTATTTCCTTTCTTCTACTTGTCTTGGGTTTTATTTGTTGTTGTTTTTCTAGTTCTTTTAGATGCAGGGTCAAGTTGCTTATTTGAGCTTTTTCTAGCTTCTTATGATATGCCTGTAGTGCAATAAACTTCCCTCTCAGAACTGCTTTTGCTGTGTCCCATAAATTTTGAGTTGATGTATGCTCATTATCATTTGTTTCTAGAAACTTTTTTATTTCTTCTTTGATCTCATTGTTAATCCATTCATTATTTAATAACAAGCTATTTAGTTTCCAGGTGTTTGAGTATTTTTCAGTTTTTCTTTTGTGGTTAATTTCTAGTTTCATGGCATTGTGATCAGAGAAAATGCTTGATATGATTTCAATCTTCTTAAATTTATTGAGACCATTTTTGTGTCCTAACATGTGGTCTATCCTAGAAAACGTACCATGAGCGCTTGAGAAGAATGTATATTCTACTGCTTTAGGGTGAAAAGTTCTGAAGATATCTATTAAATCAAGTTGATCTAGTGTCTCCTTTAAGTCTGCTGTTTCTTTATTAATTTTCTTTCTTGAGGATCTATCCAGTGTTGTTAGAGGGGTATTGAAATCCCCTACTATGATAGTATTGCTGTTAATCTCGCCCTTTATATCCATCAAAGTCTGCTTTATGTATGTCGGGGCTCCTATATTTGGTGCATAGATATTTACAATAGTTATATCTTCCTGTTGAATTGTTCCCTTTATCATTATGTAGTGTCCTCTTTTATCTCTTACTACAGCCTTTGTTTTAAAGTCCATTTTGTCTGATATAAGTATTGCTACCCCTGCTTTTTTTTCATTTCCATTTGCATGAAATATTTTTTTCCATCCTTTTACCTTCAGTCTATGAATATCTTTTATTTTAAGGTGTGTCTCTTGTAGACAGCATATGTATGGGTCCTGTTTCTTTATCCATGCAGCTACCCTATGTCTTTTGATTGGATCATTTAATCCATTTACATTTAAGGTTATTATTGATATGTAGTTGTTTATTGCCATTTTATTCTTTAAAGCTGTATTCTTCTTTTGCTCTATTCTTTCCTCCCTTTAAACTGTTCACAAGAGGCCCCTTAGTATCTCTTGCAGAATTGGTTTGGTTTTTATGAATTCCTTGAGGCTTTCTTTTTCTGGGAAGCTCTTTATTTCTCCTTCAATTTTAAACGTTAGCCTTGCTGGATAAAGTAGTCTTGGTTGTAGGTTCTTGTTCTGCATTACTTTGATTATTTCTTGCCATTCCCTTCTGGCCTCAAGTGTTTCTGTTGAGAAGTCGGATGTCATCCTTATGGGGGCTCCTTTGTAGGTGATAGTCTTTTTTTCTCTAGCAGCTTTTAAAATTTTTTCTTTATCCATTAGCTTTGGTATTTTAACTATGATGTGTCTTGGTGTAGATTTTTTTGGGTTTCTCCTTAATGGAGTTCTGTGTGCTTCTTGAATGTGTGGAGTGTTTCCCAGCCTTAATTTAGGAAAGTTTTCTGCTATAATTTGATTGAACAAAGTTTCCATTTCCTGTCCTCTCTCCTCTTCTTCAGGCACCCCTATGATGCGAATGTTGTTTCTCTTCATGTTGTCACAAAGCTCCCTTAGAGTTTCCTCACATTTTTTAAGTCTCTTTTCCTTTTTCTTCTCTGCTTCTGTGCCTTTGTTTATTGTGTCCTCTAACTCGCTTATTCGATCCTCAGCGTCATCCATCCTGCTTTTAATTCCTTCCATTGTGGTCTTCAGTTCTGATACTGTATTTGTCATTTCTGTCTGATTCTTTTTTATTATTTCAATTTCATTTTTTATACTTGTTATCTCTTTATTTAGGTGTTCATAATGACTATCCATTGTTGCTCTAATTTCTTTGAACATCCTAACTATCATTATTCTAAATTCTGCTTCTGGTAATTTGGTTATATCTGGTTCATTCAGGTCCTTCTCTGGGGATTTCTCTTGATTCATTTGGTTTGCATTCCTCTGCCTACCCATTTTTTCTGTGTATAAGCAAGTTGTGGCCACTGGAGTCCAGTATGTGTTGCCTTTGTGTTCTCTAGGTGTGGTCTATCTGCAGGCCACCCACCCCCTCTGCCGGCGCCTAGGGTGGTTGGGTATGAGCGTTGCCAGCGCCGGCCCACTGTGGCTTTTGCTGTGATTTCTGCCTCTCCTCCGTGGGAGGGGCTGTCACTGAAGCCACAAGATTAGCACCAAGGGTAGAGGCGAGCACCTTTCCTCAGCTGCGGACCCAGCCTATTTCCGGACTTCCGCCCAGAACCAGCAGTCGGAGCCTGCTCGCTACAGTTCCGCGGGTTAGGCGGGGCTTTTGACGTGCTCTCAGCTGTAAGCCTTTGCCCGTCCGGAGCTTTAGCCCCGCCCTCGAGGCCAGGGCCCTTTGCGCAGGGTCGGAAACCAAGATTTATTGGGGCGGGCGTGTTTGCTGGCTTCCGCCGAGCTGCGTACTTCCGCTCGTCCCGGACTCTACCCCGCCCCCGCGTTCGGAGCCCGCTCGTGCACGTATTAACGCTATCCGGGGTTTCTCCGGCCGGATGGGGATAGCAGCCGTGGGCTCAGCTGCTAGCCTCCGCCTGTCTCGGGGTCCACCCCGTTCCCGCGCTCGGAGCCCGCTCGCGCACGTATACTGGCCAACCGCGGTTTCTCCGGCGGACGGCGGGGGGGGGGGGGCGGACTAGTATCGTCAGCTCAGCCACGAGCCCCTGCCCGTCCCTGGTCCTAGCCCGGTCCCCGCGGTCAGGGCCGGCTTGCGCAGGGCCTGCCTATTCCTGGCCTCCCGCTTTGTCCCCGTAAGTGGGATTAAAGGCGGGCCCGCAGCTTCCGGACCGCTCTCGCGTTTACCCTCCGACCCTCTGGGCTAGACCGATCTCCCACCGGCTTGGCCTCTGCCCACGCCGACAGAACCGCCTTTCAGCGTCCTGCCGCCCCAAAACCTTAAGCAGCCCTCAGCAGAGTAGGAAGGGACCTAATACTCCACACTGTAGGCCTGGGAGCTCCCTCACTTGTTTCACAGCTCAATACTGTCCAAACGCCTCTTTTTGGCTCTGGGACTGCAGGCTGGGGCTTGGTTCCTGGGACCCAGGTCCCTCCCTCTCCGCCAAAATCTCCTCCCGCCCCGCGGGTCTCTCCGGGCTGCCGTTTGCTCCGGGGAGCTGGGCAGCCCTCTTCGCGTTTTTGCTATTCCTACCAGTCTCAATGTGGCTTCTTCTGTGTTCCTTGGTTGAAGAGTCCACTTAGTTTTGTTCAAAGTTGGTTTATCCAGGTGATGGTTCTTAAAATTGAGTTGTAATCCACTTTGGTTCTGGGAGTTGGAAGTTGGTACGTCCGCCTACTCCGTCGCCATCTTGCTCCCCCCTAGTATTAACATTTTTAAGGGCCTTGATATATATTTTATGATCTTTCATAAAAACTCCATAAAATATCCCTACTTGTGTCAATCTTGAATATTATCACTTACAAAATGTTTGCCACTTCGATAGATGAAAAATAACTTGAATTATTTCATTTTCATTTGTTTGAGTATTAATAAGATTGATCTTTTGTCCTTGTTGATTGGTCATTTACATTACATTTTGGGGAAAACTTCTTGTCTATAAGCATTGTTTATATTTTTTGAGGGGGTTGTGTTTTTCCCCCTTTATGATAAATTCTGCTTATTTTTCAAAGGTCAGTTTAAAACACACTCTCAACAGGCTGTTCTTTCGTTTCTTCATTTGACTTTTTGTTTTTCCATAGTACATTATTTGTATATATTTAGTGATCAGTTTACTTTGTCATAATGAGTGTTGTTTTCTCCACTTAACATGATATTTGGGAGTAGAAACCTTTTCATATTTGTTTTTGTACCTCTCTCCAATAAAAGGTACAGATCAGGTATTTAGTATACTGTTGATATTTTCTGCCACGCTAGAGAGCAGAGCTTTCTCTTTTCAATTGGAAATGTGATAGGTTATTTTTTCTGTATGCTTTTAGACTATTCTATCGGAGGCTGCACTCACATATGTTTCGGAAGATCAATGAGCCCACACTGAACTCTGGGGAGAGGCAGAGAGCAGTCCCCTCTCTGAAGTCGGCTGAACTCTGCTTCCTAGTTCCATTTAAAATAACTTCACCAGCAGTTAGAGGTTTTCCACTCTGGGGGATATGAAGTTTCTCAGTGCCCCCCTCCTTTCGCTCAACATTGTACTCTTCTGCCGTGATGCACTTACAGGCCAGCTGAGATCACTTTGATTGCTTTAGCAAATTGGTCAGAAGTTAGAACCATAACATGTCATCGTTAGGTTGGCCCTCAGAGATCACCTAGTCCCAGACCTCAGACCTGGTACCGGCTTCTGCTCCACAGACTTCCCCTACTTGAGATAACATTGGACTCTCCAAACAAGTAAAACTGAGGCCTAGGTCAGGAGCTTTCCCCTTTCCATGCTTCCTCCTGAGGGACCATCCCTCTGAACACCCTCCCTGGAGAAGGCATGACTTTGGCTCATTGGTCAACCCGGGCCAGCAGTAGGCGCTATTCCAGACTCCCACAGGTTCACCCAGGGCCTGCCTCTTCACTTTTGTTCTCCAGCAGTGGCATAGCCACTCCACACCTGTGTTTTCTGTCCACTTCTGATTGGCCCAGTTGTTGACCTCATTTTAATGGTGTGTTCTCTGAAGGAATCTGATATGTAGTGAGCCTCTTCTATGCCACACTGTTCTAGGAATTTTGCAGAAAGTGAACTGTTATTTTTTTTAGTTGTTTCCATTTTACAGTTGAAGAATTGAGGCTCACAGTAGTTAACCCATAGAAGTCACACAGCCAGGGTAGTTGTGGAGTGAGGACGTGAGACCACTTCACCTGAGCGTGTGTTCCTTTTACTACCCCAGGTTCCAGTGCCAAGAAGAGTGGGCTGGTTTACTGAAACCACGTGTGTATCCCTGGGAGGCTGCCTTCCTCTGAATTTTGGGGATGGGAAGAAGACTTACTTTAAGATACATTTATTTTGAATAGTCTGAATTAATGTTTATAGGGGGATGACATGAAAAAGAAGAAACATAGTAGGTGATCAAAACAATTTATCAAATGAAAGAGAATTATATGCTTATTTTAATCAGGAATATGTCTAATTTAATGGTGAAGTGAGGCTTGATACCAACGATACCAAGAGACATCGCTGCAGAGTAGTTAAAACCACAGACCTTGGAGTCAATCAGAACTGGATTTCAATCTTAGTTTTGCCATGAACACTTCATCTCTTTGTACCTAAGCTTACTAATCTGTAAAGATAGGCAATCATAGCTACTTCTTAGGCATTTAATAAGAGAATAGATTCATTTATTTATGTATATTCTTTTTAGACAAGTTATTTTTGAATATCTATATTTAGATATACATATATATATACATACATATGTGTGTATATATGTGCACACACACACATACATACATATATTCATATATATATTTAGGTGAGAGGAAGGCCGACTCCCACATGCCTCCAGACTGGGATCCACTCAGCACCCCTCATCTCAGACTGATGCTAGAGTACCAAGCTATCCCTAGTGCCTGAGGCTGATGCACTCAGACAAACCAAGCTATCCCCAGTGTCTGGGGCAAAGCTCGAATGAATCGAACTACTGGCTGAGGGAGGGGAAGAGAAAGAGAAGGGGGAGAGAATGGGGGAAAGAAGCAGAGGGTCGCTTCTCCTGTGTGCCCTGACTTGGAATCAAACCCAGGGCCTCCATATGCTGGGCTGACAGTCTATCCACTGAGCCACTTGGCAGGGCCAGTTTTTGAATATTTACAATTTGTGTGACACTGGCCATGCAGCCATAAACAAGACAAACATGGTTCCTACTCTGAGAATTGATAGTCTGGTTGGTTAAATGCAAAGCGTTCATCATGGTGCCAAGCATATACTAAACACTAATAAGTGGTAGATGTTACTGTTATTATATTACTATTATCATTATTATTATGAGTGTCTATTTCTACAGCTGCTTGTGATTTTGACATCTCTTACATTTGATAATAGGTGTGAAACCTAGTTAACATTTTCCTGTATTGGCATTTCTAATTAAAGGATAGTGTCATAAGGTAACAAGCAATTATTGTGAACAAAGGAAGTACTGTATAATCAGAGCCTTACTTCAAGAATGTAGGATCTCTTCTCTCCTCCTTATTTGACTGTTATTTTGTCTTTAGCCGCATGAAACACTCAGAACAGCGTCTGGCGCAATGAATGATTATTAGTCAAAAAAAGAATGAATGAATGAATGAAGGTTGTACAAACTCTAAACACAGTACATGGCCAGAGCCTACAAAAGAGAATGCTATCTGGTGATAAAATGTACAATGATAGTCTTCATGTAATAAGCACCCCAAGACTTTTTTTCCTTCATAAACTCAGGCACTTTGAGGGAAAATCCACTGTAGAAGACTCTAAGCAAGGAAGTTATTTTTAATGTCACTAGACTACAGGGGGGAAGAAGTGAGAAGGCTAAATATGCAATAATCATCTGCAAATAAAGGCTTCCCTTCGGAGGGAATTAAATGTTGACATAGTTGCTCAGGTATTTTTCCATGCACCCACATATTTTACAATGAGTCCCTTTAAATGGAACAGTTTACGTTCAGATTTTATAATAATTCACTACATTTGGAGATTCTGAGAGAATTTAATGCCTATTCAATGGAAATAACTTTTACATGCACTTAGAATATATCCTTGGAAGTGGTCGGTAATGGAAAGAACATGTGGCAGAGAAATTTGAAAGGGCTTCTGCCATATCAGATTCACGTCCATAAAGATAAATTTGTTTATGTGGGTCAGGTTCCATTTCAACAAATAGTGGTTTGCAAAAGATAGAAAAGCCCCAGGTAATAATCTCTTTATTTTCATCATCAGATATGTTTACTTAATATTATATTCATCTATTCATGTAATATCATAAAAAAGTAATATAACAAAAAAGGAATACTTTGATGGAAGTTAAGATCATGGAGTCCGACCCATATATTATTTAACTAGTACTTTACTGGCGTCATTTCTAGATCATCTGGAGAAACCTGTTCTTAATAACCTTTGCAAGAATGTTAGTGGTTGTTTAGTTTCAGCATTTTTACATCGTCCATACAAACTCATTACTGCCATAAGGAAATTAATGTGATCAGTCTGAGCAAATTTTTACCTTTTCAGTTTTAACCATCATTGTTTTACTAGGTAGGCCAACTGGTGTTGATAAGGAAGTCTGAAGGAAGTTATAGCTTTCTCTGCTGGCTGGCTTCTTTCTCCCAACACACACTATCATTTTTGATAAACACGGCAACTTACAAGTCTAATACTCATTTACTGAAATATTCAGAGAATTAATATTTGACCCATAAATTCCAGACGACATCAGCCACTGTCTTTTTTCCTTTCCCTTCTAAAAGAAATATGCTTCCATTCTTAACGTATTGAATGTAAATCAGAGAAGCAATGCATCAGGGATGAACATTACCTTTCAAAATCTCTCTACACACAAATGCTCGTGTATCTTGAGCCATAATTGCATGCATGTGTGCACAATGATTACACATAGTGTGGAGCAACGTTGCTATGGTGGGTGAGCACTCAGGAAAATAAAAGTCAGCCCTGGTTTCAGTCAGGCATAGTGTGGGTAGGTAATATAAAAGCTTCTTTCTGCAGATCTCCTCAGTTGGCTGTGGCATCCCAATTCTGAGCTAAAACCTTCATTGCTATTCTAGTCATAGAATTCAAAGATGGAAAACACCTATTAGGTTACTTAGTTTATCCCTCTAGGGCCAGCACTGAAGATTACTCTGATAGCATATTTTATTCCTTCTTCTACTTCTTCAGTATTTTGGTCCACCCTCATTCTAAAATGTCTGTGCTGACAGACTTTTCAGCTTGTTTTCTTTGGTAACTAGGTTCTCTTGAATTTCCTTACATTTCTTCAGCATTTAGGTATATTTTCTAGTTTGCTAATACTATCATGTGCTTGTAATCAGATCTAGGTAAATGATGTTCCCCCTTTGTAATATTAATCAGCTGCTCATGGATTATAACCTCAAAGCAATGTGGGGTTAATAATAATAGCTTTGATGCATTTTTTTTTGCTTCTTTGTATATATGCATGTACCTCATTGGCCACCAATTTTTTTCTCAGATTGCTCATTAAGAGAGCTTGAAGAAAAAGATGAGCAGACCATCTGAGTTATGTAAAACTCTGCATGCTGAATGAGCCACAAAATAGGATTGCTCCAGATCTCATTATTAAAGTAAATAGGGTATGCAAGGAGACCTTGATTTAGTTCAGCTGAAGATATCTGGACCTTGAGAATAAATGTAAGTGGCTGGTACTTCTCAAGTCCAGGAATTCTAATTGGCGATACCAAAGTGAATGGTGAGAGGCTCGAGATGTATCAAGAATTTTCCTAAGCACTTTCTACATTTAAACTCATGCCTTCTAACAGCTTTTGGGAATAGGTTCTAAATAACTCATTTGGCTGAGCACAGGTCCACTTGCCGTCTCTTATAGGATAAAGCTAGGATCCAGTTATCAGAGTCCAAGTTCATATGCTGATTAGAGTGGATGAAGGAAATGAGTAAGCATGTACTTTGGTGTCAGATGGACCTTGTTTTGAGTATTGGCTCTGTCACAGCTTTGTACGAGTTAGTTGTCCTCATTGAGTCTCAGTTCCTTTGTCTGGATAGTGAGGTTAACAATAGCCTCCTCTTAGGACCTATAAATAGGAAAATGCATGTCTAGTCCTTGGTACAGTTTCTGGCATATGACTGATGTTCAACAAAGGTTAGCTTCCTTCTTTTAAAGCTCTCTCTAATGTCATGGAGAAAGGCTGGCTGTCTTACTTTTTTCTCAGCCACTCATCTACCATTCAAAAAGTACATTCCTTTCTAAGTGATTGGCCTTTGTTCTCTACATGAAGGCACAGGTTGGTACTCAAGAGTGTTATGGATTTTGTGGTATGAAAGAATGTCCTTGTGGAATCAAGTTGAGACAAAGTCTGACCAATGCCTTTATTTCATATGTCATGTTTACTTGGTATATATTGTATGGAGATAGCTCTCACCTTAAAAATAGATTTTGTTCCAAAAGTTTGCTGCAATTTGGAACTTGAAACATTTCTTTTTATTCTAAATTTATGTCAAGAATGCTACTTAGATTATTAGGTTAGTTCACACTATGGTTTTTTTTTTTTTTTTTAACCAATAAGAGGTCCAAACTGTATTAGAAATTGGTAGCAAAGACAGTAGTTGATATGCTTGTCATTGTTAAATTCTCTTTCTAGCTTAATGCATTTCATTTGATGCCCTGGAAAAGCCAGAATTAAGTACTACAAGATTTATTGGCCTCTGAAAATTTGAGGAATTTTAAAGAACTTATAAATCTATTAGCTGGCCAGTGGTCAATCAGATGCATTCCCGAGAATTTGAAATGAGTTACAAAAGCTGTAGCCTACCTATGTTGGACACTAAGACACTATCTTCATGAAGAGTTGGAGACAGAATACATTCATTAACCATTATTAATTATGAATAGGACAAAAATGACCAAGCTGATGTGAAGAAAGAAAAGAATGATGTAGATGCATCACTGAAAAAGAAACCATGTGGCTCAGAGAGCAAGAGGGAATGAGTGGGTGTCTGATGACCTTCTAGATCATGTGAGGCCTGGTTGTTGTATTCTACAATTAGATCTAATATGATCTTTCTACATTATTTCAATAAACCCTTCTCTACTTAAACTAGTTTGAATGGATTTTTATTATAAACAACAAAATGATTCCTGGCAAAGTTAAAATTCTAAGACCAAAGCCTTTCTGAACTCTATTCTTTGGTCATCTGGGTGACAGTCTAGATATGTCTGGGTAAGGGTTCTGATAGCTGGATCTGATAGTATTAAGATAGGGCTCCAGGTTGGGAGAAAAGAGCAAATAGGAGCACTGGCCTTAGCAATAGTCTAATTTTGTTATATCTCAATCCAGAAGGCATTACTATCATTGCCTTAAGGTCTTCCTGGCCATACACAATTCATAGCACTCCTGATTAACATTGTACATATCTTGAATGCCCTTTTGTTCCTCTCTACTTATACAAGGTTTATTCCACATTCATTGTACTTCAAGGTGAGTCATGAGTGTTATAGAGTTTTATGGCAGGAAGAGGACCAAGCCATCTAGTTCAAAGGCTCAAAGAGGTTGTCCAAGGTCACTCAACTAGAAAGTGGTGCTGCCAGGACTTGAACTTAGGCTCTGACTTCAGATGTTTTCCACTGGACCACTCCACCTATATAGCCCACAAGATCTTATCCTCTGCTAGTACATCACAGTGTCCTCCTCACCATGCAGTATTTAATTCTACCTTAATTATATCTTTGCGTTGTTTATATTTATTGTAACAGGCTGGGAACTTGTTGAGAGCAGAAAGAGTAAACTTTCTTTTAATTAGTAGTTCCTCTTGGCACTTCACACAATGCTTGGCATATAAGTGATCAGTACATTTCGGTGTATTGCTTAAGTGATTGAAAATATCATGCAGGAATGAATGAATAACCTCAGAGGTTTCCAGGGATGACATCAAAAGATAAAGAACATTCTCAACACAGACAAGTTTCATGAAAATAGTTTTATTTTACAACCTCTGGTGTCAAGGAATTTTAGCTGTGAAGTACAGGGATTGGACCCTGTACTCATAATGAGTGGGAGCTGGATCCTGAGGACAGAAGCTTTAGTAACTGTGGAAATTAGGTGATGTTTCATGGTGGCACAAACCCAAAGAGGTAGCAGTTGTCTCCATCCAGGCAGGATGGAGGGTGTGTTATTTCCAATTGGGGTAGTTGAGTTGATTAACTTGTTTATTTCAAGTGATGATCATGTACTTTTCAGTAAACATCTTGGGTGATCCCATTATTTAGAATTTTTTTCTGATCCTAAGAATGTCTTCCTGGTTTCTAAATTCCCTACTGACCACTATCTTAGTGCTGACAACAATCTTCATGGTCCCAGTTTTATTTTTCACACTTTTATCTTAACACATTATGACCGTATACTTGTGGTAATATAGACATAACAATCAAATTTATATCATGGAGACCAGCAAGTGGTAGTTATGCTTTGGGGTCTTAGATTCATGAAGTGAGACCATCCTTATTAGAACCACAAAACTGTGACTTCCTATTAGAGCATGGGTCAAAGTGACTTCCTTACCATTCATTCACTTTGATATATACAATTGAGATTTCTAGGTTTGAGAAGGACCAGTAACTTAGACTTACTCTTAGTGTTCAGATATCTTCAGTTGAACTGGGTCAAGGTCTCCTTGCTATACTCTATTTGTTACAATAAGAGACTTGGCTTCTTTAATATGACATGTTTTAGATAATTCACATAGTATGCTTGTCTCTATTCCACCTCTGTGGATGAGTAATCTGAGAAAGAAACTGCTGATCCATGAGGTTCATGTATACACATACATATATAGAAAAATGCATAAAAATATTAACAGATGATTGGATTAAGTTGAGCTTTTTTATCTTCAAGTTTTATTAAACTAGCGTAAGTCACTTTATTCATTTATTGATTGATTGATTGTATTTTTCTGAAGTGAGAAGTGGAGAGACAGAGAGACAAACTCCCACATGAGCCCTACTGGGATCCACCTGGCATGCCCACAAGGGAGCAATGCTTTGCCCATCTGGGGCATTGCGCCATTGCAACTGAAGTTATTTTAGTGCCTGAGGTGGAGGCCATGGAGCCATCCTCAGCGCCTGAGTCAACTTTGCTCCAGTGTAACCTTGGCTGCGGGAGGGAAAGAGAGAGACAGAGAGAAAGAAGATGAAAGGGTAGAGAAGCAGATGGGCACTTCTCCTCTGTGCCCTGACCAGGAATTGAACCTGGGACTTCCACATGCCAGGCCGACACTCTACTGCTGAGCCAACTGACCAGGGCTGAGCAAAAGTCACTTCATAGTCAAGAAAGTAATACACAAAATATATAGAACAATTTTAAATTTAGAGAAATATCATCGTTTACACTTTAGTTACAATCATAATTTTCTAATTTTTGTTTTTAAGTTAGAAGAACCCAGTTATGGAGGAAACAATCTAGAATAGGAAAAAAAGAAGTACTATCCCAATTCCTTGGTTTACTCAGTAATTGTCCTATATTCATTGGCATCAATGTAGATATGCACGTTCATTTCCCCATGACCTTTAGTTTATGAGATGCCCAAGGGGAGATGCTGGATCTCTGATAGAAAGAGCATTTTACTTAAAATTAAAGCTAAGTATTTTCTGTGATTATCATCAACCTTTCTGAAATTCAGTTTCCTCATCAGTATAGTGTAAATAGTAATAATAGTTGTAAATGCCAAGTTAGACAATGCCAACTTAGACAATATTTCTTTTAAGCTGTGGGGTGTCTTATATATATAGGAATAATATTATTTCTATTTTAAAGTTCATAGATATCTTTATAAAGTTCTCTTCTCCTCATTGTTGGGCATGGACTGACTGAGACTTTCCTATTTCCTAGTACAGGTAATACCTAGCTTCATTGGTCAGTCCTCTCTTCTGTGACCACAAGAGGAAACATCAAGTCACCATGACTTTACCCATGCCATTTCCTGTTCCTGGCATCCTCTCTCCCACATTCCTCTAAGTTTGCCTTCTCAGATAGACATAATCTTACTCATCTTTCAAGGTTCAGCTCCAAAATCCCCACCTCCGTGAAGCCTTCTCTGCTAACCCATTAGGAAGGATTAGTTGTTTCATCCTCTGTGTTTATCATCCTTTCTAGAATCCCCTTAGACTATATTGTAATTAGTTGTTCACAAATCTGTCTTTTTACCCGATCTGTGTTTCTTGACTGTTGTGTCAAGGTTGACAGATATGTCATGAACCTTTCCCTAGTGTACTACCAACATTTGATTCAAGTGTAAGGTTTATTTTTGCTGCAACTGAGTACACACATTTATTACAGTGACTTCTGTCAGAAGGTACGATGAGGTGAGCAAGTTGTGCAATGTGGTATAAAGCAGGGTGTCATTTGCTGCAAAGAAAGGTAAGAATTGTCAGGCCAGGAATGAATAAAGATCAGAAATTTATGTCAAGCCAGTTTGCAGTTTCAACCCAACAGTGAGAGGTGCTTTGTGATTGATGGAGGAAACTTAAGCCCTTCAAAAGCACACCCAAATTTCTAGTTTTTAAAAGTGGTTCGCAAACACAGAAAGAATCAAGAATTACTGTATTCAGAGTTGAGTTCCTTGAAGATTTACATCTGGACTTGACTGACAAAGATTAACATATAGCATTAGTGTTGGTAGGACTCAAAAAGTAATTGGTCAAATATATATATTTATATTTGGTAACTGTTAAGTCTGGCTCTTTTCTAATGTAAGATAGATTCAGTGGCCAAAAATTTTTGAAAACTTAATGAAATGGGTCTAATTCATTTTGTGCTTAAGGTCATGGGCATTGAAGTCAGAAGAATCTGTGTTCAAATCTCAGCTTTGCTACTTACTACCTATGTAATTTGGTTGCTTCATGTCTCCAAGACTTATTTGTGTATGTGTGTGTCTTCAAGTGAGGCTAATAAAATATATCAATTGGGGTAATTTTGACTATAAGTAACAGACATTCTGAAAAAAACATAATTGGTTATTTCACATTGCAAAAAGTTCAAAGACAGTAGAGTGCAAGGTTGTGAGATTCAATGACTCAGTGACGCTATTTTCATCTTTTAGCATTAACACTGTCAGGTTTCACTACTTTCAGAATGAAAATAGAAGCCACATTTCCCGGTTTCTCTTGCTTAGAAGTGAGGACAATTTTACCTGATGACCACTGGGTGAGCAGCTTTTCCCAAAGTAATGACTGGTCACAAAGATGACATCAGCATGACTGGCACAGACCAGCCATCTCTGTATGAACGAATGCTGACAAGTCAACCACAACCTAGCTCATTGTTTGGAACATGATAGGTACAGGGTAGCTCCTTTTATCAATCAGTCACTCATTCAGACCTAAAATGCCTCCTTTCCATTTCTGATTTGTTGCACCTTTCTTTTTTCTCTTACTTGAAAATTATTTTTTTTTTTTTACCTAAATCCTTCCTCTCACTTCTGGTCAAGATTTTTGAGGTCTGTGTCTCACATACAGTGGACCTAACAGTATCTTAATGCATAGATGTGTCTTTGCTTACTTGTCAGTAATTTTTAGCTATTGTAATGTAGAAAATCTCTTTTGGCCCAAGAAGTATGGCTTTTGTTGTTGGTGTCTTGAGGAAGGAAGGAAGTAATTCCCAGGATCAAGAGTTCTTCCCCGGGTTAGGTGCATTCATATAGGATTTGGCTGAAGAAAATCTGGGCTCTCTCCCACTGATTATCTGGGTAACCTTGTAAACTACCCTCTTTCCCTCTTTTGTGTATCTCAGTTGTGTTTTTAGATGATTAAGGAGATAGGGGTTAGAAAGACTTCCTAGACAGTTTAGCTCTATGAAGATATTGGTCAATTTTCCTCTACTTGGTGGCTTTTTTGTATAGCATATAAATCTGAGAGCCAGATGGGCATAGCCTACTTAAGGGGAAGGTGCAAAACAAACGAAACAGATGACTTGATCTGGGTGCTACTTCCTATGTTTAAAGAAAAAGAAAACTTGTTTCTTCTTGTTCTCCTGTAGGAACTTCCCTTGACATTTCTAGTGACTTCAGTGGCGTCTCTCAGTTTCCAGAAAATGTCTGGCTAATCAGGAATAAGGTGGATTGGTCTGTCTGGTATACGCATCTCTGTGAAGAGTTCTCCATTTCACCAATGAAAAGTGAAGTCATCTGCTGTTCTGCGGATGATGGACAAAGTGTGACAAACATCTACATATTTGGTAAATCAATACAGTGCACTCAAGGGCGAGTGTCATTTCCTATAGTATTCTTTTCTGGGGTTCAAGACTCAACCAGTCAGAATTGTATTTCAAAGAATGATAACTACTATTTGTTGTGAAGTAGCATCTAATAAAGTGGCTTCTAAGCATATTCCTTGGCCTAATCTAAAACTGAAACAGACACTGCATGTGGCTTTATTTAGGAGCCTGGAAGTTGAACATGGAAGAAGTTCTTAGCTCAACATTCTTTCAGATTGTCAAAACTGGTTGATATTTCCTGACAAGGCCTTTTGCCAGCCTAACCTCTCCTAGTTAAGCTATTTTAACTCTGGTCTTAAGCTGATATATCTCCTAGCAACACATCTTCTCCTAAATAAAAAACAGATCTCCCAGATGGTCTTGTTCACCCTTTCCTTCTATTGACCAACTTCATTACCCATTCTCATCACTTTCTTAGTCTTAGCCATTACATTTTTCTCTTTGTTCTTCTAAGATGTTGATGTAGCTTAGCACTATCCAATGTGAAAGCCATTAGCTACATGTGCTTATTTTAATTTAAATTAATTAGAATTTAAAAAATAATTCAGTTTCATTTTAGCTGCATTAACCACACTTCAAATGCTTAATAAGTACATGTGGTTGGTGGCCACCATATTGATTGGATAGTACAGATAAATAAGATTTCCATCATCACAGAAAGCCCAACAGATAGTGCTCACCTAGATATTTAATAATTCTACTGTTTTAAGGGCTTAGCCCCCACTTCAGTTAGTTTCTACCAAATTTTTATCCTTATTCCTGTAAAAATGTCAGAGCTATTCATTTGAAACAAAGAAGTATCTTAAATTGTTCACATAGTTGAAACATATGTTCTTTTCCTTAGGCATAGCTATTTCATAGTTTCCGTAATCTTTTCAGCAGATTAAGTTGAAGAACAGAGACTTCTTTAAAATTTTTGTTCTCAAAAACGGAATTTCCTATAAGCTATGTAATTCCTCATCTTTTGAGGTGGCCATCAACACAATTCAGTGGAGTGGAGACTTTGTCATCAAGAGGCTGATCCCTTTCTTCAAACTTAGAACACCTTTTATTTAGAAAAACTAAAAAGCAACAAGTGTGGACAAGAATGTGGAGAGAAAGAACTTTTGTTCCCTGTTGGTGTGTGTGTAAATTGGTACAACCACTATAGAAAAAGAGTATGGAGGTTCCTCAAAACTCTAAAAATAGAACTATTGTATGATCCAGCAATCCTACTCCTGAGTATATACACAAAGGAATTGGATTTAGGAACCCAGAGAGATAATTGTACTTCCATGTTCATTACAGCATTATTCACAATGTCCTAGACATGGAAACGACTTAAATGTCCACCGATGGATGAATGAATAAAGAAAATGTGACACGTACACACACTCACACACCATGGAATATTATTCAGTCTTAAAGAAGAAGAAAATCCTGCCATTTGCCATAATGTGGATGAACCTGTAGGATATTATGATAAGTAAAGTAAGGCAGATACAAAAGAATAAATACTACATGATACACTTATATGATAAATTTAAGAGTCAAACTTATAGAAGCAGAGAGTGGAATATAATTGCAGGGGTTTGGGGAGGGGGCTGGGACAAAATGAGGTCTCAAAGAGTACAAAGTATGGTTACACAAGATGAGTTAGTCCTGGAGATCTCTTGTGCAGCATAGCATTAACAATACTGTGTTGTACATGTAAAAATTTGCTAACAGGATAGATCTTATGTTAAGTGTTCTTATCACAAAATAATAATAATAGTAATAAGAAGGTGGAAGGAAATTTGGAGGTGAAGGATTAGTTTATGGCATAGATTGTGGTGATAGTTTCACCAAAACATACTTACCTACAAACACATTAAGTTGTATATATTATGTACAGATTTTTGTATGTACAAAGAATTTATTTTTTAATGCTAATCTCAGCAAAGAATTGTCAGTACAATGTAGCCTAAACCTAACTTTCAAATTTTCTTTCCCTAACTTTTTGCCTTTCAGCCCCTGCCAGCTCTGATCTTGACTTCTTCCTCAAGTTGATTCTTGCCCTTTGTTTTTTTGTCAACCCTTTGATTAGGGTTGTCAGCTTTTTCATTGGAATAAGATCCTGGTCTCAGCCTGTTCTCTGTTTCATTTCCATGCTACTCTTGCTAAGTCTGATGACTCATCTGCATTGTTGCCAATATCTAATCTCTCCCTGAACCCACATTTTGCTTTGTCCTTCAGAATTTGAGGGTGCACTTGAAGCTTGAGAACATTCTGTCTGTCCCTCCATTAACTAGCATGGGATTTAAATTCTTCCATTGACCTTGTACTCAGCTTAGAGAGCTTGAAAAGAAGAATAAGATTTTTTGCCTTCAAGAAGTTTACATATTTGTTACGGATAGGAGAGACAGTTAAGAAATAAGACAAGATGATTTGCAAAGAGCTCAATGAATGCTGTAGACACAAGAATTATTAGAATTAAGAGTTTAGGATATTTCTAGAGAAGTCTGGGCACGAGTTGGACTGGCCAAGAGAGGGCATCTCAGCTGGTAGACCAGGGCAGATGGTATGAGGCAAGAATCACTTAGAACTATCTTTTCCTCCACCTTATATGCTCTCTTCATTCATTTCCTGTTGACAGTCATGTCCACAACAGAGCCATGGGTGTCTCCATTTTTCATTCTGACTCTTTCTTATTTGTAGTTTTGCTTGGCTGTCTGGGGGTAGTGATTGTCACAGGGAGCTTAAGTTTCATTTACTTTTCATTTTTATTTTTTGACCACATATTAAGAAATTTTAGATACTTCACTGATGCTAGTATTCGTTATTCTAAGAGCTGAGTGTTAAGTCTATGGTTAACTCTGCCCACATCTTCCACAAAGATCAGAAAAGAAAAATTGCTTGTCCCTCCCGCCCCCAGGAACTTCTGAGATCTTAATTATTTGAAGCATTTCCATTGAGCTTATATTTTTCATGTATTATTCTTGCATATATACAGGTATCAAGAATTTATAAACCTTTGTTGTTCAAATGGGAAATCTGAATTTACAATGGGAGTCGATGAGCTCAGGTTGTGAGCTCCTCTTGGGGTTGGAGCTGTGCTCTTCTTTGTCTCTCTAGTGCCCTTTGTTGTTCTTGGAACATATCAAGTTCCTAGTAAATGTGTTCTGGGTGAATATTCAATGAGTGTCTCAGAAAAACAACACCAACAATAATTCAGGGTATGAGCAGAGCTCAGCTAAGCTGAGTGTGCCAAACTTCATCTTTTTGCAATGATTTTGAGTTGTTGTTCAAAAGTGTCTGATGTTTAAGATTATGTCCCTTCTGAAGTTTTTCATGACAGCTACTCCTGTCTGTTATGCACTTACTTATTCATTGTGATTTCATAGCACTTATATCCTTGTAAGTTCTAAACACAAAATATTTTATAACCTCTTCATATGTTTGTCTCTTGCTCATTTGTCTAAATCCAGCACTTGGCCCAGCATGTGACACATAGTGAGCCCTAAGTGATTACTCAGTGAATAAAGAATCATGTGATCATAGTGGATATTGTGGGTGCTCCACACAGTTCCCCTCAGGTACCATCACTTGGCTCCTGGACGTTGTGCTCCTAATAGCTCAGACCATCAACTTTCTTGAGAGAACTACCCTTGGGCCATTGGGTACTCTTTGTCCAGACTCTCCAAGAGCAAAAAGTCTTTGGTCATTTACATTCCTCAGAGGCATTCTGGAGCTAGCTGTTTACTGGTTCGGGAGTCTGAAATTCCAGCTCCCATGTCTCCAAGAGGAACACACTCTGCAGCATTATTTATCCTCCCGGACTCCTGCAGGTTCAGACTGGGGTTGGTGCCTCACCTGGGCTGACACGAGGCTTGGCTTCTTTCCCTTTGGTCTCCTGATCTCCCCACCCTCACCGATTTCTCCTGAGAACACTTCCTCAATAAATCTCTCCTGCGAGAGTCCTCATCTCAGGTTTTGCTTTTGGGAAACCTAGACTAAAATCTAGGTTGATTCTGAATTTTGGAATCACCTATACAAGTTTCTTGGCAATTTATACTGATAATAATAAAAATGTTACAAACACTAGGTAATCTCAGTGAGTATTAGAGATAGAGCTCCTATTTCCAGTCCCATACCTTTTATGGGGAAGCATATCCATGGATAAATATGTATATTAGAAAATCACTTCTTGTTTAAAAAGAGGGGTGTGTTTCTAAGAAAGAAAAAAAAAACTCAGGAAGACAGCACTGATGTTAAATCAGACCACTCACGTGTTGAAGCTGAAGAGATGGGACCCCAATGTCTGAGTCACAGAGAAAATACAGCTGGAATGAAGCAAGACATTCCAGCACATTCAGGAATGTCAGTAATTCATTTCTGAATACTTGGGAAAATGTAGTCCTCTGAATAACACATACCTCTCTGTTTGCTGTTTCCCATTTCACCTCTTTCTCCATTTCTAAAGCTCTACAGACATGTTTCTCTCACTGTCTCAAAATAGCTGGTCAAATTTCCTTTCATTTTCTGGTGACTGTAACCACAGTAGGACCTGAGGTGCCCGTGGAAAGAGCAATGACTGCAAAATGTGACTTTCTTGCAGTTGTATATATTTTCCAAGAAGAGTAGATCACTGGCATTTTAAAGGGATCATAAATATACCATTAATGAAACTGGAAGCCATCATTTCAGCCACCAGATTAGTGTCAGGAGCTGACACTGTTCCTAGAGGAAAGAGAAAGCACTAAAATAAAATTACCCAAGTCCAAATATTTCCACATTGCACAGGCGTTGGGTGAATGACGCTTGGGAAAACATGCGCATCAATATCTTTTAAGTGCAAACTGTCCCTTCTTAAACCCTTGGGCTAGCGACAACTTGACATACAGAAGACTTAGCTCTGCATAGGCTATTTAACCAAGGGAAGATGATTGTCAGTTTCCTCGCGTTCTTTTGTTAATAGTCTATATACACGGATGTCCCTATCAGGTGCAACTCCAGTTCTTTATTTGCAATTGCCATTAAATTACTCACCTAAAATACTGCAGAAAGGCCTGAGACCTCACTGAACAGAAATTTTATAAGCTCTTTCCATCCCCTCTCCCTTGGGCTCTCCTCTGCTGAGCTCTCCCCACTCCCCACTCCAAGTGTGTAATCAGCCCCTTCTCCTGTGGAGCACCATCAGGAAAATGGCAGCTCTCACTGAGAGACAGTAGAGCCGTCCACAGTTGTGGAGTTATTGAAACATTGACAGATATGACAGACATTTCCAAAGCTGTGCAAAGCATTAATTTTAATGTATGCTGTGTGTCCTTACTTAGTAAATATTTATTTGGCTGTGAAAGATGGGAGAGATAATCACTACTTGCCTTCCAATATGGTTTCTCTAGAGCTCCATCTCCTTTTTCTGTCTGGGGAGTTCAGGACTCAGTTGTGGAGTTTGGAAATGGAGCATGGGACAAGAAAAGATGCGAGAGACCAGATCTTTATTCTAGAGTCAAACTTTAACAGTCCTCTGTGTTTTGTCCAAACTGTTTGCTTTGGTCACATGGACACAGCATAACCCTGTCAGTTCAGCAACCAACAATCATGCTTGGCTAGAAAATGATTTCTAGGTCTGGATTGCCAATGAGATCTTAGCCAACACTGTCTTCCACTGTACTCTTTCCACTGAATCTCCTATTATGGTTTTCTCCACTAACCTCTACTGTCACCACTGGCTCTCCGATCTACTCAGAGGGTCTGTCTGGGGTTACCATCTTTTCAGGTCTGTAGAAGACCATTTTTCTCTTTGAACTGAATGACTGGAGAAGTTGGAAGGCAGTAGGTTGGGTCACAAGAATAATCACTGGTTGAACACCTGCAAAGGTGTAGTTACTTTCACATGTACTGTCTCAGTTATCGAAACATCTCCCATGCGGGCATCTCACAGAGGAGAAAACTGAGACATAACGAGGACAGAATACTTTCTTTCAATGTCACATAATGACAGAATTGGGATTTAAACTTGAGACTTTCCAATTTTAGTCTGGTGCTCTGTCTACCACACTGCGATAGAGAGCATCGCATATATAAAAGGATTCTGTAAACTTTAAATCTTTATGAAAATGTTAGTTGCTGCTATTGTAGATGGTTAGAAAAATGTGCTTGTTAGTTTTGTCTGGTTGGTCAGCCATCAGAGCTTTTCTAATGAGGCAATGAACCCAACAGGGGTGAGGGGATGAGCTGCCAAGCCTTTCACATCAACTTTGTGTGCACTAATTAAACATCATGCCTGGATAAATGGCCCAGGATGACAAAGTCCACAGCTTCTCACAGATGGTTCCAGGAAGTTGCATGGTTGGCTGGAGAGGATTTGGTCATGAATAAGATGCAACCTCAAACCTCCTTCACTGGCTTTGTGTGACCAGGTACATTAATCTTTCTTTGTATCAGCAGCATGCTGTGAGGTGAATGGTAGGTGGGCTCCAGAAATCGATTTTCCATTGGTGAGTGTCTGCTAAATATGTGCTTATCTCATTATAATATATATGGACAGTGACATATACTGAGCTATGAGATCAACCTCTAAAATATTAATTCATTATAAAGCTTTTTTCCCCTTTGAACCTATGCTGTTTATCTTGGCAAGTGCCCTTAAATATCCTTTGACCTTTTACAAGCTGGTTTATTTGCTAAGTTTGCTTTCTTCAGTCCTTTGTATTTAGTGGAACTTCTGTGGAATTTTCCCCTTAGAAATTTTACACTGGGGAGGAAAATATACATAGTCAAATTCCCCAGAGGATAGAAGTAGGTTTGCAAATTGTGCAAGTTATTGGTCATGCATACTCTGTTACAATATAAGACAACTCTAGTTTAGAGACTTAGAGGCAGCAAGTTTTCTACACATTTTACTTAATCCGGAGAATTTCTCTCTTTTCTGTCTCATGCTCTACAAGTGTAAAAAAACTTTTTTTTTTTTTCACTTCAGCTGTTGTGTGGCCAGCTGATTACAGCATTTTTATGTTGTGGTAAAGGTATTTCCTCTTGTGGCGTATCTGAAATATTACAATCAGAAGAACAACCACTTCTTAAAAGTCTCAAATTTTCTAGTCACCTAGATAGAAATATGTTCACTGACAATTATTGTAATGATGAGTCATCTCAACTTTCCAGCTACTGTGGCTCAAGATCTGTGACCCCAATAGTTTCAACTCACTGAATAAGCCATTAGAACAAAGACTTAACCCCTATTATAACCAGATTATGATCTTATTTAGATTTCAAGCTCCTGTCCAGATCCAGTATTGCTATTTGGGACATCTTTCTTTATTTGGCACCATGCTAAGTGTTTTCACATATATCATTGTTAATATTTTAAAAACCCCTGTAAGGGTGGTACAATTTTCAGTGTTTTACATATAGAGACACTGACCCCCTTAAAAATTTAATTTTCTCAAGGCAGAAACTTGGATGAAAACTGCGGCTTTCAAATGTACAAATTTATATTATTTCATTGGTGATTTGGTATAACTGACTCCTCTTGTGAAGAAGACATGAGATGTTGAGCAATGAAGAAACCACCAAACCACTGTGATTAATTTTGCTCACTCATTAGTCAGCTTGTGGGCACCCTCGGTAGTCTATACCTTCTTTTGCCCAACATTTAGTTTGAGGGTGATGAGGCATAAGGGTTCTCTAATAATGCCCCTGCCCATAAGTTCTTCACATTCAACCAAAGTAACTGATAAACTATTTTTAAATGTTAGTGATTGGTCATTTGCTTCAAATAGCTGGCCTAGCGCTAATGTTTAAGGTGGAATTAGGATAATTATAAGTCCTTTTAGAGACGTCTTCTACAATCAAAATTTCTTGTCCTAGAAGAGTTATACAAAGTCATTATGAATCTTGGAAACAATCAAGAGTTTAGACTTATCCATCAAGAAGAATTCCTTCTCCCTACAAAGACTTGAGAGGAAGATGAAGGATAAGAGGGTAGAAGGGTCTTTGAGCCTTAATTTCTGTAATAAAAAGATGGGCTTCTTGGTCAATGTGCATGCAGTTATTTTCTAAAGATAAATTTGTTCCTGCTTTATAAAAAAATGAGCAATTCAATTCTCCAACATTTTGTGGCTGAGCAAAGTGGAGTTAAATTATGTGTAATAAGAAGCCATGGTTTCTGTCCATCATCAAGAGTTAATAAAGGCCCCACAGTACAAGCAACATATTTCTTTTGATTAATTCAATGCCATAGGACACTTCCTCTGCATTATAAAGGGAGGTGACTTAACCATGGTTGCATTTTGTAGAATAAAAATGTGGTGAAAGTTGAATAGCTCTAAGATGGCTTGAGGACCTTATTTTTGGAGACCATGTGACATGGATTAATCTTCACTTCATTTCAGAAGAGTGAATACCAGGGAAACTAATGCAATAGACTAAGAAGATAGCATGTTGAACTCCTCTTCCTGGAATCATTCCCAGAACTTTCACTGCTCACTATTCTCTGATGACTCCCAAATTTATATCTTTAGCTCAGAGCTTTGCAATGAACTCTAGGCCGAACGTTCAATTGCCTGTTCAACACTTCCACTAGCATGTCTTGCATAAACATACTACTTATCTGACCAACTAAATCTGCTGTGCTGCTGCCTTCTTGTTTTCCTAGTTCTAGCTAGAATTATTCTAGACTCTTTCTTCTCTCTTGTTTCCCATATTTGATCTATCTTTATGCCATGTTAATCCTACCTTAGAAATATCCCTCAATATCTAGTAATTCTCCCACTCATTCCTACCACCTTGGATTTTTCTTGCCAGAATTAATGCAAACATGTCTCACTGATATCCTTGCCTCCAATTCTCTTCTCTCCAATTTCTCATATATTCTGCTGCCAGAATTTTCTACCTAAAAAACAAACAAACAAAAATACCATAATGTAGCTTTACTGTTTAAAGACTTCTATTGTCTTTTTCTTGCCAGTGGGATAAAGTTCAAACTCTTTTGTTCATATGGTTTATAAGGTCTTTCACAATCTGGACCCAACTTTTCTTTCCAGTCTCATCACCTGCCACTCACCTCAACCACACACTCTATACAATCACCAAATTAACTGTCTTGTTTCATTAACATATGGTATGCTTTCTTCTTTCTGTTTGTTTGCATAAACTTTTCCCTCTGCTTAGAAATCCCCCCTTTTTTCCCAAAGAGCTTCTAGTCATCCTTATAAACAGCAGTGACTAATAACAGGTATATTTATTGATCACTTTTTCTGTTTTATGCACTATGCTAGCTAAATACTATACTTTGTATTTATCATCTTAATTTTTTTTTTAAATCCCAAGATGTTAGCACTACCACATTTTAAAGAGGTGTTCATTGAGATTTATAGAGCTTGGGTAATTACCAGATTTATACAGGGTATCCAGGCTGAGGGACTCCAGAGCTCATACTCATCTCTACAGCATAGAGCTTGAAAAATTAAGTGAGGGAATGAATAAAGAATAAACAAGTATACTAGGAAGATAGGAGCTTTGCTTTTAGGGAAATCATAGCATTAATAAGTATATGTTCCTTGCCTTTAGAGTAGAAGCCACCAGCTCCCTTTTTGCACTGAGCACTGCAAATTCATCATCCATGAACCTCTTCTCCAAGGAGTCTGCAATTACCGACATAACCCATTCCATGCAAGGTTAATAAGGCCTCCCATCGTGTTCCCATAAACTCATACCTACACTTCTGTTGGTAGATTGAATTATCAGTATTGGCTCAAGTGTCTGTTGCTCCTTCACCAGACAATGAGGTTATAAAGAATGAAGAATATGTCTTGTTCCTCTATGTAATCGTGGTAGTAGCCAACATGATCTTTGGTACAGAGTAATCATATAGTGTGTATTTCTGGAATAAATGAATGAATACTCTAAACACCCTTGCTTTGGTCTACGAGTAGATATGTCATAGGTACTACAATGCAGAGCTATATCTGAACAAAAATATTTCCACTCAGTTAGCTTCTACAATGGAATGAATGTGAGTTGAAAGCTATGATTCCAGTCTTCCAAGTATCTCAAGTTGCTGTGTGTCTTTTCTAGTGGGAGCATCTTGCCATGCCGATTCTGTGTCAAGAGACTAATTTTCTCTGGTGCTCAATCAAAGCGTTGGTGGTCCATTCTAATTCTAGAGGGGGAAAAATGTGGGGGTTTTTTTGGGGGGGACTTGGAGAATTTGTGAAGAATTGCAGTATATAAAACTTTATAAATAGTTTAAGGGATTTGGAAAGTAATGTTTTTCTACTATTAATTTTTTTTTCCTAAAACTAACACTGTATACTAACCAATAAGATGTGACTTTATGCTGATTGAGTGGTGGGTAGATTATTAATAGAATAGCTTAAGAGGATGATATTGAAGTTCCAACTTGACTCCTAGATTTCACCCTCTGATTTATAATGATATATGGCAACCAAAGTGTTTTCATGAGTTTGTCTTACCTCAGTTGTGTGATTGGTATGTTATCTCTGCTGCATATTCAGATGCTAGCTGCTTGGGCTAAGGGAAAACTACTGAGCCAAATGCTAGCCATTGGGGAGGCCTGGCAATGCTAGGAGAGAGTGTGTAGGGTAGATAGGATAGCAAAGCTCATGTATCAGGATAGCTAAAGAGAGCTTCTAAATTTCCCAAATGACACTCATAACCTTGGGGTTGGCATTAAAACAAAAGAAAGTTGATAGGAACATACTGGCATAAAAATTCTATGAGCTTTGTTTGAAGGCCCAGTCACTTCAGAGTGGTTTTCTTGGAAAACAGTTACATAACTAAATACAAATGAATCACCTTAGACCTGTTCCTGCCAGGTGACATAAAACAGCACAATAAGTACAATTCACTGCCACCACCCCATGCCAAATCACTACAAATTTAACTTTAAGGGACTAGAAAACAATGTGAATCTTTACTATCTCCTCTTGAAAGGCTACTCCAGAAGTTTACACATTATATCATGAGCAAAATATATTGACATTTCCTTCACTTATCATCCATCCAAAGACATGAAAAAAATTTTTCCTCTTTCTCTTTCTATTTCAACCTCTGCT
Source organism: Rhynchonycteris naso (assembly GCA_037038555.1). Lineage (NCBI taxonomy): Eukaryota > Metazoa > Chordata > Mammalia > Chiroptera > Emballonuridae > Rhynchonycteris > Rhynchonycteris naso. The sequence continues at coordinate 25,607,432 of CM072996.1, forward strand.
TCTCTCTCAAGCTCTGACCCTTTTCCTGTGTTCCTTGCCCCTCCATTTCTCTTTCCCCATCAGAATGATGCCCCTCTTCTTATTTTGGGAATATTTATACTACTTCTTGGCCCAGAGCAAGATTCTGGTGAATAAAATTCTCTATCTCCTTGTAAATATATACAGCAGTACTCCTTTTTGAAGACTCAGTGAAGCCTTGGCTTTATCTCTTTTAAGATTCATTTCTTCAAACCTATCCAGGCACTGGAAAATTTTATGGAGAAAGAATTTCCAAAGGGAAAGCATGTAACCTGAAATAGCCTTTCACAAGGGATGGTTGCTTCATCAAGGATCAGCTGTTGACCAACTTGGCCAAGGGTAGGCTTTGCAAAGTCCCCACCACTGGCAAGAACATCCAGACCCAGATTGCCCAAAGATACTGTGTATGGTTCTACTGAAGAGTTTGTGGTTGCAGCTGCATTGTCTACAGTGCCCAGTTATTGGGTAATAGCAAAGTGAAGGGCATGGCTAAGGGCAGTGCTGGCTTGAGGTCACTGGCTTGAGGTCTATTGAAAGTTGTCCATTTTTTTTCTTTGGAGCCAAAGATGATTTCTAGCACACAAATGAACTGGTGCAAAGAATTCAGAATGAATGGCATTGGCTCATATAGGTTTTCAGAGAATTCTTTGGGAGGCTTTCTGTCAATTTGTTGAAGTTGCGATATTAAAATGCTGTGAATGATATTACATGTGAGAACTCCATACTTTTATAAAAGTAGTCTGAAAATATCTACTCAGAGTCCTAAAAATGATCATTAATTTCATTTTGAGTGTCTATATAATGAAATAGCCTAAATATTAAATAAAAATAAAAACTAAGCATAAAGATGACCATTTCACTGTTCTTTAGAACAGAGGTCAATTAGTAAATGTTTAAAGGACTATTTTGTTGAGAAAAATATTATATAAATCATGATAACCATGTTCAATAGATAAGTAAGCAGCCATTAACCTGGCAGCGGTTATACCCATGTTATAATGTTTAATATAAAAGATACATTGAAAACTAAGACCTGAAGTTATATATTCAGTATGGTGAAGGTTTTATAAAATGTATATAAGACTATACATATGCATATATATGCATACAAATATATAAAATGAAAATAAATTGTTAGTTGTAGATTACTTGGGATGGGTATTTCCTCAACTTTTTCTACTTTTTAAAATATTTAGTTAGTTAGTATTTTATTTCATTTTTTAGTGTTTATTTGTTGATTTTAGTGAGACAGGGAGAGAAAAAGAGAGAGACAGGAACATTAATCTGTTCCTGTATACACCCTGACCGGGGATAGAACTGGCAACCTCTGTGCTTCAGGATGATGCTCTAACAAACTGAGCTATCTGACCAGGACTACATTTTTTATATTCAGTAATTTTATAAAGACCATGCATTTCTTTTATAATAATAATAATTATAAAGTTTTGTAAAATATTTAAATACAACTCCAAATAGAATAGCAGCCTTGGGCACTGAAATCTATTGCTATAACTAAATTTTCTTACTTTCTTTTTTTGGTTTCATTTCCCCTTGTAATGACACCTCACAATGCAATTTCCAGCATCATCAGCTGTGAGATTGTTGTAATCTTAAGGAATGCGTGCTGGTCTTAACAACCATGGCAACAGACTTTGAAAAAAGTTAAATGGAATGTGTCTGTTTAAGGATCTACCACAACTCAGTTCAATTTGAATCTTACTCTTCTGTTAATGATGGAGTTCTGTTGCTAATTCTCAGGCAGATACACAGTGGTACCATTGGAATAGAATTGCCACTTAATTCCTGTATGACCTTTAGCTGTCACCTGTTTTCTTGAACCTTAGTTTCACACTCTTTAAAACAAGGATATAATACCAACACCAGAGAGCTGTTGACTAGAGCCATGGAGGCAATTAATATACAGAAAAGCATTGTGCACACATTGGGGAGGATGTTCAGTATATAGGAAAATCATCTTACTTGGTGTTAAGCAAAACTAACTTTTTCTGGCTCAGCCTCTGTCCTAGGCTATCAGAAGGTGACCTAACACTCTTGATCTCTCCTTGTTTCATTTGTAAAATGAGGATAATGGTACTCGCCTTGAAAGTTATTATAAGGGTTAGAAATAATGTTGGTTTAAAAATGCTTCATACAAAGCCTTTAGAATTAGTAATCACTATTTTTAAGTATTTATCAAAAGCAACTTGACCTATATTCTCTGAATATGCTCCAACCCTTGGCATTCATTATTTTTGAATAATCAAGAACTCTTGATGACAGGTTATGGGCACCATTGACAATGTTTCTGGATTCTAGTCTAATGGGTCCCAAAGTACATGCTCGGCTACTTTATCCTTTCTTTTGGAGAACTTGCACTTCACAGGGTTAAATTTGTGAGCGGAGTTTTTTTTTTGTTTCTTTTTTTACATGGACAGAGAGATATTCAGAGAGAGGGATAGATAGGGACAGACAAACAGAAATGGAGAAAGATGAGAAGCATCAATTATTAGTTTTTGGTTGCCGTTGCAACACCATAGTTGTTCATTGATTGCTTTCTCACATGTGTCTTGACCGCGGGCCTTCAGCAGACCGAGAAACCCCTTGCTGGAGAGCTTTTGCTCAAGCCAAATGGCCAGCGCTCAAGCTGGCGAGCTCAGGGACTCGAACCTGGGTCTTCAGCATTCCAGTTCAACGCTCTACCCACCGCGCCACTGCCTACTTAGGCGTGAGTGGAGTTTTAGTGTTAGTCTCTGCAGCTTGGTTGGGTTTGCTGTATCTGCAATTAACTGTAGAGATTCTGGGATGGGTACTATTTTGCTCTGGTAAGTTAGTGATTTAACAATTTTTGTTTATGCTTTGTAGAAAGTACTTCTTGTGGAAGCTCTTGCCTTGGTTTCTGAGAGATTTAATCATGCAGCCTTGAGATTTTTCCTGGGCCATGAAAAATGGCTGTACTGTTTCAATTTCCAGTTGGTTCACTGTGGTTTTTTCAAAGGAGACAATCTTAAATTATGTATATTAACTAATTCCTAAATCTGCAGTCTCAAGGTGGAAGGGAGACCTCTGTGATGCAAATAGCTATGCCCTCAGCAAGATGTTGATTTTACTTGTAAAATACCAATCTTTAAATGAGGACTAATGGTTAGAAGAGAAGTCCCTCTTTTAATAATGTGGTCATTTAATTTCATATCCTTGCCTTTAGGTAAAGCTGAAGCTATGAGAATTCTTACCATCTGGAAGTTCTCTATCTGGTTGGTTGCAGATTGAATGAAAGCATCCCAGCACATGAGTTCTGTAGAAATAGACAAGATTGACAAGAACTCTTCAGTATAGTCCAGATAACCATTTAAGCACCATTCTCAGGGTGATGCCAGGAATAATTTGCTTACTGGGAGAATCTTGAAATGGATTTGCAATACCTCTTGTTCAGTACTATCCATTTTAATAAGAACTCATATTGTTATTAAAGTGGCAGGATTTGAAACTGTAGAAAGAAGCTCTGACCATGATTCCAACACTGAACTCTATTACATCCCAGAACCGCCTAACTACATAATTGCACCCCTGTCTGGAATGTGCATAAAGAAACCTCCAAACAGCAGAAAATTGAAAGCATTTTTTCTTTAGGATTTCCCCCTCTTATCTAGCACATACCAGAACAGTCAATGAATTCTGGATGCTTTGTTGGCTCCAAAACAAGGATTGTCAGCCAACTTGAAGCAAATGTTCTATTTTGAAATTTGGATGGAAAGTTATTCGTATAAAAGTGTATGTGAAGGAAGAATGACATCAACCTCCTTGATGAGCAATGCAGGGCTTTGCGAATATGTTTCAGGTGGCAGAGGACATGACAGTGAAGGAACTTATTTCAGAACATTAGGAAATAATGATTCATTTCTTCCCATTAAATACATCAGAAATAACTCTACTGCCAGGAACACTGATGGCAAAATAATAATAATTTAAAAAATAATAATAGAAATAGGTAACATTATATTGATAAATTAATGAGAGCCTGACACATACTAAGTTCTCAATGTTATATTATTAATTATTATATTTTCATCTATGTTCCTGACAGTAAGATTGTTCTTACTGAACATTATAAATATATGTGTGTATATATATATATACATATATTTATAATGTTCAGTATATATATATATATATATACTCATTTATGTATATATATATTTATGTAATATATGTGTCATACACACACACACACACACACACTCATTTAATTCTCACACTCATTTAATTCTCAGGTCAACCTTGTGAAATGGTGTTATAAGTATCCCAATTTTATAGGTGAGAAAACTGAGGTACCAAGAGGTTAAAGAACTTTCCCAAGAAAGAACACTTTGTTCTGAAATGGCAAGGCAGAGATGTGAACATAGGCAGAATGGCTTCAACCCCAGAGCACCTACCTCCATGAGTACTTGTTCATGAAAGGACAGACAAGCAAATAAGCAAAGAAAAACTAAGAATATAGACTATTGCTCATTTTACCCATTAAGACTTACTTATTTTGTTGTCAGTGGGTAAAAATTTGAGTAAAAGGATTTTAAAAATTTAGAGAATAACTCAAAATTGAACAAAATGTTTTCCATTCATATTTTCCTCAACAATTTGAAAAAGACCAGAATGCAGATGTAGAATCCAGCAGTCCAACTCATGATAAACTACTATTTTGTGGGATCACTTTGAAAACTACTGGACTACGAAAAAGAGTCTTAGGCTTGAAGTAAAAACACTTGGGTTGATATATCTTTTCTTTTTTTAATTGCTGTATGACTTTAAGCATGGTAAACTAGAAGGGGATTGGGGAATGGGATGAAATGTTGTTAGTACACAGCAAGATGTCTCTCACAAGCTTGTCTTGACACATTTGAAAAATTGTTTCAGGCCACTTACCCATTGTGTGTATTTGTCAAGCCTTGCATATCAATTTAGTCCCTTCTCAAATCCCAGCTTCTCCAGGAGACCTTGCGTGACCACATTAGCTTCTCACTGAATTCATTTTGCCTTCACAGATGCTACTATGCAGATAACAATTTGAGAGGTTTCTAAGATGGTCTGTGCATCATTATTATGAATCTTTGACTCCAAGGTAAACATCTTGAGGTCAGGGGCTGGATCTTTTTTCATCTTTGACTCTGCTTGGCTCAGGAGTTAAGACATGTCTGATGGGAGATGGTGTTGAGTGAGAGAATTGAATGGGCATTGCTTTAAAGCTGGTTCTACATTGGTATCTGAAAAGGCTAACCATAACCTCAAGGAAGATGGAAAAGAAGCATTTTTTAAAGTTTGTATAACAGAAAAAAGTGCTTTAAAGAAACCACAATCAACTGATAAAGAGGGTAGGTTTAAATGGAAAGCTGAGAGCCTTGCTGAGTTTGACTGTGTAGGTTGGGAAGCAAGAACTAGGGAGAGCTGACTTGTTTGAATGGTAGAGGAAGAGGAATTTGGAGTTCCAGGATTAATTCAGGAAGAAGGTAGGAGGAGCAAGAGAAAAAAAGAGTCAGGAGCAGGTGGAATTTTAGTATCTTGTAGGGCATAGGTCACCAAAGGAACTCACTCTAGAGATTGAGTGACATCAAACAATTTTCAAAGACTAGAGAATCTAATATGAGATTTTCAGTTGTTTGGTTTAAGACATGCTGTTAGACCCCTTTAGCCAATGCTGTGTGTGTATGAAGTGTTTGTGTGTGTGTACATGTACAGTCAATTTTTAAAAAATTGTTGGTGATTTTGGTTTATTTTATTTTTTTAGAAATTGGCAAAGGAGCTCAGTTTAATCTCTGCTTTCACATTTTGTAAGTGTGGAATAATGAATCAAGATTCCAGGAAGCAGACAAAGGTCTGGGCTCATAAGCCCTCTGGGAATTTGCAAAACTCTTGAAGAAGGATTTGACTTTCCATAAATCATTGAGATTGAATTCAAGTCAAATGTCTAGATCTTGTGTGTCAAGCCTCAGGTAATATCTGGGTTACATTCTGCAAGACTACATCTTGCCCTAGAAATAATAAGAGAGGTCATGAGTCATAGAGAAAGGGAGGCCAAACTTGGAATAGGAGGACCAGGTTTTTATTTGGACTCTGCAGTGTACTGTTTAGAGCTTCAGTTTTATCATTTATAAAATATACCTACTCACCCAACAGATATGAAAATATGTAGCACATACTAACATATACTGTGTACTTGATACACACATAATTGGCCATACTTTAAAATATAGTTGATTCAACTCTTGAATCATTGAAATATATCAGTCAGTACAAGGCAAGATTTTACCTATAACAAAAAGTCCTCAACTGTTAGTAATATAAAGCAACAAGGTTTGTTTCTCATTTGCTCTAGATATACATCGTAAAGTATCTAGATATCTGCTTTGTCTTGTCCCTATTTTAGAACCAGGCTGACAAGCAGCTATCATCATTGTCTATCATGAAGGAAAGGAAAAAAATATTTTGAAAATTCAAACTTTTGAAGTAAATGTAACATTTCCATGTTCCTGGAAGGCATATAGTTAAAATTATGAGGCAAACAGCATTAAGACTAACAAAACAACACTTATTCTTTATTGCCTCTCTACTCTCTTCATGAAAACCAGTGCATGGGGTTGTTGGAAAGCAACTTTTATTTTCTTTTCAAGTGAAAGGAGGGGAGATAGAGAGACAGACTCCTGCAAGCACCCTGACCAGGATTCACCTGGCAACCCCCTTCTGGGGCCAGTGCTCTGCCCATCTGGGGCCATGCTCACAATCAAGTTATTTTTAGTGCCTGAGGAAGAGGCTCCACAGAGCCATCCTCAGCACCTGAAGCCAATGTGCTCAAACCAATTGAGCCATGGCTGTGGGAAGAGAAGAGAGAGAGAGAGAAAGGGGAGGGGGAGAGTTGGAGAAGCAGATGGGTGCTTCTCCTGTGTGTCCTGACTGGGAATCAAATCCAGGACATTTACACAATAAGTCAATGTTCTACAACTGAGCCAACTAGCCAGGGCCAGACAGTAACTTCCTGAAGGAGTGCTAGAAAGTTTCTTTAGAGTACTACCTTCTCATGATCAAATTACCCTCTGGTTCACTGCAGAGAATTGCTTTCAATCGACCATAATGATTCTGAAGCAATAGATTTTAAAATCTTTTTTTATTATTATTTATTTTTATTTTTTTAGAGACACAGAGAGAGAGAGTCAGAGAGAAGGATAGATAGGGATAGACAGACAGGAATGGAAAGAGATGAGAAGCATCAATTATTAGTTTTTTGTTGCGAAACCTTAGTTGTTCATTGATTGCTTTCTCACATGTGCCTTGACCGCGGGCCTTCAGCAGACCGAGTAACCCCTTGCTGGAGCCAGCGACCTTGGGTCCAAGCTGGCGAGCTTTTGCTCAAGCCAGATGGGCCCACACTCAAGCTGGCAACCTCGGGGTTTCAAACTTGGGTCTTCCACATCCCAGTCCGATGCTCTATCCACTGTGCCACTGCCTGGTCAGGCTGAAGCAATAGATTTTAAACATCATTTAATTGAATCAAAGATTTTGAAAGTTCAAGTGCATGATTTCCTAATGCAAGTTCTGATGCTCTCAATTTTGTGGTATTTGAAGCTAAATTTTCTGTCACAATAAGAGGTAAAGATACTTTATATTTCAAGTCAAATTTGAATAACTATTGGTTAAATCAAATCACCAAAATATTGAACATGAAGCATCTTAGTCCTGTTATATCTCATTGTGATACTTTAAGGCTAGCATACTTATCTGAACACATGTATGTATGTATATACACTCTGAGAAGAGAAGCATTTATAGAGGTAAATTTTATTGAAGGTTCTCCGATTATGCCATTAACTATGAAGGTGTGGGAATTGACAAAGCTGGGCTTGTGAAATGATGACAGAAATACAATGATAGATTTCTGGCCAACCTGTATTCCTTACCCTTTCTCCTACCTGCCTGAAATTCTCATTGGCCATGGTGATTCTCTCCTGTCTTCCCCCAAATGCTGTATACCTCTGTCTATAGACCAACTTTACTTTCTCGACTTAGAAGATACTCACTCTTTAATTACTTAGCTTACATTCCATGTCTTCTGTGAAGCTGTCTCCATTTTCCCAAAGAGACTGAACCTCTCCCTACTCTGCAATTCCGAAAGCACTTTGAGAATCATTCTTTGATAGCACTGAGCCCACTGCATTGTTTCATTGTAGTGGTCTGTCGCCCTCTCCCTCCTCCCAACCCCCTCAGTTATTTCTATATCACTTGCGTCAAGCATAATCCCTAGTAGGTAGAGGACATTACATGAATAACTGAAAGGCATGAAGCCAGGGCTTGACACTGAATCTTTTAATTATGACTGCTGATCATGTTCCATTTTTTCACATTGCTCTGATTGGTTTAGTAGTAGAGATGTTCTCCTTAAGATAAAAGTTAAGATGCTCATAATAATATAAGTTTTTTACCAGAACGTGTGTGCTTGGAGGACACGAATCTTTTCTGACTTATTCACTTCTATATTACTAGTGCTTGAATAGTATCTGATCTATAATAGGAAGTCAACAAACATTTATTGAATGAATAAGAGAAATACCATAAGAAGACATGTCAGCCATTATTACCACAGGGAATTTTTAAAATTCTTACTGTTTCTACTGGTCAGCTAGGTGAAGGGGATAGGATACTGGGCAAATACACTGAGATGTTAAGGGAAAAGGCAAAGGGTTTGGAGTGTGACGTCATCCAGGGTGGTCAGGTCAGTCTGTGGTAATAATAGGGAACTCTATGCTCCCTATGGCTTAACTGATACTACTCTGTGTTAAAAGGAACAGGATGACCTTGAACCACAAGTTACTTACTTTACCACCAGACATGTGGCTATCTTCCAAACCTTTGCAGACTCCAGTGTCTGGGTTATAATGTTTTTTCTTTATCAGAGTCATGTAAGTGAAACTGTCATCTCTCTTAATAAAAATCAGACCCAGACCCTTCAAGTTAGGCTACAAATAGGGAAGCCTAGGTGGGGCAAGCTGGCAGAGCCTGGCTGCCATGACTCTGGCCCAACCAAGACTTCTCTTCCCCCATCTGTTTCTCTGCCATCACTCCACCTGCTCCCCAAGCAATATGTTGGCCAAAGTGCACACACATATAAATTCATTCCAGTGGTATAAATGAAGTGGATAAAGATATATTTCTTTTACTGGATATCCTGGGTTCACATCTTGGCTTTTTTGCTATGACAAAATTGCTTCAATTCTCTAAGTCTCAGTTTTTTTAAGTGTGAAATGGGGAAAAAATAGTGTAATGGGCTGATTGTGTCTTCCCTGCAGATTTATATGTTGAAACCCCAACCCTAACTGCATGTGCAGACAGGGCCTTTATCAATGTCATTAAGTTTAAATGAGTCCATATGTTGTTAATAATAATAATAATAATAATAATAATAATAAATGAGGGCCTTAATCTGATAGGATTAGTGTCCTTACAAGAAGACAGTTCTCTCTCTTTGCAAAAGCACAGAGAAAATGTCACATGAGGACACAATGAAAAGGCAACTGTCTATAAGCCCGGAACAGAAACTTCACCAGAAACCAAATTTGCCCACAACTTGATCATGGATTTCTAGGTTCCAAAACTACAAGAAAATAAATTTGTAATTTAAGCTATGCAGTCTATCCACATTTTTTTTATGGTGGCCAAAGCAGAGTAATACAAATATCAGTGCCTAATAAAGCTCTTTGGGGAAATAATAATAAAGCTCTAGATGAGGACTCAATAAATGTAAGTTATTATTTGTTTTAGCAGTATTCAACCAACCAAGAAGAAGATGATTTACAAATAAGACTTGACTGGAGGTTCAAGAATAACCATTTGAATATGGTCACATACAAATAGGTATCTGCTTTTTACAGGGGTGACTGACAGGTGGGTGTAGAGGGTGGCATCACCTGCTCAGTGGCAGTCCCTTCCACCAACTTTTAAGACCTTACCCTGTGGTCCATTATCAGACAAAATAATCAAAATAAGCCCATGGGTCCTAGAATATACAGAGTGGGCAAAAATAGTTTTACAGTTGTGAGTATGCAAAACAGTTTATTTTTATTTATTCTTGTTTATTAATTATTATATTATTTATTTGTATTATAACTGTAAACTTACTTTTGCTCAATATATACCACATCTTCTTTACCCATTCATCTATTGATGGACACTTTGGTTTCTTCTAGCACAGGGATGGAGCAGGGATCTCCTTTTTTACCTCCTTTCTTTTTAAGCTACACAAAGAAAGGACACCTCTTTCATTTTTAATTCAGCAGCTTTGTTGAGGTATAATCAACATGCTATACAAGTCACCTATCCGAAGTATATAGCATTCAATAGCTTTTAGTATATTCACAGGTATGTGCAGCTGTCACCAAGTTTCTACCATTTTAATGTTTATCAAAGCCTGGTTTCTCTGTCCCTCAACTGCACCATGCGTAGGACAGCAAAACCTCAGTCTGGGGAGGTTCACCAGTCCGGGGCCAGTTCACCTGTACCATGCTTTTTCCAGGCTGAAGGCAGGTCTCAGGCCGGCTCCTCCTACATTCCTCTGAGTTGGCTCCAGTCCCTGCCTCCAGTCTAGCTCCACAAGAACAAACACATCCATGAGGACAAGCAGCAGTTTGTCAGTCAAATGCTGAGAGAGCTATATAAAGTAATTTATTCAGGAGAAGTAGGCTTTTCCCTCTTCCCTTTCTCAGTCACCCTGGTACACACCTGCCAGAATGTCAAGATTCCCTTTGAACAGCAAGTTTTAACCAGTGTGCATGGCAGGAACACTGTTGTGCTGCAAGGATTTTTAAAACATGCAGTACCTGACTAGTTAGTCTGGGCACTGACCTCTTTTCCCTTAGACTGTCAAACAAACAAAAAACTGACAACAGACATGATGGGCAGATAAAATATATTATGCTCACTTTGTTAAAGATGGCGCTGCCCACATGGAAGTTCGTTGATATTAATGTATGTTCTGGAACAGGCTGTGGGCAGGCTGGGTTGTTATAGCCTAGGGCTTAGTTTTAAGAGTAAGCTTTTCTCTCCACCCTTGACTGATTGGATGATGTAGGGTGGTGCACTCTCCTGAGGAATCCCATTGTGCTTCAGATGGGTGACTTTGTATCAGAGACTTTCTTGTTTGTAGATTGGATTAAGGGTTTGGATTTCTACACTATGAAGTGGGACAGACCAGTAGCTTGCTCTCTCCCCCTCGGTTCCTGAGGTTAGTATTAGAGAGGAGAGCTGATTAAGGCCACATGGAGGAGGCCAGGAGAAGCAACAAAGATGGCGGAGTGCTAAGGAAGAAGCCAGTTTGTGCAGAGTTTGTGCAGGAAGAGATGGGGAACAGAGGTGAATAAGTCTGGTGAGCTAGAAACCTTTGATTCTAGGAAACTCGGATAAGTCAGTAGCTTTGTGAGCACTGAATGAGTGGGTTTTGGAGCCCAGTGTGTGTTTTTGCTTGTCCGCCGGGTGCGATCTAGGATTAAAGCTGATGGCTCACCAGTTCTTGGCTCCGTTGTTTCATTACCAACTGTCCGAATCTAATGTGAACCTGCATGGGCCAGGCGGCTGTGATTGTGGCCGCAACTACTGGCTTTACAAGACAGTACAACAATAACCGTCCAGTGTGAATGAAACAAAATTATACCAATTTTCTTTTGTCAGGCAAAAAATGTACTTTTTTGGCGTGCTGCAGAATGTTAGTAATTAGCTGATGTATGCTCTAAGGTGAAAAAGGTTGGAAGCCACTGCCTTAGGAAGCTGACGGGTTCCTCTGTTCTTCGCATGAGTTCCCTTGTGCTTTGAGTCGTCTGTCTTAAACCCTGCAGTAAGGGCTTCCTAGGTCCTCTCTCTATTTGCACCTGGGACTCTCTCAGCTCTTGGTTTAGTAACCAATTCCAGAGACGAAACAGTTGTAAAGAAATAGCAGAAAGACTGCAGAAACACAGCTCAGCCTAAAGATACCCCGAATGTACATTATGCACAAAACAAGACAGAATATTCCTTAGATCATAGAAAACAGTTTCACTCTCGAAACACATAGCTTTCAAGCATCTTCACTTTAGATGCTGGCTAAGGAAGCCCTTCCAAAGTGGGTTTCCAAGAATAGTGCCCAAGTACTCGCATTATATTTGCATAAGCAAATCGGTTCCTGCGGGCTGCTCTTCCAGAAGAAAGGGAAAGTACTGAAGATGCAGTCCAGCCTTTGCCTCTCCCCAGACAGACAATTGCTTTGTCTGTGGTTCTTTGAGCAGCTAACCATTTTCACCCACGCTTTGCAGAGTTAGGACCTAATCCCAGCCAGGACCATGGTCAAGGTTCCTGGTGCAGTGTCATAAAGATGACCCCCCTGGCAGCCCCCTCCCCAAGCTCCTGCACAAAGAGCTGGCTGGGGAGATGAAGGCTACTTTTCAGCAGATTTTATGTGCCTTCATTCCATTTCTAGATGTGGATGGCTTTAAAAACCATCAATCGATTATAACCCTAATTAAAGAGGCTTTACCCACAAATTTAGATTCGGTTAACATTTCCCGAATTCCGCTTTCTTTCAGAAAATCTTTACAACAAACCTACGAAGTAAGGCTAATATTGTCATGTTCCTTTAGGATGAAATAGAAAGACTAGGTAATTTGTACAGATGCCTGGCAACAACAGTTTTCAGAGTCCATCCCAAACCTAACTACAGCAGGTTCAATGCCATTTTTGTCTTTCCTAGAAAGGTGAGAGTTTCTCAGGGGCCATGCTGCAAACAGGAGATTAGAGCTGCAGGAGGTGAGTACATAGCAAGTGAGCAGTAGACAAATGTTACGTGAGTAAATGAAATGAACAAATGAATGGAATAAATGGATGAAAGGCCCCGGAGCGCTCAGTCCTTCCTCCAGCTGTTATCCAGTCCAGCGCCCCGATAGCTGGTGATCTTGAAAGATTTTTATTTCATTCTGGTTTGCAAAGGCACTCTGTCAAATCCCTCCCACCCCCTGCCCCCTGCACATGCTCTTGACCAGCCAATGAAGTAAGCAGTCACATTTCCCTCTGGTTTATTAGCCTGGGGACTAAATGCAGCCTGGCAGTTTTCTGAATCTCTGGGTCACAGGGCTAATCTTATTCCTAATTCCTCCAGCTCTCACCAGGGGACCTCCAAGTGGGAGATAGGACAGCATGACACAGAGGACTCTAGAGAGAGTGGGTGGGAACATCTGGGTGGAGATGATGATGCCACTGTTTACAGGCTGGGTAATTTGATGGGGGGAGGGAATCACCTTTCTGAGCCTTCTTTTATTGCTGGCACAATAGGAGTGCTAACATCTACCTGATGGGTTTATTGTGAGGCTTAAGTGAATAACAATAGAGTGCAAAGCTTGAAACAGTGTGGCCCATCCAACAAAACCCAGGCCCATTTGTAAAGTTGTGTGTAGCTTCACATGGACAGGACAGTAGAAGGTGGTATTTTGTCCGGACAGTAGAAGGTGGTATTTTGTGTTTAAGGGAGACATTCACAACAGTAGTATGTAAAAATAAATAATATAAAATAAAAAATAAACTCTGTTGACATTATCCTTGTCCCCTTGTCTAGGGTTTGGTAGGAGAGACCTCTAAAGGTCTTGGTCTTGGTGGGAAGTTTTGTTATTGTGGTGATGGTTGTTTTCATGATACAAGCACAAGACACTCTATTATCTATTTTCACGTGGGAACCAGAAAAAGCTACGGGATGTGTCCCCTTGCTGACCTCTGGCTTTGCCTCCCACAACTCCTGGCTTGTTCAGCTCCAGCTCCTCTGGCCACCTTGCACCTCCCTGACCATGCTGACCACTCAGGTATTTGATTTTTCTGTCTGTGATCTTCTTTTCAGTCCTCTGCTCAAATATCAATGGATTGCTGACCCCTTCTCTCGCTACCTTGTATAAAAGCACAGCCCCTCAACCCCCTGCCCCATGCTTTGTCAGACATTTACTTCTCTACCTGTCTCCCTGCACCCTCCAAGGTAGGAACTTTCCTGTGTTGTTGTTTATTGTTCTGTGTGGAACACTCAGAACAGTGTCTGCAACATTGTAGAAACTTAAGACACACGTATTAAAAGAGGAAGTGAATATTTTTATTGTTATCAATAGTAGTACGGTTAATATTCTGATAATAAAAGTGTTTCCTGGGGAGATTGGATTATTTTTACCTCTTTTAAGCTGTCTCTAAACTTGGTCATCTCTGGTTTTCCAAACCAACGCTGACCCTCCTAAGACCTGAGCCTTGTCTGCAACTCCATGCCTCCCTCTCAGCCTTCTCTAGTGCTCACTAGGAGTCAGCTACATGACCCCGTGAATGGCTAGATGGCTTTGTACTTCCTGTTGCAAACAGAAAGCAGCAGTGCTCTGAGAAAGGTGAAGCTCAGAGTTTTAAGCAGTAATTCCTTCTTTTCTACCTAACACACATTTATGAAGTGCTCAGTGTATACCAGGATCTGTTAGATGGAGCAGACCCAAACAAGAGTGGTCCTAGTGGTTCAAGTTGATGGACAGTCTCAACACAGAGGGTGAGCTCAGGGGTCCTAAAAAGGATAGAAGAAACTTCCCCATCTCCTCTGTGTGCCAGTCTGTTTGTCATAACTGCGCCAATATGGGATGCCTGGGATGCCTGGTTACAGAGGTGAGTCATCCATGCTGTTGAAATAAGCAAGCAACCAAAATGCGGAAGTCAAATGTAATGGAGTTTTCATAAAACATGTTGGTTGTATACCACTGGGGTGGCTTCCGGTGGTTTCCATAAGTTATTCAAGGTTTCTGTGTGTCTTATAAAATTATTTTTAGGTTATTATTATTATTATTTTTTGTCATGATCACATGATTCTTTAAAATCCACACTATACACAGGGATCAGACTTGCCTTTTAGCCATTATATTCATGGATGGGCTGTCTCATGGAATCTGGTAGTGGTCTTCACCTGACCTGTAGCAGAGCACATGCTATGTCCAGAAAGAGGAAGCCAGATGAGTGTTTTCAGAGGCCAGAGAGTGAAACATGAATCCTGATTTTAGTGCCAAAGCCTAAAAATAATCCCAGCCCAGAGCACAGCGTATCACAGGGTTCTCATCAACTGAGAAGCTATCTTATGTTCTCTCCATCTCTAGTGCTTGTCGCCTGCCTCCTTTGTTCAAGCTTGTTTTTGCTTCCCGGGGGCCAGATCAGGTGCTGGTTTCTCAGTTTCTCAACTGGAGAACGGACTTGGCAAGGGCTCACCCTCACTCACTGAAGGACGACACATCTTGGAAACTGTAACTTTGGGACTTAATAAACAGGTTTTGATGTCATGCCTCTGAGGAGACATGGGTTTAGATTTTTACCTAATCACATTTCAGAGGCTCTCTGCAACTGAGAGATTGAAGGGGACAGCCAGGAGTTTACTTAAACACATCAGGCCCTCCATATGGTTCTAACTATAATCATGTTTTCAAGGGGCGATGAGACAAGAGTTCTCCAAGAACGCGTCTGACGTCCGAGTTAGAAGTTGGCTGGGGCTCGCTTGGCTTGAGGACACACTCATACTTTGAAAGTTTCTGCTTCTCCTCCCTGCTCTTTCTGGCTTTCTGTTCCATCCCAGGATTCTGAGCTCGGTGTGAATTCATTTGAGGGAGGCGTCTTCATTCCTTATCTCTGCCAATGACGTGTGAGGGAGGAACACATGGTGTTATGACATGCCTACCTGTTACCAGGTTTATAAACAACCTCAAACATGGTAACTGTCTGTGGATCCAAGTCCTAAGCTCCAGGGATCAGTCTCGCCCACTCACAGAGCCATCCCTGAACAGATCTAGCTTTTTTGTTAGGGCTCCTCCTCCACCAAAGGGTGGGTCTGATATGTGTCTTGCAGTCGTCGTCGTCATCATCATCATCATCATCATCATCATCTATACTTTCACAGGACTTGCGCCTGGTCCAAGTACCGGCAGGCCTGTGTGCCAGCTCAAAACCCCACTTGTCATGGTTTCCTGACCCTGTTCCACTTTCCTTAACCCAGGAGTTGGAATCCTGTTTCCAACCCGTTGGCTGGAGCTTTTGCTTGCCTAAATGAGCACGGTCCAACAGAACGATAATGGGAGCCATGCATGCAAGCCACACGTATGATTTCAAATTTTCTTGTAGCCCC
The DNA here is from genome assembly GCA_037038555.1 of Rhynchonycteris naso. Taxonomy (NCBI): domain Eukaryota; kingdom Metazoa; phylum Chordata; class Mammalia; order Chiroptera; family Emballonuridae; genus Rhynchonycteris; species Rhynchonycteris naso. The sequence goes on from CM072996.1 coordinate 25,623,621, forward strand.
GTTGAAAAAAGTAAAAAGAAACAGGCTAAAATAAACTTGAATGGTATATTTCATTTAAACCAATATAACCTAAGTTATATTGTCATGTCAACCTGTAGGCAATATAAGAAAGAGTACTAGTGAGCTACTTTCTTTTTTTTCTTACACCAAGCCTTTCAAATTCAGTGTGGATAATATACTTACAGTACATATCACTGCGGACTAGCCACATGCCATGGGGTTAGTTGTCACCTGTGATTAGTGGCTACCATTTTGGATGATGCAGGCCCTGACCCAGCACTGGCTAATTCAGACTTTGTTGCAGCCTAGAAGGAGAATCCAAGGTTGAGAGCTGCCATTCTCTATGAGGACACTGCTGATGGGAGGTCACCATCCACCAACCCAGCCCCTGTCATCCCTTGGAGACTGACATTAATTGTAGTTTACCCTCGGCCACGCCATGTGCTAAGAACTTTATAAGCATTATCTCGTACAATTTTCAAGGCAATCTGGAGGTTCTTTTATTACCTCTGAGGCATAAGAGGTTATGTAAGTTGCCCAAGGCCAGAGAATTGCTAAGTGGCAGTGCCAAGATTCAAAACCAGTTCTGTTGAATTTCAAGCTCTTACTTACCTATTGTGTTACACCCTCCATTCCTCTTGCCCCCTTGGACATCGGGACTTGGAGGGCTACCATCGCTTTCAGAACCTGTCTTACAGCCAAGTCAACCCCTCTTCCAATTCATGCCTGTGTCTGCTTACTCATGTTTCTCAGCTGACTCAGTGTGGACATCCCAGCATGCACTGCAGGGAAGTCTGCACAGGTTATTGGTGGTAACAAGCCTCTGTGGCACCAAGTCCCGGGACAAATAGACCTATAAAACAAACCATGTGAAACATTTCTCTCTTCTCTGTTTGGAAAAGCTGGTGAGCCCAGAGTTTCTGGCAGGCATGCAGCTAATGAACACAAGAATATAGAATTAGAATACACACCCAAAGCCAGTTTCCTGGCTAATGGAGACATATTGCATGTCTCAGGAGCTTGTCTCTGGTCTCTGGGGATGAAGAGCCTCCTGTGTTAAACAGCTGGTGTAGCACATTGTCTGCCCTGTGAGCGGGTGCAGTGAAAAGCTCTTATGAAGAATCCTTGGGGACTGAAAGAATGTTTGCGATGAGATGGGTTTTTCTTGGTGCAAGCACTCCCAGCCAATCTGGTTTTCTCCTGGGAGGAAAGAAGAATTGGACAGAGGTGCATTGAGGATGCAGAGAGTGATCAGTGAGCTCATGGACCTTCATAACCCTTATGGGCATTCAGTGTGACGGGACATTCAGCTGTGTCTTAGCCACAGGAGCAAAATACAGTCTCTGCTCTGAACTGCTTCGTTCAGATGCAAGGAGACAGAAGAAGCCTTGGGCTGCACTGAGACCCTATGTGCAGAAAGTGTATGCACTACAATGTCATGCATGGTTTTGGGGGCCAGAATGACAAGGAGCTGTGTGTTCTTGATGAGTCGCTTAACTCCAACTCTCAGTTTTTCCATCTCTAAAGTTGGGATTCCACTTCAGGGGAACCCTGGGTGTGTGAAAGTGACTAGCACATTCCTGGTTCACAGAAGACACTCAGTGTATGCTAACTTTTATTCCTCTGAATAAGAGCAAGTGGCAAGTTGTTGTGGTACAGGGAAAGAACTGATTAATCTGGACAGAGAAATCAGAAAAGGTTCTGTGGAGGGGATAGTTTGGGGGTTTGGCTTTGACGCATGAGTTAGAGAGAGAAACAGAGTTTAGGGGTTATTGGAGGGTATGTTTGGGGAAAAGTGGTTAAGTTGTCCTCACACAAGTGAACTCTTGGTCTAAGCGTTCACCAACTCACTGGCTTCCAGAATTCTGATCCTTTCTTGACCCTCTTGAGTTTGAATTAGGTTCCATTCCATGTGCTCCCCGCACGCCCTTTACTTCCTTATCTGCCACTTTAGAGTTTTACTGAGTGTGGACATACTAGGTTTAGTCAAGTCCCTTCAGAATTCATGGCCATTCAGGTTCTCAGACTATGACCTTATTTGGAAATAAGGTCTTACAGATGTAACTAGTTAAGGTCATACTGGATTAAGATGGACTGAAATCTAATGATGGCTGTTGTTATAAAAACTCCATATAATGACACAGAGAGAGGAAGATGATGTGAAGACAGACAGGGAAGAAGGCCAGGTGAGACCAGGGCAGAGAGTAAAGTGACGCAGCTAGAAGGAATGCCAGGAGATTCTGGCAGTCACCAGAAGCTGGGTAAAAGCAAGAAAGCATTCTTTCTCTCCGGCCTTCATAGATAGCACAGCCCTGCTAATACCCTGATTTTGAACTCCTAGTCCCCGGAACTGTGACAGAATATATTTTTGTTGTTTTAAGACATTCTGTTTGTGGAAATTTATTATGAGAGCTCTAGGAAACTGATAATGATAGGACTATTTAATGCTTTCTCTATTAGACTATGAGTGTCTAGTGCCCAGTATAGTTTCTAGCCCAGAGGAGATAGTCAATTTCTACCTGTTGAATACATTAATAAATATCACTTGGTCAATTAGAACATGGCATAATTTCTATGCCTCCTTCAGCATATCTATAATGCACTGTGTATCTATTACACTAGGAAACAAAATTTTTGTTGCATCCACAAAAACACTTGTTCTTACCTAATTTGAGTTTGCTGATCTCAAATCTGACATTAGTTTTTCTCTGTAGGCTACAGTTTTCTTGCAATTCTAGATTTTAGGTTTTTATCTTATTGTAAAATTTTTAACATTTAGTTTAACATAATGAAATAGAATGTCTTCTTGGGCATCATCTTTGTGAAAATATAATAATTTATATAATGAAGTAAATACACTAAAAGATATGATTGCATCAGAATTTGTCTATGATTTCAAAATAGAAAATATTAAAACACTTATTTTAATTATAAAATTTGCAAAAAACTTATTTAAATTCTATTCAGGCAAAAATTTGCGTTTGTAGCTCCTGAGTTTGTGTACTTGTTGAGGACAATCTCGTTTGATGCTCCAGCAGTAGTCTGCCATCATATTTCTGTCCCATCGCCCCTGGTAATGTTCTTCCATTGTCTTCATATCTTGATGAAAGCGTTCTCCCTGCTTATCACTAACAGCTCCAAGATTTTCAGGAAACGTATCAAGGTGACTGTTCAGGAAGTGACTCTTAACGCTCATGTTACATCCAATGTCGCGGAAAGCCAACAACATCCTTTGAACCAGAAGTTCATAGTTTTCTGCTTTGTTGTTGCCAAGGAAGTTCTTTGTAACTGCCACAAAAGACGGCCATGCTGCTTTCTCCTACTTATTCATCTTCCTGGCAAATTCTTCGTCACGTATAAGGGTTCAAATTTGAGGTCCATTGAATACACCGGCTTTTATCTTCTCAAAAGACTAGGCAGGAAAAGCAGAAATAATATGTTAAAAGCATTCACTTTCTCTATTCAAAGCCTGATCAAACTGCTTCATTAAGCAAAGTTTGATGTGAAGTTGGGGAAAAATGATCCTGTCTCCATTAACTACAGGTTCATTCACAATATTTTGCGTCCCTACTTCCAGAGCTTCACATTTTGGCCACTCTTTCAGTGTTCAGTGTTTCTCCCGAGCTCAGCTGTCCCATAAACACAGAAAGCAGGATACTTTGTGAAACCTCTCTGTTGTCCTAGCAGGAAATTTACCATTTTAAGATCCACACAAATGATCCAGTAATGCTCCTGATACTTCAGAAAGTCGAGGACAATTTTTATGTCATTAGAATCTTCTCACAGATGAATTGAATAACCAATTGGAACCGCTGCATAAACATTACCGTTGTGTAGGAGAGCACATTTCAAACTCCGTTAAGAGCTGTCAAAAAATAGCCACCATTCTGTTGAACTGTAAGTGGTAACAACTAGCTGGCTGAGAAGACTACTGATATCATAACAGTAAACAAAGTGTTTGCCTTTGGAAAAAAAGGCCACAAAAATTTGTTCACGCTTCCTGAAATGGGATACTTTAGCTGACCAGTGAAGTCCATTCTTTTCTTGAAGCCAGGAGGCTAAGAACTCAGCTGCTTTCTTTGATAGGCTCAAATCTCTTACTAAGTCATTCAATTTGGGTTGGTTAAACTGTTGAAGGGTTAATGACTGCTTGGCATCAGAAGAAGGCCCTTCAGATTCTATAACCATTTCCTCATGCATCTTATCAAAATACACTTGATCACCATGTTCAATTTCTTCGTCCTTAGAAGAAATAAAACCATTGAAAACTGGAACCGGGAGTGTCTCAGGGTGTGGGATAGGTCGTATTGCTGAAGGAATATTAGGATATGCGATCATATTTCATTTTTACTTACTTATGCCCTTTGTGCGGATCAGACAGAAATAACAGTCACTGCTGTGGTCCTTAAGTTCACACCAAACCATGGGAATGCCAAAAGGCATTCCTTTGTGTTTTCCTTTTGTCCAGTCACAAAGCATTTTCTCACAATTATGACACACAATATGAGGAGCCCAATTCTTGTCTTGATCGCCAAGGGGAATATGAAAATAGGCAATCTATGCATGTGTCACAAATGATGAAATATTGCGCCTTTGATGTTGAAGTGTATAACAGCCACATATATAACAAAAGGTGTCAGGACTATTACATTTACGCCTACTCGAAGAAGCCATGATTCAATCTTAAAATAAAATAAGCGGGTGTTTTTATCAGATAATAATTTTTTACATTTAAAAACAACTACAATGATGTAAAAGTGATGTTTGTAAAACATTAATTGCCTTGTGGTTATGTTCAATCCAAGAGTCATTGTCCTTTAACTCCAATTTAAAAACCAATGAATGTCATTAACTATAACAAAAAGAAATTAATATTGCATAAAAATTAGAGCATGCACCAATAAACAAATTTCATATTTGGAATCAGTAATGCAATTATATGTAGAAAAAGTTCTAAAACCTTATGCAACTGAAAATGAAAAAAAAAACTGTTCCCCAGTGTTATGTGACATTCTACCTTTAATGGTATGATTCAAGCCTGTTTTATTTATCCTTCTACAGACATAATTTCTTGACAGTACATTTGGGTCCTGCCATATGGCCTAACACAGTGTCAAGCACTGAGTTGGAGTGAATTCTACACAGTCCATACGTCCATAGCCTCAGAAAGAAGCTCAGGAGATCATGAATAGATGAGCTTCAGTTCTCATGTTCAAAATGGAGAAAAGAATATTCTACCCTAAGTATTCTTGTGAGTATTAAACAAAGAAACCAGCCCAAATGCGTGGTTTTTGTTAAGCAGTAGATAGAGTTATGACACTTTGAGCCAAATCTCCGTTCCTCCTAAGATCCAGACATAACTGGGTTTACTTGTAAGTCTGGTGGGTTGGCTCATCTGTGTTCTTCATGCAACAGAAGACCCTGCAGAGCACTCATTCTAAAGTTAGACATGATTATTCTCATACAAATGCGTTGGAATTTACAGGTAAGGATATCTCCACCACCCTTACCAATTGTGTTTGCCATTAAGAATTCTCCCCTGTAGCAGCCTTCTGTAGATTCATATTTGAACTCCAGGAAAAGAGAGAGCTGTAAATAAACATGAATACAACTTCACTATTGTTGTCATAATAATACTTCTAATGATAATGGAACTTAAAGGATTTCCCTTCTACTTCTGCACAGAGCTTAGCTGACTCAAGCACATTAAAGTTTTATGAGGACAAAGTACTTTTTGACAACCCCCGAACTCTAGGATACCAGCTGCGTGTTTGGTGTGTCCATAAGAAATGTTTCAATGGTGTGCCATGGCAAGTGTTGGGTGCCTGTGATGAGCATCCAAGAGTTGTTCTGACCCAGGAAGAGAAGATAAGGTATGTGGGGGGAGCAGACAGAATGAGGACGTGAGAACATGTGTGGGAATTACGGGGAGAAACGATGAAGATAATCCCAGGGTCCTCTAAGTGTTAGAAGAACAAGTGGAGTCAGGACTCCTGAAATATTGTTCTCATGAGAGTCCATTTCTATACCCTAAACAGTTTTCATCTTTCACACACACAGTCTTCAATGTGGCGCAGTCAAATCAGCACTCCCTGCTACTGCGGCTCAATGAAATGTTATGGAATTTGGACAACTCTACTCCTTGAGACAGAGTTGAGGTGGATAGAGGGAGAGGTGATTTGAACCTCCCTTATCTAGAGTCAACCTTTAAGAGATGAGATGGCTTTATTGCCATGGACCAGGAGCAGATTTAAGAGACAGTTGTCTCTAACAGAAAGAATAGCTGCTGATCAATCCTTCTAGAACCAATGACACTATTTTGAATAGATAAATCAATTTTAAACTCATTTTTGATGAATAACCCTTTACAAAAAGTGGCATACATCATTAGGTTGTGTACATTTTGTTAGTTTCTCTTGGTGAGGGCACTAGGAAATTGAGTTATTTGAAATGTCTTTAGAGATGTCATATGTATGTGTGTATGTTCATGATGTACACATGTTTACATGGTTAATGAGAACATTACACTTGAATTGAATTTTTTCTTCTACCCAAATCTCATTATTTTGATGCCTCTGTTTCTGTCCCTGTCAATTTATTTTTAATAAAATTGTTTCTGCTGTAATGAAATTAGTCAACATTGAAGGACACAAACTCTACTTGTTGCTGACTTATTTTAAGGACATTGATGAGGATGTGGCTCCATACATACATGAGGATTGTAGTTTCTGCTTTATAATGCTTGGTGGATGAAAGGTCTCCTTAGTTTTGGCACCAAGAAGTGGTAGGTGTCTTTTTTTTTTTAATATCTGATTTGATCTTACTTTGTTGACACACTGAATATTCTGACTTGTCAATCTTGTTTTCTTTTTATCACTGGTTGCTAGGAAGCTCAGGACCACATTTTAGTTTCAATTCTACTGTGATAAGAATTGCTTGCTTACATTTAATAAACTAACCTTACTTTGAATTTACTATCCTTATTTCTTCTACTATGTATTTCTTAAATGATTTACTTTTAATTCAATTTCTCTGGCAATGTTGTATTCATTTTCATAAATTACATTAAGTACCTTTTTGGAATCAGACATATTTACAAATAGACACACATTACAATATTGATTTTTAAGTTTTGGAAGGATGAGAGTGTAAGGATTTAGAATCAGTAGACTTGTCACAACTCATCTTGTTTTTCTGATTCTCAATTTCTTCACCTATAAAAGAAGGCTGACAATAAATCTGTCTCAGCAGATTCTTGTGAAAAACAAGTGAGACAACGAATGCAAAAGTGCTTTGTAATATTAGTTGCAATAATAAAAACAGGAGACAGATTCTCTTATCTATTAAAAATCATATGTGTGATACATACAGTTTAAACATAAAGTAGCTTATATAAAATATGATAGTTCCTTGCCTCAACCCTTCTTATCACCAATCTACTTTACAGAGGGAGCTACTTTAAACTCTTTTAGTAGTTTCTTTTGATCTTTATCTTCAAATGTCTAAATAATGTTTATTATGTTATGTTTTGCTACTATGTATTGGATTTCTATTATATTATGTAAGAATTTATTGTTCTTTTTTATGTTTATTTTATTGATTTGAGAGAGAGAGAACAGGAGAGAGACAGGAACATCTCTGTATGTTCCTTTATGTGCTCTGACTGGGGATTGAACCAGCAACTTCTTTGCTTCAGGACAATGTTCTAATCAACTGACCTAACTGGCCAGGGCAATTTATTGCTTTTATAAACCCATTTCTCTTCTTTTTAGTTGTCCAGGTTCCCAATGTAATTGTATAACAATTTTTGACATAATCTATAGATCAGGTAATACTATCACAACTACTGAAATCATTCACTACACAGCCAAGTCATATAGATTATTTTTAAATCAAATAACTTTCTGTTTTTCCTCTAGTAAATAATTACCTTAATTATTTTCATTTATTTAATTGTCTGTTTACTTAACACACAATTTTTTTTTCTAAACATGCCAACAGATATGTCAAATACTGAGCAGTAATTTTTCTAATGATTAATTACATAAGATAAAATCTGTTAAGTCAACATTTTTTTTCCTGAGTTCTCTCTTATGGTTCTCAGCACTCCTCATCTAATCAGGATGGGTTTCTCTCTATGTCTGGTACATATTATAAAATTCTGTTTGTCACTCTTTTTTATTTCTAATTCTTTTAACTTCTGTTGTTTTAACACAGTCTTTCTTTTCCTGAAGTACATCCTTTAGTAGATTCTAAAGAAAGGTTTACGCCTGGTAGTGGCACAGTGGATAGAGCATCGGACTGGGATGCGGAAGACCCAGGTTCGAGACCCTGAGGTCCTTGGGTGTGGGCCTATCTGGCTTGAGCAAAAAGCTCACCAGCTTGGACCCAAGGTCGCTGGCTCCAGCAAGTGGTGGCTCAGTCTGCTGAAGGCCCCGGGTCAAGGCATGTGTGAGAAAGCAATCAATGAACAACTATGGTGTTGCAACGGCAACGAAAAACTAATGATTGATGCTTCTCACCTCTCTCCATTCCTGTCTGTCCCTATCTATCCCCCTCTCTGACTCTCTCTCTGTTCCTGTAAAAAAAAATAAATAAATAAATAACACATTAAAGAAAGGTTTACAAGGTAAACATTTTTTAAAGCGTAGCATATATAAACATCTCACTATTTTTCTTTCTTATTGGAATGAAAATTGAGCTTGATATAAAATTAATTTTAGGTTAAAACTTTTCTCACAATTTTCTAGGCCTTGCTTCACTGACCAAATATCAATGGGAATACTGAGAAATCTAATGCCGTGTTATGTCTGTTCCTTGTCTGTAACTTGCGTTTTGTTTCTGAAAACTTTTTGTATTTTCTATTTATCTCTGGCATATTGATACTTTGTAATGATTTGCATTATATAAGTCTGTTCCAGTTTTTATTCCAAGAACACACGAGCTTCTTTAATTTCAAAACTGATATCCTTTATTTCTTTAACAATTTCTTCTCTTCATTTTTTTTTTTTTTCCTTACAGGGACAGAGAAAGGGATAGATAGGGACAGACAGACAGGAATACAGAGAGGTGAAAAGCATCAATCATTAGTTTTCCATTGCTGTTGCAACACCTTAGTTGTTCACTGATTGCATTCTCAGATGTACCTTGACCGTGGGCCTTCAGCAGACGGAGCAACCCCTTGTTGGAGCCAGCAACCTTGGGTCCAAGCTGACGAGCTTTTTGCTCAAGCCAGAAAGGCCCACGCTCAAGTGGGCGAGCTCGGGGTCTTGAACCTAGGTCTTCTGCATCCCACTCCGATGCTCTATCCACTGCGCCACCGCCTGGTCAGGCTCTTCTCTTCATTTTTCTTGTTTTTTTTCTTAACTTTTATTATTGGGATGTTGTTCTTCCTGATTGATTTTCTTTCTCATCTCTGTGTCTTTTTGTTCTGCTTCTTGTGAAATTTTCATCATTTCCACACTTCTGGTGAATATTTTACTAAACTGAACATATTTTAAATATCTGAGGGTTCTCTCCTTCTCTTATTATTTCCTTTTTGTTACACCCATTTCTTCTTATATGAATACAATATCATCTCTTATTACTTTAAAGATATTACATATAAAGGATTTATTTTATTAAAACTTTATTAAACTCCCTATGTTGTCTCTGTTTTTGCCAAGTTTCTTTTTAAAAAAAATACTTACTTGAACTTTAAAAAAAATGCTTGCTTATCTTCCACTCTCTGTTCTTATTTAAAACTGAACTATCATCTGGCAGCTCTGTGCATGTGTGCGTGTGTGCGTGTGTGTGTGTATTGAGTGTGTATGAACCTGTGGGCTCCAGTCTAGGGAGAGCGAGAATCAAGACAGCCTCATGGTTGTTGAAACCCTGGAATGTGTGCATGCTCTTTTCTCTAGAACAGTTGCATTTTTCCAGAGATAAATCTTTCGAACTTCTTAAATGACTAACCTGTGCGGGGCTGTGGTTCATAGGTCAGCCTACTTATGAATGGCCTGTTTCAGTCTGCACCCATCCCTCTTTCCATTGGGACTGGTGCCTGCAAGGCTCGGGTCTCTGACCGCCACCTGTCTCACCACTGCGAAAAGTGAGAAGGGGTAAGTATCTCGCTGCCTAGAGTGAAGGAGGAGTTGGGGTGCTCCCACTCCTCTCCACATAGACTTTTACTTAATCTCTCTTTCATTTTTGTATTTCAACACCCTAACTCTCAAATTCTAAGCGTCCTTCTTTCCACTAGGGTTTCTGTGGGGAAAATTGTGCACTAACTTCTCATGATTTTTTTCATCCATCTGTAGACACCGAGTTGGTAACTTACTTTGCTCTACTAAATTCTGAAATCTGTTAGAAATCTCATCTTCTGAAGACCCCCTCCCCATTCTTGTCCTTGGATGTCACTTATCCTTTCTTGCTACCATATCAGTGAGGCTATGGGAAAGGGAAAAGTCAAATAAATCTAGTGTATTGAACTGAACGCACTGCTTGAATTTCCTAATAAATATATCACGTTTAAAAATTTTTAAATAAAACATGTTGAAGTGTAATTTACATATAGTGAAATGTATGGGGTGATGAATTTTGACAAATGAATATAACCATATAACCACCACGATCAAGATAGACTTTTGTTAAAGGAGATCCTACCATTAGCAAAAACATGGCTGAACCTTGAGGGCATATGCTATGTGAAATAAGTCAGACAGAGAAACATAAAAACTGTATGTGGAAAAAGAATGCCCGAAATCATAGAAACTGGGAGTAGATTGGTGGGGTCTAGGGTAGGAAGGTAGGAGAAATGGATGAAAGTGGTCAAAGGGTACAAATTTGAAGTTATGAGATCAATATGTTCTTGTTATCTACTGTACAGCATAGTGACTATCATTAATAAAACTGTATTATATACTTAAAAGTTGCTAAGAAAGTAGATACTGAAAATTCTCATCACACACACAAAAATGGTAACTAAGTGAGTGATGGACGTCTTAACTAGCCTTATTGTGTAATCATTTTTCATTATTTAGGTATATAAAATCATCATATTGTACATATCAAACTTACACAATGTTCTATGCCAATTGTATCTCAATAAAACTGAGGAGAGGTGATACACTTTCATTACCCAGAAAATTCTTTCTTGTTTTTTATTTTTTTCAGTCAATCCTCCCACTCCTAGTCCCAGACAACCACTGGTCTTCTTTGTCATTATAGATAATGAATGTATAATTTTATTTAAGAAATTATAAGAGGGGTTATATGACTTGTGGGATTGCAAAAATTTTTTTTAAATTTTGTCTGTATTAAAAAAACTAATACATTAAAAATTGTCAGTTTAATAAAAATGTGTCAACAAAGTGAAAAGCGCTTGCCAAATATTACTTAATTTTTTTAAAAAACCAAGTCACATACTCCTGGATACTGATGGGAGGAGAGATGAGGGTGGTTAGAGGCTGGGCCAGGGACAAGGGCTGAAAACAACAATAGGACCAGCTAGACTCCCAAGTAAAAATTTATTGTACATTTCTCTTTGGAGAAACTACTATCTGGAGATCCATTAAATTCTGTGAGGAGAGCAGCCATGGACCTCTTCATATTTGGAGAAAAGAAGACATGTGCTCTCAAAGGAATAAATGAGGTAGAATCAACCAGGTAACTTGTTTAGAGGCCATTTCTCCCATTCATTAGCAGCATGAATTCAGGTAACCTAACTGTTCAATGGCCATAGACATAAGCAACACTGCAGATCTGAGTTAGGATAGCTTAAACTAAGAGCTGATGTTTCTCATGAATATACTCAAGAATAAGGGTTTGCAATGTCCCTAGAGTTACAAGGGCTGAAAAGTACACATTATTAGGATGAAGGTGATGAATAACTAACTGGTTGGAATGACATATGAAAGTTTTTTTTCCTTTTAAATCCCAATAAAAAAAGCATTGAACTTAAAAAAAATGAATCAAGGTCTTTTTTTCCCCTTAAAGTTTGAACTCTGATAGTAAATACGTTCTTCATAGTTAATGTGTATTCTTCTTAATGGACCAGAAGTATGAAGAGACTAAATAGAAAGGGGAGGGAAAAAACAATTCTATTATTCTAAACACTCAAACCCAGTTTAAAAAAAAAATCAATAACCCTATTCAGGTTGTTGTGAGAAAATAAATGGAACAATTAAAAGTCACCTTATACCTAAGACTACACCCTGAGGTTTTTTGGTTTTTGTTTGTTTATTTGTTTGTTTGGCTGAAAGAGACATCTAATTGGGAATTTAATATTTAAATTTATTGAAAGTACATCTTGGCTGGGATTTATGATGACTCTGGACATTAATAAGGAGACAAATCCATGATATAAGCCAGGGTGTTTCAGAAAGCACTACTTTAGGGCATGGGCCAGAAGAATACAAGTCGATTTAAAATTATCTAATTGGAGTGAGTGATCCAGTTTTTGTTGTAATCTTATTCTATGAGTGTTTTTCTTTCTCTTTTCCCCCATAAACTTTGACTAAGAGAAATAGGAACTGGACACAGTGGTCCAACAGCTATGGGAAATGACATAGTTTTATTTGCCTTTGAAAAACAGGTCTTTAGCATGACCTAAATAGCTTCTTCAGTTAACTCACAAGTGACAAGCTGACAGTGAAAAGAAAAAAAAAAAGGAGAAGAGAAGAAAAAGGAGGTCAGTCCAGCTTTAGCCCTGAAATACTAAATATTTTCAAGTAGTGTTTAATTTCCCTACTTAAGAAAGACATTATTATAAAGGGACCTGAAGAGCAAAACCATCATTAATTGGAAGATTAGTGGGTTTCTGATTAACTGGGTTTCTTCTGAGTTCCATCTTATCAAGGTGAAAATAAAAACAAAACCTAAATTTGTTGAATAAGAGTTATTTTTTAGTGAGAGAGGAGGGTTCAGGGAGCTGAGTCAAATTCCCATTGGTCCAGGCCTGAGCTCATGGAGGACTCATTATTATCACAATTATACTCACCATCAATTATATATTTTGGTTGTGAATTTCTTTCTTTTCTCTTTTTCTCTTTCTTTTCTTTTTCTTCCTCCCTCCCTCCTTCCCTCCCTGCCTCCCTCCCTCCCTTCCTTCCTTCCTTCCTTTTTCTTTCTTTTCTTTCCTTCTCTTTTTTCTTTTTCTCTTACTTTCCTTCTCTTTTTTTCTTTCTCTCTCTCTCTTTCTTTCTTTCTTTCTTTCTTTCTCTCTCTTTCTCTTTTTTCTTTTTCTTTCTCTCTCCCTTTCTTCCTCCCTTCCTCCCTTCCTTCCTTTCTTTTTTCTTTTTTATTCCTTCTCTTTCTCTCTTTTTCTTTATTTCTCTCTCTCTCTTTTTTCTTTTTCTTTCTCTCTCTCTCTCTCTTTTTTCAGCTTGGAGAAAACAATACACAAAGAGATGTTTCCTTGTGTTCAAGCTGCTTGATGTTTAACTGTATTTGCAAAAACTCTGCACCTAAGTACTATTTTTGTTTAAAGCAAAGATAAGAGTAGCACTAGATTTAGTTTCAGGAAACTGGGAATTCTAGTGTAGGCTGTGCCAATAACATGCTCATTGTGTGATCTTGAAGGTTTTCTCCCATTTTCTTCTAGGAGTTCTATAGCTTAAACTCTGACATTTAGATCTTTGATCTATTTTGGGTTCATTTTTGTTTATTTTATAGTAAAGATCCAACTTCATTCTTTTGTGGATATTCAGTTTCCCCCAAAGCATTTGTTAAACAGACTGCTTTTCCCACATTGAAAAGTCTTGGTAATTTGTCAAAATAATTTTGCTATATATTCAAGAAGTTATTTCTGAGCTCTCTATTCTATACCATTAGTCAGTATATTTATTTTTATGCCAGAACTGCATTGTTTTGATTTCTGTAGATTTGCAGTAAGCTTTGAAATCAAGAAGTGTTAGTCTTCCAAATTTGTTCTTCTTTTTCATTGATTTTCTTGGCTATTTGAGGTCCCTTGAGCTTCCATATGAATTTTAGAAAGGCTTTCTCTATTTCTGCAAAAACCATATTGGAATTTTTGTAAAAATTACAGTGAATCTGTAGATTGCTTTGAGTAATATTGACATTTTAACATTAAGTTTCAGTCTATGAACAGTGATATGTTTCTATTTATTTGTGTCTTATCATTTTTTAGCAGTGTTTTGCAGTTTTCAGATTATAATTTTTTTCACCTCCTTTGTTAAATTTTTGCACTGTTTATTGCTAGTATACAGAATGGCAACTGATTTTTCTGTGCTGATTTTGTATTCTGCAACTTTGCTGAATGTATTTATTAGTTCCAAGAGTTTGTGAGTGTGAGTGTGCGTGTGTGTGATCTTTAGGGTATTTTACAATAGAATCATATTATCTGCAAACAGAAATTATTTTACTTCTTCCTTTCCTCTTTGATGTCTTTTGTTTCTTTTTCTTGCCTAATTACTACACATGATTATAGGAAGATTAAATGAAATGATGTATGTCAACTGCCTAGAACATAATAGTTGTTTAATAAATGTTAGTTCACTTATCCATTCTACTTTGTCATTTAACAACCATTCATCCAACATCTACCTTTGTCAGCCTCTGAGCAAGTTGTTAGGAGTACAGAAATCCAAGATATAGGACTTGTTCTCAAGGTACTTAGTTTATGTGTCTCAGTAAAATTTTCCAGTTCCCAAAATCATTTCTCATTCATTAACTTAATAAATACTTTGAAATGTCTACTTTAGACCACATACAGATCTAGGTACAAAGCTAAGTGTTGAACAGATGGTGGTAACACCACTTCTCCACCTCCAACAAATGTAAACAACATACAAGGTCTTTGTGTTCATGAGCTTACAACTTAGTGGAAGAAATAAAGAATTTTAAAAAGTAGATATATAATTTTGAATATTTCCTAGTAAAAGTCATGGAAAATAGCGTCCTATAGGAGAAAATAATGGAAAGGGTGGAGTTGACTGGTTGGTTGGAGAAAATCTTGGTTGGGAGGTGACATAAAGCTGAGGCTAAAAAGGGAGAAGGAGCCAGGCAGGAATGGGAAGAGTGAGAAAAGGAGAATCCAGCCAGAGTAATAGTATGTATAAGGTCTCCATGGTGGGAGAGGAAATAGTTTGTTAGAAGTACTGATATAATGTGGATAGAACATTCTAAGTTATGGGTGAGGGGGGTTGTTCAAAATGTGATAGTGGAAGGCAGAGCCTAGTGAAAGAAGTTTAGATTTTACTCAATTCAGGATGATTTTATTTAGTTGTAATTTCAGTTTGGTCTTGGAATTACAGGAGGTAAGGGAAGCTTTCACCTACTCTTGTCACCATCTTCTCCTCTAGATTTTACTCTAAGTTCAATGGGAGCCAGGAAAGGTTTATCAGTAGGGTGTGTAACATGATGTGACTTATATTTCAGGAAGCATATCCTGGTGTTTGGATTTAGAATGGATTAAAGAGGCCAAGTGGAAGTAGAGAATTAAGATGGGAGGAACTTATGTTAGTTCAGGACAGAGATGACAGAAGCTTGTCCAAGATGTAGGGATAAGGTTTTTGGTTTGAGGAATTGGAGAGATGATGGCCCACTGAGCTCTTTTCTTGTAAATAAATATTTAGGTCAGATGAACACATTTGAGATAATCACTCCTAGAAAATCTAACTCTTATTATTGGTGATTAATTGTAGCCCAGTATTAGATTTGTTCTTAGAAATGTCACAAAACTCTCCCCCTGCCTAGCACTTAAGCTTCCTAAGGTATTTCTTTCACACCTCAAAGAAAATTCAGTCATTCATTCAACAAACACCGACGAATATTTGTTACAGGCATTGGGGATACAAGAAGATGAAAAAGCCAAAAATCCTTGTTGACATGCTTTAAGAAAAAAAAAGGACAATTAGTAAGCTCTTGTATTTATGAGCCAGAGCAATTTGGGGTTATATTTAAGAGCAATCATTCACCAGCTGTGTGACCATGGTCAAGTTACTTCATATCTCTGCTTCTCAGTTTCTCTTTTTGATTTACAAGGAAAATTTTTTAAAAACTGACTTGCAGATATTTGTGAAGATGAAACTCAGGTCGAAGGGAGGGCTTACCAAATTGCAAGTGCTCAATAAATGGCAACTATTAATAATAATAATATTATAATTACTTATTGTTATTGACATTCTGGGCTAGATCCCCATTGAGTAAGCATAGCTCAGGTTCAAACTTTCAGATCATGCTGTGGGTCTAGGGTATTCTCAAAAGAGCTTGACCTGGGCTCTGACATTTCTTATCCTCATGCCCTTGAACAAATCACTTCATAACTCTCAGCTGTGGTTTGCCCCTCTGAAAACTGGGGACATTAGCATCTGATTAAAGAAAAAGGTGCATGACAGTACGTAAGCAGTGCAGTAATTATGACCATAGGTAGTGATGAAGAGCAGGGAATTTACCATTACACTTGCTGGGTTCAAAGCATGACTCCTGTATTTAGGAGGTGGCGAACTCAGGCAAGTGACTTAACTCATGTGCCTCGTGTCCTCATCTGTAAAGAAAGGATTATAGTAGTACCTACCTCGTAGTGTTGTTTGAGGTTTAAATGAGTTAAGATATGTAAAGCACCCAGTGCCTGGCATATACATACACTACATGGTGACTATTAATATAATCATTATAACTACTATAATTATCCAGGTTTCCCTCTGTCAGAAAGTCTATAGACTACCTTATAAAACCATTTATAATGTCTTCCTCTCCCACCTACATGAAGTGAATGAGGTCTTCAAAAAAAAACAACAGTGAGAAAGAGCCCCGCCCACAGCCTGAAACTCCCCTGGGGCGCAGGCTTCCCTATCTCTGGCTTGTAGTGACACCACCTGGAGAAGCTCCCCCCACCCACCCCCCATGGCTCCAGCAGCAGGCCCACTGGAGAGCTGAGCAGATGTTTCTGCTTCCCAGACCCAGGCATTTCTCTCTTCCAGGAGCACATGCCAGCGCAGTCTATGTCTGGAAACCCGCTGCTTCACAGTAGGGCTGAGGACTAAACTGGTACTTTACTAGAAAATGGTAATAAAGCAATTTGAATTGCTTTTCATCCTCCTTGCTCTTAACAGCTTTTAGGTTCATATGAGACCAATCAATTAATCCTGCTTCAGAGCTACAAGAATGAGGAGTGTTTCAGCCTCTGAATAGGAGATGGGCCCATAACAGAGATTTTTTTTTCTAGCGCTATCCCATGAAGACCACCTTGAGCCTGGTGTCCGGGCTAGTGTGGAGCGGAGGTGCCCACTTGGGCGTGGCCATATTCTTGCAACCTGGTCAGCACCCCAGATGCTAACGAATTGCCCCTGCCCCAAAGGAGAATTATAAGGGTGATTTTGCTTTGCAAGATTTTCTCCTCACATACCTACGTCCTTCATTCCCAGGATTCTGTGTGAGAGAGTTAATAAGGTAGAGTTGGTGATTCACCTGGATCGAAACTGATGTGCAAATAAGAAAAGGAACTGCCTTTTCTTTCCTGACAAAGTGCAAGGTGCTTTTTTTTGAAAGCCTCTTCCCCCACCTGGCCTCACCCTCCACAGCATCCCCAGGACAGGAGCTCTCAGAATAATGGATGATGTGAATTAAAATATAAATGATATGAAAACTTGAGATGGGTGATGGGTAGATAGGATTCCTCATCCCCTCCCCACCCCTCTCTCTTCATGACCATGTAGCAAACGTTATTCTTTGGAGAATTAATTTCTTTTCTTTTTTTTTTTTTAAATCTTAAGACCCAAAGACAAATGATGAATCTATAAACGGAAGGTAACAGATTGGAAGCGATCAATGCAAGGAGACGGTCTCATTGGCTCTTCTGCGCACGAATTGGTGACGGGACGAATTGACGTTTTTCCCCTAGTTGTAGAGTCCGTGTGGGGGCTTTCTCCATCTCAGCACTGATTTTTGCCAGAAGTTGTCTCAAGACCTCAAGCACAACTTGTTTAGACATTTCCAGTTGTAATTTTTTTTCTAGGCTGTTAAAAATATTGACTTTGACAGCTTTAAAATGATGGCCTCAAAATTGGAATAATTTACATTCTGGAATTAAGATAATTCAGGCATTTCTGCTGGCAACGGCAGAGTGTAGGAGCCAGTTATATAAATCCCAGATTCGAGGGGGACTGAGCCATTAGCATAGATTGGTCTGCTGTGGGTATTCAGAGCAGTCACCTTCCCATGTAAATGGATCTTTATGTCTCTCCCAGGCAGGCCCAGATTCTGAGCTATTTTCGGAGCTCTTTTTGGATCAGGTGATGTGGAAGAGGGTGGGTGAAGGACTCAGGCCACTCCTGTCACTGGCCTGTTGGTGCTTTGCAGGAGACATGGAAGCCCTAAGGAAAAATTCTAGCCACTGTCTGGCTGTTGTGTTTACCCTAGACGTTCTCCCCTTTAAGTCCTGGGTCTCGGTCTCAGGGAGTCAACATAGAAGGCATTCAGACCAGACCAGCGGCCCTGGCCTTGGCCCAGTGCTCTGTGCCAGATTCCAAACACACCTGCGAAACAGATTCCTTTCTCCCGGCACTCTGCTGACGTTTTCTGCTGGAGCCAGAGTCCCTCTCTTGGTCCATCACATTCCTCTCTGACTGCTAACTGGATCGTTTGTCCACCTCGCTCCTCAGGAGCTGCTTCTTGCTTCTGGCCAGACTCACCTGAGCCAGAAGAAAATCTAGTCCAAAGCCCAAGGCTGCACCCAGGAAATGAGTGAGTGGTCATGCTCTTCAGGAAAATGTGAAAGTTAGAGCTTCCCATTCGGTGCTCCTCCTCCTCCTTCTTGGTACCAGGAATGTTCACACTTGTCACATTTAATCCTTTCCAAATTGCTTTGCGGTGTCCTTCACATCTGACATGTGAAAGAACTCAGGAAAACAAAAGAATGTGCCCATCTGAATTGTGACTGGATCAGAAGGACTGCAAGCTTGTAGTTGGACATTCCACCCGTCACCTGTAGCAAAAACGATAGATGACGGAGTCAATCTCTCCCGTGGAGTTCAGCAGGTAGAAGAGACACTAGAGATGACAAGGCCCTCTCTCAAATATGTGTCACATGGATGGGTTTGAGTTCAGATCACTTACAGCATCGTTGGCCTCTGGGATGTTATGCTTGGAAAGAATATTAAAAGCCGTCTAACTCAGCTCTTTAAATAACACCCAATCCCTGAAACCCTTAAGTATATCCAAGTAGTTCTCAACCAGGGATAATTTTGATCCTCAGGAAACATTTGGCAATGTCTAGAGACATTTTTAGTTGTCACAGCTTTGGTGGGGGGTGCCAGTGAGTAGCAGAGGCCAAGGATGTTGCCAAGCACCCTACAATGGCCATCCCTCCTCAGCACAACAAAGAATTATCTGGCTCAACATGTCAGTAGTGTCAGTTAAGTAACCTGATGTATGGGAAGGCGAGATGACAGGAACATAGCAAATGGAGATAATTTGGACTACGGTCCTCATTGTTCCAGACAGGAAAATGTGGCCCAGAATGGTAAAGCCACTTACCTACAATTGCACAGCACAATTTTGATAGACTTGGTTCTAGACTCCACCTGATATCAGACACATGGAATATGTATGTAATAATAAAGTGAAAAATTGTTTATAAAGGCATGCATTTATAGAAAAACATGCAAAAAATATTGACAGCTATTATTGCCACGCATAGTCACATTTATTCTGGGTCTATAGCTGCAGCATATACGAGAGAAAGAAACTGCTCAGATATAATTCATATTTAATTTTTTTCAATGTTTATTTTATTGATTTTAGAGAGAGGAAGGGAGAGAGTGAGAGAGAGACAGAAACATCCATCTATTCCAGTATGTGGCTCTTCCAGGCGGTCGAACCGGCAACCTCTGCATTTCAGGACAATGCTCTAACCAACCGAGCTATCCGGCCAGGGTGATCTAATTCATATATTTTTTAAAAACCTGTTTAAGTAACTGAGGCACAGAGAAGAAAAATAAGCTGGTCAATGGCAGAGCTTGGAATTGAACCTATGTCCTCTAACACTTAAATATAAAGGTTCCGGGATGATTAGTTCTGGCCCTGGCTGTTGTCATGACTGGAGACACAGGAAAACAGAAAGTTTATGTCCTTCTGTTTGAGACTTGTAAGATGCTCAAACACCTCTTATTGTGTTTTAGTCCTTCTCATTTGATATATCTGTTGCATCCACTGCCATGAAGGATGCTGCCTTTACTTCTGCAGGCACTTCTGTTGGGTGTATAAATCGTTCTAAAATTTCTGGGAGATAATTAAGTACGATGTGTAAAGAGCCACCTTGTGATACAGTGATTTTACTCACTGGAATCTGTCCTGAGAAAACAGTCAGAGCTGCAGATAGATTTATGTGCGGAGATATTATGATAATAATAATGGCTGGGATTTATCGAGCTCATGCCATATGCCAGGCTCTGTGCTAAGTGCCTTCCATGCATCATCTTATTTACTCCTCATCACAACGCTGTGAGGGAAGTATACACAGGAAGATGGGGCTTTGAGAGCCTCAGTGATTTGGCCAAAGTTACTTGGTTACTCTGTGATAAAGGGGATTCAAAACCAGGCAGCCAGATTCACAGGGTTTCTTCATTTTAATGACTATGCAAAACTGACTGGTAGCAGCACATCACAACTTTCTTAGGAAAAACTAGAAGGAAGCTGGACTCTAACATTAATGCTCTTGGGGTTAGGGGAATTTTTACCTGTTTCTGTCCCTTGGTATCTTGGATTGAAGTAATCTTGACTGTGCCTTCCTTGGGTAACAAAGACACTGAGCATAGATGTGCTTGGAGGGTCTGCAGATAGTTCACACTTGGGCATAATGTTCTTTAGAGCTTAGCTCTGGTGGTAAGATGGAGATGCAGCAGACTGGAAACCAGACAGAACTCAGTTTGAATCCTGGTTTGGCAAATCCTAGAAGTTCAGGCTTTGTTTGGTGAGCTACCTTTCTTTCACCACATAGGGAAGTCACATGGAAATAAGGAAGTCACATCATCTACCTCATGGGGTCGCTGTGTGGAATCCTTGACTTTGGAGAATGCTATGGCACACAGTCAGTGTTCACTAAGAGTTAGGCAACTACAGCTAAACAGAGGTGGTGCCCTCTACTGGTTGGGGCACTGAGGAGCAAGGCTTGCTGTAGGAGGGAAGTGGATTCCCAGCTCTGTGGGATGAGGAAGTAAGAAAAAGCCACCTGAGAACCCTGCATTCTTGTGGCTAGTCCTGTGAGCAACTTTAGAACAATGTAAATAACATAATTGGCTGTGGGAATTTACACAAGCAGGAAAAACAGATTCTGGGAAATCCTGAGATCTGAAAGAGAGGGCTCGTTCTTCTGTGGAAGTTCCGGCATGTCACTTGGACCTGGTCTGACTGTGCCTTTGAAGGGGCAAAGCTCAGAGAGGCTTGTGTAATCATAGATCTTCCCCAGCCTCAGACCAGATCTGCTGGTCCCCAGTTTCTGAGAATAGATCCTTGGGATGTCACTATAGTGACTGGACTCACATTTCCTGGTTAGCCCCAGAATAATTTCTGCTTCAGGGGTGACTCAGCTTGGGAAAGGCCAGAACTGGTGGCCCCTTATCATAAGGGTTTGACTCAGAGAATGTGAGAGCTGGAGGAAGCCTTGGAGATAAATCAGCTCCTCTGGTTACTCCATTTGGGACAGAAGAGAAGCAAAGGGGCTTTTCCAACATCCGGCCTGCTACTAAATGTCAGTGCTGGTGTGCCATTCCCAGCACTGCTGGCTCAGAGGCCAGAAGAGCTGTTTTTTTCCCAACACCTTAATGTTTATTTGTAATCTTGGAGATCTATTTATTGAATTATGTGTCTGTACTTAAGCATTTAAGGAGTTTAAGGACTTCTGTACACTCAACATGTGTATGGTGAACACAAAGAAGTATATAGCCATCCTGCCAACAGGGGTTGGCAATTATTATGTTTTTATTGAACTTATTGGGGTGACATTGGTTAATAAAATTATATATGTGGTGGTGCAGTGGATGGAGCGTCGACTTGGGAGCACTGAGGTCGCCAGTTCAAAGCCCTGCACTGGTTCAGTCAAGGCACATATGGGAGTTGATGCTTCCAGCTCCTCCCCCCTTTCTGTCTGTCTGTCTCTCTCTCTCTCACTCACTCTGTGTCTCCTCTCTAAAATGAATAATAAAAAAGAAAAGAAAATAGAAAATTATATAGGCGAAACCTGACCAGGTGGTTGCACAGTAGATAAAGCGTTGGACTGGGACACGGAGGACCCAGGTTCAAAACCCCAAGGTTGCTGGCTGAGCGCGGGCTCACCAGTTTGAGTGTGGGCTCACCAGCTTGAGTGTGGGGTCACTGGCTTGAGTGGGGGATCAAGACATGACCCCATGGTTGCTGACTTGAGCCCAAAGGTCACTAGTTTGAAGCCAAAGGTTGCTGGCATGAGCCCAAGGTCAGTAGCTTGAGCAAGGGGTCACTCACTCTGCTGTAGCCTCCCGGTCAAGGCACATATGATAAAGCAGTCAATGTACAACTAAGGTGCCGCAATGAAGAATTGATGTTTCTCATATATCTCCCTTTCTGTCTGTCTTTCTCTATCTGTCCCTCTTTTTGTCTTTCTCTCTGTCTCTGTCACACACACACACACACACACACACAAACTTATATAGGTTTCAAGTGTCCAGTTCTATGAAACATTATCTGTATATTGCATTGTGGGCTCATCACCCCAAGTCAAAACTCTTTCCATAATCAAATATTTAACTACCTCCTCCCACCCCCTTTCCTTTGGTAACCACCATACTGTTGTCTGTGTCTATAAATTTTTGTCTGTTTGTTCATTTGTTGCTTTCAGTTTTAGATACCACATATGAGTGAAATCATATGGTTCTTGACTTTTTCCATCTGACTTATTTTGCTTAGCATGGTATTCTCGAGATCCATCCATGTAGTCGCAAATGGCAGCATTTCATCTTTTCTTATGGTTAAGCAGTACTCCATTGTATATATGAACCACCTCTTCTTTTTCTAATCCTCTATCAAATAAAAATCATAAGGGAAGATGCTTTGAAAAGCTGATGTAGAATAGAAATAGAGCTGCTTCTCATGTGGGAAACTCTATACTGCATACTCAGGGTGAGCAGAGCACATGTTTATTTAGATAATGAAGATGTGATGATTTCCAAACACAGTACCAGGGAGGCCAAATAGAAGGCAATAAAGGGGTTGAGTGAGTCTGATGAATGACAAAGTGTTGGTTGTAACATACCGTGCTATATGCAGTCACTGTGGGAGAGCTTGTCCTTCATCAATGACAGCTTTTCAATGAGAGGAGCCTTGAGATGGATACCCCATTCACCATGACCACAAAACATGGACCAAATATTTAATACCCCATGACTTTAGATGTAATATGATTTATATGTGGTGGATCTGATCGCATACACCTGCACTTTGAACTTTTATGTTTAAGACAGTAACTTTTAGGGCGATCTGCAGTTCTTGAATTAGACTATATTAAGAGAAGAAATGAAAGCTAGAAAGTTTCAACCAGCATTTTCTGAGAGCTTAACTGTGACCCTCAGGTGATTTCATCGATAATGAAGTCTTTCAAGTTCTTATTCTTGTCATCTACTAATGTTTTATATTTGCCCATAAGAGATGTGAAAATGGGCTTGGATGACAAAGATGAGAAATGATCTCATTGAATTTTTAAAAATTATGATATTGAGAATATTCTCATCCTTAGGATGAGAACGGTTCCAAATTTCTGGAGGCCTGACAGCCAATTGATAATGTTTAGATGGGTTCAAGTGTGTGTGGGAAAAGATGTATATATGATGGTGGTGTTGAGTGGCAATGGGAATAAGGAAAAATTACAAAGAAGGAAACCTAACAGAAGCTCCAAGAAAGATACTTGCACTCCATTTGGCTGATTTCCATCTCAGAGAGAGCTCTAGATGAAAAATAAAGGGAGAGATTCTATTATATTATGAAGCTAATGGTCCAATCTTTAATAAATTGAATGATTACATTATAAATAATATATCACATAAAGCCAAAAATGCTTATTCTGTAGATCTGTTTATTTAGTTGCTGAGATACATTCCCTGGGTCATTTTTTCTTTTTCCCATTAAAAAATCTATTTCATTGAAAACCCCCCACAACATCCTTCTGATATAAATTCTGAGATAATTTTTCAGAAATATGAAACTCGATGAAAATGGAGAGCTTCTCTACAAAGGCCTTACAAACCAGTTGGTTAATATTTATCTGGAGGCCTGACCTGTGGTGGCGCAGTGGATAAAAGCGTCGACCTGGAATGCTGAGGTCGCCGGTTCAAAACCCTGGGCTTGCCCGGTCAAGGCACATATGGGAGTTGAAGCTTCCTGCTCCTCCCCACTTCTCTCTATCTCTCTTTCTCTCTCTCTCCTCTAAAAAAAAAAAAAAGAATAATATTTATCTGGAAAAACATAAGAGTGTAAATTGAGACTGTGTGTGTTTGGGATGGGGAGAAATCAGGAGACGTGGAGTCTAGTTCCTTGTCTTTCACTAACTGGCTGTGTTACCTTGTGTGAGTTTTTGCTAAACCCCTCTGACCTAGGCTTACCGTATTGAAAACTATGCTATTTTGACTACTGGAGGATCACGAAATTCTTTTCTTGAAGTAGCTCTTGAAGTCTGAGATCTTCAGAGTTCATCTTGTATTACCTCTTGCCCCAAAGGAGCACCAACTGCCCACTGTGCTGTGTAGAGCTTTTTCCAGTACTTTTCTTAAAAGATCACCAAGGACAGTGATTCAACAACTTGCCTTCTTAACTCAGGCCACTGTTTAGCAACCACTCCTATCTACTCCCTTCTTCTTTTTGCATTGAATGCTGTAGAATGCTTTAAAGAGTGTGTGTGTGTGTGCTAAAGCACACACACACACACACACACACACACACACACACTTGACTGCAGAGGACTATTCAGATGCAACAGGTGCAATGAGTTATAGATCTTACAAAGAACACAAAGAAACACCCAGTCAGCAGGACCAGCAGTTGCCAAGAATTTAATTCATCAGGACAAATTCAAATTCACAAAGAACTAATCCCACATAATGGATAAGGGACAAAAAAGAGAAGGATTAATAGAGAAAAGGGAGTTTCTGAAAATTCACCTCTCAAGTCCACTAGACTCCTAATTTGGCCTGTTTCATGATCCTTCTTTTCCCAGGAGACCTGAGTTTATGTTTCCTAAGAAAAAAGAAACTTGACTGTGATGAATAATTGCAACCTAAGAACATGGATGTGCTCATCTGCTCTGAAGTTGGTTTGAGTGTCTCTGAGTGTGGAATGATGTTTGTGCTGGGAATGTGGGAAGGCTGCAGTTGAAAACAATGAATCCCTTCCTCATGATTTGCATCGCTCTTACACAGTCAGTGCAAAAAAATAAAATATCTATATCATCTCACATAAAAATAAAACTCCATTCTTTCAGCCATGGCAAGAATATTCTTCTGGTGACCATACAAAATGAAAGGCTCAGTTGGCCACCCAGCAATATTCTCTTCAAGACTCACTTTCAGCTCTTTACTGGGTGATAATTCCTGCCCAGATTGGAAATCATCACTGTCCTGTTGGTTTTAGAGTCTACAGTTTTGCTTCCTTCCCCCCCTACCAGCTGTACTTGGGAGATGACCTAGTTTAGAGAAATGGGAGGAGAAAGACTTCTCCATAAATGTCCCTCCGTTGGCCTTGGGGACTTGGGTCTTTCCTTGCTTTCTTAGTAGTCTATCTAGTTTCACTTTGCTGGACTTTTTTTACTTTCCACCTGTCTTTAAATGCTTCTCTCCTAAAATATAGTTCCATTTTCTACTTGATCACATACACATTCAGGACTTGAAACATTATATCTCTGTAGATGACCTCCAACTCCTTGTCTCTAATTTTTCTTTTTCTTTCAGCTTTCCAACTCCCTATATAAAATTGGTAATTAAACATTGTTTTCTAAATTTTTTGTGACTTCATCAAGTGCAACTTGTTCCCAACTGAATGCATCATATTTTTCCTTAAATAAAAAACTACTCCTTTGTCTAGTTACCCAAGGACAAGGACCCAGGCTTATATTTACTCTAACTGGTGACAGAAGACAGAAAGTCAGTTGACTTACTCTTTTTTTTCTTACTTTCTTGGCTTTCCATCTCTTCTTTGTATTCCCATACAAACTAAGAGCACACTTTGCCTTCATTTTTTTTGTGAAGAAAAATGCTGAAATAATCTCAGTGTGAATTCATTCTATTGCCATTATCTGTTAAAATGCCTATCTCTTCCATAAGAGTGTGGGATTTCTCAAGGTCAGGTTTATCTTTGTTATACCAAGCATCTAGTATAGTGTTTAGCATTAGGTTTCAAAACTCTAACCCTTGGATGCATTTGGTTGGGTCTGCCCAGTGTTCTTGTCTCTTGTTTCTTTTTGTTTTTGTAAAAGGAATTGTTTGTTCACTTAAAAACATATCAAGACAAAAATTTATTTTTCAAATTTGCCTTGAATAATCAGAATGGCTGATAATGCTGAACCCCCTCATTCCAACCCGGCAACAATGGATGGGGAGGCTGAGGAGTGAGCACTAGCTTTTTTTTTTTTTTTTTAAATATTTAGTTGTTTATTAAGCTACCAGCATCATGCACATGTGTTACTTCCTATACATTCACTTTTTTTTTTTATATTTTATTATTATTAATTCTAATGGGGTGACATCAATAAATCAGGGTACATATGTACATTGAAAACATCTCCAGGTTATCTTATCATTCAATTGTGTTGCATACCCATCACCAAAAGTCAAATTGTCCTCTGTCACCTTCAATCTGGTTTTCCCTGCGTCCCTCCCCTCCTCCCTATCCCACTCTTCCCTCCCTCCCCCCATCCCATAACCACCACTCTCTTGTCCATGTCTCATACCCTCACTTTCATGTCCCACCTATGTATGTAATCGTGCTGTTCTCAGTTTTTCTTTTTTTCTGATTTACTTATTTCACTCCGTATAATGTTATCAAGGTACATCCATTTTGTTATAAATGATCCGATGTCATCGTTTCTTATGGCTGAGTAGTATTCCATAGTATATATGTACCATAGCTTTTTAATCCACTCGTCTTCTGACGGACACTTGGGCTGGTTCCAGATCGTCGCTATTGTGAACAATGCTGCCACGAACATGGGGGCGCATTTCTTCTTTTCGAACAGTGCTATGGTGTTCTTAGGGTATATTCCTAAAAGTGGAATAGCTGGGTCAAAAGGCAGTTTGATTTTTAATTTTCTGAGGAATCTCCAAACTGTTTTCCACAGTGGCTGCACCAGTCTGCATTCCCACCAGCAGTGCAGAAGGGTTCCCTTTTCTCCACATCCTCGCCAGCACTTATTCTGTGTTGTTTTGCTGATAAGTGCCATTCTGACTGGTGTGAGGTGATATCTCATTGTGGTTTTAATTTGCATTTCTCTAATGATTAGTGATGTTGAGCATTTTTCATATGCCTATTGGCCATCTGTATGTCCTCTTTGTAGAAGTTTCTTTCATTTCTTTTGCCCATTTTTTGATTGGGTTGTTTGTCTTCCTGGTGTTGCTTTCTATAAGTTCTTTATAAATTTTAGTTATTAACCCCTTATCAGATGTGCTGTCAAATATGTTCTCCCATTGAGTGGTTTGTCTTTTTATTCTGTTCCTATTGTCTTTAGCTGTGCAAAAACTTTTTAGTTTGATATAGTCCCATTTGTTTATCTTGCCTTTTATTTCAGTTGCCCATGAAGATAAATCGGCAAATATACCGCTGCTACAGATGTCGGAGAGCTTGCTGCCTATGTTTTCTTCTAAGATGTTTATGGTTTCACGGCTTACATTTAAGTCTTTTATCCATTTTGAGTTTGTTTTTGTGAATGGTGTAAGTTGATGGTCTAGTTTCATTTTTTTGCAGGTAGATGTCCAATTTTCCCAACACCATTTGTTAAAGAGGCTGTCTTTACTCCATTGTATGTTCATTCCTCCTTTGTCAAATATCAGTTGTCCATAAAGCTGTGGGTTTATTTCTGGGTTCTCTGTTCTGTTCCATTGATCTATGTGCCTGTTCTTATGCCAGTACCAGGCTGTCTTGAGTATAATGGCCTTGTAGTAAACCTTGATATCAGGAAGAGTGATACCTCCTGCTTTATTTTTTCTTTTTAAGATTGCTGAGGCTATTCGTGTTCTTTTTTGGTTCCATATAAATTTTTGGAATATGTGTTCTATATCTTTGAAGTATGTCATTGGTATTTTAATTGGTATTGCATTGAATTTATAAATTGCTTTGGGTAATATAGACATTTTAATGATGTTTATTCTTCTAGCCATGAGCACGGTATGTGCTTCCACTTGTTTGTATCTTCCTTGATTTCTTTTATCAATGTTCTATAATTTTCTGAGTATAAGTCCTTAACCTCCTTGGTTAAATTTACTCCTAGGTACTTTATTTTTTTGGCTGCAATAGTGAAGGGGATTGTTTCCTTAATTTCTTTTGCTGATATTTCATTGTTGGTGTATAGAAATGCCTCTGATTTCTGAGTATTAATTTTATATCCTGCCACCTTGCTGAATTCATTTATCAGGTCCAGTAGTTTTTTGACTGAGACTTTAGGGTTTTCAATATACAATATCATATCATCTGCAAATAATGACAGTTTTACTTCTTCTTTTCCAATTTGTATGCCTTTTATTTCTTCTTCTTGTCTGATTGCTGTAGCTAGGACTTCCAGAACTATGTTGAATAAGAGTGGTGAAAGTGGGCAACCCTGCCTGGTTCCTGATCTTAAGGGGATTGCTTTTAATCTTTGTCCATTTAGTATGATGTTTGCTGTCGGTTTATCGTAGATGGCCTTTATCATGTTAAGGAATGATCCCTGTATTCCCACTTTACTGAGAGTTTTGAGCATGAATGGGTGCTGGATTTTATCAAATGCCTTTTCTGCATCTATTGAAATTATCATGTGATTTTTGTCCTTCCTTTTGTTTATGTGGTGAATCGCATTGATTGATTTGCGAATATTGAACCAGCCTTGCCTCTCCAGAATAAATCCCACTTGATCGTGGTGTATGATTTTTTTCATATATTGCTGGATCCGGTTGGCTAATATTTTGTTGAGAATTTTAGCATCTAAATTCATCAGGGATATAGGCCTATAATTTTCTTTCTTTGTGTTGTCTTTGCCCGGTTTTGGGATCAGAATTATGCTCGCCTCATAAAAGGAGTTTGGAATTCTTCCTTCCTCTTGAATTTTTTGAAATAGCTTCAGGAGAATAGGAGTTAGTTCTTCTTTGAATTTTTGATAGAATTCACTTGTGAAGCCATCAGGCCCAGGACTTTTCTTTTTTGGGAGTTTTTTGATAACTGTTTCGATCTCATTTGCTGTAATTGGTCTGTTTAGGTGTTCTGATTCTTCCAGATTGATTTTTGGAAGGTTATATGATTCAAGAAATTTGTCCATTTCACCAAGATTGTCTAATTTTTTGGCATATAGTTCTTCATAGTATTTTCTTACAATGCTTTGTATTTCTGTTGTGTCAGTTGTTATTTCTCCACTGTCCTTTCTAATTTTATTTATTTGAGTCCTCTCTCTTTTTTTCTTGGTGAGTCTAGTTAAAGGTTCATCAATCTTGTTTACCTTTTCAAAGAACCAGCTTCTTGTTTCATTGATCCTCTGTATTGTTTCCTTAGCCTCTATGTCATTTATTTCTGCTCTGACCTTTATTATTTCCTTTCTTCTACTTGTCTTGGGTTTTATTTGCTGTTGTTTTTCTAGTTCTTTTAGATGCAGGGTCAAGTTGCTTATTTGAGCTTTTTCTAGCTTCTTATAATATGCCTGTAGTGCAATAAACTTCCCTCTCAGAACTGCTTTTGCTGTGTCCCATAAATTTTGAGTTGATGTATGCTCATTATCATTTGTTTCTAGAAACTTTTTTATTTCTTCTTTGATCTCATTGTTAATCCATTCATTATTTAATAACAAGCTATTTAGTTTCCAAGTGTTTGAGTATTTTTCAGTTTTTCTTTTGTGGTTAATTTCTAGTTTCATGGCATTGTGATCAGAGAAAATGCTTGATATGATTTCAATCTTCTTAAATTTATTGAGACCATTTTTGTGTCCTAACATGTGGTCTATCCTAGAAAACGTACCATGAGCGCTTGAGAAGAATGTATATTCTACTGCTTTAGGGTGAAAAGTTCTGAAGATATCTATTAAATCAAGTTGATCTAGTGTCTCCTTTAAGTCTGCTGTTTCTTTATTAATTTTCTTTCTTGAGGATCTATCCAGTGTTGTTAGAGGGGTATTGAAATCCCCTACTATGATAGTATTGCTGTTAATCTCGCCCTTTATATCCATCAAAGTCTGCTTTATGTATGTCGGGGCTCCTATATTTGGTGCATAGATATTTACAATAGTTATATCTTCCTGTTGAATTGTTCCCTTTATCATTATGTAGTGTCCTCTTTTATCTCTTACTACAGCCTTTGTTTTAAAGTCCATTTTGTCTGATATAAGTATTGCTACCCCTGCTTTTTTTTCATTTCCATTTGCATGAAATATTTTTTTCCATCCTTTTACCTTCAGTCTATGAACATCTTTTATTTTAAGGTGTGTCTCTTGTAGACAGCATATGTATGGGTCCTGTTTCTTTATCCATGCAGCTACCCTATGTCTTTTGATTGGATCATTTAATCCATTTACATTTAAGGTTATTATTGATATGTAGTTGTTTATTGCCATTTTATTCTTTAAAGGTGTATTCTTCTTTTGCTCTATTCTTTCCTCCCTTTAAACTGTTCACAAGAGGCCCCTTAGTATCTCTTGCAGAATTGGTTTGGTTTTTATGAATTCCTTGAGGTTTTCTTTTTCTGGGAAGCTCTTTATTTCTCCTTCAATTTTAAACGTTAGCCTTGCTGGATAAAGTAGTCTTGGTTGTAGGTTCTTGTTCTGCATTACTTTGATTATTTCTTGCCATTCCCTTCTGGCCTCAAGTGTTTCTGTTGAGAAGTCCGATGTCATCCTTATGGGGGCTCCTTTGTAGGTGATAGTCTTTTTTTCTCTAGCCGCTTTTAAAATTTTTTCTTTATCCATTAGCTTTGGTATTTTAACTATGATGTGTCTTGGTGTAGATTTTTTTGGGTTTCTCCTTAATGGAGTTCTGTGTGCTTCTTGAATGTGTGGAGTGTTTCCCAGCCTTAATTTAGGAAAGTTTTCTGCTATAATTTGATTGAACAAAGTTTCCATTTCCTGTCCTCTCTCCTCTTCTTCAGGCACCCCTATGATGCGAATGTTGTTTCTCTTCATGTTGTCACAAAGCTCCCTTACAGTTTCCTCACATTTTTTAAGTCTCTTTTCCTTTTTCTTCTCTGCTTCTGTGCCTTTGTTTATTGTGTCCTCTAACTCGCTTATTCGATCCTCAGCGTCATCCATCCTGCTTTTAATTCCTTCCATTGTGGTCTTCAGTTCTGATACTGTATTTGTCATTTCTGTCTGATTCTTTTTTATTATTTCAATTTCATTTTTTATACTTGTTATCTCTTTATTTAGGTGTTCATAATGACTATCCATTGTTGCTCTAATTTCTTTGAACATCCTAACTATCATTATTCTAAATTCTGCTTCTGGTAATTTGGTTATATCTGGTTCATTCAGGTCCTTCTCTGGGGATTTCTCTTGATTCATTTGGTTTGCATTCCTCTGCCTGCCCATTTTTTCTGTGTATAAGCAAGTTGTGGCCACTGGAGTCCAGTAGCTGTTGCCTTTGTGTTCTCTAGGTGTGGTCTATCTGCAGGCCCCCCACCCCCTCTGCCGGCGCCTAGGGTGGTTGGGTATGAGCGTTGCCAGCGCCGGCCCACTGTGGCTTTTGCTGTGATTTCTGCCTCTCCTCCGTGGGAGGGGCTGTCACTGAAGCCACAAGATTAGCACCAAGGGTAGAGGCGAGCACCTTTCCTCAGCTGCGGACCCAGCCTATTTCCGGACTTCCGCCCAGAACCAGCAGTCGGAGCCTGCTCGCTACAGTTCCGCGGGTTAGGCGGGGCTTTTGACGTGCTCTCAGCTGTAAGCTTTTGCCCGTCAGGAGCTTTAGCCCCGCCCTCGAGGCCCGGGTCCTTTGCGCAGGGTCGGAAACCAAGATTTATTGGGGCGGGCGTGTTTGCTGGCTTCCGCCGAGCTGCGTACTTCCGCTCGTCCCGGACTCTACCCCGCCCCCGCGTTCGGAGCCCGCTCGTGCACGTATTAACGCTATCCGGGGTTTCTCCGGCCGGATGGGGATAGCAGCCGTGGGCTCAGCTGCGAGCCTCCGCCTGTCTCGGGGTCCACCCCGTTCCCGCGCTCGGAGCCCGCTCGCGCACGTATACTGGCCAACCGCGGTTTCTCCGGCGGGCGGCGGGGGGGGCGGGGGCGGACTGGTAGCGTCAGCTCAGCCACGAGCCCCTGCCCGTCCCTGGTCCTAGCCCGGTCCCCGCGGTCAGGGCCGGCTTGCGCAGGGCCTGCCTGTTCCTGGCCTCCCGCTTTGTCCCCGTAAGTGGGATTAAAGGCGGGCCCGCAGCTTCCGG
Organism: Rhynchonycteris naso; assembly: GCA_037038555.1. NCBI lineage: Eukaryota > Metazoa > Chordata > Mammalia > Chiroptera > Emballonuridae > Rhynchonycteris > Rhynchonycteris naso. The sequence goes on from CM072996.1 coordinate 25,656,174, forward strand.
ACCGCTCTCGCGCTTACCCTCCGACCCTCTGGGCTAGACCGATCTCCCACCGGCTTGGCCTCTGCCCACGCCGACAGAACCGCCTTTCAGCGTCCTGCCGCCCCAAAACCTTAAGCAGCCCTCAGCAGAGTAGGAAGGGACCTAATACTCCACACTGTAGGCCTGGGAGCTCCCTCACTTGTTTCACAGCTCAAAACTGTCCAAACGCCTCTTCTTGGCTCTGGGACTGCAGGCTGGGGCTTGGTTCCTGGGACCCAGGTCCCTCCCTCTCCGCCAAACTCTCCTCCCGCCCCGCGGGTCTCTCCGGGCTGCCGTTTGCTCCGGGGAGCTGGGCAGCCCTCTTCGCGTTTTCGCTATTCCTACCAGTCTCAATGTGGCTTCTTCTGTGTTCCTTGGTTGAAGAGTCCACTTAGTTTTGTTCAAAGTTGGTTTATCCAGGTGATGGTTCTTAAAATTGAGTTGTAATCCACTTTGGTTCTGGGAGTTGGAAGTTGGTACGTCCGCCTACTCCGTCGCCATCTTGCTCCCCCCCAGCACTAGCTTTAATTAGAGCATGTCTGTCTGCTCCAGTGTGCCTCTCTCCCCACTGATGCCCAGTACTCAGCCCATTTCCTCATGTAAGTCACCTACCTCCCCTGTAGGCATTTATGCTTGGGCTTACTATCCAAGTCCAAAGTAGGTACTCAGAAGATTTTATTGAATGAACACAACATTGTTATGTGTAATCCAGAATCTCTGAGTGATAACAGGATTTCAAGGATTTCCCAGTCGCACCTTCCAATTAGACATTTAAGTCTCTACAGCAGGTTTGGGGATTCATCTCAGTTTCCTGACAGTTACAGTGATTGCATGCAAACTTTTGCGAGGACCAGTGCCCTGCCTTCACAGGCAGCTCATCTCTTCAGAAGCTGTCAGAGAGCTCTAATTGTTGGAAGGGTCTCCTTTGTATTGAGTTGAAATCAATTTGAGATCACTATAAGACAAGCATCAAAATGTTAAGTAGTATGGTGTGGATTTTTTAAATTTATTTTTATTTTTTGTATTTTTTTCCCAAAGTTAGAAGCAGGGAACAGTCAGACAGACTCCCACATGCACCTGACAAGGATCCACCGGGCATGCCCACCAGGAGGCGATGCTCTGCCCATCTGGGGCATTGCTCCATTGCAGCCTGAGCCATTCTAGCACCTGAGGCGGAGGCCAGGGAGCGGTCCTCAGTGCCTGGGCTAACTTTGCTCCAATGGAGCCTTGACTGTGGGAGGGCAAGAGAGAGATAGAGAAAAAGGAGAGGGGAAGGTGGAGAAGCAGATGGGCACTTCTCTTGTGTGCCCTGGCTGGGAATTGAATCTGGAACTTCCACACACCAGGCCAATACTCTACCGCTGAGCCAATTGGCCAGGGCCTGGTACAGATTTTTAAGTGTTCAGAAGAGCAAGAGTTCACATCAGTTTGGAAAGGAGAAAGGATTGTAGATGGTTCTCTGAAATTGGAGACACTTAAAATGAAGTGTCTGAAGGAAAGTTAGAATTTTGCCAGAGGGGGATACAAGGAAGACTGACTACTCTCAAGGAAGAAAGTAGTGAGAACAAACACATTGCCATGGTAAGTCTGGGGTGCTCTGCTAATAGTTTGGGTGGTCCAGGTTGGCTGATATACAGCGTATGAATAGCAGACAGAATATGGAAGAGAGCCTATAGGATGAACGGTTGGAGAGTTCTAAGGAAATGTTCAATGACACCAGGCTTTTCTTCCAACTCTTACTGCTCACTTCCATTTCCAGCATTTCTCCCAGCTCTGCTCTCAACTGCTGTGGTTTCAAGTTTCAGTTGTTTCCCATCTGAAGCACCATTGCAGCTTTCTTGGCTCATCCCCCCTCATACACTTTCTTGATCCCCTATAATACATCTTGCCCGTCAAAGCCAGGACAATCTTTTAAAAATAACATTCTGATTAGCTATCAGATAATTCTCTTGTCAAAGGCACCTGCCTTTTTGTTTTGCTTAATTTTAAACCTTCCCTGAATGTCAGTGATATAAATCAATACTATCTACATAAGCTTATTTTCCACTAGCCCCCCCCCCCCCACGTTTCTCACTATGGCTAACATGGACATGTACGCACATGCGGTGAAGCTCGGGCATTTTAATTAAATGACCTGGCTGTGAAGATTATCTTCATCTCTTACCAGATGGATGGACTTAAATAAGCTGAATGGCCTCAACTAAGTTTCTTAAGGAGTCTTAGTTTTCAAATATTTTTAAAAAGGGGTTAATACAGCCAATCTGATGAGATTTTTGAGAAGATTGAGGTCACACAGCTCCTATTATTTTTCTACCACTCAGACAGCATTCTCTCCCCTTACTCTCCCAAAAGAAGAGAGGAACGATCAGCATTGGCCGACGGCAACTGCAAAACAACACCAAGAGCCTGCTTCACACTCAGGAAAGAACGCTGTGCCTCCTCCTCGTAGTGTTGGGTGCTCTACACATTCAGAGGAACCTTTTTTTTTTTTTTTTTTTGTAACAAACTAGAGAAATATTTTGAAGCCCTTTCTTATCTCCCTGACAACTAAGCATTCCTCCTCTCAACCTATGCTTTGTACAGAACTTTCATATATCTCTTAAAAGACTGTGTTCCACTTATTTGATAATAATAACCTTTCTGAACACTAATTTTCATATGTGATAAACACCTCACATGTGTTCTTTTCCCCCATATAATCCTATTCATCTAGCCCTATGATTTAGGGATGATTATCATCTGCTTTATAACTCTTTGAAGGTAAAGGACATGTCAAATTCTTTTTGTATCCTTTCAGCCAAACTCTTGCTTGGCAGATGATAGATGCTTGTGGTAGGCAAAATTCCTTATATGTGGGTGAGAAGTGTTAAAATGTTGGATGTCACCTATCTGTTAGTATGATGCCTGTCACTCTTATGGTTAGATTGCATTGTATGGTAGAAGTGAAGGGATTTTAATGGGCTTGTGATTTCCTAGCTTCCAGAGTAGATTTGTGAGACATCTGTCTACAGTTGATAGTTGTAATAATAGCAGGGCCAAGCTTTACAGAAGAAACAGTGTGAAGGTAGAAGAGGAATATAGACAGAGCACTGACCATCACAGCTACACTAGTGGAAGAGAGGAAACATTTCTGAACAAAAAGAAACAGAGGAACAGCTTGGGATAATGTACTAAGCAAGAAAGTAACAAAGTAGCATTTTGAATTATAAATCACCCATCACCCAGTGGGCCATAATTCATATTAATTCTTTATTTTTCTTTTCCTCTACTATCATTCCAGGTAATCAAAAAATTTTTTGAAGAATACCATATTTTGCAAAGCATTTTTTATTTATGTTATCTTATTACAAATGAATGAGATGGGTGTTATTATTATTCCCATTTTATAAATGTGCAAACCAAGATATGGAGACACGCAATAGCTTGCCAAAATCTCAGCCACCTAGTCAATGGTTAAATCAGAGTTCACAATCAAGTCACTAGCTTCCAATACCCTATCTTTCTAATAACCACAAGACAAGCATGAAGTGTCAATGTCTGTTCAATACAATTCAACCATATTCTGAACTGCTGACTGTCTCAGAGGTTAAGAGAGTTGTGAGGAAGAGTGGAGACAGAGGAGAAGGAGAAATCTTTGATGATGGGAAGGTCAGTGATGAGGGCAACACAGTCCTTCCGGCACAACCATTGGGAATCTTGGTATTCATAAAAAGCAGCTGAAATCAGAAATCAAAACATTTAGCCTGAAAAGGAATGATGTATATGCAAATGATAAAAACACTTCTCTGAGCTGTAAAGGAATTTAAGAATTCCCTTTCTCAAAATGATCATGTAGGATTGCAGTTGCCTAGCAAAAATATTGCACATAGCCGTGGAGGTGGGATGAGGAGATGAAGTGACCCAGAGCTGGTAAAAGGGAATAGAGAAGAATATTCTAGGTCTCCCCATGTTCTTTCACTGGCAGGTCAATGAACTTCTCTCCAGGAAGCTCAGATGCTATTCTTGCCTCTGATGCCTTCAATGTCCTATGAAACACATGACAGAAATAACATTTACTCAACTATTATTGTAGAAAATTGAGTAAAAGTTTTTCCATCTCCAAACCAAGTATCAGTTAGCAGCAAATGAACTTTTCTGCTGTTGAAAATTCCGTGTTTAACCCAAGAGACCTTTGCTTTTCTTGTTAGGGACACATAAGAATAGTAATAGTAATGATAATGGTGGATATTGAATTCTCTCTATGTGCCAAGCATTGTGCTACATGCTTTACAGATTTGATTCCATTCAATCATTTCAATAATCCTGAGAGATCTTTATTTTTGTCTTCATTTTGCAAATGAGGAAATTGAGGTCTAGGAAGGTTACCAAATGACACATAGCTAGAGAGAATAGAGCAAAGTTTGGGGTAAAGACCTAACTCCATAACCCTCTTACTCTTAACCACTGAGCTAAATGTCAATAGAGCTATATGACCACTGTGCCAAAATGCTGCTCCACACAGGTGGCCACAGGTATGAAAGCAAACACATCTTGATCTAGTTTTCTCACTAACCTCTTTCCTTCCTTCCTTCCTTCCTTCCTCCCTCCCTCCCTCCCTCCCTTCCTTCCTTCCTTCCTTCCTTCCTTCCTTCCTTCCTTCCTTCCTTCCTTCCTTTTTAAATGAACTAATGGTAATAATGAGTAAATAAAACACTACTAGGGCCTCTAAAAGACCATGTCAAGTAGAGCCTGACATCTTGTCTCTGCCTTACTAGCTATGGGAACTTGATTAGTTTAATTCAACTAATGGTTATTGAGCACATACTGTGTGCCAGATGCTGCATTAGGTCCCTGTTTCCATGAACCTTAAGAGGGGAAGACAGACGTCAACTAATTAGACCCGAGTACATGTTAAGGATAGGGGATTCTGAAAACATTTAGCAAGATGCTCTGCCTTAGTCACTTAATGGCTTGACCAACCTTTGTCTACCTATTAAAGAATGGATCTATAGAAATGCCTGCTCTCCCATTTTATAAAGAAGCAAATAGTATCGTACCTAACTATCATGTAAACTGCAAAAATGTAGATGCTAATTGTCCTATTACTTGGAATGGTTATTGTGAGATTGATAAGATGCCCAGTGAGTTATTAATCTTCCCATTAGATATCACTTGTCTGTAGGGTATCATACCTCTAACTTGTAGTATTAAGAAATAAATTCTTAGAGGTATAAATTCAATGCAACACAATTGCTAGTATGTAGACATTAGCTAGTTTATGGACTTTAGAATCAATGTGTGCATCAAAAACATGAGCAACAGAAATATATTAGCATTTAGTAACTTGTATTCACATAAGTGCTGAATAATTGTTTGTGCAGGGAAGATGTGAATTGTGAATTTTCAACCTGGACTTACAGTCAACTGGAAGAATATAAGAAAAGGTAGTTGTGACTCTGTATTGATAAATGGGTGGGAGATCTTACTCCCCCCTTCCTGTTTGCTTCCAGTTGTTCTAAGTGTTTGCCTCAAGAAAAGAAAATAGTTCCATTTACCCAAACACATATGCATTTCCCATAAACTCTGCAGTCATGATTTTGAAGTGAAATCTCAAAACTGAATTTCTAAGAGGATCAGTTGGAAACTGATGCTTGATGTAGGGAAGAAAAAGCTTTTACTCAATTATCTACAATAACAGCAGGGGAAATGTTGAAAATTACTGACACAGTAAATGGATTTTTGCATAAATGTTCTCTGTTTTCAAGTTTAGCTTAGTGTGGAAGACCTTTATTATGAAGGGGTCCCTCTCTCTCAGTTTTTGTTTTTCAAAGAACAGAAGATTTATATTTTTGCTGGGGCAAAGGATGAATCACCATGATAGGTTGTTTTAGTCTTTAACAAGCTTTGATTTTCCTCAGTTCCCAAGACTTGATTTTCCACAGTTAGGTGGACAGTGATCCACAGTTGGTGGATCAGACAAAGAATGGTGTGATCTTAAATGTGGTGGAGAGCTCCTCTTTTTCTTTCTTCTTTCTGTTTTTAAAAACTGTGTTATTGAGGTATAACTTACATGCCACAACATTCAACTGTGGAAAGTGTGCAGTTTCCTGGCTTTTGGTATATTTACAGAGTTGTGCAGCCCTTGTCACAATCTAAATTTAGGACATTTGCATCACCTCGAAGAGAAACCTTATACCCACTCGCTGTCTCTCCCATTTCCTCCAATTCTGCAAGCACCTTTCAGTCATCAAACTGCTTCCTGTCTGTATGGATTTGTCTATTGTGGATAATGCATATAAAAATTTTCTCACAACGTATGTAGTCTTCTGTGATTGTTTTCCTTTAGTTAACATGGTGCTCGTGAGGTTCATCTGTGTTGTAACATGAATCAATACTCGATTCTTTTTGATTGTTGAATATTTTATTGTATAGATATGCCACATTTTGTTTAGCCAACATCCTATACTTGACTTTGTTGGTAATTCCTTGGAAATCCCCTTGTCTTGATTTTTGTCATACCATTTTTGATTTTCTTCTTATTTCTTTGGTCATCCTGCCTCAAACTTCTTCACACAATTCTCTCCTTCCAATCATGTGTTGATGCTTCTCTAGCAGTACCACTCATTGGACTCAGCAAATGGGAACCCTGCCCTGAACAACATCCTATCACACCTTCCAAATACATTTATTGAAGAACAAGAGGAGATCTCTACCATTTGGAATCCAGCACTGAGTGAAGGTATGACTAACATTGTTCGAGCCCCGGGAAATCGTTCGCTATATCATTTGCCCATGACTTCTAAACAGAAGAGCTCTGGGTCCAACACCCATAACAGTGTGTGGGTTACACTGCTTCAGGAGCCAAAGATGAACACTGCTTCAGAGTTCAGGGAAGATTTGAGTGGCAAAAGTGCTCAGATAAAAGAAAAGACAAATTAATTAATGTGTCAAATCTTTCCTCTCAGATAACATGAACGCAATACATTCTTATATAATGAAGTATCTCTTCTCCAAATTGCCAACTGTCCATTTTCTTGCTTCCCTTCACTCTGATTGAGAGTTCTAGAAGTATTTATGAATAAATGTGGCATTTACAGTAGTGCCACTTAGAGACAGGGAAACATTTTGTAATATCAAGAAACTCGGATTGTTCTTAAGTTTGTATATTTGCAGGTAATAAGTGGGAAGTGTGATACTGAGGTTTTTTATATTGCTCTGTAGATCTAGATGATGTTCTAAGAGATAATGAAGTTAAAACATTTTGTAGTAGTTTCTAGATATTTTGCATATAATAGTGTATGAACATGGTGTGTAAAATTAATGGTTCATTTCTGAATTGAAGCATTACTTTAACAATTTTTTGACACTTCCAATTGTTGCGGCCTCAGTTTCTTATTTTGGCACTACTGTAAAAAGAACATAAATTATGTGAGAATCTTGGTTATAGCAACATAATTAGTACTCTGCTGAAACAAAGGCAAAAGAATAAATTTCATGCGGTAAATTTATAATAACTCATGAAGTGCATAATGACTCTTTTATTCCTTATTTGCACATTGCTGACCAACTAACGGAACATGCAGACATTCAAAATAATAATTGAACTAAGTCATCTAAATTATTTTGCCAAATTTTATTTAAAACCACAATTTTGCACATTTAAAATTGTGTTGTTACAAAGATATAATGTTAAAGGTAGGAGGACTCAACATTTTATTTGGCCTGTTAATTTGATGTTCACTTTCAAATATTTAACCATATGCATGTGGACTTCCACTGGTCCTCTTGTCCACGCCCCCACTCACATAGACTGTCCTCAGGGATCCCTATTAGGACTCCTCTCCTTTCACTTTATATAATTTCTCTGGGCAATATCCATTTCCATGTCTTCATGCCACCCATTTGCTATGCAACCCACATTTATTTCTCCTGCCCGGATTTCCTCTTGAGCTTCAGAGGTGTGTACTGTAATGTCTAACTTGGATGCTCCACCTTGGACACAAAAGGTCACTAACTAAATGCACTCTGATTCCACTCCTCCTCGAACTGGCTCCCCCAGCAACCCGGGAATTATCTCCACTTCCTTGTCCTTCCTCCCCTCCCCATCCTTCCTCACCTCCCCATCCTTCTCACCTCCTCGTCCTTCCTCACCTCCCTGTCCTTCCTCACCTCCTCGTCCTTCCTCACCTCCTTGTCCTTCCTCACCTCCTCATCCTTCCTCCCTTCCCCGTCCTTCCTCACCTCCTCGTCCTTCCTCACCTCCTCATCCTTCCTCCCTTCCCCGTCCTTCCTCACCTCCTCGTCCTTCCTCACCTCCTCATCCTTCCTCCCTTCCTCATCCTTCCTCCCCTCCCAGTCCTTCCTCACCTCCCTGTCCTTCCTCACCTCCCCGTCCTTCCTCCCTTCCCCGTCCTTCCTCACCTCCTTGTCCTTCTTCACCTCCTCCTCCAGTAGCATGTTGGTTGTTATCTTCTGCTGATCATACTGACTTGATATCTCTTGCCCATCCTCTCTTCTCCATCCCAATTGCCACAAACTTTGCTAAGTCATTCCTCATTTCATGTTTATTTTTCTATTAGCCTTCTTGATTCTACAGTTGGTCCTTTCAGCAAGTCTGGTCAGTTTAATCTTCTGCTTTAAATGTTTCAATACCACATATGGACATTTAGAAAAAAGTTCAAAGTCCTTAATATGGTATAAAGGGCATTTTGTGACTCAGCCCTTGCCTCTTGCCTCTTGCCTCTCTAGCCCCAGTTCCCTCTGGGCTCAATTTATGCCAGTCACACTGGTCTGTCAGTTTCAGAATGGCACCTGTGCCCTTCTGCCTCAGTGTCTTTGTACGTGCAGTTCCCTTTGCCCATAATGTTCTCTCTTGCCCTATTCCTCCCTTTCACCTAGTGTTTGGGTGACTATATGATAAACATCTCTACCATAGTTGGTCCTGTAGGCAAGTTCCCTCATATATTTTTTTATCACAATTTTATCCCTAATGTTTGGCTAGCACAAAAAAAAAACCCACTCATTTTATGTTAGTTGAATGAATATAGGGCTTATTCACTTTCTGTATTCTTAATGCCTACCAGAATGCATGGACCAGATTAAATGCCGAATAAACTAAATACCGGTAGATAAACTGGTGAATTCTATAGGAATACCTATGTAGTTGTTTGAAGGGTGGCCCTTCAGAGCTTGAAGTCACTGAAGGCTATGTAACTTGTCTCTTTGATTCACAACGAGCTTAACCAAGGGCTGGCTATGTTGAGGAGCTTAATAAATGGAATAGATACATGGGGAAAAGACAACAGCATTTGTCTCTGCAACATATGGTTTACATCCCCTTTCCTGATTTGTCAGGTGGATGTTCTACAGGTCTGAGGGAAGAGGGAAAGGGGTGATATGTGATTTGGGCATAAAATTAAGGGGCAATAGAGATTCAATATTTCAGTGTAGACTTTAACATTAATCAATGGGTCACCCAGCTGAGTGAGGATAAAGGCCAGTGGGATTGTCCATAGCAAGCATATAGGACAAGGAACATGAAAGGGAAGTGGCCAAAGCAGGTACTGGGTCTCCCCTGTTTGTAATGATTTAGTTTGTATAAGAGCTATACTTAAAAAAAATATATTCTAATGTTTTGGCCAATTCAATAAATCAAATGTATTAAGATTCTTCTGACCTCAAGTAACAGAAGAAACCTAATTCTAAGTGGCTTACTTGATAAAGAAACATAGTCACATGACAAAAACATCCAGAGCTAAGGGGCACCAGGGTCGTTACTCAGCAGCACAATGCTAGTACTAAGAATTCAACGTCTCCCCTCTTCCACCTCTGCCATCCTTGTCTTTGTCCTCAGGCTCAGTTCTGTCCTGGTTGCAAGATGGTTGTTTGTGAATATCACAGCTGGGTAGGCCAATGTCCAGAGAGGAAGTAAGACCAGCTTTTCCTATGTGTCTTTTTGTTGTTGTTTTAAAGAAAAGCTTCCCCCAAATCTTCCAGCAGATTTCCTCTCACACCTCATTGGCTTGAATTACATCTGTGCCATCATCTAAACCAATTACTGTCAAGGGGAATGGGTTCATGACCACTCCCTGGGGCTGGAGCTCAGAGCATGCATAGGCAACCAACAGCATCTGCTTTGCCCAGGCTGCCTCAACCCTGACCTTTTGACTCAAAAGCTTTCCCAAAGAAAATATGTCCTCTTTCCTCGAAGCCTCCTGTTGGGCAGATAAAATATATTATGCTCACTTTGTTGAAAATGGCGCTGCCCACATGGAAGTTCGTTGATATTAATGTGTGTTCTGGGACATGCTATGGGCAGGCCAGGTCGTTGTAGCCTAGGGCTTTGTTTTAAGAGTAAGCTTTTCCCCACGCCCTTGGCTGATTTGATGATGTGGGGTGGTGTGCTCTCCTGAGGAATCCCATTATGCCTCAGATGGGTGACTTTGTATCAGAGACTGCCTTGTTTTTAGATTGGATTAAAGGTTTGGATTTTCTATGCTGTAGGGTGGGGCAGACCGGTAGCTTGCCCGCTCTTGGTTCCTGAGGTATTAGAGAGGAGAGCAGATTAAGGCCACGTGGAGGAGGAGAGGCAGCCAAGATGGCAGAGTGCTGAGGAAGAAGCCAGTTTGAGCAGTTTGTTCTAGAGAAGGAGATGGGGAACAGAAGTGAGTAAGTCTGGTGAGCTAGAAACCTTTGATTCTAGGAAACTCGGATAAGTCAGTAGCTTTGTGAGCACTGAGTGAGTGGGTTTTGGAGCCCAGTGTGTGTTTTTGCTTGCCCGCCGGGTGCAAGCTAGAATTAAAGCTGATGGCTCACCAGTTCTTGGCTCCATTGTTTTATTACCGACTGTTTGAATCTAATGTGAACCTGCACAGGTCAGGCTGTTGTGATAGTGGCCTCGACTACTGGCTTTACACCCCCCATCACGGCACAGCAGAAGAACTGAATTTCAAGAGAATTAATAAATTTTGTGTGTGAATTCTCCCCATTAGACATTAGAAGCATAGTCGATGAACCCATCTCTGTAGGTTGGTCTAAGTTATGGAGCCTGGAGAGCAGTCCAGGGGTGCTGGAGATTAACCGCACAATTCATAAAAGTGATTAAGTTTATTCACTGTATTTTCTCCCCCCTCTTGCAGAGAGCAGCCTAGGTGGAGTTTGCCAATCGTATCAATCTGTTTCAGCTTCTAGGCCAGTAGTACTCACAGTTATGTGGCCCAAGAGTCACATTTTCTGTCACCATTAACCAAAGGAGCCACATGAGCCTAGTATAACAGAATATTCTAATACAGAAATGAAAGTTCTCCTAACCTTGCAGCAGAAGGACCCACACTCAGTCTGTTAGCTTTTCCTTCTCCCACAAAGATCCAAGCTTTGCTTTGTATCTAGAAGGTAAAAAACTGGTCAAACCAGTTTATTTTTAATCCTTTGTTTTCTCTCCACCATTTTTAACTTGGGAAACATTTTTAGACCACCATGCAGAGTCATGCCAAGAAAAAGACATTCCGTCAAGGTGAATATTTCATAGATGCATCACTCAATTCTAAATACTTTTTGAGAACCTGGTATGTGTAAAGCACAGGACTGGCTATTGTGGAGAATACATAAACTAGCAAACATGTCATTGTACACACATTATTTTGAGAACATCCTTTTGGCCAAGTATTTGGATGAATTTGGGGATATAGATGTAATTTCTCTATTTTTAAGGTGTTTATGTATTTGAAATGACAGCAGACAATATAGATAAGTAAAAAGTCCACTGCCATAGACTAAATATTTGCATCACTCTTCATCCTTAATTCACATGTTGAAATTTAATCTTCAATGTGTTGATATTTTGGGTGGGGCCATGGGGAGGTGATTAGGTCATAAGGGTGAAGCCCTCATGAATGGGATCAGTGCCCTTATAAAAGAGCACCTGCAGAACTCATTTACTCCTGGTTGTCTATGAACCAGGAAGAGGGCTTCTATAAGATATCAAAGCTGCCAGAGCCTTGATGTTGGACTTTCCAGTCTCCAGAACTGTGAGAAATTCATTTCTGTTGTTTACAAGCTATTTTGTCCATGGTATTTTGTTATAGGAGCCCATATGGTCAAAGATACCCACTGGATTTCATTGTGATATATTTATCACATTAGTTGGTTTCTGTGGCATCAAAGAGATGGCCAAACCAAGGAGGGAAAGATAGTGAAAAAAGTCATTTCCCAGGAAGTAACATTCAGGTGAGTATTAAAGGGTTAATAGCAGTTTGCCAGATGATCTTGAGTCCCAATTTTCAGAAGTAGAAATAAGACATTTACACCAAAAGGTAACAGACAAGGTGAAAGGTACCAAGTTCTCTAAAGGGGCACTGTGGAATGCTTTAAGAGGGAAAAAAATTTTGTTCTGGGCTTTGTTGATTGAATGGGGTATTGACAATTAGAAATGAGTAACGGGCATTCATATAGAATGTGCATTGTTGATGGGATGAAAATAAGATGAAATATTAAATTATTTTTTTTCAGCTCTCTTCCCTTTATCTTTTTTTTTTTTTTTTTAATTAAGTGAGGGCAGGGGAAGCAGAGAGACAGACTCCTGCATGCTCCCTGGACAGAGATCCACCGGGCAATCTCCTTATGGAACAATGTTGTGCCCATTTGGGGCATTGCTCTGATGCTCAGCAACCAAGCTATTTTTAGCACGTGAGATGGATGTCACAGAGCCATCCTCAGTGCTGGGGACCAACTCACTGTAATCAAGTGAGCCATGGTTGGGGGTGGGGGGGAGGAGAGAAGAGAAAAAGAGAGAAAAGGGAGAGGGTGAAGTAAAGAAGGAGATGGTTGCTTCTCCTGTGTACCTTAACTTGGAATCAAACTGGGGACATGTGCCTGGCTGACGCTTTATCACTGAGCCAACTGGTCAGAGCTCCTTGTCTTCTAATGAGGAAGGATTTTTCACTTGTGGGTCAATTCTGGTGCTCTTATAGGAATATTCAAAGAAGCCAGGGAGGATGAAATGACATATGGTAGCTTCCCCTTATTGGAGATTTCATTTCTGGGGTTTTAGTTACTCATGGCCAATGGCAGCCTGAAAATATGAAATGAAAAATTTAGAAATGAACAACTCACAAGTTTTACATTGTGCGCCATTCTGAGTAATATGATGAAGTCTCATGACATTCAGCCCCATCTTGCCCAGGACATGAATCATCCTTTTGTCCAGAGTATCCAGGCTGTAGGTGCTCCGCACCCATCACTGTCACTGAGTAGGTCTCTCGGTTATCAGGGACTGTTGCACAGTGGTTGTGTTCAAGTCACCCTTATTTTACTTAATAATAGTCCCAAAGCACAAGAGTGGTGATGCTGACAATTTGAATATGCCAAAGAGAGGCTGTAAGTGTTTCTTAAGTGACAAGGTCGGTATGTATAAGAAAAACCATAGCATATATAGAATTTAGTACTATCCACAGTTTCAGGCTTCCACTGGGGGTCTGGGAATGTATCCCCCACAGATGAGGGGGACTACTGTAGAAGAGCTTCATCAGGCAGGGAGACAAAAGACCTGAATGTGGGTTTATAGGAAACCTTGGAGTAGGCTCTCAGAGTCGGGGAGCAGACAGACTGGGTCGGCCTTGACACAGGGAGAATGAAAGAAAGGCATAGGAAAAGACAGGTTTCAGGATGTTTTTCTATATGTTAATGAGCTCGTTCTCCCTTTTGGTGTTTTTATGAAAGATGGCTGTAAAGACTTAATTAACTTTACAGTCTGGGTCTGGGTCAGTGTCCCTCTGACATACCACTGTATCAGGATGGCACTGTATGGCCCCTGGGCTGCATGTGAGTCATGTAAGCTATGGTATGAAGGTGGAAGAGCACAGGCAGAATTGGGAAGCAAGAAGTCACACCGAACCATGAAAAACGAGGCTCTTTGAAGGAGAGTACTGGGACAGAGGTTAAGTTTATTGCAGGCAGTGGAGGGCTTGAAAGTCAAGGTTAGGAAGGTGATATGTGCTTACAGGCAAGGCAGAGCCTCTGAGGTTTCTGAATAGGATGACTCAGTGTCAGAGATGTGTTTTAGGACAATTACATTGATAGAATCGGTGGAAAGGGGATAATGGAGTAAGAGATATCAATTAAAGAGCTATTATAAAACCTGGTGCCAAAATAATAGATGTGAAGCCCTTTCATGGAATTGATTTGTTTATTTGACTCAACCAAGGGTTTGATTTTTATTCAGACTCAGCCCTTAACCAGGTCATCAAGATGAAAATGTGCTCGCCGACCTCATTATTATTTTTTATGTCTATTATTTAGGAGTGACGGAGGGCTTACAAAGTGCTCAGGGTGGATCTGGAATACAATGCACTAGAGTAAGTTTTTATTGAGCTCCTACCAGGTGGCTGGCACAAGTGCCTTGAACACTGGGCTTACCATATAATTAGAGTTACCAGATCAACACACATGCCAGCCCTCCAGTGCAGAGGGAGACAGAGGGCTGTAACTTAATGAGAGGCAGATGTCAACGGGGAGCAGATGTTTGCAGCTCTTCAGTTATATCAGATTAATCATCTCCTGACTTCAAGGTGCTTCTTGGAGTTCAGGAAATTTCCCTGTAATAAACTGCTCCTGGGATTGATTTTTAAAGTGAGAACGTATATGCTGCCGTCTTGAATGCTTTAGAACAGTTCTACCCAGAAATGGAAGACGGTTTTTAATATGGACAAATTGAGGTGGAGGTAAAAAAGACCAAATCTAACCTCCCAGACTTATTTCTAAAATAATAATAATAATAACAACAACAACAAAATTAGCTCCTGGCACTGCCCAGCCAGTCTGCCTACCTTTTCATTTATTTAGCAAATAATTTGTATAAACACACTGGGTACTGAGGGCACAATGGAAGCATGGACGCTAATCTCATGGAGCTTACAAGGCAGCAATAGTACTCATGCCAATGCATCAGCAACTACGAATGTGGGAAGCTCTAGGAAAGAGACTTCTGTGGTTCTTAAAACAGGTTAAGGCAGGGATTTGACTTAGGTCTCAGGGATCAGAGAATTTTGAGCAAGAGATGAGAGCAGAGCTTTTCTTTCTCTTTTGTTTTTCTCCTTCCCTTTCTCTTCCTCCTCTCTCTCCCCCTTTCACCTCATGTTCTTTCTTCCCTCTCCCCCAGTTGGCTTTCTTCCCTCCTTCCTTCTCTTTCTTTTCATACCTTCTTTCTTTTTGCCTCCTTCCTTCTCCTTCCTTTCTTTTCTTCTCTTTCTCTTTGGCACTCTCCCTCCCTCTCTACTTTTCCTCTGTTTCTTTCTCAAAAAAGTTGTTGAAAGCGTGTTAGGGACCCAAGCCCAGCACAAGGTCTGAGAAGGGGTAGAGGGGTGGGTATGCCTGCAGAAGTGAACAGGGGGCTCTCTCCGCTCACAGTACCCAGAGACAGTATGCAGTTAGTTGAAACTCAGAACAACAAGTATTTATATTGGAGGTAGGTACAGGTGCTTCTGGGGGTCCACTAGGAGGGGCACCAGACTCAGGCTGGGGTATTGGCCAGGATGGGTATCAGGTGAAAAAATGTTTAAGATAAATCTTTGAGAATGCTAGAAATTAGATGAAAAGCAGAGCTGAACACGTTGTGGGTAGAGGAAAGCTCCCGTATTTAAAAATATAAAAGAAAATGTGAGAGTATTGTCATACTCTGGGGAAGATGGGAAATTCAGTATGATGGGGGTA
This sequence comes from Rhynchonycteris naso, assembly GCA_037038555.1. NCBI lineage: Eukaryota > Metazoa > Chordata > Mammalia > Chiroptera > Emballonuridae > Rhynchonycteris > Rhynchonycteris naso. Next base: position 25,671,876 of record CM072996.1, read on the forward strand.
TAAGACATGAGTTGGGAAGATCCAGCAGTTGGTATGATTGGAGAGAGGGGTAGGAGCCAGACTGAGGAGAACAAACAGCATTGCATTTTGTGTCGTACGCTGTGGGGAGCTACCAAAGCCTTCAAGCAGAGAATCACAAAATCCCCTCTGCCATTTAGGAAGACCTTCTGCAGGCAGTAGTGGGATTCTGCCCACTCTCAGCAAATAAGAAATCACACGTCCTCACATTTGGCTTTTCCAGAACATTGTTTCAGGTTGTGAGGTCCCAGAAGTGTCTGAGTCCTTTGTTGCCCTCAAATATAGGAACAAAAATAAATAAATAAATAAATAAACAAATAAATGTATATATGTTGAGAAAAGACTCTGACAGTGTCCTACCAGCCCCCACCCCTTCCCCAAGCTCTCCATTCTAAAAGACTCCCTAATGAAAATGGGTAAGCACAGCATTGGATCTGGGACTTCTTCATTACTGTAATGATGATAGGGTAAATAATTTCTTTTTGTCTTAAGTGGGTGTTGCCTTTCAAGGTATAAACAAAATAAAATGAAATAAAATAAGCCTACACAGCATGAAAGTTCTGAAAACACCCATTATTCTAGACCAGGGTTTCTCAACCTCCATGCTATTGCCATTAGGGCTGCATCATTCTTTGTCACGTCTTGCATTTGTGGGATGTTGGGCAGCATTCCTGGCATTTACCCATTGGATGCCAGGAGACTCCCTTCCCAGTTGGGATAATAAAAAATCTCTCTAGACATTGCCAAATGTCCCCAGGGGGCAAAACTGCCATCTCCGAGAGTCATTCCTCTAAACTGTGTGGTTGGAGGTTCTGTACTGAATAGAGATTGAGAAGAGATCTCGCCAAGATTTGCTCGGCAAAGTCTCCTTGTGTTTAGAGTCACATCAGAAGGGCCTGGCGGCATCTGAAGTCAAATGAATTCTGGCGTTACCTCCAGAAGCACCACGTCTCCCTGCTCACAGGCCCCTGCTAATTATTGGACTACCTCTTACTTTCTTTCATCTCCAAATGCTTCTAATGTGTTATCATGGCATGGATCCTACTTTCTCCCCAATTACATGATCAGATGGACCTTTTTCAATTTGGCTTTCAAAGCTGGTTACTCCTAGGAGACAGCTTTGCTAAAAGCGCTTAATGATCCTCGAGGTAGCCAAGCCATAGAGGTGCATAATCTACGGGCTTGGGTGGGCTGGGGGACGCTGTCTGGGGTTCTGTCCACCTTCCAGGCCTGCAACATCTTCCATTTCTCTATCCTCCCAGAATGGGGCCTTGCCCGCTGGCTTTATTTTGGTTTTGCATTTCAGATGGCTGTTTGATAGGATGCCAGCAGCGACATTTCAGACATTCCCAGGCAGTGCAGGGGCTGCTTTCCCCTGGCTAGGCTTTGTGCGCAGCAATACCAGCCTCACATATTAAGATTATGATGTTTTGGAATCTTTACTAAGCTGATGACTAGACTTCCCACTCCTTAAGAACTAGAACTCTTTCCCATTTCTCTCTGTTTTCCCAATGTTTTTATCTTCTCATACAGCTCAACGATGCTAAGAATCACCCTCCTGCGGGCTTAAAATGGATATCTTCCAGAATACACAAGAGTCTTGGATGTGACACATTTGGTAACAATGTGGGCACCTCAGCATTTGAGACCTATATTATGGATGTGAACCCATATTTTACCTGGAACCTTCAGCTGAAAGATTTTATGCTATTTTTAACATGTCCTCCCCCACCCCCTTTCCCAAGATGGTTCTTTAACAAGGTCATGTCATTATCAGTTATTTAATATTTCTAAAATTAGAAACAGTTTCACTGCTGTGCCAGCTCAAGCTTTGGGCTTGAGCTCTTGGAGCCTTCTTGCTCTGGAACTATTGATATAGTCTTGTGGGGACTCTTCCCATCTCTCTTCTTTTGTTTACAATTAGTTCCAAATTCAGCCAGGCTAAATTTTTTACTCTCTCTTGATCAGGATTTTCACTAATTTAAGGACTCGCAATAGCCACCTGTAAGCTAGAAAACTTGCATGTAACTGCTTGATTATTAGTCAACGTTCTCAGTTGACTCAGTAGTTGTATCCAGCTAGCACAAGAGAGCTCTCTGTGCAGCTCAGAGAAAAGGCAAAATAGAAAAGGGACATGACAACAATTCCTTCCGAAGCAGCCCTCTGTGCTTTTTCTCATAAAGCAACAGTGAGTTCTGGGAATAATGAACAGGAGGGGAAGTGACAAACAAATAGAAGAAAGAGAAGGGAAGATGCACACTGTTGTTTAACAGAAAGCTATTTGTCACCAGCATTGTATCAGTTGCTGTGCCAGGGGATAGAGGGTACTATCCATGACACCCTCCCCTCACCAAGCTCCTTGCCCACATGCAAAGTGGAGACTGGGAGCAAAGGCTGGAGTATGATTTAAGCCTATCTGAAAGTTTCCTATTAGCACTTCCTAGAATAAAAAGAATTTTGACTATCTCCAGTAATCTCTATGGTGCATGGGTACAATTAGTATCCCCATTCTGCAGAGAAGAAAACTGTGGCTCAAACAGGTTAAATAACATTTGTCCAAGGTTTTTTCACTGATAAGGGACAGAGCCAGAGCTGGAGCTCAGATCTTCTGACTCCAAGTCCAGGGAAAGGTCTACATTCCCAGTTGTGCTCAGCCTCTCTCCCTACACAAGTCATGAGGGATGTCACATTATTGATTTCCTGGCAGAGTCATTTGGTCCTTGTGCCATGTCTAAAGGCAATGTTTACTCCTCTTTCAACAGGACTCCGTACTGGCAGAAGGATCACTTATTCAACATGCTGGAAATCCACCGCACGCCTTCAAGGGCAGCCGTAAAGCAAGGACCTCAGAATGGTTAGTGATTAGCCTATTTCCATTTCTCATTGTGAAGCACTGTTCTCAATATACCGCCACTGGGATGAGTTATCCTACCTAAATCATATGTCGGAAAAGAGATGCATCCACCATCCACTGGGATGCAAATGTGAGTTTGATTCGTGTATTTAACATCACGCCTAGAGCAGAGTAGATGCTCGGTAAATACTAGTTTTATGTGGAATGATTAAATAAATGCCTTATTGCCAAGACATCCACTCACAGTAGAAAACCTTAGTGGCTCAACTTGGCATTTTGATCACATTATACCAAAAAACAGCCTAACTGATTTTTCCCCCAGTAGAACTCACCCAGTGTGGAGTGTGCATCTGTGATAATTGGAGATTGTGTGGGATTTTTAGATTTGGTGCAAGTACCAATTAACGCACCTGACCTCTAATTACTATGCGGGCTAATGAGAGAAAATGCGAGGGATTTTGAATCAGAAGATTTGGGTTAAAGTCTTTTTTCTGCCTCCTACTAGTTGTGGACCTTAGACCAAAAATTCAGTCTCTCCAAGCCTCAGTTTTCTCCTCTGTAAGTGAAGATAGCATCAGCAGAGAACTCGGAGAACTCGGGTGTTGGTTGGTAAGGAGGAGCTGATAATGACTGTGGAATTTCACTGTTTGCCATCAACTGGGACACAAGTATGAGCTGTGCTCTGTGTAATTAGTCACCTGAGTTTTTATCCAGGCTGAATGAGTGGAATGAAGGACCAACTTTCAAATTATGGTGTTAATGATCATGAATATTAATTAATTAGAAGTAGTGTGAGTCTTTGTTCAGGGATGTCCCCCATTGAAGCTGGAGGGAAACCTTCCTGAATGCTGTTGGAAGACGATAGAAAATGTGGGTTTGGCTCATCTTTTGGGGGCCCAGTGGTTATCTGGGATCATCACTGGCTAACAGCATCTGAGTCAAGAGCTCGGATGTCCTCCCTACTATGGGGTTTGATCAGAGGGTCTGAGACAACTGACTGCATTGAAGCCAAACCAGAACTATGTGTTTTGGTCACAGTTTGCCTGGATGTGCAGATTCTTTTCTACAGCTGACTCCAGGCAGGATGAAGTAGATGCTTCCAATACTAACAGAACCTATTTGCTGAAGGATAACCAGAAAGTGGGGAGGGGCTTTCATCCTCCTGGGATTTGTTCTAAACACCCTTCTCTCCCAGCCAACATGTGGGTGAGGAACTCTGCCCCAAAGACTACTTATCCCAGGGCAAGGTTATAACAGGAAGACTGGTTTCCCTAAGTGACCCTCCCACCACCACTTATCAGTTAGGAAACTGGGCATTGGAATGGAATAAGAACCCAAGCAAACAAATTTCATGCTGGAAGCCCTCTTCTGATTTCTACTTAAAAAGTTAACTTTTAATTTCCTTAGCACCTCGAATTTTCTTTTCCATGGAAGCTTTGTCTTTGCCACCATTGCAGTAATTTGTACGCCTGCTAGCTCTGCTCCACTTGATCAAACTAACCTGGATAATGCGTGAGCTATTAAGAGAACACACCATTTCCTTGGGGAGTCATTTATTCCCACGATCACTGATAATAGAAAGTCCTTTTCTGGGCTTGATGCTAATGACTTCTCAATCCAGACTGGGTGCATTTTCTCCAGTTGTTGGTTATTCTCCAGCTATCACTTGCAGCCTCGTGGAAGCAAGGATAAATATCTTCCTGGATCTGTTTCGATTCTTGTCAGCAATGTGGATAAGGCAATAGAAGTGAATGGGTGCTGGATAATCAGTTTTATTGGTGCTCAGACAAACAAAACATGAAGTGCTTCTACTTTCCCTCTTGTTTGGAATTTAGAATAGATTTATAAATAATGAGAAGGTTATCACCAGATTTCCCTACTTCACAATTCAAGCCTAAATTTGAAAAGTTAAGTTTTAATTTTCTTATATGCTGGTTGTCCCTCAATGGACCATTTTGTTTCTGCCATTCTAGATTTAAAATGTCAGTCTTCTATACCACCTTCTTCCTCATTCCACATATACAGTGTCTAATTCTTCCACACCTGTTCTTGTAGTTATTAATTATTTTTGCCTTCTAATCTCTACCAACCAAGGTGATGTCATTAGTATCTTGTGTTGACTTGACTGAAAGAGGCTTAGAGTTGATCCTCGTGGCCCCAAACTTTCTTGACTCCAATCAGTGCCGCACCTAACTTTGAAATCAGTGTTCTGAAAGCAACACTATGCTCAAATTACTCCCTGCTCTAAATCATCACTGACTCCCCATTTCTAGTAAACAAAGGTCTGACATGTAAGAGTGCAGTTTGAAGTCATTGGTAACTTGAGTCAACATATTCACATCTCTCCAAGACTTTATTCCTTCATGACTCTAATGTTCAACCACACTGATTCACAGTCAGCCTCTACAATAGTGTTAAAAAAAACACACACACCAAAATTCAGCTAACTAAAATTGAAGATATAATGGGCTTTATTAAGTGATTCATGAATTGGGCATCATCCCATTTCCCAAGTAAACGGGCACTGGAGGCGTTCAACAAAATGCAAAGTTTTTATAGAAAAAGGGTGGGGCAAGGAAGCTATTAACAAAAGAAAAGATTATTTTTAGATCAAAATATCTTTGGGGGGGCAGGTAGGAGAGAAAACAGCAAGTGTTTTTATCATGCAGATTGCCTCTTCTTTCTGAGATTCAGGAAGATGCTCCAACCAACCTGCTGCTATCCAGTAGGCTGGGGCATTTGCCTCTTCTTTCTATAGGGCTGGGGGGAAGGAGAGAGAGGGCCCACATGACAGATTACTTTACTGGTGCTCAACCAGAAAAATTCCAGACTGGTTGATTAAGATTCCATTTCTGGGAGAAGATAAAACTGCAATCAGATCAGGTATTAAATCTAGGTTGGTATCATTGGCTTTTAGCATGAGTGATGCCATTTTGGGCCTGTGGTTTTCTCTTTAACAATAGTTTCATTGTTTTGCCTCTATAACCATGCTCATGCTGTTTTCCTGAGATTCCATTCCTTTACATCTTAATGTGTACTTTTAAGTGCCTCTTCTTTAATTAATTCTTTAATAATCAATGCAGAGTGATGTATTATAGTCATATGTACATCTATTTTGTCTGCTCATTAGACAATTAAGTCATAAAGGATAGACCTATGCTTTATATATCTTTATACCTTCTACAATGTTTAATATAATGCCTTGTACAAAATACACTGTCAATAAGTATATCTACTAAATTAATGAATATGTAAATGGAAATAGAATCAACATATTGTTTAGATTTTGGATTATATCATACCCTAGAATATGGCAACTTTTGGTGCTTTTAAAGTATAATAGAATTGAGAAATTAAAATTTTTTAGTTTCATCAAGGCCAGAGCTCCCTCTTAATCCTTTTCTCATTTTATTTCCTCAGACCTCTACTCCTTCACTGTCTCATAAATATCACATGTTCTGTAGAAAAAATATTTTTAAGCTGTTAGCATTTGAAGATATGTCACAATTAAATTTCTTCTCCTTAATTCTGCCTAACTCTTCCCACCATTCAAACATAGCATGTAAATAAAGACAAAGCTTTGTGATCAGAACACAGGCAAAATAATGCAGTGAGTCAGTCACTCCAGCCAAAGCCATCTTTGGAAAAAGTCAGCAGTCTCCTGGAGACTTTATTCTTCAGGCTTCTTTTAAGTTGACATTCACATTCTGGAAAACTGGCTTCTTCTTGTTGTTTCGGAATGGTGCAGGACTACAACTCACATTGTAGTTGCAATAGTCATTGAGATATGTATGAACATCCATACTTGTGTGTACTATGTGAGAGAACAGAGTTATTTGTGTTTATGGGTTGGTTTTACCCTAAAGTTTCCAAGATTTTTTGAGACAGAAAGACAGTGCAAGTCTCTGTTTATTCCTGCTTAAAAGAAGGGCCCAAGTCCAAGGACTTCAAGGTTTGGTTTGGATAAACAACCAGAAGTTGGGATGACTATCTGAAGTTCTTGCATCTGCAAATTTCGGCTGGATCAATTGAGGACAGGCGTTGTCATTACATTTCCAGTACTCTTCACTGGCATTCAAACTACAGAAAAGTGCTTCCTTCATAATTCATTAAAATTTAGGGGACTGGAAGAAGAACAGTAGAGAGAGAAAAAAGAAAAGTTGGTTTGATTTCTTTAAGAACTGCCATTCTTTCATTTCCTCCAAAGTTGTGATTATATTGCTAATAAGTGGATCAGGCTATGCCATACAAATATTATGACTTAATATGGACAACTTTACAATAGATCCATAGATCCACAGAACTTGAGAGCTAAAGTGGACTTTGGGGGCCTTATGGTCAAACCATCTTTTTATTCAGATTATAGAACTGAGTCTTGGAGAGAATAAATGGCTTGCCAAGGACTCTGAGAGTAGAACTGGGATTCATTCCAGAGTCCTGACATTTAGTCAACATGGTTATTCTAAATCATCACCGAGTTAGTTCTACTGTAGCACATCTGGATGGATTCAGTGGGCTGAGATCTGACTAAGGCTGAGTTTTACTGCCCTTCTCATTTGTATTTAAAGGAATTTGATTGTGTAATATTCATTCGTAGAAAGAGGGTTTAAAGGGTGGGATAGATTAGTAAGGATAGGAGCCATCAGCAGGGAGTAATAGAATATTTATTGCTGGCATTCATTGGTTGGGAAGGAACATTATTGAATGTTCTGAGCCAGGAGAAGAAATGCTTTTCTTTATGATGAAAGATGCTTACTGAAGAGTGGAGGAGAAAAGCTAATTTAGCTATACTCCAATTTTGGGACCCATATGCCACCAGCCAGAGACCCAACTACCAGGGAAATAAAGAAAAGGTTCAGGCTGCCAAGAACCTGTAAGCAAGTCAGGAAAGGAAAGTTAGTTTGAGATTGGTACCAAAACAAGAAAATAATTGGAGGCTAGAGAGCAGGCCAGAGGGTTCCAAAAAGCCAGATGTTTCTGCACACAGTTCTGTGGTGATAATCATATTTGGAAGCTCCTGGCTATTCATTTTTGATTTCTAATAATTTCAGAAACTTCCTGATGAAAGAAATTTTATGTTTGTAAAACTCAGGTTTCAAATTTATTGATGCAGTATATCTTTCAAATCTTACTGTTGTGAAGAATCAGACTTATACATAGAAATAGTAGTGAGGCTAAAGTCTATCATGATGGGATCACAGAGCAGGAGGAGCATAATTAAAAAACCCCCAGACAAATGTTTTGAGCTCCACACAAGATGAAGTCTTCTTAACTATAGACCTTGCTAAGAAGGAAATTAAGATTATTTATTTTAGTTCTTTGCTTTCGGGGAAGTGAGGCATCCCCCCCCCTTTTGCATTTGGGAACGATATCCAATATATTAGATGACTGATTCAATACCCAAGAGTATCAAGTCTGAAACTATGGACAGAAAAGTTAACTTACTCAAAGACATGGAACAGTCTATTCCTTGATAAACAATCAAATTTCTAATACATGATCTGATTTAACTGTGGGAGGATACATTATGAATTAATTAATCTACTTACAACTTAATTAGGAAGTAGGCACATACTTATGAAAAAAGGGAAGATTTTACTGATTAAAAGTTTGTTCCTAGTCAAAAGTCTCATATAGTTTATGAAAGAGATGGATTGTGAACCTTAAGGGCCACATGGGTCTACTGAAACCTGGTCATGCTGGACTAATTTCCTTTTTAATAAGGTAGCAAAACTGGTTAACAAGGGATAGACTATAGACACAGACTATCAAGATTTCAGTTTTTCAGATGTGTTTGTACTTCATGAAAGACTATAGAGTCCTACGGATGGAAGGAAAGATAAGCATAATTTCATTCCAAATTTTATGATCTTAAGAAGATGATGGTAAGAGATGCTTCAATTAAACTAGATAATAACTAATCAGTGACTGTGCTCAGAAAGAACTGATTAATGGATGGATGGAAACCTTGCACTTCAAATAATCCTATTCTTGGTAGTTTCCAGTTTAATATTTTATAAGAAGATTTTTTGAGGCATATTGTATGTGGCAATCTGGCAGTGGTATTTAATATGATGATAAGAGAATCAATATTTGAGATCACCCAAATCTGAAACTATGGGGAAAATACTAGAAGAAATGTGATAGAGATAGATATAAAAGGCAGAAGGTGGGAAAGATATGGTTGTCATAGCACACTGAACTCTGTGATGGTTAATTGTATGTGTCAACTTGACTAGGCAATGGATGTCCATGTATTTGGCTAGACATTCTTCTTTCCTTCCTTCTTTCCTTCCTTCCTTCCTTCCTTCCTTCCTTCCTTCCTTCCTTCCTTCCTTCCTTCCTTCCTTCCTTCTTTCCTTTCTTTTTTTTTTCTTTTCCTTTTTGAGAGAAAGAGAGAGAAACAGGAAGGGAGAAAAAGAAAAAGAGAGAGAGAGAGAGGGTGCAAAGTATCAACTTGTAGTTGCTTTCACTTAAGTTGTGCATTGATTGATTCTTGTAAGTGCCTTGACTAGGGCCATGCCAATGTCCCCTTGCTCAAGCTAGCAACCTTGGGCTTTTCATGCCATCAATTTTTAGGCTCAAGCTGGTGAGCTTTGGGATTGTGTGGATGATTTCCCCCACTCAAGCTAGCGAGCCCATGCTGAGAGCCAGCGACCTCAGGTCTTCAAACCAGCAACCCCAGAATTCTGGGCCCATGCTTTATCCATTGTACCACCACTGGTCAGGCTGGCTAAATATTATTTCCAGGCATGTCTGTGAAGGGAGATTAACATTTGAATCAGTAGACTGAGTAAAGCAGATTACCTTCCCCAGTAAGGGTAGACCTCATGCAATCCACTGATGGCCTGAATAGAATAAAAAGCTGAGTGAGAAAGAATTTAAAGAATTTTCTCTCTCTGCTTGATTGTTTTTGAGCTGGGACATTGGTCTTCTCCTGCCTTCAGACTCAGACTAAGATTGGAACGTACACCAAAGACTCTCCTCGTTCTCAGGCTTTTGAATTTGCAGTAAAACAAAGATCTATACCATCAGCTCTCCTGAGTCTGGTTTCCTCAGTCTCCATAATCATGTGGGCTAATTCCTTGTATTCTATCTATTATCTATCTATCTATCCCCTTCCCTTACTCAAAGAAAAAGAGATGACAGATACTAAACTTGATATAAGTCTAGGGTATCAACAGTTATTGGCACATCAGAATTAATCTTGGGTCCAGAAGAAGCAAGGCAATACCTTACTTACTACTCCAGTCTGATCAGATTATACCACAAGTATCATGCTCAGTTCTGGTAATCCCAAAAGAGAAGGAAAAATGTGAAACAGAAGAAAGTCCAGATGGAAATGACCAAGGATAATGAAGCTAAAAGCATGCCAATAAAAAATTGTCCAAAGGTCTGAGGAGGTATTTTTCAGGGAGGAGATTTTAGGGAAGGAAAAACAGCTGTCTTCAATTCTCAGACCACTATCAGCCAGAAGAGGAATGATACTCATTTGGTGTGGCTCCAAGGAACAGTGACATAGAGTGAATATTGTAAAGAGAAAGAGTTCAGCACAATCTGAGGAAGCACTTTCTAAAGATGGACTGAAATGAGAATATAAGTTTTCTTCTTGGAATCCAACTGACACCAAGTGCTAGATGGTTTGGGTTTCCTGGTAAGAATAAGATTGGTATCAATTATTTTAAAGATGATTTTCCATGCTTTTTGAATCTATGAAATTACTTTTTTTGTAGAGAAAGTGATTGTTAGCCAAACACACAGTGTGATGTGATGAAATACCTATACTATTTAATAGAAGACACTTTTCAAAGAATATACGCATTTATAAGCAGACCATTAATATTGACTTTTTTGAAGTAGGTTCCTTACAAAACATCTTACATTCAAACTTTTTAGTTACTTTAGTTATTTTAGTTTAAATACCTATAACTTTTTGAAAGTACCATAATGAATTCATTTAGAAATCTATAATTCTACATTTTTCATCAATTCAAGCAAATTTTTCCTTAATTATCCTGAACGGGTCACATTGTTCTTAGCATATGAATGATATGTACTAAGGAAAAAAAATAATAACAGCAGCTTACCTTAGTTGAAAGTGCTTACTATGTACTGGGATGATTTTAACCACAAATTCACTCTTTTATGTAGATTTATGCCCTTAATTTTCATAGCATCTATATGAAGCAGCTACAATTATTATTGCCATTTTTTACCAATGAAGAAACTAAACTACAGAGAGGTTAAGAGATTTGTCCCAGGATATATTTTAGAAAGAAGCAAAGCTAGGATTTTGGTGCAAGTTTGTATTCTTATTACCACATTATTTCTGTTTAATTATTTTTTTGATTTTACAGCATTCCACTTAGAAGTAGATGTAAACCTTGGAATCCCTGCATATGGTCAGGGATATCCTACCCTAGAGTTGCTGCATACAAAATATCTAACCTGCTTGGGAGACACATGATTTTACTCCCTCAACTCAATCTTCCATTGAGGCAAGTAAGAATGTTGAATATTTTTGTGCTCTAGAAATTAGTTGGCGTTTCATTCCAAGTCATCCCCAAAGTATGTTGTTTTTGTAACTTGAGTTTTTATGTGCTTTGATTCTAATATTTTATGAATTAGAACTCATTTGAGCTCATCTGTCTTGTGAAATTTGGCTTTATTAGACCTGAAACTCAGATCCTAATTCTTCCTAGGTGGTGATTGGGGCTAATGACTATACCATACAACAGCTTACTTCCTGTGAAATAGATGTTATAATACCTACTTTGCAGAATTTTTGTGAAAAATAAATGATATCATGTATAAACTTTCTTGTAAAGACCTGACACATAGGTATTCTAGAAGTGGAAGTTCTTTTTGTTTTCATTTGATAAATGTTATATATGGTACTTTAAATTTTTGATATTGCTTGTACTGGTTGAAGTACAAGTTACTCCTTGTCATCTGAGTTTCTGTTTGAAGATAAAGAAAAATCACATTGAAAATGACTTGCAAGTAGTTCCTCAAGTTTAGTAGCCTTCCATGTGCCCACAGTGATGAGTACATTCCAATGCCCTGTGTAACTAGGGACTTTTCATGCACAAACATTCCAGGGTATCTTAAATTTCCTCATTATTGGTATTAATGATATGATTGTGTTTGAAACATGGTCATCATGTCAAATGCACTTTCCACAAGGTGCCAGTCTTCCCACAAACACATTGAGCGTCTATTACGTTCTTGCCTCAGAAATATAGGACACAGTGCAGATGGTCTAAGCAAAAGGCTCTGCATCACAACGTAAACAAGGTACATTACAAAGTGCTTTGCAAACGGGAAGGAAAGTCCTACTCTTATCACAAACTCATGCTTTCAAGAAGAGACCTGTCCAAATGAACAACAGTCTTGTGAGCCGTGGGTAGATCTTACCATATACTTTCTTGCTTTTGTCATATTGCTACAAGTATTTCTCCTCACGACAACTGAGTTCATGATTGATTTTTTGTGTCTTTTGACCTTTAAGAGGGTATTTTAGGTCTACTGATATTTGTTTTTTCTTTTTTAAAAAATCAAATATATATTGTTTTAAGGTAATACATATATAATGCTGCAAATTAGAAAAAAAGTAGAAAAATACAAAAAAGGTGAAAATTATTTGTAACTTATTATGCAAAGGTCACTTCTACTAACATTTGAAAGGATTATCTTCCATTCCCCCCCCCCAAACATATATGGTACATGTTAGATTTATACTGTTTTGTTATTGTTGTTGTTTTTATCACTTATTAGACTGTTGTGAACATTTTTCTGTGTTGTTAACAAAGGGAGAGTGGGTACAAGTACTTTGGAGAAAGACTTGGCAGTTATTTATTAAACCAACCCTATGGCTCAGCAATTCCATTGTAGGTATAATATCCAAAAGGAAATAGGACATTTGTTCACAAAATTGAACAAGTATGTTCATTGCAACTTTACTCATAATAGTAAAACACTATAAATAGCTCAAATATCCATCAATAGGTAAATGGATAAACTATAATAATAAAGAGGAACAAATTATTGATATATGCAACAACACAGATGAATCTTCAAAGTATTATGCTAAAAGAAGAAAGCAGACTTTTAAAAAAGCAAGTATTAATATGATTCCATTTATATGAAATTCTGGAGCAAACAAATCTAACATAAAAATGAAAAGAAAACCAGAACAAAGGCTTCCTCTGGGAGGTAAGCTGGGGTGAGGGCAGAATTGACTAGAAAAAGCATAAGGAAACTTTCTGAATGATTACACTATTTTATATCTTAATAAAGATTTTTGTTACATAAATGTATGCATTTGTCAAAATTCATCAAATGATACATAATATTTGTACATTTCACTGTATTATAAATTTACCTAAAAAAAAAAAAGAGAGAATACACATACTAAACTTTAAATTTTTGTAGAAACCAAATGGAGACATATTTGTAAAGCATAATGCTTTTAAGATAGCATTGCTCCAGCCTGACCAGGCAGTGGCGCAGTGGATAGAGCGTCGGACTGGGATGTGAAAGACCCAGGTTCGAGACCCTGAGCTCTCCAGCTTGAGCGCTGGCCCATCTGGTTTGAGCAAAAAGCTCACCAGTTTGGACCCAAGGTCGCTGGCTCCAGCAAGGGGTTGCTTGGTCTGCTGAAAGCCTGCGGTCAAGGCACATGTGAGAGAGCAATCAATGAACAACTAAGGTGTCATAATGGCAATGAAAAACTAATAACTGATGCTTCTCACCTCTCTCCATTCCTGTCTGTCTGTCCCTATCTATCCCTCTGTCTGACTCTCTCTCTGTCCCTGTGTAAAAAAATAAAAAAAAGCATTGCTCCGTAAGTGACAAAAATCTTTTAAAACGTGCTCATTTTTTTTCAAAACAAAGGGTTAATATGCATAGTAAATAAAAAGCCCATTGAGGCTTAGCTGGATGGTTCAGTGGATAGAGCGTCATCCAGCACAGTTAGGTTGCGGGTTCAATCCTCCATCAGGGCACATATGAGAAGCAACCAATGAGTCCACAACTAAATAGAACAACTAAGTAGAACAATGACTTGATACCTCCCTTTCTCCCTCCCTCCCACTTTCTCACCCTCTCTATCTCAAATCAATGGAAAAAAAGATTTTTAAAGCCCATTGAATTCACTAATAATAAACCATTGAAACTTTAATAGGGGAATTGGAAAAATAAATGAATTTAAAATTCTAAGAAAATATCTATGTAGCTAGCAACCATGAAATAATGTTCAAACTCATTACTAAAGAAATAATTCAATACTTTCTCTTTGCTGAGCACCTTCTAGGTTTATATGCATAACCTCAATTAATACAGGCTATTACTAAACTTATCAAAAATAGTCAACTTCACTGGTATTCTAAAATTAAAATTACTTACATTTTTTTAAAACAAAATATAATGAAGTTTCAAAAGCATAATAATGCTGAGCAAAGTTTGGTTGAATCAGCACTCTCAAATATTCCCAGTGAGCTATAGTTCGTTACCATAGTTTTGGGAAGTGTGTTTGCTATATAGATTAAGAGTTTAAAAGGAGAACATACTCTCTGAATCAGTAATTCCATTCTGGGTTCTTTTCTAGAAATAGTAAAAAATGTCCAAAAATACAACTATAAAAAATGTTCATTTCAACATTATTTATAATTGCAGAGAACGGAAAACAGTCTGAATGTTTATGATAAAAGGCTGGAAAATGATTTACTGGCGTGCACTTACATAGTTGAGTGATGGGGCGCTACCCATTTTCTTTTCTAGGACCTCTAGTTGTCATCCAATCGCTGACCAGGGTACCGCAGGGTACAGATAGAAGAACTTTTCTTTTTCTTGTTCCGTCCTGATGGATAAGGAAAGGAGCAGATTCACACATTGTCTTTTAAGGTTTGATGTGTTTCTGAAGGATAGAAATGTTGCCCACAGAGAAAGCCTGATGGTTAGGCAGGCATGTTTCCATGTGTCTCTTTCATTATCCCTCTTCTTTTTCTCCTTCTATAATCCTTTCCCTTCTCTCCTCTCCCATTTTCTCCCACCAGGAACCCTGGGCTCTGAATAAATCCTAGGACCTGGGAAAAGATTCCTGCACTATGTCCACATGAGGTTAGCAGATGGGTGATTGCAAATGCTGTTAGGACCCCCTATGAAGGAAGTGGTCATTCTGGAGAGAGAAAAAAGAACTGGCTGGAGTAGTGTAGAGGGAAGCGCCCATCTTATGGGTGGTGGGAGCCCCAAACCCATGCAGGCGGTGAGAGGTAGGTGAGGTAACATTGTTGAAGACTTTGACTCTTGACATTTTGGAAAGGAAATAAATGCTGACTCTAAAACAGTGGTTCTTAACCTTTTTTGAGGTACTGAACCCACCAGTTTCATATGCGCATTCACCGAACCCTTCTTTAGTGATAAATAAAATATGATTTTTTTCCCAAATTCAAGACATAGGTATATGTTTTTTAACTGGTGCACAAAATAAGCCGTGCATGAACATCACCTTGCTCAAAGAACAAAACCAATAAAGTGCATGAACTCACAACAAATTACGGTATTACTTTATTCTGGCCTCCGCGGCAGAGGCTTCTCCGAACCTCTGAGACCGACTCATCGAAACCCTAGGGTTCGATAGAACCCAGGTTAAGAACCACTGCTCTAAAATGACATAGGTAATCAAAGGAATGCTTACTCAAAATCTAAAATACAGTACCAAATGCCTGAAGTGAAACATTAAAATATTAATTCTACTCTTTCAGGTTCCAAATTCTACTTCCAGAGAAAATAATGATTGACAGTGTCTTTCATGGATGCTTCCATATATTTCTCATGCATATTTAACACATATGTGTGCATGTAAATGTACATTCATAAACAGTTTTACACAAATGTAATCAATGTTTATGTATAACTTCTTTCATTTTCTTTTTTTAATTTCTTTTTATTTTATTCATTCTAAAGAGGAGACACAGAGTGAGAGAGAGAGAGAGAAAGAGAGAGAGAAATAGAGAAGGGGGGAAGAGCTGGAAGCATCAACTCCCATATATGCCTTGACCAGACCAGTGCAGGGTTTTGAACTGGCGACCTCAGTGTTCCCAGGTTGACACTTTATCCACTGCGCCACCACAGGTCACACACTTCTTTCATTTTCTATGTAAAATTGTAGTTTAGACATAATTTCATATTAGTTCAGGTATTTGATTACCTTGAAAGGTTGTATGGTATTCCATAGGTGAACCACATTGACTGAAATGATGTTTAAGGTTTTTCTCAACTTATTACTCTGAGAATTTCCACTGACTTTCTTAGATACTAAGTAAAGATGGTAGCAGAATAACATTGAGAACCGTTTGGAATATACTTTTTATATTGAATTTATTGGAACGGCCTTTGTTCAGTTTTAAACATTTCTCCTAGTCATAGGAGGAACTGTCCTTCCGGGTCCCTGGGAGTTTCTCATCTCTGCAGAAGAACCATGTGCTCTGGCTTGACCAGGAGTTCTCAGAGCATCTCTGTGGTGGAGGCCATTGCAGAGGAGTTGGCATCTACATCCAGATCTGGAAGCTTTCGACAAGGTTCACCAGGCAGGAAAGCTGGACTCTGTGCTTAGCAGAATGCTGCTGGACTAGATTCAGAGGGGAGAGGCTGCTTTCTCATTTTAATCGGTCAATCAACAAACAATTTTTGAATACCTGCAGTAGACTCAGTTTGAAGCAACACAGGAAACACGATTGCTGTCTCTGAATAGCTCCTATTCTGGTTAGAGAAGCAAGATTTCATGAAGCAGTCAGTAAGATCTACTAAACTGTATGTAAATAAGAGTGGTCAAATTAAGCCCTATGTAAAAGTATTATAGGGACAGCTTAGAAAGATGAGTGTGGGCTGCAGTCATTTGTGTGTGTGTGAGTGGGGGGGTTCTCTCTGGGTAGGGAAAGGTGTGACTGAACCTAGAAGGGGATAGTAGGACTTCAATAGGCAGGGTACTTCAGAAGGACATTCCAGCCCAAACCAATGTACAGATGTAAACCGTGCAGCCAACTGATAGAAACATTCAATCTAGTTGTTTGGTTCAATAACAGAAAAGGTCTAAATTTTCTGCCTGTATTCTTAGACATCAAAGCCTCTTACAATTCTCTTTTGTTCACGAGTCACAGATTCCTCCGGGTGAATAAAGAAAATAACGATTAGTTATTATCATGAAATTACATTGTAGGACTTGGATAGCGTTGAGGCTCATGCCCCACCTTTCTTATTTTCAGCTATATTGTTATCGAGATTGGTGAAGGACTTTGATTTGCTGCTTCTTCTAAAACCAGAGCAAGAGACATCATGTTTGACTTTCAGGTATTTTTGGCCCCACATTTATTACTGTCTGAAATTAACCTGATCCTGTCATGAACTCTGGTTCACTGAACAACCACGGTGTTGGTGACTTGGCATGTTGAAGCCTAACTTTATTCCTGGTATTTTCTGTGTTGCACCCTCAGGTGATACCTTAGCTTTCTGAAGAATTTGCATAGTTTGTGTTACAGGGATTTCTTTTTAACCAGGATTGTGGGAAACCAAGGAGGTTTTAAAATCTAAGTGAACAAGGGATGGAGGAGAATAAAGGCTGTCCTGGGAGATAGAAGGCCTGATTTCCATCCCAGACTTGCCATTTAATCTGCTTTATGATCCCGGGCAAGTTCCTTCACTCAAAGGGACCAGTTTTGCAAAAATAAGAAATATTGTTTAATTAGAATGCTGCATCTTGCCCTAGGTCCTCTCAGATAAACAAGGCTGAGCTAGCTCGGGTGTTCTTATCGTAGGGAACTATGAATAAATGTGAAGTCAGTCCTAAACTTCTTCAATTGCATGCAAAATTTGGTGCATGTGTGTATGTTTCTGGGGAGAGACTCCACAATTTCATTAGCTTTCCAAAGAAGTTCATGATTCCCCATATGTCAATCACCTTTGAATGATAGGAACTCTAAAGACCTTTTAAGTTTACAAGTGTTATCATTCTTTAATTTTCTATGTGATTTTTTGTGGTAACACTTACAGTGTAACTATTTTACAGGAAGGATTGACACATATTCCCTTAAATAACACTTCTTCACTTTAATGGAGAGCTAATTCTATATTTTGGAGAAATATTTTTCACCAGGGGCCCAAAGTCTTATAATTTTTGTTCTATTAAACTTGGAGTCATTTATATACCAACAGTATTTTTTTTTATTGCATTATTAACACTGTCGACCATAAATGACTTTGGCGAGAAAACACTGTTCATTTGGCCTAAGGGTCTTCCTCAGGGTTCTCTAAGATATATTCCCATATAAAGAAGCTAGATATTACAGGGGGAAATTTGTCCATTATATTACTTTACTTCCGTGAAAATAAAATGCCTTTTCTGAGTTATTTACTCTTACTTCCTCACAGTTTACCTCTTCAGCTGGCCACTATAAGGCTGTGTGTTTGAACAAAGTTTTTGTGTCTTTCGCAGAAGCAAAGTGAGGGCTCAAGGTTACCTAACTGCCCTGATAAATATAGCTAATAAGATCCTTTTTAAATTTAATATAAAGGGGCCCAACTCCTTCTGATCGAGGCCCCTCCCCCAAATTTAAATATGAAAAACAAGTTTTGAAGATGAATTTGTATTCCTTCTATTAAAAAATGACATGCAATTTATTTTCCCATTGGCTTTATCTGCAAAATTTGTTTGCATGCATATGTATTTTCCTATAATTACTCCAATGTTAAAATCTGTACAGTTGTTTGGAATATATTTTCACTAGAAAAGACTGTACAGAAGAAAGGAAGAATCATAAGGAATCTCATCATTAGGACTAACATTTGTTAACTTTCTTGCCTGCTGGTGTTTCTTTAATGCATGTAAGTACCTTTTTCATATCATCATGATCAAATTATATAGTCCATTATGCACACTCCCTTTATATTTAATAATATATTAAGAGCATTTCTCTTTCTATTAATTTTCTTTAAGAGCATGAGTTTTAATGACAGTTTGCTATTTTACAATAAAGATGTACCATTATTTTAAATAACACTAAAGTTGACATCTTTATACATGGATGTTTCTGCTTTTATTTACTTAGAATAAATATCCAGAAGTGGAATTGCTAAACTTATTTTGAAGATATTTTTTCAATACTGAAAACCTGCTTTCTATATATGTTGCAACAGTTCACACTCCATACCAATAGTGTTTGAGGGTGGCTGTTTCCACACACCATTGTCAACAATGAGCAGCATTTTTTCTTATAACGTTATTTCATTTAATAGAAATATATTACGCCATTGTTTGAATTTATGTTTTTTTGATTTTAATATGATTCAATATTCTTCAAAAGTGTATTAACCCTTGGGAGGCTCCTATGTATGAATTATCCATTCTTGTCTTCTATTTTCTTATTGAGGCCTTTGGCTTTTTTCCTTATTCTTTTGCAAATGTTCTTTACATATTAAGAATAATATCCCTTTGCTATCTATCTTGCATGTGTTTCTTCCATTTATCAGCTGTCTTTCCATTGCTGTGAGAGGCACACAGTGCCAAGTACAAATAAGGACAGCAGAGCTGGACTCTCTGGGTTCATAGCACAACTCAGAAAGTATATCATATCTTTGTTCAGCTTTTTCCTTAGTTATAAATTGGAATAATAGTGCGCCATTCCTGTTGTATACAATACTTGGAACAATGCCTGGGGTATTATGTACACTCAATTTATACTAACTAGTTTTATTAATTAGAATTTAATTGTAATTATCTTTTTTTATCTTTTGCCAATTTAATAGCTGTCTTGTATCTTTTTTGGGAGGGGATGGGGGCAGTTGGGCGGGAAAATCAAAACAAAGAATATCCATGTTCATACCATTAGCACGTTGTATCCACTTTGTGAAGACAAATGATACAGCTCTAATTCCAGGTTTGGTTTACAAATAAATTTGGGTGGATAGAAAAAGGTAACGTGATCTACTTGGAATGTGCTGGCCGTCAAACACACAGTTGATTGCATTTATTTGTTTTGTTTTAAATGAGAGAGGATGTTTCAGTGACCTTTTCTTCTGAGGATCTCAGGATAAACCCCAGGTCTTCAACTTAAGTCCCATCTTTTCCATCCAGGAAATAATCCAGACAACAATGGCAGGCATAGTGTGAAGCATTTCCATGGAGGAGCGGACAGTTAGCCACGCACCCTGGAAGGGCAAAGACTAATTTCACTTGAGACTGGAGATCCCACCCGCTGAAAAGAAAACAAATTATGCTTCCAATCTGGTTTGGAAATGAGAAGTGAAGAGCTTCCAATTTGAAAATAATCACATCCACTGTATCTTCATTCCCCAAATGAGAAGTCGCTTACATTTGAGTTAGTCGGTGTGCAGTGTTCCTTTCATTTCTCTTCTCAAAGTCTTGACATCGCTAAAAATAAATGACTCAATTACACTTGTGCATAAGCAGCTGGAAAACGACCAAAATCTTCCCGATCTCTAAACTGTGTATACATAGACACCAGAGGTGGGGGAAAAAAAGAAAACAAAAGTGAAGAGAACCTGACCAGGTGGTGGCGCAGTGAATAGAGCGTCGGACTGGGATGTAGAGGACCCAGGTTCGAGACCCTGAGCTCTCCAGCTTGAGCGCGGGGCCCATCTGGCTTGAGCAAAAAGCTCGCCAGCTTGGACCCAAGGTCGCTGGCTCCAGCAAGGGGTTACTCGGTCTGCTGAAGGCCGGTGGTCAAGGCACATGTGAGAAAGCAATCAATGAACAACTGTGTCACAACGGCAACGAAAAACTGATTGATGCTTCTCACCTCTCTCCATTCCTGTCTGTCTGTCCCTATCTATCCCTCTCTCTGACTCTCTCTCTGTCCCTGTACAAAAAAAAAAAAAAAAAAAAAGAAAGAAAGAAAGAAAAAGTGAAGAGAGCCAGAGAATTATAAAAAAGTTTTACAAGAGAAGCTCCCAGAAAAGAGAGTCAAATGTCTCTTCAATTTGTTCCTGGTGGCACATTGCCGTCCATAAACCTCTGGGTCAGCAAAGCACAGCCAGGTGGGAAAAAGTGTTAAAAACTGCGCAAGCACCTTGTGCGCAGACCAGACACATTCCAGAGCTCACCGTGGGAAAACCTTGGCAGCTGCCGCTGGTCAGATGCCCCGAGATCCTGGGGGCTTCATTTAGGACTTGAGACCAAATGGAAAACCTGGAACCAGGATCCTGGCTGGCCAGCAAGCCCCCAGAGAGAACCTCAAACTCTCTAGATGGCCAAAGACCCGTTTCTTGTGGTGGCTCTTTGCTCCAAAAGCACAGCTAACAAAAATGAGAAGTTCCAAGAGTTCTCTACGCCCACAGCATTCTTTCTTTTATTTGCTGTCTTGGGTGGGAGAGTATACTTTGTCTCCTAGTGTCCTTCCGCCAGGAGAGAAAAGCAGGTTTGGCCAGTAGCAAACCGGATGGCCCTTGCTTCTTCCTTCATGTTAGGCAGGAGATGGAGGAAAAGGTCAAGGTAGCCAGGCGGCTCAGCGGCCTCCGGTGTCAGGCTGCACGTTATCTATGCGCTTCAAGGGAGGAAGACATCCTTAGCTCAGCGATGAAAGTAGGGCACCAGGCACCAGGAGGTGAGAGGGTATGAGACTTAAGCGAGGAAAATGAGACGTGAGAGCTGGTTAAACTGGGGCCGGGGGCCCTCAGTACTTCTTCTGGAAAGCTGACCAGGAGGGGAATACGTATGCTTCTCCGCGATCTCTCTCTCCACCTCCTGCTCCCCCAGCCCTTGCTTTGCTCTGAACTTGAATCAGAAGATGAAGTGCCTGCGGGAGCCCAGGAATCCGTGAAGGGACCCTGCAAGGGCAGTGGCAAAGAGCTTTCGTCTCTGCACACAAAGACAGGCCAAAGGGGAATGGTTTAAATTGCTAAATTGCTTCCAGCAGGATTTAGGTTTCGGCAGGGGGAAAATCTCGGAGTGCGATGGGCCTCTGGAATGCATTACACAGGGAGGCGAAGGAATCCACTTCTGAGATCTCCGAGGATGCAGTGGAATGCTAATCTTTCCTTAATGGCTAATATTTTGGTGTAATCAGAGGCGGAGGCGTGGATGAGCTTTCAAGCCCTGTTCACTCCTGAGATCTGAATGTGAAATCCTGCAGTAGAATGAAAGAGTGGTTGTCCTACGACATCTCCTTCACGTAGGTCACCTGCGGCCCTTCAGGTACCTGCCTCCCACTGGTGATTAGGTTTAGGTCTGACTATATTAATGTTCCATGTGTGTGTGTGTGGTGCGGGTGGTGGAGGAAGGGGAATATTGGGGAAGAAAAGAATCACGTTGGAAACAACAGGAATAAAAAGACCGGAAAGTGAGTCTGAGCCAAAATTTTTAGGAAGCTGAAATTTGAGTGAGGGAAATGACAGTAATCTAACAAATATTCCATGGGGTGGGAAGCACGCCAGAATGGAGAGCAGAGCCCAGGCTCCCAACCTGAGCAGAAGGGAGACAAAAAGGGAGAATATTAGGAGCAGGGTTTTTACTTAGATACATAGTCTCACTGCAGGTATGTCAAAGGAGTTGATAAGGAAGTGAATAAAAATAATGCATAAAATTTTTTATTAACTAAAGTGAGCATCCATAAATTTATAAATGGACCAAAGAATGGCTTCAAGTGTATATTTGTAATAATAAAATTATGTCACTTTTAGGGCCTTTTGCTTCCTTGGAGGATGGGGTGAGATTGGGATAAACTTGCACTGCTTTTGAAGGTGCTTCAGTAGGTAATGGAGAGATACATGGGTGAGGGTCATGGAATGGCACTCAACAAAGATCTTATGGGTGGATCTGACTGGCAAGATCATTGGGAAATAGATGATTGGATGTGTTGTTCAGGCCACTTGAAGGTCCTTAGTATATATTAAGACATACTCATTAGTGCATCTTGACTGTGACAATATTTGCCTGTGCAGAGAGTCACACCTTTTTTCCTTTTTCTGCAGAGCAACTTTGTCACATAAGCATGTATACTTCTATTGATTAGTTTGGTAGAAACGACTTGCATGTTGAGATGCTAAGGTATGGGCTAGTCACCATGTTGCTTTCCACTTTGTGAGTTTTTGAGCTAACATACATGGAGAAATGGTTAGCCTTCCTTTCCCTTGTACTTTGTAGCAACATCCATTCAACATTGTACTATGAACTAGGCTGTGGAATAGGGAGTCAAAGATAAATAAGATAAGGTTCCTGCTGTCAAGGCAGTCCATTCAGGAAAAGCCATTAGACTGTCTCAAGTTTCTGTGTCACGGAACCCATACAGAGAGGAGGGAAGGGATGGAGTCACTATTGATATGCATTATGACTCCTGGCATCATATTTGTTTGACTGAGACATTGATTTAATGAAAGTATGTAACCAATGGAAATTAGTAGACCTCATAACCCTTGGAGAGGATTGGTTGACACCCCATACCATCTGTTTCCCTTCATCACAGGACAGAATTATAACTGGAATACTTGCAACTTCATCATTCTCTAAGATGAAGAATAGGACAATACAATTACTTAGAAACTACAGGAACCAAGTTGCTCTAATCCCTTAGACAAATATTTAGCCCTTGAATTTCTTCCTTGATGCCTCTCATCAGAGGACTTTAAGGCAAGAGGTGCTAAGATCTTTCTGCTCCTTGGGATGGGTGGAGTGACATGATTGTTGAATGGCAAAGATGATGTTAATAACCCAGGGCTGGGAGTTGTTGAACTGATGGTAATCATCTCAATTTTGCCATTGACATTTCTAGGAAGGAATTTTGGCCCGGATGATTTTTGGCTGCAAAGAGTTGGTAAGATAACCCTCCATCCTCCCTTCCCATTTTCAGCTCCTCTGGGGAAGAGGAAAACCCCAGACACCAGCTTTCTGGTAACATAAGAAGCTTCCCATAATCATGTACTATAAATTATAATAAGCACAACCCTGCTCTCTCTCTTCCTCTTTGTTTTGCTCCCTGAGCAATATTGTAAGAGTCTACACAATCTCATAAGGGACTTGGCTGGCAATCAGTGGAAGATACTGTTCTTTGGCAGTAGTTCCAAGCAACTAGCCTAATGTATTCCTTTTTTGCTTAGTTTCTACAAAATTGCATGATGGTGCTATGCAGCTGAAGGTCTGGAAGAAGAAACCAAGGCATAGAGGGAGTTAAGGCACAAACTGGAAAAGCCACCCAACTAACTAGACATATTAACCTGCTTTAAACCAGAGGTCTTATCCACATGCAGCAGAGTTGTGTCTCCTTCATGTGTGGTCCCCTGTTAGTCAGTGAGATCATGAGGCTCTGGTTGACCAAGCGGCAGTTGGGGATGTGACGAATATCTACAGGGGTCAGATCCTTTGGGATAACTTTATTTTCTGTGTGGCATGACTTCCTTTAACTCTGCTTTTGATCTTGTGAAATCCGTCCATGTTTGGGATTGAAGGATACAATTTGCACAAACACCTCTGGAAACAAAGACCATTGACCAGCTTGTCAAAGTGAACCAGGGAAGTAAAACCATTTATTATGACCATTTTTCTGTCTATCTTGGAGTCATAAGAAAGGAACATTCTTAATTCCAACACTATCTTCCCATGTGATCTAGCTAAGTCATAGCCTCTCTGCTCTTCAGTCCCTTGTTCGTAAGAGAATGGGGGGAGGCTAATGATTTCTGAGCTCCCTGTTGCTCGCTTAGAATGAGTCTATGAAGCCAAGCCTTACTTTCGCTAACGTGCATTATTAGTAGATGAAAGTAGTTTTTCCTAAAAGAAAATAAAAACAAAACTTAATTGAGGTTTCCAACCGTTATCTTAAATTTTGTTTTGTAGAAAGTAGAACAAATTCAGAACCAAGTGTATTATCAGCATGAAATCAGTCAAGCTTTAGGTTGGCTCAGCTTAATAAACTGCAGTGGGATAGGGCAGCCTGGACAAGTCCCTCTCTGAGTCTGGGCCACATCCACAGATGCTGTGAGCAAGTTTAGTCCAGCCAAAAGGCAAGGCTCACAGCATATGCATGTCCAGCTTTCATGGCCTCTTCAAATCTTCCCTGCCTGCTCCATGCACCAAATAGTTCATTAGGAAGACACATTTCACCCATGTCCACAGTTTTGGCTCTCACCCACTTACTTTCAATTGTTCCTTGATGCTCTTTTGCTGTGAATCCACTCAGCTACTGACTTTGGGGCTTATTCTTTTGTCTCTGTACTTGCTTTGCCCTATGGACCTGATGGTGGTTATTATGATCCCAGCTAAACTTCCTTAAGATTTTACTCCCCCCAAAGGACCTGAACAGACACTTCTCCCAAGAGGACATACAAATGGCCAACAGATATATGAAAAGAAGCTCATCTTCACTAGCTATTCAAGAAATGCAAATGAAAGCTACAAAGAGATACCACCTCACATATGTTAGATTGCCTATTATCAACCATAACAAGTGTTGGAGAAGCTATGGAGAAAAAGGAACCCTCATTCACTGATGGTGGGAATGTAAAGTAGTACAACCATTATGGAAGAAAGTATGGTGTTTCCTCAAAAAATTAAGACCAGAACTTTCATATGACCCAGCAATTCTTCTACTGGGTATCTACCTCAAAAACTTGAAAACATTGGTATGTAAAGACACATGCACCCTTATGTTTATCACAGCATTATTCACAGTGGCCAAGACATGGAAACAGCCAAGGTGTTCCTCGATAGGGGATTGGATAAAGAAGATGTGGTACATATATACAATGGAATACTACTCAGTCATAAGAAATGATGACATATTGCCATCTATGACAATGTGATGGACCTTGAGAACATTATACTGAGTGAAAAAAATAAATTAGAAAAAGTTAAGAACTGTATGATTCATACATAGGTGGGATATAACTGAGAATCCTGGACAAAGATAAAAATGAAATGGTTACCAGGAGGAAGGAAACGTGGGGGAGGGGGAGGGGAAAGGTATAAAGAGGGACAAATATAAGGTGACAGAAAGTGATTTGACTTTGGGTGATGGGTATGCAACATAAACAACAGTTCAGATGCTATAGAAATGTTTACCTGAAACTTATGTACTCTTATTGAGCAATGTCACCCTGTTAAAGTTAATTTTCTAAATAAAATTAAAAATTAAAAGATTTTACTTCCCCAGATACACTACTTTAGGTCTCCTTGGTTGAACTTGGCCTTTGCCTCTACACCACGGGCATGATTTTCTTGAGCAGCTCTTGAACATGGTGGTACATATTAGGTGAAATAGGAGCAAACAGAGTCAAGGAACTAGGAAGTTTTTAACAGGGTTCCTGGTGGGTGAACAGAGAACAGAGAGCAAGTGATACTCCAAAATCTAGGTGTATAGCAGGAATCAAGAATGGGTGGTAGGGTCCTAGATACTGGACTAGCATTCAGGGTTTGGGTCTGGCTCCTGATGGTGGTGATAGTGAGGGCTCTAAGAGGATCAAGGTTCTAATGCATCCAGGGATCCTGCAGGCTTATAATAGTAATACTGATGAGAAAACCTTAACATATCAGCATCTTTACCTACAGTACAATAATAGTTACGATCCAAGTGATGAATGCTCGCCATTATGAGGCATTGTGCATGCAGTCTGCAATATCTGAAGAAAGGCAATCATGACCCTTAGTCTGTGGCTTGGTACAGACTGGGGCTTTGCTATTTCTACCTTCCCCTGAAGGTGGCAAGTCTAACTCATCTGGTCCAAATAAATCATGTTTAACTAGGTCTTGGAAATTTTGATGTTTTCAGATTTTCTTGGCCAGGCCAATTACGTGCAGTCAATATTTCCTCTCAACCCAACAGCCAACTGAAGGGTGTACATTGAAGGAAGTGAGTTGAGCAGTAGGTAAGTGAGGATATGGGAAAAGAGGGGTAGGGATTTCAGTACACAAGTCGGGAGTGAGTTAGGAAAGATGGCACTTCCTGAGGACTTCATAAATATGTAGGAATGAATGCATGAACAAATCACCCTTTCTGGTTTTTCCCAGACTCTGGATGAAAAATTACGGTTAAAGAGAATTACCCAAACAGACATTCCAGGTCATGGTTAAACTATTGGCAGAGGTGACTCAACATTGCATCCTATAATGAAAAGCTTTGTACTGCTAACCCTAGTTCAGGCTGGCCCTGGGGGCAGGTTGAGCTGTGGGGAGGAAGAGGTGTGAGGAGACAGCATTGCGTGCTGGACGGGTCTTTTCAGGGCACTGTGTTTCAGAGCCAACCCATTTCTGGCAAAAGCCACTACTCTCGAGGCAAGTGTCTATTTGCTATGTTAATCTAATACAACATTAACTTCTGAAACAGTTGCATTTATTTTGCCAACTTTCCAAGCTCAAAACAGGAACGAAGTTAATAAAGTAACAGAGGCATTTTGGATGGCGAAGCTCTACTTTAAAAATGCCCACATCTGTATAATTTTCCACTTTCTTCCTAAATTCCTATTCCTGGAAGGAGCCTTAGAAATCTAAACCTCTTGTTTACAGATGAGAAAACTGAGGTCATGAGAAATAAGAGAATTTGCTCCAAGCCACATGGCTAACTAGGGGAAAAACCAGGATCAGAATTCAAAACTTTAGACTTCCAGAAAGTATCTTTTTAACCCTATCCTGATCTTCCAGTTCATGCATTAATTCTACTTAAGGGTGTCGAGATACTGCTGAGCGTCAGGGAGCAGTCGGCCTCCCTCTTGTGCTGACCGTGGCTTTGCCCCAGTGGACCACTGCCGCCACGTTGATTCTTAATCTCTTTTTAGGGGGATTTTTCAAAAATGATGTGATAAAGCAGTGAGGAAGCTTTATAAAAAGCTGATCTTTTATATCAACTCTTTTATTCTCTGATATTATTTTTCATAAGAAGCTTGTTCTTTCTCACGTCCACTCCACAAATACTTGTGTCTATCACAGGTCAGCACTGTTTCAGGGACTGTTGGGAGGGCTGCAGTGGTGAATGAGGCATCCTTTATCCTCATCCTTATGGAGCCTTCCGGTCAGTGAAGGACTTGCAAGGTTGTTTTTTTTGTTTAAGCTGCAGTGCATTGTCCCCATCCAAAGCCCCCCGTTGGACATATTCTTGTCCAGCGCTCTGTCATGAAACATTATTTTTTATAAGTACAATTCAGAAGAGTGAAAAAACACATGCTTTCCCCAAAGTGAGCCCTTCATCAAATAGTTCTTGGTGAAGCAGCCCTATCTATTAACTCAGAAAATCAAACGAGAGGAGGTTGAAAGTCTTTCATGTCTGGAAAGTATGGAAACTGCCCTAAACAGGAACATGGCTTCTTCAAGGCCTCAAATACTGGTAAAGTCAGGAAAGGAATCAGAGTCCACAGCTCTTAATTTATTGCTCTTTTACAGGAATGAAATCTTCTAAAAATTCAAAAGCATTCTGAAAATTCTATAACGTTCCTGAAATCTTACTTCTTTGCACAGTAATGGACAGGCAGGATCACACCACATGCCTTCACTGAGCCTGTTTGTTTCCTGCAATCACCCTAGGACTTGGGGCCCCGCCCTGTACAATGTAGGCACTCAGTGTACTTGTTAAATGAATGAATGAATGGACACTGATATAAGTTATTATATTCATCACTCACAGATAGGTATGAAGCATGGTTTGGAAATTTACTTTACTCATGCTTCTAGAAGAGCAGTGTGTAGGATTTTTGAAAATTTTGTTAAATTCCATAGGAAACGGAAATGCAGCTCTCTGTGTACTTGTCTTCATAGGTGAATCTCAAAATGGGTTTATTTTTTCTTCTTTTCCAAGTGAGAGGATGGGAGATAGAGAGACAGACTCTTGCATGTACCCTGACCGGGATCCACCTGGCAACCCCTGTCCGGGGCCTATGTCTGCCCATCTGGAGCCATGCTTACAACCGAGCTATTTTTAGCACCTGATAGCTCCATGGAGCCCTCCTCAGTGCCTGGGGCCCATGTGCTCTAACCAATTGAGCCATGGCTGTGGGAGGAGAAGAAAGAGAAGGGTGAGGGGAAAGGGTGGAGAAGCAGATGGTGGCTTCTACTGTGTGCCCTGACTGGGAATCAAACCTGGGATATCCACATGCTCGCTGATGCTCTACCACTGAACCAATCGGCCAGGACACAAAATGGGTTTTTTGATGTAGAGTGTCAGGCTGGTCTCAAAAATATTACAAGACCACCTTCTCACTGACTTTTGTCTTCCAAAGAGAGGGTAGGGGGTGGAAGACATACTGTTTCCTTTTAAACACTGATTAGTTTGGGAGAAACAGAAGGACATTTGAAGGGAATGGAGAAATATGGGAAAAAAAAGGGGACTTATGTTAAGTATGTTACCATTTACAAAACATTTATCTTATTTTATACGTAAAGCAATTCTGTTGATACCATTATTATTCCCCTTGCACAGATGAAGATGCCGAGGCACAAAAGTGCGAGCCTGCACTCAACACTAAGTCTCCTGATTTTAGAGCTGGTGTTTTGACCAGCGCCTCTCTCCTTTGTAAACACGGCAGTATCACAGCCACCTGCACGCATATGGGTGCTCATTCATGGATCATGAAGTGGGAGGTTTTGTGGTGAATCTGTCTTAAAAATGATGGATGCTGCACATTGGTGCACATTCCCTATTTTAGTTGACAGCATCACCTTGTGGATGAAAATACATCTGGTATGTGTTTTTATTTGTAAATATATGTGTACTCTGTCGATTAGGGATAATGAGCCAAGCTATTTTGCTGTCAATCAGAATTATTTAGGGTTTGAAACTTCTCCAGAGTTTATGTTTTAGTCATCAACTATTAAAGAGTGACCAAATAATAACATTTAACTGATGAACGAACGGAATGAAAGCTGCTTTGTTTCTGGTCATCTTGGTTAACTTACCGCAATTGTGCCCGCTTAATTAATATATTGGAAAAAGTGGGAATTCTAATTTATAGTATTTGTGGCTTTGTGGTGAGAACTAAATGGGCAAAGTGAAATTAAAGCAGCACAGCAGAATCTCATTGTTTAAAACAAACAGATGCTAGGGCTTCAAGTCCAAAGATTTTGAAGTTCTATCATTTCAACTTTGGGTGATTTTAAACTCTCTTAGCCTTGGGTTCTGTATCTCTAACATACATGGAATAAAGTCAAGCTTATGAACTTGTTATCAAATGCCTAGTAACCTGGGTCCATATTTTTATTTTTTCAGAGTAAGTGTCCCTGCCTTTACTGATAAGAAATGAGAACCCAAGACAATCATGCATCCAATGTGGACACCATTTCCCCCACTCAAGCCAAAATCTAGACACATTTTAGCCGAAGGTTAGCTGATTGGAATTCCTTTGCTGCTGCAGTTTTGGATAGACAAACAGGTTCATAAAATGTTTTTATTATCCACAATGAAAAATGATAACTACTTTTATTTTTTTCTTCCGAAAAATTTCTCCAGTGAGAGAACATAAAACTAACCCTACAACTTCCGGACAACAAGGGAAGGGCAACTGCTCTGAATCTGATAGACTATTAATAATCCTAGATTACCATGCATTATTCAGTTTAATCATTTGAAACGTGTTCATTGGAACGATTATTTGATGGAGAATTTAACAATCTGCATTCCATTACACGTGAGGCCCTGATGAAATGTTTCCTTCAGAAATTTTATTGGAAAAAGTTTCCTTTACTGTTTTCCTCTTTTTTCCTTGTAAGAGAAAGCCTTTTTGGGCAATCCACGAACAGTCGGATGGATTATAAATCACGTCTCATGTTCATAGTCTGAAAAGAAGCCAGCCGGCTCCACCAACCCCACCAGCCTCTTTGCAGAAGGCGAGCCTCCCTCACGGCACACCCTCCCCACCCCCAGCCCTATCCTCGCAGCTGAAGGTCTTTAGGGCAAACTTTCAGTTCAAATTTCCCGGCTTTTTGTCAGTTGATGTCAAAGCCCTAGCCACCTTCCCCCGCGGACTGTGGTGGCTTTGTTTTTTCTTCCCCTCCATTTGCTACTTGTCAGCCTCCGTGTCCTGTGTCGGCACACTTACAGTAGGCAGAATGCTGCTGACAGATGGCCGAGGTGCTGGGAACGGGGCTGCCGTGGCACGGGGCCAACGGAGCTGCCTCGCAGCGGCATGTGCAGCCCAGAGGCTCCTCCTGGAAGCCCGTCCCTTTGGTTTGTTCTCTGGGCGTGTCTGCGTGTGCCTGCGCCCACGTGGCGTGTTTGTTGTTGTTGTGGTGGTGGTGGTTGTGGCTGTTTTTGTTGTTGTTGGGGCCAATGACAACAGAGGCCTCGCTGGCGGGCTGCTGCTTTGCACGCTTGGCAGTTTCCAGACTTCCAGACAGGAAATTCTCCCAGCTGTGAATTGGCCCATTTTTCTGGACAGAGAATAAAGAAAAGAGTTTTGTGGGATCTTTTGCTTTTCTCACACAAGGAGGGACGCATTGAATACAAACAGGGATATGCAGGGGAGGTGACGGGGTGAGAGAGAGGAGGGAGGGAGGGACACTTTCCTGGAGCACAGGCATGTTGTTCCTGAAGCCAGAGGTGTGGCTGCCCAGAAGGTCCTCCTGGGGTTTCAGCAATTTGAACTCCTTTGACAGCCAAGAGGGCTTCACTTTCATTCATTCCTTCAACAAATATCTGAGAACTTGCTCTGTGACTGCTGGTTTGCTGGGACATGAGGATACACCAGGAAATGAAATTGGCACAGATATACACCTTGTGCCTAACCATCGGATAGGCACAGTGCAAGTAAACAAACACATACCACAATCACCTACACTTGTTACTGTTTTCATGCAATTTAACAAGTTACCAAGAGCAACACTGATAATGATAATGGTGCTAATAATTATTTACAACTTTTAATGAGTACTTATTCCACGTCTAGCACTGTCTTTATTTAATTTTCATAACAATGGTATGAAGTAAATTCTATGAAAATGGGCATTTGGGGATGGTCAAAGAAGGCTTCTCTAAGGACATAAAATATGAGTTGAGATATGAAGAATGTAAAAGAGTCAAGAAGAAGGAACAGCAAGTGCAAAGGTCCTGAGGTAGGGAAAAGTTTAAGTGTATTCCAGTTCTGAGAAATACCTATGGGATAGGATGTAGAAATAAGTTGGTGACAGAGATGAGAACTAGAGACTTGAGAACGAGGTGGAATAAACTGGAGAAATAGGTCGGGTCCTTGTTGAGGACTATGCCCTGGTGAGGGATATAAGAATGAGAAGCCATTGTTGAGTTGGGAAGAGAGGTGATTAGAATGACATTTTTGAAGGATTTCTCCATCTGTACTTGGGAGGCTGAAATGGAGTGGGTCAGACAAGTGTGTAAGTGGGTGTATAAGAGGTTACTACTGGCCAGGAATGAGGATGGCATGAACATGGCAGCTGTGAACATGGAGAAGTGGAAGGATTAGATATCTATGTTGGAGATGAAGACAAGAGGAAGTGCCAATAAACTGAGTTGATAAGGTGACAAGGTAAAATGGATGGCAACCTTGTTTCTGACTCTGGTCACTGGATGGTGGTGGATGGTACCACTCACTGAGATGGAAAGGACTGATGATGGACCAGGATTCCTCCCTCAGCACACTGAACAAGAGTGTACCCTTTTGGACACTAGAGATGCAGTTAGAAAGGAAATCGGAGGCCCAGGGAGGAAGAGGAAATACCTTTCACCGAGGGAAAAAAGACCCACCAGATAGGAGCTGGAACATTTCCTTACATATGTGAGGTGATGTTTTACCCTGGAGCATCTGTCCCTTGTCTTATTTGATCTTCACTATAGTATTTTGATATAATTATGACTATCTCAATTTTACAGATGGAGAAAATGAGATGTACTTTTCATGGTTGCACAGCTAGTAGCACTAGTTATTGCTAACATTAACTGAGAATTTACTTGGTCCCAAGCCCACTGTTCTGTGCGCTTTACACATGCTGAGTCATCATAATCTTATAAGGAAGACATTACTCTTACTCCATTTTCAGAGGGAAAATTGAGGCATAGAAAGTTTAAATAACTTGTTCAGGGTTATATAGCTTTAAGTATATTATTTATCACTATAAGTAACAGAACTGGGCTTCATACCTGGCCCTCTGTTTGTGTTCTTAACCACTATGCTCTATGAAGTATGACTGAATTAGGACTCTGAATCTCACAACCTTTACTATTTACTTCCCTACTATTCTGAAATGCCTCCTCAGTGCTACTTCTGATGATTTATGTATCTGGGGGCATTTTCAATTTTGCTTTAGATAGCCAGATGCCCATTTCTCAAATATTTTCCTCCCCAAACTATACAGCGTCAGGGCGTGACATCTGAAAAGAGACTATACCTTATACTGACATAACTTTTAATCAAAATTTAAAAAGAAAAGAAAGAACCTCTGAAATAATTTGGTCTATGTTTACCCATTTATTGGAAAACCGTTTTTTCTTCTCAGTTAAATGTTAATGTCTACATCATGGAATATGACTCCTTATTTCCTTGAAAACCCTGGACCAAATAGGGAGGCAGACATAGAAACATTAGATCAGTTTCATTTTTCTATCTCTTAAAAGATGTCTCTTCTCATAACAAAGATGAAAGAATTAGACCACAAAGAATCCCCACAGATACCCTGACAAGGTCCTGTAGGTGACAGTCTTGGCAGCATCTTGAATATCCTTCACATCATGTGTCTCCATGGAGGGCAGGAGAGGAGACGGGCTGTTTCAACTCCATTTGTACCTGGGTATCCGATCAAGCACTACCGGCATGAGAGTGGTAACGAACTCGCATTCCGGTACTACACAGCCTTCCGGAAAGATGGTCTCTTCCCAGTTAAACAACTACAGGTAATTAAAAAAAATTTTTTTTTAAAGTACAATCTTTAGCTGTTGGTTAGTTGGATACATGCTCTACATTGGCATCTCATACGCAGGTGATGGTGAACAGCTGCCTTACTGGGTTGCTTCTACAGATTAAGCGAGATGAAGTTTTCATTATGGCCACCATCCAATCAGGTAGCCAGGATAATGGAGGCAACATAATGACTCCATCGTTCTCAAAAGGCACACTGCTTAACCTTAGTCTATGTTCTACCCAAAATTTGTTCCTCACTTAGGTTTGGAAAATGTTGCATTGCCCTCCTGCCACATATTGGCATAGTAAAAGCTCGGATAAGTCCTACAGTAAAGAAATTAGCTTACTATTTTTTTAACTTAGTATTTTTCTAACTATAAGTTGCCACCGATGTTAATGATCCATTGTATAATGGATGCCGTAGCTAGATAATTCTTTATCTCAGTCAAGGTCTGTAAAACCAGTAGCCACGGTCACCATCACAGCCACCTGGCTTATGCAGGTTCCCATTAGATTCGGACAGATGGTAATGAAACAACGGAGCCAAGAACTGGTGGGCCATCATCTTTAATCCTAACTTGCACCTGGCAGGCAAGTAAAAACACACACTGGGCTCCAAAACCTACTCATTCAGTGCTCACAAAGCTACTGATTTATCCGAGTTTCTTAGAATTGAAGGTTTCTAGCTCACCAGACTTATTCACCTCTGTTCCCCATCTCCTTCTCTCTACATTAACTCTGCACAAACTGGCTTCTCTCTCAGCACTCTGCCATCTTGGCTGCTTCTCCTGGTCTCCACGTGGCCTTAGTTTGCTCTTTTACAGCATGAACTCCTTCTAGAACGCAATCTCTTCTCTGGGAACAACAAGATCTCTCTTCCCTTTAAAACCTTTTAGCGCGAAAGCCCTCCCCCAACACATATTAACATAATCACGCCCATTCCCAAGCAGGAAGGGCAACTAATATCATCACCTGGGCAACGGGCCTCCATGTGGGCAGTGCCATCTTTAACAAAGTGAGCATATATATTTAATCTGCCCAACAAGGTCCCTCTTAAAATAAAGCTTTAAGAGAAAAATATTGGCAAGGTGTTTCCAGTCAGAGGAACTGAGGCTCCAGTACTGGGTTAGTCTGTTAACAATCCTATAATTTTGAGCAAGTAAATTTACATTCCTGAGTTTCTTCATTTGTGGAATGGGAATGTGAGTTTTTCCGGTGATTTGTTTATTCATTAGTGAATCCATGATTTGTAATTTCAAGATTTCATTGGAGAATTGATTTGTTTAACAACTATTTACTGAACATCCTCTTCCTTTTTGTTCTATCCAGGCCCTTAGTTAATTGGACAATGCCCATCCAGGCTGGGGAGGACAAATTGTTTTGCTGAGTCCAGCTATTTAAATGTTAATTTTATCCAGAAACACCTTCCCAGACTCATCCAGAAATAACATTCAGCCAAATATCCAGGCACTCTGTTATCTTATCAAACCAATGGATAAAAGGAGCTATTGCACCAGCATACCTGGAGTTGAATTGTTTACTGATGAGAAGTCCCTGATCAATCTTTGGTACTTGTCCCATCCTTGGTGCCATTTATTTGTCCCCTTTTTTGGTTAGACATAGCAAGAGAGATTCACCAGTAAGGCTGGTTTATGCCAACCCGGCCAGATGTTTTCAGAGCCTCCCAGCAGTGAGCCATGTCATTCAGAGGCCCGAATGGGTAACACAAAATGTGCCAAAGAGAAGACAAGTTATTTGTTAAGGTTTCTTCTATAAGAGTTTTAAAAGCACTATTCTGATTTCTACCCTTTGTACTACTTTTTAAAAATTCCTGAGTTTTCAATATTTGTTCTGTCATTTGAGAAATGTATGTTTAAAATATCAACACAGATTTATTTTTTTTTTAAGATGTAGCTATTGCTGAGAGGACAGGGGGTAGGGGGAGAAGGAGACAGCTGGTTCACTGGTGCGCCGTGTTCCTTACTGATTCCCAGGTGCAGAAGATGTTTGATCCCCTCACCTCTTCTTTTCTTCCCTCTACCCTCCCAGCCCTGAAAAGGAGCCCTGCATTTTAAGAGAAGCCGTCCCTACGGAAAGCACTAAATTAATCACATAGTTAGTACAAAGCCTGGGTAGCTAGATGGAGGGTTTATGGACCATCTATCTTGCTTTTGTCTACGGGACACTGACTCTTTGCTTAGGTTTCCAGGAAATTTCATCAACTTCCTAAACTGTGCCTTGGCCAGAGCTTCTAGCTCACAGATATTGAGCAACTTGCAATACTTAGAGTGGGAATGGGTGTAAGAATTAGAAACAAAAACATAAACATCAACCTACTTCATCTGTGTGATTACCCAAAAGGTGAGCAGCAGGGTCAACGCAGATGAACGTAAACGGTTATTAGATGGGAAAGGAAAGACAAGCAGCTTTTTGGCTTTTGTAGTATAGGGTTTCTTAAACTCCGCACATATTGAATTTAGGTGTAATTCTTCATGGGTAGGTTCCTTCCTGTGCATTGTGGGATGTTTAGTAGTATCCTTGTCCTCTACGAGCCAGCAGTAACTGTTTCCAGATATTGTCAACTGTCACCAAGGGACAGAGGCAACACTGTCCCCAATTGAAAACCACTGCTCAAAAAGCAAGAACTCTTAAAAAAACAATTGTGGCAATGGGCCCCTTTGACCATCTGGAGAAGAAATGAATGTTTTTAAATGTAAAAGATAAAACACATAGAATAACGGAGGAAATCATTTATGTTGGCGTCATCAAAATATTTCTAAAAACTTTTTGCCACAGTAACGTACGTGCTTCCATAAATCACCACCTTGCGGTTTTAGTGCTGAGTCAACTCATTTATCTCTTTACGTTAGATTCTTCGCGTGAAGGAATTGTGGAGATACATTTTTATCCAATTTGCTTATTTATTATGTGAGTAATTCTAATACACGTACTTGCTCATAAATCACACGCTCATACACACAAGGCCCTTATTCTGTGGGTCTGTTGGCTCCTGTGGGATGAAGTTCAGTCCAAAAGCGTCTTCTTGAGGGTTCCTCAGAGCCTTAACCAGGTTTCTATTGACAGCAGCAAGGCTCCTGCAGGATTTATTGCCATGTGATGTTACCTCTGTACTGAAGTGAAGTGTCTGATAGACTGTTTGGGCCTGTGAGCATATAGTAATGGAAACGATAGCACAGGAACTGTGTAATGGAAATGGTGGAGGGCAAGAGTGGCTGAGCCGAAGAAGGAAATCAAAACAGGCCTTTCATTTGTGGGTTTCCTTTTGAAATCGAGCTTTTTCTCAGTCAGGGGAAGCCCAGATCAGCTGTGGAGCAAAGTGAGCATTTTCTGTCTTGTTTGGAAGAAAAGAAATGGGCTTGATTATGGGCATGGAGCTCCACAGTGACCCTGGTAGTAAGGCACACAAAAATGCAGACGGATGGGTTTTAAAGCAGACGTTGGTGGGCTTGAGTGCTTGCTGTGTGATGGTAGTCAGGTACTGTACTACCTGGAATGTAATTATTTCTTTTGCAAAGTATGGTTGTTAAACTAGCTGCGGGGCTGCAGCTCCAAAGCCTACAGACAGGGAGTGTAAATGAGTGAACCACGAGACAAAAGGGAATAGTGGGGACTGTGGTTAAATAAAGGGTATAATTCTCATTGGAAAGAGGCACCGCTACTCACTTTTGTCTGTTGTGATCACAGTAGAACGTGGCTCTAAAGTTGCTAAATCTTACAGATTTCTTTCTCTTAAATCTGAAATTTGAATTTTAAACACTGTCAACTCTTTTAAAATTTGAATGACATAGTGTAGGCTGGATCTGACTCTATCCGGTCACTGTTGATTGCTACCGTTTGGCAGTGTTAACAATTCAATGACTATAAATAGATATGCTTATTGTCTATGAAATCATTCTTTAAATTTATTATTAA
This sequence comes from Rhynchonycteris naso, assembly GCA_037038555.1. Classification (NCBI taxonomy): domain Eukaryota; kingdom Metazoa; phylum Chordata; class Mammalia; order Chiroptera; family Emballonuridae; genus Rhynchonycteris; species Rhynchonycteris naso. Next base: position 25,709,509 of record CM072996.1, read on the forward strand.
TAGTGCTTTACAGTTTGCAGGCCACATGCATGATTTCATCTGAGTCTCACAAAAAACCTGTGTACCACTGCTATCACCAGTTTACAGAGGAGGAATCTAAATAAAGGTCAGGAGTGTTAAGTGACTTATCCATAGTCGCAGAGAAAGAAAATGGGAGAATCTAGATTTGTTCTCTAGTCTCAGACACCCCAACACTTCTGCTAAACATTCTGCCTTGCCCTGTACCACAAGACCTTGGCAACCTTATTTAGCAGCTCTGGGGGTCACATAAAGGAAACACCACCACTTCAACCACCGATTTGCGGGTCTATCCTCTGAATGAGAAAAGGTTATGAAATGATCACTTCTTAAGAAGGAACATCTGCATTTCCATTCTGGTACCAAGTTGAATGTCAGGTCAATGTTTCTTCTAAAGCTTCAGGTATTTCCTTAGTCGCTCCAAAGTACAAACAGGGCTGGAGGAAGGAGCCTTATATTCTACTCATGAATCAACTATGTGACTTTCAACTGGTTGTGTGACTTTAGACAAAAATTCCTTTGTCCTTTCCCTGAAATTTAGGTTCCTCATCTGTAAAACAGGAACCATGATATGTAAGTGGCAGAGCTGGAAGCTAGAACAGTATCTCACCCCATTCCATGAAAAACCACCAGTGTATGCTATAGAGATCATAGACATTTGGAGAAGCAGACCACCAACAGGTAATGTCTGCATAAAAATATGTGCCACCTGTCATGGGTGTATGGACAGGGATAAGGAAAGAAGATGAAGAGCAAGGCATTCTGGGTACTTACTACTTATAAACAGTTTGTATTAGTGGTTCTGAGTAAGTAGAGTATAGAAGCTGACTCTATTTGTGTTATTATCTTAATTCCTTTCAAAAAGGATTAAACACTGTAAGTATGAAAAGTTATACAATAGAAAAAAGTCTCCCTCTCACCCTCACATCAAATTCTACTTTCCAGAAGGTACCTTAAAACAGATTCATGTGAGCCTTCTCAGCATTTTCTTTTTTTATATATTTTTATTTTTTTTAATTTTATTAATTTAAACGGGGTGACATTGATAAATCAGGGTACATATGTTCAGAGAAAACATCTCCAGGTTATTTTGACATTTGATTATGTTGCATACCCATCACCCAAAGTCATATTGTTTTCCATCACCTTCTATCTGGTTTTCTTTGTGGCCCTCCCCTTCCTCCCCCCAGCCCCCGTAACTACCACATTCTTGTTCATGTCTCTGAGTCTAATTTTTATGTCCCACCTATGCATGGAATCATAGTTCTTAGTTTGTCTAATTTACTTATTTCACTCAGTATAATGTTATCAAGGTCCATCCATGTTGTTGTAAATGATGCGATGTCATCATTTCTTATGGCTAAGTAGTATCCCATAGTATATATGTACCACATCTTCTTTATCTAGTCATCTATTGAAGGGCTTTTTGGTTGTTTCCATGTCGTGGCCACTGTAAACAGTGCTGCAATGAACATGGGGCTGCATGTGTCTTTATGTACCAATGTTTTTGAGTTGGGGGGTTATATATACCCAGTAGAGGGATTGCTGGGTCATATGGTAGCTCTATTTTTAATTTTTTGAGGAACCACCATACTTTCTCCCATAATGGTTGTACTACTTTACATTCCTACCAACAGTGGATGAGGGTTCCTTTTTCTCCACAGCCTCTCCAACATTTGTTATTACCTGTCTTCTACTTGTACAAAAGTGTGTGTGCATGTGGTATATTCTCTATATACATCTGTCTCTGTACTCCCCATAATTTACAAACAAAAGCACACTACACACACCCTTTTTCACTTGCTTTTTTTTTATCACTTGCTTTTTATTAGCTAAAAATTTTGTTTTGAAATTTCCTTATCAGTGCCTGTAGATCTAGCTCATTCTTTACAGTGGCTGTGTAGTATTTTATCACTGCATCTCTTCAGGTATCCATTTCAGTCAGTTGCAGCTACTTTAATAAATTACCATAGACTTGATGGCTTAAACAACATATATTTTTCACAGTTCTAGAGGCTAGAAAGTCCAAGATTAAAATGCCAGCACAGTCTTGAAGGTCATCTTTCTGCTTTAAAGAGAGCTGTCTTTTCCTTTTATCCTCACATGACAGAAAGCAAAGGGAGAGAAGAAGCAAGCTCTCTGTGTCTTTTCTTATAAGGACATTCCTTCCATTCATCAGTGACCCACCTTCATGGCTTAATTAAGCCCCAAAGACCCCACCTCTTAATACTATCACATTGGTGGTTAGAATTTCAGCAAACATGTTTGGGGAGACACAAACATTCATCACAGAACATTTACTAATGATTTCTAATTGATGAACATTTAGTATATTCCTATTTTTTTGCTCTTTTAAAATGTTTCAATATACATCTTTGTATGTACCCCTGAGTACAACTTCATCATAAAATAAATTTCTGCTATTGCTTCATTACAGGTTTTGAACATTTATCATATTCTTTGAAAAGGCTGCACCCTTAATACTTTAAGGAACAGTTCAAGAAAATACCTACACATTTAATCAACATCATTTTTTTTTAGATTTTATTTATTCATTTTAGAGAGAAGAGAGAAAGAGAGAGAGAGAAAGGGAGAAGAGGGGGAGGAGCAGGACGCATCAACTCCCATATGTGCCTTGACCAGGCAAGCCCAAGGTTTCAAACCGATGACCTCAGCATTCCAGGTCGACACTTTTATCCACTCTGCCACAACAAGTCAGGCTAACCAATATCTTTTTGATTTTTGTCCACTGAAAGGTGAAAATGTTCTGTTTTCATTTGCATTTACTTGCTTTCAATGAAGTTGAACTCTTTTCAGATCCTTAGAAGCCATTTGTATATCTTGTGTAAAAGCCTGCTCATGATCTTTACTCATTTTTCTATTGGATTGTTAATATTTTCTTATTGAATTATAAGAGCTCTTTATATATTAAGAAAACCAGACTACTTGTATGTCACATGTATTGTAAATTGTTTTCACAGCTTGTTATTTGTCATAATATCTTACAGATATGTCATTAAAAGATCTGCTTATTGATGCTTTAAAAATCAAGGTGATCTTCAAGATTACCCTGACTATGCAGCTCATGCTGTTAAAAGTTAAGTTTGTACAACTTTACTAGGAAGATTTTGTTGTCATGACAAGGGAATGGTGTAATAATTCTTGAACAGGACCTGGTTTATGCCACTGTGAGTCATTTAAATTACTGGAAAAACTGACTGACCACTGATTATTATTGACACATTTCCCATAATTCTCTAAGATATTGAGGGCATTCCAAAAAGAATGTTTCTCAATTTCTTTGTATCCAGTCATTGTGCTAACTGATTTCAAGTCTTTATGTCTGTGAAAAAAATTAAAGAAAATCCAGTTTAAAATTGAAGGAGAAATAAAAAGCTTCTAGGACAAAAACAAAAACAGAAAACTCAAGGACTTCATTAAAACCAAACCAGTACAGCAAGAAATGTTAAGGGGCCTGTTATAAAAAGAACAAAGAAAAAAAAAGAAATTGAGAAAAAGAGGAATGCAGATTTAAAGAATAAAATGTCAACAAGTAAGTACACATCAATAATAACCTTAAATGTAAATGGATTAAATGACCCAATCAAAAGACATAGGGTAGTTTCATGGATAAGAAAACAGGACCCATACATATGCTGTCTAAAAGAGACCCATCTCAGAACAAAAGATACATATTGAAAGTGAAGGGATGGAAAAAGGTATTTCACACAAACGCAAATGAAAAGAAAAGCTGGGATACCAATACTTATATCTGATAAAATAGACTTTAAAACAAAGACTATAGAAGGGATAAAGAAGGTCATACATAATGATAAAGGGAGCAATCCAAAAGGAGGCTATATATAACCTTTGTAAATATTTATGCGCCTAATAGAGGAGCACCTAAATATATAAAGCAGATTGTGATGTACATAAAGGGCAAGATTGACAGCAATACTATAATAGTAGGGGGTATTAATACTACACTAACATCAATGGATAGATCCTCCAGACAGAAAATTAACAAAGAAACAGCAGCCTTAAATGACACACTAGATCAACTGGATTTAATTGATATTTTCAGAACATTTCACCCCAAAGCAGCAGAATATACATTCTTTTCAAGCGCTTATGGTACATTCTCTAGGAGAGATGACATGTTAGGACACAAAATGAGTCTTGATTAATTTAAAAAGATTGAAATAATATCAAGTATCTTCTCTGATCACAATGGCATGAAACTAGAAATTAACTACAATAGAAAAACAAAAACATTCACATACTTGGAGGCTAAATAGCATGTTATTACATAACAAATGGATTAACAATGAGATCAAGGAAGAAGTAAAAAATGTCCTTGAAATAAAGGAAAATGAACAAACAACAACTCAAAATCTATGGGACATAGCAAAAGCAGTCCTGAGAGGAAAGTTCATAGCATTACAGGCATACCTTGAGAAGCAAGAAAAAGCTCAAATAAACAACCTTACTCTGCATTTAAAAGAACTAGAAAAAAACCACACCAAATAAAGCCCAGGGGAAGTAGAAGAAAGGAAATAATAAAGATCAGAGCGGAAATAAATGACATAGAGGTTAAAATAACAATACAGAAGATTAATGAAAGCAAGAGTTGGTTTTTTGAAAAGGTAAACAAGATAGATAAACCTTTAACCAGACTCATCAAGAAAAAAAGAGGACTCAAATAAATAAAATTAGAAATGAAAGTGGAAAAGTAACAACTGACACACAGAAATACAAAGGATTGTAAGAAAATACTATGAAGATCTGCATGCCAAAAAATTGGACAACCTGGGTAAAATGGATAAATTCCTAGAAACATATAATCTTCCAAAATTCAATCTGGAAGAATCAAAAAATCTAAACAGACCAATTACAACAAATGAGATAGAAACAGTTATCAAAAAACTCCCAACAAACAAAAGTCCTGGGCCAGATGGCTTCACAGGTGAATTCTACCAAATATTTAAAGAAGAACTAACACCTATCCTTCTCAAGCTATTTCAAAAAATTTAAGAGGAGGGAAGACTTCCAAGCTCCTTTTATGAGGCAAGCATAATCCTCATTCCAAAACCAGGTAAAAATACTACAAAGAAAGAAAACGATAGGCCAATATCCCTGATGAACTTAGATGCTAAAATTCTCAACAAAATATTAGCAAAGCAGATCCAGCAATACATGATAAAAAAAAACATACATCATGATCAAGTGGGATTTATTCTGGGGAAGCAAGGTTGGTAAAATATTTGCAAATCAATAAATGTAATTCATCACATAAACAAAAGGAAGGATAAAAATTACATGATAACATCAATAGATGTAGGAAAAACATTTAACAAAATCCAACACCCATTTATGATAAAAACTCTCAGCAAAGTGGGAATACAGGGAACACACCTCAACATGATAAAGGCCATCTATGATAAACCCACAGCCAACATCATACTCAATGGGCAAAAATTAAAAGCAATCCCCTATGATCAGGAACAAGGCAGGGGTGCCCCCTTTTACCACTCTTATTTAACATAGTTCTGAAAGACCTAGCTACAGAAATCAGACAAGAAGAAGAAATAAAAGGCATCCAAATTGGAAAAGAAGAAGATAAACTATCATTATTTGCTGATGACATGATACTGTACATAGAAAACCCTAAAGTCTCAGTCAAAAAACTACTAGACCTGATAAATGAATTCAGCAAGGTGGCAGGATATAAAATTAATATTCAGAAATCAGTGGCATTTTTATATACCAACAATTAACTGTCTGAAAGAGATATTAAGGAAACAATCCCTTTCACTATTGCAACCAAAAGAATAAAGTACCTAGGAGTAAATTTAACCAAGGAGGTAAAAGACTTGTACTGGGAAACTTATACAACATTGATAAAAGAAATCAAGGAAGATACAAACAAGTGGAAGCATACACCATGTTCATGAATAGGAAAAATAAACACCATTAAAATGTCTATATTACTCAAAGCAATCTATAAATTCAAAGCAATTTCTATTATAATACCAATGGCATACTTCAAAGATATAGAAAAAACATTCCAAAAATTTATATAAAGAACACAAATAACCTCAGCAATCTTGAAAATAAAGAATAAAGTGGTAGGTATCACACTTTCTGATATCAAGGTATACTACAAGGCCATTGTACTAAAAACAGCTTGGTAATGGCATAAGAACAGGCATACAGATCAATGGAACAGAACAGAGAACCCAGAAATAAACCCATGCCTTTATGGTCAATTGATTTTTGACAAAAAAGGTAAGAGCATACAATGGAGTAAAGACAGTCTCTTTAATAAATTGTGTTGGGAAAATTGGACAGGTACATGCAAAAAAAAGAAAATGAAACTAGACCACCAACTTACAACATTCACTAAAATAAACTCAAAATGGATAAAAGACTTAAATGTAAGTTGTGAAACCATAAACATCTTGGAAGAAAACACAGTCAGTAAACTCTCTGATATCTCTCACAGCAATATTTTTGCTGATTTATCTCAACGGGAAAGTAAAATAAAGGACAGGATGAACAATGGGACTATATCAAACTAAAAAGCTTTTGCACAGCTAAAGACACCATGAACAAAATTAAAAGACAACCCACACAATGGGAGAAACTATTTGCCAATACGTCTGATAAGGAGTTAATAACCAAAATTTATAAAGAACTTCTAAAACTCAACACCAGGAAGGTAAACAATCCAATTAAAAAATGGGCAAAAGAACTGAATAGATACCTCTCCAAAAAGGACATACAGATAGCCAATAGGCATATGAAAAAATGTTCAACGTCACTAATCATCAGAGAAATACAAATTAAAACCACAATGAGATGCCACCTCACACCAGTCAGAATGGCGCTCATTAACAAAATAACACATAGTAAGTACTGACGAGGGTGTGGAGAAAAGGGAACCCTCCTGCACTGATGGTGGAAATGCAGACTTGTGCAGCCACTGTGGAGAACTATATGGCATTTCCTCAAGAAATTAAAAATGGAACTGCCTTTTAACCCAGCTATTCCACTTTAGGAATATATCCTCAGAATACCAAATCACTGGTTCAAAAGAAGATATGCAATGCCATGTTTATTGCAACATTGTTTACTATAGCCAAGATCTGGAAACAGCCAAAGTGTCTATCAGTGGACAAGTGGATTAAAAAGCTGTGGTACATATACACAATGGAATATTATGCGGCCGTGAAAAAGAAGGAAATCTTACTTTTGTGATAGCATGGATGGACCTGGATATTATTATGCTAAATGAAATAAGCCAGGCACAAAAAGACAAATATATGATCTCACTTACATGTGGGATCTAATGAACAAAGTGAACTGAGGAACAGAATAGAGGCAGAGGTGGGGTCACAAGGACCAGAGGGACAGCTGTCAGAGGGATGGAGGATGAGGGGATGGGATCAGAGAAAGTGAAGGGATTAGTGAAATTCTATATACATAACACAGAGATACAGATAACAGGACAACAAATCTCAGAGAGAAGGGGGTAGTTAGGGAGAGGAGGGCAAAGGAAGTATAAAAAGGGACACGGGTGGGGGGTGGGGTGTTATATTCAGTGGGACACTTGAATCTATGTAAACACAATAAATTAAAATTAATAAAAATTTTAAAAAATCCAACTGGTTGCCTACGTTATTTTGAGTTTATGAAAAACTCAGGGCACATACAAGAATCAACCAATTAATACATAAATATATGGAACAATAAATTGATGTTTCTCTCTCTTTCTCTAAAATCAATAAAGAAAAGAAAATTTAAATAATGTTCAACTGAAACCAGGAATTTTGGAAAGAAAATTCAGACTTATTGAAGAGCTCAACACCTTCAGTCACCATATTTGGTTTGCAAGCCACACAGTGAAGTGCTTAAAGCATCCCAGCCAAAGAATAGAGGGTGTCCATTAATCAGGCAGAGGCATTGATAGAAGAACTTGGCTTCAGCCTGAACCAGTGGAGACAAAGGTCACATACAGACACTGAAGCAAGAGGGTTGCAGTGTATTTATTCTGATCCAGATTTGATAAGACTGGTCACAAAACAGGTTCCTCACTACAGACATCGAGGATGGACTGTTCATTCAAAAACCATTTGGCAGTGAGTTGTCAGATTCACCATCTGAAATAACATCAGAGACACAGAGAAGGGAAAAACCATCTTTCTTCCAAGGTCACAACGACCGCTCCAGCAGAGTCCTGGCAGTGTGCATCTATGCCACCAAAGCTTCCAGTGGATTGGCCAAAAGACCATATTTAGCTAAGGGGAAAGGTGGTATTGGACTATATGGGGCTTTTGCCTCTAGCTGCTTATTAGTCCTGGATGTCTAGATTTGTTTATAGTAGAAAACTGAATGTAGTGAGTTGTACAGTTCTTGGCTTTTCTGGCTTAACCAGAAATCTAAGTTCTGCACAAAGTGAGGGGAGTGGCCAACAGTCTCTGTTTTCCTGTGACTGTCCTCATTTTAGTAATGGAAGTTTAGTGTTCTGGGAAACCTCTCAGTCCCAGGCAAAATAGGACAATTGGTCACTCTATGTATTGGTCTTGCTGATTCTTTCTTTACTCTCTCTGTTGAGAGCTAAGAAAGAGAAAATGGCTTGAATTTAAGAAGAAATTTGGTAATACATTATTTGGTAATACAATAATCACAGCTTTGGGAGTGAAAAATGCTGGAACAGAGGTATAAGGTCACACTCTCAGGGAGAGGAACATTTCCTGAGGTCACTTCTAGTTCTATTATTCACTGGTTCTGTCTATAACACTAATCCTGTCATCCAGGGAAAGTTAGGTCAGCCATCATTAAAATAATCTTTATTGCCATTTATTGAATAAATACCATGTACCAGGCACTGTGGTAAGCTCTCTAATTTTATTCTCATGACAAACTGGAGATATCGATATTGTTAGGTATAACTTATAGTTGAGAAAACAGACCTAAAGAAGTTAAGTATGAACAGTTAGAGATCTGAATTCAAATCCCATCTTCACCATTTGCTACCTGTCTGACTTTGAACATGACAACTTTTACTCCCATTTTCCATTATCCACCAATTGTTCTAAGTAATCATTTCTATTGTCTCCTGGATAGGAGGTTATCAGCTCTGCTCATAATGTGATCCTCAGAGATCAGAGAAATAGTAACACTAACAACATGCATTTGTACATTTCACGTTCCAAAACATCTTTCCCTCTATTTTCTACTGTCATTGTCCCAAAGTTGCTAGGACGTAGCTAATGTTGATCTTCTCTCTATAAGGTTGGGAAAGAGAAGAATGGGTAAACACAGTCAACTGATGATACATGCTCAGTGGATTAATGGAAAACTGGATTCACATTTACAACTCATGATCCCAACTCCTGAATACCAAGTCTAATCGGCAGGGATTAAGGGATCCTGTGACTTTCCTGGCTGATGTCAAAGGCCTTCCAGACTGCTGCGGGAATCAGTCCCATTCCCCCACCCCTGCACACTTTTCTGCCTCTCCCTCTAGACTGTAAGCTCTGAGAAGGCAGGTTCACATGTCTGTCTTATTTAACTGTTTCTCCAGAACGTGACCCATAGATTCTTAATACATATTCAATACATAAATGAATAACCTTCATGAACAAATCCCTAATTCAGATGGTGGTTACTCTTCCCCATTTCTGTGCCATGTTTTCTTGTCACCATACTTTCTTTCCCTCTGTTTCCTCTGCCCAGAATATGTGTTCCCTCCTTTTATTTCCACAAAGTCTAAGAGCGAATTTCCACATCTAAGAACTAAGGGTTCTTCATGGTGTGGCTCAAATACCACTTCCATCCGGCAGCTGTCCTAGGCCCACCCCTCATCTGTTTACTTACCTCTGTCTCTCTTTCGTTATAGTGATCTGCAACTTGCATAAGTCAAAAGGAAGTAATAGAGAGAGACTGTGGTTATAGAGGCCAGCTGTTTCATCTAAAAGTGGCATTGTTGGTCGATTTTAGTCCATTACTGCTATGTTACAATGTATCCAGACTTTCCTTTTTTTTTTTTTTTTTTTTTTTTTTACAGGGACAGAGAGAGAGTCAAAGAGAGGGATAGATAGGGACAGATAGACAGGAACGGAGAGAGATGAGAAGCATCAATCATTAGTTTTTCATTGCCATTACGACACCTTCGTTGTTCATTGATTACTTTCTCACATGTGCCTTGACCACGGGCCTTCAGCAGACTGGCTCCTTGCTGGAGCCAGCGACCTTGGATCCAAGCTGGCGAGCTTTCGCTCAAGCCAGATGGGCCTGCGCTCAAGCTGGCAAGCTCGGGGTCTCGAACCTGGGTCTTCCGCATCCCAGTCCGATGCTCTATCCACTGCACCACTGTCTGGTCAGGCCAGATTTTTTTTTAATGAAAAAATCTGAGTTTCAAAATTTGATGTCTCAAAGTTTTAAAGACACAGGACAAGCCAAATCTGATCCCTAGATGGCCAGTATTTCAGTATTAACCACTCAATGAATACAGATATTCACTCACACTTCTTCAATGAATAAGTAGATAATGCGTATTGTCTGTGAAATCATATTTTAGTTGCCATTGTATAGTGCTTTATAGATTGTAGTCACATTTATGATTTTATATGAGTCCTATGAAAGCCCTGCAGGGTACTGCAAACCTTATTTTACAGAGAAGAAAACCGAAACTCAGGATTATTAGGTGGTTTACCTAAGGTCACACAGCAAGAGCGTGGTAGACCCAGGAGACATGATCTAGTTAGACACTCCCAGCCTTTCAGTGAACTGTGCTGCCTTACCCCTTTCTTCCTGCATGTGGTAAGGGTGAACACCTGTCAGATTCTTCGCCATCATTCTCACAGTGGTGTCTTATAAGAAGTGTCCTAATAAAGTTTATTTGCATAAAAGAAGGAAAGAAAATACATAGACATTCTTAGAGGTAGTAAAACAGCTAGCACAAATTACAGGGGTGGGCAAAAGGAGGTTTACAGTTGGGAGTACACAAAAATCGGCTAATTTTTGTATTATTATTTATTAATCATGGTATTATTTTTCATATGAATAACTATAAACCTACTTTTGCCTACCCCTCTATATTTCTCTTTTCATTCTAATAAGTCAGTTGCATTATAATTTTTACAACTGTTTTTTATGTAGGAATCAGAAGCTCAAATCAGGTCCTGGTCCATTGGCTCAATGATAGAGTGTCAACCCAGCATGTGGAAGTCCCGAGTTTGATTTCCAGTGAGGGCACACAGGAGAAGCAACCATCTGCTCCTCCTCTCCTCTCCCTTCCACTTTTTCTTTCTCTCTCTCTCTCTTTCCCTCCCACAGCCAGAGGCTCAATTGGTTCAAGCACATCAGCCCTGGGCCCTGAGGATGGCTCCATGAAGCCTCCACCTCAGGTGCTAAAAATAGCTTGGTTGTGAGTATGGTGCAAGATAGGCAGAGAATCAGCCCCAGATGGGGGTCGCTGGGTGGATCCTGGCTGGGGAACATGCAGGAGTCTGTCTCTTTATCTCCCTTCCCCTCACTTAAATAAATAATAAAAAAGAAGAAACTCAAACCATTCCCTTTCTTGGTGCAACTTGGAATTCTTATTACTTCCATGCACATAGTCTGCATTCAAAAGTGTTTCAGTGCCTGACCAGGCGGTGGTGCAGTGGATAGAGCGTCAGACGGGGATGCGGAGGACCCAGGTTCGAGACCCCAAGCTTGCCTGTTTGAGCGCGGGGCCCATCTGGCTTGAACTAAAAGCTTGCCAGCTTGGACCCAAGGTCGCTGGCTCCAGTAAGGGGTTGCTCTGTCTGCTGAAGGCCCGCAGTCAAGGCACATGTGAGAAAGCAATCAATGAACAACTAAAATGTCGCAATGGCAACGAAAAACTGATGATTGATGCTTCTCACCTCTCTCCATTCCTGTCTGTCTGTCCCTATCTATCCCTCTCTCTGACTCTCTCTCTGTCCCTGTAAAAAAAAAAAAATGTGTTTCAGCAAATATGTATTGATTAGCTGTGCCAAGCCTTCCTTATGAAAGATTTGAGTGTGTGTGTGTGTTAGGGAGAGAAAGAGAGGCAGAGGGAAAGGAAGAGAAAGGAGCCTGAGTCTGGGTGAGTGTTATTGAATTAGAAAAACAAAAGAGATGAATAAATATGTAGTCTTTGTACTCCATATTTTGTAAGAGTTTCTAATACTTAGACTAGGGAAAAGTAGTGTCACATGAAAGTAAAGGAAGACTGAAAGAGAAGTAAATCAAAATTAATCAATAGAAATTTATTTGAATCCAACTCAGCCCACCCCAGATATACCAGTCTCTGTCTCAAAAAATTTACAATCTAGTTGGGAGGCAAAGCTACACACACACACACACACACACACACACACACACACACACACACACACTCATTTAACAATCTTCCCAATCAGCCAGAGGTATCTTTACTTATTTGTATCTCTGGGGTGATTTAGGTCTAAATAATTACCTTTTGTCCTTTATTGTTTTTTAGACAGAGCTGAATATTTCTAAGAAAAAAAAAGTAATTTTTGAAATCCAAATTGTATTTTCTTTTAGCCAACCATCCTCTAACTTAATTTATATTTTTTGTTTCTTCACTACTCTGTAAAGAAGACAACATCACGTTTTCCTGCAAGAAAGACTTCTTGGTACTTTTATTTGCATGATGCCAGAAGCTGAGACTTCCAGTGTGAATCTGAATTAAAATCGCTGTGCCACCTGACCTATGGTGGCGCAGTGGATAAAGCATTGCCCTGGAATACTGAGGTAACTGGTTCAAAACCCTGGGCTTGCTTGGTCAAGGCGCATATGGGAGCTGATGCTTCTTGCTCCTCTCTTCTTCCCTCTCTCTCTTCTCTAAAATGAATGAATGAATAAATAAATAAACAAATAAATAAATCTCTGTGCCCTCAGAGATACTCTTGTATCCTTATGAGGGCCCCCTGATCCCAAATGGAGTTTCTTTTCTTCTCACTGTGGGCCAGAGGGTCTCACTCTTCATAGTTTGTAGCCTCTCTAAACAGCCCCACAGGCACTGGGCCTCTCATTTTTCACAGATCCTGTCAGCCATTGAAATCAGAAGCCATAACTTGTATTATAGGACCGCCACAAAGCCCAGGGACTTTTGGAAAGCACACAAAGTCTGTGTCCAAGGACATCGGTCCACAACTCAGAAAGAGCCCCATAAGAGTCTCTGCAGGCTTTAGTGATACGAAAGAGTGAGATCTGGATTGGTTGGTTTAAATATGATGTCTCCATTTGGAGGTGAAAGAGGAGGGCTTGAGATGCATTGTTCTTTATGAGTGAGGTCGCATTGCCAGGTAGCCTGTGTCCACTTTGCCCCTCTCCATCTGTGGTCAGCTCCCCAAGATCTTCCCAGTGAGATTTTAAAGGGATATTTGTTATTATTTTATCCAACTGGTAAGTTGAAGGAAAAATATTAAAAATGATGGATACAAGACAGCAGGCCTTTGAGATTTGACTCTGCTATTGTTAGTTCAAAATTCAAACAAAAATCTACAAAACCGTTTTCTTCTACTCAAAAATGCATGCGTTGAGAGAGTTACTGAACAGCCCTGAGGCTGTGACCATTCAGGCCAGTACTTGCTTTCAGCACAGTATTGTCTGAACTCAGATTTTTGTTTAAGGATTTCAGTATAAATGCTAGGTGGTATATAAGATAAGGCTCAGCCAACGAAGGCAAGAGAGCACTGGTTTGACATTTGCCAGAGAAGCCAGAAAACATTTAGTAAATTATATACACAGCCAAAATAAAAAATAATTGACTACTTTAATGCATTTGTTCATAGCAATGATCTGGTGTGGTGGGTTTTCTTATCACAAGGAACAGTTACATTATTTAATTAAAATATGTGATGTCTTTGGTTTTTATTCCATAAAAACAAAACAAAACACCAAATAAAAACAAAACAACCTCCATTTCCTCACAAAACCCTAGTGATGATGATGCTGCCAGAGTAAAAGAATTCTCCAAATGTTGGTTCTCCAAATTTTTCTCCTCCTAGTTGATGAAGAGAACAAGCCCCTCCACTCCCTCTTCCATGACGCCACAACGAATTTCACCCATCATTCTAGAAGCAGAGGGGTAAGGTGGAAAGAGTTCATATAATCCTGTCCTACCACTTCTTAGCAGTGTGATTTGGGGGCAATATTGTTACTTTTTTTGAGACTTTGTTTTCTCACAAGTCATATGAGGCTCACACAGGTACATACAGGTTGTGAGGATGGAAAGAATGTATAATTCTTTACTCCCTTTCCTGGCTAGCACAGGGTGGACCCCACTGCTTAATTTTAGGTTCCCTCTACCTTTCCAGCTGCCACCTGCATTTCTTGTGCTTTTGTTCCCCAAGCCTGTCCTGTTGTCCCGTGGCATATCTCTGGACTCCCTCTCTTCGATATCTCAGAGGAAATGTGGAGGGAGACTCCCATTTCTAGAAATTCTTATGTGGGCTGTCCGGATGAACTTTTACTAATGGTGCTGCCTCAGATGTTAGCAGAAGCAATAAACACAAGGTGCTTGCATCTTGTTCATGTCTAATGTTGGCAATGGTTAGATTTTTATTTAAAAATATCAAGAGATGCTATTGAGTTTAGCCTAAAGACCCCTGGTGGGTCTGTTCTGTGAACAACAAAAAAATCTGAAAATGAACCAGCAGAGAATTCTAGATGAATTTTTCACTCACTCATTTTCATTCAACAGATATTTACTACATACTGCACTGGTTACATATGAAGGAAAAACCTTCTTGAATTTTTCAGCTTCCTTTTTTTCTTTTTAGGTTTAGCCTTTTTTAGTTTTTATAAGTTTAAATATTTTTCATTTAATCAAAAATATATATAATATATATATATTACATTCAATATTATTTTGTATTAGTTTTAGTTGTACAGCATAGTGGTTAGACAATCATATACTTTACAAAGTGTTTCCCTGGTATTTCTAGTACCCACCTGGAGCCACACAATATCACTGACTATATTCCCTATGCTGCACTTTATATCTCTAACTAGTGTGTAACTGCTAATCTGTACTTCTCACCCCCTTCACCTTCTTCACCCAGTCCTCCAGCCCCTTGCCCATCTAGCAAAGTCTTCTCTCTGTGTCTATGAGTCAGTCTTAATCTTTCTGTTTGTTTATTTTGTTCTTTAGATGGCATATATAAGTGATCATATATTTGTCTTTCTCTGACTGGTTTATTTCACTTAGCATAGTACCCTCTAAGACCACCCATGCTGTTTCAAACGGTACGATGTCATTCTTTTTTATGGCTGAGTAATATCCCATTGTGTATATGCACCACAGCTTTTTTATCCACTCATTTACTGAAGGGTACTTGGGCTACTTCCATATATTGTCTATTGTAAATAACACTGAAATGACCACAGGGGTGCATCTGTTCTTTTAAATTAGTGTTTTGGGTTTCTTCAGATTATACCCAGAAGTAGAATTGCTGGCTCATAAGGCAGTTCCATTTTTAATCTTTTGAGGATTTTTCCATACTCTTTTCCATCATGGCTGCACTAATCTGCATTTCCACTAATAGTACAGGAGCGTTCCCTTTTCTCCGTGTCCTCACCAACACTTGCCTGTAGATTTATTCTGACAGGTGTGAGGTGGTGTTTCACTGTGGTTTTAATTTGCATTTCTCTGATCATTAGTGATGTTAAGCATCGTTACGTATGTCTATTGGCCATCTCGGTTTTCTTTTTAGAGATTCAATAGAGCTTGATCATGAGACTAGAGACTGTGAAATCAGATGCTGACTGCTGCTCACATTCTGGGCAAGGTGTTGAACTCCTCTGAGCTTCAGTTTTCTTCTATGACAAGTGGGGTAGAAAGAGCACTTATTTGAAAGAGCTGTTGTGAGGATTAAATGAGATAAACATGAGACATTTTTATTAACAGTAAGTTTATTGTGATTTATTCTTTTGATTTTATTCTTGTTTGGGTTTGGCATTAGCATTCTACATTTTGTTCGTCCTTCCTCTCTAAATTCTGATAAAATATACTGACATTCTCTCTCCTCAAATAAATCAATTTGCCTGGTTCTTATATTCCAATTAAGTTCTAGTTCATAATGTAAAAAGATAGACTTGCCAAAGACCAGGAGGATATATTTTTGCCATTAACCTATTGCCTTGATTATCCCACTTACAAAGTGAAAACAGAGTTATTAAGAATCTCCAGAAGGATGAGGGAGGTTGGCTTGGCTCATAGCCTATAACTGATGGAAAACATCCCACTTCAGGGCCCTGGGTAAACCCAGTAGGACACAGGGGTTTATTTTTCCAAGTTCCAAGGCTTTCTGAGCAAATGGTATACTGCCTCAAGGAATCCTGTACCCAACTACAGTCCACTGAGATCAAGATTCTCATTCAAATTTTGAACTTTTATTGAGCATCCTATGGGAGCCCTATGCTAGGAACTGTAGGTTCTGAAATGAGGGAGGCATGGGCTGTAACTTTAAGGAGACCACAGTCTAATAAGGAAGGAGAATGATCACAGAATTCTCCTTAGAGGATATTTTACCAGCTCAGTCCTGGATAAAGACAAAGAAATAAGTGGAGAAGAGGGAACAATCCCTAAAGCAAGAGTGCCATGCACATAGGCATGGGGTGGGGTTTGATGGGGGAAGGAAGAAGAGGTGGACAGTGATAAAAACAAAACAAAACAAAACAATACAGGTCTATCTAGGCAGGAAAGGGTCATGTTATGGAAGGCTTTTAAAGCTAAACACAGGAGCTTGGACTGAGGACCCTGGAGAGCCTCAGAAGGGTTTTAGCAGTGAATGACAATCAGATAAGCATTTCAGAAAGATCACTCTTACTTGCACAGAATCAATTAGAATTGGACAAGAATTGAGGCAGGAAGGACTGATGGGAAGCTGACACAGTGATCCAGGCTAAGACATGACACTGGCTTAAGCTAAAGTGACAACAGGGAAAGGACATAGAATTAAGGGATATTAAGAGGCAGAATGAGTAAGTTTTATTGTATAAGGTTAGGGAGGGAGCTGGAAGAATCAATAATTACCCCCATTTTTCTGACCTGGGCAAAATGTGCTGATGAGATTCCATCAGTTAGAAAGTCGGGAAGGGGAGGAGGGAAGAGGAGGAGGTATGCTCTAGACCTGCAGTGTCTGCAAAACCACCAAGAAGCCAGTGATACACATTTGGAGACCAAAAGAAAGAGCAGGTCTGCCATTAGCACCGGGGGTGGCCGAAACCATGATAATGTTGGAATCATTCAGTTGTTGAGATGAAGTTTGAAACGATGGAATAAATAAAGAAAGGAAAGGAGTCATTTAGGGAGCAAGCCAAGGGAAAAGAGAACCAGGCCTGAGATGAGTCCTGTTAGCTTTCTCAGTACCATTTATGTCACCTGTTGAGGGCTAATGGGTCTGGTTGTGTCAGGTTGAAGATGGCGAAGTGCTTTGGGAAGGCACAGACACTATGCAATTCAAGATTGGTAGACTTTGAAAGATGCTGTGGTTTGCTATTCTTGTCGCTGAGTTAAGTTGTACCATATTGAGTCTCAGTGACGATATATTCTGATGGTCAAACCACCCAGACTAGTTTTGTTTGTTTCTTTGTTTTTTTAAGGTTGAACTTCTGCCTCTGCAATGACATGGAGACAGACATGACTACAACAAGGGAAAAAACTCTCTCAGAAGTGCTGCCCTACTCCATGGCCAGGCCCATCTGTCTCAATCCTGGAGATGCTTAACCCTAATACGCTCAGTCTTTTGAAGAGCTCTTAGCAAGATGCTGAGAAGTGGTACAAAATTTTAGTGTAAAATGTGATCCATTTCCCAGTCCTGTATCTGAGAGGGGAGAATTGCCTTTATTATACACATACTACTACCTAGCTCTGCTCATGCTGTGTAGTCCTAATCTCTATAGTCCTCCCACTTCCAAGGAGCCAGGCTGGTGTCAGAACAGAAAGGAAATTAGCAGGAAAATTCTCTCCTATCAACCTGTTCCAACAACAGCACAGAGCCTATTGCATATTCCACCTTTGCTGAAAGCTGAGCCCCTCTTCACATGAACAGGATTTAAGTGCATGCCAGCAGTCTAAATTATGCAATGGAGACCATCACTGTTGTCTCATAGAGGGGAATGCAGTCTTAAATGATGGGGCCAGAAGTCTTGTTTGGAGTTTCCAATTGTTCTGTCTTTCAGCTCCGCCCACCTCCAAAGCTTGCAGTCTTTGTAAGAAGCTCTCTTCAAAAGCAAACTATGCTTTTTTTATTTTTATTTTTGACTTAACAAGAATGTTCTTTGGCAGCTCAAAGGCACATGAAAAGACAGAGAATAAAAGGTAAGAGGTTTGGGTGGGTTTTCTGTACTTGTTCTCTGACTCCATGAATTTAATGCAGACCCAGGTGTGTGCACAAATCAGAGTGACTTGTATTGTTTGAGCTCTAATTTTTCTTCAGTAATAAATGGCTCAGAGAAAGGAAGGAAGCTGTGTATCTCCTGCAAGTTAATATGCTGTTGGGCAGGTGCTTGGATTTCTGCTTGTATGAGTCTGGAGATCCTCATTGTAGGAGTCAGTATTTCAAACATTGAACAGATGACTGTTTCCCAGGTTTGTCCAAACCATGGGGAAAAAAGTCACATCTTAGTATCACAGGAAGTAGAAAAGGAACTATTATTTTTTAAAGGATCTTTTTATTTTTTCTTTTTATTTATTCATTTTAGAGAGGAGACACAGAGTGAGAGAGAAAGAGAAAGAGAGAAAGGGGGGAGGAGCTAGAAGCATCAACTCCCATATGTGCCTTGACCAGACCAGTGCAAGGTTTTGAACTGGCGACCTCAGTGTTCCCAGGTCAACGCTTTATCCACTGCACCACCACAGGTCAGGCGAAAAGGAACTATTATTAAAAGAAGAAAATCAAGGCGCACGTCTTGTCCAGAAGTAACAACAATGAAAAAAAAATTATTAAGTATCTTTTTATTTATTTATTTTTACAGAGACAGAGAGAGAGTCAGAGAGAGGGATAGATAGAAACAGACAAACAGGAACAGAGAGAGATGAGAAGCATCAATCATCAGTTTTTTGTTGCGACACCTTAGTTGTTCATTGATTGCTTTCTCACATGTGCCTTGACCGGGGGCCTTCAGCAGACCGAGTAACCCCTTGCTGGAGCCAGCGACCTTGGGTCCAAGCTGGTGAGCTTTTGCTCAAACCAGATGGGCCCGCGCTCAAGCTGGCGACCTCAGGGTCTCGAACCTGGGTCCTTGCACATCCCAGTTGGATGCTCTATCCACTGTGCCACCACCTGGCAAGGCTAAGTGTCTTTTTATAATGCATTCTTCTTCTTCTTCCCATTTTACAGATGAGGAAGATGAGGCACAAGGAGATTATATCTCTTGCTCAAGTTCATACATCGAATCAGTGGACAAGAGGGGACCGGAACCTGGGTCCATTTGACTTCAGAGCCTCCATTTCTACCCTCATGTTATACCAGAAAAATAAAGGGAGGGGATGCAGGATGGCACATGAGGCCACCTTATTAAAATGACTTTGACTTTAAGCGTGGTGCCACTCTTAAAGTTGCTTGAGTGACATCATCACATAAACAGGCTTAACTCCATCAGGGCTGGCTGGCACACTGATCAACAGCAATACTCTCTGGGTCAAATGTTGAGTGCAACACAAGACAGGGGTATATTTCTGCCACCCAAACACGCATCCCTAGTCTTGCTTTTTAGTCAGGGCAGAAGCTAGAACTCTGCCAACACAGGTAATATTTATAATGTGCAGGAGCTTCAGGAATATCAAGAACAGACCCACATTCAGTGTGACTTGATCCCACCTCAGGGCCTTGTTGCAACTTTGCCCAGAACTTCAGCTGGAGAAACCCTTCTTGGCCTTCAGGTCTTCGTTCCAATGTCTTCTCTTTAGGGAGGAACTTTCTTATCCACTTAGCAGTGTTTCCCCAATGCCCATGCACTAGTCACTCTCGGCCACATAACCCTGCCTTTGAGTCCCAGAGCAGTCACATTGTCTTGTTCTGTTGACCTGTTTACATGTGCTTAGTATCTCTCCCCCTCCTTAGAATGTAGGCTCCACGGTTTCAGAGCCATTTCTTTTGCTCAGTGCTGCACTCCACACATGGGGCAGGGCCTCATTCATTAAAGGCTCAGTAAATACTTACTGATTAGGGAATGAATGAGTCAATCAATGAGTGGAATATGGCCGTGTCATTATCATTATTATAATCGTTGTGTGCTACCAAGCCCTGAATGGCAGGAGGACATGTGTGTTTCCAGATGGCTGAGGCCCAGACGATCTACTCAGAAACTGAGTGAGAGGAAAGAAACAATAACCAGGTAGAGATCTTCTGTGGGCCAAGGTCATCACACAGGTGCAATCACATCACCGCTGCAAGTGAAAGGATACAGGCGTAGGCTGTGCAGCCCGTGAGTGTAGAGGGCAGAGGCCTACACCGGGCCTCTGGCTGCACTGGCTTCGTGTGCAAACAGAAGGTAACGGAGTATGGGGCAAGTAGTTTTAAGTATTTCTCTAGTTCTGTTACTGCCTTAGTTTACAAATCGGGCACAGAAAGTGCATAAAGTCACTTAACTAAAAATGTAAAAGACAAGCTCCAAAATCTGTGCTCCTAATCACTAAATTGTGATGGCATCTTCCAGACCAGGTGAAGAGCCTCTGAGGAGGGGACTACCAGGAAGTGTGGGGACAGTAGGAAGGGCTTTCCAAGCCAAGGATGTCTGCCTGCTGTTCTCCCTTCCTGCCTCCTGACATTCTGACTCATCTGACTTACTGATATTCTCGGAAATGTTGCTGCCTCTGATTTCTGGGGAAATGAGAAATCAGGGACTAAACAGGATTCATGTGGGCCACTGTTTCTCTTTGAGCCATTCAGTCAATCTTTGCTCTCTCTGAGACAGGCTCCTGGGGTCCTCTGTGCTTGGCATCTGAAACGTACATGACCAGGTGGTCTAGCCTGGAGGCTCGGCCCTGTGGAGGGTGGAGATTGTGCCCATTCACATTTCCCCTGGAACAATTAAATAGCCTCACCGCAGCCTCTGGTTGCCGAATGGGCTCACACCCCATTGCCGTGTAATCACATCTAATCTCATTGAGCTCCGCTCAAAATAGCCATAATTGGTGGTTTTATCCAAATCAATAAAGACAGCTTCTACATATTGATTATCATCCAGGGTATAAAATCATCATCAGTTACCTGGAAAGGAGAAGCAAGCTGCCAAGGGAAAAGGTCAGATATTCCATTTGAACAGGGGAGGGAAGGGGGAGGCGGAACCCGTGAATTTTAAGGTAATAGTATCAAATTACCTGAAAGTATATTCTTGTAATTTGCCACAACAGAGAGCCCAGAAATAGGTCAATCATTTAAGTGAGCCTTCAAGTCTTCTCTCTGTGGTGTACTGAGCTAGCTTGCGTTAGTTTGTCTTAAAGGGGCTGGAGCCAACCCAGATAGACAGAGCCATGAGCTTCCTTCTTTCCTGCATTTTACAACCACATAGTGACACAATTTCAGTGGAAGCAATGGCTCAACCCGATTTCCTGTATCCAATTAATGATCAACCTAGATTCCCAGCCATTGTCATTAGTGATTAGGGAAAAAGTGACATGGGGCAAATGAAACAACCACTCCATCTGATAACCCAGAAGATGTAGAGTGGAGATGATCACCACCAGAATGAATTGAAAGGCATTTGCCACAAAAGCAATGGAATATGGAGCTGGCCCAATTCTAAAGTTTGCATTTCTAACCACAGAACAGAAACCGAACTGATTCTGTTGTTTATTGCAAAATGAAGCTCATTATTCTATTTTTATTTCTAGTAAATATTAAGACCAAAAAAAATGACATGAAACCATTCAACATCATTCGTAAAAAACAATAAAAAAGACAATCCATTCATAATCTTTCTATGCCAACATATTAAAACTGGTCTTGGGCAATTTCTGAGCCCATTTTCCTCCTCTGTTAAGTGGAAAAATCAGGGATGACAACATTTAGCACATAAGGCTTTTATGCAATATTTAAATATATATATATATATATATATATATATATATATATATATATATATATATATATATATAATAGGAACCATATATATAGTCATATATATATATGTGTGTATGTATGACACAGTAGATAGCTATAGCATTTCTTCTTAAAAATTTGTGGGAGTGCTCTTAAAGTTTTTATTTATATGAGTATATCATTTTATATAGCTATGATTATTACAGAAATATCATTTGATATTTCCTCAACTTTTCTTCACTAGTTCTTTCTTCATGTATACACTATTGTAAGAGCTGCAATAAATTCTGTTGAATGGAAATTTACTTAATTCATCTCCTATTATGAGATAGCCTTCTATGATACATAATATTTCAATGAAAGTCTCTGGAACACAAAATATTCTTTCTCTTGGATTATTTTATCAATATAATGTGAAGCGTGGTTTTGGGAGGTCAAAGGTATCTTGATAACACAGGTACTGGAATTGCCCGGTGTAACCAGGCAGGGAAGCCATAGCAATGATCTTTCTAGAAGGATAACAGACAAAGCCAGAGTCAGTTTGTAATGTAAAAGTATTAAGTAGAAGAATCAGTACAGTTTCCATTTTTCAGATGAAAAACTTAAAATGTAGACAGGATATTTAAGAACAGACACAAACAGTTAAGAAATGGACTAATGGCCTTCACCTGCCATGGTGTAGGAAAAGTAGGCTTGTCAATAATATTCTTGCATGCTTTGGGTTGCTTGTAACTACAAAGATGTGAGAGAGGAGGGAACCCAGGTGTGTAGCTTGATGGGACAGAATCTGTAACTGGCTGACTCTTAACGAAGGCTGACATTTCCATTCATGATCCCCAGGTTTTTATCCCTGAAAGTGAAGTATCCCAGGGCTCCCATCTCTTGGGGTGGTTGAATGGGACCCCTGACAGGTAAAGATTTGACTTCCATTTTTTCTTTCATGGAGGCACAGAGAGGAGGCAGGTTTTAAAATTCACCTTCTGGATTTTGTTTAACTTAACTACTGCAATTGTCATTTTGAATGAGCTCCTAGGAGATACCTGGTTTATGAATAATGACTATATTTTTAGTACATTGGCATGGCAAAGAATAAACAGAATAAAATCAGCAGAATAAATGAAAAGAATAACACAGGATCATCAAAGGCTAGTTTTGCACCAACACCTCTCCCAGCTATGGATTTCACAGCATTTGTTTTCATAAACGGAAGCATTCCTGGATGGTGGTATTCAATATGAACCTGGAAAATCTGAAGTCTTCCAAATGTCTGGCTACCAAGAAATAACACAGAGCCAAAGCTGCTGAACTGTTGCTACCAGGCCCAGGGTTCCATCCCTAGTCCTTACCTCTCCTCACCTTGTACACTTTCCCTGGATTATGGGATCTATCCCATGCCCTCAGTGATACTCTCTCTATAGATGACTCCAGAATCTACATCTCCAGCTAAGAGCTCTTTCAAGTCCCAGACTGGTAGTGATGGCTGTCTACCTGCTATTTCCAGTTGGATATACTTGGAGCACCTGTAATTCATCTAAACTTTTTGTCCTCCTCCAATTCATCTCCCAAAGCACACCTGATCCCTAACTGAATTCCAACATGCTTCCCCTCTGTCTTTGAAGTTTCTACAAACCACTCCATCATCCACATCATCACCCACCCAGACCTGGGATTTATCTTTCTGTCCTTCCTCCCCCTCATGTCCTTGTTTAAACAATCATCACATGTATCCACTTTTACCTTCTCAGTATGACTGTGATTCACTCCCTTCTCTCACTCTCTATGGTATTTATTCTGGATCCCTTTATTATCAGCCCTGGCCTGGGCCAGAACAACAAATTCATCAACGGCCTTCTTGTTTCCAGTCTTGATTCTCTTCAATCTAAATTTTCTTTGTTGTCACAATTAATATTCTCATAAGTAAAGGTGACATGTCACTGTCTTGCTTAAAACTTTTCAGTGATTTAACATAGTGTGCTAAAAAGTCAGTAGCTAATATATACATAATATGTATGTGTGTCAAATGAATGAACAGCATAAGATACTGATAAGAACTCCTTAATTCAGAAGACCCTACATAAACTGCCTCTGCCTATATTTTTAGCCACTCTTCTTTTTTTTAAGCACCTATCTATCTATCTATTTATTTTTACAGGGACAGAGAGAGAGTCAGAGAGAAGGATATATAGGGATAGACAGACAAGAACGGAGAGAGATGAGAAGCATCAATCATCAGTTTTTCGTTTTGATAACTTAGTTGTTCATTGATGGCTTTCTCATATGTGCCTTGATTGCGGGCCTTCAGTAGACTGAGCAACCTCTTGCTCAAGGCAGCGACCTTGGACTCAAGCTGGTGAGCTTTTGCTCAAACCAGATGAGCCCGTGCTCAAGCTGGCAACCTCGGGTCTTGAACCTGGGTCCTCCGCATCCCAGTCCGATGCTCAATCTGCTGTGCCACCGCCCAGTCAAGCATAGCCATTCTTCTTGTAATTTGTAACCTATCACTTTATATGCTAATAGTTTCATGAATAATACACCGTGTTGCTTCAATTCTCCGGACAGGCCTGGAAAACTCTTCCTCATTTTCTTCATTTGGGTAATTTTTAGACTTCCATCAGAATTCATCTGATGTGCCATTCCCTCTGACTCACCATTTCTAATTCAGTTTTCCTCACACTGTTAGGTATCCTACTATGTGCCAGGAATTGTGTTAAATACTGGGAACAAAATGGCAAGTTAGGTCATCTCTGCCCTCAAGAGAGGAGGGTACACAGACATGTTGGGAAACAGACATGGAACCAGATAAATAGCATTCACTCACTGAAAGAAGAACTGTGAGAAATGCAAGAAAATGGAAAGAAAAGAAATGTAAGGTTTAGATTATTGAGTCTACTTACAGAAATTTAAGGGTTGGTGCAAGCAAATGGTGCAACCAACATCTACAAAAGGGAAGCATAAAAAGGGAGTATGGAAGGGACTGGAAGGATAATTTTAAGGTTTGAATGATGTCTTCCAAAATTCATATATTGAGGTCCCAACCCCCAGTACCACAGAATGTGACCTTATTTGGAAACAGGGTTTTAATAGAGGCAATCAAATTAAACTGAGGTCATCAGAGTGGACTCTAATCCATATTGACTGGTGTCCTTCTAAGAAGAGGAGATTTGGACACAGACATGTGGAGAGAAATAGCAGTGTAGACACAGGAAGGAGACAACCATCTAAAAGCTAAAGAGAAAGGTCTGGGATAGATTCTCCTCCCACGCCCCTCAGAAGGAACTGATACCTCGATCCTGCACTACCCTCCAGAATTTGTGAGATGATACATCTCTGCTGTCTAAGCATCCATTCCATGGTGCTTAGTTACAGATGCTCTAGTCAACTGAGACAGATGGTAATTTGTTTGGGTTTGAAGATGATAAGAATGGCCAGAGTTGAACAAATTATGGAAAGTCTTATATGATATAGCAAGATTTCCTTTGCCGATGAAAGCTTTATAATTTATTTTATGGGTGATTGGAAGCAGCAAAGACAAATGAAGCAATTTTGGGCTGAGTTTTAGGAAGCCATTCCGGCAGCTCAGTGAGGGATGCATCAGAGGTGGAACAGCATGGAGACATGGCTGACTATGGTAAAGCCTTGGCAATGGTTCAGATGGAAGGGTGGTAGGAGAAGATGAAACAAAGATGAAAAACATTTAGGAAGGCAAATTGGCATGACTGGGTAACTTGACTGGATGTGTGAGTGAGTGACAATGCCCGATTTAAATGCATTTATCTTTATATATGTTTGACCAACTGAGTCTATGACTGCAAACACAGAGAGAAACCAAAGACTAAGCTGATACAGACAATAATATATATCCTTCCAATACCTCCAGCCCTGATGCAGACATCATGGCACAGTCCAGACAATTAGAAGTCATAATGCTAAGGCTTTAGTATTAAATAGCAATGGGAACTTATTAAGATTGGTTCTGTATAGGCCCTGGCTGTTTGGCACAGTGGTTAGAGTGTTGGCCTGTTTAACAAGATTTCCCAAGTTCAATTCCTGGTCAGGGTACACAAGAGAAGCAATCTTCTATTTCTCTCCCTCTCCTTCTTCTTCTTCTCTCCCTCTTCCCCTCCTGTAGCCAGTGGCTCGATTGGTTCAAGCACTGGCTCAGGCACTGAGGATAGCTTGGTTGGTCTGAGCATGTCAGCCTCAGGTGCTAACAATAGCTCAGTTGATTTGAGAGCATCGGCCCCAGACAGGGGTTGCCAGGTTGATCCTGGTTGGGGCGCATGCAGGAGTCTGTCTCACTATCTTCCCTCCTCTCACTTAAAAAAATAACAAATACATAAATAAAATTGTTCTGTATAAAGCCTAAATTCTTAAAAGAAGTTAACAAGAGTGAGATTTTAA
This sequence comes from Rhynchonycteris naso, assembly GCA_037038555.1. Lineage (NCBI taxonomy): Eukaryota > Metazoa > Chordata > Mammalia > Chiroptera > Emballonuridae > Rhynchonycteris > Rhynchonycteris naso. Next base: position 25,736,016 of record CM072996.1, read on the forward strand.
TTTTTTTTAAATAAAACATCAATGGACTCCTTCCAGCAAAAGACATTCTTTTTTTCTCCCTTTCTCCATTCATCCTTTTCTCATTCTCTTCTTTTCTCCCTTCAATAAATAATTACTCCAACTTGCTGCTAAGTGCTACATTAAATGCTAGGGGCACATAGAAAAAAACAAACAAACCTTTGCATAAGGAGTGTAAGACTTTCTAGAGGAGAGATGAATAAATCAATTAGCATAATCTAGTGTAGCAAAAGCGACAGACCTTCCAAGCTGATTGGCAATGCCTGGTCCGACTGAAGGAATTAGGAAAGACTTCCCAGAAGTTGACTCTTGAGCTAGATGTTGAACGCGACAGGGAAGGGCTCACCATCCTGGAGTGTGGTAACTTCGGGGAAATGGAAACAACTGTGTGACTGCGAAGTTAGTTAGGCCATTTCAGGGTAGAGAGAAGCCAAGTGAGGAGGCTGGAAAAACAGCCTCAAGGTCTGATCTTGCAAGTCTGACATCTTGCCACTGCAATCACCAGTTTGGTCCATGACGCCAGAAAATATTTGATTCCAGGGAGGAGAGAAAATTTTCCAGGCTCTCTTTTTCTCACTCATTCAGCCTTAAAAAAAAAAAAAAAATCCCATAAAGATTGTGGATTAAGAAATAAATCTAAACCCAGGGAATTTTACTAGGGCAACAAGTTCTGATCATTGTGTTTAAATTTTCGAGGTCTCACTGTGGAAAACTGAGCAAACCTCTTCAAGACTCTAAGTGTCAGCTTTCTTGTAAGACAGCACTATGTGGTGGAAAGATTGTGGCATTCGCATATGTGACCTGGATAAGTGGGCCTTGTCACCCTGGATAAGTTGCTCTGTTTCCCTCAGTCATTAGCTTCCTGAGAGGTGTTCACACCCGGCCCTCAGTCAGACATCCCTCAGGAGAGCTGTAGCCACTGTTGCTGCTGTTGGACCCAGGGCTCCACCATGAAATGCACAATTGCAATGAGAGACAAAGAAGTTGACTTTCTCTAGTACCCCCCACCCCCAGGGGTGAGTGCCAGAAACAGCCAGAGTTGCAATTAAAGATTAGGAGGAATCAAAGCATGGCTATAGTCAGCTTCTTAGGTGACGTGAAAAGTTACCCAAATCAAAGTGCTCCAGTTGGTAGCCTTTGGCTGTAACAGGGCTATTCTAGTCAACAGGCACCGTCCCCCTGCATGGAAAATCGTAGACTGGAACAGTCACAGGGCCTTGGTGCAAGGAGGAAGCTTGTAGATCATTGAGTCAAACTCTTTCGTTGAGCACAGGGGAAACTGAGACCTGGAATGTCCAGGGGAGCTCAGCTTAATCAAGCATCCTTAAGCACCTTATTAATCCCTTTATTAGGAGCTTCATTAGGGGAAGTTTAGTGTTGGGAAAATCCCACTTTGCTGAGCTTGATACTGGTTTGATACTTCTCTTTTGGGCCTGGAAACCTAATTATAGATAGCATTGCCTGGGAAGATATAGGAGACCTAGGTAAAGCTGACTTCTTGATGAACAACAAATAATTTTTTTGTATGGATTGATTTAAGAGAGACAGAGAGAGAAAGGGAGTGAAATAGAGAGAGAGAAGCACTCCTTTGCTATTCCTCTTAGTTGTGTATTCATTGGTTGCTTCCCATACATGCCCTGACCAGGTATCGAACCTGCAAACTTGGTGGTTCAGGATGATGATGCTCTTACCAACTAAACTAACTGGCTGGGGCCAATAATTTTTTTTAGTATAAGTAAAGTATGTTCCAAATATTTCACGTGACAACTTTAATACTATAGTTATTTATTTTTTAAAAGAGAAATTCACATTTCACTTGGTTCTTTTTCTTTCTTACTTATTTATTTATTTGTTGCTTTATCTAGCCACCCTAATTATAGAAAGTCTTTTCATCTTCCATCCTTACTCTGACCGCTAGGATGCTTAAGGATGAGTTATCATTAGTGCTTTCTAATAGGGCTTTACCTTATATAATTAGCTTGATCTTTTCTTCTCATTTGTTTATATTCCCTTCACCTTTTTTTCTTTATTAAAAAATATGCAATGCTTATAAGTATCTCAGTAAGCCACATCAAAACTTTGCTTAGATATGGGTTTAAAACAAAATAAAAGAAAAACACAGCATAACATTAGGTAATTATTAAGGGCCAGATTTCGTAGTAGGTCCTACAGGTATTAATATGAAATAGCACCTGCTATCTGATCTAAAAAATCTCTAGTCTGGTGAGGAGATGGTCATTTATATGAGTAATCACAATGCAGGGAGATGAATGATGAACATGGCCCAAGGTCACACAGCTGCTTGGAGGCAGAACCAAGATGTGTTTTATTATATTACATCCCACACAGTCAGTGAGCTGACAACCTTTTTCTAACACGTATCTACCTAAATGTCTATAGGATAGTGCACTGAGCCCTGACTGTTTGGCCTCAGCACCCATCCTTTTACTAGGTTGAGCACCCCCTTTGCAGGGGAAATTGCTTCCCCTCTTAGTTAAACTTTGTGACTTTGTGATATGAATAGTAGTTTCCAATCAGAGTAATTGTTCTGCATGATCTTGGACGATCAGCTCAAGGTGTGGACACATGGCCCAAACCAGGCCAGAGTCCTTCCTGGAGAATTTCTAAATTGAAACAAGGTAAAAGGCAGTCAGTCCTTCTCTGGGAGCAAAATGAAATTCTAGGTACCAGCCATATTACCTGCTGTGCAGAAGAAGCCCGACTGAGCATGCAAAGGTAATATGCAGAGAGCAGCAGAGATGAGAGAAGAAGATGAGAAAGCTCTTGCAACATTGGAGTTTATTATTTTCAGCAGTTCTCCAAACTTAGCTGTAAACTGGCTTACCTTTTACCCTGAAATAATTTGAGTTGTGTTTCTGTCACTTGCCACCAAAAGGCTTGTAGCTAATAGAGATGGTTTGAGTGGAATGACCACTAGCATTTTCACAGCCCCTAAACCATAATGGAATGCCAGAGTGGGCTTTAATTTTGTGGCTTAGAGCACAGTTTACACAAAACTTGATTCTGCCTTCAAGCATTGTAGAAAAACTTCTGCCCTTCTAAGGCACTGAATGCCAAAACCAGTGTTTTCCAACCTGCTTCTAAGATATCTTCATTTTGACAGAGCTGTATCTAGCAAAATTGCGCAGCACTACGAATGTAGGTAGCCAAGTGTAGAGCACAGTGGTAAGACGGACGGTCATATACTTACAAAATGATCCCCTTTAATATTGCCAGCACCCACCTGGCACCACACATAGTTATTGCAATGAAACCAAGACAAAATCATATTGAAAGCAAATTGTATTAAGAAATAAAAAAATAAGAAAAAGAAAAACACATTCAGCTATGCCAAAAAACAAACAAACAAAAAACCCCCAAAAAGTGCTGAGTAGTTAAGGGGACCTCAAGATCTCCAAACTAGCTTCACACTGTTGTTGTAACAGCTCCCATTTTAAAAGTGGGTAAATTCAGAGAAGCAAAGTAGGTTATTCGAGTTCACACATATTCGGTTGAGTTGAGTTTATTCTAAAATCTGTGTCTCTTGCCATTTAGAATATTGTCCTTTCCAATATGCTCCCCCTTAAGAGCCAGTATTATTCATTGAGACTCCTTAATGTGGGAAGAAAATATTGATTGTGATGAACATAAAAAGAGCAAAATAACTTTCAGGTTAAAGGTCGTGTATTTAAATTGAACAGTCACTTGGGGGAGAAACCTTGAGAAAGTTGTTAAGACATAATATACATTTGAGCATCCCCAGTTAGGCTGCCCATTCCAAACATGTGTGAAGCCTTTTAAAAAGAAAGATGTTTGAGTTTCTTGCACTCTCATCAAGATCTACTGGGTCAGAATGTTTGGGAGGTGGGCATTAGCCTTTTATATTAAAGAACTCCTAAGATAACCTGAATTGAACTGACCTAAGAACCAACATTTGGCATCACTAATGTAGATTTAACAGCACTTGAGAAAAAACAATCTCTCTTGGTTGTATTGATGTAAAAACAACATATCTATTTATCCAACAAATGTAGATCTGTTTTTAACCAAATTTTTACTTCACCCATGTAAGGAATATTTACTAATTCCCTACAAGTTGCTGGGTTCTGTGCTAGGCACTTGGATTCAAAGATGAGTCAGATGGAAACCGTGCCCTCAAGGAGCATAGAGGGACAGATAGAACACTTGATGTTCAAATTTGGTTGTGATGTCAGAGTACCATGAGTGAGTGTTTCAGGGAAGAAGCTGGAGAGAATCAGGGAGGGCTTCCTGGAAGAGTATTTGAACTGGGTCTTGAATGTCTGGTAGGATTTGGACTTATGGATGAGGGGAAGCTCAAGTCAGGCGGAGGGAAGAGCATGGGCCAGGACTGAGAACAGGGAAATAATAGCAACAACGACAACAACAATAATAAGCAATTTTTGAGTTCTTTCCATATATGTCATTTATTGTTATAAGTGCTTTTACATAGTCATCTCTTAATTTTCACAACAGAGCAATGAAGTAGGTACTTCAGTTATTCCCATTACATAGTTGAGAACCCTGAGTTAGTGATAGATTTGGTCACTTGCTTAAGGTCATGCATCAAATAAACTAGGTGAAGGAGAAGACATTTCTATTTTGTACAATACTTATTTGTGGAATGAATGGCTATTTTAATCCAACACCTTTGTTTTACAGATGAAGAGACTGAGGCTCAGAAAGGTCAAGGAACCTGCCTGAGGCCATACAGCTGGTTGGTGGCAGTGCCAGCATTAGAATCATTTCATTGCATTTTCCACTATACCATGTGCATGCCTGCACTCTGCATGCAGTGTGAGACTGAGGGAGAGAAAAGTGTTAGCATATCATTTCCTTTAATCATAAAAATGTGGAACAAGTTTAATATCTGGAAAGATAACTAAACCCAGAGCTAACCCCTAGCCAAGATATAGCTTTTAAATGCAAGAGAACAAACACAAGAGATGGGAAGTAAGGCATAGTAGAGTAGAACTCATTTTGGACCAATCTCCTCACCTTTGTTTCTCATCTGTAATACGAGGAAATTTGACAAAAAGATCTCTAAAGGTTCTTCCATCATGGCTATCCTCTGTTTCTAGAAAGAGCTCGAACCAGAGATTATGTTTATGTAAGTCCCTAGTTTTGGTGGATTGAAATATAACCAGCAATGAATAAGCATGGTCTAAGAAACCTAAGTCTGGGGCCACAAGGCAGCTGTTTGATAAATGGAGAGGTCAGTATTCTACTATTGAGTACTGATTCTTCACTGACTGCTTTGCTTGACTCTAAGAAAGTCACTCAATCCATTGATGGAAACCTCCAGGCCCTAATCCATTTCCCCCTTCCAAAAGAAAAGACTTAGCAAGAGAGAGCATCATTTTCTATGATGTGGAAAGCTGAAGAAAAGACAAAGGCTGACCTTTGGGTTGAGGCTCCGCAGACATTTCTGGCTTGTGGTCTATTGTTTACCCCAGAAAGCATGCCCCACCTGACCCTAAAATTGGAAGATTTACCCCCTTTACATAACAAGATAGATTCATGTGTATTTTCTATGTTGTGCTAGATTTTTAAAGTAAAATAAATAAAAATTTTAAAGCATGGGTGTTTGTAGCTCATTTTTACCTATGCCATTGCACCTAGTATAATCTTTCATGGCTTCTTCCATTTGGAAGCCTGAGAACAGCAGTGATGCTAGAAAACATTGGCCATCTATTGTAGAACAATATGGGTGGAAGGAAAAGCGTGCACACAGCAGCAATGATTATATTGTATGTATATAGCACCTGTCTCAGGAGAACCTCAAAGAGACTGAGAATATTCTTTCATTCCTTATTTTAAGAAGCTGGTGAGTCTGGTTAAAGAGAGCCTACTGCCAGGAAAAGAGTTAGACAGTGAGGCATACAACCAGCCCCCTAACTTCCTGAAAAGTTCTGCAGTCTGTCATTTCATTACTAAAGCCAAGGTTTTACAGGAACCCAGCACCAAAGGACAGCACTGATTTATTGAGTCCCTGTATCTTGAACACGGAAGCTCTCCCGCAAAATGCAAAAGGCAAGAAAAGTCCTTGCTCTCAAGTTAAAAAAATATATATATCAGAGTCAGTACTGAGCATAATCAGAGAAGAGATTTATAAATATGGAAAAGGGAAGACTAGAAAGAAGTTTGAGGTGTTAGATTGGAATTGGAGATATAAGAGTAAGCTCATAGCTTCGTTTTAAAATCTCTATCTATATAGCTATAGAAATAGATGCAGATGTGTACATTGCTGTATATAAGTGTTTGTTAATGTATGTATATACATGCACGTATTTCTTACCTCTGTCTCCTAATAGGGCCTAGAAGTGATGTTGTTCCACTAGCAATGAGTGTACCTGGCTCCCATATCTTGCTTTCTAAATGGAATTTTCCACTTTAGAAAAGAACCAAGTTCCCTTGGAAAAAGGTTGACTCCAGGGCTGGAGCAGGAACAGGGCAAGATGAGCCTCTCCTTCCCAAATATTTGGCAACGTAAAATAGGAAAGCGCTCAAAGAATATGGGGACAAGTCAAAAGGAAAGCAGAGTCAGGGGCATTAAATTAAATGATTGTTACAGATTACTACCTATGGCATAAAATGGGAATTTTTAGGTCCACAATGAAGAAAGAGGGAGAGGAAGGGCAACAGTGAGAAAGAAAGAAGAGGAAATTAAGCCATCATTTGAGAACCATCATGATGGTGGTTGTGTCAGACAGGGATTATTAATGAATGCTAAAGCAGGTTAGCGGAGATTTGTTGAAGCACAGGATATTGGTTAGCTTGGGATACTTGATATAAAATATTTTATCAGTCACAAAGCTAAAAGCAGTGACTCTAGAGTGGAGAAACTTGGCAGAGAGCAATATGGTATTACTAGGGGTTGATGGAGTGATGTTAGGTGAATCCCTATAGAATGTGCTAAAAGGAACAGAGCATCCAATCTGTGATATCTCTGACAAGAATGCATTCCTTGGCTCTGGTCATTGGGAGACACTGGACAAACTCAGGTTGAGGGACATCCTATAGAATGAAAGGTTTGCCTTTCCCAATGTCAGGTTCAATAAAACCTCGAAAGGATGGGGAAATTAAGTGCAATAAATTGTACCTATAAAGATGAAAAGCACTTATGAGACTGTACTTATGAGAATGAAAAGTACTGAATTGGATCCTTGACCATGTAGTAAAAAGGAGACATTGTTGAGACAGCAACAATTGAATGGGGACTGTCCATAGTGTTACTGCATTGATGTTGATTGCCTGAATTGGATGGGCACACTGGGTTATTTTGGAAAGAGTTTGTGTCTGTTCTGAGGATATACATATTGTTCTCAAGAGTCTACAAAAAGATCAAGAATTATTAGTGCATATTGGGGGCAGGGCACAAATATAGCCAAATCTGGGTAAAAAGATACAAGAGCTCTTTGTACTGCTCTTACAACATTTCTGAAAGTTTAATACTATTTTAAAAATCAGAGCTAATTTTATGTGGTCAGATGAAAGTATGCTCCAGTCTGAAGCACTTTCTCCCACCCCCACATTATAACCCAAATACAATGATGAAGACAAGCATTGTCTCTGTGCCAGGAATATGTGTGTTTGTTTTTATTTACTCAGCAAACATTTTCATATACTTAGTGCAAGTGCCAAAGCACTGTAGTAGATGATAAGAATGATAGAATTCAGCTAGGAAGCTCAAAAGGGAGAGATTGTTTTCACCGAGACATCAGGAGAGATATTACAGAGAAGATGAGGTTTGCAATGGGTCTTGAAAGCAGGATAGAATGTGTTCAGGGAGATGTGGGAAGAAGGAATGCAAGGGAGAGGGAGGAGACAGAGTAGTGTCATACAGATAGGGAACGGTGCAGTGTTTACAGCAGTACTACTTAGATTGCAAGGGGAGAAAATCCATTCCAACTCAAGAACAAGAAGAAACATTAATGGCTTCTATGAATGAAAAGTATGTAAGTAGTCTAGCTTCAGGTATAATAAAAACCAGGTGCCTAAAATATGCCATTAGGACCAGGTTCTCCATCCCTTGGATCTACTACCCTTTGTATTGACTTCTCAAGTCATCTTTCCCTGGTGCTAGTTATAGCTGCCAGGTTGAAGAATACTGGTGGAAAAAGAGTTCCTCTGTTCCAGCAGAATTACAGAGGTCCAGAGTTACAACTCATGGGGGTAGCTTCAGTTGCATGCTATTTCAGAATCAACCGTGATAAAGACTATGAAATGCTCCAATTACCAGGTCTTATCATGAATTCTTTACTAGGGCTGAAGGTAGAATTACACCCCCCAAAAACCACAAAGACTGAGGTTGATGAGGGGCAATTTCCCAAGGAAAACTCAAGAGTCATTGCCAGAAAAAGAAGACATGGACATGGGGTGATCTAATTCTGCCAGTGAGCATTTGGAAACATCATGTAGTCCAAAACGACTTTAACAAGGGCAATGCTAGGGAGGAGAACAAAATTAAAGTGGGGAGTCAACCTGGGGAAATTGTATGGAAAACCTTACATGCTAGACTGAGATTATGGTTCTTCTCTGATGGACTGGAACAGGGATCAGCAAACCCTTTCTATAGAAGACCAGATAGTAAATGTTTTAGGCTGCATGGATCACATGATCTCCGTCACAACTACTCAACCTTGCTGTGGTAGTGTGATCAACAAAAGAGCATGCCTGTGTGACAATAAAAATTTATTTACAAAAGTAAGTGATGGTGTGGAGCTGCCTGTGGGCTGCAGATTGCAGATTCTTGGGTAGAGAAAGCCATTGAAAATCTGAGTCTACAAAATGATATCACGCATCCAGCTCCTGGGTGAGGAATGAATTAGAGGGAACAGATTGAAAGCGGGAATAAAAATTAGGAGGTGGTTGCAATGATCCAGATGTGTGTACCATGAAGAAACCAGCATTGCTTTTATGAGCCAAATATACCTGGGAGTTTGGCCTAGCAGACATTAGCTGGCACACAGCTGGTCTGTCTGTCCTTAACTGACCTAGTTTCTCCACATTTTGCCAGTTTAGCCACCTTTGAAATACTAGCCACCTCTGAAATCTTGTGTTGGAGTTTGTAAATCATTTCGGGAGCCTGATTATTCCTTTTCTTTGCTCTACAGTGGTTTTGATTTTGAGGACGAAGTCTGTACTATTTGTAGGAGAGGGAAAAATCAATAGAAAAGAAAGTTTAATAAAAACCATTCTCTATTGACTCTAATTAACTTGGCCTTAGGTTTACAACTCTGGCAAGTACGGAAAATGACAAACACGCAAAAAACCAAGCTTCTATCTCACCGAACTCCCCAAGTTTTTTAAGAATAAAATCTCAAATTAAAATCCATATGTATCAGCAATGTATTTGCTTGCAGCAAGTTGAAGAAAAAGAATAAGAAAAGGAAAAAAAGGGAATTCTCCTGCAAGATCTGACAGAACAGGCTAGCACTTCTAATTCCCATGGTAAATGGCTGAGTACCAGAATCAGGTCAATAATTAACTGCTGCCTGAGAGCCTTGAGAATCAGATGGTCATGGTTTTGGTGTTTTCCTCAGTCTCATGACTGAAGACCCACAGTCTTTGAAACTTGCATTTGCTTGACCCTTCAGCACCAATGCTTTCTGCATTGGGTGTGGGTGTGTAGCGTTCTCTCGTGAGCAGAAATCGTCAGGAGGAATGATGTGGGTTCCTGCCTCCTGCCTGCAGAGAAAGCCCATAAATTTTAGGATGGTTCACATAATTACACACCTGTGAGACTTCCCTGTCATTTGAAGTGACACATGGCTGTTTGGAGATGTGTGCATTAGTGTGCATCAGTGCATATGGGATGCCACACATTTTATAAAGTCACCTGTGCATTCAGTTGCATAATGGATACATGAATGCTTATTACCCTAAGCATAGCATATATAGGCATAATTAAATAAGCTGCATTACATAAACATATACATAGTACTGGTATTTCTATTTCTCTGTATGTATATAACAGCTGTTTAGACAATAAAAATACATGTAAGAATGAAAATATAAACATGTCCATGTGTGTACTCTACATACACACTCAGCACCTATGTATAATATCTTTTTTTTTTTTTACAGGGACAGAGAGAGAGTCAGAGAGAGGGATAGATAGGGACAGACAGACAGTAATGGAGAGAGGTGAGAAGCATCAATCATTAGTTTTTCGTTGCCATTGCGACACCTTAGTTGTTCATTGATTGCTTTCTCACATGTGCCTTGACCACGGGTCTTCAGCAGACCGAGCCACCCCTTGCTGGAGCCAGTGACCTTGGGTCCAAGCTGACGAGCTTTTGCTCAAGCCAGATAGGCCCACGCTCAAGCTGGAGAGCTCGGGGTCTCGAACCTGGGTCTTCCGCATCCTAGTCTGACGCTCTATCCACTGCACCACTGCCTGGTCAGGCCCTATGTATAATATCTATATGCATTTTCTAATCTGGTCCCCATCACCTGATTACGTCCCCTCTAATGCTTTCTCCCTCCAAGCTACTCCTTGCCGTCCCATAATGTCAGATATGTTCTCACCTCAGGAGCTTGGCACTGCTTATTCTCTGTGACTGGAAAACCCTTCCCAGGAGATATCACATAGGCTATAAGACTTTGTTCACATGCCAGCTTCTCAATGAAATCTACATAACCACTCTATCATTCTGTTTCAAATTGCAACCTACCCACTGCAGCCATATTTCTGATCTGTCCTAGTCCATTGTAGCACTTATCATGTTCTAAGATATGTAATTTATTTATTGATTATGTTTACATTTTATCATATACCCTCCCCCCCAACTGGAATGTAATCTCTATTAGGGCAGAGATATTTGTCTGGTGTATTCACAGATACATTCCAAGCATCTAAAACAGAGTCTGACTCAGAGAAGAAATTTGGTGCATATCATCGAATGAATGGAATAACAAATAGGTATATTTATAGGTACATATATACATCTTTATTGTATTCACTGGACCATGTCCTCCACCTATCAAGGTGTTGTAGGCATCCTAATCTGAATCTATCTATCTATCTATCTATCTATCTATCTATCTATCTATCTATCTATCTATCTATATCTATCATCTATCTATCTACCTACTTATCTACATACATTCATATTCAAAGAAACTAAGACACCTTGGTAAAGGGCATGTGTGTGTGTGTGGGTGCCACTGAAAGTATTTACTTTTGCTGATATACTCAGCAATTTACATTAGGATGTGGAATAAATTGGGTCACAGTGACTCACTGTGCACCCCAACTACAGGAACCTATCATTATAGTCCATAGAAAGATAAGATTAGGGTGACAAGAAGTTCTGAAAAGAAGCTTATTAGACATTGGAAGATAGATTTTGGACTCCAAGAACTATGTTGGTTCCCAGAACCTAAAGGTCAGGAGTTAGCTCTGTCTCCTATTAAACTTTATAACAAACTAACACCAATTTTCAACTTTGAAAACTTTACTGTAAGGGGAGATAGAGGGACAAAGAAGAATAGCTTTTATTCCTTTAGATCTGAGCTCACAACATGCCTCTCTTTCAAGATTCCCATCAGGTTCAGCCTAGGGAATACGAACTGGAAGGGAAGTTTGAAGTCAGAAGGCTTGACTTTTGGAGATGTGAGGAAATATAAAAAGTCACATACCTCTCTTCTCTGTGTTCTCCCATCACCAAGTAAATTGTGTGTGTGTAAAAGCCTGTGTATAGTGGGGTAGAGAAATGTTTAGGAGATATTTTTATTTTCTTCTAGTGTCATAAAGAAACCAAGTCCAGATTTGAGCCTTCTATTAGCATCTGGGTAGATGTAGCTCATCAGAGACTTGGCAACCGTGAGACGCTTCTGGAACTATCAGAAATCAAATTGTCCAATCTGGCTTTTTGACTGCCTTGTGACTTCTTTAGAGACATGGCAAATTTCCAAGTCCTAAACTCACACATCCCTTGTTTCTTGACCTAAAAATACCTTTGAAACATTAATGAGAGGTAACTCTGGTGACCATGTAATTTCTTATCCACATGGAGACATTTAGGATAGTAAAGGGGGTGGTGTTGTTACATATGTTTCTTCTTCTCATGCTGCCCCCTCCTCCTCTTGTTTTTCTGCCTTATTTACTCACATTCTTGTTGAGCACCTGCTTTGTGCCAGTGACCATGGAGGTTCCTATGCATACAATGAACAGCAAAAACAACATTCCATGTCATCATAGAGCTTTATATTTTAGTGAAAGAGAAATATGACAATTCATTCTTTCAACAACTAGTTCTTGAGTGACTGCTATGGGTTTGACATTATTTTAGATAATGGGAGACAACAGTGATCAAAATAAAGCCCCTGCCTGTATGGAACTGAGATATGGATATCAATACATGCACAATTACAAACTATAAATTGTTCCCTGAAGGAAAAGTGTGCAATACTAGAAAAACCAGATAATGCCCAGCTCTAACCTGGAGATTAGGCATGACTCCTCTGGGGAAGTGATGTCGGAATGCACATGAGTGAAGGATTAACCAATAAAGGAGAAGGAAGGGTGAGAGAGAACCTTCATGGCAGAGGGAACAGCACGTGCAAAGACCCTGAGACAGGAAGAAACATGGCATATTCAAGGAACCAGGATTGGAGCACAGGTACAGGGTGGAGGTGGGGAATGGATGACATGAGCAAGGAACAGACCTCATAGAAGTTGTTAGGCTGAGGTGAGGCCCTACATCTCACTTGACTGTCCCCGGCGGTGGCTTTCCCTGAAATAGCTCCTGGCGTACTGCAGTGTGGCAGGTCCCAGTGAAGCAACCACACAGAGCGCTCAGGAAGATGAGCCTGAGTGTAGCCTCATGGGTAGCTAATACTTACTGCTCTGATAAGACATGGAGAACTGTCAGATGTCTTCCTGTGTGGTCACACATAGGAAAGGAAGTGGCAGTGAGAACTGGTGGGACACAGGAGGGCAGTGGTCATGATAAAAAGGTGTGGTCTCAGATGAACTGGTATAGACCATACCTGGGGGTCCTTTTTATATTCATGCATCTATTCAGTCATATTTACTGAGCTCCTGCCCTGATCCAAAAGCCTTGTTAGGCAGTGAAGGATCAACCACTATCACGACAGACAGACACTATTTCCGCTACCAAGGGACTAACATCTCACTGTAGACCAGGTCTGTGTACCATATCTTAAGAGGAACAATGAAAACTAGAGTCTAAATGACAAAAATAATGAAGACTCGAGACATCAGAGCCCAGGAAGAGAGTTGACAATTACAGGTCAACATGGTGACTGCCTTCCTAATCTCCATAGGAGAAAGTGCAGGATAGTGTGTGTTATTTCAGGAGGTGGGAGTTGAAGCAGATGATAAGTGTTCTGAAGAGGTCTATTTGGGTTACAGTCAAGTCCCTATTCCTAGGAAATGTATAACATTTGATCTGGTGACCACCCAGTATAGATGCTGTAGCAGGAGCCACTCACAGGGACAGAAGATGAGCTGGATGGAACTTCGTGTTATACTAACAGACACAGCTATACACACATAATGCAAAGACGCAGACCAACTTAAGAGTGGAAGAGGTGAAATTGAATGGTTAGTTGTACAACATGGAAGGCCCAGGCTTCCTGGCTGTACCCTGAATCACCGGTGGAACGTACTTCATGATTCAACACACCATCTCAGAGCTCTGGCCAGAAAAGGAAATTCTTTCAGGTTTGGAAACAAACAAAAAGTCTGGTGGGACATTCTGCTTAGCTATTAGCTTCTCATCAGGTGGTCAAGAGTATGCAAATCCTGGATGTTGAACTGTTCAACCATCAAAATGTTGCAGTTTTAAGCCTCTGATTCTATTAGGTCATGTTTAAGCAGTGGATTTCACCCCATGAGGAAAGTCTGGTGATAACGTTCATTGGAGATTATTGTTACTGCTGAGACTGCTCTTCAAAACCAAAAGCCAAACTTTGACAGAAATGTGTTCTGAAGTCATTTTGGGGAAGGCAAATTCCTCTATCCTTAGCAATGAATACCTGGCATTATTAAAAAGCATTTACTGTTTTTTATATGCTAATTTTATATCTTTAGAAGACTTGAAGAGAATAGCTATTATTATATTATCTCCATTTTTGAGAGGAAAAATCTGATGTTCAAAGAAGCAAGATTTTTGTTCAAGAATCTACAGAAAAAGACTCACATCAGTTAGGACAGACTGGATTTCCTACCAGTAGCAACCAACCACAAATCTTGGGGACATCAAGCAATAAAAGCTTAATTTTCTCTCATGCTAAGTGAGGAATTGAGGGTCCAGTGGGTAGCTTGCTATGTATGCAGCATCATGGTCCACCCTCTGGGACCCAGGCTGACAGGGCAGCTATACTTGCTGTATTGGTCATCACCATGGCAAAGGGAAAAGAGAATTCAACAACTCTTAAATCTGCCATTCAGAAGTGACTCACCTGACTTGTGCTCATATTTCATCAACAAAACTTAAATCGCGGCTAACTTTAAGTGGGTAGAAAATTCAATCCTACCATGTGTGCAGGAAAAAGAACTGGACTATTTGTAAACAGCCCTAGTGACTGCCAAAGGTCTAAGGGTGAGATTCCAGCTCATTCCCTCTGTCCTAGCAACCCATGCCCTTTCCACTGAGTTCACTGCCTCTTCATATTGAGCATGGAATCAAGACTGAAGTTGACGTAAGCACTTTAGCTAGCTGGAAAAATCCAGTATTGCTTCCTTGCTTCTCAGCTTTGTCTCTTGGTTTCTCTTCTCTTCCAAGACAACAGCCTTTTGGACATTAGCATAAGTCAGTTTCCCTTTCCCATGTGATAGTGTGGTCGGGCTGGAAGACATTGTACTAAACTTCTCTGAGAAAGCTAAGCCCTATTGTGTTTTCCCAAGTGAATTTTCCAAAAATTTAGCCAGAACAAAAATCCAAAGGAATGATAACTATTCTCTCCACAGGGGAAAATCATTATGTCTACCATTGAAACACACTAGCCTTTTCAATACATACATACATAAAAATACACAAATATACAAATACATAAAATTATGGGGGGTGAGAAAGATAATGGAGGAGTTAATTCCAGAAACATTGTTCCTCATCATTCCCAAATGTTATCTCTGGTCCTGTGGACACTGTGTATTCAAGAATTTTTAGCCTTGGCTGCTTTGTGTTGAGTTGGTTTTTTTTTTTTTCAAATAACTTGAACCACTGCAGACAAAAGAATCCTAGAGTCCCTCATTCCTCCAATAAATTAACCTCACTGTTCCCAGCATTAGCAGCAGCAAGAGAAACAGTAGCAGCAAAAAAAAGAGAAATAAGATGTTTGTTAAGAATTCACTCAACAAAAATAGTAAACAAGCAGGTAAGCACAGTAAAAGTAGATCTCAGCAAAACCAAAAAAAATGTAAATGGTAATGATTTTGATTGAAGCTTCTCTTCTCTAAACCTAGCGTAAATAACCAGAGAATTTTTCATCGCTATCCTTTTTACGCCTTTGTACTCTGACTGTTATAGACGTTTAGATGAGATGGAGACCTAGATAGAATTATTTGCTAAACTTCTTGAATATGGTGACATCTGAACTTAATCTAGAAGGACATGGTGAGTTAGTCTTAAATGTTTGAAAGGAGACTTCTGTAAAAGTGACAGGTATTTACAAAAGCATAAAAATAAAGAGAAAGCACTTCTCATTCCAAAAATATGTAGTCTAGTATGACTAAAGGAGGTCATGCTGAGATATGGCAGGAGCCCCATCATGAAGGACCTGTTATGCTAAAGAATTTTAACTTCACTCATGGATAAGAAGAGATCAATGGAATGTTTTAAATAAAAGACTAATATAATTGGATCCATAGTTTAGGTAGACACCTTGGCCACGGTAGACAGATTGTTGGGGCTGGAGAAAAGACACAGATTGGAACAGGAAGACTCATTAGGAAATCTGTAGAAATCCAGCACTCAAAATTGGGTAAGGCAAAGGGTTATAGGTAAGAAGAGAAGGAGAAGGACAAATAATATTTAAGTAAATAGTCCCATGGGACTTGGTGATTTATTGGATGTGTGGTGGGAAGGGAGTAGAAGAGTCAAGAGGAAATCCTGCACTCCTGCCTTGGGAGAGTAGGGAAGAGGTGGTATATTCAAGCAAATGAGTAAAGGAGGAAGAGCAGGTTGGGGGATGGAAGGAGGAAATGGGATAAATTTTGATTGGGGTGTGCTAAGATTCATTGGGTTATTCTAGTGGGGATATATCATAGGAAGTCATGCATTTGAGTCTGTTGCCTATGAAAGAGGTGTGGGATTTGTATTTCCAAAATACAGTTGGAACTTATCCAAGCACAAGCCATGCCTGAACCCCCCAGGAGAAGTGAGATCATTCAGAAAGAGCATTAAAATTGAGAAGATGGCCAAGAACATGACCCTGGGGAATATGAGTGTGTGCAGTATGGACAGAGAAGGAGAATTCTGGTGAAAGAGAGATAAAGAAATCATCAGAGAAATAGGAGAAAGGGCAGAGGAGTGCAGTGTAATGGAATGTCAAGGAAGACAAAGAACCAAAGAAGGATTGTGCAACATGATTGACTGGTACAGAGAAGGCAAGTAATAGAAGGACTAAACAATTTTAAGTGAAGTTAAAGGGGATAAAAGCCACACTGTAGGGAATTAAGTTGGAGATACGGACAGGGAGTGGTATTTTCCAACCTATCTGAGTATAAGGACTTTTATTAAATTTAAAAATAAGTATAGAAATTCCCACATGATAGTATTCATCTCTTTATTTTCTTCAGACAACAGTTGACCCTTGCATCTTCTCTTTCTACGCTGTGTGTTCTGCCAGACCCCAGATACCTCCAGGCTAAAATGCATGGGACTGGTCATTTGATGGAGTCTATGTGAGGGAAAGTAAAATAAAAAGGGTGTCCCTAAAAGGCTGGATCTTTTCTTTCCTTCTCAAAACAGAAGAGAAGGAAGCTTGCTCATATAATAGTAGCAATAAATACATTCATTATTACTGAAACCTGAGGTAAAATTACTTGTCATTTTTACAATTCTCAAAGCTATTAGAGGATGATACTTTCACATATGTTCCTGCTTCCCTGCCCACCAAATTCAAATGGGAAAATAGGTTTGCAAAATTATAGCTTAATGTTAATAACTATGTAAAATAAAATGTTAAGTTCTACTCCTATTAACAATCATATTTAAATTTGTTTGAGAGTTAAAAAAAAACAAAACTAGAAAGTTATGAAATGAGTTACAAATTACTTTAAAAGATTATTTAGTCATAAAACTTCAACTCCTGATTTTTGAGAAGAAAGTTATTATTATTTCTATCTGACCAAAATTATCCTTGAATAACCCAAAGAAATAGATTAGGCACTAGAAACAATTGCGCTCCCCCCTTCCCATTCCTATATATCCGCTGGTCTTGTAGGGGATGTGGCTTAAAGAGCAGATTCTCTCCTTGGCCAAAGTGTCCAATTTATTGGAGTCTTAATTTCTCCAACTTTAAATGAAGGGAATTATCTTTACCTTACAGGATTTTTATGAGAGTTAGGAAATTAGCACAGTTCAGCACATAGGCTTTCTACGGATGGTAGCTCTGTGGAACGCTGGTGTTGTAATTCATTTATTGTATTTATAAGGAAAAAATCTTAGCTTCGTAATGCAGTGATCAAATTTCACAACATTTATCAGTGAAGCCTGATATTATGTTCTTTCTGAAGAAATGTGGAATGCTCAGCATCATCATGAAAGTGTTCTTGCAAAAAACATACTTAACTTCAATCTAGTCAAGCTCCTAGTCTTAACTTCTAACACAGAGGAAACATAAGTAATGGAAGGAACGGTTAATTGACACCACCAAGAAACCATGAGACAAATTATGCAAACAAATAATCATGCACGTTCCAGAAGGCAGGTGACCTAGTCTCTCCAAAAAATGTGTGATATGATAAAAGTTTGTGTGTGGGGAGGACTGTCATAGAAGAAAGAGTTGAAAACCCATAACAAGCAAAATATAAGAGCCTTCATGGATCTTAGTTTGAAAAAAAAATTCATAAAATATAATTTGAGATCAGTTGGGAAAATTTTGAATATGAACCAAATGATGGTTATTAATTTTCTGGATGAAATAATGGTATTGAGGTTAGGTAAATTAAAGCTTTTATTTTTAGGAGATGAAGGTTGAACTATTTGGGTTTAAATATCATAATGCCTATTATTGACTTTCATTGAAAAATATAAATACATACATATATAATGAATATATAAATCTGGCAAGATATTATTAATTATTAAGTCTAGATGACAGGTATATTATTGCTTATTGTACAATTATTTTGACTATCTGTATGCTTGAAAATTTAATAATCAATGTTTAGGAGAAATATGAAAAAGAAATTAGTAAGATGATGATAGCCAAACGATTTAATGAAATGTTAAAAATTTAGCAACAGACTCTCAGCACAATAGCCACAGCACACACAGAAAGTTTTTGTAGACTTTTTATATGCACGTAGAATACTGAAATTAAAATGTGTATAAAATACAAAGAGTTTATTATCTACTATATGCACTTTCATAAATTATTTAAATAAAAATGCACTCTGCAAGTGAAGGGTTTATCTGGCAATAACTTGAATTTCCTGAATTTGTTAATACTGAGAACTATCCAGGCGATAACAACTCTATTGCTCCCTCTTTTGGAGAGGAATGTAGATCTGTCTCCCTTTTATTTTTATCTCTTTTTGGTTCTGACCATTGTAGAAAGAGTTGGTAGAAATTTTTAAACTATTTATGCAACATTCATTCACTCTAGCCACTGAGCTCTGGGAATACGGAATGGAGATGGCCACAGTCTAATGCAGTCCGATGTGGAAACCAACATCTGTGTGAATGACTATGATGCTGCATTACAGGAGATAGGAAAGGGCATGGCAAATGCTTCGGGACAGTAAGGAAAGGGTTAGCCAACTCTGACTAGGGATATTTGAGAAAGTTGAATCTGAAAAGTAATGCTGTTTTGTTGTTTTTAAATAGAACTACATTTGAATTTATCTACTGCCTTTTTATTTACATGTATTTTAGAGATTTTTGTTGTTGTTGTATCATTTCACAGAAAACATAAGACTCAGTGAAAACTTCTGGAGGTCCTGCTCCACACAGTTCCCATCTTTACAGTCCTTGCCTTGCAAAATGTAGCTGCCCTAGCATCCCTGAACCCTAATGTACATCTCCTCTGTCTCGGATCACTGGTGCTCTCTATTTGGGCTCCACTACTGTGGGCAAAGTTTAAAAAACACTCCCGTGCACAATGCAGTATGAATGTGGAGCTCACCTTATGGGTTTTCCTGCTCCCAAGACTAGAGTTCTGTGCTCTTCATTGTCTAGGGGCTGAAAACAGTTGCTTTACCGATTTTGTCCTATATCATCAGAGGTGCTTATAGGGGGATAGTAAGAATGATACCCATTAATTCATCATGGCTGACTCCATGACTACTTACAAGGTCACGGGAGAGTTCTGTCAATCATCTTATGAAGTAAGGAGATATATATATATATATATATATGTCTGTGTATATATAGTGTATGCATACATATTATACGTATGCATATTACAGCATCACTGAATATTAATATATAGCGATATATATGTGATACTTTACATTTACCTCAATGTATTTTTTCATAAAGATGTTTTAACATTCCTTATTTATTCTTCACCCAATTTAAACCAGTTTGCAGAAATAAGAGACCGAACTTCTCAGCTTTGGAGAAGTTGTCAGTGATGCCTCCATGACTAGAGGATGATATCTAAAGCCTGAATGGCATCGTATTTGAGTCCCCCTCACACTCTGGTCTCATTACCCATCCCATCCCAGCCCCTGTACCATAAGGCTCCTAGAAGCCTACTAGTGATTTCCCCAATATATCAGACCCTTTCCCATCTCCATGCCTCGCATCCCCCATTCTCTCTGTTAGAATGCCCTTTATTTTTTCCTCTTTTATTTTTTAAAGAAGAGTGCATCACTTTTCCCACAAAGGCTGTCTATTCTCCACCAGAAAAAAGAATTATTCCTTTTTATTGCTACCACAACGTTGTATTCTTTCCTCTAATATTTCACTTATCTCTGTGTATTGAAATTACATTTGTATGTGTCTGACTCCCAACTTTCCATCCCTGTTAGACTATAACATCATAGCAGAATCATGTCTTATTAAATGGTGCATTTCTATCACATCACATCACAGTATCTGGCACTTGGTAGGTTCTCGATGAGTATTTGCTAATTAGATGAATTAATAAATACAGATGCAGTGAAATGAAACTAGGTATCTCAACTTTGTAATGATAATACTCATAACCCCAGGACAGTAGGATCTAAAGACCAAGCCACATATTTTCCGTGCTGTCCAACCTTTACTCCTTTGTCTCCTGGCCACAGATCTGAATTGTATTATTTCTCAAAGGCCATTAAGAAGCCTTCAGAGAAAGCACAAGGAATTACCTCCAGCACTGGTGTGCAATAACATTCTTTTGTTCTCAGATTGTCTCCAGTTGACAGCTATCAAGGTTGCTCTAATTTGTGTCAAACAGGCCATCTACAGGGAACATTTTGGAATGAGGAAGATTCAAGAGATAGGGGGAAAAAAGTAATGAATATAAAGTATAAATGCCATAGTCAAGTAATAGAGACATATAATAACAGCAAGGGAAATTTGACCTTCTGGCCGGAAACTCGATCGTGAGCCAATTGGAGAACTTTAGAAAATTGGATCAGCCTCAATAGTCACAGAGTAAACATGGGAAGCGCAATCCAGTCTTATTAAACATAATGCACACTTAATGCATAATTTTATTGCAACCAATTTCATGCTGCTGCTTTAAATGAGGCCGGGTTTACTTCCACTGCACCAGTCCACTCCCATTAGTGCCTCTTAAGAGAACAGCAAGGCCAGTAAACTGTTACTGGGCTGATCTCTTCTTCAGCCCATCCTTTCTGCTTCATAAATTCACCCTGCTCCCATGGCTTGTGCTGAGATCTTGTCTCCATTCAGTACATGACTCTCAAAACACTACACTATTTTGGAAAGTTGTTCGCATACAGGGACGTTATAGCATTTCCATTTGACGCCAGCGCAGAAAGCAGGGAACCTCTGTCTTGGGAGAATGGCTGTCTGAATCCCAGACTTGAGAGCTGGGGTTCCTATTATCTGCAAATTCAGTCTGGGCCAAAGGAAGCGTCTGTTCTGGGATGGGTAGGGAGATCTGACCAGGAACCGAAGAGAGAAAGAATGAAATCTACAACATGCATCCTTTCCACAGCCGGAGGTTGATTTCTTCCTGTCAATATTGATTTGGGGAAATCTGCCCTCAGATTTTTATACGTTTGTGTCCTCCTGGGGTTTGGCCTTCCTATGTGTAAATATAATGGGATAAAATCCAGATTCTGACTACTGACTTTGGGGTCCCAGCGCTGCGGTTACCTGAGGCTGCTTGGGAGGTCCCTACACCTCTCTCAACCTCAATGTCTTCATCTTTAAAATGAAGTTTATAGTCATTTTATGAGCAACGGATGAGGGCAGACTGCCAAAGCACTTTGTAAACCTGAAAGCGGTTACATATACTATTGTAATAAAGAAAAATATTGAACGTGATCAGTTCTGAGTGAACAAAATCCTGGAAGAGCCACACTTCTTACTGTAACCTGATAGAGACAGATTTCTAAAGATACCTAATAATGAATATGAAGCATTATCATTCTTTTGTAGAATTCTGATTTCCCCTCCCCCCAAACAAAATCTAAAGTTTTTGGATTGAAACACAATTTCTGAAAATATTTTCTATCTGCTATGCGATGAGAAAGCAAAGAGTACCGGAATCTATGAACATAGGCAACAGTAGCAAAAGATCTTCATGGACCTCTGGGTCCTTTAAGTCCTGTGCAAACTTTCGCTTACCCCTTGAACCAAGCATACCCCCCTCTCCCCAGGACTCCCTTGAATGCGCCTGCCCTGCAGGGACCGTGAAGAGCTTGGGCCCTGGGGTTTGTAGTAGCCTCATCAGAAGTACTCTTGATGAGGCTACGGGAGCTCCAGACAGAAAATTACTGATCTGCATTCTGAATTCTGGATTCATCTATATTTTAAAGAAGGCATATGGAGAAAGGCGGCTACCACAGACAGTTAAACGTGAAGCCCAATCAGAGTTTTCTATAACTTCTAAAATCTTCCAGTTGTAAGTCATATTGTGGCTGTTCAAAAGGCCTCAGTAGAAGCTGTTGCCACATAGACTGGGGCTAGAGCTGGGCCCCTGGGGAAACCGGTTAGTTTGGGAAAGCCAGAATCAGCCCAGGCTAGAAATTCCCTTTGTCTCTAAGATCAGTGACATTCTTACCATGCTTATGGATGGTAAGAATGTGTGTTAAGGATGATGTTATAAAAATTCCTTATATGTGTATTCTGTCCAGTTTCAAATGGAATTGGAAGTTCATTCATTTGCTCACCAACAACATCAGCTTAGCCCAGGATACCATCAGGCCCTGTGCTGGGCCCCCTCATACAGTGATGACTCTGCCCTAAAGAATTTATAACAAACAGTTGAGATATTGCAGATGGCAGACAAGATAGGGTACTATAAAAGCCACAGAGATGGAATTCCAGGTTGAAGAAGTTCAGATGAGAGAGATGTCATCCCAGATGAATAAAGATTGATTTTGTGCTATATCAATACTGATTGTTATTATTGTTATCTTTGAAACTCTTTTTTAGATTTAAATTGTGTTCCAGTTTTTTATAATTATTCAGCACATTTCCACTGGTCTAGGGCGTGTTGAGAATTTATCCGAACATATAGCATCCATAGTTTGAAAACTCAGTGTTGCGTGTGTTAAGGATGATGTCATAGCGGGTGAGTAGACTTTAAATTAAAATGGCCCCCACTATCAGATGATGGGTTAAATGGATGTGTGAAATCTAGTTTTAATGACGCTAATTTTTATTGGCAGGGTGGCCCCTTACATTCTGGTCACTTTCCCACGCTCTTGGAGATCAATGTCTTTCTGTACCACAGTATGGTAACTATACGTGTAACATTTGCTGCTTTACTTCTCCCCTCTTCTCCATTTCTTCCTCTTAAGTCTCCTCTTCTTCTTCCTGCTTCCTCTTCTTCTCCACACTTTTGAATTTAGATATAATTCAAATATCAGAAAATTCACCATTTTAGGTATACAAATGCAGTGGTTTTTAGAACATTCATAAAGTTGTGCAATCATCACCACTATCTAAATCCAAAGCATTTTTACCATTCTTGAAAGATACCCCATACCTTTCAGCCATGACCTCCTGCCTCCCACAAACTCCACACTCTGTCCCCCTCCGTCACCAGTCCTGGGTAACCCTAGTCAACTTTGTCTCTTTGGATTTGCCTATTTCAGGTCAATGGAATCATACAGGACATGGCTTTTTGTATCTGCCCTCTTTCATTTAGCATAATGTTTTCAAGGTTCATCCATATGGCAGCATGTTTCCTTTGTATGGATGCATACTGTTACATTGTATGAATATACCACATTTGGGTTGTCTGTTCACTACTTTATGGATATTTGAGTTGTTTCCACTTTGGGGCTGTTATAAACAATGTTACCATCAACACTTTTGTCCAAGTTATTTGTATGTGCATATATGTTGTTGTTATTTATTTTCATTATATACATAAGAGTGGAATTGCTGGGTCATTTGATAACTCTACATTTAACATTTTGAGAAACTGAAATATTGTTTTTCAAAGCCACAGCATTGTTCATTTCTATTTGCAACATACGAGGATTCTAATTTCTCTTCATTCTGGTCAACACTTGTTCTTGTCTGTCATTTAGATTACAGCCACCCTGGTGCATTTAAAGTGGCATTTTATTGTGGTTTCGATACGCATTTTCCTAACAACTAATGGTGTTGAACAATCTTTCATGAGCCAATTGGCCATTTGTATAACTTCTTTGGAGAAATGTCCTTTGCCCATTTTTAAATGGGTTATTTGTCTTATTATTATTGAGTCGTAAACATTTTTTATATAGTCTAGATATAAATCACTTTTCAGATATATCATTTGTAATTTTTTTCTTTCATTCCTCTGTTGTCTTTTCACTTTTTAATGATGTGTCTTGAAGCATAAATGTTTCTTTCAATGAAGTCCAATTTGTCTAATTTTTCTTTAGTCATTTGTATTTTCAGTGGTAGATCTAAAAAGGCTTTGTGTAACCCAAGGTCACCAAGATTTACTCCCATATTTTCTACTAAGAATTTTATAGATTTAGTTCTTACATTTTGGTAGTTGATTCACATTCAGTTAATTTTTGCATGGGGTATGAGTTAGAAGGTCAACTTCATTTATTTTCCCTGTGGATATTTTATTGTCCCTGCACTGTTTGATGAAGAGACTATCCTTTCTCTATTGAATAGTCTTTCCACTCTTGTCAAAAATTCACTTTACTTCTTGATCAACACAAGATCTCCACAAGCAGAGACTTGAGAGAAAGCTACTATGTCATCCTAGACAAGGGAATAAGAAGAGTCTAGGCATCCAGATAACTTTGATAATTTTGTGTTGATGCAAAGTTGGAGGAAGGATAACTAAGCCAGAAGTAATAAGCAGTCAGTCCTGTGTGCATGGGTCCAATTAATTTTTTCCCATTCCTCTCTAAAACTCAGTGTATTTTCCAGGCTGGTTGGCAACCAGCAAAAATCTTAGAGAGAGCTGATAGTATTATACAGAGTCGACAAAAAGAATGCTGAAATTTTGGAGAGTGTGTATGCAAATCTGGGAGCAGTATACATTTCAGAGATACGGAATAAAGACCCAGGAAGAGAGAACACCTCCCCCTCCCTCAGCATCCATGGCTGAACAAAATAGGCATTTACTGACTCAGATGGCCTACCATCCATATGAAGTTCACAGACTTAATGCTGTTTTGCATGTTTATTTAACATGATGATTGTAATAAAGCATACCCTTTGTTAATTAATTATCTTTCTATACTCTTGTCTGAAGACTAACTATCAAGGAGGCATGGGCAAGACCCAACCTGTTCTGCATAACAGACATTCCCAGGAGTGCTGGAGGCAGCCTTCTGAAAGTGGGGAGGTTGTATATGTGGCTGACAAGAGCTCAAGATAGGCACATAGCGCCACTGAACTTTGGGAACGCTGCTTTCAAAGGAAGACTAGTCATGATTCCACAACATGCCTCTCTGAGAAAGTGTCAAGAAAAGGTAAAATAATTCTCAACCAGACAAGTCTAATTATAAACCTAGGAGCAGAGAGAGTCCAGGAGTACACAGGGATATACCAGAGATAGAAAAGAGAGCATGCAACACAGGACAATAGGAGAAAGTGTTGTAGAGGAAGCTCAGGCTGCATGGAAATTTAGAAAATATGAAGCACAAAAGGAAAGGCTGAACGAATGTGGCCAGAGGAGATCAAAGTGCAGCCATGCTTCCTCATGCTTCATATCATGTCTGTTTTTATACCTTTACCTCCCGTTTAGGCATCGTACACACACCACGTGGTCTGGCCCTCTGCTCTGTCTCAAATTCTATCTCCAAGATGATCTGGGACAGATTAAACTTGAAATCTTGTAGGTTTTTTATGGTGGGATTTGTTTCCTGCTCATCTTCTCTATAGCAATGAAGAGTTCAACCACCTCTTCCTTTGTGACATTCGCTCCTCTCTCGGTCTTTTGTTCTCCTCCTCTCTCCCTGATTGCTTCTTCTTTGTTTCTATCTACCAATTTTTTTGAATCCAGGATTTCAGTAAGCCCTACAGTTCACTCACTCTATGAGAGTCTATATACAGTTTGTCCAATAATGAACTCATTACTTTTCTCAAAGATTATCATCCTCCTGCGGCATACAGTGTTGTTAGAAATGTCAAGTTAGTCTCTCAGATGCAACTTCTTCCTTCCTCAGTCCCTCTCAGCACATTCCCAGTGACATCTTTCTCCATCACAGATATGGCCAGCACTGCTTCCCAGAAGACCTGAACTGACACAGAAGCCAAAAGTCAAGGGAAACTACGACTCAGGTCACTGGCATGGACCACTATAATGGAAATCAGGTTTTATGTAATATGCCAAGCACTGTTCTAGAAGCTCTATGTATATTAATACTTTTAAATTTCAAGACACTATGAGTGAGCACTTCTATTTATTACCAGTTGTAGAGGAGGAGTCACAGAAAAATACGTAAATACTCTAAGAGTTCACAGCTAGTAATTTGTACAGCCAGAATTTATACCCAGGCAGTCCAGTGCAGAATTAAAGTTTATCACCCTTGAGCTCTCTCCTTGGGCAACTCACTTCAAGGTGGTTCTAGATAAACTTGAAAGGCAAGGGAGCAAGTCCTTGGAGTGTGGGATCGTCTTCCCAACCTCTCTCCCTTTCACTCTTCCACAATTGGTTTCCCCACAGTGGCCTTCTTTTCTTTTCCAGTACTCTTGTGGCCCTTTTCCTTCAAAGCCTTCACAAGAGCTCTTCCCTGAGCCTAGCATCTTCCTTCTCACATTCATCTACCTTCACTGGTCCATGGTCTCCTCATCCTCTAGGTCTCAGTCAGTCACCATGGCCTGGGGGGGAGGGGGAATCTGTCTTGACCACCAGCCTGTAGGCAGTCCCTTGTTATGTTCACAGCCTCTGGTGTTTTTCTTCTAGAACATTTATTACAATATTCATGAAGTAATGAATTTCATAACGACTTTTTCGAAGTTTGTGAAAAGGTTGACAGGTTGGTTCTACCCTGGCAGCTTGGGCCTCAGACACAAAGGAGAGAGAGTCAACAGAGGCATACAGCAGAGACACATCTTATTCAGAAAAAAATATGTTTGAGATATTAAGTCAGGGTGGCATAATGCACACTATTAGTATACCATTCCCCAGAGGTACATAAAGAGTATAGTTGATAGTCGGCGGGAATTTTGAAGGGGACAGTCAACATGGTAGAGACCACTGAAAACCTCCCATCTCTGGGAGTACGTGACTGATGTCTCTGAGGCTGAAGCATCCACCAGTGCCTTGCTATCACCACGTGATATTTGAGCCTCACAAAATGAGGCAGCACACTGTAGTGAAACACCTAGAGGCAGAAAATGGGACATTTTTTTTTTTGTTTTGATTTGGTTTTTATTCTTGCACTGATGAAAGGAAGACCTTCATTCCAACATCACTTGCCCTGTTTCCTTAACTGAGAAATAAAGAGATCAACTAGATCACTCGTGAGGCCTTTTAATTCTAAGAATTATAGTCCATATTTCTTAGTACGATTCTTCCATTGTGTCAATTTTCCACTCTTCTTAGGATTTTTGTGTCGTAAGATTTTTTCCCTTCTTTTTCAGTGATCAACACAATTGGAAAATGACCCTTGGGGAACCCTAGTTGACTATTCTTACCTTGTGCCACTATAGGCTGAAAGAATGGTAACAAAAAAAAAATTAATTTTCTATAAGGCTTTGAACTTTATAAAACTATTACATGAAAGTTGTTTATTTCTCCCAAGAATATATAACACAGATGACATTATTTCTTTTTTACTGGTGATGAAACTAATGTTCACGGGGGAATATACTATGCCCAAGGTTTCAAAGCTTAAAGCAATTTCTGGGGCTTGAACCAGTGCTGAGGTTCTTCAATGTTGTCATTATTGCATATTGTCAAGTGGGGTCAAGGATGAGGAACAAATATTTTAGAAGCATTAGTACACAGTGAATTTGTAAATAAACTCGGTCATTGGCTTTGTATATATAAGTCATAACTGAGAACTGAAAATGAATTATTTCATGCAGTGTATTGTTTCACTGAAAGATCAATTTATTGAAGACATATTTATTTGCAGGACTATCTAGCAAGTAAAAAATCGATATATTCTTGTTATGAGAGTACTTAATAAAGAAAAAACACCCAAAGACACATGTTTCAGTCATATTTTTAGGCAAAAATTCCAAATCTCAGCTTTTAAAAGTAGTAACAAAGTCATATACATAACTAATAGAGAAGGAAAGAAATTTGAGGAGAAAATAATTTTGATGTTAATCTTTCAAAGAGTTATTGTTTGGAGACAGTTTTTTTTTTTTTTAATTTTAAAACCTTTGGTCTTTTCTCTCTTGATGGTTGAACTGCTATTATGTCAGGGTAAAGGTTCGATGAGGAAAACTTTTTCTAGAACGACAACACAGTTTTAGGAAACAGACTAGGGCTTGGAGCTGGTAGACTAGGTTTTTATTTCATTTTATTGGTCTCTGGGAGATAGTAGGTGGGCCAGGGTTATTTGTCTGGACCTTGCTTTCTCTATATATAAACTTGTCACAATGTTTAGACATGATGGCCAATGTAGACATAATTACAGTAATCCTTGTATGGAAGACTTGAGGCATGTTAAGGGCTTCCCCATTCATTATCTTCCTTATTTTCTATCAAATCCCTGTAAAGTAGGTAAGAAACAGATGTGCATGTCACTTTGGTACACAAGAAAACTGTGGCTAAGCGAAGTAAGTGAACTTAGCCAAAGTTGCAAAGCTGGGATGGTGTACAGCCAGGACTTAACCTTGGGTCTGATGACTCTAATCCAGCGTTTTCCATTCCAGCATGAGCATGAGGTGCTGCCCTGCACAGGCTCCACATCTCATTTCTAACGTATAATGTTGGGGGAGGACGTGTAGGGAGACTGAGCCCAGTGAGAAAGGCATTTATGTGTAAGAGGCGTCTGTGCATTAATGTGGCAAGGGAGAAGTCGAACCAACATCTAATTTTAGTATGCAGCTAGTGTGGTGTTCCTGTTAATCGTATTCAGTCAGGCTGACCGAGGAAGAGAAAGGAATAAAATAAACATTTCACTTAACCTTTACAATTCGTATATTTTGATTGTTTCACCAGCTTTAGAATACCATTCCCCCTGCAATGGCCAGCCACTTTGGATGCTCTCTACATACTCAACTGCTTCTCTGCTCTGTTTGTCTTCTCCTCCCATTCTGCCCCTAGATGTTTCCTTCTCCTGCTTTCTACCTCCTACCATTCCTCATGCCTCCAGCCTTCAATCCTGAGTCCCTGTCTGCTCTCTCTTATTCCCACCAGACTTGTAGACATGCAGCAGACTCGTGTGGAACTGGAAAGGACCTTCAAAATGACCTATTAGATGTTCTGCACATGAGGATCTCCAAGAGGAAGAGGATGCATGAAGCTCCATATACCATAGGAGCAGTGAATTGACATCATCTTCAATGCACAGAAAACAGAAGAGGAGAGAAAGAAAATGTGCAAGTGAAAGAGTAAAGTAAAAGAATCCTCTTTATTTTGATAGTCTCATACCACCTAGGTAAGTAAAAACAACCACTAACAGCAACAATGAAACATTAGTAAGCAAAAGCTAGGAAATGGAAATATTTTTGTGTGTGTTCAATATGGTAATTATGAATGCAGCAATTAAACAATAATAGCACAAGAAGGTTGGGGTGGGCCATGGCTTGGAGTTTAATACACAGGAATAGTTGTGATATAACTCCTTGGTGGGAGAATGGGAAGTTATTTGTATGTCAATCTGAATCAGAAAGTTGTGTATTCTGCCGAAACATGGGCAAGGATGGAAACTTCTCTGTTAATACACCCAGCTGGTTAGAACACAAAGTCCTAGAAGTAGATTTGTGCTGCGCTGCCCAGTATGGTAGCCACTGACCACGTGTGGCTTTTGAACATATGCAATGGGACCGGTCCAGATTCAGATGAGCTGTAAGTGTAAGATACACACTGGATTTTGGAAACAGAGTATGACAGGAAGCAAAAAAAAGAATGTAGGAAATCTCAATAATGTCTTTTTAAAAAACTGATAACATGTTGAAATAATGTGCGATGATATTTATAGACATAATTAAAATTAATTTCACTTTTTAAAACTCCTTTCATGTGGTTATTACAAAATTTACGATGACATATGTAGTTGTAGTGCTCATTATTATTATTTTTTATTTAGACAATTAATTTTAATGGGGTGACATTGATCAATCAGTGTACATAGTTTCAGAGAAAACATCTCCAGGTCATTTTGACATTTGATTATGTTGTATACCCATCAACCAAAGTCAAATTGTCTTTCGTCACCTTCTATCTGGTTTTCTTTGTGCCCCTTCCCTCCCCCACCTGCTCCTTCTCCTCCCTTCCCCTCCTGCTGGTAACCAGTACACTCTTATTTATGTCCCTGAGTCTCATTTTTGTGTCTCACCTATGTATGGAATCATATAGCTCTTAGTTTTTTTCTGATTTACTTATTGCTCATTATATTTTTGTAGGAAACTCTGAATTAGAGTTTCCGAGTTGCAATTAGGAGCAAGCAGAAAGAGAAATCCTTCCCAAAATAGTAATCAATATGCTCAGTCTAAGCAACATTGGAGAGTATTTGAGGCAGAAAATTATCTTTAGATTGTTGTCGATAGAATCTAGATAGTCCATGTAAACGCTGAACAGTTGCACATGAAACTAGAGAAAAAAGGCCAATGTTAGCAGCACATGTGCCTGGATACCAATGGGCTTAGAATAACTCAAGGTGGAGAAGCCAGACCTGGGTCAGCCAGACTGTCACAAGGTGATTTTGGTTTTAGTGAGAAAAAATTCAAAGTTCTTAATAGAAACCTATCATTCACTATACATTACTATATAAGACATGGCATATATTTGCATGCCACTTGTTACACTTAATAATAAGCCCAGTCAGTTCTGCACAGTTGTGCATTTTGCCACGCCCAGTGAACTATTCTGCAGGCTTCACTAAGCTCCATTAGAAAGAGCCCCTTCAGGTAATGTTGTGGCTCTCCATTTCAACTTCGAACTACCTTAGACAAAACTCCAGTTTTCAGAGTGCCCGGCAAAAATAAGCTGTACCTCTTACAGAATGTGACTGCAGCCAATCCCATCCTAGCAGGAGATGCTTCAAGTCCCATTAACATTACTGTTCACTGATGGTCCAGTTTTTCATAACTCAGTATTAAAACAAACAAAAAAATAGAGTCCTAGAAGTTAAGATCTTTGCAAACCCAATGTGCCAAGAGGAAATGCATACAGCTTGCCATCAGCATAACCATGTAAGTGTGGGTTTCTCCCCCAGAGGGGATTTAATGAGGATTTCAACTGTCCCTTCTGTGTCCTGGAGCTACTATTCACAGTGACAGTGGCTGCGAAACAAATCCCTTTGGGTTTCCTGTTAAAAATATAATATTGGTTTTTAAACCAATCAAGAAATCTAATACCAGAAACATTTTTTTTTCTTTGTCCTTAGTTGTCTTTGGTTCTCTGTGGCAACACAGAATAGGAAATGTGGTTAGTTTTAAACCTTAGAGATTGTAGATGACCTAGAGTCTTTTATGGACCTAACACAAACACAAACTAAAGGAAGGTGGCTACAGAAAGAGACCCAAAAGCCAGATTCTAATCCTCAAGCAGGAGATGCAACAGAACAGACTGAACTCTTTTGGATTCTCTTTACAGATACTTTGGCCAAGATGTCTCTCTCTCTGTCTTTTTTTTTTTTTTTTTTTTTTTTTTTGTTTTTTACAGGGATAGAGAGAGAGTCAGAGAGAGGGATAGATAGGGACAGACAGACAGGAACGGAGAGAGGTGAGAAGCATCAATCATTAGTTTTTCGTTGCCATCACAACACCTTAGTTGTTCATTGATTGCTTTCTAACATGTGCCTTGACCACGGGCCTTCAGCAGACCGAGCCACTCCTTGCTGGAGCCAGCGACCTTGGGTCCAAGCTGACAAGCTTTTGCTCAAGCCAGATGGGCCTGCGCTCAAGCTGGTGAGCTCGGGGTCTTGAACCTGGGTCTTCCACTTCCCAGTCTGACGTTCTATCCACTGTGCCACCGCCTGGTCAGGCCAAGGTATCTCTTTTCCTTATTGTGTTAACAGGAGGAATAACCAAGGCAAAGGCTAGTGCCCATCTCTGAACACTTGCCATAAGCACACAAATTCAGCTGCCTGCTTCAGTCTTATGAGCAGCTCTGTGTTGTGCGTTGACTGTAAAGGATATTTACACCTATGATTCCTCTTCTTTGTTCTGGGTTTCAAGGCTGCGAATACCAATACACAGTTTCTTAATTCCTCTCATCAACATAGAATGCCAAACTTTATCAACTTTTCCATTTCACGGTTTTTTACAGAATGAATATCGTGCTCTAATCATCACATTAAGTTTTTAATCCTATCATGGGCAATTGAGCTGGTGTTCTGTTCCTTAAAATGTTAAAATCTTGGGCAGGTTATATAATCAGAGCAGGGTTCAGTTTTGCTCCTTTATAAAATGGGGATCGTGATAGTGCCCTCACATGGGGACTAAATGAGACATGGTCTGCAATCTCGGATAATTTTGTCTGTATCTGTAAGTGCCCAGCACATAGTAGGGAGGCGAATCATAGCTGCTTCTTAAACACAGTTCTCAAAGTCTATTTTAAGAGGCAGCTGGGAGCAACGAGAGGCCATCCACAGTGCTATTCTGATATTCCCAATCAGGCTACCAGAAGGGATGTAAACACTTTGAACAGGGAAAACAATGTTGAAGAGGGCTTTGGGCTGACCCTTCTAACTCAGCAATCCAAGGAATAATTGTTAAAAAGTTCCCCGTTCAACTCTAGCGGGTTAGCTCAGTTGGTTAGAGCATCATCTCGAAATACCAAGTTGAGGGTTCGATCCCCAGTCAGGGCACATAACAGGAAGCAAGCAATGAATGCACAATTAAGTGGAACAACAAATGAAGCTTCTATCTCTTTCTCTCTGAAAGCAATAATAATAATAAGTTCCCGGTTCTTAGCAGGTAGGCGCTGACTTAGCTCATAGGATTTTGGCTACAATCACGCCCTGGGGTTAAATACAGATCATGTTTTCATGTCTTGGAATTGCTCAATTCATTTGTCATCTATTCTTAAAAAAAAAAAAAAAAATATTGTGCTTCTTCCTGGTGACAAGTACTGTTCTGGTTCCCGGGAACGCAGGTGTGAACAAGGCAGGCAGTGTCCTGGCCCTCAGTTGTCCACTCTGGAAGCAAACTGGCATTTAAAAAAACTCACCAAAAACTCAGCTCGCAGACAGGATTACAATAAGAGACACACAGGCAAAGCATGCTGCCTGGGAACCTCGTCACAATAATCCACCAAGGCAGGGTCACATTGTGTTAGGTAGTAATGAGCCTGGAGAGGCCAGCGAGGCCCCTGGGAGACAGGAGTAGAGAGAGGGAGCATGCATGGGCCGAGGATGCAAAATAAATAAATCTTCAGTTAGCTTTTTGTGAAAAAGGGGAGCATTCCCCCTTCTTGGGGTCAGGAGGATTAAACAAGCTACAGAAGAAAGGCACTTAGAATGGTACCTTACACTCAGTTGATTAAAAACACATGGGGGCTGCTGCCGGAAAGTTCATAGAAAACAACCCCATGAGGGTGTAATAAAACACTGGGGAAAGGTGCGTGAGGCTTCCAGAACAGAGTGACTAACACTCTTTCGCAGAGAGAAGGAGCCTAGATAGGGTTCGAACATGAAACAGAAGTGTGCGGTGGGGCCCGCTTATTACAGGCACAGGAGATAGCGTGTGCCTCGCCTGAAACAGCATGGCTCGCGGTGGGGCGTGGGGGATGGGCTGCGATTTCTTCCTATGGTTGCAGTATGAGTACCCTGGAGGAGGGGCAAGAGATGAGCTGCCTGAGCCCAGAGCTAAATCCCCTTTTCCATGGCTGTCAGGAGCTCCGGGAGGTGATGGGAGACCAGGCACGCGCATGAACACCTCTGAGGCCTAGCCCCAGACGCGGTGGGCCACTTGGAACTCCATCCGCTGAGAGGGGAAACCCCGATGGTGTGCCCGATGGCCGCTTCGGGCCTCGGTCTCTCCCCACCATGGACTGTGTGCCTGTCTGGGATGAGATAATTTGTCAGACACCAGCTGCTGATCGTTCTTTCCTCATGGGCACATTTATTATTATGTTACAATACGCATGAAGAATCTTTACCATCACTGGAGTGAAAATGATTAAAATGTTGGTTGTTTTTTTTTTCTCCCCCAGAAATTCTCAAACCTTCCATCTGCCTGAGATGGCATTGGTCATGGGCTGGGTTGGGGGAGCAGGATGGGCACGATCATTGTCATAATTAACAAAACAGCGAGCAGAGAACCCCAGAGGACAGGACTGGGGAAGGAGGACCCTTTGGAGCGTTGTGAGCAGACCAAGCGTTCTGGTGGCCACAGGAGCCAGGCTGCTGTCTCAGAAAGAGCACCGAGGATGGGCTGGCGGGTTGGCATGCTGGCGGGCTGGCCGGCTGGCTGCCTTCTAGGGCCGCACCATGCCTAATTATGTACCAGGAGGCAAGAAAAGGTGTAGGTCTGTCTTTCCAGTTCAGAGAAAGAAAAAAAAATATGTGGTGTCTCGCATCTAAGAAACGAACAGGCTGACCTTTTCAGAGCGTCTGAAAGAAAAAACCAGATGTATTCCTCAAGAGTCACTGTGACTGAAGGCTTGCATTGTGCAGTCACATAAAGGGAGAGCTAACCAGAAAACAGCAGCTGATGATCTGAAGCCAGGCTGTGCTATTGTCCAGCACACAAATGTTCTACAAGGACCCAGACCACCATGCGGTTCTCTGTGCACAGACTATGAAGGTTGGGGAGGGGGTTGGGGAGGGGACCACGGCTTTTTCACTCCTTTTCTTTCTTTCCTTCCTGAAACCCCTTCCTTCCAATCCTTCTATAGCCGCTCACATTCAACTGCTAGCAATTATTCCCATTGACCTCCTTCACTCCCCCAATAGGCTGTGGGTCTCTAAAGATTTTCTCTTTGTACCTCTAACAGTCCCATGGTACAGGCAGGTTCCAGGAAGGAGGTGAGGTCTCAGCTCCCCGGGGACAGTGACTGGGAATGGAGTGGCTGTGATTTATTTTCCATTGAGCAAAGTCAAAGTAAGGCAAATGTGGGCTGGGAAGCAGACAAGAAAATCCCTGAGCCTCATCAAGGGTTACTTCCCCGTTGTCCTCATGGGGGGCTCAGGGCTCAGTGACTGCTGCTGGTGCTGGAGGGGGCAGGAAGAAGGAGCAGCAAAAGGGGGTGGCCGAGTGACATCTCTCTCTATCTGGCTCAGTTCTTTCAGGTTTTCTCCAACAGCTGTTATCATCCTCGGCTTTGCTGGATACATTTCAACTCCTTTACAAATTGTAAAGTCCTTGTCTTATCCCTCTTCTTGTCTTTGCCATTGCTCCCAGAATTATATTTGCTCCAAGCAGTTCTCAGTGAATGTCTACTAAATAGAATTCATCCTGTGCCCCTAGATCTTTGGGTCTGGGTCCTCCTTGTCATTCACAGTGTGTCCTCTCAGCAGCAGCTGTGCTTGACTGACTAATGCAGAGTGGCCCCAGAAGCCCCTCACCAATTTATTCGGCTGGAAATGTTGATATATATATATATACACACATCATATCTATTATCTATCTATTCTAGACATATATAGACACCATATATATATATATATATATATATATATATATATATATATATATATATATATATATACATACATATAAACATTTACTAAACAACATTTATTGGCCAGTAGGCAAAAAAAAAAAAAAAAGTTCATCTAACAAGATGAAATCATAGCTCTCTGTCCTTTTAAGTGGTCTGACCACACTCTTCATAATCTACTTGAGGCAGACTCAACAACATTCCAGAAGCAGATCCGATTACCTCTATAATTGAGATCAGAAATCCTAATACCGCGTGGCTGGACACTGGACCACTCTGGGGTCAGGCTGCATGGGCTGTCCCTCGGGTTACAGTCTCTATATTCCCACCGTGCTTTGCTCTCACAAGTAGGTTTCATTCTTTCTAGTCTCTCTCCCTCATTAGATTCCAAGTTACTTATAATAACCACAACTAATATTTATGGGGTGTTTGTTGTGTGTCAGGTACTATTTTAAAACTTTTACATGTATTATTTTACTAAGTTTTTTATTCTGCGACAATGTCTTCCCAGTGTCAAGGAGCGTGGTTGGTAATTAGTAGTTTAATATTTGTTGAACAAACAGAAGGAATGAACGCTAAGCCATTCCACAATTGCCAATAACACAGCAATGTCCCCAAAAAGTAAGATGCTATGAGAAATCAACCAAATTAAAGAGACAACCTGAAGCATTTTTGAAAATACAGGTGTTGCACACTACTTTGTGAAACAAATTGCATGGTCCTTGGATTTCTGAGTCTGTAGTCTTATTTCAAAAGCAGCAGGGAGTTAGCTGTCTTAAGAGAATTCTATTGGGGACCCTGTTGTTAAGCAAAGACTCATTTTTTAATGAAATTGAACCACCCCTTCCTCCAAAATAGTAAGGACTGGTCAGAACATCATAAGTTTGCACTCCTCAAAGTGCTTTTGTACATATATAGCCAGGGGTCCACACACAGGCTTTTTGTAGCACTGGAGAATAGGAGGGTCAGGCACTTAGTGAGAGAGATCCCTTTAGGACTAAGAAAGAAACACTTCCATGTAACAGGTAAGGAAAGTGAGGTTCAGGGAGGTGACATAAATTGGTCACGGAAAGTTCCTTGGACAACTTCTGCATCTGAAGGATCTTCTCAGGCATGCTGTCAGTTTGCATCCTGACCTGGGATAATTTAGAATTATTTAGAGTAACTCTAAATTGGTCTAATTTAGAATTGAATTTAGAATTAGCCTAGCTTGTTGAGTTGTTCTCTGATCACAGATGCTTGTTACATGCCCGGATTTATTAATTTATTTTAAAAATATGTATTCAAGGCCTCTTCTGCTCCTGGCATTGATCTGGGAACTAGGCTGTACAATAGAAACAAACAAATGAAAACCAATTCCTGCTCTCAAGGACTTTTCTAGAACCACACCGTCCAAAATAGAAGCCACTAGCCGTAGGCTATCTGAACTTAATTTAAATTAATAAATGTTTTAAAAACTAAGAATTTAGGTCATGAATTTCAGTAGAGAATTTTAAGTATTCAAATATTTGTGTCTCAAACCCTTCAGTTGCTACATGTGAGTAGGGGCTACCATATAGATAGTATATCTACAGACTGTCGCCACGGTCACAGGAAGTTCCATTAGCCAGTTCTGCTCTAGATGGACAATAAACAAATACATAATGCGTCTGGTGGAGGTGAGGGTGTGGAGAGCGTTAAAGCAGGTTAGTTGAGGAGAGGAGCAGACAGAGAAGGGCTCGTTCACACTGGGTGGTCAGGTAAGATCTCTGAGCAGGGGCCTGGATGAAGAGGGGAAATAGGACTCATGTATATCTGGGGGAAGGACATTTCATGGAGGGAGCACTTAGTACAAGGGTTAAAAAGGTAGCAGCATGCTTATCTGTTTGTAGAACAGCAGGGGGCTTCTATGGCCAGAATGGGGTCAAAGGAGAGGTAGTAATAGGGGATAAAATTTCAAAGGGAGACTGGGCCGATCATACAGGGCCTTGCAGGTCCTAATAAACCTTGGATTTGCATGAGAGCTGAACATAGCAATTTGGAGTCTTTTCCCCCTCCTCTTCCCTTATTTCCAATGTCTATTTATCTATGTGTCTGCCTATCATTTATCTATCATCTATCTATCTATCTATCTATCTATCTATCTATCTATCTATCTATCTATCTATCTATCATCCATCATCTTTTACTCACCCGTTTTATAATTGCTCATGCTTTGTAAGTAAATGTCTCCTATTTGCTAATAATAATACCCTTGAGGACCCAGAGCGCAAAACAGCATTTTGCACCAGACAGGATTGAGTCTTCTTCTCAGCCCAGAACTCTGGTTCTGTGATTGCAGGACTTGGCAGGACCAATGGGAGAGTTAGGTTTGATTGACATCTTTCACCTTCTGGCTAAGAGATGTTGTGTGTAATGAGTACTAATCATTATGATGGGTGATGAGTACTACTCCTAGAGTTTACTATTCTCAAAAGAAAGGTGATATAACATTCTTCTTGTTAATTCATGTAACATGTTCATTGAGCACTTACTCTGTATCCAGTGGTTTGCCCAGGAATGGGGGATTTCTAGGACATTGGACTTTCCATGCTAAAACCAAGAAAGTCCCAGGAAAATTGGGGCAGTGGGTCAGCCTACTTGTGGGAGACATCTAACTACAAAGATAAGGTATGTTGCTTACCTTCAAGATGCCACAGCCTAGGGGAGAACACAGGCAATATAGAGCCCTAATGCTTCCCTAGAGGAGAACCTAGTTGCTCTGGCAAGTTGCATACCTGCAAGGCCTCGATGCAGTGAGGGCAAGGAAAGAAGGCTTCCTGGTGGAGGGGGATATCTGTTCTGATTCTTGAAGATGATCCAAAGATGCCTACCTTGTGGCCCCAACTGTAATGCCTGCTCTGGGCTCTCTATAGCAATTTCATAACATAAAGGTTGATTACTTACATGTCCCATTTATTCTCATGGTATCCTCCCTATCAGGTCACCACCTGACCTCAGGGATTCTTCTGGCTTCCACATGGTTCATGTCTGAACGGGTTGTTTGATTATGAAGCACTGGAAGGGGAGAGACTGACTGTATATTTATAGTCCATGGGAATATCAATATTGGGCAAAAGGAGGCTGTTGATCCTATGTGTAGTTACTTCCTGTCATAAAGAGAACTGGAGGGGCACCTACAAGAATGTTTATTCATCTAAATTCGTGCGATAGAGGAGTGAGGCAGAAAAGCCTTTCAAAGGTGCTGCATGTTGCTCAGTGAGTGTGCATTTCTCAGTTCTCAGAGACAGACATGAAAACCTGCAGCACAGTCATTTAGAAATTCAAAGGTTTCTTCTTCAGGGGGTGGGACACAAAAGACTGCTGTTCATCACATAATGCTGGGATGGTGGGGGACAGCAGCAAACCTTTATGGAGAATAGCAAGGGCTATTCTGCCAGGAGAAAGAAGATGCCTCATTACAGTGGCTTGAAAAAAAAAAGATTATTATCATTATTGCTTTTTAAAATTCACTCCTGCATTCTACCTAGGTTGGGAGAGTTGAAGAGGAGAAAGACAATTTTAAAGAGTAGTTTATGGATCACAAAAACACTCAACATTCAGTACACACCTCTCTCTCTCTTTCTCTCCCTGCCTGAGTTGAAGGTGTCAATCTGCATTTAGAATAAATGCAACACCCACATCAAGAGAGT
Organism: Rhynchonycteris naso; assembly: GCA_037038555.1. Classification (NCBI taxonomy): domain Eukaryota; kingdom Metazoa; phylum Chordata; class Mammalia; order Chiroptera; family Emballonuridae; genus Rhynchonycteris; species Rhynchonycteris naso. The sequence goes on from CM072996.1 coordinate 25,775,240, forward strand.
CTTCCTTTCTTAAGGCAGACGTTTTTCAGTAATTCTCTGGGTGGCTTTAAAAGATGCCCAAATTCCAGCCAATGATGCGAGGGACCAAATAAGATGGAGCTTCTCATGCATAATGGTCCTTCAACATGATCTTGTGTGGCTTTGACTGTCTTCTTCCTGTCCTTTGCTTTGGAATTACAGGAGGCAAATGGCACCGATCTAAGTTGGAAAACCAGGAGCGCAGGCTGCAGAACAGCCAGCAGACAACATTGCCTCTGAACTGCTATTGTTTCTATTTTAGGAGCACATTGAGTGATTAGCTTGGGTAACAGTAACATCACATTACCTTGCACAGGCTGGAAATGTCTTTCAGTAAGGAGGCAACACGGAGGCCATGTGATACAATCCCGTAGACAGAGCCAAGTGGAATACATCAAAGAGAGCCTTGATGCAGATGTTTCATGCAGAAGAAAATTAGGTCAGAGACCACTTCAATTTCAGCTTCTGCCAGCCTCGTTTGAGAGCTTCCAGTGAATTTGTAATGAATAGCTTCTAGGGCACTTTTCTCTCATTCAGTCACAGGCTGCCACAGCCAGATGAGCGTTCCATGTGGAATCTTCTCTCATTATTTAAAACTGCTACTTTGTGTTCTGAAATTCCAGAACCCTTCCAATGCACCACCACTCTGGCCTGAAACAAAAGCTTCTGAAAATACAGGGAGAGATGTGAATCTGTATCCTGTCCTTGCTCCCTCTTGTATCCATCATACCCAGGCATGGCTTTTAATTCAGGCTCCAACCTCCCTTTCATCTGTCTATGAGGAATCTCAGCGATGTTGGGCTTTTTAAAATCTTACTCAACTTTGAAGAAGCTGAGTGGCCTTTAGATGACCAAATGCTTTGTTGGCTTCTTGCAGGGAGCATGCATGTGTGAGTGTGGCGTGCATGTGTTAAAAAAAAAAAGAAGAAGAATAAGAAGGAGAAGCTTTTCTCTGAAAAGAGCAGAGAAGGGCAGTGTGACCTCAATGAAAGTGAATGATGCGTCTTTTCCCTGCCCACCCTCTGCCTCATCTCACATGTCATTTATTATATTGGAGGGCTAGAGTCTGGAGCACCCCGTTATCTTGCTTTTTCCTCTGCTCTTCCTGCCTACCCTTCATGGGTGTTACACTGACAAATCCTTGCTGACTGGGGTGGGGGCTGTGTAGAGGGATCAATTCAATTCATGCCAGGAGACGAATCATTAGATTCTAAATGCATTTGGAAGACAGGGCCCCAAAGACAGACACATAGGATCACAGGGGCTCCTCAACGCTGGTGACATTCTCATTTCCCATTGGAAAGGAAATGAAGTGGTGGCCACAGCGCCAGCTCACCGTGACAATATTGCTTTGCTTTGATACCTCCAAGGCACCGGGGCATTCAGTAACTGGGTTTTTTTGGTTGTTGTTTATTTTGTTTTCAGTTCTAGGGTGTGCAAAGCTAGTGTCAGAAAGGCTCAGCAAAGCACTCAAAGACCTGCTTCTGCTCCAATCCAGGCTGGGAAGCCCTCATGGAGGTGTTGGCTGTCTTGTCCTGCCATTTAAAATGCTTTCTCTGGCTTAAAACGATGCTAGTCTTCCTGCATTTCTTCCCCAACTAGGTCTCATCCCTGCCAGCATTCTCCTGTGATCTTTTTATTGTGGTGTGTGTCTCACACACACACTCACACACTCACGCACTCAAAATTTCCCAGGAGAGCAGATGACCTGAAAGATAGAGAGACGTACTTTAAACTCCACCCTGTGTGAACTAGAATGAGCAACTCTCTTCCCTACATTTAGTGTCCTCACCTGGAGAAATGTGGGTGATCCCTGAATTCTGCACAGTTTTGACACTGACTCAGTAAACAGCCTTTCTACATGCAGAGAAAACTGACGTCATCTGCAAATGTCCTGCTGTGGGTTGTAGCCACAGATCTACCTACTAAGAGCTTAATAAAGACCTTACTCCTAGGATTAACATCAGAGGGCCTGGGCACATTCACACAGCAGCAGGACAGTCTGATTCCTTCCAGATACACTGCAACGGGGCAGCTCAACAAGGGAGAAATAGCATTGACTATAGACTCCGATGAACTTGAGCTTAAATTTAAGCTCTGTCACTTCCTGGCTGTGTGACTTCAGACAAATCACTTAGGCTCTCTGATTCTGAGCTTCTTCTATAGTAAAGGTGGGGTAATAATCATTATAACTGGATGCTACAAGATTAATCGAAATATATAAAATAGTATATGTCTCTCATACATGGTAGGGACTCAGCAAATATTAGTGTGATTATTATTATTATAAAAAATTAACAGTGGAGGTATATATCTATATATTATATATGTATATATTAATATATATTGATATATAGGTATCTATATTATGTACAGATGCATATTTATATATATTTCTGTATGTGTATGAGCAGAAATGTCACTCACCTATGGTTTAGGGTAGCCAGAAAAATTAATACTATTTGAATTTAATTTTTTCCCTCCATATGAAGATTTTTTTAAGAACACACACATATATGAAATTCAATTTCTGAAGGCAGTAGCAGCCAATATTCATTTAAAAAACTTAGTGAGATTTTGGCACATAGTGCACAAAAAGAGCTAGCTACATTTCTTTTTATTTACAATAACATCTTTCATTCAATATCATGAATTCCTACCTTATCATGCACTCCTTTCCCAAGCTCAGCACTAAAGAGCCTTCTTTTTTAGAGGGAACACAGCGCAGAGGAAACCTATATAGGTAGGAGTCAAAAAAGCCAGCCATTTGATGCTGGGTTTGTAATCACAAAATCATAGCTCTTCAAAATTTGGCAGGTGAGAAACTGAAATACTAAGAGGTTATGTGACCTCGCCAAGGTCATGCAGGAAGCCCAGTTCTCACCAAGTCCTCTCCTTTGTTCTTAGCTATAAGACTCAATAGTGGCCACAGACATGAAAATGCTTGGCAAAGACTAGGTGCTCTCTACATGCCAGTGCCCCTCCCTCTGTGCCTGCTAGCTCTCCTCCAGCAGCCATGGCAGAGGGCCACCGTCACTGCAGGGACTACAGGGCTGTCTGCCACCGGTGGCACCACTGTCCAAGCAGAGTGTTGCCTGCTCAGAACTGGACTTGGTCCCTGACAAGTTATGGGGCATGGAGGACAACACAGCCCTGGGAAAGAGCTCCGTGGTCTACCACACTGAGCAGGTTGGGCCCGTCCCAAGACTGAGAGTCAAACCTCAGTCTGCCAGACTCTGGCTCAGTGTGCTGCTGTGTGACTATGGGAATTTACAGAAGTGAGAGAAGCAAAATGGAAAATGAAACATACATTTGTTCTTTCCTACATTTATTCATTTGCTCACTTGCTTACTCATTTACTTATGCATTCATTTAATTATTCTTTATTGAACACTATGTTTGGAGAAATGGGGCTTCTAAGATTTCATTATTTAGCAAAAGAGACTACATGGATAGAGATACAAACCAATTATAATACAATATGCAAAGACTATAATAGCAAAATACTGTGGCAACACAGCAGAGGGAGGCATTCAGTTTTCCTGCTTTATATATATTAGATGGAGAAGAGATTGTTTAATAATCAGGTTTGATCAGAAAAATAAAACAGCTAATAAATTACTGTCTACATATTATATCTATATCTATATATCTATAGATATATATAGATATAGATATAAACATAGATAGACAGACTTAGGTATATATACACATACATAAGTATGCATATATACATATATGTACATATGTGTGATATACATTCATATATTTTGAGAGATTTGACCTTACATGGTGTGGGAGTTGGTTTAAAAGTTTATGTATGGCCCTTACCTTTGCCTGTGTTTGGCAAACGTTTTCTGTAAAGGGCCAGGTAATAAATATTTTAGGCATTGCAGATTCTGAGCTCTCTGTCACAAGCATTCAACTGCAGCAGTCCTAACAATCCATCAAATGGGTGTGGCTGTGTCCTAATCAAATTTCATTTACAAAAAGAAAAAGAGGGAAATGGGTTGGATTGGTCCTGTGGTCATAGTTTGTGAGCCTTAGTCTTTGAGACTGGTTGTAGAGCCTGGAGTCAGCAGGCTGGGCATTGAGCAGGAGGACAGATGTGGAGTGGAGGAAAGTAGGGACGAACTGGAGCCCACAAGGCGGCCGCAAACCCATGTCAGACTCTCCCTGACTTCCAGGTTTCAACTCAATTATGCGTGAGTCCTGTGGGAGAACTGGGGCCTCCATCGTGGAGCTGAACCTATTATGTAACCCAGGAACTGGACCAACTGAAGGAGGACCCAGTGGGAACTGGAGTTGCTGCTGGTTTGGCTGCTGCCCATGGCAACCAAGGAAGTCAGCAGGTGCCTACCGCTCCTGCCTTGACCTTCTGAGTGTAAAATGAATATGGATTCTGCTTCAAGTCAACCATCTAAAACCCATGCAAAATGACCCACACTGACTTTGACCAACGTGGGGAAAGAAATTCCAAGAGGTATTGTGCCTGTCTAGCTAAATGATTCAATCAGGTGCACACAGATGAGAAAGTTTCAGGGAGGAGGTTCCATTGAACTGGATCATAGTAGGCATGGGAGAGAGTTTGCCAATTGCAGGTCATCCATAGAATTCTCAAACAGCTTGTCTTGTGACTCCAACCCAGGGAAAAAGAAACAATGTTTGCTTCTGCCTGCCAAACATTTGAAGAATTTATTTTCCTAAGTTTTCACTAATTATCTTTTTTTCATCAGAATCCAGATGTGAACAGGGCAGTGAGTGCTATGGCAGACTCCATTCAAGCCCAAGGTTCAGACTGCCCATCCAACACCAGCAGGTGAGCTCAGCCCAGAACAAGGTGGCTGCTATCTCTATATAGCTCTGGACATCCAATGAGCATGTTTACATTTACTAATAATTTCATAGATAATTCCCTTAAAATTTTATTCTGTGTCACAGCAACAAATATTTCCCCCTTTTTAACTTATTGTTCTTTCTTCCGTTGTCTTGTCTTCATTAATGCTGTGAGATTTTGTGAAATGTTCTGGAACCATAAATTATATATATATAGTCTTTCTCTTTTCAGTTTCTTCACTGTATGGATAACACCTCCACAATACCTCTGCCAACCATCCAGTCTCTATCCACATGCCCACCCTTCCATTCATATTTACATTTATTTATTTATCCATCCATCCATATCATTTTTATTTTTTGCTGCTACCTTATTTAATTCTTTTACCATCACATGCTTAAATGACTACAAGATTCAGGAAATTGATTCTCCTGAATGGCTTAGTGAATGAATAGGATGAGAGCAACATAGGCTTAGATTTAAATTTTGTCTTTGTCCTTTACTAACTGTACAACTTTGAGCACATAATTGAAAATCTGAGTCTGTTGAGGAACAAGTAATTTCTATATCTCAGGATTGTGAGCATTAACTGAAATAAGATGTATAAACATCTTATGGTACAATACCTGGCACATAAGAGGATCTAAATAAATATCTTTCCTATTTCTCCTATTCTATCTACTTTATACCTCTTCTCAGATATCTTCTTCATATACACATGCAATTTTTACCTACCATCCTGGACTTTGCTGAAGTCATCCTTCCTCCTAAAATTATATCCTCCCTGATTCCTAACTTACTATTGAGACTCATCACTGTTTCCGACTCTGGATCTTTGATCATGGAAAGTCTTCTCTCTGAATTATTTATATCCTTATTTCTCTTTGTTAAGAAATGTATCTGATTTCTTGAATCTACTCACTCCCCAGATAATACATCACCTCTTTACATAACCCTTCCTGAATCTCCCAAATTAATACCTTTACTCCTACTGCATTCTTACAAGACATTATTTATAGAAAGGGAAAAGGGAACTGCATCTTTGAGCATACTCTGTTGAGTGTCGATACCTGTGTCATACACTTTGCACAACTTATGAAGTAATCATTATCTTCATTTTTCAGCAGAACTTCTCCAAGTTTGTTCACTGGTAAGGGCCAGAGAAAGAAATGCCCTTTTATTTCATACTACTTGTCTTACATCCTCTACATTCTAATAGTAATAATTACATTTTTACATTTATGAAAGATTAAGGAAAAAAAACTGTGATTGGCCCATTAATGAATTATATTAAAGAATAGGGATAATTTATTCATTTATTGCATTTATTTATTCACTTTTGTATCACTTTAAAAGTCCTGGTGTGACTATTTAAACAGACCATTGGGGACATGATAAATGTTCAATTAAATGGCATTCAATGCAATAAGAGTCCTTATTCTTGGAAGATTTTGCTTCAATTTCAAATGCAGTGAGTTAACCATTAATCCTTCAACCATTTCAATTTCAGCTTTTTTCCTGTTTAGTAAGAAGTCTGCAACAAAGAGGGAATTATTGTTCTTACTATTTGGTGAAGTTCTTATCACAATAAAAAGCTCATCTTCCATTAAAGAGCCCTGAGCTATATGATGAAAAAATCCTTGGGCCGATCCTTGCTGCCCGTAGGCAGTCAACCCACTTGCTTCTCTCTTCATGGCATTAGCAACTCCATGAAAGTTAAATTTGTTTTATTTATAGGTTGGAAGGGCCTTCACCCATGAGGAGTCTGAATAAATAGGCTTTCGCCATCATTTTCCAAAGAGGTTAGGAAGGAACTGCTCATGAGGAAAGCCTGGAGGGTACACATTGTCAGAATGAAGTATGGTCCTTTGTTTGGAATCAGAAGAGTTAGCCGCTCACAACATGAAATACCAGATGAAGCTCACTTCACCCAACGGGGGGTGGGTGGGGGGAGCAGAATGAGAAGAAAGACATGGAGACACTGAAAATGTCCCAGACATCATCTCTCCAGGTTAAATAGAGCCAAGTTCATTTGGCGTACTAGAGGTCACCGTTTTGCCTAAAAGACCCAGGAAGCATGCTTTGAGGTAGCACAGAAAAGAATTAGAGTTTTTTCTTTTTTTTAATTTAATAAAATATTATGAGATTGATTGGGCAATGCAGAATAATCTCCTTTCTTGGGAAATGTTTCTATGTCTAGTTATTTGTACTTGAGGGTAGGTAAAAGGAACAACTCCAAGCTATTAAATTAGAGGAGTTTGAAGAGCAAGCCAGCATCATTAAAAAATTATAGTATAAATTGAATAAATGTGAATCAAATAATTATATTATATCTTAAGGCTGCTATCTCTTTGGAGAGAAAAGAGATGGTTATCCTGTTTGATAAGCCCTGAAAGTCTGTGCTATCCTCAACAAAGAAACACGCTGCTGAGTCACCATGAGCTTTGAGATCTTTTCCAAGAGAAAGAATAGTATTCTGTTGCTCAGCCCACATGAACTTGTCTGGTACTCTTTCTGATTAATAGCATTTATTTCCCCAGAGAGCTGCCTGGGGCTAAAGGCAGAGGTAGACACAGACAGAGTTAACCTAACTGGCTCTCATGGGGATTGATCACATGCCTTGACCTTTCACTAGTGTCCTAAGCATTTGTGTTAACTGGGTTGGTGTGCCTCCCCTATAAATGGACTCGGCCAGCCCATCAAAGGGAAGATGGGATTCTCAGATATCAGGTTTCAAGCACTGTACCTTTAAGACAAGTTAAGGTTTACTTTCAAAGCTGGATGTGGGACCTTCTAAAGAGAAGTCCCACATGGTCATAAACTATTCATGGAACTGATCATGTTTCTAGAACTACCTACTTTTGAGTTCCCTTAACTTGTCTTATCACCTGCCTCATCTCCTTGACAACTCTGCTCATAGACCTAGCTTTAATTTATTTTCATTACAGCGACTCTCTCATCCTGGATATGATGTCTAGTCTTGTTGATTTGATACCTGAATTTGACTTACCCTGACTCTACTTTCCCTGCTTGTACTAGAGGTGGGTGTCACCTTTGCTGATTCCATGCTCTGCCCCATTTTTTGACTTTGCTCTTTCTGTGAAAACATCAGTAACTCCAAGAGGTCCCATTCTATGACACAGAGCCAAAAGCAGGCCTGGGGACTAAAAAGGCTACCACAAATGAAGTGGGAAGGGCTATAGGTCTGAGGGAATGTGCTCTACTACCTTTGGCAAGTAAGTCACAAGAGAGGTAGTGCAGTTCCATACATCCCAGAGAACTCTTCACCAAGGGAGTTGTACCCATTTCAGACTATATCTCAACTGTGTCCATGCCTTGAGAGAAGTCAACCATGTCTCTGTGCTTCAGCCAGTGTGATGCAATGAAATGCCAAGTGCTTTGGAGTCAGGCAGACTTGGGTCTGAATCCTGATTCTACTTCTGTAACTGTGTCAACTCAGTCAAACTTTGTAACTTCTCCAAGCCTCAGTTTCTACATCTATAAAATGGGGATAATTATATCTAATTTATACTGTCATTGTGAGAATTAACAGAAACAATGAATATAAAATACAGAACATCGCATATGGTATTCCAGAAGGAGGGTTTATTATTCTTCTTATTGCCATCATGGTACCCTAATGCTTAAATTCTGGCAAGAATGGAGAAAATTTTTAATATTCAGGCAGCTAATTTCTTGAGATAAGTCACAGGTTTCTTCATGCACTAGGCCGGTTGATCAGTGTTGTAAGTCACCAGCTGGCTTCCTGCCTGAACTTTTAATCTTGTCCCCATCTCAATTTAAAGAGGGTGAGAAAGCAGAGACATCAATCGTTTCCTTGTCAAGGACAACAGCCCCTTCCTTCTTCCTTAGTTCTCTCCTGAGGCCCCATCTACCCAGCGCCAAGGGAGGGGGCTGCTGCTGAATACAGATCACCACATGGTGGGGGGTGCTTGTGCCTCCCTGGGAGCCAGAAGTGATCCCACTGTTTCAGAATAAGGCTGTGAGGAGTCCAATCCCACCCTCCCACACCTCCAGGGGTTAAGCACCCCACCATGTTCCACAGTCTCTCTGGATAGTGATGTAACCATGAAGATGGCAGTTGCCCAAGGTACTGGGACACAGACATTATTGATTTGTTCTTCTAATGCATTAGGAGGAAACAGGAAACCTCAGGAAGGTCACAAACAACAATTGTGCATTGACTGGCACAGACATTCACTTCATTCAGGAAAGCGCTGCTCAAGTGGCCTTGCTATCAAGAGAGGAAAGGAGACCATAGATGCATGACTCAAAAATAAGACAGTAAGCAGGAGCTGGATTAGGAGGAAGCAGAAAGGGCTGAAGCACCTAATGCTCAAGCTCCAACTTGACGGGAGTCTTTGTTCAGTTCCTGGCCAGGCCAGCTGCTCTGTCCACGTTGCTAAACAACTGGGTGAAGGAATAAACCAGGCGAGAGTGATCCCTTCACGTCTCAGTTCGATCGACCCTTTCAGCGGCTCTCTAGCCTTCTCCCCTTTGATTCTGTGGTTACGTGCCCTTCTTCCCATCTCACTTCATGATCTTTAAAGCTGAGCACATTGGAGAGTTTGCCATGCATACTTACTGTTTGTCTCAGCTTTCTCCCTTTCATGATCCTCCCTGGAACCATTGATCATTAAAAAAAAAAAAATCACAATATTTTGGAAGGTGTCCAAGCCCTCCTGTTCCCTCTTTCCTTCCAGCCCTGAGCTCTGAATGTTTGGTGTCTGCCTCCCATAAGTTTAAGCTAGTCTCTTCTTCCCTAATCATTATAAGAGCTGACATCTTCCTTCGAGGGTTCTGGCTATTTCAACTTTATCAACCAATTTTTGTTTCCTGGTGAGCAATTACTCCAGAAGGTCAGCTGTCCATGTTAGCCCTCGATCCTCTAAGAAATGAAACCCTCTACAAGCCCAGGCTTTTCCCAGTGTTTGGCCTGTAGCATTTCACCCCCTACATCTGCAATTAAAGCAAAATCACTAGTCCCAGGACTCAGTGGAATATTTCCATTTTTTTTTCTAGAGACTTTTCCCATATTGATTATTAGAAACTGAAAAATGACCAAGTATGAAGGAGAGATGGGCCTTCAATAGGCACTTTTGTTCAGGCTTCTGTGGGCTCTATACAGACATTCAGTCTACAGTCCTGGTTTAAGCAGTCACACAAAACACCATGTGAGCAGTAGGAGAAGCAACAGAGAAGTGCCACCCCCAACAAAACACACAACGCTACACTTCCCTCATCAGCCATGTGGAGACTGAGTAAGGATAGTCCACGGCTCCTGCACAGCTCAGATTCTAGCACAGGAAGTTGCTTGTCCCAATTCTTCAAGTCAATCTCTGTAATTTAGGCATAAAACAATGTGGGCCATGCTAGCCTTATGTTTAAAAGAGATTACTAGGGAGCATTTGAGATCCTGTTCACCAGCGTATGTCACCAGGCAAATGAATGCCTATAAAAATTCAAAAATAAAATAAATAAAAAGGATTACTAGTAAATTAATTTGGGGTTGCTATGAAGATCGAATGAGATAGTGGGTTGTAAATAGCCTAGCACATAGTAAGTGCTCAATAAACATGTGGGGTTTATTTTTTTCCTCCTTGAGGGCTGACAAGATGTCTAGCCATTAAATATGGTTTGAGTCTCTAGGATAGAACAACTACCACTTATTAACCACTAACTAGATGTCAGATCATGTCCTAAACCATTGGTTAGTAATATTTTATTTCTCTAGATACAAATATTATACTCATTTTTCAGATAAGGAAAATGAGGCTCAGAGGGATTAAATAGCCTCCCTTACATGATACAGCTAATCACAGAAAGCCAAGATTCATTCACATTTTGGATTTTCTCACACCAGAACCCAATCTCTCCACCACTTTGTTGTAAGGGCATTTGGAATGAGAAATCAGTGGTATGACTTTAATAAAGTAAAATACCAGTCAACTGAAGAATCCCTGGGGAAACAGAGGCTGGAGAGTAGAAGTGGAAATGCACTAAAATAATAGATTCCAGTATCGATCTGGTGAGCAGGGCTGAGGAGAAGGAGATTAGTAGGATTTGTAAAGTTGTTATTAGTATTTGCCAAAGATGTTTGCCATCTCCTATGTTCTTCTTGGGAATTTGCCTTTTGAACATTTCTCTGGAAAACAAGATCTCAGAACACATCCTCTTTTCCTTCCTTCTCTCCTGAAACACTTCTTGTTTTCAGCACTAGGCACCACACAAGGCATTAAGCCAGTGGTTCTTAACCTGGGTTCTATCGAACCCTACAGGTTTGATGAGTCGGTCTCGGGGGTTTGGAGAAGCCTCTGCCGTGGAGGCCAGAATAAAGTAATACCGTAATTTGTTGTGAGTTCATGCACTTTGTTGGTTTTGTTCTTTGAGCAAGGTGATGTTCATGCACGGCTCATTTTGTGCACCAGTAAAAAAACATATACCTATGTTTTGAATTTGGGGAAAAAAATCATATTTTATTTATCACTAAAGAAGGGTTTGGTGAATGCGCATATGAAACTGGTGGGTTTGGTACCTCAGAAAAGGTTAAGAACCACTGCATTAAGAGTAGAGAGATATGATACATAGGACAAAATTTCATATTTGACATGTGTGAACTACAGGTGCAACAAGTTGAATCTGGAATGAAAATCAAAGGAGTGATTTGAATGAGCTTTGAGACTACGTTGAGGAGTCTTGACTTCAGCAACAGCTTGACATATGCCATGATTTGGGGGTGTGGGGGCTGCTACAAGCACTGCAATTTCTAAAACTCACTGTGAACCAGCAATGATGCTAAAGTTTGTCACTTGGTGACACCAAGAGGTTCACAGCTGTGATGAGATAAATACCCTAAACTGGAAGATGGGTTTGTTTTCTGAGGAGTATCCATAGCTTTATTTTTAAAGATTTAGTGACACAAAATAATTAAGATCAAATACCATTAGAGAGGTATCATAAGGAAGAAAAGTTAGGGGAGAACTTGCAAAGGTCAGTTGAGAGAGGAGGGTATGCTGAGGTAGTGACCATGGGGATGGAGCCAGCAGGTATAAAGGCTTTTCTAAAGGGGCCAGGAATGGTAACTGACAATATATGTACCATATTTCCCCATGTATAAGACATATCAAAAAATTTGGGGTCTAAAATCCAGGTGCGTCTTATACAGTGGTTGTGGATTATTTTTACTTGCATTTCCTGCTTTTTTTGTGCTTGTTTTTATGCCCATTGTTGTAGAACACTCATTGTTGTAGACAAATAAAACTTAAGTTCAGTAACTTTATGTAATACATTTTTTTAATCAAATTTCAGGCCCCAAATTAAGATTCTTCTTCTACACGGGAGCATCTTATATGTGGGGAAATACAGTATCAGATATGGAAGGTGAGTGAGAGGGAAGATGAAGCTTCAATGCCTCTTGATTTCTTAGCTTAGGAGATGGGTTAATTTGACAGGAGAAGCTGTAAGCTTTGAGGGGAGTGGGGTAGATGTATTTAGTACTGGTATTGGTATTCACTGTTCCCTGGAATGTGGTTATGGTACTGCTATTTCCCTATGAAGCGTAGAGCATATACCAGGAAGTGTAATTGAATTCATTGGGACATGCCAGGCAAAGGAGGTAGAACATGCTGATTTGAGATCTGTACTTGAAACCCCAAAAAGAACTGTTTCCAATAAAGTTTGGATATAGACCCAAAACTGAGGGGCACGACCTCATCTCCCATTTTCAGCCTTCCTTCCCCTTCATAGTCTCAGAGACAAAGGTAGTAATTCATCATGATTAGAATAATGTTTACACAATGCCATATGTTTAGATAAATCCTTAAGAATTGGCATCATCCTGATTCCTTCCAAACTGGATATATAAACAATCTAGCTATTGCCTGAACTTTCTCCTTTTATAAAGATAGTTGGGATTGTATAGCTACAGTTAGTCACACAAATTCCTTGGCTATAGAAAGGGTAAAACTAGAAAAAAGAAGATTTTGAGAAAACACTGTGTGCTAGTATGACATCTCTTTGCAAATATTAGCTATTTAACAACATATTTTTATGGTATCCACCCTGTTTTGTTTTCCTTGTTTCACAAATGAGGAAAATGGGAGTGAGAAACTAATAACATTAACCACATTTAGTAAAGCAGAAAGTGGCATAGCACTTCCAACCCCCACTCCATACGTATCTGATCACTTCTGCATGTCTGGTTCACTGGTCCCATTTCCTTTTCTCCATGTTCTCATGCCCTCTGTGCCTTCTTTCCCTTCTACAATCAGCTTGGATTCCAGCCTCTGCAGCTGGACTCATCCTCCCACAACCCCTCACTTTGTGAGCTCCTCCCTCCTTCCACTGTTCTTAACCAGCAAAACTCCACCCTTGACCCCAGCCCTGCCCACTCCATTTCTGCACCAGAATCACTGATGGTGGGTTGGAGAAGACACTCCACCATGCTCACTGGTCTCACCTCAAATTCACGACCAAAAACTTCAAGTGGGCCCTTGACCTTGACCAGCAACTTTATCTCATTTGTTTAGTCAATCAAGTCTTTCATTATTCAAGACAACCACAGTCAAGTCTCATTTCTCAAATTTCCTACCTGGTCTCTTTCTCCTTTAGGTGAAGACTGTTTCTTATTCAACTGAAAACAATAGTCACGATAAGAAGATAAATACACCTATTCTCATGACCAAATTTACTAACCCCTCTGCATCTTGATTTACAGACTTAACCTCCTTATTTATATATTTAGTTAGAAGAATTGTTCAGGCTTGCAGGAAGGCCAACACCTCCACTTGTGCCCCGGAGCTCACCTCCTCTCCTTCTTTAGGACTTAGTTCTGCAGGTGCCTTCCCTCTGCCTACAGGATCATTTTCACCTCTCTACTGACCATGGCCATTGGCAGACAAACCTGCCCTATCTCCCATCTGAAGAAAACAAAACGTGCCTTCAACCCACTTTCTCTGCCAGCTCTTACCATGTTTTTCATCTCTCTTTTAAAGCAAAACTCCTGAAAAGAATTGCCCATCCAGTCTTGCTCTCTCCACCTCTTCACCTCCAAGTCTCTTTTCAAACTGTGCTAATCAGCCTTTGGTTCTCATTCCTTCAAAAGCAATTCTTTTTAAGAAAAACCACACTTGTCAATGTCACCCAAAAATGACATGTCAGACCAGTGGTGAATTCTTTGTAGTTTCAAAGTCTTAGCAGCTGTGACAAAGTTGTTTACTTCCTCATTCTCCAAACACTCTGTCTGTTACCCTGGCACTGGAATAGTGTGGTCTGGCTTTTCTTCTCCCTTGCTGTTCACATCATCTTAGTATTTTTGCTTCTTCTCTATTTTGGCTCTAACCCAAGATGTGGCTCTCTGTTCTCTTCTCTTTTCTACCTGCATTTCCTTCTGGACGATCTCATATAATCTGACAACTTCCACATTTCCATCTCTTGTCCTAACCCCTTCTAGGAGATACGAGGTATCCAAGGACCTTTCAAACATCTACAGTGTCAATTATGTATCTTATACTAACATAGCCAAGCAGAATTCTTGCTTCTCTCTTTCCCCCTTGAAATATTCTGATCCTTTTAATTTTTTTTTAAAACCTAAAACTTATTCTTGATTTCTCTTTCACCCTCATTTCCTACATCTACTCATCAGCTAAATCTGTTATTTATTTATTTAAACTTATCTATTGATTTTAGAAAGACAGGAAGAGGGAGTGAGAGAGAGACAGGAACATCAATCTGTTTCTGTATGTGTCCCAAGGATTGAACCTGCAACCTCTGCGTATCTGGATAATGTTTTCACCATCCGACCTATCCAGCCAGGGTTAAATTTGTAAGCTTTGTCTTAATCACATCACTTTCCTCCATTGCCACCAATACATCTAGTCAAAGCCACTATTTCCTCTTGTCTGGACTACAAAGCCTACAAAGTGACCTCTTTGCTTCCACTCTTCCCTCTACCCGAGCCTGTTTACCCAGCAGTCAGTGTTCTTTGTTAAATGCACTGAGTTCTGTCTCCTAAACATGCTTCAATTACTTTTAATTTTACTGAATAAAATTCAGACTACTTAATGGCCTACCAGGCATTACCTGATCTAGTCACTGCTTACCTTTCTCACTTTATTTCTTATCACCTTTTCCATTGATCTATTGTGCTATGTTTATACTGGTTTTCCTTTAACATACCAAACTCATCACTGCCCCAGGGCTTTTGCACTTCTTAAATCCTGTATCCAGAAGTGCTCAGCCCAGATATTTATAGAACTTCTCATTAAGAAAGACAGAGCATCTTAAAAGCACAAAACATATGAGTTAGAAGAGTCTCAGGGATCTTCAAAAACCCATCCCCACATTTTATAGAAGTGAGAAAAGTGAAGTCCATAAAGGTGACAACTTACTCAAACCCACTCAGTCAGCAATCAAGCCAAGACCTCCATGACTCTTGCCAATTCCCTTTACGTTAAACTTTGTTAGATGAGTATTCTGACTGTTCTGATTTAAATGAACTGATTAGTTTTAAACTACCACACAATTTGTCCATCAGACTTATATGCTTCTGGATTCCTTTGCTGTATTCTTCCCTGGGACAGCAGGCGCCAGTGGGTGAAGGGCCGTAGTGAGAGGAGGGTGGGAACATGGGGGTAATGACGTTTTAATCATACGGAAAGATCTGGCTTTTCTCTGTGAGCTCAAAGTGCCTCACACAGGTATTAATTTAATTCTCCTGCTAGCCTCCTGGAATGACTGATGGAGACCAACGCACAGGCGAGAAGACTGAGGGTGGTTCTCAGATGAGAGTGACTTTTCTAGAGTGTAGACCGGACTGCTTCCTTCCTCTGCCTAAAATCCCTCCGTGGCCTCCCCTCCCACAGGGTAAGTTTCAGGCTCTGCCCCTGGACTCCCTAGTCCGGCAGGCCCATGCTTCATCATTAAGCTCAGCCCCTTGCACTCTCTCCACATGCCCCTGCTCTCGCCCAGTGGCGCTCCGTGCTTTTGGTCATACTAGTGTCATGTTCACTGTCTTTCTCCTATCGGGCCTGTGCCCATGCCGTTTCTGCTCGGAGTACCTTTAGCTGTCCTTTGCAACGCCATGCAGGTGTCACCTCTCCTGTGCTTCCTGCGAGGCCTTTTCTAGTCAGTGTCACTTGCTTCCCCAGGATGCTGACCATCCTACGAGTCCCTTTTGCAGCACTGATGAGCGTGCAGACGGGTTTTGTTCGTTTCGGCACTTCTCCCGACCCTGCTAGATCGGGAGCTCTTGGCGGGCGAGAACAAATCCTTTTCCGTTTGATCTCCGCTGAACTTAGTTCAGGAGCATGCACGTGACAGTAACGGAGAATGTTCTGGAGGAAGGAGTGAGCGACTGGCACGCTGGCCGGGCTTTGGAACAGCCTCCCCTAAGAATACTTTAATGGATTCTCATCTGCTGCTGCCTTGACCGCGCCTCTTTTGATCCCACTTATAATTCACAGACTTCACAATCATCTCTCCCCAGGGTTTGAGAGACCAACTACCCCTGCAAGGCTCCTTCTGGCAGCCTCTTCCCCCAGCTTTCTGAAGGGCCTCTTGAGCTGTCTAGGAGGTCCTGGACATGAGCATATGCCCCTGGGGTCCAGCTCATTTGTTTATTGCAGTGCACTCACTGCTAGTGGTATGGGAGGACTTCTAGGTGCTCCGGGGATGTTTTTTAAACAGATACAGACTTGTTCTATACCAGTGGCTCTTAACCATTTTTGAGGTACTGAACCCACCAGTTTCATATGCGCATTCACCGAACCCTTCTTTAGTGATAAATAAAATGATTTTTCCCCCAAATTCAAGACATAGGTATACGTTTTTTTACTGGTGCACAAAATGAGCTGTGCACGAACATCACCTTGCTCAAAGAACAAAACCAACAAAGTGCATGAACTCAACAAATTATGGTATTACTTTATTCTGGCCTCCACGGCAGAGGCTTCTCTGAACTCGAGACCGACTCATCGAACCCCTAGGGTTCGATAGAACCCAGGTTAAGAACCACTGTTCTATACAATTTAGGAAGGACCCCTTTTCCATTTAGAAGAGCAAATGATACCACCTGTTTTAAAAAGTATTTAGGTTCAAATAATGAATTGATTTAAAGAGAAATATTAAGTGCATAAAGCAGAGATATATGACAAAAATAGTGAAGTGGTGACTGATGTATTTCATTCATTTAAGCATTCTTCCGTGTATTCATTCAACCAGTGTAAGTTACAGTGCCATGCCCTGAGCTGTGTGAGTGGTACATAGATGACAAGTAGTTTCTGTCTCAGTTCCTGTTCTTCACATTTCTGTTTAGTTTTATTTATTGATTGATTTTGGAGAGCAAGGAGGAAAGACAGAGACAGTGAAAGAGAGAGAAACATCAATTTGTTGTTCCACTTATTTATGCATTCATTGGTTGATTCTTTTATGTGCCCTGACTGGGGATCAAACCTGCAGCTTTGGTGTATCGGGATGAGGTTCTAGCCAACTGCACTACCCAGCAGGGCTTGGCTCCTGATCTTTAAATTGTAGACATTTTCCCTGGACACTCTGCACATTTTTCTACTGGGTGCTGCAGACAATTTGTTAACAGTCACACTGATGACTACTGTAGAGTGATCAGGCTTAGTGGAAGGGAAGAAGGAAACTTATGTACACTCACATGTGAATATAATATATATGTGTGGATGTGTGTGCACCTGTGAGTGTGGGCTGCACTTATGGTTTTGCTGCTAATCAATGAATACGTCAGGGGTATTTGCACGCACACATTCACCCACATAAAACCACCCAAGCACTAGAATGAGAGAGCCACGCTGGAGGGTAAATAAATTTGCCCAGAGGAGTTGTAAGGTAGAAGGCGAGCGATGGGAAGAGCACAGATTGGCATGAAATCAGAATTCAAATCTCAGCTTTGCCACTTACTGAGCAATTCGGATGGGCTCTTCAGCTCTCTAAGGTTCAGCGTCCCTAAACTGAGAAGGCTGGACTGGATCAGCGACAAAAAGAGGCTTCTGCAATCAGATCCTGGTTTGGTGGGAAAATGTGCTAGAATGATTAGGTCTAACGTGGGTGTAGGAGGGGGACTTGCATTAGTTATGAAAACGGGAGTGCCAGAGGGAGAGTGCATACAGGTTGTCCCGGTGCACTTAGCATTCTTGGGCTGGATCATCTTGAAGACAACTTCAAAGGTCTACAAACCAACATTCTGTGGTTCTGTAAAAGTCAACTCTATATTTTTTCTTTCTTCCTTTCTTTTATTTTTTTGTGACAGAGACAAAGGGACAGATAGGGGTAGACAGACAGGAAGGGAGAGAGATGAGAAGCATCAATTCTTTGTTGTGACACTTTACTCATTGACTGCTTTCTCATATGTGCCTTGACCGGGGGTGGGGGGTGGGGGGCTACAGCAGACTAAGTGACCCCTTGCTCAAGCCAGCAACCTTGGGTTCAATTCAGAGACCTTGAGCATCAAGCCAACTACCTTTGGGCTCAAGCTAACGACCATGGGGTCACATCTATGATCCCACACTCAAGCCAGTGACCTTGGGCTCAAGCTGGTGAGCCTTGCTCAAACCAGATGAGCCCACACTCAAGCTGGCGACCTCGGGGTTTTGAATTTGGGTCCTCCACGTCCCAGTCCGATGTTCTATGCACTGCACCACCATCAGCTCTATATTTTTTGTAGCAGTGGTAGTACGTGAGCACGGCAAAGGCACTGGTTTTGGCAATGGGGGGACAGTGTGGAACAGCTTCAGTTTATCTCCATGGAACCTGTGGTGGAAAGCCTCTCAATGGCTCCCATGGTAATTCCCTCCACTTGGATGTGGGTTAGACTTGTTTTGCTTCTAACAAATAAATGCAGTAGAAGTGACGTGATGTCATTTCTGAGATAATGTTAAAAAAAAAAGACTGTGGCTTTTCCCTTGGGGTTCATATTCTCCTTCTCTCTCTCTCTCTCTCTCTCTCTCTCTCTCTCTCTCTCTCTCTCTCTCTGTCTCTCCACCCTCTCCCTCTGAAACAAGCTCCGATGTTGCAAGCCCTTGAAGGAAAGGGCCGTGTGGCAAGGAGTTAATGTGTCTGGCCAATAGCCAAGGAAGACCCGAACCTGCCCCCTGCCATGTGAGTGCCCTTGGAAATGGAGCCTCTCTAAAATGAGCCTTGAAACAATGTAGCTTCAGCTGACACCTTGAGCATAACATTTTGGGAGATCCTGAGGCAAAGACACCTAGGTAAACTGAACCAGGATTCTTGACCCACAGAAACTGAGATAATAAATGTTGTTACATGCTATGAAGTTGTAGGGTAATATATTATGTAGCAATAAATAACAAATACGGAACTTTAAGTCTGTCAATCAATAAAGCAAGTCTTGACAAGCAACATGCAAGCCTGAATTCCATACTCTGTATTGTAAGAATTACCATGGGCTCAGATCTAGATACAGTCACAAAACTTCCTCTGCATATACAAACCCTTGGGGACCAGGGTTATAATTATCTTGAGCTCCAAACATGTATCCCAACTTCCTACTAGATATAGCTGAGAGGATGTTTCACTGGGACCTCCTACATAACATCTCTAAAGTTCTTGCTAACCCTGTTCCTCCGCTGTTCCCTATTTCATGCCCAAGCCTGAACTTTGGAATCATTAGAGAATCCCGCCTTACCATTTGCTATATGTTATCTTTATGACCCCCTGACTGTCACTGTCCACCTTCACTATAAGAATCTCATATCTGATCAGGGCAAATACGGTAGCCTTCTAACTATCTCCTTTCTTGTCCCCAGCTTCCTCGTATTCTATAACTATTAAAAAGCCTTGTCCTTTTATTACTAAATGTTTAATGTAGAAAAGAACATATGAAAATAAAACTATCCCTTATCCCATCATCATAAAATCTGATTTACTTTTTGTACACCCAATCTCTGTCCATGTGCAAAAATGTATTTCACTTGATAGTAATAATAATTTCTACATGATTTTTGTGTTTTACTTTCAGTACTTTGTTAAATAATATTTTCCCAATTTGCTACAGTATCTTAGAAAGTATTGCTTTTAATGGTGCATAGTATTCCATGGAGGGATAGACCCTAAGATAATCTTTTGTGTATTGGAAGTTTGAGTCATTTCTAATAGTTGTTGTTATCAGTAACATTGGATTAATCTTCCTGGGTAAACTTGTTTGCTTCTCCTCAATTAATTCACTTTTGCAAATTTTGAGGAAGAGAATTCCTTGGTCAACTATTCTGAAGACCTTCTGGTACAGAATAGATGTCCCTGATTGCTTTCTAGAAGGTTAATCCCTAGGTGAGAAGAGTGTAAAACTATTATCTTTTCATGAAAACATTTACATAGTAACACACTTTTTAAAATGTCCTTATGGCAAGTGATTCATTTGAGAGCATCAAAAAGTTCATACAGTAATATAGATAAATAAGAGGGTCTTAGAAGAAGGGAGGCCTAGAATTAATTTAAAGTTGTAGTTATTGAGACCGGATCTATTTTTCTTCCCTTATTCCGATAATCAATAAAGAAACAATCATCCCTCTCTCTTTATTGACCTCAAGGAATGTAGGGGCCTATTAAATTCCACACTGACTTTGTAAACTTTTGCCCCACTATCAGTACTGTGCCCTTTCCCTGAGGGTGACAAGGGGCTGAGTGTGAGTCCACAGCCCCTCCTAGACCATGCTCTGACCTGAAAATGTTCACTATCTTCAATTACATTTTCCTTACAGCTTCTTCCATCTGTTTTTTTCCTCTTCAAATTCCTCCACCTCTCCTCCTTCTGCTCTTCCTTCTGCTCTTTCTTTTTCTTCTTCCTCTTCCTCTTAATGTTAAGCTTTGCACACTGAGGAGGCATTCATAGAGAACTCCAGAGCAAGCCTGTGGAATCAGACTGCCCAGGCTCACAGCGCAGCCCCGACATAGTCAAGAAGCGTGAACCTGAACACGATGGCCTTTCTGTTCCTTAGTCTCCTTATTTGCAAAATGGGCATAATATTAACTCTTCCTCATGGAGCTGTTAAGATGCTTAAATAAGTTCATGTACACACGAAAAATTAGAACGGGGTTGACACAGGGTGATTGTTCAATAACTACCAGCTGTTAAGGCCCAATTCTTTCAGATGATTTCCATAGACAAGATTCCCATGAAGTAGAAGTACTGAGGCACAGAACAAGAAGACCTCTTATCCTCTTTCTTTGTCTAACTTTCCTCAGATCGCTGCACTGACTCCCCCAGGCTGCAAGTGAGAGTTCCATGGACTTGGGCTCCCCGCAGATGAAGGCACAGAGGATGGATGGCTTGCTGTGGCTATGATGCTGTGGCAGCACCAGGCATCTCAGGGAAAGGCAGCTGGACTCCCCCAGTTATGACATCAGCTCTGCAAGGGAGTCAGGCAACAAGCTGATACTGGAGAGAAGTCTAGGAGAGAGGCGGCTCCCTCCAGAAAGAGACTGCTCCTGTTAGGAAAATTCCTAGGGACACGAAGAGCGATGTGCTTCAAGGCCTCTGTGAGTCACATCCAGGAACGTGTAGAACAAAAGGGCGATCACACCATGGCCAAGCGGAGCTCCGCACAGAGAGCTTTTTTTTTTGTGGAAGGACCAAGGAGGGCCGGAGAACACAGAGCCGACCGAGTCATTACCACCCCGGTGATTCCTGACCCACATTCACAGGAGCCGGCTCCGCTTTCTTCTTCTTCTGCAAGGGACATTAATAGTTCAGTTCTTTTCAGTAGACAGAGAGGTTCTGGGTATGTGAGGGGCTTAAGCATGACTGACAGTGAGGTCTGCAAGGAACTCGACACATGCTGACAAGACCTGACTTCCCAAAATAACTTACTCACCAGTTCCTTGTTGCCAGTAATTTAGCAGCAGTTGGGGCGTTTTCATGGTCGCCTTGGAAGTCAGGGCACTGGCTGATGCTATTGTTATTGGAAATGATGGGGGGAAAGGTGAGAATGTGACAACGACAATATCGAACGGGAAGAGACACTAATGTTGACTGAGTACACCAGTGCTGGGTGCTTTCATATGCTTTCTCTCAATTTATGCTCCTGACCCCTGGGGGGTGGGTGGATATAATCATTCCCATTGTACAGATGTGCCTCACAGGGGTTATCTCACCCATGGTCACACAGCTGCTAAGTGCCCACTGGGACTTACATTCCTGTCCTTACTTCAAATCCTGGGCTCTTTCCTCTACGTTATATGCAGTAGATGAAAACACTACACACACACACACACACACACACACACACACACACACACACACACACACACCCCTTGAAAAAGACCCCATGTAACCATCACTGGACATTTTGCAATTGTAATACTAACTTTGCTGACCTATATACTACTGCGCCTTCTGTCATAACAAAGCCAATTGAGCGTGTTATTTCCGTCAGGGTTTTAGAATATAAACCAGTTCCAGATTTGTGATAAGAGTCTTGAGGGTTGGGGACTTACACTGGCCTGATCACAATGGGTTAGACCACTTGAAGGGCCAGCAGCCTTCACCCAGAAATCCCAGTGACTGGGACCCCCACGTGGGATGCCTGTTGGATTAGACTGATTGTTCTCAGTTGGGTTTTTGGTTGTTTTTTTTTTGCTGAGCAGCCAGGGAGCCCTTTTGGTCTTGCCCACTGGGAGCAAACCTGAGGCTGCCCAGCTTGTCAGAGTGCCCAGCAAGTTTGTTGACCTGATTAACCTATGATAATTATCTTCCGAAGCTACATGGTAGGCAGAAGGGACTAGACAGACAGCCCTGTTGGCTCTGCTTTCACAGCTCATTTCCACAGGGCATTCCCCTCTGGGTCTCTGAACATGATCTAACTTCAGCCCCACATATTTCTTTCCTTTTTCAGCTCGTCCTCTCCCCTGCCCTCTATCATGCACATGTCAGGGTCACCAATTTCCTTGTATAAAGAGATGCAGAGTGGGGAAGAAAAAGAAAGGTGAATTGCTCATTGCGGGGCCAAGCTAAGCAGTATAATGCATATTTAATATGAATGCTTTGCAAGGCAGTCGTTGTGTCTCCCAAGAATTATAGAGTTTCTCAGGCAAACAAAAGGAGGGAATTTTCCAAACTGCTCTTCGCTAGAAACAGCAGAATGTCTATTTCTCTCTATATCAGCACAGCCCCAAGGACCGGTGCCTAGGAAGACGTGGTTTTTATGGTTAGACACCTGGTTTGCATCTTGGTCTTGTACTTTCTCAGTCCTCTGAGCTTGCGCTGAGGAATCTCCGGCAACTGGAAGCTACGATGACAGTTCACATTGTTACCTGGGGTGTCACGACTAAGGCAAAGTCCAAGAAATCCACAGTCCTCCTACAGGCTAGATTACAGGAAGTCAGGTGCAGCCAGGAGCCTGGGAGGCACAGCAGGAAAGGATTCCCAAGGGGGCCTCTGAAGAGGGCTTGGTGGTGCCTCTTCTGCTATAAAAAAGATTGACAGAGTATTGCATTCAGGAGATGGCGTATGACAGGGAAACTTGCTTGGGCCCTAAGAGATGGAGAACAAGAACTTCTTTTTATAAACCACAATGCCCCTTGAGAATTATGACTTCATTCTTTTCTTGAAGTAAGGCTCAAAGAGCAGCTATCAAATGATCTCCATCCACTTGGAAACCGTGATCTGCCTTACTGGATTGCAGGCAGGGGAAGGTCACACCATGTTCTGGGCCAGCGTTACTGAGGTCTGCTTTTCTGGTTTGTTCTTTCATATTTATTCCCTCTCTGCTCATGCTACAGAACCTGGTGCCAAATCACGCAAATCACCCGTACTTCCATTTTTAAATAGAAAAAAATAAAAGGACGCTAAATAAAATTTGAGAAAAGAGAATTAGTCAGCCCACACCACTCAGAGTTCCCTTCTCTGGTTTTCTGTATTGGGGCCCGCTCAGATGGGAGGTGGTCGTAATCATTGTGGACTTTGAAATCTTCGCTTCTTTCACCTAAAATGACATCATCTTCTTTTATAGCTCCTCATAGGCTTCATAGCTGTCATTATAGATTGTTCCGTAGTATTCCTGTCTCTTCATGTTGGATCGTTAGTTGCTTCATACATTTTTCTCATGCTGCAAAGGACATTAACCTCTATAGATACATTTTATTCTTCCAAGTGATTTCGTTGGGACAAATCCCTAGTTCAGAATGCTTCATACTTCTCAATATGCATCACCAAGTTGCTCTCCAGAAGACCTGGACTAAGTTTCATTGCCCCCTGAGTATTACACTTACAGAATTACTGGGCTTGGATGTTATTTATTGATTTTTAATTTGTGAGTTCTTTGCCGGATGACTTGTGAACGTAGCTATGCACCCAAGGCTTATTAACTATGTTTTTACTCAATGGTCTGTTTTTACAAGAGCCAAACCTAAGTTGGGTATCAAGACAGCTCAGTCCTGGATGCCCTGAGGGGCCTTACTTCTCATCCCACCCAGGCCCTGCCCATCGGATTGTCTGACCCTGGCATCTGGCTTGCAGCCCATTTTCCAACCACTGTGCTGGGCACAGAGAGAAGAAAGAGTGAGCAGGATAGGGGTGTGCACTTTAGTGGGGGAGACCAGGAAGGGACATACAGTATGGGGCAGGGAAGTCTCCAGGATCAAGATGGAGAGCTCAAGGAATGCTTCTCAGAGATAAAGCTCAGGCTGACCTTCAGAGGATGAATAGAGTTTGTCAGGCCAACAAAAAGAAAGAAGGCAGCCCCCCTGCCATTACCACTGGCTCCTTTCCCTTCCGCCTGCTACAGTCTCACAAGACTTGCGTCACACTTAGCTACTCGTACCTTCATGATCACAGTTTGCTCACAGCGTTCCCTGCCACCGAAGCCATTCTTCACCTTTACCCACTTGCTCAAGTTTGACTAGGTCTGCAAAGCTCGTGTGAAATCCCCTCCTTCCTTATAACTCGGCTGCCCGGGTCTGGAGGTGGAGGTGCCCCCAAAGGAAGATGCCATCATCTCCCTGTCACCTCCCACAGCACTTAGCATATATGACAGCCACAGCTTTTCTTTTCTTTTTTTTTGCCTTTACCACTGAACCGTGAGCTTGGACTCTGTGTGCCTCCTCTCTCAGTGCTGCCTTTGCTGAGCTCAGGGCCTGATTCAGGGGGTGCTGGGTGACTGCTGAGCCATGATAAACTAATTGAAAGATCATCTCTTGAAATTCAACCCCTCCACACCATTGCTGGAACTCAGTAGCTTCTCAATAAATAAATACAGACTGAATACATTTAAATATTCAAGTTCAACTTCTACTAGGTTTCGCGCCACGAGAGAGATATATATTTTTTCCAGCGGTGTTTGTGGGGAAGTCCACCTCCTATTACACGGGTTTTTCTCTACTGCCCGAGAAACCTGAGCCTTCCTGAAGATCATCAGTCCACTTCACTAGCCCCGCCCCCCGACGGGCAGGCCAAAGCATGTCTCCTTAACACAGAGCCCTTTTTTCTCCTTGTGAGAAAACCAGACCTCCTTTGCTATCTGAGATGAATAACCCCTGCTAAAATAGAACCCACTGAGTCTTCCAGCCAAGGAGGCGGCTGGCAGAGATGGGGGAGGTGAGCACGTTTGGGAGCATAAAATTTCCCAGGATGAGGGCATTTCATTAGGAGGCTTCTAGATGTGTTTTGTTTTGTTTTTTTCTCTAAAGACTCATATGAAAAGTCCAGAGAATTTACCAACTACAGAGAAACATTCTTTACCACCAGGAGCTCTGTTGCCCATTAATTGTAAACAAGTTTGTGCGTTGATCTAACGAATGCCTTCTTTTTTTTTTTTTTAGGTGCACCCTGTTTCATTTTTAATTAAAATCATTGCATTGATTTGCTTTTAAAATAATAGCAAAGACTTTGTAGGTTGAGAAATAAATTATCATTTGAAGGATTAGAGTGGCTCTTCTTTTGATTTTAATAAAGATTAGAAGAAGAGAAAGAAGCACAAAGGAATGAAAGCAGCTCCCCCAATATAATGAGTTAGACAGCTTTCCCCCCTTGATCAAACAAAAGAACAAATGTATTAAACAAAGAGTATAGATTTGACAAACCATCTCTGCTCTCGCAAAGGATTTTTGAGGGGATTTGGAAAGTTGTAGCCTACCCGTGTTCTGTTATTTCTGAGTATATTAAAGCCAGTACTCTGTTAGCTTAGGTATTGTTTTTGTGTGTGCTTTGCTTCCTGGCAATAGAGTCTTTCTTTAAGAAAAGCAATTGGGAGATACCCTGGTCCTGGTTAATCTGCTCCCCTTTTCACACACAGACCATTGTCTGGATGTGCTTCCCAAGAGGCACCGGCATTATGTCCTGGGCCCCCTCTCCCAAGTCGGCAGCCCCTACAAAGGGAACAGTACATCTTTCGAAGAGCCTGCTGGATTTCCATTTGACACTGGAGCTGTTTTGCTTTGTGCAAACCTCAATGCAAAATGTGCTGATTCCCAAGGAAAAACAAAGAACAAAGCAAGAAACCAATTTGGTGGTGGTTTGTCAGTAGTCCACTCAGACCCTCCACCCAAAGGGGAAGAGTTTGGGAAGCTCCTGCTGCCTTTACGGGTGACTGCATGGCTCTGAGGACCCAGTTAAAGATTTAGCCCCATAGTGGTGCTGAGCCTCTCGCTGCCTCTCTAGAAAAGAAACTTCTGGTACTGCTACCACTCCCTGCCGTATCCACCATGATTTTCCATCCAAACACGGAGACAAAGTCAGCTATGTATCTCCTATCAGTCAACCCTGACAACACACCCCAGGAGTTTCAGCTGGCCTTACATGACAGTTGCCCTTTTTATGTTCATATTTAATTACTACCTCTTCGCTAGTTATTTTTCAAGTTATAAATATGGCATCAGCCAAACAGACAAACACACATTGGACCCTGCTTCCTTCTCCTCCCTTCTCCTCTGTCTAAGCTTCTCAAGACTGCTCTCTACATGCTGTCTCCATCTCTAACTTCTGCTTGCTTCTCAGGTCACATCAGTGAGTGTTGTCCTTCACCCCCATCCAGGATCCTGACTTGGCCAAGGTCACCAGAAACTATCATGTCTTTAACGACTCATTTATTTTCTCTTATTTCAGACCACGTTCACTTTCAGGACTGGAGCCATACTCTATTCATCTCTGAGTTCATGGCATCATGAGCTTGGGACCTGTTTAACTAAATG
Source organism: Rhynchonycteris naso (assembly GCA_037038555.1). Classification (NCBI taxonomy): domain Eukaryota; kingdom Metazoa; phylum Chordata; class Mammalia; order Chiroptera; family Emballonuridae; genus Rhynchonycteris; species Rhynchonycteris naso. The sequence goes on from CM072996.1 coordinate 25,802,280, forward strand.
GACTTACTCCAGAACAATCACATTGTCAGAGCTTCTCTCTTCTTGAGTCCTCGTGAAGCACATTGTGAGCACTTTGCCTCGTATCAGGCTGGGTGCTGGGAAGAACCACATATATTTTTTCTAGTCATCTTTACTCAGGTTTTACAGATGAGGCAGTGAGGCTCTGAGTGACTAAGTAACTTGCTCTAAATTACACAGTAGAGATGGCAACTCTAGGGGGTTGCGTTTCAAAGGCATTTATGTTTTGGGGGTCTGGTTCGGATTAGGGTCCAAATGTTGCAGGCATTGAGATGACTTGGTATACATGGAAGACTTGTTTGATGTAAATATGGGCTCTCCCAAAACTCAGGAAGTAGGGCAGAATCTCCAAGCTGCCATCATGGCTGGAGAGATTGATTCTTTTTTGGGAAACTCGTGACTCTCATAATTGAAGAAGGGAGAGTAGTAACAACAAATAATACATAATGAGATTTATGCTCTACCATGGAAATAACTAATGTTAATTTTATTAACTCAATGAATCTTCATAATAACCCTATGCAGAAGGTTCTGTTTAGTGTCCCATTTTATTGATGAGAACACTGAGGCACAGAGAGGTTTAGGTGACTTACTCAAGGTCATATAGACAGTAAGTAGAGGAACTAGGATTAGAACTCAGGCTTGTATCATTCCAGAGTCTAGTATTATAACCACCATATTATGGCAAGAGGCAGTTCTCTCCTTTCAAAAAGTCCTGGAGTTTCCATATTTGCCTGCAGGTAGAAGTATCTTGAATTCTTATTATGAATTGTCTAAGCTAAACACGGTGAGTTTTATCATCAACGGACACTCTATCATCATTTTAACAGTTTATCATTATTGTTAGCTCTTTGGGGATCATCATTCACTTTACCCTCCTTCCTTTCACAGCATGGACCCCCAAACAGATAAGGTGTCCCAATAACTTTAATTAAAAATAAATAAATAAATGCCTATATTCTCACTATCATTATAATCACAAATATATCAAGCTTTTCTAACTACCCAAGAGTTTATCCAAAAGTTATGAAAACATATTATGACAATGGAGATTTTCTTAGCTTTTAATTTTGTTGCTATGCATTATGTTTATGTTACTAATGTAACCCAGTTTTTTGCAAGGTGTTCAACAATTTGCATTTATTTCTTAGAACTACTTGGTAATTTTTTTACTGAGAAACTAGCAAATGAATATGAAATACCTCTTTCTAGAAATGCTTCTGGTGACCTTTAATACTTCTTTAAAAACTTCAGGAATACGATCACATGCACAAATGTTAATAAGAGAAATATCACTTTCTGGAGTTATAATCATGGCTGGAGCACATCATGCAAAGAGCCTGGTGAGTTCATGGCCTCTGTCTGTGACCTAGTCAGAGGCCAGGATCATCTCTACTTTTCAGGCTTCCCCTGGGGGTTTCAGCTGCCAGCCCTCAGTTGGAAATATGAAAAATTAAAAGAAAACAGAAAAGAAAAGAAAGATTAGTTTTATTCCTGGACAAGATCATGCTCAGAATTTCCCCTTGACAATACTGATCCCTCTAACCATCAGCGCTACTAAATTCTGAAACCTTTTGCTAGCCTTGACTTTCAAAGTTATCCCAATCCTTCAGCATTTATTGACTTCTCAGTTCTTCCATGACAGCTCTGATCACTTATATCTGCCTGAGCCTGGCCGACTTAGGGGACTGCTGGACATGGCCATGGCCTCTGCTGATATCAGCTGCCTGCCTAACCTTCAAGGCTTCCACAATCCCTTGGCCTACAGTTTGATCTGTAGATCAAACTCTGCTGTTGCCGGTGTGGAGAGAGCTGTAAACTGTATTCTTGAAAGTCTCTATTAGGTCTTCAAGATGAGGAAAGTTCATAATAAAGCATTTTTCCTACTCTCAGGCAATGGAAGCCTGCAGAGTTGATCAAAATTAGAAATGATACTTAGACATAGTGGTAAAGATGACGAACTTCTGAGTGAGACAGACCTGGATTTGAATTCCTGTTCTTTCCATTGTTGGTACAATGTGGGGGCAGTGTTATCACCTGTGAAGTGGAGAGAATACTTCTTATCTCATAGGATTATTATAAGGAGTCCATGAAGTAATTAATGTATTAGGGTTTATCATCGTACTTTCATAAGTGCTTCATGAATACTAGTTCCTATTTTCAATGTGATGGCACCCCTCCTGCAAAATTCAGCCCAGCCTCTCTGACCACAAAGTTTATGCTCTTTCCATCATGTTAGGTGGTTCCAACCTATGATCTCAAATCTATCGGTTGGTTCACGAGGTCTCTCTGCAGTGGTAGACAGTCCATTGAGCTTTTTATTTAATGACTATATTTCTCATTTCCTGAAGTACTAGTTCATTATTTTTGTAAAGTAGCTATTCTTTTTTCAGAGTGTTTCATTTTCAATGCCTTTGAACTATTTAATATACTTGTTTTCTATTACATTTTTCTATGAAGTTGTTTGAGTTCTTTAGGGCCTGATTCCATTATTTTGGTTATTGCTGATAATCACTCAATATAAATCAATTTTTGGACATGATTTTAGTTTTGGATTGAGCATTCATTTTGAGAGGATCTTTGTCTGTGGAAATCATGTTGAGTTTTGAGTGAGGGTATTGGAAGCCTGGAACCTACTTTTGTCTCCCCAGCCCAGGGGTTTCAGGACCAGATGACTAATATAAACTAGGACCACAGATGTACATGTGGTCCAAGTTGGTGTTTACAGATTCCCGGGAGATATTTTCCGACCTATAAGCTGCTTGAGGGAGACAAGCCTTATCTCTCTTTGGGGGACAGATAGATTCATTCTAGTTTATCCTTTTATTGTAAATGCCATTCTTTATAGATTCTGTTCTTTTTCTTTTTCCTAAATGGCTAAGTTCTGACTCTTCCTACCTTTTATAATAAGCACAAGACTCTGTTTTGTATCACAACATGGGCATTAAAACGTAATCCCTTAGGTTATTTACTGAGAGTGACCACGCCTACCCGTGGGCATGGTCATATGCTTACAACCTTGCTTTTGAGCTTTTCTTCATTTCTGATCCCTGACCACGAAGATATCTCTTTCTCATCATCTCAGCCATGCACTTAACAGGATGTTTGTTGCAGGTTATCTAGCATTTATAAGCACTTTTGGAAGGATTTCTTTTTCTAGAACATCTACTGTTCATAATATTGGAACCACAAGTTTTGAAATGGAAGACTCTCCTTCATGGCTCAAGACATCCCTTCTTAATGCTTCCTTCATTGTGAACATTGCTACTGAAAGGATGATACTCAGGGGAGTGGACTGGCCCAGGGATTGTTATCTAACGACTTGAGGGGTCTCTTTCAAGCCTTTTGCGCTTTAACTATTTTCTGACCATTAGGCACTAGTAATCCTTAAAGTGGGTTTTGTCATTTTGACCAAAACTGTATAGTGTTTAGCAATATGCTAGGTGATTTCCGTTTCTCTCCATTTGTATGTTCCTGCTCTTGGCAACATTTCCCCCAAGAGCATAAGAGAAATGTCTGACTATGCATGCAGATATTTCCTATGTACAAGGACACCCTTACAGAACTGAAGTCCGAAGAGAAGAGAGACACCTGTCTTTCCTGGGCCCATGAATCGTGGAAGGGAGACCTACTTTTATTTCTTTGGGTAATGAGAACTAATTACCCTTCAAGAAATGTTTGGTCATTTCTATTGCTCAGGACCACTGGGTCTTACTTCACTCAAACCAGAAAACACTACAATCATTTGCCCAACACATACCAATTCAAACGCATTTTGCTACCTTCCTCCACTACTTTTTGTACCAAAATGAGCTTCAGATCTTCTCAATAAAAGTCATCAGATCGGTACAATCCAGACAGCCCTGCTCTGGCCTGGAAGATGTCTGTTTTGTTTCATGTCACCTCATTCTGCTGTGAATTGTGACTTCTGGGGCAGAGGGGCAGCACATTACTGAGCTACTCTTTTAAGGATTTAGGCTTCAGGAGGGAAGGAGCAAAATGTTTGCCGATTGGCAAGAAGCCACAGGATTATTTTATTTTAACTAAAGATATATGAGGCATGGAGGAAAGCACATCAGCCTTGGAATCAGTCAGAAATGAATTCCACACCCAGCTCCCTGACTCACTAACAGCGTGATATTTGGCAAGCTGCTAAACTTCTCCGGGCCCCAAATACATGAATTAGAATAAACGTGCACAGTGTAGGGAGCAAACATTTGTGAAAGGTCTAACTTAGGTGCAGCAGGGTATAGTGGAGAAGATTGTAGAGCCATCCAGATGTAGGCTCAGATTTTGGCTCTGCCATTTCCTTTTGTCAAAAATGGGGACAACCATACCAACCGCACAAAGTTGTGAAGGTGCAAGTTGATGAGAAAATCTCTATTAAGCACTCAGTCCACCATGTAAGTTTCTTCCTTTTTCTCAGTAGCGATGCCCTTGGCTCAGTGGATATTGTTTCTATCCCGAGCTCCCCGAGGGACCCAGCAGTCTGACTTTGAGTGCCCTCTATGAAGGAGGAGGCCGGTTGCTCAATTTTCCACCCAAGTCAGGTGACCTTTTCCTTCTCCTTCCCTTGGGTCCCCAGACAGAGGGCTTGTTAGAAGCTGGGCCTGGCTCCAGGGCAGCAGGCCACTTCCTGCCTGCCACCTGGTCCTCCCACGGGGCTTTCCATCTTACAACCTCTGCGGCTGTGACAGCAGGACCCAGGCAAGAGGCCACTGGTCGAGCCCTGGACTTAGATTCCTGAGAGGCCTCTGGAATTTTCTGGAGACAGACTGGGCTCTGTCAGCAGCCCACAGCCTGGAAAAGAGTGAACAGGGCTGTCCAGCAAGCTGGGACTCTGAGCTGCTCCCTCCCTGAGGCTTGTGGTTTAAAAACTTGAATCGCTGAGATCAGAACCATTCTGGTTTATTGCAGTGCCAGAAAGGGCCACCCCAGCCTCAGCGGGGGATGGTGGCTTCTTCCAGAGGCCCTGGACCTGTCCTTGAGAAGGAGGGCCAATGGCATTGGGGCCCTGGAGCCTCCTGCGGGGTTTGCGTCTCCCTTCCTATCAATTCCTCCCTGTGTGCAGAGGCTGTGCCACGTACGTCCCCGTCTCCCCAGCTCTGCCTCTGGCTTCTGTAAAGGCTTCAGTGTTTCCTCACATTCAGGGACCCCGCTGCTCCAGGCCCCTTTGTTCAGTGTCTCCGGAATGACCTTTCAGATAATTCGTCCCCACTCGCAGGGGCTGAGCTTTGCTGGTATTTAGATTTGGAGGTTCCTTGGCTAATCGGAATTTATTATCCTCTTTGTTAGAGGACTGGGAGGTTCTTTATCTCCATGGAGGACTGTCTTCTGGGTGAATGATACACGGGCTGGCCCGGGCACTCTGATCATGGCAAGCCTTGTTTCCAGGTTGTGTCTTCATGGACCCCAGAGACTGTGTGAGTGTGTGTGTGTGTGTGTGCGAGCGCGTGCGTGCGTGCGTGTGTGTGCGCGCGTGTGCGCTCACTTGGCCATGGAAAATACAGACTTTCTGGTCTCAGGACTGCCTGGGATAAAGAAATCAGCTCTGAGCTGAAGGAACATGCCGTTGTCCATGGCTTCCCTTTAACAGCATTGCCGTGGCTGCTTAATTATTCTTGCAGACCTGATTATATCTTATTGATTGAATTTTTATTGCAGTAAAATACATAAAACATAAAATTTACTACTTTAATCATTTTATGAGGTACCCCCACACTGTTGTGCACCATACCACCCCACTCAGTATCAAAACATTTGCCAAGTCCCGACTTGAAACTATATACCCCTTAAACAACGACCCCTTTCCCCTCAGGCCTAGGAAATCACCCTTTACTTTTTGTCTGATGAATCTGACTACTCTATATATCTTATATAAGTGGAATCATAGAGAATTGTTGAATAATATTCCATTGCATGGGTACTGCTTCATACTGTTTATCTGTTCACTAGTTGATGGGCATTTGGGTGGTTTCCAACATTCAGTTATTGTAAATAATGTTGCTGTGAACATTTGTGTACAAATATCTGCTCAGGTCAACTACTTTCAATTCTTTTGGGTATATATCTAAAAGTGGAATTGCTGAATCATTAGGTAATTTTTATGTTTAATTTTTGAGTGGCCACCATGCTGTTTTCTACATTGGCTGCACTGTTATTTACTGGTTTTGTTTGTTTGTTTTTATGACAGCTATCCTAATGGGTTTGAAGTGTATATTCATTAAATTTTAAAGGTGATAAAAATGAGAACAACTTCAATACTGATCATTTATTAAATGAGTACTACCCATAGTAAGTCCTCACAATGTCCTTGATAAGATTTTGGAAGCGGTGGCTTAAAGTGAAATGAAGTATAATAAAACCAATTTTACCACAGGCTAATTGATATAAGCAAGAGTTCAGTTTCTGGCCCTGGCTGGGTTGCTCAGTGGTAAAGTGTCAGCCCAGCATGTAGAAGTCCCGGGTTCAATTCCTGGTCAGGGCACACAGGAGAAGTGCTCATCTGCTTCTCCACCCCTCCCTCTTTCCCTCCCCCCATCTCTCTCATTCTTTCTCTCTTTCTTCCCCTCTCTCAGCCATAAATCGATTGGTTTGAGTGCATTGGCTCTGGGTTCTGAGGATGGCTTTGTGGAACCTCTGTCTTAGGTGCTAAAAATAGTACAGTTGTGAGCATAGCCTTAGATGGGCAAAAGCATTGGCCCCAGATGGGGGTTATCAGATGAATCCTGGTTGGGGAACATGTGGAAGTCTGTCTCTCTATCTCCCTTCCTTTCACTTGGAAAAGAAGAAGAAAAGAGTTCAGTTCCTATGGCATATCTCTAGTCAAAGAAACATCACCAAACTTCTAAATAAAGACCCAAATACTTCTAATATTAAATATTAACTAAATGTGAGCTATCCATATATTTTTAAAAGATGAATAAAAACAAGTAATATAATGATTTTCCACCCCCCTTGTTCCAGTTCAGGGACTCTGGTGGCCAGAGTCTACCCCAGCATCTCAGGGCACAAGGCAGAAACCCACCCAGGACAAGACTCCCTCTCCTCTCAGGGCCCAATCACACCCACACTCACTCAGACTGCTTCGTGCATGGCCCTGCTCACTAAGGCTAGCTTGGTTAGCCTGAGCATTGGCCTCAGGCACTAAAAACAGCTTGGTACTCGGGCATCAGCCCCAGATGGGGCTGCCAGGAGGATCTTGTTCCGGGCACATGCAGTAGTCTGCCTCACTATCTCCCTTCCTCTCACCTTAAAAAAAAAAAAAAAGAATGACTCAATAGTTGTTGGTGAGCTAACTGAATGAATGGTTATTTATTACAAGAATCACATAAGTTAATATATATGATCGCCAGTCACCTCAACTCACATCTTTGGGATATGGGAGGAAACCCGATTGCCCTGGAGAAAACCCACCCAGACAACTCCACACAGACAGTGGCCCCAGCCTGGAATTAATATTTTTTCCTTATCAATATTAAAATGAAACAACATTGAATGAAATGATGTTATTCGAGGACCTGCTATACTAAATATTTAACACAAATGACTTCATTGAATCTTTAAGACAATCCTACATGGTCTGTTTTTATCTCTGTCTTATGGAGGGGAAAATTGAAACTCAGAGAAGTTATATAACTTTCTCAAAATCAAAGAATGCAAAATGAGCAGAACTGGGACTCAAGTCCAGGGTTGTGGAAGTCCTCCATCCATGTTCTTTCCACTCTACTTGTCTTCTAGCCACCTGGTGGTGCTTAGAGGGAAATTGGGATCCCCACACACATCTCCAGTGCACATGGCTAATTCCAAAGGCTTCAAAATTAAAAACCAAAGGCTTTGCATAAATGTGGAGCACTGGGATGTTGGCAGGTTTTCTGGGCAAAAAAATATACACCCACAGATATAAACACAAGCACATAAGTCATTGGAAATATAATTACCCAGGAAACATTCCAGGCCTGCTTTGAGCCCTTACTAGGTGTGATGTTGCTGCTCTAAGTCCTGAGGCCACAGAGGTGCATGGATTGTGGTCCCTTCCTTCAGGGAGAACAGCTTCCACCTGGTGAAACACCTTTTCAGGTAGTTATGGTACAATCGCTGGTGTATGTGTTCAACACTGGTGAATCAGTCCCATCCTCTTGGTCCTCACTCTTAACACAGTATTTCAATCCCTTGTCACATTTTATTCATCAGACCTACTTAACCTTCTTCTAGAATTAACTAAATCCAATCTCTATAGAGTCTCCGGAGAGATCTTTTAAAAATAAAATCTATCATGTCATATCATTGTTTGAAATCTTTCAATGGCTCCATAACCCATATGGCATCCAAAGCCTTGGTCACCTGTATCATTTCCTCTTCTCCCACTGCCAGCTACAATAAAATATTTACAGTAATATAAACAAGCCCCGCCATGTCACTGTACACTCGTTTTTATGCCCAATATTCCAATATTCTCTTTTATACTGATCTGAAAACTACCTATTTATCCTTCCAAAGTTTGATCTTGTCTGATTTAGAGACTTTCTCCCAGTCTCCAGCAGAGTTCACTGTTATTTCCCCTATGTCTAAAATATACCAATTACATACCTTATTTATTGCTTAACACTGCAATAAAAATACATTTGATGTGTCTATTTTGTGTGAGCTCCTTGAGGGTAAGGACTTGATTTGTGTATCTCTGTAAGCCCTTATGATATGCCCAGTACTAGAAATAGTTCTGATTCCTAGTCAGGGCACACAGGGTAGGTGACCATCTGCTTCTCTCCTTTCTCTTCTTCCCTTCCCATAGCCAGTGGCTCAATTGCTTTGTGTATGGCCAGGCTCATTAAAGCTAGCTTGGTTGGCCTGAGCATTGGCCTCAGACACTAAAAACAGCTTGGTACTTGGGAATCAGCCCCAAATGGGGCTGCCAGGAGGATCTTGTTCGGGGCACATGCAGGAGTCTGCCTCACTATCTCCCTTCCTCTCACCTTAAAAAAAAAAAAAAAGAATGGTTCGATAGTTGGTGAGCTAACTGAATGAATGGTTATTTATTACAAGAATTACATAAGTTAATATATATGAAGAGTACCTAACACTTCCTTGGTGTGATATACTTGCTATTATTATTTTTATTCTGCATAATTTCTTTTAATACTTCCTTCCAGTTGGTTTTGTCACCCAAACTGATTAAAGGAAAGAAGCATGTCTTTGTGTCTTTCACGTTCTTTCATCAAACCTAATATAAGCACTTAGTCAACCTCATCACACATATATTAAGCATAGTCTTCATTTCTGTTAGTTTCAACCTAGCCATGTGTGATGGAGCTCTTCCAATGCAATCTGCTAACCCACCCCTCTGTACCATGGATCGTTTGGCCTTCTTTCCCCAACAATCCGCAATCCCTCTCACTTTTCTATCTTTTTCAGTGGTGTTTCAATGTCTTTGAATCTCAGAGATCCTTTGCAGTGACATTAATCTTGATTGCAAAAGACTGCCACATTCTTTTGGTATGGATTTATCTTTGCGGAGTTTGCTCCAAATAAATAAATAAAATGGAATGCACACTTCTACAGCCGAACACTGAAGTTTGTTTTTCTTTTGTGAGGCTGGAACATTTATTGATGAGTCCATATTGTACTGACAGCAACCTCTTCAATAATTTCATGGGTTATGCAGCAGTTTGTAATAGTGCATGCATGTGGACAGAAATAACTATGCAAATATCAATAATAATTATGCTTGGTATATGCAAATTCCACAAGGTATTTTCAGAAATTAATCTTCCAAATTATTTTTGCACAATTCAGGAAAATTGAAATGTGCATTTAAATAATTGTAGAAAAATTTGAAAGCAATCTCCACTTATTTAAATCATTCAGTTAAGGTGCTATTATAAACAAAAGGATTGTAGCTATTTCAGACACAGCAGCCATACTGTCAGAACAGAATTATAGAGCTCGTGAGAGCTATGCTTGTAGACAACTTGCCAGCGATGACATTGTTTAGACTATTTTGTTTGGTTAAAAAATTTATTAATAATTTTCCTCAAAAGTCATTACTAAAAAGCATTATTATTTTGTTTGTTCATATACTCATTTATCTATTCTTCATGTGTTAATGTCTCCATCTATCAACCCATCCACCCAGTGCATGTTTATTAAGTGTGACCACGCACTAGGCACTGAGCTAAGTTAAATTAGAGGGCTGGGAAAACTTTTGGCTTGGACCTTCAACCTAATGTGGGCCACTAATTTACATATTTTAGCCATGTTGGGGGTGGGGGCATTTAAATTTTCTCCTTGAGTTTAAATGTCAGCTCTAACTTTGTATGAAAGCTAGATTTGGGCTGGAAAAATTAGTGCATTCCATAGGTAAAGCACTTTTTGTGTCTTCTGTACTCATGTGGTTTTAAGTAATCAAATTATGACTGTAGCTTTAAATGCTGAAGATAACCCTAGGTTTCGCTGACTTCCTTGAATACTCGAAATAAGGTTCACAGGGAAAATATCACTGAACTAGTGGATAAAGGATAGGAAAATACACAGGCCCTTCCCACAAGAAGCTGCCATCTCACAGACAAGTGGGGTAAGGAGCAGTAAGCCAGTTGGTAATGCTCATGATAAGAGTACTGTAACCACAGTCCGTGGGTATCCTTTCTCTAGGAATGATCAAGATGCTTTCAGGCGGTCCTTGATCTATGCCTTGGGAATAGGTTTTACAAAGAAGGTGGTGGAGAGAGCTGCAGAAGAGGAAATGCTCCAAGGCTTCTGACCTTGGCTCAACAGCTATATGCTGGGAGGTCTTACCGGTTAGCTTCATCTGTCACCTGGGGATGGTAACATCAACCTCAAAGATTTATGAAAGGATTTAGCTTATGTTGGCCAAAGTGCTCATTACTATGTGAAGCAGGGAATCCTAGTAGATGAGATGGCCCAAGGCAAAGGCACAGAAGAAGCAAGACAGATTTGAACAGTGATCATAAGAACAGTTTGCCTAAATTTAAGGTACTTCTGTGGAAAACCAGAGGCAGTAACTACAGATTTGCCAGTTGTCTCTTGTGATCTTGCATGTGTGACTTAACTGTTTGGCTTTGTAAATGCCCAACCCTAAAATAGGTCAAGCCAATATGCTGCCCCAACTGGTGGGAGGTAAGAAGCAGAAATGTCTGAAACTAAGGACTTTCTGTTTTTCCTCTGATGTCCTTTATTCATTTGATCTTTTCTTATCAGTTTCTGCTCAGGAATAACTTCCTGGTAAAAATACACATTTCTTTGGCCACATCTCCTAAATCAGCTAAGATATGTTTAAATCTCCATTTAAAATGTGATGTTTCAAATACACATTTCCGATCTAGAACATAGGTTCAAAATATCCTCTTTGTTTTTATTGTGATGTTATGAGCCAGTGCCAAGCATTCTAGTTCTTTTAAAGTTTTTGTTTTGTTTTGAGAGCAACATTGAAACTATCCCTTCAAATAAATTAGCAATCTGATTGTCATCGACTCATTCGATGAAAACAATGTATTCTCATCCTAATGGATAAAATCTGGGTGCTCAGAGCAGACAATCTATTGTGTTTCCCTACATTTATGAATGTTGGTTAGCTTTTCTTTTCTTGTCTCACATGACTACATCTGCAATCCTACAAATGGTATACTGATAACGGAAGTGAAAACAAGTAGAATGGTAGAGAAAGAAAGTAGGAAACAAAGAAAGAGAGAATAGTAGCTTTCTCATCTTTTACTCATTCATTCAGCAATTACCAGGTAACTGCTAGGTGACTGGCATTGCATAGGAGTCAAAAATAAAGTTCACAGGGACTTGACAGCTGGGTGAGGGTGGTCAATAATACCAACAGTGTTTTAAGGGAGGATGTTCAGATGCTCCAGAAGCATTAGGGAGAGAATGACTACTTCGACCTGGGAGAGCTGGGAGGACTTCACAGAGGAGGTGATATTAGGCTAAATCATAATCAGGAGAAAGGAAATAAGGGGATTCAGGCAGGAGAAATGATTACCTCAATGATTAAAATTCAGGGCAGAGAAAGGTTAGGCCATAGAAAGATAAAGAACCCATTCCCATGCTGTAAGGGGTTCGGAGGAGAAAAACATCACATTTCATAAAGGGGATAAAAAAGACACATCAAGGAGAAGGTGGTATTTAAAATAAGCTGTGACATTTCAGGAGGCAAAGAGGGGGCTAGTGAGGGCATTTCATATAAAGGGAATAGCATGAACAATGGCTTGGAGGTTGGACATTTCAAGGGGGTACAGGGAACACGAAGGAGTCAAGTACGCTTAGAGCAGGGGTGCCCACACTTTTTCAGCTTGTGAGCTACTTATAAGATGACCAAGTCAAAATGATCTACCTACAATAAAAATGCAAAACATAAATTTATTTCTTCTATATTATCATTATTTAAGTTACTATTATTACTATTTAATATTGTGTATTCTTCTTTTACCTTTCTCCTCAGCTCTCTTTTCGGAGGAAAGTCAATGTCATAGTTTTTATGAACAGTCCGAAAAAGCCACTCCACATTTCCCTTCTTTGGAATAGCAATGGCACACAGACAGAGGAGGCAAACGCACTTAGAATATGACATAGTGAAAAAAATCCCCTCCCATTCTGTATAAAAGTGGTAGGTTTTAGGCTTCTTACTCGGACCAGCTATGGCACTCATTTTTATACCCTTTGTTGTATTTAGTTTAAATGAATTGAAGGCTAACTACGCAGCAATGTAACTGAACAAGTTAGAGCGGTTTAATGCGCATGCGTAGGGTGTCAAAAGTTCAGACATCAGATTGGCTACCCTGTATGCCAATCAAAAGACAAATGTCTTTTTAATGTCATGCGATCTACCCACACTTCCTTCGCAATGGACCAGTAGATCGCGATCGCAGTATTGAGCACCCCTGGCTTAGAGTATTAGCTGTGTGTGGTTAAGAGTGGACATGTCAGGTGGAATACTCCAAATGTTGATGTGAGGGCTTCAGATCTATTTCTATTATTTGGTAGGAGTCACCAAAAGTTTAATTTGGTGAAATAAAAGGTCATTCAATTTAATTTCGCCAATATTTTCTGAGCCATTGCTCTGAGCCAGGTACTGTAGGAGGACGTAGGGACACAAAATGAATAGGGCACAACTCCTGACTTCTTGAGTCTCCCATTAAAGTACATCTATATCTATGCTGAAGCCTGTACCTGTACCTCCGCCTACGCTCACACCTATGTCTTGATCTGCATCCACAGCTCCGTCGCTCTCTGTCTGCACCTGGGCCCTGATCTATAGCTATGGAGACATTCACACTGACGATGGTGCGCCAGGTGGATGGAAGCAGAGGAGGTGGGGCGAGGGGTGTTAGTAAGCATCAGACATTCACGGTAGAAGAACCTGCACTAGCCCAGGTGGGAGGGCATGAACAGGAGGACCATGCAGCATAGCAAGCAGAGCACTGTATTTGGAGCTGAGAAACTTGAATTTGAATCCATCTCCTATCGTGAACGGTTTTTGAGAATGTATTCAAATCAGTTCCTCACCCTTATTCTCCCTATCTGTAAAACAAGGATAATGACATTTAGCTTTGAGGGTGAATGAGAAAATTAAAGGTGATATATTAAGTGTTTGGTACTGGTTGGCATTGACAATGTCTGTGATAAAGAGGTTGCAGTGGCTTTTGTTGGCCACTCTCTGTTCAGAGAAAATATAGGTATTTTACCCCAGGAATTGAGGCAGGGTTGGTGGCTCCCAGCAGAGAATAACAATGTGGCTTGGAGTGAGCCTGCCATTTGGCCTCCGTGTTCCGTTTCCAGGTAAGGAGCACAGATATCCCTTGCTTGGCTGGCAGAGCCTGGCTCACCTTGGGAGGCCATTTCACGGGCTGCTCTTCCCCTGCCACCAACGAACCCACTGACTCGGAGCCTAAGAGAGGCTCTGGCAGTGAGCACTGCTACAGCTGCCACCGGGCCAGGTTGCTCCATCTCCAGCAAACATTTACAGTGGCTTCGTGCCTGACACACAGGAAGCCGAGAGCCGGGCCAGCGAGTGGCAGCCAGGAAGGTGCTGCCAGCGTGGCGAGCAGCAGTCGGGTTGGCTTCTAGCTGCTGGAGGCTCCTCCACTGTCAGCCCCGGAGTCGGAGTTGGGGACGCAGCTTCTCCCAGGAGCTCACCGGAAGGGACGGCCTTGTCTCCCAGGCCCTGGCTCCTTCTCACTGATGTCAGGTGGCTTTCAGGGACAACAGTGCCATGGTGAACAAGGAGGCAGCCAGGATATAATGAGGAAACCTCGCAGAATGTTTCCAAAGGCAAATTTGTCCAGGATTGAGACTTACCTCTATGATCATTAGTATTTGAGCACTTATTAATTTTTGTTCTGAGTATAATATATTTTATTATACTATTATATAATTTCACTTTTAATAATGGCTCCAGTTGATAACTGGCTCACAAAATTACTCTTTTTTTCTTTCTCTCTCTTTCTCAGAGCTTCTCTATTTTACCTTCTCTGGAGAATAAACCTCTAACCTTTTGATTTCATTTGAGAATAGAGAGAGCTTGGCTGATGGGTGTATGGGAGGGAAGCTGGTGATCTAATTAAAAAAAATATTGAGGTATAATTCATATAAAATAAAATGAACTCTTTTGAAGTGAACAATGCAGTGGTGTTTAGTACATTCACGATTTTGTATAACCACCACTTACCTCTATCTGGTTCTGAAACATTTCTATCCCTTCCACATAAAACACCTGGATTCGTTTCCTAGGGCTGTGATCACAATGTGTCAGAGTCTGTGTGGCTTAAAAAACAAAAGATTACTTTCTCCCAGTTCTGGAGGCTGGAGATCCAAGATCAAGGTGTCTATAGGGTTGGTTTCTGAGGGCCACCAGGGAGGGATCTGTTCCAGGTCCTGTCCTTAGTGTGCAGATACCCATCTTTTTCCTGTGTCTTCATATGGTCTCCCTTCTAGCCCAGTGGTTCTTAACCGTTTTTGAGGTATCAAACCCATAGTTTCATATGCGCATTCACCGAACCCTTCTTTAGTGATAAATAAAATATGATTTTTTTTTTACAAATTCAATACATAGGTATATGTTTTCTTACTGGTGCACAAAATGAACCATGCATGAACATCACCTTGCTCAAAGAACAAAGCCAACAAAGTGCATGAACTCACAACAAATTACGGTATTACTTTATTCTGGCCTCCGCGGCAGAGGCTTCTCTGAACCCCTGAGACCGACTCATCGAACCCCTAGGGTTCGATAGAACCCAATCTATGTCCAAATTTCCTCTTAAATTTTATTGCTCTAACTTTCATATTAAGCTTATGATCTACCTAGAATTGCTTTTTTTTAATGTACATACAATGTAGAGGTCAAGTTTCTTTATCCATATGAATGTCCAATTGATCCAACACCATATATTGAGATGACCATCCTTTCCCTCAGCTGTGGAATCTTTGTCATAAATCAGGAGAGTGAATATGTATGGTATTGTTACTAGGTTTTTTACTCTATTTTATTCATCTGTTTTTCTACCCTTTACACCAATAGCATATTGTCTTATGCGAGCCTTGATGTCTAACAGAATAAATCCTTTAAAGATTTTCTTCTTCAGGATTACTTTTGCGATTCAAGCTATTTGCATTTCCAAAGAAATTTTACATTGATTTTTTCTGTTTCCTCAAGAAGACTTGCTGGGATTTTGTCAAAAACTAGTTTTGATTTTGTTTCAAAACTCAGGAACAGGTTTTGAAATTTAGAAAATGTTTCTTCTGCATTATAATAAGATAATGACATTGTCATTCTCCTGGTGGTGAATTGTAGCACAGATTGGTGTTTGAAAGGTATACTGACCTTCTATTTCTGAAACAAACCCAATTTTATCATGATTCTTATGTAAATTTGCTAATATTTTGTTTAGCATTTTTGCATATATACTTATAAGAGAAACTGGCCTACGACAGCAGTGGGATTCAAATAATTTAACAACTGGTCCTCTGCCCTAATGACCATTTTATGTATAAGAAAAAGATATACCAAATGGTAGATATTATTTTATGCATTTAATACTTAAATAAGAATAATAAAAGAGGTACACAAAACTAGCTTATGTTATAAGAAAGAATTTAAAAATATTAATGAAAAATATTAAATAACACCTGACAAAAAACAATAAAATTGTCATTAAGATATTTCCATTGACAGCTTGTCACCCCCTGGTTGTTTGGCACTTTTTTCTCCTCACATTATATGTTTGTTTACTGAAGTAACAAACGTGAGAGAATTAAAATGTAGTATTTTACCAAAGGTATAATGAGTTTATGAAATGAATAAATAAATATTACAAGCATAGTTCCGTCAAATATTTTTCACCTATGGATGGAATGAACATTACTACAGGCACTTAGAATACACTGCTGCACAGATGAATGTTAAAAAAAGAGTAAGGAATGTAAATTTGTGATTTCCACATTGGGCAGCTGCCCAGCCACCCACCTTAGAGAGAACCCTGTTCACAAGTGCCATTTTAACAACCAGTTCACCAAACTCAACAAAAAACTAGGCATCAGTTCTACTGAACCAGTGCGAACAAGCTGAATCCCACCACTGGTATGATTTAATTTTCTTATAATGTTCTTGTCAGATTTTGTATCAGGATTATGCTGGATTCATAATGACTTAAAAGTGTGGAAGTATTTTCTTTTTTTTTAGTCTCTAAATTTTTATAAAATAAAATTATAAGATTCCTTTCCTATAAAAATATATAGGTGAAGTCACTTAGGTCAGCAGAATTCTCCATTGGAAGGCTATTATTTACACATTAAATTTCCTTAGGCTATTTAGTTTTTAAAAATTCTTAAGTAAATTTTGGTAAATTGTGTCATTCTAGATATTTGTCAACTTCATCTGAATTTCAAAATTATTGACCAAGTCTTTCATAATAATCTCTTACTATCTTTTTAAGATTCATAGAGCCTGTAATCACACCCTTTTTTAATATCCAATTTTGAAAATATTTTCTATTTCTTTTTATTATTTCATTAATCTTGTCAGGACTTTTGAAATGTTAGTAATTTTCCCCTAAATAATCAGCATTTCTTTTTTCTTTTTTATTGCTCATTTATTTTCTGTTAATAAATTCTGTTCTGACAATTTGCTCCGTCTTTCTTTTGATATTAGTTTTCTCTTTTTTATCTAACTTCTTGAGAGGGTCCTTAAATGACTGTTTTCAGCCTCTTTTCTTTTCTATTTTATGCATTTAAGGCAATAAATTTCCTTCCAGGTAGAGCTGAAGCTGTCGTTCATATGTCTGCTATATGGTGTTTTATTATCATGTTGTTTAATATATTTTCAAATTTTCACTGAGATTTCTCAATTGACTTATGGGTTCTTTAGCTAGCTTCTAGAGTTAAAGAATTTGGTTATTTATGTCCATTCTTTTCTGCACAATGATAAAAGCATAAAAAGTCATAACTTCTTGGTACAACTTGGAATCCTGTAAACTTTTATATGTAATGATTTATTTGGGATATTTAAAAAAATACTTCAATAATGTTAAAATTTTTTTCTCTTTGTATTAAAAATAATTTATAAGAGTATTTGTACCTTTGCAGGTCATTGGCTTTAATTATATTTCCCTGTTACTGATTTCCAGTTTTTCTGGACTCAAGATAGATAGAATTGACCTATAAAATCTCTATAATTTATTACTTTCTTCTTGAGGATTATAATTAACATTGGTAAATGTTTCATAAATCTGTGGAAAGAGTTTCATTTTCTATTTATAGACTTATATTTCTATATGTGGCTTTTAGGAAAACAATCCCATAAATTAGATAATCTATATTTCATTATACAATGTCTATTAATTTATTCTTAAATTTCTAACTATTATTACCTGGTAGTTTTTATAATATTTAAATGAAAGTTCATGGGAGGAGAGCAAGAGTTTGTAATAGTGACAGCATCTCATAGGCTGCGTAGTAGCAGAATCTCCTTGCCTGCCCTGTTGCTGGGCAAGGAGAAAATCTTCTTTCTACTAGGGCATGTAAAGTCAGCTTCTTCCTGCCTGACTACATAAAGTAAGTTGAGAGAGCTCCCCCTTAGATTTTCCTTAATTCATTTCCAATATAGAGGATATTAAAAGAATAGAACAGAACAGAATAGAATAATAATTATTATTATAATTATATGACAGGTCCTGTCTAAGCACTTGATATATATGCACTTTGTTAGTCCTTATAATAACTCTACTAAGTAGGTAGGTACTATTATTATTATAATTATTATTATTGATGGAAAAACTGAGGTACAGAATGACCTTTAAAATTGCCCAATTAGTGGGAGATTCATATTTGAACATGGACAGCCTAGTTCTGAGTCTACTCTTCTAAGCATCCCACTAAATGTTTACACATGCCTTACAATTAGACTGTGGTTCTCACCTATGCTGTTGGGCTCTGCCAGGTACCATACTGACTTTATTGCTTTACCTGTAAGGATTATATTTCCCAGCATGCAAGGCCTATATAGATGACCAAGATGGGTGAGTGAATGAATGCAGAAGAAGGAATATAATGTTGCCTGATTCTTAATACAGCTCAGAACAGAGAGAGAGAGAGAGAGAGAGAGAGAGAGAGAGAGAGCCCCTGAACATTTCCTGTTTACTTGAGATGTTGAGTGTCTCATTCTAAATAAGACTATAGAGAAGACACAAAGTATCATCCTACCTATTTTTAGACTTTTCTTTTTCCTACAGAAAGCAATTTTGATCTGGGCCCATGTACTTAAATCTGGATATGTTTTCCTCAGATCCAACTCTTTGTATCTTACAATATCAATATCCTTCATATTTTGATACATTATTTCTCAATTTCAACTTTTAAGGCTGGTTGAAGTTTTTGAGGTTTTTTTTTATTGTCTTTTTGAGTATGTTTGCAAAAGCTGTTAGTCAACATTGTAAATTCCCAGCACATCTTTCTTATTTTTTTCCTGTTTGTTTTAGTTAAGTTTTTCCAAAAATAATCTCTTCTCCTGAAACTCAAGTGATCTGTTTTTCTGTTTTCATCTTTCTTTTATTTTGCAGCATCTCTCCACTGTTTCCATTTCTGTTCTGTCTCTGTTGAGTCAAGTGGAAAGAAGACACATTGTACACAAGACTGATCTCTTGTAAACAGGACGGGTGGATCCTTCTTGATTTTCCCTCATCTGTTTTCCCCTTCATTGCTTGGCTTTTTGAAGCCTTGTCTCAGATCTTAGCCTAGAGGGCTAGCTATTTTTCTAGTTTTCTCCTGTGGCTCCCTACAGAGGGAAAGTGGGGACGTTAGCATGGGCCATCCTTTAGGGAACTTTGTCAGCGTCTAATGCTCCTGCTGTGCCCCAAACCTAAATGTTTGGCTCTCATTTTCCTCTCTTGGCCCATTCTGCCTCTTGCCTTGTTCCACTGCCCATGATTCATGGAGAAGCCTGCTCACTGTCTGACTGTTCTCTTTGGTAGCACCTCAATAAACCCAACCTGGGATGCTGTTACCAAACTCATTGGGTTCACCACTTGGCGTTCCTTATTAAAAATGATCGTTTCCTTTACTTGTAACAGAGATAAGGGATTTAAAGTCAAAGCTCTGACTCCCTGCAAAAAGGTTTAATCATTGCTTATACACACTGTTTAATCAAATAGATGTTGATTTCTTTGAAGTTGGCTATATTTATCCCGTTGAGTTCTTGTCAAGCTCTTGCTGTTTATAGCTGGTCTGCAAAATACAGTACTTCATTTTAACATTTAGTAAGAATGGCTCGGACCTTGAGACCCTAGTCCTATTGGTTCCTGAATTCTTTTCTCTGCACCATCACCTGCCTTTGACCCAAGTTTTCCTCTTTCTAAGAGAATTTCTGCCAGGGTTTCTCCACTATGCTTGATAATTTACGCACTGTGGTCCAAATCTGACCTTTTTATGAGGAAACCCTCATAGTTTGAGAAGTGGGGCCAATAACTTTCCTGAGTTCTCAATGCCAATACAGAATTTTCAGATTTTTTATATTCCTTTGGTCACATCAGTAGGGATAGGAGGGGGGTCTTTCAGAGACCACTACTCATTACAATTTTCATTGAAATCTTCAACCTCTATTTATTGGGGGTTTTTTTAGAGGGGGGTTTGTGTCAGGCAATATTGATTATGTGGTCTCATTTAATCCACCAAACATCCATTTTTAAATATTTTATTATCATCCCCATTTTACAGGCAATTAAACTGAGGTTCAAAGGAGCATATTAATTTAAGTTTGTACAGCTGGTTTGCAATGAATTCCATAGGAAGCAGAACCCAGTTTTTCTAGTAAGTTTGCTGCTTTTTTTTTCTACTACTCTGCCTTGTCTCTAGCTAATTATCATGCTTGGGAAAGGCATTGTAGGAGCACAGGGCCTTCCTTTGGTGGCACATGCTTTTGTCACTTTTTTTCTGTGTGACCTTGGGCCAGTTATACGGTTTCTGCTGTGGAAGAATAATATATTTCTTTTTCGATTTTGATGACAGAGTACATGTCAGGGGTTTCAAACTCAAATGCCTTTAGGAACATGGCAGGTGGCATAAATATTTGAGGTGGCTTCATGTAAGACTGTAAGGGTTGATGGGAACTGTGAAACCAAAAGAGGACTTGTTCTTCGGCAGACATCAAATTCTATTTGTTCAAAGTCACTGGGCTGACGGTATGCCCATCCAAAGGGTAAATATGGAAAGGTAAAACACCAAGTGTTGTCAAAGACGTGATACAACTGAAATTCTCACAGACTGCTGGTGGGAACGTGGATTGCACAATCACTACGAAAAACGTACACATTCTTTGACCCACCATTTCCACTCCTGAGTGTACACTCAAACCAAAGCACAGCTGTCCACCCAAAGATATGTTCAAGAATTTTCAGAGCAGCACGATACAAGAATCATGCAGGTTGAAATGCACATTCCTGGGCCCATTCCTGACAGAAAGTCAGACTCTTAATAAGCCTTTTGGGAAAAGACAATCTTAATAGAGACCATGCACTTGTGTAGGGTCATGAGACTCTCACTTCCACCTGTCTGAGCTAAACAAGCCCAGAGCTGCCGCGGTGTATGGACTGATGGCATCTCCTCATCCCCCAGACTTGTTGAATTGGTTTTCTAGTCTTCAATAAATAGGATGTGGGTTCTCACAACATGAAAGAATTATGTACACACTATGAGAAGAGGTTTTGACTTTATCATGTAAAAAGAAAAAATAAAAAGGTAGCTGCGGCAGATACTAATGGTCACCTAAACACAGCCTTCCTTCTTTACGGACACGGTCATCTATCTCTCCCTGTGGAGGCTGGGCTTCCAGACACTCACTGTCCCAGACTCAGCTGCAGCAAGGAGCAAGGGAGAGGTCATGTGATTCTATGTGGCCCAGGAGACCTAAGGGGAAGTTTCAAGAGGACGTCTAGGAGAGAATTTCCTCCAGGATGAAAGGTTTGCTACACCGGTTACTTGATTCTTCTATGCTTTTGTCGGTGTGTGAAATGTAGTTTTAGGCGCTGTGGCAGCCATCTTGTTACCATGCACAGAAAGCCAAAAGAATGTCAGAGAAACCAACCCAAGCATCTGACATCACTAAACAGATAACTGACCAACTTGCAAACCAGTTAACTTTGGATCTATTGTTTGTGAGAGAATAGATATATTTCTTCCATAAGCCACTTTTTCTCTGAAAAAAGCTTTAGTGATATAAAATACGTTGAAGGGTTTCAGTCAGGGATGGGTAAGGCTAGTTTTGTGTTCTTAGAAAGATTCCAGATTAAGGCATGAAGTATGTTTTGTAGGGTGGAGGGGGGCAGGGAGTGAGATACAGAAGCCAGGAGACCAGTAAGGAAATTTCTAGTAGTCAAGGTAAAAGTCATAAAAACCTGAACAAACACATTGAAAATGCACTAAGTCAATGCTCTGGAACATAAGTTATTCTCATATCTATAACATTTTAGTTGACATTTTTTCCTTTAAATACCTTCTTTTCATAACAAAAGAAATTGTCTATCATCATTTTTATGTGCAATTATTTTTTGAAATACACATTAATTAAGTAAGGGACTTGTCTCCACTTTTATAATTATGACAAAGTAGCTTTTAAAGTTGAATTCTCCTGTTGAGAATAACCAGTACTGTAGTCTGGACAAAAACATTAAAAAAGATCAGGACTTAAGGGTCCAGGACCATAAAGAAAAAAGGAATACAGAGGCATTCTGTAACAATTTCTTTTCAAGGGACTTACCGGTTCACAGGTTGAAGGTGGGAGTGTGAGAAGCTGATCAGAACTTGTAGCAGGTTTGCAGGTCAGATGAGACACAAAGTCAGAGTTGGAAGCTCTGTACACACCGTGGATTCTCATTTGGGAATCACAGAAGGGCTGGAGGTATAAGAATAAACCAGAAATAAATCAGCTTTCTCAAAGACTGAAACTAGCCTCAAATCAGCTATATGTCTAATTTCAATAAAATACATTCTTCATAGCCTGCTTATTGTAGTTTCGTTTCATATCATTGCTGTCCCTGGGTCCTGCAGCTCTGTTTTTTCCAGAGGTAGAGGAATGGTGAGAAAAATAACAATGGGAATACATACTATTGAAATTCCCTTCCAGTTGCAGTCCCACAAGGAGGCATGCCCCAGGTCACGCCAGGGTCCTTTTAAACTCATTTCAGATGATGCTTAGAGAGAGGCTCAGCTTCTTGCCAGGAAATATCAGAAAGAGACATAAACTGAGGTTCCCAAGAGCAAATTCTCTGCTCTTTCTGCTGCCCTTAGGTGTCTCTCTATGAGTCTTTCTATAGCTGATTATGGTTTATGAACCAAGAATTTATAGACTCCATCTGACAAAAGATTTTTCCCCCTGAACTATGACTATTTTTATATGAGAAACCTAGCAAGGTCATAAAAATGGAATCACATTTAGTTACACATTTAATGAATCACCTTCTTTATTGAAAAGAATCAGGTTACATGAAATCAGGATGGTCCCTGAACACCAAGAACATGTCTTTTGCATAAAAAAGTATGTGTGTAAGAGTGGAACTGACTTCTATCTCACTTGACAGTGGTTGTGGGCACCTTCGAGTAGGTTTTTCTTCTTCTTCTTCTTCTTTTTTTGCCTCTGAGGTGTTTCTATACAAGTCTCCCTCCCTGACTTTCAAGCCTCTCTCTAATGAATTCCCCCTATGTGTTCCGTCTTCTTTTCTCTGCAACTTCAATTACTTTCTTCTCTCTCCATGAGGATTTTCAATCAAATTAAAATTTTATTGTCCCAGAACTTCCAGAAAAGTAGGCTTACATTTATTTATGAGCTACTTCTGCCTTTATTATTTCTTTTAAAGATTTTATTTATTTTAGAGAAGGGAGGAGAGAGAGAGAAGGAGGCATCAACTCCCATATGTACCTTGACCAGGCAAACCCGGGGTTTCAAACCGGCGACCTCAGCGTTCTAGGTTGACACTTTATCCACTGTGTCACCATAGGCCAGGCAACACTACTTCTGCCTTTAAAGTAGGAGAATGCAGCTTTTCACTTACCTCTGCTACCTATTATTACACATGTTAATCCATGGGGAAAAAATGAAGAGACTCGCAACTAGAGGGCATATACAAGCAAGCTAATAGGATGAAACTTGGGGAATCTGGAACTGGGAGGAAGGGTAAAGGCCATATATTCTACCCATTCCCTTCTAGTGAGAGTGCAGACAGATGCTGAAAGTCGGGCAGAATGTTAATGCCACCCAGTGTTATGGACTGAATCATGTACCCTCACAATTTCTGTGTTGATGTCTTAACCTCTGGGTTTTTGATGGCTTTTAAAAGCTCTCCTTTTCCTTAATCCCTTATCCTTTCCCACTCGAATCTCTATGTTTTCAACTTCTTCAATGTCATTTCTGTCAGTGTAAGACCAAAGTCAGCCCTGGGGGGTCTATGCCAGCTCTTTCTTGTTCCTCCCATTTTCCTTCGATTAGTTCTTTCTTTCCTTTTTTTTCAGCCAGAAGAGAGAGGAGGAAGAGACAGAGGGACAGGCAAGGACGGACAGACAGGAAGGGGGAGAAATGAGAAGCATCAACATGTTGTTGTTGCACTTTAGTTGTTCATTGATTACTTTCTCATATGTGCCTTGACCAGCGGTGGGGCTTCAGCTGAGCCAGTGACCCCTTGCTCAAGCCAGTGACCTTGGGCTCAAGCCAGCAACCATGGAGTCATGTCCATGATCCCACCCTCAAGCCAGTGACCCTGCATTCAAACTGGTGAGACCACACTTAAGCCAGTGACCTCGGGGTTTCAAAGCTGGGTCCTCAGCATCCCAGGTCAACACTCTATCCACTGTGCCACTGCCTGGTCAGGCTCTTCACTTAGTTCTAGAGATTGATGGGATATTATTTTAGAAGCCAAAACAGATACTTTCAGATATTTTGAAATGCTGTTTATGTTTGCCACCCATATACAGACATGGAGACATGTGTGAGTCAGTTCTGGTAGTATGGTGGCTGCAGAAAGCTCACCGCCTAGCCAGGAATTCTTTGGTGAGCCGATAGGCTCTGTGTGTAGAATTTGTCGCTGCCGGTGGCTCCAGGGCCCCTTCACAGCCTGCACGGCTCGTTCTCTCTACAGAGACCTAGTATTCCTGGCTGCTGCAGCCCAGTGCGTGCAACCGTTGAGCATCAGGCTTCAAGGCCATATCAGGGGCTGGGAATCAGCGGAGAAGATCTTCCCCCAGCATCTACTTGACTTGTCAGTCAGTGTGGAAATCACCTCCACGTTGTATACTCATGGAGTGTTAGAGGGACCTCTATGTCTAACCCAACCACCTCTTTTCACAGGGGAGGATAATTAGTCTCAGAGGAGGGAGATGACAAATCTCAGGTCACCTGGTATGGCCATGGGAGGTGGTTCTGGGCTCCCACTCCAGCTCCAGTTTGGGACCATTCCCTCGCTTAGGCCACATGCCTAACAGCTGCCCTGGGGGTCGGTTCTGATTACTGAAATATAATGCACATATGACAAGGCTACACTGCCCCAGGATGGGGTTTGTCAGATCTGGTCAGTGCTGGCTAAAACCAGCCTACATGGAACTGGTGCCTGCTTCCCTTCCATGGGCCGTATGACAGCCACCCTGGTCAACAAATGGGAATCGGCATCTTCCTTTTAAGCATCACGCGGCGGAGAGGAGCTATGCAACTGCCATCCGCTCAGCCACACTCTCTGCACTATATGGTGACAACTGAGCTACACAGGGCCTCACTGCACCGAGAGCTGGACCAGCCCAACACGGAACAGTAGGAGACCGGGATGCTCACCCCACTTCCGCTGCTCACATACAGGAGGCCTGGACCAGTGCACTTCCCTCTTCTGGGTCTTGAGCCCCATCAGTGGAAGGCAGAATAATGCAGCCCCACCTCCAGCCCGCCCTCCCACGCCAAGGCACTCACATTCTACGATCACGGGAATCCGTGAATAGTTACCTTTCACAACAAGAGGGGTTTTGCAGATAGGATTGAGAGATGGGGAGATTATCTAATTCTCCCGAGCCTCGGGAAAGGAATGCAGCCTTGCCGACAGGGATGCTCCTGTCGGACTTTTGAATACATCTGTACTGTGTTAAGTCACTACGTTTGTGGACATTGGTTATAGTAGCAATAGAAAACGAATACTAAATAGTATTATTAAATAATACTGATAAATAAGCCATTTTAAAAGTCAGTTATTTAAGGGACTTGCTCCCCAGCCCACTGGCACTGGGTAGTTCAGGCTTCACTAGTCTCCCCTGGACTGTTCCAGCACCCTCCCACCGTCTCCCTGCCTCTAGCCTCACACTCCTGTGCATTGTCCATGCTGGTGCCAGAAAGATCAGCTTGCAACAGATTTCTGATTTCATGCCAACCTTCCTAAAATCCTTCACTAATTAATTTATTATCTCCTAGACTGCTGTTTTTTAATGTCTGTGTTTAACGTATTCCACTTCTTCTCATAGTAATGTAGCATTTTACAAGCCACACAGCTTTGTAAATTTCCTAACTACATACTTGTCTTGTTGGACAAAGGTACTGTGTTTTAGTGTGGGGCTGTGGAGGGTGGGAATTCACTGGCCTTTCTTCGAGTATAATTTGTTCAGAGTAACTACTATCCACCTTGACCAGCACTGTGCAGGGTTGTTCTCAATTCATGGCTCCTTCTCACCAAGGATTATCTCCCCATTGACCAGAGTGTCTATTTTCTGCCAAGAACACATCTATTATCTGGAACACAACACTGCTCTAGATTATAAAATCGTCCTGCATTAACTGTGTCAAATTAATTTGAGCATCTCAAAATGGAGCATAAAGATCACTGGTCAAGAGATCTGTGTTCTGGTCCAGATGGTGACAACATGCCCTTAGACATATCACACACATCTGTGGCCTTAATTTCCTCATCTGTATAATAGCATTTGGACTCTCTGGATTGAAATGATTTGATGTGCAAACTCATATTATCTCCCTAATCCTCATTGCATGTTTGCTAGTCTAATGTATTTTTCTTCCTTGCAATTAGGAAAGCCGGAGTTCTCAAGCTGATGTGATTTGCCCAGAATTGTTCAGAATACAAGAGTATAATTTCAATTTTGCATCCAGATCCTTCACTCATGCCGTCAGTCCAGTCAATTTACTTAAACTTTTCCTGCCCCATTTTCCTCAACCGAAGATTGAAGGAGATGGTAAAAGTGTATACCTCAGAAGGAGGTTATGAACATTGAGTTCACACATAAATGGAAAGTGAGCTAGTACAATGCCTGAATAGCAACTCCTGTATCTGCTAGCTATAGCAGCTATAGCTGTACCAGTGATAGAAGATGAAGGACTGGTAAAAATAAAACATATGCGTATACCGACGACCCAGAAAACAAAAGTGAAATTGCTCATATCAGATACAAACTAAATTTTATTCTGCCTAAGAGCATTCATTGTTGTATGGCAATCTCTTCATGATGAAAATGTCAAAATTAGCCGTCTCCTTCACTATGTTTCTATGTCCTCCAAGCAATCTTCCGAGGACTAATTCCACTTTCCAGGTACCTCAGTACTGGGAAAGCAGTGTGGTAGATTGAGAACAGGATGACTCTGACCACAGGAAAGTGGCAAATTGGCATTTTAAAATCAATCTTGTGTGAAATTAGTATCAGCGTGTCACTGAGAATCTCTCCTCTCCAGGTGTACTGATAAGATCATTTTCTGGGTTTCTGAGACCGTGGATCTCAGCCCCTAGACCATGGTAAATTTGAGAGACTGATGCTCCCATGGGGTTGCTGACTATCTTGCCTCACAGCCATTACTTTGGCCACCTCTTGTACTATGCCCTCTCACTGCGTTCAGATTTAAATGGGCCATGCTTTAGTCCTAGCAGAATCTCTAATCTCTTTAATCCACAATGAAATAGTGATTTTCCATGGAAGGCATCCTCCAGGAATTAGGGCTAATAGCTCCAGATTAGAAACTATATGTGTTAAACACTTAGCGCAATGCCACACATGTAGCGAGCGCTCAGTCTTTGCCATACAATTTTATGCACTCACAACAATTATAACAAGCCCTTCCAGGAAGAAGTGGATTGTCCTACTAATCAATAACATGAACTAGATGTAATTAAACAATTTACACATTCTAACATAACTGCATACAACTCTTTGCTCTAGAAACCCATTTAAACTCTCAGTCTGCTTGGAAAAGGAGGGGCACGCCTTTGCTCATATTCCATTTCTAACACTTTTGAATCATTTTAATCTGCTAGTAATGGTGGAGAAGGTCATGAAAAATCTCATTCCACAAAGGCAATTTAAAAGAAAGAGAAGCCAGAGAGTACATTCAGAATGAGAGATATTCTGATGTCTATTTTAAGAAGAAGGGCAACTCAAGGTCAGAAGACAATCTATGGGCATTGCCAGAAATGAGAGACTATACTTTCTGTACTTTAGGGATTATGGCAAAAGTCTGACCTGTTTGGAGATGTTGTTAGAAATCTGAAGTCTTTGGTTCAGCTGATCAAGGACAGCGTTCATTTAAAAGAGGCTGTTTTTCTAACACCAAACCATAGAGCAGCTACCCAGATTATTTCAAACCCCAGATTCCCCTGTGGGAAACAAGCCAGAGTTACCACCAGTAGCACTGGTCAGGGTTTCTAGTCCATTAATTTCTACTTTTATATATTTTTTAATTCTTTTATTACATTTGAAAAAAATTTTTTGAAATGGTTTTTATTGTTCTTTTTACACTTCTTTAATTACAAACTTCCCTCTGTGCTTTCTCTTTAAGCGAACAGTGATATAGAAATATCTGTGTGTTTATATTTGGATACCTGCTTTGTTTTTGTTTCTTTTTCTTTTGACATTAACCTTTTATTTGTTAACTTCTAATTTCATTGCATAATGGCTAGTGAATTTTGCTAATAAATTAAGTTTTTGGAATTTGTTGATATTTCATTTGTGATCTTGTTTGTACAAGACGAATTTTATGACCATTGCACATCTTATAAAACGATATAGTCTCTATTTATTGGGTAGAAATAATCCAAATATTATACCAAGGCTATTTGGTGTTTGTTACTAAAACTCTTCATATCCTTATTGGTTTTTCTCTTCTTGCATTTTTTTCTGGAGTGGTTTGTTCAAGTTGTGAATGGTCATTGGCATCAATTCAACCCCAATTTGGGTGTGGTGAAGAAGGAAACTTTATTCAGTGAGAACAGCTCAATGGTGATACAGCACAGCTGAGAGGACAGCATGGCTGTTAGGAAGCCCTGGGGCCAGGCCCTTTTTTAGCTGGACAGCTCTGCTCTGCTCCTCACTGGTCTGCTCTGCTCTACTCTGTTCTGGAGAGACATCTTCCATGTTTCAGCTCTAGTTTCATCTGGGGAAAAGCAGTCTTCAGTGGAAAGGAAAAGCATGCTTCCAGAGCCAAAGGGGAGCTGACTTATTTAGAAGTCTGCACTTCTTGTTCATGATTGGTCCATCCTTATGCAAATGAAGAATCCAAATCCTGACAGTTTGGTCAGAATGGAGTTGCTCTGATTAGTCGGTAAAGAAGCTGATGGGGATATAGCTGTGCAGGTCCAACTGGATGGGGAAGGCCTCAGTCCCATTGGTTGAAATAGGATTCCAAGAACTCCTTTATAAGGGCTGGCTCAGAAGGCAGGAACCCAGTGCAGGCAGGCAGTTCAATGCAGACTTCTCCATGAGGTGCAGTTTACATGAGAGGCTCCTGTGTAGAAATGACTAGTAGGCTCTGCCTTTTAAATTTAAACCCGTTTCGCCACCAGGACCCCTTGTTAGTGGGTATCATCTTTCTCAGGGTCCACAAAGTCCTCAACAGCAATTTTGTATCTTTCAGTTTCCTCTTGTAAATCTGTCAATTTCTGCTTCAACTACTTTGTAGCTATATTAAAGGTGACTAAGAATTATATTTTCTTGCTATAAAAAGAAAATTACACTATGAAGTGTATGTACATCTTTGTTTCTTTTGATGGTTTTCACCTTCAGTTTTGTTTCTTTATTTAGAAATTTTTAAAAAAATTATTGATTTTAGGGAGAGAGATGCAGATAGAGAGAGAAGCATTAATTTTTGTTGTTGCTGTTGTTCTGCTTATTTATGCATTCATTGGTTGATTCTTGTATGTGCCCTGACTGGGGATCAAACCCACAACCTTGGAGTATTGGGACAATGCTCCAACCAACTGAGCTATCTAGCCAGGGCATCACCTTAAGTTTTATTTAACACAGTTATATCTGCTTTATGGTTTTTAACCATGTCTAAACAAGTATTTTCCAAGAAAAATGTTGCTTTTTCTGTTTCTTGAAGATAGCAACTGGCTATATTTTTCAAATACAATCAAAGAACTTGTTCCAGGTGAGTTTAAACCCATTCATCTTGATGGTGCTTACTAAATTTGGAGTTGTTCCTGTTTCATGGTTTGTGTTCTCTAGTCACTGTGATTTCTAATTGTTTTTTCTCTCTCCAATTCTTGTCTTTTCTTGTGTTTATCAACTCTTCTTTACTCCTGTTTTGAAAAAATATGGTCAGTTTGTTTGAAGTTGTTCATTTATTTGTCTCCCAGTGGTGATCTCCCTGTTCTCTTAATGCATGTACCAACCTACAGTTTACTTTAAGACAATCAATGCATTAGGTTTGAGAGTGAGTTTTACCAGTGTATTTCCTTTACTTGTCATTTCTTCATGAATCTCATCTCTTTCTCCTGGGTTAATTTTTCTTTTTCTTATAAGACATCCTTGAGTACATGAGTATTTTTTCAGAGTATGTGGGCTATAAGTATTGTTCAAGGCCATGTATCTCTGAAAATATAATTTCCTCCATTCTTGAATGAACCTGTGGCTGGCCATGGAATTCTAGACTTGAAGTCATCTTCAATTAGAACTTATAATTTTTCTTGTAGCTAAAGTGATGTCTGATGGACTCTTTGTCCTTTGTAGGTGAACTTTCTTATCTTTTACTGGATGCTTTTCTGATTTTTTTTTCTCCTTGATATTCTATAATTTATGTGGTGTTAACTGCTTTTTTTCTGAGCACTTGAAATCTGTAATCTTGTATTTCTATAGTTTGTGTCTTCTATATTTCTTCAAATATTTCTTCCAGAACACCTTTTAAATGGATGTTAGAATATTTGTCTGTTTCCCATGATTCTTAATTCTTATCCTAATCTCTTTATCCCTTTCCCAGTTTTATTGAGATATAATTGACATACATTCTGTTAGTGTAAGATGTGCAACTGTTGGGCAGATAAGATATAATATGCTCACTTTGTTAAAGATGGCACTGCCAACATGGAAGCCCATCACCCAGGTGATATTATTTGCCCTTATGCTTGGGATGGGTGTGGGGGAAAGGCTGTAATGTAAGCAGGCCAGGTCGTTATGGCCTAAGGCTTGGTTTTAAGAGTAAGCTTTTCCCACACCCTTGACTGATTGGATGATGTGGGGTGGTACACTCTCCTGAGGAATCCCATGCCTCAGATGGGTGACTTTGTATCAGAGACTTCCATGTGTGTAGATTGGATTAAGGGTTTGGATTTCTACATTATAAAGTGGGACAGACCAGTAGCTTGCTCTCTCTTGGTTCCTGAGGTATTAGAGAGGAGAGCAGATTAAGGCCACATGGAGGCCAGGAGAAGCAGTCAAGATGGTAGAGTGCTGAGAGAGAAGCGAGTTTGTGCAGAGTTTGTGCTGGAGGAGATGGGGAACAGAGCTGAAAAAGTCTGGTGAGCTAGAAACTTTTGATTCTAGGAAACTCGGATAAGTCAGTAGCTTTGTGAGCACTGAATGAGTAGGTTTTGGAGCCCAGTGTGTATTTTTGCTTGCCCACCGGGTGCAAGCTAGAATTAAAGCTGATGGCTCACCAGCTCTTGGCTCCATTGTTTCATTACCGACTGTTCGAATCCAATGCGAACCTGCACGGGTCAGGCGGCTGTGATTGTGGCCGCGACTACTGGCTTTACAGCAACATAATGATTTGATATGTGTATATATTGTGAAATGATCACCACACGAAGTCCAGTTAGCATTCCATTGTCTCACATAGTTACAAAATTTATTTTATTGGGATGAGAACATTTAAGATCTCTTCTAGAAACTTTCAAATATAGATACAGTATTGTTAAAGGTAGTCACCATGCTGTACGTCCCCAGCATGTATCTATATCATAACTGGAAGTTTGTACCATGTGACCACTTCCGCTCATTTCTTCCACCTCCCACCCCGTCCCGGCAACCACCAACCTGTTCTTTGTTTCTAGGTGTTCAGTTTTCTTAGATTCCACATATAGGTGAGGTCATACAGTATTCACCTTTTGCTGTTTGACTTTTATTTCATCCCTTTATTCCTCTTTGCTGCATTCTTGGAGAATTCCTGGGCTTGGTCTTCCAGCTCACTAATTCCTTTTTTAATTGTGTCTGCTCTCCTTTCCAACCGATTTGTTGACTTTTTCTTTTTTGTTCATTGACTAAACTTCCAATTGCCATGATCTCTAGTTAGTGCTTTACTGATACAAATCCTTTTATCTCTGCGGAATTTTCATTTTCCTTATTCTAAAATCCAATGCTGCTTACTTTTGTCACCCTGAGTCACTAGGTATAGGTTCTGGATTTAAATCTGCTGTTGGTCTTTCATGCTGTTGACTTTCCTTTATTATTGGTGCGAGTGGATTGTACCTCCCTGTTTGAAGCTGAGTTTCCCTGCGTAGTCCCGCTCTGTTTGTGCACACAGCCCATCTGGGAGGAGGAGTGGTGCATGCTGCTGGACTGACCTTGCCCTTTTCAGGGAGTCTGAGAAGTGGTGGGACCTACCTCTGAATAGCTTTACATGGTGATTGTCTTCCAGGCATGGATGCTCTCCTCCCTGTTGGGTGTTATCAGCTGCTTGTGGTCCTGCCTTATTTTTTCCTTCCCCATTCCCACAACACTGCTTTGCACTGCAGGCAAGCAGCCCTGTCGTGACCAGCTGCCATTGGGGAGGGCATGTGAGTCAGACTGCTGCACCTGATGGTACCAGGTCAGCCAGCCTGCATCTCCTCCTCTTCTTTCTTTCTACCCATTCTGGGCAAGTGGACATTTCTCAATAAAACTTCCCCTGTGCCTTTTGGGTCATAGTTTCCCTTTTCACACCAATCTCACCTACATTCTGTTTTTAAAGAATTCCTTATTGCTACTGAACCCACTGAGGCGCCACTTCTTGGTTTGGGGGTCTCTCTTTGAATTTATTTATTTTTATTTTATATATATTTTTTCCTATAATTTTTATAGATTTGTTATGGGAGAGGAAGCTGTAGTAGAGTTGAGACTGTCATCTTGTAACAAAATGTAGTGGCATTTTATTGGAGCCTGGAGTTCTGAGAGTTCTCCGATTAAGAGAAAGAAACAGAATGAGAAAGAGAGCAAGGGAGATGAACTTGGAAAGCTGCTTGGGACTCATTTGAGGAAGGGGCATCTCCTAAGTAGCTCGGGGCTGTTTATCCTATTTCCCTGTCCTGTAATGACAGGTGCCACCTGCAGCCAAGGAACAAAGAGGGCATTCTTCAGAAGTATGGGATAGACCCAGAAGCTCCACTATAGACAAGCCCCAGCTGGCTTCTTTTCACCCTGCCAATAAAAGGCCCTGTGCTTGCACTGTGCCTCCATTATGCCTGCAGCATCAAAGCCAGGACGGGCCCCTCCCACCTCGGATGCGACTGTGGCTCTTCAGCTGGGCCCGCTTCCTGGTGCACGTGCAGCTGCACACACTCCACATGTTCTTTGAGTGTCTTCTACTTCTTTCTTCAGACTCACCAAGGGCAGCAAGGCCTTTCTTCTAATGGAGTTGTTTCTGTGTCTAAATTTCCAGCTCTCCGCGTTATTCTTCTTCTATCAGTCACTAACTTAATTTTCTTCTTCTTTTTTTTTTCTTTATTCGTAGATGTGACAAAATGATCGTTGATAAACAGGCATTGAGGACATGTCATGTACATGGATAAAGAGGAGGTTAGGAAATCCCTGGTATTCCCAAAGAGTCACCAGGTATCCCTGGGGGAAGGGAGTCCACAGGTGAAGCAAATACCTAGAGTTCTGTCTGTCTAAGCCCTCGGTCATCTTTTGGTCCTGGCAATCCATCTTTCTTAGAGAGTCTGCTCCGTCCTTACTCTGACCATATGGTTTTGGAGAAAACAGGAATCCTAGGGCCCTGCCCCAGTCATGTTACCCTGTGTCACCTGTTTAAAGATATCCTCCATCCTGGTGCCTGGGGGCTAGTCCAGGAGGTGGGCACGTGACTCAGACTGGCTAATCTGCATCCTTCCTGAGGATTAGCAAACACTGAGGCAGTGAGGAAGGAGCTCTCCCCTCCGAGTTCCTTCCATTGGGATGATGGAACACGTGCCACCTTTCTCACTCCACGTTCCAGGCAGCATGTTTCTCTACAAGAGAGATCATGAGACCAAGGCCTGCGGAAGGAGATACAGTAGAGAGAGATGGAGACGGAGGTTTGATGACACTGTGAGGTCTTCCAACTACTTACATCTCTTACCTCACCCTCCCTCACTCTCTTTAATTATACCTTGTCTTTAAAACATTCCCAATCTTGCCTGACCAGGTGGTGGCGCAGTGGATAGAGCGTCGGACTGGGATGCGGAAGACCCAGGTTCGAGACCCCGAGCTCGCCAGCTTGAGTGCGGGGCCATCTGGCTTGAGCAAAAGCTCGCCAGCTTGGACCCAAGGTTGCTGGCTCCAGTAAGGGGTTGCTCAGTCTGCTGAAGGCCCGTGGTCAAGGCATATGTGAGAAAGCAATCAATGAACAACTAAGGTGTCACAACGGCAACGAAAAACTAATGATTGATGCTTCTCACCTCTCTCCGTTCCTGTCTGTCTGTCCCTATCTATCCCTCTCTCTGACTCTCTCTCTCTGTTCCTGTAAAAGAATAAAAAAACAAAACATTCTCCGTCTGTCTTCTATGAGTCTCTGCACCTGGCTGACAACCTACAGAAAGCTCTCAGTGCCTTATCTTCTTTCATTCCTGGGAAATGTCTAACCATCCTCCCAGGCCTAGCCCAAGTAGCCCTAAGTTCTCCTCCATTCCTCCACCAACAGACAGTTTCTAGCTCTCTCCCCGAAGCACTTTGAGCAGACTTCTAGAGTAACATTTCCTCCCTTGTCATAAGTATTTGTTTCCACTTCTTTTCCCTCAACTAGACGATGAGTTCCTTGAGGGCAAAGATTGTGACTGGTCATCTCTAAGTTCCTGATGCCTCAGACAGGGCTGAGTGCTTCCGTCACTGAGCATTCCCTAGAGTTGGCTTTCCTGTGAGAGGAATATGGGGGTGGGGGGTGGGCGTGGGTGTAGGAAGGAAGGTGGTTCTAGAAGGAGGGCTCACTCCTGCCATCAACCACTCATCTCTGTTTCCAGAATGTGTTCTTTGACAGGGTTTCTCAGACACATACTGTAAGTTGAAACAGAATCCTTTTTTGTGGGGAGAAATGGCTGCTATCAGGAGTCAGGAATACATTTAGGGAAGTCTTGAATTCCATCTGAGTCACAGGGAGCTCCTGAAGGATTTTAAAAAAAGTTATTATTATTTTTAACATTTTGTCCTTGGCTAGGAGGCACAATGGATAAAGTGTCATTGACCTGGTGCACCACAGGTTGTGGGTTTGACACTCCCAGTCTTTCTCTCACCCCTGCCTTCAGGGCATGTGGAGAAGCAATCAGTGAGTACACAACTGAACAAAATGACTAAGCAGAACAATGAGTTGATGTTGTTCTTTCTTTCTCTCTCTCTCATCCCTCTCCCTTTTCCTTCCCCATGGCTTCCTCTCTCTCAAATCAATGGAAAAATTAATTTTCAAGAAGTTTTATTTATTGATTTTAGAGAAGAAAGACAAGGCAGAGAGAAAGAAATATCAATCCATTGTTCCACCTATCTGTGCATTCATTGGTTGACTCTTGTATGTGTCCTGACCCAGGATCAAACCTGCAACCTTGGTGCATCAGGTTGACGCACCAACCAACTGAGCTACCTGGCCAGGGCCACCACTGAAGGGTATTTAAATTACAGTCAGGTAATTTAGCAAGATCACCAGATGGCCGTGTGAAGACTGGGTTGCGGACAGATGGAGGCTGTAGATAGCAGACAGCTGGGAACCAGTGAAGGAGCTTGGGGCCAGGAGAGAGTGACCAGGACTTGAGACAGCACAGTGGTACAGAGAAGAGAGAGAGACGGTGGCCTTCCTTATCATCCCTTCTCTTGATCCCTCAGAGGAGCAGCCAAGACTTCCTTCTTGATGGTCTTCACCCCTGGCTCCTCTCATTATTCTCTGTCTTGTCTGCAACCCCAGAAAGTCTCTAAATCCGGTGAGAGCAATGCTTTCTCCTCGCCCCATAGAATCCTTGGGAGTTACATCTTTGTCAGCACTTCTGCTTCCAGCTCCCACCGGATCAGTTAATGTTTCTTTTATGAAGCAAGGACACCTGATTTCTGTCCACACAGAGCTGAAGACTGCCGCATCAGCACTGTCTTCCTGGCTGGCTGTATCAAATAGACAGAGGAAGAAAGCAGCTGAACAGGTGATCAGATTCCAAGGCGATGATGTCGGGGCTGCATGCTGTTTGAGAGAGTGGAACTACAGGGAACTAAGGGGCCCCACAGTGCCAAGGTGACAGAGTCACAGCCAGTTAGGGCTGCCTGTTCAGCCGGTCATGGGAAAAGCTGAGGACCTGTGGCTGCTCTTTGGGTCATGGGGATGAGCCCCTTCCCTTGTCTGGTGTTGGTTCCTCATCTGCAATGTATTAGTGACCCCTGAAGCTCTCGTCTAGGCTCTTCTTATCTGGACTAAAGGATATAATGGGTGTCTTCATTGTTACAACCTGTGGCTGTCCCAAGAGTTAAACCAATCTTCACTCTACTTCAAACATTCACATTCACACACACACACAAACACACACACATTTATCAAATAAATCATTTATTCATTCAGCAAATATGCACTAAACCCCTATGCTGTGTCAGGCCCTTTGTTCAATCCTATGGATCCAGAGACATCTAGACACACATTGAAACTTAAAGAGTTTATAATCTAGTTTCACCAGGCAGTGGCACAGTGGAGAACATCAGTCTGAGATGCTGAGGACCCAGGTTTGAAACCCAGAGATTGCCAGCTTGGATGTGGGATCATCCGGCTTGAGAGTGGGGTCACTGGCTTGAGTGTGGAATTATAAATATGACCCCAAGGTCAGTGGCTTGAAGCCCAAGGTTGCTGGCTTGAGCAAGGAGTCACTGGCTTGGCTGGAGTCCCCCAGTCAAGGCGCATATGAGAAAGCAATCAATGAACAACTAAGGTGCCACAACGAATAACTGATGTTTCTCATCTCTCTACCTTCCTGTCTGTCTGTCCCTGTCGGTCTCTCTCTCACACACACACTAAAAAAAAAAAAAAAAAAAAAGAAAGAAAGAAAAAGTTTTTAATCGAGGGAGAGATCCAGAAATATTAACAGATAATCACCATAAAGTGACAAAGTTAGGACTAAAGTGAAGGGGGTACAGAGACAGGGGTCATTACTAAGAGATTCTTTTTGTTCATCCTCCAAGTATCTGGCCTTATTTCTGTTAGCTGGGCCTATAGGATAAATAAAATTTTCACAGGTAGAAAAGATGAGAGGAAAGCATTCCAACCAGAGGGAACGAAATGGGCCAAGTCCTGTAGGCATGAATGAGATTGGCCATCTTGGAAAGAATAAACTGTTCTATGTGCCTGGTGTGCAGGGCCCAGTAAAGACCTATTGGGAGATGAGGTTCAAGAATCAGGTGCAGGAAGGAATACAAAATGTCTTCAGTGCCAGGTCGGAAGATTTAGTTTTGGTCCCTGGCAATGAGGAGCCACTAAAAGTGCAAGATAGCCACTTTTGATTCTCCTGGGCTTGATGTGAATGGCACAGGGCAGGAAATGCCCAGGGGAGGAGGCCTGTTGGAAGACCATCTCCAAGCTGGTGCTACTCTTGGCTCAAGGGCAGCAGGGATTAACAGGACATCTCTGAATCTGGATTCTCTTGCATCTCAACAGAGCAGGTTGGGTCACTGACTTATGGAAATACTGATGAGGGACAAGCAGATTACTTGAGGAGCACCTGGAACTGAGTAATATCCCCTACGAGTTAAATCTATCAGGAAAACAACTGATATCTGGTCAGAGACCAAAGCAAACAAGAAAGTACTGACTGCTTGCAATTCCCTGGCTCTGCTTTTCCCAACTTCTCTTCACCTAGACCTGTTGAATTAACAGAAACCTCGTTATCTGCTTTACTGCTCTGTTAGATGTAAAAATACATGTAGCATTTTGGCTAAAAGTTGAACTAAAGCAATCAGATTCTACCAGCCTCATAAAGAAGCACTGATTTGTTTAATCTCATAAGTGTTTGGTGTGGGAAGCTGAGGACCAGAGAGGAGTAACAAGCTAGCTGACGTCCCCCTGCAAATTACACCTGCAGCAAGTTCAGCACTAGGGTCTCCTGACTGCCAGACAACTGGTTTCCCCAGCATGATACAAGCCCTCTAGCTGCACGCACCAAAGGAAGAGTTGACTCAGTTGTGTCTTAGTAAGTGCAGGTGGTCAGGCTTTCTGAGACGATGAAGCCAGAATTCCCCCCGGAGCTCAGCCTCCCAACGCTGCACCACTGCGCTGACTCACTTCCCGTCGGTAAAATCACTTCCCTGTTTAAAACCCTTGCAGGCCCACACGGGAAGTTCAAACTGCTTAGAGTGGCATCCCAGGCCTTTCATCTTTGTGTCCTTCCTTATTCTCGAGAGACTCATCGCTCCCTTGCCCGGGTCCACGCTGGCCAGCACACCTGCGCTTCTCAGTCCTGGCAACGTATTAGGGTCACCTGCAGAGCTTTTTTGTTCTAAACAAAACACCAAAGTTCAGACTATACCTTTAGAGATTTGAGGAGGGTAGACAGCCCAGGCATCCACAGGTTTTAAATCTCCCCATGTGACTCTCATGAGCTACTGGAGTGGAGAACCACTGTTTGTTCCCAGCCAATCACTTCCTGTTACCCAAATGGGCCCCCTCAGAGGCTTTGGGCAGGAATTCTGTATTCTGCCTCGTCTCTACTTCTCCACCTGGCTCTCCCTGCAAACCTCCATGCTGGATCACGCCTTTTGCTTGGTATCTTTGCACACACTTTGCACACCACCTGCGTCACAGCATTTATGTGCCTTCGCTTACATGTCTTTCTGGACCCCGAGGCGACTGTGGACTTGACAAGGAAGATGCTGATCTATTTATGTTTCTACATTGTCAGAATTACAGGAGCAGACATATGGCAGGCACTTAGTAAATAACTGTGGTCAGAGTAAGTGTTTCTGAACCCCAGAATGACTGCTGTTTGGAAAACCACCCATGATCATGGGGTGTTGAGTCACGAGCCATAGCTTCTGAGAGAGTCCCCGGGTGCTGTGTTATAGCAATTGCTCCTTACAATCTTCTGTCTCCAAGAAAGGGATATGATCAAAGAACTTCTGCTCACCTGCAACTGAAAATGGAAGGCTACTCTTACCTGTATGTGGCTGGGCAACCCAGTAACTAAAAGAAGGGGAGACAAGATTATTTAAACCCAGAGAGACCGTGGTCAGAAACTTATTCCCCCCACTAACTTTGGGACCTATGTGACCAGTCACTGAAAGTGTCTGAGCCTCTCTGAAATAATATATAAAGAGTTGAGCACATTGCCTGTTATATTAGACTTCTCCAGAAGCACAGAACAAGAAACCATTGTGTATATATATATGAGAGATTATGTGTGTGTGTGTGTGTGTGTGTGTGTGTGTGTGTGTGTGTGAAAGAGAGAGAGAGAGAGAGATGGATTTTTTATATCATGTGGTTATGGAGGCGAGAAGTCCCAAGATCTGCATGGCAAGCTGGACACCCAGAAGAGCCGATGGTCTGAACTCCAATGTGAGCTCACTCAAGACCCAAGAAACGCTGATGTTTCAGTTTTGGTCCAAAGACAGGAAAAGAATAATGTCCCAGCTCAAACCGTCAGGCAGGAGATCCTTCTTACTCAGCATTTCTGTTCTAATGGATGGTATGATGCCCAGCTACTCTGGGAGGCCAATCTGCTCTACTCAGTCTATGAATTCCACTGTTAATCTGATACCGAAACACCCCACAGACACACTCAGAGGGACGTTTGACCGGATGTCTAGGCACCTCATGGCCCAGTCTGACTGACAAATAAAATTAGCCACTAGACCTGCCTAGATGGAGTAAACTCTCCACACCTGTGAATACCCTTCTTTCCAGAAGATAGGGTTTCAGACTCCTGCTACATTCCACCCAATTGTCCCTCCAAAGTGAGCTCAGCCTCTGCCCTTCCTCACTATCTCTCCTACCTTCTCTCCCTCTAGCCTCCCTCCTTCCCTCCCCCCTGACGCTGTTCCTTTCTTCTGTCTCCTAGTTGGTTCACTTAGGACTCATCCAGGGTAAGGCATGCGTGCCTCTGGCACTTCCTTTCCATCCGTCTTTTGGGCAGATGAGGAGCACATCCAGCAGGATTAAAGCAAGTGAGGGAAAAGTCTGACACCAACTTTGGCTGCAAGTGAGCAGCGAGGGGCTGGCCTTGCTGTGCCGGGCCGGCGGGGAGGAGAGGAGCGAGGCCCCCGACAAACACTGTGCAGTGTGTTTTTATTACTGCATAATCCATGCTCGTGCCACTTGTCCGCATACCACCAGCTAATGGAAACCTCATGTTCTCCTACTCTGAACCGCCTTGCGGTTAACTCTTGCAGGGCCAGGTATGCACCCGGGCCAGAGGAAATCCTTTCCAGAAGGAAGCCGGGTTATCAGACAGGCAGGCGCTGCCTCACGTGTTGAAGAAAGTCACCGCGGGCTGCGATTAATGATGAAGGCAGGAATGTGGCAGGCGGACACTCGTCTGGACCTGTCTGCACAGCGACTGGAGAACTAACATGGGGCATTTGGGTGCAGTCATCACCTGGAGCCCGAACTCCCTCTGGATTCATGGGGATGGCGGCTCCCCCTTTGCCGCTCGCTCTCTGGGGCCTTTGCCTCATCTGGGGGAAAAGGCCTAAGGAGTCTGCACAGACCAGACACAAAGTGAACGCACGAGAGGAGGAGATGCTATTGCCATATAGTGTGGGCTGTGAGTTTGCACAAGGAGTGAGGGAGCTCCAAGGAGAAAGCCACTAGCTGCCTGGGAGTGTGGCAGGAATGGGATCCAGAGAAGGCGATATTTGATCTTGAAAGTTTGAAGGAACAAAGAGATGTTTTCTAAAACAGAAAATAAAATCAGCTATATAAGAAGAAAGGCTGATCTTATGCAGAGAAAGCAACATGGACAAGGTCTAGTTATTTTCTCATACAGAAAAGAGGAAGGGGTGGTGAAGTGATTAGAGGCTGGGCATGAGGTCACACTGCCTTCTAATCCCAACCTTCTTAATAGCTTGTGACCCAGTTGTATAACCTCTGCATTTGTTTCCTCATCTGTACACTGGGGTTCATAACAGTGTCCACCTTGGAGAGTGCTCTGAAGAGCCAATGATAAAATGCATAAAGCCCTTAGCCTAGTTCCTGGCATTTTAAGGGCCAGCATAAATGTTGGCGATCATTAGCATCAGGGAACAAATGGCAGTTTAGAGTGGTCAAGATACATGTTGCTTGGGAACAATGGAAAGACCGAAGGTTAGTCAGGGACCAGATGGTGAAAGATCTGGAGGCTGTCCTAAGGATTTGGACTTGATCTTGTGGGACATGGGAAGTCATGGAAGGTTAATTCATTCAAATATTTTCCTCCAATTGGTTTTCTATCTTGGAAGATCCTTCCCAGAATGCCTTTATATTTTTCCTCTTTGTCATCAGGGATTGACACCATGTGGGTAATGCCTATAGCCCTCAGAAGGGAAGCAGCAGTCCATGCCACCCCCCACACTCACACACTGTGCTCTTTACATCATCAGACCACCTCATTCTGACATTTGGGCTCTGATCCTGCACTGTGATTGTCCTTCCCTTCATTGCCAATGGAAGTCTATCATCACAACACCGGGAGAAGGAACCAGGTCTGTCTCTCCTGAGAGTTTTAGGCCCCAAAGCAAAGTTTGTAAAACAACATCTCCTTGTTCTAATTAGGACAAGTTGTTTGGCATGTGAAACCCCCTGGAAATTTGCCACAAAGTGGCAGTGTCCTGCAAGTAAAGCTGATGGGATGTGAGCAGCAGCTCACCAGTGGGGGTTCTGGTCTGTTTGTGGGGTTGTCAGGGTAATGGATGCTGGCATTCTGCTCGCACCATCTTTACAAACGTCACTTTCACTTTATTGTACATTAACCCCAATCTCTTCACAAGCTCCAAAATAAAACTTCTCTGCAAAGAACCCAGGTCCATCTGCTGCACTGTTATAAATACCCCAGCATGAAAATACTGAAGCATTAGAGAACTCCGTGATCAGCGATACTACAATAGACTCACCTGAAAATGCCTGCCTTTGATTGGGAAATGACAGTCTTTCTCTGGTAGGTGAGAGATTGATTACCATCCCGCCCCGTGGTAACAACAGAAACCCAAATTCCCAAGACTGATCAGATTTCAAATACTGCATCCTATTGTCCTTATGAGCTCATATATATCTATTACTGGTTTCCCTCAATAGAACTCAGCCTATCAGCTGCTGACAGGTTGATTCTCTAGTTGGGAATGAATGAGTGAGCCAATGAATGATTAGCAGATAAAGGTTCTATATCCCCAGCTAGTGCACATGAATTTTATTCGCTTCTTTTTCTATTCCTTGATCAATTACTCACTGCAGGGAGAGGACACATTCCCATATTGTTGTGAACAATCTGCAGGGTGGGTCTCCCTTTCTCCTCTGACACAGCCACCCCCTGCCGTGAGCACCCAAATTGATCCAACTCTGTTGCTGTACCGCACAGCCCATCTATCACGGCAATTTGTGCAAATGCCACTCTCGTCTCCAGCTTTATGTATCATGTATTTTGAGATTGCACAGTTCCTGAGGCCTCTGTAAAGCAAACCTTTCATGAATAAATCAGGAAATACCCTGATGCATGCTTTATGTAGAGAAAGAGATTCTATTTAGGTCACGCAGAGAAGTTCTGCCAAGTTTGCTGAAATGAACAAATCCCCTGAGTGCAGTCTACCTCTACACATTCCAAAACACAAGCAAGGATGTCCTCCTAGGGCCCGGTGGCTGCTCTCTGTAGACACCAAGGACTCCAGGTCTATAAAGTATCAGTGTGATCACCTGAGGCTCCAAAGACTTTCAAGTCAAGAGCCAGGCAAGGAGTTTGGCTAGTCCAGGGGAAGAACTCTGCAAGTGGAAAATGTATCCATTGTGGTGCCTGAGGCAATGGCTTCTACAAGCGCGGGGAGAATGGAACAAGAAAAATCACAGTGAGCCTGTTGTCTCAGCTTGTTTTTTGAATCCACTTAAGAAAGTCCCTGACTTTGTTGGAGTCCAGAGCAGTGCAATGGACTCTTTTGAGCCTCTCCCAGTACACAGGATGTGGCCTAGTGCACCCTCCCTTTTAGCAATGGAAATTCTCCTGATAAGACTAAGGATTTCCAGATTTCCAGCCAACCTCAAATTAGAGAGGGTTATCTGGGGTAGAAGAATGCAGAACAAAATGCTGAATGATTCTCTTCCTTTTAATAAGGGCAGGCAGGCCCAGCCCCCTTTGCTCAGAAAAAAAAATGTGTGTGTGATTAGAAGAAACAGATGGAGCCACTGACTTGGGTTCTGGGTGGTGAGAACAAGGATAAGTCGCAAGGTCGTTGAGAAGATGGGCAGGATGTTTGGACAGGGTCTAAGCTAATAGGACTTTGTGTGAACAGGGTTTGGTGTTCACTTTCTGGGTTCTCAGATTCATCTTGGGCAGCGCAGTCAGTACCAATCAGGCACTTGAGGAACCAACTCCTTCAAAGAAAAGTCCAAAGAA
Source organism: Rhynchonycteris naso (assembly GCA_037038555.1). NCBI lineage: Eukaryota > Metazoa > Chordata > Mammalia > Chiroptera > Emballonuridae > Rhynchonycteris > Rhynchonycteris naso. Next base: position 25,845,797 of record CM072996.1, read on the forward strand.
AGGACAACCTCAGAACAAAAGTTTTCAATCAGTTAAGATTGTTGCTAGCCTCGTATCAGCCCTAAACCCTGATTCTCTGGGAAGAGAATGATGTTCAATACAGTAAGACCATATCCTCTTTCTGTCTTTCTTTTTCTGTACTCTCTTTCAAACATCTATCTTGGGCTGAAGCTTTTTTTCTTAGATTTGATAAGGCCCAGTTTTAAAAAGTTGGACTATTCTGAGGATGCTTTTTAAGGATATTACTTGGTACCCTCGAATCTTTTGAACTTCCATTACCATGTGTTACCAAGGTGAAGATATGGCGTATATAGTTGGTCACAATCATTTACAACTTGATGTCCTGATATTTACCTTCTTGAAGTGTCACTGATTTCCAAGTTCTTAGGAGTACCACCTTCACCCTGTTCTACCACGCACATGATTCAGACCTTTGAGTCCAACCTCATGGCTAATGGCTGAGTGACCTCAGGCAAGTTTCTTCAATCATAAAAGTTGACTGACATATATACTTTCCCTAATCTAGACAGAAAGGCCAATTGAAAAAATTTATAGTGAACCATGGTGTGAACCATAAATTGCTAGACCAAGTGATTGTGCTGAAAATGTTTCAAATAATATCTCTGGGTTTTTCTTTTATTTCTTCGTACTTTCTGCGGTATCTGACATATAGCTGGAAATCAATACAGTTTTTTGCTTGATGGCAGCCTTGTAAAAGGAGCCTGAGTCTGAGAACCAATTCTCTAAGGAAGAGGAAACAGAAGAGGGCTTAAAAGGGAATGCACTTTTTACTCATTATAAAATTCATGATCAAAAGATAAATTTCAAAAATGCCTGAAAGTGGTAAAAAAAAAAAAAAAAGAAAGAAAATGAAAAATACTTCCAATTTGCAACCTGTTAGCATTTTGCTTGGCCTGAAGTCATTCTCTCTCTCTGTCTCTCTGACTTATACATACACTCAGATGTTCTCAAAGTATGATATTGTCCCTTTTAGTGATGAGTACATGTCAGACCTAGAAATACTTTTTTTTTTCAGCAGGAGAAGGGGTATGAGATAAATTCCTGGCAAATCTATTAATTCATTAATTAATAAAAATTTGTGAAATGTCAATGAGGGGCTGTGAAACCCCATTCTCCCTTGGTTTTACTCTTAAAGTAATACCAGTAATAATAGCTAACACTTGTTCAGTGCTTACTGTGTGCAGGACATTGGTCAAAGCCAGCAATTTTCAACCTTTTTCATCTCACGGCACACATAAACAAATTACCAAAATTCTGCTGCATACTAAAAGATATATTATATTGTTTTTATTCTTTTCTGATCTGACAAAAAAAAAAGGTATAATTGTGATTTATCACACTGGATGTCTA